>JARJEI010000011.1:1663912-11663912 GCA_029955415.1 Lottia scabra
ATCCCTCGAAGCCATGCATTATCCTACACATAATAAACCCTATTGAAAATCAAAAGAATCGAAAAATATTTAACATGAATTATTGCCCTTGTTCTTTAAAACGCGTTCGATTTTTAGCTTGTTAACACTCTACAAGTCACAATTCGTACGGATTTTGACGAAACTTACTAAATTGTTTATTATCACTCAAGGATGAACCCTATTGAAAATCAATAGAATCGAAAAATATTTAACATGAATTATTGCCCTTGTTCTTTAAAACGCGTTCGATTTTTAGGTTGTGAATTCTCTTGAAGGCACAATTCTTTTTCGAATAGATTTTAATGAAATCTATTGAAATAGTTTATTATCACACAATAAACCCTATCGAAAATCAAAAAATATTTGATATGACTTATTGCCCTTCTTGTTCAAAATAAGTTTTAGTTTTTAGCTCATAAACAGAGAAGGATTTTGACTAAACTTGATGAATGCTTAACCCTTGATTAAATTGAGAAAAAAAATGTTTGGACAACACTTAATTTAAGTTCTGAACGAAATGTAGGCCTATGACTATAGGTTGAATATTTGATGGTTGCTGTTTTCTGCCAAATGTTCTCTTTCAAACAAAGCTGCCAGTGGGCGTATATTACCTTGCCTGGCAAGCTATCTTTCTAAATATGACCGATTTTGAGAATGACCCATATTATATGAAATATTTATTTAGAATAAATGAAAATTTCAATAAGGGCTGCATACGAAAGTAATTTGTTTAAACAAAACAATCATTTAGTTGATCTGAAAAAATATTTTTTAACAAAAAATATTGTTTTAACGAAGAATATGAAATTATTACCTTTATACGAATAGCTTGTTTCTGCTTGCCTACCACATTATATATTATTCCCAACACCAGCTGAATACATTAAGAGACAGGTTTTCTCTTTCCCAAAACAAAGTAGCATATTTCGACAGTTCTGTTATTAATCATCGACTTTGCTTCTTCGCATGAATTCATTAAACGGATATATTCATTATTCGTTCGACCTAACAATTTTAGTCTAAGATCCTCGAACTTGTTAACTTATCTAATCCGTAGAAATGTTCCCAACTCTCCCTTGAAATTAAATAAGTAAATAAATGACTAATATAGACCAAAAATTAAATATTCTTAATTTACAAAATAATTAAGGATTGAATGCAGATTTCTTTGCGTTCATTGGGTGATGAACGCAGAATTTTCACGTGTTAAATCGAATGAATGGCAAAGCCATTCATGTCAAGGTTTAACATGTGAAAATTCGGCGTTCATCACCCAATGAACGCAAAAAAATCTGCATTCAATCCTTATATTTACATTCGGTAGAGTTCATGTATCTTTTACCATATTTTAGTGGTAAAATTATAGCTTTAATGGTTATAATGTAGTTAAAATTGAAAGAAAATTGGGAACGAAATCGGCAACAGAACTCCTGTCAATTAACATGACGTCAAAACTTGGATGACGTCAAAAAGGGAGATCGTCAAGGCAGATCACTCAAATAGTCGACATTTACGATTTTTATATTCACTGTTTGTCCAAAATGAGACTTTATTTCATATCAAATAAGTTCAAAATATCTTATTTTTCGATTTCTTAATGTATCCAGGCCGATTTTTGATCCATCATTTGTCTATTCTTAAAATAATGATGGTGCGTATTCATACGCTGCAATGTACTTTGTTAGGGAAGATTTTGTTTAGCGACGTCACGGGAGATCACTCTAGAATTTTGCGTTCATCGGTAAATGAATGCAAAATTTTCACAAGGGTTCACTGTAGCGCGTGACAATAAAATGTAAATATTACCTGATAATCTGAAAGATATAAAGCTACAAAATTTAAACTATAGCCAAAATTTAATCCAAAATTAATACTAATTCTATTTACACTTTTCTTTATGAACAGAATGTAATATTCTGTGATTTTTGGGACATTGCGGTATGAATTCACAAGAAAGTTAGTTTTAAACGTTTTGATTAAACATAATAATGAGCAATATGTAACAACAATAACAGTATATATTCACAGTAACAAATGTATATATAGCATAACGACAGTATAATAAAAGGACCTGTTGAAAGGGGAGGTAACTACATTTTTCCATGAATGCAGTAGCTATGCACCATAAATTGTTTTTTCGGATTAATTTTTGTTCTAGCATTTCAACAATAACAGAATACATTTCAGCGATAGGTTTACTCTTGTGTAGCATATTTTTTTAGTTTTGCTATTTATCATAGACGCAGCTTCTTCTTATCGATTCTTTAATGATTTTCTTTTGAAATTGGCTATTTTTTTTTACAAATTTGATTAAAATATATAAACATAGCTTGCCAGGCAAGGTAATATACGCCCACTGGGCCACTGGCTTTGACTTTAAACAAATATATTTGACTGTTACAACAAAAGTGATTAAGAACATTTCTTCAAAATCTGTCCAGTATTGTCCTATAGTGTTTATGAGCTAAAAATTGAACGCGTTTTCAAGAACAAGAGCAATAATTCATAGTAAATATTTTTTTATTTTGCTGATTTTCAATAGGGCTCATCCTAGAGTGACAATAAACATTACCAGCAAGTTTCATCAAAATCTGTTAAGAAATGTGACCAGTAGAGTGTTTACAAGCAAAAGATCAAACGCGTTTTCAAGAATAAGGGCAATAATTTATGGTAAATATTTTTCAATTTTGTTGATTTTCAATAGGGTTCATCCTTGGGTGGTAATAAACATTATCAGTTTGTTTCATCAAAATCTGTTACGAATTGTGACCTGTATAGTGTTTACGAGCCAAAAATCAAACGCGTTTTCAACAACAACAATAAGTCATGGTAAATATTTTTCGATTTTGCTGATTTTCAATAGGGCTCATCCTAGAATGACAATAAACATTACCAGCAAGTTTCATCAAAATCTGTTAAGAAATGTGACCTGTAGAGTGTTTACAAGCCAAAAATGAAGCGCGTTTTTAAGAACAAGGGCAATAATTCTTAGTACGTATTTTCCGATTTTGCTGATTTTCAATAGGTTCATCCTTGGGTGGTAACAAACATTACCGTTGAGTTTTGTCAAAGTCCGTCAAGAATTGTGACCTGTAGAGTGTTTACGAGCCAAAAATCGAACGCGTATTTAAGAACAAGGGCAATAATTCATAGTAAATATTTTTCGATTTTGCTGATTTTCAATAGGGTTCATCCTTGGGCGGTAATAAACATAACCATTAAGTTTTGTCAAAATCCGTCAAGAATTGTGACCTGTAAGGTGTTTAGGAGCCAAAAATCCAATGCGTTTTTAAGAACAAGGGCAATGATTCATAGTAAATATTTTCCGATTTTGCTGATTTTCAATAGGGTTCATCCTTGGGTGGTAACAAACATTACCATTAAGTTTCATCTAAATCTGTCAAGAATTGTGACCTGTAGAGTGTTTACGAGCTAAAAATCGAACGCGTTTTTAAGAACAAGGGCAATAATTCATAGTACATATTTTCCAATTTTGCTGATTTTCAATAGGGTTCATCCTTGGGCGGTAATAAACAGTACCAATAAGTTTTGTCAAAATCCGTCAAGAATTGTGACCTGTAGAACGTTTACGAGCCAAAAATCGAACGCGTTTTTAAGAACAAGGGCAATAATTCATAGTATATTGGCGAAGCCATTCATGTCAGGTTTAACATGTGAAAATTCGGCGTTCATCACCCAATGAACGCAAAAAAATCTGCATTCAATCCTTATATTTACATTCGGTAGAGTTCATGTATCTTTTACCATATTTTAGTGGTAAAATTATAGCTTTAATGGTTATAATGTAGTTAAAATTGAAAGAAAATTGGGAACGAAATCGGCAACAGAACTCCTGTCAATTAACATGACGTCAAAACTTGGATGACGTCAAAAAGGGAGATCGTCAAGGCAGATCACTCAAATAGTCGACATTTACGATTTTTATATTCACTGTTTGTCCAAAATGAGACTTTATTTCATATCAAATAAGTTCAAAATATCTTATTTTTCGATTTCTTAAAGTATCCAGGCCGATTTTTGATCCATCATTTGTCTATTCTTAAAATAATGATGGTGCGTATTCATACGCTGCAATGGACTTTGTTAGGGAAGATTTTGTTTAGCGACGTCACGGGAGATCACTCTAGAATTTTGCGTTCATCGGTAAATGAATGCAAAATTTTCACAAGGGTTCACTGTAGCGCGTGACAATAAAATGTAAATATTACCTGATAATCTGAAAGATATAAAGCTACAAAATTTAAACTATAGCCAAAATTTAATCCAAAATTAATACTAATTCTATTTACACTTTTCTTTATGAACAGAATGTAATATTCTGTGATTTTTGGGACATTGCGGTATGAATTCACAAGAAAGTTAGTTTTAAACGTTTTGATTAAACATAATAATGAGCAATATGTAACAACAATAACAGTATATATTCACAGTAACAAATGTATATATAGCATAACGACAGTATAATAAAAGGACCTGTTGAAAGGGGAGGTAACTACATTTTTCCATGAATGCAGTAGCTATGTACCATAAATTGTTTTTTCGGATTAATTTTTGTTCTCGCATTTCAACAATAACAGAATACATTTCAGCGATAGGTTTACTCTTGTGTAGCATATTTTTTTAGTTTTGCTATTTATCATAGACGCAGCTTCTTCTTATCGATTCTTTAATGATTTTCTTTTGAAATTGGCTATTTTTTTTTACAAATTTGATTGAAATATATAAACATAGCTTGCCAGGCAAGGTAATATACGCCCACTGGGCCACTGGATTTGACTTTAAACAAATATATTTGACTGTTACAACAAAAGTGATTAAGAACATTCACATCAAGTTTCTTCAAAATCTGTCCAGTATTGTCCTATAGTGTTTATGAGCTAAAAATTGAACGCGTTTTCAAGAACAAGAGCAATAATTCATAGTAAAAAATCAAATCTAAAAATGTGTTTTGATCTCTATGATGATATTACGGCAAGGCTAAATGAAAGGAGATGAGAACGTGTTTTTGACAAAATGCTAAATTTGTGTGTTTCTTATTTAAGCTAAGCTAATGAAAAGGCTAGACCTTATACAACAGACACCACCACTTTAACAATTCATTATCACGAGAGAGCTATCCAGCCTTTAAGTGAACTATAATTACTGAGCTAGGTCATGTTATGATTATTTGTATTCAGTGTGTATGTTGTGTGAATGTGATGTGTGATTACTGTTTTAATTATAATCTTTTACTGTTAAGATGGATGAGAAGTCGAATCAAGCTAACAAACAGAGAGAAATTTAGATCCTATGTTTATATTTCTAATTTTTGTTTTATATTCTGATGTCTTTAGAAATATTATCACTTAACGTAAGAGGTTTAAGAGATAGTAAGAAACGGAAAAAAATATTTTTCTGGATGAAATCAAATATTGCAAATATATTCTTTTTGCAAGAAACACATAGCGTTGCAAAAGATGAAGCTATATGGTTACATGAATGGGGACACACAGTATTTTTTTCACATGGTAGAAGCAACTCTGCTGGTTGTGCCATATTCATAAAAAATTTAAATGATTTGAATGTATCAGTTAAGCATATTGATGATAATGGTTATTTCATAATCATTGAATTAGAAATTAAGTACTTGGACAAATGGATTCTAATTAATACGTATAGTCCTAATACAGATATATTACAAGAAATACATTTCTCCAAGTTATTAGCTTCTTTAGAATCTATAAATTTAGAGTACTCGCCTGTGATATTAGGTGGTGATTTTAATAATGTGCTCGATATACGCCTAGATCGATCTGGAGGCAATTATAAGATTAAAAATAGAAGTAAGTCAGTAATTTTAAAAATTATCGATTATGCATTTTTAATTGATGTTTACAGAACACGATATCCCGATAAACGTCAGTATACATGGAGACAAAAGCGGCCTTTAATTCAAAGTAGAATTGATTTCTTCCTTGTTTCTGAAAGTATTACAAGTTATATTAAATATTGTAGAATCCAATCCAATACCTTTAGCGATCACTCAATGATATCACTGACAGTTACTGTACAGCATCCAAAACGCGGACCGGGGCTATGGATTTTTAATAGCACATTGACTCATGACAAAACTTATACTCGAAATTTAAGTCAAAATTTAAAAATATGGGAAGACGAGTACTACGATAAGAAAAGGAAAAGAGATTTGTGGGATTTCATAAAATATAAGATAAAACAATATACAATAACATACAGTAAGCTAAAACAAAAAGTTAAGCGGGCAATAAAAACAAAGCTTGAGGATGAATTAAATGAACTTGAACATAACATTAACGGTGAACAGTTTGATTTTGATGAAATTGATAAAATAAGAGACAGGCTAAACAGTATATATGAGGAAGAAGCACAAGGGGCGTGGCTTAGGTCTAAATTATCACATTACCAATTTGGTGAGAAGAACAATAAATTTTTTCTAAATCTAGAAAAGTCAAATAAGATAAGCAATACATTAGCTTCTGTAAAAACCAAATCCGTTGAAATTGTAATAGAACAAAATGAAATCTTGGAAAACATATTAAATCATTATAGTGATATATATAAAAAGAATAAGTGTAATAAACTAAATAATATTTTAGAACTTGTGTCAGGGAGGATCATATCAACAATTCCTGTCTTAACAGACTACGAGGCTGAGGTTCTAGAACACAAAATAGATTTTTATGAATGTGAAGACGCAATAAAATCTTTAAACGATGGTAAATCTCCAGGTAATGATGGCCTAACATCAGAGTTTTATAAACATTTTTGGAAACATATCAGTAAATATATTTTGAATAGTTTTAATGAAAGTTTTGAGTGTGGTTCATTCTCGTCTAGTCAAAGACAATCGATAATAAAGTTAATTCCAAAGTCTGGTAGGGATAAATTGGATTTAAGTAATTGGAGGCCTATAACCTTAATCAATGTTGATATGAAAATAGCAAGTAAAGTTTTATGCTACAGGTTAAAACATTTTTTATCTAAATTAATTAACTCCAATCAAACAGCTTTTATCCCTAGCCGGCACATACAAGAAAATATTCGAACTATTGATGACGCCTTTCAATTAGCAAAGCATAGAAAAATTGTAGGATTCTTATTAGCAGTTGATTTTAAACTCGCATACGATAGTTTAAATCATGAATTTTTATTTGAAGCTTTGAAGTTATATGGATTTAAAAGTAAATTTATTCGATGGATAAAGACCTTGTACACAGATATACAATGTGCAGTTTTTAACAATGGAATGTCTACAAAATATTTTCAGGTCCAATCTGGGGTAAGACAAGGTGATCCAATGTCATCTAATCTTTTTAATTTAGTAATTGAAATTTTATGTCATTTAATTAGAAATAATGAAAAAATACGCGGCGTACACTTTGGGTCTAAGGAACTTAAGATATCGATATTTGCTGACGATATGACATGTTTTTTAAAAGATTTTTTATCAGCTCGCCATTTGTTAGAAGTAATCAAGTTATTTGGCCAATATTCAGGATTAAGTATTAACATCAATAAAACAGAAGCAATAGATCTAAATAGTCAAAATAAGAATTTAAAAGAAAACCTGTCAACCTTGGGAATTAATCTAGCAACAGACTCTATAAAAATTTTAGGCATATATTTTTCAAAAAATGATATTCTAAGTAGTCAGTTAAATTATGAAAAGAAGTTAGCTGAAATAGAATCAATAATAAAAAGATGGAAATCGCGAAACTTAAGTATAATAGGCAAAATTCAAATTATAAAAACCTTCTGCATCCCTAAAATATCATACCAATTCCTTTCAATTCCTATTCCTGATAAAATAATTCAATCGGTCAATAAACTCTTTTTCTCTTTTATTTGGAATGGCCCAGACAAAATTAAAAGGAATAGTTTATGCCAAGATTACAATGAAGGTGGACTCAGAATGATAGATATAAATGAACTCATAAAAAGTAAATGTGTTTTTTGGTTAAAAAAAACTCTTTTTAAATCCCGACCAAACGTGGCTAGTAACTTTCAATCATATGTTATCCCCCTTAAATAGTTCAATACTCGTTGAAAGCAACTATAATAATGATATCAAGTGTATATCTCGTTTTTATAATGAGCTTTTTAGAAACTGGCATAGTATTTTTACGAAATATATTGAAAAGACTACTAGTTTTGAAAATCAAATAATCTGGTATAATTCTTCAATAAACTTAAATATCTCTTTTTCAAAAAGTTTAATTAATCTAGGGTTTGTGTACGTTTCCGATTTTCTTAATGTAGGCTACGATGATTATCACAGTTATACAAGTAACATCAGGTTCCTAATTGATACGGTAAAAAATAAGATTATGTCACATAATCCAAAAACTGAAAATATATCACAAAAAATGAGCGTTTTAGAATATATAAATGGAATATTAAGCAATATATACCAAAAACCTTTGACAAACATAACAGCGAAAGATGTATACAGATACAATGTAAAGAAAAAATATAAATATCCATACGGTATAATTAAATGGCAGGAGCTTTTGGGTGAAACATTCACAGATGATTTTATAACTGGTATATTTAAAAATATAAGAAGTGTGTGTAAAAATTCTCAGCTTCAAAATTTTCAGTATAAATACTGTCATAATATTATTTTTCTGAATCAAAAATTATGCAAACTAAAATTAAGAAATACAAGTTTATGTACATTTTGTAATTCAACAATCGAGACAATAGAACACCTTTTTATCCTTTGCCCACACGCTAATATAATCTGGGAATTTTTACAAAAAGTTTTTTTATAATAATAATATTAATCTGAAAATAAAAATGTGTAATATGCACTTTGGATTCACTGTTCAATCTTTGTTCAAAAACTTATATGAATGGTTGTTTGTAAATAACTGTATTTATTTTGCAAAATATTATTTGTACAAATGTAAATTAGAAATATCATTACCAACTGTACGAAATTTTCAAAGATACCTACAGAATAAAGCATGTATTGAGACTAAAGCTTTTGAAACAGATGACGTTATCATCAAGAAATGGAAGTTCAGTATATAAACGATCTTTTCAGTATACTTTTCAGTAAAAATCTTATCACTTTTCAAAATATGGAAGATTTCAGTATTCAGTGTGTATGTATGAGTGAATGTATTTTGTATATGTGTAAATGTTATTATGTATAAAATGTCTAATTGTATTACTTATAATGTAATAAATTTATTTAAAAAAAAAAAAAAAAAATAATAATTCATAGTAAATATTTTTTTTATTTTGCTGATTTTCAATAGGGCTCATCCTAGAGTGACAATAAACATTACCAGCAAGTTTCATCAAAATCTGTTAAGAAATGTGACCAGTAGAGTGTTTACAAGCAAAAAATCAAACGCGTTTTCAAGAATAAGGGCAATAATTTATGGTAAATATTTTTCAATTTTGTTGATTTTCAATAGGGTTCATCCTTGGGTGGTAATAAACATTATCAGTTTGTTTCATCAAAATCTGTTACGAATTGTGACCTGTATAGTGTTTACGAGCCAAAAATCAAACGCGTTTTCAACAACAACAATAAGTCATGGTAAATATTTTTCGATTTTGCTGATTTTCAATAGGGCTCATCCTAGAATGACAATAAACATTACCAGCAAGTTTCATCAAAATCTGTTAAGAAATGTGACCAGTAGAGTGTTTACAAGCAAAAAATCAAACGCGTTTTTAAGAATAAGGGCATAAATATTTTTCAATTTTGTTGATTTTCAATAGGGTTCATCCTTGGGCGGTAATAAACATTCCAATTTCCATTCCGACGTCTGTGGTTATTGCAATTCCAATAAAACTAATGCGTTTTATGACGTCACTAATAGTGATCTGCATAGATATCAATAGTAGCTTCCGGTAGATCACTATTAGTGATGTCATAAAACGGGTTAGTTTTAGTGGAATTACAAGAACCACTTACGTCGAACTGAAAATTGGAATGGCACAAATTGATGCTATCAGTGTCCCCGATACACATACAAAGTTTAGAAAACCTCTTTACAATCCCTTTAAGTTTCATCAAAATCTGTCAAGAATTGTGACCTGTAGAGTGTTTACAAGCCAAAAATGAAGCGCGTTTTTAAGAACAAGGGCAATAATTCTTAGTACGTATTTTCCGATTTTGCTGATTTTCAATAGGGTTCATCCTTGGGTGGTAATAAACATTACCATTGAGTTTTGTCAAAGTCCGTCAAGAATTGTGACCTGTAGAGTGTTTACGAGCCAAAAATCGAACGCGTATTTAAGAACAAGGGCAATAATTCATAGTAAATATTTTCCGATTTTGCTGATTTTCAATAGGGTTCATCCTTGGGCGGTAATAAACATAACCATTAAGTTCTGTCAAAATCCGTCAAGAATTGTGACCTGTAGATTGTTTACGAGCCAAAAATCGAACGCGTATTTAAGAACAAGGGCAATAATTCATAGTAAATATTTTCCGATTTTGCTGATTTTCAATAGGGTTCATCCTTGGGCGGTAATAAACATAACCATTAAGTTTTGTCAAAATCCGTTAAGAATTGTGACCTGTTAGGTGTTTAGGAGCCAAAAATCCAATGCGTTTTTAAGAACAAGGGCAATAATTCATAGTAAATATTTTCCGATTTTGCTGATTTTCAATAGGGTTCATCCTTGGGTGGTAACAAACATTACCATTAAGTTTCATCTAAATCTGTCAAGAAATGTGACCTGTAGAGTGTTTACGAGCTAAAAATCGAACGCGTTTTTAAGAACAAGGGCAATAATTCATAGTACATATTTTCCATTTTGCTGATTTTCAATAGGGTTCATCCTTGGGCGGTAATAAACAGTACCAATAAGTTTTGTCAAAATCCGTCAAGAATTGTGACCTGTAGAGCGTTTACGAGCCGAAAATCGAACGCGTTTTTAAGAACAAGGGCAATAATTCATAGTAAATATTTTCCGATTTTGCTGATTTTCAATAGGGTTCATCCTTGGGTGGTAACAAACAATACCATTAAGTTTCATCTAAATCTATCAAGAATTGTGACCTGTAAAGTGTTTATGAGCTAAAAATCGAACGCGTTTTTAAGAACAAGGGCAATAATTCATAGAACATATTTTCCGATTTTGCTGATTTTCAATAGGGTTCATCCTTGGGCGGTAATAAACAGTACCTTTAAGTTTCGTCAAAATCTGTCAAGAATTGTGACCTGTAGAGTGTTTACGAGCCAAAAATCGAACGCGTTTTTAAGAACAAGGGCAATAATTCATAGTAAATATTTTCCGATTTTGCTGATTTTTAATAGGGTTCATCCTTGGGCGGAAATAAACATTACCATTAAGTTTCGTCAAACTTTGATTACAGCCCAATCTAATCTTTATGATTAATATTAGAAATCTTTTTGATAATGTCTGTATATTTCTTAGCATTTAAAGAGCATTTTTTTCATTTTTTCTAGACATTCATTTCTCCTTGGGGTTGTTTTTTCATCAAGATGTTTTTTAAAATATTTGTACAAGTCTTTAATCTGCTCATTTGTCCATCGAACTCGCTTCTTTTTTCTTGATGGTATATCATTATCAACACCGTCATCATCATCATCATCTTTATCATCATCATCTTCAATTCTTAATCGTTTTCGTGAACTTTCCACTGGTGGTGTAGACCCACCTAATGGCACAGTTTCTTTTTCTGTAACAATATCTGAAATACACACAATATATTAATCAAAATTACTATTTTATGATGACTCATTGAAACTGAGATAGAGCTCTTTATTTACCAGTACCTTTATGAATTTTTAGATTTTAATTTTAACTATGTGCTGTATAAAAGTGAAAATGGCCTCTCTTTAACATTCTTTTTCATGTAGAATGTAATGAACATCTAGACCAAATAAAAATGTATCCATTTTGGGTAATTGTACATAACTAAATTCCGATCTTGAGAAGAGTTTTACACAATGCAAAGTGCAAGTTTAGGGTGTGCCATTTCCTTAAATTGCTGCATGACATTAGCTATTTGTAGTAACATAAATTTAGTCTTACCTTGAAATGATATGTCATCCAACTTCTTGCCTACGTATTTATGTGTTAAATTTAAATCTTGAAGGAGTAAAAGTTTACTGACTTTAACTCGCTCTATAAACCCCGACATGGTCTGATAATGTTCTTGGTGCACCCGTTTTGTATGACCTAGATGCTTGCATAGCCAGTTCAACTGGTTATTATTAAGATCAATAACCTGAAATATAACCAATTACATCTAGAATATCCTGGATTGGAATATTTGTGAAAAATGTGACTCTTTTTTATTATCTTATAACGTAATTGAAATATTCTAGGCCATGTTCAAGGATGGAATGCAATGGACTTCTGCACATTAAAGATGCATTCCATTGTTATCATTGATAAAAATGAAAATGCTAATACTTGTATAAATAGAAAGTAGGGGTGTTGTAATGACTTGAAAAAATACTAGTTTGTCTGACAAGTCCTTAATGAACTCTAATTGACGTGGGATTCCTTGTTAGTACCCTGAATTGTCATAATTTAGGGTACTAATGAGGCAATCCTCGTCGTAATTGGCCTAATTATGAGTTAACTAAGGACCTGTGGGACAAACTAGTATTTTTCCAAATCATTAGAACACCTTTTTCTTTCTACTTATACAAGTATTAGTATTTTCATTTTTATCAATAACAAGGGAATGCATCTTTAAATATTCATAATTAAAAAAAAAAACATACCTGTGACAGTGTGGCTGTATATTTTCTCATGGTGACACTAGTGATATTTTCTGGATGGAGCAAATTTAGCTCACCGCTAACTTTTTTTAGAGACTCATAGCTCCTAGCCGCACCAATAGCTGAAAATCATAAAAAATACCTATTTTATAACAGAGGGCTCAATGAGATAAATATGTCATCTCAAGAAATTTACTGATTAAAACTGTTGCAAAACATTTAAATTGCAAAAGAACATTTTCATAAGAAAATAAACCAAAAATAATCTCAATTAGGCAGTTGTTATTTTGTAGTCCCTTTCAAATACTCATTACTTACAGGAATTTGGAAAAAGATATGTATTCTCCACAGGTATATTGCATTTTCTTCGGTTTTCTATATCAGCAATATATTGAAGTGGTTTCACACAATCTTCTGGGATGATGTCCGGTACTGCACGGCAACGCTACAAAAAATATATCTCAACGCATTTTATTTAAATGATTACAAATAGTACTGATATATTGCTGTATGCCATTTTAAGTAAAAGAAGACTCAATGATATTCAGCTTAGAGGTAAAATATCCAATGACAGTCAAATGCAGTTTTTCCAGAATAAAATAGACAAAAGAAAAGAACAACACAATTTCACTATAATCTGATAATAGATTTAAAACGAATTCTGTTCACATGTCTTTTCTTGGTTTGTTCTAAAGTGAGTACCGTTTCACAGTATTTTCTGAATATATATATCAGGGTAATTTTTGTCTTTCATCTTTTCATTCTCTATGGGTGGTGCCATTTCAATATCTTCATCATCCTCAACATTGTCTATTGTTTTTTCTGTCTCAATATGTTTGGCTTCAACCTTCTGCCAATGGTTTAACATACTCAATAAATTACTTCCCTCATCATCTTCTTCATTTTCTGATGCACTTACTATATTGTCCAGTCCTAAGATGGCTTCAATTGTTTCATAATCCAAAGGATCAAGAGAATCAGTGCCTTGCAATAAATGATCAGAACCATTTATATTATTAGTGCTTTTATCCGCAGTAGTACCAGTTATTTTTCTATCATCTTTCAAGTTCTCTTCTCCATCGCTTTCCATTGTAAAATCTACGACATCAACTGAACCATCTTTATCTCTTACTATAGTCCCAGTTTCTTTTCTTCCATTATCTTCATCTATTACTATGACTCCAGTTTCTTTTCTTTCATTATCTTTATTTCTTACATTAGTCCCAGTTTCTCTATGTTCATCGATTAAGTTCTCTTCTCCATCACCTTCCATTATAAAATCTTCGACATCAAATAAATGATCAAAATCATCCATTGCTATGGCCCCAGTTTCTTTTCTTCCATTATCTTTATCAATTACTATGGCCCCAGTTTTTTTTTCTTTCATTATTTTCATTCATTACTATAGCCCCATTTTTCTTTCTTTCATCATCTTCACCCATTACTATAGCCCCAGTTTATTTTCTTTCTTTATCTTCATCTATTTCTATAGTCCCTGTTTCTTTTCTTTCATTATCTTCATTTATTACTATGCCCCCAGTTTCTTTTCTTTCACCATCTTCATCCATTACTATGCCCCCAGTTTCTTTTCTTCCATCATCTTCATCTATTTCTATAGTCCCTGTTTCTTTTCGTTCATTATCTTCATTTATTACTATAGCCCCATTTTTCTTTCTTTCATCATCTTCACCCATTACTATAGCCCCAGTTTCTTTTCTTTCTTTATCTTCATCTATTTCTATAGTCCCTGTTTCTTTTCTTTCATTATCATCATTTATTACTATGGCACCAGTTTCTTTTCTTCCATCATGTTCATCAATTACTATGCCCCCAGTTTCTTTTCTTCCATCATCTTCAACTATTTCTATATTACCTGTTTCTTTTCTTTCATTATCTTCATTTATTACTTTTGCCCCAGTTTCTCTCCTTCCTTTATCTTCATCCATTACTATGGCCCCAGTTTCCTTTCTTTCATTATCTTCATCTAATACTATGGCCCCAGTTTCTTTTCTTCCATCATCTTCATCCATTACAATGGCCCCAGTTTATTTTCTTCCATTATCTTCATCCATTACCATGGCCCCAGTTTCTTTTCTTCCATTATCTTCATCCATTACCATGGCCCCAGTTTCTTTTCTTCCATCATCATCATTTATTACTATGGCCCCAGTTTCTTTCCTTTCATTATCATCATTTATTACTATGGCCCCAGTTTCTTTTCTTTCATTATCATCATCTATTACTATGGCCCCAGTTTCTTTTCTTCCATCATCTTCATCCATTACCATGGCCCCAGTTTCTTTTCTTCCATTATCTTCATCCATTACCATGGCCCCAGTTTTTTTTTTTTTTGTAAACAATATTTTATTCACAAAGAAAAGGATTGGGGAACAGGCTTTCGCCTATATTACCCCTCTCCCCAGTTTCTTTTCTTCCATTATCTTCATCCATTACTATGCCCCCAGTTTCTTTTCTTCCATCATCTTCATCCATTAGAATGGTCCCAGTTTCTTTCCTTTCATTATCATTATTTATTATTATGGCCCCACTTTCTTTTCTTCCATCATCTTCATCCATTACCATAGCCCCAGTTTCTTTTCTTTCATTATCATCATCTATTACTATGGCCCCAGTTTCTTTTCTTCCATCATCTTCATCCATTACTATGGCCCCAGTTTCTTTTCTTCCATCATCTTCATCCATTACCATGGCCCCAGTTTCTTTTCTTCCATTATCTTCATCCATTACCATGGCCCCAGTTTCTTTTCTTCCATTATCTTCATCCATTACCATGGCCCCAGTTTCTTTTCTTTCATTATCTTCATTTATTACTATGGCCCCAGTTTCTTTCCATCCATTATCTTCATTTATTACTATGGCCCGTTTCTTTTCTTTCATTATCTTCATTTATTACTATGGCCCTAGTTTCTTTTCTTTTATTATCTTCATTTATTACTATGGCCCCAGTTTATTTTCTTCCTTTATCTTCATCCATTACTATGGCCCCAGTTTCTTTTCTTTCATCATCTTCCCCATCTATTACTATGGCTAAAGTTTCTTTTCTTTCATTATCTTCATTCAAAGTTTCTTTTCTTTCATTATCTTCATCCATTACCATGGACCCAGATTCTTTTCTTCCATTATCTTCATCCATTACCATGGCACCAGTTTCTTTTCTTTCATTATCTACATCCATTGCTATAGTCCCAGTTTCTTTTCTTCCATCTTCTTTATCTCTTACTTTCGTCCTGGTTACTTTTCTTCTCACTATAGTCCCAGTTTCTTTTCCTCCACTATCTTCATCCATTACTATAGTTCCAGTTTCTTTTCTTCCATCTTCTTTATCTCTTACTTTCGTCCTGGTTACTTTTCTTCTTACTATAGTCCCAGTTTCTTTTCCTCCACTATCTTCATCCATTACTATAGTTCCAGTTTCTTTTCTTCCATCTTCTTTATCTCTTACTTTCGTCCTGGTTATTTTTCTTCTTACTATAGTCCCAGTTTCTTTTCCTCCACTATCTTCATCTATTACTATAGTTCCAGTTTCTTTTCTTCCATCTTCTTTATCTCTTACTTTCGTCCTGGTTACTTTTCTTCTTACTATAGTCCCAGTTTCTTTTCCTCCACTATCTTCATCTATTACTATAGTTCCAGTTTCTCTTCTTCCATCTTCTTTATCTCTTACTTTCGTCCTGGTTACTTTTCTTCTTACTATAGTCCCAGTTTCTTTTCCTCCACTATCTTCATCCATTACCATGGCCCCAGTTTGTTTTCTTTCATTATCTACATCCATTACTATAGTCCCAGTTTCTTTTCTTCCATCTTCTTTATCTCTTACTTTCGTACTGGTTACTTTTCTTCTCACTATAGTCCCAGTTTCTTTTCCTCCACTATCTTCATCCATTACTATAGTTCCAGTTTCTTTTCTTCCGTCTTCTTTATCTCTTACTTTCGTCCTGGTTACTTTTCTTCTTATTATAGTCCCAGTTTCTTTTCCTCCACTATCTTCATCCATTACTATAGTTCCAGTTTCTTTTCTTCCATCTTCTTTATCTCTTACTTTCGTCCTGGTTACTTTTCTTCTTACTATAGTCCCAGTTTCTTTTCCTCCACTATCTTCATCTATTACTATAGTTCCAGTTTCTTTTCTTCCATCTTCTTTATCTCTTACTTTCGTCCTGGTTACTTTTCTTCTTACTATAGTCCCAGTTTCTTTTCCTCTAGTATCTTCATCTATTACTATAGTTCCAGTTTCTCTTCTTCCATCTTCTTTATCTCTTACTTTCGTCCTGGTTACTTTTCTTCTTACTATAGTCCCAGTTTCTTTTCCTCCACTATCTTCATCTATTACTATAGTTCCAGTTTCTTTTCTTCCATCTTCTGTATCTCTTACTTTCGTCCTGGTTACTTTTCTTCTTACTATAGTCCCAGTTTCTTTTCCTCCACTATCTTCATCTATTACTATAGTTCCAGTTTCTTTTCTTTCATCTTCTTTATCTCTTACTATAGTCCTGGTTACTTTTCTTCTTACCTTAGTCCCAGTTTCCTTTCTTCCATCATCATATTCACCTACAAAAACAAGGACTCGATTAATTTTTATTCTAATGTTCATCTAACTGAAATTGTACATTTCTGGAAATTCAAATGGCCACTGCGGGAGCCATGGTGGGTTAAACATTTGCCGTGTTACCTGAAGGTCCAGGGTTGGATCACAGCATCAGACGAGATATAATTTTCGGATTCTTCTACCTGTTTTCCCTACGTCAGTGACGTTAGTTAGAGGGGCTGACAGGGGAAAAAGGGAAATGTCGTGCTACAGATTGTGCACGTTAAGATCCCTCGAAAATTGAAAAACTATTAAGAGTAGGCTCCTGGCAAAATTTTCCTCACTGCACCCTACATGGTGTTGTCTTCATAAATTAATGGTTATTTTATTGGACTTATCCATGGCCCATTCTATGTCCTTTATAAAGCATTTTAAGGTTTTAGTCATTCCCTTCTTCTTAAGTTTTTCTAAAATGAAAATTTATATTCAACATATTAGGAAACAAATTATATTAAATTAAGTTTGAACTAATTAACTCATTTTAAGCTAATGGTATTATGTAACAAATCATTCTTATAGATTTTTTATCCACTCAGATGACGGACGGACGGACATGGGTGACGACAATACACGCCCCCCATGTCATGTGGGCGTATAAAAAATACTTTTAAGAAATTGAGATTAAATTATAAATGTGGATCACCCAAACGAGTCCCGAATGATTCGGACTTCATTCTCCAACACAAAATTACAAGAAAATCATGCTACGATACAACACAGATACTATAAAAATTCACACGATCTCAATAATCATATCTTACTCTACAGTCAACAAATTAAGTATAAGTCAACAGTTACGAATTCATGTTAGCCGAAATTATATTCTTTAATTAATTAATAATCCCTCTAAGCCCTTAAACAATTAAACATTTCTTTAAAAAATTAATTTTAGCGAATTAATTATTTTGTTAAAAAGAAATACGTACTTATAATATGCAATGCCTTAACTGATTTAACGTACTTATAATATGCAATGCTTTAACTGATTTACTTTTTTTTAACTTCAGATGACAACGATTAAAGGGAAAATCCTGTACACCCGAGAAATTACCTAAAACATCTATAACCCACATTGCTACAGCATCTTGAGTTTACATGCTCATTATATCACACGAAAAAAGTGAAAAATTTATACCAAATTTATTTTATACCTTAACAAAAGTCTCACAACACGGAGACTCGTTGAGAATCACAGATAATTCCAAGGTAAGATTTCATCAAATTTTTATTGGGTTTTATTTTCAATGAGAAAACTGGTTGCAATTGTTTAAATATTTGAAGAAGTTTAATAACTGAAACCTAAATTGCTTTTAAATTTGAACTTCTTTTTTTAGATTTTTCAAAGCTCAGAAATGCCGGTCGATGAAACTAAACTGGCGGAATTCATGAATCCCCCGATAGTAACCATAGCTGATGCCATTTGTGCTAAACCAAAACGGAGAATATCCGTCGAGGGGATATTTACATGATGTAGGTATATTTCGCACAAAGCACATTCTTGAGCTTTTACTAATCTAAAATTGTTTCTACGAACAACTTTCAATCAAATAAAGTTGATTTTGTCTGAAAAACTCACTTTTTATCTATTGTATACGTAATATACCCAAACCTTCATTACAATATATCGATGGGAAGAAAAATGTGAATAATTTTGTCACGGGGAGATTACCTTTATGAATATAGATGTAGTAAAAATCTATCCAATTACCTTCCTTTTTAAGATTAAAGAAACAGTTGACACCGGGGACAAAAAATATAAATTCTTAAAGATTTCACACCAAAGGCCAGACGCTGCAGATGAAACAAAAAAATGTTAATATCACAGTTAAATTATGGAACAACCAAACACGCAGAGAACTAAACCAAGGTGTAACATGCAGATTAACAAATCTTATGGTTGGCGAATTCGAGGGCAGAAATGACTTAAACTCGACACCGTTGACCAAATTTGAGGTAAGTCAATTCTCATACCCTGATTCTTATCATTTCATAACGTACTAAAACCACTGCCTCCCATAATGATTTAACTATTTGGCTACCAAATAAAGCCTTTTCCACTAGGCTGCATGTTGGCAATATTTCCAAATAAAGAATAATGACAAAGAATTTAGATGAATTATTATATGAAATATGAAATATCTATATATATAATGTCTCTGATTAGTTGTATTTTCTTCGTTTTGTTCAATACAAATACATTATAATTTTTAAGTTGTAACCAATAACCAAATTGCATATCTATTTATCTATATCTATCAAGTTTAGTGAACCAGAATTGTAGTTTTACCAAAACATCAATTTTTATCTTTATCTATCCAATTTTTAACTTTAAGGTCATTGAAGAAGCCAAATGGCGACGGATAGTTATAAAACGTATCATATGGGAAAAGTGAGTAATAAATGTTGTATTAAAAAGAGAACCTGAGATCTTAATTGTAATTTTGTTATTTTAAAAATTGAAATTCACTCCTCTGCGTTAACGTAGTTAGACAATATCAGACGTAAATATCTTAGTAAAACTTGGGTCTCAGTCGTTCACTTCAACTTATTTTTTAGACCCTTTTTAGACCCACATGTTACTTAATAGACGAGGAAGACATTGCATATGTTCGTCTACATGAATTCAATAACAACGACGAAAACAACATCTTATTTAACACTACAGTAAAAATTTCTGCACTAGGAAATAAGATAGAGGAAATGTAAGTAATTTATTTAAATCAATAACTCTTGAAAGTTAATTTACTCCAGTTTCCAAATTATCTTGAAAAATAAATCCTTACTTTCACAAAACAAAAAAACAAATTGTTTTATGAATATTTCCTATGAATATGAAATTCCGAATGCATAACTTTAATCTATTTTAAGATTGGAAACAGACGGTGTGGCTGAACCGGAAGGTGTGACTGTGGTTGAACCGGACGGTGTGGCTGTGGCTTAACCGGAAAGTTTGTCTGAACGAGAAGAACATGATTTTTATATAAAAGAATTATATGAATAAAATGCCAAAAAATGAAAACATTTCTTAAAATAACTGTCATCACCTCCGTTTCCTGTTCATATTGTGCATCTTGGGAGAAATTGAAATATCTCCATTTCAAAATGGTATCAGGTCCGTTCGCCCTTTTACTCCTTCGCCCTGGGTCCGTTCGCCTGGGTGCGCTCGCCCTTAGGTCAAGGTCCGATTGCCCATTTGTTTTATGACATGACAATGTAATAATAAAAATATAAGTGATGACAACTTTTTTAAACAACTAACCCGATTAACATGTGTTTTGAAAGTCATTTACCTATGGACAATCAGTTATTAAAACTATGACAAATCCACTGAAAAACTCTCAATAAACTCTGTTATATTCAGCCTCAGAACCTGGACATTTTTGTTAGTATATTCAGTTATGTTCATAACTCTCCCTCAAAGATTCCCCAATAACCGAGTATTTCACAAAGAAAGAAGAACTGTAAATCAGTTCAATCTCGTAATCTGTGGGTGTGTGGTGAAACTATATTACAAAGTGACCAATGGCTTGAGAACAAACTTGCATCTATTACAAACGTTCCAGTTAATTCAATATTAGTGTTCCATGTTACGTAGAATATCAATAACTACTTGGACAGGAAAGTATAAAATATTGATTTATGTACCCAGATGACATTAATAACGCTTTTCCTCATCATCCATTGACAAAAAAAAACATTTTTGTTTGTTTCAATTGGGTCTTACAAATAGTTCAAGCAATGGGAATTAAGTTGCACCAGTGTATGCCAACGTAGTATTAGGATATCTCTAAACCTTATTTTCAAAAGTTTGACAAAAGAAATAACAACTCAACTATGGATAGCTAAGGTCTAAGAAATTGTACATAAAAAAAATCCAAGGTTATTGAAGGTTACTGGTATGGTCTTATGATTTTTCAAAAAATTCAAACCATAATAAAATTAATTCAAATTTAATACAACAAAATGCAAGTTTATAGGTGGTAACAGGATAGTCTCTCGGCCTATAAAACAATTAGATTAAAGTATGAAGCAATATATTATATTAATATATCTGTTAATAAATTTGATAATGTGTAGTGATAAACCAGATGAATATTTTGCATATTATTGTTTTTGATATTTTGGTGGTATATGTTGAAATATCATTTTGTTTTGTGTAGGGTTTGTTATATCTATTAGTATTTTTATCCTAGTACATAGAAATTTCAAGTCTCAAAAGACCGTTGAGTGATTCACTATCAATGTGTATTATCTGTCAAGACAATTATAAAAAAAATGTTGTAGAATAGTAGAATGTGCCAACAGAGACACAACTTAAAAGATAATAGGAACAGAGAATTAATAGACAAGGTGATCAATCTGTCAGCAATCAGCATTACAAGAACTTCCAACATGTCACGGATTATGCTACTCATGGTTAACTTACAAAACTACTTGAGAGTTGTCATGAGGCAGATATACCAGGATGATGCTTCAGTGAATGAACGAATGTACAGATACCATTGTAGTACATATCTGTGATACTGACGTGCTATTACTGCTTATAGCCCATTTTAATCCCACCAAAATGTGCAAGCAACTTTGGATGAAAGCTGGGACGCATAAGAAACCCAGGTTCATCACCCATAGAATAGGCTTTGTCATATCAGCTTTAAAGCTCCTTCTACCATTTCACACGCTGACAGGTTCCGATGCAACATCCTTCCTATCTGGACATAGCAAGAAGACAACACTCAAAGTATTCTTCCAGCACAAAGAGCTTCTTGTTGAACTCAGGAAAGAAACACTAACGGAGGATACAATTGGAATGTTGAGCAACTTGTATGTGGCATATTTAATGTTCCTGAAGTGACCTCTGTTGACAAGGCTAGGGTCACTATTTTCAAGAAGGCACTGAAACCTTAAAAAGAGATGCTTTGACATACCACATGAAGAGAGCACATTTTCAGACCTCAGTATAGCTTGAATCAACACAATCAAAGTCAAATGTTCCAACTGTCTTTACCATGGGGTGGGAACTGATAAATTATTTCTTGTCATTTCAACAGTGGTCTTAACCTGGTATACTAGTAAAGCATAAAGATAGTTGTATTTATTTATATTAAGTTGTAGTTCAAGTTATAATTAAGGCATTAGTTTCCAAGAAAATTGGAAAAGAATAAAAAAATATATTACATTTTAAATATGTATGATTTATGGCAGCCATTTTGGAAACGGTAGCCATTTTGGATTTGAAAGTGGCAGAAATGAATTCTTAGGGTTAAACTACCCCAAAATTCATATATTACAAGACTTTTTGTGTCAACTGACAAGGAAATTGTTGTATTTTTGTCATTTTATGGCGGCCATTTTGTTTTTTCCTGATTTGAAGATCAAAAAGTCATATTTCAGCTTGGCAACAGCAATTTTTGGATTCAGCACGTCCATATTACCTTAAAAACACTTATTGCCAAAAATTAACATTAAATGCCTTAACAAGTCTTATTTTCTGAAAATGGGTCCAGACTATGATAAGAGTACTGATTTGTAGTAATTCTGTAGGAATGGGGGTCAATTTTCGTAATTTACATAATGTTATTCATTATGGCCCCCCACATGAGTTTGATACATTAGTGCAGCAAATGGGGCGAGCCGGTCGAGATGATGTTTTCTCACAAGTACTGATTATTTACAAAAATCATAAGGGACATCTAAAGAAAATTGATTGTGATATTGTTAAACTACATGTAATCACCAATAAAAAAGAGTGCAGACGGGAAATCATTGCCAGTGCTTATTTGAGTTCACCGTCAAAACCGATGCCAATTCATAACTGTTGTGATAATTTTATTGTGAGAAATCATGTAAATGTAATCAGCCATCATGTCCAGTTACGCATCCTGGAATTGTGTGTATTAATGAACTAGAGGAAGAAACAGAAGACAGACAACCAGAGTGGTTGCGTCAGCTCACAGCAGAAGATAATAAACTCATTGAACATAAATTGTCAGTTTATCGTGATTCGTTGAGCTTGTGTCCTTCAATTATTGATGAGGAGATCATACATGGGTTAACTATCGACACAACTAAATATATTGTGGATAGAGCTCCAAGGATATTTACTGTCAATGATGTTTTAAAGTGCAATGTGTATTATTATCATACAGCATGTGCCATTCTTAAGTTGATACATGAAGTTACTGAAGATATTGATATAATTGACAGTAGTGATTGTGATACAGATTAATAATATAGAAACACTATGATTAAGTTATTGAGATACAAGTTAAATAAAAAGTACCTGTGGACATGGCATATAGTTTAGATTTAAAAATGTATTTGTGTATGTAGTACATGTTTTTGTAATATGGTTAGTACACTAATATGTGTTCTGAAAGTAACCAATACTGATACTATAAATAATACAAAATGAGATACTTATTGTGTGTGATTAGATTTTAGTAAATAGCAAAAGGTAAAATTAGTTTTCGAGAGCTCACTTACTTTTGGAGATATTTGCAAATTTTACGGTGACAAAAATCAAATCACAGACAATATCATGTTATATTAAAATGGAATACTGTACATTGATTTGTCCATGTGTTATGTATAATCACTGCTGGAAAAAATCATCTTCATACTTAATCTTTTGCACAAAAAAGTCCTCAAAGGTAAAAACAACGAAGAAACAATACTGTCTCTTAGAAATAAATAACTGGCCCTGAACTTGAAAATAACAGTTGCTGGATGATTTAAGTAACATTTGTCCATTATCCATATGCAAAAAATTTAAATTTGGCCCTGGCAATACCTTTTCAAATCGACCACTTCAACAATATTATCGCTATCTATGATGCCATCTGGTGTTGCACCAATAAAGGGATACTCAACACTAATAAAAAAAGACTGTTGTACCTTCAAACCGAACTCAATTCCAAACTGTTCAATTGCTGAAAGCTCATATGTACGACCATGCATTATTGCCTTTGTCTTCAAATAACGTGTTGTTAGTAATAAATTGCAGAGCTTTTCTTTATTACGACGATCTGTCATCTTACACACATCCCAAACCTAAGCTGTTATCCTATTTTGCCTCTCATCGAACCACAATTTACTTTGTGTATGCGACTTTGTATCCAGTTTCAACTTCACTGCCTGGGCTTCAGTTACCTAAAAGCATAAGACACATTTTTGATAATACATATTAAAATCCACTCAGTTCTATTTATATGTAGAAATATAACATAATAAGTGACAAGTACATTGTCTCTCAATTAGATTGAGATCACGTATGTATCTTAAAATTTCAAGTTATTAATAATTAGCTGTATGCCAAAGGAAATAAGTATAATCTGTATTGAAGATTCTACTATAATTCAATGAAATATTGAATTCAAATGAACACAAATTACCTTAATGCTTTGATCAACCCAATTTTTAGCCTTCGGATACAAAAACCTCATTGTTATATCTTTTGATGTACTGGAGCAATAGTTGATTACAGCATTCTGAACATGATCCTGATATCCATCTAGATTGCGATACTTCGCTGGTCGGGGATCATCCATCGACATGATTCTCTTTCGAGTTTTTGACTGTAGGTACTGTGCTTTCACTGGTGAACCTACAATAAAATGAGTGAGCTTATGTGACAGGATGGATTTGTGTAGTGTGACTGTCCCTTTAAACAGTCATGTATAGTATTCTCTTAACTTGTTATTACTCATCACGGCACCAGCCAATCAACTGTAAACACCCTCTTTCTCTCTATCTATTTTTAGCTTTGGGATATACCTTTCTATACTTGCCTCTGGGATGAGTTCTCTTCATCACCACCTTAGCCGCTAAATACCCAATGGCACCGTAACCAACCTTTATGTAGGGGTTGCAAACTTAAACCCATTTTTCTCAAAAGTATTAAAATGTTAGCTACTAGGTATTTCCATTGGACGCTAGAGCTACTGTGTGTGTATGTTAGTTACAATTAGCATTAGAGATTTATTGAAGTGAGGAACTTCTTTGTCCTCCATTTAAAGAATTTAAATATTAGTTTTGGATATTTCTCTATTTAGATAAGGTATGTGTGTAATTTAGTTATTTTATTTATATCAAGCATATAGTAATATTCATTTTAATAAGCAAGTTGTTTACAGTGCATTTTTCACCTTTTTTATAAAGCAATTAGAATTCGAATAAGTTACAGTTTAAATATGTATTTCTAATTAAGAACGCATTTATTTCAGAGAGCTACAATATTAGTTTAGAGCCGTTTCGTCAAGTTATTATTTACTTATAAACCCCACTTCGGGTAGGTTTATTTCTGTTCAATACATATTTTTCAATGCGTTTTATTATTTCCTGTAGAGCAATGTAAATGTTTGGTAATTCATATTTATAGTATATAGTATTGTACATTTTGTATATAATATTCTAATTAGTGCAATATTTTTTTACAGGGTTTTTGTTTTGTCAGTTACTAGTAATAAAATGGTTGTATGATTTATGAACCCAAGCCTTGTCTCTGGATCAGGGAAGATTCCCCTTTATCGAGCCCAGTGCCCGGCTACAGTATTACCAAATATAAATTCACGAATTTCATGATCATTATTATATACCTACGTAAATGTTCTATCTGATTGCAGTTGACGCATTAAGATAGATGAAAGCTTCGATAGTGAGATGTGTTTGCAGATACTTTAAAAAAATAACTATTGTTTTTTTTCTTTAAATATTTTAAATATATACGAGTATGGACACTGATGAAATCAACACGTCTTATGGTCAGCTGCCAGTAGTGGCCACTCCAGATGGTAAGAATGATTACATTTCGGGGAAGGGTTCTTAGGTGAGCTAGAAGTATTAGAATTTGGTTTTGGTCTAATACAATGTAGACATAAAACCCATGTTATTGCTGATTTGATGCTGTAAGTTGACAATAGAAAACTAATTTTCTACTCTCTGGCCACATTAAGGTCTGAATTAAATTTGTTCTCTCATGTCACAAATATTCAAAATATGATCAATTGCAAGTCATGTGTCTTAGAATGTCTATGGGTCCATGAAAATATATGGTTTGAAAATTGTCAATATGAAATAAATACACTTTCCTCCTGGAAATTTCATGTGAAAATGACCTACATTGACTGAAATTTCCCTTCTGTAAAATCATGTTTCCAAATGGATATTTTTTTAAAAGTTGTCATTTTCATCAACCCAAAGACAATCTAAGACTCTCAGAACTAATTTTGGGTTAATATTTTAATTCATTAAAAAATAATAGGCAAAACGCGTTTCTGTGCTCATTGTAGCCACAGAGTAGCTGTTACACCATCATGGCCGCCACTCAAATATCAATGGGTCGTGACGTCACGTGAAAACGCTCTAGTGATTTATATGCAACTTTACGTATGCTGATTTACATGCAACTTTACGTATGCTGATTTACATGCAACTTTAGGTACCTATGCTAAGTTAAGGTTTTATTTTAAAAAGTTGTTTTGATTTTATACACATATATTTAGATTAACATGAATGGTCCATCTGATTCCAGTCTACCATCATGCAAAACTGATTTAATTTTTAATTTCAGTTGTGAAATCTTATGTAGGGGATGCCAAATATGGCATCACAATAAAAAAAAAGCTGACCTAGATCAATGCAAGAGCACAGCCAAATCTCCCGAGAAATTAATGTTAAATTTAATAGAATTTGTTTTGACACCAGAAGATATTCAAAATTGCACAGTTTATGGCAATAAACAATATGATAAGAAGGCCTTGGAGAGATTTGCATTGAAAAGTAAGATATTATATTCATTCATATATACAATTAAGAATATTCATAATACCCCTCATTTTGAAGGGGATGTACTGATTTCACCCTGTATGAATCGTCTACTACCTGTTCTCCAACTCCATTCCTGATGGTACTAATCAGTTTGACAATTTCATTAACAGTTTTCTCACAAATGACAAATTCCTGAAAATCTGTAGGATTCTAAATAATTTTAATTATATAATGTTTGAGCCAAAAAAAAAATCAGCTAAATCAGCTAAATATTTCCTACAAATCACTTTATTACCTTTAAACATATATTTTCTCTCTCTTACAGGCCAAGTGTTCAGCACCTTTTTTCAAGAGAAAAGTAAAGAAGAAAGGCGCCAAGAATGGGAGAGATTGGTGAAAGTAATAAATGATCAAATTAGGGGAATGAGAAAGGGGAAGTACAAATCCCAACTCAACTAGACAATTTAATAAATTTAGTTAATTTAAAACGTTTGTTTCATTTTATAGCTGCCATCTATAATATAGGTTATATGTACAACCGAACTGAAGAGACGACAAATGTTGTGGTTGCAACAGTTTTACTCATTTTTCTTAAATTACATTGTTCGATCAGCATTCAGATTAATTTAATTGTGAATAAACATGTTGCATGAACATTCCAACAAAAGAAAAATCCACAATTATGGAAATTCTCTAGAATTCTTTTGCATTTGCCAGTGGAATTCCACTGGAATTCCAGCCAAATTCTTCCACTGGTATTCCACTGGAATCTTTGGATATATTTTCATAAGGGTAGTCGATATGTGAGCAGACTAAGTCAACTAGATGTTGATATCCGGTAAGTGGTCTACTTTCAAGTTGACTAGTTCAAAAGTTTCATGGTCATGATATATTGAATTTTTGAGGAGACAATAAGTATAAGTCAGGCTTTCATTGGACATATTGGAATGTTTTCAACAAGAATTCTGGAAAAAGTTACAGAAGATTGAATTTGGTGATTTAACATTGAAGCGGATGGCAAATGAATTAGTGGAGTGAGTCCTGTCTGTGCCGAAGTAAGTTTTTTTTTAAATTCTTAAATTTCGAAAAGTTCTTCAGGATAGGCAGAAATATGGCTAAAATACTAGTTTATGCAACATATGCAAACTTTTTTTGCAAAAAATGGCTTTTTAGCTTATTTTATTGAAAATCGCCATTTCTAACATAACAACACTGCAACAATGTAGCAAATTTGTACTTTTTTCTTTTCTCCACGTGTTTTTTTTTTTTTTTTTTATAAAATGAATGCCTTTATGATAGAAACAGCTGAAAAACTTGAAAATTTGTCTATCCTGTCCGTGAATAATTCCTACAGGATATGGCAGGGGGCTTTGATATCAAATGGGAAGTATGGGGTAATATCTATCAAGTGTCCCATCAGTCATAGAAGAAAGACCATGAATGTGCATGGATTGGCTTTCGTGATTTCTATGACTGAAATTTTTGTTCTGCCATCGAAATATGACTGTTCCCATTTGTGTCATAACTCATTATGCATTAATGTCGACCACATTGATTATTCTGTTGTCTGATACTTCATTTTCACCATAATTCTTTTCTTTTTTTCAGGTTTTGGCCGTAAAACCCTGTAGCTACCTGGAGAGTCTAATTCCATGTTTTAAAACAGTTTGTTTCTTGATCTTCAGTCACCGCAGAAGTAGATGGAACATCATAGTCAGTCTGTGTTACCTGACTAACTTTCTTAACATGACCAGGTAAAAATTGTGAACTTCTTCATATACCTATCAAGGAGTTACATAATAGTTGTTACTCAAACTCACTCCCTAATGGAAATATGGCCTTTTTAGATTTATTCTGGCAAATATTTTGGTATATGTTATTTTTATTTCTGCACTTGTCATTATTTCAAGAAGTACTGTGGTTTCTGAAGTGGAAACAGATGAAATCATGTGCGAAGTAAATGTAACATAATAAATGTAACCTTTATTGTATGTAATTGATATTTTTCAGGCATGGTTGAGATCAATGACCTTAAATCTTTTTAAAGAATTGAATTGTATTCATAAATAATAAAGTTATTAACAATTTAGAATTGTACGTATACATATTTACTATTCAACTGTAGGAAATATGATAGCAACGGGTTGCAAAAGTAAAAATCCTCTCACATGCATACTTAAAGGTTTTTTTGCATAATTTTTGGACAGTTTGTTCCAAAGAGGACATAAAACAAGTTAAGGCAATAAAAAAAAATATTCCCCATATATAGGACCCATCCCACTAATTAATTTTCAACGAGATTTCTGGAAAAAGTTACAGAAGATTGAATTTGGTGATTTAACATCGAAGCGGATGGCAAATGAATTAGTGGAGTGAGTATATATGAATATCACAGGGGAACAACTTTGTAAAAACAACTTTGTCAAAGTTGAGCAACTTCACGAATAGAGATATTACATGCTAATCGATTGGTTGTCAATTAAGATAGGTCTTACGGGCCTTCTGATTGGCTGACTGCCACTTTGCATCCATATTAGACTATACTATAGTTAAGTTTATTATTTGGAAGTTTTATATTTTCCTTATTTTTGAGGTAATTATTTTGTATTATATGAATGTGAATGATTACTGAGATATTCAAGAGTTTTTTAGCTGTATTGGTCTTATGTAAATATTTTATTTTCAATCTGTAGTGGGTATGTTGAAAATTTTGGGTAGAGAACATGTTTGTTATGACGTCATAGCGCGATTTTTGACATTTTATGCCATGTTATTGTTATTTTGTTTTCTACTGTTGACATCAGAAAAGCATGAAGTTATATTGTTAGTTTTAAATGTGTACAGATAACAATTCGAATGCAAATTGTGTTGCTTGCGTTTATATTGCTGAAATATCATGTACGGTACGTCGATGTATTCTTGCAATAGGCACAGTCCAAAACTAAAGTCAGGACAGGAATATCAGATTTAGTGATGAATATTGATAAAGGAAATGAAGTGTTAACTAAAAATGACAGTGACAAGGCAAACTTATTATCTAAATTATTGACTACAGAAGACTGTAGTAATATTACTGCCCTACCCGAAATTGATGTAAAATGCGAGATGATTGACCTCTAAATACCAAACGAGAAGGTTTATAAACGCCTACACGACATAAACATCAGCAAATCGCCAGGTCCAGACAATCTACACCCCAGAATTCTATGTGAAGAATAGAGTGAACCAGTGAGAAAATTTTTTGATAATTCCATCACCAGTGCCAGATGAATGGAGGGAAGGTTAATAGGAAGCTCCCATCAAACTACCGCCCAGTTAGCCTAACATGTATCCTGTGCAAACTGCTTTAATCCTTCGTTAGAGATCACATCATACCTGGATTTTATGAAAGCGTTTGACAAAGTTCCACACCAGCGTCTCATTACTAAACTTAACAGATACAAAATAACACCAAATGTTGTAGCCTGGATAAAATCGTTTCTAAGCAATCGAAAACAGAGGGTACGAGTTATGAACAGTTACTCAACTTGGTCACTAGTGGAATACATCAAGGTATTAGGCCCAATACTATTCGTCATATACATAAACGACTTACCAGACCTGCTAAACTCATAATGCTACATGTTTGCCGACGATACTAAAGTATTTAGGGAAATCAAGTCAACAGAGGACAATGAGAAATTACAAGAAGACATGTAAGAACTAGAAAACTGGTCCAACAGATGTCTTCTTCGTTTTTATCCTGACAAGTGTAAAGTTTTAACAGCTGGTAAACCAACAACTCCAATATACAACTACAAGCTATGCGACACATAATTACAGCACTAAGAAAGAAAAAGATATAGGCGTGGTAGTAGATGATCAGCTAAAGTTTGAAGATCATATGAACGAAAAGATAAACAAAGCCAACAGCATTATGGGATTAATTAGACGATCTTTCACTTATATGGAGGAAGCAACTTTCTTGGCTTTATATAAGGCATCTAGAGTACGCCAATAGTATATGGAATCCATATAAGAAGGAACATGTAACAGCAATAGAGAACGTTCAGAGGCGGGCAACAAAGCAAATCCCGGGATATAGCGACCTAACCTATTAGGAAAGATTGAAGAATTTAAAATTGCCAACTTTAATATACCGCAGAAAACGAGGAGATAGAAGTATTTAAGATAGTTTGCCAGTATTTAAGATAGCTTGCCAGGCAAGGTAGGCTAACATACGCTCACTGGCAGCCTAAGAATGATAAAATGTTTTTAGTAATTATAATACAAATTAATTCATATATAATTCAAGTCAAAATGTATTTGTGAATGAAAATATATTTTATCAGACTAGGTTACATAGCATTGATTGCTAGACATTTTGTTTTTTTGCAGAATGTCTTATTTACGTTAAGCAATTTATTAAAACGACAACTCATTGAAGAAAAAAATTATAAAAATTACCGGTACACTAATCTATGGATAAATAAATTTGAACTTGATTTCATTTGATACACCAAACTCTATTCTGTGTAGTTAAACTAGGTGGCAGCCAAGCTATCTCGACACACTTATAACCTAGGTGACAGCCAAGCTATTTCAACACACTTTTGACCCAGGTGACAGCCAAGCTATTTCAACACACTATTGACCCAGGTGACAGCCAAGCTATCACAACACTTATAACCTAGGTGACAGCCAATCTATCGTAAAGGGACGGTCTGAATTTTTTTGGGGTCAAAAATTTTTTTTACTCAAATTTGTGAAAACTTTACACCAAAATCTGTAGTTTTGTGCCCTTTAATGTATCTGAAAGTTTTAACTAAAAAATCCAGCCGTTAATTTTTAAACGCTAAAAACATGCTAAAAATGTTATGTTTTTTAAACGCTGATAGAAAACTACTGAACGGATTTGAGTAAAATAAACGCCTAATTGTAGAGAAATGTCCCTCTTGTGTATTTAAAAAGTTTCAGCTAGAAATATTAAGCCATTTAAAGGGCAAACATCAAAACTAGGTCAAATTGTTTAATTAACAATTTAGTACTCCCTGTTTTTAATTAACCCTTTAAAACCAAATTCAGTTTGATCAAGAAGATATAGAGATACAATAAGCATACTCTCAGGTAGAATTTGCGATTTTTTTGATGATGGAAACTTTTTTCAAAAAAGCAGAATGGCCCTTTAAGTCAAACAAATCATTAACAGAATCTTTACAGTATCACTATTTAGATTTTCACCAGGAATTTGAGATAACTTCCAGAATCACTAATTCAACTTTGGTGTCAATATTGGGTAATTTCACAGAATTAGAATTATGGTCCAGGAGCGATTTAGTTATTCTAAAAAGTTCTTTTTGCTTATTTGTGCTATCGTCAATCTTTTGTGAATAGTAGTCTCTTTTAGCCGAATTTATTAAATGTGTTACGGTATTTATGTGGGATTTGTAAATATCCCTGTGACCTTGCAGCTTAGTGCGTCTCCACAACTTTTCAGCCTTATTTCGAGTGTTTTTGGCACATCGTATTTCATCATTATACCATGGAGTTCCAGGTCGGATTTTAAAAACTTTTGTTTTAAAGGGGGCAATATCGTCAAGTATAGATGTAAGAGTGTCATGATATGCAATTGCCTTTTCATGAACATCTTGTAAATCGTTTAATGAGTTTAATTTAGATTTCGGTGGAGGGAGGGTTTGAATCTCCCAAATGTACAGGCCTAGATGGAACAAATACTTTATTGAGAAAATGGGATTATGGGTCTGGATTCAGGCTTTTCTTCTGTTGTGATCTGAAAGTAGAAAAAATAAGAACTCGCCCATCGAGTAGTATAGTATCTGCTAATTAATCATTGGTTTTAGTTTGCTATGAACCAGATTGTCATTAAAGTTCTGATTTTTTGAGTAGGCAACTATCATTTTCTGCTTATAAACATCGGGAAATTTCTCTTGAAGACTCTTGTAGTGGGTATGCACTATCTTGCTTACTCGATTACTGGTTGTATTAAACGGGACAACAAAGGGTGCTATGCCTGCAAAATGATGAATATTGAGTCCTTTAGGTCTTGCTGTATTCAATGTCTCAATCCAGTAGGCTTCTCTGGATTGTCTGAATTTGGTGGTTTCATCTTCCGGTAAATCAATTTCTATACGTTCAATTGGGGTTAGGGTGAGATCGTTTATTGAATGGTCATCGAGGTTGAAATGATTAGAAACGGGCTTGTCTTTCTTTAATTTTATATCTGATATATGAGCATTGAATCGAGTGCGTAAATTATTCTTAGTTTCTCCTACATATTGTTTGGGGCATTTCTTACATGAAATTAAATAAATTACATTTGAGCTATCACATGATAAATGCTCCTGGATCGGATACCTTTTATTAGTAAAGCTACTCCTAAAATAATGTGTTTCAGATACAAAGGGACATGTTTTGCATCTACTCGACAAACATGGGGCACACCTTAAACCTGGAGGAACTTCGGCATATAGTCTAGTCTTCGATGCTATTTGCGCTATAGTGGAGTTTTTTATGTTTCGTAAAAATCGCTTTGAGTATCCACGCTCTTTCAGTTTTGAGAAAACAATCGTACAAGCTTGGTTGAAATCAGAGGATCTGGTGCAAATTCGGCGAAATCGTAAAACTTGTGATTTAATAATACCGGAAAAGGTATGTTTTGGGTGAAATGAGCTTTTGTGCAGGAGTTGATGAGTATCGGTTTCTTTGAAATATACCTTAATGTCTAGTTTATTGGTTTCTGCTATGGAATCTCCTTTGAAAACAGTGGTATCGAGAAAAGCTATGCTTTTGTGACTGACGTTGGCGGTTAGTTTGATGGACGGATGGTGGTTGTTGAGTATTTCAAAGAATTCCCAGAACTGCTCAATGGAATAAGTCCAAACCATAAAAATGTCATCTAAAAATCGTCCCAAAAAAAAGTGGATCAAAAGGGACAAAGGGGTAATACCTCACGTTCCCACTCTGCCATGAAAAGATTTGCGTATGAAGGGGCAAATCGTTTACCCATAGCTGTTCCTGAAGTTTGAAGATACTAAAAGCTTTACGAACTGCCATTAACCCGGCAGTGTTATCAATATTGGTATACATAGAAGGCACGTCAATAGAAATCAGAATGGCATTCTGAGGAACTCGGAAGATTTTTTTATTTTTTTCACAAAATCAGTTGTGTCCTTAAGGTAGGCTTTATGTTGACAAGCTAGAGGTAGTAAGAAATGGTCAATGTATTCTGACACCGCATATGACTCACTACCACAGTCAGATGTGATCGGACGGCCTTTAGGGATTTTATTAGGGATGAACCACTCCTTTGTAGGATTGTTATCAAATCCGTCAATATTCTTTAGTAAAAAATATTTCATTAAAATTGAATTAAATTTCAGATTGAAATCAGTTTCGACTTGTGACCTAGGCCAGTGCTTCTATAGGAGAATATCATCTATAACACCTATAGCCAAAGAGGTACCAGGTCATGTTTATAGATAGAGGTGTATTTAAAGGTAAAAAAAACATTATTTACAATAGAGATCGAAGAAAAATGATCATAATATTTATATTGTTTATATCTATTAATAGTCCTTTAAGCAAGTGTTCTTTTTTTAAATGAAAGCCTTGTCATTATTGATATAATGTTGGTGTTTGAATTGGTTTATTATTTTGGGTATAAAAAAAAGAAATATAATCAAATAGTCTATAATAGCCACACGGGAAGAAAGGTATACATTTCGTATTGTATTGTAGACGTATACAAATCCAGCTCGTAACAATCTATAGTACACTATTAAGAATAATAAAAGATTGAAAAGAAATCCGGGTTCAAGCGATTTGAAATGATTTTAACCTCTGCATATTATTTGTATTTTATTTACACTAGGTCTTTACTAAATAATTATTGAAGAGTTGGTGTGTAAGTTAGATATAAAGCTAATATGGCGGACACTGGTCAATCTGATGTGACGGTAGATGAACTCATTCAAAGGTAATTTCTTAATATTCTCTTATTATGATAGTGTATAAGTAAGATCTTAAGTAAAATTTACGTAATTACGAAGTGAATTAATACACAAATAATTTAGTTATTAGAAACTTAACCATTGTAAATTAACCATTAATAGTCGTTATTTACATCTGTGCTGTCATTCAAAAAATAAAAATAAAAAATGAAAAACTCTCAAAGACTGCAAAAAGTAGGTTAGTTGTTATTCTTATTTTTTTTTGTTCTTTACCTAAATGGCCATATTAAATCATGTGACGTTTTACTATGAATTATGGCTATCAAATTATAGTAGCAGAAAAAACATAAAATCTTTTTTGTAGATTACATCAAGTTGTGGAAAATGGTGATCAGAATGTTATAGAAAGATCCACTGATATTCCTCGACTACATTACCAACTTAATACAGAAGACAGGGAAACGTTTTATGAGGCAATAAAGATTCACTGTTTAAAAGCAATACGAAAGCGATCTTTACTGTTGTTGCGGAACCTCTATAAAATATACTATATGTTGTTAGGCCAAAGTGACGTTATGAAATTTAAAGAATTTATGTGTTGCGCAATCCAAGAGGACTTTCTTGAAGGAGTAAAATTTTTAGTAAACGAGGGATTGTATTTAGAATCAAAACCTGATAATCAGAAACTGATAGCTTTGTTCCAAGCTGTAGAATACGGCAAACCCCACATTGTAAATTTTCTTTTAAAGCAACAACCAAATAATGTACATTCCACATTACATGGTATGACACTTGTAGAACTGGCTTTAAAAACAGATAACCTAGATATAGTAATGGCTGCATGCCTAAATGTACGAGACCAGGTGAAATATTTGATAAACAATGGTGCTGACTTGACATCGTGCGATTTAAAGAAAAACACGGCTCTTCACTACCTCTGTCAAAATCCTGAGACCAAAGATTCTCTCGCTTGTATTAGGCGATTTGTTCAACATTTTAAAAATACCAAAAGTTTGTACAATCTTGATACAAAAAATGTTTATGATGAGACGCCATTATATTTTGCTATGAAGTCAGGCAAAGAAAAGATTGTTGACATTTTCGTTGAAGCCGGATGTGATGTAAATTTAAATTGGCCCGAAAACAACGAAACCATGTTGTCTGTGGCTATCAAATTGAGAGCAACTCAGAATTCCACCAGCAATATTGTCGCCAAGCTTATCTCTGCTGGTAGTAAAGTCAACGTTTCAGATGAATACGGTACAACACCATTGATGGTAGCAGCGTCTTTAAAAGACTTGGATTCGTTTAAATTGCTTATCCAACATGGTGCAGATATTAACTTTAAAGATAAAGGTGGAGAAACGGGTATGGACCATTGTTTCCGGTATCCATACGGTGTTAATTCAGCTAAGGATGTTCTAGAGTTCTTCCATACCAAATGTCATAAAATCAAAATGGCAGACATCACTGAAGAACGTTTTGTGGAAATATTATTTAATGATGATATTGATGCATTGGACTACCTGGTATCGAACGGACTTGATATTCATAACATTGGTAAAAACAATCGTAATATTCTTCATCTCCTGGCTCAATCTTGGGCCATGATCTTTGACAAAATCAAACACTATTGTGACGAGGCTGATGTAAACCAACAAGATTCTGTTGGTGATACACCTTTGATGTTTTCTGCTAAACGCAAGGATAAGTTAGTCAGCTATTTTCTGGAAAGAGGGGCGAATGTTAATTTGAGAAATAATAAAGGACAAACACTGCTTATGATGGTTGCTGAACAAAATGACAAAGAATCACTTCAACAATGGATAGAAGCCGGGGCGGACGTCAATATTCGAGCACAAGATGGACGAACTGCTTTACAATTTTTACAACCATATCCACTTGTACTTTATGATAGTTATCTCGATTGTTTGAGACCTCTTTTGAAAAATGCTTGTTCCCGTTCTCTTGATTATAAGGATCGAAACGGGTTGACGCCTTTTCAATATGTTCTTGAAACAGCAAGTATGTCGTTTGTATGGTACCTTATCACCCAAAACTGTTCGTTTGGCTTGGTTTCGATGAGTCGTAAACAATTTGAATTGGTACATCAATACCATAATTATCGTCTGAAATTGGCAAAAATATTTTATCACAGTGGTGTATCAAGACAACTTATTCTGAATATTTTTGAAATGGATGATGGTGATGAAAAAGAATTTAATTGTTTTTGTGAAAATTGTAGTTTGACAGAATTATGTCGTCGTCAAATCCGAGTTAGTATTGGCCCAGGTATAGAAGAAAAACTTAAAGCTTTAAATATTGCCCCCAGGTTAATTCGGTTTGTTTGTCTGAGGGATGTGATACCATCTAAATACTTTGATATCAGTAACATATTGCATTTAAAAAAAAGTGATGATGACGATGGTGAGTTTCTTGAAAAACTATTTAATTGATGAAACATAATTTGATTTTATGTTCGTCATAATTAACAGCAACAAATATATTATAAACAGTGACTGTATTTTTGGGTTGTAAATTGAATCGTTTTCCACAATTTATAGCCTTTATACTAACGTTTTCATCATTATCTTTGTAAAACCTGAGGTGACATATTATATGATTTAAAAAAAAATAATAAATAAATTAAAAACCGTTTTGGAATATTTAGAGCTCATTTGAGTTTGAGTGTTTCTGAAGACTATTTAGATCCAATTGAAAAAAAAACAAAACACACAAGTACTAACGATTCGAACTGCAAGACGAAACACATAATCAAATACAGTTTCAATTTTGTCATATTAGAGATTTAATTAGATTACAAGTACAGTTTTTTGATATTTTTAATTTTGATTTTCTAATTCATTGCAATATAAAAGAATGTCTAAATATTAGCTCAATTAGAAATATTAGGTTGTAACATTGAATTAAACAGTGCTACGAAAGCACAAGCTTCATTACTCTGAACATCATCAGAGAACGACTTTCCTTCACCAACTGTTACTTAATCTAAAAGTTCTAAACAATCCCAAAACGTTTCAAGTGTATATTTCCATATCAAATGACTGCATTTTTATACGCCCACATGAAATGTGGAGCGTATATTGCCGTCACCCATGTCCGTCGGTCCGTCCGTCCACAATTGCTTGTTAACACTCTACAAGTCACAATTCTTTACGGATTTTGACGAAACTTGCTGAAATTGTTTATTATCACCCAAGGATGAACCCTATTTAAAATCAAAAGAATCGGAAAATATTTAATATGAATTATTGCCCTTGTTCTTTAAAACGCGTTCGATTTTTAGCTCGTTAACACTCTACAAGTCACAATTCTTTACGGATTTTGACGAAACTTGCTGAAATTGTTTATTATCACCCAAGGATGAACCCTATTTAAAATCGAAAGACTTTAAAACGCGTTCGATTTTTAGCTTGTTAACACTCTACAGGTCACAATTCTTTACGGATTTTGATGAAACTTGCTGAAATTGTTTATTATCACTCACGGATGAACCCTATTGAAAATCAAAAGAATCGAAAAATATTAGATATGAATTATTGCCCTTGTTCTTTAAATCGCGTTCGATTTTTAGCACTCTACTAGTACAAGTCACAATTCTTTACGGATTTTGATGAAACTTACTGAAATTGTTTATTATCTTTCAAGTATGAACCCTATTAAAAATCAAAAGAATCGTAAAATATTTAACTTGAATTATTGCCCTTGTTCTTTAAAACGCGTTCGATTTTTAGCTTGTTAACACTCTACAAGTCACAATTCTTTACGGATTTTGATGAAACTTACTGATAATGTTTATTATCATTTAAGGATAAACTTTATTGAAAATCAAAAGGATCAAAAAATATTTAATAGGAATTATTGCCCTTGTTCTTCAAAATGCGTTTGATGTTTAGCTTGTCAACACTCTACAGGTCACAATTCTTTATGGATTTTGACAAAACTTACTGAAATTTTTTATTATCACCCGATAATGAACCCTATTGAAAATCAAAAGAATTGAAAAATATTTAATATGAATTATTGCCCTTGTTCTTTAAAACGCGTTGATTTTTAGGTTGTAAATACTCTAGAAGGCACAATTCTTTTACAATTAGATTTTAATGAAACCTATTGAAATAGTTTATTATCACACGATAAACCCTATCGAACCCTACGACTTATTGCCCTTCTTGTATAAAATAGGTTTTAGTTTTTAGCTCATAACAGAGAAGGATTTTGACTAAACTTGATGAATGCTTAACCCTTAATGAAATCAAGAAAAAATTGTTTGGACGACAACTAATTTAAGTTCTGAACAAAATGTAGGCCTATGACTACAAGTTGAATATTTGATGGTTGCTGTTTTCTGCCAAATGTTCTTTTTCAAACAAAGCTTCCAGTGGGCGTATATTACCTTGCCTGGCAAGCTATCTTTGATTATGTGTTTATAAATCTTCCAAGTTGATCATTATAACATGTTTCTTTTATTATTCATTTTATTTTATATTGCTTGTATATTATAACCTCAAGAGAAAGAACATTAAAAGGGTTGTAAAAAGGTTTTCCAATCAATTTTTCGTGTATCGGGGACAATGATAGCGTCAATTTGGAACATTCCGATCCGCAGGTGTCATGTCATCTAACACCTAGTGTGGATGGTATTGCTGGAACCACACACGCCTGGTTGAAAATTCGAATGAGCCAATCGAATTGATCCCATAATTGTTATAGATTAACTTACAAAAAATCACCAAAACCACTTCACACTCCCTTTAATCCGAATGATATTCCACGAGTTCTGTCATCGACACTTTAAGCAACACTTAAATCTCCATGTAATTTTAACCCTCGTGGTAGCCGATTGATTTGTCAAAAACACTAGCAAACAGTAACATTAAACATATTCCTATACACCTCACCTTGATCTATCGTCTTCACAAAGTTAAGTTGATATTATGTCAATAGGCTGAATAGATCGTATAATATATATAATATTCATTGTAACTATTGGTAATAAGTTTTATTTGTGGTCTGATTTTATATTTCTTTATAACTAGGTTGTTTCCCTTGAACATCAACAATTAAAAATACTAATGAATCTAGTCTGAATTTTTTTTAGGTCAAAAAATATTTTGCTCAAATTTGTGAAAACTTTACACCAAAATCTGTAACTATGTGCCCTTTAATGTATCTGAAATTTTTAAAAAATCCAGCTGTTAATTTTTAAAACCCTACAAACATGCTAAATTATTTAAAAGCCTTACGTAAGGTTTTCAAGTGCGTTATGTTTTTGGACGCTGATAGGAAACTAATGAACGGATTTGAGCAAAAAAAACGCCGAATTGTAGAATAATGTCCTTCTTGTGTATTTAAAAGGTTTCAGCTAGAAATATTGAGCCATTTAAAGGACAAACACCAAAAACTAGGTCAAATTGCTAAATTAACAATAAGTACTCACTGTTTGTAATTTAAACTCTTTAAAAACAAATTCAGTTTGATCAAGAAGATGCATTGATATAATGAACATACTTTGGAAATACTTTCAGGTATTATTTGCGCTGTTTTTGATAATGAAAACTTTTTTTTAAAAAAAAGCAAAATGGCCCTTTAAACAATCAATCTAAGGAGATCGAAATTCTATGTCTGAATATTGAAAGAGATACTTGTAGAAATATAAATGAATACATGTTTAAAATGATCTGTGGTAAGAAATATATTTAAACGTCGTCTGTAAATGAGTGTATGGAACTATATTAGTGGCCTAGTGATTTAGACGCTTGCTCGCTAACCTAAAGGTCCATAGTTCAGTATGACATAGGACGTTAACCCTTAGAACCCGAAATGTCGCAAAAGCGGCTTGACGTTATGGCGAATAGTCCCGAAATGCCGCTTTTGCGGCTTTTAATCGGGTCGATTCGACTTAGTCCCTCAAAGCAACAAACCAGCCAATCAAATCGACTCTCGTTGCTAGTCGTCTGTAAACAATTAATGGCGATGACCTGTCATTATTTTTTTCTTGAAATTTCACCAATATTTCGACGAAAATGACATCAAAACGACTATGTACAACGGAGGCACTTGCGATGATTATGAGCGATAGCGATGAGGATATGGATGTATCGGATTACAGCAATGAAAGTGACTTTGAAAGCGAAAGTGACGGGGAAAATATTGATTCAATAAATGTAAACATCGAAGAAAATGACAGAAATACTAATGAACAACATCCAGATATGGCGGGTGACAGGAATATAGGAAGAGGACGTGGTCGGGGTATGTTTAGAGTGCAGAATATGAATATTCCACCTCCATGGAGATTGAATACGACTGGATTTGTTGCACAGCAATTTAGACCCAATGGACATACAGGACCAAAGAATATTCCTGGTTATATTGTAGCGGAATTGCTACATGGCAGAGGAGTAACTACTCAACTCTGCTGTGGGTAAAGTATAGTGTTGGAAATGACAACAAGTAATAAGTAAAACTTTATGTACACTTAAATACAATTAGGTTACATAGAAAATCCAGTCGTACATTCGATGTAGCTCCTAATCTGTTGTGTTGAACAGTACGCGTTGTTTGGTTTATATAGCCAGTCATCGGCTGCTGATTGGTTGAGCACGCACGTGCGTTCATAACAACTTCTGCACAGGTTTGGTCTCGTTCTGATACCAGTCTTCGTACATCAGCGGAGATTGTAAACAAGGGAGATCAATTCCCGTAACATTCTTCCCTTTCTTATGTTTTCAAAGCTGGAAGCTGAAGATTAAAAAACTAAAGATTAATATATTCCCAATCTGTTTAATGCAATTTCGTGTAAAAAAATAGAGAAAGAAAGCTTTAAGCCTTCTTTTTACATTTTACACTTTTTAGGTCAAATTAGCAATATGTAATTTAAAAGATTCCGAACAAATCGAGAGGAGATTTGCCAGAATCCTCCAATGTACAAGTGAGGCTTCCGTATTTGGTGGTGTTATTGAGAAGTATTCGGGCCTCAACCTCCTATTATAAGCCCGACATTGGAGGAAAACTAACCGATCCCTCTCTTGATTCGTAAATTCCTGTTGAGAAGGGTTATTTAGGTAGGAATATGCGATTGGGAAAAGATGTTGTCCCTTCACAAGGTGTTTAAGGTCTAGTACCGAGACACAACTGAACTCAGTGGCAATGGCCTCGAGCATGGACTTGCATTTCCGTGCCCAGGCATAAAGATTTGACAGCATTTTCAAAGTTAATGAAATCTGGGAGGTGAGCCCTCAATACATGACGTTTCATGTGTCCACATCTCCTATGGCAGATGGGGCACTTCCTGTGTGTCCTAGGTTTTTTAACCACGATTAACTCTGGAACAGCTACCGATGGCTGCGGCGCCACCGACTGTTCAGGTGGGTCGTATTTTACAAAATTGGCATTGCACCAATCTTCCTCCCCATATCGTCGGTGGGATATCAAAAGGTCGTATATCCGGTTTTGGCGCGAAAGCCTTTTTCTGCACTAACGTGACCCCCGTGAATAGGAGCATCGAATGGTACAGATATCATATCTCTAAGCCAATTAAAAGTGACATATTGGGTCATATGATTAAAGGATGTATATCGATTGGCTTAAAATAATGTATGTCAAAAAGACGTATATCTTTGTCAACAATAACAACGTCAAGGAGCCTACTTTGATGAGGTAAGAAAAGGGAATAAAAAACGTATTAATTATATTTATTTCATTCATTTTAGCAGCTTTAATTGTTCTGTGATCACCCGACTTTGGCCTATTTCAAATACCAACTTCTTAAACAGTCATGATAGCCTACCGTATCATCGTTTAAGTATCTCTATCAAGAACGTCAAATGATATACGTCCTTTTTGCATGGATACATTATTCTATGTCATTTCTTCTTGTTTATTGCAGAAAATGTCAAAAAGACTACTCTCCAGAGGACAGCAGCTTGTATTGTTGTCCCTGAAATCCAGATCTAGAATAAATTCAATAGCCGAAAATGGAAAATCACCCATCACAACAAATAACAAAGACTCATCTAAAAAAACAAAAACCAAAGCCAGAGAAAACAAAGACTTACCTGAAACAAGAGAAAACAAAGACTTACCTGAAACAAGAGAAAACAAAGACTTACCTGAAACCAGAGGAAACAAAGACTTACCTGAAACAAGAGAAAACAAAGACTTACCTGAAACCAGAGGAAACAAAGACTTACCTGAAACCAAAGAAAACAAAGACTTACCTGAAACAAGAGAAAACAAAGACTTATCTGAAACAAGAGAAAACAAAGACTTACCTGAAACCCGAGAAAACAAAAACTTACCTGAAACCAGAGAAAACAAAGACTTACCTGAAACCAGAGAAAACAAAGACTTACCTGAAACAAGAGAAAACAAAGACTTACCTGAAACCAGAGAAAACAAAGACTTACCTGAAACAATAGAAAATGGTAACTCTCCTAATATATCAGAAACACTGGAGAGTAGTCAAATAACACCAATAGAAGACATTTGGACAGCTACGGCAATAGCACCCATAGAAAAATGGATGAATAACAGCATGGATGCGATTGCAGGAACAGAAACCTTTGGAATCTGGACTGACAACTCAAAAGAGATTAACGCTGCAAATTGCTTTGATGAATATAACCCAGATCTCAAAATGATTGAAAGTATTCTTCAATCAGATATCTCAATGAAGAGAAAGAATGAACCTATGGTTTTGACAGATAACCTAATAGAATACACAACTAGCCAAGAACAAGATAATGCGAACAACTCAATATTTGATATTCAAGAAAATGGAGAACGTTTAAAATTTAGACGATTGGAACCAAGAGTACCAAATGATACAAGTCTTGTTTATACATGGAGTCCAAGATTTACCTTTCAAAGTAATGAAATAATGCCTTCCAATGAAACTGCCACAAGAAGCATGTCACTTCCAGAAAACAAAGAACAGACTATGTATAGCCAATTATCAGAGGATGAATTAACAGATCTTGATGATTCTGTAGCAGATCCTTCTTACAGACCCAAACGGAGAGAGTTTTTAGACGCTTACAGCAGTGAAGAAGAGGAAGTTACAATTGAAGATGAAAACTTGACACCTGCTAAACTCAAGCCAAATAAACCAGCAAATCCGGATCTTTGGACAAGAAATGTAAATATGAATCGACGTATGAAGGGAAAAGATTACACAGGATCTAGAATTGAAAATGGAAAAAGTTTAAAGGTACAAAAACCAGGACGGCAACTGCGTCCACGAGGCTGTACTGATTTTTGCAAGAAGTCTAAACAAAGATTTTGTGATGTGTTCTCTGAGGACGATAGACTTACCTTGTTTAATAAATTTTGGGCTTTAAATTGGCATCAAAAGCAGAGCGTAGTCGTCCATTCAGTGTCCAAAAAGAAAGTAGCGGAGCGTAAAGTAGAAGGTAACACAGATGGAATATTCCGAAAAAAACAAAGTTTCGTCTACTCTTTGCAATTAAATGACAAATCTTACACTACTTGCAAGCAAATGTTCCTTACAACTCTTGATTTGGGAGAGAAAGCTCTTTACCGCTGGTTAGACCATTCAGAATCTGGTATACCATCACCTGCTAAAGCACCAAAGAGATCACGAAAGGTACTGAAGACAACCGGAGTTCAACATGATCAAGCTAGAGATTTTTTACAGTCTTTATGCAAATTACCTTCACATTACTGCAGATCATCATCGTCTAAATCATATTTAGAGCCCATCTTCGTTTCATTTGAAGATCTATTTCGAATTTACAAAGATCATTGTTTGTCAAATGCTGGTACTGCTCTTTGTAAGAAAGCATTCCACAGTGTCTTTGATGAGTTAAATTTGGCACTCTTTCGACCAAAAAAAGATCAGTGTGATGTTTGCTGTGCGTTCGAGAATCAGAATCTGACTAAAGATGTATACGACAATCACATCCAGCGGAAGGCTGATGCACGGCTATCTAAGGTACAAGATAAGCTTCTTGCTGAAAATGACGAATCTGTCAAGGTACTTACCATGGATTTACAGGCTGTATTATTATCACCTCGATTACAAGCATCAGCAATGTATTATAAAACCAAACTGGCATGCCACAATTTTACGATATACGATTTGGCTACTAAAGATGTAACATGTTTCTTTTGGCATGAAGGCGAAGGTGAACTAACAGCCAATACTTTTGCTTCATGCATATTCGAGTATGTAAGGATGATGTCGCCAAAAGTGAAAACGCTCATAATTTACAGTGACGGGTGTACGTACCAAAACCGTAACACTACCATGGCTAACACCCTGCTCAAGTGTGCAGCCAACAACGATATTACCATAGTCCAGAAGTATTTGGAGAAAGGTCACACTCAGATGGAAGTGGACAGTGTTCACAGTACAATTGAACAAAAGATCAGAAACAGACCTATCTACAGCCCCCAGAGTTACATTGATTTGATCAAGTCTGTCCGCCCCAAGCAACCCTACAAAGTATTTTATGTGTCTCACACTTTTTTTTCTGATTGTGCCAAACTTGGCTATTACAATTCTATTAGACCTGGAACGAAAGTAGGTGATCCAGTTGTAACTAATTTGCGAGTTATACTGTACACTCCAGATGGAATAATAAAGTACAAAATAAACTATAATGATGAATATTCAGATCTCCCAAGAAGGTCAAAAATATCTACTGCATCACCTTTAGATGCAATACCAAGATTGTACTCCGGACCAATTAAGATAAAGTCGTCTAAGTACCAGCATCTTCAGCAATTGCTGTCTGTTTTGCCTCAGGACTATCACCCATTCTATGAAGGTCTTTTGCATGATTAATTGACCAAATATGAGTGCTATGTACTATAGTGCTATGTTGTGTTGTAACAAATTTAATGAAACGTTTCTGATTATAAATTGATTGAATTATTATAATCCTACTTGCTCTTATCTATGTCATTTTGTCAGATTAAACAGACTGTGCTAAAGAAACGCCTCTAGAGCCGTATACCTTTCGAGGTCTTGCACCATGTATCTATTATACTTACATTCTTGACCTTGAGCCATGTACCTGTTTTGCTTACCGTCCTGGATATTAAAACATTTACGGGTTATACTTATCTTGCTGGACCCTGCACCTGCTGTACTTACCTCGTCAGATACTTTTTATGCTTACCTTGCTGGATCTTAAACAACGCACATATTATACTTACCTGGCTCGACCTTGAACCAAAAACCTACTTTACTTTTCTTACATCATGTACATGTTAGACTTATCTTGCTGAAACTTGAACCATGTACCTGTTCTACTTACCTTCTTGGCCTTGAATCATTTACCTGTTCTACTTACCTTTCTTGGCCTTGAACCATGTACCTGTTCTACTTACCTTTCTTGGCCTTGAACCATGTACCTGTTCTACTTACCTTTCTTGGCCTTGAACCATGTACCTGTTCTACTTACCTTTCTTGGCCTTGAACCATGTACCTGTTCTACTTACCTTTCTTGGCCTTGAACCATTTACCTGTTCTACTTACCTTTCTTGGCCTTGAACCATTTACCTGTTCTACTTACCTTTCTTGGCCTTGAACCATGTACCTGTTCTACTTACCTTTCTTGGCCTTGAACCATGTACCTGTTCTACTTACCTTTCTTGGCCTTGAACCATTTACCTGTTCTACTTACCTTTCTTGGCCTTGAACCATTTACCTGTTCTACTTACCTTTCTTGGCCTTGAACCATGTACCTGTTCTACTTACCTTTCTTGGCCTTGAACCATGTACCTGTTCTACTTACCTTTCTTGGCCTTGAACCATTTACCTGTTCTACTTACCTTTCTTGGCCTTGAACCATGTACCTGTTCTACTTACCTTTCTTGGCCTTGAACCATGTACCTGTTCTACTTACCTTTCTTGGCCTTGAACCATGTACCTGTTCTACTTACCTTTCTTGGCCTTGAACCATGTACCTGTTCTACTTACCTTCTTGGCCTTGAACCATTTACCTGTTCTACTAACCTTTCTGGGCCATGGGCCATGAAATGTGCCGGTTACTTTGAACAAGTTAGGACGTACCTCGTCTTGCATGCACATATTTAAGAAACAAAAAGACGTATATCCTATTTATAGCGACAATAAAATAAAAACATACTATTTTAAATCAAAAAGTTCTTAGACAACCGAAAAATTCAAATTGATGAAAATTTTGTTGAGATACAATGCTGTTTAGGATATATCTGCAAAAGGATGTATATCTCAAAATATCAGACTTTTGTAACAAAAATGACGTATGTCTGGCACGTGCATGATCTGACTTAACATACTTTTTGATTTTTAATTCATTAAGTCAAGTTTGAAAAAATGAGAACTCTGTACAATTTTGGTAAAAATTCAATTAATTTTGAGTCCTTTGGGGAGTTTTTTGCATTTCCTGAAAAATTTGAAAATTCGGATATACGACCTTTTGATATCCCACCGACGATATATTTCATAGTCATGTTCATCCGGATTAAATTCAAACTCCATATTCTATAAAATAAAAGTTAATTAATGTCTTTAATTAGTTCATGACGTAATCATCGAATTTTTTTGGAATTCTGCTAGTTCTTCCAGATCTAGTTTTACTAGTGTCTTGAATGGGAGCAACAAAAGAAGCTTCCGGAGCCTCTTCACGATCCTCGGATACCGTTTCCAGGTTGGAAGGTATCCTGGGTGATAAAAGTTCATGCCTTAGGCGTTTCAGCCAAATAGGAAATGTGTTATCGTTACAAAGTTTTAAATGGTCATGATGGATCATTTTGCTAGTCTTTCGATTGGTCAGTTCATACAAGGGATGACAAGTCTTCGTGATTAGGAATGGACCCTTCCATGGTGCCATTAATTTCTTGCTGTATCCTATCCTTGTGGAAGAATCAATTTGGTAGACAATGTCTCCAACATTAAATAAATTTTCATGAAGAGAGACGTCGTAGTCCCTCTTTTGTCTAATCTGGCACCCTTTCAAATGCGTACGAGCTAATTCATGAACTTCTTGTAAAGTCTTCCCAATTTGCGACACCCATTCAGATGGAGCAAATTTCTTGGCATCTGAGGTACCTAAAATAAGATCTAGTGGCTGAGACTTCACGTCCAAGCATCATCATGTTTGGAGTAAAGCCGGTTTGTTGATTTTCTACGGAATGTAATGCCATGGAAATAAGGGCGAGGTTATCGTCCCATTCATGTCCTTTTCCGTCTATATAACATCTAATCATTTGAAGAACAGTTCTGTTATACCGTTCCACCTGACCGTTAGAGGAAGGATGATATGGTGTCGTCCTGGTTTTACAAATTTCAAGCAAAGAACATAGTAACTTAAAGAGATTGCTCTCAAAGTTAGCTCCTTGATCAGAGTGAATTTGTAGTGGACAACCAATTGTGCAAATGAACTTCATTAGTAGATTCTTAGCGACTTTTTCCGCCGACTGATCTGGTAACGGAATAATCTCCAACCATTTTGTAAATTGATCTACAATCATTAGAACATATTTGTTTCCTTTACTACTAGTCATGAAAGGACCAAGAATATCTATGTGTAAACGTTCCATGGGATAACCCGAATGATAACTTCTTAAAGATGCCTTTGATTTACGACATGCCTTTTTGTTTTGATTACATAACGAACAATTCTTAACGTATAATTTGCAGTCATTAAACATTCCACCAATATTGTTTACGAAGTCGATCGTAAGTTTTGTTTCGACCGAAATGACCTGCAGTTCTGGAGGAATGAGAATGATGCAAGATTAGTGTTTTCAAAGCTTCGGGTGGAATAAATCGTTTCAAATTAGAACCAAGTTTGTCTTCAGTACTTATGAAAAGTAACCCATTGTCAAAAATTAACCTATTTCGATTCAACCAAAGATATTTTGTTGTTCGACTACACAAATACAAATCTGAATCAAAAGGAATAGTATCATTTTCCATCCAATCAATAATTAACTTAATGCATTCGTCTGAACATTGCAAATCCCTAAGTTTATCAGCAGTATAACTCTCCAGCCAGTTAGAGTTTTCGGATACTGTATGTAGGCACATGGGGAAAGGGTCTATGCACTGTCACAGTTTTCTATAGGGTTGGCACGCGTTTCGCAAACGATTAATGACAAAACCATTTAATGAGGATTGTTGTATTTAAGTCACATTTTCACAGGTTCACATAAATTCATATAATACGTTCCTCTTAATAATCTAAACATTAACTTAAACGAAAACGAAACGAAACGGTGAAAAAACGGTATAGAAATATCTCTTCCCTTTCGACCATGCTGTTTCACCATCCCATAATATTCAATCTCCTTGACTACATGCAAGCTCATGAAAAACCATAATTATCCAGTCTTATTTTGTACAGGAATGTTTTCTACTCTTTTGTTAGGTCTATGCAATCAAGACTACTGGTGTAACAATTTGGACTTATCTAATATATAGGGGTGAAGGTTGGGGTAATAAAATGAACTTTCCTATTGCAGACTACAAATTCAATAGATAAATAACTAACAACTGATTTTGGACTCTACATTCCGGCCCCTATCAAATGAATAATTTGATATATAAAACAAATAATACACAAATAAACAAAATCAGTATTTCAAAATTCGAATTAAACAATATTAAACACATATACATGCTGTCGAATCTAAAATTCAACTTTTCACATTTCACTGTCCTTCTATTATATTGTCCTATTGTCTATCTTCTTGCACGAGAGATAAGTTCATGGCTCGCGACGGCGAACTATTCACATTTCACTAATGATAATTTTCATATATATATCACATTTCACTAATAATTAGTGAATTTCAATAGCTTTATATTATTAAGCTCACAATTTCACATTCACAGTATTAGTTATATCAGGAATTTTTTTCCGAATATTCTTCACAGTTCACAATTTCACATTCACAGTATTAGATATATCAGGAATTTTTTTCCGAATATTCTTCACAGTTCACAATTTCACATTCACAGTATAAGATATATCAGGAATTTTTTTCCGAATATTCTTCACAGTTCACAATTTCACATCATGTAAATTATAAAACATGTAATTTGTAATATCATAGCTTTCCTACGATTTTCACAAAATAAAGTTCACTCACAAATTTTCACCATTTTCCTGTTCCAATTAGACATAATTTGGTTATAGGTCGCGTTAAGGTCGTTGATTTGGTTTTGATTTTCACACTGCGTATATTTCCATGTTTATCCTGGAATGTTTCTATGATTCGTCCTAATAGCCATGAACCTCGCGGAAGAGTTTCATCAACGATAAGCGCTATGTCTCCTTCACGAAAGTTTCTGCGCGGTTTAATCCACTTCTGGCGTTTTTGAAGTTCTGGTAGGTATTCTCTGGTCCATCTTTTCCAGAACAGATCTGACAGATATTGCATCTGCCTCCATCTGCGACGCGAATATTGATCTTCTTTCTCAAATATACCACAGGGAAAGATAGTTGTGGGTTTCAATAAGAGTAAGCTGTTTGGAGTTATCACATTTAAATCGTTAATATCATCAGACACTTTGACTAATGGTCTGCTATTCACTATGGATTCAGTTTCACATAAAAACGTTCGTAATTGTTCTTCAGTTTGAGAAGTTTTAAGGAATTGTTCGTTCAAAATGGATTGAAGTACTTTCCTGACAGTTCTAATTTGGCGCTCCCACACGCCACCGTGATGTGAGGCTGCAGGTGGATTAAAATGCCACCTAAATCCTACTTTTAATCCATAATTGTTAAGTTCACTATGATTTAATTCTTTAATAGAGGCTTTTAGTTCAGTATTTGCTCCAACTAGATTGGTGCCATTATCCGAATATAAATCTTTCGCGGGTCCACGTCTAGCAATAAATCTCCGAATTGCACAAATACACGAACTAGTGTCTAGAGAGTCACCTACTTCTAAATGTATAGCGCGTGAAGCCATACACGTAAATACGATTCCATATCTTTTCTTTAAAGATCGTCCACATTTCACTTGAAATGGACCGAAATAGTTCATTCCCACACTAGAGAATGCTGGTTCATCAGGTTTCACACGAAAACTGGGTAAGTCTGACATTTTTTGTTCACCGCGTTTTGATTGGTATTTTCTACAAATTGTGCAGTTTTTAACTAAGTTTTTCACAACTGAACCGCCTTTAACGATCCAAAATTTCTGTCTTATTTCTGACAAGGTATGATTTCGACCTTGATGACAAGTTTTTGAGTGCGCATCCCTTACAATTAACACAGTCACGTGATGATCTTTAGGTAAGATAATTTGATGCTTTGCATTTTGAGGTATTACAGAGTTCCGCAATCTACCACCTATTTTCAGAAGATTGTCACTAGGATCCAAACTGGCAAGGTTTGATCCCTTAACAGTTTTATTTGAGTTTAAAGCTTTTAACTCAGTTTCAAAAGTTTGAGCTTGTACACATTTCAAAATAGAAGTTTCTGCTTCATGAATTTCACTAATATCTAATTGTTTGTTTAGGAAATGATCTGGGATTTGTTTCCCTTTAGCCTTCAGTTTCAGTATTTCTTTTAATCGAATCCACCATGCTACAGCTCGTCTAAGTTTTAACCATGATGAATAATGATTAAAAATCTTACTTACAGTTTCGTATTGGTTTTGTACATTTACCATATTAACTAATTCTGGTTTTTCTTCAGTAGTAGTTCTCCATGGAAGGTTTTCAGGCCATTCCGTTTTTGGTTGTTCCAAAAATTCAGGTGCTTTCAACCAGTTTTCACTTAATAGTTCTTTGACACTAAGACCTCTCGAAGAATGGTCTGCTGGGTTTAGCTTTGATGGTATATAACGCCATTGTTCGGCTTCAGATCCATCTCGAATCACGGCAAGTCTATTTGCAACAAAGATCTGACGTCTTATAGTTTCGTTTCGAATGTACTTGAGCACGGTTTGACTGTCAGTCCAATAATAGGTTTCGTTCACAGGAATTGAAAGTTCTCGTTCCAACATATTATTTATCCTAACCACAGTTGTCGCAGCTGAAAGTTCGAGTTTAGGTATAGTCATGGGTTTAATAGGAGCCACCCTAGATCTTGCTATTAGAAATGAAGTGTTCACATCACCTTCTTCATTCTCCTGCCTCACATATGTCACTGAACCATAACCTATCTGGCTCGCATCAGCAAAATGATGCAACTGAGTGTTCACAATACATCCAAAATCGTCTGATTTTCACTAATGTTAAGTTTTCTAAATCGTTCATCCAATTCTCCCATTCTTCACGATATATTGATGAAATCGGTTCATCCCAAGAAACCTTTTCTCTGCACAGTTCCTGGAGCACGATCTTAGCTTTTAGAACAAAAGGCGAAGATATTCCGAACGGGTCATAAATTGAGCTCATCACTGAGAGTATATTCCGTTTGGTTGCTTGGTTACTTAAGTCTTTGATATTCACATTGAACTGAATTGTGTCTTGTTCCACTGACCACTCGACACCTAGAGCTCTTTTCACTGGAAGTCTATCCTTATCAAAGTCTAAATTTTTCACATCTTCTTCACGACGATTTTCAGGTATAGTTTTAAGTAGTTCTTTATTATTTGAAAGAAACTTGGTAAGATTAAATCCACCCTTAGCTAACAAATCACAAAGTTCATTCACGACCTTGACACTGTCATCTAATTTTGGCATTGACTTTACAAAGTCGTCCACATAAAAATCCTTTTCTACACATTCCAGAACGTTTTTGTCAAATTCGTCCTTAAAATCCACAGCCACTTTTCGCAAGGCATAATTTGAACAGCTCGGTGAGCTCACAGCTCCAAATAGATGTACGAGCATACGATATTCTTTTAACGGTTTGTTCAATTCGCCGTTTGGCCACCACAAAAATCTCAGCATATCGACGTCGGCTCTATTCACTCTAACCTGGTAAAACATTTGCTCTATATCTGTCTCCATCTCAAAAGTACTCCTAGCAATAAATTTGTAAGGTCAGGACCTTGTAGTAATAAATTGTTCAACGATGTGTCACGATGTATCACAGGGCAGTTAAATACTACTCTCACTTTATTGGGTTTTTTAGGGTTCACGACAGGGTGATGGGGAATGTACCATACTCGTCCATCTTGTCTATTCACTTCACTATTTGGAACCTGTTCACAGTAATTCTTCTGTTCTAAATTGTTCATAAAATCGCCATAGCGTTCTAATAATAACTCATTTGTTTCCAATCGTCTTTTAAGGCGTTGCGCATAAATTTCTGCCTGGAGTTTGTTGTTGGGTACTATAGTTGTAGCATCACGAAAAGGCAACTTTGTTTCGTAATGTCCTTTTAATTCTACAGAGTCTTCTAAAATCTTTATGAAATCTTTGTCTTCTTTCGATAAGCACCTTTTTTCATCACTTAAACGTTCATTGAATTCCAAATTGAAGTAATATTTCACCTGAGAATCCAAATTTTGATCCACATGACAAAAGTTAATTCTATTCACTTGATTAACCAGTTTTCCTTTGAATCCGTAGAATAACCATCCTATAGGAGACTTGATTCCATAGGGTTCCCCTAAGTTTCCGGTTGCCACCTGTAAAGGTGTCGTAACAGCTGGTACATTAATACCAATCATGATTGTGACTCTTACGTTTGGGATATTAATATGCTTTAAATGTTCGAAAGCGTTAAGGTCTAATTGAGTAGGCGCATCAGACACATATACAGGAATATTGTCCTGTAGATATGCAGATGGCATTTGTATAAAATATTCACCATGGATATCCCCTATTTCTATTTCGTCCAATGTTAGTTCAGTTTTGAGGATATTTTCTAAATTCAAAGTCTTAACGGCAACGTTTACCGTTTTACAACGTATTTTAAGTTCTGTTTTTATTTCGTTCGTGATAAAACAAGAGCTTGAGCCTTGGTCAATAAATGCGAAGGTAGTCACACTTTGTCCGCTTATTTTGGATCTTACTCTGACTGAAGCCACCGACATTAGAGGATCTCTAGCGCACACAATGTCCGTTCTATTAGTATTGGCAGTCAGGGCACATCCAGATGATATTTTGGGAATAGTTTCCTTAGGATTGTCTCTATTGATATCCTTATTGGGATCATGTAAGATTGTATGATGTTGTCGTTCACATTTTTCACACTTTAACCATTCTTTGTTGTTGCAGTTTTGTTTCATGTGGCCAGGATTGAGACAGGCAAAACAAAGTCCTTTACCTTTTATCAGGTCTGATTTTTGTTTAGAGTCCATAGCCTTGAACTTTCTGCACTCATATAAGTTGTGATAAGTATTGGGTCCACACGAAAGACAAGGGGATTTTTCTGCTAAGTTTTCCTTGACTTGAGTTGACAATGTTCTTGCTGAATGAGATTTGTAGTTTTTCTTAAAATTCGTTTGACCTTGACTTGTATTACCAGTAGTGTGATTGGTATTGGTAGTAGTATTAGGTCGTTGATTAGTTTGATATCCAAGACCACTAATTCGAGGATCATTCTCGTTGCGTGACAGTTTTCCTACAAATTCTTCGAAGTCATTCAGTGTTGGGCCTCTAGAGCTTCTTTCCTTAATCTTGCCAACTTGGGAAATCCATTGCTGTTGAATAGGTTTTGGTAGTTTTTCACAAAGTTTTATGATAAAATCAAAGCTGTCCATACAATCCATTTCACGATTGTTAGTTTTAGAGTTCACACAATTAATCAAAAATAATGAGAACTTTCTTAGTCCTTTCTTATCACCAGAAACAATTCTCTCTATCTTCTCTGCTTCTATTTTCAAATTAGCAGCTATCAATGAAGGATCACCATAATCTCTTTTCAGGAGGTATCGTGCTCTTTGATAGGCATTTTCAGATGGTTCTATTAGTGGGCAGTATTTTATCAATTCTTTAGCGTCACCTTTCGTGTATTTTAGAAGAAATTCTAAGCGTCTTGCAGGGTCTGTAGTATTTCTTTCTACTACAAATTCAAAGTTTTTAATAAAGGTTTGATATTCCAATACTTTGGTTCCATCAAATATCTCGATGTCTTGTGTTGGAAGACTTTGGTCCATCAAAAGCCTGTTGAACACAGACAACAAGTCACCAGTCACATTAGTCTTGTCCACTAAGTTATCTTTCACCAAAGGCATAGGCACTGGCACAGGTAGGCCTACAGGTTCAGAAGGAACAACTATTTCTGGCTCAGGTAAGTTATTAAGGTAAGTTTCTACACTACGTTTCACAGAGGTTTGAACAGGAAATTTGTCTCTGAATTGCACTTCAGAAGTCTCTGATGTTTGATACTCTATCATTTCCGTCACTTCTTTGGCTGCCTGTAGCCTAGCACGTAATTTTATTTCATTTTGTCTACGATCTAAACGATTCTTTTATTCTTCTATTCTAATTCTTTGTTCTTCCATTCTAACTTTTTCTTCTTCCATTAAATTATATTCTTGAAGAGCAGCTAATTCTAACCTTAATTCTATTTCTTTCTGTTTAGTTTTCAGTTTCATTGCAGAGGTAGTTGAACTGGTTTGTGACCTTCTGCTTTTAGAAATGTTAGACACACTGTCTTCTGGATGGATAATAGGCAAATTCCTATTTTCTTCATATTGTTGGGTTGTCTCCCTTGGTTGTCTATTTTGTCGAGGTTGTTGACTTCTAGACTGCACATTGGCACCACTATTTAACTGGGTTAATGTTTGTGTCATTTGTTGAGTACGTTGTCCATTTAATAGGTCATCAGTGGTTACTGATCCTTCACCGGCCCCATTTGCGAGTATAGGGTTAGTTGGATTCTGAGTAGAATCTCCATCACTATTTGTAGTTTCACTTTCACTTTCAGTTTGATTCACGTTTCCCATTGCACCTTTGGGAGTAGTTTTTGTCGTTGAAGACATAATGTTCACTTTTTCACTGTTCACTTTTTCACAGTTCACTTGATTCTATTTTCACCATCACAGTTCTAATTCAGCTTTCACTGTCACTTTTCTAGCGTTTTTTCACTAAATGTAGGCACATGGGGAAAGGGTCTATGCACTGTCACAGTTTTCTATAGGGTTGGCACGCGTTTCGCAAACGATTAATGACAAAACCATTTAATGAGGATTGTTGTATTTAAGTCACATTTTCACAGGTTCACAATAGTTCACATAGATTCATATAATACGTTCCTCTTAATAATCTAAACATTAACTTAAACGAAAACGAAACGAAACGGTGAAAAAACGGTATAGAAATATCTCTTCCCTTTCGACCATGCTGTTTCACCATCCCATAATATTCAATCTCCTTGACTACATGCAAGCTCATGAAAAACCATAATTATCCAGTCTTATTTTGTACAGGAATGTTTTCTACTCTTTTGTTAGGTCTATGCAATCAAGACTACTGGTGTAACAATTTGGACTTATCTAATATATAGGGGTGAAGGTTGGGGTAATAAAATGAACTTTCCTATTGCAGACTACAAATTCAATAGATAAATAACTAACAACTGATTTTGGACTCTACACTGTAGATAATTGTTCAGCATCAGCTTGGGAGCCGTTGCAAAGTGTTGAATTTGTGTCGTCTAATCTCACTATCCTAATTGGAGCATCGCCCATGACCCTAGTCGAGGCGAGAGGAACGACATCGTCAACATCTTCGCAGTAACGCTCCCATTGGTTATGAGCTCTAGTACAATATGGACATCCGCCACAGGGTAAATTATCTAGATTACATCCGGCATAATAACAATTACAAGGTGGTAACGGATCGTCCAAGCGAGATAACTCATCAGCATTGGTATGATTCTTACCGGGCCGATGAAGGATTATCATGTTATATTGAGACAACTCTTCCAGCCAACAAGCCAATTGACCTTGTACATTTTTTAAACGAGTCAGCCAAACTAAACTATTATGATCCGTTCGAATGTAAAATTGCCTTCCTAACAAGTAGTGCCGAAATAATCTTGTGGATTTAACTAAAGCCAGCAACTCTCCTTCCTTGTCGTACAATACTTTTGTTGAGCAGGAATAAGGACATTGCTAGCGTATGAAATGACACGTAATTGACCGTCCTGTTCTTGGGACAGTTCAGCACCTATCGCTTTATCAGAGGCGTCCGTACCAAGAACAAAAACACCGTCTGGTGTTGGATAAGCTAAACAAGGCGCCGATATCAAAGCGTTTTTTAAATACTCAAATGCCGATTGGTGATCGGAATTCCATTTGAATTCACCTTTCGTATGAGCTAATGTAAAAAGTAAACTTGTTTTGTCAGCGAAATTATCAATATGATCACGATGGTAACTAGCAAAGCCTAGAAATGAAAGTAATTTAGACTTATCAGTAGGAACCGACCACTCAATTATAGCTTTTATTTTAGCAGGATCAATCGAGATACCATCTGCGCTTACTGAGCGGCCTAAAAAGACTACTCTCCTCTTCAGTAATTCACATTTTTTAGGTTTCAATTTCAAACCATACTGACGAAAACGTTTGAATACCTCTTCAAGTTTTGTTAAGCTATCTTCAAAAGATTTTCCTAAAATTACGATATCATCTAAATATACTAAAACATCGTGCCAAGTAAGACCTCTTAGAACTAAATTCATTGCTCTTTGAAAAGTTGCGGGTGCATTGCACAAGCCAAAACCCATGCGGATATGTTCGTATAGTCCGTATCTTGTTTTAAAAGCGGTTTTATGACGATCCGATGGTTCAACCTCTATTTGGTAGTACCCAGAAGCCATGTCAAGGGTAGAATATAAAGATGTCCCCTGTAATGTCTGTAAGCAATCTTGAATATTTGGTAAAGGAAATCTATCCTTAACCGTTATATTATTCAATGCTCTGAAATCAATACACCATCGTAAGGAACCGTCTTTCTTTCTTACTAATACTGGTGCGCTGGAAAATGGAGATGAGGATGGCTGAATAATGCCTTCCTTTAGTAATTTTTGAAGATGGTCATATTCCTGATCTTGAAAATGAACAGGTGTTCTGCGCATTTTCTGTCTCACAGGAGGATTACTTCCGGTGTCAATTGTATGAGTTATTTCAGAAAAACATCCTAAGTCTAAATCATGTTTAGCAAAAGTATCCTGATATTTTGTTAATAATTCTGCTAATTTAATCTTTTCGGACATAGCTAAATTATCACCGGATTTATCAAACAAATCTTGTAAGTGAGCTGGAATAGTGATTGATGTGGTATCCATATTCGATTTGTTTCGAAAGTTCTGCACTACATAAACCTACTGAGTTTGGAGGTATCGTTAACCTTTTACTGACTAATACTTCAGATAAATTATCTTTACTAGTATAAGATCTTAAATCAGCGTTGATTGTTTCGTTGCCGATTTGAACTGAGGGACGTTCTATATTTATTACGCATTTATGATGCGCCAAAAAGTCTAAGCCTAAAATTATGTCATCGTCCATAGCAACCATGTATACATCCCAGTCAAAATATTGATTACCTATTTTAATTGACATGCCTGAAACGCGTTGCGCATAAACAGGCTGGTCTCCTAATCCTGAAAGTTTAATTATTTCCTTAAAAATTAATTGTCCATTATAAATTTTACATATGTTTTCGTTTACTAATGTAAGCATAGCAGCTGTATCGACAACTGCGTTAATTTTAGATTGATTCACTAACACAGGTAAAATTAAATTTAATTGCTTTGATAATCGAATCCTAGCGTCAGGTGAAGTGTTATTAGACCTTGAATTACTTCTATGTTTAGAATTGGATCTCGTATCACGAGTTGGTGAAAAATTATTATTCCTCTTTTCTCGTCTTCGAGATCGTCCGGAGTCAGACTGAGAATGTTCAGTATCCGACTCTGTCCTGTCACTGCGTCTCACTCTATAATCTTTGTCATAGTTATTGGAACGTCTATCATTATAACGACGAGGTGGTTCACGATCTTGTCCTTGTCTATTATTATTATAACGTTCGTTTCGCCAAGGTTGTTGGTAGTCTCGATACGGTCTATCATTCCGATTACTATTTGTCCAAGTACGACTATCGTATCGATATCTGTTCCGTTCAGGATAACTAGGGGAAGTTCTTGCCTCCCTGTATTCGTCATTGTTGCGATTAGTATTATTTGTAGGTACGTCACGCTTGTGGCTTTCTGACTGATTAGCTTTAGTGATCTCTGACAATTTTTCAAGTACCGATTCAAGTTGTTTCCCTATCTTTTCGATCTGACTGGTGTTTTTTGAAGGTTCTGTGTCCGAATCGGACTTAAAGTTAACTTGTCGATGTGAACAGTTTTTAGTGCCAAATAAACTTTTCTGGTTTGCCAAAAATAGTCTCATATGTTTTAAAGCGTCTTGAACCGATTTCGAATTCTTTTCCATAGCTTTTTGCGCGGCATCCTTCTCCTTACAACCGCGGAGAAAGCATTCAATAGCTATTTGGTTCCTAGTTTTACTGTTAGCGTCCGTATAGCCATCCATAGCTAACGTTTGGACACGTTGAGCAAATTCAGCAAGTGATACCGTTTCGAGTTGACGTAAAGATTGTAATTCGCGCCTGGCAGAAACAGGTTCTTCTTTCTCGCTAAAACGAAAGTTTAATTCCTTCTTAACTTCTCTATATGATAGATCAGAAGAAAGCTTATCTGCGTATTCAAGAGCGGAATTTCGTAAACAGTCCATTAGTCGATCTAATCTTTTGGTATTCGACCATTCTTGGTGTCGAGCGATTCGTTCAAAATGTAATATAAGTAAGTAAGTAAGTAAATTATTTATTACAGTGACATGTGCATGAAAACAAATAATACAGAGACGTGAATAACAATATAATAACTAGAACTGTTCAGTTAACAGTACTGATGCAGGGCTTGTTACGACACAGAGGTACGACCGGTGCGGCAATATTTCTTGTGCATGCCCTGTACTCATATTCTTATAACGCATGCAACACAAATTCAATATTTCTCTTAAATTCTGAATTAAATTTTACATTTATATGCTTGATACAATTTGGATATTAGATATGAAAATTGGTAAAAGCGCATTTGTTAATTATAATAATCAAAATTTTTAATACGTGCCCTTTTATCCAAATATGAATATTGACTTAATAATAGAAAAAAAGTGTGTCTGTTAATAGGGTTGTGATATGCATGTGATAGTTATTAATGTGGAATAATTCAGACTATGGCTGGAAAACTTTAGTATATTATATGTATAGGTCTCCTGGTTGCAATGATTCTATAAAGAATACTACCTCTTGCATCATTGCTGCATTGAAAGAACATAAAATTTGTATTATTAAATTAGATCAGTATGAATATTATATTCATCATTCAAGTTTTTGGTGTCATAATTATACCATATATTCATGTTTGATGAAGATGCACTATAAAAGTCTAAGTATGCGATAAATTTTGGTAAGAATAGTTTATCTTTAATGATCAACAAATATATAAATGCTAAATATAGACTCTTATTGACTTTGTTTGAGATTTCAAATTTTATGTTCTTTTGAAGATTTAGTCTTCTTTGAAAGAATGCAAAGCTCACGGAAAGAACCACGTGGAGGTGGACCTAAGTCTCTTTCCAGAGACAATCTTTCTCTATCTAATGCATTGAAATGGTTTTTTAAATATTTTTTTACAGAAGAAAGATTGTCCCCACTTGTTCTTCCAATTGCAACTTAGTTAAATTAAGAAATTAAGAAGTGTCTGTGTAGACTTCTTAGACTTCAATCTACTCAAGTTGTAAAAGTAAGAACAAATGAAATATTGAACCCTTTTCTCCATTGATTGCTTTAGAAAGATTCCACGAATCTGTAGGAAATTGGTATCTAGATGTCGATATTGGTCCATATTAAAAATGTCTGTTTCAATGGAGATAAAGGTTCAGCTCAGTTTCAATTGATCCACAAAGAGCACAATTGAAAATGAGATGTTAAGGCGACACCAAGTTTGAAGTACATGTAATTAATGACTTTAAAGTTATCTATTTGTTTTATCATTCTTATTGTGCAGTTTGTTTTATTAGTGTCGCTTTAAGAGTATTAATAAATAGGCCAACAATATTTCTATTAATTTATTTACTATTGTAATTATCATTTATCTGATTTACTTAATTTCGGCTAGTTATTATGTCGCTGCTCTTGTCATCGTCACAGAGATAAATGTTCTTTATGATATAACTTATAACATTTTCGGAACACATAAGGCTACCCTTACCGTGTGGTTATTTATTTATCTTTTTACATATTTATTAAGGTTTATTAGTCGTTATTAAATTCATTCACTTTCACCCTGCATTTAACCGATCTCTAATTGGGCAACCCACAAGAGGTGGAAGGTGTTTAGAGTGAATGAATTTACAATATACTTAACATTTTTTTTTATTGTAAAGTAATCATTAGATTAAGGCTTCGTGGTAACTGTTATATGTGATAACGATAGTAATTTTTATGCGATCAACATCAATTCCGTTATTATAAATATGGTCTAGGCTAGTCATAAAGTATATCCAGACAAAGGAATCCCTGATTCAAATTGTCTGAACATTCTCTCGAATTCCGTTATTATAAATATGGTCTGGGCTAGTCATAAAGTATATCCAGACAAAGGAATCCCTGATTCAAATTGTCTGAACATTCTCTCGAATTCCGTTATTATCAATATGGTCTAGGCAAGTCATAAAGTATATCCAGACAAAGGAATCCCTGATTCAAATTGTCTGAACATTCTCTTGAATTCCGTTATTATCAATATGGTCTAGGCAAGTCATAAAGTATATCCAGACAAAGGAATCCCTGATTCAAATTGTCTGAACATTCTCTCGAATTCCGTTATTATCAATATGGTCTAGGCAAGTCATAATGTATATCCAGACAAAGGAATCCCTGATTCAAATTGTCTGAACATTCTCCTGAAATGCATTTTTTTTTATTTACTTAATTTCGGTTTATAAATGTGGTACAATTTATAACATTTTCGGAACGCATACGGCTACCCTTACCATGTGGTTATTTATTTATCTTTTTACATATTTATTATGGTTTATTAGTCGTTATTAAGTTCATCCGCGTTCACCCTAAAATTACCCAATTGGGCAACCCACAAGAGGTGGAAGGTATGAATGAATTTACAATATACTTAATTTTTTTTTTATTGTAAAGTGATCATTAAGGCTTCGTGGTAACTGTAATATGTGGGAACGATAGTAATTTTTATGCGATTAACATTAATTCCGTTAATATAAATATGATCTAGGCAAGTGTTACCCTCAGTGGTACTTTCTGTTACAATCTGAGTAAAGCCGAACTCATTAAAACAAGTTTTGATGGAGCTGATACCTTCCAAAAGATTCTGATTGAAGTCGCCCATGACTATATAATTATGGCCAGATTCCTTTAATTCAGTCAATAGTCTCTCTAAGTGAGGCATGAATAGTTCCAGCCTATAATCTGGTGGCCTATATATAGTAATTACAGAAATATTTTTATCGAGAATAGTAAAAGCAGCAAGTTCGATATTTAAAATTCCCAAATTGATTATATTACACATGTTTTCTTTGTAATAAATTCCAACACCACCGTGTAGTTTTTCTTTAATAAACTGTAATTGATCACTATCATCATAGCATTTGACACGTGGTTGGTTGTGGAAAGCAAAATCAGACACTTTAAATTTTGATGTAGTTCTTACATTATTTAACCAAGTTTCGGTTAGGCAAATGAAATCTACATTTAGAAACCTTTTGTCATTTTTTAGATCTTCCAAATGGACTGTCAAACCTTGAACATTGAATAAAATAATGTTACATCCTGTAGGTAATGAAAGTTCATCAGTTGTCAGCAACTTAGGCATTTCATTTATTGCAATTTCAATTTTCTCATCACAATATATAGCCTTTTCGTTGAAATCTTGAATAGTCAGTCCATTTAAAGTTTTGACACGACTGAGTGCAACATAGGCTTGACCTGCCTGGAAAATCCTATTCAATGATATTACCCCTCTATCTAAGCTAAGTCCCTGAACTTTATGAATTGTTACAGCATATGCAAGACGTAATGGAAATTGACGCCTTATGTCGCCTTTAAAATTGTAGAACAGTAGGAAGAAATATTCAATTTCCAAACAGCTTGCCCTGGTCCCACGGTACATAGGTTTCTGTACTGCTTCTTTAAAGTCAAACATAGCAAGAATAGCAAGAATGTAGCCTATGTTCATGATAGCAAGGATTTTCTAAACATTTTATGCGTAGCGGTGTAGAAGCTTATGAACTTTTCACATGAGGAATAAGCCGTCTCGGAGTTCCGACTGCGCGTGCGCGAGCTTCTGGGTTTTTCCCCGGGTCAGAGGTCACGGCATACAAACAAGTGGCTAGCAAATTAATATGCCACCTCGCGGACTCCCGCTCGCTCAGCCCTCAGAGCCAATCCTTCTCCCGAAGTCAGGTGCCGGATTAGCATAAGCTTCGGCTTGTTTCCGAAACCTTAGTTATTTTCTGAAAAATATTATATGTAATGTAGAAATAAAATATTGTTTAAATCAAGTGGCTAGCAACCATAGTCATCCTATTCCTATAATAGCTAGATGGCCATTTTTTTCGGTGCCATTTTTTCCTACGACCCTAGCCTAACAGACTGATTATTTTGTCAAATAAAATATATAGAAGAATGCCCGTGTGTGCAGTGACAGGCTATGGAAATGGAACCTATGCCATCAATAAGCAGTGGCGGCTCTAGGTATTTGGGCGCCCGGGGGCAATGTAAATTTCAGCGCCCCTATATGCCTACACATGTCGATGCCTACGGGGGGGGGGGGGGGGGGATTGGGTTTGAAGGGGGGTTTAGCCCTGTGCCTCGACTAACGCTGTGACTAGGCGCCCAGTGGCGGTATTCTGTCGCCCAGTGAACACAAGAGTCCCTATCGGCAGTCCTATATTGTTAAAATATCGCTAGCAATCGAAATTTTTTAATGTAAAATATACCAATCGAATTAGGACAGAGAATTTGTGAGGCAGTTCTTTTCGTCAGAACATAATTTCTAAGCTGAACATTTGAGATTTGTGATGATGATGATGGTGTGGTTGTCGTGAAAAAAGTTTTGGAATAATTCTTCTGTTGTTTTTTTCGACGTGTTTAGTTTCAAATAAATATCAAATGTCGCCGCATTTCATATAGAGACTATTTGATGTCTGTTTTCCGGCGATATATAGCTAGTTTTCAACTTCGCCTGTTCAATTAACTGCCGCCCAGTAACAATTCCTTAGATGAGGCACTGGTTTACCCCACTTCCAAAGTTGGAAGCGTTTTTGTAATTGAGATATGATTAAGTGAGCTCTAGAGTGGATTTTTGCTTTAAGTTTAACACAAAAACATGCAGTATTCCCACTGAACAGGAGAAACAGCTAAGATTGACCCCTCCAGTTACTAACTCATTCATTTCCTTGACGGTGCTATGCACACTATTGGGTGCCATGCGTCCTTCCTCTCTCGGCGCCCGGGGTGTGTGTGCCCTCCCCCTTTATGCTGCATACCTTTCCAACCGAGGCCAGAGATCCGGAGAGTAGAAGCTAATGGACCCGTCTCAATAACAGGTTTTCCTGAATATTTATTACATTCTATTTTATTAGGCGTATTTGTTCACTTTACAAAAGCTAAATTCAAGACTATGAGGAATTAGGCTAGGCCTAGGCCTATGTGGATTTGCTTTGTATTCCAAGAAATATAAATTTGCTTGTGTTTGAATGAATACTATCTATGTCCACCCGTGTGCACATTAAATATTCCTATGCAGTTGGAAATCGAAGAGTTGGCCCTCATTACACGCTGCATGGTTATAGGCCTATGTCTTTCTTTAGATAGTCTAACACTGTTAGTAACAGCGCATAAATATAGAAACTTTTTTTTATTTCATTTCATTTTACAGGAAAGATGGGAAGACCATGTTGGCAAACCTCTTGCCCGTAAAAAAGCTTGTAAACGATCTTTTCTTCATAAAAGATCATCAAACGTGGCCATGATAACTAGGCTACCGGTATATTTTGACACGTTGTTTATATGCCGTGACCTTTGACATTACCCAGAAATCAGTGCGCGCGTGAAACTCCGAGACGGCTTATTATATCAATCATACATGAGTAAGTATTTCATAATGAAAAGTGGTATCAGGTGTCTAGAAGAGTAAGCATACCCAGCCTGGCGCCACACCCGTCCTAGCTGTTAAACATACACAAAACAAACTACAAAACAAGAACATGAAAAAGCGCCAACTGAAAAAATTATAGCAAACTGGAGAAAATACATTAATGTCCAATTTCGATAATTCAAGGGACGTAACTGATCATAATAATTATACACTTTAGTTATATTATCATGATAAAAAAATGTCGATTACGCCCGAATCAATGAGGAAGCACAGATTATTTTACGGAAACAGCCGAGGATAACCCCGATGGTATCATTTTGACCGAGACGAACTTAAACGTGTATCTGAAGTCGTAACATTACTGCGTTCCAAGCAGAACGCCCACTCTGACGCTAGTCAGCTACCAATCTAAATAAATTTAGATCATATTTTCGTTTCTTTTTTATTTTGATATGCACTCCATTATGAGTTTCAAACACGCAGAAAAATCCGAAACGAAATATTAAGATCTTATTTTAATAAGATTGGTCAGCTACATGTTTGAAGCCTTCACCTCAGACCTCTGAGGCTCAGTTAGGCAATTGATTGAAGACATCAACAACATTATTAGTGTAGTCAAACAGAGATATTTCGGCTCATCCAGGTATAGTCAAATAGAGATATTTCGGCTCATCCCGGTACAGTCAAAACATAATATACAAACCCAGTCCATTATATTTTCAAGGGTATAAAAGTATCTTATTTAGAGGGCTGTTTGTTTGGCAAGTTACAGCAACACCCTTGAAAATATAATGGACTGGTTGTCGCCCATCTCGTGAAGAATATTTAAGGGAAATGTACCTCCAAGAACATTTTGAAAATAAGGTCAGATTTCCTTTACAGTTGACAGTGCTCCACTACTTAGGAGTGTTTCCCCAAAGGAAATGTAAGAATATTAGAATTAATTTCCTTGTACTAAATCCTTTCTTTGTTTATAATTCACCAAGTAACCCCCCCCCCCCCCTCTCCCACCCAGTGATTTTCATGAAGGAAATTTAAAAAAATAAAATCGTTCAGAAATGATTTGAATGATTTGGGGTTGGGTGGGGTCGACTTGTAGGGCATATATATTTCGTTGTCGGGCAAATTGGTTTTCAACTAACGCCTATGAATCAGCCTCCGTTTCCTTTCGATTCCGAATAAGGGATCCGGGGCCATGGTTTATTGTTCTCTAACTAGACTAGACTCGACGCCATTTCCATGATAACCCTCCGACCTGCATCACTGACAGGGGGAAACCGGGTTGAACAAGTGGTTGCCTAGCAATATACGCCCACTTACTACCATAAATTGTCAATATATCAAGGAATGTTACTATCTTAATTTTTGTTGGATGGTGTTCAGATATTTACACACAAAAGTTTATTAAATTCCTACCACAACTGTGGTCTCTATCACGTTCACAATTATTAACGTTTTTTGGGTGTAAAACTCCGTGAATTTTTGTCGAATCGAACCCAAATTCGAACTTGTCCGAGATCTTATGAATATAATCCTACATACAAAATTTTATTCAAATCCAACCAAAACTGTGGTCTCTATCACGTTCACAATTATTAACGTTTTTTGGGTGTAAAACTCCGTGAATTTTTGTCGAATCGAACCCAAATTCGAACTTGTCCGAGATCTTATGAATATAATCCTACATACAAAATTTTATTCAAATCCAACCAAAACTGTGGTCTCTATCGCGTTCACAAGCCATTTTTAACGTATTTTGGGTGTAAAACTCCATGAAATTTTATCGAATCGAACCCAAATTCGAACTTGTCCAAGATCTTATGAATATAATCCTACATACAAAATTTTATTCAAATCCAACCAAAACTGTGGTCTCTATCGCGTTCACAAGCCATTTTTAACACATTTTGGGTGTAAAACTCCGTGAATTTTTGTCGAATCGAACCCAAATTCGAACTAGTCCGAGATCTTATGAATATAATCCTACATACAAAATTGTATTCAAATCCAACCAAAACTGTGGTCTCTATCGCGTTCACAAGCCAATTGTGGACAGACGGACGGACCGACGGACGGACCGACGGACGGACGGACGGACAGGGGCGACGGCAATATACGACCACATTTCAATGTGGGCGTATAAAAATCAGAAAAAGGTATCATCTCGACCCATGCCGGGTTGAAAGAAATAAGACTGCCTCATATTTGATTATAATGAAACATTAGTAATAACAGAGATAAATGATCATAAACATGTTTTATTTAAAGAAATAGTTTTCTACTGTAGTTTCTCTAGAGTCGTCTATATTGAAACTATCAGGGATGTTGGTCATGTTTTATTTAAAGACAGATTTTTTCTGCTGCGATATCGTTAAGGCTTTCAGATTTAAACGTAATATTAGGAATGTTTGTCAGGGTGTCGTTAAAAAAGAAACATATCTCAGAAAAGTCAAAATAACTCAACAATACACAGTCAATCGTCTGATTACAGTTTGGTTTAGATCTGTAGCTTTAAATGCGGATATAACTGGTGCTTCATACAAACTACATCATAATATCACTGGTACATCGGGTTACATGCTTCATCACATTCAGTCTGGTTCACAGCAGGTGGAGAATCAATGGAGCTAGGAATTATGACCTTACCATTTATAAAATTGTAATCACATAATTCATAATTCAAAAAGCTGTAGATTTGTTTCTTGTGTTTTTATGTGTATCCAAATCAATATTTTGTTTGTCCGATGTCTGGAATTTGAATAGTACAAACGATACTATTAGTACTATAGTGCTATCAATCTGTTATTATTTAGGTTCAGTTTTAATATAAACTAATAATAATAATAATAATATCTTTATTACAAAAGGGTAGAAAATTAGGCCATACATTACCGATGAGCACCAAGATGATCCTGAATACCCAACGATAGGCCTGTCTTCCATTCTGCCCCTTTATAGACAATACAACCATACTCAAATAAACAAATAACACCACAATAACCAATTATTACAAGGATGACAAAATTATATGTACAGTCTATAGCCATAATGATGGATATCTTATTTATGAGAAGTAATAAAAAAGAAAAAAAAAAACATGTTTTTGTAAATGTACAAATTTGATGAAAGATAGTGGACCACGGCCATGTACGCCTAACGAAAAAGTCGAAAAAGGAAAAAATTTAATCAGGAGAAAACTAAACTTTCTCAAACCTTTCGATTTAGGTCCAATAACATCCATTTTAAGTTTCATCAAAATCGGTTGAAAACTAAGAGAGTAATAGCATATTTAAGATTTGGGGCAAGGGCAATAACTCTGCTTGTAACGATCGAAAATAGCTCAACTTGATCTTCGTTTTCTGAATATATATACACATATCAAATTTCATTTGATTCCGTCAAAAACTCTAGTTTTTAGAGCGTTTACAAGGAAATGTTGATGGACGGACCGACGGATTTGGGGCAAGGGCAATAACTCTGCTTCTAACAATCGAAAATAGCTCAAATTCGAACTTGATCTTCGTTTTATGAATATGTATACACATATCAAATTTCATTTGATTCCGTCAAAAACTCTAGTTTTTAGAGCGTTTACAAGCAAATGTTGATGGACAGACTGACAGATTTGGGGCAAGGGCAATAACTCTGCTTCTAACGATCGAAAATAGCTCAAATTCGAACTTGATCTTCGTTGTATGAATATGTATACACATATCAAATTTCATTTGATTCTGTCAAAAACTCTTGTTTTTAGAGCGTTTACGAGCAAATGTTTACGGACGGACAGGGGTGACTACAATATACGTCCTCATAGAGAGATGAGGGCGTATAAAAATGCAAACAAGTTTTTAAAATTTAGAGTTTTAAAACAAATTAATAGCAAATTTTGAAAGCCAAATAGGTCAGTTTATGTGCTGCGAGCGGGCTACCCAACCCCACTCCATTTTATGATCATTGGAGGGGGAGGTAGGATTTGTCCAGGCTCAAGACCAGCCATTGATAAATGGAATCAGTCAAAAAACATGCACAAGACATAAAAAAGGAAAACAAAGTAAATACTAGAACCGTGATAACGGTACTCAGCAGTGCGCAATTTAAACATCCTTGAACGGTTGCATTTTAGTCCTGCATATAAATTAGGTCATGTGACAGAGCTGTTTATAGTTATGAGGTCAAAATACTAGGACTGTGTATTTAGTTTTAATGAATCATAAAATAAAAAGTGTTATCGTTTTTCCGATCCACCCCATATAATTTTAACTAGGTTTACAGAAACACCTGCTGGTCTGAGAGTAAGACAGAATGGAGCCATGTATACAGTTTGAACAGATCAGGATTAATGTGTTTTTGTCGCGTATCATATTTATTGATTGATGGGTCTGTCAATTGTGTACAATGCTATATGCTATATTTTTTTATTCAATCTTAATCTAGTCTGTTGAACCTCAAATTAACCCCATTGATTGAACAAATCAAAGTGATACCACCTTATATAATTGTTTGAGTCTTATTTGTGCAAGACAATTTTTCAAAAAATATCAATTTATGCATCCTCTAGCTGATTGAATAAATTTAATTGCAGTGCGTTCTAGCGAACGCACTGCTTTGTTTTCATAATGACTTTTTTTTTTTTTGTCTACTTCTGGTCCCGCTATTTCGGTATGAAGGAAACATATCACACGTAATCTACGATGATTTCACACTATATCTAGCGTGTCGGTATTAGGTGAATGTAAAATGATGCATTTTCCTCCAACCAGAAATGACGTATGCGAGATTAACCCATTTTAATTGTTTTACAATTTTCACCTCCGTTTTTTGTCCGATTTTGATGGGAACTTTTTTGTTTATTTCTTTAAACGATTGTCTACAAAATATGAGTTTAAAAACATGAATTTTTAAAACTTTGTCGCTGACTTTTTGAAGCACTTTTTTGACCATTTTTTCAACTTTCGCAATTTTATTCTGATCAATCTGAAAACTTACATGTGCATAGACATTTTGATCGCGAACAAAATTATTTTTTCAAAAATTTTATATCACTTCCGGTTTTGACGTAATTCACTTGTAAAGTTGAAATTTTGACTTCCGGGATAATGAAGATATTCAAAAAAATCTTTTTGCAATGTGCTAGAAATAACTATTGACAAAATATGAAATGATAAAATCTGACCCAGATATTTCATATCAGCCGCCATCTTGAAACGACCAATTTTTCTTTAAATCGAAATTCAGAATCAGGGAATCATCCGATTTGAATAAAAATGATGTCTATGGAATCTACAGTCGATTGCTAACAAAACATGGGAAGCCGATTTTTGAATTTCGATTCAGATTTTTTTTTATTTCCGGTTTAAAATTTTCAGTAATAGTCAAAACTTTTAAGGCTCATATCTTGTGACCTTGACCTTGAGTAACCTTGTGACCTCAACAAAAGTTGTTGCCCTTGACGAGATCTATCTAATGGCATAATCATTTTAGATGCCCGATGTTTACTTCCGTTTTTATGGCTGTCAGAAAATTGCAATTTTTAACTTTAAACAGCTCTGTCACGTGACCTAATTTACATACGACACAAATTATTTTTGAATCGTATTGTGCTTGATCTACGCTTTCCAATGATATATGACAATATGTATTCGAATCATAATTCCGCGTTTTAGAATTTGAAAATTTCTGGTATTCCCGCATCCCTTTTAGTTAACCTGCTTGTATTCTGGTAGCTGTGCGCCCCTTTTATTTCGTATGACTGCTTCTAGTTCTGCACCTCTTTTATTTAGTCTGTCTGCTGGTATTTCTGATTCCATTTTATCTGCCTTTATATACAGCCACATGAAAATATGGACGTATATTGCCGTCACCCCTGTCCATCCGTCGGTCCGTTCGTCCTTCAACAATTTCTTGTACACGCAATAGCGATTAGAGTTTTTAATGTATAACACTAGATATTTCGATCAAAATTGCTTTTTATAATTTTGTTCTTTGTTCTATAGTAACTCTGCGTGTTTTTTTTTTGGCGGGAAAAAACACTTGTTATCTGAATTACGGATTTCATAAGATAGGTAACAATTTCTTCTTAAGATATGGAAGAACATGACTAACAAAGAAAAATATATGATAAAATCGTAACCGGAAGTAACTCGCTGGCCACCATCATGAAATGAACATGTTTTCTTTAAATCGAAAGAATTGAACAGGGTATCCTCCGATTTGTATAATATTGATGTCTAGGGCATTTTCAATCTATGGCCAACAAAATGATGACAGCCAATTTGCTAATTTCGATTATGATGTTTGCCTATTTCCGGTAAAAGATATTCAGAAATGGCCAAAATTGTCAAAGCTCATTACACGTTACCTTGGATTTGGGTGACCTTATGACCTGGACAAAAATTATTGCCCATGATGAGATCTACCCAACGGTGAATTCATTTTTGTTGTCCAATATTTACTTCTTGTCTTATAACCATTTGAAAATTGTCAGTTTGAACCTAATTCACGTACGTCACAAAAAATCGTCTTTTCTTATTATGCTTTATCTCCTCTTGATATATAATAGTAGATATTTTAATCATTTTTGCTTTTTTTTTAATTTGGAAATTTTGTTCATTGTTCTAAAGTAACTGCGTAACTTTTTTGGCGCGAAAAAACACGTGGTTCCTAAATTGTGGATTTTTAAAGAGAGTCGACACATTCTTTTGAAGATATAAAATGACAAAAAATTCATAGAAAAAAAAGGATAAAATTGGACCCGGAAGATATCATCCGATTTACATAATGTTGATGTCTATGGCATCTTCAATATATTACTAAGAAAATGGTGACAGCCGATTTCCTAATTCCAATTAAAAGGTTTGTCTATTTCCGGTTAAAGAAATTTAGCAATAGCAACCACTTTCAAAGCTCAAAACTCGTGACCTTGACGTTTGATGACCTTTTGATCTGAACCAAAGCTATAAAATCTATCAAATGATGTTTTACTTTGTGTTTTCCGATGTTTACTTCCGGTTTAATAGCTGATTGAAAATTGAGATTTTTAACTATAAAAATCTCTGTCACATGACCTAATTTATATGCAGGACTAAAATGCAACCGTTCAAGGATGTTTAAATTGCGCACTGCTCAGTACCGTTATCACGGTTCTAGTTAGTCTTAATTTTAATTAATTGGTGTGTATAACGGATTAAGCTTAATCTTTTAATTGATGTGTTGTGTCATTGCTTATTATCAATAAATATTATAGTTTTTAATTGAACTTAGGCCAAACTATCTACCTCCTTTTTTTATCTTGTATCTTTCTACCCAATTTCTACTGCAACTGATAAACCTGCAAGTCTACCTACAGTTGCTTTCAATGGAAGGTTGTAGGTACTCTCTAGTATGCAAGTGTATGCAAAACCAACACCACTGTCAACTTATTCCATACATTAGTCTGTAGCTGTCATGGACACATCACACTTGACATGATGGTTTTCGAACAAGAAACACACTCAAAAGATATACTTGCCATTGTCATTCCAATTTCTTTACATATAATATACTTTATATTCGGAGGAAACAGCTGAACATAATTAAATTTGCATAATATAAAAAAAATATTTGGTACCAATTTGACTATTTCATAGTACCATTTTAACCTTTTTGGGTACCAATTACCATATTAACCTTTTATGGGGGCCATTTTGACAAATGACAGGACCATTTTAGTTAGGGGCCAAGAAGATAACTATAATATAGCAAGAGTCTTTATGGACTACAATCACTTTATTTTTAACAACACGACGTTTCGACAAGATTCCACAAGTCGTTATCAAGTGAACAAAATATAACTAAATTTTGTTTTTGCATTTTGTTATATTTTGTTCACTTGATAACGACTTGTGGAATCTTGTCGAAATGTCGTGTTGTTAAAAATAAAGTGATTGTATTCCATAAAGACTCTTGCTATATTCGTGTCGATCACTAAATGCCTATCAAACACACAGGGGCTCGTAGTTATATTTTTAAATATTGTTATACGGTTATAAGAGAAATGAGGACACTAATTTCTGGGTCAAAATTGAAATAGAAACTCACCTGGTACTTCCTCTTGAAGCAACCGGAAAATGGCCTACAAAGAAGTTGTCCGAACCATGTTTGCTCCGCTTGGAACACAAAAACGGTAATAACTCCATCGTAAACCAGTCAATCATTCAAAATCTGCTTTATTTACCTAAATATATCGGTAAGACCAAAGACTTGGCCGTTTTCGAGGCGAAGAAAGGCACCGAATTTCTATTTCAATTTTGACCCAGAAATTAGTGTCCTCCCTTCTCATTTCTCTTATAACCGTATAACGATATTTTAAAAAATATAACTACGAGCCCCTGTGATCAAACAGTATAAGATAACTATAACCCTATTGGCCACATTGAATTTGTTCTCTCATGTTCTCTCAGAAATATTCAAAATGAAATGTTCAATTGTATGCCACTTGTCTTTGGGTCCATTGGAATATAAAGTTTAGTATTTTTCCATTTGGAATTAAGTTAATTAGGATTGCCTAACACATTTCCCTCCCAGAAAGTTTGCATGAAACTGAAGGACTTTTTGGACTAAAATAGTGAAAATACACAAAGACAAGCTTAGACTCTCAGAACTATTTTGAGGTTAATATTTAGGCAGTTAATTCATACGAAAATAATTGTGTGGCCGTGGGTGGTGAAACAATAAAACAATAATATAATTATAACAAAAAAACTTACCTAAAAAAATCCCAGAACACCAGCATAAATAATATAAAGTTCATCGTCTGAACAAAATGTCCCATTCCAAAAGTTGTCGATTCATTCGACAAATTCTTTTGATTATTTCCAATCCAAAAAAAAGGCACATATCAATATCACAAAGATTAGTGCCGCTATTAAATAAATGCCTGCCAATATATCAGTTACCACCATGTGTTCCTCCATTTTGCAATAAAATCTGCCATCATACTACTTTGCGCATGCCCAGTGATACCGACCAATGGTTAGTGTTGCCTGTGCATCCTTTACTTGTCTGGATAATCGAAATGTACAAGAAGGGACGTAACTCTTTTTAATGCGTAATTTTCATGGTAGCGTCCGCATGTCGTCCGATACCATGGACACAATAATCGTCCGCATTTTTCTGCGCTGCAATTTATAGTGTCCGTTTATAATTGCGTTGCATTGGCCGTGCTGACAAAATAGCTGTGTTGTCTTTTGTGTTGCACCACATAAGTCTAAAAGTGCGCAGAAGTGTCTCTAGGACTCATCAAAAGGCGCAGAAGTATAAATGAGTGAGACCGGACGTCCGTCGGTCCGTCCGTCCGTCAACATTTGCTCGTAAACGCTCTAAAAACTAGAGTTTTTGACGGAATCAAATGAAATTTGATATGTGTATACATATTCATAAAACGAAGATCAAGTTCGAATTTGAGCTATTTTCGATCGTTAGAAGCAGAGTTATTGCCCTTGCCCCAAATCCGTCTGTCCGACCATCAACATTTGCTTGTAAACGCTCTTAAAACTAGAGTTTTTGACGGAATCAAATGAAATTTGATATGTGTATACATATTCATAAAACGAAGATCAAGTTCGAATTTGAGCTATTTTCGATCGTTAGAAGCAGAGTTATTGCCCTTGCCTCAAATCCGTCGGTCCGTCCATCAACATTTCCTTGTAAACGCTCTAAAAACTAGAGCTTTTGACGGAATCAAATGAAATTTGATATGTGTATATATATTCAGAAAACGAAGATCAAGTTCGAATTTGAGCTATTTTTGATCGTTACAAGCAGAGTTATTGCCCTTGCCCCAAATCTTAAATATGCTATTACTCTCTTAGTTTTCAACCGATTTTGATGAAACTTAAAATGGATGTTATTGGACCTAAATCGAAAGGTTTGAGAAAGTTTTGTTTTCTCCGGATTAAATTTTTTCCTTTTTCGACTTTTTCGTTAGGCGTATATGGCCGTGGTCCACTATCTTTTGGAAGAGGATCCATATTTTTAGTAGACTTGTCATTACTTTGGGAAGCATTGCTAAATTGTTGGTATGACTAGATGTTTTTTTTTTTAAAGACTCCTTGCCAGTGCCTTTAGGCAAGACGTCTTTAGATTTCAAACTCCTGCTGGTCTCGTCTGGCCCAGGTCTCTCAGTTTGAGAAGCCGATGAAGCAGTAGCAGTAGATGTTCCAGTAAGATCTGACGAGGTCACTTGTTTAGGTAGAGCATGGAGCTCAACAAGCCACGTCATATTGGTTTGACACCCAATAGATCGAGTTAATGATGATTTGATAACATTAGCGAATGACTTCCTCCCTCTACAGCCTTCCGCGCTTCGGGATAAGATAACTTATTTTCTATTTTTATTTTTTGAATGCGCTTTTCCAATTTCCACTTAGGGCAGTCCTTGGAAAAGGCAGCATGATTCCCGTCACAATTACAACAACAAGGAGTGTCACTACAATTTTACAGTGGACCAATATCTTTTAATTCTTCCAACATTTCTTCTGAGGAACATCCACTTAGATCGTATGACACCCTTCGAGGAATTCAAAGAAGAATGAGGAGACTGACCACCGACTCATAGGCTCAACACGACCAAGCCGATTGACCAGCGTGGGCCACACTGGTCGCCCGTCTAGGAATCCCAAAGTGATGTATTGGGAAGTATGTTACCCTCAACCACCAGGAGTCCATTCAAAACCGACACAGGTCGCACCTCACGGCAATACAAGGCGCCCCAATTCAGTCGCCTCTTACGACACGCAATGGGGGACGGTGGACCTAATCTAACCCCAGACCACTGGGGGAGGGGCGGTGTTCAAAGAAAAGACGTTTGTTAACGTAGATTGCAACACCTCCACCCTGGGCATTAGACCTGTTACAAAGGATGGGAAGATGGAAGTGTTTTAAAGGAACTTGTTCACTTTTAGTGTTCGAATTCAGCCAAGTTTCGGACAAAGTCACAATGCCTATATCATGAAAGGCTCCCTCAATTAGAACGAGATTCTTTTCAGATAAGCTACGTACATTTTGATGAACTATAGAAATGCATCTCTTAACCATATTTGGTCCTGGGTTTTGTTCAATATCGCCACAGGAAAGAAGTAAGAAATATATTTTCTGTACGGACGAATGGAGAATAAAAAGGAGCTTACGCATATCTGGGGGGAAGTTTGGGTTTACTTGATATAGACATACACACGATGAGTCAGTGAAATCATTTACCTTGAATGTGAAATAATGACCTATGCCTATCCGATGAACCGTTGGTACACACTGTGAGAAAAAAAAGTATGTCTGTTTTGGGAGAAAAGAGCTTAGTAGCGGAAAATGTGTTAGGTGTAAAGAAAGAAACGTAGACAGAATATGTTATACAGAAAGAATGTTTGAAAATAATAAAAAGAGGTTATATGTACAAAGGAGCAAACGTACATATATAACCATAGTTATGTTACTTTGCATCTTAATTTTACAAATTTGAGAGGGGACCGGGACTTTGGGCCTTTAACAATCTATAGCATACTGAATGCTCCAAAATTCTTCCTGATTCTTTTCCCTTTTACTTTTAGCATAAAGTATGCTTTTCTGTTTCACCTTATACTTAAAATTATCCCACCAAATTAATATTTCAGTTTTATAAAGGGGACATTCAAGTGAGTCCTTAAAGAGCAAGCTGGGATTCCATCATCTCTATGAACATACCAGACCACAGTTATCTCTTAACACATCAAGAGTTACAGCTCTTTTTCGTTTGAAAGTATTAGGAAACGAAATGGGGGACCTTACTTTGAACCATGGTACTATAGCATTGCATTACATTTGACCAATTCTAGTTATCTCTCTTAAACCACTGCTGCTCGTCGCTACTTCATAGTCATTAAGTTTCGTTTGATAGTCTTAGGAAACGAAATGGGGGCCTTACTTTTGAACCATAGTACTATAGCATTGCATTACATTTTGACTAATTCTAGTTATCTCCCTTAGACCACTGCTGCTCATCGGTACCATCCTTGTTTCCAACATACATTAAAGAGGACCAGTCTTCATTTTTATTGGTTGATTTGGGTCTTGAATATACTGGGTCTTGAATATACTGAAGTATCCTTCAGAGGCACTAGAAATGTACGAAAGTTGCATATTTCCTTCAAATATATCTTAAATTAGACATTTCTCCTTCTATTTCTATAGATGACTTTTCTATATATATTGCATAGTATCGCTAATGTGTAGTCGGGCATTATGACTTTCAAATGCTAATAATTATGGATGCACATGGATTTGAAGACTCAAATTTCAATGGTGAACTAAAAAACTCCCCGTTTCTGAGACTTGGAAAAATCGACCCACGAAAATGAAGCCTGTGCCACTTTAACACATAGTATAATAACTCGTTTACATGCTGGGATTCCTTCATCTCTATGAACATATCAGACCACAGTTATCTACTAACACATCAAGAGTTACAGCACTGTTTTAATAGTCTTAGAAAACGAAATAGGGCCTTACTTTTGAACCATGGTTCTATTATATTTATCACATTATTTCTTTTCATAACAACTCTTAGTTTGATGAAATAGTTTTAAGCAAAATAAGCAACATTAATTTGACTTAATTACATTCCACCTATCAGAAACATTCATATCCTTATATACAGGACAATACTTAAGTAAATGGGAAATAGTACATTTTAAGATAGTGGACCACGGCCATATACGCCTAACGAAAAAGCCTTAAATTTAATCGGGATCAAACTAAACTTTCTCAAACATTTCAATTTAGGTTCTATAACATCCATTTTAAGTTTCAACAATATTGGTTGAAAACTAAGATAGTAATAGCATATTTAAGACTTTGGAGCAAGGGCAATAACTCTGCTTCTGACAATCGAAAATGGCTCAATTTCAAACTTGATCTTTGTTTTCTGAATATGTATACACATACCGAATTTCATTTGATTCCGTCAAAAACTTTAGTTTTTAGAGCGTTTACAAGCAATTAATGTTGATAGAAGCACTTACTGTATATAGGTTAAACGGCGAAAACTCCTAAAAACTGATGAATGAGGCCTAAATCTTGAAAAAAGCCTTAATTTTAATCAGGAGTAAACTAAACTTTCTCAAACCTTTCGAGTAAGGTCCAATAACATTCATTTTAAGTTTCACCAAAATCGGTTAAAAACTATGAGAGTAATAGCATATTCAAGATTTCGGGCAAGGGCCATAACTCTGCTTCATGTATACACATATCAAATTTCATTTGATTCCGTCAAAAACTCTAGTTTTTAGAGCGTTTACGAGCAAATGTTGACGGACGGACGGACAGGGGTGCCGACAATATACGTCCACATAGAGAGATGAGGGCGTATAAAAATGCAAGGACGAGTACTTTGAGCTTGAGGCTTAAATGAAAGACTATTTGAACTACAAGTTCTAAACTTTTTATAATCATCAAGTACCAAATTAGCTCTCAATTGAGCCTTATCTCCTAGCCATGACACCAAAGTTTCAAGAGTTTTAGGTATATATTTATCAAAACATAAAGATTTATATGTATATTGATCTGCTGGTGTTAGTTTTTCTAACAAATCTACAATAATATAATCAGATTTAAGATCATTAGTTTTACCTAAATCAGTCATTCTAACTATAAAACAGAGGCAAATAATTTTAAACTATGAGAATTCTCACTTTTAATAGGTTTGTAACTTTTTATATCTTTCAACAATATAGACATAAGTTCATCAGAATTTCCATAATTTTGATCTAAAATTGCAATAGCAGAGTCAACAGTTAAACGATGAATAATGTCTTTTCTGGCAGGAGATAAAACTGCATCTTTAAGGCGTTGTAACTGGTCTTCTTTGTCTTGAGAATACTTGGTCATAGTTAAAAGGAAACTGATTTTCCAACCTGGATATTCTCCGATATTTTCTAAAAATGTCTGTATCTTTAGTCTTTCTAGTTGAGATTTCACTATTACAGGCCTAGAGGTATCATATGAAACTTGACTGTCTATTTTATGTCTTTTTTGTTCATCACTTTTAATTTCTTGGATATTAGAAGTTAATTCTGTTCTATTTATTTCTACTTCATGTAGATAGTTGACAGTATCATTCAAATCAGAATCTGAAACATCATCTGGCATATTTGATAAAACATCTTCATTAGTAATAACTAAAGGGCCCCATACACACACAATATTCTGACAAAATTTTCTGACATCAGAATATTGACGAAAATCAGAGTGGCCACACACGTAAGAAAAGTATTGACAGAAAGTTCAGCCATTTGTCTCTAGATCATCAGCTAGGCAACATGGATCCTGAAATTGCATTGGCAATAGCTCTTATAAGCAAAAATCCCGTTCCAAAAAGGAAGCGAAGAAGTAAATGGTGTAAACGATGGCTTCTAGAAAGAGAGAAGTTCGTGCATGGAGCATTGTTGAAGGAAATTCGCTTAAATGAGCCGATCAGGAGCAGGAACTTCATGCGAATGGATAGCGACTTATTCCTAACTCCTAACAATAGTTGCGCCAATAATAGAAAAGAAAAATACTGTGATGCGACCTGCTATACCTCCACACCAGCGTCTATCTATTGCTTTGAGATACCTAGCGACAGGGGATTCATTTGAAGATTTGAAGTTTCTCACAGCTGTTTCACCACAGGCCATTGGTGGCATTGTTTTTGAGACCTGTCAGGCAATTATCTGTGTTCTTCGAGAATATATAGAAGTGAGGAAACATGTTTTAATCTCAATAGAATAATTTTACAATAATAAAATATTCCAATAAAACTGAGGCCTATATCAATCAAAAGCTCAGAAAAATAGTAGGCCTATCAATGACATTTAACTTCAAGGATTGAAAGCTGAAATATATTGACTAAGGGGATTTTCTGAAGACCAATTCCTGCAATTTTCTTCAACACTGCTACATGTGCCAGAGTTAGGATGAGCCCCCCTCGGATCAATGTGCGACCATGATCCTTGACTTGCAGATGAAGAAGTCGTGCTGTAGTGTGTGCTTGATCGCATGAACATCGGTGCATTAATCTGAACAGATTGGCGTTGACTGCAAACATATCAGGATTAAAAAGCCTCCGGGATCAGGGTCGTTTTATTACAATTACAATGGATATTTTAGTATACTTTTAATGGCTGTTGTTGATTCAAATTACGGGTTACTAATGGTGGATGCTGGCCTCAAAGGACGTGTTTCAGATGGTGGTGTCATTAATCAAACTAAATTCGGAGAGATGCTATATGAAAATGTACTATGTTAACCAGAACCGAGAATTATCAGGCGAGGATAATGTTAATAAAAGGATCTTTAACTATCGACTAAGTAGTGCACGTAGAATTGTGGAAAATGCGTTTGGTCTCAAGATTTGGCGTGTTTCAAAAAGACATTCCTCTGAAACCTGAGAAAGTACAAATAGTGACTTTAGCATATTGCTATTTACACAATTTCTTATGCAGAAAGTCAAAAAAATATTTTGTCCCTGGCTGTGTAGATTGGGAAGGGGTGGTACACGCAGGGAATTGGCGGGAACTACAGATCAAACTTCAAGGTTTGCAAGCTACTCAGACCAGGAATATGTCTTCTAAGGCTAAATCAGTACGAGTCGGATTTAAGAACTATTTCTGTACAAGGGGATCTGTACCTTGGCAGCTACAGCATGTTAAATGATATGTGGACATTTTATAGCCAATATCGTATGAGCTGCACCAATACCACACATTGCAGAGGTCATAATAATCATTCAAACAAATTTCATGTATAGCCTATTAAATGTATGTAAATAAATAGTTAACTTTTTTTTGCTATTTTGATTGGCTAAACCAATTGACTTTGATATTGGAATTAAACATGTGGGCTATGAACAAAAACATAATGTTGATAATATTCCCTTTACTAATATACTGAATTGTTGATATTTGAGTTATAAATATATACATAGCATGTTTACATTATTGTATGAGTTGTGTCCCTTGCATGCATGCCTGAATATCCCTTGCATGCATGCCTGAATAAAGTCAATTTTGGTTCATAAACCTGGGCTACTACATCATAAATCATGGGGCCAAAATCCAATAAGTATTGATGTCAATTCTTAAATTGATAAAAATGAAACTAACTTCATCCTGACTGCTTTCATCTTGTACTGATGGAAGAATTGTGTTCACCTTAGGAAAATAGTAATTAAGTAATCAGTGTGATCAAGTAAAAATCTGGTAGTCTTTTAACGGTAAATTGAAATTGTAGAGCTGATTTGCCGAATTTCTGTGTTATTTGACCAGCGCTACTTAATATCTTCCACTGACAATTAGAAACATCACTCGATAACAATTCAAAACCTATAAAATTGGTTTTATCAGATGTCATATACTGGTCTATGATATAAAATCCACAAACTTGGACATCGAATGGAAACTTTGTAATATCCATCATACACTCTATCTTTGTATACATTCCTTGCCCCAGAAGAACCATGCCTGTATAGTTTACTGATAACAGCGATCTGTCGTTCACTTGTATATTAGAGTCACCTATCGAATTAAATATTCCAAAATGTGGTGTCCATAATGTCGATGGTAATAGTGTAAGATGTTTTATATCATCATGCAAATTAGGATCCCATGATAGAAATTCGTCAATCCAATATATGTCTATCCAATAGCTGAAGGCCATCACCTGTTCACTCTCAATTAAAATAATTTCAGCATAAGTTAAAGATAAATGATACTCTATTTTTGTATAAGTGTTATTGACTGGTCTGGATACAGGATCATAGCGTTCAGGATTCAATAACTCCCTTTTCAGTTTTAAATTAGCTTTGTACTCCGCTAATGAACTTGCAATGAAGAGAACGAACATTGTTGATATATAATGATTCTTCATATCAAGCGTCGCTGATGGCGTTGCAGCCTTCTTTTCATCTAAAACGAGTGACAGAACTCTGATACTGATATACAAGAATGCCCACCCACTTTTATTTGATGTAAGTTATAATTAAACTACAAATCTAATAACTGTTTGGATATTTAATTGTTAGCTATTTAGTTTTGATTTTTCTGGTTAATCGGAAGTGAACCATATTTACAAAGATCTACATATGAAGTGAATTCTGTACTTTATCCATTATTTTACTATTTACATATTGACCAGTGGTAAAAACTATATTATTCTACATAACACATTTAAAAGAGTGCTTGTCGTGTAGATGTAAATGGGTTACATGTTTTAATGTATTGCGATATGTCCTATTCGTGGAAGGAACTGTTTGTAAATAATCAGGGAATTGTGAAATGAAATATTGACCAAACTACTGACGTTTTCGTTTATCGTTTCTAAAAGACTATCTGCGTAATTAAATTAGTCCACCAAGATTGAATAAGGAAGACCTAACACTCCAATTTCACTTCAAACCTCAACATTTGTTTTATGATTCATAGAGAACTCCTGACGTAAACTTTGCAAATCATTTGCAATTATAATATCGGATCGGTAGCTTTCAACATACACAGTGTATACTTTCAAGTGAGTAAAATCTGTTTAATTACTTGCATTCAATGTAACCACAATTGTGATTTTTTTTTTATAGAAGCTGCATTTTTTCGTTACTTCTTAAACATTGACCTTATGGGATTGTAAAGACATTTTCTATATTTTCTGCATATCGGGAACATCGATAGCATCAATTTGTAGAATTCCACTTTTCTATCAGACGTCCGTGGTTCCATCCATCCTACTATAACTATGTGCTTGATGACGACACTAAGCTCAATCCGATCTGCATCACTATTCATCTCAACAATTGTGGTGTGTAAAAAACGAAGATCTAAGACCTAAAAAACGAAAACCTAAAAAGGAAGACCCCACGAGGTAAAAATCATAGGTAATTAATCATTTTTAGTCAGTTCATATGTTTTTAGATTATTTGACATTTAAATCAGAAAATCATTTATAATTTTGCCAGTTAATTATCATGCAGTTTCTATTCCGACTAATTACAACAGATACAAAAAACAAAAAGACAAAAATTGGCTGATTGTGATTTTCAGATCATATATACCAGATTTTCCTCCTTTGTCTTTTGTAAAGTCATGAGTTAATCAAAGATATTCTTCAAATTGATATTTTGCAGATGAGATGGCCAATGATTCTTGCACCAAAATAAAGTTTATGAGATATTTCTTTGATCACGGGAAAGATATATCAAGCCTCCTATTGAAATTGTTTTATTTTTTGTTAATTAAACTAATTTGTTCTTTTGATTAAATTGTTTCATTTGGGTGTATGTGTTAGTGTAATATTGGTTTACGACAAACATATTTGATAGTTATAACACTAAGTTAGATGGATATACTACTTGTACATTTATTGCATACTACGTTTCCAAACAGGTAACGTTATTAAGTATCATTTTACTTGATAATTTACCTGTATGTATTTTGAAACGTATGTAATAAAAGCAGAAGTATTATATTTCTATATGTCTTGTAAACAATATTTGATGGTATAAATTGATAAGAATAAGAAATATTACTTACTATACAACAATAGGCCTACTACCTATATATTACAATTTGTTCTAATTGCCAATCAAGTAGATTAAAACCTCAAAGTGAATGTGCCAAGTTCCAAATTGTCTTAAAGGGAAATAAAATTGCATCCAAGTCACAAGATTACGGTGGCTCACATACGACATTTTAACTTTTTAGTTTAATTAAATACTTTTAATTTTCACCTTTGTGAATATTAATTTCCACCTAGGTGATAATTTAAGTAATAAATAATTAAAAACTTTAATTTTCAACGATAATTCAACGAATAAATAATTAAAAACTTGTGAAAATTTTCACCTAGGTGATAATTCAAGAAATAATAATTAAAAACTTTGATTTTCACCTATTCAGCAATTTCGAGGGTCGATTTGGGCCTTATGTAAATAGCCTTAATAAGCTCTGGGCTCTGAATATAACACGCTTCAAATTCAATGGCACTGCGAGCACCCCGAATGTGCGTGTGGCACATTTTTAAAGGATTTTCAGTCGGACAAAAATAGGGGGGGGGGGGTTGCTCGAGTAGGAAATGCTACAGTTTTCATCTGATTTTATTGAAACTTGATGTGATCTCTTAGATTGATAAGGTCTCGGTTAAGTCAATTTAAGGGCTCAAAACTCGTTCATCGAAACTACGAACTTGACCGAAATCTTATCAATATAAAAATGAAATGAAATGAATGGAGTTTTACATCCTGCTTTTCTGCACGTGTATGGGCTAATTGAGGACGGGCAAACGCCATACAGAGTGCCAGGAAAGCGGCATTAGCCTAGGTCTACTTTTATTTTCGATTTCCAACTGTCGGGGGATCTTTAACGTGCACAGCATGTTGCACACGGAGCCTCAGTTTATTGTCCTATTATTGAACGACTAGACGGCATCACTGACAAGGGGAAACCGGGTTGAAAAATCCGACGGTATTATCTCGACCCATATCGGGATAGATTATCAATATAAAGGATCACACCCAGTTTCAATAAAAATTGGATGAAACTGTAGCTTTTATTGTGTTAATAAACAATTTTTGAAGGTCAAGGGCAATAACATATGAACATCACATGAAGCAGCAAAAAATGCATCACTGATAGACCGCAGCCCGAATCTTGGTGCACCTTGGTGGAACCACTTCATCTCCCTATTGATCTGTCACGGACACTGTAATTAATTGTGAAGAAACTTACACTCGTCTTAACATTGGCCGATTCGTACCTCATCTAGCCTCGTCTGTATATTGGTTGCGTCCATCGGGACTACTTTCGGAGCTCTTTAAGATTTGAGGTGCGATTACTGCATTCAACATGCTGGGCCTGTTCACAGAATTCAATAACCTTGAATTAAATGTTTTAAAATTCAGCTACATTATTGGGTAGTTATGTCAAGTGCACCATATTGAAAATTATAAGATAAGATTATCCCATCAAAGAATTCAGTAAACAGTTAATCGCAATAAACAATTTTGGTCATATGTATTACAATTTATAACTGTTTGAATAAAAGAAATATACACGTATTAACATTCATGATAGTCCTTATACATCATCTCTTGTTTAGCAGCTGAAAGCATTTTAATGTTTAGTTTATAGTTTTATATCTTCATATATTTTCAGTGATGATGACAAGATAGTCAGTGATGTTGATATGTTAGAAGAATGTCCAATATGCTTTAGGTCATTTCCAAAAAGTGAAATTACTATTCACTCCTCATTTTGTCTCTGTGAGGATGACAGTGAAACAGATTTAGACATTAGTCCAGAAATCCATGGAAGGTAAGAAGTATACAAAGTTAGAAATATGATTTATAGATATGCTTTTGTATTTGAAATAACTCACAAGTAGAGAATCCTCGGGTGGATATTTAATTTAAAATATTGGTCTAATGATATTAAGATAAATTTAGATGTTTTCTTTAAAATGAAGTTTATTTAGATAAAACAAATAGTATTCACCCATTTATCACCCAATAAGGTATTCTACAGTAGATATCGCTTGTATGATAAAAAGCAGTATCTACTGCACTATATCTACTAGGAGATACTGCTTTTCTGAATCATTGATTGGCCAATATGGTCACGTGATAAACAATTCGCCCAATGACGTCTTAATAACAATGACGTCATATTGATTTCGCCCTTCGAAAGTTCTTTCAATAATCTGCAGTTCACCCCTCGAAAGTTGTTGTTTCGCATATTTCGATTTTAGAATGATATTGGATGATAAATAAAATCTCACCCTTGTGTCTTTTGATATCAGATATATCAACACTCGTTGATAAAAGTGGAAAAACTCAAGCCTCGGAGTTTTTCCACTTTATCAACTTGTGTTGATAAATCTGATATCAAAAGACACTCGGGTGAGATTCTCTAAATATTCATTACATTGGTGAAATTATTGAATCTTAGAAGAAAAGTAGATATTATTAGAGAAAATAAAAAAGGTTCTCCCAGAATTTAAGGTTTATTGTTTAAGTTCAACCAAATATAATACAATAATATACGTTCCAAGATGGCGTCGTCTCCAAATTATTTTTTAATATGTTCTTATAAACCATAAAACATGGATATTTACCACGGAACCTTATTTATGAGTTTGTACAATACAATGGGTGAAGTATATATTCATATTTAACATTATAAGTAACAATAATGGATGTTTAATTAATACGTGTGTGATATTACTGACTTGACAATGGGCAGACACAAAAATAATCATAGAGCTAAAAATAGTTTGAATGGTGGGAAGAGAAAACGAATTGGTAGCACAGGGCCCGTATTAATAAAGATTCTAAGAGTGAAAAAATGGTCTTAAATATAGGAATTCTTAGAATTTGCCCAATTTTACTCTTAGATTTAAGAATTTTCTTAAGTGTTATTATGAAAGCACTTCTGGGCTTAAATGTACTCTTATCTTGGTCCTAACTTAGGAGTCCTCAGGAGGACTCCTAAGAACTTAAGAATTTTCTTAACTGAGAAAAAATGGCTGCTCAAAATCGTCGAGTAAGAATTTTTAGACCCAGACAGATCATATATGATGAATATTCCGATAATGAACTTGTAAGCAGGTACCGGATGGATAGTGGTGGTATTCGCTTTGTAACTGATTTGGTTCGACATGAGCTTACTCCCCCAACAAACAGGAATCACTCTATAGATGCTGACACAAAAGTAGCCTTGACTTTGAGGTACCTTGCTACTGGTAAAATGCAGCTTTGCAATGGTGACGATTTTGGATTAAGCCAACCTTCCATCAGTAATGCCATAGCAGAAACACTTAATTCACTATGTCAACCTCACTTAATTAAGAGATTCATTAGAATGCCTACCACGTTACAGGAGGTGCAGAGACACCAGCGTCAGTTTTTCGCTATTGCTCAATTTCCTGGTGTGGCCGGTGTTATTGACGGCACGCACATACGAATAATTGCGCCAACAGACAATGAGCCCGAGTATGTGAACAGGAAAAACTTTCATTCTCTAAACGTCCAACTTGTATTTGACTCTGATGATCGAATATGTGATGTAGTTTCAAAGTGGCCAGGCTCAACACATGATGCACGCATTCTCAATGAGAGTGGAATCCGTGTACTTTTTGAGAGAGGTATCATGCCGATGGGATGTCATTTATTAGGAGACAGTGGATATCCGTGTCGCAAATGGCTATTGACTCCCTTCATCAATCCTCAAGCTGGTTCACAGACCCGATACAACAGGTACTTGCATTTTTGTAAATTTTAAGCTGTTTTGTGTGCTACTATAGGCCCAAAAGGCAATACACCCACCAGCAGTATGTAACAAATTAAGTATTTATACTTAAGTGTATAAACTTACCCTTCAAAGTTCATATTTGTGAAAGAACTATGGTCGTTATCACTTAACCAAGTCAAATTTAACGAATTTTGGCCCGTTAAAGGGGCATAACTCACGAACCGTTGATGCGGCAACGCTCAAAATCAATAGGCGCCGAGATCTTATGATAATAAAGACACATGCCAAGTTTCGTTAACATCGGATCAAAACTCTAGCCTCTATCGCGTCCACAAGCAATTGTGGACGGACAGACGGACAGGGGCGACGACAATATACGTCCACATTCTTGAATATGGGCGTATAAAAAACTGAAAGTACAAAAAAATACTAAAATACATTATTTACTTGACAGCTCACATAAAGCTACAAGATGTGTAGTTGAACGAGGAATTGGGCAGTTAAAAAGGAGATTCCATGTGTTACATGCAGAGATACGCCTCAAGCCCCAAAAAGTTTCAAAGGTAAAGTTTGTTTTTCAAACAAAACAAAGAAACCATCAACCATTCTCAACACTAACAATGACCTGCCTCTGATGCTGATTTAACTGTGCCAGTGATTCCATACTATTTCAATTTTACAATCCCTTTCCTCTGATATGAAATGCAACAGAAGGCCCTATTGTTAGAAAACATGAATTCAATAAAGATATAAATGTTAATTATAGTAATAATATGTTGTTGTGTTGTTTTTTGCATTTGATTGGAAATTGAGCTTACATACTCCTCCTTACATAATAATATGAATATTCTTAACTGTTTCCTGATAGGTTGTGATAGTGTGTTCAATGTTGCACAACATCTGTAAAGACAGAAATATTGGACTGCCCCAGGGTGACCTCAACCTAGACAATGGTGAAGGAAATCCCGGTGGTCAACAAGCTGCAGGCGATGGACTGAGATACAGACAACAATTTGCCAATCTCCACTTTTAGAGATAAAAGGTAAATAACATAGCTATATATATCGGGTGGTCCCAAAAAAGTGATACCGCTCTTTAATCAAGAATAACTCAAAAACTAATAAAGGAAAACAAATTATATTTGGTACGCGTTATGAGTAGATACCGTAGTTTAAGAAAAAAAAATTCAGAATTTCAGCCAAAAATATAACGAAGTGTATAAAAAACCGGATCCGGTTCCCGACTGGTTGGCTAATTTTATCACGTGGCTAAATATCCGGTTCCCGACATGTCTATTTTTAGGGTTTGGGTTAGGGTTAGGGTGAGGATTAGCCAATCAGAAACGATATCCGGCTCTGTAGTATTTTACCGGCGGTTACCGAATCCGGTTCTTTATCCACTGCCAAAATATAAATAAAAATATTATTGACGAAATTTAAAAAAAATTTAGTCGAAAAATAAAATGTCAGACAAGTTATTTATTTATTGATTATGTTTATGCTTCATTTGTTTTCAGTTTTCTAATTTTAAGGTTGTAATATTCCAGCTTTGCCTCCAGAACTTGCAGCTCCAGCTGGCGGTTACGTTCGGCATGTTGATCTGTGACTGTTAGAAATGTAAACAACACTTCTGCATTTTCAACTGGTTGTTGTACTGAGGGTATAGTCTGTATATCTGCTACTGTATCCAAAGCCAAAGTACTGAAATTATGAATGTTGTTAATTTATTTGTAAATAATAAACAGTCAATTTACTTTAATTTGTTTTAGCTCAAAGGGCTTGGGGTTGGTTTGATCTTGAATCGTTTATTGCTATTCTATCTTACCTGTTACTGGTGCTAGGTGTAGCCATGTCGATCACTTGTAGCACCCCTTCATCAAGTCCACAAATGGACACGTTGTTTTCTCCAAGAATATCTTGGACTGTTTCATCCACTGCTGTTAGTGTAGCGCCTTTTGGACCTCCACCTATAAAAATCAAATAAGAGATAAAAATACATTTGCCAAATAAATAGCTCTAGCTCAAAATGTGAATCAATGACAAAGTGCATTGTTAAACTGATAAGAAAAGCTTATAGATTGAGAAAAAATACATACCTGTACCAGTCAACTGCCTTTTATAGGCAGAAATATTACCCCTGGATTTTGAAAAGATATTGTACCACTTCTTTTCACATTCCTCAGCAGTACGTATGAGGTGAGGAAATGAGGCTACCATTTGGCTTGCAATCATTTTCCATGTTGCTCTCTTTTTCTCTCCTGTGACTTTATGAGAGAACTTCCCTCTAATAATGGCCTTGTTAGCATTAACAAGCTGTACTAGGAGGAGTTTTTCATCCTCAGTCCAGTTAGTCTTCCTTTTTTTCTTACATTCTTCATTAGAAGGCAAAGGATTCTCAACAACATTTGAAGCCATTGTGAATGAAAAATTGACAAATAAAGATCGTCTGCTTCAATGTTTACTTTTTCTTTAGTTAATACAAATTCTAGAATTGGATTTAATACCGACAGAAAATCCCTTTTCACTGAAATTTTCAATTTATCTATGTATTGTTTATAAATATTATGAAAATATTATCACTCTTAATTTAAAAATTATTCATATAATGTCTTAAATTACAACAATTGTTTCTTTTTTGGTTTTGGAGCACTCCAAGTTCAATAATTAGACACTACATAAGTCCTTAGTTACCACTCTTAGAAAGTAAAAGTAGGACTTAGCTAAAAGTTACTCTTAGAGTAAATAATATTTTTTTATAAATAACTCTTAAGAGTAACTTTTAGCTGAGACTATTTTTAAATATTTTTAAGATAAAAGTAGGAATTTTCTTAGAATCTTTATTAATACGGGCCCAGATCTCTCAGAATCTTCGGATCTATTAGACAAGTTAGTGCAAGATGATAACTCTCTTAGAAACCTTATTTCTAATTTATTGAAAAATGAAAAAGTTAAGTCTTATATTTTGATTTTGCTACATCCAGAAATACTGAACATTGTTAACGAAAAGGTTAGCTTACTTGATCAGCGTATTGATGACCTTGAACAGTATTCTAGGAGAACATGTTTGAAGATTAGCGGTATACCTGAGGTGATTGATGGTCAAGAGAACACCGACTATAAAGTTCTTGACCTAATTAATTGTGAGATACTAAAACCAATTGACGTTTATATATCTTTACAAGATATTGGTCGCACACACCGCATAGGAAAATATCGTCAAGGTCATTGCAGGGACATACTGCTAGATTTATAAGCTACCGTTGTCGAGCACTGGTATTCAGTAACAAAAAGAATCTTAAAACATTTAACAGTCAAAGTAACAACAAAATTTACATCAATGAGGCCCTCACACGTAGACGTTCCGAGCTTTTCAAACATACCCGTGACATGTACAAGAGGAAACAAATACAGAACTGTTGGACCTACGATGGGAGAATTCTAATTAAAACCCTCCAAAACAACATCATCACCATAAACACTATCGCACAACTTGAACAGTTTCAACAATCCACGCCAACTCAACTGAGTTCCCCACACAGAAGCAATCCTGTTGGAACGAGGTCGCAAATTAATCACTATTTTCAACCAATACGATATGATCCGGCTACGTCAACCCCAGTTCAAAATCCCAAAGAACCTTCGCGCTTAGAAACTATGCACAATTTGCAATTTAATGAAAATGTGAATACAGCAGAAACAGTGAGGTCAGATGGATTACCACATTCAGAAATTGAAAATGGTAATGTAATTTGACTCTTGATATGTGCACGGTGCTCACAAATCTGTTAACACTACCATATGTTCTGTTCTTTTTTGGAATGTGAAAGGTTTGAACAATAAACTAAACGATATTGATTTCAGTAACCTGATCAATAAATATTCCATTATATTTCTGAATGAAACGTGGTTAAAGGATGATAACCAGATTACATTTGAAGGTTTTAATCGTGGGATATTCGTTAACCGGAAATCAAATTTTAACAATAGAAAACAAACAATATGTGGAGGATTAGCAGTGTATGTAAAACCAGAATTTTCAAAATACGTCCATGTGGAAGAAACAAATGAAATAGGGATTATAGTTGTAAAAGTAGATTCAAATTACTTACAATCTGGTAAACATTTGTTTTGCATATTCGTGTACGTCCCTCATGAAACTTCCACTGCTTATCGTGATATTGATGCTGATTTGTTTGATGTTCTGGAAACACTTTTTTGTAAATACTCAAGTAAGGGTGATGTCTTATGTTTCGGAGACTTTAACAGTCGAACTGGCCAACAGGCGGATACCGTAATAAAACATGATTCAAATACTGGATCATTTTCAAGTGTGAATGAACTTATACCCAAAAGGATATCAAAAGATAAAATTTTGGGAAAAAATTAATTCATCTATGTAAATATTCTAAATTGATTATTGCAAATGGTAGATTAGGTTTCGATAATAACATAGGTGATTGGACTTTCTGTTCAAGACAGGGCCAAAGTGTGATAGATTACTTATTAATACCAGAATCAAAAATTAACATTGTTCATAATTTCAGAATCTTGGAATTTGGTGAATTTTCTGATCATGCACCATTATCGTTTGATGTACACTTGAACAGTGAAGGGTATAAAGCACCTGAACGGGCAACAAAGGAAACGGTTTTTCTAAAATGGGATAAGACTTTATTAAATGAATTCCATCACGAGCTATTACAAAAAATATATCAATGGGAGTATGATATTGACTGTATGATAAGTAATAGATATGACGCAAAAGAAATAATCGATGATATCTCGGAAAGGTTTAAAGAATTATCATTTAATTTGTTTGGAAAACGTGTCACATTAGGTAACAAAACGAAAAAAAGTCTTACCAAAATGGTTCACACTAGAATGTAGAGAGGAAAAGGTAGTTTTCTCTAAAGCTAGAAACGTTTATAATAGACATAAATCGAACGGTAACAAACAAATCTATATACATGCAAGAAATAAATATAACAAAGTAAAAAAGCTATCAAAATACAAATTTGCGAAAGACTTTGGTCGTAAATTGAACAAATTGTCAAAAAATAACTCAAAAGAATTTTGGTCAATACTTAAAGGTAGAAAGAAACCAGTATAAAATCAAAACTTACGGCAAATGATCTATTTGAACATTTTCAAAAAATCTTAGGTAACAAACCATCAGAATTTGGTCCAAATGAACAATATATAAGTCAATATATTAGTCAATACGAAAAAGATGATAATAATATTAATAGATAATAATATTAATAGCCTCAATACACGTATTACTGAAGAAGAGGTCACAAAATCAATCAAAAAGTTGAAACGCGGTAAAAGTTCTTGTACTGACGGCATTCCACCAGAATTTTTCATAGATAGTGGGGCCATTATAATTCCTATTTTAACTAAACTGTTTAATTACATATTTGATTCAAACAATTATCCAAAATCATGGCTAAATGGAATATTAGTGCCAATTCCAAAAAGTGGGGATCTCAATAATCCGGATAATTTTCGAGGCATTAATCTCAGTACAGTCTTCGCAAAATTATTTTCAAACATAATAAATTCAAGACTGTATACTTGGGTTGAAGAAAATAACAAAATCCCAAACTTTCAGTTCGGCTTCCAAAAAGAAAAAAGTACGATAGACGCAGTTTTTTTATCTTACATGGTGTTATTAATTCTACTTTAAACCGAAATGAAAAGTTGTTTTGTGCGTTCATCGATTTGAAGAAATGCTTTGATAGGATCGATAGACGACTGTTACTCTATAAATTATGCAAAATTGGAACAGACACAAAAATTGTTCGGTTAATAAAATCTATTTATTCAGATATAAAAATTTGTGTTAGACATAATTATGAAATTTCGGACTATTTTGATAGCTTTCTTGGTGTTAAACAAGGGGAACCGTTATCTCCGCTTATGTTTCTTGTATTTATGTATGATATCGAAGAATTTTTACGTGTTGGTTATTCAACAGAATTGTTCAAACTAAACACCTATTTATTATACATAATCTTATTCGCTGACGACACGGTGATATTTGCTAAATCTGAATCTATGTTACAAAAACTATTGAATAAATTTTCGTCATACTGTAAACAATGGCGACTCGAGGTTAATTCTGACAAAACGAAAATAGTTGTTTTTCAAAAGGGTACAAAAAGAGCAAATTATACATGGAAAATGAATGATGTACAACTTGAGGTAGTGAACGAATATGTTTATCTTGGAGTTTTATTGGAGAGTAACGGTAAATTAAAAAATGCACAAAAACGAATGTCTGAAAAGGGTCTTAAAGCTTTAACGTGTCTATTTGTTCAAACTAGTCATTGTTATCTTGCAATCGATGTTATGTGTCATTTATTTGACTCTCTCGTAGCACCAATATTAAATTATGGATGTGAAATATGGGGGTTCTGTGAGACATCAATCATTGAAAATGTTCATAAAAAATTTGTTAGAAAAATTTTAGGTCTTTCCAACTCTACACCAATTACTTTTCTATTGGGAGAGCTCGGGCGATTCCCATTATGGGTAATTCAGACCCAAAGCATATTAAAATTTTGGATAAAAATCGTCTCCAAGAATGATGGTATCTTGTATGATATATATCAACATCTGAAACGTGATTCTGATAGAGGTTTGAAAAACTGGGTATCTAATGTTAGAAGTTGTTTACAAAACTTAGGTCTATCTTATATATGGGAGAGTCAAAATAATCTAGAATCGTTAAATTTCTCTTCAATACAGAGGAGAATAAAAGATCAATATATTCAAAACTGGTATTCAAAAATTAATATTACAGTAAAACTTAGATCATACATGTCTTATTATGAAAGCTACGAACTTGCTACATATCTAAATGTCATTACAAATATTAAATTTAGAAATGTTATGTGTAAATTTAGATCGGGCACTATGAAACTAAAAATTGAAGTTGGTCGGTATTTAAAAATCAAAAGAGATGATAGAATTTGCGACTGTTGTAATACAAATATGATAGAAAATGAATTTCATTTTTTACTTTGTTGTCCAGCTTATAGAATTTTAAGAATAAAGTACCTCCCAAGATATTGTTGGAGTTGGCCTTCAATTTATAAATTTCAAAATATTATGAAAAACAAATCTAAAACTATAATCATAAATCTGTCTAGATATATTTACTACTCCTGGCAAAAACGAAAACATTATCTTGAGAAGTTATAGTCTCCATATTTATATTAAATTGTATATAACATGTATTTATATTTTATATTATCTGTTACCTCTATATGTGTTATTCTGCACAATTATCTGTTGTACATTTCATTGTTTTTTACATATATATTATGCTATAGCAATATGTATTGTACTGTACATGTAAAATGCTGATTGCAATAAATCAAATCAAATCAAATCAAATCAATCTATTTCAAAATTTGTGAACTAATATAAGTATTATTAAATTGTTCTAAAATCGTTATTTATGAAAGTCAGTTACAACTTTTATGATGCTTTTGAAACTGGATAAATGAATAATTACTCTTAAGCCTCGAAATACATAAAATATCAAACCTTTAATCTCTGTTCCTTCGTCTTCAAAGACAAATCAAAAGTGATAAGAATCTCCTCGTATGAAATCAATTTTAAAAGTAAAAGCATTTCATTGGCTGGTATCGACACGTGACAAAGATTGAAACAAAATACACGTGCGTTGTTCAATTCGACATGCTCGATAGTTGTATTGCAACCACGTTCTGAGACAACATGAGGACAGTCAACTAGAGTGCTCAATCTCAGATATACAGATATTTAAAAAAAATATAGTTTTTCAATATGTTACAAGTGGTCATACAAAATACTTAAAATGATAAAAAAAAACGATATAGAAGTTGTAATTTAGCCATAACTATGACAACTCCAAAAAGGATCTCGGGATGATGAGCGATTTTCGTGATTTTGGTATTATTGAAAAATACAATTATTATAATTTATAATGTGTGATAGGCATTTAGTGATCGGCACGAATATATTAAGAGTCTTTATGGAATAACAATCACTTTATTTCTTCAACACGACGTTTCGACAAGATTTCACTAGTTGTTATCAAGTGTACAAAATATAACAAATGAGGTACCATGGGTGCAAAGGATAATATATAGTGACATGTAACAATATTATTATTTATTTGATTATTTTCATTGCAGTTTTAATTTACAATTTTAAAAGTATTGCAAGTTGATTTTTGAATTTCCCTTTTGCCTTTTTGCATTTCTGTTTTAATTTTTTTGGTGACATTGTGACCTAAACAAAAGTTTCTGCCCTCGATGAGATCTATTCGACGGTGTTTTCATGGTTATCGTCCAATGTATACTTTCAGTTTTATAGATAATTGAAATTTGTGATTTTTTACTTAACTCTGTCACGTGACCTAACTCATACATCACAAATTATTTTACCATCATACTATGCTTAATCTGCTCTTTCCAATGATTTATCACATACATTTGGATTCAATCTGGATCTGAAAATTTACAGATTGAAAGACATTTTGATTGCAATCCAAAATCTATTTTCTAAATTTTGATATCACTTCCGGTTTGGATGTTATTAGCTTGTAAACACTCTATTAATTTGTGTTATACACCTATCCAAAGTTGATAAGGGAGATAATCTTAACTCCATAGCTAGAATTTTTAGGAATATTAGGTTGATGTAGAGTGACTGTAGATAGAGGATAGTGACGGTAAATGATAGTAGGTTGGTGTAAATAGAGGATAGTGGTTATAAATGATAGTAGGTTGATGTAAAGTGATCGTAGATTTAGGATAACGACTACAAATGATATTAGGTTACCCAGATAGACGTCTAGTTCCAAACATTGGATCGTTTTCCAAAGATGAACTTGAAGATGAAACTTTAGTTGATATAATTGAAGACGTAGTACTTAAAGACAGAGATAACCCTAATATATTTATAAGAAGAATTTTAAAGTCTTGTACTGACAAGAAAGGGAAGAAAAAGAAAAAGTCAAGAGTACACAATATAAAACAGTACTGCAGTTATTGTAAAAAAAAAGTGTGAGCTATTTTGCTCAACATGTTTTGGTACAACACAAGTCTGAAAAAGATGTGCATCTCATCAATAAGGAAACAGATAAAAAAAATAGGAAACATATGATCTCTTTGTTAAGGGTGTTACGGCAGAACTGATATATATCACAAAAAGAGCCCTAAAGTTGACAGAACGAACAAGCTATAATTAGAAACGAGGCCATTCTCAGTGATTTTTATTGTTTACCGCATTTACATTATAATTTACGATTCTTTACCCCCTCACAAGTTGCAAGTGTAAATTAATACTAATATTTTAAGGTATAATTAACGTATAAGATTTCTGATTTTTAAATAATTTTGATGAAATATACCTCCATGATATACACAGTATTTATAATATACTATGTGGATGTTAAAGTGGAAACACCTCGTGTGCACTCTGAAGATGGTATAGTGTCGTCGTAGCGAGAGATAAACAAGGGTGCCAAGGTCTAATCGTATAGGGCACTAAGGGAATAACTATCTAGACTCATCTGGGAATATCTCTGTAATAGTGTAATATCGGCTAAACACGGAACAAACACCTTACAACTGTCACCTCTAGACTATACTGTATACCTCAAGTCTGTATACAAGTTAATGCGCCTAGATAATCAATACTCGTCTACTATATATACCCTCTAAGACAACATCGCAGGCAAAGCACGTGCAGGGAAATCTAACCATCCATCTCGTACCGGAACCAAACTCGACCATAACTCAACACGAACACACCCGGGACAGGCAAGAACAGGAAGTAGTCGTGTTTAACAAGTACAATTGACCCATTTCCACAACACACTCCCCCCTTTTCAAGGATGGCCACCTGTAAGAGATTTAACAAATCCGGGTAAAGAATACCCCCAAATACTCACCCGAGAACTACAACGGGAAGTCGTGGAGACTTGCCCCGTCCTTGGGATTTAACAAAGACATGGCCGTCACCACAACTCGCCAATGCAATAGAGCACCTACCGCATTGATCGGAGCGATCGTGAACGGCCCTGTCGGAAGGCGCCAGCCGTTAATTCTGGAGGCCACCGACATCCCCGCTCTCGCTATCGGGGAGATATAACTGGTACTTGGAATCAGAGACAGCCGATTCAACCGGTGGCGAAGTTTATCCAGAAGACCCTGGACACCAGGAATCTTCCTCGCCACCGCTCGAACAAACTGAACCCTCTTCCAGTGGGTGAGGGACGACACATTTTCCACTTCCCGATAACAATTTGGTAGGTGAACTTCCATCACATGTTTGTTGAGTCTCCTGTCGCAACCTGGGAAAGGACATACACTAGATCTGTGTCTCTCTCTTTTCTCCTTCTTCACCTCCTCTATATCTCTAACCTCTTCCACCATTTTCCTTTCCTGTTTGTTATTTCTCCTCCTTCTCCCTCTTCTTCTCTTCTGCTGCCCTCCGTTATCCGTTATCTCTCCACAGCTTCCATCTCAACCTTTTCATCTATTTCTTTATTCAGCCTATCCTCCAAATCCTGTTCTTCTTGCAACCTCCTTCTTTCCTCTCTCTCATCTCCTGCCTCTCCTTCCTTCAAATCACCTCACGTCTCTCCTCCAAATCCTTCACTTCCTCTGCTCTCCTCCTTTAATCCCTCCTCCTTACTTCCTCCCTAATCCATCTGTCACCTCCCCTCCTCTGCCACAGATGCCATCCTTCATCAGATTTTCTTCTCTCCTCATCTGCATTCTTTCTTTTCTGTTCCTCCTTAACTTTAGCTGATGAATAAATCCCATCCCATCCTATCCAGACGGGGAAATTCGGGTGATCTGGTTCTGCTCGAGTATTCGCTTAGAATTAACCACTTACTCATCTCGAAACTAGAAAACAAAGGTAACCATTTTAACAATTGATACAGGTTTTTATACATTGCCGGAACTCAAGATTGTATGAGAATAAACTGATATTCAGCCAAAAGTTTGGTCACGGCCGAATCATAGTGGTACAGTTATTACAACTGGAACACACTGCCCCCACCACTACAATTCGGACATTTATATTCATTGATCAGATCAGCTTGCTCCTGTGTGATATTGACACACTTGCCATGGAACCATTCCAGACAAGTGTCACACTGGATACCAAAGGCTCGTCCCCAAGATTTTTGACAAAGACAATAAACTTTCTTTAAACTCTTGTAGACTGTACAACTTCTCCATCCTTTTCTCTAGACTGAATAGATTTTATCCATGTTGGTAAATCATGGTCTCGACAAATCTTAATTCTATCATGATGAAGAATCATAACTGTATTTCTGGTTTTGACTCTGAATAAAGATGCAGTTATCTTTCCTATAATTAATCTAGGCCCTTTCCAGAATTTCGTTAATTTTCTGCATTTTCCTTTAATCGATGCTGTATCCAAAGTATAAATAGCGTCACCTACTTTATAAGTCTTCTCATTCATATTAATATCATAATCCCTCTTAGATCTCTGCTGAGCTACGTTCAATGCATCTCTTGCAATCTCATGTGCCTCCGCTATCTTCTCACATAACCGACCCACATATTCATCTACGTCGGAATCATCCTTCACTGGTGACCTGTAAATCTGCTTGGAGATTAATTTCCCTACCAAGCATCAACATATTAGCAGTATACCCAGTTTGTCGGTTAATAGAAGAGCGAAGTGCTCCAGCCGACTGTGCCATGTTCTCGTCCCAATCTTTCTGGTTTTCACTCACGTAACAGAGCACCGCATCCATTAGAGTGGGATTATAACGTTCAACTTTTATACTTTCCTGTCCAAGTAGTTATTGATAGTCTACTTAACATGGAACACTAATATTGAATTAACTGGAACTTTTGTAATAGATGCAAGTTTGTTCTCAAGCTATTGGTCACTTTGGAATATAGTTTCACCACACTCCCACAGATCATGAGATTGAACTGATTTACTGATTTTCTTTGTGAAATACTAGGTTATTGGGCATTGGACTACTTCATTCTAGCAGGTTTTCGATGACATGGCATTCTCAAAAATGAAATTACGTCTTGCATTTTTAAAGGCAAGTTCTGTGGAATTGAGACATTTAAATTTCTCCCAGGATGTACAATATGAACAGAGGCCTTATTCTCAAAAACTTAAATTAGATAAAATCCGGATTTTAACAAATACAGTATTCTAATTGGATAACAAAGTCAAATTTAAATAGTGATTGACCAATCAGATGACTAAAACGCTAATATTATCTTAAGTAAAGTTTTCGAGAATAAGGCCCCAGGAAACGAGGTGATGACAAGTTATTTTTATACGCCCTCATCTCTCTATGAGGACGTATATTGTAGTCACCCCTGTCCGTCCGTCCGTCCGTTGGTCGGTCCGTCCGTCCGTCAACATTTGCTCGTAAACGCTCTAAAAACTAGAGTTTTTGACGGAATCAAATGAAATTTGATATGTGTATACATATTCATAAAACGAAGATCAAGTTCGAATTTGAGCTATTTTCGATCATTAGAAGTAGAGTTATTGCCCTTGCCCCAAATCCGTCGGTCCGTCCATCAACATTTGCTTGTAAACGCTCTAAAAACTAGAGTTTTTGACGGAATCAAATGAAATTTGATATGTTTATATGTATTCAGAAAACGAAGATCAAGTTCGAATTTGAGCTATTTTTGATCGTTACAAGCAGAGTTATTGCCCTTGCCCCAAATTTTAAATATGCTATCACTCTCTTAGTTTACAACCGATTTTGATGAAACTTAAAATGGATGTTATTGTGTGACGATATATAAGTTCCACTATAATAACTATTCCAAAGAACATTTGTTATGTAATATTTGTTCCATTTGGACCTTTTACTATATAAAACTAGCCCTAACCCTAACCCTAACCCTGATATTATATGATAAGAGTTCCTGAGATCATTTATTATAATAATGTTTGTTCCAAAAGGAATATTTATTATGAGGAACAAATATACAGTCACAATTGGACCTAAATCGAAAGGTTTGAGAAAGTTTAGTTTTCTCCTGATTAAACTTTTTCCTTTTTCGGCTTTTTCGTTAGGCGTATATGGCCATGGTCCACTATCTTAAGAAGTGTTTTCATTTTTTTTTCATATAATGCTTTTATATAAAAATCATGTCCTTCTAAACTTTCTGGTTCAGACACACTTTCCGGTTCAGCCACAGACACACCTTCCGATTCAGCTTCAGCCACACCATCCGGTTCAGCCACACTCACACCTTCCGGTTCAGCCACAGTCACACTTTCTGGTTCAGACACAGTCTCACCTTCCCGTTCAGCCACACCGTCTGTTTCCAATCTTAAAATAGATTAAAGTTATGCATTCGGGATTTCATATTCATAGTAAATATTCATAAAACAATTCGTTTTTTGTTTTGTGAAAGTAAGGGTTTATTTCTCAAGATAATTTGGAAACTGGAGCTAAATTATCTTTCAAGAGTTATTGATTTAAGTCAATTACTTATATTTCCTCGATCTTATTTCCTAGTGCAGAAATTGTTACTGTAGTGTTAAATAAGATGTTGTTTTCGGTGTTGTTATTGAATTCATGTAGACGGACATATGCAATGTCAAATTCCATGTCTTCCTCATCTATTAAGTAGGTCAGAAAAGGGTCTGAAAAATAAGTTGAAGTGAACGACTGAGACCAAGTTTTATTAAGATATTTACGTCTGATGTTGTCTAACTACGCAGAGATGAGTGAATTTCAATTCTTAAAATAACAATATTATTACAATGATCAAGATCTCAGGTTCTCTTTTTAATACAATATATTTTATTACTAACTTTTGACTTTTCCCATATGATACCTTTTATCACTATCCGTCGCCATTTGGCTTCTTCAATGACCTAAAAGTTAAAAATTGGATAGATAAAGATAAAAATTGATGTTTTGGTAAAACTACAATTCTGGTTCACTCAATTTGATAGATATATTTCATATTTTATATCATAATTCATATAAATTCTTTGTCATTATTCTTTATTTGGAAATATTTCTAACATGCAGCCTAGTGGAAAAAGCTTTATTTGGTAGCCAAATAGTTAAATCATTATGGGAGGCAGTGGTTTTAGTACGTTACGAAATAATAAGAATCTGGGTATGAGAATTGACTTACCTCAAATTTGGTCAACGGTGTAGAGTTTAAGTCATTTCTGCCACTGAATTCGCCAACCATAAGATTTGTTAATCTGCATTTTACACCTTGGTTTAGTTCTCTGCGTGTTTGGTTGTTCCATAATTTAACTGTGATATTAACATTTTTTGTTTCATCTGCAGTGTCTGGTCTTTGGTGGAAAATCTTTAAGAATTTATATTTTTTTCCCCGGTGTCAACTGTTTATCTTTAATCTTAAATAGAAGGTAATTGGATAGATTTTTACTACATCTATATTCCTAATACAAAGTTAATCTCCCTGTGACAAAATTATTCGCATTTTTCTTCTTATTGTAATTAAGGTTTGGTTATATTACGTATACAATAGATAAAAAGTGAGTTTTTCAGACAAAATCAACTTTATTTGATTGAAAGTTGTTGGTAGAAACAATTTTAGATTAGGAAAAACTCAAGAATGTGTTTTGTGCAAAATATACCTACATCATGTAAATATCCCCTCGACGGATATTCTCCGTTTTGGTTTAGCACAAATGGCATCAGCTATGGTTACTATCGGGGGATTCATGAATTCCGCCAGTTTAGTTTCATCGACCGGCATTTCTGAGCTTTGAAAAATCTAAAAAAAGAAGTTCAAATTTAAAAGCAATTTAGGTTTCAGTTACTTATTCTTCAAATATTTAAACAATTGCAACCAGTTTTCTCATTGAAAATAAAACCCAATAAAAATTTGATGAAATCTTACCTTGGAATTATCTGTGATTCTCAACGAGTCTCCGTGTTGTGAGACTTTTGTTAAGGTATAAAATAAATTTGGTATAAATTTTTCATTTTTTTAATGTGATATAATGAGCATGTAAACTCAAGATGCTGTAGCAATGTGGGTTATTGATGTTTTAGGTAATTTCTCAGGGGTGTACAGGATTTTCCCTTTAATCGTTGTCATCTGAAGTTAAAAAAAAAGTAAATCAGTTAAAGCATTGCATATTATAAGTACGTTAAATCAGTTAAGGCATTGCATATTATAAGTACGTATTTTTTTTTAACAAAATAATTAATTCGCTAAAATTAATTTTTTAAAGAAATGTTTAATTGCTTAAGGGCTTAGAGGGATTATTAATTAATTAAAAAATATAATTTCGGCTAACATGAATTCGTAACTGTTGATTTAGTCTTGCCTTGTTGACTGTATAGTAAGATATAATTATTGAGATCGAGTGGATTTTTATAGTATCTGTGTTGTATCGTAGCATGATTTCCTTGTAATTCTGTCTTGGAGAATGAAGTCCGAATCATTCGGGACTCGTTTGGGTGATCCACATTTATAATTTAATCTCAATCTCAAAGTATTTTTTATATATTTCAATCAAATTTAAAAAAAAAAATAGCCAATTTCAAAAGAAAATCATTTAAGAATCGATAAGAAGAAGCTGCGTCTATGATAAATAGCAAAACTAAAAAAAAATATGCTACACAAGAGTAAACCTATCGCTGAAATGTATTCTGTTATTGTTGAAATGCTAGAACAAAAATTAATCCGAAAAAACAATTTATGGTACCGTACATAGCTACTGCATTCATGTAAAAATGTAGTTACCTCCCCTTTCAACAGGTCCTTTTATTATACTGTCGTTATGCTATATATACATTTGTTACTGTGAATATAATTATACTGTTATTGTTGTTACATATTGCTCATTATTATGTTTAATCAAAACGTTTAAAACTAACTTTCTTGTGAATTCATACCGCAATGTCCCAAAAAATCACAGAATATTACATTCTGTTCATAAAGAAAAGTGTAAATAGAATTAGTATTAATTTTGGATTAAATTTTGGCTATAGTTTAAATTGTCTAGCTTTATATCTTTCAGAGTATCAGGTATTATTTTGTAAATTAAGAATATGTATTTTTGGTCTATATTAGTCATTTATTTACTTATTTAATCTCAAGGGACTAACACCATGACCTTGACCCCTTTGACACTTATGGCACTTTGCATAATGGGTCACATCCTAGTCAACATTGACCTTTGGTCATAGGGTTGACCCTATGACCCCTTTGACACTTATGGCACTTTGCATAATGGGTCACATCCTAGTCAACATTGACCTTTGGTCATAGGGTCAAGGTCATGGTGTTAGATTGTAGGAGTCAACTAAGGGGTCATGTTGACCTTGACCCCATAACCATAGGTCAATTAGAGCCTAAAGGAATAGAGTTCCGGAAAGTGATGTCAGATGTGCCCAAATTAAATAACCCTTTCCCTGACCCCTAATTGACCTAGGGTCATGGGGTCAACGTCTACATGACCCCCTCAATGAACCCTACAATTTGACACCATGACCTTGACCCTAGGTCACTTAGGGGCTAGGCAAAGGGGTTTGCAAATATGGGCACATGTGACATGTACATCACTTTCTGGAACTCTATTCCTTTGGGCCCTAATTGACCTAAGGTCATGGGGTCAAGTCATATATGTCATCCTAGTTGACCTTGACAATCTAACGCCATGACCTTGACATCCGGTCTTTTTTACGTTTTTGCCTTACTTGATAATTCATCATTTTTAACTTTAAAAAAAAAAAAAAAAAAAAAATTAACCGATTTGAAAATTTTTTTTTTCTTTTTGATTAGAATGATTATATGTACTAACAGCCTTAATTTCAGGTTGATCAAACCATAAAATTTGGAGAAAAAAAGTCAAAATATACTCCCATATTGGGTATGTTGTTGACTTGTCAAGCCAGAGTGAGAGTTGAAGGAATAGAGCTACCAAGTTGAAATTTGGCGTGTGTCATCAGACCATTAAAATGGACTTGTATGCAAAATTCCAAGTTGATTGCTTGAAAATTGTGGATTTGAGGATGCTGAAAAAGTGTAAAAATATTTCCAAATGAACGGAAAAGTATATAATGTTGACTTGTTAAGCCAGAATGAAATGTGAAGGAATAGAGCTACAAAGTTGAAATTTGACATGTCAGTTCATATCATTAATAGAGACTTTAAGCAAAATTTCAGGTTGATTGCATGAAAATTGTAGGTTTTGAGACTACAAAATAATGCAAAATTGAAATTGGTGATGGGGGTGGGGGGCTATTTCGAAGCTTATTACTCGAAAAGTACACCTTGGATCTTTATAAAATTTAAAAGCATGTATGTTGTCTTAATAAAGAAATAGGTAAAGAAAATTGAGCTTTGGAACTACAAAATTTATCAATTTCCAGCCAAATGACTTAAAAATTTAATGGATTTTTATCATATTGTCATAATTTCAAGCCCTGGATTGTGCTCTACGGTGGCCCATGAGCGCCATAGCGGTTTTATTATTTTACATACAAAAATACTATTTGTTTTTAAATTTAAACTCATTTTCATTTCACTTTCTTTTAGTTTTCACATTTTTTTTTAGTTTTACTTTCATTTCACTTTCATTTTTCAATTCACTTTCGTTTTGTTTTTAAAATCATTTTACTTTTACTTTCATTTCACTTTTAAAAAAAAAAAAAATCCTCTTCATTTACTGCGCCATAGTGTCCAGGTTATCCAGTCACACTTTTGTCTATAAGTCAAGTATTAGCGGGAGTTATTCCCCTGGATAACCGAACTGAAGATAGCATACACTAAGCCAGCAAGCAATATGGAATATGGATGATAATATGATGATTCAAATCGAGCCAATGTAAAATACCGCTTTTTGTGCCTTAAATGTTTAAGAAACTGTTTTGCAAATTAGTCCGAAACTTGCTGACTCAATTCCCAGCCTTTGATAGATATTTGTTCATTTATCATAATATATCATATTCATATAAAATCTATCGGTCGCCATTGAATGCTGCACGCACAAGGGTTGGAAAATCGAAAGTTTTAGGGGCCTAGTTTTTCTGACTCTCTTCCAGCCATATCTGTGCAAATAGCTATCAGAGGCTCGGGAAAGAGTCAGCAAGTTTCGAACTATTTCCAAATAAACCATTATCTTAGCTCTATTATTCCTCATGTGGAGGTCCATGTAAGACAAACAACATTTTATTTGCATGTTGTAGTACAAACAGTTTCACAGCTTATTTCTAATATTAAACATCATGAAAACGTATTCAAATTTCAATCATAGTATCTCACACTACCCCTCATTCGACATACGAAAAACATTATCGAAGACATCTATCATAATGCGTAAATATATAAAGCAAAATGTTGATGCTTAGACACATGCGTCAAACGCATCCAAATTGCAATATCGTACACTAGTCCGAAATAAGAAAAGATCAAAATGGCATCTCGCTCACTATTTGTATGGCGGTCCTTGGAAGACACCGATCGTATGCGTAAATACTCGGAAAAGAGTAGATTTTTAGAACAAGATTTTGATGCTTAGACGTAATAGAAACTCATCCAAATTTCAATTACAGTAAGCTTATCTCACATTCGAATTACGAAAAGATCAAAATGTCAACCTCGCTTACCTGTTGTTTGGTGTCCTATCAAAAACATCTTCCGTAATGCGTAAATATTCGGAATAAAGGTATTATAGCGCAAAATTTCGAAGCTTGGGCCAGCAAGATGGTACTTCGATCTTTTCGAATAAGGAAAAGTGTTTTTAGTATGATTAAAATTTGAATACGTTTCCATGACGGATAAGCTTCGAAATTTAGCACTAAAAATGTAATGTTTTCCGATTATTTCGGTGTGTGTCTTCGATGAACCACAAAACAAATAGTGAGCAAGGTGGCATTTCGATCTTTTCTAATTTCGAATAAAGTGTGGAATACTGTAATTGAAATTTGGATGCGTTTCTATGACGTCTAGGACTTTATTTCAGATATTTACGCAGGACCAGCTGGGAGAAAGGATCCTCACGGAACCTAAGTTTCTTTCTTTTCTTTCTTTCGGGAATGTCTTCGAAGGGCCATCATACGAAAATTCAGCAAGGTGGCACTTTGATTTTTTCGTATTTCGAATAAGGGGTAGCGTGAGATACTATAAACGGACTTTGATGGCTATGGTTCGAAATAAGCTGTGTGGGCTACTACAATATGCAAATAAAATGTTGTATGTCTTCCATGGGCCTCCACAAGAGGAATAAGAGATAGAGCTAAGTTAATGTTTTTTTTAGGAAAGTGGTCTAGTGTGACATACTATGTTAACAATTTATAACAGTTTCTTAAACATTTAAGGCACAAAAACGGTATTTTACATTGGCTCGTTTTAAATCGTCATATCATCCATATTCCTTATTGCTTGCTGGCTAAGTGTGTGCTATCTTGAGCCCGGTTATTCAGGGGAATAACTCCCGCTAATACTTGACTTATAGACAAAAGTGTGACTGGATAATCTGGACATTATGGCGCAGTAAATGAAGAGGATTTTTTTTTTAAAAGTGAAATGAAAGTAAAAGTAAAATGATTTTAAAAACAAAACGAAAGTGAATTGAAAAATGAAAGTGAAATGAAAGTAAAACTAAAAAAACATGTAAAAACAAAATGAAAATGAAATAAAAATGAATTTAAATTTCAAAAACAAAATAAAAGTAAAATAAAAAACGAAATGAAAGTAAAATGAATTTAAAAACGAAATGAAAGTAAAATGAATTTAAAAACGAAATGAAAGAAAACTGAATTTAAATTTAAAAACAAAATGAAAGTAAATGAATTTAAAAACAAAATGAAAGTAAAATAAAAACTAAAAGAAAGTGAAATGAAAATGAGTTTAAATTTAAAAACAAATAGCATTTTTGTATGTAAAATAATAAAACCGCTATGGCGCTCATGGGCCACCATAGAACTGCCCGAAAATCGCTTTCTCCTTAATTATAACTACAGATATCAATATCGGTATGTGTTTTCTATTAAGGAATAATTCGACTAAAATACAAGTCGAATTTTCGAATTTCAAACTCTGATAATTATGGGTACACATGGATTTGAAGAGAGAGCTATGAACGATAATACTTATAAGCTTAGCTAAAAGCTCTAGTTACTATGACTAAGATAATCAACAGAGTTAGTCAAAATTCTCCTTTCAGGGGGAATGTTCAGCATTTTCGAGGGTAGATTTGGGCCTTGAATATATGTAAATAGTCTCAAGAAGTACTAGAACAACATAAACATCGCAAAATCCCTTCAATTACATTTATCTTTCATGTTCTGTATTTGTGTTTTCTATATAAAGCATAGTCTTACTAAACGACGAGTCGTATTTTTGACTTTCAGACGCTCATAATCATAGCTACACAGAGATTAGATGGCTTATATTTCGAGGGAGAGTTGTGAACATTATTATGGATTATAATAGCTAAAACAATTCCAGTTTCTGAGATAAAAAATTTATTGGTTAGTGAACATATCCTTTAAATTCAATATTGGATATAAAATCCCAGAAATTCACTCTATAAATGTTGTCAATGTTATCTTGCCTGGCAACTACAGAATCGTGAATGTATGTATATAAGGAAATTTTTTAAAGACTACAACTTAAAATGTTAACAATGGCTCTTCTACATGGATTTCTAATATTTTCTGTTTTTACTGTTTCATGTCAGGAATTACCAGTAACCACCAAGGTATCGGATACACCATCAAATCAGCCATGTTCACAGACAGTGATTTCCAGTGAGGAAATTCAGGAATTAAAATTGCATATTTTTCAACAAAATACAAGGATTGCTAAACTTAACACAAGAATCGAACAACAGAATACAGCAATTGCGCTACAAAAAACAAGAATCGAGCAACAGAATACAGGAATTGCGCTACAGAACACAAAAGCCCGTAATGACCAAATATGTTCGAAACTATCCATAGAATTTCTACGATGCCAAGCTAACAAATTAAAGCCTAAAATGGATGTAAATATTTTCCATTTCTATAGTTTCTGGAAAATGGTCAGTAAGTGATATCATATTATATCCCTTAGCTGTTACTGGAAAAAGCGATAGGGTTGGGCAGTTTTTTCCATGGAATTGGGAAACTCCAATACTACAGTGCCAGCGAAGTTGTGCAAAATTTCCACAATAATGGCAATGTGATTGCGTTTTTTACCAAGTCCGTGCAAAAATCTGCCCTACCTCCATAAAAGAAGAAAAATTTGGCCATGTCGAATCTTCTTTTTGAGTGGCCAGCCAGTCATATTAGTACCAAAGTTATGTCAGGAAATGCACAGGTAAGGTGCTTGTGGACAGGATAGCCTATATAGGCCTATACAGGTGCCTATCATGTGTCCCCCATGAAATTTAAATTCTGTTTTATTTTTACCGACTTAGTTCATATTTGGCATGCAATGTTCAATGGAGGATTTTTTTTCTCGAAATAAACATTTATCAAAAAATAAAACTTCATGGGGGAAAAATAGGCACCTGTTTAGGCTATCCTTTGACTCCTGTCCGTACAGGCACCTGTGAGAAAAGGCGATTATTTTGTAAACTGTATTATTTTCACTGCTTTGGAGGCACTTTAGAATTGCGTTTCTACCAATTCCATCCGTCCCACCCCCACCACAGAATAAGGACAATTTTGGATATCACTCACTAGAAACTGTAGAAAAATAATATTATGTACATCCATTTTAGGCTTATTTTTTTAATAACAGATTTAGGTACGAACATTCAGTTTTGAAATGTTTAAACACTGGCACTTTGGAATGGGGTTTCTACCAATTCCATTCAAATCCGCCCACCCCCTCTCAGTAGACTAATACGTACGCAGGCCTACGCTTCATCCCCATTATGCCTACTGTTGCGCCCCACGCTATACTAGCGTTGGCTGCAATGAGAGCTCGTCCCAGCCTAGCACTCTGATCAAGGAATTAAAAACTAAAGAACCATAAATATAGAATTTATTTGTACAGATTTATAAATGATCAACAATTATTTGATAACAACAAAAGGTCTAAATTTCCAAGGGTCCGAGGATGCTTGGAACAGTGACAACAGTGTGAATAAACCTGAGATAATGATTATCTCAGTTAAATTGGATAAATTAATGAGCAACTAATACAAGGGCCAGGTTATACCATGCATGGGCATGATAGGAACTAACCTAAATAACCCTTAAATTGTGAAATATTAAAATGGTCAAAGTTCAGAATTACTAGGTCTATAATAGGCTAGTAATTAAGCTTAGTGCTAAATGTAGCGCTGAATGGAATTTAGAAAAGTAATTACAGCTAGTTGCTAATTAGTTATCACCGCTTAATATCTTGCAGTGAAGTAAATGCAAGTAAGTGCCCTTTAGGCTTTAGGGCTAATAATATTAATGAATTATAATGGTAGGCCTAATGATAGGCTAATAAATAATATATGGCACTAGGCTTTTGACAGCTGGTAAAACTCAGCTAGTTAAAAGCTATTGTATGAAGATTTACTTAATATGAAAGATTAAAGGTTCGAAAATAATCCTACCATTCCGATTTATCCTAAACTGGTCGAGTTGACACTAGTTTGGCCTTTTCGATGAGCTAGAGGTATTGCCGTAAACGAGTCCAACCCCAGACTGCGGAATCCCCGTCGTATGCTTGTTTATATAGTGACGTCACACGTGCTTGGTGGAATACCTTACGTAATATTTCTATGACGTAGTGTCATGGCTGACATTTAGTGGGAAAACGAAGAAAGCGAGATTGTTTTGAGTGATACTGCCACGATAGAGGTAAATAATATAAGCAAACTATGTGTAAAACATGTGAAACCCTTCTTGTGTTTTGGTGTTAAGGGTTTACAAGGACTGTCGAATGTGCATTGACTTGATTGACTTCAAAATAGATCATTAAAAACGGCGTGTTAGATACTGACGGGACTGATGGACGGGGGTATGAATAACAAACTTATAAAACTAGCCCCATGTGGAACATAATGACAACATAAAATATAACAAAGTTCAAAGCATAACATTGCCCCCTCTTTCACTTAGCATAAAGAAACCAAGTACTGACGATCCGAACCGCAAAACGAAACTCGAAATCCAAAAAGACATTTTGACGAAACATAGGTAACAGCTTAAGAACTTTTCATATGAGGAATTATATCAATCATACATGAGTAAGTATATCATAATGAAAAGTGGTATCAGGTGTCTAGAAGAGTAAGCATACCCTGCCTGGCGCCACACCCGTCCTAGCTGTTAAACATCCACAAAACTACAAAACAAAAACGTGAAAAAGCGTCGGATGAAACAAACATGACTCGACGACAAATTTACACAAACTCAATCCGTACGCTATCAATCAACGAGGAACCATATTATCAGAAGGGCAAGCAAATACTGCCTAGAACACCACCAGTAATAGCTGCTTAATATTTAAGATAGAGGGAGGCAAAACAAGAGTAGTGTCTAGTAAAATTATAAAAATAAGGTGACAACTCGACAGTTTCGTGAGGATAACTTAAAAAGAATCGTTTAGCAAAAGCATTTGCAGTCATAACACAAACAGATGATTTGTATTGATAAATCAATTGTTGATGGCGGTCTTAAAATTTCCTAAGAGAGCTTTAGTTAGAGTCGGTTTTAGTTCACATCTTTGTAGTGGACTAACACACTACAACTTAAAGACAAGCATAAAATCGCGTCAAATAAAATTGGTGACCAGACGACAAATGTTAAAAGTTCAAGGGACGTAACTGATGAAAATATCCAATTTCTACAATTAAGGGACGTAACTGATCATAATAATTGCAATGTTATGATAATAAAAGGGGGGTGGCTGAGTACGTCCGAATAAAGGAGAACAATTCAATGACGAAAAGTGTTACCGGTGAGAAGAAGGGTCAACAAATACTATCTAGAACAACACCGGTAATAGTTGTTTAATATTGAAGATAAAATAGGTAGGCAAAACAATTAGTAGTGTCATGTAAAATTAGAACAAAAGGTGAGTAATTTCGTGAAGACAGGTTTAAAAAAAAATGAATCGTTAAGCAAAAACATCTGTAATTATAGCAGAAACAGATATTTTATATTTATCAATTAGTTCATGATGGCGGCCGTAAAATTTCTTAAGAGAGATTTTGAGTCGATTTGGTAAATATCCTTGTAGTAATAGCTTAGATGTTAGAAGCTTCGATCTAGCTAAGAAATCATCGTAGAAAGAACATGCTCTAGAGTATCGAACTAATTGAGACACATATACTCCATAAGCTGGCGAATGTGGAATGTTGCTGCACATAAAAGGAAAATTGACGATTGGAAAATCAAAATCATCACGTTTATCATATAATTTTACACTAAGTCTCTGTTTTTTGTCATATTCAAGACGCAGATCTAAATATGATGCGTAGTGTACGTTATCGGTTGTGTTTTTAATTTCTAATTCATCGGGATAGATGAAATCTAAATATTCACTAAATTTAGGATTATTTAAAGAGAGGACATCATCAATATAGCGATAAGTGAAATTAAAACGTTTACTTAGTCGTTTGTTATTTTTTACGAGTGCTTGCATGAACTCTGCCTCGTATGTGTATAAAAATAAATCAGCAAGTAGAGGCGCGCAGTTAGTGCCCATAGGGATGCCTATCACTTGTTGATAAATATCACCGCCAAATTCCACAAAAATGTTGTCTATTAAAAAATCCAACATATTAACAACATCGTTGGCGGTAAATTTGTTAATGGAATCACTATGGTTCTGAACAAAATATGTGAAATTATAATTGACAACAATATATTTAAATCTTACATTGCCAGTTTTAGAATGGAAAACACTATAAATAAGATCTTTTAAACGTGCTTTAAGTTTACTATGTGGAATTGTAGTGTAAAGAGTTGAAAAATCAAAGGTTTGTATAGATGAAACTCTTGAAAGTGATTGAGACTGTAAATTTTCTAACAATTCTTTTGAATTTTTCAAAATCCACATTTGATTGATTCCATTGCGGGAGTTTATAGTGTTGCAGTATTTCTGAACACCCTCTTTAACTGCAGTTAATATTGAAGTAAGTAATTTGGAAAGTGGCTTGGTTGAACAATGAGAAGAACCTGCTATATATCGCTGTTTATAAGGATTTTTGTGTAGTTTGGGTATCCAATACAGTAAAGGGAGATCTGTATTAACATCCCTACAAGGAGTTCTGAAAGTGGCAAGTACAGACTTGTGATTGGATAATATTTCATCCTTAGTAAAGTTAGTGCGTTTATATGTAGGATTAGGTGTTGATACCCCACAGGAAAGTTCGTTGATCAAACAGTCATAATAATATTTTTTACAAACAAAAACTATGTTATTAGACGCTTTGTCAGCGGGAACAATAATGTATTTGTTATGCAAGTCGTCAAGATTCTCAATTACTTGGACATCGTTGAAAATCGACTTAGGACTATTGTTGACTGACTGACTGACTGACATTCGTCTCGAATGTAATATTCTATATGAGTATGACTATATATACAATAACAATAATAATATTTTTACACCGTATTATCTTACCCTAACACTTACTTAATTTCTGGTTTATTATCTTCTCTAGGTTATGTAGCTCGAAATACCTGGCTTCACGTAAAAGTTCTTCCAGATAAGTTGGTGATGATGGTAGAATCCTACTTATTGGTTCCTGGCCTTGGTCCCTTAAATAATCGAGTATTAGATTAAAATGTCTTGGTGATCTGTCGATGTAGAAGTGGTGAATCTGTGCCGGTCCAACTTTATCCACCTGGTAGGGTTTTACACTCTCCAATATAGCTGTTAGTAAGTTGTCTTCTGCTTTATTAATCGTTGATCTTGTTGTCTCAAATTTCATCCCGCCTACATTGAAAATTACTCGACTTAGTTGTGCGTTTGCTAAAGTAGTCAGTTTCAGTTTCTTCCTGCAGGTTGGTGTGTAGTTTGGAGAGCTTATTGGTGTGGATGTGTTAAGTGGTCTAATAGGTGATGGTTGGTATATCTTTTCTTCTTCAGGTATTGGTGCTGCTGGTGGAACAGGAGAATTACTGGATGCAGATGATGAAGATGAAGATGATGAAGATGAAGACAAATTTAAATCTTCAGGTAAGTTTGTTACATCTCTATCACCAGCTGCATCTATTGCCATAGGGATATTTCTTTTGGTTGTTTTTGTGTCAGGTTTGGCAGTCCAGGCTTTAGGAGGCATAGCTGTAGCTTGGGGATTTGTCGGTTTTCTTAGGGTGGCAACCAAGGTTGAGGTCTTTATAGTAGTGGAAGTTACTGGTACTGTTGTGGAAGTTGCTGGTACTGTTTTGATCATAGTCTTAATCTTGGCCATGAATTCATTATATTCTCTGTCCTCTTCTGGACCATATTTCATATTCGATCTTTTAACAAGCTCAAAAGTAGCATTTGGGCAGCTGGCGTGTTTCTGTTCCGGACGGGGACATAAATGTTTGCAGTTGCTACATCGGTAGGTGAACCCTGAGTGTACATTCAACAAATGCCTCTCCAGGTAGCTGATTCTAGAAAACTTCACTGTTTCGCATAGAGTGCAGAAGAATTGCAGGGCCTGAAAATATATGTATGGTTATGGTAAATAATGAGTAATAATGCAATTAGAATCATTGTTAATGTAGACAACACTCGTCTTGTAACTATTCAGTTTTGTAAGGTTTTAATAGATTATGGTGTACTGTTTTGATTTTAGAATTCTGATTTCTTTGTATTTGATAGATTACATCGTTTATGCGTTTGTACACAATGTATGGTCCCTCCCATGGGCGTCTTAGCTTAGATCCAGGCCCTTTGTGTTTGGTTTGATACTGCCAAACTAAATCCCCAGTTTTGTATATGTTATGAACAATATTTTTATTGTAGTTTTTTCTCATATTTTCAGAATAGGTTTTTATTCTCGTTCTAGCAAATTTATGTATGTGATTAAGAACATTTGAGAGTGTATGTGAATAATCATTGAGATTATTTTTTTCAGGTTCAACTCTTCCCAAAACCAAATCAACGGGCAGAAGGAGTCTCCTCCCAAAAAGCATCTCAGCTGGAGAGACCCCAGTAGCTTCATGTTTGGAAGAACGATATGCTAGCATGAGTAAGTCTATGTATTCATCCCAGTCTCTTTTATTTTCAGAAACATAGGCTGAAAGCATGGCTTCGATAGTTTGATTCGCTCTTTCAACCATACCATCAGAAATGGGGTGATAGGGTGTACATCTAGTTTTATCAATTCCCAGAAGTTTGCAGACTTCTTTTAACACTTCTGACTCAAAGTTGGACCCTTGGTCAGAATGAAGTTCCATTGGCACTCCATATATACTTATCACGTTTTTAACAAGAGCATGGGAGATAGTTGTTGCCTTTTGATCAGGCATTGGGACTGCAACAGCCCATTTAGTGAAGTAGTCAGCTGTCACAAGAAGGTACGAATTACCTTTCCTTGTGGTTGGCAACGGACCTAAAACGTCCACTGCCCATCTCTCCATAGGGGCACCAACATTATAAATCTGGAGTGGTCCCCGGGCTTTCTTATGTGGGTGTTTTCTGGAGTTACATTTGTGACATTTATTGCACCAATGTTTCACATCATGTGACATCTGGTTCCAGTAAAACCTCTCCCTGATTTTGGCTAGAGTTTTCTTTTGTCCCAAATGGCCAGCTGTAACGCTATCATGCAGTTGAAACAGTGCAACTTCCTTAAGAGCTTGAGGCAACACAATTTGATAAACAGGGGGTTTTCCCTTAATGACAGTTTCCCATTTATTGCAAAGGACATCATCTCTTAGCTCAAGTGATTCAAACCGCATCCAGTAGAACTTACTGGTTTCATCAAGTATTGAAATTTCCTGCCATGTAGGCCTTTTCCCAGCTTTTACCCAATTAAGGACATGTTTAAGGGATTCATCTGATTGCTGTGCATGCTTTATATTGATAGTTTGTAATTGTGTTGTATTTTCAGAGGTACTGGGGACTGAGGAATCAAGAGAAAAGATGAGTTCGTTAATGTAATTTAAAAGGTTAGTATTCGGTTCCTCTTTTATTTCCTTTTCGGTATCAAATTGTTCCGCTTTGATGCATTTCCTGCATTATGAATGCACACAAGGCCTACGAGAGAGACTGTCAGCATTACCATGCTTAAGCCCTGCTCGGTGAACTATTTCAAACTGATATGTGGCCAAGAATTGGAACCATCGTGCAAGTTGTCCCTCTGGATTTTGAAATTAACAAGCCCAGTGAGAGAACCATGATCTGTTCTTACTTGAAAACATTGACCGAAGAGGTAGTGATGGTAATTGTTGATGCCAGATACAACTGCTAATAACTCCCTGCGTGTAACACAATATTTACGTTCAGATTTACTAAATGCTTTACTATAATAGCTAATGACTCGTTCCACTCCATCTTGATTTTGAGATAGAACGCAACCCAAGCCAACGTTTGAGGCATCAGTATCAAGGATAAATTGACCTTTTGGTACTGGTAGAGATAAAATGGGAGCAGAAGTTAAAGTTTTCTTGAGCGTATCAAAAGCAATTTGGCATTCCTCCCCCCAATGAAATTTGCTGTTCTTTTCTGTTAATTTATGTAATGGTTTGGCTATGTCTGCAAAGTTCCGCACAAATTTCCGGTAGTATGAGCAGAGTCCTAAAAATTGCCTTATTTCTTTAACATTTTGTGGAGTAGGCCATTCTGTAACGGCACTGAGTTTGCTCGGGTCTGTGGCAATGCCATTTGAACTTACAATGTGCCCAAGGAATGAGACTTCATGTTTAAATAGTTTACATTTTTTAGGGCTCATTTTTAAGTTGGCATTTAGCAATCTCTCGAAAATGAGCTTTAAATTTTCTAAATGTTCCTCAAATGTTTTAGAATATATGATAATGTCGTCTAAATAAACCATACAAATTTTAAAAGAGAGTCCACAAAGAACTTTTCCCATTAATCTTTCAAAGGTTGCAGGTGCGTTACATAGCCCGAAAGGCATAGTTACAAACTGCCAAAGCCCACTCCCTGGGATTGAGAAAGCTGTTTTAGGACGGTCCTCTTTGGCAACGTTTACTTGCCAGTAACCGCTCTTTAAATCAACCGTTGATAGGTAATTTGCTCCGGACATGGCATCAAAATCTGTCCTGGGTAAGGGGAAACTATCCCTAATAGTGACTGAATTGAGCTTGCGGTAATCAATGCAGAATCTCAATTCTCCCGATTTTTTTCGACAAAGGACCACCGGCGAACACCAAGGGGATTCTGAACGTTCGATTACCCCTTTAACCTCCATATCGCTTATTTCATTCTCAGCTTCAACCATGTTAGCTAAAGGGATTCGCCTCGGGGCTTGTTTAATAGGTTGTGCCCCATCAGTTTTGATTTTGTGTTCAGCCAAATTTGTCAAACCCAAATCATTTGAGTGTTTAGAGAAAGCATCTTGAAAATCTATCAATACCGCTTTCAAACCCTCTTTTTGATCTGAACTGAGGTCTTTGCTTGACTCTTCAAATAGGGTTTGTAAGTGGTCTGGAATCTTCCGATCGTAATTAGAGACTTCTAATTGATTTATGGTCTCTGATGAAACGGGGTCAATACACCTATCCACTGCATTGATAGTAGCTACAACAGAGTTCTTATGAATTTTACACTCTGTATCGATACTATTTAAAAATCTTAATGGAACTGTGCCTCGATTTGGGTTAGCAATGATCCTAGCCAGAAGAATATCATGTTTTTCCATGAACTTATCTGTTGGCTCTACCATAACATTATTTCCTGTAGGTATGGGATCTTTTATCTTCCCAGATACCACCATTTCGGTGTTAGCAGGAATAATTATATCTTCACATACAGTGATTCGACTGCACATGAATTCACCCTTGTCTTGGTATCTATAACAAGGAATTGTTTCTCCCCCCATGGTGACACAATTACTTGCAAATAAAATATCAACAGAATGTTGTGTCAAAAAATATATTCCCAAAATTCCTTGTTGCACTATGTCAGCAATAAGAAATTCATGTTTAACAACCCTAGAGCCTAATTTTATCTCGACAGTCGACTTTCCATAAAATGGTTTCTTTTCCCCTGTAGCTGTGACAAGGTTAAGTTTAACTGGCGTGACATTGAAATTAAATATAGTTTGTAGTAGGTTAAAAACTTTAAGATTTATAATGCTAACTGATGCACCACAATCCAAAAGCATAGAAATATGTTCACTTTTAATTGTAGCACACACAAATAACCCCTTATTTTGATCATTAATACTACTAATTATAATATCTGAGCTGGGCCCATTTATATCACCTGCTGGATTCTGACCCTCGAATTCAGCAAGGTCTAGTTTTCCGTCTGAAAGGTGTCAGTCTCATAGTCTGAACTCTGTATTGCACGGACATCCTGTGAGACAGGTCCCCATCTGCCTTGGTTAGTTTTTTTTGTAAAATTAGAGTTGCCTTGGTGGTTACTATTAAAATATTTATTATTGTTATTATTAGGAGCAGTATGTTGTCTAGAGTTTTGAGCAGGGGAACCAGCATTGTGATACTTGTGATAAGAGGATGGATTGTGGTATGTATTTTTATCTTGTAATAAGCTTTGGTTTTCCCTATTTTGTTGTGGGTTTCCATTCCAGTATCTGCGCTGAGTTCCCTTTTGTTGATTTCCAAAATTTGAGTGATTATTATTTAGAGTGTAGATTAATTGTTTAGTAGTTTTCTCAAGCATATTAATGGAATTGTTTAACGTACTGAAATTTGTTTCATTATGCTTTGGGTTTGGGGTAGTTTGCTGTACCTCACAAACAAGTTGATCAGCTTGATCAATCATGTGAACGGACCTTCCCCTTTGTTTATCGGCCAAACGATGGGTTTCTAACCTTAATGCATGTATTTCAGCTTCATTTATGTTTTTGGGTTGTAGCTCTCTTATTCGAAGTCGCATTTCTGAATCGTTGATAGCGTCTACAAAATGATCTAACGAAAGAATGTTTGTTACAGACATATCAGCTGTAGGGTATGCTTTACGTGTCAACTTTCTGATAGATTGTGCAAGTTCGGATATGGATTCATTTTTACTTCTTGTACGGTTTTGTAACCTAGCCCTAAACATTTCAGATCGCTCCACTGACCCAAATCTTATGCTTAAAAGTTTAACTAATGTATCATAATCTTGTCTTTCTACAGGGGATAGTTCAGTTAAAATGGCCCTAGCATTTCCATTCAGGCTACTGGCTAAAAAGGAAGACTTTTGCCAATAGTCCCAATTGTTTAGTTGAGCTACAATTTCGAATTGCGAAAGATATTCATCCCAATCTTCTTCCCCATTATAGCTCTGTGGCCTTAATTTAACCCCTTTATTGTTGTGACCAAAATGTTGATGTGTCCTGTGTATGGGAGATCCTTGGTGGTTCTCATTAATGTTCCCTGGGGTTATTGGTGAGCTATGAAAATCGCCCCTTGAGGGATGGTCTGTGTTTGAAACCATGTGTTCTAAGTTATATACCTTTTCTTTAAGAGAATCAAATCCATTGTGAATTTTACCCATGTCTCTCTGCATATGTTCAATTTTATTTGTTAAGTGTTCTGTAAATGTGCTCAGTTGTAGGGTTAGGTTGTCTATTAAATCTGTATTTGTTTTTCTAATTTCAGTTTGTGAAATCGAAGTGTTGTCTACATCAACAACTTGAAAGGATTGTTTACAATTTTCCTCCCCAGAGCCTTGTAATTTTGGAAAAGTTATTTCTGAATCATCCATATTTGAATGAATAAAATGTATTCTTAAACTACAGCCAATTTGTTAGATTTTAATTTTTAAAATAGTTTTAAAATTCCTAGATCCACTAGACGCTGGAATAATCAGAACTTCCTCACAAAAAGAAGTTTGAAAATCCCACTTCTGACACCAGTGTTGCGCCCCACGCTATACTAGCGTTGGCTGCAATGAGAGCTCGTCCCAGCCTAGCACTCTGATCAAGGAATTAAAAACCAAAGAACCATAAATATAGAATTTATTTGTACAGATTTATAAATGATCAACAATTATTTGATAACAACAAAAGGTCTAAATTTCCAACAGTGAACAACAGTGTGAATAAACCTGAGATAATGATTATCACAGTTAAATTGGATAAATTAATGAGCAACTAATACAAGGGCCAGGTTATACCATGCATGGGCATGATAGGAACTAACCTAAATAACCCTTAAATTGTGAAATATTAAAATGGTCAAAGTTCAGAATTACTAGGTCTATAATAGGCTAGTAATTAAGCTTAGTGCTAAATGTAGCGCTGAATGGAATTTAGAAAGGTAATTACAGCTAGTTGCTAATTAGTTATCACCGCTTAATATCTTGCAGTGAATTAATGCAAGTAAGTGCCCTTTAGGCTTTAGGGCTAATAATATTAATGAATTATAATGGTAGGCCTAATGATAGGCTAATAAATAATATGTGGCACTAGGCTTTTGACAGCTGGTAAAACTCAGCTAGTTAAAAGCTATTGTATGAAGATTTACTTAATATGAAAGATTAAAGGTTCGAAAATAATCCTACCATTCCGATTTATCCTAAACTGGTCGAGTTGACACTAGTTTGGCCTTTTCGATGAGCTAGAGGTATTGCCGTAAACGAGTCCAACCCCAGACTGCGGAATCCCCGTCGTATGCTTGTTTATATAGTGACGTCACACGTGCTTGGTGGAATACCTTACGTAATATTTCTATGACGTAGTGTCATGGCTGACATTTAGTGGGAAAACGAAGAAAGCGAGATTGTTTTGAGTGATACTGCCACGATAGAGGTAAATAATATAAGCAAACTATGTGTAAAACATGTGAAACCCTTCTTGTGTTTTGGTGTTAAGGGTTTACAAGGACTGTCGAATGTGCATTGACTTGATTGACTTCAAAATAGATCATTAAAAACGGCGTGTTAGATACTGACGGGACTGATGGACGGGGGTATGAATAACAAACTTATAAAACTAGCTCCATGTGGAACATAATGACAACATAAAATATAACAAAGTTCAAAGCATAACACTACTGTAGACTAGTTTAATTAAATTACAATATTTTCGGTTTTTCATTTTAATACAACAAATCCAAGAAATTAGTGTATCCGTTGGTCGGCCACTAAAGTAAACACGAAGTGTCCATTGAAAACTATATATATTTCAGTCACGTGGGACTTTTCGAGACTTAGCAACGTGACGCCATCATTAAACTGATTTTATGTTGAATGTCTAATGTAAAGATGCAAATGTAATATGTAAAGCGACAAAAAACTTGTGTCGCTTGAAAAGTTCAAAAGATCAAATGTTTTATGGAAGGCGATTGAGGACAAAATACTTATGTCAGAGGTTTAAAGTGAAAATTTAACATGTGACATTTGTAACAAGTGTTAGATCTTTTCACTTTAAACATGTAACATATGAATTTTGACGTATGTCTTATGCATTACTGGTATTTTTACCTTCAACTTTTAACACAAAATATCTGTATTAAGAAAAAAAAGAAAGAAACATCTATATTTTACAAGGATAACAACTTAGGTTCCGTACGGATCCTATCTCCCAGCTGGTCCTTGGCCAAACCTCTTGGCATTGATCTTTCCCGGATTATCCGTACCCATTTACAGCTGGGTGGACTGGAATTATGAGTGAAGATGACTTATTCAAGGTCATCGGACTTTCACACCCTGGTCAGGGACCGAACTCGCAAACATAATAACCTTCATTTTCTCGTATCCAAGCAAATGACGTCATGTTTGTAAAGAACGATGCGCTAACCACTGTGCTACAGAACCTCACAAATTATCTACATAGCATTAGTGAATTAGGCATTTCTACTTAGCATGGACTTTTGGCACTGATCCCCTTCCATATTAGAAGGTCGGGAACTGCTAGATGCAAGTCCAAAAACACATATTGTCTGAAATGTCATGTGGACGCAATAAAGCAAAAACCTTTTTTGAGACTTGATGTTGAAATCGTGCGCGATTTGTGACGAAAAAACTACTCAAGCTAGGTAGCTGAAACTTGGCAGCATGATAGATATATGAATCCCGTACATGGGAACAAAAACCGCATCTGGATCTGAGGTCTAATTCCAAAGTTAGGCTCAAGTTTCGGTGAAATTTTCCAGTCCAAAATCGATTAAGCTCCGTGTAAGCTCAATAACGCCAAAACTATGACAAGAGTTGAAATTTGACAAGGGACTAGTCAGAGGTTATATCTAATCACTCACGAAATTTCAGCTTTCTAGCACCAAATACAAAAAAGTTAGCCTATTAATAGCAAAGAAATGAATTAAAGTCTTGAGGCAGATCTAGACTACTAACTGGCCTTTTATGGATTTTGCTTGTGAAATTTCAATTCAAACGGCTGATGGCATTGTTTGCGAGTGGCGATTTTTTGGGCCCCAGTGTAGTTTGGCATTGTCTACGCGCATGCAAAATTTCAGAGCTCTGCGACGGTTCCAAAGTGGCGAAAAAGCGATTCTGGGGCTATGGAGAGTTATAACGCTACAGTGTATTTTTGGAATGTTTCGGGCGGTTTTGGCATTGTGTACTTGCATGCAAAAATTCAAGTCTCTGAGACAATTCCATCTAGGTGTTTGTTCTTGAAATTCTTGTTATTTTCTGAGCCACTATCTAGCCCATGAGATCAATGAAATAAAGGGCCTAAATAAATAGAAGAAAATGCTGAAAATTTGTTTAAAATTGGACTGGCAGTGAAAAACTAAGTTGTATCTAGGGTTAGAAATGGGACATTACAGAAGAGCTGAAGAGCTGAAGAGGTGGGTGTGTGGACAGAGGGCGAAAAAAAGCTGAAATCCTGTATCTTCTTCTTTTATGACAACTTTTCTGAGCTGCTATCTAGCCATTCAAATCTATTGATTCAAAGAACGACTAATTGACTCAAATAATGACTAAATGGCCTAGAGAAGAGTAAAAACTTGATTTGCGTAATAAGTTAGGGTAAGGGTTTGTATCATTTTTTCCAAAGAAAAGAAAACAATTTGAGTTAAAATATCAATACCTTTATTGAAGTAAGTAAATTGCTAAAATATGGCTTAATATGTAATGCAATGATTAAAAACTAAAAAATATGTTTTAAATATACAACTTTTTTAAAACATAAAAAAAAAAAATTTAACATTAATTAAGAAAATAAAAAATGTAACTCTCCAAACACAAACACAGATTACTTAATTATCTTTTCCTTGATGTTTGAAAGGAAATCTCCGGATTTGCCTTCCGGAACAAAATCCCTGCTCCATATTCCATTCGATATTCCATCTTTGATTATTTAATGTGCCTTGAGATCAAGACTCATATCTCCTAAAAATAAAAACAAACTAATTAATAATATTCTTCATTATTAAAGGAGAAGATAAATAAAAAATCTGAAGTGGCAAAAAAAAAAAGGCAGACTGTATTTTATTCAGTTTCTCCCTGGTATGGATCGGTTTTACAAAAGGTCGGATTAACTCGACAACATCTGGATCTTCAATATCTTGTAGTGTAGTGGGAGTTTGGGATCTGGAACTATTATCATCCAGATCAGACAGGAAGGATGAAAATCTCCTCACTTTTGTTGTTGGAGTAGATGTAGATGAAAAAGAAATTTTCCTTTTCTCCAGCTTGTCAGTCAATTTTCTTGTTCAGTTGATCACCTAATCCATTGAGATTTTGTTGTGAATTCTCTGTTACCCGTTGTATTTCATCACTTAATTCAGTGAGATTTTGTTTTGAATTCTCTGTTACCCGTTGTATTTCATCACTTAATTCAGTGAGATTTTGTTTTGAATTCTCTGTTACCCGTTGTATTTCATCACTTAATTCATTGAGATTTTGTTTTGAATTCTCTGTTACCCGTTGTATTTCATCACTTAATTCATTGAGATTTTGTTTTGAATTCTCTGTTACCCGTTGAGATTTTGTTTTGAATTCTCTGTTACCCGTTGTATTTCATCACTTAATTCAGTGAGATTTTGTTTTGAATTCTCTGTTACCCGTTGTATTTCATCACTTAATTCAGTGAGATTTTGTTTTGAATTCTCTGTTACCCGTTGTATTTCATCACTTAATTCATTGAGATTTTTTTGTGAATTCTCTTTTACCCGTTGGATTTCATCAAAAACTTCAGACCTTAAGTTGCTTATCTCTTGTTTCATACCGCTGAGGTATTTTATTGTCACATCTTCGACTGCCTTCATGCGAGAGTTTACGGTTAGGATTTCTGTTTTAATATCTTCCATTTCGACTGACTGAAATAAAAATAAAAATCAATAAACTAAATTAGATGTAGAAGAAAACGATTGTTTCTCAACTGGTGTTGAAAATAGTGAATCACTATTGTATTCTGTCAATCTACACCAAAGTATGAGAGAATTCTTAGAAAGTGAGACCTATATTCCAATATGCAGTACAAACATACCATACAGTGAGCAAAAATCTATACCTGCTACTCCCGACATAGATTGAATTCTCATTGAATTATCTGAATTACATCTCATAAATTTACCTATGAGAGTTTTACATTTGGACATGAACAAAAGCACATTTCCAATATATCATCATGTTAAAAAACATTTGCCTTTATGTACGTACAATGAACAAACTTTATAATAAAATCTTTAAACGGTATTAGGATTTGCAGGGAATCGGGATGGGGGTCATAATTTCATACTTACCCAAAAGGAACTTATCTGTATTAGAATCAAAACAAACTAAACAGAGATCCGTTTTTAACTGCCTGAAAGAAAACGTTGAAATTAGATTACAAAATGTCAGCCAAGAAAACAAAGCTAGACCGACTTTAAGGAAAAATTCTTTATACGATTTTAATTATTGGGATATACTGGCAAAAGATAGGAAATTTATTTTACATTTAATCAAATAATCCCTAATTTTGAACCTTTTATTTACCTATGCCAATTTGGACAAAAGGACACTGACAATGTGACATTAGACGACGTCGTATGTAAGGTAGGGATAAAAAAAAGTTTCAGTTCATTGTGGCTTAAGCTTAAATTATAGTTTACAACATACTCACCTATACTGGTCACGAACTGGAGTTCAGACTCTCATCAACAGAAGAGGAACTTTATATTCCGCCAATGGCTTTGTTGAAACCTGCAATTATCAAACTAATTTAGATACGACTGAAATGGATGTATCTTTACAATTAAAACAATTATGTAAATTTAAAGAACAGGTAACCTTTCTACAATTATACGCCGATACCCCACATAGACGTCCGAATAAAAGTTGCAAGCATCCAGTGTCAGGTTGTATTATATTTAGTGGGGTTTTACATCCACAAACGTTAAAAAAACTAGAAAAAGACGCTAAAAATTATTTATGCGTTTTAGAAGACAACATTAGTAAAATTGGAGAGCCCTGTAGTGCTAGGTTAGAAATTGTTTGTGCTCTTTTGCCCACTGATCTAAATTCAACATGCCTGATACCCGCTAACATATATTCTAGAGAGAAAGTTTCAGAATTTTCTACTCTAATCCAGTAATAGTTCGTTTTTATAACATGGATGATGATGAGAACTCATTTTCACCTCTCAATACTTGCGACACATAATTCAGTAGAGCAAGCGAGAATTAAAAGGATTTTTAATTTTTCAGATTCACTTGAAGGAAGCTTGGCATTAGTGTGTGAAAAACTTTTATCCATGTTTTTTGCGGGATTTCCCCAAAAATACCCTAACTTTCGAACATTTTGTTCTAAGTTTAAAGTCTGGCAATGTTCCATTGTGGGCAAAGGCAACTCAAGGTTACTCAAAGGACATTTTTGCACAAGAATTATCAAATGTCTTACTAAAATTGAGATATCCCTGTGTCACACAGTTTGCTGCAACAATGTTTAAGAAATCTGGCGGAAGCGTAGAGGCGGTAATTTTCCGTGGATTTGCAAATGAGAAATTTTGTTATTTTCCTAAGATACGAGCATATGATCAGGATAGAAATGCGAAATTTCCTGGAATGGAATTGACGTTATTCAGCTTGCTGAAACTGAAGAGGAAAAGTCAATTCCTACTTTAGCTGCAGAGGTTCAGCAAGAAGTTTCGTCACATTTAGTGGCTAATAAATTTTGCTTCGAATCAACGATAAAAACAATGCCTGATCAATGGCCATGGATGATTCCCGTGGTAACTAAATTGGAAGGTAAGTACACAAATAGAACATAACTCGTTAAAATCTGTGTCTATGTTACCTGCGTAGCATTTTTACAACTGAATAATTACATAGATTATAGTCGCGTTTACACAGCCAATAATTATCCGGGCCGAGTCCGGACCGAGCCCGGCTCGGCAAAAAAAGTGGTAGTGTAAACGGGTTGAGAGGGCTCGGCCCGGTTCTAATTTCAAGTGGGCCGAGCCCGGCAAGTAGAGGTGAGCTCGACCCGGACCGAGCCCGGCTCGGCAATATATTTGTGCAGTGTAAACGCGCCACTGGGCCGAGCCCACTTACCTGGGGAGTTATGCGCATGCGCGATGATAGTATTGACCCTGTGACTTCATTCGCAGAAACCATTGTCGTAATAAACTACATTGTTTGCAATAGCTTGGTAGGTAAGTAGGCATGCAAACATGAACTTTTATTATTGTGTGTCTCGAAAACAAAATTAATGCATTTAAAGAATCGTTTGAGGTTTGAATGTGGCAAAATATTAACTACGACTTCAAAATCATCACTTTGTTTGTGGCATGCGCAGGCGGTGTGTACTTGATGTCTCACCATTCTGGCCCGGTGAAAACAGCGCTGTGTAAATGGTACCTGTCAGGCGGGCCTGGCCCGGGTCGAACCCGGTTCACTTCAAGCGAGCCAATTTTTAAGGTAGTGTAAACACGGCTTATAATAAACTTGCCCAGCTTGATTTACAGATAAAAGACATAAAGCCCAAGTTGAGGCCTATGGAAATTTTAAGTGGATTTCGAATGCCTGGGCTTAACAGTGTTAATATTTGTCGCCTTCATCAATCAATTCCTTTTAGAATCCCGACAAAACTTGCAGCTACTACCTCTTCTAAAAAATCTTTTGTTAAGAAAAAACAGAATTCTGAGCAAGTGGAAGAAAACATAGTACTTAAGATGAGGACGAAAATCAAACAGTAGAAAAGGTTGATATACTACACGTTCCAACATGTGTTACGATGAAAAGGTGGACACCATGAGAACTGTCCATTGTGGATATGTTCAAACATTTACCTTTCAGGGAAGCCTATTTGAAATATGTAGAAATCTTCAAATCTTCCATATCATAATTTAAACGGATTCAAGAAAAAATATGTATAATAATAATAATATCTATAATAAAAAGGATTAAGGTTATAATTACAGAAATTGATAAACATGATAATTACCAAAGAAATTACTTAGTTCAAGAATTAATATAAAAACAATTGAAAATGCTGTAGTTAAAAGCATTAACTTGAGAAAAAAAAATATAAAAGAATTTGGAAAAAAAAAATATAAAAGAATTTGAAAAAAAAAATAATATCTATAATAAACAGGATTAAGGTTATAATTACAGAAATTGATAAACATGATAATTATCAAAGAAATTATTTAGTTCAATAATTAATATAAAAAAAATTGAAAAGAGTTAACTTGAGAAAAAAAATGTAAAAGAATTTGGAAAAAAAAATATAAAAGAATTTGGAAAAAAAAAAATATAAAAGAATTTGAAAAAAAAAAGAATAAAAAAAGATTAACTGTGCCATTGGCGGTCCGAAGCCCGCATGAAAAAACAGGATGGGTCTTTAAAAATGTAAAATAAAAAACAAAGCATTGTTGCCCAACTTATAGGAATATCTAAAAGTAGTGAGACAACTATTAAGATTATGATAAAGAATTAAATTGTTTATATCTTTTGAAGTAATGATCGGATAGGAGAGTTAACCCATGGCTAACCTTTTTAATGAGAAACTTAGTTAGATTAGATTTCGGTGGAGGGAGGGTTTGAATCTCCCAAATGTACAGCCCTAGGATGGAACAAATACTTTATTGAGAAAATGGGATTAAGGGTCTGGATTCAGGCTTTTCTTCTGTTGTGATCTGAAAGTAGAAAAAATAAGAACTCGCCGTCTGGGCGAGTAGTATAGTATAATTAATAATTGGTTTTAGTTTGCTATGAACCAGATTGTCATTAAAGTTCTCATTTTTTGAGTAGCCAACTATCATGTTCTGCTTATAAACATGGGGAAATTTCTCTTGAAGACTCTTGTAGTGGGTATGAACTATCTTGCTTGCTCGATTACTGGTTGTATTAAACTTAAACGGGACAACAAAGGGTGCTATGCCTGCAAAATGATGAATATTGAGTCCTATAGGTCTTGCTGTATTCAATGTTTCAATCCAGTGGGCTTCTCTGGATTGTCTGAATTTGGTGGATGCATCTTCCGGTAAATCAATTTCTATACGTTCAATTGGGGTTAGGGTGAGATCGTTTATTGAATGGTCATCGAGGTTGAAATGATTAGAAACGGGCTTGTCTTTCTTTAATTTTATATCTGATCTATGAGCATTGAAACGAGTGCGTAAATTATTCTTAGTTTCTCCTACATATTGTTTGGGGCATTTCTTACATGAAATTAAATAAATTACATTTGAGCTATCACATGATAAATACTCCTGTATCGGATACCTTTTATTAGTCAAGCTACTCGTAAAATAATGAGTTTCAGATACAAAGGGACATGTTTTGCATCTACTTGACAAACATGGAACACTACTTAAACCTGGAGGAACTTCGACATAGAGTCTAGTTTTCGCTGCTATTTGCGCTAAAGTAGAGTTTTTTATGTTTCGTAAAAATCGTTTGGAGTACCCACGCTCTTTCAGTTTTGAGAAAACAATTGTACAGGCTTGGTTGAAATCAGAGGATCTTGTGCAAATTCGATGAAATCGTAAAACTTGTGATTTAATTATACCGGAAAAGGTATGTTTTGGGTGAAATGAGCTTTTGTGCAGAAGTTGATGAGTATCAGTTTCTTTGAAATATACCTTAATGTCTAGCTTATTGGTTTCTACTATGGAATCTCCTTTGAAAACAGTGGTATCTAGAAAATCTATGCTTTTGTGACTGTCGTTGGCGGTTAGTTTGATGGACGGATGGTGGTTGTTGAGAATTTCAAAGAATTCCCAGAACTGCTCAATGGAATAAGTCCTAACCATAAAAATGTCATCTAAATGATCACCTATAGGCCTAATTCGGTGACGACAATATGAAGCTTCTTCAGGGACTGATTATACTTTTAGGACTCCAGGGCATAGTCACAGCAGGTAAGTTGGCTGTTGTTAATTCCAAGGCTTTTTTCTTGAACAGGATCACACTAAACAGCTGTGAACATCTAGGCTATATATTGTACAATGATAACAACTCAAATTCAAGTACTTTTAGGGGGGCAGACGTCCAATCAAGGGGGGCAGTTTAGGTATCCACCCCAAAACACCCCTTTTATGGAAAACTTTGTTTTATTGCAATGCATTGTTACGCCATTACAGTGTCATTTGTAGAGTTATTTCTACATTTATTGGTGCAGTCGAAAGCCTGGAAATGAAATTTTCTGAAGTTTCGGGACCCCTAGATAATTTGATTCCTTGAAACGCGATATCCTGACATTTCCTGATATTATCCAGCGAATTTAAGGTTCAAGATTATTTCTATAGGTTCCATGGGTTCTTGTCTGAAAACGTTTTGAGATTTAGACGACAATTAAAGGCATGTACCGGCGAATATAGGGTTCAGGCTTATATGAATAGGGTCTGAAGTATATCAATAAGAAAATTTTGAGAAGAACGCCAATTGGAAGTCTGGAAACCCGATTTCCTGAAGTCTCTTCTATAAATTTTTGAGAATTAGACTTTCTGAAACGCGATTTCCTGACAATTCCTTGTGTTAAAGTTAACTTGTAGAGGAACTGTGTGACTAAAACATAGCAAAATCGAGAAAAAGATGTAAAAAATTCCTGAATTTAAGGTTCAAGATTATTTCTATAGGGTCAAAGAGATCCTATCTAAAAAAAAGAAGAGATTTAGATGCGAATTTCAGACAGGGTAAGGGTTATTTGAATAAGGTCTGAGCTGCCAAGAACGCCAACTCGAAGCCACGCTAAGTGGAAGCCTCGAAACACGATTTTCTGAAGTCGGGGATCTCTTCTAGGAAATTCAAAGAATTTGACTCCCAGAAACGCGATTCCTGATGAATTTAAGGGACTGTGGGACGAACACTGGAAAATTTTGAGAATCAGATATCTGAAAATGCAAATTCTTAATATTTCCTGATATAAAGACACTCTTTAAAATGAATTAATGTATCTTTCAAAAATAACACTTAAAACTTTTTTTAGGGGGGCAAGATTTGAATTAGGGGGGGGGGGGGGCAAAGCCTGATTCCCAGAAGGGTCCATGACCAAATCTGGCATTGAATTTTCCCGGATTATCAATACCTATATACAACTTTGACGTCATGTTTGTAAATAATTTATATGGTTGAGAGTTCGTGCTTGGGTTTTATTATTCAACGAATTCATTCCAAATACCTATGCTCTAGGGCGGATATATAGGTCCATAATGACATAAAATTGGAATATAGAATCTCATTGCACAGCTCGTAGCATGACTCGATGATGGCATATTTGAACCGCATAAAAAGTTTTTCAATAGATCTGAGTTGTAGTGCAGCCTTTCTTCTTGTTAGCAACTTTTGCTCATGTTCTCGAGTCAAATTAGATTTTTAATGAAAAGTCCGTAACATCCCAATCTTCACTCGTTTTCTCTTGTGACCAAGACCGGGGCCGTGGCACAAACCTATATATAAAATGGAAGGGCCATTTACCCCTTACCAGCCAGATTGCGAAACCATCATGGTGACTCCCCAAGAAGATATTTACCTGGTCTCTAAGGTCAGTGGTGGTCATGGAAAATTAGTCAAATTGGACAAATCCGGATGGAGTAGTGGCAAAACTGTGACGGTTCTAGCTTCGGCGAAGCTGACTCAAGCCGGACATAAACATGATCCGGTGGGTGGTGACATTTCACCGGATGGAAAAGAAATGTTGATTTAATACAAATACCATGTCTATCACTGGTATGTGCCAGACGGAGATTACGTCGGAGCTATAAGTAATCCACCGGAAGATCTTGCGTACGTGGTAGAAACGCAAGGAGAATCGGTTTGTTGGGACTCAAGAGGTGGAGAGTACTATACGATAAGTGAAGGGAAGAATCAACATCTTTACTACTATCAGAGAACCTCTCCAGTAGTGGCTAAGTTTTCGCAGACGTGGCTCTAGGAAACCAATTCGTTTCAGGGACTAAAGATGATCATGAGTCTATATGTAATAAATTAATTAGTTGTTTCTATTTCGGTTCATTTTTTCTAAAGTGAGCAGATCTACTTCAGTCATTTAGTATCGAAACCCAGGTTTTTTTTTAACCATTCTACATATCAATGTTCTGTTTAGTTTTATCATCATCTTTGGTGATGCCACAAGGATGTTTGGAGAAAGAGGATAGGGTTTATTACACATGACACAATGTCGATAACTTAACCTTATTTTGTGTACGCAATCTGCTGGTATCCGTTCACCCTTACGTGACAAACAAAGGCTACTTGAAAGTAAAAGATATTGGTTTCTTCTGGGGTTTTTTGGCAGTGCGTCAAACGCACTGCTTTGATTTGCAAATGACTTTTTTTTTTGCAGTGCGTTCTAGCTAACGCAATGCTTTGTTTTCATAATGACTTTTTTTTTTGTCTATTTCTGTTCACTCTAATTCGGTATGAAGGGAGAATGCCACACATAATCTCACTTGTTTTTCTATGATAACTAACTGCTCGGGGTTGCGTGAATTTAGTAAAATGACGATTTTTTGTCTAACCGGAAATGACATATGATATAAAAACCCATTTTATGTTCTTTACCTCTGTTTTTGTTTATTTCATTATTCTAATGTCTATATAATAGCTTTCAACATAAATGCACTTTTAGACATTCGTTGCTGACTTTTTGGAGCACTTTTTAACCGTTTTTTTTAACTTTTGCAATTTTATTGCGATCAATTTGAAAACTTACAGATGTAATCTTTTTGCAGTGTGCTAGAAATAATCATTGCCTCAATATGAAATGGTAATATCTGACCCAGATATTTCATATCAGCCGCCATCTTGAAATGAGTAATTTTTCTTTAAATCGAAATTCAGAATCAGGGAATCATCTGATTTGACGAAAACGATGTCTACAATCGATTGCGAACAAAACATGGCGAGCCGATTTTTGAATTTCGATTCAGAATTTTTTTCATTTCCGGTTTAAATTTTCAGTAATAGTCAAAACTTTTAAGGTTCATATCTTGTGACCTTGACCAACCTTGTGACCAAAATAAAAGTTGTTGCCCTGGACAAGATCTATCCAATGGCATAATCGTTTGAGATGCCCAATGTTTACTTCCGGTTTTATGGCCGTCTGAAAATTGAAATTTTAACTTTAAACAACTCTGTCACGTGACCTAATTTACATACGACGCAAATTATTTTTGATTACCCACATGAAAATATGGACTTATATTGCCGTCACCCCTGTCTGTCTGTCGGTCCGTCAATAGTTTCTTGTACATAGAGACCGGAGTTGTTATCCGATTTGAATGAAGCTTGGTATGTGTATTTATCTTGATAATATCTCGGATGAGTTCAAAAATGGAGCGATTTCAGTCGTCGGTTTGAGGGTTAATGCCATTGACTTAGTGAAAGACTTAGTGAAAATGTTAAAATTAACTTGTGTGTATGTGATTTAGGCTAGAGTTTTTATCCGATTTGAATGAAGCTTGGGATGTGGATTTATCTTGATAATATCTCGGATGAGTACGGGTTAAGAGTTATTGCCCTTGACTTGACTTTTTTTGGTTGAAATTTGAGAAATGTATTTTCATTTAATGTAAACTTGCAAAATTACAACTTCTATCAAAACTAAGACTAACAATAGCATTGTCAGGTTGACATTCCAATTCTCATAAAAATAATCGCAAAAATGAATAAAACTTTTTAACTTGCACAGGCAGTGAAGTTTTCATTCGATTTGATTCATTTAAATATCAGCTCAGATAAGTGCGATGTTGGTGCAATCAACTTTGAACTTTCAAATTTGCTGAAGCACTCATGGCATAAAAACCGTATCCACTCGTAGGCATAGGATAACCTCTATATATATGGTTCAAATAAGTGATAATATATTGAAAAATCTGAGATTTATTATTATAATAATAATAAGGGGGAGTGGCTCATACAGGATCCTGTCCTCAAGCACCTGTGGCAAAAAATAGCTTGCAGTAAACTCTCTACTGGTAGGCCCTGGACTATTTCATTTTTAAGAAGATTGGGATATGTTAAGCGAAAGGGAACCATGCTTCGCGTAAAATTCCGTTAGATTTCCCATAACAGAAGGAACCCTTTTTGAGAATTATACGAGAAAAAGTTACAGAACACAAGATTCCGGCCGAACTGGTAATTAATTATGATCAAACAGGACTTAAAATTGTGCCAGTATCAAATTGGACTTTAGCACCCGAAGGCTCTAAGCAGGTAGATGTTATAGGCTTCGAAGATAAGAGGGAAATAACTGCGTTATTAGGTAGCTCTGCTGATGGTTTTTTATTTCCACCACAATTGCTGTACACGGGAAAACAACTGTGTGTCACGCCAAAATTGAATTTCCGGAAAACTGGAATGTTAGCCATACAGAGAATCATTGGAGTAATGCACTTTCTATGATAGAATATATTGAGGACATTATCATTCCCTATTGTGATAGCGTTAAGGAAAGATTAGATTTACCCTTGGACCAGAGAGCATTACTAATTTGTGACGTGTTTGCGGCCCATTGATGCGAGTCTGTAATGAACGCGTTAAAATCGTATAGAGGTCGTGTTTGTCCCTGCTGGATGTACTGGCGAATTGCAACCGATGGATTTATGTGTCAATGGAGACTTCAAACGGGCAATGAAAAGTGAATTTACCGACTGTTACTCGGATCGCATTTCAAAGGATCCTGAAACCCGAGTTGACATGAAACTATCCACCCTGAAACCAATCCACGCAAATTGTTCGTGAAAGTGAAAGTGAACTACAATTAAAACGTGACATGATTTTGTTTGGATGGACAAAAGCCGGAATTCTACAAGTGTTAAATGAATGAAGACATTAACTCATAAACCTACGACTAGAAACGCACGATTCTCGAATGTATCGTGAGTTATTATCAAGATGAATACACATACCAAGTTAATTTTAAGGTTTTAAGGTTAAGGGCAATAACTCTTAAACCAACGACTGGAATCGTGCCATTTTCGAACCCATCCGAGATATTATCAAGATGAATACACATACTAAGTTTCATTCAAATCGGATAAAAACTCAAACTTCTATCGAGTACACAAGTTAATTTTAACGTTTTTTCACTAAGTTAAGGGCAATAACTCATAAACTGACAACTGGAATCGTGCCATTTTCTAACTCATCCGAGATATTATCAAGATGAATTCACATACCAAGTTTCATTCAAATCGGATAAAAACTCTAGCTTCTTTCGTGTACAAAAGTTAATTTTAACGTTTTTTCACTAAGTCAAGGGCAATAACTCTTACATCAACAACTGTAATCGCGCCATTTTCGAATGTATCCGAGATATTATCAAGATGAATACACATACCAAATTTCATTCAAATCGGATAAAAACACTGGTCTCTATCGCGTACACAAGTTAATTTTAACGTTTTTTCACTAAGTCAAGGGCAATAACTCATAAACCAACAACTGGAATCGCACCATTTTCAAACTCATCCGAGATATTATCAAGATGAATACAAATACCAAGTATCATTCAAATCAGATTAACACCCTAGCTTCTATCGCGTACACAAGTTAATTTTAACTAAGTCAAGGGCAATAACTCATAAACCGTCGACTGGAATTGCGCCATTTTCGAAATCATCCGCGAAATTATCTGGATGAATACACATACCAAGTTTCATTCAAATCGGATAAAAACTCTGGTTTCTATTGCGTACACAAGACATTGTTGACGGACGGACGGACAGGGTTGACGGCAATATAAGTCCACATTTTCATGTGGGCGTATAAAAATACAACTTTCGAAATAGAAAGAAATTGTATCTACATTGTTGTAGTTATAAAGCATCCATATACATGTAATAAGTTTATTTTACATTCTATCTTTGTCTCACATAGTCTAGGCCCTGTCACACTATAAAAATTGAATCAGCCGAAATTCCTTTTGATTGCTATGAACTATCGACACATTTTTTTCTTGGCGTAATATTATATAACGTTTTTGTAATAGATCGCACGAAGGTCTATGCATAACGTGATAAACATAGAATTCCCCCGAAAGGTTTTGTCGTTTTGACGAATTTGCGCATCTTACATATAGCTACAGTTTTAGTTTTAATGTTTACAAAGTATCAAGTGCCAATCCGCTAGTATAATTTAGTTATCGATATATATGTTCACATTATTTTATTATACGCCCTCATCTCTCTATGAGGACGTATATTGTAGTCACCCCTGTCCGTCCGTCCGTCCGTCAACATTTGCTCGTAAACGCTCTAAAAACTAGATTTTTTGACAGAATCAAATGAAATTTGATATGTGTATACATATTCATAAAACGAAGATCAAGTTCGAATTTGAGCTATTTTCGATTGTTAGAAGCAGAGTTATTGCCCTTGCCCCAAATCCGTCGGTCCGACCATCAACATTTGCTTGTAAACGCTCTAAAAACTAGAGTTTTTGACGGAATCAAATGAAATTTGATATGTGTATACATATTCATAAAACGAAGATCAAGTTCGAATTTGAGCTTTTTTCGATCGTTAGAAGCAGAGTTATTGCCCTTGCCTCAAATCTGTCGGTCCGTCCATCAACATTTCCTTGTAAACGCTCTAAAAACTAGAGTTTTTAACTAGTGTATATATGATCAGAAAATGAAGATCAAGTTCGAATTTGAGCTATTTTCGATTGTTACAAGCAGAGTTATTGCCCTTGCCCCAAATCTTAAATATGCTATTACTCTCTTAGTTTTCAACCGATTTTGATGAAACTTAAAATGAATGTTATTGGAGCTAAATCGAAAGGTTTGAGAAAGTTTTGTTTTCTCCTGATAAATTTTTTTCCTTTTTCGAATTTTTCGTTAGGCGTATATGGCCGTGGTCCACTATCTTTCCTTAAGTTTTGACACTAATGATAATACCTTTCTAGGCAAGCAAGCACCATCGTTTATATTAAGTAAGAAATGTTGCATAAATGTCAAAGTATTACTGCTTTTTTTTTCATAACTAATGTTAAAAACATAATACGTACAGAATAATACTTCAAGGGCCATAATAAATTCAGACAATTTTGAAATTTGTGTGTCATCGGCAACAACTAAAAATTCGGTTGATTTCTCCACTGTTACTGGTGTTGTAACTTTATCTGGTTTCTGAAATATGGAATTAGATATTCGTTGTGGCATTCGTATTGAATCCCGATGTGATCAATTATTTCACATGCTTTGGGCTTTATACCAACAGCCTATTTAAGAATTTTACGTTTTTTTTGTATATTATGTTTGTTGCGCGATCAATTGCTTTTGAGACAAACGTTTAATTCATATATATTTGAAGGCAGACACTTTTATTAATAAAATTTCGATGGTATAGGCCCTATATTTGATTTTTTTATTTGAATTTGACACGAATCTTATTTTGCTTCATTGTTGTGCTTTGAAACTGTAAAAACGTCATAAACTACAGATTATTGAGAAATAAACGCCAATTTGCATAACTGTTTACTTACCAATTCGGAAGGGCAAACAATCCTACATACATCTTCTTTTAGAAGTGCAGGCAACAACAATAGGGCTTGATATGCAACAAACCCTGCAAATTAAATCAATGAAATGGAATGTCGTTTTCTCAGTCGCAGTGACAAATATTGAGTTTGACTTTCAAGAATACAGATTAAAGCAGAATGATCCAAGTTTATTTTGACCAATGATTTTGTGTATCAAGCACAGGCTTATATAAATCGACACCACAATAGTTGGCCATTCACAGTTCTAGTACTGGAATTATTATTTTATTGACTTTTTTTTAGAAAGAATAAGCAGTAATGAAGGCGCATTTCGGATTTATTTGAACCCCATTCACCCCAAACACTTGGGGTTTTAATCACTTACTATTTCTCTTATCCACACTTTTCTGTTAATTTCTTCCATGATTCCATTAGCTTGTGGTGATAATAGTATAAGTTTTTCAGCATACTTTTGCAGAGACGCCACCAACCGTTCCTCGATATTTAATTTCAGCCAAAATCTACAGTAAAATAAAGATGTCTATATCTCAAAGCGTTCCATACATTATTTCTGCGTTAATTTGCATGCAATACAACACAATATACACTACATTTTATCTGACTTTAATGACATTTTATATGATCAATCATGTTGCGTCAAGTAACAGAGTCTTTCATAATCCATTAGAGTTAAAAGTCTACTGTCGCTTTACTGAAAACTTCACTTAACTGTTCGCTTTATTGAGACTTACCTGGTCTACCATTTTATTTATTCATACTCTTTTATTCCTCCAAAAATGAAGATTTACAAAACAATATACATAAACACATATTATATAAATGGGATTATAAAGAAGTTATGAAATATAAACTTAAATACATAAATTGATATTTTGATATACATCGGCTGACCTTAGTTTAATTCATGTTGATACAAGTCTTTAAAAATACTATACACATTCGTCAATGCCAATTTTCTGAATGCAATTACTTCTGAATCATTAAGAACAACTGGTGTGAATTTGAGAAGCTCTACCAGGTAGCTAATACTTGAGAGATTACGAAAATAATTATACAGATCATTTGAAATACTATTTATGCCATTTAGAAATAACAATTTGTTTAATTGATAGTTGTCACATTCTGTAAGTCTATGTAGAACTACAGACGAATATGTCAAACCACATTTATCACATAAAATAGCAACATCAACATCGTTGCTGACCATAGAGCAAACCTTTACAAATAATTTGCTGTGCTCTTTCAAATTAGGAAAACGCAAAACAAAATACAGGATGCGGTTCTAAACGACTATGAAATTGATTAAAAATACTGAGCTCAGGGTTGCTTTTTACTCTATTACCCCATGATGATTGAATGGCAAGATTTACTAATTTTTTCCATCTGCATTTCGTTGGAAATATATTAGTCCTTAAAAATTCACTGATATAGAAAATAAGATATTTCTGAGCTATGCTAATAATATCAGGTACAAAACCACGTTGGTTAGTGGAACATTGGTTCTTATAGTCCCGTGGTTCTCACCGATTTTTTCCCGCGACCCCATTTCCACCATCGAGCGTCTTGTTGCGACCCCATGCCAAACCCTTTTAGTCACAAAGCAACCATTTACCTATAATTTAATCTAAAAATGTACATATATATTAGTACCATTAATAAAGTATTATGCAAGCATCATTATCTGTGTAATGAAAGTCTGGAAACTAAGGAATTTATTATGAAATTCCTTGTTTATTATGAAATTCCTTGCACTATGCGCTCATAGCGATGTTCGTACTTGGTAAGAGAACATAAAACAGTCACACAAATGATTGTCCGTAATACGGGACCGATACTTTGTTTTTGTCTGTACCATGTGTGAGAAGCCAGCTTCGCACACGTAGGTTGTGCAGAACCGTACAAGAGTTATCATAGACAAAAGTTTTCATAGAAAACAAAATAGAAAATCTTGGTAGATAGTGTATAGCCACTGATTCAAGGCAGTGCTAGGGAATAATAGATTGAAAAAAAAAACAATCAGGAAATTGACCCCGCGACCCCAAGACGGTCCCGCGACCCCACCATTTCGTCTCTGCGACCCCACTTGGGGTCGCGACCCCCGCATTTGAGAACCACGGTTATAGTCCAATAACCTAAAGATCAGTTATTTGCGAGGTAGTTGGTACCACTCTAAGTTAATAAGTTGCCCTAAGTATAATAACTTTTGTTTGTCAATGTAAGAAATAATTGTAGTCCAGCCTAAAATGCCGTTACATTTATCAGTACGTGTTCTGATATTTAATGCCAGGATTAATTTACATGCAAAATTTTGACTTCTCTGAAATTGGACCACAATTGACACCCATACGAACCTTTGTAAAACTAAACTGTTTGACGAGTTTCATGCTTATTAAAGGGTTAAGGCCGTCTCCATTCACTCCACATTTTATAAGAGTGGTTACACCAGTACGCATTAAGCAGTTCTTTCACTCGATTGAAAATTTGAGGTGAGAGTAATACCAACATGTTTCACAGTTTTAAGAACAGGGAGTATTTTATCACAGAGATGCATATCAAGATGGGTATTTGATAATTTCTGTTTGGGATGAAACTCAAGGACTACGCTCTTTGAAGATGAGAATGAGAATCGCCATTTGTAACTGTACGATTCACACAGCTTGAGCAGATTTTGGAGACCAATTGGGGTACTTGATAGAACTGCAATATCGTCTGCCTGAGTAGGGCAACAGCAATTTGCAGAGTAAACGCTAGTTCCAAGGATGAAGAAGATAATTCGTCTAACAAGCCATTGACATACACCAAGTACAATTTTGCGGATAGAACCCCGCTCTGCCGAACACCTCTTTGCAGCGTAAAGTCTCGTGAATAATTGTTTCCAATCCTTACACAGCTTTTCATATTTGTATACATATTGTCTATAAGCTGCCATAAAGTACTGCAAATTCCAAGATCGTATAATTTAAGAAGCAAACCATTATACCAGACGGAATCAAAAGCTTTAGAACTGTCTAAAAACGCACAATAGACATAGTCAGAACGTTCACAGGAAAAATGTGTATAGTCTCTTGAAGATTAAAAGACGCATGCATGGATGACTTCCTCTTTTGATAAGCAACTTGTTGCTTGTTTAGAAAGTCATTCTGAGTCTGGAGTTGTACGAGTCTCCTCTCAATTACTTTCTCAAACACTTTGGCAATCGCCGGAGTGAGTGAGATGCCACGATATGAATTCGGATAATTCCTGGGTTCGTGTCCGCCTTGTATTGTTTTTAAAATTTTGATGAAAAAGATTTTTATATATATCGGGTGGGCCTAAAAAAGTGGCAACACACTTTAATATGATATTATGGAAAATGTATGGGAGCTATAATTTTGATATTACACACCCATCACAATATAGTAATTTGACATCTTCACTAGAAATTTCAGACCAAAAGACCAAATAGTGTTAATTTGCCAGCAATTTTAAAATTAGAGGTCAAAAAGTGCAATATCGAAGAATGTCAAATGTTATCTATCCGAACAATGACTATGTGTTTCAGCAGGATGGAGCAACTTCCCATACCAGCAATGCAACACAAAGTTACCTAAATGACGCGACCCCAAAGTTCATTTAAAAAGATGAGTGGCCCCCGCAGTCCCCTGATTGCAATCCCATGGACTTCACTGTGTGGGACTCTCTCTCAGAAAAAGTCTATGCGGATCGAACAAAGGTGTTCACGGAAAATGAACTAAAAGATCGAATTCGTGAAAAATGGAACGAAATCCCACAGGCAGAGATCAGAAAGTGTATTTCTTCATGGAAAAAAACGATTGAGGGCTGTCTGCAATCAAGACGGTGGACACCATTGATCACCTTTTCAAGTGAAACAAAGTTTAGATAACATTTGACATTCTTCGATATTGCACTTTTTTTACCTCTAATTTTAAAATTGCTGTCAAATTAACACTATTTGGTCTTTTGGTCTGAAATTTCTAGTGAAGATGTCAAATTACTATATTGTGATGGGTGTGTAATATCAAAATTATAGCTCTCATACATTTTTCATAATATCATATTAAAGTGTGTTGCCACTTTTTTAGGCCCACCCGATATATAGATATATTTATGTTTCTTTACTTGTTTCACAGATGCATGTCATATATTTGGTATGTAATATGACATTTGTGTAAAGTTTGTCTTGTTGCATTGCAGCCGCTCCAACAGGCTAAATCATACATGTCCCTTCCCAACTCTCCATACTTTTCTAGTGACAGTCCAAATTTTAGGTTCTTTGCCCCATCTTCCTGAGATACCTGGAATACTGCTCGCTGTATTTAAAAATATAATTATGTAATACCGTAAAGAATATTTATCTAATCAAATTTTGTCCAAAAACAATTCCAGAATGTAGAAAGAAAAGAAAAAAACAGCTCAACCTCAACCACCTTAACTACTATCTGTAGTTCAATATCAACCCCCCCCCCCCACCCCCCTTTTCCTTAACTTACACCGACTTTAAGTCGGTTGTAAGGGCATTTATCCATCAACGATGGCAACAAAGATGGGATGCTGCAGACACAAACAAACTTCATGCCATCAAGCCTCTCTTAGGAGATTGGCCCAACTCCTAGTGTGATGATAGGAGAAATGAAGTTGTTTTGTGTCGCTCTCGACTTTGTCATACTCACCTCACTAACTGTTACTTTCTCAAGCGAGAGCCTCAACCAGTCTGTGAACACTGCCAGGTCCGCCTGACAGTGAAGCACATTCTGATTGAGTGCAGGCATCTCGAACCTTTGAGATCCCAGCACTACCGTGCTAGATCCCTGTTTCATTTGTTTGCGCAACCTTCTCTTTATGAGAAGGTTGTTGCATTTTTAAAAGCTGCAAATCTGTATTTTAAATTTTAATTTATTTGTCATTGTTTTGTTTTATGATATATTTTTTGTTTTTTTTTTGTTTTAATACCACTTTGTGGTGTCATACTGTGATATTGTTTTTAATTTTCTTCGTTCTGTGATAATTTTTGTTTGTTTATTTATTTCATGTTTGTTTTAATTTTGTTTTGACATGTTTATTTTTATCGTGTTCTAGAGCTATATAGCCCATTTGGTGCTGATGCTCCTTAATACATTTCGTTTCATTTCATTTTTCAACCTCAACCCCAAAACCATTGAGGACAATAATAGATGAATCTGTTGTTAAAAAACAAAAAGAAAAGAATGGTATGTATTGTAGCAGTTTATATTAAATTATACAAAAAAAAAAACCATGTATTTCAGATATATTATGGACCCTCAGATTCTGAGGTCAATGTTACTTGAACACTTCTGTACTATATCCAGGCGAACACCAAAAGAGGACCGAGACTCAAATATATTTGTGACACATGTATTATTTTGTAACATAAATTGAAGGTTCTGTTTGAACATTGATGCACTATGTTATTACCAAATATTTACATTTTATTGTCACGCGCTACAGTGAACCCTTGTGAAAATTTTGCATTCATTTACCGATGAACGGAAAATTCTAGAGTGATCTCCCGTGACGTCGCTAAACAAAAGAGAAATGTGAAAAGAAAACTCTTCAATAGTGGGAAATCTGGACGACCAATCTCTAGTCATGCTGATATGGAACGCCAACTTGGACCTGCGTGTGGTCAGTCTTGCAGACAAAAATGTTGCACTAAGCTTTCTCATACAGATCGCATGAACATCTTTAAGTCAATTTTGGGAATGAACAATCATCAGAGACTAGAGATTTTGTTGCATCTCATGCAAAGAGATTTGGCATAAAAAGTAGTGTTACAAAAGCAGAAAGTCGTCGAAAGTATTCAACATATTATTATTTACCAGTAAATGAAATCTACACCAGAGTGTGCAAAAAAATAGTTCTAAACACTCTTGATATTTCTGATTTTATGGTTAAATACAACCTTGATAGATGTAATTCTGGCATCATTGAAAAACCCAAATCCAAAGAACCATCAAACAAAACACCTTTAGAAATGATGGATGCAGTTATAAATCACATTAACAGCTTTCCAAAAGTTGAGTCATTACAGTCGATCGACCACAAAGCGCGAGTACCTTGATCCAAGTTTAGCAAATATGTACAGACTTTATTTACAAAGATGTCAAGATCTCCAAGAGAAGTTTGTTACGGAATCCATGTACAGGCAAATTTTTAATACATAATTTAATTTGGGATTCCATATTCCTAGCAAGGATCTCTGCGACACCTGCTCTAAATTCGATATGAAGAAAGAATCTGGAACTGTTGATGTTTCTGATGAGAATTGATTAGCCACCTTAAACGAAAAGAACAAGCAAGAACAGCAAAATCAGTAGATAAAGTTGTAGGCAACAATATTACAGCAGTATTTGACTTACAACAGGTTATGGTTGCTCCAAAACTGTCTGTTGGGTCAGCCTAATACCTTAGAAAACTGAATGATTTCAATTTCAAGATACTTGAACTGGGGATCTTTAGATGGTAAACCGTTGGAATATATACAAAATGATTTTATACGTTCTATTTTACATTTAAGTAAATCCACTCCATTAGTTGCTGCTTTAGTTGAACTAGGTATTTTTCCTGTGTATGTACAGCGTAAGGTTCAAATTGTTAAATTCTGGAATAAGGTTGTTGGCTCTGATAATCCTCTTATTTCTGGTATATACGAGATTCTATGCAAGGATGACGTTAATGGCAAACATAACTGGGTAACTGATATACGATGGCTCCTTAATGAAACCGGCTTTTCATTTTTAATACATGATCTAAAATCCCTAAACGTATGTGCATTTAGAAAACGCGTAGAGGACCAATATACCCAGTTGTGGTATTCTCAACTCAATTTATCTAGTAAATTGAGATTCTATAAAAAATTTTAAAACTATTTTCGAACCTGAATCTTATTTGACTTCAAAATTAGACGATAAATTTAAATTTTTGATTTGTAAATTTCGCGTTGGTAACCTAAAATTACACATTGAAATAGGTAGATATAATAAAATTCCTAGAGATAAAAGATTATGTTTATGTTGCAATTCTATTTATGTAGAAGATGAATTCCACTTTCTTCTGTGTTGTCCTCAATATAGTGCATTACGTCGTAAGTATTTTCACCGCCGATTTTGGTCATTCCCATCATTGCACAAAATGAATCAATTAATGAATAAAGAAACCAAGTACTGACGATCCGAACCGCAAAACGAAACTCGAAATCCAAAAAGACATTTTGACGAAACATAGGTAACAGCTTAAGAACTTTTCATATGAGGAATTATATCAATCATACATGAGTAAGTATATCATAATGAAAAGTGGTATCAGGTGTCTAGAAGAGTAAGCATACCCTGCCTGGCGCCACACCCGTCCTAGCTGTTAAACATCCACAAAACTACAAAACAAAAACGTGAAAAAGCGTCGGATGAAACAAACATGACTCGACGAGAAATTTACACAAACTCAATCCGTACGCTATCAATCAACGAGGAACCATATTATCAGAAGGGCAAGCAAATACTGCCTAGAACACCACCAGTAATAGCTGCTTAATATTTAAGATAGAGGGAGGCAAAACAAGAGTAGTGTCTAGTAAAATTATAAAAATAAGGTGACAACTCGACAGTTTCGTGAGGATAACTTAAAAAGAATCGTTTAGCAAAAGCATTTGCAGTCATAACACAAACAGATGATTTGACAGGTTTAAAAAAAATGAATCGTTAAGCAAAAACATCTGTAATTATAGCAGAAACAGATATTTTATATTTATCAATTAGTTCATGATGGCGGCCGTAAAATTTCTTAAGAGAGATTTTGAGTCGATTTGGTAAATATCCTTGTAGTAATAGCTTAGATGTTAGAAGCTTCGATCTAGCTAAGAAATCATCGTAGAAAGAACATGCTCTAGAGTATCGAACTAATTGAGACACATATACTCCATAAGCTGGCGAATGTGGAATGTTGCTGCACATAAAAGGAAAATTGACGATTGGAAAATCAAAATCATCACGTTTATCATATAATTTTACACTAAGTCTCTGTTTTTTGTCATATTCAAGACGCAGATCTAAATATGATGCGTAGTGTACGTTATCGGTTGTGTTTTTAATTTCTAATTCATCGGGATAGATGAAATCTAAATATTCACTAAATTTAGGATTATTTAAAGAGAGGACATCATCAATATAGCGATAAGTGAAATTAAAACGTTTACTTAGTCGTTTGTTATTTTTTACGAGTGCTTGCATGAACTCTGCCTCGTATGTGTATAAAAATAAATCAGCAAGTAGAGGCGCGCAGTTAGTGCCCATAGGGATGCCTATCACTTGTTGATAAATATCACCGCCAAATTCCACAAAAATGTTGTCTATTAAAAAATCCAACATATTAACAACATCGTTGGCATCCTCGTTCCCATTCTGAACTTCTGAGCTTAGGTAGATTTATTTTTGATGCCTTCAAGCTTAGAGGTTCACTGTTGGAATGACAAGTTATCTTTCTATTGATACTGATATTAGATCTTTCCATTTTTATTATTATTATTTATTCGAATTTGATTGTAAATAGGTTGCTTTTTTGTTTTGTTTATTTGTATGAAATATTTTAGGCTATAGCAATTATTTGCTTTGCTAAATAAAAGAACTAGACTACCTATACAAGGCTTTTGCTACACATGTCATGAATGTGAAGGCAAACGTGGTACAAATGAAATCGCATCATGTGTACTTAAGTGGTTAAGTGCTAAAGATATTGAAGGTTATAATTCCGTTATTCTGTATAGTGATTCTTGTGGTGGTCAAAATAGGAATAGAATTATGTGCAGTGCCATACTGCAATTTTTAAGTCGGTCACAGAATATACAAATTGTTGAACAAATCAAAAAATTTTTGAATCTGGAAATTCGTCACCTTAGTAAGAAAAGGTCGCAAGTGACATTTTATCGTTTTTGAGAAATCAATGAAAATGTGTTTAAGCGCTGCTGAAAAATCAAGATTTTTTTTTGATACAAGTTAATAAATGGCTTTGTTACTTGTATATGAAAGTGTACAAAATGCATATAACTGAAATTGTGTACCTCCCCTAATATGGTCAAAATTTCACTTACGACCTTATGTTCCTCACTTAATAATGAGAGCACATTTGAATAAATACTTAAGACATCTGTATATTTCGTGTTATTCAGCTTCAGCTTAGTATAAAACTACCATTCTTGACAAATTTATTATAAGTAACATCAATACACAAAGTATAATATCAACCCGAAAACAACAAACTGTTATGCAGTAATCACGCCATCAATTTTGTCTCATCATTCATCCTCATTTTCAGCATCCCGTGGATCTTCTTCAGTGTTATCAGGTTCTGGTAGAGCATCCCTGACGTTTTTGTTAGTTTTAAGTCCCTTGTAAAAATCATGGTAGAACCTTGGAATGGCAAGGCTGTCACAGAGGAACTTAAGGTCATCATACTTGGCCTGTGTTATACATGGTGCCTCGGTGAAAAGGGGAACAAGTACCTCCTGAGGAATTGAAGGACGCCCACGGACGCCATGATTCACCCTCATCTCCATGAACTCGTCGTCATAATCATATTTGAACATGATGCTTTCTGGACTGTCCTTTCTATATCGTATCCACTTCATTTTTATCCAGTGTACTGTATTGCCAGCAACATCTTTCTTCTTGTTTCGGATTATGTTTTTGTTCAGAGTTTTAAAGTCAAGAAAGTCATCTGTATCCAAAACAATTACTTTAAAAGGATGCTTTCTCCTTGCCATAGAAACAATCCTATAATAATCAGCAGGGTTGTATACGTCTTGATTCTTCAGAGCAGTCTCGATTGTTGAATGAGCGGTGTCGCACTCCATATGGGAATGGCCCGATTCCATGTATACGTGATCTATACACTCGATGGGGAGGTGTCTCACAGCATTCAGGCACATGGCTGAGAAGAACTGATTTCGATTTTGGGCAGAGCACGTATCAGAAAAGAATACGACACGTTTTGTACTGGCTGGCAAAGATTTCAGGAAAAGATGAATTGATGTTGCAATTTCATTGCATCCACGCCCACCTGCACCTTCATGCCACATGTAGCAAGATACATCACGAGTGCCCATGTCATACACTGTGAGATTGTATGTAGCCAGTTTCCGTCTGTAGAAAAGTGAAGATACATTTAGTTTTGGGCAGAGCAACACTTGTTCCAAGTCAAATGAAGCCGTAACTACATTTTCGTCCGCTATTGCAAGGTCTTTGAGTTCTTGTTTTACTTCCAAGACTCGGTCTCTCCTAGCAATGTGTGCCTCGTACTCTGCTCGCTTTTCATCTTTCTCTTGTTGAGTTCCATTACCATAAGAAACACAGAAGCAACATAAATCTTTCTTTGGTTTGTGGAAAGAAAGGTTATTAAATTCTGGCGAATTGAAGACTGATCTGTAGTATGACTCTTTCACTTGTTTTGAAGGGGCTCTCTGGTACATCTCCTGATATAACAAATACATTGTTTTGATGTTAAGATCTTTATTTAAATATTTCCTCGTGGTAGTCTTTCGACAGTAATGCGATTCTACAGCAGGGAATGATGAAATGTGTGCTCTGACTGAATCGCGAACTTCATCAGGCTTCTTTATGCCTGGGGATTGATTTTTTCGACCATCCTCAGCTGACTGGCCTGTGGTTAACATTTTGCTCACGGTATATTGGACAGTTTTTTCTCCAATACCTAGAGTTTTTAAGAATACGGCCTTGCAAACTTTGACCCGTCTATTCCTCGTGGTAAAGAAATAGTGCAGGGTACGTTTGCGCTTGCTGTCAGGGTTTGTTTCTCTTTGTTTCATCTTAACATGCACATGACTAGCAATATAATCGTGCTGACGTTGCCGGTCCCCTAGCTTCCAATAATTATGAAAAATGAGATCCCGGTCTTCATCTGGCAACACCTCGTTACACCTGTTGACACATCTCCCGCACCTGTGATATATGGTCTTTCTAGCCTGAACCACTTTACCACTTCGACTGGTGTACCCAATGCCTTGATTTCTTGCCTGTTTTCGAATGTTCTGCTTCCAGTTGGTTTCATTTCGATACCGCCTTCGACCAGTCCTGTTAGAACCGGGTTCTGCATGTTCAACTTGATCAATAGGTGGGTCGTGATCGTGTGCAGCAGGTAAATCAACATAAGGCTGTGGATCAGCAGGATCAGACTGAGGGTCAGCATCTTGATCGTGTGCAACAGGTGAAACAGAATCAGTTGGCGGACCAGAATCAGGAGGCGGATCAGAAGCAGTATGTGGATTATGATCAGGATCAGTAGGCGGGTCAGAAACAGAAGGCGGATCAGAAGCAGTAGATGGGTCAAAAGCAATAGGCGGATCAGAATCAGTAGACGGATCAGGATCAGCAGGCGGATCAGAATCAGTAGGCGGATCAGAAGCAATAGGCAAATCAGAAGCAGTAGATGGATCAGAAGCAGTAGGCGGATCAGAATTAGTAGGCGGATCAGAAGCAGTAAGCAAATCAGAAGCAGTAGATGGATCAGAAGCAGTTGACGGATCAGAATTAGTAGGCGGATCAGAAGCAGTAGACGGGTCAGAAGCAGTTGGCGGATCAGAATTAGTAGGCGGATCAGAAGCAGTATGCGGATCAAAATCAGTAGGCGGATCAGGAGCAGTAGACGGGTCAGAAGAAGTAGGCGGATCAGAATCAGTAGGCGGATCAGGAGCAGTAGACGGGTCAGAAGCAGTAGGCGGATCAGAATCAGTAGGCGGATCAGGAGCAGTAGACGGGTCAGAAGCAGTAGGCGGATCAGGGTCAGCAGACAGATCAGAAGCAGTAGACGGGTCAAAAGCAGTAGGCGGATCAGAAGCAGAAGACGGATTGGAATCAGTAGGTGGATCAGGATCAGGATCAAGCTGATGGTTGGCGTCTTGAATATAAGCAGTCGTCCCTTGGTGGTCAGCTAGGTAAGAAGGCCTAATCAGTGGTGGTTCACCAGTTTGTGGCTCAATTGGCAAATTCCATCTTGCTGGATGTACACTGTTGTCCACTGGAGAAGGTTCTGTAAGAGATGTGAAAAATATCATTAGATCATGAAGTCAAAGTAAAATTTCATTGATGTTTCAACTGTACCGGTACCAATTCCACTACTACGGACAGACCCCCCCCCCCCCCCCCACTCTACCCTGAAATAAATCAAAATAAATATATAAAATTTACCTACTAGGCCCAATATTATAAGGTCTTTGTAGCTTGTTTTTCTTTGGAGTGTGTCGTCTACGTCGCTTTAGAGAAGGTTCTGTAAAAGATGTAAATCAGTTATTATATTATGAAGCCATTCAAGTCAATGCATAATCAAGATAATTTATAAATCACCCTTAATCCATGGCCTACACTTCATTTCTATACATTCCCCTCAACAAAAACATAAAGTTTAACATTCATGACATAATCCATAGAAACTACAGAAGAAGACCTACAACAACATAGGAAATCAGTCCTCACTCATTGTGACAGTAGCTTAAATGTAGTCTGAAGTATTATTAAATCTAGAGTTATCTCCCTTTACTACAATGACATATTGTTTTGCCTTCATATTGAATGTGCCATGAATTTAACTATCAACATACATGTAGATCTTAATATATGAAGTTTATTTTGCACAAGCATTGTGTTATCAGAACCTCTGCCAATATCATCCAGTCAGTGCATGCAGTTTGACAAGTCATAGGCTAGGGGCCAAGGCTTAGCCTACATGAATAGACGTCAGGCAAACTTACCTTCATCGCTACTGGAATCTCTGTCTAAGTCAGATTTTGTTACTTTATATTCATCTTCAGAGGAATACTCAGTTTCAGATTCATCAGAATTGTTTAAAAAGTCAACTACTTGACTGGAAGAAAACAACTTTCTTCTTGACATTTTGTAACAATGATGTCTGCTACATTTAGCAGAACAGGAAGTGCCAACTGCACATGCCCTCACTTCACTTACGACCTTATGTTTCCAAACAAGGTTCACTTAAGACCTTATGTTTCTGAACATATGGACCAATACAGTACTTACCACGTTATGCATAGTACAATATTTCCACTAAAAATGGCTTACTTGCTACCATTGTTTTCTACAGATAGGGGGCATCACTGGAGATCATGATAGGATAGGAAATGTGATTTTTTTAAAATTGTCACTTACGACCTTTTCTTACTAAGGTGACGAATAGTCAAAATGAGTGCGACAGTATGCACTCTTGCATAGAACGGGAATTTAAGTCATCCAATGTTTTTCTACCTTCTGCCTATCACGAGAGCATGCGCAAGGCAAATAAAAAAAAAGGCTTATAAAGTTATCGAAATAACTCATAATGATATTATTGATTACGACAAGTTAAATTCAATGGCGTGTAAACAAAATGCATTTACTGGCATCATGACTGTACACCATATTATTTACAGTAAATCTGACAATGAACCAATTGTAACATTTGCACATGAAATAGGTGGCGAGATGATTAAGAAATCATATCGTAAACCAGGTCATCCCTGTGATCTTGCGACAGTAACATTATCAAAAGCTTAAAAGTCAACCCAAGTAATTGACAAAAAAAAGAAAGCCGACCTTCTTAAATTATGTGAATTTATACCAAGTGATTGCCTTTTTTATAGCAGTCTTTTAACAGATTAATGTTTGTCTATCTGTTTATCCAGGCATTCTAAAGTACGTTAAAATTTGGATTTTCTTTTCGCATTAGCCAATCTATCTATGATTTAATTCGATCCTACTTTAACCGTGGATATTCCTATTCCGAAATTTTGACATTTTTACATGTGTATCATGGAATCTCGATTGGATACAGACATTTTCAACGTATTCTACGGACACTTGGACTTCGTCGAAATAATTCACAGAGAGTATTTGATAATGTTTATGATGATGCTGGGATAAATCAAAACAGTTTGGTATGTGTATACATGGTTGTATCGATGGCTATTCCCGACGTGTAATGTGGCTGGAGGTATCCGCAACTAACAATGACCCTTACGTTATTTGCAGATATTTTGCAGAGAGAGTGAGAAATCTTGGTGGGGTACCGAAAATAATAAGAGCAGATCGTGGCACTGAAAATGTAAATGTCGAATATATGCAATGTACCTTAAGAAATTTCGAAGAAGAGAACTGTGTGTCCTTTCTATACGGCAAGTCCACAGGGAATCAAAGGATAGAAAGCTGGTGGAGCAAGTTTGGATTATCAGGAATGAACTCTTGGATAAATCATTTCAAGAATCTAACTATGGAATTATTGATACATCTAAAGAATTGGACATTCAGTGTATCCCGTTTTGCTACACTCATCTTCTTCAAAATGAATTAAAAGATATTGTAAAATTATGGAATGCACACTACATAAGAAAATCTTCTAATCGAGACCAACCCAATGGAAGACCCGATGTTTTATATTTCATGCCAGAAATCTTTGGGGGGGGGGGGGGGGGGGGAATTGCCTCAAACCCATTAGCAATGAAGATTTAGACGTCCTTTCTTTGCACCTAACCTGTGATGTGCCATATGTGAAGGATTTATACCGAGAACTTTGTATTATCATGGAGGATGGTGGATTATCAGTACCTTTAAATCTAGATGAGGCAGCCAATGCACTTGTTTTTATATTAGACTCAATTCAAAACGAATTAAATGAATAAAAACCTGAAGTTTGTAATGTTGAGTTTTGTTATGATTTAACCGATTTGTAAACATATTCTGCATTCCTTTACCACGATCAGGCCTACAGAGGGTGAACCTAGCATCCCTAATTTCATTGGGCTGCCAATAGCTATAGGATAAGGCTATATTCACACAAACTTGCCTTGTTCCTTGGGTAGCATCAAGATGGTATATATTATGTACATGTCAGGTGTGGACCCAGCTACTTGACTGAGCACCTTTAAGTAAGTAGTTACTGAGCTTATAGATTTAAAGCAAGTTTCCCCCATTCCATTTTTCATTTCATGGGGAAAAAACTCGCTTCAAATCTATAAGTACATGGGGGAAAAAATGCAACCAAATTGAGCGTACCCAAAACAAAACCCCTACATTTCATAAAACACCCTACATTTTTCATAGAATTCTTACAACAAACACCTTCAATAAATTTCCTACATTCCATCAAGTCCCTACCTAGCATAAAATACCTCAAATTACATATTATCCCACTATTTGAAAATGATTTATTTATCTTTGAAATCCATTGTGGTCTGGTTTTATTAAGATTGACAGATTTAGTTCCCTTTAATCATGTTGCATTATCATCGTATAAACGTCATTATTTGATTACTATGAGCTAACTGTATTCATGGTGAACTGATCAATAAACTATGAGCTAACTGTATTTATGGTGAACTGATCAATAAACTATTTCTAAGAATCTAATCAAATACATTACGTGATAATATTGAGGTTATTGAACTGTATTTGAGACATCAGGTCTTTATTATAGATCAATATTGAGGTTATTGAACTGTATTTGAGACATTAGTTCGCCCTTAGGTCTTTATTATAGATCAATATTGCATGAATATATAACGTCAATACATTGATTACTATGGGAACAAGCTGTTTCTAGGAAATAGTATTCAGTTTGCGTTCTTTGTTTGAGACAGACACATCTACAGGGGAAACATGGCAGAAGAAAGCATGTCAGTGGGATCTCAATCTTCAGACACAGGTAAGTACATTTTAATATGTAATTATCTGTCATTTTATAGCTGGGTGGCGTACGAGCGTGTTAAATAGTTTTCCTCGTTAAAACACTATGTTTTTTTTTATTTTCAGATCAGATGTATACAACTGATATTGAAGCTCACATAGATTACCACCAGATTCATTTAGATCATTATATGGAATTAAGAGAAAAGATACTACTTGAAGGTACAGAAACAGTTGTAGATTATCATTTTGAAATGAAAAAATCACTTATTAGAAGACCAAAACCTCTAACTTTCAACAAAAGTTTTACCAAAGATAAGGAAGTGTTAAAAAAACTCAAAAATAGTGTGTGTGAGTTGCCCCATTCGCAGGAATTAAAACATTTTGACAATAGTATAAAGGAAGAGAACACGGTTAAAGACATAGTGAAGGATTGCGATAGTTTTATTAAACAAAACTCAGCGCAAACTATTCAAGTGTATGTAACGTATGGACAGTGGCTCCAGAAACTTTTTATATTAAATTTTGGTTTATTTACTAATTTCGTTAAAACCAACTTAAGTATTTCGCTAAGCCATTCTAGAAAACTAAGACGTCTTGCAAAACTATGTACCCAATACCCAAAGTTTAAAACAGTCACAGTTTCAGTTACTCAATTTCTTAGTTGGATGCCTGATATTGACAAGGAATTAAAAGCCAGTACTGAACAACAGAGGTTTTGGAAAGGAACGTGAGTCATAATGACTGTACAATATTCACGTAATAGAGTTTCTAGATTATGCAGAATGTATTGATTCAATGCTTCACTCGTTTATGACTCTGTCTAAATGGACTATTGATTTTACCCTTAACAACTTTCTTTGTGTAATGCAACATGTTGATAATCGATATTCATAACGTGTTACGGCTCTTATAGAAATAATACTTGTAACTATAGAGTGATCTTTTCAAAGCGGTCCCTGGATACCAGTGTTTATCCGTAGTCAAGGAGTTGATTGATACAGTATAAGTTGTTACCTGCCTTTACACATTGTTATTTATATAATATATCTACTTTATGTTAAAACCATACGTAGGAAAAGTGCTCAACCGTAAGGGAGCTAAAATAAGTATTGAAAAGTTACAACAAAAGTTACATTAAGTTTGACAGATCTGTTTCGTGAAAGCCTGCAGAACAGACCTTCACTCTTCAGAAACTAAATGCGAAATGATGAGTGTCATGAAAAATTGGTATTTATACCTGTATGAGTGATTATTGTTCATGTTTATTAATAATTGCAGAAAAACCCATGAGGTAAAAAGTCTGAGTAGAGTTCACTGGTTATTATGTATTGGGGAAGCTGCACAATAAATGCTTTCTCCTGTGACGGCATGCACTTGTGAGTTCATTTCTCTTGTTCAGTGATGAGAGATGCGGTTTATATATAATAAAAAAACTTCTCCTCCAGACACAGATTGCAGATCTTGTTAGAAGAGTTGTATGCTTTAGCTCTGCTCATTATCTCCCATTTGATTGAAAATTGAATATTGTTATCTTTTAAATTCCAAACATGCTCACTTAAAGTTGTAGCATTACGGTTTTCTGTATGTTTGAAACTGTGTGTGTGACCATTATAACGAGTTTTGAACGTATTCGCTGTAAGGCCGATGTATGTATCCTCTTTGTAATTGTCTTGTCTTATAACAGTTGCTTGGTAGATTATACTACTTGTGAGACATTTACCATCGAGAGGACACTGTTGTTTTTGTCTGCAATTGCAGCCATCAGCATTTGTTCTAAGTTCGTGTTTTTTCAAGGTTTGTTTGTTGTGGGCAGATATGATTTGTTCAATATTGGGCATACAGCTATAGCTTAGTTTAACTGTATTCCGGTTGAGTAGTTTGTGAAGTTGATGTCCAGGGGGGAAACATTTGTCAATCAGTTTGAAGAATTTTCTCCCGATGTCTGTCTGTACATTGCCGCTAAATGGGGGGTTGAACCAAGACACATTCCTGGATCTTCTGCGTTTATTACTTGTTTCAGATGGTGGTTCATATTTGAGGTCATAGTGATGTCCGCTTTTGTTTAGTGACTGCTGATAGGTGGGTTTCGCTTTGTTGAATACAGTTTTATTAGATGAAATACCCGAGAGTCTTTTGTTTATACTCTCTGGAATATTCCTTATTATTAAAGGTGGGTGATTGCTGTCTTTATGTACATACAGCGGGGTATTGTCTGGTTTCATGTAGGGTTCATAGGTGCCAGATTTAAGGTCAAGGGTGATGTCCAAAAAGTCTACTGTCTTCTTGTTAGCATCGATGGTGATGCGCAGATTGTTTTCAGAGAATATTTTACATATTTTCTTTTTAATAAGTTCTGTTTGTCTTGGTGTCTTTCTGCATACAGCAAGACCATCGTCTCTATATAGGCCCACATTGATATCTAGATGTTGCAGTTGAGATAGGATAGTAGTTACAGAACTTATAGATCGGAAGCAAGCTTCCCCCATTCCATTTTCAATTTCATGGGGAAAAACTTGCTTCCGATCTATAAGTTCATGGGGGAAAAAATGCAACCAAATTGAGCGTACCCAAAACAAAACCTCTACATTTCATAAAACACCCTACATTTTTCATAGAATTCTTACAACAAACACCTTCAATAAATTTCCTACATTCCATCAAAAAAAAACATATTAAAAATAGGATGAGTTTAATTTTAAAACATGAACAATACAGATTCGAAGATTATTCAGGCGACGGTATCTTTTCATCTATATTTTCTCTAGGTTCAAAAATCATTCCAAAAGTAGCTAGCTTTGTTTCAAACAACAAATCCCTAATTTCCTCCGGAGCTCAAGCAGTTGGGTCCGTGGCAAAAGCAGGAATTAGAATAAACGACGCCGTGAAAAAATCCGACGAACTGAAAGAATTACAGCAAATAAGAGAACTACGAAACAAGAGAATAGAACAGCAGGTAAAAGAGGGAAAAGGGTTTAAAGTTATAGGATAAAAATGATAGTCGCTCACGCTCCAAAAACTTATTTTGGTTCCGATATTCAAAAATCATTAGGATATCTTCCTGGATTTCCATGGGCCAAATATTCTGGCGAGAAACATCTTCCAGGTCATAATTACACCGGTCCAGGTACTAGATTAGATCTGCGATTAGACGAAAACGATAAACCCAAACCAGGGGAAGAACCAGTCAATAGAGTTGACGCTGCTGCGCTTAAACACGACATACTTTACAGAAACAAAGACATAAACTTCAGACACGAAGCAGACAAACAAATGATAATCGAACTCGAAAATATTCCAAATCCAACATTCAAAGAGAGAATGCAAAGAGCGCTAATCATTAAACTGTTAAAAGCAAAGATGAAATTGGGTATGGGATTGGCGGATGAAATTCATAAAGAATTTAGAAAAAACAAACATTATTTAAAAGTTAAAGTATTTGATAAAGATGAAATATGGTCAGCAGATTTAATTAATATGCCAGTTGAAAGGGGATATAAATATTGTTTAACAGTTATTGATTTATATACACGTTATGCTTGGGTTATTCCTCTCAAAAACAAAACTGGAATATCAGTCAAACACGCATTTGAAACCATAATGAAACAATCTGACAGACGGCCCCAAAAGTTATGGGTAGATAAAGGGAGCGAATTTTATAACAAAAATATGAAATCTGTGGGGTTTGAAATTTACAGTACTCACAACGAAGGTAAGGCTGTAGTTATTGAAAGATTCAACAGGACTCTAAAAAATAAACTATTCAAAAAGTTCACGGAATTAAAATCTCAAAAATGGCTAAAAATATTACCAGAGGTCGTAGACGAATACAATAACAAAATACATTCATCTATAGGAGTGTCACCAGCACAAGCCTCAAAAAATCCAAATATTATAAGATCAATTAACGCGCAACATAACTACGAAAATGAGATAAACAATTTAAATATTAAACCCAAATTTAAAGTCGGAGATCGAGTTCGTATTTATAAATATAAAAGTAAATTCGAAAAAGGATATGTTGGTTATTGGACAAACGAAATATTTATCGTAGATAAAGTTAATAGTACATCTCCTCCAACATATGAATTAATCGATCAAGACAAAGAACAAATTATAGGTAGGTTTTATCAAAATGAACTTCAAAAAACTGACTTTTAAAAATGAATGAATTTCTCGATAAATATGGAACCGATACAACCACAAACTTCCAACTTATGAGATGGGCGAATGAGTTAAACATATCACCGTTTTATTATTGTATGAGAGATGAAATAAATAATCTCAAAAGTAAGAAAGGTAAATTCTACGCTATAACAAATATACACACTTCCGATCAAAAAGGTGTTCATCATTCTGCTTTGTACAAAGACTCTAACTTTTATTTTTTCGACTCTTTTGGATTAGATCCCACTGAAGAGATAATGAATATAACTAATCAACCAATTAAATCTTCTACATTTCAAATACAAAATCCGGGTCAAAAGTTTTGTGGACAACTTTCACTTTGGGTTTTATATCAGTTGAGTTTAGGAAAACAGTTCGAAGAAATTGTAATAAATTTAACTCAATAAAAATGGCAAATAAATTTGGTTTAGGCGCTTTACCTTTAGATACTAAAAAACCAAACACTACATTTCCAATCAATAAAATCAAACCATATTTTGTGGATCAAATCGGAGACATTCTTCAGGGTGATATTGATATGAACAATTTTGGTATAACTAATTTAAAATCTCCGAAAAACGATAATGATGCCGTTCATAAGAAATATTTAATAGATCAAATAAATTTAATTGAAGTAGATAAAGACCATTTAAAAGATCGAATAGCTGATGTGAAAAGATTCTTCAAACGACAAATAAATAATAAAAATTTTATAAATGAATCTAAATTGAAAGAATTAGATTATATTGATGATGGTAAATTACAAAAAGAAGTAACAAGTTTAAAAAGTTTTATTCAACAACAATTAGTCAATACAGTAGATAAAACTCAATTACAAAATTTAAGGTCATTAATATCTAATTTAGATGACAAGATTACAAAACAAAAAGTAGATCTTAAACAACTAATATCCAATATTAATCCAGGCATAAGTGAAGATAAATTAACCGCATTAGAAAGTAAACTTAGTGATGATAGCGAAATACAAAAACAAATAGAATCTATTCAACAACAATTAGTCAATACAGTAGATAAAAATCAATTACAAAATTTAAGGTCAGTAATATCTAATTTAGATGATAAACTATCAAAACAAAAAGTAGATTTTGAACAACTAATATCCAACATTAATCCAGGCATAAGTAAAGATAAATTACAACAAGAATTAACTGCTCTGGAAACTAAATTTAAAACTGAATTACAAAACGAACTAAAAACTATTGATGATAGTGAAATTAAAACTTATATTCAACAACAGATAGAAAATATTGATGATAGTGAAATTAAAACTTATATTCAACAACAAATACAAAATATTGATTATAGTGAGATTCAACAACGGATAACTACTATTAATAATGAAGTTTTAAAACAGGAAACAAATATAAGCACATTACAAAATAATCTCAATGAACTAGAATATATTAAACCCTATTATTTCTTTCTTCCATCTTTTAAAGAGGACAAAGAACATATAAAGGTGGATGACCGTGAAAGAATCTATTCTAATTATAAATATGGGTTTAAAATAATTATGAGATATGATATTGATCTTCCTACAAGGCTTATTGAGACTGATATTGATATTCCTACAAGGATTTTTGATAGTCTGAGTCAGAGTCGCGTATGGGGGAAAACTATAATTGAAATTGTTTTTCCTATAAAGGTAAAAGTCGATTTTTCAATCCATGATCTATTCACTAATTGTAAATCTCTTTTATTTTTTCACTTTATCAAAAATGATAACATCGTAGATACTAAAGAATTTAAACTTCGGGAGGAATTTTTACCTTTTAATATTTCGTCAAATCAGTTCTATGTAGATAAGCTTAGAATCTCAATCGAACCGGAAGATGATGTGGTGAGATATTGCGTATTTCGTTTATTTGATGACATGATATTGGAAACGGAAACTCCACCATCAGTAAACATAGTTAGAAATCCAGAACCACGAGAAAATGAAAAACAGATTTATGATTTTTTACGAACAACAGATTTTGAATATGTGAAACTATATTTTGTTCATAATGATCTTTTCTTCTCTGTTGATGTTAATAAAAATCAACAATTAAAACATTTTCCAATAGCATTAGCAGAAAGACTAGACATATCATATTTTTTCATAGAAATCTCTATTGAAAAAAAAACAAATTTTCTTGTTTATCGGGATAAGAAGAACAAGGAGTCAAAACAAGAAGCATTCTTAGTACATGTACATGTCACTATTGTACAAAGCCCTAAGGATAAACGTAGAGCATTATCGGAAGTTCACTTAATTTAACGTTTAAAAATGGAACAGGAAAGTAGACAAAAATACCTGATAGACAAACAAAACGAACTAAAAGTAAAACTAGAACAATATAATAAATGTAAGAAAAGATGGAGTAGAATTGATTCTGCTTTCAAAGCACTAAGTGTAGTTTTAACAGTAGGAACAACAATTGCAACGGCAGTAACTGGCGGATTGATGGTGCCAATACTTATTCCAACTGTATTAGCCGCAATTACTGCTATTCAAACCTCATCTTGTGGATTGATTGCTATGGGTTTTACATCCAAACAGAAATCTTATTTTAAAAAGAAAACCGAAATTTTAAATGCATATCTTAATAAGTTGTATATTTTCTTCGAAAGATCAAGAGAAGATAAGATCATTAGCGTTGAAGAGTTGGAAGAATTTAATGAAATTTTGGATAAATTTAATATACAAATATCAGCAATAAAAGATAATAAAAAGAACTCCAAAAATTAAGTAATTAAAAAAAAACATATAAAAAATATGAATAACATTGAAATTATAGACGATGAAACATTCATAGAAAACGTACTATTTACCGATCTTATCAGGGCTATTACTAATAGATTTTCAACATTTAATGGCCAAATTGAAATAGATGGTAGGATAATCGAGAATGGAAATCACAAACAATCCATGAAACTTCTTGGTTTCAATTCCAAAACTTTTAAGACCATTTTGTCTAATATGGATGCAAAATCTGACTGCTCGGATTGGTATTTTACAGGGAAAATAATTTTACGTAGAGACAATTTTAAGGAAATAAGAAGATCAAACGCTGGTAGAGGAACTGAACTACTTAAAAAGATAAATGAATATAAAGGTAAAAATTGTTATATACCAACAGATGGTAACTGTTTTATCAAATGCGTAAATCATGTTTTGAAAAAAGATTTAACAAATAAATTTCAAACATTCATTAATACATTTCCAAAAGCGAATAGAAAAGGAGTAATGACAGCTGCTAGAATTAATAAATTCAATGAGAAATGTAATACTTCATTTCAAATTTACACTCCCGAAAATAGAAATGTACGCCCCACCCTCACAGATGTAAACAAGGACAAGGCATTAGATTGGGTTTTATATTTACATAACTCACATTTCTGTCTTATAAGAAGAAATCAAAAAAAATTAGGGATTAAAGAAATAGAAGATAATTATGAACAGGTATGGAAAACATGTAGAGATGATAATGCTGTAAAAGAAGTATCACCTTTGAAACTAAACGTATTTTCAAATATGAGTGATGATACTTTATTCGCTTGGGACTGTGAAACGTATTCAGATAGTGAAACGCGTAAAGCAATTCCTTATTCATGTACGTTAATTAATTTAGAAAAGCTAAGAAAAAAGTTAGAGATGATACCTCCCACTGATAATATTCCAGAAGCATTTTATAACAAACTAATGAAAATAGTAGAAATATTTGTAGGCACAGATTGTATAGATCAAATGTTGAAATATTTAGGTAAATATGATAAAAAAAGATTAACATTGATTTCTCATAACGGTAGTGGTTTTGATAACTGGATCGTAATTAAAAACGTAAAGAAACTAACACAATGTCCACTAATAACACCCAGAGGAATTCTTTCTTTACCATTATCTAATCCATACACTGATGATGATTTACAGAAAAGATGGAAACGACAGAAAGATATAAAAAGTAAATCCAATTATTTACAGCATATTAATTTCACATGTTCCTATCAACACGAAGCATCTAGTTTAGCAACATGGGGAAAGTCGTCTAATCTACCAATGAATTTGAGAAAGATCGTTGATGTAGACATTGCAAAATATACCAAAGATAACTGGGAAATTTTAAGACACGAATGGGAACCATATGCAAAGCGAGACACCCTATGTCTTGGAGCATGCTTGATAAAATATAACAAAGTTATGAAAGACGTTGTATTCCAGAGCGTTTCTAATAATCTAACGGCTCCATCTCTATCTTTAAAGGGGTGGTATTATTTGTATCATTACGATAAAGAAATGGTTGAAGAACCATATTACGAAAGTACAAGACTCGTACCAAAACATACTGAAAAACAAAATATAGAAAAGGTTTACTCACACACTAACCCTTTTATAAGACATTTTATAAGACGCTCTATTAAAGGAGGAAGGGTTTCTGCAAATCGAAAAATATTTACAACTGATAAAATCAATGAAATTTGTGATGTATTAAAGGAATATACACAAACAAATGACGACAACATAATTGATTTATTTAAAGAATATAGTAAAAGTGATAAAGATAAAACAGAGGTTAATTCAAAACTTAAAAATATAACATGTTCTAGACTGATGGCATTTGATGCTAACGGTTTGTATGCTTCTGCTATGTCAGATTTAGATAGTGAATATCCCAAAGCAGAAAGTGGTAGACCGTTTTTACCAGAAGAAGAAGAAGAATTTGTAAGACTCTTCAATGAACAAAACTTTAGACCCAAAACTGCTATTTTAACAGTTTGGTTTGAGTATCCCAAAAACATGTTCTTCCAACCGATACCAGCTAAAGATAAAATTAGTTTTACGAACAAAGAAGGAAAAAAGGAAACTGGCACTAAAATAAGATTCAGAAATGGTTTCTGTTCAGATGTTTTAACATCGGTCGATATTCAAGAAATAGTAAAAGCTGGTGGACGAATTATTAGAATATTAGATGGCATAGTATACGAAGAAAACTTTAGAACTCCTCCCTATAGAGACTACATTTTAATTTTGAGAGATCTAAGAAATCAATTCAAAAGGGATGGCAATATCGTTGGTAGTAATTGCATGAAATTATTAGGTAATGCCCTGTATGGGAAATCTATTCAGAAGGATATATCTTCATCAAAACATCTTTGGAATGACGTAACTTTAAAGGCTAACTTTGATTCACATGTTAAACACTATGAAAAAATAAATGAGACTCAATACATTGTTGATATAGAAGAAGAAGAAAAAGAAATTGACGATGTAAATAGTAAATCTACACGACTTACACCCAGTCATTTGGGATCATTCGTATTATCGCACAGTAAGAAAAAAAAGAACAATTTTATTCACGTAATAGATGGGTTTTATCAACCGGAAATATACTATACCGATACTGATAGTTTATACATTTCATCTAGCAATTGGAATAAATTAAATGAAGCTGGATTAGTATCCGAAAATGAATACTGTAAAGGAAAGAATGATTACGGTGATGGTGGAATTATATTCGGTTTATATTTAGCGCCGAAAGTCAAATACAATATCATACTAACTTCAGATGGTGTTTTAAAAGAAAAGAAAACATTTAAAGGTTATTCTAATGATAAGATAACTGTAGACGATTATATTCGGTTGGCTAGTGGATATGATATATCAAATGAATTTAAGAGAAATTGGGAAAAAAGTTTCACAAATGGAGTAGTTATTCCAAGGGATGATGATAAACAAAAGAAAGTTTTTAGAAGTTATTTAAATCTTGTAAAGAGAAAGGCTCCAAATAGTGAAGGAATCATGTATCCTTATTGTAATAAAGATGAATTGAGTTTGGATGAAAACTATGAATTTGATGATTTCGATTATCTAACTATTCAAGAAGAGAATGAAGAGTTACTTAATTCTTTTTAAATGAAGTTGAATAACAATTTCTTCGTTTCCAAAGTCTATAAACCTATTTTTACCATCTTTGATTTCCAGATTTATATCTTTGATCATAAAGGAATTAAGTGGTAAATATGTTGTTTGAAATGGTTTTTCTATAATTCTATATCCAATCGGAACAGTGAATGTTGGAAGACTGTAAATAATCTGACGTTTATATTTATTGAAAAATCCACCGTTTATTAAATTGCAATGTATATTGATCACATCGACATCATTCTCGATATTAGCTTTATGTGGTGCTATAGTAGATTGGGTGTATACTCGTTTATCAAATCCTAGTAACGTATTCAATGAATTTTCTACGTTGAAATCAACTTGACTATTATTTCTTAATATCAATTTCATTTTGTTCAAATTTAAATTACCTTCGAATTCAATATTGTTTTTACCATTGACACTTCCTGCGTATTCAGATAGGTATTCGTTAATGGCTATGTATTCGTAACTTCCTGGTAGTAAACTTATGGTTTTGAATGTTGCTCCATTATCTGTTGATATTTTTATTTTGTTATTATCTTCGTTGATATTTCTAATGGAATTGTAAACAGAGAAATACTTTAATCCCAATTCATATTCTTGATTTCGATCGAGTTCATACTCATAGTCTAGAGATAATTTAATGTCTGATTTATTTGAGGTGATGACGAATAGTTGACTCATTTTTAATAACACTTTTATAATCATTTTTATCTATGATACCTTTTTGTAGGAGTCTTTTTAATATACAATTTAATTCATTATATTGTCTGTGTGATTGATGTCCTTCCTTCATTGCTGCTAATATTATTTGTAATCTATTAAGCAATTCTTCGTTGTTGTCGGATAAAAAAATTACACCATCTCCTGTATGTCCCAAAAAGTCATCGATTTCTTCTATAATATCATCAGTGTAGTTATCATCACTAGCATCGGTGTTATCATCTAATTCTTTTTCCAGTCTTCTTAATCTTAAAGTTTTTGGTCCTCCTGTCCTTGTCGATTTAAGAATTTCCACGTATGAATTTAAATCTTTGAAATTATAATCTTTATCATACCCATTCAAAAGATTAATCATACCGGGTGTTAAATCATATACAGCGTCTATTCTGTCAATCTTAAATGTTGGGTAGAGTTGATTGAAACGTATCCTAAAACCGTTAAGAATCAATCCATCCTGATCAATTGTTGGCTTTATTGTTTTGGCTAGGGTTGGATTTGGATTTGAAAAATAACGTTTTATATCATCTAATGTCCTGATTACGATTCCATCATCTTCAATGGGATATTCTATTTGTGGAGGAGATTGTTGAATTTGTTGTTTAGGAGCTTCTAATTTATTCTTGATATCCTCTTGACTTTTTAATATTGGTTTAAATAAAGTTTGTAGATTTTCTGTTAATCCAAGTTGTTGTAATCTGTTATTTTCAACTTGGGTCTTTATTTTATTCTTAGCTTTGATATATTCTCTATTTCTTTTTAAAATATTATTCCATTCCATTTTTAAAAAAATAAATTAACATATGTTTATCATTACTCTTTCACCCGCAGGTTTTCTTGTATTAACGAATACATATCCATGTTCCTCTGGATTTCTCCATTGAGCTTTACAAACCTTTTTAAACGAATCTCTGTCCATTCCGTGATTTATCGACTGTATGATTTGAGATAAATCTTTATCGTTTAATTCAAATAATAAAAAACAATTAGCATTTTTTCTAATAAACATAGAATCCATCCCGTAAAAAGATTGGGATTGGTATAAGCAGTGACAGTTGTGATGTCTTCCCTTCGTGAAGAATTCTTGTTGAACAGATTGATTTTTTTGCGCTACGCAGTCGTCAAACAATATTAAGTTCTTTCGTTTACTATCAATATTAGACAAGTCCAGATCATTTACATTTTTTGTCAGAAACACTTTTATGTCAGTTGGATTGAAAGATGGATTCTTTTCTTTTATGAAGGTATCTAAGATATCTTTTATTTCCATTTCTTCTTTATCGTAATATTGAAATAATTCTGGAACATATTTCTTTGGTAAATATTCTAAAGCTTTGAGAAATTGATAATACGATTGTTCTGGTGTTGTTGTGTAGATATATAGAGAATCAAAATCTAAAAGGTTGGGTGTTGTCAACATGTTAAAAGTGAGATGAGTTTTCCCAGAACCGGAACTACCGCATATACACATGAGCATTGGATTATTAGGAAATATTTCTGAATGATTAAATTTCTTTCCCATTTTTATGTACCAAAAATTACACCTTCTCCTTTATACTTTGAAAGATATATTCCTTCTCCACTGTGTATATTTTTAAAAAATATTCCATTACCCTTATGTTTGACTTTGATTTCCCCTGTGTCAATACTATCCACTAATTTAGTTAATCCTTGTTTGACAGTTTTCTTAGTTTCTTCACTAAATCGATTTCCAAATTCTTTAACTGTACCTAATATGTCTGCTACTCCCGAACCTTTTGCTAACTTTTCCATTTCCAAATTATGTCTACGTTTTTCACTTTTTTCAGCTTCGGCTGCTTTCTTGGCATTGACGGCTTGAACTATTCCTGCTGTCCCGCCGGCCGTGGCACCGGCTGCGGCCAAACCTGCAAAGATCAAGGGTAGGAAAGGTAAAAATCCACCTTCCTTTATGTTCTTGTCAATTCTTTCCAAATCTATATCATCTCGTACTTTACAGTGTTTATATTTATCAATAAGTTTTTTAGTTATGCTGATTCTTTTACCATTGTAAGTAATTGTAGTTGGCTTTTCTGTTTCGATAGCATCTATTATTCTTTTTACTAAAGTTTCGGGTTTCATTTTTAAGGGATTAATTTATTCTATTCGAATCATCCGTCTGTCGGATATTTTTATTATATGTTTTGCTTCTTCCAATAATAAACAATAACCGGTTACATCTCCTTGTGTTTTTTCGATATGAATATTTATGTTTACTCCAGTTTTGAAAAGATCTTCTTGATGAGCTGATAGATCAAAACAGAAGATTGGGTGATTAATTGCAAAATCTACATATCCAAACTGAGGTGGATTTCCAAATAATTCACACATATTTTTATAATTTCTATACAATTCATTATAATCCTTTGTGGATGGATTAATAGTTAAAGGTTGGTTAGGATAATTATCGTTGTTTAATCTTACTTGAACTTTACGGATTATAGGATCTTGAGTTTGGTTCATTGCCACTCTAAAGATATTGTTGTTATTTGTCTGAGAATCTGGTAAGTTCTTGAAACCAACTATTAAATATCTTGCTGGTTTAATGCTGTTAGTGATTGGCCATGTTGTGGATTCTCCAGTTAAAGTCATACTCCCTACAGTGTTGCGCCGAAGAAAAGCTATTTCAATGTCTTTAGTTAACGAGTTGAATATTCTCGTTTCTACTTCAATTGATGGTGTTATTACGGGTATGAAAAGTTGGAGATTTGTTATTTCTAATTTTGCATTTGAATTAGCTTCTCCAAAGAATATCTTATCGTCATTAATTTCTCTTTGTAAATGAATTTTAAATGGTAAACCTATAGAAACTTTTCTATGTTCTAAAAGACCGAATAAAGGATATAATTTCCAATTTACGTAATTACCCCATCTATTATCCTCAACAACATTATTGTACTGATTTACTCGTTTGTCAAACCCCTGGTTTACTGCTCTACCGATTCTCTCGATGCTATTTCTGGCAATGACTCTCATTCTAGCGATATCAGCATCGTTAGCTACAGTTTTTACTGGTTCTTTTAAAACGGTCCCATCACCAACATCGGGTATCCAACCCGAGACTGAATCGTAGTTTTTGGGATAAAGGACTGTTTTCAACATTGTGTCAAATTCTCCAGGGTGTTTGATGGTTTCTATGGGGTTTGATCCCGCTTCCAAAACCATTTCGCTAAATAAAGAAGGAAAGAAATTATTTTCTAATGTTGTATTAGTCTGTGGGACTCTATTTTCATTTGCTGTTCCGTCCTTGATTTTGAAATCGCATCTGAAATAGGCATCAGACAGTAGCAACCAATTTGACAGACTATTGATCTCGAAAGTGACCCTCCCACCATCATTTAGTTGGGATTTAGATCCAACACTCGGAGAAATAATTATGAAATCTTCTTTCTTACGAGTAAATGAATAAAGAATTGGATCGTATAATCTAAAAATTGGATCAAGAATTTTATTTGCCATTTTTAGAGGAATTATTTTGATAAAATACAATACATTTACTATATGCATATGTAACAGGAGGGATTGAATTGATTCGCGATCTGTTCTCCACCACCTAGCTCTCCAAAGTAGGAACATCAAGGCACATTAGACAACACAAAAATCACATTCCCGACCTATTGCTCTCTTACCCAACCACATAGTAGTTCACCATTGGACCACAAACCGAACACCCAGATCGTCTCGAGCTAACCCATGAGCTCTACTCTACCAGCGGAGTGTTGTAATTCCCATAGAAGTAAGCAATCAGAGCCGAACTTAGCGAGTTCCTGCCCCACGATCGACTGACTAATTATTACCAAAGTACGTACTTTTATACCCTGTTATGTTATGCACTGCACGTTTCATAACAACTTGCTGATTGACTTAAGCATATTTCCGATTGAATGTAAAAAAGCGAGGCACACATATTTTTGTTAAGTCTGATCGTTTCGGATTATATAAAACAGGATGTAATATTAATATATCTTACTTCCTGTTAGAGACTAATAAAATGTGTCTACCGGATATGATATCACCTGACATAGAAAGCAAATGTAAACAAGAAGCCATTTTGAATAATGTGTAATTTTTATTGTTTTTTTATCAATTATACCGTCTAATGAAGGGATAATAGGATTCTGATTAAGTTATTTTAATAGTTCAAGATGTCGAGCAATGGAATCTATCTATCAAATTATGTTTCTGTGTGTGGGTTACTAGTGCAACTTATGTCTGACCTATAAAGTCAACAATTGTGTATAATTAACTTCGTGTGTGCTATTATGCCTCACCCCTCAAACCACTACAGATTGACAAAGGAATGTTTCTGTGTATTGTTAGTGAATTCTATGTTGAAACACACGTCATATTTTACTTCCTTATATTCACTACAGACTCATAACATCACATCAAATCATATTGGACTTCTGAGCAGAGATAAAAATTTGCCTGAATTCCAAATTATTTAATCACATCAAAATCATATTGGACTTCTGAGCAGAGATAAAAATTTGCCTGAATTCCAAATTATTTTATTGGACTTCTGAGCAGAGATAAAAATTTGCCTGAATTCCAAATTATTTCATCACATCAAATCATATTGGACTTCTGAGCAGAGATAAAAATTTGCCTGAATTCCAAATTATTTTATTGGACTTCTGAGCAGAGATAAAAATTTGCCTGAATTCCAAATAATCATAATATTCATAATGTATATAATATCTGTAGTGATAAGGAAGATGTTGAGTTTTAACATGAATTCTCAATCAATTCATTAGATAAAAGTTTCCAATCTGTAGTGATTTCATGTAACCCTTTGTTAATTCTCCGAGACTTTCGAATTTTTTCGCTCTGAGAATTGACCTTAAAAGGGGTATACATGAAAAATTAAGGTATTGAAAACCCTATCTGTTTATTCTACAATATTTAGTAGGATTTACAACCAAAATGGGGGACATCAAATTCAATACCTAATTGGAGGGAGGTAAATTGATCACACGAAGAAAAAATATGGTTTTGTTGGCTTATAGGTTAACATAGGGTACTGAGTCATTCATCTCAGAAACATTTAATTTGAGGAGATGATTCCAATGTTTGATTATTTTGAACTATTGAATTTCCTTTTCAGTTATTCCCATGATTCCCTTCTACAGATAGAATAATTGATAAAAAAGCAAAATCCTTCAAAATTCTCATCTAAATGGCTTTCTTGTTTCAGCAATGTTGAAAGGAAGATATGTAGGTATTAGGTAAGTATTAGGTAAGTATTTTAAGTATAAATAAAGAAACCAAGTACTGACGATCCGAACCGCAAAACGAAACTCGAAATCCAAAAAGACATTTTGACGAAACATAGGTAACAGCTTAAGAACTTTTCATATGAGGAATTATATCAATCATACATGAGTAAGTATATCATAATAAAAAGTGGTATTAGGTGTCTAGAAGAGTAAGCATACCCTGCCTGGCGCCACAACATGAGTAGCCAGTCCACGCTTCATGTTTAAAAAAATTAAGTGTGGTCTGAAATATTTTTTCCAAGAAGAGTTACCTCACTTTAATAAAGGGAAGGAATAAAAAACCAGACCACATCAATTTTTTTTTAATGGGGTTTTTTCCTGTATTGTTTTAAAATTAAACTCATCCTATTTTTAATATGTTTTTTTTTTGATGGAATGTAGGAAATTTATTGAAGGTGTTTGTTGTAAGAATTCTATGAAAAATGTAGGGTGTTTTATGAAATGTAGAGGTTTTGTTTTGGGTACGCTCAATTTGGTTGCATTTTTTCCCCCATGAACTTATAGATCGGAAGCAAGTTTTTCCCCATGAAATTGAAAATGGAATGGGGGAAGCTTGCTTCCGATCTATAAGTTCTGTAACTACTTAGGATGTATAATCCAATAAGTTCACATGTTTCAGCCCCATCGAAACTTCCCATAGTGACATCGAAGTCAGAGTTATGTCTTTTATACCATGGTGTTTCGTTATTGTATAGTATAGATCGTTTTGTATGGAGGATGATGTGTCTCTCCTGGTCAGAGATGGTGTCATAATTGGATGCGAAGTTTATGGCATTATTCAGCAAATCCTCTGTTATTGATGGGTAGAATTCACATACATCAAAACATATAAATGAATGTTCTTGTTTGTTAGCTATAGTGTTATACCATGAAATTACTTGGTTAGTGTTTTTCCACTGGTTTAAGTCTGTAGATTTAATAATTTTTGAGTTGATACGTTCTAATATTTGTTTGCTGATTTTTCCAATTTCTGTTTTACATGGGTTTATCAGTCTACAGGTTGGCTTGTTTTCAAAGTTTGGCTTATGATCTTTAAGTGTTATAAATGCTTCACTTTTTGTTGTTACATCAATCCGATTATCAAGGTTCAGGCTGGTAGCGATGTTTTTATCCTCCGATGTTATGAGTTTCTCTGTTGCACTGGGTGCTTTTTTGTAGCCCTTGGTTATGTTCTGTTTCAACAAGTCATTGTATTGATCACGGTTTAGTTTATAAAAGTTTGTAGTTTTGTCTGCTTTTACAAATAATTTATCTTCATTCTTGATGTTCTGAGTATCCTTGAGTAGTTGGTTGTGGAAAGGTTTGTTAATATTTTTAAATTCTATATTTTGTACTATATTCAGCATACCGTCTTCAAATTCTTTTAATTCAGGTATCTGTGGTGGGGATTTTGTTGAATTAAATCCATAGTTTTCCTTATCTTCTGCATGAATGTCCGGATTAAGAAAAAAGAATGTTTTCCATCCTATATTTCTCATGAATTTTTCTGCTTTGCCCACAAGACATTTTAAATAATCCTTCTTTTCAGGTATAGGTATATTCTTTGTAGAATATCCCAAATTGACACGCTCAAATTTTTGTTGTTCCATGTTGATTTCTAAAGTGCTCAACAGTAATAACTGGGGCAAAATATATCTACTTTATGTTAAAACCATACGTAGGAAAAGTGCTCAACCGTAAGGGAGCTAAAATAAGTATTGAAAAGTTACAACAAAAGTTACATTAAGTTTGACAGATCTGTTTCGTGAAAGCCTGCAGAACAGACCTTCACTCTTCAGAACCAATATTGAACAAATCATATCTGCCCACAACAAACAAACCTTGAAAAAACACGAACTTAGAACAAATGCTGATGGCTGCAATTGCAGACAAAAACAACAGTGTCCTCTCGATGGTAAATGTCTTACAAGTAGTATAATCTACCAAGCAACTGTTATAAGACAAGACAATTACAAAGAGGATACATACATCGGCCTTACAGCGAATACGTTCAAAACTCGTTATAATGGTCACACACACAGTTTCAAACATACAGAAAACCGTAATGCTACAACTTTAAGTGAGCATGTTTGGAATTTAAAAGATAACAATATTCAATTTTCAATCAAATGGGAGATAATGAGCAGAGCTAAAGCATACAACTCTTCTAACAAGATCTGCAATCTGTGTCTGGAGGAGAAGTTTTTTATTATATATAAACCGCATCTCTCATCACTGAACAAGAGAAATGAACTCACAAGTGCATGCCGTCACAGGAGAAAGCATTTATTGTGCAGCTTCCCCAATACATAATAACCAGTGAACTCTACTCAGACTTTTTACCTCATGGGTTTTTCTGCAATTATTAATAAACATGAACAATAATCACTCATACAGGTATAAATACCAATTTTTCATGACACTCATCATTTCGCATTTAGTTTCTGAAGAGTGAAGGTCTGTTCTGCAGGCTTTCACGAAACAGATCTGTCAAACTTAATGTAACTTTTGTTGTAACTTTTCAATACTTATTTATATAATAATACTTTAAACTATGGAGTTGATTAATACAGTAAAAGCTGTTACTACAAATTATTGAATTTATTTATTGTTGTTATTAAACATTATAACGCGGATATCTTTGTTATGGTGTATTTATATAGTATAGTGTTATAGCGTGTAATGTCATCATGACCGGCCCTGTAGGACCGCTCTAAAAATAACTCAAGCTTCACGCAATCGATAGTTTGTCTTCAGTAGATTTATAGTGTGTAATGTCATCATGACCGGTCTTAAGTAGACATATACCGCGTGTTATTTGTGAGTTGCTAGGGACATTAACTAAAAATAGATGTGTGTAATGTCACGATAACCGGTATTAACATTGTGAGTGATACAGTAAAAGTTGTACCTCCCTTTACACATTGTTGAACTTATTTATATAATAATACTTGAAACCATAGAGCGATTCTGTATGATCACCTCTTGGTTACCAGTGTTTATCCGTAGTCAAGGGGTTGATTAATACAGTAAAAGTTGTTACTAAACATTGTTGAACTTATTTATATGTTGTTATTTTGTTCTATTAAACATTATATATACATATGGTAAATTTATTGTATTTTATCAAAATAATTCCTCTAAAAATGGCAAATAAAATTCTTGATCCAATTTTTAGATTATACGATCCAATTCTTTATTCATTTAATAAAAAAAAAGAAGATTTCATAATTATTTCTCCGAGTGTTGGATCTAAATCCCAACTAAATGATGGTGGGAGGGTCACTTTCGAGATCAATAGTCTGTCAAATTGGTTGCTACTGTCTGATGCCTATTTCAGATGCGATTTCAAAATCAAGGACGGAACAGCAAATGAAAATAGAGTCCCACAGACTAATACAACATTAGAAAATAATTTCTTTCCTTCTTTATTTAGCGAAATGGTTTTGGAAGCGGGATCAAACCCCATAGAAACCATCAAACACCCTGGAGAATTTGACACAATGTTGAAAACAGTCCTTTACCCCAAAAACTACGATTCAGTCTCGGGTTGGATACCCGATGTTGGTGATGGAAACGTTTTAAAAGAACCAGTAAGAACTGTAGCTAACGATGCTGATGAGGCTAGAATGAGAGTCATTGCCAGAAATAGCATTGAGAGAATCGGTAGAGCAGTAAACCATGGGTTTGACAAACGAGTAAATCAGTACAATAATGTTGTTCAGGATAATAGATGGGGTAATTACGTAAATTGGAAATTATATCCTTTATTCGGTCTTTTAGAACATCGAAAAGTTTCTATAGGTTTACCATTTAAAATTCATTTACAAAGAGAAATTAATGACGATAAGATATTCTTTGGAGAAGCTAATTCAAATGCAAAATTAGAAATAACAAATCTCCAACTTTTCATACCCGTAATAACACCATCAATTGAAGTAGAAACGAGAATATTCAACTCGTTAACTAAAGACATTGAAATAGCTTTTCTTCGTCGCAACACTGTAGGGAGCATGACTTTAACTGGAGAATCCACAACATGGCCAATCACTAACAGCATTAAACCAGCAAGAAATTTAATAGTTGGTTTCAAGAACTTACCAGATTCTCAGACAAATAACAACAATATCTTTAGAGTGGCAATGAACCAAACTCAAGATCCTATAATCCGTAAAGTTCAAGTAAGATTAAACAACGATAATTATCCTAACCAACCTTTAACTATTAATCCATCCACAAAGGATTATAATGAATTGTATAGAAATTATAAAAATATGTGTGAATTATTTGGAAATCCACCTCAGTTTGGATATGTAGATTTTGCAATTAATCACCCAATCTTCTGTTTTGATCTATCAGCTCATCAAGAAGATCTTTTCAAAACTGGAGTAAACATAAATATTCATATCGAAAAAACACAAGGAGATGTAACCGGTTATTGTTTATTATTGGAAGAAGCAAAACATATAATAAAAATATCCGACAGACGGATGATTCGAATAGAATAAATTAATCCCTTAAAAATGAAACCCGAAACTTTAGTAAAAAGAATAATAGATGCTATCGAAACAGAAAAGCCAACTACAATTACTTACAATGGTAAAAGAATCAGCATAACTAAAAAACTTATTGATAAATATAAACACTGTAAAGTACGAGATGATATAGATTTGGAAAGAATTGACAAGAACATAAAGGAAGGTGGATTTTTACCTTTCCTACCCTTGATCTTTGCAGGTTTGGCCGCAACCGGTGCCACGGCCGGCGGAACAGCAGGAATAGTTCAAGCCGTCAATGCCAAGAAAGCAGCCGAAGCTGAAAAAAGTGAAAAACGTAGACATAATTTGGAAATGGAAAAGTTAGCAAAAGGTTCGGGAGTAGCAGACATATTAGGTACAGTTAAAGAATTTGGAAATCGATTTAGTGAAGAAACTAAGAAAACTGTCAAACAAGGATTAACTAAATTAGTGGATAGTATTGACACAGGGGAAATCAAAGTCAAACATAAGGGTAATGGAATATTTTTTAAAAATATACACAGTGGAGAAGGAATATATCTTTCAAAGTATAAAGGAGAAGGTGTAATTTTTGGTACATAAAAATGGGAAGGAAATTTAATCATTCAGAAATATTTCCTAATAATCCAATGCTCATGTGTATATGCGGTAGTTCAGGTTCTGGGAAAACTCATCTCACTTTTAACATGTTGACAACACCCAACCTTTTAGATTTTGATTCTCTATATATCTACACAACAACACCAGAACAATCGTATTATCAATTTCTCAAAGCTTTAGAATATTTACCAAAGAAATATGTTCAAGAATTATTTCAATATTACGATAAAGGAGAAATGGAAATAAAAGATATCTTAGATACCTTCATAAAAGAAAAGAATCCATCTTTCAATCCAACTGACATAAAAGTGTTTCTGACAAAAAATGTAAATGATCTGGACTTGTCTAATATTGATAGCAAACGAAAGAACTTAATATTGTTTGACGACTGCGTAGCGCAAAAAAAATCAATCTGTTCAACAAGAATTCTTCACGAAGGGAAGACATCACAACTGTCACTGCTTATACCAATCCCAATCTTTTTACGGGATGGATTCTATGTTTATTAGAAAAAATGCTAATTGTTTTTTATTATTTGAATTAAACGATAAAGATTTATCTCAAATCATACAGTCGATAAATCACGGAATGGACAGAGATTCGTTTAAAAAGGTTTGTAAAGCTCAATGGAGAAATCCAGAGGAACATGGATATGTATTCGTTAATACCAGAAAACCTGCGGGTGAAAGAGTAATGATCAACATATATGTTAATTTATTTTTTTAAAAATGGAATGGAATAATATTTTAAAAAGAAATAGAGAATATATCAAAGCTAAGAATAAAATAAAGACCCAAGTTGAAAATAACAGATTACAACAACTTGGATTAACAGAAAATCTACAAACTTTATTTAAACCAATATTAAAAAGTCAAGAGGATATCAAGAATAAATTAGAAGCTCCTAAACAACAAATTCAACAATCTCCTCCACAAATAGAATATCCCATTGAAGATGATGGAATCGTAATCAGGACATTAGATGATATAAAACGTTATTTTTCAAATCCAAATCCAACCCTAGCCAAAACAATAAAGCCAACAATTGATCAGGATGGATTGATTCTTAACGGTTTTAGGATACGTTTCAATCAATTCAACCCAACATTTAAGATTGACAGAATAGACGCTATATATGATTTAACACCCGGTATGATTAATCTTTTGAATGGGTATGATAAAGATTATAATTTCAAAGATTTAAATTCATACGTGGACATTCTTACATCGACAAGGACAGGAGGACCAAAAACTTTAAGATTAAGAAGACTGGAAAAAGAATTAGATGATAACACCGATGGTAGTGATGATAACTACACTGATGATATTATAGAAGAAATCGATGACTTTTTGGGACATACAGGAGATGGTGTAATTTTTTTATCCGACAACAACGAAGAATTGCTTAATAGATTACAAATAATATTAGCAGCAATGAAGGAAGGACATCAATCACACAGACAATATAATGAATTAAATTGTATATTAAAAAGACTCCTACAAAAAGGTATCATAGATAAAAATGATTATAAAAGTGTTATTAAAAATGAGTCAACTATTCGTCATCACCTCAAATAAATCAGACATTAAATTATCTCTAGATTATGAGTATGAACTCGATCGAAATCAAGAATATGAATTGGGATTAAAGTATTTCTCTGTTTACAATTCCATTAGAAATATCAACGAAGATAATAACAAAATAAAAATATCAACAGATAATGGAGCAACATTCAAAACCATAAGTTTACTACCAGGAAGTTACAAATACATAGCCATTAACGAATACCTATCTGAATACGCAGGAAGTGTCAATGGTAAAAACAATATTGAATTCGAAGGTAATTTAAATTTGAACAAAATGAAATTGATATTAAGAAATAATAGTCAAGTTGATTTCAACGTAGAAAATTCATTGAATACGTTACTAGGATTTGATAAACGAGTATACACCCAATCTACTATAGCACCACATAAAGCTAATATCGAGAATGATGTCGATGTGATCAATATACATTGCAATTTAATAAACGGTGGATTTTTCAATAAATACAAACGTCAGATTATTTACAGTCTTCCAACATTCACTGTTCCGATTGGATATAGAATTATAGAAAAACCATTTCAAACAACATATTTACCACTTAATTCCTTTATGATCAAAGATATAAATCTGGAAATCAAAGATGGTAAAAATAGGTTTATAGACTTTGGAAACGAAGAAATTGTTATTCAACTTCATTTAAAAAGAATTAAGTAACTCTTCATTCTCTTCTTGAATAGTAAGATAATCGAAATCATCAAATTCATAGTTTTCATCCAAACTCAATTCATCTTTATTACAATAAGGATACATGATTCCTTCACTATTTGGAGCCTTTCTCTTTACAAGATTTAAATAACTTCTAAAAACTTTCTTTTGTTTATCATCATCCCTTGGAATAACTACTCCATTTGTGAAACTTTTTTCCCAATTTCTCTTAAATTCATTTGATATATCATATCCACTAGCCAACCGAATATAATCGTCTACAGTTATCTTATCATTAGAATAACCTTTAAATGTTTTCTTTTCTTTTAAAACACCATCTGAAGTTAGTATGATATTGTATTTGACTTTCGGCGCTAAATATAAACCGAATATAATTCCACCATCACCGTAATCATTCTTTCCTTTACAGTATTCATTTTCGGATACTAACTTACTGTGCGATAATACGAATGATCCCAAATGACTGGGTGTAAGTCGTGTAGATTTGCTATTTACATCGTCAATTTCTTTTTCTTCTTCTTCTATATCAACAATGTATTGAGTCTCATTTATTTTTTCATAGTGTTTAACATGTGAATCAAAGTTAGCCTTTAAAGTTACGTCATTCCAAAGATGTTTTGATGAAGATATATCCTTCTGAATAGATTTCCCATACAGGGCATTACCTAATAATTTCATGCAATTACTACCAACGATATTGCCATCCCTTTTGAATTGATTTCTTAGATCTCTCAAAATTAAAATGTAGTCTCTATAGGGAGGAGTTCTAAAGTTTTCTTCGTATACTATGCCATCTAATATTCTAATAATTCGTCCACCAGCTTTTACTATTTCTTGAATATCGACCGATGTTAAAACATCTGAACAGAAACCATTTCTGAATCTGATTTTAGTGCCAGTTTCCTTTTTTCCTTCTTTGTTCGTAAAACTAATTTTATCTTTAGCTGGTATCGGTTGGAAGAACATGTTTTTGGGATACTCAAACCAAACTGTTAAAATAGCAGTTTTGGGTCTAAAGTTTTGTTCATTGAAGAGTCTTACAAATTCTTCTTCTTCTTCTGGTAAAAACGGTCTACCACTTTCTGCTTTGGGATATTCACTATCTAAATCTGACATAGCAGAAGCATACAAACCGTTAGCATCAAATGCCATCAGTCTAGAACATGTTATATTTTTAAGTTTTGAATTAACCTCTGTTTTATCTTTATCACTTTTACTATATTCTTTAAATAAATCAATTATGTTGTCGTCATTTGTTTGTGTATATTCCTTTAATACATCACAAATTTCATTGATTTTATCAGTTGTAAATATTTTTCGATTTGCAGAAACCCTTCCTCCTTTAATAGAGCGTCTTATAAAATGTCTTATAAAAGGGTTAGTGTGTGAGTAAACCTTTTCTATATTTTGTTTTTCAGTATGTTTTGGTACGAGTCTTGTACTTTCGTAATATGGTTCTTCAACCATTTCTTTATCGTAATGATACAAATAATACCACCCCTTTAAAGATAGAGATGGAGCCGTTAGATTATTAGAAACGCTCTGGAATACAACGTCTTTCATAACTTTGTTATATTTTATCAAGCATGCTCCAAGACATAGGGTGTCTCGCTTTGCATTTGGTTCCCATTCGTGTCTTAAAATTTCCCAGTTATCTTTGGTATATTTTGCAATGTCTACATCAACGATCTTTCTCAAATTCATTGGTAGATTAGACGACTTTCCCCATGTTGCTAAACTAGATGCTTCGTGTTGATAGGAACATGTGAAATTAATATGCTGTAAATAATTGGATTTACTTTTTATATCTTTCTGTCGTTTCCATCTTTTCTGTAAATCTTCATCAGTGTATGGATTAGATAATGGTAAAGAAAGAATTCCTCTGGGTATTATTAGTGGACATTGTGTTAGTTTCTTTACGTTTTTAATTACGATCCAGTTATCAAAACCACTACCGTTATGAGAAATCAATGTTAATCTTTTTTTATCATATTTACCTAAATATTTCAACATTTGATCTATACAATCTGTGCCTACAAATATTTCTACTATTTTCATTAGTTTGTTATAAAATGCTTCTGGAATATTATCAGTGGGAGGTATCATCTCTAACTTTTTTCTTAGCTTTTCTAAATTAATTAACGTACATGAATAAGGAATTGCTTTACGCGTTTCACTATCTGAATACGTTTCACAGTCCCAAGCGAATAAAGTATCATCACTCATATTTGAAAATACGTTTAGTTTCAAAGGTGATACTTCTTTTACAGCATTATCATCTCTACATGTTTTCCATACCTGTTCATAATTATCTTCTATTTCTTTAATCCCTAATTTTTTTTGATTTCTTCTTATAAGACAGAAATGTGAGTTATGTAAATATAAAACCCAATCTAATGCCTTGTCCTTGTTTACATCTGTGAGGGCGGGGCGTACATTTCTATTTTCGGGAGTGTAAATTTGAAATGAAGTATTACATTTCTCATTGAATTTATTAATTCTAGCAGCTGTCATTACTCCTTTTCTATTCGCTTTTGGAAATGTATTAATGAATGTTTGAAATTTATTTGTTAAATCTTTTTTCAAAACATGATTTACGCATTTGATAAAACAGTTACCATCTGTTGGTATATAACAATTTCTACCTTTATATTCATTTATCTTTTTAAGTAGTTCAGTTCCTCTACCAGCGTTTGATCTTCTTATTTCCTTAAAATTGTCTCTACGTAAAATTATTTTCCCTGTAAAATACCAATCCGAGCAGTCAGATTTTGCATCCATATTAGACAAAATGGTCTTAAAAGTTTTGGAATTGAAACCAAGAAGTTTCATGAATTGTTTGTGATTTCCATTCTCGATTATCCTACCATCTATTTCAATTTGACCCTTAAATGTTGAAAATTTATGAGTAATAGCCCTGATAAGATCGGTAAATAGTACGTTTTCTATGAATGTTTCATCGTCTATAATTTCAATGTTATTCATATTTTTTATATGTTTTTTTTAATTACTTAATTTTTGGAGTTCTTTTTATTATCTTTTATTGCTGATATTTGTATATTAAATTTATCCAAAATTTCATTAAATTCTTCCAACTCTTCAACGCTAATGATCTTATCTTCTCTTGATCTTTCGAAGAAAATATACAACTTATTAAGATATGTATTTAAGATATCTGTTTTCTTTTTAAAATAAGATTTCTGTTTGGATGTAAAACCCATAGCAATCAATCCACAAGATGAGGTTTGAATAGCAGTAATTGCGGCTAATACAGTTGGAATAAGTATTGGCACCATCAATCCGCCAGTTACTGCCGTTGCAATTGTTGTTCCTACTGTTAAAACTACACTTAGTGCTTTGAAAGCAGAATCAATTCTACTCCATCTTTTCTTACATTTATTATATTGTTCTAGTTTTACTTTTAGTTCGTTTTGTTTGTCTATCAGGTATTTTTGTCTACTTTCTTGTTCCATTTTTAAACGTTAAATTAAGTGAACTTCCGATAATGCTCTACGTACATCCTTAGGGTTTTGTGCAATAGTGACACGTACATGTACTAAGAATGCTTCTTGTTTTGACTCCTTGTTCTTCTTATCCCGATAAACAAAAAAATTTGTTTTTTTTTCAATAGAGATTTCTATGAAAAAATATGATACATCTATATTTTCTGTTAATGCTATTGGAAAATGTTTTAATTGTTGATTTTTATTAACATCAACAGAGAAGTAAAGATCATTATGAACAAAATATAGTTTCACATATTCAAAGTCTGTTGTTCGTAAAAAATCATAAATCTGTTTTTCATTTTCTCGTGGTTCTGGATTTCTAACTATGCTTACTGATGGTGGAGTTTCCGTTTCCAATATCATGTCATCAAATAAATCAAATACGCAATATCCCACCACATTATCTTCCGGTTCGATTGAGATTCTAAGCTTATCTACATAGAACTGATTTGACGAAATATTAAAAGGTAAAAATACCTCCCAAGATTTAAATTCTTTAGTATCTACGATGTTATCATTTTTGATAAAGTGAAAAAATAAAAGAGATTTACAATTAGTGAATCGATAACGAATTGAAAAATCGACTTTTACCTTCATAGGAAAAAATATTTCAATTATAGTTTTCCCCCATATTTCACTCTGACTCAGACTATCAAAAATCCTTGTAGGAATATCAATATCAGTATTAATAATAGGAAGCCTTGTAGGAAGATCAATATCAAATCTCATAATTATTTTAAACCCATATTTATAATTAGAATAGATTCTTTCACGGTCATCCACCTTTATATGTTCTTTGTCCTCTTTAAAAGATGGAAGAAAGAAATAATAGGGTTTAATATATTCTAGTTCATTGAGATTATTTTGTAATGTGGTTATATTTGTTTCCTGTTTTAAAACTTCATTATTAATAGTAGTTATCCGTTGTTGAATCTCACTATAATCAATATTTTGTATTTGTTGTTGAATATAAGTTTTAATTTCACTATCATCAATATTTTGTATTTGTTGTTGAATATAAGTTTTAATTTCACTATCATCAATAGTTTCTATCTGTTGTTGAATATAAGTTTTAATTTCACTATCATCAATATTTTCTATCTGTTGTTGAATATAAGTTTTAATTTCACTATCATCAATATTTTCTATCTGTTGTTGAATATAAGTTTTAATTTCACTATCATCAATAGTTTTTAGTTCGTTTTGTAATTCAGTTTTAAATTTAGTTTCCAGAGCAGTTAATTCTTGTTGTAATTTATCTTTACTTATGCCTGGATTAATGTTGGATATTAGTTTTTTAAGATCTACTTTTTGCTTTGTTAGTTTATCATCTAAATTAGATATTAATGACCTTAAATTTTGTAATTGAGTTTTATCTATTGTATTGACTAATTGTTGTTGAATAGATTCTATTTGTTTTTGTATTTCGCTATCATCACTAAGTTTACTTTCTAATGCGGTTAATTTGTCTTCACTTATGCCTGGATTAATATTGGATATTAGTTGTTTAAGATCTACTTTTTGCTTTGTAATCTTGTCATCTAATTTAGATATTAATGACCTTAAATTTTGTAATTGAGTTTTGTTTTTGTAATTTACCATCATCAATATAATCTAATTCTTTCAATTTAGATTCATTTATAAAATCTTTATTATTTATTTGTCGTTTGAAGAATCTTTTCACATCAGCTATTCGATCTTTTAAATGTTTTTTATCTACTTCAATTAAATTTATTTGATCCATTAAATATTTCTTATGAACAGCATCATTATCGTTTTCCGGAGATTTTAAATTAGTTATACCAAAATTATTCATATCAATATCACCCTGAAGAATGTCTCCGATTTGATCCACAAAATATGGTTTGATTTTATTGATTGAAAATGTAGTGTTTGGTTTTTTAGTATCTAAAGGTAAGGCGCCTAAACCAAATTTATTTGCCATTTTTATTGAGTTAAATTTATTACAATTTCTTCGAACTGTTTTCCTAAACTCAACTGATATAAAACCCAAAGTGAAAGTTGTCCAAAAAACTTTTGACCCGGCTTTTGTATTTGAAATGTAGAAGATTTAATTGGTTGATTAGTTATATTCATAATCTCTTCAGTGGGATCTAATCCAAAAGAGTCGAAAAAATAAAAGTTAGAGTCTTTGTACAAAGCAGAAAGTAGTTATAGTAGTTATAGATTTAAAGCATGTTTCCCCCATTCCATTTTTCATTTCATGGGGGAAAAAACATGCTTTAAATCTATAACTACATGAGGAAAAAATGCAACCAAATTGAGCGTACCCAAAACAAAAACCTCTACATTAAATAAAACACCCTACATTTTTCATAGAATTCTTACAACAAACACCTTCAATAAATTTCCTACATTCCATCAAAAAAAAACATATTAAAAATAGGATGAGTTTAATTTTAAAACATGAACAATACAGATTCGAAGATTATTCAGGCGACGGTATCTTTTCATCTATATTTTCTCTAGGTTCAAAAATAATTCCAAAAGTAGCTGGCTTTGTTTCAAACAACAAATCCCTAATTTCCTCCGGAGCTCAAGCAGTTGGGTCCGTGGCAAAAGCAGGAATTAGAATAAACGACGCCGTGAAAAAATCCGACGAACTGAAAGAATTACAGCAAATAAGAGAACTACGGAACAAGAGAATAGAACAGCAGGTAAAAGAGGGAAAAGGGTTTAAAGTTATAGGATAAAAATGATAGTCGCTCACGCTCCAAAAACTTATTTTGGTTCCGATATTCAAAAATCATTAGGATATCTTCCTGGATTTCCATGGGCCAAATACTCTGGCGAGAAACATCTTCCAGGTCATAATTACACCGGTCCAGGTACTAGATTAGATCTGCGATTAGACGAAAACGATAAACCCAAACCAGGTGAAGAACCTGTCAATAGAGTTGACGCTGCTGCGCTTAAACACGACATACTTTACAGAAACAAAGACATAAACTTCAGACACGAAGCAGACAAACAAATGATAATCGAACTCGAAAATATTCCAAATCCAACATTCAAAGAGAAAATGCAAAGAGCGCTAATCATAAAACTGTTAAAAGCAAAGATGAAATTGGGTATGGGATTGGCAGATGAAATTCATAAAGAATTTAGAAAAAACAAACATTATTTAAAAGTTAAAGTATTTGATAAAGATGAAATATGGTCAGCAGATTTAATTAATATGCCAGTTGAAAGGGGATATAAATATTGTTTAACAGTTATTGATTTATATACACGTTATGCTTGGGTTATTCCTCTCAAAAACAAAACTGGAATATCAGTCAAACACGCATTTGAAACCATAATGAAACAATCTGACAGACGGCCCCAAAAGTTATGGGTAGATAAAGGGAGCGAATTTTATAACAAAAATATGAAATCTGTGGGGTTTGAAATTTACAGTACTCACAACGAAGGTAAGGCTGTAGTTATTGAAAGATTCAACAGGACTCTAAAAAATAAACTATTCAAAAAGTTCACGGAATTAAAATCTCAAAAATGGCTAAAAATATTACCAGAGGTCGTAGACGAATACAATAACAAAATACATTCATCTATAGGAGTGTCACCAGCACAAGCCTCAAAAAATCCAAATATTATAAGATCAATTAACGCGCAACATAACTACGAAAATGAGATAAACAATTTAAATATTAAACCCAAATTTAAAGTCGGAGATCGAGTTCGTATTTATAAATATAAAAGTAAATTCGAAAAAGGATATGTTGGTTATTGGACAAACGAAATATTTATCGTAGATAAAGTAAATAGCACATCCCCTCCAACATATGAATTAATCGATCAAGACAAAGAACAAATTATAGGTAGGTTTTATCAAAATGAACTTCAAAAAACCGACTTTTAAAAATGAATGAATTTCTCGATAAATATGGAACCGATACAACCACAAACTTCCAACTTATGAGATGGGCGAATGAGTTAAACATATCACCGTTTTATTATTGTATGAGAGATGAAATAAATAATCTCAAAAGTAAGAAAGGTAAATTCTACGCTATAACAAATATACACACTTCCGATCAAAAAGGTGTTCATCATTCTGCTTTGTACAAAGACTCTAACTTTTATTTTTTCGACTCTTTTGGATTAGATCCCACTGAAGAGATAATGAATATAACTAATCAACCAATTAAATCTTCTACATTTCAAATACAAAAGCCGGGTCAAAAGTTTTGTGGACAACTTTCACTTTGGGTTTTATATCAGTTGAGTTTAGGAAAACAGTTCGAAGAAATTGTAATAAATTTAACTCAATAAAAATGGCAAATAAATTTGGTTTAGGCGCTTTATCTTTAGATACTAAAAAACCAAACACTACATTTTCAATCAATAAAATCAAACCATATTTTGTGGATCAAATCGGAGACATTCTTCAGGGTGATATTGATATGAATAATTTTGGTATAACTAATTTAAAATCTCCGGAAAACGATAATGATGCTGTTCATAAGAAATATTTAATGGATCAAATAAATTTAATTGAAGTAGATAAAAACCATTTAAAAGATCGAATAGCTGATGTGAAAAGATTCTTCAAACGACAAATAAATAATAAAGATTTTATAAATGAATCTAAATTGAAAGAATTAGATTATATTGATGATGGTAAATTACAAAAAGAAGTAACAAGTTTAAAAAGTTTTATTCAACAACAATTAGTCAATACAATAGATAAAACTCAATTACAAAATTTAAGGTCATTAATATCTAAATTAGATGATAAACTAACAAAGCAAAAAGTAGATCTTAAACAACTAATATCCAATATTAATCCAGGCATAAGTGAAGACAAATTAACCGCATTAGAAAGTAAACTTAGTGATGATAGCGAAATACAAAAACAAATAGAATCTATTCAACAACAATTAGTCAATACAATAGATAAAACTCAATTACAAAATTTAAGGTCATTAATATCTAATTTAGATGATAAACTAACAAAGCAAAAAGTAGATCTTAAACAACTAATATCCAATATTAATCCAGGCATAAGTGAAGATAAATTACAACAAGAATTAACTGCTCTGGAAACTAAATTTAAAACTGAATTACAAAACGAACTAAAAACTATTGATGATAGTGAAATTAAAACTTATATTCAACAACAGATAGAAAATATTGATGATAGTGAAATTAAAACTTATATTCAACAACAGATAGAAAATATTGATGATAGTGAAATTAAAACTTATATTCAACAACAAATACAAAATATTGATGATAGTGAAATTAAAACTTATATTCAACAACAAATACAAAATATTGATGATAGTGAAATTAAAACTTATATTCAACAACAAATACAAAATATTGATTATAGTGAGATTCAACAACGGATAACTACTATTAATAATGAAGTTTTAAAACAGGAAACAAATATAACCACATTACAAAATAATCTCAATGAACTAGAATATATTAAACCCTATTATATCTTTCTTCCATTGTCTAAATACAATAAAGATTATTTGGTGGAAGAAATCAGTGGAGAACTCTTTTATAATTATAAATATGGGTTTAAAGCAAATATTAAAACAGATATAGATACTCATGGAAGCTTACCTGATCCTCGTGGAATCTTATCTGATACTCATGGAAGCTTACCTGATCCTCGTGGAAGCTTACCTGATCCTTTTGGAAGATTATCTGATATTATGACTTCTTTTGAGGGGAATACTATATTTGACATATTTTTTCCTATGAAGGTAAAAGTCGATTTACCAATTTATTATCAATTATTTGATAATAAATCTTTTGTATCTGTTCACTTTATCAAAAATGGTAACATCGTAGATACTAAAGTATTAAATCCTCTTCAGAACAATTTTAATATTTCGTCAAATCAGTTGTATATAGATAACCTTAGAATCTCAATCGAGCCGAGAGAACACCTTGGAATCTCACTCGAGCCGAGAGATGAAAGAGTATATTATATATTTAAGTTATATGATATGATATTGGAAACGGAAACTTCACCATCAGTAAGCATAGTTAGAAATCAAGAACCACAAAAAGAAGAAAGCAAACAGATTTATGAGTTTTTACGAACAACAGACTTTGAATATGTGAAACTATATTTTGTTCATAATGATCTTTACTTCTCTGTTGATGTTAATAAAAATCAACAATTTAAACATTTTCCAATAGCATTAACAGAAAATATAGGTGGATCATATTTTTTCATAGAAATCTCTATTGAAAAAAAAACAAATTTTTTTGTTTATCGGGATAAGAAGAACAAGGAGTCAAAACAAGAAGCATTCTTAGTACAGATACATGTCACTATTGCACAAAACCCTAAGGATAAACGTAGAGCATTATCGGAAGTTCACTTAATTTAACGTTTAAAAATGGAACAAGAAAGTAGACAAAAATACCTGATAGACAAACAAAACGAACTAAAAGTAAAACTAGAACAATATAATAAATGTAAGAAAAGATGGAGTAGAATTGATTCTGCTTTCAAAGCACTAAGTGTAGTTTTAACAGTAGGAACAACAATTGCAACGGCAGTAACTGGCGGATTGATGGTGCCAATACTTATTCCAACTGTATTAGCCGCAATTACTGCTATTCAAACCTCATCTTGTGGATTGATTGCTATGGGTTTTACATCCAAACAGAAATCTTATTTTAAAAAGAAAACAGATATCTTAAATACATATCTTAATAAGTTGTATATTTTCTTCGAAAGATCAAGAGAAGATAAGATCATTAGCGTTGAAGAGTTGGAAGAATTTAATGAAATTTTGGATAAATTTAATATACAAATATCAGCAATAAAAGATAATAAAAAGAACTCCAAAAATTAAGTAATTAAAAAAAACATATAAAAAATATGAATAACATTGAAATTATAGACGATGAAACATTCATAGAAAACGTACTATTTACCGATCTTATCAGGGCTATTACTCATAAATTTTCAACATTTAAGGGTCAAATTGAAATAGATGGTAGGATAATCGAGAATGGAAATCACAAACAATTCATTAAACTTCTTGGTTTCAATTCCAAAACTTTTAAGACCATTTTGTCTAATATGGATGCAAAATCTGACTGCTCGGATTGGTATTTTACAGGGAAAATAATTTTACGTAGAGACAATTTTAAGGAAATAAGAAGATCAAACGCTGGTAGAGGAACTGAACTACTTAAAAAGATAAATGAATATAAAGGTAGAAATTGTTATATACCAACAGATGGTAACTGTTTTATCAAATGCGTAAATCATGTTTTGAAAAAAGATTTAACAAATAAATTTCAAACATTCATTAATACATTTCCAAAAGCGAATAGAAAAGGAGTAATGACAGCTGCTAGAATTAATAAATTCAATGAGAAATGTAATACTTCATTTCAAATTTACACTCCCGAAAATAGAAATGTACGCCCCACCCTCACAGATGTAAACAAGGACAAGGCATTAGATTGGGTTTTATATTTACATAACTCACATTTCTGTCTTATAAGAAGAAATCAAAAAAGTTTAGGGATTAAAGAAATAGAAGATAATTATGAACAGGTATGGAAAACATGTAGAGATGATAATGCTGTAAAAGAAGTATCACCTTTGAAACTAAACGTATTTTCAAATATGAGTGATGATACTTTATTCGCTTGGGACTGTGAAACGTATTCAGATAGTGAAACGCGTAAAGCAATTCCTTATTCATGTACGTTAATTAATTTAGAAAAGCTAAGAAAAAAGTTAGAGATGATACCTCCCACTGATAATATTCCAGAAGCATTTTATAACAAACTAATGAAAATAGTAGAAATATTTGTAGGCACAGATTGTATAGATCAAATGTTGAAATATTTAGGTAAATATGATAAAAAAAGATTAACATTGATTTCTCATAACGGTAGTGGTTTTGATAACTGGATCGTAATTAAAAACGTAAAGAAACTAACACAATGTCCACTAATAACACCCAGAGGAATTATTTCTTTACCATTATCTAATCCATACACTGATGAAGATTTACAGAAAAGATGGAAACGACAGAAAGATATAAAAAGTAAATCCAATTATTTACAGCATATTAATTTCACATGTTCCTATCAACACGAAGCATCTAGTTTAGCAACATGGGGAAAGTCGTCTAATCTACCAATGAATTTGAGAAAGATCGTTGATGTAGACATTGCAAAATATACCAAAGATAACTGGGAAATTTTAAGACACGAATGGGAACCATATGCAAAGCGAGACACCCTATGTCTTGGAGCATGCTTGATAAAATATAACAAAGTTATGAAAGACGTTGTATTCCAGAGCGTTTCTAATAATCTAACGGCTCCATCTCTATCTTTAAAGGGGTGGTATTATTTGTATCATTACGATAAAGAAATGGTTGAAGAACCATATTACGAAAGTACAAGACTCGTACCAAAACATACTGAAAAACAAAATATAGAAAAGGTTTACTCACACACTAACCCTTTTATAAGACATTTTATAAGACGCTCTATTAAAGGAGGAAGGGTTTCTGCAAATCGAAAAATATTTACAACTGATAAAATCAATGAAATTTGTGATGTATTAAAGGAATATACACAAACAAATGACGACAACATAATTGATTTATTTAAAGAATATAGTAAAAGTGATAAAGATAAAACAGAGGTTAATTCAAAACTTAAAAATATAACATGTTCTAGACTGATGGCATTTGATGCTAACGGTTTGTATGCTTCTGCTATGTCAGATTTAGATAGTGAATATCCCAAAGCAGAAAGTGGTAGACCGTTTTTACCAGAAGAAAATAGAAAATTTGTCAAGCTCTTCAATGAACAAAACTTTAGACCCAAAACTGCTATTTTAACAGTTTGGTTTGAGTATCCCAAAAACATGTTCTTCCAACCGATACCAGCTAAAGATAAAATTAGTTTTACGAACAAAGAAGGAAAAAAGGAAACTGGCACTAAAATAAGATTCAGAAATGGTTTCTGTTCAGATGTTTTAACATCGGTCGATATTCAAGAAATAGTAAAAGCTGGTGGACGAATTATTAGAATATTAGATGGCATAGTATACGAAGAAAACTTTAGAACTCCTCCCTATAGAGACTACATTTTAATTTTGAGAGATCTAAGAAATCAATTCAAAAGGGATGGCAATATCGTTGGTAGTAATTGCATGAAATTATTAGGTAATGCCCTGTATGGGAAATCTATTCAGAAGGATATATCTTCATCAAAACATCTTTGGAATGACGTAACTTTAAAGGCTAACTTTGATTCACATGTTAAACACTATGAAAAAATAAATGAGACTCAATACATTGTTGATATAGAAAAAGAAGAAAAAGAAATTGACGATGTAAATAGTAAATCTACACGACTTACACCCAGTCATTTGGGATCATTTGTATTATCGCACAGTAAGAAAATAATGAACAATTTTATTCACGTAATAGATGGGTTTTATCAACCGGAAATATACTATACCGATACTGATAGTTTATACATTTCATCTAGCAATTGGAATAAATTAAATGAAGCTGGATTAGTATCCGAAAATGAATACTGTAAAGGAAAGAATGATTACGGTGATGGTGGAATTATATTAGGTTTATATTTAGCGCCGAAAGTCAAATACAATATCATACTAACTTCAGATGGTGTTTTAAAAGAAAAGAAAACATTTAAAGGTTATTCTAATGATAAGATAACTGTAGACGATTATATTCGGTTGGCTAGTGGATATGATATATCAAATGAATTTAAGAGAAATTGGGAAAAAAGTTTCACAAATGGAGTAGTTATTCCAAGGGATGATGATAAACAAAAGAAAGTTTTTAGAAGTTATTTAAATCTTGTAAAGAGAAAGGCTCCAAATAGTGAAGGAATCATGTATCCTTATTGTAATAAAGATGAATTGAGTTTGGATGAAAACTATGAATTTGATGATTTCGATTATCTAACTATTCAAGAAGAGAATGAAGAGTTACTTAATTCTTTTTAAATGAAGTTGAATAACAATTTCTTCGTTTCCAAAGTCTATAAGCCTATTTTTACCATCTTTGATTTCCAGATTTATATCTTTGATCATAAAGGAATTAAGTGGTAAATACGTTGTTTGAAATGGTTTTTCTATAATTCTATATCCAATCGGAACAGTGAATGTTGGAAGACTGTAAATAATCTGACGTTTGTATTTATTGAAAAATCCACCGTTTATTAAATTGCAATGTATATTGATCACATCGACATCATTCTCGATATTAGCTTTATGTGGTGCTATAGTAGATTGGGTGTATACTCGTTTATCAAATCCTAGTAACGTATTCAATGAATTTTCTACGTTGAAATCAACTTGACTATTATTTCTTAATATCAATTTCATTTTGTTCAAATTTAAATTACCTTCGAATTCAATATTGTTTTTACCATTGACACTTCCTGCGTATTCAGATAGGTATTCGTTAATGGCTATGTATTCGTAACTTCCTGGTAGTAAACTTATGGTTTTGAATGTAGCTCCATTATCTGTTGATATTTTTATTTTGTTATTATCTTCGTTGATATTTCTAATGGAATTGTAAACAGAGAAATACTTTAATCCCAATTCATATTCTTGATTTCGATCGAGTTCATACTCATAGTCTAGAGATAATTTAATGTCTGATTTATTTGAGGTGATGACGAATAGTTGACTCATTTTTAATAACACTTTTATAATCATTTTTATCTATGATACCTTTTTGTAGGAGTCTTTTTAATATACAATTTAATTCATTATATTGTCTGTGTGATTGATGTCCTTCCTTCATTGCTGCTAATATTATTTGTAATCCATTAAGCAATTCTTCGTTGTTGTCGGATAAAAAAATTACACCATCTCCTGTATGTCCCAAAAAGTCATCGATTTCTTCTATAATATCATCAGTGTAGTTATCATCACTAGCATCGGTGTTATCATCTAATTCTTTTTCCAGTCTTCTTAATCTTAAAGTTTTTGGTCCTCCTGTCCTTGTCGATTTAAGAATTTCCACGTATGAATTTAAATCTTTGAAATTATAATCTTTATCATACCCATTCAAAAGATTAATCATACCGGGTGTTAAATCATATACAGCGTCTATTCTGTCAATCTTAAATGTTGGGTAGAGTTGATTGAAACGTATCCTAAAACCGTTAAGAATCAATCCATCCTGATCAATTGTTGGCTTTATTGTTTTGGCTAGGGTTGGATTTGGATTTGAAAAATAACGTTTTATATCATCTAATGTCCTGATTACGATTCCATCATCTTCAATGGGATATTCTATTTGTGGAGGAGATTGTTGAATTTGTTGTTTAGGAGCTTCTAATTTATTCTTGATATCCTCTTGACTTTTTAATATTGGTTTAAATAAAGTTTGTAGATTTTCTGTTAATCCAAGTTGTTGTAATCTGTTATTTTCAACTTGGGTCTTTATTTTATTCTTAGCTTTGATATATTCTCTATTTCTTTTTAAAATATTATTCCATTCCATTTTTAAAAAAATAAATTAACATATGTTGATCATTACTCTTTCACCCGCAGGTTTTCTGGTATTAACGAATACATATCCATGTTCCTCTGGATTTCTCCATTGAGCTTTACAAACCTTTTTAAATGAATCTCTGTCCATTCCATGATTTATCGACTGTATGATTTGAGATAAATCTTTATCGTTTAATTCAAATAATAAAAAACAATTAGCATTTTTTCTAATGAACATAGCATCCATCCCGTAAAAAGATTGGGCTTGGTATAAGCAGTGACAGTTGTGATGTCTTCCCTTCGTGAAGAAATCTTGTTGAACAGTTTGATTTTTTTGCGCTACGCAGTCGTCAAACAATATTAAGTTCTTTCGTTTACTATCAATATTAGACAAGTCCAGATCATTTACATTTTTTGTCAGAAACACTTTTATGTCAGTTGGATTGAAAGATGGATTCTTTTCTTTTATGAAGGTATCTAAGATATCTTTTATTTCCATTTCTCCTTTATCGTAATATTGAAATAATTCTTGAACATATTTCTTTGGTAAATATTCTAAAGCTTTGAGAAATTGATAATACGATTGTTCTGGTGTTGTTGTGTAGATATATAGAAAATCAAAATCTAAAAGGTTGGGTGTTGTCAACATGTTAAAAGTGAGATGAGTTTTCCCAGAACCTGAACTACCGCATATACACATGAGCATTGGATTATTAGGAAATATTTCTGAATGATTAAATTTCTTTTCCATTTTTATGTACCAAAAATTACACCTTCTCCTTTATACTTTGAAAGATATATTCCTTCTCCAGTGTGTATATTTTTAAAAAATATTCCATTACCCTTATGTTTGACTTTGATTTCCCCTGTGTCAATACTATCCACTAATTTAGTTAATCCTTGTTTGACAGTTTTCTTAGTTTCTTCACTAAATCGATTTCCAAATTCTTTAACTGTACCTAATATGTCTATATACTAATGAAAATAGTAGAAATATTTGTAGGCACAGATTGTATAGATCAAATGTTGAAATATTTAGGTAAATATGATAAAAAAAGATTAACATTGATTTCTCATAACGATAGTGGTTTTGATAACTGGATCGTAATTAAAAACGTAAAGAAACTAACACAATGTCCACTAATAACACCCAGAGGAATTATTTCTTTACCATTATCTAATCCATACACTGATGAAGATTTACAGAAAAGATGGAAACGACAGAAAGATATAAAAAGTAAATCCAATTATTTACAGCATATTAATTTCACATGTTCCTATCAACACGAAGCATCTAGTTTAGCAACATGGGGAAAGTCGTCTAATCTACCAATGAATTTGAGAAAGATCGTTGATGTAGACATTGCAAAATATACCAAAGATAACTGGGAAATTTTAAGACACGAATGGGAACCATATGCAAAGCGAGACACCCTATGTCTTGGAGCATGCTTGATAAAATATAACAAAGTTATGAAAGACGTTGTATTCCAGAGCGTTTCTAATAATCTAACGGCTCCATCTCTATCTTTAAAGGGGTGGTATTATTTGTATCATTACGATAAAGAAATGGTTGAAGAACCATATTACGAAAGTACAAGACTCGTACCAAAACATACTGAAAAACAAAATATAGAAAAGGTTTACTCACACACTAACCCTTTTATAAGACATTTTATAAGACGCTCTATTAAAGGAGGAAGGGTTTCTGCAAATCGAAAAATATTTACAACTGATAAAATCAATGAAATTTGTGATGTATTAAAGGAATATACACAAACAAATGACGACAACATAATTGATTTATTTAAAGAATATAGTAAAAGTGATAAAGATAAAACAGAGGTTAATTCAAAACTTAAAAATATAACATGTTCTAGACTGATGGCATTTGATGCTAACGGTTTGTATGCTTCTGCTATGTCAGATTTAGATAGTGAATATCCCAAAGCAGAAAGTGGTAGACCGTTTTTACCAGAAGAAAATAGAAAATTTGTCAAGCTCTTCAATGAACAAAACTTTAGACCCAAAACTGCTATTTTAACAGTTTGGTTTGAGTATCCCAAAAACATGTTCTTCCAACCGATACCAGCTAAAGATAAAATTAGTTTTACGAACAAAGAAGGAAAAAAGGAAACTGGCACTAAAATAAGATTCAGAAATGGTTTCTGTTCAGATGTTTTAACATCGGTCGATATTCAAGAAATAGTAAAAGCTGGTGGACGAATTATTAGAATATTAGATGGCATAGTATACGAAGAAAACTTTAGAACTCCTCCCTATAGAGACTACATTTTAATTTTGAGAGATCTAAGAAATCAATTCAAAAGGGATGGCAATATCGTTGGTAGTAATTGCATGAAATTATTAGGTAATGCCCTGTATGGGAAATCTATTCAGAAGGATATATCTTCATCAAAACATCTTTGGAATGACGTAACTTTAAAGGCTAACTTTGATTCACATGTTAAACACTATGAAAAAATAAATGAGACTCAATACATTGTTGATATAGAAAAAGAAGAAAAAGAAATTGACGATGTAAATAGTAAATCTACACGACTTACACCCAGTCATTTGGGATCATTTGTATTATCGCACAGTAAGAAAATAATGAACAATTTTATTCACGTAATAGATGGGTTTTATCAACCGGAAATATACTATACCGATACTGATAGTTTATACATTTCATCTAGCAATTGGAATAAATTAAATGAAGCTGGATTAGTATCCGAAAATGAATACTGTAAAGGAAAGAATGATTACGGTGATGGTGGAATTATATTAGGTTTATATTTAGCGCCGAAAGTCAAATACAATATCATACTAACTTCAGATGGTGTTTTAAAAGAAAAGAAAACATTTAAAGGTTATTCTAATGATAAGATAACTGTAGACGATTATATTCGGTTGGCTAGTGGATATGATATATCAAATGAATTTAAGAGAAATTGGGAAAAAAGTTTCACAAATGGAGTAGTTATTCCAAGGGATGATGATAAACAAAAGAAAGTTTTTAGAAGTTATTTAAATCTTGTAAAGAGAAAGGCTCCAAATAGTGAAGGAATCATGTATCCTTATTGTAATAAAGATGAATTGAGTTTGGATGAAAACTATGAATTTGATGATTTCGATTATCTAACTATTCAAGAAGAGAATGAAGAGTTACTTAATTCTTTTTAAATGAAGTTGAATAACAATTTCTTCGTTTCCAAAGTCTATAAGCCTATTTTTACCATCTTTGATTTCCAGATTTATATCTTTGATCATAAAGGAATTAAGTGGTAAATACGTTGTTTGAAATGGTTTTTCTATAATTCTATATCCAATCGGAACAGTGAATGTTGGAAGACTGTAAATAATCTGACGTTTGTATTTATTGAAAAATCCACCGTTTATTAAATTGCAATGTATATTGATCACATCGACATCATTCTCGATATTAGCTTTATGTGGTGCTATAGTAGATTGGGTGTATACTCGTTTATCAAATCCTAGTAACGTATTCAATGAATTTTCTACGTTGAAATCAACTTGACTATTATTTCTTAATATCAATTTCATTTTGTTCAAATTTAAATTACCTTCGAATTCAATATTGTTTTTACCATTGACACTTCCTGCGTATTCAGATAGGTATTCGTTAATGGCTATGTATTCGTAACTTCCTGGTAGTAAACTTATGGTTTTGAATGTAGCTCCATTATCTGTTGATATTTTTATTTTGTTATTATCTTCGTTGATATTTCTAATGGAATTGTAAACAGAGAAATACTTTAATCCCAATTCATATTCTTGATTTCGATCGAGTTCATACTCATAGTCTAGAGATAATTTAATGTCTGATTTATTTGAGGTGATGACGAATAGTTGACTCATTTTTAATAACACTTTTATAATCATTTTTATCTATGATACCTTTTTGTAGGAGTCTTTTTAATATACAATTTAATTCATTATATTGTCTGTGTGATTGATGTCCTTCCTTCATTGCTGCTAATATTATTTGTAATCCATTAAGCAATTCTTCGTTGTTGTCGGATAAAAAAATTACACCATCTCCTGTATGTCCCAAAAAGTCATCGATTTCTTCTATAATATCATCAGTGTAGTTATCATCACTAGCATCGGTGTTATCATCTAATTCTTTTTCCAGTCTTCTTAATCTTAAAGTTTTTGGTCCTCCTGTCCTTGTCGATTTAAGAATTTCCACGTATGAATTTAAATCTTTGAAATTATAATCTTTATCATACCCATTCAAAAGATTAATCATACCGGGTGTTAAATCATATACAGCGTCTATTCTGTCAATCTTAAATGTTGGGTAGAGTTGATTGAAACGTATCCTAAAACCGTTAAGAATCAATCCATCCTGATCAATTGTTGGCTTTATTGTTTTGGCTAGGGTTGGATTTGGATTTGAAAAATAACGTTTTATATCATCTAATGTCCTGATTACGATTCCATCATCTTCAATGGGATATTCTATTTGTGGAGGAGATTGTTGAATTTGTTGTTTAGGAGCTTCTAATTTATTCTTGATATCCTCTTGACTTTTTAATATTGGTTTAAATAAAGTTTGTAGATTTTCTGTTAATCCAAGTTGTTGTAATCTGTTATTTTCAACTTGGGTCTTTATTTTATTCTTAGCTTTGATATATTCTCTATTTCTTTTTAAAATATTATTCCATTCCATTTTTAAAAAAATAAATTAACATATGTTGATCATTACTCTTTCACCCGCAGGTTTTCTGGTATTAACGAATACATATCCATGTTCCTCTGGATTTCTCCATTGAGCTTTACAAACCTTTTTAAATGAATCTCTGTCCATTCCATGATTTATCGACTGTATGATTTGAGATAAATCTTTATCGTTTAATTCAAATAATAAAAAACAATTAGCATTTTTTCTAATGAACATAGCATCCATCCCGTAAAAAGATTGGGCTTGGTATAAGCAGTGACAGTTGTGATGTCTTCCCTTCGTGAAGAAATCTTGTTGAACAGTTTGATTTTTTTGCGCTACGCAGTCGTCAAACAATATTAAGTTCTTTCGTTTACTATCAATATTAGACAAGTCCAGATCATTTACATTTTTTGTCAGAAACACTTTTATGTCAGTTGGATTGAAAGATGGATTCTTTTCTTTTATGAAGGTATCTAAGATATCTTTTATTTCCATTTCTCCTTTATCGTAATATTGAAATAATTCTTGAACATATTTCTTTGGTAAATATTCTAAAGCTTTGAGAAATTGATAATACGATTGTTCTGGTGTTGTTGTGTAGATATATAGAAAATCAAAATCTAAAAGGTTGGGTGTTGTCAACATGTTAAAAGTGAGATGAGTTTTCCCAGAACCTGAACTACCGCATATACACATGAGCATTGGATTATTAGGAAATATTTCTGAATGATTAAATTTCTTTTCCATTTTTATGTACCAAAAATTACACCTTCTCCTTTATACTTTGAAAGATATATTCCTTCTCCAGTGTGTATATTTTTAAAAAATATTCCATTACCCTTATGTTTGACTTTGATTTCCCCTGTGTCAATACTATCCACTAATTTAGTTAATCCTTGTTTGACAGTTTTCTTAGTTTCTTCACTAAATCGATTTCCAAATTCTTTAACTGTACCTAATATGTCTATATACTAATGAAAATAGTAGAAATATTTGTAGGCACAGATTGTATAGATCAAATGTTGAAATATTTAGGTAAATATGATAAAAAAAGATTAACATTGATTTCTCATAACGGTAGTGGTTTTGATAACTGGATCGTAATTAAAAACGTAAAGAAACTAACACAATGTCCACTAATAACACCCAGAGGAATTATTTCTTTACCATTATCTAATCCATACACTGATGAAGATTTACAGAAAAGATGGAAACGACAGAAAGATATAAAAAGTAAATCCAATTATTTACAGCATATTAATTTCACATGTTCCTATCAACACGAAGCATCTAGTTTAGCAACATGGGGAAAGTCGTCTAATCTACCAATGAATTTGAGAAAGATCGTTGATGTAGACATTGCAAAATATACCAAAGATAACTGGGAAATTTTAAGACACGAATGGGAACCATATGCAAAGCGAGACACCCTATGTCTTGGAGCATGCTTGATAAAATATAACAAAGTTATGAAAGACGTTGTATTCCAGAGCGTTTCTAATAATCTAACGGCTCCATCTCTATCTTTAAAGGGGTGGTATTATTTGTATCATTACGATAAAGAAATGGTTGAAGAACCATATTACGAAAGTACAAGACTCGTACCAAAACATACTGAAAAACAAAATATAGAAAAGGTTTACTCACACACTAACCCTTTTATAAGACATTTTATAAGACGCTCTATTAAAGGAGGAAGGGTTTCTGCAAATCGAAAAATATTTACAACTGATAAAATCAATGAAATTTGTGATGTATTAAAGGAATATACACAAACAAATGACGACAACATAATTGATTTATTTAAAGAATATAGTAAAAGTGATAAAGATAAAACAGAGGTTAATTCAAAACTTAAAAATATAACATGTTCTAGACTGATGGCATTTGATGCTAACGGTTTGTATGCTTCTGCTATGTCAGATTTAGATAGTGAATATCCCAAAGCAGAAAGTGGTAGACCGTTTTTACCAGAAGAAAATAGAAAATTTGTCAAGCTCTTCAATGAACAAAACTTTAGACCCAAAACTGCTATTTTAACAGTTTGGTTTGAGTATCCCAAAAACATGTTCTTCCAACCGATACCAGCTAAAGATAAAATTAGTTTTACGAACAAAGAAGGAAAAAAGGAAACTGGCACTAAAATAAGATTCAGAAATGGTTTCTGTTCAGATGTTTTAACATCGGTCGATATTCAAGAAATAGTAAAAGCTGGTGGACGAATTATTAGAATATTAGATGGCATAGTATACGAAGAAAACTTTAGAACTCCTCCCTATAGAGACTACATTTTAATTTTGAGAGATCTAAGAAATCAATTCAAAAGGGATGGCAATATCGTTGGTAGTAATTGCATGAAATTATTAGGTAATGCCCTGTATGGGAAATCTATTCAGAAGGATATATCTTCATCAAAACATCTTTGGAATGACGTAACTTTAAAGGCTAACTTTGATTCACATGTTAAACACTATGAAAAAATAAATGAGACTCAATACATTGTTGATATAGAAAAAGAAGAAAAAGAAATTGACGATGTAAATAGTAAATCTACACGACTTACACCCAGTCATTTGGGATCATTTGTATTATCGCACAGTAAGAAAATAATGAACAATTTTATTCACGTAATAGATGGGTTTTATCAACCGGAAATATACTATACCGATACTGATAGTTTATACATTTCATCTAGCAATTGGAATAAATTAAATGAAGCTGGATTAGTATCCGAAAATGAATACTGTAAAGGAAAGAATGATTACGGTGATGGTGGAATTATATTAGGTTTATATTTAGCGCCGAAAGTCAAATACAATATCATACTAACTTCAGATGGTGTTTTAAAAGAAAAGAAAACATTTAAAGGTTATTCTAATGATAAGATAACTGTAGACGATTATATTCGGTTGGCTAGTGGATATGATATATCAAATGAATTTAAGAGAAATTGGGAAAAAAGTTTCACAAATGGAGTAGTTATTCCAAGGGATGATGATAAACAAAAGAAAGTTTTTAGAAGTTATTTAAATCTTGTAAAGAGAAAGGCTCCAAATAGTGAAGGAATCATGTATCCTTATTGTAATAAAGATGAATTGAGTTTGGATGAAAACTATGAATTTGATGATTTCGATTATCTAACTATTCAAGAAGAGAATGAAGAGTTACTTAATTCTTTTTAAATGAAGTTGAATAACAATTTCTTCGTTTCCAAAGTCTATAAACCTATTTTTACCATCTTTGATTTCCAGATTTATATCTTTGATCATAAAGGAATTAAGTGGTAAATACGTTGTTTGAAATGGTTTTTCTATAATTCTATATCCAATCGGAACAGTGAATGTTGGAAGACTGTAAATAATCTGACGTTTGTATTTATTGAAAAATCCACCGTTTATTAAATTGCAATGTATATTGATCACATCGACATCATTCTCGATATTAGCTTTATGTGGTGCTATAGTAGATTGGGTGTATACTCGTTTATCAAATCCTAGTAACGTATTCAATGAATTTTCTACGTTGAAATCAACTTGACTATTATTTCTTAATATCAATTTCATTTTGTTCAAATTTAAATTACCTTCGAATTCAATATTGTTTTTACCATTGACACTTCCTGCGTATTCAGATAGGTATTCGTTAATGGCTATGTATTCGTAACTTCCTGGTAGTAAACTTATGGTTTTGAATGTAGCTCCATTATCTGTTGATATTTTTATTTTGTTATTATCTTCGTTGATATTTCTAATGGAATTGTAAACAGAGAAATACTTTAATCCCAATTCATATTCTTGATTTCGATCGAGTTCATACTCATAGTCTAGAGATAATTTAATGTCTGATTTATTTGAGGTGATGACGAATAGTTGACTCATTTTTAATAACACTTTTATAATCATTTTTATCTATGATACCTTTTTGTAGGAGTCTTTTTAATATACAATTTAATTCATTATATTGTCTGTGTGATTGATGTCCTTCCTTCATTGCTGCTAATATTATTTGTAATCCATTAAGCAATTCTTCGTTGTTGTCGGATAAAAAAATTACACCATCTCCTGTATGTCCCAAAAAGTCATCGATTTCTTCTATAATATCATCAGTGTAGTTATCATCACTAGCATCGGTGTTATCATCTAATTCTTTTTCCAGTCTTCTTAATCTTAAAGTTTTTGGTCCTCCTGTCCTTGTCGATTTAAGAATTTCCACGTATGAATTTAAATCTTTGAAATTATAATCTTTATCATACCCATTCAAAAGATTAATCATACCGGGTGTTAAATCATATACAGCGTCTATTCTGTCAATCTTAAATGTTGGGTAGAGTTGATTGAAACGTATCCTAAAACCGTTAAGAATCAATCCATCCTGATCAATTGTTGGCTTTATTGTTTTGGCTAGGGTTGGATTTGGATTTGAAAAATAACGTTTTATATCATCTAATGTCCTGATTACGATTCCATCATCTTCAATGGGATATTCTATTTGTGGAGGAGATTGTTGAATTTGTTGTTTAGGAGCTTCTAATTTATTCTTGATATCCTCTTGACTTTTTAATATTGGTTTAAATAAAGTTTGTAGATTTTCTGTTAATCCAAGTTGTTGTAATCTGTTATTTTCAACTTGGGTCTTTATTTTATTCTTAGCTTTGATATATTCTCTATTTCTTTTTAAAATATTATTCCATTCCATTTTTAAAAAAATAAATTAACATATGTTGATCATTACTCTTTCACCCGCAGGTTTTCTGGTATTAACGAATACATATCCATGTTCCTCTGGATTTCTCCATTGAGCTTTACAAACCTTTTTAAATGAATCTCTGTCCATTCCATGATTTATCGACTGTATGATTTGAGATAAATCTTTATCGTTTAATTCAAATAATAAAAAACAATTAGCATTTTTTCTAATGAACATAGCATCCATCCCGTAAAAAGATTGGGCTTGGTATAAGCAGTGACAGTTGTGATGTCTTCCCTTCGTGAAGAAATCTTGTTGAACAGTTTGATTTTTTTGCGCTACGCAGTCGTCAAACAATATTAAGTTCTTTCGTTTACTATCAATATTAGACAAGTCCAGATCATTTACATTTTTTGTCAGAAACACTTTTATGTCAGTTGGATTGAAAGATGGATTCTTTTCTTTTATGAAGGTATCTAAGATATCTTTTATTTCCATTTCTCCTTTATCGTAATATTGAAATAATTCTTGAACATATTTCTTTGGTAAATATTCTAAAGCTTTGAGAAATTGATAATACGATTGTTCTGGTGTTGTTGTGTAGATATATAGAAAATCAAAATCTAAAAGGTTGGGTGTTGTCAACATGTTAAAAGTGAGATGAGTTTTCCCAGAACCTGAACTACCGCATATACACATGAGCATTGGATTATTAGGAAATATTTCTGAATGATTAAATTTCTTTTCCATTTTTATGTACCAAAAATTACACCTTCTCCTTTATACTTTGAAAGATATATTCCTTCTCCAGTGTGTATATTTTTAAAAAATATTCCATTACCCTTATGTTTGACTTTGATTTCCCCTGTGTCAATACTATCCACTAATTTAGTTAATCCTTGTTTGACAGTTTTCTTAGTTTCTTCACTAAATCGATTTCCAAATTCTTTAACTGTACCTAATATGTCTGCTACTCCCGAACCTTTTGCTAACTTTTCCATTTCCAAATTATGTCTACGTTTTTCACTTTTTTCAGCTTCGGCTGCTTTCTTGGCATTGACGGCTTGAACTATTCCTGCTGTTCCGCCGGCCGTGGCACCGGCTGCGGCCAAACCTGCAAAGATCAAGGGTAGGAAAGGTAAAAATCCACCTTCCTTTATGTTCTTGTCAATTCTTTCCAAATCTATATCATCTCGTACTTTACAGTGTTTATATTTATCAATAAGTTTTTTAGTTATGCTGATTCTTTTACCATTGTAAGTAATTGTAGTTGGCTTTTCTGTTTCGATAGCATCTATTATTCTTTTTACTAAAGTTTCGGGTTTCATTTTTAAGGGATTAATTTATTCTATTCGAATCATCCGTCTGTCGGATATTTTTATTATATGTTTTGCTTCTTCCAATAATAAACAATAACCGGTTACATCTCCTTGTGTTTTTTCGATATGAATATTTATGTTTACTCCAGTTTTGAAAAGATCTTCTTGATGAGCTGATAGATCAAAACAGAAGATTGGGTGATTAATTGCAAAATCTACATATCCAAACTGAGGTGGATTTCCAAATAATTCACACATATTTTTATAATTTCTATACAATTCATTATAATCCTTTGTGGATGGATTAATAGTTAAAGGTTGGTTAGGATAATTATCGTTGTTTAATCTTACTTGAACTTTACGGATTATAGGATCTTGAGTTTGGTTCATTGCCACTCTAAAGATATTGTTGTTATTTGTCTGAGAATCTGGTAAGTTCTTGAAACCAACTATTAAATATCTTGCTGGTTTAATGCTGTTAGTGATTGGCCATGTTGTGGATTCTCCAGTTAAAGTCATGCTCCCTACAGTGTTGCGACGAAGAAAAGCTATTTCAATGTCTTTAGTTAACGAGTTGAATATTCTCGTTTCTACTTCAATTGATGGTGTTATTACGGGTATGAAAAGTTGGAGATTTGTTATTTCTAATTTTGCATTTGAATTAGCTTCTCCAAAGAATATCTTATCGTCATTAATTTCTCTTTGTAAATGAATTTTAAATGGTAAACCTATAGAAACTTTTCTATGTTCTAAAAGACCGAATAAAGGATATAATTTCCAATTTACGTAATTACCCCATCTATTATCCTCAACAACATTATTGTACTGATTTACTCGTTTGTCAAACCCCTGGTTTACTGCTCTACCGATTCTCTCGATGCTATTTCTGGCAATGACTCTCATTCTAGCGATATCAGCATCGTTAGCTACAGTTTTTACTGGTTCTTTTAAAACGGTCCCATCACCAACATCGGGTATCCAACCCGAGACTGAATCGTAGTTTTTGGGGTAAAGGACTGTTTTCAACATTGTGTCAAATTCTCCAGGGTGTTTGATGGTTTCTATGGGGTTTGATCCCGCTTCCAAAACCATTTCGCTAAATAAAGAAGGAAAGAAATTATTTTCTAATGTTGTATTAGTCTGTGGGACTCTATTTTCATTTGCTGTTCCGTCCTTGATTTTGAAATCGCATCTGAAATAGGCATCAGACAGTAGCAACCAATTTGAAAGTGAATTGATCTCGAAAGTGACCCTCCCACCATCATTCAATTGTGATTTAGATCCAACACTCGGAGAAATAATTATGAAATCTTCTTTTTTTTTATTAAATGAATAAAGAATTGGATCGTATAATCTAAAAATTGGATCAAGAATTTTATTTGCCATTTTTAGAGGAATTATTTTGTTAAAATACAATACATTTACTATATGCATATATAATGTTTAATAGAACAAAATAACAACATATAAATAAGTTCAACAATGTTTAGTAACAACTTTTACTGTATTAATCAACCCCTTGACTACGGATAAACACTGGTAACCAAGAGGTGATCATACAGAATCGCTACATGGTTTCAAGTATTATTATATAAATAAGTTCAACAATGTGTAAAGGGAGGTACAACTTTTACTGTATCACTCACAATGTTAATACCGGTCCTACAGGGCCGGTTATCGTGACATTACACACATCTATTTTTAGTTAATGTCCCTAGCAACTCACAAATAACACGTGGTATATGTCTACTTAAGACCGGTCATGATGACATTACACACTATAAATCTACTGAAGACAAACTATCGATTGCGTGAAGCTTGAGTTATTTTTAGAGCGGTCCTACAGGGCCGGTCATGATGACATTACACGCTATAACACTATACTATATAAATACACCATAACAAAGATATCCGCGTTATAATGTTTAATAACAACAATAAATAAATTCAATAATTTGTAGTAACAGCTTTTACTGTATTAATCAACTCCATAGTTTAAAGTATTATTATATAAATAACAATGTGTAAAGGCAGGTAACAACTTATACTGTATCAATCAACTCCTTGAATACGGATAAACACTGGTATCCAGGGACCGCTTTGAAGAGATCGCTGTGTAGTTACAAGTATTATTTCTATAAGAGCCGTAACACGTGATGAATATCGATTATCAACATGTTGCATTAAACAAAGAAAGTTGTTAATGGTAAAATCAATAGTCCATTTAGACAGAGTCATAAACGAGTGAAGCATTGAATCAATACATTCTGTATAATCTAGAAACTCTATTACGTGAATATTGTACAGTCATTATGACTCACGTTCCTTTCCAAAACCTTCGTTGTTCAGGACTGGCTTTTAATTCCTTGTCAATATCAGGCATCCAACTAAGTAATTGAGAAATAGAAACTGTGACTGTTTTAAACTTTGGGTATTCTGTACATAGTTTTGCAAGACGTCTTAGTTTTCTACAATGGCTTAGCGAAATACATAAGTTGGTTTTAACGAAATTACTAAATAAACCAAAATTTAATATAAAAAGTTTCTGGAGCCACTGTCCATACGTTACATATACTTGAATAGTTTGCGCTGAGTTTTGTTTAATAAAAATATCACAATCCTTAACTATGTCTTTAACCGTGTTCTCTTCGTTTATACTATTGTCAAAATGTTTCAATTCCTGCGAATGGGGCAAATCACACACACTATTTTTGAGTTTTTTTAACACTTCCTTATTTTTGGTAAAACTTTTGTTGAAATTTAGTCCTCAACTGTTTGTAAATCCTCAAGTAGCATCTTTTCTTTTAATTCCATATAATGATCTAAATGCTTCTGGTGGTAATTTATGTGAGCTTCGATAGCATTTGTATAAATCCGCTTGACATCCTCTTGAACTGAAAATAAAAAAACATAGTGTTTTAACGAGGAAAACTATTTGGCACTATCGTACGCCACCCAGCTATAAAAATGACAGATAATTACATATTAAAATGTACTTACCTGTGTCTGAAGTTTGAGATCCCACTGACATGCTTTCTTCTGCCATGTTTCCCCTGTAGATGTGTCTGTCTCAAACAAAGAACGCAAACTGAATACTATTTCCTAGAAAGAGCTTGTTCCCATAGTAATCAATGTATTGACGTCATATATTCATGCAATATTGATCAATAAAGACCTAAGGGCGAACTAATGTCTCAAATACAGTTCAATAACCTCAATATTATCACGTAATGTATTTGATTAGATTCTTAAAATAGTTTATTGATCCGTTCACCATGAATACAGTTAGCTCATAGTTTATTGATCAGTTCACCATGAATACAGTTAGCTCATAGTAATCAAATAATGACGTTTATACGATGATAATGCAACATGATTAAAGGGAACTAAATCTGTCAATCTTAATAAAACCAGACCACAATGGATTTCAAAGATAAATAAATCATTTTCAAATAGTGGGATAATATGTAATTTGAGGTATTTTATGCTAGGTAGGGACTTGATGGAATGTAGGAAATTTATTGAAGGTGTTTGTTGTAAGAATTCTATGAAAAATGTAGGGTGTTTTATGAAATGTAGAGGTTTTTGTTTTGGGTACGCTCAATTTGGTTGCATTTTTTCCTCATGTAGTTATAGATTTAAAGCATGTTTTTTCCCCCATGAAATGAAAAATGGAATGGGGGAAACATGCTTTAAATCTATAACTACTATAACTACTGCAGAATGATGAACACCTTTTTGATCGGAAGTGTGTATATTTGTTATAGCGTAGAATTTACCTTTCTTACTTTTGAGATTATTTATTTCATCTCTCATACAATAATAAAACGGTGATATGTTTAACTCATTCGCCCATCTCATAAGTTGGAAGTTTGTGGTTGTATCGGTTCCATATTTATCGAGAAATTCATTCATTTTTAAAAGTCAGTTTTTTGAAGTTCATTTTGATAAAACCTACCTATAATTTGTTCTTTGTCTTGATCGATTAATTCATATGTTGGAGGGGATGTGCTATTTACTTTATCTACGATAAATATTTCGTTTGTCCAATAACCAACATATCCTTTTTCGAATTTACTTTTATATTTGAAAATACGAACTCGATCTCCAACTTTAAATTTGGGTTTGACATTTAGATTCTTTATTTCATTTTCGTAGTTATGTTGCGCGTTAATTGATCTTATAATATTTGGATTTTTTGAGGCTTGTGCTGGTGACACTCCTATAGATGAATGTATTTTGTTATTGTATTCGTCTACGACCTCTGGTAATATTTTTAGCCATTTTTGAGATTTTAATTCCGTGAACTTTTTGAATAGTTTATTTTTTAGAGTCCTGTTGAATCTTTCAATAACTACAGCCTTACCTTCGTTGTGAGTACTGTAAATTTCAAACCCCACAGATTTCATATTTTTGTTATAAAATTCGCTCCCTTTATCTACCCATAACTTTTGGGGCCGTCTGTCAGATTGTTTCATTATGGTTTCAAATGCGTGTTTGACTGATATTCCAGTTTTGTTTTTGAGAGGAATAACCCAAGCATAACGTGTATATAAATCAATAACTGTTAAACAATATTTATATCCCCTTTCAACTGGCATATTAATTAAATCTGCTGACCATATTTCATCTTTATCAAATACTTTAACTTTTAAATAATGTTTGTTTTTTCTAAATTCTTTATGAATTTCATCTGCCAATCCCATACCCAATTTCATCTTTGCTTTTAACAGTTTTATGATTAGCGCTCTTTGCATTCTCTCTTTGAATGTTGGATTTGGAATATTTTCGAGTTCGATTATCATTTGTTTGTCTGCTTCGTGTCTGAAGTTTATGTCTTTGTTTCTGTAAAGTATGTCGTGTTTAAGCGCAGCAGCGTCAACTCTATTGACAGGTTCTTCACCTGGTTTGGGTTTATCGTTTTCGTCTAATCGCAGATCTAATCTAGTACCTGGACCGGTGTAATTATGACCTGGAAGATGTTTCTCGCCAGAGTATTTAGCCCATGGAAAACCAGGAAGATATCCTAATGATTTTTGAATATCGGAACCAAAATACGTTTTTGGAGCGTGAGCGACTATCTTTTTTCTTATCCTATAACTTTAAACCCTTTTCCCTCTTTTACCTGCTGCTCTATTCTCCTGTTTCGCAGTTCTCTTATTTGCTGTAATTCGTTCAGTTCGTCGGATTTTTTCACGGCGTCGTTTATTCTAATTCCTGCTTTTGCCACGGACCCAACTGCTTGAGCTCCGGAGGAAATTAGGGATTTGTTGTTTGAAACAAAGCCAGCTACTTTTGGAATTATTTTTGAACCTAGAGAAAATATAGATGAAAAGATACCGTCGCCTGAATAATCTTCGAATCTGTATTGTTCATGTTTTAAAATTAAACTCATCCTATTTTTAATGTTTTTTTTTTGATGGAATGTAGGAAATTTATTGAAGGTGTTTGTTGTAAGAATTCTATGAAAAATGTAGGAAATTTATTGAAGGTGTTTGTTGTAAGAATTCTATGAAAAATGTAGGGTGTTTTATGAAATGTAGAGGTTTTGTTTTGGGTACGCTCAATTTGGTTGCATTTTTTCCCCCATGTACTTATAGATTTGAAGCGAGTTTTTTCCCCATGAAATGAAAAATGGAATGGGGGAAACTTGCTTTAAATCTATAAGCTCAGTAACTACTTAAGTAACCAAGCCAAGGGCGTCCGCATAAAAATGACAAAGGGAGGTGGGGGTTGTAAAATAGTTGGGGGGGGGGGGGGGGCTGGGGGTATTGAATATGGTGCATTGAGACATTTTACAGCGTAAGATTTTGATCTGACAAGTGGAAATATATTTCACTTACTAAAGACTCCCTTCCCCTGTCCCCACCCCTTCCGAAAGCCAATGTTTGATGATGTTAATATGGTGCTTCATACCCAATACATTAGAATTATATTAAAGGGGCACAGGCTTCATTTTCGTGGGTCGATTTGGGTAAGTCTCAGAAACGGGATTTTTTTTTTAGCTCATCAATTTAGTACTGGTTATCACAACTCACCCTTGCTCACCCCTCCGGACGCCCATGTAAGTGACTAAGTTAAGAATTCGTCTCTGGAATATGATTCAAAGACCATACATTCTTTCATTATTTTTGAAAGGGATCATCCGCACCCAACCCTTGCTACAGATCAATCCAGCTATACATATTCCCATTCTAATCAAAGACAAAGCTAAAAAACTCAATGTTTTAAAAATTCAAAAATGATTTGTAACAAAAAGGCATTTACAGACATTAGTATAAAAAAAACACCTCCATACCATGGACAAAAATAAACATGAATATTGCAAATAAAAATCATAACAAAAAATAAAGAACCCACAATTTCCTTAATATTTGACTTTGATAAGAGGCAAGGTAACATACGCCCACTGGCAGAAATGTTTGAACAAGGCATTTCATAATCAAAAGAAAACACAGCAATATCAGATTAAAACTCAACTAGAGTTATAAATAACATAAATAAGCATATACCAACTTATTTTAACGTATATTTTTCTAAGTCAAAGGCAATAACTCTGTAATATTTGATCCAGCAATAACATTTCCGAACTTGACCGACATATATTATATACAATTCTTTTCTTCGCAATTTCTTAAGGTACATTGCATATATTCGACATTTACATTTTCAGTGCCACGATCTGCTCTTATTATTTTCGGTACCCCACCAAGATTTCTCACTCTCTCTGCAAAATATCTGCAAATAACGTAAGGGTCATTGTTAGTTGCGGATACCTCCAGCCACATTACACGTCGGGAATAGCCATCGATACAACCATGTATACACATACCAAACTGTTTTAATTTATCCCAGCCATCTATATGCCACAGGTAATTCGGACCATGTGACATATACTGCCTCCGACGAAGTCTTCTTTGACGCCTCAATTCAACACCCTCTGGATCAACATCTCGTAAAATCTGTCTTATCCAATGACGAGAAATAAGAATGTGATATTTCTGTCGAAGTCGAAGCTGCATTGTTCGGTAACCAAAACATTGTCCACTCTCTTGCAGCTCTTGTTTTATTGCTAATAATGCATCATGATAAACATTATCAAATACTCTCTGTGAATTATTCCAATCGAGATTCCATGATACACATGTAAAAATGTCAAAATTTCGGAATAGGAATATCCACGGTTAAAGTAGGATCGAATTAAATCATTTCGATCACTAAAATTGTATTGCAAATCATCAAATGGAATGCTACAGCAATAAGGAGAAGCACAAAGTATTAACAAACATATAAGAAAGAACTCCACCATGTTGAAAGCCATGTTCTCACCTCTCTAACAAAGTTCATTATGAAAATTCAAACGATATTTTACAAATTCGAAATTATTTTACAAATTCAAAATTATTTTTACAAATTCAAAATTATTTTACACTCAAATTTATTTTTACAAATTCAAAATTATTTTTACAAATTCAAAATTATTTTACAAATTCAAAATTATTTTTACAAATTCGAAATTATTTTAACAAATTCAATATTATTTTACAAATTCAATATTATTTTACAAATTCAAAATTATTTATACAAACTCAAAATTATTTTTACAAATTCGAAATTATTTTTACAAATTCAAAATTATTTTTACAAATTCAAAATTATTTTTACAAATTAGAAATTAAAAAAATAATAAGGTAATAAAGGAAACTTTTTTGAAAAAAGCAAAATGGCCCTTTAAAGAAAAATGGAGAAATTCGCATTTGTATTGATTTAAGAAGAGTTAATTCACGAGTATATAATGAAGCGTTTCCAATTACCAACATAGAGGATGTCTTGAGCCATCTAGCTGGAATGAAATACTATTTAACCATAGATATACAGAGTGCTTTTCATCAGCAGGCATTAGACTCGAAGAGTAGACCAGCATTTGTATGTTCGGAAGGACATTTTCAATTTTGTAGAACACCGTTCGGTTTAAACAGGAGTCCTGGTAGTTTCTGCAGAATGATGAAAGCAGTTCTCGGAGATTTAGAAGGTGTTTATTGTTTTATATACATAGATGACATTATTATTTTTAGTCGTGATGAGGCCATTGCCATTGATAAAGTACTGTCAAGGTTAATTGAGCATAATTTGAAATTGAAGTCAGAAAAGTGTAGATATTTTCAAAGAGAAATTTCTTTCTTAGGGTATAAGATATTATTCAGAGTTAGGTATTGAAATGGATCCTGAAAGGATAAGAATCATTGAAGAGTGGCCGAGACCTACCAGCGTTAAACAAATACGAAGTTTTATTGGTATGCTACAATAGTTCAGAAAATTTATCAAAGATTTCGCTAAATTATCTTTACCATTAACCAAACTAACGAAGAAAGATGAAAAATGTATATGGTCACCAGAAGTTGAAGATGCTTTCCAAAAGTTAAAGAAAATTATGACCAATCCGCCAGTTTTAGCTCATCCAAATTTTGATGGTAGTTTTATACTTACAACAGATGCGTCAGGTTATGCAATCGGTGGAGTTTTATCTCAGATAGTAGATGATGTTGAGAAACCTATAGCATTTGGGTCCAGACAATTAACAGAAGCAGAAAGTAGATACTCAAGTCACAGACAAGATGCCTTAGCAATGGTGTACTTTGTTAACAAGTTTCGACAGTTTTTATTAGGCAGAAAGTTCGGGTTGAGAATAGATTGTAGAGCGTTAACCTACTTAATGTCAACTACTTCAAAACAGAGTGCTGTCCTTGCACGATACATAGAGGTGTTATCAGGATTTGATTTTGGTATCAAACATCATCCAGGAAAATCCAACACAGTTGCAGATGCACTTTCAAGATTTCCAACTTACGAGAAGTGTGATGATTGTTCCAGTGGGATGAAGAATGTTAACAGTATTGAGTTGAATGATTCTTCATGGTTATCCTTAGTTTCAAGAGAAGAAATAAAGCACAGAGGAGTGAAGTGGTTATAGAGTGGGTACAGCAGGGTGATAGAGGTGAATTCAAGAAGATACCTAAAGAGAATAGAAAATTGAAATCGTACTGGAATGCTTATCCAAAGTTGCAGTTAAAGTATGGTTTGTTATGGTATGTTTTACCAGAGGACAAAGTGTACAGATTAGTTGTTCCGAATTGTATGAAGGGCAAGTTGTTAGAACTAATGCATGATCACGTTATCTCAGGTCATCGTGGAGTTTTGAATACTTTGAATAGGGTCAGAGGTAGATTGTATTGGGTAGGTTTAAAAGGAGATTGTGAAAATTGGATTAAGTCTTGTGAACAATGTGTTGCTTGTAAGAGAAGTGTTCAAGTGCCTCCTTTAAGAGAACCTTATCGTCCGTCTTCACTAAATGAGAAGATATGTATCGACTGTATGTTACCTTTCTTATCACTAGCTTACAATTCTAATGTGCATTCAGCGACAGGGTTTACACCTAACTTTTTGCATAGGGGCAGAGAATCTAGATTACCAATAGATTTGTTATTTCCTACATTAGAAGATAGTAAATTGATTAGTAGAGAACAATATGCTAAGAATTTAAAGAGAAAGTTAGAAATAGCTATTGAGCATGCTAATAGTAATTAAAGACTAGAGCTGTGAACAGCACTGAGCGTGGCCCGTGATACTTTGCCTGATATCTGTAAGACTTTTTGAACTTCAAACCCCTAAAGTCTGGTGTTCGTTCCCTTATTTTTAGAAAAAAGTTTTGTTAATGGGTAAATTCAATATTATATCAATATAACTTCTGGTATGGTAATTTTTATAGCTTCATGGTAGCTATAATATACAAGTATGTGTGAAATGTGAACATTATGTGACGTAATTCCTTTACTGATATAAATATGATCTATAAGTGTTTCACCTTCGTTAGTGTAATGCTGAACAAGTTGTTGAAAACCAAATTTTTGAAAACAATTAAGTATAGACAAATGACCCTCCAAGATATTTTGATTGAAATCTCCCATAATAACATACACCAGATTCTTTTAATTCAACTAGTGATCTTTGTAACATTGGGAGAAATAATTCTAATCGATAAACAGGTGGTCTGTAGATAACAATTACGTTAATATTCTTATCCAGAATATTCAAAGTAATGTGTTCAATTTTTAAACTCCCAAATTTAAGACATTTTTTTCTTCTTTATAATAAGGGAGTCGCGGTGGCTCAGCGAGTTAGACGCTTGCTCGCTAACCTGAAGGTCCAGGGTTCAATCCCGACATGGGTCGAGATGACACCTTCGGATTTTTCAACCCGGTTTCCACCTGTCAGTGATGCAGGTCGGAGGGGCTGACATGGAAAAGCGTCTAGTCGTTTGGATGGGACAATAAACCAAGGCCCCGTGTGCGAATGGCTGTGCACGTTAAAAATATAAGAGCTGGCTAAAAACGACTACTTTGTGAATAGTGACTGCATAGACGATACATTACAAATACATTCAACAATTACGAACAAATAATAAGCTTAGCAGACGATAAAAAGGTCAAAATGGTCCTTCCAAAAAGTCAAAATGATCTCAAAATAATATTTTTATTTATGATGTTACAAATTAACAAAACATAAAGCGCTACATAATATATTTTTTGTATAATCTTTTTGAGAACTGGAACTGGAACTTAAAATTAATATTGTAAGTCTTAGAATGTCTTTTCTTTGATGAAAATATAAATAGGAACACAATTTATGTCTACAAAATTTGTTGTTACAGAGTACAATTTTCAGTCAAATAAGTGACCTTTTTTAGGGTTAAAATAGTTTCCAATTATTCCTTTGATTATCATCATATAACCTACAATTTATAAAAAAATATCAGAGACCATTTTGACAAGCATAGGGGCCATGGTGACTAGCCATTTTGACTTGGGACCAATTTGAATAGGGGCTCAATTGACTATGGCAAGATTAAATATTTACTTTTTATTGCAACGGATTAGCGCAGACGCGTTGCCAGTTAAATAATTTATTGCTGTCTGCTAGATAGTCCATCACTACAGATAATTCTTTAGCTTCTGCCTTTTTGGGACTTTAAGTAGTGTAGGTAGACTCAATTCGGTCGCACCTTTCCCCATGCCATTTTCATCCCATGGGGAAACTTGCAACCAAATTGAGTCTACCCAAAACACACCTTAACACCCTACATTTCATAAAACAGCCTACATTTTTCATAGAATTCTTACGACAAACACCTTCAATAAATTTCCTACATTCCATCAAAAAAAACATATTAAAAATAGGATGAGTTTAATTTTAAAACATGAACAATACAGATTCGAAGATTATTCAGGCGACGGTATCTTTTCATCTATATTTTCGCTAGGTTCAAAAATAATTCCAAAAGTAGCTAGCTTTGTTTCAAACAACAAATCCCTAATTTCCTCCGGAGCTCAAGCAGTTGGGTCCGTGGCAAAAGCAGGAATTAGAATAAACGACGCCGTGAAAAATCCGACGAACTGAAAGAATTACAGCAAATAAGAGAACTACGAAACAGGAGAATAGAACAACAAGCTTTAGATAAAAAAACAGGAAAAGGTTTTAAAGTAATTGGATAAAAATGTCTTTGATAATTGCTCAAAATCCAAAAACTTATTTTGGTTCCGATATTCAAAAATCATTAGGATATCTTCCTGGATTTCCATGGGCCAAATACTCTGGCGAGAAACATCTTCCAGGTCATAATTACACCGGTCCAGGTACTAGATTAGATCTGCGATTAGACGAAAACGATAAACCAAAACCAGGGGAAGAACCAGTCAATAGAGTTGACGCTGCTGCGCTTAAACACGACATACTTTACAGAAACAAAGACATAAACTTCAGACACGAAGCAGACAAACAAATGATAATCGAACTCGAAAATATTCCAAATCCAACATTCAAAGAGAGAATGCAAAGAGCGCTAATCATTAAACTGTTAAAAGCAAAGATGAAATTGGGTATGGGATTGGCGGATGAAATTCATAAAGAATTTAGAAAAAACAAACATTATTTAAAAGTTAAAGTATTTGATAAAGATGAAATATGGTCAGCAGATTTAATTAATATGCCAGTTGAAAGAGGATTTAAATATTGCTTAACAGTTATAGATTTGTATACGAGATATGCTTGGGTTATTCCTCTCAAAAACAAAACTGGAATATCAGTCAAACACGCATTTGAAACCATAATGAAACAATCTGACAGACGGCCCCAAAAGTTATGGGTAGATAAAGGGAGCGAATTTTATAACAAAAATATGAAATCTGTGGGGTTTGAAATTTACAGTACTCACAACGAAGGTAAGGCTGTAGTTATTGAAAGATTCAACAGGACTCTAAAAAATAAACTTTTCAAAAAGTTCACGGAATTAAAATCTCAAAAATGGCTAAAAATATTACCAGAGGTCGTAGACGAATACAATAACAAAATACATTCATCTATAGGAGTGTCACCAGCACAAGCCTCAAAAAATCCAAATATTATAAGATCAATTAACGCGCAACATAACTACGAAAATGAAATAAAGAATCTAAATGTCAAACCCAAATTTAAAATTGGAGATCGAGTTCGTATTTTCAAATATAAAAGTAAATTCGAAAAAGGATATGTTGGTTATTGGACAAACGAAATATTTATCGTAGATAAAGTTAATAGCACATCCCCTCCAACATATGAATTAATCGATCAAGACAAAGAACAAATTATAGGTAGGTTTTATCAAAATGAACTTCAAAAAACTGACTTTTAAAAATGAATGAATTTCTCGATAAATATGGTACCGATACAACCACAAACTTCCAACTTATGAGATGGGCGAATGAGTTAAATATATCACCGTTTTATTATTGTATGAGAGATGAAATAAATAATCTCAAAAGTAAGAAAGGTAAATTCTACGCTATAACAAATATACACACTTCCGATCAAAAAGGTGTTCATCATTCTGCTTTGTACAAAGACTCTAACTTTTATTTTTTCGACTCTTTTGGATTAGATCCCACTGAAGAGATAATGAATCTAACTAATCAACCAATTAAATCTTCTACATTTCAAATACAAAAGCCGGGTCAAAAGTTTTGTGGTCAGCTTTCACTTTGGGTTTTATATCAGTTGAGTTTAGGAAAACAGTTCGAAGAAATTGTAATAAATTTAACTCAATAAAAATGGCAAATAAATTTGGTTTAGGTGCTTTACCTTTAGATACTAAAAAACCAAACACTACATTTTCAATCAATAAAATCAAACCATATTTTGTGGATCAAATCGGAGACATTCTTCAGGGTGATATTGATATGAATAATTTTGGTATAACTAATTTAAAATCTCCGGAAAACGATAATGATGCCGTTCATAAGAAATATTTAATGGATCAAATAAATTTAATTGAAGTAGATAAAGACCATTTAAAAGATCGAATAGCTGATGTGAAAAGATTCTTCAAACGACAAATAAATAATAAAGATTTTATAAATGAATCTAAATTGAAAGAATTAGATTATATTGATGATGGTAAATTACAAAAAGAAGTAACAAGTTTAAAAAGTTTTATTCAACAACAATTAGTCAATACAGTAGATAAAACTCAATTACAAAATTTAAGGTCATTAATATCTAAATTAGATGACAAGATTACAAAGCAAAAAGTAGATCTTAAACAACTAATATCCAATATTAATCCAGGCATAAGTGAAGACAAATTAACCGCATTAGAAAGTAAACTTAGTGATGATAGCGAAATACAAAAACAAATAGAATCTATTCAACAAAAATTAATAAATGTAGTAGATAAAAATCAATTACAAAATTTAAGGTCATCAATATCTAATTTAGATGATAAACTATCAAAACAAAAAGTAGATTTTAAAAAACTAATATCCAACATTAGTCCAGGCATAAGTGAAGATAAATTACAACAAGAATTAACTGCTCTGGAAACTAAATTTAAAACTGAATTACAAAACGAACTAAAAACTATTGATGATAGTGAAATTAAAACTTATATTCAACAACAGATAGAAAATATTGATGATAGTGAAATTAAAACTTATATTCAACAACAAATACAAAATATTGATTATAGTGAGATTCAACAACGGATAACTACTATTAATAATGAAGTTTTAAAACAGGAAACAAATATAACCACATTACAAAATAATCTCAATGAATTAGAATATATTAAACCCTATTATTTCTTTCTTCCATTTTCTAAAGACTATAAAGATTATTCGGTGGAAGAAATCACTGGAGAATTCATTCGTGGTTATAAATATGGGTTTAAAGTAAATATTAAAAAAGATATAGATACTCATGGAATCTTACCTGGAGGCTTATCTGATAGTGTGACTCATTTTGAGGGGAATACTATAATTGACATATTTTTTCCTATGAAGGTAAAAGTCGATTTTTCAATTCAAGATCGTTTCACTTATTATAAATATGTTTTATCTGTTCACTTTATCAAAAATGGTAACATCGTAGATACTATAGAATTTAATCCTTGGGTTAAAAATCTTAATATTTCGTCAAATCAGTTGTATATAGATAACCTTAGAATCTCAATCGAGCCGCTTGATAAAAGAGAACCTTATATATTTGAGTTATTTGATATGATATTGGAAACGGAAACTCCACCATCAGCAAACATAATTAGAAATCCAAAACCACGAGAAGAAGAAACACAGATTTATGAGTTTTTACGAACAACAGACTTTGAATATGTGAAACTATATTTTGTTCATAATGATCTTTTCTTCTCTGTTGATGTTAATAAAAATCAACAATTTAAACATTTTCCAATAGTATTAACAGAAAATCTATATGTATCATATTTTTTCATAGAAATCTCTACTGAAAAAAAAACAAATTTTTTTGTTTATCGGGATAAGAAGAACAAGGAGTCAAAACAAGAAGCATTCTTAGTACAGGTACATGTCACTATTGTACAAAACCCTAAGGATATACGTAGAGCATTATCGGAAGTTCACTTAATTTAACGTTTAAAAATGGAACAAGAAAGCAGACAAAAATACATGATAGACAAACAAATAGAATTAAAAGAAAAACTAAGACAATTTAACAAATGCAGAAAAACATGGAGTAGAATCGATTCTGTTTTCAAAACATTAAGTACAGTTTTAACAGTAGGAATAACGCTGGCAACAGCTGTAACCGGTGGATTAATGCTTCCAATAATTGTCCCAACTGTATTAGCTGCGTTCACTGCCGTTCAAACTTCATCTTGTGGTTTGATAACTTTAGGTTTTACATCAAAACAGAAAGCTCATTATAAAAGGAAAATCGAAATTTTAAATGCGTATCTTAATAAATTGTTTATTTTTTTCGAAAGATCGAGAGAAGACAAGAACATAACAGTTGAAGAATTAGAAAAATTCAATGAAATTTTAGATAAATTTAATGTAGAAATGTCATCAATAAAAGTTAAAAATTCATAATTAAAATAGATACTTAAAAAAAGAAGATGGAAAATATTGAAAATTTAAACAATTCTTTTTCAAAATTATTCAAGGCAATACCTAATTTATCTTCGCAAGAAAAATTCAAATATCTAGCCGAAAATGTAGAAGAAGATGAAATCAAAATATCAAATATACTTTTTTCAGAATTAATCAAGAGAATAACTATTCTATTTAACGATTTTAAAATCAAAGGTCAAATTGAAATAAATGGTCAAATATATGAAGTTGGGGAATATAAACAAGACATGAGATTATCTGGATTCAATGCTCAAACTTTCCAAGTTATTTATTCAAAGATGGATGATAAATCTGACGCATCTGATTGGTATTTTACAGGAGAGATTTGTTTCCGCAAAAATAATTTTAGTATAATAAAAAGATCTAAAACTGGCAGAGGTGGTAATTTACTTAAAAAGATAAATGAGTACAAAGGCAAAAATTGTTTCATACCAAGCGATGGTTATTGTTTTATAAAGTGTGTAAATCACTTCATGAATAAAGACTTAACAAAAGAATTTAAAGATTTCGTCAATAGTTTTCAAAAATCAAACCGAAAAGGAGTTATGACATCTGCTAGAATCTCTGATTTCAATAAGAAATTTAATACTTATTTTCAAATTTATATGCCCGCACATAGACATTTTCAACCAAAGAAAGTATCCGAAGAATTAGATTGGGTATTTTATTTACACAAAGAACATTTTTGTTTGATAAGAAGAAATAACAAAAAGTTAGGCATTCAAGAAATAAAAGATAATTACGATGAAAATGTATGGAGAACCTGTGGGGATGATGACGCACTAACTTGTTTTGCTCAGTTAAAACTAAATGTGATTTCACACCCTCATGATGATACTTTATACGCATGGGATTGCGAAACTTATAACGAAAATAAAGCCATTCCTTATTGTTGTACTTTAGTCAATTTGGAAAAACTAAGGAAAAAACTAGAACTAATTAAAAGAGTATTCCCAGATTTAAAACCAACTGATCCCATTCCAGAAGAATATTACAACAAACTCATGACTAATATAGTAGAAATATTTGTAGGAACAGATTGTTTTGATCAGATGTTGCGTCGTTTAGGAAGAGTAGATGAAAAAAGATTAACCTTAATTTCCCATAACGGGAGTGGTTTTGACAACTGGGTTGCACTTCAAACCATTGATAAACTAACACAATGTCCACTAGTAGCAGATAATAAAATTCTATCTCTTCCTATATCTAATCCATATACAGAAGAAAGATTACAGAAAAAATGGAAAAGAGAGAAAGAGATACCTGATAAAAATAAATATTTACAACATATATCTCTCACTTGTTCCTATCAACATGAAAGATCTAGTTTGGAGGCATGGGGGAATTCGTCTAATCTACCGATGAATTTGAGGAAGATTGCCGATATTAATATTGCAAAATACACCAAAGATAATTGGGAATCTTTAAGACACGAATGGGAACCGTACGCTAAAAGAGATACCTTATGTCTCGCAGCTTGTTTGATAAAATACAATAAAGCAATGAGAGAAACTGTCTTCCAAAACGTTTCAAATAATCTTACGGCTCCATCTTTATCTTTAAAGGGTTGGTATTATTTATATCATTACGATAAAGAAATGGTTGAAGAAGAATGGTACGAAAGTACTAGAATGGTTCTGAAACACACCGAAAAGCAAAACATAGAAAAAGTTTACTCGCATACTCACCCTTTTATAAGATATTTTATAAGACAAAGTATTAAAGGAGGAAGAGTTTCAGCAAACAGAAAATCATTTGAAACGAACAAAATGGATGAAATTTGTGATGTATTAAGGGAATACACAAAACTTGAAAGCAATAACATAATTGATTTATTTAAAGAATATAGTAAAAGTGATACAGATAAAACGGAAGTTCACTCGAGACTTAAAAAAATAAAATGTACTAAACTGATGGCATTTGACGCCAACGGTTTGTACGCTTCCGCTATGACAGAAGGTGAATATCCAAAAGCTGAAAGTGCAAGAGCGTTTCTACCAGAAGAAAATAGAAAATTTGTCAAGCTCTTTAATGAACAGAAATTCAGACCTAGAACTGCTATTTTAAAAGTCTGGTTTGAATATCCCAAAAACATGTTCTTTCAACCCATACCAGCTAAAGATAAAATCACTTTCACGAATAAAGAAGGTAAAAAGGAAACTGGCACTAAAATCAGATTCAGAAATGGTTTCTGTTCAGATGTTTTAACATCAGTCGATATTCAAGAAATAGTGAAAGCCGGTGGACGAATTATTAAAATATTAGATGGTATAGTTTACGAAGAAAATTTTAAAAATCCACCCTATAGAGATTATATTTTGATTTTGAAGGAATTAAGGAGTAAATACAAAAAGGAAGGGGATATGGTTGCCAGTAACTGCATGAAGTTGTTAGGTAATGCCCTGTATGGGAAATCTATTCAGAGGGATAGAAATACCTCATTACACTTATGGAATGGAGAAACCTTTCGCCTTAATTACGACAAACACGTCAAAAAGTATGACAGACTAAATGATAGTCAATACATTGTTGAGATTAATGACGAAGAAAAAGAGTTTGTTCCTCCAAAGGATTTTACGAGATTAACACCCACTCATTTAGGTACGTTTATATTATCACACAGTAAAAAAATAATGAATAATTTTATTCACGTAATAGATGGTTTTTATAAACCAGAAATATACTATACTGATACCGATAGTTTATACATTTCTTCTAGCAATTGGGATAAATTAAATGAAGCTGGGTTGGTGTCCGAAAATGAGTATTGTAAAGGAAAGAATGATTATGGTGATGGTGGAATTATATTTGGTTTATATTTAGCGCCAAAAGTTAAATACAATATCATTCTAACTTCCGACGGTGTTCTAAAAGAAAAGAAAACGTTTAAGGGTTACTCGAACTATAAGGTTAAGGTAGAGGATTATATTCAATTAGCTAGTGGACATGACATAACGAATGAATTCGATAAACCATGGGGGAAGAGTTTTACTAATGGAATAGTTATTCCTAAAGAAAAACAAACTAAAAAATTTAAAAGTTATCTGAATCTCATAAAGAGAAAAGCACCGAACGATGAAGGAATCATGTATCCTTACAATGATAAAGAGGAGATGTCCTTGGATGAAAACTATGAATTTGATGACTTTGATTATCTAACTCTTCAAGAAGAATGTTAATTTTTTTGTTTTAAATGAAGTTGAATAACAATTTCCTCGTTACCAAAATCTATAAACCTATTTTTGCCATCTTTGATTTCCAGATTTATATCTTTGATCATAAAGGAATTAAGTGGTAAATACGTAGTTTGAAATGGTTTCTCTATAATTCTATATCCTATCGGAACAGTGAATGTTGGAAGACTGTAAATAATCTGACGTTTGTATTTATTGAAAAATCCACCGTTTATTAAATTGCAATGTATATTGATCACATCGACATCATTCTCGATATTAGCTTTATTTGGTGCTATAGTTGATTGGGTGTATACTCGTTTATCAAATCCTAGTAACGTATTCAATGAATTTTCTACGTTGAAATCAACTTGACTATTATTTCTTAATATCAATTTCATTTTGTTCAAATTTAAATTACCTTCGAATTCAATATTGTTTTTACCATTGACACTTCCTGCGTATTCAGATAGGTATTCGTTAATGGCTATGTATTCGTAACTTCCTGGTAGTAAACTTATGGTTTTGAATGTTGCTCCATTATCTGTTGATATTTTTATTTTGTTATTATCTTCGTTGATATTTCTAATGGAATTGTAAACAGAGAAATACTTTAATCCCAATTCATATTCTTGATTTCGATCGAGTTCATACTCATAATCTAGAGATAATTTAATGTCTGATTTATTTGAGGTGATGACGAATAGTTGACTCATTTTTAATAACACTTTTATAATCATTTTTATCTATGATACCTTTTTGTAGGAGTCTTTTTAATATACAATTTAATTCATTATATTGTCTGTGTGATTGATGTCCTTCCTTCATTGCTGCTAATATTATTTGTAATCTATTAAGCAATTCTTCGTTATTGTCTGGTAGAAAAATTACACCATCTCCTGTATGTCCCAAAAAGTCATCGATTTCTTCTATAATATCATCAGTGTAGTTATCATCACTACCATCGGTGTTATCATCTAATTCTTTTTCCAGTCTTCTTAATCTTAAAGTTTTTGGTCCTCCTGTCCTTGTCGATGTAAGAATTTCCACGTATGAATTTAAATCTTTGAAATTATAATCTTTATCATACCCATTCAAAAGATTAACCATACCGGGTGTTAAATCATATATAGCGTCTATTCTGTCAATCTTAAATGTTGGGTTGAGTTGATTGAAACGTATCCTAAAACCGTTAAGAATCAATCCATCCTGATCAATTGTTGGCTTTATTGTTTTGGCTAGGGTTGGATTTGGATTTGAAAAATAACGTTTTATATCATCTAATGTCCTGATTACGATTCCATCATCTTCAATGGGATATTCTATTTGTGGAGGAGATTGTTGAATTTGTTGTTTAGGAGCTTCTAATTTATTCTTGATATCCTCTTGACTTTTTAATATTGGTTTAAATAAAGTTTGTAGATTTTCCGTTAATCCAAGTTGTTGTAATCTGTTATTTTCAACTTGGGTCTTTATTTTATTCTTAGCTTTGATATATTCTCTATTTCTTTTTAAAATATTATTCCATTCCATTTTTAAAAAAATAAATTAACATATGTTGATCATTACTCTTTCACCCGCAGGTTTTCTTGTATTAACGAATACATATCCATGTTCCTCTGGATTTCTCCATTGAGCTTTACAAACCTTTTTAAACGAATCTCTGTCCATTCCGTGATTTATCGACTGTATGATTTGAGATAAATCTTTATCGTTTAATTCAAATAATAAAAAACAATTAGCATTTTTTCTAATAAACATAGAATCCATCCCGTAAAAAGATTGGGATTGGTATAAGCAGTGACAGTTGTGATGTCTTCCCTTCGTGAAGAATTCTTGTTGAACAGATTGATTTTTTTGCGCTACGCAGTCGTCAAACAATATTAAGTTCTTTCGTTTACTATCAATATTAGACAAGTCCAAATCATTTACATTTTTTGTCAGAAACACTTTTATGTCAGTTGGATTGAAAGATGGATTCTTTTCTTTTATGAAGTTATCTAAGATATCTTTTATTTCTATCTCATCGTTGTCCTCGTAATATTGAAATAATTCTTGAACATATTTCTTTGGTAAATATTCTAAAGCTTCGAGAAATTGATAATACGGTTGTTCTGGTGTTGTTGTGTAGATATACAAAGAATCGAAATCTAAAAGGTTGGGAGTTGTCAACATGTTAAAAGTGAGATGAGTTTTACCAGAACCGGAACTACCGCATATACACATGAGCATTGGATTATTAGGAAATATTTCTGAATGATTAAATTTCTTTCCCATTTTTATGTACCAAAAATTACACCTTCTCCTTTATACTTTGAAAGATATATTCCTTCTCCACTGTGTATATTTTTAAAAAATATTCCATTACCCTTATGTTTGACTTTGATTTCCCCTGTGTCAATACTATCCACTAATTTAGTTAATCCTTGTTTGACAGTTTTCTTAGTTTCTTCACTAAATCGATTTCCAAATTCTTTAACTGTACCTAATATGTCTGCTACTCCCGAACCTTTTGCTAACTTTTCCATTTCCAAATTATGTCTACGTTTTTCACTTTTTTCAGCTTCGGCTGCTTTCTTGGCATTGACGGCTTGAACTATTCCTGCCGTTCCGCCGGCCGTGGCACCTGCGGCTGCAAGCCCAGCAAAGATCAAGGGTAGGAAAGGTAAAAATCCACCTGCCTTTATGTTCTTGTCAATTCTTTCTAAATCTATATCATCTCGCACTTTACAGTGTTTATATGTATCAATAAGTTTTTTAGTTATTCTGATTCTTTTACCATTGTAAGTAATTGTAGTTGGCTTTTCTGTTTCGATAGCGTCTATTATTCTTTTTACTAAAGTTTCGGGTTTCATTTTTAAGGGATTAATTTATTCTATTCGAATCATCCGTCTGTCGGATATTTTTATTATATGTTTTGCTTCTTCCAATAATAAACAATAACCGGTTACATCTCCTTGTGTTTTTTCGATATGAATATTTATGTTTACTCCAGTTTTGAAAAGATCTTCTTGATGAGCTGATAGATCAAAACAGAAGATTGGGTGATTAATTGCAAAATCTACATATCCAAACTGAGGTGGATTTCCAAATAATTCACACATATTTTTATAATTTCTATACAATTCATTATAATCCTTTGTGGATGGATTAATAGTTAAAGGTTGGTTAGGATAATTATCGTTGTTTAATCTTACTTGAACTTTACGGATTATAGGATCTTGAGTTTGGTTCATTGCCACTCTAAAGATATTGTTGTTATTTGTCTGAGAATCTGGTAAGTTCTTGAAACCAACTATTAAATATCTTGCTGGTTTAATGCTGTTAGTGATTGGCCATGTTGTGGATTCTCCAGTTAAAGTCATACTCCCTACAGTGTTGCGCCGAAGAAAAGCTATTTCAATGTCTTTAGTTAACGAGTTGAATATTCTCGTTTCTACTTCAATTGATGGTGTTATTACGGGTATGAAAAGTTGGAGATTTGTTATTTCTAATTTTGCATTTGAATTAGCTTCTCCAAAGAATATCTTATCGTCATTAATTTCTCTTTGTAAATGAATTTTAAATGGTAAACCTATAGAAACTTTTCTATGTTCTAAAAGACCGAATAAAGGATATAATTTCCAATTGACGTAATTACCCCATCTATTATCCTCAACAACATTATTGTACTGATTTACTCGTTTGTCAAACCCATGGTTTACTGCTCTACCGATTCTCTCGATGCTATTTCTGGCAATGACTCTCATTCTAGCGATATCAGCATCGTTAGCTACAGTTTTTACTGGTTCTTTTAAAACGGTCCCATCACCAACATCGGGTATCCAACCCGAGACTGAATCGTAGTTTTTGGGGTAAAGGACTGTTTTCAACATTGTGTCAAATTCTCCAGGGTGTTTGATGGTTTCTATGGGGTTTGATCCCGCTTCCAAAACCATTTCGCTAAATAAAGAAGGAAAGAAATTATTTTCTAATGTTGTATTAGTCTGTGGGACTCTATTTTCATTTGCTGTTCCGTCCTTGATTTTGAAATCGCATCTGAAATAGGCATCGGAAAGTAATAACCAATTTGACAGACTATTGATCTCGAAAGTGACCCTCCCACCATCATTTAGTTGGGATTTAGATCCAACACTCGGAGAAATAATTATGAAATCCTCTTTCTTACGAGTAAATGAATAAAGAATTGGATCGTATAATCTAAAAATTGGATCAAGAATTTTATTTGCCATTTTTAGAGGAATTATTTTGATAAAATACAATACATTTACTATATGCATATGTATCAGGAGGGATTGAATTTATTCGCGATCTGTTCTCCACCACCTAGCTCTCCAAAGTAGGAACATCAAGGTACATTAGACAACACAAAAATCACATTCCCGACCTATTGCTCTCTCCCAACCACATAGTAGTTCACCATTGAACCACAAACCGAACACCCAGATCGTCTCGAGCTAACCCACGAGCTCTACTCTACCAGCGGAGTGTTGTAATTCCCATAGAAGTAAGCAATCAGAGCCGAACTTAGCGAGTTCCTGCCCCCACGATCGACTGACTAATTATTGCCAAAGTACGTACTTTTATACCCTGTTATGTTATGCACTGCACGTTTCATAACAACTTGCTGATTGACTTAAGCATATTTCCGATTGAATGTAAAAAAGCGAGGGACACATATTTTTGTTAAGTCTGATCGTTTCGGATTATATAAAACAGGATGTAATATTAATATATCTTACTTCCTTGTGTTAGAGACTAATAAAATGTGTCTACCGGATATGATATCACCTGACATAGAAAGCAGATATAAACAAGAAGCCATTTTGAATAATGTGTAATTTTTATTGTTTTTTTATCAATTATACCGTCTAATGAAGGGATAATAGGATTCTGATTAAGTTATTTTAATAGTTCAAGATGTCGAGCAATGGAATCTATCTATCAAATTATGTTTCTGTGTGTGGGTTACTAGTGCAACTTATGGCTGACCTATAGTCAACAATTGTGTATAATTAACTTCGTGTGTGCTATTATGCCTCACCCCTCAAACCACTACAGATTGACAAAGGAATGTTTCTGTGTATTGTTAGTGAATTCTATGTTGAAACACACGTCATATTTTACTTCCTTATATTCACTACAGACTCATAACATCACATCAAATCATATTGGACTTCTGAGCAGAGATAAAAATTTGCCTGAATTCCAAATTATTTAATCACATCAAATCATATTGGACTTCTGAGCAGAGATAAAAATTTGCCTGAATTCCAAATTATTTAATCACATCTAATGTATATAATCATTCATATGTATATAATATCTGTAGTGATAAGGAAGATGTTGAGTTTTAACATGAATTCTCAATCAATTCATTAGATAAAAGTTTCCAATCTGTAGTGATTTCATGTAACCCTTTGTTAATTCTCCGAGACTTTCGAATTTTTTCGCTCTGAGAATTGACCTTAAAAGGGGTATACATGAAAAATTAAGGTATTGAAAACCCTATCTGTTTACTCTACAATATTTAGTAGGATTTACAACCAAAATGGGGGGACATCAAATTCAATACCTAATTGGAGGGAGGTAAATTGATCACACGAAGAAAAAATATGGTTTTGTTGGCTTATAGGTTAACATAGGGTACTGAGTCATTCATCTCAGAAACATTTAATTTGAGGAGATGATTCCAATGTTTGATTATTTTGAACTATTGAATTTCTTTTTCAGTTATTCCCATGATTCCCTTCTACAGATAGAATAATTGATAAAAAAGCAAAATCCTTCAAAATTCTCATCTAAATGGCTTTCTTGTTTCAGCAATGTTGAAAGGAAGATATGTAGGTATTAGGTAAGTATTAGGTAAGTATTAGGTAAGTATTTTTAAGTATCCATCAACATGAGTAGACAGTCCACGCTTCATGTTTAGAAAAATTAATTGTGGTCTGAAATATTTTTTCCAAGAAGAGTTACCTCACTTTAATAAAGGGAAGGAACAAAAAACCAGACCACATCAATTTTTTTTGGTGGAATTAATGTTTTAATGGAGTTTTTTCCTGTATTGTTCATGTTTTAAAATTAAACTCATCCTATTTTTAATATGCTTTTTTGATGGAATGTAGGAAATTTATTGAAGGTGTTTGTCGTAAGAATTCTATGAAAAATGTAGGCTGTTTTATGAAATGTAGGGTGTTAAGGTGTGTTTTGGGTAGACTCAATTTGGTTGCAAGTTTCCCCATGGGATGAAAATGGCATGGGGAAAGGTGCGACCGAATTGAGTCTACCTACACTACTACTTTAAGCATATTGTTATAGTCAATTGGGCCCCTATCCAAAATGATCCTCAAAAAAGGTCATTTTGACCAAAGAATTGGTTGAAATCAAAGAATAAATGCAGAATCCATTTTGACCAAGATAGGGGCCATGGTGACCGGTCCTTTTTGAACAAAATAGGGGCCATAGTGAATGGCCATTTTTACCAAATTTAACTGTTATGGCCATTTTGACTAGGGGCCATTTTGTATAGGGGACATACCCCCTTCCCCAACATTCGAACTGTATAAACGTCAATATTTTCCTTTAATGCTGAGTTGAAATACTGTCATTTGTTTCAATGGATTGGAGCAGTCAGTAGCCAGTTGAATTTGTATGTTAGTCAATTAAGTGCCGTGGGTAAGAATGACCCTCAAAATAAGAAAAAATCTGATATTATATCAAATATAGCAAACACTCGAAAAAACATGTTAATTTTTATAAAGTTAAAACAATGTGTAATGAAATTAATTTATTTGACCTATAATAATCTTAGCAGACGATAAAAAACAGTTTGAGCACTTACTTTTTATTGCAACGGATTAGCGCAGACGCGTAAACAGTTTTAATTGCTGTCTGCTAGAGTCCAGCCCTAGAGTTAAAAGATTATGTGGTCTGACTAATTTGTTTATGACCTTTAATAACCTTAGCAGACGACGAAAAGAAAATTGGTGTGTATCTTGTAGAAAGAGTTCTGTCAATGGTACAGAAAAAATTCGAACAGGTTAATGTATCAAAAATTGACTGCTCTAAATGATTGTATGTAAAATTAATGTAAGTGAAAATTTTGCAAAAAAAAATTAATAAATTTTTTATACTTTTTAGAGTGTTAAAAGATTACATAATCAGATTAATCTGTTTATGACCTAAAATACTTCACACCTCCATGTGAAAAGTTCATGTCGATAGTTTTATTACTATGTTATATAACCTGCTATAACCCTTGTCAATCATTTTAATCCTCTCTATATCAATTCTTTCTCAGAAAAGGGGTAATCAATGCCTATTTTCACTTTAATTGATTTTGTATTAAACTGGTCATGTCATATGTCGTTGAAAAGAGAAAATTGTGTACATACTGAATATACACACCATATTGCTATTAGATAATTGCATTGTAAGTTAGAACCCTCAGAAGAAAAAAACGCAAAATGTTAAGAACATATTTTAATGGGTTATTGTCATATATCATTTAAAAGATAATCAAATCAGCATTACAAAATTGAAAAATTTAATTCTCTGCGTTGATTACAGAATGTGATATAGATGTCCAAAGTTGACAAAAATGTCAATTTTTAAATGTCCATAAAACTAGAAGTTAATATTTTTCAATTAATATCAGCATACCTATGGATAGCTGAGGTCAAGGACTTCCTTCATAGGAATTTTCAAGGTCATCAAAGGTCAAGGTCACATAATATGGCCTTTTGAATTTTCAAAAAATTCAAACGAACATAAAAAAAATTCAAATTCAAAATTCAAAATTCTGTTCCAACAAACTGTAGACAAGGTTACAAGGTTTTGATAGACACCAAAATCATAAAAATCGGATAACAATTAGAGGACTTATTGATTTTTTGCTGAAATGTGTCAGTCTGTGACGGCAGCTTAAGCAACACTTCCGGTTTGGATTTTTTAAGCTAAGTGCATTCTAATTATGACTGACAGACAATATATATAGTTTTTGTCAATATCCGAAATTTATACCGGAAGTGAGACTGCTAGGCGTGATTTTGAAAAACCGGAAGTTCTCGCGTCAAAACCGGAAGTGACGAAAAAATTTTGATTGGGTAGTTTTATTTCTATGGACATTCTGTATACGTCCTGTCAATTTCCGGTCAATCGGATAATTAGCGGCTGAGTTAGAAATTTTGAGCTTTTTTGAAAATTTTGGTCTTAAATTTTTTGGACAAAATTATTTAAAAATTTAAATTTGTGTAGTCCCACCCGATACTTCTTTTTACAATGAAGATATTAAAGAAAATTTCAGCCAAATCGGTCCATAAATAAACCCTACAGACTAAGTGCAAAATAATTGCATATTATGCAATAGCCCACTCCTGGTTCAGCAAAAATTGAGTTTCAGACATTCATTTTTGATTCCAGGTCATTTAATAATGTTTGGTGGATACAATTATGCTACACCATTTTCGATTTTCTCTAAAAAGTTTCCCCAAAAAAAAAAAATAAATAAACATAACGAAAACAAAGCGTGACAAATCGAAAGATTTGCCACGCAAAAAAAAAAAAAATAAACATAACGAAAACAAAGCGTGACAAATCGAAAGATTTGCCACGCAAAAATCTCATGAGAGATATATTAAAAATAGAGAGAGAAATGTTTATTTTCAGAGTTTAGATATAGGTGATCAAGTATTGATTAAGAATCATATTGCCTTGAATTATGATACAAAAGGTGTTATTGTTAGTCATTTTAAGAATAATCCTGTGTTGTATAACATAGAGAAATCAGATGGTAGTAAAGTTATTTTACACCATAATAAACTTAAGAAATTGTGTGAAAGAAAATTTGTTAAAGATAAAAGTGAGTTACCAAAAGTTTCCAAAGTAGTTAGAAAGAGAATTAAGAAAGATATTGATTATTCTAGTGATGAAAGTGATATTGATTATTCTAGTGATGAGAGCGATATTGTAGATTTATCTGATGATGAAAATAATCAAAATGTTGATGTAAATGTACCTTATAATGTTGATTTTGATAATGATATAGAGAATGACTTGAGTGAAGGTGAGGGTGTACCTAAAGATTTGCTTGATAGGGATGAATCTGATGTGGAAGAGCAAATGGAAGTAATTCCTCGTACATCTAAAGGCAGAGAACTAAGGTGTGTGTATAAATTTGATGATTATCAGGTGTTTGGTGATGCTTCAAAATATTTTCAGTTCAAATAATTATAATTAAAAAAATATATATATATCAATTAAGTATTTGTTAGTTATGTTAGGAAGTTTATACCCTTTATGTTCTATTATATAATTATTTACTTGAATTTAGAGTATTAACAGGGACGTTTAAACTCAAATTTGGGGAGAATGTCATGCCCATACCCTATGTTGTATGTACAGTGGATACGTTTTAGTTATTGGTTACGTTCTATGCCTAATTGTAGTCGGAGCTTGGGGTTAAGTTTGAGAGATAAGGGGGATAACCGGGGGCTTTTTCTCGATGCACTCGTGATGATGCTTTTATGTTGATTTTGAACTGTATTTTCTTTTGTTTAAACTTTATTAAACACTCAATTGTGTGGTACTGTGAAGAACCCAAACCTGGTGTGTGACAAATGCCATTATGAAGATGATCCCAATTGATTTTTCGTGATGATCGGCTAATTTTTCACGGACATATCGTTTCTATATATCCGTCGGTCCGTCCGTTGGCCAGTAAGATAAGATGCAATACAATAAAGTTTACTTCCAAATTCCTTACAGGAACCAAATGTGAATGGGCAACAAACAAACACTCGCACTTACAATCAAAGCTTTATTATTATGTAACGTGCGAAATAAGACTATTCCAGTTTAACAACTTTTATCTCAAATTTCAATTACAAATAACTATTTGATAATACTACAAATACATGTGTTGGACAATGTTCTATAGAGAAAAAAATAAAAGAAAACTATCTTTTAGTAAAATTGAATGGAATTGATAATATAAACTATTAATTCAATATTCAGAACATATTGTATTAAATATAATAAATTTATGAATAATTTATATTATTTATTAATGTACTTGAATATAAATGGACAATTATGAATCACATTGTACTTACTTCCAAAAAGGATGTAGATTATTACATTATAGTTTTATGATGACCTGCTTCTCCACTCATCAACCAGTTGTCTAATGTTACCTGTTGTTACCTGACCTGGGGTCAATCACTTGGATACAACAGGTGTGATTAGCCGATAGGTTGAAGATATGAGAATTATTAAACTATTATAATTTTAATGTAAAATATAAAATATCACCTACTATATACAATAAATGACAAATCTAATTACTAATTAATTTTAAAAGAATAAATTTGAACTCATTTCCTTAATTAGTTAATTAAAGGGAGATAATTATGGACAGCTGTTAATGCCAATATTTAATAAATCTAAAGGATACTATGGACAGCTATTCATGCCAATAATTAGAATGTAAGACCATCCTAAAGATTAACACTAAATTAACAATCAGTTATATTTACCATGTTACATTCTTCCCTGCTTACTACATGTTGTCCTCAACAGTGTATTATATGAATACGTTTTGTTAAGATATACTAATAAATTTACTACAAAAAGTTCAGTAAACAATATTTTTAGTATTTTAACATATTAATAGCAATAACCGCACCATTTTAAATCTCACTTATACAAACAGTAAATAATCTTAATAATTACAAATATACAATTTTTTACGATGTTTGGTTATACCTTAAAAACCCAGATTCTAAAGTTTTACTTAAGTTTTGACTGATACTAGTACCTAATGCTGCTATCGCATCACTAAAATCTGAAAACTCAACAGTTGCCTCAGAATTACTGACTGCAATTACTGATTTCGGAAGATTATGAGGATTAGGATGTTTTCCAGCAGTTGTTCTGGTTGTACGACGTACTTTATCAATATTCTGAGTAGTATTATTTTTATCATCGTCATCAGTATTTCGTTCACTCGAATCACTATTAATCAACTTCCCTGCTTTGTTGGTTCCACAGCCCTCTGTCAATTCTGTTGGTTCGACTGATTCCTTATCCGTTTCATCATCTCCGTTTGGTATACTATCAAGTTCTGATTTTGACTTCATATCAACTTCGAGATATTCCCACGTCTTCCCCCCAGCTTCGGAATCGGTGTCCTCACCATTCCCTTCAATTATATTACCAGTTTCCAAAATCTCAGTTCGCGTTACAGTTCTTGTATCACCAGTACCATCAGCTAATTGAATGACGTAAACATTGTTCGGTAATCTTTTAATAACCTTATAGGGAGTTGGTTTCCAAAAATCCTGTATTTTATTCCGACCTAAAACGTGATTCCGCAATAAAACCTGCGATCCTTCCTGTATATGACAATCTTTAGAATCTTTATTACAATAAGCACGTCGTTTCTCAGCCTTTTCATCTAAATTCTTCGATGCAATCTTCATAACTTCCTTTAAAGTTTTCTTATGTTGATCTAACCATTTATCATTCGTACCACTACAATCGTCATCTATATTCCCTAAAAGATGATCAAGGGGCAATTTAGCTTCTCTACCAAACATCATAAAGTAAGGAGACATACCGGTTGATGAGTGGGGCGTAGCATTATAGATGTAAACTAATTCTGATAAATAATCTGGCCATTTACTCTTTTTCTCTGGTTCCAATGTTTTTAATCGATCATGGAGAGTTCTATTAAAGCGTTCACATTGGGCATTACCAATCGGGTGATATGGTGTGGTTCTGGACTTTTCAATATTGTATAACTTACATAGTTCCTTGACAATTTCACCCTCGAAATTCTTTCCCCTATCAGAATGAAGACGATTTGGAATTCCGAATTTATAAAACCACTCTTTAACTAACACCTTCGCTACAGTTGATGCTTTCTGATTTACTGTTGGTATGGCTTGAGTAAATTTGGTAAATACATCAGTGATAACAAGGACATTCTCTTTACCGTCTCTCGATTTTTCAAGTAGTGTGAAATCAATAGCTACAATATCTAATGGTTTGTATGTGATTAAACTTCCAATAGCTGGTTTAATAACAGGTACTGGGGACTTGGCTACCATACACCTTTCACACTTCTTAACCCATTTCAGTACATCCATATACATACCAGGCCAAAAACATCGTCTCTTCACCAATGCAAATGTCCGCTCTATTCCCTGATGACCTGAGAAATTATGTAAAGTTTCCATAATATTGTTCTTCATTTGATGAGGTATTATAATCTGCCGAAAATCACCAACGTCATCTTGACAATGTTTATAAAGAATTCCATCAGACAATTCTAATTTATTCCATTTGTACAACAACTTCCTCACCGTTGGAATTTCTTTACTTGTTAATCGAGTCGTTGGTTTATACCCTTTCATCATCCAATATATGACTCTGGAAATAGAAACATCATCTTCTTGTAATTTCCTTAACTCTGCCTTTGTATACTCTGGAAATGTTGGTGTAACAGTAATAGGAGTTTCTGATTCTGAACATCCGGTGTTCTTAAGATCATGCAATGATGTACTATCCAAAACATTCATCAAATATTCCTCAACATGAATCACCCGATCTTGAACAGGAAAACGACTGAGCGCATCAGCATTCGCGTTTGACCGTCCTGATCTGAACTTAATTTCAAAGTCAAATTGCGCTAACTGAGCAGCCCACCTAGATTCAATTACACCTAATTTAGACGTTTTGAAGTGACTTAAAGGATTATTATCAGTATACAAGACAAAACTACTTCCTATTAAATAATCACGAAACTTCTCGGTAATCGCCCATTTCAACGCTAAAAGTTCTAATTTCATGGAGCTATAGTTCAACATATTCTTTTCATTAGGACGCAAACTTCTTGATGCGTATGCAATAACCACCTTACCATCAGCTTGTTCCTGTGACAATACTGCTCCTAATCCCTCTAAACTGGCATCGGTTTCGACAATGAACTTCGATGATTTAAAGTCCGGATAACCTAACACAGGCGGAGACGTTAAGCATTGCTTTAAACGTTCAAATGCAATATCACACCCATGATCCCATCTAGCTGGAAACAACCTATCTGAACATGCAGCAATGGACTTCTTCCTACCCTTGACCTTTTCCTGTTTTGTAAGAATACTGTGTAGAGGCGCAGCAATTTTACTAAAGTCTTTCACAAACTTCCTATAATATGAACATAATCCTAGAAATGAACGTAGTTCCTTTTCTGTCTTTGGAATAGGCCATTCTACCACTGCTTTAATTTTATCTGAATCAGCCTCAATTCCTCGCTCTGAAATACGATGTCCTAAATATTTGACTTCGGGTTTAAAAAAATGACATTTTGAAGGTTTCAGTTTTAAGCCATGCATCTTGAGTCTACGTAATACAAAATCTAACCTATTTAAATGTTCCTCAAATGTCGATGAATATACCAAAATATCATCAAGATAAATAAGTAAATACTCAAAGTTTTTATCACCTAAACAAACTTCCATAAGTCTCTGAAATGTACTTGGCGAATTAGACAAACCCATAGGCATTCTCATGTACTCAAATAATCCACCAGTTCCAACTCGGAAAGCAGTCTTCTGGATATCTCTTTCATCAACAGCACACTGGTAATACCCTTGCGAAAGATCAAGTGTCGAATAGAATCTGGATCCATACAACGAATCTAAAGCTTCATCTATTCTGGGTAAAGGATATGCATCTCGGATAGTCTTTTTATTTAGAGCTCGATAATCAACACATAGCCGTAATGTGTTATCAGATTTCCTCACCAAAACAGTAGCAGCACCATATGGACTATTACTTGGGCGTATAACCTTCTGATCTAATAGAGTCTGTATATGTTTCTTCACTTCCTCCATTTGATGTGGTGGAATTCGTCGAAATGGCAGCATAACAGGAATATCATCTTTCAAATGTATACGATGCTTCACTGTTGATGTATAACCTAAATCGGCACTATCTTTGCTGAATACATCTTGATGTTTTAGTAATAACTGTGTCAGCGCCCTATGCTCGTTACTAGGTAAATCTGTTCCAATATCAATCTTCGATCCATGTATCTCCAAGGTGTTATCTTCAGTCTGTGTTTTACCATCATCCACGTCAATTTCACCACATGAAACATTTATTTCATATTCAGTCACATCAATGTTCATCAATGAATTTCCTTCAGTTGGCATAGCATCAGCTCTGGAAACTAAACCTACCCTGGTTTTAGGTTTCAACCATATATCTTCAGTTGACATGTTGATAAATTGGACTGGGACTCTACCATTCTTCACCTCGGCATAGGAACTAACAACCATAAGATTTCTTGGCAAATTTCCAAAAATACCAGATACCGCTTCAACAATTCCATTGAAATCTCTGTTAATCTTCTGATTTGCTTTACACATCACCGTTTTCCTAGATCTAGCTGGAATACAAGTTGATCTAGAACCTGGAACTTTAACAAATTGGTGTCTATTATCTACAGTTGTGGTCATTTCATATAATGATAAAATATTGTACCATAAATTATCATCCTTTCCAAATGTATCGGAACTAAATGTGTTAGCCATGGATGGACATTTCTCCCTTAGCAAACTAAAAAAGTTACTGCCAAGAATTCCTGGTACTTCCATCTTCCGCTCACCACTAACATCTACGGGATCCCTCACTACTAAAAATCCAACATCTGGTACAGTTGTATGGAAAGCATGGACGTCAACAGAAATATATCCAAGATATGGAATAGGTAAGCTGTTGGCTCCAGTTACTCTTATCCATTTTGTAACATCTACCAATGTGGGTTTCTCTTCTAATAAATTCCTAAAAAATGATTCGGTAACTGTAGACACTTGGGAACCAGTATCAAGCAGACATTTAACTTCAATTCCCTCGATCTCGACTTCAGCTGTTGGACAAGTTCCAATTGATGTATCAATAATACGCTGTTTAAAACTAGAGTCAGTACCATACCCTGCAATGTGACTCTCCACTGCAGGCTTTAATTGTTTAAATGTCTGTTATGGTAACTTCCTCTCCTTGGTTGGTTGGTACTCTGTTCTCTTCTGAAACAATTGTTAGCTTTATGACCCCTTTGGTTACATTTAAAACATATAATATCTTGACTCGTCTTAGAACTCGAACCTCTTGTTGAACTAATTTCTGAATCTGTTAACTTCTTCATCAAACTATCTAACTGTTTCTGCTGTTTATCTAATTGTTCTTGTTACTTCTTCAACAGATCGACAACTTCGGTTAACTCATTGCTAGTGGTGCTAGTCTTTGCTGTCATAACCTTAGACTGCGGTTTAGCTGTGACTTTGGGTCGGTTAACCTCATCCTCTGACCATCGAAATACCAAAGTCCTAAACTGTGAAAATGTAAGATCTTTGTTTTGAAGTAAGGACATCTTCGATTCTCGCCTTAAAATAGGATCCATTACACCATCTACAAATCTTTCCTTTAATGTCATCTCTCTATCAGGAATGGCGTTACCATCTTTCTGGAAAATGTTGTCTACCAATTTCAGTAAAACTAATGAATAAGCTTGCAATGATTCAGCCTTCGGAATGGACATCTCAACTATCATCTGCTTAGCTTTTAACAGTTCCTTCTCTAAAATATCAGATTTTTTAGTTTGTTGTTCTAACTGTGATCTTAATTCACCCAATTCAGCCATATTGTGTTATTATAATATAAGATTAAACTTACTATTTATATGTAGAAAATATTAGGGTAGCATAAAAAATAACTTATAATAAAAGTTCATTCACTGTATACTCAAAGATTGTATATTCATATATAATAAAGTTTATCACCAGATATGATCACCAATCACCATCTAAATATAATCTCCATTGGAATAATTTAGTTGTAAAATCTCTAGTTGTAAAATCTCCATTGGAATAATTTAGTTGTAAAATCTCCATTGGAATAATTTAGTTGTAAAATCTCCATTGGAATAATTCAAATCACCATAATTTGCAGTCAATGGCTCTCCATATTATACGCCAAGCTAGTACATCTACCATAAAATTGACCAGTTTATCGTACCATTCGATATTCCATTAATGATGAACCTATATATCTACTTCACATTACCAACACACATATTATCAAATCAAAAATCGGTCTCGTCGTGGTCGCCAATTTGTAACGTGCGAAATAAGACTATTCCAGTTTAACAACTTTTATCTCAAATTTCAATTACAAATAACTATTTGATAATACTACAAATACATGTGTTGGACAATGTTCTATAGAGAAAAAAATAAAAGAAAACTATCTTTTAGTAAAATTGAATGGAATTGATAATATAAACTATTAATTCAATATTCAGAACATATTGTATTAAATATAATAAATTTATGAATAATTTATATTATTTATTAATGTACTTGAATATAAATGGACAATTATGAATCACATTGTACTTACTTCCAAAAAGGATGTAGATTATTACATTATAGTTTTATGATGACCTGCTTCTCCACTCATCAACCAGTTGTCTAATGTTACCTGTTGTTACCTGACCTGGGGTCAATCACTTGGATACAACAGGTGTGATTAGCCGATAGGTTGAAGATATGAGAATTATTAAACTATTATAAAAACCTCTTGTGACGTCATCCCATTGTTATGGCGGTCTTTCTTTTCACTAATATCCCTCCACTCTGGGACATTCGAGAGAATATCCCTCAACCCAGGGATATTCGAGAGAATATCCCCCGTGGACAGGTATATTAGAGAATAATATCCCTCTACCAAAGTACATTCGAGAGAATATACTTCAATCTTACACCAATACATTTGAGCAATCAACTCTACGTCTTAAAGATTTTTTTCTTTCAAACTTAATATTGAAGTTTCAAAATCAAGCTGATGCATCGTAACTAGTCACTACCCAGTGACAAAGTGTGCAATCTTATCAGACAGTATCAAGTCACAACCCAGTGATCTGTAAGGTTTCTTGCTTCCTATGATACAGTAAAGGTTGATACAACAATATATACCCTCACATTTCTTGTAATGTTTTTTACTGGTCATCTTATTTTTTAAAAACGGTTTTAAAAATTTAAAAACTAGATTTTTAGAGCGTAATTAATTTTCGAGGGATTTATATCTTTCTATACTACATTTTAGAATGTTTTAATGTAAAATTAGATATTTAATATTAAAAACTAAATATTTCTGAAAATTCTGGAACATTTTTTCACACGACATGGATTACCTCCCATGTGATGTTAAATGTATTGATTGATTTTTCAACATATTTACCAATTATTGAATTAGGAATCGGTTTTTATGTCGGATAATGCATGGTTTCTATCGGGATTAGTTGACATAATGCCCTTGGGCTCGGGAAAGCCCTCGGGCCTTCGGCCCTCGTGCTTTCCCGAACCCGCGGGCATTATGTCAACTAATCCCTCGAAACCATGCATTATCCTACACATAATTTTAATGTAAAATATAAAATATCACCTACTATATACAATAAATGACAAATCTAATTACTAATTAATTTTAAAAGAATAAATTTGAACTCATTTCCTTAATTAGTTAATTAAAGGGAGATAATTATGGACAGCTGTTAATGCCAATATTTAATAAATCTAAAGGATACTATGGACAGCTATTCATGCCAATAATTAGAATGTAAGACCATCCTAAAGATTAACACTAAATTAACAATCAGTTATATTTACCATGTTACAATTAAAAACACGGACCCTGTATATACCATCGAAAATGAAAAAAACTTGATTGAATTTGCTAATACCTATAGTGAATGGTAAATATCTACAAACACAGTACACAGCAGCAGCGATATGTGTTCAAATGACACGCAAACAAAACCAGTTCAACACCTGCATGATACAATGATTATCTTTTTATTTTTAGATCAGCATTAATTGAAAGCGAACTGTCAATAAAGATTTTAGATCATAAGTGTTAGCATAAACATATATATAAATGAATAGCTAGCAGGACCCGAGGGGGGTTAGTGACCCCTAAACATAAAACTGTTACCAGTTGTTGTTTATATTTTATCAAGGGCTATTTTTAAAAAGGAAAGACGTGTTATAGTAATTGTCTAATCGGGCGTACTATTGTTTTTATCTCAATTGAGCTGTAGGAGAGGATTTTTATTTGATACAGTAAAGTTTTTGAAATATGTTAATAATACACTACACTATATATCACACTTACAACAGCATCGTCGACCTCATTCAGAAGTGTGTCATCTGTCTATCTTAACTTACATTGGTCCCCTGTCATCCTTGATTACTGAAATCTATATGTCAGCCTTTGAATAAAAGTCCATGACAACTTAACCAATTGCTCTGAACTGCTGGTTGATGTTACCTGTGTCGTACTCGGAGAAGAAGAAGATCCCTCTGTTCTATTAAAGCATTTTAATGCTCAGCTTAAACTGGCGAAGTTCACCGCGGATTCATGTGGAAGTACATATATAGGAGAAATAAAAAAAACTCTTGACGTACGACATCAACACAAGCCTGGTAATGAACGACCATCTACTGTGTCTGAAAACCTTGTATTTGGAAGAAAACCGACACATAACGTCAACTTTAACAAAACCAAGGTATTGACAATCAACAAGCATAATTGATAAAACCTGAAGACTGCATGAAGCTATCATCATCAGAGGACACCAGTCTACTTAAACATATATGAAGGTGTGCGCTTATCTCATGAATAGGATAAACTTTACTGTATGCGTGGTACGATGATATCACATAATGTGGGATCATCTGAGGTGGCTATATAGCCAAACCTCAACTCCAGTATCAGCACTGCACTGATGAGGCACAGAAGGCCGATACAGTACTGTTTGCAGTTAGTTATACTGTATTCTATATTAGTTAATAAAAAACTATTTCAACTGCCTTGATATTCATTTGTTTAAAGAAACAGTCTGATTTTTTTTTTTTTTATGTAAATTTTTTGTTTTTTCTCAAATTTGAGAAAACTATACACCAAAATCTCTAACTATGTGTCCTTTAATGTATCTGAAAGTTTTAACTTAAAAAAATCCAGCCGTACATTTTAAAACGCCAATAACATTCTGAACTATTTAAAAACCTTGCGTAAGATTTTTAAGTGTGTCATATTTTTTGGACGCTGATATAATACTACTAAACGGATTTGAGTAAAAAAACGCCTAATTGTAGAGAAATGTTTTGACTATATATTGTAAAGGTTTCAGTTAGAAATATCGAGCCATTATTAAGCCAAACACAAAATAGAATAGCCCTTTAAAAATGTATCTCCCTCATTAATAAATTGTTTCAACAATACATATCGTTGTTTATTTGTTAGTTGTCATTCACCTTTTGATTTATTTAGTACTTTATCAATTTATTACTTATCGACATATGTATGTTATTTTAAGAATCATCATGCTCTGTTTTGTATCAATTAGATTATAATGTAATATACCAACCAACCACTTTTATCATTATGTGCCTAAGAATGACGGGGGAAACACGTCGAAACTTTGCAACTTTAACCAGTGATTGACGCTTCATTGAGCTTTGTCTATATATTGTTAAATGTTTTATTACGCTTAGTATTTATAGACAATTAAATATTTTAATATAAGGTATGTCATATTTTTATAGTTTGTGTATTTTGGTGACTACTTGTCCCTCATCTTCATTTTAAAAAAAGGTAAAATATAACAATTTAACATTCATTATAATAATTCAATCTTTTCAGTTATTAGAAAAAGTTGCAAATATATTGACTTCTGCATTTTATATATTTTAACTAATATTTCTCAGTCCAATTAAAAGAGAACTATAGGCTAGGGATATCCAGGGTCCAATCCCTGCATGGGTCGAGATGATTCCTTTGGAATTTCAACCCGGTTTCTCCCTGATAGTGATGAAAGGTCGGAAGGGGCTGACATGGTAAAAGCGTTTAGTCGTTCGGAATGGCCAATTTTGAGTTTTATGATTAAATGATCTGAGGAATTGTGTAGAAAGTAGATTTATAAATTAAAACATTTTAATCTTAGATTGATATATCGTAAAAAAGTAAAAAAAAAAAGCAACACAAACCGTGAAATCAATCTAATAAAGACGTAGTAACATCTGGAAGTTGTTTAAAAATGATTCTACTTGTTGACTCGTGCAAGCCTTGAGATGCTCCATTAATAATTATGCTTTACGGTTGCCAATGATTTTCTATTAGACAGTGGCTAGTTTTACGGCATCGTAAAGAAAATTCTGTGGACTTTTTTTTACGGCACTTCCTGTCACGCGTGCGCAACGTTCAAAATGAAGTTCTAAATTGGCTATTTTTACGTTAGTAGCATAAACAATATTATTTGTTCTATTTTTACGGCACTCGAATCTTATATTTTATGTCTTATATTTAATTTAGGGTGCCGTAAAAATAGCCACTGTGTTTCTATAAACCTTATCCGCTGATTTATACCTATATGGACTAATGTCGAGGATAAAAAACTTGATAAAGTCCATGAGCTTGTTGAGACTACAAGAGTTAACTACTCTCTTTTAAATTTTGTCTCAAATTATTGTATAAGATACATTGTACGAAATCAGAAGAAAAAAGGCATAACTCATATTTCTTTTCTAACACAGGCTTACCTAGACAAAACATTGGAAAAAAGAAACGACACTTACAGTGATTAACAAAAAATGAAGATAAATTGGAAAAAGTTACTTTTTTTCTCTGTGTGTGTCACTTTGGGGCTGTTTCTGGGCGGTAAGTCAAACTGATGTTTGTAACAAAATTAGAAGCTAGGTTTAAAATATCGGACGCATGTTTCTTAGTTATCTTTGATGTGTATTGGAGATACTGGTAGCATAGATTTGTGCTTTTGATTTTTTGTTCTTTGAACTTCGACCTAAGTAAAAGTTTATATACCCCACTATCACAAAGCATCTAAGATAGAAAAAATTGTACCAAGAATTTCAAACCATGTTACGGGTACGGAATAAATTATTAATGTAATCCCTTCTGTACTATCTTGTAACAAAAAAATCCCAATTTTTGAACGATAATTTTTTTAACCAGCTTAAGTTTCATTTTTAGGTCAATGGAATGAGGTTAGATTTTCAGATGTTTTCAAAACTGTAAGTGAAGTAGGCCTACTAAATCAATTTTTATGTTTAACGCAAGTTTAAATACCGATTTAAGTTACTACAGTTAGGACTGTATGTTTAGACCATGGATGAGTTTCAATATCTTTTAAAAAAGGGTATTGGAGACCTTTCACGAAATTAATCACCTTTAGTCGCGTATAATTCTGAAAACAAATTTCGGTCGACACTTATACTGTAATTTTAGCTGAAACAATTCTGTTTCTGAGATGAAAGTCGAGCGGAAGATGACAGTGTCTATTTAACCCATCGAATGCTCTGTCATGTTAAGTTCTATAACACAGTGGTTAGCTCATCGTTCTTTACAAACATGACGTCAGTTGCTTGGATACGAGGAAATGAAGGTTGTTATGTTTGAGAGTTCGGTTCTCGATCAGGGTGTGAAAGTCCGATGACCTTGGATAAGTCATCTTCACTCATATTTCCAGTCCACCCAGCTGTAAATGGGTACGGATAATCCGGGAAAGATCAATGCCAAGAGGTTTGGCCAAAGACCAGCTGAGAGAAAGGATCCTCACGGAACCTAAGTTGTTATCCTTGTAAAATACAGATCAGTCGTGGTTCCCAACCTTTTTCATGCTGTGGCCCAAATTCACGAAGTTCCCAGAGCCATGGCCCCTGTTCAATTCCAAAGTTGGGCTAGAGAAAAAATAATATACATCCTCATGCGCCATGGCCCCCTGACAAACACCCCATGACTCCCTAGGGGACCATGGCCCCCAGGTTGGGAACCACTGATATGGATGTTTCTTTCTTTCTTTTGTTTACTAACTGAAACTGGTTTTGTTAAATTCTGAAACACAGTAAAAATATCACAATCGCATATAACGTCCGACAAACAGATCTAGGACTATATTTGATAGATACACTTTTTTTCAGGAATACCAGCCCATACGTTTCCATATTGATGACACGTCCATGCAAATAAATCACCGTCGAATAGTACTACAACAGCAGTGTAAGAATTCATCTAACAATGACATTAAATTTGCAAGACAAAACTTACTGGGATATAAGAATTTTCTTTATTGTGCCATACCAAAGGTTGCATCTACCACGTGGAGACAAATTATCTTAGAATTGAATATGAAATACAAAAATGATTTTGTCAGAGATTCAATGAAAAATGTCCATGGAAGGAGAAATGATTACTGGGACAATTATAAATTAAAGGACACAAGGAATGTCTTAGACCGTTCACAAAAAATGATAATTGTACGTGAACCCTATTCAAGATTATTGTCAGCTTATGTTAATAAGGTTTTTATACCGGTAACAATGATCTTTTGGAAATCAACCTGGCAATATGTAAAAAGGCAACGACCAGTCGTAAGTGAAAAATGTGTAGATTTTACATTTCCAGAAATAGTTCGCTATGTTATCAATGCTATTAAAACCAATACTCTTAGTAACACTCATTTCAGGACTATGAATAGTCTTTGTAAACCTTGTGATATCCATTATGACACGATTATCAAATTTGAGTCTTTAAACAGAGACACGATATACATATTAAATAAACTGAACAGATCAGATGTGTATTATAAAAGTAACACACTGGTTCAGAACCATATTGAAGTAAGTATGATCCACCAAATTAATATCGCCTTTACAGAAAATGTTGGGCAATGTCAATCAAAGACTGAAAAAATCAGACGCTTATGGCGCAGTTTTCAAATTCGTGGTTTCATAGGACACAAAGTAAATTATTCCTTGAGTAAAGAGGTAGAAAACAATATCAGTGAAAAAGAATTCGTTGATTATGTGCTTAAGGCAAGTAAAATAGGAACAAATTCTGATCATATAAAGAATAAAAAATTAGCCCTAATTGAAGCCTATAGCCAAATATCCTATACAGATTTGAACAAACTGAGCGAAATATTTAAACAGGATTGTGATGTATTCGGATATGATTGCAGACCTGATATTCTTTTTGACCGTGAAAAGTATCCACCCTCCACTAACTTTTTTGATATATGTGACCGGCTCTGGCAAAATCAGTCACATGACTCCAAAATAAGATATTGAGATATATGTATTTTTAGAAACTAGAGATTCTCAGCTACAATTTGGTGCAAGAATTATCAATTTATCTTAATATTTAGCGGAGTTATGGCAGAAAATGTACAATAATGTTCGGTGCAGTTTAAAAATTAAGGTTTTGGGAAAACGGCCTTTAAAGATGGCCTTCAAGCATCAAATAAATGTCCATAGCAACCACAGAGATAAAGACTTTAAATTTTGTACAGGTATACAAGACATCATTTGCAAGAAGGAAAACATTCAAGCATGGTATTTTGTGGGAAAAAAAAAAAATACAGCCTTGTTAACTTCATGTCCTTTTTTTCCAAACTCCGATTTCTGAGCAACTGAGATAATTGATTGTTTTCATAATAAAAGATGCCAAATGGCTCATTTTACACAATAAAATAACTTGTTTTGGCAAAAAAAGGGTATGTCTTGCTTGTCATACATGCAGGGTTCAACAAAACCACACACGCACGCGCGCAGGCATGTTTTTCATGGTCAAAAAAATTTAGCAGACACAAAATACAAATTTCAAAAAAAATTTTTTTTTTTTTTTTTTTTTTTTTTTTTTAAATTTCGGTCATGTAGTATACCATTTTTTGAACTATATGAAATGAGGAATTTTTAAGGGCCAAGAGAATATTATCATTGCCATTACTCATTTAATATAGTCCAACAAATGGTATACTACATGACCAAAATTTAAAAAAATTCCTGCAAATGCAGACCGACATTTTGACCCTATCCCAGCCTCTGATAGCTATTTTGACTGCTGTCTAGAACAGGGTCAGTATGTTTTGGACTAGTAACTCTCAGAGGCTGGAATAGGGTCAATACGTCTTATCAAAGGCTGGAATAGGGTCAAAATGTCGGTCTGCATTTGCAGGCACAAAAACTCTGTGTGCAGGCACCTTAAAATATTTACATTTCTATTATCACTTCCTTCAATGTACCAGTTAAGAAAAGTGGCGTTTATTTTTCGATGAACGCTAGTTTGTCACGTGACACTATGACATTGTCAAAACACAACAATAATGCAAATTATCACATTATAAAGTCAAAATTTGATTTATAAAAGTATCAGAATGTTAATGTAAGAATTAAACTGTCTTCTGTCGTTTAACATTTGGCTGGGCATCCGGAGCATGTGGTTTTGGGCAACAGATGTTCATTGAATCATCATCACAAAACTCCCTGATGTGATCATACAGGTATGTTTGACGATATTGTGATAGACCAGGTGGTGTTATCTCTTGTGGCAGATGGGCTGGTGGCAGTTTCTGTGCATCTTTCAGCAACTGGAACCTTGTCGATTCTTCAGAGTCAGAAAGTTCTCTAGCAATAACAACACCAGGGGTTGTTGAATCAAACCTGAAATTTAGATAGCAAAATATTAACTACAACAGCTAAAATTTGAATTGTTTCAAGTGGTTTTCACAACAAAGAGAAAGGCTAATTTCCTGTACATATCAAGCTGAAATAAAAATCAATTCCATGGGGATTATGTAGCCCTCCTAGATGGAACCACCTGAATAAGAAGAATACGAAAAATTGTGAATTTACTACAACATGGTTTTAATGATCAGCATGGCATGGAACAGTATACATGCTAAATAAAAAGGTTTTTAACAAAAAAACAAATATACAGTAACAATTTTATAAAGTCCGTAGACTAGATTTATGGGCAATTCATAACTTTAATTTACACCATCAGTGTTTGAAAGCGTAAACTATCTAAGACACTCTTGCCACTGGTTGTCAATTAGAATGTACATGAAAAGTGTAGTTGCCTCCCTTTGCTTAAGAATCTAATCAATAATGCTATAGTTATAATGTAGTAAAAAAAAGTGAAGATATGGGATACTTACTCAAAGTGCTGAAAGCTCTTTATTCCATGAAATGGACGGAAGTACTGTTCGAGGAATGTTTGCCAATCATAACCTTTCACGTAAACTGTGCCATTTTCTGAGCCAACCAGCTGAGGAATATTCACCCCTGTAACAGTACTATCTCTCACTACAGAAGCTATATCTTCTAATTTGCATACACGTGTTCTTCTGTATTTTTGTTTTATCAGTCCAAAGCACCAATCAGGCGCAAATTTAGTATGGCCAGCAATTAGGAAATGGAGCCCAATGTTTTTGTGTAACCCATGCATGGTTCTCCAGGCCAGGTACCAAAGAACAAATCTATTTTTGTTCTGGCCTGAACAATTGTCGCAGTGTAATCTGGCCTCTATTTCTCCTAGTCCATAGTTGTTGAAGAAATGATGCAGATAGTTAATTACACTATTGGATCCTTTTCCAGATGCCATGCTCTCATCTATGAGATAATTTATCTGTTGGGGTATCGCCTCACAGCACACACCAAATAGCGCACACTTCCTTGGAGTCAGGAAATACATGGGTCCAGGTTGAAGGGGGTCAGACGGAAAATGCACCTGAAATAAAAATGAGATAAAAAAGGGTGTGCTTCAAGTCTACGTAAAAGTTTCTTCATTACTTGAAAGATTTTAAGATCTGACATTAAATGTGAGATGGTTTAACCAGTTTTTTCCAACAGATAAGTATGCTCTTTCACCTCATGAAGCATAGAACTGCTTTCCTTACTGGTTTTTTAAAAATTCTTGAGCTATCAGCATTATCAGGCAGAGAATCAGGAAAAGCAGTATACACTGTGTCAGGAAAGCCCAACAAGTGCCATTCATTACTTGTCAAGAGCTTAAGTCAGAATCAAAATAAATACCTGTTGTGCATAATCAAAGCTGTAATGCATTTTGATGTCTCTGCTGGTAGGGGGAGATGTTTGTAGCTTCATCTCTAACTGTGCGCACACCTCTTTTGCCTGTTTAACCATGTCCTGATAGTAAGACCGTTCCTTCTTCACCAATAGTAGATGTTGTTCTTGCTTTTTCAACTTGGCTGATTTCACATCTTCAGGGAGGTTGCTGCTTCTGAAAACTTGGTAATTATTTTTCTGGCAGACCCAGCACAGATCAGACATCGGTTTCGTACGGATGATGTGAGGCACCAGGGCTCTCCATAACTTGCGGAAGGTGCTTAGCTTTACAGCACGACAGTCTGAAAAAATTAATTACAATGCAATTTTTCTTCCAAAAATCATCATTTAGAGCAATACAGACGAGTAACTACAAGTACAGTATGTTGGTAAAGTTCAATTAAAACTAATAACAAAAGAACTTGATCTTCTCTGATTGGAAGTTAAGTCAAGGATGAAAGTAAAACTCAGTCACAGCTCATAAACATGGTCAATATGTGTATTAGGAAATTTTCTTTAATGAACCAGTGGTTATCGTCTGACCATTTTCAAGCTAATTAAAAGACCTCTATTCTTACTGAAGTTATCTGCTTACCACATAACATGCAAATAAAGTTACAGAGTGCTAATGAAAAAGAAGGAAGTTTACTAACCAAGAGATTCCATGGCAGTCTTGTACAACCGCCACACCATAGACTTTGTGACGTTGGATGGCAATAACTTCACGTCATATTTCTTTTGTCCAGGGTAGCGTCCTGGAAGGATAACGGCGTGGTCTTCTGCATAATTGGTGATGAATGTGACAACACGTACAATATCATCATGCTTGAGAAGATGTCGGCAGTTGCTGCGGCCACCACTCTTTTTCTTCCGGGGGACAAGGCCATTCTCTTTATAATGCTTGAAAAGCCTTGTGAGGGTGTCTTGGCAAATACTGTAAGAAGAGTGACAAAAAATTAATTACAAAATACAAATATCCGCATCATATAATTTTGGACATTTTCCAAAAAAAACAGTCCTACCCTTACAGAAATTTTATTTTTCTGTCCAACTTGAAAGACCAGAGCAAACAGAGGGGGATCACGACGTCTCGGACCCCCGACAGATCGGCCTTTCATATACTAAGATACCTCGGCCTCGTACCTAGACACCTCGGCCTCGGACCCAGACACCTCGGCCTCGGGTTATTTTACATCGACCACAAGGTGTGAATTGATCAATCAACAGGATTAATCAATTATGTGTATCAAATGATAAAACAAATATCCTATCACACAACATAGTATAGTATATGAAAGGCCGAGCTGTCGGGGGTCTGAGACGTCGTGTATTCAACAGAGGAGATGTTATCCCATTGCCAATTCTTTTTTTTCACTTTGATTAATACAGCAGGCGTTCACCTGCATGTGAATACTTTACTGGCATACAGAAAAGACTGAGGTGCATGTACATGGTAAGTATAGCCAATGTGATCACAATAATAATAACCATCATTGGGTTCCAGAATTGCTTTTTCTTCTGAGCAAGAAATTATAAAAAGTGGACAAAATCTGAGACCTACTTACTTATGAACAAATCGGAAAGTATCCCGACAAATAATTGTGCCTTCTATTTGATACTCCGTCTTCTGATGTTTTCTTTCAGTCTGCACTTTTTTCCGGGGCCTCTGTGTCATCTTTGTAAATCTTGACAATGTACTAATTTTTCCAAGAAGAATTAAGTCTCTTTCATATGCTGTTAATTCAGACATTTGCAGTCGGCAATTATAAATGAATTCTTCATTTAACTTTTTGGAGCAGGAGTCTCGTAACTCGCAGTTCTGTTTCTTTTCTCCCCGCCTAGAACATTCACAAGAAAAGTTCCTTATCTTCTCCATCTCCTTCTCCACATCATTCTCAATAAAGCCAGCTATATCCCTTGTCAATTCCAAAACATCCTGATCAACAACTACCTCTAGCATAGAACCACCCTGTCCATTCTCATTCTGATCATCATCATCATAATTTTCATGCACACTAGTGGACTGTCTATCACCATCACCGGGAATGCTATTGCTTAGGCCTGCACTAACCCCTGAGTCCTTAATTTCGATGGCATCACCCGATTCCGAATCTGAATCTGACGAAGAGGCCGCATAATCCTCATCTTGTTCTTCTATGAAATAGTCAGTGATCAAGTCAGTCCATACGGAGGTGGCGTTTGCACCCGCCAAATTCACAGATGCCAGCTCGTTCAGACCTCTAGCGACATTTAATTCTTTTCTGCTCATTCTCTAGATTATTCTCAAAACGTGTATCATGAATTACAAAGACGAGAAGCGATAAAAATAGCCATTAATGTCGAAAACTTTCACACGAAAAATACCAAAACAATGGGCGCAGCCATCTTAGATTTCCCATAAGGCAGTGCGCGAGCAAGCCTCGACCTGCTTTGACCCGGTTTGACCCGACTCTTATCCAATCAGAAGTCGTTCTGGTGACCTCGCATAGTAACAGGCCGGTTTGTTAACATAGATTCTTGCTTTCTATTGGCTAACAAAGGGTATGCACGGGATTCCCTTTATTATGACGTGAAAGAGGAATTCTAACCGCGCATTTTGATATGAATTGCAAGGGATTCCCCCAAATAGTTTCGAAATGACGATCGAAGTAAATAGGCCTATTTCACGCCATTGTTTTGCAATTAATTAAATTTTTTGGAAGACAAGACTACAAAACACTGGGTTCTAAGGTATTTATATCAAGTAGATCTCATTATTATTTGTTTCAGGTGACAGTTTGGTCAATAAACTATCTATTTCTGACTAAATCTTAAAATCGATCTGGTAGTGCATTTTCAATGTTTTTCTGGTTTCAGTCGCTAATTACTTGGAATGTACTTTAGCGTCATGCGACTGCTTTTGCCAGAGTGGGTCACATATGGTCTTTATAAGATAGTGAAGAACAAACGTCCAACATAATAATTATATCATTATCTTATCTCTTTATACACACAACAAGTCGGAGTAAGTAATGTGAACTGTTTATAATATAATATCAAAAAATATATTCAAAATAAAGTAATAGTTGACAAAACAATGTTTATTTATTCACTTGTCTATTAAGTTGTCACATGATATTGGAAAGATCACCTCTGTGATGACATCACCAGCGGCTGATATCTGATATCATGACAGTCATCACTGGTGTGATAAGTCCAATATCATATGACAACATCAAATAGAATACTTTCCTGGGTGTGAATGTTTTGTAATGCGACATAGAGTTGACAAGCTCTGTCACAGAGTGGCATCAGATGTCCCAGATAGATGGATATTTATTGTATTGTTCGCCCTTTTTGGGCAGCATACATCATAATACAAAAATACAAATCATACATCATAATACAAAAATACAAATCATACATCATAATACAAAAATACAAATCATACATCATAATACAAAATCATACATTATAATAAAAGATGTTAATTAGTACTACATAATATGATAATGATAATAGAAGGAGAAAATAAATAACTCGATAACGTGCAAAAGAAAGGTAAAAAGTCGTTTGAGTAATCTAAAGAAATGCTATAAAAACGACATTCTAGTCTAACGAGAAACAATATGATCGGCTTAGATTATAAAATAAATTGAATATACATCTTAACAAGAATACATGACTTACAACACACAATGTAACGCATCGGTTGAGACATCAATAAATTTAACAGTTATAAAAAAAGAAAAGTAACTAGTTTGTTTGGTATATATTGATAACCAACTAAATGTCCAAAATAGCAAAAATAGAACAAGTTCTTTCATCATTACTTAATCTTCGAACATAATTATAGCTTTATTTATTTCTGTATTCAAATGCATAAAAAATATATTTAGAGACACATTGAGACAAATCCCACGTTGGAGGATCAAAGAGTAATAAAAATGACATAGGAATGTTTAAATGAGAAATGCTGGGAGTGATATATTGTTCTCTCAAGGCCTCGTATCTGGGACATATCATGAGGAAATGATATTCATCTTCAACGTGGGATAAGTCGCATTGTTGACAGATACGTTCATTAACAGGAATTTGTCTGTACCGACCTCTCTCAATTTCTAATGAATGTGTACTAAGTCTTAGGGAAGTTAATGCATTTTTAAATTTGGGATTTTTGACATGATTTAGATAATTAGAGCGAGTGGAAATGAAGGGTTTGACTGAACCATATGTTCTTAATTTACTATGTGGACTATTGACAGCATCATTATAAATTAAAGATTGAAAGGAATTTTGAAATGAAAGTTGTGTTTGTTTAGGAGAGAGGTTATTGGGGTCAATGTTAAAGTTATTTAGGAGGGTAAAGACAGCATTGGTCCAAGAAAGTTTCGGATGACTTGTGGCTAAATTGATATCTTCGTTAAAGGCTGCATTTAATAAAGGGTTATTTTGAAGAGTTGAATTATCTTGGAATCTTTTGAAGTACATTATCATTCTTTGATAAATATCTAGCTGTAAGGGAAATATTGATAATTCTGATAGACAACCAATGTTTGAGGTCTTCTTTGGTACACTTAGTATGGACTTCGCTATATTTATTGTGATTGTGTTGTGATCTAATTTGTCCCAATTACTAAACATAATCTTTCTACTGTGTACTACCTGCTGACCCCAAACATCGGATGCATACAGTGCTATTTGTTTTACAATGCTATTATATATTTTTAAGAGAGTAGACGTTGGAAGATGGTCAGTGGTGCTTAGTTTTTGTCTGACGCTAAACCAAGCCCGCCGAGCTTTTTTACTGAGTTCGGTAATAGCACCTTTGAACGAAGAGTTATTTGAGATACATATCCCTAAATAAGTATATGAAGAAACTATTTGAATTATTTTTTTGTTGAAAGAAAAACTGACCTGTGATTTTTTAACATTTGAATTAAGAATCATAATTTTCGATTTTTCAAGATTAAGGTTGAATTTCCAGTCCGTACAAAAATTTTCGAGTTGTTTTATTGAGCTTTGAAGACCAGTTGGGGTTCGGGAGAATAAAATAAGGTCGTCTGCAAATGATAAATGTGAAACAGGTGCATTGTCTAAAAGGGGAAAGTTGGAATTTGATTTTTTTAAATATTTTTGGAGATCATTGATATAAATGTTGAAAAGAGTTGGGCTCAACACACAACCCTGTTTAACACCAGCAATAGAGTGGATACAATCAGTCACTCCAGATTTTGTTTTTACTCTATATGGTGTATCGGTATAGATAGAAGAAATCAAATTTAAAATATTTCCAGATATATTGCATTTTAGGAGTTTATATATAATACCTTTCCTCCACACATTATCGAATGCTTTTGAAAAGTCAACAAAAAATATATAAAGCGGCTGTTTTTTACTTTTGTATTTACTTATTATTGTTTTTAAAATGAATATGTTATCAATGGTTCTACGATTTTTTCGAAACCCATGCTGAGCTGGATCAATGGTTTCATGTATTTCCAAATAGTGGGTTATTCTTTTGTTTATTATTGACAAAAAAGCTTTCGATAGACAACTACTTAAAGCAATGCCACGGTAATTATTCGCGTCATTTTTTGCACCTTTTTTGAAAATAGGAATTAGAAAGGATTCAGACCAAATTGAAGGAAATACACCAGTTGTGAGGATCATATTGAATAGTTTGTGGTAGTGATCTTTCATAATATCAATAGAGCTCATAAGCATTTCATTTATAATCATATCTGGGCCGGGTGATTTATTCTTCTTCAGGCATTTAAAGGCTATTTGTATCTCTTTGTGACTTATTTCTTTATTTAATTCTAAATTTGGTATTATTTTGGAATTCAGACGTTCAATGTTATTATCAATTGTATTATCTAGTTTGGAAATTAATTTACAATCCTCGAATAGGTTTTTGAAGTGTGTTTCCCACTCATTTGGTGGAATGATGTTATCAACTGAATCAGAGTCTTTTTTTATTAAAGAGTTTACCAATTTCCAATATTCTCTTGGATTATTCGATTGTAATCCATCTAATTTGTTTAAAATATCATTCTTGGATTGTCTCATTTTAATTTTTGTTGCTTTTTTATATTCTTTTTTACGCTTGAAATAAATATATTTAAAATGGAGGTTTGATGGATTCTGATTGTACATATTTAAAGCATTTACCATATCTCTCCTTAGGCGCGAGCAATCAGTGTTAAACCATTTGTTTTTCTTTTTGTTGGAATTATTATATTTAACAAGTTTAAGACAAGATTTAGAGGTATCTAATATAAAATCAGTAATGAACTTTGTTGCAGCTTGAATGCCTTCAGTATCGTTCCTCGGTGGTTTTGACAGAAAATCACGGAATTCAGATTTGTTTTGAAAGGTTTTGAGTTTTTCAAGAAAAATTATTGATGATTCAGGTTTCCATATAAATTTCATGTTGCCCATACTGGACGGTTTATTGCCTTTAATATCATTATTATTATTATTATTATTATTACATGTATAATTATTATTATTATGACCTTGTTTTATTGAAATGGTATTTGTATTAACAAACGAAGTGTCAGGAATCGGTAGAGTACTTGTCAGTAGACAATGATCAGATAAATAGCTTAAAGGAGATATTTGTAAACTTCGCACACGATGAAAATGAGAGAGGTTAGTCAACACATAATCTACTGTACTAGAGCCTTGACTATTAATACACGTACTAGCCCCCAACATGTCCCCAATACATCTACCATTAAGAATACAAATATTGGCACTATTACAAAGCTGAATGAGTTCTTTACCCCAGGTGTTACTTTTCTTATCCTGATTGTTTCTTGAGGCAAGAAATTTGTTGTCAGGGACATGATGTAACACCTGCGGGAAAGGGTTATCAAAAGGCGAAGATGATTCTTGATCAGGCAATAGAATGTCGCTTAGATGGGAAGTTCTGGCATTGAAATCACCACCGAGTAGAACGTTACCTATTGAATTGTATTTAGAAATATCCTTTCCGAGCTTATCAAATGAATCCTGTTGTTTTTTATTCCAAATGCAAGAATTTTGAGGTGGAATATACACCGAACACACGAACAGATCTTTTTCCAGATTAAACACCGTTTTGTTTAGTTTAAACCAGACAATGTCCCCATCAATGTCCTTGATGATTTCAATGCCGTCTTTATATTTTGATTTGAAAAAGATAGCAGAACCACCCCTAGCATTCAGGGTGCCTCCGCTATCCTTTCTGTAGAAAAAATTACCCGTATACCCAGGGAGACCTTTGGTGTATAGATCACATTTATCCCGGGATATCCAGGTCTCAACAAAACATACAACATCAAGATGCTTAATGGCAATAAATAAATCATTCTTGTAATTTGCAATTTTAGATTCAAACCCATTTATGTTCCAAAAGCCAACATTAAGTACCATGATGTGATACTTGAATATTTGGCTAAAAACGTATAATAAGTAATAAAACCCGTTAAAAAATGTGCAGAAAATGTGTTGGATTTAGCATGAAATGAATTATATATATCAATATACGAATTAAAAATGTTAAAGTATGTTAGTGTACATGTATATAAAACAATAAAAACAAAATAAAACCATAAACAATTGGGGGTTAAACAAATAGATCTTAATCTGTTCTAATGATTATATTAGTACTGCCTAAATGACATATATGGAGGGTAAAAGGGCATGGGGTAAGTTATTTTATGGTTCAATGAACGCCTGCAAAGTGATATGGGGGTAAAGTAATTTGGAGGAGGATATCTAGTGTCAGGCAATTTTCTCATGAGTGGCTTGATGGAAGAATTGACATGCATGGTGTTGACACGAAGAGGTATATTTAAGGAATGTTTAATGATTTTTACCAGCTGTGCTGTGCCTTTCATATTCAGATGGACATTCACTGTACAAGTAGTGCTTGATGCCTAGTGAACCAGAAAAGAATTGGTTGGTACTAATAAAATCACAGTTAAAACTTTCACACACTCGTTTTAAATTGATATTTAAGTTAGTTAAATTCTCGTTATAACTTGACCTTGGCAATACTTCAAGGAATTTTATAGCACAATTTGGATACATAAGGTTTAACAATAGCAGACTCGCTAACGATACACGCCGCCTAGTTGGGATCCATCCTATACGAACCTATGGCGGAAGTCCGGGAATACTCATTCTCGCTGTTTGAACGCCTCTCAGGTCTTAACGAATTGGCCCACCTTTATAAATTTACGTTTTTCGGAAATTTCGAAGAATCTTCTCATCGATGGAATGTAAAAACTTAACAAAAAATTCCCTAAAGTACCGTCTTACACTGAAACAAAATTTGAAGCAGTCACAGACGACGGAAGTCGGGATAATTAATTTAATTTAATGTAAACTTACAAAAATTATATTTTCTGTCAAAGGCATTCTAAGACTAACAGTAGCATTGTCAGGTTGATATTCCAATTCTCATAAAATAATCTCAAAAACTTTTTAACTTCCACAGGCAGTAGAGTTTTCATTCGATTTGATTCATCTAAATATCAGCTCAGATAAGTGCGATGTTAATGCAATCAACTTTGAATTTTCAAATTTGCTGAAATGGGAGTAAGTTACCTTGCCCGGCAAGCTATCTTTGTAGTACTTATCCCTTTTATTATTCCTGCAAACTTATCTTGCAGTACACTCTCTACTGACACATATAATGTATGAAATTGAGTAAGTATTTTTATACGTGTGCTAGGAACTAGAAAAGTTATTGGAATGTTTTATTTATCTGTAAAACTCTTATCATTGATTGAACAATTTGATACAATTGTATCAGGATGTTTATTTCAGGTTTTATAGCCGCCTGAAAATTGCAATTTTAAAAGGCCCTGTCAAGTGACCTTATTTACATACGACACAAATTATTTTATACTCTTACTATGCCTGAACTACACTTTTCAATGATAAATAACACAATATATTTGATTCCAGATTCTGCGTTTTAGAATTTGAAAATATTATGCCAAGTTACATTGTAACTGCGTGCTGGTATTCCCGCACCCCTTTTAGTTAACCTGCCTGTGTATTGAACTTTATTAACTTTAAAAAGCTATGTCACGTGACCTAATTTGCATACGACAAAAATTATTTTTGATTATAATTATGCTTGATCTACGCTTTCCAATGATATTCGATTGTTACAGATATAGAGGATCTTAAACGAGTGCTTATGTCATATCAAATTTATGAAATGAGTTGCCGGATTTAATATTCCCCGAGCCTTGGCGAGGGAAATATTTAATTCGGCAACGAATTTCATAAATTTTATATGACATAAGCACGAGTTTAAGATTCTATTTATCACACAACTATCGATACATGCATGTTTTCCTAAAATTCAATGCATTTTTCGCCAATTTTCAGTTTAATCTTTTTGCAAACTAAACTATCACGTCATTCTTTTCTGACGTCATAGAGCTAGTAACTAGGTTAGGCGCGTTCACGTATGCTTAAATGTCCTTGCGCTAACAAATAACATCAAGAAAAATACTTTCATGTGCTAACTAAATTAATTTTTTTAATCAAAGTAATGTTTTTCGGAACAATTTTAATGAAAATTACATGCTCTGCATTGTTAATTTTAACGGAGTCGCCAATGTCAAAGGTTCTGTGTAACTGGCGCATGAATACATGACCTTAATTCTACCTAATAGACCTTTTCACGATAAAAGCCGCGCATGCGCATAAATACCCTTGAGTGGCAAGCCGTCTGTTTACATTCGATACAAGATGGCGTCCATCGATAAATTGAGAAAATTGAAACTAACTGATTTGAGAGTTCTTGCGATCGAGAAAGGGATAGATGCCAATGGTAAAAAGAAACAAGAGTTGATAGAAGACTTGTTAAACAGCCAGGTTCCAACTTCGGTTTTGACACCCGTACATATCCAGTCAATGCCCGTCATCAATCCAACGCCAACCAAGTCTTCCACCAACGTCAACGATAAAGAGAACCTGCCTCCCTTTCATCGAGTCAAATATCTGCCGCAACTACGTTACGTAAAAGTTTTGTTTACGATGATTTACGACTTCCTGATAACGAGAGCAACAGAGTCAGGTGGAAGTGCTAATAATTTTAAAGGACTTGACAAGGCAGTCAAACACCATGATGCAGGAGACGTGAAAAACATTTCACATGCAAAGGTACGTAATCGTCCAACCTCCTAATTACCTCAGTTAATATGGTACACAGCTTTTTTGCATGACACCTAATATTTGTGTAGAGTAAAGAGCTCCCCCCTCCTTACCTCACACACACACACACAATTATTGTCTCATAATTACCTAGATCTACACATTTAGTCTAGTTTACTAATATAACTTTATCAAATATTAGGCCTAGAGACAAGGAACAGAAATTTACTCTCATCCTTACAGTCCCTACAGTGTTTTATATTTTTGAAATAGGCCTACTAGATATTTTATTTAATCTCAGATTAAACAAGTCCATAACTCACCAAGGTTTGTTAACAAAAAAACAACACAAGAATTGTTTTTCTCAGGTCAATGATACAACAATGTATGTGAGAGCTCTGTGTCAGGCATCCATGAAGAAGATGACCTACCAAGTTTTTATTTGTTTCTCAAAGGAAAATGAAGAGCAACATTCCATAGACTATGCTTATTGTCAGTGTCCAATTGGGTACGTTTCATAGACAATACATAATAATCATGATGAGATTGAGAGAACATTATAAATCAAAATATGTGCTAGAGTACCTGAAAATCTGATAGAACAGTGCTGAAGTATGACTGTAAATGTAGCATCAAGCTTCAGAAAACTAGTACCAGAATAACATTTTTCATACCTTATGTGTTTTTTGTTCTTTTGTAGGGCAGCACAAGCTTGTAGCCATATCGGAGCTCTGTTATTTGCTTTGAAAGATCTATGTCCACAATCTGTAACAGGTGCATCATGTACATCTACCCTTTGTACCTGGAATGTTCCTCGAGGAGAAGCCAAACCCCTTCCAGTCAGTGCATTCAAAAGGGGAAATGAAGACAGTAATTTTGACCCACGGCATAGTTTGGACAGACAGAATGATATGGAAAAGACCTTAGCTGCACTACAAGGTCTAAAGGAGATTTTCCCCAGAACAGGTAAATGATAATAATCAAACAAAAACAGAATTAATGTTTGCAAAAGAATTATTTTTTTATTCCATTAAAGAACTTATATGTGCAAGACTGCAAAGTATATTCTAATTTTTAACAGTAGGCCTACAGTATTATATTAATAAAAATTTACTTCATTTATTTAGAAAATAATACAATGTACTAAATTTCAAATTATATTTTTAAGGTATGTCACATTTGTGGAATATTCCTGATCCAGTGCCAGGTATGTGTATGGAGGAAGAAGTTGAGACAAGCATTAATCCACTTTACCAAAAAATGATGAAGATGCTTTATACAGAGGGTAACTGTAAGTAAAATACAATATAATATAAATAAAGTGCACACATTATATAAATATAAGAATATAATATATTATAATGTGGAAAACATAGTTAACAGTTAATTAATTCATATATATATACAATTCCATTTTACCAATTATAAATCTTGCATAAATGAACAAATAAATGGATCAGTAGTCACGCTTCCTCAAGTAAATAAATGGGCTAATTCCATCCAATAATATATATCATTCATACACCCATTTGTACCTGTGCAAATGAATTAAATAAACAGGTTAATTGGTAGATGACAAGTTATCGCAAACTAGGTAGTTGTTGGTAGTAGGATTGATTCAATTGGATGGTTCTGTGTTGTTTTAAGAATTAAATAAAAAATATACAACTCTATTTATACATACAGTACCGTAAACTGGGGCTACTTTGAAACTTGGGTTAACATTGAACGGCTTTCAAAAAAAATAAATTGCGGGCTATAAAATAGTTTTGTTATATACCTTGAGGTAAACTTTTTCAGTAAAACAAATTAATATATATATCAGAATTTTATGACGCAAAATTATTTTTTACTCCAAAATTGGTCTGTCCTGCAGTTAACTAGGACAGATAATATATATTCTATAATACATAAAAATGGTTCGTACATATAAAAAATCTTTGGGGGCAAGATCTTATAAAAACTATTCAGAAGCAAACTTGCAGGAAGCCTTAAGAGCCATTCAATCTAAACAAATGTCAATGAGAAAAGCTAGTCGAGAATTCAAAATTCCAATTGGTACACTGTTTAATCAACTGAATAATAAACATAACAATAGTCCTGGTCATCCAAATGCTTTAGAGCTAGAAGAAGAAGAATCAATCATTGATCACATTGAGAAAGTCTCTGAATGGGGATTTCCGTTCGATATATTTGATCTACGCATACTTGTTCGCACTTATCTCTCTAAAACTGACAGACGTATAAAGCAGTTCAAAAATAATTTACCTAGTACTGAATGGGCACATAACTTTTTAAAGAGACACAAAAATAGACTAACAAATCGCACTTCACAGAACATAAAGAGAGCTCGAGCCAAAGTATCAGCTGGGCGATTCCATAGTAAAGTCAACCACAATGATCCAAATTAAATTTTTAAAACTAACTTAACTCTGCTGCTATTTTGTTTCAGGAATTATTGAATTTTAATGTCCTGATGAAATTTTTAGAATATTATAGATGATTTCAAAAAAATTTAAGATCGAACGCGTTTAATCACTGCGCTTAACGTCACGGAAGGGACAGGTTTTTTTTTTGTCAGTGCTTACTCAAATTTATAGATATGCCAAGTATCTTTATATTGGTGAAAAGAAGGGTACTAAGAGTGTACTTTAGTCATAGTTTTAGTATCAGTTCTGTTCAAGAGCAAAATATACATGTATCTAATGTCTTCACTAATGTCCCCTCCGTGACTCCTCAGTTGATTTTTTATTGGTATTTCTGCTAATAATTCATGATATTTGAAAAGTCATCAAGTCCATCAAAGTCTATTCATTACCATACATATCAAAAATAAAATGAAGATTATAGTATTGTATAAAAAAAATTATATCAAACATTATTTTGTCACAGAAGGTACACATGTCACGGAAGGGACATAACTCATAAGGGGAAGATAACCCATAAGGGGGAGATCACTCTCATTGACTAAATTAATCCCAGAATTGCAAATGGTGGCAAGGTCACTTTTCTAAGGGCACCATGAATTCTTCTAAAGAAAGAACAAGGAAATACAGGACTAATATATATTCTGTTGATCAAGAAAAACATTCACAGTATTCCCCAAACACAAAAGATGCACTTTATAAAGCCATTAGGTAAAGGCATTGTCAAGGCACATCGCTTAAGTTTATTTTCTGCAATAGAACAGAATATTGTAGATGTTTCTAAAGGGCAAATATGTAATCTAATAACCAATGAAATTGAGCAAGAAGATACTATAAATGATGACAGTATTGAAGCTGAAGAAAATAGTGATGTTGACGATGATACTCTTAAGCCATCATCTTATGTATCAAAACATTCTTGTTAATTATACTTGTTCAAATTTTTAGAATTCTAAATTTTTATTTTATAATTGTTATTGAATTAGTTTTATATTCCGAATCAAATTAAATTGCATACCAAAATGTCATTATTAAGATATTTCAAATTTAATATTTGACATATTACTCTTCATAAATGAGCATGTCCCTTCCGTGACTCATAAAAGGTCCCTTCCGTGACATGGCCTAACTTAAAAAATAATGTATCTGACGAAGAAAACACATTGGAATTGAAATCTAACTGATTTGAAAGGAGTGCTTAAAACTTAGGGTTAAATTACAGAAAAAATCATTTTGATACTGTAATAAACTTCACAGAACTTTTGACAAGAATAAGTCTGTTTTGAAAATGTAATTTTCTTCCTGTCCCTGCTGTGACATTTAGATTTTCAGTAATGTCTTTTGTTCTAATTTTTACTATTCAATAAAATAAAAAAAAACTCATAGTCAATAACAGGGAGAAAGTAATAGACATGAAAATCTTGCTCTTTGTTGATTTACTTTCTGTGCAACTCATTTCAAAAGTGTTCGTTTGTCCCTTCCGTGACTTGACATTACTGTGGAATTGCCCAGCTGACTCTGTCACAGAGTATTTCAATAATCTTAGAACATCGTTAACAAATGATGATGGTACACAGATACTACCCAGTAATATTTTAATTTTGATGAAACCAACCTATCGGATGACCCTGGGCGCAAAAAATGTATTTTTAAAAGAGGGGTGAAATATCCTGAAAGGGTTAAAGACAGCACCAAAACATCAGTATCCATAATGTTTTGCGGCTCTGCAACTGGTAATATGACGCCAGCATATGTAGTTTACAAATCAGAACATTTGTGGACTTCTTGGACGGAAGGAGGACCTCCAAACGTAAGATTCAACAGAAGTAAGAGTGGATGGTTTGATCTCTATTGTTTTGAAGATTGGTTTGAAACAGTATTTTGCAAATTTGTAAGATCTATTCCTGGTAGGAAAGTTATTATCGGTGATAACCTTAGTAGCCACTTTAGCAGTCGAGTCTTAGAATTGGCCAATGCCAATAACATATCTTTTATCTGTTTAGTGCCAAATAACACACACTTATTGCAGCCATTAGATGTTGCCTTCTATGGACCGCTTAAAAAATATTGGAGAAGTATATTAGATGAATGGAAATCAAGCTCATCAAGAAGTTCTTGTGTGTTAAACAAAACTTATTTTCCTAGTCTTTTAAAGAAACTCTATCAGAAGCTGTATCCATCAGAAGAAGAAACCAGTCAGAACCTCATTTCAGGATTTGATAAATGCGGAATTTTCCCACTAAACCCACAAAGAGTTTTAGAAAGATTGCCAGACTATGTAAGTGAGTCAAGTCTAAATGAACCGGCAAATGTTTCAAGTGCTGTTTTAGATATGTTGAAATCCATGCGAAATGGTGAAAGTGCAAAAAGAAATAAAAGATCTAAATTAAACGTGACCCCTGGTAAAAGTATGAGCATAGAGGAAATAAGAGACATAACGTCTGAAGAAGAAGAACCGCAGAGAAAAAAGAAGAAAACAAGAACACAAAGAATATCAGAAAGTGAAAGTGAAGAAGCTTTATATGATATTGTTGAAAATGAATCTGATGTATCAGAAGAAGCTTCCGACTTAGACGATAAAGAAACTAACAAATTGGATCCAAATAGAAATATAAGTTTGATATGTGGTGAATTTTACATAATAGAGTTTTGTGGAAAACTTTCAAAAAAGCATTATGTTGGAACTCTTTTGTCATTTGACCAACAGTCTGACTGTTGTGAAGTAAAATTTCTTAGAGTAAACCAACCAAGAGATAATAAATTTTCATGGCCGAATGTTGAAGAGATTGCTACTATAACTTCTGATCAAATAGTCTCGCATCTGAAAGATACAGTAATTGAACGTCGTGGAGGAATCTCTGTACCACATTTGTATTTGAAACTCTATACAGATACAATACAGTAAGAACAGATAACAAGATAAGGCTAATTCTAATAAGTATGTTCTATTGCTATGTCAAAGTAGACATTTATTGTTTTGTTTCGATTCTTTAAAAGTTGAAAATTGTTAGTTTACATATTTCAAAAATGTTAGATTGTTCACCAATTTCAATTTGTTTCATTGTTGAAAGTTAAGATATTTTTTTAAAAACATAGAAAATGGTCAATGAAGCCTCAGTTAAGGCTGAACTTTGATAAAAGATAGGTTTTCAATAAGTATTCAAAGTAACCCCAACTAACCCAGTAACTTTGAACACCTACATTTAAAAAAAAAAATAACTATTTATTGAACACAAACAAAAATTTCCTTTGGTATATCTAAAGCTTCATACCAAGCCCTTACAATAAAATATTAACTTTTGTATTTTAGTAATTAGTCTGAAAATAAATCAATTATTTCTGAAAAAAATGTTCAATGTAGCCCCTGTTTACTAATCAGTTTTCATTATGACAATATTGTCTTGAAAATTTCTATATTACAGTACCACCATCCAACATTGACATGGAGCTTGTAAAGTACATAGAAGAATATATGCACATTGGTAGAGACACCAGCTCATTGTTTGGGGATGTAATGTCTTCAGGTCCAAGTCCATCATCTTTGATAAAACAGATAGTTGAGGGGTCTAATCTTGCAAAGTAAGTTTTCATAACATATTCATATTGAGTTTATACCTAAAACATAGTCTATATCTTTACACATTATCACCCCCCTCCCTCTCGTATGAATATATGTCCCCAATCTGAATCTGCCATATACACAATTCTGTTTATCAAGTGGTCAATTGCGTTTACACACTAATAATGCTATTGAAACCAATATTTAAATATTGAATATTTAATGGCAAGTCATTCATAACCATTTATCTTCTATTTAGGTACACAAACCTACCTGCAGCTGTGCAGTGGGGAATCGACAAGGAAGGCCAAGCCAGAGAGCAGTACAAGAAGATTAAGAAAGCCATTCATAAAGTCTTTGAAATCCAACCAACTGGTCTGACTCTATATGGAAGCCATGCCTTTCTAGGTGCGTCCAGTGATGGAAAAGTTACTGGAGAGGATAATGTAGGTGTACTGGAAATTAAATGTCCATATTCTTTAAAGGGTACTCTAATCAATAAAAAAGAGATTCCAGAGATAATGGCCATGGGAGACAAAGCTTTCTGTCTTGAAAATACAAACACAGGGCACAGACTTAGACATTCCCATAAATATTATGCTCAGGTACAGGGAGAAATGGCAATAATGGGTTTACCATGGTGTGATTTTATAGTATGGACAGAGGCAGAAAAAAACAACATATGCATTGACAGGATAAACTTTGATGCCAGCTATGTCACTAAATCGATTTGAACCATTCCAATCATATCTTATCAATTAAGAGTTTTATGATGTTACTATAGCAAAAGCTTCAAATAAAATGTTTAGGTTGAGTGGCATTGTCAACAACTGATTGAAAATTGGAATGGTGAAAATCAATGCTATTTGTGTCTCCCAATACACCTAAACAGTTAAGAAAACCTCATGTTCTGCACTGACAGCTAGGTATTTGGAAGATTAAGGAGACATTAAATTTTTTCTACACTTTTGGCATTTATTTCATTTAAATTTGTACATAACGTATCCAGTATCTTTAAATTAAATATCAATCAAATAATAACAATGTCTATGAACTATTTTAATCATTATGAACCAGAATAAGAATGAAAATATAAGTAGCTATGACTAGTAGCCTCTATAAATAAATAGTTCGTCTTAGAATGATCTGTAAATCTAAATTATCAAACTTGGCCAATAAGAAAAAAAAAATAAGCAAACCTTTTTTTTAGGTCAAAAATTTTTTTGGCTCAAATTTGTGAAAACTTTACACCAAAATCTGTAACTATGTGCCCTTTAATGTATCTGAAAGTTTTAGCTAAAAAAATCCAGCCGTTAATTTTTAAACGCTAAAAACATGCTAAAATTTGTAAAAACCTTACGTAAGGTTTTTAAGTGTGTTATGTTTTTTGGACGCTGATAGGAAACTACTGAATGGATTTGAGTAAAATAAACGCCTAATTGTAGAGAAATGTCCCTCTTGAAAGGTTAAAGCCAGAAATATTTAGCCATTTAAAGGGCAAACACCAAAACTAGACGGTCAAATTGCTTAATTAACAATAAGTACTCCCTGTTTGTAATTAACCCTTTAAGACCAAATTCAGTTTTATCTAGAAGATATAGAGATACAATAAGCATACTTTAAAAATACTCGTAAGTAGCATTTGCAATTTTTTTGATATTGGAACCTTTTGTCAAAAAAGCAGAATGGCCCTTTAAAGGAATATTACCTCTTAAAATGAATATAACTTTTAAATAATTCTCAAACTTGGCCAATAAAAGTAAACATTCATCAGTGGACTTGCCTTGTGTCATAAATATACAACAGGATCTCTTTAATATGATTAAAATAAAATTTAGTCATTACTGAAGCATTAGTTTTATGGATTATCAAATTACACAGGGTGTTTTGTTGTATATTTATGACACATGGCAAGTCCACTGATGAATGTGTACTCTTCATCTCTTATAGGCCAAGTTCGAGAAATATTTAAAATTTATATTCATTTTAAGAGGTAATATTCCTTTAAAGATGGGTTTGCTAATTTTATGAAATTTAAAATTAAGCAAACTATTTGATTAATTGGTGTTTCTAATGAATTATCATGTATTATTAATAATATCATTATGTTCTTATTGTATATAATTACAAGTTTTAACCAATCATAAATGTCTATGTATGTACAGTCTGGATAAACAAAAAAAGATCTTTCAGTTACTCAATTTTTGATAATTGTGTTCTAATTTAGTTAATTATGAATTATGTACAAGACAAACTGGTATTTTTCCAATCATTAGAACACTAAATGAATGCAAATAAAATATAAATTTTTTTGCATGAACTATGAAATAAAAACAGAGTTTATTTGCCTTCTACAAGGGGTACATCAAAATTTGTAAGTCAGCAACAAACTTGAAACACTTTACTAGCAATGGGTGACATAGACAAAGGCAAAACTCCATCAAAAATATGAAAGTTTTTAACCCGCCCAATGCTGCGCTCAACATGTATTCTCAATTGAGCAATTTCTTGAGTCAGATGAACATCCTCTACTGAAAATTGATGACTTTGTCCTCTAAAAGGTGGTATGTTCAAAGAACATCCTTTCTTTCTTAATAGGTCAGTGATAGTAAAACCCTTGTCTGCCATTACAGAATCCCCTGTATCTAACATGTCTAAAAGACCAGACTCTTCAGTTATCTGTCGATCTGACACACGTCCTCCCCACCCTTCAGAAACAAAAGAAATTACACCTGATGGTGTTATACCGACTAAAAATTTCATGGTATTATGGTGCTTATAATTTGAAAAAGTCGACGTTTGTGATGTGAGACTTGAAGGTCTTTGTATAAAAATTTCTGTACAATCAATGATAATACGTGTATTGGGATATTTAATGCGAAATTGACTGGGCATTGTTCTTTGGACAATATCTCTACTTGGAAATGGGTTTAAAAAATGTAATTCTTTGTGTAAAAGGCAAATCCATGTATAATAATATTTGGAAAAAGTTCCAACAGCAATATTAAATCTTTCTGAAATATCTTGAACAAAAAGACCTAAACGATTTCGCATTAAAACAGCTAAAAATTGATCAATGGGTTTTAAAAATGTAGTGTGGACACGTATTCGGTCATTAGATATATTTCTTTCACCTGTCCAATAAGACATCCTAGAACATTTATCCTGAAGATAAGTAAAAAGCCATAAAAAAATACCAAAAGTTGGAAGACCTGTATAAAACTTTGTAAGACCATCATTGTCAGCAATTTTCGAAACACTCCACTTTTCTTTTTCCAGTTCCATTCTTGCAGCTTTCAATTCTTCTTTTAACCTGTTGTTCTCCTCTATTATCACTCCAGTATCACACTGTGTACCTGAAATATATACAGCACACATTGAGGGTGCAAGCAACTTAAATCTTTACACCACATATCTGCTTAATTAGGCCAATCATCACAACTTATTGAGATTTGTAATTGCAATAAGTTATATTATGATACTGAACTGGTAAATAATTATTATATTTGCCTTAAAGTTGGCATTCACCTTCACAGTATAAAATATAATATAAAAAATATATTTGTTTTATAGAAATATAAGTAACATAAAAATTAAAAATATATTTACCAACTGTTTTCTTCAAACTTGGAAGTTCAACATCTGAATCCATGACATCTAAATCACACATCTCATCATTACCAGGATTTTCTTCTACCTCCATGCAGTAGGCATGTTCCTTTAGCAACGGCTATCATTTCATTTCATTACATTAATCCGTTGCTATCATGATAAGCTTTTCTCGTCATTAACTTTGATTGGTCGAACGATTATGGTCGACCAGTTATATTCCTTGTAACAAATTATTGCGGGAAAACTTTCGAATGACCAGACGTCAAATTTCTTGTAGCAAATTTACCTTGTGATAATCGAGTCTCAACGGTCATAAATTGAATGTGACGTATAGTGTTTTTTAAACGAGGTTATTAGTTGATAATGACGAGAAAACCCCGTCAATCCAGCAACGGTAGATAATGCAAATGTCTAACGTTGCTGAAGGAACATGTGCAGTAGGATGAGTGGTGGAATAATGATACCTGCTGTTTTATCTCGTACTGTTGTCTAACTAATTTCTCTGCATGTAAGGTTTCCTACAACATTTTAATAAAATACATAGAAAATATATGCGAAGCAGGTCAATATGCACAATATGGAAATATTTGGATTTAAGTACAGATTGACTATCAGCCATCAGGTAAGATATCAGAAACATATCAAAATTGTAAATGACTAAATGGGCAGGTTGCTGTGGTGAGTGGAAATGATAGTTGCCTATTTGATATTTCCAAGGGTTGAAACCCCCCTAATAGTACTACATCTAAATTTTTTTTAAATTATAAATAGACATCAATCAATAGGCTACATGCCATTATGATTAATCATAAATGACATAATATGATTAAATTGTAAATGATGATGATTTTTAACAGAATCTCAATCAGAGATTGTCTTGATTATTTTCACATTTTTTTTTTCTTCAAAATTCAAAAAGAAACTTACCAGTGACTTTTCACGAACTAGATGTCTAGATTCTCTCGCAACCTGCGACACGTTCTTCTCCGTCTCTTTGTAAGCAAAGATGGTAGGAGAATAATTATCATCGGTCGGTTCATAACCATGCCAGCCATCAAGAAAATGTTCCGAGCAAATCCAAGTATTATTGTTCGGTAGCCAGTCCTTTCTATTCACGGCTTTGATCCAAGCATTGCGCTGTCTTTTATTCTTCGGAAAACGGAAAAAACTTATGCCTCTGGACTTATCTTCAACATTACACCTGTTATGACACTTGTAAACACAGCAGGATTTCACCATTTTGACGTGCGTTTGTTTACATCCGTGTTGCTAGCCACTCATAGGTGTTTGTGCGCATGCGCGAGCAGGGGGCGCTACGTTATTGTGAAAAGGCCTATTTCAAAATGGCGTCTATAAATATCGATAATTTGCTATATTTCCCGATATATGCCAGGAATTAACTGGTTTTTGGTGGGAAATTGTATGTTTGGGGTTCAAGCATCCCCTAGTTCAAGTTAAAAGTGGCAACAACTGGCGCCATATTGAATTTCAAAATGGCGTACCTTAAAACTCTATAATTGTTAGTATTTCTATGATAGCCTTTTATCAGTAACTAATTGTGCATTTTTATTGCCAGGGAATCCAAGTGTTCATCTTACAAGAATTGAATTTCAAGATGGTGGCACAGCAAAAGGCGCATAGGAAATTGATGAACCAGATACGTCTTTATAGTGATGTTTCAAATCGATTATTGACCGATTAACAATCAATTAACAATATATAGGTTTTCAACCAATCCAAAACACCCCAAATCGTATATTACATAGCAGTCATGTCGAAAGAGCACAAGCTAGTTCATGTGACTAAGGCTAGAACCCCCGATTCATCCACATCAGTTCACTTGGAACTGTGTATTTTGTGGGAAGGTGATCCTGATGAGTTCTTGAAGCACGAGAACCGAGCATACCCTCCAACTCTTTCCCAAGAAGGACATCTTCGATACAGCAACAAATAAAACCTACTCAAGCCCATAGAAGAGCTTGCCACCCAGAAAGCAGATGCACCACATGTCACCTGTGTCATACCTGATCGTGCAGCCATTGTTCAGATTACGAAGACATGTGGCAGTAGAACATATCTTGAAAATGAAACAGGGGTGTTTGTTCCAAATAACTATCTCGCCTATAACTGCCGCTGCTGTGCTACACGGAAACTGGCAGAATTTTCTTCGAGTTGGTGAAAATAAGGATGAGTTGTTCAGTTTCTTGTCGGGACCGCTTATGAGATCCATCGACACATAAGGCAAAGAGTTTGTAGCAACTGATACTCAGTTCCCCACCTCCTGATAACATTACCATCTTGGCCACAAGCAAGCATAAAGAGGCCGACACCTGAATGATGGTACTTGTAGTAACTTCTATGCGATGCGATCATCGAAGGATACTTATCCGAACAGTGGACGCTGTCATTACACTAGCATAAGACCGACAGTAACAACTAGATGAACTTTGGCTTTCATTCAGGACAGGCAAAAAAAAAATCCGCTATGTAGCAGTACATGAAGTTCCTGTAGGCCTGGGACCTGATAGGTCAAAGGCGCTCTCAGTATTTGATGCTGTTACAGGATTTGATAGGCGTTCCCAGAGGTTATAGCTTCCTCCTCCAGCTGGCCTCTACACCAATCCGAAGACGTCATGTCAACTATTGAAAGATCTGTTTTACTCTATGGTCGTATAAGTAAATGTACATGTGTCAACCAATTTTGGAAGAAGTCGTTTTCAGCCGAAGTGGCGAGCGTGGCGCCAAGTAGGGTATGCTTACTCTTCTAAACAACCTCATACCACTTTTCATTATGAAATATTTACTTATTTAATGATATTTCCTCAAATGAAAAGTTCATTAGCTGCTACCAATGTATTGCCAATGTGTTTACATGGATTTCGAGATTTGTCATACGGTTGGATCGTTCGTGCTTGTGTTTATAATTGAAACACAATCTCCAACTCCAAAGGCAGCTTAAGAGTACTGCTAAGACTTAGATAAAGATGACATAGAATTCAACATGTTGAAATTCAATATGGCAGCAGTTGTTACCACTTGTAAATTGAACCTGTCGACCGTTCAGCCCCCCAAAACATACAAATAGCAATCAAAACCGAGTTAAAAAAAATCGATCGAGAAATATCGCAAATTTTGTATTTATATAGACGCCATTTTGAAATGTAACATGGCCGATTGTTGTAGCCACTTGTAGTTTGAAAAGTTGAACTCTCAGATACAAGAAATGTAAAATTAGCCATTTTGAACAAGTTACTGACATAGATCCGAAAATATCAACAATTATTTAAATTTGATTACGCGTTTTTCAATGTATTCTGTGTTTTCTGGATTTGTCAGATTATTTAGGTAATCTGTTGTTTAGTTTTGGCACCAGGTAAGTCCACTATGAATAAATACTCTTATTATACCAAGTTTGAAAATATAGATTTTTTCTTCCATTCTAAGAGGTTGTATTCCTTTAATGTAGCAGATATATCGTGTTTTTTTCTGTTCAAGATGTTGTTCAAATTATAAATTTCCAGTTGAAGTCTTTTAACATTTAATATTAATTTCCTTGATAAAAAAAAATAGAACCGTGATAATTTACCGAGGCAGTGCGCATCTGACATTTTCTCTAAAAAATCAATGGCAATAACCTTATTATGTTAAATTAATTTTTGATTTCCGATTTTCAAAAGAATTTATCCATGGATGATTACAAACATTCACACCAAGTTTTATCGAAATCCATCAAGAAACAAACTCCCTGTTATGTCCACAACATATTTTCAAAAGTAAGGGCAATAACCCATCAAATATAATATTTCAATTTGTTTGATTTTCAATAGGGTTCATCCTTGGGTGATTTAAAACACTCACAACACGTTTCATCAAAATCCATCAAGAAACCAACTCCCTATTGTGACCACAACATAATTTCAAAAGCAAAGACAATAACCTATGAAATATATGTTTTGATGAATCTGATTTTCAAAAGGGTTCATTCTTGGGTGATTATGAACATTCACAGCAAGCAAGTTTCATCAAAACCCATCAAGAAACAAGCTCTCTATCGTTTCAACAACGTTGTTAAAGGCTAAACAATTAACGTATTTTCAAGAACTAGGGTAAAAACTGATCCTGATTTTCAATAGGGTTTATCCCAAAGTCAATACTAACACTCATACCAAGTTTCTTCAAAATCAATCAAGAAAGCAGCTTTCTATCGTGTCCACAACATATTTTCAAAAGCAAGGGTAATAACCCATGCAATATTTTTCGATTAATCTGATTATCAATAGGGTTCACCCTTGGGTGATTATGAACACTCACAGCAAGTTTCATCAAAATCCATCAAGAAACAAGCTCTCTATCGTATCCACAACAATTGTGGACGGACGGACCGACAGACGAACGAACGGACGGACAGACAGGGGCGACGACTATATACGCCCACATTAATATGTGGGCGTATAAAAAGTCGCTATTGCTATACACATTTTGTTACTCATCATTGGAAACAGAAAAATTAAAGAATGTCAAAACATATTAATTAATTCCATGACATAAACAAAATATTATACATAGAAATGACAACAGGAAACGGTACACAAAACTTTCATACTTCCATGTTTACTACAACTCGTACGTTATCATTTCAATATTAAGCTTCAAGCAAAAATATATATACTAATTTTTTTTCAAAAAACATTTTAATGGTCAATGTTTGCAAACATGCAATATTTTATAACTATACTTAATAAATAAAAATTAAAAATCTCCATTTTAATGATAAGCAAAAAAGCCTGCATATCATACATATCAAATCATGCAGAATTGCATGAACTAAGGCCACATTTCCACCCAGCTTCTGAGTCAGCGTCCGAGTTTGACTTAATTCTATGTCCTGGCATAGTGTTTCGACTAGGCGTTGGCGTAAGCGTTGTATCTAGCTTCGGACGCAGCCAACACCCCGCACCCAATTTTAAATCACGATGCGCTCGGTCTGTACTGTTTGATAAATCTACACGTGACTACAACGAGAGAGACGTGGAAGAAAACCTCACGAAATCCATAGAGCAGGAGCTCGATGTCAAAGAAAACGGTAATAACTAGATTTTGAGTAAGCTTGTAGTTCGGATAGTCACGTGACACCATATAGACCACTTTTTCTATGTTTCGTTTATTATATTTCGAGGGTGTAGCCATTTTGGGTACGAAAACAAGTTCTGGTCTCTTCAAAAACGCACAGACGCGATTCCCTGGTAGAAACACTCAAACGCATATTTGAACGCAGACAACAGCACAAAAGCTTGGTAGAAACGTAGCCTTACTGATGCTTAATGTAACAGATTTATCGTGTTTTTTCCTAGATGTTGATGGAATTCTATATTTCCAGTTGAAGGCTTTTTACATATACAAATGTACTATACATTTCTTGTTAAAAAAATTAAACAATGAGACGATACCGAGGCAGTGATAATTTACCGAGGCAGTGCGCATCCGACCTATTCCATGGATGAAACGTTTAATTTTTTAAATCCGTGGTGCAACCTTCATAAAAATTGTTTCTATTCTGGAGTGAACAATAGAATAACCAGTTCACGTCCTCACGTTCAGTAGTGAAAAGGTCATCTGATAAAAGAAAAAGTCGTAGTTCCTATATACATGTATATTTTGTTATACATGTACATCATTGGAAAGAGAAAAATTAAAGAATTTCAAAAAATATTAATTAATTCTCGACATATACAAAATAATACACATAGAAATGACAACAGGAAACGGTACACAAAACCTTCATACTTTTATGTTTATTACAACTCGTACGTTATCATTTCAACATAAACTTCAATATGAACTTTTTAGGATATGAAGGTGGCTCAGTGAGTTAGACGCTTGCTCGCCAACCTGAACGTCCAGGGTTGAATCCCGTCAGTGATGCAGGTCAGAGGGGCTGACATAGTAAAGGCGTCCAATCGTGGGTGTAAATAAACCGATGTCCCGTGTTCTAATGGGCTGTGCACGTTAAAGATCCCTCGACAGATGGAAATTGAAAATAAGAGCAGGCTAATACAAAATTTCCCTCATTGCACACTGCATGGCGTTTGCCCGTCCTCAATATAGGTGCAGAAAAGCAGGACGTAAAAATCTATTAATTTCATTTCATTTTTCAAAAATTGGACATTTTTAAAATACTTCCACTGTAATGTATTTTTTCCGGGTCGCATTACATTATTTATATCTTTTATGATGACCATTTTTATACGCCCTCATCTCTCTATGAGGACGTATATTGACGGCACCCCTGTCCGTCCGTCGGTCCGTCCGTCAACATTTGCTTGTAAACGCTCTAAAAACTAGAGTTTTTGACGGAATCAAATGAAATTTGATATGTGTATACATATTTATAAAACGAAGATCAAGTTCGAATTTGAGCTATTTTAGATCATTAGAAGCAGAGTTATTGCCCTTGCCCCAAATTTTGAATATGCTATTACATGCTTAGTTTTCAACCGATTTTGATGAAACTTAAAATGTATGTTATTGGACCTAAATCGAAAGGTTTGAGAAAGTTTAGTTTACTCCTGATTAAAATTAAAGCTTTTTCAAGCTTTAGGCCTCTTTCATCAGTTTTGGAGTTATCGCCCTTTAACCTCTATACTGTAAGTGCTTCTATCAACATCAATTGCTTGTAAACGGTCTAAAAACTAGAATTTTTTTATGGAATCAAATGAAATTCGGTATGTATATACATATTCAGAAAACAAAGATCAAGTTTGAATTTGAGCTATTTTCAACCATTAGTAGCAGAGTTATTGCCCTTGCTTCAAAGTCTTAAATATGGAATTACTATCTTAGTTTTCAACCAATTTTGTTGAAACTTAAAATAGATGTTATTGGACCTAAATCGCAAGGTTTGAGAAAGTTTAGTTTTATCCTGATTAAATTTAAGGCTTTTTCGTTAGGCGTATACGGCCGTGGTCCACTATCTTTAACATAATGCAAACAAATTTTTTTTCAAATATCTCCAAAACTAAGGAAGTTAAAATTTCAAGTTTACAAGGAAATGACGTCAAAACCGGAAGTGATATAAAAAGTCCAGAAATATTTTTTTGTTCACAATCAAATTCTCTATCTACCTGTAAGTTTTTAGATCGATCAAATAAAATTTCCAAAAAACACGCGCAGTTTCAATGGAATTTGACACAAAATTTGCAAGTTTTCAAAAGCGCAATTTTGATTCAAATATATTATGTTATATATCATTTGAAAGAGCAGATTTAGCATAGTAAAAATTAAATAGAATTTGTGACGTATGTAAGTTAAAAATTGCAATTTTCAAATGGCGATAAAACCGGAAGTAAACATCAGAAATCGGAAATGAATATATCATTTGATAGATCTCGTCAAGGGCAATACTTTTTGTACAGGTCAAGAGTTCAAGGTCACTAGATATGAGCCTTGAAAGTTTCGGTCATTACTGAAATTCTTGTTCCGGAAATGTAAAGAAATTGAAATCGACATTCAAAAATCGACAACCTACATTTTTTTTGCAATCGATTGCAGAAGTCGTAGATTTCAAAATTAAAAAAATCCGATTAACCCTCGGTTTTGAATTAAAATTTTAAGAAAAATAGGTCAGTTCAAGATGGCGGCTGATCCCTTACACCTGGATAAAATTTCATCATTTTGTTTTGATAACACAAAACATTTTTTTCAAATATTTTCAATATTCCGGATGTTGAAATTGAAAGTTTAGAAGCAAATGACGTCAAAACCGGAAGTGATATGGAAAGTTTGAAAATTGATTTTCTTTGGAAATTCATATGTCTATGTAACTAAAAGGTTTCAGATCGATCGAAATAAAATTGCAAAAGTTAAAAAAAAGTGCTCCAAAAGTCAGCTACAAAAGTCAAAATATGGATTTTTCAAAATTGCAATTTGTAGCTTTTGGGTTAAACAAATGAATCAAAAAAGACCGATCACAATCTGTTGGAAAAATGGGCTGAAAATGGAAAAACCCTGAAATACGACTTTTTAATATACGTCATTTCCGGTTAGGCAAAAATGCGCCATTTTACATTTAAGCAACACCGAGCAGTTAATCATCGCAGGAAATGATGTCAAGTTATGTGTGGTATGTGCAGTTTTGGCTGGGTAGCGTGACCAGCAATATACAAAAAAAAAAAAAAAAAATCGAACGCACTGCAAAAAAAAATAACTTTTGAAGCAAAAGGTCAACGCAAGTGCTGCGATCGGGCTACCCAACCCTACTCCATTTATGTTCTTATTCTAAATTGAATTCTATCTGATGCCTATTTCAGATGTGATTTAAAAATCAAAGACGGAACTCCAAATGAAAATAGAGTTCCAGAAACTAACACGACATTATAAAACAATTTCTTTCTTTCCTTCTTTATTTAGCGATTAGCGAAATGGTTTTAGAAGCGGGATCAAATCCCATCAAAACAATTAACCATCCCGGAGAATTTGACAAAATGTTGAAAACAGTTCTATACCCCAAAAACTACGATTCCGTGTTAGGATGGATGCCTGATGTTGGTGATGGAAGTGTTTTAAAAGAACCAGTAAGGAATGTTGCAAATGATGCAGATGAAGCTAGAATGAGAGTTTTTTTTACAGATTGTTTTTTATTATTTGAATTGAACGACAGAGATTTATCTCAAAGCGTTCAGTCAATTAATCGTGGAATGGATAGGTATACATTTAAATATCTCAATCATTCAGTCAATCAATCATGGAATGGATAGGGATACATTTAAAAAGAATTATGAAGCACAATGGAGAAATCCAGGCGATCATGGATACGTATTTGTTAATACCAGAAAACCTGCAGGTGAAACAGTTATGAGGTAATAAAGGAGCACGTAGGTTGGAAAACTGACAACATGGTAGATAAATATATGTCCCCTTTTGAGTATGATAAAACTCCATCGGTTATGGAATCATGTGCAACTAATACATTAGGTGGCGATAATGTGACTGGAAATATTCAAATAGCTAAGAAATGGACAAGCTTGGACACTTTGTTATGATTTATATAATTTTGAATAGATGGACATCAGGGAAGAGCTGAAAAAGCTGAAGATAGCCTTCCGTTCGGTTGGAAAACTCAGCTTATGTGTATCATACTTTGAGCCAACAGGTTGCTTGTTATTTAAGGCAGTTGGGGGTTAATAACTTAGTATATATAGATGATCGGCTTATTGAACAATTTGTAAGTGAAAGTCGATTGAGTGAGTTTGACGAATCAATACTGGCAATTTTTGCGAATTGCCAGATAGTTACTCGTTTTGGCTACTTTATTGGCTTTATTTCGAACCAGTTCAGGAAATTATTTATTTAGGTTTTGTCATAGATGCTAAGATTGAAACATTTAAGTTAACTGATAAAAGATTTTTATTCATTTTACAGAGATTTGCAGGGAAATGTGTTTCTTTTTATTCTTCCTGTACCAGGAGCTAAATTATTTACCACAGCGTGCTTTCAGAACGTTGCTTTATTGATTAGAACTAATAAAGATGTCATTCCTATTTCACGCATAGAGGTTATATATAATAAATAAAAACTATATTGCGTCATGTTATTGATCAAATTATATATCAAGAATGTGTACATTTCGTTTAATAATTCTGGGTTCTAATGTTGGACAATATCCTTGTTAAGCCGTTTCGGTTTTTTAAGTCTTATAATTTTGTAGACAAGGGATTATCTTAAGCCCTCTTATATCAAATATAAATCGGTGCAAATCAATTCAATGTATCCTTCCCCCAAAAAGTTGCAACAAAAGTTTTAGTGTTTAGTAGTATTCGACCTCAGAAATAATATACTAAAGAGTAAAAGTTTACCAAAATCGGAGGTTCAGAAAGTCGTTATTTTCAAGATGGCGTCAGAGATGGTTGCCAATACCATAAATCACTAACGGATTTTGATAAAGTAATTGAAAATAGCGACCGTACATGTGTTCAAGAAAAAATGTTAGTGAATTGGTGATGGAAATATTAGATAAAAGTTTCTTTTGATAAACATATAAACCGTTTTAAAAATTCCGTTTTTTATACGCCCTCATCTCTCTATGAGGACGTATATTGTCGGCACCCCTGTCCGTCCGTCGGTCCGTCCGTCCGTCGGTCCGTCCGTCAACATTTGCTCGTAAACGCTCTAAAAACTAGAGTTTTTGACGGAATCAAATGAAATTTGATATGTGTATACATGTTCACAAAACGAAGATCAAGTTCGAATTTGAGCTATTTTCGATCGTTAGAAACAGAGTTATTGCCCTTGCCACAAATCTGTCGGTCTGTCAGTCAACATTTGCTTGTAAACACTCTAAAAACTAGAGTTTTTGACAGAATCAAATGAAATTTGATTTGTGTATACATATTCATAAAACGAAGATCAAGTTCGAATTTGAGCTATTTTCGATCGTTAGAAGCAGAGTTATTGCCCTTGCCCCAAATCTTGAATATGCTATTACTCTCTTAGTTTTCAACCGATTTTGATGAAACTTAAAATGGATGTTATTGGACCTAAATCGAAAGGTTTGAGAAAGGTTAATTTTATCCCTAGTAAATTTTTCGTTAGGCGTATATGGCCGTGGTCCACTATCTTTAATTCAGAAAGGTTTTTTAAATGGCAGTTGATCCATTTTTGCATGGAAGTCACACAACGGAACACCTGGAGAATTGTTTGTCCTTGGAAAAATATCAAATATCTTGTAAATGTAATTTAATTACACTTGATGTTTGGCGTTTGTTTCTGATCGGGTATTTTTTACAATATAAAATTTATAATATTAAAATAAATTGGATATAATGAAATATTGCTATCAGAAAATATATGAAGAAAATATTATAATGGATATCCAATCAAATATGAATATAATGGATATCCAATCAAATATGAAGATAATGACACAATGGTTAACCAATCGATTTTGACATAATGGCTAACCAATCAAATTCTAAATAGTATATTAAGAGATGTATAAATATCATGTAAAATATACTAGAAATAAAGTAAGGTATATTAGTTAATTCTGAAAGTCTTTAATTAGTCCTACTCCAATTCTGCAAGATGCGCATGGTTATAATTATTTTAACTGTATATTTGATTGGAATGGTGGTGTCAAACGGTAAGTTATATATATTTTTAATAAAAATTAATCACAGAACTTATTCCCAAATAGAGGGTAATCGTTGCCAAGCGTTTTTTAAAAGTCAAACTTGGAAACAAATAGAGGATTATCGTTGCCAAGCGTATTTTAACACTTAAAAACAAATAGAGGAAAATCGTTGCCAAGCAATTTACATATCGACCTTAGAAAATGCCAAACGTTCCTCTTTATACCCCCCCCCCCCCCCACACCCCCTCACACCGGAAAGGCGTCCTTACTGCGCTGGTACGGAGCGTGTTAAGGTGGCCATAAGCGTGGTCGCCGAGTTATGGCGTTTGTTTTGAACACGGTCCTGGAACGCGTTGAGAACTCTATGGGATCGCAAGGGTCAAGAGACAACCGTTGAAACATCTCCATGAACGTAGTATAAGCGCAGTACACGCGTGGCAAAGACGCTGCGAAAACGGTTACACTTTAAACGGCGAATGCATGCGTCCTCACCACGACCCTCGGGTTTCTGATACGACTCTACTACGTGATAGAAACGTCATGAGGTCCTCGTACAGTCGTTAGACACGTGGGAGACTCCTGGTAAGAACCTCATAAGTGCAGTGAGAGCGCCGCGGGAACTCCGGTGAACGCAGTTTTCATGCACATAGATCTTAATAGAAACGCCATAAGCGCGTATAAGTCGTGGTGGGCGCGCTGTCAGAACGCAGTATGATCGCACAGGTCGTGGTAAGAGCGTGGCTGTTTTAAAGTTTGATTTTAAAGTCTTTTTCTCGCGTTTTCGTCACGTTTACCGGCAACTTGTCCCTTTTCTGGTCGCCGTAAGCTCGTAGATGATCGCGGTCCGGCATGAGGGGGTATTAACGTATTTTAAGTTGAAACAAGAGTTATAGGTTATTATCCAGCTTTGATATATATATGGGCATTATTAATTAAAACACATGCTTCACCAAGTATGAAACGAACCACCATGCATAGATAAATTAGTAACTATATGTATTTGTCAAATGATATATATCGATAGTGGGATTTTCAATTCAATTCAATTCATTTATTCAGAACTATAAGGCTTTAGCCTACAGTATGATAAACATATATACAAAATAAATCTATTCAATATAATATAAATACTGCACAAAATAAATACAATGTACAATAAATACAATGACAATAAAATTATGAAATTAGATTATAACCTATCAGATTCTTAGGATTTCCTCTCTGATTTCCATCGCCTCTCATAATTCGTTGTTCTCTGGGGATATTTGAACGTCTACCTTGTTCAATGGAGAGGAGATGACTGTATTGAGCTTCGCAAATTAGCCAAACAAGTGGTTGCCTAGCAATATACGCCCACCTTCCTTATAAATTTTAAGTATATCAAGAGCATTCCCAAATTGGTGTCAAATCGTATAAAAAATATAACCTGTCAAAAATATAGTTTATATCTTTTGAACACAAAATTAAATAAAATTCTGAATAAAACTTTCAATCTTGAAGAATTATGACTAAGTCAAAATCCAATCAATGTAAAATTGTCAAATTAAAACTTCTCCAAGTTCTCAGGAATATAAATGATTACGTAAAATTTCAATGAAATCAGATGAAAACTGTAGTCTCTATTGCATTAACAAGCATATTTCGGCGTGTTTTGAATAAGTCAAGGGCAATAACTCAAAAAACGTTCATTGAAAAATAGCCATATTCAAAGGTTCAAACCAAATTTCATTCAAATCAGGTGAAAACTGTAGTCTGTATCGCGTTCATAAGCCAATGGCAATAACTCAATCTCTATCGCGTTCACAAGTCAATATCAACGTGTTTTGACTAAGTCAATAGTAGGAGATCAACCTATAGGTCCCGTGACCAAAGTCTGGGAACAAAGGTTTGAAAGTGTTTTTGTGTTCCCTGATGAATGCCGAACAATTTTGACTTGGGCTGCCTCCTTGAAAATGTCAGGCATTTCCGGTAGGGGTCAACAAAGGTCAAATAGGGATCAAAATTCAAATATAGTCTTAGAGTGTCGATATACATATCAAATTACTCGTAAAGTCATGAGGATTCAGAAAATATATAGTTTGTAATACCTCCGACCTTAAATAAGGGCGCTACGGTCAAAAACGTCCCAAGGTCAACGAACTTTTGACAGAGGTCAAATTTTAAAATTGTCCGATTTGAATGATTTTAGTGTCTAATTATATGTTTTCTGACATGACAAATTCAACTATCACACTCTTGGATGGTTCTGGGTAAACTGTACACTTTTATACAAACCCGTTCTCGTATGGTTATTGGTAAACTTTAGCCTACACTAATATAAACTGTACACCAATACAACCAACTCTCTTTGATTATTTTCCTTTTACAGACCCCCAATCCTATAAAGAATATGGCAATGAACATCAAATGCTTGCCACTGAAGGAAGATTTCAGGGATTCTCCCACTAAGAAATTTTTGAAAATCGGGATTGATTCCTTGCATCTAATGCTTTTCCGAATAAAATTTTCTTTTAAAACACCAACTGCTTGAAGAGTGTTTGGAGGTACTGTATACCCAAAGACAATTTTGAAAAGTTGGGCTTGTTTTCTTGCATCTCAGGCTTTTCCGAATTTTTTTTTCTTTAAAAATGACAAATCCTTGAAGAGTGTTTGGGATCACTGTACCCCAAGAAAATTATGAAAATTTATGCTCGTTTCCTTGCATCTAATGCCTTCCCGATAGAATTCATTTAAAAACCACCACCCTCCTTCATTCTTGTTGAGAACGACCACCCCGTGAAAAAAGACATTGTATACATAGTATATGATGCCTTTTCGAACGAACAGAATTTAGTTGAGAACATCCACCTCTTAAATCGGGTTTGTGGAATTATACAGCAAAAAAAATAAAATTTAATTTCTTTGCATATCAGTCCTTTTTCAACAGCAAGTGATTTTGACGAGTTGCACCCTAAGAAAATTTTAAGAAAGATAACCCCCCTCGCAACCACCCCCAACCCAAGCAGTGAAGTTTGTAAGTTCGTCCAGATTCATCAAAGCACAATTTACTAAGAACCATCCAAGAATGGGTTTGTAGTAATATGTACACAGTTGACTTCGAACTATCCAAGTGAGGGTATTTTAATTAAAGGGATTGTAAAGAGCTTTTCTAAACTTTGTATGTGTATCGGGGACACTGATAGCATCAATTTGCGCCATTCCAATTTCTATTCCGACGTCTGAGGTTCTTGCATTTGCACTAAAAGTAACATTTGGAATGGCGCAAATTGATGCTATCAATGTTCCTGATACACATACAAAGTTTAGAAAACCTCTTTACAATCCCTTTAATAAACAAAATACCATTAAAGAACCATCTGAGAGTGGGTTTGGGGTTTTAATAATACACTGTTAACTGAGAACTATCCGAGAGTTGATTTTTATTAATAAACATTTTAACAAAAACCAGCTGAGATCGGGTTCGTTCATTAAGTGGGTTTTCATTATACGCAATTTACCAAGAACCATCCGAGAACGGGTTGTATTAGTGTACAGTTTACCAAGAATCATCCAAGAACGGGTTTGTATTAGTGTACAGTTTACCCAGGATCATCCGAGCCGGTTTGTATTAGTGTAGGCCTACAGTTTACTGATAACCATCCGAGAAGGGTCTGTATATGTATAAAATTTACCCAGATCCATCCAAGAGTGTGATAGTTGAATTTGTCATGTCAGAAAACATATAATTAGACACTAAAATCATCCAAATCGGACAATGTTAAAATTTGACCTCTGTCAAAAGTTCGTTGACCTTGGGACGTTTTTGACCGTAGCGCCCTTATTTAAGGTCAGAGGTATATCAAACTATATATTTTCTGAATCCTCATGACTTTACGAGTAATTTGATATGCATATCGACACCCTAAGACTATATTTGAATTTCGATCCCTATTTGACCTTTGTTGACCCCTACCAGAAATGCCTGACATTTTCAAGGAGGCAGCCCAAGTCAAAATTGTTCGGTATTCATCAGGGAACACAAAAACACTTTCAAACCTTTGTTCCCAGACTTTGGTCACGAGACCTATAGGTTGATCTCCTACTACAAGGGCAATAACTCAAAATCCGTTCAATGAAAAATCATCAAATTCGAACTTATCCGAGATCTCATGAATACAAATGTTCACATCAAATTTAATTCAAATCAGGTGAAAACTGTAGTCTCTATCGCGTTCACAAGCCATTTTTAACGAATTTTGGGTGTAAAACTCAGTGAATTTTTGTCGAATCAAACTGAAATTCGAATTTGTCCAAGATCTTATGAATATAATCCTACACACAAAATTTAATACAGATCAAACCAAAACTGTAGTCTCTATCGCATTCACAAGCCATTTTTAACTCATTTTGGGTGTAAAACTCAGTGAATTTTTGTCGAATCGAACCCAAATTCGAACTTGTCAGAGATCTTATGAATATAATCCTACATACAAAATTTTATTCAAATCCAACCAAAACTGTGGTCTCTATCGCGTTCACAAGTCATTTTTAACATATTTTGGGTGTAAAACCCTGTGAATTTTGGTCGAATCAAACCCAAATTCGAACTTGTCCGAGATCTTATGAATATAATCCTACATTCAAAATATTATTCAAATCCAACCAAAACTATGGACTCTATCGCGTTCACAAGCCATTTTTAATGTATTTTGGGTGTAAAACTCCGTGAATTTTTGTCGAATCAAACCCAAATTCGAACTTGTCCGAGATCTTTTGAATATAATCCTACACATAAAATTGTATTCAAATTCAAGCAAAACTGCGGTCTCTATTGCGTTCAGAAGCCAATTGTGGACGGACGGACCGACGGACGGACAGGGGCGACGGCAATATACGACTACATTTCAATGTGGGCGTATAATAAAAGCGAAGCTGATGCGACAGAGGACTATTGAGATAATTCTCACAATAAATGTTGGCTTTTATCCTGCGATAAAAATCACAACGGGGAGAGTTTGAAACTGAGATATTCCAAGTCTGTAAGTTGACATCTCTTAGACGTTGTTTGAAGCAGATTACAAAACTGTGGAATATCACCTACTCCCTGGTTAAGCCAGACATGACCAAACCCATAGTTAAACAATATTGATTTGACTGAAGTGCACCAGTTTGATCTACCATTTAAGTCTTGTTCAAATAGCATTCGAAAAAATAGTTTAGGTAACCTAGCAGTGTGCATATTTTGAGTTCTTAAGAAGTATGAAACCGGTTTTAAGTAATAAATTGTACATAGCTCAAGTCTTCCACATTCTGCCCTTGCTATCGAATTTGTTGTTTTGGTTCCAGTGCAGAGAAGCCACTTACAGAATTTATTTTAGACATTCTCTATGTCAGGTCTGAACATAGTGCCCCACACCTCTGCACCATAGTTCAATATAGGTTCTACAATAGAGTCAAATAATTTAAAAGCTATTTTAATATTTCTTTGCTCTAGTTTCTAGTTTTGTTTTCTTTCAACATATAGGTGAATGACTTACTTGCAAGATTAAAGAATCCAACTAATTTGCATGTAAAATTTTGGTCTTGCTGACTACTTCCTCAATATCTGATAGCTATTTGAACAAATATGGCTGGGAAAGAACAACAAAATATGGGAATTTTCCGCACCTTCGCGGGTGCGTGTTTTTTAAAAGTATCTATATACCCTATCATAAAGGGGATGGATAATAAAAAGAATGGGTCCCAAATTATTGGGGTTCACACAGGGATTTATTTGATTTAAATCGGATTTTTTTTATTTAAATCCGATTTTTTTGATTTTGTTAAAACATACACTTAAAACTAACCCAAATGCCCCCCCCCCCCCCCAAGTAGCCTAAATAGGCAGAACATTATCTGCAAATCATTAGCATGCATTAGGTTTTAGTAGAAAATTATCTGGGAATTCCCATAAAGTTCAGAAAGAAAGTTCCCTTTTCGATATTCCAGTTAATACTGGGAAAACTCAAGTTAGAAATTCTTAAACACTATTAGATGAACATTCTACACATATGAGTCTAATCAAAGCATCATGTCAGGCAGGAAATGTCATCCAATATGGAATCATTTCCAGAAATTGCAGTCAAATACCAATACTGGGTGTAGAGCAAAATGCCAAAAATGCGGTCATGAAATGCAAGGACTTTGTTTAGCGTATGAAAATCCATTTACACAAATGCGAGGATTATAGTGAAAGTGAAACTGCAGAGAATGGGAGAGAATTAAAATTGTTAAAGGGACAGTCTGAATTTTTTTTAGGTCAAAAATTTGTTTTGCTCAAATTTGTGAAAACTTTACACCAAAATCTGTAACTATGTGCCCTTTAATGTACGGTATCTGAAAGTTTAAACTAAAAAAAATCCAGCCGTTAATTTTTAAACGCTAATAACATGCTAAAATTTTTAAAAACCTTACGTAAGGTTTTTAAGTGTGTTATGTTTGTTGGACGCTGATAGGAAACTACTGAACGGATTTGATTAAAATAAACGCCTTATTGTAGAGACATGTCCCACTTGTGTATTTAAAAGGTTTCAGCTAGAAATATTGAGCCATTAAAAGGCTAACACCAAAACTAGGTTAAATTGCTTAATTAACAATAAGTAAGCTTACTCTCTGTTTGTAATCAACCCTTTAAAACCAAATTCAGTTTGATCAAGAAGGTATAGAGATACAATAAGCATACTTTAAAAATACACTCAATTAGCATTGGCGATTGTTTTGACAATGGAAACTTTTTTCAAAAAAGAAAAGAATAAAAATTTGCCTAGAAAAAATCTTTGTCATTGTTTTCCATGGGTTTCAAAGAAAGTGATTTAAATCAATGATTTTTTTAAAAAAATCATGTGATTTAAATCGCGATTTAAATCATGATTTAAATCAACGTGATTTAAATCAGCCAACCCTGGGTTCACATAGTTTAAGGCTCAAATATTCATCTCTAAATGTATCTAAGATTTGTCAACATTTTTCGTTTGTGAAACATGACAGACCCAGTAGGGTAGATGACCAATACAATTTGGATAAACAGGGCCGGACAGATGCTTGCACTTCACCATGTTTTCTTGGCTGACCATGTAATTTCATAACCATAAGAATTGAAAAGTGGTTTTTCGAAGTATAATAACAAAAGTTAGTTTTTCAACAGCACTCCATTTAATGTTTTGTTTGTTGTCCTAGATGAATTCCTTTTTTAGCATTTAACCAAATGATATATAAATTGGTAATAATAAAATCACGTCAACACTATGGAAGATCAAACAAGTCAAAATACAGTGTTCTTTTATTTGACGTCAATTGTGCCCAACACAATGTACTTAAAGCATTCAGCCTAATGGAAGCACATTTTTTTACATAAAAAAGGGCCATGATAATGAAAACTTGTTATTTATATGGGGACATTTGACATTTGTCTAGCGCCTCTATAGCCAATAATGCGGAATTGACCAAATGTATGGAGGTCAATTGTATTCAGATTAAGATGTCTGATACATACAACACTATACATCTGTGCAATGTTTAAAGACAAAATATCTCTTTTACTTTTGTCATAATACGACGTCTAATGCATACTGCAAAAGTTAGATTACATAAAACAACCGACACAATACCTAAAATGATACGTGCAATGTCCTTTCACTTTCGACATTGTACATGGAACAACGCCTACTCTTCTAGACATCTGATACCACTTTTCATTATGATATACTTACTCATGTATGATTGATATAATTCCTCATGTGAAAAGTTCTTAAGCTGTTACCTATGTTTCGTCAAAATGTCCTTTTGGATTTCGAGTTTTGTTTTGCGGTTCGGATCGTCAGTACTTGGTTTCTTTATTGTCTTTGCGTCTTTTAAATTGCTCTAGATACATTACAAGTCCGAAACTTGCTACCCAGCTTTTGGTAGCTGTTTGACAGATAATATGGTTGGGAGAGAGTCAGATAAACTAGGCCACAAAAATTGGAGATTTGTTGGAACTGCAGGCGTGTCATGATGGTGCAGTGGGTTAATGATCGTATGATTGAACTATACAATCATTCAACATTCCCCAAATATATCGAGGTTTGGTCGATTCAAAACATATGCCAAGCCTTTGATAGCTATTTGGAGTCAGAAAACTAGGCCCAAAAAATTAGAGATTTCCCGCACTTTCTCGGGTGCGGGGATTTTAAACGTGTTTGTATACCTTGAATCCACCAAACCTCGATATATTTGGAAAGATGAATGTTTTTGTAGTTCAATCATATCATTATTATCCCTTTACACCAGTACTTCTCAACCTTTTTGATCCAATTTCCCACTTGAGAAAATATTTCTCTGTCATTGACCCCTAGCAAATAACTAAAAAAAACTCAAATAAACTCAATTTAAAGAACACACGCCACAGATTTATATATTAAGTCCGGGGTCATAGGAAGAAAATAATAATAAGAAATTGTGAAAAATATGATTGTTTTCTTTGTATAATAGGCCTTTCCGGAATGAATTATCAGCAAAGCGCTTGTCTCTTGATAAGAGTTTTGAAGTATCATGTCCCCCAAAAAATTGTTAAAATGGGATTGATTAATTTTGATGCTTTTATGGACAGAGTGTGGAAAATCCCAATTGTTTTGTTGCAGCCATATCTGTCCAAATATCTAACAGGCTGGGAGTATAGTTAGCAAGTTTTGGACTAGATTTAATATTTCTAATAGGCTCCGCCTACAAGTCACCGAAAGATAATCTGTTTGAGATTAAAAACACGTTCGCTAATGCAATGAAGGTACTAAAACGAAGATGTAATGTAACTAGAGTAATGTAAAAGAAGTAAAGACAATTATGCTTTGTTCAATGTACAATGTCGAAAGTGAAAGGACATTGCATGTATCATTTTAGGTATTGTGTCGGCTGTTCTAGTATTTGAACATTTGTATTATGCATTAGAGGTATTATGAACAAGTAAAAGAGGTATTTTGTCTTTGAACATTGCACAGATGTATCGTGTCGTATGTATCAGACATAAGTACATAGCATCTTATTCTGAATACGATTGACCTCCATACAAATGTACCTACATTTTGCTCATTTGTAATTTTTTTTTAGAAAAGGGCTCGGTATAAAATTTTCATTTTTTTACAAATTAGCTTATTTACGCTACCGATACCTCTAAGGATGTGTGGGATGTGCTTCAACACAGTAGCATGCATAATTAATTCGTTTTAACGAAATATCTAATTCGATCTAAAACAATCCAGTGGAGAAGATCCAAAGATCACGATTCAGCGAACACGATCCAGTGAAGAAGTTTCAAAGATTACGATTCAAAAAAATACTTCAGTTCTATACGATTTGTCATTTCTACATAAAAAAATGACCACGCGATTAATCAGATCTGGATCCTATTTTGAAACAAATACAGCGCCATAAAGAACACGGTCGTCAATTAAAAAACAAAACGTGACATTCCTCTCAATGTTTTCTTACGGAGGGGCTGACATGGAAAACGCGTCTAGTCGTTCGGATGGGACAATAAACCGAGGTCCCGTGTGCTATTAACTGCACGTTAAAGACCCCTTGCCAGTTTGAAATCGAAGATAAGAGCAAGCTAATGCTGCTGTTCTCGCAAAATTCCCCTCATTGCACACTGACGGTTTGCCCGTCCTCAATTAGCCCATATAGGTGCAGAAAAGTATGGCGTTAACTCTATTCATTTCATATAACAAAACACAAGACAATATTATGGAATATATTTCAGTTTTTCAATTTCTTCTTATTTCAGAAGAATGGGATCGGTTCATACAAGCGTATAATTTAACAAAAGTCGAAGAGTACGGAATTTATTTTAAGGCACTGTACGGAACTAAAAACATCGAAGGCAAAATATACGGAGATGAGTGAGAAACTTTATATTATATTTATACAGTCAATACTTAATTTCTGATCAACTTATGTTCGGATACGAATAGCATTTTTCCTATTTTTATTTTGAATTAAAATATTAACCTTGAAATAGTTCTCAAATTTTTGATCGATGCAAATTCCACCCTTTTGATAACAATATTTGGAAAAATGATTTTACTGAGGGACTTGAGCTTCCGAATCTCTAGTCATTTCATGCGAAATTTCTATACCTTTAAGTATAAATGGTTTGCTTGTTATATTTTGGTGAAAGGTGCGAATAGCATATCGCAACATCCTAACAATGAGCTTAGGAAACACGTATTTGTTCCTGTATACACACGACCACGTGTTGGTTAATTTTCATCAACTGACCTTGAACTTTGTTCATTGACATTGTATTTTATTCTTTCATAATGTCCGTCCTTTGTTTCCCTTTTATGACCAAATTAATTTTAAATACTCGTAATTTAGACTGAAGTGACTGTTCTGAATCGATCATAAGTCATTGTATATTATGTATTTAGTATGTAAGGTTATTTCGGACTAATGTTTAGCATGTAAAACTTAGTTGTGGTCTTGAGCGGAAGTAATTTTGGCCAATAGGAAAGAGCACGTGCATTACGTCATTTTTCATGCCATCGCCATCTTTTCATATTGTCATTTTGAGTCAGTCATGTAACATCAGTCATTATTTTAGTCTTAATATGACCTAACATCACTGTAGGGCAGGAGGATCACTATTTCCAGGTATTATATTATTGTGTTATGCATTCCTTCCTTTATGTAACGCTTTGGTTTGTTCATAATATTAGTTGCAATGTGAAAGAGTTTACAACGTGGTCATATGTGAAATTATCTCCATGCGCTGCAGGTCAATTGCAATTGTCATATCAATATTTTAAGGTTCTGTAATCATGTCTTAAGTTATGCCTATTATTTATGTGTCCAATTACTGTATTAGGTTGTAATAGGTCAATTCAGTATGTTTTAGTCATTGTGCTCATGTTCATATTGTCGTCATAGCCTGAGTCGCCCGTCATATATTTTTATGCCACCTTGGTCAATTAGGTTGTCTCCCTTTAGCATCGTCTGCTATCAGGGAATGGTCATGCAATCAACCGTCCATTTTTATTGTCATATCAGTGTCTTATTATTGTCATATAATGTCTCCAGAATATTGAAGTACGGAAGTCATGATGTGTACTGTTCAAGATATGTTTGTCATCAATGAACTAGCTAGTCATTAAAATCGTCATTAAAGTCATCAAGTCTGTCATTCTGAACTGTATATATGAATCCCCATCTTCATATTGCGGAACTCAGCCTGCCACATAATCCGTCCTATATCGACACCAACTAGGGATCGAGACAGTGACCTTGTCCTTCAGGAAGTCCAATAATAATGGACTGCTGTTATGTTCATATATCAATCAGACTGCTACAACCACTTCCGGTTTTCACACCCGTCCTAAAACAGCAATTAAGCAAATCTCAATCAATACCGCGTGTGCTCCTAATATGTTCTTTGTTTGTTTTGTTTTTTGAAAGGCGAATGAATAGTTTCCATAGTTTAGAATCAGGAATGTTACTCTTCACTCAAGAGAGTTCACCATATTGGTATAAAACCCTTACTGAAGATAGAACCGTGACGATATATCACTATCTGAATGGAGATCCTGTTAAGGTACAGTATTTAATCCGAGTGAAATTTGTTGGTTATTCATTTTTCTCAGAGACTAAAGTTAATATGGTTTATTGATTTTAACCATTTTATAAACTGGACTGCTTGTGGCATTTTATTCTAAAATACGCTATCTACTTCAATGTATGTTTAATCGGGTTTTAAACATTGTTCAAGGCGAACGATCACTATTTTGGTTTGACTATCAGCCCTAGTCTCAAATCGTCTCTGCAATATAGTCTGAAACGTCTAAAAGTCAGTTTACCTGCATTCATTTCCAGTAGAAACAACCGACAATTGCGATTGCTTGTCTTTCATAATCTTTTTGAAATATATCGAAAATAAATGTCACTTCTCATATTGATAAAACTATATTTCAGGATCAATAAACCCATTTTACATTCTACATTCTTCAGCTACTTTTTTTGTTCTCCAAATGTTTATTCATCACTAAAAATAGGCATTTGAAATAAAAAAAAAAATAACCTTTTATATGTCATATTCATATACATATATTTGAAATAAAAAAATAACCTTTTATATGTCATATTCATATACATATATTGTTTTAAATTATTTTGGAATTAATATTTCTGGATTTATCAGATTATTTAGGTATAGTAATGCCACTAGGTAAGTCCCCTGATGAAAGTTTGAAAGTTTAGATTTTTTGTTCATTCTGAGAGATTGTATTCCTAATAAAGCTCGATATTTTAGTTGAAACCTTCAGAATACACCTGATACATAGTTTTCTACAATTTGTCATGCATTTTGAAGTTTTTAATTTAACATATATTTTCATCTTGACACTGATCACGATGAAAATAAATGTGATATGCCTTATGTGAGCCACTGTAGCTTTCCTTCATCTTGCATTTTTTATTAGTATGTGTCTATGTCAAAGCCTAAGGTTCAATACATCTTCATTTATTTACAGATAACCTCAGTGTATAAAAATGGAACTGAAATAGTAAGCTATCTTGGAAGCAAATTAAATCCCAAGTGCAAGTCTCTAAACTGTCAATTAGACGTAGTGGTCGACTCGGGAATGGATTTAAAAAAAATAAACGAAACATCAGAATGGGCTGCATTCTATTTCACAGATTTTCTCCCAGCTGCAAATGAAGGTTTGTTATAATAAGATAAAAGTGTGCCTACGTATATCTAAATTCCCATAACATTTCATGATGGCCCAAACCTATATATCTAAAAGAAATAAACTATGCAAGTAAGAACTCCACACAAATCGCATAATCCCTTCAATTAAATCCCTACTCAAACATACATTTCATTTTCTGTATTTTACTTTCTAAACGACGAGTTTTTTTTTTAACTTTCAAACTCTCATAATTATGGCTACACAGGGATTTGAAGGCTTATATTTCGAGAGAGAGATGTGAACATTATTAGGAATTGCAGGTTTCAGGTTATGAAAATTTTATTGGTCGAACAGTTAGTGAACATATTCCTTTATAAAATTTAAAACTATTTACTAACACAGCAAACTAGATGATGCATAAACTATTGGGTCCAAAATATACGTAAAATAGTTAGTAACATGGCAGATTTGTTTTCAACAGATGATTCTATTTGAATTATAATTCCACGTGACAGAAGCCTTTGAAACCATATCAGTTCGATAATATTTCCTTAATGAAAATATAATTTTTTTTGTAGGGGAGGAAGCACCTGCCAAATTGTGTCATGAAAACGATTTTAATTGTACGCAGCTGAATGATCAATAAAAACAAATTAATATCATACAATATTTTGAATATTTGCAATATATTTCACTCCTTTTATCTTAACCCACCCTTTTGTCAAGGATGAAAATGAATGTATTATATTCGGTTAATCTTAAAACTTAAGTAGAGTGAAAACCGATGATGCAAATTACAGTCAAGATGAAATTTTCGGAAGCCACCCTAAAAAGTCATTTACAGCAGAACAGACATCGACATCGGAAGGAAATTAGCAATAGGCAATTTTTGTTTTCATTTTGGAAAACATGTGGAAGCTGGCAAGTCTTAAAATCATTGTATGTGCTTCAAAATGGTAACATATAAGCATGCTGTCTTGTACAATCTGAACGATGACCTATAATACTGGCATTATTTATGTTCAGTCATGGCGTAGCCAGGTTTTCGAAACTTGGGTGCAATGGTAAAGATGAATCGACCAAATATTATTGACCTTGAGAGCCGAGTAAAAACTGATGAGGTCCAGGGACCTTCTGAGCGTCTGGGGTTTCAAGGGACGAACATAAATATCATAACATATTTACTGTAACCATTATCATATGAACTGTAATCATTACACATTTACTGATATCATTACAATACATTTAGTGCAACCATTTTAATATATAATTACTACATGTATTTACGATTATAATTACAGCTTTCGAGTTGCGCTCGAAACTGTATTGTTACCATTAATTTTTTAGATATTTTTATTTTTTTTTATTTTTTTTTGTAAATGTTGTCAGAGTTCCCAGCAAAAACTGTTATACTTAGAAGATTTTTTGCATTAGACCAAATATCCCAGACCTAGTGAATAGCCCTTAAATATATTTCCAGCCATCATATTCCGACAGGAAGCAGTCTGGCGGAAAACTCCTTATTTTTGGAAATCGATCATAAATTGTTTAATATTTGTTTGATTTTCGAAAAAATTTCTGTGTGCAATCTTGAAAGAACTTCTAAGCAGACATGGGCTTCAGAAATTTGAAAATTTTGTTAATAACTTTTTGTACCGAATTTTGGTCAAAATTCAAACTTCTTTAATTTTTATTCCATTTGCAGGAAAATTGGTAGGTGGGTAGAAACCAAATTATCGACTTAGATTCCCAAAAAAAGATTCCGAATTTTTTCCAAAACATTCTGCAGTCTCTATTTTTCTATTATTTTATATTAGGCTAGCTAATAGCTAGCTATTAGCCTCTATTTTTCTATTATTCTATAATAGCCTTGTTAGAATAGCTGTAGCCTCTATTTTTCTATTATTCTATAATAGCCTTGTTAAAATAGCTGTAGCCTCTATTTTTCTATTTTGAAGCCAAAAAATAGAAAAAATAGCTCAAATATAGCCGAAAATAGCCTTTAATTTTAGAAACCAAAAAGCTATTCCTTATTCCTAAAGTTAACTGTTTGAACTCTAAAATAGCCTTGTTAAAATAGCTGCAGTCTCTATTTTTCTATTATTTTATATTAGGCTAGCTAATAGCTAGCTATTAGCCTCTAAATTAAATGAATGTTTCTGAAGCAAATATTTTGTTATATGCTGAAAAATATAATGATTGTATTCAGAGAATTTCAAATTTGACAAAGAATGGTTTCGCCAAAAAACGGAAATATTCTGTATTCAATCCTGAAATCATGCTTATCTTTTACGCAAAATAAATATATCAAACGAAAACTACTCGGAAGCTGACAGATCTGTGTCGAACAGGTCTAGTGTATATTTGATTTTACCATTAAAATATAATTACCGCTACCACTATAACATATTTTCTATCATTATAACATATTTACTGCCACCATTGTAAAATTTATACTGCTACAATTAATATCATATTTTCTGCCACATTATTACATTTTGTACTGCTACCATAATAAAACATTTACTGTTACCATTATAAAATATAAAATATATACTGCTACTTACTGCTATAGTAGGAGATCAACCTATAGGTCCCGTGACCAAAGTCTGTAGGCCTACAGTACTGATAACCATCCGAGAAGGGTCTGTATAAGTGTAAAATTTACCCAGAACCATCCAAGAGTGAGATAGTTGAATTTGCCATGTCAGAAAACATATAATTAGACACTAAACTCATTCAAATCGGACAATGTTAAAATTTGACCTCTGTCAAAAGTTCGTTGACCTTGGGACGTTTTTGACCGTAGCGCCCTTATTTAAGGTCGGAGGTATAACAAACTATATATTTTCTGAATCCTCATGACTTTACGAGTAATTTGATATGCATATCGACACCCTAAGACTATATTTGAATTTTGATCCCTATTTGACCTTTGTTGACCCCTACCGGAAATGCCTGACATTTTCAAGAGGGCAGCCCAAGTCAAAATTGTTCGGTATTCATCAGGGAACACAAAAACACTTTCAAACCTTTGTTCCCAGACTTTGGTCACGGGACCTATAGGTTGATCTCCTACTACTATAATTATAACATATTTACCGCTACCATTATAGGTGGGGTAATTACGTAAATTGGAAGTTATATCCCCTTTTTGGTCTCTTTGAACATCGAAAAGTATCTATAGGTTTACCATATAAAATTCATTTACAAAGAAATTAACTATGATAAGATAATCCTTTCAGAAAATAATTCAGATGCAAAATTAGAAATAACAAATCTCCAACTTTAAATATCAGTAATAACACCATCAATTGAAATCGAAACAAAACATTTAACGAAAGAGAAGTGAAAGCTTATTACAGTGAAATATGCAAATCTGCTCACTGGAAACATTTACTACGCATACTTGGCAAAGTTCAAGACCAGAAAGATTATACTGATGAAGAAATAGAAAACTTTGATTGGGAAACGAAATGTAGATTAGTGTCATCTAATCCAGTAACATTCTCAAGAAAGAAAATTCACCCATTGGAAAAGTAGTTGATTACTTCTACAGAGTAGAGTTTCAACACAGAGGTTCTCCACATATCCACACCTTACTGTGGGTAGAAAATGCACCCATTTATGGCCAAAGCAAAGATGAAGAAGTTTGTCAATTTATTGATAAAGTAATGACATGCAAGAAAGAAACTGAAAATGAAAACATACAGAAATTGGTGTCATACCAAACTCACAAGCATTCTCACACGTGCAAACGAAAAAAAAACAGAAAATTTGCCGGTTTGGATTTCCACAACCTCCAATGAAAAACACTGTAATATTGAAACCATTTGATGAAAATGCAAAAGAAAGTGAAGTTAGAAAACACAAAGAAAATTATAAGAAACTCAAAGAAACCATGGATGATATGATTGAAGGTGAGGACATATCATTTGATGAATTCCTAGAAAAAGTTGAATTTAATCATGACGACTACATAAACGCAATAAAGTCTTCAATTACAAGACCTACTGTAATTTTGAAAAGAAATCCTGATGAATTACGCATAAATTCATATAACAGGTTTTTAATGCAAGCTTGGCAAGCAAATCATGACATTCAGTTTGTTCTGGATGTCTATGCATGCGCTATGTACATAGCATCATACATTGCAAAATCACAAAGAGGAATAAGTGATCTACTCAGAAAAGCATGTCAAGAAGTAAGAAATGGAAATTATGGTGTAAAAGAGCAAGTAAAAGTAATTGGAAATAAATTTTTAAATAATGTAGAAATAAGTGCACAGGAAGCAGTGTACATCATACTGCAATTACCCATGAGAAAATCTTCAAGAGAAGTTGTATTCATCAATACTTCACAACCAAATGAAAGAGTTTAACTTCTGAAAAGCAAAGACCAATTAGAAAATATCGAAGATGACGATGAAAATATTCAATCTAGCAATGTACTGGGAAGATATAGAAACAGAAACGCAAAGCTAGAAAATGTATGTTTAGCAGAATATGTTGCAAAATATGATACGAGAAAGAAATTTGTAAAACGTTCTAACAAAGCTGATGAAACTGGAACACTGAAAGAAAATCAGATTGATCATAATTCTGATGAAGAAATTGAAAATACACAAGAAATTGAAAATACACAAGAAAAAGCAAGAAAAACTCCACGAGTAATACGATATGTAAGCTTCAATAAAGATAAAGACCCAGAAAAACATTATAGAGAACTATTAATGTTATATACACCATACATAAATGAAGAAACAGATCTCATTGGAAATTGTGAAACCTTTGCTGAAAGATTTGAAATTGAAAAAGAAACCATAGCAATATTACAGCAACAATATGAAAATAATAGAGCAGAAGTTGAAATTGCAATGCTTGCTGAAGCTGACCCTGAAAATGCTTGGGATGAACAAGCACCACAAACGCAACATATAGAAAGGGAAGATGAATTCGAAGAAAATGCAGAAAGAGAAATTTTGAAAAAGAAAAATGAGCCTTTAAATTTTGAATATGATATAAGCTCAGACCTTAGAATACCCAAAGTGGATAAAGAAAGTGAAATTACTGTTTACGAAATGCCCGAAACTGAATATCTTCAGTTGATGAGCACTTTAAATGAAAAGCAATTACGATTTGTATATGACACAGTAAATATAATAAAAACTTCAGAAACCCAAATATTCAGATTCCTCAGTGGTGGGGCTGGAGTTGGCAAAGGTTTTGTAACAACTGCAATTTATCAAACCTTAGCAAGATTTTATTCAACGCAAGCTGGTGATGATTACCAAACAATTAAGCAATTATTGATAGCACCAACTGGCAAGGCTGCTTTCAATATCAAAGGAAATACTATTCACAACGCTTTGAAAGTACCTGTAAATCAATCACTGGAATATAAACCTTTAGATTGTAGCAGGTTAAACACTTTACGAACAACCTTGGTGGTTTGAAAGTGTTATTTATTGATGAAATATCCATGGTCGGAAATGCAATGTTTAATTTTGTAAACAAACGCTTGCAAGATCTGAAAGGATCACCACTATTATTTGGAGGAGTAAATGTAATTGTTATTGGAGACCTATTTCAATTAAAACCTGTCTTTTTGAAGACCTGAGCAACAACTATGGACCTCTTGCAAGTAATTTATGGAAAGATAAATAATTATTTGCTGAACTTTTGAATCGATTACGAGAATATAATTATGCAAACGAAAAAGAAAAAGAAAATGACATGGAAATATTGAAGAGTCGAATTATCTCTAGCAATGATGTTCAATATCCTTACGATGTTCAACATCTCTTCATTAGCAATGCCAAGATGGAAAAATTTAATGCAAATATTTTTGATAAAATGCCTGGTGAAAAATATGTAATAACAGCTAAAGACAGTGTTGTTGGTTCAAATGCAAAAGCAGTAGAAAAGACGTTATTAGAAAACATACCAGATGACCCGAGAAAAACAATGCAATTACACACGCAATTATCTTTAGTTGTTGGCATGAAATGTGAACTCTGCATCAATGTTAGAACTGAGGATGGATTAACAAATGGTGCAGATTGTACTGTTAAATTCATTGAAACTTAACAAAGCAAAATCTGCTGCCGGAACTATTGTTTGGGTAGAATTCAGCAATGAAAATATTGGCAAATCCACACGCAAAGATTTAAAAGCAATTTATCATTCAAATGTAATGTCCTCCTGGACACCAGTGAAACCTATCTCAAGGCAAATCAGAATTGGCAAATTTAAAAGTGCAGAATTAATGAGAATGCAAATACCATTAAGACCTTCAGCAGCTAAAACTATTCACCGGTCACAGGGTGACACCTTGAATAAAGTTGTTGTTGACTTTGATGGTCGCAAGATGGCTCACATTCACTATGTGGGTTTGAGTCGAGTTAAAACCCTGGAAGGACTGCACATATTAAACCTCGCAGAAAGTAAGATAAAAGTTGCAATGGAAGTGAAAGAAGAAATGAACTCTCTACGCAATGAAAGAATTCTGAAATTTCGCACACCTGATTTTCCAGTGTGTTCTGAAAATGAAATTGTAATATCTTATCAAAATGCAAGATCCTTACAGAAATACTTGAAACGTGAAAATTCACCCAGTATTTGTAAACTCCTCTGTAATAATAATCTCTGAAACAAGGTTAAAACTAAAGCAAGATGGAATATATGATATTCCTGGTTTTCGATTGTATAGAAATGATTCCACCACTGAAAATAGTAAATCTCTACATGGAATGGCAATTTATATCAAAGAAAATATATTTCAATTGCAAAGTACCAAAGTACAAAATGTAAATTCACAGGGAGTTGAAATGTCTCTGATTATCATGAATATGAAACATGAAAGCAATGTAAAACCCTTGCAAATATTAGGAGTCTATAAACCTCCTAAGATACCTGTAAAAGATTTGGTAAATGCTTTAGAATATGCAAAATCTAAAATGACTGAAAATGAATTCACTGTAATACTTGGAGATTTTAATCTTCAATCACACTCTAAAGAATGCAAACAAATTGAAAATTATTTGAAAACGTTTCAGCAACAAATACATGCTCCAACAACTGAAGCTGGAACTGTAATTGATTTGATATTTAGCAATATTTCTGAAATATACACTCAATGTGCTACATATGAAAATTATTATTCAGATCATAAACTGATTAATATTACTGTCAGCTCTAGCAAACGAAATCCAAAAATAAAACCTGAAGCAAAGAAAAAAACTCATGTAAACAAGAAAGATAATGAAGCAACTATTCCGCAGCAAAGAAAGGATTCATATGAAAAGAAAGAAATTTTTAAGATACCAGAAAAAAAATTAAAGCCCATTGAAAATATACCACCTGAATCGAATGACACGATTATATGTAGAGGATTTGGATATGTTATAAAGCAAGTTGATATCAACACTCTTAATGGACGTGCATGGTTAAACGATCAAATAATAAACTTTTATTTGAAAATTCTTGAAAGAAATGCAAATAATGAAGGTAAAAATACTCTTGCAATGGATACCTATATGTATCTTCGTAACGAAAGTAATCTTGTAAATGCAATAGAAATATACAAGCAACAAAACATTGTAACGTATGACATGGTATTAATACCTATACACACAGCAAATCACTGGAGTTTAGTGATAATTTTTGCAAATGACAAAATTATTAGATACTACGATTCCATTAATAATTTTGTAAAAGGCAACAACATTTTGTTGAAATTAGAAACCTTCCTGCAAATCTTAGAAAATAGTAATACACCTTGGAATAAAATCTATGAAAAATCAGTCACACTGCAAAGAAATTCAAATGGTTGTGGTGTTCATGTCTGCATGAATGCTGAATTAGTCTTGAAAAACAAACCATTGCAAGTCAGCAAACAATATGCAACAGATTACAGACGCAAAATAAAATATATTATTCAAAATTTTGAATCATAGTTTGATGGCAATGCATCTTAACTACAATTTATCACATCAAAGTAAACAAAGTTTCTCATGAAATACCCCTTGAAATTTATGTGCAGCAAACTGAAAAAGTCATCTGAAAAGCAAAGAAAAATAACATATCCAAACACTTGCAAAAAGCGAAGAAAAATAACTCATGCAAACACGTGCAAAAGAAATTTTTACAAATGCAAAAAGCAATAAAAAATAACTCATGCAAGTTAATATAACATTCCTGAATGATGATATTGTGACAAAAGCTATCTTTAAGATATTACCTGCTTTACATTGTCTGACAGGAATAAAAAGTTTCATTTTATTTTGTAATCCTCTGTGAAATTAATGTCTTTGTCTGAAAAATACATTGGTTTTCGGTAAAAGACCAAGTTTGCTTACAATATGTTTTCATCTTAATTCATAACTATCTCATTGATGGGGAAAATATGCCATCTTTTCTCTGAATGATATAAAGGTAACCCTCAATGCATGATGGTTTATGAGTTATTGACCTTGACTTAGTGGAAAAAGGTTTAAATTAACTTGTGTACAAGATAGAGGCAAGAGTTTTCATTCGAATTGATTCATTTGAATATCATCTCAAATAAGTGCGATGGTGCCATCAACTTTTTAAAATATTTAAATTTGCTGAAGTGGGCGTATGTTACCTTGCCTGGCAAGCTATCTTTTTAATCATTCTCGAATATTCAAGTATTAAGCAAGGCTTATGTCGGCTTGTGAAGCTCCTCGATTGTCGGCAACTGGTAGATCCAGTCAGTACGGTAGGCTGACAGTTTCTGCCGACCTGAGTTGGCTTACGATACAACAACCCTCCTTGCGACTGTCGGCAACTGTGAAATAATCATATCAACACTGAAATATGGGGTTGAAATATGAATACAGTTAGTCACTGTCACAGTTAGTTAGTACCACGAAAGCGTTGTAAAAAAAACTTAAAAAAATAAAAAATGCACACACAAAAACTTACAACGTGAAGGTTCGTGGGCGCCGCCATATTATAATGTATCACATGTCATATGAATGTTTAAATTTCTTACGTATTATATCGCCAACCGTTGATTTACCTACGTTATATTTCCTTAATTAAAATAATTTTATCATTGAAGTTAAATTCAATGCGCTGTCGTTACGATAATTAAATTATCAGAAAAAAGTTATTTGTTTACAAATAAACGAAACGTGAATCTGCGAGATGGATGCGTTCGATTTGTTGTTCAAGACACTTCTTATATTATTTCGATGAAGAAGCACGCACGACACGGATACAGCACGGTGAATCGAATACACCGGCAATTCTTCGCGAATGGCACTAGAACTGAGCACAGCTCTGGGTGTGGCGGTCGAATTTTCTAGCCTGTGTAATTTCAACTCCGATGTTCAGTTTACAATGTCTGAACAAGCCATTAAACCTTCAAAGGTTTTAAGACGATTTGTTGTGGTAATTTAAGTTTAAATGATGGCCTGTCTATCAAAATCTGACACCTGTGTTGCTGGACATAACCTGCGTTACGAGACATAAGAAAGTGAAGTCGTTCTCATTGAAGGCACCTAACTGAAACCCGCTCTTTAACAACTGACATATATTAATGTGAGATACTGAAGTGGGTTCATAAACTATGGACAGAAAATACACAATAACCATTTCACTCACCCATGAAGTACAGAGCAGTGGGATATTAAAACAGTGTTGCTTTGCTTTTTCCAAAATTTATAATTTGATAGAATTAAGAATTGTATAAAGTAACTTTTACTGGTCAATGGTCATTCAATATCAATGATGTAATAATCAGAAAAGAAAACTACGGTAAGAATGAAAGTCAATGTTGGCTAATATCAAGTTTGGTTGAAACGTCATTTTCTAGAATAATTACAATATGATAGAATTAATGATGTAATTTAACTCTTCATACAATATCAGCTTGTTTCATATAAATATATATTTTATTTTATTTAACAAGATGACTGTCACTGATGTCGCCAGGTTTAAAATAGTTGTACTGTTTGTAATTCTAGGATTGTTTTATGTTGCTTCAGGTAGTTATCATCTGTTTTGTTTTTCAATGTCTCTGTTATCTTTCATGTGTATCGACCTTTCAAAGGTTTTTTTCCTGCGAAGTCACAACTCGACACATTGCTATGCCTCTTCGTTAAAGGAAATATTAAAACCGATACTTTTTACACATTTCAAAACTATAGTGTTCAGTCTTCATAATGAGTCACACAAAGTTTAGGCAGTGATTTATTGTGTTTAAAATAACATATTTTCAGAAAATCCGATGATCTTTACTTCTATTTCTGGAAAAAACGTAATACGTATTTGTGATAATAAAGTATGGCAACAATATCATGTCAGCTCAGATGGTGATATTATATTTCTGACAGCCGATTTGAATCAACGAGTCCTGTACTGGATAACAAGAAACGGATATTTCTCACTCGCTATAGACGGTAACAAGGGGGTAGTTAATCTGTCAAAGAAATTCAAAAATGGTTTGGTGTTCCAAGGTAAGATATACTAACAGTTTTATTTATACAGTACTGTTAATTTATAGTTATACAAGTCCTAGCATTAGTAATCACAACTATAAATATCCACGTCATCACTGTGAAGTAAAATTGAACTTCCAGTTGCTGTGGTGACAAATATTATCCTTAAATTTCACTCTTTTTTTCCATTTGTAAGAATTATTACAACGTGCTGTGTCTTTATATAAGATTTATTTGATGGATTTCTGCGTATACGATGGTCAGATCATATTTGCTGCAAGCGAGTGGGGCTTGATGAAGTTTGATATTAAGACGAACACAAGACAATTTAGCTACGGAAGTCCAGATGTAAAGAAATACGAGCCTACTAGTTCAATAATAAATACTGATACTTATAATAACGAACCATGGTATGTTTTAGAACTTTTAATTTTTTACAGTATGTAATCGTCACAAGTAAATCGGAAACACCCGCACGTTAAGCTAGGCTTATGTCGGCTTGCGACGCTCCTCGATTGTCGGCAACTGGCAGATCCAGTCAGTTGCCGCAACTGTCGGCCTATGGTAGGTTGACAGTTTCTGCCGACCTGAGTTGGCTTACGACGCAACTAGCCTCCTTGCGACTGTCGGCAACTGAGATCCAGCCAGTTCCAGTGAGTCGCGCATGTTCTACTCTGGCCTACGAGATCCAGGTAGTTACCGACGATCGTAAGCGATCGTAGCGACCTGAGTCAAACCTACTCCGCGACGCAACTGAGTCGTAGATATTAGCCAATCAACGCGCGCTTATTTTAGTCCCTGCTTGGTGGCGTTAGTATCTCAAATAATCCCGAGTCTGAAAAAAGAAATATTTCACTCAACTACAATTGACCAGAATTAATCTTTCTTAGTTTATATGTGTAGTATTTCATGAAGTTGTTTTCCTTAGTTTGTACAAGTCTTTCATGAGAATTGAGTGAAATAATCATATCAACACTGAAATATGGGGTTAAAATATGACTATACAGTTAGGCCAAGTACCACGAAAGCGTTGCAAAACTTAAAACAAAATTAAAAATGCACACACAAAATCTTACAACGTGAAGGTTCATGGGCGTCGCCATATTGAAATGTATCACATGTACGTCGAAAATTGAACGAGCCGTAGACAGTCGCAGACAGTCGTAATCGCTCTTTACGATTAGCGAAAACCAGTTGACGCTGTATCCGTCGAGGAGCGTCGCATCCGACCTGAGCGCTCCGAATTATCAGATCCAGCTAGATGCCGACAGTCGAGGAGCGTCGCAAGCCGACATAAGCCTAGCTTTATATTTTTATGCGAGCATTCTAATAATGTAATTGTTCTATTGTTATCTGAACTAATTCGTTCAATCTAACAAATAACAAGAAATATTACGATATGTAATTACTCATATAGATATTTTGGTAATTCAGAATAGACATATCCTAATTATTTCCTGAGTATTGACATAATAAATTCACTTCAGAAAGGACTGTTTTAATGTTATACCATATGGTATACTATAATGGTATAATATTGTTATATTTGTAGTTTGTATTGTTATGGACCACGTGAATATCAGATAAGCAGATATTATGGAACGCCATTAACGCAAAAGATCAGTTCACAGATTCTGAATTAGTTTGCGAATTTGTCCAGCAGTTTAAAGATTCTAATCTAAATTCGACGAAACTAGAACCAACTTGCGAATTAATACCAACTCGCAAATTTACGCTGTTTCGTGGAAAATCTAGCTATACCGGCAACTTAAACCAGTTGCCGCGAATTAATACCAACTCGCAAATTTACGCCGTATCGTGAAAAATCTAGCTATACCGGCAACTTAAACCAGTTGCCGAGATTTAATACCAACTTGTAAATTTGCCGTATCGTGAAAGTTACGCCGTCATCTTACACCAGGTGGCGCGCGATGTGTCAAAGTTCATAGAGCTATAAATAGAATAATATTGCCAATTCCCAAAACACTTTCTGTCTTGTGCCGTTTTCTAAATATAAACAGATGGTTTTAATAAAAATCAATAAATAAGAAAAATTCAACTAGGGCGAAGGCTTCTCGTATTAATTTACGAAATTTGTTCTAGCAATGTCGTAAATCATACAGACTGCCATACGGCAGGTCGACGACCTTGACCTTTTGACTACATGTGTCTTTTTACAACAATAATGTCTTCATCTGCTACTCTAGAGGTAGCTCGGCTTTTAGCCAAAGCAAATGAAATTTTTATGAAAAGTCATGGCGACAGTTTGCTTGATGATACGGATGATATTATTCTATTTATAGCTCTATGAACTTTGATACATCGCGCGCCACCTGGCGTAAGATGACGGCGTAACTTTCACGATACGGCAAATTTACAAGTTGGTATTAATTCGCGGCAACTGGTTTAAGTTGCCGGTATAGCTAGATTTTTCACGATACGGCGTAAATTTGCGAGTTGGTATTAATTCGCGGCAACTGGTTTAAGTTGCCGGTATAGCTAGATTTTCCACGAAACAGCGTAAATTTGCGAGTTGGTATTAATTCGCAAGTTGGTTCTAGTTTCGTCGAATTTAGATTAGAATCTTTAAACTGCTGGACAAATTCGCAAACTAATTCAGAATCTGTGAACTGATCTTTTGCGTTAATGGCGTTCCATAAGATATCTTATAAACTCTAATATAAATCAGATTGTGATCAATAAATACTCTCACGTCACACTTATTTCAACTATTCATCGTAAGTATAATAACAATAGTGATATTTAATGATCAGTTTTCTTGTTCGTTCTTTTTTTAATTGTTTAGAATCTTCAACACCAGATACTCTTTTCCGCATTCATTTTACATGAATATGTCCGATCTAGCTCAGTGGTTGAAAGGTGTTAACAAATTTTACCATCTGTGTCAAAATTAAACAACGAACAATCGACATCACAATAAATTTCACACATGCGAACCAATCGTTGATGCTTTCTTTATTTTAGAACAAACGGTGTACTGGTATGATGACATGTATTTTACAACGGATATGAATCTAGAAAACCGAAAAGAGTTCAATTCCCTTACTATGCTCGATCTTTTCTTTCTAATAATATATAACACAATACATTTATTAATAAATTGCCCCTTATAAAATTGTAACTTTCTTCATTAGTAACTGTATGTGTGTGTTTTCTCTTGTATGAAATAATGGCACTGAAAAATATTTTTATAATAAATGTCAAGACATATATTCTTGTAACAACATCGGACGTAATACAAACATAGGAGCTGCTATATAAACTTATTGTGAGTGACTATCACTCTAAACAAATAAACCATAGAAATGTATAAGACTGGAAGTCTTAGTCTACTCATCGTCTAATGAACTTCTGTTTCAATTTATGGTTGACCTAGTTTCTCCTCTAGGACAAGTTGACCCTAAGTCTAAGTGATACTGTGGTAGGGGGACTGGATGTTCCGTTCGAATTAAATCTCGTTTATCAATATTATCATGGCTTTTAAATTAATATAAATTCTTGCAGAAACCGGAAGTTGTTCTATGAATAAACTAAGAGATATAACATGGGGCCCGCTCGATTGGCGAGTTCTGGACTGGTTCTGTATATTCCAATTCTAGAAGTCAATCGAACGACACGGAACCGGAAATAGTACATTCAATATGGAGGTTGGGGCTGTTGTTGGATTAGCTCTGCTAAATGAAGAAAGTGAAAACGAAGAAATAGAAGAAGATCTACTCCCTATACTAGCATTGATTACAAATTTAACGTATGTATGTTTATTTTAGGTATCTCCACTGTTAATATTAAGTAGATTTGAGCAATATATCAGTTTTTATGAACTTCGAAACTTCCATATAGGCCTATTATACGTGAATATGAACAACCCGCAAAGGTTAATGCTAAAAAAGAGATCCCGTAGATTGCTCCTTAGGCCTACTGACCCACAGGCACCAGAGTCCATATTCTGGTAAAAAAAAATTTGTATGTAGTGTAAAAGAATATAAAGGTTGGAAAGTCGCCAACTTGTTCTTACTAGACTTGCTCACCCCTGAGCCTCGGCGTTATATCTTCAATATCTAGTGCCTGTGTAGTGACCTTGGTCTAAAAAATTATTACTGTTAATTCTTTTCATAACTTCAATTATATCTTTCTATTTTGTAGTGGAATTGAACCTCGTTCCAAGATATATGGATATGTGGAAGACGTTGTCCCAGAGTATGATGAGCTATCATTTAGAAGAATGTTTAGAATGAATCCTGCAACATTTGAGATAGCGAGGCGACTAAGCCGAGAAATTGTGCATTTGATGATAAAAGCATGAAACTTAAAACATAGTTAGACTAAGGTATTATGAAAAATTTTAGATATGGAGGCACTCAAAATTTGAAAATTTATGCGCATGCGCAGTAGATAAATAAATGTCACCATATTTGGTTATTGTTACAACTTTAAAACAACCAAACAATTTCTAAAACATCAATTTCAACAAATAATACTGACCCACATCAAGGATAAATGTCTAAAACAAATAACAAAGCAAGTTTATGAGCAATGGCCCTCACACAAACAGAGTCCTGTGCATTTAAGTGATGACGATTTGCACTTGCAGCGGTTGTTGCACCCCTTTCGACATCCACAAGAAATCAATTCTTGACAAGACTTCGATGCTTGATCCAGAGTCGTCCAGTAAGTAACATAATGTCCATTGTCCATTTTCCTCCAGTTACCACCCCATTCAGCAGGAGATGGGAGTTCAGGTAGTGGAATATGTGACTGTCCCCATATATGGCCGGCCTGGTAAGCTGCCCTTCTGACTTTGTACAAGTGCTGCATGCGTTGGTGGAATGGCATGAATTGAAGTTTTTTTGGCAAATAGTCTTCTTCTGGCATCATCAACATTAACGTTTAGACTTGTCCTGTCATACATCAATATGATGAACTTCTCAATGATCTTCATAGCAGTATCTGAGATACATTCAGGAGCACAGGACAGCTCGACTAAAGCTGGCGTGACCTCTGGAAATACTTGCCACGTAATCCAGGTTGTCTTTTTTCCATGCCTTGCAAAGGATGATACAGTGTCACATCCTGTCAGTGCATGAAACATTGGAAGGGCACATGATCTCTCGGGTCCAAGACAGTCTTTGATTTCATGAGCTGCCAAGTAGCGAAAACTTTTTCCGACCCCGAAGGCTAACCACAGTTCTAAATTAATTGGTAATAATTTCTGGGAAACCATAACTGCGAGCACAACAACATCTGTGTCTACTGTTCGTATCATAATCTGGCTATGGCCATGACAAACAGCATGAGAAACGTGTAGCATAATTCGACTATCTGCTTCCTCGTGATTGCAAGGTGCAAGTGATGACATGTCAAGTTGCTGTGGAACGCACAAAAGCTGTTCGCCGTCAGTTACAACTACTTCCTTGTCCAGCTCCTGAACAGTCTGCATAAAAGCCTTGGATAGAAATCGAAAAAGTTCCTCCTTGTTGCTATCTTCGTGTAAAAAGCTCTGCCAGTTCCCAGGTATAGTTGCACTGCCAATTACACGTCTACGAGTACCCACGCCTCTTTGAGCTCTGACTGTTGCTTTCAAACTGTTGTTGATGTATCTATCCCAAATCATATCCAAACGTGTCACCTTAAGTAGTTGCGCATGGATGTGCGGTATGAATACTTTATTAGCATATTCATCAAATGTTTTGACTGTTCCAGTTTTCAACATTTGAACAATTACAGCTCCGTCTATTATCAAACTAGTAACGCAAGGCGCTTCTGATATGCCGTGATCCAGCATCGGAAAGAGACGGTGGAAACGTCTGATTTTCATGACGGAAAAACTCATCTAGATTTCCGCCACGTGTCTGACACACAAATAGAACCTTTCTGGACTGCATTAATATCAAAATTAAAAGGAATATCAAATAATATCAAAATAAACTTTGATAATATCATTTTTAACACTATTGAAAACTGTGTTAAGCACGAATTTGTTGAATTTTTAATATTAGCTGCAAAATATTTTATCCATACAATGAATACTCAAAACCGACTCTGTAACCTCTCACACTTCATCTCTTACTTACAATATAGAGAAACAATTGAAAGACTAATCGCTTTTGATAATGATAATATCACAAAACACAATGAGAAATGGTCAACCTTGCAGTATCTTACCTAACCCTTTCACCCTATACCACTCAAAGCTATCACTACCTGGGTTGAGTTCTGAAAAACTACTAGGTGTTTGTCCTCCAAGGCTTAACTTAGATAAAATTCAGATTTTAAGAAACACAGCAAATTGATTGGATAATGATAATTACTTTAATATCAATTTTAGTAACTGACAAGTCAAATATTTGGAACACCTAAATCATCTTAAGATAAGTTTTTTCGAGAATAGGGCCCCAGGTCACTAAAATAGAATCTGACCCATGTTTGTGATTTAGCTGGGAGTGACTATCTACCTCAAACCAACCTTTGCATTCAACCCATGTGTGTATGTGTATGTAATTACCAGGTAAAGGTTGGTTTAATGGGGTAATACGTCAATCAAACAACCAAAATTTTTGGACTCTATATTTTCGATTTTCGCATAGAGATCAAAACAATATATATCTCAAAATTGTATATACTCTCTCTCTTCTTTTCCTAACCAACTAAAAAACAAAAACGAATTACCTCCCTCATGTTTTAATCATTACCTTATGTTTCAATCACTACTTTTGAATTTTTTCTTTTTATGCACGTGCTGTACAATGTAAACTTTATGAAGTAATAAAATGTTATTATTTAAAAAAAAAAAAAAAAAAAAAAAAAAGTGTCTGACACCCAATGTACATCTTAGAGAAGAGTTCCATGTCACTTTTCAGGGCTTTCAGTTCTTGTTTATTAGTCTTTACAGTCTTCAAGGTTGAGTTGCCCAACAAGGTTAGATTATTACGTGAAATTACACTGCTTATAGGTTTTGTTCTTTCCACTAGACGTTCTTTCGTAAAGGAATCAAACTGATCTTTTCCCAGTTGTTGAACAGACTTTACAGATTTCAGAACCTCGTCACCTGCTATTGCTCTTGTATCAAGAACAAGCAAATCTGGACTGTCCTCCTCAAAGGGGTTTCCGAATTCTTTAATTACAGCAACAAGAGAACGAACATCTTTAGCAAAATCTTTCTGAACACTTTCAGTCTGATCATGGTGGAGTTCCATTTCTTTTCCCTTTTGGTGTAAGGCATCCTCAAATTCTCTGATCACCCTAGACACTTCTGGCCCAGAAATCATCCAACGTCTAAGAGCACTAGGATTTCCTGTTAGTCCTACAGCACCGCCATCCCCTTTTATAAAGGCATTGTTTTGCTCATGGGCTTGGTCAATCGAAATAGCTGAGAACGCACGCTTTGATTTCTGTACTGTGAAATGACCATGATCAAATGCATCTGCTACTTCTGGATGTTTGTCTGCCAACTCAAACATGTCTTTGAGATGTATTGGTATCCATCTTGCATAGTTAGTGTGATCTAGGGCAAAGAACCATGGAACCAGTTCTGTTAGCACATCCAAGTACATAGCAAAGTTAGCTTCTCTTAGTGAACGCACATAAGATAGAATGCACAGTTCCAGTTTTAAGGCAATGTCCCAATATTGAAACATTGGAGAGCAATCTCTTTTTTTCTCACACCAAGCATCAAAATCCAAAGGAACATTGTCTTCTAGAGTAGGAGAAGCAACATATATTTCATATGCTGTATGTTGTAAACTATCCAATGCAGCTGCTGTGATTTGATGAGCTCGTCTTGTGCGTGCAACATGCGTTGCCTTGATGAAGGACTCTGCTGTTCCTACTGTAGCAATCTCTGCCTGTACATGTGCCTGTACCCATCCGCTTCCTTTCATCCAGTCACCAGCCGTTTTTAAGGCAGCCATCTCAATATGAAGACCTCCAAACATGATGACAAATTTGTTTTCATCATACTTCTCAGGCCATTTCCATTGAATTTGCTTAGCTATGGCAAACAAAGGCTGGTCAAATGTAATGATGCAAGGCTGTCCTGGATTCAAATGATGTACTGCACTGTTCACTACATCCATTGCGTGTTTGATCATTGACACTGTATGGGCACTTTCCTGGAACAGAGGAAGAAGAGCTGTCTTGGAAATAATGTTCTTATTACCTAACCCCTTGTGAGCATGATAGGCAGCCCAAGATATATTCATGTGTGGGATTTCATCTGTTGTTTTTATCACTAATCTTGTTTGCTCCAGCCATTTCATCTCCTCGTCCACGTGATTCTGGTAGTTATTTCTGTGCAGGCTTGTCAATTTCCCATTTGGTATATTTAATCCTTTGATCTCTGCAGAAACAGATGGAACATGGGTGTAGTAATGTGATAAATGGTTTACAGCCTTTGAACTGAAATGCCCGCTCATAGAAGTAATTGGATGAACATTGCAGTGTTGAAACAGTGATATGCCAGTACCGTGAAACGAATCTTTAGCTGTTGTCGAACTTGGGTTGTGATCAATGTTGTCTACAGCAGCAGTTGTGAATACTTGACGTTGCATTGAAAGTGGGCACACTACATTTTCTTTCTCGAAGTGTTCACACACTCTGTTGCCTAAATCAGTTGAGATACGAAGAACTCTGTCATACGAAATGCCTATGCCAAGAGCATGTAATTTGTCAACCAACTCTCGTTTCCGAGTCTGAGCATGAAGCATCAATCCAATGTAAGTAGCGATTGGGGTTTCCTTATCCAGGTTGTGCCTTGTAGGAGTTGCAGATGTTGGTGCTGAGCGCACGTGATTGACACAGTTGTACTTTAAAAGTCGTGATACAGTCAGTGTCGCCTGAGTTGACGATTCATGGCTTTGGTCTTTGATGTTGGCACCTTCTAGTATCATTCTTACTAAAGCAATCAATAAACTTGGGACAGAATCCTGTTGACTTCTTTTATGGAATGAGCCATCAAATGGTTTATTATCGGTTAACAACTGTTTGCGTACAATCTGTGCAGCTTTTGCCAATTGAACAGCATCAGAGTCATTGTCACTTTCACACACTTTTTCTAGACCATAACCGATATCTTTATTGAAGACAAGAAGAACATCTCGACCCCTATTAATTGCTTGCAAATCTGGAAACTGGACGAGCAATCGCTCCTTCAATCAAATCGATCAATTCCAAACTGCCGCAATCTTGATTCATAAAGATGTGCAAGATCTGCGAGTTTGAAGACCGGAGCTGTTCCATGTTCCATGCGATTATCCTCCATATACATCACTAGTTCAGCGAAAACTATTCCAGACATCTTCCTTTCATCATCAGTAACATATTCTTCTGTTAGCTTGGCTCTTCGTGTCCTATTATACAGGGATACTAAACACTTACTATGATTTTTGGCTTCCAAGGCAACCATATCACCCATACTTAATTTTACTAACAAGTTGGTGTCTTCGAGTAGTGTTGCGCATTCTCGTACACGTTTGTCTAACTCAAATGTTGCAGCTTCGTGAAGAACATCAGATGCAGCAGCAGGAAGTCCACAGAAAAAACACCAAGCTTTTTGGGTATCTGATGTCACTGAAGAAAGAGATCGATTGCGCTTGCAAATATTAGGCCCTATTTCCGATTCTGTAGTTGATTCTTTCGATGATCTTTTTTCGGCTCTTTGAAGCATTTTATTGTTAAAGAGTAGTATGCATGTTTTGTGCCACTTCGCCTGTTTAACAGTAAGAAAAGACTCAACACCTGATCCATCATCTATTTTTCTAGCTAACTGTAAGCTCTTAACATCTTTCAGATTAACAAAACCACTAAGATTATCAGCAAATGACTTGTAACCACTACCTACATCTTTCCGCTTGGTTTGTGCAGGGCACTGAAGAGACTCGTTCTTCTGTTCTTGACCGATGATACACAGTTCCCAGTTGCGAAACATTATCTGCTTTCAAAGGGTCTATGATTTTGAATTTTGACATATTTCGTTACAATGTTGGGCATGAAATTCACGTTTTACATCTTATGCATAGGATATTACTTCCGGTGTAACTTTCACTGCACTTGTAAGTGAAAAATAAAATTGGCATAAGATTTAAATGAGGCGTTTCATTTACATAATTAAAGAAAAGATAGTGGACCACAGCCATATACGCCTAACAAAAAAGCCTGAAATTTAATAAGGAGTAAACTAAACTTTCTCAAATCTTTAGATTTAGGTTCAATAACATCCATTTTAAGATTCATCAAAATTGGTTGAAAACTAAGCTAGTAATGGCATATTCAAGACTTTGAGGCAAGGGCAATAACTCTGCTTCTAACGGTCGAAAATAGCTCAAATTCGAACTTTATATTTGTTTTCTGAATATGTATCTACATGCCGAATTTCATTTGATTCCATAAATAATTCTAGTTTTTAAAGTGTTTACAAGCAATTGATGTTGATAGAAGAACTGTATAGAGGTTAAAAGGCAATAACTCCTCAAAACTGATGAGGCCAAAATCTTGAAAAAGTTTTAATTCTAATCATAAATAAACTAAAGTTTCCTAAACCTTTCGATTTAGGTCCAATAACATCCATTTTAAGTTTCATCAAAATCGGTTGAAAACTAAGAGAGTAATTATGGTGGCTGATATCGTCCTTTTTCGATCTTCGCACTTTTGCGTTATGAAGACAAAAAAAATGAAAAGCGAAGATGCGAAGATGCGAAGTTGTCTGGCTCAAAACGTTCACTTCGCATCTTCGCGTTGTCATTTTTTACTCGAGTCAAAAAGCGAAGATACGAAGATGCGAAGCAAATAACCTTCGCATCTTCGCTTTTCATTTTTCATTTCTACTTTATAATTTTCATAATTTCAAGAAGCGAAGATGCGAAGTGGCCGCTTTGAGCCAGTCATCTTCGCATCTTCGTGTTATCATATTTTTCGAAATTGATATATAAAAAATGTAACACGAAGATGCGAAGATGCGAAGATGACTGGCTCAAAGCGGCACTTCGCATCTTCGCGTCTTGAAATTATGAAAATTATAAAGTAGAAATGTAAAATGAAAAGCGAAGATGCGAAGGTTATTTGCTTCGCATCTCCGTATCTTCGATTTTTGACTTGAATAAAAAATGACAACGCGAAGATACGAAGTGGCCGTTTTGAGCCAGACAACTTCGCATCTTCGCATCTTCGCTTTTCATTTTTTTGTCTTCATAACGCAAAAGTGCGAAGATCGAAAAAGGACGTTATCAGCCACCATAAGTAATAGCATATTCAAGATTCGGGGCAAGGGCAATAACTCTACTTCTAACGATCGAAAATAGCTCAAATTCGAACTTGATCTTCGTTTTATGAATATGTATACACATATCAAATTTAATTTGAATCCGTCAAAAACTCTAGTTTTTAGAGCATTTACGAGCAAATGTTGACGGACGGACCGGCGGACGGACCGACGGACGGACGGATCGACAGACGGACGGACAGGGGTGACGACAATATACGTCTTCATTGAGAGATGAGGGCGTATAAAAATAAATAAAGAAAGAAGAAAATAGTTTTCATATGCCTCTTGAAACATAATAAGTTTAATTAAATGACTGCTCCCTTGTCCTAGGCAAATGTGAGTTATCTCCCTTGTTTGGCACTGATGATTGAAGTGGGTAAATATTTAAATATACTTTGAGTTTTAGTTATCATTTATTGCTTTAACATTTGTTTTATTGATCTAGTGTATTTTTGCTACATATTAACTTTATTTCAGTAAATATTTGTCATAAAAGATACTTCGAGACTTCGTAGATATAATCTACCCAGGAGAGTTGGAAATTAAAGACACTACTGATTCTAAGACTAAAGCATCCTATTTGGATTTGCTTCTCGAAATTGAAAACAACCATGATCTTTGTGTCAGATTGTATGACAAACGTGACGACTTTGATTTTCCTATTGTTAATTTTCCATTCATGTGCAGTAACATACCACAATCGCCTGCTTATGGCACGTACATTTCACAACTGATCCGCTATGCTAGAGCTTGTTCTTTTTATAAGGACTTTCTTGCAAGGGGTCGAATATTAACCATGAAATTACTGAAACAGGGTTACTTGACACACAAACTTAAAATTTCTTTTAGAAAATTTTATGGTCGTTATGGAGAACTCCTTGTCAAATACGACAAATCTGTTACTTGCATTTTGGCAGATTTGTTTAGTCAGGCATGAATTGATCTCGTTGCACCTCATGATTTTGACCTTTATAGTAGTGGCGGGTGTCGCGCGCGAAACAGACCATGCTTACTCTTTTCGAAACACCTGATGGTACTTCTCGTATGGGAAGTCCACTACTATATAATTCTTGCACTCGATTTTGTCATGCTCTGGACGAGATTTTTGATTAACGGAATTGTTTTGCTTGTACGGATTTTTATTAATACAAGTATACATACCTTTTGTTAGTGAGTTCTCTATTCCAAAAAGCTGTCTGCTAGACGCCATTTTGAATTTAGGGAGAATTCATTGTTTTTATATTATAATTATTATTGGTCAAACATTTTTTCAATGTTTTTATGTACAATTACTCGGTTATTTATGAATGTATTTATTTCTAATGGTTAATATTACTCATCATTTAAGGTAAACGTGATGGAATTACGTTACGTTTCTTAGTCTACTGCGCATGCAGATGCATGCGCATACAGCCAAAAGTTAGAGTGCCTCCATATCTGAAATCATTCCATACATGTTCAAGTACATAATGTCCAATTTTGAAGCTTTTATCACTAAATGCACAATTCTTATGAAAATTTGATCTTAGCCGCCTCACAGAACTTGCATGTATTTAAGGGAATGTCCTGAATTACAGCCTACTCAGACAGGTGGCAAAGATGCAGTTTCGGTGTCAAGACAGTTATTGATAACATTATGGTATGTTGGTGGACAAGACACCATAAGAAGGATTGCAGATAGGTTTGGTGTTTCAGAATCTTCAGTAATTCTGTGTAGGAATAGAGTAACAGCCACAATTCTCAATAATTTGAAAACAAAAATTATTTCGTGACCAACTCATCAAGAAATGCAGGAGGAAGTCGTTTGTTTTCAACGAAGAAATGGATTCCTTGGTATAGTTGGAGCCCTGGATGACACACATATACAAATTAAAGCACCTTCAGCACATCCACAGTCTTATGTTAACCGTAAAGCATTTCACTCAATCCAAGTTCAGGCTGTGTCCAGACATAATATGCTGTTTTCACATGTATATGCTGGATATCCTGGAAGTGTACATGATTCCAGAGTGTTAAAACAATCAGACTTGTGGACAAATGGCTTACAAATGTGTAACATGGTGCATCATATTTTAGCTGATGCAGCATCTCCAATTAAAAGGTGGTTACTCACGCCATACAGAAATAATGGACACCTTAATGCCCAAGAAAGAAAATATAACCAGTGCCATTCTTCTAATCGAGTTGTCGTGGAAAGAGCTTTTGCACTGCTCAAATGAAGATTTCGGCGATTAAAATATTTAGACACTATTAAAATAGAAACTTCAGTTCAAATTATAATGATGTGTTGTGTTTTGCATAATAGAGCATGATGCATTAGATGACTTTTTGGACAACGAAGATGGTGATGTCAATGAAGTAGATATTTTATATCAGATAGATGATAATGAAGCTGAGGGATTTCTTAAATATAACACAAAATCTGCTCTGATACATTTTTCTTCAATTTGTAATAAAGTCTTTCATATGCATATTTTGGTTTTTTCTTGCTATTCCACTATTGTATTATTATTTAATTATTGCAAAAGCTGCATATAAAACTCGATCTGACTAAATAAAAATGAAATGAAATGTAGTTTTACCCCTGCTCTTTTGCACCTAATTGGGCTAAACGCCATGCAATGTGCAATTAGGGAAATTTTGCCAGGACAGTGGCATTAGCCTACTCCTATTATTGATTTCCAACTGTAGAGGGATCTTTAATATGCAGTCTGTAGCACTCAGGGCCTCGGTTTATTGTCCCATCAGAACGACTAGACACTTTTACCATTCCAGACCCTAAGACCTGCATCACTGACAAGGGGAAAACAGATTGAAATATCCGAATGTATCATCTCAACCCATGCCGGGATCGAACCCTGGACCTTCAGGTTAGCGAGCAAACGTCTTGACTCACTGAGCCACCACGGCCCCCTGACTGAATATAGGAAAAATTTAAATTGATGCCATCAGCGATCCCACCTCGATTAAGTTTACAAAACCAGTTACACAAAAAAGTATCATCTTGATAAACTATTTTTGTTTTTCATTCAGAAAATCTCTCAGCACATTCTCATCACCTTTATAGGCCTTAATCCTATCCTCGTGCATCCTTTCATTTCTTACAATTGCCTCATCCTGGCGTTGTCTAGATTCCTGTAAATAAACTTTTATTGTTTCCGAAATATCTCCTGGTACATATTTCCTTTTTGCAGTGCGTTCTAATTGAAGGGAGAGTACTACATTTTGACATAAAGCTGCGTTTGGGCGATACGTTATCATTAATGTATCTTTTTTTACATTGTAACTGTTTAAAAGAAACATTAAGATATATTTTCTTTGAATGAAATATGTATTGATAAAATTCCATCTGTATTTCAAACTATGAAGTTCTAAATTGAGATTTGGCTCTTTCACGTGTCCTTTCTTGCACTTTAGAACTTATTTACAAATCTTAGAAATTTTGTGATATGCGTTTTCTACTGATGTATATCAAACTGTGATTACGCCTTTTTTAATCAGATGACTTTTCACTACCGAACATGAATTAATGTTAATTTCAATTTTTGACTACCGTGTGTGAACTGGTTTTTCTACTTTTCACTACCGAATGTAAACCTGACATCATGGATTGAAAGGTGTCACTTTTCACCAATGGACGAAACCGGATGCGCACGGCATGGTACCATTCATGGTTCTAGTTTGGTTTTTTTTTCGCTTTCTGGTAAGAGCGCCCAGCCAAAACTACACATGCCACATATAATCTCTCAAGATTTCCCACGATAATCTACTACTCGGTATTGTTTAAATGTAAAATGACGCATACCCTACCAACCGGAAATGAGGTATGACAACATATGGGTTTTGATGTTTTGGCCATTATCTCCTTTATTTTTCAACCGATTTTGATCGGACTGACTTTGCATATTTCTCTAATCGATTGTCCACGAGACAAAGTTTAACAATATAATTTTGAGAAAAATCTTGCTGACTTTTGGAGCACTTTTTCTTGACCACTTTTTCAACTTTTGCAATTTCATAATGAACATTATTTTAACAATAAATATGTTCTTACTGTATATACATTTCGAGTGATTTAAACAAAAAGGATAGTTAAAATATATATATGAGATACAATTATCGGAGAACTCTAACGTTTCGGGATGTCCTATCTATTGAACCTAGAAAGAACAATGCCACAAGGCTTGGCTAAGGACCAGCTGGGAGAAAAGAAATTCATGAAACCAAAATTGTTATCCGTGTAAAACAACTTGTACATATATAATCCCATTGTATATAAGTATATGTTAATTTATATGTTGTATATTTCATGAAGACAATTAATTTATTTGGAAACTTTTATTGTGAGACTTTTTTCCGTTTTTGTTTTTTACACAGGGCACACAACCTTAAAAAAGTGGTTTTTGGGACCGGGAAGGTGCAATTTAAGAATGATTTTGCTCGGGTTTCCTTTTTTAGAATCTGTAGCGAATTCCTTATTAACTTTGTGTTCAAAAGATTTGATTTTCAAATATTCGTTGCACAACTTGTACATATCCCATTGTATATAAGTATATGTTAATTTATATGTTGTATATTTTATGAAGAAAATTAATTTATATGGAAACTTTTATTGTGTGACGTTTTTTACACAGGGCACACAACCTAAACTACAACAGCTTTTTTACTTTTTGCTTTTTACTGCTCCATATTTTACTTTTTTTCGAGGTATTGCATATATATAAATTGGAACATTTTTGCAAAACCGAAAGTAGTGCATTTGCAAAATGTGAAAAAAGTGGTTTTTGGGGCCTGGAAGGTGCAATTTAAGAATGATTTTGCTCGGGTTTCCTTTTTTAGAATCTGTAGCGAATTCCTTATTAACTATGTGTTCAAAAGATTTGATTTTCAAATATTCGTTGCACACATTTTGCATTTAAACTTTTGCAATTTTTTGCCATTTTTTCTATTTTCTTTGATAATTGTCCGATTTATCTGAAATCTTTATTGAAAATAGAGAACTAGGTAGTAAATAAAACTGCGCAGTCAAAAGTTTTCCGCCACTTTCGGTTTACACGTTATAAGGGTGCAAACTTCATCTTGACCCACTTCCGCTGTAATTAATATTTTTTAACGAAACTTGTACAGTGAAACCCCTCAAAACCGACCGTGTGTGGGACCAGGTAATAATGTCGGTTTAGAGGGGATGTCGGTTTTCCGAGGATTCGCATTTTCGTTAATTGGTGTTAGTTCCCTTTGTTATAACATTCAATTACTTCCGGTTGTACTGATCGGTAGCTAGAGTTATGGGATAAGTGTGCGGTAAAAAGATCAAAAGTTAGAATGATACTAAAGCGCCATTTTTATACGCCCACATTGAAATGTGGTCGTACATTGCCGTCGCCCCTGTCCGTCCGTCGATCTGTCCACAATTGGCTTGTGAACGCAATAAAGACCACGGTTTTGCTTTAATTTAAATACAATTTTATGTGTAGGATTATATTCAAAAGATCTCAGACAAGTTCGATTCGACAAAAATTCACGGAGTTTTACACCCAAAATACGTTAAAAATGGCTTGTAAACGCGATAGAGACCACAGTTTTGGTTGGATTTGAATAAAATTTTGAATGTAGGATTATATTCATAAGATCTCGGACAAGTTCGAAAAAAATGAAATGAAATGAAATGTATTAAGGAGCACCAGCACCTAATGGGCTCGGACAAGTTCGAATTTGGGTTTGATTCGATTAAAATTCACGGAGTTTTACACACAAAATATGTTTAAATGGCTTGTGAACGAGATAGAGACCACAGTTTTGGTTGGATTTGAATAAAATTTTGAATGTAGGATTATATACATAAGTTCGAATTTAGGTTTGATTCGACTAAAATTCACGGAGTTTTACACCCAAAATGTGTTCAAAATGGCTTGTGAACGAGATAGAGACAGTTTTTGTTTGATTTGAATAAGATTTTGTGTGTAGGATTATATCCTTAAGATCTTGGACAAAATCGAATTCTGGATCGATTCAACAAATATTTACGAAGTTTTTCACCTAAAATATGTCAAAAATGACTTGTGAACGTGATAGAGACCACAGTTGTGGTAAGAATTCAATAAACTTTTGTGTGTAGGATAACATCCATAAAATCTTGGACAATTTTGAATTCCGGATCGATTCGACAAATATTTACGGAGTTTTATTAGTTATGAAATTAGATGCTTTATATTAACAAGATATTGGATGAATTCAAATCTGAACACCATCCAACAAAAATTAAGATAGTAACATTCCTTGATATATTGACAATTTATGTAGTAAGTGGGCGTATATTGCTAGGCAACCACTTGTTATTTTCTTGAAACATGTCATTTGCTATTCCGACATAACTGCTGGTCCGATTTTAATGATTGTGATGTCAAATGAAAGAACATAAAAATTGTGGGAATTCTCAGGAAGCCGAATTTTGATTTTGCTTCTTTGCAATGTGCGATTGAATTTTTCCACATTTGAAGGCCTATATCTTCGTGACCTTGACCTTTGATGCCCTTGACGTTTACTAGACCAAAGGTCATCGACCTTGGCTACCAGATGATACTTTAATATTTTACCTCCGATATCAACTTCCGGTTTTATAGCTGTCCGAAAACAGCGAAATTTACAACTTTGGATTGCTCTAGCACGTGACCTAATTCATTTTTGCATATTCGGCTTTATGAGCTCTTTCGAACGATATATCACACTGTATTCTAATGCAAATTTTTTTTTTAAATATTGCAATTTTGAAAACCGTTACCCGATTTTTTGAATTTTTTTTACTTTAATATATGTATAGTTTATGATCTATTACATTTAGAGGCTTGAAAATTTGAACATAATTGAACATACCCCATATAAATGTATACTTACAAAAAAAATTGACATGGCGTGGCACATCCGGGTTAAATTTTTATTTTGTTTACATTTTGTTGTCTGGAAAAAATCCATATAGACTAAATTTTATTTTGAAAAATGCTTCTGCACACACCAACCTCATTACTTTAGCTGAATTATATAAATATCTCAGCTATTTCGGCTGTATAGTCCAAAAAGGGACCTTTTCTGACATTTATGATTGTATATCCCGTTAGCCAATAGATGTAAAAGCTTGATAATTTAGCCATCGTAAGATATTATTAATATAAATTAATTCACATCAAAAAAATCTGACGTGGGCGTGGCACAACCGGGTAAAGTTTTGTTTTTGTCAAAATAGGGAACAGGTTAAAAAAAAAAAGAATTTGTTTTTGACCTTCACCTTTGTTGATATTGACCTTTCTAGGATCAAAGGTCATTGTCTTTAGCTGTTCATTTATACTTTCATTTATGATGTCTAGCGTCAACTTCCGGTATTATTACTGTATGCATTTTGAAAGTTTATAAATTTCAAAGACTTGTATCTCGTGACTTCGACCTTAAGCGAACTTGACCTTGAGTAGGTTTAAGGTCATTGACATAGGGTATTCACTGGTACGTTCATACGTCAGGTCTGGTGATCACTTCCGGTTTCACGATCATCCATAAAAAACTTTTCGACTTCTTTTGCACGTGGGATTTTCGTTCAGGTTCAAGTTTTTTTACAGATTGCTTTTAGCAAATTTGCAGATTTGCAAAGTCCCACTCTGTGCCACATGTGGCTCTAGTTTTCTATTTGTTATTTAATTATTATGATATATGATATCAATTAAACGACAACAACTGACGCAGATAATATCACTGTAACACGTTTAGTCAATAAAATCAGGTCAGGCCCGCAGCCAAGGGGGGTTGGGGGGGGGGGGGTTGGGGGGTAATTATGGGGCCTTTGCCCCCCCCCCCCCTCCCTTAAAATAAATATCAAGAGTTAATATTAAAAAGATACATTGATTTCATTTGTTCATTTTACTGAGTCAAGGGGTGTTTTTATAGCAGGACAAGTTAAGAAATTGCGTTTTTAGGTGAAACTCCTGAAATCGGCCATGCACGGGACCAATTCATATGGCCGGTTTTCAGGAGTGGCCGATTTACCGTACCTTGTAACATTGTAAACATTTGTGAGGATGAAATGTCAAATACACACACCATCATTAAGGTCAATGAATTAGTGGACCAGATATAGGAATAACTTTTACACGGGCAAGCGTAAACCATTAATTATAAACTTTGATTTATTGTGTCAAATTTACAAGATCGTTAGACTTGCGTTGTTCTCAAATTGATTCATGATTCATATGAATGTTTAAATTTCTTACGTATTATATCGCCAACCGTTGATTTACCTACGTTATATTTCCTTAATTAAATTATCATTGAAGTTAAATTCAATGCGCTGTCGTTACGATAATTATAGTCAAACAGAGATATTTCGGCTCATCCGGGTACCGTCAAAACATATACACAACCAGTCCATTATATTTTCAAGGGTATAAAAGTATCTTATTTAGGGGGTGTGACTAGGTCTACGATATGGACTGAAGCGGGTGTTTACCAAACAAACAACCAAGGGTATGACTAATCCCTCAAATTGAATATGAACATTGAATTAAGTGAAATAAAAATTAATATGCATATTAATCTACATTATATCTCATATCTCTTAATTTTTTCATCCAAACATTCAGATTCTAAATCAATGCCTCCTTTCCTCACTTCCACTTCTTTTGAATTTTTAAATCATGATTTATTTTGTCCGATATTGTCTTATAAAAGGTAAATTACACTCAGACCCAAACAAGTGTAAGTATTTCGAACTAATGTATATTTCACATCATGCTTTTTTTCGTAACTCCTAAAACAACATAAAAACTTAAACATTGTCGGTCATTGATCACTTATTGTCTGAAGTGCAACATGGATTCAACAAGTAAAAGAGGACCAAATTTAACAGCACAACGTGAATCTGCGAGATGGATGCGTTCGATTTGTTGTTCAAGACACTTCTTATATTATTTCGATGGAGCACGCACGACACGGATACAGCACGGTGAATCGAATACAACTGCAATTCTTCGCGAATGGCACTAGAACTGAGCACAGCTCTTTTCCCGGCGGTCGAATTTTCTAGCCTGTGTAATTTCAACCCCGATGGTCAGTTTACAATGTCTGAACAAGCCATTAAACCTTCAAAGGTTTTTAGACGATTTGTTGTGGTAATTTAAGTTTAAATGATGGCCTGTCAATCAAAATCTGACACCTGTGTTGCTGGACATAACCTGCGTTACGAGACATAAGAAAGTGAAGTCGTTCTCATTGAAGGCACCTAACTGAAACCCGCTCTTTAACAACTGACATAATATTAATGTGAGATACTGAAGTGGGTTCATAAACTATGGACAGAAAATACACAATAACCATTTAATTCACCCATGAAGTACAGAGCAGTGGGATATTAAAACAGTGTTGCTTTGCTTTTTCCAAAATTTATAATTTGATAGAATTAAGAATTGTATAAAGTAACTTTTACTGGTCAATGGTCATTCAATATCAATGATGTAATAATCAGAGAAGAAAACTACGGTAAGAATGAAAGTCAATGTTGGCTAATATCAAGTTTGGTTGAAACATCATTTTCTAGAATAATTACAATATGATAGAATTAATGATGTAATTTAACTCTTCATACAATATCAGCTTGTTTCATATAAATATATATTTTATTTTATTTAACAAGATGACTGTCACTGATGTCGCCAGGTTTAAAATAGTTGTACTGTTTGTAATTCTAGGATTGTTTTATGTTGCTTCAGGTAGTTATCATCTGTTTTGTTTTTCAATGTCTCTGTTATCTTTCATGTGTATCGACCTTTCAAAGGTTTTTTCCTGCGAAGTCACAACTCGACACATTGCTATGCCTCTTCGTTAAAGGAAATATTAAAACCGATACTTTTTACACATTTCAAAACTATAGTGTTCAGTCTTCATAATGAGTCACACAAAGTTTAGGCAGTGATTGTTGGCAAATTGATTTTGTTGAAGAAAGTGTATTTTGATTTATTGTGTTTAAAATAACATATTTTCAGAAAATCCGATGATCTTTACTTCTATTTCTGGAAAAAACGTAATACGTATTTGTGATAATAAAGTATGGCAACAATATCATGTCAGCTCAGATGGTGATATTATATTTCTGACAGCCGATTTGAAACAACGAGTCCTGTACTGGATAACAAGAAACGGATATTTCTCACTCGCTATAGACGGTAACAAGGGGGTAGTTAATCTGTCAAAGAAATTCAAAAATGGTTTGGTGTTCCAAGGTAAGATATACTAACAGTTTTATTTATACAGTACTGTTAATTTATAGTTATACAAGTCCTAGCATTAGTAATCACAACTATAAATATCCACGTCATCACTGTGAAGTAAAATTGAACTTCCAGTTGCTGTGGTGACAAATATTATCCTTAAATTTCACTCTTTTTTTCCATTTGTAAGAATTATTACAACGTGCTGTGTCTTTATATAAGATTTATTTGATGGATTTCTGCGTATACGATGGTCAGATCATATTTGCTGCAAGCGAGTGGGGCTTGATGAAGTTTGATATTAAGACGAACACAAGACAATTTAGCTACGGAAGTCCAGATGTAAAGAAATACGAGCCTACTAGTTCAATAATAAATACTGATACTTATAATAACGAACCATGGTATGTTTTAGAACTTTTAATTTTTTACAGTATGTAATCGTCACAAGTAAATCGGAAACACCCGCACGTTAAGCTAGGCTTATGTCGGCTTGCGACGCTCCTTTTTTTTTTTTTTTTTTTTTTTTTTTTTTTTTTTTTTTTTTTATAGCACTCAGATTTTGTGTCTGCTCAAAAACGATCTCATATGTACAAGCGAGAGCGAGACACACAGTACATTTCTCCAGTGAAGGGGTTGTTATTTTCCAGGGGTTACTCGGCTTCACCACCTGGACATTACGGGCTATTGTTGTTAGTGATCCTATGTAGTAGCTAGAAGGATCCCAGGCGGGTTAGAGGCTCTGAGATCCCAACTCTAAGACATAGGATTGTTACCTGCTATTGTTAGTGAGTTAAGACCTGAAAAGGGTGAATTTTATAAAGAAATAATTGACGATAGTGAAAGACCGTTGTACTGTTTTTTATCATCATTGTGCTATATTTTTATATTCATATTTACATTTATTTACAAGTCATACTATATAGTATAGTATTTACATTTATATACATACATTTATTTACATTAGTTAATTACAATTTATTTATATTCACTTTCTCTCACAGATCTACTTTCACACTGGGATCATTCACTCTACTAGTACTCGAGTACTACTTTCACACTGTGCCCAGCATTCAACTAACACACTGCTGTAACATCCACACACTGACGCACGTATAAAAACATGTTCACCACACAGCACCACTTTCATTCTCTCACACTTACATACTCATACACACATAAGTTTTTTTTTTTTTTTTTTGGGAGGGTTTTGTTTTTCACTAAGTAAATTATTTATTGATATATTCATTGTGCTGAGGTGAATAAGAAAGGGCTGGTGTTCAGGGCTGGTGAATAGGGAGGGGGGTGGTAATGCTGGTGGGTTTTAGTAAGTTAGGTAATTTCGTTATAGAGGTAATATATTAAGTCTTGAGTGCTGAGCGAATAATTTCTATTTTTCCAGATAAGGATGTAAAGCTGTATGATGTATTTTTGCTGTAAAGGTAGGTATGTATGGATAAGGTGGTATGGTGAAGGGAGAGTAAAGTTTTTATCAGCAGTAATAGTTTGAATGTGAGTGGTGAAGAAATGACGGAGTGGGTTAAGGTAAGTACAGTATTCAAATAAATGTGGTTGTGTTTCAGGTTGATTGTGGCAGTAATTACAGGTGGTATTGATGATGTAAAAAGTTCTAGATTGTTGTATGGTTTTAGTAAAGAGGCCAGAATGTAGAAGAAGGTAAGTAAAGTCTTTTTGTCTGTTGTTAAGGTGGATATTTTGTTGAAATTTAGAAATTTGAGTAAGATTTGTAGTAGGGTATTCTATGAGAAGTTTAGGTTTATGGTCTGATAGTTGTAGTAGTTTAGTATTTAGGATTTTGCTGGATGTTTTTTGTTGGTAGTTTATGATGTTTGGGTATTGCTGATATGTTTGTTTTATTTTTTTCAGAAGAGGAGGTTCTAAGATGGTAATTGTATGTGAAGGATGGAGTGGATGAAGGTTACGGAGAGGAACACCAAGCCAGTATTTCATAAGTGCCATCCAGGCATGTTGGAATGAAGGTGAGTATGCGAATTTATTAATGAGCTGTATGAAGTTGATTTGGATTTTGTTGTTGAGGTTTGTGATGCTAAGGCCACCCCGATCCAGAGGCAGCATAAGAGTTTCTCGTTTGATGGTTTCAGGTTGATCAGCCCAGATAAATCTAAAGATAAGGGTGTTTAACTGTTTGATGATATCAGGAGGTGGAGGAATTATCTTTAGTACGTATTGAGTCAGGCTGACTAGATAGGTATTTAACGCCATCAGGCGCTCCCTAAAGGAGAGATTCCCAGCACGTTGAATATGAGTGTATTGCAAAGCTGTGATTTTGTTGATTATGTTGGTCCAGTTTTTATTGATGTAGTTTTTGCCAAAATAGATGCCTAGTATTTTAATGGTATCACTGGGGACAAGATCCGTAGCCGACCTGAATCCGTTGATGTTTATTAATTCTGTTTTGTCCACATTCAGCTTGGAGCCGGAAGCAGAACCATACTTGTTTATTTCCGCAACGATTTCTGTGAGGGAATTTTTTGATGTTAAGATGGCCGAAATATCGTCTGCGTGTTGAAATATTTTAATTTGGGATGGTAAGTTAGGAATTTTGAGGCCAATTATGGATTCATTTTGCAATATTTTTGAGGCCAAAGGGTGGATTGCCAAAGAGTATAGTAACATTGATAAAGGGCATCCTTGTCGGACTGACCGAGTAATTTTGAATTTAGAGGTGAACGCACCGTTGACCAAAACTGAGCTATTGATATCATGATATAGAATTTTGAACCAGTTGAGAATATATGTGCGGAAATTTAGATTTTGGAGAAGGCTGTATAGGTAATTGTGCTCTATTCTATCAAATGCTTTCTCCTGGTCGAAACCGACAAGGGTACCCTTTATCTGTTTTTGTTCCATGTATTGCAAAATGAAGTGGATAGATTGTACATTATCCAGTATGGTTTTACCTCTTCCGGCCCCAGTCTGAATGGGCAATATCAGTTCATCTAGAACCCTGGATAGCCGATTGGCGAGGATTTTTGTAATAATTTTATAATCAACGGTAAGAAGGGATATAGGTCTGTAATTTTTTAAATGTTTATGGCTGCCTTTATTTTTGTAAGAGATTGTAATGATGGCTGATTTTTGTGTAGGGGTTAAAGTCTGGTGAAAGTATATATTATTTATTAGGTTGGTTAATTCCTCGCCAATCTGTGGCCAGAATTCCAGATAGAACTCCTTTGGCAGACCGTCTATACCTGGAGATTTGTTGTTCTTAAACGAACTCAGAGCGGCGTGAACCTCCCCCTCAGTGATAGGAAGTGAGAGTTGTTGTTGTTGTTCTCTAGTTAGTGTTGATAGATTCACAGTATTAAGATAGTTGTTAATGCTGGTTTGAGAGATATTTTGTGTGGTATATAAGTCTGTATAATATTGTTGGACTACAGGTAGAATAGAGTCTTTAGCAGATAATACTTTACCCTCTTTATTCTCTATTTCATTGATTTCTTTATTCCTTGAGTTTTTTATTTCAAAAAGTTTATACACCTCAGTGTTGGTGACGTCACTTCCGGTATATTCTTGTTTAGATCTGATGATAGTGCCTAAGTTGAATTCATGTTCTAATGTAAGTATTTGTGATTTAGTTGTATTGATTTCTGGGTTATCTGAATTGGTTTGTAGTTCTAAATTCTGCAGCTTAGTATATAGGTTTTCTAATATTAGCTTCTTTTTATTATATATCCTGATTGAGTGTTTCATTGAAATCTCCTTAACTGTTTTTTTTAAATCTTCCCACCTGCCCAACTGGTCTTCATATTGTGTTTCTTTGTGCCAATAATTGATATAGTAGATAATGTGCTCCTTGTAAGATTGATCTTTTAGAATTTGTGTATTTAGTTTCCAATAGCTTTTCCCCCAACGATTCCTAGTTAAATGTAGTTTCAGACTGACGGGCTTATGGTCACTGACGGACTGTGGCAGATGTTTGATTTCTTTGACTTTAGTTGACAATGAATTTGATATGTATATTCTATCGAGTCTAGCTGCTCCATCATTTGTTTTGCTATAGGTGTAAGATTGTGTTGTTGGATAGATTTGGCGAAAGATGTCAGAGAGTTTTAGAGAGTTAAAGATAGTTTCAAAGTATAGTTTGGTATCTTGTTTTAATGTGTAGATTTGATATTTTCTTTTTGTATCTAATGTATCTTGTATAAAGTTGAAGTCTCCTGAAAGTATTATTTCTGTGTTAGGTGTTAGTGTTTCTGCTAAATAGTCTAATAGTTGTTTATAAAATTTGTGTTTTTCAGTGTAATCATTTGGAGCATAGATATTGATAATTTGTAAGGTTTTATTTGATAACTGAACTTCAACGTGTAGGAATCTACCCTCCAGGAAGCCCCGAGGCGTCAAATCCTTAGATGAGAACTGCCTATGAACCAGGGTGGCTACTCCCTTTGAATTGTAAGTACCATTATTGCTGTATATTGTAAATTCTGATTGTGATTGTAGCTGTGTAATGTGTTGTTCTGTAAGTATAGATGTTTCTTGCAGATTGAAAATTTTGTATTTATGAAATGTTGTAATGATATTGCTGAATTTAGTTATAAGATGATGGTTTATGTTTATTGAAATGAAAGTAAAGGCCATGATTGTAGTTATTAAGGGGTTGTATAGGGTGTAAGATTAGTAAGTTATTAGTATTAGATATTAGATTAAGATTAAATTTCAGTTTGTACAGGTGAGGTAGTCCTCACCTTCTTTTCTGTATTTTCTCCTATAACTGATACATAAGAACCATCTGAGCTAGTTTGTTTTCTCTTTAAATCATCTCCGAAAAGCTGCAAAAAACTTTCAGAGACATTGTTAGAATTCGATTCTGATGCACACTGCTCCACTGAGGTAGCCGTGATTTGACCAGCATTTGGACTATGCAAATCTGACATGGATAGATCAGATTTAGAGTCAGCACTTGACTTATTATCAAGCAGACTGTTTTCTTTAACAAACTGTTTGTATTCCTCCTCTAGAGTTGGGGGTGGTGATACTGGTAAGGGAGGGGGTATATCCATTGATCTGGTTGGGGTCGATGTACAGGGAGTGATCTCTTTCAGATCTTTCAGCGTCGTCGAAAGAGCATCAAGTATCTCAACCCTATTTTCAATTGGCACACTTTGTGGTGTGTTCATTGATTCAGACAATTGATTATCTGTGGCAATGACAGTTGGGATGTCAGAGGGTGGTTCAGGTTGAGGAGGTGGTGGGGCAGGGATTTGTGTTCCCCAGATTGTGGTGATCATACCTGGCGTCTCCTCAATTGGTGCCTGTGGCTCACGCGGTTGCTGTTGTTCCTGATGGTCGTTTGGACAATCGATTGCATTATGACCGTATTGACCGCAGGCATAACATTTGCGCTGTGGTTTAAGTTGGCCCTCGTATCTGAAACTAACTTTCTTTCCATTTATAAACATTTTAGAGGGAATGGGTTTTGTTATGGACTTTACATAGACAAGTCTTGTCCCACTGTTAATAGTTGGGAACTCTCCAAAGTTTGTATTTCGAATGCTTATAACTGTACAAAATTTGGCAAGTTTTTTGGTTATAGCCATTGATTCAAGTTGAAATGGGGCACCAAAGACCGTAATCGTAGTTTGGTCAACAGGTTCGTCCCATGTTTCTTCCTGACATTCATTGATGATGAGCTTGTGTCCTTTAACAAAGAGGTTATCTTGAAATTGCTCAAGGAAGCGCTGCATGTTGCTTTCATTATTGAAAGTAAGGTAGAAGCAGTTGGGTTCAACATTCTGGAGGCATTTTATATTGGAGATCGAACTGCTACTTACATTTTGGATGTGGAAGAGGATATCAATAGATTTTATCCTATCAGTCGTCTCTTCAGCAACCCATATTGCCAAGGTGTTGGTTCTCTTGAAAGTATTTTGACTTATCATACCATTGTCGGTAAAGGTCACTTTCCTTGTATAAACTGACATTATAAGTTTCTACAAAACTATTCAGATTAATTATAATATATATATATATTTTTTTGTTTTTTTGTTTTTTTGTTTTTCAGGTTTAGGAATTAATCAGTTTGTATAACAAGAGTCCCGGCTCAAAGTAATGGAGAAAAAATTTCCAAAGTTCAGATGACCGGACTAGGGCAATACCCAGGAAAGTAGCCCCGGACTACATTACCTCGAATGTTTACATTCTATTAGTAACTATTAAAACAATGTACTAAAAGTTAATGTACTTATCTTGATATTGAGTTTTAGGAATCCATTCCCAAAGAGTCAACACACTATAATAGAATTATATCCATCTATCCAGGACGTTTTCAAAGCCTGATAGTTGTAATTTAGCAAAAAACTAGAGAGCCTCCGAGACACGACTTCTACCTAGCCGCCATCTTTCTTCCATCGATTGTCGGCAACTGGCAGATCCAGTCAGTTGCCGCAACTGTCGGCCTATGATAGGTTGACAGTTTCTGCCGACCTGAGTTGGCTTACGACGCAACTAGCCTCCTTGCGACTGTCGGCAACTGAGATCCAGCCAGTTCCAGTGAGTCGCGCATGTTCTACTCTGGCCTACGAGATCCAGGTAGTTACCGACGATCGTAAGCGATCGTAGCGACCTGAGTCAAACCTACTCCGCGACGCAACTGAGTCGTAGATATTAGCCAATCAACGCGCGCTTATTTTAGTCCCTGCTTGGTGGCGTTAGTATCTCAAATAATCCCGAGTCTGAAAAAAGAAATATTTCACTCAACTACAATTGACCAGAATTAATCTTTCATAGATTATATGTGTAGTATTTCATGAAGTTGTTTTCCTTAGTTTGTACAAGTCTTTCATGAGAATTGAGTGAAATAATCATATCAACACTGAAATATGGGGTTAAAATATGACTATACAGTTAGGCCAAGTACCACGAAAGCGTTGCAAAACTTAAAACAAAATTAAAAATGCACACACAAAATCTTACAACGTGAAGGTTCATGGGCGTCGCCATATTGAAATGTATCACATGTACGACGAAAATTGAACGAGCCGTAGACAGTCGCAGACAGTCGTAATCGCTCTTTACGAATAGCGAAAACCAGTTGCCGCTGTATCCGTCGAGATCCGTCGAGGAGCGTCGCATCCGACCTGAGCGCTCCGAATTATCAGATCCAGCTAGATACCGACAGTCGAGGAGCGTCGCAAGCCGACATAAGCCTAGCTTTATATTTTTATGCGAGCATTCTAATAATGTAATTGTTCTATTGTTATCTGAACTAATTCGTTCAATCTAACAAATAACAAGAAATATTACGATATGTAAAATTGCTACTCATATAGATATTTTGGTAATTCAGAATAGACATATCCTAATTATTTCCTGAGTATTGACATAATAAATTCACTTCAGAAAGGACTGTTTTAATGGTATACCATATGGTATACTATAATGGTATAATATTGTTATATTTGTAGTTTGTATTGTTATGGACCACGTGAATATCAGATAAGCAGATATCTTATAAACTCTAATATAAATCAGATTGTGATCAATAAATACTCTCACGTCACACTTATTTCAACTATTCATCGTAAGTATTATAACAATTGTGATATTTAATGATCAGTTTTCTTGTTCGTTCTTTTTTTAATTGTTTAGAATCTTCAACACCAGATACTCTTTTCCGCATTCATTTTACATGAATATGTCCGATCTAGCACAATGGTTGAAAGGTGTTAACAAATTTTACCATCTGTGTCAAAATTAAACAACGAACAATCGACATCACAATAAATTTCACACATGCGAACCAATCGTTGATGCTTTCTTTATTTTAGAACAAACGGTGTACTGGTATGATAACATGTATTTTACAACGGATATGAATCTAGAAAACCGAAAAGAGTTCAATTCCCTTACTATGCTCGATCTTTTCTTTCTAATAATATATAACACAATACATTTATTAATAAATTGCCCCTTATAAAATTGTAAATTTCTTCATTAGTAACTGTATGTGTGTGTTTTCTCTTGTATGAAATAATGGCACTGAAAAATATTTTTATAATAAATGTCAAGACATATATTCTTGTAACAACATCGGACGTAATACAAACATAGGAGCTGCTATATAAACTTATTGTGAGTGACTATCACCATAGGCGTACGGGGCGTTTGTTGAGCGGGGGGCAAAACCGATTTGCCCGACAACTAATGCTCATTTGCCCGACAACGAAATATATTTGCCCGACAAGTCGACCCCCACCCTACCCCTAATTCCAAAAACTTCTTGCCATCTGCCTGATTACATTATTTCCGAACGATTTTATTTTTTTTAATTTCCTTCATGAAAATCACTGGGGGGGGGGGGGGGGGGGGGCAATTGCCCCCCCTGCACCCCCAGCTCGTACGCCTATGACTATCACTCTAAACAAATAAACCATATAAATGTATAAGACTGGAAGTCTTAGTCTACTCATCGTCTAATGAACTTCTGTTTCAATTTATGGTTGACCTAGTTTCTCCTCTAGGACAAGTTGACCCTAAGTCTAAGTGATACTGTGGCAGGGGGACTGGATGTTCCGTTCGAATTAAATCTCGTTTATCATGGCTTTTAAATTACTATAAATTCTTGCAGAAACCGGAAGTTGTTCTATGAATAAACTAAGAGATATAACATGGGGCCCGCTCGATTGGCGAGTTCTGGACTGGTTCTGTATATTCCAATTCTAGAAGTCAATCGAACGACACGGAACCGGAAATAGTACATTCAAAATGGAGGTTGGGGCTGTTGTTGGATTAGCTCTGCTAAATGAAGAAAGTGAAAACGAAGAAATAGAAGAAGATCTACTCCCTATACTAGCATTGATTACAAATTTAACGTATGTATGTTTATTTTAGGTATCTCCACTGTTAATATTAAGTAGATTTGAGCAATATATCAGTTTTTATGAACTTCGAAACTTCGATATAGGCCTATTATACGTGAATATGAACAACCCGCAAAGGTTAATGCTAAAAAAGAGATCCCGTAGATTGCTCCTTAGGCCTACTGACCCACAGGCACCAGAGTCCATATTCTGGTAAAAAAAAAATTTGTATGTAGTGTAAAAGAATATAAAGGTTGGAAAGTCGCCAACTTGTTCTTACTAGACTTGCTCACCCCTGAGCCTCGGCGTTATATCTTCAATATCTAGTGCCTGTGTAGTGACCTTGGTCTAAAAAATTATTACTGTAAATTCTTTTCATAACTTCAATTATATCTTTCTATTTTGTAGTGGAATTGAACCTCGTTCCAAGATATATGGATATGTGGAAGACGTTGTCCCAGAGTATGATGAGCTATCATTTAGAAGAATGTTTAGAATGAATCCTGCAACATTTGAGATAGCGAGGCGACTAAGCCGAGAAATTGTGCATTTGATGATAAAAGCATGAAACTTAAAACATAGTTAGACTAATGTATTATGAAAAATTTTAGATATGGAGGCACTCAAAATTTGAAAATTTATGCGCATGCGCAGTGGATAAATAAATGTCACCATATTTGGTTATTGTTACAACTTTAAAACAACCAAACAATTTCTAAAACATCAATTTCAACAAATAATACTGACCCACATCAAGGATAAATGTCTAAAACAAATAACAAAGCAAGTTTATGAGCAATGGCCCTCACACAAACAGAGTCCTGTGCATTTAAGTGATGACGATTTGCACTTGCAGCGGTTGTTGCACCCCTTTCGACATCCACAAGAAATCAATTCTTGACAAGACTTCGATGCTTGATCCAGAGTCGTCCAGTAAGTAACATAATGTCCATTTTCCTCCAGTTACCACCCCATTCAGCAGGAGATGGGAGTTCAGGTAGTGGAATATGTGACTGTCCCCATATATGGCCGGCCTGGTAAGCTGCCCTTCTGACTTGTTGTACAAGTGCTGCATGCGTTGGTGGAATGGCATGAATTGAAGTTTTTTTGGCAAATAGTCTTCTTCTGGCATCATCAACATTAACGTCTAGACTTGTCCTGTCATACATCAATATGATGAACTTCTCAATGATCTTCATAGCAGTATCTGAGATACATTCAGGAGCACAGGACAGCTCGACTAAAGCTGGCGTGACCTCTGGAAATACTTGCCACGTAATCAAGGCTGTCCTTTTTCCATGCCTTGCAAAGGATGATACAGTGTCACATCCTGTCAGTGCATGAAACATTGGAAGGGCACATGATCTCTCGGGTCCAAGACAGTCTTTGATTTCATGAGCTGCCAAGTAGCGAAAACTTTTTCCGACCCCGAAGGCTAACCACAGTTCTAAATTAATTGGTAATAATTTCTGGGAAACCATAACTGCGAGCACAACAACATCTGTGTCTACTGTTCGTATCATAATCTTGCTATGGCCATGACAAACAGCATGAGAAACGTGTAGCATAATTCGACTATCTGCTTCCTCGTGATTGCAAGGTGCAAGTGATGACATGTCAAGTTGCTGTGGAACGCACAAAAGCTGTTCGCCGTCAGTTACAACTACTTCCTTGTCCAGCTCCTGAACAGTCTGCATAAAAGCCTTGGATAGAAATCGAAAAAGTTCCTCCTTGTTGCTATCTTCGTGTAAAAAGCTCTGCCAGTTCCCAGGTATAGTTGCACTGCCAATTACACGTCTACGAGTACCCACGCCTCTTTGAGCTCTGACTGTTGCTTTCAAACTGTTGTTGATGTATCTATCCCAAATCATATCCAAACGTGTCACCTTAAGTAGTTGCGCATGGATGTGCGGTATGAATACTTTATTAGCATATTCATCAAATGTTTTGACTGTTCTAGTTTTCAACATTTGAACAATTACAGCTCCGTCTATTATCAAACTAGTAACGCAAGGCGCTTCTGATATGCCGTGATCCAGCATCGGAAAGAGACGGTGGAAACGTCTGATTTTCATGACGGAAAAACTCATCTAGATTTCCGCCACGTGTCTGACACCCAATGTACATCTTAGAGAAGAGTTCCATGTCACTTTTCAGAGCTTTCAGTTCTTGTTTATTAGTCTTTACAGTCTTCAAGGTTGAGTTGCCCAACAAGGTTAGATTATTACGTGAAATTACACTGCTTATAGGTTTTGTTCTTTCCACTAGACGTTCTTTCGTAAAGGAATCAAACTGATCTTTTCCCAATTGTTGAACAGACTTTACAGATTTCAGAACCTCGTCACCTGCTATTGCTCTGGTATCAAGAACAAGCAAATCTGGACTGTCCTCCTCAAAGGGGTTTCCGAATTCTTTAATTACAGCAACAAGAGAACGAACATCTTTAGCAAAATCTTTCTGAACACTTTCAGTCTGATCATGGTGGAGTTCCATTTCTTTTCCCTTTTGGTGTAAGGCATCCTCAAATTCTCTGATCACCCTAGACACTTCTGGCCCAGAAATCATCCAACGTCTAAGAGCACTAGGATTTCCTGTTAGTCCTACAACACCGCCATCCCCTTTTATAAAGGCATTGTTTTGCTCATGGGCTTGGTCAATCGAAATAGCTGAGAACGCACGCTTTGATTTCTGTACTGTGAAATGACCATGATCAAATGCATCTGCTACTTCTGGATGTTTGTCTGCCAACTCAAACATGTCTTTGAGATGTATTGGTATCCATCTTGCATAGTTAGTGTGATCTAGGGCAAAGAACCATGGAACCAGTTCTGTTAGCACATCCAAGTACATAGCAAAGTTAGCTTCTCTTAGTGAACGCACATAAGATAGAATGCACAGTTCCAATATATTGAAACATTGGAGAGCAATCTCTTTTTTTCTCACACCAAGCATCAAAATCCAAAGGAACATTGTCTTCTAGAGTAGGAGAAGCAACATATATTTCATATGCTGTATGTTGTAAACTATCCAATGCAGCTGCTGTGATTTGATGAGCTCGTCTTGTGCGTGCAACATGCGTTGCCTTGATGAAGGACTCTGCTGTTCCTACTGTAGCAATCTCTGCCTGTACAAGTGCCTGTACCCATCCGCTTCCTTTCATCCAGTCACCAGCCGTTTTTAAGGCAGCCATCTCAATATGAAGACCTCCAAACATGATGACAAATTTGTTTTTATCATACTTCTCAGGCCATTTCCATTGAATTTGCTTAGCTATGGCAAACAAAGGCTGGTCAAATGTAATGATGCAAGGCTGTCCTGGATTCAAATGATGTACTGCACTGTTCACTACATCCATTGCGTGTTTGATCATTGACACTGTATGGGCACTTTCCTGGAACAGAGGAAGAAGAGCTGTCTTGGAAATAATGTTCTTATTACCTAACCCCTTGTGAGCATGATAGGCGGCCCAAGATATATTCATGTGTGGGATTTCATCTGTTGTTTTTATCACTAATCTTGTTTGCTCCAGCCATTTCATCTCCTCGTCCACGTGATTCTGGTAGTTATTTCTGTGCAGGCTTGTCAATTTCCCATTTGGTATATTTAATCCTTTGATCTCTGCAGAAACAGATGGAACATGGGTGTAGTAATGTGGTAAATGGTTTACAGCCTTTGAACTGAAATGCCCGCTCATAGAAGTAATTGGATGAACATTGCAGTGTTGAAACAGTGATATGCCAGTACCGTGAAACAAATCTTTAGCTGTTGTCGAACTTGGGTTGTGATCAATGTTGTCTACAGCAGCAGTTGTGAATACTTGACGTTGCATTGAAAGTGGGCACACTACATTTTCTTTCTCGAAGTGTTCACACACTCTGTTGCCTAAATCAGTTGAGATACGAAGAACTCTGTCATACGAAATGCCTATGCCAAGAGCATGTAATTTGTCAACCAACTCTCGTTTCCGAGTCTGAGCATGAAGCATCAATCCAATGTAAGTAGCGATTTGGGTTTCCTTATCCAGGTTGTGCCTTGTAGGAGTTGCAGATGTTGGTGCTGAGCGCACGTGATTGACACAGTTGTACTTTAAAAGTCGTGATACAGTCAGTGTCGCCTGAGTTGACGATTCATGGCTTTGGTCTTTGATGTTGGCACCTTCTAGTATCATTCTTACTAAAGCAATCAATAAACTTGGGACAGAATCCTGTTGACTTCTTTTATGGAATGAGCCATCAAATGGTTTATTATCGGTTAACAACTGTTTGCGTACAATCTGTGCAGCTTTTGCCAATTGAACAGCATCAGAGTCATTGTCACTTTCACACACTTTTTCTAGAGCATAACCAATATCTTTATTGAAGACAAGTAGAACATCTCGACCCCTATTAATTGCTTGCAAATCTGGAAACTGGACGAGCAATCGCTCCTTCAATCAAATCGATCAATTCCAAACTGCCGCAATCTTGATTCATAAAGATGTGCAAGATCTGCGAGTTTGAAGACCGGAGCTGTTCCATGTTCCATGCGATTATCCTCCATATACATCACTAGTTCAGCGAAAACTATTCCAGACATCTTCCTTTCATCATCAGTAACATATTCTTCTGTTAGCTTGGCTCTTCGTGTCCTATTATACAGGGATACTAAACACTTACTATGATTTTTGGCTTCCAAGGCAACCATATCACCCATACTTAATTTTACTAACAAGTTGGAGTAGTGTTGCGCATTCTCGTACACGTTTGTCTAACTCAAATGTTGCAGCTTCGTGAAGAACATCAGATGCAGCAGCAGGAAGTCCACAGAAAAAACACCAAGCTTTTTGGGTATCTGATGTCACTGAAGAAAGAGATCGTGTGCGCTTGCAAATATTAGGCCCTATTTCCGATTCTGTAGTTGATTCTTTCGATGATCTTTTTTCGGCTCTTTGAAGCATTTTATTGTTAAAGAGTAGTATGCATGTTTTGTGCCACTTCGCCTGTTTAACAGTAAGAGAAGACTCAACACCTGATCCATCATCTATTTTTCTAGCTAACTGTAAGCTCTTAACATCTTTCAGATTAACAAAACCACTAAGATTATCAGCAAATGACTTGTAACCACTACCTACATCTTTCCGCTTGGTTTGTGCAGGGCACTGAAGAGACTCGTTCTTCTGTTCTTGACCGATGATACACAGTTCCCAGTTGCGAAACATTATCTGCTTTCAAAGGGTCTATGATTTTGAATTTTGACATATTTCGTTACAATGTTGGGCATGAAATTCACGTTTTACATCTTATGCATAGGATATTACTTCCGGTGTAACTTTCACTGCACTTGTAAGTGAAAAATAAAATTGGCATAAGATTTAAATGAGGCGTTTCATTTACATAATTAAAGAAAAGATAGTGGACCACAGCCATATTCGCCTAACAAAAAAGCCTGAAATTTAATAAGGAGTAAACTAAACTTTCTCAAATCTTTAGATTTAGGTCCAATAACATCCATTTTAAGATTCATCAAAATTGGTTGAAAACTAAGCTAGTAATGGCATATTCAAGACTTTGAGGCAAGGGCAATAACTCTGCTTCTAACGGTCGAAAATAGCTCAAATTCGAACTTTATATTTGTTTTCTGAATATGTATCTACATGCCGAATTTCATTTGATTCCATAAATAATTCTAGTTTTTAAAGTGTTTACAAGCAATTGATGTTGATAGAAGAACTGTATAGAGGTTAAAAGGCAATAACTCCTCAAAACTGATGAGGCCAAAATCTTGAAAAAGTTTTAATTCTAATCATAAATAAACTAAAGTTTCCTAAACCTTTCGATTTAGGTCCAATAACATCCATTTTAAGTTTCATCAAAATCGGTTGAAAACTAAGATAGTAATTATGGTGGCTGATATCGTCCTTTTTCGATCTTCGCACTTTTGCGTTATGAAGACAAAAAAAATGAAAAGCGAAGATGCGAAGTTGTCTGGCTCAAAACGTCCACTTCGCATCTTCGCGTTGTCATTTTTTACTCGAGTCAAAAAGCGAAGATACGAAGATGCGAAGCAAATAACCTTCGCATCTTCGCTTTTCATTTTTCATTTCTACTTTATAATTTTCATAATTTCAAGAAGCGAAGATGCGAAGTGGCCGCTTTGAGCCAGTCATCTTCGCATCTTCGTATCTTCGCGTTATCATATTTTTCGAAATTGATATATAAAAAATGTAACACGAAGATGCGAAGATGCGAAGATGACTGGCTCAAAGCGGCCACTTCGCATCTTCGCGTCTTGAAATTATGAAAATTATAAAGTAGAAATGTAAAATGAAAAGCGAAGATGCGAAGGTTATTTGCTTCGCATCTCCGTATCTTCGATTTTTGACTTGAATAAAAAATGACAACGCGAAGATACGAAGTGGCCGTTTTGAGCCAGACAACTTCGCATCTTCGCATCTTCGCTTTTCATTGTTTTGTCTTCATAACGCAAAAGTGCGAAGATCGAAAAAGGACGTTATCAGCCACCATAAGTAATAGCATATTCAAGATTCGGGGCAAGGGCAATAACTCTACTTCTAACGATCGAAAATAGCTCAAATTCGAACTTGATCTTCGTTTTATGAATATGTATACACATATCAAATTTAATTTGAATCCGTCAAAAACTAGTTTTTAGAGCATTTACGAGCAAATGTTGACGGACGGACCGGCGGACGGACGGACGGACCGACGGACGGACGGACGGACGGATCGACAGACGGACGGACAGGGGTGACGACAATATACGTCTTCATTGAGAGATGAGGGCGTATAAAAATAAATAAAGAAAGAAGAAAATAGTTTTCATATGCCTCTTGAAACATAATAAGTTTAATTAAATGACTGCTCCCTTGTCCTAGGCAAATGTGAGTTATCTCCCTTGTTTGGCACTGATGATTGAAGTGGGTAAATATTTAAATATACTTTGAGTTTTAGTTATCATTTATTGCTTTAACATTTGTTTTATTGATCTAGTGTATTTTTGCTACATATTAACTTTATTTCAGTAAATATTTGTCATAAAAGATACTTCGAGACTTCGTAGATATAATCTACCCAGGAGAGTTGGAAATTAAAGACACTACTGATTCTAAGACTAAAGCATCCTATTTGGATTTGCTTCTCGAAATTGAAAACAACCATGATCTTTGTGTCAGATTGTATGACAAACGTGACGACTTTGATTTTCCTATTGTTAATTTTCCATTCATGTGCAGTAACATACCACAATCGCCTGCTTATGGCACGTACATTTCACAACTGATCCGCTATGCTAGAGCTTGTTCTTTTTATAAGGACTTTCTTGCAAGGGGTCGAATATTAACCATGAAATTACTGAAACAGGGTTACTTGACACACAAACTTAAAATTTCTTTTAGAAAATTTTATGGTCGTTATGGAGAACTCCTTGTCAAATACGACAAATCTGTTACTTGCATTTTGGCAGATTTGTTTAGTCAGGCATGAATTGATCTCGTTGCACCTCATGATTTTGACCTTTATAGTAGTGGCGGGTGTCGCGCGCGAAACAGACCATGCTTACTCTTTTCGAAACACCTGATGGTACTTCTCGTATGGGAAGTCCACTACTATATAATTCTTGCACTCGATTTTGTCATGCTCTGGACGAGATTTTTGATTAACGGAATTGTTTTGCTTGTACGGATTTTTATTAATACAAGTATACATACCTTTTGTTAGTGAGTTCTCTATTCCAAAAAGCTGTCTGCTAGACGCCATTTTGAATATAGGGAGAATTCATTGCAGTGCGTTCTAGCGAACGCACTGCTTTGTTTTCATAATGACTTTTTTTTTTTTTTTTTTTTTTTTGTCTACTTCTGGTCACGCTAATTCGGTATGAAGGGAGCATGCCACACATTATCTCACATGTTTTCCTACAACCACTAACTTCTCGGTGTTGCTTAAATGTAAAATGGCGTTTTTTGTCTAACCGGAAATGACATATGACAGAAAACCCCATTTTATGTCTTTTACCTTTTTTACCTCTGTTTTTGAACCGATTTTGATAAAACCTTTTTTGTTTATTTCATTATTCTAATGTCTACATAATAGCTTTCAACATAAATGCACTTTTAGACATTCTCTGCTGACTTTTTGGAGCACTCTTTTAACCTTTTTTTTAACTTTTGCAATTTTATTTCGATCAATTTGAAAACTTACAGGTGTATAAACATTTTGATTTCTAACTAAATGGTATTTTCAAAATTTTTATATCACTTCCGGTTTTGACGTCATTCGGTTGTAAAGTTGAAATTTCAACTTCCGGAATAATTAAGATATTCGAAAAAATCGTTTTGCAATGTGCTAGATATAACCATTGTCTGAATATGGAATGAAAAAATCTGACCCAGATATTTCATATCAGTCGCCATCTTGAAATGACTGATTCTTCTTTAAATCGATATTCAGAATCAGGGAATCATTCGATTTGAATAAAAATGATGTCTATGGAATCTACAGTCGATTGCTAACAAAACATGGGAAGCCGATTTTTTAATTTCGATTCAGATTTTTTTTTATTTCCGGTTTAAAATTTTCGGAAATAGTCAAAACTTTTAAGGCTCATATCTTGTGACCTTGACCTTTAGTGACCTTGTGACCTGAACAAAAGTCATTGCCCTTGATGAGATCTATCAACTGATGTATTCATTTTTGTTGTCCGATGTCTACTTCCGGTTTTATAGCCATTTGAAAATGTCGAGTTTTGACTTTAAACAGCTCTGTCACGTGACCTAATTCATGTACGTCACAAATTATCATTTATTATTATCACGCTTTATCTCCAGTTTCCAAAAATGTATAACACTAGATATTTCGATCAAAATTGCTTTTTCGAATTTTATTCTTTGTTCTATAGTAACTCTGCGTGGTTTTTTTGGCGGGAAAAAAACACGTGTTATCTGAATTACGGATTTCTTAAGATAGGTAACAATTTCTTCTTAAGATATGGAAGAACATGACTAACAAAGAAAAATATATGATAAAATCGTAACCGGAAGTAACCCGCTGGCCACAATCTTGAGATGAACATGTTTTCTGTAAATCGAGAGAAGTGAACAGGGTATCATCTGATTTGTATAATATTGATGTCTAGGGCATTTTCAATCTATGGCCAACAAAATGTTGACAGCCAATTTCGATTATGATGTTTGCCTACTTCCGGTAAAAGATATTCAGAAATGACAAAAATTTTCAAAGCTCATTACACGTTACCTTGGATTTGGGTGACCTTATGACCTGAACAAAAGTTATTGCCCATGATGAGAACTACTCAACGGTGTATTCATTTTTGTTGTCCAATATTTACTTCCGGTTTTATTGCCATTTAACAAATTTTAGTTTGAACTTTGAACAGCTCTGTCACGTCACAAAATATTTTCTTTTCTTATTACGCTTTATCTTCTCTTTCCAGTGATATATAACACTAGATATTTTGATCAAAATTGCTATTTGGAATTTTGTTCTTTGTTCTATAGTAACTCTAAGTGTTTTTTTGGCGGGAAAAGAACACGTGTTAATTGATTACGGATTTCATAAGATAGGTAACAATTTCTTCTTAAGATATGAAAGAAATGACTAACAAAAAAAAAATATGACAAAATCGTAACCTGAAGTAACACGCTGGCCACCATCTTGAAATGAACATGTTTTCTTTAAATCGACATCCGATTTATATAATTTTAATGTTTATGGCATTTTCAAGCTATTGCCAACAAAATGAGGGCAGCTGAATTGCTAATTTCGATTATGGTGTTTGTCTATTTCCGGTATAAGATATTCAGCAAATATTGTAACCCTTTTAAAGCTCATAACTTGTGACCATGCCATTTGTTGACCTTATGATCCGAACAAAAGTTATTGCCTGAAATGAGATCTATCCAATGGTGAATTCATTTTTGTTGTCCAATATTTAATTCTTGTTTTATAGCCAAATGAAAATTGTCAGTTTGAACCTAATTCACGTACGTCACAAAAAATCGTCTTTTCTTATTATGCTTTATCTCCACTTGATATATAATAGTAGATATTTTAATCAGTTTGCGTTTTAGAATTTGAAAGTAATATGCCGAATTCCATTGTAACTGTACGTGTTTCGTTTGTCTGTCTGCTGGTATTTCCGCATCCCTTTTAGTTAACCCTGCCTGTATACTGGTAGCCGTGCGCCCCTTTTATTTGGTCTGACTGCTTGTAGTTCTGCACCCTTTTAATTAGTCTGTCTGCTGGTATTTCTGAATTCATTTTATCTGCCTTTTTATACACCCACATGAAAATATGGACGTATATTGCCGTCACCCTGTCTGTCCGTCGGTCCGTCCGTCAACAATTTCTTGTACACGCGATAGAGACTAGAGTTTTTGTCCGATTTGAATGAAGCTTGGTATGTATTTATCTTGATAATATATCGGATGAGTTCGAGAAGCTAAAGTTTTCACAGTTAATCTCTCTGTTTACTTCTTGTAGTTTTGCATCCATTTTATTATCCCTGCAAACATATCTTGCAGTGCACTTTCTACTGACACACAAAAGAGAGTGAGTAATTTGACAAGTACGCTTTTATATTATTATGTAAAACTCTTATCATTGGTTGAAAATGTGACATTTCATCCATGTATCGGGTGGGTTGCGCACTGCTCGGTACCGTCTTCTCGGTTCTAGTTGTTTTTATATTATAATTATTATTGGTCAAACATTTTTTCAATGTTTTTATGTACAATTACTCGGTTATTTATGAATGTATTTATTTCTAATGGTTAATATTACTCATCATTTAAGGTAAACGTGATGGAATTACGTTACGTTTCTTAGTCTACTGCGCATGCAGATGCATGCGCATACAGCCAAAAGTTAGAGTGCCTCCATATCTGAAATCATTCCATACATGTTCAAGTACATAATGTCCAATTTTGAAGCTTTTATCACTAAATGCACAATTCTTATGAAAATTTGATCTTAGCCGCCTCACAGAACTTGCATGTATTTAAGGGAATGTCCTGAATTACAGCCTACTCAGACAGGTGGCAAAGATGCAGTTTCGGTGTCAAGACAGTTATTGATAACATTATGGTATGTTGGTGGACAAGACACCATAAGAAGGATTGCAGATAGGTTTGGTGTTTCAGAATCTTCAGTAATTCTGTGTAGGAATAGAGTAACAGCCACAATTCTCAATAATTTGAAAACAAAAATTATTTCGTGACCAACTCATCAAGAAATGCAGGAGGAAGTCGTTTGTTTTCAACGAAGAAATGGATTCCTTGGTATAGTTGGAGCCCTGGATGACACACATATACAAATTAAAGCACCTTCAGCACATCCACAGTCTTATGTTAACCGTAAAGCATTTCACTCAATCCAAGTTCAGGCTGTGTCCAGACATAATATGCTGTTTTCACATGTATATGCTGGATATCCTGGAAGTGTACATGATTCCAGAGTGTTAAAACAATCAGACTTGTGGACAAATGGCTTACAAATGTGTAACATGGTGCATCATATTTTAGCTGATGCAGCATCTCCAATTAAAAGGTGGTTACTCACGCCATACAGAAATAATGGACACCTTAATGCCCAGGAAAGAAAATATAACCAGTGCCATTCTTCTAATCGAGTTGTCGTGGAAAGAGCTTTTGCGCTGCTCAAATGAAGATTTCGGCGATTAAAATATTTAGACACTATTAAAATAGAAACTTCAGTTCAAATTATAATGATGTGTTGTGTTTTGCATAATAGAGCATGATGCATTAGATGACTTTTTGGACAACGAAGATGGTGATGTCAATGAAGTAGATATTTTATATCAGATAAATGATAATGAAGCTGAGGGATTTCTTAAATATAACACAAAATCTGCTCTGATACATTTTTCTTCAATTTGTAATAAAGTCTTTCATATGCATATTTTGGTTTTTTCTTGCTATTCCACTATTGTATTATTATTTAATTATTGCAAAAGCTGCATATAAAACTCGATCTGACTAAATAAAAATGAAATGAAATGTAGTTTTACCCCTGCTCTTTTGCACCTAATTGGGCTAAACGCCATGCAATGTGCAATTAGGGAAATTTTGCCAGGACAGTGGCATTAGCCTACTCCTATTATTGATTTCCAACTGTAGAGGGATCTTTAATATGCAGTCTGTAGCACTCAGGGCCTCGGTTTATTGTCCCATCAGAACGACTAGACACTTTTACCATTCCAGACCCTAAGACCTGCATCACTGACAAGGGGAAAACAGGTTGAAATATCCGAATGTATCATCTCAACCCATGCCGGGATCGAACCCTGGACCTTCAGGTTAGCGAGCAAACGTCTTGACTCACTGAGCCACCACGGCCCCCTGACTGAATATAGGAAAAATTTAAATTGATGCCATCAGCGATCCCACCTCGATTAAGTTTACAAAACCAGTTACACAAAAAAGTATCATCTTGATAAACTATTTTTGTTTTTCATTCAGAAAATCTCTCAGCACATTCTCATCACCTTTATAGGCCTTAATCCTATCCTCGTGCATCCTTTCATTTCTTACAATTGCCTCATCCTGGCGTTGTCTAGATTCCTGTAAATAAACTTTTATTGTTTCCGAAATATCTCCTGGTACATATTTCCTTTTTGCAGTGCGTTCTAGTTGAAGGGAGAGTACTACATTTTGACATAAAGCTGCGTTTGGGCGATACGTTATCATTAATGTATCTTTTTTTACATTGTAACTGTTTAAAAGAAACATTAAGATATATTTTCTTTGAATGAAATATGTATTGATAAAATTCCATCTGTATTTCAAACTATGAAGTTCTAAATTGAGATTTGGCTCTTTCACGTGTCCTTTCTTGCACTTTAGAACTTATTTACAAATCTTAGAAATTTTGTGATATGCGTTTTCTACTGATGTATATCAAACTGTGATTACGCCTTTTTTAATCAGATGACTTTTCACTACCGAACATGAAATGTTAATTTCAATTTTTGACTACCGTGTGTGAACTGGTTTTTCTACTTTTCACTACCGAATGTAAACCTGACATCATGGATTGAAAGGTGTCACTTTTCACCAATGGACGAAACCGGATGCGCACGGCATGGTACCATTCATGGTTCTAGTTTGGTTTTTTTTTTCGCTTTCTGGTAAGAGCGCCCAGCCAAAACTACACATGCCACATATAATCTCTCAAGATTTCCCACGATAATCTACTACTCGGTATTGTTTAAATGTAAAATGACGCATACCCTACCAACCGGAAATGAGGTATGACAACATATGGGTTTTGATGTTTTGGCCATTATCTCCTTTATTTTTCAACCGATTTTGATCGGACTGACTTTGCATATTTCTCTAATCGATTGTCCACGAGACAAAGTTTAACAATATAATTTTGAGAAAAATCTTGCTGACTTTTGGAGCACTTTTTCTTGACCACTTTTTCAACTTTTGCAATTTCATAATGAACATTATTTTAACAATAAATATGTTCTTACTGTATATACATTTCGAGTGATTTAAACAAAAAGGATAATTAAAATATATATGAGATACAATTATCAGAGAACTCTAAGGTTTCGGGATGTCCTATCTATTGAACCTAGAAAGAACAATGCCACAAGGCTTGGCTAAGGACCAGCTGGGAGAAAAGAAATTCATGAAACCAAAATTGTTATCCGTGTAAAACAACTTGTACATATATAATCCCATTGTATATAAGTATATGTTAATTTATATGTTGTATATTTCATGAAGACAATTAATTTATTTGGAAACTTTTATTGTGAGACTTTTTTCCGTTTTTGTTTTTTACACAGGGCACACAACCTAAAAAAAGTGGTTTTTGGGACCGGGAAGGTGCAATTTAAGAATGATTTTGCTCGGGTTTCCTTTTTTAGAATCTGTAGCGAATTCCTTATTAACTTTGTGTTCCAAAGATTTGATTTTCAAATATTCGTTGCACAACTTGTACATATATAATCCCATTGTATATAAGTATATGTTAATTTATATGTTGTATATTTTATGAAGAAAATTAATTTATATGGAAACTTTTATTGTGTGACGTTTTTTACACAGGGCACACAACCTAAACTACAACAGCTTTTTTACTTTTTGCTTTTTACTGCTCCATATTTTACTTTTTTTCGAGGTATTGCATATAATATATAAATTGGAACATTTTTGCAAAACCGAAAGTAGTGCATTTGCAAAATGTGAAAAAAGTGGTTTTTGGGGCCTGGAAGGTGCAATTTAAGAATGATTTTGCTCGGGTTTCCTTTTTTAGAATCTGTAGCGAATTCCTTATTAACTATGTGTTCAAAAGATTTTATTTTCAAATATTCGTTGCACACATTTTGCATTTAAACTTTTGCAATTTTTTTGCCATTTTTTCTATTTTCTTTGATAATTGTCCGATTTATCTGAAATCTTTATTGAAAATAGAGAACTAGGTAGTAAATAAAACTGCGCAGTCAAAAGTTTTGCGCCACTTTCGGTTTACACGTTATAAGGGTGCAAACTTCCTCTTGACCCACTTCCGCTGTAATTAATATTTTTTAACGAAACTTGTACAGTGAAACCCCTCAAAACCGACCGTGTGTGGGACCAGGTAATAATGTCGGTTTAGAGGGGATGTCGGTTTTCCGAGGATTCGCATTTTCGTTAATTGTTAGTTCCCTTTGTTATAACATTCAATTACTTCCGGTTGTACTGATCGGTAGCTAGAGTTATGGGATAAGTGTGCGGTAAAAAGATCAAAAGTTAGAATGATACTAAAGCGCCATTTTTATACGCCCACGTTGAAATGTGGTCGTACATTGCCGTCGCCCCTGTCCGTCCGTCGATCTGTCCACAATTGGCTTGTGAACGCAATAAAGACCACGGTTTTGCTTTAATTTAAATACAATTTTATGTGTAGGATTATATTCAAAAGATCTCAGACAAGTTCGATTCGACAAAAATTCACGGAGTTTTACACCCAAAATACGTTAAAAATGGCTTGTAAACGCGATAGAGACCACAGTTTTGGTTGGATTTGAATAAAATTTTGAATGTAGGATTATATTCATAAGATCTCGGACAAGTTCGAATTTGGGTTTGATTCGATTAAAATTCACGGAGTTTTACACCCAAAATATGTTAAAAATGGCTTGTAAACGCGATAGAGACCACAGTTTTGGTTGGATTTGAATAAAATTTTGAATGTAGGATTATATTCATAAGATCTCGGACAAGTTCGAATTTGGGTTTGATTCGATTAAAATTCACGGAGTTTTTCACCCAAAATATGTTTAAATGGCTTGTGAACGAGATAGAGACCACAGTTTTGGTTGGATTTGAATAAAATTTTGAATGTAGGATTATATACATAAGTTCGAATTTAGGTTTGATTCGACTAAAATTCACGGAGTTTTACACCCAAAATGTGTTCAAAATGGCTTGTGAACGAGATAGAGACAGTTTTTGTTTGATTTGAATAAGATTTTGTGTGTAGGATTACATCCTTAAGATCTTGGACAAAATCGAATTCTGGATCGATTCAACAAATATTTACGAAGTTTTTCACCTAAAATATGTCAAAAATGACTTGTGAACGTGATAGAGACCACAGTTGTGGTAAGAATTCAATAAACTTTTGTGTGTAGGATAACATCCATAAAAATCTTTGACAATTTTGAATTCCGGATCGATTCGACAAATATTTACGGAGTTTTATTAGTTATGAAATTAGATGCTTTATATTAACAAGATATTGGATGAATTCAAATCTGAACACCATCCAACAAAAATTAAGATAGTAACATTCCTTGATATATTGACAATTTATGTAGTAAGTGGGCGTATATTGCTAGGCAACCACTTGTTATTTTCTTGAAACATGTCATTTGCTATTCCGACATAACTGCTGGTCCGATTTTAATGATTGTGATGTCAAATGAAAGAACATAAAAATTGTGGGAATTCTCAGGAAGCCGAATTTTAATTTTGCTTCTTTGCAATGTGCGATTGAATTTTTCCACATTTGAAGGCCTATATCTTCGTGACCTTGACCTTTGATGCCCTTGACGTTTACTAGACCAAAGGTCATCGACCTTGGCTACCAGATGATACTTTAATATTTTACCTCCGATATCAACTTCCGGTTTTATAGCTGTCCGAAAACAGCGAAATTTACAACTTTGGATTGCTCTAGCACGTGACCTAATTCATTTTTGCATATTCGGCTTTATGAGCTCTTTCGAACGATATATCACACTGTATTCTAATGCAAATTTTTTTTTTAAATATTGCAATTTTGAAAACCGTTACCCGATTTTTTGAATTTTTTTACTTTAATATATGTATAGTTTATGATCTATTACATTTAGAGGCTTGAAAATTTGAACATAATTGAACATACCCCATATAAATGTATACTTACAAAAAAAATTGACATGGCGTGGCACATCCGGGTTAAATTTTTATTTTGTTTACATTTTGTTGTCTGGAAAAAATCCATATAGACTAAATTTTATTTTGAAAAATGCTTCTGCACACACCAACCTCATTACTTTAGCTGAATTATATAAATATCTCAGCTATTTCGGCTGTATAGTCCAAAAAGGGACCTTTTCTGACATTTATGATTGTATATCCCGTTAGCCAATAGATGTAAAAGCTTGATAATTTAGCCATCGTAAGATATTATTAATATAAATTAATTCACATCAAAAAAATCTGACGTGGGCGTGGCACAACCGGGTAAAGTTTTGTTTTTGTCAAAAAAGGGAACAGGGTTAAAAAAAAAAAATTGTTTTTGACCTTCACCTTTGTTGATATTGACCTTTCTAGGATCAAAGGTCATTGTCTTTAGCTGTTCATTTATACTTTCATTTATGATGTCTAGCGTCAACTTCCGGTATTATTACTGTATGCATTTTGAAAGTTTATAAATTTCAAAGACTTGTATCTCGTGACTTCGACCTTAAGCGAACTTGACCTTGAGTAGGTTTAAGGTCATTGACATAGGGTATTCACTGGTACGTTCATACGTCAGGTCTGGTGATCACTTCCGGTTTCACGATCATCCATAAAAAACTTTTCGACTTCTTTTGCACGTGGGATTTTCGTTCAGGTTCAAGTTTTTTTACAGATTGCTTTTAGCAAATTTGCAGATTTGCAAAGTCCCACTCTGTGCCACATGTGGCTCTAGTTTTCTATTTGTTATTTAATTATTATGATATATGATATCAATTAAACGACAACAACTGACGCAGATAATATCACTGTAACACGTTTAGTCAATAAAATCAGGTCAGGCCCGCAGCCAAGGGGGGGGGGGGGGGGGGGGTTGGGGGGGTAATTATGGGGCCTTTGCCCCCCCCCCCCCTCCCTTAAAATAAATATCAAGAGTTAATATTAAAAAGATACATTGATTTCATTTGTTCATTTTACTGAGTCAAGGGGTGTTTTTATAGCAGGACAAGTTAAGAAATTGCGTTTTTAGGTGAAACTCCTGAAATCGGCCATGCACGGGACCAATTCATATGGCCGGTTTTCAGGAGTGGCCGATTTACCGTAACTTGTAACATTGTAAACATTTGTGAGGATGAAATGTCAAATACACACACCATCATTAAGGTCAATGAATTAGTGGACCAGATATAGGAATAACTTTTACACGGGCAAGCGTAAACCATTAATTATAAACTTTGATTTATTGTGTCAAATTTACAAGATCGTTAGACTTGCGTTGTTCTCAAATTGATTCATGATTCATATGAATGTTTAAATTTCTTACGTATTATATCGCCAACCGTTGATTTACCTACGTTATATTTCCTTAATTAAAATAATTTTATCATTGAAGTTAAATTCAATGCGCTGTCGTTACGATAATTATAGTCAAACAGAGATATTTCGGCTCATCCGGGTACCGTCAAAACATATACACAACCAGTCCATTATATTTTCAAGGGTATAAAAGTATCTTATTTAGGGGGTGTGACTAGGTCTACGATATGGACTGAAGCGGGTGTTTACCAAACAAACAACCAAGGGTATGACTAATCCCTCAAATTGAATATGAACATTGAATCAAGTGAAATAAAAATTAATATGCATATTAATCTACATTATATCTCATATAACGTTTAAAATTTTAATTTTTTCATCCAAACATTCAGATTCTAGATCAATGCCTCCTTTCCTCACTTCCACTTCTTTTGAATTTTTAAATCATGATTTATTTTGTCCGATATTGTCTTATAAAAGGTAAATTACACTCAGACCCAAACAAGTGTAAGTATTTCGAACTAATGTATATTTCACATCATGCTTTTTTTCGTAACTCCTAAAACAACATAAAAACTTAAACATTGTCGGTCATTGATCACTTATTGTCTGAAGTGCAACATGGATTCAACAAGTAAAAGAGGACCAAATTTAACAGCACAACGTGAATCTGCGAGATGGATGCGTTCGATTTGTTGTTCAAGACACTTCTTATATTATTTCGATGGAGCACGCACGACACGGATACAGCACGGTGAATCGAATACAACTGCAATTCTTCGCGAATGGCACTAGAACTGAGCACAGCTCTTTTCCCGGCGGTCGAATTTTCTAGCCTGTGTAATTTCAACCCCGATGTTCAGTTTACAATGTCTGAACAAGCCATTAAACCTTCAAAGGTTTTAAGACGATTTGTTGTGGTAATTTAAGTTTAAATGATGGCCTGTCTATCAAAATCTGACACCTGTGTTGCTGGACATAACCTGCGTTACGAGACATAAGAAAGTGAAGTCGTTCTCATTGAAGGCACCTAACTGAAACCCGCTCTTTAACAACTGACATAATATTAATGTGAGATACTGAAGTGGGTTCATAAACTATGGACAGAAAATACACAATAACCATTTCATTCACCCATGAAGTACAGAGCAGTGGGATATTAAAACAGTGTTGCTTTGCTTTTTCCAAAATTTATAATTTGATAGAATTAAGAATTGTATAAAGTAACTTTTACTGGTCAATGGTCATTCAATATCAATGATGTAATAATCAGAGAAGAAAACTACGGTAAGAATGAAAGTCAATGTTGGCTAATATCAAGTTTGGTTGAAACATCATTTTCTAGAATAATAATTACAATATGATAGAATTAATGATGTAATTTAACTCTTCATACAATATCAGCTTGTTTCATATAAATATATATTTTATTTTATTTAACAAGATGACTGTCACTGATGTCGCCAGGTTTAAAATAGTTGTACTGTTTGTAATTCTAGGATTGTTTTATGTTGCTTCAGGTAGTTATCATCTGTTTTGTTTTTCAATGTCTCTGTTATCTTTCATGTGTATCGACCTTTCAAAGGTTTTTTCCTGCGAAGTCACAACTCGACACATTGCTATGCCTCTTCGTTAAAGGAAATATTAAAACCGATACTTTTTACACATTTCAAAACTATAGTGTTCAGTCTTCATAATGAGTCACACAAAGTTTAGGCAGTGATTGTTGGCAAATTGATTTTGTTGAAGAAAGTGTATTTTGATTTATTGTGTTTAAAATAACATATTTTCAGAAAATCCGATGATCTTTACTTCTATTTCTGGAAAAAACGTAATACGTATTTGTGATAATAAAGTATGGCAACAATATCATGTCAGCTCAGATGGTGATATTATATTTCTGACAGCCGATTTGAAACAACGAGTCCTGTACTGGATAACAAGAAACGGATATTTCTCACTCGCTATAGACGGTAACAAGGGGGTAGTTAATCTGTCAAAGAAATTCAAAAATGGTTTGGTGTTCCAAGGTAAGATATACTAACAGTTTTATTTATACAGTACTGTTAATTTATAGTTATACAAGTCCTAGCATTAGTAATCACAACTATAAATATCCACGTCATCACTGTGAAGTAAAATTGAACTTCCAGTTGCTGTGGTGACAAATATTATCCTTAAATTTCACTCTTTTTTTCCATTTGTAAGAATTATTACAACGTGCTGTGTCTTTATATACGTTTTATTTGATGGATTTCTGCGTATACGATGGTCAGATCATATTTGCTGCAAGCGGGTGGGGCTTGATGAAGTTTGATATTAGGACGAACACAAGACAATTTAGCTACGGAAGTCCAGATGTAAAGAAATACGAGCCTACTAGTTCAATAATAAATACTGATACTTATAATAACGAACCATGGTAAGTTTTAGAACTTTTAATTTTTTACAGTATGTAATCGTCACAAGTAAATCGGAAACACCCGCACGTTAGATTTTTATGCGAGCATTCTAATACTGTAATTGTTCTATTGTTATCTGAACTAATTCGTTCAATCTTACAAATAACAAGAAATATTACGATATGTAAAATTGCTACTCATATAGATATTTTGGTAATTCAGAATAGACATATCCTAATTATTTCCTGAGTATTGACATAACAAATTCACTTCAGAAAGGACTCTTTTAATGGTATACCATGGTATACTATAATGGTATAATATTGTTATATTTGTAGTTTGTATTGGTATGGACCACGTCTATATCAGATAAGCAGATATCTTATAAACTCTAATATAAATCAGATTGTGATCAATGAATACTCTCACGTCACACTTATTTCAACTATTCATCGTAAGTATTATAACAATTGTGATATTTAATTATCAGTTTCTTGTTCGTTCGTTTTTTAATTGTTTAGAATATTCAACACCAGATAGACTTTTTCGCATTCATTTTACATGAATATGTCCGATCTAGCTCAGTGGTTGAAAGGTGTTAACAAATTTTACCATCTGTGTCAAAATTAAACAACGAACAATCAACATCATAATAAATTTCACACATACGAACCAATCGTTGATGCTTTCTTTATTTTAGAAGAAACGGTGTACTGGTATGGGTTCACGTTTTTTACAACCGATATGAATCTCGCAAACTGGAAAGAGTTGAATTCCCTTAAAGATATTTCGTACATCAAGATTACAATATTTGATAAAGTTCTGTACTTCTCAACAAAAAGGTAAATCAATTGTTACTTGTTTTGAAAGAAATAACAGTTAATGCCGAGAGATGAAAATCGATGAAAATTTTCTTCCCGAGAAATAATCAATAGGTATCAATAATCAATTGTGTATTATCTGCGTTGTAATAATGGTCTGTCTGTATCGTGATGTACATACTTCAATAATGACTTTTCTGTATCATGATGTACATCAATAATGACTTGTCTGTATCATGATGTACATACATCAATAATGACTAGTATGTATCGTGATCTACTTACATCAATAATGACCTGTCTGTATGATGAGCATTCATCAATAATTACCTGTCTGTATCATTATGTGCATGCACCAATAATGACTTTTTTGTATCATATTGTACATACTTCAATAATGACTTGTCTGTATCATGATGTACATACCTCAATAATGACTTGTCTGTATCATGATGTACATACATCAATAATGACTAGTATACATCGTGATCTACTTACATCAATGATGACCTGTCTGTATCAAGGTGTACATACATCAATAATGACCTGTCTGTATCGTGATGAGCATTCATCAATAATTACCTGTCTGTATCAAGGTGTACATACATCAATAATGACTTGTCTGTATCGTGATGTACATACATCAATAATGACTTGTCTGTATCATGATGTACATACATCAACAATGACCTGTCTGTATCATAGTGTACATACGTTAACAATGACTTGTCTGTATCGTGATGTGCATACATCTATAATGACGTGTCTGTATCATGATGTGCATACATCAATAATGACCTGTCTGTATCATAGTGTACATACGTTAACAATGACTTGTCTGTATCGTGATGTGCATACATCTATAATGACGTGTCTGTATCATGATGTGCTGGCATCAAAGTTCACTTATCTTAATTACAATATGCTTATCTTATCAAGATTATACTATTTTATACAGTTCATATCAAAAACACATCAAAGTTGATGTTCTTGTTCAAATTGTTTATCTGATATACAAAACAAAGAATATGCTATGTAGCGACTTGCTACTTTTATATTTCAGGAATATCTCAACAAGGATTATAAATGATATTTATCCATTGAAACCCTTCTGGATTGCCTGTTTTGATACCAATGCTATTTCCCTTGTCGTCATTCCATCTTCTCACAATACTACTAGTGAAAACTTTATACTACTAGTGAAAACTTTAAATCTAGTAAATCTAGTGTCCAAGGTAATGAAGGTCATGTTGGTGGAAATGCAGTTGAATCTAGTAAATCTAGTGTCCAAGGTATTGGAGACCATGTTGGTGGAAATGCTGTTCAATCTAGTAATACTACCGATGAAGTAGACCATGTTGGTGGAAATGATGTTAAATCTAATGTATGGTCAACAGTAGGTTTGAGTTCAGGTGTTGTATTTTTACTTCTCATCCTAGTTATAATCTGTCTCAGAATATACAAAATGGTTAGAAATCGTGATAACAGTCAATCTGATGACAAAACAGAAGATGTTTACTCTTTACCTACAACAGAGTCTACTCGTGATAATAATATATATACAGGTATGGTCTCTCAGAGTGGTCCCGAATCTTATGTGGAAGTACATGAATAAAATTTGCTAGCTCCGGGGAAATACTTCTTAGTTAGAAGACAGTTTTATAATTCACGAATGATTTGAAGCTAGAATGTTATAGCAGAAATATTTTCTATAAATTTGCAGTTTTAGTAGCTAGAATGTTAATTGTTATAGTAGAAATATTTTCTATAAATTTGCAGTTTTAGTAGCTAGAATGATATAGTAAAAATATTTTCTATAAATTTGCAGTTTTAGTACATAGAATGTTATAGTAGAAATATTTTCTATAAATTTGCAGTTTTCGTAGCTAGAATGCTATAGTAAAAATATTTTCTATAAATTTGCAGTTTTAGTAGCTAGAATGCTATAGTAAAAATATTTTCTATAAATTTGCAGTTTTAGTAGCTAGAATGATATAGTAAAAATATTTTCTATAAATTTGCAGTTTTAGTACATAGAATGTTATAGTAGAAATATTTTCTATAAATTTGCAGTTTTAGTAGCTAGAATGTTATAGCAGAAAAAATTGCTATAAATTTGCAGCTTTAGTAGCTAGAATGTTATAGCAGAAATATTATTTTCATATTTGCAGTTTTAGTAACTATAGAATCTTATAGCAGAAATATTTTCTTTGAATTTGCAGCTTTATTGGCTAGAATGTTATAGCAGAAATATTTTCTATAAATTTGCAGTTTTAGTAGCAAGAATGTTATAGCAGAATTTTTTTCTTCATATATTTGCAGCTTTAGTAACTAGAATCTTATAGCAGAAATATTTTCTTTGAATTTGCAGTTTTAGTAGCTAGAATGTTATAGCTGAATTTTTTTTTCATATACTTGCAGTTTTAGTAGCTAGAATGTTATAGCAGAAATATTTTCTATAAATTTGTAAGTTTTAGTAGCTAGGTTGTTAATATGTTATAGCAGAAATAATTTCTATAAATTTGCAGTTTTAGTAGCTAGAATGTTAATATGTTATAGTAGAACTATTTTTTTTACAAATTTGCAGCTTTGTATAACTATATGCATGTAATACAAGTCATAGTTAATATTTAAAAATATGACACCCAACACTTATATTCTATGTGTAAATGATTATAAAACCGGATAAGATTACTAGATCACGAGGTATTAATTTTACAGCTGACGGTAATAAGTTTAATCATTGATTATTGTCGGTTTTAATAATTGTGTGTATTGATTCATTATTATTGTTGTTTTCGATGATGATACCATTGTTACTATTTCATGTTGTATCTGTATTTCTATATTGCTTATAAATTAGTAAAAATAGTTCAATTTATATCGAATAAAGAATTAAATATAAGATAAGTCTTAAATGTAAATATGGCTACAATCATTTTACACACTATTGTTTGGTTTGTAGATGACAAGTTAACGTTCGCTTCACTGACGTTCACAAACTGAATGCAATATACGCTATCTCTTGGTACTTCCCAGTAACCAAGTTGTATTCTATTAGTATCTTTATAGAACAGAGATTAGGCTGTTCAGAGCAGAACTGAACTGATCATTAATGAGGTGGTGTTTTCTTAGCCAAGTTTGTCTGTTTCTCTATTTGACGGTGCATTATTAAGCAAAGTAGAATATCCCAATATTAACCCCGGAACTAGACTAGCATGCTAGCTAACCTCGTATACTTTTGGGTGATCGCCATATTGAATAAATCATAGTTTATAGCTTACCACAATCATGCTTTTGAAATAGGTGTCTTCGAAATCAATCTTCGAACAAAAGTTGTATGTCCCATTAACCGGTCAAGATGACTACTTATCATTACCGAGTCTCAAACACTGACGAAGTTTGAGCTGAATGGCAACATGATTCAAATCAGATTTTGTTTCACATGAAATGAAACACTTTAATCTGTTGTTCCACGTTGATTTTTGCGTGGCAAATCTTTCGATTTGTCACGCTTTGATTTCGTTATGTTTTTTTTTTTTTTTTTTTTTTTGGAAACTTTTTTAGAGAAAATCGAAAATGGTGTAGCATAATTGTATCCACCAAACATTAAATGTCCTGGAATCAAAAATGAATATCTAAAACTCAGTTTTTTCTGAACCGGAAGTGGGCTATTGCATAATATGCAATTATTTTGCACCTAGTCTGTAAGGTTTATTTATGAACCGATTTGGCTGACATTTTCTTTAATATATTCATTGAAATAAGAAGTATCAAGTACGGTTACAAAAATTTCAATTTTTAAATATTTTTGTAAAAAAAAATTTAAACCAAAATTGTCAAAAAAGCTAAAAATTTGTTTCTTAGTCGCTAATTATCCATAGAAATAAAATTAATCAATCAAAATTTTTCTATCACTTCCGGTTTTGACGTGATAACTTCCGGTTTTTCAAAATCACGCCTAGCAGCCTCACTTCCAGTATAAATTTCAGATATTGACAAATAAGCTGCCGTCACAGACTGACACATTTCAGCAAAAAATCAATAAGTCCTCCATTTGTTATCCGATTTTTATGATTTTGGTGTCTATCAAAACCTTGTAACCTTGTCTACAGTTTGTTGGAACAGAATTTTGAATTTCGAATTTGAAATTTTTTTATGTTCGTTTGAATTTTTTGAAAATTGTCAACTTTGGATATCTATATCGCATTCTCTAATCAACGCAGAGAATTAAATTTTTCAATTTTGTAATGCCGATTTGATTATCTTTTAAACGATATATGACCACAACCCATTAAAATATGTTTTCAAAATATTTTTCGACTGAGGGTTCTAACTAACAATGCAATTATCTAATAGCAATATGGTGCGTATAATCAGTATGTACGAAATTTTCTCTTTTCAACGACACATGACATGAGCAGTTTAATACAAAATCCATTAAAGTGAAAATAGGCATAGAGTACCCCTTTCCTGAGAAAAAAATAAGTAGAGAGGATTAAAATGATTGACAGGGTTATAGCAGGTTATATAATATAGTAATAAAACTATCGGCATGAACTTTTCACATGGAGGTGTGAAATATTTTAGTTCATAAACAGATTAATCTGATTATGTAATCCTGTAACACTCTAAAGAGTATAAAAAATGTATTCATTGTTTTGGCAAAATTTTCACTTATATTAATTTTACATACAATCATTTAGAGCAGTGAATTTTTGATACATTAACCTGTTCGAATTTTTTGCCAGAACTCTTTCTACAAGATACACAAACCAATTAACACCAATTTTCTTTTTGTCGTCTGCTAAGGTTATTAAAGGTCATAAACAAATTAGTCATCTCATCACATTTTGCCCCCCCCCCCCCCATATGAAATTGCTTCCTACGGGCCTGCATTGTTTTAACTTTATAAAAATTAACATGTTTTTTCGAGTGTTTGCTATATTTGATATAATATCAGATTTTTTCTTATTTTGAGGGTTATTCTTACCCACGGCACTTAATTGACTAACATCAACTGGCAACTGACTGCTCCAATCCATTGAAACAAAAGACAGTATTTCATCTCAGCATTAACGGAAAATATTGACGTTTACACAGTTCGAATGTTGGGGAAGTGGGTGTATCCCCTATACAAAATGGCCCCTAGTCAAAATGGCCATAACAGTTAAATTTGGTCAAAATGGCCCCTATTTTGGTCAAAATGGACTAGTCACCATGGCCCCTATTTTGGTCAAAATGGACTCTGGACAAACGATGTTCGTAATGAATGTATTGCTTCGGCCTTCCCATACAAACGCCCTTGAGAAGCTCATAAAACTTAGTCATTTGGTTGATAATACTTAACTAAATACTTACGACAAAATGGCAAAGCTTAGACCTCTTAATTGTAAAGTTAAATGCTAAGTTCTTGAAATTATGGCCATCTTCTCAGAATCTAAACGTTGACGAATCGATGATTCCTTACTATGGCAGGCATTCCTCCAAACAGTTAATATAATAATAATAATAATAATAATAAAAATATCTTTATTACAAAAGGGTAGAAAATTAGGCCGTACATTACCGATGAGCATCAAGATAATCCTGAATACCCAACGATAGGCCTGTCTTCCATTCTGCCCCTTATGGACAATACAAACATATACAAATTAACAAAAAACACCACAATAACCAATTATTACAAGGATGACAAAATTATATGTACAGTTTGAAGCTATAATGATGTATATCTTATTTATGAGAAGTAAAAAAAAATAAAAAATAAAAATTATAAAAGTACAAATTTTATCAAAAATGCAAACAAGTTTATAAGATTGAACGTTTTAATACAAATTAATAGCCAAATTTGAAAGCCAAAATGGTGAGTTTATGTGCTGCGAGCGGGCTACCCAACCCCACTCCATTTTATAATTATTGGAGGGTAGGTAGGATTTGTCCAGGCTCAAGACCAGCTTAAGGATGTTAACTCATCCTCTGACAGTATGATTTTTGAATTGCCAATTAGAACTAGTCAAAAACATGCACAAGACATAAAAAAGGAAAACAAAGTAAATATTATTTGAGTCGTCAGCTTCAGTGTAAAACATCTGTAAGAGATAAAAACAACTGTTAACCTGTATTAGTGATCTTTTAATACAAAAACACAAAATTAATGATTAAGGTGTGAAAAAAGTATAATAGAATTCACCATATACCATGAACTACAAGAAATTACAATATTTAATTTGATATAAAGCAACAAACAAATTAGTCAGATAAAACCTGCCCTTGAGCGGGTACAAACAAATGAGAGAAAATATTGAAAAACCTGTATGTTAATCATCTCTAAAGGCTAGCGCACACGAGAGCTCCCAGCTGAGCAAAATTTCATTCGTGGCTGTCAGCTCAGCTCGTAGCTCTCGTGTGCGCGGAGTTTACGTAAGGTTTTTTTTATTCGAGGCGTTAAGGAAATTATCTGTCGTGTTTGATAACTTTTTCCTCGAATGAAAAATACCTTACCGTGTGCGCAGTCGAAAGCTCTTAGCTTTCAACTTTCAACTGGAGCGCATGCGCTAGTACGTCATCAAACTAAAAATAGCTGCGCCCATCGGTGAATGTGAGTTTGTATCTGAAGCAATTATCGCAAGGACGCAACAACAAAAGAAGAAGTAATTTTTTTTCATATTTTGAAGGGTTGTTGACGTCCGATATTTTGTTTAAGTCACGTTATAATGTCACGTGAGCTTGTTATTTTTAGATATTTATGACTCGACACCAAGTCTATGAAAGCTCTAAGCTTAGCGTGTGCGCGAAAACCGACGAAAGCTACGAGCTGAGCTGACAGCCACGAATGAAATTTTGCTCAGCTGGGAGCTCTCGTGTGCGCTAGCCTTTACATGTAAGGATATTAGTTTCTTAAAATTCGACGCATTTATGGCATTTTGTATAGAGTCAGGAAGAGAGTTCCATAGAACAGCCCCAGAATATCTTAAACTGTTTTTAACAATTTCAAGATTAGGTCTGTACACCTCTGTAAAGATAAAAAAGGATTTGTTTCGAACAAATCTTTCTGAAATAGAAAACAGATTTAACTGTCTCAATCCGGGGGCAAGGTTGTCTGTATGCTGAACGCCTAGGACAATTTTGAAAGCCCTATTTTGTTGTCTTACAAGTTTATTTATTGACAGCTTATCACAAGAGTCCCATATTGGAGAACAATAGTCGATGTAAGATTGAAAATGAGCATTATAAAATAGAACCAAATATTTAGTTGGTATAAGGTATTTCAATTTTCGCAGTTGAAAAAGTTTCTGATTCAGAATTTTGCATGATCGGTCCAGGTGAAGTTGTGATCAATAAAAATACCAAGAAGTTTAAAGGAAGAAACGGTTTCTATATCTACACTGTTTACAGTCAGTTTTATAGAATTAACCAGTAGCTGCCTTCTCTGGGGGGTTGTTATTAACATAGCTTTAGTTTTATTTACATTTATAATCATGGAATTAGCTTCGCACCATTTAACAACAGAATTAGTTTCAGATTGAAGTTTTAATTGTAGCTCATTAATAGATTTAGCAGCGGTGTAAACTGTTGTGTCATCAGCAAACAAGTCACAATTGGAGGCTATATGAAAGGATAGATCATTTATAAACAAATTAAACAAAAGAGGTCCTAATATAGACCCCTGTGGTACACCATGGCTTATTTCTAACTGAGAAGACAAGATACCATTGGCAAAAGTAGATTGTTTCCTGTTTGATAAATATGATTTCAAAAATTTGCTGGCATTTGGGAGAAAATTTATAGATATTGCATTTTTTAGTGAGTATTTCGTGGTTTACCAAGTCGAAGGCCTTACGGAAATCGAAAAAAACCAAACCTGTTAGCAATCCTTCGTTAAGAGATTTATAAATATTATCTGTTATATTAGTTAAGGCAGTTAAACAAGAGCTATTAGATCTAAAACCAGATTGATTAATATAAAGAAGATCATACCTTTTCATGAAATTATTCAAATGACCGTGAATATGTCTTTCAAGTATTTTCGAAATAGTTGGTAATATTGAAATAGGCCGATAATTGTTTGGGTCCACTTTTGACCCTGATTTATGTAGCGGTAATACTTTAGCAAGCTTGAAATTAGTTGGGAAAATACATTGATCAATACACAAATTAAATATATGAGTTAAGTGACCAGACACGATAGGGGAACCTATCCTTAAGAAATTGGATTTATTAAGTCAACACCAACGGCTTTAGTGATATCTAGATTTCTTAAGGATTTGTACACATCATAGGAACTTATAGGTGGAATATGAAAATATTTTTCTGGAGGAACACGACTATTAACAAAATTACGTATAATATTATCATTTTCGACTGATGGCTGGTATACATTGTGAGAAGTTGTAGAAGTTGAGAGTAGCTGATCAGCAATTTGAGTAAAATAAGAATTTAGTTTGTCAGACTCAATTGGAATTTGCTACAGAACAAACCAATCCGATATGGCTATAAAATATGGTGTAGCGCCTAAAGGTACAATAAAGAGATGGTCCAGAAAACTATGGAAGGAACTTCAAGTTCCGGTTCCATTTATGATTACAAAATTTAATCAAATTCAGTATTGTGTACATAATGCATGGCACCTTTATCGACTTAGTGCTGCTTACAACCATCAACCACTGGATTACCTTGCATTCATAACTTATAACTACACTGTTGATAACTGTTGGTAACAGAAAACCACGGATTATCACATGTCCTGGTCGCTTTAAACCTATTTCATCACGAATTCCAGATGATATACGTGTTGATGGAGAGAACCATTTCCTATGTTCATGGAGTACTGAAAACAGATGTGTACAATGTGGAAGTAAAACGACGAAAAGTTACAATTCAGTGGGAACTAAGTAGACGGTGTCCATTCAAATAAAGAGATTGCTGCTATAAACTTCAAAACTCTGGCATTTACAGTTTTTTTTTTCTTTTTTTGTTTTTTTTTGCTTTGGTTCCTGTTTGGGGATTTATTCCAAGGACAATTCTAAATAAAAAATTTCAAATTAAAATTTTCATAAGAACATTATAGATAACACGATAACTGAACTTTGCTAATTTTCTAACCATAATCACTGAGTACTTTTTGTCTTTATATGTATGTATATATGTATGATATCTTTACATTCCATTGAAAATTTATTAATGACAAATTTTCATTTCTTTCCCCAATGTCTTAACTCCTTAACACCTTTAACAAATAATACAGTAGTGAAGTATATTTTATCTTCATGTTTGTATGAATTATTATTGGTGAAAACTAAACTCACCATTGGAAAAATTCCAACGTACTTTCTATGCTTTCTGGATACTTTATATTAAGAATATAGTTTAAAGATATGTAGCAAATAAAAGACACCTTAAAACTACTATATCTTATCACATTTCAAACCATCTATCATGATAACAAATTCTTTTGCATCCTCAAGTCTAGTGTTGGACCTAAAAAATGGTTTGTAAGAAGATACTTGCATTTTTTAAAAATGTTTAATGGTATTTCATCGTTCCTTTTATGGATTTCAGTTGAAGAGATGCAGCAGCTTCCTGTTTTTCTCGACAAACTTCTTTACCAAGCCACAGAATATTTAACTCTTTCATTGTAGAGTTTGAAGCCCATACAAAAAATTCAGAAGCGTCTTGAATGACTGCAGCTTTCATCCGAATGGCTTCATCAGCAAGTCTCTTCGTAGTTCCACCCAGCCCGTCACAAGGACCCTTACCATGTCCGGCTTCAAAGTAATTCCACCTGGCGTTTACGCCATACAAACCACGATGATTAGAAACTATATCAAAAATATATTTATTTCTGCATTGACTTGAGGGACTGTCTGTCCAGTAATGAATAAGTTTGAGATTCGGATCAATTCTTCGTAGTTCTGGAACCAAGATATCAAGTATTGCCCAAACAGTATTGGCATTGTGAGCTAATTCGTCGGATATTAACACGAAGCTCTTATGGTGAAGCTCGCCCTCTTTACGAAAGTACACTACCATTGGATGAATTGTTACAGATGATTGGTTCCAATAAGCACTCTGAATTTCGTCCACAGATCGACAGGTGTAGTTTTCAGCAAAATCCATCTGAATTATCATTTGAATTTCTGGTAGTTGTTGCTTTATCTGACTGAACTGTTCCTTCATTCTCTTCACATGTGATCTAAATTCCGATAACTCTCTCTTCAGCTCTATAAGAAAATCCCCTTTCAACTTGCTTTCATTAACAACCTTTATCTTCTTCATTCCTGCTTTTTCTATTCTTTTTCGTACATCAAAATGAATTTCTTTATCAACATCAATATTTGTAAAAAGCTCATCCAATCTATCTTCTAAATTCACCTCAACTTCTGGATTTTCACTTACCGATACTCCAGTTTTCCGTAGCGCCTGCATCTTCAAAGCTGCATTCTGAAATCTGATACATAAACAAGATTGTCTTCTTGTAAATTTCACCGGCAAGACGTGTTTTGGGCGCAGTCGGCAAAATGTAGCTAATGACAAACAATAAGTTGGATTTTCAGCTAGTAACTTAATATACAAATTACCTAAGTAATCAGTCAATACTTTAGTCTGCCTCTTCTCTCCGTCTATCTTTTTAGAATCTTTCTTTCCGGGATTTGATCTGCGGTTGCCACTTCTGTCGAAAAACACAGTAACCTCTCTCGGACATTTTCTGGTAACAACTTTCTTTGCCTTGAATTTCTGGTTAGCATACTTTGACAGAGTTCTTGAGCATGCCAGATTTGACGCCTTCCTTAAGATATTCAAACATCTGTATTTCTTGGTCACCCGTCCGGCAAGAACTCGCAAGGCTGCATATTTCTGTGATTTGTCTGTCTTGGTTCTGGAAATTTGATCTAACAAAACGTTCCCAAGAAATATTTGGCGTTTCACAGTTTTTTGCTCTAATTTTTCTTCTGTTTTCTTACATTTTCTATTAGAGCGCATCAATGCCTTTGCTGTTCGTATTTTCGTTTTTTGATTTGGTGTTTGGAAGAGGAAGCTTTACAACCAGCCTCGACGATTCATATCCACTCGTCTCTTCACTTTCATCACTATCCTCTTCCTCTTGTCTTTCCCTAGCTCTTTCCTGAAGCAACCTTCGATGCTTTCCATTTCTTTCAGCAGCTACTCGATTTCTTTTCTTTCTATCCTTTTCTGTCAAACAACTGAATGAAACGTAATATTTCTTAACTCTAGACGACTGTAATATTTCTTAACTCTTTTATCAAGTATCTTTTACCATCTTTCAGTTTCTTCCGCTCTCTGTAATCTTTTTGTAATTGGGCTCTCGTTTTCTCCATTTTATTCTGAAAATCCAAAATAATATTTACGTTACCATTCAGTGATATTTACGTTACCTATATCCATGAGTGTATACGCTTTGAAATATAAGATACTTGCAGATGCTAATATAACCATGTCGAATGGGGTCATTTTTATACGCCCTCATCTCTCTATGAGGACGTAATTGTCGGCACCCCTGTCCGTCCGTCCGTCCGTCAACATTTGCTCGTAAACGCTCTAAAAACTAGAGTTTTCGACGGAATCAAATGAAATTTGATCTGTGTATATATATTCATAAAACGAAGATCAAGTTCGAATTTGAGCTATTTTCGATCGTTACAAGCCGAGTTCTTGCCCCTGCCTCAAATCTTAAATATGATATTACTCTCTTAGTTTTCAACCGATTATGATGAAACTTAAAATGGATGTTATTGGACCTAAATAGAAAGGTTTGAGAAAGTTTAGTTTTCTCCTGATTTAAATTAAGGCTTTTTCAATATATAGGCCTCTTTCATCAGTTTTGGGGAGTTTTCGCCTTTAACCTCTATAAAGTAAGTGCGTCTATCAACATCAATTGCTTGTTAACGCTCTAAAAACTAGAATTTTTGATGGAATCAAATGAAATTCGGAATGTAATTACATATTCAGAAAACAAAGATCAAGTTCGAATTTGAGCTATTTTCGATCGTTACTAACAGAGTTATTGCCCCTGCCCCAAATCTTAAATATGCTATCACTCTCTTAGTTTTCAACCGATTATGATGCAACTTAAAATGGATGTTATTGGACCTAAATAGAAAGGTGTGAGAAAGTTTAGTTTTCTCCTGATTAGAATTAAGGCTTTTTCAAGATATAGGCCTCTTTCATCAGTTTTGAGGAGTTTTCGCCCTTTAACCTCTATACAGTAAGTGCGTCTATCAACATCAATTGCTTGTTAACGCTCTAAAAACTAGAATTTTTGATGGAATCAAATGAAATTCGGAATGTATATACAAATTCAGAAAACAAAGATCAAGTTCGAATTTGAGCTTTTTCGAATGTTATTAGCAGAGTTATTGCCCTTGCCCCAAAGCCTTGAATATGGTATTACTATCTAATATCGACCAATTTTGTTGAAACTTAAAATGGATGTTATTGGACCTAAATCGAAAGGTTTGAGAAAGTTTAGTTTTATCCTGATTAAATGTATGACTTTTGTTAGGCGTATATGGCCGTGGTCCACTATCTTTACTATAATATTACTGTCAGATCATTAAAAACTGATACTGTGAAGCGACCAAACATTGGAAAAGAAACGACAAACGTTGATCAAACGTCATTATCGATACCGAATACTCTCACGGTACTACCTAAAATTAGCTGAACTACTATATTTATTGTAAGTAAATCGAAAATATCAAATTAAATCGATGAAATAAAATATTGATACACATTTTAAGATCAAGTCTACGTTACATAGGGTCATTTAAACACACGAATAACATGATTTAACAATGTATTTGATTCCCTAATAAACATTTCATAATCATTCAATGAAAAGATAGTGGACCACGGCCATATACGCCTAACGAAAAATTTAATCAGGATAAAACTAAACTTTCTCAAACCTTTCGATTTAGGTCCAATAACATCCATTTTAAGTTTCAACGTAATTGGTTGAAAACTAAGATAGTAACAGCATATTCAAGACTTTAGGGCAAGGGCAATAACCCTGCTACTAACGGTCGAAAATAGCTCAAATTCGAACTTGATCTTTGTTTTCTGAATATGTATATACATACCAAATTTCATTTGATTTCATCAAAAATTCTAGTTTTTCGAGCGTTTACAAGCAATTGATGTTGGTAGAAACACTTACTGTATAGAGGTTAAAGTGCGAAAACTCCTCAAAACTGATGAAAGAGGCCTAAATCTTGAAAAAGACTTAATTTGAATCAGGAGTAAACTTAACTTTCTCAAACCTTTCGATTTAGGTCCAATAGCATCTATTTTAAGTTTCATCAAAATCGGTTGAAAACTAAGAGAGTAATAGCATATTCAAGATTTGGGGCATGGGCAATAACTCTGCTTCTAACGATCGAAAATAGCTCAAATTCGAACTCGATCTTTATTTTATGAATATGTATACACATATTAAATTTCAATTGATTCCATCAAAAACTCTAGTTTTAAGGGCATTTACAAGCAAATAATGACGTACGGACGAACGGATTTGGGGCAAGGGCAATAACTCAGCTTCTAACGATCGAAAATAGCTCAAATTCGAACTTGATCTTTGTTATAAGAATATGTATACACATATCGAATTTCATTTGATTCCGTCAAAAACTCTAGTTTTAAAGGCGTTTACGAGCAAAAGTTGACGGACGGACAGACCGACGGACGGACGGACAGGGGTGCCGACAATATACGTCCTCATAGAGATGAGGGCGTATAAAAATGATTAGAAACTGCCAAAAATCAAAGAGTCACTAACCGTGTACTCAAAATCTTTACTATAGCAGGATATGTAGTAATATTTGTGTTAATTATTTATTCGTGCCTCGTCTATGGAATGCCAAAACGGAAAAAATCCAAGATTAGAAAATTACATACCAAAAAGTTGAAATTATAGACCAAGAAATTCCAAATATATACCAAAAAATTCCAAATATATACCAAGAAATAACATTATATACCAAGAAATAACATTATATACCAAGAAATTAACATTATATACCAAGAAATTCATGATCAAGTATCAAGAATTTTAATTATATGCCAACATACATACCCAGACCAAAAATTATCTCTGAAAAAACGTAATTTATTTTTAACTGCTTCATAAGTTAATGTCACGAATTTTAAATTACTATCCAAGAACTTTTTTTCATTTACGTGCTCAAAAAGATGTGTAACGAGTTTTAATATGCATGAGAAATTTTTTATATGTTTATCGAAAATCAAACTTGTTTAAAAAAAAAATATGATCCAAGAATGTTATTAATATACCAAGACATTAAAATCATGTTGCAAGATATTAAATTTTATGGTCCAAGATTCACGTGATCATTCAATATTCACGTGACCACACAAACTGATGACGTCAAATACATAAATATTTACGAGACCACGGGTGCACTCTATTACAAAAACGGCTGGTCCGGATTCGTCCAAAACCACTCTATAACGCGTCACGTAGGTAATCCGGATTCTCCATTTTCTCCTTTCTACAGACCGGTGCGATAGCGGAGAGCACGTGATCAATCATGGCGGCATCTTACAAAATAGTTGAAACGTGAGTGTGATTTATCCATTAATTTAAGTTGTAAAACGAAATATCCAGGCTTGCATGAATCGGAATCATATTTTTTACTAATTAATTCTCACCCCGTCTTGATGTCATGACTATAAAGAATTAATTAGGACTTTGGCGTTGTTACTTTTAGGGTAAATATGTAGGGCTATTATGTGTAATAATTAGTGTTGGTGACATTGATTTTATTATTGACTTACTCTTTTCTATTGTGATTTTTCAGTGCTCCAAATCGACCAGGACCGAGTGCTCCTACTAAAACCCTAACAGTCAATCGTGACGGCGAAGAAATTCAATTTGTCTTACCAATAAGTGCCTATAATGATATAATTTTGAAAAAAAGGTATGGTATTTTGTTTATACTTTTTCATATTATGTGAAATGTTGTGCAGCTATGGCAGGTTGGCGCCAAGCAGGGTATGCTTACAATTCTAAACACTTGATTCCACTTTTCATTTGAAATACTTTCTCATTTGTTGATATATATTCTTTTACATTAGTCATAATGAAAAGTTCAAGATTTTGATTTTTGTTTTGCGGTTCGGATCGTTCATACTTGGGTTTTTATACGCCCACATGAAAATGTAGACGTATATTGCCGTCACCCCTGTCCGTCCGTCGGTCCGTCCGTCTGTTAACAATTCTTGTGTACGCGATAGAGACCAGAGTTTTTATCCGATTTGAATGAAACTTGGTATGTGTATTCATCTTGATAATATCTCGGATAAGTTCGAAAATGGAGCGATTCCAGTGGTCGGTTTATGAGTTATTATTATTAAATTAATTTGTGTACGCAATAGGTGCTAGAGTTTTCATCCAATTTGAATGAAACTTTATATGTGTATTCATCTTGACATTATCTTGGAACAGTTCGAAATTGGCTCGATTCCAGTTATCGGTTTGTGAGTTATTGCCCTTGACTTAGTGAAAAAAGTTAACTTGTGTATGTGATAAAAGCTATAATTTTTTATAGGATTTGAATGAAACTTGGTATGTTTATTCATCTTTATAATATCTCGGATGAGTTCGAAAATTGCGCAATTCCAGTCGTCAGTTTATGGGTTATTGCCCTTGACTTAGTGAAAAAACATTAAATTAACTTTTGTACGCGATAGAAGCTAGAGTTTTTATCCGATTTGAATGAATCTTATTATGTGTATTCATCTTGATAATATCTCGGATGAGTTCGAAAATGGTGCGATTCCAGGAGTTGGTTTATGAGTTATTGCCCTTGACTTAGTGTAAAAACGTTCAAATTAACTTGTGTACGCGATAATACACAACTATTAGTCGATTTATAATTTTAGACTGGTTAAAATTCTAAGGCTAGCATGCCTAACCATGACCGTAAGACAGCTACACTTTTGTATCAATATTGATATTTTATTACTGCTTTAAATGAACTTCATTATATTGTAGATAGCTAATAAAAATGCGAAAGATAAGGTTAACCCCGATGGGAAATCTGTTAGTGCCAAAAGAAAGGCAGAGCCAGAAGAGGTAATTTCTCAGCAGCATTATATCCTTAGTTTGCTCTTGGAGATTCTAATGGTTTAATGTACAATAAACTTTTGGAAATATGTTAATACTCTCTGACCATTTTCATTAGTTACTTTGTAGTTTTCATGAATTTACATATCCAATTGAAGATATGAAGTCACATTAGCTTTCTATGTAAAATAGTTATTTACATTAGGAATACGAATTTACATTTTGAAGCAATTTAACCAAATGATTTTTTCCTGACTTTATAAATTGCGTTGGTGTTGTAAACAAATTTCAAATAGCATTTATTGCGAATGGTGTTCGTGATATATTGCTGTTGAAGTTAGATGTATCTTTTTTACATCTGGAATTCAATTGGAAGATATCTGAATGTGATTCTTTTAAAATTTGTTTTAATTATAAACATTAAAATGTTCGCTAAATTTTAATTCTGCTTAATCAAAGCTCTTTTAATTGAAATATCAATTTTAACTCACATTATCTACTTTCTTTTGGACAAAAAAGATTTTGTAAAAATATCTTCCGAAGTGACCGTGGTTTGGTCTGCCCGAAGTGACCGTGGGTTGGTCTGCCCGAAGTGACCGTGGGTTGGTCTGCCCGAAGTGACCGTGGTTTGGTCTGCCCGAAGTGACCGTGGGTTGGTCTGCCCGAAGTGACCGTGGGTTGGTCTGCCCGAAGTGACCGTGGTTTGGTCTGCCCTAAGTGACCGTGGTTTGGTTTGCCCGACGTGTCTATTAGTGTCTCTTCTTAAATTTCAGTTAGAGGTAAATAGAGCCGAAATAAGTAAATGCATAACATATTTGGATAGCCTTTTAACTGAATCTTGTTACGCCAAACAAAAGGAAAACTTGCTTAAAAAACTTAACGTATTCATAAATTCAATTGATAAATCTTTAAATTTGGATAATGTTTCCCCAGCCGTTATGAGAGAGTTCTTAGTGTGGATGGACTCGAAAGGAAAAACAAAGATCCACGATGACTTGTGTCCAGGCAAATTAAGCTCAGATTCAGAAATGTGTTTCTGCCCCGTTAGGCGAGCTGCGTCTTCTTTGGATACCTTAATAGGCCAATTAAGGGCAATATTTCGCGAGCATGGTAGAGGTTCGGACTGGAACAGTGTTCTTGGATTTGGAAACCCAATGGCGTCACCTTCCATAAAAAATCATTTAAAAGCTGTAAGGTTAGAACAGACACGTTCATTAGTTGATAAACGTAAAGCTATCCCAGTTTTCAAAAACAAAATCATTAGGATGAAAAGGCTCATAAATTAAGAATTAAATAACGATCACAGTTCTCTAAGTAACAGGGAGAAATATGCATATGCAAAGGATAGAGCATATTTTACGATTTTAACGTTTACCGGAGATAGAGCAGGCGACTTAGGCAAAATTAAACATGACCAAATTCGTTGGCTTCCAAATAATGAAGGTATATATATTCACATGACAGAAGGTAAATCAAGTAAGGAAAATGCTAGACCAATTATTATTAAAAGAGTTGATGAAGAGTTATGTGCTGTTCGCGAATTTGAATCTTACTTAAAAATTTTAAAAGAATTACATTTAGATTTTAAAGGAGGTTATATTATGTTCAGACCATGTTCTACTTTAAAGGACGTGTTTGTCAATAACAAGACAGTGTCTTCATCTTACATGAATCCCCGATTAAAAAAGCATCTTAGAGCAGCAGGCTTATGGGAAGGTGAAACTCCGCATGGTTTTAGAGCTGGCTGTGCAATGTCTTTGAGGGGCAGTGGGGTATGGAAGGGGATCAGTGCCAAAAGTCTATGCTAAGTAGAAATGTCTAATTCACTAATGCTATGTAGATAATACAGATATTTCGTGTTATAAGTTAAAAGTTACCCGTACAAATACCAGTAATACATAAGACATACGTAAAAATTCATGTGTTTCATGTTTAAAGTGAAAAGATATAACACTTGTTACAAAAGTCAAATGTTAAATGTTCACGCTAAACCTCTTACAGAAGTATTTTGTCTTCAATCGCTTTCCATAAAACATTTGATCTTTTGAACTTTTCAAGCGACACAAGTTTTTTGTCACTTAACTTGCATTTTTACATTAGACATTCAACATATAATCAGTTTAGTGATGACGTCACGTTGCTAAGTCTCGAAAAGTCTCACGTGACTGAGATGTATACAGTTTTTCGTCTTTACTTTAGTGGCCGACCGACGGATACACTAATTTGTTGGTCTGATTTAAATTGTTGTATTAAAATGAAAAAACGAAAGTATTGTTATTCAACTAAACTAGACTACAGTAGGCATAGATCTAAGAGTATTAGTCTACAGAGGGGGTTGTCGGATTTGGATGGAATTGGTAGAAAGAGCCATCGCAGCTGTAAATATCGTGAAGTTTGGAAAATGGTGGAATGATTATACCTAAATCTGTTATTGGCAAGTCAAAGACGAAGCCCCGTAATGACCAATTTGTTCAGAATATCTTCTAGAGAATTTCTACAATGCCAAATTAACAAATTAAAGCCTAAAATGGATGTAAATATTTTCCATTTCTATAGTTTCTAGAAAATGGTCAGTAAGTGATATCATATAGGCCTATATCTCATATCTGTTACTGGCAATTTTTGTCTTCTTCTATAGCGATAGGGATGGGGTAGATTTTTCCACGGAATTAGGGAAAACCCCAATACTACAGTGCCAACCAAGCTGTGCAAAATTTCCACAATAATGTCATTTTCATGCCTATGGGATTGCGTTTTTTACCAATTCCGTGCAAAAATCTGCACCACCCCAGACAAAATTGGCCATGTCGAGTCTTTTTTTTTTGACTGGCCAGTCAGCCATATTAGCTAGTACCAAATTCATGCCAAAAAATACACATGCTTATGGACAGGATAGCTTATACAAGGGGCTATGTGTCACCCATGAAATTTAAATTATGTTGGTTTTTTTTTACGGTCTTAGTTCATATGGACCGAGGAGGATTTTTTTCTCTCTAAATAAACGTTTATTAAAAAAAATAAAACTTCATTGGGAACACATAATCACCTGTATAGGCTATTCTGTCCACAGGCACCTATGAGAAAATGCTATTATTTTGTTAATTTTATTTTATTCACTGCTTTGGTGGCACTGTAGAATTGGGTTTCTATCAATTCCGTAAAAAAATGGCCCACCCCCATCACTAAAGAATAAGAAAAACATTAGACATATAACATCTTCGTCTTTGACTAATTAACACTGGCACTTTGGGATGGGGTTTCTACCAATTCCATCAAAATCCACCCACCCCCTCTCTGTAGATTAATTACGTAAGCAGGCCTACGCTTCGCCCCTGTAGACAAGTTTAATTAAATTACAATATTTTCGTTTTTCCATTTTCAATTTCAATAAGTCCAAAAAATTAGTGTATCCGTTGTATGGAACGCCATTAACGCAAAAGATCAGTTCACAGATTCTGAATTAGTTTGCGAATTTGTCCAGCAGTTTAAAGATTCTAATCTAAATTCGACGAAACTAGAACCAACTTGCGAATTAATACCAACTCGCAAATTTACGCTGTTTCGTGGAAAATCTAGCTATACCGGCAACTTAAACCAGTTGCCGCGAATTAATACCAACTTGTAAATTTGCCGTATCGTGAAAGTTACGCCGTCATCTTACACCAGGTGGCGCGCGATGTGTCAAAGTTCATAGAGCTATAAATAGAATAATATTGCCAATTCCCAAAACACTTTCTGTCTTGTGCCGTTTTCTAAATATAAACAGATGGTTTTAATAAAAATCAATAAATAAGAAAAATTCAACTAGGGCGAAGGCTTCTCGTATTAATTTACGAAATTTGTTCTAGCAATGTCGTAAATCATACAGACTGCCATACGGCAGGTCGACGACCATGACCTTTTGACAGGTGCCATGAACCGGCTCTGTACAACAATGGAACAACAGATTGTGGTCGAAATAGAGAAGAGATTTGAAAACATTTTGTCAAGGTCGTCGACCTGCCGTATGGCAGTCTGTATGATTTACGACATTGCTAGAACAAATTTCGTAAATTAATACGAGAAGCCTTCGCCCTAGTTGAATTTTTCTTATTTATTGATTTTTATTAAAACCATCTGTTTATATTTAGAAAACGGCACAAGACAGAAAGTGTTTTGGGAATTGGCAATATTATTCTATTTATAGCTCTATGAACTTTGACACATCGCGCGCCACCTGGTGTAAGATGACGGCGTAACTTTCACGATACGGCAAATTTACAAGTTGGTATTAAATCTCGGCAACTGGTTTAAGTTGCCGGTATAGCTAGATTTTTCACGATACGGCGTAAATTTGCGAGTTGGTATTAATTCGCGGCAACTGGTTTAAGTTGCCGGTATAGCTAGATTTTTCACGATACGGCGTAAATTTGCGAGTTGGTATTAATTCGCGGCAACTGGTTTAAGTTGCCGGTATAGCTAGATTTTCCACGAAACAGCGTAAATTTGCGAGTTGGTATTAATTCGCAAGTTGGTTCTAGTTTCGTCGAATTTAGATTAGAATCTTTAAACTGCTGGACAAATTCGCAAACTAATTCAGAATCTGTGAACTGATCTTTTGCGTTAATGGCGTTCCATACCGTTGGTCGGCTACTAAAGTAAAGACGAAGCGTCTATTGAAAAAGTATATATATTTCAGTCACGTGAGCTTTCGAGACTTAGCAACGTGACGTCATCATTAAACTCATTCTATGTTGAATGTCAAATGTAAAGATGCAAATTAATGTAATATGTAAAGTGACAAAAAACTTGAGTCGCGTGAAAAGTTCAAAAGGTCAAATGTTTTATGGAAGGCGATTGCAGACAAAATACTTATGAAAGAGGTTTAGTGTGAACATTTATCATTTGACTTTTGTTACAAGTGTTATATCTTTTCACTTTAAACATGAAACGTATGAATTTTTACGTATTACTGGTATTTGTACGGGTAACTTGTAACTTATAACACAAAATATCTGTATTATCTACATAGCATTAGTGAATTAGACATTTCTACTTAGCATAGACTTTTGGCACTGATCCCCTTCCATAGTGGGGCTCCAGACGACGAAATTAAGTCTTTGGTAGGTTGGAGTTCTACAGCCATGTTGGACCAATACACGTCGACTCTTAGAATCGAGAAAACCACAGAAACTAATTCCTATGCTTTATCAGATTCCAACACACAAGGGAAGCTTACTAATATTTCTAAAACTGTTATAGACAGGAAACAATTAACATTATTGTGATTTGATTTAAGCAGGAGATATTCGGAAGAGTTGAAGAAGTTAAAGTCAATAGTAGAGGCCCAGGAGAAAAGAATTACCGAAGAGTCTGTAGATACAATGTTACGTGAGGTAAAATAATACGCATCTCGCAGAACGGAACTGAATGTGGATGTTTTGCATCATAAGCTTATTCTATTAGATGAAAAAGCTCGTAAGGCTAGTAATCCAAATTCTGAAGAGTATAGTTTTGTCCTACAAAGATTTTTGGCTAATAAAACTAATAGTAATGTGGGATCATTAGTGGTGCTGTTATTGTCATCTAAAATTGAGTCAAAATTAATGGAAAGGGAACATAAATTTATCAAAGCTTGGGGTGCTGATAAAGGCACTAATTCAAATTCAGATCCCAATCGAGTGAAAGCACAAAAGAAATCAAATCCGAGAATCATTATGCCTCATTATCATCTTATATGTCATAACAATCTAAAAATAAACCAGGAAATCCAATAACATTTCCCTTTGTTGCCATGCTAGAGTTCATGACCCCTAAACCCTGGCCATTGATTGGTCGATTGAGTCATTCGCAGTGCGTTGTGGGATACATCAAGATGGCTGCGCCCTTGAAGTGAAAATAAAATCTATTCTAAAACATTGAAATTTCTAAGGATTGTGAATAAACTATCGATAAATTTTGGATATATACTTTTGCAAACACCATAAAGTGTTTTTATACAGGCCGTTGGATATAAATTTCGCTATCCAAGGAGTTAAAAGTTGCCGAAAGTTTGAATCAGTTATCGGCTTGCAATTTGCAGTCTGCTGTCAGTACATCCGAGTGGACTGAACTGTTGACAACATACTTTTGTGATGATCGTGCAGGCGAGGAAAGTGATTTTTCTGAAGATTCAGATGATTAGGAGGAAATCTTAGTCGATCCTGAACCTGAGATTGATAATAATAATCATGTAGGAATACAAGGTGACTATGTCAATGAATTTGATTTGAAAAGCCAAAGGCAATAATTTGATATTGATATTGATGATCAGCAGCCCCAAGACCCTTTGGTAGTTGATGAAATCGCTTTTGCTGTCAGTAAAATGCAGGAGTTGTGGCAGAGTACGGACAAAGATGAGGAATACAAAGTTATTAGAGAATTTAACTGCCAGTCCTGTAAGCTCAACAATGGGAAACCGTGTTACGAGAATTTGATTGAGGACACAATCTATGAGATGAGAATGAATATGTCAGCCCACAATGATTTTGAAAAGGAAAATCAGCTGCGTATATTGTCGTCACCCATGTCGGTCCGTCCGTCCGTCGGTCCACAATTGCTCGTAAACACTCTACAGGTCACAATTCTTGACGGATTTTGACGAAACTTACTGGTAATGTTTATTACCGCCCAAGGATAAACCCTATTGAAAATCAGCGAAATCTAAAAATATTTACTATGAATTATTGCCCTTGTTCTTAAAAACGCGTTCGATTTTTGGCTCGTAAACACTCTACGGGTCACAATTCTTGACGGATTTTGACGACACCTACTGGTAATGTTTATTACCGCCCAAGGATGAACCCTATTGAAAATCAGCAAAATCGGAAAATATTTACTATGAATTATTGCCCTTGTTCCTAAAAACACGTTCGATTTTCGGCTCGTAAACACTCCACGGGTCACAATTCTTCACGGATTTTGATGAAACTTAATGGTAATGTTTATAACCGACCAAGGATGAAAACTATTGAAAATGAGCAAAATGAAATATTTACTATGAATTATTGCCCTTGTTCTTGAAAACACGTTCGATTTTTGGCTTGTAAACACTTTACAGGTCACAATTCTTGATGGATTTTGACGAAACTTATGATAATGTTTATTGCCACCCAAGGATGAACCCTATTGAAAATCAGCAAAATCAGAAAATATTTACTATGAATTATTGCCCTTGTTCTTTAAAACGCGTTTGATTTTTGGCTCGTAAACACTCTACAGGTCACAATTCTTGACGGATTTTGAAAAAACTTCATGGTAATGTTTATTACCGCCCAACGATGAACCCTATTGAAAATCAGCAAAATCAGAAAATATTTACTATGAATTATTGCCCTTGTTCTTAAAAATGCGTTCGATTTTTGGCTCGTAAACACTCTACAGGTCACAATTGATGACGGATTTTGATGAAACTTGCTGATAATGTTAATTCCCACCCAAGGATGACAACTAAAATAATCAGCAAAATCAGAAAATATTTACTATGAATTATTGTCCTTGTTCTTGAAAATTGGCTCGTAAGCACTATACATGTCGCAATTCATAACAGATTTTGACGAAACTTAATGATAATGGTTATTACCACTAAAGCATGAACTGTATTGAAAATCAGCTAAATAGAAAAATAATTACTATGAATTATTGTTGTTGTTCTTGAAAACATGTTTGATTTTTGGCTCGTAAGAAGAGACACTAATAGACACGTCGGGCAAACCAAACCACGGTCACTTAGGGCAGACCAAACCACGGTCACTTCGGGCAGACCAACCCACGGTCACTTCGGGCAGACCAACCCACGGTCACTTCGGGCAGACCAAACCACGGTCACTTCGGGCAGACCAACCCACGGTCACTTCGGGCAGACCAACCCACGGTCACTTCGGGCAGACCAAACCACGGTCACTTCGGAAGATATTTTTACAAAATCTTTTTTGTCCAAAAGAAAGTAGATAATGTGAGTTAAAATTGATATTTCAATTAAAAGAGCTTTGATTAAGCAGAATTAAAATTTAGCGAACATTTTAATGTTTATAATTAAAACAAATTTTAAAAGAATCACATTCAGATATCTTCCAATTGAATTCCAGATGTAAAAAAGATACATCTAACTTCAACAGCAATATATCACGAACACCATTCGCAATAAATGCTATTTGAAATTTGTTTACAACACCAACGCAATTTATAAAGTCAGGAAAAAATCATTTGGTTAAATTGCTTCAAAATGTAAATTCGTATTCCTAATGTAAATAACTACTTTACATAGAAAGCTAATGTGACTTCAATTGGATATGTAAATTCATGAAAACTACAAAGTAACTAATGAAAATGGTCAGAGAGTATTAACATATTTCCAAAAGTTTATTGTACATTAAACCATTAGAATCTCCAAGAGCAAACTAAGGATATAATGCTGCTGAGAAATTACCTCTTCTGGCTCTGCCTTTCTTTTGGCACTAACAGATTTCCCATCGGGGTTAACCTTATCTTTCGCATTTTTATTAGCTATCTACAATATAATGAAGTTCATTTAAAGCAGTAATAAAATATCAATATTGATACAAAAGTGTAGCTGTCTTACGGTCATGGTTAGGCATGCTAGCCTTAGAATTTTAACCAGTCTAAAATTATAAATCGACTAATAGTTGTGTATTATCGCGTACACAAGTTAATTTTAACGTTTTTACACTAAGTCAAGGGCAATAACTCATAAACCAACTCCTGGAATCGCACCATTTTCGAACTCATCCGAGATATTATCAAGATGAATACACATAATAAGATTCATTCAAATCGGATAAAAACTCTAGCTTCTATCGCGTACAAAAGTTAATTTAATGTTTTTTCACTAAGTCATGGGCAATAACCCATAAACTGACGACTGGAATTGCGCCATTTTCGAACTCATCCGAGATATTATAAAGATGAATAAACATACCAAGTTTCATTCAAATCCTATAAAAATTCTAGCTTTTATCACATACACAAGTTAACTTTAACTTTTTTCACAAAGTCAAGGGCAATAACTCACAAACCGATAACTGGAATCGCGCCTTTTTTGAACTCATTCGAGATATTATCATAATGAATACACATACCAAGTTTCATTCAAATCGGATAAAAACTCTAGCTTCAATAGCGTACACAAGTTAATTTTAACGTTTTTACACTAAGTCAAGGGCAATAACTCATAAACCAACTCCTGGAATCGCACCATTTTCGAACTCATCCGAGATATTATCAAGATGAATACACATACCAAGATTCATTCAAATCGGATAAAAACTCTAGCTTCTATCGCGTACAAAAGTTAATTTAATGTTTTTTTCACTAAGTCAAGGGCAATAACCCATAAACTGACGACTGGAATTGCGCCATTTTCGAACTCATCCGAGATATTATAAAGATGAATAAACATACCAAGTTTCATTCAAATCCTATAAAAATTATAGTTTTATCACATACACAAGTTAACTTTTTTCACTAAGTCAAGGGCAATAACTCACAAACCGATAACTGGAATCGAGCCAATTTCGAACTGTTCCAAGATAATATCAAGATGAATACACATATAAAGTTTCATTCTAATTGGATGAAAACTCTAGCTTCTATTGCGTACACAAATTAATTTAATAATAATAACTCATAAACCGACCACTGGAATCGCTCCATTTTCGAACTTATCCGAGATATTATCAAGATGAATACACATACCAAGTTTCATTCAAATCGGATAAAAACTCTGGTCTCTATCGCGTACACAAGAATTGTTAACAGACGGACGGACCGACGGACGGACAGGGGTGACGGCAATATACGTCCACATTTTCATGTGGGCGTATAAAAACCCAAGTATGAACGATCCGAACCGCAAAACAAAAATCAAAATCTTGAACTTTTCATTATGACTAATGTAAAAGAATATATATCAACAAATGAGAAAGTATTTCAAATGAAAAGTGGAATCAAGTGTTTAGAATTGTAAGCATACCCTGCTTGGCGCCAACCTGCCATAGCTGCACAACATTTCACATAATATGAAAAAGTATAAACAAAATACCATACCTTTTTTTCAAAATTATATCATTATAGGCACTTATTGGTAAGACAAATTGAATTTCTTCGCCATCACGATTGACTGTTAGGGTTTTAGTAGGAGCACTCGGTCCTGGTCGATTTGGAGCACTGAAAAATCACAATAGAAAAGAGTAAGTCAATAATAAAATCAATGTCACCAACACTAATTATTACACATAATAGCCCTACATATTTACCCTAAAAGTAACAACGCCAAAGTCCTAATTAATTCTTTATAGTCATGACATCAAGACGGGGTGAGAATTAATTAGTAAAAAATATGATTCCGATTCATGCAAGCCTGGATATTTCGTTTTACAACTTAAATTAATGGATAAATCACACTCACGTTTCAACTATTTTGTAAGATGCCGCCATGATTGATCACGTGCTCTCCGCTATCGCACCGGTCTGTAGAAAGGAGAAAATGGAGAATCCGGATTACCCACGTGACGCGTAATAGAGTGGTTTTGGACGAATCCGGACCAGTCGTTTTTGTAAATATTTATGTATTTGACGTCATCAGTTTGTGTGGTCACGTGAATCTTGAATGATCACGTGAATCTTGGACCATAAAATTTAATATCTTGCAACATGATTTTAATGTCTTGGTATATTAATAACATTCTTGGATCATATTTTTTTTTTTAAACAAGTTTGATTTTCGATAAACATATAAAAAATTTCTCATGCATATTAAAACTCGTTACACATCTTTTTGAGCACGTAAATAAAAAAAAGTTCTTGGATAGTAATTTAAAATTCGTGACATTAACTTATGAAGCAATTAAAAATAAATTACGTTTTTTCAGAGATAATTTTTGGTCTGGGTATGTATGTTGGCATATAATTAAAATTATTGATACTTGATCATGAATTTCTTGGTATATAATGTTAATTTCTTGGTATATAATGTTATTTCTTGGTATATAATGTTATTTCTTGGTATATATTTGGAATTTTTTGGTATATATTTGGAATTTCTTGGTCTATAATTTCAACTTTTTGGTATGTAATTTTCTAATCTTGGATTTTTTCCGTTTTGGCATTCCATAGACGAGGCACGAATAAATAATTAACACAAATATTACTACATATCCTGCTATAGTAAAGATTTTGAGTACACGGTTAGTGACTCTTTGATTTTTGGCAGTTTCTAATCATTTTTATACGCCCTCATCTCTATGAGGACGTATATTGTCGGCACCCCTGTCCGTCCGTCCGTCGGTCTGTCCGTCGGTCTGTCCGTCCGTCAACTTTTGCTCGTAAACGCCTTTAAAACTAGAGTTTTTGACGGAATCAAATGAAATTCGATATGTGTATACATATTCTTATAACAAAGATCAAGTTCGAATTTGAGCTATTTTCGATCGTTAGAAGCTGAGTTATTGCCCTTGCCCCAAATCCGTTCGTCCGTACGTCATTATTTGCTTGTAAATGCCCTTAAAACTAGAGTTTTTGATGGAATCAATTGAAATTTAATATGTGTATTCATATTCATAAAATAAAGATCGAGTTCGAATTTGAGCTATTTTCGATCGTTAGAAGCAGAGTTATTGCCCATGCCCCAAATCTTGAATATGCTATTACTCTCTTAGTTTTCAACCGATTTTGATGAAAATTGGACCTAAATCGAAAGGTTTGAGAAAGTTAAGTTTACTACTGATTCAAATTAAGTCTTTTTCAAGATTTAGGCCTCTTTCATCAGTTTTGAGGAGTTTTCGCACTTTAACCTCTATACAGTAAGTGTTTCTATCAACATCAATTGCTTGTAAACGCTCGAAAAACTAGAATTTTTGATGAAATCAAATGAAATTTGGTATGTATATACATATTCAGAAAACAAAGATCAAGTTCGAATTTGAGCTATTTTCGACCGTTAGTAGCAGGGTTATTGCCCTTGCCCTAAAGTCTTGAATATGCTGTTACTATCTTAGTTTTCAACCAATTATGTTGAAACTTAAAATGGATGTTATTGGACCTAAATCGAAAGGTTTGAGAAAGTTTAGTTTTATCCTGATTAAATTTTTCGTTAGGCGTATATGGCCGTGGTCCACTATCTTTTCATTGAATGATTATGAAATGTTTATTAGGGAATCAAATACATTGTTAAATCATGTTATTCGTGTGTTTAAATGACCCTATGTAACGTAGACTTGATCTTAAAATGTGTATCAATATTTTATTTCATCGATTTAATTTGATATTTTCGATTTACTTATGTTGCACAAACAATAAATATAGTAGTTCAGCTAATTTTAGGTAGTACCGTGAGAGTATTCGGTATCGATAATGACGTTTGATCAACGTTTGTCGTTTCTTTTCCAATGTTTGGTCGCTTCACAGTATCAGTTTTTAATGATCTGACAGTAATATTAGAGTAAAGATAGTGGACCACGGCCATATACGCCTAACAAAAGTCATACATTTAATCAGGATAAAACTAAACTTTCTCAAACCTTTCGATTTAGGTCCAATAACATCCATTTTAAGTTTCAACAAAATTGGTCGATATTAGATAGTAATACCATATTCAAGGCTTTGGGGCAAGGGCAATAACTCTGCTAATAACATTCGAAAAAGCTCAAATTCGAACTTGATCTTTGTTTTCTGAATTTGTATATACATTCCGAATTCCATTTGATTCCATCAAAAATTCTAGTTTTTAGAGCGTTAACAAGCAATTGATGTTGATAGACGCACTTACTGTATAGAGGTTAAAGGGCGAAAACTCCTCAAAACTGATGAAAGAGGCCTATATCTTGAAAAAGCCTTAATTCTAATCAGGAGAAAACTAAACTTTCTCACACCTTTCTATTTAGGTCCAATAACATCCATTTTAAGTTGCATCATAATCGGTTGAAAACTAAGAGAGTGATAGCATATTTAAGATTTGGGGCAGGGGCAATAACTCTGTTAGTAACGATCGAAAATAGCTCACATTCGAACTTGATCTTTGTTTTCTGAATATGTATATACATTCCGAATTTCATTTGATTCCATCAAAAATTCTAGTTTTTAGAGCGTTAACAAGCAATTGATGTTGATAGACGCACTTACTTTATAGAGGTTAAAGGGCGAAAACTCCCCAAAACTGATGAAAGAGGCCTATATCTTGAAAAAGCCTTAATTCTTATCAGGAGAAAACTAAACTTTCTCAAACCTTTCTATTTAGGTCCAATAACATCCATTTTAAGTTTCATCATAATCGGTTGAAAACTAAGAGAGTAATATCATATTTAAGATTTGAGGCAGGCTTGTAACAATCGAAAATAGCTCAAATTCGAACTTGATCTTCGTTTTATGAATATATATATACACAGATCAAATTTCATTTGATTCCGTCAAAAACTCTAGTTTTTAGAGCGTTTACAAGCAAATGTTGATGGACAGACAGACAGATTTGGGGCAAGGGCAATAACTCTGCTTCTAACGATCGAAAATAGCTCAAATTCAAACTTGATCTTCGTTTCACGAATATGTATACACGAATATGTATACACATATCAAATTTCATTTGATTCCGTCGAAAACTCTAGTTTTTAGAGCGTTTACGAGCAAATCGAGGGCTGAAAGCCAAAACTGGTTAAGTCCAAAATGACACATTTGAGAAAATCGACTTTAAAGTTTTGAAAAAAATACTCAAAATCAGAAAATACTTAAATCATTTTTGTTTTGCTGCATGTAATATAACATGTACATGCCTTTAAGATGTCATATTTGCTAATTGTGTTGACCGACCATTTGGTGCAAAAATTAGCAAAAATGGACATAAACATTTTTGGCAGAGAACAAATTGACCTTGCTTTGATGTCATTTTATAACTATTAAATTACTAATAAAAGTGAAATTCGATAAAGTAAACATTACCAAGGCTTCATTTTTAAATGGAAATAATCAGTTCTGCAGACTGTATTTATTTTGTTTTATGCAGACATTGTTTTTCGGCAGTGGACATAACCAGTTATGGCAGGCAATTTTTAGGTTGAAAGTATCTCAGCTATTTATTCAGATAGGAGTATGACATTTCTTGAAGATAAAATATACATCTGTAGATGCACAAAACTGGACTTAACTCATTTTGCCAAAAAGTGGACTTAACCAGTTTTGGCTTTCACCCCTCGAAATGTTGACGGACGGACGGACGGACAGGGGTGCCGACAATTACGTCCTCATAGAGAGATGAGGGCGTATAAAAATGACCCCATTCGACATGGTTACATTAGCATCTGCAAGTATCTTATATTTCAAAGCGTATACACTCATGGATATAGGTAACGTAAATATCACTGAATGGTAACGTAAATATTATTTTGGATTTTCAGAATAAAATGGAGAAAACGAGAGCCCAATTACAAAAAGATTACAGAGAGCGGAAGAAACTGAAAGATGGTAAAAGATACTTGATAAAAGAGTCGTCTAGAGTTAAGAAATATTACGTTTCATTGAGTTGTTTGACAGAAAAGGATAGAAAGAAAAGAAATCGAGTAGCTGCTGAAAGAAATGGAAAGCATCGAAGGTTGCTTCAGGAAAGAGCTAGGGAAAGACAAGAGGAAGAGGATAGTGATGAAAGTGAAGAGACGAGTGGATATGAATCGTCGAGGCTGGTTGTAAAGCTTCCTATTCCAAACACCAAATCAAAAAACGAAAATACGAATAGCAAAGGCATTGATGCGCTCTAATAGAAAATGTAAGAAAACAGAAGAAAAATTAGAGCAAAAAACTGTGAAACGCCAAATATTTCTTGGGAACGTTTTGTTGGATCAAATTTCCAGAACCAAGACAGACAAATCACAGAAATATGCAGCCTTGCGAGTTCTTGCCGGACGGGTGACCAAGAAATACAGATGTTTGAATATCTTAAGGAAGGCGTCAAATCTGGCATGCTCAAGAACTCTGTCAAAGTATGCTAACCAGAAATTCAAGGCAAAGAAAGTTGTTACCAGAAAATGTCCGAGAGAGGTTACTGTGTTTTTCGACAGAAGTGGCAACCGCAGATCAAATCCCGGAAAGAAAGATTCTAAAAGGATAGACGGAGAGAAGAGGCAGACTAAAGTATTGACTGATTTCTTAGGTAATTTGTATAATAAGTTACTAGCTGAAAATCCAACCAATTGTTTGTCATTGGCTACATTTTGCCCACTGCGCCCAAAACACGTCTTGCCGGTGAAATTAACAAGAAAACAATCTTGTTTGTGTATCAGACATCTGAATGCATCTATGAAGATGCCGGCGCTACGGAAAACTGGAGTATCGGTAAGTGTACATCCAGAAGTTGAGGTGAATTTAGAAGATTGGATGAGCTCTTTACAAATATTGCTGTTTATAAAGGAATTCATATTGATGTATGGAAAAGAGTAGAAATAGCGGGAATGAAGCAGATGAAGGTTGTTAATGAAAGCAAGTTGAAAGGGTATTTTCTTATAGAGCTGAAGAGAGAGTTATCTGAATTTAGATCACACGTGAAGATGGATTTTGCTGAAAACTACACCTGTCGATCCGTGGACGAAATTCAGAGTGCTTATTGGAACCAAACATCTGTAACAATTCGTAAAGAGGGCGAGCTTCGCCATAAAAGCTTCGTCTTAATATCCGACGACTTAGCACACAATGCCAATACTGTTTGGGCCATTCTTGATATCTTGGTTCCAGAACTACGAAGAATTGATCCGAATCTCAAACTTATTCATTACTGGACAGACAGTCCCTCAAGTCAATACAGAAATAAATATATTTTTGATATAGTTTCTAATCATTGTGGTCTGTATGGCGTAAACGCCAGGTGGAATTACTTTGAAGCCGAACATGGTAAGGGTCCTTGTGACGGGCTGCGTGGAACTACGAAGAGACTTGCTGATGAAGACATTCGGATGAAAGCTGCAGTCATTCAAGACGCTTCTGACTTTTTTGTATCCTCTTCATTTTGTCTTTCATTAGCTCTTTCCTAAAGTAACCTTCGATGCTTTCCATTTCTTTCAGCAGCTACTCTATTTCTTTTCTTTCTATCATTTCCTGTCAAATAACTCGATGAAACGTAATATTTCTTAACTCTAGACGACTCTTTTATCAAGTATCTTTCACCATCTTTCAGTTTCTTCCGCTCTCTGTAATCTTTTTGTATTTCGGCTCTCGTTTTCCCCATGTTATTATGAAAATCCAAAATAATATTTACGTTACCATTCAGTGATATTTACGTTACCTATATCCATGAGTGTATTAAATATAAGATACTTGCAGAAATTAAACAAATGCTAATGTAACCATGTCGAATGGGGTCATTTTTACTCTAATATTACTGTCAGATCAGTAAAAATTGATATTGTGAAGCGACTTAACATTGGAAAAGAAACGACAAACGTTGATCTGTCATTATCAATACGGAATACTCTCACGGTAGTACCTAAAATTAGCTGAACTAATATATTTATTGTTTGTGCAACATAAGTAAATCGAAAATATCAAATTAAATCGATGAAATAAAATATTCCATAATGTGTTTCTCACACAAACCAAACACAAGTTTTTATGTTAAAGTTGGTTTTGTTTGGTTTTCGCATAATAAAGGTGAATGGTAAGTATATTCTTGTTTCAGATTCCATCATACAACAATCACTAGATTGTCTGAAAATTGGTTTTTAAGGCGAATTGACCAAAAATGCAATTCATCGACAAGTTTAAAACATCCCCCAAATGTGTAACTTTCGTACGGACAACAAACATTCGTTATATAATTCACGTGTACCTAACACAAGATAGTAATCAATTTAAATATTATATCCTTACAAGCAATAATTCTAGTTTTGCATACGTTGGAACATACAAATAATGCTTGGCGACAGTAACGTAAGTATCGTTTTTGAAATATATTGGGCAAATAAGAACAGATTAATATGGATTTTTAGAATCGTACCATGGTTTATTAATCAGATAACATCATTAGCATATAAGTGAGGTTCAAAACTTGATTTTCAAAACCCCTTTGTTTACTGCATATAGGTACGTTTATGTGAGCGACACGTAAATATTAACTTTATTTGAGAATGGGCCTTGAGTAGATTTCATCGAATTTAACCAATAAATAAATTGAAAATCATTCATTGATTAATCAAGCACTATGTCTTCAAGTGGAGGCGATATATTTTAAACGCAAACAGCGTTTAGTGTTGATGTGGACAATGATATAAACCTGCCAAATTTCAACTTGAAAAGTGATATATTTTCGGATATTACAAGTGAAGATGAGCCACAGGTTCACAACACTAGTTTTGGAACACCTTTAAATCAAAACGATTTGGATACTTTAGGGAAAGATGGCTTATCCAAGAAAACTGAAAGTAAATCAAAGTAGGCAGTGTATCTTTTTAAAAAATAAGGGCACAGAGAGTGGGATTAAATGTGGAGCATTGCGACATCCTTAACCTATCAAATGAAAATCTTAATACTTTACTTGGATATTTCATAGAAATCAAAAATGAAAAAAGCAGTGATTATAAACAAATCACTTTGTATGAAATCATTATTTCTATCCAATATCATATGCGACAAAATGGGCGCGTTATTACGCTGATGGTGATTTTCGTGGAATGAAGGCTGTTTTGGATGCAAAAATGAAAGATTTGAATCGTCAGGGAAAAGGTGTACAGAGACGACAGGCCGATATCATTAATGAGAAAGACGAAAACATAAAGTGGAATAATATGATTCTTGGAACCAGCAGTCCACAACAACTATTAGATACCCTAGTCTTTCGGTCTCCATTTCGCCTTAAGGGCCGGACAGGAACATCGTAATCTTTGTACTGGTGCTTTATCTCAACTGACAATCAAAGTAGATGAACTTGACCTTAAATATTTAGAATTTCGTGAGGATGTTTCAAAGACAAATCAAGGAGGCTTACAACATCGCAAAATGGCACCGAAAACAACCAGGGCATATGAAAACAAAGAATACCCCGAGAGATGCCCGGTCAAAATGTATGAAAAATATTTGAGGTTAAGGTATGTTAATTATAAACATTTTTCTGATTTATACCAATTCTGAAGGCGATCTGTCCACTGACTACTAGATGGGTACCAAATCAGCAACACAAAATAAACGTCAATAATTACAGCAATTTTGGATACATGCATGCAATTTCATTAAAATCTTTTTATATAGGAAAACGTAATGTCAAATAATCACTTGACCGTAATCTGTATGCTGAATTTTTTTAAATACTTTTGTTTATTTTCAGGCCTAAGAATGGTAAATTAGACGCATTCTATTTGAGGCCACGAAACAACTACTCTACAGACGTTTGGTACTGTGATGCTCCTGTTGGGATACATATGTTGCAGAAAACAGTTCAAAAGTTATGTGAAAGTGCAGGCTTAAAAGGACACTTCACCAATCATTCTTTTTGCGGAGAAGACACAAATCAAATGCCATCAGATCCTATAAACGTACTAATGATAACCAACAAGCTGAAATGAGTAATAAGATTTTACGGGTACACAATGCTTCCCCTCCTCCACCATGCAAAAAATTGAAAACAGGCGCTAACGCAAAAGACGATGAAACAAATGAAGGTGAAAAACATTTTTCCTTCAAATCAGAAACCGTATCATTTTGTTTAAAATGTTTAACTCATGTTTTGTATGGAACCTTATTACGTCCGTGTACTGTTTAGATATTAAATTTTGTATTTTGCTGAAAGTTTGTTATACCTAATTTCCACTGTCCATTCTTAACCTATACGTCCATTCTTAACGTAAATCTGTCCATTATTTGAATTAATAATGAACAGTTCCTGTTTAAGAATGGACAGTTTCAGTTTAAGAATAGACAGTTAATGAACTGTGTTAAAGGTGTTTACACTGGCGTAAGCCACTCTTCTGGATATTGAATTAAAAGAACAATAGATGACGTCATAGCTATGGTTTAACAGTTTTTACTTCCAGAATGTAACTTTTTATACTATACAGGAACTAGTAATACGTCTCATGGCTCACCATATGATTTCATTAATAAGAGAGGTCCATCAAGAGCTCTTTCTCCACTGAAAGAATTGTTTATCACTTTGGTTCGTCTACGTAAAGGTTTGTCCGAAAAATTATTATCAGACCTGTACAATATTTCTGAAGGTCATGTTTCCAAAATTCTGACAACTTGGATTTTATTCTTTTATGATAGACTAATATTTCTACCAATATGGTAATCAAAAGACCACCTTTTTTTTCGTCAAAATTTTCCTCATACACGAGCTATAGTAGATTGCACAGAATTTTTTATTGAACAACCATCCGCATCATTGTGTCAAAGAGAAACTTTCTCCTTCTACAAGCATCGAAACACTGCAAAAGGTTTTTTGGCAATTTCACCAGAGGGTCAAATAACATTTTTATCTCCCTTGTATGCGGGTCTCTGTTCTGATAAAAAAAAATCATAAGACTTGTGGTTTTTTAGATTGGCTGTCAGATGGTGACTATCTAATGGTCGATAGGGACTTGAAAATTCTCTGACGGTAGCTGCGGCTAGGGTTCATGTTGAAAGGGCTGTGAGGAAAGTCAAGGAATTTGAAATTTTCCGAAATGTTATTCCAATAACAATTTGTCCCATGTTAGAAAAAATCTGGTTTGTTTACAGGTCATTTGATAAAACCTGAAAAAAAAATTGCTGGTAATGTTTATGATAATTATTGTTTTCACATAGACTCTATGCATTAAAGGGAAATAAACATATTGATGATAATAGAAACTTAAATTCACTACTGTGGATGTTGTCGATGCGTCCCTGAATCTTACAAGGTGGAGATAGCTGAATATTCTTTTGGTCGAAAATAATACGCAAGTAATAGGCCTTTTTATTTAATGAAAATAACGAGCAGACGATAAACCTACTTCCGCTTTGTTCGCTCACAAAATAAGAGGCGTTTTAAATAAATAAAAACAAATGTTTTGTGAGAAATGTTTATTTCATATAATTATAAAATCGACAGCAAAAGATATAAGACAGAACACTACATAGAAAACTGGAAAGGTACATACCGTCCCTTATAACGTTATTGCAAGTTATGGGCCATATGACCCCATCGGACACCATCTTTGTCGCTAGGTGGCGTGCAACTGGAAAGTGGTGAATTGTCCTAATAACAGAATGAATTGTTTTTGTAAATCTATTCTTTATTGTTCAAACAAAAGCTACTTGAATAAACTAATTATAAGATAAGTTGACAAAATCGATAAAATTCCGTTAAATTTGTGACACCTGATTAATTTTTATATGAGTACAGTACAGAACACAAGAGGCATGAGATCAAAGATAACTGTAAACTCCTGTTGTCCACGTGATTAGTAGAATTGATTGATACATGACCATCCATGTACTATACTTGTTAGCAGCAGACAATATTTGAGTAGGCCTACATAAAATATTGTTTGCTTATTTGACTCTCTCAAAACAGTTTTTTGAAAATAAAGATAAACATAACAAACGGTCATTATAATGACATTGTTCTGAGTAATGTAGTTTTGAATTTAATTTTTTTTCCCCCCATCTCCAAATTATCGAGTAATAATGTTATGTCTTTTTCATAGATGAAGATGGAAAGAAAGAATTGGAATGAATTTTAAAATCATCTAATTGTTTCCAGAAACTAGTAGAGACATAATATTGAAACTACACCTGCAATAAGCTTACTTACAAGAAAATCACCATCTCCGGTTAAAACTCCAAAAAAGCAGAGAAAAATAAACCTGAAAAAAAACAACAAATAATGAAATTGATGCTGGAGTCTCGAGCCCAAGTCCCTCTAAAAAAGAAAAGGTATTATTTTATTATTTTTTAATTTGGCTCATTTGACTTGAAAAATATATATATACATAAACTTACGTATTATTATTATGGTATGACACAGTCGCATCATATGTTAACGTCGCATTTCATTTCCATATTTGTCTATATTAAAGTTGACGAATTGTTTTGAAATGATACCTTAAAGAAGGTTAAATCGAGGGCTTTCAGTAGCATGTGCCCAAGGCAATATGTTGTTCCTCCGGTGTGTTTTGACGGTTTCATGCTGCACTCGGTATAGCTTTTTTATTTTACTAATATGAAAAATATATCATAACTAACTTTAATTATGTACTACCACTCAAACGGATAACGGAAACCTGGTGAGGAACTAGAATACTTAGGTATTGGGGTGTAAGCCTGTGAATCATTTTATAGAAGATGGTCAGTTGATGAAAAAGGCGACGGTCTTGCAAACTCGAGAATCCGGATTCTTTATATAGAACGTGATGGGATGTGCCATGGACTAAACCGGTTATTGTCCTAAGTGAGTCTAAATTTAATTTTTCAAGTTTCAATGCATCTACGTCACTACAGTTGTTCCAGAGACTATCACCATAGTCGAATATTGGTAGAATAAACTGTTTGTATAATGTTTCCAAAGATTTTGCGGTTGATTTTATATTTTAGATGTCGTAGGCAGGCAATCATTTTTGATGATTTTGATACCAAATAATCGATATGTGTAGTCCATGAGCAAGTGTTGTTGAGGTAAATACCAAGATGTTTATGAGATGTTACGTCGGTCAAAATAGTGCCGTTAAAATCGAGAGAAAAAACGGAAGGCTGTTGCTTTCTTGAAAATGTCACACATGAGGTTTTAGACGGAGTTCTGTTTTCAAGGTAATTTTGTATTAAAGATATAAAAAGGATCCGCGAATACCGATGGAGTTAAGCTTATGTATGAGCCCTTCAAACCAAACTCTGTTAAAATCACGACTTATGTCGAAAAATAACATTTGAACTTCCCCGCCTACGTCAAGGGTTTGTGATATGCTATTATAAATATCTATAAGTTGATATACCGCTGAATCATTTTCAGTAAAACCTGATTGGAAACGAGACAAGATGTTATGACTAATTAAAAAATAGCGATGGCCATCGTAATACGCCCACTTTTATAATGGCAGCCAATTCGTCCGGGGGATTGACAAGAGTGGTCAGTAAATGAAAGATTCTGAGAATGACATTTTCTCTTTTTACAAGAGTAAAACCATGGGTAAAAGTTTCCTGGAAAAAACAATTATGTCACTGAAATATGCATAAAACAAGGGCAACCAACGTTTAGGTTCCATCCTAAAATATATAGAGCATTCACATAGTTGTTGATGTTTCTGAATTTCAATAAGGTGTATCCCAAGGTCAATGCAAACACTAACACAAAGTTTCATCAAAATCCACCAAGAAACAAGCTCTCTATTGTTTCCACAACACATTTACAAAAACAAGGGCAATAACCAATTAAATATATTAAGATTTGTCTGATTTTCAATATGTTTCATCCTCACAACAAGTTTCATTAAAATCAATCAAGAAGCCAGCTCTCTATCCTGTGAGGGTGTAACGGGCTGAAAAATTAACATGTCTTAAAGAACAAGGGGCGATAACTCATGGGTTAACAACCACTCACAGCAAGTTTCATAAAAATCCACCAAGAAACCAGGGCCCGTATTCACAAAGCTTCTTAGAATTTTCTTAACTCTAAGAATTCTTAAATCAGTTAAGAATTCTTAGTTTCCTTGACAACACGCTTAAATATTTAAGAAATTCTTAGAAATAGATAAGAAATCTTAAAATCATGCTTAACTTTAAGTGAGGTCTTGAGGACACTTAAATATTTAAGAATTTTTTAAGTTTATTCAAAATGGCTGCTGAAAAATACACTAGGAAAAATGTTTGGGATATTTATTCGGATAGAGACTTTCTGACTAGATACAGACTGGATAAAGATGGTGTAAGATTTGTTACAAATCTTATAGAGGATGATATTTCACCTGTAACGTTCAGGAACCGTTCTGTTTCGCCAGTTCTGAAAGTGTTGGTCGCTTTGCGGTATTTTGCTACTGGGGAAATGCAACTTTGTAATGCTGATGATTTTGGACTTTCACAACCATCTGTCAGTCGAATAATTAACCAGATAATCACAGCACTGGTTTCACCTGATATCATTCAGAGGTTTATCAAATTTCCCACCAACCCTCAGAATATTATACGGAATGAGAGGGCTTTCTGTCAGATAGCACAGTTCCCAAAAGTTGTGGGTGCGATTGATGGCACACATGTTCGTATTGTGGCTCCTAGTGTGAACGAGGAAGTATTTGTTAATAGGAAGAACTATCATAGCATCAATACACAGGTGGTGTTTGATCCATTTTATCGGATCATTGATGCTGTTGCTAACTGGCCTGGATCTACCCATGATGCACGCATCCTCCGAGAATCCAGTTTATTTGCGATGTTTGAGAATGGTCGCATTCCTCCTGGAACACATCTGTTAGGAGACAGTGGCTATCCAAGCAAACCATGGCTGTTGACGCCCTACTTGAGGCCAAATCCAGACAAACAGAGCCGATACAACAGGTAAATAATATAGTCAATTCCAAAGCTTCTATTGCTTACACACTGTGTCTGTATAAGATAAAACCGGAGCAAGATTTTATTCTAATACTCCATTAGCACTTCACGTCACGTTAGTTTACCTAAACATTAAATCATTTTATCTTCCAGAGCTCATAAAAGAACCCGTTCGCTGGTTGAGCGAGGTATAGGACAAATGAAAAGGAGGTTCTATGTCCTTCATTCAGAGATAAGACTATCACCTGAGAAAGCCTGTAAGGTATGCATCACATTGTTAACCTGTGAATAAGGGCTTGGTATATACTTGTGACAATATATGAGTTCCAGTTTAATAACTGTTTTAAAGAACATTTGTCATTAATAATTGTTCCTTGTTGAACTTTCATTATATAAAACTAGACCAAATCCTAACCCAGATATTATATGATAAGAGTTCCGGAGATCATTTATTATAATAATGTTGTTCTTTTATGAATATTTATTATGAGGAACAAATATACGGTCACATACTGACCTTATTAATATTGTATCACTAATTGAAATCGTTGATGCCCATTCCAGGTTATAATGTGCTGTGCTGTCCTCCACAACATATGTAAGGACAGAAATGTTCCAATGCCAGAGGAAATGGATGACGAGGAGGAAGAACGTCAACTTTTGCCTCCCCCACCAGCTGGTAACATTAATAATGCTTACAGGGACGAATTTGTACAGAGAAACTTTTAATAATGGACATTAACATGTATATATTTACTAACAAAGAAACGTTTTTAAAACTATTTTCATCTTTTATTGTACATATATGTAAATTTAAATTATCTGTAAAATACAAATGTAAGAACCGGTACCAAAAAATTTACATTTCGTTCTGCATTTTTGTTTTTTTCATTTTAAGAATGTCCCGCTTGAGGGTTAGACATTCAATCTCAAGCAGGATTTTCTTCTTTTCCATATCCTGATATTTACTATCTGATGGCATGACAATTGGTACATGTATATCATCTATCATCTGTACGGTACTTTCCTCACTCAGATCAAGTAGAGTGGTGCTCAATCTGAAATAACAAAGACGATCTATTTTAAAAGTTCACAGTTACTGGTTATCCATTTTTAAATACGGTACCTTTAAATATTATACAATAATAATTAACAATTCAATTCATTCCATCTGTAAATTAGAAGATTATTTCATTCTGTGTCTACATTTAGGGCTGTATGTAGGCTAAACTATGCACTGAGTGTATTGCTTTTCAAGAACTAAAGCATTAATTACCCATTATCTGTAGTCAGTGGGAACAGGAGAGATGTGCTGTCCAAACAGGAGTTACTGATTCCATGAATTGCTGGACTATCTTTCCCCAAGATATTGTACACCACATCAGAGACAGGTGTAAGATCTTCATTCGTTAATGCTGGACCTCCACCTTCCAAAATAAAAATTCAAATTTTCAAAAAAATGAATTAAGTTTGTGAATGTCATACTCTATAAAATTTAAATATTCATATTAAAGCTTTATCTTACTTTTAATATATCAACAAATCAGTTACTCCTTTTATGTCATTTGAAAATGAAGTAAGTTGACACATGATAGCACAAACGGCCTTCCTTTCTCATAGCTTACCTGTCCCTGTGTGGCTCTTTTTTTTTCGCAGATATTTCAACTTTCGCTTTGGCCTGAATGTTATGCCATTTTTTCTCAAGTTCTTCAGGACTTCGTTTTACATCTGCATAATAAATCAAACAGAACAATAACAAATAATTATTATATAGGAAAACACTCGACCGAAATTACCAAACATATTAAAATAGTATTCACATTCGGGTCGATTCGTCCCAGTCGTATACATTCGGAAGTACAATGCAGTGTGGTCGATTTGACTTGATTCTTATGTGTATGGCGGATGTATAATGCGGATGCATAAGTTGGGCACGATGCGGCAAGTTGGGCATGCGGCAAAACGAACCCACCGCGGGGCGAAATGATTCGAATATGAGTGTCTATGGAAAGTGTATGTCAAGTTCAGCAGATCTAATCTCGAACTGTCAGTTTGTCAACAAACGTATCGGAAATAAATAAGTCATAAAATCAACATTTATCATGAAAATCCGGTACCTTTATCCAAAAATTCAAATGCCTTTCATTGTTTGTGACAAGCTAGATGCGACAAGAAGTAAGGATTCGGACAAGAAACGGCTGTCGCTTGACAGAAACATCGGGGCCGATTCGACCCAGACCCAATCGAGGACCAAATCAAGTCGTATGCATGTCAATAATATAAATCGAATTTAGATGAAAGTATCACCATTCATCATTATTAAATCTAGGCTGGATAATACTCACTTTTAAAGTTCGATTCTAAATTCTCGGCTATTTTCATCCATATTTCCTTTTTCTTTGCTGATGTCACACTCGGCCCAAATTTTCCTCGCAAAACAGATTTATGTTCTTCAATCTGTTTTGCGAGGAAGAGAGACTCATCCTCTGACCAGTTTGGTTTCCTTTTTTTCGAGATCTGCTCCATTTAATATTCCTTTCTTTTTTGTTGAACTCCTATCATCACCTATGGACTTGAATTTGACGTCTGCTATATGACGTAATGGACTATGACGTAAGGTAGCGTCAATGTTACTATTTTTAGCGATTGATTTTCCAAAACGTCACTTAAGAAAATTCTTAGTATAATTTTTAATCCCACAATGCAATGCGCGAAGGTTAAGAAATTTCTTAGTGTGCACGAGCATTCTTATCTAAGTTTTTTCTGAAATTGTACTTAAGTAGAATTTAAGAAATCTTAAATCAATTTAAGAATTCTTAAGTCGTTCTTAGTCTAAATCTTAGAAAATTCTAAGAAGCTTTGTGAATACGGGCCCAGGTCTCTAAGCCGATAATGACAGTTATATACATGTACTCAAAATACATTTTTTAATGCTAATCTTGTTCATAGCAAACTGAAAATAATCCGTACATAACAGGTACTATACTCTTCGCCCATTGGGCGATATGATATTTTTCTATTTCAGATCGGAACAGCAGAAAAATAACTAACAGATTTCCAGTTCACGAACCAAAATAAAGACTCAGAAGCAGATGACCAAAAAGACGCCGAAATTGTGTATATTTTTCATTCGGAAATCGTTTGTGAACATTATTTTCGGAAAAAAGTGACGTGTTTCTCATTATATGTGCATATTCTTTAAACTAGGTGTTGATCGCGAAATCATCATGTGTGTTAAAAACATTTTCAGCATAGGACAACATAGTGACATTTTTTCTGAACATTTTTATTTCTATCAGGTGCATCCTTTTTTTTTCTCGTTATATTTGGTTGTCATCTTCATTTAATTGTTTGATATCTTTTATTCTTTTATTTTTTACTTTGAATGTTTATTTTATTTTTATCCAGGAAAATCATAATTATGTATTTTCCACGTTAAGGAGGGAAGTTATGTAACAAAGGATTGTCTAAGTAGTTGTCTCAAGGGATAAGATTATGATTTAGAGAGGGGTAAAGCGTACAAAGAGACTATTCAGATGTCAGGGGTTATTATGCAACAATAGACAGGTTACATTAAGAAACAATTAAGTTAAGTAATATGTGTACAAGCTTTAGGCAACCTTTAGCTTGGACTACGAACAAAGGGGTTTAGCAGACAATTAATTGTATAGGTAATTGATAGGGTAAGGTATAAGAGTTGGGGAAATGGATTGTTAGTGACTCTTGGGTTAGCGAAGAAACATGTAGTACTAGGTATGGGAATTCCTTATTGGAATTTCCCTTTCTTAGTTTAGACTCGTTAGTTTAGCAGTTGTAGGAGTCAGAGCTGTGCAGTTTCTCGTTATGGGATAGTTCGTAGATTTACGAAGACTTAGTGTTAGTTAGTTCTGTAGTAGTTAGATTTTAGTATTAGAAGATGTAAATAAAGTGTTTGTTAATATTGTAAGCCTTAGTATCAATTGAAGGAAAGTGTCCGGATCCAGTTCTTACAAACGACTATACAGTTTGTAAGAATGATCTATCTTGCATTTTACAAGTAGATTCACACAACAAATAAGACTCGCCAACCAGTATGCTCATCGTACAAGAGCATGTCAACAACATGTCTACAGCAAGAAAGTAGCATGTTTACAATAACTAAATAGCATGTTTACACATGGACGAAACCGGATGCGCACTGCCCAGTATCGTCTCACGATTCTAGTTTTTTATTCATTTTATAACCCTTTATATATCCATGTACATCATTATATTCTTATGTACTTCTCTTATAACATTATCTTTTTGTAAATATGTTTTTGTAGTTTAATATGTAGAAAGATCCCAGGGAAGATTGCCGTGCGCAACTGGGTATCTAATAAAGTTATTATTAATATTATATATAACACAATATATTTGAATCAAAATCGCGCTTTTTAAAACTTGTAAATTTAGTGCCAACTTCCATTGTAACTGTGCGTGTTTTTTTTAAATTTTATTTTGATCTATCTGAAAACTTACAGATAGATAGACAATTTGATAATGAACAAAAACTTAAATTTTGATATCACTTCCGGTTTTGGCGTCATTTGTTTGTAAACTTCAAATTTTAACTTCTAGAGCTTCGGAGATATTTGAACATTTCTTTTTGCATTATGTTAGAAATGGTCATCATAAAATATATAACTGATAAAATCCGAACCGGAAGTACTATGTCAGGTGCAATGTTGTTGTGACTAATTTTTAAAAACTCAAAATGGGGTCCTAGGGGATAATCAGATTTGCATAATATCAATGTCGATGAAATCCTTAGTCTATAGCCAACAACCTTATGACAACCGATTTTTGAATTTCGATTTCGATTTCTTTATATATCTGGAACAAGAATTTTAGTAATTACCGAAACTTTCAAGGCTCATATCTAATGACCTTGACAGTTGATGACCATTTGACACTGTACAAAAGTTATTGCCCTTGACGATATCTATGCACGGATACTTCATTTCGATGTTTACTTCCGATTTTATTTTTGAAAATTAAAGTTTTTAACTTTAAAAAGCTTTGTTACTAGACCTATTATTTTACATACGCCACAAATTCGTTCAGTCTCAGTGACTATGCTAAATCTATTCTATCAAAATATACCCAAAACAATGTATTTAAATGAAAACAGCGCCTTCTGCCTTAAAGTTATTAAATTCAAACTTTGTCAGTTGAAGGGAGAGAACTACATGTTAAAATGTATTTACATTCAAATGCGAGGTTCCCCCCCTTCAACCGGTAATTGAATTAACACGCGTTTGTCCCATTCGAACGACTAGACACGACAGCCTCTCCGACCTGCAACACTGACAGGGGTAATCGGGATGATAAATCAACACCTACAATCATCGTGTATGTGCATCACACATCGAGAGGGTCGTACTATACTGCCATATCTGGGGGGGGGGGGGGGGAATTGTCTCATACTGAACTACATTTAGAATTTTTCAAATGATCTGAAAAAACATTTGCTTGCAAAATATAAGATTAAAACTGACATGTTTGTTGTCTGTATGTTTAAAGGGGACCAATCTTCATTTTTATTGGTTGATTTGAATATACTGAAGTATCCTTCAGAGGCACTAGAAATGTACGAAAATTGCATATTTCCTTCAAATATATCTTAAATTAGACATTTCTCCTTCTATTTCTATAGATGACTTTTCTATATATTGCATAGTATCGCTAATGTGTAGTAGGGCAAATTTCAATGGTGAGTTGTGATAACCAGTACTAAATTGCTGAGCTAAAAAGTCCCCGTTTCTGAGACTTGGTAATATCGACCCACGAAAATGAAGCCTGATATACCTTCAACTGACATGCTTAACATGACTTTCTTACACTGTAACTTGCGTTTTTAACGTATTAAATTATGTTGTAAAAAAAAAAAAAATAAATCTAAATTTTTAATTAATTGAAATTTTAAATACTTTAAACATCTCTGTCACGTGGCCTAATTCATATATGTCAGAAATTCTCTTTTAGCCTTATTACAGTTTATTTGCCCCTTCATCGATGTATAATAAATATATTTTGAACATCATTATCCGAGTTATATACTGTTTTCTAATTAAACAATATCGATTTTTAACTTAAAAAAAACCTCACGTGACCTACATACGTCAAAAATCCGTTTTGAATCTCACTATGCTTGATTTACTATTTAAAATGATATATGACACTGTATGTTCAACTTAAAATTGCGCATTTTGAAACTTTAAAATTTCGATATTAGGCATACTTTTTCCTGTTTTGACTTCAGGCGTTTTTTAGCCTAGCGCTTTTTATTTAAAAAATCCAACTTCTGGAATCTCAAGTCTAATGGCGACCTTGGGTCTGGGACATGCAATAAATCTCTTGATGAAATCTATCCAGTGATATTATGTTACTTGTCCGGTGTTTAGTTCCGATTAAATGATTACAAACTATATTTTAACTGAAAGCAGCTGTCACGAATACCAGTCAAAAGGGTAACAAGTCAAGAGGGTAACACTTGAGCTATTACATACGTTAAAAATTGTATTCATTAATTGAAACAGAATTTAAATGTGAAAATATTATATATAATGTATTGTCTCATAAATTGAAATTTGCTCTGTTCAATCATGCCCAACTCATAAGCTCCGAATAGAACAAGGTCGCCGAGATGGTGTTTCTAGAGACGAACGTATTTGTCAACTGTGCAAAGCAAATAGAAGATGAGTTGCATTTTGTTCTAATTTGCCCCATATTACATGACGTTAGAGTCAATTTCTTGCATTATTTAAATCAAACTGAGAATCAACATTGAAAAATCTTGCATTTTATATCATAAAAGCTAATGAAATTCGGAAAGAAATGTTATCTTTGTAGGCAATTTGAAATAGTTCATTCTGTTTAATTCATTTATTGTATATTATGTAGATTCGTTATAGATTTACTTATAAATTATTGTGTAATATTTATCCTCTAGAAATAGCTCTAGTTATATCATATTTATATATATATATTTATTTATCTATGGCAATTTTTATTTGTAATAGTTTTTCTAAATATTATATATTTTGTTAAAAACTTTGTAAATTTGTGTACGATAGGCATAGCCTTTAAAGGGGACCAGTCTTCATTTTTATTGGTTGATTTGAGTCTTGAATATACTGAAGTATCCTTCAGAGGCACAGTAGGGCATTATAACTTTCAAATGCTACTAATTATGGATGGACATGGATTTGAAGACTCAAATTTCAATGGTGAGTTGTCATAAAAAATCGACCCACGAAAATGAAGCCTGTGCCACTTTAAGTATTGAATAAATTGTATTGTATTGTATTGTATTGTATTGTATTGTATTGTATTGTATTGTATTGTATTGTATTGTATTGTTAAAAATTATCTTCTAGCCTTATTGCACTTCATAAATGATGTGGATTATAAAATATATAATTCTCAGAGATTTGATGAAGTTAATGCAACCTTTCACAAACTTGGATGCCCACAGCCCAGTATAGTCTCACCATTCTAGTTTATATTTATCCTCAACCGGGTACCGAACACGGGGTCCCGGAATGGACATTTGTTTTACATGAAACAATATTTTTCAATATTTTTTTTTATTCATAATTTGGAATTAATTTTCCATTAAATTACAGGTTATTATTGAAAAACGCTTGATAATACGCTTAATATTTTGTATATTGCGTAGTAATTAAAATATATAAAGTAATTTTCTGGATTTAACGAATTATACAGTATCATTATGACTCCAGACAAGTTGCCTAATGAATATAATAAACTCTTATTCACCATTTTTGAGAATTTTGCTTTATTGATCATTCTAAAGGGTAGTATTCCTTTAAAATTGGTTGGGAAATTGGCACTCTAATCTTTTAACTGTTTTCCTCAATGCACCCTGATTGATTGCTTCAGAAACTGAACCTGGTACACAAAGTTTTAAATCTGATTGGATGAAATTAAAATCCTCAAATCTTAATTGCGGTGTTTCAATCCGAATTTAGCTGAATCCGTTTTATGATAATCAAACAGACTTTCTGAACACCAATCTCTACCATTCAAATAGTAACCTGGAGTTAAAGCTATAACTGAACACTTTTTTAGACCGGTGAGTTATAACTGAACACCTTTCACCTGTTCTTTTGTTTCTACACATTCAACTTTTAATCCTTGACTGTACAGGTAGTTTAAACTGGTCATTAAGGATCTCAACAAAATCAAATATTGAAATTTAAGGTAAGTTTAACGATTATATTTTGTTAATTTGAAATTAAATTATGATAGTTTATTCATGAAAATTTCTTTTGTTCGAGTTAATCATTGTGTCTCTATTTTAAAAAAGTTTTTACCATTACTTTACGTGGCAAACCTAAGCGATTTTTGTGCAGTTCTAGTACTTCTGGAGGCTATTTACATAATATTAAAGGCTCAAATCGACCCTCGAAAATACTGAACATTCCCCTTGAAGCCGTAAAATAGTTTGAAGTCAGATTTCATTTTAAATACACAATTCAAATATTTTTGTTTCATATCTACGTAATGTGATCAAAGTAAAAATTACACAGAAGATACAGTTGATATGACAAGTGAGGAAAAAATACAACAATACAGTAGAAGTCACAGACAGTTACCGTCGTTGTAAGTTTGCTCTTATTCTATAATGATAATTAATCTTGTGATATTTGCCTGTTTCATATTGTTGTATTTTGATGTGGGTTATACTTATGTAGGTTCATAATCTAAAAAAGAACACCAACCATGACATTTCATTTATCGTTTAATGTAGCCTACAAATCAGTGGAACAACTTGGTTGCTTTCCATTTGCCAAATTAGGTACAGTACAGTGGGACAACTTGGTAGCTTTCTATTTGCCAAATTAGGCACAGTACGGTGGGACAACTTGAATTCTTTCCATTTTCCCAATGTTTCATAGTACAGTGTGACATAAAACTTGGTTGCTTTCCATTTGCCCAATGTATCACAGTACAGTGGGACATAAAACTTGGTTACTTTTAATTTGCCCAAAGGGGTACAGTACAGTGGGATAACTTGGATTCTTTCCATTTGCCCAATGTTTCACAGTACAGTGTGACATAAAACTCGGTTGCTTTCCCTTTGCTCAATGTTTCACAGTACAGTGTGACATAAAACTTGGTTGCTTTCCATTTGCCCGATGAGGCCCATTACAGTACAGTTTTAATAATAGCCTGTAATTTTATAGAAATTTACTTTATAGTTTATTTGATTCTATTTGTTTACTGTACACACCTTTGCTGAATATTATAATCTTAGTTTGAGAACTTAAATTTTTTGTTCATTTTAAGAGGTAGTATCCCTTTAAAGTAGGACCTAAATCTCTGTCCGTTATAAAAGTTGCAGGAATATAAGACAGTGTTGGAAAAGTAAAAATTGAAGCTTTATAGTTCCTGAAACACCTACAAAAAGACCCAAATTTTGTGTATAATTGTAGGTTTAGAATTTTCCTGTGAATGTGATTAACTGTGATGTCAGTTAACTTAAAGAAGACGTTTACTTGTAATAATCAACTGTTTTCAACTAAGATTATTTATTAAGAATTCCAAAAAATAAACAGAATTTCATAAAGTATTGAATACTAGAATCAGGTAAGAGGTAAAATTCTTTTGAAACAATATGCATTATACTTCCACATATAAATGAATACAGCCTACATATCTTAAACAAATATTCATAATACATGTTGTCCTAAATAAATATTCATATTACATATCCCAAACAAATATTTATAAAACATATTATCCCAAACAAATATCCATTATAAATATCTTAAACAAATATTCATAGCACATATCTAAAATATATATCCATTTTACATATCCCAAACAAATATTTAATATACATATCCCAAACAAATATACATAGCTAAAAAAAATATCCATTATACATATATCAAATAAATATCTATTATAAATATCCCAAACAAATATTCATTATACATATCCCAAACAAATATTTATTATACATATCCCAAAAAAATATACATATCTAAAATAAATATCCATTATACATATCAAATAAATATCTATTATAAATATCCCAAACAAATATTCATTATACATATCCCAAACAAATATTTATTATACATATCCAAAATAATTACTATTAGTATTATATATATCTCAAACAAATATACAATATACATATTCCAAACAAATACACATTATATATCTAAAATAAATATACATTATACGTTTATCAAACGAATATTAATTATACATAACCCAAACAAATATATATTATACATATTCCAAACAAATATGCATTATACATATCTAAAACAAATACACACTATACATATACCAAATAAATATTAATAATACATATATTAAACAAACATGAATTATAAATATCCTTTAAAAATATTCATCATACATATATCATAGAAACATGTTCATTATATATAACCCAAATAGTACTTAAATACTGAAATATGTCAGTAACAGAATGAAATAAACCATAAAACTAAGTAATTTTCCGTAAAACTACAAGTTATTATTGAAAAACGATTAATAAAAAGCTTAATATTTTGTTTATCTAGTAGAAATTATAATATAGATGGTAGTTTTCTGTATTTATCAGATTATACCGTATAGTTATGACAACAGACAAATTGCCTAATGAGTATAAACTCTTATTCTTGATCATTCTAAGAGGTGTAATTCCTTTAAGAAAGTTGACTTACATTTTCAATACTAGTTGACCTGAAAAGATCATACAAGGATCCAGTAAGATATGCAGTACATTAAGAGCCACTCTGGGCCACTCTATTTGTCCGCACTGCAGCGTCTCTTTTAGAGTGTCTACATTATTGACCAATCATACTTTAGTGAGACAACGCCATACAAAAAACATAATATTGAAATAGAAAGTGAATTGTTTATTTTAAGGTATATTATGTTTCTAAATGTCCAGGGTCAATAAAGTACTTGTAGTATAACTACTCTAGACATGTTGTATTTAAAATGCTCTGGGACAGTAAAGCTCTTGTAATATAACTTCTAGAAACTAGAATAGAAATGAGTTACTCTAGACATGTTGTTTTTAAAATGTTCAGGGTCAGTAAAGCTCGTGTAATATAACTTCTAGAAAATAGAAGAGAAATCCGTTACCCTAGACATGTTGTATTTAAAATGCTCTGGGACAGTAAAGCTCTTGTAATATTACTTCTAGAAACTAAAATAGAAATGAGTTACTCTAGACATGTTGTTTTTAGAATGTCCAGGGTTAGTAACGCACTTGTAATATAACTTCTAAAAACTTAAATAGAAATGAGTTACTCTAGACATGTTGTTTTGAAATGCCCAGGGTTAGTAAAGTAAATAGTGAAAAATCCATTGAAATTAATGATATCAATATCATTGTTCTCAATTTCATAAAAGTCGGATTGATTTTTACAAAAATTGCCTAATACAATATACAATTCATTCATTCTTCAATTACCTAGTTATCATTCATTCATTCAAAACTATTTTCTGTCTATCCACCAGTGGTTGAATGAAATGAGAAATGGACAGGAGAGAGTATAGTTACAATACAGGAATTTGAGATACTTCGTGGTCTTTGATACAGATAAATCCTTGATAGCAATATATTTAGTTCGTCTTGAAGATTTCAGTTCGTTTGAGTTTTAAAATAGTGTTTTTAAGTTTTTGAGCTGAATGTATCTAAGATTCATACCTTAAAGACTGAATGAGTTAAGATGTAGTTGACATTTGGATTTAGAAGAAAGATATTCCCAACCCTTATTTGAATATTTCACCGTTATTGATAATTATAGAATTTATAATGAATGTAACAAAAACTTTACTTTTGATCATTGATCACTGAAGGGAAGAAAATAGATTCTGGTTGAGATTAAACCAGGCAGGTGTGTAGACTAGGTCTTAGTCTACGATATCTAGGACAGTCTATAAGGATCATAAAATAGCAATAATAAAGCCCAAAAGAGGCATAGGAGCTAAGTCAACAAGCTCTGGGTCTTGGTATCTAGAGATGGTCAATAAGACCTCCTGGCCTCGATCTTTGAAGTAAGCAACATCATCTATTGCTGATAAGCAATTGGTTTCACTACCTAGGACGTGGTCCTGAAAGCTGTACACCTCCCTTAAGGTTCTCCTACCTTGGACGCTGTCCGGAAAGTTGAGCTACTTCAAATCCTAGTTGATAGCATCTAATCCCGCTTTAGTCGTGTCCGGAATTAAAAATTAATATCACCAAGTTGTGTTTAGAAGTCCTTGTATAAATTTCCAGAATGGAATAGACAGGACTGGCAACTTGGTTTATATCTTGGATGTCTTCCCTTCATTTACTTATACATTCCAAATTATAAATTAATTATTTAATTTTGTCAGCTTAAACAATAAATGCTGTCACTGTATGCAATGCTTTCTTGAAAGTTTTAGTCACTACACTTGACCGTCTGGGGCTTAAAATGAAATTTTCTTAGACAAATTCAGCCTCAGTTACAGAAAAACTTTATTTTAAGATCCAAATTAAGTCCTTTCTACAGGAGAAACTAAATATATTGGTATCAAGGATTTATCTGTATTATTTTTGTATGAAGGAACATCAAAGGACTGATTCTGGTATGTCAAAATTTCTAGTAAAAATAACCTTTTTTTTTTAACTTTTTATTACATTCATTCATGAATAGATAGACAGAAGATAGAAAGGTTTTGGAATAAATAATGATATCTTGTGATATAGTGAGTTGAAACGAAAGAAAACACTTGTTTGGCTGCTCCCCATTTATTTCTATTATTGTCAAAAATCTGAAAACAGCTTTTGTTGAAAAAAAAACAAGGAATGAAACCCTCATAATACTCCAAATATATTAAGGTAGCATTATTTTAGATAATTATAGCGAATAACAACATTATCCCAACCCATTTGAAATTCACCAAACATTGGCAATGCAATTTTATTTCGCAACGGCATTCTTATCTCGTATTTTATGTTTTATGATTATGATACATTGTTTTTAGGTACTTTCAATCCATGAGCTCTTTAGAAGATTCTCGTTCTAACCTATTGCGTCTTGGGGGTTAGTTCGGCATTATGATTCACAATAAACCATTTTAAAGGAATACTACCTCTAAGAATGATAAAAAAAAATCAAAATTCTCCAACTTGGTGAATATAAGTTTATATTCATTAGGCAACTTATTTTGGATTTTGAGTGCGATTTTGATTAACGAAAATGTTTTGCTTGTACGGATTTTTATTATCTAGTGTCATAATCAAACATTGTCTGTATAATCCCATAAATTCAAAAGAGCATGTTATTTAGAAACAATTCAAAAACGCTCACAGATTTTTTAAGCGTTTTTCATCAATAACCTGTAATTTTAGGGAAATTAAGTTCATGTTTTATGAGTTTCTTGGATTCTGTTTGCATACTTTTGACATCAATGATGAATATATACTATTATAGGCCAAGTTTGATAAGTTAAGCTCATTTGGTTGTATCGCTTTAAAAGTGGCCAAAGCTTTTATTTCAGAACCAAATAGTAATATTTTTTTTTAATCTTGAACATTTTAAAAAACAACGTTTCTAAATGAGCTATGGTGTTTGGAGGTGGTGACAGAATTAATGTGATCTGTAAGTCAAATTTGGTGAAATACATTGGAATCCGCTTGTGTAATTGTATGACAGGTTTTACAGATTCATCAACGTATACCCACATCACATCTTTTGTAGGCATAAAGTCAACATATACCCACACCACACCTTTTGTAGGCATAGAGTCAATACATACCCACACCGCACCTTTTGTAGGCATAGAGTCAACACATACCCACACCACACCTTTTGTAGGCATAGAGTCAACACATACCCACACCACACCTATTGTAGGCATAGAGTCAACACATACCCACATGACATGTTTTGTAGGCATAAAGTCAACACATATCCACACCACACCTAGAGTCAACAAATACCCACACCACACCTTTTGTAGGCAAAGAGTCAACGCATACCAACACCATACCCTTTGTAGGCAAAGAGTGTACCCATATCATACCCTTTGTAGACATAGAGTGTACCCACACCATTCCTTTGTAGACGTAGAGTCAACGCATACCCACACCATACTTATTGTAGGGGCATGGGCATGAGGACGTGTATCATTTTTTCTCTAGCAAAACAATTCCGTTAATCAAAAATATCGTCAAAGCCAGAAGGTTCCAAGAAGCAACACCAATTTAAATGCACTGATTAATATAACCTTATTGACTTTGACACAGACTAAACAAGGGCGTCTGCAGATTTGTTTTTTAGGAGTCAGGCCCATGGGCGAAGAAAATTTAGTCCAGAAAGCTTAGTTTCGCACGTTTTGGATTTTGATATTTTAATCTTTTTTTCAGGGGAGGAAGGATTACTGTACGGCAGAAACACTTCAGCTAATATTGATAGCTGTCTAGTAATGTGTTGTTCTTTATTCTATCGACGAAATCTGATTAGATGTACGGGTTCATTCCCACGAAGTCTCCGCTTTGGTCAAAACTCGTCATGTAGGAACTAAAACCGGGAACTTCCCTGGAATTTGTTCAAAAATTGGATTTTGAAAACAATAGGATTATTTTTTGTTATCTTAGCAGACTAAAACCTACTTAATCGGGTTATAGCCAATAAAACAAACATTTCTTCAAACAATTTATTTAACATTTAAAAACATATAACAAACTATACTTTAATTTTAACAAATGTAAAACGGAATCAGCAAATACAAGAACATTTGATTTAAACATATTTTATTGATATCAAAGGGATTTGGATGAAAGTTTCTAGAACTTAATAAAAAAAAAAAATCCTATCCATAAAGAAATACATACTAATTATAACAGATGGGACAGAAAAAAAATATATATATTATGAAAAAAAAATGTTTAAGGTGCACAAAACAACAAAAACACGAAGTGCAATGGAGGGAATAGTCGAGGATAGAAGTAAGAAATGGACATTATTTAAAAGATAAGATAATACCTAATCACCCAGGAAAATCATAAACGTGTTCAAAAAAGTTTCGAATTTTTAATAAGTTTTTTTAGATTGATTCCAAATTTAGGTTATCAGATAAATTAGGATCACCCCCAAGGACTGCATCTAGGTCAAGGTTTAAGCAATGAGACGAATTACTAAGTAAATATCACCTCGTACAGATTATACTCAAAGAAGTCATGATAGGCGCCTATCTGACTTCTTTGAGTGTTAAATGTATAAGGGAACATTTACTTAGTAATTCCCTCTCAATTTTATACAGTTTTAACTCAAAGAAGTCGTGATAGGCGCCTGTCATTATTTCTTTAAGTGTAATCTGTATAAAATTGAGAGGGAATTACTAAGTAAATGTTCTAGGGAACATTTACTTAGTAATTCGTCTCATTGCTTTAACCTTGACTTAGATGCATTCCTTGGGGTGATCCTAATTTATCTGATATCCTGATTTTGGAATTAATTTTACTCGTTCGAAAATTCATTAAAATTTCGAAACGTTTTTTTTAACTTGTTCGTGGTTTTCCTGTGTGATAAGGTATTATCTTATCTTTAATAATGTCCATTTCTAACTTCTTTTTCTCGACCATTCTCTAAATTGTACTTCGTGTTTTTGTTGTTTTGTGCACCTTTTACATTTTTGTTTTCATAATATATATATTGTCTGCCCCATCTGTAATAATTTGTATGTATTTCTTTATGGATAAGATTTTGTCTTACTAAGTTCTCGAAATTTGTATCCAAATCCATTTGATATCAATCAATTATATTTAAATCTAATGTTCTAGTATTTTCTGATTACTTTTTACATTTGTTAAAATTAGAATATAGTTTGTTATATGTTTTTATGATGTTAAACAAATTATTTGAAGACATTTTTGTTTAATTGGTTTTAACCCGATTAAGAAGGCTTTCGTCTGCTAAGATAACAAAAAATAATCCTTTTGTTTTCAAAATCCAATTTTTGAACAAATTCCCGGGAAGTCACCGTTTTTTGTTTCTACATGGTTCGTTTTGACCTAAGCGGTGACTCCGTGGGAAAGAACCCGCACATCTAATCAGATTTCGTCGATAGAATAAAGAACAACACATTACTAGATGGCGGCTATCAATATTAGTTGAAGTGTTTGTGTCCTACTGTTATCTCCCTTCCTCTGGAAAAAAGATAAAAATATGAAAATCGAAAAAACGTGCAAAACTAAGCTTTCTGGTTCCAAAATTTTCTTTGCCCCTGGGCCTGACTCCTTAAAAAAAGTCTGCGGACGCCATTGTTTATTCTATGTCAAAGTGAATAAGGTGATAGTGATCGGTGCATTTATTCCGAGAGGAAATCGAAATAATACACGGTAATCGAAGAGATAAATTCCTGGGCGTCGTTACTGATTACATCCACCTTAGTATACTGGCATCCAGCTTGTCCATGCCATTTGAAGACTTAATGGTGTAAACCTTCCATGCATCAACTTAACAGTTAAGAAGTAATAATGTTAATGTTGCAAGTAGTTATAGTAGTTATAGATTTAAAGCATGTTTCCCCCATTCCATTTTTCATTTCATGGGGGAAAAAACATGCTTTAAATCTATAACTACATGAGGAAAAAATGCAACCAAATGGAGCGTACCCAAAACAAAACCTCTACATTTCATAAAACACCCTACATTTTTCATAGAATTCTTACAACAAACACCTTCAATAAATTTCCTACATTCCATCAAAAAAAACATATTAAAAATAGGATGAGTTTAATTTTAAAACATGAACAATACAGATTCGAAGATTATTCAGGCGACGGTATCTTTTCATCTATATTTTCTCTAGGTTCAAAAATAATTCCAAAAGTAGCTGGCTTTGTTTCAAACAACAAATCCCTAATTTCCTCCGGAGCTCAAGCAGTTGGGTCCGTGGCAAAAGCAGGAATTAGAATAAACGACGCCGTGAAAAAATCCGACGAACTGAAAGAATTACAGCAAATAAGAGAACTACGAAACAAGAGAATAGAACAGCAGGTAAAAGAGGGAAAAGGGTTTAAAGTTATAGGATAAAAATGATAGTCGCTCACGCTCCAAAAACCTATTTTGGTTCCGATATTCAAAAATCATTAGGATATCTTCCTGGATTTCCATGGGCCAACTACTCTGGCGAGAAACATCTTCCAGGTCATAATTACACCGGTCCAGGTACTAGATTAGATCTGCGATTAGACGAAAACGATAAACCCAAACCAGGTGAAGAACCTGTCAATAGAGTTGACGCTGCTGCGCTTAAACACGACATACTTTACAGAAACAAAGACATAAACTTCAGACACGAAGCAGACAAACAAATGATAATCGAACTCGAAAATATTCCAAATCCAACATTCAAAGAGAAAATGCAAAGAGCGATAATCATAAAACTGTTAAAAGCAAAGATGAAATTGGGTATGGGATTGGCAGATGAAATTCATAAAGAATTTAGAAAAAACAAACATTATTTAAAAGTTAAAGTATTTGATAAAGATGAAATATGGTCAGCAGATTTAATTAATATGCCAGTTGAAAGGGGATATAAATATTGTTTAACAGTTATTGATTTATATACACGTTATGCTTGGGTTATTCCTCTCAAAAACAAAACTGGAATATCAGTCAAACACTCATTTGAAACCATAATGAAACAATCTGACAGACGGCCCCAAAAGTTATGGGTAGATAAAGGGAGCGAATTTTATAACAAAAATATGAAATCTGTGGGGTTTGAAATTTACAGTACTCACAACGAAGGTAAGGCTGTAGTTATTGAAAGATTCAACAGGACTCTAAAAAATAAACTATTCAAAAAGTTCACGGAATTAAAATCTCAAAAATGGCTAAAAATATTACCAGAGGTCGTAGACGAATACAATAACAAAATACATTCATCTATAGGAGTGTCACCAGCACAAGCCTCAAAAAATCCAAATATTATAAGATCAATTAACGCGCAACATAACTACGAAAATGAAATAAAGAATCTAAATGTCAAACCCAAATTTAAAGTCTGAGATCGAGTTCGTATTTATAAATATAAAAGTAAATTCGAAAAAGGATATGTTGGTTATTGGACAAACGAAATATTTATCGTAGATAAAGTAAATAGCACATCCCCTCCAACATATGAATTAATCGATCAAGAAAAAGAACAAATTATAGGTAGGTTTTATCAAAATGAACTTCAAAAAACCGACTTTTAAAAATGAATGAATTTCTCGATAAATATGGAACCGATACAACCACAAACTTCCAACTTATGAGATGGGCGAATGAGTTAAACATATCACCGTTTTATTATTGTATGAGAGATGAAATAAATAATCTCAAAAGTAAGAAAGGTAAATTCTACGCTATAACAAATATACACACTTCCGATCAAAAAGGTGTTCATCATTCTGCTTTGTACAAAGACTCTAACTTTTATTTTTTCGACTCTTTTGGATTAGATCCCACTGAAGAGATAATGAATATAACTAATCAACCAATTAAATCTTCTACATTTCAAATACAAAATCCGGGTCAAAAGTTTTGTGGACAACTTTCACTTTGGGTTTTATATCAGTTGAGTTTAGGAAAACAGTTCGAAGAAATTGTAATAAATTTAACTCAATAAAAATGGCAAATAAATTTGGTTTAGGCGCTTTATCTTTAGATACTAAAAAACCAAACACTACATTTTCAATCAATAAAATCAAACCATATTTTGTGGATCAAATCGGAGACATTCTTCAGGGTGATATTGATATGAACAATTTTGGTATAACTAATTTAAAATCTCCGGAAAACGATAATGATGCTGTTCATAAGAAATATTTAATGGATCAAATAAATTTAATTGAAGTAGATAAAAACCATTTAAAAGATCGAATAGCTGATGTGAAAAGATTCTTCAAACGACAAATAAATAATAAAGATTTTATAAATGAATCTAAATTGAAAGAATTAGATTATATTGATGATGGTAAATTACAAAAAGAAGTAACAAGTTTAAAAAGTTTTATTCAACAACAATTAGTCAATACAATAGATAAAACTCAATTACAAAATTTAAGGTCATTAATATCTAAATTAGATGATAAACTAACAAAGCAAAAAGTAGATCTTAAACAACTAATATCCAATATTAATCCAGGCATAAGTGAAGACAAATTAACCGCATTAGAAAGTAAACTTAGTGATGATAGCGAAATACAAAAACAAATAGAATCTATTCAACAACAATTAGTCAATACAATAGATAAAACTCAATTACAAAATTTAAGGTCATTAATATCTAATTTAGATGATAAACTAACAAAGCAAAAAGTAGATCTTAAACAACTAATATCCAATATTAATCCAGGCATAAGTGAAGATAAATTACAACAAGAATTAACTGCTCTGGAAACTAAATTTAAAACTGAATTACAAAACGAACTAAAATCTATTGATGATAGTGAAATTAAAACTTGTATTCAACAACAGATAGAAAATATTGATGATAGTGAAATTAAAACTTATATTCAACAACAGATAGAAACTATTGATGATAGTGAAATTAAAACTTATATTCAACAACAGATAGAAAATATTGATGATAGTGAAATTAAAACTTATATTCGACAACAGATAGAAAATATTGATGATAGTGAAATTAAAACTTATATTCAACAACAAATACAAAATATTGATTATAGTGAGATTCAACAACGGATAACTACTATTAATAATGAAGTTTTAAAACAGGAAAGAAATATAACCGCATTAGAAAATAATCTCAAGGAAGAATACATTAAACCCTATTATTTCTATCTTCCATTTTCTAAAGACTATGCAGATTATTATGAAATCGGTGAAGAATTCACTCGTGGTTATAAATATGGGTTTAGAGTAAATATTAAAAAAGATATAGATACAGATGGAAGAGAATTTGTTGATACTGTGACTTATTTTGAGGGGAATACTATAATTGACATATTTTTTCCTATGAAGGTAAAAGTCTATTCTTCAGCTCAAGAAGGACACACTAATTATAACTCTCTTTTTTCTGTTCACTATATCAAAAATGGTAACATCGTAGATACTAAAGAATTTAATCTTGGGAGGGAAAATTTTAATATTTCGTCAAATCAGATGTATATAGATAACCTTAGAATCTCAATCGAGCCGGTTGAGAAAAAAGTGCCTTATACATTTAATTTATTTGATTTATTTTATATGGTATTGCAAACGGAAACTACACCATCAGCAAGCATAATTAGAAATCCAGAACCACGAGAAGAAGAAACACAGATTTATGATTTTTTACGAACAACAGACTTTGAATATGTGAAACTATATTTTGTTCATAATGATCTTTACTTCTCTGTTGATGTTAATAAAAATCAACAATTTAAACATTTTCCAATATTATTAGCAGAAAGACTAGACATATCATATTTTTTCATAGAAATCTCTATTGAAAAAAAAACAAATTTTTTTGTTTATCGGGATTTGAACATGGGGTCAAAACAAGAAGCATTCTTAGTAGAGGTAAAAGTCAATATTGTACAAAACATTAATACACAAAGAGCATTGTCGGAAATTCACTTAATTTAACGTCTAAAAATGGAACAAGAAAGTAGACAAAAATACCTGATAGACAAACAAAACGAACTAAAAGTAAAACTAGAACAATATAATAAATGTAAGAAAAGATGGAGTAGAATTGATTCTGCTTTCAAAGCACTAAGTGTAGTTTTAACAGTAGGAACAACAATTGCAACGGCAGTAACTGGCGGATTGATGGTGCCAATACTTATTCCAACTGTATTAGCCGCAATTACTGCTATTCAAACCTCATCTTGTGGATTGATTGCTATGGGTTTTACATAGAGACAATTTTAAGGAAATAAGAAGATCAAACGCTGGTAGAGGAACTGAACTACTTAAAAAGATAAATGAATATAAAGGTAGAAATTGTTATATACCAACAGATGGTAACTGTTTTATCAAATGCGTAAATCATGTTTTGAAAAAAGATTTAACAAATAAATTTCAAACATTCATTAATACATTTCCAAAAGCGAATAGAAAAGGAGTAATGACAGCTGCTAGAATTAATAAATTCAATGAGAAATGTAATACTTCATTTCAAATTTACACTCCCGAAAATAGAAATGTACGCCCCGCCCTCACAGATGTAAACAAGGACAAGGCATTAGATTGGGTTTTATATTTACATAACTCACATTTCTGTCTTATAAGAAGAAATAAAAAAAAATTAGGGATTAAAGAAATAGAAGATAATTATGAACAGGTATGGAAAACATGTAGAGATGATAATGCTGTAAAAGAAGTATATCACCTTTGAAACTAAACGTATTTTCAAATATGAGTGATGATACTTTATTCGCTTGGGACTGTGAAACGTATTCAGATAGTGAAACGCGTAAAGCAATTCCTTATTCATGTACGTTAATTAATTTAGAAAAGCTAAGAAAAAAGTTAGAGATGATACCTCCCACTGATAATATTCCAGAAGCATTTTATAACAAACTAATGAAAATAGTAGAAATATTTGTAGGCACAGATTGTATAGATCAAATGTTGAAATATTTAGGTAAATATGATAAAAAAAGATTAACATTGATTTCTCATAACGGTAGTGGTTTTGATAACTGGATCGTAATTAAAAACGTAAAGAAACTAACACAATGTCCACTAATAACAGCCAGAGGAATTCTTTCTTTACCATTATCTAATCCATACACTGATGAAGATTTACAGAAAAGATGGAAACGACAGAAAGATATAAAAAGTAAATCCAATTATTTACAGCATATTAATTTCACATGTTCCTATCAACACGAAGCATCTAGTTTAGCAACATGGGGAAAGTCGTCTAATCTACCAATGAATTTGAGAAAGATTGTTGATGTAGACATTGCAAAATATACCAAAGATAACTGGGAAATTTTAAGACACGAATGGGAACCATATGCAAAGCGAGACACCCTATGTCTTGGAGCATGCTTGATAAAATATAACAAAGTTATGAAAGACGTTGTATTCCAGAGCGTTTCTAATAATCTAACGGCTCCATCTCTATCTTTAAAGGGGTGGTATTATTTGTATCATTACGATAAAGAAATGGTTGAAGAACCATATTACGAAAGTACAAGACTCGTACCAAAACATACTGAAAAACAAAATATAGAAAAGGTTTACTCACACACTAACCCTTTTATAAGACATTTTATAAGACGCTCTATTAAAGGAGGAAGGGTTTCTGCAAATCGAAAAATATTTACAACTGATAAAATCAATGAAATTTGTGATGTATTAAAGGAATATACACAAACAAATGACGACAACATAATTGATTTATTTAAAGAATATAGTAAAAGTGATAAAGATAAAACAGAGGTTAATTCAAAACTTAAAAATATAACATGTTCTAGACTGATGGCATTTGATGCTAACGGTTTGTATGCTTCTGCTATGTCAGATTTAGATAGTGAATATCCCAAAGCAGAAAGTGCAAGAGCGTTTCTACCAGAAGAAAATAGAAAATTTGTCAAGCTCTTTAATGAACAAAACTTTAGACCCAAAACTGCTATTTTAACAGTTTGGTTTGAGTATCCCAAAAACATGTTCTTCCAACCGATACCAGCTAAAGATAAAATTAGTTTTACGAACAAAGAAGGAAAAAAGGAAACTGGCACTAAAATCAGATTCAGAAATGGTTTCTGTTATGACGTTTTAACATCGGTCGATATTCAAGAAATAGTAAAAGCTGGTGGACGAATTATTAGAATATTAGATGGCATAGTATACGAAGAAAACTTTAGAACTCCTCCCTATAGAGACTACATTTTAATTTTGAGAGATCTAAGAAATCAATTCAAAAGGGATGGCAATATCGTTGGTAGTAATTGCATGAAATTATTAGGTAATGCCCTGTATGGGAAATCTATTCAGAAGGATATATCTTCATCAAAACATCTTTGGAATGACGTAACTTTAAAGGCTAACTTTGATTCACATGTTAAACACTATGAAAAAATAAATGAGACTCAATACATTGTTGATATAGAAAAAGAAGAAAAAGAAATTGACGATGTAAATAGTAAATCTACACGACTTACACCCAGTCATTTGGGATCATTCGTATTATCGCACAGTAAGAAAATAATGAACAATTTTATTCACGTAATAGATGGGTTTTATCAACCGGAAATATACTATACCGATACTGATAGTTTATACATTTCATCTAGCAATTGGAATAAATTAAATGAAGCTGGATTAGTATCCGAAAATGAATACTGTAAAGGAAAGAATGATTACGGTGATGGTGGAATTATATTCGGTTTATATTTAGCGCCGAAAGTCAAATACAATATCATACTAACTTCAGATGGTGTTTTAAAAGAAAAGAAAACATTTAAAGGTTATTCTAATGATAAGATAACTGTAGACGATTATATTCGGTTGGCTAGTGGATATGATATATCAAATGAATTTAAGAGAAATTGGGAAAAAAGTTTCACAAATGGAGTAGTTATTCCAAGGGATGATGATAAACAAAAGAAAGTTTTTAGAAGTTATTTAAATCTTGTAAAGAGAAAGGCTCCAAATAGTGAAGGAATCATGTATCCTTATTGTAATAAAGATGAATTGAGTTTGGATGAAAACTATGAATTTGATGATTTCGATTATCTAACTATTCAAGAAGAGAATGAAGAGTTACTTAATTCTTTTTAAATGAAGTTGAATAACAATTTCTTCGTTTCCAAAGTCTATAAACCTATTTTTACCATCTTTGATTTCCAGATTTATATCTTTGATCATAAAGGAATTAAGTGGTAAATATGTTGTTTGAAATGGTTTTTCTATAATTCTATATCCAATCGGAACAGTGAATGTTGGAAGACTGTAAATAATCTGACGTTTGTATTTATTGAAAAATCCACCGTTTATTAAATTGCAATGTATATTGATCACATCGACATCATTCTCGATATTAGCTTTATGTGGTGCTATAGTAGATTGGGTGTATACTCGTTTATCAAATCCTAGTAACGTATTCAATGAATTTTCTACGTTGAAATCAACTTGACTATTATTTCTTAATATCAATTTCATTTTGTTCAAATTTAAATTACCTTCGAATTCAATATTGTTTTTACCATTGACACTTCCTGCGTATTCAGATAGGTATTCGTTAATGGCTATGTATTCGTAACTTCCTGGTAGTAAACTTATGGTTTTGAATGTTGCTCCATTATCTGTTGATATTTTTATTTTGTTATTATCTTCGTTGATATTTCTAATCGAATTGTAAACAGAGAAATACTTTAATCCCAATTCATATTCTTGATTTCGATCGAGTTCATACTCATAATCTAGAGATAATTTAATGTCTGATTTATTTGAGGTGATGACGAATAGTTGACTCATTTTTAATAACACTTTTATAATCATTTTTATCTATGATACCTTTTTGTAGGAGTCTTTTTAATATACAATTTAATTCATTATATTGTCTGTGTGATTGATGTCCTTCCTTCATTGCTGCTAATATTATTTGTAATCTATTAAGCAATTCTTCGTTGTTGTCGGATAAAAAAATTACACCATCTCCTGTATGTCCCAAAAAGTCATCGATTTCTTCTATAATATCATCAGTGTAGTTATCATCACTACCATCGGTGTTGTCATCTAATTCTTTTTCCAGTCTTCTTAATCTTAAAGTTTTTGGTTCTCCTGTCCTTGTCGATGTAAGAATGTCCACGTATGAATTTAAATCCTTGAAATTATAATCTTTATCATACCCATTCAAAAGATTAATCATACCGGGTGTTAAATCATATATAGCGTCTATTCTGTCAATCTTAAATGTTGGGTTGTTTTGATTGAAACGTATCCTAAAACCGTTAAGAATCAATCCATCCTGATCAATTGTTGGCTTTATTGTTTTGGCTAGGGTTGGATTTGGATTTGAAAAATAACGTTTTATATCATCTAATGTCCTGATTACGATTCCATCATCTTCAATGGGATATTCTATTTGTGGAGGAGATTGTTGAATTTGTTGTTTAGGAGCTTCTAATTTATTCTTGATATCCTCTTGACTTTTTAATATTGGTTTAAATAAAGTTTGTAGATTTTCCGTTAATCCGAGTTGTTGTAATCTGTTATTTTCAACTTGGGTCTTTATTTTATTCTTAGCTTTGATATATTCTCTATTTCTTTTTAAAATATTATTCCATTCCATTTTTAAAAAAATAAATTAACATATGTTGGTCATTACTCTTTCACCCGCAGGTTTTCTGGTATTAACGAATACATATCCATGTTCCTCTGGATTTCTCCATTGAGCTTTACAAACCTTTTTAAACGAATCTCTGTCCATTCCGTGATTTATCGACTGTATGATTTGAGATAAATCTTTATCGTTTAATTCAAATAATAAAAAACAATTAGCATTTTTTCTAATGAACATAGCATCCATCCCGTAAAAAGATTGGGATTGGTATAAGCAGTGACAGTTGTGATGTCTTCCCTTCGTGAAGAAGTCTTGTTGAACAATTTGATTTTTTTGCGCTACGCAGTCGTCAAACAATATTAAGTTCTTTCGTTTGCTATCAATATTAGACAAGTCCAGATCATTTACATTTTTTGTCAGAAACACTTTTATGTCAGTTGGATTGAAAGATGGATTCTTTTCTTTTATGAAGGTATCTAAGATATCTTTTATTTCCATTTCTCCTTTATCGTAATATTGAAATAATTCTTGAACATATTTCTTTGGTAAATATTCTAAAGCTTTGAGAAATTGATAATACGATTGTTCTGGTGTCGTTGTGTAGATATATAGAGAATCAAAATCTAAAAGGTTGGGTGTTGTCAACATGTTAAAAGTGAGATGAGTTTTCCCAGAACCTGAACTACCGCATATACACATGAGCATTGGATTATTAGGAAATATTTCTGAATGATTAAATTTCCTTCCCATTTTTATGTACCAAAAATTACACCTTCTCCTTTATACTTTGAAAGATATATTCCTTCTCCACTGTGTATATTTTTAAAAAATATTCCATTACCCTTATGTTTGACTTTGATTTCCCCTGTGTCAATACTATCCACTAATTTAGTTAATCCTTGTTTGACAGTTTTCTTAGTTTCTTCACTAAATCGATTTCCAAATTCTTTAACTGTACCTAATATGTCTGCTACTCCCGACCCTTTTGCTAACTTTTCCATTTCCAAATTATGTCTACGTTTTTCACTTTTTTCAGCTTCGGCTGCTTTCTTGGCATTGACGGCTTGAACTATTCCTGCCGTTCCGCCGGCCGTGGCACCGGCTGCGGCCAAACCTGCAAAGATCAAGGGTAGGAAAGGTAAAAATCCACCTTCCTTTATGTTCTTGTCAATTCTTTCCAAATCTATATCATCTCGTACTTTACAGTGTTTATATTTATCAATAAGTTTTTTAGTTATGCTGATTCTTTTACCATTGTAAGAAATTGTAGTTGGCTTTTCTGTTTCGATAGCATCTATTATTCTTTTTACTAAAGTTTCGGGTTTCATTTTTAAGGGATTAATTTATTCTATTCGAATCATCCGTCTGTCGGATATTTTTATTATATGTTTTGCTTCTTCCAATAATAAACAATAACCGGTTACATCTCCTTGTGTTTTTTCGATATGAATATTTATGTTTACTCCAGTTTTGAAAAGATCTTCTTGATGAGCTGATAGATCAAAACAGAAGATTGGGTGATTAATTGCAAAATCTACATATCCAAACTGAGGTGGATTCCCAAATAATTCACACATATTTTTATAATTTCTATACAATTCATTATAATCCTTTGTTGATGGATTAATAGTTAAAGGTTGGTTAGGATAATTATCGTTGTTTAATCTTACTTGAACTTTACGGATTATAGGATCTTGAGTTTGGTTCATTGCCACTCTAAAGATATTGTTGTTATTTGTCTGAGAATCTGGTAAGTTCTTGAAACCAACTATTAAATATCTTGCTGGTTTAATGCTGTTAGTGATTGGCCATGTTGTGGATTCTCCAGTTAAAGTCATGCTCCCTACAGTGTTGCGACGAAGAAAAGCTATTTCAATGTCTTTAGTTAACGAGTTGAATATTCTCGTTTCTACTTCTATTGATGGTGTTATTACGGGTATGAAAAGTTGGAGATTTGTTATTTCTAATTTTGCATTTGAATTAGCTTCTCCAAAGAATATCTTATCGTCATTAATTTCTCTTTGTAAATGAATTTTAAATGGTAAACCTATAGAAACTTTTCTATGTTCTAAAAGACCGAATAAAGGATATAATTTCCAATTGACGTAATTACCCCATCTATTATCCTCAACAACATTATTGTACTGATTTACTCGTTTGTCAAACCCATGGTTTACTGCTCTACCGATTCTCTCGATGCTATTTCTGGCAATGACTCTCATTCTAGCGATATCAGCATCGTTAGCTACAGTTTTTACTGGTTCTTTTAAAACGGTCCCATCACCAACATCGGGTATCCAACCCGAGACTGAATCGTAGTTTTTGGGGTAAAGGACTGTTTTCAACATTGTGTCAAATTCTCCAGGGTGTTTGATGGTTTCTATGGGGTTTGATCCCGCTTCCAAAACCATTTCGCTAAATAAAGAAGGAAAGAAATTATTTTCTAATGTTGTATTAGTCTGTGGGACTCTATTTTCATTTGCTGTTCCGTCCTTGATTTTGAAATCGCATCTGAAATAGGCATCAGACAGTAATAACCAATTTGACAGTGAATTGATCTCGAAAGTGACCCTCCCACCATCATTTAGTTGGGATTTAGATCCAACACTCGGAGAAATAATTATGAAATCCTCTTTTTTTTTATTAAATGAATAAAGAATTGGATCGTATAATCTAAAAATTGGATCAAGAATTTTATTTGCCATTTTTAGAGGAATTATTTTGATAAAATACAATACATTTACTATATGCATATATAATGTTTAATAGAACAAAATAACAACATATAAATAAGTTCAACAATGTTTAGTAACAACTTTTACTGTATTAATCAACCCCTTGACTACGGATAAACACTGGTAACCAAGAGGTGATCATACAGACTCGCTCCATGGTTTCAAGTATTATTATATAAATAAGTTCAACAATGTGTAAAGGGAGGTACAACTTTTACTGTATCACTCACAATGTTAATACCGGTCCTACAGGGCCGGTTATCGTGACATTACACACATCTATTTTTAGTTAATGTCCCTAGCAACTCACAAATAACACGTGGTATATGTCTACTTAAGACCGGTCATGATGACATTACACACTATAAATCTACTGAAGACAAACTATCGATTGCGTGAAGCTTGAGTTATTTTTTAGAGCGGTCCTACAGGGCCGGTCATGATGACATTACACGCTATAACACTATACTATATAAATACACCATAACAAAGATATCCGCGTTATAAGCCGTGACAAACTATGAATTAAATAAACACTTTAAATCGACAAAAACTCATTACCCTGTTGAATGCCAAACTTAAATGATATTAAACTAGAAACGCATAAAAAATCATTTCCAAAATATTTGCTCCTGAGGATTGGTTTCTAAACTTCGATTGATTTTCGCAATGTTTGAAACTAATTCGGAAATTGGCATGGATAAATTTCTAAATTTTGTGTAGCGTTTACACAGATTTGCTAGAGATCTCAATTTTCTAGCCCAACGCACCGAAATTGACAATTTGTCTGCCACAAAAGTGTCGAAGTTCCCACCATTCAATTTGAATAGTTTTTGTAGCCAACATCCAAATGTTACGTAATGTTGGATGAAGTGTTTCTTATTTTTGATGTACTTGTCACAATTTATAAGTATTTCTTGAACATTTTCATTGTCATTAATTTTGTCGTCAAAATCTTTTATTTGTGTGTTTGTAATTGCATTGTCTCGAAGTCGAGTTTTTAGATATTCCAAATATTCGTTGGAGGATTTAGTTTGTTTGCTAGTCCGCGTTCCTTTATTAAAATCAATTTTTTTTGGTGTTTTGGACAGGGTTTTGAAAGTCGATTTGTGGTAATCGGCTGCACATTGAACACTCTGTTTTTCAAGTTTTTCTTGTAATGTTGTATAATATTGTAAATATTCCTCATGGTATCTGATATGGCTTGTTATCGCTTTAGAAATATCCAAATCACTTATATCAAAATCCATGTCTTCTAATCCATCGGCTTTTTCACTTTCTTGACCTGAAAAAAAATATAATACATATATAATATACTCTTTGATAAATGTTTTATATTTTTTAACATGTTTATAGAAAGATTTATATTACATACTTGACAGATTCATGGATGTCAGATTTAAACTGCCAGTTGAACTTTCTGTAGTTAGTGATTGATTTATCAGTTGGTCATCATCAGTTAGATCCATTGTTTTATCGGTTCCTTTATCATCCATGATCAACAGTTATGTGTGTTAGTATCGTCTGCTGTTTCCCCTGTAGATGTGTCTGTCTCAAACAAAGAACGCAAACTGAATAATAAAACCTGATGTCTCACATACAGTTCAATAAACTCAATATTGATTTATAATAAAAACCTGATGTCTCACATACAGTTCAATAACCGCAATATTATCACGTAATGTATTTGATTAGAAATAGTTTATTGATCAGTTCACCATGAATACAGTTAGCTCATAGTTTATTGATCAGTTCACCATGAATACAGTTAGCTCATAGTAATCAAATAATGACGTTTATACGATGATAATGCAACATGATTAAAGGGAACTAAATCTGTCAATCTTAATAAAACCAGACCACAATGGATTTCAAAGATAAATAAATCATTTTCAAATAGTGGGATAATATGTAATTTGAGGTATTTTATGCTAGGTAGGGACTTGATGGAATGTAGGAAATTTATTGAAGGTGTTTGTTGTAAGAATTCTATGAAAAATGTAGGGTGTTTTATGAAATGTAGAGGTTTTGTTTTGGGTACGCTCAATTTGGTTGCATTTTTTCCTCATGTAGTTATAGATTTAAAGCATGTTTTTTCCCCCATGAAATGAAAAATGGAATGGGGGAAACATGCTTTAAATCTATAACTACTATAACTACTGTTGCATAACTTTATATGATAATAAACAGTGTTTTATTTTAACACATTGACAGTATTCTTGATTCAAAATCTGGCAATTATCGTATATGTGCATCACACATCGAGAGGGTCTTACTATACTATAGTGCATATGAAATATATCAATAAATATTCTTTGGAAGTAGATTACTTAAAGGGACGGTCTGAATTTTTTTTAGGTCAAAAAATTTTTTTGCTCAAATTTGTGAAAGCTTTACACCAAAATCTGTAACTATGTGCCCTTTAATGTATCTGAAAGTTTTAACTAAAAAAATCCAGCCGTTAATTTTTAAACGCTAAAAACACGCTAAAATTTTTAAAAACCTTACGTAAGGTTTTTAAGTGTGTTATGTTTTTTGGACGCTGATAGGAAACTACTTAACGGATTTGAGTAAAATAAACGCCTAATTAATTTAATTCATATGCCAGTCGAAAGAGGATTTAAATATTGCTTAACAGTTATAGATTTTTATACGAGATATGCTTGGGTTATTACTTTGAAAAACAAAACGGAAATATCAGTCAAACACTCATTTGAAACCATAATGAAACAATCTAACCGACATCCAGAAAAACTGTGGGTAGATAAAGGGAGTGAATTTTATAATAAAAATATGAAATCTCTGGGGTTTGAAATGAAATAAAGAATTTAAATATCAAACCCAAATTTAAAGTTGGAGATCGAGTTCGTATTTTTTGTCGAAATATTTATCGTAGATAATAGTTAATAGTACATCTCCTCCAACATATGAATTAATCGATCAAGAAAAAGAACAAATTATAGGTAGCTTTTATCAAAATGAACTTAAAAAAAAACGACTTTTAAAAATGAATTAATTTCTCGATAAAATATGGAATCGATACAACCACAAACTTCCAACTTATGAGATGGGCGAATGAGTTAAACATATCACCGTTTTATTATTGTATGAGAGATGAAATAAATGATCTGAAATATAAGAAAGGTAAATTCTACGCTATAACGAATATACACACTTCCGATCGAAAAGGAATTCTGCTCTATACAAAGACTCTCTAAATAACTTCTATTTTTTTTTATTCTTTTGGTTTAGAACCCACAGAAGAGATAATGGTGGAATTATATTTGGTTTATATTTAGCGCCAAAAGTTAAATACAATATCATTCTAACTTCTGACGGTGTTCTAAAAGAAAAGAAAACGTTTAAGGGTTACTCTAACTATACGATTATGGTAGAGGATTATATTCAATTAGCTAGTGGACATGACGTAACGAATGAATGATAAAGAGGAGATGTCCTGGGATGAAAATTACGAATTTGAAGACTTTGATTATCTAACTATTCAGTGATTTTAAATGAAGTTGAATAATAATTTCCTCGTTACCAAAATCTATAAACCTATTTTGCCATCTTTGATTTCCAGATTTATATCATCTAATGTCCTAATTATAATACCATCCTATTCTATTTGAGGATATTCTATCTGAGTTGTTGGATATTCTATCGGTTTTAATTTCTTTTTAATATCCTCTTGAGATTTTAATATGGGTCGAAATAGAGTTTGAAGTAGAGTTTGTAGATTTTATTCTTAGCTTTGATATATTCTCTATTTCTTTTTAAAATATTATTCCGTTCCATTTTTAAAAAAAATCAAATTAACATATGTCGATCATAACTCTTTTACCCGCAGGTTTTCTGGTATTAACGAATACATATCCATGTTCTTCTGGATTTACAAACCCTTTTAAATTCATCTCTGTCTATTATGTGATTTATCGACTGAATGATTTGAGATAAATCTTTATCGTTTAATTCAAATAAAAAAAAACTATTAGCATGTTTTCTAATAAACATAGAATCCGTCCCGTAAAAAGATTGGGATTGAACATATTTCTTTGGTAAATATTCTAAAGCTTTGAGAAAATTTTTGGTGTTGTTGTGTAGATATACAAAGAATCGAAATCTAAAAGGTTGGGTGTTGTCAACATATTAAAAGTGAGATGAGTTTTCCCAGAACCGGAACTACCGCATATACACATGAGCATTGGGTTATAAGGAAATATTTCTGAATGATTAATTTGTTTGCCCATTTTTATTATTTTAATTTTGTACCAAAATTTACACCTTCCTTTATGTTCTTGTCAATTCTTTCCAAATCTATACCATCTCGTACTTTACAGTGTTTATATTTATCAATAAGTTTTTTAGTTATGCTGATTCTTTTCCCATTGTAATTTATTGTAGTTGGCGTTTCTGTTTCGATAGCATCTATTATTCTTTTTACTAAAGTTTCGGGCTTCATTTTTAAGACAATAATTTATTCTATATTTTGATTATATGTTTTGCTTCTTCCAATAATAAACAATAACCGGTTACATCTCCTTGTGTTTTTTCGATATGAATATTTATATTTACTCCAGTTTTGAAAAGATCTTCTTGATGAGCTGATAGATCAAAACAGAAGATTGGGTGATTAATTGCAAAATTTTATTTATTTTTTTTTATTGCTCTATAATACATATTAAATACATTTTAGAATTCACACATTACATAGTTATTTTACAAATAGTATAAACATAAATATATAATCATAATAACAATAAAAAACAGATATATGGCAGGGATGGCTTAAATATAAATATTTAATTAATTTCCTTTAATATGTTAATAATTCATTAATGTAAGAGGTCTGTTATATGAAATTAAGTGAATAAAAATCATGATAAAAAGGACCATTTCTGATTAAAGAAATCACTGTTGTTGAGAACCTTTTCTGTACTAGCTATACTCCCCAAAAAGGTGTTGTATTTTATAATATTTATGCTAGTGTTCGTTATTTTAGTTTTATATATGAAATATTTAGTCAGTATTATCACATGATTTATAAAATGCCAAATGCCAAATATTTTGACATATGTTGTTAAATTAACTTTAATATCTTTATTCGATAATTTTTCTGATAGTACGTTCCATAGTATTTGTGATCTGTTACAAAACAAGAAAATATGTTCAATCGATTCAATGCTATCACTGCAGAAATCACACAGGGTACTACTTACTTTACCAATTTTACATAATTTTTCATTTGTAAATATGATACGATGTCGAAATTTAAATTCAAAATCTCTGATTTCTATGTTACAGACAGTTATCTTAAGTTGATCGAAAATTTGTTCCAGTTCTTTTTCAGATATATTATGTTTGTACAGTTTGATAAGGTTCTCGTTTAAAACATCTATAACTGGAATGTTATTAAAGCAAAATTCTTTTTTATTCAAATTTGGAAATGTTTTGCTTATTGCTTTCTTAATACCTGAAAAATCTAAAGTTTCATTCAATATACAATTTTCAATGTTATACACGTCTTGAACAAACATAAAACCAGATTTAAACAGTTTGGAATTAAAAACTATTTTATTATCAATTCTAATATCATCATTATTCCATACTATTTGCAATTCTGTTTCATTCAATTCTGTAATATGTTTAGTATATATCGAGTACCATTTATGGAAAATATCATTATAAAATTTACTTCCTATGTCTAAAGATTCTGGATAGTTGCAAAATGGGAGTAGATTACCATTATAACGCGAGCAAAAGTATTTGTAAGGGATCAACCATGTTTGGTTTTCGGAATTTATAATTTTCTTAATCCAGAAGATACAGTTACATTTGTAGAATTCATATACATTTATCATTTTTAGACCACCAGCTTTGAAATCTTGTACTATAACGTCTCTTTTGATCTTATCTGGACCATTCCAAAGAAATTTATATATAAGTTTATTTAATTCGTCTAAAATGTTTTTGGGACAGTATATTGATAATGCCGGGAAAGAAATTTTAGGGATGATAAAGGTTTTTATTACTTGTATTTTACCAGAAAGATTAAGTTGATGCATATTCCACAAACAAATTATGGAATTAATTTCGTTAAGTTTATCAAGAAAGTTCAACTTTGTCATAGCGTCACAATTGATGGAGAAATGTATGCCTAGTATCTTTAATGCATTTTCACAGATTTTTACTCCGAGGGTTTTCATACAATCTTTGAAACCGTTATTGTTAATGTTCAAATTTATGGCCTCGGTTTTACTAATATTTATCTTCAGACCAGAAATTAGGCTAAATAGTTTCAAAACCTCGAACAAGTGACGGGCGGAGGAAAAATCCTTTAAAAATGCAGTTAGATCGTCGGCATAGCTAATTACTTTTATCGATTCCTTTCCAAAGTTAATGCCATGTATATCATTATCATCACGTATATTTTGAAGCAGTATTTCTATGACTAAATTAAACAAATTAGAGGACATTGGATCTCCCTGTCTTACTCCATTTAAGACTTCAAATTGTTTCGTTGTGAATTTGTTGTTAATTACTGAACACTGGATGTCCTTATACAGAATTTTTATCCATTTTACAAAATTTTGACCGAAACCGTATCTTTCTAATGAATCAAAAATAAAGCAGTGCTGAATACTATCAAAAGCTTTTTGAAAATCGATGGCCAAAAGGATGTGATTGTCTTGGATGTGACGATTTGGAACAAAGGCAGCTTGATTTGGATGTATAAGTTTGTTTAGGAAAGGTTTTAATCTGTTAGCCAGAACTTTGCTTATAATTTTAGTGTCTAAGTTAACAAGTGTAATTGGCCTCCAATTATTAAGTAACGATTTATCTTTATTTCCTTTTGGTATTAATTTAATAATCGATTGGCGTTGACTTGTTGATAATGAGTTATTTTCAAAACTGTAATTGATTGAACTTATTAACAGTGGTCGAATCAATGGCCAGAAAGCTTTATAGAATTCAGAAGTCAAGCCATCATTTCCCGGGGATTTATTTGTCTTAAATGATTTAATTGCGTTCTATATTTCACATGCATTTATTTCATGTTCCAAATTATCACTTTCGATTTCTTCTAGGGTATATAACTGGATAGATTGCTTCGTAAAGGCTAAGTATTTAGAGGACATAGTTTTATTGGATGAATAAAGGCATTGATAGAAATTAAATATTTCATCATTTATTTCATGAGGGTTATACGTATAACTGCCGTCATGTCTTAAAAGTTTTTGTATAGTTGTTTTTGAGTTATTACGTCTTTCAAGACTTAAGAACAATTTGCTGTTTTTTTCACCTTCAAGATACCAATGTTGTTTTGATCGAATTCGAGCAGCATTTGATTCTTCTGTATATATGTTATCCAGTTTATTTTTAATATAAGAATGATTAAGATAATTTTTTTCAGATTCATTTTGATCCGTTATATTACTAAGCTTAAGATCGGTTGCTATTAATTCGTTCAACAGATAATCCTTCAATTTACGTTTAATTCTTTGTTTAAGTTTGCTGTATTTTATTGAAATAATTTTGATTTTGTATTTGATATAATCCCATAAACCGTTTTTATCAGACGAATCGTGAAATTCATCTTTCCAAAGCGGTATGGATTCGTTAATTAAGCTTAAATAATTCTTATCTTGAATTAAGGTGGCGTTAAATATCCAGAGACCCGGACCATGATTATAATTTACAAAAACTAGGTCAAGGATTATTGATGAGTGATCAGAAAAGAAAACGGGATAAACGTCCGATTTCTTAACAAAGTCTTGAATATCTTCTGAAATAAGCCAATAATCGAGCCTACTTTGAATTACGGGCTTATTTCTTCGCCATGTATATTTTTTGACGTCTGGGTGCAAATGTCTAAAAATATCTATAAGATTAAAATTGTTTATGATATTGATAATTTCTTGTTTTCCTTGAGTTTTTGGTTTGTAGTTTCCACCATACCTATCGAGATTTTCATCAAGAATGTTATTGAAATCGCCACCAAGAATAAAAATACATATATCAAGTGTATTTTGTAATTTAATTAACTCATTTGAAACCTTTTCGTAGTAAACTTTTTGATCGCCGTTAGGGATAGGGCTATAAATATTCACTAGGATTAACGTATAATTTAAAAATTCGGTAACTAATATCAAATAATAGCCAAAATCATCAGAAATTTTCTTGTTCAGTATTAAATCGCATCGTGTAAGAATAGCAGTTCCTGATGAGTTGGTTTGCCCATGTGAAAAATATATATTTGATCCCCATTCCCTTGCCAAAACAGATTCATCGCTTAAACAACTGTGAGTTTCTTGAAGGAATATAATTTTTTGCTTTTGATTTTTAAGCCATCTAAATATTTTATCCCTTTTGGGTTTATCTCTGCCATATTACATAATAAATTCAGATTTTGTTCGAAAATTGCAATATTAACTAAAAGAGACCTAACGTATATATTTATGTGATAATTAATTTCATAAGAACAAAGTGATATAAATAATTGAAAAACGAGCAGAAGCAAATAATTCTGCGGTTGCATGCTGGTATTGAACGCATATGGCGTCCAGGTTGCCTGAAGGTTTGACAAAAAAAAAAATAAAAAAAATAAAAATGTGCAGAACACAAGAGAATATAGATATATAATGCAAAAAAAGAAAACAGTAAAAATGAACATGGTTAAGTTTTGAGGTTACACTTATGAAAATTCGTAGTATGTCTATCTCATATAGCATTTTTAAAGCAAAAGATAGGAAAAAAATAAAAGAAAATTTAGAAAAACAAATAGGTATTGCTGAAGAGTTAACCAATGTAAGTGACTCAATAATCTATGTTGATTTCTTGAAAGACTTAAAATCAAAATTAGAAGACATAAGGAGACATGAACTAGATGGTCTTTTGATAAGGTCACACTCAAACAGAATTGAACATGGAGAAAAACCCTCTAAATACTTCTGTAATTTAGAAAAACGAAATTACATAAACAAAACTGTCAGTAAGTTAATTGATAATGATGGGAGTATTATAACCAAACAAAGTGCAATACTTCAATATATCAAAGAATACTATGAGGTCCTATATCGTAATATAGATAATGTTTTAGAAGATATTGACTTAGATAGACTCATTACTAATCCAAACATTAAAAAACTAGATAAAACACAGTTAAAACTAATAGATCAACCAATTAAATTGCAGGAGCTTCTGAAAGCCTTGAAAACAATGAAAAATGAAAAAAGCCCAGGCTCAGACGGTTTCACTACTGAGTTTTTTAAATTCTTTTGGCTCGACCTACAAATGTTTCTTCTACGCTCATTCAATCATAGCTTTGAAAATGGAAAACTGTCAATCACCCAACGACAGGGTATTATTACCATTCTACCCAAAGGCAATAAACCAAGGGAATTTTTGAAAAACTGGCGTCCAATAACATTATTGAATAATTCCTACAAATTACTTGCAACTGTTTTATCAAACAAAATTAAGCCATACTTAAGTGAAATAATCAGTGAAACACAGACAGGATTTATTGCAGGACGTTTTATCGGAGAAAGCACACGCCTTCTCTATGACATAATTCACCAGACAAATATCAATAATCTTGATGGAATTTTATTAATCATCGATTTTGAGAAAGCGTTTGATTCTATTTCATGGAAATTTATAAATAAAGCTCTCAGATTCTTTAATTTCGGAGAAAATTTTATTAAATGGATTAATATCATATTTTGTGAAACCCAAATGTGCGTTGTTCAAAATAAATTTTCATCTTTCTTTTTCCAAATTAGCAGAGGATGTCGCCAAGGCGATCCCCTCTCCCCATATCTTTTTATCATTTGTGCAGAAATCCTAAGTATTTTGATCAAAAACAGTAGGGAAATAAAAGGAATAAATATTAAAGGAAAAGAATATAAAATCAGTCAATATGCAGACGATACTACATTATTTTTAGATGGTTCAGAGTTTTCATTGAAATCTGCCTTGGACTTACTAACACAATTTTCCAAATTCTCAGGATTAAAACCAAATTTTGAAAAAACACAAATTATTGCTCTTGGAAATTTACGAAACTCCCAAGCACTAAATACAAGTAATTATAAGATTATTACTAACCCAGAACCGTTTACAGTGCTAGGAATCTCGTACACAAACGACCTTAGTAATATTATTGATGTAAACTATTATCAAAAAATATCTGCTATGAAAGGCCTTATTAGGGAATGGTCATGTAGATATCTTTCAGTGCCTGGAAAGATAACAGTAGTTAAAAGTTTAATAATTCCAAAACTGACACATCTTCTGATTAGTCTACCAACCCCAGAATTGGCAAAAATCAAAGAAATTGAAAAACTACTTTACAAGTTCATTTGGAGTGGTAATACTGACCGAATTTCTAGAAAATTGATAGTTCAAGACTATAAAATGGGTGGACTTAAAATGTTAGACCTATGCCTTTTTGCTAAGAGTCTAAAAATCAAATGGATTAAGAAACTTGAAAGTAATGCGCCGTGGGTTTCATTATTAGAATCTTCATCATCTTACTCAATTAACGATATTTACAAGTTTGGAGATGATTACATAAAACTATTAGAGACTTCTCAAACAAACCCATTTTGGAAGGATGTATTTAAAGATCTACACTATTTTTATGGAAAACTAAACGCGGCAAATAATGGTCAATCAATAGTTTATGAACCACTTTGGTATAACTCATCAATTAAGATAGGTAAAAATAAAACATATTTTAGAAACTGGCATAACCATGGAATTAGATTTGTGTATGATTTGTTAGATTCGAATGGAAACTTTCTCTCTTACGAAGCTTTATATCAAAAATTCAATTTTAAACCGCCTATTACTGAATTTCTAGGTCTAAGATTAAAATTAAAAGAAATATTTACTGAAGGAAAAGATCTACCAATACAGCCAGGAATTCCTCAAATGGCTAGAAATTTGTTCAACTCTGGTAAAGATAAAAATTTCACCTACAATACACTTATAAAATCAATTGTCTTTGAAGCAAAATATATAATTAAATGGAATAACTCTTTAAACACTAAATTTGATCAAGAAACCTGGGAAAGAATAAACGTAATAACTAAAAGCTGTACTGTTGACACAAGGCTATTATGGTTGCAATACCGCATACTACATAGGATATTAGGAACTAACTCATTCTTAACTAAAATCGGTATAAAAAAAGATGGGTCATGCCAATCTTGTAATCACGAAAATGAAACTATTGAACACATCTTTTGGGAATGTCCAGTTGTTTCAAAGCTTTGGAAAGAAGTATTTTTATGGCTTAAAGATTTTGATATTACTAAAAAGTTAGATATCAATGATGTCATCATAGGTGTAATAGATGAGGCAAGTGAAAATACATATACTACTAAACAACCACTTATATTATTAAACCTCATTCTATTAATAACTAAATTGTATATTTATACTTCCAAAGGTAAAAATGTAACCCCTACAGTTGAAGGAGCTAAATATGTAATCACTTATTATATGAAGCTTGAACAATATTTATTTTTCAAAGATCTAAAACAAGAAAAATTTTATGAAAGATGGAAAACATTGTCACAATTGATTGATTGATTGAGGATAAAAAGATACATCTATGTGAATTTCCGAAAGGGAAACAGGGGTGGATATAAAATCATCAAACTCTTTTATACCCAGCAGATAGTCCCAGAAAGATAAAATAATCTGATATATTAAAATTTAGTGTGCTATTATTGTTATGTAAACATCAACATTATATATAACATTCGATTGTTCCAGAGGCATATTCATTCTGCTTGTCATTCTATTGAGACAGTCTTATATTATTATTGTAAAATTTTATATCAGTGTTGTACAAGATTGGATTATATATGATGTCAGAAACGTTAATAGTTGTTACTCATCAAAGAGCAGTGTTATACTATTAATGCACAAGATTAAAATATATAAAATATAATTATCTCAGAAACTTTGATAGTTTATCATTGTTCTATCAAAGAGCAGTTTTGTATTATTGCTGTATAAGAAATTATTCTTATTTAATTATCTCTTAACATTAATAGTTGTTACTTCATCAAAGAATAGTTTTATATTCTTGTTGCTAATATATAGTTATTAATGTATATAACACCCTATTATTCTGGAAGCACAAGCAGTCTATCTATTATTATATTATTGTGGCAATATTGTGATCTATATTAATAGGGATAACTTATACAACACCTATACTATATTCTATGTTTATATTGTATACTGTCTTTGTAAAGTAATAAGCTAGAGCAACCCATCACTCGTATTACCATTTTCTATATTATTAGTGATAACTTACGAAAACCTACACTATATCTTGTGTTTATATTATATATTGTCATTGTAAAGTAATACAACATGGAATAGCTATTTTATATATTAATAGTGATAACCTATATAACACCTACACTATATTCTGTGCTTATAATGTATACTGTCATTGTAAAGTAATAAGCGAGAGCAACCCATCTCTTGTATTGCTTTTTTCTGCTGGGTAATAAAGGATTTGAAAAAAAAAAAAAAAAAAAAAAAAAAAGTTTTGAGGAACGTTATCTAATCACTTATTCAATGTCATTTCACTCAGTTATCTCACATACTATTCACTGATTGGAGAAGATGTCGCTTTATAGGTTTTGAAAGCAGTTCATGTATTACTCAATACTGAGAACTGAGATGTTCTTATAATTGTAAATAAAGAAACTTTAAAGTGCCTTTAAAATTTCTCAAAATAAAGCACATACTTACAATAGTTAGTTTTAATTTAAATTTAGTCACTGGGAGCGTGTTTGATTTTAGATTCAAAGTCATCAAATAAGTCTATCTTCACTTTATGTCGTCCATCTGTTTTAGCATAAACATGACAGTTGTAATACCAAGCAGACGCTATATAAGATTGAGTTTTAAGATGCTTAATCAGGTCCATATTCTTCTTTGTCACGTCATGATAAACTGGAATATCCGAGTTGAAAAACAATTTCCGATATTTCATAATATTCTCTTTAATCTCAGTGTTTTTGACTTTTAGAATGATAGGTTTTGGTTTGTTTGCATATTTTGATTGAAGGGGGTGAAAAGCTATAATGTCAGATTTGTTTAATTTAAATTCATTGTTAGAAACGTCTTTGATAATTTCAATAATTTTATCCGCTAAACACATATTTTCACCACACTTTATATTCAGAAACTTCAGATTAGTTTTTCGTGAATACTGTTCGTTGTAATTGCTTATTCTCAATGATTCTTTTACACCTTCATTGCAATCATAAAGTTTAAAGTTTAAATCACTCACTTGTTTCTTTAATTGTTCATTTTCCTTAATAAGGACATTATTTTGCGAAGCTATTTTCTCGAGTTTGTCTTCCAGTTTGTCTTCGATTTTCTGGAATTCCATGGTGATTCCTTTTCGAATTTGATGAAGTACGCTTTCTGTTATCTTTCCTATCATATCCGACATGTCATCTTTTGTCATCATGGAGTTCAGTTTTTCTGATAGTAGAGCATGTGTTTCAAGTAAGTTTTGAACATCAGCTTCCAGGTTTCCATTTTCTGATTTATTAGAGCCTTCTCTTTGTCGTTTTTTGCGGGCGGTTGTTTGTCGATATTTTTGTTGGTATTTTGGAGCTTCCCTTTTCAGTTGACATGTTGATTGTTTATTTGGATAGAGCAGGTCAGGTAAAATGTTGTCACTGACAGCTTGTCACCCCTTTGATCTTGATCTATATTTAGTATCAATCTACTGTCTTGGGTGTTAAAACATAGAAATGTCTAAAAAGCTGTAGTATTCACCTTTTTACACTGCAGTTTTCAATTATATATTTTCCTTGCTTAAGATATATCCTCTCATCCTATTAACTACGTTTTCACATTTATATATTTGAAGTTATTTGGAAAAAACTTCAGACAACCTGCAGACAACTTTCACCCGTCAGCCATCTTGTGTTAAACTTACTTACTTGAACTTTACGTATTATAGGATCATGAGTTTGGTTCATTTCCACTCTAAAGATATTGTTGTTATTTGTCTGAGAATCTGGTAAATTCTTGACACCAACAATTAAATATCTTGCTGGTTTAATAGTGTTAGTGATTGGCCATGTTGTGGATTCTCCAGTTAAAGTCATGCTACCGCCGTGTTGCGATGAAGAAAAGCTATTTCAATGTCTTTGCTAAAGAGTTAAATATTCTCGTTTCTACTTCAATTGATGGTGTTATTACGGGTATAAAAAGTTCGAGATTCGTTATTTCTAATTTTGCATTTGAATTAGCTTCTCCAAAAAAGACAGAATAAAGGATATAACTTTCAATTTACGTAATTACCTTATCTATTATCCTCAACAACATTATTGTACTGATTTACTCGTTTGTCAAATCCAACCCGAGACTGAATCGTAGTTTTTGGGGTAAAGGACTGTTTTCAACATTGTGTCAAATTCCCCAGGGTGTTTGATGGTTTATATGGGGTTTGATCCCGCTTTCAAAACCATTTCGCTAAATAAAGAAGGGAAGAAATTATTTTCTAATGTCGTGTTAATTTGGGGAATTCGATTCTCATTTTCGGTTCTGTCTATGATTTTGAAATCGCATCTGAAATAGGCATCGGAAAGTAATAACCAATTCGATAATGAATTTATCTCGAATTTAATTCTACCACCATCATTCAATTGGGATTTAGAACCAACAGTTGGAGAAATAATAAGATAATTTTATATATTTTTTTTTATTAAATGAATAACGAATCGGATCGTATAATCTAAAACTTGGATCAAGAATTTTAGCTGCCATTTTTAAAGGAAGGATTTTAATAAAATACAACACATGTACTATATATAATGGCCCGTATGCACCAAATAACATTAGGCCTAATTTAATTATGTTCTCTCCGAATAACATTAACTTTTAATTCAATTCTATATTTTGTATGCACCACATAGAATTATCTTAAATGTATTTAAAAATTAGCTAATTTAATGCCAAACTTAAAATTGGTCGAGACCAGTTTTAACTTTTAATTATATTTGTAAATCAGTTAAAATGCCTTTTGTGGCTCTTGGATGTTTCAAATTTAACGATTATTTAGACGATTTAATTGAACTTGGTGAAAATGACTGTGTAATTCCTATAAATAGACATGTCAGGGATCGCCTGAACCCCTTAACTTGGTTTTCAGATGAGTAGTTTAGATAGAACAAACAATCGTTGTTGAATCACAAATTGTGACAAATTCTACTGTCACATATATTTTGCAAAAATGAAACACGACATGGATTCCATTATAAATTTAGTCTGACGTTCATTTGCTCCTGCGGAGAATAGACAGAATCAAATAGATTGTTCATCTTAATTTCCTGAAAACTGCCACAAAAAAAAAGTCAATTGAGTTTCAGACTACAAAAACACAACATAGAGTGATCAAAATGTTAGAAAAGAAATATGTCTTAGTGACCAACCTTTTAGACTCTTTTGTCATGTATAGATTTTGTATAGTGTGTGGTTCGAATGGAAAATTGAATTTCAATTACGATTGAGATAAATATATTTAGTTAATTGTCAGTTGGTGCATACAAAATGTACAATTATCTTTAATTACAATTAACTAAATCTTGGTCTTGTAAGAATTGTATGAAAATGCAGGATGTTTTATGAAATGTAGGATGTTAAGGTCTGTTTTGGGTACTCTTAATTTGTTTGCATTTTACCCATGGAATTAAAATGGAATGGGGAAAATGCGAACAAATTAAGAGTACATATACTACTAGCCATGTTTTTTTTTCTCAAGTTTCTCAGCACTAGGTAGAGACAAAATGGCTGCTATTTCTGTTTGCTGTCCTCTATTTCTTGTTATTCGTTTACGGGCATATGAAACGGCAAAGTTGATCAGTCTGTCCCTTTTTTCCACAGTCTGATTGTCTAGGTATTCCATCACGTTGTTTTTCTGGGCACGAAGCTTTGAAGAAAGATAACCCATGGTGGCATTTGGGGATTTGTGGAGCGCTGCGCTGAACATTCTCATCACCTCCTCTGCATCAATGTTGTGACTTCTAGCTGATGCTGTCTGCTTCTTCAATTCTTCGGTGATGTCTATATAGAAGTAACGATCATATTGACGATTGAGAACTGCAATGATGGTTTCAATACATTGTTTCATCATGGTTTTGAACAATTCCGAATTTTCTGGACTTGTTTGTTGAAGGGCTGATAAGATGGTGTCCTTTTCAGGATAGAGTTTATTTCCAAAGAAGTCAGAGTCTTTCAATAACCTGTTGAACAGTTTTGATCCCTTCCAGGTGATTAGTTTCAGTCTCACTTGATGTATAAAAACATGTCATCCATCTTTCCTATTAGACCCAACACTAATTAAAGTTCCACTTTAGTTGTGAGATTTTGAAAGTCTGCCAATAAACTGGATCTTAAACCCCTCAAAGATGGCCCTGATTGGAGGTAGTTAAGTACTAGAGCATGATGGGCAAACAATTTGCCAGAAATATGGAACACAATATGTAGACGATTTCCAAGGTCCAAGGTTGTTCTCTGCCAAGAATGTTTTCATTCTTTGAGGTTCTCCCTTGCCATCCGTATATCGAATCTTATTAAAGTGAAGTACAACGTTTCCAGCATAGCAGTCACTGCCATACAGCTTTCCCTTCGTAATTTCAATACTTTTCAGACATGCTCTTACTTTTGATGCGATGGTGTCCAAGGGATGAAGGTGAAGGTTCAACTCCAACAATGTCTTATCCCATGCATCATTAATGACTTGAATGGCAGCATGGTTGCTGACTACACGATCAGTTAAACTGTTTGATATGTTTAATATTAATTCTTTCCTGGTATTCTGGTAGTCCACATTATTGTTCCTTTGTGGTAGCATCGAATCCTAGGGTGCTGTCCTTATTTTCACGCATAGGTTCGGTAGTTTGTATATCGGTGATAACTCCAAGTTCCCTTACCATCATTTCGACAGTAGTCCGGTGCGGTATTGTATCTAATTTTGCTCATGTTCTCTTGATAAAACTTTCTTATAGCTTCGGAACATTGCGTGTCGGAGTCTGGGCCATTACGGCATCGTAAACGAAGTCTTGTTGCTATTGAATACGTTTTACCCTCCTTGGAGAAAGTGGTCTCTGATACTGCATTCTCAAGTTCATCTTCCAATAAACTTTTCTCAATGTGCAACTGTCCTTTTAACTCATCCTTGGTTTTAACTGTATACTGTATACTGTCAGTTTGTATCTGACGTTCAGATTATTTGTAGTTGCCAAAACATGACAGACAAACTTGGACCAGTTCGCCATCATCATTTGGTAAATCATATTGTAGCAAGCCATCTTAGCTTTTCATTTAGGTCTGGTATATAATAAAAAAAAGCCTTGATGATGGTTGCTCTTCTTTCATTAGTTAATGTGTGACAGGGCAATCCTCTTTCAACACATTTTTTGATTGATTCTTCAACTCATTACTGGCATCTATAGACTCATTTGTTTTTTTTCGGTGTAATTAGACGCACCAGAACGTCTAGCTTCTTGAACAGCCCTACCTCTAGATAGGTTTGGGGTGATTGTCGACTGTATTTTCTCGAGTGCACCATCTACTAAATAGTCTGTTTCGTCCTGGCTGGTTCCAGAACAAAACATACAAATGGAAATGAAATGGTCATAACACATCATTTTAAGATATCTCGGACAAACTGAAGAATTGATAATTTGATTGCCTTCATTTGAATCTTTCGAATCGGGTAGTATGTAATCCGTATCGTTATCATCGTCTGATGATCATCATCAGATTGATCAGTGTCGTCTGTCCCAGATATGTCTTTCATATTACTCAGATGAGCCTCAACGTGAGAAACATCGCCATTCACACCTCTGTCCAGTTTAACAATCTTAGAAAGAGGGATGTCATCCACACCGTCTTCAGATGAGCGCCCTGTATGATTTACTATGGTTCCCGTCACCACGTATGATCAGGGTATCCTTTCACGAAGCCTTCGTAATTTATGTGCCAACATAATGGTTTACGTACACGTAAGTGGTCAAACATATTTTACGTTTGTGATGTGTCACAAAAGACTCCGTAACTTGTAAGTAGTTTACGTGTGCGTAATTTTATTTATGTAATAGGTCGAATCGTCCAATTCAAACTTGTCTATGATCTGATCGATCTAAATGTTAAATGATCACTCTAAATTTCATTTAAATCAGATGAAATTTGTAGTTCTCATTAGAAATGTTGACAGTTGTTCGGACAAACCAAACAGATGTTTTAAAAAGTACATTAACTCAAGAGCAATGTAGGCCTACATAACATAATGTTAAATGATAAAGTATTTGTACAAAAAAATGGATGTTAAACAGTTCTATCTGAAAGGACTGTAGGGTATCTGGGACATATTAGTAGATACTGTGATAATGTACACGCCGTGAAAATTTTAGAAAATATGGAATACTCAGGAACACGTAATTTGTCAGGAAACATTTGATTATTTAATGATTAGATAATTTTGGCTCTTTTATTTAGGCTAGATGGTTAATTATGAGATTTATTGAAAACTTTTTCTCTAAATATGTGGGATTGCCCGATATGGTTCTGAGGCCTTCAGATATAGGATCATGCAGATTGTATCTTGGATTTCGAAAAAATTCAGACAAAGCTCCAGAATATTTGATAACTTTTCAGGTTATTTTGTATACGGCCACATACGTTCGTCGGTCTGTCCGTCAATATTTCTTGTGAGCTCTACAGAGACTACAGTTTTTATCTGATTTCAATTAATTTGGTTTGATCATATATATTATATTGGTGAGATCTTGGACAAGTACGAATTTGATGATTTATCAAGGAATTATTGCCCTAGACTTAGTGAAAATTTGTTCGCGAGAACAAGAGAATGAAGCTAAGTAATTATCCAATTACAATTGAAAAAAGTCTTACATGATTAGTGTCTAGGTCATTAACATGACTAGAGTCAGGTCATTAACATGACTAGTGTAAGACGAAGTTATTCTTATGTGCAAATTTATCCAAACAAAGAAGCATATAATTCGGGCTAGGTTTTCGGCCACCCAATCGAAAAAGGCAGCTTTGGATAACATTAAGGCTCAACTGAATGCTTCTAATATGTATGAGTATGAATTACTAAAGGTGCGAATAGACGAGGTATAGAGCCCGGTCCGGTGTCCTGTCCGGGATTATCGATACAGTAGAAAATAGGAAAAACGAATCGTGTCCACATCGTGTCTGGACCCGCAATCTTCTATTTTCTACTGTATCTATAGGCCTAATCCCGGACAGGACACCGGACCGGGCACCGTACGTACCTCGTATATAACTACGTCCGAAATTAATAAACCTTCAATTTATTGATAAGGAACTATTAACTAACAAAAGCTAGGCGTACCGGTAACTAAACACTGACACAAAGTGTCACTGTCTGTGAGTGGAAGCTTGGACATTTTAATTCGAGTACTAGGCTCGCGATGATGATATTTACAATACAGTGTGAAAATATTGACAGATATTTGGGAGCCCAGACTCTGTGCGTCACATCTATAACCATGAAGTAATATAATGAAATGAGATAACCGGCTACTTTTCCAGTCACGCCCAGTGTCAAACAAGCTACCCCCTATTTTGGTTATTGTCAGGCCTACCAGAACAAGTTGTTTATAACATTGAAGATATCTGTAACATGCTCCTTTCGACTTCAACAAAACCTGTGAGCAGCAAACGACCAATTGAAGAGAATGTTGTAAATGTAAATGAGGGAAAAAAAATTAAATTGCAGATTGAAAACTTAAATATTGAAAAAGAAAACCTTTTATTGATAAATGAATATTTGAAATTGAAATTAAAAGTATTAAAACAGAAAATGTCGCCAGAAAATCAAATTATATATATATCACAGAAAACCTTTTCTTATTTTATTATATTTCCACTCGCACTGTACATTCAAATTCGCGTAAACTGCAGTGAACCTAAAAATACTCGTCTCGTCGTCTGATTTGACCTAGATTGACATTTGGGCGATTTGATGAATCAAGGATTATAAAATTAAGATGAAAAATAGCGATGCCCCATCGTAATACGCCCACTTTTGTAATGGCAGCCAAGTCGTCCGGGAGGTCGACAAGAACTATCAGTAAATGAAACATCTGTCGAAAACCGTGCCATCAAGAATGTTTACAAAATTGAACGATTTTTGATTGTTTACAACTACTAGTTAACAAGGGTAATAACCCATGAAATATTTTTCAATTCTTCTAATTTTCAATAGGGTTCATCCTTGGGTGATTATAAACACTCAAACCAAGTTTCATCAAAATCCATCAAGAAACCAGCTCTATATCGTGTTCACAAAGTATTTTCAAAAACAAGCGAAATAACCCATCAAATATTTTTCGATTTGTCTGATTTTCAATAGGCTTCTTCCTTGGATGATTATAAACACTCACAATAATTTTTATCAAATTCCATCGAGAAACCAGCTCTCTATTGTGTTCACAACTTTGAGAGTGTTATGGGCTATAAAACTAACACGTTTTAAGGAACAAGGGCAATAACTCATAAAATATTTATCGATGTTTCTGATTTTCAATAGGGTTAATCCCAAGGTCATGACAAACACTCACACCAAGTTTTATCAAAATCCATCAAGAAACCAGCTCTCTATCGTGTTCACAAAGTATTTTCAAAAACAAGGGCAATAACCCATCAAATATTTTTCGATTTTTCTGATTTTCAATAGGCTTCTTCCTTGGATGATTATAAACACTCACAGCAAGTTCTATCAAAATCCATTAAGAAACCAGCTCTCTCTTGTGTTCACAACTTTGAGAGTGTTACAGGCTATAAAATTAACACATTTTAAAGAACAAGGGCAATAACTCATAAAATATTTATCGATGTTTCTGATTTTCAATAGGGTTAATTCCAAGGTCACGACAAACACTCACACCAAGTTTCATCAAAATCCATCAAGAAACCAGCTCTATATCGTGTTCACAAAGTATTTTCAAAAACAAGGGCAATAACCCATCAAATATTTTTCGATTTGTCTGATTTTCAATAGGCTTCTTCCTTGGATGATTATAAACACTCACAATAATTTTTATCAAATTCCATCGAGAAACCAGCTCTCTATTGTGTTCACAACTTTGAGAGTGTTATGGGCTATAAAACTAACACATTTAAGGAACAAGGGCAATAACTCATAAAATATTTATCGATGTTTCTGATTTTCAATAGGGTTAATCCCAAGGTTATGACAAACACTCACACCAAGTTCCATCAAAATCCATCAAGAAACCAGCTCTCTATCGTGTTCACAAAGTATTTTCAAAAACAAGGGCAATAACCCATCAAATATTTTTCGATTTTTCTGATTTTCAATAGGCTTCTTCCTTGGATGATTATAAACACTCACAGCAAGTTTTATCAAAATCCATTAAGAAACCAGCTCTCTATTGTGTTCACAACTTTGAGAGTGTTATGGGCTATAAAACTAACACGTTTTAAGGAACAAGGGCAATAACTCATAAAATATTTATCGATGTTTCTGATTTTCAATAGGGTTAATTCCAAGGTCATGACAAACACTCACACCAAGTTTCATCAAAATCCATCAAGAAACCAGCTCTCAATCGTGTTCACAAAGTATTTTCAAAAACAAGGGCAATAACCCATCAAATATTTTTCGATTTTTCTGATTTTCAATAGGGTTAATCCCAAGGTCATGACAAACACTCACACCAAGTTTCATCAAAATCCATCAAGAAACCAGCTCTCTATCGTGTTCACAAAGTATTTTCAAAAACAAGGGCAATAACCCATCAAATATTTTCCGATTTTTCTGATTTTCAATAGGCTTCTTCCTTGGATGATTATAAACACTCACAGCAAGTTTTATCAAAATCCATCAAGAAACCAGCTCTCTATCGTGTTCACAACAATTGTGGACAGGCAGACAGACGGACAGACAGACAGACATGGGCGACTACAATATACGCCCACATTAATGTGTGGGCGTATAAAAATGAACATTGACAATCTTTGATTAATATCATCCATTACAGTTTATGTGAAATGGGTGTGTACTATGGTCTCTGAACCTGTTTTCATCCAGATTTTTATTACCACCAACATCTTCATCAAATGGTTGATGATCATGATCATCACCATCTTAATCGGGAAGAGGTATACCCAAGTTTTTGTCGATATTATGCAATACTGCATTTGCAAGCTCGCTCTGGACACAACCTTATTTCACAGTGAAGAACATGAAACCTGCGTTTCATTTGGCCGATCGTTCTCTCCACAAGCGCCCGAGTAACCTTGTGTGCTCTGAAAATTAAGAAAGGTATTGCTTATGGATATAAACCTACACACAAATTATTATTACAATTAGACCAAAACCCTGGCCTGTATCCACGATTAAAGTATTTTAGGAGTATAAAGGGTTAAATTTGAACTTTTCCAAGATATTTTGGATATAAACCTACATACACAATTTCATTAAAATTCAATCAAAACTGTGGCCTCTATCGCGTTCACAAGCCATTTCTAACATAATGTTGGTGTATCAAGGGTTGAATTTCCAGGAATATTTGTCGAATCGAATCCAAATTCGAACTTGTCCAAGATCTTATGGATATACAATTTTTTTTTTTAATTCGACCACAACTGTGGCCGGACGGACAGGGGCGAAGGCAATATACTACTGTGGGCGTATAAAAACCTATACCATGAGCCAGACGTAAAAGATGCTATGCAATGAGATGAAAAAAAAAAGATTGTTTTCAAAGATGGTGAAAACAAATTTTTGTTTTTGATTTGCCTTTAAAAAAAAGTTCGTCTCAGAAAAAAGTCCATAGCCCCCCAGAAAATCAAATTCTCTTCCATCACTGCTTCGATAATACTTTATCATACCACCCCCAAATAATACAAAACACAGTTATTTGGTATGCAGAGTCGAAATCGCCATGCTTTTATACAAACTAACTCTAACAACAATACCAACTTCCATCATCAACCTAAATTGCCGCCCAGGAAAAACTGCTTAATGCAGAAACCTGTATCCAAGCCGCCATGCAAATTAAGTCTCAGAAAGCTGCGCTGGATGAACGCACAAAAATATTCAACATAGGCTATTAACATACAATTAAACTTAAGATATTTACATAAAACATATAATTATTACTTTTCAATCGTAATTAATAAATCATATCAACCAATGCTATTAATAATATCACAAGCATAAAAATACTACATTTTAACCAAACTTTACAAAAAAATCAGCGACCTAACACGACTGGCGAGTTCGACCTGAATGACTTATTCATGAACATGAACACTAATTACTTAACTAATAACTAATTACGTATTACTACGCAATCGAAGAGAAATCATTTTCCGTCTAATTCGGTTCCCTCAACCGATGGAAAATATATTGGTCGCTGCCTAACATAGGTACATGAATATTGGAGAAACCTAAAGAAAGTACAAACGTACCTATTGTATCGAGATTGTGAACCGGGATTAGGTCGTAAAAATGGGGTTAACAACCATTTTTTACAGGGATATCCATCAAAAATTCTAGTTTTTGCAAGCAATTGATGTTGATAGAAATACTTACTGTATAGTGGTTAAAAGGCGATAACTCCTCAAAAGTGATGTAAGAGGCCTACATCTTGAAAAATTCTCAATTTTAATCAGGAGTAAACTAAACTTTCTCAACCCTTTTTAAGTTTCATCAAAATCGGTTGAAAATAGCATAATAGCATATATTCAAGATTTTGGAGCAAGGGCATTATAGTGGAGCGGCATAGCATCTTGTTTGTGCATTTTTTGATAAAAGCACCAAATTTGGCACACATATACTTTGGTATATTGTGAACATTTTTGGATATGAAGCCACTCGAAATTCACTTGTGCAAGCCGCCATTTTGAATTCCAAATGAGCCACCCTCAGACATATATAATTGTTAATGTTTTCGGATCTATGTCAGCTATTAACTTGTTCAAAATGACTAATTGTACATTTTTTGTTTCCAGGAATTCAACTATTCATGCTACGAGTGGCTACAACAATCGGCCATGTTAAATTTTAAAATGGCGTCTATATAGATCTATAATTTGCGATATTTCTCGATCGAATTTTTTTTAACTCTGTTTTGGTTGCTATTTGTATGTTTTAGGGGGCTGAATGCTCGACTGGTTCAATTTACAAGTGGTAACAACTGCTGCCATATTGAATTTCAAAATGGCGACAAAAAAAAAACAAAAACAAAAAACGTCAGAGTATCAGTATTTTTGAATCTTTGTCGGCTATTAAAGCATTCTTGATGACTAATTCTGAACTTATACAGATACACGTGGTATCTGCAAATAATGCATCTTGAATTCTATGTAATCTTTCAACGTCTTGGCAGTACTCTAAAGCTGCCTGAGTTGGAGGTTGTGCTTCAAGGGATCTCCCTTTTCTTGAAATTATAAAACAAAGCACAAACGATTCCAACCGTAAGACAAATCTCGAAATTCATGTAAACACATTGGCAATACTTTGGAAGCAGCTACTGAACTTTTCATTTGAGGAAGTATATCATCAAATACCTATCAGGTCCCAGGCCTACAAGAACTTCGTGTGCTGCTACATAGCGGGTTTTCTTACCTGTCCTGAATGGAAGCCAAAGTTCATCTAGTTGTGGCTAGTGTAATGGCTTGAATGACAGCGTCCACTGTTGGGATAAGTATCTTTCGATGACCACATCCCATGGTATTTGCTGCAAGTACCATCATTCAGGTGTCGGTATCTTCATGCTTGCATGTGGCCAAGATGGTAATGTTATTAGGAGGTGGGGAAGTGAGTACCTGTTCTGTGCCAGTTGCTACCAACCCTTTGCCTTGTGTGTCGATGGATCACATAAGCAATACCGACAAGAAGCTGAACAATTCATCCTTATTTTCACCAACTCGAAGAACATTCTGCCAATTTCCGTGTAGCACAGTGGCACGCCTTTTGATTCCTTTCCCCTGGTGGCCCGTGCAGTCGCTTTGAAGCTATCAGATTTGGTGTTATAATCCCACACTAGCTCCAGGCGAGATAGATAATTGGAACAAACACCCCTGTTCCATATTCAAGCAATGTTCTACTGCCAAATGGCTTCGGCATCTGAACAATGCCTGCACGATCAAGTATGACACAGGTGACATGTGGTGCATCTGCTTTCTTGGTGGCAAGCTCTTCTATGGGCTTGAGTGGGTCTGATTTGTTGCTGTATCGAAGATGTCCTTCTTGGGAAAGAGTTGGAGGGTAGGCTCGGTTCTCGTGCTTCAAGAACTCATCAGGATCACAAAATACACAGTTCCAAGTGAACTGATGTGGATGATTCGGGGGTTCTAGCCTTATAAAATCAAAAGAATCCGTAAAGAATTGAAGCCTGTAGAGTGAGCACGAGATGTACAATATAGCTAATAGACTGAAACGTTAAGTCTCACACTATATATAACCTCTGAACTATAATTTGGTAAACAGACCGTCTTCAGAAGTATAAGAAATGTACCAAAAAATTGGTATAAAAAAAAGGATTTTTCTATTTTCTTGCTCTATTACGGTTGAAAGAAAATTACATACTTCAAATATATTTTTCAAATATATTTTTTACATACCAAACTATTTAAAACTTTGCCATCCTCTAATTTGCCATCAAGCAATGTCATTTTATCCAGAGATTTGATGGGAAAATCAATCCCTTCAGGGAGCTCTGTAACTGTTTTACCGGTAGATTGATTTAACATTCCCAACATCTGGCGCATCATTTGTTGCATTTCTTTTTGTTGGTTAGTAATTTTTTCTAATACAGAAAATAATCTCACATTTCTTTCTGAAATATTTTCAGGTCTATTTAATATAAAATTCTTAAATTATGAAAAGAAAAATGTATCTCCAATCTGAAACAAATTTTATGTAGGGATAACAGTGCCATATTCCTGTACATTGCTGAAAAAAATGAGTACATGATTAAATTTTGATGTAAAGTTGTCGGTATTTTTTTATTGACAGCAGTATTTCTTTTTTCAAATTCAGGAAAGACAACTCTTTAGTTCAAAAGGTATTTGAAGTAGAATTTTTTATTTATTTTAAACAGATAAAAGTAGCTGTAATAAAAATTTTAATTATGAAAATGAAAAGTGCTGAAATATATATGTGCAAAAATTCTAAAAAATTATTAATAAGGTATAATTCCTTTAAAGGAAATGAAGGCCAGTCAGTTTCTGGTTGTGATTTTTTCATGACCAAACCATTAATCCTTGATGGCATTATTATATTTGAGGGCCACACGGAACAAAAAAATGAAATGAAATGAATGGAGTTTTACGTCCTACTGCCACACGGAACAATATGTACCATCTAACCAGTTGTCAGGAATAACTGCCACATTCTTTGTATCAGTAAATTCGACAAGAATAAACATGCTTAAAGGATAACTAAAAATAATTAATTTCAAAACAAACAAAAAATTACACAAAACCAAAATCAGAATCAGATAAAGAAATCAAAGGAGTCTGAGTGGACATTGTCTTTAATAAAGAAGAAAATAAATTAAAATATTATCTGATCTGATTCTAGCAACACTTTCAAAGTTGACAATCAACACAGGAATGAAAACAGTACCATATCTAATAAATCAATTGACATTATATTAAATTAGGATGTGCTATATGGAAATAAAAACGCAGAAATATAGAATAATATATGTGCTATAATTTAAATCCATGCTAAATATCAACTGAAAATGATCATATATATATGAAAAAAATTATCACTACTTGTGATATCAAAACATGCAAGGTTATATATGACAAAGATAATAGCATGCAGGATTAAAATGATATGCTGAAAACTTGATCACTACCTGTGACAAGTTTAGCACGCAGGATTAAAATGTTATGCTGAAAACTTGATCACTACCTATGACAAGTTTAGCATGCAAGGAATTAATATAGGATATAAGCAGAGAATATTCACTGTAAATCTTACCCATTCGTTGAGTTGTTGCCATGAAAAACAAAAATTAACCACAAAGCATCATGTTCATTAACAATCAAATAGATTTCTCAAAATTGTATGGTGACATGTCTATTTCAGCTACTTAAGAAATAAACAAAAGCCTAGAAAGATAAGCCCACTTCCCAGATAAATATTTAGTATATCATGGGTGCTTGTGGTAAATTGTACCAAAAATCTTACCTGACAAAAATATTGTTGATATCTAACTGTTAATTTTAAAGTGTTCTGAAAGTTCTGAAAAGATCATTGAAAAATCACCAAATTCTAGATGTCAAAGATCTCATTAATATAAATGTTCACACCAAATTTCATTCAAATCAGATGAACACTAGCCTCTATCACGTTCACAAATCAATATCGATGCATTTTACAATAGGGCAATAACTAAAAAGATAGCTTGCCAGGTAAGGTAACATACGCCCACTTCAGCAAATTTGACTATTTGAAAAAGTTCGATTAGAAACACACGATTCTCGAATTTATCTGAGTTAATTTAATTTTTTTTTCACTAAGTCAAGGTCAATAACTCATAAACCAACAATTGGAATTGTGCCATTTTCAAACTCATCCAAGATATTATCAATACACATACCAAGTTTCATTCAAATCAGATAAAAACTCTAGCTTCTATTGCGTACACAAGTTAATTTTAAGGGTTTTTTTAGTCAAGGGCAATAACTCATAAACCGACGACTGGAATTGCGCCATTTTCGAACTCATCCGAGATATTATCAAGATGAATACTCATACCAAGTTTCATTCGAATTGGATAAAAACTCTGGTTTCTATCGCGTACAGAAGAAATTGTTGACAGACGGACCGACGGCCGACCGGACAGCAATATACGCCCACATTTTCATGTGGGCGTATAAAAACGTTTATGAAAATATACTGAACTTGTCCAAATTCTCACCAAAATCATTGATGAAACCAAATCGGTCGGACCGACAGACAGGGGTGACGACAATATACGACCACATTATAATGTTGGCGTTTTAACAAAATATTTTAAACCTTTACTGTGTGGATTAAAGGAATTGAAACTTGGTAATCCTGAAATGGCAACATAACACATTTACAAACAATATCATGCATGTAACTACACTTCAACTCCCCAGACAATCCTGAAACCAAAAAAATCATTAAATCTTTAGAATCTAGAGGATAATCAAAACAGCTCTGTAATGAAGAAAAAGTCTCATAAATACAGAATATTTCTTTATCAGCTGTTTCCAAAATGTTGAATATTTCTTTATCAGCTGTTTCCAAAATGTTGCGAATCAGGGCCACATTGTTACCTATCATAATGCAATTATTCCCTTTCTTTACTGAAAAAAAATGCATGTGAGGAATGATTTTCTAGATACTGAAATACAGAAATATTTATAAAGTTAGGAACAGGGCCATCTGAATGGCACTTTCTTAAACCAGGGTAGTCATAAGGCCTAGAAGAGAAAATATTTTTGTTTTCAGTTAGTCTATTTACAACTTGTTCCAAAGGAAAATTTGGTTTTCGAACAAGTCGCTTTAGTTTACCTAGAAAGCTCTCAAAGACAAATGCCGAAAAATCCTCAAGAGGTCAAAATTTCTCTACATCTGTGACAAACTCTGAAACAAAAAGATGAAGTAGTTTATCGGAGTAGGTTAAATAATATGTTCTAAATAAAAAGGGGCTCGAAAGACAAGAAACAAATAAAAGCATAAAATGACGGTAGCAAGCTGGCGATAATATCCCATGTAAACAAACTGGACCTGTATATAAAAGAAATTAGCGAAATTCAGTTGCTTTCCATCTGTCAACCTCCTTCAGTGATCTACCTTTACGAAGAAAACCACGAGGAAGAAATTTGCCTACCTCAATTATACTGGCTGATAATCTCTTTATTGTTGAAGCAGATAGTTTGCAACAATCGAGTGGACCTTTTACTTGTTTTACATAAGCTCGAGCAGAAGTGTCACAAATAACACAAGATATACGTACCTTGAATTTACTTTCTTGTTCTGAAACAGAAAATGAACCGTTTTCAAGCCTTTTCATTTCATTAATGAAGGGAAGCAAGTAACAATTTATATCACTTACTATCACCAACATATATGCCAATCACAAAAGGCTATGCTGAGTATGGGAATACAAGTTTGCCCAATATTGGCCAAAACTGGGTGTTGGAGCTCTTAAGTAGTGGCAAACCATCAATATTTACCTGGATTTGCAGCTGTTGATTATCAGAAATTTGATCTCTCAATCCCGACTCAACTCCAAAATGGTTATAATGACCATCACAATTTTTACTTACCTCGACATTTTTTGGTGTGTTCAATAAAGTTCTATGATCTTTTGGAAGACAGGGATGTAAAGGCTTTAATATACCAAGCAGATCACGCATTGCAGTGGTTAACTGAAAATTAAGAGCTATGTCATTTTTATCACAATCTGTTTCACTGCCAATTGTATCTTCAGAACCTGAAAAAGAAGAAATGTCAGATGCAGCAGCATCATCTTCATAATCTGAAATAGAATTTGAAGTAACATTAATATCTTTCAAAGCAAAATCTACCTTCAATGAAAGAGAATCATCAGCCTCTAAATTAGAAGAAATACCATATTTATTATCATTATGAAAAGATACTGTTTCAGCAATTGGCATTGGACAACATTAGACCAAACATGCCAATAAGAATTTGGCCTACTTCTATTCCTGGAGTTGCAAAATGCCATATCAATAAAGATAATAATAATATAGGTCTAGTTGATTAGTAACATTAACATATGATTAACAATAGCTTATTCCTAGGCCCAAGTCATATAAGTCTAAGTTCTAGTACTACTGTAGTACTACTACTACTCTAGCCTACTAGCCTAGGGTAGGCTAAAATCGATAACTCTGTGTGAGTGCACTCTGCTGTAGTGATGGTAGGATGGATAGAAAGCAAATCACAGATCTATAAATTAATCAGAGAGCAAAACTAGGGTTTATTTAGAAAAATAAAGATCATTAGTTAGGATATAATGAAAATATCGCTCACCTCAAGTTTTAATAGAGTTTACTATCTTCAACAAAATGGCTGAAAAGGGCGCGCGAAATGTCACGAGCTAGCGAAGTCTCGCAGTTTAGATCTAAAATTGAAATAAAAAAAAGTTAATATTATTTCAAAATTTGACATTTAAACGAAATTGATACTGAATGCAGATATATCATAAAACAATGGATAAAAAAAATGTCAAAATCAATTATATTTTTTTTTTAATTCAATGGATGTATTTTATTTCAAATATCTCGGCCATAGCCGCGTTATTAAGATGGCATTCCAAGACAAAATGCCAGTATAAATGAGGAATTGGGCTGCTTAGATATCTATGAATTTTGATCTATGAATTTTGATATCTTAGTTCCTATGATATTAAAAATGAATTTGTAAAAACATAAAATCATTACTAATCTTCACGTTTGAGTTTTCTTAGTGTTCGTTTTAAGACCAATCAAGTTCAGCCCCAATAGAGACTTGCTAGTTTCGGATGTTGCAATCCACACATGAATGAAGTTATCGATGTAATGTGGCCAAAGGGGATTACAGAAAATTGACCTAATTAGGGTTCGGGGAAGGGAGGGATTGATTCTCCCAAATGTACAGGCCTAGGGTGGAACAAATACTTGATTGAGAGATTGGAGTAAATGGTCTGGATCTTCTGGAGTTTTTTCTTCTGTTATGATCTGAAAATAGAAAAATATAGCTCGCCCAAAGGGCGGGGAGTATAGTACCTGTTATCTATCGATGGTTTTTAGTTTGCTATGAACAAGATTGTCATTAAAGTTCTTATTTTTAGAATACGCAACTATCATTTTCTGCTTATAGACATGAGGGAATTTCTCTTGAAGACTCTTGTAGTGGGCATGAACTATCTTGCTTACTCGATTGCTGGTTGTATTGAACGGGACAACAAAGGGGGCTATGCCTGCATTATGGTGAATATTGAGTCCTATAGGTCTTGCTGTATTCAATGTCTCAATCCAAGTTGTTTCGGATGTTGCAATCCACACATGAATGAAGTTATCGATGTAATGTGGCCAAAGGGGATTACAGAAAATTGACCTAATTAGGGTTCGGGGAAGGGAGGGATTGATTCTCCCAAATGTACAGGCCTAGGGTGGAACAAATACTTTATTGAGAGATTGGAGTAAATGGTCTGGATCTTCTGGAGTTTTTTCTTCTGTTATGATCTGAAATTAGAAAAATATAGCTCGCCCAAAGGGCGAGGAGTATAGTACCTGTTATGTATCGATGGTTTTTAGTTTGCTATGAACAAGATTGTCATTAAAGTTCTTATTTTTAGAATACGCAACTATCATTTTCTGCTTATAGACATGAGGGAATTTCTCTTGAAGACTCTTGTAGTGGGCATGAACTATCTTGCTTACTCGATTGCTGGTTGTATTGAACGGGACAACAAAGGGGGCTATGCCTGCATTATGGTGAATATTGAGTCCTATAGGTCTTGCTGTATTCAATGTCTCAATCCAATGGGTTTCCCTAGATTGTCGGAATTTCGTAGTTTCATCTTCTGGCAAGTCAATTTCTATGCGCTCAATTGGGGTTAAGGTGAGGTCGTCTATTGAATGGTCGTCAAGATTAAAATGATTAGATACAGGCTTGTCTTTCTTTAATTTGATATCTGATCTGTGGCCATTAAAACGAGTGCGTAAATTATTCTTAGTTTCTCCTACATATTGTTTGGGGCATTTCTTACAAGAGATTAAATATATTACATTCGAGTTTTGACATGTTAGATGCTCCTGGATCGGGTACCTTTTATTCGTAAAGTTACTTAAAAAATAGTGAGTTTCTGATATAAAGGGACATGTTTTACATCTACTTGAAAAACATGGGGCACTCCTTAAGCCTGCTGGCGCTTCGTCATAAAGTCTATTTTTAGCTGCTATCTGAGCTAGAGTGGTACTTTTTATGTTTCGTAAAAATCGTTTAGAGTATCCACGCTCTTTCAGTTTTGAGAAGACAATCGTACAGGCTTAGTTGAAATCTGAAGGTCTTGTGCAAATTCGGTGGAATCGTAGAACTTGTGACTTAATTATACCAGAGAAGGTATGTTTTGGATGAAATGAGCTCTTGTGCAGGAGTTGATGAGTATCGGTTTCTTTAAAATACACCTTAATATCTAGTTTATTCGTTTCTTCTATGGAATCTCCTTTGAAGACAGTGGTATCGAGGAAATCTATGCTTTTGTGACTGACGTTGGCGGTTAGTTTGATGGACGGATGGTGGTTGTTGAGGATTCCAAAGAATTCCCAAAACTGTTCTATAGAATGAGTCCAAACAATGAAAATATCGTCCAAAAATCGTTTATAAAAAAGTGGGTCAAATGGACAAAGGGGTAATACCTCTCGTTCCCACTCGGCCATAAAAAGGTTTGCGTACGAAGGGGCGAATCGTTTGCCCATAGCTGTCCCTGAAGTTTGTAGATACGTTTTATTATTAAATGTGAAGTCGTTGCGACTGAGACAAATCTCTAAAAGTTGTAGAATTGCATCGTCGGGCCTATTTGGATCTGGGTTTCTATTGAAAGCTTTACGAACTGCCATTAAACCAGTAGTGTTATCGATATTAGTATACATAGATGACACGTCAATAGAAATCAGAATAGCATTCGAAGGAACTCGAAGATTTTTGATTTGGTTGACAAAATCATTTGTATCTTTAAGGTAGGCCCGATGTTGGCATGCTAATGGTAGTAAGAAATGATCAATGTATTCTGACACTGCATACGACTCACTACCACAGTCTGATATAATCGGACGGCCTTTTGGGATTTTATTAGGGATAAACCACTCCTTGCTTGGATTCTTATGGATCTTAGGTAAAGTGTATAAGTGTCTCTCACGACAGTCGGATTTGGCAGACAGATAGTCATATTGTTTCTCTTTAAGGAAACTTGTTTGAACTAAATTGCGAAGAATATTGTTAATCATATTAGCAGTTTCTTTAAAAAATGGTTCCGGCAAAATGGCATAATGATTAGGATTATTTAGTTGATTTTCTGCTTCTGAAATATAGTCCTCCCTATTTAAAATTACACAACATGAGCCTTTGTCACTTTTCTTTATAACAATGCTTTCATCTTTCTTAAGTAAATTTAAGGATTCGCGTTCTACTCGTGTGAGATTAGGCTTTTCGTGCGTTACGGAAATACTTGACGTTTGGCTATTCATGCTTTCAAATACTTTCAATATTTCAGGATGGATGGCGGCTTGGGGTGGTTTCCACGTGGATTTAGGAATAAACATTGTTCTAGCACCACGTGGGGGATGGTTTCGGAAAAAATATGTGCAGCTGAGATTACGTTGAAATCGGTCAATAGAAGGTCGAAGATAATCAATGTTGGCTACCTTCGGTGTCGGAATAAACTTAAGTCCACGGTCTAAGATTGAATGCTGAAGGGGTGTGAGAATTTTTTGGCTCAAGTTAACAACAGTTTGGCCTAGCGGTGGCCTCTCGGTGTTCTTATCCCCAGTAATTAGTTTAAAGACAACTTACACGATGCTTGAAGCTGGTGTATCCAAAATAAATAAATATCGTTTGCTGTTTCTGGAGACCAATGCAGGTCATCAACTGGTTCGAATTCTTCTGCATAGGGTGGTAAGATTGTTGCGTCGTTGGTATTGGATTCAATCATCATATTGTTGAAGGTCTTGAGATTCTGTTGAGCTTTCTTCGAGATTCTACTGGATACGGGTATACACGTGAAGATGATCTTGGAATTGGGGAAGGTCAGTTTGGCTGTGGAAAGTAATTTCTGGGCTTGGTTGAATGAAGTCTTTGGTAAATTATCGCGATTGTTGAGGCCTACATGAAGAATGACGGTATTTGGTACGGGATCATGGTCGAAGGATTCAAGGATGGACTGGATGTGATTGATCTGGGCACCAGGGTACGCATGTATTTCTGTGTCTGAAGTAGTTTTGGTAATACGGTTCAGGTTAGAGGATCCAATAATTACGGTAGATTTCTTTACAGCAGGTAGATTCCATGATGACTTGTTATTGGTCTTGTGGTAGAAGGGTTTGGTAGCGGATACAATGGTAGTAGATGGGGAGATTGGTACTGGTTTGGTAGTTGTTAGGAATGCAGCATTGGGTGTGGACTGGGATCTGGTTCGGGGAGGAGATACACGGCTTGGTTTGGTTGAGGAATGCGGGGTGGTTTGCTGGTCTACATAGGCACAGAAGAGAGAAAGATAGGCAGAACCTGGGTCACGTGGTGAAGATTCGGATGGTGTTGAGGACGATAAAGAGGAGGGAGATGAATCGGAAGAAGATGAATCTGAAAGAGAAAAAAGAAGAGGGGTGCCCTCTCTACGTGAGCGTTTACCTACGTCTGCCGGACTAGGAGTTGGTGAACTTCTGGCTCGTTTAGGTGTTTGGTTCGATAGGGTAGCGACTCGAGTTGGTACTGGTGTATCAATGTCCATTTCAGTGGGTAGGGATATGGTAACTTTGGCCTTGGTCTCGTTGATGGTTTGGTAGAATTTGGTAACAACAGCTTGAGTAAGACGTTTCCCATAGGAGCGACGGGCCCAGGAAAGGGCATGGGAAATGATGCGGTCGACGGCTGGTGGTGATAAGGACTTGGCACGGATGGTGGTGAGCTTCTCTTGAAGTGTGGTTTGGTAATGGTCGATGAGAACCTCCGTGACCTTAGAGAGCCATGTCCGGTTGAGGGATCTAATATTCGCGTCAACAGCTGAGGTTTTCATAGCTGGACGGATAAAACTATCCAACTCGGAGACTTTACGCTTGAAGGTAAACGCAGGTTGGCCTTCCTTCTGCAGAGCCAGTATTGCCAGGTGATGGAGACACTGCAAAACTTGGAAGAACACCTTAACAAAGGGTTCCTCCTCCTTTTGAGTGGGGACTGGTTGACGTCGATGCATTGGTGGTCTTTGTTGGTTAGGTCGGCGGTTATCTCTGGATTGGTAGACGGGGTTATATGTAGGTCGGCGATGGGGTGGGACATAACTGGTTTGGTTGGTAGGTGGTCGGCGATTCATTGGTGGTGGGGGACGATGAAATACTGGGCCATTGTAGGGTACGTGATGTTGAATTGGTTGACGATTACTGTTACGATATCTTGCTTCTTGCCATTGGTTGTTGATATTGGGGAACATAATGCAAATGAATCGAGGATAGTCGGGGAATGTATAAAGATTGTAATAGTACGAAATTATATATGCTAGTAAAATATGTGGGGATCAAGGTAAGCAGTAAAATGGGCGTGAGGAATAAAGTAAAAAATGAGAGTTTGGATGAAAGAAAATGCAAAAATATATATTTAGATAATGAATAACAATAAAGTAAAAAATTAAATAAAAAAACTTACAAAAAATGACAAAAACTTACAAAAATTGACCTAATTAGGGTTAGGGTTAGCTCAACCTTCATTTTTAAAAAGAATTAATATGTTTACAAATAGACAAATTTCTTAGTAGTAAAAGGATAAAAAAAATTACAGAATATACCACATCTTGAAACAAAAATTTGCAATAATTTTCCAATAAGTTATATGGGAGCCGCGGTTGCTCAACGGGTTAAGCCCCTCTGCTCCCACCTACAGGAGTTGCAAGCCGAGTAGGCTACGTCCCGAGTACGATTTGGATACAAATCGGGAAACTCCTGTGAGTGTTAACGAGTAGGCCCTACAGCTAAGTTACATCTGAATGTGTCGAGTTGCGAGTTTCTTACGAGTTCCTTTCAAGGATATTAAGAATTTCCCGATTTATATCCAAATTGTACTCGCCGGAGCTTACTCTGCTTAATTGCAACTCCCGTACGGTGGAGAGCGAGGGGCTTTATCTACTCCCTAGCCCTACACACTCAACCTGAAGGTCTATGGTTCGATCCCGGCATGGGTTGAGATGATACCTTCGGAATTTTCTACTTGTTTTCCCCTATCAGTGATGCAGGTCGGAGGGCCTGACATGGAAAAAACGTCGTTCGGATGAGACAATAAACCGAGGCCCCGTATGCTACAGGCTGTGCACGTTTATAGCTCCTTCGACTGTTGAAAATCGAAAAAAAGAGTAGGCTAATATGTCCTGGCAAAATTTCCCTCATGACACACAGTGCATGACGTCAATTGACGTTTGCTCGTCCTCATAATTAGCCCATGCATAGTACAGAAAGGCAGGACGTAACATTCCATTCATTTAATTAAATTACGTGCTTCATTGAAAAGTACGCTTAAAATGTGTGATCAAGGCACACAATTTGAGAGTTCCGTGTTCCAAGAATTGTGTCGTATGTTAGGAATCCATAAAACCAGAACAACCCCGTACCGCCCGCAATCCAACGGCCAGGTGGAACGAAATAACAGAACGTCATCATCGTACAACAGAAGAGTGACCACTGGGATACGTATTTACCATATATGTGATGTATGCCTATAGAACCAGTAAACATGAGACTTCTGGAGTTACACCTAATTACGCCATGTTTGGAAGAGAGTTCAACACTCCACTAGATCTCCAGTTTGGTCGTCCACCACAGACAGTAATAGAGCAGCATGTGTGGAATAAAACTTTAAGGGACAGGCTCATTTTCTGTCATCAATTTGTTCGCGAGCAGATCCAGGTGGAGACTTAGCGACAGAAAAACTATTATGACCACAGGAATGGAAAAGACGATCTGAAACCGGGTGATAAAGTGTGACTGTTTACACCAACATTGACGTCCGGTATTCCCAACAAATTTGCGAAACGATGGAAAGGGCCATTTGAGGTTTTACGAAAGCTCAGTGACATAACGTATGAAATTGAAGATGGTACCTCTAGACGTAAACAGGTGGTTCATGTGGATCGGTTAAGAATATACAATCAGCGTGAAGAAGAATCTGATGAAGGCGACAATTATGCACCGTGTGAACTGATAGACGAATCTCCTGACAGTGACTATTGTGACAGTAATGTGGGTGGTGATAATGTAGAATCGTTAAATGTCCAGGGTTTTGCTCCTATAACCAGTAGATATGGAAGAGTCCGCCGAAGACCTGTTTATCTGGATGCATATATAATGAGTTTCTTCTGTTCCAGGAAAAATGGCCACAGCAAACACCAGCATAAGGAACTTCGGGTGTCCCTACTGTAGGGATGCATTATTCGAAACAAGATACAGGTACGAGCGACACTGCGAGACTGCTAAGCACAGGAAAATGATTATGGAGTTAGAGAAACTGAGCAGAGATGAGAAGAAGAAAGATGATGAGAAGGACGATAGAAGAAGAGTATGTATGCAGCACTGAGTGGTTGCTCTGAAGTGATCTGAAAATTTCCTGAATTGAATTGCCAATGTGTTCACATGGATTTCAAGAATTGTTTTGAGATTGGGATCATTAGAGTTTCGGTTTTATTATCAATCAAACTATTTGAAAATTTTATTGTGTTTCTAATAACTGTCTATATTTTAGTCATGCTATTAATTTCTTTTTAGCTAATCAATAAATGTATGTGAATTGATAATGGGTTAAATGTACGCATCTGAGACGAAGTCATTAAGGAAATTCATCCTTAATAAAAAAAAAAAATTAGCAGAACATAATATTAAGGCAATCTTGGTTTTGAATGAGTAAAACTCATAAATCAATTATGGTTTGTTAATCATTTTAGTTTGTAGCCATGGTTCCAAATATCTGAGTTTGGTTTGGAATTAACTTCTTTTTACATGATCCAAGGGCAATAATCTATGACAAACAGCTCCCATAACTCTTTCTCCAAATGAAGTGTTAAACTCAGCTGGTTCAGCAGGATCAAATGAAACTGAAAGAAGGACACCTATTCTTCCCATGTCCAGATCCATAATACCCTCGTTCCAGAACTAAACCATAATCCTTCTTTGAAAGAGTGGCATCCATAAAGGCAGTTTTACACTTATATTGGGATGCACATCCATCTGTTAAAATAAAGGCCTTTGTAATGTTTTCAGTTCTTGATTGAAGGTGTAGGGATATTCGGTTCAGGAAAATCTGAACAGCATGGCTGTCATGTACAAGATTGTTTGACACAATGTCTATCATTACTTCAATAATATGGTGGCTGGGACAAGTGATGCATCTATAAAGTGCCACTGTTGGGTGTATTGTAACGCTATCTTTCGACCAGTGCGCACCCTGTACTTCAGATTGTGAAAAACATACAACATTTTCAGCAAAATCTGCTGTAAGGATAATGTTGCCTACAGGAACTGTATTGTTCAATTTTGAAAGTTGATCCTGTTCCCATGATGCTACAAATAAATGGTAAGCCAGTAGTTGCAACTCGTCAATTAATTCTTCAACAAAAGCATTCGGGGTTCCTTCATGGCCAATCTGTTGGCGTTTTTGCATAGGTTTATCATTTTTAGGATTGCTAGCTTTAACTAGTTCCCATCTGTTCCAACTGAAGTTATTATTCACAGCTGCTTTAATCAATATGGAGGGGTATCGTTGCCAAAACTCTGTTCAAAGTCAAAAATTCATATTTCCACATGTCACGTTTTTGCATCAATAACATTACCAACTGTGTATTCTTTACTTTGCATTCTTGACATCTGTAAACTCGACTTCTGTATTCTTGAACGTTTACCATATAAGGTTCCGTGACCTACTTCATTAGCATATTACGGAAATCCACGGAAGTTATAAATCTCGTAATCTTACTGAATCATTGACTGCTCCCTAAAGAACCGGATGTGTTTAGGTCTACGTAAATTCATTATCCAGTAAAATGGCAGAATTGAAAAAAGCTGTCGAAATATTGAGGAAAGCTGCTGGTTCTCTTGAGAGTAACACACCCGTAACCACCACAACGAGTACTTCCACTCGACATCTACTAGACCAGTAGCTGAAGTTAGAAGGCTCTTTGCGCCATATCAGACGACTCCTTTCGTTAACACATCACACAAGAGGTTTTCCTCCACTGGAAGACCGACATTAAAACCAAATTGGACGCACAGATTATCTTGTTTAGCTAGTACTTCTCAGGTAAATATTTAGCATCGTTTCCACGATTCCATAGACTCCTATCTTGATCTTTGGTTAAGGCCTCATTGTTTCGTAGAATAATCAAATTTTGCTGGTGGTGTATTGCTGCCTTTTTAAAGTTGTGGCAGTTAGACCTAGCCTACTTGTTGTTTCGAAACCAATAGACCCAAATATATTACAAAGTTAATCAACGTTTATTCTTACTTTCTTTTCAGAACACAAAGCCTGAGAGTTGTCAGAAAAGAGAGTTACAGGAGGCTGGACTTTGGGAAAAAAATCTCCCTCAACAAAAATGATGATCCAATTTATTGCAGGAAATGTTTTCGAATTTCCCCAAATAAGCCAATGAAGGCGGATTTGACACATGAGGTATAAAACAATATACATGTAATATTTTATAATAATTTCTTTTGTCTAATGTTACATTTTCCTTAGAACATCAGAATTCACATAGGTGTTGAACCTTTAAACTGTTTATTTTCTTTCAGGGTGTGGAGATTATTCCTTCAAAAGTAAAGAGGAAAGGTTTGGTGCAAACTGCTATTTGTCAACTAAAATGTGTAAGTATTTAGCTCTAAAAGGTATAGAATTGTGCGATGTTTAGTTGTTGGTGTTGTTTTTATGTGGGTGCATTTTAGATTTAAAAGAATTTGATGAAAATAATAGAAACATTTTCTGAGAAAAAGCAAGACCTTTAATAATATGAATATAAATTATAAATATATATAATTTAAATTTATATTGAGATTACACAAAATATTTAAATTTTCTTTGAAATAGTTTGTCATTGAAATAAGCTTAATAGCATTTTTGTAAGTAGTTGGAGCTTGGTGCATACACTTTGTTGTGCTATTCTTATTTCTGCAAATAATGGTACATACAGACTGTGCACATTAAAGAACCATATAATTTCAACTTGCATGGTGTTGCCCGTCTGCACTTCACTTTCTGAGTGCATAAATGTCAGGCATAAATCTCCATTTCATTTCATTTTTTACTATAGGATTTTGTGCATTAAAGATAGCTTGCCAGGCAAGGTAACATACGCCCACTTCAGCAAATTTGAATATTTGAAAAAGTTGATTGCACCATCACACTTATTTGAGCTAATATTTAGATGAATCAATTCGAATGAAAACTCTAGCCTTTATCGAGGGCAATAACACATAAACCGACGACTGGAATTGCGCCATTTTCGAACTCATCCGAGATATTATCAGAATGAATACACATACCAAGTTTCATTCAAATCGGATAAAAACTCTAGCTTCTATCGCATACACAAGTTAATTTCAACGTTTTTTCACTAAGTCAAGGGCAATAACTCATAAACAGACGACTGGAATGGCGCCATTTTTATACTCATTCGAGATATTATCAAGATGAATACACATACCAAATTTCATTCAAATCGGATAAAAACTCTAGCGTCTATTGCATACACAAGTTAATTTTAACGTTTTTACACTAAGTCAAGGGCAATAACTCATAAACAAACTACTAGAATGGCGCCATTTTCAAATGCATTTGCACTCATTGAATATTGATATGAAGGCAACTCAACTTAAACAGCAATAATAATATTTCAATGACCACTAGTCATTATAGCATAATTTTCTTTACCAATCTCACGTTAAAGATAAAAAATTCAAACCGAACACTTCTTAATTCATCCGTGTGGTTAACAAGAGTTGTCAATAAATGAAAGATTCTGAGAATGACATTTTCTCTTTTTACTGGAGTGAAACCATGGGTTTAAGTTTCCTGGAAAAAACAAATATGTCACTGAAATATGCATCAAACAAGTCACACAAAGTTTCCTCAAAACCCATAAACAAAACGCAATTGTGTCCTTAGAGAGTTGTAATAGGCTGAAAAATTAACATGTTTTAAAGAACAAGGGCAATAACTCATAAAATATTTGTTGATTTTTCTGATTTCAGTAAGGTTTATCCCAAGGTCAATACACACACTCACACCCAGTTTCATCAAAATTCATCAAGAAACAATCTCTATATCGTGTCCACAACATATTTACAGAAACAAACATGAAATATCTTTTCGATTAGTCTGATTTCTAATAGAGTTCATTCTTATGTAATCATGAACACTCACAACAAGTTTCATTAAAATCAATCAAGATACCAACTGTCTATCATGTCCACAACTTAGAGAGTTGTAAAGGGCTGAAAAATGAACGTGTTTTAAAGAACTAAGGCAATAATAAATATTTTCTCGATTTTTCTGATTTTCCATAGGGTTTATCCTACAGTCAATACAAACAATCATACCAAGTTTAATCAGAATCAATAAAAAACCAGCTCTCTATGATGTCCACAATATATTTTCAAAACAAGGGCAATAACCCATGAAATATTTTTTGATTCGTCTGATTTTCAATAGGGTTCGTCCTTGGGTGATTACAAACACTCACACAAAGTTTTATCAAAATCCATTAAGAACCTAGCTCTCTATAGTGTTCACAACAATTGTGGACGGACAGACGAACAGAGAGACGGACAGACAGACGGACACATTAATGTGTGGGCGTATAAAAACAGTTAAACAAACACTTGTTGTCTTTATACTTATGATCTATCCAAAGACATAATCATTTTAGATGCCCAATGTTTACTTCCGGTTTTATGGCCGTCAGAAAATTGCATTTTTTAACTTTAAACAGCTCTGTCACGTGACCTAATTCATGTACGTCACAAATTATCTTTTATTATTATCACGCTTTATCTCCTGTTTCCAAAAATGTATAAAACTAGATATTTCGATCAAAATTGCTTTTTCGAATTTTGTTCTTTGTTCTATAGTAACTCTGCGTGTTTTTTTGGCGGGAAAAAAGACGTGTTATCTGAATTACGGATTTCATAAGATAGGGAACAATTTCTTCTTAAGATATGGACGAACATGACTAACAAAGAAAAAAATATGATAAAATCGTAACCGGAAGTAACACGCTGGCCACCATCTTGAAATGGACATGTTTTCTTGAAATCGAGAGAAGTGAACAGGGTATCATCCGATTTGTATAATATTGATGTCTAGGGCATTTTCAATCTATGGCCAACAAAATGATGACAGCCAATTTGCTAATTTCGATTATGATGTTTGCCTATTTCCGGTAAAAGATAATCAGAAATGACAAAAATTTTCAAAGCTCATTACACGTTACCTTGGATTTGGGTGACCTTATGACCTGAACAAAAGTTATTGTCCATGATGAGATCTACCCAACGGTGTATTCATTTTTGTTGTCCAATATTTACTTCCGGTTTTATAGCCATTTAAAAATTGTTAGTTTGAACTTTGAACAGCTCTGATAAATCAGGACAAATCTTTGAAATCAGGATGATAAAGCTGTTTGACAATATAGGGTCTTGGTTGTAGTCTAGAAGCAGCAATTAAGACAACCCATTCTCTTGGAGTGAACATGCATTGCTGACGTTTAGCTTTTTGTATTGTAGCATGCATGGAATCTGCTTCAAGATAGCTATGCCCTGATTCCATATATTTCAAATCCACAATCTTCAAATGGGGTATATGCTGCACAGCGAACAGCATGGCGGCCATGATAAATTGGTTGCGGTTTTGACCACCACATGTGTCAGAAAAACTTGTAAAATGTGAAATACTCTCAGGTAAACTGGACAAATAGTTCAACAGAATGGAACCTATTTCATTAGACCCTCTGCCACCTTCTGTCTCATCCCAAACAAAACAATGTCCATTTGCTGTATGGTTTTCATACACGGTGAAGTTTATAATACATCTGTGCATCACCTGCATGTGGAGTGCTGAGAACTGCTTGAAGATCGAATGACACAGTGTGGAGTGTATTGTCTATCTTAGCCTTCTCTTTGTCTGCGTTCTTTTCTTCTTATGCTTCTCTTTCTCTTGCTTTATGTTCATTCCAGTTTTCATTCAACTGACTTTTACCATCATCATCTGCTGCATAATATTGATCGCATATTGAACATTGATCTTTCTTAGGTACAAAACATTTCAAGTTAAACTGCGTAACAAATATGTGGCGATACATAGACTCTTTAACAGGTTCCACCCCCTATCTTTACAGAAATCAAGGTATAATCTATACATCTTTCAAATATTTAATTCTGGACTTAAATATTGACAAGTTGTGTCCTTTCGGCAGTAATGTGGTTCAATTCGTGGGAATGAATTTATGTGATCTTTGATTACACTATTTTCTGGAATTCTATTTGGGGCTGCTCTATTAATACGCTTATCTCTTCCTATGTAGGTTCCAGTTACAATGTACACCTTTATTATTGAGAGCATTTGTTACCATGGAATGACTTATACTGAGTGTTTTGGTGAAGAACAACTTACATACACGAACATTTTCTGTGTCCGTTACTGGAAGAAAATACTGATAGTTTTTGTCTCTTTTCTTGCTACTTGCTTCCATTCTTTTTCGTCTCCTAGCAATATCCATTTCTAATGTTAATGCGCAAATGAAATCTTTCTGTCTTGTATCATCTCCCAACTTGTAATATTCATCACAAATATCCTTTCTTCTATCTTCTGAAATTTTAACTGAGCATTTATTTCTGCACCGTGTACAATCAACTTTTTTGGGCCCCTTTCTGACTAATATATTCATCTCCTATTTGACGCCTTCTCTTTCTGATGTTTCTTTGCCATAATTCTTCATTTCTCGTTCTTTTTCTGCCACGGGGTACTTCTACAACTATATCAGTAGTTTTACTTGGTGTATCACTCGTAGTTAAGTTTGGTTTAATTTGATTCTGATCATTAGACTGATATTCGGGTCTTTCATCTACAACAATTTCTTCAGTATCAGTATTAGAATCACTGAGTTCAAAATCAGGGTCGCCATCATCATTGTTAACTGAACCTGATTCATTACTGAAGTTGTCGACCAAATCTGTTGATTTATTCACCGACGTAAGCTCTCTGACTACTTCTTCAACACTCCTTGTATCCAACAGTTCGACACAGTTTTCAGACTCATCTTCTGAGGATTCAATCACTTGCATCAGTACGTCTTCTAAATTAAACTTGGACTTGGACATCAGGATTCTGAAAATCAATATTGACAGTGAGACAAAGGAAAGCGAAGACAGATAACATGGCTGCTCAGTATCTCAAACTATACATCAAAATCAAGTTGAGGTAGATCTACAGCCGTCTACAGAAACATTGTTTTAGTCTCTTAATTAGAACTCGACTCGCCACCAAACTTTGCATATTAACATTTTGAAATTTAAATTGAACAATCAGACAAGAAGCTAAGGAATCAGTAGTCAATATCACGAAAATTCACAGCAGGGTGGATTTACAAGTATAGCAAAGGGACAACACGAATCACTATAGCATACTATATAGGTCATCTTGAACACTGTAGTGTCTTAGTGATGAACGATGATTGAGACTAACAGTAAATGTTGTTACAATATCCATCAAAATTTAACATAAATAAATGAAAATTTCTATAGTCTGTGCTTGTTTTAATATTATATTAGGTTTAGTATAGACACAAATGAAACACTTACTTGTAGGTGTGTTATGATGTCAGATAAATGCACAAATAATTCTTGACCTAGGCCACATTGAGTTGTCTCCTTCTTCCTTCAATATCACATGACATGTAAGGCATATTCTAGAATATTGTAGAATATTCTATTACTTCCTTTGTGCATAAAAAGTTTAAGTCCACAAATACTATAAAAATAGTTAACTGTTTGGTGCATAAATGTGATATGTGTGACTTATACCAATTATGCACCAAAAAAAAACCCTTATCAGGCCTTGGTGCATACATGATTTAGAGCATTTTAAGGGTGTTTTCAAACGGAATAGGACTATGACCTTTTATTCAACAGACAGAGAATCAAATGTAGATTTTTTTTATATAAAAACATTTTTTTTGAAATTTTGGACTTAACACATTTATGTTCTAACCCCTCGATATACAAAACACACGCTTACTGCGTTTAATATCATAATCATATAAAAACAATTGTGTTTAAAAGTCTTCCTTTTCCATAACGATATTCTAGGCAATTGAAAACCTAGAAGTAAGTTAACGTTGTAGATAGCCAATGCCAAGTTTTAAAAAAAGAATCATATTAAAGGAAAAGAACAATAATTGAACAGAGCATTAATAGTAAGGGAGTAGATAAAGCATTAGAGTAATAGAGTAGTAATAGTAAGAGTAGATTTCGGTGGAGGGAGGGTTTGAATCTCCCAAATGTACAGGCCTAGGATGGAACAAATACTTTATTGAGAAAATGGGATTAAGGGTCTGGATTCAGGCTTTTCTTCTGTTGTGATCTGAAAGTAGAAAAAATAAGAACTCGCCCTTAGGGCGAGGAGTATAGTATCTGCTAATTAATGATTGGTTTTAGTTTGCTACGAACCAGATTGTTATTAAAGTTCTGATTTTTTGAGTAGGCAACTATCATTTTCTGCTTTTAAACATGGGGAAATTTCTCTTGAAGACTCTTGTAGTGGGTATGAACTATCTTGCTTGCTCGATTACTGGTTGTATTAAACGGGACAACAAAGGGTGCTATGCCTGCAAAATGATGAATATTGAGTCCTATAGTCTTGCTGTATTCAATGTCTCAATCCAGTAGGCTTCTGTAGATTGTCGGTATTTGGTGGTTTCATCTTCCGGTAAATCAATTTCTATACGTTCAATTGGGGTTAGGGTGAGATCGTTTATTGAATGGTCATCGAGGTTGAAATGATTAGAAACGGGCTTGTCTTTCTTTAATTTTATATCTGATCTATGAGCATTGAAACGAGTGCGTAAATTATTCTTAGTTTCTCCTACATATTGTTTGGGCCATTTCTTACATGAAATTAAATAAATTACATTTGAGCTATCACATGATAAATGCTCCTGGATCGGATACCTTTTATTAGAAAAGCTACTCATAAAATAATGTGTTTCAGATACAAAGGGACATGCTTTGCATCTACTTGACAAACATGGGGTACAACTTAAAACCGGAGGAACTTCGGCATAGAGTCTAGTCTTCGCTGCTATTTGCGCTAAAGTAGAGTTTTTTATGTTTCGTAAAATGGTTTTGAGTATCCACGCTCTTTCAGTTTTGAGAAAACAATTGTACAGGCTTGGTTGAAATCAGAGGATCTTGTGCAATTTCGATGAAATCGTAAAACTTGTGATTTAATAATACTGGAAAAGGTATGTTTTGGGTGAAATGAGCTTTAGTGCAGTAGTTGATGAGTATCAGTTTCTTTGAAATATACCTTAATGTCTATATAGTTTATTGGTTTCTGCTATGGAATCTCCTTTGAAAACAGTGGTATCTAGAAAATCTATGCTTTTATGACTGACAATGGCGGTTAGTTTGATGAACGGATGGTTGTTGTTGAGAATTTTAAAGAATTCCCAGAACTGCTCAATGAATCGATGGAAGAAAGTATTGTTTCTGGACCAACTCAAGTCTCATCAAACCGATTGGCAGCTCCATCCCTACCTGAAACGTCTACCCCAGCAAGTTCTGTAACCAATGCATCAAGAAAAATTAGCAACTACTCTCATGCTGTGTCACCTAAGAATTGATGATATAGATTCTGAAAACTAACCGCAATAACCAATACAAAGTCATACAAATGCGAAAAACTGATTTTATGGACTATAAAAAATATTCCAACAGCATGTTTGAATTCAACCTCGTACCTTACACCAAAGTTATGGCCTTAAAATTAGTGCAAGGATCAACTCAAGTAGGATTCAAATTGTCCCATGCAGAAAAAGTATATCAGAGTGTCGATGTGAGAAAAAGGTGCACATCAAAAAGGATAAATAAAGACCAGGTCACATCACCACAAGGAAAATTAGAGGTCAAAACAATAAAACAAAGTACTTTAACATAAGAAAAAATGAAAGATATGTTGAAATTCATGCCCTTTAGAGACAGAGAATATTATGAAAAAGTTTATTGTATTAATGATTAAGTATCAAAGGATTAAGAAGAAAGTCAGAAGCCATGTTATCACCACCCCCCCCCCCTCATTCCTAGAAGTATTTGCATGATTAAATGAACATTGTTGTTTTACGGTTTTATGTTAAGATAGTTTCACATCTGTTTGTTCATTTTCTGTTTTTTCTTGTTTAATTTTGGTGAATAGTTCACAATAAAATTCAATTGAGAGTGTTAATGCTTACGGTGGTTATTTAAGATCAATACAATCGAGCAAACGTGAATACCCCATTACTGATCTAGACCTCTATTAATTATTCCTATTAAATATGTGCCCCCCACCCCCCTTTCCTTCTAAAACCAACTACTCCCATCCCACTGGCTGGAGGATTGAGATGCATAAGTCCACCAATACTCCGAATGTCCCCCTCCGGACTTGAAAATTGGCAAATTAGCATTTCTTGTATAACTTATATAATATTTTGTCTAATCATGCAATATCCAATTAAACTTTATATTCAGTTAACTTGGGATTAGAAATGTTTAAATGTAATTAGATGGCTAAAGACGTGGGGGGAATTTGAAAGGGGTGTGCGAATTGGAAAATAACAGTTTGCCTTCTCTTCCAATGCAGTTGTCAGACCAATAGCATTGAAAGTTATTACAAAACTTGGTAATTTATGATTCAGGCCTATGATAACCATGGCAATTTGTTAACAATAAAAACAAGTCCAAATTTGAAATTTTACGCAAATGAATGTAAAAGTAAGAGTTTTAACCAATTCAGCTTTCTTACAGAATTCACGGGTAAATATAAGATAGAAGGAAGAGAAAATTGGATTAGAATATAAATTAACTACCTAAATATTCCATTTTCATTGTTCTCTGATGTCGGCCATTTTAAAGGCCTACTGGTAAAGTTCGAATGACAACAAGGCTAACTCCTAAAAGGAGTTAAGCCTAATGTGATTTTGAACAAAAAATATGAATAAAAGCCTGGATAATCATAAAGTGATTATTTTTTAACTGGAAGACACAGACAATAATCTACTTTCAATTTATTGACCAAAATCTAAAAAAAACAAAAAACCTCGGGTGTTATTCTAACCCCTTCAATTCTTAACTGCGGAAACTCTGACGTTTTAAATCTAACACCGTAGTTTCTGGGTCCAAAGATAGGACACCACGGCTGCTACTGGCTTGCTACTGCATCATTCATCTATTACTGAACAATTGATAATGTCATCAAACAACATCATATTTAATTTCATACAACGAGGAATTTGTTGACCTTTCCTAGATATTACTTTATTAAGTAGTTATTTGTTTCAATATTTAACTGTAAAAATGTTTGCAGAGAAAATTGATGACTTGAGAATTAATTGCGGTTACGTGCTTGATATTCACTTACTATAAAAACACGGTACGCAAGAGAAATACACTAACGCTTACACCCAATTATAAAACAATTGTTGAGATAAATAGTGATGCAGATCGGATTGGGCTTAGTGTCGTCATCAAGCACATAGTTTTAGTAGGATGGATGGAACCACGGATGTCTGATAGAAAAGTGTAATTCTGATGCTATCGATGTTCCCGATATGCAGAAAATATAGAAAATGTCTTTACAATCCCATAAGGTCAATGTTTAAGAAGTCCCATAAATACCGAAAAAATGCAGCTTCTATTGGGTCTATAAAAAAAAATCACAATTGTGGTTACATTGAATGCAAGTAATGAAGGAGATTTTACTCAGTTGAAAATATACACTGTGTACGTTGAAAGCTACCGATCCATATTATAATTGCAAATAATTTGGAAAGTTTACGTCAGGAGTTCTCTATGAATCATAAAACGATGTTGAGGTTTGAAGTGAAATTCTTCAATCTTGGTGGACTAATTAAAATACGCAAATAGTCTTTTAGAAACGATAAACGAAAACGTCAGTAGTCAATATTTCATTTCACCATTCCCTGATTATTTACAAACAGTTCCTTCCACGAATAGGACATATCTCAATACATTAAAACATGTAACCCATTTACATCTACACGACAAGCACTCTTTTAAATGTGTTATGTAGAATAATATAGTTTTTACCACTGGTCAATATATTATGTAAATAGTAAAATAATGGATAAAGTACAGAATTCACTTCATATGTAGATCTTTTTAAATACGGTTCACTTCCGATTAAACAGAATAATCAAAACTAAATAGCTAACAATTATATATCCAAACAGGTATTAGATTTGTAGTTTAATTATAACTTACATCAAATAAAAGTGGGTGGGCATTCTTGTATATCAGTATCAGAGTTCTGTCACTCGTTTTAGATGAAAAGAAGGCTGCAACGCTTGATATGAAGAATCATTATATATCAACAATGTTCGTTCTCTTCATTGCAAGTTCATTAGCGGAGTACAAAGCTAATTTAAAACTGAAAAGGGACTTATTGAATCCTGAACGCTATGATCCTGTATCCAGACCAGTCAATAACACTTATACAAAAATAGAGTATCATTTATCTTTAACTTATGCTGAAATTATTTTAATTGAGAGTGAACAGGTGATGACCTTCAGCTATTGGATAGAGATATACTGGATTGATGAATTTCTATCATGGGATCCTAGTTTGCATGATGATATAAAACATCTTACACTATTACCATCGACATTATGGACACCACATTTTGGAATATTTAATTCGATAGGTGACTCCAATATACAAGTGAACGACCGATCGCTGTTATCAGTAAACTATACAGGCATGGTTCTTCTGGAGCAAGGAATGTATGCAAAGATAGAGTGTATGATGGATATTACCAAGTTTCCATTCGATGTACAAGTTTGTGGATTTTAGATCAAAGACCAGTATATGACATCTGATAAAACCAATTTTATAGGTTTTGAATTGTTGTCGAGTGATGTTTCTAATGTCAGTGGAAGGTAATAAGTAGCGCTGGTCAAATAACACAGAAATTCGGCAAATCAGCTGTACAATTTCAATTTACCGTTAAAAGACTACCAGATTTTTACTTGATCACACTGATTACCCCACTCGTTGTCTCTGCTTTATTAAATCCAATGGTAATTCTCATTCCGGCATCATCAGGAGAGACAGTGTCTGTAGCAGTCGCCATACTCTTATCCTACACCGTATTTCTGAATGTCGTCAGTGGTACTTTACCCAAAACATCCGCGTCCATATCAGTTTTATCCGTCTATATCATGATATTACAAGGATTGAGTGCTTTATATACTATCATTTGCATTATTTTAGTGAAAAAGGAAACTCTAAAACAAACCAAACAAAGCTTACTCATCTGTACGAAGAAACGATCATCGCGCGTTGATCTAAATATGAAAAATAGTTCGTCCATGGAAACTGATAAGGAATATGTCGAAGAAGATTATGTCGAAGAAGATAAAATATCTTTGTGGTATTTCTGGGTGTGTTTCATACTCTCTTTCACGTTGACAGTTATCTGTTTCACCTATATACTTATGTAATGTTTTTCTGCATATTGTTGTAAACTGTAAAGATAGTGGACCAAGGCCATATACGCCTAACGAAAAAGTATTAAATTTAATCAGGATATAACTAAACTTTCTCAAACCTTTCGATTTAGGTCCAATAACATCCATTTTAAGTTTCATCAAAATCGGTTGAAAACTAATAGAGTAGCATATTTAAGATTTGGGTCAAGGGCAATAACTCTGCTTCTAACGATCGAAAATAGCTCAAATACGAACTTGATCTTCGTTTTATGAACAAATTAACGATCAAGCCGAACTAATAATGCCCACTTCATAACGCCGAATGAAGTTTACCGAACAAATGTTGAAAAACATTTCTCGCATTTCAAGAGAACGCTATCATTATGACGACTAATCTAACTTCCGCTGGTGACCGCGCATATGACAACGTGACAAGCTATCTTGTCACTTGTCTACCAAGCCATCGAACAGTGAAGAGTGCAAAAACATCATGCCTCCGGCCGCCATATTGATCAATGAAGCAGGTTTGAGTAAGAAAGACGTCGTGTTTGTTATCAAAGCTTGGAGGGCAAAATCCATCAAACAGGAACATCGATTCAATAAAGATCAACCCATTGCTACCCTCTCAAAAGATGAAATTTTTAAAAAATTTGGAGAAATCGGATTTGGTCCAGACATCTTTGATGAAATAAATTTGATACTTGGTATTACAACTTGGGACCACGCAGCTTTGGTGGATTTTGCTATGGCCGCAGTATTTGTGAGGATTATTTTTTTTTTGCTTTTATTTAATGTTTATCAGATAAATATGATCTGTTCTTTTTTAAATGGAACTTGTCGGAAAGGCGGTCAGTTTGCTTTCTTAAAGATATTTACTGCTGAGCTAAACTATAAGTGCAAAATTTGATTTGAACGTACATTTTATCTTGTTTCATTTCATTTGAATTTTCGAACTCGCGCGTCTCTGGCCGAGTTCATTGTTATCTCGGGGGGTTTTCAGGTTATCCATTTGCTAATTTCTTTTTGTTTTTCTACAGGTTGCGAATAAAAATGCATCTACACCTTCGGGTTCGAACGTAACTTCTGAATTACACAGTGATAGGGGTGTGAAACGAAAATCACCCGCAGATTCAGATGAGGTAATTTTTGTAGTAATTCTTTTTTACGTTTACGAGAAGTGGACTGTACCATATACATGTATACCTTTTGAATAGATACAGGCCTATGTTGGCCAGGTGTTCTATGTTGAAGTTTACCTGACTTGTTATTGTCAAGGTGTAGTTCCATACATCAATGTTGTAAAGTGTCATGTTATCTTTTACTCAAATATCAATTAATATCTGTAATTTTACTTCTAAATGAAAGTTACCATAGTATGGATCATGAGAATTTAAATATTTCAATCAAATTATTTGAATCAAATTAACATTGAAGTTTTAATACTGCATTGCAAAATATTTGTTCAGGTTTAGTTTAATGATTCAAGTTTACTTATTGATGTATGGAATAAAATGTTAGTCCAAGTGTTTAAATGAGATCCATAGCCAGGATTGTGGCTAGGGATGCTCACGTTTGAGCTATTGGAACTCATGTTTGGTGCTATTTGGAACCATGGAGACCTCATGATTTGAGTTGTACAGGGTATTGATTGAAACCTGGATTTGTGTTGTGTAGGCTATGTTATATTTAGCAATATTGGACGCCCATTGGAGATATGGGTTAGATAGCCATGGTTTGGTTAGCCTGAAATAACCATGGTTTGGTTAGCCTGAAATAACCATGGTTTGGTTAACCTGAAGTAGCCATGGTTTAGTTAGCCTGAAATAATTGTGGTTTAGTTAGCATGAAGTAGACATGATGTCAGTAGTCTTCAGTAGCCACAGTTCAGTTGCCTAAATTTTATAATAATATATCCATAAATTTAAACTTTTCCAATTCATTTTTCCATCAATTATGTTTGGCCCTAAAATTTCGATTTTGGTAGAATATAAATAGAATAAATTGTTCTAATTACTATTTTTTGTCAGATGAATGCAATAACAACACAATGGCAACTTATATTGTAGTATACTTATTTGCTAGATTAATTTCATGTTCAATTTGTAAGAAATATAAAGCCATGATGGGTACTGAATTATGACAAAGAGTCAGGAGTGTAATTATCTCAATTTGATTTCAGCCTGTACTAAATAAGGAGTTTATTGATAGTCGAATTCAGTTCTTAGATGGTCTGGTGGTGGATACCAAATATGAAAAGCAGAAAGAGAATCTGTCTAAAAAACTGTTAGCATTTTTGCATTTGTTAGATCCCTTATTGACCCTGGACAATGTATCGCCTGCGGTGATGAGGCAATTTTTGGTTTGGATGGACTTCAGTGGTAAAACTAAGGTTCATTTTGATAAGTGCCAATTGAAAGCAACGTTAGAACCAGTATGTTCATGTCCTTTGCGAAGGGCGGCAACCTCATTAGACACATTGATAGGTCAGTTAAGGGCAATATTCCGAGATTATGGCAGGGGAACCGATTGGAATAACGTTCTAGGATTTGGTAACCCCATGGCAGCTCCTTCAATCAAAAAACATCTTAAGGCGGTCAAATTAGAGCAGTCAAGATCGCTTGTAGAATCTCGTCAAGCAATTCCCATATTTATGGATAAAGTTATCAAAATGTCCAGATTTATTTCCTATTCTTTGCATAGTAATCATTCAAATTTGTCAAAGAAAAAAAGATACGCATTAGCGAGGGATAAAGCTTATTTTTCTTTAATGTGTTTTACGGGGGATAGGGCTGCTGACTTGGGTCGACTTAAGTTTGATCAAATCCGTTGGTTACCTCAAAGACAGGGAATTTATATTCACATGTCCGAGGGGAAAACTGTTAAAGGAGACCCTAGAAGGATTGTAGTGAATCGTGTACTTGGTGGTGAATTGTGTCCTATAAAAGAATTAGAAGACTACTTGAAAGTTTTAATTGAGTTAGGTTTGGATTTCTCTGGTGGTTTTCTTTTTCGTCCTTGTGGTGCTTCAAGAGATATTTTAGTTTCTGATAAGCCAGTTTCGTCTTCAACTATGACCCCAAGGTTGAAAAAACACTTAGAAAGTGCTGGGTTGTGGTCTGGAGAAACGCCTCATGGGTTCAGAAGTGGGTGTGCTATAACTTTAAAGCAATGTGGTGCTTCAAATGAGGTAATAAAGGATCACGTAGGTTGGCAAACTGACAACATGGTAGATAAATATACGTCCCCTTCTGAGTATGATAAAACTTCATCGACTATGGCATCGTGTGCATATAATGCATTAGGTGGCGATAATGTGTCTAGAAATGTTCAAATAGCTAAGAAATGGAAAAGCTTGGACACTTTGTTATAATTTATATATTTTTGTATAGATGGACATCAGGGAAGAGCTGAAAAAGTTGAAAGGTGTTGTGGAGGCTCAAGAGCAGAAGATGAGCGCTGATTCTATGGATAGCCTATTAAGAGAGGTAAAGGAATACGCGTCGCGCGCCTCTGAAATGAACCCTGATATTCTGCACCAAAAACTTATTCTTTTGGATGAAAAGGCAAGGAAATCTAAAAGCCCAATTTCAGAAGAATTTAATTTCGTTTTGCAACGATTTTTGGCTAATAAAAATAACCCCAATGTTGGCTCTTTGGTCGTTCTGCTACTATCGTCTAAAGTGGAGACAAAGGTGATGGAAAAAGAACAAAAGTTCTTGAAGGCATGGGGCGACAATGCATCACAATATGGTAGAGTTCAAAATCGGGGTGGAAAGCAAAACGCAAGAAAGTCCAATCAAAGAATCATCTGTTATAAGTGTGGTGAACCTGGACACATTAGCACAAGGTGTGAAAGTGATATAAAAACTGATTCAAATAGATAAGTTCAGTTGAATTTTGACTGATTCTTTTGTCATGTTTTGTTTTTTAGGAGAATGAGGTTGAGGTATTACATTGGGTAGATTATTTAGGTAACCCTGTTGAATGGAGAGAATCTGTATCGGCTGAATATGTTCTTAAAAATTCTCACGAAAATGTAAAACTTGAAAGGCTCGTCTTTAGAAATCCGTCAAATTTCAAAGCCGGGGAACTACATAGGCATATTTCAGAATGGGAGAAGGTAACTAACTCTGCAATAATTTTAAATTGGCTTGAGAATGGTGTTGATGCGGAGAGTTTTATAATACATTTTGTAGGAAGTTACGCTACCGAATCTTTTGACCATGATTATCCACCAAAAAAGTGTTTTAAAAATTCGCCAAATTGTTTGGATTTTAGTCAATTTATCTCTAATGAAATAGAAAACCGCTTACAAACTGGTGCAATCTCGTGGTGGGGTACAGTTGGAATTGACGACCCCCCATACATTGTCTCTCCTATAACTGTAGAGCCTTCCAAACCCAGAATGTGTTTAAACATGCGCTATCTAAATTCTTGGATGAAAGACACGCCTTTCAAGTTAGATTCTCTCACCGATGTCCCAAGATTTGTTACCAAGAACTCTTATTTAACTAAGTTAGATGATAAATCCGGATATGATCATGTATTAGTTTCAGACAATAGTAGAAAATTATTTGGTTTCCAATGGAAGGGTCAATTTTATGTTTGCAACACAATTCCGTTCGGTTGGAAAAACTCAGCTTATGTGTATCATACTTTGAGCCAACAGGTTGCGTGTTATTTAAGGCAGTTGGGGGTTAATAACTTAGTATATATAGATGATCGGCTTATTGAACAATTTGTAAGTGAAAGTCAATTGAGTGAGTTGGACGAGGCAAGACTGGCAATTTTTGCGACTTGCCAGATAGTCACTCGTTTGGGTTACTTTATTGGCTTGCAAAAGTCGGTTTTCGAACCAGTTCAAGAAATTGTTTATTTAGGTTTTGTGATTGATGCTAAGAATGAAACATTTAAGTTAACTGATAAAAAGAGAGAAAAGTTTATTAATTTGAGGGAAGAAATTTTGGCATCCGATAAGATATCTTTATTAACTTTACAGAGATATGCAGGGAAATGTGTTTCTTTTATTCTTGCCATCCCAGGAGCTAAATTATTTACCGCAGCATGCTTTCAGAACGTTTCTTTATTGATTAGAACTAATAAAGATGTCATTCCCATTTCAGACGAGTTGCGCGCCGAAATAAATTTTTGGAGATTTTTGGATACATTTAATAACTGCATGCCATGGAAGCCAGAATTTCACTCAATTATTAATCTAGCAACAGATTCATCTGGTTATCGATGGGGGGCTGTAGTTAAGTTAAATGGTTGTAACTTGAATTTAGGTGATTATTGGGGGGATGAAGATTTAGATTTGCCTATACATTTGAAAGAGGCTAAAGCTCTTTTACTGACGTTGCGTTCGATTGGTGTTGATTTAAAAAACGCCAGAGTAGATGTTCTAACAGATAACCAGATATTAATCCAGACTTGGAATAAACAGGGTAGTAGATCCAGCGCATTGACAATTATTCTCAAAGATATATTTTTCTTTCTTCTGAATAACAATGTTTACTTAAAACTTATCTTTGTAGAGTCTAAATTGAATCCAGCTGATGCGGAGTCTCGTGTTTTGTCAAAATCAGATTGTAAGTTATCAAAAGTTGCCTGGTTACGAGTCGAACATCAATTTGGTCCGCATACACTAGATTTGATGGCGGGTGATACAAATTGCATGAGGAACCAGTTTGGGCTCTTGAAGCATTTTTCGCCATTCCCTACACCTTTTTCAGCTGGTGTCAATCTATTCTCACAATCTATTAATTCGACCGAAAATTGTTATGTTTTCCCTCCATTTAATTTGATTTTACCTGTTTTGTGTTTTTTACAACAGCAAAATCTCACATTTACGATATTATGCCCAGCTCTTTCACCAGCTCCAATTTGGCTCACAAAAATACGTTTATTGGCTTCGCACTCCTATATTGTAGGTTACAAAGGAGACCCGCATGTGATTTTGTATCCTTCTAAAAAAGGTTTCTGTGCAGATAAGCAGGGACTCCCTTGGAATTTGTGGGCTTTTCGCATAAAACCATTCAAATATGGGAAAGTTCAACTCCAGAATTGGTACTTAGTTCCAAATAATGTAACCTTCCTTATCGTTGGTGATTCCATATTAAGAGATATTGGCGATATTTTAAATAGCAATCAGATGGTTGTCCCTATTCCAGGTGGCAGGTTAAGTTTAGTTGTCGACACCGCTGTTCGTCTAGCCATCTCTTATAATTGTCTATACCTTATAATTCACGCTGGGGTAAATGATTTACAGGGTCCTGGAAATCCATTTGAAAAATTGAAAGTATTTCTTAACTCTTTTCAAAAATTGGTGTCTAATCTTCAAACAGAGCATTTGTCAATTCCAGTAATAGTTTCGGCTATTGTGTCAACAAGTAACCGAAAATTAAATGTTCGCATTAGACTGGCAAATGAGGCCATAGCAAAAGTCTGTCGAATTAAGTTATGGGGGTTTATCTCTCATGATGATATCAATGTTCAGACAGACTTGGCAGATGGCTTGCATCTGAATGCGAGTGGTATTGAAAAATTTATGGCTGCTTTAAATTCATGGTAGAGTATGATAAGTGTCAATAATTTGTGTATTGAATAAATTGTTGAAGTATTGCTTTTAATTATTAGAGGGTGATCTGTCAAAATATTGGGCAATCGGGTGGGAAGCTCCTTGCATTGGTGAAAAAGGTGACTAACTGTAAACGGTTTATTTTGCATTATCTATGGATTAATCAAACCCCGCATTGGTTTGAGGGTGTGGAAGTCTATTTAAGTAAGTGTTGGGGGTTCATTTATTTTACGGCTCGAGATCTAAGATGTTCGGAGCTTTAGCTTTACTGGTGGAGCGCACTCGCTATCCAGCCCTAAAATATGTGAGGTCAGCAGAGATGTTGAGATTAGCATACTAATCTAACTTCCGCTGGTGACCGCGCATATGACAACGTGACAAGCTATCTTGTCACTTGTCTACCAAGCCAACTTAAAGGTGGTTGAGTGTAACAACCTTATTGAAGGATGCTTCTGTCAGTCTAGAGGGTCTGTTTTTCCCCACCCTCCCATCCCCTGTTTTTCTCTGTTCTATACCTCACATCGTTTTCACGCACTCGCTATCCAGCCCTAAAATATGTGAGGTCAGCAGAGATGTTGAGATTAGCATACAAGTGGCGCTGCAATCGCTGACTTTATCTGATACATCTGAGACTATAGATGAAATCGTAAGTTAAACATCCGGATTAAGTATTCATGATGGAGTTGAATTTGGTTAGTTCCATGAAAAGACTTTTACATGAGAAAATGACAAAAATTATTCATAATTTAGAAAATTACCAGCCAAATAATCAAACATTGTCGACAGATATAGACGTCACCATGATATGTTGAGCCAGTTGTCTGAAATATTGGAAGAAACGGAATCGACTTCGAGTATTAATACTGTTATCGATATGTTTACATCTGGACTGACTTCCTTTCAAAAAGAAATCGATCTAATCGGGACAGATAGTGCGTTTAATGGAGAAATGAAACCCCCTTTATTTTTTTCTGGAAGTAGAGGTAGATCATCCTACGTAATATGGAAGGAAACGTTAGAGAGTTTGCTCGATTGTGATTTTACAATCCGGGATGTTGCAAAACTTTTAAGTGTAATTACAGCGACATAGATGATGAACAGCTAATGAAACTTGTAAAAACATTAAAGGAAACTTTCCCTGATGCTGGTTATAGAAGCATAATAGCGTTGCTTAAAGACAGTGTGTATAGGATCCAGAGATTTCGTGTAGTAGATGTGTTAAGAAAAGTAGATGCAGAAGGTGTTTTATTCAGACGTCTTTTTTAAAATGTGAGACGAATGCATCGACGCCAATATAATGTCCATAAACTTATAAGGTAGGAGACTTTTTGTAAATTATGGTAGGCCTAACCCCTTTATGTGATAAATTTAAGAGTAAAAGCACAAAGCTTCATACCATACTTATGTTTTTGACGGAAATGTACTGAACGTTTAGTGTAAATAGTATCATGTATGATCTGAATAATGTGAACAATTAGATAATGCGACTTTTTTCATTGATGGTAATTTCTATTAACTCCTAGAATTTCTAAAGCTCTCGGTACTATTTTAGAGCTTATATTTTGATTCAATAGAAATTATTGAATAAAAGCCAATAGCGTGGTCCGAATGTCCATCCTGGCATGTCGGTAATCAATGTGATCTTTTTTAGGTGGAAGTTTATTATTCATGGAGGGATAGATGGTTTTTCGAGACTTCCAGTTTTCCTTGATGTCAACACAACCAACCAAGCCACAACAGTTTTACGAGCTTTTGAAAAAAGCTGCAGAGGAGTGGGAAATTCCAGAACGTGTGAGGACAGACAAGGGAGGTGAAAATACCAAAGTTGCCGAATTCATGCTATTAAACAAAGGTTCTGGTAGTTTTATTGCTGGCAGAAGCGTGCACAATCAAAGGTATGGTATTGCTTGTTAATGTCTTTAAATATAATATATGACACTATACTTCCAGTGATGATTCCATTTCTTGGTTCCCTTGTTGTAATGACTAGATGAATTTTGATACAACACATGCTATAACATGAGTTTATTGAGGATTGAGAACATAGCTATATGTATGTCAATGAAAGAACATTGTGATCGTACTTGTTATGTGATTATGTGGGTTGTTTTGCATATTGTAAAACTTTTACATTTTAGAATTGAAAGGTTATGGAGAGAAATCGGGACTGGATGCACATCCCTATTTTACCAGATATTATATTTCATGGAAGATAATGGTATTTTAGACATTGATGATGAAATTCATATCCAAGCTTTGCATATAATTTTCAAACCAAGGATTCAGAATCATCTAGCTTGTCAGAAATAATGCATACAATGAAAGAGATTTGTATGCATGCTAATGCATAACAATTTTTACAAAGGAGGTAACAAATATGCAGAAATCTATTTACACTAGTTCAATGAACATAACTCAATGTATGATACCTCTGTTTATTCTCATTACAATGTTACAATTGTTTTAAGGGCAAAGTAAGAATAAACAGGTAGTATCATCCATAAAGTTACGTTGATTTATTTATACTTTCTGCGTCTAAATGTCATTCAAGAATCTATATATATATATATACACTTTTTATGAAGAGCACTAACTTTATTGTGTGCAACAAAACATGATTTTTATGGTACAGTAAATGTAGCACTAGTTCACATTTTTCTCAGTACCTAAATGATAAGTAAATTTACAGTGAATTGTTCGTTTTTTATTGGTTTTAACTTGATATTTTTTGTTATGTATTGCATACATTAAAAATATAATTGATATTCATGATTATTTTAATGTCCCATTTTTGCAAAGGCAGATGATCACCTTTTAGAATCCTCTGATTAGAAAACTTTTCCACTTAGCCTTCACCTGAAAATGAAGGAACTGAAGCATACATCGGATTGAGTGAATACAAAGTTTACTGTTCATTATAAGTATGTCTTCAGGTCATTTCTGATTGCAATGGGTCCTGGCGATTGAACTGAATTTCCTCATCATGTTGAGCATCGTATGCTTCTCCACTCGTATGTATTCACAAATATTGTGTAGAGTCATACAGGCAAGCACTATGTTTGGTATAGAGTCCAGACGACAGTCTACCCTTTTAAGGAGAATTCTCCAACGACCTTTCAAACGGCCAACTGCATTTTCAACGACCATGTGAGCACGACTGTGTCGATAATTGTAGGTTTTTTGTGCATCAGAGAGATTTCCAGTGTCGCGGAAAGGCGTCATCAGCTAAGTTAAGAGGGGGTACGCAGCATCACCAAGCAAAACCAGTGGCACTGAAACATTACTTATGTTACGTCTATTGTCTGGTAGTAAACAATTATCTTCAGCTTGACTGTATAGAGCTGACTGTGCAAGAACTCGAGCATCATGAACACTACCAGGTCAGCCAATTGTTGCATCAATAAAACGGTAATTTGAGCTCACAACAGCCTGAACATTGATGCTCATCCACCCTTTTCGATTATAATAATCCTTAGGATGGGTGTCTGGTGCCACAATAGGAATATGTGTGCCATCAATAGTACCACAGCATTGTGGGAAACCCCATTTACCTTCAAAACGTTGAATATTGTTGATCATATCGTTTCCTTCAGGGAGGTTAACATAATCACAACTCAGCTTTTCAGCAATAACTTTGCATGCTTCCAGTACTATCTTCTCTACAGTGCTTCGACCAATGCCAAACAGATGAGCCAGTGTTCTGTACTCAATATTCGTAGCTAACTTCCATAAGGTAATCGCTATCCTTTTCCGCACACATATTGGTTGCCGCATCCGTGTCAGTTGTTTCTGAAGATGTATCGGTCACAGATGAACTGAAAAATAGTAAAGATAGTGGCATAAAGTTTCTTATTCTATGACTTTTGAGCTACATAAGGGGATTGTAAAGAGGTTTTTTAGCCTGTGTGTGTGTGTATCAGGGACACTTCCAGCTTCTATTTGAGACATTCAAACTGTCCGTCAGATGCCCGAGGTTCCTGTTATTCAAGAAAAACGTAACCAGGTGTGACTATGGCGTTAAATGTTTTAACACCATAGACTTATAATAACTATGTGTATAACGCCTTGTACGCGATCATCCTATTCACTCAACGTCTCACAGAAAACGTCACACTCGGATGGAACGTTTGAATGTCTCAAATAGTAGTTAAGTGTCCCTGATACACACACAAAGGCTAGAAAACCTCTTTACAATCCCTTTAATCATAGAAATGTATAAGACTGGAAGTCTGAGACTTCTCTTAGTCTATTGAACTTCCGTTTAAATTTATAGTTGACCGAATTTCTACTTGGGGGTCTTTTGTTAACTTCCGGTGTTAAGGTAAACAATAACCAAAGAAGTTAATTTAAAAATTATGACAGAAAATTTAATTTTACAACGTTTTTACAACTGTTATTTCTTGATTTGATATTTTACTATCAGTATATATTTTCTAAAATGATATAGGATTACTGTATTAATGACCTCATGCAGTGAGTTTTTAATTGATTGTTTTCTTTCATTCACATATATTCAAAATATTATTGTCAATTATACATCATTTGTTCAAGGAAGACTTTGAGTCCATAAAATGACTTTTCCTTGGAACATTTTCACTTGAAATTGACCCTTGCCCATACTATTTTCTACTGAAAATTACCTTGCATTTACACCAATTTGCTATAGAACAGTCTAATTATTATTTATTCATTCCAGGCATAAGAAACAGATGTGTATTACGTCATGTTGGTATTATATCAACATTATTTTTACCAGAACAATCTATTTCAACTACACTAAATACTCCCAAAAACAAGTAGTAAGTATATGAAACAACCTTATAAGTTATAGTCACAGCTTTATGAATCTTATAAGTTGGTTTAACAAAGTGCATTTATGCCTAATTGTCAGACAAAAAAATGATTTATTATTAATAGAATTGTCAAGTCAATAAATTACTGCAAGTCAATGCAGTGATTTGGGGATCCTATTTGCTAGTACTGGACGGATTTATGATGGAATGTCTACTGGTTTTATTCCTTGCAGATAATATTATGTTTATAAAATTTTTTACTCTTTTGCAGGCAATAAGTATTCTACAGCTAGTGCCAGTACAATTTTAAAAGTTTCCCTACTATGCTTCCTCCTATATGCAATTATGTCTCTTTCATCACTGTCAATGCCTTTGACAGAATCCTGTTGACTTTGAGTTTGAAAAAAAATATTAATGTGAATAAGTTTTTTAAGTACTTTAACAAAAGAAAAATTTCTTTCAATTTGATTTTTTTTTTAATTTTCTCAACAATACTGTCCAAAGATGAATGAAATAATTTTCAACTTTTCTCAGCATTGGACTCCTGTTGTGGTGAGGATGTGTATACAAAATTTAATAATTCATTATTAAATTCATCTGGAAAAAATATGATAAAAACTGTGATAAAAACTTATTTTTTCTTAGATTTAATTAAAATGACAGATACAACATCATAGGGCCGCAGTGGGTCAGGGGGTTAAAACAATTGTTCTTTCCCAGAATGAGATGAGATGACTACTACCGATTTTTTACCCCTTTCCCGCAGTCGTTCAAATGAACCAATTAATGGAGGTTCTGTATGTTACAGACTGAGCATGATAAATATCCCTCAAAAGTTGGATAACAAAATATGAGTAGGATAATGACACTGTCCTGTAAAAATTGCCCAATTGCACACAGCATGTCATTTGCTGGTCCTCATTAGCGCAAAATGTGCAGAAAAAAACTACATGTAAAACTCAATTTCACTTCATAGAATTTATTTTTATCATATTTGATAATTCCAAACAATAACTGAATATATATATTGAACATCATACATATGCAAGAATACAAGGCATTCAATAAAAATCACCCATTTACCAGTCTTCGTGAATATCTTACTAGATCACAATAAAAATAAAATTCAAGTAACAATAAATCAAAAATAAACTATTAACTTGAAAATAAACTAGAATCGTGAGACGATACTGGGCAGTGCGCATCCGGTTTCGTCTATGGGTGAAAAGTGTCATTTTCAATCCATACATATAAATTGTTTATATTCGACAGTGAAAAGTAGAATAACCAGTTCACGTTCGGTGAAAAATGGATAACTAGCGTGTGATCGGTAGTGAAAAGTCATCTGATCAAAAAGTCGTTGTTTTTATTTATGTACATTTTTATACATCATTGGAAGTAGAATAGTTAAAGAATATTTATTAATATTTTTCATATGCAATATCATACATATGAAAGAAATGAAGTGAAATGAATGGAGTTTACGTCCTATTTTTTCTACACCTATATGGGCTAACTGAGGACGGGCAGACACCAAGCAGTGTGCAATGAGGGAAATTTTGCCTGACAGCGGCATTAGCCTGCTCTTTCTTTCGATTTCCAACTGTCGAGGGGTCTTTAACGTGCACAGCCAATAGCACACGGGACCTTGGTTTATTGTCGCATCCGAACGACTAGGCGTTTTTTCTATGTCAGCACCTCCGACCTGCATCACTGACGGGATTGAACCCTGGACGTTCAGGTTATTGAGCTAACGCGACCCCCTTCTTAACATATTACCATTACTTGATATGATATATAAATAACATCAGAGTTCTGAATGCAAAATTTTTTCAAAGTTCGCAGTTCAGCTCGTAAATTATCATCTTAATGCAAACTTAACAAAAAATTTATATCATTATTTTTTTTTAAAAAAACATTTTAATGGTCAACGTTTTTAGACATGCAGTTTTAAAACTTTTTTTTTTAATAAATGACAGAACCAGATTTTTAGAACGAATTTTCTTCTTTTGGCATCGGATCGTTATCTTCTATATTTAGATTTTATTTTTTTTCATTTTTACTACATAATTTAAAACGTTAAAAGCGCAAGTTACAATGTAAGAAAGTAAGCACTTGCAATTGTCAGTTGATGGGATAGAACTGCATTTGAACATATAGACAACAAACATTTGTCAGTTGAAGGGAAAGAACTGCATTTAAACATACAGACAACAAACATGTAAGTTTTAATCTTATATTTTGCAAGCAAGTGTTTTTTCAGATCTTTTGAAAAAATTTTAATATAGTTTAGTAGGATACAATTCTCCCCAAAAAAATTTCATTGTTGTATTTTAGTCCGTCAGTGATACAGGTCGGAGGGGCTGACATGGTAAGGGCGTTCAATCGTGGGTGTAAATAAACCGATGTTAAAGATCCCTCGACAAATGAAAATTGATAATAATATCAGGCTAATGCAAAATTTTCCTCATTGCGCACTGCATGACGTTTGCCCGTCCTCAATATAGGTGCAGAAAAGCAGGACGTAAAACAATTTGACACAAAATTTGCAAGTTTTAAAAAGCGCAATTTTGATTCAAATATATTGTGCTATATATCATTTGAAAGAGCAGATTTAGCATAGTACAAATCAAATAGAATTTGTGACGTATGTAAATTAGGTCACGTGACAGAGCTCTTTAAAGTTAAAAATTGCAATTTTCAAATGGCGATAAAACCGGAAGTAAACATCAGAAATCAGAAATGAATATATCATGTGATAAGATCTCGTCAAGGGCAATAATTTTTGTACAGATCAAGAGGTCATCAAAGGTCAAGGTCACTAGATATGAGCCTTGAAAGTTTCGGTCATTACTGAAATTCTTGTTCCGGAAATGTAAAGAAATTGAAATCGAAATTCAAAAATCGACAACCTACATTTTTTTTGCAATCGATTGTAGAAGTCGTAGATTTCAAAATTAAAAAAATCCGATTAACCCTCGGATCTGAATTAAAATTTTAAGAAACATAGGTCAGTTCAAGATGGCGGCTGATCCCTTACACCTGGATAAAATTTCATCATTTTATTTTTTATGTATGACCAAAGCTATGAAAACACAAAACATTTTTTTCAAATATCTTCAATATTCCGAAAGTTGAAATTGAAATTTTAGAAGCAAATGACGTCAAAACCGGAAGTGATATCGAAACTTTGAAAATTGATTTTCTTTGGAAATTCATATGTCTATGTTATTGAAAGGTTTCAGATCGATCGAAATAAAATTGCAAAAGTTAAAAAAAATGCTTTAAAAAGTGCTCCAAAAGTCAGCTACAAATGTCAAAATATGAATTTTTCAAAATTGCAATTTGTAGCTATTGGATTAAACAAATGAACCAAAAAAGACCGATCACAATCTGTTGGAAAAATGAGTTGAAAATGGAAAAACCCTGATATACGACTTTTTAATATACGTCATTTCCGGTTAGGCAAAAATGCGCCATTTTACATTTAAGCAACACCGAGCAGTTAATCATCACAGGAAATGATGTCAAGTTATGTGTAGTATGTGCAGTTTTGGCTTGGGAGCGTGACCAGAAATAGACAAAAAAAAAAAATAGTCAATTGCAAACCAAAGCAGTGCGTTCGACAAATCGAACGCACTGCAATTACAATACATCATAAACCTATTCACCAATAAGAAAAATGAGCTTTGCCTGTATTTTCACTATCAAAAATAAAGGTTGGATTTGTGTTTTGCAGGGAATGAATAATTTATTATTTAATCATACTTTTTTAAAGGATGTGTTCACTAACTGTTCACCCAATACAATTTTGATCTCAGAACTAGGAATTTCAAAGTTATTTTAATCCACCCCAACTCTCCCTTGAAATTTAAGCCTTCAAATCCCTGTGTAGTCATAATTATTAGCATTTGAAAGTTAAAAATACCACTTGTTGTTTAGTAAGTCTATGCTTTATATTAGAAAACAGTACACATAAACACAAAATGAAAGATAAATGTTTAGGTATTTGTATAATTGAAGGGATTCTGTGATTTTCCTGCAGATCTAGTACTTCTATTTATATATATCGACTCTCAAAAATGCTGAACATCCCCTTTTAAATTGAACTGCACGGATCCTGAAATTGAATGATATTTTTAATTCAACTGGCAAACAAATATAGAATTATAATTAATGAAACTAATCCTTTTAGGCTTACAGTTTTATAATAGATGAATTAAAGAGGTAGAATATAATTGTATATCAAACAATGAAATATACTAATACTGCCAATACAATAAAGGTTTTAAAAAGAGTTTTCTGGTCTTAGTATGTAGCATTTATTTGGTCAGACATTTGTAGGGGTATAATTGAACGGATTGTGTGATTTTTGTGAAGTTCTGGTACTTCTGGAGGCTATTGACCTATGGCTATATAAGATCAAAGTCAACCCTCGAAAATGCTGAAAATTCCCCTTTAAATTAAAAATGGGTAGGCTATACCGGTATTGACATTACAATTATGGCATTATTGGACACTTATTTACCTGACCTTCTTCTTTACTTTTCTTCACTGTTGGAAAAAAATCAACATTCTCAATAACCAATTTAGGACCATGTTCCTTCAGCAACGTTAGACATTTGCATTATCTCGATTATCACAAGGTAAATTTGCTACAAGAAATTTGACGTCTGGTCATTCGAAAGTTTTCCCGCAATAATTTGTTACAATGAATATAACTGGTCGACAATAATCGTTCGACCAATCAAAGTTAATGACGAGAAAACCTTATCATGATAGCAACGGATTAATGTAATGAAATGAAATTATAGCCGTTGCTAAAGGAACATGTCCTGAAACATACAGTAGTCCCATATTTGTCATAATAAACGAAAAAGATCTCAAAGACTGACATTATTAAGTACACAATAACTCAATAAGTTTTTTAAACAGTAAGCAACTCAGGCTAGGCTTTATCAATCTCAACAAATCTCACAAAGAATAACATTTTTTATCGCTATTACAAGGTGGCAACTCATTAAATAGGTAAATCAATTTTGTGATAATGTTATAAAATAAACAGAATATGAAAATTTTCATTTATATCTTACTTCCAAAATAACATCAACAAACATCATATCAATATCGTCTGCCATTTTTCAGAAAGCGGAAGTTATGCGATAACCCTCATATTCAGCGCATGCGTGCCAAGCATAAACTATTTATTTATCCTTCTTGGCATTCCCTACCTTTTAATTCTATGCTTTAATACAATCCTTTTTTTAACTTATTTAATTACAAATAAGAAAGTAAAAGGGAAACTTTATGGAAGATATATTATATTAACAACAAGTGACATTGTAGAATACTGGCATTATGCCTTTACTGGAGAAAACGTAACTTTGACAATTAATCGCTTATTAAATTTGATAATCAAAGTCAACCTTGAAACAAGAGTTGTCTTTTCCTGCCCAAATACCGGGCAAGATGGCCACCTATCATGGCCGAGTTATTAAATAGTCTCGAACAAAAATAAATAAGGTAGAAATACCTTACCAGCTTGTTCAACAAAAACAGTAGAATTCATAACAGTCTTATATATATATAGAAAGAGAGTAGCTAAATAAACATTAATAATGGCGGTATAATAGAAATACCAGCTTGTTTGGCAATCCATCAAAACAATTGCATAATATTCTCATATTGTATAACTATATTAAAGGGATTAAAAAGAGGTTTTCTACATTTTGTATGTGCTTTTTGCATATATTCAAGACTCAAATCGACCCAAGGAAATGCTGAAAATTCTCCTTTAAGTTTGCATATTTTTTATCCTGTCATATCTGCGCGTGATATATTAGACTCGATCTGCAGAAATACTAAAAATAAACATTTTTAAAAATCAAAGATTAGCTACAACCTTCAAATATTTCTCTACAGTATAAAAGGAAACTTTTCAACGACCACAACTTAAAATGTTCACAATGTCTCTTCTATGTTGTATGCTAATATTTTCGGTTTTTACTGTTACGTGCCATGCATTACCAGTAACCACCAAGGTATTGGATACACCATCAAAACCGCCATGTTCACAGACAATGACCAGTGAGGAAATTCAAGAATTAAAATTGCAGATTTCTCAACATGATACAAGGATTAATAAACTTATCCAAAAAATCGAACAACAGAATACAGCAATTTCTCAACAAAATACAAGGTTTGCTAAACTTAACACAAGAATCGAACAACAAAATACTAAAGTTGCAGATCAAAATACTAAATTTGCAGATCAAAATACTAAATTTGCAGATCAAAATACTAAACTTTCAGAACAAACAAACAAGATATTACAACAGAATAACAAAATGAAAGAAATGGAGATGAAAATTGAAGATCTAGAAAAAGAAGGCAACCAAGAAAATCAACCACCATCAAGAAATTCTATTTTAACAAATTTTACAATTCAAAATACCAAACTGTCTGAACAGATTTTAAAACAGAATTCAAAAATTAGAAATTTAAAGATGGAAATTGAAGACAGCCGACAAAATCAACCATCACCAAGAAATAGTAAGTTAATACTTTTATTACATGACAAATAAAATTAAATCTTTTTGGTCAACTGAAATTAAAAGTAACCTTGATTTGTATTTCATGCTTAAAGGAGATTGTAAAAAGGTTTTCTAAACTCTGTATGTGTATCGGGGACACTGGTAGCATTAATTTGAACCATTCCGACGTGTGTGAACATACGCAGAGATATCGGCAAAGCTTCGTAGATGTATTTGCGCGCATTTGTAAATGCATTCGACAAATTTCATTGCTTGCAATGATTTTTTGTTTTTTCGCTTTTGGGATCTTGATCTAGTGAGAATGTTTGAGATGCCTTGAGATCATCGCAGACGCACGGCGAACATTCTGCAAATGTAATTACAAAGCATTAAGATAGCTCCCCCTTTTCTTCATAATAAGTTTATGGGCCCGTCACACCATGACGTTCTAGTCAACGTTCTCTGGACGTTTCAATCGTTCAAATTTTAAGCGTTTTAGAGCGTTCGATGACCTATCTGGCGTGTGATGAACGTGTGCCAAGCGTTTGATTAACGTGTGTCTAACGCGCGAGAAGCGTGTTATAGCGACCAACTGGCGTGTGACGAACGATTTGTCAACGTTAGGCGAGCGTGTGACTAACGTTTTAATAACGACAGAAAAGCGCTTTACTGGCTTGTGCGCCAGGGAACCGTTCAGTGGTCGTTAACACTGCAAAGCAAACGATAAGTAACAACCAAGTAACGCTAGAGTAACGAATGAGTAACGGTGGCCGAACGCGTGCTACGCTCGTCCAACGTTAGTAAAACGTTCAAGGAACGTTCTTCGGCGTCTAAACTTAAACGTTGGAGAACTCTCGTCTCGGTGAAAACTTTTGTGCATGTTCAAAACTTTTTTTCCGGACCAGCGTTTTCCGACGATTAACGACGATCACTGGCGATAACTTAACGGTCTTCTGGCGCTATCCTAGCGACCATGGACGACTGCCAACGTTTCCTCTAACGTCAAAGAACGTTGGCCAGAACGTCATGGTGTGACGGGCCCATTACAAACCATCACAAAGTCGCCGACCATCTTCATCCATCGCCAAACAATCTCGGTCATGGTCAGCACATCCATTACAGAATTGTTGCTTAATATTGTAGATTGTAGATTCATCTCCGTTTTGGCTATTTCTACAATTTCCCCATCGCAGATTTCTAAATTCTCGGCTGGATTGACTAAATAATGATTCTATTTATCTGGTAGATTATGGAGGGGCGGGGTATTTCTCACGAGGATCATATCCGCCTGGTTTATCTTAGATACCGGACTGACTCTCGATAATGTCTAATACTTTTAATAAATACATAATATATTTATACCTTGTAGATTTAGAAACTGGTAGTATATTTACAAGATGGGGACGTAGAGATTGCCCAAGAAATGTATCTCAGTTGGTATATTCAGGTACGTTTTTTATGTTTTATTCGGTAGACTAAATAATTTACAAGATGTCAAAATGGCAGTATCGTTTGGTGTGGAATGCTATTAACTAGCTAGCACATTCAGAATATTTCCATCATATTCTATTATTGTCTTTTATATCACAGCAATCACTGGGTATTTCTTTGTGTGTAATTATTATCATCAATTTATATCATAGCAATCACTGGGTATTTCTCTGTGTGTAATTATTATCACCAATTAATATCATAGCAATCACTGGGTATTTCTCTGTGTGTAATTATTATCAATTTATATCATAGCAATCACTGGGTATTTCTCTGTGTGTAATTATTATTATCATCAATTTGTATTCAGGTATTACTGGTGGATCACGTTTTGATCATTATGGAGGAGCAGCAGAATATGTTTGTTTACCTCCAGACCCGTCCTGGAATCAAAATAAACATTATAAAGGTTCGTATTGGGGATATATGTATGGTACAGAATATCAGGATATTCCGAAGGCGATAGGGAATTATAAAGTACCATGTGCTGTATGTCGAACCAGTCTGTTGTCTACAGTAGTAATGATACCAGCTAGATCAGAATGTTATCCAGGCTGGCAGGAAGCATATCATGGAGAATTAGTCAGTGGTTATCATGGTCACAGAGCAGCGTCTCAATATGTTTGTCTAGATGATGACCCACAAACTAACGGCACTAATAGTGATAATGAAGGTAAACTAATGTACGCAGTGAGAACAAGGTGTGGAGCACTACCATGTCCTCCTTATGAAGATAACACTCTTCTTACATGTGTTGTCTGTTTGAAATAAATAACAACTAGAGCCATGCGTGGCACAGAGTGGGACTTTGCACTTTTTCAATATGGCGGCCAAAGTTTCACTTCCGGTCAGGATTTTTTTACTTCGTTTTGTTGTCTTAACATTTCATGACAATCAGCATAAGTTTCGTAGGCCTACATAAATTACACCGGAAGTTGGGTCAGAAGTTGTTGAAGATCTGCTGTAGTTATTTTAGTTAAGGCGCTGTGCCCTGTGTAATAAACGAAAAATATTTTTATGTTTCTCTTTTAATGCATAAATTACTTAAATACTTTCCTTTAAGTTGAAGATCGGCAAAAAAGTACCAATGTTGGAAAATGATTCTTCCTTAGTGTGAAATAAATTATTATTGTACTTATTTGAAATGCATGTTTATTGAAATTTAAAATGTTTCTGAAATGCATGTTTATTGAAAATTAAAATGTTTGAAATGTATATTAATGTGTTGTAGATTCAGTTTCGAAAACTTGATCCTAGCATACAATGAAATATAATTTTATGATCTTTGGGCCCGCAAACCTAGAAGTGAAAACTAGGGGAAGACACAATCTGATATGATTTAAGTGGGGCTGAAATTGTCTCACTATTCGCATGGGACAATAAATCGAGATCCATTGTACTTGGATCCCTCAATAGGCATATTAAAAGTAGCCAAACCCAAATTCCGCTGTCCTGGCAAAATTCTCTTCATTGCACTCTCCATGACGTTGCCAGAGTCCAATTATTCTTTTTTTCCAACCCGGTTCGCCCTTGTCAGTGATGCAGGTCAGATGGAACGAAAAGCGTCGTTCGGATGGGACAATAAACCGAGGCCCTGTGTGCTACAGGATCTGTATGTTAAAGATACCTCAACAGTTGAAAATCAATAACAAGAGTAGGCAAATGCTATATCGGTCGTGAAATGAAATTAAATGGTCAAAATTACTGTGTATGCTAGACACTTTATTGTTAGTTTCGAGAGCTGCTATAACTTGTAACCGATTAAAGGGAGGAAACCAGTTTTAATTTTGCTTGTAACAAGTCATTTCAGACTACAACAAAACATCGTATATTTATTAGTGAAACATAAGAAAACTTATGAATTCATTGAAATATTATGTGTATGCAGAGAAGGGGGTTGACACGCACCCCCTCCTGGCCATCTAAGAACGAAAATCGGTGTGCAAAATTGGATGGAATTAATCCCCCGCTCCACATCCTTAACCCCGTCCATCTGGGAACGAAAAATGAGCGAAACGGAAAAGGCACATATGCAAATCAACAAGAAAAAAAAAACAAGAATGGCACCAAACCCCAAGTTTCTAGGGAAAAGGCCTTTCGGCGCTAGGGGGGTGGGGTACTACAGTCCGCACCCCTTTAACTCCCCTGCCCAAAGTCCCTGGAACCCCTCCTGGCCCCATTCCATTTCATTCTGGCCCCATTTTATTGCACAAAGCAACACTTTACTGTTACCATTGTCACCACTACAAATTACAAAACTAATAAATATAAATTTACTTACCAATTAAAAAATTATTAAAACAACAGAAACTATTATATGTTTTGCAAATTTTGCATAAAGTAATAACATAAACACTCATTAATTGAAAAGAATGACCTCATCATCAAGATAACCAATAACCAATACGAAACAGTCTTACAGCATCTCATCAAAATCTACCATTGAAACAAAACTGAATAAGACAATACTTGTCAGTTATGGATGATTGAAATACAACATAAAACAAAAAACAATAAAAAATAAAATCTGATACATTATCATGTACTATGCATTAAACATCTCAATGCTTATAAAATACAAATTGCATATTCCAACTGTTATGCACAATAAAACTATAACATTCAAACACATAAATGAAAAATGATTTTCAAATCAAAATTTAATTTTTAAACTAATGGTTTTCCTTCTATTTTAATTACTGTCTTGTTTTGGTCAAATTCAAGTTAAAAAATGATATTATCTTGAAGAAAATAATCTTCTAATCCAGTCTTGTTTAAAACAAGATGTTTCAGATCTTTATCTTTAAAGTATTTAGTTAACAAGTCATTAAATAATGTAACCTTTTCGGTTACATCATTTGACTCTATTTGTAAAGTGGCAATACTCTGTCCCACTAAAGCACTCTTCCTGACACGTGTATTGCATAAATTGCAATATATTGTCCCTTGATTCGTGTCAACATTTGCAACATGTTTTTGACAAGATGGACAATTTGTTTTTATATTTATTCTAGCCGATATGACCCTACCAGAAATACATTCTTACTACAAAACCTTCAGGTACAGTAAAGTTTTTCTCTATCATTTCTATCACTGTATCTTTAGTAGTGATCAATTTTAAAATCAAGTTAAGGAATGTCATGAAGAGCTTTATGAAAAGAAAAGTAAATTTGTAGAAAGATTAGCTAAAAAATGTATAACTAAGACTTACTATCATGTTTGTGATGATGATTGTTTAGAACAATGTCCATGGTCTGACAATTACAAATCTTTGTGGATATGTTTTACTTGCAATAAGAAAATTTTACAAGGTAAAATGCCAGCTGAGGCTGTAGTAAATGATATGGATCCTGGTCCATTACCTACCGAATTAAAATTCTTGAATCAATTAGAGAAACACCTTGTATGTAAAAATATTTTATTTTTGAAACTAGTGAAAGTCTGTCCACAAAATGATAAAAAAATATTTGGTGAAGTAGTTTCTGTGCCATCAAATTTGAAAGAAATGAGCAATGTATTACCTAGGTGTAGAACATATGATGAGATGATTCGTATAAAATTGAAAAAGCAGATTTCTAATAAAGGGTATTATGAATTTCAAACTATAACAAAGAATCATGTAAAAAATGCACTAAATTACTTGAGACATAATAATATCTATTATAATGATGTTACTCTAAATAATAGTTGGGTTAAAGAACAAGATAAACAAGATGAAATAATACAAGATGATACACCAGTAAATATAGAATGTAATGATACACCAGTAAATATAGAATCTAATGATAAGTCTGATAATGATAGTGATGATGATTTACCATTGATTGATGATAATGTAGGTCGTTATCCTGTTGAATCTTTAGGTGGTACTTGTTTACAACCAGTTGATGCTACTGCTGAAGTATTAAATAGTTCTGATAAGATATTTTCTGTTTCTCCAAGTGAAAATAATCGGCCAGTTAGACTGTTAATGGATAAATCAAATGAAGCTTGTTCTTTTCCTTATTTGTTTCCTAAAGGAAAAAATACTTTTTTTTGAAAATAGAGATGTAAGAATAACACTAGGCAAATATCTAAAGACAAGATTAATGTCTGTAGACACTCGTTTTGCATCATGCTCAGATTATTTATTTTATGGTCAATATATTTATGAATTACAACAAATAATATCAGGTACATTTATTGCTTTAAGACAAGGTAGAATGGGAGGTAATATGATAACAGCTGATATGTTAACTCAAGATGAACCACTGCAAAATATTCTCAAATCTGATGCAGGTTATACCTTTATGAAAAATTGTCGTGGAAGTCCAGCCTATTGGCAAGCTACTCAGAAAGATCTGTTTGCTATGTTAAGACAACTTGGTACTCCTACTTTTTTTGTGTCATTTAGCTGCAGTGAATTAAGATTTGAATCGTTTTTAGAAACAATATTGTTACAACAAGGTTCTACAGTTAAAGTAAGTGATTTGAATTGGCTACAAAAACGTGAGTTGTTGAGGTCTAATCCAGTAACAATTGCTAGACTTTTTGATCAAAGATTTAAATTATTTCTAAGGAATGTGTTACTATCAAGTGCAGAACCATTAGGAAAAATTTCTGACTATTTTTATCGAATTGAATTTCAGCAAAGAGGTTCACCACATGTACATATGATACTTTATATAGATCAATCTCCTAAACTAGATGTAGATAGTGATGAGAAAGTTGTAGAATTTATTGATAAATATATTTCATGTGAATTGCCAGATGAGAAAACAGACCCTGAATTGAATGAAATAGTATCCAATGTTCAAAAGCACAGTAAAAAACATTCTAAATCTTGTAGAAAGAAAAAGAAAGTATGTAGATTTAATTTTCCTAAACCACCTTCAGATAAAACATTTATTTGTCGACCATTAGAGCCTGAGAATCCTATGGAACAAGATGAAGAAACTGATAGTAATGAGCTTATTGAAGACAATAAAAATACTTTAACTGCAGATCAAGCTAAATCTATTTTATAATCTATTTGGAAAGAATTATCATGTGAAGACAAGCACTATGAATCATTGTCTAGTTTGTATGATGAATTAGGTATCAGTCAGGAATTGTTTGAACAAGCATGTGAGAAACTAACTAAAAAGACATATATAGTATTAAAGAGAGGTGTCAATGCAAGCTGGATCAATCAATATAATCCTTCTATGTTAAGAGCTTGGAATGCAAACTTAGATATACAGTATGTAACAGATGCTTATGCATGTGTAATTTACATTGTTTCATATATTACTAAAGCTGAAAGAGAAATGGGTATGCTATTACGTGAAACATTTAAAGAAGCTAAACAGAATAATTTGGATGCTAAAGCGTGTATGAGGAAGATTTCGACTGTATATTTACATTCAAGAGAAGTATCTGGGCCCGAGAGTACTGTAAGAGTTTTAGGCTTACCTTTGAAACAATGTTCTAGGAAAGTTCAGTTCATACCCACGGGTAAAAATAATATTAGAGTTACTCTCCCACTGAAAGTTTTACAAAGTAGAGCTAAAGATGGAACATTGTCTGACCATAATTTGTTTATGACATCAACAGTTGATCGTTATTTAGCTAGACCTAAAGGTAAACCGTTTGATAGTATGTGTATTGCAACCTTTTGCTCAGAGTATAGAGTTATGTCTAAATCTGAGAATCCTAATATTAATTCAGAGAAAAATCCTGCTTTTGAGTTACAAAATGATTTAGGTTTTATAATAAAACGTACAAGATCTCCACCTTCTATTGTTCGTTACGCTAGATTTTCTGTCACAAGAGATCCTGAGAATTATTATTTAAGTAGTCTTCAATTATTTTTACCATATCGTGTTGACACACAGTTAAAACCACCTCAATTTGAAACACATGAAGAATTTTATAAATCAGGACGTGTAAAACTATGTGAACAAATTGTATCTGTAAAACAAATTATTGAAAACACTTTGAAACTGATTTAGATATTGATTCAACTTCAGAAGTTATAGAAAATTGTGGTGATTTTCAAGATGCCTGGGCTAGTATAGCACCTGAAACTGAATTAGATAGAATTGAATGTGAAACATTTCAAAATGAGAATGATACAGAACAAGAAGAGAATTCTGAGCCACAAATTCCAGACATTATATCTGATAAAGGTAACAGTGATAGAATTAGATCTGAAAATAATATAAGTGGAATTTCTAAAGGTGATGCTATTCCATTACTAAGGTCCTTAAATGACATTCAATCCAGAGTATTTTATAAGGTTCGACAATATTGTTTAGATAAAGTACATGGTAAAAATCCTGATCCATTAAGATTGTTTATTACTGGTTCTGCTGGCACTGGTAAATCACATTTGATAAAATGTTTAAATTATGAAGCTTCTAGAATTTTAGCAAAAACTTCAGAAAATTTAGATGATTGTTCTGTTTTATTAACTGGGCCAACAGGAGTGTCCGCTTTTGCAATAGGGGCTAGCACTATACATTCCAGTTTATCAATTAGAACTAAGTTTACTTTACCATATCAACCATTAGGACAAGATACTGTCAACACATTAAGATCTAAATATTGTAATTTACAAATATTAATTATAGATGAAATATCAATGGTAGATCACAAGTTACTATGTTATATTCATGGACGATTAAATCAAATTAAGGGTACAAATAGTAATGAATTGTTTGGTAATATCTGTGTAATTTGTTTTGGTGACATGTGGCAACTGAAACCAGTTAAAGCTTCTAGTTTATGTCATGATAGTGTAATTGATATTTGGAATGGAAATTTTAAACTTATTGAGTTAACAGAAATTATGAGACAGAAAGATGATTTGGCATTTGCTCAGCTTTTAAATAGAATTAGAAAAAGGAAAAAGAGTGAAGAAATGTTGGCATCAGATATTGAAATGTTAGAAAGTAGAGTAACAAATGTTGAAGTTGATTGTTTACATATTTTCTCCACAAATGCACAAGTTGATAATTATAATAGTAGAATGATCAATGAAAAATGTCCGAATGCAATTTGTATACAGGCTTTAGACTATAGTAAAGATGCTAGATCAGGAAGAATGTTACTGAAAGATTCTTGTGTAAAAGCTACCGATACACCACTTGTAGAAAATTTAACAGTTGGTATAGGTTCTAATGTAATGTTAGTTGTTAATTTAGATGTTTCAGCTGGTTTGATTAATGGAAGTTTTGGCACTGTTACTTTTATTGAAAATGATCAACATGATAAACCCAGTAAGATATATATCAAATTTAATAATACTAAAGCTGGTTCTAGTAAACAAACTAAGCGTCTTCCGCTTAATGTTGAGCCAGGAAGCATCCCTATTGAAAGGCATGAAAGTACCCATATTAATTATAAAGGTGATGTTCGACGCCAATTTCCATTACGTTTAGCCTATGCAGTTACCATTCATAAAGTACAAGGTTTAAGTTTAGATAGGGGTGTTGTGTCTTTAGATATAATATTTCAAACTGGCCAAGCATATGTTGCATTAAGTCGTGTTAAAACATTAGAAGGATTGACAATACAAGATTTTAATCAAAAAGCTATATTTTGTGATGAAAAAATTGAATCTGCTCTAAATGAAATGCCAACATTTTTACAACCTGAAGAACGAGTGTTACCTAATAGTTATAAGATTATACTATTTAATGTACAGGGACTAACTACACATTTTGAAGATTTAAAAAATGATAGAAGATTTATGAACTCTGACATGATTTGTTGTACAGAAACTTGGCTAAAGAATGTTAAAAATCCAGCTAAAATAAGATTAGATAATTTCATTTTTTTTAATCAATGTCGTAAAGATAGTTATGATGATAGTGCTAATTTTAAAAATCTTAAAGAAAAAGACCATGGTGGTGTAGGAATATATTATAGTAAAAATAAAAGTTGTAATATTATAAGATTAGGACAGTTAAATATGGAGTATGTTGCTTGTAATGTTCCAGATAAAAATGTTTCCATAATAGTTATTTATAGACCACCAAAATATAGATTAGAATTGTTTATGCCTCATTTAGAACATTTGTTGACTGAGTTACAAGAGTCTGGTTATAATTATATTGTTATGGGAGATTTTAATCAAAATCTATTAGAAGGACATAGTTCTATTAGGGATTGTTTTCAAGAGTTTGGGTTTAAACAATGTGTGGCAGAAAGTACAACAGAGGGTAATACAATAATAGATCATGTATATTTGAGTTCAGGTATCAATTTAAACCGTGTTAAAATTACAATTGTACCTACATATTATAGTTATCATGAAGCTGTTAACATTAATTTATTGTAATTTATTTTATTTCAGAATTTCAGGAATAGTTACAATATGATCACTAAAAGATGATGGGGCAGGGGGGACCATTTACCTCTGTTGGGTGGGGGGTGGTAGTGAGGAAGATATAAATTTGTGAAGAAAGAAGTATTTTACAAGGATGTTAAAGGAACAACTGCAGGATTGATACATGGATAAAGACATTTAAGTGCAATATTTACCAATAATTAATCAGGTAGATATTCCATATATATATATTATATGTATTATAAAAAGTGATACACTTATTAAATATTAAAATCTGTTGTTCTTTTGAATGTGAAAATAAAATGAAGAATGCTAATATGAAACCTAATAACTCTCTTCAGACTAGTTTGCAATAATCTGTATGTATTTATAAAAAAAATATTTTTTTTTATTTTCAGTGTAAGAATTTGTAAGGTTCAAAGACATCATTACATGCCAAGATAGAAGAAAGATGCATAGCTGCAATTTGTGTCTATTCGTTAATTTTTTTGGGTTATTTATTTATTGGTCTCAAAACAGAGGTAAATGGTCTTACTGACTCGGTTTATATAAACTTGATACAGCTACTTGATATGACATATTTCTGATAAAACTATAGTATAGTTCTAACTATTATTTGTTTAAAAGTGTTTGAATACTAGTAATTTAATCAAAAAGAAAAATTCACTAGATCAAAAATGAAGATAATGATAAACACATTGGTTTTATTTATCGTCTTTTTTGATGAACTTGTGTACACAAGTTTAAAAATTTGTATTTTATTCGATGATATTCTGGATCGTTTTAATATTTGCATGCAATGTATTCAAGCATTTTTATCCCAGGGACCATAAAATGGGTTTTAAAGAGAAATGGTAAACCCAATATGTTTTTGTTGTATTTAAACAATGCTCACAGTGTCAAGTATGAACTTTTTGAAAATCATGTTAAAATTTACCTATCAACTCAATAAAACATATTAGGTTTGCTCTCTCTTTTGAAATATAAAATGGTTATATTAAACTAATCATTAAATAAATTGTAGAACAAAGAACTGAAATATCAACATTTAGTGTATGTTATCATAATATTGTTGATGCACATTTCTGAATTTAAACTGTACTTCTTGTCTGAACAAGGGGGGCAGGGGGGGGGGGGCATTTTTTATTACTTTTCACTATTTACTATTGTAATTTAATTTCATTTTATATTGAATATATTATGTTAGACTTCAGTAGAATTTTTATTTTGAAACATTCGACTACTCTTTTTCAATTTTTAACTGCAAGGAATGATAAATCTTTGGTATATAACATATCTAAGAAATTATTTCATTTATGGATAAAAAAAAAAGGAGATCAAATCGGAGAGTTTTGTGAAAGGGTGTGTAATGATATAATGAAATTTGATAATGTAAAATATCTGTAAAAGCAGATTACCAAATGAACTTTTACAGTAATATTTTGTTTATATGTTTATTCATATTTATTATTTCTATGTATTTACTATGTATTGACATGTCTTTGTTACTAAAGTAAATAATCTTCTCAACATGTTAATTACTTTATTGTTAGTTTCAGTATATGCCATGTTTTATTTTTATATACTGTTGAAGAATGTTTCTTTCTCAAAAAAAAAATATTAATGTAACCATCTGCACACCTCTTCATATTACATAATTTAATCTTATCTATGTACATTCAGGTATTAATTGTCTTAATATGGATAGACATATGAAAGTTATATGAATCACTTTTCATGTATTTATCTGTAGATCTTTTGAATATCACTTCATTTTACCTTATCTATGTCTTTAACATTTACATAGTCATTGTCCTTACAGAAAAAGACATCAATCACTGTTCATGTAATTATTGGAACATCTTATGAATATTATATGTAGTTAACATTTATTTTTAAATTGCCATAACTGAAAAAGACAAAGTGAAGTGAATCACTGTTCATGTAATTATATGTACATTTTTTTGAATATTACATGCTTTTACCTTATCTATGTATTTAACATTTAGGTATTAATTTTCAGAAAAAGACAAAGTTATATGGATTACTGTTTATGAATTTATCTGTACATCTTTTAAATATTACATTGTGGGATTCAGATTGAAACATTGGACCGCTATATGTTATAGAAGTGTAGATTATTAAAAAAAATTGTATTTTAACCTAACAAGTCCTTATGCAATCCCATTGAAAATTTAATATTTTTTATAGTCTTGTTTTTTATTACACAAACTTTTGACCAGAATGGTCATAAATAAAACAAAAAATTAATATTTTACTTCCAATTAAAGATTGAAAAAGAGAAGACTAATGTTGCAAAATTTTTGTTTTACTTTTTGTATGACATTGATTGCCAAATGTTAATTGCGTGAAACATAATTTTAAGTAATAAAAATGTTTTTATTAAGACAATGTTGTAGTTAGCATATAATTTATGTTTAAATATTGTGGAGTGAAAAACTTGATCCCTGCATGCTATGAAATTTAATTTCCTGCTCTGGACCTGATTTACCTACACAAAATATACATTCTGAGAGGTTAAAAAGAAAACACAAATAGCCTTTCAGATGGCATATTAAATGGGAATGCAGTGTATGGGTTTTTTAGATGCCTATTTCCTACTAATTGGCAGTTAATCTATAAAAATACCCAAACATTCATAAAAATGCTGTCCGAATACCAGGTTGCAGGTTTAATTTAATGTTCTTAATTTGAGTGTAGTGTTGCATAAACTGATTTTTTTCAACTATAGTACAACAATCAGTTGTGTTCATCATGCAAAAATGTTGAAAAATAAACGTGCTTGGATGGAAATTGAAATAGCAGGTTACGAATAAATGATATAAAAAAAAGACATTAAATGTTTTAGAATATGTCTGTTTCATGTAACAGTCAAATGAAAACATAAAAAAATAACAAAAACAAATTATCACACAAATATCTCCTTTAATAAAACATGATTTTTTTGCATAAACATTTTAACATAATTCTTGCCTTGAATGCTTTTCTAATAGTTCTTAATATTTACAAAAAGTTTATGTAACCACTGAAGAAGATTGGTTGTAACAGTACAAATAAAAAGAAGAAACAACATGCCTCTGTTTTCATGTTTCATATAACTAATGAATAAATAAAAAAAAGTGACGGATGACACCCACAGAGCAGCTGAGCACATCAGAAATTCTAGAACTTTTTAAACCGCTGCATCAAATATGATATAAATTTTCATCTGTATCGCCTCAAAAAGGAAGTTTTCTCAAGCTTTGCGTTCAGAACATATGAAATAAAAAATAACGAAATTAAATGCTTTTCGACATGTCTGTTTTCATGTAGCCTAACAGTCAAATGAAAATATAAAAAAAGAACAAAAACAAAATAAATTATCAGTCAAATGAAAATATAAAAAAAGAACAAAAACAAAATAAATTATCACAAAAATATCTCCCTTAATAAAACATGATTTTTTGATAGGTTGTACAATATAAATAAAAAAACAAACTGCTTTTGGACATGTCTACACTTACATGTTTCAAATTTAATCAACATGAACTTTAGGAGTTGTTTCTTCTATTTTCTGAAATTTTTCAATTACAGTGTTGTTAACAATAAAAAAGAGGAAATCGGTTTCAAAATTTAACAAACATTCCTCAATGTCATCAGAATCCATGTCTTTTGTATCAATATCTTGCTCAGCAAAAAATTCATCCAAAGCTTGGTTTGTTACAGAGAATAATATAAATGATTTACTAAGTTTCATTTTAACTGTCCTTGAAATACACAATTTAGATGTTTTTTGTTTCATCTGGCATGATGGGCATTTTATGAAAATAACACTTGATGGAGGAATTTCTTTACCACATGATGTGCAATTGTGGACTGTAGAACAACTTACTGAACAGATTTGATCAGTAGTTTTGGAAGTAGATGAGCTCTCAGGTTCAGTTTTGCAGATGTCTGCCAAATTTTCAATTAGTTTGTTGGATGATGATGCCATGTAACTTAAGTACTTAATGCCATTAAACTCCTTAACAGCCACGTTTTCAAACAAATAAGAATTATCAAGTTCAAAAATTTGATTTGGAGCCCATAATGACATAGACATCGAGCCAGTAGAATCCGCAATGTGTATTTCTTGTAATAAAATGGTCTTCCCTTCTTTTGATCTCTTTTCTTGAGGTTTCAAAACTTTTGTAACTGTTGCCTCCATACTTACCTGAAAGTATAAAAAATATTAATTAAAATGCATCCTGTTTTTCTTTTCAATTTTACAGTTATCTTAAATACAATGACAATTCAACTAGGGGCAATTTAGATGCTATATAACAAGTTCCTGTGAACCAAATCAGGACTGGGGAGGGAACAAAGTCTCAATACCAGTCAGTTTCCACAATTGTCATCAATATCATATTATATCATGTATTCTCAGGCACTCCTTCTAAATTGGCTAATAATAACTATGTATAAAAGCAAAGTTTAACGCAAACTGCAAGGACACACAGTATACATAAGGTAAGCATGATTTTATCATTATATAGACCTGCACTAGTTAGTAACAAGATAATAGATCAATAAAAAAAAATTACAACTTACAACTTCTTTTACCGATGCCATTTTCACATTTTCTACTGTAATTTTTGTTGTGATGGGCGGTTGTTTAAATTGGAAACCTATGTCGTCCATTGGTGATATATTTGTATACGAATTGCACATTATATCATATGACGATGGATTTGAAAAGCCTGAAATTCAAACAAAGTAAGGACTTACATAATTAGCCAGAGACTTCATTAGGCCTAGGCCTACTTATCACTCCCCCCCCCCTCCTTTCCCACATGTTGTCCTTGAGACCTTTTTAACAACATAACACACATAAATTGCATAGAATAACTCGTCTGAGACTGAAGTCATTACTGCTCGCTCTATCTATTCATAATATAACAAAAAAGTCAATAAATTAGTCAGTTAGTGAAATGGCGAATTTAGAATAAAACTAACTACTTACTTATGGACTTGCTGGCTGTTTTTAATTTTATAGGTTTTTTCTTTTCAGATACTGACAGCATCTGCTTTCTGATATGTTCTGAGTTGTAAGAGTTGGTAAAGTACACAGCATTGTGAAAATAATTTTTGCTTGTTTGAAGCACCATATTGAAATATGGTGACATTGCTTTTCTACTCTTCTTTGGTGGCGACACAGAATGAACAAAAGCTTCAAAATCTTCAGTTTCAACATCAGATCGCTTTTTTTTGGGAGTGTTGTTCAATTCCGCCATCCTGACTTGCTTTAGATCTACGAACCAGATAAATGGATATTTTTTCTGCGTATCAGCAGTTTTAGCGGGAAAACCGTTGCGGGTCAAGGACATCCTAAGAAGAATTTGTTTACTTCTCATATTATTACAAACCACATTTATCATCATCCCTAAAATACTATTATAAATTTATGTTCAAAACAATATGTAAACATTATAAATAGTTATGAATTTTTTAAACTTTGAAAATTTAAAAAAAAATGAGATCCGAATTGTCATTTGACCGAGTTGAAAAATCTTGGTTTAAAAGAAACACAAGATGACATTTCGATGTTCATTTTCGATGTTGACTTTTATTCATTCGTTTATAGAATTTTATATTAACCTCGTCCTTCATTTTGAGTGTTACACCTTTACTACTAGCCATAATATTTCTTAGATCTATTGATTTTTAACACTGGTTAATCTAATTCAAAGTTTCACTGCTTGACAAGCTTTTTTTATATTACAAACTATAAAACTTAAGCTTGTGTAAGTGCCCTGACCATTTTTGGTATTGCACACTGCATGATGTGACATACTTTTATTGATCTAATAAAGAATTGTTTTATTTTGAAAATCCTAAAACCCGTTCCCTTTTTTGAACTAAAATGCTCAAATTTCCGAGATTTTGATATAATTCAATTTAAGTAGAGATAAGTGTGTGTAAAATGTAGTTTACATATGTGTTAATTTTGATGGACCACTGAATATCTATGTTTATTTCAATTTCCAATATTTACAATATCAAGACAATAAGTAGCTAACTAACAAAAATAATCCGTTTTGGTCTGAATCGATAATCATGGTAAATACAATTCGACAACAATCCAATAAAAAATCTGTTGTGGTGTAAATTAACGATCCCAAACAAGTCTTACTTTTAGTTACTTCCCTTTGAGCAAGGTCCAAAATTTAAAATTGCAAAATTTTGAAAATCCTAAAACCCGTTCCCTTTTTTGAACTAAAAAACTGAAACTTCCGAGATTTTTATATAATTCAGCTAAAGTAAAGAGATAAGTGTGTGGAAAAGCATTTTCCAAAAAATTGCAATCTATGTATATTTTTTCCAGACAACAAAATGTAAACAAAATGAAAATTTGACCCGAATGTGCCACGCCCACGTCATTATTTTTTGAATGGATACATTTATATGGGGTATGTTTAATTATGTTTCAAGTTTGAAGTCTCTATACTAAATGGTTCATGAGATATACCTATACTTATTTCAAAAAATCACAAAATCAGTTAAAGGTTTCCAAAATTGCAAAATATAAAAAAAAAAAAATTTGGATTACAATGCGTTGTGATGTATTTTTCGAAAGAGCTGGTAAAGCTCATTCCCAATCTGCAAAAAATAGCTCTCTAGCCTAATTAGGTAACCTATACGAGCAGTCCAAAGTAACGATTTTGGCTGTTTTCGCACAGCTATAAAACCGGAAGTTGATATCGAAGGTCAAATATTAAAGTATCATCTGGTAGCCAAGGTCGACGACCTTTGACCTACTTAAAGTCAAGTTCATCAAAGATCAAGGTCACGAGATATAAGCCTTCAAATATTGAAAAAATTCAATCGCAAATTGCAAAAAAGCAAAATTGAAATTCAAAAATCGACTTCCTGAGAATTCCCACAATTTTTATGTTCTTTCATTTGACACCAAAATCATTCAATTCGGACCAGCCGTTATGTCGGAATAGCAAATGTGACGTTTCAAGGAAATCAAAATGGCGGCCAAAGTTCTACTTCCGGGTTGAATTTTATTTTAAAATCGGCTGTAGAATTACTTTGGCTACCGCTCAACAAAATTTCTTTGAAATTCAAAAATATCACCGGATGTTATTCAACCGGAAGTGAAAATCGATTTTGTCCTTTAACCGGAAGTGACGCAAAATTTTTGAATACGTCAAATTGTTTATATTAGGGACATGCATCTTTTATCAAAATTTCAGATTAATCCGAAAAAAATTGAAAAGTAGTCCAAAAATATTTCGAAAATCGGCCAAAAAATGTATGCTTCGAATTTTTGAAATTCGAATTTGTTAAAACCTATTAGATCGTAATGTAGTCAAAGATTCCAAAAATGAAAACCCGAGCAAAATCGGCCCAAAAATGTGGCTTCCAGGGTCAAAAAACCTGTTTTTGCTGAGGTTGCAATGTGCAATTAAATACTTCAAATTTGAATCTTTGATAGGCAATTTATGATAGTGTTGTAATATTTCATAAATTTCTTCTGATTCACTTCCAGTTTAGCATAAAATACTCAGTTTGATGTTTCCGTGTTTTACCTGGCCGGAAATGCACTTACGACCTTTTTTTTTCTCTATACCTGCTCAAAATGCAACAAGTTGTGACCACTTACGACCTTTTAATATCAAACATACATTCTTTAAATGATGATGTCTGGAAAGCTCAACACAGGTTATTTCATAATTTACCCCCTTCCCAACCCAATACATGCAAATCCAACCCAAATATCAGCAGTTGCAGTACTCATTAGAGTGGGTCAAAACACCCGCACCCCAAAATATTTGTCAAAAGTGGCCCACTTGCGTAGTTAACTGTTTCTGTTTAACTGAAAAATTGTTGTGGTCTGAAAATTAAGCAAGAGTTATGTCCCATATTCACAGCCATTTTTACCATTCAGTTCAATCGGGCTTAGGAAGTTTTTTCCGCAGTGCATTTTTAATTTGAATGAATCACATTTTCAAAAGGTGAAAATATTATGAAAAATAAAGCTAAATTACGACGTTATTATTAACTTCCGTTGCCGAATAGTTTTCGCATCACGTGGGGTGTATGTTTTACCTCAGATGGGCGTTTTGCCCCACCTTACCCTACGTTTTAATTGGTTATCAATCAATCAAATTATCAATTTATTGGCACAATTTTAATTTCATTCAACGGTAGTTAACTAACAATAATAAATCAAACTATTCACATTCAACATCACTCTCCTCCAAATCAGTTTCAGGTAATGCATCATTTTTACCATAAAAATTGAGTCTCTGGTAAAACTCGTGGTAAGGACGCGGTATGGCCAAAGAATTACATAAGAATTTAAGATCATCGTACTTGGCTTTTGATATGCATGGGGCTTCATGATGGAGTGGTTTCAAAATCAGTGCAGCTGCATCTAGTCGGAGTCCTTGGTTAACTCTCACGGATTTAAAATCTTCATCGTAATCATATTTGAAATAAAAAGTATCTGGAGAGCTTTTCAAATACCGTATCCATTTCAGTTTCAGCCAGTAAACAGTGTCTCCATTGGTATCTTTGCTTTTGTTTCGAATCACCAGTTTGCAGTATGATTTAAAATCAATGACATCTTCAGTACTGATGAGCTTCACCTCAAAGGGATTGTTGCGCCTTGCCATAGCCACAATACGATAATAATCTAATGGGCTATAAACATCCTGTTTCTTGAAGGCAAATTCAATAGTAGAGTGGGCAGAGTCGCACTCCATTTGACTATGACCAGACTCCATGTACAGATGATCAACACAATCTATGCCAAACATCTGCATAGCATTCAAGCACATTGCTGAAAAATATTGATTTCTATTCTGACCAGAACAAGTATCTGAATACAAAATTACACGTTTTATCTCTATGGGTAGGCTTTTGAAAAAACTAAAGATGCAGCTTCCTATTTCACAACTACCACGCCCAGCGACACCCTCATGCCACATGTAACAAGTTACATTGTGATTGCTTAAATTATAAACAGTCAAATTATAGGTTGAGAGTTTACGGCGGTAGAAAAGAGATGACACATTCAATTTGGGACTCAATAAAACCTGTTCCAGATCAAAAGTTGCTGCAAGTACACTTTCATCTTCTTTAGCAAGAACTTTATGGTCAGCTTTGAGTTCGCGAACCCGAGTTTTTCGAATGTGATGATTATTGTATTCATCTTTGATAGCTTCTTTTTCTTGTTCAGAAGAATTATTGTAGGTAAAACAAAAATTACAAACATCTTTCTTTGGCTTGTGGAAAGACAGGTTGAAGTCGGTATTGAAAACATCTCTGTAATATTTCAAATTAACGTGTTTTGCTGTGTGCCCTGTGTAAAAAACGAAAAAAAAAGAAACATTTCGAAAACAAACTGGGACTTTGCGGAAGCAAAGTCCCACAATGAAATAAAAATTATGTTAGTGTGTTATAATATTCCTAATATAGTTCCAATTTATTCTTTCTTCCCCCCTGTCAAAAATATTGAAAATCTGACAAAAAAGGCTCATGTATCATAATATGATATATATTATATGATACTATGGTGGTTGCTTCCATGAAAATTAATATTTTCTTCAATAGCACATGGCCATTTTACATGGCTGACATAAAACACTAGGCGTCTGTAATTTGATGATAGATTGAAAAATGAGTAGTTTACCTCCTTCAAGGTTTTACAAAACCATGGATGCTGATGTTCGTGTAACATCAAGGTCATCAAAAAAGGTGAAAGAGCTTATTTTGTTACCAGATGCAGATATTTCAGAGCCAGAAACAGATTCTGATGAAGGGGATGAGTATGTCGCTGGCAATAACTCTTGTTCAGATTCGGACTCATCTTATGACAATGAACAACTTGCACCTTCTAGAGAGGATCAAGACAATTTGCGTTCAACAAAACATGTCTTCAGATGGAGAAAAGTAAAACAGCCTGTTATGAACCCGATTTTCCAAAATAACAATGTTGAATATGCCACCGAAGAAGAGGAACCAATATGGTTTTTTCGACAATTCTGAGAAGACCCAATTTTTGCTCTTATTGAAGAGCAAACAAATTTGTATGCAGCACAAGAGGGGTCCTCGTTTCATACGACAAAACAAGAAATTGAACAGTATATTGGTATACTAATACGAATGGGTTTAACAGCTTATCCACGTTACGTGATGTATTGGTCACAAGAATTTCGACTTCCTGCTGTTGCTGACCACATGTCTAGGAACCGATTTACTGACATGAATCGGTTTCTACATCTTGCTGATAATACTAATCTAGTAACCAATAGAGATGATCCACAATATGATCGTATACATAAAGTTAGGCCATTTCTTCAAGAGATAAGAGCTTCCTGCTTGAAGATTCAACCAACACGTAGACAGAGCATCGATGAGCAAATGATACCTTTCAAGGGAAAGTCTGTATATTTGCCAAAGAAACCTAAAAAGTGGGGGTTTAAGGTGTTTTCCAGAAATAGTGAAGACGGATTCACACATGATTTTATTTTGTATGATGGTAAAACCCCAACTGTTCCGGATTCGTGTGGATATCAACCAGGAGATATAGTTTTGAAGTTGTGTGAAACCTTGCCTTTCCATAAAAACCATGTAGTTTATTTCGATAATTACTTCAATTTTTTAGATTTCGGTGGGGGGAGGGTTTGAATCTCCCAAATGTACAGGCCTAGGATGGAACAAATACTTTATTGAGAAAATGGGATTAAGGGTCTGGATTCAGGCTTTTCTTCTGTTGTGATCTGAAAGTAGAAAAAATAAAGACTCGCCCGTTGGGCGAGTAGTATAGTATCTGCTAATTAATAATTGGTTTTAGTTTGCTATGAACCAGATTGTCATTAAAGTTCTGATTTTTTGAGTAGGCAACTATCATTTTCTGCTTATAAATATGGGGAAATTTCTCTTGAAGACTCTTGTAGTGGGTATGAACTATCTTGCTTGCTCGATTACTGGTTGTATTAAACGGGACAACAAAGGGTGCTATGCCTGCAAAATGATGAATATTGAGTCCTATAGGTCTTGCTGTATTCAATGTCTCAATCCAGTAGGCTTCTCTGGATTGTATGAATTTGGTGGTTTCATCTTCCGGTAAATCAATTTCTATACGTTCAATTGGGGTTAGGGTGAGATCGTTTATTGAATGGTCATCGAGGTTGAAATGATTAGAAACGGGCTTGTCTTTCTTTAATTTTATATCTGATCTATGGGCATTGAATCGAGTGCGTAAATTATTCTTAGTTTCTCCTACATATTGTTTGGGGCATTTCTTACATGAAATTAAATAAATTACATTTGAGCTATCACATGATAAATGCTCCTGGATCGGATACCTTTTATTAGTAAAGCTACTCATAAAATAATGTGTTTCAGCTACAAAGGGACATGTTTTACATCTATTTGACAAACATGGGGCACACCTTAAACCTGGAGGAACTTCGGCATATAGTCTAGTCTTCGCTGCTATTTGCGCTAAAGTGGAGTTTTTTATGTTTCGTAAAAATCGTTTTGAGAAAACAATCGTACAGGCTTGGTTGAAATCAGAGGATCTTGTGCAAATTCGGTGAAATCGTGATTTAATAATACCGGAAAAGGTATGTTTTGGGTGAAATGAGCTTTTATGCAGGAGTTGATGAGTATCAGTTTCTTTGAAATATACCTTAATGTCCAGTTAATTTGTTTCTGCTATGGAATCTCCTTTGAAAACAGTGGTATCGAGAAAATCTATGCTTTTAGTACTGACGTTGGCGGTTAGTTTGATGGACGGATGGTGGTTGTTGAGAATTTCAAAGAATTCCCAGAACTGCTCAATGGAATAAGTCCAAACCATACAAATGTCATCTAAAAATCGTCCATAAAAAAGTGGATCAAAGGGACAAAGGGGTAATACCTCACGTTCCCACTCTGCCATAAAAAGATTTGCGTATGAAGGGGCGAATCGTTTACCCATAGCTGTTCCTGAAGTTTGTAGATACGTTTTACCATTAAATGTGAAATCGTTGCGACTGAGACAAATCTCTAAAAGCTGTAAAATTGCATCGTCGGGTCTGTTCGGATCTGGGTTTCTACTAAAAGCTTTACGAACTGCCATTAACCCGGCAGTGTTATCAATATTGGTATACATAGAAGACACGTCAATAGAAATCAGAATGGCATTCGGAGGAACTCGAAGATTTTTAATTTTATTTACAAAATCAGTTGTGTCCTTAAGATAGGCTTTATGTTGACAAGCTTTTACTTTTAAGAAATGGTCAATGTATTCTGACACCGCATATGACTCACTACCACAGTCAGATATGATCGGACGGCCTTTAGGTATTTTATTAGGGATGAACCACTCCTTTGTAGGATTTTTATGAATCTTAGGCAAAGTATATAAATGTCTCTCACGACAATCGGGTTTGGCAGATAGATAGTCATATTGTTTCTGTTTGAGATAACTTTCTTTGACTAAATTTCCAAGAATAGTGTTAATCATATTAGAAGTTTCCTTAAAAATTGGGTTTGGCAAAATGGCATAATGTTTAGGATTATTCAATTGATTCTCTGCTTCTAAAATATAATCTTCCCTATTTAGAATGACACAGCATGAACCTTTGTCACTTTTTTTAATAATAATGCTATCGTCTTTCTTAAGTAAGTTTAAAGCTTCACGTTCCACTGTTGACATCAGCAAAGCATTAAGTTATATTGTTAGTTTTAAATATGTACAGATAACAATTCGAATGCAAATTGTGTTGCTTGCGTTTATATTGTTGAAATATCATGTACGGTACGTCGATGTATTCTTGCAATATGCACAGTCCAAAACTAAAGTCAGGACAGGAATATCAGATTTAGTGATGAATATTGATAAAGGAAATGAAGTGTTAACTAAAAATGACAGTGACAAGGCAAACTTATTATCTAAATTATTATCTACAGAAGACTGTAGTAATATTACTGTCCTACCCAAAATTGATGTAAAATGCGAGATGATTGACCTCGAGATACCAAACGAGTTTATAAACGCCTACACGACATAAACATCAGCAAATCGCCAGGTCCAGACAATCTATACCCCAGAATTCTATGTGAAGAATTGAATGAACCAGTGAGTAAAATTTTTGATAATTCCATCACCAGCGTCTCATTACTAAACTTAACAGATACAAAATAACACCAAATGTTGTAGCCTGGATAAAATCGTTTCTAAGCAATCGAAAACAGAGGGTACGAGTTATGAACAGTTACTCAACTTGGGAAACGGTCACTAGTGGAATACCTCAAGGTACTAGGCCCAATACTATTCGTCATATACATAAACGACTTACCAGACCTGCTATACTCAGAATGCTACATGTTTGCCGACGATACTAAAGTATTTAGGAAAATCAAGTCAACAGAGGACAATGAGAAATTACAAGAAGACATGTAAGAACTAGAAAACTGGTCCAACAAATGGCTTCTTCGTTTTTATCCTGACAAGTGTAAAGTTTTAACAGCTGGTAAACCAACAACTCCAATATACAACTACAAGCTATGCGACACATAATTACAGCACTAGGAAAGAAAAAGAGGCGTGGTAGTAGATGATCAGCTAAAGTTTGAAGATCATATGAACGAAAAGATAAACAAAGCCAACAGCATTATGGGATTAATTAGACGATCTTTCACTTATATGGATGAAGCAACTTTCTTGGCTTTATATAAGGCATCTAGAGTACGCCAATAGTATATGGAATCCATATAAGAAGAAACATGTAACAGCGATAAAGAACGTTCAGAGGCGGCCAACAAAGCAAATCCCTATTAGGAAAGATTGAAGAAATTAAAATTGCCAACTTTAACATACCGCAGAAAACGAGGAGATAGAAGTATTTAAGATAGCTTGCCAGGCAAGGTAACATACGCTCACTAGCAGCCTAAGAATGATAAAATGTTTTTAGTAATTATAATACAAATTAATTCATATATAATTCAAGTCAAAATGTATTTGTGAATGAAAATATATTTTATCAGACTAGGTTACATATGACCACTGGTAGCATTGTTTGCTAGACATTTTGTTTTTTTGCACAATGTCTTTTATTTACGTTAAGCAATTTATTAAAACGACAACTCATTGAAGAAAAAAATTATAAAAATTACCGGTACACTAATCTATGGATAAATAAATTTGAACTTGATTTCATTTGATACACCAAACTCTATTCTGTGTAGCTAAACTAGGTGGCAGCCAAGCTATCTCGACACACTTATAACCTAGGTGACAGCCAAGCTATTTCAACACACCTTTGACCCAGGTGACAGCCAAGCTATTTCAAAACACTATTGACCCAGGTGATAGCCAAGCTATCACAACACTTATAACCTAGGTGACAGCCAATCTATCTTAAAGGGACAGTCTGAATTTTTAGCATGTTTTTAGCGTTTAAAAATTAACGGCTGGATTTTTTTAGTTAAAACTTTCAGATACATTAAAGGGCACATAGTTACAGATTTTGGTGTAATGTTTTCACAAATTTGAGCAAAAATATTTTTTGACCTAAAAAACATTCAGACTGTCCCTTTAAAAATAATCTCAGGTAGAATTTGCGATTTTTTTGATAGTGGAAACTTTTTTCAAAAAAAGCAGAATGGCCCTTTAAGTCAAACAAATCATTAACAGAATCTTTACAGTATCACTATTTAGATTTTCACCATGAATTTGAGATAACTTCCAGAATCACATAATATAGCCATCTCATCCACACCATTCCATCAAATTTATGGTACCAATAGAATGCACTCCAATAAACTTTGTAGAACACTTTAGTTCTTCTGCCCACTTTCCCTACTACTATCTTTCATGAGATCAGAGTCTACAACTACTGGAATCTCGTCAAATTCAGAATCATTCAAGACTTTTCCATTGTCTTGATTTTCAAAATCTTGATTCCAGTTTTCTTCAAAGCAAATGCCTTCTTTTTTATATAAAGTTCCATTTTTTGAAGCAATTCAGCAGCTTCTCTAATTTTGTAGGGCCGAATGTTTTCAGTCATCACAGCATGATTGTATTTCAATTGCCTTTTTAATTGAGCTGCAATAGTCATTGTATCATCTGTTGCTCTAGGCAACATTTGGACAGTTGTTGTGACATTAGCAGGCACATTAACAACATTTCCACGAATTTTCCTCTCCTTTCCCCTAGGGGCAGCATATACCTTCAGATTGTTAGGTTTATCTGGAAAATTCATTCCATTTTCAATTAAACAAGGTGGAATTTTGTTTCTCTTTATGTACCTTTCACATGTATCACATACCCATCCATCATTCGTCAAACAAAGCTCTGCAGTTTCATTTGAATTAAGCATACTAAGGCATGCTTTTTCACTATCTCTGAACCACAATTGGTGACAAGACACATACATAAGTAGGCCCATTTTCAATGTTTTTATGAAATTCAACAATCAATTCATCAGTTGATGACATTTCTTTATTCTGTCTTCGAAAAGGTTTAGACACATTTTCGTCTTTCTTTCAGCTGCCCTGAATTCAGGATCAGCTCTTTTAGCACCAATCTCTTTCTTCAAATCCCTGTATAACCTCGTAGTCGTGTTTTATCTCTTACATAATACTCAGGTAAAAATCTCAGGTGATCAGATTATATAGCTACTATTTCAGAGAATAACTCAATGTTCATGGTTCAATAATCTTTCTATCACTACTAGGACAAGAAATATTGTCTTTCAAAGTGCCATAACTTAAAGAATATTATTTTTTTGCTGTAATTTCGTGGTCACCAAGTTCACCATTACCATGACTTATTACATGCACATTTTGGTACCATAATACTCTGTAAATGATTCTCTAATCGAAGATAGTACAGAGAGGTTTTAAGTGTATCTCCTCTAGTCGGCCATCTTGTTTTTTTTTTGTTTTTTTTTTTGCAGCTGTGATAAATAAAGGTTGTTTTCTAAGTCTTAAGTGTATTAAAATCTACAGATAATTATTAACAACAGAGGTCGAAGACAAATCATACGACAACCCATGTTCCTTCAGCAACGTTAGACATTGGCATTGTCTACCGTTGCTGGATTGACGGGATTTTCTCGTCATTAACAACTAATAACATCGTTTTAAAAACACTACGTCACATTCAATTTATGACCGTTAAGACTCGATTATCACAAAAATTTTGCTACAAGAATTCTGACGTCTGGTCATTCGGAAGTTTTCCGCAATAATTTGTTACAAAGAATATAACTGGTCGAACAATAATCGTTCGACCAATCAAAATTAATGACGAGAATGTCTTATCATGATAGCAACGGATTAATGTAATGAAATGAAATGATAGCCGTTGCTATAGGAACATGACGACAACCAAGAGAGTTAATGGTTGGAATTAAGGTAGGCTATTTGTTATAAATATATAAATCTGTGACATATTCGTTACTGTGATAAATGTATGTCGTATTCGCAATAGTGATAAAGTCGTATTCAAAACCGTGGTAAAGGCATATTCACAACCATGATAAAATCATATTCGTACTGTATAAAAAAAAGTATATACTAGAACCACACGTGGCACAGAGTGGGACTTTGCAAATGTGCAAATTTGCTAAAGGGAATGTAAAAAAAAATCGAGCCTGAACGAAAATTTCCCAAATTGCAAAATATAAAAAATTCAAATTTTAGATTACAATCAATTGTGATATATCGTTCGAAAGAACTCGTAAAGCACATTCAGAATCTGAAAAAAATTACTCTCTAAGTGAATTAGGTCACATGCTAGAGCAGTCTAAAGTTGTCAATTTTGCTGTTTTCGGACAGCTATAAAACCGGAAGTTGATATCGGAGGTCAAATATTAAAGTATCATCTGGTAGCAACGGTCGATGACCTTTGATCCTAGAAAGGTCAATGTCAACAAAGGTCAAGGTCAAAACCGGAAAAAATATTTTTTTTAACCTTGTTCCCTTTTTTGAACTACAAAACAGAAATCAGTGAGCCTTTAACACAAGCTGAAAAAAGCAATGCTGTAACTGTATGCAAGGTCATTTTTTGAAAAAAATAATAAACTTTACCTTTTTTTGATAAACAAATCTTTAACAAAAACAAAATTTCCCCGGATGTGCCACGCCCACGTCAGATTTTTTGATGTGACTTTATTTCTATTATTAATATCTATTAATGCCTAAATTTTCAAAGCTTTACATACATTGGTTAACGAGATATACAATCATAAATGTCAAAAATGGTCAAAATCTATTATGGGAAATTTTGAAATTCCTAACCTAAACCTTGTTCCCTTTTTTGAACTATTCAACCGAAACATCTGAGATTTTGATATAATTGAGCTTAAGTAATGAGGTAAGTGTATGCAGAAGCATTTTTCCAAAAAATTTAATTCTATATATATTTTTTCCAGACAACAAAATTTAAACAAAATAAAAATTTTACCCGGATGTGCCACGCCCACGTCAATATTTTTATACGCCCACATTGAAATGTGGTCGTATATTGCCGTCGCCCCTGTCCGTCCGTCCGTCCGTCGGTCCGTCCGTCCGTCGGTCCGTCTGTCCACAATTGGCTTGTGAACGCAATAGAGACCACAGTTTTGGTTGGATTTGAATAAAATTTTGTATGTAGGATAATATTCATAAGATCTCGGACAAGTTCGAATTTGGGTTTGATTCGACTAAAATTCACGGAGTTTTACACCCAAAATATGTTAAAAATGGCTTGTGAACGCGATAGAGACCACAGTTTTGGTTGGATTTGAATAAAATTTTGTATGTAGGATAATATTCATAAAATCTCGGACAAGTTCGAATTTGGGTTCGATTCGACAAAAATTCATGGAGTTTTACACCCAAAATGTGTTAAAAAATGGCTTGTGAACGCAATAGAGACCACAGTTTTGCTTGAATTTGAATACAATTTTATGTGTAGGGTTTATATGCAAAAGATATCGTACAAGTTCGAATTTGGGTTCGATTCGACAAAAATTAATGGAGTTTTACACCCAAAATACGTTAAAAATGGCTTGTGAACGCAATAGAGACGACAGTTTTGGTTGGATTTGAATAAAATTTTGTATGTAGGATTATATTCATAAGATCTCAGACAAGTTTGAATTTGGGTTCGATTCGACAAAAATTCACGGAGTTTTACACCCAAAATGTGTTAAAAATGGCTTGTGAACGCAATAGAGACGACAGTTTTGGTTTGATTTGATCTTGGACAAGTTCGAATTCCGGATCGATTCAAGAAATATTTACGGAGTTTTACACCTAAAATATGTTAAAAATTACTTGTGAACATGATAGATGATAGAGACCACAGTTGTGGTAGGAATTTAATTAACTTTTGTGTATAGGATAATATCCATTAAATCTTGGACAAGTTTGAATTCCGGATCGATTTGACAAATATTTACGGAGTTTTATTAGTTATGAAATTAGATGCTTTATATTAACAAGATATTGGATGAATTCAAATCTGAACACCATCCAACAAAAATTAAGATAGTAACATTCCTTGATATATTGACAATTTATGTAGTGTTAGTGGGCGTATATTGCTAGGCAACCACTTGTTTGATTCATACATCTGTAAGGGGTATGTTCAAATTATGTTTCAAATTTGAAGCTTCTATATCTTATAGATCATGAGATATGCATACATCAAAGTCAAAAACGTCAAAAAGTCGAGTTAAGGTTTCCAAAATTGCAAAATATAGAAAAATTCAAATTTTATATTTCAATCCACTGTGATATATTGTTTGAAAGAGATCGTTACGCACATTCAGAATCTGAAAAAAATAACTCTCTAAATGAATTAGGTCACGTGCTAGAGCAGTCCAAAGTTGTCAATTTTGCTGTTTTTAGACAGCTATAAAACCGGAAGTTGATATCGGAGGTCAAATATTAAAGTATCATCTGGTAGCCAATGTCGATGACCTTTGACCTACTTATGGTCAAGGTAATCAAAGGTCAAGGTCACGAGATATGAGCCTTCAAAAATTGAAAAAATTCAACAAGAAATTGCAAAAAAGCAAATTCGAAATTCGAAAATCCACTTCCAAGAATTTTCTCTATTTTTTATGTTCTTTCATTTAATACCAAAATATTGAAATTCGGTTCAGCCGAATTGGCTGAATAAAATATGGAATGTTTTAGGAAAATCAAAATGGCGGTCAAAGTTCCACTTGCGGGTGAAATTTTATTTTAAAATCGGCCATAGAATTACTTTGGCTACCCATCTGCATAATTTCGTTGAAATATTTAAATTTCACCGGAAGTTATTCAACCGGAACTTTAAATCGATTTTCCATTCAAACCGGAAGTGAAGTAAAAATTTCAACTACGTCACTTGATTAACATTTCTGATAAAGCTTTTTTATCAAAATAGCAGATCAATCTGACTAAAATTGAAAAAATGTAAAAAAAAATCGAAATTCGATGAAAAAAATTTTGCTAAGAATTTTCGAAATTTGAAATTTTTTAACTTTGATCAGGTCAGCAATTACTCACAGATTCTAAAAATGAAAACCGGAGGAAAATCGGCTCAAAATTGTAGCTTCTAGATCCAAAAAACCTGTTTTTACTCATGTTGCAATGTGCAATTTGCACTTTTGCAAATATGTTTCGATTTACATTTAAGCTGTACCTCCCCCAAATACAAGGTATAGAGTTGTTAAAATTTCGCTGCAGCTGTTGCAGTTTAGGCTGTGTGCTCTTTGTAAAAAACGAAAAAAAAAAATCATTTCGATAACAAACTGGGACTTTGCGGAAGCAAAGTCCCACAATTAAGTGCTGTACACACTCAGGGGCGGATCCAAGGAGATGGGGGCTTCCCCAGCTCAAGTCCTACCCCACATCCCTATTTTTGGCCTACTGATGTCAGAACCCTCTAAACATTTGGCGCTCGCAATACCGTTGTATTTCAGCATTTTATACTTCAGAGCCCCCTCTTTCTCTAAATCATGGATCCTGGGCAACAAGAAATTAGTCCTGTACACACACGACAACATTTTGGTCAATTTGTTGGACAACTTGTTGCCGAATGTTTCCAACATGTATACTTACGACATTTTCAACAACATGGCTTTTCGTATACATGTTGTCAGTTTGAACAGTACTTTACGGTCTAAAGATCCAGAATGACAACCAAATCATACTTGTCATTGCAACCTGCTATACTACAACTAAACATGCCTCTATAAATGTCAAACGCTTCTATAATGAACTGCTTGATGAATTCCCTGTACATCTGTACTAAACGTTTGATAACTGACAACTTTAGTAATGCACTGGTGGATTAGAGTCCTTTTTCACCAACTACCTGAAAATCTAACAATTGGAATTTGAGTAATAGGTTTTTTGCTGTAATCTGTCCAGAAGCAAAAAATCCGTCAATATTCTTTAGTAAAAAATATTTCATTAAAATTGAATTAAATTTCAGATTGAAATCAGTTTCGACTTGTGACCTAGGCCAGTGCTTCTTAGATAGGAGAATATCATCTATAACACCTATAGCCAAGGAGGTACCAGGTCATGTTTATAAATAGAGGTGTATTGAAAGGTAAAGAACATTATTTACAATAGAGAAATAAGAAAAATGATCATAATATTTATACTGTTTATATCTATTAATAGTCCTTTAAGCAAGTGTTTTTTTTTAAATGAAAGCCTTGTCATTATTGATATAATGTTGGTGTTTGAATTGGTTTATTATTTTGGGTATAAAAAAAAAGAAATACTAGAGCCACACGTGGCACAGAGTGGAACTTTGCAAATGTGCAAATTGCTAAGGGAAATGTTAAAAATATCGACCATGAACCAAGTTTTTTTGAAAGGTTGTGAAACCGGAAGTAGTCACCAGTCCTAACATTTGAACGTAGCAGATAAAAACCTTAATCAATAACCTTCAACCTACTGAAGGTCAAGGTCATCCAAGGTCAAATTCACGAGAAACAAGTCTTTAAAATTTGGAAATACATACAGTAATAACACCGGCAGTTGACGACCGACTTCAAATATGAAAGTATAAATGAAAAGCCAAAGTTAATGACCTTTGATCCTAAAAAGGTCAAGGTCAACAAAGGTCAAGGTAAAAAATGAAAAAAAATATTTTGTTTAACCTTTTTCCCTTTTTTTAACTACAAAGCCGAAATCAATGAGCCTTTAACATAAGGTGAATAAAGCAATGCTGTAACTGTATGCAAGGTCATTTTTTGAAAAAAATATTAAACTTTACCTTTGTTTTGATAAACAAATTTTTAACAAAAACAAAATTTTACCCGGATGTGCCACGCCCACGTGAGATTTTTTAATGTGACGTTATTTATATTAATAATATATATGGATGCCCAAATTTTCAAGCCTTTACATCCATTGGTTAACGAGATATACAATCAAAAATGTCAAAAAAGGTCAAAATATATTATCGGAAATTTTGAAATTCTTAAACCTTGTTCCCTTTTAAGAACTATTCAACCGAAACATCTGAGATTTTGATATAATTGAGCTAAAGTAATGAGGTAAGTGTGTGCAGAAGCATTTTTCAAAAAAATTGAATTCTATACATATTTTTTCCAGGCAACAAAATTTAAACAAAATGAAAATTTTACCCGGATGTGCCACGCCCACGTCAATATTTTTTGATTCATACATTTGTAAGGGGTATGTTCAAATTATGTTTCATATTTGAAGCTTCTACATCTCATAGATCACGAGATATACATACATCAATGTCAAAAAATTCAAAATATCGGGTAAAGGTTTCCAAAATTGAAAAATATAACTAGAGCCACACGTGGCACAGAGTGGGACTTTGCAAATGTGCAAATCGTAGAGCGGAATAAAAAATAAAATTCGACCCTGAACGTAAATCCCAAGTGACAAAGAAGTCGGCAATTTTAAAATGTTTGGTTTTTTTTTTTTGCGAAAGTAGTCATCAGACCTAACATTTGAACGTACCAGCTGAAAACCTTTGTAAATGACCTTCAACCTTATGAAAGTCAAGGTTACTCAAGGTCAAATTCACGAGAAACAAGTCCTTAAAATTTGGAATGGCATACAGTATTAACACCAGAAGTTGACAATATACATCAAATATGAAAGTATAAATGAACAGCCAAGGTTAATGACCTTTGATCATACAAAAGTCAAGGTCAATAAAGGTCAAGGTCAAAACGAAAAAAAAATATTTTTTTTTAACCCTGTTCCCTTTTTTTAACTATACAATCGAAATAGCTGAGATTTTGATATAATTGAGTTCAAGTAATGAGGTAAGTGTGTGCTGAAGCATTTTTGAAAAAAATGTAGTCTATATGGATTTTTTCCAGACAACAAAATGTAAACAAAATGAAAATTTAACCCGGATGTGCCATGCCCACGTCAATATCTTTTGATGGATACATTTATATGGGGTATGTTCAATTATGTTCTAATTTTGAAACTTCTACATATTATAGATCACGAGATATACATACATCTATGTCCAAAAATTCAAAAAATCGGGTAAAGATTTGCTAAATTGAAAAATATAAGAAATTGAAATTGTGCATTACAATCCAGTGTTATATATCGTTCGAGAGAGCTCGTAAAGCACATTCAGATTCTGAAAAAAATAACTCTCTAAGTGAATTAGGTCATGTGCTAGAGCAGTCCAAAGTTGTCAATTTAGCTGTTTTCGAGCAGCTATAAAACCGGAAGTTGATATCGGAGGTCAAATTTTAAAGTACCATCTAGTAGCCAAGGTCGATGACCTTTGACCTACTTAATGTGAAGGTCATCAAAGGTCAAGGTCACGAGATATGAGCCTTCAAAAACTGAAAACTTCACTTGGAAATTGCAAAAAAGTAAATTCGAAATTCAAAAATCGGCTTCCAAGAATTTTGTCCAATTTATATGTTCTTTCATTTGATACCAAAATTTTGAAATTCGGTTCAGCCAAATTGCCTGAATAAAAATCGGAGTGTTTCAGGAAAATCAAAATGGCGGCAAAAATTCTACTTCCGGGTAGAATTTTATTTTTAAATCGGCTGTAGAACTACTTTGACTACCACTCAACAAAATTTTGTTGAAATTCATAAATATCGCCGGAAGTTATTCAACCGGAAGTGAAAATCGATATTGCTCTAAAACCGGAAGTGATGCAAAATTTTTGATTAAATCATTTTATTTACTTTGTTAGTATATGTACACACAATTTTTTTTAAATGATTTGGGGAACAATGTTGAAAAAAGCAGAATTCGAATGGAAAAAGAATGTTACGAATTTTCGAATTTCGAAGTTGCTGTACTGCTATTATATCTGAAATTCGTTGAAGATTCCAAAACTGAAAACCCGAAGAAAATCGACTTAAAAATGCGTCTTCAAGAGACCATTTTGTATTATTTACACATGTTGCAATGTAGCACTTCCGGTTTTGCAAAAATGTTCGAATTTACATTTAAAGCATACATTGTCAAAAAGTAAAATACACCAGTATCACAGGTTTGTCGTAGCTATTACAGTTAAGGCTGTGTGCTCTTTGTAAAAAACATCAATTGTCGGACAGGGAAAATTGCAGAAACAAAGAAATACTAGAGCCACACGTGGCACAGAGTGGAACTTTGCAAATGTGCAAATTTGCTAAAGGGAATTTAAAAAACAACGAACCTGAACGAAAATTTCCCAAATTGCAAAATATAAAAAATTCAAATTTTAGATCACAATCAATTGTGATATATCGTTCGAAAGAACTCGTAAAGCACATTCAGAATCTGGAAAAAAATACTCTCTAAGTGAGTTAGGTCACGTGCTAGAGCAGTCCAAAGTTGTCAATTTTGCTGTTTTCGGACAGCTATAAAACCGGAAGTTGATATCGGAGGTCAAATATTAAAGTATCATCTGGTAGCAAAGGTCGATGACCTTTGATCCTAGAAAGGTCAATGTCAACAAAGGTCAAGGTCAAAACCGGAAAAAAATATTTTTTTTAACCTTGTTCCCTTTTTTGAACTACAAAACCGAAATCAATGAGCCTTTAACACAAGCTGAATAAAGCAATGTTGTAACTGTATGAAATGTCATTTTTAAAAAAAAATAATAAACTTTACCTTTTTTTTGATAAACAAATTTTTAACAAAAACAAAATTTCCCCGGATGTGCCACGCCCACGTCAGATTTTTTGATGTGACTCTATTTCTATTATTAATATCTATTAATGCCTCCATTTTCAAAGCTTTACATCCATTGGTTAACGAGATATACAATCATAAATGTCAAAAATGGTCAAAATCTATTATCGGAAATTTTGAAATTCGTAAACCTTGTTCCCTTTTTTGAACTATTCAACCGAAACATCTGAGAATTTGATATAATTGAGCTTAAGTAATGAGGTAAGTGTATCCAGAAGCATTTTTCAAAAAAATTGAATTCTATATATATTTTTTCCAGACAACAAAATTTAAACAAAATGAAAATTTTACCCGGATGTGCCACGCCCACGTCAATATTTTTTGATTCATACATCTGTAAGGGGTAAGTTCAAATTATGTTTCAAATTTGAAGCTTCTATATCTTATAGATCACGAGATATGCATACATCAAAGTCAAACACATCAAAAAGTCGAGTTAAGGTTTCCAAAATTGCAAAATATAGAAAAATTCAAATTTTATATTTCAATCCACTGTGATATATTGTTTGAAAGAGCTCGTAAAGCACATTCAGAATCTGAAAAAAATAACTCTCCAAGTGAATTAGGTCACGTGCTAGAGCAGTCCAAAGTTGTCAATTTTGCTGTTTTTATACAGCTATAAAACCGGAAGTTGATATCGGAGGTCAAATATTAAAGTATCATCTGGTAGCCAAGGTCGATGACCTTTGACCTACTTAAGGTCAAGGTCATCAAATGTCAAGGTCACGAGATATGAGCCTTCAAAAATTGAAAAAATTCAACTTGAAATTGCAAAAAAGCAAATTCGAAATTCAAAAATCCACTTCCGTTGTTTTTGTCCAATTTTTATGTTCTTCCATTTGACACAAAAATTTTGAAATTCGGTTCAGCCAAATTGGCTGAATAAAAATCGGAATGTTTCAGGAAAATCAAAATGGCGGCCAAAGTTCCACTTGCGGGTGAAATGTTATTTTAAAATCGGCCATAGAATTATTTTGGCTACCCATCTGCATAATTTCGTTGAAATATTTAAATTTCACCGGAAGTTATTCAACCGGAACTTTAAATCGATTTTCCATATAAACCGGAAGTGAAGTAAAAATTTCAACTACGTCACTCGTTTAACATTTCTGATAAAACTTTTTTATCAAAATATCAGGTCAATCTGACAAAGACTCAAAATTTTTTTTAAAAAATCGAAATTCGATGAAAAAATGCGATAACCGATTTTTCGATATTTGAAATTTTTAAACTCAAATGACAACTGAATTTAGTCAGAGATTCTAAAAATGAAAACCCGAGCAAACTCGGCCCATAAATGTAGCTTCCAGAGTCGAAAAACCTGTTTTTACTCATGTTGCAATGTGCAACTTGCACTTTTGCAAAAATGTTCCAATTTATATTCATTTGGTACCTCGCCACGATAAGACGTCAGGATGTTTTGAAAATCTGATGCAACTGTTCCAGTTGAGGCTGTGTACTCTTTGTAAAAAACGAAAAAAAAAAAAAAAGAAAAAACATTTCGAAAACAAACTGGGACTTTGCGGAAGCAAAGTCCCACAACTAGAGCCACACGTGGCACAGAGTGGGACTTTGCAAATGTGCAAACTTGCTCAAGGGAATTTAAAAAAAACGAACCTGAACGAAAATTTCCCAAATTGCAAAATATAAGAAATTCAAATTTTAGATCACAATCAATTGTGATATATCGTTCGAAAGAACTCGTAAAGCACATTCAGAATCTGAAAAAACTTACTCTCTAAGTGAATTAGGTCACGTGCTAGAGCAGTCCAAAGTTGTCAATTTTGCTGTTTTCGGACACCTATAAAACCGGAAGTTGATATCGGAGGTCAAATATTAAAGTATCATCTGGTAGCAAAGGTCGATGACCTTTGATCCTAGAAAGGTCAATGTCAACAAAGGTCAAGGTCAAAACCGGAAAAAAATATATTTTTTTAACCTTGTTCCCTTTTTTGAACTACAAAACCGAAATCAATGAGCCTTTAACACAAGCTGAATAAAGCAATGCTGTAACTGTATGCAAGGTCATTTTTAAAAAAAAATAATAAACTTTACCTTTTTTTTGATAAACAAATTTTTAACAAAAACAAAATTTCCCCGGATGTGCCACGCCCACGTCAGATTTTTTTATGTGACTTAATTTCTATTATTAATATCTATTAATGCCTAAATTTTCATCCATTGGTTAACGAGATATACAATCATAAATGTCAAAAATGGTCAAAATCTATTATCGGAAATTTTGAAATTCCTAAACCTTGTTCCCTTTTTTGAACTATTCAACCGAAACATCTGAGATTTTGATGTAATTGAGCTTAAGTAATGAGGTAAGTGTATGCACAAACATTTTTCAAAAAAATTGAATTCTATATATATTTTTTCCAGACAACAAAATTTAAACAAAATGAAAATTTTACCCGGATGTGCCACGCCCACGTCAATATTTTTCGATTCATACATCTGTAAGGAGTATGTTCAAATTATGTTTCAAATTTGAAGCTTCTATATCTTATAGATCACGAGATATGCATACATCAAAGTCAAAAACTTCAAAAAGTCGAGTTCACGTTTCCAAAATTGCAAAATATAGAAAAATTCAAATTTTACATTTCAATCAACTGTGATATATTGTTTGAAAGCTCGAAAAGGACATTCAGAATCTGAAAAAAATAACTCTCTAAGTGAATTAGGTCACGTGCTAGAGCAGTCCAAAGTTGTCAATTTTGCTGTTTTTAGACAGCTATAAAACCGGAAGTTGATATCGGAGGTCAAATATTAAAGTATCATCTGGTAGCCAAGGTCGATGACCTTTGACCTACTTAAGATCAAGGTCATCAAAGGTCAAGGTCACGAGATATCAGCCTTTAAAAATTGAAAAAATTCAACTTGAAATTGCAAAAAAGCAAATTCGAAATTCAAAAATTCACTTCCGTTGTTTTTCTCCAATTTTTATGTTCTTTCATTTGACACCAAAATTTTGAAATTCGGTTCAGCCAAATTGGCTGAATAAAAATCGGAATGTTTCAGGAAAATCAAAATGGCGGCCAAAGTTCTACTTGCGGATGGAATTTTATTTTAAAATCGGCCATAGAATTACTTTGGCTACCCATCAGCATAATTTCGTTGAAATATTTATATTTCACCGGAAGTTATTCAACCGGAACTTTAAATCGATTTTCCATTCAAACCGGAAGTGAAGTAAACATTTCGACTACGTCACTTGATTAACATTTCTGATAAAACTTTTTTATTAAAATAGCAGATCAATCTGACTAAAATTGAAAAAATGTAAAAAAAAATCGAAATTCGATAAAATAATGTGGGGTACGAATTTTCGATATTTGAATTTTTTGAACTCATATTACATCTGAATTTAGTCACAGATTCCAAAAATGAAAACCCGAGCAAAATCGGCCCAAAAATGTGGCATCCAGGGTCAAAAAACCTGTTTTTACTCAGTGTGCAATGTGCAATTTGCACTTTCGCAAAAATGTTCCAATTTATATTTAAGCACTACCTCGCCTAAATCTAAGGTGTACAGTTGTCAAAAGTTTACTGCAGCTGTTGCAGTTTAGGCTGTGTGCTCTTTGGGGAAAACGAAAAAAAAAAAAACATTTCGAAAACAAACTGGGACTTTGCGGAAGCAAAGTCCCACAACTAGAGCCACACGTGGCACAGAGTGGAACTTTGCAAATGTGCAAATTGCTAAGGGGAATGTTAAAAATATCGACCATGAACTTAAATCCCAATTCCCAAAGAAGTCGACAACTTTTAAAATTTTGGTTTTTTTGAAAGGTTGTGAAACCGGAAGTAGTCACCAGACCTAACATTGGAACGTACCAGATAAAAACCTTCATCAATAACCTTCAACCTACTGAAGGTCAAGGTCATTCAAGGTCAAATTCACGAGAAACAAGTCTTTACATTTTGGAAATGCATACAGTAATAACACCGGAAGTTGACGACAGACTTCAAATATGAAAGTAAAAATGAACAGCCAAAGTCAATGACCTTTGATCCTAAAAAGGTGAAGGTCAACAAAGGTCAAGGTCAAAAACGAAAAAAAAATATTTTATTTAACCTTGATCCCTTTTTTGAACTACAAAGCCGAAATCAATGAGCCTTAAACATAAGCTGAATAAAGCAATACTGTAACTGTTTGCAAGGTCATTTTTTGAAAAAAATATTGAACTTTAACTTTGTTTTGATAAACAAATTTTTAACAAAAACAAAATTTTGCCCGGATGTGCCACGCCCACGTGAGATTTTTTGATGTGACTTTATTTATATTAATAATATATATGAATGCCCAAATTTTCAAGCCTTTACATCCATTGGTTAACGAGATATACAATTAAAAATGTGAAAAAAGGTCGAAATATAATATCGGAAATTTTGAAATTCTTAAACCTTGTTCCATTTTTTTAACTATTCAATCGAAACATCTGAGATTTTGATATAATTGAGCTAAAGTAATGAGGTAAGTGTGTGCAAAAGCATTTTTCAAAAAAATGAATTCTACATATATTTTTTCCAGACAACATAATTTTAAAACAATGAAAATTTTACCCGGATGTGCCACGCCCACGTCTATATTTTTTGATGGATACATCTGTAAGGGGTATGTTCAAATTATGTTTTAAATTTGAAGCTTCTACATCTCATAGATCACGAGATATACATACATCTATGTCAAACAATTCAAAAAAACAAGTAAAGGTTTCCAAAACTGAAAAATTAAAAAAATTGAAATTTTGCATTACAATCCATTGTGATATATTTTTCGAAAGAGCTTGTAAAGCACATTCAGAATCTGAAAAAAATAAGTCTCTAAGTGAATTAGGTCACGTGCTAGAGTAGTCCAAAGTTGTCAATTTTGCTGTTTTCGGACAGCTATAAACCCGGAAGTTGATGTCGGAGGTCAAATATTAAAGTATCATCTGGTAGCCAAGGTCGATGACCTTTGACCTACTGAAGGTCAACGTCATCAAAGATCAAGGTCACGAGATATGAGCCTTCAAAAATTGAAAAAATTCAACTTGAAATTGCAAAAAAGCAAATTCGAAATTCGAAAATCCACTTCCAAGAATTTTCTCTAATTTTTATGTTCTTTCATTTAATACCAAAATATTGAAATTCGGTTCAGCCAAATGGGCTGAATAGATTATGGAATGTTTCAGGAAAATCAAAATGGCGGTCAAAGTTCCACTTGCGGGTGAAATTTTATTTTAAAATCGGCCATAGAATTACTTTGGCTACCCATCTGCATAATTTCGTTGAAATATTTAAATTTCACCGGAAGTTATTCAACCGGAACTTTAAATCGATTTTCCATTCAAACCGGAAGTGAAGTAAAAATTTCGACTACGTCACTTGATTAACATTTCTGATAAAACTTTTTTATTAAAATAGCAGATCAATCTGACTAAAATTGAAAAAATGTAAAAAAAAATCGAAATTCGATGAAAAAAATTTTGCTAAGAATTTTCGAAATTTGAAATTTTTTAACTCTGATCAGGTCAGCAATTACTCACAGATTCTAAAAATGAAAACCGGAGCAAAATCGGCTCAAAATTGTAGCTTTTAGATCAAAAAAACCTGTTTTTACTCATGTTGCAATGTGCAATTTGCACTTTTGCAAATATGTTTCGATTTACATTTAAGCTGTACCTCCCCCAAATACAAGGTATAGAGTTGTTAAAATTTCGCTGCAGCTGTTGCAGTTTAGGCTGTGTGCTCTTTGTAAAAAACGAAAAAAAAAAATCATTTCGATAACAAACTGGGACTTTGCGGTAGCAAAGTCCCACAACTAGAGCCACATGTGGCACAGAGTGGGACTTTGCGCATGCGCAAACGGGCTAATTTAGAAAAATAAATAGGCCTTGAACGTAAATCCGAAGCGCCAAAAAAGTCGACAACTTTTAAACTTTTTTGGTTTTTTTGAAAGGTTGTGAAACCGGAATTAGTCACCAGACCTAACATTTGAACGTACCAGCTAAAATCCTTTATCAATGACCTTCATCCTACTGAAGGTCAAGGTCACTCAAGGTCAAATTCACGAGAAACAAGTCTTTAAAATTTGGTAATGCATACTGTAATAACACCGGAAGTTGACGCTAGACATCAAATATGAAAGTATAAATGAACAGCCAAAGTCAATGACCTTAGATCCTAAAAAGGTCAAGGTCAACAAAGGTCAAGGTCAAAAACGAAATTTTTAATTTTTTTTTAACCCTGTTCAGTTTTTGGAACTACAAAGCCAAAATCTATGGACCTTTAACATACGCTTAATAAAGCAATGCTGTAACTGAATGCAAGGTCATTTTTTGAAAAAAAATTAAACTTGACCTTTTTTTTTGATAAACAAAATTTTGACAAAAACATAATTTTACCTGGATGTGCCACGCCCACGTTAGATTTTTTTTATGTGACTTTATTTATATTAATAATATCTTAGTATGACTAAATTAGCAAGCCTTTGCATGTATTGGTTAACGAGATATACAATCATCAATGTCAAAAAAGGTCAAAATCAATAATCGGAAATTTTGAAATTCATAAACCTTGTTCCCTTTTTTGAACTATACAGCCAAAATAGCTGAGATTATGATATAATATAGCTAAAGTAATGAGGTTGGTGTGTGCAGAAGCATTTTTTAAAAAAAATGTAGTCTATATGGATTTTTTTCAGACAACAAAATGTAAACAAAATCAAAATTTAACCCGGATGTGCCACGCCCATGTCAATTTTTTTTTATGGATACATTGGTATGGGGAATGTTCACTTATGTTCAAATTTTCAAGCCTCTAAACTTAATAGATCATAAACTATGCATATATTACAGTAAAAAAATTTAACAAATCGGGTAAAGGTTTTCAAAATAGCAAAATTTAAGAAAAAACTATTTTTGCATTACAATACATTGTGATATATCGTTCGAAAGAGCTCATGAAGCCCATTCAGAATATGCAAAAATGAACCCTCTAGGTTAATTAGGTCACCTGTAGGAGCAGTACAAAGTTGCGAATTTGGCTATTTTTGGACACCTATAAAACCGGAAGTTGATATCGGAGGTCAAATATTAAAGTATCATCAGGTAGCCAAGGTCGATGACCTTTGACCTACTTAAGGTCAAGGTCATCAAAGGTCAAGGTCACGAGATATTAGCCTTCAAAAACTGAAAAAAATTCAACCGGAAGTTGTATAAAAGGAAAATCGAAATTCAAAATTCGGCCTCCTAGTTTCTGGTCGGAATCGACTATAGTTTCCAGAAATACAAACAGCTAATACACCACACTTACCACCAAGGCCCCATTTTTCGTTTTATAAAAATATTACAAATCAACATGGCGGCCAAAGTATTTTTTTCGGGCTAAATTTTATTTTAAAATCGGCTGTAGAATTACGATTAATAACGATATACATAATTTCGTTGAAATATTTCAATTACACCGGAAGTTATTCAACCGGAAGTGAAAATCGATTTTCCACTTTAACCGGAAGTGACGCAAAAATTTTGAATACGTCAAATTGTTTACATTTGTGACATGCATCTTTTATCAAAATTTCAGATTAATCCAAAAAAAAACTGAAAAACGGTTCAAAAATTTCGAAAATCGGCCCAAAAATGTTTGCTTCGAATTTTCGAAATTTGAATTTTTTTAACTCATATCACATTGGAATTTAGTCACAGATTCCAATAATGTAAACCCGAGCAAAATCGGCCAAAAAATGTAGCTTCCAGAGTCGAAAAACCTGTTTTTGCTAATGTTGCAATGTGCAAATTGCACTTTTGCAAAACTGTTTCAATTTATATTTAAAAACGAGGTTGCCACAGGAGAAGGTCAACATAGGTAGAAATGTTTCTAAAACAGTTGAATCCTTAGCTGTGTGCCCTGTGGAAAAATCGAAAAAAAAAAAAAAAAAAAAAAAAGAATAGACATTTCGAAAACAAACTGGGACTTTGCGGTAGCAAAGTCCCACAACTAGAGCCACACGTGGCACAGAGTGGAACTTTGCAAATGTGCAAATTTGCTAAAGGGAATTTAAAAAACAACGAACCTGAACGAAAATTTCCCAAATTGCAAAATATAAAAAATTCAAATTTTAGATCACAATCAATTGTGATACATCGTTCGAAAGAACTCGTAAAGCACATTCAGAATCTGGAAAAAAATACTCTCTAAGTGAGTTAGGTCACGTGCTAGAGAAGTCCAAAGTTGTCAATTTTGCTGTTTTCGGACAGCTATAAAACCGGAAGTTGATATCGGAGGTCAAATATTAAATTATCATTTGGTAGCAAAGGTCGATGACCTTTGATCCTAGAAAGGTCAATGTCAACAAAGGTCAAGGTCAAAACCGGAAAAAAAATTGTTTTTAACCTTGTTCCCTTTTTTGAACTACAAAACCGAAATCAATGAGCCTTTAACACAAGCTGAATAAAGCAATGCTGTAACTGTATGCAAGGTCATTTTTTAAAAAAAATAATAAATTTTACCTTTTTTTTTGATAAACAAATTTTTAACAAAAACAAAATTTCCTCGGATGTGCCACGCCCACGTCAGATTTTTTTATGTGACTTTATTTCTATTATTAATATCAATTAATGCCTAAATTTTCAAAGCTTTACATCCATTGGGTAACGAGATATACAATCATAAATGTCAAAAATGGTCAAAATCTATTATCGGAAATTTTGAAATTCGTAAACCTTGTTCCCTTTTTTGAACTATTCAACCGAAACATCTGAGATTTTGATATAATTGAGCTTAAGTAATGAGATAAGTGTATGCAGAAGCATTTTTCAAAAAATTGAATTCTATATATATTTTTTCCAGACAACAAAATTTAAACAAAATGAAAATTTTACCCGGATGTGCCACGCCCACGTCAATATTTTTTGATTCATACATCTGTAAGGGGTATGTGTAAATTATGTTTCAAATTTGAGGCTTCTATATCTTATAGATCACGAGATATGCATACATCAAAGTCAAAAGCTTCAAAAAGTCGGGTTAAGGTTTCCAAAATTTCAAAATATATAAAAATTCAAATTTTATATTTCAATCCACTGTGATATATTGTTTGAAAGAGCTCGTAAAGCACATTCAGAACTGAAAAAAATAACTCTCTAAGTGAATTAGGTCATGTGCTAGAGCAGTCCAAAGTTGTCAATTTTACTTTTTTTGGACAGCTATAAAACCGGAAGTTGATATAGGAGGTCAAATATTAAAGTATCATCTGGTAGCCAATGTCGATGACCTTTGACCTACTTAAGATCAAGGTCATCAAAGGTCAATGTCACGAGATATGAGCCTTCAAAAATTGAAAAAACTAAAATTGAAATTTTGCATTACAATCCATTGTGATATATTTTACGAAAGAGATCGCAAAGCACATTCAGAATCTGAAAAAAATAAGTCTCTAAGTGAATTAGGTCACGTGCTAGAGCAGTCCAAAATTGTCAATTTTGCTGTTTTCGGACAGCTATAAACCCGGAAGTTGATGTCGGAGGTCAAATATTAAAGTATCATGTGGTAGCCAAGGTCGATGACCTTTGACCTAATGAAGGTCAAGGTCATCAAAGGTCAAGGTCACAAGATATGAGCCTTCAAAAATTGAAAAAATTCAACTTGAAATTGCAAAAAAGCAAATTCTTAATTCGAAAATCCACTTCCAAGAATTTTCTCTAATTTTTATGTTCTTTCATTTAATACCAAAATATTGAAATTCGGTTCAGCCAAATTGGCTGAATAGATTATGGAATGTTTCAGGAAAATCAAAATGGCGGTCAAAGTTCCACTTGCGGGTGAAATTTTATTTTAAAATCGGCCATAGAATTACTTTGGCTACCCATCTGCATAATTTCGTTGAAATATTTAAATTTCACCGGAAGTTATTCAACCGGAACTTTAAATCGATTTTCCATAAAAACCGGAAGTGAAGTAAAAATTTCGACTACGTCACTCGTTTACCATTCCTGATAAAACTTTTTTATTAAAATAGCAGATCAATCTGACAAAGACTCAAAAAAAATTTCAAAAAATCGAAATCCGATGAAAAAATGCGATAACCAAATTTTCGATATTTGAAATTTTTTAACTCTTATGACAACTGGATTTAGTCACAGATTCCAAAAATGAAAACACGAGCGAAATCGGCCCATAAATGTAGCTTCCAGAGTCGAAAAACCTGTTTTTACTGAGTGTGCAATGTGCAACTTGCACTTTTGCAAAAATGTTCCAATTTATATTCATTTGGTACCTCGCCACGATAAGACGTCAGGATGTTTTGAAAATCTGATGCAACTGTTCCAGTTGAGGCTGTGTACTCTTTGGAAAAAACGAAAAAAAAAAAAAAAAAAGAAAAAACATTTCGAAAACAAACTGGGACTTTGCGGTAGCAAAGTCCCACAAAAAATTGAAATTTTGCATTACAATCCATTGTGATATATCTTTCGAAAGAGCTAGAAAAGCACATTCAGAATCTGAAAAAAATAAGTCTCTAAGTGAATTAGGTCACGTGCTAGAGCAGTCCAAAGTTGTCAATTTTGCTGTTTTCGGACAGCTATAATCCCGGAAGTTGATGTCGGAGGTCAAATATTAAAGTATCATCTGGTAGCCAAGGTCGATGACCTTTGACCTACTGAAGGTCAAGGTCATCAAAGGTCAAGGTCACGAGATATGAGCCTTCAAAAATTGAAAAAATTCAACTTGAAATTGCAAAAAAGCAAATGCGAAATTCGAAAATCCACTTCCAAGAATTTTCTCTAATTTTTATGTTCTTTCATTTAATACCAAAATATTGAAATTCGGTTCAGCCGAATTGGCTGAATAAAATATGGAATGTTTCAGGAAAATCAAAATGGCGGTCAAAGTTCCACTTGCGGGTGAAATTTTATTTTAAAATCGGCCATAGAATTACTTTGGCTACCCATCTGCATAATTTCCTTGAAATATTTAAATTTCACCGGAAGTTATTCAACCGGAACTTTAAATCGATTTTCCATTCAAACCGGAAGTGAAGTAAAAATTTCGACTACGTCACTTGATTAACATTTCTAATAAAACTTTTTTTTATTAAAATAGCAGATCAATCTGACTAAAATTGAAAAAATGTAAAAAAAAATCGAAATTCGATTAAAAAATGTGGGTACGAATTTTCGATATTTGAATTTTTTGAACTCATATCACAGCTGAATTTAGTCACAGATTCCAAAAATGAAAACCCGAGCAAAATCGGCCCAAAAATGTGGCTTCCGGGGTCAAAAAACCTGTTTTTACTAAGGGTGCAGTGTGCAATTTGCACTTTTGCAAAAATGTTCCAATTTATATTTAAGCACTACCTCGCCTAAATCTAAGGTGTACAGTTGTCAAAAGTTTACTGCAGCTGTTGCAGTTTAGGCTGTGTGCTCTTTCGGGAAAACGAAAAAAACGGAAACATTTCGATAACAAACTGGGACTTTGCGGAAGCAAAGTCCCACAATAATAAAATAGGCTATAATAGCCACACGGGATGAAAGGTATATATTTCGTATTGTATTGTAGACGTATACAAATCCAGCTCGTGACAATCTATAGTGCACTATTAAAAATAATAAAAGATTGAAAAGAAATCCGGGTTCAAGCGATTTGAAATGATTTTAACCTCTGCATATTATTTGTATTTTATTTACACTTGGTATTTCGTATCAGTCTTTACTAAATAATTATTGAAGAGGTGGTGTGTCCGCTAATATGGCGGACACTGGTCAATCTGATGTGACTGTAGATGAACTCATTCAAAGGTAAATTCTTAATATTCTCTTATTATAATAGTGTATAAGTGTATAAGTAAGATCTTAAGTAAAATTTACGTAATTACGAAGTGAATTAATGCATAGATAATTTAGTAATTAGGAACTTAACCATTGTAAATTAGCCATTAATAGTCGTTATTTACACCTGTGCTGTCATTCAAAAAAAAAATAATAAAAAATGAAAAACTATCAAACATTGCAAAAAGTAGGTTAGTAAAAGGGAGTAAGGTGCAGGACATGAGTTTTCCTAGCTATTCTCATTTTTTTGTTCTTTACCTAAATGGCCATATTAAAACATGTGACGTTTTACTATGAATTATGGCTATCAAGTTATAGTAGCAGAAAAAACATAAAATATTTTTTGTAGATTACATCAAGTTGGGGAAAATGGTGATCAGAATGTTATAGAAAGATCCACTGATATTCCTCGACTACATTACCAACTTAATACAGAAGACAGGGAAACGTTTTATGAGGCAATAAAGATTCACTGTTTAAAAGCAATACGAAAGCGATCTTTACTGTTGTTGCGGAACCTCTATAAAATATACTATATGTTGTTAGGTCAAAGTGACGTTATGAAATTTAAAGAATTTATGTGTTGCGCAATCCAAGAGGATTTTCTTGAAGGAGTAAAATTTTTAGTAGCCGAGGGATTGTATTTAGAATCAAAACCTGATAATCAGAAACTGATAGCTTTGTTCCTAGCTGTAGAATACGGCAAACCCCACATTGTAAATTTTCTTTTAAAGCAACAACCAAATAATGTACATTCCACATTACATGGTATGACACTTGTAGAACTGGCTTTAAAAACAGATAACCTAGATATAGTAATGGCTGCATGCCTAAATGTACGAGACCAGGTGAAATATTTTATAAACAATGGTGCTGACTTGACATCGTGCGATTTAAAGAAAAACACGGCTCTACACTACCTCTGTCAAAATCCTGAGACCAAAGATTCTCTCGCTTGTATTAGGGGATTTGTTCAACATTTTAAAAATACCAAAAGTTTGTACAATCTTGATAAAAAAAATGTTTATGATGAGACGCCATTATATTTTGCTATGAAGTCAGGCAAAGAAAAGATTGTTGACATTTTAGTTGAAGCCGGATGTGATGTAAATTTAAATTGGCCCGAAAACAACGAAACCATGTTGTCTGTGGCTATCAAATTGAGAGCAACTCAGAATTCCACCAGCAATATTGTCGCCAAGCTTATCTCTGCTGGTAGTAAAGTCAACGTTTCAGATGAATACGGTACAACACCATTGATGGTAGCAGCGTCTTTAAAAGACTTGGATTCGTTTAAATTGCTTATCCAACATGGTGCAGATATTAACTTTAAAGATAAAGGTGGAGAAACAGGTATGGATCATTGTTTCCGGTATCCATACGGTGTTAAATCAGCTAAGGATGTCCTAGAGTTCTTCCATACCAAATGTCATAAAATCAAAATGGCAGACATCAGTAGTTATAGTACTTATAGATTTGAAGCGAGTTTCCCCCATTCCATTTTTCATTTCATGGGGAAAAAACTCGCTTCAAATCTATAAGTACATGGGGGAAAAAATGCAACCAAATTGAGCGTACCCAAAACAAAACCCCTACATTTCATAAAACACCCTACATTTTTCATAGAATTCTTACAACAAACACCTTCAATAAATTTCCTACATTCCATCAAAAAAAAACATATTAGAAATAGGATGAGTTTAATTTTAAAACATGAACAATACAGATTCGAAGATTATTCAGGCGACGGTATCTTTTCATCTATATTTTCTCTAGGTTCAAAAATCATTCCAAAAGTAGCTGGCTTTGTTTCAAACAACAAATCCCTAATTTCCTCCGGAGCTCAAGCAGTTGGGTCCGTGGCAAAAGCAGGCTTAAGAATAAACGACGCCGTGAAAAAATCCGACGAACTGAAAGAATTACAGCAAATAAGAGAACTACGAAACAAGAGAATAGAACAGCAGGTAAAAGAGGGAAAAGGGTTTAAAGTTATAGGATAAAAATGATAGTCGCTCACGCTCCAAAAACTTATTTTGGTTCCGATATTCAAAAATCATTAGGATATCTTCCTGGATTTCCATGGGCCAAATACTCTGGCGAGAAACATCTTCCAGGTCATAATTACACCGGTCCAGGTACTAGATTAGATCTGCGATTAGACGAAAACGATAAACCCAAACCAGGGGAAGAACCAGTCAATAGAGTTGACGCTGCTGCGCTTAAACACGACATACTTTACAGAAACAAAGACATAAACTTCAGACACGAAGCAGACAAACAAATGATAATCGAACTCGAAAATATTCCAAATCCAACATTCAAAGAGAGAATGCAAAGAGCGCTAATCATTAAACTGTTAAAAGCAAAGATGAAATTGGGTATGGGATTGGCGGATGAAATTCATAAAGAATTTAGAAAAAACAAACATTATTTAAAAGTTAAAGTATTTGATAAAGATGAAATATGGTCAGCAGATTTAATTAATATGCCAGTTGAAAGGGGATATAAATATTGTTTAACAGTTATTGATTTATATACACGTTATGCTTGGGTTATTCCTCTCAAAAACAAAACTGGAATATCAGTCAAACACGCATTTGAAACCATAATGAAACAATCTGACAGACGGCCCCAAAAGTTATGGGTAGATAAAGGGAGCGAATTTTATAACAAAAATATGAAATCTGTGGGGTTTGAAATTTACAGTACTCACAACGAAGGTAAGGCTGTAGTTATTGAAAGATTCAACAGGACTCTAAAAAATAAACTATTCAAAAAGTTCACGGAATTAAAATCTCAAAAATGGCTAAAAATATTACCAGAGGTCGTAGACGAATACAATAACAAAATACATTCATCTATAGGAGTGTCACCAGCACAAGCCTCAAAAACTCCAAATATTATAAGATCAATTAACGCGCAACATAACTACGAAAATGAGATAAACAATTTAAATATTAAACCCAAATTTAAAGTCGGAGATCGAGTTCGTATTTATAAATATAAAAGTAAATTCGAAAAAGGATATGTTGGTTATTGGACAAACGAAATATTTATCGTAGATAAAGTAAATAGCACATCCCCTCCAACATATGAATTAATCGATCAAGACAAAGAACAAATTATAGGTAGGTTTTATCAAAATGAACTTCAAAAAACTGACTTTTAAAAATGAATGAATTTCTCGATAAATATGGAACCGATACAACCACAAACTTCCAACTTATGAGATGGGCGAATGAGTTAAACATATCACCGTTTTATTATTGTATGAGAGATGAAATAAATAATCTCAAAAGTAAGAAAGGTAAATTCTATGCTATAACAAATATACACACTTCCGATCAAAAAGGCGTTCATCATTCTGCTTTGTACAAAGACTCTAACTTTTATTTTTTCGACTCTTTTGGATTAGATCCCACTGAAGAGATAATGAATATAACTAATCAACCAATTAAATCTTCTACATTTCAAATACAAAAGCCGGGTCAAAAGTTTTGTGGACAACTTTCACTTTGGGTTTTATATCAGTTGAGTTTAGGAAAACAGTTCGAAGAAATTGTAATAAATTTAACTCAATAAAAATGGCAAATAAATTTGGTTTAGGCGCTTTACCTTTAGATACTAAAAAACCAAACACTACATTTTCAATCAATAAAATCAAACCATATTTTGTGGATCAAATCGGAGACATTCTTCAGGGTGATATTGATATGAACAATTTTGGTATAACTAATTTAAAATCTCCGGAAAACGATAATGATGCTGTTCATAAGAAATATTTAATGGATCAAATAAATTTAATTGAAGTAGATAAAAACCATTTAAAAGATCGAATAGCTGATGTGAAAAGATTCTTCAAACGACAAATAAATAATAAAGATTTTATAAATGAATCTAAATTGAAAGAATTAGATTATATTGATGATGGTAAATTACAAAAAGAAGTAACAAGTTTAAAAAGTTTTATTCAACAACAATTAGTCAATACAGTAGATAAAACTCAATTACAAAATTTAAGGTCATTAATATCTAAATTAGATGACAAGATTACAAAGCAAAAAGTAGATCTTAAACAACTAATATCCAATATTAATCCAGGCATAAGTGAAGACAAATTAACCGCATTAGAAAGTAAACTTAGTGATGATAGCGAAATACAAAAACAAATAGAATCTATTCAACAAAAATTAATAAATGTAGTAGATAAAAATCAATTACAAAATTTAAGGTCATCAATATCTAATTTAGATGATAAACTATCAAAACAAAAAGTAGATTTTAAAAAACTAATATCCAACATTAATCCAGGCATAAGTAAAGATAAATTACAACAAGAATTAACTGCTCTGGAAACTAAATTTAAAACTGAATTACAAAACGAACTAAAAACTATTGATGATAGTGAAATTAAAACTTATATTCAACAACAGATAGAAAATATTGATGATAGTGAAATTAAAACTTATATTCAACAACAAATACAAAATATTGATTATAGTGAGATTCAACAACGGATAACTACTATTAATAATGAAGTTTTAAAACAGGAAACAAATATAACCACATTACAAAATAATCTCAATGAACTAGAATATATTAAACCCTATTATATCTTTCTTCCATTTTCTAAAGACTATAAAGATTATTCGGTGGAAGAAATCACTGGAGAACTCATTTATAATTATAAATATGGGTTTAAAGTAAATATTAAAAAAGATATAGATACTCATGGAAGCTTATCTGATAGTATGACTTATTTTGAGGGGAATACTATAATTGACATATTTTTTCCTATGAAGGTAAAAGTCGATTTACCAATTTATTATCAATTAACTGATTATAACTCTATTGTATCTGTTCACTTTATCAAAAATGGTAACATCGTAGATACTAAAGAATTTAATCCTGGGGGGGAAATTTTTAATATTTCGTCAAATCAGTTGTATATAGATAACCTTAGAATCTCAATCGAGCCGGTTGAGAAAAGAGAACCTTATGAGGTGGATGATAAAAGAAACCCTTATGAGGTGGGTGATAACCCTTATGAGGCGGATGATAAAAGATTACCTTATAAATTTGAGTTATTTGATATGATATTGGAAACGGAAACTCCACCATCAGTAAGCATAGTTAGAAATCAAGAACCACAAAAAGAAGAAAGCAAACAGAATTAAGATTTTTTACGAACAACAGACTTTGAATATGTGAAACTATATTTTGTTCATAATGATCTTTACTTCTCTGTTGATGTTAATAAAAATCAACAATTTAAACATTTTCCAATAGCATTAACAGAAAATATAGGTGGATCATATTTTTTCATAGAAATCTCTATTGAAAAAAAAACAATTTTTTTGGTTTATCGGGATAAGAAGAACAAGGAGTCAAAACAAGAAGCATTCTTAGTACAGATACATGTCACTATTGCACAAAACCCTAAGGATGTACGTAGAGCATTATCGGAAGTTCACTTAATTTAACGTTTAAAAATGGAACAAGAAAGTAGACAAAAATACCTGATAGACAAACAAAACGAACTAAAAGTAAAACTAGAACAATATAATAAATGTAAGAAAAGATGGAGTAGAATTGATTCTGCTTTCAAAGCACTAAGTGTAGTTTTAACAGTAGGAACAACAATTGCAACGGCAGTAACTGGCGGATTGATGGTGCCAATACTTATTCCAACTGTATTAGCCGCAATTACTGCTATTCAAACCTCATCTTGTGGATTGATTGCTATGGGTTTTACATCCAAACAGAAATCTTATTTTAAAAAGAAAACAGATATCTTAAATACATATCTTAATAAGTTGTATATTATTTTCTTCGAAAGATCAAGAGAAGATAAGATCATTAGCGTTGAAGAGTTGGAAGAATTTAATGAAATTTTGGATAAATTTAATATACAAATATCAGCAATAAAAGATAATAAAAAGAACTCCAAAAATTAAGTAATTAAAAAAAACATATAAAAAATATGAATAACATTGAAATTATAGACGATGAAACATTCATAGAAAACGTACTATTTACCGATCTTATCAGGGCTATTACTCATAAATTTTCAACATTTAAGGGTCAAATTGAAATAGATGGTAGGATAATCGAGAATGGAAATCACAAACAATTCATGAAACTTCTTGGTTTCAATTCCAAAACTTTTAAGACCATTTTGTCTAATATGGATGCAAAATCTGACTGCTCGGATTGGTATTTTACAGGGAAAATAATTTTACGTAGAGACAATTTTAAGGAAATAAGAAGATCAAACGCTGGTAGAGGAACTGAACTACTTAAAAAGATAAATGAATATAAAGGTAGAAATTGTTATATACCAACAGATGGTAACTGTTTTATCAAATGCGTAAATCATGTTTTGAAAAAAGATTTAACAAATAAATTTCAAACATTCATTAATACATTTCCAAAAGCGAATAGAAAAGGAGTAATGACAGCTGCTAGAATTAATAAATTCAATGAGAAATGTAATACTTCATTTCAAATTTACACTCCCGAAAATAGAAATGTACGCCCCGCCCTCACAGATGTAAACAAGGACAAGGCATTAGATTGGGTTTTATATTTACATAACTCACATTTCTGTCTTATAAGAAGAAATCAAAAAAAATTAGGGATTAAAGAAATAGAAGATAATTATGAACAGGTATGGAAAACATGTAGAGATGATAATGCTGTAAAAGAAGTATCACCTTTGAAACTAAACGTATTTTCAAATATGAGTGATGATACTTTATTCGCTTGGGACTGTGAAATGTATTCAGATAGTGAAACGCGTAAAGCAATTCCTTATTCATGTACGTTAATTAATTTAGAAAAGCTAAGAAAAAAGTTAGAGATGATACCTCCCACTGATAATATTCCAGAAGCATTTTATAACAAACTAATGAAAATAGTAGAAATATTTGTAGGCACAGATTGTATAGATCAAATGTTGAAATATTTAGGTAAATATGATAAAAAAAGATTAACATTGATTTCTCATAACGGTAGTGGTTTTGATAACTGGATCGTAATTAAAAACGTAAAGAAACTAACACAATGTCCACTAATAACACCCAGAGGAATTCTTTCTTTACCATTATCTAATCCATACACTGATGAAGATTTACAGAAAAGATGGAAACGACAGAAAGATATAAAAAGTAAATCCAATTATTTACAGCATATTAATTTCACATGTTCCTATCAACACGAAGCATCTAGTTTAGCAACATGGGGAAAGTCGTCTAATCTACCAATGAATTTGAGAAAGATCGTTGATGTAGACATTGCAAAATATACCAAAGATAACTGGGAAATTTTAAGACACGAATGGGAACCATATTATGCAAAGCGAGACACCCTATGTCTTGGAGCATGCTTGATAAAATATAACAAAGTTATGAAAGACGTTGTATTCCAGAGCGTTTCTAATAATCTAACGGCTCCATCTCTATCTTTAAAGGGGTGGTATTATTTGTATCATTACGATAAAGAAATGGTTGAAGAACCATATTACGAAAGTACAAGACTCGTACCAAAACATACTGAAAAACAAAATATAGAAAAGGTTTACTCACACACTAACCCTTTTATAAGACATTTTATAAGACGCTCTATTAAAGGAGGAAGGGTTTCTGCAAATCGAAAAATATTTACAACTGATAAAATCAATGAAATTTGTGATGTATTAAAGGAATATACACAAACAAATGACGACAACATAATTGATTTATTTAAAGAATATAGTAAAAGTGATAAAGATAAAACAGAGGTTAATTCAAAACTTAAAAATATAACATGTTCTAGACTGATGGCATTTGATGCTAACGGTTTGTATGCTTCTGCTATGTCAGATTTAGATAGTGAATATCCCAAAGCAGAAAGTGGTAGACCGTTTTTACCAGAAGAAGAAGAAGAATTTGTAAGACTCTTCAATGAACAAAACTTTAGACCCAAAACTGCTATTTTAACAGTTTGGTTTGAGTATCCCAAAAACATGTTCTTCCAACCGATACCAGCTAAAGATAAAATTAGTTTTACGAACAAAGAAGGAAAAAAGGAAACTGGCACTAAAATAAGATTCAGAAATGGTTTCTGTTCAGATGTTTTAACATCGGTCGATATTCAAGAAATAGTAAAAGCTGGTGGACGAATTATTAGAATATTAGATGGCATAGTATACGAAGAAAACTTTAGAACTCCTCCCTATAGAGACTACATTTTAATTTTGAGAGATCTAAGAAATCAATTCAAAAGGGATGGCAATATCGTTGGTAGTAATTGCATAAAATTATTAGGTAATGCCCTGTATGGGAAATCTATTCAGAAGGATATATCTTCATCAAAACATCTTTGGAATGACGTAACTTTAAAGGCTAACTTTGATTCACATGTTAAACACTATGAAAAAATAAATGAGACTCAATACATTGTTGATATAGAAGAAGAAGAAAAAGAAATTGACGATGTAAATAGTAAATCTACACGACTTACACCCAGTCATTTGGGATCATTCGTATTATCGCACAGTAAGAAAATAATGAACAATTTTTATCCGAAAATGAATACTGTAAAGGAAAGAATGATTACGGTGATGGTGGAATTATATTCGGTTTATATTTAGCGCCGAAAGTCAAATACAATATCATACTAACTTCAGATGGTGTTTTAAAAGAAAAGAAAACATTTAAAGGTTATTCTAATGATAAGATAACTGTAGACGATTATATTCGGTTGGCTAGTGGATATGATATATCAAATGAATTTAAGAGAAATTGGGAAAAAAGTTTCACAAATGGAGTAGTTATTCCAAGGGATGATGATAAACAAAAGAAAGTTTTTAGAAGTTATTTAAATCTTGTAAAGAGAAAGGCTCCAAATAGTGAAGGAATCATGTATCCTTATTGTAATAAAGATGAATTGAGTTTGGATGAAAACTATGAATTTGATGATTTCGATTATCTAACTATTCAAGAAGAGAATGAAGAGTTACTTAATTCTTTTTAAATGAAGTTGAATAACAATTTCTTCGTTTACAAAGTCTATAAACCTATTTTTACCATCTTTGATTTCCAGATTTATATCTTTGATCATAAAGGAATAAAGTGGTAAATATGTTGTTTGAAATGGTTTTTCTATAATTCTATATCCAATCGGAACAGTGAATGTTGGAAGACTGTAAATAATCTGACGTTTGTATTTATTGAAAAATCCACCGTTTATTAAATTGCAATGTATATTGATCACATCGACATCATTCTCGATATTAGCTTTATGTGGTGCTATAGTAGATTGGGTGTATACTCGTTTATCAAATCCTAGTAACGTATTCAATGAATTTTCTACGTTGAAATCAACTTGACTATTATTTCTTAATATCAATTTCATTTTGTTCAAATTTAAATTACCTTCGAATTCAATATTGTTTTTACCATTGACACTTCCTGCGTATTCAGATAGGTATTCGTTAATGGCTATGTATTCGTAACTTCCTGGTAGTAAACTTATGGTTTTGAATGTTGCTCCATTATCTGTTGATATTTTTATTTTGTTATTATCTTCGTTGATATTTCTAATGGAATTGTAAACAGAGAAATACTTTAATCCCAATTCATATTCTTGATTTCGATCGAGTTCATACTCATAATCTAGAGATAATTTAATGTCTGATTTATTTGAGGTGATGACGAATAGTTGACTCATTTTTAATAACACTTTTATAATCATTTTTATCTATGATACCAAAATGTAGGAGTCTTTTTAATATACAATTTAATTCATTATATTGTCTGTGTGATTGATGTCCTTCCTTCATTGCTGCTAATATTATTTGTAATCTATTAAGCAATTCTTCGTTGTTGTCGGATAAAAAAATTACACCATCTCCTGTATGTCCCAAAAAGTCATCGATTTCTTCTATAATATCATCAGTGTAGTTATCATCACTACCATCGGTGTTATCATCTAATTCTTTTTCCAGTCTTCTTAATCTTAAAGTTTTTGGTCCTCCTGTCCTTGTCGATGTAAGAATTCCCACGTATGAATTCAAATCTTTGAAATTATAATCTTTATCATACCCATTCAAAAGATTAATCATACCGGGTGTTAAATCATATACAGCGTCTATTCTGTCAATCTTAAATGTTGGGTTGAGTTGATTGAAACGTATCCTAAAACCGTTAAGAATCAATCCATCCTGATCAATTGTTGGCTTTATTGTTTTGGCTAGGGTTGGATTTGGATTTGAAAAATAACGTTTTATATCATCTAATGTCCTGATTACGATTCCATCATCTTCAATGGGATATTCTATTTGTGGAGGAGATTGTTGAATTTGTTGTTTAGGAGCTTCTAATTTATTCTTGATATCCTCTTGACTTTTTAATATTGGTTTAAATAAAGTTTGTAGATTTTCCGTTAATCCGAGTTGTTGTAATCTGTTATTTTCAACTTGGGTCTTTATTTTATTCTTAGCTTTGATATATTCTCTATTTCTTTTTAAAATATTATTCCATTCCATTTTTAAAAAAATAAATTAACATATGTTGATCATTACTCTTTCACCCGCAGGTTTTCTGGTATTAACGAATACATATCCATGTTCCTCTGGATTTCTCCATTGAGCTTTACAAACCTTTTTAAACGAATCTCTGTCCATTCCGTGATTTATCGACTGTATGATTTGAGATAAATCTTTATCGTTTAATTCAAATAATAAAAAACAATTAGCATTTTTTCTAATAAACATAGAATCCATCCCGTAAAAAGATTGGGATTGGTATAAGCAGTGACAGTTGTGATGTCTTCCCTTCGTGAAGAATTCTTGTTGAACAGATTGATTTTTTTGCGCTACGCAGTCGTCAAACAATATTAAGTTCTTTCGTTTGCTATCAATATTAGACAAGTCCAGATCATTTACATTTTTTGTCAGAAACACTTTTATGTCAGTTGGATTGAAAGATGGATTCTTTTCTTTTATGAAGGTATCTAAGATATCTTTTATTTCCATTTCTCCTTTATCGTAATATTGAAATAATTCTTGAACATATTTCTTTGGTAAATATTCTAAAGCTTTGAGAAATTGATAATACGATTGTTCTGGTGTTGTTGTGTAGATATATAGAGAATCAAAATCTAAAAGGTTGGGTGTTGTCAACATGTTAAAAGTGAGATGAGTTTTCCCAGAACCTGAACTACCGCATATACACATGAGCATTGGATTATTAGGAAATATTTCTGAATGATTAAATTTCCTTCCCATTTTTATGTACCAAAAATTACACCTTCTCCTTTATACTTTGAAAGATATATTCCTTCTCCACTGTGTATATTTTTAAAAAATATTCCATTACCCTTATGTTTGACTTTGATTTCCCCTGTGTCAATACTATCCACTAATTTAGTTAATCCTTGTTTGACAGTTTTCTTAGTTTCTTCACTAAATCGATTTCCAAATTCTTTAACTGTACCTAATATGTCTGCTACTCCCGAACCTTTTGCTAACTTTTCCATTTCCAAATTATGTCTACGTTTTTCACTTTTTTCAGCTTCGGCTGCTTTCTTGGCATTAACGGCTTGAACTATTCCTGCTGTTCCGCCGGCCGTGGCACCGGCTGCGGCCAAACCTGCAAAGATCAAGGGTAGGAAAGGTAAAAATCCACCTTCCTTTATGTTCTTGTCAATTCTTTCCAAATATATATCATCTCGTACTTTACAGTGTTTATATTTATCAATAAGTTTTTTAGTTATGCTGATTCTTTTACCATTGTAAGTAATTGTAGTTGGCTTTTCTGTTTCGATAGCATCTATTATTCTTTTTACTAAAGTTTCGGGTTTCATTTTTAAGGGATTAATTTATTCTATTCGAATCATCCGTCTGTCGGATATTTTTATTATATGTTTTGCTTCTTCCAATAATAAACAATAACCGGTTACATCTCCTTGTGTTTTTTCGATATGAATATTTATGTTTACTCCAGTTTTGAAAAGATCTTCTTGATGAGCTGATAGATCAAAACAGAAGATTGGGTGATTAATTGCAAAATCTACATATCCAAACTGAGGTGGATTTCCAAATAATTCACACATATTTTTATAATTTCTATACAATTCATTATAATCCTTTGTGGATGGATTAATAGTTAAAGGTTGTTTAGGATAATTATCGTTGTTTAATCTTACTTGAACTTTACGGATTATAGGATCTTGAGTTTGGTTCATTGCCACTCTAAAGATATTGTTGTTATTTGTCTGAGAATCTGGTAAGTTCTTGAAACCAACTATTAAATATCTTACAGTGTTGCGACGAAGAAAAGCTATTTCAATGTCTTTAGTTAACGAGTTGAATATTCTCGTTTCTACTTCTATTGATGGTGTTATTACGGGTATGAAAAGTTGGAGATTTGTTATTTCTAATTTTGCATTTGAATTAGCTTCTCCAAAGAATATCTTATCGTCATTAATTTCTCTTTGTAAATGAATTTTAAATGGTAAACCTATAGAAACTTTTCGATGTTCTAAAAGACCGAATAAAGGATATAATTTCCAATTTACGTAATTACCCCATCTATTATCCTCAACAACATTATTGTACTGATTTACTCGTTTGTCAAACCCATGGTTTACTGCTCTACCGATTCTCTCAATGCTATTTCTGGCAATGACTCTCATTCTAGCCTCATCAGCATCGTTAGCTATATTTCTTACTGGTTCTTTTAAAACGTTTCCATCACCAACATCGGGTATCCAACCCGAGACTGAATCGTAGTTTTTGGGGTAAAGGACTGTTTTCAACATTGTGTCAAATTCTCCAGGGTGTTTGATGGTTTCTATGGGGTTTGATCCCGCTTCCAAAACCATTTCGCTAAATAAAGAAGGAAAGAAATTGTTTTCTAACGTTGTATTAGTCTGTGGGACTCTATTTTCATTTGCTGTTCCGTCCTTGATTTTGAAATCGCATCTGAAATAGGCATCAGACAGTAGCAACCAATTTGACAGTGAATTGATCTCGAAAGTGACCCTCCCACCATCATTTAGTTGGGATTTAGATCCAACACTCGGAGAAACAATTATGAAATCTTCTTTTTTTTTATTAAATGAATAAAGAATTGGATCGTATAATCTAAAAATTGGATCAAGAATTTTATTTGCCATTTTTAGAGGAATTATTTTGATAAAATACAATAAATTTACCATATGTATATATAATGTTTAATAGAACAAAATAACAACATATAAATAAGTTCAACAATGTTTAGTAACAACTTTTACTGTATTAATCAACCCCTTGACTACGGATAAACACTGGTAACCAAGAGGTGATCATACAGAATCGCTCCATGGTTTCAAGTATTATTATATAAATAAGTTCAACAATGTGTAAAGGGAGGTACAACTTTTACTGTATCACTCACAATGTTAATACCGGTCCTACAGGGCCGGTTATCGTGACATTACACACATCTATTTTTAGTTAATGTCCCTAGCAACTCACAAATAACACGCGGTATATGTCTACTTAAGACCGGTCATGATGACATTACACACTATAAATCTACTGAAGACAAACTATCGATTGCGTGAAGCTTGAGTTATTTTTAGAGCGGTCCTACAGGGCCGGTCATGATGACATTACACGCTATAACACTATACTATATAAATACACCATAACAAAGATATCCGCGTTATAATGTTTAATAACAACAATAAATAAATTCAATAATTTGTAGTAACAGCTTTTACTGTATTAATCAACTCCATAGTTTAAAGTATTATTATATAAATAACAATGTGTAAAGGGAGGTAACAACTTATACTGTATCAATCAACTCCTTGACTACGGATAAACACTGGTATCCAGGGACCGCTTTGAAGAGATCACTCTATAGTTACAAGTATTATTTCTATAAGAGCCGTAACACGTGATGAATATCGATTATCAACATGTTGCATTACACAAAGAAAGTTGTTAAGGGTAAAATCAATAGTCCATTTAGACAGAGTCATAAACGAGTGAAGCATTGAATCAATACATTCTGTATAATCTAGAAACTCTATTACGTGAATATTGTACAGTCATTATGACTCACGTTCCTTTCCAAAACCTTTGTTGTTCAGTACTGGCTTTTAATTCCTTGTCAATATCAGGCATCCAACTAAGTAATTGAGAAATAGAAACTGTGACTGTTTTAAACTTTGGGTATTCTGTACAGAGTTTTGCTAGACGTCTTAGTTTTCTACAATGGCTTAGCGAAATACTTAAATTGGTTTTAACGAAATTACTAAATAAACCAAAATTTAATATAAAAAGTTTCTGGAGCCACTGTCCATACGTTACATAGACTTGAATAGTTTGCGCTGAGTTTTGTTTAATAAAACTATCGCAATCCTTAACTATGTCTTTAACCGTATTCTCCTCGTTTATACTATTGTCAAAATGTTTCAATTCCTGCGAATGGGGCAAATCACACACACTATTTTTGAGTTTTTTTAACACTTCCTTATCTTTGGTAAAACTTTTGTTGAAAGTTAGAGGTTTTGGTTTTCTAATAAGTGATTTTTTCATTTCAAAATGATAATCTGCAACTGTTTCTGTACCTTCAAGTAGTATATTTTCTCTTAATTCCATATAATGATCTAAATGCATCTGGTGGTAATTTATGTGAGCTTCAATATCAGTTGTATAAATCTGAGCTGAAAATAAAAAAAACATAGTGTTTTAACGAGGAAAACTATTTAACACGCTCGTACGCCACCCAGCTATAAAATGACAGATAATTACATATTAAAATGTACTTACCTGTGTCTGAAGATTGAGATCCCACTGACATGCTTTCTTCTGCCATGTTTCCCCAGTAGATGTGTATGTCTCAAACAAAGAACGCAAACTGAATACTATTTCCTAGAAACAGCTTGTTCCCATAGTAATCAATGTATTGACGTTATATATTCATGCAATATTGATCTATAATAAAGACCTAAGGGCGAACTAATGTCTCAAATACAGCTTGCAACCTCAATATTATCACGTAATGTATTTGATTAGATTCTTAGAAATAGTTTATTGATCAGTTCACCATGAATACAGTTAGCTCATAGTAATCAAATAATGACGTTTATACGGGATGTATTGATTAATAATCAAGCCTTTACAATATGATTAATATTGATTTTTTGAAGCTGCTGTACAAGTTGATTTATACACTAATTGAATAATGCATTTCAGACCCCATTATGAAGCTGCTGTACAAGTTGATTTATACACTAATTGAATAATGCATTTCAGACCCCATTATGAATCTTTGATAATGCAACATGATTAAAGGGAACTAAATCTGTCAATCTTAATAAAACCAGACCACAATGGATTTCAAAGATAAATAAATCATTTTCAAATAGTGGGATAATATGTAATTTGAGGTATTTTATGATGGAATTTGAGGTATTTTATGCTAGGTAGGGACTTGATGGAATGTAGGAAATTTATTGAAGGTGTTTGTTGTAAGAATTCTATGAAAAATGTAGGGTGTTTTATGAAATGTAGGGGTTTTGTTTTGGGTACGCTCAATTTGGTTGCATTTTTTCCCCCATGTACTTATAGATTTGAAGCGAGTTTTTTCCCCATGAAATGAAAAATGGAATGGGGGAAACTCGCTTCAAATCTATAAGTACTATAACTACTGACATCACTGAAGAACGTTTTGTGGAAATATTATTTAATGATGATATTGATGCATTGGACTACCTGGTATCGAACGGACTTGATATTCATAACATGGGAAAAAACAATCGTAATATTCTTCATCTCCTGGCTCAATCTTGGGCCATGATCTTTGACAAAATCAAACACTATAAATCAAACACTATTGTGACGAGGCTGATGTAAACCAACAAGATACTGTTGGTGATACACCTCTGATGTTTTCTGCTAAACGCAAGGATAAGTTAGTCAGCTATTTTCTGGAAAGAGGGGCGTATGTTAATTTGAGAAATAATAAAGGAAAAACACTGCTTATGATGGTTGCTGAACAAAATGACAAAGAATCACTTCAACAATGGATACAAGCAGGGGCGGACGTCAATATTCGAGCACAAGATGGACGAACTGCTTTACAATTTTTACAACCATATCCACTTGTACTTTATGATAGTTATCTCGATTGTTTGAGACCTCTTTTGAAAAATGTTTGTTCCCGTTCTCTTGATTATAAGGATCGAAACGGGTTGACGCCTTTTCAATATGTTCTTGAAACAGCAAGTATGTCGTTTGTATGGTACCTTATCACCCAAAACTGTTCGTTTGGCTTGGTTTCGATGAGTCGTAAACAATTCGAATTGGTACATCAATACCATAATTATCGTCTGAAATTGGCAAAAATATTTTATCACAGTGGTGCATCAAGACAACTTATTCTGAATATTTTTGAAATGGATGATGGTGATGAAAAAGAATTTAATTGCTTTTGTGAAAATTGTAGTTTGACAGAATTATGTCGTCGTCAAATCAGAGTTAGTATTGGCCCAGGTATAGAAAAAAACTTAAAGCTTTAAATATTGCCCCCAGGTTAATTCGGTTTGTTTGTCTGAGGGATCTGATACCATCTAAATACTTTGATATCAGTAACATATTGCATTTAAAAAAAAGTGATGATGACGACGGTGAGTTTCTTGAAAAATTATTTATTTGATGAAACATAATTTGATTTTATGTTCGTCATAGTATTTCTGAAGACTATTTAGATCCAATTGAAAAAAAAAACAAAAACACACAAGTACTAACGAGACGAAACACATAATCAAATACAGTTTCAATTTTGTCATATTAGAGATTTAATTAAGTTACAAGTTTTGATATTTTTAATTTTGATTTTCTAATTCATTGCAATATAAAAGAAAATCTAAATATTAGCTCAATTAGAAATAATAGGTTGTAACATTGATTTAAACAGTGCTACGAAAGCACAAGCTTCATTGCTCTGAACATCATCAGAGAACGACCCGAATGCATCCGCTGACGTTCTAAATCATGATCTTGAAACCATTAACAACTGGGCTAAAGCGTGGCTAGTGACCTTCAACCCGCTGAAAACTGAAACACTTGCACTACATACTAAAAATATTCCAATATTGCCCACTTTAAATTTAGATAATGTAAATATCCAGGAAGTTGCACATCACAAGCACTTAGGCCTTACTTTTCAAAGAAACTGTCGTTGGGATTGCCATATTAATTGTATTTTATTGAAAACTGGTAGGCTCATCAACTGTCTCAGGGGTCTCAAGTACCGTTTAAGTAGAAAATCTCTCCAAACCATATATACCTCTTACATTCTGCCGCATTTTGATTACAGTGATATTATATGGGATGGGTGCACTATCGAACTAACAACTGCATTAGAAAATCTTCAGTTAGATGCACTCAGAACTATATGCGGCGCGGTTAAGGGAACTAGCCATGCTTTACTCTACAAGGAAACAGGTTCCATTACACTGCAGGAGAGACGACGTCGGCATAAACTGACTATGATGTATAAAATCCTGAACAATTTGACTCCAAATTACCTATCAGATCTCCTTCCCACCAGAAACATTAATTATAACCTCAGAAATAACAACAATTTACCATCTATGAACTGCAGAACTAAACTATTTTATGATTCTTTTTTGCCGTCAACGATCAGAGAGTGGAATAATCTACCAAATTCTCAAAACTACACCTTTCAATTTCATCCTTCAAAACATCTCTTAAATCATATGACAATTACCCACCTGACACGTATAGCTTTGGCATTCGAAAAAATCAAATTTACCAGTAGTTATAGTAGTTATAGATTTAAAGCATGTTTCCCCCATTCCATTTTTCATTTCATGGGGGAAAAAACATGCTTTAAATCTATAACTACATGAGGAAAAAATGCAACCAAATTGAGCGTACCCAAAACAAAACCCCTACATTTCATAAAACACCCTACATTTTTCATAGAATTCTTACAACAAACACCTTCAATAAATTTCCTACATTCCATCAAAAAAAAACATATTAAAAATAGGATGAGTTTAATTTTAAAACATGAACAATACAGATTCGAAGATTATTCAGGCGACGGTATCTTTTCATCTATATTTTCTCTAGGTTCAAAAATAATTCCAAAAGTAGCTGGCTTTGTTTCAAACAACAAATCCCTAATTTCCTCCGGAGCTCAAGCAGTTGGGTCCGTGGCAAAAGCAGGAATTAGAATAAACGACGCCGTGAAAAAATCCGACGAACTTGAATTACAGCAAATAAGAGAACTACGAAACAAGAGAATAGAACAGCAGGTAAAAGAGGGAAAAGGGTTTAAAGTTATAGGATAAAAATGATAGTCGCTCACGCTCCAAAAACCTATTTTGGTTCCGATATTCAAAAATCATTAGGATATCTTCCTGGATTTCCATGGGCCAAATACTCTGGCGAGAAACATCTTCCAGGTCATAATAACACCGGTCCAGGTACTAGATTAGATCTGCGATTAGACGAAAACGATAAACCAAAACCAGGTGAAGAACCTGTCAATAGAGTTGACGCTGCTGCGCTTAAACACGACATACTTTACAGAAACAAAGACATAAACTTCAGACACGAAGCAGACAAACAAATGATAATCGAACTCGAAAATATTCCAAATCCAACATTCAAAGAGAAAATGCAAAGAGCGATAATCATAATACTGTTAAAAGCAAAGATGAAATTGGGTATGGGATTGGCAGATGAAATTCATAAAGAATTTAGAAAAAACAAACATTATTTAAAAGTTAAAGTATTTGATAAAGATGAAATATGGTCAGCAGATTTAATTAATATGCCAGTTGAAAGGGGATATAAATATTGTTTAACAGTTATTGATTTATATACGCGTTATGCTTGGGTTATTCCTCTCAAAAACAAAACTGGAATATCAGTCAAACACGCATTTGAAACCATAATGAAACAATCTGACAGACGGCCCCAAAAGTTATGGGTAGATAAAGGGAGCGAATTTTATAACAAAAATATGAAATCTGTGGGGTTTGAAATTTACAGTACTCACAACGAAGGTAAGGCTGTAGTTATTGAAAGATTCAACAGGACTCTAAAAAATAAACTATTCAAAAAGTTCACGGAATTAAAATCTCAAAAATGGCTAAAAATATTACCAGAGGTCGTAGACGAATACAATAACAAAATACATTCATCTATAGGAGTGTCACCAGCACAAGCCTCAAAAAATCCAAATATTATAAGATCAATTAACACACAAAGCAACTACGAAAATGAGATAAACAATTTAAATATTAAACCCAAATTTAAAGTCGGAGATCGAGTTCGTATTTTCAAATATAAAAGTAAATTCGAAAAAGGATATGTTGGTTATTGGACAAACGAAATATTTATCGTAGATAAAGTTAATAGTACATCTCCTCCAACATATGAATTAATCGATCAAGACAAAGAACAAATTATAGGTAGGTTTTATCAAAATGAACTTCAAAAAACTGACTTTTAAAAATGAATCAATTTCTCGATAAATATGGAACCGATACAACCACAAACTTCCAACTTATGAGATGGGCGAATGAGTTAAACATATCACCGTTTTATTATTGTATGAGAGATGAAATAAATAATCTCAAAAGTAAGAAAGGTAAATTCTACGCTATAACAAATATACACACTTCCGATCAGAAAGGTGTTCATCATTCTGCTTTGTACAAAGACTCTAACTTTTATTTTTTCGACTCTTTTGGATTAGATCCCACTGAAGAGATAATGAATATAACTAATCAACCAATTAAATCTTCTACATTTCAAATACAAAAGCCGGGTCAAAAGTTTTGTGGACAACTTTCACTTTGGGTTTTATATCAGTTGAGTTTAGGAAAACAGTTCGAAGAAATTGTAATAAATTTAACTCAATAAAAATGGCAAATAAATTTGGTTTAGGCGCTTTATCTTTAGATACTAAAAAACCAAACACTACATTTTCAATCAATAAAATCAAACCATATTTTGTGGATCAAATCGGAGACATTCTTCAGGGTGATATTGATATGAATAATTTTGGTATAACTAATTTAAAATCTCCGGAAAACGATAATGATGCTGTTCATAAGAAATATTTAATGGATCAAATAAATTTAATTGAAGTAGATAAAAACCATTTAAAAGATCGAATAGCTGATGTGAAAAGATTCTTCAAACGACAAATAAATAATAAAAATTTTATAAATGAATCTAAATTGAAAGAATTAGATTATATTGATGATGGTAAATTACAAAAAGAAGTAACAAGTTTAAAAAGTTTTATTCAACAACAATTAGTCAATACAATAGATAAAACTCAATTACAAAATTTAAGGTCATTAATATCTAATTTAGATGATAAACTAACAAAGCAAAAAGTAGATCTTAAAAAACTAATATCCAACATTAATCCAGGCATAAATGAAGACAAATTAACCGCATTAGAAAGTAAACTTAGTGATGATAGCGAAATACAAAAACAAATAGAATCTATTCAACAACAATTAGTCAATACAATAGATAAAACTCAATTACAAAATTTAAGGTCATTAATATCTAATTTAGATGATAAACTAACAAAGCAAAAAGTAGATCTTAAAAAACTAATATCCAACATTAATCCAGGCATAAGTGAAGACAAATTAACCGCATTAGAAAGTAAACTTAGTGATGATAGCGAAATACAAAAACAAATAGAATCTATTCAACAACAATTAGTCAATACAATAGATAAAACTCAATTACAAAATTTAAGGTCATTAATATCTAATTTAGATGATAAACTAACAAAGCAAAAAGTAGATCTTAAAAAACTAATATCCAACATTAATCCAGGCATAAGTGAAGATAAATTACAACAAGAATTAACTGCTCTGGAAACTAAATTTAAAACTGAATTACAAAACGAACTAAAATCTATTGATGATAGTGAAATTAAAACTTATATTCAACAACAGATAGAAAATATTGATGATAGTGAAATTAAAACTTATATTCAACAACAGATAGAAAATATTGATGATAGTGAAATTAAAACTTATATTCAACAACAAATACAAAATATTGATGATAGTGAAATTAAAACTTATATTCAACAACAAATACAAAATATTGATGATAGTGAAATTAAAACTTATATTCAACAACAAATACAAAATATTGATTATAGTGAGATTCAACAACGGATAACTACTATTAATAATGAAGTTTTAAAACAGGAAACAAATATAACCACATTACAAAATAATCTCAATGAACTAGAATACATTAAACCCTATTATTTCTTTCTTCCATCTTTTAAAAAGGACAAAGAACATATAAAGGTGGATGACCGTGAAAGAATCTATTCTAATTATAAATATGGGTTTAAAATAAGTATGAGATTTGATATTGATCTTCCTACAAGGTTTAGGAGGATTCTTAAAACTGATATTGATATTCCTACAAGGATTTTTGGCAGTTCGAGGAATACTCAAATATTGAACAATACTATAATTGAAATTGTTTTTCCTATGAAGGTAAAAGTCGATTTTTCAATTCGTAATCGATTCAGCACTTATTGTAAATCTCTTTTATTTTTTCACTTTATCAAAAATGATAACATCGTAGATACTAAAGAATTTAAATCTTGGGAGCTCCCTTTTAATATTTCGTCAAATCAGTTCTATGTAGATAAGCTTAGAATCTCAATCGAACCGGAAGATGGTAGTATGGAATATTGCACATTTAGTTTATTTGATGACATGATATTGGAAACGGAAACTCCACCATCAGTAAACATAGTTAGAAATCCAGAACCACGAGAAAATGAAAAACAGATTTATGATTTTTTACGAACAACAGATTTTGAATATGTGAAACTATATTTTGTTCATAATGATCTTTTTTTCTCTGTTGATGTTAATAAAAATCAACAATTTAAACATTTTCCAATAGCATTAACAGAAAATATAGATGTATCATATTTTTTCATAGAAATCTCTATTGAAAAAAAAACAAATTTTTTTGTTTATCGGGATAAGAAGAACAAGGAGTCAAAACAAGAAGCATTCTTAGTACATGTACATGTCACTATTGCACAAAACCCTAAGGATGTACGTAGAGCATTGTCGGAAATTCACTTAATTTAACGTCTAAAAATGGAACAAGAAAGTAGACAAAAATACCTGATAGACAAACAAAACGAACTAAAAGTAAAACTAGAACAATATAATAAATGTAAGAAAAGATGGAGTAGAATTGATTCTGCTTTCAAAGCACTAAGTGTAGTTTTAACAGTAGGAACAACAATTGCAACGGCAGTAACTGGCGGATTGATGGTGCCAATACTTATTCCAACTGTATTAGCCGCAATTACTGCTATTCAAACCTCATCTTGTGGATTGATTGCTATGGGTTTTACATCCAAACAGAAATCTTATTTTAAAAAGAAAACAGATATCTTAAATACATATCTTAATAAGTTGTATATTTTCTTCGAAAGATCAAGAGAAGATAAGATCATTAGCGTTGAAGAGTTGGAAGAATTTAATGAAATTTTGGATAAATTTAATATACAAATATCAGCAATAAAAGATAATAAAAAGAACTCCAAAAATTAGGTAATTAAAAAAAAACATATAAAAAATATGAATAACATTGAAATTATAGACGATGAAACATTCATAGAAAACGTACTATTTACCGATCTTATCAGGGCTATTACTCATAAATTTTCAACATTTAAGGGTCAAATTGAAATAGATGGTAGGATAATCGAGAATGGAAATCACAAACAATTCATGAAACTTCTTGGTTTCAATTCCAAAACTTTTAAGACCATTTTGTCTAATATGGATGCAAAATCTGACTGCTCGGATTGGTATTTTACAGGGAAAATAATTTTACGTAGAGACAATTTTAAGGAAATAAGAAGATCAAACGCTGGTAGAGGAACTGAACTACTTAAAAAGATAAATGAATATAAAGGTAGAAATTGTTATATACCAACAGATGGTAACTGTTTTATCAAATGCGTAAATCATGTTTTGAAAAAAGATTTAACAAATAAATTTCAAACATTCATTAATACATTTCCAAAAGCGAATAGAAAAGGAGTAATGACAGCTGCTAGAATTAATAAATTCAATGAGAAATGTAATACTTCATTTCAAATTTACACTCCCGAAAATAGAAATGTACGCCCCACCCTCACAGACAAGGACAAGGCATTAGATTGGGTTTTATATTTACATAACTCACATTTCTGTCTTATAAGAAGAAATCAAAAAAGTTTAGGGATTAAAGAAATAGAAGATAATTATGAACAGGTATGGAAAACATGTAGAGATGATAATGCTGTAAAAGAAGTATCACCTTTGAAACTAAACGTATTTTCAAATATGAGTGATGATACTTTATTCGCTTGGGACTGTGAAACGTATTCAGATAGTGAAACGCGTAAAGCAATTCCTTATTCATGTACGTTAATTAATTTAGAAAAGCTAAGAAAAAAGTTAGAGATGATACCTCCCACTGATAATATTCCAGAAGCATTTTATAACAAACTAATGAAAATAGTAGAAATATTTGTAGGCACAGATTGTATAGATCAAATGTTGAAATATTTAGGTAAATATGATAAAAAAAAGATTAACATTGATTTCTCATAACGGTAGTGGTTTTGATAACTGGATCGTAATTAAAAACGTAAAGAAACTAACACAATGTCCACTAATAACACCCAGAGGAATTCTTTCTTTACCATTATCTAATCCATACACTGATGAAGATTTACAGAAAAGATGGAAACGACAGAAAGATATAAAAAGTAAATCCAATTATTTACAGCATATTAATTTCACATGTTCCTATCAACACGAAGCATCTAGTTTAGCAACATGGGGAAAGTCGTCTAATCTACCAATGAATTTGAGAAAGATCGTTGATGTAGACATTGCAAAATATACCAAAGATAACTGGGAAATTTTAAGACACGAATGGGAACCATATGCAAAGCGAGACACCCTATGTCTTGGAGCATGCTTGATAAAATATAACAAAGTTATGAAAGACGTTGTATTCCAGAGCGTTTCTAATAATCTAACGGCTCCATCTCTATCTTTAAAGGGGTGGTATTATTTGTATCATTACGATAAAGAAATGGTTGAAGAACCATATTACGAAAGTACAAGACTCGTACCAAAACATACTGAAAAACAAAATATAGAAAAGGTTTACTCACACACTAACCCTTTTATAAGACATTTTATAAGACGCTCTATTAAAGGAGGAAGGGTTTCTGCAAATCGAAAAATATTTACAACTGATAAAATCAATGAAATTTGTGATGTATTAAAGGAATATACACAAACAAATGACGACAACATAATTGATTTATTTAAAGAATATAGTAAAAGTGATAAAGATAAAACAGAGGTTAATTCAAAACTTAAAAATATAACATGTTCTAGACTGATGGCATTTGATGCTAACGGTTTGTATGCTTCTGCTATGTCAGATTTAGATAGTGAATATCCCAAAGCAGAAAGTGGTAGACCGTTTTTACCAGAAGAAAATAGAAAATTTGTCAAGCTCTTCAATGAACAAAACTTTAGACCCAAAACTGCTATTTTAACAGTTTGGTTTGAGTATCCCAAAAACATGTTCTTCCAACCGATACCAGCTAAAGATAAAATTAGTTTTACGAACAAAGAAGGAAAAAAGGAAACTGGCACTAAAATAAGATTCAGAAATGGTTTCTGTTATGACGTTTTAACATCGGTCGATATTCAAGAAATAGTAAAAGCTGGTGGACGAATTATTAGAATATTAGATGGCATAGTATACGAAGAAAACTTTAGAACTCCTCCCTATAGAGACTACATTTTAATTTTGAGAGATCTAAGAAATCAATTCAAAAGGGATGGCAATATCGTTGGTAGTAATTGCATGAAATTATTAGGTAATGCCCTGTATGGGAAATCTATTCAGAAGGATATATCTTCATCAAAACATCTTTGGAATGACGTAACTTTAAAGGCTAACTTTGATTCACATGTTAAACACTATGAAAAAATAAATGAGACTCAATACATTGTTGATATAGAAAAAGAAGAAAAAGAAATTGACGATGTAAATAGTAAATCTACACGACTTACACCCAGTCATTTGGGATCATTCGTATTATCGCACAGTAAGAAAATAATGAACAATTTTATTCACGTAATAGATGGGTTTTATCAACCGGAAATATACTATACCGATACCGATAGTTTATACATTTCATCTAGCAATTGGAATAAATTAAATGAAGCTGGATTAGTATCCGAAAATGAATACTGTAAAGGAAAGAATGATTACGGTGATGGTGGAATTATATTCGGTTTATATTTAGCGCCGAAAGTCAAATACAATATCATACTAACTTCAGATGGTGTTTTAAAAGAAAAGAAAACATTTAAAGGTTATTCTAATGATAAGATAACTGTAGACGATTATATTCGGTTGGCTAGTGGATATGATATATCAAATGAATTCAAGAGAAATTGGGAAAAAAGTTTCACAAATGGAGTAGTTATTCCAAGGGATGATGATAAACAAAAGAAAGTTTTTAGAAGTTATTTAAATCTTGTAAAGAGAAAGGCTCCAAATAGTGAAGGAATCATGTATCCTTATTGTAATAAAGATGAATTGAGTTTGGATGAAAACTATGAATTTGATGATTTCGATTATCTAACTATTCAAGAAGAGAATGAAGAGTTACTTAATTCTTTTTAAATGAAGTTGAATAACAATTTCTTCGTTTCCAAAGTCTATAAACCTATTTTTACCATCTTTGATTTCCAGATTTATATCTTTGATCATAAAGGAATTAAGTGGTAAATACGTAGTTTGAAATGGTTTCTCTATAATTCTATATCCAATCGGAACAGTGAATGTTGGAAGACTGTAAATAATCTGACGTTTGTATTTATTGAAAAATCCACCGTTTATTAAATTGCAATGTATATTGATCACATCGACATCATTCTCGATATTAGCTTTATGTGGTGCTATAGTAGATTGGGTGTATACTCGTTTATCAAATCCTAGTAACGTATTCAATGAATTTTCTACGTTGAAATCAACTTGACTATTATTTCTTAATATCAATTTCATTTTGTTCAAATTTAAATTACCTTCGAATTCAATATTGTTTTTACCATTGACACTTCCTGCGTATTCAGATAGGTATTCGTTAATGGCTATGTATTCGTAACTTCCTGGTAGTAAACTTATGGTTTTGAATGTTGCTCCATTATCTGTTGATATTTTTATTTTGTTATTATCTTCGTTGATATTTCTAATGGAATTGTAAACAGAGAAATACTTTAATCCCAATTCATATTCTTGATTTCGATCGAGTTCATACTCATAATCTAGAGATAATTTAATGTCTGATTTATTTGAGGTGATGACGAATAGTTGACTCATTTTTAATAACACTTTTATAATCATTTTTATCTATGATACCTTTTTGTAGGAGTCTTTTTAATATACAATTTAATTCATTATATTGTCTGTGTGATTGATGTCCTTCCTTCATTGCAGCTAATATTATTTGTAATCTATTAAGCAATTCTTCGTTGTTGTCGGATAAAAAAATTACACCATCTCCTGTATGTCCCAAAAAGTCATCGATTTCTTCTATAATATCATCACTGTAGTTATCATCACTAGCATCGGTGTTATCATCTAATTCTTTTTCCAGTCTTCTTAATCTTAAAGTTTTTGGTCCTCCTGTCCTTGTCGATGTAAGAATGTCCACGTATGAATTTAAATCTTTGAAATTATAATCTTTATCATACCCATTCAAAAGATTAATCATACCGGGTGTTAAATCATATATAGCGTCTATTCTGTCAATCTTAAATGTTGGGTTGTTTTGATTGAAACGTATCCTAAAACCGTTAAGAATCAATCCATCCTGATCAATTGTTGGCTTTATTGTTTTGGCTAGGGTTGGATTTGGATTTGAAAAATAACGTTTTATATCATCTAATGTCCTGATTACGATTCCATCATCTTCAATGGGATATTCTATTTGTGGAGGAGATTGTTGAATTTGTTGTTTAGGAGCTTCTAATTTATTCTTGATATCCTCTTGACTTTTTAATATTGGTTTAAATAAAGTTTGTAGATTTTCTGTTAATCCAAGTTGTTGTAATCTGTTATTTTCAACTTGGGTCTTTATTTTATTCTTAGCTTTGATATATTCTCTATTTCTTTTTAAAATATTATTCCATTCCATTTTTAAAAAAATAAATTAACATATGTTGATCATTACTCTTTCACCCGCAGGTTTTCTTGTATTAACGAATACATATCCATGTTCCTCTGGATTTCTCCATTGAGCTTTACAAACCTTTTTAAACGAATCTCTGTCCATTCCGTGATTTATCGACTGTATGATTTGAGATAAATCTTTATCGTTTAATTCAAATAATAAAAAACAATTAGCATTTTTTCTAATAAACATAGAATCCATCCCGTAAAAAGATTGGGATTGGTATAAGCAGTGACAGTTGTGATGTCTTCCCTTCGTGAAGAATTCTTGTTGAACAGTTTGATTTTTTTGCGCTACGCAGTCGTCAAACAATATTAAGTTCTTTCGTTTGCTATCAATATTAGACAAGTCCAGATCATTTACATTTTTTGTCAGAAACACTTTTATGTCAGTTGGATTGAAAGATGGATTCTTTTCTTTTATGAAGGTATCTAAGATATCTTTTATTTCCATTTCTTCTTTATCGTAATATTGAAATAATTCTTGAACATATTTCTTTGGTAAATATTCTAAAGCTTTGAGAAATTGATAATACGATTGTTCTGGTGTTGTTGTGTAGATATATAGAGAATCAAAATCTAAAAGGTACCAAAAATTACACCTTCTCCTTTATACTTTGAAAGATATATTCCTTCTCCACTGTGTATATTTTTAAAAAATATTCCATTACCCTTATGTTTGACTTTGATTTCCCCTGTGTCAATACTATCCACTAATTTAGTTAATCCTTGTTTGACAGTTTTCTTAGTTTCTTCACTAAATCGATTTCCAAATTCTTTAACTGTACCTAATATGTCTGCTACTCCCGAACCTTTTGCTAACTTTTCCATTTCCAAATTATGTCTACGTTTTTCACTTTTTTCAGCTTCGGCTGCTTTCTTGGCATTGACGGCTTGAACTATTCCTGCTGTTCCGCCGGCCGTGGCACCGGCTGCGGCCAAACCTGCAAAGATCAAGGGTAGGAAAGGTAAAAATCCACCTTCCTTTATGTTCTTGTCAATTCTTTCCAAATCTATATCATCTCGTACTTTACAGTGTTTATATTTATCAATAAGTTTTTTAGTTATGCTGATTCTTTTACCATTGTAAGTAATTGTAGTTGGCTTTTCTGTTTCGATAGCATCTATTATTCTTTTTACTAAAGTTTCGGGTTTCATTTTTAAGGGATTAATTTATTCTATTCGAATCATCCGTCTGTCGGATATTTTTATTATATGTTTTGCTTCTTCCAATAATAAACAATAACCGGTTACATCTCCTTGTGTTTTTTCGATATGAATATTTATGTTTACTCCAGTTTTGAAAAGATCTTCTTGATGAGCTGATAGATCAAAACAGAAGATTGGGTGATTAATTGCAAAATCTACATATCCAAACTGAGGTGGATTTCCAAATAATTCACACATATTTTTATAATTTCTATACAATTCATTATAATCCTTTGTGGATGGATTAATAGTTAAAGGTTGGTTAGGATAATTATCGTTGTTTAATCTTACTTGAACTTTACGGATTATAGGATCTTGAGTTTGGTTCATTGCCACTCTAAAGATATTGTTGTTATTTGTCTGAGAATCTGGTAAGTTCTTGAAACCAACTATTAAATATCTTGCTGGTTTAATGCTGTTAGTGATTGGCCATGTTGTGGATTCTCCAGTTAAAGTCATGCTCCCTACAGTGTTGCGACGAAGAAAAGCTATTTCAATGTCTTTAGTTAACGAGTTGAATATTCTCGTTTCTACTTCAATTGATGGTGTTATTACGGGTATGAAAAGTTGGAGATTTGTTATTTCTAATTTTGCATTTGAATTAGCTTCTCCAAAGAATATCTTATCGTCATTAATTTCTCTTTGTAAATGAATTTTAAATGGTAAACCTATAGAAACTTTTCTATGTTCTAAAAGACCGAATAAAGGATATAATTTCCAATTTACGTAATTACCCCATCTATTATCCTCAACAACATTATTGTACTGATTTACTCGTTTGTCAAACCCCTGGTTTACTGCTCTACCGATTCTCTCGATGCTATTTCTGGCAATGACTCTCATTCTAGCGATATCAGCATCGTTAGCTACAGTTTTTACTGGTTCTTTTAAAACGGTCCCATCACCAACATCGGGTATCCAACCCGAGACTGAATCGTAGTTTTTGGGGTAAAGGACTGTTTTCAACATTGTGTCAAATTCTCCAGGGTGTTTGATGGTTTCTATGGGGTTTGATCCCGCTTCCAAAACCATTTCGCTAAATAAAGAAGGAAAGAAATTATTTTCTAATGTTGTATTAGTCTGTGGGACTCTATTTTCATTTGCTGTTCCGTCCTTGATTTTGAAATCGCATCTGAAATAGGCATCAGACAGTAGCAACCAATTTGACAGTGAATTGATCTCGAAAGTGACCCTCCCACCATCATTTAGTTGTGATTTAGATCCAACACTCGGAGAAATAATTATGAAATCTTCTTTTTTTTTATTAAATGAATAAAGAATTGGATCGTATAATCTAAAAATTGGATCAAGAATTTTATTTGCCATTTTTAGAGGAATTATTTTGTTAAAATACAATACATTTACTATATGCATATATAATGTTTAATAGAACAAAATAACAACATATAAATAAGTTCAACAATGTTTAGTAACAACTTTTACTGTATTAATCAACCCCTTGACTACGGATAAACACTGGTAACCAAGAGGTGATCATACAGACTCGTTCCATGGTTTCAAGTATTATATAAATAAGTTCAACAATGTGTAAAGGGAGGTACAACTTTTACTGTATCACTCACAATGTTAATACCGGTCCTACAGGGCCGGTTATCGTGACATTACACACATCTATTTTTAGTTAATGTCCCTAGCAACTCACAAATAACACGTGGTATATGTCTACTTAAGACCGGTCATGATGACATTACACGCTATAAATCTACTGAAGACAAACTATCGATTGCGTGAAGCTTGAGTTATTTTTTAGAGCGGTCCTACAGGGCCGGTCATGATGACATTACACGCTATAACACTATACTATATAAATACACCATAACAAAGATATCCGCGTTATAAGCCGTGACAAACTATGAATTAAATAAACACTTTAAATCGACAAAAACTCATTACCCTGTTGAATGCCAAACTTAAATGATATTAAACTAGAAACACATAAAAAATCATTTCCAAAATATTTGCTCCTGAGGATTGGTTTCTAAACTTCGATTGATTTTCGCAATGTTTGAAACTAATTCGGAAATTGACATGGATAAATTTCTAAATTTTGTGTAGCGTTTACACAGATTTGCTAGAGATCTCAATTTTCTAGCCCAACGCACCGAAATTGACAATTTGTCTGCCACAAAAGTGTCGAAGTTCCCACCATTCAATTTGAATAGTTTTTGTAGCCAACATCCAAATGTTACGTAATGTTGGATGAAGTGTTTCTTATTTTTGATGTACTTGTCACAATTTATAAGTATTTCTTGAACATTTTCATTGTCATTAATTTTGTCGTCAAAATCTTTTATTTGTGTGTTTGTAATTGCATTGTCTCGAAGTCGAGTTTTTAGATATTCCAAATATTCGTTGGAGGATTTAGTTTGTTTGCTAGTCCGCGTTCCTTTATTAAAATCAATTTTTTTTGGTGTTTTGGACAGGGTTTTGAAAGTCGATTTGTGGTAATCGGCTGCACATTGAACACTCTGTTTTTCAAGTTTTTCTTGTAATGTTGTATAATATTGTAAATATTCCTCATGGTATCTGATATGGCTTGTTATCGCTTTAGAAATATCCAAATCACTTATATCAAAATCCATGTCTTCTAATCCATCGGCTTTTTCACTTTCTTGACCTGAAAAAAAATATAATACATATATAATATACTCTTTGATAAATGTTTTATATTTTTTAACATGTTTATAGAAAGATTTATATTACATACTTGACAGATTCATGGATGTCAGATTTAAACTGCCAGTTGAACTTTCTGAAGTTAGTGATTGATTTATCAGTTGGTCATCATCAGTTAGATCCATTGTTTTATCGGTTCCTTTATCATCCATGATCAACAGTTATGTGTGTTAGTATCGTCTGCTGTTTCCCCTGTAGATGTGTCTGTCTCAAACAAAGAACGCAAACTGAATAGAAACAGCTTGTTCCCATAGTAATCAATATATTGACGTCATATTGACCTAAGGGAGAACTAATGTCTCACATACAGTTCAATAACCTCAATATTGATTTATAATAAAACCTGATGTCTCACATACAGTTCAATAAACTCAATATTGATTTATAATAAAAACCTGATGTCTCACATACAGTTCAATAACCGCAATATTATCACGTAATGTATTTGATTAGAAATAGTTTATTGATCAGTTCACCATGAATACAGTTAGCTCATAGTTTATTGATCAGTTCACCATGAATACAGTTAGCTCATAGTAATCAAATAATGACGTTTATACGATGATAATGCAACATGATTAAAGGGAACTAAATCTGTCAATCTTAATAAAACCAGACCACAATGGATTTCAAAGATAAATAAATCATTTTCAAATAGTGGGATAATATGTAATTTGAGGTATTTTATGCTAGGTAGGGACTTGATGGAATGTAGGAAATTTATTGAAGGTGTTTGTTGTAAGAATTCTATGAAAATGTAGGGTGTTTTATGAAATGTAGGGGTTTTGTTTTGGGTACGCTCAATTTGGTTGCATTTTTTCCTCATGTAGTTATAGATTTAAAGCATGTTTTTTCCCCCATGAAATGAAAAATGGAATGGGGGAAACATGCTTTAAATCTATAACTACTATAACTACTTTTACCACTGTCGTCTTCGTCTCTCCTGCAGTGACCTTAATGGTCATAAATTTCTTAGACATGTTAGTGATAATCCTGCGTGCTTTTGTGGTCAACAATTTGAAGATGCAGAACACTTCCTTTTGAACTGTCCCTTACATTTAACTACATGCACGAGATAGATCTATAAACACTTTACCAACTGGCCTTAAAAATATAACATATCTTCTAAACGGTGTAATAAATGACCCTAATCAAACAATACTAATTTTTGAAAAAGTTCACAACTTTCTATTTTTATCAAAACGTTTTTAGAATCCGATTATTCTCATATATATATTTTCGATATCTACTATGGATGTAGCGACGTCTATATATACGTTACTTATTTTAACAATATTGTACTGTACATATGAACATTTTGTATAAGGAGAGGGGTTATATAGGCGAAAGCCTGTTCCCCAATCCTTTTCGTATTTATATGAATAAAATATTGTTTAAAAAAAAAAAAAAAAAAAAAAATCAGAGAACGACTTTCCTTCACCAACTGTAACTAAGTCTAAAAGTTCTAAACAATCCCAAAACGTTTCAAGTGTATATTTCCATATCGAATGACTGCCTTTTTGATAATATGCGTTTATAAATCTACCAAGTTGATCATTATAACATGTTTCTTTTATTATTCATTTTAATTTTATATTGCTTGTATATTATAACCTTCAAGAGAAACAACATTAAAAGGGTTGTAAAAAGGTTTTCCAATCATTTTTTTCGTGTATCGGGGACAATGATAGCGTCAATTTGGAACATTCCGATCCGCTGACTGCCTTTTTGATAATATGCGTTTATAAATCTACCAAGTTGATCATTATAACATGTTTCTTTTATTATTCATTTTAATTTTATATTGCTTGTATATTATAACCTTCAAGAGAAACAACATTAAAAGGGTTGTAAAAAGGTTTTCCAATCATTTTTTTCGTGTATCGGGGACAATGATAGCGTCAATTTGGAACATTCCGATCCGCTGACTGCCTTTTTGATAATATGCGTTTATAAATCTACCAAGTTGATCATTATAACATGTTTCTTTTATTATTCATTTTAATTTTATATTGCTTGTATATTATAACCTTCAAGAGAAACAACATTAAAAGGGTTGTAAAAAGGTTTTCCAATCATTTTTTTCGTGTATCGGGGACAATGATAGCGTCAATTTGGAACATTCCGATCCGCAGGTGTCATGTCATCTAACACCTAGAGTGGATGGAATTGCTGGAACCACAGACGCCTGGTTGAAAATTCGAATGAGCCAATCGAATTGATTCCCATAATTGTTATAGATTAACTTACAAAAAATCACCAAAACCACTTCACACTCCCTTTAATCCGAATGATATTCCACGAGTTCTGTCATCGACACTTTAAGCAACACTTAAATCTCCATGTAATTTTAACCCTCGTGGTAGCTGATTGATTTGTCAAAAACACTAGCAAACAGGAACATTAAATATATTCCTATACACCTCACCTTGATCTATCGTCTTAAGTTAAGTTGATATCATGTCGATGTCATGAATAGATCGTATAATATAATTTTAATATTCATTGTAACTATTGGTAATAAGTTTTATTTGTGGTCTGATTTTATATTTCTTTATAACTAGGTTTTTTCCCTTGAACATCAACAATTAAAAATACTAATGAATCTAGTCTGAATTTTTTTTTAGGTCAAAAAATATTTTGCTCAAATTTGTGAAAACTTTACACCAAAATCTGTAACTATGTGCCCTTTAATGTATCTGGAAGTTTTTAAAAATCCAGCTGTTCATTTTTAAAACCCTACAAACATGCTAAATTATTTAAAAACCTTACGTAAGGTTTTTAAGTGTGCTATGTTTTTGGACGCTGATAGGAAACTAATGAACGGATTTGAGTAAAAAAAACGCCGAATTGTAGAATAATGTCCTTCTTGTGTATTTAAAAGGTTTCAGCTAGAAATATTGAGCCTTTGATCAGTTTGATCAAGAAGATGCATTGATATAATGAACATACTTTAGAAATACTTTCAGGTAATATTTGCGCTGTTTTTGATAATAGAAACGAGATCGAAATTCTATGTCTGAATGTTGCAAGAGATACTTGTAGAAATATAAATGAATACATGGTTGAATGATCTGTGGTAAGAAATATATTTAAACGTCGTTTGTAAATGACTGTATGGAACTATAATAGTGGCCCAGTGATTTAGACGCTTGCTCGCTAACCTAAAGGTCCAGTATGACATAGGACGATCAAATTCATACTGTCATACATGTTTCTTTAGTAACGGTATATATGATCATCTTGACATTAAAAACTTTGAAAATTACATTTGATTTCACAAGGATGGGGTCTTGAGAAAAAATTGCTGTGGATATTAAGGACACAGCAATACATTTCTGTCAAGTTTCAAATCGATAGTTCAATGTAAAGGGTTTACTAATGATTAATGACGAGAATATCATCTTAATCATTAAGATTGTATACCGTTGCTGGTAAAGGTACATGACTGTTTCAATATAATATGGACTCACTCCACCAATTCATATGAAATGCCTTCCCAAATTTCCCAAATCTGAAAGAAATGACTATTTCACACATCAAAAATCCAAATCTAGACGAATATTGATCTAAATGAAAAAAAGGGGAGGGGTTAAGATGTTGGAAAAATACCACCGACTATGTTGTTATTTGCATAAAATATTTTTGTGCAATGAGTCTATACGTGCATTTAAACTATCATTTTTTTTTATGAAACCAATAACTACAATAAACATATTATTATATCAAAATCCATTCAAGTTTTATGAACTTCATTATAATATGGACAATGAAAGCAATATATATAAAGCTTTCTAGAAAAGTGACGACCTAATAGGATATAAATCTAGGTCGTATTTGCAACCGTGATAAATCTTAGTCGTATTTGCAACCGTGATACATCTAGGTAACTGTATTAAATCTAGGTCGTATTCACCAGCGTGATAAATCTTATAGACGGTGGATTCTGACCATTTTTCGTGTAGAAAACTTAAATTTTACCGGGACTAACAATTTTTTAGCTGGATTTAATTTCTAATTGCTGAATATGAAATGATTTGTTTCCAAGCTAGAACATAGCTTGCCAGGCAAGGTAATATACGCCCACTGGGCCACTGGCTTTGACTTTAACCAAATATATTTGACAGTTACAAAAAAAGTGATTCAGAACATTCACATCAAGTTTCTTCACAATCTGTCCAGTATTGTCCTGTAGTGTTTATGAGCTAAAAATTCAACATGTTTTCAAGAACAAGAGCAATAATTCATAGTAAATATTTTTTTATTTTGCTGACTTTCAATAGGGTTTATCCTTGGGTGGTAATAAACATTATCAGTATGTTTCATCAAAATCCGTTATGAATTGTGACCTGTATAGTGAACAACAACAATAATTCATCGTAAATATTTTTCCTTTTTGCTGATTTTCAATACAGTTCATGCTTGGGTGGTGATAATCATTACCAGCAAAATCGAACGGGTTTTCAAGAACAAGGGCAATAATTCATATTAAATATTTTTCAATTTTGCTGATTTTTAATAGGCTTCATCCTTGAGTGGTTATAAACATTATCAGTAAGTTTCGTCAAAATCTATAATGAATTGTGACCTGTTTAGTGTTTACGAGCCAAAAATCAAACGCGTTTTTAAGAACAAGGGCAATAATTCGTAGTACATATTTTCCGATTTTGCTGATTTTCAATAGGGTTCATCCTTGGGTGGTAATAAACATTACCATTGAGTTTTGTCAAAATCCGTCAAGAATTGTGACCTGTAGAGTGTTTACAAGCCAAAAATCAAACGCGTTTTTTAAGAACAAGGGCAAATAATTCATAGTAAATATTTTCCGATTTTGCTGATTTTCAATAGGGTTCATCCTTGGGCAGTAATAAACATTACCATAAAGTTATGTCAAAATCTGTCAAGAATTATGACCTGTAGAGTGTTTACAAGCCAAAAATCCAATGCGTTTTTAAGAACAAGGGCAATAATTCACAGTAACTATTTTCCGATTTTGCTGATTTTCAATAGGGTTCATCCTTGGGCAGTAATAAACATTACCATAAAGTTTCATCAAAATCTGTCAAGAATTGTGACCTGTAGAGTGTTTACGAGCCAAAAATCGAACACGTTTTTAAGAACAAGGGCAATAATTCATAGAAAATATTTTCTGATTTTGCTGATTTTCAATAGGGTTCATCCTTGGGCGGTAATAAACATAACCATTAAGTTTCATCAAAATCCGTCAAGAATTGTGACCTGTAGAGTGTTTACGAGACAAAAATGGAAAACATTTTTAAGAACAAGGGCAATAATTCATAGTAAATATTTTCTGATTTTGCCGATTTTCAATAGGGTTCATCCTTGGGCGGTAATAAACATTCACATTAAGTTTCGTCAAAATCCGTCACTAATTGTGACCTGTAGAGTGTTTACGAGCCAAAAATCGAACGCGTTTTTAAGAACAAGGGCAATAATTCATAATAAATATTTTCAAATTTTGCTGATTTTCAATAGGATTCATCCTTGGGCGGTAATAAACATTAACATTAAGTTTCGTCAAAATCCGTCAAGAATTGTGACCTGTAGAGTGTTTACGAGCCAAAAATCGAACGCGTTTTTAAGAACAAGGGCAATAATTCATAGTAAATATTTTCCGATTTTGCTGATTTTCAATAGGACTCATCCTTGGGCAGTAATAAACATTACCATTAAGTTTCATCAAAATCCGTCAAGAATTGTGACCTGTAGAGTGTTTACGAGCCAAAAATGGAACATGTTTTTAAGAACAAGGGCAATTTTCATAGTAAATATTTTCCGATTTTGCCGATTTTCAATAGGGTTCATCCTTGGGCGGTAGTAAACATTAACATGAAGTTTCGTCAAAATCCGTCAAGAATTGTGACCTGTAGAGTGTTTACGAGCCAAAAGTCGAACGCGTTTTTAAAAACAAGGGCAATAATTCATAGTAAATATTTTCCGATTTTGCTGATTTTCAATAGGGTTCATCCTTGGGCGGTAATAAACATTACCATTAAGTTTCGTCAAAATCCGTCAAGAATTGTGACCTTTAGAGTGTTTACGAGCAATTGTGGACGGACGGACCGACGGACGGACGGACGGACGGACGGACGGACGGACGGATATGGGTGACGACAATATACGCTCCACATTTCATGTGGGCGTATAAAAATTGCCATTTTTTTTTTGTAGAACTTGCCAAAAATATGGAACTTCAATATTCGCAATGCATGACGAGATTGGCTTGTTTACTAGATATCGACCAATCAAATGGCGTTATTGTAATATAGTACTCCGCCGGTTGACCTTTTCCTAGTTCGGCGAGTTCAGCTTTTGACAACATGGCGATCAACGCTTAGTGTTTATTTAATTCACATGGTTTCAAAAGCCTAAAGTTTTTTAACCCTTTCATTACCACATTTTGCTTTAGGGATGAAAAAATTATTTACTACATATTTTCACAATATTTTAGACTTAAAATACTAAATTTATTGTTGGTATAAAATTTTCGGATAGACTTGCCCTTTTTTGGGGATGTTTCATATATGATACTATGGATATTAAAGGTTGATGAACCTAGAGATCTTAAGCATTTGAGAAATCATCAAACACGGCAAATTCCCACTTGAGAGTATATTAAAATAGAATATTATAGCTGTGCGCAATAATAAATATATTTGGTATGTTAAAATGATCAACATGTTCTGCTTTGCTTGAGGCAACTTTTGATATATGGTTATGTTGGAAACATTTCAAAAATGGGTTTTTATTTTGCTTTTGGAAATTATATCTACATCCAATTCCCATCATATTCAAATGCGAACATGAGACTGTATTTCAGTTGACTTGCCTGTGTAATTTGGCCTGATGGACACTTTTTTATTCAATACATTTCAATGAGTCAATTTGTCACTATTTGGAATTAGTTTGTATGAAAAGCCACAAAACAGTTACGTTCTGGGCGGATACATGATACTTGGCATTTGATGCATCTAGTTTGGGTCAACGCTTAACAAATTTTGCATCTACGTATTGAATTTACCTCCACCATTTCAGGTAAATGACCAACATTATCAATGCGGACATCTCTTGATACCATTGGCTGAAGAACTCTTCTAAGTTTTGATGGAGTTCCTTCTGGTTCATTTTCAGCTACAGGATTCTGAGGTCTGCCCCGCTTACGTTGAGTACATTTGTTCCCAAGGATAAGAGAAGTGCTTATATTGGCAGCAAACTGCAAAAGATCCATCTGTGATTTTTTGGAGATGTTGTTGTTAGTACAGTATCTCCTATACAGAAGCCAACCATTTACAATACCAAGATTTATGGTCCAAAAGAAGATTATTTTATACCACTTTCTGCTTTTATGATCAATTCTATAAATGCTCATTAACATATCAAAGAGGTCGACTCCTCCCATATATCGATTGTATTCATGAACTATACATGGACAGTCAACTTCAATTCTTTGCTTCTTAGATTTGTCGTATCGCTTTACCTTGACAACAGGATCTACAGATGTATGAGTTGAAGTAAGATTGACCGTTTTATTATCAAACCACCTAACAACAGCAATACCAGAATTAGCATCTGTCATGTAATCATTTGAACCGCGACCCTCTTTTTTCAAATCTTTTTCAGATTTTAGACTGCATCCACGAAGTCTGTTAGCACGAATTGTCCCAACAGACCAAATTCCATTAGACTTTAACGCTAGCTGTAACCCTAAAAAATTGAAGTAATTATCGAAATAAACTACAAGGTTTTTATGGAAAGGCAAGGTTTCACACAACTTCAAAACTATATCTCCTGGTTGATATTCACACGAATCCGGAACAGTTGGGGTTTTACCATCATACAAAATAAAATCATGTGTGAATCCGTCTTCACTATTTCTGGAAAACACCTTAAACCCCCACTTTTTAGGTTTCTTTGGCAAATATTGACGAAGTACAGACTTCCCCTTGAAAGGTATCATTTGCTCATCGATGCTCTGTCTATGTGTTGGTTGAATCTTCAAGCAGGAAGCTCTTATCTCTTGAAGAAATGGCCTAACTTTATGTATACGATCATATTGTGTATCATCTCTATTGGTTACTAGATTAGTATTATCAGCAAGATGAAGAAACCGATTCATGTCAGTAAATCGGTTCCTAGACATGTGGTCAGCAACAGCAGGAAGTCTAAATTCTTGTGACCAATACATCACGTAACGTGGATAAGCTGTTAAACCCATTCGTATTAATATACCGATATACTGTTCAATTTCTTGTTTTGTCGTATGAAACGAGGACCCCTCTTGTGCTGCATACAAATTTGTTTGCTCTTCAATTAGAGCAAAAATTGGGTCTTCCCAGAATTGTCGAAAAAACCATATTGGTTCCTCTTCTTCGGTGGCATATTCAACATTGTTATTTTGGAAAATCGGGTTCATAACAGGCTGTTTTACTTTTCTCCATCTGAAGACATGTTTTATTGAAGCAAATTGTCTTGATCCTCTCTAGAAGGTGCAAGTTGTTCATTGTCATCAGATGAGTCCGAATCTGAACAAGAGTTATTGCCAGTGACATACTCATCCCCTTCATCAGAATCTGTTTCTGGCTCTGAAATATCTGCATCTGGTAACAAAATAAGCTCTTTCACCTTTTTTGATGACCTTGATGTTACACGAACATCAGCATCCATGGTTTTGTAAAACCTTGAAGGAGGTAAACTACTCATTTTTCAATCTATCATCAAATTACAGACGCCTAGTGTTTTATGTCAGCCATGTAAAATGGCCATGTGCTATTGAAGAAAATATTCATTTTCATGGAAGCAACCACCATAGTATCAAATATGATACATGAGCCTTTTTTGTCAGATTTTCAATATTTTTGACAGGGGGGAAGAAAGAATAAATTGGAACTATATTTGGAATATTATAACACAATAACATAATTTTTATTTCAATTTTTTTTTATTTTCATAATTTTTAGAAAAGTTTGAAATTGGTTCATAGCATAAGACTGTATCAGGTTCATAAGCTATTAAAACATCATATGACGAAGAATTTGTTTTTAATTCAAATCTCAATTTAATCATACTTTTAAACTTAAATTTTAATACCAATTAAACACTTTTGGTGTAATGTAAAAACGAAAATAATAGACGGTTGAAAAAGACAATATATCATATCGGGTGTCCCAATAAAAACGTCCCCAAGTTTGACGGTAATTATCTCAGCTGTTGGTGAATCGATCTCTTTCAAAATTCTCACAGATTTACTTCAACATGTCTGTGTCAGACCCTGAAAATATGAAAATCATCGAATAAAAATTGTACAAGAACTGCCTCGAACAAAATAGCATGTCAAAAAATTCAATATCAGAGCAAACTACACATTTCAACCTGTGTCTATTGTGCTTTATCCACATCGACCACCAATATCGTTCATTTTCCATCCTGAAATGCTCTCACCGATCTCATCTTAAGATATTTTCTCCCAAAAAGCAACCTTCCTGCCTTTCAGTTACGGTTCATCCAGTTTGTTCCACTGGTGATGGTAATGACTCCGGGCAGTATGGGATTTTCTTAAGAAACAAATGTACTGCACTTGGGTTAGAGGGACACACTGATTAAACAAAACTGAAATGCAGGATGGTCGCTTCTCGAGTGGTACCTTTAGATGTGATCCGAGAGAGTTTATCAGGATGGAAAATGTTGGATATTGGTGGTTGTGGTAAAGGCAAAATGGAAACAAATTCAAATATGTTATTTGCTCTGATATTGAATTTTTTTACATGCTATTTTGTTCGAGGCAGTACTCATACAATTTTTGTTCGATGACTTTCATATTTTCAGAGTTTAGCAAGGACATGTTGAAGTAGATTTGTAAGAATTTTGAAAGAGATCGGCTCATCAGCAGCTGAGATACTATTCGTGGACGTTTTTTTTTGCGACACCCGATATATGATACTCTGGCTGCGAAAGGGTTAACTGACAAGGCCATACGACGTGCTTGTGGAATTAATCCTAAAAATGTTTATATCTTTGCTGGGAAAGGTATGTTCTTTTGTTATTAATGTCAGATTATTTAATCAGAACTGCAGAGGTTTGGCAAGTTAGGCATTTCTTATTGCTTGATAAAGGTCTTTTGGTACTCTATTCATGGTTACATTTTTGGTGTGATTTCATTCGTATGAGCTGGCAAGGAAATGGATTTTAAATCCTTGTTCATTTATTTATTTTGAAATGCTGAAAATGTGTATATTATAATATCATCTATTTTGAACATATTGTGTATTATGATCAATGTTGAGTAATCCATTTCTTACTTAATATTTCAGAGGAGGGAGTTATTAGAGCTTATAGCTCTGTTTTGAAGGCTTGTTCAAACGCACAACTTACAAACCCAGAGTTGATAACAAGCACAAATTTGAGGAAATATATGGCTACAGTAACTCAGGTACCTACATCATATTAAATGTCTTTCAGAGAAGAGTTATTTGCAATTTGATAGGAACTCTCAGAGTCTAAAAGACAAGTTTAGAAGCTTTAAAGCAATTTTCAATAGATCGCTTTGGCTTCAGAATAAATGTCAAATTTAGTTAGTAAATAAGTAGTGTAGAGTAATTACGCTTCTGAGAAAACGTTAGTGTTATAGTCTTGAGATATTTGTGTATGGCCTCAGGGCTAAGATGTAAAGGATGACTTAAAATGTGTTCAAGATAAGTTTAAGAATTATTTAGTATAAAGTGAAATACTAGAATGTTTTGTTGATCATTTTATTTTTAAGGTGTTGGATCTCAAACCAAATGAGATGAATTGGGTGTTGGACCATTTAGGTCACAGCATGGATGTTCATAGGATACATTACAGGTAAGACATCTTGTTTTATGAAATATACCTAAGAAAGGGTACTAGTATTATTACATAGAAATTTAACGGGCTAAAATAATCTGTAAAGAACCTGGACCATCGACTTAAATTTCGTATGTTGTCGACTTCTTTGACACTTCTTATGAACATACCAGCTGATACCCTATGGTTGTATTCGCAACTACGTTCTTGAGAACACGATAACAGCCAACCCGAGTTGTCAGTTGCGAACGGCCAGGAACAATCAAGAACAAAACAAATTATCGTACTTTCACTTTCTTCTATTTTTGGGGGGAATTTTTCTGACGATGAGGAGAATCGGGAAATGTCAGTATGCAAAAATCATCTCAACAAATAAAATTATCAATTCTGGCAAACAAATTATTCAATTCTATAGCTATAGATAAATAGAAATAGAAATAATGACAAAAATGTACACACGAATATGATTCATTGTTTATATTCGCCGCCATTTTGTATCACCGTTCTCCGCGTTCTCGTATACCACTCCCGGCGAAATGGGGAGTGACAAGAACGATTAACTCGTGTTTGTTCTTGCCGTTCGAAACTTGGTTCTTGCGTTCTATACAATCTCCGAGTTCTCAAGAACGTAGTTGCGAATACAACCTATGAGAATGACCTTCAAACTACAGGCCGAAGTCACGAGATAAAGCCTTTCAAGCTTATAAACTTTGAAAATGTACACACTGCTACCACTGGAAGTTGACGCTAGACATAAAATATGAAATTATATTTGAATAGCCAAAGTCAATGACCTTCGAAACTAAAACGGAAAAAAATATTGTTTTTAATTCTGTCCCATTTTTTGAACTACAAAGCCGAAATCTATGAACCTTTAACATAATCTTAATAAAACAATGTTGTAACTGTATGCAAGGTCATTTTTAAAAAAAAAAAATTAAACTTTACCTTTTTATTGATAAACAAAATTTTGACATAAACAAAATGTTACCCGGATGTGCCACGCCCTTGTCAGATGTATTGATGCCACTTTATTTATATTAATAATATCTTACTATGGCTAAATTATCAAGCCTTTGCATCTCACGCCCTTGTCAGATGTTTTGAAGTCAAAAAAGGTCAAAATCTATAATCTGAAATTTTGAAATTAATAAACCTTGTTCCCTTTTTTGAAAACTATACAGCCGAAATAGCTGAGATTTATTTTGATGGATACATTTTATATGTGGTATTTTCAATTATGTTTCAATTTTAAAGCCTCTAAACTTAATAGATTATAAACTTTGCATATATTAGAGTAAAAAAAAACTGGTAAACGTTTCCAAAATTGAAAATTAAAAAGAATTCAAATTTTAAATTACAATCCACTTTTCGAAAGAGCTCGGAGAGCACATTCAGAATCTGAAATAAAAATATTCTCTAAGTGAATTAGGTCACGTGCTAGAGCAATCCAAAACCGGAAGTTGATAACGGAGGTCAAATATTAATGTATCATCTGGTAGCCAAGGTCGATGACCTTTGACCTAGTTAGGTCAAGGTCATCAATGGTCAAGGTCACGAGATATGAGCCTACAAAAATTGAAAAAATTCAACCTGAAATTGCAAAAAAGCAAATTCGAAATTCAAAACTCCACTTCTAACAATTTTCTTCAATTTTTATGCTCTTTCATTAAACACCAAAATTGTGAAATTCGGTTCAGCCAAATTGCCTGAATACAAATCGAAGTGTTTCAGGAAAATCAAAATGACGGTCAAAGTTCTACTTCCGGGTTGAATTTTATTTTAAAATCGGCTGTATAATTACTTTGGCTACCGCTCAACAAAATTTCGTTGAAATTCAAAAATATCATCGGATTTTCCACCTTAACCGGAAATGACGCAAAATTTTTGAATACGACAAATTGTTTACATTAGTGACATGCATCTTTTGCAGTAGCAAAGTCCCACAATTATTTACATCGCTGAAAATTAAATTGTTGTTTAATTATCTGAATTTATGTTCAAGATTTTTTCTTATCCGAATGGACTGTAGTTACAAGTATATGTATCATCAATGTTTTTTTTTCTAAATCAAGAAATGTTTCTTCTCAGAAAGTACACATCAAAAATTTTGCTCTGTATAATTGAACATTTGTCTGTCTTTCAACACCTAATGAAAGCTATTTGATTATGTGTGTTGATTATTGCAGGGCGTACGTACGCCCTCCTTTGTTTTCGTATTGATTGTATCAATTTGAAACTTCGATGATGTAGACCGCAAGCAAGAACAAATAATTCTGCACAGTCAAAAAATGTACATCACTTCCGGTTTCAATGATATCACTTCCGGTTACATCACTTTCGGTAAAACTGGGTGATGTTAGAAATAAGGTATGCATAATATTAATGTTGCTTTTACAAACATTTGTGATCAAAAAAATATTTACCGGAAGTGATAATTTGGCAGCCATATTGATTTGGTCATTTTGCCAAAATTGCTATTCAGAATCTATTTGTTATCCGACTTTCACAATTTTGATGTTAATCGAAAGATTGAAACTTTGTCTACAACAAATGGGAAGCCGAATTTCGATTTTCGATTTTGACTTTTTTGTATAACGAAATGTTTTTTTCCAAAGTTTAGAGGCTTGTATCACATGACCTTGACCGACCTTCACATTACACATAATGATACCTTGTGACCTTGACCTTCTGATGACCTTTTAACCTTTGGGGTCAGACCACTTAAACCTATTTTACATGGCTCTAAACATGGCTTTTTTAGCATATTGCCAGTGCTGTAGCGCAAAACCTAACTGGAATAACACTCTAATGTTTGCTGATTTTTGATGTACTCTTTAAATTGATTGTTTATGATCAGGAGGTGAACACTGTTTCCTTTACTTTCTTTACTAAACTCATTGAATTTACTACAGTGGTTAAATTGATTGTTTATGATCAGGAGGTGGGGACTTTCTTCGCTACACTGTACCATTTACTTTCTATACTAAACTCATTACATTAGAATTTATTGGCGTTGTTAAAATGAATGTTTATGATCAGGAGGTGAGGGCTTTCTTCGCTACACTGTATCCTTTACTTTCTATAATAAACTCTTTAAATTAGAATTTACTGTCGTGGGTAACTTGATCGTTTCTCTGATTTAAGTAATGGGTTTGTAGATGCTGTGCCTTTGAGCCGTTTCTTTCAGACCTGGTTCTATGCCCTTTAAAATTAGATTTTACAGCCGTGGTTTTTTATTGATCTTGTTTACAGTTGTATTTGTAAATTTTCTTCTTACAGTTGTGGTGATTCTACTTTTGAATTCCAGTAGAGATCTCAACGAAAATATTTATTAATAGTTTTCTTTACTCTCAGAGCTATAGTGCATGTCTAGTTGAAGCAGTGCAGTGCTTCTTCTGTTCTGGTATCTTTACATTTAGATTGCAGTAGACTTTTCATCAACAATATTTAATAATAGTTATCTTGCCTCTTGCATTCAATTTAAGTAGTTCTATTCATAGCGTTGCATGGAATATCTGCTTATAAATACTTACTAATGGTTTACCTGTCTCTTGCAGTTGTGGTGTCTTTACTTTTTAGACTGCTGAAGACTTCTCATCGTCAATATTTAATAAGAGTTATCTTGCCTTTTACAGTTGAAGTAGTTCTACTCAGAGTTGCAGAGGATATCGGAACTAAAATACTAACTAACGGTTAACTTTCTTCTTTCAGTTATAGTGGAGGTACAATAGATGTCTGGACGAAGTACATGTACTTACTTATACTCCTGTCTCTTGCAATTGTAATTTGGCTGTTCCATCTCTTATAGATATATTACTGCAGTTTGACATAACATAATTTAATTTTTTACCTTCCAGGTTTTCTATTTGGCATTATCATTTTTGGCAAACAATTCACACTTTTGGCAAATCTAAATTCATAACATACTGTCAGGGGATGAGTAAACATCCTTCAAGCTGGTCTTGAGCATGGATAAATCCTACCTCCCCCTTCAATTTAGAATAAGAACAATAATGGAGTAGGGTTGGGTAGCCCGCTCGCAGCACTTGCCCTGACCTTTGGCTTTACAAATTTAATGATTTTTTTTTTTTTTTTTTACAATTTGTCGCAATGTACTTAATCTTTTGACGATAATATGTCCATTTAATACACATGTACTTGTGTATATTGTTATATTGTATATCTTAAAAAAATATCCATTAGCCTGTGGTCATGTAGCCTACTTGACCTCTAAATCATCACTCTGTACATTATTTTTTTTTTCTTTTTGGGTGTCTATATGTTGTATATTGTATCTATGTTTGTCCCCATGGGCTGGGTGTGAGACGGGACCGTTATCACTCGTGGTATTGGGCCTAATTCTGACCCGTGTAAAATAAAGAGTTTATTATTGTGGGACTTTGCTACCGCAAAGTCCCAGTTTTTTTTCGAAATGTTTCCATTTTTTTTTTTCGTTTTTTACACAGGACACACAGCCTTAACTACAACAGCTGCAGCAATCTTTTTGCAACTTCTGAAGTCCATTTTTTTCGAGGTATTGCATAAATATAAATTTGAACATTTTTGCAAAAGTGCAAATTGCACATTGCAACCTCAGCAAAAACCGGTTTTTTGACCCTGGAAGCCACAATTTTGGGCCGATTTCGCTCGGGTTTTCATTTTTGGAATCTGTGACTAAATTCCGATGTGATATGACTTAAAAAATTTCAAATTTCAAAAATTCGTAGCATACTTTTTTTGGTCGATTTTCGAAATTTTGGGACCATTTTTCAGTTTTTTTCTGATTAATCTGAAATTTTGATAAAAGATGCATGTCACTAATGTAAACAATTTGACGTATTCAAAATTTTTGCGTCACTTCCGGTTAAAGTGAAAAATCGATTTTCACTTCCGGTTGAATAACTTCCGGTGTAATTGAAATATTTCAACGAAATTATTTTTATCGTTATTAATCGTAATTCTACAGCCGATTTTAAAATAAAATTTAGTCCGAAAAAAATACTTTGGCCGCCATGTTGATTTGCTACATTTTTATAAAACGAAAAATGGGGCCTTGGTGGTAAGTGTGACGTGTGTGATGTTTGTATTTCTGGAAACTACAGTCGATTGCGACCAAAAACTGGGAAGTCGAATTTTGAATTTCGGTTTTCCTTTTTTGCAACTTCCGGTTGAATTTTTTCAGTTTTTAAAGGCTCATATCTCGTGACCTTGACCTTTGATGACCTTGAACTTAAGTAAGTCAAAGGTCATCGACCTTGGCTACCTGATGATACTTTAATATTTGATCTCCGATATCAACTTCCGGTTTTATAGCTGTCTGAAAATAGCCAAATTCGCAACTTTGTACCGCTCCTACAGGTGACCTAATTAACCTAGAGAGTTTATTTTTGCATATTCTGAATGGGCTTTATGAGCTCTTTCAAACGATATATCACAATGTATTGTAATGCAAAATTTTTATTTTTTAAATTTTGCAATTTTGAAAATCTTTAAGCGATTTTTTGAATTTTTTAACTTTAATATATGCATAGTTTATGATCTATTAAGTTTAGAGGCTTGGAAATTAGAACATAATTGAACATACCACATATAAATGTATCCATCAAAAAACATTGACATGGGCGTGGCACATCCGGGTTAAATTTTAATTTTGTTGTCTGCAAAAAATCCATATAGACCACATTTTTTTGAAAAAATGCTTCTGCACACACCAACCTCATTACTTTATCTCAATTATATCAGAATCTGCTGTATAGTTCAAAAAAGGGAACAATGTTTATAAATTTCAAAATTTCCGATTATAGATTTTAACTTTTTTGACATTGATGATTGTATATCTCGTTAACCAATGAATGCAAAGGCTTGATAATTAAGCCATAGTAAGATATTATTAATATAAATAAAGTCACTTAAAAAAATCTGACGTGGGCGTGGCACATCCGGGTAAAATTTTGTTTTTGTCAAAATTTTGTTTATCAAAAAAAAGGTAAAGTTTAAATTTTTTTCAAAAAATGACCTTGCATACAGTTACAACATTGCTTTATTCAGCTTATGTTAAAGGCATATTGATTTCGACTGTGTAGTTTAAAAAAGGGAACAAGGTTAAAAAAATCGTTTTTGACCTTGACCTTTGTTGACCTTGACCTTTTTACGATCAAAGTTCATTGACTTTGGCTGTTCATTTATACTTTCATATTTGAAGTCTAGTGTCAACTTCCGGTGTTATTACTGTATGCATTTCCAAATTTTAAAGACTTGTTTCTCGAGAATTTAACCTTGAGTGACCTTGAACTTCAGTAGGTTGAAGGTTATTGATAAAGGCTTTCAGCTGATATGTTCAAATATTAGGTCTGGTGACTACTTCCGGTTTCACAACCTTACAAAAAAATAAAAAAATTTAAAAGTTGTTGACGTTTTTGGCACTTCGGATTTACGTTCAGGGCCGATGTTTTCTAAATTTCCCTTACATCTTGCACATTTGCAAAGTCCCACTCTGTGCCACATGTGGCTCTAGTTATTATTATTATTAAATCTGCCCTACCTCCATAAAAGAAGAAAAATGTGGCCATGTCGAATCTTCTTTTTGATATTATTTTTTTGATACTTTTTCATATTAGTACCAAGTTATGTCAGAAAATGCACAGGTAAGGTGCTTGTGTCCCCCATGAAATTTAAATTCTGTTTTATTTTTTACCGACTTAGTTCATATTTGGCATGCAATGTTCAATGGAGGATTTTTTTCTCGAAATAAACATTTATCAAAAAATAAAACTTCATGGGGGACACATAGGCACCTGTTTAGGCTATCCTTTGACTCCTGTCCGTACAGGCACCTGTGAGAAAAAGCGATTATTTTGTAAACTTTATTATATTCACTGCTTTGGTGGCACTCTAGAATTGCGTTTCTACCAATTCCATCCGTCAAAACATCTGTCCCACCCCCACCACAGAATAAGGACAATTTTGGATATCACTCACTAGAAACTGTAGACAAATAATATTATGTACATCCATTTTAGGCTTATTTTTTTTAATTACAGATTTAGGTACGAACATTCAGTTTTGAAATTTTTAAACACTGGCACTTTGGGATGGGGTTTCTTCCAATTCCATTCAAATCCGCCCACCACCTCTCAGTAGACTAATACGTACGCAGGCCTACGCTTCATCTCCATTATGCCTACTGTAGACTAGTTTAATTAAATTACAATATTTTCGGTTTTTCATTTTAATACGACAATTCCAAGAAATAAGTGTATCCGTTGGTCGGCCACTAAAGTAAACACGAAGTGTTCATTGAAAACTATACATATTTCAGTCACGTGGGACTTTTCGAGACTTAGCAACGTGACGCCATCATTAAACTGATTCTATGTTGAATGTCTAATGTAAAGATGCAAATGTAATATGTAAAGCTACAAAAAACTTGTGTCGCTTGAAAAGTTCAAAAGATCAAATGTTTTATGGAAGGCGATTGAGGACAAAATACTTGTCAGAGGTTTAAAGTGAAAATTTTACATGTGACATTTCGTTGGGTTAGAGCAAAAACATCGGAAGTGACAAAATCTGGATTTTAGGTTTTAGTCAATTTTTGAGGTCAAGATATAAAGTTTTATTAACCTAATATCTCAATTGATGGCTTTATTGCTATAAATAGTAATACTTTCTACTTCAATATCATTGTATCTGCATGTTAAGGACAATGCTTAGAGCAAAAACATCGTAAGTGACTTGTTTGGAGCGGAAACATCGTAAGTGACATGTTTGGAGCGAAAACATCGTGACTTCTTTGTTTTGATCAAGTAAATTATCATTATATAATAATTGTAACACAATAATAAATGTTACATGATATTGTTGGCATCATTGACACCTGACTCATGAAACTGTTGTCATGGTAACCGATGGCGATGTCATGTTCACAAGAGGCATTGTAAATGTTAATCGCATAATTTGACATCATAATGATTAAAACATGACATTATAATGATTTAAGCATGATTTTTTAACATGACATTGTGATGTCATGTTGATTATGACATCATCAATCAGTGAGATCACGATTCTGTTGACATGGTAATCGATGATGATGCCACAGATTCAACAAAATGGCATCAACAAGACAACAAGGCATTGCCAATCTGTCCATCAAAGATGTTATTACTGCAGTTCTTGGTGAGTATCTTCTGTTTGCAATGTAGTATTCCTGTTCCGAATAGTATACATAGTCATAGCATACATAATTAAGGAGGGTAACCAAAAGTGTCCATACAATTTGATGTTGATCGAATCCCCAAGTGCACGCCAATGTTAAGGTTGTACGTGTTGATTCTGGTGTTACTGATGTCAGTGCATCTAAGCCATGTTGAGCTCGGCATTGTGATATTTACATTTTATCTCTTCCAGATTCTGAAGATGATTATGATGACGACAGTGATCGAGATCCCAATTTCTGCCCAAGCTCTGAACTCAGTTCAGAGGAAGAATCTCAGAAACTGCATGTACAGCCAGCTCCCGATTCTGCTACACCTGTACCTCAGGTGGAAGTCAAAAGAAGCAGTAGAAAAAGGAAAAGAGACCCATCATCATGGAGGAAGAATATCAAAAGAGATCTTTTCAATAGTGGGAAACGTGGTCGATCTGGTTCTGCTGATTTGGGTCGTCGACTCAGGCCCTGCAGCTGTGGTCAGTCATGTAGGCTACAATGTTACAAAAAATTTGATCAGTCTGAACGTCTGAACATTTTAAAATCATTTTGGGGAATGAATAACCACCAAAGACGGAGGGATTTTGTCGCATCACATGCAAAACGATTCGGGAAAAAAAAGTGTATGACAAAGGGAGAAAGCCGACGGAAGTATTCCATTTATTATTATCTGCCATCAAATTCTCATCAAACCCACACAAGAGTATGCAAATCGATGTTTTTAAATACACTCGATGTATCAGATTTCATGGTAAAATACAACCTTGATCGTTGTAATGCCGGCATTATTTTAAGACCAGAGTCCAGAGAACCAGCAAATAAAACACCTGTTGAGCTTAAAGAGGGTGTCATGAATCACATCAACAGTTTCCCAAGAGTCGACAGTCACTACTGTCGTGCTACGACAAAGCGTGAATACCTGGACCCAAATCTGAACATCAAGATGATGTACCGACTGTACCACACAAGGTGTGAGGAACAAGCTTCCATTTGTGTTACAGAGTCCATGTACAGACACATATTCAACACCGAATTTAATTTAGGATTCCATATTCCCAGCAAAGACTTATGCGATACGTGTGTGAAATTCAATTTAAAAAAAGAATCTGGGAATTTTGATGAAACAGACGAAGTGGAGCTTCAAGACCATTTACGAAGGAAGGAACAGGCTAGAGCTGCTAAATCAGATAAGGTGGTGGGCGACGGAACTTCTATTACGGCCGTATTTGATTTGCAACAGGTGATGGTAGCCCCAAAACTTGCAGTTGGGTCGGCATATTATTTGCGCAAACTAAATGTTTACAACTTTACAATTCTAGAACTCCAAACTCTACAGGGATTTTGTTACACATGGCAGGAAAGCGAGGGCAAACGTGGGACCAATGAAATCGCATCTTCTTTACGTAAATGGTTAACTGATAAAGACGATGAGGGTTATAGTTCTGCTATCTTATACAGCGATTCGTGTGCGGGTCAGAATAGAAATAAAATAATGTGCACGGCCATACTTCAATTCCTAAGCCAATCTAAAAGTATACGAACTGTTGAGCAAAAATATTTTGAATCCGGTCACAGTCAAAATGAATGTGACAGTATGCACTCTTGTATAGAAAGAGAATATAAAACTTGCGATGTTTATCTACCTTCTAGTTATCAGTTATATATGCGAAAGGCAAGTAAAAAAAAACCATACAAAGTTATTGAAATAACACATGATGATATCATTGATTTCGACCTTTTAAATTCTCTTTCATTCAAGCAAAATGCATTCTCTGGAATCATGACTGTTCACCATATTGTATATACGTCTAAAAATGGTGAACTTACCATATCATTCTCAAATGAAATAGGAGGAGACATGGTTAAAAAAGCATATAGAAAACGTGGACATCCATGTGATTTGGCATCAGTTCAATTGACAAAAGCTTTTCAATCCACTCAAGTCATTGACAATCAGAAAAAAGCTGATTTACTAAAATTGTGCGAATTTATACCAAGGGACTGTCGTCATTTTTACAACTGCCTTCTCACTGAATAGATATATACTGTTATTCAAATAGTGCTATTAATGAAAATGGAATGTTAATCAATGAAATGATTTAATAAATATTGTTGGAATATTTTGTTGTTTAGAATACTGTGACAATATCACTTACGATGTTTTTGCACTAAATATGAAGTGTGATATACCTTGGAGCAAAAACATCGTATCTGACTTTTTGGCTAGTTGCCAATGCATAACAAAATCGTTACTACCCTCCAATACCCTCCCTGTGAATATAATTTGATGTTTTAGAAACATCCAGAGCAAAAGTAATATCTCTGATTTGTGACTGTGAGTTTAAACTAAAATGTTCGTTATCTCCTTTTGCATTATTAGTCACTTACGATGTTTTCGCTCTAAAATCTAAATGATCACTAAATGGCTCTGTTGATATGTAGAGCAATCAATGAGGTTCCATATCCTTCTTACAGAATTAAAATATCTAAGAGAAATCGCTTCCCTAAAATGTAACCATTTTTTCACGTTACCATGGCAACCGCGATTAAAATTTGACCAATTTTTAAAAATGTCTTTTAAATTATTCTGTTATCCCCCGATAAGTTATTTGTAACATATAAAGGGCATATATCACCATAGACCGGAATACCTGTATCTATCAATGCCGCTGGCAGAGAGTCAGGATTACATCTTATTCAATAACTTGATATTCAGCAACCAATTTGGTTGCGTTGAATTATTGTTCTTCCTTGATGTCATTATTAAAAACTGACCATTTTCTTATATGTTATGATGCCATCTCAACATTCGATCCCTTTTTCGACATAATAAACTAATCCTTGTTGTCTGTAATCCTAGTTGAAATTTTCAAGCTAGAGGTATTTTGAACATGGCCGCCATTTTTAAATAAGACTTATTGTCATTCAAATTACATCCAATCAAAAGACTTCTCTCAAAATTAACCAAATCTCCCAAACAGAGTGAAGATCACGTGATTAAGTCAAAATGGCGTCTGAAAATTGTAAAAAAATGGTATTCTCTGACATCTAGTTTCAGCACAACATTTGTTTGGGGTAAAAAATACCCCAACATACCAGCATGGTGTGTTTTGATTTCAAAGTATAACACATTCAAAAATTATAATTGTAGCAACGTGGAATGATCACAGGCAGGTTGTATATTCATTCAGCTACAATGTCTTAAATAACCAAACTGCTATCTTCGATGGCATTTTGAAAATTCGAAAAAAATCAGTGATGGGGTCCCGAAATACCCCAAGTTCTAGCACAAGGGTTAATGTTTACCAAGTTGCTCAAATTTGATACTGTTAAATATACAAGATTGTCTTTTGATATTTTTTATTTTATTTGTCATGTTCAATTATAAAGTTAAAAACTGATTACCTTGGATATTAAGTAGTGGATACAGTGCAAATATGAAAGTTTTGCCATATCCAGTTGGAAGTTGTGTAAAAACATTATATCCATTTATGAGATATTCTAAACATCGTTTTTGTTTTGTTTTTTTTTTCAAAGTAAAATTTGTACTTAAGTTTAATGATTTAAGAATTTCATCTAAAAATTCCATCACTATCTCTCAAATGGAATATAAATGTAAAGCAATGTATATTAGAAAATAACTAGACAGAGGGACTGGGGTTCGACTGCTATGGTATATGGCCTTTTAAGGCTTGAGCTTCCCTATTCACTGGGGCTGTGAAAGTAAAAATATATATTTCTGCTATTCAACTGAGTTTTCATGTGCAGATTTGAAGCATTTTTAGAGATCACAGACATTGGTAGGTGAAAATTCTGGTGCTTGCATAATTTTCAACATAACACACATATTGAATGAAAAATTTATTGTGATGGCCCCTTTAACCCATAATTGACATGAAAAATAAAAATTGTAAATTTGTTTTATTGGTGTTTTTTTTATGTACTGAATTCTAGATAAATAATTTTTTTTTTTAAAACTTTAGTTGGATAAAATTGATATTCTTGTTTCCCATTGAATATAGGCCATTGAATAATTATTGATGGGCAGGGCTAAAGGCTGTCATTGTTTAACTCGTGTACTTTATTCCTTAGGAATCATTTGTTTTAGATGAGTTTTTTTCTTATGTACTATGTCTGTGCATTCTAGACCCCCCCCCCCAAAAAAATGTGATATTAAACAAATTGGTATTCAAAGGATCATAGCTGTTCCTTGTGAGTGCGATACGAGCCATATTTGATTTTCAGATTTTTATAAAAGATGAATTTGTGAATGATTAAACAAATAATTGCGCAATTTCAATTCTTGATACGAATGGACACATTTTAATGACAACTCTTAAATACTGATAATAGATTGATAATAGACACGGAAAGTAAAGGGTAAGTGAAGAAAAGTGGTCTTGAGTTTGTGATAAAACTATTTAGTTACAACTTGTGCTGAGTCTCTGAAAAAGTGAAAAAATTAAAACTTGGTCCGAGTTTGTCAAGTGATCGGGGGTCTTTTGGATCTAGTTGTCTTGTATTTATTGAAAGGCACACCCGTCACAAACAACAAAAACTGTCTATTGACTATTGACCGAATCAAAGTCAAAAGACGGCATTGTTATGAATTAGGTTATGAATTCATGTACACAGAAAAAAAAAAAATAGAAATTTTGATTTGACCATAAAGAGCTTTAAAATTATCGTTTTCTGATGTACAATTGTTGTGATCCCAAATTTGTGCACGACTTTTGGCGCAAATTTAGTTTCGATTTTTTAGTCTTTTTTAACCCAATTCGGACAATTCGTAATTTTACACCCAGCGTAGGAATATGCCTTCTTGTAGTGGTATTTCTACTAATAAACCCGTAGGCACAAATGTGTTGTCGGTTACACCATCAGCATCTGTTGACCTCAAGCTTTCCCTGCCTCCATTTCACTTGCTAGTATGCTGAATATTGGGAAATTAATACCCCCAGCACAGTCAGAAAAAGAGAGTTTAATTCTCTCCTTAGAGGAATTTCTAATTGATGAGCAGCAATGGTCTGATGCAAAGACTGTTAAATTAAATGTTTGAAAAAAAAACATTTGCTGAAGCGGGGTTTCGGGAAGCATTCAAAGCCGAATGTACTGAAGGTTTAAACACTCGCATTCTGTATGTTGTAAAAAAAATACAAAAATGATCAAGTAGCCAGCATTGTCAACCTTTTTGGTTCAATCGAGGCTCATACTAGAAAATCGGTCCAAATGAATTGATGTCCTAACAATTGGCGTCCCGCCTGGCGTTTGATTGTATAAAAGAATATGGACCAAACTTTGCATATAATACTGTCTATTTTGCAAAAACAGGGGACACATGCTTCACATTTGAAAGTTACATAAATGGTACTTTTTTTTAAATATATTAACAACACAGGATCTATTTTTGTGCAGGATCAAAGTGATCAAGCTTTGAAAGCTCAGACATTGACACATTTTTCTTACAACAAAACCAACAAAAAATTAATGATCCTCGATACTCAATTAGCTGGTTATCAACTCTATGATCCGGAAATTGCATCTAAAAAGTTGTCCGATGATGACGGTATTTACTTTTGCCTTGGAAATCTATCAGAAACGGCTATAAATAATTTCTTTGAGCGTCATGTCATGCATGTTATAAATATTGCCACATTATTGAAATATCAGAAGCTTCATGCATTCAATAAATATGAAATGAACTTTTGTTATTGGCAATTAATAGGTCTAGTTTTTCAATTAACCATGTTCCAGTTATAGCTTATATTTACTTCAAAGAGACCCATATATATATTCTATTTGTTTGAAGTGATGTCTTAATTTTTAATTAAAACGTAGGAAGAAAAAAAGAAAAAGAAGCTCTTCATTCACTTAAAGCAGATACAGAAATTATCATTGGTAAAGCAGATAAAGGAGGTGGTATTGTCGTTTGGAACAGGGATGATTACGTAAAAGAATGTATGAAACATCTGGATAACCAACTAGTTTATGAGAAAGTACCGTATGATCTCTCAGAGGAAATTCATAACGACTTGAATAATTTGGTGAGTAATTTTAAAAATTCCTGAAGTAGAAAAAAAATCCATATTGAATAGGCCTATCAAAAAACCTGCAGAATTTTATATCCTTGGTAAAATCCACAAGATGAATGATGAAGCTAAAGTTCCTCCTGGTCGTCCTATCTGTAGTCAAGTTTCTGCACCTACTAAACAAGCCTCCCTTTGGCTTGATTTGAAGCTGAAATCAGTAGCAGATGCTTATTGCAATGAAATGGTGAAAGATACTACTGAATTTCTTCAGAAGATTGAAACATTTAATTTAGATCCCATTCCTTTTCAACAATTATTAACATTTGATGTCATAAGTTTGTATCCTAACATTCCTATACCAGAAGGAATTGAAGCCCTTAAAGAAGCAATGTCAGTCACGGATCTATTAGACGATGATGAAGTTTCAGCTATTTTACAACTCGCCAAATTCACACTTGATAATAATGTTTTCACTTTTAATGGTTTATTCTATTAACAAATTTCTGGCACTGCTATGGGATCGCCTTTTGCTGTGACGTACGCTAACATTTTCATGTCATTTTGGATAAAAAAAAAGTTTTGGAATCCTTTATCTAATAAACTTAACATTAATTTTCGATTCATTGATGATATTTGGGGAATATCGTCTATGTCTTCTAAAGATTGTGCAGACTTTCTGACCCTGCTTAATAATCAACATCCAACAATCAAGTTCACCATGAATATTAGTGAAAACTGTGTTTCCTTTCTTGATGTCAACGTAATTAAAGAAGACGGCCATTTAGAAACAGATCTATTTTCTAAATCTACAGACACCCATCACTACCTGCCACCTACTAGTGTCACCCTAAACACATTTTCAGCTCTATACCATATAGTGGTGCTCTTCGTATTAAAAGGATTTGTAGCAAACCAGAGTGGACTGAAGCCAATCTTAAAAAAAATTCATCTTACTTAAAATCTTGTGGTTACAGCAAAAAAACTATCAAGAAGGCCTTCAAAAAAGTTCAACTCAAAACCCTTAATGAACTCCTCCAGTACAAGACCAACAAAAACGACAATGACAAGCAAATTATTCCTTGGGTTACTACTTATGATCCTCGACAACCTAACATCAGAAATATGGCTAAAGATAGTACATTATTAGACACCAGTGAAAGAATGCAGAAAGTATTGAAAGATAGTAAGATCATCATGGCTGAAAGAAGAAACAAAACTATTGGTGACATCCTTCGAGCTAACAAATTACGGAATGACAGTAAAACTAATACAGAAACTTGGGGATGTACACCATGTTTAAGACGCAGACCTCCTTGTAAAGCGTGTGACACCATCAACATTACCAATACCGTGACAAGCAAAGACTCAAAAGTATTTTACATAAAAGACTCTGTTAATTGTTCATCCAATTTTGTAATTTATTGTTTAACTTGTTCACAATGTGGAATTCAATATGTAGGACAAACTATAACATCATTTAGTGTAAGACTTAACAAACACCGTTCTAATATTAAATTAAAGAAAGAGGGAAAAGCACCTAGAGTGTCTCCACATTTTAATATGCCAGGTCATTCTTTTACATGGACTATTCTCCAGAAAATTTACCATGAGAACAAAATTAGATTAGATATGGCTGAATCATTTTGGATTCATAGACTTAATACTGTATGGCCCAATGGCTTAAATGAACAAAATCCTGACAATCTCAAAAACTTTTCAAAGTAAAAAATCTTTTTTAGATCAATACTCCCTTTAAATTATTTTGGCTTTTACTTTAATTATAGCTAGAATTTTTGTTAGGAGTGTTGTTGGGTAGGACCTCTGATGTCATTAGCTTGATGACGTCATAATTTTTATGACTTCATCTTAATTTATCTCTTTATTTTGTATTTTAATCCTCCCTGAGGAAGCTCTATTTTATTAGAGCGAAACGTTGGAATTTAAATGGTTTAATATGACAGTGTTTTTTTATTTTGTATTGGACTCAATTTTTAATTAAGTCTCATTATACCAATATAACAGATATTTCATTTATAAAGTGTAACTTCCAAACAGTTACTATTGCAGACTATATGGTTTAATACAACAGGTATTTCATTCTTACAGTGTAATTTCAAATGGTTTCAATACAACAGGTATTTCATTCATACAGTGTAATTTCAAATGGTTTCAATACAACAGGTATTTCATTCATACAGTGTAATTTCAAATGGTTTCAATACAACAGGTATTTCATTCATACAGTGTATGGTCTCAATACAAATTTCTCATCTAGAGGCCGTCCATTTAATGATCGATGATCCAATAATATTTGAGTGTCATCTCCTGACAACAATAATTCAGCAACTCTCGCGTCAACTTCACCTTCATTGGTACTACTTGGATTTGAAATACAATTGGTCAGAGAATGATACATATGCCTTAGTACAGACTTTAGTTTAAACAATATTTATTTCTATACAAGTTACATTATATATACAATACAATTCTAAAATACAATCTAGTCGATCCAAAGACAAGCATAAAGCTTATTTTAGTCTGTTTCGACCTTATCTATATACACAATTATTTACAATTGTTTCAAAATAATACATTAGTGAATCAGAAGGTCTATACACATGTATGTATAAATCCATTCATTGGTAAAAGGCGTGAGCCAATTGTAACTTACGGCAGTAAATTAATAGACGTAGAGGGAGAGTATATATCGTAGGTATTAGTTTACAAAGCGTTTGGATAAGGAAATAAGCTTTTGAACAGTAGAGAAAATATGAGCATTGATACTTAAAGATAAGTCTGGATTACCAAATAGAAGTGAAGAGATAGAGCGGTGATGAAATGGAAGGAGATTTATAGTCGTGTTGCGTGTATTAGAGAAGAGTCTGCAGTGAAGGAGATAATGCTCGGAATCCTCAAAGGGATGTCCATATACACATGAGGGATTGTCGCTGATGTGCATAAGAAATTTGTGGGCTTGTAAGGTGCTTTTGCAATTTCTTAGTCTGGTATGTAATATTTGGAGGGGACGGTCCCCAGAGTAAAAATAGATAGGGACAGAAGATTTAGAAATATATTTTGAGAGTTGATATTTTAATTTAGACAAAGAAGAAGAATTTCGAAGGGCAGTGGGTAATGTATTCCAGGTTTGTACAGCAGACGGAAGAAATTTATATGATACTGTTTAAAGTGCGGAGCTGAGAACCGTGTCTTACATTATACGGATTTGCAGTTGAAATATTTGGAGGAACCAGAATACTTAGATATTGAGGTGTCATTCTATTAATCATTTTATAAAATAGTATCATTTTGTGAGTAAATCTTCGATCGATTAAGCTAGTAAAACCAGATTCTTTGTATAAAACGGAATGAGAAATGCCACGAACGAGGCCTGTGATAGAACGAATAGCATCAAATTTTAATTTTTCTAATTTATCAGCGTCATTTTGAGAACAATTATTCCATAAAACATCTGCATAATCATATATTGGTAAGATAAATTGTTAGTAAAGTGTTTCGAGAGATTTACGAGAGATTCTATATACTAAATGACGAAGACAGTCGACCATTTTAGAGGTTTTAGAAACTAAATAATCAATGTGAGATGTCCATGAACCATCTTTACTAAAAATAACGCCTAAATGTTTGTGATCATCTGAATCCGTAAGAACTGTATGGTTAAATTCAAGGGTGAATAGTGAGGGATCGTGTTTTCTAGAAAATCTCATACATTTGGTTTTCTGCGGATTAAAAGTAACTTTCCATTTGACAGACTAAAGATGGATACGCTCTAAATCATTATTGAGTGTATTATGACATTCCACTTTATCATCAATACCGAGATAAAGTGAGGTGTCATCAGCAAATAGACGAATATTTGATTCAATATCAGAAGTAATATCGTTTATGTATATTAAAAATAAAAGTGGCCCTAAAACCGAACCTTGGGGAACACCAGCTTCAGGATTTTGTTCACGTGATGACTGGCCTTTAATGACGACTGATTGTTTTCTATTGTGAAGGTAGTCTTGGAGAAGTTTTAAAAGATTGCCATAAATGCCAATAGAATTAAGCTTATAAACCAGACCTTTTAACCAGATTTTGTCGAATGCGGAACTTATGTCAAAAAATATCATTTTTATTTCATTTCCAATATCTAATGTTTTTAAAATGTCGTCGTATATGTTTATTAATTGGAAAACAGTAGCATCTTTCTTTATAAAACCGGACTGAAATTTGGATAATATATTGTTTTTGGATAAAAAATTATAAATATGATTATATATTAGTCTTTCAAAAACTTTACCAAGTGAACTTATTAAAGAAATTGGACGGTAATTAGAACAAATACAAGGGTCGTTTTTCTTGTACAATGGAATCACGTTTGAACATTTCCATTGTTTGGGGAAAACACATAAGTTTTGACAAATGTTAAAAAGTTTTGATAATGGTAAGGCTAAACCGTTAGAACACAGTTTTAGTATATTGTTATTAATATTATCTGAACCGTTAGCTTTGCTCGTATCAAGGGAATTTAAAATCAGTTTAACATCATGTGAGATGTATACTGGTTGATCAATTTGGAAGTCATTAAAGACAATGGGAGGTAATTCGTTATCATCGTTTTCGATCTCTGGTCCAAGTTTTGTCACATTTTTCTTCTCGACACAAGCGCCTTACGTTGAAGGCCAGTTCAGAGCGCACTTTAGTCAAGTCATCATTAGTCGATATGTTATGGCACTTTAACACTTGGTCAGCATTGGAATTCCTTATGTTTCTAAGTTTCTTAGCTCGTCTAGGCGGTCGTAGACATCAATCAACTCGTTACTTTGAGATTCTACTTTGGCTTCAAGTTTTACGACTTTCTCCTCCAGGGATTTGACATGTTCGGTTAGCTGTGAACCAACGGTGTGTTCCCATTACTCATAATTCCATTACTCATAATGCCAGTACTCATAAAAAGTTTTGATTTCTGAAATTAGTACATACCTATAGTATATATGGGACAGTCCAATCAATTAAATACAGATGGATTAACTTTTAATAAGCTGACTGTTTAACTCAGTATTCGTTTGATCAAACGATTTAGTTACTCAGCTTTCTTTAGTTGTTACTCTGATTGTTTGATATAGTCTTGGCTTTGCAATCATTTTTGGTTAAATACATGAAACTTCAAAATGATATCAGTTATAGAAATGGCAGGACTGCAAAAAGTAGAATTCATAACATCCCAAAGAGGCAAAGTGCAAGAAGTTAAAGCAGTTACATTCTGATATCCTAATAGTAATATATATGGGAAGAACGGAAGTTGTGAAACAACTACATACTGGAAAAGGTTCCTTCTCATTGATGATGACAAGATCATAGTCTTGCCACTGACTTTCAACTTACAGCCCTTCAAGCCAGTGAATCCATTTTCATGGATGGCTCTTTTTCAGCTTGCCCCGGATTGTGGAATCAACTTTATATTATCAAATCTTTTTGAACATTTGGATTCAGTAGGACATTTGCTTAAGCTCAGTTAAAGTCTATGAATATTTCATCAGAATGTGCCCATATAGCCACCTTGTTTTCACATAATTGACTTGTGATTTGTGTTAGAAAATGCTTATTGAAGTTGTCTTTATTTTATTTTTCATTTCATTAAAGTGCTTAATTATTGATGATTTTGTTAAATGATGTTATTGAGATTAAAGTATTATTATCTGTATAATTGTATTGAATGTCCCTAATCGGTTAAGTCCATGTGTTTATGGGGGTGTAGCTAGGGATTAAAGATGCACTGAACCATTAAAAATTTATTATGAGTAATGGGATGTAACCGAACCAACAAGATTCGCTACGGCATTGGCTATTGTCATAACTACTGTCTTATCTTTCAGGGCCTGTACAATTTGTTCTGCTAAATTTGAGTCGCTCGTATTTTCACACATATTGTCTGTGTCGTCGTATAAGTGATCTGATTCAATAGATGCAAAATTGTCTCTGAATTTTTTGACACTTGAATCCTCAGGAGAAGAACTGGATAGGAAACGTTTGAGATTTTCCATCAAATCTGATATTGAATGTTTGTAAAGTATTCAAAGTTATAGGCCAGCAGCCAAATTTTCTATCGTTCAAGGCCGATCCGAAAAACGGTATCCATGTTAAGTCATTATTTTTTACGTAAAAAATTAGTTCTTCAACGATAACGAACCCTGTTAAATAATATCGGAACAAATGTCAGACAATCTTCGAGCACTTACGAAATACTCCCAGATAGTCGACCATTGATCACGTGGTGCTTATTATCCAATGGAAATGCGCGTTGTCATGAACAACAACAACAATGGCTGCGCCCACGGATAAAATGCTTGTTGAACAAACCGCACCGAAAATACGTGAAATGAAGTGTATTATGCACCTCGATTCGGTCAAAGAAGGTGACCCAAAGATGATTACTAAGTAAGGTGGACAAAATTTGCCATTTGTGCTAAGGAATGGATAAATTTAGACGGTTATGATCGAGTGATAGCCGAAAATGCCAGGTCAATTATCGAGAAAATTGAGACCAATGTTACAGGTTTTAAAGAAAATGAAACTGGGCTTGGATTTCATCCGACATGTTATCGTCGATTTATTGATAAAACAAGATTATATAAAGCTAAGTAAAGATGTGCTTCAACTTCAAGGCAAAGTAGTAGTAGCAGTAGCAGTTCCTATACTGCACCACCAACGCCTAAAAAATTGAGGTCCAGTATCCCCAGTATAAACACCTTGGCCACACAACCAATCCGTGGCTGTTTTGATAAATTGAAGTCAGCATCTGTACTGCATCCAGTATGTATTATATGTAGGAAACCCGACAAATATATTTTTAAATTGGGGAAACAAGAAAGAGATCGTTTAATGCAAGCAGAGACCTCAGATGCAGGTTAGTTGAAATACTGGTATTAATAATTATTCAGAAATTTGTCTTCATATGTGACATACTTAGACAGTTTGAATATAATATATATTTGCCAAAATTCGAACTAAAATAAAGAACAACATGTGCAGATTTCTCACTATACCAGTGGTCTCACATCACTGTTTTATTATTAGATTAGTCATGGCTGTCGTCTCCATCTCCAATGAACACAGAGAGATTAACTATATCTTATAGGCTGTTTTATAGAAATATTATTTTCTATTCTTGTAGGTCTACTACGTCAATCTGCTATACTAAAACGAGATGAGGCTGTCTTGTTGCACATACGCGACAAGGACTGTGTCGCTATTGAAGTTCGATACCACCGTTCATGTTATTTGAGCTACACACGAATTTCTAGAGTTCCAGATACTACAATGTATGAGTAAGTAGATTTTAAATTAATTGTTAAATATTGTTTTGTAAAACATGACCCCAATTCACATAAATTCAACTGTCTCCTTTGAATGAATGTTATTTGTTCAATTCTAACCTTTATTTAATATGTCTGCTAAAGCGTACTCACAACCATCAGTTCCAAAAAGAGTGTTTATCTATTGTATCTGAGTAAAAAACCTCAGTTATGCTGACAATACCAGTACATTGATTTAAAATCGGAACTTATTTGGATAATAATTATTTTAGATATCCAAGTGATGACACCAACCAAGCCTACGAAGAATTTTGCGAAACAATTATAAAGACACGCTTAATAGAGAACTATGAAATTCTTCGAATGAACAAATTGGTTTCACTATATTCCGAGATATGTCAAGAACATGGACAAACAAATATGACAATAAGGTGAGATAAATATTTTTCATTTGGCCAATGTTTTAAGTTGAGTGAATTAAGTTGATTTAACCTCTGCTTCCATGTATCATTTGGCATATCAAATATTTATTTATGGGTCTGGGTAGTAGAATTTAAAATCAGTAACTAGACTGTCATAAAGTTTCATACAAAAACATGTGTCACCCATGAGTAGAGAAGACTTTAACACAGATGATCCAGGTTGTTAAGGTCTAAGATAGTAATAGTAGTGAAATGAAATGAAATGAGTTTTTACGTCCTACTCTTCTGCACCTAATTGGGCTAGAACAGCGGCATTAGCCTACTCTTATGATCGATTTCCAACTGTCGAGGGATCTTTAACGTGCACAGCCTGTAGCACACAGGACCTCGGTTTATTGTCCCATCCGAACGACTAGACGTTTTTCCATGTCAGCCCCTCCAATCTGCATCACTGACGGGGAAACCGGGTTGAAAAATCCGAAGGTATCATCTTGACCCATGCCGGGATTGAACCCTGGACCTTCAGGTTAGCGAGCAAACAGTAATAGTAGTAAAGCAGTGAGAGCTGTTATATACTTTATTATTGAGACATTTTTGCTTCTGTATATATATACATGTGCTAATTATTTCACTCTATTTCTAGGAACGACAAACTGAAATACAAGCTTCAGAAAGATTTCCCAGAGCTTTGTTTTCACTCCCCATTCCACAAGAATGTGAGCGAAATGGTTTTTGTGCAGTCTTTGCCAGCTGGAAGTTTATTAAGTACTATTCCAACATCTTCAGAGACAGATATCGAATCAACAGATATGGAAAGTGGCAGTCCGTTCGGAATGAAAATGGGACATTCCTCGGAGTATGATGATGTCCGAACATTATACACAGCTAGTTTAATAATACACAAGGCATTAAAAGAAACACCTGGTTTACTATCCCCTTGGCCACCAACATCTGTGGATCTTACAATTGAAAATGCTAAATCAACCATTCCAATTCAACTTTATAATTTCCTGGCTTGGAGTATTGGAGCTTCGGAAGATTTGAGACTAAATCAGTTTGTTGACCTTCCAGATATTGTCAATTCAAAACTTTTATCTCTGTGTCAAGATATTGTCTATCTGGCATCTAAGGGACACAAAGAAACAGCAAAGTCTTTATGCCTTGGGCTAACAACACGACATCTGACTGGTTCATCACAAAAGTTAACAAAAGGCTTCTCAAAGAATGTTCATACTATAGCTGTATGGGACAACATCGACTTTGGCGAAGAAACTTTATCAGGGAAAGGAACTACCCACCATACTAATGGTATCCTTATCCAGAGTCAGATGTCTGTGACAAATGAAAAAAGACCATCTGGGGTTATTGTTAAAAAAGGTGTTCGCTCTTTACCGTTTCAAAGTGAAATATTGACTCCATTTTATGTCAGTAAAAGACAAGGCCCACAAAACCTTGGTGGTGAAATAGACTTGGAACTGAAAAACTATCTTGTGCATTTGAAGCCATGCTTAAGATTGGATTTTGCATACATCATCTCTAAATATATTGAAAGTGACATCATTATACTTCCTGGTTGGACTGGATTCAATACTCAGTTACAGAAACCTCAACTTCCAAAATCTGCAATGCATTATCTGCCAGTTATTGAGGCTTCCCCTACGGAGATGACAACTGTCAATACTATCCTTACAAAGAGTTTGGAATTGGCTGACCGATTAGAAGTACCCTATATTGTTCTTGTATTTGACCAGGCTATATCATGTTCCTTCAGCAACGTTAGACATTTGCATTATCTACCGTTGCTGGATTGACGGGGTTTTCTCGTCATTATCAACTAATAACCTCGTTTAGAAAACACTATACGTCACATTCAATTTATGACCGTTGAGACTCGATTATCACAAGGTAAATTTGCTACAAGAAATTTGACGTCTGGTCATTCAAACGATTTCCCGCAATAATTTGTTACAAGGAATATAACTGGTCGACCATAATCGTTCGACCAATCAAAGTTAATGACGAGAAAAGCTTATCATGATAGCAACGGATTAATGTAATGAAATGAAATGATAGCCGTTGCTAAAGGAACATGAGGCTATATATGCTAAGGCCCAAGAAATCCGGTGGAAAAGCGAGAATTTATCAAAGAAGATTGTAATTCGACTGGGTGAATTTCACACCTGCATGTCTTTTGTTGGAGTATTAGGACATTTTTTTAAAGACGCTGGATTAAAAGATATCCTGATAGAATCTGAAGTTGTGGCAGAAGGATCTATAAATGGTGTAATGAATGGTCACCATTATAATAGAAGCATTAGAGCCCATAAGTCATTATTTGAAGCATTACATCGTCTTCGATTTAGATCTGACAGAAACTGAAGAAACACAAGTTTGTCAATATTTGTTTAAAATATTCCTACCCAACACCTGAATTTTCTGAATTGATTGAATCTGAATATTTCAATGACTTGGTGTCTAATAACAATGTTTATGTTGAGAAAAAAAACACAGAAAATGCTACATATTGTTTTTGGAGTATGTACATTGATCTTGTTCAGTACTTAATGACATTCATAAGGGCTACCCGAGAATCAAATTGGAACATCCATTTATCCGTGCTACGTTCAATGATGCCATGGTTTTTTGCAGCTGATCGACAGAACTACTCCAGATATTTGCCAGCTTATTGGTTAGAAATGATGAAGTTGACTGATAGTCATCCAGAGTGTTTTCAAGGGACAATGGACCGTTCAACGGCAGCAAAATCATTCCTTTGCATCAATTGCTTGTGATCAAGCAATTGAGCAAACTTTTAATAGGGATTCAAGGACAAAGGGTGGCTTGACGGGAATGACCTTAAACAGCAGTGCAACACAGTGATATTGGCACAACCTCATCGAGCTGCAATCACACGCCAGTGTGAATCTATGGCTGGTCTAAATCTGTATGAAAGAAAGCGCAGGAAAGACTTGGACAGAACCAGAATGACGAAGGATGAAAATGCTGTTCAATCCATTATGTCTACTATTGATAGCATGTTCAATCCTTTCGACTCACCAGAAGATGAATTGATATGTCTGAGCTCTGGTGTAGTGTTATCAGAAGATATAAAAAGTGGCCTACTGAATGCAAGACAAAAAGGAAACACAGCTTTTGATTTTGTTAACACACGCCTCATAAATAACGAAGAAGATATTTTTACACCTATTAAGAGCCTGAAAATTAAAACATTCTCCAATCAAACGAAGAAATCAAAAAGTGGAAAAGATACAGCAATACAAAATGACATAAAATTCTTTGCCCGCCTGTTAATTATTTCACAAAGTCGTCAACTAGATATGAGAGACGTGTTGTCATATTCTCTTGGGTCCATTTCCTTTCCTTTAGCCAGTGCTGATGGGTCCCTGGCTAAAACAGACTAGTCAGCAATGCTCACAATCTTAGAGAATCAAGCTGATGGTTGCTATATTGACGTTTTACCAACAGCTGATAATATAGCACTGTTGGTTGATGCTATGGCGTTGATTCAATCGATGAACAACATTCCTTCAACATTTGGTGAACTGGCAGACAGCATTTTTATACAGCTTGTTAATTTGTCCAAAAAGTACAATAGTTCGCGAATGGACTTTATAACAGACAGATATCCGAGTGTCAGCATTGAAAATATAGAGAGGTCAAGAAGGGCAGCTGCAGGAAAGCAAATTTTACATATTTACAGCAAGGAACAGAAAACACCAAAACAGTGGAAGAAGTTTTTGTCTTCAGGGGAAAACAAAGAAGCTTTGATTGAGTTTTTATTCATTGCGTGGAAGTTAGTCGACATAAGTACAGTGCAACATACGTTTGAGCTTTTCATAACACATGGAGATGAATGCCACCTCCTTAAAGCGGAAAATAACACATCATCCTTGACAGCTGTAGATAGTTTAAAATGTGATCACGAAGAAGCGGACACTAGATTGCTTCTGCATGCCAAACATGCTTCAAATCTTGGATTTTCAATTGCCATCCGTAGCCCAGATACAGATGTTGCAGTGATTGCATTAGGATTGATGAAGAGTTTGGACCAAAAAGTATATTTTATTACTGGAACTAAAACTCGAAACCGAATAATTGACCTTCAACAAATCACTTCTGCAATTGGAATTGAAGTTTCTAATCGTTTAATTGGGCTCCATTGCTTTACTGGTTGTGACACAACAAGTTAGTGCCTTTTATGGTAAGGGCAAGAAGAAGGCATACCAGATCGCTGTTAGTGATAAGAAATACATTGCAATGTTTTCTGATTTGGGATCATTATTTACATTCAAAGAAGATTTACTTCCTATATTTGAATCCTTTGTTTGTCAGCTTTATGGTCTTCAATCTGATGATGTAAATGAGGCGCGTTACAAGATATTCTGTTTAGGATCCTGTTCAGAACAGTGCTTGCTCCTAAGCACACGTCTTTGAACAAACGTTCCGAACTTGTCTCGAAGTGTAGACACGAGAATAAATTCTACTTGTCTAACTTCAGTAGGGACGCAGGGTGAAATAAACCAGTTGTCTGAAGATCGCACAGCGTGAAACTCTGAGTAACAACATGTTTCAAGTTCTATTTTAATATTTTTAATATTTCTAATGATAATAATATATGTATTTCAATACTTCGGTCATAGACCCATAGGTACAAACAGTTGCAGAACCTTGTAGATTTAGAGGTAAAACCTTAACTAAAGTCTTGCAACATATTGTAAGACATTAAGAAGTAAACACCTTTAACTAATAGGAATAAACCGAAGCTCAGAGTCTTGAAAAGAAGACTGTTGCATAACCATTGCAGGTTAAAAGGTACTAGGTAATAGGAATAAGCCCAAGCTCAGAGTGTTGTTTAATCATTACAGGCGGAATTGCTTTTTATTCAATATTCTTCATTGCTATTTCTTATTTCTTATCTCTAAATTTACAAGCTTAATTCAACATTTGGCATTGAAAATTTATATTAAGTATTCAAAAATCATGTGTTCTAAAAATGAACATTCTTCGATATACATTCAGTTTTGCAATTGTTGAATTAATAAAATTCTTGTGACAAATATCGTCAAATACAAATCTACAAATACAAATCAAGCTCAACACATCTTCAAATGCAACCTGTCAAACACAAAACTCAACCAACAATTAATCAAATAGGGCCTACTTGCAATGACAGTAGCGACAGTTGCCTACACTTCATAACAAAATCATTGCAGGACAAAATAGTCTCGAGCATCCTTGTGTGACCGTATATTTGTTCCTCATAATAGATAGTCCGAATGGAACAAATATTATCATAATAAATGATCTCAGGAACTCTTATCATATAATATTTATTTGGTTAGTGAACATTTGTATTTGACGATATTTGTCACAAGAATTTTATTAATTCAATAATTGCAAAACTGAATGTATATCGAAGAATGTTCATTTTTAGAACACATGATTTTTGAATACTTAATATAAATTTTCAATGCCAAATGTTGAATTAAGCTTGTAAATTTAGAGATAAGAATTAAGAAATAAAAATCAAGAAATAGCAATGAAGAATATTGAATAAAAAGCCATTCCGCCTGTAATGGTTAAACAACACTCTGAGCTTGGGCTTATTCCTATTAGTACCTTTTAACCTGCAATAGTTATGCAACCATATAGCTTTTTTTTACTACTAATGAAGGAAATTTGTCTAACTTTTGAAATCAGTTTTTGTGGGCTGACTATAGTCTTAAGACTGTGGTGCAACCCACAGATAAATCTAGTTTTGCAACAATAAAGCTCTGTTTTGACGACTGTGTTTCTTGATCTGATCATGTTTACTAGGCTCTGGTTCTGTATTAGATGAAGTTTCATTTGGTAAATTAGATGCATCAAAACTTGAGGTGTGATTAACATCATCATGTTTCCCTGTAACATCTAAGGCTCTGTCTTGACGACTGTGTTTCTTGATCTGATCATGTTTACTAGACTCTGGTTCTGTATTAGATGAAGTTTCATTTGGTAAATTAGATGCATCAAAACTTGAGGTGTGATTAACATCATCATGTTTCCCTGTAACATCTAAGGCTCTGTCTTGACGACTGTGTTTCTTGATCTGATCATGTTTACTAGACTCTGGTTCTGTATTAGATGAAGTTTCATTTGGTAAATTAGATGTATGAAAACTTGAGGTTTGATTAACGTCATCAGGTTTTCCTTTAGTATCTAGAGCTTTACCATCATTCAACTTTTTCTTCTTAATTGGAACTACAAAACCTGTAAATACAAATTGAAATTCAAATCACTGATGTACAAGAAGGTTAAAGGCAAGGGGACCAGTCTTAATTGTCATTAGTTGATATTTGGGTCTTTAATATATTTAAGTATCCTTCAGAAGCACTAGAAATGTACGAAAATTGCACATTTCCTTCAAATATACCTTAAATTAGAAATTTCTCCTTCTATTTCTATAATATGACTTTTCTATATATTGCATAGTATCGCGAATGTCTAGTAGGTCATTCGTAGTTTCAAATGCTAATAACTATGGATGCACATGGATCTGAAGGCTCAAATTTTAATGGTGAGTTGTGATAACCAGTACTAAATTGCTGAACTAAAAAAATACCCGTTTCTGAGACTTATCCAAATCAACCCACGAAAATGAAGCCTGTGCCCCTTTAACCAAACACTATGTCCTGATATGACCACCCTGAATCTCATCATGTGCTAACAAAATGTTCTAAAATCTTGTGCTTTGAGCAAAATAACATGTGACAACACAAAACATTAACATTCCCTTAAGGATGTACTTACCAGAAGAACTATCTGTAGTGTTTAAAAGTCCTGAAAATAAAGCACATTTTCAATTCAATAGAAAATCTAACCCTTTTAAAGTGGCTCAAGGTAGCTATTCACTCTTTCAGCAATCTTCGCGTCAAATGATCATCGTTAAGTTGTGGCTATATTTCTAACTTATATACATTAGCAATTATGAAATGTTAAAGATATTTGGAAAATCAAGGTTGATGACTTATAATTCTGCAAAATTCAAATATTGTGCCTGTGACAAACCTTATTAGGATATGCCTAATGCATATTAATGAGTGTGAGTGAATGAATATGATAGTGTGTGAATGGGTAAGATAGTTCGGTTACAGTAATGGCGGAATAAAGATGTAAATATAAAATGTGTTCTGCTTTCCATCAATACGAGAGGTCTCCACATAATTGGCGTCACCGATAGTTGACTTGGAACCACCAAGAGACATTTCTCAACGATGGAACAGCGTGGATATTTCTGGAGATGCAAACGTACGGTAAAGAAAGTAGAAGTTTAGGACCGGACTACATACACGAAAATAACTGGACCTTCCTAGCGCGGTTACGTATTATGATGTTTTGATTGTTTTCCAAACTAACTTTCCAAATAGTAAATGACATTATAATACTAGATAATCTTCTTCACTACAGAATAGTGCATAGTTTTTCAAAGCCTATAGCCTATATGTGAGCATCACTCAGTGACTTACTTATAATTATAGCCTATATGTGAGCATCACTCAGTGACTTACTTATAATTTCTCCCATGAAATATTGGACTAAATGTGTGTATGAATGAAGAATTAAAATGGCCTACAGTCGCAGTACCACTCCCAGGATACTTCCAGAACCTACTACAGTGCTTTCACTCAGTGACAATAGCTGTACCGGAAATAACTGATAGATGGCAGATGAACTCAAGAATCTGTAGAAATCGTTTTGTAAACTGTGTTTATGTTTTATTTTGTTCTATCTTACCGTGAATGAGAGTGTTAAACATATATTATGTTAATAATAGGTATAATTTGAATTATATTTGAGATTGTTATTTTGATATTGATATTTATTTTATGTCAGTCTTCAGGTAGTAATCATTATTATCTAAGGCCCAAGGTTTAGAACTCCATTGAAGAAATAGGTCTACTTTTTGCATATAAAGCCACACTAAACTAAAAGGTCAAGAATTTTTTTTTCAATTATGTATAGCGTTTGATATTTGAAGACTTATTTATGTATACATTCAATGTATGACTTATATTGCAGTTATAGTATTAAGTTGAGGGGCATTATTAGTATTAGATAAGATATTATTGTTCAACATTGTATCATATTGTAATAACTTGCAAGTTGTAACCGGTATTTTATATATTCCTCAGTATTGTTAATATTCAATATTAATTATGGCTAAAAAGGAAGTCGAAAAGTTACGTAGAGAATTAGCGGAATTGACATTTAAAATAGATGACGATAGACAACGGACCATTGACGAAGCGTTAAAACGTTTTGAAAGCCAACATAAGGGTACTGTTGAACAATACGAAAATGAACAACATCGTTTGCGAAATGAAGTTCAACTTCTTTCGGACCAACTGTCTAATCGTAGTGACCGACAGTCATATAGAGATCATCTTTATCTATATGGGAAAGTTAAAGCATTTACTGGCACCTTTCAGGGCAACGAACCACAAATCGAAATATTTTTAAAAGAATGGCTAACTAAAGTCCAGAGAGCTTTAGATAACCCATTGTATGACGGACAAAAGGGTAAAGTGTTATCATTACTGTTAGATGGTTATGCGAAAACTAATTGGGAAATTATGCCCGATGCACTTAAATCTGATTATGACGCAATTATTCAAATGTTAAATCAAACATTTATTGGACCGTTACATAAACATACCAAAGGAATACTGTTTAATGAAGCACACATGGAGTCTGATGAAACCTATGAAGGATATGCGGCTAGATTAAGAATTTTAGCCCGTGAACATTATGAGTTTGAACCGCATGTGATAGAAACTGTTGTGATAGATAGATTTATGAATACTATTCCCGAAAAAGTCAAAAGATATATCTATGAACATTCTCAACACAATGACACTATTTTGAAATCATTAGAAAAGATAATACATATTGCTAAAACTAAAACTAAATTAGATGAAATGGAATCAGCTACACTTGCTGCATCAACCACAACTATAGCGAGAGCTGAAGATACACGACAATACAATGATACGAATACTCAGAGACACCCAGAAGAGCCTAATTTCAGAAGAGAGCCGTCAGACGAACAACGATACAGACACAATTCTAGATCCAGGCAGAACACCAACTATGACTACGAAGAACCACAATATCGTCATCAATACAGAAAAGATAGACGTGATGACAGTTATCAACGAAGGCGTACACAAGGCGATTACGACTATCATCACAGAACTGATCACCGTACTTCGCGAAGAGATAATAGACAAGATGGACGCCGGCATGCTTCAAGACATAGCCCACGCGACACCTTCCAGAGCGGATATCAACCAGAACAACGACCCGATAGAAATAGACAACCTTCACCAAGGAATCAACGCTACTCACCAAGGTTTAATCGTAGAGACCCACCATCATACAGACGAGTTTGTTTTAGAGATGATGTTTGTTTCAATTGTCAAGGATTTGGTCATTTTGCGCACCAGTGTCCAAGTCCATCAAACCAGTCCTTTCCTGTTAACAATGATCGTAACAACATACCCCTACACCTACCAGATATACCATTCAGATCTGATCCAATACGTGTAGCCATCAAACTTGGAAGTCAACGAATACAATCATTTCTAGATGGCGGAGCAGATGTTTCTCTGATGAATAAATGGTTTTATGATAGGTTACCAAATTCGTGCAAAATAAATTTTAAACCAGACAATGCTAATATCCATTCTGCTAATGCAACTATATTTAAACTCTATGGTATGGCTACAATACAGTATGATTTCCATGGACTACAAGATGTTCACAATTTTTATGTTGTAGATAGCTTAACCGAAAGATGCTTATTGGGTAGAGACTTTCTTGTGAAAAACAACATATCCATTGATTATGCCAAACGTCAAGTAATTATACATTGCCCAAATCGAGGTGATCTTTCTGTACCAGTTACAACTGATCCTCGTGCTCCAACTGTATCAAGAGTAGCTCTCAGTGAAAATGTCAATATCCAACCCGGTGAACAATTAATATTGCCAGTGACGGTTAATACGAATAAGAATATTACGTACGATGCTATTCTCGAACCTAACTGTAATGTAACGGAGAAGACAAATATCATGATAGCTAGGACACTAACCAATGTTAATAACAAATCAGCAACACTCATGATGATGAACATGGGAGATGACCCAATATCGTTACACAAAGATGAACCAATAGCATGGGCTTGCTCAATAGATAAAATCGAAAATGTATCCGAAGGAGTAGTTTCTACACAGATCATGTCTTCATCCAAACAAAATATTTCAAAAAGTGAGAACAAATTTGATGAATCGATGATGGTAGATGACAACAACACCCTTACACCAAACCAATGCAATCAACTTAAACACTTACTTTCAGAATATCAAGACATCTTCATGGAACCTGGTAAAAAATTAGGATATTCTGAGAAAACATTTCATACTATCGATACCGGTGACAATCGTCCTATATCAGTCCCTTTAAGAAGGATTCCATATCATTTACGAGATGAAGTTTCGCAACAAATTCAAGATATGAAACAACAAGGTATCATAGAAGAGTCAGACAGTCCGTGGCGATTTCCCATTGTCCTTGCTAGAAAGCCAGATTCAACATTTCGCATATGTATAGATTTTCGCCAACTTAATAAAATAACCCGAAGAGACGCTTATCCCCTTCCAAGAGTGGATCAAACTTTAGATAGTCTTTCAGGAGCTTCAATATTTACTACTATTGATCTTGCAAGTGGATATTGGCAAGTGCCATTGGATAAGAATTCAATGCAAAAATGTGCATTCGCCGCACCAGATGGTGGTCTTTATCAATTTCGTCGTATGCCATTTGGACTAGTAAACGCACCAGCTACCTTCATGCGATTAATGGAATTGGTTTTAAAGGGCCTACAATGGCAAATATGTGTATTGTATTTAGATGACATTGTTATTTATTCCAAAAATTTTAAGGATCACCTTCGTGATTTGAAAATCGTTTTTGATAGACTCCGTGACGCTAATCTAACATTAAAACCTAGCAAATGTTCTTTTGCACAATCAGAAATAAAATACTTAGGTCACCAGATTTCCCAATTTGGAATTAAACCACACCCGGATAAAGTATCATCGGTTGTAAATTTTCCACGACCTACTAATGTGACCGAAATTAAATCATTCCTCGGACTAGCGGGATATTACCGACGATTTATTGAAAACTTTGCCGGAATAAGCAAACCGCTTAATTTGCTAACACAGAAAAACGTTAATTTTTACTGGAGTAAAAGTTGTGAAGACTCTTTTCAAACTCTCAAACAATGCTTGATAACTGATCCTATACTCAAATTTCCTAATTTCTCCAATGATTTTTATCTGCAAACAGATGCTTCTCAATTTGCAATTGGAGCAGTACTTTCCCAATATCAATCAGGAAAAGAACACGCCATAGCCTACGCGTCAAGATCATTATCCTCAGCAGAGTGCAATTACTCAACTATCCAAAGAGAATGTTTAGCTATAGTTTGGGCAACTAAAGTATTTCGCTCTTACCTACTGGGAAAGAAATTTTATCTTTTAACAGACCATCAACCATTGGTTTATCTCAAATCCTCTAAAAGTGAAAATTCAAGATTGACCAGATGGAGTTTGGATCTTGAAGAATTCGACTATGAAATACAGTATAGACCTGGAAAACATAACGGAAATGCTGACGCCTTGTCGCGTATTCCTGTCAAAACACAACCATCGAATAGTAGTACATCTCTTGCTGTAAAAGCCATAGAACACCCCAAAGACTATTTCGTGTCAATACTATCAAGTCAAGTTGTTGAAGTAGCTCAACAGGAAGATACTTTGATTCAAGAAGTTATTCAAATCATACTTAAAACTAAAGTAAAACCTTTGAAACCACCACAATCTTTACAACCATATCTTCGTATCTTAGACTGTTTACGTGTTAAAAGAGGTATCTTATACAAAAAAGATGAAACTCATGACGGTAGAAATAACGGATTACTCATTACCATACCAAGATCTCTAGTAGATGATGTTCTTCAGGCTTCACATGACAATCCAACATCGGGACATCTGGGTGAAGAACGTACACTCGACCAAATTAGACACAGATTCTACTGGCCAGGGTGGCGTAAAGATGTGAAAGATTATTGTAAATCGTGTTCAATATGTGCTCTACGAAAATCACCAACACCAGGTTTAAACGCACCTCTTCATCCAGTTATAGCCCATAGACCTTTTCAAATTGTTTCTATGGATTTCCAAGGTCCACTACCAAGGTCATCCCGCAACAAAAGATATATTTTAGTTCTACAATGTAAATTTACAAAGTATTTAGAAGCATATGCTGTACCTAACCAAGAGGCTGAAACGGTAGCTGAAATTCTAATGGATCGTTTTATACCACATTTTGGAATCCCTGAAGTGATACACACTGACCAAGGTGCAAGTTTTATGTCAAAGTTAATCACTGACTTATGTGACATGTTACAAATTCGCAAAACCAAAAACCCTCCTTACACCCCAAGTTTTAATGGACAGGTGGAGCGTTCAAATAAAGTAATAGCTGAATCGCTGTCAGCAATGGTTAAACAGTGTGCTAAAGGTCGAATTGTTGAATGGGACAGATATATTCCTCTAATTTGTTTAGCTTACAATTCAACAAAACATGCTACCACAAAACATGTTCCAGCAATGCTTGTTTATGGAAGGATTCCTAGAACTTCTATTGATGTTTTATTTGGAACAAATACACCGACAAATTTTGAAACTGTGGACACTTATGCCAAAAATTTGAGAGATCGTATAAAAGTGGTTTTTGAAGAAGTAAATAGAGATACTAAATTAGCAGCAGAACGTCAAAAGATTTGGTTTGATAAGAAAGTTAGAGGAGAAGCCTACAATTTAGGAGATATCGTGTACTTGCGTAGAATGGTTTATAATGAAGGCGAATCAAAGAAATTTGCGGATAGATGGAAAGGCCCATACGAAGTTATAAATGTTTTAGGCGATGTAACGTACGAGATTATAGATTATACATCTGACCATAAAGTTGTAGTTCATTTTAAAAACTTAAAACCGGCTTATACTCGTAATTCAGATCAGAATCAGGATTCGAATAACACTTTACCTCCCAAAGAACTTAACTCTAAACCCACATCGATATTAAAACCTTCTGTAGACACTGACCAGACTTTTAAACCGAGACGTTCCTCTAGAATACCTAAACCTAAAGTTCATTTTGACCCATCGACTAACTAGTTTTTTTTAAGGGGGAGGAGATGTCATTGAAAGTTAATTGATATGTTTTAAAAAAAAAAAATGATAAGTAATAATCAAAGAAAGGTTATAGAATATTTATTTTGAATAGTTTATTTGTGTTTACAGTGCAGTACTTAATGTATATTATGTTTTTAAAATTGGAAATGTCGGAGACATTTAGATTAAGGGGGGAGGTGTGACAAACCTTATTAGGATATGCCTAATGCATATTAATGAGTGTGAGTGAATGAATATGATAGTGTGTGAATGGGTAAGATAGTTCGGTTACAGTAATGGCGGAATAAAGATGTAAATATAAAATGTGTTCTGCTTTCCATCAATACGAGAGGTCTCCACAGTGCCATTAGGAAAAACTATTTTGGGATGAAAATACTGAGTGTGAAAAGAAAACACAAACCTTCGGCCCAAACAATGTCATTTAAAAAACAATTTAAGGTATCTCTTTTATTTCTCTTCTGAAATACAAATAATACAACTATGTAAGCTACATAAGGAGTGGTTACGTTGAAAATTGATGAAAATGTTTCAATTTATATTCATTAAGTACCTAGAAAAAAAGTAACATATAGGATTGTAAAACTGTTGTAGTTTAGGCTGTGTGCCCTGTGTAAAAAACGAAAAAAAAATGGAAACATTTCGATAACAAACTGGGACTTTGCGGTAGCAAAGTCCCACAAATAATTACAAACAATGAACTTGTCAGGCAAGAAATCATACACCCACAGACAGCAGAAAGACATTAATAAATTTGTCATTGTGCAAAAAAACCTTCTAACATTATTTTACACTTCTTTAAAAACCTAAAAAGCCATTTGAATAAAATATTATGTTTTCTACTCTCAAAGTCAGCAACAATTAACCATCAAAATAATTGATATTCCCTTTTGATATTTCCCAGATATTCAAAGACTGCACCTTGTGTACCCAGTTTAATATTTGAAATGTTGATGATGAAAGCTTATGCATTATACAGTATCTGCACGAATTTAGTTGTGAATTGACTGACAGATTGTGACGACAATATAATGCCCAAAACTTAAATATTATCATCTGGTTGTTTTTACTTATTCCATGCTCTTTCCACTTTTCATAACCATCAAAAGGGACAATCTGAGAATATTTGACAGTAAATCTACAAAGAAGATAGTTAAGAATGTCATGAATGATTTGTGTTGACTTTAATGTTATTTATATTCAACATGCCAGAAGATTGACGTCTTAGCTGAACCTTATTAAGAATAATTACAAAAGCTTATCAGTGATTGACAGTGATAGTGGTCTCTGTTCAATGTCGAAATATATTTCAAGTTCATGTGTAACAATAACTATTTGCATCAGAAACTGTCAAATTCTAGAGGGATGAAAAAAAAAGGGGGGGGGGGTAGTGGATGAAAGGAAAGATTGTACACTGATTGTATACTGGGACACAATACTTACTGTGAATCGTCACATTTGCAGTAAACTCTCACTGACACTGTGTCATCTGCTAATTTGTCTAGGCGAACTGGCCACATCACTGTACCACTAGATCCAGATGGCAATCGAGCCCAGACAGGCTGTTTAAGTTTATAAAATTCTTCTGGTTCCATTCTGAAATTACAAATGGAAGAGCATGTATGTATGATTACAATAGCACAGGCCTAAGGCTAACATGAAAAAAGAAAAATGACCTACTCTCTGTCTACATTGAGCTCCCATTTCATAAATATTCAAAGACAAATTTTCAGCAGTAAGCTTATGTCATTTGTCTTGGAATGTTTTCGGGTCCATAGATTTAGTAATTTTAGAATTGAAATAGGCATACTTCACTTCCCTCCCAGAAAATTAATGTGAAAAATACCTACTTTTTGAACCAAAAATTCCCCCCAAGGGCATGATGATCAAAGAAGACACATGAAAACTAATTCATATTCTTACGTAAAAACAAAATACTTCAGAGAGTAGGGCCTAGGCCTAGTACAATAATTTCTTCAAGATGGCAGTCAGGTCAAATCACACGTGGCCACGTTGGCTTTCGTTTCGCTTCGATTGATTAATCTAGACTACACCATGCACTTAGAACAATAATTATTTTGAATACAATAGGCCCAGATCAGCTAGCAATGAATCTAAATGTCGATGATAACTTACTTTAAATTTTTCAATCGAGACAGATCATTAGACAGGAAGGAAACAGCTGCGCATGCGTAGTGGTAGTCAAGATCAGCAAGTCGCGAGTTTCATATTAAACAAATACAGGTGTCTTGATAACCAAGACTTTCTCAAAAGGGGGAGACAAGTCTATTTAAGACGTAAAATTTACGGTTCTGTCCGTGGTGTCTAACTGTGTCCGAAGTTGACCGAAATTGGCCGTACGAGTCATTTTTCTGTGCTGCTTTTTCAATGTCTGTTTTTTTTGGGTTGCGTTTGTCCGCCGGAAGGCTCATTCAACATTAGTTTATGTGGTGCAGCTCAAAAGTTGAAAAATCCCCACAAGTACTAAATAGACTCATGGAAAACCACGCAAGTACATTTGAGCAAGGACGGCGCGACGGACGGCATGACGGACGGACAGGGGTGCCGACAATATACATCCTCATAGAGAGATGAGGGCGTATATAAATCCTAGAAACTTTTCTTTCTCTTTAAGAATGTATGATATTATAGACTTTAGAATGTTTTTTTTTGTGGTAGGAGTTATCTCCCCTGTCAAACCATTAAAAATCTATTGATTTTGGTGTCACATGACGCTGAATACAGAGTAAGCAGACTCTTGAAATTACAGATACTTGTTAACCAAGCACCCAAGTTGCCATACAAATATTTTGAACAAGATCAGAGTTTAAGTTTTAAAGTTAATGTCATTTGAAAACTGGACAAAAATGGTTTTGGCGCATTTCCACGAACTTCAACTGTAATTAAAATTAGACTGGGTTCGTTTTGGTTGAAGAACTTTTTTTTATAAGTTCTGTGGTATTGTTTCTTTCAGAAAATGCATAGTTCTTTTAGTTGCCTGAATGGGGGGGGGGGGGGGCGGAAATTCATTTCTAGCCTAGTCTCGGGTTTTGGCTGCTGGCCTTTATCCACGCTTTCAGTTTTGAGAAAACAATTGTACAGGCTTGGTTGAAATCCGAGGATCTTGTGCAAATTCGATGAAATCGTAAAACTTGTGATTTAATTACACCGGAAAAGGTATGTTTTGGGTGAAATGAGCTTTTGTGCAGGAGTTGATGAGTATCAGTTTCTTTGAAAAATAACTTAATGTCTAGTTTATAGGTTTCTGCTATGGAATCTCCTTTGAAAACAGTGGTATCGAGAAAATGTATGCTTTTGTGACAGACGTTGGCGGTTAGTTTAATGGACGGATGGTGTTAGTTGAGACTACATGCTACTCAAAGCCCTCGATTTAACCTTCTTTAAGGTATCATTTCAAAACAATTCGTCAACTTTAATATAGACAAATATGGAAATGAAATGTGACGTCAACAAATGATGCGACTGTGTCATACCATAATAATAATACGTAAGTTTATGTATATATATATTTTTCAAGTCAAATGAGCCTAATTAAAAAAGAATAAAATAATACCTTTTGTTTTTTAGAGGGACTTGGGCTAGAGATTCCAGCATCAATTTCATTATTTGTTGTTTTTCAGGTTTATTTTTCTCTGCTTTTTTTTTGGAGTTTTAACCGGAGATGGTGATTTTCTGATAAGTAAGCTTATTGCAGGTGTAGTTTCAATATTATGTCTCTACTAGTTTCTTTTTTTTTTTTTTCTTTTTTAATCCACTAACCCACCCACACTCCGATCCAGTGTCTGGTGGATATACTAGATTAACTTATATACATAGTAATATCCACCTTTCACATATGCCTTTGATTACAGAAGTAAAAATTATTAAAAATCTAATAAAGGCATATGTGAGTTGATCATCATCGTGTAACCATTTTGGTTAATTACTGTGTTTAATTAAAGTCAAACAGTAATTAAAATATATCTAGTAAGATATATTATATATGAAAAAGGTATCAATTCCAGAGTTTATCACAGATATTACTATAAATAGATCTCTATAGAGTAAATATAATATGATATAGTATGTATAAATAATTTTGATTATTTTAGATATATAGATGATATTTTGTATATATATAAAAATGTTATGATGATATTTAAAAATATATGATGAAGATGAAGATATTTCAGGTAAGTATTAAGGTAATTTTTCCACTAATTATCAAGGTAAGTATTATAGTAGATATTTCAATGAATATTACGGTAAGTATTTTAATTACATTGCACATTTTATACGTATATATATATTTTTTTTTTCTATTTCAGATTTGAGTAATTTCTAGTAGACTGTATAGCATATTATCTATCATTATTTCTATTGGTTTGGGTTTGGTTCTATTCACCCAAATATTGTGGAAATAATGATAGAAATATGGATACAGTCTGCTATTAATGTTAAAAAGAAAAGGGGTGAATTCCCCAATGGTGACCTTCGTACCCACGGTATTCCTTAGGAAGTAGCAGAAACTATCCCTTAGTCTCTACCCAGATGTCCACAATCAACGAACAGATGCATCAGGCTCTCTCCACCAATCCTGCAATAGCTGCATTTGGTATCGAAATCGGTGGAGCTACGTTTTCTCAGAAAGAGTTTAGTAGGCAGAGCCTGATGTAGAGCAAGATACATAAAGTCTAGTTGACGGAAATTTAATTTAGTTTCAAAAAGATGGCCAAAAATTTGATTAAAGTTAATATGTGGTTGTGACTGTTGTATCTTGCTCTTAATGTTGTTGGTTTTTAATAGTTCTGAGTAAATTTCTTTTGAAGTAGTTTTAGCTGTAATTTTTAAATTCAATTTTCGATATTGTACCAGAAGAGATTTATATGAATAGTGAACATTCAGGGTAGAAACAGGATAGATTCTGCTAGGGTTTAGTTCCTTGAGGGCAGGACCCAGCCAGTAAAATAGCAGGAAACAATTAGTTGATTTTAAAATTCTTTCTAATTCTTTCTTTCCATCTTCATGTATGAAAAAGACATAACATTATTACTCAATAAATTTGGAGATGGGGGAAAAAAATTAAATTCAAAACTACATTACTCAGAACAATGTCATTATAATGACCGTTTGTTATGTTAATCTTTATTTTCAAAAAAATATTACACTATTCAACTGTTTTGAGAGAGTCAAATAAGCCTAGGCCTACTCAAATATTGTCGGCTGCTAATAAGTATAGTACATGGATGGTCATGTATCACTCAATTCTACTAATCACGTGGACAACAGGAGTTTACAGTTATCTTTGATCTCATGCCTCTTGTGTTCTGTACTGTACTCATATAAAAATTAATTTGGTGTCACAAATTTAACGCAATTTTATCGATTTTAGTCAACTTGTCTTATAATTAGTTTATTCAAGTAGCTTTTGTTTGAACAATAAAGAATAGATTTACAAAAACAATTAATTCTGTTATTAGGACAATTCACCACTTTCCAGTTGCACGCCACCTAGCGACTTGTCGTTGCGTAAAAACAAAGATGGTGTCCGATGGGGTCATATGGCCTATAACTTGCAATAACGTTATAAGAGACGGTATTTACCTTTCCAGTTTTCTATGTAGTGTTCTGTATTATATCTTTTGCTGTCGATTTTATAATTATATGAAATAAACATTTCTCACAAAACATTTGTTTTTATTTATGTAAAACGCCTCTTGTTTTGTGAGCGAACAAAGCGGAAGTAGGTTTATTGTCTGCTCGTTATTTTCATTAAATAAAAAGGCCTATTACTTGCGTATTATTTTCGACCAAGTATATTCAGCTATCTCCACCTTGTAAGATTCAGTAGTGTGCATGTTAGTGGTTGAAGGGGACGCATCGACAACATCCACAGTAGTGAATTTAAGTTTCAATTATCATCAATATGTTTATTTCCCTTTAATGCATAGAGTCTATGTGAAAACAATATTTATCATAAACATTACCAGTAATTTTTTTTCAGGTTTTATCAAATGACCTGTAAACAAACCGGATTTTTATACGCCCACACATAAATGTGGGCGTATATTGTAGTCGCCCCTGTCTGTCTGTCTGTCCACAATTGTTTTGAACACGAAAGAGAGCTGGTTTCTTGATGGATTTTGATAAAACTTGCTGTGAGTGTTTATAATCATCCAAGGAAGAAGCCTATTGAAAATCAGAAAAATCGAAAAATATTGGATGGGTTATTGCCCTTGTTTTTCAAAATACTTTGTGAACACGATAGAGAGCTGGTTTCTTGATGGATTTTGATGAAACTTGGTGTGAGTGTTTGTCATGACCTTGGAATTAACCCTATTGAAAATCAGAAACATCGATAAATATTTTATGAGTTATTGCCCTTGTTCTTTAAAATGTGTTAATTTTATAGCCCGTAACACTCTCAAAGTTGTGAACACAATAGAGAGCTGGTTTCTCGATGGAATTTGATAAAAATTATTGTGTGTGTTTATAATCGTCCAAGGATGAAGCCTATTGAAAATCTGACAAATCAAAAAATATTTGATGGGTTATTTCCCTTGTTTTTGAAAATACTTTGTGAACACGATAGAGAGCTGGTTTCTTGATGGATTTTGATGAAACTTGGTTTGAGTGTTTATAATCACATAAAGATGAACCCTATTGAAAATTAGAAGAATTGAAAAATATTTCTTGGGTTATTGCCCTTGTTAACTTGTAGTTGTAAACACGCAAAAATCGTTCAATTTTGTAAACATTCTTGATGGCACGGTTTTCGACATATGTTTCATTCACTGATAGTTCTTGTCGACCTCTCGGACGACTTGGCTGCCATTACAAAAGTGGGCGTATTACGATGGGGCATCGCTATTTTTTCTAACATGGGACAAATTGTTATTGGAATAACATTTCGGAGGATTTCAATTTCCTTGACTTTCCTCACAGCCCTTTCAACATGAACCCTAGCCGCCGCTACCGTCAGAGAATTATCAAGTTGACTACTTGTGAATTGGTTTTGGCCATGTACAAAATCTGGAATACATATAGAAACTCCCCGAGCTGTTAAATCAGCCTGAATGTCAAAGCCCCTATCGACCATTAGATAGTCACCATCTGACAGCCAATCTAAAAAACCACAAGTCTTATGATTTTTTTTATCAGAACAGCGACCCGCATACAAGGGAGATACAATATTTGACCCTGTGGTGAAATTGCCAAAAAAAACCTTTTGCAGTGTTTCGATGCTTGTAGAAGGAGAAAGTTTCTCTTTGACACAATGATGCGGATGGTTGTTCAATAAAAAATTCTGTGCAATCTACTATAGCTCGTGTATGAGGAAAATTTTGACGAAAAAAAAAGGTGGTAATTTAGATTTGACATTCTCTTTTGATGGCCATATTGGTAGAAATATTAGTCTATCATAAAAGAATAAAATCCAAGTTGTCAGAATTTTGGAAACATGACTTTCAGAAATATTGTACAGGTCTGATAATAATTTTTCGGAAACCGTAGACGAACCAAAGTGATAAACAATTCTTTCAGTGGAGAAAGAGCTCTTGATGGACCTCTCTTATTAATGAAATCATATGGTGAGCCATGAGACGTATTACTAGTTCCTGTATAGTATAAAAAGTTACATTCTGGAAGTAAAAACTGTTAAACCATAGCTATGACGTCATCTATTGTTCTTTTAATTCAATATCCAGAAGAGTGGCTTACGCCAGTGTAAACACCTTTAACACAGTTCACTAACTGTCTATTCTGAAACTGTCCATTCTTAAACAGGAACTGTTCATTATTAATTCAAATAATGGACAGATTTACGTTAAGAATGGACGTATAGGTAAAGAATGGACAGTGGAAATTAGGTATAACAAACTTTCAGCAAAATTCAAAATTTAATATCTAAACAGTACACGGACGTAATAAGGTTCCATACAAAACATGAGTTCAAAATTTTAAACAAAATGATACGGTTTCTGATTTGAAGGAAAAATGTTTTTCACCTTCATTTGTTTCATCGTCTTTTGCGTTAGCGCCTGTTTTCAATTTTTTGCATGGTGGAGGAGAGGAAGCATTGTGTACCCGTAAAATCTTATTACTCATTTCAGCTTGTTGGTTATCATTAGTACGTTTATAGGATCTGATGGCATTTGATATGTGTCTTCTCCGCAATCCGTTGCTCATCAACGCCCGCTGCATAAAGTCGAGTTGCTGCAGTCGCCCGTAAAGAATGATTGGTGAAGTGTCCTTTTTAAGCCTGCACTTTCACATAACTTTTGAACTGTTTTCTGCAACATATGTATCCCAACAGGAGCATCACAGTACCAAACGTCTGTAGAGTAGTTGTTTCGTGGCCTCAAATAGAATGAGTCTAATTTACCATTCTTAGGCCTGAAAAGTATTTTAAAAATGCAGCATACAGATTACGGTCAAGTGATTATTTGACATAACGTTTCTATACAAAAAGATTTTAATGAAATTGCATGCATGTATCCAAAATTGCTGTAATTATTGACGTTTATTTTGTGTTGCTGATTTGGTACCCATCTAGTAATCGGTGGACAGATCGCATTCAGAATTGGTATAAATCAGAAAAAAGTTTATAATTAACGAAACTTAACCTCAAATATTTTTCATACATTTTGACCGGGCATCTCTCGGGATATTCTTTGTTTTCATATGCCCTGGTTATTTTCGGTGCCATTTTGCGATGTTGTAAGCACGAAATTCTAAATATTTAAGGTCATATTCATTTACTTAGATTGTCAGTTGAGATAAAGCACCAGTACAAAGATTACGATGTTCCTGTCCGGCCCTTAAGGGTGTTAATTGGGCTATTTCACGTTATGAAAAAATGGAATAAGTATATGAAATAATGATTTCTTGAGACTTGTTGTGTATTTGTTGATGATTTGGGGTCCTTCTCGATAGTTTAAGGTTGATTTCATGTCAATCAGATTTTTTTTAATGAGTTGACAGCCCTTTCAAACATGTCATAAAAATTGGACATTTCAAACAATTTAAAAAAATGTGAATGGATCAATCTACATCAAACTTGACATAAATGTAGACAATTACATTGCCGAGAAACGTACAGAGCGATTTTCCAAAAAAAATTATTATTTTGGTGGTTACCATGGAAATACGAAAATTTACACGTAAGTACGGCAAACATTTTCCAGGGGCCAAACTGATTAGAATTTTCGAAAAAACTCTCTGTACGTTTCATCCTTATTGAATAAGCTTTCAATCAAGACCAAGATCGTTATTTTCCAATAAAAAATGGCTGAGAAATCTTGTATCAACCGGGACACATTTTGCTACTTTTTCCTAATTTTTTAGCAAAAACTAACGAAATACCTAATTTCTTTTCGGTTTTTTTCATTCTATATAGTTTACAAATAAAGTAATAATAATTATCTACAATCTGAGCCCAAAAATAATAAGTAATTCGCAAAACTTCCATCTCGTGTTTTTTTTTCTCGAACGCTAGCCCAATCAATACCCTTAAGGCGAAATGGAGACCGAAAGACTAGGGTATCTAATAGTTGTTGTGGACTGCTGGTTCCAAGAATCCTATTATTCCACTTTATGTTTTCGTCTTTCTCATTAATGATATCGGCCTGTCGTCTCTGTACACCTTTTCCCTGACGGATCAAATCTTTCATTTTTGCATCCAAAACAGCCTTCATCCCACGAAAATCACCATCAGCGTAATAACGCGCCCATTTTGTCGCATATGATATTTGATAGAAATAATGATTTCATACAAAGTGATTTGTTTATAATCACTGCTTTTTTCATTTTTGATTTCTGCTATGAAATATCCAAGTAAAGTATTAAGATTTTCATTTGATAGGTTTAGGGTTTGATCACACTACAAGCAGAGCAGGACGGACCATCGCAGCGCAGAACAGCGCAGAGCGGAGCAGCGCGGTAAAGCGTTCACATATAAGCAAAGCAGGGCGGCCTGTAATCAGTCATTAGCTAATATGGAAGATTTTATGCGTGCATTCCTGCATTCTGGGTGAATTTTTTGCCACAGAGCAGGTCGTTCAGGCAACAACCCGATGAGCTCCTCTATATTTATCTGAAAAAAGACAAAAAATGTTATTTTCAAACGAATATGAATTTAAATTTTTTTTTTATAACCAAATTACCTTTTCTCGACTATAGACTGTTATATTTTGTTAATTGTACCTGAACTATGGATAGTCTGTTTTTGTAGTTGGTGTTTAGGCGACAAAAAAACTCACCTTTGTGGATGACTTGTACGCCATGTTAACTAAAAAAGTAGACAAAAGCTATAGCCGCTAGCAGAAATAAATATATCCGAATTTCCCGAGCGTATCGCTCCGCTCTGCTCTGCTCCTCGCTGCGCCGCCCGCTTGCGGTGTAAAAAGCTGAGCGTCTGTACATTGAAATCCAACTATACAATAATGCCGCTACTAACCGCTCTGCTCCGCGCCGCGCTGCTCTGCTTGTAGTGTGATCAAACCCTTAGGATGTCGCAATGCTCCACATTTAATCCCACTGTCTGTGCCCTCCATTTCTTAAAAAGATTCACTGCCCACTTTGATTTACTTTCAGTTTTTCTTGGATAAGCCATCTTTCACTAAAGTATCCAAATCGTTTTGATTTAAAGGTGTTCCAAAACTAGTGTCGTGAACATGTGGCTCATCTTCACTTGCAATATCCGAAAATATATCACTTTTCAAGTTAAAATTTGGCAGGTTTAAATCGACATCAACACTAAACGCTGTTTGCGTTAAAAAATATATCCTCTCCACTTGAAGACATGGTGCTTGACTAATCAATGAATGATTTTCAATTTATTTATTGGTTAAATTCGATGAAATCTACTCAAGGCCCATTCTCAAATAAAGTTAACATTTACGTGTCGCTCACTTAAACGTACCTATATGCAGTAAACAAAGGGGTTTTGAAAATCAAGTTTTGAACCTCATTTATGCTAATGATGTTATTTGATTAATAAACCATGGTACGATTCTAAAAATCCATATTAATCTGTTCTTATTTGCCCAATATATTTCAAAAACGATACTTACGTTACTGTCGCCAAGCATTATTTGTATGTTCCAACGTATGCAAAACTAGAATTATTGCTTGTAAGGATATAATATTTAAATTGTTTATTATCTTGTGTTAGGTACACGTGAATTATATAACGAATGTTTGTTGTCCGTACAAAAGTTACACATTTGGGGGAAGTTTTAAACTTGTCGCTAAATTGCATTTTTGGTAAATTCGCCGTAAAAACCAATTTTCAGACAATCTAGTGATTGTTGTATGATGGAATCTGAAACAAGAATATACTTACCATTCACCTTAAATATTCGAAAACCAAACAAAACCAACTTAAGATCAAGTATATTAACCTATAAATCAGAATTGACTATTCAAAGCCACTGTATCGAAAAGGATGAAATTAAGATGATATTTACGTTATTCAAATATTACAAAGGAAAGATACTCAACATAAAAAACTTGTGTTTGATTTTTTTTTTGCACAGAGAATTCACGACTGCAACCTTTTCCTTGAGTAATCTGGTCTTTCAAGGGATAGTAGTATTTACGTTACCGGTACTTACGTTATCATACCCACTAATTCTAGTTACCTCCCTTATAAAAACTACGCCAAACGCCACGTGTGAGCTCTAGATGTGACCTTGAGCCTTCACTTTACGACTGTGACGACTAACGAATAAATAATTAACACAAATATTACTAAATATCCTGCTATAGTAAAGATTTTGAGTACCAGGTTAGTGACTCTTTGATTTTTGGCAGCTTCTAATCATTTTTTTCATTGAATGATTATGAAATGTTTATTAGGAAATCAAATACATTGTGAAATCATGTTAATCGTGTGTTTAAACAATCTTGATATTTACGTTACATAATTAACGTAAATATCACTATTTTTCATTGGTAGACTTGATCTTAAAATGTGTATCAATATTTTATTTCATCGATTTAATTTGATATTTTCGTTTTCCTTATGTTGCACAAACAAAAAATATAGTAGCTAATTTTAGGTAGTACCGTGAGAGTATTCCGTATTGATAATGACAGAGATCAACGTTTGTCGTTTCTTTTCCAATGTTTGGTCGCTTCACAGTATCAATTTTTACTGATCTGTTAGTAATATTAGAGTAAAAATGACCCCATTCGACATGGTTACATTAGCATTTGTTTAATTTCTGCAAGTATCTTATATTTCAAAGCGTATACACTCATGGATATAGGTAACGTAAATATCACTGAATGGTAACGTAAATATTATTTTTGATTTTCAGAATAAAATGAGGAAAACGAGAGCCGAAATAAAAAAAAGTCACAGAGAGCGGAAGAAACTGAAAGATGGTGAAATATACTTGATAAAAGAGTCGTCTAGAGTTAAGAAATATTACGTTTCATCGAGTTGTTTGACAGAAAGTGATAGAAAGAAATGGAAAGCATCGAAGGTTGCTTTAGGAAAAAGCTAGGGAAAGACAAGAGGAAAAGTATAGTGATGAAAGTGAAGTGACGAGTGGATATGAATCGTCGAGGCTGGTTGTAAAGCTTCCTCTTCCAAACACAAAATCAAAAAAAGAAAAGGCGAACAGCAAAGGCATTGATGCGCTCTAATAGAAAATGTAAGAAAACAGAAGAAAAAGTAGAGCAGTTACATAGAAAATGCAAGACAAACCAGAAAACTATTGAACGGTTACGAGAAAAACTTCGACGAATACAATCACCAGTGAAGGCTAGTACACCAAAAAGTAAAACTAATTCTCTAATGAATTCTTTGAACTTAACCCCCTTAACATATATATCAACTACATATATATTTTATCTGAATTAAAACCCTTATCTGTAACAAAACTTTTGATACACAGTTATAGATATTTTTCAATCTTCAATAACTTACATGAATGTAGGAGAAAAAAAAAAGTGATTTGATGATGTGATGATTATTAGTTTTTGCATAGGTATTTCATTGTTTATTGTTTTATAGCTGTACATGTATTCAAGGTTAAAACTTACTTCCATCCATGTATGGTCTCCTTATTGTCTCCATTCTAATGACATTTTCAATATCATTAATTTCAATGTTCGGACCTCTTACCCCCATAGTAGCAGAGCTTACCCATAGGTGGATATCACCCTTGTACTCCATAATCTGTAAGATAATTAAAAAAGATAGCTTGCCAGGCAAGCCCACTGGCAGCTTTGATTTTAAACCAAAATATTTGATATTTTTAAAAAAAACATTCAACCTTTAGTCATACTCCTCTTTTGAGCTTTTTGAGATGTTACTGAGTTAGCAAGTTTTGTCAAAATATGTCAAGAATCATGCGAAATTGATCGCGTTTCCTTGATTAGGAATACTCCTGCAAAGTTTCATTAAAATATGTAAAGAATTGTGGACGGACGGATATGGGTGACGACAATATACGACCCCATTCCATGTGGGCGTATAAAAATAAGATTTACAGTAACAAACTCTATAAACACACTGGACCATTTACAGAATAAACTTCGTAATTTCGTAAATGGCACCAATTCATCAACCATACTGACTATTGCAGCCAGCTTTATCATCATTGGCATTGTTTCATTATCATAAATTATTATGGAAACAGCATTAAAAATGCAGTTTCCATTTGGAGTAGCTTGCAGAACAGTCCTCCCTCCAATAGATGAGGGAATGAAATCTTTATATCTGATTGAATAAATATAAAAAGAAATAAAAGTTGTGTTACAAAATCCCCTAGCCTCAAACTAAATTACACAGGTTAAATTTCAATTCAAATAATAGAAATATCATATTATAAGATTCTCTTTAGTTCAATTTTTTTTTCAAAACCAATCTGCCACTAGTTCATCAACAAATAAACATCTTAACACAGCAAAGATATCTCAATACATGTATAATCTAGGTAACAGCTAAGTTATATCTACAAACTTTCAACCAAAGAAACAGCTAAGCTATTTCAACTCAAACAAACCATAAACAGAATCTTTGCAGTACCACTATTCCCATTTTCACAAGGAATTTTAGTGTTAAATACTTATCTTTGAATTATTGGAGACATATCCATCAATATTCTATAGATTCGAGCATCTCATATAGCCATCTCATCCACACCATTCCATCAAATTTATGGTATCAATAGAATGTACTCCTTTAAACTTAAACCTTGTAATCCTCTGGGAAATTGTGAAAGTATAATTTGAATATGTCGATTTAACACTATTTTAGCCAAGCAATCTCAACACATTTACAAACTAGGTGACAGTACGGTTTGTACCCGGGATTCCCGGAGTTTCTGGCGAGTACTCATTCCCGGGAACAGCACTCCATTCCCGGGAATGGGAACAGATTTTTTTCACGTTTATTTCACCATTGACAGTGGTAAATTCTGTCACCTGGAGGGATACAAATCACAAAAGTTTCCTCCATCCAAGCCTCAAGAGTCTTAATCCGCCCCTGACGGCAGTGATGGTGGTGATACCCGAGACATCTGTTGAAATTTCTTTGGAAAAAAAACTTATAAAAACTATCGACGAGGAACTCAAGTAATGTCAGAAAGAGAATTCATGTATTACCACTTTCATTTGGGAATTTAGGTCATTTGAGCAGATAAAGACTGTCACCGAATCTGGAATCCATACATAATGCTCTGAAGTCAATCAATCCGTAATCAGTCGCAGCGGAATAAGGTTTTCTGTTGCAGGCAATTTTGCTCTCGCCTAGGGGTGAAATCATTGTGCGCGTTGGTCTTCCTAAAACATTGGTTAGATTCGTCGATAACATAATCCACTTCCACCGCCATTAATCAATACTAAAACCTATTTGCATAGAGGTATTTTGGGTTCAAAAGTTGTTCTTAAATATTGCGAATTATATGAAAATAAAATTTGATATGAAACTACATAGATAGCTTTAGCTATTATGTCCTATATTTTTGTAACGGTTGCTAGTTTGACTAGCTCTTATATGTTGAAATTGATTCCCGGGATTCCCGGGATTGAATCTAATCCAGCATAATTTACAAGATGTAAAATTCACTTACATAGCATAAATTTCATTCCCATTCCCGGGAATGAGATATCCGGGAATGCTGCAAACCCTAGGTGACAGCCAAGCTACCTCAACTCAAACAAACAATGGGCCAAGAAACAGAATCTTTGCAGTAACATTTTACCAGGAATTTGAATGTAAATAATGTACTTATTTTATCTAATTATTTGAGACATATCCATCAATATTTTATAGCTTCCAGTTCCAACATCTGATATACATGTATCTATCCACTTTATCCACACCATTCCATCAAATTTATTTGTAAAATAAAGAATTATTTAACAATGCAATAAATTAGAAAATGCCCTCCCAACAGTCACGAACTGCCCCCCAAAACCATACCGAACCCCTCCAATTGATGGTCAAAAGAGAATTCAGCCATATGATAATTTATGATATTGATATAATATATGATAAATATGCTGGAAATATACAATTTTCTACAGGGTCTTAGTTTCCTAGTTAGGAAACTAAGACCAAACTAGAATAGTTTACAGAAACATTTACATTAGCGTTATATTTTGCATGTTTTTCCTGTACAAAGAATAGCGTTTGCGTTTTTTGCGACGATCTCTTAAACTCCCGATTATGATTCTTTCCCATGATAAAGATCAGAGTTACATATAGTATAGTATAAGTTTGTTTATTAAAGTGTCATAAAATACCACATTTACAAAAGTATGAGACATAAAATTTTCACATTTACGGTATGTGGCCATTTCTGGCCCATAAAAGACACTACTTGTTATACAGTATATAAAATAATCATACATATTTTATAAAATATCACATTTAAAAATCTTTTAAGTTAAACAGTTAAAACAAAATAGATACATTTAAAACTATCATAGCACTAAAAAATAAAATAGCCAGAACGATGAGTTTAATAATCATTTAAACCAAAATTGCTCTCCAATAGTATGAGTGGTGATCATACTTTAGACGCCAATAGTTTAATTAGCACTCCAATAGTTACATTTGGACGCCAATAGTGAAATTAGGGCTCCAATAGTGTAATTAGGACTCCAATAGTGCAACACAACCCTGTACCAAACAATACTTTTATTCTCAAAACAATATATATAATTGCGGTCAATAATAGTCAGTTTAACGGGTTCAGTTTTATCAATTTGCAGTTCTTCATCATAATCGCCTCTCCTTCGGATTGTTTAGCCTTTTCCCCCTGAATACTCATCTACGACTTTCAATAGTCTAGCAATGGTTCTATTGTATCTGAAATGGAATGCATGCAAAACAGATATTATTAAGATGACAAAAAGGAAATTTGGCGTGTTTTTCAGACATAAATTGTCCGAACTCTTCGATTACCAAGTGGTATTATAGTGACAAGAACACATCCCAGGGCATTTGTTAACAATATTGACACTGATAGCACCAGTTTGAACCATTCCAATTTTGGTTCCAGCAATTAGCGTTTGATGACGTAATCAAGTGGAATTACTGATACCACAAACTGAATAGAAATAGTTCAAAAGGTCCCCGATACACATACAAAATTTAAGATTTACGGTTAATAGGCTTATGGAATTGTTTGACTAATGACATGTATGTGTGCACCCCCCTTAACAAAAGAATATTTACCAAGGTATGGCAGTCGATCTGTGGCCTGTTCTTTCGGCTGATAACTGTCCCTCTATTCCATAATCACACTGTCTAGTGGCACTAAGAGATCGTCTTGTTCAGAATGCCTCATTGGGTTTTGTACGATTTCGGTCTGAAAATTAATTAAATCATAAACATATTTAAATGTTTCACGTATTGCAGATTGACTGGGACTTGATCTACAAACCTATTTTTTGGCGCACAGCTGATTGCTTTTTTTTTACCCACAGTCAAAAAATACACTTAATCAGATGCAAAATCTCGTTATTCAACCGGTTCCCTGTCGGTAATGCAGGACTGAGGGCGGACATGGAAAAAGCGTCTAGTGTATAGTTGTAACGGGACAATAAATCGACGCACCGTGTGCTACAAGTTGCGCACGTTTAGATCCATCGATAGATGAAAATCGAAAATAATCAAATAATGCTGCTGTTCTGGCAAAATTTATCTTATTGTACACCGCATGGTACATAAAAACCACATTTCATTTCATTTCTCAATTTATTTACACACATTTATGTTTAAAATTGTTATTAACTATTAACAGGACTCACCTTAGAAACATATGATTTTCATAAAATTGAACAATACATCAGAATGGTTTCGTTGTTATCACTCGACTAAAATTCGAATGCGTATGTGAGCTTTAATAATATGACGTCAATAGTAAAATGCACGTGATAAAGCTATCTAGGGCGCCAATAGGTATGATACGTGCTCAATGTACTGTAACTAAATAGGGCACCAATAATCAAATTTAGGTTTAAGTAGGATAAACTCCTCAAACACGCCAATAGTTTTGACCTATATAAAGTCGTCGGCCTATCGGCCTCCGACTTCATATAGGTCAAAACTATTGGCGCGTTTTCGGAGTTTATCCTATACTTAAAAAGAGAGTCAAAAAACGACGTCTTTTTAGAAGCTTGTCTAAAAATAATCCTAACTGTTGTTGGATTTGCTCACAATTCATTATAATACAAAATTGATCATTTATACTCAACGTGTTAAAATTTATATACAAATCGTTCATTTTGTCTACAACTTTAGAACGAAGATCGGCATATGCTGGGCATTCAAGGGAAACACGAATTTCATTTTCATTGGAGTTATTTGAACAATATAAACATTTTCTATGTTGTAGAGCTATGGGTGATTTTTGATATCGACCTGTCTCAAGGGCGATTGGAAAAGAATTACTTCTTAGTTGACAGATGTGACGTTTATGAAATCTGGGGATGTGAGGGTTACTTACATAAGCTTTTGGACCCAGCGATTGGTTCCATTTTTATTATTTTTGTCATAAAAAATATCACGACACCATTCATTTTCATCATGTTCAGTTATTCTTTGCTTAGCTATAGAAATTACATATTGTATGCTATGGTTAATATTTCGTATATTGTCTGATAAGTGCATTGAATCGATAAAATTTGTAACCTTATGAAACCAACCTTTTTTCCTACGTTTCGAAAATTGGAATATTTTAACAAGAAATCTACTTTCTTCAGTTCTGTTAAGTCTGCATAGATACCTCAAACATTCTAATTTTTGCTTGGAGTAACAGCTTAGCCAACCCAAATCTCCACGTGTGCTAAGGTTTGACGTGTTTTTATTTACCCCAAGGTAAAATTTGATAGCTTTATTTTGAACATTATTGATGCATTTGAAAGATTTTGTGCCCCAGATCCCTGCACAGTAGAATAATATAGGTTCTACTAATGATTTGTACATTTTAAGAAATACATTATGATTCATACCACCAAATAACTTAAATTTTGTACAAACTGCTCCAAGGGCCCTATGCGCTGCTTTGGATAATTCTAAAGCAGTTTTGTTCATGTCAAGGAATTCATTAAACCAAAGGCCGAGGTATCTATATGAACTTGCATATTCAATAGTTTGACCTGCACAGCGAAAAATATGACCTGACAATGGAATAGAGGGTGTTCTGAAATAGATCATCTTTGTTTTTCTGCCATTTATATTCATTTCCCATATTTCGCACCAACTACTTAAGGCTGATAGCATTTCATCCATGGATTTTTTCATCCGGTGCAAGAAGGACAATGTCATCTGCGTACAGCAGAATTGATAACTTTAGACCCTTTTCCAATTCTATGCCACAATCAAGTTCAGATATTTCGTCAGCAAGGTCATTTATATACATAGAAAAAAGGTTTGGGGATTAATTGCTTCACGCCGGTGTGTATTTCAAACCATTCGGTATTTTGATCATTTATTTTAACCCTACCTTTTAGGTTAACATACAGGGATTGTATGGCTTCGAGAAAGGGTCCTCTGATGCCCAACCTTTGTAATTTTGACCAAAGTAAGCCTCGTTGGATTCCATCGTATGCTCGCCTCATGTCAACAAAACAGACAAATGACTGCTTTTTACCGATTTTCCTGTCATGTAGGTTAGACAGTATAATTATAGCAAACACGTATTTCTTGCTTTATACGGCCCAACTCTCCTTTAGAACCTGCCATCCCAGTGTACAGCCGTAGGCCTGCATTATTGGTTGAGATAGGAACGTCCAATTGTAGTGCATCAGTGGGAGGGGGAGGCTAGTGACGAACTGTCCCCCAGAACCATACCGAACCCCTCCATTTGATGGTCAAAAGAGAACCCCAGCCATATGATAATTTATGATATTGATATAAGGCCAAAAAAAAAAGGTTGTGTTTCCGGTAACCCGACCGACCCTGTAATTCTACCGCCGACTCAAATGTTTTTATGACGATTCGGGAAAAACAAAAAAAATTTATGAAGAAAAACACAAAATTATCACCGATGTTTTGATTGAAAGTGAAAGTTGTCTTCGTAAATTCTCGATCATTCAAGTCTTCGAAATAACTGAGTAAATATTACACTATAACAGTATCGGTAGTCACGTACCTACTAGTCGGAAATAACAATATGATTCTAACATACAACCAGAGAGTTATAATATAAACTCATACGATTGGTCGGTCATTCAAGGATGACATCATTTCCAATGCGCATGTCACATTCAAAGTACCATTAAAGGTGGCTAGCAACGAATTTTTAAGTGTAAATTCACGGGGTTTTTGGTCAATAAATTCACGTTCAAACGCAATAAAAGTAATATAGGGGCATACTACATGATAAAAACAAAATATTTTAGTAATGGTGTTAATCCTAAATAAAGTTTATGCCGAAAACAACTCCTAAATTTGATGAGTTTTTTTTTTCTTAGAAACAAATCATGACTAGGCTCCTTGTGTAAAAACAATAGCGCGTGCCAGTCTATTTTTAATAATGGCTGAACTAAATGTCAATGTATCGCCTTCGTCTCCACGGATTCTTTTCAGTATTGAGCTCGAAAAATGTCTTCATTATGAGAGAAAAAAACATTTTTTGAGTTTTGCTACTAGTGATACGTTTGCTGACATTATATCTAAAGTACACTCGAGGGACTTGCAATCCAGTTTCGAAATAAAATGTGCTATAAACAATAACAATGAATCCAACTGGCACGAAGTAAGTGACCAACAAACGGCACTTGGTGATATAACACAAGCGTTCGGTGTCAAGTTTATCAAAATAAAATGTATAACAGACACTGACCAGACTGCATGTAGTATAAGCAAGTCGTCGACAGTACTGGATGCATTTAGTGTGTTGATGGCTGGACCTAAATGTTACCCGGTGAAGCACAGGTATGTATAATTAAACAGTAAAAGAATGGTACACAACCACGCAGCATTTTCATTTGTCAGCCATTTCAACTCGCGAAGTCTCGACTAACGGTAAAGCCCATGCATTGCAAGTATAACAACACCTATTGCCTGCACAATAGGTGAGTTTATTGTAGGAAAATTCAAGTCCCTGTGGTATTCTGGTAGTCATTGTAATACAAGTACTAAGCCCTGTGATAGGGCCTACCCCCATGCGAATTTAAACGTCAGCCCCTATTACTACTATTAGCTTCCTTTCAAATTTTGGCTGCTTTGTAAAAGGTTGTTGATTTAACTTATGAAACAAATTTCGAATTTATTACCTCAACAAATTTGAAAGCATTATCCTTTTCAAAAAATTTAATTGCTAAGAATAATAACATTCCAAAAAAATTGCATTGGGATAGTAATTTTTATAGAAGTTTGATAGATTTGAAGCAAATCTACAGCATCGATAGCTAGGCTTCTTGCCTTATGTGGACAAGGTGACCTTCAGTAGGTTAAGGCTATTTTTAGTACACTATTACAGTAGCTAACGTACAGTGTATACAGGCTAGAAGCAGTCGTTTATACTCTCACTGCTCCGTCTATTTTTAGCAACACTATCGACTATCCCAAGTTAGTTTGTTGAATTACGTTTTACCATCAATCAGAAAATTAATTCTTAATAAAAATAATAAAGGAAATAAATATCAATAAATCCTTCACATTATTTATCTCATTTTATATTACACCGATCCATATCATGGGGAAGAGAAAGGCAGACAATAAACTTAATAAAACCGACGCAGTCTCTGGTGCCAAAAAGTTAGCAAAAAACAAAAAGAAAGATCGAGAAGATAATTCGAATGAAAATGGTGTTACGTCAAATATGTTATTACAAGACTCTTCAGCCGAAACATCAGGTAATGACATCAATCTATTTACGGGGGTCAACCTTACTTTGCCTGAAGTGTATACCGGTACCCCAGCTTTGAACGATGGCAATGACCATCATGATGATGACCAATTCCATGGTGGTAACGGTACTAATCCACCACATGTACCTTTTGTTTACCCCACAATGTTAAATTCATCTGTCCCACCGGCTCCAGGGTATGCAGGACTTAATATAGGTGATAATGCATCCCAGTTTGAAAGCATTCATAGTACCTTAGGTTCTAGTGTACCGGATGCTGTCAAATCCAAAATAATTAAGGGGGAATATATAGATCTCAAAGCACTATCCAAATCAGACTTAGGTGAGGAAAGGCTTATATATATCGACCCTGAGGGGAAACTTGTATCCAAATCTAAAGAACAAACTCAATCTCTAGATATAGAAGCATGGACAGATGCATTCATTACATATATGAGCATATATATCTCAGTACACACAAATAAAAGCCATGACCTTACATGCTTGTCACCTCTGAACTTCTCGGTCAGGTCATGTCAAAGGTCATGGTATACTTATAGACTATCAATTTTGGAATTTCAAGTGATAAAGATAATGAACTGTAATGTTTATCTGATTTTCGATTATCATTGTTTTTTGTTAAAACATGTATACTGTGCCATATTTTCGCCAATTAAATTTATTTAATTCAATTATTAGTATTTTCTCTCACAATAATAGTTCCATCGCGACAAATGGAATTTGACCAAGCTTGTTAAAGGCTGATTGTTTTCCTTTTCATTTTGTATCGATAAAAGCATTTGTATAATTATTATTGTATAATTCATTAAAGCTTAGGCCTATATGTAGGCTATTTGAATATTGATAGTCATAAAAATGGAATTAAAACTGTCCCATTTTGTCCTGTTTTTGTAAAAATGAAATTATTTTTTGTTTATTTATTCATATAGGCCTAGTTCATCTCAACGTGCACTGAACAGAAAAGATGAACTCTTCAATGATCTGGTTGATATTTTTATAGAGCGAAAAGTAATGGTGTTAATCCTAAATAAAGTTTATGCCGAAAACAACTCCTAAATTTGATGAGTTTTTTTTTTCTTAGAAAAAAATCATGACTAGGCTCCTTGTGTAAAAAAATAGCGCGTGCCAGTCTATTTTTAATAATGGCTGAACTAAATGTCAATGTATCGCCTTCGTCTCCACGGATTCTTTTCAGTATTGAGCTCGAAAAATGTCTTCATTATGAGAGAAAAAAACATTTTTTGAGTTTTGCTACTAGTGATACGTTTGCTGACATTATAGCTAAAGTACACCCGAGGGACTTGCAATCCAGTTTCGAAATAAAATGTGCTATAAACAATAACAATGAATCCAACTGGCACGAAATAAGTGACCAACAAACGGCACTTGGTGATATAACACAAGCGTTCGGTGTCAAGTTTATCAAAATAAAATGTATAACAGACACTGACCAGACTGCATGTAGTATAAGCAAGTCGTCGACAGTACTGGATGCATTTAGTGTGTTGATGGCTGGACCTAAATGTTACCCGGTGAAGCACAGGTATGTATAATTACACAGTAAAAGAATGGTACACAACCACGCAGCATTTTCATTTGTCAGCCATTTTAACTCGCGAAGTCTCGACTAACGGTAAAGCCCATGCATTGCAAGTATAATAGTTCCATCGCGACAAATGGAATTTGACCAAGCTTGTTCAAGGCTGTTTGTTTTCCTTTTCATTTTATATCGATAAATGCATTTGTATAATTATTATTGTATAATTCATTAAAGCTTAGGCCTATATGTAGGCTATTTGAATATTGATAGTCATAAAAATGGAATTAAAACTGTCCCATTTTGTCCTGTTTTTGTAAAAATGAAATTATTTTTTGTTTATTTATTCATATAGGCCTAGTGCCTAGTTCATCTCAACGTGCACTGAACAGAAAAGATGAACTCTTCAATGATCTGGTTGATATTTTTATAGAGCGAAAAGTAATGGTGTTAATCCTAAATAAAGTTTATGCCGAAAACAACTCCTAAATTTGATGAGTTTTTTTTTTCTTAGAAAAAAATCATGACTAGGCTCCTTGTGTAAAAAAATAGCGCGTGCCAGTCTATTTTTAATAATGGCTGAACTAAATGTCAATGTATCGCCTTCGTCTCCACGGATTCTTTTCAGTATTGAGCTCGAAAAATGTCTCCATTATGAGAGAAAAAATAAAAATGGAATTAAAACTGTCCCATTTTGTCCTGTTTTGTAAAAATGAAATTATTTTTTGTTTATTTATTCATATAGGCCTAGTGCCTAGTTCATCTCAACGTGCACTGAACAGAAAAGATGAACTATTCAATGATCTGGTTGATATTTTTATAGAGCGAAAACTTATGTTTTTTAAAACCACTGTGGCAGATGAGGGTAACTATGTTCTTCAGGTGAGAATTTTATTTTTTTCATATTTTATTAATTTATTTATATGTGATGGTTTGGATTTTCACAGAAATAGTATAAATTTTATAGTCAATATTTACTTAAAAATGTTTGAAGAATTCAAAAAATTAATTGCTGAAGATACGGTACCTATTAAAAACATTTTGCTCAATAATTGAGGTATTTATACTGGTATTTTATGTTTGAGATTAGATAGGGACTATATTATACATAATTAAAACAATACTCTCAGTTTGGCCTTTGATTTTTTCAGATTCTTACCAATGCACTATGGTACATAACTAACCAACATACAACAATAAATGACACAGCACTGAAAAGAAAAGATGCTATTCCAGTACCACCCACATTTGAAGGATTTCAAGGCTATAATGAAATCAAACGCAAGAAAATGAAAAGTCAACACATGTCTCAAACTGAACTGCATAGTCACTCACAAGCCCTTTTTAGTCTCTGTTCTCGACCCTTTTGTAAGAGCAGTAAAGCTTGGTCAGAATTTAGCACTGAGATACAGTCACTGGCTGAATGCCTTCAGAAATACAAGGGCTACTTAGAAATACAGCTGCAGTTACAGCAACAAAGGCAAAGTCAGGAGCACACTTCTAGAAGTATTGGATCTGATATATCCGTTGAGCATAGACCAATGGCTATTTTTGGTGTTAAAGAAAAATACAAGTTGTTTGACAATGCTCTGTCAAATGAAGAACTGACACCTTTAATATTTGATGAAGAAATTCATCTTCTAGACCCGTTCGAAAACAACATGCAGCGGCACAGATTTTTCCAGGAAATGGCACTGACGTCCCCAATTGACATATTTCGGTATTGTCCAGGTGGTAGCATCATTGCAATTGTTTTTGTTGTTAAGGTTAATAGAGAAGAAAGGTCTGAGAATGAAGCAGTGATCCAGTCTATCCGGATCGTTAAAGAGATTGAAAATAAACTTCCAGAGTTTCACACAAGGCTTCAAAAGAAGAGGTTCAAGGAGAAGCTGAACAACATTGCTTCAATAAAACCTGCTATTATAGACTTCTCATACAAAGAATTGGCCATGGACGCCTCAGCAGCTGCCCATCCTGAAACACAGCAGAGGGTTCAGTTGATTGCTTTGGGAAATACGGGTCTTGTGGCCGATTTACGATATCTGAATACAGGAAGACCCACTGAAAAATATGATGTCTTCTCAGAAAAATTGGAAGAGATAGTTCACAATGTTACTGCTATGGATGATAGAAGGCACGGTGAGGCCCATCTAAGTGAGTGGATATCTTTAAACGAACTTATGAAACAAGCTACAGACAAATGCCCTGACGAAACATTAATTCCATCAAAAAGCCTTGTTAGACTTCAGTTCAGTCCACGAAATCCTTATTCGCATACAGCATTGAATTTCACAAGTCGCATCCCAGTGCAGTATAAAATTCAGAGACGCCAATTACGTGTGTCGCATGTAGACCAGCATTACTGTGCTGCACAGTTTAAGTACCTCAAAGACAAAGCTGTGGAAATGGGTCAAAATGGTGTTTTGTTTTGCTGTGACGATAAGGCAAAAGTGCCTGTAGGGAACCCAGGGGTCCCAGTCTCTACTGGGGTCAGAGGAAAAAAGACATTAGCCCCATCATCAACCACCTTTGTTGCATGCGACCATGACATGACAAATGCTAGCTTATGTCCATCAGTATATCAATTGTGTGCAACACCTGTCAGTGCAGAAAAATCATTTGTGACCGGTAAAGTTTATGTCCGTGGTTCTCACCGATTTTTTCCCGCGACCCCATATCCACCATTGAGCGTCTTGTTGCGACCCCATGCCAAACCCTTTTGGTCATAAAGCAACCATTTACCTATAATTTAATCTAAAAATGTACATATATATTAGTACCATTAATGAAGTATTATGCCAGCATCATTATCTGTGTAATGAAAGTCTGGAAACTTCGGAATTTATTATGAAATTCCTTGCTTATTATGAAATTCCTTGCACTATGCGCCCATAGCGAGGTTCGTACGTACTAAGAGAACATATCAAACAGTCACGCAAATGATTGTCCGTAATACGGGACCGCTACTTTGTTTTTGTCTGTACCATGTGTGAGAAGCCAGCTTCGCACACGTAGGTTGTGCCGAACCGTACAAGAGTTATCATAGACAATAGTTGGATTTTGGAAACAGGGATTGTTCCTCTTAGTTTCAAAACAGCAGTGGTCCGACCCCTATTAAAGAAGTCAAATCTAGACCCAGAAGTTCTGAAGAATTACAGACCTGTGTCTAATCTCCCTTTCATCTCTAAAATAGTGGAGAAAATTGTGAAATCGCAGCTCACGACACACCTTGATAAGTTTAATCTTGTTGAAAAATATCAATCTGCTTACCGTACATCCCACAGCACAGAAACAGCCTTAATTTCAGTTCTGGATCATATCAGAAGTTCTGTTGATGATGGTAATGTGTCTTTACTGGTTCTATTGGATTTGTCCTCAGCTTTTGAAACGATCGACCATAATAATCTTCTTAGTAGATTGGAAACAGAATATGGCATCAGTGGTGTTGCTTTGAAATGGTTCTCCTCATATCTATCCAATAGATCTCAAACCGTCATTGTTCAGGATGCAACATCGGAAACAGTCCCACTTGCCTGTGGTGTACCACAAGGTTCCGTACTTGGTCCGGTGCTATTTAGTTTGTATACAAAACCCCTTAGTAAAGTAATTGGATATCACCAGATTGGTCATCATTTCTATGCTGATGATTCTCAACTTATTGACAGTTTCTCGCCAGCTCTTCCAAATCATGATTCAATTTACTCCAAGATGGAAGACTGTGTGTCAACATGTTAAAACTAATATTGGACCCTTGTCTCGACTGGCTGGTCATGAACTTGATGGTCTCCAATTAGTTCAAACGTTCATTTCTTTCAGTTCTACGGCTAAAAACCTTGGAGTTTACTTAGACCGAAACTTGGCAATGGATGCTCATATTAGTCATCTATGTAAAATCTGTCATTTTCATCTAAGAAACATAGGAGCTATTCGCCATTTAATCACCAGAGATGTGTGTGCAACACTAGTAAGATGTCTCATCCTCAGTCGTTTAGACTATTGTAACAGTCTGTTGTATGGTTTACCAGACACCCAGATAAATAGACTGCAAAAGATACAAAATCGACCCAAGTGGGGTCGCCGAGACGAAATGGTGGGGTCACGGGACCGTCTTGGGGTCGCTGGGGTCGCGGGGTCAATTTCCCGATTGTTTTTTTTTTCAATCTATTATTCCCTGGCACTGCCTTGAATCAATGGCTTTATACTATCTACCAAGATTTTCTATTTTGTTTTAATAATACTTGTATTTATAAAGCGCTGAAATCCACTCTACATGGAGAGTGCTCAAAGCGCTGACATAGTCCTTCACAAGCTATATACACAGTAAGTCTAATCGTAACGACAAAACAAGTGTGTTTTCAATTTGGATTTAAAGTCTTGTATATCTAAAGATGACTTAATAGACATGTTGAGGGAATTCCATAAGTGCGCAGCAGCATATGCGAATGTTCTAGCACCAAATGATTTTAAATTAAAGGATGGTTTCACAAGTTGAAATTTATCTTTAGAACGGAGATTTCTGGAAGGAACATACGGTTGAACAAGATCTTGAATGTAGGAAGGGCCAACGTTATTAACTGCTTGAAAACATAGACATAGTATTTTGAAATCGATACGCTCTTCGATGCGTAGCCAGTGCAAGTCGTTTAGGACAGGGGTAATGTGCGCGGTAGTTTTAGTACGTGTTACTAGTCTAGCAGCTCGATTTTGTATCTTCTGCAGTCTATTTATCTGGGTGTCTGGTAAACCATACAACAGACTGTTACAATAGTCTAAACGACTGAGGATGAGACATCTTACTAGTGTTGCACACACATCTCTGGTGATTAAATGGCGAATAGCTCCTATGTTTCTTAGATGAAAATGACAGATTTTACATAGATGACTAATATGAGCATCCATTGCCAAGTTTCGGTCTAAGTAAACTCCAAGGTTTTTAGCCGTAGAACTGAAAGAAATGAACGTTTGACCTAATTGGAGACCATCAAGTTCATGACCAGCCAGTCGAGACAAGGGTCCAATTAACATGGCTTCAGTTTTATCAGAGTTTAGTTTTAACATGTTGACACACAGTCTTCCATCTTGGAGTAAATTGAATCATGATTTGAAAGAGCTGGCGAGAAACTGTCAATAAGTTGAGAATCATCAGCATAGAAATGATGACCAATCTGGTGATATCCAATTACTTTACTAAGGGGTTTTGTATACAATCTAAACAGCACCGGACCAAGTACGGAACCTTGTGGTACACCACAGGCAAGTGGGACTGTTTCCGATGTTGCATCCTGAACAATGACGGTTTGAGATCTATTGGATAGATATGAGGAGAACCATTTCAAAGCAACACCACTGATGCCATATTCTGTTTCCAATCTACTAAGAAGATTATTATGGTCGATCGTGTCAAAAGCTGAGGACAAATCCAATAGAACCAGTAAAGACACATTACCATCATCAACAGAACTTCTGATATGATCCAAAACTGAAATTAAGGCTGTTTCTGTGCTGTGTGATGTACGGTAAGCAGATTGATATTTTTCAACAAGATTAAACTTATCAAGGTGTGTCATGAGCTGCGATTTCACAATTTTCTCCACTATTTTAGAGATGAAAGGGAGATTAGACACAGGTCTGTAATTCTTCAGAACTTCTGGGTCTAGATTTGACTTCTTTAATAGGAGTCGGACCACTGCTGTTTTGAAACTAAGAGGAACAATCCCTGTTTCCAAAATCCAACTATTGTCTATGATAACTCTTGTACGGTTCGGCACAACCTACGTGTGCGAAGCTGGCTTCTCACACATGGTACAGACAAAAACAAAGTAGCGGTCCCGTATTACGGACAATCATTTGCGTGACTGTTTGATATGTTCTCTTAGTACGTACGAACCTCGCTATGGGCGCATAGTGCAAGGAATTTCATAATAAGCAAGGAATTTCATAATAAATTCCGAAGTTTCCAGACTTTCATTACACAGATAATGATGCTGGCATAATACTTCATTAATGGTACTAATATATATGTACATTTTTAGATTAAATTATAGGTAAATGGTTGCTTTATGACCAAAAGGATTTGGCATGGGGTCGCAACAAGACGCTCAATGGTGGAAATGGGGTCGCGGGAAAAAATCGGTGAGAACCACGGCCTTAAAATGAAGAAAATGGATAAATTGGTGGGTGGGGGGTAATTCTAGGAAATAAAAAAAAATAAAAAAAAAAAAATTATCCGACCTACCGACCCTTCCGTCTGACAAGCCCGTTACCGGAAACACAACCTTTTTTTTGTTTGGCCTAATATATGATAAGTATGCTGGAAATATACAATTTCTACAGGCTCTGGAAACTAAGACCTTGGATACTATGAAACTAAAACCCTAACATATACATTAGCGTTATATTTTGCATGTTTTTCCTAGTTTCTAGTCTCTATCGCGTGTACAAGAAATTGTTAACGGACCGACGGACGGACAGGCAATATGAAATATCTGGGTCAGATTTTATCATTTCATATTTTGTCAATGGTTATTTCTAGCACATTGCAAAAAGATTTTTTTGAATATCTGCGTTATTCCGGAAGTTAAAATTTCAACTTTGCAAGCGAATGACGTCAAAACCGGAAGTGATGTAAAATTTTTGAAAACACCATTTTGTTCACAATCAAAATGTCTATAAACATGTTTTCAGTTTTCAGATTGCTGAGAATAAAATTGCAAAAGTTAAAAAAATTGTCCCAAAAAGGTGCTCCAAAAGTCAGAGACAAAGTTCTTAAAGTGCATGTTTTGAAACTTTTATCTGAAAGCAAATCGATTAAAGAAATAAACAAAAAAATCCCATCAAAATCAATTGAAAAGAAGAGGTGATAATGGCAAAAATCTTAAAATACATTTGTTTTCATACGTCATTTCCGGTTATGTGAAAATGCGTCATTTTACATTCATTCACTAACGAGCACATATTTATCGTGGGAAATCGTGTCAGTTTAAGCGTGGTATGCGCAGTTTTGGCTGGGGATCGTGACCAGATTTCGAAACAAAAAATAGTCCTTATGGAAACAAGCTAGAACGCACTGCAATGAAATTGACCAAATTTGACGTAAATAATGGCTAAATACTTATGAAAGTCGCAATGGTTTGAGTTTTTATTAAAAACACAGACCCTGAATTTTCTAATACCTATAGTGAATGGTACATATCTACATACACAGTACACAGCAGCAGCAATATGTGTTCAAATGACACGCAAACAAAACCTGTTCAACACCTGCATGATACAATGATTATCATTGTCAACTGTCAATAAAGATTTTAGATTCTAAGTGTTAGCATAAACATAATATATATAAATGAATAGCTAGCAGGACCCGAGGGGGGTTAGTGACCCCTAACCATAAAACTGTTACCAGCTGTTGTTTATATTTTATCAAGGTAATTGTCTAATGGAGCGTACTATTGTTTTTAATCATTTTATCTCAATTGAGCTGTAAAAGAGGATTTTTATTTGATACAGTAAGGTATTTGAAATATGTTAATAAGACACTACACTAGATACCACACTTACATCAGCATCGTCGAACTCATTCAGAAGTGTGTCATCTGTCTATCTTAACTTACATTGGTCCCGTGTCATCCTTGATTACTGAAATCTATATGTCAGCCTTTGAATTTAAGTCCATTACGACTGCTGGTTGATTTTACCTGTGTCGTAATCAAAGAAGAAGAATCCTCTGTTCTATTAAAGCATTTTAATGCTCAGCTTAAACTGAACGTAAAAGTTCACCGCGGATTCATGTGGAAGTACATATATAGGAGAAAATAAAAAAAACTCGTACGTACGACATCAACACAAGCCTGGTAATGAACGACCATCTACTGTATCTTAAAACCTTGTATTTATAAGAAAACCGACACATTACGTCGTAACAAAACCAAGGTATTGACAATCAACAAGCATAATTGATAAAACCTGAAGACTGCATGAAGACTATCATCATCAGAGGACATTAGTCTACATAAACAGATATGAAGGTGTGCGCTTATCTCATGAATAGGATAAACTTTACTGTATGAATGGTACGATGATATCACATAATGTGGGATCATCTCAGGTGGCTATATAGCCAAACCTTAAATCCAGTATCAGCACTGCACTGATGAGGCACAGAAGGCTGAAACAGTACTGTTTGCAGTTAATTATACTGTATTCTATATTAGTTAATAAAAACTATTTCAACTGCCTTGATATTCATTTGTTTAAATTTTATGTCAATTTTTTTTTTTTGCTCAAATTTAAGAAAACTATACACCAAAATCTCTAACTATGTGTCTTTTAACGTATCTCAAAGTTTTAATTTAAAAAAAAACGAGCCGTAAACTTGGTCCAACTGCTTAATTAACAATAAGTACTTCCTCTTTGTAATCAACCCTTTAAAACCAAATTCAGTTTGATCACGAATATGCATAGGTATAATGAGCATACTTTAGAAATACTGTCAGGTAACATTTGCAATGTTTTTGATAATAGAAACTTTTTTCAAAAAAGCAGAATGGCCCTTTAAAAATGTACCCCCCTCATTAATAAATTGTTTCAACAATACCTATCGTTGTTTATTTGTTAGTTTCACCTTTTCATTTATTTAGTACTTTATCAATTTATTACTTATCGACATGTTATTTTAAGAATCATCATGCTCTGCTTCGTATCAATTAGATTATAATGTAATATACCAACCAACCACTTTTATCATTATGTGCCTGAGAATGACTGGGGAAACACGTCGAAACTTTGCATACATTTTTAACCAGTGATTGACGCTTCATTGGGCTTTGTCTATATATTGTTAAATGTTTTATTACGCTTAGTATTTATAGACAATTAAATATTTTAATATAAGGTATGTCATATTTTTATAGTTTGTGTATTTTGGTGACTACTTGTCCCTCATCTTCATTTTAAAAAAAGGTAAAATATAACAATTTAACATTCATTATAATAATTCAATCTTTTCAGTTATTAGAAAAAGTTGCAAATATATTGACTTCTGCATTTTATATATTTTAACTAATATTTCTCAGTCCAATTAAAAGAGAACTATAGGCTAAGGATATCCAGGGTCCAATCCCTGCATGGGTCGAGATGATTCCTTTGGAATTTCAACCCGGTTTCTCCCTGATAGTGATGAAAGGTCGGAAGGGGCTGACATGGTAAAAGCGTTTAGTCGTTCGGAATGGCCAATTTTGAGTTTTATGATTAAATGATCTGAGGAATTGTGTAGAAAGTAGATTTATAAATTAAAACATTTTAATCTTAGATTGATATATCGTAAAAAAGTAAAATAAAAAAGCAACACAAACCGTGAAATCAATCTAATAAAGACGTAGTAACATCTGGAAGTTGTTTAAAAATGATTCTACTTGTTGACTCGTGCAAGCCTTGAGATGCTCCATTAATAAGTATGCTTTACGGTTGCCAATGATTTTCTACGGCATCGTAAAGAAAATTCTGTGGACTTTTTTTTACGGCACTTCCTGTCACGCGTGCGCAACGTTCAAAATGAAGTTCTAAATTGGCTATTTTTACGTTAGTAGCATAAACAATATTATTTGTTCTATTTTTACGGCACTCGAATCTTATATTTTATGTCTTATATTTAATTATAGGGTGCCGTAAAAATAGCCACTGTGTTTCTATAAACCTTATCCGCTGATTTATACCTATATGGACTAATGTCGAGGATAAAAAACTTGATAAAGTCCATGAGCTTGTTGAGACTACAAGAGTTAACTACTCTCTTTTAAATTTTGTCTCAAATTATTGTATAAGATACATTGTACGAAATCAGAAGAAAAAAGGCATAACTCATATTTCTTTTCTAACACAGGCTTACCTAGACAAAACATTGGAAAAAAGATAGTGATTAACAAAAAATGAAGATACATTGGAAAATGTTACTTTTTATCTCTGTGTGTGTCACTTTGGGGCTGTTTCTGGGCGGTAAGTCAAACTGATGTTTGTAACAAAATTAGAAGCTAGGTTTAAAATATCGGACGCATGTTTCTTAGTTATCTTTGATGTGTATTGGAGACACTGGTAGCATAGATTTGTGCTTTTGATTTTTTGTTCTTTGAACTTCGACCTAAGTAAAAGTTTATATACCCCACTATCACAAAGCATCTAAGATAGAAAAAATTGTACCAAGAATTTCAAACCATGTTACGGGTACGGAATAAATTATTAATGTAATCCCTTCTGTACTGTCTTGTAACAAAAAAATCCCAATTTTTGAACGATAATTTTTTTAACCAGCTTAAGTTTCATTTTTAGGTCAATGGAATGAGGTTAGATTTTCAGATGTTTTCAAAACTGTAAGTGAAGTAGGCCTACTAAATCAATTTTTATGTTTAACGCAAGTTTAAATACCGATTTAAGTTACTACAGTTAGGACTCTGGACTGTATGTTTAGACCATGGATGAGTTTCAATATCTTTTAAAAAAGGGTATTGGAGACCTTTCACGAAATTAATCACCTTTAGTCGCGTATAATTCTGAAAACAAATTTCGGTCGACACTTATACTGTAATTTTAGCTGAAACAATTCTGTTTCTGAGATGAAAGTCGAGCGGAAGATGACAGTGTCTATTTAACCCATCGAATGCTCTGTCATGTTAAGTTCTATAACACAGTGGTTAGCTCATCGTAGTTCTTTACAAACATGACGTCAGTTGCTTGAATACGAGGAATTGAAGGTTGTTAAGTTTGAGAGTTTGGTTCTCGATCAGGGTGTGACCTTGAATAAGTCATCTTCACTCATATTTCCAGTCCACCCAGCTGTAAATGGGTACGGATAATCCGGGAAAGATCAATGCCAAGAGGTTTGGTTAAACTGGGAGAAAGCTGGGAGAAAGGCATGTTCCTTTAGCAACGGCTATCATTTCATTTCATTACATTAATCCGTTGCTATCATGATAAGCTTTTCTCGTCATTAACTTTGATTGGTCGAACGATTATGGTCGACCAGTTATATTCCTTGTAACAAATTATTGCGGGAAAACTTTCGAATGACCAGACGTCAAATTTCATGTAGCAAATTTACCTTGTGATAATCGAGTCTCAACGGTCATAAATTGAATGTGACGTATAGTGTTTTTTAAACGAGGTTATTAGTTGATAATGACGAGAAAACCCCGTCAATCCAGCAACGGTCTAACGTTGCTGAAGGAACATGGGAGAAAGGAACCTAAGTTGTTATCCTTGTATAATATAGATCAGTGGTTCCCAACCTTTTTCAACAATTCAAGCTGTGGCCCAAATTCACGAAGCTCCCAGAGCCATGGCCCCCTGTTCAATTCCAAAGTTTAATAAAAAGTTTTGCTAGAGAAAAAATAATATACATACTCATGCGCCATGGCCCCCTGACAAACACCCCATGGCCCCGAGGTTGGGAACCACTGATATAGATGTTTCTTTATTTCTTTTGTTTACTAACTGAAACTGGTTTTGTTAAATTCTCAAACACAGTAACACTATCACAATCGTATATCACGTCCGACAAACAGATCTAGGACTATATTTGATAGGTACACTTTTTTTCAGGAATACCAGCCCATACGTTTCCATATTGATGACACGTCCATGCAAATAAATCACCGTCGAATGGTACTACAACAACAGTGTAAGAATTCATCTAACAATGACATTAAATTTGCAAGACAAAAATTACTGGGATATAAGAATTTTATTTATTGTTCCATACCAAAGGTTGCATCTACCACGTGGAAACAAATTATCTTAGAATTGAATATGAAATACCAAAATTATTCTGTCAGAGATACAATGAATAATATCCATGAAAGGAGAAATGATTATTGGGACAATTATAAATTAAAGGACACAAGGAATGTCTTAGACCATTCACATAAAATGATAATTGTACGGGAACCCTACTCAAGATTATTGTCAGCTTATGTTAATAAGGTTTTTATACCGGTAACAATGATATTTTGGAAATCAACCTGGCAATACGTAAAGAGGCAACGATCAGTCGTAAGAGAAAAATGTGTAGATTTTACATTTCCTGAAATAGTTCGCTATGTTATCAATGCTATTAAAACCAATACTCTTGTTAACACTCATTTCAGGACTATGAATAGTCTTTGTAAACCTTGTGATATCCATTATGACACGATTATCAAATTTGAGTCTTTAAACAAAGACACGATATACATATTAAATAAACTGAACAGATCAGATGTGTATAATAAAAGTAACACACTGGTTCAACACAATATTGAAATAAGTATGATCCACCAAATTAATAACGCCTTTAAAAAGAATGTTGGGCAATGTCAATCAAAGACTGAAAAAATCAGACGCTTATGGCGCAGTTTTCAAATTCGTGGTTTCATAGGACACAAAGTAAATTATTCCTTGAGTAAAGAGGTAGAAAAAAATATCAGTGAAAAAGAATTCTTTGATTATGTGCTTAAGGCAAGTAAAATAGGAACACATTCTGATCATATAAAGAATAAAAAATTAGCCCTAATTGAAGCTTATAGCCAAATATCCTATAAAGATTTGAACGAACTGAGCGAAATATTTAAACAGGATTGTGATGTATTCGGATATGATTGCAGACCTGATATTCTTTTTGACCGTGAAAAGTATCCACCTTCCACTAACTTTTTTGATATATGGTCTTTATAAGATAGTGAAGATTTCACAACTTCCCCTTTATTTTGATACGTTATTCTTATAGCATATAATTTTCAGATTCCTCTCAATTGTCAGTCTTGTGATGCACGCACCTTAAAGTCAACAGCTCAGCCATTCGTCTCTCGTGCCATTTGTCTCAGCAGTATGGTTTCACCACAGACGGTGCAACTTTGGCTCAGTCGATCGAATACCTGCAGCTGAACAGAACAGGTCATATGACTTATTGTCACGTGATTGCAACACTTCAAAATGGCGGACGTGAATAGAGACTACCAAATATTCTAAAGCTTGTTGCCGCTTGTCCCGGTTTTTGAAATCGACAGAACTAACGGCATACAGGCATGGGAAGTCGGACCAAATTTCAATTAATTTGTCTTCAGAAATTATTTCGTTTACTGCTTCAGACACCATTTTAAACGGTAAAATGTCACATGACAAATTATACGCATTCTATTGGCCATTGAGAAAACCCTGACTGAGCTGTCGTCTCATGTCGAACGCACACGCTGAGTCAAACGTCATTCGTGCCAAAAATATCAAACATGATAGATTTCTGACGCACTGTCTAGCGTGTCAAACGACGCAGCAAAAATTACCCGCAGACGATGAGATTTCAGTTACTCGTGACGAATGGCTGAGCTATTGAATCACATGTCCGCCGGCCTCAAGCAAACAAACGTCCAACATAATAATTACAAATGTATATCATTATCTACATAACGGAGTGAGTAAAAATATGTGACTAAGAAAACTTGTACAAGTAGTGTGAACTGTTTATAATATAATATCAACAAATGTAATCAAAATTAAGTAATACATGTAGTTGACAAAACAGTGTTTATTTATTCACTTGTCTATCAAGTTGTCACATGATATCTGATATCATGACGTCACTGGTGTGATAAGTCCAATATCTTATGACCGTGGTTCTCAAATGCGGGGTCGCAGAGACGAAATGGTGGGGTCGCGGGACTGTCTTGGGGTCGCTGGGGTCGCGGGGTCAATTTCCTGATTGTTTTTTTATTCAATCTATTATTCCCTAGCACTGCCTTGAATCAGTGGCTATACACTATCTACCAAGATTTTCTATTTTGTTTTCTATGAAAACTTTTGTCTATGATAACTCTTGTACGGTTCTGCACAACCTACGTGTGCGAAGCTGGCTTCTCACACATGGTACAGACAAAAACAAAGTATCGGTCCCGTATTACGGACAATCATTTGTGTGACTGTTTTATGTTCTCTTACCAAGTACGAACATCGCTATGAGCTCATAATAAACAAGGAATTTCATAATAAATTCCGAAGTTTCCAGACTTTCATAACACAGATAATGATGCTTGCATAATACTTTATTAATGGTACTAATATTGTATTGGAATATAAGTCAATCACCATAATTTATTTTATCACTGATATCAGTTTTCAACTAACACAATTTTATTTTAATTCATTTTTTATATTAGTATTCAAGTCCCTGTGATTTGAGAAACAAACCCCTGTGCTTTAATTTTAAGTCAATGTCAAGGTCGTTTATGTTTTTTATATTATTAACCAATGGGAAGCGGGGGAAAAATTCACTTATTTTAAGCAAAAAGTCTCCATTATGTTTCTGAAAGTTTTTAATGTTTAAGGAAGGAATTCTATTGGAAAGTGAGTTTCTTTATGAGTTAATACTAGTTCCATGCTTATAGCTTTTATAAATAAGATAACGCTCTGATAGATTTTGCATTATGTATATTATATATTCAATATTCCTTGTCAAAAGCCGGTATAGTTTTCCCCACCCCACTCACCACATGTCATTGTTTTAACTATTGTATAGGCCTACTGTCAATCTTATTGTTATTTGCATCTAAGGTTAAGTGCCATAATTTCTGGGAGTCTTAAGTAAGTAATCTTAATGAATAAGAACATGTAATTGTTAAGTTAGTTTTATTATCTTCTGTTACATTATGTTAAATTGTATACCTATATTTGTAGGTTTTACCAAATTTTATGGTGAGAATAAATATATGAGTTAAAGCCTCCCAGAATCCAGCTATGTTCTTTAAACAATCAGTCAAAACTTCAGATTCCATTACAGTAAAACTTTACCTATAAAGGAGGACTTTTGCATCGACTTTGTTTAAAGGTGGAAATATCAAAGGTGTTAGTGAAGTGCAACCCACGTTTAACAACACAATGGATATTGACACGAAGAAACAAAGAAGAAGTAAGGCAAAACAGTCAGTTACCAATGCATCTAAAAGATTGTTCAATGCGTCTCAACGAGACACTGACCTTGAAACACAGCAAATTCTTATGGTTGAATTAGAGAAGTCTTTTTGTGATTTCATGGAAATCAACAACGAATATGAAGAGTTTGTTTCAACATCAGACATGGAAGAACATCAAACGGTAAATAATGAAACTCTAGACCAGTATAGAGAAAATGTTACTAGCACATATGAAGAGGCCAGAGAAGCATACCAAAGTGCCAAGTTGAAAGTACATATGGTAGCAACTAACAAGTCAACAGAGTCAATTCGTATAAAGCTGGATCAGACATTTTCAGATATTTATGAGTTATTCAGTAACATGGACAGTAATTTTAGATCTGATGATCCTAATAAACTTTCACTCAAATATGACTGTGATTGTATGGAAACTTTATTAAAAACCATGGAAAGTCAAATAGATAAATTACAGTTGTTACTCACTCCTGATCAGATAGAAGAGGAAATGAACAAGGCTAGAAAGTTCCATGACGAGTCAAAGGGAATAAGGAAAGCAGCATTTATGTTCTTAAATCGACCTGCAACTCCACCTACTTCAAGAGATAATTTCAACTCTAAACCTAGTAATACTCAGACACCTCACTCTGTTACAGACCCAAGTACAACATTGCACCAACAACAACCAGTCAAGTTGATACAATGACGAATACTGTATATAGTCCAGGTTATAGTTTTCCTACTACCAGTACACACACTGACAATTATCAACCTGCATTTGGTGCATATCAAGGGAGACAACCAACATCCACAACAAACTACTTGAGCCCTATGTATAACAACTTATATAGATCTTCACCTTACTATCCTTCTGAGTCACAGCAACCCATTAATCGCATCTATAACCCTGCTAGTCAATCACCTCAAGGCTCACAAGCTACAAGTCTTGGTAGCAGGGTACAATTGAAGAAAGTATCACTACCAACATTTTCTGGTGAAAGAAGAGATTGGCCAGAATTTAAGACAGTATGGAAGAAATGGGCAGAAAGTGCTATCACTGACAAAACTGCATTAGCACATGAATTAAAAAGATCAGTGAAAGGTGAAGCCAGTCGAAGAATAAAGTCTGTCTACGCCACAAAGCCGGAAGCATATGACAAGATGTGGCAAAAATTAGGCACATATTATGATGACACAACAGCATGTGTGCAATCAGCTCTTGACAGCATACATAACCTGAAACCAGTAAAAGAAAGTGATGACAAATCATTGCTGGAGTTTGTTGATAAGGTTGAATCTTCATTTTGTCAACTGGAAGAATTACAAATGTTAAATACTCTTACTATGAGGGATGTTGACAGAATTTCTGAACTACTACCAAATGAACGGAAGTTAAAATGGCGTAGAAAGTTTCACAAGTTATCTACAACAGATCAACTCAACCCTTTTATTCAGTTTATGAATTACCTAGAAACTGAGAGGGATGTAGTATCACGACATGCTGAATCAGATACTAAAACGCGACATAATGATCGACGACTTAGTTCTCACCATGTAAGCAAAGATTCAAAGAAAGATTACAACAAAAAGACTTTCTTTAGATGTGCAGTTCATCAGAGGGATGGAATTCAGCATGACACTGAAAATTGTTCTGAATTCAAGAAATTAGATCAACCTGACAAAGTAGAAAAACTCAAACAAATATGGGCGTGTTTCATTTGCTTTGGAAATCACCGTAAAGCAGATTGTCCAAACAAGAAATCATGTTCCATCTGTAAAAAGCCAAACCATCATGAGCTCATATGCAGAGAGAGCAGAGATCTTAAATCAACTCCTTCTAAACCTGTTAAAGAAGAAGAAAGCAACTCAGTCAATATTTCAAATGGTATGGCCTTATACGCTATTCAGCAAGTTCCCATACTTGGTACAAATAAAACAGCCTCTGTATTCAGCGATGGTGGATCCAACTCGTCTTATATTACTCACCGAGCTGCTGAAAGACTGAAAGCTAGAAAAGTGGGAAAGATTACCCTAGACATCACAACTATGGGTAATGTTCACAAGACCTATCATACAAGACAGTATGAACTTTATTTTCTTACACAGAAGGGAAGAAAAGTTAGAATATTTGCTTATGGGATCGAACAGATAACAGAAAGAGTAAACAAGATAGACACTGGTGTACTCAAAGATCTATTCCCAGACTATGATGTCAACTTATTGCAAAGACAGTCTGACACAGTGGATGTCCTGTTAGGGTGCGACTATTTCGGTTTATTTCCTAAAACTGAAATTGCTAGTGCAGGCTCCAATTTAAGTATCATGTCAGGAGAGCTTGGAATTTGCCTACAAGGATCACATCCACGTTTAATAGAAGAAACGAAGCTGGATAACAACCTGATAAAGATAGTGCATGAAAGTTACCACACAACAACGTCTTCATTTACTACACTGAATTCACACCCTGAATTTATAACACCAAGTTACCAAATTAACAGTATTTGTGAAGTTCATCCTAATGAAATGGTTAATTGTGCCTCTAGTATCAATGCAATTAATCTTCACACCAAAAGTGAAAAGAAAGAATTAGACTCTTTTATTATGGGTGAAGAATTATGCACAAGTATAACACCCCGCTGTGGAGCATGCAAATGTGGTAAATGCCCTACAGTAGGACACACCTATTCCTTTAAAGAGGAGCAAGAACTTAAACAGATACAAGATAACTTAAGATATGATGAACAACAACAATGTTGGATAACAAGTTACCCTTGGGTAGTGAATCCTAACAACCTACCAGATAACTACAAAATTGCTTACAGTACTCTTCTAAATACAGAAAGAACTTTAAATAAAGACACACAATGGGCTTCCACTTACAAAGCACAAATCGAAGATATGGTGGAACGTAAAGTCGCCAGGAAGTTGACTAAAACTGAGATTGAAGAATGGTCTGGTCCACATTTCTATATATGTCACTTAGCCGTGGTAAACCCAAAATCTCAGTCAACACCTGTCAGAATAGTTTTTAACTCGAGTCAAGTTTTCAATGGTATCTCCTTAAATAGTTGCCTGGCAAAAGGACCTGATGCCTATCTCAACAATTTAGTTGGTTTACTTTTAAGATGGCGCGAAGAGAATACAGCTGTAATTGGTGACATCAGAAAAATGTTCAATTCTGTACATCTAGAACCACTTGAACAACACTGCCATAGATTTTTGTGGAGAGATCTGCAGACAGAAGAAAAGCCACAAATTTATGTTATAACCAGAGTCAACATGGGAGATAAGCCTGCTCCGGCCATAAGTACTGAAGCTATTTACAAAACAGCTGAATTATTTGGTAATGACAGTCCCAGAGCAGCTTACCTATTAAAGAAATGTAGCTATGTTGATGATCTTATTGATTCTTTTGAGTCTCAATATGAAGCTAAGAAGATCACATCAGAAGTTGAAACTATGCTCAACATGGGAGGATTCTACGTCAAATGCTGGCAATTTAGTAAAGAATCTATGATTGATACCAAAAAGTCAACTGGTGAAAGTCAGACTCTACTAAAAGGAACTGAAAATAATCTTAGAGTATTGGGTCTTGGGTGGAAAGCTGACCAGGATGTTATGGTCTTTGAAACAGCTCTTAACTTTTCAAGAAAGAAGAAAGGTCAACGCACTGGACCAAACTTACAAAAAGAAGATATACCACATCAAATTCCTCAGATTCTGACCAGAAGAATGGTACTAGAACAAGTAATGGTAATCTACGACCCTCTTGGTTTAATTTGTCCCTTCACACTACTAGCAAAATTGTATCTACGTGAAACTTGGGAGTTAAAACTGGAATGGGACGAACCTCTACCAAGTAGTCTACATTCCAAATGGCAATCTTTCTTCAAAACTATGTTTGAATTTGAAAACTTACAGTATGAAAGATGTCTACACCCCAAAAATGCTGTTGGCAATCCTAGCTTAGTCATCTTCAGCGATGGAAGCAATCTTGCCTATGGATTTGCTGCTTATATTTGGTGGAAATTGGAAGATGGAAGTAATTGGTTTCGTCTAATAATGGCTAAATGTCGAATATCACCTATTAATAGAATATCAACACCGCAGATGGAGTTAAATGGAGCTGTTCTGTCTAAGAGAGCTGGTATTATTCTACAGAAAGAGATGAGATTCCAGTTTGAGAGAGTTCTACATCTAGTAGATTCCGAGACTGTACTGAACATGCTAAACAAGACCAGTACGCGTTTTAAAGTCTACGAAGGCGTACGTATTGGCGAAATTCAAGCTTCTTCAAATGGAGACATGACAAACTGGGCATGGATTTCTGGAACCAAAAATACAGCAGATTGGTTAACCCGAGGACGCACTCCAAATCAGCTGAATTCACAATCAGAATGGTGGAATGGTCCTTCAATTCTCTACCAGCCAATAGATAAATGGGAATTGAAGTTTGGATTGCAGCAAGATAACAGTTTGCCAGGGGAGAAGACTTCTGTTATGACTCATTCAACAGTATCCAGTAAACCCTTCATTGACTATAATCGGTATAGCTCAATTGATAGATTGGTGTGTGTAATAGCCAGAATACATAACATCATACGCTTAAAATCCTTCAAAGCTGGAAATGGTTCTATGGTTACTCCTGAAATATTACGCGAGGCTGAGAACTTTATAGTTAAAGACATCCAATCAACCATATTAACCGAATTAACGAAATCCAGTAAGAAAGGCGGATCAGGGGGAAGTTACTCCAAACTGAATCCAGTTAAACGCCCTGATGGTATATGGGTTGTTGGTCAAAGAATGCAGAGATTTAGTGCAATGACAGCTGACTCTGATCTTCAGAAGCTATTACCTAGTGGTCATTACGGTACTAAACTTTTTATGAAAAGAGCTCATCAATCTGGTCATGGTGGACGCAATGCAACTTTAGCTAAATTTCGTCAGTATTATTGGGTACCACATGGAGACAAATTAGCTAAAAGTGTCAAATACAACTGTCAACTATGTAAAATACGAGAACCTATCTTACTTCAACAAGAAATGGGGTTATTGCCTGAATCAAGACTTAAGCCCTCAACACCCTTCAACAATGTTATGGTTGACCTATTTGGACCATATTTAGTCAGAGGTGAAGTCCAGAAACGTACTAGTGGTAAAGCTTATGGTGTAATATTTACAGACCTTACCATGAGAGCCGTTCACATTGAAGTTGTTTTTGGATATGACACAAACTCCTTTCTTCTAGCTTTCACTAGATTTGTCAGTATTCGCGGGTGGCCAGAAGTAATATACAGCGACCCAGGAACACAACTTATTGGTGCTGAGCGTGAACTGAAAGAGGCCTGGCAGAATATAAATAAAGACCAGCTCATAAAAAAGAGTTCACCAAATGGATTAAAATGGATATTTGGTCCAGCAGACAGTCCATGGTATCAAGGCGCCGTTGAAGCACTGGTAAAAAGTACCAAGAGAGCTATTAACTTCGCCATACACAACCAACGATTATCAGTTCCAGAATTTATGACTGTATGTACAGAAGTAGCCAACCTACTTAACGAACGACCAATAGGTGTCACTCCTGGAGCAGATTCTGACATTAACATATTAACACCTAACTGTCTTTTGCTAGGCAGAGCTTCATCAAAGAATCCTGGAGGATGGCAACCTCAAACAACTTTAGGTTCCAGATATCATTTAATACAAGATATCAACGATAAATTTTGGGCTAAATGGACAGAGCTGTATGCCCCAACATTAGTTGTGAAACCCAAGTGGTCTACATCACATAGAAATCTCAAACCTGGTGACGTAGTATTGGTAGCAGATAAGAATGTTTTAAGATCAGAATATAGACTAGGATTAGTGAAGGAAGTATTTCCAGGAAAAGATAACAAAGTGAGACAAGTGACTCTTACATACAAGAATTTTAAAGTAGGAGAGAAACCTAATGTTTACCATGGAGTGAATGATACAGTAGTAACTAGAAGTGTACAGCGATTAGCATTGATAGTACCAGTTGATGAAAATAGCAATTTTTCTGAGGACAATAAGTGAATGTGAAAATGTACATAGACAGTGATTTACAAAAGTGTTTTAGTTGTTTTGCGTAATTATTCTAGTCTTATATTTGTGTGTTGTTAGTTAAAACCTAATCTCAGTGACGTCCGTCCCTCCGGTGTATTGGAATATAAGTCAATCACCATAATTTATTTTATCACTGATATCAGTTTTCAACTAACACAATTTTATTTTAATTCATTTTTTATATTAGTATTCAAGTCCCTGTGATTTGAGAAACAAACCCCTGTGCTTTAATTTTAAGTCAATGTCAAGGTCGTTTATGTTTTTTATATTATTAACCAATGGGAAGCGGGGGAAAAATTCACTTATTTTAAGCAAAAAGTCTCCATTATGTTTCTGAAAGTTTTTAATGTTTAAGGAAGGAATTCTATTGGAAAGTGAGTTTCTTTATGAGTTAATACTAGTTCCATGCTTATAGCTTTTATAAATAAGATAACGCTCTGATAGATTTTGCATTATGTATATTATATATTCAATATTCCTTGTCAAAAGCCGGTATAGTTTTCCCCACCCCACTCACCACATGTCATTGTTTTAACTATTGTATAGGCCTACTGTCAATCTTATTGTTATTTGCATCTAAGGTTAAGTGCCATAATTTCTGGGAGTCTTAAGTAAGTAATCTTAATGAATAAGAACATGTAATTGTTAAGTTAGTTTTATTATCTTCTGTTACATTATGTTAAATTGTATACCTATATTTGTAGGTTTTACCAAATTTTATGGTGAGAATAAATATATGAGTTAAAGCCTCCCAGAATCCAGCTATGTTCTTTAAACAATCAGTCAAAACTTCAGATTCCATTACAAATATATATGTACATTTTTAGATTAAATTATAGGTAAATGGTTGCTTTGTGACTAAAAGGGTTTGGCATGGGGTCGCAACAAGACGCTCGATGGTGGAAATGGGGTCGCGGGAAAAAATCGGTGAGAACCACGGTCTTATGACAACTTACATCAAAGAGAATACTTTCCCGGGTGTGAATGTAATGCTATTTGAAATACCTCAAAGCGACACAGAGTTGACAAGCTCTGTTACAGAGTGGCATCAGATGTCCCAGAAGGTTTAACAATAGCAGACTCGCTAACGATATACGTCGCCTAGTTGGGGATCCATCCTATAAGAACCTATGGCGGAAGTCTGGGAATCCTCATTCCCGCTGTTTGAACGCCTCTCAGGTCTTAACCTTTATAAATTAACGTTTTTCGGAAATTTCGCAGAATTTTCTCATCGATTTAATGTAAAAACAAAATGACTGATTTTTATTTAAATCTAACTTTCCGATTTGAATGAAAATGATGTCTATGAATTCTTTAATCGATTGCTAACAAAACTTTTTTTTTATTTCTGGTTAACATTTTTCCTTAAAGGTCAAAATTTTTCAGGCTCATATCTCGTGACCTTGACCTTGAGTTACCTTGTGACCTGAATAAAAATTGTTGCCCTTGGTAAGATCTATTCAATGATTTAATCATTTTATAACTTTAATCAGCTCTGTCACGTGACCTAATTTACATACGACATAAAGTATTTTTGATTCGAATAGTGCTTGATCTACGCTTTTAATTGATATATGACACTATGTATTTGAATCATAATTCCACGTTTTAGAATTTGAAAATAATCTATTAAATTCCATTGTAACTGTCCGTGTTTCGTTTGTCTGTCTGCTGGTATTCCCGCATCCCTTTTAGTTAACCTGCCTGTATACTAGTAGTCATGCGCCCATTTTATTTGGTCTGACTGCTTGTAGTTCTGCACCCCTTTTATTTAGTCTGTCTGTTTGATATTTTTTAATCCATTTTATCTGCCTTTTTATACGCCCACATGAAAATATGGACGTATATATTGCCGTCACCCCTGTCCGTCCGTCGGTCCGTCAACAGTTTCTTGTACACGCGATAGAGACTAGAGTTTTTATCCGATTTGAATGAATCTTGTTATGTGTAAGTGCAAATTGCAACCTGAGCAAAAATCTATATAAGGTATATGTTCTATTGTGTAGAAGTCTATTCTGCAAGGTTTGATAATACAGAGTGCGTAATGCAAAGTGACTAATGCAGTCTGTATAATGCAAAAGTGCCTTATGTAAATTGCATAATGCTAAGAGTAAATTGCTGCATTCGTGTGGCATTTCATTGGATTTTTGAGTATACTTATATATTTTGCAATTTTACACATCGACAATTGTACTCAGCATTGACTAATGCATTTCGTAATTTCGACATTCGACAATTTTGGCAACGTTATACCTCCATAGCACCAAGAAGGCGACGTGGACGAGGTTGTTGTGAATGCAGTCAACTGTAGGAAATAATTTAGGGATTTAGGTTCTAAAGAATAGATAACAGTTACGACTATTTAGCCAGACTTTCCGGCATTTACTGGCCTGCTGAAACAATTGTATTACACTTGTAGCGGACGAAAAAAGATGACTAGATAGTTTTACAATACTTCTCCCTTATCATACAACTCTTGAACATAATTCATCAAAATATGAGATTTCCACAAATTTAAACCGAGAGACGCGTGAAGTCCGTCTTGACTTAAAATCCCCTTTGACATGTCTCTTACATTCATTATAGGTACTCCTTGAGATTTTAAATAGGGTACAACACCTTCGATATACTTCTGTACGTGATCGTTGGTCTGAACCCCGAACGGTTTTTTAATCATATTAAAGTATCCCGGGGAGACCCAAAGTAAACGGTAAGGTTTCCGTAGTAACCTATACAAGTCTAATACCGGTTTGAGAAAAGTCTTCATATGTTTGCCTGGATTAAAGTCTGATATTAACCCTCCACTGCCGAAAATAACCAGCGACTTTTCACGAGGAATTGTTTTCATTACTGCTAACATGTCTTTTATGTTGTTTCGGCTTTTATCCGCTATTCTTTGGTACTTTAATTGAAGTGTTCCGTCGCAAGCTGTGGCAAAACGATCCAAGTTGAGTCTACATGTATAATCACCAAACATTCTGTATCTCAAACAGTTATACTGGACATCTGTAATGTAATGATATTGGGTCTAACATCGGAACTAAAAGCTGTATATTGGGAATTGAATGAAACATGTCAGATCAGAGATATCAAATTAATGCGCCCACTCTCAGCTGTTGGAAATAATCATATTTTGATTAACGATAATACTAATTTTATTATAAAAGTCAATGGCAAAAACTGTTTATCGAAAATGCATAATGTTAGAACTTGTTCAGGATCTTATCAATTCCAATGATCACACCAAGTTTCATCAGAATCAGTTCAAAATTGTAGCTTCAATCCTGCTCACATACTATTTTTGACGCATTTTGACAAGGTCAAGGGAAATGCCTCAAAAACCGTTCATTAAAAATGTGTCAATTTACAACTTGTCCCAGATCTTATGAATTCCAACGATCACAAGAAGTTTTAATTAATTTAATGAAAACTGAAGCTTATATTGTGTTAACGAATAATTTTTGACATGTTTTATCAAAGTCAGGGGCAATAACTCAAAATATGTTCACTTAAATTACAACTTGACCGAGATCTTATCAATCTCAAGGAGCATACCAAGTTTCATCAAATTCAGATGAAAACTTTAGTCTCTAAAGTGCTCACGAATCAAATTTGACGCGTTTTTACCAAGTCAAGGGCAATAACTCAAACCCGTTCATCGAAAATACGTCAAATTGGAACTTGACAGAGATCTTATTTATCAATCTAAAGGATCATACCAAGTTTCATCAAAATCAGATGAAAACTGTAGTCTCTAGAGTGCTCACGAACCAAATTAAACACATTTGTTCAAAGTCAATGGCAATAACTCAAAAACCGTTCCCCGAAAATACGTCAAATTCGCACTTGTTCGAGATCTTATTAATCCAACCAAAGGATCATAGCAAGTTTCTTTAAAATCAGATGAAAACTGAAGTCTCAAGAGTGCTCAGGAATAAAAATTGACACATTTTTTAAGTCAAGGGCAATAACTCAAAAACCGTTCCCCGAAAATACGTGAAATTCGAACTTGACAGAAAACTGTAGTGCATGATGTGCTCACAAGAAATGTTGACCAACGGACTGACAGACCGACAGACGACGAACAGGGGCGACGACAATATACGACCACACATTCCTGTGGGCGTATAAAAAGCAGTGACTATATTCAAACTACTTATAATAATGTTAGTAAATTAAGAAACGAACTACTGACCTTTTGTAGCAGTTGATCGTATAGCACCATCTACATAATTATTCCGGATATAAATTAGAAAGGCAGTATACATTTGTCTGATAATAGAATCACCTAGAAAAGTCAAAGTGTAACCTTTAAGCAATTTACATGCGTCTTTATAATCAATTTTCCTCACTGCACACCGGGGATGAGATGGTATCCAATCGGCATGTTCCGGTATGATAACGTCCCTAAAATCATAGCAGTTCGGACAGCGGCATTGTTCAACAGTTGTATTTACACATTGGTTGTTATAGCAACAAGGAGTGGTTCCATCTCGATCACAAATGGCGCGAAAATAAATTCTGTGATCGAAAGTCACGTTACCACATTTCTTGTCATCTCGCTGGTAGTTGACCGGAAGTTTATTTTTAGTCGCAGCATCAAATAGGAACTTATTGATGTCCATCTTTTGAGAATGACTCATTAGGTTCTGATGCCATCGTCCATTGGTCATATTGTCTAAAACACTCGGACACGGTTCTGTAAACACCAAATTGGTAAGTTGTATAGAAGTTTGTTGTACATTGTGATACGTCATCGTTGTAATCATCAGCAAGCAGATCAAGAGTACTGTCAGAACTTTAAGTCGCCTCATCTTAAAAATAAAAAGATTCATTCACGCTTCAAATATTTAAATGCAAATACTAATATAGTGCTTTCGATTTGAGTTTAATAACTGTTCCCTCTTATTTAATAATAATAATAAACTCTTTTTTTTACATGGGTCAGAATTAGACCCAATAGGACGAGTGATACGGTCTTCGCTCACATTCAGCCCATGGGGACAAATAAGATACAATATACAATATATAGACACAAAAACAAACATGGACAGAATAAGATTTAGTGTTCAAGTATACGACCATGTCCACAATATGTACAGTCTATTGGTTAATTAAATTATATGTTATTTAAGATATGTACAGTCTACTGGTTAATTAAATTATATGTTATTTAAGATATGTACAGTCTACTGGTTAATTAAATTATATGTTATTTAAGATATACAATAAAGTAATACATGTATACACAAGTACATGTGTATTCAATGGACATATTATGTTGAAGTGATCAATCACATTACTACAATTGAACATATACAATGAAATAAGATAGAGAACAAACATTGAAACCAAAGGTCGCTGCAAATGCTTCGAGCGGGCTACACAACCCTACTCCATTTTATGTTCATAGTGAGCTATGAGACTAGGGAGTTTACAGTTGCAAATGATAGATCTAGTGATGTGTGATAGGTGATAGTGTATACATCTTTGAAATTGTGATCAAAAGTACTGCCCAGTTTTGTTAAAATTGTCAAATGATGTAATAAAATATATAATATAATATTTTTGTTTTCTTTTGGACCATTTCTAAAGTATCATTTTGATCTTGGGACTACATTTTATACATCCAATGCCAATATCTAAGATTGTTGTCCATATAAAGGCACTCAAAGCAACAAGATTGATCCAGACAACGAGAGTTACAGGGGAGGATCCAGTATTTAGAGAAGGGGGTGGGGAGGTGGGTGAAATATAACATGCTTCAAATTCAACGCCAGTGCCGAAGACACCATGGCACCATGCATATGCAAGGATAGTTTCAGAAGACTCCGGCTTGAATTTTTCGGCCTCTGATTTTGTTTTGTATGCCATTTAAATGTCAGTCATGCTATATCACACAAACTCGCACCAAAGGTAGATATTATCATAAACTAATCATATGCAAAATTTCAGGCCATTTGAGTAAATGATTTTGATTGAAAATTGTCCTCTGTAAAAACAAATTTTGAAGCTTTTATTTGCACAGGAAGTAGCCTCTATCGTGTACACAAGTTAATTTTAACGTTTGGACTACTCTATCTTTAAAATTAGTTCAGATTCTAGTCAAATCTCTAGAACACTTACCTTATTTCTATCTTTAATAATCAAATCTCTAGAACACTTACCTTATTTCTATCTTTAAAATTAGTTCAGATTCTAGTCAAATCTCTAGAACACTTACCTTATTTATATCTTTAAAATTAGTTCAGATTATAGTCAAATCTCTAGAACACTTACCTTATTTATATCTTTAAAATTAGTTAAGATTATATTCAAATCTCTAGAACACTTGCCTTATGTTTATCTTTAAAATTAGTTCAGATTCTAGTCAAATCTCTAGAACACTTACCTTATTTCTATCTTTAAAATTCAGATTATATTCAAATCTCTAGAACACTTATCTTATTTCTATCTTTAAAATTAGTTCAGATTCTAGTCAAATCTCTAGAACACTTATCTTATTTCTATCTTTAAAATTAGTTCAGATTCTAGTCAGATATCTAGAACACTTACCTTATTTCTATCTTTAAAATTAGTTCAGATTCTAGTTAAATCTCTAGAACACTAACCTTATTTCTATCTTTAAAATTAGTTCAGATTCTAGTCAAATCTCTAGAACACTTACCTTATTTCTATCTTTACAATTAGTTCAGATTCAAGTTAAATCTCTGGAACACTTACCTTTTATTTATCTTTAAAATTAGTTCAGATTCTAGTTAAATCTCTGGATCACTTACCTTATATTGAAATCTTTAGAACACTTACCTTATTTCTATCTTTAAAATTAGTTCAGATTCTAGTCAAATCTCTAGAACACTTACCTTATTTCTATCATTAAAATCAGTTCAGATTATAGTAAAATCTCTAGAACACTTACCTTATTTCTATCATTAAAAATAGTTCAGATTCTAGTCAAATCTCTAGAACACTTACCTTATGTCTATCTTTGAAATTAGTTCAGATTATAGTCAAATCTCTAGAACACTTACCTTATTTCTATCTTTAAAATTACTTCAGATTATAGTCAAATCTCTTGAACACTTATATAAACTATGGTAGAATAATAATTGTAAAATAATATTAAAGTTAGAAGTAAGACGATCTGAACTGTAAGTGACTAGAATCGGACAAGCCATAGATTTTATACAGTAAGATTTCAATAGTGTTTTTTACTGCTTCGTTCAACTATTACGGTTGGTTTAATTTGACTGATAACCATAATCATTCTATAAGGTTTTGTTTTTTAGGACACTATAACAGGCCGTTATGGGAGGAGGGATCTGGTGCGTTGTATACCGAACCATTGTGCTGTGTCCACTGCTAAAATATCTGGTGGATCTATTCTCTGGAAATAGAGTAACACTTCCCCACAACCCCACCTCAGCCACCACTTTCCTTTGGACGACACTTTTGCTAGGAATATCACTGACTGGAAGTTGAAATCCTTGCGGTTATTGTACCAGTTTAGATTAACTGTAAACAAGATTTCTGAGCCATTGTGACTTGTCTATTTCTACTACATGTAAATTGTGTGATGGTTTGTACCATGTATGATGTCAGGTTTAGTTAGAAGACTTGAGATTATGACAATGTGATGTTTTGTACCATGTATGATGTCAGGGTTAGCGAAAAGACTTGAGATTGTGTGATGTTTTGTACCATGTATGATGTCAGGTTTAGCTAGAAGACTTGAGATTATGACAATGTGATGTTTTGTACCATGTATGATGTCAGGGTTAGCGAAAAGACTTGAGATTGTGTGATGTTTTGTACCATGTATGATGTCAGGTTTAGCTAGAAGACTTGAGATTGTGTGATGTTTTGTACCATGTATGATGTCAGGGTTAGCTAGAAGACTTGAGATTGTGTGATGTTTTGTACCATGTATGATGTCAGGGTTAGCGAGAAGAATTGAGATTGTGTGATGTTAAAAGTATTGTGTTGTAAACCGAGCTTGTTAGAATGATGTCTAGAAATCACCAGTTCTGTGTATATTTATTGCTCTGAATTCTAGATGTTTAGTTTCAATTCCAGTTCAATTCAGTTTAACGAAGTTCAATTACCCGGACTGTGAGATCATAACGAGTAATAAGCAGTGAGACGGGGCATTTGACATATACCTCAAAATTAGTGATGTATTTTTTTTAAGGGAAATACCCTTTTAACAGCAGACAGATCTTAACCAATGATAATCCTCGAATTTAACATTAAAATTCTAACAATATATATATATATAGTTTAATTCTATTCATGTATATGAGCCTTTCGGCCAAAGTACAAAATTTCTATACATTTTACAATAAAATTACATTACTAATATAATACAATACTAATTTAAATATAAATTGATAATAAATACATTTGATATTATACAAGTGCTCTAGAAATTAAATATTTGTCATGTATTTACAATAATGATTTATATTCTATTTTCCTTCTGTTCCAAGCATAATAGATATACTTAGATACATTAATTCATTTACAAAATTTTGCAATACATATATTGCATTACATACTGATCTCTTAAACTCTCATAAAGTTTACATTGAAATAAAAAGGGTATTTCATTTTCTTCTTTTCCTAAGGTACATATTTTATAAATATTGTCGTTAGGACGTTTTAAACATTTTAGGGAAAACTGAACATATAATAGAGACATGTTACAAGAATTTCTAGAGACTCTGAAAGCAGTCTTGAAATATTTAATCTGGACATTTTCGATTTTAGGACAAAGAGTATGGCCCCACACTTCTGATCTATATATATTCTTGAAACAGCTTTGATCATATTAATTACCTTATCGGTTTGCACTATTTGTGTTTCTTTTGCTTTTGTCCAACTTAATTCAGGTGAAAAAACTACGCCTAGATATTTGTAATACGTTACAGTTTCTAATTCAATATGTCGTGATGCTCGTCGTTACAGTTGATGATTTAGGACAATAATGAAGATATTAACTAAAAGGTTTTCTCTCTATATAGGTGTTAAAGGGGTGGTAAAGAGATGTTCTAGTCTCTGTATACTGGGTAAACTTATTACTTTCAGTTTCACCAACTCAATTTCTTGGTTGACGTTCCAGCAATTAAAGCAGCGTGGTTTAAAATAAAGAAACCAAATACTAACGATACGAACCACAAAACGAAACTCGAAATCCAAAAAGACATTTTGACGAAATATAGGTAACAGCTTATTAACTTTTGAGGAACTTCACATGAGGAATTATATCAATCATACATCGACGTATCTACCACGAATGCTTATCCAGAAAAAAAGAGTTACGACAGTGACGTCAAGTTTTTCCAGAATTTCAATGCCCAATATCCTCAAACAGGATATAATAATGTTCAAATAGAATGTAAGTGAATCCGATACTAAAAATAATCTTTCTATAATCCCTTTGATATACCACCAAACTTAAATTTAAAATAATTCAATACTTTGTATTATAGTGAATATTAAGTCATCAAGTTTCAAAATGAGTCATAAAAATATTTGAACGAGGTGTGGCTTAAAAATAATTTGAAATAAATTGAGTAGTATAAAGACCTAACCATCCGAGTCGTAAAATGAAACTCGAAACCCATATACATGTACATTATACAACATGCTCGCAAATTATGGGTATATAGGAGCTAATAAACTTGGCATACATCAATCATAAATGAGAGAGGATCATCGTGTGAAAGAGTAAACATAACCTGCCCGAATCCACACCACACCCGCCATTAATGCCCAATATCACATACTAAACCAGTGATTCTCAACCGGTGTAAATTCGAAATGCTAGGGGTCAAATTTCGAAAGAGGGGGAATTGGGCTTGAATTATATGGTAAGAGGGGATTTTGGATTTGGGTTTAGGGATTTTGACACAAGGCAAGTAGAAAAACTCTCATTTTCGAATTTATATTATTGATATTCCTGGTGCTTTTAGGCATTGAGACAATTAAGATTAATTAATTATAGAAATTCACTTAAAGAAAAAAAAACAACCCACTACTTAACACTGATTGATTAACAAGACAGTTCTTAAAGCTATCATGTGCTGAATAAAACAGAAACCAAACGTTTACTCTTGTCCTGTTAATTAGTCATTTTATAAGTATAGGATAAAACACGACCGAGGGTTTTTATTATATTTAAAACCCGCATCCCGAGGGAATTAATCACGAGGGGCTTGCCCCGAGGGATTTACCGAGGGAAAGGTACATATACCGAGGGAAATATTGATCTATTATGCGCTGGTTGATTTGAAAATAATTAGGACTTAAACGATGTTGGTTATCCCATAAGTACTGAAGGCCCAGGGACTGAAATAAGCTCTTCACTTGAAACGCCAGGTTACCATTTTTACAATTAATGTTATTGTTTACATCAATAAACAAAAGTTGGTAAACCTTAAATTTCAATGAACATTTATCACTTATGATATCTATCCAGTATTTGATAATATTTACAAGACGTGAAATTGCTAGAGGGAATCTTCCCAGTTCAACATACAGAGTGCAAGTAGAAGTGGACATTTTAACATTTAATATACGCCTACAAAACTGTAAATGGATTCTCTCAATGTCCGGACATATATGAAAACCCCAAACCGCAGAGGCATACGATAGTATCGATCCAACATAACAGTCGAATAATGCTAATTGTCTTTTAACATTCAAATTGACATTATCAAAGATATTATACAGTTGATAAAGACCTTTTGAACCCTTCTGAGAAATAACCTTTTGGAGTGTATCAAATTTACCATTGTAGGATACACAAACTCCTAGATATGTGAAAGTTTTGACACATTCCAAATGGTGCTTATCATAACTGAAATTGTATTTATCTAACTGTCCTTCTGGAAAACTATATTTACAGATAGTTCCCATTTGGAGCAATAGAAATGTAATAGTTGTTTTTGAAGGTCCTTTTCTGATTTGGAAATAATGGTAGTATCGTCTGCATACAAAAATGCAGATAGGACGAGATTACCCACTTGAAATGGGTCGACAGAATGGTCATTTAAAGATAGCTTGCCAGGCAAGGTAACATACGCCCACTTCAGCAAATTTGAATATTTAAAAAAGTTGATTGCACCATCGCACTTATTAGAGCTGATATTTAGATCAATTCGAATGAAAACTCTAGCCTCTCTTGTGTACACAAATTAATTTTAACGTTTTTACACTAAGTCAAGGGCAATAGCTCATAATCCGACAACTAGAAACGCACATTTCTCGAATTCAACTGAGTTGTTATCAAGATAAATACACATACAAAGTTAATTTCAACGTTTTTTTCACTAAGTCAAGGGCAATAACTCATAAACCATAAACTGGATTGACCCATTTTCAAACTCATCCAAGATATTATCAAGACGAATACACATACCAAGTTTCATTCCAATCGGATAAAAACTCTAGCTTCTATCAAGTACACAATTTAATTTTAACGTTTTACACTTAGTCAAGGGCAATAACTCATAAACCGACAACTGGAACTGCACCATTTTCGAACTCATCCAAGATATTATCAAGATGAATACACATACCAAGTTTTATTCAAATCGGATAAAAACTCGAGCTTCTATCATATGCAAAAGCTAATTTTAACGTTTTTTTCACTAAGTCAAGGGCAATAACTCATAAACTGACGACTGGAATTGCGCCATTTTCAAACTCATCCAAGATATTATCCAGATGAATACACATACCAAGTTTCATTTAAATCTGATAAAAACTCTAGCTTCTATCGCGTACACAAGTAATTGTTGACGGACGGACCGACGGACAGGGGTGACGGCAATATACGTCCACATTTTCATGTGGGCGTATAAAAAGGACCCTAGATCAATGAGCGACTTACGCCATTTAAATGTAATTTTTGTAACAGGAGGCATCTGTCCACTTTGTCAAATTCTTTGCTAAAATCGATAAATGGACAGAAAAGCTTCTCGCCTCTCGATAAGGAGTAGTTGATTATATTGTGAAGAATAAATATACAGTCTTGGGTTGATTTTTTAGGTTGGAACCCGAATTGAAATACTGATAACAACTCTGTTTCCTTGACCCATGCAAGTAGCCTATTGTTGATTACAATTGAGAATAGTTTCCCAGTAGAGCACATGAGCGTTATACCTCGATAATTGTACTACCCTTTTTTAGGAACGGGTACTATAGCTTATTGCGACCATTCTGATGGGTATTGCCCACTATCATAAAGTAAATTAAAATACCTACAGAAGGATGGAGACAGTACATCAATGTTTGATTTTAATACCTCTGGGATCAAACATTCAATTCCCGCACTTTTACCGTTTTTCAGCTGTTTGGCTGCGCGGTGTATGTCAAGCTCAGTGAAGGCCATATCCAACAGAGGGTTATCAATGCAACATGAATCAAGCGGATCAAATACAGAATCATTGACAGAACTAAAGACTGCACTAAAGTGGGCAAACAAATCATTGATTGTGGCGTCATTAGAACCGATTGCAACATTTCTAGGTTTTCGAAAGTTTTTGGGGTCATTGGTTGCCAATGCGCTTAATTCGGTGCCTTTTACAGGTTTGTAGGTTTCTTTAGCTTGTTTTTTTAATTTTACTGTAAAATGATCTCGACTTAACGAACTTATGCTTGTTAGTGCAGCTTCTGTTTCTGTTGTAAATATTTCTATGGAATACATTCATTATTGAACTTTGTAGATCATGGATTGGATTACTTGTATCAGTGTCAGGTCTGACTTTGAAATTTAATGCAAGAGAAAGTGGGGTATGTTCTGAAAACTCTTAGCAATTCTCGACAGAGAAAACTAGTAACAGAATTAATTGATGCATGTTAATCAATCTGAATAACAGTAACTGTATCTTAAACCTGCAGACACTTCATTTAAATATTTACAATTTTTATACACCAAATAATCAATAGTCTCATAATCATCATCAATAATAGATTCTTCATCTTTAAATAAATATCTTATATACCTACACATTATATCATCATCATCATACTCCATATTTAAATCATAGGAATTATAATCATCATCATAATCATCATCAATAAAATATTCTAACTGATCAGGCAGTGAAAATCTTTCAGAATCAATATCTTTAAGCATCAGAAAATCAGTCAGGGTTGGAAAATCAAGAAGTTCTGAAATTCGGTCATGAATTGCTAGACCAGTATTTTGTCTGATAACTCTTATACAAATTTCTTTTAGGCTCAGATTGTTTTTTCTTTTGGTTTTTCTCGTAATGTTTTTGGCAATGATGCTTCATAATTTTCCTCGACTTCAAAATGTAATATTTGTGTAATTTGTTCAAATGAGCCACCACTTAAATACAAGATTTGCCTTAATTCATGCCTAGATTCTGAAGAAAATTCCTCCAGAGATATCTGACCATAATAGTCTTCTTCTCCAACATCTGAGGTTAAAAGTTGTAGGTTGACATTTTTAAAAACAAGAAATTTTATGAAATTGACTATATCATCAACTTGCCATAATGGTGTGAATTGGAGTACATTTTGAATAATAGTGTTACCATTAAGACATGGCTGATTAAAAGATTGTTTACAACCATGAGACAGAAGTAAATTAAAACATGTTAAATTATAAACATTGTTTGTTAAATCTATGTATTGTAGAGCAGATCGACCATGGTTGTCCACAATATTCACATCAGCTCCATGTATTAATATTGTTTCTAATAACATTCTTTCATTTTTCATACAAGCCAACATTAAAACTGTTTTCCCGTCTTTATTTTGTATATTGACGTCTGCACCAAGACTGAGTAAAATATCAATACATGTAAGATACCTGGGATAATATTCACGGGCACATAACGCTTTCACTATATCATTGGTTTTCATCTTATTCAATTTTTCTTTTATCAAAGTACATTGTAAATCCAATGACACATAGGTGGAGTGCTGTGTGACCCTGATGGTTTTGTCTGTTGACGTCACAGGGTAAATCAGCTAAAAACTGAATAAAGGGTGAATTATTTAAAAGAGAGGTTACCATTAATGGTGAATTACCATCATTATTTATAAGATCAAAATCTAATTCATAATTAAACAAAAAACTAAAATCTATGTATAAATAATTCATATAAAATTTAGCAAAAAGATGGACTATATTTTCACCCGATGATGTTAAAGAATTGATATAGAGACCATTCTGAATATAAAAACATAGAGGTTTAAAATCATTTTCACTCAGAATAAATTTAACTAATTGAAGCTGATTATCGACATGATTAGTTAAAACATCAAAATTACGTTGAATTAAAACATGAAGAAATTCCACATCCTGAGATTCTGCTATTTTATGAAGAGTTTGTAAACCATCTGTAGAGGAGAATGGTGAATTCCTTTTTTTTTATTTTTTATATTCACATCACAGTTCACCCTGTCTAATAAACACCATACAATGTCTATATTACTCCTATGCCATACAGCTATATGTAAGGGTGTTTCACCATCACTGTCCTGTATATTAATATCACAGTCCACCCTGTCTATTATACACCTTACAATATCTATATTCGCCTCCAGTACAGCTATATGTAAGGGTGTAAAACCATCACTGCCCTGTATGTTTATATTACAGTCCACCCTGTCTATTAAACACCTTACACTGTCTATATCCCCCTCCAGTGGAGGGCCTTCACTGCAGCTTTATGTAAGGGTGTATAACCGCCACTGTACTGTATATTAATATCACAGTCGACCCTGTCTATTAAACACCTTACATTATCTATATCACTATGCCCTACACCTAAATGTAAGGGTGTATTACCGAACCTGTCCTGTATGTTTATATTACAGTCGACCCTGCTTACTAAACGCCTTACACTGTCTATAATCTCCTCCACTACAGCTCTATGTAAGGGTGTATTACCATCATTGTCCTGTATGTTTATATTACAGTCCACCCTGTCTATTACACACCTTACAATGTCTATAGTACTAAACAGTACAGCTATATGTAAGGGTGTATTACCATCACTGTCCTGTCTATATTCTCCTCCATTACAGCTCTATGTAAGGGTGTATCACCATCACTATTCTTCACATTAATATCACAAGTACCACTCTGTATCAGGCTTCTTACAGTTGGTAGATCATTGTTCTTTATGGCATCAAATAAATCTGTACTGGTTGCCATTTTCAAATCAGTCTGTAATAAATAAAAATAGTAACAATTTGACTTAATATTCGCGAATTGAAAAGCATTTTTTATACGCCCTCATCTATCTATGAGGACGTATATTGTCGGCACCCCTGTCCGTCCGTCGGTCCGTCCGTCAACATTTGCTCGTAAACGCTCTAAAAACTAGAGTTTTTGACGGAATCAAATGAAATTTGATATGTGTATACATATTCATAAAACGAAGATCAAGTTCGAATTTGAGCTATTTTCGATCGTTAGAAACAGAGTTATTGCCCTTGCCACAAATCTGTCGGTCTGTCGGTCAACATTTTCTTGTAAACGCTCTAACAACTAGAGTTTTTGACAGAATCAAATGAAATTTGATATGTGTATACATATTCATAAAACGAAGATCAAGTTCGAATTTGATCTATTTTCGATCGTTAGAAGCAGAGTTATTGCCCTTGCCCCAAATCTTGAATACGCTATTACTCTCTTAGTTTTCTAACCGATTTTGATGAAACTTAAAATGAATGTTATTGGACCTAAATCGAAAGGTTTGAAAAAGTTCATTTTATCCCGATTAAAATTTTCGTTAGGCGTATATGGCCATGGTCCACTATCTTTTATAAAATTGTTCAATTATGTTGACTATGGGTTTTTGCACTTCTCTGTTTTCTTTTATAGGTGATGGAAAGCCGATTTTTCAGCATTCGGACGGGTATTGCTGTGAGTTTCGAAAGCAGTTGTAGCTGATACTTGATTTTAACTTGTGCTGAAATAATATTCAAAAATATTCTCCTTTTTTTTATCTGTTTTTTTTTATTTACCTTGTAAATTTGCGTAACTAGTTTTTACGACAATTCTTATGTAATTACATGTATCTCCTTCATCATTTTCCCCTAAAGTTTCATCGAAATTCCCCGCTCCACCAATTTCATTCCCAGCACTACCTTCTCTGTCTACTGGATCTCTTTCCATTATAATATCTTCTGCATCTAAACCCTCTTCTTTCAATAACCATTTCATTTTTCTATCCGCTTCTCTAATCCTGCTTTTCTTTTGTCCAAATGTCTGTATCGCTGTATCCTTCTCTCTTCATCCACTTTCTTCTCTGCACGTGTCCATGATTTCTTGGATTCAACGGTTGGATTGTTTTCTTTCGTTCTTTCGTTCTTCTTCCTTGCTCTCAGCTCCCTCATCCTTATCTTACTCAACTCTCTGTTCCTCTCAACTTCTTCAGCACTCCAGTTCTTTCTTCTTTCCCTCATGTTCGCATTATGTTTGATTCTATCCCCAGCTTCAGCTAATACAACTTGTATTGTTGCCTCTCCTCCACCAGTACTACTAAAATACAAAAATACACATCTATAGACAGGGCTTATTTATCATAAAGCCAGCAAGAGCCCCCCCCCCCCCCCCTCTTCCATTTTTGTGGCCATATAGCCCTGTGGATAGACCAGGTATGGTCTATTTATAATGGGGCTTACCAAGAGCCCCCCCTCCCATTTCATGGCCATATAGCCCTGCGGATAGACCTGGTATGATCTATTTATAATGAGGCCCATCAAGAGCCCCCACCCTCCCATTTCATGGTCATATAGCCCTGTGGATAGATCAGGTATAGTTTATTTATAATGAGGCCTATCAAGAACCCCCACCCTCCCATTTCATGGCCATAGCCCTGTGAAAAGACATTCAGAGAAATACTTATATAATAGTTAACAATAACAACAATCTATATTAACATGTAGGGTATAAAAACTATGATATTACTGTCATACTGTTTTCTGTCTTTGTCAAGGTTAAATAATCCAGGATCTCAATTAATTGTCGGTTGGAATCTTTTATGTTAATGCCTTCAAATAATTCCTTTTTTTTTTGTTGTTGTGTTTATTGGTTGTCAACGTTTTCACGGAATTCCATCGTATCATATTTTGACTGTTATTTGAAGCATGTTCTGCAATGGCTGATTGGTTGTTCTGGCTTTTCGGATGTCTCTGGTCTGCCTTTTGTTTGAAATATAGTTTTCAATGTTTGGTTGGAGGTGAATGTTACATCAAAGTAGTGTAGGTAGACTCAATTTGTTCGCACCTTTCCCCATGCCATTTTCATCCCATGGGGAAACTTGCAACCAAATTGAGTCTACCCAAAACACACCTTAACACCCTACATTTCATAAAACAGCCTACATTTTTCATAGAATTCTTACGACAAACACCTTCAATAAATTTCCTACATTCCATCAAAAAAGCATATTAAAAATAGGATGAGTTTAATTTTAAAACATGAACAATACAGATTCGAAGATTATTCAGGCGACGGTATCTTTTCATCTATATTTTCGCTAGGTTCAAAAATAATTCCAAAAGTAGCTAGCTTTGTTTCAAACAACAAATCCCTAATTTCCTCCGGTGCTCAAGCAGTTGGGTCCGTGGCAAAAGCAGGAATTAGAATAAACGACGCCGTGAAAAAATCCGACGAACTGAAAGAATTACAGCAAATAAGAGAACTACGAAACAGGAGAATAGAACAACAAGCTTTAGATAAAAAAACAGGAAAAGGTTTTAAAGTAATTGGATAAAAATGTCTTTGATAATTGCTCAAAATCCAAAAACTTATTTTGGTTCCGATATTCAAAAATCATTAGGATATCTTCCTGGATTTCCATGGGCCAAATACTCTGGCGAGAAACATCTTCCAGGTCATAATTACACCGGTCCAGGTACTAGATTAGATCTGCGATTAGACGAAAACGATAAACCAAAACCAGGGGAAGAACCAGTCAATAGAGTTGACGCTGCTGCGCTTAAACACGACATACTTTACAGAAACAAAGACATAAACTTCAGACACGAAGCAGACAAACAAATGATAATCGAACTCGAAAATATTCCAAATCCAACATTCAAAGAGAGAATGCAAAGAGCGCTAATCATTAAACTGTTAAAAGCAAAGATGAAATTGGGTATGGGATTGGCGGATGAAATTCATAAAGAATTTAGAAAAAACAAACATTATTTAAAAGTTAAAGTATTTGATAAAGATGAAATATGGTCAGCAGATTTAATTAATATGCCAGTTGAAAGAGGATTTAAATATTGCTTAACAGTTATAGATTTGTATACGAGATATGCTTGGGTTATTCCTCTCAAAAACAAAACTGGAATATCAGTCAAACACGCATTTGAAACCATAATGAAACAATCTGACAGACGGCCCCAAAAGTTATGGGTAGATAAAGGGAGCGAATTTTATAACAAAAATATGAAATCTGTGGGGTTTGAAATTTACAGTACTCACAACGAAGGTAAGGCTGTAGTTATTGAAAGATTCAACAGGACTCTAAAAAATAAACTTTTCAAAAAGTTCACGGAATTAAAATCTCAAAAATGGCTAAAAATATTACCAGAGGTCGTAGACGAATACAATAACAAAATACATTCATCTATAGGAGTGTCACCAGCACAAGCCTCAAAAAATCCAAATATTATAAGATCAATTAACGCGCAACATAACTACAAAAATGAAATAAAGAATCTGAATGTCAAACCCAAATTTAAAATTGGAGATCGAGTTCGTATTTTCAAATATAAAAGTAAATTCGAAAAAGGATATGTTGGTTATTGGACAAACGAAATATTTATCGTAGATAAAGTTAATAGCACATCCCCTCCAACATATGAATTAATAGATCAAGACAAAGAACAAATTATAGGTAGGTTTTATCAAAATGAACTTCAAAAAACTGACTTTTAAAAATGAATGAATTTCTCGATAAATATGGTACCGATACAACCACAAACTTCCAACTTATGAGATGGGCGAATGAGTTAAATATATCACCGTTTTATTATTGTATGAGAGATGAAATAAATAATCTCAAAAGTAAGAAAGGTAAATTCTACGCTATAACAAATATACACACTTCCGATCAAAAAGGTGTTCATCATTCTGCTTTGTACAAAGACTCTAACTTTTATTTTTTCGACTCTTTTGGATTAGATCCCACTGAAGAGATAATGAATATAACTAATCAACCAATTAAATCTTCTACATTTCAAATACAAAAGCCGGGTCAAAAGTTGTGTGGTCAGCTTTCACTTTGGGTTTTATATCAGTTGAGTTTAGGAAAACAGTTCGAAGAAATTGTAATAAATTTAACTCAATAAAAATGGCAAATAAATTTGGTTTAGGTGCTTTACCTTTAGATACTAAAAAACCAAACACTACATTCTCAATCAATAAAATCAAACCATATTTTGTGGATCAAATCGGAGACATTCTTCAGGGTGATATTGATATGAATAATTTTGGTATAACTAATTTAAAATCTCCGGAAAACGATAATGATGCCGTTCATAAGAAATATTTAATGGATCAAATAAATTTAATTGAAGTAGATAAAGACCATTTAAAAGATCGAATAGCTGATGTGAAAAGATTCTTCAAACGACAAATAAATAATAAAGATTTTATAAATGAATCTAAATTGAAAGAATTAGATTATATTGATGATGGTAAATTACAAAAAGAAGTAACAAGTTTAAAAAGTTTTATTCAACAACAATTAGTCAATACAGTAGATAAAACTCAATTACAAAATTTAAGGTCATTAATATCTAAATTAGATGACAAGATTACAAAGCAAAAAGTAGATCTTAAACAACTAATATCCAATATTAATCCAGGCATAAGTGAAGACAAATTAACCGCATTAGAAAGTAAACTTAGTGATGATAGCGAAATACAAAAACAAATAGAATCTATTCAACAAAAATTAATAAATGTAGTAGATAAAAATCAATTACAAAATTTAAGGTCATCAATATCTAATTTAGATGATAAACTATCAAAACAAAAAGTAGATTTTAAAAAACTAATATCCAACATTAGTCCAGGCATAAGTGAAGATAAATTACAACAAGAATTAACTGCTCTGGAAACTAAATTTAAAACTGAATTACAAAACGAACTAAAAACTATTGATGATAGTGAAATTAAAACTTATATTCAACAACAGATAGAAAATATTGATGATAGTGAAATTAAAACTTATATTCAACAACAAATACAAAATATTGATTATAGTGAGATTCAACAACGGATAACTACTATTAATAATGAAGTTTTAAAACAGGAAACAAATATAACCACATTACAAAATAATCTCAATGAATTAGAATATATTAAACCCTATTATTTCTTTCTTCCATTTTCTAAAGACTATAAAGATTATTCGGTGGAAGAAATCACTGGAGAATTTACTCGTGGTTATAAATATGGGTTTAAAGTAAATATTAAAAATGATAAAGGTCCTCATAGTGTGTCTCATTTTATGGGGAATACTATAATTGACATATTTTTTCCTATGAAGGTAAAAGTCGATTTTCCAATTCATTCCAATTATAACTCTCTTTTATCTGTTCACTTTATCAAAAATGGTAACATTGTAGATGCAAAAGAATCTTATTTTTTTCATGAAATTTCTAATATTTCGTCAAATCAGTTGTATATAGATAACCTTAGAATCTCAATCGAGGAGGTTGAGATAATAGGACCTTATACATTTGAGTTATTTGATATGATATTGGAAACGGAAACTCCACCATCAGCAAGCATAATTAGAAATCCAAAACCACGAGAAGAAGAAACACAGATTTATGAGTTTTTACGAACAACAGACTTTGAATATGTGAAACTATATTTTGTTCATAATGATCTTTTCTTCTCTGTTGATGTTAATAAAAATCAACAATTTAAACATTTTCCAATAGCATTAACAGAAAATCTATATGTATCATATTTTTTCATAGAAATCTCTATTGAAAAAAAAACAAATTTTTTTGTTTATCGGGATAAGAAGAACAAGGAGTCAAAACAAGAAGCATTCTTAGTACAGGTACATGTCACTATTGTACAAAACCCTAAGGATATACGTAGAGCATTATCGGAAGTTCACTTAATTTAACGTTTAAAAATGGAACAAGAAAGCAGACAAAAATACATGATAGACAAACAAATAGAATTAAAAGAAAAACTAAGACAATTTAACAAATGCAGAAAAACATGGAGTAGAATCGATTCTGTTTTCAAAACATTAAGTACAGTTTTAACAGTAGGAATAACGGTGGCAACAGCTGTAACCGGTGGATTAATGCTTCCAATAATTGTCCCAACTGTATTAGCTGCGTTCACTGCCGTTCAAACTTCATCTTGTGGTTTGATAACTTTAGGTTTTACATCAAAACAGAAAGCTCATTATAAAAGGAAAATCGAAATTTTAAATGCGTATCTTAATAAATTGTTTATTTTTTTCGAAAGATCGAGAGAAGACAAGAACATAACAGTTGAAGAATTAGAAAAATTCAATGAAATTTTAGATAAATTTAATGTAGAAATGTCATCAATAAAAGTTAAAAATTCATAATTAAAATAGATACTTAAAAAAGAAGATGGAAAATATTGAAAATTTAAACAATTCTTTTTCAAAATTATTCAAGGCAATACCTACTTTATCTTCGCAAGAAAAATTCAAATATCTAGCCGAAAATGTAGAAGAAGATGAAATCAAAATATCAAATATACTTTTTTCAGAATTAATCAAGAGAATAACTATTCTATTTAACGATTTTAAAATCAAAGGTCAAATTGAAATAAATGGTCAAATATATGAAGTTGGGGAATATAAACAAGACATGAGATTATCTGGATTCAATGCTCAAACTTTCCAAGTTATTTATTCAAAGATGGATGATAAATCTGACGCATCTGATTGGTATTTTACAGGAGAGATTTGTTTCCGCAAAAATAATTTTAGTATAATAAAAAGATCTAAAACTGGCAGAGGTGGCAATTTACTTAAAAAGATAAATGAGTACAAAGGCAAAAATTGTTTCATACCAAGCGATGGTTATTGTTTTATAAAGTGTGTAAATCACTTCATGAATAAAGACTTAACAAAAGAATTTAAAGATTTCGTCAATAGTTTTCAAAAATCAAACCGAAAAGGAGTTATGACATCTGCTAGAATCTCTGATTTCAATAAGAAATTTAATACTTATTTTCAAATTTATATGCCCGCACATAGACATTTTCAACCAAAGAAAGTATCCGAAGAATTAGATTGGGTATTTTATTTACACAAAGAACATTTTTGTTTGATAAGAAGAAATAACAAAAAGTTAGGCATTCAAGAAATAAAAGATAATTACGATGAAAATGTATGGAGAACCTGTGGGGATGATGACGCACTAACTTGTTTTGCTCAGTTAAAACTAAATGTGATTTCACACCCTCATGATGATACTTTATACGCATGGGATTGCGAAACTTATAACGAAAATAAAGCCATTCCTTATTGTTGTACTTTAGTCAATTTGGAAAAACTAAGGAAAAAACTAGAACTAATTAAAAGAGTATTCCCAGATTTAAAACCAACTGATCCCATTCCAGAAGAATATTACAACAAACTCATGACTAATATAGTAGAAATATTTGTAGGAACAGATTGTTTTGATCAGATGTTGCGTCGTTTAGGAAGAGTAGATGAAAAAAGATTAACCTTAATTTCCCATAACGGGAGTGGTTTTGACAACTGGGTTGCACTTCAAACCATTGATAAACTAACACAATGTCCACTAGTAGCAGATAATAAAATTCTATCTCTTCCTATATCTAATCCATATACAGAAGAAAGATTACAGAAAAAATGGAAAAGAGAGAAAGAGATACCTGATAAAAATAAATATTTACAACATATATCTCTCACTTGTTCCTATCAACATGAAAGATCTAGTTTGGAGGCATGGGGGAATTCGTCTAATCTACCGATGAATTTGAGGAAGATTGCCGATATTAATATTGCAAAATACACCAAAGATAATTGGGAATCTTTAAGACACGAATGGGAACCGTACGCTAAAAGAGATACCTTATGTCTCGCAGCTTGTTTGATAAAATACAATAAAGCAATGAGAGAAACTGTCTTCCAAAACGTTTCAAATAATCTTACGGCTCCATCTTTATCTTTAAAGGGTTGGTATTATTTATATCATTACGATAAAGAAATGGTTGAAGAAGAATGGTACGAAAGTACTAGAATGGTTCTGAAACACACCGAAAAGCAAAACATAGAAAAAGTTTACTCGCATACTCACCCTTTTATAAGATATTTTATAAGACAAAGTATTAAAGGAGGAAGAGTTTCAGCAAACAGAAAATCATTTGAAACGAACAAAATGGATGAAATTTGTGATGTATTAAGGGAATACACAAAACTTGAAAGCAATAACATAATTGATTTATTTAAAGAATATAGTAAAAGTGATACAGATAAAACGGAAGTTCACTCGAGACTTAAAAAAATAAAATGTACTAAACTGATGGCATTTGACGCCAACGGTTTGTACGCTTCCGCTATGACAGAAGGTGAATATCCAAAAGCTGAAAGTGCAAGAGCGTTTCTACCAGAAGAAAATAGAAAATTTGTCAAGCTCTTTAATGAACAGAAATTCAGACCTAGAACTGCTATTTTAAAAGTCTGGTTTGAATATCCCAAAAACATGTTCTTTCAACCCATACCAGCTAAAGATAAAATCACTTTCACGAATAAAGAAGGTAAAAAGGAAACTGGCACTAAAATCAGATTCAGAAATGGTTTCTGTTCAGATGTTTTAACATCAGTCGATATTCAAGAAATAGTGAAAGCCGGTGGACGAATTATTAAAATATTAGATGGTATAGTTTACGAAGAAAATTTTAAAAATCCACCCTATAGAGATTATATTTTGATTTTGAAGGAATTAAGGAGTAAATACAAAAAGGAAGGGGATATGGTTGCCAGTAACTGCATGAAGTTGTTAGGTAATGCCCTGTATGGGAAATCTATTCAGAGGGATAGAAATACCTCATTACACTTATGGAATGGAGAAACCTTTCGCCTTAATTACGACAAACACGTCAAAAAGTATGACAGACTAAATGATAGTCAATACATTGTTGAGATTAATGACGAAGAAAAAGAGTTTGTTCCTCCAAAGGATTTTACGAGATTAACACCCACTCATTTAGGTACGTTTATATTATCACACAGTAAAAAAATAATGAATAATTTTATTCACGTAATAGATGGTTTTTATAAACCAGAAATATACTATACTGATACCGATAGTTTATACATTTCTTCTAGCAATTGGGATAAATTAAATGAAGCTGGGTTGGTGTCCGAAAATGAGTATTGTAAAGGAAAGAATGATTATGGTGATGGTGGAATTATATTTGGTTTATATTTAGCGCCAAAAGTTAAATACAATATCATTCTAACTTCCGACGGTGTTCTAAAAGAAAAGAAAACGTTTAAGGGTTACTCGAACTATAAGGTTAAGGTAGAGGATTATATTCAATTAGCTAGTGGACATGACATAACGAATGAATTCGATAAACCATGGGGGAAGAGTTTTACTAATGGAATAGTTATTCCTAAAGAAAAACAAACTAAAAAATTTAAAAGTTATCTGAATCTCATAAAGAGAAAAGCACCGAACGATGAAGGAATCATGTATCCTTACAATGATAAAGAGGAGATGTCCTTGGATGAAAACTATGAATTTGATGACTTTGATTATCTAACTCTTCAAGAAGAATGTTAATTTTTTTGTTTTAAATGAAGTTGAATAACAATTTCCTCGTTACCAAAATCTATAAACCTATTTTTGCCATCTTTGATTTCCAGATTTATATCTTTGATCATAAAGGAATTAAGTGGTAAATACGTAGTTTGAAATGGTTTCTCTATAATTCTATATCCTATCGGTACAGTGAACGTTGGAAGACTGTAAATAATCTGACGTTTGTATTTATTGAAAAATCCACCGTTTATTAAATTGCAATGTATATTGATCACATCGACATCATTCTCGATATTAGCTTTATGTGGTGCTATAGTAGATTGGGTGTATACTCGTTTATCAAATCCTAGTAACGTATTCAATGAATTTTCTACGTTGAAATCAACTTGACTATTATTTCTTAATATCAATTTCATTTTGTTCAAATTTAAATTACCTTCGAATTCAATATTGTTTTTACCATTGACACTTCCTGCGTATTCAGATAGGTATTCGTTAATGGCTATGTATTCGTAACTTCCTGGTAGTAAACTTATGGTTTTGAATGTTGCTCCATTATCTGTTGATATTTTTATTTTGTTATTATCTTCGTTGATATTTCTAATGGAATTGTAAACAGAGAAATACTTTAATCCCAATTCATATTCTTGATTTCGATCGAGTTCATACTCATAATCTAGAGATAATTTAATGTCTGATTTATTTGAGGTGATGACGAATAGTTGACTCATTTTTAATAACACTTTTATAATCATTTTTATCTATGATACCTTTTTGTAGGAGTCTTTTTAATATACAATTTAATTCATTATATTGTCTGTGTGATTGATGTCCTTCCTTCATTGCTGCTAATATTATTTGTAATCTATTAAGCAATTCTTCGTTATTGTCTGGTAGAAAAATTACACCATCTCCTGTATGTCCCAAAAAGTCATCGATTTCTTCTATAATATCATCAGTGTAGTTATCATCACTACCATCGGTGTTATCATCTAATTCTTTTTCCAGTCTTCTTAATCTTAAAGTTTTTGGTCCTCCTGTCCTTGTCGATGTAAGAATTTCCACGTATGAATTTAAATCTTTGAAATTATAATCTTTATCATACCCATTCAAAAGATTAACCATACCGGGTGTTAAATCATATATAGCGTCTATTCTGTCAATCTTAAATGTTGGGTTGAGTTGATTGAAACGTATCCTAAAACCGTTAAGAATCAATCCATCCTGATCAATTGTTGGCTTTATTGTTTTGGCTAGGTTTGGATTTGGATTTGAAAAATAACGTTTTATATCATCTAATGTCCTGATTACGATTCCATCATCTTCAATGGGATATTCTATTTGTGGAGGAGATTGTTGAATTTGTTGTTTAGGAGCTTCTAATTTATTCTTGATATCCTCTTGACTTTTTAATATTGGTTTAAATAAAGTTTGTAGATTTTCTGTTAATCCAAGTTGTTGTAATCTGTTATTTTCAACTTGGGTCTTTATTTTATTCTTAGCTTTGATATATTCTCTATTTCTTTTTAAAATATTATTCCATTCCATTTTTAAAAAAATAAATTAACATATGTTGATCATTACTCTTTCACCCGCAGGTTTTCTGGTATTAACGAATACATATCCATGTTCCTCTGGATTTCTCCATTGAGCTTTACAAACCTTTTTAAATGAATCTCTGTCCATTCCGTGATTTATCGACTGTATGATTTGAGATAAATCTTTATCGTTTAATTCAAATAATAAAAAACAATTAGCATTTTTTCTAATAAACATAGAATCCATCCCGTAAAAAGATTGGGATTGGTATAAGCAGTGACAGTTGTGATGTCTTCCCTTCGTGAAGAATTCTTGTTGAACAGATTGATTTTTTTGCGCTACACAGTCGTCAAACAATATTAAGTTCTTTCGTTTACTATCAATATTAGACAAGTCCAAATCATTTACATTTTTTGTCAGAAACACTTTTATGTCAGTTGGATTGAAAGATGGATTCTTTTCTTTTATGAAGTTATCTAAGATATCTTTTATTTCTATCTCATCGTTGTCCTCGTAATATTGAAATAATTCTTGAACATATTTCTTTGGTAAATATTCTAAAGCTTCGAGAAATTGATAATACGGTTGTTCTGGTGTTGTTGTGTAGATATACAAAGAATCGAAATCTAAAAGGTTGGGAGTTGTCAACATGTTAAAAGTGAGATGAGTTTTACCAGAACCGGAACTACCGCATATACACATGAGCATTGGATTATTAGGAAATATTTCTGAATGATTAAATTTCTTTCCCATTTTTATGTACCAAAAATTACACCTTCTCCTTTATACTTTGAAAGATATATTCCTTCTCCAGTGTGTATATTTTTAAAAACTATTCCATTACCCTTATGTTTGACTTTGATTTCCCCTGTGTCAATACTATCCACTAATTTAGTTAATCCTTGTTTGACAGTTTTCATAGTTTCTTCACTAAATCGATTTCCAAATTCTTTAACTGTACCTAATATGTCTGCTACTCCCGAACCTTTTGCTAACTTTTCCATTTCCAAATTATGTCTACGTTTTTCACTTTTTTCAGCTTCGGCTGCTTTCTTGGCATTGACGGCTTGAACTATTCCTGCCGTTCCGCCGGCCGTGGCACCTGCGGCTGCAAGCCCAGCAAAGATCAAGGGTAGGAAAGGTAAAAATCCACCTGCCTTTATGTTCTTGTCAATTCTTTCTAAATCTATATCATCTCGCACTTTACAGTGTTTATATGTATCAATAAGTTTTTTAGTTATTCTGATTCTTTTACCATTGTAAGTAATTGTAGTTGGCTTTTCTGTTTCGATAGCGTCTATTATTCTTTTTACTAAAGTTTCGGGTTTCATTTTTAAGGGATTAATTTATTCTATTCGAATCATCCGTCTGTCGGATATTTTTATTATATGTTTTGCTTCTTCCAATAATAAACAATAACCGGTTACATCTCCTTGTGTTTTTTCGATATGAATATTTATGTTTACTCCAGTTTTGAAAAGATCTTCTTGATGAGCTGATAGATCAAAACAGAAGATTGGGTGATTAATTGCAAAATCTACATATCCAAACTGAGGTGGATTTCCAAATAATTCACACATATTTTTATAATTTCTATACAATTCATTATAATCCTTTGTGGATGGATTAATAGTTAAAGGTTGGTTAGGATAATTATCGTTGTTTAATCTTACTTGAACTTTACGGATTATAGGATCTTGAGTTTGGTTCATTGCCACTCTAAAGATATTGTTGTTATTTGTCTGAGAATCTGGTAAGTTCTTGAAACCAACTATTAAATATCTTGCTGGTTTAATGCTGTTAGTGATTGGCCATGTTGTGGATTCTCCAGTTAAAGTCATGCTCCCTACAGTGTTGCGCCGAAGAAAAGCTATTTCAATGTCTTTAGTTAACGAGTTGAATATTCTCGTTTCTACTTCAATTGATGGTGTTATTACGGGTATGAAAAGTTGGAGATTTGTTATTTCTAATTTTGCATTTGAATTAGCTTCTCCAAAGAATATCTTATCGTCATTAATTTCTCTTTGTAAATGAATTTTAAATGGTAAACCTATAGAAACTTTTCGATGTTCTAAAAGACCGAATAAAGGATATAATTTCCAATTGACGTAATTACCCCATCTATTATCCTCAACAACATTATTGTACTGATTTACTCGTTTGTCAAACCCATGGTTTACTGCTCTACCGATTCTCTCAATGCTATTTCTGGCAATGACTCTCATTCTAGCGATATCAGCATCGTTAGCTACAGTTTTTACTGGTTCTTTTAAAACGGTCCCATCACCAACATCGGGTATCCAACCCGAGACTGAATCGTAGTTTTTGGGGTAAAGGACTGTTTTCAACATTGTGTCAAATTCTCCAGGGTGTTTGATGGTTTCTATGGGGTTTGATCCCGCTTCCAAAACCATTTCGCTAAATAAAGAAGGAAAGAAATTATTTTCTAATGTTGTATTAGTCTGTGGGACTCTATTTTCATTTGCTGTTCCGTCCTTGATTTTGAAATCGCATCTGAAATAGGCATCGGAAAGTAATAACCAATTTGACAGACTATTGATCTCGAAAGTGACCCTACCACCATCATTCAATTGTGATTTAGACCCCACAGATGCATTAATAATAATGTAATCCTCTTTCTTACGAGTAAATGAATAAAGAATTGGATCGTATAATCTAAAAATTGGATCAAGAATTTTATTTGCCATTTTTAGAGGAATTATTTTGATAAAATACAATACATTTACTATATGCATATGTATCAGGAGGGATTGAATTTATTCGCGATCTGTTCTCCACCACCTAGCTCTCCAAAGTAGGAACATCAAGGTACATTAGACAACACAAAAATCACATTCCCGACCTATTGCTCTCTCCCAACCACATAGTAGTTCACCATTGAACCACAAACCGAACACCCAGATCGTCTCGAGCTAACCCACGAGCTCTACTCTACCAGCGGAGTGTTGTAATTCCCATAGAAGTAAGCAATCAGAGTCGAACTTAGCGAGTTCCTGCCCCACGATCGACTGACTAATTATTGCCAAAGTACGTACTTTTATACCCTGTTATGTTATGCACTGCACGTTTCATAACAACTTGCTGATTGACTTAAGCATATTTCCGATTGAATGTAAAAAAGCGAGGGACACATATTTTTGTTAAGTCTGATCGTTTCGGATTATATAAAACAGGATGTAATATTAATATATCTTACTTCCTTGTGTTAGAGACTAATAAAATGTGTCTACCGGATATGATATCACCTGACATAGAAAGCAGATATAAACAAGAAGCCATTTTGAATAATGTGTAATTTTTATTGTTTTTTTATCAATTATACCGTCTAATGAAGGGATAATAGGATTCTGATTAAGTTATTTTAATAGTTCAAGATGTCGGGCAATGGAATCTATCTATCAAATTATGTTTCTGTGTGGGTTACTAGTGCAACTTATGTCTGACCTATAGTCAACAATTGTGTATAATTAACTTCGTGTGTGCTATTATGACTCACCCCTCAAACCACTACAGATTGACAAAGCAATGTTTCTGTGTATTGTTAGTGAATTCTATGTTGAAACACACGTCATATTTTACTTCCTTATATTCACTACAGACTCATAACATCACATCAAATCATATTGGACTTCTGAGCAGAGATAAAAATTTGCCTGAATTCCAAATTATTTAATCACATCAAATCATATTGGACTTCTGAGCAGAGATAAAAATTTGCCTGAATTCCAAATTATTTAATCACATCAAATCATATTGAACTTCTGAGCAGAGATAAAAATTTGCCTGAATTCCAAATTATTTAATCACATCTAATGTATATAATCATTCATATGTATATAATATCTGTAGTGATAAGGAAGATGTTGAGTTTTAACATGAATTCTCAATCAATTCATTAGATAAAAGTTTCCAATCTGTAGTGATTTCATGTAACCCTTTGTTAATTCTCCGAGACTTTCGAATTTTTTCGCTCTGAGAATTGACCTTAAAAGGGGTATACATGAAAAATTAAGGTATTGAAAACCCTATCTGTTTATTCTACAATATTTAGTAGGATTTACAACCAAAATGGGGGACATCAAATTCAATACCTAATTGGAGGGAGGTAAATTGATCACACGAAGAAAAAATATGGTTTTGTTGGCTTATAGGTTAACATAGGGTACTGAGTCATTCATCTCAGAAACATTTAATTTGAGGAGATGATTCCAATGTTTGATTATTTTGAACTATTGAATTTCTTTTTCAGTTATTCCCATGATTCCCTTCTACAGATAGAATAATTGATAAAAAGCAAAATCCTTCAAAATTCTCATCTAAATGGCTTTCTTGTTTCAGCAATGTTGAAAGGAAGATATGTAGGTATTAGGTAAGTATTAGGTAAGTATTAGGTAAGTATTTTTAAGTATCCATCAACATGAGTAGCCAGTCCACGCTTCATGTTTAGAAAAATTAATTGTGGTCTGAAATATTTTTTCCAAGAAGAGTTACCTCACTTTAATAAAGGGAAGGAACAAAAAACCAGACCACATCAATTTTTTTTTGGTGGAATTAATGTTTTAATGGGGGTTTTTCCTGTATTGTTCATGTTTTAAAATTAAACTCATCCTATTTTTAATATGCTTTTTTGATGGAATGTAGGAAATTTATTGAAGGTGTTTGTCGTAAGAATTCTATGAAAAATGTAGGCTGTTTTATGAAATGTAGGGTGTTAAGGTGTGTTTTGGGTAGACTCAATTTGGTTGCAAGTTTCCCCATGGGATGAAAATGGCATGGGGAAAGGTGCGAACAAATTGAGTCTACCTACACTACTCATCAATTCCATTTTTTTTACAAACAGTCTGATCTTGTAATTGGAGGTGCCATTAAATAGTAGATTAATTCTTATATTTTTTATATCCTGCATGTTTATGTAGATTGTTGTCAGTGTTAACCATTTATTATACATGTAACCCTTTGGATATATGTATCATTGCCTGATGAAGACTAGTGAAACCTAGTTGAAACATTGCTTGTTATAAAGATAGTAATGGTATTCCATAAAATAGTGCCTTATTTATAACATCATTTCTATGTTCATAAAGAACGACATTTTCGAACCATTTATGTCAAACAACATAAGTTCCTTATGCATGAACAAATTGTTTACTCCGTGAAAACATTAAGACTGCATGGAAATACCTGTGTCAGGAAAATTAAATGTCATGTTTCTGAAGCAAATATTTTGTTATATTCTGAAAAATATAATGACTATTCAGAGAATTTCAAATTTGACAAAGAATAGTTTCACCAACAAAGGGAAATAATCTGTATTCAATCCTGAAATCATGCCTATCTTTTATGCAAAATAAATATATCAAACGAAAACTACTCGGAAGCTGACAGATCTGTGTCGAACAGGTCTAGTTATATTTGAAAACATTAGGATTCTTATAATAAAACTCTGGTAAATTTCGCGTCCTGGTATCTTTAATTTCAATGTCATTACAAACGAACAAATAATGGAATTCATCACCTAATTCATTTTTGTTCCAAAGTGAACATTTCCTATCGTCTCTTGCTATACCACTCCATCTACCAATTTCTATTGGAAGTTTGTGATTACATGTTCGAAATTTACATAAAACGATTGCTGATTTATAGGGTAATGCCAACATGGAGTTTTCTACACAAAGGTCATGCTTGAAAATTCTATAGTTTGTAGTTTTACTGAGATTATCAACATCACTTTTCCAGCTTTGTAAAAACTGATCTTTTAAAATATGAATTACTGTGCTTTTAAGTCAATTTAAGCTTTTAAAAGTTTGAGAATGAAATACATATGATAAACCACATTCGTCAAGAATTTTCTTCACATACTTAGCCCACGGAAATTCATAGAATATCGATATGTTATAAAGTTTATTACATAGTTTAGGTTTGGTTGAGGTGACTAGTTTTCCCCAATACGATATCATGCGAGTTTTAATATTGATACTAATTGGGAATCTCCCTAATTCGCCATATACCATACAAGTTGGCGTTGTATTTCTTAATTTCAAAATATGTTTACAGAATTTTAAGTGAATACCCTCTAACAATGAGGGATAACAAAACCCCCACACTTCACATCCATACAAAATAATTGGTTTGATAGCTTTGTCAAAGATATCAAGTTTACAATCTATACTTAAATTGTGGTCTCTACATTTTGAAATAGCCCCATACATTGCCTTTAAACCCTTATCATATATTATATAACTTTATCAAGTTGAGTTGATCGTTATCACAAATTTCCTCAGCAACTCCAACAAATTGAAATTGATTCCTATGGGCCTCGATCGATCAATCAATCGTGATATTTTTTAATTATCATTGTTCTGTTTAAGTTGTCAAATGTGTTTTGATAGTTCATTAGATATAAAAAATTAGTATTTTCATCGTAGTTTTGGCCTACTGCTCCCCTGTTCTGTTTCATATCTGAAAAAGTGTAACTAGATCTGTGTGTCAGTCTGGAGCCAGATCTGGCTATTGTCAACTCGTGTAAGCGACCCGGCCAAATTCAGATCTGGTTTACAGGCCTGGATCAGACTTCCAGATGAGTATTCAGATCTATACCAGACCTGGATCAAAACTGGACCAGATGAGTATTCAGATCTATGCTAGTCCTGGGCTATAACTGGACCAGATGAGTGTTCAGATCTATGCCAGGCCTGGTTTAGAACTGGACCCGATGCTTATTCAGATATATGCCAAGCCTGGGTTATAACTGAACCAGATGAGTAATCAGATCTATGCCAGTCCTGGTTTAGAGCTGGACCAGATGCTTATTCAGATATATGCCAAGCCTGGGTTATAACTGAACCAGATGAGTAATCAGATCTATGCTAGTCCTGGTTTAGAACTGGACCAGATGCTTATTCAGATCTATACCAGGCCTGGGTTATAACTGGACCAGATGAGTATTCAGGTTTATGCCGGGTCGGGGCTAGGACTGGACCAGATGAGTAATCAGATCTATGCTAGTCCTGGGTTATAACAGGACCCGATGCGTATTCAGATCAATGCCAGCCCTGGGTTAGAACTGGACCAGATGAGTATTCAGGTTTATGCCGGGTCGGGGCTAGGACTGGACCAGGTGAGTAATCAGATCTATGCTAGTCCTGGGTAGAACTGGACCAGATGAGTATTCAGGTTTATGCCGGGTCGGGGCTAGGACTGGACCAGGTGAGTAATCAGATCTATGCTAGTCCTGGGTAGAACTGGACCAGATGAGTATTCAGATCTATGCCAGGCCTGGGTTAGAACTGGACCATATGAGTATTCAGATCTATGCCAGGTCGGGGCTAGGACTGGACCCGGTGCCTGTTCAGATCTATGCCAGTTCTGGGTTATAACTGGACCCGATGCGTATTCAGATCTATGCCAGGCTTGGGTTATAACTGGAACAGATGAGTTTCATATCTATGCCAGGTCGGGGTTAAGACTGGACCCAAGGCTTATTATGATCTACCGGTGCTACCAAATCTGGGTGCCAGATTTGAGCCAGATCTGGCTAAGCCAAACTTGGATGAGCACGCCCGGCCGATTTCTGATCTGATGGTACAGACCTGATACAGATCCTACCTAATGGTCATGTCATATTTAAGCCGGATTTGTGCCAGATCTGAGAAAGGTGAGTTCTCAGATCTGGGCCAGGCCTGGTTCAGTCCTGGAAAACTGTTATTTAATCTGGATGCCAGATCTGGCTAAGCCCAACTCGGATGAGCACGCCCGGCCGATTTCTGATCTGATGGTCCAAACCTGATACAGATCTAGCTGCTATATTTCAACCAGATCTGGCTAAGACCAATTCGGATGAGCACGCCCGGCCGATTTCTGATCTTGCTGTCCAGACCTGATACAGATCTGACTTCATGATCATGTCAGATCTGGACCAGATGAGTATTGCTAGCTGGGAGTTGACTAAATCCTTCGGCTTACCGCTGGTGTATTTCTAAATATTAGCTCTTGATCAGGTCTACAAGATAAAAAAAAATAAGCTCTTGATCAGGTGATACATCGGCTTCTGTGATTAGATTCTTGAAGGAAATCTTCCAAGGAAGGAATATTGCAGAATTACCCGCAAACTCATCGGGCTTGCATTTTGGTAGACATTGCTTGGCTTGTGATGCTACCAATTTTCTTGTTGATTTCTTGTTGTTATAACTCAAAGTCGAAGGGTAGTTGACGAACATTAAATTTCTCTTAGGTTTGCCAGAACAAGATCTGTTGTTGCTTGGTGATCAGTTGCTGATGCGTTCTCAAATCTTAGTAGAAGCGTCTCTGTTTTAATTGGATATTTTTCAACTAATGAAGAATTGAACTGACATGTCTTGTTAGATTTCCTGACATCTTAGGCTGACCATGTAATCTTGGCGTTACCTGTATGTTGATCCAGTTTTGAGTGGTCTGAATAGGATCTAAGGGTGGATCTAGCCCCGATTCGAAATCCTCGTCTATGGTGATCAGATCAGATTTATCGTCGTAGACACTGGCCATCGCTTCAGCTAGTTTTTTTTCTACTCTTCAATAGATCTAATTTTGCTTCGTTTTCTGCCTAATGAACTTTTCGGGCAAACTCAAGTTTTCTTATCTCTTCAACATTCTAAATTCTTCTCTAGCGGCTCTCAATTTTGATTCGACTGACATCTGTGCTTTAGTTTTTGAAGATCTTGATCCGGCGTGGAAATTTTGAAGTTCTTAAACCTTGTTCCCTTTTTATACGCCCACACGATAGTATGGGCGTATATTGCGGTTACCCCCGTCGGTCTGTCCGTCCGTCCGTCCGTCGGTCCGTCCGTCCGTTCACATTTACCTCGTGCTCACTCTACAGACTACAATTCTTCATGGATCCTTTTGATATTTTGTATGTGTTTCAATATTATTATGAAGATGTGCACTATTGAATTTGGTGATGATTCGATGATTTTCTTCCGAGATATCGCGTAAAACTCTGATATTGCGTTCGTTTTTTTGCTCGTGCTCACTCTACGGGCTAGAATTCTTCATGGATCCTTTTGATATTTTGTATGTGTGTCAATATTATTATGAAGATGTGCACTATTGAATTTGGTGATGATTTGATGATTTTCTTCCGAGATATCGCATAAAACTCTGATATCGCGTTCGTTTTTATACGCCCACACATTAATGTGGGCGTATATTGTAGTCGCCCCTGTCTGTCTGTCCGTCTGTCCGTCTGTCCGTCCGTCCGTCTGTCCGTCTGTCTGCCTGTCCACAATTGTTGTGGACACGATAGAGAGCTGGTTTCTTGTTGGATTTTGATGAAACTTGCTGTGAGTGTTTGTTATCACCCAAGGAAGAACCCTATTGAAAATCAGACGAATCGAAAAATATTTCCTGGGTTATTGCCCTTGCTTTTGAAAATATGTTGTGGACACCATAGAGAGCTGGTTTCTTGATGGATTTTGATGAAACTTGGTATGAGTGTTTGTATTGACATTGGGATAAACCCTATTGAATATCAGAAACATCGAAAAAATATTTTATGAGTTATTGCCCTTGTTCTTTAAAACACGTTAATTTTTTAGCCGTTACACTCTCAAAATTGTGGACACGATAGAGAGCTGGTTTCTTGGTCGATTTTTATGAAACTTGCTGTGAGTGTTTGTAATCACCAAAGGATGAACCCTATTGAAAATCAGACGAATCGAAAAATATTTTCTGGGTTATTGCCCTTGCTTTTGAAAATATGTTGTGGACACCATAGAGAGCTAGTTTCTTGATGGATTTTGATGAAACTTAGTATGAGAGTTTGTACTGACATTAGGATAAACCCTATTGAATATCAGAAACATTGAAAAAATATTTTATGAGTTATTGCCCTTGTTCTTTAAAACACATTAATTTTTCAGCCGTTACACTCTCAAAGTTGTGGACACGATAGAGAGCTGGTTTCTTGATGGATTTTGATGAAACTTGCTGTGAGTGTTTGTTATCACCCAAGGATGAACCCTATTGAAAATTAGACGAATCGAAAAATATTTCAAAGGTTATTGCCCTTGCTTTTGAAAATATCTTGTGGACACCATAGAGAGCTGGTTTCTTGATGGATTTTGATGAAACTTGGTATGAGAGTTTGTACTGACATTAGGATAAACGCTATTGAATATCAGAAAAATCGAAAAAATATTTTATGAGTTATTGCCCTTGTTCTTTAAAACACATTAATTTTTCAGCCGTTACACTCTCAAAGTTGTGGACATGATAGAGAGCTGGTTTCTTGATGGATTTTGATGAAACTTGCTGTGAGTGTTTATCACCCACGGATGAACCCTATTGAAAATTAGACGAATCGAAAAATATTTCATGGGTTATTGCCCTTGCTTTTGAAAATATCTTGTGGTCACCATAGAGAGCTCGTTTCTTGAAGGATTTTGATGAAACTTGCTGTGAGTGTTTGTTATCACCCAAGGATGAACCCTATTGAAAATCAGACGAATCGAAAAATATTTCATGGGTTATTGCCCTTGCTTTTGAAAATATCTTGTGGACACCATAGAGAGCTCGTTTCTTGATGGATTTTGATGAAACTTGGTATGAGTGTTTGTATTGATATTAGGATAAACCCTATTGAAAATCAGAAACATCGAAAAAATATTTTATGAGTTATTGCCCTTGTTCTTTAAAACGCGTTAATTTTTCAGCCTTTAACAAAGTTGTGGTCACGTTAGAGAGCTGGTTTCTTGATGGATTTTTATGAAACTTGCTGTATTTGTAATCACCCAAGGATGAACCCTATTGAAAATCAGATGAATCGACAAATATTTCCTGGGTTATTGCCCTTGCTTGTGAAAATATGTTGTGGACACCATAGAGAGCTGGTTTCTTGATGGATTTTGATGAAACTTGGTATGAGTGTTTGTATTGACATTAGGATAAACCCTATTGAATATCAGAAACCTCGAAAAAATATTTATGAGTTATTGACCTTGAGAGCTGGTTTCTTGGTGGATTTTTATGAAACTTGCTGTGAGTGTTTGTAATCACCCAAGGATGAACCCTATTGAAAATCAGACAAATTGAAAATTATTTCATGGGTTATTGCCCTTGTTAACTTGTAGTTGTAAACACTCAAAAATCGTTCAATTTTGTAAACATTCTTGATGGCACGGTTTTTGACAGATGTTTCATTTACTGATAGTTTTTGTCGACCTCCCGGACGACTTGGCTGCCATTTCAAAAGTGGGCGTATTACGATGGGGCATCGCTATTTTTTTGCTCGTGCTCACTCTACAGGCTAGAATTCTTCATGGATCCTTTTGATATTTTGTATGTGTGTCAATATCATAATGAAGATGTGCACTATCGAATTTGGTGATGATTCGATGATTTTCTTCCGAGATATCGCGTAAAACTCTGATAACGTGTTGGTTTTTATACGCCCACACGATAGTATGGGCGTATATTGCGGTTACCCCTGTCGGTCCGTCCGTCCGTCCGTACGTCCGTCGGTCCGTCCGTCCGTCCGTCCGTCCGTCGGTCCGTCCGTTCACATTTACCTTGTGCTCACTCTACAGACTACAATTCTTCATGGATCCTTTTGATATTTTGTATGTGTGTCAATATCATTATGAAGATGTGCACTATTGAATTTGGTGATGATTCGATGATTTTCTTCCGAGATATCGCGTAAAACTCTGATATCGCATTCGTTTTTTTGCTCGTGCTCACTCTACAGGCTAGAATTCTTCATGGATCCTTTTGATATTTTGTATGTGTGTCAATATTATTATGAAGATGTGCACTATTGAATTTGGTGATGAATCGATGATTTTCTTCCGAGATATCGCGTAAAACTCTGATATCGCGTTCGTTTTTTTCGCTCGTGCTCACTCTACAGGCTCGAATTTTTCATGGATCTTTTTGATAATTTGTATGTGTGTCAATATTATTATGAAGATGTGCACTATTGAATTTGGTGATGATTCGATGATTTTCTTCCGAGATATCGCGTTGGTTTTTTTTGTTGGTGCTCACTCTACAGGCAACAATTCTTCATGGATCCTTTTGATATTTTGTATGTGTCTCAATATTATTATGAAGATGTGCACTATTGAAATTGGTGATGATTCGATGATTTTCTTTCGAGATATCGCGTTTGTTTTTTTTGCTCGTGCTCACTCTACAGGCTACAATTCTCCATGGATCCTTTAGATATTTTGTATGTGTTTCAATATTATTATGAATATGTGCACTATTGAATTTAATGACGATGCGATAATTTTTATCGCATAAAACTCTGATATCGTGTTTGTTTTGGTGTTCACATTTACCTCTTTATCAAGCTGCTGGTGGGCGTATACGCTTGCGAGACTTGCCGCAAGCCTATGTTTTTGCTTGTGCTCACTCTACTGGCAACAATTCTTCATGGATCCTTTTGATATTTTGTATGTGTGTCAATATTATTATGAAGATGTGCACTATTGAATTTGGTGATGATTCGATGATTTTCTTTCAAGATATCGCGTTTGTTTTTTTTTTTTTGCTCGTGCTCACTCTACAGGCTACAATTCTCCATGGATCCTTTAGATATTTTGTATGTGTTTCAATATCATTATGAATATGTGCACTATTGAATTTAGTGACGATGCAATAATTTTTATCGCATAAAACTCTGATATCGCGTTTGTTTTGGTGTTCACATTTACCTCTTTATCAAGCTGCTGGTGGGCGTATACGCTTGCGAGACTTGCCGCAAGCCTATGTTTTGAACTATTCAACCGAAACATCTGAGATTTTGATGCAATTGAGCTAAAGTAATGAGGTAAGTGTGTGCAGAAGCATTTTTCAAAAAAAATAATTATATACATATTTTTTCCAGACAACAAAATTTAAACAAAATGAAACTTTAACCCGGATGTGCCACGCCCACGTCAATATTTTTTGATGGATACATCTGTAAGGGGTATGTTCAAATTATGTTTCAAATTTGAAGCTTCTACATCTCATAGATCACGAGATATACATACATCTATGTCAAAAAATTCAAAAAATCGGGTAAAGGTTTCCAAAATTGAAAAATATAAAAAATTGAAATTTTGCATTACAATCCATTGTGATATATCTTTCGAAAGAGCTAGAAAAGCACATTCAGAATCTGAAAAAAATAAGTCTCTAAGTGAATTAGGTCACGTGTTAGAGCAGTCAAAAGCTGTCAATTTTGCTGTTTTCGGACAGCTATAAACCCGGAAGTTGATGTCGGAGGTCAAATATTAAAGTATCATCTGGTAGCCGAGCTCGATGACCTTTGACCTACTGAAGGTTAAGGTCATCAAAGGTCAAGGTCACGATATATGAGCCTTCAAAAATTGAAAAAATTTAACTTGAAATTGCAAAAAAGCAAATTCGAAATTCAAAAATCCACTTCCGTTGTTTTTGTCCAATTTTTATGTTCTTCCATTTGACACCAAAATTTTGAAATTCGGTTCAGCCAAATTGGCTGAATAAAAATCGGAATGTTTCAGGAAAATCAAAATGGCGGCCAAAGTTCCACTTGTGGGTGAAATTTTATGTTAAAATCGGCCATAGAATTACTTTGGCTACCCATCTGCATAATTTCGTTGAAATATTTAAATTTCACCGGAAGTTATTCAACCGGAACTTTAAATCGATTTTCAATTTAAACCGGAAGTGAAGTAAAAATTTCGACTACGTCACTTGATTAACATGTCTGATAAAACTTTTTTATTAAAATAGCAGTTCAATCTGACAAAAAATGAAAAGATGTAAAAAAAAATCGAAATTCGATGAAAAAATGTGTGGTACGAATTTTCGATATTTGAAATTTTTTAACTCGTATCACATCGGAATTTAGTCACAGATTCCGAAATTGAAAACCCGAGCAAAATCGGCCCAAAAATGTGGCTTCCAGAGTCAAAAAACCCGTTTTTGCTTAGGTTGCAATGTGCAATTTGCACTTTTGCAAAAATGTTCCAATTCCCATTAAAGCAGTAATTCCCCCAAATGTAAGAAATATCGTTGTTAACAGTTCATTGCAGCTGTTGCAGTCAAAAAATTGGCTTCCCATGTTTTGTCACTCTTAGTCACTCTGTGCTCAGTAAAAAATATGAAGAAAAACAAACATTTTCAAAAAGTGAAAACTTCGACACAAAAAAGTGTGCAACGAAAATTCGAAATTTGAATTATTTTAACTCCAGCCATATTGGATATTCGCTAGAGATACAAAAAGTGAAAACCCGAGCAAAATCGACCTAAAAATGTAGATTTTAGAGCCAATAGTCTACTTTTTGCGCATTTTGCAATGCGCCTTTGCTATTTTGCAAAAATGATATAATTCATCTTTATGCAATACCTCGCCTAAAACTAAGGTATATAGAAGTTAAAAGTTCACTGCAGCTGTTGCAGTTTAAGCTGTGTGCTCTTTGTAAAAAACGAAAAAAACTAGAACCGTGATAACGGTACTGAGCAGTGCGCAATTTAAACATCCTTGAACGGTTGCATTTTAGTACTGCATATAAATTAGGTCATGTGACAGAGCTGTTTATAGTTAAAAATCTCAATTTTAAATCAGCTATTAAACCGGAAGTAAACATCGGAAAACGCAAAGTAAAACATCATTTGATAGATTTTATCGAGGGCAATAGCTTTGGTTCAGATCAAAAGGTCATCAGGTCACGAGTTTTGAGCTTTGAAAGTGTTTGCTATTGCTGAATTCTTTAACTGGAAATAGACAAAACTTTTAATCGAAATTAGGAAATCGGCTGTCACCATTTTGTTAGTATTATATTGAAGATGACATAGACATCAACAATATGTAAATCGGATGATATCCTGATCACTTATATCGATTTAAAGAAAAAAGTTGGTCATTTCAAGATGGTGGTCTACTAGTTACTTCCGGGTCCAATTTTATCCTTTTTTTCTATGAATGTTATGTCATTTCATATCTTCAAAAGAATGTGTCGACTCTCTTTAAAAATCCACAATTTAGGAACCACGTGTTTTTTCGCGCCAAAAAAGCCACGCAGTTACTTTATAACAATGAACAAAATTTCCAAATTAAAAAAAAAAAGCAAAATGATTAAAATATTCACTATAATATATCAAGAGGAGATAAAGCATAATAAGAAAAGACGATTTTTTTGTGACGTACGTGAACTAGGTTCAAACTGATAATTTTCAAATGGCTGTAAAACAAGAAGTAAATATTAGACAATAAAAATGAATTCACCATTGGATAGATCTCATTTCGGGCAATAACTTTTGTTCGGATCATAAGGTCAACAAATGGCAAGGTCACAAGTTATGAGCTTTAAAAGTGTTACAATAATTGCTGAATATCTTATACCGGAAATAGACAAACACCATAATCGAAATTAGCAATTCAGCTGCCCTCATTTTGTTGGCAATAGATTGAAAATGCCATAAACATTAAAATTATATAAATCGAATGTCGATTTAAAGAAACATGTTCATTACAAGATGGTGGCCAACGTGTTACTTCCGGTTACGATTTTGTCATATTTTTTTCTTTGTTAGTCATGTTCTTTCATATCTTAAGAAGAAGTTGTTACCTATCTTATGAAATCCGTAATTCAGATAACACGTGTTTTTTCCCGCCAAAAAACCACGCAGAGTTACTATAGAACAAAGAACAAAATTCCAAATAGCAATTTTGATCAAAATATCTAGTGTTATATATCACTGGAAAGAGGAGATAAAGCGCATTAAGAAAAGAAAATAGACAGAGCTGTTCAAAGTTCAAACTAACAATTTTTAAATTGCTATAAAACCGGAAGTAAATATTGGACAACAAAAATGAATTCATCGTTGGTTAGATCTCATCATGGGCAATAACTTTTGTTTAGGTCATAAAGTCACCCAAATCCAAGGTAACGTGTAATGAGCTTTGAAAATTTTGGCCATTTCTGAATATCTTTTACCGGAAATAGGCAAACATCATAATCGAAATTAGCAAATTGGCTGTCATCATTTTGTTGGCCATAGATTGAAAATGCCCTAGACATCAATATTATACAAATCGGATGATACCCTGTTCACTTCTCTCGATTTAAAGAAAACATGTAAATTTCATGGTGTTACTTCCGGTTACGATTTTATCATATTTTTTTCTTTGTTAGTCATGTTCTTCCATATATTAAGAAGAAATTGTTACCTATCTTATGAAATCCGTAATTCAGATAACACGTGTTTTTTCCCGCCAAAAAAACCAAAAACACGCAGAGTTACTAAAGAAGAACAAAGAACAAAATTCGAAAAAGCAATTTTGATCGAAATATCTAGTGTTATACATATATAAAAACTCTAATCGCTATTGCGTGTACAAGAAATTGTTGAAGGACGAACGGACCGACGGATGGACAGAAGTGACGGCAATATACGTCCATATTTTCATGTGGCTGTATATAAAGGCAGATAAAATGGAATCAGAAATACCAGCAGACCGACTAAATTAAAGGGGTGCAGAAGTACAAGCAGTCATACGAAATAAAAGGGGCGCACAGTTACCAGAATACAAGCAGGTTAACTAAAAGGGATGCGGGAATACCAGCAATACTAACAATATTTTCAATTTTTAAACGCGGAATTATGATTCAAATAGATATTGTCATATATCATTGGAAAGCGTAGATCAAGCACAATACGAATCAAAAATAACTTGTGTCGTATGTAAATTAGGTCACGTGACAGAGCTGTTTAATGGTAAAAATTGCAATTTTCTGACAGCCATAAAACCGGAAGTAAACATCGGGCATCTAAAATGATTATGCCATTAGATAGATCTCGTCAAGGGCAACAACTTTTGTTGAGGTCACAAGGTCACTCAAGGTCAAGGTCACAAGATATGAGCCTTAAAAGTTTTGACTATTACTGAAAATTTTAAACCGGAAATAACATAAAATCTGAATCGAAATTCAAAAATCGGCTTCCCATGTTTTGTTAGCAATCGACTGAAGATTCCATAGACATCATTTTTATTCAAATCGGATTATTCCCTGATTCTGAATTTCGATTTAAAGAAAAATTGGTCATTTCAAGATGGCGTCTGATATGAAATATCTGGGTCAGATTTTATCATTTCATATTTTGTCAATAGTTATTTCTAGCACATTGCAAAAAAAAAAAATTTGAATATCTTCATTATCACGGAAGTCAAAATTTCAACTTTACAAGTGAATGACGTCAAAACCGGAAGTGATATAAATTTTTTGAAAAAATAATTTTATTCGCGATCAAAATGTCTATGCACATGTAAGTTTTCAGATTGATCAGAATAAAATTGCGAAAGTTGAAAAAAATGGTCAAAAAAGTGCTTCAAAAAGTCAGCGACAAAAATTTAAAAATTCATGTTTTTAAACTCGTATTTTGTAGACAGTCGTTTAAAGAAATAAACAAACAAATTTTCATCAAAATCGGACAAAAAACGGAGGTGAAAATGGTAAAACAATTAAAATGGGTTTAACTCGCATACGTCATTTCCGGTTGAAAGAAAATGCATCATTTTACATTCATCAAATACCGAGCAGTTAGATGTCGTAGGAAATCATCTGAGATAATGTGTGGTATTTCTCCTTCATACCGAAATAGCGTGACCAGAAATAGACAAAAAAAAAATAGTCATTATGAAAACAAAGCAGTGCGTTCGCTAGAACGCACTGCAAAAAGATAAACATCATCATTAAATGCCACCATTTAGTAAAGATACATACAACCAATAAAGATACATCATCATTTTATAAAGATAAACATCATCATTTTATAAAGATAAACATTATCATTTTATAAAGAAAAACATCATCATTTTATAAAGAAAAACATCATCATTTTATAAGATAAACATTATCAATTTATAAAGATACACATTATCATTTTATATTTCAACATATTCAAATAAACTTCAAGCACTTACCATTTCCTTGAATGTATATTTTGATTCTCTTCCCACTAAACTGCGAAACTGCTTCAAATCTCGAATTATAGTTTCCATTAATACTGGCTAATTCAATAGTACTACCTGGTTCTAGAACTGATCTTCTTAAAACCTAAATCATAATGTTCAATATTTCATATTGGTTTAGACAACAAACGATGTAAAATAGATTATACAAATCAGTACCAGCAAGACAATTCCGTTTATCAAAAATGGCATCCAAAGAATGACAAAATCGAGAGCTATACATGTACAATAGTTGTATATTAGTGGACACTTCCAAAGTTAAGTACCATGGGGAGTTTCAAAGAGAGTTACTGCTATATAAGATTTTACTACTTAATTTCAGTCAACTGTATCTTTGTCACTAATTGAAATATTACACCTCGTCTGTCTACAATTGAGTAACAACTTACCTCATCAATTAATGTAGCATTATTATATAAGTCAGCATTCTGTAAGTTTGCTATGGCTTCAAATGCTTCGTTTGTAGGACAAAATACACTCACACCTGAAGGACGAACTAAAAAATCTTGATGTTCTTTTCTGCCTCGATTTGTTAAATCTTCAAATTGCCTGCATTTTAAATCGAGAATAAACTAGAGCTGTGAACAGCACTGAGCGTGGCCCGTGATGCTTTGCCAGATACCTGTAAGACTTTTTGAACTTCAAACCCCTAAAGTCTGGTGTTCACTCCCTCATTTTTAGTAAAAAGTTTTGTGAAAGGGTAGATTGAATCAAATATCAATCTTGTAATTCAACTAGTAATCTTTCAAACATTGGAAGAATTAATTCTAATCGATAAACAGTTGGTCTATAGATAACAATTACGTTAATATTCTTATCCAGAATATTCAAAGCAATGTGCTATATTTTTAAAACTCCCAAATTTATTTTCTTCTTCTTTAAAATATATTCCTAATCCTCAATGCCTCTTTTCTTTTAAAAATTTAATGCTTTAACTCTGCTTAACGCAACATAGGCTTGACCAGCTTGAAATATTTTACGAAGAGATATTACGCCTCTATCGAGACTAAGACCTTGTACTTTGGTAATAGTGACTGCATAGACGATACATTACATATACATTCAACAATTACGAACAAATAAAACGGGGCCTCTGTACACTCACAAATACATTCAACAATAACGAACAAATAAAACGAGACCTCGGTACTTAGTAACTTCAAATTAATATTGTAAGTCTTAGAATGTCTTTGCTTTGATAAAAATATAAATAGGAACACAATTTATGTCTTCAAAATTTGTTGTTACAGAGTACACTTTTCAGTCGAAATTAGTGAAATTTTTAGGGTTAAAATAGCTTCCAATTATTACAATTTAACAAACATAAAGCGCTACATGATATATTTTTTGTATAATCTTTTTGAGAACTGGAATAGTAACTTTAAATTAATATTGTAAGTCTTAGAATGTCTTTGCTTTGATGAAAATATAAATAGGAACACAATTTATGTCTCCAAAATTTGATGTTACAGAGTACAATTTTCAGTAAAAATTAGTGACCTTTTTAGGGTTAAAATAGCTTCCAATTATTCCTTTGATTATCATCATATAAGCTACAATTTATAAAAAAAAAAATCAGGGACCATTTTGACTTATTTCTTTGGCCATTTTGACCAATGAATTGGTTGAAATCAAAGAGGAAATTCAGAGGCCAAAAAAAAAAAAAAACTCAGAGTAAATTAAGAGGCCATTTTGACCAAAATAGGGGCCATGGTGACTAGCCGTTCTAACCAAATTTCGATTTCATGGCCATTTTGACTATAACCCTTGAGGGGTAACCCGTCGTTTGCTTTCATCCCCTCAGCCTAACACCAATAACCAAAACTGTTGTGTGTAGGCCTATATTGCAGATATAGTTAAAATAATGGTAGAGAGAAAATTCGAACTGGTAATTGTATCAAAAATTCACTGCTTTAAATAAGCACCTGTTTAAATAATAAAGAAGCAAAATTGAAAAAAAATTATAGATTAAAAATTAAAAGAAGAAGAAGATTACATAATCAGATTAATCTGTTTATGGCCTGCGGTGAAAAGTTCAGGTCAACAGTGTTGATGTTCAATGTTGCATAACTTGTCTTAACACCTGTCAACAACTTTAAATCTGCAGTCTTTATGACAAAGATGAGGCATTCGTAGTTTGAGGTCTAATTAAGATATCAAAAAAATTCCAACTGTAAATTAAATTGCAAAATCACTTCTTTAATTCTAGGTATGTTAAAAATTAGTTCGTAAATATTTTGCAAAATAAATAAATAAATTTTTTGAGGGTTAAAAAATTGCATAATAAGATTAATGTCTTCTCTGGCACAATGCGAAGGTTAAAAGTTCATAGTATAACACCTGTCAATCATTTTAATCCTCTCTATATCCTTTTTTTCTCAGTTTGGCCATTTTGACCAATGAATTAGTTGGCCATTTTGACTAGGGACCAATTTGGATAGGGGTCCAATTGACTATGGCAAGATTAAACATTTACTTTTTATTGCAACGGATTAGCGCAGACGCGTTGCCAGTTAAATAATTTATTGCTGCCTGCTAGATTTTCCATTTTGACCAAAATATGGGCCATGGTGACCAGTCCATTTTGACTAAAATAGGGGCCATGGTGAACGGCCATTTTGACCAAATTTAACTGTTATGGCCATTTTGACTAGGGGTCATTTTGTATAGGGGATATACCCCCTTCCCCAACATTCGAACTGTGTAAACGTCAATATTTTCCTTTAATGCTGAGTTGAAATACTGTCTTTTGTTTCAATGGATTGGTTCAGTCAGTAGCCAGTTGAATTGATGTATGTTAGTCAATTAAGTGCCTTGTGCAAGAATCACCCTCAAAATAAGAAAAAATCTGATATTATATCAAATATAGCAAACACTCGAAAAAACATGTTAATTTTTATAAAGTTATAACAATTTGTAATGAGATTAATTTATTTTTGACCTATAATAATCTTGGCAGACGATAAAAAACAGTTTGAGCACTTACTTTTTATTGCAACGGATTAGCGCAGACGCGTAAACAGTTTTAATTGCTGTCTGCTAGAGTCCAGCCCTAGAGTTAATAGATTATGTAGTCTGACTAATTTGTTTATGACCTTTAATAACCTTAGCAGACGACAAAAAGAAAATTGGTGTGTATCTTGTACAAAGAGTTCTGTCAATGGTAGAGAAAAAATTCGAACAGGTTAATGTATCAAAAATTCACTGCTCTAAATGATTGTATGTAAAATTAATATCAGTGAAAATTTTGCAAAAAAAATGAATAAATTTTATATACTTTTTAGAGTGTTAAAAGATTACATAATCAGATTAATCTGTTTATGACCTAAAATACTTCACACCTCCATGTGAAAAGTTCATGTCAGTGATTTTATTACTATATTATATAACCAGCTATAACCCTTGTCAAACATTTTAATCCTCTCTATTGCTATTTTTTCTCAGAAAAGGGGTACTCTATGCCTATTTTCACTTTAATGGATTTTGTATTAAACTGCTCGTGTCATATGTCGTTGAAAAGAGAAAATTTAGTACATACTGACTATACACACCATATTGCTATTAGATAATTACATTGTAAGTTAGAACTCTCAGTCGAAAAAAAACTTAATATTTTGAAAACATATTCTAAGGAATTATCGTCATATATCGTTAAAAAGATAATTAAATCAGCATTACAAAATTGAAATGATTAATTCTTTGTGTTAATTAGATAAGGTGATACAGCCGTCCAAAGTTGTCAAAAATGTCAATTTTTGAATGTCTATAAAACCGGAAGTTAATATTTTTCAACTAAAATCAAATCACCTGTGGATAGCTCAGGTCAAGGGCATTCTACATTGAAAATTTCAGGATCATTGAAGGTCAAGGTCACATGGCATGGCCTTTTGAATTTTCAAAAAATTCAAACCAAAATAAAAACACTTCAAATTCGAAATTCAAAATTCTGTGCCTACAAGTTTTAGATAAAGTTACAATGTTTTCATAGACATCAAAATCATAAAAATCGGATAAAAAATGGAGGACTAATTAATTTTTTGCTGAAATGTGTCAGTCTGTGACGACTGCTTATGTATCACTTCCGGTTTGGATTTTTTCTGCTAAGTACCTTATAATTATGCCTGACATACAATATATATGGTTTTAGCCAACATCTGAAATTTACACCGGAAGCGGGATCGCCAGACGTAATTTTGAAAAACCGGAAGTCTTCACGCCAAAACCGGAAGTGATATAAATATTTTAATTATCTTGTATTATTTGTACCGACATTCTGTTTATGTCCTGTGAATTTCAGATCAATCGGATAATTAGCGGCTGAGAAAATTTTTTTGATTTTTTTTGAAAATTTTGGTTTCAAATTTTTTTTACAAAAATATTTAAAAATTGAAAATTTTGAAAATGCACCAGATATCTCTTTTAACAATTAACATAATAAAGGAAATTTCAGGTAAATCGGTCCATAAATAAGACCTACAGACTCGATGAAAAAATATTGCACATTATGTAATAGCCCACTTCTGGCTCCGCAAAAATGTGCCATTTTATATTTAAGGGAAAATTTCCCTCAAGTGAAACTAGCTGATGAAACCAGAATTTCTATAGCATTTTCAGTTTTCTCTACAGACGCTGACCAGAATTTGGAAAAAAAAAACTAGAGTCGTACCAAAACGGCGCTGGGCAGTGCGTCATCCTGGAAATTTTTCATAAATCATAAGGCACTAAGACTATGGCAAATGTTATGAAAATATGAACATTAGAAAAGTTAAATCTAGTGAGATTTTCTTATTTTAAGGAATTAAAATAACTGTTTGTGGTCTGAATGCTTAAAAGATTAACGATTCGTTAGTTTTCGACTATAGTAAAAAAAATTCTTTGCTAGTTTCAGGGTTGGCTTGTTTAATAGTGACCGCTTATAACCGATGTTGACTTAATAGTAGTTCGTCTGAAGGGAGAGTACTATCATTTAACCATTTTCAAAGCAAACATTTTATTTTGATTAATCATTTACAAGCCAATAACGTCAAAACCGGTAGTGATATCGAAATTTTGAAAATATATTTGAGTTCGCAATCAAAATATTTATCTACCAAAAGTTATCCTACCAAAGTTATCCTAACAAAGTTTTCAGAGCATTCGAATAAACTTTAAAAAAACACACACAGTTACAATGCAACTTTGCACAAAATTTTCAAAATTTAAATTGCGCAATTTTCATAAAGTGTTATATATCATTGGATTAGACACAATAAGAATATATATAAGAATTTCTGACGTATGTAAGTTAGGCCACGTGACAGAGCTGTTTAAAATTAAAAATCGCAAATTTCAAATGGTTATAGAACCTGAAGTAAACATTGGACAACTAAATTGGACATACCATTGGATAGATCTAGTCAAGGGCAATAACCTTTCTTCAGGTCACAAGGTCAAAAAGGTCAAGGTCTAGATTTAAGTCTTTGAAATTTTGGAAATTACTAAAAACATTATACTGAGAAATAACAAGAAAGCAATATCGAATATCAAAAATCAAATTGCGTATTTTTTATGGCAATCGACTGAGCTGTCCAAAAATACTACAATCACGAAAATCGCTCATAACCCTGAGGCCCCATTTTGAGTTTTACAAAAGTTGGTCATATCAATATGGCAGCTGATTTATTACATCCGGGTCAGATTTTTTTAATTAATTATTTCTATAACATCATTTCTAATATATTGCCGACAAAAAATTTCAAATATCTTCAAAATTCCGGAAGTTGAAATTTGAATTTAAAAAGCGAATAACGTCAAAACCGGAAGTGATATCGAAATTTTGAAAACAGATTTAAGTTTGCAATCAAAATGCCTATCTACCAGTAACTTTTCAGAACGCTCAAAATAAAATTTGAAAAAAACACGCACAGTTACAATGGAACTTTGCTCACAATTTTCAAATTTTAAATCGCGCAATTTCAGTAAACATACAGAGTGTTATATATCTCTATAAAGATTACATTAGGCACATTAAGAATATATAAGAATTTGTGACGTATGTAAATTAGGTCACGTGACAGAGCTGTTTAAAGTTGAAAATTGAAAATTTCAAATGGCTATAGAACCGGAAGTAAATATCGGACAACCAAAATGGATATATCATTTGATAGATCTAGTCAAGGGCAATAACTTTTGTTCAGGTCACAAAGTCAAAAAAGGTCAAGGTCACGAGTTACAAGTCTTTGAAATTTTGGCAATTTCTTAAAACGTTATACCGGAAATGAGCAAAAAGCAAAATAAAAAATCAAAGATCGATTTGCGTATTTCTGGGGGCAATCGACTGACCTGTCCAAAAGTACTATAATTATGAATTCCGCTCATAACCCTGAGGCCCCATTTTGAGTTTTACAAAAGTTGCTCATATCAATATGGCGGCTCATCTTTTACTTTCGGGTCAAAATTTTTTAATTTGTTGTTTTTGCATTATTATTTGAATCATATTGCAGAAAACAAAATTCAAAAAACTTTATAATTCCGGAAGTTGAAATTTTTACCTTACGAGCCAATAACGTCAAAACCGGAAGTGATATCGAAATTTTGATAATTGCATTTTTTTAACAATCAAAATGTCTATTGACTTGTACATTTTCAGATTGATCGAATTAAAATTGTAGAAGTTGAAAAATTTATAAATTTCAAACAAAAAGAGTTAGCGACAAAATTCAAAATTTGTAATTTCTTCAAGAAGCCGAATTGTAGCTTTGTGTTCTTGCAATTAAACACAAAAAATCCGATTAAAATTGAATCTAAAATAGAATCGTAAAATCGAAAATTCTAAAATACTCTTTTGTATCCTACGTCATTTCCGGTTGGATAAAAATGCGTCAAATTACATTTAAAAAATTTAGTTTTTCAAGTACAGAAAGGAAATCATATTAGTACATATGTGGCATTTGCAGTTTTGGCTGTGTACTCTGACCAGAATTCGAAGAAAAAAAAAAAAAAAAAAAAAAAAAAAAAACATTCTGAAAACAAAGCAGTGCGTTCGAAATCGAACGCACTGCAAAAAAAAAAAATAGAACCGTGATAACGGTACTGAGCAGTGCGCAAATTTAAACATCCTTGAACGGCTGCATATAAATTAGGTCATGTGACAGAGATGTTTATAGTTAAAAATCTAAATTTTCAATCGGCTATTAAACCGGAAGTAAACATCGGAAATTACAAAGTAAAACACCATTTGACAGATTTTATCGAGGACAATAGCTTCGGTTCAGATCAAAAGGTCATCAAACGTCAAGGTCACGAGTTTTGAGCTTTGAAAGTGTTTGCTATTGCTGAATTTCTTTAACCGGAAATAGACAAAACTTTTAATCGAAATTAGGAAATCGGCTGTCACCATTTTGTTCGTAATATATTGAAGATGACATAGACATCAACATTATGTAAATCGGATGATATCCTGATCACTTATATCGATTTAAAGAAAAGTTGGTCATTTCAAGATGGTGGTCTACTAGTTACTTCCGGGTCCAATTTTATCCTTTTTTTTCTATGAATGTTATGTCATTTTATATCTTCAAAAGAATGCGTCGACTCTCTTTAAAAATCCACAATTTAAGTACCACGTGTTTTTTCGCGCCAAAACAGCCACGCAGTTACTTTAGAACAATGAACAAAATTTCCAAATTAAAAAAAAAACCAAAATGATTAAAATATCTCCTATTATATATCAAGAGTAGATAAAGCATAAAGACGATTTTTTGTGACGTACGTGAATTAGGTTCAAACTGAAAATTTTCAAATGGCTATAAAACAAGAAGTAAATATTGGACAACAAAAATGAATCCACCATTGGATAGATCTCATTTCGGGCAATAACTTTAGTTCGGATCATAAGGTCAACAAATGGCAAGGTCACAAGTTATGAGCTTTAAAAGTGTTACAATAATTGCTGAATATCTTATACCGGAAATAGACAAACACCATAATCGAAATTAGCAATTCAGCTGCCCTCATTTTGTTGGCAATAGATTGAAAATTCCATAAACATCAAAATTATATAAATCGGATGTCGATTTAAAGAAAACATGTTCATTTCAAGATGGTGGCCAACGTGTTACTTCCGAATACGATTTTGTCATATTTTTTTCTTTGTTAGTCATGTCCTTTCATATCTTAAGAAGAAATTGTTACCTATCTTATGAAATCCGTAAATCAGGTAACACGTGTCTTTTTCCCGCCAAAAAAGCACACAGAGTTACTATAGAACAAAGAAGAAAATTATATATTATATATATATATGTTATATATCAATGGAAAGAGGAGATAAAGCGTAATAAGAAGATATTTTGTGACGTGACGTCATGCGACAGAGCTGTTCAAAGTTCAAACTAACAATTTTAAAATAGCTATAAAACCGGAAGTAAATATTGGACAACAAAAATGAATACACCGTTTGGTTGATCTCATCATGGGCAATAACTTTTGTTCAGGTCATAAGGTCACCCAAATTCAAGGTAACGTGTAATGAGCTTTGAAAATTTTTGCCATTTCTGAATATCTTTTACCGGAAATAGGCAAACATCATAATCGAAATTAGCAAATTGGCTGTCATCATTTTGTAGGCCATAGATTGAAAATGCCCTAGACATCAATATTATACAAATCGGATGATACCCTGTTCACTTTTCTCGATTTAAAGAAAACATGTTCATTTCAAGATGGTGGCCAGCGTGTTACTTGCGGTTACGATTTTATCATATTTTTTTCTTAGTTAGTCATGTTCTTCCATATCTTAAAAAGATATTGTTACCTATCTTATGAAATCCGTAATTCAGATAACACGTGTTTTTTCCCGCCAAAAAAAACACGCAGAGTTACTATAGAACAAAAAACAAATACGAAAAAGCAATTTTGATCGAAATATCTAGTGTTATACATTTTTGGAAACAGGAGATAAAGCGTGATAATAATAGAAGATAATTTGTGACGTACATCAATTAGGTCACGTGACAGAGCTGTTTAAAGTCAAAAATTGCAATTTTCTGACGGCCATAAAACCGGAAGTAAACATTGGGCATCTAAAATGATTATATCATTGGATAGATCAAGTCAAGGGCAACAACTTTTGTTCAGGTCACAAGGTCACTCAAGGTCAAGGTCACAAGATATGAGCCTTGAAAATTTTGACTATTACTGAAAAATTTTAACTGGAAATAAAAACAATTCTGAATCGAAATTCAAAAATCGGCTTCCCATGTTTTGTTAACAATCGATTGAAGATTCCATAGACATCATTTTTATTCAAATCGGATGATTCCCTGATTCTGAATTTCGATTTAAAGAAAAATCAGTCATTTCAAGATGGCGGCTATTATGAAATATCTGGGTCAAATTTTATTATTTCATAATTTGTCAATGATTATTCCTAGCACATTGCAAAAAGATTTTTTTGAATATTTTCATTATTCCGGAAGTAAAAATTTCAACTTTGCAAGCAAATGATGTCAAAACCGGAAGTGATATAAAATTTTTGAAAATACCATTTTGTCCGCAATCAAAATGTCTATGAACGTGTAAGTTTTCAGATTGCTCAAAATAAAATTGCAAAAGTTAAAAAAATTGTCTAAAAAAGTGCTCCAAAAGTCAGCGACAAAATTCTTAAAGTGCATATTTTGAAACTTTTATCTGAAAGAAAATCGATTAATGAAATAAACAAAAAAGATCCCATCAAAATCGGTTGAAAAGAAAAGGTTATAATGGCAAAAATCTTAAAACACTTTTGTTTCCATACGTCATTTCCGGTTATGTGAAAATGAGTCAATTTATATTCATTCACTAATGAGCACATATTTATCATGGGAAATCATGTCAGATTATGCGTGGCATGTGCAGTTTTGGCTGGGGATCGTGACCAGAATTCGAAAAAAAAAATAGTCATTATGAAAACAAAGCAGTGCGTTCGCTAGAACGCACTGCAAAAATCATTTCGATAAAAAACTGGGACTTTGCGGAAGCAAAGTCCCACAATGATAAAATCGTAACCGGAAGTAACACGCTGGCCACCATCCTGAAATGAACATGTTTTCTTTAAATCGAGAGAAGTGAACAGGGTATCATCCGTTTTGTATAATATTGATGTCTAGGGCATTTTCAATCTATGGCCAACAAAATTATGACAGCCAATTTGCTAATTTCGATTATGATGTTTGCCTATTTCCGGTAAAAGATATTCAGAAATAACAAAAAATTTCAAAGCCCATTACACGTTACCTTGGATTTGGGTGACTTCATAACCTGAACAAAAGTTATTGCCCATGATGAGATCTACCCAACGGTGTATTCATTTTTGTTGTCCAATATTTACTTCCGGTTTTATAGCCATTTAGTTAGTTGTTAGTTTGAACTTTGAACAGCTCTGTCACGTGACGTCACGTCACAAAATATCTTCTTTCTAATTACGCTTTATCTCCTCTTTCCAGAGATATATAACACTAGATATTTTGATCATAATTGCTATTTGGAATTTTGTTCTTTGTTCTATAGTAACTCTGCATGTTTTTTTGGCGGGAAAAAAACACGTGTTATTTGAATTACGGATTTCATAAGATATGTAACTTCTTCTTAAGATATGAAAGAACCAGGCGCGGATCCACGGGGAGGGGGGGGGGGGCGTTGGAGCCATGCCCCAAACGGTAAGACGCATCACATTACATGTCAGGTGGAAATTTCGGCAAATAAAACAATCAAAGAGCCTTGCGTAAGTACATGAGAAAGGGCGCCCGGGCCCCCCAAGTTTTCTATCCGAATCAGTGGCGTATCTAGTCCCCCCCCCCCTTTACTTTGTCCTTTTTTAAATTTTATTTAAGAATGGGGAGAATACGACATCAAAAATGTCTAACCCATTAAAGGGGACCAGTCTTCATTTTTATTGGTTGATTTCGGTCTTGAATATATTTAAGTATCCTTCAGAAGCACAAAAAATGTACGAAAATTGCATATTTCCTTCAAATATATCTTAAATTAGACATTTCTCCTTCTATTTCTATAGATGACTTTTCTATATATTGCATAGTATCCATAATGTGTAGTAGGGCATTATAACTTAAATACTAATAATTATGGATGCAGATGGATTTGAATGGCTCAAATTTCAATGGTGAGTTGTGATAACCAGTTCTAAATTGCTGAGATAAAAAAGTCCCCGTTTCTGAGACTTGGAAACATCGACCCACGAAAATGAAGCCTGTGCCCCTTTAACGTATACTATAAAACATACATGGTCCACGTCAGAAACCGTTAAATTAGTACAATTTATACTTATTCTATGTTTTTAAGCCAAAAAAAAAGGTCAAAAAGTTGTTCGCCTCGCTACGCTTGGCAAAGTTCGGCATTTACGCCCCCCTTCCGAAAATCCTGGATCCTCCCCTGCGAATGGCCCTCCCCAAACTCTAATGCTGGATCCGCCCTTGGAAAGAACATGACTAACAAAGAAAAAAATATGACAAAATTGTAACCGGAAGTACATCTTAAAATGAATATGTTTTCTTTAAATCGACATACGATTTATATAATTTTGATGTTTATGGCATTTTCAATCTATTGCCAACAAAATGAGGGCAGCTGAATTGCTAATTTCGATTATGGTGTTTGTCTATTTCCGGTATAAGATATTCAGCAGATTTATGAAGACTGGTCTGACATGGTGGCTGTACTTGGTATGTAGCATACCGATCGCATGCTTATTTGTACTCTCTTCTAGGTGGACATTGAAAGTTATTAATTCCTTTGAGTCGTCAAATCCAAATTAGCGACTGAATTATAAGTGGTGTCTACACGTACAATTATTAAAGGCGCCTCTAAATATAAGCCGACTTTACTGATGGCGTCTTTTCTTACGCTCCGTCTACACGTAAAAAAGTTAAAACGCCTTTTCTTAATCCGTCTTTTCTCTGTCCTCGGACTTGCGCAATGCCAATGTATACGCTTTAAGACGGGTGGGTTGGGTTGCGGTGTTGAGTGAATTATACGAAACTTGATCGAATAACAATTTGTATTCTTCGACAAGCATTTTCCTTAGGCCAAACAAAAAATAAAACTATTGGACGTTCAAGCGTGCTTGCACCTGAAAAGGTCCCATTACAGATCTCTTTAGTTCACCAATATCTTTTTTCATATACCGTACTTGGAATGTCATTTGTAGCACTTTTAACAACAAGATAATTCGCGCGCTCTGACGTCAAAACGAGAAAAGACGGATTAAGTTTGGATTCTGTCTACACGGTATCAAATGGGGGTTTAAACTCGCCAGTTCGATCGTCACAAGTAAAGGCGGCTTATTTTAAATGCGGCTTTTCTCTCGGAATTTAATACGCCTTTTATCACGTATAGATGCACGGAAGCGGCTTATCTTTTACGTGTAGACACCACTATTGAATTATGATGATCCATGTGTAGTTTTACGGTGCTGTTAAGTGTTTTAGGATACGGCTCCTACATTTCGTTTCCCAATCAAAGTTTTCTATTTCTACATCAGTATAACCTTTCTGGTCTTGAACTTTGCCAAGTATGCGTAGTAAATGTTTCCAGTGAGTTTCTGCAGCTGAGAAGCTACAAAAGAATGTTGCTGGACCAAGTTGCCTTATCATTGCAAATAAATCACTTTTTGCTTTCTTAAAGTATGGAGGTGACCCTCTCAAAGTTTTCAAGATCATATATCCTTCATCAAAATTTATTATTTTGTTTATTGCAGTGGGGTTTTTGATGTCTCCTGCTGTTAATTTTTTTCCTTGTGTTTTATTTTTACGAATTGCAATTTGAGCGTTACCAATCATAATTTTCATTTGCAGTTTCTTCAACTTGAAGAAAATATTTTCAGGGCTATTTGCAGCTCTTCTATCATTTCTTCGTAATTCAGATTTGCATATTTCACTGTAATAAGCTTTCACTTCTCTTTCATCATTTGTTTTGCGAGCGTTTCCATAGAATATATTTGGAAAAGACAATTCCTCTGAATTTTTATCCATAAATATACTCAAAGGAAAATTGCCTTCTCCAGGTGCAAATGCATGAACTTTTTCTTTCTCGTTATTTTCAATGAAGTCAGGAGCACTTAACATGGTGTCTTTGGTGCTCCCAACATTTTCATTTTCATCTTCACTCCAATCATCATCGGAATTGCCAGAGTTTTTTTCTTTCTCTTCATTACTTGCATTGATTTCACTTTGCTTATGTTTGTCATTATTGCACGAATTTACCGTTTCAGTTTCTAGAGTTTCTTTGATTTCATTTCCTTCATTTTCAAGTGTTTCTATTGAGTCTTCTTCATTTTCTTCTATTTCATTTTGCCAATTTTCATTTAATATGATACCTTCACTTTTGTAAAGTTTACCATTTTTCTGTAGCCATTCAGCTGCTTCCATTATTTTATAGGGTCTTACATTTTCAGTCATTACAGCGTGGTTATATTTCAGTTGTCTTTTTAATTGCGCTGCAATGGTCATAGTGTCATCTGTTGCACGAGGTAGCATTTTTACAGTGTCTGTTACGTTGGCTGGTACATTTACTACATTGCCTCTTATTTTCAATTGTTTGCCACGAGGAGCAGCATATATTTTCATGAATGGTATCCTTGGTGACAGTAAACGCCATTCTAAAGGATGTAATTCCAAATTCTTGGGTTTTTCAGGGAATTTCATTCCATTGATAATGGAACAAGGTGGCACCTTATTCTTTCTAATGTATTTTTCACATGTACCACAAGTGAAGCCAGTGCCTTCATTTGTTAAACACATTGTTGCAGTTTCATTGATTGCTTTTAAACTTGCTGATCTCTTTACACTATGTTTATACCATAGTTGATGGCAACATTCACATGTCAGAGTTGGCCCATCTTTAATTTTCTTGTGAAACTCATGAATGAGTTCTTCTATTTCCATTGATTTACTTGCATCTCTTTTTTCTTTGCGTAAATTAGATTCCCTTTCATTTTCAGATTTCTTAAATTCTGGGTTTTTTCTTTTTTCTTTCTTTTGATGAGTTTCTCTTTCTCTTTCAGTTGCAGTGTATTCAGGGTTTTTTCTTTTTTCAAAAGAGTTTCAGTGATCTTTTCATTTACTTTGAAATGAACATCCTTGCGTTTTATTTGTTTTGCTTTTACTTCTGAATCTATTTGACGGTATTCTGGATTTTTTCTTTTTTCTTGCTTGAGGGGAGTTTCTCTTTCTCTTTCAGTTGCAGTGTATTCTGGATTTTTTCTTTTTTCTTGCTTGAGGGGAGTTTCTCTTTCTCTTTCAGTTGCAGTGTATTCTGGATTTTTTCTTTTTTCTTGCTTGAGAGGAGTTTCTCTTTCTCTTTCAGTTGCAGTGTATTCTGGATTTTTTCTTTTTTCTTTCTTCAAAAGAGTTTCAGTGATCTTTTCATTTACTTTGAAATGAACATCCTTGCGTTTTATTTGTTTTGCTTTTACTTCTGAATCTATTTGACGGTATTCTGGATTTTTTCTTTTTTCTTTCTTTAAAGGAGTTTCCCTTTCTCTTTCAGTGGCAGTGTATTCCAGGTTTTTTCTTTTTTCCTTTTTTAGAGGAGTTTCTCTTTCTCTTTCAGTTGCAGTGTATTCCAGGTTTTTTCTTTTTTCTTTCCTGGACTTTGATTCTAGCTTTCTTTCCTTACAGCGAAACTCTGGATCTTTGCTTGCGTTTATAATCTTTTAAATATTCACTGCGATCTTTCTCTTTCAAATGTTTGTCTAACTCTGCTAGTTTCATTGCTTTAGTTTGTTTCTTTGCATATTGAAAATATTTATCCAAATTACTATTCATTTTTGTTGCTTCATCAGTTACTGTTTTTTCTGGGGTATTAATTGGTATTTCAATTTCAGTATCAAACTCTTTTGTAGTCCCATCTTTCTTTTCTATTTTATCAATTTCATTTGTCAAATTGCACGTGTTAAACTTGCTCGTGGTAACTTCATTGCTAATGTTTTCGTATATTTCATCACATTTCTCGATGTCTTCTTCTTTCCTCTTTGTTGCCATAGACTTCTTGTTGCCTTGCCTTCTCTGTTCAAAACTTTTCTTCTTTAGTCTTGGCATTGTTCATAGTTTGTTCTGAAAATATAAAGAAAAACTGTTATTTAATTGAAATCAAAGAGATCTTCTTGTTAAAATTTGAAAATCATGACACAGCAAGCATTCTACTGTAAGACAGACATTGTCTCTGCCTACCATATAGCTCAGCACGGCAGGGGCGCTACTCCCTGTAAGACAGATATTGTCTCTGCCTACCATATAGCTCAGCACGGCAGGGGCGCTACTCCCTGTAAGACAGACATTGTCTCCGCCTACCATATAGCTCGGCACGGCAGGGGCGCTACTCCCTGTAAGACAGACATTGTCCCTGTAAGACAGACATTGTCTCTGCCTACCATATAGCTCGGCACGGCAGGGGCGCTACTCCCTGTAAGACAGACATTGTCTCTGCCTACCATATAGCTCGGCACGGGAGGGGCGCTAATCCCTGTAAGACAGAAAATGACTTCCTCTACTGAAAATAAGAAGAAAAAAAAGCACATACCTCATTCCCATATCATATAATAATGCACTTTGGTCTTGTACATACACAAATTAATTTTAACATTTTTTAACACAAGTCAAGGACCAAAATTCGTAATCCGACATCAATAATCGTGCAATTTTTTAAACTCATCCAGTTATTATCAAGATGAATACACATACCAAGTTACATTCAAATTGGATAAAAACTCTAGCCTTTATCAAATACACAAGTTAATTTTAACGTTTTTTAACTAAATCAAGGGCAATAACTCATAAGCCTACGACTGCAATCATGCCAATTTCGAACTGTTCCGAGATAATATCAAGATGAATACACATACCAAGTTTCATTCAAATTGGATGAAAACTCTATCTTCTATCGCGTACACAATTTTACTTTAATGTTTTTACTAAGTCAAGGGCAATAACTCATAAACCGACAACTGGAATCGCGCTATTTTCGAACTCATCTGAGATATTATCAAGATAAATACACATACCAAGTTTCATACAAATCGGATGAAAACTCTAGCTTCTATCGCGTACACAAGTTTACTTTAATGTTATTTACTAAGTCAAGGGCAATAACTCATAAACCAACAACTGGAATCGCGCCATTTTCGAACTCATCCGAGATATTATCAAGATGAATACCCATACCAAGTTTCATTCAAATCGGATAAAAACTCTTGTCTATATCGTGTACACAAGGAATTGTTGACGGACGGACGGACCGACGGACGGACGGACGGACCGACGGACGGACGGACAGGGGTGACGGCAATATACGTCCACATTTTCATGTGGGCGTATAAAAAACTCAAGATCTCGTCCAGGTTGTCACTGGAAAATCTCTTATGGTGTCTGTAAACGAATCGAGAAATGATAAAAAAAACTTTACCATGTCATCGGATGGTACTAGGATTCCAACTAAAGACGGTGCATCCCTGACGGTGAGAAGATTGAATGAATTGATATTGGCCAGAAAGGAAATGGTTGCAGCTGTTAAGACTATTATTCGGAAAGCGGAGATAAGTCCCTTCCAATATTCGCAATACATCTAAATGTTAGTCAATGGAAGAAGATGATGCGTAATATCCACACAATTATCCAATGTATTCCTGAATTGACCTCTAGTATCCCTTGCTATATGGAACCAGATCATCAAAACCAAGTGTGTTCAATGTAATCCAAATGGAAAATATATAGATTCATTACAAATTGAAACACAAAGTCAATAAACTTTTCAATGTGTTAATTATGAACTTACCTAATTAACTTTTATCAAATTTCATGGGTGGGGCAAGAAAGAATTATAAACCTACTTAAATCTATAGTTATAATCTTCAAAACAAAACAAAAAATGAATATTTAAATAAAAAAAAAAAAATAGAACCGTGATAACGGTACTGAGCAGTGCGCAATTTAAACATCCTTGAACGGTTGCATTTTAGTCTGCATATAAATTAGGTCATGTGACGAAGCTGTTTATAGTTAAAAATCTCAATTTTCAATCGGCTATTAAACCGGAAGTAAACATCGGAAAACACAAAGTAAAACATCATTTGATAGATTTTTCGAGGGCAATAGCTTTGGTTCAGATCTAAAGGTCATCAAACGTCAAGGTCACGAGTTTTGAGCTTTGAAAGTGTTTGCTATTGCTGAATTTCTTTAACCGGAAATAAATCTTTTAATCGAAATTACGAAATCGGCTGTCACCATTTTGTTAGTGATATATTGAAGATGCCATAGACATCAACATTATGTAAATCGGATGATATCCTGATCACTTATATCGATTTAAAGAAAAGTTGGTCATTTCAACATGGTCTACTAGTTACTTCCAGGTCCAATATTTTCTATGAATGCTATGTCATTTTATATCTTCAAAAGAATGTGTCGACTCTCTTTAAAAGTCCACAATTTAGGAACCAGGTGTTTTTTTTTCGCGCCAAAAAAGCCACGCAGTTACTTTAGAACAATGAACAAAATTTCTAAATTAAAAAAAATAGCGATGCCCCATCGTAATACGCCCACTTTTGTAATGGCAGCCAAGTGGTGCGGGAGGTCGGCAAGAACTATCAGTAAATGAAACATCTGTCAAAAACAGTGCCATCAAGAATGTTTACAAAATTGAACGATTTTTGAGTGTTTACAACTACAAGTTAACAAGGGCAATAACCCATGAAATAGTTTTCAATTCGTCTGATTTTCAATAGGGTTCCTCCTTGGGTGATTACAAACACTCACAGCAAGTTTCATAAAAATCCACCAAGAAACCAGCTCTCTATCATGTCCACAACTTTGAGAGAGTAAGGGGCTGAAAAATTAACGTGTTTTAAAGAACAAGGGCAATAACTCATAAATATTTTTTCGAGGTTTCTGATATTCAATAGGGTTTGTCCTAATGTCAATACAAACACTTATACCAAGTTTCATCAAAATCCATCAAGAAACCAGCTCTCTATGGTGTCCACAACATATTTTCAAAAGCAAGGGCAATAACCCAGGAAATATTTGTCGATTTTCAATAGGGTTCATCCTTGGGTGATTACAAACACTCACAGCAAGTTTCATAAAAATCCACCAAGAAACCAGCTCTCTAACGTGTACACAACTTTGTTAAAGGCTGAAAAATTAACACGTTTTAAAGAACAAGGGCAATAACTCATCAAATATTTTTTCGATGTTTCTGATTTTCAATAGGGTTTATCCTAATGTCAATACAAACACTCATACCAAGTTTCATAAAATCCATCAAGAAACGAGCTCTCTATGGTGTCCACAAGATATTTTCAAAAGCAAGGGCAATAACCCATGAAATATTTTTCGATTCGTCTGATTTTCAATAGGGTTCATCCTTGGGTGATAACAAACACTCACAGCAAGTTTCACCAAAATCCATCAAGAAACCAGCTCTCTATCGTGTCCACAACAATTGTGGACAGACAGGCGGACAGACGGACAGACAGACGGACAGACGGACAGACAGACAGACAGACAGGGGCGACTACAATATACGCCCACATTAATGTGTGGGCGTATAAAAAGCAAAATGATTAAAATATCTACAATTATATATCAAGAGGAGATAAATAATAATAAGAAAAGACGATTTTTTTGTGACGTACGTGAATTAGGTTCAAACTGACAATGTTCATTTGGCTATAAAACAAGAAGTAAATATTGGACAACAAAAATGAATTCACCATTGGATAGATCTCATTTCGGGCAATAACTTTTGTTCAGATCATAAGGTTAACAAATGGCAAGGTCACAAGTTATGAGCTTTAAAAGTGTTACAATAATTACTGAATATCTTATACAGGAAATAGACAAACACCATAATCGAAATTAGCAATTCAGCTGCCCTCATTTTGTTGACAATAGATTGAAAATGCCATAAACATCAAAATTATGTAAATCGGATGTAGATTTAAAGAAAACATGTTCATTTCAAGATGGTGGCAAACGTGTTACTTCCGGTTACGATTTTGTCATATTTTTTTCTTTGTTAGTCATGTTCTTTCATATCTTAAGAAGAAATTATTACCTATCTTATGAAATCCGTTATTCAGATAACACGTGTTTTTTCCCACCAAAAAAAAACACGCAGAGTTACTATAGAACAAAGAACAAAATTCCAAATAGCAATTTTGATCAAAATATCAAGTTTTATATATCACTGGAAAGAGGAGATAAAGCATAATAAGAAAAGAAGATATTCTGTGACGTGACGTCACGTGACAGAGCTGTTCAAAGTTCAAACCATCCGAAACTATCGCGTCGTTCTTACGTCATTGAAATAACAGACCCGAACCTAGTTGGAGTCCATTAGAATTATTACGCCCGACAAAATATGTCGGTTGAAGAAAACAGCCATGAAATTTTAATTAAGCCTTCGTATCACATAATTTTCCGCATATAACAATTTTAAAATAGTGTCACTGTTTTACCAACAGGCTATGGGAAAAGCTTGATTTTTCAGCTCTTGCCTTGGACTTAGCTAACCAGAACGACACGACATTTTCTGATGCGTCTTTCACTTTTACTTTGTTTACAAAGTGACGTCATGGGTTGTTTAGTTTGTTAACGTAGAAACGTCACGTGTTTTCGGTAAAGACAAGTAGTTCGGCTTTTAAAATGTCTCCTAATTATCCTCGTGTCCTGATTCTGGCTAACTAGGTCAGACGCGTTCTCGTATGAGTTCAAACTAACAATTTTTAAATGGCTATAAAACCGGAAGTAAATATTGGACAACAAAAATGAATACACCGTTGGGTAGAACTCATCATGGGCAATAACTTTTGCTCAGGTCATAAGGTAACAGCCAATTTGCTAATTTCGATTATGATGTTTGCCTATTTCCGACAGATATTCAGAAATGGCCAAAATTTTCAAAGCTCATTACACGTTACCTTGGATTTGGGTGACCTTATGACCTGAACAAAAGTTATTGCCCACGATGAGATCTACCCAACGGTGTATTCATTTTTGTTGTCCAATATTTACTTCCGGTTTTATAGCCATTTAAAAATTGTTAGTTTGAACTTTGTACAGCTCTGTCACGTGACGTCACGTGACGTCACGTCACAAAATATCTTTTTTTCATATTACGCTTTATCTCCTCTTTCCAGTGATATATAACACTAGATATTTTGATCAAAATTGTTATTTGGAATTTTGTTCTATAGCAACTCTGCGTGGTTTTTCAGAAAACACGTGTTATCTGAATTATGATTTCCATAAGATAGGTAACAATTTCTTCTTAAGATATGAAAGAACATTACTAACAAAGAAAAAAATATGACAAAATCGTAACCGGAAGTAACATGTTGGCCACCATCTTGAAATGAACATGTTTTCTATAAATCGACATCCGATTTATATAATTTTGATGTCTATGTGCGGTACAGAAACAAGATCCTTTGGTTTTAGAGGTGTTAATTTAGCAAACCTAGCATTTTCAATCTATTGCCAACAAAATGAGGGCAGCTGAATTGCTAATTTCGATTATGGTGTTTGTCTATTTTCGGTATAAGATATTCAGCAATTAGTTTTCGGTGGAGGGAGGGTTTGAATCTCCCAAATGTACAGGCCTAGGATGGAACAAATACTTTATTGAGAAAATGGGATTAAGGGTCTGGATTCAGGCTTTTCTTCTGTTGTGATCTGAAAGTAGAAAAATAAGAAGAGTGGTATAGTATCTGCTAATTAATGATTAGTTTAAGTTTGCTATGAACCAGATTGTCATTAAAGTTTTGATTTTTTGAGTAGGCAACTATCATTTTCTGCTTATAAACATGGGGAAATTTCTCTTGAAGACTCATATAGTGGGTATGAACTATCTTGCTTGCTCGATTACTGGTTGTATTAAACGGGACAACAAAGGGTGCTATGCCTGCATAATGATGAATATTGAGTCCTATAGGTCTTGCTGTATTCAATGTCTCAACCCAATAGGCTTCTCTAGATTGTCGGTATTTGGTGGTTTCATCTTCCGGTAAATCAATTTCTATACGTTCAATTGGGGTTAAGGCGAGATCGTTTATTGAATGGTCATCGAGGTTGAAATGATTAGAAACGGGCTTGTCTTTCTTTAATTTTATATCTGGGAGCCGCGGTGGCTCAGTGAGTTAGACGCTTGCTCGCTAACCTGGAGGTCCAGGGTTCAATCGAGATGATACCTTCGGATTTTTCAACCCGGTTTCCCCCTGTCAGTGATGCAGGTCAGAGGGGCTGACATGGAAAAGCGTCTAGTCGTTCGGATGGGACAATAAACCGAGGCCCCGTGTGCTATTGGCTGTGCACGTTAAAGATCCCTCGACAGTTGGAAATCGAAAATAAGAGCAGGCTAATGCCGCTGTCCTGGCAAAATTTCCCTCATTGCACACTGCATGGCGTTTGCCCGTCCTCAATTAGCCCATATAGGTGCAGAAAGTAGGACGTAAAACTCCATTCATTTCATTTCATTTTTTTTTAATTTTATATCTGATCTATGAGCATTGAAACGAGTGCGTAAATTATTCTTAGTTTCTCTCTTAGTTTACATATTGTTTGGGGCATTTCTTACATGAAATTAAATAAATTACATTTGAGCTATCACATGATAAATGCTCCTGGTTTTCGCTGCTATTTGCGCTAAAGTAGAGTTTTTTATGTTTCGTAAAAATCGTTTTGAGTATCCACGCTCTTTCAGTTTTGAGAAAACAATTGTACAGGCTTGGTTGAAATCAGAGGATCTTGTGCAAATTCGATGAAATCGTAAAACTTGTGATTTAATTATACCTGAAAAGGTATGTATTGGGTGAAATGAGCTTTTGTGCAGGAGTTGATGAGTGTCAGTTTCTACCTGTAGAAATCAGAATGGCATTCTGAGGAACTCGAAGATTTTTTATTTTATTCACAAAATCAGTTGTGTTCTTAAGGTAGGCTTTATGTTGACAAGCTAGGGGTAGTAAGAAATGGTCAATGTATTATGACTCACTACCACAGTCAGATATGATCGGACGGCCTTTAGGGATTTTATTAGGGATGAACCACTCCTTTGTAGGATTCTTATGGATCTTAGGCAAAGTGTATAAATGTCTCTCACGACAATCGGGTTTGGCAGACAGATAGTCATATTGCTTCTGTTTGAGATAACTTTGATTGACCAAATTTCCAAGAATATTGTTAATCATATCAGAAGTTTCCTTAAAAATTGGATCTGGTAAAATGGCATAATGTTTCGGATTATTCAATTGATTCTCTGCTTCTAAAATATAATCTTCCCTATTTAGAATGACACAACAGGAACCTTTGTCACTTTTTTTAATAATAATGCTATCGTCTTTCTTAAGTAGGTTTAAAGCTTCACGTTCTACCCGTGTGAGATTAGGTTTTTCATTTGTAATAGAAAGATTTGTTGTTTGGCTATTCATACTATCAAATACTTCTAAAATTTCAGGATGGATGGCGGCTTTGGGCGGTTTCCACGTGGATTTAGGAATAAACATTGTTCTAGCACCACATGTGGGGTGGTTTCGAAAAAAATAAGTACAACTGAGATTGCGTTGAAATCGTTCAATAGATGGTCGAAGATAGTCAATGTTGGCTACCTTTGGGGTCGGAATAAATTTAAGTCCACGGTCTAAAATTGAGTGTTGAAGGGGTGTGAGAATTTTACGGCTCACGTTAACAACTGTTTGGCCTAGTGGTGGCCTCTCAGTATTTTTATCCCCAGTAATTAGTTTAAAGACAACTTACCCGATGCTTGAAGCTGGTGTATCCAAAATAAATAAATGCTGTTTGCGGTATCTGGAGACCAATGTAGATCATCAACTGGTTCGAATTCTTCTTCGTATGGAGGTAGGATTGTTGTGTCGTTGGTGTTCAAATCCATCATCATTTTGTTCAAAGTATTTAGGTTCTGCTGTGCTTTCTTCGTGATTTTATGAGAGATAGGTATACAGGTAAGGAAAATTCTGGATTTAGGAAAGGTTCGTTTGGCGGCGGCGATTAATTTCTGGACTTGGTCAAATGAGGTTTTGGCTAACTGGTAACGGTTGTTGAGACCTACATGAATGATGACGGTAGCTGGTTTGAAAACATGGTCGTACGAATCAATGATGGATTGGATATGATGGATCTGGGCACCAGGGTACGAATGTATCTCGGTGTCCGAAGCAGTTTTGGTGATTCTGTTCAGGTTAGAAGATCCAATAATCAAGGTTGATTTCTGTAGACCAGGTAGAGTCCATGATGATTTGTCAGTGGTTTTATGGTAAAAGGGTTTGGTGGCGGATATAATGGTTGTCGACGGGGTGATTGGAACTGGTACACAAGTGGAAGATGGTGTAGATAGATTAGATAGTGATCGGGACCTGGTTCGAGGAGGGGATGGTTTTGATGTACGACTTGACTTGGATGGAGAATTCGGGGTTTCTTGCTGGTCCAAATATTTACAAAAGGCAGAAAGATTTACGGAACCGGAGTCCCGTGGTGAAGATTCAGATGGAGTGGTAGAAGAGGAATCTGAAAGAGAAAAGAGAAGAGGGGTGCCCTCTCTACGCGAGCGTTTACCAACGTCTGCTGGACTGGGTGTAGGTGAACTTCGAGCAGGTTTAGGGGTTTGGTTCACCACAGCTGCGACTCTAGTAGGTGCGGGTGTAGTCAGGTCAACATCCATTGCAGTTTGTATAGATATGGTGACTCTGGCTTTGGTACTGTTTATCTTATGGTAAAATTGGGTAATCACAGATTGGGTAAGACGTTTCCCATAGGAGCATGGGATATAATGCGGTCGACGGCAGGTGGTGCTAATGACTTGGAACGAATGGTGGTTAACTTCTCTTCAAGGGTGGAATTGTAATGGTCGATCAGGGCCTGCGTTACCTTCGAGAGCCATGTCCGATTGAGGGATCTAATATTCGCATCTACGGCCGGTGATTTCATTGCTGGACGAATAAAACTATCCAACTCATGGACCTTGCGCTTGAAAGTAAACGCCGGTTGACCTTGCTGCTGAAGTGTAAGGGTAGATAAGTGGTGAATGCACTGCAAAACTTGGAAGAACACCTTAACAAAGGGTTCTTCCGCCTTAAGAGTGGGTACTGGTTGGCGTGGATGGGCTGGTGGTCGTTTCTGTTCTTGGTTAGGTCGGTGGTAATTTCTGGGTGGGTAAGCTGAGTTATAGGTTGGTCGGCGATGGGGTGGAATATAACTGGTTGGGTTGGTAGGTGGTCGACGATTGGTAGGTGGTAGTGGTCGGTGAAATACAGGGCCATTATAGGGTACTTGGTGTTGGTTTGGTTGACGATTAGTATTACGGTGTCTGGCTTCTTGCCAGTAGTTGTTATTGTAGTTGCGGTGCATAATGAAAATGAATCTAGGTTAGATGTGGAATGTTCAGAGTGTAACGGGGTCAAAACAGTATATGCTAGTGTAAAATGTGGGGATAAGGTTATGCAGATAAATCAAGCTGGGCGTAAAAAATGATTAAGAATAAAAGCTAGGTAATAATGCAAAAATATTTATATTTGATATTAAATAACGCTAACAATAATGTAAAAAACAAAACTAAAATAAACAAAAACTTACACAATAGGCACGAACCGATTTTCGAAATAATATTCTTTATCAAGTGCCGAAGAATAGTGATGATAAAACTTACCGTTTTCTCGTTCTGCATTTTGGCCTTAATGTTGCTCCATACTTATTTACCAAAGTTACTAGACAATTTGTTAAATATTGGAGGTTCAGTGGATTGAAAATGGTTCTCTTCATAAACGATGGAATTAGTAACTCTCATGATTTTGTTTCGGCATTTATTAACGCAAATAAAATTAAAGGAGATTTGTTGGCGAGCGGTTTTGTGCCAAAAGCAGAGAAATCTTTATGGTCTCCAGTACAGTCCATAGAATGGCTTGGGTTTATTATTAATTCTAAGATAATACTTTGAATATACCCCAACGGAAATTAGAGGATTTGTGTAATTTGTTAAAACTGGTTATTTTAAAGCACAGAACGATCTCTGTGAAAACAGTGGCCTCTGTTGTAGGTAAGATAATTTCGATGAGCATTGTGTTTGGTTCTGTCTCTCAACTTATGACTATGAGTGTTTATCCATAGATGTTGTTTCTGCTAAATCGTGGTACCATAATATTTCGTTATTCTATTAGTCGTGAACAATTACAATTCTGGCTTGACAATATTTTTCATTTGAATGTCAGAATGCTTATTGATGATTCTAGTTCGTCTAGAATTGTATATTCAGATACCAGTGACTCGGGTTATGGCGGATTTTGTGTAGAGCTAGATGGGGGTTTTGCTCATGGGCAATGGCTTCCAAGTGAATCAAGTAAAAGTTCTACTTGGAGAGAATTGCAAGCAGTAAATTTGGTTTTAAAAAGTTATGTACCTAATCTCAAGAACAGTAGAGTTAAGTGGTTTACTGTCAGTCAAAATACTGAGAGAATAATTATTAAGGGTAGTATGAACCCACCTCTTCAATCGCTTGCGTATGATATATTTAGGACCTGTTTACACCATTCGATTAGACTTGACATTCAGTGGACTCCGAGACAAAATAATGTGTTGGCAGATTATATTAGTAGGATAAAAGATTATGACGATTGGGGGATATTAGAAGAAGTTTTCGATTACATTGATAAATTATATGGTCCACATTCCGTTGATCGTTTTGCTAGTTGGTACAATAAAAGTGTATTCGTTTCAATAGCAGATATAGTAATCCTGATACCGAGGCTATTGATGCCTTTACCGTTAATTGGTCATGTGAAATGAATTGGGTGGTACCTCCTACCTCGCTTGTTAGCCTGTTATAAGACTAATTGTGGATGTAAGGGAAAGATCGTGGTTCCAGAGTGGAAATCAGCTTTTTATTGGCCATTATGGCCGTTTCCGTGAGGAAATTAGGCATATTACATATTTACCATGTGTTAAGGATGCTTATGTCCCAAGCAGGATTTCCGGGGGTTTATTTGGTGTTGAAGATTTAAAGTTCAACATGCTGGCGTTAATGATTGATTTTAGCTAACTTATTTAACGGTGTCACAATATTTTACAGGTGATAAAGAATGTTTATAGAGAAGATGTTGGGATTCTTCCGGTTAGTTTAAAAGTGTTGTTGAATGATCTTCCTGAATTTTTGTTGGCTTCCATAGCCAATGTGCTGTGAATAAATACATTCTAGGGAATGGAAGGTGGAAAAAGTTGGCTCGCAATTCGAATATTTCGTTGGAGTTGCCGATTAATTCTTTTCATTTTGCATTGTATCTGATGTCTATCTGTCAATCTTCTAATACAGTGGCGCCTGTCTTAACGGCATTTTACAGGTACATTCACAAGTTAGTCAGTTTACCGAGTCCAACTGATCATGAATTAGTAAAAACTGTACTAGATTCATCTAAACGTAAATTATCTAAACCATGCATTAAAAAGCTCACAGTAACAGTAGAATTGTTAGAAAGCATTTTTGATAAATAATCCGCACAACCTAACTTATACAATCAAAGATCTTTATCTTGTTTTCTGTTGGCATTCGCTGGAATAACGGTATTTCTGACCGCATGTTTAAGCGTCATGGTCGCAGGAGGAGTGAGACAGCCAAAGATGGCTATGTTAAAGACGATATAGCTAAACTTGGCTTATAAACGTATTTTTGTCTTCTCTCTTTGTGTTTCGCTGTGCCTGTCTGTAGCCAAATGCATAACACTGTGTTTTTATTTGGGGTAATGGGGATAAAGAAATATATTTTTCTCTGTTTGAGTTTTATTAAGAGAGAAATATTTTCTTTCTCGAATGAGACCAAATTGTGGTGTAAAAGGGCTTGATTATTGAGTAGTGTTGTCGGGGCTTTAATTGTAAAGGGAGATAATGTCTAGATAAAGAGTTGTCGGATAAGAAGTATTCATTCGCGCATAGACAGGCACAGGACTGACACGTTTTATATTATTTTAACTTCATGTTATTTCGTATAATTTCTATCGTTATTTTGTAGTGATGAGGCAGCGATTGCTAGGTATGAGACATTGGTTTCCCGGTACATAGCAGTACATTATAACCAAGTATAAGGCATGTGTTGCTCGATGTTAGGCATTGGTTGCCTGGTTCAAGGCATTGTTTGTATTGTAGAAGGCTTTGTTTGCCTGGCGTAAGGCATCGTTTGCCTGGTGTAAGGCATGTTTACCTGGTAGAAGATTGGTTGTGGTTTGGTGTTAATATGTACAGTATGTTTGTTGAAATTAAAGTGCCTGTCTGCAGCCAAATGCATAACACTGTGTTTTTATTTGGGGTAATGGGGATAAAGAACTCCTAAAGGAACTGATATTCATTTCTTGTTTGATTCAAATAGGCTTAATATTATAAAATTAATTTACGGTCATAATGTTGCATTTAGAAATTATTCATTGATTTTCTTAGCTGACGTTAATTTATCATTGTAATCTAGAAATTACAGTATTATCCAGGCCACACCGCGAGGAGGTGCCAGCTGTCATTGCCCATAAATTAAGTTAAAGATTAAAATGCAGAAGGTACGCAACTAATACCAAAAAGGAAAAAGGGAATACAAAAAAAGAATAATAAGCAAAATGATCTACACTGGGTTTTAAAACAAAAAAGTAAGTACAACACCATAAACTGAATGGCAAGTTTGAGTCAATACACATGGATGGATTGTGGATGAGATATATGTATATGCAAAAATAAAAAATAATGAAACTAAGCTCGAAGGATCCCAACATAAAAACAAAGCTCATGTAAACACATTGGCAATGCATTGGAAGCAGTATGAACTTTTCATTTGAGGAAGTATATCAATAAATGAGTAAATATTTCATAATGAAAAGTGGTATCTGGTGTCTAAAAGAGTTAGCTTAGAAACATTTCAAAGTTCTTAAAGAGGTGGTAATATATTAACCAATGCAAAGCATGTAACAAAAATATCATCCACTATGGCAATTCCAAAAGGAGCAATTCAGATTTTAATATTCTAAACCATTTTATTCGAGCAATTGTTACAGTATTTGTTTGTCCAACATCCTTCTCATCCAGTTGATTACCTTTTGCAGCACTGGGTGGAATTGCCAAATAACACCTTTTGACAATCAGATCAGTTTTAATTTTGAACCTCCTGTCAGCCATGACGGTGTCGTATGGTTCTAAAATGTCCATAACTCCTGAAGTTCTGGCTATATATATATATCTGCAGTTCGACCACCCTAACAAGGTGAGACCCAATATACATGTATACCATTTGGGGTGATGGCAACAAGAAACTTAAACGTATGGTGATGCTTATAATCACTCCACAAATAAGCCATAGAATCTAAAGATGATCAATCAATTATGACACTAGGACACCTGAAAGCATCGGGTAACGTTGAATATGACATTTTGACGGTCAAATAATTAGACAACTCAGCTCTTTTGACATTAGTTTTATCCAGGTTATCCAAATCTGAAGAGATACGCGTAGCTAAAGTACCAAAACGAAAAGCAAGATCCTTCACAAGAAGACAAAAACGGAGCCTCATGCATGTCATCAAAAATTCCTGTTCAAGTGATAATTTCCTGTCATGGCCCCCATCATCCACAGTGTTCATGCTGTCAGAGAATTTGACTTGCACAAGTTGGATATTCTCCTTTTCTGCAGATTCAAAGACCCTTGCAAAAGATCTAAATGGTTTAAGTCTGCTGACAAAAGATGGGGAGCATCTTGCGACCCAACCATGTTAAGATGATCCTTAATAAGTCCAGTAGCATCTTGTCTATCACCAGTTTCACGTCTGAAGAAAAAATAAACATGCGCAAAATAGTTTCATTTGGAGAATAATAAAATGCATCAGTGCATCTTCTGTAATTTAGAAAAGGAAATAAGAATTTAAAAAAGAGGCACAAAATAAAGACATTTTAAAGGTGATTTCATATACTAACTAAGCCTAATTGATATGCGATCCAAACTCAAGATAAGTAACTGTAACGCGAACTGAACTATGTCTGATTTTGGATCAGACATGCGCCAATCGAGAATATGGTTCTTATTGCCTTACGACCGTTAAAGGGTGTGCTACCGACCTGATTATGGAACGCGACCCATGATCTGAAAATCAGATGTAGACACAGTAGAGTTTAGACTCACCTGGAATGTTTCGACACTGGAGGAAGCAGATACTCGTTCTGCATAATGATTTCAACTTCTTCGGTAATAACCATAACATCATCTATCTCTTCATAAGTGGCATTACTAAAGCAGATGCACTAGGTAAGGTAGTATTTATATGAAAAAGCACCTCTGGTAAGTCATCATTGTCAGATGAAGATGATGCATCCTAAAAAAAAATACATGTGGTTGACATTCATATTGTTCAAGATTTCGTTTATATAAACCTACACTAAGGTTGTTAAAGCGATACTACGTCTTAGAATGAGCAAAAACAATTCTCAAACTTGGTCTATAAGAGCATATATTTATCAACAGTGTCCAAAGTATACAAACAGAATCAAATAAACCCATAGAACTATGTAATTTTCCATACAATTACAGAGTATTATTGATAAATGCCTTGGTCTTGGATTAAGACATTTATCAATTATTGTATTTAAACAGTTTTCTGGATTTATCAGATTTCTTAGGTAATCTGTTTTATAGTAATGCCACTAGGTTTGTCTTCTGATGAATATTTACGCATTGGATAAATAGTGTAGCTTCTATTGTGTTCAAGAGCCGAGGAAAGGACTCGAGCTTTGTTTTAGCTACTTGCGTTTAAAAATTTATTATTATAAAAAAAAATTATAAATTTTATATTATATGCATTGAATATTGTATTAAGATTTTGCAAATGCAAATTATAGGAAATTCGGAATAAGGTGGCCATTGTAGATTAAAAAAAAAAAACTAAAAAGAAGATATAATTTGATTTTTAGTTTGACAGGCGAACTATCTCGCAAGAGAGTTTTAAAATAGTTTTTGTATCGTTGGTCATCACTCACCACTTCAGTAGGCATGTAGAGGCTAGCGTCAAAAGCATCCGGTATGTGTCCATTTGCCATTACATAAGCAGCTCCAGCCCCACACAATGCAAACACCCTAGCACTATCACATACTCAGTCCTCTTCCACAACAGGATTAAAAATCCGAGTTCTATCTGCCTGAACATAACGAAACCTGTAAAAAACCATAACTACGTCTTAGAATGAACAAAAAAATTAATTTTCAAATTTGGTCAATAGGAGTATTATTTATCAGGGGACAAACCTAGTGGCATAACTATACTACAGATTACCTAAAAAAATCTGATAAATCCAGAAAACTATGTTTAAATACAATAATTGATAAATGCCTTAATCCAGTTTAAGGCTTTTATCAATAATAATCTGTAATTGTATGGAAAATTACATAGTTTTATGGGTTTATTTGATTCTGTTTGTATACTTTGGACACTATTGATGAAAATATACTCTCATTGACCAAGTTTGAGAACTTAATTTTTTTGTTCATTCTAAGAGGTTGTATCGCTTTAAAGTGACAGTCTGAATTTTGTTTAGGCCAAACTTTTTTCTTGCTCAATTTTGTGAAAACTATACACCAAAGTCTCTAACTTTGTGTCCTTTAATGTATCTGAAAGTTTTAACTTAAAAAATCCAGCCGTTAATTTTTAAACGCTAAAAACGTGCTAAAATATTGAGAAAAAAATGTACGTAAGGTTTTTAAGTGTGTTATGTTTTTTGGACACTGATAGAAAACCACTAAAAGTATTTGAGTATAATAAACGCCTATTGTAGGCTTGGGCCTATTACTAGGCTGGGCGTAAGGTGTGAGACTATATATTTACATATTGATTAGGGAAAATGCATCTTATAGGAACTCGGTAACCACTTGGGCATGGAGCAATGAACTTAGTCATACATAGCAAGTACATTCCGAATTCCCACGTTGTCTGTGCAAAGTAAAATGTTTTCTTTTTTTAATTTTTTCATTATTCATTGTGGGCAATTGCAAACTAAATTTATGGGACGTCTTAAATATATTTTATAGTACGTCAAAATCGAATAGAAACACATCACATTATTTGGCGATAAAATATTACATCGTAATTTTTTCCTGATGCATGAAAATTCTTCCTGAACATATCTTTTTTTTCTTTGTAATGGAATTTGTTTCTGGTTTGATTTTTTTTTTCACTGAACGAAAAACGTCCTGACGTCCTGGTTCATCGCTTGTGGAACGAGGCTTGGCACGTTAGCGACCTTTGGATAGCATTAGCTCTTCTCTGAGCAAGATACTCGGCCTTCTTGAGGTTCTATGTCACCGAGTTGGAGCTGTTCGAAGTGTAATTGTAAGACCAATTTGCAGCGCCATTTGTGTGTAAGTATCTAAAACTGGATCATCGTTAAAGAATACACTTTCATAAATGGAATTTTTATTTATACTTACCTCTTTGAGCACTTGCTCTTCCCTCAGAAATGAAAGTTAAACAACTAGCTATTCTACTCATATCTGATCTGGCATTAACAGACAAGCCATCCCAGTTTTCAACAACATCTGGCAAAAGTGTGCTTCTTAATTCTTCACATTGACGGTTGAAAACTGGATTGACTGATCTCTGATAAGCCATGGTAGAAACAATGCTTGTTACCAATTTTGACGTAGTATTTTCATTATTTTAACATTTAGAGAGATCTTCAATTTGCTATTTAAATGTTTCCATCATGGTGGAAGCAGCTGCAGCACCAATTTTAGCCAATCCACGCGAAAGTGTTCTGATCTGGAGTAGTCACTTGAAATGACTGAAAATGGCGGTGAAATTTCGATGTTCCTGATGGAGACAATTACCCTCATATAAATCTGTTTTCTTTTCACAAGCGTATTGATAACATCATTTACTTTTTTCTGACTCACCCCACATTTGGTACACAATGTCATAATTTTTTCTCTTATTTCATTACAATATCTACCATTATAAAATGCATTTTTTTTTTTATCTTGTAATGACTGGAGAATTAATCATATCTTGTAAGCTCTCAAATATTCCTCTATTCTGTTTTTTTTTTTTCTGTAATTTCTAATTTTAATATTTTTTTATTTTAATATCAATATCCTAAAGTAAAACAACTATTTATGCATTTTTTTTTTAGTCTGCAGACTTTTACTTGTAAGTTTCTTTTATCTTGCTTTAAATCTAAAATTGTGTCCTCTTTCTTGTCAATATCATTTTGATTTCGGGGAAGGGAGGGTTTAAATCTCACAAATGTACAGGCCTAGGATGGAACACATACTTTATTTAGAAATTGGGATCAAGGGTCTGCATTCTGGATTTCTAATCGATTTTCAGAAAAAAGGTGGGTAAAACATAAATTATCTAATAAGATTCCCCTAAAATGTCCGAAACATTTGGAAATGCCCCAAAAATGTGGAAAATTACAAAAATCGGACTTTTCGGATTATCTTTTGCTTAAACTTGAAAATTGCACAATCAATATCTTCATTTTGTACACTTGTCGTGTATGCAAATCCCTAACCGTTCAGCCGCCATTTTGAAAAAAGCAAACATCGAAAAAATACTACTTGTCCGTTATTTTTCATCTGATTTTTTCCAAACTTGTAATTTTGAAAAATATCTAAGCCCTCTAGAAACCTTTTTTTGGGAATTTGTCTTTGCACAACCTTCATTGGATTGGCCTTGAATATCAAGGCTGATAACTTTTAACATTTAACTTCTGCAACCTTTAATTTTCTGCCACACAATCGGCTTTGGCTACGCTTTCATTTGATACCAACATTTATTATTTTGGTCAAATACTTTTGATTGTTGAACAATTTAAATTTTCCACAAATTATTCAATTTGAAGATAAGCTATATTAATATTAATAATTTTAAACTTTATTTAACCCAACATTTTTTTTTAAATATAATATACTCTAATACCCCTTTCGCACTGCACAACTGAATTATTGAATTCGGTTATAACAGAATAGAAAAATCCGATTCAATTCGATTCGATTCGGTTCGGTTTGCTTTAGCACTGCAATCCTATCTGGATCGCCGCTTTCGCACTGCCAAAAAAGTTATCTAGATTTCAGTAACATGTCACAAGATGTGACAAAAAACATTATCATATTATGATTCTCACCCCGGGTATTCCTTGTTTAACAATGTAACATATGAATATATTATCAATATCAGTTCCGGTTTCATCTTCCGATGGATATTGTAAGCCAATGTGGGGGCACCTGTCGAATGCTTTTGGCATACGTTTGTCAGGACGGCTCGCCTCAGCATTCTATCTCTACTGGCTTCATTTATCCCAGAATAGGGCCTTTCATGTATGCTATGTAACGTTACGTTGTGCCTTGGTACACCAACCCATCATAGTGGGGACGAGATGCCATCTTGCCCTTGCATCTGCCCTTTTACGGGAACAATAACTGCAATGCTGTTTCAACTTCGAAATTTATTTACATAGTATTGCCTTCCGTGGTATTTACATAAGCAAACTAATCAAACTTATATACAATTCAACAAAAGTGACTTGGTCCGATGTGGTGGGAGCTCACGCGACGCCATTGACATTCATTACTATTAGTTAGGCTAATTAATCATAGGCCTAATCATTATTACTACTTCTACTACTGACTATCATATCTGGTGGAGAAGCGAAATTCATATTTAGGATCAGGTTAATCATTTTACCATATATTCCTCACCTTGTCCAACCCAAGTATTTTTGTTGCGTGTTTATAATATAAGCCTTGACGTTATGAGAATGACGTCTCAACGTGAACTGCCATCTTGAACGACCTCAGTCCTATTTATAACCCGTAGTAGCCAATGAGCGATTGCGCTTTTTATCACATGACGTTATTGACCAATGAATGATTGCGCTTTTTCGACGCGAAATTACGAACCAATGATAGCTTGCGCTTTTCTGACCGTCACTACGTCACTACCACCAAGCCTCGGACCAAGCCTTACACATCAACAAAATGGATAAAATAAAAACAATCATCAAAATATATTTATGAAGGAGTGAACATTATTTAAATATCATATAATATGGAGGTGACATCTTTAAATGACTCTAGGACATGGTTCATTTTCCTGCCAGCCTAATTCAGGTGTAAAATACTACGTGCTGTAGTGACAGTGTAGCCCTAGCGTGTCGTAGTGAATGAGACTATGTCGACAGATAAATAGGTCAATGAAATTATTCTATTTTACAACAAAGGATCACAATGAAAGTAACAATTTCTAAATGCAATGTGTCAACAAGAAAATAATGGATTTAATTTTATCAAAAACGGCAACGTGAAGTTAGTGCATAATATAAAAAGACTCATTTACAAACAAGGTCAAGTATTGTGCAGACGACGTCAAATCCAACATGGCGGACCGTGAATGATTTCTAGCCAAAGTTAGGGTGAGGTCGAAAACACGGACATCGCGGACATCACGGACATCACGGACAAAATATGTCCGAGTCTTCATATGTCCGTGTTTTCGATTTTTGCCCATGCTTGAAACGAAAACACGGACATGACGGACAAAAAATGTCCGTTTTGTCCGGGTTTTCGTTTTGTTTATAGCCAAAAAACGAAAACACGGACAAAAGAAAACTCGGACATTTTTTGTCCGGCGTCCGTGTTTTCGTTTTTTCATGTAGGCGAATTTCGAAAACCCGGACATGATGAAATTCGGACATAATTTGTCCGCGAAGTCCGGGTTTTCGTTTATTGAATGGGCAGAAATCGAAAACACGGACATAGTTCAAAATTCGGACATTTTTTTTAAGAAAAACTGGCCTTCTTGAAACTCGTTAAGATGAGTGGTAAATATATAAATTTTACATTGATAGGCATAGTCTAGAATTGGAGAGCGCGTGTGTGAAGGCGTGAAAGTCTTATTTCGAAAATGAATTGTGTTTCACACCTAGTAGCCTATGGTTATTCCAAAGAGTTAAATATTTGGAAAATTCAGCTAAGCCTCAGATCTCATGCTTAAATTATGGCCAAAACTTTTACAAATTCAATACAATCTGAAAAGAAATCTCACTACCAAAATGTTTTATTGAAACTGGGAATAATATACAGTAGGCCTATATTATTCCCAGATTGAAACAAATCAAAATCTACATCAACTTAGTATATCTGTAACCTGATCCTGAAATAAGCCTAGAAGTTTGAATGTGAGTAGGCCTACACATACGAATTGTTTAGTTTATCTATGAGAGCGTGTAACTAAGTGCATCAAACGAACGTGGCCCCTGCCTCGACTTCGATGCTAGTTTAGGCATAGATTATAGACTCCGTAATCTATGGTTTAGGGAAACGTCGTGATAAAGAACACAGACATGTCGGTGGGTTTTAAATGTTTTAAATGGGTTTTACGGTAACTTTCAGAAAAGTTAACCAATAAGGCTTATTGTTGTTTTGTTTTGTTTTTGTGTTTTGTCCATTTAATTCTTTTGTTCGTTAAAAATAGCACAGACGGTTCGAACCTCGTGGTGTATAGCTTGCCTAGCCTCGACCTCGACTCGGCGGAAAACGAACGGTCAGATTATTATGTTTAGGCCTATAAGACAGACCACGTTGAAACTTATGTCTGTTAAGCCCCGGGTCCAATGTACTGCTAGGCTGTCAAGCATGTCAATAATGGAAAATGAGGTAAATTTGGCCGTCGGGTCATCTGTCCTGTTTTACTTTTGATTAATTCCGCCGACCTAACGATTTGTTGCCTTTCTGGTTTAAAGAGACTTAAAATAATAATCTCAGATTGTAAACTAGGCCTAATCAGGAAAAACTTTGATGTATAAACTTACTCTAACTTTAACACAAATCTATCGAAAGAGCTGGTCAATTCTAAGTAATAAATAGGTCAACACGTGTCTCATAAGGAATGTAAATTGCGGGCCTAAATAAGAAATATGTCCATTTGCCGATACTTTCAATTAACATAAATAATCAGTAAAATAAAATCATTATCCTGGCAAAGCAATATCAATTTCAGTCACAATCGCACTCTTAAACATAGCAATGAAATACGCTCACACGGCAGCTAAATCTCGATTAAATGCTTAGCTTAACCACTCCAACAATAAAAAGCTTACCTTGTAAAAACCAATACATAAGCTTCACTAAAATGCTTCACATACTAATAACAATACTACACACCTATCAACAAATGAAAAAAATATTAACTTAACTTCCATTGAAACAAGGCAGAACATAGACACCATTAAAACTTTTGACTTCCACAAAATCAATTCCCAAATATCCTTCAATTCATTAAGGCTTAAACAGTATATGCCTATAAGTAAGTGACAAATATCAATTTAAGATCAACAAAAAGAGGACAGAACATAGACACTATCAAAAATTCAGGCTTACACAAAATAAATTCCCCAAATCCATCAATGAATCAAGTCTAAAATAGTACGTGCCCATCAATAAGTGAAATTTTTATACGCCCACATTACGATGTGGTCGTATATTGTCGTCGCCCCTGTACGTCCGTCCGGACGTCCGTCCACAATTTCTTGTGGGTGCTCTAGAGGCAACAATTTTTTTCCGATCTTCTCGAAACTTGGTATGTGTCTTTATCACCATAAGATCTCAGTTCCTTTCTAAATTCAGCTTCGCAACTTTTACGGTTAGTGAGTTATGCCCCCTGAAATAGCGAAAATTCGTCAAATTTTGCTTGTGGGTGCTCTAGAGGCAACAATTTTTTTCTGATCTTTATGAAACTTGGTATGTGTCTCTATCAACATAAGGTCTCGTTTATTTCCAAAATTCAGCTTCGCAACTTTTACGGTTAGTTAGTTATGCCCCCTGAAATAGAGAAAATTCATAAAATTTTGCTTGTGGGTGCTCTAGATGCAACAATTTTTTTTTTCGATCTTTATGAAACTTGGTATATGTCTTTATCACCATAAGATCTCAGTTCCTTTTGAAATTCAGTTTCGCAACTTTTACGATTGGTGACTTATACTCTCTGAATTAGGAAATAATTTGGCTTGTAGGTGCTTTAGAGGTTACAATTTTTTTCTGATCTTTACAAAACTTCGTTTGTGTTTTAGTTTTATTTTATACACAAAGTTGGCTTCTGGTGGGCGTATAAGCCTTTCGGGCGTCCGCTCGTTTAATTTAAGTTCATAAGGAAAGAGGGCGGAACATAAATACATTTCAAATTCCGGCCAAAACAAAATAAATTCCTAATATATCCATCAATGAATCAAGTCTAAAATAATACATGCCTATCAATAAGGGAAATTTTTAATTTAAGTTCAGAAGGAAAGAGGGCAGAACATAAAAACCATTTCAAATTCAGGCCTACACAAAATAAATTCCTAAAATATCCATCAATCAATCGAGTCTAAAATAGTATATGCCTATCAGTAAGTGAAAAATATCAATTTAACATCAACAAAAAGAGAGCAGAGCATAGACACCATCAAAAATTCAGGCTTACATAAAATAAATTCTCAAAATATCTATCAATGAATAAGGTCTAAAATATTACAACTTAGGCCTACCCATCAATAACTGATATTTTTTATTTAAGTTTAACAGAAAGAAGGTATAACATAGACAACATTATAGATCTAGGTCTACGCAAAATCAATTCCCATAATATCCATCAATAAATCAAGTTTACATGCCAATCAATAATTGAACAATATTAATTCAAGTTCAATTGAAAGAAGGTAAAACATAGACAATAAAAGATATAGACCTGCACAAAATAAACTTACCTATTAAGCAAAATGAACTCTTCCACATATGCATTGAAACTTGAAACTAAGAAACGATAAAATCAGCCAGAATTTTTGCGCAAATAAATTAAGAGATCATCACCAAAATTTATACAGATCATCTTTATAATGGTACTAATTAACATACAAAAAATAAAAATTCATCTATTGAAAATTGTTGGCTGTGGAGTGAGTAGAACAAACAAATTGTGAAAAAGACAGAAAGGATGATCACAATATACTTCATGTGGACGTATCAAAATTAATACTTATAGTCAATTACTCCTTTTTTCATCAAATTTCTAAAGATTTTTTTTAATCATTCATAGGCCAATTCTTCACACATTACTTATAATTTTGATCAAAGGGAACATGTATAGTCTAAATATTTTGTGATATCGATTGATAATTGAAAAACGGATTTATATTTTAGGTATTCAAAATACCACAGATTCCAAAAATACCAAAAGTGTCGCCGAAAGTTGCAAAATATGGCATACAGTGCATCAATCCTGTTCAAATCTAATGGAAGACACTAATAGGTTCAGGCAGTTATGGTAAAATTTACAATGGTATTTACAACAATTCGCCTGTTGCCTTAAAGTATTTGTCAAATGTTGAGGATGACCAAATATTGAAGGAAGCCGGATTCCTTTCAAAACTGGAACATCCAAATATTGTTAAGTTTTTTGGGATGTGTCCTGAAGAAAAAACGATTGTGCTGGAATATTTGTGTTTTAGTTTAGTTCCGTTTGGATCAAATTCAGTTGTAAATAATCTGGAAGAATTACTTGGGGAACTAAATAAATGCAACATGATTGGCTTTGAACATTTAATTCCTATTATTGCCAAACATGTGGTTTCTGGATTGACATACTTGCATAATGAAGGCGTAGCCCACAGAGACATAAAGCCAGGAAACATTATCGTGTCAAATCAGCACATGACTAACAGAAACATGGAATCAGAATGGAAGTTAAACCCAATTACAGCCAAACTTACCGATTTCGGAGAGAGTTGGGGAAAAATTACAACAACTTCATCAATTACACAAACACATACTCTCAATGCATTTAAAGGAACTATGGCCTTCATGGCACCTGAGGTTATAGAATCTAGAGGTATTGTTCGGCGAACATCCGAAGGTGACATGCAAAAGTCTGATGTATGGAGTTTAGGAATGTTATTTTTCTGCCTACTAAATCCTTCTTATAAAGCACCTTATTACAAGGAATACAAAAAGCAGCATTTACCGTGGGAAGATTTTATAAAGATGCAAATCGTTGGTCCATCACTCCCAGAAAATTGTGAAACGTATAATTATTTGCATGTAACTGATTGGATTGGAGTGTTTGAAGCTTACAAAGCATGTTTAAAGAATGATCCAAAAGAAAGAAGTAGTCTTGGCAATTTATGGAATATTCTGGAAGAAACCATTTTGCCACATTTTTACCAATTAAGATGTCATCAAGGGTCAGTGCTAGAACTATCACAAAAAAAAAGTTTGAATTCCGATACTACTAGTATATTTGAAATACCTTTAAATGACGGCACAAATGCGTGCACATTTTTAACATTAAAAATTGCAGAGTTTTTGCTAAACTTGGAATTTACTGCATGGGAAACTTTAGTAAAACCGATTGAATGTATTATAAAATATTTTCCCCAGGACATAAATCCAATAAGGGATATTGAAAAACATTACGAAGTAGGAGAGGCGTTGCAAATTCTACATATTAATGGATATTTAAAAGACATTGAAGTGAACTTTATATGTGAGAGTTGTGATGTTTTCTCTGATGATGGTAAACAAGATTTGTTGAGTGTATTAAAGAATTCTCGCGATGTTTATGCAGTGACTGTTCCACCATACACATTTTTGGTTGGTTGGTTACACGACTCCTATATTTGTATTGACACTCATGTCATAGATACGTGTGTTGGAGGGAACAATAACGGAATCATTGTGATATTTTCAAATTATGTTCATGCAGCAAGATGGATTTGGAAACGACTTGTTGCCAGTGGTATTCGAAGAGCACCTGTTCAAATGGTAAAGGTAATTATTTCTGATCCAAAAAGTTATCCCCATTCACCTTTTGTTGAGGCCAAAATGATCTAATATAATTTGTGAATTATTCGTGCCGAAGTATGTGCAAGTCAATTTGATTTCGTTTTCTGTTACAACTACGTATTTGGAAGTCGTAAAGTGAGCGGAGCCTATGAAGGGAAGTAACTCTTGATAACCAAGCTTAGAGTCAATTATGTTGAAGAAATTGAAGATATTGAAGAATCAGTTTAAGAACTCTTTTTCCACTAGGACAGCAAACAAACTCGGTAAAACTATTAAAGAATAGCATATTAACATTTTCACTGCATTTAGGGGTGTGTCAACAAGAACATTGAGATTTATAAACATTTATTTGAAAGGCTATGAAAACCGCATGTTAGTCCCGATTATCCAGAACTTTATATAGGCCTACAGCGTGAATGAACTATGCCTAACCTTATAAACAATTATAATTTGGATTGTGCGAATATTTCTTGATATCAGAGTCTAAAACCCGGTTTATTTGTCTCCTTGAATTCTGCATGTGTACAGTATTAGCCCTTTGCATTTCATGTAGACCCCCACCTTATCCCCTTTTTGCATATGAAACTATTTAGACCAGTCATTTATTAGAATTAGAAATTACTTTTAGAACTAGAGCTTATTAGAGCAATCTTTGTATTTTTCAGTAAATCAATCAATCAATCAGTCAGTTAGTTGAATAGTTATAAGATCAACCCTGTGGTTTTGGTATATATATCCTGTATGTATAGATGTATAGATGTTAGATGTTAGATTAAAGAAATATATATTATACTGGACTTTAAGAATATTGGGACCACACCTTTACATCACACAACTTTTGAATATAACACATCCGTTTACCAAACATCCAATGAAGAACCTAAACTTGAATACAACAATGCTTCTGAAGACCATAGAACCACTAAACACCCTACAACCACTAAAGACCCCACAATTGTATATCACACACCGATTCACGTCCAGTCGCCTGTAAAAAACACAATTCAAGATAAAACACTCGTGGACCTACACCACCAAACTATACGAGAACAAATCCCTATATCGACCATTGTAGATCATTCTTCCGTTAACCAACACAGTCCTGAATCTTCATCTTTTTACCTTGAGCCTAAAATGGATCCGAAGAAATCTAATAGTTGTAATTTTTGGAATAATAAACCAGTGAAATATTTCGGACTAAAAAGATTACCTTATATTCCATTCGTCACCAAGAAACTTTCTCACTCTGAGTTGATGGCATTAGTCATGTCCAAAGCGGCAAAATGTGTCGGCGTACCACAAGGATGTAGAAAAAATTCAGTATTTTTAATTGATAACAGATCTTTAAAGGATCCAACTGATTTAAAAAGTGACTTAAATGGCACTTTTTCTAAATCTATTGAGGTAAAAACCATGACAGTGATAGTTTCAGAGATCAGTGGTGTCTTCTCTGTACATGCCAAACACAGATCAAAGGTTGAATTGGATACACCCCATTTGTATCTCAATGTTCATAGAGTTAAAAATGTACATGGACTGATTAGAAATATATCATATTTCTTTGATAAGGCCGAAGAAATACTTAACAGTGCTATCGTTGTTCAATATATTGTTGATCAAGCTGTTGCTGGTGAAGTAGACGAGGTAACGTTTGAAGTTAAATCGCATGGAAATAGAAACGTTTCTGAAAAATCTACCCCGTTTCATCCAGTTAAAAAAAGCACGATAAGTGCTATAAAAATTGACTCAAGGCTAGGTAAACGCGGATCAAGTTCTATCTATTCAGAATCAATGTCCAAGACTGATGGTATTAGAGATTTCGGCGATTTTCCACGTTCAAAGAAACAGATAGCAGATATAGCAAACAAGACCCCAGGTCACTCTAAAACAACTGCTATGGACGAAGTTGAGGCATTGTTAGCTTTTAATCACGAATTAGAGGGCGATCAGGTTATCTGGCACCATAGCGATTTACCGTCCGACCTATGGGTATTAGGTACACGAAGAATGATCTTTAATTTGAAAGTTTATACCGGCCAACCAATCTCTGTCGATCCCACTTTTAACTATGGAAAATACGAAGTAACACCATTCACATATCGTCATCCACTTATCCAGTCTAAATCCAAGCATACCAGTGAATGGGTTAATGCTGTAATGATAGGACCTACAGTAATTCAGCATTCTAAAGCTGAGGATGTTTATGACGGAGCTTTTAGAGTGATTGCGCACAAAACTGGACTGAAAGATGCCAAAATTGGAATTTTAACAGATGGGGAACAGGCGTTAATCAATGCCCTCAAACCGAATTTCCCCAAAGCCGTTCACATGAGATGCACAAACCACTTTAAAAGTAACTGCAAAGAGTTTCTTTTGCAAAAGGGGATTAGCGGATCATCGCAAGAAGTATGTCTAGATATGATATTTGGCGAGAATGGAATTATTGAAGCAGAAAATAAGAAGCAATTGCATACGGAGCTAAAAAATCTGGAACAAATTTTACTTGAACTTGGAGAAGAAGGAAGACTTTTTTTCGAATACATAAAAGATAGAGAAAAGTCTGTTCTTAGAAAACTTATACGAGACAACAGACGGAACGGTGGGATGGAGGAACAGCATGGTATCCCTGTAAGAGTTTACACAAACCAAAGCGAAACCTGCAACTCCATGTTGGCGGCAAAAAAGAAGGCTTTAGGTTATACCAAAAAGGACGATCTATCAAAAAGCACCTTCATTAAAGAAATATGGATGGATTTGGTAAAATCACAAGATATAGAACTTGAAAAAGCACTCTATGGCCAAAGTGAACGTTTTAGATTAATTCCAGCAGCAAAGTATTTACAGGTAGAAATAGAAGATTGGTATCAGTTAACTGGTACACAGAAGAGAAGGTTAGTGCATACTAATTTATATGATTTATCCCATAATCCCTTAGTGCCGTTTATTTGGCATAATGGTTTTCTTTCAGACGATTTCTGCGCGGTTATCAGATTATGAAACGCTCACCCTTAAAAACTGTTGAGTGTATATTTCCGTCACGTGAGTCCTTCGGTCCATTATTTTGTCCACTACAGCTTTGGTCCCATATTAATGAATCCCGATATGTTTCTCGATAAGATGTCGAAAAAGTTCAATTTTCGTGTACGTGCTTTGAAGTTATTGCCTTAAACTCAGCCAAAATACATCAGATTCTCATTGATTATATTTACTATAAAGTATTCAGTTTTTATTCCATTTTAATATAACTTTTCTTGTCATCCAATAATTTATCCAATAATTTATTATTGATTGTCAGTGATAGAGTTGGGCTTTAGATTTCGCTGCTGTGTGGGATTATTTCAACGCTTTGAATTGCTATCTTTTCATTACTGTCAAAAGTTGATATTAATTTGTGGGAGATTAGTACATCGAAGGAAATATGTTAGTATGCTGGTTAGGCTTGGATGATCACTTTCTTATGCCCAATTGTACTCCGTATGAAGTATTGCAGTATTGTTCGAAAATCTGGCAGCAGACAGTTGATATCGAGAAAAAAATCTTCTGAAGAACATTTTATGCATTTTTTTAAATGAAGGTTTTTTTTTTAAAGGAATACAAAATTGAATTTCCAGACAACATGTAATGTTTCAGTTGAAACATAAGCATTGATAGATTTTTCTTATTTGCAGCATTATAAAATAGAATGAAAAACGAAATATCTATATTCTAGACAGACCAAAAAGTTACAATAAGAGATAGCTCAAATAACTTATTCAAAGTTTATTCAATTATATTTTAGAGAAAAATGGATGGATTTGGAAATTGTTTCAATGATGTTCTTTGTAACTCGTGATTTTCTCTGTTATCATATAGATTTTAAAATGTATTCTTTTAACACACATTCATGTATTTCTCCTTCTTATATCCATAAAAATTAAGTAAAAATACAGTTATTTATTAATTAATATATTTTTTTCAGTTATGTAGAAGATTTTAATGCTATGAGTTACACAGATATTCAAACCAACAAAGCGATAGTTTTGAAAGAAGATTCATCGGATATGAGTCGCCAAGTAAAAGAAAAACTTTCAGTTAGCCTTCACCGGTCATTACCCTTTGTTCCCCATGCAAGTTTGCTCGAAAAGAAAGCAGAAGACTTGCTTAACTCGCCCAATACGATCTCTATAGCCCCAACACACGACGTAGTAGATAATAATAAGATTTCATATCTTGTGGCAGGGAATAATACCACATACTCTGTTACTTTAAGAAATGATACGGTAACTTGTAAATGTAAATCTTTTAGGTATTTAAATATATGTAGTCATTCTGTCGCTATTGCGGAAAAACATCATGTATTAAGATTACATATTAGTAAGGTTAAAGTTCATAAGAGAAACTCGTTAACATATCCCGTTGACCAGCACGGTTCGGGGAGGAAAGGCAACGCCATTAGACAAAAAAGATTTTATAGGCCAACAGGAAGCCCACCAAAGAAAGGTCTTTTCACAAAGATTTGGCACAATAATGAGCCCTTTCTCATTTTGAAATCTAATACAATTACACCCAACAAATCGCATTGTCAACAATGTAATAATGAGTTTCCCAGAGGAGCGTTATCTATAATTCCATATGATATCGTATTAAGCCATTCGGAGCGATGGGAGTATTTAAACAGAGATAGAACTAGTTTGGACGATCCAAAATATCTACCTTCCCCTGCTGGCAAAATGAGCACAAAGTACTATTGTGTCAGAAAAGAATGCATTTTTCAGAGGTTCCCATATTTTACCCCATCATTAATTCAGCCTTCTGTTGATTTTGAATTAAGAGAAAGTCATTTTTATACGCCCACATGAAATGTGGAGCGTATATTGCCGTCACCCATGTCCGTCGGTCCGTCCGTCGGTCTGTCCGTCCGTCCGTCCGTCCGTCGGTCCGTCCGTCCACAATTGCTTGTTAACACTCTACAAGTCACAATTCTTTACGGATTTTGACGAAACTTGCTGAAATTGTTTATTATCACCCAAGGATGAACCCTATTGAAAATCAAAAGAATCGAAAAATATTTAATATGAATTATTGCCCTTGTTCTTTAAAACGCGTTCGATTTTTAGCTTGTTAACACTCTACAAGTCACAATTCTTTATGGATTTTGACGAAACTTGCTGAAATTGTTTATTATCACCCAAAGATGAACCCTATTGAAAATCAAAAGTATCAAAAAATATCTAATATGAATTATTGCCCTTGTTCTTTAAAACGCGTTCGATTTTTAGCTTGTTAACACTCTACAAGTCACAATTCTTTACGGATTTTGATGAAACTTGCTGAAATTGTTTATTATCACCCAAGGATGAACCCTATTGAAAATCAAAAGAATCGATAAATATTTAATATGAATTACTGCCCTTGTTCTTTAAAACGCGTTCGATTTTTAGCTTGTTAACACTCTACAAGTCACAATTCTTTACAGATTTTGACGAAACTTGCTGAAATTGTTTATTATCACCCAAGGATGAACCCTATTGAAAATCAAAAGAATCGAAAAATATTTAATATGAATTATTGCCCTTGTTCTTTAAAACTCGTTTGATTTTTAGCTTGTTAACACTCTACAAGTCACAATTCTTTACAGATTTTGATGAAACTTACAGAAATTGCTTATTATGACCCAAGGATAAACCCTATTGAAAATCAAAAGTATCAAAAAATATCTAATATGAATTATTGCCCTTGTTCTTTAAAACGCGTTCGATTTTTAGCTTGTTAACTTTTAAGTCACAATTCTTTATACGGATTTTGACAAAACTTACTGAAATTGTTGATTATCACCCAAGAATAAACCCTATCGAAAATTAAAAGAAACGAAAAATATTTGATATGAATTATTGCCTTTGTTCTTTAAAACACGTTGATTTTTAGGTTGTAAATACTCTAGAAGGCACAATTCTTTTCTATTGAAATAGTTTATTATCACACGATAAACCCTATCGAAAATCAAAAAATATTTGATGTGACTTATTGCCCTTCTCGGTCAAAATAGGTTTTAATTTGAAGCTCATAAACATGATTTTGACTAAACTTGATGAATGCTTAACCCTTGATGAAATCGAGAAAAAAAATGTTTGGAAGACACTTAATTTAAGTTCTGAATGAAATGTAAGCCTAAAGCCGTTTTTACACTACCTTAAAAACTGGCTCGCTTGAAGTGAACCGGGCTCGACCCGGGCCAGGCCCGCCTGACAGGTACCGTTTACACAGCGGGCCAGAATGGTGAGACATCAAGTACACACCGCCTGCGCATGCCACAAACAAAGTGATGATTTTGAAGTCGTAGTTAATATTTTGCCACATTCAAACCTCAAACGATTCTTTAAATGCTTTAATTTTGTTTTCGAGACACACAATAATAAAACTTCATGTTTGCATGCCTACTTACCTATCAAGCTATTACAAACGAGGTAGTTTATTACGACAATAGTTTCTGCGAATGAAGTCACAGGGTCAATACTATCATCGCGCATGGGCATAACTCCCCAGGTAAGTGGGCTCGGCCCAGTGGCGCGTTTACACTGCACAAATATATTGCCGAGCCGGGCTCGGTCCGGGTCGAGCTCACCTCTACTTGCCGGGCTCGGCCCACTTGAAATTATAACCGGGCCGAGCTCGCTCAACCCGTTTACACTACCACTTTTTTTGCCGAGCCGGGCTCGGTCCGGGCTCGGCCTGGATAATTATTGGCTGTGTAAACGCGACTTATGACTACAGGTTGAATATTTTATGGTTGCTGTTTTCTGCCAAATGTTCTTTTTCAAACAAAGCTGCCAGTGGGCGTATATTACCTTGCCTGGCAAGCTATCTTAAATTGTTAAAGGAAGAATTGGATTATAATCCAATAAATTAATATCGATATAATCAATATGTATTTCGTTTGAAACTATCTTTGTTATTCAGTCTAAATTATGATCATATGTAACAGTAAAAACCTGTGTCAGTTTAACAGTAAAATACCCTATATTAAATATTTTGGACATAAATTGTGTTTATCTTTCAGTACAGCTCATAATGTTGGCGTATATTGTCCTTATCCCATCCTGTCTTCTCTCAAAACTTGACTAGTTTTCATACCCCCACATGAAATGTGAGCGTGCTCAGTCGGTCTCTCATGCCGTCCACAAATGGCTTGTTAACACTCTACAGGTCAGAGTTTATTACGGATTTTCAGTATACTTGTTTATTACCACCCAAAGTGGAACCCTTTTGTTTTTGGTTCCATTTCTAAAAAAAACTGGAATCCTGGCAATCTCAGAACTAGAACATAAGCGAGTGAAATGTTGAGTTTTGGATGGATGTTAACGAAACTTTGTATACTTGTTTATAACCACCCAAAGAAGAATCTTTTTGATTTGTGTCCGAAAACAATTCCGAAAACAATTCCTAGAATTCTGGAACTCTTAAACTTATAATTAAAAAACGAGTCAAATTTAGAGCTAGTTAACACTTTACAGGTCAGATTTTTTTTATGGATTTTCACGGAACTTGGTATACTAGTTTTTTACCACCCAAGGAAGAACCCTATTAATTTTGGAAAAAAATTCTTGGAATTCTGGAACTCAGAATTTGACGTCAAATGTTGAGCTTGTTAATATTCTACAGGTCATAGTGAAACACAATTCATTTTCGAAATAAGACGCTCACACCTTCACACACGCGCTCTCCAATTCTAGACTATGCCTATCAATGTAAAATTTATATATTTACCACTCATCTTAACGAGTTTCAAGAAGGCCAGTTTTTCTTAAAAAAATGTCCGAATTTTGAACTATGTCCGTGTTTTCGATTTCTGCCCATTCGATAAACGAAAACCCGGACTTCGCGGACAAATTTTGTCCGAATTTCATCATGTCCGGGTTTTCGAAAATAGCCTACATTAAAAAACGAAAACTCGGACGCCGGACAAAATATGTCCGAGTTTTTTTTTGTCCGTGTTTTCGATTTTTGGCTATGGCCAAAACGAAAACCCGGACATAACGGACATTTTTTGTCCGTCATGTCCGTGTTTTCGTTTCAAGCATGGGCAAAAATCGAAAACCCGGACATTAGAAAACTCGGACATATTTTGTCCGTGATGTCCGTGATGTCCGCGATGTCCGTGTTTTCGACCTCACCCCAAAGTTAGCTTCTTTTGTTAAATGTGAAAAGTGAACAACACCTATGGACCCCAAATCGATGTACATTGATTCTGATGTGACAATGAGATGTATCTTACAAAACTATGTGGTTTAGTGAAATTATTTCCACAAGAAAGTGAAGAGATGGTCTACGGTGAATGAACTAAAATGTAAACAAACTGACGTGGGTCAATGTCAGTAGACCAGACTTAACTTTTACGCGTTACAATGGATTATTATTAGTGTATATTTGTGATTAAATATTTCTCTCGTCATCTCGGTCCTTATTAATGAATTTTAATATTCAAGGGTTGTTATAATGCTCATAATCAAATCTCAACAGTTCAACTAAGGTCTGTTTTGCTATTCAGGTGTGAAGTCATTTAGTTTCTTCCCCTTTAGCCATTAGAGTCTGTCTGCAAGTTACTAGGTAATTCCCACAACACCTTCTAGTTCATTTCCCTGGCCAGGAACATCTGTTTAGTTTCCTGCCATTTCATTCTTTACATCCACCCTCCTTTCCCCCCGTACATAACCTAAACTATCTTAATATGGTAACAACACCCCCCTTGCCTACATATTACACTCCCCCCACCCTTGCCTAAAATACTCCTGGATTTTCCCCAATTTACTCTACTGCTAGCCTTAACCCAATGCCCAATCTTTCTATGTCTTCTAATAGGTGGTCTGCTGATCTATCTCTGTTTTCGCTGGCTGCTTCAAACATTTGTAAATATGTCTCTGCGTTGTTGACTGTCTGACCATTTGCTAAATTCCTAAGTAAAGCGTAGTTGTAGTATCTTGCGTTGGAGGTAACATGGTCATCCTTTGGTGGTGGCGAACTTCCGGCCAATGTCAGATGGTTATATTTCAGGAACAGATCTTCTTCTCCCAGTGGTTCGGCGGTTCCTTTCGCTAACTCAAGGGCTGTAAACGTGAAATACATCCAATTTCTCTTTTTGTTCTTATCCATGATTTTCCATTCTTTTGGAGGCCATTTGATGGTTGGGGTGACATTCACTACTTCATCTTGATCCCATTCCCGAGGGGCAGCAGGAAACAGGGGCATACCTCCAAATTTTAATAGTTTAGTGGCTCTTTCTGCATGTTTGGTTTTGATCGTTTCCATTCGTCGCCGGACAACCCGAATATCTTTTTCCTGTTCATTTGGTCTTTTCACCCGGCGCCTTTCAGCTTCGGCTAACTCCTCCTCTATCTTCCGCCTTTGCTGTAGTGTGGATTCCATCTGTTTTTTTTATCTTTTCAATGAGGTCAGTGTCTTCCTTATCTTTGGTCTTCTTATTCACTACCACCACTTTCTCAACAATGATCTTATCTTCCACCACTCTCTTGGCGCTCTTCCCCTCTTCTGTCTGTTGTATCTCTTCCGGTATCTTGTATCCCACCTCCTTCTTCTCCTCTGTCTTCTTTTCATCTCCTACACTCTGCCTATCTTCCATCTTCTTAACTTCGGTCTTCCCTTTATCTTCCACTCTCTGTCTATCTTCCACCTTCTTAACTTCGGTCTTCCCTTTATCTTCCACTCACTGTCTATCTTCCACCTTCTTAACTTCGGTCTTCCCTTTATCTTCCACTCTCTGTCTATCTTCCACCTTCTTAACTTCGGTCGTCCCTTTAGCTTCCACTCTCTGCCTATCTTCCACCTTCTTAACTTCGGTCTTCCCTTTATCTTCCACTCTCTGTCTATCTTCCACCTTCTTAACTTCGGTCTTCCTTTTATCTTCCACTCTCTGTCTATCTTCCACCTTCTTACCTTCGGTCTTCCCTTTATCTTCCGATTTATACCTATCTTCTCTCTCCTTTAAACTCTCTTTCCTATATCTCCTTTCCTCTTTATCTACTTCTTCTCTTTTATTCATTCGTCTTATTTCTCTGCTGTCTTCTTCCCTTCGATAGAACCTTCGTTCTGGTTCTCTTCTAAACCACCTCCCCATGTTTCTCTGTCTGTTATATCCCCCTAGTCTCCATCTCGGTCTTCTACCATGATCAATTCCTTCCAATCGGCGGTCTGTCCTTGTCTCCCATTCATTTGTTTTCCTCTTCTTAACGGCCCCTTCTTCGATCTTCTTTTCCTCTCTTTTCACCTCCCTTTCCATCCGCGGTGATCTCATAGGTTCTGCAACAGGAAGTATTTCTATGCTGTTGGTGTCAGGTGTTCTCAGGGGAGACCAGAGGGTTGTGGTTTCCACCAGATCTGCTTCGCCTAATGCACCATCCTGGCCACCAGGAAAAACGGCAACAGCAGATCGGAGTCTACCGATGAACACCTCTGGGACTCCCAAGAGCCTTGCTGCTATCCTCCGGATGGTATCAACAGCGCTCGTCTCCGTCAACTTAAACAGGCTGGGGGAGCTCTTTGGAAAAAGACTGGCGAAGCGCCTCATAAGAGATTCCATCAGCCGAGGTTGCCGTAAGATGCCGGTCTTCAATTCGGCCTGGTGCCACCCCTGGTATTTCCCATCGGCGACGCAAAAGGTTGCCTCCATCAAATCTGAAGATAAAATCAGCTTTCCGAGTTCCGCCTTCACTTCTTCTGGGTCGGTCGCCTTGGCTTGAGAATCGACAGCGTTAATTAGATACATCGCCTCTTTTGACTTCCTATCCGTCGGTTTGATGACACTCGAGTATATATCCGGAAATGAAGCGACCCAAAAACAGTTATTCTCTGATAAGCTTCCTTGAGGCATCTCCTCTAGTTCTTGCTGGTTGACGTGGGTTTTCAGATCTGTGGACCTCCTAAAATCGTCCCGGTTTGGGCACCAAGGGCATATCACGGACATCTTCCGGTGAGGGGCTGATGTTAAATGCCCTTTTAGCAGCTTGTTGGTGGAAAAGGTCAAATTACAAAGCTGGCATTGGTACGTCTTCTCTTCACTCATCTAGAAAGGGAAAACAATCACAAGATGGAGACATGATTGTATTGATTGTAGGGAAATGTCACCATACACAAAAGGGCAACGGATTTGAAATTGATAGTAGTAGTAGTAGTAGTAGTAGTAGTAGTAATATGAATACGACTTTAGAACATCTTAAAACGGTACCATAACAAGAGGATACTAGTTAACATGAAATATTAGAAGGTTGGTCGTGTCGATATCACGGCCACATTTGCCTGAATCACTTTCTGGTTTCCTAACGCCGCTCTGGAGAACGAAGTCCCTATTCGTTACACGACTAAATTGGTGTCTACGTTGATCAGACGTATTCATCCAATCCGACAGGGCCATCATTTAGCATATCCCGAATCTCTCGAAGTCGACCAAATCATAAACTAAATAAAATCTTCAACCGTGGGAATCGGTAACCTCTCTTAATCAGGATAGGAACAAGACATTTTGTGAGCTAGGCCTTAGGCTTCATCATGCTCCTTCCAAGCCGCAGTCCGAGCCCCATGGGTATGCTAAACGGTAAATCCTCTGTCGGTCTTCCAGACTCTTTATATCATTCTCCTGCAAAACGTCATTGCGTACTTCCGCTGTCTATTCCTTTAATTCAGAATAACATAATATTCCCTTCTACATCAATTTACTATGTTCTTCCCTATATTTAATTATCCACTTAGGTGTGTTGATCCCTTTGTATGGCAAAATTCTGTCGATGTGATATATTTTAGGATTCGTGGTCTTCCCCTTTTTGACCATATACGTTAGATCGTCTATCTTCTTAGTTATCAAATACGGACCTTTCCATCGAGAAGTCAGTTTCTGACAGATACCTATCTTCCTGGACGAATCATACAACCACACAAGTTGACCTTCTTTAAGTGTCCGTTTGCTGGACTTGATATCGTAGTATTTCTTTTGGTATTGCACATTCTTCTTTATGTGTGTCCTTGCGATATTATGACCCTTTGTTAATCTCTCTTGTAGTTTTCTTATGTATTCCTCAACTTCTGAATTTTCTTCCCTAGGAATAGGTACCACAGCTTCAAGAGGCATAACAATATTTCTTCCTATCATCATCATATTTGGTGTCATTCCAGTAGTTGAATGAACTGAAGCGCGGTATGCCATCATCACTTGCGGCAAGTATGCATCCCATTGATTTTGATTGTGCTCGCAGAACATTGTTAACATGGAACCGAGAGTCCTGTTGAAACGCTCTACAACTCCATTAGCTTGTGGACGTTGACTTGTCGTCCTGGTCTTGTCTATATGAAGTAAGTCACACATTCCATAGAAAATTCGTGACTCAAAGTTACTTCCTTGATCCGAATGTATCTGCATTGGAGTACCGAAGCGAGAGATGAATTCGTCAACAATAACTCGAACAATCGTTGTTGAATCTTGATCTGGTATAGCAATTGCCTCTGTCCATTTTGTGAAGCAATCCGAGATACCAATATAAATCTGTTTCCCTTTTGTGAATATGGTAGAGGTCCTAGAATGTCGACCGCCACTCTTTCCATGGGTTCGCTGACGTTGTACATTCCTAAAGGTGCCTTATAGGGTTGTTTGGGAGGTTTCTTTGCAGCACAAAGATCACACTGCTCTATATACCGTTGTACATCTTTCCTTTGGCCAACCCAGTAGAACGACCGTTTTAACCTTCCAAGTGTTTTATCTACCCCCAGTTGTCCACCAGATGGAATGTCGTGGAAGTATTTTATAACAGTATCAGCAAGAGTGATAGGAACAACCATTTGGAAAATGTTTGAATCTTCAAATTCATCAGCGTATAATCTGTATAATATACCATTATTTATCCTCAATCTATCCCATTGTCTCCACAGAGTTTTGAACTTGGCAGAGCTCTCAGATATCTCAACCCACTTTGGTCTTTCTCTTCCCTCTTCAAGTTTCAGAAACAATCTTGCAATATCTTGATCTTCCAGCTGGGCCGATCTCAATTTATCGGGAGAGAATTCAATACTTTTGTCGTAGTTTTCCTGTGTTTGCAATCTGGTCGTTGCCCGTACTACCGAATTTGGAGCATTGTCTTCGTCGTTGTCGTGGCTGTTCAGTCTCTCTTGGTTCTCACACGATTTACATGGTCGTCGACTTAGTGCATCGGCATTTATGTGTTTTGCGCCGCTCCTATGTTCGATTTCTAAGTTATAAGTCTCCATTTCCTCCAACCATCTGGCTGTTTGACCGGTTGGTCTTTTCAATGATTTCATCCAGCTCACTGCAGAATTATCAGTTCGCAGAAGAACGTTTTGGCCATAGAGGTATGAGTGAAAGTTTTTCAAAGCCGTGATAACTGCCAACAACTCTTTTCTGGTGACACAGTATTGTTGTTCGTGTATATTCATTGTCTTTGACATATAGGCGACCACCCTTTCATGTCCATTTTATGATATGTCTAAGCCCAAAAAGAAAAATTTGTTTCCACCTCAGGCAGGCAAGTTCATTTTTGATATTGTTGTGACAGAAACATTTAGGCCTAATATCTTAACACAAAACTTCAGCTTGAAATGAGACTATGGCTTAACAGATAAACATTCAAATCAGAAAGTGTAAGGATAGACCAAATTCAATAAATCAAAGTAGGCCTACTAGCTCTTGGTTTAACTCACCGCTTAATATGTCACAAGTTTCTTTAGATACACCAACATTTATCAAGTATTTCATCAAGTCGTCAATCGATGTCTTTTCATTTATCATCATCAATGGTTGTTGGTTCATCATTAGGCCTCTGTCATGTCTAACTTTATCTAAAAAAAAAAAAAAAAAGTCACCTGTTCTTCAAGCAAACAAAAAAACGTCTGCACGCGGCCTTGACCTCTCATGACCTTATCAAAGTGCAGAGGAACATCAGATTTATCTATCGTCTGATTGGTTGACTTTGGTATTTCTGTTAAATACAGACCAAGAAGCCTAATCACGCGACGTCTGAAAAAAATGGCCGCCAGCGGGAAATCTTTCAATTAACGCCAAATGGCAAAATAGACCAATTTAATAGTTAGGCTATCTCAATTAACTATGATTAATTTTGCTGAATTTATGATATGTCTAAGCCTAAATGAAAAGATTTTTTTTTTTCAAGAAACGAATAATTATGCAACATTTGCTTGGAAAATTCCATTTGGTATCGGTACACAAAATTTCATTAAAAGAAAATATTTAGGCCTAGCAAGTAATAAAATAGAATCCGGGCTATTAGTATTACTATTAGCCATCATTGCCCTACTCTACTTACTTTGGCTTCATCGAAATTTGATATCGTCTGAAACCACTAGGCTAGACTCTAGGCCTATCGCCTCCTTAGGTTAGAATGTGAACTGAATAATGTTCCATTCGCAATTAGGCTTAGGCCTATTGCGAATTTTATAGTCATATGAATGTTATATTAAAATGCATACTTTCAACAAAAGAAATTCCTTCAAACACACACTTTCAAGTCAAAATAAAATACGTTGTCCTTCTCTTCCAAGTTCCTTTGCCTCTGTGACTGTTGGGCGTTCAGCACGGTTCAGCAATGACGACAGCAGTACTAGTTTTTGGCGCCGGCGGTAACCATGCGATCACGTGGTAATTACGTCATTGCAGGATCATATTACATGTTTAGGCTCTAAGCACCTTGATCATTACATGTTGTAATTCTAAACATGTTTAGAATTTTGATACATGGACTTCAATGTGCTTAGAATTTAAACATTTTGCTAAACATGTTTAGCTGTAAACATGTTTAGAATGTGTTTAGGCTCTAAGCACAATTTTTACAGTGTATTGTAAGAGAGTAACGGGCTGAAAAATTAACGTGTTTTAAAGAACAAGGGCAATAACTCATCAAATATTATTTCGATAGGGTTTATCCTTATGTCAATACAAACACTCATACCAAGTTTCATCAAAATCCATCAAGAAACGAGCTCTCTATGGTGTCCACAAGATATTTTCAAAAGCAAGGGCAATAACCCATGAAATATTTGTCGATTTGTCTGATTTTCAATAGGGTTCATCCTTGGGTGATTACAAACACTCACAGCAAGTTTCATAAAAATCCAACAAGAAACAAGCTCTCTAACGTGACCACAACTTTGTTAAAGACTGATAAATTAACGCGTTTTAAAGAACGGCAATAACTCATCAAATATTATTTCGATGTTTCTGATTTTCAATAGGGTTTATCCTAATGTAAATACAAACACTCATACCAAGTTTCATCAGAACCCATCAAGAAACGAGCTCTCTATGGTGTCCACAAGATATTTTCAAAAGCAAGGGCAATAACCCATGAAATATTTTTCGATTCGTCTGATTTTCAATAGGGTTCATTCTTGGGTGATAACAAACACTTACAGCAAGTTTCATCAAAATCCATCAAGAAACGAGCTCTCTATGGTGTCCACAAGATATTTTCAAAAGCAACGGCAATAACCCATGAAATATTTTTCGATTCGTCTGATTTTCAATAGGGTTCATCCTTGGGTGATAACAAACACTCACAGCAAGTTTCATCAAAACCCATCAAGAAACCAGCTCTCTATCGTGTCCACAACAATTGTGGACGGACAGGCGGACAGACAGACAGGGACGAAAACAATATACGCCCACATTAATGTGGCAAATAAAATGGATTCAGAAATACCAGCAGACAGACGAAATAAAAGAGGTGCAGAACTACAAGCAGTCATACCAAAAACGGGCGCGCGGCTACCAGAATACAGACAGGTTAACTAAAAGGGACACGGGAATACCAGCAGACAGACAAACGAAACACGAACAGTTACAATGGAATTTGGCAGAATACTTTCAAATTCTAAAACGCGGAATTATGATTCAAATACATAGTGTCATATATCATTGGAAAGCGTACTTAAAGCATAATACGAATCGAAAATAATTTGTGTCGTATGTAAAAAATAAAGAAACCAAGTACTGACGATCCGAACCGCAAAACGAAACTCGAAATCCAAAAAGACATTTTGACGAAACATAGGTAACAGCTTAAGAACTTTTCATATGAGGAATTATATCAATCATACATGAGTAAGTATATCATAATGAAAAGTGGTATCAGGTGTCTAGAAGAGTAAGCATACCCATAGGTCACGTGACAGAGATGTTAGAAGTAAAAAATTGCAATTTTCTGACGGCCATAAAACCGGAAGTAAACATTGGGAATGTAAAATGATTATATCATTGGATAGATCTTGTTAACGGCATTCCCTGATTCTGGATTTCTATTTAAAGAAAAATCATTCATTTCAAGATGGCGGCTAATATGAAATATCTGGGTCAGATTTTATCATTTCATATTTTGTCAATGGTTATTTCTAGCACATTGCAAAAAGATTTTTTTGAATATCTGCGTTATTCCGGAAGTTAAAATTTCAACTTAGCAAGCGAATGACGTCAAAACAATGGAATTTGGCAGAATACTTTCAAATTCTAAAACGCGGAATTATGATTCAAATACATAGTGAATATATAGTCATATATCATTGGAAAGCGTACTTAAAGCATAATACGAATCGAAAATAATTTGTGTCGTATGTAAAAAATAAAGAAACCAAGTACTGACGATCCGAACCGCAAAACGAAACTCGAAATCCAAAAAGACATTTTGACGAAACATAGGTAACAGCTTAAGAACTTTTCATATGAGGAATTATATCAATCATACATGAGTAAGTATATCATAATGAAAAGTGGTATCAGGTGTCTAGAAGAGTAAGCATACCCATAGGTCACGTGACAGAGATGTTAGAAGTAAAAAATTGCAATTTTCTGACGGCCATAAAACCGGAAGTAAACATTGGGAATGTAAAATGATTATATCATTGGATAGATCTTGTTAACGGCATTCCCTGATTCTGGATTTCTATTTAAAGAAAAATCATTCATTTCAAGATGGCGGCTAATATGAAATATCTGGGTCAGATTTTATCATTTCATATTTTGTCAATGGTTATTTCTAGCACATTGCAAAAAGATTTTTTTGAATATCTGCGTTATTCCGGAAGTTAAAATTTCAACTTTGCAAGCGAATGACGTCAAAACCGGAAGTGATGTAAAATTTTTGAAAATACCATTTTGTTCAGATTGCTGAGAATAAAATTGCAAAAGTTAAAAAAAATTGTCCCAAAAAGGTGCTCCAAAAGTCAGAGACAAAGTTCTTAAAGTGCATGTTTTGAAACTTTTATCTGAAAGCAAATCGATTAAAGAAATAAACGAAAAAAATCCCATCAAAATCTTAAAATACATTTGTTTTCATACGTCATTTCCGGTTATGTGAAAATGCGTCATTTTACATTCATTCACTAACGAGCACATATTTATCGTGGGAAATCGTGTCAGATTATGTGTGGTATGCGCAGTTTTGGCTGGGGATCGTGACCAGATTTCGAAAAAGAAAATAGTCATTATGAAAACAAGCTAGAACGCACTGCAATGAAATTGACCAAATTTGACGTAAATAATGGCTAAATATTTATGAAAGTCGCAATGGTTTGAGTTTTATTAAAAACACAGACCCTGTATCTACCAACGAAAATGAAAAAAAACTTGACTGAATTTGCTAATACCTATAATGAATGGTACATATCTACAAACACAGTACACAGCAGCAGCGATATGTGTTGAAATGACACGCAAACAAAACCAGTTCAACACCTGCATGATACAATGATTATCATTGATCAGCAATAATTGAAAGCGAACTGTCAATAAAGATTTGAAATTCGAAGTGTTAGCATAAACATAATATATATAAATGAATAGCTAGCAGGACCCGAGGGGGGTTAGTGACCCCTAAACATAAAACTGTTACCAGCTGTTGTTTATATTTTATCAAGGGCTATTTGTTAACAAGGAAAGACATGTTATAGTAATTGTCTAATCGAGCGTACTATTGTTTTTATCTCAATTGATCTTTAGGAGAGGATTTTTATTTGATACAGTAAGGTTTTTGAAATATGTTAATAAGACAAAACACTATATATCACACTTACAACAGCATCGTCGACCTCATTCAGAAGTGTGTCATCTGTCTATCTTAAAGGGGACCAGTCTTCATTTATATTGGTTGATTTGGGTCTTGAATATACTTAAGTGTCCTTCAGAGACACTAGAAATGTACGAAAATTGCATATTTCCTTCAAAAATATCTTAAATTAGACATTTCTCCTTCTATTTCTATAGATGACTTTTCTATATATTGCATAGTATCGCACATGGATTTGAAGACTCAAATTTCAATGGTGAGTTGTGATAACCAGTACTAAATTGCTGAACTAAAAAAGTCCCTGTTTCTGAGACTTGGAAAAATCGACCCACGAAAATGAAGCCTGTGCCACTTTAACTTCCATTGAATATAAGTCCATGACAACTTAACCAATTGCTCAGAACTGCTGGTTGATGTTACCTGTGTCGTACTCGGAGGAGAAGAAGAAGATCCCTCTATTCTATTAAAGCATTTTAATGCTCAGCTTAAACTGGCGAAGTTCACCGCGGATTCATGTGGAAGTACATATATAGGAGAAAATAAAAGAACTCTTGACGTACAACATCAACACAAGCCCGGTAATGAACGACCATCTACTGTGTCTGAAAACCTTGTATTTGGAAGAAAAACGACACATCAACTTTGACAAAACGAAGGTATTGACAATCAACAAGCACATTTGATAAAACCTGAAGACTGCACGAAGACTATCATCATCAGAGGACAACAGTCTACTTAAACAGATATGAAGGTGTGCGCTTATCTCATGAATAGGATAAACTTTACTGCATGTACGATGATATCACATAATGTGGGATCATCTGAGGTGGCTATATATAGCCAAACCTCAACTCCAGTATCTGCACTGATGAGGCACAGAAGGCTGAAACAGTACAGTTTGCAGTTAGTTATACTGTATTCTATATTTATTATTATTATTATTTATTCACGGCTTAGCAAATCACTTGCTTTTGCCAAAATAGAAATTACAAAAATTATACATATAATGCACACATTATTTACACAGAAATAAATAAATCCAATATACACATTTATTTACATAAACCCATTAAGGATCGTTATTATAATACATGATTTTATCTTTGATTACACTTTTCGGTTAGAGTAGCTCTTAGTTTCATAGAGTAAAAGATGTATTTACCCAAATTAGTAATAATTTTATTAGATTTGGAACTCATCAGATTTTTCATTTTTGGTATTGACGGAAACGACCAATAATTGCGTGAAAAGTACTTCCTGCGGATAGAAATATAAGCAGGACAACAAAGAAGAAAATGATACTCATCTTCAACAGATTTCATTTTACAGCAAATGCATAGTCTCTTGTTACGTTCAACTTTAGAAAATCTTCCTAGTTATTATATATTAGTTAATAAAAACATTTCAACTGCCTTGATATTCATTTGTTTAAAGGAACAGTCTGAATTTTTGTTTATGTCAATTTTTTGTTTTTGCTCAAATTTTGAAAACTTTACACCAAAATCTCTAACAATGTGTCCTTTAATGTATCTGAAAGTTTTAACTTTAACATTAACTTGCGTAAGGTTTTTAAGTGTGTCATATTTTTTGGACGCTGATATAATACTACTGAACGGATTTGAGTAAAAAAAACGCCTAATTGTAGAGAAATGTTTTGTAAAGGTTTCAGTTAGAAATATCGAGCTATTATTAAGCCAAACACAAAAACTTGGTCAAACTGCTTAATTAACAATAAGTACTTCCTGTTTGTAATCAACCTTTTAATATGCATAGGTATAATGAGCATACATTAGAAATTCTGTCCGGTAACATATGCGATGTTTTTGATAATAGAAACTTTTTTCATAAAAGCAGAATGGCCCTTTAAAAATGTACCCCTCTCATTAATAAATTGTTTCAACAATACCTATCGTTGTTTATTTGTTAGTTGTCATTCACCTTTTGATTTATTTAGTACTTTATCAATTTATTACTTATCGACATATGTATGTTATTTTAAGAATCATCATGTTGTTTTGTATCAATTAGATTATAATGTAATATAATGTAAAACCAACCAATTTTATCATAATGTGCCTGAGAATGACGGGGGAAAATGTTATATTTTTATAGTTTGTGTATGTTGGTTACTACTTGTCCGTCATCTTCATTTTAAAAAAAGGTAAAAGATAACAATTTAACATTCATTATAATAATTCATTCTTTTCAGTTATTACAATAAAAAAAAAACATGGTAAAAGTGTTTAGTCGTTCGGAATGGCCAATTTTAAAACTAAAAATTGGCCATTCCGAACGACTAAACACTTTTACCATGTCAGCCCCTTCCGACCTGCATCACTATCAGGGAGAAACAGGGTTGAAATTCCAAAGGAATCATCTCCACCCATGTCGGGATTGGACCCTGGATATCCCTAGCCTAAAGTTCTCTTTTAATTGGACTGAGAAATATTAGTTAAAATATATAAAATGCAGAAGTCAATATATTTGCAACTTATTGTAATAACTGAAAAGAATGAATTATTATAATGAATGTTAAATTGTTATCTTTTACCTTTTTTTAAAATGAAGATGAGGGACAAGTAGTAACCAACATACACAAACTATAAAAATATAACATACCTTATATTAAAATATTCAATTGTCTATAAATACTAAGCGTAATAAAACATTTAACAATATATAGACAAAGCTTTATGAAGCGTCAATCACTGGTTAAAAATGTATGCAAAGTTTCGACGTGTTTCCCCCGTCATTCTCAGGCACATTATGATAAAATTGGTTGGTTGGTATATTACATTATAATCTAATTGATACAAAACAGAACATGATGATTCTTAAAATAACATACATATGTCGATAAGTAATAAATTGATAAAGTACTAAATAAATCAAAAGGTGAATGACAACTAACAAATAAACAACGATAGGTATTGTTGAAACAATTTATTAATGAGAGGGGTACATTTTTAAAGGGCCATTCTGCTTTTATGAAAAAAGTTTCTATTATCAAAAACATCGCATATGTTACCGGACAGAATTTCTAATGTATGCTCATTATACCTATGCATATTAAAAGGTTGATTACAAACAGGAAGTACTTATTGTTAATTAAGCAGTTTGACCAAGTTTTTGTGTTTGGCTTAATAATGGCTCGATATTTCTAACTGAAACCTTTACAAAACATTTCTCTACAATTAGGCGTTTTTTTTACTCAAATCCGTTCAGTAGTATTATATCAGCGTCCAAAAAATATGACACACTTAAAAACCTTACGCAAGTTAATGTTAAAGTTAAAACTTTCAGATACATTAAAGGACACATTGTTAGAGATTTTGGTGTAAAGTTTTCAAAATTTGAGCAAAAACAAAAAATTGACATAAACAAAAATTCAGACTGTTCCTTTAAACAAATGAATATCAAGGCAGTTGAAATGTTTTTATTAACTAATATATAATAACTAGGAAGATTTTCTAAAGTTGAACGTAACAAGAGACTATGCATTTGCTGTAAAATGAAATCTGTTGAAGATGAGTATCATTTTCTTCTTTGTTGTCCTGCTTATATTTCTATCCGCAGGAAGTACTTTTCACGCAATTATTGGTCGTTTCCGTCAATACCAAAAATGAAAAATCTGATGAGTTCCAAATCTAATAAAATTATTACTAATTTGGGTAAATACATCTTTTACTCTATGAAACTAAGAGCTACTCTAACCGAAAAGTGTAATCAAAGATAAAATCATGTATTATAATAACGATCCTTAATGGGTTTATGTAAATAAATGTGTATATTGGATTTATTTATTTCTGTGTAAATAATGTGTGCATTATATGTATAATTTTTGTAATTTCTATTTTGGCAAAAGCAAGTGATTTGCTAAGCCGTGAATAAATAATAATAATAATAAATATAGAATACAGTATAACTAACTGCAAACAGTACTGTATCGGCCTTCTGTGCCTCATCAGTGCAGATACTGGAGTTGAGGTTTGGCTATATATAGCCACCTCAGATGATCCCACATTATGTGATATCATCGTACATGCAGTAAAGTTTATCCTATTCATGAGATAAGCGCACACCTTCATATCTGTTTAAGTAGACTGTTGTCCTCTGATGATGATAGTCTTCGTGCAGTCTTCAGGTTTTATCAAATGTGCTTGTTGATTGTCAATACCTTCGTTTTGTCAAAGTTGATGTGTCGTTTTTCTTCCAAATACAAGGTTTTCAGACACAGTAGATGGTCGTTCATTACCGGGCTTGTGTTGATGTTGTACGTCAAGAGTTCTTTTATTTTCTCCTATATATGTACTTCCACATGAATCCGCGGTGAACTTCGCCAGTTTAAGCTGAGCATTAAAATGCTTTAATAGAATAGAGGGATCTTCTTCTTCTCCTCCGAGTACGACACAGGTAACATCAACCAGCAGTTCTGAGCAATTGGTTAAGTTGTCATGGACTTATATTCAAAGGCTGACATATAGATTTCAGTAATCAAGGATGACAGGGGACCAATGGAAGTTAAAGTGGCACAGGCTTCATTTTCGTGGGTCGATTTTTCCAAGTCTCAGAAACAGGGACTTTTTTAGTTCAGCAATTTAGTACTGGTTATCACAACTCACCATTGAAATTTGAGTCTTCAAATCCATGTGCGATACTATGCAATATATAGAAAAGTCATCTATAGAAATAGAAGGAGAAATGTCTAATTTAAGATATTTTTGAAGGAAATATGCAATTTTCGTACATTTCTAGTGTCTCTGAAGGATACTTAAGTATATTCAAGACCCAAATCAACCAATATAAATGAAGACTGGTCCCCTTTAAGATAGACAGATGACACACTTCTGAATGAGGTCGACGATGCTGTTGTAAGTGTGATATATAGTGTTTTGTCTTATTAACATATTTCAAAAACCTTACTGTATCAAATAAAAATCCTCTCCTAAAGATCAATTGAGATAAAAACAATAGTACGCTCGATTAGACAATTACTATAACATGTCTTTCCTTTTTAACAAATAGCCCTTGATAAAATATAAACAACAGCTGGTAACAGTTTTATGTTTAGGGGTCACTAACCCCCCTCGGGTCCTGCTAGCTATTCATTTATATATATTATGTTTATGCTAACACTTCGAATTTCAAATCTTTATTGACAGTTCGCTTTCAATTATTGCTGATCAATGATAATCATTGTATCATGCAGGTGTTGAACTGGTTTTGTTTGCGTGTCATTTCAACACATATCGCTGCTGCTGTGTACTGTGTTTGTAGATATGTACCATTCATTATAGGTATTAGCAAATTCAGTCAAGTTTTTTTTCATTTTCGTTGGTAGATACAGGGTCTGTGTTTTTAATAAAACTCAAACCATTGCGACTTTCATAAATATTTAGCCATTATTTACGTCAAATTTGGTCAATTTCATTGCAGTGCGTTCTAGCTTGTTTTCATAATGACTATTTTCTTTTTCGAAATCTGGTCACGATCCCCAGCCAAAACTGCGCATACCACACATAATCTGACACGATTTCCCACGATAAATATGTGCTCGTTAGTGAATGAATGTAAAATGACGCATTTTCACATAACCGGAAATGACGTATGAAAACAAATGTATTTTAAGATTTTGATGGGATTTTTTTCGTTTATTTCTTTAATCGATTTGCTTTCAGATAAAAGTTTCAAAACATGCACTTTAAGAACTTTGTCTCTGACTTTTGGAGCACCTTTTTGGGACAATTTTTTTTAACTTTTGCAATTTTATTCTCAGCAATCTGAACAAAATGGTATTTTCAAAAATTTTACATCACTTCCGGTTTTGACGTCATTCGCTTGCAAAGTTGAAATTTTAACTTCCGGAATAACGCAGATATTCAAAAAAATCTTTTTGCAATGTGCTAGAAATAACCATTGACTTGAGGCGTTTTTATTTAATCAAATCGCTTTGACACTTATCAAAGTGTGCGTTTATTTAAACGAAGCGCCTACAACGATTTGAGTACAATACACACTTATTTTAGCGATTTGCCAAAGCGAGTACCCAAATCGACCAAATCGTTGAACACAGCGCTTTGGTACGATTCGATGTAGATTCAAGATGGTGGGAAACAATGCTATCAAATATGTACATTTCTAGAATTTGTTCTGATAGGATAGGATGGAGGACAGAATGTCATTTTTTAACCAGCGTTTGAATTTGTATTACAACAAAGAACAACATCAGTATTAGAATTTATTCCATATTGGCAAATTTAACTGTGTTCAATCCAAAAATAAACAGTTAGCTTTTCCATAATCTGTTTATTTGGAAGGGCAGATAACTCGATAGCAGACGAACTCGACCAAACAAATATAACTACGTTTATTTAAGGAGAGTTGATTTGTACCACGTGATGAAACTCGGCCGTCAAAGCGAGTTGATGCGATTTGCTTGAATAAAAAGGCCTAAAATATGAAATGATAAAATCTGACCCAGATATTTCATATTAGCCGCCAGCTTGAAATGAATGATTTTTCTTTAAATCGAAATCCAGAATCAGGGAATGCCGTTAACAAGATCTATCCAATGATATAATCATTTTACATTCCCAATGTTTACTTCCGGTTTTATGGCCGTCAGAAAATTGCAATTTTTTACTTCTAACATCTCTGTCACGTGACCTATGGGTATGCTTACTCTTCTAGACACCTGATACCACTTTTCATTATGATATACTTACTCATGTATGATTGATATAATTCCTCATATGAAAAGTTCTTAAGCTGTTACCTATGTTTCGTCAAAATGTCTTTTTGGATTTCGAGTTTCGTTTTGCGGTTCGGATCGTCAGTACTTGGTTTCTTTATTTTTTACATACGACACAAATTATTTTCGATTCGTATTATGCTTTAAGTACGCTTTCCAATGATATATGACACTATGTATTTGAATCATAATTCCGCGTTTTAGAATTTGAAAGTATTCTGCCAAATTCCATTGTAACTGTTCGTGTTTCGTTTGTCTGTCTGCTGGTATTCCCGTGTCCCTTTTAGTTAACCTGTCTGTATTCTGGTAGCCGCGCGCCCGTTTTTGGTATGACTGCTTGTAGTTCTGCTCCTCTTTTATTTCGTCTGTCTGCTGGTATTTCTGAATCCATTTTATTTGCCACATTAATGTGGGCGTATATTGTTGTCGTCCCTGTCTGTCTGTCCGCCTGTCCGTCCACAATTGTTGTGGACACGATAGAGAGCTGGTTTCTTGATGGGTTTTGATGAAACTTGCTGTGAGTGTTTGTTATCACCCAAGGATGAACCCTATTGAAAATCAGACGAATCGAAAAATATTTCATGGGTTATTGCCCTTGCTTTTGAAAATATCTTGTGGACACCATAGAGAGCTCGTTTCTTGATGGATTTTGATGAAACTTGCTGTAAGTGTTTGTTATCACCCAAGGATGAACCCTATTGAAAATCAGACGAATCGAAAAATATTTCATGGGTTATTGCCCTTGCTTTTGAAAATATCTTGTAGACACCATAGAGAGCTCGTTTCTTGATGGGTTCTGATGAAACTTGGTATGAGTGTTTGTATTTACATTAGGATAAACCCTATTGAAAATCAGAAACATCGAAATAATATTTGATGAGTTATTGCCGTTCTTTAAAACGCGTTAATTTATCAGTCTTTAACAAAGTTGTGGTCACGTTAGAGAGCTTGTTTCTTGTTGGATTTTTATGAAACTTGCTGTGAGTGTTTGTAATCACCCAAGGATGAACCCTATTGAAAATCAGACAAATCGACAAATATTTCATGGGTTATTGCCCTTGCTTTTGAAAATATCTTGTGGACACCATAGAGAGCTCGTTTCTTGATGGATTTTGATGAAACTTGGTATGAGTGTTTGTATTGACATAAGGATAAACCCTATCGAAATAATATTTGATGAGTTATTGCCCTTGTTCTTTAAAACACGTTAATTTTTCAGCCTGTTACTCTCTCAAAGTTGTGGACACAATACACTGTAAAAATTGTGCTTAGAGCCTAAACACATTCTAAACATGTTTACAGCTAAACATGTTTAGCAAAATGTTTAAATTCTAAGCACATTGAAGTCCATGTATCAAAATTCTAAACATGTTTAGAATTACAACATGTAATGATCAAGGTGCTTAGAGCCTAAACATGTAATATGATCCTGCAATGACGTAATTACCACGTGATCGCATGGTTACCGCCGGCGCCAAAAACTAGTACTGCTGTCGTCATTGCTGAACCGTGCTGAACGCCCAACAGTCACAGAGGCAAAGGAACTTGGAAGAGAAGGACAACGTATTTTATTTTGACTTGAACGTGTGTGTTTGAAGGAATTTCTTTTGTTGAAAGTATGCATTTTAATATAACATTCATATGACTATAAAATTCGCAATAGGCCTAAGCCTAATTGCGAATGGAACATTATTCAGTTCACATTCTAACCTAAGGAGTAGCGATAGGCCTAGAGTCTAGCCTAGTGGTTTCAGACGATATCAAATTTCGATGAAGCCAAAGTAAGTAGAGTAGGGCAATGATGGCTAATAGTAATACTAATAGCCCGGATTCTATTTTATTACTTGCTAGGCCTAAATATTTTCTTTTAATGAAATTTTGTGTACCGATACCAAATGGAATTTTCCAAGCAAATGTTGCATAATTATTCGTTTCTTGAAAAAAAAAAATCTTTTCATTTAGGCTTAGACATATCATAAATTCAGCAAAATTAATCATAGTTAATTGAGATAGCCTAACTATTAAATTGGTCTATTTTGCCATTTGGCGTTAATTGAAAGATTTCCCGCTGGCGGCCATTTTTTTCAGACGTCGCGTGATTAGGCTTCTTGGTCTGTATTTAACAGAAATACCAAAGTCAACCAATCAGACGATAGATAAATCTGATGTTCCTCTGCACTTTGATAAGGTCATGAGAGGTCAAGGCCGCGTGCAGACGTTTTTTTGTTTGCTTGAAGAACAGGTGACTTTTTTTTTTTTTTTTTAGATAAAGTTAGACATGACAGAGGCCTAATGATGAACCAACAACCATTGATGATGATAAATGAAAAGACATCGATTGACGACTTGATGAAATACTTGATAAATGTTGGTGTATCTAAAGAAACTTGTGACATATTAAGCGGTGAGTTAAACCAAGAGCTAGTAGGCCTAGTTTGATTTATTGAATTTGGTCTATCCTTACACTTTCTGATTTGAATGTTTATCTGTTAGGCCATAGTCTCATTTCAAGCTGAAGTTTTGTGTTAAGATATTAGGCCTAAATGTTTCTGTCACAACAATATCAAAAATGAACTTGCCTGCCTGAGGTGGAAACAAATTTTTCTTTTTGGGCTTAGACATATCATAAATTTAGCAAAATTAATCATAGTTAATTGAGATAGCCTAACTAGAGCAGTTAAATTGGTCTATTTTGGGTTTAATTGAAAGATTTCCCGCTTGCTCAAAACTTTCTGCGAAATTTGTAAGGGGGTCGAATTAACCTTTTCGCTCAAATATTTTTGCGATTCTGTCACTCAATTATCATGGCAGAAAACAAAATACATGCAATAGCCCAGTCACAGGACCTAGTCACTAAAACTTCTGAGTCAAATATTTCTAAATAGAATTTTGATAACACATGTTGGTAATATTTCGTTAGATTTAGGGTATGTGTAATCAAAGCCACCTATTTTGGTTGGTGTTATAAAAATCAAAATACTTTTTATACGCCCGCATCTTGGGTTCATGGGTTATTGCCCTTGCTTTTGAAAATATCTTGTAGACACCATAGGGAGCTCGTTTCTTGATGGGTTCTGATGAAACTTGGTATGAGTGTTTGTATTTACATTAGGATAAACCCTATTGAAAATCAGAAACATCGAAATAATATTTGATGAGTTATTGCCGTTCTTTAAAACGCGTTAATTTATCAGTCTTTAACAAAGTTGTGGTCACGTTAGAGAGCTTGTTTCTTGTTGGATTTTTATGAAACTTGCTGTGAGTGTTTGTAATCACCCAAGGATGAACCCTATTGAAAATCAGACAAATCGACAAATATTTCATGGGTTATTGCCCTTGCTTTTGAAAATATCTTGTGGACACCATAGAGAGCTCGTTTCTTGATGGATTTTGATGAAACTTGGTATGAGTGTTTGTATTGACATAAGGATAAACCCTATCGAAATAATATTTGATGAGTTATTGCCCTTGTTCTTTAAAACACGTTAATTTTTCAGCCCGTTACTCTCTCAAAGTTGTGGACACAAAGTAAGTAGAGTAGGGCAATGATGGCTAATAGTAATACTAATAGCCCGGATTCTATTTTATTACTTGCTAGGCCTAAATATTTTCTTTTAATGAAATTTTGTGTACCGATACCAAATGGAATTTTCCAAGCAAATGTTGCATAATTATTCGTTTCTTGAAAAAAAAAATATTTTCATTTAGGCTTAGACATATCATAAATTCAGCAAAATTAATCATAGTTAATTGAGATAGCCTAACTATTAAATTGGTCTATTTTGCCATTTGGCGTTAATTGAAAGATTTCCCGCTGGCGGCCATTTTTTTCAGACGTCGCGTGATTAGGCTTTTTGGTCTGTATTTAACAGAAATACCAAAGTCAACCAATCAGACGATAGATAAATCTGATGTTCCTCTGCACTTTGATAAGGTCATGAGAGGTCAAGGCCGCGTGCAGACGTTTTTATACGCCCTCATCTCTCTATGAGGACGTATATTGTAGTCACCCCTGTCCGTCCGTCCGTCCGTCGGTCCGTCCGTCGGTCCGTCCGTCCGTCGGTCCGTCCGTCAACATTTGCTCGTAAACGCTCTAAAAACTAGAGTTTTTGACGGAATCAAATGAAATTTGATATCTGTATACATATTCATAAAACGAAGATCAAGTTCGAATTTTGAGCTATTTTCGATCGTTAGAAGCAGAGTTATTGCCCTTGCCCCAAATCCGTCGGTCCGACCATCAACATTTACTTGTAAACGCTCTAAAAACTAGAGTTTTTGACAGAATCAAATGAAATTTGATATGTGTATACATATTCATAAAACGAAGACCAAGTTCGAATTTGAGCTATTTTCGATCGTTAGAAGCAGAGTTATTGCCCTTGCCCCAAATCCGTCGGTTCGACCATCAACATTTGCTTGTAAACGCTCTAAAAACTAGAATTTTTGACAGAATCAAATGAAATTTGATATGTGTATATATAATCAGAAAACGAAGATCAAGTTCGAATTTGAGCTATTTTTGATCGTTACAAGCAGAGTTATTGCCCTTGCCCCAAATCTTAAATATGCTATTACTCTCTTAGTTTTCAACCGATTTTGATGAAACTTAAAATGGATGTTATTGGACCTAAATCGAAAGGTTTGAGAAAGTTTTGTTTTCTCCTGATTAAATTTTTTCCTTTTTCGACTTTTTCGTTAGGCGTATATGGCCGTGGTCCACTATCTTTTTGTTTGCTTGAAGAACAGGTGACTTTTTTTTTTTTTTTTTTAGATAAAGTTAGACATGACAGAGGCCTAATGATGAACCAACAACCATTGATGATGATAAATGAAAAGACATCGATTGACGACTTGATGAAATACTTGATAAATGTTGGTGTATCTAAAGAAACTTGTGACATATTAAGCGGTGAGTTAAACCAAGAGCTAGTAGGCCTAGTTTGATTTATTGAATTTGGTCTATCCTTACACTTTCTGATTTGAATGTTTATCTGTTAGGCCATAGTCTCATTTCAAGCTGAAGTTTTGTGTTAAGATATTAGGCCTAAATGTTTCTGTCACAACAATATCAAAAATGAACTTGCCTGCCTGAGGTGGAAACAAATTTTTCTTTTTGGGCTTAGACATATCATAAATTCAGCAAAATTAATCATAGTTAATTGAGATAGCCTAACTAGAGCAGTTAAATTGGTCTATTTTGGGTTTAATTGAAAGATTTCCCGCTTGCTCAAAACTTTCTGCGAAATTTGTAAGGGGGTCGAATTAACCTTTTCGCTCAAATATTTTTGCGATTCTGTCACTCAATTATCATGGCAGAAAACAAAATACATGCAATAGCCCAGTCACAGGACCTAGTCACTAAAACTTCTGAGTCAAATATTTCTAAATAGAATTTTGATAACACATGTTGGTAATATTTCGTTAGATTTAGGGTATGTGTAATCAAAGCCACCTATTTTGGTTGGTGTTATAAAAATCAAAATACTTTTTATACGCCCGCATCTCTCTATGTGGACGTATACTGTCGGCACCCTGTCCGTCCGGCGGTCCGTCTGTCAACATTTGCTCGTAAACGCTCTAAAAACTAGAGTTTTTGACGGAATCAAATGAAATTCAATATGTATATACATATTCATAAAACGAAGGTCAAGTTCGAATTTGAGCTATTTTCGATGGTTAGAAGCAGAGTTATTGCCCTTGCCCCAAAATCTTGAATGTGCTATTACTCTCTTAGTTTTCAACTGATTTGGATGAAACTTAAAATGGATGTTATTGGACCTAAATCGAAAGGTTTGATAAAGTTTAGTTAACTTCTGACAAAATTTAAGGCTTTTTAAAGATTTAGGCCTTTTACGTCAGTTTTGAGGAGTTTTCGTTCTTTAACCTGTATAAGATAAGTGCTTCTATCAACATCAATTGCATGTAAACGCTCTAAAAACTAGAGTTTTTGACAGAATCAAATGAAATTCGGTGTGTGTATACATATTCATAAAACAAACGTCAAGTACGAATTTGAGCAGTTTTCGACTTAGAATCAGAGTTATTGCTCTTGCCCCAAAATCTTGAATATGATATTACTCTCTTAGTTTCAACCGATTTTGATGAAACTTAAAATGGTTGTTATTGGAACCAAATCGAAAGGTTTGAGAAAGTTTAGGTTACTGCTGATTAAATTTAAGGCTTTTTCAAGATTTAGGACTTTATACAGTGCTTCTATCGTTTTACCACCCGCATGCCGCTGTGGGCGTATATATATATACATTTCATTATTATTGTTAATCTGTTAATCTTGTTCATATGTAATTATTGTTTGTTTCTATGTATATTCCTATGGTAATGTTAATGTGTAAATATATTGTAAACCAGAAGGTAAAGCGGACAGTTTAGACACGGACACCATACTGTAGGCTTCCTCAGTATTGGCTAAATGAGATATTAAATAGTTGTGTTAAGTTTAGTATAAATTGTGTTATTAATCAAAGAGCACTCAGTGTTTTAAATTATTCTAAGGAATAAGTGTCATCACAAAGTCACATATAGCTCATATAAACTGAGTACCGGTATACAAAACTATTTAATATCTCATTTAGCCAATACTGAGGATTGAGGATGAAGCCTACAGTATGGTGTCCATGTCTAAACTGTTCTCTTTGCCTTATAATATATTTATACATCTACATTACCATAGAAGTATACATAGAAACAAACAATAATTACATATGAACAAGATTAACAGATTAAAACAGATTAACAATAATAATGAAATGTAAGGACATAATCTAATAACATAATTGGTGATAAGTGAATGATGTAAAAAGGAAAGGTATGACATCATTAAGAAAGAGTTATAATATGGATTCATAATATTAGATGAACAAAGAAAAAATAAATCAGAACAGGCTAATAAAGGTCCAGTTCCTAGCTATGTTCATTACTGAGAAAACATTTTTATACGCCCACATGAATATGTGGTCGTATATTGCCGTCACCCCTGTCCGTCGGTCCGTCCGTCAACATTTCTTGTTAACACTATAGAGACTACAGTTTTCATCTGATTTTGATGAAACATCCTGTGATTCTTAAGATTGATAAGATCTCGGTCAAGTTCGAATTTGAAGTATTTTCGATGAACGGTTTTTGAGTTATTGCCCTTGTCAATAAATGTTTGTTAACACGATATAAGCTATAGTTTTCATCCGATTTTATTGAAACTTGGTGTGATCCTTAAGATTGATAAGACCTCGGTCAAGTTCGAATTTGATTTCGGTGGAGGGAGGGTTTGAATCTCCCAAATGTAGAGGCCTAGGATGGAACAAATACTTTATTGAGAAAATGGGATTAAGGGTCTGGATTCAAGCTTTTCTTCTGTTGTGATGTGAAAGTAGAAAAAATAAGAACTCGCCCGTTGGGCGAGTGGTATAGTATCTGCTAATTAATGATTGGTTTTAGTTTGCTATGAACCAGATTGTCGTTAAAGTTCTGATTTTTTGAGTAGGCAACTATCATTTTCTGCTTATAAACATGGGGAAATTTCTCTTAAAGACTCTTGTAATGGGTATGAACTATCTTGCTTGCTCGATTACTGGTTGTATTAAACGGGACAACAAAGGGTGCTATGCCTGCATAATGATGAATATTGAGTCCTATAGGTCTTGCTGTATTCAATGTCTCAATCCAGTAGGCTTCTCTAGATTGTCGGTATTTGATGGTTTCATCTTCCGGTAAATCAATTTCTATACGTTCAATTGGGGTTAGGGTGAGATCGTTTATTGAATGGTCATCGAGGTTGAAATGATTGGAAACGGGCTTGTCTTTCTTTAATTTTATATCTGATCTATGAGCATTGAAACGAGTGCGTAAATTATTCTTAGTTTCTCCTACATATTGTTTGGGGCATTTCTTACATGCAATTAAATAAATTACATTTCAGCTATCACATGATAAATACTCCTGGATCGGATACCTTTTATTAGTAAAGCTACTCGTAAAATAATGAGTTTCAGATACAAAGGGACATGTTTTGCATCTACTTGACAAACATGGAACACTTCTTAAACCCGGAGGAACTTCGGCATAGAGTCTAGTTTTCGCTGCTATTTGCGCTGAAGTAGAGTTTTTTATGTTACGTAAAAATCGTTTGGAGTATCCACGCTCTTTCAGTTTTGAGAAAACAATTGTACAGGCTTGGTTGAAATCAGAGGATCTTGTGCAAATTCGATGAAATTGTAAAACTTGTGATTTAATTATACCGGAAAAGGTATGTTTTGGGTGAAATGAGCTTTTGTGCAGGAGTTGATGAGTATCAGTTTCTTTGAAATATACCTTTATGTCTAGTTTATTGGTTTCTGCTATCGAATCTCCTTTGAAAACAGTGGTATCTAGAAAATCTATGCTTTTGTGACTGACGTTCGCGGTTAGTTTGATGGACGGATGGGGGTTGTTGAGAATTTCAAATAATTCCCAGAACTGCTCAATGGAATAAGTCCAAACCATAAAAATGTCATCTAAAAATCGTCCGTAAAAAAGTGGATCAAAGGGACAAAGGGGTAATACCTCACGTTCCCACTCTGCCATGAAAAGATTTGCGTATGAAGGGGCGAATCGTTTACCAATAGCTGTTCCTGAAGTTTGAAGATACGTTTTACCATTAAATGTGAAATCGTTGCGACTGAGACAAATCTCTAAAAGCTGTAAAATTGCATCATCGGGTCTGTTTGGATCTGGGTTTCTACTAAAAGCTTTACGAACTGCCATTAACCCGGCAGTGTTATCAATATTGGTATACATAGAAGACACGTCAATAGAAATCAGAATGGCATTCTGAGGGACTCGAAGTTTTTTTTATTTTATTCACAAAATCATTTGTGTCCTTAAGGTAGGCTTTATGTTGACAAGCTAGAGGTAGTAAGAAATGGTCAATGTATTCTGACACCGCATATGACTCACTACCACAGTCAGATATGATCGGACGGCCTCTATTTGTTCACAACTTTGAGAGTGTAACAGCTGAAAAGTTAACGCGTTTTAAAGAACAAGGGCAATAACTCATCAAATATTTTTTAGATGTTTCTGATATTCAATAGGGTTTATCACAAATTCAATACAAACACTCTTACCAAGTTTCATCAAAATCCATCAACAAACAAGCTCTCAATGGTGTCCACAACATATTTTCAAAAGCAAGGGCAATAACCCAGGAAATATTCTTCGATTCGCCCGGATTTTCAATAGGGTTCATCCTTGGGTGATTACACTCACAGCAAGTTTCTTAAAAATCCACCAAGAAACCAGCTGTCTATCGTGTCCACAACTTTGAGGGTGTAATGGCTGAAAAATTAACGTTTCATTTCGAGGTACCGGTTCCCTCGAGCAGTTATCATGGAAATAATTGGGATGGTGTCAAATGATATCAGAAGGTCGACATGCAGAAGTCATGCGCTGCAACCATTTTTTCAGGTATGTTTATATGCAAGATAATTCCTATAACGAGAGGTTGCGTAAAGTATTAGTCCAAAAAAAAAAAACCCACTAAATCACGGAAATGGCCTTTTGCGGACCCGTCATGCGTCAAATATAATTCCATTTGTGCGTTAAACGTAGGCCTATGTACCGTATGTACTAGGGAAATGACATATAAAGTAACATATAGAGTATATGGTGAATACAATTCTTATATTTATATTCAGACATTTCTATTTCAATAAATTTATTATTTTCTTATGACCGTTAATACTTATTTGCCATCTTTCACAAATAAACCTGTCTATCCATCGGCATTGGCAACAGCATCTTTTTTTATCCACGCTTCAGGATATAAAAAATAGTCCCGTGCTCTGATCGAAAAAAAAAGTCTATGAAGTTAAGATTTTTAATTATAACACTTAACAGTAACAAATTTATATACAACAACTCTTTTTAATACAATAACAATGATAAAACTAGAACCATGAATGGTACCATGCAGTGCGCATCCGGTTTCGTCCATTGGTGAAAAGTGACATCTTTCAATCCATGATGTCAGGTTTACAGAAGAAAGCTTGTTTTACATTAAAATGCAGAAGGTACAAAATTTTAAAACGCACAATTTTGAATTCGGTAGTGAAAGTAGAATAACCAGTTCACACACGGTAGTCAAAAGTGAAATAAACATTTCATGTTCGGTAGTGAAAAGTCATCTGGTTAAAAAAAAAGCGCAATCACAGTCTGATATACATCAGTGGAAAACGCATATCACAAAATTTCTAAGATTTGTAAATAAGTTCTAAAGTGCAAGAAAGGACACATGAAAGAGCCAAATCTCAATTTAGAAACGGACTGCACAGTATTCATACTTCATAGTTTGAAATACAGATCGAATTTTATCACTACATAATTCGTTCAAAGAAAACACATATTAATGTTTCTTTTAAAACAGTTAAAATGTAAAAAAAAGTACATTAATGATAACTTATCGCCCAAACGCAAGTTAATGGGAGAGGGCGATCGCCCAAACGCAGCTTTATGTCAAAATGTAGTACTCTCCCTTCAACTGAAATTTGAATTTAATATTTTACAAGCAGATGGAATAACTAATTTTCAAAATTCAAAAGGCGCTATTTTGATTTTAAAATATTGTGTTGTATATAATTGAAAAAGTAGATTTAGCATAATTAGATTGTGAAAGAATTTGTGACGTACATGAATTAGGTCACGTGTCAGAGCTCTTTAAAGCTAAAAACTGCAATTTTCAAATGGATATAAAACCGGAAGTAAACATCGGAAAACCTAAATGAAAGTATCTGTGCATAGGTATCGTCAATGGCAATGAATTTGTTTCAGGTCACTTGGTCACCAGAGGTCAAGGTCACAAGATATGAGCCTTTAAAGTTTTGACAATTACTGATTTATCTTAACCGGAAATTAAAATAAATCAGAATTGAAATTCAAAAATCAGCGTCTCATGTTTTGGTTGCAATCGACTGTAGATTCCAAAAACATCAGAATTATGCAAATTTCATTACACCCTGAGGCCCCATTTTGCGTTTTATAAAAATATACCATTTCAAGATGGCGACTGATCTGTTACATCCGGGTCAAATTTTATTATTTGTATACTTTTGTGTCTATATTACATACATACTGCAAAAAGAATTTTTCAAATATCTTCAAAATTCCGGAAGTTGAAATTTCGACTTTGGGAGCCAATAACTTCAAAACCGGAAGTGATACAAAAATTTTGAAAACATATTTTTGTTCGCCATCAAAATGTCTATCTACCTGAAAGTTTTCAGAACGATCGAAATAAAAATTGAAAAAAACACGCACAGTTTCAATGGAAATTGACACAAATTTTTCAAACTTTAAAAGGCGGAATTTTGATTCAAATATATTGTGTTGTATATCATTGGAAAGAGCAGACATAGCATAGTACGACGGCGAAAGAAAATAAGACATATGTAAATTAGGTCACGTGGTAGGGCTGTTTAAAGTTAAAAATTACAATTTTCAAACGGCTATAAAACCGGAAGTAACCATTGGGCATCTGAAAAAAATATGTCATTGGATACATCTAATCAAGGGCAATAACTTTTGTACAGGTCACAAAGTCACAAAAGGTCAAGGTCACAAAATATGGGCCTTGACAGTTTTGACAATTACTGACTTATTTTTACCGGAAATCAGAAAAATTCAGAATTGAAATTCAAAAATCGGCTTCCCATGTTTTGGTCGCAGTCGACTGTTGATTACATAGACATAAAAATTATGCAAATTCCATAACACCCTGAGGCCCCATTTTGCGTTTTATGAAAATATACCATTTCAAGATGGCGCCTGATCTGTTACATCCGGGTCAAATTTTATGATTTGTATAATTTTGAGTCTACATAACAAACATATTGCAAAAAGAATTTTTCGAATATCTTCAAAATTCCGGAAGTTGAAATTTCAACTTTGAGAGCGAATGACGTCAAAACCGGAAGTAATATCAAAATTTTGAAAACATATTTTTATTTGCCATCAAAATGTCTATCTACTTGTAAGTTTTCAGAACGATCGAAATAAAATTTGAAAAAAACACGCACAGTTTCAATGGAAATTGGCACAGATTTTTCAAACTTTAAAAGGCGGAATTGTGATTCCAATGTATTGTGCTGTATATCATTGGAAAGAGCAGAGAGAGCATAGTACGACGGTGAAAGAAAATAAGACATATGTAAATTAGGTCACGTGATAGGGCTGTTTAAAGTTCAAAATTACAATTTTCAAACGTCTATAAAACCGGAAGTAACCATTGGGCATCTGAAAAAAATATGTCATTGGATACATCTAATCAAGGGCAATAACTTTTGTACAGGTCACTAAGTCACAAAAGGTCAAGGTCACAAAATATGGGCCTGGAAAGTTTTGACAATTACTGATTTATTTTTACCGGAAATTAGAAAAATTCAGAATTGAAATTCAAAAATCGGCTTCCCATGTTTTGGTCGCAGTCGACTGTTGATTACATAGACATAAAAAATTATGCAAATTCCATAACACCCTGAGGCCCCATTTTGCGTTTTATGAAAATATACCATTTCAAGATGGCGCCTGATCTGTTACATCCGGCTTAAATTTTATGATTTGTATAATTTTGAGTCTACATAACAAACATATTGCAAAAAGAATTTTTCGAATATCTTCAAAATTCCGGAAGTTGAAATTTCAACTTTGAGAGGGAATGACGTCAAAACCGGAAGTGATATCGAAATTTTGAAAATTGCTAATTGTTTGCAATTAAAATGTCTATATATATGTAAGTTTTCAGGTTGATCAACTTAAAATTGAAAAAGTTGAAAAAGTGGTCAAGAAAAGGTGCTCCAAATGTCAGCAAGCTTGTTCACAAAATGATATTGTTTAAATTTCATCTTGTGGACAATCAATTAAAGAAATTAGCAAAGTCAGTCCGATCAAAATCGGTTGAAAAATAAAGCAGATAATGGCCAAAACATTAAAACCCATATGTTCTCATACCTCATTTCCGGTTGGTAGGGCATGCGTCATTTTACATTTAAACAATACCGAGCAGTAGATTATCGTGGGAAATCTTGAGAGATTATGTGTGGCATGCGTAGTTTTGGCTGGGCGCTCTGACCAGAAGGCGAAAAAAAAAAAAAAAAAAAAAAAAAAAAGACATTTGCAAAACAAAGCAGTGCGTTCGCTAGAACGCACTGCAATTAAAAAATGGGATTGAAAAAATGAATAAATATTAAGGTTACAGGTGTATGTATAAAGGAAGTGAATAGGCCAACAACTATGGCGAACTTTACAAATGAGGAGATTATTTAATCACTTACACAACTTTCTACTGTTTAATCATATTTTATCTACTGCCCAATCAGGTTTCAGAGAAAAAGACTCTTGTGTTTACCAGCTCGTTGACATCTACAATCAAATAAGTGGTGAGGTAGATAGAGGGATAGAAGTTAAGGCAATCTTTTTTGACATAAGTAAAGCTTTTGATAGAGTGTGGCATCCCGGACTTCTGTGGAAACTTGAGTCAATTGGAATCAAGGGAAATATCTTAAAACTCCTAAAAAGTTATCTTTTTCACAGAAATCAGTCTGTCGTCTTAAATGGTTTTGCGTCAAGCAACAGAGAAATCCCGAATGGTGTACCACAAGGGTCTGTATTGGGGCCACTCTTATTCATCATCTACATAAATGACATCATTAAAGATATCAAGTCCTCAGTTCGTCTATTTGCTGATGATACTTCCATGTATATGTCAATTCACAACCCTGATGCTTGCCAAAATAACATAAATGAAGATCTGAAATTAATTGAGAACTGGTCCAAATCATGGAACGTTGTATTCTGTCCTGAAAAAAACCATCAGCATGACCTTCTCTAGAAAATTATCACCAACAAATTTTTCTCTTGCATTCAACAACCAATCTATAACGGACTCTAACCACCACAAACATCTCGGTATCATCCTTAGTTCAGACTGCAAATGGAAAGATCATATCAACTCTGTCATAACAAAAACTACAAAATCAATAAATTGTCTACGAGCCATGAAATATCGCCTCTCCAGAAAATCCCTTGAAGTCATATATAAGTCATTTATCTTGCCCCATTTTGATTTTGGAGATGTCGTTTGGGACAACTGCACTGACACGGATTCAACCCGACTTGAAAACCTCCATCTTGATGCCCTACGAACTATCACAGGCTTGGTCCGAGGCACCTCTCATCGCAAATTATATGAAGAATCTGGATTTTCTACTTTGAAAGAACGCCGCTCTCAACATAAACTAAACCTTTTCTTCAGAATGAAAACCAATCTAGCACTACCATATCTTAACATCCTCATCCCACCTGAAACTGGCTACTCAACTCAGTACAATCTACGCAATAACCAAAGTCTTCGTGAACTACCAGCACAGTCAAATCTGTATTACGAATCTTTTCTGCCATCAACCATACGCAAATGGAATTCGTTGCCCGAACATTCAAAAATTTCACAAAACTTAAAAACTTTTAAACAAAACATATCTCCAATATTCAAAAGTCCTCCTGCTCATTTCTATGTCGGCAGCAGAATAAATCAAATACACCACTGTAGGATTCGGAACAGCATGAGTGATTTAAACTTCCATAAGTTCCTACGACACCTTTCTACGAACCCCAGCTGTCAATGCGGTCATACAATGGAAGACTCAGATCACTTCCTCCTTCATTGTCCTCTATACCATGAACAGCGTTCACGGACACTTTATGATCTGAACCCATGTTACCTAGATCCTCGGATTTTGCTGAAAGGTGAATCAAGTTTATCTGTCAATGAAAATATCACTATCTTCCGTGCAGTCCAAGATTTCATTGGTACATCTAAACGTTTTGAAAAGGACTAATTTGTCTCTTAAGTTGCTGATACTATGACCTACATCCTATATAGACTTGGCCCGCTGATACTATGATCTGAATCTTATACCCACTTGGTCTGCTGATCTACATGTTAAACTCACCTGGTCTGTTGATACTAAAATCTACCCTCTTGATCTGCTGATACTATGATCTTCAATCTATACCCACTTGGTGTGTTGACACTATGATTCACGTTATATACCCACTTGATCTGCTGATACTATGACCTGCGCTTACTTGGTCTGGATATACGATGATCTGCCCTAAATACTGACCTGGTCTCCTGATGCTATGATCTTCATTTCTATACTTACCTGGTCACGAAATATACTGGTCTATATACTATACTCAATTGTTCTAGTGATACTACGATCTACATTCATACTCACTATGTCTATTGATATTATGATTTACATTCTAAACTCACTTGGTCTGTTGATACTATGATCTACATTCTATACTCAGTCCGTTGATAATATGATCTACATTCTAGTCTCACCTGGTCAGTTGATACCAAAATCTACAATCTATAGCCAATTGGACTGTTGATGCTATGATCTACATTCTATACTCAGTTGGTCTGTTGATATTATGATTCACATTCTATACTCACCTTGTCTGTTGATACTATCGATCTACATTCTATACTCAGTTGGTCTGTTGATATTATGATTCATATTCTATACTCACCTTGTCTGTTGATATTATGATTCACATTCTATACTCACCTTGTCTGTTGATACTATCGATCTACATTCCATACTCAGTTGGTCAGTTGATATTATGATTCACATTCTATACTCACCTTGTCTGTTGATACTATCGATCTACATTCCATACTCAGTTGGTCAGTTGATACTATAATCTTCAATCTATACCCAATTGGACTGCTGATATTATGATCTTCTTCCTGTTCTCACATGTTCTGTTGATACTATGATCTGCATTCTATACCCAGTTTGTCTGCTGATACTATAATCTCACCTGATCTATTGATCGTTCTATTGAGGCTTACTTAGTGAAAAAAACAACTTATGTGTGTACGAGAATGTAAGTGTGTGAGAATAAAAGTGGTGCTGTGTTGTGAACATGTATTGTAATGTGTGTCAGTGTGTGGATGTTACAGCAGTGTGTAAGTTGAATGTTGTGCACAGTGTGAAAGTAGTACTCGAGCGTCAGTTAGAGTGAATGATCCCAGTGTGAAAGTAGATCTGTGAGAGAAAGTGTATAAAATGGTAAATAACTAATATAAATATATATATAATAATAGATGTTGATACTATGATCTACATTCTATACCCAGTTTGTCTGTTGATACTATGGTCTTCTTCCTGTTCTCACATGTTCTGTTGACGCTATGATCTACATTCTATACCCAGTTTGTCTGTTGATACTATGGTCTTCTTCCTGTTCTCACATGTTCTGTTGATACTATGATCTACATTCTATACTCAGTTTGTCTGCTGATACTATGATCTACATTCTATACTCACCTTGTCTGTTGATACTATGGTCTACATTCTATACTCAGTTTGTCTGTTGATACTATGATCTACATTCTATACCCAGTTTGTCTGTTGATACTATGGTCTTCTTCCTGTTCTCACATGTTCTGTTGATACTATGATCTACATTCTATACTCAGTTTGTCTGCTGATACTATGATCTACATTCTATACTCACCTTGTCTGTTGATACTATGGTCTACATTCTATACTCAGTTTGTCTGTTGATACTATGATCTACATTCTATACTCAGTTTGTCTGTTGATACTATGATCTACATTCTATACTCAGTTTGTCTGTTGATACTATGATCTACATTCTATACCCAGTTTGTCTGTTGATACTATGGTCTTCTTCCTGTTCTCACATGTTCTGTTGATACTATCTGTATTCTATAATAATCATTCTTAACTATATTTTATAATCACTTGGTCAAATACTTCCCGAAAAAGCTCTCAGTGTAATGATACTATGCTTAACATCCAGTGGTTACATGGTGTGACCTGTGATAACCATCCTATTCGGCCGGGCTGACTGTGGTTTGTCAGGTTGACGACCTTGTACACATGACGGTGATCAAATCTCTGACTTTCTGTCTCTCACCTCCTATTACACTTGCTCTTTCATATCATTTATAATAACAAATTTCCCCTCCCCACTTTTCAAATTTATATTATAGTCTTCTGTACATACTGTATCGTATTTTGCTATTTTTATTATTTTCTCCCAGCACCCATTATTTTTCGTAAAATGTATATTGTTATCACCTTATTAAGTAGTTCTTTTTTATCTTATTTAAGATAACACTACTTTTGTATTTACATGTAAATATCATATGGAGACGGATTAACATAAGCTTTGTTCTTTTTTCCTAATCCAATTTTGTATAATGTTGTAATTATCATTACTGTATCTTCTTAAATAAATATTGTTTAAATCAGATTATTTCGAGAAATAAATTGTGCAATTATTAAACGTAGAATTGCAAAGTATACCTGTATCGGCTTTTGTCTGGCTTTTAACTTGAATCCCGAGCTGAATATCATTTGATACAATGGAGGATGTATTGTGTACTAGAGAATCAAGACTGAAGTTTTGTTGTCCTTAAACTATTCATTAGTTCACAGTTCTATGATTAGAAACACCAATTAATTAAACAATAAGCAAGTAAGAAACAAAAAAAAAGAATACTGACCATAAATAACAAATAAAACATATTAAAATAATACATACAAACAAACAATAAAAGGGAAGATAAACTTACCTTTAGAAATAGAGTTAACTTGGTCTAAACAAGATGTATCAACTCCACCTTTAATACTTTCGATGGCAATTGGTGATAGTGTTCCGAGGACCTGAAACGATTTTGAGAAGTGAACTTCAAGGAAATAATGCTAGAATTTTGATTCAAATGTTTTGTGTTGTATATATTTGAAATGAGTTTTACGTCCTGCTAACGCCATGTAGTGTGCAATGAGGGAAATTTCGCCAGCACAGCGGCATAAGCCTGCTCTTATTTTCGATTTCCAACGGTCGCGGGATTTTCAAACGAAGAGGGGGGGGGGCACGTTTCATTCTTAGCTGGAAGACACTCTAAAAAGCACAAATCTTAAAGGATTAAGATGAAACTTGTTGGAATTGTTCAATATCACCCATGCAAGAACCCTATTGAAAATAAAAAAATATAGAAATATATATATTATTGCCCTTGTTATTCAAAACACTTTGAATTTCAGGTCGTAAATACTTTAGAAGGCATCATTCTTGATAGATTTTAATAACCCCTTTCGAAGATAGCAGCCTCGTTTTGATATCGTGTCAAGGTCAAGGCCAAAAAATGTAAACAAACCGTCTGTTCCAATATGGCGTCTATGCTGGATGTTGTGAAGCTATGGAATGTGGAAGCTTTAAAGGATTTTTGTCGAAAGAAAGGTTTAAAAGTGAGTGGCAGAAAGGATGAATTGATAGCGCGAGTGTTTTCCGCCAAAGAACAAGATCTTCCAGACGTCCCTACATCGTTAGAAGAGCACCGAATAAAAGCAGCCACCTACGAAAAATTTCTCGATACTCCACACGGAAGACAACCTGACCCGAGTGATTTATGTGATGGATGGGTTTCTGAAGAAACGGGGAAATATCTCTGGCCACCAACCATGTATTCTGACATGTGTACATACATGTTATCAGCCTCAGGAAAAATAGACATTGGTGAAACAAGAAGAACACTCAACGCTTACAAGGAGGGAAAGGCTTTCAGCTATTTAGAAAGCAACTGGCTCAAAGAAGTTTTTTATCATCCTATCAGTCCCAAAAGTGTCTACTGCTATTTAAAGTCAGCTTGTGTCCCATCACAGAGGGTTAATGATGTTCCACACCAGGCATGGGTAATGATAAAGAAAGACATTGGTGAAATCCAGTCAGCATACTGTACCTGTTTTGCTGGGTAAATATTTTAGCATAATAAACTTACTCTTTGATTTTATTTATTTATTTTGAATTTATATATTGAGCTTTAAAGTTTACAGTTAAAACCACTGGGGTGACACTTATGGCAGGGCTGGGCTGTGTTTGTACGGAATAGACAAAATTTCCATCATTGCACACCTGGCATATGCCCATCTCTAATGGCAAATATAATTAATTAGCTTATATTTCATAATATTATTTTTTTGTTTGTTATTGTTGACTTTTCAAAATTGTGTTGTTTTTTTCTTTACTTAGATGTTAAATGTTATTGTATTCTACTGTTGTGTTATGAAAAGAGTTAAATTGTTTTTAAAGGCATATTGTCTATCGGTAAGTATGATACATTATAAAGTAGCCAGAGTATGTTGTAGAGTGCCTAGAAATACAGCTGAACTAATGTACAAATATAGTAATTCGTGATAGAGCACAAGATTGTTGTCTGCTATACGACTGGGTGACATAGGTTTGAATACCGTTACTTAATAAGGGCCAAGAATACCTCTGATGCCAATCAGACTGTCATCTGTTGCATTCACATTCCTAATCATTAGTTTGTCGAGCAACTTTCTTCAAACTAAACCGAAACATTGATGTTTTGATTAAACAGTAGAATATGTGCTTAAAAGATTTTGTTTTTGTTTTTACAGGTTAGGATCTTCATGTAACCATATTGCTGCTATGCTTTTTAAAATGGATTTATATTGGAGACAAGGATACACCAATAAGTCTTGTACAGATAAGCTTTGTCAGTGGAACAGGTATGGAGCTGTAAAGAAGACCGTAGAACCTATTAAAGTTAAAGATATGAAATTTAAGAAACCTGAGTTTGGAAAATTAAAGAAAAGACAAACACGTAAGGCTGATCAAGGTTATACCTTAAATATTGATGAACAGGACTTGTTTACATTTGAAGACCTTTATAATGCTTTATCAACTGACTGTCCTGATGCTGTAGTGTTTCAAGGTCTTAAATCCCTTTCTCCAGACGATGTTGTTGATGTTGAGATTGAAACTTCAGCCCCACCTCCTTTATCAGAACTTTTGTACAAGTGTGAAACTGCTGAGGATATTTTAGGTGCTTTAAAGGAATTTAATAATTATGATGTTAATTCGATAGAAAATGCTACACGTGGACAAGCTGGTAACCAAATTTGGAAGCTTCAAAGAACTTTACGGATAACTTCATCCTCAGTTCATGATGTATACACCAAGGTGAATACTTTAAAAAATACAGCATCAAATAGATCTAGTGATGTTAGTTCTCTCATGAAGCGGATTACAGAAGTCGATCAAATCAACTCTCAGAAAATACCAGCATTAAAGTATGGATTGGAAATGGAAAATGAGGCAAGAGAACATTATAAAACACTCATGTTAGCTAAACATAAGGGTTTCCAAGTTCAGATGGTAGGTCTTGTGATTCTCCAGGATAATCCACAATATGGTGCCTCTGCAGATGGTTATGTGTCTTGTGAATGTTGTAAACCAGGTTTAGTTGAAATTAAGTGTCCTTTAACTGTTGCACATACAATACCATCACAAGAGAATTTGCCATATTTAAGTGCAATTAATAATGAAACAACATTGTCAAGAAAACACAAGTACTTTTCACAAATTCAGTGGCAAATGGGTGTATGTGGGAAAGAGTGGTGTGATTTTTTTGTATTTTCTAGGCATGGATATTATTTGCAGAGAATTGAATTTGATAGTGATTATTTTAGTTCATTGAAAACTAATGCTGATTATTTCTTTACTACATATGTAATACCTGAAATTTTGAAGAAAAAAAAATAGCTTGTGAAAGATATTTACTCATCTGTCATCCAATGAGGAGTACATTTTTCCAGATATAATATATGAAAATTTGTTCTAGTTTCAGAACATTTTGATATTATCATCTTTCAAGCAGGGATAATAGTTGAAAGTAGCCCTTCGTAAGAAATTCTTGAGTGAAGCATAGATTTTGCTATTTGACTACATCTTGTAGTTCCTTTTTGTTAAAGGGATTTTTTAACGTAATTATAAAACTTTCCACTAAATGGAGAATTTCTTCTCTACGGTTTTACTTATTCTACATTCAAATTGGCAGAAGTTATTGGATAGTAGTTAATTGAGTAATTGTTTGAAAATTTGTTGCTGAAACCAGGCATTGTCAGCTGTTGAATTAAATAATTACGTAAAAAATCCCCTTTAATTTTCAGTAAATGAAAACAAATTTCGTTATAATTATTTATCACTATTATTTGTCATTATTCATTTTAACAAGACTTAGTATAGTCAAACAGAGATATTTCGGCTCATCCGGGTACAGTCAAAGCATATACACAACCAGTCTTATTATATTTTCAAGGGTGTTGCCGTAACTTGCCACACAAACAACCCTCTAAATAAGATACTTTTATACCCTTGAAAATATAATGGACTGGTTTTGTATAGGTTTTGACGGTACCCGGATGAGCCGAAATATCTCTGTTTGACTATAGGCATACATAACAATTATTGTTTACATGTGATAGTATTAAAATTACAATCAATATACATTTATTAGCCTCTGAGTTTCTTTTTTTACTTTACAAGTGGTGGATACAAATTAATGATTGCTGAACAAACAGTCAATATGTCATCAGCCAAGGGGACCATCGATATAGGCAATGTCTCTGATAGTATTTTAAACCATTTTATCCGATTTATAGCTCTTTCCACATGAATTCGTAGATTAGCAATCTGTTTTGTCTTATGAACTTTAGCCCTTGTCATTTGTTCTTTTCCTCGAGCACCAGGAGGAATGTGCAACCTCGCCCCTCTAATCAAGAGATCGTCAGCAATTGGGAAGCCCCTATCAGCTAAAATAACGTCCCCAGGTTCAATCTTATCCAAATAACCGGAATTAAGAACAATGTAGCGGTCACTAGTTCTCCCACCCCATGTTTCTGAAATAAATTGTATGATTCCAGTTGGAGAGATGTCAATTAATGCTTTTACAGTGTTGTGTTGCTTATAGTCTGACCAAGTTGCAGCTTGAATTTCCAGGCTTCTAGGTTTTTCAATAAAAAATTCAGAACAATCAATAATACCACGAATGTTGGGCATTTGATCTTTAAAGCATTTGGGTAAAGTATCTCTGACTTGTTTTTTAGAAGAGTGATAAATTAATGGTCTTAATAACTTTGACAAGAACATAATCCATGTAATAATAGTTTGAGAACAAACACAAACACTAATGCCAAACATATTTGCCAGAAATTCCAAAGTCAAATTCATTCTTAATTTCAAAAGTGTCAGAGTCAATTCCTGCTCAGCATTCAATTTCCTATTTGGACCTGGTTTTGGTCTGTTCACTTTTTTGGACACAACTTTCATACTTCCCCTCCAAAACCGCAATCTGTTGGCTTTCGGTGTCAGAATTTGAACAAGTTTGTTGAAAACATTTTTGTTGGGCAAACCAAGATACAATCGCACATTTTTGTCTGTTGCTTTAATACTTGACACAGTAAAAGTTCTTGCCTGTCGGATCTTCAAATTTGACAATTTTGATTCTAACTCAGCTATTCTATTATGCAGTTTTTGATTTTCTAACTGTTTTTTGACACAACCATCACAATCACAATCTTCAGAACAATCACATTTAAACTTGAAACTGTAGGAATGATCAGCTGATAAACAGTCAGGATTTACAATAGGCCCATTTGAAATATTTGACACACTGACAGTCTCTATTGATTCACAAGGTACAAAAATATCTGTTTTCAATCCACCCTCATCCTCCATTTTCATAGCTTTACTAATATTACTACTACTAGGCCTATTCATCTGCTGCGAAATATCGGACAATATTCTCCTCTTTACTGGAATCTTTCGGCCACAAACTGGTGTGTTGGTTTTTGTTTCATAACCCATAAAAAGAACAGGATACGGATTCCTCTCTGAAGGCTTCTTATCGGGAAAGTGAATCGAACAAATACGGCTATGAGATTTGGGTGTCCAATTTCTTCTTTCTTCCTTACGGTTGATATTTTTTATCCAAATCGACTTTCTTGATTCATCTTTGGGAAACGGAAGTAGTTGAAAAGGCTCCTCACATCCACAATACTCTTGAGATTTACCAGAGTGGACATCACACTTAGACTGTAACCAGCGCTGAAGCCTATAATAAGAGTTTCCACAACCAACTACACAACAGTTCGCCATTTTGGCGGTTTGTTTACATTTAACAGGAAGTAGGCGGGAAAATCTGGCGCATGCGCAGACGTAACATCTAAAGGGGCTATTAAACTTTTTAGTTTATTATCTGAATGTCGAAAACAAAAATACACAAATAGAAAAAGGTTCATAATAGTACAACCCGACTGGAATTTTTGAATATTCACCCGCCCATGTCAGTTTTTTAAAACAGACTCATATAGGCAAGGTAGAATTAAAGGGATTATGAAGTGGTTTTCTCGACTTTTATGTGTATCGTGGACTGGGAACGGGTAGGTCTAATCAAACCCTAGTCTCAGAACCTGGATTTATTTTTAGCTAAGCTTATCAGTGTTATAGTGTTCACAAATCACCCGTGAAATTTGAGTCAAAAATACGACTCGAATTATTTTAGTGAGACTGAGTTAGAAGTGAGTTAGAAAAACAAATATAGAAAATGAAAGATAAATGTTTAGGTAGGGGTATAATTGAAAGGTTATGCGATTTGTATATAGTTTTATTAGAAAGACTATTAACATAATATTCAATGACCAATAAACTTGCATTTATTTAACGGGAGGAAGTTTACCATACAGACCCGCTAAATGTTTGAAGATTGTGGAAACTACCTTTAGTTGGAAATGTGTGTCTTTTGATATCAGATATATCAACACTCGTTGATAAAAGTGGAAAAGCTCCTCGGCATGGTAAAAACAAAAAAAATGAAATAATAAAAACAGATAATTATAGCTAAAAATCTTGTATAACAAATTGAAAAACAGTAATTAATTTATAAAAAATAAAACAAAAAAGAACCCAGATATTATTAGTTGCCTAGCAAGAATAATAACATGTAATATATAAAAAAAGATAACATTAATAGTTTCACTCTTTCAGTGTTTGCAAGTCCAAAATACTACTCGTATTTAGTTCGACTATACCTTATTTATATAGATCAGGGCTTGCCATGCAAAGTGACATTTGTCGGAAATAATATTTTAATTAAAGATAGTGGGTACCATAGATATAAGCCCACCACGACATGTGGATGGTTAAACTGAACAAGTTTTTAGTTTGATTTACGAGCAATTGGTGTTGATAGAAGCAGTATCTGTATAGAGGTTAAAGGGCGATAACTCCTCAAAACTGAAGAAAGAGTCTCTTATCTTGAAAAATCCTTAAATTTAATCAGAAGTAAACAAAACTATCTGAAACTTTTCGATTTAGGTCAAATAACATCCATTAAAACTTTCATCAACACTGGTTTCATCCGTCAAAATACCTCAAACTCGAATTTGATGTTCGTTTAATGGATATTTATACACATAGACCTACCAAATTCCAATGATTCCATCAAAAAATCTAGTTTATAGAGCGTTTTACAGACAAAAACAATAACAAACACAATTCCATATGGGCGTATAAAACATGATAAATGTTTAGGTAGGGATATAATTGAAGGGTTGATGCGATTTTTGCAGTTCTTGTTCTTTGTACTTTCAGGCTATTTACATATAATCAAGGACCAAATATATTCTCTCGAAAATGTTGACCATTTAAACATTTTTCGTGTCTTCGGGAAATTCAAGAGCCAATAACTCATTTTCTACTTGTTCCTCTGTTTCTGTTAGTCCCCTGGAATAATAATGGTTAGATGATTTGAGTCTTTGAAATTGCATAGTTCTCTTGGATAAAACTTATCAAATTTCTTTTAATGATCTTACTAAATAATAGCATTATCGTACATTTTGTTTGCCACTGAATATTCAAAGACAAACTCCAGAATGGCATTTTTTTAAATCTATGGAATTGAGTTCGGGGCTTTTTTTTTATGCAGAAGCCCTAGTTACTCTGAGTAAGGTTTTGTATGCCAAGTTATATTATATTTAAAAGGATTATGTTCTTCATCTGTTTGTTCGACAAATGAAATTCTAGCCTGAATTTTCAAGCTAAGCTAATCAATTATAATGTTCATAACTTTATTCTCCTCTTTTATGTATAAGATAAAACACGACCGAGGGTTTTTATGATATTTAAAACCCGCATCCCTAGGGACATAATCATGTGAGTGTAGTTAATCACGTGGTCTGTCAGTGAGTTGAACTCAGAAAGGACGCCATGGGTGGCGAAGACGAAATTTTCCAATACAGGGAGAGACCTTATTGAGAAGAGATTATTGTTTGAGATTGTTTTGAATGTTTTGATTATATCATTAAGTCAAAAATTGGATTAGCCGTCTCAAAATATCACTCTATGTCACAAATGTAATATTTGCCCACATTTTGGCGCCAATTTGAGTAGATTTCGGTGGAGGGAGGGTTTGAAGCTCCCAAATGTACAGGCCTACCACGTGGTAGGTCGGCCATTTTGCCTAGAATTTTCACAGAATTTTCACAGCAATGTCTTCTTCGAAAAGGTGAGTGATTTAAATGTTGTTTAAGACATATTTATAATAATCTGCAAGAATAAAAGTTGGAGATATATCAATTATGATCTGAAAATTTGTTTTATACATTAACTACGATTATAAACCATTTTGTAAATAGCTATTGAAGTTGTGTCCCATATATGGGACGCTAGGACTGACCGGGTACAGGTTTTTGTTGATCATAATTTGATGTGAATTGTTTATTTTTTGACCCCTTACTTTGAATGAAGTTATTAACATACTTGAAGAAGATGATCAGCAATACGACAGTGCTGAAATCACCATACCGCCGTCACCAAATGACACTCTTAGTGATGAAGATAGTGCAGATGAGGACGAGACCGGGGTTTTGGATAACCTAAGTGGTCGTCAATTAAATGCACCTGCATCTGCAACCCTTAGGAAGAAGGATGGAAGCAATATTGTTCTAGAAGAGGTAAGTTTATTGCAGAAAAATCCCTATCATCATCGTTATACAGCCATTTTATCAATCAAGCATCTTCGCAAGTAGCCAAGTAGTGGGTAAACATTCGAGGAATCGGCATTATATTATTCTGACATAGTCTGTAGTTTAAAGTATCCTTGATTTCATTTTTCTCATGATGAACATCATTTTCATTTCAGAATAATTCGCAAAGTGAATCCGAAGATGAAACCCCAACAGCTGCCAAACGCCCCAAAGAAATTGTTCCATCCACTACAAGAAAATGGTCAAAACGTGATTTGCCAGCATCTAAATCTAAACCTTTTGAGTGGAATGTTCCAAACACAGATCTTTCCAATTTACCCAAAGATCCAGTAGAACTTTTCGAATTGTTTTTCGATCAAAATGTTTTTGAATTGCTTATAACAAAAACACTCCAATATGCTAGATCTAAGGGTAATCATACTTTCACAATTACTGTAGGTGAAATGCAAGCTTTTATTGGGATCATACTTATCTCAGGCTACACTTCGGTCCCACGAAGACGAATGTATTGGTCCTATGACAATGATATCCACAATGAGGCAATATCATCGGCTATGTCCAGAGATAGGTTTGATGAGATCCAGAGATATCTTCATCTAAGTGACAACAACCAGCTGGATCCACAAGATAGGTTCAGTAAGGTTAGGCCACTTTTGAATTTGCTGAATGAGAAGTTTTTATTACACTTTATAAAACAGCAGAATCTAAGTATAGATGAGAGCATGGTCCCATATTATGGTCGGCATGGTGCCAAGCAATATATTCGTGGGAAGCCCATTAGGTTTGGCTACAAGATGTGGGTATTAGCAACCCCTCTTGGATACGCAGTTCAATTTGAGCCTTATCAAGGTGCATTTGGTCGACGGGAGTATGCGGGTTTAGGCATGGGTGGGTCCGTTATATTCAACTTGATATCTAATCTTCGAAAAGATTATCCTTACCATTTGACTTTTGATAATCTGTTTACCTCCCTGAAACTTGTGGACGCACTATCTGCTAAAGGAATAGCATGTACAGGTACGGTTAGGGCGAACCGTATTGAAAATTGTCCCTTAAAACCTGTTTCAGAGGTTAGTAAAATGGAAAGAGGGTCATTTGATTTTGCATACGATTCTTCTGTAGGTAAAGTTGTTGTTCGGTGGAATGACAATAATGTTGTGAATGTTGTGTCAAGTTATGTCGGTATACATCCAATACAGACAGCAAAAAGGTGGTCAAAAAAAGTCTCCAAATCCATCGAACTTACCCAGCCATTTCTGATTTCCCACTACAACAAAACCATGGGTGGTGTTGATCGCTTGGATCAGAACATAAGCCAATATCGCTCTGCTATACGTTCGAAGAAATGGTGGTGGCCCATTTTCAATTACTGCCTTGATCTATGTGTTCAGCAAGCATGGCATCTGTACAGGGCTACAGATGTTAGCAAAGACAAGCCCCTAGACTTACTGGAAATGCGACGAACAATCGCTCAAGTATATGTGAAGTGATCTTCCAGTGTTCAGAGCTCGCGGTCGACCATCAAGTCTCCACAAGAGAGTGCCAAATGCTCTTAGATTGGATGGTATGAATCATTTTGTTAGACCAAATGCTACCCACTTGAGATGTGCACATTGTGGTAATAAAACTAAACATATGTGTACAAAATGTGACGTAGGGGTGCATGATAGGTGTTTTGAGGTGTTTCATACATGTTGAACCCTTCATTACCATCTGTTGTTGTAGTGATTTAGTACACAGGTCTTTGGTGATGACTTTTTTGGAGACCTATCCATAACTACAATCAATGACTGAAAAGTCGATTGTGAAAATTTGTCAACCTTGGTTGAAAATTACTTCATCATAATATATCGAACAAATCTATATTACCATATGAAATACATTTTTGCTTAAATTGATTACATTTTTACTTAAATTAATTTAGTATTTACCTTGGAGTTTATTAAAGAATTGAATACAGTTATAGATTTTTGTTTTTAACTCGTATTGACACCCACATAATAGTCTACGGACATGTACCCGGTCAATCCTAGTGTCCCATATATGGGACACACCATTTCCTTCATATTCCGAGACGAATTTTGGTCAGAATTGAGAATCTATGAAATATTACGTGCTTACATGACACAATCTTTCTATTGGAAAGCATTTTTCGAAAATAAAAAATTCAGGCATAAATGGGTTAAAGAGATATACTCACTAACTATACGACCAATAAAATTTTAGTCTCAGAATCTGGAATTATTTAGCTATTTTAATCCATAATAATGTTCAGAATATAATGTCCTGACAAATGTCCCTCATTGCACACTGCATGACTTTGCCAGGACTCCTTTGCCCAAACAGACGCGAAAAAGTTGGACGACAATTCATTTGCAAAAGAAAACAGTGCGTTTAAAAAAAGCACTTCAATAATTAGACTAAATTTAAATATCATGCTAAACATTGTTTGATTTAAATGTCCAGTTTTTATAATTATCACGATATTTGTTTTACAGGACATCACCAGTGGTCAAAAGGAGAGGGTTTCTCGGCTCTTACTAAACAAAAGTTCCTCGAACATCCATCAACACGGTAACCACTGAAGAAGATAACATGTAGTTCCTGTGCAAACTGCAATAACTTCTGCACCGCTTGGTGTCTGATTTGTGTCAAAAGTCTGTCATATATAATTTTTTTTTTATTAAATACACTTAATATGTTTTTGTTGTAATTTCGGAGCGATTTAATCAGCCAGCTCCATAGGGGTATATTTTGGTAAAATATCAATATTTTATATCCCGGGGATATTATATAAAAATCCCGGGGAAATTCTGTATAAAGTCTGCCCAGGGATTTTATGAGATTTAAAATCCCGCAAGAACAATGGGATGACGTCACTAGAGGTTTATAAAAAGTAAAAACTAAGGTTTTAAAGCAAAATATAACAGACAATGATATTGATATATTCATTATAACAGAAACATGGCTTAAAGATAATGACTTTTTGCTTAATCAACTTATCCCAGGAAAACTATGATTATGAACTGATTAATAGAAATTGTAAAAGATACGCCTAACGAAAAAGTCTTAAATGTAATCAGGAGTAAACTAAACTTTCTCAAACCTTTTGAATTAGGTCCAATAACATACATTTTAAGTTTCAACAAAATCAATTGAAAACTAAGATAGTAATAGCATATTCAAGACTTTGGTGCAAGGGCAATAACTCTGCTTCTAACGATCGAAAATAGCTCAAATTCGAACTTGATCATCGTTTTATGAATATGTATACACATATCAAATTTCATTCGATTCCTTCAAAAACTCTAGTTTTTAGAGCGTTTACGAGCAAATGTTTACGGACGAACGGACGGACAGGGGCGACGGCAATTTACGAACACATTTCAATGTGGGCGTATAAAAAGTTAGTGTAGCAGTCTTCATAGGCGTGCGGGAGGGGGGAGCAGGGGAGGCGACCGCCTCCCCCCCCCCCCCCCAAAAAAAATTTTTTTTTTAGAAAAATACCTACTTATATTGCCGGGAACCGATTCCTGCCCGAATCCCTAGATTCTATTGAAGCAAAATACCCGAGATCGAGATATTCGCTTGGAAGCCTTGTGGGCTGGTGATATTTACCTTGGTTGTTCGGGCACTTTAGTATTCATGGAGGTTTCGGATTTGATCACTGGGCATCGTCAAGGTCATCATCAAGCACCGATTTAGCTCGCGAAATAACAGTTCACTTGGCCAGTGTATTGTCTATGATAATTTATCAATATGAGTATTTCGGTATTTTTGGTATGAAACCAGAATAAAATTCTGTCATCAATCCGAATTCGACTTACGATTATGAATTTCTGAAATTCATCAGAAATTCACTTATTTCATGCAATATTCCAATAAAATCTTGTTGAATTTTGTGAATGGATATGAAATCGTTTTTGATGAATATTCTCATGGAGTATCAAATTAGTAACCCTTCATGATCACTTTTGTGCATGAATTCCGACATTGTGAGCATATTTCATGTTTTTTTCTTGTCCCTCTCGTCCAATAATCAACTCCCAATTATATCTCAGAAGTCAGAATGAAACAGATTGAATGTAGATTTTCAAAATTTTCTGGGGGAGGACCTCCCGGCCCCCTGCAGCGGGCTCGCGCCTTCAGCGCTTCTCGTAGTCGGGCTTGGCCCGACGCGGCTCCGCGTTCAGTAGAACGGCACACATAGGGGCACAGTAGGGGCACAAATCTCTCCCGCACTCCGAGTTTCAAAACCTCCCGTACGCTTATGGCAGTCTTTAAAATTGCACATGAAGTCATCGTCACTAAAATACTCTGGTGTTTTTATACGCCCACTCAATAGATGGGCGTATATTGTAATCACCCTATCGGTCCGTCGGTCCGTTCACATTTGGTTCTTGCTCACTCTACAGGCTACAATTCTTTATAGATTCTTTTGATTTTGATATTGTGGGTCAATGTCATTATGAAGATGATCCCTATTGATTTTCGCGATGATCGGATAATTTTTCACGGAAATATCGTGTCCGACTTGACGTTTCACTCTTATTAGCTATATTGTGCATCTCGTGCTCACTCTACAGGCTTCAATTCTTTACAGATTCTTTTGATTTTGATTTTATGGGTCAATATAATTATGTAGATGATCCCTATTGATTTTCGTGATGATCGGATAATTTTGCACGGAAATATCGTGTCCAACTTGACGTTTCACTCTATTAGCTATATTGTGTATCTCGTGCTCACTCTACAGGCTTCAATTCTTAACGGATTCTTTTGATTTTGATTATATGGGTCAATGACATTATGAAGAGGATCCCTATTGATTTGTGTGATGATCGGATAATTTTTCACGGACATATTATGTCTAACTGTCTTGACAGTGTGTTCATAAGTTTTAATTCAGTTTATATTCACAGTTCTTTCTTTCAACTTAATGTGAATGGGCAACAAACAAACACTCGCACTTACAATCAAAGCTATCAGTGGGCGTATGTTATCTTGCCTGGCAAGCTATATTTAAAAAATATAGGGAGTTATTTTACATTAAAAATGTTTCTGAACATGAAAATACAAATTTTAAGCGTTTTTTAACATGTGTACGAAAAAAAAAAAAACTAGAATCGTGAGACGATACTGGGCAGTGCGCATCCGGTTTCGTCTATGGGTGAAAAGTGTCATTTTTCATCCATACATATAAATTGTTTATATTCGGGAGTGAAAAGTGGAATAACCAGGTCACGTTCGGTGAAGGAAATTTTGCCTGACAGCGGCATTAGCCTGTTTTTTTTTCGATTTCCAACTATCGAGGGGTCCTTAACATTCACAGCCAATAGCACACGGGACCTTGGTTTATTGTCCCATCCGAACGACTAGGCGCTTTTTCCATGAGAGCCCCTCCGACCTGTATCACTGACGGGATTGAACCTGGACGTTTAGGTTCAGCTCGTAATTTATCATCTTAAAGTAAACTTAGCAAAAAATTTATATTATTATTTTTTTAAAAACATTTTAATGGTCAACGTTTTTAGACATGCAGTTAAAACTTTTTTTTAATAAATGACAGAACCAGAACGAATTTTCTTCTTTTGGCATCGGATCGTTATATTCTATATTTAGATTTTATTTTTTTCATTTTTACTACATAATTTAAAACGTTAAAAGCGCAAGTGACAATGTAAGAAAGTAAGCACTTGCAATTGTCAGTTGATGGGATAGAACTGCATTTGAACATATAGACAACAAACATTTGTCAGTTGAAGGGAGAGAACTTCATTAAAACATACAGACATCAAACATGTAAGTTTTAATCTTATATTTTGCAAGCAAGTGTTTTTTCAGATCATTTGAAAAATTCTTAATATAGTTTAGTAGGATACAATTCTCCCCAAAAAATTTCATTGTTGTATTTTAGTTTTATGATATTATAAAAAAAACATTTTTTGTACATTATATCAAAACATTGACCAGTGAGAAGCGTTAAATGAAACAATACACTGTACACTAAACTTGAATTGAATGACGTGCTGAGGGGATGATACTTTGGAACACATCAACATAGACTCTCACATACCATCAGATATGGGTGGCTTAGTGAGTCAGACGCTAGCTCGCCAACCTGAACGTCCAGGGATAAATCCCGTCAGTGATACAGGTCGGAGGGGCTGACATGGTAAGGGCGTTCAATCGTGGGTGTAAATAAACCAATGTGCTAATTGGCTGTGCATGTTATAGATCCCTCGACAAATGAAAATTGATAATAATATCAGGACTGCATGGCGTTTGCCCGTCCTCAATATAGGTGCAGAAAAGCAAGACGTAAAACTCTATTCATTTCATTTCATTTTTCAAAAAATGGAAATTTTTATAATACTTCCTCTGTAATATATTTTTTCCGGGTCGCATACATTATTTATTTCTTTTATGATGACCATTTTTAGCATAATGCAAACAAATATTTTCAAATATCTCCAAAACTAAGGAAGTTAAAATTTCAAGATTACAAGCAAATGACGTCAAAACCAGGAGTGATATAAAGATTCTAGAAATATTTTTTTGTTCAGAATCAAATTGTCTATCTACCTGTAAGTTTTTAGATCGATCGAAAAAATTTAAAAAAAAACACGCACAGTTTCAATGGAATTTGACACAGAATTTGCAAGTTTTAAAAAGCGCAATTTTGATTCAAATATATTGTGCTATATATCATTTGAAAGAGCAGATTTAGCATAGTAAAAATGAAATAGAATTTGTGACGTATGTAAATTAGGTCACGTGACAGAGCTCTTTAAAGTTAAAAATAGCAATTTTCAAATGGCGATAAAACCGGAAGTAAACATCAGAAATCGGAAATGAATATATCATCTGATAGATCTCGTCAAGGGCAATAATTTTTGTACAGGTCAAGAGATCATCAAAGGTCAAGGTCACTAGATATGAGCCTTGAAAGTTTCGGTCATTACTGAAATTCTTGTTCCGGAAATGTAAAGAAATTGAAATCGAAATTCAAAAATCGACAACCTACATTTTTTTTGCAATCGATTGCAGAAGTCGTAGATTTAAAAATTAAAAAAATCCGATTAACCCTCGGTTCTGAATTAAAATTTTAAGAAACATAGGTCAGTTCAAGATGGCGGCTGATCCCTTACACCTGGATAAAATTTCATCATTTTATTTTTTATGTATGACCAAATCTATGATAACACAAAAAAATTTTTTCAAATATCTTGAATATTCCGGAAGTTGAAATTGAAAGTTTAGAAGCAAATGACGTCAAAACCGGAAGTGATATCGAAACTTTGAAAATTGATTTTCTTTGGAAATTCATATGTCTATGTTATTGAAAGGTTTCAGATCGATCGAAATAAAATTGCAAAAGTTAAAAAAAATCCTTTAAAAAGTGCTCCAAAAGTCAGCTACAAAAGTCAAAATATGAATTTTTCAAAATTGCAATTTGTAGTTATTGGGTTAAACAAATGAACCAAAAAAGACCGATCACAATCTGTTGGAAAAATGAGTTGAAAATGGAAAAACCCTGAAATACGACTTTTTAATATACGTCATTTCCAGTTAGGCAAAAATGCGCCATTTTACATTTAAGCAACACCGAGCAGTTAATCATCGCAGGAAATGATGTCAAGTTATGTGTGGTATATGCAGTTTTGGCTGGGGAGCGTGACCAGAAATAGAAAAAAAAAAAAAAAAAAAATAGTCAATTGCAAACCAAAGCAGTGCGTTCGACAAATCGAACGCACTGCAAAAAAACTAGAACTGTTCAGTTAACAGTACTGATGCAGGGCTTGTTACGACACAAAGGTACGACCGGTGCGGCAATATTTCTTGTGCATGCACTGTATTTATTTTCTTGTAGTGCATGCGACACAAGCTGATTTTGAAGGAATTCGGAGTAAAAATTAGAAGGTTGGCAATGCGCATGAGCACAAAACAATTTTAATACATTCATGATATATCGGATCTAATTATACCATACGTGTCCATTTTGAAGAAATTCAGATAAGAAATAAGAAATTTGGCGATGCGCATGCGCACTACCAAATTCAATATATCCATGATATTTCGAATCTAATTATACACATACATGCCGATTTAGAAGAAATTCGGATAAGAAATAAGAATGTTGGTGATGCGCATGCGCACTACACAAATTCAATATATCCATGATATTTCGAATCTAATTATACACATACATGCCAATTTTGAAGAAATTCGGATAAGAAATAAGAAAGTTAGTGATGCGCATGCGCACTACACAAATTCTATATATCCATGATATTTCAAATCTGATTATGCACATACATGTCAATTTTGAAGAAATTTGGATGAGAATTGAGAAAGTTGATAATGCGCATGCGCAGAACCTAAATCTAACATTTCCCCTGAATTCGCAATCCGATCATGCATATACGTACCAAGTTTCATACAATTCGGATGAGAAATAAAAAAGTTGGTAAATTAAGTGGAAATGTACCTTTAAATGTGGTTCCGTATGCATAAATTACAGCATATTGCTGTTCAATCCAACCTAGAGTGTTCATATACGTTATAACTGGACATATGAAATAGTTATAAGAAAACAGTGTGAACATAGCTTTAAATTAACACTCTAAACTTTGATTTATATCTGTGTTGACAGGGTCACTGACACTAATTAACCGAAATAATAAAAATAGAATCCAATCCAGTGCATAACATTTAATGACATATTGAATATGCTTGAAAAGGTGTGCATACTATACATCATTGGATGCGTCTTGATGCGAAGATTACGAATCTGCAAAAAATAAGAAATTTGCACAAAAATGGTAGCTGCTAGAGCTATTTAAATGAAATTTTAACTATGTTCAATTGCTTATAAAACCGGAAGTTACGGTCGAAAACAAAAAATGAAAATACCAGTGGATAGATATTGTCGAGATCTTCGAGTGATGAGAAACTCAAGGTCATGGGATGTCAAGGTCACGAGAAAAATTACTTCAAAATTAATTCAAACATTCTGAATTTTTTTTAAAATGTTTAATTAAAAATTTCAAGAAGCCAAGATCAAAACTCAAAATTTGACTTCCATAGAAATGAGCCCAAACGACTAAGGTTTCGATGAGAACCAGAATCATGAAAATCGGATAAAAATTGAGGGACAAGTAGCAATTTAAAGACATGTTACTATTATCCAAGATGGCGGAAGATTTGACGTTTCCGGTCCAATTTTTTTTGCTAAATCTGTTTCTTATGATATGTCTAATGACATGCATATATTTTTTTCAGTGTATCTGTGAAAAGTAAAAAGTTGAAAATCGGATTTCATGTGCAATTTTTGCAAAAACGAAAAAAGTTGCAAACTTTCTGAAAATGGATTTGAGTTTATCATCATGATAGTATTATATATTTTAAATCTCAGAGCGATTGCATTCAAAGCAAACTTTTTAGTACTGTGCTTTAAAAATTTTGCACCAAAAAGTTGCAAAAATGGATGCAAATTGACATTTTATGTTATCTGATACTATATTGTTAAACATAAACAGTACAATGCAAGAAACTATTTGCAAATCTAAGAGTAAATACGACTTCCATTACTGTCTAAAGTATATTACGATTGCATAATTTCTGCATAACTATATTTACATAACTGTTTCGTAATACATTTAAAATCTAATGACCGCGGAGTACAAATACGACATGGTACGAAAAGTACCATACTATGTGCCAATTCGTCCCAGTACTCTGTCAAGAAATCGAAAAAAAAAAAAAAAAAAAAGAATAATCATTTGCAAAACAAAGCAGGGCGTACTTGTAAAGTACGCCCTGCAAAAAAAAAACAGTGGTATTTCAAACTCTGAAATTATTAATGAAAGTTGCCATTTTTTAGACATAATACTGTATGAATTAAATATTAAGAAATAAAACTCAAATTATTCAATCAAGTTAATGCACTTAAAACTATCCAAATTTTGACAGTAACTACTTTAGGCCTGTTACGGTTCCTCATCTGCAGAATGAGGCCTTCACTAAATTAGAATGTAAAATAAACATTGAAAAGATCGCGGTCGTGATCTAAAAATAGTAACAAATCTCGTTTATTGATAAATGCGTGAAATAGCAAGTCACGCCTCTGTCACTTACTTGTACACTGTATTTTCCAAGAAAATGACATAGATCACATATTCATCGTATTTATTTATCATAATTATTTTTAATGTAGCCGTATTAACTTAAAATTCATTTATTTTCTTCTTCAAAGTACAAAAATCGGCCATTTTGCATTCAGCGCCACCACTGTCGTTAAACTGGATTACGTCCCTTTTTCGGGTGCTGCATGTCCGAGTCTAACTAGAGCCTATATAAGAGCCGAGAGCAAGTCATTCTGGGCTCATTTGACATTAAGACATTGAGCACTTCGGATCTCTTAAGCTTAACTTAAACAATGGATAAGGAAATAAGGAACCGGTGCAAAAAGTACAGAGTGTAATGTGAATTATAGGGGATACGGTAACCAGTAACGTAATCCACTCAAACGGTTGTTCTGGCATAAACCGATTCATGTTCCCAAATTCTAATAATACATTACAGGGATACTGTCTTGTAACCGGTATGTCCGGAAGTAAAAAAAAACACGTTTTTGCACAGTTTGCAATGTGCACTTTGCACTTTTGCAAAAATGTTCCAATTTATGTTTAAAAAGTAGGTCGCATCTTGAGCATATTTCAGAAATGTTGCAGCTAGCACAGTTTAGGCTGTGTGCCCTGTTTAAAATTCGCCAAAAAAAAAAATTTCGAAAACAAACTGACAAAACAGACAAAAGAAACATCGATGGTTTGACAAAGACTGTACTCGGCTTAAAAGAGATATGCTAAAAGCTGTATAGCTATACAATGAGAACCAATATAATAATAATCTAAAGCTTATATACCTGAAACGGAAAAAAAGAGTACAAAAAGGTAACCAAATTTAAAAAAAATAAATCCAAAAATGAAATTTTAGACAAACTTGACCAACTTTGCTCAAACAACCCAAAAGAATATTGGAAGCTAGTAAATTCCTTCATTCAAGACAAAAAGACAGATTCGGACAAAGAGGCTTCTATTTCTTTAAATGAGTGGGATAATCACAGTGTCAGTTTGTGGACATCGTGCCACTCGTCTTATCATCGGCGGATTCGTACCAGACGGCCCACTGTGATCGTCTTGGAGTAACGGAAATTTATACGGAAGTAGCCGAGCGGTAACCGTATGGATTCGTACCATTCAGTTACCGCTCAGCAACTTCCGTAAAAATTTCCGTTACTCCAGTTTATGGACGAAATACGATCATGATGGGCCGTATGAGGGTACCGGAATCAGCCGAGGATTGCCAAATGGACATCGTGCGACAATTATAGTGAGTGAGTTCGTACAGTATATTAGGCCCTTCGGTGAAGCAAGAACGTGTTCTCGACGACCGAATGCATCGAAACTCCGGAAGTTGAAAATTATTAGAAATAGGCATGGCTCATGCAGCAGTGCTACAATTAATATTCGTAAGCTTATTTGTCTTTTTAACCAACATGATTTTAGTCATCAAAATTAGGTCACAACAGAAACTTATTTTGCCATACATGGCTTTTGACGTTGAGCCTGAAAACACTTTTAAAGATGTTTATGATCTGGCATCTGCAGGAATTCAATCGTGCGAATCACAGATCCCAGAAAATGTGTACATCAAGGACAATATGGAAAAATCAGGCGGTGTCTTGGTAACACTTTTGTTAAAAATGTATATATGTGATGAACTGAAATTCAAGTTTGTGGACTTTTTAATTAACTTGCCTTCTCATTCTTCGTCTGAAGAACCTGTTTGTAGTTCTTCCAACAGTGATAAAAATGTGTTTGACTTTATGATGGCATCAAGAAAGACATTAATATTTCCTGAAAAACCTACATCACCAGTCTTTGACAAAACTTTAACTGGACCTCAAAAACTATTTTGTGATATGCTAGATTGGTGCAAAATAATTGATGATGGCTGGTCAAGAGACCAGTTAATCTGTGCAAAATAAATTTTGTGGAAAATTACAAATTGTTTGTGGTATGTCGATACGCACCATGACATGTTTAAAACAGCTAGTTGTGCCATACCAAAGTTTTTTCAAGCCTTTCAAGGCTACAATCGTGTTATTGAGTTGCATAAGAAAGCGCCCACCTTGAGTGTGAGTAAGCTGGAATGTTATTCTGCAGATTTAACAAAATGTTTGAGCTTTCCATGTATGGCCGCAACACATCATAAGACTTCGTCAAGATATACAGAAATGTTATTAGAAAGTATAGTAAACTATATGGATAGATTGAACAATGATAACAAAAGACATAAATCCCAATACCATGCTCGCTTAGATAGTGCATTGAATGTAGCAAATGACTCCTCATGTAGTCTTATTAATTCCAAGAAGAACGTAAATGAAGTTTACCATGATCTCAATGTGTATATGGGACAGAAAGACCCCTATGAATATGTTAGCCTTGATGTTTTTTCGCCTGACGACCTTTGAACATTGAAACACTAAACTTGGTGTGGGTTATTTCGGGTGACAGTCAGCATCAAATTGAAATGAACAGTAAGACTGTGTTGACTATAACTGAGAGTTTACCCAAGTATGCTAATAGAGGTATGCGCAAGGATTGCATAAATAGATATGCAACACATCTTAGCATTCCAAAGTCTGTACTAAGGAATATGTATCATTCTCCGACCAATTGTATTTCAAATCCAAGTAGTACCAATGAAGATGAAGTTGACGCGAGAGTTGTTGAATTATTGTTGTCAGGAGATGACACTCAAATATTATTGGATCATCGATCATTAAATGGACGGCCTCTAGATGAGAAATTTGTATTGAGACCATTTAAAAGTTACACTGTATGAATGAAATACCTGTTGTATTGAAACCATTTGAAATTACACTGTATGAATGAAATACCTGTTGTATTGAAACCATTTGTAATTACACTGTAAGAATGAAATACCTGTTGTATCAAACCATATAGTCTGCAATAGTAACTGTTTGGAAGTTACACTGAATAAATGAAATATCTGTTATATTGGTATAATGAGACTTAATTAAAAATTAAGATATCACTTCAAACAAATAGAATATATTATATATGGGTCTCTTTGAAGTAAATATAAGCTATAACTGGAACATGGTTAATTGAAAAACTAGACCTATTAATTGTCAATAACAAAAGTTCATTTCATATTTATTGAATGCATGAAGCTTCTGATATTTTAATCATGTGGCAATATTTATAACATGCATGACGCTCAAAGAAATTATTTATAGCCGTTTCTGATAGATTTCCAAGGCAAAAGTAAATGCCGTAATTATCGGACAACTTTTTAGATGCAATTTCTGGATCATAGAGTTGATAACCAGCTCCTTGAGTAACGAGGATCATTAATTGTTTGTTGGTTTTGTTGTAAGAAAAATGTGCCAATGTCTGAGCTTTCAAAGCTTGATCGATCCTGCCCAAAAATAGATCCTGTGTTAATATAATTAATAAAAGTACCATGTATGTAACTTTCAACTGTGAAGCATGTGGACCTGTTTTTGCAAAATAGACAGTATTATATGCAAAGTTTGGTCCATATTATTTTATACAATCAAACGCCAGGCGGGACGCCAATTGTTGGGCCAAGCAATTCATTTGGACCGATTTTCTAGTATGAGCCTCGATTGAACCAAAAAGGTTGACAATGCTGGCAACATACAGAATGCGAGTGTTTAAACCTTCAGTACATTCGGCTTTGAATGCTTCCCGAAACCCCGCTTCAGCAAATGTTTTTTTTTTCAAACATTTAATTTAACAGTCTTTGCATCGGACCATTGCTGCCCATCAATTAAAAATTCCTCTAATGAGAGAATTAAACTCTCTTTTTCTGACTGTGCTGGGGGTATTAATTTTCCAATATTCAGCATACTAGCAAGTGAAATGGAGGCAGGGAAAGCTTGAGGTCAACAGATGCTGATAGTGTAACCGACAAAATATTTGTGCCTACGGGTTTATTAGTAGAAAACCACTACAAGAATGCATATTCTTACGCTGGGTGTAAAATTCCGAATTTCCGAATTGGGTTAAAAAAGACTAAAAAATCGAAACTAAATTTGCGCCAAAAGTCGTGCACAAATTTGGGATCACAACAATTGTATATCAGAAAACGATAATATTAAAGCTCTTTATGGTCAAATCAAAATTTCTATTGTTTTTCTGTGTACATGAATTCATAACCTAATTCATAACAATGTCTCCGATTTGATCCACAAAATATGGTTTGATTTTATTGATTGAAAATGTAGTGTTTGGTTTTTTAGTATCTAAAGGTAAAGCACCTAAACCAAATTTATTTGCCATTTTTATTGAGTTAAATTTATTACAATTTCTTCGAATTGTTTTCCTAAACTCAACTGATATAAAACCCAAAGTGAAAGCTGGCCACAAAACTTTTGGCCTGGCTTTTGTATTTGAAATGTAGAAGATTTAATTGGTTGATTAGTTAGATTCATTACCTCTTCAGTGGGCTCTAATCCAAAAGAGTCGAAAAAATAAAAGTTAGAGTCTTTGTACAAAGCAGAATGATGAACACCTTTTTGATCGGAAGTGTGTATATTTGTTATAGCGTAGAATTTACCTTTCTTACTTTTGAGATTATTTATTTCATCTCTCATACAATAATAAAACGGTGATATGTTCGCCCATCTCATAAGTTGGAAGTTTGTGGTTGTATCGATTCCATATTTATCGAGAAATTCATTCATTTTTAAAAGTCGGTTTTTTGAAGTTCATTTTGATAAAACCTACCTATAATTTGTTCTTTTTCTTGATCGATTAATTCATATGTTGGAGGAGATGTACTATTAACTTTATCTACGATAAATATTTCGTTTGTCCAATAACCAACATATCCTTTTTCGAATTTACTTTTATATTTGAAAATACGAACTCGATCTCCAACTTTAAATTTGGGTTTGACATTTAGATTCTTTATTTCATTTTCGTAGTTATGTTGCGCGTTAACTGACTTTATGATATCTGGATTCTTTGAGGCTTGTGTTGGTGTGACACATATAGATGAATGGATTTTGTTATTGTATTCGTCTAGGAGTTCTGGTAATATTTTAAGCCACTTTTGAGATTTCAATTCCGTGAACTTTTTGAAAAGTTTATTTTTTAGAGTCCTGTTGAATCTTTCTATTACTACCACAGGGGCTCGTAGTTATATTTTTTTTAAATATTGTTATACGGTTATAAGAGAAATGAGAAGGGAGGACACTAATTTTGGGGTCAAAATTGAAATAGAAATTCGGCGCCTTTATTCGCCTCGAAAACGGCCAAGTCTTTGGTCTAACCGATATATTTAGGTAAATAAAGCAGATTTCGAATGATAGACTGGTTTACGACGGAGTAATTACCGTTTTTGTGTTCCAAGCAGAGCAAACATGGTTCGGACAACTTCTTTGTATGCCATTTTCCGCTAGCTTCAAGACGAATTACCAGGTGAGTTTTCATTGGTCCAAATTTGAGTTAATAATTGACGTCATTGTATGACGTCCAGAAAAATAAATTTCTATTTTTATTTGGACCAATGAAAACTCACCTAGTATTTCGTCTCGAAGCAACCGGAAAATGACCTACAAAGAAGTTGTCCGAACCATGTTTGCTCCGCTTGGAACACAAAAACGGTAATTACTCCGTCGTAAACCAGTCTGTCATTCAAAATGTGCTTTTTTTACTTAAATATATCGGTTAGACCAAAGACTTGGCCGTTTTCGAAGCGAAGAAAGGCGCCGAATTTCTATTTCAATTTTGACCCCAAAATTAGTGTCCTCCCTTCTCATTTCTCTTATAACCGTATAACAATATTTTAAAAAATATAACTACGAGCCCCTGTGATTACTACAGCTTTACCTTCGTTATGAGTACTGTAAATTTCAAACCCCAGAGAATTCATATTTTTGTTATAAAATTCACTCCCTTTATCTACCCACAGTTTTTCTGGATGTCGGTTAGATTGTTTCATTATGGTTTCAAATGAATGTTTGACTGATATTCCCGTTTTGTTTTTCAAAGGAATAACCCAAGCATATCTCGTATACAAATCTATAACTGTTAAGCAATATTTAAATCCTCTTTCGACTGGCTTATGAATTAAATCAGCTGACCATATTTCATCTTTTTCAAACACTTTAACTTTTAAAAAGTTTTTAGTTTTTCTAAATTCTTTATGAATTTCATCCGCCAATCCCATGCCCAATTTCATCTTTGCTTTTAACAGTTTAATGATTAGCGCTCTTTGCATTCTCTCTTTGAATGTTGGATTTGGAATATTTTCGAGTTCGATGATCATTTGTTTGTCTGCTTCGTGTCTGAAGTTTATGTCTTTGTTTCTGTAAAGTATGTCGTGTTTAAGCGCAGCAGCGTCAACTCTATTGACTGGTTCTTCCCCTGGTTTGGGTTTATCGTTTTCGTCTAATCGCAGATCTAATCTAGTACCTGGACCGGTGTAATTATGACCTGGAAGATGTTTCTCGCCAGAGTATTTGGCCTATGGAAATCCAGGAAGATATCCTAATGATTTTTGAATATCGGAACCAAAATAGGTTTTTGGAGCGTGGGCGACTATCATTTTTATCCTATAACTTTAAACCCTTTTCCCTCTTTTACCTGCTGTTCTATTCTCCTGTTTCGCAGTTCTCTTATTTGCTGTAATTCTTTCAGTTCGTCGGATTTTTTCACGGCGTCGTTTATTCTAATTCCTGCTTTTGCCACAGACTCAAGTGCTTGAGCTCCGGAGGAAATTAGGGATTTGTTGTTTGAAACAAAGCTAGCTACTTTTGGAATTATTTTTGAACCTAGAGAAAATATAGATGAAAAGATACCGTCGCCTGAATAATCTTCAAATCTGTGTTGTTCGTGTTTTAAAATTAAACTCATCCTATTTTTAATATGCTTTTTTGATGGAATGTAGGAAATTTATTGAAGGTGTTTGTTGTAAGAATTCTATGAAAAATGTAGGGTGTTTTATGAAATGTAGGATGTTAAGCTGTATTTTGGTTGCATTTTTCCTAAAAATGGAATGAAAATGGAATGGGAAATTTGCGAATAAATTGAGCGTTCATATACTACTGTGCAGAAGTTGTTATGAACTCACGTGCGTGCTCAACCAATCGGCAGCCGATGACTGGCTATATAAACCTAACCACGCGCGTAGTTCAACACAACAGATTAGGAGCTACAACGAATGTATGACTGGATTTTCTATGTAACCTGATTGTATTTAAGTGTACATAAAGTTTTACTTATTACTTGTTGTCATTTCCAACACTATACTTTACCCACAGCAGAGTTGAGTAGTTACTCCTCTGCGATGTAGCGATTCCGCTACAGGATCACAATCATCAATTAGATGCGTTTCCACTTCACTATGCTCGCTACTAATTACTTCACATACATTCTGGTTCTCTGAAGATGTGATAGTATGTGTTTTCCCAAAAAAACTACTTAATTGTGGCTGAGATTTATCAGTTTTTTGTTGAATGGGTGTAAAAGTAATGGCATCCCCAAGTGTAAGCGTTTTACGTGACTTTCTTTATAATCAGAATCCAGTTCCTTGCCGCATGCAACCCGTTGTCGATATAATCGTTTGTGTGTAGAAGACATTGTTTTGATTTCTGTGTCAATTTGCTAAAGTGCAAGTTATAATCAGAACAAACAATACTGGACAAAATACAAAACTAGAGCCGTACCAAAACGGCGCTGGGCAGTGCGTCATCCTGGAAATCTTTCATAAATCACAAGGCACTAAGCAAATGGTTATGAAAATATTAATATCAAATAAGTTAGAAACATTTTTTCTAGTCTTGTTACAGCTTTAATAAAGGTTAACAATAAAAAATAGTAGTTCTCTCCCTTCAACTGTTTTGACGATAATTGTAAGCGTTATTAAATCAAATGTGTTAGCGTTTTGGCGATAGTTTTTACTTTTTTGGTTTAGTATTGCCAAAACTCAAGTTAATTACAAGTTGAAGGGAGAGCACTATCATTTAACCATTTAGACAACTAACATATTATTTTAGTTAATTAGCCAATAACGTCAAAACCGGTAGTAATATCGAAATTTTGAAAATATATTTGAGATCGCAATCAAAATGCTTAGCTACCCACAAGTTTTCAGAATATTCAAATAAAATTTTAAAAAACCCGCACAGTGACAATAGAACTTTGCACAAAACTTTCAAATATTATATCGCGCTATTTTATTTAAAACATAAAGTGTTATATATCATTAAAAAGAATAGATTAGGCACAATAAGAATATATAAGAATGTGTGACGTATTAAAGTTAAGTCACGTGACAGAGGTATTTAAAGTTAGAAATCGCAAATATCAAATGGCCATAGAACCGGAAGTAAACATCGGACAAATAAAATGGATATATCAATACATAGATCTGGTCAAGGGCAATAACCTTTGTTAAGGTCACAAGGTCAAAAAAGTTCAAGGTCACGAGTTACAATTCTTTGAAATTTTGGCAATTACATTAAATACAATATACCGGAAATAACAAAAAAGCATCATCGAATATCAAAATCGAATAACGTACTTGTTGGGGCAATCGACTAAGCTGTCTAAAAATACTACAATTACGAATTCCGCTCATAACCCCGAGGCCCCATTTTGAGTTTTACACAAGTTAGTCATATAAATATGGCAGCCGATCTATTACAACTGGGTCAAATTTCATTGATTGATTGTTTATATAGCATCATTTCAAATATATTGCAAACAAAAAAAATCATATAACTTCAACATTCCGGAAGTTAGATTTTAGATTTAAAAAGCGAATAACGTCAAAACCGGAAGTGTTATCGAAATTTTGAAAACAGATTTGGGTTAGCAATCAAAATGTCTATCTACCTGTAAGTTTTCAGGACGGTCAAAATAAAATTTGAAAAAAAAACACGCACAGTTACAATGAAACTTTGCACAGAATTTTCAAATTTTAAATCGCGCAATTGTCATTCAAACATAAAGTGTTATATATCACTGGAAAGAGTAAAATAAGCACACTAATAATATATAAGAGTTTGTGACGTATGTTAGTTGGGTCACGTGACAGAGCTGTTTAAAGTTAAAAATCGCAAATTTCAAATGGCAATAGAACCGGAAGTAAACATCGGACAACGGAAATGGATATTTCATTGGATAGATCTAGTCAAGGGTAATAACCTTTGTTCAGGTTGCAAGGTCATAAAAGGTCAAGGTCACGAGTTACAAGTTTTTGAAATTTTAGCAATTACTTTAAACGTTATACCGGAAAAAACAAAAAGGCAGTATTAAAAATCAAAAATCTAATAACGTACTTTTTTTGGCAATCGACTGGGCTGTCCTAAAATACTACTATTACGAATTCCGCTCATAACCCTGAGGCCCCATTTTGAGTTTTACAAAAGTTGGTCATATCAATATGGCGGCTTATTTGTAACTTCCGGGTCAATTTTTTTTCATTCATTGTTTTCGAATTGTCATTGCAATCATATTTCCAAAAAAAATTTCACATATCTTCGAAATTCCGGAAGTTGAAATCTGAAAAATTTTCGTCAAAACCGGAAGTGATATCGAAATTTTGAAATTAGTATTATGTTCACAATCGAATTGCCTATGTGCATTTTTATTTTCAGATTCTTCGAATTAAAATTGTAGAATTTGAAAAATTTTTATAATTAAAACTAAAAAAAGTTATCGACAAAATAAAATTTTTAAATTGCTTGAAGTAGACATTAGTTCAAAGAAGTAACCTAAAAAAATCCGATTCAAATCGGATAAAAAATAGAGCCGTGAAATGGACAATTCTAAAAAAAACACTTTTTGTCCTACGTCATTTCCGGTTAGACAAAAATGCATCAAATAACATTTAAAAAATTTAGTTTTTCGAGAAAAAAAAGCAAATCGCATCAGTGCATGTGTGACATTAGCAGTTTTTGCTGGGTGCTCTGACCAGTATTTGAAGAAAAAAAAAAAAAAAAATCATTATGAAAACAAAGCAGTGCGTTCGAAATCGAACGCACTGCAATAAGACAAAATTTGAAAATGTTTTAAGTGCGTGTTTATCGATGATCGATGGACGACCGAACATGTGTTATTCTAACGAAAGTTCACTTTGAAATGATCTCAGCTAGACGACACGCAATGTTATGTGATTATAATGATACAATCGTATATACATCGGCCATTTTCTATAAATAATATTGTCAGGCGTAGCGAGAATGGCCGACATATTTACGATTGTATAATGATAATTATGATCTTTTTCCAAGGGAAGTAAGCCAGAGAACTCGTGTGTTGTTAGTTGACCTTATTAAACTTATTTATTTTACATTTCTTTTATTGGTGCAGGCCCGTAGGCAGGGGGGGTGCGTCGGGTGCGAACGCACCCCCCCGAAAAATTTCAGAGTTCCGCTTTTTTCCAACTGGATTTATTTTTGAACTACGTACGGTCCCTTTACTTTGTCTTCTTTTTTAAGAATGGGGAGAATACGAAATCAAAAATGTCTAACCCATTAACGTTTACTATAAAACATACATGGTCCACGTCAAAAGCCGTTAAATTAGTACAATTTATACTAAATCTATGTTTTAAGCCAAAAAAAATTTCGCCTCGCTTCGCTCGGCTAACATTTGAAGCTACGCCCCCCTTTCGAAAAACAGGGATCCGCCCCTGCTAGTTCCGCTTGCAGGCTGTAAGCACCCCCCCATTTAAAGACCTGGCTACGGGCCTGTGGTGGTATAAGAGTTTAGAACTTCTTTTCTTTTTACACACAAAAAAAAAAAGTGATTATTAAATGATTTTCCAAGGGAAGTAAGCCAAGGAACTTGTTAAATGAAACCTTACAAAATTATCTTTCGGGCACCGAGATTTCAATTTTTTTTTGGTTGTGTAAAAAACTCAACTTTCGGGCTGCGATTTCAATTTTAGAAATATGTAAAATACAATCATAGGAATGACATTCGGGCAGTGATTTCGATCCTTAAATAATATGAATTGAGAATAAAATAGGGCGATCAATTTTAAAAAAATACAGTTATAGTATAGGATATTCGGGCAAAGATATTTCATTTTTAAATTTAAGAAAAGAAAATTGTTTGATTGTTTATGTTTTCTTGTATGTTATTTCTTGTAAATATCTTTATGTTGCCCAACCTTATTTGGTGTGTTGGTTCTTCAGATAAATTCCTATATATGTCTTAAAAGGCGACATTGTCATTTGCAAATTTATATACGCTATAATGAATATTTATTATATTTGGCATACTTGTAAGAAAACAACAATTTATTCTTAAATCCACAGTATTTATTATACTTGCAAATATATTTGTAAAAAATATTGTAAAATTTTATATTAAATAGATTTTAAAGACGTTTTCAAATGTTTTATTACACTATAAAATAAAATCACGTTAACACAAACTGGTAAAATCATAGACAAATGTTCATTACGAAAAAAAACAGATGTTGTGATATCAGTTTATTGTAACAGCCACACTAAATAATATATGATTATCCAGCCACCATAACTTGCCTTTTGCTTCATCAGCTATTAGATGTTTGTGCTGCTTTCACAAAACAGAAGTCTTTTGTTACATTGCTTAGAATGGTCAGTGTGTGTTTAGTAATTCTTATAATTAGTTACTTACTGTCATTGTACCATTCTGCTGCGTATTTGATACTGGCTGGATGTCAAGATCAAACTCTGTGAAGAGGTCTTCTATATTTATTCCCTGTTAAAAAAAATGAAGTCTTATAGTTTATAGATAAAAATAATAGAGGATAGCAGGATTAAGCCTTAAAACAATGGATAACAGATATTATATATATAAATGAAAGACCAAAGAGTAACATCAGCCACACAATAAATACAGATTAATTTTGGGTACCGGTTTTGTTTTCTGTATAGGCCTTGAGAAGTGGTTAAACGACAGACACAAATTGCTAAAGAAGGAAAACTGATTTCAGTTGCTCAAGTTTCCACTAGCTATTATAACGGCCCTGTATAGCTATCGGGGCTGATTTAAGATTTTTAAAGACTATTGGAATTGAAGGGCCAACTGTGTGCATTGTATGCGACAATTTTTTTTTTATCAAAACCGATTTATTTGAATTGAATACTACCTGCAAAACAGTCGTGACATCTATTGTTGACATGTTGTAAGCGGACGACCGGAAGTAAAGAATGCACATTCACGCTGGACTCAAGCTCTTATCATTGGATAAGTGCGAGTCTCGTGAGAGTTGGCTGTCCAGTGTTAATGGTCTATGGTTTAAATACAATAATTGATAAATGTCTGAATCCAATTTTAGGCATTTATCAACAATACTCTGTACTTGTATGGAAAATTACATAGTTTTATGGGTTTATTTGATTCTGTTTGTATCTTTTGGACAATGGATGAATATAAATTATGTGCTCTTATTGACCAATTTTGAGAAATTAATTTCTTTGCTCATTCTAAGACGTAGTATCGCTTTAACAATCTTAGTGTAGGTTTTTATAAACGAGATCTTGAACAATATGAATGTCAACCACATGTATGTTTTTAAGGATGCATCATCTTCATCTGACAATGATGACTTACCAGAGGTGCCGTTTCATAGAAATACTACCTTACCTAGTGCATCTGCTGTTAGTAATGTCACTTATGAAGAGGTAGATGATGTTATGGTTATTACCGAAGAAGATGAAATCATTATGCAGAATGAGTATCTGCTACCTCCAGTGTTGAAACACTCCAGATGTGACTACATCTGAATCATGGGTCGCGTTCGATAATCAGGTCGGTAGCACAAGGGTCGTAAGGCAATAAGGCATTTTTGATCCACATAATATCAATTAAGCTCAGTTAGTATATGAAATCCCCTTTAAAATGTCTTTATTTTGTGCTTCTTTTTTAAATTCTTATTTCCTTTTCTAAAATGCAGATGCTGATGCATTTTATTATTCTCCAAATGAAACTATTTCGCGTATGTTTATTTTTTCTTCAGAATTGAAACTGGTGATAGACAAGATGCTGCTGGACTTATTGAGGATCATCCTCACATGGTTGGGTCGCAAGATGCTTCCCCTATTTTTTTCAGCAGATCTTCTGCAGAAATGGAGATTATCCATCTTGTACAAGTCAAATTCTTTGACAGCATGAACACTGTGGATGATGGGGGCCCCCGCATAGATTTTAAGCATCGGCTGCTTCTGGATATTCTTAAACCCTCAATCTGGCTCATTCGTTGAGACTTTGAAAGGGGTAACATTGACGCACAATGCACTGAAACTTGAAGACAGGCCATATTACTGGGCTGGGCGTGCCCTGGCATTCTTGGTATTTAGTGGAGGCCCATCAGTGACAATTCTTTCACAGGCCATGTATGACTTTATAACCTGCGACTATGCAAATACACAGCCTTCCATTGGACATGTCCGTGCCTTCATTGATAAGGTGAGAGACTATATATTTATTGGAACTCTGTAACCACTTGGGCATGGAGCAATGAACTTAGTCATACATAGGAAGTATCTTCCAAATTCCCACATTGTCTGTGCAAAGTAAAATGTTTTCTTTTTTATTTGTTTCATCATTCATTATGGACAATTGCAAACTAGTACAGTAAATTTATGGGACGTCTTAAATATATTTTATTGCATGTCAAAATCGAATAGAAAGACATCACACTTTTTGACAAAAAGCTTTTCACACAGCTCCAAATTTGGTTGAGTAGAAACTGTATTTTTCAACCGATTTTTTTTATGAAGTTAGGTGTGATCATAAGATGAAATTTAGGCAAGAAAATCTCACATCCATGGAACAAACTGACAATATGCTGAAAAAGAAAAATGTATTAAATTGTCATTGAGAACTGCATACCTGAATTTATTTGGCAACATATTTTGTAAGGAAAAAGATCCTGACATTTTAAAGTGCCAGCAACTGTATCATTTTAATAATGTTTTGTCTACGCATTATACAGGAGGTTTTAAAAACTTTTTATGTTTATCAAAAATCTTGAAAAGGTGTAGCGAGGTGATAGTAAACTATTTCTAAATGGAATATCCGTATTTTGTAAACAAAACGGGAGAATAACTTTTCTCTACATGGCGTGACGGGTCTATTCATCGTAACGTACGAAGCGACCGTTTTGAGACTCGCTGAAATTCATTTTGTAAATCTATTTTTTTCTTCAAAATTTTCAGACTTACCGTTCAATATTATTCCAAGTAAACCCCTACAGCAGCCCCCTCGCCATCCTTTTCAAAATCATTCATTGACATTGCCTAGCCAAATTCATATCATCACGACCGACTCGGAATACTTTTTTTTTTCACTCGGACTCGGGCAAAGACTTACCTATTTCATTTCATTTTCACTCGGACCAATGAAAGAAAACACCCGCGGAGGTGCAAAAAATCTCAATTTTTGGGGCCTAGTTCTTCTGACTCCCTCCCAGCCATATCCATCCTAATAGCTATCGGAGACTGGGGAAAGAGTCAGCAAGTTTTGGACTAGCGAGGAACAAAATAAAACAATGAGATCCTGTTAATTTGTCATAGATTCAGTACAGAAACAAAGGAGGCAATAAAGGTTGATTGTTACTATAAATAAAATCAAAGTACTGACATAGAATATTAAAATCAGGCAGACGACATATTTGCCTTTTGTCAATCGAGATTGATACACGTGCGAGTCTTACAAGGAGTAAGAGTTATCTTTACCATTTTACTTTCAATTTGTTTATAAAGTTGTCAGAGACTGTCATGTGCAAAGCTACAAATATTTTAGGTGAATCTTAGTCAAAGTTGAAAAGTGGTCCGAATCGGTGAAGTTATGGTCCAAGTCTTGAAAAAAAATGAATCGAGTTTGTCATGAAGAGGTTCAAATGTCCCAACTTTTGACCTTCACTATTTTCCAAAGCATTTACTCAAATGGACTGAAATTTTGCATATGATTAGTTTATGATATTATCTATCTTTGGGTCGAGTTTGAGTGATATCGCATCATTAATCTTTAAATGGCATACAAAACTAAATCAGAGGTCAACAAATTTAATGCCTATTCCCCTTCAATAAATTGTTTAACCAATATTATTGTTATATTTACCGCTGTGACGTCACACAAATATGTTGGCTATTGACTACTGTCTAAAATTGGATAATGGTTTTAGATAGTTAGTTTTATTTAAAAAATTGCCTTGTAAGCGATATATAAACCAATGTCCGCTGCTCTTTAAATTAAGATGTATCCAGCATGGCATCTATGGCAAATCGCCATGATTTACAGGGAAAGTATGGCATCGGTTAAATAAAAGGTAGCATTAAAGCTGGCTTTGTCTTGTTTCGTCTAGGTGGCCTGCAAAAATCTAACATGACTTGGTGACAGCTACACCTTTTGAATTTCATTGCCATATATTGCTAGCAAAAAAGAACACCAGCATGTAACAAATAAAATGTTTTAAATAAAATATTCTAATGTAATTTTGCTATTTCTTCTTGTCTATTCTTTTGCCTGCTTGGTTTAAGAAGATGGTTGATGACTTGATGAATGGATGATATGTCTACTTTCCATTTCTTTTTTATGGTGCCTAAAAAATAGTTCCCTGATTAATTATAATTTATCAGATATATACTTGTGTATTAAAATGTTTGATATATTTTATACCGCTGGTCTTGTGTGATTTTTTTTTATACGAAAGGGAATTCTTCCAACAGCTATCATGACAAGCCTTGAAATAGCAGCTTGTGTATGCAGAAGAGTATCAATTCCATCAAGTTCCATGAATACTTTGAGTTGAATAGATTTTTTTTTACAAAAAATTGTCAATGTGCATATTTTTGTTCAGTTACATGCCTTCTTTTTCTCAACTGGAACATTCTGTATTGGTGTATTACAGTTAAGGCTTGTGTCCACATTCGCGTATTACGTGTCGTAAAAACGTCAAGAAACCTTAAAGAGCGTTTCAATAGTACCTTGTCCACATAGGCTTTTTGTAAAACATTCCCCGCTTTGCCGACGACGCGTAATACGCTCATAACCTCTCAAGGGGTATCGCTTGGCGCAATACGCGTCCCATTCATAGTCGTCAACGAATGCAATTTCACTCAGTACATCACGTGAGCAAACTCTAAAAAAAAGATACGACTCCATTTACGCGTATGTGGACAGAGTACAACAAAGCGTATTACGCCGCGTAATTTTGAGGCGTATTCCGACGCGTATTACGCGACGTTAAACGCGAATGTGGACACAGGCCTTAACTATACATGATTATAAGAGTAAAACGTACTTTTAAGGGCACTTAGTTTTTTCTGGTCCTCAAGTCCAGGTCTTGAAAGGCCTTTGTTGGAAGGCTGACCTTTTAAAGACCTTCCAACACACTCTTCCTTTGAGAACATAGTCCTGAATAAAGCTGTTGTACCCTTTTTGAAACACGTCTCACGACTGATTTTCATAAACAGCTGTTCCTAAAATAAATAAAAAGGTGAGTTGTAACACTGGGAAGACAACAGATTATATTTAGCTAAAGCTCAAAAAGTATATTTATTTTGCAGATTACTCATTTTTCGCTATTTAAGCCTTTGATAGATGTTTTCAAAAAAGAAAATGTATTGCTCGTTTTAATTATTTGCAAGGAAGTAAATAATTGTTTTTTGATGAATTCATGCCTAAATACTCAATAAATTGGGAAATAAACAATAGCTATCATAGGTTGGGGAAAGAGTCAGCAAGTTTCAGACAAGTGCAATAACTCTTAGTAAATGTTTTTCAATTCGTTTGAGTTCAAAATTTTAAACAAAATGATACGGTTTCTGATTTGAAGGAAAACTGTTTTTACCTTCATTTGTTTCATCGTCTTTTGCGTTATCGCCTGTTTTCAATTTTTTGCATGGTGGAGGAGGGGAAGCATTGTGTACCCGTAAAATCTTACTCATTTCAGCTTGTTGGTTATCATTAGTACGTTTATAGGATCTGATGGCATTTAATTTGTGTCCCGTCTTCTCCGCAATCAGTTGCTCATCAACGCTCGCTGCATAAAGTCGAGTTGCTGCAGTCGCTCGTAAAGAATGATTGGTGAAGTGTCCTTTTAAGCCTGCACTTTCACATAACTTTTGAACTGTTTTCTGCAACATATGTATCCCAACAGGAGCATCACAGTACGAAACGTCTGTAGAGTAGTTGTTTCGTGGCCTCAAATAGAATGCGTCTACTTTACCATCCTTAGGCCTGAAAATAAACAAAAGTATTTTAAAATGCAGCATACAGATTACGGTCAAGTCATTATTTGACATTACGTTTTCCTATATAAAAAGATTTTAATGAAATTGCATGCATGTATTCAAAATACGAAGATTACGATGTTCCTGTCCAGCCCTTAAGGCGAAATGAAGACCGAGTTGAAAGACTAGGGTATCTAATAGTTGTTGTGGACTGCTGGTTCCAAGAATCCCATTATTCCACATCATGTTTTCGTCTTTCTCACTAATGATATCGACCTGTCGTCTCTGTACACCTTTTCCCTGACGGATCAAATCTTTCATTTTTGCATCCAAAACAGCCTTCAGTCCACGAAAATCACCATCATCCATCAGCGTAATAACGCGCCCATTTTGTCGCATATGATATTGGACAGAAATAATGATTTCATACAAAGTGTTTGGTTTAATAATATAATCACTGCCTTTTTCATTTTTGATTTCTGCTATGAAATATTTGATAGGTTAAGGATGTCGCAATGCTCCACATTTAATCCCACTCTCTGTGCCCTCCATTTTTTAAAAAGAGTCACTGCCCACTTTGATTTACTTTCAGTTTTCTTGGATAAGCCATCTTTCACTAAAGTATCCAAATCGTTTTGATTTAAAGGTGTTCCAAAACTAGTGTTTTGAACCTGTGGCTCATCTTCACTTGTAATATCCGAAAATATATCACTTTTCAAGTTAAAATTTGGCAGGTTTAAATCATTGTCCACATCAACGTTTGCATAAAAAATATATCCTCTCCACTTGAAGACATGGTGCTTGACTAATCAATGAATGATTTTCAATTTATTTATTGGTTAAATTCGATGAAATCTACTCAAGGCCCATTCTCAAATAAAGTTAACATTTACGTGTCGCTCACATAAACGTACCTATATGCAGTAAACAAAGGGGTTTTGAAAATCAAGTTTTGAACCGCACTTATGCTAATGATGTTATCTGATTAATAAATCATGGTACGATTCTAAAAATCCATATTAATCTGTTCTTATTTGCCCAATATATTTCAAAAACGATACTTACGTTACTGTCGCCAAGCATTATTTGTATGTTCCAACGTATGCAAAACTAGAATTATTGCTTGTAAGGATATAATATTTAAATTGTTTATTATCTTGTGTTAGGTACACAAAAAATGAAAATGAAATGAATGGAGTTTTACGTCCTACTTTCTGCACCTATATGGGCTAATTGAGGACGGGCAAACGCCATGCAGTGTGCAATGAGGGAAATTTTGCCAGGACAGCGGCATTAGCCTGCTCTTATTTTCGATTTCCAACTGTCGAGGGATCTTTAACGTGCACAGCCATTAGCACACGGGGCCTCGGTTTATTGTCCCATCCGAACGACTAGACGCTTTTCCATAACAGCCCCTCCGACCTGCATCACTGACAGGGGGAAACCGGGTTGAAAAATCCGAAGGTATCATCTCGACCCATGCCGGGATTGAACCCTGGACCTCCAGGTTAGCGAGCACGCGTCTAACTCACTGAGCCACCGCGGCTTCTTGTGTTAGGTACACGTGAATTATATAACGAATGTTTGTTGTCCGTACAAAAGTTACACATTAGGGGAATGTTTTAAACTTGTCGCTAAATTGCATTTTTGGTCAATTCGCCGTAAAAAACAATTTTCAGACAATCTAGCGATTGTTGTATGATGGAATCTGAAACAAGAATATACTTACCATTCACCTTAAATATTCGAAAACCAAACAAAACCAACTTAAGATCAAGTATATTAACCTATAAATCAGAATTGACTATTCAAAGCCACTGTATCGAAAAGGTCATGGTATAATGAAGATAATGAACTGTAATGTTTATCTGATTTTCGATTATCATTGTTTTTTGTTAAAACATGTATACTGTGCCATATTATTAGTATTTTCTCTCACAATAACAGAATTGACTATTCAAAACCACTGTATCGAAAAGGATGAAATTAAGATGATATTTACGTTATTCAAATATTACAAAGGAAAGATACTCAACATAAAAACTTGTGTTTGGTTTGTGTGAGAAACACATTATGGAATATTTTTGCACAGAGAATTCACGACTGCAACCTTTTCCTCGAGTAATCTGGTCTTTCAAGGGATAGAAAAGTATTTACGTACCCACTAATTCTAGTTACAAACGCCACGTGTGAGCTCTAGAGGTGACCTTGAACATTAACTTTACGACTGTGACGACTAACGAATAAATAATTAACACAAATATTACTATATATCCTGCTATAGTAAAGATTTTGAGTACCAGGTTAGTGACTCTTTGATTTTTGGCAGCTTCTAATCATTTTTTTTCATTGAATGATTATGAAATGTTTATTAGGAAATCAAATACATTGTGAAATGATGTTAATCGTGTGTTTAAACGATCTTGATATTTACGTTACATAATGTAACGTAAATATCACTGTTTTTCATTGGTAGACTTGATCTTAAAATGTTTATCAATATTTTATTTCATCGATTTAATTTGATATTTTCGATTTACTTATGTTGCACAAACAATAAATATATTAGTTCAGCTAATTTTAGGTACTACCGTGAGAGTATTCCGTATTGATAATGACAGATCAACGTTTGTCGTTTCTTTTCCAATGTTAAGTCGCTTCACAATATCAATTTTTACTGATCTGACAGTAATATTAGAGTAAAAATGACCCCATTCGACATGGTTACATTAGCATTTGTTTAATTTCTGCAAGTATCTTATATTTAATACACTCATGGATATAGGTAACGTAAATATCACTGAATGGTAACGTAAATATTATTTTGGATTTTCATAATAACATGGGGAAAACGAGAGCCGAAATACAAAAAGATTACAGAGAGCGGAAGAAACTGAAAGATGGTGAAAGATACTTGATAAAAGAGTCGTCTAGAGTTAAGAAATATTACGTTTCATCGAGTTATTTGACAGGAAATGATAGAAAGAAAAGAAATAGAGTAGCTGCTGAAAGAAATGGAAAGCATCGAAGGTTACTTTAGGAAAGAGCTAGGGAAAGACAAAATGAAGAGGATACACAAAAGTCAGAAGCGTCTTGAATGACTGCAGCTTTCATCCGAATGTCTTCATCAGCAAGTCTCTTCGTAGTTCCACGCAGCCCGTCACAAGGACCCTTACCGTGTTCGGCTTCAAAGTAATTCCACCTGGCGTTTACGCCATACAGACCACAATGATTAGAAACTATATCAAAAATATATTTATTTCTGTATTGACTTGAGGGACTGTCTGTCCAGTAATGAATAAGTTTGAGATTCGGATCAATTCTTCGTAGTTCTGGAACCAAGATATCAAGAATGGCCCAAACAGTATTGGCATTGTGTGCTAAGTCGTCGGATATTAACACGAAGCTTTTATGGCGAAGCTCGCCCTCTTTACGAATTGTTACAGATGTTTGGTTCCAATAAGCACTCTGAATTTCGTCCACGGATCGACAGGTGTAGTTTTCAGCAAAATCCATCTTCACGTGTGATCTAAATTCAGATAACTCTCTCTTCAGCTCTATAAGAAAATACCCTTTCAACTTGCTTTCATTAATAACCTTCATCTGCTTCATTCCCGCTATTTCTACTCTTTTCCATACATCAATATGAATTCCTTTATAAACAGCAATATTTGTAAAGAGCTCATCCAATCTTCTAAATTCACCTCAACTTCTGGATGTACACTTACCGATACTCCAGTTTTCCGTAGCGCCGGCATCTTCATAGCTGCATTCAGATGTCTGATACACAAACAAGATTGTTTTCTTGTTAATTTCACCGGCAAGACGTGTTTTGGGCGCAGTGGGCAAAATGTAGCCAATGACAAACAATTGGTTGGATTTTCAGCTAGTAACTTATTATACAAATTACCTAAGAAATCAGTCAATACTTTAGTCTGCCTCTTCTCTCCGTCTATCCTTTTAGAATCTTTCTTTCCGGGATTTGATCTGCTGTTGTCACTTCTGTCTGACATTTTCTGGTAATAACTTTCTTTGCCTTGAATTTCTGGTTAGCATACTTTGACAGAGTTCTTGAGCATGCCGGATTTGACGCCTTCCTTAAGATATTCAAACATCTGTATTTCTTGGTCACCTGTCCGGCAAGAACTCGCATGGCTGCACATTTCTGTGATTTGTCTGTCTTGGTTCTGGAAATTTGATCCAACAAAACGTTCACAAGAAATATTTAGCGTTTCACAGTTTTCGCTCTTTTGGGGGTTAAGTTCAAACAATTCATTAGAGAATTAGTTTTACTTTTTGGTGTACTAGCCTTCACTGGTGATTGTATTCGTCGAAGTTTTGCTCGTAACCGTTCAATAGTTTTCTGGGTTGTCTTGCATTTTCTATGTAATTGCACTACTTTTTCTTCTGTTTTCTTACATTTCCTATTAGAACGCATCAATGCCTTTGCTGTTCGTCTTTTCTTTTTTTTATTTGGTGTTTGAAGAGGAAGCTTTACAACCAGCCTCGACGATTCCTATCCACTCGTCTCTTCACTTTCATCACTATCCTCTTCATCTTGTCTTTCCCTAGTTCTTTCCTAAAGCAACCTTCGATGCTTTCCATTTCTTTCAGCAGCTACTCTATTTCTTTTCTTTCTATCCTTTTCTGCCAAACAACTCGATGAAGCGTAATATTTCTTAACTCTAGACGACTCTTTTATCAAGTATCTTTCACCATCTTTCAGTTTCTTCCGCTCTCTATATTCTTTTTGTATTTCGGCTCTCGTTTTCCCCATTTATTCTGAAAATCAAAAATAATATTTACGTTACCTTTCAGTGAAATTTACGTTACCTATATCCATGAGTTTATACGCTTTGAAATATAAGATACTTTCAGAAATTAAACAAATGCTAATGTAACCATGTCGAAAGAGGTCATATTTTTACTCTAATATTACTTACAGATCAGTAAAAATGTATACTGTGAAGCGACCAAACATTGGAAAAGAAACGACAAACGTTGATCTCTGTCATTTTCAATACGGAATACTCTCACGGTACTACCTAAAATTAGCTGAACTAATATATTTATTGTTTGTGCAACATAAGTAAATCGAAAATATCAAATTAAATCGATGAAATAAAATATTGATAAACATTTTAAGATCAAGTCTACCAATGAAAAACAGTGATATTTACGTTACATCATGTAACGTAAATATCAAGGTCATTTAAACACACGATTAACATGATTTCACAATATATTTGATTTCCTAATAAACATTTCATAATCATTCAATGAAAAAATGATTAGCAACTGCCAAAAATCAAAGAGTCACTACCCTGGTACTCAAAATCTTTACTATAGCAGGATATGTAGTAATATTTGTGTTAATTATTTATTCGTTCGTCGTCACAGTCGTAAAGTTAAGGCTCAAGGTCACCTCTAGAGCTCACACGTGGCGTTTGACGTAGTTTTTATAAGGGAGGTAACTAGAATTAGTGGGTACGTAAATACTTTTATATCCCTTGAAAGACCAGATTACTCAAGGAAAAGGTTGCAGTCGTGAATTCTCTGTGAAAAAAAATTCCATAATGTGTTTCTCACACAAACCAAACACAAGTTTTTATGTTGAGTATCTTTCCTTTGTAATATTTGAATAACGTAAATATCATCTTAATTTCATCCTTTTCGATACAGTGGTTTTGAATAGTCAATTCTGTTATTGTGAGAGAAAATACTAATAATATGGCACAGTATACATGTTTTAACAAAAAACAATGATAATCGAAAATCAGATAAACATTACAGTTCATTATCTTCATTATACCATGACCTTTGACATGACCTGACCGAGAAGTTCAGAGGTGACAAGCATGTAAGGTCGTTGGTATTTGGAAGCGTTATCGCCATCGATTACCACTGTACACCATGAGTAGATGGAAACGTATACTATGTCTGTATAGTGCATTGTTGATTCCACCTGAAACGAGAAAATTAGAGCACAAGCAATACCATTAAAGGGATGGGATTGGGTGGGTTTTTGAAAAGGATAATGCTTTCAAATTTTTAGAGGTAATAAATTCGAAATTTGTTTCATAAGTTAAATCAACAACCTTTTACAAAGCAGCCAAAATTTGAAAGGAAGCTAATAGGGGCTGACGTTTAAATTCGCATGGGGGTAGGCCCTATCACAGGGCTTAGTACTTGTATTACAATGACTACTAGAATACCACAGGGACTTGAATTTTCCTACAATAAACTCACCTATTGTGCAGGCAATATAGTGGGGCAGATTAATGTCATATCAGGACAAATCGTTCAATTAATGACACAAGCATGAAATTTGGCACAAATAATACTAAAACCCTATGTAACTCAAAAAGCACGTTAGCCACTTCAAATTCCAAAATGGCGGCCGTTTTTCTCAATATGGCCGCCAAAGGTATTTTTATTTCGTCTAATAACAAATCTGACCAAACTGGTATGACTCAAGGTATTTTTTACAAGCGTATTGAATTGTTTTTGATCATATCTAAGTATAAAAAAGACCATATCTGTCCAAAATTCCGCCCTTCGTCAATATTTAGCTCAAAATAATATGTGCAAACAAAGAAAGAATGCAAACTATAAAGTTCATCTTTTTTTATTTTTTTCAAATATATTTGAATCCTTTCTTTCCCAGAGCAATACAGATAATTGGTAACTATTGCAACTCTAAATTTCACAACTACAACTGCATAAAACCAATCAATGTAGACTCAGTTTGAAACATTTGCATCAGCCACAACTATATCGGGTGTCTCAATAAAAACGTCTCCAAGTTTGACAGTAAGTACCTCAGCTGTTGCTGAACCAATCTCTTTCAAAATTCTCACAGATTTACTACAACATGTCCTTGTTAGACCCTGAAAATATGAAAGTCATCGAATAAAAATTGTACAAGTACTGTTCCAAACAAAATAGCCAGTCACAAAATTCAAAATCAGAGCAAACTACAGATTTCAACCTGTTTCTATTATGTTTTCACCACATCGACCACCAATATCATTCATTTTCCATCCTAAAATGCTCTCAACAATCTCATCTTAAGATATTTTCTCCCAAAAAGCAACCTTCCTGCCTTTCAGTTTCTGTTCATCCAGTTTGTTCCACAGGTGATGGTAATGACTCCGGGCAGTATGAGATTCTCTTTATTAACAAGTGTATTGCACTTGGGTTGGAGGGGCACACTGACTGAACAGGAACTGAAATACAGGATGGTCGCTTCTCGAGTGGTATCTTTAGATGAGATCCGTGAGAGTTTATCAGGATGGAAAATGTTTGACATTGGTGGTTTATGTGGTGAGGGCACAATAAACACAAATTCAAATATGTTATTTGCTCTGATATTGAATTTTTTGACATGCTATTTTGTTCGAAGTAGTACTTTGTTCGATGACTTTCATATTTTCAGGGTCTGACAAGGACATGTTGAAGTAAGTCTGTGAGAATTTTAAATAATGATCGGTTCACCAAAAGCTGAAATACTTACCGTCAAACTTGGGACGGTTTTATTGGGACACCCGATATATCTGTCTTACATCCGCACTTGGTTAGTGTTGACAAGTTTTGGCAATCGATGCAAGTATTTTCCACACTATTTGTATTTTTAATCCATCCAAATCCTCCAGGACCTTTCATAGTGTAGCTGGCAGATTGCCCTAGATGCACCCTGCCTGGTAGATAGCTCGCTTTCATATGTTCCACAAGAGTAAGGTATTAGCTTTCTTGCAAAAAGATCGAGTCTCGCATCTTTGATATTGATTTTGGGGAGGGAAGGGTTGGAATCTTCCGAACATACAGGCCTAAGATGGAACAAAAATACTCTATTGAGAAATTCAATTCCTCCAACGCTTGGAGCTTTTGTGGAACATATGAAGCGAGCTATCTACCAGGCCGGATGCATCTGAGGCCAATCTGTAAGCTGCACTATAAAACGTCATGGAGGATTTGAATGGATTAAAAATGGTGATATATGGTAAATCGTGTGGAAAATACTTACATCGATTGCCAAAACTTGTCAACAACTAACCAAATGCGGATGTAAGACAGATAGTTGTGGCTGATGCAAATGTTTTAAACTGAGTCTACATTGTTTGGTTTTAGTTGGAGCAGTTGTAGTTGTGAAATTTAGAATTGCAACAGTTACCAATTATCTGTATTGCTCTGGGAAAGGAAGGATTCAAAAATATTTGAAAAAAAAAACTTAAAAGATGAACAAAAAATATGACTTTATAGTTTGCATTCTTTCATTGTTTGCTCATATTATTTTGAGCTAAATATTGCCGAAGGGCGGAATTTTGGACTGATGTGGTCTTTTTTATACTTAGATATGATCAAAAACAATTCAATACGCTTGTAAAAAATACCTTGAGTCATACCAGTTTGGTCAGATTTGTTATAAGACGAAATAAAAATACCTTCGGCGGCCATATTGAGAAAAACGGCCGCCATTTTGGAATTTGAAGTGGCTAACGTGCTTTTTAGGTTACATAGGGTTTTAGTATTATTTGTGCCAAATTTCATGCTTGTGTCATTAATTGAACGATTTTTGGGCTAATCTGCCCCACTAATAGGTGTTGATAGGTTAATATACTTGATCTTAAGTTGGTTTTGTTTGGTTTTCGCATAATAAAGGTGAATGGTAAGTATATTCTTGTTTCAGATTCCACTAGATTGTCTGAAAATTGGTTTTTACGGCGAATTGACCAAAAATGCAATTTATCGACAAGTTTAAAACATCCCCCAAATCTGTAACTTTTGTACGGACAACAAACATTCGTTATATAATTCACGTGTACCTAACACAAGATAGTAATCAATTTAAATATTATATCCTTACAACCAATATTCTAGTTTTGCATACGTTGGAACATACAAATAATGCTTGGTGACAGTAACGTAAGTATCGTTTTTGAAATATATTGGGCAAATAAGAACAGATTAATATGGATTTTTAGAATCGTACCATGGTTCATTAATCAGATAACATCATTAGCATAAGTGAGGTTCAAACTTGATTTTCAAAACCCCTTTGTTTACTGCATATAAGTACGTTTATGTGAGCGACACGTAAATGTTAACTTTATTTGAGAATGGGCCTTGAGTAGATTTTATTTAACCAATAAATAAATTGAAAATCATTCATTGATTAGTCAAGCACCATATCTTCAAGTAGAGAGGATATATTTTTAACGCAAACAGCGTATAGTGTTGATGTGGACAATGATTTAAACCTGCCAAATTTTAACTTGAAAAGTGATATATTTTCGGATATTGCAAGTGAAGATGAGCCACAGGTTCACGACACTAGTTTTGGAACACCTCTAAATCAAAACGATTTGGATACTTTAGTAAAAGATGGCTTATGCAAGAAAACTGAAAGTAAATCAAAGTGGGCAGTGAATCTTTTTAAAAAATGGAAGGCACAGATAGTGGGATTAAATGTGGAGCATTGCGACATCCTTAACCTATCAAATGAAAATCTTAATACTTTACTTGGATATTTCATAGCAGAAATCAAAAATGAAAAAGGCAGTGATTATAAACCAAACTCTTTGTATGAAATCATTATTTTTATCCAATATCATATGCGACAAAATGGGCGCGTTATTACGCTGATGGATGATGGTTATATTCGTGTAATGAAGGCTGTTTTTGAAACAAAAATGAAAGATTTTAACCGTCAGGGAAAAGGTGTACAGAGACGGCAGGCCGATATCATTAGTGAAAAACATGAAAACATGATGTGGAATAATAAAATTCTTGGAACCAGCAGTCCACACCAACTATTAGATACCTTAGTCTTTCAACTCGGTCTCAATTTCGCCTGGGTTGGACAGGAACACCGTAATCTTCGTACTGGTGCTTTATCTCAAGTGACATCAAAGTAGATGAACATGACCTTACATATTTAGAATTTTGTGAGGATGTTTCAAAGACAAATCAAGGAGGCTTACAACATCGGAAAATGGCACCGAAAATAACCAGGGCATATGAAAACAAAGAATACCCCGAGAGATGCCCGGTCAAAATAGATGAAAAATATTTGAGGTTAAGGTACGTTAATTATAAACTTTTTAAACTCGTTGTGATCATGGTTTGAAACTGGGTGTCTATAAAACTATGACCTAAGACCCACTAGGAAACTAAGACCCTGGATACTATGAAACTCAGACCCAACTATGAAACTAAGACCTTGGATACTACGAAACTCTGACCCAACTAGGAAACTGAGACCTTGGATACTATGAAACTCAGACCCAACTATGAAACTAAGACCTCGGATACTATGAAACTCAGACCCAACTAGGAAACTAAGACCTTGGATACTATGAAACTCAGACCCAACTAGGAAACTAAGACCTTGGATACTATGAAACTCAGACCCAACTAGGATAGTCCCACTAACATTTACATTAGCGTTATATTTTGCATGTTTTTCCTGTACAAAGAATAGCGTTTGCGACGATCTCTTTAACTCCCGTTTATGATTCTTTCCTATGATAAAGATCAGAGTTACATGTAGGTTAGACAATATGATTATAGCAAACACGTATTTCTTGCTTTATACGGCACAACTCTCCTTTAGAACCTGCCATCCCATTGTTTATATTTTGCATGTTTTTCCTGTACAAAGAATAGCGTTTGCGACGATCTCTTTAACTCCCGTTTATGATTCTTTCCTATGATAAAGATCAGAGTTACATGTAGGTTAGACAATATGATTATAGCAAACACGTATTTCTTGCTTTATACGGCACAACTCTCCTTTAGAACCTGCCATCCCATTGTACAACCGTAGGCCTGCATTATTGGTTGAGATAGGAACGTCCAATTGTAGCGCATCAGTGGGGGTGTGGGGGGGGGGGAGGGGGGTAGTAGTATCGCTCCTGTGCCATACCAAAAACGCTCAAGATGGCGGCTAGTGAAAGACACGGATTTGTGTACATGTACCTTTCTAAAATGTAAAACGTACTTCGCTAATAAGCGGCAGCTTCAACATTAACTGTTAAATATGTGGGATAATGGGTGTTATTATTAATATTGCTACAAATAATGGACTAAAATGTTTGTATTATTAATTGTGAACTTATAGTGAAATTCTTCATACAAAATGACTGACATATCATCACCCAACAAGTACTCAACAAACAGTTCAAACCGAAGTGAAACAAGTAACATTACGTCAAGAGTAAATGTAAACGGAAAAAATTCAAGGCGAAGTGATTTAAGTGTAACAAGTCAAGACACACCAGTTAAATCTTCCAGGATAAAATTGACTAGCTCATTTTTGGATAATTCAGGTATGTCGGACGAATCTTTTTTTATAAAGACACTTTAAATAACATTGTATTGGAATATAAGTCAATCACCATAATTTATTTTATCACTGATAAGTGATATCAGTTTTCAACTAACACAATTTTATTTTAATTCATTTTTTATATTAGTATTCAAGTCCCTATGATTTGAGAAACAACCCCTGTGCTCTAATTTTAAGTCAATGTCAAGGTCGTTTATTTTTTTTTATATTATTAACTAATGGGAAGCGGGGGAAAAATTCACTTATTTTAAGCAAAAAAATCACCATTATGTTACTGAAAGTTTTAATGGTTAAGGAAGGAATTCGGCATTATCCCGGTAAAACCTACGCGTAGGTTTTAAATGCGACCGAATTACAGGTACAGGTCATGACGTCATAGCCATTACGGGTATATATAACTGCACGAACTTACTTTTCAGAAACGACAATAATTACAAAATAAAGTGTGAAATGGATAAAATTAACTATGTATTAAGATTTATTTAGTTAATATTTCCCAATTAAATTAAAAATAAAATGTGTCATGAATTTCCATCTGTTTTCCTTTGAAAAACATTTGCTTTCAATTTTTTGACCTTTTTTTGCGACCTCCTGCATTTCGAATTGTCCCGTTTCCTTTTTATATGAGTCTTTAGGAACCATGTATGTATTAAACACGGGGGTGCGATTTAATTCACGAAATAAAGTCAAATTCATGTAAAAAAAAAAAATGACCAAACTTCAAATTTCTTCACTCCTTTTTTCTCTCTCATTTACCCCAAGGAAGACCCTTCCCCGGGGTTTCTTTCCCCAGTCGCATTATAATATTGTTTTATTTAGTCGTCCGTCTCCTAAATAATAGTCCCGGAAAGAACTGCACGTAGCTTTTAAATGCGGGGGTTTGGGAAAAATCACGAAATAAAACCAAATTCAAAGAAATAAATTTGTCAAAAACGGCAAATTTTTAAAATTGTTTCCCCAAAAAACTTCTTCACCCCTTTTTTCTCTCTCATTTACCCCAAGGAAGACCATTCCCCGGGGTTTCCTTCCCCAGTCGCATTATAATATTGCTTTATTTTGTCGTCCGTCTCCTATATAATAGTCCCGGAAAGAACTGCACGTAGCTTTTAAATGCGGGGGTTTGGGAAAATTCACGAAATAAAGCCAAATTCAAAGAAATAAATTTGTCAAAAACGGCAAATTTTTAAAATTGTTTCCCCAAAAAACTTCTTCACCCCTTTTTGCTCTCTCATTTACCCCAAGGAAGACCCTTCCCCGGGGTTTCCTTCCCCAGTCGCATTATAATATTCTTTTATTTAGTCGTCCGTCTCCTATATAATAGTCCCGGAAAGAACTGCAGTAGCTTTTAAATGCGGGGGTTTGGGAAAAATCACGAATTATAAATCCACTTTTAAGACTCTAAAATCACTAAAACTTAAACTTTTTAAGATCGTTCCCCCCAAAAATCTTCCTAGCCCCCTTTTTTGTCTCATTTGCCCCCAAGGAAAACCCCTTCCCCGGGGTTCTCCTTCCCCAGTCGCATTTTAAGATTGTTGTATAGTGTCTTCTCCTATATAATAGTCCCGGTAACAACTGCACGTAGCTTTTAAATGCGGGGGTCTGAAAAATTCTTAAAAAATGGACATTTGACACTAAAGTTACCTTTTGTATCCATAAGGATACATTTCAGACCAAAATCATAAATTAGTTTTTCTTAAAAATGAATTCTATTCAATTTAAAAAAATATTTCAACATCGTTTTTAAACCGGATATTTTGGTATGTACTCGCGACATATTCTACAGCGAGTATTTAATGTAGCAGACTAAATTTTTGACATTTGCAGGGCGGTGTGGGTTATCCTCTCACACTTAAAACATAGTACGTGTATTTTTTAGTGGGATTATGCCAGGAATTCTATTGGAAAGTGAGTTTCTTTATGAGTTAATACTAGTTCCATGCTTATAGCTTTTATAAATAAGATAACGCTCTGATAGAATTTGCATTATGTATTATATATTCAAAATTCCTTGTCAAAAGCCGGTATAGTTTTCCCCACCCCACTCACCACATGTCATTGTTTTAACTATTGTATAGGCCTACTGTCAATCTTATTGTTATTTGCATCTAAGGTTAAGTGCCATAATTTTTGGGAGTCTTAAGTAAGTAATCTTAATGACGAGTAGGCCTACATGTAATTGTTAAGTTAGTTTATTATCTTCTATTATTGCATAATGTTAATTTGTATACCTTTATTATATCTGTAGGTTTTACCAAATTTTATGGTGAGAATAAATATATGAGTTAAAGCCTCCCAGAATCCAACCATGTTCTTTAAACAATCATCAAAACTACAGATTACATTACAGGTAATGTTACGGTTGTACCGATCGTTTTCCTAGTGCATTTTTATCTTTCTTGTTTACGTTTAACGTCGTTGTTTACGTCTAGCGAAACACTTCCGGTTTCGCGCTTTCAGAGTGAAATCGGGCCATTTTTCATATTTACATTAAAGTTGAGCTATTTTTCATATCATATTTCGGTTCAGAATGTTCTTTTCACCCAGCTTTTATGTATAACAAAATGTGTTAATCTAATACTTGCATTTTACAGACCTAATCTTTTCATTTTCATTCAACGTAAATCTACTGACATGGGCGCCGCCATATTGTTTACGTTGTGACGTCATCACCCTTAAAAGGTATAAATAGGCCAAGGTCGTGTCATTCCGACCGAACTGGAATTACGATCAGTTCGCTCAGGTTCGAAACTCCTAGACTATCGTGTACACAAGTTAATTTTAACGTTTTTCACTGAGTCAAGGGCGATAACTCATAAACCGACGACAAGAAACGCGCGATTCTCGAACTTATCCGAGTTATTATCAAGATGAATACACATACCAAGTTTCATTCAAATTGAATAAACACTCTGTTCTCTATTGCGTACACAAGTCAATTGTAATGTTTTTTCACTAAGTCAAGGGCAATAACTGATAAACCGATAACTGGAATTGCACCATTTTCGAACTTATCCGAGATATTATCTATATGAATACACATACCAAGTTTCATTCGAATCGGATAAAAACTCTAGCTTTTTTTCGCGTACACAAGTAAATTTTAACGGTTTTCACTAAGTCAAGGGCAATAACTCATAAACCGACAACTGGAATTGCACCATTTTCGAACTTATCCGAGTTATTATCAATATGAATACACATACCAAGTTTCGTTCGAATCGGATAAAAACTCTAGCTTTTTTTCGCGTACACAAGTAAATTTTAACGGTTTTCACTAAGTCAAGGGCAATAACTCATAAACCGACAACTGGAATTGCACCATTTTCGAACTTATCCGAGTTATTATCAATATGAATACACATACCAAGTTTCGTTCGAATCGGATAATAACTCTATCGCGTACACAAGAAATTGTTGACGGACGGACGGAAGGACGGACAGGGGTGACAGCAATATACGTCCACATTTTCATGTGGGCGTATAAAAACTACGACAGGAATATGCAGCATACAATGAACTCTTTAGCAAGGACCTAAAATTTTTGCGTTCTAAAGATCCAAAAGAATATTGGAAAATCTTGAATTGAGCAACAGAAAAAAAGAAACTAAGACATAGGAATACAGCAATTAACAGACCACTTTAGAGAGTTGAATGCCAGCGATGAAATTCCAGCACTGACAGAAGAGCTATTACTACAAGAGAATGATCAAAACCAATATATTGACAATTCCTTACTAAATGACGATTTTACCCAGGAAGAAATACTCCTATAAATCGCCTGGAATAGACAATGTGCTTAATGATTTTATCAAATGTACTATTCATCATATGTTACCTATCTATCAGAAACTGTTCAATATTATTGTATCGTCAGGGCATATCCCATCCTCCTGGACAATGGGTATCATCCAACCCATCTATAAAAACAAATGCAGTCCAAAAAACCCTGATAACTACAGGGGAATAACTTTACGTAGGCCCAGTTTATACGTCGTGCTATAGGCGAGCTGGCAGATGACACGTAAGCGCGTCTATAGACCGTCTCTAGCACGAGCTGGGAAATTCAAATCATACGGACGTGCTAAAAACGCTCTATATTCAAAAATAAAATAACGTGTATAAACATTGATTTCAGTGAAATCAGATAAACATGTAGTTAAGTTAAACAATTATGTATTGTCTAATATTAAGATGGAACTACTCCTTTCTTTATAACTGTCAATGTCACTTTTCTGCCATGTTGGCTTCCCTTGGCTGAAATTAACACTACAGCACCAACAACCATTTTCATAACAGCTGTTAATCTATAAAATAATAATAAAAAATATATAGGCCTTCTTATTCTTTAATTTAATAGTGTCCTTAAAACTATATTTTGTCCAGACCTGGACTCTGTTTTGTTACGGTTTGTCATTCGTCAAAAAAATTGACAAGACATAGCTATTGTCTGTTATGTTGTCATTATTTCTATGAGAATTGGAATATCTGACAATGGTACTGTTAGTCTTGTACAAAAATTATATTTTTAATCAAAGCAAAGCAAATTTATTCTAAGAAATTTCAACCAAAACATAATTAATTTTAGCTGAAAATTGTGCTCTGTAAAAACAATTTTGAAATCATATTCATCAAAACAAGGACATTATACTAATTTTAAGCTTCTATTTCAATTTCGCAAAATTAAAAACAATCTGTAGGCCTAAAAATCAGTGTAAACACCGGATGAACTAGGGCCCAAGTATGTAAAAAAACTAAAACAAATCGAACGAAAAATGTTGAATAAACAATAGCTATTATATAGCTTGAAATATATTTGCATTCGCTGTTGAATACTTACCGAAAGGTTATACATCATCAAGACTGATGTCGATTCGAGCACTCAACAGCACTACAAGACTTCACCCATACGAAACTTCGCATCTTTCCTAGCTCCGTATGTGTCTCCGATAGGTAGAATTTCTCTGTTGATCAGGGGCCTTATTCTCGAAAACTTAACTAAGATAAAATCCAGATTTTAAGAAATAGAGATATCTGATTGGATAATAAAGCTATATTTAAAATCAGTTTTAGTGATTGTCCAATCAGATGACTGGAACACTAAAATCATTGTAAGTTAAGTTTTCTAGAATAAGGCCCCAGAATGGACTTCACCATGATTGTTTTTTGCCCTGACTGGAAGTTGGAAGCGTTTGGCCACAACATTCAGTCATGCGCGCGGTCTAGTTATTTATAGACGTCATTGTCTGTGGATAATAGTTCCGTTCCAAAACAAGAAAGATAACTCTGAATGATTAAATAAAACGATATTGTACTTCAGACAACAATGAATTTGGCGGTAACATCCATGATAGAAAAAATGAAATGAATGGAGTTTTACGTCCTACTTTCTGTACATCCATGATAGAAATTAACGGACTGACGATCAAAACGCTGCATGACGATGTCTTAAAATTTCTTCCGATATTTCACTGGAAACAGGCCCGTAGGAAGCAATTCCATATGGGGGGGGGGGCAAATTTTGCAAACACTCATTCTGAAGGGTAGTGGTAATGAATTCAATGTTGCTCCTGCATATAAAATTTGTCTGCTTAAATTTTTATTCTTTGTAGTTTATTTGATCCATACGATGTGAAGTTCTCTTCATATGTGTTTGTATAGATTGGTTTGAGTGGTGTGGAATCCATCTTGGGACATTTGGTTTGTTTACATGAAGTAGTTTCGTCTCATTTCTGGTCTCCGAGAGAAAAATTTCTACGCGTGAACTATTTAAAACATGGTTGGTCAATAGGTCAGAGTAATAATATCTCCGATAGGTAGAATTTCTCTGTTGATCAGAATGATATATGACATGCACTTCAAACTGGTCAAAATCAGTTATTACACGCCATGTAGTAAGTTTAAACCCTATAGTCCACAATGTATGATGATCGATGGCATTCCGTTTTATTGGATTTACGCGGATGGTTCGTGGCCATCAATTCCTCGCTCCTGTATTTAATCTTTCCTTCATTTCAGGTATGGATGAGCCACCAAAGAAGAAGAAGAATAAGCTTGATTCAAACTCAAAGCCATGTGTTACTCGGGAATATTTGGAAAAACACTTCAATGTGCTTCTTGAAAACGTGTCAGACATGGTGAATGGACACATTCTTTTCATCTTCTTAAACAATGGATCTAGTCAAACTATTACTGATCGTTTAATTCTCTAGAAATTCCCGCAGTTAAAATCTATAAAAAGGATGGTCCGGACTTTGGTGGAAAAATCTTTAAATAAATTTAAGCATCTGACAAAGGAGACTGAATTTGCAAAGTTCAGAGGTATTTGTGAAGACAAGTTCCGTGTTCCTTGTCAGATACCTGCTAGTACAGAAGCACCCATAGCTGCTAGCACTAGTCCGGCTAGTATGGGTCAGGACAGTACTCCAGGGATTCCAGAGTTTACTTCTTGTGTGAAACTGAAGAAACGACTAAACGACGCTATCAAGGATAGGGTGGAGATGAGAAAGAAAGATTTAGCCGTGATAGATAAATATCGCTCAAAATTGAATCAAAAGAGACTAATCCCAAGTATCCGTGTTCTAAATCAAAAACTTAAGAGAAAGGTGGCATGCATCAAGACTTTGAAGGTGAACAAAAAATGAGTTTGCAAAAACTGAAGAAGAAAAGTTACACCAGGCCAGCAAAAAACTCAAAAATTCAATTGAGAAAGAAATCATTGGATCAAGAAGCTATTAGAAAGTTTTATCAAGAGAACAGGAGCAAAATTAGATACAATACCGCACTGGACTACTGTCAAAATGATGGTAAGGGACTATAAGGACCACATTTGTAATTCAGTCAATGAACTTGTGTATTCTTTGTTCAATAATGTGGACTACCAGAATACCAGGAAAGAATTAATATCAAACATATCAAACAGTTTAACTGATCGTGTAGTCAGCAACTATGCTGCCATTCAAGTCATTAATGAAGCATGGGATAAGACATTGTTGGAGTTGAACTGTCACCTTCATCTCTTGGACACCATCGCATCAAAAGTAAGAGTACATGTCTGAAAAGTATTGAAATTAAGAAGGGAAAGCTGTATGGCAGTGACTGCTATGCTGGAAACGTTGTACTTCAGTTTAATAAGATTCGATATAAGGATGGCAAATTGTTTGCCCATCATGCTCTATTACTTAAATATCTCCAATCAGGGCCATCTTTGGGGGGTTTAAGATCCAGTTTACTGGCAGACTTTCAAAATCCCACAACTAAAGTGGAACTTCAATTAGTGTTGGGTCTAATAGGAAAGATGCTAACGGGGCCATGGATGACATGTTTTTATACATCAAGTGAGACAGAAATTAATCACCTGGAGGGGATCAAAACTGTTCAACGGGTTATTGAAAGACTGAAAAGGCACTCAGACTTCTTTGGAAATAAACTCTATCCTGAAAAGGATACCATCTTATCAGCCCTTCAACAGACAAGTCCAGATAATTCGGAATTGTTCAAAACAATGATGAAACAATGCATTGAAACCATCATTGCAGTTCTCAATCGTCAATATGATCGTTACTTCCATATAGACATCACCGAAGAATTGAAGAAGCAGACAGCATCAGCTAGAAGTCACAACATTGATGCAGAGGAGGTGATGGGAATGTTCAGCGCAGCGCTCCTAAAATCCCCAAAAGCCACCATGTGTTATCTTTCTTCCAAGCTTCGTGCCCAGAAAAACAACGTAATGGAATACCTAGACAATCAGACTGTGGAAAAAGGGACAGACTGATCAACTTTACCGTTTCATATTCCCGTAAACGAATAACGAGAAACAGAGGACAGCAAACAGAAATAGCAGCTATTTTGTCTCTACGTAGTGCTGAGAAACTTGAGAAAAAAAGACATGGCTAGTAGTATATGTACTCTTAATTTGTTCGCATTTCCCCCATTCCATTTTATTCCTTGGGTAAAATGCAAACAAATGAGGAGTACCCAAAACAGACCTATCATAAAATACTTCAAATTCTATCATACATTACCTTCAAATTACATAGTATCCCACTATTTGAAAATGATTTATTTATCTTAGAAATCCATTGTGGTCTGGTTTTTATTAAGATCGACAGACTTATGTTTCCTTTAACCATGTTACGTTATCAATATAATGATATTGTAAGGTCTTTATTATAAACGTCAGTACATTAAAAAAAAGAAAAGAAAGAAACATCTATATTTTACAAGGATAACAACTTAGGTTCCGTGCGGATCCTTTCTCCCAGATGGTCCTTGGCCAAACCTCTTGGCATTGATCTTTCCCGGATTATCCGTACCCATTTACAGCTGGGTGGACTGGAATTGTGAGTGAAGATGACTTATTCAAGGTCGTCGGACTTTCACACCCTGGTCAAGAACCGAACTAGGAGCTCACTACAGGTAAATGGAACAAAGATTGTGTATTTGTCTGATTAGATCAACAAGCTATATAATATTTAGTTTGTCACAGCTCAGATAGAATATCCTCAATATGATGGTATTATAATTAGGACATTATATGATATAATAATAATAATAATAATAATAATAATAATTTATTTTATTAAAGTGTCACCATCCATTTACATATTTACAGCAAAAAGATAACATCAGATATTTAAGAAAAAAGAAAATGGATGCCAGCCGAAATCGACTTATGAGACACATTGAAACATAATTGACATAAAATAGATCCTTATAGGTTGTAAAAAACTTCATGATTCATATAAAACTCCAACAGATAAGTGTTAAAAATTTACACAAATAAAAACATGACCATGTAAAAATGATAAAAAATTATAGATCTTACAGTTAAAACATTTCATATAAGCGAGCTGCTTCTTAAAATTAGCATTTTATGAAGAGTCGACGCTAGCAGCGGTAAAATAGGTTCATGATTCATTAAAAATATTAACTTATCATCCTCACTTAAAACATGGAAGTTGTTATTATATTCTAAGGCTTTGACTAAAAGGTTTGTTCGTAAATGGCTGTACATATCACAATGAAACAGGAAGTGTTTCTCGTCTTCCGTTTTTCTCATAAAACAATGAAGGCAGATACGGTCTTGGATTTGTTCAGGGGGTCGAGTATACCGCCCCGTCTCGATTCTAAGAGGAAGTGACCCTGCTCTAAAGAGCGACAGTGTTCGCCTGTGAGTCGTATTTTTTACAGCCGTAACGAAACATTCTGTACCAAATTCATGTTTAAATACTCTGTAAAAACGTAGCTTATTGCCATTTATATTTTTAGTGTCGTTCCATACCTTTTTGTGCCAGTCATCTCTCTCCCTGTCCCAGAACACATCCCACAATTTATCATAATTAACTAATTCGTCCGTGTCATTAATTAAACCCAATTTGTTACCTAATTTGTACGTTCGATAATCCCATGACGATTTTCTACTGATTGACCAGTTGTGAACCTTTCTAATCAAACTATCTTCCGATTTAGACATTATTCGATTCCACAAACGGAATACTTCTAATTTTATTAGATCATCCCCTTGTAGCCACCCCATATCACCTCTTGCTGTGACATTACTGCTTCTCTTATTCAAACCCAAGAACAATTTACAAGCATTTACATGAACACCATTAATACAGTTATGGCTAATTAAACCCCATATCCCAGAAGCATAGGTAAATATAGGACGGACCATTGAGTCATATAACTTTGTATAAACATCATATGAAAATCCACCACATTTAAAGTGTTTTACCTTGATTACTCCTAGAGCCCTATTAGCAGCCAGTGCTAATTGCTTTGCACTGAAAGAGTAATCAGAGAATTCGTTCATCCAGATACCTAAGTATTTATATGCCTCAGAGTAAGACAAATCAATATTACCACATTTAAACTGGACATTACTTCTATTCACACTTCTGTTTCTGAAATGTACAATCTTTGTTTTATTTTCATTAACTAGTAGCCTCCATCTATCACACCAATTACTCAGAGTGTCAATTAACGCTTGCAGTTTGTTCTCGTCTGGAGCTATTAAAACAATATCATCAGCATAGAGCAAAATTGAAATCTTCCCATCCCCAACATCGATTCCACATCCAAGCTCGTTTATCTCTTCGACCAAATCATTGGCATATATTGCGAACAAACTTGGAGATAAAACACACCCCTGCTTTACACCTTGGCTAACTGAGAACCAATTCGTTCTAAGCGAGTTTAATTGAACAGAACAACTAACATTACTATAAAGTGACGAAATACTATCTAGGAAGTTCCCACCGATTCCTATAGACTTGAGCTTGTATAAAAGACAGTCTCTGTTTATGGTGTCGAAACACTTTGTCATGTCCACAAAGCATGCAAATGTTTGTTTTTTAGAACTTTTTCTATTTTTAATGATATTATCCAAGACATAGATATGGTCTACACAGTTTCTGCCTTTCCTAAAGCCATTTTGTTCAGTTGCTAAGAGATCATTGTCTTCTAACCAGTTCGAAAGTCTATTGTTTAACACATCTGCATAAATTTTACAAGGAATTGATAACACGGTGATTCCTCTATAAGATAAGGGGTCCCATTTACATCCACCATCATTTTTGGGTATCGGCTTGATGATTCCTTTCAACCAAATATCTGGTACTTGCCCGTTTTCAAAGCAGTGTTTAATCAAATTTGGACACATTTTTCATTCTTTATGCATTCAAACCCTGATCCATTTTTACCAAAGAGTATTTCTCCAATCGTTGATAATCAAGGTTTATTGTTTAATGGATACAAATCGATACAAAAGACTTTAAATTTACATTAACAAAAGGATTAATATGTCTAATGAATGGAGAGGATCCCGGTATTGCCGATTACAAGGATTAAGTAGCTTACTCAAAATTTCTACAACTAATTAAAAGAGGGGGAGCAGGCACAAATAGATTGAAATAAATTAAACTATATATAAAAGTCAGTCCACCAATCATACAAGAAATAGATAAATTCGAAGAAATGGTGACATCTGGACAAGGTATAACTTTTTTTATCCGACAACAACGAAGAATTGCTGAATAGATTACAAATAATATTAGCGGCAATGAAGGAAGGACATCAATCACACAGACAATATAATGAATTAAATTATATTTTAAAAAGACTCATAGAAAAAGGTATCATTGATAAAAATGATTATAAAAGTGTGATTAAAATTGAGTCAACTATTCGTCATCACCTCAAATAAATCAGACATTAAATTATCTCTAGATTATGAGTACGAACTCGATCGCAATCAAGAATATGAATTGGGATTAAAGTATTTCTCTGTTTACAATTCCATTAGAAATATCAACGAAAAAAACAATCAACTGAAAATATCGACGGATAACGGAGCTACATTCAAAACCATAAGTTTACTACCAGGAAGCTACGAATACATAACCATCAACGAAGACCTATCTGAATACGCAGGAAGTGTCAATGGTAAAAACAATATTGAATTCGAAGGTAATTTAAATCTGAACAAAATAAAATTGATATATATTCATTGAATACGTTACTAGGATTTGATAAACGAGTATACACCCAATCTACTCTAGCACCACATAAAGCTAATATCGAGAATGATATCGATGTGATAAATATACATTGCAATAAACGGTGGATTTTTCAATAAATACAAACGTCAGATTATTTACAGTCTCACTGTACCGATAGGATATAGAATTATAGAGAAACCATTTCAAACGACATATTTACCACTTAAATCCTTTATGATTAAAGATATAAATCTGGAAATCAAAGATGGCAAAAATAGGTTTATAGATTTTGTTAACGAGGAAATTGTTATTCAACTTCATTTAAAAACACTGAATAGTTAGATGAATTCCTTTTTGATCGGAAGTGTGCATATTCGTTATAGCGTAGAATTTACCTTTCTTATATTTCAGATCATTTATTTCGAACGCACTGCTTTGTTTTCAGAATTTTTTTTTTTGCAGTGCGTTCTAGCTGACCATATTTCACCTTTTTCGAACACTAACTTTTAAAAAGTTTTTAGTTTTTCTAAATTCTTTATGAATTTCATCCGCCAATCCCATGCCCAAGTTCATCTTTGCTTTTAACAGTTTAATGATTAGCGCTCTTTGCATTCTCTCTTTGAAAGTTGGATTTGGAATATTTTCAAGTTCGATTATCATTTGTCTGTGTGCTTTGTGTCTGAAGTTTATGTCTTTGTTTCTGTTTCTGTATAGTATGTCGTGTTTAAGTGCAGCGGCGTCAACTCTATTGACTGGTTCTTCTCCTGGTTTGGGTTTATCGTTTTCGTCTAATCGCAGATCTAACCTAGTACCTGGACCGGTGTAATTATGATCCGGAAGATGTTTCTCGCCTGAGTATTTGGCCCATGGAAATCCAGGAAGATAACCTAATGATTTTTTAATATCAGAACCAAAATAGGCTTTTGGGGCGTGAGCGACTATCATTTTTATCCTATAACTTTAAAGCCTTTTCCTTTCCTTTCTTCTAATCTCTGGTTTCGAAGTTCTCTTATTACACGCTTACACTCTTTCCCGCTTACGCAATTGAGCCATCGGCTTTAGCTCCGGTTGAAAGGAGTGATTTGTTGTTTGAAATAAAGCTAGCTACTTTTGGAATTATTTTTGAACCTAGAGAAAATATAGATGAAAAGATACCGCCGCCTGAATAATCTTCGAATCTGTGTTGTTCGTGTTTTAAAATTAAACTCATCCTATTTTTAATATGCTTTTTTTTAATGGAATGTAGGAAATTGATTTAAGGTGCTTGTTGGTCTTGTAAGAATTTTTTGAAAATGCAGGATGATTTATCATCACGATTACCCCCTGTCAGTGTTGCAGTTTTTATAGTATTTTTTGAAGGTCGGCGACTCAAACCAAGCTTAGTAGCAGTTCATCGACCCTGAACTATGCCCGATTTTGAATCAAGAACACTGTCAATGTGTTAAAATAAAACACCGTTTATTATCATATAAAGCTATGCAACATCAATATTATTTAAGGATTGAATGCAGATTTTTTTGCGTTCATTGGGTGATGAACGTAGAATTTTCACGTGTTAAATCGAATGAATGGCGAAGCCATTCATGTCAGGTTTAACATGTGAAAATTCGGCGGCGTTCATCACCCAATGAACGCAAAAAAATCTGCATTCAATCCTTATATTTACATTCGGTAGAGTTCATGTATCTTTTACCATATTTCAGTGGTAAAATTATAGCTTTAATGGCTATAATGTAGTTAAAATTGAAAGAAAATTGGGAACGAAATCGGCAACAGAAAACCTGTCAATTAACATGACGTCAAAACTTGGATGACGTCAAAAAGGGAGATCGTCAAGGCAGATCACTCAAATAGTCGACATTTACGATTTTTATATTCATTGTTTGTTCTAAAGAAGACTTTATTTCATATCAAATAAGTTCAAAATATCTTATTTTTCGATTTCTTAAAGTATCCAGGCCGATTTTTGATCCATCATTTGTCTATTCTTAAAATAATGATGGTGTGTATTCATACGCCACTATCTACGTTGTCAGGGAAGATTTTGTTTAGCGACGTCACGGGAGATCACTCTAGAATTTTGCGTTCATTGGTAAATGAATGCAAAATTTTCACAAGGGTTCACTGTAGCGCGTGACAATAAAATGTAAATATTACTTCTTAACTGTTAAAATTATCGTAAAAATCGTTATAAACGAGGACCCTACAGGTCCTACTACACTGCACGGTACTAACCCATAAATGTTCATTCGATCCATGTGACCCTCGACAACCCGTTCAGGTAGTGTCATTAGTACGCTTTAAGTTGATGCATGGAAGGTTTACACCATTAAGTCTTCAAATAGCGTGGACAAGCTGGATGCCAGTGTACTAAGGTGGATGTAATCAGTAACGACGCCCAGGAATTTATCTTTTCGATTACCGTATATTATTTCTATTTCCTTTAAGAATAAATGCACCGATCACTATCACCTTATTCACTTTGACATAAAATAAACAATGGCGTCCGCAGACTTTTTTTTAAGGAGTCAGGCCCAGGGGCAAAGAAAATTTTGGAACCAGAAAGCTTAGTTTTGCACGTTTTTTTGATTTTCATATTTTTATCTTTTTTTCCAGAGGAAGGGGGATAACAGTAGGACACAAACACTTCAACTAATATTGATAGCCGCCATCTGGTATTGTGTTGTTCTTTATTCTATCGACGAAATCTGATTAGATGTGCGGTTCTTTCCCACGAAGTCACCGCTTAGGTCAAAACGAACCATGTAGAAACGAAAAACGGTGACTTCCCGGAATTTGTTCAAAAATTGGATTTTGAAAAAGATAGGATTATTTTTTGTTATCTTAGCAGACGAAAGCCTTCTTAATCGGGTTAAAACCAATTAAACAAAAATGTCTTCAAATAATTTGTTTAACATTATAAAAACATATAACAAACTATATTTTAATTTAACAAATGTGAAAAGTAATCAAAAAATACTAGAACATATGATTTATAAATATTTGATTGATATCAATTAATGGATTTGGATACAAATTTCGAGAACTTAGTAAAAAAAAATCCTATCCATAAAGAAATACATACAAATTATTACAGATGGGGCAGACAATATATATATTATGAAAACAAAAATGTAAAAGGTGCACAAAACAACAAAAACACGAAGTACAATGTACAGAATGGTCGAGAAAAGAAGTAAGAAATGGACATTATTAAAGATAAGATAATACCTTATCACAAAGGAAAACCACGAACAAGTTAAAAAACGTTTCGAATTTTTAATGAATTTTCAAACGAGTAAAATTAATTCCAAAATCAGGATATCAGATAAATTAGGATCACCCCGAAGGAATGCATCTAAGTCAAGGTTAAAGCATTGAGACGAATTACTAAGTAAATGTTCCCTAGAACATTTACTTAGTAATTCCCTCTCAATTTTATACAGATTACACTTAAAGAAATAATGATAGGCGCCTATCATGACTTCTTTGAGTTAAAACTGTATAAAATTGAGAGGGCATTACTAAGTAAACGTTCCCTTATACATTTAACACTCAAAGAAGTCACGATAGGCGCCTATCATGACTTCTTTGAGTGTAAACTGTACGAGGTGATATTTACTTAGTAATTCGTCTCATTGCTTAAACCTTGACCTAGATGCAGTCCTTTGAGGTGATCATAATTTACCTGATATCCTCAATTTGGAATCAATCTAAAAAAAACTTATTAAAAATTCGAAACGTTTTTGAACACGTTTGTGTTTTTCCTGTGTAATTGGGTATCATCTTATCTTTTAAATAATGTTCATTTCTTACTTCTATTCTCGACCATTATCTACATTGCACTTCGTGTTTTTGTTGTTCTGTGCACCTTTTACATTTTTCTTTTTCATAATATATGTATTTTTTTTTCTGTCCCATCTGTTATAATTAGTATGTATTTCTTTATGGATAGGAATTTTGTTTATTAAGTTCTCGAAATTTGTATCCAAATCCATTTGATATCAATAAAATGTTTAAATCAAATGTTCTTGTATTTGCTGATTCCGTTTTACATTTGTTAAAATTAAAGTATAGTTTGTTATAATGTTTTTAAATGTTAAATAAATTGTTTAAAGAAATGTTTGTTTAATTGGCTATACCCCGATTAAGTAGGTTTTAGTCTGCTAAGATAACAAAAAATAATCCTATTGTTTTCAAAATCCAATTTTTGAACAAATTCCAGGGAAGTCCCCGTTTTTCGTTCCTACATGGTTAGTTTTGACCAAAACGGTGACTTTGTGGGAATGAACCCGTACATCTAATCAGATTTCGTCGATGGAATAAAGAACAACACATTACTAGATGGCGGCTATCAATATTAGCTGAAGTGTTTGTGCCGTACAGTAATCCCCCTCCCCTGAAAAAAAGATAAAGATATCAAAATCCAAAACGTGCGAAACTAAGCTTTATGGATGCTAAATTTTCTTCGCCCATGAGCCTGACACCCAAAAAAAACAAATCTGTGGACGCCTTTGTTTAGTCTCTGTCAAAGTCAATAAGGTTATATTAATCAGTGCATTTAAATTGGTGTTGCTTCTTGTAACCTTCTGGCTTTGACGATATTTTTGATTAACGGAATTGTTTTGCGAGAGAAAAAATGATACACGTCCTCATGCCCATGCCCCTACAAAAAGTATTGTGTGGGTATGCGTTGACTCTACGTCTACAAAGTAATGGTGGGTACACTCTATGCCTACAAAGGGTATGGTGTTGGTATGCGTTGACTCTATGCCAACAAAAGGTGTGGTGTGGGTATGTGTTGACTCTATGCCAACAAAAGGTGTGGTGTGGGTATGTGTTGACTCTATGCCAACAAAAGGTGTGGTGTTGGTATGCGTTGACTCTATGCCAACAAAAGGTGTGGTGTAGGTATGCGTTGACTCTATGCCTACAAAAGGTGTGGTGTGGGTATGTGATCACTCTATGCCTACAAAAGGTGTGGTGTGGGTATATGTTGACTTTATGCCTACAAAAGATGTGATGTGGGTATGCGTTGATGAATCAGTAAAACCTGTCATACATTCACACAAGCGGATTCCATTTTATTTCACCAAATTTGACTTACAGATCACATTCATTCTGTCACCACCTCCAAACACCATAGCTCATTTAGAAACGTTGTTTTTTAAAATGTTCAAGATTAAAAAAATTAAATTACTATTTGATTCTGAAATAAAAGCTCTGGCCACTTGTTTAAAGCGATACCACCAAATGAGCTTAACTTCTCAAACTTGGCCTATAATAGTATATATTCATCATTGATGTCAAAAGTATGCAAACAGAATCCAAGAAACCCATAAAACGTGAACTTAATTTCCCTAAAATTACAGGTTATTGATGAAAAACGCTTAAAATATATGTGAGCGTTTTTGAATTGTTTCTATATAACATGCTCTTTTGAATTTATGGAATTTTACAGACAATGTATGATTATGACACTAGACAATAAAATTCCGTACAAGCAAAACAATTTCGTTAATCAAAATCGCATCCAAAATCTAAAATAAGTTGCATAATGAATATAAACTTATATTCACCAAGTTTTAGAATTTTGATTTTTTTTTATCATTCTTAGAGGTAGTATTCCTTTAAAATGGTTTATTGTGAATCATAATGCCGAACTAACCCCCAAGACGCAATAGGTTAGAACGAGAATCTTCTAAAGAACTCATGGACTGAAAGTATCTAAAAACAATGTATCATACTTTTTGACGATGCCTTTATCAGAAACATAAAATACGAGATAAGAAAGCCTTGGCGAAATTGCTATGCCAATGTCTGGTGAATTTCAAATGGGTTGGGATAATGTTGTTATTAGCTATGATTATCTAAAATAATGCTACCTTAATATATTTTGAGTATTATGAGGGTTTAATTCCTTTTTTTTTTTCAACAAAAGCCGTTTTCTGATGTGGAATTTTTTTTGACAATAATAGAAATAAATGGGGGGCAGCCAAACAAGTGTTTTCTTTCGTTCCAACTCACTATATCACAAGATATCATTATTTATTCCAAAACCTTTCTATCTTCTGTCTATCTATTCATGAATGAATGTAATAAAAAGTTACAAAAAACAGGGTTATTTTTACTAGAAATTTTGACATACCAGAATCAATCCTTAGATGTTCCTGCATACAACAATAATCCAGATAAATCCTTGATACCAATATATTTAGTTTCTCTTGTAGAAAGTAGTTAATTTGGATCTTAAAATAAAGTTTTTCTGTAACTGAGGCTGAATTTGTCTAAGAAAATTTCTTTTTGAGCCCCAGATGGTCAAGTGCAGTGACTTAAACTTTCAAGAAAGCATTGCATACAGCGACAGCATTTATGCTGACAAGCTGACAAAAATAAAAAATTAATTTATAATTTGGAATGTAGAAGTAAATGAAGGGAAGACTTCCAAGATATAAACCAAGTTAACAGTCCTGTCTATTCCATTCTGGAAATTTATACAAGGACTTCTAAACACAACTTGGTGATAATAATTTTTAATTCCGGACACGACTAAAGCGGGATTAGATGCTATCAACTAGGATTTGAAGTAGCTCAACTTTCCGGACAGCGTCCAAGGTAGGAGAACCTTAAGGGAGGTGTACAGCTTTCAGGACCACGTCCTAGGTAGTGGAACCAATATCTAACTAGCAATAAATGATGTTGCTTACTTCAAAGATCAAGGCCAGAAGGTCTTATTGACCATCTCTAGATACCAAGACCCGGAGCTTGTTGACTTAGCTCCTATGCCTCTTTTGGGCTTTATTATTGTTTTTTATGATCCTTATAGACTGTCCTAGATATCGTAGACTAAGACCTAGTCTACACACCTGCCTGGTTTAATCTCAACCAGAATCTATTTTCTTCCCTTCAGTGCTCAATGATCAAAAGTAAAGTTTTTGTTACATTCATTATAAATTCTATAATTATCAATAACGGTGAAATATTCAAATAAGGGTTGTGCATATCTTTCTTCTAAAACCAAATGTCAACTACATCAGCTTACCTACATTCAGTATTTAAGGTATGAATCTTAGATACATTCAGCTCAAAAATTTAAACACTATTTTAAAACTCAAACGAACTGAAATCTTCAAGACGAACTAAATATATTGCTATCAAGGATTTATCTGTATCAAAGATCACGAAGTATCTCAAATTCCTGTATTGTAACTGTACTCTCTCATTTTATCCAGCCGCTGGTGGATAGACAGAAGATGGTTTTGAATGAATGAATGATAACTAGGTAATTGAAGAATGAATGCATTGTATATTGTATTAGCAGGCTTTGAAAAGCACTTTTTGTAAAAATCAATCCGACTTTTATGAAATTGAGAACAATGATATCGATATCATTAATTTCAATGGATTATTTATTTTAGTTATTTTAAGGACCTGAAAATAATATAGGCAATTAATAGATAACAATAAGGAATAAACATTACCAGTTAAATCAGAACTATACAAAATTTAGAAGTTCCACAAGTACTCTCATTTTTACAAGGGCGTGGTTTGGTCCAAAAAATAATTTTGGGGACGATTTAGGATGGATGGAATCGAAGCGCCACAACCGCAAGCCCAAACATCTGGTACATTCTCAAAGATATTTCGGAATTTGAGTTGCAATAGGGACTTCCTACTCTGGGGCCTGTTGTCAGAAAGTTCGTAATTTTATGATATCTTATGTCTAAGATTCTCGTAACTAGGAAAAGATACGAGCGACTTATGATAATCATAACTTTACGAGATAAGCGTTGCCTGAAACAAATCGTAAATGGCTCGTAAATATTTCAATATTTACGATAATTGTCACGTGGCCAGTGCGTCATGACCTTTGGAGTCGGAATAAAAAAATGGCGCTTTTTGATTAATTTTCATCGCTTAGTACCTAATTCGCCGCCATTTTATGTAGTTTTACCTTTTTGGGGCACGAGTTTGATCAAGATAGATATTTTGTATATGTTGTGAAGTAAATCGATCGAAAAATCAGAAATATGTGGAGAGGTTTGAGGTTCAATGTTGACAGAAAAGTCGAAGCGAAGGTGCGATATGTAGCCATAGAGTTATAAATAGAACAACTATATAACTCTATGTATGTAGCCCATTAATCGTTGGTTTGGTGACTTGTCAATAAATCAATGGAAAATTACTGGTGGGGACAGGGTGGTAGTATAAAATCTTTGATAGTGGTCCAGTGGTTCGTCTAAAAAAAAACTTTTGCATAATACCTCGTCTAACTCCCTCGCAATGGATGGCATAAAGATGTTCTGCCCAGTCGCCGTAGCCACAAAGGGCGCCGGAAGGAAATGTTAGCGGCGGGGGCGGAGCTGTGATATATAGGGCATTATGTGACCAAGCGAAGCGAGGGAACCTTCCGGTCTGGTGGTAAGCGCCGTAAGCCCCCTGAGACAATTTTGTATTTTAGAGCTTTTTAGATCACTTCTTAGGTATACCAGAACGTACGTCATGCTTATATTTTGGGGCATAGGGACACAACAAATTTTGCTGGAACAAATTTGCTTGAATCAATGCGTTGTATTTTTCTTTAAAAAAGGGCGAAAATGGCACTTATTTTTATTCATCAAGACCAATATAAAAATATAATACGGGTACATGTACACCTACAGTCTGGATCCAACGTGCTGGTCGGGCTCCTTGGATTTATGGTTAATAGAGGGAAGGGGATGGAGGGCTGGGGAAGGGTCCGTCAACACCAGCTGAATGCAGCTCTGGGCTGCCGCATGGTTTATAGGATCCGCCGGCTCTTATTTTGGGGGGATGTGAGCCCAGTCCAGATAAAATCCCCATTTTCCGTCTCTTGCCTCCGTCGGCTGTAATTATTATGACATAAAAATTGTCCGTGTCTCCGTAACAAAAAGGGCACATGTTCGCCCCCTCAGGTGAGGGGGGGGGGGGGGCAGTCGCCGCCCCCCCCCCTGCCCCCGTGGTCCCGGCGCCCCTGGTGATACGGTGCTTTTTTCAAGGCCGAGACCTTCACCGGCTTCATTAAGATAACAGTCACTGCCTGCAAACTTAAGTTAGGCACCTACCTGAAATATAGTTCAACATTGCTTGAAAAAATCTTCAAGCCAAACTGTTTTAATGAAATCTCAAGGGTGTTGGAGGTATCAGATATAGTCATTGTTAAATGTCAAATGCAAATTTCGATTGCGCTATTGCAAGATTTCTGAATATGTTCATGTATTCCATATGTATGTTACGAGTGGTACCGATTTCAAATTAACGTGAAATCTCTAAAAGAGGCAATTCTACTGGCAGAATTAAACTTATACTTGGTGGATAGATTCCAAAGATCGATGTCTCTTCGTTGGCCTAGTCAAAATTGGCTCTAAAATTTCATGAATATTCCGTTTCTGCTGAGACGGAAAACTTGGACGCACTTCACCTCAGTTAAACCATTAAAAAAATCCATTGTAAATCGACGAGTGTAAGGCATCTCGGTTGTGTAAATGATTGATTCGGAATTTCTTCGGGGTCTTTGGAGCAACACAACAGCCGCAATTTTGCCAAGTTTCCATGATAATTCACAAAATGTGTTAAAGTTATCATAAATTTACGAGAATCATAGAGTTAAGACCGGTCCAGAGCGGTCTTAAATATTTATGATTTTTAAGTGAAAATATCCGAACGTTAAGATTCTCATAAAGTTACGAATCTACTGACAACGGCATTGTCGTAAACTTAACCATTTATGACGACATTTACGATATCTTAGAGATACGAACTTTCTGACAACAGGCCCCAGATTTTCATCTGATCGATTTTGATTCTTTAAAAAATCTTTCTTGCAAATCAAATTATGGATTCTGAGAATCTAACCTATTTTTCTTCCAATCAGCGTTGGTTAAATCTCTTACAAAGTGACTCAATTATTAATCATTTGGTATGTGATTGATAGCAAAGATGAATATAAAAGCTTTTGATAACCTAACCATCTATATGTATTACTTAGTAATATTAAATATTATAACAGAATTTATACTTGCGGTTTTCCATTTGTCCATTTTAACTACATTGCACTCATAATGCGTTCGAAGCCTCTTGAGTTTTTTTTTTAGGGTAGCTAAGGTTGTAACCTTGCTATAAGGCAACGCCACAAAAGCACTTTTGGGGTTATCTTCAGAAAAAATAGGGGTTCAAAAGATTGTGAAATTTATTTTATGATCAAAAACATTTTCTTTAAAAAACATTATTTCGGAAAATGTCACTCTTTCATTTCGCCATTATTAGGAAAATAACCCACCTGAAAACTTTGCAACTTGATTTTAAATGGAAGGGAGCTTTAGAAATGGGACACACAGTGTTACGTTTTTGTCAAGTTTGAAATCAATAGTTCAATGCGAAGGGTTTATTAGTCATTAATGACTAATGAAATATTGTGTCATTGGAGCAACGGTTAGATCGGTGTGATCGTATACGTTGCTACAGTAACCTGTTCTTACCATGGATATATTTAAAACAACATGTCTAGAGTAACTCATTTCTATTTTAGTTTCTAGAAGTTATATTGCAAATACTTTACTGACTCTGAACATTTTAAATACAACATGTCTATAGTAACTCATTTCTATTTTAGTTTCTAGAAGTTATATTACAAGTGCTTTACTAACCCTGAACATTTTAAATACAACATTTCTAGAGTAACTCATTTCTATTTTAGTTTCTAGAAGTTATATTACAAGTGCTTTTAAATTACTAACCCTGAACATTTCAAAACAACATGTCTAGAGTAACTCATTTCTATTTTAATTGTTAGAAGTTATATTACAAGTGCTTTACTAACCCTGGATATTTTAAAAACAGCATGTCTAGAGTAACTCATTTCTATACTAGTTTCTAAAGTTATATTACAAGAGCTTTACTGTCCCAGAACATTTCAAATGTCTAGAGTAACTCATTTCTATTTTAGTTTCTAGAAGTTATATTCAAGAGCTTTATTGACCCTGAACATTTTAAAAACAACATGTCTAGAGTAACTCATTTCTCTTCTAGTTTTTAGTAGTATTACAAGTACTTTATTGACCCTGGACATTTAGAGACAAAATATACCTTGAAATAAACAATTCACTTTCTCTTTCGCAATTTGTCTGTTGTCATAACTATACGGTATAATCTGATAAATACAGAAAACGTATATTATAATTTCTACTAGATAAACAAAATATTAAGCTTTTTATTAATCGTTTTTCAATAATAACTTGTAGTTTTACGGAAAATTACTTAGTTTTATGGTTTTTTTTTACTCTGTTACTGACATATTTCAGTATTTAAGCACTAGATTTGGGTTATATATAATGAATATTTTTCTATGATATATGTTTGATGAATATGTGTTAAAGATATGTATAATTCATTTTTGTTTAATTAATATATGTATTATTAATATATGTTTGGTATAGTGTGTAATAAATATGTATTTGATATATGTATAATGTATATTTATTTAAGATATGTATAATGTATATTTGATTTAGATATGTATATTGTATATTTGTTTGGAATATGTATATTTGTTTGAGATATATATAAAAGTAATTATTTTGGATATGTGTAATAAATATTTGTTTGGGATATTTATTATGAATATTTGTTTAAGATATTTATAATGGATATTTGTTTGGGATATGTATAATAAATATTTGATTGGGATATGTAAAATGGATATTTATTTTAGATATGTATTATGAATATTTGTTTGGGATATGTATAATAAATATTTGTTTGGGATATGTATAATAAATATTTGATTGGGATATGTAAAATGGATATTTATTTTAGATATGTATTATGAATATTTGTTTAGGATAATATGTATTATAAATATTTGTTTGGGATATGTATTATTAATATTTGTTTGGGATATGTATAATAAATATTTGTTTGGGATATGTAAAATGGATATTTATTTTAGATATGTATTATGAATATTTGTTTGGAATATGTAATATGAATATTTATTTAGGACAAACATGTACATGTATAATGAATATTTGTTTAAGATATGTAGGCTATATTCATTTATATGTATATTTGTTTGGGATGTATAATGCATATTGTTTCAAAAAATTTTTACCTCTTACCTGATTCTAGTATTCACTACTTTATGAAATTCTGTGTATTTTTGGGAATTCTTAATAAATAATCTTAGTTGAAAACAGTTGATTATTACAAGTAAACGTCTTCTTTAAGTTAACTGACATCACAGTTAATCACATTCACAAGAAATTTCTAACCCTACAATTATACAAAAAATTTTGGTCTTTTTGTAGGTGTTTCAGGAACTATAAAGCTTCAATTTTTACTTTTCCAACAGTCTTATATTCCTGCAACTTTTAAAACGGACAGAGATTTAGGTCCTACTTCAAAGAGATACTACCTCTTAATATGAACAAAAAATCTAAGCTCTCAAACTAAGATTATGATATCCAGCAAAGGTGTGTACAGTAAACAAATAGAATCAAATAAACTATAAAGTAATTTTCTATAAAATTACAGGCTATTATTAAAACTGTACTGTAATGGGCCTCGTCGGACAAATGGAAACAACCAAGTTTTACGTCATACTCTACTTTGAAACATTGGGCAAATGGAAAGCAACCAAGTTTTATGTAACACTGTACTGTGAAACATTGGGCAAATGGAAAGAATTCAAGTTGTCCCACTGTACTGTACCCCTTTGGGCAAATTGGAAGTAACCAAGTTTTATGTCCCAATGTACTATGAAACATTGGGCAAATGGAAAGCAACCAAGTTTTATGTCACACTGTACTATGAAACATTGGGCAAATGGAAAGAATTCAAGTTGACCCACTGTACTGTACCTAATTTGGCAAATGTAAAGCTACCAAGTTGTCCTACTGTACTGTACCTAATTTGGCAAATGGAAAGCAACCAAGTTGTTCCACTGATTTGTAGGCTACATTAAACGATTAATGAAATGCCATGGTTGGTGTTTTTGTTTTAGATTATGAACCTACATAAGTACAACCCACATCAAAATACAACAATATGAAACAGGCAAATATCACAAGATTAATTATCATTACAGAATAAGAGCAAACTTACAACGACGGTAACTGTATGTGACTTTGTTGTATTTTTTTCTCACTTGTCATATCAACCTCATCTTCTGTGTAACTTTGATCACATTACGTAGATATGAAACAAAAATATTTGAAATGTTTATTTAAAATGAAAAATTAGAACTGCACACAAAAATCGCTTAGGTTTGACTCGTAAAGTAATGGTAGAAGCTCTTTTAAAATAGAGACACAATGATTAACTCGACTAAAGAAATTTTCAGGAATAAAATATCATGGTTTTATTTCAAATTAACAAAATATAATCATTCAACTTACCTTAAATTTCAATATTTGATATTGTTGAGATCCTTAATTGTTAAACTACCTGTACAGTCAAGGATTAAAATTTGAATGTGTAGAAACAAAAGAACAGGTGAAAGGTGTTCAGTTATAACTCACCGGTCTGAAAAGTGTTCAGTTATAGCTTTAACTCCAGGTTACTATTTGAATGGTAGAGATTGGTGTTCAGAAAGCCTGTTTGATTCTCATAAAACGGGTTCAGCTAAATTCGGATTGAAACACCGCAATTAAGATTCGAGGATATTTTTAATTTCATCCAATCAGATTTAAAACTTTGTGTACCAGGTTCAGTTTCTGAAGAAATCAATCAGGGTGCATTGAGGAAAACAGTTAAAAGAAAAGAGTGCCAATTTCCCAACCAATTTTAAAGGAATACTACCCTTTAGAATGACCAATAAAGCAAAATTCTCAAAAATGGTGGATAAGAGTTTATTATATTCATTAGGCAACTTGTCTGGAGTCATAATGATACTGTATAATATACGTAATATACAAAATATTAAGCGTATTATCAAACGTTTTTAAATAATAACGTAATTTAATGGAAAATTATTTCCAAATTATGAATAAAAAGAAAATCGATGCGGGACAAAAGATTTTGTTTCATGTAAAACGAAGTTGGATTTTTGCAATAAAAAGCGCTTAAAAGCGATAGGCTAAAACACGCCTGAAGTCAAAACAGGAAAAAGTATGCATACTTGATATCGAATTTTCAAAATGCGCAATTTTAAATTGAACATACAGTGTCATATATCATTTTAAATAGTAAATCAAGCATAGTGAGATTGAAAACGATTTTTGACGTATGTAAATTAGGTCACGTGAATTTTTTTTAAAGTTAAAAATCGATATTGTTTAATTAGAAAACAGTTTATAACTCGGATAATGATGTTCAAAATATATTTATTATACATCGATGAAGGGGCAAATAAACTGTAATAAGGCTAGAAGAGAATTTCTGACATGAATTAAGTCACGTGACAGAGCTGCTTAAAGTATTTATTTCAATTAATTAAAAATTAAGATTTCTTTTTATCTTTTTTAATACATAATTTAACACGTTAAAAACGCAAGTTACAATGTAAGAAAGTCATGTTAAGCATGACAGTGCAATTGTCAGTTGAAGGTAGAGAACTGCATTTAAACATACAGAAACAAACATGTCAGTTTTAATCTTATATTTTGCAAGCAAATGTTTTTTTCAGATCATTTGAAAAATTCTAAATGTAGTTTAGTACGATACAATTCTTGTTCCAGATATATAAAGAAATTGAAATTCAAAAAATCAGTTGTCATAAGGTTGTTGGCCATAGACCAAGGATTTCATAGACACTGATATTATGCAAATATGATTATCCCTTTAGACCTCATTTTGAGTTTAAAAAAAAAACAGTCACAACAACATGGCACCTGACATAGTACTTCCGGTTCGGATTTTATCAGTTATATCTTTTATGATGACCATTTCTAACATTATGCAAAAAGAAATTATCAAATATCTCCGAGGCTCCAGAAGTTAAAATTTCAAGTTTTCAATCAAATGTCTCCAAGACCGGAAGTGATATCAAAATTTAAGTTTTTGTTCATTATCAAATTGTCTATCTATCTGTAAGTTTTCAGATCGATCAAAATAAAATTTAAAAAACAAAAACACGAACAATTACAATGGAAGTTGGCACAAAATTTGCAAGTTTTAAAAAGAGCGATTTTGATTCAAATATATTGTGTTATATATAATAATAACTTTATTAGATACCGAGTTGCGCACGGCACACTTCCCTGGTATCGTTCTACATATTAAACTACAAAAACATATTTACAAAAATAAATTAAACTTTAATTTTTTTTTTGATAAACCAAATTTTCTCAAAAACCAAAATTTACCCGAATGAGCCACGCCCATGTCAGATATTTTATGAGACTTTATTTATATTAATAATATTTAACTATGGCTAAATTATCAAGCCTTTACATCTATTGGTGAACGAGATATACAATCATAAATGTCACAAAAGGTCAAAATCTATAATCGGAAATTTTGAAATTCCTAAACCTTGTTCCCTTTTTTAACTATACAGTAGAAATAGCTGAGATTTTGATATCATTGAGCTAAAGTAATGAGCTTGGTGTGTGTAGAAGTATGCTAAGTAGTCTTTATGAATTTATTTCAGACAACAAAATGTAAACAAAATTAAAATTTAACCCGGATGTGCCATGTCAATTTTTTTTTCATGGATACGGGGTATGGGGTATGTTTAATTATGTTTCAATTTTGAAGCTTCTACATATTATAGATTACGAGATATACATATATTATGTCAAAAAAATGAGAAATATCGGGTAAAGGTTTCCCAAATTGAAAAATATAAAAAAATTAAATTTCAGTTTACAATCCATTGTAATATATCGTTCGAAAGAGCTCGTAAAGCACATTCAGAATCTGAAAAAAAAAATAACTCTCTAAGTGAATCAGGTCACGTGCTAGATCAGTCCAAAATTGTCAATTTTGCTGTTTTCGGACAGCTATAAAAGTTGATATCAGAGGTCAAATATTAAAGTATCATCTGGTAGACAAGGTCGATGACATTTGACCTACTTTAGGTCAAGGTCATCAAAGGTCAAGGTCACGAGATATGAGCCTTAAAAAATTGAAAAAATTCCGGAAATTGCAAAAAAGAATTAAAAAATCCACTTCCAAGAATTTTCTCCAATTTTTATTTTCTTCCATTTAACACCAAAATTTTGAAATTCGGTCCAGCCAAATTGGCTGATTAAAAATCAAAAGTTCCACTTGCGGGTGAAATTTTATTTTAAAATCGGCCGTAGAATTACGATTGCTAAAAAAAAAATCGAAATTCGATGAAAAAATGTGTACTACAAATTTTCGATATTTGAAATTTTTAATCTCAGAGGAATTTAGTCGGAAATTCAAAAATGAAAACCAGAGTAAAATCGGCCCAAAAATATAGCTTTCTGAGTCGAAAAACTTGTTTTTGCTGAAGTTGCAATGTGCAACTTGCACTTTTGCAAAAATGTTCCAATTTATATTCTTTAACTCCTTCGGTCATGGCGTGTACAACAACTGTACACTTGTTTCAAAAAGTATCTATTGAAATGGGTATATTAAAGAGCACTATTGACATGATGTGTATAATTGTACAACTATGTGTTTTAGGCTGATATACATTGACCTAGCCTAGATATAAATGTAAACAAGGTCAAGGTCTTTTGTTGTAATGGCTGCCTGGATAATTGGCGCCTGTTCTGGTAAGCATTGTTTTTATTTAATTTACTTGGAATTTTACTTTTGGAATCATTGTCTTTTGCTGTAAAAAATTTCTACATGTATGTATATTCTACATACCTAAAAAGTAGATGATGAATGGTTTTAAGTGGGTAGGATTGTTTTTCAATTTGAGGTGTACAATTGTACACACTTTGATTTGTCATACTATATGTAGTGGAGTGAATATGACATAGTATTTTATATAGGTTATATACGGTAAAGATATTGCTGGTTAATACTTTTAGTTCTTCCTGTTGTCAAAACATTGTAATATTATGTGTCTTTGATGTATTTCATCATATCTAAATTTAGTTTAGCAGGTGTTCAATGGGCATGCTTAGTAAGATTTTGGTCATGTGATTAGCTGATTCTTGTCAGTTGCAGACAGGGCACTGGAGAGACAACAAGGTTGCAGCATTGCTGTGGTGTTGTTCTCTGGGCCTGGTGTCCTGTCGGGAGGTGGCAACTCGGGGAATAGTCTGAAAGTGTGATATGACAGAATTAAGCAGACATTGAAGAGTAAGGGTTTTAGGTCTACCAGCACTGCTGAGCCATTGCTCCCTAGTACCTTAGTATTGTTTCTTGATTTGGTGTGTATCTGCTTAGTGATTGTATAATAAAGTGTATTTTATTGAATATTGAACTATTTCTGTGACCAGTACACACGACGACAACGTAACCGGTCACAATTGGCGTCGCCGATAGGATTCTGAATCAATTGGATTTGATTTGTAAATTGGAACATTTTACCTGTGGTTTTCAACCCCGAAGGATAGGACATTAAAACAGACATTCATTATGGAGAAACACGGTGAGAACATTTGAGTATTTGTTTCTTGTGTATTATTGTGGAATTTTTCTATTTGTGTATCTTGTGAACATATCATGTGGATTTATCAACTCGATGTGAAACGGTAGCGGAGTTAGACAAATTTATAACTTTTTCAAAGTGTAAATTTTTGTACGAACTGTGTATTTGTTAAACTATTGTGAAAATAGTGACTATAGTAAATATTATGTGAAATTTTCCTGATTATGATATAAAGAGACACACTGTGCGTTATTTTGATCAGTTAGAACTTTACAGAACTATACCAGTGATGAACAATATAACATGGTACTCTGACGGTTATCTATTAGATGCTGAGTTTTGGACTCAGTGATTGTATTTTCGTAGTCATTGGTGTTTTTTAACTATGATATGTGAACATTATGAACATATTTATCGTAAATATAATGCTAAACATAGTGAACAGGACTTGTGACATGGATAGTGTTTTCCATAAACAATTTGAATAATTGAACTGTTTTCAGTAGAGAATGCTCTATTGAATATTGAAATGTAATATTTTACTATTTTATCATGTTTTTGAAAATGTGATGTTATCAAGTGTATTTTTAAATGAAAATTATGTATCTGGTGTAGGAATATTTTGCATATTTGAAAGTTCATTTTTAACTTTGTGCAGAATCTGAGTTTCTTTGCACAGTATTTGTCATGCGAGGACGCATTCACTATAAAGTTGGGGAGAATGTAGTGGAGTGAATATGACATAGTATTTTATGTTAGGTTATATACGGTAAAGATATTGCTGGTTAATACTTTTAGTTCTTCCTGTTGTCAAAACATTGTAATATTATGTGTCTTTGATGTATTTCATCATATCTAAATTTAGTTTAGCAGCTGTTCAATGGGCATGCTTAGTAAGATTTTAGTCATGTGATTAGCTGATTCTTGTCAGTTGCAGACAGGGCACTGGAGAGACAACATGGTTGCAGCATTGCTGTGGTGTTGTTCTCTGGGCCTGGTGTCCTGTCGGGAGGTGGCAACTCGGGGAATAGTCTGAAAGTGTGATATGACAGAATTAAGCAGACATTGAAGAGTAAGGGTTTTAGGTCTACCAGCACTGCTGAGCCATTGTTCCCTAGTACCTTAGTATTGTTTCTTGATTTGGTGTGTATCTGCTTAGTGATTGTATAATAAAGTGTATTTTATTGAATATAGAACTATTTCTGTGACCAGTACTCGGTCACACATATAACACATTTTTATACGCCCACACATTAATGTGGGCGTATATTGTAGTCGCCCCTGTCTGTCTGTCCGTCTGTCTGTCCGTCTGTCTGTCCGTCTGTCTGTCTGTCTGTCTGTCCACAATTGTTGTGGACACGATAGAGAGCTGGTTTCTTGATGGATTTTGATGAAACTTGCTGTGAGTGTTTGTTATCACCCAAGGATGAACCCTATTGAAAATCAGACGAATCGAAAAATATTTCATGGGTTATTGCCCTTGCTTTTTAAAATATCTTGTGGACACAATAGAGAGCTCGTTTCTTGATGGATTTTGATGAAACTTGGTATGAGTGTTTGTATTGACCTTAGGATAAACCCTATTGAAAATCAGAAACATCGAAAAAATATTTGATGAGTTATTGCCCTTGTTCTTTAAAACGCGTTAATTTTTCAGCCTTTAACAAAGTTGTGGACCCGTTAGAGAGCTGGTTACTTGGTGGATTTTTATGAAACTTGCTGTGAGTGTTTGCTATCACCCAAGGATGAACCCTATTGAAAATCAGACGAATCGAAAAATATTTCATGGGTTATTGCCCTAGTAGTGTAGGTAGACTCAATTCGGTCGCACCTTTCCCCATGCCATTTTCATCCCATGGGGAAACTTGCAACCAAATTGAGTCTACCTAAAACACACCTTAACACCCTACATTTCATAAAACAGCCTACATTTTTCATAGAATTCTTACGACAAACACCTTCAATAAATTTCCTACATTCCATCAAGTCCCTACCTAGCATAAAATACCCCAAATTCCATCATAAAATACCTCAAATTACATATTATCCCACTATTTGAAAATGATTTATTTATCTTTGAAATCCATTGTGGTCTGGTTTTTATTAAGATCGACAGACTTGTGTACCCTTTAACCATGTTGCATTATCATGATATTGTAAGGTCTTTATTATAGATCAATATTGCATGAATATATAAACATCAATACATTGATTACTATGAGCTCACTGCAGGTAAATGGAAACAAGCTGTTTCTAGGAATATATTCAGTTTGCGTTCTTTGTTTGAGACAGACACATCTACAGGGGAAACATGGCAGAAGAAAGCATGTCAGTGGGATCTCAATCTTCAGACACAGGTAAGTACATTTTAATATGTAATTATCTGTCATTTTATAGCTGGGTGGCGTACGAGCGTGTCAAATTGTTTTCCTCGTTAAAACACTATGTTTTTTTTATTTTCAGCTCAGATTTATACAACTGATATTGAAGCTCACATAAATTACCACCAGATGCATTTAGATCATTATATGGAATTAAGAGAAAAGATACTACTTGAAGGTACAGAAACAGTTGCAGATTATCATTTTGAAATGAAAAAATCACTTATTAGAAAACCAAAACCTCTAACTTTCAACAAAAGTTTTACCAAAGATAAGGAAGTGTTAAAAAAACTCAAAAATAGTGTGTGTGATTTGCCCCATTCGCAGGAATTGAAACATTTTGACAATAGTATAAACGAGGAGAATACGGTTAAAGACATAGTTAAGGATTGCGATATTTTTATTAAACAAAACTCAGCGCAAACTATTCAAGTCTATGTAACGTATGGACAGTGGCTCCAGAAACTTTTTATATTAAATTTTGGTTTATTTAGTAATTTCGTTAAAACCAATTTAAGTATTTCGCTAAGCCATTGTAGAAAACTAAGACGTCTAGCAAAACTCTGTACAGAATACCCAAAGTTTAAAACAGTCACAGTTTCACTTTCTCAATTTCTTAGTTTAATACCTGATATTAACAAGGAATTAAAAGCCAGTCCTGAACAACAAAGGTTTTGGAAAGGAACGTGATTCATAATGACTGTACAATATTCACGTTATAGAGTTTCTAGATTATACAGAATGTATTGATTCAATGCTTCACTCGTTTATGACTCTGTCTGAATGCACTATTGATTTTACCCGTAACAACTTTCTTTGTGTAATGCAACATGTTGATAATCGATATTCACCACTTGTTACGGTCCTTAGTAACCAATTTGTTTATAGAAATAATACTTGTAACTACACAGCGATTTCTTCAAAGCGCTGCCTGGATACCATTGTTTATCCGTAGTCAAGGAGTTGATTGATACAGTATAAGTTGTTACCTCCCTTTACACATTGTTATTTATATAATACTTGAAACTATGGAGTTGATTAATACAGTAAAAGCTGTTACTACAAATTATTGAATTTATTTATTGTTGTTATTAAACGTTATACATGTATATGCATATAGTAAATGTATTGTATTTTATCAAAATAATTCCTCTAAAAATGGCAAATAAAATTCTTGATCCAATTTTTAGATTATACGATCCAATTCTTTATTCATTTACTCGTAAGAAAGAGGATTACATTATTATTAATGCATCTGTGGGATCTAAATCCCAACTAAATGATGGTGGGAGGGTCACTTTCGAGATCAATAGTCTGTCAAATTGGTTATTACTTTCCGATGCCTATTTCAGATGCGATTTCAAAATCAAGGACGGAACAGCAAATGAAAATAGAGTCCCACAGACTAATACAACATTAGAAAATAATTTCTTTCCTTCTTTATTTAGCGAAATGGTTTTGGAAGCGGGATCAAACCCCATAGAAACCATCAAACACCCTGGAGAATTTGACACAATGTTGAAAACAGTCCTTTACCCCAAAAACTACGATTCAGTCTCGGGTTGGATACCCGATGTTGGTGATGGGACCGTTTTAAAAGAACCAGTAAAAACTGTAGCTAACGATGCTGATATCGCTAGAATGAGAGTCATTGCCAGAAATAGCATCGAGAGAATCGGTAGAGCAGTAAACCAGGGGTTTGACAAACGAGTAAATCAGTACAATAATGTTGTTGAGGATAATAGATGGGGTAATTATGTCAATTGGAAATTATATCCTTTATTCGGTCTTTTAGAACATAGAAAAGTTTCTATAGGTTTACCATTTAAAATTCATTTACAAAGAGAAATTAATGACGATAAGATATTCTTTGGAGAAGCTAATTCAAATGCAAAATTAGAAATAACAAATCTCCAACTTTTCATACCCGTAATAACACCATCAATTGAAGTAGAAACGAGAATATTCAACTCGTTAACTAAAGACATTGAAATAGCTTTTCTTCGGCGCAACACTGTAGGGAGTATGACTTTAACTGGAGAATCCACAACATGGCCAATCACTAACAGCATTAAACCAGCAAGATATTTAATAGTTGGTTTCAAGAACTTACCAGATTCTCAGACAAATAACAACAATATCTTTAGAGTGGCAATGAACCAAACTCAAGATCCTATAATCCGTAAAGTTCAAGTAAGATTAAACAACGATAATTATCCTAACCAACCTTTAACTATTAATCCATCCACAAAGGATTATAATGAATTGTATAGAAATTATAAAAATATGTGTGAATTATTTGGAAATCCACCTCAGTTTGGATATGTAGATTTTGCAATTAATCACCCAATCTTCTGTTTTGATCTATCAGCTCATCAAGAAGATCTTTTCAAAACTGGAGTAAACATAAATATTCATATCGAAAAAACACAAGGAGATGTAACCGGTTATTGTTTATTATTGGAAGAAGCAAAACATATAATAAAAATATCCGACAGACGGATGATTCGAATAGAATAAATTAATCCCTTAAAAATGAAACCCGAAACTTTAGTAAAAAGAATAATAGACGCTATCGAAACAGAAAAGCCAACTACAATTACTTACAATGGTAAAAGAATCAGAATAACTAAAAAACTTATTGATACATATAAACACTGTAAAGTGCGAGATGATATAGATTTAGAAAGAATTGACAAGAACATAAAGGCAGGTGGATTTTTACCTTTCCTACCCTTGATCTTTGCTGGGCTTGCAGCCGCAGGTGCCACGGCCGGCGGAACGGCAGGAATAGTTCAAGCCGTCAATGCCAAGAAAGCAGCCGAAGCTGAAAAAAGTGAAAAACGTAGACATAATTTGGAAATGGAAAAGTTAGCAAAAGGTTCGGGAGTAGCAGACATATTAGGTACAGTTAAAGAATTTGGAAATCGATTTAGTGAAGAAACTAAGAAAACTGTCAAACAAGGATTAACTAAATTAGTGGATAGTATTGACACAGGGGAAATCAAAGTCAAACATAAGGGTAATGGAATAGTTTTTAAAAATATACACACTGGAGAAGGAATATATCTTTCAAAGTATAAAGGAGAAGGTGTAATTTTTGGTACATAAAAATGGGAAAGAAATTTAATCATTCAGAAATATTTCCTAATAATCCAATGCTCATGTGTATATGCGGTAGTTCCGGTTCTGGTAAAACTCATCTCACTTTTAACATGTTGACAACTCCCAACCTTTTAGATTTCGATTCTTTGTATATCTACACAACAACACCAGAACAACCGTATTATCAATTTCTCGAAGCTTTAGAATATTTACCAAAGAAATATGTTCAAGAATTATTTCAATATTACGAGGACAACGATGAGATAGAAATAAAAGATATCTTAGATAACTTCATAAAAGAAAAGAATCCATCTTTCAATCCAACTGACATAAAAGTGTTTCTGACAAAAAATGTAAATGATTTGGACTTGTCTAATATTGATAGTAAACGAAAGAACTTAATATTGTTTGACGACTGCGTAGCGCAAAAAAATCAATCTGTTCAACAAGAATTCTTCACGAAGGGAAGACATCACAACTGTCACTGCTTATACCAATCCCAATCTTTTTACGGGATGGATTCTATGTTTATTAGAAAAAATGCTAATTGTTTTTTATTATTTGAATTAAACGATAAAGATTTATCTCAAATCATACAGTCGATAAATCACGGAATGGACAGAGATTCGTTTAAAAAGGTTTGTAAAGCTCAATGGAGAAATCCAGAGGAACATGGATATGTATTCGTTAATACCAGAAAACCTGCGGGTGAAAGAGTAATGATCAACATATGTTAATTTATTTTTTTAAAAATGGAATGGAATAATATTTTAAAAAGAAATAGAGAATATATCAAAGCTAAGAATAAAATAAAGACCCAAGTTGAAAATAACAGATTACAACAACTTGGATTAACAGAAAATCTACAAACTTTATTTAAACCAATATTAAAAAGTCAAGAGGATATCAAGAATAAATTAGAAGCTCCTAAACAACAAATTCAACAATCTCCTCCACAAATAGAATATCCCATTGAAGATGATGGAATCGTAATCAGGACATTAGATGATATAAAACGTTATTTTTCAAATCCAAATCCAACCCTAGCCAAAACAATAAAGCCAACAATTGATCAGGATGGATTGATTCTTAACGGTTTTAGGATACGTTTCAATCAATTCAACCCAACATTTAAGATTGACAGAATAGACGCTATATATGATTTAACACCCGGTATGGTTAATCTTTTGAATGGGTATGATAAAGATTATAATTTCAAAGATTTAAATTCATACGTGGAAATTCTTACATCGACAAGGACAGGAGGACCAAAAACTTTAAGATTAAGAAGACTGGAAAAAGAATTAGATGATAACACCGATGGTAGTGATGATAACTACACTGATGATATTATAGAAGAAATCGATGACTTTTTGGGACATACAGGAGATGGTGTAATTTTTCTACCAGACAATAACGAAGAATTGCTTAATAGATTACAAATAATATTAGCGGCAATGAAGGAAGGACATCAATCACACAGACAATATAATGAATTAAATTGTATATTAAAAAGACTCCTACAAAAAGGTATCATAGATAAAAATGATTATAAAAGTGTTATTAAAAATGAGTCAACTATTCGTCATCACCTCAAATAAATCAGACATTAAATTATCTCTAGATTATGAGTATGAACTCGATCGAAATCAAGAATATGAATTGGGATTAAAGTATTTCTCTGTTTACAATTCCATTAGAAATATCAACGAAGATAATAACAAAATAAAAATATCAACAGATAATGGAGCAACATTCAAAACCATAAGTTTACTACCAGGAAGTTACGAATACATAGCCATTAACGAATACCTATCTGAATACGCAGGAAGTGTCAATGGTAAAAACAATATTGAATTCGAAGGTAATTTAAATTTGAACAAAATGAAATTGATATTAAGAAATAATAGTCAAGTTGATTTCAACGTAGAAAATTCATTGAATACGTTACTAGGATTTGATAAACGAGTATACACCCAATCAACTATAGCACCAAATAAAGCTAATATCGAGAATGATGTCGATGTGATCAATATACATTGCAATTTAATAAACGGTGGATTTTTCAATAAATACAAACGTCAGATTATTTACAGTCTTCCAACATTCACTGTTCCGATTGGATATAGAATTATAGAGAAACCATTTCAAACTACGTATTTACCACTTAATTCCTTTATGATCAAAGATATAAATCTGGAAATCAAAGATGGCAAAAATAGGTTTATAGATTTTGGTAACGAGGAAATTGTTATTCAACTTCATTTAAAACAAAAAAATTAACATTCTTCTTGAAGAGTTAGATAATCAAAGTCATCAAATTCATAGTTTTCATCCAAGCACATCTCCTCTTTATCATTGTAAGGATACATGATTCCTTCATCGTTCGGTGCTTTTCTCTTTATGAGATTCAGATAACTTTTAAATTTTTTAGTTTGTTTTTCTTTAGGAATAACTATTCCATTAGTAAAACTCTTCCCCCATGGTTTATCGAATTCATTCGTTATGTCATGTCCACTGGCTAATTGAATATAATCCTCTACCTTAACCTTATAGTTCGAGTAACCCTTAAACGTTTTCTTTTCTTTTAGAACACCGTCGGAAGTTAGAATGATATTGTATTTAACTTTTGGCGCTAAATATAAACCAAATATAATTCCACCATCACCATAATCATTCTTTCCTTTACAATACTCATTTTCGGACACCAACCCAGCTTCATTTAATTTATCCCAATTGCTAGAAGAAATGTATAAACTATCGGTATCAGTATAGTATATTTCTGGTTTATAAAAACCATCTATTACGTGAATAAAATTATTCATTATTTTTTTACTGTGTGATAATATAAACGTACCTAAATGAGTGGGTGTTAATCTCGTAAAATCCTTTGGAGGAACAAACTCTTTTTCTTCGTCATTAATCTCAACAATGTATTGACTATCATTTAGTCTGTCATACTTTTTGACGTGTTTGTCGTAATTAAGGCGAAAGGTTTCTCCATTCCATAAGTGTAATGAGGTATTTCTATCCCTCTGAATAGATTTCCCATACAGGGCATTACCTAACAATTTCATGCAGTTACTGGCAACCATATCCCCTTCCTTTTTGTATTTACTCCTTAATTCCTTCAAAATCAAAATATAATCTCTATAGGGTGGATTTTTAAAATTTTCTTCGTAAACTATACCATCTAATATTTTAATAATTCGTCCACCGGCTTTCACTATTTCTTGAATATCGACTGATGTTAAAACATCTGAACAGAAACCATTTCTGAATCTGATTTTAGTGCCAGTTTCCTTTTTACCTTCTTTATTCGTGAAAGTGATTTTATCTTTAGCTGGTATGGGTTGGAAGAACATGTTTTTGGGATATTCAAACCAGACTTTTAAAATAGCAGTTCTAGGTCTGAATTTCTGTTCATTAAAGAGCTTGACAAATTTTCTATTTTCTTCTGGTAGAAACGCTCTTGCACTTTCAGCTTTTGGATATTCACCTTCTGTCATAGCGGAAGCGTACAAACCGTTGGCGTCAAATGCCATCAGTTTAGTACATTTTATTTTTTTAAGTCTCGAGTGAACTTCCGTTTTATCTGTATCACTTTTACTATATTCTTTAAATAAATCAATTATGTTATTGCTTTCAAGTTTTGTGTATTCCCTTAATACCTCACAAATTTCATCCATTTTGTTCGTTTCAAATGATTTTCTGTTTGCTGAAACTCTTCCTCCTTTAATACTTTGTCTTATAAAATATCTTATAAAAGGGTGAGTATGCGAGTAAACTTTTTCTATGTTTTGCTTTTCGGTGTGTTTCAGAACCATTCTAGTACTTTCGTACCATTCTTCTTCAACCATTTCTTTATCGTAATGATATAAATAATACCAACCCTTTAAAGATAAAGATGGAGCCGTAAGATTATTTGAAACGTTTTGGAAGACAGTTTCTCTCATTGCTTTATTGTATTTTATCAAACAAGCTGCGAGACATAAGGTATCTCTTTTAGCGTACGGTTCCCATTCGTGTCTTAAAGATTCCCAATTATCTTTGGTGTATTTTGCAATATTAATATCGGCAATCTTCCTCAAATTCATCGGTAGATTAGACGAATTCCCCCATGCCTCCAAACTAGATCTTTCATGTTGATAGGAACAAGTGAGAGATATATGTTGTAAATATTTATTTTTATCAGGTATCTCTTTCTCTCTTTTCCATTTTTTCTGTAATCTTTCTTCTGTATATGGATTAGATATAGGAAGAGATAGAATTTTATTATCTGCTACTAGTGGACATTGTGTTAGTTTATCAATGGTTTGAAGTGCAACCCAGTTGTCAAAACCACTCCCGTTATGGGAAATTAAGGTTAATCTTTTTTCATCTACTCTTCCTAAACGACGCAACATCTGATCAAAACAATCTGTTCCTACAAATATTTCTACTATATTAGTCATGAGTTTGTTGTAATATTCTTCTGGAATGGGATCAGTTGGTTTTAAATCTGGGAATACTCTTTTAATTAGTTCTAGTTTTTTCCTTAGTTTTTCCAAATTGACTAAAGTACAACAATAAGGAATGGCTTTATTTTCGTTATAAGTTTCGCAATCCCATGCGTATAAAGTATCATCATGAGGGTGTGAAATCACATTTAGTTTTAACTGAGCAAAACAAGTTAGTGCGTCATCATCCCCACAGGTTCTCCATACATTTTCATCGTAATTATCTTTTATTTCTTGAATGCCTAACTTTTTGTTATTTCTTCTTATCAAACAAAAATGTTCTTTGTGTAAATAAAATACCCAATCTAATTCTTCGGATACTTTCTTTGGTTGAAAATGTCTATGTGCGGGCATATAAATTTGAAAATAAGTATTAAATTTCTTATTGAAATCAGAGATTCTAGCAGATGTCATAACTCCTTTTCGGTTTGATTTTTGAAAACTATTGACGAAATCTTTAAATTCTTTTGTTAAGTCTTTATTCATGAAGTGATTTACACACTTTATAAAACAATAACCATCGCTTGGTATGAAACAATTTTTGCCTTTGTACTCATTTATCTTTTTAAGTAAATTACCACCTCTGCCAGTTTTAGATCTTTTTATTATACTAAAATTATTTTTGCGGAAACAAATCTCTCCTGTAAAATACCAATCAGATGCGTCAGATTTATCATCCATCTTTGAATAAATAACTTGGAAAGTTTGAGCATTGAATCCAGATAATCTCATGTCTTGTTTATATTCCCCAACTTCATATATTTGACCATTTATTTCAATTTGTCCTTTGATTTTAAAATCGTTAAATAGAATAGTTATTCTCTTGATTAATTCCGAAAAAAGTATATTTGATATTTTGATTTCATCTTCTTCTACATTTTCGGCTAGATATTTGAATTTTTCTTGCGAGGATAAAGTAGGTATTGCCTTGAATAACTTTGAAAAAGAATTGTTTAAATTTTCAATATTTTCCATCTTCTTTTTTTAAGTATCTATTTTAATTATGAATTTTTAACTTTTATTGATGACATTTCTACATTAAATTTATCTAAAATTTCATTGAATTTTTCTAATTCTTCAACTGTTATGTTCTTGTCTTCTCTCGATCTTTCGAAAAAAATAAACAATTTATTAAGATACGCATTTAAAATTTCGATTTTCCTTTTATAATGAGCTTTCTGTTTTGATGTAAAACCTAAAGTTATCAAACCACAAGATGAAGTTTGAACGGCAGTGAACGCAGCTAATACAGTTGGGACAATTATTGGAAGCATTAATCCACCGGTTACAGCTGTTGCCACCGTTATTCCTACTGTTAAAACTGTACTTAATGTTTTGAAAACAGAATCGATTCTGCTCCATGTTTTTCTGCATTTGTTAAATTGTCTTAGTTTTTCTTTTAATTCTATTTGTTTGTCTATCATGTATTTTTGTCTGCTTTCTTGTTCCATTTTTAAACGTTAAATTAAGTGAACTTCCGATAATGCTCTACGTTTATCCTTAGGGTTTTGTACAATAGTGACATGTACCTGTACTAAGAATGCTTCTTGTTTTGACTCCTTGTTCTTCTTATCCCGATAAACAAAAAAATTTGTTTTTTTTTCAATAGAGATTTCTATGAAAAAATATGATACATATAGATTTTCTGTTAATGCTATTGGAAAATGTTTAAATTGTTGATTTTTATTAACATCAACAGAGAAGAAAAGATCATTATGAACAAAATATAGTTTCACATATTCAAAGTCTGTTGTTCGTAAAAACTCATAAATCTGTGTTTCTTCTTCTCGTGGTTTTGGATTTCTAATTATGCTTGCTGATGGTTGAGTTTCCGTTTCCAATATCATGTCATCAAATAAATCAAATGCGCAATATCCCACCAAATTATCTTCCGGTTCGATTGAGATTCTAAGCTTATCTACATAGAACTGATTTGACGAAATATTAAAAGGTATAAGTTCCTCCCAATGTTTAAATTCTTTAGTATCTACGATGTTATCATTTTTGATAAAGTGAAAAAATAAAAGAGATTTACATTTAGTGAATCGATCACGAATTGAAAAATCGACTTTTACCTTCATAGGAAAAACAATTTCAATTATAGTTTTCCCCCATATGAGACTCTGACTCAGACTATCAAAAATTATTGTAGGCATACCAAACTCAGTATACTCAATACTTGTAGGAAGATCAATAAATCTTATAATTATTTTAAACCCATATTTATAATTAGAATAGATTCTTTCACGGTCATCCCCCTTTATATGTTCTTTGTCCTCTTTAAAAGATGGAAGAAAGAAATAATAGGGTTTAATATATTCTAGTTCATTGAGATTATTTTGTAATGTGCTTATATTTGTTTGCTGTTTTAAAACTTCATTATTAATAGTAGTTATCCGTTGTTGAATCTCACTATAATCAATATTTTGTATTTGTTGTTGAATATAAGTTTTAATTTCACTATCATCAATATTTTCTATCTGTTGTTGAATATAAGTTTTAATTTCACTATCATCAATAGTTTTTAGTTCGTTTTGTAATTCAGTTTTAAATTTAGTTTCCAGAGCAGTTAATTCTTGTTGTAATTTATCTTCACTTATGCCTGGACTAATGTTGGATATTAGTTTTTTAAAATCTACTTTTTGTTTTGATAGTTTATCATCTAAATTAGATATTGATGACCTTAAATTTTGTAATTGATTTTTATCTACTACATTTATTAATTTTTGTTGAATAGATTCTATTTGTTTTTGTATTTCGCTATCATCACTAAGTTTACTTTCTAATGCGGTTAATTTGTCTTCACTTATGCCTGGATTAATATTGGATATTAGTTGTTTAAGATCTACTTTTTGCTTTGTAATCTTGTCATCTAATTTAGATATTAATGACCTTAAATTTTGTAATTGAGTTTTATCTACTGTATTGACTAATTGTTGTTGAATAAAACTTTTTAAACTTGTTACTTCTTTTTGTAATTTACCATCATCAATATAATCTAATTCTTTCAATTTAGATTCATTTATAAAATCTTTATTATTTATTTGTCGTTTGAAGAATCTTTTCACATCAGCTATTCGATCTTTTAAATGGTTTTTATCTACTTCAATTAAATTTATTTGATCCATTAAATATTTCTTATGAACAGCATCATTATCGTTTTCCGGAGATTTTAAATTAGTTATACCAAAATTATTCATATCAATATCACCCTGAAGAATGTCTCCGATTTGATCCACAAAATATGGTTTGATTTTATTGATTGAAAATGTAGTGTTTGGTTTTTTAGTATCTAAAGATAAAGCGCCTAAACCAAATTTATTTGCCATTTTTATTGAGTTAAATTTATTACAATTTCTTCGAACTGTTTTCCTAAACTCAACTGATATAAAACCCAAAGTGAAAGTTGTCCACAAAACTTTTGACCCGGATTTTGTATTTGAAATGTAGAAGATTTAATTGGTTGATTAGTTATATTCATTATCTCTTCAGTGGGATCTAATCCAAAAGAGTCGAAAAAATAAAAGTTAGAGTCTTTGTACAAAGCAGAATGATGAACACCTTTTTGATCGGAAGTGTGTATATTTGTTATAGCGTAGAATTTACCTTTCTTACTTTTGAGATTATTTATTTCATCTCTCATACAATAATAAAACGGTGATATGTTTAACTCATTCGCCCATCTCATAAGTTGGAAGTTTGTGGTTGTATCGGTTCCATATTTATCGAGAAATTCATTCATTTTTAAAAGTCAGTTTTTTGAAGTTCATTTTGATAAAACCTACCTATAATTTGTTCTTTGTCTTGATCGATTAATTCATATGTTGGAGGGGATGTGCTATTTACTTTATCTACGATAAATATTTCGTTTGTCCAATAACCAACATATCCTTTTTCGAATTTACTTTTATATTTGAAAATACGAACTCGATCTCCAATTTTAAATTTGGGTTTAATATTTAAATTGTTTATCTCATTTTCGTAGTTATGTTGCGCGTTAATTGATCTTATAATATTTGGATTTTTTGAGGCTTGTGCTGGTGACACTCCTATAGATGAATGTATTTTGTTATTGTATTCGTCTACGACCTCTGGTAATATTTTTAGCCATTTTTGAGATTTTAATTCCGTGAACTTTTTGAAAAGTTTATTTTTTAGAGTCCTGTTGAATCTTTCAATAACTACAGCCTTACCTTCGTTGTGAGTACTGTAAATTTCAAACCCCACAGATTTCATATTTTTGTTATAAAATTCGCTCCCTTTATCTACCCATAACTTTTGGGGCCGTCTGTCAGATTGTTTCATTATGGTTTCAAATGCGTGTTTGACTGATATTCCAGTTTTGTTTTTGAGAGGAATAACCCAAGCATAACGTGTATATAAATCAATAACTGTTAAACAATATTTATATCCCCTTTCAACTGGCATATTAATTAAATCTGCTGACCATATTTCATCTTTATCAAATACTTTAACTTTTAAATAATGTTTGTTTTTTCTAAATTCTTTATGAATTTCATCTGCCAATCCCATACCCAATTTCATCTTTGCTTTTAACAGTTTTATGATTAACGCTCTTTGCATTCTCTCTTTGAATGTTGGATTTGGAATATTTTCGAGTTCGATTATCATTTGTTTGTCTGCTTCGTGTCTGAAGTTTATGTCTTTGTTTCTGTAAAGTATGTCGTGTTTAAGCGCAGCAGCGTCAACTCTATTGATTGGTTCTTCCCCTGGTTTGGGATTATCGTTTTGGTCTAGTCGTAGATCTAACCTAGTGCCTGGGCCAGTATAATTATGACCTGGAAGATGTTTCTCGCCAGAGTATTTGGCCCATGGAAATCCAGGAAGATATCCTAATGATTTTTGAATATCGGAACCAAAATAAGTTTTTGGATTTTGAGCAATTATCAAAGACATTTTTATCCAATTACTTTAAAACCTTTTCCTGTTTTTTTATCTAAAGCTTGTTGTTCTATTCTCCTGTTTCGTAGTTCTCTTATTTGCTGTAATTCTTTCAGTTCGTCAGATTTTTTCACGGCGTCGTTTATTCTAATTCCTGCTTTTGCCACGGACCCAAGTGCTTGAGTTCCGGAGGAAATTAAGGATTTGTTGTTTGAAACAAAGCTAGCTACTTTTGGAATTATTTTTGAACCTAGCGAAAATATAGATGAAAAGATACCGTCGCCTGAATAATCTTCGAATCTGTATTGTTCATGTTTTAAAATTAAACTCATCCTATTTTTAATATGCTTTTTTGATGGAATGTAGGAAATTTATTGAAGGTGTTTGTCGTAAGAATTCTATGAAAAATGTAGGCTGTTTTATGAAATGTAGGGTGTTAAGGTGTGTTTTAGGTAGACTCAATTTGGTTGCAAGTTTCCCCATGGGATGAAAATGGCATGGGGAAAGGTGCGACCGAATTGAGTCTACCTACACTACTTGCCCTTGCTTTTGAAAATATCTTGTGAACACCATAGAGAGCTCGTTTCTTGATGGATTTTAATGAAACTTGCTGTGAGTGTTTGTCATCACCCAAGGATGAACCCTATTGAAAATCAGACGAATCGAAAAATATTTCATGGGTTATTGCCCTTGCTTTTGAAAATATCTTGTGGACACCATAGAGAGCTCGTTTCTTGATGGATTTTGATGAAACTTGGTATGAGTGTTTGTATTGACATTAGGATAAACCCTATTGAAAATCAGAAACATCGAAATAATATTTGATGAGTTATTGCCCTTGTTCTTTAAAACGCGTTAATTTTTCAGCCTTTAACAAAGTTGTGGTCACGTTAGAGAGCTGGTTTCTTGATGGATTTTTATGAAACTTGATGTGAGTGTTTGTAATCACCCAAGGATGAACCCTATTGAAAATCAGACGAATCGACAAATATTTCCTGGGTTATTGCCCTTGCTTTTGAAAATATGTTGTGGACACCATAGAGAGCTGGTGTCTTGATGGATTTTGATGAAACTTGGTATGAGTGTTTGTATTGACATTAGGATAAACCCTATTGAATATCAGAAACCTCTCAAAGTTGTGGACACGATAGAGAGCTGGTTTCTTGGTGGATTTTTATGAAACTTGCTGTGAGTGTTTGTAATCACCCAAGGATGAACCCTATTGAAAATCAGACGAATTTAAAACTATTTCATGGGTTATTGCCCTTGTTAACTTGTAGTTGTAAACACTCAAAAATCGTTCAACTTTGTAAACATTCTTGATGGCACGGTTTTCGACAGATGTTTCATTTACTGATAGTTCTTGTCGACCTCCCGGACGACTTGGCTGCCATTACAAAAGTGGGCGTATTACGATGGGGCATCGCTATTTTTGTCAAAATTTGTGGAGTCTGTATTCTTCAATTTTGGTAGAGTAATTTCTTTTGTGGCTGATGTATCGTGTAATGGGTTTCTTACACCATTGATTTTGATAGTTTGGGGTTGAGATCATTTTTTTCTGATTGTAGGTCGCAATTTTAAACTTGATGAAGTTTTGGACAAGTTGGATGATTCAGAGGTAGTGTTGTCAGAAGACGATTATGCTGCTTATGAGACTTAAACTCCAGTGATAGATTGTGTCGAATCAAACGGTTCTCTAGAAGATGATGACCAGGTACAAGATACTCCTATTCCAGCCTCTGGCAATGGTAAAACTAAATCAGCAACCAAACATAAGTCAACTTTTCAATGGAATTCTACGAACAAAATAGCTTTGAACCAGGCAATACAGTATTTCTGGAACACTTCGATCTTGGAGAACCTTTATCAACACCCACAAAGTACCTCTTGAAGTATCTAAGTCCAGATATTTTTAAAACTTTTGCTGATAGACAAATCGTTACTGTTGGTTCAAATCCAACCAAAACTGTGGGCGCTATCGCGTTCACAAGCCATATTTAACGTATTTTGGGTGTAAAACTCCATGAATTTTTGTCGAATCGAATCTTTTGAATATAATCCTACACATAAAATTGTATTGAAATTCAAGCAAAACTGTTGTCTCTGTTGCGTTCACAAGCCATTTTGGGTGTAAAACTCCGTGAATTTTTGTCGAATCGAACCCGAATTCGAACTTACTTGTCTGCGATCTTATAAATATAATCCTACATACAAAATTTTATTCAAATCCAACCAAAACTGTGGACTCTATCGCGTTCACAAGCCATATTTAACGTATTTTGGGTGTAAAACTCCATGAATTTTTGTCGTATCGAACCAAAATTCGAACTTGTCCGAGATCTTATGAGTATAATCCTACATACAAAATTTTATTCAAATCCAACCAAAACTGTGGTCTCTATTGCGTTCACAAGCCAATTGTTGAAAGATGGACGGACGGACCGACGGACGGATGGACGGACAGGGGCGACGGCAATATACGAGCACATTGAAATGTGGGCGTATAAAAACTAGTAAAGTTGTTTGAGGTCGGGGAAAAAAATCAGCCCAGACTTTATCATTTACTTTAAGTGATACAACCAGTGATACGACCAGTGAGAAAATAGCATAAGTGACATGATTGGATTAGATAAAAGACGTTCGAGACTACAGGCTATTAGTAATGAATTAATGAACTCCAATTAGTTTTACTGCTAATTGGATGTACTCGTAATATTTGTTCAATTGTTTACGATGAAATAGTTTAATGATGGAACCAAGAACCTTTTGGATCAATCTTGCAGGAATTCTGTGGATGTGATTAGTTTTATTAATGGAAAAAAACTTAATCAAGACAGTTTTGGCCTCGGCCATTTCCGTCAATATGGCGGCCCCCTGTGTCACAGGCTGGGACCAAAACAAATCCAGTGATACGTCTCTATCATTAAGTGATGAAGTCAGAAACAATGATTCTGACTCTGAAATTTCTTTTAATTTTGATATTGAAAGTGAACATGACTCAGATAATAACACTAACGACCTTTTTGGGCCGAAAACGAGCTCGTCAGTCATGACCCTCAACGATTACACGGAATACACCAAATCCATTGTCGTTGATGTTCATAAGAAATCAGTCTATCATACCATCCTAAATAACTGCAGATCTAAATGTGTTGTCTTCAGAGACGATAGTGATGATGGAATAATCTTTTACAAATGCTTTCGATGACAGTGAAAATATATCTTATCAAAAGTTTAGGTCGACTAGTACTGACACAAATGCTACAAGTAGGCCCACAACTAGGCCTACTGTCAATAACAATAAGGATAGGCCTTCAGAAGCAACAATAAAATTTTATCATAAATACAAAAGAATAAACATTCAGGGAGTTGGTAGATCATAATATATTAAACTTTGATATTGAAGAAGATTAAGAAATTGAGAACATTTCTACTTCTCCCCTTTCCCAATTTAAACCCCAATCTGGTGAAGCGAGGCTACGCCCAAGGTCAACTACAAAGGGAGATAACTCTGAATTAACGTCAAACAGATTGATGGGACGTAACTCTACCCCGATTAAATCAAATAGTGCCACTGGTGGGAAAACGGTGTAATGTATTGTGCCTTATAGACTCGATGAAAACTGAAGCTTTCTGGGACACTGGTGCTAAAGTTTGTTTCATGTCAGAATCATGGCTTAAGAAGAATTACAAAAATAGACCACTTGGTTAACTTTTAAGCAAACAATTCCATTTAAGGGATACATTCATTTAACATTTCAATTACTACATAGTAAATCTGGAAAGCAAGTAATGGTACCATTTCTAGTCAATGATCAGATGGATGAGCCAATAATAGGGTACAATGTTATTGAAGAAATTATGAAGTTTGAAGCTGAACCTGTTGCAAAACTGAAAGTCATGAGATCAGGATTACCAACATATGGCACTGATGTATTGGAAACGTTAGTAAAACTCATTTCAACTGAGAGATCTGACGAACTGGCTGATGTTAAGTTAGGAAACTATGGTGTGAGGATACCACCGAGGACAACGGTTGAATTTCGGGTAAATGCCATGGTGCCTTTAAAGACCAGTACGTATGCTATGTTCGAACCACTGATTTCAGACACTATTCCTGAGGGAGTGAATGTCGAAGGTGGCATCGCCAAGCTATCACCAGGACTTACGTCGAAAATTAAACATTACACAACAAATACCTTACATGCAAGTATTTCGCTAAAGAGTAAGATGATTGTTGGAAGTCTTCATGCCATTGATTTCATTCTACTTGTAATAAAATCAAATGATGAAATTAAATGCTAAAGCACGACAGAGACAGAGACCAAGACCAACAAAATTGAAATTGGAAATCCGACTGAAAGATCAAGATCCTGTCCAACAGAACTATATCTCGAGTTCAAATCCCTCTTTATGAAGAAGTGAAAGAGTACATCAATGATTTGCTAAGGCAAAACTTTATATGGAAAAGTCATTCAAGCTATTCAAGTGCAATGGTAATTGTAAGGAAGGAAGATAAGTCTCTTCGTTTATGCATTGACTATAGAAAGGTTAATAGAAAAACAATACCGGATCGTCAACCTATTCCACGAAGATGCACTCAACAACTTAAGGGAAGGCATGGTTTAGTCTTCGAGATCAAGGAAAGGCATACCACCAGGGTTTTATGTATGAGAACAGTGAACATCTCACTTCTTTTATCACACCATTGGGATTATTTGAATGGAACAGAATTCCTTTTGGATTATCAGGAGCTCCGGGACAATTCCAAAACTTCATGGAAAAACATTAGCTGAGCTTAGGGATGAATGCTGCTGTCCTTATCTGGATGACGTCCTTGTATATTCAGATAACTTTGAAGATCACTTACAACATTTGGGAAAAGAATTGAAATGCCTACATCAAAAGGGAATTCGCCTGAAACCGAAGAAGCAGCTGAAAGAAATGGAAAGCATCGAACTTATTGTTTGTCATTTGCTACATTTTGCCGATTGCGCTCAAAACACGTCTTGCCAGTGAAATTTACAAGCAGACAATCTTGTTTGTGTATCAGACATCAGAATGCAGCTTTGAAGATGCGGGCGCTACGGAAAACTGGAGTATCGGTAAGTGAAAATCCAGAAGTTGAGGTGAATTTAGAAGATTGGATGAGCTTTTTACAAATATTGATGTTTATAAAGGAATTCATTTTGATGTATGGAAAAGAGTAGAAATAGCAGGAATGAAGAAGATGAAGGTTGTTAATGAAAGTAAGTTATAGAGCTGAAGAGAGAGTTATCTGAATTTAGATCACACGTGAAGAGAATGAAGGAACAGTTCAGTCAGATAAAGCAATTAAAAGAACAACTACTAGAAAATCAAATGATAATTCAGATGGATTTTGCTGAAAACTACACCTGTCGATCCGTGGACGAAATTCAGAGTGCTTATTGGAACCAAACATCTGTAACAATTCGTAAAGAGGACGAGCTTCGCCATAAGAGCTTCGTGTTAATATCCGACGAATTAGCTCACAATGCCAATACTGTTTGGGCAATACTTGAATTACTGGACAGACAGTCCCTCAAGTCAATACAGAAATAAATATTTTTTTGATATGGTTTCTAATCATCGTGGTCTGTATGGCGTAAACGCCAGGTGCAATTACTTTGAAGCCGGACATGGTAAGGGTCCTTGTGACGGGCTGGGTTACTACGAAGAGACTTGCTGATGAAGCCATTCGGATGAAAGCTGCAGTCATTCAAGACGCTTCTGACTTTTTATACGCCCACTCGAAAGATGGGCGTATATTGTAATCACCCTGTCGGTCCGTCGGTCCGTCGGTCCGTCGGTCCGTTCACATTTAGTTCGTGCTCACTCTACAGGCTACAATTCTTTATAGATTCTTTTGATTTTGATATTGTTGGTCAATGTCATTATGAAGATGATCCCTATTGATTTTCGTGATGATCGGATAATTTTTCACGGAAATATCGTGTCCGACTTGACGCTTCACTGTATTGGCTATACTGTGCAACTCGTGCTCACTCTACAGGCTTCAATTCTTTACAGATTCTTTTGATTTTGATTTTATGGGTCAATGTCATTATGAAGATGATCCCTATTGATTTTCGTGATGATCGGATAATTTTTCACGGAAATATCGTGTCCGACTTGACGCTTCACTGTATTAGCTATACTGTGCATCTCGTGCTCACTCCACAGGCTACAATTCTTTATAGATTCTTTTGATTTTGATATTGTGGGTCAATGTCATTATGAAGATGATCCCTATTGATTTTCGTGATGATCGGATAATTTTTCACGGAAATATCGTGTCCGACTTGACGCTTCACTGTATTAGCTATACTGTGCATCTCGTGCTCACTCTACAGGCTTCAATTCTTTACAGATTCTTTTGATTTTGATTTTATGGGTCAATGTCATTATGAAGATGATCCCTATTGATTTTTGGGATGATCGGATAATTTTTCACGGAAATATCGTGTCCGACTTGACGTTTCACTCTATTAGCTATATTGAGCATCTCGTGCTCACTCTACAGGCTTCAATTCTTTACCGATTCTTTTGATTTTGATTTTATGGGTCAATGTCATAATGTAGATGATCCCTTTTGATTTTCGTGATGATCGGATAATTTTTCACTGAAATATCGTGTCCAACTTGACGTTTCACTTTATTAGCTATATTGTGCATCTCGTGCTCACTCTACAGGCTTCAATTCTTTACAGATTATTTTGATTTTGATTTTATGGGTCAATGTCAGTATGAAGATGATCCCTATCGATTTGCGTGATGATCGGATAATTTTTCACAGGAATATCTTGTCCGACTTGACGTTTCACTCTATTAGCTATATTGTGCATCTCTTGCTCACTCTACAGGCTTCAATTCTTTACAGATTTTTTACAGATTCTTTTGATTTTGATTATGTGAGTCAATGACATTATATAGATGATCCCTATTGATTTTTGTGATGATCGGATAATTTTTCACGGACATATCGTGTCTAACCGTCTTGACAATGTGTTAATAAGTGTTAATTCAGTTTATATTCACAGTTCTTTCTTTCAACTAAATGTGAATGGGCAACAAACAATCACTCACACTTACAATCAAAGCTATCTGTGGGCGTATGTTACCTTGCCTGGCAAGCTATATTTTGTATGGGCTTCAAACTCTACCATGAAAGAAGTAAATTTACTATGGCTTGTCAAAGAAGCTTGTCGTGAAAAACAGGAATCAGCTGCATCTCTTCAACTGAAATCCATAAAAGGAACAATGAAATACCACGCTGTAGCCAGTATTGATCCTAAACCATTGTGGGCCAGAGACTGTATGTGTTATTGTGCTATTTGTTAACTGGTGACATCTGTGGCTCATGGAACAGTCATACTACTGGTTTTAGTGCTGTAGCTGACAAAGCAGAAGACATCGTGCAGTCTGAAGAAGATACTACGCAGACACATCCTATTACTATTTGAGAAGAAGGCCAGTTTGTAGCTTGGCTGGTATATTGGCAAAGTCTTGCAAATCGATGAAAATGAAGTTGAAGTATCCTTCATGGTTGAATCAAAGGGATCGTATAAATGGCCAAATAATCCGGATGAAATTTGGGTAATTTATGCAGATGTCCAGACAAACATCACTGAACCTACTGCAAATGGAAAGTCTGGTAGATTTTATAAACTTTTACAGGTGGACAAAAATGCTATTGAAATTCTGTTCAAAAACCATACGCCTGAAAATTGAATTCCTGCGTTCACGATCTCATTCATATGCTGATTAGGTTCAGATATTTACGTTACCAGAATAGCTAGATTTGATTAATAGAGATTTTGTTATGCCTATGATGATATTTGATATGTTCAATTTAAAGTTTATAGTTAATTGCTTACAAATGAAATGTATTTTTAACACCGATTATGTTTATTCATGTATATTCATGAAATTAAGAAAAAATTCAAATGGACTGTAGAAGAAGAGCTCATTTTCGAAACTAACTTCCATTCTTTCATTTCGGGAGGACAGGTCCCTCTTATCAAAAGTGTTTTGGTATGCTGGAGGGACAATAGTCCAAAAGAGTTACACAGATTTAATATAAAACAAATTGTGGAAAAGATCAGAAATTTTGCCAAAAAAAAAAAGAAAAAAAAAGATAAATAAATTGTTAAACTAAGGCCTAGTTCAGACGTCGTACTTTTCATGTGCCGAAATCAATCTTTGCATTTAGCACATGAAAAGTTCGACGTTTGAATTCATTTGGTTCGGCAAGTGCCATGGCTAATAATTCGTGTCGACCTGCCGATCTACCCGCCATCTTGGATTAAGTAGAACGACGTAAGTGCGACGTGGTTTCAGACGTCGAAGTTATTGTCTGTCGAAATTAAATACTAAATTATGCTAATGATATTACAATGATATTATAATAAGGGATTTCCCAAAATTCTTTTCACTGCGCATGCGTTTTACGCCATGTTATCTTAACCCAAAAAGATTGATTCATACGTCGATCTTCTTAAGTGCCGAATTAAATATATATGACAACAGAATTTTTTTTAAAGCAATAATCGCTGTTTGTTTCTAAACAGTCTGCTACGCTTATGAGAGCCTGCATTCGATATTCGTGATATGCTGTTTCACCAGCAAATGGAAACTTTTACAGACCCCCAATCCTCTAAAGGATGCGACCTTAGACATCAACGCTTGTCGCTGAACGAAAATTTCAGGGATTCTCTTCCTAACTTTATATTGAAATTCAGGGTTGATTTCCTTTCCTTGACTGCTCTCTCGTTTACGAAATGCGACGCTCATGTAAGGCAATTCCTCGACAACATTTACGTTATCTGATAGATATATATCTGGGTACCACCACCACCATCATCACATTCCCCGGTTACTAAAAAAAATATATTTTTCTAACGAAGATTTCTCAAAATAAACGTCACGAAAAAGTCTTATGTTTTGATGTTACACCATGATTGTTGTCAAATTATTATTTATTTCGGCACTACATTTCGTCTGAATCAACTGCCGATCTGAATGATTTGTGTCGACTAAAATGTCCTTTATGTTCGACACGCCAGAAGATCGACGTCTGAACTAGGCCTAAGAAAATCATGTAAATATCATAATTGTAAGTGTCTGCAAATGTGAGTGTTTGAGAAAGAAAGTGGTGCTGACACAAAAAAAAAAACGAAAAAAAAAAAAAAACAACAATCTGTAAATATTATGATTAGCTTAAAAAAAAAGTTTAACTCAGCCATGATAGAAATATCATGCAGGTCTCAAGCCCTGGTAAATGAGGAGAGGACTTTTTTTTTAAATAAAGGGTTAATCTTCCCTATAAGTGGCAAAAAATGCTGCAAAAAGAATAAAAAAAGGGTCAAAATTTTAACTTGAAATAAAAGAAAATTTGTTAGGGATAAGGTAAGTAGTATACGTATACTCAATTCGGTCGCAAGTTTCCCCATTCCATTTTCATCCCATGGGGAAACTTGCAACCAAATTGAGTGTACCCAAAACACACCTTAACATCCTACATTTCATAAAACACCCTACATTTTTCATAGAATTCTTACAACAAACACCTTCAATAAATTTCCTACATTCCATCAAAAAAGCATATTAAAAATAGGATGAGTTTAATTTTAAAACATGAACAACACAGATTCGAAGATTATTCAGGCGACGGTATCTTTTCATCTATATTTTCTCTAGGTTCAAAAATAATTCCAAAAGTAGCTGGCTTTGTTTCAAACAACAAATCCCTAATTTCCTCCGGAGCTCAAGCACTTGGGTCCGTGGCAAAAGCAGGAATTAGAATAAACGACGCCGTGAAAAAATCCGACGAACTGAAAGAATTACAGCAAATAAGAGAACTGCGAAACAGGAGAATAGAGCAGCAGGTAAAAGAGGGAAAAGGGTTTAAAGTTATAGGATAAAAATGATAGTCGCTCACGCTCCAAAAACCTATTTTGGTTCCGATATTCAAAAATCATTAGGATATCTTCCTGGATTTCCATGGGCCAAATACTCTGGCGAGAAACATCTTCCAGGTCATAATTACACCGGTCCAGGTACTAGATTAGATCTGCGATTAGACGAAAACGATAAACCAAAACCAGGGGAAGAACCAGTCAATAGAGTTGACGCTGCTGCGCTTAAACACGACATACTTTACAGAAACAAAGACATAAACTTCAGACACGAAGCAGACAAACAAATGATAATCGAACTCGAAAATATTCCAAATCCAACATTCAAAGAGAGAATGCAAAGAGCGCTAATCATTAAACTGTTAAAAGCAAAGATGAAATTGGGCATGGGATTGGCGGATGAAATTCATAAAGAATTTAGAAAAACTAAAAACTTTTTAAAAGTTAAAGTGTTTGAAAAAGATGAAATATGGTCAGCGGATTTAATTCATATGCCAGTCGAAAGAGGATTTAAATATTGCTTAACAGTTATAGATTTGCAAACGAGATATGCTTGGGTTATTCCTTTGAAAAACAAAACAGGAATATCAGTCAAACATTCATTTGAAACCATAATGAAACAATCTAACCGACACCCAGAAAAACTGTGGGTAGATAAAGGGAGTGAATTTTATAACAAAAATATGAAATCTCTGGGGTTTGAAATTTACAGTACTCATAACGAAGGTAAAGCTGTAGTAATAGAAAGATTCAACAGGACTCTAAAAAATAAACTTTTCAAAAAGTTCACGGAATTGAAATCTCAAAAGTGGCTTAATATATTACCAGAACTCCTAGACGAATACAATAACAAAATTCATTCATCTATAGGTGTCACACCAACACAAGCCTCAAAGAATCCAGATATCATAAAGTCAATTAACGCGCAACTTAACTACGAAAATGAAATAAAGAATTTAAATATCAAACCCAAATTTAAAGTTGGAGATCGAGTTCGTATTTTCAAATATAAAAGTAAATTCGAAAAAGGATATGTTGGTTATTGGACAAACGAATTATTTATCGTAGATAAAGTTAATAGTACATCTCCTCCAACATATGAATTAATCGATCAAGAAAAAGAACAAATTATAGGCAGGTTTTATCAAAATGAACTTCAAAAAACCGACTTTTAAAAATGAATGAATTTCTCGATAAATATGGAACCGATACAACCACAAACTTCCAACTTATGAGATGGGCGAATGAGTTAACATATCACCGTTTTATTATTGTATGAGAGATGAAATAAATAATCTCAAAAGTAAGAAAGGTAAATTCTACGCTATAACAAATATACACACTTCCGATCAAAAAGGTGTTCATCATTCTGCTTTGTACAAAGACTCTAACTTTTATTTTTTCGACTCTTTTGGATTAGAGCCCACTGAAGAGATAATGAATCTAACTAATCAACCAATTAAATCTTCTACATTTCAAATACAAAAGCCGGGTCAAAAGTTTTGTGGCCAGATTTCACTTTGGGTTTTATATCAGTTGAGTTTAAGAAAACAGTTCGAAGAAATTGTAATAAATAATTGTAATTCAATAAAAAATGGCAAATAAATTTGGTTTAGGCGCTTTACCTTTAGATACTAAAAAACCAAACACTACATTTTCAATCAATAAAATCAAACCATATTTTGTGGATCAAATCGGAGACATTCTTCAGGGTGTTATTGATATGAACAATTTTGGTATAACTAATTTAAAATCTCCGGAAAACGATAATGATGCCGTTCATAAGAAATATTTAATGGATCAAATAAATTTAATTGAAGTAGATAAAGACCATTTAAAAGATCGAATAGCTGATGTGAAAAGATTCTTCAAACGACAAATAAATAATAAAGATTTTATAAATGAATCTAAATTGAAAGAATTAGATTATATTGATGATAGTAAATTACAAAAAGAAGTAACAAGTTTAAAAAGTTTTATTCAACAACAATTAGTCAATACAGTGGATAAAAATCAATTACAAAATTTAAGGTCATTAATATCTAAATTAGATGACAAGATTACAAAGCAAAAAGTAGATCTTAAACAACTAATATCCAATATTAATCCAGGCATAAGTGAAGACAAATTAACCGCATTAGAAAGTAAACTTAGTGATGATAGCGAAATACAAAAACAAATAGAATCTATTCAACAAAAATTAATAAATGTAGTAGATAAAAATCAATTACAAAATTTAAGGTCATTAATATCTAATTTAGATGATAAACTATCAAAACAAAAAGTAGATTTTAAACAACTAATATCCAACATTAATCCAGGCATAAGTGAAGATAAATTACAACAAGAATTAACTGCTCTGGAAACTAAATTAAAAACTGAATTACAAAACGAACTAAAAACTATTGATGATAGTGAAATTAAAACTTATATTCAACAACAGATAGAAAATATTGATGATAGTGAAATTAAAACTTATATTCAACAACAAATACAAAATATTGATTATAGTGAGATTCAACAACGGATAACTACTATTAATAATGAAGTTTTAAAACAGGAAACAAATATAACCACATTACAAAATAATCTCAATGAACTAGAATATATTAAACCCTATTATTTCTTTCTTCCATTTTCTAAAGACTATAAAGATTATTCGGTGGAAGACATCAGGGGAGAATTCATTTGTGGTTATAAATATGGGTTTAAAGTAAATATGAAAAAAGATATAGATAATCCTACAGGCTTATTTGATAGTGTGAATCGTTTTGAGGGGGTTGCTATAATTGACATATTTTTTCCTATGAAGGTAAAAGTCGATTTTCCAATTCATGATCGATTCACTAATTGTAACTCTCTTTTATCTGTTCACTTTATCAAAAATGGTAACATCGTAGATACTAAAGAATTTAAACCTTGGGAGGAATTTTTTAATATTTCGTCAAATCAGTTGTATATAGATAACCTTAGAATCTCAATCGAGCCGGATGATAAAAGTGAACTTTATACATTTGAGTTATTTGATATGATATTGGAAACGGAAACTCCACCATCAGCAAGCATAATTAGAAATCAAGAACCACAAAAAGAAGAAAGTACACAGATTTATGATTTTTTACGAACAACAGACTTTGAATATGTGAAACTATATTTTGTTCATAATGATCTTTACTTCTCTGTTGATGTTAATAAAAATCAACAATTTAAACATTTTCCAATAGCATTAACAGAAAATCTATATGTATCATATTTTTTCATAGAAATCTCTATTGAAAAAAAAAACAAATTTTCTTGTTTATCGGGATAAGAAGAACAGGGAGTCAAAACAAGAAGCATTCTTAGTACAGGTACATGTCACTATTGTACAAAACCCTAAGGATGTACGTAGAGCATTATCGGAAGTTCACTTAATTTAACGTTTAAAAATGGAACAAGAAAGCAGACAAAAATACATGATAGACAAACAAAAAGAACTAAAAGAAAAACTAAGACAATTTAACAAATGCAGAAAAACATGGAGTAGAATCGATTCTGTTTTCAAAACATTAAGTACAGTTTTAACAGTAGGAATAACGGTGGCAACAGCTGTAACCGGTGGATTAATGCTTCCAATAATTGTCCCAACTGTATTAGCTGCGTTCACTGCCGTTCAAACTTCATCTTGTGGTTTGATAACTTTAGGTTTTACATCAAAACAGAAAGCTCATTATAAAAGGAAAACCGAAATTTTAAATGCATATCTTAATAATAAATTGTTCATTTTTTTCGAAAGATCGAGAGAAGACAAGAACATAACAGTTGAAGAATTAGAAAAATTCAATGAAATTTTAGATAAATTTAATGTAGAAATATCATCAATAAAAGTTAAAAATTCCTAATTAAAATAGATACTTAAAAAAAGAAGATGGAAAATATTGAAAATTTAAACAATTCTTTTTCAAAGTTATTCAAGGCAATACCTAATTTATCTTCGCAAGAAAAATTCAAATATCTAGCCGAAAATGTAGAAGAAGATGAAATCAAAATATCAAATATACTTTTTTCAGAATTAATCAAGAGAATAACTATTCTATTTAACGATTTTAAAATCAAAGGTCAAATTGAAATAAATGGTCAAATATATGAAGTTGGGAAATATAAACAAGACATGAGATTATCTGGATTCAATGCTCAAACTTTCCAAGTTATTTATTCAAAGATGGATGATAAATCTGACGCATCTGATTGGTATTTTACAGGAGAGATTTGTTTCCGCAAAAATAATTTTAGTATAATAAAAAGATCTAAAACTGGCAGAGGTGGTAATTTACTTAAAAAGATAAATGAGTACAAAGGCAAAAATTGTTTCATACCAAGCGATGGTTATGGTTTTATAAAGATTGTAAATCACTTCATGAATAAAGACTTGACAAAAGAATTTAAAGATTTCGTCAATAGTTTTCAAAAATCAAACCGAAAAGGAGTTATGACATCTGCTAGAATCTCTGATTTCAATAAGAAATTTAATACTTATTTTCAAATTTATATGCCCACGCATAGACATTTTCATCCACAGAAAGTATCCGATAAATTAGATTGGGTATTTTATTTACACAAAGAACATTTTTGTTTGATAAGAAGAAGTAACAAAAAGTTGGGCATTCAAGAAATAGAAGATAATTACGATGACAATGTATGGAGAACCTGTGGGGATGATGACGCACTAACTTGTTTTGCTCAGTTAAAACTAAATGTGATTTCACACCCTCATGATGATACTTTATACGCATGGGATTGCGAAACTTATAACGAAAATAAAGCCATTCCTTATTGTTGTACTTTAGTCAATTTGGAAAAACTAAGGAAAAAACTAGAACTAATTAAAAGAGTATTCCCAGATTTAAAACCAACTGATCCCATTCCAGAAGAATATTACAACAAACTCATGACTAATATAGTAGAAATATTTGTAGGAACAGATTGTTTTGATCAGATGTTGCGTCGTTTAGGAAATGAAAATAGATTAACCTTAATTTCCCATAACGGGGGTGGTTTTGACAACTGGATTGCACTTCAAAGCATTAATAAACTAACAAAATGTCCACTAGTAGCAGATAATAAAATTCTATCTCTTCCTTTATCTAATCCATATACAGAAGAAAGATTGCAGAAAAAATGGAAAAGAGAGAAAGAGATATCTGATAAAAATAAATATTTACAAAATATATCTCTCACTTGTTCCTATCAACATGAAAGATCTAGTTTGGCGGCATGGGGGAATTCGTCAAATCTACCGATGAATTTGAGGAAGATTGCCGATATTAATATTGCAAAATACACCAAAGATAATTGGGAATCTTTAAGACACGAATGGGAACCGTACGCTAAAAGAGATACCTTATGTCTCGCAGCTTGTTTGATAAAATACAATCAAGCAATGAGAGAAACTGTCTTCCAAAACGTTTCAAATAATCTTACGGCTCCATCTTTATCTTTAAAGGGTTGGTATTATTTATATCATTACGATAAAGAAATGGTTGAAGAAGAATGGTACGAAACTACTAGAATGGTTCTGAAACACACCGAAAAGCAAAACATAGAAAAAGTTTACTCGCATACTCACCCTTTTATAAGATATTTTATAAGACAAAGTATTAAAGGAGGAAGAGTTTCAGCAAACAGAAAATCATTTGAAACGAACAAAATGGATGAAATTTGTGATGTATTAAAGGAATACACAAAACTTGAAAGCAATAACATAATTGATTTATTTAAAGAATATAGTAAAAGTGATACAGATAAAACGGAAGTTCACTCGAGACTTAAAAAAATAAAATGTACTAAACTGATGGCATTTGACGCCAACGGTTTGTACGCTTCCGCTATGACAGAAGGTGAATATCCAAAAGCTGAAAGTGCAAGAGCGTTTCTACCAGAAGAAAATAGAAAATTTCTCAAGCTCTTTACTGAACAGAAGTTCAGACCTAGAACTGCTATTTTAAAAGTCTGGTTTGAATATCCCAAAAACATGTTCTTCCAACCCATACCAGCTAAAGATAAAATCACTTTCACGAATAAAGAAGGTAAAAAAGAAACTGGCACTAAAATCAGATTCAGAAATGGTTTCTGTTCAGATGTTTTAACATCAGTCGATATTCAAGAAATAGTGAAAGCCGGTGGACGAATTATTAAAATATTAGATGGTATAGTTTACGAAGAAAATTTTAAAAATCCACCCTATAGAGATTATATTTTGATTTTGAAGGAATTAAGGAGGAAATACAAAAAGGAAGGAGATATGGTTGCCAGTAACTGCATGAAGTTGTTAGGTAATTCCTTATACGGTAAATCTATTCAGAGGGATAGAAATACCTCATTACACTTATGGAATGAAGAAACCTTTCGCCTTAATTACGACAAACACGTCAAGAAGTATGACAAACTAAATGATAGTCAATACATTGTGGAGATTAATGACGAAGAAAAAGAGTTTGTTCCTCCAAAGGATTTTACGAGATTAACACCCACTCATTTAGGTACGTTTATATTATCACACAGTAAAAAAATAATGAATAATTTTATTCACGTAATAGATGGTTTTTATAAACCAGAAATATACTATACTGATACCGATAGTTTATACATTTCTTCTAGCAATTGGGATAAATTAAATGAAGCTGGGTTGGTGTCCGAAAATGAGTATTGTAAAGGAAAAAATGATTACGGTGATGGTGGAATTATATTTGGTTTATATTTAGCGCCAACAGTTAAATACAATATCATTCTAACTTCCGACGGTGTTCTAAAAGAAAAGAAAACGTTTAAGGGTTACTCGAACTATAAGGTTAAGGTAGAGGATTATATTCAATTAGCTAGTGGACATGACATAACGAATGAATTCGATAAACCATGGGGGAAGAGTTTTACTAATGGAATAGTTATTCCTAAAGAAAAACAAACTAAAAAATTTAAAAGTTATCTGAATCTCATAAAGAGAAAAGCACCGAACGATGAAGGAATCATGTATCCTTACAATGATAAAGAGGAGATGTCCTTGGATCAAAACTATGAATTTGATGACTTTGATTATCTAACTCTTCAAGAAGAATGTTAATTTTTTTGTTTTAAATGAAGTTGAATAACAATTTCCTCGTTACCAAAATCTATAAACCTATTTTTGCCATCTTTGATTTCCAGATTTATATCTTTGATCATAAAGGAATTAAGTGGTAAATACGTAGTTTGAAATGGTTTCTCTATAATTCTATACCCTATCGGTACAGTGAACGTTGGAAGACTGTAAATAATCTGACGTTTGTATTTATTGAAAAATCCACCGTTTATTAAATTGCAATGTATATTGATCACATCGATATCATTCTCAATATTAGCTTTATGTGGTGCTATAGTTGATTGGGTGTATACTCGTTTATCAAATCCTAGTAACGTATTCAATGAATTTTCTACGTTGAAATCAACTTGACTATTATTTCTTAATATCAATTTCATTTTGTTCAGATTTAAATTACCTTCGAATTCAATATTGTTTTTACCATTGACACTTCCTGCGTATTCAGATAGGTATTCGTTAATGGATATGTATTCGTAGCTTCCTGGTAGTAATCTTATGGTTTTGAATGTAGCTCCGTTATCCGTCGATATTTTCAGTTGATTGTTTTTTTCGTTGATATTTCTAATGGAATTGTAAACAGAAAAATACTTTAATCCCAATTCATATTCTTGATTTCGATCGAGTTCATACTCATAATCTAAAGATAATTTAATGTCTGATTTATTTGAGGTGATGACGAATAGTTGACTCATTTTTAATAACACTTTTATAATCATTTTTATCTATGATACCTTTTTCTAGGAGTCTTTTTATACGACCACACATTAATGTGGGCGTATATTGTAGTCGCCCCTGTCTGTCTGTCCGTCCGTCTGTCCGTCCGTCTGGCTGTCCACAATTGTTGTGGACACGATAGAGAGCTGGTTTCTTGATGGATTTTGATGAAACTTGCTGTTAGTGTTTGTTATTACCCAAGGAAGAACCCTATTGAAAATCAGACGAATCGAAAAATATTTCATGGGTTATTGCCCTTGCTTTTGAAAATATCTTGTGGACACGATAGAGAGCTGGTTTCTTGATGGATTTTGATGAAACTTGGTATGAGTGTTTGTATTGACATTGGGATAAACCCTATTGAATATCAGAAACATCGAAAAAAATTTTATGAGCTATTGCCCTTGTTCTTTAAAACGTGTTAATTTTCAGCCGTTACACTCTAAAGTTGTGGACATGATAGAAAGCTGGTTTCTTGGTGGATTTTTATGAAACTTGCTGTGAGTGTTTGTAATCACCCAAAGATGAACCCTATTGAAAATCAGATGAATCGAAAAATATTTCCTGGGTTATTGCCCTTGCTTTTGAAAATATGTTGTGGACACGACAGAGAGCTGGTTTCTTGATGGATTTTGATGAAACTTAGTATGAGTGTTTGTATTGACCTTTGGATAAATCCTATTGAAAATCAGAAACATCGAAAAATATTTGATGAGTTATTGCCCTTGTTCTTTAAAACGCGTTAATTTTTCAGCTTTAAACAAAGTTGTAGACATGATAGAGAGCTGGTTTCTTGATCGATTTTGATGAAACTTGCTGTGAGTGTTCATAAGCACCCAAGGATGAACCCTATTGAAAATCAGACTAATCGAAAAATATTTCATGGGTTATTGCCCTTGCTTTTGAAAATATGTTGTGGACACAATAGAGAGCTGGTTTCTTGATGGATTTTGATGAAACTTGGTATGAGTGTTTGTATTAACCTTTGGGATAAACCCTATTGAAAATCAGAACCATCGAAAAATATTTGATGAGTTATTGCCCTTGTTCTTTAAAACGCGTTAATTTTTCAGCCTTTCAAAAATTGTGGACAAGATAGAGAGCTGGTTTCTTGATGGATTTTGATAAAATTTGCTGTGAGTGTTCATAAACACCCAAGGATGAACCCTTTTGAAAATCAAACTAATAAATATGTCATGAGTTTTTCTTGCTTTTGAAAATATGTTGTGGACTCAATAGGGAGTTGGTTTTTTGGTGGATTTCGATTAAACTTGGTGTGAATGTTTGTAATCATCCATGAATAAACCCTTTTGAAATTCAGACCGATCAAAAAAATATTTAACATAATAAGGTTATTGCTCTTGAATTTAGAGAACATGCCATTCTCAGAATCTTTCATTTACTGACAACTCTTGTCAACCCCCCAGATGAATTGGCTGCCATTATAAAAGTGGGCGTATTACGATGGCCATCGCTATTTTTAATATACAATTTAATTCATTATATTGTCTGTGTGATTGATGTCCTTCCTTCATTGCCGCTAATATTATTTGTAATCTATTAAGCAATTCTTCGTTGTTGTCGGATAAAAAAATTACACCATCTCCCAAAAAGTCATCGATTTCTTCTATAATATCATCACTGTAGTTATCATCACTACCATCGGTGTTATCATCTAATTCTTTTTCCAGTCTTCTTAATCTTAAAGTTTTTGGTCCTCCTGTCCTTGTCGATGTAAGAATTTCCACGTATGAATTTAAATCTTTGAAATTATAATCTTTATCATACCCATTCAAAAGATTAATCATACCGGGTGTTAAATCATATATAGCGTCTATTCTGTCAATCTTAAATGTTGGGTTGAGTTGATTGAAACGTATCCTAAAACCGTTTTGAATCAATCCATCCTGATCAATTGTTGGCTTTATTGTTTTGGCTAGGGTTGGATTTGGATTTGAAAAATAACGTTTTATATCATCTAATGTCCTGATTACGATTCCATTATCTTCAATGGGATATTCTATTTGTGGAGGAGATGGTGGTTGTTGAATTTGTTGTTTAGGAGCTTCTAATTTATTCTTGATATCCTCTTGACTTTTTAATATTGGTTTAAACAAAGTTTGTAGATTTTCAGTTAATCCGAGTTGTTGTAGTCTGTAATTTTCAACTTGGGTCTTTATTTTATTCTTAGCTTTGATATATTCTCTATTTCTTTTTAAAATATTATTCCATTCCATTTTTAAAAAAATAAAATTAACATATGTTGATCATTACTCTTTCACCCGCAGGTTTTCTGGTATTAACGAATACATATCCATGTTCCTCTGGATTTCTCCATTGAGCTTTACAAACCTTTTTAAATGAATCTCTGTCCATTCCGTGATTTATCGATTGTATGATTTGAGATAAATCTTTATCATTTAATTCAAATAATAAAAAACAATTAGCATTTTTTCTAATAAACATAGAATCCATCCCGTAAAAAGATTGGGATTGGTATAAGCAGTGACAGTTGTGATGTCTTCCCTTCGTGAAGAATTCTTGTTGAACAGATTGATTTTTTTGCGCTACGCAGTCGTCAAACAATATCAAGTTCTTTCGTTTGCTATCAATATTAGACAAGTCCAGATCATTTACATTTTTTGTCAGAAACACTTTTATGTCAGTTGGATTGAAAGATGGATTCTTTTCTTTTATGAAGTTATCTAAGATATCTTTTATTTCTATCTCATCGTTGTCCTCGTAATATTGAAATAATTCTTGAACATATTTCTTTGGTAAATATTCTAAAGCTTTGAGAAATTGATAATACGATTGTTCTGGTGTTGTTGTGTAGATATATAGAGAATCAAAATCTAAAAGGTTGGGTGTTGTCAACATGTTAAAAGTGAGATGAGTTTTCCCAGAACCGGAACTACCGCATATACACATGAGCATTGGATTATTAGGAAATATTTCTGAATGATTAAATTTCCTTCCCATTTTTATTTACCAAAAATTACACCTTCTCCTTTATACTTTGAAAGATATATTCCTTCTCCAGTGTGTACATTTTTAAAAAATATTCCATTACCCTTATGTTTGACTTTGATTTCCCCTGTGTCAATACTATCCACTAATTTAGTTAATCCTTGTTTGACAGTTTTCTTAGTTTCTTCACTAAATCGATTTCCAAATTCTTTAACTGTACCTAATATGTCTGCTACTCCCGAACCTTTTGCTAACTTTTCCATTTCCAAATTATGTCTACGTTTTTCACTTTTTTCAGCTTCGGCTGCTTTCTTGCCATTGACGGCTTGAACTATTCCAGCTGTTCCCCCTGCTGTGGCACCGGCTGCGGCCAAACCTGCAAAGATCAAGGGTAGGAAAGGTAAAAATCCACCTTCCTTTATGTTCTGGTCAATTCTTTCTAAATCTATATCATCTCGTACTTTACAGTGTTTATATTTATCAATAAGTTTTTTAGTTATGCTGATTCTTTTACCATTGTAAGTTATTGTAGTTGGCTTTTCTGTTTCGATAGCATCTATTATTCTTTTTACTAAAGTTTCGGGCTTCATTTTTAAGGGAGTAATTTTTATATTTATTCTATACGAATCATCCGTCTGTCGGATATTTTTATTATATGTTTTGCTTCTTCCAATAATAAACAATAGCCGGTTACATCTCCTTGTGTTTTTTCGATATGAATATTTATGTTTACTCCAGTTTTGAAAAGATCTTCTTGATGAGCTGATAGATCAAAACAGAAGATTGGGTGATTAATTGCAAAATCTACATATTCAAAGTGAGGTGGATTTCCAAATAATTCACACATATTTTTATAGTTTCTATACAATTTATTATAATCCTTTGTGGATGGATTAATAGTTAAAGGTTGGTTAGGATAATTATCGTTGTTTAATCTTACTTGAACTTTACGGATTAAAGGATCTTCAGTTTGGTTCTTTGCCACTCTAAAGATATTGTTGTTATTTGTCTGAGAATCTGGTAAGTTCTTGAAACCAACTATTAAATATCTTGCTGGATTAATGCTGTTAGTGATTGACCATGTTGTGGATTCTCCAGTAAAAGTCATGCTACCTACAGTGTTGCGACGAAGAAAAGCTATTTCAATGTCTTTAGTTAACGAGTTGAATATTCTCGTTTCTACTTCAATTGATGGTGTTATTACGGGTATGAAAAATTGGAGATTTGTTATTTCTAATTTTGCATTTGAATTATGCTCCCCAAAGAATATCTTATCGTCATTAATTTCTCTCTGTAAATGAATTTTAAATGGTAAACCTATAGAAACTTTTCGATGTTCTAAAAGACCGAATAAAGGATATAATTTCCAATTTACCCCATCTATTATCCTCAACAACATTATTGTACTGATTTACTCGTTTGTCGAATCCATGGTTTACTGCTCTACCGATTCTCTCAATGCTATTTCTGGCAATGACTCTCATTCTAGCGACATCAGCATCGTTAGCTACGGTTCTTACTGGTTCTTTTAAAACGTTTCCATCACCAATATAGTAGTTCGTATAGAATCGTAGTTTCTGGGGTGAAGGACTGTTTTCAACATTGTGTCAAATTCTCCAGGGTGTTTGATGGTTTCTATGGGGTTTGATCCCGCTTCCAAAACCATTTCGCTAAATAAAGAAGGAAAGAAATTGTTTTCTAACGTTGTATTAGTCTGTGGGACTCTATTTTCATTTGCTGTTCCGTCCTTGATTTTGAAATCGCATCTGAAATAGGCATCGGAAAGTAATAACCAATTTGACAGACTATTGATTTCGAAAGTGACCCTACCATCATCATTCAATTGTGATTTAGACCCCACAGACGGAGCAACAACAATGTAATCTTTTTTTCTATTAAATGAATAACGAATCGGATCGTATAATCTAAAAATTGGATCAAGAATTTTATTTGCCATTTTTAGAGGAAGGATTTTGATAAAATACAATACATTTACTATATAACGTTTAATAACAACAAGAAATAAATTCAATAATTTGTAGTAACAGCTTTTACTGTATTAATCAACTCCATAGTTTCAAGTATTATTATATAAATAACAATGTGTAAAGGGAGGTAACAACTTATACTGTATCAATCAACTCCTTGACTACGGATAAACACTGGTATCCATGGACCGGTCTGAAGAGAATCGCTCTATGGTTACAAGTATTATTTCTATAAACACATTGGTTACCAAGAGCCGTAACACGTGGTGAATATCGATTATCAACATGTTGCATTACACAAAGAAAGTTGTTAAGGGTAAAATCAATATATTCTGTATAATTTAGAAACTCTATTACATGTGAATATTGTACAGTCATTATGAATCACGTTCCTTTCCAAAACCTTTGTTGTTCAGGACTGGCTTTTAATTCCTTGTTAATATCAGGTATTAAACTAAGAAATTGAGAAACTGAAACTGTGACTGTTTTAAACTTTGGGTATTCTGTACAGAGTTTTGCAAGACGTCTTAGTTTTCTACAATGGCTTGGCGAAATACTTAAATTGGTTTTAACGAAATTACTAAATAAACCAAAATTTAATATAAAAAGTTTCTGGAGCCACTGTCCATACGTTACATAGACTTGAATAGTTTGCGCTGAGTTTTGTTTAATAAAAATATCGCAATCCTTAACTATGTCTTTAACCGTGTTCTCCTCGTTTATACTATTGTCAAAATGTTTCATTTCCTGCGAATGGGGCAAATCACACACACTATTTTTGAGTTTTTTTAACACTTCCTTATCTTTGGTAAAACTTTTGTTGAAAGTTAGAGGTTTTGGTTTTCTAATAAATGTTTTTTTTCATTTCAAAATGATAATCTGCAACTGTTTCTGTACCTTCAAGTAGTATCTTTTCTCTTAATTCCATATAATGATCTAAATGCATCTGGTGGTAATTTATGTGAGCTTCAATATCAGTTGTATAAATCTGAGCTCAAAATAAAAAAACAGTGTTTTAACGAGGAAAACTATTTGACACGCTCGTACGCCACCCAGCTATAAAATGACAGATAATTACAAATTAAAATGTACTTACCTGTGTCTGAAATTTGAGATCCCACTGACATGCTTTCTTCTGACATGTTTCCCCTGTAGATGTGTCTGTCTCAAACAAAGAACGCAAACTGAATACTATTCCTAGAAACAGCTTGTTTCCATTTACCTGCAGTGAGCTCATAGTAATCAATGTATTGACGTTTATACATTCATGCTATATTGATCTATAATAAAGACCTTACAATATCATGATAATGCAACATGGTTAAAGGGTACACAAGTCTGTCGATCTTAATAAAAACCAGACCACAATGGATTTCTAAGATGAATAAATCATTTTCAAATAGTGGGATAATATGTAATTTGAGGTATTTTATGATGGAATTTGAGGTATTTTATGATAGGTAGGGACTTGATGGAATGTAGGAAATTTATTGAAGGTGTTTGTTGTAAGAATTCTATGAAAAATGTAGGGTGTTTTATGAAATGTAGGATGTTAAGGTGTGTTTTGGGTACACTCAATTTGGTTGCATTTTTCCTCATGGAATGAAAATGGAATGGGGAAACTTGCGACCAAATTGAGTGTACGTATACTACTTACAGAAAATAGTTGTGGACATCCTCTAATCTAAGTGGGGGACAGTTGGAAGATGTTAAATCCTGCCAATCAGTCAATTCACTTATTACTGGGAGTTTTGAAACCCTATCATTTTCCTGATCTGATGAACTGTCTGATAAGTCACTTTCACCAAAAGTTATGGCCCTGAACACTCTATTAGATAATAATGTTTTACTTCCTGACTTTTTCAATCCATGTTTTGTGAGCCATTGTTGCAACCTTTTCTTTTTCCAAGTATTTAAGACATCCAATGTTAAACTTTCAGCGTTGTCATCAAGTGGATCCTCGACCTCATCATGATCAGCCATCCTATAATATATAACATAAAAATAAATATGGTACAATATAATGCACTGAACAAGATAAAACAAAATACTTGTTTTACTCAAATCTAAGAAAAAAATTAAAAAAAGATTCTATCCCTGCCTAGTAGTAGGTATAGGCCTAGGCTAGGTCCACTGATTACAGAACAGAGTAGGGTGTGAAACAATAGAACACAATGCAGATGTATTTTAAAATATTAATTTAATAGCACATTTCATCGGCAATAGGCTAGTTTGTGAAATAAAATATAATCTTGTTATTATTGGCGCCATTTTGTGCCGTCCTTATACCGAGTTTTTGACTTTCGGCTACGTTTACTGCGTTATTTTTTTTTCAAATAATTGAACACATTACTTACATTACAAATTAACAGGTTGGCGACATTTTTGGGATTCGTCAAAGACAATAAACATCTAAAAAGTTGATTTTAAGTTCTCAGGCAGTCTTGGAATTCCTTTGTTTTCACTCAATAACGCCATACCGGAACTACCGAAAACAGGCAGCGCCATTGGAGGGTAGCGGCGGGTAATTTAAGGGACGTAATACGGTAGGCTGCCATTGCGGCAGCGATATTTGTTGTCGCGTGACGTATGCGTATGGATTTCTTGATGACATTTGTTAAATAGCGGGAATTATTGTTTTAGTACTGTTAATGATTATCTTGTAGTTATAATTAGTAAGGTTCCTCCACATAATACATTGTAAATAATAGTTAAGTCTTAAGTAACGTTACCTATTTGTAATTAAGGTACGCACTATATTTTGAAGGCGTAGGGATTACCTGTCAGGAAAAATTAATTAAAAAAAAAATGGTTAATCAGACGTGGAATGAATTGCCAGGAGACATTAGAGCCATAGGAACGTATGATCCATTCAAATCCGCACTCAAAACGTTTTTATTTCAAGAACATTTTTATTAATTAATGATTAACCTTTTTATGTTTCTGAGCATTTTGTATATCTTAAATGGTTGAATTTTATGTTTTAGAATTTATTAACATTTTACATGTCTGAACTTTTTATATTTTAATTTTATGTTTTAATATTTTTATTACTTTTAAGCCGATGAAATGTTTTGTTCATACAAATTATTGTCTTGTCAATGTGAAGCGCGCTGAGATATTGATGTAGTGCGCTATATAAAAATAAATTATTATTATTATTATTATTCTCGGGGCTATATAAGGCCGTAAGCGCTTAGTAATGGCAGATAGATCTTACAGGCTACTGAGTAAGACCTTACTCCTAACTATTTCCTGACACAGAATAATCTGGAACGTGTCAGGAATGATCAAAATAACAATTCCATGCAAAATATAAATCTTGCATATTAATAATTCCTGACAACCTGAATCATGTCAAATTGTCATAGCCTAGTGCCCAATCCTGACTTCAAGCATATTTTTCTGCTGGAAATCTTTTCAAAGATGATTTAGATGATGATAACTCTTTATCTTTTGAGCCAAATTTATATAATGACCAACTTAAAACTAATTTATGTCAATTGGGAATTGAAATAGGATCAAATTTAAGAATTTCTGACAAGGTTATTTTCAAAGGCATACAATAAAGAAACCAATTGCAAGAAATTGAAAGAAATAGCTACCTACCTTTCAATAGTTGAAATAATTGACAAAATTGCAATAATTGCAGCAATTGCTAGTTATTCAAACCAACGATATATACAAATTGCAAGAATTGCAAGAAATTGAAATAAATAGCTACCTACCTTTCAATAGTTAAACAAATTGATAAGATTACAAGAAATTGAAAGAAATAGCTACCTACCTTGCAATGGTTGAAATAATTGACAAAATTGCAATAATTGCAGCAATTGCTAGCTATTCTAACCAACGATATATACAAATTGCAAGAATTGCAAGAAATTGAAATAAATAGCTATCTACCTTTCAATAGTTGAACTAATTGACAAAATTGCAAGAAATAGCTACCTACCTTTCAATAGTTGAACTAATTGACAAAATTGCCAGAAATTTAAAGAAATAGCTACCCACCTTTCAATAGTTGAAATAATTGACAAAATTGCAACAATAATTGCTAGCTATTCTAACCAACGATACATAAAAATTGCAAGAATTGCAAGAAATTGAAATAAATAGCTACCTACCTTTCAATAGTTGAACAAATTGATAAAATTGCAAGAAATTGAAATAAATAGCTACCTACCGTTCAATAGTTGAAATAATTGACAAAATTGCAGGCAATTGCAAGCTATTTTATTTTTTTTTTTTTTTTTTTTTTTTTTTATATATATATATATAAATTTATTTATCAATAATATACATTATACAATCAATAACATACATTATATAATTGTCATCAATATACATGATTACATTTTCACTCACTCACACATTCGTACAACAGGATCTTCAAAAATATATCAAACCAAGTGAAGTATAATGTAGTGTATATATCTATCAATCTATTTATCTATCTATAGTTATATTGATAGTTGTGGTACAGTAGAGATTATCAGAGAGGCAGTGGTGGAAATTTTTCCAACGGATGAAGAAATCATCTAATTGTTTGTTTTTGTAGAAAATATATTTCTCAATTTGATAATAGTTTTGTAAGTCAGAAGTCAGGGATTTGAGATATAATTCAGAGTTAGATTTGTACTTTTTATAAATATACCATTTAGTAAGAATATAAATCATATTTATAGCCTGATTATCATTACCATTTATTCCAAAGAGAACGTCAACAGCATCTATTCTTAGACAAATGTTGGTTTTTTGCAAAATCCAATTTTTTAAGTCAGACCAGAGTTGGCTTGTTACATCACATTTACACAACAAGTGGGAAATTGTTTGAGTTTTTGAATGACAGAAGTTGCATAGGCTATTTTCTCGGAGTTTCATCTTAAAGAGCAATTCATTAGTTGCAAGGATTCTATGTTGAATTCGACATTGAAACCACTTTAGTTTTGTATCTTGCGCAATTTTATGATAAAGATTGAACTTAAGATCTAAGTCATTATTTAGTAAATCTAATTCGATAGACCATTTATTTTGGGCCTTAATAGGTTTCCTCATAGAAATGATAAACTCATTGTAGGTATCTCCATTTTTATCTTGTAATATAACCTGAATGAAAGGTGGTAATGTGGGTTGAGTAGGTATATTTTGGATTACTTCCCCTTTTAACAATTTTTGAATGCTATTTCTTAGTCCAAAAAATAGAGTAATACACGGTTTGAAATGGAATTTATTACAAAAATCAGCAAAATTTAGTATTTTACCATCTGAATCAAATAAATCATAAACGTATCTTATACCCTTATTTTCCCATGTTGGCCAGATGATGTGGGTATTATTTATAGTTAGCCTGGGGTTATACCATAATGGCAGTGTCATTTTATTTTTCCTGTTATCAACTATTGCCAACAATTCATATAAGTTGTCAACCACATCTATCCAGAATTTATTTTTTATCGATTTCAAAATTTCAGCCTTGTAACTAGAGCCATATTTGAAAATATTTTCGAACTTTTGACCTGTCATATTATATACCAATTCCCCCCAAATAGTCTTTGTCATAAGTATCCTTTTAATCCAGGAAAGTTTTAATGTTTTTATAAAAGAATTGATATGGATCATTTTGCATCCTCCTACATCATAATTTTGGATTAAAGTTTCTCTTGATATTCTATCTGTTTTCCCCCAAATAAATTCGTACAATTTTTTTTCAAGATTTTCAACAAATGTTTTGTTTGGATTTGGAAGAGAGCTAAACAAATGAGTTAGTTTAGGAATAAGCATGGATTTAATGACGCATATTTTACCAAGAACAGTCAAGTTTCTTTTTTTATTAGTTTCGATAAGACTTTGTATTTCATTTAATTTTGAGTCATAGTTAAGGGCTATCATGTCATCAAGGTTTGTTGAGAAAGTTATGCCAAGAATAGTAAAAGGTTCAGCTTTTGAAACCCAAGCAAGACCAATTTCTCCACATATTTGTGGTTTGCCTACTGACGATCCAATCCACACTGCACATGTTTTTGTTAAGTTTGGTTTGAGACCTGAGAATTTTGCATATTGATCTAGTAATGTTAGTGAAGTTCTAAGTGAGCGTTCTGACCCATCCATGATAATAGAAGTGTCGTCTGCATATTGAATTATTCTAGTTTCATTTTTTTTTTATAGGGCTATCCCTTTAAGGTCTTTAGCCTGCCTAAACATTATTCCTAAAATTTCAACGCATAGAATAAAGAGATAAGGGCTAAGGGGATCTCCTTGTCTACAGCCTCTACCAATATTGAAAAATTCTGTCACATTGAATTACACATAATTTTGAATCATGTAATAGGATTTGTATCCATTTTTGAAAGTGTTCGGGAAAATTGAAGAAATTTAGTACTTTAAAAAGGAAATTCCATGATAAACTATCAAACGCTTTCTCAAAATCAACAATAAGCAGACTTCCAGGAAGTTCTTCCTCTTCTAAGTATTTCATAATATCATAGAGTATCCTAGTATTCTCTCCTATGTAACGACCTTTAAGGAAACCGTTTTGGTTTTCATGAATGAGCTTATTTAGGAACGGTTTAATCCGATTAGCCAGGCACCCAGACAGTAATTTGTAGGTTACATTTAATAATGAGATAGGTCGCCAGTTTTTTAGAAATTCTCGTGGCTTATTTCCTTTGGGTATAATGGATATTATTCCCTGTTTTTGAGTCAATGAGAGTTCTCCTGTATTATACGAATTATTATAGGCTTTAGTAAGCAGATCTTTCAGATCTGTCCAAAAAAATTTAAAAAACTCTGCTGTAAACCCATCTGTTCCAGAAGATCGGTCACTTTTCATTGTTTTTAAAACTGCCAGTAACTCTGTTTCTGTTATACCACCCTCTAAGATATTACAATTGCTGGTATTCAGTTTTGGGATTTCGTCCTCATTAATTATCGTGGTTATCTCACAATCTACTAATTCATGATCTTTATTTGAGTAAAGATTCTTATAAAAAAGTTTAATCTCAGCTAAAATATGTTTTTGCTCTGAAATAATTTCATCATATTTTGAAACTAGTTTAGTAATGGTTTTGTTAATAAAATTCTTTTTTTCTAGACTACAAAAAAATTTTGTGGTTTTCTCCCCTTCTTCAACCCATTTTGCTTTGCTTCTTAGAATTATTCCTCTCATCTTATCTTTCCTTAGATTTTCTAACTCTATCTTATATTCAGTTAAAATATTGCTGAGACAATTATTACGATTAGACAGGTCTAATTCCTCAAGGATGTCTATATTATGAATCAGTTTTTGTTCGGTTTCAATTTTTTGTTAATGTTTCCTAATTGAGTAGGGTATAGTCATTCCTCTTATGTCTAATAATATCATCTCCAAGAGCTGGGTGTCATCAATTATTATTGAGTCTGTTTCAGAAATTGGACTTTTGTATTTTAGTTGTGTGGCCAGTATTGAGTTTTTTACTTCCTTAACATAGCATGGATCAGTTAGTAGGGCATTATTAAACTTCCAGAACCCTCTACCCATTTCAAAATTACTTAGTTTCAAAGTTAGTTCAACACAAGAATGGTCTGTTCTATATCCTGAAGTTACTTTTATTTTATCTGTTAAGCTTAATAGTTCATTTGAGATTAGAAAGAAATCTAGCCTAGCTTTTTTGACTGGGTTTTGTCTTGACCAAGTGTATCTTAGATTAGTAGGGTAGTAAGACCTAAAGGGATCAATTAGATTATTTGTTTGTTTCAAATCTAAAACAGTTTTTCTTGCTTTTGGGTTATTAATGTGCTTATAGTTATAGGAATCCAATTCAGAGTCTTGGATTAGTTTCCAGTCCCCACATATTATAGTGAAATCTTCTTCCGAGCTTAAAATAATGTCATTTATCTTTGAAAAGAAATCGGGCTCGTCTTGATTTGGACCATACAGATTAATTAGTAAGAAAGTGTATTTTTTGGCTATTTGTAAGTTAAGAGCTATCATGTTTCCATTAAAATATTTTCTTTCATTTAGAATTTCAAATTCAAAGTTTCTTTTCATTAGAATTGACACTCCTCTAGAGTTTGTTGTCCCAAAGCTTGAGTATATCTCAAAACCCCACTCTGATCTAAGACGATTCTGAATTTCAGTTGTGAAATGTGTATCTTGAATGCAACAAATGTTTACCTCCTTGCTGTGTAACATATTGAAAACATCTTTTCTTTTACCACTGTCTCCCAGACCTCTACAGTTAACAGATGTGATTTTTAACGTACTCATCTTTATAAACTTTTTGTATAGCAAGTAATGAAAAGTATTTAGAAGCTTCACTTGGTTTAAAATATACTAAGAAACCTGAAATATATTCTTTCACACACTCACACATACTGAAAAAATACAAAAATAAAAATATGATAAACATTTTGATTAATGACAAAATATGACAAAGAAAAAATAAAATATATATTGATCCCGTGTTTCACATCTGAATTACCTATCAATTATTGTAATATTGTACTTATACTTATTCATTAAAGTACAGAGAAGGTTTCTTATACATTTTCTTAGTTTCAATATATTGGCTCAAATTCTCTGGTCCAATTTTGCAAGTGGGACAGGATTAAGAGATATCAAACTAATCAAAAAATAATGTAAAGATAATTAAGCATCAGTCCCTTTTTGTCTTATGTGATCCATGGGCTTGGCCTATACTCATGCCATTTGCTGTGTGACTTGTTCTGGGTCAATTTCACATTTGCATGACACAGATGTAAGTAACTGGACAACTGTATAAACAAATCTTACTTACATAATTAGAGTATGTACTCACAAGCTTTGTATTAACTATCAACTTGAGGCATCAGTAACCTTTGTAATGGACATGCCATGAAACAAAATGAGTATTTAAAAATATCAGATTAATAAGTAAGCCCATAAGAAATGGTTGACACTTTGTTTGTTTTAATTAAGAACATGCATGTTTAGTGTTGTAGTTGTTTTTAATTTGTCTAAACTATTTGTCTATTTGTAGTACATTCAAGTTTGAATATTAGTTGTATAAATTTCGAATAAAAATATATGTTAGTTTTCTGACATAGCTAATATGACATTTCATTTTGATTTGTCTTTAAAAGGACATTCTAGACAATGCAACAAACCACTGACTGGTGTTAGGTTAAAAAATAATGTTCTATCCTGACTTGGCTGTTCTGCACATAAACATTTGAATGGCACACAAGTTCAAGATAAAAGTTAATTCTACCATGCCTGAAACTGTTACACATATAAACGATTGATAGACACTAAGATTGCAATAGAAATTTATGTTCTACCATGAATAGGCTGTTCTACACATAAACGATTGATAGGCACAGAAGTTTAAAAGTAAAAATAAATTTTATACCATGCCTGGAATTTTCTGCACATAAACATTTGATAGGCACACAAGTTTAAAAGTAAAAATAAATTTTATACCATGCCTGAAATTTTCTGCACATAAACATTTGATAGGCACACAAGTTCAAAAGTAAAAATCAATTTTATAGCATGCCTGGAATTTTCTGCACATAAACATTTGATAGGCACACCGGTTCAAAAGTAAAAATCAATTTTATACCATGCCTGAAATGTTCTGCACATAAACATTTGATAGGCACACAAGTTCAAAAGTAAAAATCAATTTTATACCATGCCTGGAATTTTCTGCACATAAACATTTGATAGGCACACAAGTTTAAAAGTAAAAATAAATTTTATACCATGCCTGAAATTTTCTGCACATAAACATTTGATAGGCACACAAGTTCAGAAGTAAAAATCAATTTTATACCATGCCTGGAATTTTCTGCACATAAACATTTGATAGGCACACCGGTTCAAAAGTAAAAATTAATGTTATACCATGCCTGGGTTGGATTGGCACTGTTCTTCACTGCACATTAAAGTCTGCTTGTCACCCATATTTGAAAGGATATAATTTTATCATGTCTGGACTGTAAGAAATACTATTAATTTCACATTAAAGGTTAATTTTCACTCAAGTTTAAGAAAATAAATAATTGCTCAATGTAAACCTATTACATATCTGTAACGTTCACATTTGGTGTAAATACTGCACTATATAATGTATTAATTAGGGTAAGTTTTGAAACTTATTTTTCACTGTATGTTTTCCAGGGGTTACCCTTATTTGTGCGAGTTTCTAGCCACACTCTATTGTACTTCCCCATTATCCTTGTCTGAATCTTATCTCTTTTACGCAGAACATAAGCTTTTCCTGACAGAATTGCACGTTCCTTTTTAAGAACAGCTGGAAGGTCCGTCCTAATTGTTTTGCCTTGAGGAAGGGTTTGGTTATAACTCTGTGATAGGATTTGGTTCCTGTCTGAGAGGCGAGAGAATTTAACTAAAATTGCATCAGGGCGTTGTTCCAGGCTTTTATTGTCTGGATTTTTAGGGATTCTGTGAGCATTGCAGATGATGATCGAGTCAATGAATGTTTCTGTTAGTTTCACATCAGTTTGCAAAAAGTCTCTGATCAACTTCTCAACATTTTCATTGATTGTCTTTTCAAAGCCATAAAAAAGAAGGTTATACCGTCTGCTTCTAAACTTAAAGTAGAGTGATTTGTCGTCTGCATTTGTGACCCGTGACTCCAGAATGTTGTTTTTTTCTTCAAGGTAAGCAATGCGACTCTCTAATTTTTTGTACAGATCTATTTGTTCATCTGTGCATTTTTCTAGCTCAGTCAATTTATCAGTATGAAATTCCAATGCAGTTATAGTTTCATTTATGTCCTTTTTTGTTGTGATTTAAACAATATTTATTTAAGAAGATACAGTAATGATAATTACAACATTGTACAAAATTGGATTAGGAAAAAAGAACAAAGCTTATGTTAATCCGTCTCCATATGATTTTTACATGTAAATACAAAAGTAGTGTTATCTTAAGTAAGATAAAAAAAAAAAACAAAAAAAACTACTTAATAAGGTGATAAAATATACATTTTACGAAAAATAATGGGTGCTGGGAGAAAATAATAAAAATAGCAAAATACGATACAGTATGTACAGAAGACTATAATATGAATTTGAAAAGTGGGGAGGGGAAATTTGTTATTATAAATGATATGAAAGAGCAAGTAAAACATTATACGTAATCTAGCTAAAAACATTGTTTAAATCACTTCTAGTTTTTTTTTAACTGCACACGACGGGTCTCACACATCTTTTTTCTCATTTTAAGTGACTCACGCCTATCATTCGAACCACGGTACCACACACTCATCTTTTTCTAGATTTCTCTGTCCACATCCCTTTTATACCACTCTCTTTATAATGTTACCATGTTAATTATTAATTTAAGACTTCAATATTCTAAACTGATTGCCCTATTTTGTTTTTTATTTATTTGATTTTCATGTAATATTATTTTCATATGGTCTGCCGCGGCGGATGCTGGGGATGACTGGGATGTGTTGGGGTGGGATCGGGATTGGAGTTTGTTTCTTTGTTTCTTTATTTCTTTATTTCTATTTACTTAATTACTTACTTAATTATTTTCCAGTTAAATATGTTCGTAGTTATTTTACTTTTAGAAAATATGCTTTCCATCTTCAGGGAAATAGATTTAAATAAGCTATGCTTGTTTCTAAATCCCGTATTGTGTTTTGTAACCTTTATTTATTCATGTAAATAAATATTGATTTAAAAAAAAGAGCAAGTATAATAGGAGGTGAGAGACAGAAAGTCAGAGATTTGATCACCGTCATGTGTACAAGGTCGTCAACCTGACAAGCCACAGTCAGCCCGGCCGAATAGTGAAGGATGTTATCACAGGCTACACCATGTAAGCACTGGATGTTAAGCATAGTATCATTACACTGAGAGCTTTTTCGGGAAGTATTTGACCAAGTGATTATAAAATATAGTTAAGAATGATTATTATAGAATACAGATAGTATCAACAGAACATGTGAGAACAGGAAGAAGACCATAATATCAACAGACAAACTGGGTATAAAATGTAGATCATAGTATCAACATCTATTATATATATATATTTATATTAGTTATTTACCATTTTATACACTTTCTCTCACAGATCTACTTTCACACTGGGATCATTCACTCTAACTGACGCTCGAGTACTACTTTCACACTGTGCTCAGCATTCGACTACCACACTAATATAACATACACACACTGACGCACGTACAAAGACATGTTCACCACACAGCACCACTTTCATTCTCTCACACTTACATTCTCGTACACACATAAGTTGTTTTTCACTAAGTAAGCCTCAATAGAACGCTCAATAGGTCAGGTAAGCTAGAACGATCAATAGATCAGGTGAGATTATAGTATCAGCAGACAAACTGGGTATAGAATGCAGATCATAGTATCAACAGAACATGTGAGAACAGGAAGAAGACCATAATATCAGCAGTCCAATTGAGTATAGATTGAAGATTATAGTATCAACTGACCAACTGAGTATGGAATGTAGATCGATAGTATCAACAGACAAGGTGAGTATAGAATGTAGATCATAATATCAACAGACCAACTGAGTATGGAATGTAGATCATAATATCAACAGACAAGGTGAGTATATAATGTAGATCATAATATCAACAGACCAACTGAGTATGGAATGTAGATCATAATATCAACAGACAAGGTGAGTATATAATGTAGATCATAATATCAACAGACAAGGTGAGTATAGAATATGGATCATAATATCAACAGACAAGGTGAGTATATAATGTAGATCATAATATCAACAGACAAGGTGAGTATAGAATATGGATCATAATATCAACAGACCAACTGAGTATAGAATGTAGACCATATTATCAACAGACCAACTGAGTATGGAATGTAGATCATAATATCAACAGACCAACTGAGTATAGAATGTAGATCATAATATCAACAGACAAGGTGAGTATAGAATGTAGACCATAGTATCAACAGTCCAATTGGCTATAGATTGTGGATGATGGTATCAACTGACCACGTGAGAATAGAATCTAGATCATATTATCAACGGACTGAATATAGAATATGGATCATAATATCAACAGACCAACTGAGTATAGAATGTAGATCATAATATCAACAGACAAGGTGAGTATAGAATGTAGACCATAGTATCAACAGTCCAATTGGCTATAGATTGTGGATTATGGTATCAACTGACCACGTGAGAATAGAATCTAGATCATAATATCAACGGACTGAATATAGAATGTAGATCATAGTATCAACAGACCAAGTGAGTTTAGAATGTAAATCATAATATCAACAGACATAGTGAGTATGAATGTAGATCGTAGTATCACTAGAACAATTGAGTATAGTATATAGACCAATTTATTTTGTGACCAGGTAAGTATAGAAATGAAGATCATAGCATCAGGCGACCAGGTCAGTATTTAGGGCAGATCATCGTATATCCAGACCAAGTAAGCGCAGGTCATAGTATCAGCAGATCAAGTGGGTATATAACGTGAATCATAGTGTCAACACACCAAGTGGGTATAGATTGAAGATCATTGTATCAGAAGATCAAGAGGGTAGATTTTAGTATCAACAGACCAGGTGAGTATAACATGTAGATCAGCAGACCAGGTGGGTATAAAATTCAGATCATAGTATCAGCGGGCCAAGTCTATATAGGATGTAGATCATAGTATCAGCAACTTAGAGACAAATTAGTCCTTTTCAAAACGTTTAGATGTACCAATGAAATCTTGGACTGCACGGAAGATAGTGATATTTTCATTGACAGATAAACTTGATTCACCTTTCAGCAAAATCCGAGGATCTAGGTAACATGGGTTCAGATCATAAAGTGTTCGTGAACGCTGTTCATGGTATAGAGAACAATGAAGGAGGAAGTGATCTGAGTCTTCGATTGTATGACCGCATTGACAGCTGGGGTTCGTAGAAAGGTGTCGTAGGAACTTATGGAAATTTAAATCACTCATGCTGTTCCGAATCCTACAGTGGTGTATTTGATTTATTCTGCTGCCGACATAGAAATGAGCTGGAGGACTTTTGAATATTGGAGATATGTTTTGTTTAAAAGTTTTTAAGTTTTGTGAATTTTTTGAATGTTCGGGCAACGAATTCCAATTGCGTATGGTTGATGGCAGAAAAGATTCGTAATACAGATTTGACTGTGCTGGTAGTTCACGAAGACTTTGGTTATTGCGTAGATTGTACTGAGTTGAGTAGCCAGTTTCAGGTGGGATGAGGATGTTAAGATATGGTGGTGCTAGATTGGTTTTCATTCTGAAGAAAAGGTTTAGTTTATGTTGAGAGCGGCGTTCTTTCAAAGTAGAAAATCCAGATTCTTCATATAGTTTGCGATGAGAGGTGCCTCGGACCAATCCTGTGATAGTTCGCAGGGCATCAAGATGGAGGTTTTCTTTCAAGTCGGGTTGAATCCATGTCAGTGCAGTTGTCCCAAACGACATCTCCAAAATCAAAATGGGGCAAAATAAATGACTTATATATGATTTCAAGGGATTTTCTGGAGAGGCGATATTTCATGGCTCGTAGACAATTTATTGATTTGGTAGTTTTTGTTATGACAGAGTTGATATGATCTTTCCATTTGCAGTCTGAACTAAGGATGATACCGAGATGTTTGTGGTGGTTAGAGTCAGTTATAGATTGGTTGTTGAATGCAAGAGAAAAATTTGTTGGTGATAATTTTCTGGAGAAGGTCATGCTGATGGTTTTTTCCGGACAGAATACAACGTTCCATGATTTGGACCAGTTCTCAATTAATTTCAGATCTTCATTTATGTTATTTTGGCAAGCATCAGGGTTATGAATTGACATATACATGGAAGTATCATCAGCAAATAGACGAAGGGAGGACTTGATATCTTTAATGATGTCATTTATGTAGATGATGAATAAGAGTGGCCCCAATACAGACCCTTGTGGTACACCATTCGGGATTTCTTTGTTGCTGGACACAAAACCATTTAAGACGACAGACTGATTTCTGTGAGAAAGATAGCTTTTTAGGAGTTTTAAGATATTTCCCTTGATTCCGATTGACTCAAGTTTCCACAGAAGTCCGGGATGCCACACTCTATCAAACGCTTTACTAATGTCAAAAAAGATTGCCTTTACCTCTATCCCTCTATCAACCTCACCACTTATTTGATTGTAAATGTCAACGAGCTGGTAAACACAAGAGTCTTTTTCTCTGAAACCTGATTGGGCAGTAGATAAAATATTATTAGAAAGTAGAAAGTTGTGTAAGTGATTGTAGATGCACTTTTCGAAAATTTTGCTCAACGAGCTCAGTAAAGATATTGGCCTGTAGTTTGAACAGCTGTGTGGGTCACCTTTCTTGTACACCGGGACTATATTAGCTTGTTTCCAGATGGTTGGGAAGCAGGAATTTGTCTGTAGAACGTTAAATAATCTCGATAGCGGAGAACATAAGGAAGAGCTGCAGTTTTTTAGAACTTGGTTATTGATGTGGTCGCTGCCAGATGCCTTGTTTGACTTCAATGATGCTAGAATGCACTTGATGTTACCAGGAGTGAATTCGGGTTGACTTATTTCTGTTTCACAATTTGGAAGAGGTGGAAGTTGTTGATTAGAATTCGGTAGATTTGCCTGATTGACAAAGAAATAGTTCAGTAGTTCAGCCTTTTCGTCGTCATCATCAATGACTCGGTTTTCCGAAAGCAAGGGCGGGATTTTAACTTTCTTACCTGATTGTCCAAAAGTGGCAGATCGGACAAGTTTCCACCAGTTACTTTCTTGGAATTTACCATTACTTATTCTGTCATCCAATTTTTCATCATGTTGAAGTTTGACCCTACGTATCTCTGCCGTGACAACATTTCTGAACTGGCGAAACTGCTGCCATGATTGATGTGTCATTGTTGATTTTGCTTGTCTATAAAGTCTGTTGCGTTTTCGAATTATACGCCTAAGGTACCCGTTCATCCATTCCTTGTCATTTACACGTATGGTAACTTCCTTGTGTGGTACAAACAGATTGATAGCATTGATGATAACTTGTGATATTTGTTCTGCAAGTTGATTTGGATCGGATAAAGAATCAAAAATGTAGTTCCAGTTAGTGCTGAAGAAGAAGCCGTTCAGATCATCAAAGTTTGTTTTGGAATAGTTCCAGATAAACCGCTTGAGTTTAGGTTCCAGAGGTCTTGTTAGACATAGACGAACAGTAATTGGACAGTGGTCGCTGATACCTGCCGGAAGAATTTCAGAATCATGGACAAGATTAGGACAAGTAACAAGGGCAACATCAATGAGTGAAGAGCTTGTTTCGGTGATTCTTGTAGGACCGTCGATAATTTGTGTAAGTGAATGATTGGTTATCAGATTTGTTAGTTTGCGTTCATTTCTGCAGAGAAGATTTGCATTTAAATCACCTAGAACGATGAGGGGTTTGCCTTCTTGCTTGGCTAATGACAAACTTTCTTCAATGAGATCCCAGTAGCAGACATATGACCGCGGAGGCCTGTAAAATGCACCAACCAAAAAGCTTAGTTTACAATGAACAATTTTTTGTTGAGACTAGGTCATTTTTCACAATTCCTACTTCACTAAACTTATAATGTTATTTATGGAAAGTTCTACATTACCTAGCCTGCTTGATAGTTTTTCATCTAGTTTGTTAATTATATCTTGCATAAATTTCTTCAGGTCTTCGTTCGTAACACTAACAGTTGAAGCAGTTGAACTTTCCTTTTCCCTTCTGTTGTTAGCAACCAACATGGCGGCCCTATTAGGTGACGAGGCATTTGGATATCTTTCTCCTCCAAGACCTGGTTTAGACATTTCAGGATTATTGTTGGCGGAACTTGCCTTCCTGCTTCGTGTAAAATAGTAGTTGGTTGATTTGTTTCCTCTTTCTTGGCTTTCTGATGATTTCTCGTTTGATTGTAATGACATGAGGAAGGTCTATTCGATGTGAAACACGGGATCAGAGCTCGCTAGAAAAAGCGTGCGTTCATCTCCGCTAGGTGGCGATATTCAATTAATAATAATTAATAATTGCTAGCTATTTTAACTAAAAATTTTAAAATTGAAAGAATTGAAGAACATTGGAAGAAATATCTATCTACCTCTCAATAGTTGAAAAAATTGACAGAATTGCAAGTAATTGAAAGAAATAGCTACCTACCTTTCAATAGTTGATAAAATTGATAGAATTGCAATAATTGAAAGAAATAGCTACCTACCTTTCAATTATTGAAAAAATGGGTAAAAACTCAGATCCTGCACCTTCCTGAATATAGGGTTATATAGAAATATAGGTAGGGAATGCCAAGAAGGACAAAAAGATATTGAACTTCCGTTTAAATTTGTGCTTTGAGTTTACTATGTGGAATTGTAGTGTAAAGAGTTGAAAAATCAAAGGTTTGTATAGATAAAACTCTTGAAAGTGATTGAGACTGTAAATTTTCTAACAATTCTTTTGAATTTTTCAAAATCCACATTTGATTGATTCCATTGCGGGAGTGTATAGTGTTGCAGTATTTCTGAACACCCTCTTTAACTGCAGTTAATATTGAAGCAAGTAATTTGGAAAGTGGCTTGGTTGAACAATGGGAAGAACCTGCTATATATCGCTGTTTATAAGGATTTTTGTGTATTTACATCCCTACAAGGAGTTCTGAAAGTGGCAAGTACAGACTTGTGATTGGGTAATATTTCATCCTTAGTAAAGTTAATGCGTTTATATGTAGGATTAGGTATTGATACCCCACAGGAAAGTTCGTTGATCAAACAGTCATAATAATATTTTTTACAAACAAAAACTATGTTCTGCATTCAGAGAGGGTGTCAGCAGTTACTTCCTCTTTCTTCGCCCATAATCTTGCATATTCCTCAACAGCATCCATAATAATTTTGAAATTTTGTTTCCATGTAAATGGTTGTGGTTCCCGATATTTAGGGCCTTTAGAAAATACATAACGTAATTCTAAATTTTGGATAATATTTAAATTACCGGTTATTACATGTCCTGCTGGATGATAGAGGAACGGAGAAGTAGAGCAAGAACAAGACAAAGGGTTATTTAAAATATCCTGTGTATTGATATTACTTAATGCATTACGGTAATTAAATATTTTACATGCAATAGATTTAGTATAAGTGTAGGAAATTCGAGGTGGATCATGTGAGATGAAATACGGAGGTATGTGTTTAATGACATGCTTATGGTGCAAAATTTGGCTAATTCCGATGGCATCGATACCTTTATTAGCGAATTTCAATTTAAGAAAGGTGTTGTTGGTGTCGGTGGATGCCTCGTCGTCTGTCGTGGCAAGTCGACGGTTAGCAATGTCAAGTATAATGGATACAACCCTGTATTCCTTGGAGGCAAAATCAGTCAAATTTATATTAAGACGTTCGTTTTTAAGTATTTTTAGCTTGGACAAAGGAATAGAATATAATTTAGAGCGGATATGATGCGTTCCCAGCGGTTTTTCTATAATATCTGAGAGGTCGTCAATAGAAATCTGATATATTTTTGGTGGCGTGTATTTACGATGTCCATGAGTAAATAAGTTCATAACATTGATTGAACTACACGCCGGGCTAGATAAATTACCTACACTTGATACATTGTCATTACATCCATAGGGAATAGCCGTGCCTAGATGCGAAGTTTCGTATGGTACAATCTGACACAAAGATCCTGGTACTTAGTCCTCTCGTGAACGATGACCTATAATACTGGCATTATTTATGTTCAGTCATGGCGTAGCCAGGTTTTCGAAACTTGGGTGCAATGGTAAAGATGATTAGAAATATTAGGTAAGAAATATTTTGTTTTTATTTTATACCTTATTACTGGAGGAATCTGTTACATAGTCGGTTAGAGTGTTAGTTCTTTACTTAACGTCATTTACCTGGTTCGTCGAACAGAAGGGTGTTCGTGGATTTTAATCACCATTAGCTTGTGAAAGTCTGGTAATTTAGATTCTAGAATAAGTGAACTCCTCTCCTGGTTTCAGTCCACCCAGTTGTAAATTGATAAGGATAATCAATTATTATGTGGGCGTATTTCTATTAGCTAGTATTATTCAAGGTTGTTTACAATACATTTCACCAAGAAACTCGTGATGCTTGATAATAACACACTTGACGATATTTCACATGCAACTTCCTTTCTCAACTTCCGTGCTGGGTACCGCCAAACTCAATTAAATCTGATAAAATTTGTTTAACGTCATAAAAAGGAAGGTAATACTTATTGAAACACTTGAACTGTGAACTATATTGTAGTTATACAATACAGACTGAATCGTTATCAGACCGGCAACACAATACCGGTATTTCAGTGTATTTCAATTGGAAATCAGTGTTTTTATATTAATTTGACATAAGTTTGTATGAATTGTTACTTGACCGACCCAGTATAATACTAGAGAACCATAACATAACAGACTACCCCATAAAACACAGTTTAACCTACATCACTACGGCTTAAACGGGGCACGAGATCTTTTTGGAATTTAAGCAGTTTATTCTGTACTTTTCATGCAGTGTGCAATGAGGGAAATGTCGCCTTGACAACGATATTAGTCTAATCGTATTGTCGATAGCCGAGAGATAATGCACAGTCTGTAGCACATAGGGCCTTGGTTTATTGTCCCATCCGAACGACTCAAAACTAACTTGGACGGCAAACACTGATTTCATTTCGGATAAAACACGTCCGAGGGTTTTTATGAATTAATCACGAGGGTCTTGGGCTCATATGACTCAATTTTAAAGGATATAAAAACAAGAATTCCAAATCTAAATTCCGTAGCATTCTTTAGTGATGGACCAACTCTAGTCAGTATCGTCAAAAAGAAATTTGTTTCCTGTTAGAGCCAAAGAAATAAACGATTACCGGGTTTCCAACGCCATTTTCTGTGGGTAGCAAACTCGACATTGAGTCAAACGCCATTAGATTACTTCGAAGTACGACCCTATCCATTTATGCATAAGGATTGTAATATTATTATTTCAATAAAATAACACTTTTGCAAGTAAAATAAAATTTTAAAATCGTAATATTTGCCTTGTTTATTATCGATTTATTAAGATTTCAGTAGCTAGAAGTTTCACAGGTCACACCTATCGACAAAGTAATAATAATTATATACACAGTTACAAGTTCATCTTTTTTATATCGGGTGGGGCTAAAAAAGAGGCAACACACTTTAATATGACATTCTTCGATATTACATTTTTTGACCTCTGATTTTAAAATTGCTGGCAAATTAACACTATTTGGTCTTTTGGTCTGAAATTTCTAGTGAAGATGTCAAATTACTATATTGTATGGTGGCTGATAACGTCCTTTTTCGATCTTCGCACTTTTGCGTTATGAAGACAAAAAAATGAAAAGCGAAGATGCGAAGATGCGAAGTTGTCTGGCTCAAAACGGCCACTTCGTATCTTCGCGTTGTCATTTTTTATTCGAGTCAAAAAGCGAAGATACGAAGATGCGAAGCAAATAAACTTCGCATCTTCGCTTTTCATTTTACATTTCTACTTTATAATTTTCATAATTTCAAAATGCGAAGATGCGAAGTGGCCGCTTTGAGCCAGTCATCTTCGCATCTTCGCATCTTCGTATTACATTTTTTATATATCAATTTCGAAAAATATGATAACGCGAAGATACGAAGATGCGAAGATGACTGGCTCAAAGCGGCCACTTCGCATCTTCGCGTCTTGAAATTATGAAAATTATAAAGTAGAAATGAAAAATGAAAAGCGAAGATGCGAAGTTTATTTGCTTCGCATCTTCGTATCTTCGCTTTTTGACTCGAGTAAAAAATGACAACGCGAAGTTGCGAAGTGGCCGTTTTGAGCCAGACAATTTCGCATCTTCGCATCTTCGCTTTTCATTTTTTTTGTCTTCATAACGCAAAAGTGCGAAGATCGAAAAAGGACGATATCAGCCACCATAATATTGTGATGGGTGTGTAATATCAAAATTATAGCTCCCATACATTTTCCATAATATCATATGTGTTGCCACTTTTTTAGGACCACCCGATATATCCCCTATATACTAAATTTTAGTTAAATAATCTTTTGAATTAATTTAGGTCTATTTGTAGGAGTGTTTGTTTAACTGCTGGATTTGACTTTCTTAACATGGTTCGGCATGACAGATGTTGTGTTGGTCCATGTGACAATGTCTTCTGAAGCAGCATCAGGTACAAGTTCCAAACCTCAGGACACTGAAGACAAGAATATTTCAGAAATGTCTGTGCCTATGGCTTTTGAACAAATTACAAGAGATTCCCATGTCCGATTCTTTACTGGTCTTCCAGGAACCGAGACTTTCAGTACGCCTTTTGGTCATCTTTTACCAAAGGCTTCTGTTATGAAATATTGGGAAGGGCTTAAAACACGGACATCTGATGTTTCAACTACATCAGTTTGCCAAGATAGAATTAGTGTTGTTTTGTCATTCTCTGAATTTTCAAATTGGTATACCACCAATAAAAGGGGTCCTGACAGGAAATTATCACTTGACTATTTTTGATGATTGAGGCTTTTCGTTTTGGTATCTCTCAAATTTGGATAACCTGGATAAAACTAATGTCAAAAGAACTGAGTTGTCTAATTATTTGGCCGTCAAAAGGTCATATTCAACATTACCCGATGCTTTCAGGTGTCCTATACGTGTTATAATCGATTGTACCAAGGTATTGTTGGAGACCCCATCATCTTTAGAAGCTATGGATTATTTGTGGAGTGATTATAAGCATCACCATACGTTTAAGTTTCTTGTTGCCATCACCCCAAATGGTGCTATATCTTGGGTCTCACCTTGTTATGGTGGTCGAACTTCAGATATATATTATATCGGGTGTCCCAAAAAAAAGTCCCCAAATTTGACGGTAAGTTTCTCAGCTATTTGTGAACCGATCTATTATAAAATTCTCACAGATTTACTTCAACATGTCCTTGTCAGACCCTTAAAATATAAAAGTCATCGAATAAAAAGTACAAGTACGGCCAGGAACAAAATAGTATGTAAAAAAATCAATATCAGAGCAAACTACACATTTCAACCTGTGTCCATTGTGCTTTCACCTCATTGAACACACATGTCATTCATTTTCCAAACTGAAATGCTCTCACCGATATCATCTTACGGTATTTTCTCCCAAAAAGCAACCAACCTGCCTTTCAATTCCTGTTCAGCCAGTTTTTTCCACTGGTGTCGGTAATTGGCTCCAGGCAGTGTGGGATTCTCTTAAGGAACAGGTGTACTGCACTTGGGTTAGAAGGACTCACTGACTGAACATAAACTGAAAGTCATAATAGTCGCTTCTTGAGAGATAATACCTTTAAATGAGATCCATGAGAGTTTATCAGGATGGAAAATGTTTATTGGTGGTTGATGTGGTGAAGGCGCCATGAACACAAATTCAAAAAAGTAATTTGCTCCGATATTGAATTTTTTGACATGCTTTTTGTTCGAGGCAGTTCTTGTACAATTTTTATTCGATGACTTTCATATTTTCAGAGTCAGACAAGGACATGTTGAAGCATATATGTAAGAATTTTGAAAGAGATCGGTTCATCAGCAGCTGAGATACGTTCCATCAAACTTGGGGACGTTTTTTCTCGAACACCCGATATAGCCAGAACTTCAGGAGTTATGGACATTTTAGAACCATATGACATCGTCATGGTTGACAGGGTGTTCAAAATTAAAACTAATCTGATTGTCAAAATGTGTTATTTGGCAATTCCTCCCAGTGCTGCTAAAGGTAATCAACTGGTTGAGAAGGATGTTAGACAAACAAATACTGTAACAATTGCTCGAATAAAATGGTTTAGAATATTAAAATCTGAATTGTCCCTTTTGGAATTGCCAGATTGTTACATGCTGTGCATTGGTTAATATATTACCACTCTTAAAGAACTTTGAAATGTTTCTAAGCTAACTCTTTTAGACACCAGATACCACTTTTCATTACGAAATATTTACTCATTTATTGATATACTTCCTCAAATGAAAAGTTTATTAGATGTTACCAATGCATTGCCAATGTGTTTACATGAGTTTCGAGATTTGTTTTACGGTTGGGATCGTTCGAGCATAGTTTTCATTATTTTTTATTTTTGTATATACATATATCTCATCCACAATCCATCCATGTGTATTGACTCAAACTTGCCATTCATTTTATTGTTGTATACTTATTTGTTTTAAAACCCATTTACAGTGTAGATCATTTTGCTTATTACTTTTTTTTTTCCTTTTTTTTGTATTCCTTTTTCTTTTTTGGTACTAGTTGCGTACCTTCTGCATTTTAAATTTTTACTTAATTTATGGGCAATGACAGCTGGCACTTCCTCGCGGTGTGGCCTGGATAATACTGTAATTTCTAGATTACAATGATAACTTAACGTCAGCTAAAAAAAATCAATGAATAATTGCTAAATGCAACATTATGACCGTAAATTAATTTTATAATATTAGGCCTATTTGAATCAAACAAGAAATGAATATCAGTTCCTTTACTTAGGAGTTCCGTAATTAAATAATAAAAAGAGCTGTAACATAGCTGTCATACTGACTTGATATGCTATACGATTTAAAAAAAAAGTGGGATATCGGGTTTCATTTTTGAAGTTCGGATCGTTAATATTTGGTTTAGGGTCCCAGTTTTGACTGATCAGGTAAATCAGTGACAGGTTGTACTGAAGAGGTGAGATCTAAGAGGCACGATGTACAGAGCCAATTGCTTTCGTTATAAAAAGGAGTAGTGACATTTTTTGACATTTGAAATGATGCCAGCAATTGCATTGGTCACAGCAAATGCACCTTAAATCGAGATCTATTTTATTGCTGGATTCTACAATATCTCTGCATTATATTTGCCTCTTCATGTAGAATGTAGATGGATTAAGTGAAACCGATATAATTCAGTCTTATTTTTCTCTGGATTTTCGTATACAGAAATCTTGGCATTCTTACACTTTTATCATGGAATCAGAATAGGATACAGACAACTACAGCCCAAACTGAAAACACTTGGCCTACCTCGACATAACCCTAATGTGCAAAACAATTTCAATCGTGTAATAACTGCTATTGAATCTGAATTTAAATGTAGCGGAGGGAGTTTTGGCTACCGCACAATGCATTTGTGCCTAACACAGACGTACCACCTTCGCACCACTTGAGAATGTGTTAGAACGATATTGAAACGTCTTGATCCAGAGGCCGTAGAAGCTAGAAAACAGCGACGATTACATAGAAGACAATATAATGTTCCGGGACCTAATTTTCTCTGGCATATAGACGGCTGGGACAAATTGAAACCATATGGTCTCTCTGTTCATGGTTGCATAGATGGTTACTCCAGACGCGTGATGTGGCTTGAGGCTTCATCGACAAATAAGGATCCCTATGTGATATGTAATTATTTTGCTACATGTGTTGCCATGTAAATAAGGGCGGATAGAGGCACCGAAAACGTTAATGTCGAATTGATGCTGACATAGTTGGGGATCCGTCCTATCAAATCCCATAGCGGTTGTCCGGCGTTTGAACGACTCTCAGGTCTTAACGAATTGGCCTACCTTTATAAATTTACGTTTTTCGGAAATTTCGAAGAATTTTCTTATCGATGGAATACAAAAACTTCACAAGAAACTCTCAAAAGTGCCGTCTTTCGCCGAAACAAAATTTGAAGCAGTCCCAGATCGACTTGATCCGCCATTTTTTTGTTTTAACTGTTGGCGGATGTGGGCGGAGTTTACATGTTTAACCAGAGATAACTCGCTCACAACCTGTAAGCTCCGCCTTTATGGCAGCCATCACTGATAGGATTCTCGCTTGGAAACTTTTCATCAAAATAAAAGGTATTTATTGAGCTAGGAGATAATTTAATTTACATTTTTATTTAATATTTTATGAAAATGTATCGAGATGTGCCGATTTTCAAGGACACAGGGGCTTAATAAAGGATTTGAATTTCCGCAATGAAATGATACAGCATGGCAGCCTGACGTTGACCCGCTCAACGGCAGGTTTTATCTGACTAATGCTGACACTGTTTGCGCAATATGAATTACGATACTAATTCCTCTACTTCCTTCTTATATGGTAGATCCACAGCAAATCAGCGAATTGAATGTTGGTGGAGCAAATTTGGTACTTATGGTATGGCATTTTGGATCAGTCATTTCAAAGACATGGAAAATGTTGGAATAATAGACACCTCTAATGATTTGCATATACAGTGTATCATTTTTTGCTATTTAGATCTTCTACAGAAAGAACTTGTCAATATATTGAAGTTATGGAACTCTCATTATATTAGGTTGTCAACAAAAATCAAACCAACCACACGGAAGACCAGACACACTTTCATTATTTGCCCCAATTGTGTGGAGGAGCAGATAGTCTTAAATCCGTAAGTCAACCAAATATCAACATCATTTCTGAGTATTTGACTACTAGTCCACCAAAATGCAAAGAACCATAATATAGAGAACTGTTTTCAATACTAATGGAGGAAGATGGAAAAGTTCCCCCATCAAATTTAGAAGATGCCAGAAATCTTCTTTTGTATCTATTGGATTATACAAAACTCATCATTTCGCAAATTCCGAGAATTAAGGTGCAGTAGAAAATCACGATAATAAATTTATGTAGTATCTTCTCTGTTTTTTCTTTTTCTACTCTTCTGCCCAACTGAACTACGCGACCCCTCATTGACACCTATTCCCAGCTAGGTTAGAACACTTTTTGGCTTGGTCATTGGTAGTCAAGACCATTGTTTGCCGCAGGTCCGTAGACAACCAACTACTTTAGGGGTTGGGGGAGGGGGTGCTTGCAATGCATGTAAGGTCGAACATTTTGAGAATTAGACGCCCTGAAACGCGATTTCCTGACATTTCCAAGATTCTTACTACATATATAAGTCCATTTTGGTAAATTTAACCTCAAGCAACCAAAACGTAACATGTAAATCGTGTGTCAATAGACATGTAATCAGTTTTCTTTCAGTCTTTCGGCAATTTATAGTTTTATGTACATACTCGATTTACGTGTAACTTTTTGGTTGGTTGAAATTAGGAATTAACAAATATTTTAAAGACTGGGTACTCCAAGAAATGAACATTCTGACTAGACTGGAATATTCAGTCCCGGCCGTTGATCCCGTACTGAGACAGGAGACTGAAGCATCCAATTTGGTTACGGTGAAATATTGGTATTAGTGAATGTTTTTATTACAAAAACTGTCTACATTATTTTCAAGTATGGTCTCCTGTGTCAGTGCGACTGGAAAGTCCAGTCTTGTTCTAATTAGAACCATTAATTATGGTCTCTGTTTTAACATTAATAATTATGTTCAGACGAAACAAAGTACACGTATAGCTATTTGCTTGCTCGAGTGTGCAATTAAGATTGTTGGATAACATAAATTAAAGTTGATTTAACTCTTGTTGAGTAATACGAGGCCCTTTGTTTTGATGTTGACCAATAGAATCCAACAAAGGCATATCGTTCCATGAGGAAGAAAAAGTCGCAAGTGACATTTTGCACATTTCGAGAAAAACGAGTTTAAATACTTTAAATTTGAATCTTTGATGGGCAATTAATGATAGTGTTGTAATATTTCATAAATTCCTTACAACTTCATGGAAAGGGAAGAGCACGTGAAAATTGAAATAATAGATGTTAACTCACTTTATATAATTCTAAATATTAGATATTGACTAAATTGGGACTACCACCGCACCCCAAAATATTTGTCCAAAGTGGCCCACTTGCGTAGTAAAATGTTTCTGTTCAATTGAAAAATTGTTGTGGTTTGAAAATTAAGCAAGAGTTGTGTCCTATATTCACAGCCATTTTTACCATTTAGTTCAATCGGGCATAGGAAGTTTTTTTCCGCAGTGCATTTTTAATTTGAATGAATCACACTTTCAAAAGGTTAAAATATTATGAAAAATGAAGCTAAATTACGACGTTGGTTCGACGTTATTATTATCTCCCGTTGCCGAATAGTTTTCGCATCACGTGGGGTGTATGTTTTACCTCAGATGAGCGTTTTGCCCCATCTTACCCTACGTTTTTATTGGTTATCAATCGCTGAGAAAAAATAATTCATTGGGTTAAGCTTATTTTATAATATTCGTATATTTATTGGCACAATTTTAATTTCAATCAACGATTCTATTTGAATACAATTTATTCCAGTATCAGATGTGTTTTCAATGTAAAAAGGCATACCTATATGTTTATATTACATTAGACCTAATTGATATCATGTAACCTGAAGTACGAGACCAAGCCAATTACATTGGAATGCCCCCCCCCCCCCTTACTGGATCGGCGCCAAATTACTGTCCGTACCCCCCTACTTGTTTATGGTGCATTTCGAGGACAGCCGTTCCGTTATACCAAACTGAGGACTATTGAATTCCAGGCCTTAGAGTAAGGAGGTTGTTATTTTTTAAGACAAAATTGGATTTGCATCTTATAGGTGTTAAAGAGGAATCCATAACTGTTAAAATTCACCATGGGGAATATTACAAAGTAAATGAGGACACACAGGCGGTGCCACTCAGTGTCAGAAACCCTACATGTGGGGACAACTTCTTCAGCACCAAGTTAAGTTCCATATCATCAATCCGGGGTTAGGGAAATCGAGGACATGGTTGTAATCAGTCAAAATTTATAAATTCACAACATGTTCATTATGTTTCTTAACTCTGTTTTTTTGATGGTTATATTTTAGAATGTAGTGTGCTAAATTCATTTTGTGTCCTCGGTTAAGACGATCAGCGTTAGATGATATTATAATAATATTTATAAACTCTTTATTTCACGTGGGTCAGAATAAGGACCAATACCACAAGTGATAGGGTCCTTTCTAACATTCAGCCCATGGGGACAAACATAGATACAATGAACAATATACAAGCGAAAAAAAATATATATTTATATGGACAGTTGTCACAAAGTACTTGTTAAATTTGAGTAAATACGTTTAAAGCGAGGACGTCACATTCACATAGCGAGTTATATATATATAAAACCGAGGACTCATTTACATCAACCATCTCGTTACCATAAATAGAAATATAATCTGTTTTGTACATGACAATCGAGATCAGGAATGGGTTATCTCCACTTTGACCACAAAATGAATCAGTTGTATTCATTCTTTCTTTAAAACACAGATCTGTAATAACTTGACTAACTGTGGACGACTTTAGTGTGTTTCTGATAATATGCTTTCTAACCGAGCACACTGATAAAACAAGGTTTTCGTGAATTATCAGCAGATGAATTACAGAGCCACGACAGTTGATCCAGAGTAAGTATTAGACAGTTAATTACAGGGCCAGGGCAGTTGATCCAGAGTAAGTATTAGACAGTTAATTACAGAGCCAGGACAGTTGATACAAAGGACAGATGATCCATAGTAAGTATAAGACAGCGTATTACAAAGCCAGGTAAGTTGATCCAGAGTAAGTATTAGACAGGGGATGCTGGCCTACTACATTCCGAAGGTAAGCTGGTGTTATAGATTATAGTATGCGTTACAGATACGTTCACTATCCGTTCAACCAATCACATCCTGCTGTCGGAAACGGCAATTTTTAAGTTAAGCTAGTCAGAAATAATGCTCACAATGGGGGGCCTGCGGTCCAAATCCAACCTGCGACGCCCTCAAGAGAGAGACCCGAAGACATTACTAGAATAAAATAGTTAAAAGTTTCATTCATAAAATGCATTTGGCCCTTGTATAAAAAATACAAGAAGACCTGATTTATACTGCTTTTGTCCCTGAATGACCTCAAACTTTATTACATGTATCTTTAAGGGACATTTAAAGGGATATGTTCACTAACTGTTCGACAAATAAATATCTTGTCTCAGAACCTGGAATTTTTTGACTATTCTTGTTCATAATAATGTTCACAACTCTCCCTCGAAATATATATAAAGATAAATGTTTAGGTGTAGGGATATAATTCAAGGGATTTTACGATTTTTGTGCAGATCTAGTACTTCTTGGGGCTATTTACATATATTCAAGGCTCAAATCGACCCTCGAAAATGCTAAAGATTCCCCTTTAATTTCTGGAGAGTATAGATTACATGACAACAATTAAGATAACCTAATCATATTGTGTGTATTGATATTAAGATAAAACTTGAAAGGTAAATAAAGTTGGGATGCAAATGAGAAAACAAATTACTCCCTTTATTGAAAGGGAAGGTCTGACTTTTTCAAAATAGAAAAAAAGGTAAACCTTTTATGAAACTACGTATTGTTATTACTAGGAAAATAACCCATTAAGCTTTCAAATCACATTTAAAGCTTTTTGCCGAGTCTTTAAATAGGATAGGAGACGACGATTCATGAAATTGTATAGCGGTTTGGATTATTTTTTTAAATTGCATATATGTTTAATTTTCAGAAAAAGTAAGGAGCTAACGTTAGACTGAAAATGGCAATTCCGGATTACCCAATTCCCCCTCAGTAGAAGCTTGGAACTATACAAGAAGACTACGTTATATCGAGATGGCAACAGGAAATTGCCAAATGGAAAGAGGCTGATGCAGGGAAACTTTGATGTGGTGATATGAACGATTGGTTTATTAACCACGAATTTAACAGTAAAAAAGAAGTAAAAATGGCTGTAGCATATTGGTTAGCGAACGTGGAAGAAGTCGTAGTTAAAAGGTGCATGGAAATCGACGAAATCAATGTAATTGTTAGGGCTGCAGAAACACTTCTACTACTTGATAACAATAATTCCTTATTTCAACTGGATGATGTGTTTATTTTGATGTCCATTATACCCAATATTAAATCTAAGAAAGAAATTGAAAAATTGAAAAATTTGTCGTAACCAAAAAGGCAGAGAAAGAAAGATTACTTAAACAACAACGAACAGTTTTTAAAACACTGAAACATAATTTAGAGGGAATTATTGAAAGAAATCAGAATGAATTATTACCATTTGATGCTAAAAGCTGTCTACTAGCCAAGTACTTCTATTCCGTGTGTGATGATGTCAGAGAAATATGGAATAAACTACAAGACCAAAGTATTGAGGTCTGTACCGCTTATTTGTAACCTTTAATAGTGTCTGTTTGTAGGCCTTATAATGATGGGAACAAATGAAACAGAACGAAACTTGTAATCCAAAATAACCCTTTAGCAATACATTGGTAGCAGCAAATGAAGTCTACATCATGGAAAAATTGTCTTGTCGTTCGGGTGGTACAGTAAATCGAGACTCCCGTGTGCTACCGACTACACACATCACAGATCCCTGGACGGTTGCAAATAGAAAATAAGAGTAGGTTAATGCCACTGTCTTTGAACAATTTCAAACACCAATCACATCCTGCTGTCGGAAACGGCAATTTTTAAATAAAACTAATCAGAAATATATCGCCCACAACTCATAGTCGAAATGTAAGTCTTCCAATCCCTGTGTATCCATAGTTTTTCGCGTTTAAAAATGAAGAAACTATTATGTTGGTACTATATACACAAAACATATAGTAAACAAAGGAAAAGATAAAGTTCAAATGTCAAGATGGCGTCTGACAGCAAGTCGCAGTCAACTGAGCTCTGATTTTGTTTTGTTTTAAAATGGTGGTAGCTGCTTTTATAAACAGCCAGTAACCAGTAAACCAGTTTAAAAGTGTAAAATACATCCGGATATAGTGCATTATCTGCAAATTTGGGATATTTGAAGGACAATACAAAAATATTCACATATTTTCAAGTGAGTAGTCTTCATAGTGACATCAAGTAACATCAAGTAACAAAACAAACTACGTGTAATGAACTTCTTCAGGTTATTTATTTTGATACACCATCTTGCTTCAACTATTCGTCTAATATTGGCGTAAGTAATGAACTAACTTTGAATACTTCATAAACATTCAATAACAGATTTGATGGAAAATCCCAAACGTTTCCTATCCAGTTCTTCTCCTGAGGATTCAAGTGTCAAAAAATTCAGAGACAATTTTCCATCTATTGAATCAGAACACTAACTGATCAAAAATCTATTTCAAGTTAAAGATACACTCGACTTCGGGTTATTATCTTATTCATTATCCTGATCGTAATCATGAAATTCTACCCCACCCCATACACCATCATATCGAAATCTTTAATTGAAAGCGCAGCTGGACAAATTGTGATTTTTTCATATTTGTCGAAACCTACACCCGCTCTATGTTTCTATAGAAAATCGATCTATAACCCCCAGTCCCATCAAAATAGTTTAATATGTACGACAGAATCAAAACAAAAAGCAAATTGCTGTCGATGTTAGAAATGGAATTGTTGCCTCTTATAATAGAGAAACTGCAGATAAAACATAATTTGTTGTAGTTTGTAGTCTTATTAAAAATATGGTTATGTGCCTTTAGTCAGAATTTTAACTAGGTTAAAGCTTTTCATTCTCAAATGAAATTAGTAGTATGGGGAGTAGCTTGTGTGCCAACCTTTCGAGTGAGCTTTGAGAAATAAGAAATACTAGGAAACAACTTGTGTTGGTTGAGCGATTTTTTTTTGTTTTGCAGTTCTACTTTTTCTCAAAGCTATCTACATATATTCAAGGAATAAACCACCGAAAATACTTACATCAAACAGATAGCCTTCGAGCGACACTCTTTTGCTGCCCGCAGAAAGAATCACGTCGGCAACACTCACTACTTTTGGATTTATAAAATCTTTCACCTTCTCTCCGTAGCAAATATCTGAGTTTCAAATATCTATAAAAAAATATTGGAAATACAAATATAGAATAAGAAAAAGAAAAAAGAAAACATAATCGTCGATGATATTTCTAACCGTTTCAAAAAGGCTTAGCTGTTCCATCATCTTTCAGGATGAGAGGAACCAATAAAAATGAAATCGTAGTATAGATATTGAAAGAACCAAAACATTGCTTGCTGTAGATATTATACTGTAGGATTTTGCCCAAGGGTCGCTTTTTGACCCCCTCCGAGGCTCCAACATGGGTAGAAAAATTGAATTTTCTTAGAACTGGCGCGTATAAAACTTTGACGTAGATAGGTGGACTCATCTACAAAAGAACAGATTCACAGAAAATAAAAACTTAATTTCAAACTGCATAGATTTTTTTTATTTACCGATATTTATTTTTTTTTTCATCGAATTAATCTATTTCAAAATTTGTGAACTAATATAAGTATTATTAAATTGTTCTAAAATCGTTATTTATGAAAGTCAGTTGGAAATACAAATATAGAATAAGAAAAAGAAAAAAGAAAACATAATCGTCGATGATATTTCTAACCGTTTCAAAAAGGCTTAGCTGTTCCATCATCTTTCAGGATGAGAGGAACCAATAAAAATGAAATCGTAGTATAGATATTGAAAGAACCAAAACATTGCTTGCTGTAGATATTATACTGTAGGATTTTGCCCAAGGGTCGCTTTTTGACCCCCTCCGAGGCTCCAACATGGGTAGAAAAATTGAATTTTCTTAGAACTGGCGCGTATAAAACTTTGACGTAGATAGGTGGACTCATCTACAAAAGAACAGATTCACAGAAAATAAAAACTTAATTTCAAACTGCATAGATTTTTTTTATTTACCGATATTTATTTTTTTTTTCATCGAATTAATCTATTTCAAAATTTGTGAACTAATATAAGTATTATTAAATTGTTCTAAAATCGTTATTTATGAAAGTCAGTTACAACTTTTATGATGCTTTTGAAACTGGATAAATGAATAATTACTCTTAAGCCTCGAAATACATAAAATATCAAACCTTTAATCTCTGTTCCTTCGTCTTCAAAGACAAATCAAAAGTGATAAGAATCTCCTCGTATGAAATCAATTTTAAAAGTAAAAGCATTTCATTGGCTGGTATCGACACGTGACAAAGATTGAAACAAAATACACGTGCGTTGTTCAATTCGACATGCTCGATAGTTGTATTGCAACCACGTTCTGAGACAACATGAGGACAGTCAACTAGAGTGCTCAATCTCAGATATACAGATATTTAAAAAAAATATAGTTTTTCAATATGTTACAAGTGGTCATACAAAATACTTAAAATGATAAAAAAAACGATATAGAAGTTGTAATTTAGCCATAACTATGACAACTCCAAAAAGGATCTCGGGATGATGAGCGATTTTCGTGATTTTTGGTATTATTGAAAAATACAATTATTATAATTTATAATGTGTGATAGGCATTTAGTGATCGGCACGAATATATTAAGAGTCTTTATGGAATAACAATCACTTTATTTCTTCAACACGACGTTTCGACAAGATTTCACTAGTTGTTATCAAGTGTACAAAATATAACAAATGAGGTACCATGGGTGCAAAGGATAATATATAGTGACATGTAACAATATTATTATTTATTTGATTATTTTCATTGCAGTTTTAATTTACAATTTTAAAAGTATTGCAAGTTGATTTTTGAATTTCCCTTTTGCCTTTTTGCATTTCTGTTTTAATTTTTTTGGTGACATTGTGACCTAAACAAAAGTTTCTGCCCTCGATGAGATCTATTCGACGGTGTTTTCATGGTTATCGTCCAATGTATACTTTCAGTTTTATAGATAATTGAAATTTGTGATTTTTTACTTAACTCTGTCACGTGACCTAACTCATACATCACAAATTATTTTACCATCATACTATGCTTAATCTGCTCTTTCCAATGATTTATCACATGCATTTGGATTCAATCTGGATCTGAAAATTTACAGATTGAAAGACATTTTGATTGCAATCCAAAATCTATTTTCTAAATTTTGATATCACTTCCGGTTTGGATGTTATTAGCTTGTAAACACTCTATTAATTTGTGTTATACACCTATCCAAAGTTGATAAGGGAGATAATCTTAACTCCATAGCTAGAATTTTTAGGAATATTAGGTTGATGTAGAGTGACTGTAGATAGAGGATAGTGACGGTAAATGATAGTAGGTTGGTGTAAATAGAGGATAGTGGTTATAAATGATAGTAGGTTGATGTAAAGTGATCGTAGATAGAGGATAACGACTACAAATGATATTAGGTTACCCAGATAGACGTCTAGTTCCAAACATTGGATCGTTTTCCAAAGATGAACTTGAAGATGAAACTTTAGTTGATATAATTGAAGACGTAGTACTTAAAGACAGAGATAACCCTAATATATTTATAAGAAGAATTTTAAAGTCTTGTACTGACAAGAAAGGGAAGAAAAAGAAAAAGTCAAGAGTACACAATATAAAACAGTACTGCAGTTATTGTAAAAAAAAAGTGTGAGCTATTTTGCTCAACATGTTTTGGTACAACACAAGTCTGAAAAAGATGTGCATCTCATCAATAAGGAAACAGATAAAAAAAATAGAAAACATATGATCTCTTTGTTAAGGGTGTTACGGCAGAACTGATATATATCACAAAAAGAGCCCTAAAGTTGACAGAACGAACAAGCTATAATTAGAAACGAGGCCATTCTCCGTGATTTTTATTGTTTACCGCATTTACATTATAATTTACGATTCTTTACCCCCTCACAAGTTGCAAGTGTAAATTAATGCTAATATTTTAAGGTATAATTAACGTATAAGATTTCTGATTTTTAAATAATTTTGATGAAATATACCTCCATGATATACACAGTATTTATAATATACTATGTGGATGTTAAAGTGGAAACACCTCGTGTGCACTCTGAAGATGGTATAGTGTCGTCGTAGCGAGAGATAAACAAGGGTGCCAAGGTCTAATCGTATAGGGCACTAAGGGAATAACTATCTAGACTCATCTGGGAATATCTCTGTAATAGTGTAATATCGGCTAAACACGGAACAAACACCTTACAACTGTCACCTCTAGACTATACTGTATACCTCAAGTCTGTATACAAGTTAATGCGCCTAGATAATCAATACTCGTCTACTATATATACCCTCTAAGACAACATCGCAGGCAAAGCACGTGCAGGGAAATCTAACCATCCATCTCGTACCGGAACCAAACTCGACCATAACTCAACACGAACACACCCGGGACAGGCAAGAACAGGAAGTAGTCGTGTTTAACAAGTACAATTGACCCATTTCCACAACACACTCCCCCCTTTTCAAGGATGGCCTCCTGTAAGAGATTTAACAAATCCGGGTAAAGAATACCCCCAAATACTCACCCGAGAACTACAACGGGAAGTCGTGGAGACTTGCCCCGTCCTTGGGATTTAACAAAGACATGGCCGTCACCACAACTCGCCAATGCAATAGAGCACCTACCGCATTGATCGGAGCGATCGTGAACGGCCCTGTCGGAAGGCGCCAGCCGTTAATTCTGGAGGCCACCGACATCCCCGCTCTCGCTATCGGGGAGATATAACTGGTACTTGGAATCAGAGACAGCCGATTCAACCGGTGGCGAAGTTTATCCAGAAGACCCTGGACACCAGGAATCTTCCTCGCCACCGCTCGAACAAACTGAACCCTCTTCCAGTGGGTGAGGGACGACACATTTTCCACTTCCCGATAACAATTTGGTAGGTGAACTTCCATCACATGTTTGTTGAGTCTCCTGTCGCAACCTGGGAAAGGACATACACTAGATCTGTGTCTCTCTCTTTTCTCCTTCACCTTCTTCACCTCCTCTATATCTCTAACCTCTTCCACCATTTTCCTTTCCTGTTTGTTATTTCTCCTCCTTCTCCCTCTTCTTCTCTTCTGCTGCCCTCCGTTATCCGTTATCTCTCCACAGCTTCCATCTCAACCTTTTCATCTATTTCTTTATTCAGCCTATCCTCCAAATCCTGTTCTTCTTGCAACCTCCTTCTTTCCTCTCTCTCATCTCCTGCCTCTCCTGCCTTCAAATCACCTCACGTCTCTCCTCCAAATCCTTCACTTCCTCTGCTCTCCTCCTTTAATCCCTCCTCCTTACTTCCTCCCTAATCCATCTGTCACCTCCCCTCCTCTGCCACAGATGCCATCCTTCATCAGATTTTCTTCTCTCCTCATCTGCATTCTTTCTTTTCTGTTCCTCCTTAACTTTAGCTGATGAATAAATCCCATCCCATCCTATCCAGACGGGGAAATTCGGGTGATCTGGTTCTGCTCGAGTATTCGCTTAGAATTAACCACTTACTCATCTCGAAACTAGAAAACAAAGGTAACCATTTTAACAATTGATACAGGTTTTTATACATTGCCGGAACTCAAGATTGTATGAGAATAAACTGATATTCAGCCAAAAGTTTGGTCACGGCCGAATCATAGTGGTACAGTTATTACAACTGGAACACACTGCCCCCACCACTACAATTCGGACATTTATATTCATTGATCAGATCAGCTTGCTCCTGTGTGATATTGACACACTTGCCATGGAACCATTCCAGACAAGTGTCACACTGGATACCAAAGGCTCGTCCCCAAGATTTTTGACAAAGACAATAAACTTTCTTTAAACTCTTGTAGACTGTACAACTTCTCCATCCTTTTCTCTAGACTGAATAGATTTTATCCATGTTGGTAAATCATGGTCTCGACAAATCTTAATTCTATCATGATGAAGAATCATAACTGTATTTCTGGTTTTGACTCTGAATAAAGATGCAGTTATCTTTCCTATAATTAATCTAGGCCCTTTCCAGAATTTCGTTAATTTTCTGCATTTTCCTTTAATCGATGCTGTATCCAAAGTATAAATAGCGTCACCTACTTTATAAGTCTTCTCATTCATCTTAATATCATAATCCCTCTTAGATCTCTGCTGAGCTACGTTCAATGCATCTCTTGCAATCTCATGTGCCTCCGCTATCTTCTCACATAACCGACCCACATATTCATCTACGTCGGAATCATCCTTCACTGGTGACCTGTAAATCTGCTTGGAGATTAATTTCCCTACCAAGCATCAACATATTAGCAGTATACCCAGTTTGTCGGTTAATAGAAGAGCGAAGTGCTCCAGCCGACTGTGCCATGTTCTCGTCCCAATCTTTCTGGTTTTCACTCACGTAACAGAGCACCGCATCCATTAGAGTGGGATTATAACGTTCAACTTTTATACTTTCCTGTCCAAGTAGTTATTGATAGTCTACTTAACATGGAACACTAATATTGAATTAACTGGAACTTTTGTAATAGATGCAAGTTTGTTCTCAAGCTATTGGTCACTTTGGAATATAGTTTCACCACACTCCCACAGATCATGAGATTGAACTGATTTACTGATTTTCTTTGTGAAATACTAGGTTATTGGGCATTGGACTACTTCATTATAGCAGGTTTTCGATGACATGGCATTCTCAAAAATGAAATTACGTCTTGCATTTTTAAAGGCAAGTCCTGTGGAATTGAGACATTTAAATTTCTCCCAGGATGTACAATATGAACAGAGGCCTTATTCTCAAAAACTTAAATTAGATAAAATCCGGATTTTAACAAATACAGTATTCTAATTGGATAACAAAGTCAAATTTAAATAGTGATTGACCAATCAGATGACTAAAACGCTAATATTATCTTAAGTAAAGTTTTCGAGAATAAGGCCCCAGGAAACGAGGTGATGACAAGTTATTTTTATACGCCCTCATCTCTCTATGAGGACGTATATTGTAGTCACCCCTGTCCGTCCGTCCGTCCGTTGGTCTTTGGTCCGTCCGTCAACATTTGCTCGTAAACGCTCTAAAAACTAGAGTTTTTGACGGAATCAAATGAAATTTGATATGTGTATACATATTCATAAAACGAAAATCAAGTTCGAATTTGAGCTATTTTCGATCATTAGAAGTAGAGTTATTGCCCTTGCCCCAAATCCGTCGGTCCGTCCATCAACATTTGCTTGTAAACGCTCTAAAAACTAGAGTTTTTGACGGAATCAAATGAAATTTGATATGTTTATATGTATTCAGAAAACGAAGATCAAGTTCGAATTTGAGCTATTTTTGATCGTTACAAGCAGAGTTATTGCCCTTGCCCCAAATTTTAAATATGCTATCACTCTCTTAGTTTACAACCGATTTTGATGAAACTTAAAATGGATGTTATTGTGTGACGATATATAAGTTCCACTATAATAACTATTCCAAAGAACATTTGTTATGTAATATTTGTTCCATTTGGACCTTTTACTATATAAAACTAGCCCTAACCCTAACCCTAACCCTGATATTATATGATAAGAGTTCCTGAGATCATTTATTATAATAATGTTTGTTCCAAAAGGAATATTTATTATGAGGAACAAATATACAGTCACAATTGGACCTAAATCGAAAGGTTTGAGAAAGTTTAGTTTTCTCCTGATTAAACTTTTTCCTTTTTCGGCTTTTTCGTTAGGCGTATATGGCCATGGTCCACTATCTTAAGAAGTGTTTTCATTTTTTTTTCATATAATGCTTTTATATAAAAATCATGTCCTTCTAAACTTTCTGGTTCAGACACACTTTCCGGTTCAGCCACAGACACACCTTCCGATTCAGCTTCAGCCACACCATCCGGTTCAGCCACACTCACACCTTCCGGTTCAGCCACAGTCACACTTTCTGGTTCAGACACAGTCTCACCTTCCCGTTCAGCCACACCGTCTGTTTCCAATCTTAAAATAGATTAAAGTTATGCATTCGGGATTTCATATTCATAGTAAATATTCATAAAACAATTCGTTTTTTGTTTTGTGAAAGTAAGGGTTTATTTCTCAAGATAATTTGGAAACTGGAGTTAAATTATCTTTCAAGAGTTATTGATTTAAGTAAATTACTTATATTTCCTCGATCTTATTTCCTAGTGCAGAAATTGTTACTGTAGTGTTAAATAAGATGTTGTTTTCGGTGTTGTTATTGAATTCATGTAGACGGACATATGCAATGTCAAATTCCATGTCTTCCTCATCTATTAAGTAGGTCAGAAAAGGGTCTGAAAAATAAGTTGAAGTGAACGACTGAGACCAAGTTTTATTAAGATATTTACGTCTGATGTTGTCTAACTACGCAGAGATGAGTGAATTTCAATTCTTAAAATAACAATATTATTACAATGATCAAGATCTCAGGTTCTCTTTTTAATACAATATATTTTATTACTAACTTTTGACTTTTCCCATATGATACCTTTTATCACTATCCGTCGCCATTTGGCTTCTTCAATGACCTAAAAGTTAAAAATTGGATAGATAAAGATAAAAATTGATGTTTTGGTAAAACTACAATTCTGGTTCACTCAATTTGATAGATATATTTCATATTTTATATCATAATTCATATAAATTCTTTGTCATTATTCTTTATTTGGAAATATTTCTAACATGCAGCCTAGTGGAAAAAGCTTTATTTGGTAGCCAAATAGTTAAATCATTATGGGAGGCAGTGGTTTTAGTACGTTACGAAATAATAAGAATCTGGGTATGAGAATTGACTTACCTCAAATTTGGTCAACGGTGTAGAGTTTAAGTCATTTCTGCCACTGAATTCGCCAACCATAAGATTTGTTAATCTGCATTTTACACTGCGTGTTTGGTTGTTCCATAATTTAACTGTGATATTAACATTTTTTGTTTCATCTGCAGTGTCTGGTCTTTGGTGGAAAATCTTTAAGAATTTATATTTTTTTCCCCGGTGTCAACTGTTTATCTTTAATCTTAAATAGAAGGTAATTGGATAGATTTTTACTACATCTATATTCCTAATACAAAGTTAATCTCCCTGTGACAAAATTATTCGCATTTTTCTTCTTATTGTAATTAAGGTTTGGTTATATTACGTATACAATAGATAAAAAGTGAGTTTTTCAGACAAAATCAACTTTATTTGATTGAAAGTTGTTGGTAGAAACAATTTTAGATTAGGAAAAACTCAAGAATGTGTTTTGTGCAAAATATACCTACATCATGTAAATATCCCCTCGACGGATATTCTCCGTTTTGGTTTAGCACAAATGGCATCAGCTATGGTTACTATCGGGGGATTCATGAATTCCGCCAGTTTAGTTTCATCGACCGGCATTTCTGAGCTTTGAAAAATCTAAAAAAAGAAGTTCAAATTTAAAAGCAATTTAGGTTTCAGTTACTTATTCTTCAAATATTTAAACAATTGCAACCAGTTTTCTCATTGAAAATAAAACCCAATAAAAATTTGATGAAATCTTACCTTGGAATTATCTGTGATTCTCAACGAGTCTCCGTGTTGTGAGACTTTTGTTAAGGTATAAAATAAATTTGGTATAAATTTTTCACTTTTTTAATGTGATATAATGAGCATGTAAACTCAAGATGCTGTAGCAATGTGGGTTATTGATGTTTTAGGTAATTTCTCAGGGGTGTACAGGATTTTCCCTTTAATCGTTGTCATCTGAAGTTAAAAAAAAAGTAAATCAATTAAAGCATTGCATATTATAAGTACGTTAAATCAGTTAAGGCATTGCATATTATAAGTACGTATTTTTTTTTAACAAAATAATTAATTCGCTAAAATTAATTTTTTTAAAGAAATGTTTAATTGCTTAAGGGCTTAGAGGGATTATTAATTAATTAAAAAATATAATTTCGGCTAACATGAATTCGTAACTGTTGATTTAGTCTTGCCTTGTTGACTGTATAGTAAGATATAATTATTGAGATCGAGTGGATTTTTATAGTATCTGTGTTGTGTCGTAGCATGATTTCCTTGTAATTCTGTCTTGGAGAATGAAGTCCGAATCATTCGGGACTCGTTTGGGTGATCCACATTTATAATTTAATCTCAATCTCAAAGTATTTTTTATATATTTCAATCAAATTTAAAAAAAAAAATAGCCAATTTCAAAAGAAAATCATTTAAGAATCGATAAGAAGAAGCTGCGTCTATGATAAATAGCAAAACTAAAAAAAATATGCTACACAAGAGTAAACCTATCGCTGAAATGTATTCTGTTATTGTTGAAATGCTAGAACAAAAATTAATCCGAAAAAACAATTTATGGTACCGTACATAGCTACTGCATTCATGTAAAAATGTAGTTACCTCCCCTTTCAACAGGTCCTTTTATTATACTGTCGTTATGCTATATATACATTTGTTACTGTGAATATAATTATACTGTTATTGTTGTTACATATTGCTCATTATTATGTTTAATCAAAACGTTTAAAACTAACTTTCTTGTGAATTCATACCGCAATGTCCCAAAAAATCACAGAATATTACATTCTGTTCATAAAGAAAAGTGTAAATAGAATTAGTATTAATTTTGGATTAAATTTTGGCTATAGTTTAAATTTTCTAGCTTTATATCTTTATAAACTAAATTAGATGTAGAAGAAAACGATTGTTTCTCAACTGGTGTTGAAAATAGTGAATCACTATTGTATTCTGTCAATCTACACCAAAGTATGAGAGAATTCTTAGAAAGTGAGACCTATATTCCAATATGCAGTACAAACATACCATACAGTGAGCAAAAATCTATACCTGCTACTCCCGACATAGATTGAATTCTCATTGAATTATCTGAATTACATCTCATAAATTTACCTATGAGAGTTTTACATTTGGACATGAACAAAAGCACATTTCCAATATATCATCATGTTAAAAAACATTTGCCTTTATGTACGTACAATGAACAAACTTTATAATAAAATCTTTAAATGGTATTAGGATTTGCAGGGAATCGGGATGGGGGTCATAATTTCATACTTACCCAAAAGGAATTAATCTGTATTAGAATCAAAACAAACTAAACAGAGATCCGTTTTTAACTGCCTGAAAGAAAACGTTGAAATTAGATTACAAAATGTCAGCCAAGAAAACAAAGCTAGACCGACTTTAAGGAAAAATTCTTTATACGATTTTAATTATTGGGATATACTGGCAAAAGATAGGAAATTTATTTTACATTTAATCAAATAATCCCTAATTTTGAACCTTTTATTTACCTATGCCAATTTGGACAAAAGGACACTGACAATGTGACATTAGACGACGTCGTATGTAAGGTAGGGATAAAAAAAAGTTTCAGTTCATTGTGGCTTAAGCTTAAATTATAGTTTACAACATACTCGCCTATACTGGTCACGGACTGGAGTTCAGACTCTCATCAACAGAAGAGGAACTTTATATTCCGCCAATGGCTTTGTTGAAACCTGCAATTATCAAACTAATTTAGATACGACTGAAATGGATGTATCTTTACAATTAAAACAATTATGTAAATTTAAAGAACAGGTAACCTTTCTACAATTATACGCCGATACCCCACATAGACGTCCGAATAAAAGTTGCAAGCATCCAGTGTCAGGTTGTATTATATTTAGTGGGGTTTTACATCCACAAACGTTAAAAAAACTAGAAAAAGACGCTAAAAATTATTTATGCGTTTTAGAAGACAACATTAGTAAAATTGGAGAGCCCTGTAGTGCTAGGTTAGAAATTGTTTGTGCTCTTTTGCCCACTGATCTAAATTCAACATGCCTGATACCCGCTAACATATATTCTAGAGAGAAAGTTTCAGAATTTTCTACTCTAATCCAGTAATAGTTCCTTTTTATAACATGAATGATGATGAGAACTCATTTTCACCTCTCAATACTTGCGACACATAATTCAGTAGAGCAAGCGAGAATTAAAAGGATTTTTAATTTTTCAGATTCACTTGAAGGAAGCTTGGCATTAGTGTGTGAAAAACTTTTATCCATGTTTTTGCGGGATTTCCCCAAAAATACCCTAACTTTCGAACATTTTGTTCTAAGTTTAAAGTCTGGCAATGTTCCATTGTGGGCAAAGGCAACTCAAGGTTAGTAGTAGTGGGAAATAGGTTACTAGGCGGACAGTTTTACTATGTTGTGGGTATGGCGGCAAATCATCTTTGATCTTTTATGTGTGTCCATAAAATTAGCATAATAGGTGTAGAAATCCCGTAAAACAGACAGTTTATAACCGTAAAATTGGTGTTGTTTTCTCGTTTTAGTAATACAAATATTAATAACGGTAATAAAGGTGTATAAATCTCGTTAAAAACTGTATGTGGTTTGAGTGAATTTCGATTCCAAAATATTTCAGAATGATCGATGTTTATTGATAATAAAAGTGTTTAAATCTCGTAAAACTAAAGATGACCATAGTTAGTTAATCGAAGGTTTATAAGATTATTATTTCTTATTCAGTTTTAATTTAGGAAGAGTATTTCCGTATTGAGAGGATTATATATAACCCATATGCAATTAGTGTAATTTTCTCTACTGTAGGGGTTGCATGTGTGTGCCTTGTTTGAGAGAAATTATCATTATCTACATTTTCGTTTCCATCTTTCGATAGGAGGTAAATGCAAAAGAATTACAACGCACCTTTAAACTTAAGATACACACATAATCCTATTCATATAAAAGTACAATCAATACTAATCAAAATAATCACCGAATCAAAATAATAAGACCTTAATCAGTTTGATATATATTTATTTAGAAGTACACATTAAAATGAACATATATATACATTATGAGAAGAGCTAGCATTTCAAATTGGAGTCGTATCCTATTCGATCTTCTAAGTGCTGCTCGGTATTCTTCGGTGTTGAGGTGAAACTTCAGATAAATAGCACTAGATGTTGAAAAAGGACAAAAATATATGAAATTAAAAAATATGTAGAATGGGACAAATTAAATATTAACAATACTAATCATCTTTCCCTCTACAACTCTTCAGACTGATCGTTCTGTGTATCTATATCGTAACATTAGTGTTTCGAGTTCTGCACATTTGTGTAGTAAATCTTCTAGAGATAATTATTAAGATGATGACAACTAATGTCAGTTCCAATAACCCAATACATTTCCACACTAACTTTACCGTTTATATTTTTCGTGTCAGATACCACAGTTGTAGGAGCAGCTGTAGTGGACGATATAGATGTATATGATAATGATGTTAAAGTTGTTGACGGTGAAATGAAAGATGTTGACATTGATAATATGGAAATCTAAAAAAGATATAATGAATCAATCTTCACAAAATAAAACAATAATTCACAGTTAGGATATAAAAGATATTGCACAATTTTTGACCAAAGTTAAAGCATGAGTCCCCTGAAGATGAAATATCAAAAAAGAAACTTTCAAATCGTGTATTCCAAATGGTATAAATATCCAGAGGAGGTAGAAAAGCAAGAAATTTAAAATTTAAGCTCGCAATCTTCAAATCAATCTTCAAATAAACGATTCATATTTTCAGTTTCAATACAAACATAGTATAAGCTAACGGCAATCGTAAAACACCTAAATTTCGCAACACATGATATTTTCTATGGAACACATTGTTATTCTTTATCTAATATATTGCTTATCTGTTCATAAATTCTACCGCTTATTATAACACTTATTTCTTGGTCACATTTAACATCTCTACAATTAATGGATGTGTGTATAATATTAATTTATTTAATCACAGTAATAATAATCAATAACTCAAACATTTCGATGTACATTCCTATATATTACATTCTTGTAAACATTATATCCCAACTACCTATAAATGTTATAACAATAGTATAGCTTTCTCTAACATCTTCAACTCCAAACAGTGCAACCAACTTAACAAATTATGTCACTTTATTAATATTATTGTAAGATATTTTCGATCCCCACCATCAATCTAATTATTAAAATATATTTTAATTTGTCCATGATATTTTTACTATTTTTATTTCTATAATTCAAATAAGTATTCTTTAAATTTCAAATCAAAAATAGTTATATTTGTACATTGTCCAACATTTTCGTTAATAAAGGTAATAAAGGTGTATAAATCTCGTTAAAAACTGTATGCGGTTTGTGTATGTGGTTTGAATTTTAAAATATTTAAGAATGATTAATGTTTATTGATAACAAAAGTGTTAATATCTCGTAAAACTGAAGATGACAATAGTTAGTTCTCTGCCTTTAAACTTGATATACACACAGAACTCTATTCATATAAAAATAGATTCAAAGTTGATCAGCGAGTTGAAATAATAAGAGTTTAATTGAATTGATACATATTTATTTAGAAGCATACATTGAAATGAACATTTATACATTAGAAGGAAAACTAATATCTTAATCTATCAGGTTGACGCCGTGCCCTATTGGATCTTCTTGGTACTCCTTGGTATTCTTCGGTGTTTAGGTGGAGCTTGAAAGTGTTTAATTAGTTTGATATATATTTATTCCGAAGTAACATTAAAATAACCGCTATTATTATATATCTATAATTCAAATCTATATTATCTATACTTTAAATCTATATCAATATTTCAAATCTATTTCTATATTCAAATCTATATCTATAAGCCTACTTCAAATCTATATTTTATTTCAAATCTATATTTGTATTTCAAATTTATATTATATTTCAAATCTATATTTATATTTCGAATCTACATTCTTTATATTTCAAATCTATATCTTTATTTCAAATCTATATCTATATTTCAAATCTATATTTGTATTTCAAATCTATATCTATATTTCAAATCTATATTTGTCTTTCAAATCTATATTATTTAAATTTCAAAACTATATTATTTACTTTTCAAAATTATATTATTTATATCTGTATATTTAATTTAATTGTTTATTTTCTTTAATATGTATGTCATATCGTTGATATTTTTGTATTTCCTGTAGCAGCATGTCTTTTGCTGTAAAAGAATTAAGTTATGACACCTGATAATGACAATGTAAATTGTTGAAACGGTGTGTAATTGTTTATAGCATATTAAACCAAGGAGTAGTATACCATAATACAGTGAAAACCCTGAAGACCACACACCCTGAAGTAGCATACCATGATATTGTGTTCTGTTATTTATGTGAACTCTACACCTACAAAGGATTATTATCTCTAATATCATATCATCATATTGTTGTCGTCAATAAATTACACTGGACTAATACAATATAATTCAACAAACATTGTGTTATGTTGTATGAAAAATATTTAGTCTGTAAATTTAGTTCCAGTTTTAGAACTTATCAATAAATTACACTGGACTGATACAATATAATTCAACAAACATTGTGTTATGTTGTATGAAAATATTTAGTCTGTAAATTTAGTTCCAGTTTTAGAACTTATCAAATAATTACACTGTACTGATACAATATAATTCAACAAACATTGTGTTATGTTGTATGAAAAATATTTAGTCTGTAAATTTAGTTCCAGTTTTAGAACTTATCAATAAATTACACTGGACTGATACAATATAATTCAACAAACATTGTGTTATGTTGTATGAAAAATATTTAGTCTGTAAATTTAGTTCCAGTTTTAGAACTTATCAATAAATTACACTGGACTGATACAATATAATTCAACAAACATTGTGTTATGTTGTATGAAAATATTTAGTCTGTAAATTTAGTTCCAGTTTTAGAACTTATCAATAAATTACACTGGACTGATACAATATAATTCAACAAACATTGTGTTATGTTGTATGAAAAATATTTAGTCTGTAAATTTAGTTCCAGTTTTAGAACTTATCAATAAATTACACTGGACTGATACAATATAATTCAACAAACATTGTGTTATGTTGTATGAAAAATATTTAGTCTGTAAATTTAGTTCCAGTTTTAGAACTTATCAATAAATTACACTGGACTGATACAATATAATTCAACAAACACTGTGTTATGTTGTATGAAAAATATTTAGTTTGTAAATTTAGTTCCAGTTTTAGAATTTATCAATAAATTACACTGGACTGATACAATATAATTCAACAAACATTGTGTTATGTTGTATGAAAATATTTAGTCTGTAAATTTAGTTCCAGTTTTAGAACTTATCAATAAATTACACTGGACTGATACAATATAATTCAACAAACATTGTGTTATGTTGTATGAAAAATATTTAGTCTGTAAATTTAGTTCCAGTTTTAGAACTTATCAATAAATTACACTGGACTGATACAATATAATTCAACAAACATTGTGTTATGTTGTATGAAAATATTTAGTCTGTAAATTTAGTTCCAGTTTTAGAACTTATCAATAAATTACACTGGACTGATACAATATAATTCAACAAACATTGTGTTATGTTGTATGAAAAATATTTAGTCTGTAAATTTAGTTCCAGTTTTAGAACTTATCAATAAATTACACTGGACTGATACAATATAATTCAACAAACACTGTGTTATGTTGTATGAAAAATATTTAGTTTGTAAATTTAGTTCCAGTTTTAGAATTTATCAATAAATTACACTGGACTGATACAATATAATTCAACAAACATTGTGTTATGTTGTATGAAAATATTTAGTCTGTAAATTTAGTTCCAGTTTTAGAACTTATCAATAATTACACTGGGCTGATACAATATAATTCAACAAACATTGTGTTATGTTGTATGAAAATATTTAGTCTGTAAATTTAGTTCCAGTTTTAGAACTTATCAATGAATTACACTGGACTGATACAATATAATTCAACAAACATTGTGATTTGTTGTATGAAAAATATTTAGTCTGTAAGTTTAGTTCCAGTTTTAGAACTTATCAATAGATTACACTGGACTGATACAATATAATTCAACAAACATTGTGTTATGTTGTATGAAAATATTTAGTCTGTAAATTTAGTTCCAGTTTTAGAACTTATCAATAAATTACACTGGACTGATACAATATAATTCAACAAACATTGTGTTATGTTGTATGAAAATATTTAGTCTGTAAATTTAGTTCCAGTTTTAGAACTTATCAATAAATTACACTGGACTGATACAATATAATTCAACAAACATTGTGATTTGTTGCATGAAAAATATTTAGTCTGTAAATTTAGTTCCAGTTTTAGATCTTATCAATAAATTACAATGGACTGATATAATATAATTCAACAAAAATTGTGATTTGTTGCATGAAAAATATTTAGTCTGTAAATTTAGTTCCAGTTTTAGATCTTATCAATAAATTACACTGGACTGATACAGTATAATTCAACAAACATTGTGATTTGTTGTATGAAAAATATTTAGTCTGTAAATTTAGTTCCAGTTTTAGAACTTATCAATAAATTACACTGGACTGATACAATATAATTCAACAAACATTGTGTTATGTTGTATGAAAAATATTTAGTCTGTAAATTTAGTTCCAGTTTTAGAACTTATCAAAAAAATTACACTGGACTGATACAATATAATTCAACAAACATTGTGATTTGTTGTATGAAAAATATTTAGTCTGTAAATTTAGTTCCAGTTTTAGAACTTATCAATAAATTACACTGGACTGATACAATATAATTCAACAAACATTGTGTTATGTTGTATGAAAAATATTTAGTCTGTAAATTTAGTTCCAGTTTTGGAAGTTATCAATAAATTACACTGGACTGATACAATATAATTCAACAAACATTGTGATTTGTTGTATGAAAAATATTTAGTCTGTAAATTTAGTTCCAGTTTTAGAACTTATCAATAAATTACACTGGACTGATACAATATAATTCAACAAACATTGTGTTATGTTGTTTGAAAAATATTTAGTCTGTAAATTTAGTTCCAGTTTTAGAACTTATCAATAAATTACACTGGACTGATACAATATAATTCAACAAACACTGTGTTATGTTGCATGAAAATATTTAGAATGTAAATTTAGTTCCAGTTTTAGACTTATCAATACCTATAAACACATTGGTATTAGGCTATACATTGGTGGTAGCTAATGAATTTTTCATGAAGAATCGAAATATTATTTAATCATTAATTCATATTTATCTTAGAGTTTGATTAAGAAGACAAACATGAATATATTTGTAGACATTAACCTAAAATCTTAATACTGTTGACCCCCAAAACTCCAAATTGAATATAAGCGGTAACAAAAAATCTTTAAATGTTGTGGATATAAATATTATTATTATTATTACTGAATGTAAGCTCTAATATTCAGTAATTTTGTAATTTATGATACAGGCCTTATGTATTCGACTCTTGATTCAAGGATTTAGTTTAAAAGTTTTATTTGCATCATATAAAATATCGATGTTGATACAAAAAAAAAAAAATACCTATTCTTCATATTTTTAGCATTCAGTTGTTAATTCTAAACCACATTAAATGTGTTAGAAAAGCAGATAAAATATTTATTCAAGAAATGGTGCGAAAATAGGAAAGTACACCCGGAAATTTAATTGTCAACATTGAGACCAATTGTTTTCCAGACTTCAAAAGTTAAAACTACACGAAAAGAAGCCTTGCTGGAAGAAAACTATTTTTAACTATCCAGGTGGATATTATTCATCCCCCCCCAAGACTCTGTTCGATCGTCTCAAAGATATTGCAGATATCGATGTTTCTACGGACAACCAGTGTTATGAACGGTTTGTGATGTTTGATTTTGAAGCATTATTATTGGAAGTATTAGCAAAAAAGCGAAACGATTGAAGTCTTCTTTTCTCTCGGGGCGCACTATATCTGATATACTGTTTCCAGCTATTGCTAAATACAGACTATCCGTATCCATTTGAAGACATTCAAAATCGGATCGATCAGTGAACACGTCTAAGAAATCATAATAAAACTGTAACATTCGTAATTTAGCGTACTGCATAGATATATTTAAGGATGTCATTTCCGTTAGCGGTATCGCAAGAAAACTTCTCTTTTGAACGGCTAAAGAAAAGGGTTTAGTAAAAGGGAGGTAACAGGTACGAAAGAACAGTGCAGAGAGGTGAGGACGTAGAGGACGACCCCCCCCCCCCCCCCCCGAAGGGGGAGGGAGAGGTTAAAAGGGGGGGGGGGGGGGTCGTCCTCTACGTCCTCACCTCTCTGCACTGTTCTTTCGTACCTGTTACCTCCCTTTTACTAAACCCTTTTCTTTAGCCGTTCAAAAGAGAAGTTTTCTTGCGATACCGCTAACGGAAATGACATCCTTAAATATATCTATGCAGTACGCTAAATTACGAATGTTACAGTTTTATTATGATTTCTTAGACGTGTTCACTGATCGATCCGATTTTGAATGTCTTCAAATGGATACGGATAGTCTGTATTTAGCAATAGCTGGAAACAGTATATCAGATATAGTGCGCCCCGAGAGAAAAGAAGACTTCAATCGTTTCGCTTTTTTGCTAATACTTCCAATAATAATGCTTCAAAATCAAACATCACAAACCGTTCATACCACTGGTTGTCCGTAGAAACATCGATATCTGCAATATCTTTGAGACGATCGAACAGAGTCTTGGGGGGGGGATGAATAATATCCACCTGGATAGTTAAAAATAGTTTTCTTCCAGCAAGGCTTCTTTTCGTGTAGTTTTAACTTTTGAAGTCTGGAAAACAATTGGTCTCAATGTTGACAATTAAATTTCCGGGTGTACTTTCCTATTTTCGCACCATTTCTTGAATAAATATTTTATCTGCTTTTCTAACACATTTAATGTGGTTTAGAATTAACAACTGAATGCTAAAATTATGAAGAATAGGTATTTTTTTTTTTTTGTATCAACATCGATATTTTATATGATGCAAATAAAACTTTTAAACTAAATCCTTGAATCAAGAGTCGAATACATAAGGCCTGTATCATAAATTACAAAATTACTGAATATTAGAGCTTACATTCAGTAATAATAATAATAATATTTATATCCACAACATTTAAAGATTTTTTGTTACCGCTTATATTCAATTTGGAGTTTTGGGGGTCAACAGTATTAAGATTTTAGGTTAATGTCTACAAATATATTCATGTTTGTCTTCTTAATCAAACTCTAAGATAAATATGAATTAATGATTAAATAATATTTCGATTCTTCATGAAAAATTCATTAGCTACCACCAATGTATAGCCTAATACCAATGTGTTTATAGGTATTGATAAGTCTAAAACTGGAACTAAATTTACATTCTAAATATTTTCATGCAACATAACACAGTGTTTGTTGAATTATATTGTATCAGTCCAGTGTAATTTATTGATAAGTTCTAAAACTGGAACTAAATTTACAGACTAAATATTTTTCAAACAACATAACACAATGTTTGTTGAATTATATTGTATCAGTCCAGTGTAATTTATTGATAAGTTCTAAAACTGGAACTAAATTTACAGACTAAATATTTTTCATACAACAAATCACAATGTTTGTTGAATTATATTGTATCAGTCCAGTGTAATTTATTGATAACTTCCAAAACTGGAACTAAATTTACAGACTAAATATTTTTCATACAACATAACACAATGTTTGTTGAATTATATTGTATCAGTCCAGTGTAATTTATTGATAAGTTCTAAAACTGGAACTAAATTTACAGACTAAATATTTTTCATACAACAAATCACAATGTTTGTTGAATTATATTGTAGCAGTCCAGTGTAATTTTTTTGATAAGTTCTAAAACTGGAACTAAATTTACAGACTAAATATTTTTCATACAACATAGCACAATGTTTGTTGAATTATATTGTATCAGTCCAGTGTAATTTATTGATAAGTTCTAAAACTGGAACTAAATTTACAGACTAAATATTTTTCATACAACAAATCACAATGTTTGTTGAATTATACTGTATCAGTCCAGTGTAATTTATTGATAAGATCTAAAACTGGAACTAAATTTACAGACTAAATATTTTTCATGCAACAAATCACAATGTTTGTTGAATTATATTGTATCAGTCCAGTGTAATTTATTGATAAGTTCTAAAACTGGAACTAAATTTACAGACTAAATATTTTCATACAACATAACACAATGTTTGTTGAATTATATTGTATCAGTCCAGTCTAATTTATTGATAAGTTCTAAAACTGGAACTAAATTTACAGACTAAATATTTTCATACAACATAACACAATGTTTGTTGAATTATATTGTATCAGTCCAGTGTAATCTATTGATAAGTTCTAAAACTGGAACTAAACTTACAGACTAAATATTTTTCATACAACAAATCACAATGTTTGTTGAATTATATTGTATCAGTCCAGTGTAATTCATTGATAAGTTCTAAAACTGGAACTAAATTTACAGACTAAATATTTTCATACAACATAACACAATGTTTGTTGAATTATATTGTATCAGCCCAGTGTAATTATTGATAAGTTCTAAAACTGGAACTAAATTTACAGACTAAATATTTTCATACAACATAACACAATGTTTGTTGAATTATATTGTATCAGTCCAGTGTAATTTATTGATAAATTCTAAAACTGGAACTAAATTTACAAACTAAATATTTTTCATACAACATAACAGTGTTTGTTGAATTATATTGTATCAGTCCAGTGTAATTTATTGATAAGTTCTAAAACTGGAACTAAATTTACAGACTAAATATTTTTCATACAACATAACACAATGTTTGTTGAATTATATTGTATCAGTCCAGTGTAATTTATTGATAAGTTCTAAAACTGGAACTAAATTTACAGACTAAATATTTTTCATACAACATAACACAATGTTTGTTGAATTATATTGTATCAGTCCAGTGTAATTTATTGATAAGTTCTAAAACTGGAACTAAATTTACAGACTAAATATTTTCATACAACATAACACAATGTTTGTTGAATTATATTGTATCAGTCCAGTGTAATTTATTGATAAATTCTAAAACTGGAACTAAATTTACAAACTAAATATTTTTCATACAACATAACACAGTGTTTGTTGAATTATATTGTATCAGTCCAGTGTAATTTATTGATAAGTTCTAAAACTGGAACTAAATTTACAGACTAAATATTTTTCATACAACATAACACAATGTTTGTTGAATTATATTGTATCAGTCCAGTGTAATTTATTGATAAGTTCTAAAACTGGAACTAAATTTACAGACTAAATATTTTTCATACAACATAACACAATGTTTGTTGAATTATATTGTATCAGTCCAGTGTAATTTATTGATAAGTTCTAAAACTGGAACTAAATTTACAGACTAAATATTTTCATACAACATAACACAATGTTTGTTGAATTATATTGTATCAGTCCAGTGTAATTTATTGATAAGTTCTAAAACTGGAACTAAATTTACAGACTAAATATTTTTCATACAACATAACACAATGTTTGTTGAATTATATTGTATCAGTCCAGTGTAATTTATTGATAAGTTCTAAAACTGGAACTAAATTTACAGACTAAATATTTTCATACAACATAACACAATGTTTGTTGAATTATATTGTATCAGTCCAGTGTAATTTATTGATAAATTCTAAAACTGGAACTAAATTTACAAACTAAATATTTTTCATACAACATAACACAGTGTTTGTTGAATTATATTGTATCAGTCCAGTGTAATTTATTGATAAGTTCTAAAACTGGAACTAAATTTACAGACTAAATATTTTTCATACAACATAACACAATGTTTGTTGAATTATATTGTATCAGTCCAGTGTAATTTATTGATAAGTTCTAAAACTGGAACTAAATTTACAGACTAAATATTTTTCATACAACATAACACAATGTTTGTTGAATTATATTGTATCAGTCCAGTGTAATTTATTGATAAGTTCTAAAACTGGAACTAAATTTACAGACTAAATATTTTCATACAACATAACACAATGTTTGTTGAATTATATTGTATCAGTCCAGTGTAATTTATTGATAAGTTCTAAAACTGGAACTAAATTTACAGACTAAATATTTTTCATACAACATAACACAATGTTTGTTGAATTATATTGTATCAGTCCAGTGTAATTTATTGATAAGTTCTAAAACTGGAACTAAATTTACAGACTAAATATTTTTCATACAACATAACACAATGTTTGTTGAATTATATTGTATCAGTACAGTGTAATTATTTGATAAGTTCTAAAACTGGAACTAAATTTACAGACTAAATATTTTCATACAACATAACACAATGTTTGTTGAATTATATTGTATCAGTCCAGTGTAATTTATTGATAAGTTCTAAAACTGGAACTAAATTTACAGACTAAATATTTTTCATACAACATAACACAATGTTTGTTGAATTATATTGTATTAGTCCAGTGTAATTTATTGACGACAACAATATGATGATATGATATTAGAGATAATAATCCTTTGTAGGTGTAGAGTTCACATAAATAACAGAACACAATATCATGGTATGCTACTTCAGGGTGTGTGGTCTTCAGGGTTTTCACTGTATTATGGTATACTACTCCTTGGTTTAATATGCTATAAACAATTACACACCGTTTCAACAATTTACATTGTCATTATCAGGTGTCATAACTTAATTCTTTTACAGCAAAAGACATGCTGCTACAGGAAATACAAAAATATCAACGATATGACATACATATTAAAGAAAATAAACAATTAAATTAAATATACAGATATAAATAATATAATTTTGAAAAGTAAATAATATAGTTTTGAAATTTAAATAATATAGATTTGAAAGACAAATATAGATTTGAAATATAGATATAGATTTGAAATACAAATATAGATTTGAAATATAGATATAGATTTGAAATAAAGATATAGATTTGAAATATAAAGAATGTAGATTCGAAATATAAATATAGATTTGAAATATAATATAAATTTGAAATACAAATATAGATTTGAAATAAAATATAGATTTGAAGTAGGCTTATAGATATAGATTTGAATATAGAAATAGATTTGAAATATTGATATAGATTTAAAGTATAGATAATATAGATTTGAATTATAGATATATAATAATAGCGGTTATTTTAATGTTACTTCGGAATAAATATATATCAAACTAATTAAACACTTTCAAGCTCCACCTAAACACCGAAGAATACCAAGGAGTACCAAGAAGATCCAATAGGGCACGGCGTCAACCTGATAGATTAAGATATTAGTTTTCCTTCTAATGTATAAATGTTCATTTCAATGTATGCTTCTAAATAAATATGTATCAATTCAATTAAACTCTTATTATTTCAACTCGCTGATCAACTTTGAATCTATTTTTATATGAATAGAGTTCTGTGTGTATATCAAGTTTAAAGGCAGAGAACTAACTATTGTCATCTTCAGTTTTACGAGATATTAACACTTTTGTTATCAATAAACATTAATCATTCTTAAATATTTTAAAATTCAAACCACATACACAAACCGCATACAGTTTTTAACGAGATTTATACACCTTTATTACCTTTATTAACGAAAATGTTGGACAATGTACAAATATAACTATTTTTGATTTGAAATTTAAAGAATACTTATTTGAATTATAGAAATAAAAATAGTAAAAATATCATGGACAAATTAAAATATATTTTAATAATTAGATTGATGGTGGGGATCGAAAATATCTTACAATAATATTAATAAAGTGACATAATTTGTTAAGTTGGTTGCACTGTTTGGAGTTGAAGATGTTAGAGAAAGCTATACTATTGTTATAACATTTATAGGTAGTTGGGATATAATGTTTACAAGAATGTAATATATAGGAATGTACATCGAAATGTTTGAGTTATTGATTATTATTACTGTGATTAAATAAATTAATATTATACACACATCCATTAATTGTAGAGATGTTAAATGTGACCAAGAAATAAGTGTTATAATAAGCGGTAGAATTTATGAACAGATAAGCAATATATTAGATAAAGAATAACAATGTGTTCCATAGAAAATATCATGTGTTGCGAAATTTAGGTGTTTTACGATTGCCGTTAGCTTATACTATGTTTGTATTGAAACTGAAAATATGAATCGTTTATTTGAAGATTGATTTGAAGATTGCGAGCTTAAATTTTAAATTTCTTGCTTTTCTACCTCCTCTGGATATTTATACCATTTGGAATACACGATTTGAAAGTTTCTTTTTTGATATTTCATCTTCAGGGGACTCATGCTTTAACTTTGGTCAAAAATTGTGCAATATCTTTTATATCCTAACTGTGAATTATTGTTTTATTTTGTGAAGATTGATTCATTATATCTTTTTTAGATTTCCATATTATCAATGTCAACATCTTTCATTTCACCGTCAACAACTTTAACATCATTATCATATACATCTATATCGTCCACTACAGCTGCTCCTACAACTGTGGTATCTGACACGAAAAATATAAACGGTAAAGTTAGTGTGGAAATGTATTGGGTTATTGGAACTGACATTAGTTGTCATCATCTTAATAATTATCTCTAGAAGATTTACTACACAAATGTGCAGAACTCGAAACACTAATGTTACGATATAGATACACAGAACGATCAGTCTGAAGAGTTGTAGAGGGAAAGATGATTAGTATTGTTAATATTTAATTTGTCCCATTCTACATATTTTTTAATTTCATATATTTTTGTCCTTTTTCAACATCTAGTGCTATTTATCTGAAGTTTCACCTCAACACCGAAGAATACCGAGCAGCACTTAGAAGATCGAATAGGATACGACTCCAATTTGAAATTAATATGCTAGCTCTTCTCATAATGTATATATATGTTCATTTTAATGTGTACTTCTAAATAAATATATATCAAACTGATTAAGGTCTTATTATTTTGATTCGGTGATTATTTTGATTAGTATTGATTGTACTTTTATATGAATAGGATTATGTGTGTATCTTAAGTTTAAAGGTGCGTTGTAATTCTTTTGCATTTACCTCCTATCGAAAGATGGAAACGAAAATGTAGATAATGATAATTTCTCTCAAACAAGGCACACACATGCAACCCCTACAGTAGAGAAAATTACACTAATTGCATATGGGTTATATATAATCCTCTCAATACGGAAATACTCTTCCTAAATTAAAACTGAATAAGAAATAATAATCTTATAAACCTTCGATTAACTAACTATGGTCATCTTTAGTTTTACGAGATTTAAACACTTTTATTATCAATAAACATCGATCATTCTGAAATATTTTGGAATCGAAATTCACTCAAACCACATACAGTTTTTAACGAGATTTATACACCTTTATTACCGTTATTAATATTTGTATTACTAAAACGAGAAAACAACACCAATTTTACGGTTATAAACTGTCTGTTTTACGGGATTTCTACACCTATTATGCTAATTTTATGGACACACATAAAAGATCAAAGATGATTTGCCGCCATACCCACAACATAGTAAAACTGTCCGCCTAGTAACCTATTTCCCACTACTAAGGTTACTCAAAGGACATTTTTGCACAAGAATTATCAAATGTCTTACTAAAATTGAGATATCCCTGTGTCACACAGTTTGCTGCAACAATGTTTAAGAAATCTGGCGGAAGCGTAGAGGCGGTAATTTTCCGTGGATTTGCAAATGAGAAATTTTGTTATTTTCCTAAGATACGAGCATATGATCAGGATAGAAATGCGAAATTTCCTGGAATGGAATTGACGTTATTCAGCTTGCTGAAACTGAAGAGGAAAAGTCAATTCCTACTTTAGCTGCAGAGGTTCAGCAAGAAGTTTCGTCACATTTAGTGGCTAATAAATTTTGCTTCGAATCAACGATAAAAACAATGCCTGATCAATGGCCATGGATGATTCCCGTGGTAACTAAATTGGAAGGTAAGTACACAAATAGAACATAACTCGTTAAAATCTGTGTCTATGTTACCTGCGTAGCATTTTTACAACTGAATAATTACATAGATTATAGTCGCGTTTACACAGCCAATAATTATCCGGGCCGAGTCCGGACCGAGCCCGGCTCGGCAAAAAAAGTGGTAGTGTAAACGGGTTGAGAGGGCTCGGCCCGGTTCTAATTTCAAGTGGGCCGAGCCCGGCAAGTAGAGGTGAGCTCGACCCGGACCGAGCCCGGCTCGGCAATATATTTGTGCAGTGTAAACGCGCCACTGGGCCGAGCCCACTTACCTGGGGAGTTATGCGCATGCGCGATGATAGTATTGACCCTGTGACTTCATTCGCAGAAACCATTGTCGTAATAAACTACATTGTTTGCAATAGCTTGGTAGGTAAGTAGGCATGCAAACATGAACTTTTATTATTGTGTGTCTCGAAAACAAAATTAATGCATTTAAAGAATCGTTTGAGGTTTGAATGTGGCAAAATATTAACTACGACTTCAAAATCATCACTTTGTTTGTGGCATGCGCAGGCGGTGTGTACTTGATGTCTCACCATTCTGGCCCGGTGAAAACAGCGCTGTGTAAATGGTACCTGTCAGGCGGGCCTGGCCCGGGTCGAACCCGGTTCACTTCAAGCGAGCCAATTTTTAAGGTAGTGTAAACACGGCTTATAATAAACTTGCCCAGCTTGATTTACAGATAAACGACATAAAGCCCAAGTTGAGGCCTATGGAAATTTTAAGTGGATTTCGAATGCCTGGGCTTAACAGTGTTAATATTTGTCGCCTTCATCAATCAATTCCTTTTAGAATCCTGACAAAACTTGCAGCTACTACCTCTTCTAAAAAATCTTTTGTTAAGAAAAAACAGGATTCTGAGCAAGTGGAAGAAAACATAGTACTTAAGATGAGGACGAAAATCAAACAGTAGAAAAGGTTGATATACGACACGTTCCAACATGTGTTACGATGAAAAGGTGGACACCATGAGAACTGTCCATTGTGGATATGTTCAAACATTTACCTTTCAGGGAAGCCTATTTGAAATATGTAGAAATCTTCAAATCTTCCATATCATAATTTAAACGGATTCAAGAAAAAATATGTATAATAATAATAATATCTATAATAAAAAGGATTAAGGTTATAATTACAGAAATTGATAAACATGATAATTACCAAAGAAATTACTTAGTTCAAGAATTAATATAAAAACAATTGAAAATGCTGTAGTTAAAAGCATTAACTTGAGAAAAAAAAATATAAAAGAATTTGGAAAAAAAAAATATAAAAGAATTTGAAAAAAAAAATAATATCTATAATAAACAGGATTAAGGTTATAATTACAGAAATTGATAAACATGATAATTATCAAAGAAATTATTTAGTTCAATAATTAATATAAAAAAAATTGAAAAGAGTTAACTTGAGAAAAAAAATGTAAAAGAATTTGGAAAAAAAAATATAAAAGAATTTGGAAAAAAAAAAATATAAAAGAATTTGAAAAAAAAAAGAATAAAAAAAGATTAACTGTGCCATTGGCGGTCCGAAGCCCGCATGAAAAAACAGGATGGGTCTTTAAAAATGTAAAATAAAAAACAAAACATTGTTGCCCAACTTATAGGAATATCTAAAAGTAGTGAGACAACTATTAAGATTATGATAAAGAATTAAATTGTTTATATCTTTTGAAGTAATGATCGGATAGGAGAGTTAACCCTTTGCAAACCCATGGCTAACCTTTTTAATGAGAAACTTAGTTAGATTAGATTTCGGTGGAGGGAGGGTTTGAATCTCCCAAATGTACAGCCCTAGGATGGAACAAATACTTTATTGAGAAAATGGGATTAAGGGTCTGGATTCAGGCTTTTCTTCTGTTGTGATCTGAAAGTAGAAAAAATAAGAACTCGCCGTCTGGGCGAGTAGTATAGTATCTGCTAATTAATAATTGGTTTTAGTTTGCTATGAACCAGATTGTCATTAAAGTTCTCATTTTTTGAGTAGCCAACTATCATGTTCTGCTTATAAACATGGGGAAATTTCTCTTGAAGACTCTTGTAGTGGGTATGAACTATCTTGCTTGCTCGATTACTGGTTGTATTAAACGGGACAACAAAGGGTGCTATGCCTGCAAAATGATGAATATTGAGTCCTATAGGTCTTGCTGTATTCAATGTTTCAATCCAGTGGGCTTCTCTGGATTGTCTGAATTTGGTGGATGCATCTTCCGGTAAATCAATTTCTATACGTTCAATTGGGGTTAGGGTGAGATCGTTTATTGAATGGTCATCGAGGTTGAAATGATTAGAAACGGACTTGTCTTTCTTTAATTTTATATCTGATCTATGAGCATTGAAACGAGTGCGTAAATTATTCTTAGTTTCTCCTACATATTGTTTGGGGCATTTCTTACATGAAATTAAATAAATTACATTTGAGCTATCACATGATAAATACTCCTGTATCGGATACCTTTTATTAGTCAAGCTACTCGTAAAATAATGAGTTTCAGATACAAAGGGACATGTTTTGCATCTACTTGACAAACATGGAACACTACTTAAACCTGGAGGAACTTCGGCATAGAGTCTAGTTTTCGCTGCTATTTGCGCTAAAGTAGAGTTTTTTATGTTTCGTAAAAATCGTTTGGAGTACCCACGCTCTTTCAGTTTTGAGAAAACAATTGTACAGGCTTGGTTGAAATCAGAGGATCTTGTGCAAATTCGATGAAATCGTAAAACTTGTGATTTAATTATACCGGAAAAGGTATGTTTTGGGTGAAATGAGCTTTTGTGCAGAAGTTGATGAGTATCAGTTTCTTTGAAATATACCTTAATGTCTAGCTTATTGGTTTCTACTATGGAATCTCCTTTGAAAACAGTGGTATCTAGAAAATCTATGCTTTTGTGACTGTCGTTGGCGGTTAGTTTGATGGACGGATGGTGGTTGTTGAGAATTTCAAAGAATTCCCAGAACTGCTCAATGGAATAAGTCCTAACCATAAAAATGTCATCTAAATGATCACCTATAGGCCTAATTCGGTGACGACAATATGAAGCTTCTTCAGGGACTGATTATACTTTTAGGACTCCAGGGCATAGTCACAGCAGGTAAGTTGGCTGTTGTTAATTCCAAGGCTTTTTTCTTGAACAGGATCACACTAAACAGCTGTGAACATCTAGGCTATATATTTTACAATGATAACAACTCAAATTCAAGTACTTTTAGGGGGGCAGACGTCCAATCAAGGGGGGCAGTTTAGGTATCCACCCCAAAACACCCCTTTTATGGAAAACTTTGTTTTATTGCAATGCATTGTTACGCCATTACAGTGTCATTTGTAGAGTTATTTCTACATTTATTGGTGCAGTCGAAAGCCTGGAAATGAAATTTTCTGAAGTTTCGGGACCCCTAGATAATTTGATTCCTTGAAACGCGATATCCTGACATTTCCTGATATTATCCAGCGAATTTAAGGTTCAAGATTATTTCTATAGGTTCCATGGGTTCTTGTCTGAAAACGTTTTGAGATTTAGACGACAATTAAAGGCATGTACCGGCGAATATAGGGTTCACGCGTATATGAATAGGGTCTGAAGTATATCAATAAGAAAATTTTGAGAAGAACGCCAATTGGAAGTCTGGAAACCCGATTTCCTGAAGTCTCTTCTATAAATTTTTGAGAATTAGACTTTCTGAAACGCGATTTCCTGACAATTCCTGGTGTTAAAGTTAACTTGTAGAGGAACTGTGTGACTAAAACATAGCAAAATCGAGAAAAAGATGTAAAAAATTCCTGAATTTAAGGTTCAAGATTATTTCTATAGGGTCAAAGAGATCCTATCTAAAAAAAAGAAGAGATTTAGATGCGAATTTCAGACAGGGTAAGGGTTATTTGAATAAGGTCTGAGCTGCCAAGAACGCCAACTCGTGGAAGCCTCGAAACACGATTTTCTGAAGTCGGGGATCTCTTCTAGGAAATTCAAAGAATTTGACTCCCAGAAACGCGATTCCTGATGAATTTAAGGGACTGTGGGACGAACACTGGAAAATTTTGAGAATCAGATATTTGAAAATGCAAATTCTTAATATTTCCTGATATAAAGACACTCTTTAAAATGAATTAATGTATCTTTCAAAAATAACACTTGAAACTTTTTTTAGGGGGGCAAGATTTAAATTAGGGGGGGGGGGGGCAAAGCCTGATTCCCAGAATGGTCCATGACCAAATCTGGCATTGAATTTTCCCGGATTATCAATACCTATATACAACTTTGACGTCATGTTTGTAAATAATTTATATGGTTGAGAGTTCGTGCTTGGGTTTTATTATTCAACGAATTCATTCCAAATACCTATGCTCTAGGGCGGATATATAGGTCCATAATGACATAAAATTGGAATATAGAATCTCATTGCACAGCTCGTAGCATGACTCGATGATGGCATATTTGAACCGCATAAAAAGTTTTTCAATAGATCTGAGTTGTAGTGCAGCCTTTCTTCTTGTTAGCAACTTTTGCTCATGTTCTCGAGTCAAATTAGATTTTTAATGAAAAGTCCGTAACATCCCAATCTTCACTCGTTTTCTCTTGTGACCAAGACCGGGGCCGTGGCACAAACCTATATATAAAATGGAAGGGCCATTTACCCCTTACCAGCCAGATTGCGAAACCATCATGGTGACTCCCCAAGAAGATATTTACCTGGTCTCTAAGGTCAGTGGTGGTCATGGAAAATTAGTCAAATTGGACAAATCCGGATGGAGTAGTGGCAAAACTGTGACGGTTCTAGCTTCGGCGAAGCTGACTCAAGCCGGACATAAACATGATCCGGTGGGTGGTGACATTTCACCGGATGGAAAAGAAATGTTGATTTAATACAAATACCATGTCTATCACTGGTATGTGCCAGACGGAGATTACGTCGGAGCTATAAGTAATCCACCGGAAGATCTTGCGTACGTGGTAGAAACGCAAGGAGAATCGGTTTGTTGGGACTCAAGAGGTGGAGGGTACTAAACGATAAGTGAAGGGAAGAATCAACATCTTTACTACTATCAGAGAACCTCTCCAGTAGTGGCTAAGTTTTCGCAGACGTGGCTCTAGGAAACCAATTCGTTTCAGGGACTAAAGATGATCATGAGTCTATATGTAATAAATTAATTAGTTGTTTCTATTTCGGTTCATTTTTTCTAAAGTGAGCAGATCTACTTCAGTCATTTAATATCGAAACCCAGGTTTTTTTTTAACCATTCTACATATCAATGTTCTGTTTAGTTTTATCATCATCTTTGGTGATGCCACAAGGATGTTTGGAGAAAGAGGATAGGGTTTATTACACATGACACAATGTCGATAACTTAACCTTATTTTGTGTACGCAATCTGCTGGTATCCGTTCACCCTTACGTGACAAACAAAGGCTACTTGAAAGTAAAAGATATTGGTTTCTTCTGGGGTTTTTTGGCAGTGCGTCAAACGCACTGCTTTGATTTGCAAATGACTTTTTTTTTGCAGTGCGTTCTAGCTAACGCAATGCTTTGTTTTCATAATGACTTTTTTTTTTGTCTATTTCTGTTCACTCTAATTCGGTATGAAGGGAGCATGCCACACATAATCTCACTTGTTTTTCTATGATAACTAACTGCTCGGGGTTGCGTGAATTTAGTAAAATGACGATTTTTTGTCTAACCGGAAATGACATATGATATAAAAACCCATTTTATGTTCTTTACCTCTGTTTTTGTTTATTTCATTATTCTAATGTCTATATAATAGCTTTCAACATAAATGCACTTTTAGACATTCGTTGCTGACTTTTTGGAGCACTTTTTAACCGTTTTTTTTAACTTTTGCAATTTTATTGCGATCAATTTGAAAACTTACAGATGTAATCTTTTTGCAGTGTGCTAGAAATAATCATTGCCTCAATATGAAATGGTAATATCTGACCCAGATATTTCATATCAGCCGCCATCTTGAAATGAGTAATTTTTCTTTAAATCGAAATTCAGAATCAGGGAATCATCTGATTTGACGAAAACGATGTCTACAATCGATTGCGAACAAAACATGGCGAGCCGATTTTTGAATTTCGATTCAGAATTTTTTTCATTTCCGGTTTAAATTTTCAGTAATAGTCAAAACTTTTAAGGTTCATATCTTGTGACCTTGACCAACCTTGTGACCAAAATAAAAGTTGTTGCCCTGGACAAGATCTATCCAATGGCATAATCGTTTGAGATGCCCAATGTTTACTTCCGGTTTTATGGCCGTCTGAAAATTGAAATTTTAACTTTAAACAACTCTGTCACGTGACCTAATTTACATACGACGCAAATTATTTTTGATTACCCACATGAAAATATGGACTTATATTGCCGTCACCCCTGTCTGTCTGTCGGTCCGTCAATAGTTTCTTGTACATAGAGACCGGAGTTTTTATCCGATTTGAATGAAGCTTGGTATGTGTATTTATCTTGATAATATCTCGGGTGAGTTAAAAAATGGAGCGATTTCAGTCGTCAGTTTGAGGGTTAATGCCATTGACTTAGTGAAAGACTTAGTGAAAATGTTAAAATTAACTTGTGTGTATGTGATTTAGGCTAGAGTTTTTATCCGATTTGAATGAAGCTTGGGATGTGGATTTATCTTGATAATATCTCGGATGAGTACGGGTTAAGAGTTATTGCCCTTGACTTGACTTTTTTTGGTTGAAATTTGAGAAATGTATTTTCATTTAATGTAAACTTGCAAAATTACAACTTCTATCAAAACTAAGACTAACAATAGCATTGTCAGGTTGACATTCCAATTCTCATAAAAATAATCGCAAAAATGAATAAAACTTTTTAACTTGCACAGGCAGTGAAGTTTTCATTCGATTTGATTCATTTAAATATCAGCTCAGATAAGTGCGATGTTGGTGCAATCAACTTTGAACTTTCAAATTTGCTGAAGCACTCATGGCATAAAAACCGTATCCACTCGTAGGCATAGGATAACCTCTATATATATGGTTCAAATAAGTGATAATATATTGAAAAATCTGAGATTTATTATTATAATAATAATAAGGGGGAGTGGCTCATACAGGATCCTGTCCTCAAGCACCTGTGGCAAAAAATAGCTTGCAGTAAACTCTCTACTGGTAGGCCCTGGACTATTTCATTTTTAAGAAGATTGGGATATGTTAAGCGAAAGGGAACCATGCTTCGCGTAAAATTCCGTTAGATTTCCCATAACAGAAGGAACCCTTTTTGAGAATTATACGAGAAAAAGTTACAGAACACAAGATTCCGGCCGAACTGGTAATTAATTATGATCAAACAGGACTTAAAATTGTGCCAGTATCAAATTGGACTTTAGCACCCGAAGGTTCTAAGCAGGTAGATGTTATAGGCTTCGAAGATAAGAGGGAAATAACTGCGTTATTAGGTAGCTCTGCTGATGGTTTTTTATTTCCACCACAATTGCTGTACACGGGAAAACAACTGTGTGTCACGCCAAAATTGAATTTCCGGAAAACTGGAATGTTAGCCATACAGAGAATCATTGGAGTAATGCACTTTCTATGATAGAATATATTGAGGACATTATCATTCCCTATTGTGATAGCGTTAAGGAAAGATTAGATTTACCCTTGGACCAGAGAGCATTACTAATTTGTGACGTGTTTGCGGCCCATTGATGCGAGTCTGTAATGAACGCGTTAAAATCGGCTCGTATAGAGGTCGTGTTTGTCCCTGCTGGATGTACTGGCGAATTGCAACCGATGGATTTATGTGTCAATGGAGACTTCAAACGGGCAATGAAAAGTGAATTTACCGACTGTTACTCGGATCGCATTTCAAAGGATCCTGAAACCCGAGTTGACATGAAACTATCCACCCTGAAACCAATCCACGCAAATTGTTCGTGAAAGTGAAAGTGAACTACAATTAAAACGTGACATGATTTTGTTTGGATGGACAAAAGCCGGAATTCTACAAGTGTTAAATGAATGAAGACATTAACTCATAAACCAACAACTGGAATCGCACCATTTTCAAACTCATCCGAGATATTATCAAGATGAATACAAATACCAAGTATCATTCAAATCAGATTAACACCCTAGCTTCTATCGCGTACACAAGTTAATTTTAACGTTTTTCACTAAGTCAAGGGCAATAACTCATAAACCGTCGACTGGAATTGCGCCATTTTCGAAATCATCCGCGAAATTATCTGGATGAATACACATACCAAGTTTCATTCAAATCGGATAAAAACTCTGGTTTCTATTGCGTACACAAGACATTGTTGACGGACGGACGGACAGGGTTGACGGCAATATAAGTCCACATTTTCATGTGGGCGTATAAAAATACAACTTTCGAAATAGAAAGAAATTGTATCTACATTGTTGTAGTTATAAAGCATCCATATACATGTAATAAGTTTATTTTACATTCTATCTTTGTCTCACATAGTCTAGGCCCTGTCACACTATAAAAATTGAATCAGCCGAAATTCCTTTTGATTGCTATGAACTATCGACACATTTTTTTCTTGGCGTAATATTATATAGCGTTTTTGTAATAGATCGCACGAAGGTCTATGCATAACGTGATAAACATAGAATTCCCCCGAAAGGTTTTGTCGTTTTGACGAATTTGCGCATCTTACATATAGCTACAGTTTTAGTTTTAATGTTTACAAAGTATCAAGTGCCAATCCGCTAGTATAATTTAGTTATCGATATATATGTTCACATTATTTTATTATACGCCCTCATCTCTCTATGAGGACGTATATTGTAGTCACCCCTGTCCGTCCGTCCGTCCGTCGGTCCGTCCGTCCGTCAACATTTGCTCGTAAACGCTCTAAAAACTAGATTTTTTGACAGAATCAAATGAAATTTGATATGTGTATACATATTCATAAAACGAAGATCAAGTTCGAATTTGAGCTATTTTCGATTGTTAGAAGCAGAGTTATTGCCCTTGCCCCAAATCCGTCGGTCCGACCATCAACATTTGCTTGTAAACGCTCTAAAAACTAGAGTTTTTGACGGAATCAAATGAAATTTGATATGTGTATACATATTCATAAAACGAAGATCAAGTTCGAATTTGAGCTTTTTTCGATCGTTAGAAGCAGAGTTATTGCCCTTGCCTCAAATCTGTCGGTCCGTCCATCAACATTTCCTTGTAAACGCTCTAAAAACTAGATTTTTTGACGGAATCAAATGAAATTTGATATGTGTATATATGATCAGAAAATGAAGATCAAGTTCGAATTTGAGCTATTTTCGATTGTTACAAGCAGAGTTATTGCCCTTGCCCCAAATCTTAAATATGCTATTACTCTCTTAGTTTTTAACCGATTTTGATGAAACTTAAAATGAATGTTATTGGAGCTAAATCGAAAGGTTTGAGAAAGTTTTGTTTTCTCCTGATAAATTTTTTTCCTTTTTCGAATTTTTCGTTAGGCGTATATGGCCGTGGTCCACTATCTTTCCTTAAGTTTTGACACTAATGATAATACCTTTCTAGGCAAGCAAGCACCATCGTTTATATTAAGTAAGAAATGTTGCATAAATGTCAAAGTATTACTGCTTTTTTTTTCATAACTAATGTTAAAAACATAATACGTACAGAATAATACTTCAAGGGCCATAATAAATTCAGACAATTTTGAAATTTGTGTGTCATCGGCAACAACTCAAAATTCGGTTGATTTCTCCACTGTTACTGGTGTTGTAACTTTATCTGGTTTCTGAAATATGGAATTAGATATTCGTTGTGGCATTCGTATTGAATCCCGATGTGATCAATTATTTCACATGCTTTGGGCTTTATACCAACAGCCTATTTAAGAATTTTACGTTTTTTTTGTATATTATGTTTGTTGCGCGATCAATTGCTTTTGAGACAAACGTTTAATTCATATATATTTGAAGGCAGACACTTTTATTCATAAAATTTCGATGGTATAGGCCCTATATTTGATTTTTTTATTTGAATTTGACACGAATCTTATTTTGCTTCATTGTTGTGCTTTGAAACTGTAAAAACGTCATAAACTACAGATTATTGAGAAATAAACGCCAATTTGCATAACTGTTTACTTACCAATTCGGAAGGGCAAACAATCCTACATACATCTTCTTTTAGAAGTGCAGGCAACAACAATAGGGCTTGATATGCAACAAACCCTGCAAATTAAATCAATGAAATGGAATGTCGTTTTCTCAGTCGCAGTGACAAATATTGAGTTTGACTTTCAAGAATACAGATTAAAGCAGAATGATCCAAGTTTATTTTGACCAATGATTTTGTGTATCAAGCACAGGCTTATATAAATCGACACCACAATAGTTGGCCATTCACAGTTCTAGTACTGGAATTATTATTTTATTGACTTTTTTTTAGAAAGAATAAGCAGTAATGAAGGCGCATTTCGGATTTATTTGAACCCCATTCACCCCAAACACTTGGGGTTTTAATCACTTACTATTTCTCTTATCCACACTTTTCTGTTAATTTCTTCCATGATTCCATTAGCTTGTGGTGATAATAGTATAAGTTTTTCAGCATACTTTTGCAGAGACGCCACCAACCGTTCCTCGATATTTAATTTCAGCCAAAATCTACAGTAAAATAAAGATGTCTATATCTCAAAGCGTTCCATACATTATTTCTGCGTTAATTTGCATGCAATACAACACAATATACACTACATTTTATCTGACTTTAATGACATTTTATATGATCAATCATGTTGCGTCAAGTAACATAGTCTTTCATAATCCATTAGAGTTAAAAGTCTACTGTCGCTTTACTGAAAACTTCACTTAACTGTTCGCTTTATTGAGACTTACCTGGTCTACCATTTTATTTATTTATACTCTTTTATTCCTCCAAAAATGAAGATTTACAAAACAATATACATAAACACATATTATATAAATGGGATTATAAAGAAGTTATGAAATATAAACTTAAATACATAAATTGATATTTTGATATACATCGGCTGACCTTAGTTTAATTCATGTTGATACAAGTCTTTAAAAATACTATACACATTCGTCAATGCCAATTTTCTGAATGCAATTACTTCTGAATCATTAAGAACAACTGGCGTGAATTTGAGAAGCTCTACCAGGTAGCTAATACTTGAGAGATTACGAAAATAATTATACAGATCATTTGAAATACTATTTATGCCATTTAGAAATAACAATTTGTTTAATTGATAGTTGTCACATTCTGTAAGTCTATGTAGAACTACAGACGAATATGTCAAACCACATTTATCACATAAAATAGCAACATCAATATCGTTGCTGACCATAGAGCAAACCTTTACAAATAATTTGCTGTGCTCTTTCAAATTAGGAAAACGCAAAACAAAATACAGGATGCGGTTCTAAACGACTATGAAATTGATTAAAAATACTGAGCTCAGGGTTGCTTTTTACTCTATTACCCCATGATGATTGAATGGCAAGATTTACTAATTTTTTCCATCTGCATTTCGTTGGAAATATATTAGTCCTTAAAAATTCACTGATATAGAAAATAAGATATTTCTGAGCTATGCTAATAATATCAGGTACAAAACCACGTTGGTTAGTGGAACATTGGTTCTTATAGTCCCGTGGTTCTCGCCGATTTTTTCCCGCGACCCCATTTCCACCATCGAGCGTCTTGTTGCGACCCCATGCCAAACCCTTTTAGTCACAAAGCAACCATTTACCTATAATTTAATCTAAAAATGTACATATATATTAGTACCATTAATAAAGTATTATGCAAGCATCATTATCTGTGTAATGAAAGTCTGGAAACTTCGGAATTTATTATGAAATTCCTTGTTTATTATGAAATTCCTTGCACTATGCGCTCATAGCGATGTTCGTACTTGGTAAGAGAACATAAAACAGTCACACAAATGATTGTCCGTAATACGGGACCGATACTTTGTTTTTGTCTGTACCATGTGTGAGAAGCCAGCTTCGCACACGTAGGTTGTGCAGAACCGTACAAGAGTTATCATAGACAAAAGTTTTCATAGAAAACAAAATAGAAAATCTTGGTAGATAGTGTATAGCCACTGATTCAAGGCAGTGCTAGGGAATAATAGATTGAAAAAAAAACAATCAGGAAATTGACCCCGCGACCCCAAGACGGTCCCGCGACCCCACCATTTCGTCTCTGCGACCCCACTTGGGGTCGCGACCCCGCATTTGAGAACCACGGCCAATAACCTAAAGATCAGTTATTTGCGAGGTAGTTGGTACCACTCTAAGTTAATAAGTTGCCCTAAGTATAATAACTTTTGTTTGTCAATGTAAGAAATAATTGTAGTCCAGCCTAAAATGCCGTTACATTTATCAGTACGTGTTCTGATATTTAATGCCAGGATTAATTTACATGCAAAATTTTGACTTCTCTGAAATTGGACCACAATTGACACCCATACAGGGCCTTTGTAAAACTAAACTGTTTGACGAGTTTCATGCTTATTAAAGGGTTAAGGCCGTCTCCATTCACTCCACATTTTATAAGAGTGGTTACACCAGTACGCATTAAGCAGTTCTTTCACTCGATTGAAAATTTGAGGTGAGAGTAATACCAACATGTTTCACAGTTTTAAGAACAGGGAGTATTTTATCACAGAGATGCATATCAAGATGGGTATTTGATAATTTCTGTTTGGGATGAAACTCAAGGACTACGCTCTTTGAAGATGAGAATGAGAATCGCCATTTGTAACTGTACGATTCACACAGCTTGAGCAGATTTTGGAGACCAATTGGGGTACTTGATAGAACTGCAATATCGTCTGCCTGAGTAGGGCAACAGCAATTTGCAGAGTAAACGCTAGTTCCAAAGCATGAAGAAGATAATTCGTCTAACAAGCCATTGACATACACCAAGTACAATTTTGCGGATAGAACCCCGCTCTGCCGAACACCTCTTTGCAGCGTAAAGTCTCGTGAATAATTGTTTCCAATCCTTACACAGCTTTTCATATTTGTATACATATTGTCTATAAGCTGCCATAAAGTACTGCAAATTCCAAGATCGTATAATTTAAGAAGCAAACCATTATACCAGACGGAATCAAAAGCTTTAGAACTGTCTAAAAACGCACAATAGACATAGTCAGAACGTTCACAGGAAAAATGTGTATAGTCTCTTGAAGATTAAAAGACGCATGCATGGATGACTTCCTCTTTTGATAAGCAACTTGTTGCTTGTTTAGAAAGTCATTCTGAGTCTGGAGTTGTACGAGTCTCCTCTCAATTACTTTCTCAAACACTTTGGCAATCGCCGGAGTGAGTGAGATGCCACGATATGAATTCGGATAATTCCTGGGTTCGTGTCCGCCTTGTATTGTTTTTAAAATTTTGATGAAAAAGATTTTTATATATATCGGGTGGGCCTAAAAAAGTGGCAACACACTTTAATATGATATTATGGAAAATGTATGGGAGCTATAATTTTGATATTACACACCCATCACAATATAGTAATTTGACATCTTCACTAGAAATTTCAGACCAAAAGACCAAATAGTGTTAATTTGCCAGCAATTTTAAAATTAGAGGTCAAAAAGTGCAATATCGAAGAATGTCAAATGTTATCTATCCGAACAATGACTATGTGTTTCAGCAGGATGGAGCAACTTCCCATACCAGCAATGCAACACAAAGTTACCTAAATGACGCGACCCCAAAGTTCATTTAAAAAGTTGAGTGGCCCCCGCAGTCCCCTGATTGCAATCCCATGGACTTCACTGTGTGGGACTCTCTCTCAGAAAAAGTCTATGCGGATCGAACAAAGGTGTTCACGGAAAATGAACTAAAAGATCGAATTCGTGAAAAATGGAACGAAATCCCACAGGCAGAGATCAGAAAGTGTATTTCTTCATGGAAAAAAACGATTGAGGGCTGTCTGCAATCAAGACGGTGGACACCATTGATCACCTTTTCAAGTGAAACAAAGTTTAGATAACATTTGACATTCTTCGATATTGCACTTTTTTTACCTCTAATTTTAAAATTGCTGGCAAATTAACACTATTTGGTCTTTTGGTCTGAAATTTCTAGTGAAGATGTCTAATTACTATATTGTGATGGGTGTGTAATATCAAAATTATAGCTCTCATACATTTTTCATAATATCATATTAAAGTGTGTTGCCACTTTTTTAGGCCCACCCGATATATATATATATATTTATGTTTCTTTACTTGTTTCACAGATGCATGTCATATATTTGGTATGTAATCTGACATTTGTGTAAAGTTTGTCTTGTTGCATTGCAGCCGCTCCAACAGGCTAAATCATACATGTCCCTTCCCAACTCTCCATACTTTTCTAGTGACAGTCCAAATTTTAGGTTCTTTGCCCCATCTTCCTGAGATACCTGGAATACTGCTCGCTGTATTTAAAAATATAATTATGTAATACCGTAAAAAATATTTATCTAATCAAATTTTGTCCAAAAACAATTCCAGAATGTAGAAAGAAAAGAAAAAAACAGCTCAACCTCAACCACCTTAACTACTATCTGTAGTTCAATATCAACCCCCTCAACCCCCCCCCCCCCCCCTTTTCCTTAACTTACACCGACTTTAAGTCGGTTGTAAGGGCATTTATCCATCAACGATGGCAACAAAGATGGGATGCTGCAGACACAAACAAACTTCATGCCATCAAGCCTCTTTTAGGAGATTGGCCCAACTCCTAGTGTGATGATAGGAGAAATGAAGTTGTTTTGTGTCGCTCTCTACTTTGTCATACTCACCTCACTAACTGTTACTTTCTCAAGCGAGAGCCTCAACCAGTCTGTGAACACTGCCAGGTCCGCCTGACAGTGAAGCACATTCTGATTGAGTGCAGGCATCTCGAACCTTTGAGATCCCAGCACTACCGTGCTAGATCCCTGTTTCATTTGTTTGCGCAACCTTCTCTTTATGAGAAGGTTGTTGCATTTTTAAAAGCTGCAAATCTGTATTTTAAATTTTAATTTATTTGTCATTGTTTTGTTTTATGATATATTTTTTTTTTTTTTTTTGTTTTAATACCACTTTGTGGTGTCATACTGTGATATTGTTTTTAATTTTCTTCGTTCTGTGATAATTTTTGTTTGTTTATTTATTTCATGTTTGTTTTAATTTTGTTTTGACATGTTTATTTTTATCGTGTTCTAGAGCTATATAGCCCATTTGGTGCTGATGCTCCTTAATACATTTCGTTTCATTTCATTTTTCAACCTCAACCCCAAAACCATTGAGGACAATAATAGATGAATCTGTTGTTAAAAAACAAAAAGAAAAGAATGGTATGTATTGTAGCAGTTTATATTAAATTATACAAAAAAAAAACCATGTATTTCAGATATATTATGGACCCTCAGATTCTGAGGTCAATGTTACACTTCTGTACTATATCCAGGCGAACACCAAAAGAGGACCGAGACTCAAATATATTTGTGACACATGTATTATTTTGTAACAGAAATTGAAGGTTCTGTTTGAACATTGATGCGCTATGTTATTACCAAATATTTACATTTTATTGTCACGCGCTACAGTGAACCCTTGTGAAAATTTTGCATTCATTTACCGATGAACGGAAAATTCTAGAGTGATCTCCCGTGACGTCGCTAAACAAAAGAGAAATGTGAAAAGAAAACTCTTCAATAGTGGGAAATCTGGACGACCAATCTCTAGTCATGCTGATATGGAACGCCAACTTGGACCTGCGTGTGGTCAGTCTTGCAGACAAAAATGTTGCACTAAGCTTTCTCATACAGATCGCATGAACATCTTTAAGTCAATTTTGGGAATGAACAATCATCAGAGACTAGAGATTTTGTTGCATCTCATGCAAAGAGATTTGGCATAAAAAGTAGTGTTACAAAAGCAGAAAGTCGTCGAAAGTATTCAACATATTATTATTTACCAGTAAATGAAATCTACACCAGAGTGTGCAAAAAAATAGTTCTAAACACTCTTGATATTTCTGATTTTATGGTTAAATACAACCTTGATAGATGTAATTCTGGCATCATTGAAAAACCCAAATCCAAAGAACCATCAAACAAAACACCTTTAGAAATGATGGATGCAGTTATAAATCACATTAACAGCTTTCCAAAAGTTGAGTCATTACAGTCGATCGACCACAAAGCGCGAGTACCTTGATCCAAGTTTAGCAAATATGTACAGACTTTATTTACAAAGATGTCAAGATCTCCAAGAGAAGTTTGTTACGGAATCCATGTACAGGCAAATTTTTAATACATAATTTAATTTGGGATTCCATATTCCTAGCAAGGATCTCTGCGACACCTGCTCTAAATTCGATATGAAGAAAGAATCTGGAACTGTTGATGCTTCTGATGAGAATTGATTAGCCACCTTAAACGAAAAGAACAAGCAAGAACAGCAAAATCAGTAGATAAAGTTGTAGGCAACAATATTACAGCAGTATTTGACTTACAACAGGTTATGGTTGCTCCAAAACTGTCTGTTGGGTCAGCCTAATACCTTAGAAAACTGAATGATTTCAATTTCAAGATACTTGAACTGGGGATCTTTAGATGGTAAACCGTTGGAATATATACAAAATGATTTTATACGTTCTATTTTACATTTAAGTAAATCCACTCCATTAGTTGCTGCTTTAGTTGAACTAGGTATTTTTCCTGTGTATGTACAGCGTAAGGTTCAAATTGTTAAATTCTGGAATAAGGTTGTTGGCTCTGATAATCCTCTTATTTCTGGTATATACGAGATTCTATGCAAGGATGACGTTAATGGCAAACATAACTGGGTAACTGATATACGATTGCTCCTTAATGAAACCGGCTTCTCATTTTCTTTTTTTTTTTTTTTTTTTTTTTTCAATTTTATTATTTCCCATACATTTATTGACAATACCAAGGATGGGGCCTTGGCTAATTGCCTTACAGAATTAAATTATTTTGTACATTAAACATAAATCAAATCAAATTTATATGAGTATAAAAATTCATTATAAGAAATTGTTAAATAATAGATATTCGAAAGCAGATACATGTATATAAGATATAGGATAACAAAAAATAAAGATAAAACATATATATAACGTAGACTCGTTCTATTTTCAGATTAGGGATTCCCACATATTGATAAAGTAAATTGTATTAAGTGTTAGTTTAGATCCTGTCTGTAATGTTAAAATATATTTTTGTAGATAGGCATTTAGGTCCCTGAAAGATGGTAGTTTCTCATTTTTCGCGCATGTAAAAATAAAATATTTGCATAGCAAAATTAATATATTTAGAGGAATTTGATTTGATTGGTTATTTATCCCAAATAAGATATTGGGGGATGTAAATTCAAAATAAATATTGTTTTTTTTAAAAAAGTTTGATAAATCATCCCACAGTGAGGATACATATGAACAAGAAGTGAATAGATGTATATAGTCTTCTACGTGTGTTTTACAAAAGGTACAAGAATCGGATTCTGATATTTTAATTAATTTTAGATAAGATTTTGTTGGTAGAATCCTATGTAACAATCTGAACTGAAACCATTGTAAATTTGAATCAGGAATTATATTGAAATGATTGCCAAAAGTAAATTTCCAGTCAATTTCATAATTATTGAAAGTTTTGTTCCATTTAGAAATTGCAGTTGGATAGTTCTCTGATTTAGTTAAAAGATTGTATATATTTTTGCTTCCGGATGAGTTTTTCAAAATAGGTTTTAAGTATATAGGGATAAAAGGTCGTATGGTAGGTGATAGGCTTATTGAATTTTGGATATTTTTTGATTTAAGATATGTTTTAATACAGTTTATCAAACCTTGATATTTCAAAAATGATTGTATTTTCAAGTTAAATTTTAATTCTAGTTCTTGTTTTGACAAGAAATCGCATTGATTATCTAACAAATCTCCGAGAAAAGTCACCCCATTTTTGTGCCATGATTGATAGAATATGTATGAATTATTAATTTTTAAAAAATTATTATACCATAAGGGCATTTTTAAAAATACATTGGAAATATCAATTTTTTTTATTAATATTTGGTATGCATTTAGTACATCTTTCCAAAAATTATTTTTGCATTCAGTCTTAATTTTATTGATAAAAGCATCTCCAAAATTTGCTAGATTATTCAAAATATCTGTGCCCAAAATGGCCTCAAATATGTTTATCCATGACTGCTCAGTAATATATGCTCGGCGTATCCAAGTTAATTTCAAAGAGTTTATAAAGGATTCAAGTTCTGTCATTTTCAAACCGCCATTATCATAAGAGGTAATTAACACAGAGCGTTTAACTCTGTCGATTTTTGAGTTCCAAATAAAAGCAAAGAATTCAGTGTTAAGTTGTTTTATAAAGTTAATTGATGGATTGGGAAGAGAAATAAATAAATGTGTTAATTTTGGTATGATAATAGATTTTAAAACGGTTATTTTGCCAATAGGAGTTAAATATCTTCGTTTCCATTGGGAAAGAGTTTTTTGGATTCGTATTAATTGTTAATTAAAATTTAATTCTATCATGTCATGTAAATCAACAGAAAAATCAAGCCCTAGAAAATTAAAAGTGGTATTTCCCCAATCGAGTTTCCACCTATCATGATGATACACCTCATTACTATATTTTTTACTGCCAATCCATACAATTTTAGTTTTGGAACTATTGATTTTTAAACCAGACAATTTTCCGAAAAATTCAAGACAGTCTAAGGCTGTAAAAAGAGATTGTTTGGAACCGTCTAAGAAAAAGGTGGTATCGTCTGCAAATTGGGAAATTTTATGTTCTTTATTTTGAATCATAATACCTTTTATATCGTTATTACTTTTTATTAGAATTGCCAAAATCTCTACCACGAGAATAAAAATATATGGAGAAATCGGATCTCCTTGACGACATCCTCTTTGAAAAATAAAAGGATCTGATAGAATACCATTTTAAATGATAGAAGCTTTGATATCTTTATTTAGGATATTTATCCAATTTTTAATATTTTGACCAAAGTTAAAAAAGTCTAAAATTTGATTAATAAATGACCAGGCTACCGAATCGAAGGCTTTTTCAAAATCAATTAATAATAGCAGTCCAGGTATGTCATTGTGTTCTGTAAAATTCATTAAGTCATAAACTAAGCGGGTATTTTCGCCTATATAGCGACCACTTATAAAACCGGTCTGAGAATCAGAAATTAGAATATTCAAAACAGATTTTATACGATTAGCAATACAACCAGATAATAGTTTGTAAAATACATTTAAAAGAGTAATAGGTCTCCAATTTGATATGTTTTCTCGAGGTTTATTTCCTTTAGGGATACAAGTTATAATACCAAGTCTTTGTTCTACAGGTAAAGTTTGTGTATTATATATCTCATGTATTGATCGAAGAATGAAAGTTTTAAGATGCGGCCAAAAAAGTTTATAGAATTCCGCTGGAAAACCAGTCGAACCAGGAGATTTGTCAGTTTTTATTTTTTTTAGTACATTTTGCAACTCAGTTTCTGTAATTTCACATTCCAAAGGATTTGATTGGCAGTTATTTAATTTAGGGACATTACAATGCTCTAATAATTCAGTAAGGTTACTGTCTATAATTTCAGTTTTTCTACTATCATATAGGTTCGAATAAAAGTTTTTAATCTCATTTAGAATTTCCATTTGATCATCTATTATCCTACCTGAGTTTAATTTAAGAAATTGAAAAGTTTTATTAGTGTAATTATGGGATTCTAAATTACAAAAAAATTTAGTTGGTTTTTCTCCATCTTCAATCCATACAGATTTTGAACGAATCATTTCACCTTTCATCTTTTGTTTTCTTAAATCTATCAAATCTTCTTTACAGCTTTCTAAATTTTGCATATCATTTTCATTTAATTCATTTTTATCGAGTTCTATTTCTAAGGTATTAATTTTACATATTAGATTCTGTTCTTTTTTATCGAGTTGACGTTTTTTATATATAGAATAGCTAATGGATTTAGATCTTAATTCCATGAGTAATGCTGAGAAGAAAGCAGAATCAGAGATATTAAATTGTAAATTCTTTTCTTCAATTTCTTCAATTTTATCTTGATTATATATAATAATGGCATATTGTTTTTTTTCTCTTTAATTTTATTAATTATAGAATCAACATACTCTTTATCCTTAAGGAGACTTGTGTTTAGTTTCCAAAGTCCTTTACCAGGTTTAAATTTATTAACAACTAAATCTAACTGTACAGTGGAATGATCGGATCTGTAGCCCGCATTTATTTTAATATTTTTTATGTGATTTGTTAAGTTTTCTGAAACTAGAAAGAAATCAAGTCTGGCTTGTTTTTTTGGTTTATTTTTTCGCCATGTATATCTTTTCAATCTTGGGTTTAATATTCGAAAATAGTCAATAAGTTTGCATTCAGACATAATTTGAAATAGACTTTGTCTGGCTTTCGGATTTTTAATATGTAGATAATTATATGTATCAAGGGCAGGATCCATAACGAGGTTAAAGTCGCCACATACCACTGAAAATATATTGCCAGTTTCTAATATAAATAATCGAATTTGTTCAAAAAAAATTGGATCATCTTTATTTGGTGCATATATATTAATTAAACTGAATATCAAATTTTCCACATTTAAATCTATAGCTAGAAAGTTCCCTGTTTTATCCTTTTTAATATTTTTAATTTTAAATTCAATATTATTATTTATCAAGATAGCCACACCTCGAGAATTGGACGAGAAAGGATTAGAGATACATTTAAAACCCCATTTGATTTCTATTTCAGTTTCATCTTTCTCCGTAAAATGAGTATCTTGTAAACACAGGATATTGAAATGTTTTTGTTTATAATATTGAATGACGTCTTTACGTTTTTCTGGGGAACCAATACCTTGACAATTTATAGTTATTATACTTATTGTGTTACTCATTAATTAATAATAATGATTGTTTTTCAAAAATGCAATACACGAGTCTAATAAAAAAAATCGAAGTTGATTTGCTACTTTCCAAGTGAAGAGTAGGTAACAATTTATATTGATAATAAGTAATAGTATAAAAAATAATGTTCATTAATGGGAAATAATAAAATACATTAATAATAAAATACATAATTATTATATAAATACGAGTGCTTTAATCAAAGTGTTCTTTCACTTTGTATGTATAACTTACTGGGCACCAACTTAAAAGAAAAATAAAAAAAAAAACCAAAATGATCTAGGAGAAAAGTATGTAAAAAAACAAATTATCAAAAACCAGAGGAAGGAAACAATTTTTTTACATATAGACCTATATTCTTTGTGAAATCACTTGATTTTGGTATTTTGCCTATACATGTATATGTTAAATTCAAATTTGGGTCTGTTCATCTGTGTATATATAAAAAGGGTGTTCACAAAGAAAAAAAAAAAAAAAAAAAGAAAAAGCAATGTTGGGGAAAAACAAAAGTTTTGAGAATCGGACTATTTCACAAGATATTATTAATGATTTCACAAACTTTCTTATGGTCTTGTTCTTATAATTGCAATTGGAAGAAGCATGACAAGCATTTTTAGATCTTTGCACCACAGTCTCCGAAAAGCAGAAACTTTTTATGCGTCTGCACATACTTTAGCCTGTTTTAAAGGGGTGCATTCAAAAAAAGAAGTATACATTGTAATATATATTATCTGGCTATATGATATAGCCCTAGTTTTATCCTTTAAGTTAACTAAATTTGTGAGAATCGCTGTGATTATTGCCAGCGTTTATATTTAATATAAAGTAACTGTGTTTAAAATAAAAAAAAACAAAAATTTGTAACATTGTGTCAAAGTTTAATGTAAGTATGACCTACAATTACCGCTGAGTATTAGGTCTTTATTTAAGTTTTGGAGCAGCATCCAGCTGTCTCAAAATTTCAAATTTATCTTCATATAATTCCACCTTCACTCGCCTTTTACCTTCTTTGGATGCATATACAGCACCATTGAAGTACCATGCCGATGACACATCTTCATACTGTTTCAATCTGTTAATAAGACCCGTGTTTAGTGCTGTCACGTCATCAAAAACTTTTATTCCCTTTTCAAACAATTTTGGTCGATGTTTCATTATTTTATGTTTAACTTCAGTGTTTTTGAATTTCACAATTAGTGGTTTTGGTTTATCCATATACTTTGATGGTAATCTGTGAACTGCTATAATGTCAGTATCAACGATTTCAACACCAACACTTCGTAACAAACTTGTGACACTATTAGAAAGTACTTCATGGTCGCATTCTGGAAAATTCAGAATTTTAATGTTGTTTTTGCGACTGTATTGTTCATTTCTATTACCAAGTTTAATTGCATCGTTTGCCCTTGTCTCTAAATTGGAGTTACGATCTTTGAGCTTGGCTAGTTCTATTTTAATTTCACTGTTTTCATTTTGAAGTTGTTCTATTCGTTCATAATTCTTTTCGGTTCTCTCCATAGTCTCCTTACTTATCTGAATAACTTCTTTTAAGTCTGTTTGTACAGATTTCTGAATTTGTTTATACAGAGTGTCGGCCCATACCATTCATCATTTCTTGAATATCATTTTTTGTCACCATGGAGTCCATCTTTTCCTTAAGGCTATTAATGATGTCTGTAAAGTCTTTTATGTCTATGAGAGGGTCTGATTCTGAGGGAGTAGAGCCTTCTCTATTTCTTTTCCTTTCTTGGGAAACTTTTTTATCACTAGTAGCCATTATACCACAGTGTTAACAAGATTTAAGTCTGTATGACAGTAAACAGATTCAGCCTTGACCTAGTTTTCACTATAAAGCAGGTGTAGTATAGGTGATCACTCAGGTGTGAGGTAAATTAGGTCAACCTGTACTATACACGTACATACAAAAAATAATTACTAAAATCCTACTAGTCTGTTTAACTTTCTAGCTATTTTTTTATACTAACTTGTCCTAGATAGTAATCACTAACTATTTGCACATTTTAAAGTGAGGCACTCAGATGATAAACTAATATTTTATGTAAATTTGTGAAAGAACACTTTTACTGTGTATTTCTAGTCAGCCATCTTTTTGTATCTTCTCATTTTTAATACATGATCCAAAATCCCTAAACGTATGTGCATTTAGAAAACGCGTAGAGGACCAATATACCCAGTTGTGGTATTCTCAACTCAATTTATCTAGTAAATTGAGATTCTATAAAAATTTTAAAACTATTTTCGAACCTGAATCTTATTTGACTTCAAAATTAGACGATAAATTTAAATTTTTGATTTGTAAATTTCGCGTTGGTAACCTAAAATTACACATTGAAATAGGTAGATATAATAAAATTCCTAGAGATAAAAGATTATGTTTATGTTGCAATTCTATTTATGTAGAAGATGAATTCCACTTTCTTCTGTGTTGTCCTCAATATAGTGCATTACGTCGTAAGTATTTTCACCGCCGATTTTGGTCATTCCCATCATTGCACAAAATGAATCAATTAATGAATCCTCGTTCCCATTCTGAACTTCTGAGCTTAGGTAGATTTATTTTTGATGCCTTCAAGCTTAGAGGTTCACTGTTGGAATGACAAGTTATCTTTCTATTGATACTGATATTAGATCTTTCCATTTTTATTATTATTATTTATTCGAATTTGATTGTAAATAGGTTGCTTTTTTGTTTTGTTTATTTGTATGAAATATTTTAGGCTATAGCAATTATTTGCTTTGCTAAATAAAAGAACTAGACTACCTATACAAGGCTTTTGCTACACATGTCATGAATGTGAAGGCAAACGTGGTACAAATGAAATCGCATCATGTGTACTTAAGTGGTTAAGTGCTAAAGATATTGAAGGTTATAATTCCGTTATTCTGTATAGTGATTCTTGTGGTGGTCAAAATAGGAATAGAATTATGTGCAGTGCCATACTGCAATTTTTAAGTCGGTCACAGAATATACAAATTGTTGAACAAATCAAAAAATTTTTGAATCTGGAAATAGTCAAAATGAGTGCGACAGTATGCACTCTTGCATAGAACGGGAATTTAAGTCATCCAATGTTTTTCTACCTTCTGCCTATCACGAGAGCATGCGCAAGGCAAATAAAAAAAAGGCTTATAAAGTTATCGAAATAACTCATAATGATATTATTGATTACGACAAGTTAAATTCAATGGCGTGTAAACAAAATGCATTTACTGGCATCATGACTGTACACCATATTATTTACAGTAAATCTGACAATGAACCAATTGTAACATTTGCACATGAAATAGGTGGCGAGATGATTAAGAAATCATATCGTAAACCAGGTCATCCCTGTGATCTTGCGACAGTAACATTATCAAAAGCTTAAAAGTCAACCCAAGTAATTGACAAAAAAAAGAAAGCCGACCTTCTTAAATTATGTGAATTTATACCAAGTGATTGCCTTTTTTATAGCAGTCTTTTAACAGATTAATGTTTGTCTATCTGTTTATCCAGGCATTCTAAAGTACGTTAAAATTTGGATTTTCTTTTCGCATTAGCCAATCTATCTATGATTTAATTCGATCCTACTTTAACCGTGGATATTCCTATTCCGAAATTTTGACATTTTTACATGTGTATCATGGAATCTCGATTGGATACAGACATTTTCAACGTATTCTACGGACACTTGGACTTCGTCGAAATAATTCACAGAGAGTATTTGATAATGTTTATGATGATGCATTATTAGCAATAAAACAAGAGCTGCAAGAGAGTGGACAATGTTTTGGTTACCGAACAATGCAGCTTCGACTTCGACAGAAATATCACATTCTTATTTCTCGTCATTGGATTAGACAGATTTTACGAGATGTTGATCCAGAGGGTGTTGAATTGCGGCGTCAAAGAAGACTTCGTCGGAGGCAGTATATGTCACATGGTCCGAATTACCTGTGGCATATAGATGGCTGGGATAAATCAAAACAGTTTGGTATGTGTATACATGGTTGTATCGATGGCTATTCCCGACGTGTAATGTGGCTGGAGGTATCCGCAACTAACAATGACCCTTACGTTATTTGCAGATATTTTGCAGAGAGAGTGAGAAATATTGGTGGGGTACCGAAAATAATAAGAGCAGATCGTGGCACTGAAAATGTAAATGTCGAATATATGCAATGTACCTTAAGAAATTTCGAAGAAGAGAACTGTGTGTCCTTTCTATACGGCAAATCCACAGGGAATCAAAGGATAGAAAGCTGGTGGAGCAAGTTTGGATTATCAGGAATGAACTCTTGGATAAATCATTTCAAGAATCTAACTATGGAATTATTGATACATCTAAAGAATTGGACATTCAGTGTATCCCGTTTTGCTACACTCATCTTCTTCAAAATGAATTAAAAGATATTGTAAAATTATGGAATGCACACTACATAAGAAAATCTTCTAATCGAGACCAACCCAATGGAAGACCCGATGTTTTATATTTCATGCCAGAAATCTTTGGGGGGGGGGGGAATTGCCTCAAACCCATTAGCAATGAAGATTTAGACGTCCTTTCTTTGCACCTAACCTGTGATGTGCCATATGTGAAGGATTTATACCGAGAACTTTGTATTATCATGGAGGATGGTGGATTATCAGTACCTTTAAATCTAGATGAGGCAGCCAATGCACTTGTTTTTATATTAGACTCAATTCAAAACGAATTAAATGAATAAAAACCTGAAGTTTGTAATGTTGAGTTTTGTTATGATTTAACCGATTTGTAAACATATTCTGCATTCCTTTACCACGATCAGGCCTACAGAGGGTGAACCTAGCATCCCTAATTTCATTGGGCTGCCAATAGCTATAGGATAAGGCTATATTCACACAAACTTGCCTTGTTCCTTGGGTAGCATCAAGATGGTATATATTATGTACATGTCAGGTGTGGACCCAGCTACTTGACTGAGCACCTTTAAGTAACCAAGCCAAGGGCGTCCGCATAAAAATGACAAAGGGAGGTGGGGGTTGTAAAATAGTTGGGGGGGGGGGGGTCTGGGGGTATTGAATATGGTGCATTGAGACATTTTACAGCGTAAGATTTTGATCTGACAAGTGGAAATATATTTCACTTACTAAAGACTCCCTTCCCCTGTCCCCACCCTTCCGAAAGCCAATGTTTGATGATGTTAATATGGTGCTTCATACCCAATACATTAGAATTATATTAAAGGGGCACAGGCTTCATTTTCGTGGGTCGATTTGGGTAAGTCTCAGAAACGGGATTTTTTTTTAGCTCATCAATTTAGTACTGGTTATCACAACTCACCCTTGCTCACCCCTCCGGACGCCCATGTAAGTGACTAAGTTAAGAATTCGTCTCTGGAATATGATTCAAAGACCATACATTCTTTCATTATTTTTGAAAGGGATCATCCGCACCCAACCCTTGCTACAGATCAATCCAGCTATACATATTCCCATTCTAATCAAAGACAAAGCTAAAAAACTCAATGTTTTAAAAATTCAAAAATGATTTGTAACAAAAAGGCATTTACAGACATTAGTATAAAAAAAAACACCTCCATACCATGGACAAAAATAAACATGAATATTGCAAATAAAAATCATAACAAAAAATAAAGAACCCACAATTTCCTTAATATTTGACTTTGATAAGAGGCAAGGTAACATACGCCCACTGGCAGAAATGTTTGAACAAGGCATTTCATAATCAAAAGAAAACACAGCAATATCAGATTAAAACTCAACTAGAGTTATAAATAACATAAATAAGCATATACCAACTTATTTTAACGTATATTTTTCTAATTCAAAGGCAATAACTCTGTAATATTTGATCCAGCAATAACATTTCCGAACTTGACCGACATATATTATATACAGTTCTCTTCTTCGCAATTTCTTAAGGTACATTGCATATATTCGACATTTACATTTTCAGTGCCACGATCTGCTCTTATTATTTTCGGTACCCCACCAAGATTTCTCACTCTCTCTGCAAAATATCTGCAAATAACGTAAGGGTCATTGTTAGTTGCGGATACCTCCAGCCACATTACACGTCGGGAATAGCCATCGATACAACCATGTATACACATACCAAACTGTTTTGATTTATCCCAGCCATCTATATGCCACAGGTAATTCGGACCATGTGACATATACTGCCTCCGACGAAGTCTTCTTTGACGCCTCAATTCAACACCCTCTGGATCAACATCTCGTAAAATCTGTCTAATCCAATGACGAGAAATAAGAATGTGATATTTCTGTCGAAGTCGAAGCTGCATTGTTCGGTAACCAAAACATTGTCCACTCTCTTGCAGCTCTTGTTTTATTGCTAATAATGCATCATGATAAACATTATCAAATACTCTCTGTGAATTATTTCGACGAAGTCGATGTCCGTAGAATACGTTGAAAATGTCTGTATCCAATCGAGATTCCATGATACACATGTAAAAATGTCAAAATTTCGGAATAGGAATATCCACGGTTAAAGTAGGATCGAATTAAATCATTTCGATCACTAAAATTGTATTGCAAATCATCAAATGGAATGCTACAGCAATAAGGAGAAGCACAAAGTATTAACAAACATATAAGAAAGAACTCCACCATGTTGAAAGCCATGTTCTCACCTCTCTAACAAAGTTCATTATGAAAATTCAAACGATATTTTACAAATTCGAAATTATTTTACAAATTCAAAATTATTTTTACAAATTCAAAATTATTTTACACTCAAATTTATTTTTACAAATTCAAAATTATTTTTACAAATTCAAAATTATTTTACAAATTCAAAATTATTTTTACAAATTCGAAATTATTTTAACAAATTCAATATTATTTTATTATTTTACAAATTCAAAATTATTTATACAAACTCAAAATTATTTTTACAAATTCGAAATTATTTTTACAAATTCAAAATTATTTTTACAAATTAGAAATTAAAAAAATAATAAGGTAATAAAGGAAACTTTTTTGAAAAAAGCAAAATGGCCCTTTAAAGAAAAATGGAGAAATTCGCATTTGTATTGATTTAAGAAGAGTTAATTCACGAGTATATAATGAAGCGTTTCCAATTACCAACATAGAGGATGTCTTGAGCCATCTAGCTGGAATGAAATACTATTTAACCATAGATATACAGAGTGCTTTTCATCAGCAGGCATTAGACTCGAAGAGTAGACCAATTACAGCATTTGTATGTTCGGAAGGACATTTTCAATTTTGTAGAACACCGTTCGGTTTAAACAGGAGTCCTGGTAGTTTCTGCAGAATGATGAAAGCAGTTCTCGGAGATTTAGAAGGTGTTTATTGTTTTATATACATAGATGACATTATTATTTTTAGTCGTGATGAGGCCATTGCCATTGATAAAGTACTGTCAAGGTTAATTGAGCATAATTTGAAATTGAAGTCAGAAAAGTGTAGATATTTTCAAAGAGAAATTTCTTTCTTAGGGTATAAGATATTATTCAGAGTTAGGTATTGAAATGGATCCTGAAAGGATAAGAATCATTGAAGAGTGGCCGAGACCTACCAGCGTTAAACAAATACGAAGTTTTATTGGTATGCTACAATAGTTCAGAAAATTTATCAAAGATTTCGCTAAATTATCTTTACCATTAACCAAACTAACGAAGAAAGATGAAAAATGTATATGGTCACCAGAAGTTGAAGATGCTTTCCAAAAGTTAAAGAAAATTATGACCAATCCGCCAGTTTTAGCTCATCCAAATTTTGATGGTAGTTTTATACTTACAACATATGCGTCAGGTTATGCAATCGGTGGAGTTTTATCTCAGATAGTAGATGATGTTGAGAAACCTATAGCATTTGGGTCCAGACAATTAACAGAAGCAGAAAGTAGATACTCAAGTCACAGACAAGATGCCTTAGCAATGGTGTACTTTGTTAACAAGTTTCGACAGTTTTTATTAGGCAGAAAGTTCGGGTTGAGAATAGATTGTAGAGCGTTAACCTACTTAATGTCAACTACTTCAAAACAGAGTGCTGTCCTTGCACGATACATAGAGGTGTTATCAGGATTTGATTTTAGTATCAAACATCATCCAGGAAAATCCAACACAGTTGCAGATGCACTTTCAAGATTTCCAACTTACGAGAAGTGTGATGATTGTTCCAGTGGGATGAAGAATGTTAACAGTATTGAGTTGAATGATTCTTCATGGTTATCCTTAGTTTCAAGAGAAGAAATAAAGCACAGAGGAGTGAAGTGGTTATAGAGTGGGTACAGCAGGGTGATAGAGGTGAATTCAAGAAGATACCTAAAGAGAATAGAAAATTGAAATCGTACTGGAATGCTTATCCAAAGTTGCAGTTAAAGTATGGTTTGTTATGGTATGTTTTACCAGAGGACAAAGTGTACAGATTAGTTGTTCCGAATTGTATGAAGGGCAAGTTGTTAGAACTAATGCATGATCACGTTATCTCAGGTCATCGTGGAGTTTTGAATACTTTGAATAGGGTCAGAGGTAGATTGTATTGGGTAGGTTTAAAAGGAGATTGTGAAAATTGGATTAAGTCTTGTGAACAATGTGTTGCTTGTAAGAGAAGTGTTCAAGTGCCTCCTTTAAGAGAACCTTATCGTCCGTCTTCACTAAATGAGAAGATATGTATCGACTGTATGTTACCTTTCTTATCACTAGCTTACAATTCTAATGTGCATTCAGCGACAGGGTTTACACCTAACTTTTTGCATAGGGGCAGAGAATCTAGATTACCAATAGATTTGTTATTTCCTACATTAGAAGATAGTAAATTGATTAGTAGAGAACAATATGCTAAGAATTTAAAGAGAAAGTTAGAAATAGCTATTGAGCATGCTAATAGTAATTAAAGACTAGAGCTGTGAACAGCACTGAGCGTGGCCCGTGATACTTTGCCTGATATCTGTAAGACTTTTTGAACTTCAAACCCCTAAAGTCTGGTGTTCGTTCCCTTATTTTTAGAAAAAAGTTTTGTTAATGGGTAAATTCAATATTATATCAATATAACTTCTGGTATGGTAATTTTTATAGCTTCATGGTAGCTATAATATACAGGTATGTGTAAAATGTGAACATTATGTGACGGAATTCCTTTACTGATATAAATATGATCTATAAGTGTTTCACCTTCGTTAGTGTAATGCTGAACAAGTTGTTGAAAACCAAATTTTTGAAAACAATTAAGTATAGACAAATGACCCTCCAAGATATTTTGATTGAAATCTCCCATAATAACATACACCAGATTCTTTTAATCCAACTAGTGATCTTTGTAACACTGGGAGAAATAATTCTAATCGATAAACAGGTGGTCTGTAGATAACAATTACGTTAATATTCTTATCCAGAATATTCAAAGTAATGTGTTCTATTTTTTAAACTCCCAAATTTAAGACATTTTTTTCTTCTTTATAATAAGGGAGTTGCGGTGGCTCAGCGAGTTAGACGCTTGCTCGCTAACCTGAAGGTCCAGGGTTCAATCCCGACATGGGTCGAGATGACACCTCCGGTTTTTACAACCCGGTTTCCACCTGTCAGTGATGCAGGTCGGAGGGGCTGACATGGAAAAGCGTCTAGTCGTTTGGATGGGACAATAAACCAAGGCCCCGTGTGCGAATGGCTGTGCACGTTAAAAATATAAGAGCTGGCTAAAAACGACTACTTTGTGAATAGTGACTGCATAGACGATACATTACAAATACATTCAACAATTACGAACAAATAATAAGCTTAGCAGACGATAAAAAGGTCAAAATGGTCCTTCCAAAAAGTCAAAATGATCTCAAAATAATATTTTTATTTATGATGTCACAAATTAACAAAACATAAAGCGCTACATAATATATTTTTTGTATAATCTTTTTGAGAACTGGAACTGGAACTTAAAATTAATATTGTAAGTCTTAGAATGTCTTTGCTTTGATGAAAATATAAATAGGAACACAATTTATGTCTTCAAAATTTGTTGTTACAGAGTACAATTTTCAGTCAAATACGTGACCTTTTTTAGGGTTAAAATAGTTTCCAATTATTCCTTTGATTATCATCATATAACCTACAATTTATAAAAAAAATATCAGAGACCATTTTGACAAACATAGGGGCCATGGTGACTAGCCATTTTGACTTGGGACCAATTAGGATAGGGGCTCAATTGACTATGGCACGATTAAATATTTACTATTTATTGCAACGGATTAGCGCAGACGCGTTGCCAGTTAAATAATTTATTGCTGTCTGCTAGATAGTCCATCACTACAGATAATTCTTTAGCTTCTGCCTTTTTGGGACTTTAAGCATATTGTTATAGTCAATTGGGCCCCTATCCAAAATGATCCTCAAAAAAGGTCATTTTGACCAAAGAATTGGTTGAAATCAAAGAATAAATGCAGAATCCATTTTGACCAAGATAGGGGCCATGGTGACCGGTCCTTTTTGAACAAAATAGGGGCCATAGTGAATGGCCATTTTTACCAAATTTAACTGTTATGGCCATTTTGACTAGGGGCCATTTTGTATAGGGGATATACCCCCTTCCCCAACATTCGAACTGTATAAACGTCAATATTTTCCTTTAATGCTGAGTTGAAATACTGTCATTTGTTTCAATGGATTGGAGCAGTCAGTAGCCAGTTGAATTTGTATGTTAGTCAATTAAGTGCCGTGGGTAAGAATGACCCTCAAAATAAGAAAAAATCTGATATTATATCAAATATAGCAAACACTCGAAAAAACATGTTAATTTTTATAAAGTTAAAACAATGTGTAATGAAATTAATTTATTTGACCTATAATAATCTTAGCAGACGATAAAAAACAGTTTGAGCACTTACTTTTTATTGCAACGGATTAGCGCAGACGCGTAAACAGTTTTAATTGCTGTCTGCTAGAGTCCAGCCCTAGAGTTAAAAGATTATGTGGTCTGACTAATTTGTTTATGACCTTTAATAACCTTAGCAGACGACGAAAAGAAAATTGGTGTGTATCTTGTAGAAAGAGTTCTGTCAATGGTACAGAAAAAATTCGAACAGGTTAATGTATCAAAAATTGACTGCTCTAAATAATTGTATGTAAAATTAATGTAAGTGAAAATTTTGCAAAAAAAATTAATAAATTTTTTATACTTTTTAGAGTGTTAAAAGATTACATAATCAGATTAATCTGTTTATGACCTAAAATACTTCACACCTCCATGTGAAAAGTTCATGTCGATAGTTTTATTACTATGTTATATAACCTGCTATAACCCTTGTCAATCATTTTAATCCTCTCTATATCAATTCTTTCTCAGAAAAGGGGTAATCAATGCCTATTTTCACTTTAATTGATTTTGTATTAAACTGGTCATGTCATATGTCGTTGAAAAGAGAAAATTGTGTACATACTGAATATACACACCATATTGCTATTAGATAATTGCATTGTAAGTTAGAACCCTCAGAAGAAAAAAACGCAAAATGTTAAGAACATATTTTAATGGGTTATTGTCATATATCATTTAAAAGATAATCAAATCAGCATTACAAAATTGAAAAATTTAATTCTCTGCGTTGATTACAGAATGTGATATAGATGTCCAAAGTTGACAAAAATGTCAATTTTTAAATGTCCATAAAACTAGAAGTTAATATTTTTCAATTAATATCAACATACCTATGGATAGCTGAGGTCAAGGACTTCCTTCATAGGAATTTTCAAGGTCATCAAAGGTCAAGGTCACATAATATGGCCTTTTGAATTTTCAAAAAATTCAAACGAACATAAAAAAAATTCAAATTCAAAATTCAAAATTCTGTTCCAACAAACTGTAGACAAGGTTACAAGGTTTTGATAGACACCAAAATCATAAAAATCGGATAACAATTAGAGGACTTATTGATTTTTTGCTGAAATGTGTCAGTCTGTGACGGCAGCTTAAGCAACACTTCCGGTTTGGATTTTTTATGCTAAGTGCATTCTAATTATGACTGACAGACAATATATATAGTTTTTGTCAATATCCAAAATTTATACCGGAAGTGAGACTGCTAGGCGTGATTTTGAAAAACCGGAAGTTCTCGCGTCAAAACCGGAAGTGACGAAAAAATTTTGATTGGGTAGTTTTATTTCTATGGACATTCTGTATACGTCCTGTAAATTTCCGGTCAATCGGATAATTAGCGGCTGAGTTAGAAATTTTGAGCTTTTTTGAAAATTTTGGTCTTAAATTTTTTGGACAAAATTATTTAAAAATTTAAATTTGTGTAGTCCCACCTGATACTTCTTTTTACAATGAAGATTTTAAAGAAAATTTCAGCCAAATCGGTCCATAAATAAACCCTACAGACTAAGTGCAAAATAATTGCATATTATGCAATAGCCCACTCCTGGTTCAGCAAAAATTGAGTTTCAGACATTCATTTTTGATTCCAGGTCATTTAATAATGTTTGGTGGATACAATTATGCTACACCATTTTCGATTTTCTCTAAAAAGTTTCCCAAAAAAAAAAAAAAAAAAAAAAAAAAAAAAATAAACATAACGAAAACAAAGCGTGACAAATTGAAAGATTTGCCACGCAAAAAAAAAAAAAAATAAACATAACGAAAACAAAGCGTGACAAATCGAAAGATTTGCCACGCAAAAATCTCATGAGAGATATATTAAAAATAGAGAGAGAAATGTTTATTTTCAGAGTTTAGATATAGGTGATCAAGTATTGATTAAGAATCATATTGCCTTGAATTATGATACAAAAGGTGTTATTGTTAGTCATTTTAAGAATAATCCTGTGTTGTATAACATAGAGAAATCAGATGGTAGTAAAGTTATTTTACACCATAATAAACTTAAGAAATTGTGTGAAAGAAAATTTGTTAAAGATAAAAGTGAGTTACCAAAAGTTTCCAAAGTAGTTAGAAAGAGAATTAAGAAAGATATTGATTATTCTAGTGATGAAAGTGATATTGATTATTCTAGTGATGAGAGCGATATTGTAGATTTATCTGATGATGAAAATAATCAAAATGTTGATGTAAATGTACCTTATAATGTTGATTTTGATAATGATATAGAGAATGACTTGAGTGAAGGTGAGGGTGTACCTAAAGATTTGCTTGATAGGGATGAATCTGATGTGGAAGAGCAAATGGAAGTAATTCCTCGTACATCTAAAGGCAGAGAACTAAGGTGTGTGTATAAATTTGATGATTATCAGGTGTATGGTGATGCTTCAAAATATTTTCAGTTCAAATAATTATATTTAAAAAAAAATATATATATCAATTAAGTATTTGTTAGTTATGTTAGGAAGTTTATACCCTTTATGTTCTATTATATAATTATTTACTTGAATTTAGAGTATTAACAGGGACGTTTAAACTCAAATTTGGGGAGAATGTCATGCCCATACCCTATGTTGTATGTACAGTGGATACGTTTTAGTTATTGGTTACGTTCTATGCCTAATTGTAGTCGGAGCTTGGGGTTAAGTTTGAGAGATAAGGGGGATAACCGGGGGCTTTTTCTCGATGCACTCGTGATGATGCTTTTATGTTGATTTTGAACTGTATTTTCTTTTGTTTAAACACTCAATTGTGTGGTACTGTGAAGAACCCAAACCTGGTGTGTGACAAATGTCATTATGAAGATGATCCCTATTGATTTTTCGTGATGATCGGCTAATTTTTCACGGACATATCGTTTCTATATATCCGTCGGTCCGTCCGTTGGCCAGTAAGATAAGATGCAATACAATAAAGTTTACTTCCAAATTCCTTACAGGAACCAAATGTGAATGGGCAACAAACAAACACTCGCACTTACAATCAAAGCTATATTATTAAAAACACGGACCCTGTATATACCATCGAAAATGAAAAAAACTTGATTGAATTTGCTAATACCTATAGTGAATGGTAAATATCTACAAACACAGTACACAGCAGCAGCGATATGTGTTCAAATGACACGCAAACAAAACCAGTTCAACACCTGCATGATACAATGATTATCTTTTTATTTTTAGATCAGCATTAATTGAAAGCGAACTGTCAATAAAGATTTTAGATCATAAGTGTTAGCATAAACATATATATAAATGAATAGCTAGCAGGACCCGAGGGGGGTTAGTGACCCCTAAACATAAAACTGTTACCAGTTGTTGTTTATATTTTATCAAGGGCTATTTTTAAAAAGGAAAGACGTGTTATAGTAATTGTCTAATCGAGCGTACTATTGTTTTTATCTCAATTGAGCTGTAGGAGAGGATTTTTATTTGATACAGTAAGGTTTTTGAAATATGTTAATAATACACTACACTATATATCACACTTACAACAGCATCGTCGACCTCATTCAGAAGTGTGTCATCTGTCTATCTTAACTTACATTGGTCCCCTGTCATCCTTGATTACTGAAATCTATATGTCAGCCTTTGAATAACAGTCCATGACAACTTAACCAATTGCTCTGAACTGCTGGTTGATGTTACCTGTGTCGTACTCGGAGAAGAAGAAGATCCCTCTGTTCTATTAAAGCATTTTAATGCTCAGCTTAAACTGGCGAAGTTCACCGCGGATTCATGTGGAAGTACATATATAGGAGAAATAAAAAAAACTCTTGACGTACGACATCAACACAAGCCTGGTAATGAACGACCATCTACGGTGTCTGAAAACCTTGTACATGTATTTGGAAGAAAAACGACACATAACGTCAACTTTGACAAAACCAAGGTATTGACTATCAACAAGCATAATTGATAAAACCTGAAGACTACATGAAGCTATCATCATCAGAGGACATCAGTCTACTTAAACAGATATGAAGGTGTGCGCTTATCTCATGAATAGGATAAACTTTACTGTATGCATGGTGCGATGATATCACAAAATGGGATAAAGCCAAACCTCAACTCCAGTATCAGCACTGCACTGATGAGGCACAGAAGGCCGAAACAGTACTGTTTGCAGTTAGTTATACTGTATTCTATATTAAGTTAATAAAAAAACTATTTCAACTGCCTTGATATTCATTTGTTTAAATTTTATGTCAATTTTTTTTTTTTTTAATCTGAAAGTTTTAACTTTAAAAAAATCAAGCCGTAAATTTTTAAACGCTAATAACATGCTAAACTATTTAAAAACCTTGCGTAAGATTTTTAAGTGTGTCATATTTTTTGGACATTGATATAATACATATACTACTGAACGGATTTGAGTAAAAAAAAACGCCTAATTGTAGAGAAATGTTTTGACTATGTATTGTAAAGGTTTCAGTAGGTTTCAATATCGAGCCATTATTAAGCTAAACACAAAAACTTGGTCAAATTGCTTAATTAACAATAAGTACTTCCTGTTTGTAATCAACCCTTTAAAACCAAATTCAGTTTGATCACGAATATGCATAGGTATAATGAGCATACTTTAGAAATACTTTTAGGTAACATTTGCAATGTTTTTCATAATAGAAACTTTTTCAAAAAAGCAGAATGGCCCTTTAAAAATGTACCCCCCTCATTAATAAATTCTTTCAACAATACCTATCGTTGTTTATTTGTTAGTTGTCATTCACCTTTTGATTTATTTAGTACTTTATCAATTTATTACTTATCGACATATGTATGTTATGTTAAGAATCATCATGCTCTGTTTTGTATCAATTAGATTATAATGTAATATACCAACCAACCACTTTTATCATAATGTGCCTGAGAATGACGGGGGAAACACGTCGAAACTTTGCATACATTATATTGTTAAATGTTTTATTATACGCTTAGTATTTATAGACAATTAAATATTTTAATATAAGGTATGTTATATTTTTATAGTTTGTGTATTTTGGTTACTACTTGTCACTCATCTTCATTTTAAAAAAGGTAAAAGATAACAATTTAACATTCATTATAATAATTCAATCTTTTCAGTTATTACAATAACTTGCAAATATATTGACTTCTGAATTGTATATAATTTAACTAATAGAGAACTATAGGCTAGGGATATCCAGGGTCCAATCCCAACATGGGTAGAGATGATTCCTTTGGAATTTCCACCCTGTTTCTCCCTGATAGTGATGCAGGTCGGAAGGGGCTGACATGGTAAAAGTATTTAGTCGTTCGGAATGGCCAATTTTGAGTTTTATGATTTAATAGGTGGTATTCCTTTAAGAATGATCTGATGAATTGTGTAGAAAGTAGATTTCTAAATTAAAACATTTTAATCATAGATTGATATATCGTAAAATAGCAATAGAAACCGCGAAATCAAACTAATAAAGACGTAGTAATATCTGGAAGTTGTTTAAAAATGATTCTACTTGTTGACTCGTGCAAGCCTTGAGATTCTCTGAACATTATTACTCCATAATAATTATGCTTTACGGTTGCTACAATGCTATTCGCCCACAATGCAAATGATTTTCTTTAACACATTGGCTATTTTTACGGCACCGTAAAGCAAAGTCTGTGGACTATTTTTACGGCACTTCCTGTCACACGTGAGCAACTTTCAAAATGAAGTTCTAAATTGGCTATTTTTACGTTAGTAGCATAAACAATATTATTTCTTCTATTTTTACGGCACTCGAATCTTATATTTTATATCTTATATTTAATTTAGGGTGCCGTAAAAATAGCCACTGTGTTTCTATAAACCTTAACCGCTGATATGAACTAATGTCGAGGATAAAAACTTGATTAAGTCCATGAGCTTGGTGAGACTACAAGAGTTAACTACTCTCTTTTAAATTGTGTCTCAAATTATTGTACAAGATACATTGTACGAAATCAGAAGAAAAAGGGCATAACTCATATCTCTTTTCTAACACAGGATTACCTAGACAAAAAATTGGAAAAAAGAAACGACACTTACAGTGATTAACAAAAAAATGAAGATAAATTGGAAAATGTTACTTTTTTTCTCTGTGTGTGTCACTTTGGGGCTGTTTCTGGGCGGTAAGTCAAACTGATTTTTTTAACAAAATTAGAAGCTAGGTTTAAAATATCGGACGCATGTTTCTTAGTTATTTTTGATGTGTATTGGAGACACTGGTAGCATAGATTTGTGCTTTTGATTTTTTGTTCTTTGAATTTCGACTTAATTAAAAGTTTATATACCACAATATCACAAAGCATCTAGATAGAAAAAATTGTACCAAGAATTTCAAACTACGTTACGGGTACGGAATAAATTATTAATGTAATCCCTTCTGTACTGTCTTTTAAAAAAAATCCCAATTTTTGAACGATAATTTTTTTTACCAGCTTTAGTTTCATTTTTAGGTCAATGGAATGAGGTTAGATTTTCAGATGTTTTCAAAACTGTAAGTGAAGTACTAAATCCATTTTTATGTTGACGCAAGTTTAAATACCGATTTAAGTTACTACAGTTAGGACTGTATGTTTAGACCATGGATGAGTTTCAATATCCTTTCACGAAATTAATCACCTTTAGTCGCGTATAATTTTGAAAACAAATTTCGGTGGTGAGCTGTCGACACTTATACTGTAATTTTAGCTGAAACATTTCTGTTTCTGAGATGAAAGTCGAGCGGAAGATGACCGTGTCTATTTAACCTATCGAATGCTCTATCATGTGAGGTTTTATAGCATAGTGGTTAGCTCATCGTTCTTTACAAACATGACGTCAGTTGCTTGGATACGAGGAAATGAAGGTTGTTATGTTTGAGAGTTCGGTTCTCGATCAGGGTGTGAAAGTCCGATGACCTTGGATAAGTCATCTTCACTCATATTTCCAGTCCACCCAGCTGTAAATGGGTACGGATAATCCGGGAAAGATCAATGTCAAGAGGTTTGGCCAAAGACCAGCTGAGAGAAAAAGGATCCTCACGGAACCTAAGTTGTTATCCTTGTAAAATATAGATCAGTCGTGGTTCCCAACCTTTTTCATGCTGTGGCCCAAATTCACGAAGTTCCCAGAGCCATGGCCCCTGTTCAATTCCAAAGTTGGGCTAGAGAAAAAATAATATACATCCTCATGCGCCATGGCCCCCTGACAAACACCCCATGACTCCCTAGGGGACCATGGCCCCAGGTTGGGAACCACTGATATGGATGTTTCTTTCTTTCTTTTGTTTACTAACTGAAACTGGTTTTGTTAAATTCTCAAACAAATTAAAAATATCACAATCGCATATAACGTCCGACAAACTGAGATCTAGGACTATATTTGATAGATACACTTTCTTTTCAGGAATACCAGCCCATACGTTTCCATATTGATGAGACGTCCATGCAAATAAATCACCGTCGAATAGTACTACAACAGCAGTGTAAGAATTCATCTAACAATGACATTAAATTTGCAAGACAAACATTACTGGGATATAAGAATTTTCTTTATTGTGCCATACCAAAGGTTGCATCTACCACGTGGAGACAAATTATCTTAGAATTGAATATGAAATACAAAAATGATTTTGTCAGAGATTCAATGAAAAATGTCCATGGAAGGAGAAATGATTATTGGGACAATTATAAATTAAAGGACACAAGGAATGTCTTAGACCGTTCACAAAAAATGATAATTGTACGTGAACCCTACTCAAGATTATTGTCAGCTTATGTTAATAAGGTTTTTATACCGGTAACAATGATCTTTTGGAAATCAACCTGGCAATATGTAAAAAGGCAACGACCAGTCGTAAGTGAAAAATGTGTAGATTTTACATTTCCAGAAATAGTTCGCTATGTTATCAATGCTATTAAAACCAATACTCTTAGTAACACTCATTTCAGGACTATGAATAGTCTTTGTAAACCTTGTGATATCCATTATGACACGATTATAAAATTTGAGTCTTTAAACAGAGACACGATATACATATTAAATAAACTGAATAGATCAGATGTGTATTATAAAAGTAACACACTGGTTCAGAACCATATTGAAGTAAGTATGATCCACCAAATTAATATCGCCTTTACAAAGAATGTTGGGCAATGTCAATCAAAGACTGAAAAAATCAGACGCTTATGGCGCAGTTTTCAAATTCGTGGTTTCATAGGACACAAAGTAAATTATTCCTTGAGTAAAGAGGTAGAAAAAAATATCAGTGAAAAAGAATTCGTTGATTATGTGCTTAAGGCAAGTAAAATAGGAACAAATTCTGATCATATAAAGAATAAAAAATTAGCCCTAATTGAAGCCTATAGCCAAATATCCTATACAGATTTGAACGAACTGAGCGAAATATTTAAACAGGATTGTGATGTATTCGGATATGATTGCAGACCTGATATTCTTTTTGACCGTGAAAAGTATCCACCTTCCACTAACTTTTTTGATATATGGTCTTTATAAGATAGTGAAGATTTCACAACTTCCCCTTTATCTGATCAGCGTTATTCTTATAGCATATAATTTTCAGATTCCTCTCAATTGTCAGTCTTGTGATGCAGGCACCTTTAGTCAAGCAAACAACGTCCAACATAATAATTATACATTATCTTATCTCTTTATACACATAACAAGTCGGAGTAAATAAAGATATGAGGCACAGAAAAATTGTACAAGTAATGTGAACTGTTTATAATATAATATCAAAAAATATATTCAAAATAAAGTAATAGTTGACAAAACAATGTTTATTTATTCACTTGTCTATTAAGTTGTCATATGATATTGGAAAGATCACCTCTGTGATGACATCACCAGCGGCTGATATCTGATATCATGACAGTCATCACTGGTGTGATAAGTCCAATATCATATGACAACATCAAATAGAATACTTTCCTGGGTGTGAATGTTTTGTAATGCGACATAGAGTTGACAAGCTCTGTCACAGAGTGGCATCAGATGTCCCAGAAGGTTTATCCATAGCAGACTCGCTAACGATACACGCCGCCTAGTTGGGATCCATCCTATACGAACCTATGGCGGAAGTCCGGGAATACTCATTCTCGCTGTTTGAACGCCTCTCAGGTCTTAACGAATTGGCCCACCTTTATAAATTTACGTTTTTCGGAAATTTCGAAGAATCTTCTCATCGATGGAATGTAAAAACTTAACAAAAAATTCCCTAAAGTACCGTCTTACACTGAAACAAAATTTGAAGCAGTCACAGACGACGGAAGTCGGGATAATTAATTTAATTTAATGTAAACTTACAAAAATTATATTTTCTGTCAAAGGCATTCTAAGACTAACAGTAGCATTGTCAGGTTGATATTCCAATTCTCATAAAATAATCTCAAAAACTTTTTAACTTCCACAGGCAGTAGAGTTTTCATTCGATTTGATTCATCTAAATATCAGCTCAGATAAGTGCGATGTTAATGCAATCAACTTTGAATTTTCAAATTTGCTGAAATGGGAGTAAGTTACCTTGCCCGGCAAGCTATCTTTGTAGTACTTACCCCTTTTATTATTCCTGCAAACTTATCTTGCAGTACACTCTCTACTGACACATATAATGTATGAAATTGAGTAAGTATTTTTATACGTGTGCTAGGAACTAGAAAAGTTATTGGAATGTTTTATTTATCTGTAAAACTCTTATCATTGATTGAACAATTTGATACAATTGTATCAGGATGTTTATTTCAGGTTTTATAGCCGCCTGAAAATTGCAATTTTAAAAGGCCCTGTCAAGTGACCTTATTTACATACGACACAAATTATTTTATACTCTTACTATGCCTGAACTACACTTTTCAATGATAAATAACACAATATATTTGATTCCAGATTCTGCGTTTTAGAATTTGAAAATATTATGCCAAGTTACATTGTAACTGCGTGCTGGTATTCCCGCACCCCTTTTAGTTAACCTGCCTGTGTATTGAACTTTATTAACTTTAAAAAGCTATGTCACGTGACCTAATTTGCATACGACAAAAATTATTTTTGATTATAATTATGCTTGATCTACGCTTTCCAATGATATTCGATTGTTACAGATATAGAGGATCTTAAACGAGTGCTTATGTCATATCAAATTTATGAAATGAGTTGCCGGATTTAATATTCCCCGAGCCTTGGCGAGGGAAATATTTAATTCGGCAACGAATTTCATAAATTTTATATGACATAAGCACGAGTTTAAGATTCTATTTATCACACAACTATCGATACATGCATGTTTTCCTAAAATTCAATGCATTTTTCGCCAATTTTCAGTTTTATCTTTTTGCAAACTAAACTATCACGTCATTCTTTTCTGACGTCATAGAGCTAGTAACTAGGTTAGGCGCGTTCACGTATGCTTAAATGTCCTTGCGCTAACAAATAACATCAAGAAAAATACTTTCATGTGCTAACTAAATTAATTTTTTTAATCAAAGTAATGTTTTTCGGAACAATTTTAATGAAAATTACATGCTCTGCATTGTTAATTTTAACGGAGTCGCCAATGTCAAAGGTTCTGTGTAACTGGCGCATGAATACATGACCTTAATTCTACCTAATAGACCTTTTCACGATAAAAGCCGCGCATGCGCATAAATACCCTTGAGTGGCAAGCCGTCTGTTTACATTCGATACAAGATGGCGTCCATCGATAAATTGAGAAAATTGAAACTAACTGATTTGAGAGTTCTTGCGATCGAGAAAGGGATAGATGCCAATGGTAAAAAGAAACAAGAGTTGATAGAAGACTTGTTAAACAGCCAGGTTCCAACTTCGGTTTTGACACCCGTACATATCCAGTCAATGCCCGTCATCAATCCAACGCCAACCAAGTCTTTCACCAACGTCAACGATAAAGAGAACCTGCCTCCCTTTCATCGAGTCAAATATCTGCCGCAACTACGTTACGTAAAAGTTTTGTTTACGATGATTTACGACTTCCTGATAACGAGAGCAACAGAGTCAGGTGGAAGTGCTAATAATTTTAAAGGACTTGACAAGGCAGTCAAACACCATGATGCAGGAGACGTGAAAAACATTTCACATGCAAAGGTACGTAATCGTTCAACCTCCTAATTACCTCAGTTAATATGGTACACAGCTTTTTTGCATGACACCTAATATTTGTGTAGAGTAAAGAGCTCCCCCCTCCTTACCTCACACACACACACACAATTATTGTCTCATAATTACCTAGATCTACACATTTAGTCTAGTTTACTAATATAACTTTATCAAATATTAGGCCTAGAGACAAGGAACAGAAATTTACTCTCATCCTTACAGTCCCTACAGTGTTTTATATTTTTGAAATAGGCCTACTAGATATTTTATTTAATCTCAGATTAAACAAGTCCATAACTCACCAAGGTTTGTTAACAAAAAAACAACACAAGAATTGTTTTTCTCAGGTCAATGATACAACAATGTATGTGAGAGCTCTGTGTCAGGCATCCATGAAGAAGATGACTTACCAAGTTTTTATTTGTTTCTCAAAGGAAAATGAAGAGCAACATTCCATAGACTATGCTTATTGTCAGTGTCCAATTGGGTACGTTTCATAGACAATACATAATACTCATGATGAGATTGAGAGAACATTATAAATCAAAATATGTGCTAGAGGAGAACATTATAAATCAAAATATGTGCTAGAGTACCTGAAAATCTGATAGAACAGTGCTGAAGTATGACTGTAAATGTAGCATCAAGCTTCAGAAAACTAGTACCAGAATAACATTTTTCATACCTTATGTGTTTTTTGTTCTTTTGTAGGGCAGCACAAGCTTGTAGCCATATCGGAGCTCTGTTATTTGCTTTGAAAGATCTATGTCCACAATCTGTAACAGGTGCATCATGTACATCTACCCTTTGTACCTGGAATGTTCCTCGAGGAGAAGCCAAACCCCTTCCAGTCAGTGCATTCAAAAGGGGAAATGAAGACAGTTATTTAAAAAGTCAACAGTAGCCCGAGCTGTATGCGGGCGAGCGTTGTCGTGCTGAAAGATTTCCCTATGGAGATTCATTGCGTGCAGCATGTGTAGTGTCAAAATCTCATCTCTATATCGAGCGGCGTTAAGGTTGCCGGGAATGTGCATCAGATGAGTTTTTCAGGCGTAGGTTATGGCAGCCCACATCATCACACTTCCTCTACCGAAATGGTCGACCTCAAGGATGCAGTTCCTTGTGAACCTCTCATTCCTTCGTCTGTAGACTCGTATACGGCCATCTCTTTTCTGCAACATAAATCGTGATTCGTCGTTGAACCACACCCCTCTCCACATGCACAGGTTCCAGTTCCTTACTCTGTTGCACCATCGGACCCTTTCAACTCGATGCCGACGTTTTAGTTCTTTGCCAAAGTAAGGTCGTAAGGCACGTAAGCCGTTTTCAGGGAGACGGTTTCTAACAGTCTGTGCAGATTTGGGAAATTTGATGCCGTTGCTGTTGCTGTAATCGTTCGATTTCTCATATGCAGTAACCGGATGTAGCGACCTTGTGCTGCAGATGTGATCTTAGGTCGGCCAGAACGTGGACGGTCAGCTGTTGGTACCGGTGCCAGAGTCCGGAAATCGTGCTCCGGTGAACATTACAATATCAAGCAACTGAATTTTGAGATTCGCCGGCCTGGAGACAACCAATGGCGATGTTCCGGGTAGCCGTGTCGAGTCTCGGCATACCGTATCAGGGCTGTGGAACGATGTAACGACTTAATTCAATTAGGCGGTTAGGTGCCTTTTATACCCATCAAACCCACTTGCGGATATTCCATGATTCGCCCCTGCAACCCTTACCCAGAACCGTGTTACTCGGGTTGACCAGAACAGGTCACAGGTGATCAGCAGCCACTATGAAAAGTTTAAAATCAATTATCGGTAATCTAAACTTTAGGATAATCAAGTTTCCTTGTCTCAATCTCGCAAATTGTTGAGAAAATTCAAATTTGAAAAAAAAAATTGAATGTTGCGTTTCTTTTTTGGGAGAGTATATATACAATTCCATTTTACCAATTATAAATCTTGCATAAATGAACAAATAAATGGATCAGTAGTCACGCTTCCTCAAGTAAATAAATGGGCTAATTCCATCCAATAATATATATCATTCATACACCCATTTGTACCTGTGCAAATGAATTAAATAAACAGGTTAATTGGTAGATGACAAGTTATCGCAAACTAGGTAGTTGTTGGTAGTAGGATTGATTCAATTGGATGGTTCTGTGTTGTTTTAAGAATTAAATAAAAAATATACAACTCTATTTATACATACAGTAATCAGTTTTCATTATGACAATATTGTCTTGAAAATTTCTATATTACAGTACCACCATCCAACATTGACATGGAGCTTGTAAAGTACATAGAAGAATATATGCACATTGGTAGAGTAACCAGCTCATTGTTTGGGGATGTAATGTCTTCAGGTCCAAGTCCATCATCTTTGATAAAACAGATAGTTGAGGGGTCTAATCTTGCAAAGTAAGTTTTCATAACATATTCATATTGAGTTTATACCTAAAACATAGTCTATATCTTTACACATTATCACCCCCCTCCCTCTCGTATGAATATATGTCCCCAATCTGAATCTGCCATATACACAATTCTGTTTATCAAGTGGTCAATTGCGTTTACACACTAATAATGCTATTGAAACCAATATTTAAATATTGAATATTTAATGGCAAGTCATTCATAACCATTTATCTTCTATTTAGGTACACAAACCTACCTTCAGCTGTGCAGTGGGGAATCGACAAGGAAGGTCAAGCCAGAGAGCAGTACAAGAAGATTAAGAAAGCCATTCATAAAGTCTTTGAAATCCAACCAACTGGTCTGACTCTATATGGAATGGTGAAAATCAATGCTATTTGTGTCTCCCAATACACCTAAACAGTTAAGAAAACCTCATGTTCTGCACTGACAGCTAGGTATTTGGAAGATTAAGGAGACATTAAATTTTTTCTACACTTTTGGCATTTATTTCATTTAAATTTGTACATAACGTATCCAGTCTCTTTAAGTTAAATATCAATCAAAAAATAACAATGTCGATGAACTATTTTAATCATTATGAACCAGAATAAGAATGAAAATATAAGTAGCTATGACTAGTAGCCTCTATAAATAAATAGTTCGTCTTAGAATGATCTGTAAATCTAAATTATCAAACTTGGCCAATAAGAAAAAAAAAAATAAGCAAACCTTTTTTTTAGGTCAAAAATTTTTTTGGCTCAAATTTGTGAAAACTTTACACCAAAATCTGTAACTATGTGCCCTTTGATGTATCTGAAAGTTTTAGCTAAAAAAATCCAGCCGTTAATTTTTAAACGCTAAAAACATGCTAAAATTTGTAAAAACCTTACGTAAGGAAACTACTGAATGGATTTGAGTAAAATAAACGCCTAATTGTAGAGAAATGTCCCTCTTGAAAGGTTAAAGCCAGAAATATTTAGCCATTTAAAGGGCAAACACCAAAACTAGACGGTCAAATTGCTTAATTAACAATAAGTACTCCCTGTTTGTAATTAACCCTTTAAGACCAAATTCAGTTTTATCTAGAAGATATAGAGATACAATAAGCATACTTTAAAAATACTCGTAAGTAGCATTTGCAATTTTTTTGATATTGGAACCTTTTGTCAAAAAAGCAGAATGGCCCTTTAAAGGAATATTACCTCTTAAAATGAATATAACTTTTAAATAATTCTCAAACTTGGCCAATAAAAGTAAACATCAGTGGACTTGCCTTGTGTCATAAATATACAACAGGATCTCTTTAATATGATTAAAATAAAATTTAGTCATTACTGAAGCATTAGTTTTATGGATTATCAAATTACACAGGGTGTTTTGTTGTATATTTATGACACATGGCAAGTCCACTGATGAATGTGTACTCTTCATCTCTTATAGGCCAAGTTCGAGAAATATTTAAAATTTATATTCATTTTAAGAGGTAATATTCCTTTAAAGATGGGTTTGCTAATTTTATGAAATTTAAAATTAAGCAAACTATTTGATTAATTGGTGTTTCTAATGAATTATCATGTATTATTAATAATATCATTATGTTCTTATTGTATATAATTACAAGTTTTAACCAATCATAAATGTCTATGTATGTACAGTCTGGATAAACAAAAAAAGATCTTTCAGTTACTCAATTTTTGATAATTGTGTTCTAATTTAGTTAATTATGAATTATGTACAAGACAAACTGGTATTTTTCCAATCATTAGAACACTAAATGAATGCAAATAAAATATAAAATTTTTTGCATGAACTATGAAATAAAAACAGAGTTTATTTGCCTTCTACAAGGGGTACATCAAAAATATGAAAGTTTTTAACCCGCCCAATGCTGCGCTCAACATGTATTCTCAATTGAGCAATTTCTTGAGTCAGATGAACATCCTCTACTGAAAATTGATGACTTTGTCCTCTAAAAGGTGGTATGTTCAAAGAACATCCTTTCTTTCTTAATAGGTCAGTGATAGTAAAACCCTTGTCTGCCATTACAGAATCCCCTGTATCTAACATGTCTAAAAGACCAGACTCTTCAGTTATCTGTCGATCTGACACACGTCCTCCCCACCCTTCAGAAACAAAAGAAATTACACCTGATGGTGATATACCGACTAAAAATTTCATGGTATTATGGTGCTTATAATTTGAAAAAGTCGACGTTTGTGATGTGAGACTTGAAGGTCTTTGTATAAAAATTTCTGTACAATCAATGATAATACGTGTATTGGGATATTTAATGCGAAATTGACTGGGCATTGTTCGTTGGACAATATCTCTACTTGGAAATGGGTTTAAAAAATGTAATTCTTTGTGTAAAAGGCAAATCCATGTATAATAATATTTGGAAAAAGTTCCAACAGCAATATTAAATCTTTCTGAAATATCTTGAACAAAAAGACCTAAACGATTTCGCATTAAAACAGCTAAAAATTGATCAATGGGTTTTAAAAATGTAGTGTGGAAGAGGATTCGGTCATTAGATATATTTCTTTCACCTGTCCAATAAGACATCCTAGAACATTTATCCTGAAGATAAGTAAAAAGCCATAAAAAAATACCAAAAGTTGGAAGACCTGTATAAAACTTTGTAAGACCATCATTGTCAGCAATTTTCGAAACACTCCACTTTTCTTTTTCCAGTTCCATTCTTGCAGCTTTCAATTCTTCTTTTAACCTGTTGTTCTCCTCTATTATCACTCCAGTATCACACTGTGTACCTGAAATATATACAGCACACATTGAGGGTGCAAGCAACTTAAATCTTTACACCACATATCTGCTTAATTAGGCCAATCATCACAACTTATTGAGATTTGTAATTGCAATAAGTTATATTATGATACTGAAGTGGTAAATAATTATTATATTTGCCTTAAAGTTGGCATTCACCTTCACAGTATAAAATATAATATAAAAAATATATTTGTTTTATAGAAATATAAGTAACATAAAAATTAAAAATATATTTACCAACTGTTTTCTTCAAACTTGGAAGTTCAACATCTGAATCCATGACATCTAAATCACACATCTCATCATTACCAGGATTTTCTTCTACCTCCATGCAGTAGGATGAGTGGTGGAAAATTGATACCTGCTGTTTTATCTCGTACTGTTGTGTAACTAATTTCTCTGCATGTAAGGTTTCCTACAACATTTTAATAAAATACATAGAAAATATATGCGAAGCAGGTCAATATGCACAATATGGAAATATTTGGATTTAAGTACAGATTGACTATCAGCCATCAGGTAAGATATCAGAAACATATCAAAATTGTAAATGACTAAATGGGCAGGTTGCTGTGGTGAGTGGAAATGATAGTTGCCTATTTGATATTTCCAAGGGTTGAAACCCCCCTAATAGTACTACATCTACATTTTTTTAAAATTATAAATAGACATCAATCAATAGGCTACATGCCATTATGATTAATCATAAATGACATAATATGATTAAATTGTAAATGATGATGATTTTTAACAGAATCTCAATCAGAGATTGTCTTGATTATTTTCACATTTTTTTTTTCTTCAAAATTCAAAAAGAAACTTACCAGTGACTTTTCACGAACTAGATGTCTAGATTCTCTCGCAACCTGCGACACGTTCTTCTCCGTCTCTTTGTAAGCAAAGATGGTAGGAGAATAATTATCATCGGTCGGTTCATAACCATGCCAGCCATCAAGAAAATGTTCCGAGCAAATCCAAGTATTATTGTTCGGTAGCCAGTCCTTTCTATTCACGGCTTTGATCCAAGCATTGCGCTGTCTTTTATTCTTCGGAAAACGGAAAAAACTTATGCCTCTGGACTTAGCTTCAACATTACACCTGTTATGACACTTGTAAACACAGCAGGTTTTCACCATTTTGACGTGCGTTTGTTTACATCCGTGTTGCTAGCCACTCATAGGTGTTTGTGCGCATGCGCGAGCAGGGGGCGCTACGTTATTGTGAACAGGCCTATTTCAAAATGGCGTCTATAAATATCGATAATTTGCTATATTTCCCGATATATGCCAGGAATTAACTGGTTTTTGGTGGGAAATTGTATGTTTGGGGTTCAAGGATCCCCTAGTTCAAGTTAAAAGTGGCAACAACTGGCGCCATATTGAATTTCAAAATGGCGTACCTTAAAACTCTATAATTGTTAGTATTTCTATGATAGCCTTTTATCAGTAACTAATTGTGCATTTTTATTGCCAGGGAATCCAAGTGTTCATCTTACAAGAATTGAATTTCAAGATGGTGGCACAGCAAAAGGCGCATAGGAAATTGATGAACCAGATACGTCTTTATAGTGATGTTTCAAATCGATTATTGACCGATTAACAATCAATTAATAATATATAGGTTTTCAACCAATCCAAAACACCCCAAATCGTATATTACATAGCAGTCATGTCGAAAGAGCACAAGCTAGTTCATGTGACTAAGGCTAGAACCCCCGAATCATCCACATCAGTTCACTTGGAACTGTGTATTTTGTGGGAAGGTGATCCTGATGAGTTCTTGAAGCACGAGAACCGAGCATACCCTCCAACTCTTTCCCAAGAAGGACATCTTCGATACAGCAACAAATAAAACCTACTCAAGCCCATAGAAGAGCTTGCCACCCAGAAAGCAGATGCACCACATGTCACCTGTGTCATACCTGATCGTGCAGCCATTGTGCAGATTACGAAAACATGTGGCAGTAGAACATATCTTGAAAATGAAACAGGGGTGTTTGTTCCAAATAACTATCTCGCCTTGAGCAAGTGTGGGATTATTAGTCTGATAGCTTCAAAGCGACTACACGTGCCACCAGGGGAAAGGAATCAAAAGGCGTGCCACTGCCGCTGCTGTGCTACACGGAAACTGGCAGAATTTTCTTCGAGTTGGTGAAAATAAGGATGAGTTGTTCAGTTTCTTGTCGGGACCGCTTATGAGATCCATCGACACATAAGGCAAAGAGTTTGTAGCAACTGATACTCAGTTCCCCACCTCCTGATAACATTACCATCTTGGCCACAAGCAAGCATAAAGAGGCCGACACCTGTATGATGGTACTTGTAGTAAATACTATGCGATGCGATCATCGAAGGATACTTATCCGAACAGTGGACGCTGTCATTACACTAGCATAAGACCGACAGTAACAACTAGATGAACTTTGGCTTTCATTCAGGACAGGCAAAAAAAAAAATCCGCTATGTAGCAGCACATGAAGTTCCTGTAGGCCTGGGACCTGATAGGTCAAAGGCGCTCTCAGTATTTGATGCTGTTACAGGATTTGATAGGCGTTCCCAGAGGTTATAGCTTCCTCCTCCAGCTGGCCTCTACACCAATCCGAAGACGTCATGTCAACTATTGAAAGATCTGTTTTACTCTATGGTCGTATAAGTAAATGTACATGTGTCAACCAATTTTGGAAGAAGTCGTTTTCAGCCGAAGTGGCGAGCGTGGCGCCAAGTAGGGTATGCTTACTCTTCTAAACAACCTCATACCACTTTTCATTATGAAATATTTACTTATTTAATGATATTTCCTCAAATGAAAAGTTCATTAGCTGCTACCAATGTATTGCCAATGTGTTTACATGGATTTCGAGATTTGTCATACGGTTGGATCGTTCGTGCTTGTGTTTATAATTGAAACACAATCTCCAACTCCAAAGGCAGCTTAAGAGTACTGCTAAGACTTAGATAAAGATGACATAGAATTCAACATAATGAAAATCAATATGGCAGCAGTTGTTACCACTTGTAAATTGAACCAGTCGACCGTTCAGCCCCCCAAAACATACAAATAGCAATCAAAACCGAGTTAAAAAAAATCGATCGAGAAATATCGCAAATTTTGTATTTATATAGACGCCATTTTGAAATGTAACATGGCCGATTGTTGTAGCCACTTGTAGTTTGAAAAGTTGAACTCTCAGATACAAGAAATGTAAAATTAGCCATTTTGAACAAGTTAATGGCTGACATAGATCCGAAAATATCAACAATTATATATGTCGGAGGGGGGGGGGGGGCACTTTTGAAATTCAAAATGGCGGCTTGCACAAATGAATTTCGAGTGGCTCCATATCCAAATATGTTCACAATATATCAAAGTATATGTGTGCAAAATTTGGTGCTTGTATCAAAAAATATATCTTATTGGCTTGTCCTAAGCTGCGCTCATCATAGTAATGGGATTTAAGAGTTGCAGCGCATATGTCTGCCAAATATTGGGTCTTGTTCTGGGCTGCAGTCCATCATAGTCGGATAACCAGGCACATTTTTTTGGATGAAGGATTTCAAGGATTCTATTTCAAAAATCTTGTAGAGAAGGGGGAGATAATTTGTCTGTGGGAGTACAATTACAGGTTATTGAAGAACGATTTAAATTTGATTACGCGTTTTTCAATGTATTCTGTGTTTTCTGGATTTGTCAGATTATTTAGGTAATCTGTTGTTTAGTTTTGGCACCAGGTAAGTCCACTATGAATAAATACTCTTATTATACCAAGTTTGAAAATATAGATTTTTTCTTCCATTCTAAGAGGTTGTATTCCTTTAATGTAGCAGATTTATCGTGTTTTTTTCTGTTCAAGATGTTGTTCAAATTATAAATTTCCAGTTGAAGTCTTTTAACATTTAATATTAATTTCCTTGATAAAAAAAAATAGAACCGTGATAATTTACCGAGGCAGTGCGCATCTGACATTTTCTCTAAAAAATCAATGGCAATAACCTTATTATGTTAAATTAATTTTTTATTTCCGATTTTCAAAAGAATTTATCCATGGATGATTACAAACATTCACACCAAGTTTTTTCGAAATCCATCAAGAAACAAACTCCCTGTTATGTCCACAACATATTTTCAAAAGTAAGGGCAATAACCCATCAAATATAATATTTCAATTTGTTTGATTTTCAATAGGGTTCATCCTTGGGTGATTTAAAACACTCACAACACGTTTCATCAAAATCCATCAAGAAACCAACTCCCTATTGTGATATGAAATATATTTTTTGATGAATCTGATTTTCAAAAGGGTTCATTCTTGGGTGATTATGAACATTCACAGCAAGCAAGTTTCATCAAAACCCATCAAGAAACAAGCTCTCTATCGTTTCAACAACGTTGTTAAAGGCTAAACAATTAACGTATTTTCAAGAACTAGGGTAAAAACTGATCCTGATTTTCAATGGGTTTATCTTAAAGTCAATACTAACACTCATACCAAGTTTCTTCAGAATCAATCAAGAAAGCAGCTTTCTATCGTGTCCACAACATATTTTCAAAAGCAAGGGTAATAACCCATGCAATATTTTTCGATTAATCTGATTTTCAATAGGGTTCACCCTTGGGTGAATATGAACACTCACAGCAAGTTTCATCAAAATCCATCAAGAAACAAGCTCTCTATCGTCTCCACAACAATTGTTAACAAGGAGACAGACGAACGAACGGACGGACAGACAGGGGCGACGACTATATACGCCCACATTAATATGTGGGCGTATAAAAAGTCGCTATTGCTATACACATTTTGTTACTCATCATTGGAAACAGAAAAATTAAAGAATGTCAAAACATATTAATTAATTCCATGACATAAACAAAATATTATACATAGAAATGACAACAGGAAACGGTACACAAAACTTTCATACTTCCATGTTTACTACAACTCGTACGTTATCATTTCAATATTAAGCTTCAAGCAAAAATATATATACTAATTTTTTTTCAAAAAACATTTTAATGGTCAACGTTTGCAAACATGCAATATTTTATAACTATACTTAATAAATAAAAATTAAAAATCTCCATTTTAATGATAAGCAAAAAAGCCTGCATATCATACATATCAAATCATGCAGAATTGCATGAACTAAGGCCACATTTCCACCCAGCTTCTGAGTCAGCGTCCGAGTTTGACTTAATTCTATGTCCTGGCATAGTGTTTCGACTAGGCGTTGGCGTAAGCGTTGTATCTAGCTTCGGACGCAGCCAACACCCCGCACCCAATTTTAAATCACGATGCGCTCGGTCTGTACTGTTTGATAAATCTACACGTGACTACAACGAGAGAGACGTGGAAGAAAACCTCACGAAATCCATAGAGCAGGAGCTCGATGTCAAAGAAAACGGTAATAACTAGATTTTGAGTAAGCTTGTAGTTCGGATAGTCACGTGACACCATATAGACCACTTTTTCTATGTTTCGTTTATTATATTTCGAGGGTGTAGCCATTTTGGGTACGAAAACAAGTTCTGGTCTCTTCAAAAACGCACAGACGCGATTCCCTGGTAGAAACACTCAAACGCATATTTGAACGCAGACAACAGCACAAAAGCTTGGTAGAAACGTAGCCTTACTGATGCTTAATGTAACAGATTTATCGTGTTTTTTCTGTTCCAGATGTTGATGGAATTCTATATTTCCAGTTGAAGGCTTTTTACATATACAAATGTACTATACATTTCTTGTTAAAAAAATTAAACAATGAGACGGTACCGAGGCAGTGATAATTTACCGAGGCAGTGCGCATCCGACCTATTCCATGGATGAAACGTTTAATTTTTTAAATCCGTGGTGCAACCTTCATAAAAATTGTTTCTATTCTGGAGTGAACAATAGAATAACCAGTTCACGTCCTCACGTTCAGTAGTGAAAAGGTCATCTGATAAAAGAAAAAGTCGTAGTTCCTATATACATGTATATTTTGTTATACATGTACATCATTGGAAAGAGAAAAATTAAAGAATTTCAAAAAATATTAATTAATTCTCGACATATACAAAATAATACACATAGAAATGACAACAGGAAACGGTACACAAAACCTTCATACTTTTATGTTTATTACAACTCGTACGTTATCATTTCAACATAAACTTCAATATGAACTTTTTAGGATATGAAGGTGGCTCAGTGAGTTAGACGCTTGCTCGCCAACCTGAACGTCCAGGGTTGAATCCCGTCAGTGATGCAGGTCAGAGGGGCTGACATAGTAAAGGCGTCCAATCGTGGGTGTAAATAAACCGATGTCCCGTGTTCTAATGGGCTGTGCACGTTAAAGATCCCTCGACAGATGGAAATTGAAAATAAGAGCAGGCTAATACAAAATTTCCCTCATTGCACACTGCATGGCGTTTGCCCGTCCTCAATATAGGTGCAGAAAAGCAGGACGTAAAAATCTATTAATTTCATTTCATTTTTCAAAAATTGGACATTTTTATAATACTTCCACTGTAATGTATTTTTTCCGGGTCGCATTACATTATTTATATCTTTTATGATGACCATTTTTATACGCCCTCATCTCTCTATGAGGACGTATATTGTCGGCACCCCTGTCCGTCCGTCGGTCCGTCCGTCAACATTTGCTTGTAAACGCTCTAAAAACTAGAGTTTTTGACGGAATCAAATGAAATTTGATATGTGTATACATATTTAAAAAACGAAGATCAAGTTCGAATTTGAGCTATTTTAGATCATTAGAAGCAGAGTTATTGCCCTTGCCCCAAATTTTGAATATGCTATTACATGCTTAGTTTTCAACCGATTTTGATGAAACTTAAAATGTATGTTATTGGACCTAAATCGAAAGGTTTGAGAAAGTTTAGTTTACTCCTGATTAAAATTAAAGCTTTTTCAAGCTTTAGGCCTCTTTCATCAGTTTTGAGGAGTTATCGCCCTTTAACCTCTATACTGTAAGTGCTTCTATCAACATGAATTGCTTGTAAACGGTCTAAAAACTAGAATTTTTTTATGGAATCAAATGAAATTCGGTATGTATATACATATTCAGAAAACAAAGATCAAGTTTGAATTTGAGCTATTTTCGACCATTAGTAGCAGAGTTATTGCCCTTGCTTCAAAGTCTTAAATATGGAATTACTATCTTAGTTTTCAACCAATTTTGTTGAAACTTAAAATAGATGTTATTGGACCTAAATCGCAAGGTTTGAGAAAGTTTAGTTTTATCCTGATTAAATTTAAGGCTTTTTCGTTAGGCGTATATGGCCGTGGTCCACTATCTTTAACATAATGCAAACAAATTTTTTTTCAAATATCTCCAAAACTAAGGAAGTCAAAATTTCAAGTTTACAAGGAAATGACGTCAAAACCGGAAGTGATATAAAAAGTCCAGAAATATTTTTTTGTTCACAATCAAATTCTCTATCTACCTGTAAGTTTTTAGATCGATCAAATAAAATTTCCAAAAAACACGCGCAGTTTCAATGGAATTTGACATAAAATTTGCAAGTTTTCAAAAGCGCAATTTTGATTCAAATATATTATGTTATATATCATTTGAAAGAGCAGATTTAGCATAGTAAAAATTAAATAGAATTTGTGACGTATGTAAGTTAAAAATTGCAATTTTCAAATGGCGATAAAACCGGAAGTAAACATCAGAAATCGGAAATGAATATATCATTTGATAGATCTCGTCAAGGGCAATAATTTTTGTACAGGTCAAGAGTTCAAGGTCACTAGATATGAGCCTTGAAAGTTTCGGTCATTACTGAAATTCTTGTTCCGGAAATGTAAAGAAATTGAAATCGACATTCAAAAATCGACAACCTACATTTTTTTTGCAATCGATTGCAGAAGTCGTAGATTTCAAAATTAAAAAAATCCGATTAACCCTCGGTTTTGAATTAAAATTTTAAGAAAAATAGGTCAGTTCAAGATGGCGGCTGATCCCTTACACCTGGATAAAATTTCATCATTTTGTTTTGATAACACAAAACATTTTTTTCAAATATCTTCAATATTCCGGATGTTGAAATTGAAAGTTTAGAAGCAAATGACGTCAAAACCGGAAGTGATATGGAAAATTGATTTTCTTTGGAAATTCATATGTCTATGTAACTAAAAGGTTTCAGATCGATCGAAATAAAATTGCAAAAGTTAAAAAAAAGTGCTCCAAAAGTCAGCTACAAAAGTCAAAATATGGATTTTTCAAAATTGCAATTTGTAGCTTTTGGGTTAAACAAATGAATCAAAAAAGACCGATCACAATCTGTTGGAAAAATGAGCTGAAAATGGAAAAACCCTGAAATACGACTTTTTAATATACGTCATTTCCGGTTAGGCAAAAATGCGCCATTTTACATTTAAGCAACACCGAGCAGTTAATCATCGCAGGAAATGATGTCAAGTTATGTGTGGTATGTGCAGTTTTGGCTGGGTAGCGTGACCAGCAATATACAAAAAAAAAAAAAAAAAATCGAACGCACTGCAAAAAAAAATAACTTTTGAAGCAAAAGGTCAACGCAAGTGCTGCGATCGGGCTACCCAACCCTACTCCATTTATGTTCTTATTCTAAATTGAATTCTACTATCTGATGCCTATTTCAGATGTGATTTAAAAATCAAAGACGGAACTCCAAATGAAAATAGAGTTCCAGAAACTAACACGACATTATAAAACAATTTCTTTCTTTCCTTCTTTATTTAGCGATTAGCGAAATGGTTTTAGAAGCGGGATCAAATCCCATCAAAACAATTAACCATCCCGGAGAATTTGACACAATGTTGAAAACAGTTCTATACCCCAAAAACTACGATTCCGTGTTAGGATGGATGCCTGATGTTGGTGATGGAAGTGTTTTAAAAGAACCAGTAAGGAATGTTGCAAATGATGCAGATGAAGCTAGAATGAGAGTTTTTTTTACAGATTGTTTTTTATTATTTGAATTGAACGACAGAGATTTATCTCAAAGCGTTCAGTCAATTAATCGTGGAATGGATAGGTATACATTTAAATATCTCAATCATGCAGTTAGAGTTGGGCGATATGGGATTTTTTGTGTATCGCGATATGGACATATTTTTATCACGATAGGTTCAAATATCGCGATATAAAGAAAATGAAGAAAAGGGCTTTTTAAACTGTGTGGGAGCTGTATTTTGTACTGTAGATTGTCCAAACTATCCGGCAATGACCCAAGTAAAGAGTCTGGATGTAAAACACGCCATGGAAAGGATATCTGCCTCTGAGACCTGCATAAATTCCCCTCATTGTAATCTGCATGCCATTGCATTCTTCAACAGCCAATCAAGTGTTTGTTTTTATAATGCTTCGCACTATTCATTAATCTCTCTGAAATTGTTTTATTTCAAATTACAAATACAAAATCAAGTTAAATATTCATTAACCAAAATCAAATACAAAATTTAAATTTGTACTGTATGTAGATCTCACATGTGTACACAAAGGCAAAGTAAATGTTAAACTAAAAATGGAAAAGAATCTTTTTCAAAATAAATTGCCAAAAATACGATGTTTGGAACTGGATGATTGATTATTTTAAGTTCTTGCTCAAAAAGACTAACATGTTAACCATATCTGAATTTAAACGGGTTCGTTTGCACGTGACAATATTTCCACTTGTGCTGAATAACCTTTCTGAGGGACAGCTTGTGGCAGGGATACACAAGAACTTTCTAGCCACATTAGACAGGTTTGGGAAAATGGGTGTATTTTGCTTCCACCAAAGCAAGGGGTCAGCCTCTAAATCAATATTGGAGAGGGAAAGATAATGAGCTATTTCTCGATTGATGCTATCTTCTTCGGTGATGTTATCTGCTCTTAAATCTATGGTACTGTCAATGTCCTGCTTTTTCAAAAAAGATCCCAACTTAGATTTTTTCTTTGGAGTTGGATTATCGGGAAGAAGACTAGGGGGATTCATTTCAAAACGTGGCACAAATTCATCAGACATCTTGATCAGTTTCAATGCCTCCTCTGTGATGCTTATTTTCAGCTCATCTCCTTCCGTTTCATCGTGAACATATTTTAATTTATATCGTGGATCAATAAACATTGCAATATTTAACAATTTAGATGATTTTGGTTCAGCGTATTTTTCATTCATGTATACCATTATTCGTGATTTTATATTTTTAGTTAATTCAGTATCTTCTGGGTTTTCAAACATCGTCTTATTAAGCATGTAAAGAACTGGCACAACTGAAGATACACTGACATATTCTTCACCTCCAAGAGCATCTGTAAATTCTGAAACTGGTGACAACCCTTTGACAGTACTTTCCAACACTTCAATATCTTGCCATTTGGGAATGACCGATCAGACACTTATTTCCATCTTAAATCGTGTGTTAAAGTAATTGCCCCTATTCGATGACTTTCGATCGCGATATCGACACGAAACATGACAATGTGACACAGTCATGTGTCCTGATTACTCACAAAAAATTTCAGACCGATAAGACACTAATTTCCATCTTAAATCGTGTGTTAAAGTAATTGCCCCTATTCGATGACTTTCGATCGCGATATCGACACGAAACATGACAATGTGACACAGTCATGTGTCCTGATTACTCACTAAAAATTTCAGACCGATCAGACACTTATTTCCATCTTAAATCGTGTGTTAAAGTAATTGCCCCTATTCGATGACTTTCGATCGCGATATCGACACGAAACATGACAATGTGACACAGTCATGTGTCCTGATTACTCACAAAAAAATTCAGACCGATCAGGCACCCATTTCTATTTTTAATTAATTGTTAAAGTAATGCCCCTATGCCCCTATTGCTGCATCGCCCCTCGATCAGTTCCGATCGCGATATCGACATGAAACGTGCTAATGCGAAAGAGTAATGTGTCCTGATCAACGTCAGAAAATTTCAAACCAACCAGACAACATTTTCCGTCTTCATGCAGTTGTTAAACTTTAACAATTCGGCATATTTAAAGTGTTACGAAACATCTCTAAATGATTCCAAATTATATTTTTTTTGTTGCGAATCGTCCCGAGAGAATGGAATGACAAAGCAAGTACAACTGAACAATCCCCTTGTCGATTCGCCATTATCGGTGAAATATCATTCACTTCGAAACTTTGAAAAATAATTTAAAATAGAAGGAAACGTCGGAATGACACCAAATTTACTGTGAATAATCAGAACATATGTATAAATCATCCTACCAAATTTCAGATTGCTAGCTCAATTAGAACCCGAGAGGCCCGAAAGTGCAACAGTGCCAAATTGTGTAGGCCTCATGTGTCTAAGTGGCGGGAAGAAAGGACAGCAATTGTTGCTATGGGCACGGAGTAAATAAAAGTCTCGAATATCAAGTGTAGAACCGTGATGGCGTGTTGAGTGGCTGGGCATCAGAGACTTGAAACCTGGCAGACAATTGCACTCGGCTACAGTACATCCCACTGACCATATCATCGTAATGGATATATTTGACAGAAAAGAGCAATGGAATGAATCAGAATATTATTTTTAACATTTTAAATTATTTATTAAATGCAATATTGTCAACATGAATCATTTTAGTTTCAATATCACGATAAATATCGCCACGATAATATCGCGACGGTATACCGGTATAAAAATAATTCCATATCGTATCGTCCGGTTTTTTTTTCATACCGGTATTTTCGATAATATCGTTATATCGCCCAACTCTACATGCAGTCAATCAATCATGAAATGGATAGGGATACATTTAAAAAGAATTATGAAGCACAATGGAGAAATCCAGGCGATCATGGATACGTATTTGTTAATACCAGAAAACCTGCAGGTGAAACAGTTATGAGGTAATAAAGGAGCACGTAGGTTGGAAAACTGACAACATGGTAGATAAATATATGTCCCCTTTTGAGTATGATAAAACTCCATCGGTTATGGAATCATGTGCAACTAATACATTAGGTGGCGATAATGTGACTGGAAATATTCAAATAGCTAAGAAATGGACAAGCTTGGACACTTTGTTATGATTTATATAATTTTGAATAGATGGACATCAGGGAAGAGCTGAAAAAGCTGAAGATAGCCTTCCGTTCGGTTGGAAAACTCAGCTTATGTGTATCATACTTTGAGCCAACAGGTTGCTTGTTATTTAAGGCAGTTGGGGGTTAATAACTTAGTATATATAGATGATCGGCTTATTGAACAATTTGTAAGTGAAAGTCGATTGAGTGAGTTTGACGAATCAATACTGGCAATTTTTGCGAATTGCCAGATAGTTACTCGTTTTGGCTACTTTATTGGCTTTATTTCGAACCAGTTCAGGAAATTATTTATTTAGGTTTTGTCATAGATGCTAAGATTGAAACATTTAAGTTAACTGATAAAAAGATTTTTATTCATTTTACAGAGATTTGCAGGGAAATGTGTTTCTTTATATTCTTCCTGTACCAGGAGCTAAATTATTTACCACAGTGTGCTTTCAGAACGTTGCTTTATTGATTAGAACTAATAAAGATGTCATTCCTATTTCACGCATAGAGGTTATATATAATAAATAAAAACTATATTGCGTCATGTTATTGATCAAATTATATATCAAGAATGTGTACATTTCGTTTAATAATTCTGGGTTCTAATGTTGGACAATATCCTTGTTAAGCCGTTTCGGTTTTTTAAGTCTTATAATTTTGTAGACAAGGGATTATCTTAAGCCCTCTTATATCAAATATAAATAGGTGCAAATCAATTCAATGTATCCTTCCCCCAAAAAGTTGCAACAAAAGTTTTAGTGTTTAGTAGTATTCGACCTCAGAAATAATATACTAAAGAGTAAAAGTTTACCAAAATCGGAGGTTCAGAAAGTCGTTATTTTCAAGATGGCGTCAGAGATGGTTGCCAATACCATAAATCACTAACGGATTTTGATAAAGTAATTGAAAGTAGCGACCGTACATGTGTTCAAGAAAAAATGTTAGTGAATTGGTGATGGAAATATTAGATAAAAGTTTCTTTTGATAAACGTATAAACCGTTTTAAAAATTCCGTTTTTTATACGCCCTCATCTCTCTATGAGGACGTATATTGTCGGCACCCCTGTCCGTCCGTCGGTCGGTCCGTCCGTCAACATTTGCTCGTAAACGCTCTAAAAACTAGAGTTTTTGACGGAATCAAATGAAATTTGATATGTGTATACATGTTCACAAAACGAAGATCAAGTTCGAATTTGAGCTATTTTCGATCGTTAGAAGCAGAGTTATTGCCCTTGCCCCAAATCTTGAATATGCTATTACTCTCTTAGTTTTCAACCGATTTTGATGAAACTTAAAATGGATGTTATTGGACCTAAATCGAAAGGTTTGAGAAAGGTTAATTTTATCCCTAGTAAATTTTTCGTTAGGCGTATATGGCCGTGGTCCACTATCTTTAATTCAGAAAGGTTTTTTAAATGGCAGTTGATCCATTTTTGCATGGAAGTCACACAACGGAACACCTGGAGAATTGTTTGTCCTTGGAAAAATATCAAATATCTTGTAAATGTAATTTAATTACACTTGATGTTTGGCGTTTGTTTCTGATCGGGTATTTTTTTACAATATAAAATTTATAATATTAAAATAAATTGGATATAATGAAATATTGCTATCAGAAAGTATATGAAGAAAATATTATAATGGATATCCAATCAAATATGAATATAATGGATATCCAATCAAATATGAAGATAATGACACAATGGTTAACCAATCGATTTTGACATAATGGCTAACCAATCAAATTCTAAATAGTATATTAAGAGATGTATAAATATCATGTAAAATATACTAGAAATAAAGTAAGGTATATTAGTTAATTCTGAAAGTCATTAATTAGTCCTACTCCAATTCTGCAAGATGCGCATGGTTATAATTATTTTAACTGTATATTTGATTGGAATGGTGGTGTCAAACGGTAAGTTATATATATTTTTAATAAAAATTAATCACAGAACTTATTCCCAAATAGAGGGTAATCGTTGCCAAGCGTTTTTTAAAAGTCAAACTTGGAAACAAATAGAGGATTATCGTTGCCAAGCGTATTTTAACACTTAAAAACAAATAGAGGAAAATCGTTGCCAAGCAATTTACATATCGACCTTAGAAAATGCCAAACGTTCCTCTTTATACCCCCCCCCCCCCCCCACCCCCTCACACCGGAAAGGCGTCCTTACTGCGCTGGTACGGAGCGTGTTAAGGTGGCCATAAGCGTGGTCGCCGAGTTACGGCGTTTGTTTTGAACACGGTCCTGGAACGCGTTGAGAACTCTATGGGATCGCAAGGGTCAAGAGACAACCGTTGAAACATCTCCATGAACGTAGTATAAGCGCAGTACACGCGTGGCAAAGACGCTGCGAAAACGGTTACACTTTAAACGGCGAATGCATGCGTCCTCACCACGACCCTCGGGTTTCTGATACGACTCTACTACGTGATAGAAACGTCATGAGGTCCTCGTACAGTCGTTAGACACGTGGGAGACTCCTGGTAAGAACCTCATAAGTGCAGTGAGAGCGCCGCGGGAACTCCGGTGAACGCAGTTTTCATGCACATAGATCTTAATAGAAACGCCATAAGCACGTATAAGTCGTGGTGGGCGCGCTGTCAGAATGCAGTATGATCGCACAGGTCGTGGTAAGAGCGTGGCTGTTTTAAAGTTTGATTTCAAAGTCTTTTTCTCGCGTTTTCGTCACGTTTACCGGCAACTTGTCCCTTTTCTGGTCGCCGTAAGCTCGTAGATGATCGCGGTCCGGCATGAGGGGGTATTAACGTATTTTAAGTTGAAACAAGAGTTATAGGTTATTATCCAGCTTTGATATATATATGGGCATTATTAATTAAAACACATGCTTCACCAAGTATGAAACGAACCACCATGCATAGATAAATTAGTAACTATATGTATTTGTCAAATGATATATATCGATAGTGGGATTTTGTATTATTTTCAATTCAATTCAATTCATTTATTCAGAACTATAAGGCTTTAGCCTACAGTATGATAAACATATATACAAAATAAATCTATTCAATATAATATAAATACTGCGCAAAATAAATACAATGTACAATAAATACAATGACAATAAAATTATGAAATTAGATTATAACCTATCAGATTCTTAGGATTTCCTCTCTGATTTCCATCGCCTCTCATAATTCGTTGTTCTCTGGGGATATTTGAACGTCTACCTTGTTCAATGGAGAGGAGATGACTGTATTGAGCTTCGCAAATTAGCCAAACAAGTGGTTGCCTAGCAATATACGCCCACCTTCCTTATAAATTTTAAGTATATCAAGAGCATTCCCAAATTGGTGTCAAATCGTATAAAAAATATAACCTGTCAAAAATATAGTTTATATCTTTTGAACACAAAATTAAATAAAATTCTGAATAAAACTTTCAATCTTGAAGAATTATGACTAAGTCAAAATCCAATCAATGTAAAATTGTCAAATTAAAACTTCTCCAAGTTCTCAGGAATATAAATGATTACATAAAATTTCAATGAAATCAGATGAAAACTGTAGTCTCTATTGCATTAACAAGCATATTTCGGCGTGTTTTGAATAAGTCAAGGGCAATAACTCAAAAAACGTTCATTGAAAAATAGCCATATTCAAAGGTTCAAACCAAATTTCATTCAAATCAGGTGAAAACTGTAGTCTGTATCGCGTTCATAAGCCAATGGCAATAACTCAATCTCTATCGCGTTCACAAGTCAATATCAACGTGTTTTGACTAAGTCAAGGGCAATAACTCAAAATCCGTTCAATGAAAAATCATCAAATTCGAACTTATCCGAGATCTCATGAATACAAATGTTCACATCAAATTTAATTCAAATCAGGTGAAAACTGTAGTCTCTATCGCGTTCACAAGCCATTTTTAACGAATTTTGGGTGTAAAACTCAGTGAATTTTTGTCGAATCAAACTGAAATTCGAATTTGTCCAAGATCTTATGAATATAATCCTACACACAAAATTTAATACAGATCAAACCAAAACTGTAGTCTCTATCGCATTCACAAGCCATTTTTAACTCATTTTGGGTGTAAAACTCAGTGAATTTTTGTCGAATCGAACCCAAATTCGAACTTGTCAGAGATCTTATGAATATAATCCTACATACAAAATTTTATTCAAATCCAACCAAAACTGTGGTCTCTATCGCGTTCACAAGTCATTTTTAACATATTTTGGGTGTAAAACCCTGTGAATTTTGGTCGAATCAAACCCAAATTCGAACTTGTCCGAGATCTTATGAATATAATCCTACATTCAAAATATTATTCAAATCCAACCAAAACTGTGGACTCTATCGCGTTCACAAGCCATTTTTAATGTATTTTGGGTGTAAAACTCCGTGAATTTTTGTCGAATCAAACCCAAATTCGAACTTGTCCGAGATCTTTTGAATATAATCCTACACATAAAATTGTATTCAAATTCAAGCAAAACTGCGGTCTCTATTGCGTTCAGAAGCCAATTGTGGACGGCATGACCGACGGACGGACAGGGGCGACGGCAATATACGACTACATTTCAATGTGGGCGTATAATAAAAGCGAAGCTGATGCGACAGAGGACTATTGAGATAATTCTCACAATAAATGTTGGCTTTTATCCTTCGATAAAAATCACAACGGGGAGAGTTTGAAACTGAGATATTCCAAGTCTGTAAGTTGACATCTCTTAGACGTTGTTTGAAGCAGATTACAAAACTGTGGAATATCACCTACTCCCTGGTTAAGCCAGACATGACCAAACCCATAGTTAAACAATATTGATTTGACTGAAGTGCACCAGTTTGATCTACCATTTAAGTCTTGTTCAAATAGCATTCGAAAAAATAGTTTAGGTAACCTAGCAGTGTGCATATTTTGAGTTCTTAAGAAGTATGAAACCGGTTTTAAGTAATAAATTGTACATAGCTCAAGTCTTCCACATTCTGCCCTTGCTATCGAATTTGTTGTTTTGGTTCCAGTGCAGAGAAGCCACTTACAGAATTTATTTTGGACATTCTCTATGTCAGGTCTGAACATAGTGCCCCACACCTCTGCACCATAGTTCAATATAGGTTCTACAATAGAGTCAAATAATTTAAAAGCTATTTTAATATTTCTTTGCTCTAGTTTCTAGTTTTGTTTTCTTTCAACATATAGGTGAATGACTTACTTGCAAGATTATAGAATCCAACTTATTTGCATGTAAAATTTTGGTCTTGCTGACTACTTCCTCAATATCTGATAGCTATTTGAACAAATATGGCTGGGAAAGAACAACAAAATATGGGAATTTTCCGCACCTTCGCGGGTGCGTGTTTTTTAAAAGTATCTATATACCCTATCATAAAGGGGATGGATAATAAAAAGAATGGGTCCCAAATTATTGGGGTTCACACAGGGATTTATTTGATTTAAATCGGATTTTTTTGATTTAAATCCGATTTTTTTTATTTTTTTAAAACATACACTTAAAACTAACCCGAATGCCCCCCAAGTAGCCTAAATAGGCAGAACATTATCTGCAAATCATTAGCATGCATTAGGTTTTAGTAGAAAATTATCTGGGAATTCCCATAAAGTTCAAAAAGAAAGTTCCCTTTTCGATATTCCAGTTAATACTGGGAAAACTCAAGTTAGAAATTCTTAAACACTATTAGATGAACATTCTACACATATGAGTCTAATCAAAGCATCATGTCAGGCAGGAAATGTCATCCAATATGGAATCATTTCCAGAAATTGCAGTCAAATACCAATACTGGGTGTAGAGCAAAATGCCAAAAATGCGGTCATGAAATGCAAGGACTTTGTTTAGCGTATGAAAATCCATTTACACAAATGCGAGGATTATAGTGAAAGTGAAACTGCAGAGAATGGGAGAGAATTAAAATTGTTAAAGGGACAGTCTGAATTTTTTTTAGGTCAAAAATTTGTTTTGCTCAAATTTGTGAAAACTTTACACCAAAATCTGTAACTATGTGCCCTTTAATGTACGGTATCTGAAAGTTTAAACTAAAAAAAATCCAGCCGTTAATTTTTAAACGCTAATAACATGCTAAAATTTTTAAAAACCTTACGTAAGGTTTTTAAGTGTGTTATGTTTGTTGGACGCTGATAGGAAACTACTGAACGGATTTGATTAAAATAAACGCCTAATTGTAGAGACATGTCCCACTTGTGTATTTAAAAGGTTTCAGCTAGAAATATTGAGCCATTAAAAGGCTAACACCAAAACTAGGTTAAATTGCTTAATTAACAATAAGTAAGCTTACTCTCTGTTTGTAATCAACCCTTTAAAACCAAATTCAGTTTGATCAAGAAGGTATAGAGATACAATAAGCATACTTTAAAAATACTCTCAATTAGCATTGGCGATTGTTTTGACAATGGAAACTTTTTTCAAAAAAGAAAAGAATAAAAATTTGCCTAGAAAAAATCTTTGTCATTGTTTTCCATGGGTTTCAAAGAAAGTGATTTAAATCAATGATTTTTTTAAAAAAATCATGTGATTTAAATCGCGATTTAAATCATGATTTAAATCAACGTGATTTAAATCAGCCAACCCTGGGTTCACATAGTTTAAGGCTCAAATATTCATCTCTAAATGTATCTAAAGATTTGTCAACATTTTTCGTTTGTGAAACATGACAGACCCAGTGGGGTAGATGACCGATACAATTTGGATAAACAGGGCCGGACAGATGCTTGCACTTCACCATGTTTTCTTGGCTGACCATGTAATTTCATAACCATAAGAATTGAAAAGTGGTTTTTCGAAGTATAATAACAAAAGTTAGTTTTTCAACAGCACTCCATTTAATGTTTTGTTTGTTGTCCTAGATGAATTCCTTTTTTAGCATTTAACCAAATGATATATAAATTGGTAATAATAAAATCACGTCAACACTATGGAAGATCAAACAAGTCAAAATACAGTGTTCTTTTATTTGACGTCAATTGTGCCCAACACAATGTACTTAAAGCATTCGGCCTAATGGAAGCACATTTTTTACATAAATGTTTAAAGACAAAATATCTCTTTTACTTTTGTCATAATACGACGTCTAATGCATACTGCAAAAGTTAGATTACATAAAACAACCGACACAATACCTAAAATGATACGTGCAATGTCCTTTCACTTTCGACATTGTACATGGAACAAAGCCTACTCTTCTAGACATCTGATACCACTTTTCATTATGATATACTTACTCATGTATGATTGATATAATTCCTCATGTGAATAGTTCTTAAGCTGTTACCTATGTTTCGTCAAAATGTCCTTTTGGATTTCGAGTTTTGTTTTGCGGTTCGGATCGTCAGTACTTGGTTTCTTTATTGTCTTTGCGTCTTTTAAATTGCTCTAGATACATTACAAGTCCGAAACTTGCTACCCAGCTTTTGGTAGCTGTTTGACAGATAATATGGTTGGGAGAGAGTCAGATAAACTAGGCCACAAAAATTGGAGATTTGTTGGAACTGCAGGCGTGTCATGATGGTGCAGTGGGTTAATGATCGTATGATTGAACTATACAATCATTCAACTTTCCCCAAATATATCGAGGTTTGGTCGATTCAAAACATATGCCAAGCCTTTGATAGCTATTTGGAGTCAGAAAACTAGGCCCAAAAAATTAGAGATTTCCCGCACTTTCTCGGGCGCGGGGATTTTAAACGTGTTTGTATACCTTGAATCCACCAAACCTCGATATATTTGGAAAGATGAATGTTTTTGTAGTTCAATCATATCATTATTATCCCTTTACACCAGTACTTCTCAACCTTTTTGATCCAATTTCCCACTTGAGAAAATATTTCTCTGTCATTGACCCCTAGCAAATAACTAAAAAAACCTCAAATAAACTCAATTTTAAGAACACACGCCACAGATTTATATATTAAGTCCGGGGTCATAGGAAGAAAATAATAATTGCGAAAATTCTATAAAAGAAATTGTGAAAAATATGATTGTTTTCTTTGTATAATAGGCCTTTCCGGACAGAATTATCAGCAAAGCGCTTTTCTCTTGATAAGAGTTTTGAAGTATCATGTCCCCCAAAAAATTGTTAAAATGGGATTGATTAATTTTGATGCTTTTATGGACAGAGTGTGGAAAATCCCAATTGTTTTGTTGCAGCCATATCTGTCCAAATATCTAACAGGCTGGGAGTATAGTTAGCAAGTTTTGGACTAGATTTAATATTTCTAATAGGCTCCGCCTACAAGTCACCGAAAGATAATCTGTTCGAGATTAAAAACACGTTCGCTAATGCAATGAAGGTACTAAAACGAAGATGTAATGTAACTAGAGTAATGTAAAAGAAGTAAAGACAATTATGCTTTGTTCAATGTACAATGTCGAAAGTGAAAGGACATTGCATGTATCATTTTAGGTATTGTGTCGGCTGTTCTAGTATTTGAACATTTGTATTATGCATTAGAGGTATTATGAACAAGTAAAAGAGGTATTTTGTCTTTGAACATTGCACAGATGTATCGTGTCGTATGTATCAGACATAAGTACATAGCATCTTATTCTGAATACGATTGACCTCCATACAAATGTACCTACATTTTGCTCATTTGTAATTTTTTTTTAGAAAAGGGCTCGGTATAAAATTTTCATTTTTTTACAAATTAGCTTATTTACGCTACCGATACATCTAAGGATGTGTGGGATGTGCTTCAACACAGTAGCATGCATAATTAATTCGTTTTAACGAAATATCTAATTCGACCTAAAACAATCCAGTGGAGAAGATCCAAAGATCACGATTCAGCGAACACGATCCAGTGAAGAAGTTTCAAAGATTACGATTCAAAAAAATACTTCAGTTCTATACGATTTGTCATTTCTACATAAAAAAATGACCACGCGATTAATCAGATCTGGATCCTATTTTGAAACAAATACAGCGCCATAAAGAACACGGTCGTCAATTAAAAAACAAAACGTGACATTCCTCTCAATGTTTTCTTACGGAGGGGCTGACATGGAAAACGCGTCTAGTCGTTCGGATGGGACAATAAACCGAGGTCCCGTGTGCTATTAACTGCACGTTAAAGAACCCTTGCCAGTTTGAAATCGAAGATAAGAGCAAGCTAATGCTGCTGTTCTCGCAAAATTCCCCTCATTGCACACTGACGGTTTGCCCGTCCTCAATTAGCCCATATAGGTGCAGAAAAGTAGGGCGTTAACTCTATTCATTTCATATAACAAAACACAAGACAATATTATGGAATATATTTCAGTTTTTCAATTTCTTCTTATTTCAGAAGAATGGGATCGGTTCATACAAGCGTATAATTTAACAAAAGTCGAAGAGTACGGAATTTATTTTAAGGCACTGCACGGAACTAAAAACATCGAAGGCAAAATATACGGAGATGAGTGAGAAACTTTATATTATATTTATACAGTCAATACTTAATTTCTGATCAACTTATGTTCGGATACGAATAGCATTTTTCCTATTTTTATTTTGAATTAAAATATTAACCTTGAAATAGTTCTCAAATTTTTGATCGATGCAAATTCCACCCTTTTGATAACAATATTCGGAAAAATGATTTTACAGAGGGACTTGAGCTTCCGAATGTCTAGTCATTTCATGCGAAATTTCTATACCTTTAAGTATAAATGGTTTGCTTGTTATATTTTGGTGAAAGGTGCGAATAGCATATCGCAACATCCTAACAATGAGCTTAGGAAACACGTATTTGTTCCTGTATACACACGACCACGTGTTAGTTAATTTTCATCAACTGACCTTGAACTTTGTTCATTGACATTGTATTTTATTCTTTCATAATGTCCGTCCTTTGTTTCCCTTTTATGACCAAATTAATTTTAAATACTCGTAATTTAGACTGAAGTGACCTTGTCCTTCAGGAAGTCCAATAATAATGGACTGCTGTTATGTTCATATATCAATCAGACTGCTACAACTACTTCCGGTTTTCACACCCGTCCTAAAACAGCAATTAAGCAAATCTCAATCAATACCGCGTGTGCTCCTAATATGTTCTTTGTTTGTTTTGTTTTTTGAAAGGCGAATGAATAGTTTCCATAGTTTAGAATCAGGAATGTTACTCTTCACTCAAGAGAGTTCACCATATTGGTATAAAACCCTTACTGAAGATAGAACCGTGACGATATATCACTATCTGAATGGAGATCCTGTTAAGGTACAGTATTTAATCCGGGTGAAATTTGTTGGTTATTCATTTTTCTCAGAGACTAAAGTTAATATGGTTTATTGATTTTAACCATTTTATAAACTGGACTGCTTGTGGCATTTTATTCTAAAATACGCTATCTACTTCAATGTATGTTTAATCGGGTTTTAAACATTGTTCAAGGCGAACGATCACTATTTTGGTTTGACTATCAGCCCTAGTCTCAAATCGTCTCTGCAATATAGTCTGAAACGTCTAAAAGTCAGTTTACCTGCATTCATTTCCAGTAGAAACAACCGACAATTGCGATTGCTTGTCTTTCATAATCTTTTTGAAATATATCGAAAATAAATGTCACTTCTCATATTGATAAAACTATATTTCAGGATCAATAAACCCATTTTACATTCTACATTCTTCAGCTACTTTTTTGTTCTCCAAATGTTTATTCATCACTAAAAATAGGCATTTGAAATAAAAAAAAAATAACCTTTTATATGTCATATTCATATACATATATTTGAAATAAAAAAATAACCTTTTATATGTCATATTCATATACATATATTGTTTTAAATTATTTTGGAATTAATATTTCTGGATTTATCAGATTATTTAGGTATAGTAATGCCACTAGGTAAGTCCCCTGATGAAAGTTTGAAAGTTTAGATTTTTTGTTCATTCTGAGAGATTGTATTCCTAATAAAGCTCGATATTTTAGTTGAAACCTTCAGAATACATCTGATACATAGTTTTCTACAATTTGTCATGCATTTTGAAGTTTTTAATTTAACATATATTTTCATCTTGACACTGATCACGATGAAAATAAATGTGATATGCCTTATGTGAGCCACTGTAGCTTTCCTTCATCTTGCATTTTTTATTAGTATGTGTCTATGTCAAAGCCTAAGGTTCAATACATCTTCATTTATTTACAGATAACCTCAGTGTATAAAAATGGAACTGAAATAGTAAGCTATCTTGGAAGCAAATTAAATCCCAAGTGCAAGTCTCTAAACTGTCAATTAGACGTAGTGGTCGACTCGGGAATGGATTTAAAAAAATTAAACGAAACATCAGAATGGGCTGCATTCTATTTCACAGATTTTCTCCCAGCTGCAAATGAAGGTTTGTTATAATAAGATAAAAGTGTGCCTACGTATATCTAAATTCCCATAACATTTCATGATGGCCCAAACCTATATATCTAAAAGAAATAAACTATGCAAGTAAGAACTCCACACAAATCGCATAATCCCTTCAATTAAATCCCTACTCAAACATACATTTCATTTTCTGTATTTTACTTTCTAAACGACGAGTTTTTTTTTTAACTTTCAAACTCTCATAATTATGGCTACACAGGGATTTGAAGGCTTATATTTCGAGAGAGAGATGTGAACATTATTAGGAATTGCAGGTTTCAGGTTATGAAAATTTTATTGGTCGAACAGTTAGTGAACATATTCCTTTATAAAATTTAAAACTATTTACTAACACAGCAAACTAGATGATGCATAAACTATTGGGTCCAAAATATACGTAAAATAGTTAGTAACATGGCAGATTTGTTTTCAACAGATGATTCTATTTGAATTATAATTCCACGTGACAGAAGCCTTTGAAACCATATCAGTTCGATAATATTTCCTTAATGATAATATAATTTTTTTTGTAGGGGAGGAAGCACCTGCCAAATTGTGTCATGAAAACGATTTTAATTGTACGCAGCTGAATGATCAATAAAAACAAATTAATATCATACAATATTTTGAATATTTGCAATATATTTCACTCCTTTTATCTTAACCCACCCTTTTGTCAAGGATGAAAATGAATGTATTATATTCGGTTAATCTTAAAACTTAAGTAGAGTGAAAACCGATGATGCAAATTACAGTCAAGATGAAATTTTCGGAAGCCACCCTAAAAAGTCATTTACAGCAGAACAGACATCGACATCGGAAGGAAATTAGCAATAGGCAATTTTTGTTTTCATTTTGGAAAACATGTGGAAGCTGGCAAGTCTTAAAATCATTGTATGTGCTTTAAAATGGTAACATGTAAGCATGCTGTCTTGTACAATCTGAACGATGACCTATAATACTGGCATTATTTATGTTCAGTCATGGCGTAGCCAGGTTTTCGAAACTTGGGTGCAATGGTAAAGATGAATCGACCAAATATTATTGACCTTGAGAGCCGAGTAAAAACTGATGAGGTCCAGGGACCTTCTGAGCGTCTGGGGATTCAAGGGACGAACATAAATATCATAACATATTTACTGTAACCATTATCATATGAACTGTAATCATTACACATTTACTGATATCATTACAATACATTTAGTGCAACCATTTTAATATATAATTACTACATGTATTTACGATTATAATTACAGCTTTCGAGTTGCGCTTGAAACTGTATTGTTACCATTAATTTTTTAGATATTTTTATTTTTTTTTATTTTTTTTTGTAAATGTTGTCAGAGTTCCCAGCAAAAACTGTTATACTTAGAAGATTTTTTGCATTAGACCAAATATCCCAGACCTAGTGAATAGCCCTTAAATATATTTCCAGCCATCATATTCCGACAGGAAGCAGTCTGGCGGAAAAGTCCTTATTTTTGGAAATCGATCATAAATTGTTTAATATTTGTTTGATTTTCGAAAAAATTTCTGTGTGCAATCTTGAAAGAACTTCTAAGCAGACATGGGCTTCAGAAATTTGAAATTTGAAAATTTTGTTAATAACTTTTTGTACCGAATTTTGGTCAAAATTCAAACTTCTTTAATTTTTATTCCATTTGCAGGAAAATTGGTAGGTGGGTAGAAACCAAATTATCGACTAAGATTCCCAAAAAAAGATTCCGAATTTTTTCCAAAACATTCTGCAGTCTCTATTTTTCTATTATTTTATATTAGGCTAGCTAATAGCTAGCTATTAGCCTCTATTTTTCTATTATACTATAATAGCCTTGTTAGAATAGCTGTAGCCTCTATTTTTCTATTTTTCTTTAATAGCCTTGTTAGAATAGCTGTAGCCTCTATTTTTCTATTATTCTATAATAGCCTTGTTAAAATAGCTGTAGCCTCTATTTTTCTATTTTGAAGCCAAAAAAAAGAAAAAATAGCTCAAATATAGCCGAAAATAGCCTTTATTTTAGAAACAAAAAAGCTATTCCTTATTCCTAAAGTTAACTGTTTGAACTCTAAAATAGCCTTGTTAGAATAGCTGCAGTCTCTATTTTTCTATTATTTTATATTAGGCTAGCTAATAGCTAGCTATTAGCCTCTATTTTTCTATTATTCTATAATAGCCTTGTTAGAATAGCTGTAGCCTCTATTTTTCTATTATTCTATAATAGCCTTGTTAAAATAGCTGTAGCCTCTATTTTTCTATTTTGAAGCCAAAAAAAAGAAAAAATAGCTAAAATATAGCCGAAAATAGCCTTTATTTTAGAAACAAAAAAGCTATTCCTTATTCCTAAAGTTAACTGTTTGAACTCTAAAATAGCCTTGTTAGAATAGCTGCAGTCTCTATTTTTCTATTATTTTATATTAGGCTAGCTAATAGCCTCTATTTTTCTATTATTCTATAATAGCCTTGTTAGAATAGCTGTACACGTAGCCTCTATTTTTCTATTATTCTATAATAGCCTTGTTAAAATAGCTGTAGCCTCTATTTTTCTATTTTGAAGCCAAAAAATAGAAAAAATAGCTCAAATATAGCCGAAAATAGCCTTTAATTTTAGAAACCAAAAAGCTATTCCTTATTCCTAAAGTTAACTGTTTGAACTCTAAAATAGCCTTGTTAGAATAGCTGCAGTCTCTATTTTTCTATTATTTTATATTAGGCTAGCTAATAGCTAGCTATTAGCCTCTAAATTAAATGAATGTTTCTGAAGCAAATATTTTGTTATATTCTGAAAAATATAATGATTGTATTCAGAGAATTTCAAATTTGACAAAGAATGGTTTCGCCAAAAAAGGGAAATATTCTGTATTCAATCCTGAAATCATGCTTATCTTTTACGCAAAATAAATATATCAAACGAAAACTACTCGGAAGCTGACAGATCTGTGTCGAACAGGTCTAGTGTATATTTGATTTTACCATTAAAATATAATTACCGCTACCACTATAACATATTTTCTATCATTATAACATATTTACTGCCACCATTGTAAAATTTATACTGCTACAATTAATATCATATTTTCTGCCACATTATTACATTTTGTACTGCTACCATAATAAAACATTTACTGTTACCATTATAAAATATAAAATATATACTGCTACTTACTGCTATAATTATAACATATTTACCGCTACCATTATAGGTGGGGTAATTACGTAAATTGGAAGTTATATCCCCTTTTTGGTCTCTTTGAACATCGAAAAGTATCTATAGGTTTACCATATAAAATTCATTTACAAAGAGAAATTAACTATGATAAGATAATCCTTTCAGAAAATAATTCAGATGCAAAATTAGAAATAACAAATCTCCAACTTTAAATATCAGTAATAACACCATCAATTCATATCGAAACAAAACATTTAACGCCTTGACCAAAGATATTGAAATTTCTTCGTCGTAACACAATTGGTAGCATAACCGGAGAATCCATAACATGGCCAATTACTAACACAACTAATCCAGCGAGGTATTAAATAGTTGGTTTCAAGAACTGACTCTCAGACAAATAACAATAATATCTTTAAATATAAATATTTATATCGCAAAAACACAAGGAGACGTAACTAGTTATTGTTTGTTATTGGAAGAAGCAAAACATATAATTAAATATTTGTAGAATAAGTAACTGAAACCTAAATTCATCGCCATTGCTTTTAAATTTGAACTTTTTTTTTTAGATTTTTCAAAGCCCAGAAATGCCGGTCGATGAAACCAAACTGGCGGAATTCATGAATCCCCCAATAGTAACCATAGCTGATGCAATTTGTGCTACTCCAAAAACGGAGAATATCCGTCGAGGGATATTTACATGATGTAGGTATATTTTGCACAAAGCACATTCTTGAGCTTTTACTATTCTAAAATTGTTTTTTACGAACAACTTTCAATCAAATAACGTTGATTTTGTCTGAAAAAACTCACTTTATATCTTTTGTATACGTAGTATAACCAAACCTTCATTACAATATATCGGTGGGAAGAAAAAGATAAAAGAAACAGTTGACACCGGTGAAAAAAAATATAATTTTTTAAAGATTTCTCACCAAAAACCAGACGCTGCAGATGAAACAAAAAATGTAAATATCACAGTTAAAATATGGAACAACCAAACGCGTACAGAACCAAACGAAGGTGTGAAATGGAGATTGACAAATCTTATGGTTGGAGAATTCAAAGGCAGAAATGACTTAAATTCCACACCGTTGACCAAATTTGAGGTAAGTCAATTCTCATACCCTGATTCTTATTATTTCGTAACGTACTAAAACCACTGCCTCCCATAATGATTTAACTATTTGGCTACCAAATAAATCTTTTTCCACTGGGTTGCATGTTGGCAATATTTCCAAATAAACGCCCTGACAAAGAAGTTAATTGAATTATTATATAAAATATGAAATATCTATATATATATATCAAATTTAGTGAACCAGAATTGTAGTTTTACCACAACGTCAATTTTTATCTTTATCTATCCAATTTTTAACTTTTAGGTCATTGAAGAAGCCAAATGGCCACGGATAGTGATAAAAGATATCATATGGGAAAAGTGAGTAATAAATATTGTATTTAAAAGAGAACCTAAGATCTTAACCATTGTAATATTGTTATTTTAAGAATTGAAATTCACTCCTCTCTGCGTAGTTAGACAATATCAGACGTAAATATCTTAGTAAAACTTAGGTCTCAGTCGTTCACTTCAACTTATTTTTCAGACCCAGATGTTACTTAATAGATGAGGAAGACATGGAATTTGACATTGCATATGTCTGTCTACATGAATTCAATAACAACACCGAAAACAACATCTTATTTAACACTACAGTAACAATTTCTGCACTAGGAAATAAGATAGAGGAAATGTAAGTAATTTACTTAAATCAATAACTCTTGAAAGTTAATTTAACTCCAGTTTCCAAATTATCTTGAAAAATAAATCCTTACTTTAACAAGACAAAAAACAAATTGTTTTATGAATATTTCCTATGAATATGAAATCCCGAATGCATAACTTTAATCATTTTAAGATTGGAAACAGACGGTGTGGCTGAACCGGAAGGTGTGACTGTGGCTGAATTGGAAGCTGGGCTGTGGCTGAACCGGAAAGTTTGTCTGAACGAGAAGAACATGATTTTTATATAAAAGAATTATATGAATAAAATGCCAAAAAAATGAAAACATTTTTTAAAATAACTGTCATCACCTCCGTTTCCTGTTCATATTGTGCATCTTGGGAGAAATTGAAATATCTCCATTTCAAAAGGACTTGCGATTCAAAATGGTATCAGGTCCGTTCGCCCTTTTACTCCTTCGCCCTGGGTCCACTCGCCCCTAGGTCAAGGTCCGTTTGCCCCTTTGTTTTATGACATGACAATGTAATAATAAAAATATAAGTGATGACAACTTTTTTAAACAACTAACCCGATTAACATGTGTTTTGAAAGTCATTTACCTATGGACAATTAGCTATTAAAACTATGACAAATCTACTGAAAAACTCTCAATAAACTCTGTTATATTCAGCCTAGACATTTTTGTTAGTATATTCAGTTATTATGTTCATAACTCTCCCTCAAAGATTCCCCAATAACCTAGTATTTCACAAAGAAATCTCATGATCTGTGGGGGTGTGGTGAAACTATATTGCAAAGTGACCAATAGCTTGAGAACAAACTTGCATCTATTACAAACGTTCCAGTTAATTCAATATTAGTGTTCCATGTTACGTAGAATATCAATAACTACTTGGACAGGAAAGTATAAAATATTGATTTATGTACCCACGTAGAATATCAATAACTACTTGGACAGGAAAGTATAAAATATTGATTTATGTACCCACGTAGAATATCAATAACTACTTGGACAGGAAAGTATAAAATATTGATTTATGTACCCACGTAGAATATCAATAACTACTTGGACAGGAAAGTATAAAATATTGATTTATGTACCCACGTAGAATATCAATAACTACTTGGACAGGAAAGTATAAAATATTGATTTATGTACCCACGTAGAATATCAATAACTACTTGGACAGGAAAGTATAAAATATTGATTTATGTACCCACGTAGAATATCAATAACTACTTGGACAGGAAAGTATAAAATATTGATTTATGTACCCACGTAGAATATCAATAACTACTTGGACAGGAAAGTATAAAATATTGATTTATGTACCCACGTAGAATATCAATAACTACTTGGACAGGAAAGTATAAAATATTGATTTATGTACCCAGATGACATTAATAATGCTTTTCCTCATCATCCATTTTTAAAAAAACATTTTTGTTTGTTTCAATTGGGTCTTACAAATAGTTCAAGCAATGGGATTTAAGTTGCACCAGTGTATGCCAACCTAGTATTAGGATATCTCTAAACCTTATCTGCAAAAGTTTGACAAAAGAAATAACAACACACCTATGGATACCTTAGGTCTAAGAAATTGTACATAAAAAATTCCAAGGTTATTGAAGGTTATTGGTATGGCCTTATGATTTTTCAAAAAATTCAAACCATAATAAAATTAATTCAAATTCGAAATTCAAAATTCTGTGCCTACAATTTTTAGATAAAGCTACAAGAATTTGATAATCACCAAAATCATAAAAATTGGATAAAAAAATGGAGGACTAATTAATCTGTTGCTGAAATGTCTGAGACGACAGCCTATGCATCACTTCCTGTTAGAATTTTTTCAGCAATGTGCGTTCTAATTATTCCTGACAGACAAAGTATTATATGGCTTTTGTCAACATCTGAAATTTACACCGGAAGTGGGGTCGCCAGACGTGATTTTGAAAAACTGGAAGTCCCCATGCCAAAACCGGAAGTGATAGAAGATCCGGAAATCCGTCTGTGTTAGTCTGTGTCGACTTTAACAAAATCGTGATATTTCATCGATCATTTCAAACAATCTACCATATATTTGAAAGATAGTGGACCACGGCCATATAAGCCTAACGAAAGTCTTAAATTTAATCAGGATAAAACTAAACTTGCTCAAACCTTTCGATTTACGTCCAATAACATCCATTTTAAGTTTCATCAAAATCGGTTGAAAACTAAGTAGAGTAATAGCATATTTAAGATTTGGGGCAAGGGCAATAACTCTGTATGTAACGATCAAAAATAGCTGAAATTCGAACTTGATCTTCGTTTTATGAATATATATACACATATCAAATTTCATTAGATTCCGTCGAAAACTCTAGTTTTTAGAGCGTTTACAAATGTTGACGGACGGACGGACCGACGGACGGACCGACAGGGGCAACCATAATATACACCCATACTTGCGTGTGGGTGTATACAAATGTAGTTTTGTTGAAATTAGCAATATATAAGAATTATTAAAATAGTTTATACATGTAGTAGTTACTTCAATTGGCTTAATTAAAAACAAATTCTAGCTATCGAGTTAAGATTACCTCCCTTATCTTCTTAACTTTGGATAGGTATATAATACTTGAAATTAATAGAGTGTTTACAAGCTAATAACATCAAAACCGGAAGTGATATCAAAATTTAGAAAATAGATTTTGGATTGCAATCAAAATGTCTTTCGATCTGTAAATTTTCAGATCGATTGAAATAAAATTGAAATTAGCACAATATTTTCAAAAGCGCAAATTTTATCCAAATAATGTTGTGATAAATCATTGGAAAGAGCAGATTAAGCATTTTGTATGACAACTTGTAACATATTGAAAAACTATTTTTTTTTTAATATCTGTATATTACCATATTCGTCGTTTTTTATATAAATTGGGTCTATATCAATATTATTTCTAATAAAAATTCCAGTTCCCGCAGAGTTGGTTTTACCGTGAGACAAAATTATGTTACCACCCCATTCTTTTGACCATTGATTTTCATCTGAATTTGAACTATGTGTTTCTTGGAGCAAAAATTCGTTGGCTTTTCTTTCACCTAACCAGCGAAAAATGTTTTGTCGTTTACGATCATTTCTCAAACCTCTTACATTAACTGATAAAAAGTTTAGTGTGGACATAACTTTAGATATAGATTTACCTGCATATTTGTTATATTTCTGTTAATAGCTTCTGTCAATTGCTTTGTTTTTGTACTATACTTATTTTGTATTTTGTTTGTCAATTTTCGAAAAAAAGTTTCAACATAAAAATAATTAAATAATAAAAAAAATATATTATATCGGGTGTCCCAGAAAAAAACGTCCCCAAGTTTGACGGCATGTATCTCGGCTGATGAACCGATCGCTTTCAAAATTCTCACAGATTTACATCAACATGTCCTTGTCAGACTCTTAAAATATGAAAGTCATTGAATAAAAATTGTACAAGTACTGCCTCGTACAATATAGCATGTCCAAAAAATTCAATATCAGAGCAAATTACACATTTCAACTGTGTCTATTGTGCTTTCACCACATCGACCACCAATATCATTCATTTTCCATCCTGAAAATAAGATATTTTCTCCCAACAAGCAACCTTCCTGCCATTAAGTTCCTGTTCATCCAGTTTGTTCCACTAATGATGGTAATGACTCCAGGCAGTATGGGATTCTCTTAAGAAACAGGTGAATTGCACTTGGGTTAGAGAGACATACTGATTAAACAGGAACAAAAATTCAGGATGGTCGTTTCTCAAGTGGTATCTTTAGATGTGATCCGTGAGAGTTTATCAGGATGCAAAATGTTTGATATCGGTGGTTGATGCGGTGAAGGCACAATGCTCACAGTCACAAATTCAAATATGTAATTTGCTCCGATATTGGATTTGTTGACATGCTATTTTGTTTGAGGCAGTCCTTGTACATTTTTTTTCGATGACTTTCATATTTTCAGAGTCTGACAAGAACATGTTGAAGTAAATCTGTGAGAATTTTGAAAGAGATCGGCTTATCTGCAGATGAGATATTTCGCTACAAAGTTGGGGACGTTTTTTTTTGAGACACCCGATATAATATTATGTACAGTTTCAATTGTATGTGCAATAAACTCCATATTGTAATGAAATATGGTTAAAATGTGATGATGTTATTACATTAATTAATCATTTAACATGTATATTTTTAAAAATACATATAGAAAAGGTTCACCAAATGGCAAATTTAGTGTCATATAGTTAGAAAGAAAATGTTGCTAACACAATATTACATAGTGGTCTTCACTTATATTGATATTACCTAAAAGAAAATTTCATTTTCAGATTATGCTCACACTTTAAAATTGTATTGAGTTGACTTGTGTTTCAGAATTTTTTACAACATTCTCTGATAATTATCTCTTTTTCACTAGAAACATATAAAATATTACATTTAGCTATAACTTAGATACAAAAAAGCATTGATACTTTAGGGACGAGATTAAGACAGATCACTTGCATGGATAATATTACATCATAATGCCCAAACCTCCAATATTCATAATAATACGCTACTCGACTAAATCTAAAAGAAAGTTTTGGGGAGAGTGCCTAAGGTTCTATTACGAGTTTCTACTGGGGAATCCTATGTATTGCAATAATGTCATTTTCGGACAGTCGTACAGATTCATCAGAAACTTTCCACACAATGTCACTAAAAGTTATAATTAAGTTCTCATCATCTTCCGGGACAATACCAAAAACCTTGACACTAGTTTTTCTCGAATATTGTTCGTTTCTATTGCCAATACGCATTGCTTCTGTTGACATTGTTTTGCATGCATTTAATTCACTTGATAGAATAGACACATCATTTTTTAATCTACCATTTTCTTCGACAATATTACTATTTCCTTCAGCCAATTTACTAATTTGAGATTGTAATTCTGATTTGATATTTGACATTTCAGATTGTATGATAGTTTGAACTTGACTAAGTAGTGTTTTACTTATCTCACTGATTATATCTTTAATGTCTGCTTTTGTTATCACGTCTGCCATCTTTTCCTTTAAATATTCTTTAATTTCACCCAATTTGACAGCATCCATTTGTAGATCGTCTTCAGTTTCAGTTGATTTTTCTCTTAGACGTTTAGATGGTTTGTCCTTAGGCATGATGAATTTTACAAAAGCTTTAAACTATGTCAAGATTTTCCACAGCCACTTGAAATGTATTTATAATATTTTAGAATATTGTAAAATGTATTGACAATCCACTATATTAAACCTAGCTAATCACATTTAAAGGGACAGTCTGAATTTTTTTTAGGTCAAACAATTTTTTTGCTCAAATTTGTGAAAACTTTACACCAAAATCTGTAACTATGTGCCCTTTAATGTATCTGAAAGTTTTAACTAAAAAAATCCAGCTGTTAATTTTTAAACGCTAAAAACATGCTAAATTTTTTAAAAACATTACGTAAGGTTTTTAAGTGTGTTATGTTTTTTGGACGCAGATAGGAAACTACTGAACGGATTTGAGTAAAATAAACGCGTAATTGTAGAGAAATGTCCCTCTTGTGTATTTAAAAGGTTTCAGGTAGAAATATTGAGCCATTTAAAGGGCAAACACCAAAACTAGGTCAAATTGCTTAATTAACAATAAGTACTCCCTGTTTGTAATTAACCCTTTAAAACCAAATTCAGTTTGATCAAGAAGGTATAGAGATTGTACAATAAGCATACTTTAAAAATACTCTCAGGTGGCATTTGCGATTTTTTTGACAATGGAAACTTTTTTCAAAAAAGCAGAATGGCCCTTTAAGAACTAAGTATAGTAATCATTAACATGTACTCTCAACTAGTCACTCAGTCCTCAACAGCTCATCCACATTTTATTGATACTGAGTTTTTGTCATTCATCAACAGTCACATAAAGTATATTTTTATAAATATTATATGTTTAGAACTATTATTTTCACTAAAAATACCTCTAATGTGTTCTTAAAACCATAATAGATGTTTGGTGCAAAATTTAGCCAATTTCAACATGTTATATCCTTTAAAACTTCAAAAAACATCAGAGCACATTACCACAGCTTGTGTCACCAAGAGCACATCTCGCATCTCTCTTCTCACATCGCTAACTGATGGTTCTGAGAGTTTTAGGAAGTCAGAGAAAATCATTTCTTTGATAATATATTGTCGGGGTTTTCGTCTGGCAGTTATCATAATCATTACAAGATCTCTAGGGGTTTAAATATCTGCAATAATATTACTCTCTATACAGCTGTGCATAGAATCACACTCCATATTGGTTTGCCCAGATACCAAGTATTTTTGGTAAATGACCACACCTGTTTCTTTTGACAATTGTAAGTAAACACTGGCAAGATTACAATTCTTGTTCTGATAGCCGCATCCATCAGACCAAAAGATAAGTTCATTAATGTTCTTTTTAGAAGCAAGAAACTGTTTGAAATGATTGTATTGGATCGAAGAAATTACTTCACTTGATAGATCTCCATTGGTTTCATCCCACACGTAGCAGTATCCGTCATGGGTATTCATATTGTGAAGTGTGAAGTTGTGCATTTGAAGTTTCGTTCGATAATACATAGAGCTAGCCTTTGTTTGTGGGCATAATTGTACAGCCTGCGTACCCATAGTCCAGCAAGAAACAGTATCATCTACCATAGCCCTCTCTTTATCTTCTGATTTTCTTTTCCTGGCTACATCTTTGGATGAAATGTGCTTTTGATGTTGTTCGGGTGAAATTGATCCTAATTTTGCACCTATGCATGTGTCACATTGATCTTTCCTGGACATAAAAATAGACATCTTTAAATCTGCAAAAACTTTCTTGAAATATTTAACGCCAACAGCTCTCTGGGAAGCCTCGTGTTCATCGTGCTGATATCTTTCATATAAGCTTGTGATCTTTGTGCCTGGTTCCAGAAAACGCTTTTCTTTGTATGCTGGTACCTTGCGACAGTAGTGGGATTCAACACAAGGAATATTTAGTAAAAAAACTTTCAAGAAAGTAACTGTTTCTTCAGATATTTTCTTCGTTATCCAATGTTTCTTTTCATTTAGTTTTGGTATCTTGTTTCGTAGTTTCTTTCACAGGTTCGGCAGTTTTTGTTTTAGATGAATTACATGTCAGCCAATCTGTAATAGCCCTTGAAGCCATACCAAGTGTTGAACAGAACAAATTCTTACAAACTTGATATACTGATCCATCAGGTTTTCTTAAATAATATTCGAACATAGACGACCTTTTGTTTTCAATTGATTTTCTTTGCTTTATCTCTACACTTGAAACCAAAGCCTTTACTACGGATTTTAGTTCCTCCCAAGATTTCATGTTGTAAAATGTATTGAATATTGAAGTTCTGTCATCTTCTGTGAATTTATTACAATGTCTTAAGTTGGACTTCTGACAAAATGTTTGTCCCTGCTGTTTTTCTTTATTTAGAATACCTCTCCTACTTTCATGTTGTTCACCCTTCAAACGTTTTTCTTTGATTATGTTGTTCTTCCATGTTTCGGGTCTTGCTCTCTTGTTTCTCTTATTTGTTGGAGCCTCTGTACTTTGTGCAATTAATTGCTCATATGTATCATCTGATGTATCATCAGAACTTGAACCTGATGGGGTGTATTCTTTGTAGGCAATATCAAGGGACCTATCTTGTTCATCAACCACAGCAGGTATATCTACATCTGCAGGTATAGTAGAATCTTCTGATGCCTGGTCTGAAGTTACTTGATGACTTTCACAAGGAACATCCAACATGATACCAATTGGACGAAATATTCTTTGTGGATGACCAACCTCTTGCTATATATTTACAGTTGAAAATTTGTTATTCATGGTGCTATAGATGGTTTCTCTAGATTGTCAACATAATTACGAGTGGCAAACAACAACAGAGCACAGACTGTATTGGAATGTTTTGTTGCTCAAAGAATTTTCCTAGAAAATAAGATGAATATGGTCCAATCTCAGACCTGAACTCAAAGTTTCAGTTTTTCTTAAAATCACATCAACCATTTCTTTGATCTGTACAGAATGTCAGTGGACATACCTGTATGACAAAAGACAATTGATTCTTGTTAAAAATGTTTCGTAATTTGAAATACCTAAATCTTGAAGAAAATCTCTCCAGTGTAGATGAGCAACATGCTCCTTTGCGTTAGTGTTGCTTCCTGTCTCTGAGAAAGTTATCATAACCATATTGTCTAATTCAACTGATGTCAACTCCTTTGTGGGTTTTAGAAATAATTCTTTTATCACATGTGGGTATTATATAAATTGGATTAAAAGAAGTTATGAAATATAAACTTAAATACAAAAAGTACATAAATTGATATTTTGATATACATCGGCTGACCTTAGCTTAATTCATGTTGATACAAGTCTTTAAAAATACTATACACATTCGTCAATGCCAATTTTCTAAATGCAATTACTTCTGAATCATTAAGAACAACTGGTGTGAATTTGAGAATCTCTACCAGGTAGCTAGTACTTGAGAGATTACGAAAATAATTATACAGATCATTTGAAATACTATTTATGCCATTTAGAAATAACAATTTGTTTAATTGATAGTTGTCACATTCTGTAAGTCTATGTAGAACTACAGACGAATATGTCAAACCACATTTATCACATAAAATAGCAACATCAATATCGTTGCTGACCATAGAGCAAACCTTTACAAATAATTTGCTGTGCTCTTTCAAATTAGGAAAACGCAAAACAAAATACAGGATGCGGTTCTAAACGACTATGAAATTGACTAAAAATACTGAACTCAGGATTGCTTTTTACTCTATTACCCCATGATAATTTCTCATATGATTGAATGGCAAGATTTACTAATTTTTTCCATCTGCATTTCGTTGGAAATATATTAGTCCTTAAAAATTCACTGATATAGAAAATAAGATCATATTTTTGAGCTATGCTAATAATATCAGGTACAAAACCACGTTGGTTAGTGGAACATTGGTTCTTATAGTCCAATAACTAATAACTAAAGATCAGTAATTTGCGAGGTAGTTGGTACCACTCTAAGTTAATAAGTTGCCCCAAGTATAATAACTTTTGTTTGTCAATGTAAGAAATATTTGTAGTCCAGCCTAAAATGCCGTTACATTTATCAGTACGTGTTCTGATATTTAATGCCAGGATTAATTTACATGCAAAATTTTGACTTCTCTGAAATTGGACCACAATTGACACCCATACAGGGCCTTTGTAAAATTACACTGTTTGACGAGTTTCATGCTTATTAAAGGGTTAAGGCCGTCTCCATTTACTCCACATTTTATAAGAGTGGTTACACCAGTACGCATTAAGCAGTTCTTTCACTCGATTGAAAATTTGAGGTGAGAGTAATACCAGCATGTTTCACAGTTTTAAGAACAGGGAGTATTTTATCACAGAGATGCATATCAAGATGGGTATGAAACTCAAGGACTACTCTCTTTGAAGATGAGAATGAGAATCGCCATTTGTAACTGTACGATTCACACAGCTTTAGCAGATTTTGGAGACCAATTGGGGTACTTGAACTGCAATATCGTCTGCCTGAGTAGGGCAAAAGCAATTTGCAGAGTAAACGCTAGTTCCGAAGCATGAAGAAGATAATACGTCTAACAAGCCATTGACATACACCAAGTACAATTTTGCGGATAGAACCCCGCTCTGCCGAACACCTCTTTGCAGCGTAAAGTCTCGTGAATAAGTGTTTCCAATCCTTACACAGCTTTTCATATTTGTATACATATTGTCTATAAGCTGCCATAAAGTACTGCAAATTCCAAGATCGTATAATTTAAGAAGCAAACCATTATACCAGACGGAATCAAAATCTTTAGAACTGTCTAAAAACGCACAATAGACATAGTCAGAACATTCACAGTAAAAGTGTATTGTCTCTTTAAGATTAAAAGACGCATGCATGGATGACATCCTCTTTTGATAAGCAACTTGTTTGGAAAGTCATTCTGAGCCTGGAGTTGTACGAGTCTCCTCTCAATTACTTTCTCAAACACTTTGGCAATCGCCGGAGTCAGTGAGATGCCACGATATGAATTCGGATCATTCCTGGGTTTGTGTCCGCCTTTGTAGATTTTTATGTTTTTATTACTAAAATGTATTGTTTTTAAAATTTTGATGAAAAAGATTTATATATATATATATATTTATGTTTCTTTACTTGTTTCACAGATGCATGTCATATATTTGATATGTAATATGACATTTGTGTAAAGTTTGTCTTGTTGCATTGCAGCCGCTCCAACAGGCTAAATCATACATGTCCCTTCCCAACTCTCCATATTTTTCTAGTGACAGTCCAAATTTTAGGTTCTTTGCCCCATCTTCCTGAGATACCTGGAATACTGCTCGCTGTATTTAAAAATATAATTATGTAATACCGTGAAGAATATTTATCTAATCAAATTTTGTCCAAAAACAATTCCAGAATGTAGAAAGAAAAGAAAAAAAAACAGCTCAACCACCTTAACTACTATCTGTAGTTCAATATCAACCCCCTCAACCCACCCCCCCCCCTTTTCCTTAACTTACACCGACTTTAAGTCGGTTGTAAGGGCATTTATCCATCAACGATGGCAACAAAGATGGGATGCTGCAGACACAAACAAACTTCATGCCATCAAGCCTCTCTTAGGAGATTGGCCCAACTCCTATTGTGATAGATGAAGTTGTTTTGTGTCGCTCTCGACTTGGTCATACTCACCTCACTAACTGTTACTTTCTCAAGCGAGAGCCTCAACCAGTCTGTGAACACTGCCAGGTCCGCCTGACAGTGAAGCACATTCTGATTGAGTGCAGGCATCTCAAACCTTTGAGATCCCAGCACTACCGTGCAAGATCCCTGTTTCATTTGTTTGCATTTTTAAAAGCTGCAAATCTGTATTTTAAATTTTAATTTCTTTGTCATTGTTTAGTTTTATGATATATATATATTTTTTTTTCAATACGACTTTGTGGTGTCATTCTGTGATATTGTTTTTAATTTTCTTCGTTCTGTGATAATTTTTGTTTGTTTATTTATTTCATGTTTGTTTTAATTTTGTTTTGACATGTTTATTTTTATCGTGTTCTGGAGCTATATAGCCCATTTGGTGCTGATGCTCCTTAATACATTTCATTTCATTTCATTTTTCAACCTCGACCCCAAAACCATTGAGGACAATAATAGATGAATCTGTTGATGAAAAAAGAAAAGAATGGTATGTATTGTAGCAGTTTATATTAAATTATACAAAAAAAACATGTATTTCAGATATATTATGGACCCTCAGATTCTGAGGTCGATGTTACTTGAATACTAGTACTTCTGTACTATATCCAGGCTAACACCAAGAGAGGACCGAGACTCAAATATATTTGTGACACATGTATTATTTTGTAACAGAAATTGAAGGTTCTGTTTGAACATTGATGTTATTACCAAATATTTACATTTTATTGTCACGCGCTATACAGTGAACCCTTGAGAAAATTTTGCATTCATTTACCGATGAACGCAAAATTCTAGAGTGATCTCCCGTGACGTCGCTAAACAAAAGAGAAATGTGAAAAGAAAACTCTTCAATAGTGGGAAATCTGGACGACCAATCTCTAGTCATGCTGATATGGAACGCCAACTTGGACCTGCGTGTGGTCAGTCTTGCAGACAAAAATGTTGCACTAAGCTTTCTCATATAGATCGCATGAACATCTTTAAGTCAATTTTGGAACATCTTTAAGTCAATTTTGGGAATGAACAATCATCAGAGTCTAGAGATTTTGTTGCATCTCATGCAAAGAGATTTGGCAAGAAACGTAGTGTTACAAAAGCAGAAAGTCGTCGAAAGTATTCAACATATTATTATTTACCAGTAAATGAAATCGACATCAGAGTGTGCAAAAAAATAGTTCTAAACACTCTTAATATTTCTGATTTTATGGTTAAATACAACCTTGATAGATGTAATTCTGGCATCATTGGAAAACCCAAATCCAAAAACCATCAAACAAAACACCTTTAGAAATGATGGATGCAGTTAACACATTAAATCACATTAACAGCTTTCCAAAAGTTCATAGTCATTACTGTCCATCGACCACAAAGCGCGAGTACCTTGATCCAAGTTTAAAGGGACAGTCTGAATTTTTTTTAGGTCAAAATTTTTTTTTTGCTCAAATTTCTGAAAACTTAACACCAAAATCTGTAACTATGTGCCCTTTAATGTATCTGAAAGTTTTAACTAAAAAAAAACAGCCGTTAATTTTTAAACGCTAAAAACATGCTAAAATTTTTAAAAACCTTACGTAAGGTTTTTAAGTGTGTTATGTTTTTTGGACGCTGATAGGAAACTACTGAACGGATTTGAGTAAAATAAACGCCTAATTGTAGAGAAATGTCCTTTTTGTGTATTTAAAAGGTTTCAGCAAGAAATATTGAGCCATTTCAAGGGCAAACACCAAAACTAGGTCAAATTGCTTAATTAACAATTACTACTCCCTTTTTGTAATTAACCCTTTAAAACCAAATTAAGTTTGATCAAGAAGATATGGAGATACAATAAACATACTTTAAAATACTCTCAGGTAGTATTTGCGATCTTTTTAAAAACTTTATTTACAAAGACTTTATTTACAAAGATGTCAAGATCTCCAAGAGAAGTTTGTTACGGAATCCATGTACAGGCAAATTTTTAATACAGAATTTAATTTGGGATTCCATATTCCTAGCAAGGATCTCTGCGACACATGCTCTAAATTCGATATGAAGAAAGAATCTGGAACTGTTGATGCTTCTGATGAGATAGAATTGATTAGCCACCTTAAACGAAAAGAACAAGCAAGAACAGCAAAATCAGTAGATACAGTTGTAGGCAACAATATTACAGCAGTATTTGACTTACAACAATATGGTTGCTCCAAAACTGTCTGTTGGGTCAGCCTAATACCTTAGAAAACTAAATGATTTCAATTTCAAGATACTTGAACTACTACCTTTACAAGGCTTTTGCTACACGTCATGAATGTGAAGGCAAACGTGGTACAAATGAAATCGCATCATGTGTACTTAAGTGGTTAAGTGCTAAAGATATTGAAGGTTATAATTCCGTTATTCTGTATAGTGATTCTTGTGGTGGTCAAAATAGGAATAGAATTATGTGCAGTGCCATACTGCAATTTTTAAGTCAGTCACAGAATATACAAATTGTTGATCAAAATTTTTTTTGAATCTGGAAATAGTCAAAATGAGTGCGACAGTATGCACTCTTGCATAGAACGGGAATTTAAGTCATCCAATGTTTTTCTACCTTCTGCCTATCACGAGAGCATGCGCAAGGCAAATAAAAAAAAAGCCTTATAAAGTTATCGAAATAACTCATAATGATATTATTGATTACGACAAGTTAAATTCAATGGCGTGTAAACAAAATGCCTTTACTGGCATCATGACTGTACACCACATTAATATTTACAGTAAATCTGACAATGAACCAATTGTAACATTTGCACATGAAATAGGTGAAGAAATCATATCGTAAACCAGGTCATCCCTGTGATCTTGCGACAGTAACATTATCAAAAGCTTACAAGTCAACCCAAGTAATTGACAAAAAAAAGAAAGCCGACCTTCTTAAATTATGTGAATTTATACCAAGTGATTGCCTTTTTTATAGCAGTCTTTTAACAGATTAATGTTTGTCTATCTGTTTATCCAGGCATTCTAAAGTACGTTAAAATTTGGATTTTCTTTTCGCATTAGCCAATCTATCATTCCGTCTATACAAATAATTAATGACATTTATTTATATTTTATCAATGTATTTCTTGTTGTTACAAATTATATGAAAGTTGTTTTGATTTTCAAATCTTTCTAGTACATAATATATTAATAGATTGATTGATTCCAAGATAGTGGACCACGGCCATATACGCCTAACGAAAAAGTCTTAATTTTAATCAGGAGTAAACTAAACTTTCTCAAACCTTTCGATTTAGGTCCAATAACATCCATTTTAAGTTTCATCAAAATCGATTGAAAACTAAGAGAGTAATAGCATATTTAAGATTTGGGGCAAGGGCAATAACTCTGCTTGTAAAGATCGAAAATAGCTCAAATTCAAACTTGATCTTCGTGTTATGAATATATATACACATATCAAATTGCATTTGATTCCGTCAAAAACTCTAGTTTTTAGAGCGTTTACAAGCAAATGTTGATGGACGGACCAACATATTGGGGGCAAGGGCAATAACTCTGCTTCTAACGATCGAAAATAGCTCAAATTCGAACTTGATCTTCGTTTTATGAATATGTTTACACATATCAAATTTTATTTGATTCCGTCAAAAACTATAGTTTTTAGAGCGTTTACAAGCAAATGTTGACGGACGGACGGACGGATAGGGGTATATTTAAATTGTTTGAATTCTCTCGCTTACAGTGTGTGGGCTGTCAGTTACGATGTTTTTGCACAAAAATGATGATTGAAACCTGTTAGGGCAAAAACATTGTATCTGACTTTTTGGCTGGTTGCCAAAATGTATCCAATCATCCATTTCCCTTAATAATAATAAACTCTTTATTTTACATGGGTCAGAATTAGGCCCAATACCGCGAGTGGTAACGGTCCTGTCTCACACCCAGCCCATGGGGACAAACATAGATACAATATACAACATATAGACACCCCCCCAAAAAAAAAAAATAATTAATGTACAGAGTTTGATGATGTAGAGATCAAGTACATGACCACAGACTACTGGATATTTTTTTAGATATACAATATAGCAATATACACAAGTACATGTGTATTAAATGGACATATTATCCTCAAGCGATTAAGTACATGACCACAGACTACTGGATATTTTTTTTAAGATATACAATATAGCAATATACACAAGTACATGTTTATTAAATGGACATATTATATTCAAGCGATTAAGTACATTGCGACAAATTGTGTAAAAATAAAAAAACAATTCATTAAATTTGTGAAGCCAAAGGTCAGTCCAAGTGCTGCGAGCGGGCTACCCAACCCTACTCCATTAATGTTCTTATTCTAAATTGGAGGGGGAGGTAGGATTTATCCATGCTCAAGACCAGCTTGAAGGATGTTTACTCATCCCCTGACAGTGTGTTATGAATTTAGATTTGCCAAAAGTGTGAATTGTTTGCCAAAAATGATAATGCCAAATAGAAAACCTGGAAGGGAAAAAATTAAATTATGTTATGTCAAACTGTAATATATCTGTAAGAGATGAAACAGCCAAAATACAATTGCAAGAGACAGGACTATAAGTAAGTACTTCGTCCAGACATCTATTCCACCTACACTATAACTGAAAGAAGAAAGTTAACCGTTAGTTAGTATTTTAGTTCCGATATCCTCTGCAACTCTGAGTAGAACTACTTCTACTGTAAAAGGCAAGATAACTCTTATTAAATATTGACGATGAAAAGTCTTCAGCAGTCTAAAAAGTAAAGACACCACAACTGCAAGAGACAGGTAAACCATTAGTAAGTATTTATGTGTAGGATAATGCATGGTTTCGAGGGATTAGTTGACATAATGCCCGCGGGCTCGGGAAAGCACGAGGGCCGAAGGCCCGAGGGCTTTTCCGAGCCCAAGGGCATTATGTCAACTAATCCCGATAGAAACTATGCATTATCCGACATAAAAACCGATTCCTAATTCATTAATTGGTAAATATGTTGAAAAATCAATCAATACATTTAACATCACATGGGAGGTAATCCATGTCGTGTGAAAAAATGTTCCAGAATTTTCAGAAATATTTAGTTTTTAATATTAAATATCTAATTTTACATTAAAAAATTCTAAAATGTAGTATTGAAAGATATAAATGCCTCGAAAATTAATTACGCTCTAAAAATCTAGTTTTTAATTTTTAAAACCATTTTTAAAAAATAAGATGACCAGTAAAAAACATTACAAGAAATGTAAGGGTATATATTGTTGTATCAACCTTCATTGTATCATAGGAAGCAAGAAACCTTACAGATCACTGGGTCGTGACTTGATATTGTCTGATAACATTGCATACTTGTCACTGGGTTGTGACTAGTTACGATTCATCAGAAAAAAAGTCTTTTCAGAAAAAAAATCTTTAAGACGTAGAGTTGAATGCTCAAATGTATTGGTGTAAGATTAAAGTATATTCTCTCAATGTACTTTGGTAGAGGGGATATTATCTCTAATGTACCTGTCCGCGGGGATATTATCTCGAATATCCCTGGGTTGAGGGATATTCTCTCGAATGTCCCTGGGTTGAGGGATATTAGCAAAAAGAAAGACCTGCCATAACAATGGGATGACGTCACAAGAGGTTTTTATAAGCAGATATTCCATGCAACGCTATGAATAGAACTACTTAAATTGAATGCAAGAGGCAAGATAACTATTATTAAATATTGTTGATGGAAAGTCTAAAAACAAGTATTACATAAAACAATCTTAATTATTAAGTGATGGATAATGGCCGAAGACTGTCCATTATGTAAATAGAAAGAACAACTGAGGCTATTATCAAACTTAAAACATAGCAACATAGAGATCCAAAATATCTCAAAAACATCATGTCATTACTAAAATAATGGACAGAGTCTTACAACAACTCAGTATAATATGTATTCACTCATAGAGGTGGTAACTACATATCAATATGCAAGATGTCTTCCAGTGGACACTGTAGTTATCACACAATCAAGGATTTAGGTAATGATAATATTCTACGTGATTTGAATAATATATATTGCAAAAAATTACATACCAGTTACAATAATCATTCTTTAATTGGATATTCTATTATATGATGTAATATTTATATTATGAAGGATACATCAAATATATTGGTGAAAAAGGTTTAAGATTGATAATAGTCATGTAGCGAATATCATATTTAGTGAGACTAAGCGAATACACAATATGGATATAGAAGGAGAAATTTTTAGTTTAAGGTATATTTGAACGGATTATGTGATTTTCCTGCAATACAAGTTCCATGAAAACCGTACCCTTTATGGAAAAAAGCCTGCAGTCATCCAACAAGATAATCCAGAAATCAAAATAAGAAAACCCTCAAGGTTATAACGTGAAATATACATTTTAAAAAGTTTTACATTGATTTTGTGTACAGTGTTAATAATTTTTTTTCATATTGGTGCCCATTTTGCTATTGCCCTCTTATTTTTTTAGAAAACTGTCTATTATTAAGAAATCTGTCCATTATTTAGAAAACTGTCCATTATCTAGAAAACTGTATATTATTAATCGCAAATAATGGACAGATTTCTAAATAATGGACAGAACATCTACTAACAGTGTCCATTCTCCTATATAATGGATAAAAACAACAAAGGATGACGTCATAACTATGTTTTAACTTTAGAGAATGTGAATGAAATGTATGGATTGTGATTTGCAATTCTACTCTAAAATCGTTTTATCTCATTTCAAGTTCTTAGTCACTTACGATGTTTTTTCTCTATAATGATATTATTGACACAAAATATCAAAAGGATCCATGAAGAATTGTAGCCTTTAAGAGTGAGCACAAGGTAAATGTGACAGGAGCAACCACAATATACGCCTATACTTACGTGTGGGTATATAAAAATGTAGTTTTGTTGAAATTAGCAATATATAAGAATTATTAAAATAGTTTACAGTAGTTACTTCAATTGGCTTAATTAAAAACAAATTCTAGCTATCGAGTTAAGATTATCTCTCTTATCTTCTTAACTTTGGATAAGTGTATAACACTTGAAATTAATGGAGTGTTTACAAGCTAATAACATCAAAACCGGAAGTGAAAAATTAACGCGTTTTAAAGAATAACGGCAATAACTCATCAAATATTATTTCGATGTTTCTGATTTTCAATAGGGTTTATCCTAATGTCAATACAAACACTCATCCCAACGAGCTCTCTATGGTGTCCACAAGATATTTTCAAAAGCAAGGGCAATAACCCATGAAATATTTTTCTATTCGTCTGATTTTCAATAGGGTTCATCCTTGGGTGATAACAAACACTTATAGCAAGTTTCATCAAAATCCATCAAGAAACGAGCTCTCTATGGTGTCCACAAGATATTTTCAAAAGCAAGCTCAATAACCCATGAAATAATTTTCGATTCGTCTGATTTTCAATAGGGTTCATCCTTGGGTGATAACAAACACTCACAGAAAGTTTCATCAAAATCCATCAAGAAACCAGCTCTCTATCGTGTCCACAACAATTGTGGACAGACAGACGGACAGACAGACAGGGGCGACTACAATATACGCCCACATTAATGTCTGGGCGTATAAAAGGCAAATAAAATGGATTCAGAAATACCAGCAGACAGACCAAATAAAAGAGGTGCAGAATTACAAGCAGTCATACCAAATAAAAGGGGCCCGCGGCTACCAGAATACAGACAGGTTAACTAAAAGGGACACGGGAATACCAGCAGACAGACAAACGAAACACGAACAGTTACAATGGAATTTGGCAGAATACTTTCAAATTCTAAAACGCGGAATTCTGATTCAAATACATAGTGTCATATATCATTGGAAAGCGTAGAAAAAGCATAATACGAATCGAAAATAATTTGTCGTATGTAAATTAGGTCACGTGACAGAGATGTTAGAAGTAAAAAATTGCAATTTTCTGACGGCCATAAAACCGGAAGTAAACATTGGGAATCTAAAATGATTATATCGTTGGATAGATCTTGTTAACGGCATTCCCTGATTCTGAATTTCGATTTAAAGAAAAATCATTCATTTCAAGATGGCGGCTAATATGAAATATCTGGGTCAGATTTTATCATTTCATATTTTGTCAATGGTTATTTCTAGCACATTGCAAAAAGATTTTTTTGAATATCTGCGTTATTCCGGAAGTTAAAATTTCAACTTTGCAAGCGAATGACATCAAAACCGGAAATGATGTAAAATAAACGTGAAAGTTTTCAGATTGCTGAGAATAAAATTGCAAAAGTTAAAAAAATTGTCCCAAAAAGGTGCTCCAAAAGTCAGGGACAAAGTTCTTAAAGTGCATGTTTTCAAACTTTTATCTGAAAGCAAATCGATTAAAGAAATAAACGAAAAAAAATCCCATCAAAATCAATTGAAAAGAAGAGGTGATAATGGCAAAAATCTTAAAATACATTTGTTTTCACACGTCATTTCCGGTTATGTGAAAATGCATCATTTTACATTCATTCACTAACGAGCAACATATTTATCGTGGGAAATCGTGTCAGATTATGTGTGGTATGCGCAGTTTTGGCTGGGGATCGTGACCAGATTTCGAAAAAGAAAATAGTCATTATGAAAACAAGCTAGAACGCACTGCAATGAAATTGACCAAATTTGACGTAAATAATGGCTAAATACTTATGAAAGTCGCAATGGTTTGAGTTTTTATTAAAAACACAGACCCTGTATCTACCAACGAAAATGAAAACAAACTTGACTGAATTTGCTAATACCTATAATGAATGGTAAAGATCTACAAACACAGTACACAGCAGCAGCGATATGTGTTCAAATGACACGCAAACAAAACCAGTTCAACACCTGCATGATACAATGATTATCTTAGATCAGCATTAATTGAAAGCGAACTGTCAATAAAGATTTTAGATTCTAAGTGTTAGCATAAACATAATATATATAAATGAATATCTAGCAGGACCCGAGGGGGGTTAGTGACCCCTAAACATAAAACTGTTACCAGCTGTTGTTTATATTTTATCAAGGGCTATTTTTAAAAAGGAAAGGCATGTTATAGTAATTGTCTAATCGAGCGTACTATTGTTTTTATCTCAATTGAGCTGTAGGAGAGGATTTTTATTTGATACAGTAAGGTTTTTGAAATATGTTAATAAGACACTACACTATATATCACACTTACAACAGCATCGTCGACCTCATTCAGAAGTGCGTCATCTGTCTATCTTAACTTCCATTGGTCCCCTGTCATCCTTGATTACTTAAATCTATATGTCAGCCTTTGAATTTAAGTCCATGACGACTTCACCAATTGCTCTGAACTGCTGGTTGATGTTACCTGTGTCGTACTTGGAGAAGAAGAAGATCCATCTGTTCTATTAAAGCATTTTAATGCTCAGCTTAAACTGGCGAAGTTAACCGCAAATTCATGTGGAAGTACATATATAGGAGAAAATAAAAGAACTCTTGACGTACGACAGCAACACAAGCCCGTTAATGAACGACCATCTACTGTGTCTCAAAACCTTGTATTTGGAAGAAAAACGGCACATAATATCAACTTTGACAAAACCAAGGTATTGACAATCAACAAGCACAATTGATAAAACCTGAAGACTGCATGAAGCTATCATCATCAGAGGACATCAGTCTACTTAAACAGATATGAAGGTGTGCGCTTATCTCATGAATAGGATAAACTTTACTGCATGTACGATGATATCACATAATGTGGGATCATCTGAGATGGCTATATATAGCCAAACCTCAACTCCAGTATCAGCACTGTACTGATGAGGCACAGAAGGCCGATACAGTACTGTTTGCAGTTAGTTATACTGTATTCTATATTAAGTTAATAAAAAAACTATTTCAACTGCCTTGATATTCATTTGTTTTATGTCAATTTTTTGTTTTTGCTCAAATTTGAGAAAACTATACACCAAAATCTCTAACTATGTGTCCTTTAATGTATCTGAAAGTTTTAACTTTAACTTGCGTAAGGTTTTTAAGTGTGTCATATTTTTTGGACGCTGACATAATACTACTGAACGGATTTGAGGAAAAAAACGCCTATTTGTAGAGAAATGTTTTGTAAAGGTTTCAGTTAGAAATATCGAGCCATTATTAAGCCAAACACAAAAACTTGGTCAAACTGCTTAATTAACAATAAGTACTTCCTGTTTGTAATTAACCTTTTAAGAAAAAATTCAGTTTGATCACGAATAGGCATAGGTATAATGAGCATACATTAGAAATTCTGTCCGATAACATTTGCGATGTTTTTGATAATAGAAACTTTTTTCAAAAAAGCAGAATGGCCCTTTAAAAATGTACCCCCCTCATTAATAAATTGTTTCAACAATATCTATCGTTGTTTATTTGTTAGTTGTCATTCACCTTTTGATTTATTTAGTACTTTATCAATTTATTACTTATCGACATATGTATGTTATTTTAAGAATCATCATGCTCTGTTTTGTATCAATTAGATTATAATGTAATATACCAACCAACCACTTTTATCATAATGTGCCTGAGAATGACGGGGGAAACACGTCGAAACTTTGCATACATTTTTAACCAGTGATTGACGCTTCATTAAGCTTTGTCTATATATTGATAAATGTTTTATTACGCTTAGTGTTTATAGACAATTGAATATTTTAATATAAGGTATGTTATATTTTTATAGTTTGTGTATGTTGGTTACTACTTGTCCCTCATCTTCATTTTAAAAAAAGGTAAAAGATAACAATTTAACATTAATTATAATAATTCAATCTTTTCAGTTATTACAATAACTTGCAAATATATTGACTTCTGAATTTTATATATTTTAACTAATATTTCTCAGTCCAATTAAAAGAGAACTATAGGCTAGGGATATCCAGGGTCCAATCCCAACATGGGTCGAGATGATTCCTTTGGAATTTCTACCCTGTTTCTCCCTGATAGTGATGCAGGTCGGAAGGGGCTGACATGGTAAAAGCGTTTAGTCGTTCGGAATGGCCAATTTTGAGTTTTATGATTTACTAGGTGGTATTCCTTTAAGAATGATCTGATGAATTGTGTAGAAAGTAGATTTCTAAATTAAAACATTTAAATCATAGATTGATATATCGTAAAAAAGTAAACAAAAAGCAATAGAAACCGTGAAATCAATCTTATAAAGACGTAGTAACATCTGGAAGTTGTTTAAAAATGATTCTGCTTGTTGACTCGTGCAAGCCTTGAGCTGATGCTCTGAACATTATTACTCCATAATAATTATGATTTACGGTTGCTACAGTCAATGCTACTCGCCCACAATGCAAATGATTTTCTATAACACATTTTCTATTTTTACGGCATCGTAAAGAAAAGTCTGTGGACTATTTTTACGGCACTTCAAGTCACACGTGCGCAATGTTCAAAATGAAGTTCTAAATTGGCAATTTTTACGTTAGTAGCATAAACAATATTATTTGTTCTATTTTTACGGCACTCGAATCTTTAACCTTATCCGCTGATTTATACCTGTATGGACTAATATCGAGTCCATGAGCTTGGTGAGACTACAAGAGTTAACTACTCTCTTATAAATTTTGTCTCTTTGTATAAGATACATTGTACGAAATCAGAAGAAAAAGACAACTCATATTTCTTTTCTAGCACAGGCTTTCCTAGACAAAAAATTGGAAAAAAGAAACGACACTTGGAGTGATTAACAAAAAATGAAGATAAATTGGAAAAAGTTACGTTTTTTCTCAGTGTGTTTCACTTTAGGGCTGTTTCTGGGCGGTAAGTCACTGGAGACACTGGTAGCATAGATTTGTGCCATTTCCATCAGACTGTTGATTTTTTGTTCTTTCAATTTCGACTTAATTAAAAGTTTATATACCCCACTATCACAAAGCATGTAAGATAGAAAAAAATGTACCAAGAATTTCAAACCATGTTACGGGTACGGAAAAATTCATTAATGTAATCCCTTCTGTACTGTCTTTTAACATAAAAAATAACAATTTTTTTAACCAGCTTTAGTTTCATTTTTAGGTCAATGGAATGAGGTTAGATTTTCAGATGTTTTCAAAACTGTAAGTGAAGTACTAAATCATTTTTTATGTTTAACGCAAGTTTAAATACCGATTTAAGTTACTACAGTTAGGACTGTATGTTTAGACCATGGATGAGTTTCAATATCTTTTAAAAAAGGGTATTGGAGACCTTTCACGAAATTAATCACCTTTAGTCGCGTATAATTCTGAAAACACATTTCGATGGTGAGCTGTCGACACTGATATTGTAATTTTAGCTGAAACATTTCTGTTTCTGAGATGAAAGTTGAGCGGAAGATGACCGTGTCTATTTAACAACCTATCGAATGCTCTGTCATGTTAGGTTCTATAGCACAGTGGTTAGCTCATCGTTCTTTACAAACATGACGTCAGTTGCTTGAATACGAGGAAATGAAGGTTGTTAAGTTTGAGAGTTTGGTTCTCGATCAGGGTGTGACCTTGAATATCTTCACTCATATTTCCAGTCCACCCAGCTGTAAATGGGTACGGAGAATCCGGGAAAGATCAATGGCAAGAGGTTTGGCCAAACTGGGAGAAAGGAACCTAAGTTGTTATCCTTGTAAAATATTTCCAACCTTTTTCAAGCTCTGGCCCAAATTCACGAAGCTCCCAGAGCCATGGCCCCCTGTTCAATTCCAAAGTTTAATAAAACGTTGGGCTAGAGAAAAAATTAATATACATCCTCATGCGCCATGGCCCCCTGACAAACACCCCATGGCCCCCAGGTTGGGAACCACTGATATAGATGTTTCTTTCTTTCTTTTGTTTACTAATTGAAACTGGTTTTGTTAAATTCTCAAACACAGTAACACTATCACAATCGTATATCACGTCCGACAAACTGAGATCTAGGACTATATTTGATAGATACACTTTCTTTTCAGGAATACCAGCCCATACGTTTCCATATTGATGACACGTCCATGCAAATAAATCACCGTCGAATGGTACTACAACAACAGTGTAAGAATTCATCTAACATTGACATTACATTTGCAAGACAAAAATTACTGGGATATAAGAATTGTCTTTATTGTTCCATACCTAAGGTTGCATCTACCACGTGGAAACAAATTATCTTAGAATTGAATATGAAATACCAAAATTATTCTGCCAGAGATACAATGAAAAATATCCATGGAAGGAGAAATGATTATTGGGACAATTATAAATTAAAGGACACAAGGAATGTCTTAGACCATTCACAAAAAATGATAATTGTACGGGAACCCTACTCAAGATTATTGTCAGCTTATGTTAATAAGGTTTTTATACCGGTAACAATGATATTTTGGAAATCAACCTGGCAATATGTAAAAAGGCAACGACCAGTCGTAAGAGAAAAATGTGTAGATTTTACATTTCCTGAAATAGTTCGCTATGTTATCAATGCTATTAAAACCAATACTCTTGTTAACACTCATTTCAGGACTATGAATAGTCTTTGTAAACCTTGTGATATCCATTATGACACGATTATCAAATTTGAGTCTTTAAACAGAGACACGATATACATATTAAATAAACTGAACAGATTAGATGTGTATAATAAAAGTAACACACTGGTTCAACACAATAATGAAATAAGTATGATCCACCAAATTAATAACGCCTTTAAAAAGAATGTTGGACAATGTCAATCAAAGACTGAAAAAATCAGACGCTTATGGCGCAGTTTTCAAATTCGTGGTTTCATAGGACACAAAGTAAATTATTCCCTGAGTAAAGAGGTAGAAAACAATATCAGTGAAAAAGAATTCTTTGATTATGTGCTTACGGCAAGTAAAATAGGAACACATTCTGATCATATAAAGAATAAAAAATTAGCCCTAATTGAAGCCTATAGCCGAATATCCTATACAGATTTGAATGAACTGAGCGAAATATTTAAACAGGATTGTGATGTATTCGGATATGATTGCAGACCTGATATTCTTTTTGACCGTGAAAAGTATCCACCTTCCACTAACTTTTTTGATATATGGTCTTTATAAGATAGTGAAGATTTCACAACTTCCCCTTTATTTTGATCAGCGTTATTCTTATAGCATATAATTTTCAGATTCCTCTCAATTGTCAGTCTTGTGAAGCACACACCTTTAGTCAAGCAAACAAACGTCCAACATAATAATTACAAATGTATATCATCATCTTATCTATTTATCCACATAACAAGTCGGAGAGAATAAATATATATGTGACAAAGAAAACTTGTACAAGTAGTGTGAACTGTTTATAATATAATATCAAAAAAAGTATTCAAAATAAAGTAATAGTTGACAAAACAATTGTGCTGACATCACCAGCGGCTGATATCTGATATCATGACTGGTGTGATAAGTCCAATATCATATGACAACATCAAAGAGAATACTTTCCTGGGTGTGAATTTTCTTTAATGCTATTTGAAGTACCTCAAAGCGACATAGAGTTGACAAGCTCTGTCACAGAGTGGCATCAGATGTCCCAGAAGGTTTAACAATAGCAGACTCGCTAACGATATACGTCGCCTAGTTGGGGATCCATCCTATAAGAACCTATGGCGGAAGTCCGGGAATACTCATTCTCGCTGTTTGAACGCCTCTCAGGTCTTAACCTTTATAAATTAACGTTTTTCGGAACTTACGCAGAATTTTCTCATCGATGTAAAAACTTAACAAAAAACTCCCGTAAGTGCCGTTTTACACTGAAACAAAATTTGAAGTAGTCACAGACGACGGAAGTAGGGATAATTAAAATGGCAGCCATCACTATTAAAAGTTTCGCTAGGAAACTTTCGATCAAAATAAAAGGTATTATTTGAGCTAGGAGATCATCTAATTTACATTTTTATTGCAGTGCGTTCGTGCGTTGTTTTCATAATGACTTTTTTTTTGTCTACTTCTGGTCACGCTAAATTCGGTATGAAGGGAGCATGCCACACATTATCTCGCATGTTTTCCTACGATAACTAACTGCTCGGTGTTGCGTGAATGTAAAATGACGGTTTTTTGTCTAACCGGAAATGACATATGACAGAAAAACTTATATTATGTTTTTTACCATTTTTACCTCTGTTTTTCAACCGATTTTGATGGAACTTTTTTTGTTTATTTCATTATACAAATGTCTACATAATAGCTTTCAACACAACACACTTTTAGACATTCGTTGCTGACTTTTTGGAGCACTTTTTTTTAACCGTTTTTTTAACTTTTGCAATTTTATTTCGATCCATTTGAAAACTTACAGATGTATAAACATTTCGATTTCTAACTAAATGGTATTTTCAAAATTTTTATGTCACTTCCGGTTTTGACGCCATTCGCTTGTAAAGTTGAAATTTCAACTTCCGGAATAATTAAGATACTCGAAAAAATATTTTTGCAATGTGCTAGAAATAACCATTGCCTAAATATGAAATGGTAATATCTGACCCAGATATTTAATATCAGCCGCCATCTTGAAATGAGTAATTTTTCTTTAAATCGAAATTCAGAATCAGGGAATCACCCGATTTGAATAAACATGATGCCTAGGGAATCATCAATCGATTGCTAACAAAACATGGCGAGCCGATTTTTGAATTTCGATTCAGAATTTTTTTTATTTCCGGTTTAACATTTTCAGTAATAGTCAAAACATTTAAGGCTCATATCTTGTGACCTTGACCTTGAGTGACCTGAACAAAAGTTGTTGCCCTTGACGAGATCTATCCAATGGCATAATCATTTTAGATGCCCAATGTTTACTTCCGGTTTTATGGCCGTCAGAAAATTCCAATTTTTAACTTTAAACAGCTCTGTCACGTGACCTAATTCATGTACGTCACAAGTTATCTTTTATTATTATCACGCTTTATCTCCTGTTTCCTAAAATGTATAACACTAGATATTTCGATCAAAATTGCTTTTTCGAATTTTGTTCATTGTTCTATAGTAACTCTGCGTGTTTTTTTGGCGGGAAAAAACACGCGTTATCTGAATTACGGATTTCATAAGATAAGTAACAACTTCTTCTTAAGATATCTAAGAACATGACTAACTAAGAAAAAAATATATGATAAAATCGTAACCGGAAGTAACACGTTGGCCACCATCTTGAAATGACCATGTTTTCTTTAAGTCAAGATAAGTGAACAGGGTATCATCCGATTTGTATAATTTTGATGTCTATGACATTTTCAATCTATTAACAACAGAATGATGACAGCCAATTTGCTAATTTTGTTTATGATGTTTGCCTATTTCCGGTAAAAGATATTCAGAAATGGCCAACATTTTCAAAGCTCATAACTTGTTACCTTTGACTTGGGTGACCTTATGACCCGAATAAAAGTTATTGCCCATGATGAGATCTATCCAACGGTGTATTCATTTTTGTTGTTGTTATTTACTTCCGGTTTTAGAGCCTTTTAAAACTTGTTAGTTTGAACTTTGAACAGCTCTGTCACGTGACGTCAGGTCACAAAATATCTTCTTTTCTTATTACGCTTTATCTCCTCTTTCCAGTGATATATAACACTAGATATTTTGATCAAAATTGCCTTTTGGAATTTTGTTCTTTGTTCTATAGTAACTCTGCGTGGTTTTTGGCGGGAAAAAAACACGTGTTATCTGAATTACGGATTTCATAAGACAGGTAACAATTTCTTCTTAAGATATGAAAGAACATGACTAACAAAGAAAAAAATATGACAACTTCGTAACCGGGAGTAACACGTTGGCCACCATCTTAAAATGAACATGTTTTCTTTAAATCGAGAGAAGTGAACAGGGTATCATCCGATTTATATAATCTTGATGTTTATAGCATTTTCAACCTATTGCCAACAAAATGAGGGCAGCTGAATTGCTAATTTCGATTATGGGGTTTGTCTATTTCCGGTATAAGATATTCAGCAATTATTGTAACACTTTTAAAGCTCATAACTTGTGACTTTGCCATTTGTTGACCTTATGATCCGAAAAAAAGTTATTGCCCGAGATGAGATCTATCCAATGGTGAATTCATTTTTGTTGTCCAATATTTACTTCTTGTTTTATAGCCATTTGAAAATTGTTAGTTTGAACCTAATTCACCTACGTCACAAAAAATCGTCTTTTCTTATTAAGCTTTATCTCCTCTTGATATATAATAGTCGATATTTTAATTATTTTGCTTTTTTTTTAATTTGGAAATTTTGTTCATTGTTCTAAAGTAACTGCGTGGCTTTTTTTGGCGCGAAAAAACACGTGGTTCCTAATTTGTGGATTTTTAAAGAGAGTCGACACATTCTTTTGAAGAAAAAAATGACATAACATTCATAGAAAAAAAAGGATAAAATTGGACCCGGAAGTAATTAGACCACCATCTTGAAATGACCAACTTTTCTTATAAATCGATATAAGTGATCAGGATATCATCCGATTTACATAATATTGATGTCTATGTCATCTTCAATATATTACTAACAAAATTGTGACAGCCGATTTCCTAATTTCGATTAAAAGTTTTGTCTATTTTCAGTTAAAGAAATTCAGCAATAGCAAACACTTTCAAAGCTCAAAATTCGTGACCTTGACGTTTGATGACCTTTTGATCTGAACCAAAGCTATTGCCCTCGTAAAATCTATCAAATGATGTTTTTACTTTGTGTTTTCCGATGTTTACTTCCGGTTTAATAGCCGATTGAAAATTGAGATTTTTAACTATAAACAGCTCTGTCACATGACCTAAAAATGCAACCGTTCAAGGATGTTTAAATTGCGCACTGCTCAGTACCGTTATCACGGTTCTAGTTTAATATATTATATAAATGTATTGAGATGATACAGCATGGCAGTCTGACGCTGATCACTCAACGGCAGGTTTTATCTGACTACACGTCGCTTACAAAGAGCATTAAACTTACATTTGGTATTTTGCCTTGAATTGACCTTCAAATAACAGAATTGATATATGAACACGATATAAGTTATAGAGAAAGCACATACAACTTAATAACTATATAACTGCAATATTCAGGTTCTATTTTAATATTTTTAATATTCCTATATCACTCTACATTTAATGTATTGAGCAATATTTTAACAGTAAAAATATATTTTGTTATTATTGTAATATTACATATACGCAAGGTGCGTATATTGTCATGCAGGCGTCCGTCCACAAATGCTCTAAACATTCTAGAAAGCACAGTTCTTCACCAATTTTGACGAATATTATTTATATTATTTATTCTCGCTCACTTACTTACAAATCACAAATTATTTAGAATTATTACAGCACATGTTATACATTATAATCCTAAATTAAAAAACAAAACAAAGCATTTTACTTATTTTTAATATAATTTGACCATCTTTGGTTCAGACAATATTTTCTTTTTGTAGAGTTATAGAAATACATTTGTAAATACTTGTTAGCTCTGGCATTCCTTTACTTTAATATTCAACATTGGACAAGTATTTAATGACCCATTTGAAGACTGGTCGTCTCCTTCGATGGATTTGGACAGTAGAAAGTATAAAAATGGAACATATAATTCGTCAGGCTTTGCTTTCGTTATGATTATTGCAGTGCTTTCGCTAGCGTTCTAGCGAACGCAGTGCTTTATTTTCATAATGACTATTTTTTTTTCGAATTTTGGTCACGAAACTGCACATGCCACACATAATCTGACATGATTTCCCACGATAAATATGTGCTCGTTAGTGAATGAATGTAAAAGGACGCATTTTCACATAACCGGAAATATGTTTTAAGATTTTTGGCTTTATCACCTTTTCTTTTCAACTGATTTTGATGGGATTTTTTTTTGTTTATTTCATTAATCGATTTTTTTTTCAGAAAAAAATTTCAAAACATGCACTTTAGAAATTATGTCACTGACTTTTGAAGCATAAATCTTGGCTTTCACTCCAGAAAACATAATATTAGGATTCAGGGTATCTGGCATTTGTCCTTTTGACAGACATATATTTAAGGACGATGAATATCTGTCTTCTTTTGTCACCGACAGATTGTAACAGTACAGAAGAGCCAAGCACCAGCACTAGCATGATACAGGGGCCAAGCACCAGCACCAGCATGAAACAGGGGCCAAGCACCAGCACTAGCATGATACAGGGGCCAAGCACCAGCACTAGCATGATACAGGGGCCAAGCACCAGCACCAGCATGAAACAGGGGCCAAGCACCAGCACTAGCATGATACAGGGGCCAAGCACCAGCACTAGCATGATACAGGGGCCAAGCACCAGCACCAGCATGATACAAGGGCCAAACAGCAGCACCAGCATGAAACAGGGGCCAAGCACCAGCACCAGCATGATTCAGGGGCCAAGCACCAGCACTAGCATGATACAGGGGCCAAGCACCAGCACCAGCATGATACAGGGGCCAAGCACCAGCACCAGCATGATACAAGGGCCAAGCACCAGCACCAGCATGATACAGGGACCAAGCACCAGCACGATACAGGGGCCAAGCACCAGCATGATACAGGGGCCAGGCACCAGCACCAGCATGATACAGGGGCCAACCACCAGCACCAGCATGATACAGGGGCCAAGCACCAGCACCAGCATGATACAAGGGCCAAGCACTAGCACCAGCATGATACAGGGACCAAGCACCAGCACGATACAGGGGCCAAGCACCAGCCTGGTACAGGGGCCAAGCACCAGTACATATGAGCCAAGCACCGGAAATGGGTACTATTCCCCGGAAGAAATTAGACCATACCCGAAGGCAGAAGCCCGCAAAACTCAAGTCAATCGACGAAAACGAAAAACTTTGATTCTCACAGACACCCCAGTAATGAAAACTTTGGAAGGGAAGCCAAGAAGTCAAAAGATACAAGAAGAAAATCATTGAAGTTTACCGGTAATTCAAAGTGTAAAAAAAAAGTAGACGTAGAAAGTGAGACAGAAAGCGAAGAAGATTATGCTGTTCCATTAAAGGGCCATTCTGCTTTTCTGAAAAAAGTTTCGATTATCAAAAAAATCCCAAATGCTACCAGAGAGTATTTTTAAAGTATTCTTATTGTATCTCTATACCTTCTTGATCAAACTGAATTTGGTTTTAAAGGGTTAATTACAAACAGGGAGTACTTATTGTTAATTAAGCAATTTGACCTAGTTTTGGTGTTTGCCCTTTAAATGGCTCAATATTTCTAGCTGAAACCTTCTAAATACACAAGAGGGACATTTCTCTACAATTAGGAGTTTATTTTACTCAAATCCGTTCAGTAGTTTCCTATCAGCGTCCAAAAAACATAACACGCTTAAAAACCTTACGTAAGGTTTTTAAAAAATTTAGCATGTTTTTAGCGTTTGAAAATTAACGGCTTGATTTTTTTAGTTAAAACTTTCAGATACATTAAAGGGCATATAGTTACAGATTTTGGTGTAAAGTTTTCACAAATTTGAGCAAAAAAAAATTTTGACGTAGAAAAAATTCAGACTGTCCCTTTAATGGATGAATCATACGATGAGGAATCTTTTGAAAGCGGAAGAAGTATTGATGTCTGTTTGCGTCCGAATAAGGAAAACATTCACGTAGACGACTTTGTGCTTGTTCGATATGAAGGCAATAAATTTGTTCAACACTTTGTTGGCAAAATTGTTACAGAACCCAACTTAGATGATGAAATGGAGGTTAACTTTCTTATTAGAAAACATACCAAGACCAAGTCTTCCTTGCTGTTTACATTTGCCGACTGCGAGGACAAGGATGTGGTTGAATTAGAAGACATCATAATGAAGTTACCAAATCCTTCGTCGGTTGGGGGGACAAAGCGCACGGGGTGCCAGTTTGTTTTCAACGTTTATCCTAAGTGAGATCTCGCGAGATTTGACCATTCACCTTCACTCCGTCGTTTGTCTTGTTGCTGCATAGACGTGATTTAAAACCGTCTATCTGTCTATCTATCTTCACTTTGGTTGTAAGTTTTAGTTTTTATTTCTTGTCTTTTGTTTTGCTTTGATATGCTTAGGTTTTTGATAAGATGATATGTTATTTCACTTATGTTTTTCTAGGTTTATTTTGTATTGTTTGATGTTTTGAGATCCACACGTGCATTTCATGACTTGCTCTCAATATGGACGCGTTCTCTTGGTAAGGCGTGATTTTTGTTCTTTGATATGTTTTGAAATGTTATGATATGTTGTTTAATTCGTTTGTTTTATTTTTTCTAGGATTTTCCTGGCTGGTTTTGTTTTGGGGTTTTTGTTTGTATGTGACTGTGATTCGCACTTATAGTAAGTTACGTATTTTAGTATAAGATAAGGTAAAGATATATGAAGTAAAGATTTGTTGATATGAAGTAAAGATTTTGATAATTTGATGTAATGATTTTTTATATGAAGTAAAGATATATGAAGTAAAGATTTTTGATATGAAGTAAAGATTTTTGATATGAAGTGAAGATTTTTGATGTGAAGTAAAGATTTTTTGATATGAAGTTAAGTTTTGATTTAAAGTAAAGATTTTGTGATATGAAGTAAAGATTTGATATGAAGTAAAGCTTTTTTGATATGACTCCATCATTATTGATATGAAGTAAAGATTTTTTGATATGAAGTAATGATTTTGATATGAAGTAAAAATTTGATATGAAGTAAAGATTTTTTATTTGAAGTAAAGATTTTTTGATATGAAGTAAAGATTTTTTGATATGGAGTAAAGATTTTTTGATATGAAGTAATGATTTTGATATGAAGTAAAAATTTGATTTGAAGTAAAGATTTTTGATTTGAAGTAAAGATTTTTGATTTGAAGTAAAGATTTGATATGAAGTAAAGATTTGATATGAAGTAATGATTTTTGATATGACTTAATGATTATTGATATGATGTAAAGATTTTTGATATGAAGTAATGATTTTTGATATGAAGTAATTTTTTCTGTGTAATAAAGATTTTTGTTATGGAGTAGAGATTTTTGATATGAAGTAAATTTTTTATATGAAGTAAAGATTTGATATGAAGTAAAGATTTGATATGACTTAATGAATATTGATATGAAGTAAAGTTATCATAATGGGATAATGATTTTTGATATGAAATAAAGAGATGAAGTAAAATTTTGATATGAAATGAAGATTTTCATTTGAAGTATTGGTTTTTGACATGTAGTAAAATTTTTGGTATGAAGTAGCGTTTTGAAGTAAGGTTGTCTGAATCATTTTATGGATTGATGTGAAGGGGACATTTTGTGATATGATTTTAGGATTTTGCGTTATGTTTTTGAGGTTTGATAATTAATTCTGGTATAAAATTACGAGTTTGATAGAAGGTTTATACTTTGATTTTATAAGGATGTTTTAATACGGGGCACGGATTTGGAATGTGCAGGAAAGATTTTGTTTGTTTTTGATAAGATGTAAGGTTAGTGATATGAAGTGGTTTTTAATTTTTTGTTTTTGTTTTTCTGATAGGCAATGACATCCGCAGTTCTGAAAGCGAAACATTCTTTAATGGGGAAATCGTTGATTCCAGTGATCGTCCAGTTTAAAGCGGTCAAGGACTCGGATGAAATCATATTGGCCAGGTTAAAAAAGGACCACCCTTTGGAGAATTACACTATTAATGAATTACATTAGGAATTTGAAAAACTGACTGGTGAGACAGTCAAAGATGTTATTGTCTTAACGGGGAAGCCAGACGATATAAAAGCAGCCAGGCTTTTGCTACACTTCAGTATCATTCAGACCAATGTGGTGGGGGCTCCAAAAGGTCAAGCTTTGACGGAACCTAGTGGCTCTTCGAACCCGGCAGGTGGGTATTTCTTTCTGTGCACGTAGTATGTATTGTATACCGTTAACATGGAGTGTCTTGTTCGCAGTTTTCGATTACTAGTTTATTTTGTTTAGTCATAGTAGTTTTGTGTTGTTAACGGTTTGTTCTTTATATAGAAAATACGAGATCTAAGAGGCCCATAGCTGTCGCCGAGGCCGAAGATACCCTTATTGACGAAAGGCTGAAAACTATGGAGAGTAAATTGTCTAAGATGGATTCAACAAAAGCAGAAAACCAGGTAGAAGAAGCCTTACGAAGTCTGAGGGTTTTAGCGAGTAGGCCGCAACTTACTGCCCCACATGTACTCGTCGCAGCTATTGAGTCTGTCGTTGAGGTTGCTACGAAAACCTCTCACAAGGACTTAGATTACTTTATTAAGTCCCTAACTTATTGCAGGAAATATGAGGGGGTGGAAGATTTTTGTCGTCTGGTTTTGAAACTCTTTGGCTCTACAGAAGACAAGAAGATTGCCTCTGTGGTGACAGATTGGGCGAAAAGCAAAAAATATGAGGGCCCTTCTACCTTTTATGAGTCCTATCCTTCACCTTTTGCTCCCCCACACTCGTTTGGTAATTCTCCTTTTCCGTACCCTCCTTTTAGAGGTAGTAGGGGGCGCGGAAGGGGGCGCGGTGGTCCCAGGTTCAATTCCACCTGTTATTATTGTAAAGGACTTGGTTATTTTATTTCAAATTGTCCTAAGTTGGGTAATGATAAGTGAACTCTTTATGTAAATCTATTTATGACGCTTAAGTTTTGTTTAATTTGTTTTTGAAATGTATTTCTCGCCTTTGACCTTGACCCGAGAGGTTCTAACCTCTAGTGATTTGTTTCACGTGGGTTGGGGACAGGGTGTTTCACTCTGTAGTTTCCTATTTTGTTTTTTCTCTTTTCCAGTCTTTAGAAGACGGTTTGCGTATTCCTGATTTTTCTACTTTACAAGTCCGAGAGTCGCATGAATGGGTTAACTACAGGGGTGAGGCATCCCTTTCCTCCACCCACGAGGTGCTGGCTGAACAGGTGTATGAGGGGTTTGACTTTGACTTTGGGAGTTTGAAATTTAGGGATCCTTCGGGGTTTTTGGCCGGTAATTTGCATTCACGTTTCGATGAATGGGAAAAGATAACGTCCGATTCGCGGGTTTTGTCTTGGTTGAAGGACGGGGTTAAGATATCTATTTTTTTCCGTAGATTTGTAGGGAATTTTAAAGGTCGATCTTATAAAACGGGGTCTCCCCCGGTTGCGTTTTTTCCCAATGCTGCTAACTGCGAGCAGTTCCACACTTTCATTATTGATACCTTGACAGAGAGGGTTGTGAATGGATCTATTTCTGTGTTGGGGAAGATTGGAGATTGTTCCCCCCCCCCCCCCACATCTAGTTTTACCTCTGACGGTAGAGCCTACTAAGCCACGTCTTTGTCATGATGAGATATTTTTGAACCTTTGGGTAAAGGATTGTCCGTTTCAGTTAGATAGCTTGAAGGATGTACCTCGTTTAATAAGTAGAAATTCTTTTATGTGTTCGTTAGATGACAAATCCGGATATGACCATATTTTATTGCACCCTACATCCCGGACGTATTTTGGTTTTCAATTTGCTGGATGGTATTTTGTTTTTAATGTTATACCATTCGGATTTAAAGCAAGTGCTTTTATTTATCATACTACTAATTTAGTGGCTACTAGTTATTGTAGGTCTCTAGGGGTTCCCTGCTTAATTTACATTGATGATAGGTTAATATCCGAGTGGGTTGACATGTCCGGGGTTATCACTTTGTCTGGAAGGGAAGCCGCCTTAAAATCCCTTTATATTGTGTGTCAGATTCTTATAAGGTTAGGGTATTTTTGGGGGTTATCTAAGTGTATTTTCTCACCTATTCAAAGAATTAAGTTTTTAGGTCTGTTCGTGGATTCGGTTAAGTTAGCTTTCGGTGGAGGGAGGGTTTGAATCTCCCAAATGTACAGGCCTAGGATGGAACAAATACTTTATTGAGAAAATGGGATTAAGGGTCTGGATTCAGGCTTTTCTTCTGTTGTGATCTGAAAGTAGAAAAAAATAAGAACTCGCCCGTTGGGCGAGTAGTATAGTATCTGCTAATTAATAATTGGTTTTAGTTTGCTATGAACCAGATTGTCATTAAAGTTCTGATTTTTTGAGTAGGCAACTATCATTTTCTGCTTATAAACATGGGGAAATTTCTCTTGAAGACTCTATTGTAGTGGGTATGAACTATCTTGCTTGCTCGATTACTGGTTGTATTGAACGGGACAACAAAGGGTGCTATGCCTGCAAAATGATGAATATTGAGTCCTATAGGTCTTGCTGTATTCAATGTCTCAATCCAGTAGGCTTCTCTGGATTGTCTGAATTTGGTGGTTTCATCTTCCGGTAAATCAATTTCTATACGTTCAATTGGGGTTAGGGTGAGATCGTTTATTGAATGGTCATCGAGGTTGAAATGATTAGAAACGGGCTTGTCTTTCTTTAATTTTATATCTGATCTATGGGCATTGAATCGAGTGCGTAAATTATTCTTAGTTTCTCCTACATATTGTTTGGGGCATTTCTGACATGAAATTAAATAAATTACATTTGAGCTATCACATGATAAATGCTCCTGGATCGGATACCTTTTATTAGTAAAGCTACTCATAAAATAATGTGTTTCAGCTACAAAGGGACATGTTTTGCATCTATTTGACAAACATGGGGCACACCTTAAACCTGGAGGAACTTCGGCATATAGTCTAGTCTTCGCTGCTATTTGCGCTAAAGTGGAGTTTTTTATGTTTCGTAAAAATCGTTTTGAGTATCCACGCTCTTTCGGTTTTGAGAAAACAATCGTACAGGCTTGGTTGAAATCAGAGGATCTTGTGCAAATTCGGTGAAATCGTAAAACTTGTGATTTAATAATACCGGAAAAGGTATGTTTTGGGTGAAACGAGCTTTATTTTGTGCAGGAGTTGATGAGTATCAGTTTCTTTGAAATATACCTTAATGTCCAGTTTATTGGTTTCTGCTATGGAATCTCCTTTGAAAACAGTGGTATCGAGAAAATCTATGCTTTTATGACTGACGTTGGCGGTTAGTTTGATGGACGGATGGTGGTTGTTGAGAATTTCAAAGAATTCCCAGAACTGCTCAATGGAATAAGTCCAAACCATAAAAATGTCATCTAAAAATCGTCCATAAAATAATGGATCAAAGGGACAAAGGGGTAATACCTCACGTTCCCACTCTGCCATGAAAAGATTTGCGTATGAAGGGGCGAATCGTTTACCCATAGCTGTTCCTGAAGTTTGTAGATACGTTTTACCATTAAATGTGAAATCGTTGCGACTGAGACAAATCTCTAAAAGCTCTAAAATTGCATCATCGGGTCTGTTCGGATCTGGGTTTCTACTAAAAGCTTTACGAACTGCCATTAACCCGGCAGTGTTATCAATATTGGTATACATAGAAGACACGTCAATAGAAATCAGAATGGCATTCGGAGGAACTCGAAGATTTTTAATTTTATTTACAAAATCAGTTGTGTCCTTAAGATAGGCTTTATGTTGGCAAGCTAGAGGTAGTAAGAAATGGTCAATGTATTCTGACACCGCATATGACTCACTACCACAGTCAGATATGATCGGACGGCCTTTAGGGATTTTATTAGGGACGAATCCACACTTGTGGGATTCTTATGGATCTTAGGCAAAGTGTATAAATGTCTCTCACGACAATCGGGTTTGGCAGACAGATAATCATATTGTTTCTGTTTGAGATAACTGTCTTTGACTAAATTTCCAAGAATATTGTTAATCATTTTAGAAGTTTCCTTAAAAATTGGGTCTGGCAAAATGGCATAATGTTTAAGATTATTCAATTGATTCTCTGCTTCTAAAATATAATCTTCCCTATTTAGAATGACACAACATGAACCTTTGTCACTTGTTTTAATAATAATGCTATCATCTTTCTTAAGTAAGTTTAAAGCTTCACATTCTACCCGTGTCAGATTAGGTTTTTCATTAGTAATAGAAAGATTTGTTGTTTGGCTATTCATACTCTCAAATACTTCTACAATTTCAGGATGGATGGCGGCCTTGGGCGGTTTCTACGTGGATTTAGGAATAAACATTGTTCTAGCACCACGTGGGGGGTGGTTTCGAAAAAAATAAGTGCAGCTGAGATTGCGTTGAAATCGTTCAATAGATGGACGAAGATAGTCAATGTTGGCTACCTTCGGGGTCGGGATAGATTTAAGTCCACGGTCTAAGATGGAATGTTGAAGGGGAGTGAGAATTTTACGGCTCAAGTTGATAACAGTTTGGCCTAGTGGTGGCCTCTCAGTATTTTTATCCCCAGTAATTAGTTTACAGACAACTTACTCGATGCTAGAAGCTGGTGTATCCAAAATAAATAGATGCTGTTTGCTGTATCAGGAGACCAATGTAGATCATCAACTGGTTCAAATTCTTCTTCGTATGGAGGTAGGATTGCTGCGTCGTTGGTGTTGAAATCCATCATCATTTTGTTCAAAGTACTTAGGTTCTGTTGGGCTTTCTTCGTGATTTTATGGGAGATAGGTATACAGGTGAGGAAATTCTGGATTTAGGAAAGGTTCGTTTGGCGGCGGCGATTAATTTCTGGACTTGGTCAAATGCGGTTTTGGCTAACTGGTAACGGTTGTTGAGACCTACATGAATGATGACGGTAGCTGGTTTGAAAACATGGTCGTACGAATCAATGATGGATTGGATGTGATGGATCTGGGCACCAGGGTACGAATGAATTTCGGTGTCTGAAGCAGTTTTGGTAATTCTGTTCAGGTTAGAAGATCCAATAATTAAGGTTGATTTCTGTAGAGCGGGTAGAGTCCATGATGATTTGTCATCGGTTTTATGGTAAAAGGGTTTGGTAGCGGATATAATGGTTGTCGACGGGATGATTGGAACTGGTACACAAGTTGAAGATGGAAAATTAGATAGTGATCGGGACCTGGTACGAGGAGGGGATGGTTTGGAAGTATGGCTGGACTTGGTCGGAGAATTCGGGGTTTCCTGTTGTTCCAGATATTTGCAGAAGGCAGATAGGTTTACAGAGCCGGAGTCCCTAGGTGAAGATTCAGATGGAGTGGTAGAGGAGGAATCTGAAAGAGAAGAGGGGTGCCCTCTCTACGCGAACGTCTGCTGGACTAGGTGTAGATGAACTACGGGCACGTTTAGGGGTTTGGTTCAATACGGTGGTGACCCTAGTAGGTGCAGGTGTATTCGGGTCAACATCCATTTCCGTTGGTATAGATATGGTGACTTTAATAATAATAATAATAATAATAATAATAAACTCTTTATTTTACATGGGTCAGAATTAGGCCCTATACCACAAGTGGTAACGGTCCTGTCTCACACCCAGCCCATGGGGACAAACATAGATACAATATACAACATATAGACACCAAAAAAAAAAAAAAAAAAAAAAAATCAATGTACAAAGTTTGATGATTTAGAGATCAAGTACATGGCCTTTGTACTGTTAATCGTTTGGTAAAATTGGGTAATTACTGTTTGGGTAAGGCGTTTCCCATAGGAGCGACGTGCCCAGGACAGGGCATGGGATATGATACGGTCGACGGCAGCTGGAGAAAGAGACTTTGCGCGGATAGTGGCTAGCTTCTCTTGAAGGGTGGTTTGGTAGTGGTCGATCAGGGCCTGCGTCACCTTAGAGAGCCATGTCCGATTGAGGGATATAATATTTGTGTCAACAGCTCAAGTTCTCATTGCTGGACGAATAAAACTATCCAGCTCATGGATTTTGCGCTTAAAGGTGAAGGCAGGTTGACCTTCCTGCTGAAGTCTAAGGGTGGCCAAATGATGAAGGCACTGCAGAACTTGGAAGAACACCTTAACAAAGGGTTCTTCCTCCTTATGAGTGGGAACTGGTTGGCGTCTGTGGGCTGGTGGTCGTTTCTGTTGTTGGTTAGGTCGTTGATAATTTCTGGGTGGGTAGGAGTCGTTGTAGTTAGGTCGGTGATGGGGTGGAATATAACTGGTTGGATTGGTAGGCGGTCGGCGATTAGTAGGTGGTAGAGGTCGATGGAAAACAGGACCATTGTAGGGTACTTGATGTTGGTTTGGTTGACGATTAGTGTTACGATATCTGGCTTCTTGCCAGTGGTTGTTGTAGTTTCGGAACATAATGAAAATGAATGGAGGTTAGATTTGGAATGTTCAAGGAATGTAATTGGGTGAAAAGTGTATATGCTAGCGTAAAGTGTGGGGATCAGGTAATGCAGATAAATCGAACTGGGCGGGAGAAATGATGCAGAATAAAAGCTAGGTGATAATGCAAAAATATATATATTTGATATTAAAAACGCTAACAATAATGTAAAAAATAAACAAAAAAAAAATAACAAAAACTTACACAATAGACACGAACCGGTTTTCGAAATATTTTTCTTTTTCAAGTGTCGATAAATTGTGCAGACTGATAATTTTGATGGTAATTTATAGTTCTAGAATGATTAGTTAATCAGTGTTTTGATTTTCTAATTAATTGAGTGAATCGTGTCATATCTTTGATCAATTGAGGATTAGTGATTAAATATAGATATTGGATTAGACTGAATTTTGATCATACCTGAGGATTTGATTATCTCAGAGTACAATTTACATAAAAAAAAACATAAATATGGCATGAACAAAATAAATGAGAACTAATTATGAATTTTGATTATACCTGAGTGACAAGGATAAGATTATCTCAGAGTATAATTTACATGAAAGAAAAACATAAACATGGCATGAACAAAATAAATGAGAACTAATTATGAATTTTGATTATATCTGAGTTACAAGGATAAGATTACCTCAGAGTATAATTTACTTAAAAGAAAAACATGGATAATCGTAATATAGTTAATGGTTGAAGTAAAAAAAAATATATTTTTGGACTAAAGTAATTAATGTGTTATATGTACAGATAAACAAGTGTCATAATACTAACATATATAAAATATACATAAAATATTTAAAAACGAAATGAAAATGAAAATATATAAATACAAAAGAACCCATAGTCAAAATAAATTATCAGGTCTGGCCTGGCACGGACAGTATTAGATTTCGGTGGAGGGAGGGTTTGAATCTCCCAAATGTACAGGCCTAGGATGGAACAAATACTTTATTGAGAAAATGGGATTAAGGGTCTGGATTCAGGCTTTTCTTCTGTTGTGATCTGAAAGTAGAAAAAATAAGAACTCGCCCGTTGGGCGAGTAGTATAGTATCTGCTAATTAATAATTGGTTTTAGTTTGCTATGAACCAGATTGTCATTAAAGTTCTGATTTTTTGAGTAGGCAACTATCATTTTCTGCTTATAAACATGGGGAAATTTCTCTTGAAGACTCTTGTAGTGGGTATGAACTATCTTGCTTGCTCGATTACTGGTTGTATTAAACGGGACAACAAAGGGTGCTATGCCTGCAAAATGATGAATATTGAGTCCTATAGGTCTTGCTGTATTCAATGTCTCAATCCAGTAGGCTTCTCTGGATTGTCTGAATTTGGTGGTTTCATCTTCCGGTAAATCAATTGCTATACGTTCAATTGGGGTTAGGGTGAGATCGTTTATTGAATGGTCATCGAGGTTGAAATGATTAGAAACGGGCTTTTCTTTCTTTAATTTTATATCTGATCTATGGGCATTGAATCGAGTGCGTAAATTATTCTTAGTTTCTCCTACATATTGTTTGGGGCATTTTTTGAAGTCGTTTTGTAAACGAGATTTGTCGACTGCCTCCCCTCAAGATGTTCGGCGTTTTCTAATTAACCGAGATAATTTTGGCAAAACTCAAGTCCATGTTGTAACATGTTTATATTTGGGAAAGTGTGGCATCTTTGGGTGTGGTTGTCCGAAAAGGCTATCCTGGGCTACAATTCAATCACTTTTAGGTCAGTTGAAATCTATTTCCCTAATGCCGGGCGTGGGAGTACTTGGGATGAATTTGTTGGGTTAGGTAACCCGGTGGATAGTCAATTGGTCAGTAGGTTTTTACACGCCATCAAGTTGGAGCAGGCGAAATCGCATATTACTCAGAATCAAGCAAAACCAATTTTTCTTGACAAATTGCAGTCGATAGGGGAATATATTGACGAAGAGCTTCTAAAGGAGGGACTATCTGTTGGTCAGAGTTTCGTTTTCCTCCGGGATCAGGCTTTTCTAAAACTTTTGTTTTTCGCGGGTGACAGGGCTCATGATCTTACACAATGTTTGGCTCAAGAGGTTAAGACATTGAACGACGGTTCGGGTTTTCTCTTTTCCCATTCAGTCGGTATAACGTTCAGGGTGGATAAAGGCAATGAGTTCGTTATCAAAAGGTTGACAGACACCGGTATATGCCCGGTTAAGGGATTGGAGCGTTTAGTTGCAGTCTCACTTCAGATGGGAATAGATTTGCGTGTAGGCTATATTTTTCGTTCTCTTGATCATTCCAGGAAATCTGTTTTGGATTCTCCGATTTCTGCTTCAGCCATGGCAGATCGTCTGAGAAAGTATTTGAATGTCTTGGACATTAATGATGGGGAAACTTTGCATGGAATAAGAGGGGCCTGTTCAGTCACATTAGCCACATCGGGAATTTCAACCTCCTCTGAGAAGTTAATGGATCATGTAGGCTGGTTTTCTAAATCTAGCTATAATAGATATACGAGGTTGAACAATCTTGTGGCAAATGACTCTGTGGCACACTTGTTTTCTAAGGTTGCGGACACTAATACGGAGTATGTTGCTTCCTTATTTAAGGAATTGGGGGATCCATCTTGTCTGCCTAATGCTTTTGTCATTTGATTGTTCATCTCGATTTGGAGTTAGCGTTTAATTAGAGATTTTGTGTTTTTCATTTTGGTTTGTTTTGTGTTTTGTCAAGACAAATTATAAAATATCAACGATTATTGTGTATTTTCTATATTAAGTACATGTAATAAATGATATTTTTTCTTTTCACTCTTTTGTTTGTTTAGTAGGAGGGTGATACATCTTTTCCCAATACTAAACAATCACCTTGTCACATCGAGCGCAGTATCACTTGGGATATTTTTATATCCTAAGTGAGATCTCGCGAGATTTGACCATTCACCTTCACTCCGTCGTTTGTCTGGTCGATGTCTTACGTGCATTGTTAACCGATCGACATACATATGAGTTTGACGCATATAAGGGGGAAGCGATAGGCTTTTGTGCAGCCGATTATACATAGTTCCAGGGCGCACTTTCATATGTCTGATCTCGTGGTTAAATTAAAAGTAAGACCTTGGCGGGATAGAGATATATATTCTTTGAAAACTAACCCACCCTCCCACCCTTATTTTGTTGGGTTGTGACACTAGTGTTAAATCTTTTCCCAATACTAAACAATCACCTTGTCACATCGAGCGCAGTATCACTTGGGATATTTTTAGATCTTGAAAAGTATTTCTAACGTGTTATCAAATGCAGACCAACAAACCCTAAACATCTGTTATATGATCTCTTTTGACATGTAGGCAACATGTTATCAAGTTTTATTTATATTTATTTATTTGACAAATAAAACGTTAATATCTCTTGTTTTCTTTAGTTTACTTGAGTATGTCCCAATTTGCACCATGACCAGTCCCAGTCTGCCCCTCATATGGGGTATATTGGGACACAATTTTTTATTGTTTTAATTGCTTTTATCTTTTTTCGTTATGCAACAATACTTTTCATGTTTATTGAACTTGCCTAATGACATACACTTTCTGTCTGTTATATTTCGTATTTCAAATTCCAATAAATAAAAAAAATATAGAGGAAATTGTTAAAAATGTCCCAATGAGCCCCACTCTCCCCTAGAGTTTTCATTCGATTTGATTCATCTAAATTGGTGCAAATTTGCTGAAAAGGGAGTATGTTACCTTGCCCGGCATGCTATCTTTGTAGTTCTGCATCCCTTTTTATACGCCCACATGAAAATGTGGTCGTATATTGTCGTCGCCCCTGTCCGTCGGTCCGTCAACATTTGCTCGTTAACGCTCTAAAAACTGGGGTTTTTGACGGAATCAAATGAAATTTGATATGTGTATACATATTCATAAAACGAAGATAATGTTCGAGCTATTTTCGATCGTAGAAGCAGAGTTATTGCCCTAGCCCCAAATCTTAAATATGCTACTCCCTTCAACCGATTTTGATGAAACTTAAAATGGATGTTATTGGACCTAAATAGAAAGGTTTGAGAAAGTTTAGTTTTATCCTGGAATAAATTTAAGACTTTTTCGTTAGGTGTATATGGCCGTGGTCCACTATCTTTACAGTTGACAACAATATGCAGAAAAACATTATATAAGTATATAGGTGAAACAGATAACTGTCAACGTGAAAGAGAGTATGAAACACACCCAGAAATACCACAAAAATATTTTATCTTCTTCGACATATTCCTTATCAGTTTCCTTGGGCGAAATATTTTTTAATATTTGGATCAAAGCGCGATGATCGTTTCTTCGTACAGATGAGTAAGCTTTGTTTGGTTTGTTTTAGAGTTTCTTTTTTTCACTAAAATAATGCAAATGATAGTATATAAAGCACTCAATCCTTGTAATATCATGATATAGACGTATAAAACTGATATGGACGCGGATGTTTTTGGAAAAATACCACTGACGACAGAAATACGGTGTAGGATAAGAGTATGGTGACTGCTACAGACACTGATTCTCCTGATGATGCCGGGATGGGAATTACCATTGGATTTAATAAAGCAGAGACAACGAGTGGGGTAATCAGTGTGATCAAGTAAAAATCTGGTAGTCTTTTAACGGTAAATTGAAATTGTAGAGCTGATTTGCCGAATTTCTGTGTTATTTGACCAGCGCTACTTAAAACCTTCCACTGACAATTAGAAACATCACTCGACAATAATTCAAAACCTATAAAATTGGTTTCATCAGATGTCATATACTGGTCTATGATATAAAATCCACAAACTTGGACATCGAATGGAAACTTGGTAATATCCATCATACCTTCCTTGCTCCAGAAGAACCATGCCTGTATAGTTTACTGATAACAGCGATCTGTCGTTCACTTGTATATTGGAGTCACCTATCGAATTAAATTTTCCAAAATGTGGTGTCCATAATGTCGATGGTAATAGTGTAAGATGTTTTATATCACCATGCAAACTAGGATCCCATGATAGAAATTCATCAATCCAGTATATTTCTATCCAATAGCTGAAGGTCATCACCTGTTCACTCTCAATTAAAAGAATTTCAGCATAAGTTAAAGATAAATGATACTCTATTTTTGTATAAGTGTTATTGACTTGTCTGGACACAGGATCATAGCGTTCAGGATTCAATAACTCCCTTTTCAGTTTTAAATTAGCTTTGTACTCCGCTAATGAACTTGCGATGAAGAGAACGAACATTGTTGATATTCGTCACCTTAAAACCAGAGTGTTCTATCTCCACAAATCTTGGTTTCGAGATAGAGGCCTTTAAAGTTTGAAAGTGCAGCATTTCTTTCCTATGGTCAATAACGTTATTTAACTTGTTGTGGTGGTTGATTATGCTATGATGCTCTATTATGGAAGTTTTTATCGTGGTCTAGACGAAACAGTGGCTGTTAAAGACTTTTTTAATTTGGAGATAGAACAAAAACCTTAAAATATATCATATTTCATAAGAACCATATTGTTCTATCTCAAATTTCTTGGCTAAATCTGTAAGAGGGTGCTTAATTTTAGTATTAGAATGTTTCTTTTCAAAACAAAAATGAATGTCTTGCTAAGTTTATTCATCCAAAAAATACATAATGAAATAATGAAACAATTAATAACATTAAACATAAACAGTAACCTGTTGCAGGTAAAAACACTAACTTTAATAATGAAACATTGCGTAATTGAAAAAATAAAATCAGTAACACTGTAACTTTAGTGTAAATTAGAACAAATTTAGATTTGCCAAGTAAGTATAGCAAAGTTTTAGTTAAACCTTACTTCAGCTTACAACAGTTTAGTCTGATAAATAAAGTAAAGTTGGGAAATGGGTGAGGTATTTTCAAGATGTCAGGATTCAAAATAATAAGCATGTTAAAAGGGAAAATTAGTGTTTTTGAGTATAAGATCAGGAGAATTCCCAAGAAAAGTTTTAATAATCTTTTAACTTGAACTGAAAGCCAGTTTTCAAATCATATTATCCTTCTGGATATTCTTCGGGCTTCACTTTAACAATCCTTTCATGAATCGTTCATCATCAGGGGACATAAACTTTAGCATAGATCTTATGTCTTTAATTTTTTCTTGAGACATACTTGGATTCGTAGACAGCAGTGATATGACTGGCCATTGTAGCTTGGTTGGTTCAGGTGTTGGTGAGCTGACCCGTTTCAGATTCTCCCTTGCTCGAATCGATACACTTGAGGCTTCTTGGTGTGAAAATGAGACCTTGTAATCAACAAAAAACAGCTTGTCTCTCTGGTAGGGTTTTCACTCGAGTATAAGGCACTTTTGAAAAGTTTTTTTAGAAGTTTCAAGATATTTTTGGAAGTGATTATCGCTCAAATGAATCACAGACAGAGGTTTTGTTTGTATAGCTCGTTTAATACTGTGGATGATGCCAAGGGGGGAGAATATTTCTGATCTTCTCATTTCCCTTTCAATTTGACTATGGAGGTTATCACATTCTTGAATTTATGAGTGCCCTGGTTCACAGAACTTCTGTTCAATAATCTCAACCTGGTGCTCTCTCATGAATGTCTTGAGGGCAAAGGACATTCCGATTCTGTGCAACGCATGAATCGGACCAGAGCACAATGCGCTTTGGTTTATGCTTTTCTTGGATATGCTTCAAAATTTCTATCAATGCACTTGCTATTTCATTGGCGCCTCTGCCAGCTTGGGTTTCATTCCATATGGCACAGTAACCTTGTAAGTCAAGTGAGCAGTGGGCCGTGAGGTTGTATACTGCAAGTTTTCTCTTATAGAAAAAGCTTGATACATTAGCTCGTGTGACACTAAGGACATTTTCGAGGTCAAAGCATACAACAGCAGTTTCTGGGTCTGGCTGATCTCTGTCCTTATGTCGCTCGTTCTTAGTTTGAACTTTAGATTCAAAGTGAGATGCATGTGTTTGTTCTAAATCAGCATCAACACAGTTATGTATCTGTTTGATTTTGTATTCCTCGCACTTGTCGCACAAGTCCTCTTTTGGTTTGTGGAATTCGAGATTGTATTCTTTATTGAAAATGTCTCGATATATATGCTGCTTGACAGGATTCCAATTTTCTACTTCACATTTTTAGATGTATAACTTGTACATTCGTGAAAAATTTAAGTTCTGCTCAAGGTATTCCTTAGAACTGCTTGCCCGACAATAGAGACTCTATGTGAGGAAATGATTTAATATGATTTCGAGTAGTATACGTACACTCAATTCGGTCGCAACTTTCCCCATTCCATTTTCATCCCATGGGGAAACTTGCAACCAAATTGAGTGTACCCAAAACACACCTTAACACCCTACATTTCATAAAACACCCTACATTTTTCATAGAATTCTTACGACAAACACCTTCAATAAATTTCCTACATTCCATCAAAAAAGCATATTAAAAATAGGATGAGTTTAATTTTAAAACATGAACAACACAGATTCGAAGATTATTCAGGCGACGGTATCTTTTCATCTATATTTTCTCTAGGTTCAAAAATAATTCCAAAAGTAGCTGGCTTTGTTTCAAACAACAAATCCCTAATTTCCTCCGGAGCTCAAGCACTTGGGTCCGTGGCAAAAGCAGGAATTAGAATAAACGACGCCGTGAAAAAATCTGACGAACTGAAAGAATTACAGCAAATAAGAGAACTGCGAAACAGGAGAATAGAGCAGCAGGTAAAAGAGGGAAAAGGGTTTAAAGTTATAGGATAAAAATGATAGTCGCTCACGCTCCAAAAACTTATTTTGGTTCCGATATTCAAAAATCATTAGGATATCTTCCTGGTTTTCCATGGGCTAAATACTCCGGTGAGAAACATCTTCCGGGTCATAATTATACTGGGCCAGGCACTAGGTTAGATCTACGACTAGACCAAAACGATAATCCCAAACCAGGTGAAGAACCTGTCAATAGAGTTGACGCTGCTGCACTTAAACATGATATTTTATACAGAAATAAAGATATTAATTTCAGACACGAAGCAGACAAACAAATGATAATCGAACTCGAAAATATTCCAAATCCAACATTCAAAGAGAGAATGCAAAAGAGCGCTAATCATTAAATTGTTAAAAGCAAAGATGAAATTGGGCATGGGATTGGCGGATGAAATTCATAAAGAATTTAGAAAAACTAAAAACTTTTTGAAAGTTAAAGTGTTTGAAAAAGATGAAATATGGTCAGCCGATTTAATTCATATGCCAGTCGAAAGAGGATTTAAATATTGCTTAACAGTTATAGATTTGTATACGAGATATGCTTGGGTTATTCCTTTGAAAAACAAAACAGGAATATCAGTCAAACATTCATTTGAAAGCATAATGAAACAATCTAACCGACACCCAGAAAAACTGTGGGTAGATAAAGGGAGTGAATTTTATAACAAAAATATGAAATCTCTGGGGTTTGAAATTTACAGTACTCATAACGAAGGTAAAGCTGTAGTAATAGAAAGATTCAACAGGACTCTAAAAAATAAACTTTTCAAAAAGTTCACGGAATTGAAATCTCAAAAGTGGCTTAAAATATTACCAGAACTCCTAGACGAATACAATAACAAAATTCATTCATCTATAGGTGTCACACCAACACAAGCCTCAAAGAATCCAGATATCATAAAGACAATTAACGCGCAACATAACTACGAAAATGAAATAAAAAATCTAAATGTCAAACCCAAATTTAAAATTGGAGATCGAGTTCGTATTTTCAAATATAAAAGTAAATTCGAAAAAGGATATGTTGGTTATTGGACAAACGAAATATTTATCGTAGATAAAGTTAATAGCACATCCACTCCAACATATGAATTAATCGATCAAGACAAAGAACAAATTATAGGTAGGTTTTATCAAAATGAACTTCAAAAAACTGACTTTTAAAAATGAATGAATTTCTCGATAAATATGGTACCGATACAACCACAAACTTCCAACTTATGAGATGGGCGAATGAGTTAAACATATCACCGTTTTATTATTGTATGAGAGATGAAATAAATAATCTCAAAAGTAAGAAAGGTAAATTCTACGCTATAACAAATATACACACTTCCGATCAGAAAGGTGTTCATCATTCTGCTTTGTACAAAGACTCTAACTTTTATTTTTTCGACTCTTTTGGATTAGATCCCACTGAAGAGATAATGAATATAACTAATCAACCAATTAAATCTTCTACATTTCAAATACAAAAGCCGGGTCAAAAGTTTTGTGGACAACTTTCACTTTGGGTTTTATATCAGTTGAGTTTAGGAAAACAGTTCGAAGAAATTGTAATAAATTTAACTCAATAAAAAATGGCAAATAAATTTGGTTTAGGTGCTTTACCTTTAGATACTAAAAAACCAAACACTACATTTTCAATCAATAAAATCAAACCATATTTTGTGGATCAAATCGGAGACATTCTTCAGGGTGATATTGATATGAACAATTTTGGTATAACTAATTTAAAGTTAGCAGAAAATGATAATGATGCTGTTAACAAGAAATATTTAATGGATCAAATAAATTTAATTGAAGTAGATAAAGACCATTTAAAAGATCGAATAGCTGATGTGAAAAGATTCTTCAAACGACAAATAAATAATAAAGATTTTATAAATGAATCTAAATTGAAAGAATTAGATTATATTGATGATGGTAAATTACAAAAAGAAGTAACAAGTTTAAAAAGTTTTATTCAACAACAATTAGTCAATACAGTAGATAAAACTCAATTACAAAATTTAAGGTCATTAATATCTAAATTAGATGACAAGATTACAAAGCAAAAAGTAGATCTTAAACAACTAATATCCAATATTAATCCAGGCATAAGTGAAGACAAATTAACCGCATTAGAAAGTAAACTTAGTGATGATAGCGAAATACAAAAACAAATAGAATCTATTCAACAAAAATTAATAAATGTAGTAGATAAAAATCAATTAAAAATTTAAGGTCATCAATATCTAATTTAGATGATAAACTATCAAAACAAAAAGTAGATTTTAAAAAACTAATATCCAACATTAGTCCAGGCATAAGTGAAGATAAATTACAACAAGAATTAACTGCTCTGGAAACTAAATTTAAAACTGAATTACAAAACGAACTAAAAACTATTGATGATAGTGAAATTAAAACTTATATTCAACAACAGATAGAAAATATTGATGATAGTGAAATTAAAACTTATATTCAACAACAAATACAAAATATTGATTATAGTGAGATTCAACAACGGATAACTACTATTAATAATGAAGTTTTAAAACAGGAAACAAATATAACCACATTACAAAATAATCTCAATGAACTAGAATATATTAAACCCTATTATTTCTTTCTTCCATTTTCTAAAGACTATAAAGATTATTCGGTGGAAGAAATCACTGGAGAATTCATTCGTGGTTATAAATATGGGTTTAAAGTAAATATTAAAAAAGATATAGATCCTCATAGTGTGACTCATTTTGAGGGGAATACTATAATTGACATATTTTTTCCTATGAAGGTAAAAGTCGATTTTCCAATTCATGATCGATTCCCTAATTATAACACTCTTTTATCTGTTCACTTTATCAAAAATGGTAACATCGTAGATACTAAAATATTTAATCCTTGGGGGGGGGGGAATTTTAATATTTCGTCAAATCAGTTGTATATAGATAACCTTAGAATCTCAATCGAGCCGAATGATAAAAGAGCGCCTTATACAGCTGAGTTATTTGATATGATATTGGAAACGGAAACTCCACCATCAGTAAACATAATTAGAAATCCAAAACCACGAGAAGAAGAAACACAGATTTATGAGTTTTTACGAACAACAGACTTTGAATATGTGAAACTATATTTTGTTCATAATGATCTTTACTTCTCTGTTGATGTTAATAAAAATCAACAATTTAAACATTTTCCAATAGCATTAACAGAAAATCTATATGTATCATATTTTTTCATAGAAATCTCTATTGAAAAAAAAACAATTTTTTTTGTTTATCGGGATAAGAAGAACAAGGAGTCAAAACAAGAAGCATTCTTAGTACAGGTACATGTCACTATTGTACAAAACCCTAAGGGTGTACGTAGAGCATTATCGGAAGTTCACTTAATTTAACGTTTAAAAATGGAACAAGAAAGCAGACAAAAATACATGATAGACAAACAAATAGAATTAAAAGAAAAACTAAGACAATTTAACAAATGCAGAAAAACATGGAGTAGAATCGATTCTGTTTTCAAAACATTAAGTACAGTTTTAACAGTAGGAATAACGGTGGCAACAGCTGTAACCGGTGGATTAATGCTTCCAATAATTGTCCCAACTGTATTAGCTGCGTTCACTGCCGTTCAAACTTCATCTTGTGGTTTGATAACTTTAGGTTTTACATCAAAACAGAAAGCTCATTATAAAAGGAAAACCGAAATTTTAAATGCGTATCTTAATAAATTGTTTATTTTTTTCGAAAGATCGAGAGAAGACAAGAACATAACAGTTGAAGAATTAGAAAAATTCAATGAAATTTTAGATAAATTTAATGTAGAAATGTCATCAATAAAAGTTAAAAATTCATAATTAAAATAGATACTTAAAAAAAGAAGATGGAAAATATTGAAAATTTAAACAATTCTTTTTCAAAGTTATTCAAGGCAATACCTACTTTATCTTCGCAAGAAAAATTCAAATATCTAGCCGAAAATGTAGAAGAAGATGAAATCAAAATATCAAATATACTTTTTTCAGAATTAATCAAGAGAATAACTATTCTATTTAACGATTTTAAAATCAAAGGTCAAATTGAAATAAATGGTCAAATATATGAAGTTGGGGAATATAAACAAGACATGAGATTATCTGGATTCAATGCTCAAACTTTCCAAGTTATTTATTCAAAGATGGATGATAAATCTGACGCATCTGATTGGTATTTTACAGGAGAGATTTGTTTCCGCAAAAATAATTTTAGTATAATAAAAAGATCTAAAACTGGCAGAGGTGGTAATTTACTTAAAAAGATAAATGAGTACAAAGGCAAAAATTGTTACATACCAAGCGATGGTTATTGTTTTATAAAGTGTGTAAATCACTTCATGAATAAAGACTTAACAAAAGAATTTAAAGATTTCGTCAATAGTTTTCAAAAATCAAACCGAAAAGGAGTTATGACATCTGCTAGAATCTCTGATTTCAATAAGAAATTTAATACTTATTTTCAAATTTATATGCCCGCACATAGACATTTTCAACCAAAGAAAGTATCCGAAGAATTAGATTGGGTATTTTATTTACACAAAGAACATTTTTGTTTGATAAGAAGAAGTAACAAAAAGTTAGGCATTCAAGAAATAGAAGATAATTACGATGAAAATGTATGGAGAACCTGTGGAGATGATGACGCACTAACTTGTGTTGCTCAGTTAAAACTAAATGTGATTTCACACCCTCATGATGATACTTTATACGCATGGGATTGCGAAACCTATAACGAAAATAAAGCCATTCCTTATTGTTGTACTTTAGTCAATTTGGAAAAACTAAGGAAAAAACTAGAACTAATTAAAAGAGTATTCCCAGATTTAAAACCAACTGATCCCATTCCAGAAGAATATTACAACAAACTCATGACTAATATAGTAGAAATATTTGTAGGAACAGATTGTTTTGATCAGATGTTGCGTCGTTTAGGAAGAGTAGATGAAAAAAGATTAACCTTAATTTCCCATAACGGGAGTGGTTTTGACAACTGGGTTGCACTTCAAACCATTGATAAACTAACACAATGTCCACTAGTAGCAGATAATAAAATTCTATCTCTTCCTATATCTAATCCATATACTGAAGAAAGATTGCAGAAAAAATGGAAAAGAGAGAAAGAGATATCTGATAAAAATAAATATTTACAACATATATCTCTCACTTGTTCCTATCAACATGAAAGATCTAGTTTGGCGGCATGGGGGAATTCGTCTAATCTACCGATGAATTTGAGGAAGATTGCCGATATTAATATTGCAAAATACACCAAAGATAATTGGGAATCTTTAAGACACGAATGGGAACCGTACGCTAAAAGAGATACCTTATGTCTCGCAGCTTGTTTGATAAAATACAATCAAGCAATGAGAGAAACTGTCTTCCAAAACGTTTCAAATAATCTTACGGCTCCATCTTTATCTTTAAAGGGTTGGTATTATTTATATCATTACGATAAAGAAATGGTTGAAGAAGAATGGTACGAAACTACTAGAATGGTTCTGAAACACACCGAAAAGCAAAACATAGAAAAAGTTTACTCGCATACTCACCCTTTTATAAGATATTTTATAAGACAAAGTATTAAAGGAGGAAGAGTTTCAGCAAACAGAAAATCATTTGAAACGAACAAAATGGATGAAATTTGTGATGTATTAAAGGAATACACAAAACTTGAAAGCAATAACATAATTGATTTATTTAAAGAATATAGTAAAAGTGATACAGATAAAACGGAAGTTCACTCGAGACTTAAAAAAATAAAATGTACTAAACTGATGGCATTTGACGCCAACGGTTTGTACGCTTCCGCTATGACAGAAGGTGAATATCCAAAAGCTGAAAGTGCAAGAGCGTTTCTACCAGAAGAAAATAGAAAATTTGTCAAGCTCTTTAATGAACAGAAATTCAGACCTAGAACTGCTATTTTAAAAGTCTGGTTTGAATATCCCAAAAAAATGTTCTTCCAACCCATACCAGCTAAAGATAAAATCACTTTCACGAATAAAGAAGGTAAAAAGGAAACTGGCACTAAAATCAGATTCAGAAATGGTTTCTGTTCAGATGTTTTAACATCAGTCGATATTCAAGAAATAGTGAAAGCCGGTGGACGAATTATTAAAATATTAGATGGTATAGTTTACGAAGAAAATTTAAAAAATCCACCCTATAGAGATTATATTTTGATTTTGAAGGAATTAAGGAGTAAATACAAAAAGGAAGGGGATATGGTTGCCAGCAACTGCATGAAGTTGTTAGGTAATTCCTTATACGGTAAATCTATTCAGAGGGATAGAAATACCTCATTACACTTATGGAATGAAGAAACCTTTCGCCTTAATTACGACAAACACGTCATGAAGTATGACAGACTAAATGATAGTCAATACATTGTGGAGATTAATGACGAAGAAAAAGAGTTTGTTCCTCCAAAGGATTTTACGAGATTAACACCCACTCATTTAGGTACGTTTATATTATCACACAGTAAAAACATAATGAATAATTTTATTCACGTAATAGATGGTTTTTATAAACCAGAAATATACTATACTGATACCGATAGTTTATACATTTCTTCTAGCAATTGGGATAAATTAAATGAAGCTGGGTTGGTGTCCGAAAATGAGTATTGTAAAGGAAAGAATGATTATGGTGATGGTGGAATTATATTTGGTTTATATTTAGCGCCAAAAGTTAAATACAATATCATTCTAACTTCCGACGGTGTTCTAAAAGAAAAGAAAACGTTTAAGGGTTACTCGAACTATAAGGTTAAGGTAGAGGATTATATTCAATTAGCTAGTGGACATGACATAACGAATGAATTCGATAAACCATGGGGGAAGAGTTTTACTAATGGAATAGTTATTCCTAAAGAAAAACAAACTAAAAAATTTAAAAGTTATCTGAATCTCATAAAGAGAAAAGCACCGAACGATGAAGGAATCATGTATCCTTACAATGATAAAGAGGAGATGTCCTTGGATGAAAACTATGAATTTGATGACTTTGATTATCTAACTCTTCAAGAAGAATGTTAATTTTTTTGTTTTAAATGAAGTTGAATAACAATTTCCTCGTTACCAAAATCTATAAACCTATTTTTGCCATCTTTGATTTCCAGATTTATATCTTTGATCATAAAGGAATTAAGTGGTAAATATGTTGTTTGAAATGGTTTTTCTATAATTCTATATCCTATCGGTACAGTGAACGTTGGAAGACTGTAAATAATCTGACGTTTGTATTTATTGAAAAATCCACCGTTTATTAAATTGCAATGTATATTGATCACATCGACATCATTCTCGATATTAGCTTTATGTGGTGCTATAGTTGATTGGGTGTATACTCGTTTATCAAATCCTAGTAACGTATTCAATGAATTTTCTACGTTGAAATCAACTTGACTATTATTTCTTAATATCAATTTCATTTTGTTCAGATTTAAATTACCTTCGAATTCAATATTGTTTTTACCATTGACACTTCCTGCGTATTCAGATAGGTATTCGTTAATGGCTATGTATTCGTAGCTTCCTGGTAGTAAACTTATGGTTTTGAATGTAGCTCCGTTATCCGTCGATATTTTCAGTTGATTGTTTTTTTCGTTGATATTTCTAATGGAATTGTAAACAGAGAAATATTTTAATCCCAATTCATATTCTTGCTTTCGATCGAGTTCATACTCATAATCTAGAGATAATTTAATGTCTGATTTATTTGAGGTGATGACGAATAGTTGACTCATTTTTAATAACACTTTTATAATCATTTTTATCTATGATACCTTTTTCTAGGAGTCTTTTTAATATACAATTTAATTCATTATATTGTCTGTGTGATTGATGTCCTTCCTTCATTGCCGCTAATATTATTTGCAATCTATTAAGCAATTCTTCGTTGTTGTCTGGTAGAAAAATTACACCATCTCCTGTATGTCCCAAAAAGTCATCAATTTCTTCTATAATATCATCACTGTAGTTATCATCACTACCATCGGTGTTATCATCTAATTCTTTTTCCAGTCTTCTTAATCTTAAAGTTTTTGGTCCTCCTGTCCTTGTCGATGTAAGAATTTCCACGTATGAATTTAAATCTTTGAAATTATAATCTTTATCATACCCATTCAAAAGATTAATCATACCGGGTGTTAAATCATATATAGCGTCTATTCTGTCAATCTTAAATTTTGGATTGAGTTGATTGAAACGTATCCTAAAACCGTTAAGAATCAATCCATCCTGATCAATTATTGGCTTTATTGTTCTGGCTAGGGTTGGATTTGGATTTGAAAAATAACGTTTTATATCATCTAATGTCCTGATTACGATTCCATCATCTTCAATGGGATATTCTATTTGTGGAGGAGATGGTGGTTGTTGAATTTGTTGTTTAGGAGCTTCTAATTTATTCTTGATATCCTCTTGACTTTTTAATATTGGTTTAAATAAAGTTTGTAGATTTTCCGTTAATCCAAGTTGTTGTAATCTGTTATTTTCAACTTGGGTCTTTATTTTATTCTTAGCTTTGATATATTCTCTATTTCTTTTTAAAATATTATTCCATTCCATTTTTAAAAAAATAAATTAACATATGTTGATCATTACTCTTTCACCCGCAGGTTTTCTGGTATTAACGAATACATATCCATGTTTTCTCCATTGAGCTTTACAAACCTTTTTAAATGAATCTCTGTCCATTCCGTGATTTATCGACTGTATGATTTGAGATAAATCTTTATCGTTTAATTCAAATAATAAAAAACAATTAGCATTTTTCTAATAAACATAGAATCCATCCCGTAAAAAGATTGGGATTGGTATAAGCAGTGACAGTTGTGATGTCTTCCCTTCGTGAAGAATTCTTGTTGAACAGATTAATTTTTTTGCGCTACGCAGTCGTCAAACAATATTAAGTTCTTTCGTTTACTATCAATATTAGACAAGTCCAGATCATTTACATTTTTTGTCAGAAACACTTTTATGTCAGTTGGATTGAAAGATGGATTCTTTTCTTTTATGAAGTTATCTAAGATATCTTTTATTTCTATCTCATCGTTGTCCTCGTAATATTGAAATAATTCTTGAACATATTTCTTTGGTAAATATTCTAAAGCTTCGAGAAATTGATAATACGGTTGTTCTGGAGTTGTTGTGTAGATATATAGAGAATCAAAATCTAAAAGGTTGGGTGTTGTCAACATGTTAAAAGTGAGATGAGTTTTCCCAGAACCGGAACTACCGCATATACACATGAGCATTGGATTATTAGGAAATATTTCTGAATGATTAAATTTCTTTCCCATTTTTATGTACCAAAAATTACACCTTCTCCTTTATACTTTGAAAGATATATTCCTTCTCCAGTGTGTATTTTTAAAAAATATTCCATTACCCTTATGTTTGACTTTGATTTCCCCTGTGTCAATACTATCCACTAATTTAGTTAATCCTTGTTTGACAGTTTTCTTAGTTTCTTCACTAAATCGTTTTCCAAATTCTTTAACTGTACCTAATATGTCTGCTACTCCCGACCCTTTTGCTAACTTTTCCATTTCCAAATTATGTCTACGTTTTTCACTTTTTTCAGCTTCGGCTGCTTTCTTGGCATTGACGGCTTGAACTATTCCTGCCGTTCCGCCGGCCGTGGCACCGGCTGCGGCCAAACCTGCAAAGATCAAGGGTAGGAAAGGTAAAAATCCACCTGCCTTTATGTTCTTGTCAATTCTTTCTAAATCTATATCATCTCGCACTTTACAGTGTTTATATGTATCAATAAGTTTTTTAGTTATGCTGATTCTTTTACCATTGTAAGTAATTGTAGTTGGCTTTTCTGTTTCGATAGCGTCTATTATTCTTTTTACTAAAGTTTCGGGTTTCATTTTTAAGGGATTAATTTATTCTATTCGAATCATCCGTCTGTCGGATATTTTTATTATATGTTTTGCTTCTTCCAATAATAAACAATAACCGGTTACATCTCCTTGTGTTTTTTCGATATGAATATTTATGTTTACTCCAGTTTTGAAAAGATCTTCTTGATGAGCTGATAGATCAAAACAGAAGATTGGGTGATTAATTGCAAAATCAACATATCCAAACTGAGGTGGATTTCCAAATAATTCACACATATTTTTATAATTTCTATACAATTCATTATAATCCTTTGTGGATGGATTAATAGTTAAAGGTTGGTTAGGATAATTATCGTTGTTTAATCTTACTTGAACTTTACGGATTATAGGATCTTCAGTTTGGTTCTTTGCCACTCTAAAGATATTGTTGTTATTTGTCTGAGAATCTGGTAAGTTCTTGAAACCAACTATTAAATATCTTGCTGGTTTAATGCTGTTAGTGATTGGCCATGTTGTGGATTCTCCAGTTAAAGTCATGCTCCCTACAGTGTTGCGACGAAGAAAAGCTATTTCAATGTCTTTAGTTAACGAGTTGAATATTCTCGTTTCTACTTCAATTGATGGTGTTATTACGGGTATGAAAAGTTGGAGATTTGTTATTTCTAATTTTGCATTTGAATTAGCTTCTCCAAAGAATATCTTATCGTCATTAATTTCTCTTTGTAAATGAATTTTAAATGGTAAACCTATAGAAACTTTTCGATGTTCTAAAAGACCGAATAAAGGATATAATTTCCAATTTACGTAATTACCCCATCTATTATCCTCAACAACATTATTGTACTGATTTACTCGTTTGTCAAACCCATGGTTTACTGCTCTACCGATTCTCTCAATGCTATTTCTGGCAATGACTCTCATTCTAGCGACAGTTCTTACTGGTTCTTTTAAAACGTTCCCATCACCAACATCGGGTATCCAACCCGAGACTGAATCGTAGTTTTTGGGGTAAAGGACTGTTTTCAACATTGTGTCAAATTCTCCAGGGTGTTTGATGGTTTCTATGGGGTTTGATCCCGCTTCCAAAACCATTTCGCTAAATAAAGAAGGAAAGAAATTATTTTCTAACGTTGTATTAGTCTGTGGGACTCTATTTTCATTTGCTGTTCCGTCCTTGATTTTGAAATCGCATCTGAAATAGGCATCAGACAGTAGCAACCAATTTGACAGAGAATTGATCTCGAAAGTGACCCTCCCACCATCATTTAGTTGGGATTTAGATCCAACACTCGGAGAAACAATTATGAAATCCTCTTTTTTTTTATTAAATGAATAAAGAATTGGATCGTATAATCTAAAAATTGGATCAAGAATTTTATTTGCCATTTTTAGAGGAATTATTTTGATAAAATACAATACATTTACTATATGCATATACATGTATAACGTTTAATAACAACAATAAATAAATTCAATAATTTGTAGTAACAGCTTTTACTGTATTAATCAACTCCATAGTTTCAAGTATTATTATATAAATAACAATGTGTAAAGGGAGCTAACAACTTATACTGTATCAATCAACTCCTTGACTACGGATAAACACTGGTAACTATGGAGCGGTCTGAACAGAATCACCCTATAGTTACAAGTATTATTTCTATAAACACATTGGTTACCAAGAGCCGTAACACGTGATGAATATCGATTATCAACATGTTGCATTACACAAAGAAAGTTGTTAAGGGTAAAATCAATAGTCCATTCAGACAGAGTCATAAACGAGTGAAGCATTGAATCAATATATTCTGTATAATTTAAAAACTCTATTACATGTGAATACTGTACAGTCATTATGAATCACGTTCCTTTCCAAAACCTTTGTTGTTCAGGACTGACTTTAAATTCCTTGTTAATATCAGGCATCCAACTAAGTAATTGAGAAATAGAAACTGTGACTGTTTTTAACTTTGGGTATTCTGTACAGAGTTTTGCAAGCCGTCTTAGTTTTCTACAATGGCTTGACGAAATACTTAAATTGGTTTTAACGAAATTATTAAATAAACCAAAATTTAATATAAAAAGTTTCTGGAGCCACTGTCCATACGTTACATAGACTTGAATAGTTTGCGCTGAGTTTTGTTTAATAACAATATCGCAATCCTTCACTATGTCTTTAACCGTGTTCTCTTCGTTTATACTATTGTCAAAATGTTTTAATTCCTGCGAATGGGGCAACTCACACACACTATTTTTGAGTTTTTTTAACACTTCCTTATCTTTGGTAAAACTTTTGTTGAAAGTTAGAGGTTTTGGTTTTCTAATAAGTGATTTTTTCATTTCAAAATGATAATCTGCAACTGTTTCTGTACCTTCAAGTAGTATCTTTTCTCTTAATTCCATATAATGATCTAAATGCATCTGGTGGTAATTTATGTGAGCTTCAATATCAGTTGTATAAATCTGAGCTGAAAATAAAAAACATAGTGTTTTAACGAGGAAAACTATTTGACACGGTCGTACGCCACCCAGCTATAAAATGATAGATAATTACATATTAAAATGTACTTACCTGTGTCTGAAATTTGAGATCCCACTGACATGCTTTCTTCTGTCATGTTTCCCCTGTAGACGTGTCTGTCTCAAACAAAGAACGCAAACTGAATACTATTTCCTAGAAACAGCTTGTTTCCATTTACCTGCAGTGAGCTCATAGTAATCAATGTATTGACGTTTATACATTCATGATATATTGATCTATAATAAAGACCTTGCAATATCATGATAATGCAACATTGTTAAAGGGTACACAAGTCTGTCGATCTTAATAAAAACCAGACCACAATGGATTTCTAAGATAAATAAATCATTTTCAAATAGTGGGATAATATGTAATTTGAGGTATTTTATGATGGAATTTGAGGTATTTTATGATAGGTAGGGACTTGATGAAATGTAGGAAATTTATTGAAGGTGTTTGTCGTAAGAATTCTATGAAAAATGTAGGGTGTTTTATGAAATGTAGGGTGTTAAGGTGTGTTTTGGGTACACTCAATTTGGTTGCAAGTTTCCCCATGGGATGAAAATGGAATGGGGAAAGTTGCGACCGAATTGAGTGTACACTTGATTTTTCCTTTCAAATGAAATTCTGTCATCTGTACCTTTTCCCATTAAATCGCCCTTAAAAGGGGTATTAGTTTGATTATCAACCTTATTGTCATAGAAATAACTTACACGCCTTTGAGATATGGCAAGGGTTGTAAGGAAAAATTCTTTACACACTCTTTTTCTTTCGTTGCCTACGAATAGATAATAAGCATAAGAGAAATGTCGCCGGCTTTTATCTTTATTGGCAGTTGTTGACCTGTCTTTGGTGGTTCTATAACAGTTTTGCAGTAATAATGATTTTTCTCTGTATCAGATAAATTCCAAAATGAACTTAAGATGTTTTGTCTCTCTGTTTGGCTAATCTTCTGAGAACATTTGAATTTACAAGATCCATTGCAATCTTTTGTTGTTTTCACGACCTTTCTCTCAACTGGTTTACCTTTTTCAGTTATATAATTTTCTCCAACCTGTCGTTGTCTTTTCCTTATATTCTTCTTCCACTCATTTACATCTCGTTTTCTCTTCCGTGATCTAACTTTCTCTGTAATCTTCTCAGCCACTTGATCAACTGGTTCATCTGCTTCATCAGCTGGTGTGTCATCATCAGTAGGTATGTAGTCTTTATCAGAGTCAGAGATGGCTTCTTTGTCTGATGATAATGTGTCTTTAACAGAGTCAGACATTGCCTCTAAGTCATCACATTCAGTAACCTTGACTGTTTCTCCATATCCAACTTCCAAACTATTTGAAATTGGAATTTCATAATCAAACATTTCAATTTCTGGTTGGACCTCGTAAATATTAGGCCTATCTGGTTCTTCCATGTCATTACCAGACACTACAATGTCAAGCACCTGGTCGACCGTGAAGATGGACATGATGGTTATAATATATTTCAGGATAGTTGAAATGTGTACGCCTATAAAGACACAAAATTTGTTAAGTTTTAAATTTCATGTAATATTCTATCTACAGTGATAAGTAACATTAGAATATTAAAACTAATTTTGTTCCATAATGTTCTAACTGCGGACAAACAAATTATGGACTTATTTTAAGTTCAATATTATAGCATTTGATCATATTATTGTGATATAGGAAGCACAGGCATGTATGATTCAAACAATGGAGAAATTGAACCATTTCATCCAAAATAATATTGAATTTTCTACTTACATGTGCTTTTTAAGAAAAATCAGCATTTAAAATCCACACTGGTCTAACTACAAGTCACGTGACTATAATTATACATGACTATTGGTGGAACATATTGAACAGAATGAGTGCTTCGAAAATAACAGAATAAACTTTTAAGTTAGAAAACCGGTTTAAAGCGGTATTATTGGTCTGAAATTTGGTAATCAGATAGAACAGGTCCCAAAATATTCCATAAGAGTGCAAGGTCGTATTTTTCTAAAAGTGCAGATAGAACACTCTGGTTCTCGCGTGACGACTTTTAAAAAAATAAGATTGAAGGAAGCTTTACTCCGTTGTAAAGCCGACAATATCTTATACGATCCTCTATCTTGGTATCAATTCGGCCTTGACCTTTGAGACTCGATTTTCACGAGGTAAATTTGCTACAAGAAATCTGGCATCTGGTCATTCGAAAGTTTTCCAGCAATTGTTTGCTACAAGGAATATAACTGGTCGAACAATAATCGTTCGACCAATCAAAATTAATGACGAGAATGTCTTATCATGATAGCAACGAATTAATGTAATGAAATGAAATGATAGCCGTTCTATTATATGAATTTCGGAATCTAAGAAAAAAGTATCTTTTAATAAAAAGTGTCTTTTGAATCATATTTTTAACTCTCTCATAAAATATATATATAGTATAATTTCCATAGTTTAAATTTAATAAATTCAGATAGCTTACCAGTATATCTTATTACAAATCTGTTTAAATCCAGTCAAAATAACGAGTTTAGTTTTCATCTTTAGAACAGTCAAATCTAGTACAGTTCAAAATAAATCAATATACCTATAACAGATTCAATAGAGACTATGTCCTGGTCCTGGTCAGTTGTATTTTTGGTGGTAAAAGATGTCGTCTGGTCTGGTATTACCTCTAAATTATTCATTAAAATATCAATGTCAGAATCTAAGAAAAAAAACTACAAAACAAACAGACTTTTGGGAACAGTGGCTCACGTCCAAATACACCAAATTCAGCTTACATGGTAGGAGCTTCCAAAGAAATGCATAACAGACTGAATTAGTTGAAAACTTATCTGGTCAGATCACATTTTCAACTCATTCCCAGTGAAGTAGCCAGGTTTGGCGGTCGGTCGGTCGGCTCAAATTTACCGACGGCACTTGCATCCTCTCCCCCCCCCCCCCCCCGACCCACCACTCTAGCTACGCCACTGTCATTCAAACAAAGATTGTAAGCTAGGAACATTTGGACACAGTAATTAAGGCACTCATTTAGTTCTGTGTCTGAATGAGTTGCGCTTATGTGACTGTATAGTGGCTAAAAATTGCCATATGAGATGGTTTTTTTTTTATTAAAACAACACTTTGTTGTCTTACTGGAGGGTCTGGAGAGAATATGAATTTGGATCTTTAAATGTGTAACTATCTGGTAACCTTTCAACGTTAACGCCCAGCACATCAGATGTTATTTTTTATAGGGAAGTAATGTTCCTCTGGTTGTTGATTTAGCTATTAGAAAAAAAATACAATTTTCAAATCGTACTGGATTATGCACCTCTTTGGAAAAGTCAATAAATAACACGCCATTCTATATTCATACCCGAAGAACCATGATTAAACTGAAGCCTACTGTCGCGATAAGACAACCACGGCCTTACCCCAGCATTTATTTAAGTCCGTGGTTCTCAAATGCGGGGTCGCGACCCCAAGCAGAGACGAAATGGTGGGGTCACGGGACCGACTTGGGGTCGCGGGGTCAATTTCCTGATTGTTTTTTTTTTCAATCTATTATTCCCTAGCATTGCCTTGAATCAGTGGCTATATACTATCTACCAAGATTTTCTATTTTGTTTTCTATGAAAACTATTGTCTATGATATTGTTTACGAAAGTTACGAATTACATGTTCGTGCAAGAAATAGGAACAATCATTTGTGTGACTGTTTGGTATGTTCTCTTACCACCTGCGAACCTCGTTATGAGCGCATAGTGCAAGGAATTTCATAATAAGCAAGGAATTTCATTATAAATTCCGAAGTTTCCAAACTTTCAAAACACAGATAATGATGCTGTCATAATACTTTATTAATGGTACTAATATATATGTACATTTTTAGATTAAATTATAGGTATCCAGTATGACTGCAAGAGAACAAAGGAGAGCTCGAAAAACCTGGAGAGAACAAAAAAAGAAATCAAAGGAAAGGAGCAAACTCTTGATAACCCTAACAACACCATGCACTCCAGACCAACGACATCAAAATGAACCACTGGTACGAAGAAATAAAAGGCGACAAAACCAGAAGACGAGTAAATTGTATGCAGAAATCAATAAATTACAACAAAAGCTTAATAAAGAAAAAACAAGGGTGGAAAAATACAGAAAGAAGTATGAGAGAGAACAGTCTAAGCATGGTACAACCCCCAGAACTAAAATCAGACTCCTTCTACGCAATTTGGGGTCATCAATCGAAAAGAAAGAAAAAGTCCGTAAAGCACTCAATTTTCATTTTACTGTTTTAGAGCAGTCTAAAGATAGTTTGCCAGGCAAGGTAACATACGCCCACTGGCAGTCTAAGAACGATAAAAATGTTTTCAGTAATCATAATACAAATTTACTCATATATAATGAGTCAAAATGCATTTGTGAATCAAAATATTGTTTGTCTGACTAGGTTACATATGACCACTGGTATCATTGTTTGTATGGACTTGAATGAACACCCACCACCAATATTTTCATGTTGGCTGTTTGGTTTTATTTCCTAATCAGTTTTCATTCATCATGAGTATCTTTAGTAATCTTGAGTAGTTTTTCTTAATATAATACCTAATTATTACCTCATTTCTTCTTTTTAGAGTTTTTATATAATATTATTTATATATTTCAACTGATCAACTGTAAGCAACTGGAATGTTCTTACTGATTTGCTTGTAAATAAACTGTTGATATCTGTTTACCGTCCTTTGGTTTCAACCCCCGCTACATTAATTAAAACTTATAATTATTATACACCAACTTATACCTGTTACTGTCAAACTTGACTGTCATGGAATTGACAAAAATACTTTTTAAAATCTTTCAGGATTTATGCAGCCTGCTTTTGCGTTTGCAATGCTCAGTCAAGGGGATATTGAAGGATTCCTCGCCTTGGTATGCCCCAAACGTCAACGAGCATGGTTTGACCTGCTTGGTAGCAGTAAAAACGAACGAAATCTCTTTACAGTTTTAACACTGGTAATGAAATGGGTGGTCGGGAATCAGGTTGATTAACCACACATCCAAATGAGTTGATAAAACTTTATTATACAATATATTAACAAAAACCCTGAAATATTCAAAAGGAGAATATTACTACAAAATATACATAACAAAATATTAACTATTAAACCGAAACTATTTGACTTGAAAAGGTTATTAAAGTAATAACTATACAACTAATGCAAAAAGCTCCAAAACTACAATAAAATACAATTATATACAGGCTAACTAAATTAAGCAAAACTTACCCTAAGCAAAAAGGGGTTTTAAATTACCATATCAAGCTAAAGGCTTGAAACAACTGAATAGTAAAACTAGCCTACAAAGGAATAAAACTGATGTAATGTAAGTGAATTACTGTAATGCAAACTATGTTAAAAATGTAATGACTTGCAGAAGAGAAACCAACATTTTCCAAAATAGGAAAATGGCTGCCATATACCAATGAAACTGACCAATATAATTATTTACAGAATAAAACCAAGAAGAGAAATACAATACAAGATTAACTTACCAAATATATTTAGAAATTCCTATACACAAAACTATCCAAACAACAATATCCAAATTGGTAGAAGAAAACATTTTATGTTGAAACAAACAAATAATATAGATTTCAAACATGGACTTGAAAGTCTTTCCACTTTGAAATGCAATAAACTAATGACAGTAAAACTATTGAAAATAGTTACAAATCCAGAGGTTACCAAAATACACAAAACTGGAAACTAAGGACAAACCAATGGATAGAGAGAAAGAAAAGATGAGAAGAAATAAGAATGAGTGAGTGAAGAAAGGAAAAGTTCACTCAGTTAAGTTAAAGATCTGAAATTGAAGAGTGATTACAGTGTGTTAGTAAAACATAATCAGTGTCTGGCTAAAATAAATAATATTTACAATTTAAAATATTGACTCTATTACATATTCCCCCCGTTTAAGAAAGGTTGTCCACAACGTTTACTATTTTAAGTACTAAATTCCTCAGGCAATAGTGACTTACACAGGGTGGGTAGCATCTCCAATACCACTCGCAATCTGTCAGGAGCTAGAGTTGAAAAATCTGTGGGTAGTAATGACCGTGCTAACTCTGTTCTTCTTTGACTGGTAGAGATATTAACTGGTTGCTGAGACAGGATATACTCACCGCTTTGAACCCATTGAGGTGGTTGTCTTGATCGAGTAGGTCTTACGTGTGGTTCAGCTGTAGATTCTACATGAGGTTTGGGTGGTATTTCCTTAGGAATGTCATCTTCAGGAGATTGCGTATTGACATCTGGTGTTGGCTGCTCTTCTGAACGTAACTCGGTAAAACTTGGTAAAACTAAAGTATTATTACCTGATGAATCTTCCTGATTACCTATTTCAGATGAAGCTTCTAATTCTGGTGATTCTGGCCTCTCTAATTCACCTTGCTGTGCTTCTTGAACATCAGGAACTAAAAATACTTCATCATCTTCACCAGTATCTTCTGTGGGGCTAGCAGCAGGCAAGAAACTTACCTGGGGCCTTATTCACCAAGCTCTCGTAAGTCACTGCGAGCTCGCAAAGTCCTCTTAGTGGTCTCTTTAGCAATTTGTCTTATTCATAAAGGATTCGTTAAGTTAAGAATTCGCAACTTTCTCGTAAATCGTCTCTTAAATCCGCCAATTTCTGCGTGATCTCTCGAGATCACTTAATGACCACGCAAGTCAGTTTCACCATGGCGCTTCTTCAAGTCATAGTAATAAATGCTGACCGCAATCAGCACCGACGTCAGAGAATATTTCGGGACCGCACCAATCTTTTAGATGTATATGACGATGTGGATATATTACAAAGATTTCGCATGACCCGTCATACAATCTTTGAAATCATCGATTTAATACAAGGAGATATTGTACATGAAACGGATAGAAATCATGCAATTTCGGCAACATTACAAACACTGTGTGCTTTACTATATTATGCCACGGGTAATTTTCTAATTTTAATTTACCCATTTTTTTCGAATATCAGCAACAGTGCGTAGCGTGGAGGATGCAGAATTCACACTGCGCGTGAAAGATTTCCACGTGGTGTCCTTTTGAGAATTTGTTAGTGAATCACAAAATTTAGACAATATAATTGCATAGTTATGCTCAATTTGATTAACAAGAACTTCTAACTCTCTTTCACCGAAATTAGCTTTTCGTTTTGTCTTTTCGGCCATGATAAGAAATGAGAACTACAGCAACTGAATTCTGAATGTATGACTATTTACTACACAAAAAAAAAACAATTCCCAGAAAAACCTCTGTACAACGGTCTCGTAAGCTACGAGACGGCAGTTTGCGAGGCCGGCTGTTGCGTGGACGTTTATGAATACCGCGTCTAGCATCTTAAGTGGTCTCGCATCGGTGAAGTTAAGAGACCTCGCACACTTCTGCGAGATCGCAACCTACGAGAGCTTGGTGAATAAGGCCCCTGATCATAAACTGGTTCATCTTCATCAGTTTCTGATTCATCATCTTCAACTCGTACATTCAGTCTTGTTGTCCTGTTTGATCTGGTCGTTCTGGTTGTCCTTTCTGGTGCAGCAGTGTTAGTGGGTAGTTCTGGAACAGTACCTATAGGCAGTAAATGATTTCGGTGCAGTGTTCTTTTCTTACCTGTTCCATCAGCAGCAATCACAACATATACAGGTATGCTTAGGTTTGGTTGTTTTAAAATTTTGTACTGCTTTTCTTCCCACTTGTCAGAAATCTTATGTCTACCTTCAAATGCCAATTTCCTTACCAAAACAAGATCATCAGGTTCCAATTGATTACTCCTGGCTCTCAAATTATATCTATAATTACCCTCTTGCCTCTTTTGAGCTTTGGCGACTTCCTCTGATGCAGCTGCGTACGCATGTTCAAGTTTAGTCTTTAGTTGATCAACATAGGTCTTAGGGTTTCTGGTGTCTTCGTCTCCATTCACTAAACCAAGTACTACATCTATAGCTAAAGTAGGCTTTCTTCCAAACATGAGTTCAAAAGGCGAGTAGTTGGTAGTGGAATGTTTGGTACAGTTGTATGCATGAACCAACGGACCAATGTAAGTCTTCCAATCTGACTTTTGCTCTGGGTGAAGAGTTCCCAGCATGTTGAGCAAAGTCCTATTGAAGCGCTCACATTGACCATTGCCCTGAGGGTGGTAAGGGGTGGTCCTGGATTTTTCCATACCAGTGAGTCGACAAAGTTCCTTAATGAGTTTCCCTTCAAACTGTGCACCCTGATCACTATGGATCCTTTTCGGGATACCGTAGTGAACCATGAAAGACTCAAAAAGAACCTTAGCCGTCACACTGGCAGAAGTATTCCGGACTGGGTATGCCTGTGCGTAACGGGTGAAATGGTCGGTAACAACAAGGATGTTGCTATATCCACCTTTACACTCCTCCACACAGACATAGTCCATGCATACTAACTCCATAGGTTGGCTGGAAGAAATACTTACCAATGGACATGAGTAGTTATAGAACTTATAGATCTGAAGCAAGTTTTTCCCCATTCCATTTTTCATTTCATGCGGAAAAACTTGCTTCAGATCTATAAGTTCATGGGGAAACTTGCGACCAAATTGAGACCCAAAACACAACTTAACATCCTACATTTCATAAACCACCCTACATTTTTCATAGAATTCTTACAACAAACACCTTCAATAAATTTCCTACATTCCATCTAGTCCCTACCTATCTTAAAATGCCTCAAATTCCATCATAAAATACCTCAAATTACATATTATCCCACTATTTGAAAATGATTTATTTATCTTAGAAATCCATTGTGGTCTGGTTTTTATTAAGATCGACAGACTTGTGTACCCTTTAACCATGTTGCATTATCATGATATTGTAAGGTCTTTATTATAGATCAATATAGCATGAATATATAAACGTCAATACATTGAAATACTATGGAAACAAGCTGTTTCTAGGAAATAGTATTCAGTTTGCGTTCTTTGTTTGAGACAGACACGTCTACAGGGGAAACATGACAGAAGAAAGCATGTCAGTGGGATCTCAAATTTCAGACACAGGTAAGTACATTTTAATATGTAATTATCTATCATTTTATAGCTGGGTGGCGTACGACCGTGTCAAATAGTTTTCCTCGTTAAAACACTATGTTTTTTTTATTTTCAGCTCAGATTTATACAACTGATATTGAAGCTCACATAAATTACCACCAGATGCATTTAGATCATTATATGGAATTAAGAGAAAAGATACTACTTGAAGGTACAGAAACAGTTGCAGATTATCATTTTGAAATGAAAAAATCACTTATTAGAAAACCAAAACCTCTAACTTTCAACAAAAGTTTTACCAAAGATAAGGAAGTGTTAAAAAAACTCAAAAATAGTGTGTGTGAGTTGCCCCATTCGCAGGAATTAAAACATTTTGACAATAGTATAAACGAAGAGAACACGGTTAAAGACATAGTGAAGGATTGCGATATTTTTATTAAACAAAACTCAGCGCAAACTATTCAAGTCTATGTAACGTATGGACAGTGGCTCCAGAAACTTTTTATATTAAATTTTGGTTTATTTAATAATTTCGTTAAAACCAATTTAAGTATTTCGTCAAGCCATTGTAGAAAACTAAGACGGCTTGCAAAACTCTGTACAGAATACCCAAAGTTAAAAACAGTCACAGTTTCTATTTCTCAATTACTTAGTTGGATGCCTGATATTAACAAGGAATTAAAAGCCAGTCCTGAACAACAAAGGTTTTGGAAAGGAACGTGATTCATAATGACTGTACAGTATTCACATGTAATAGAGTTTTTAAATTATACAGAATATATTGATTCAATGCTTCACTCGTTTATGACTCTGTCTAAATGGACTATTGATTTTACCCTTAACAACTTTCTTTGTGTAATGCAACATGTTGATAATCGATATTCATCACGTGTTACGGCTCTTATAGAAATAATACTTGTAACTATAGAGCGATTCTGTTCAGACCGGTGCATAGACTGTGCAATATTCACATGTAATAGAGTTTCCTATATTATACAGAACATTCAATGTTTATACTTCACTACTCGTTTATGGCTTTGTCTGAATGGATTATTGATTTTACCCTGAGTGAATAACTTCTCTCTTTGTGTATTTCTAGTAGAATTCAACATGTTGATTATCGATAATTTTCCTTCACCACGCGTTACCAATGTGCGGATATAAATAATACTTGAAACCATAGAGCGATTCTGTATGACCGGTTCTTCGTTACCAGTGTTTATCCGTAGTCAAGGGGTTTCAACTTGATTGATACAGTAAAAGTTGTTACCTCCCTTTACACATTGTTGAACTTATTTATATAATAATACTTGAAACCATGGAGCGATTCTGTATGATCACCTCTTGGTTACCAGTGTTTATCCGTAGTCAAGGGGTTGATTAATACAGTAAAAGTTGTTACTAAACATTGTTGAACTTATTTATATGTTGTTATTTTGTTCTATTAAACATTATATATACATATGGTAAATGTATTGTATTTTATCAAAATCCTTCCTCTAAAAATGGCAAATAAAATTCTTGATCCAATTTTTAGATTATACGATCCAATTCGTTATTCATTTAATAAAAAAAAAGAGGATTTCATAATTGTTTCTCCGAGTGTTGGATCTAAATCCCAACTAAATGATGGTGGGAGGGTCACTTTCGAGATCAATTCACTGTCAAATTGGTTGCTACTGTCTGATGCCTATTTCAGATGCGATTTCAAAATCAAGGACGGAACCGCAAATGAAAATAGAGTCCCACAGACTAATACAACGTTAGAAAATAATTTCTTTCCTTCTTTATTTAGCGAAATGGTTTTGGAAGCGGGATCAAACCCCATAGAAACCATCAAACACCCTGGAGAATTTGACACAATGTTGAAAACAGTCCTTTACCCCAAAAACTACGATTCAGTCTCGGGTTGGATACCCGATGTTGGTGATGGAAACGTTTTAAAAGAACCAGTAAGAACTGTAGCTAACGATGCTGATGAGGCTAGAATGAGAGTCATTGCCAGAAATAGCATTGAGAGAATCGGTAGAGCAGTAAACCATGGGTTTGACAAACGAGTAAATCAGTACAATAATGTTGTTGAGGATAATAGATGGGGTAATTACGTAAATTGGAAATTATATCCTTTATTCGGTCTTTTAGAACATCGAAAAGTTTCTATAGGTTTACCATTTAAAATTCATTTACAAAGAGAAATTAATGACGATAAGATATTCTTTGGAGAAGCTAATTCAAATGCAAAATTAGAAATAACAAATCTCCAACTTTTCATACCCGTAATAACACCATCAATTGAAGTAGAAACGAGAATATTCAACTCGTTAACTAAAGACATTGAAATAGCTTTTCTTCGTCGCAACACTGTAGGGAGCATGACTTTAACTGGAGAATCCACAACATGGCCAATCACTAACAGCATTAAACCAGCAAGATATTTAATAGTTGGTTTCAAGAACTTACCAGATTCTCAGACAAATAACAGTATTTTTAGAGTGGCAAAGAACCAAACTGAAGATCCTATAATCCGTAAAGTTCAAGTAAGATTAAACAACGATAATTATCCTAACCAACCTTTAACTATTAATCCATCCACAAAGGATTATAATGAATTGTATAGAAATTATAAAAATATGTGTGAATTATTTGGAAACCCACCTCAGTTTGAATATGTAGATTTTGCAATTAATCACCCAATCTTCTGTTTTGATCTATCAGCTCATCAAGAAGATCTTTTCAAAACTGGAGTAAACATAAATATTCATATCGAAAAAACACAAGGAGATGTAACCGGTTATTGTTTATTATTGGAAGAAGCAAAACATATAATAAAAATATCCGACAGACGGATGATTCGAATAGAATAAATTAATCCCTTAAAAATGAAACCCGAAACTTTAGTAAAAAGAATAATAGACGCTATCGAAACAGAAAAGCCAACTACAATTACTTACACTGGTAAAAGAATCAGCATAACTAAAAAACTTATTGATAAATATAAAAACTGTAAAGTACGAGATGATATAGATTTGGAAAGAATTGACAAGAACATAAAGGCAGGTGGATTTTTACCTTTCCTACCCTTGATCTTTGCAGGTTTGGCCGCAGCCGGTGCCACGGCCGGAATAGTTCAAGCCGTCAATGCCAAGAAAGCAGCCGAAGCTGAAAAAAGTGAAAAACGTAGACATAATTTGGAAATGGAAAAGTTAGCAAAAGGGTCGGGAGTAGCAGAAATATTAGGTACAGTTAAAGAATTTGGAAAACGATTTAGTGAAGAAACTAAGAAAACTGTCAAACAAGGATTAACTAAATTAGTGGATAGTATTGACACAGGGGAAATCAAAGTCAAACATAAGGGTAATGGAATATTTTTTAAAAATATACACACTGGAGAAGGAATATATCTTTCAAAGTATAAAGGAGAAGGTGTAATTTTTGGTACATAAAAATGGGAAGGAAATTTAATCATTCAGAAATATTTCCTAATAATCCAATGCTCATGTGTATATGCGGTAGTTCCGGTTCTGGTAAAACTCATCTCACTTTTAACATGTTGACAACACCCAACCTTTTAGATTTTGATTCTTTGTATATTTACACAACAACACCAGAACAATCGTATTATCAATTTCTCGAATCTTTAGAATATTTACCAAAGAAATATGTTCAAGAATTATTTCAATATTACGAGGACAACGATGAGATAGAAATAAAAGATATCTTAGATAACTTCATAAAAGAAAAGAATCCATCTTTCAATCCAACTGACATAAAAGTGTTTCTGACAAAAAATGTAAATGATCTGGACTTGTCTAATATTGATAGTAAACGAAAGAACTTAATATTGTTTGACGACTGCGTAGCGCAAAAAAAATCAATCTGTTCAACAAGAATTCTTCACGAAGGGAAGACATCACAACTGTCACTGCTTATACCAATCCCAATCTTTTTACGGGATGGATTCTATGTTTATTAGAAAAAATGCTAATTGTTTTTTATTATTTGAATTAAACGATAAAGATTTATCTCAAATCATACAGTCGATAAATCACGGAATGGACAGAGATTCATTTAAAAAGGTTTGTAAAGCTCAATGGAGAAATCCAGAGGAACATGGATATGTATTCGTTAATACCAGAAAACCTGCGGGCGAAAGAGTAATGATCAACATATGTTAATTTATTTTTCTAAAAATGGAATGGAATAATATTTTAAAAAGAAATAGAGAATATATCAAAGCTAAGAATAAAATAAGTTGAAAATAACAGATTACAACAACTCGGATTAACGGAAAATCTACAAACTTTATTTAAACCAATATTAAAAAGTCCAGAGGATATCAAGAATAAATTAAAAGCTCCTAAACAACAAATTCAACAATCTCCTCCACAAATAGAATATCCCATTGAAGATGATGGAATCGTAATCAGGACATTAGATGATATAAAACGTTATTTTTCAAATCCAAATCCAACCCTAGCCAAAACAATAAAGCCAACAATTGATCAGGATGGATTGATTCTTAACGGTTTTAGGATACGTTTCAATCAACTCAACCCAACATTTAAGATTGACAGAATAGACGCTATATATGATTTAACACCCGGTATGATAAATCTTTTGAATGGGTATGATAAAGATTATAATTTCAAAGAAGTGGAAATTCTTACATCGACAAGGACAGGAGGACCAAAAACTTTAAGATTAAGAAGACTGGAAAAAGAATTAGATGATAACACCGATGGTAGTGATGATAACTACAGTGATGATATTATAGAAGAAATCGATGACTTTTTGGGACATACAGGAGATGGTGTAATTTTTCTACCAGACAACAACGAAGAATTGCTTAATAGATTGCAAATAATATTAGCGGCAATGAAGGAAGGACACCAATCACACAGACAATATAATGAATTAAATTGTATATTAAAAAGACTCCTAGAAAAAGGTATCATAGATAAAAATGATTATAAAAGTGTTATTAAAAATGAGTCAACTATTCGTCATCACCTCAAATAAATCAGACATTAAATTATCTCTAGATTATGAGTATGAACTCGATCGAAATCAAGAATATGAATTGGGATTAAAGTATTTCTCTGTTTACAATTCCATTAGAAATATCAACGAAGATAATAACAAAATAAAAATATCGACGGATAACGGAGCTACATTCAAAACCATAAGTTTACTACCAGGAAGCTATGAATACATAGCCATTAACGAATACCTATCTGAATACGCAGGAAGTGTCAATGGTAAAAACAATATTGAATTCGAAGGTAATTTCAATCTGAACAAAATGAAATTGATATTAAGAAATAATAGTCAAGTTGATTTCAACGTAGAAAATTCATTGAATACGTTACTAGGATTTGATAAACGAGTATACACCCAATCATCTATAGCACCACATAAAGCTAATATCGAGAATTATGTCGATGTGATCAATATACATTGCAATTTGTGAAACTTTTTTCCCAATTTCTCTTAAATTCATTTGATATATCATATCCACTAGCCAACCGAATATAATCGTCTATAGTTATCTTATCATTAGAATAACCTTTAAATGTTTTCTTTTCTTTTAAAACACCATCTGAAGTTAGTATGATATTGTATTTGACTTTCGGCGCTAAATATAAACCGAATATAATTCCACCATCACCGTAATCATTCTTTCCTTTACAGTATTCATTTTCGGATACTAATCCAGCTTCATTTAATTTATTCCAATTGCTAGATGAAATGTATAAACTATCAGTATCGGTATAGTATATTTCCGGTTGATAAAACCCATCTATTACATGAATAAAATTGTTCATTATTTTCTTACTGTGCGATAATACGAATGATCCCAAATGACTGGGTGTAAGTCGTGTAGATTTACTATTTACATCGTCAATTTCTTTTTCTTCTTCTTCTATATCAACAATGTATTGAGTCTCATTTATTTTTTCATAGTGTTTAACATGTGAATCAAAGTTAGCCTTTAAAGTTACGTCATTCCAAAGATGTTTTGATGAAGATATATCCTTCTGAATAGATTTCCCATACAGGGCATTACCTAATAATTTCATGCAATTACTACCAACGATATTGCCATCCCTTTTGAATTGATTTCTTAGATCTCTCAAAATTAAAATGTAGTCTCTATAGGGAGGAGTTCTAAAGTTTTCTTCGTATACTATGCCATCTAATATTCTAATAATTCGTCCACCAGCTTTTACTATTTCTTGAATATCGACCGATGTTAAAACATCTGAACAGAAACCATTTCTGAATCTTATTTTAGTGCCAGTTTCCTTTTTTCCTTCTTTGTTCGTAAAACTAATTTTATCTTTAGCTGGTATCGGTTGGAAGAACATGTTTTTGGGATACTCAAACCAAACTGTTAAAATAGCAGTTTTGGGTCTAAAGTTTTGTTCATTGAAGAGTCTTACAAATTCTTCTTCTTCTTCTGGTAAAAACGGTCTACCACTTTCTGCTTTGGGATATTCACTATCTAAATCTGACATAGCAGAAGCATACAAACCGTTAGCATCAAATGCCATCAGTCTAGAACATGTTATATTTTTAAGTTTTGAATTAACCTCTGTTTTATCTTTATCACTTTTACTATATTCTTTAAATAAATCAATTATGTTGTCGTCATTTGTTTGTGTATATTCCTTTAATACATCACAAATTTCATTGATTTTATCAGTTGTAAATATTTTTCGATTTGCAGAAACCCTTCCTCCTTTAATAGAGCGTCTTATAAAATGTCTTATAAAAGGGTTAGTGTGTGAGTAAACCTTTTCTATATTTTGTTTTTCAGTATGTTTTGGTACGAGTCTTGTACTTTCGTAATATGGTTCTTCAACCATTTCTTTATCGTAATGATACAAATAATACCACCCCTTTAAAGATAGAGATGGAGCCGTTAGATTATAAGAAACGCTCTGGAATACAACGTCTTTCATAACTTTGTTATATTTTATCAAGCATGCTCCAAGACATAGGGTGTCTCGCTTTGCATATGGTTCCCATTCGTGTCTTAAAATTTCCCAGTTATCTTTGGTATATTTTGCAATGTCTACATCAACGATCTTTCTCAAATTCATTGGTAGATTAGACGACTTTCACCATGTTGCTAAACTAGATGCTTCGTGTTGATAGGAACATGTAAAATTAATATGCTGTAAATAATTGGATTTACTTTTTATATCTTTCTGTCGTTTCCATCTTTTCTGTAAATCTTCATCAGTGTATGGATTAGATAATGGTAAAGAAAGAATTCCTCTGGCTGTTATTCGTGGACATTGTGTTAGTTTCTTTACGTTTTCTTCGTATACTATGCCATCTAATATTCTAATAATTCGTCCACCAGCTTTTACTATTTCTTGAATATCGACCGATGTTAAAACATCTGAACAGAAACCATTTCTGAATCTTATTTTAGTGCCAGTTTCCTTTTTTCCTTCTTTGTTCGTAAAACTAATTTTATCTTTAGCTGGTATCGGTTGGAAGAACATGTTTTTGGGATACTCAAACCAAACTGTTAAAATAGCAGTTTTGGGTCTAAAGTTTTGTTCATTGAAGAGTCTTACAAATTCTTCTTCTTCTTCTGGTAAAAACGGTCTACCACTTTCTGCTTTGGGATATTCACTATCTAAATCTGACATAGCAGAAGCATACAAACCGTTAGCATCAAATGCCATCAGTCTAGAACATGTTATATTTTTAAGTTTTGAATTAACCTCTGTTTTATCTTTATCACTTTTACTATATTCTTTAAATAAATTAATTATGTTGTCGTCATTTGTTTGTGTATATTCCTTTAATACATCACAAATTTCATTGATTTTATCAGTTGTAAATATTTTTCGATTTGCAGAAACCCTTCCTCCTTTAATAGAGCGTCTTATAAAATGTCTTATAAAAAGGTTAGTTTTCGGTGGAGGGAGGGTTTGAATCTCCCAAATGTACAGGCCTAGGATGGAACAAATACTTTATTGAGAAAATGGGATTAAGGGTCTGGATTCAGGCTTTTCTTCTGTTGTGATCTGAAAGTAGAAAAAATAAGAACTCGCCCGTTGGGCGAGTAGTATAGTATCTGCTAATTTATAATTGGTTTTAGTTTGCTATGAACCAGATTGTCATTAAAGTTCTGATTTTTTGAGTAGGCAACTATCATTTTCTGCTTATAAACATGGGGAAATTTCTCTTGAAGACTCTTGTAGTGGGTATGAACTATCTTGCTTGCTCGATTACTGGTTGTATTAAACGGGACAACAAAGGGTGCTATGCCTGCAAAATGATGAATATTGAGTCCTATAGGTCTTGCTGTATTCAATGTCTCAATCCAGTAGGCTTCTCTGGATTGTCTGAATTTGGTGGTTTCATCTTCCGGTAAATCAATTTCTATACGTTCAATTGGGGTTAGGGTGAGATCGTTTATTGAATGGTCATCGAGGTTGAAATGATTAGAAACGGGCTTGTCTTTCTTTAATTTTATATCTGATCTATGGGCATTGAATCGAGTGCGTAAATTATTCTTAGTTTCTCCTACATATTGTTTGGGGCATTTCTGACATGAAATTAAATAAATTACATTTGAGCTATCACATGATAAACGCTCCTGGATCGGATACCTTTTATTAGTAAAGCTACTCATAAAATAATGTGTTTCAGCTACAAAGGGACATGTTTTGCATCTATTTGACAAACATGGGGCACACCTTAAACCTGGAGGAACTTCGGCATATAGTCTAGTCTTCGCTGCTTTTTGCGCTAAAGTGGAGTTTTTTATGTTTCGTAAAAATCGTTTTGAGTATCCACGCTCTTTTAGTTTTGAGAAAACAATCGTACAGGCTTGGTTGAAATCAGAGGATCTTGTGCAAATTCGGTGAAATCGTAAAACTTGTGATTTAATAATACCGGAAAAGGTATGTTTTGGGTGAAACGAGCTTTTGTGCAGGAGTTGATGAGTATCAGTTTCTTTGAAATATACCTTAATGTCCAGTTTATTGGTTTCTGCTATGGAATCTCCTTTGAAAACAGTGGTATCGAGAAAATCTATGCTTTTATGACTGACGTTGGCGGTTAGTTTGATGGACGGATGGTGGTTGTTGAGAATTTCAAAGAATTCCCAGAACTGCTCAATGGAATAAGTCCAAACCATAAGAATGTCATCTAAAAATCGTCCATAAAATAATGGATCAAAGGGACAAAGGGGTAATACCTCACGTTCCCACTCTGCCATGAAAAGATTTGCGTATGAAGGGGCGAATCGTTTACCCATAGCTGTTCCTGAAGTTTGTAGATACGTTTTACCATTAAATGTGAAATCGTTGCGACTGAGACAAATCTCTAAAAGCTCTAAAATTGCATCATCGGGTCTGTTCGGATCTGGGTTTCTACTAAAAGCTTTACGAACTGCCATTAATCCGGCAGTGTTATCAATATTGGTATACATAGAAGACACGTCAATAGAAATCAGAATGGCATTCGGAGGAACTCGAAGATTTTTAATTTTATTTACAAAATCAGTTGTGTCCTTAAGATAGGCTTTATGTTGGCAAGCTAGAGGTAGTAAGAAATGGTCAATGTATTCTGACACCGCATATGACTCACTACCACAGTCAGATATGATCGGACGGCCTTTAGGGATTTTATTAGGGACGAACCACTCCTTTGTAGGATTCTTATGGATCTTAGGCAAAGTGTATAAATGTCTCTCACGACAATCGGGTTTGGCAGACAGATAACCATATTGTTTCTGTTTGAGATAACTGTCTTTGACTAAATTTCCAAGAATATTGTTAATCATTTTAGAAGTTTCCTTAAAAATTGGGTCTGGCAAAATGGCATAATGTTTAACATTATTCAATTGATTCTCTGTTTCTAAAATATAATCTTTCCTATTTAGAATGACACAACATGAACCTTTGTCACTTTTTTTAATAATAATGCTATCATCTTTCTTAAGTAAGTTTAAAGCTTCACGTTCTACCCGTGTGAGATTAGGTTTTTCATTAGTGATAGAAAGATTTGTTGTTTGGCTATTCATACTCTCAAATACTTCTAAAATTTCAGGATGGATGGCGGCCTTGGGCGGTTTCCACGTGGATTTAGGAATAAACATTGTTCTAGCACCACGTGGGGGGTGGTTTCGAAAAAAATAAGTGCAGCTGAGATTGCGTTGAAATCGTTCAATAGATGGACGAAGATAGTCAATGTTGGCTACCTTCGGGGTCGGAATAAATTTAAGTCCACGGTCTAAGATGGAATGTTGAAGGGGAGTGAGAATTTTACGGCTCAAGTTGACAACAGTTTGGCCTAGTGGTGGCCTCTCAGTATTTTTATCCCCAGTAATTAGTTTAAAGACAACTTACTCGATGCTTGAAGCTGGTGTATCCAAAATAAATAGATGCTGTTTGCTGTATCAGGAGACCAATGTAGATCATCAACTGGTTCAAATTCTTCTTCGTATGGAGGTAGGATTGCTGCGTCATTGGTGTTGAAATCCATCATCATTTTGTTCAAAGTACTTAGGTTCTGTTGGGCTTTCTTCGTGATTTTATGGGAGATAGGTATACAGGTGAGAAAAATTCTGGATTTAGGAAAGGTTCGTTTGGCGGCGGCGATTAATTTCTGGACTTGGTCAAATGCGGTTTTGGCTAACTGGTAACGGTTGTTGAGACCTACATGAATGATGACGGTAGCTGGTTTGAAAACATGGTCGTACGAATCAATGATGGATTGGATGTGATGGATCTGGGCACCAGGGTACGAATGAATTTCGGTGTCTGAAGCAGTGTTGGTAATTCTGTTCAGGTTAGAAGATCCAATAATTAAGGTTGATTTCTGTAGAGCGGGTAGAGTCCATGATGATTTGTCATCGGTTTTATGGTAAAAGGGTTTGGTAGCGGATATAATGGTTGTCGACGGGATGATTGGAACTGGCACACAAGTTGAAGATAGAAAAATAGATAGTGATCGGGACCTGGTACGAGGAGGGGATGGTTTGGAAGTATGGCTTGACTTGGTCTTCTTCTTCTGGTAAAAACGGTCTACCACTTTCTGCTTTGGGATATTCACTATCTAAATCTGACATAGCAGAAGCATACAAACCGTTAGCATCAAATGCCATCAGTCTAGAACATGTTATATTTTTAAGTTTTGAATTAACCTCTGTTTTATCTTTATCACTTTTACTATATTCTTTAAATAAATTAATTATGTTGTCGTCATTTGTTTGTGTATATTCCTTTAATACATCACAAATTTCATTGATTTTATCAGTTGTAAATATTTTTCGATTTGCAGAAACCCTTCCTCCTTTAATAGAGCGTCTTATAAAATGTCTTATAAAAGGGTTAGTGTGTGAGTAAACCTTTTCTATATTTTGTTTTTCAGTATGTTTTGGTACGAGTCTTGTACTTTCGTAATATGGTTCTTCAACCATTTCTTTATCGTAATGATACAAATAATACCACCCCTTTAAAGATAGAGATGGAGCCGTTAGATTATTAGAAACGCTCTGGAATACAACGTCTTTCATAACTTTGTTATATTTTATCAAGCATGCTCCAAGACATAGGGTGTCTCGCTTTGCATATGGTTCCCATTCGTGTCTTAAAATTTCCCAGTTATCTTTGGTATATTTTGCAATGTCTACATCAACGATCTTTCTCAAATTCATTGGTAGATTAGACGACTTTCACCATGTTGCTAAACTAGATGCTTCGTGTTGATAGGAACATGTAAAATTAATATGCTGTAAATAATTGGATTTACTTTTTATATCTTTCTGTCGTTTCCATCTTTTCTGTAAATCTTCATCAGTGTATGGATTAGATAATGGTAAAGAAAGAATTCCTCTGGCTGTTATTAGTGGACATTGTGTTAGTTTCTTTACGTTTTTAATTACGATCCAGTTATCAAAACCACTACCGTTATGAGAAATCAATGTTAATCTTTTTTTTATCATATTTACCTAAATATTTCAACATTTGATCTATACAATCTGTGCCTACAAATATTTCTACTATTTTCATTAGTTTGTTATAAAATGCTTCTGGAATATTATCAGTGGGAGGTATCATCTCTAACTTTTTTCTTAGCTTTTCTAAATTAATTAACGTACATGAATAAGGAATTGCTTTACGCGTTTCACTATCTGAATACGTTTCACAGTCCCAAGCGAATAAAGTATCATCACTCATATTTGAAAATACGTTTAGTTTCAAAGGTGATACTTCTTTTACAGCATTATCATCTCTACATGTTTTCCATACCTGTTCATAATTATCTTCTATTTCTTTAATCCCTAAAATTTTTTGATTTCTTCTTATAAGACAGAAATGTGAGTTATGTAAATATAAAACCCAATCTAATGCCTTGTCCTTGTTTACATCTGTGAGGGTGGGGCGTACATTTCTATTTTTGGGAGTGTAAATTTGAAATGAAGTATTACATTTCTCATTGAATTTATTAATTCTAGCAGCTGTCATTACTCCTTTTCTATTCGCTTTTGGAAATGTATTAATGAATGTTTGAAATTTATTTGTTAAATCTTTTTTCAAAACATGATTTACGCATTTGATAAAACAGTTACCATCTGTTGGTATATAACAATTTCTACCTTTATATTCATTTATCTTTTTAAGTAGTTCAGTTCCTCTACCAGCGTTTGATCTTCTTATTTCATTAAAATTGTCTCTACGTAAAATTATTTTCCCTGTAAAATACCAATCCGAGCAGTCAGATTTTGCATCCATATTAGACAAAATGGTCTTAAAAGTTTTGGAATTGAAACCAAGAAGTTTCATGAATTGTTTGTGATTTCCATTCTCGATTATCCTACCATCTATTTCAATTTGACCCTTAAATGTTGAAAATTTATGAGTAATAGCCCTGATAAGATCGGTAAATAGTACGTTTTCTATGAATGTTTCATCGTCTATAATTTCAATGTTATTCATATTTTTTATATGTTTTTTTAATTACTTAATTTTTGGAGTTCTTTGTATTATCTTTTATTGCTGATATTTGTATATTAAATTCATCTAAAATTTCATTGAATTCTTCCAACTCTTCAACGCTAATGATCTTATCTTCTCTTGATCTTTCGAAGAAAATATACAACTTATTAAGATATGTATTTAAGATATCTGTTTTCTTTTTAAAATAAGATTTCTGTTTGGATGTAAAACCCATAGCAATCAATCCACAAGATGAGGTTTGAATAGCAGTAATTGCGGCTAATACAGTTGGAATAAGTATTGGCACCATCAATCCGCCAGTTACTGCCGTTGCAATTGTTGTTCCTACTGTTAAAACTAGACTTAGTGCTTTGAAAGCAGAATCAATTCTACTCCATCTTTTCTTACATTTATTATATTGTTCTAGTTTTACTTTTAGTTCGTTTTGTTTGTCTATCAGGTATTTTTGTCTACTTTCTTGTTCCGTTTTTAAACGTTAAATTAAGTGAACTTCCGATAATGCTCTACGTTTATCCTTAGGGATTTGTACAATAGTGACATGTACATGTACTAAGAATGCTTCTTGTTTTGACTCCTTGTTCTTCTTATCCCGATAAACAATAGAGATTTCTATGAAAAAATATGATACATATATATTTTCTGTTAATGCTATTGGAAAATGTTTTAATTGTTGATTTTTATTAACATCAACAGAGAAGAAAAGATCATTATGAACAAAATATAGTTTCACATATTCAAAATCTGTTGTTCGTAAAAAATCATAAATCTGTTTTTCATTTTCTCGTGGTTCTGGATTTCTAACTATGCTTACTGATGGTGGAGTTTCCGTTTCCAATATCATGTCATCAAATAAATCAAATGCGCAATATCTCACCACATCATCTTCCGGTTCGATTGAGATTCTAAGCTTATCTACATAGAACTGATTTGACGAAATATTAAAAGGTAAAAATACCTCCCGAAGTTTAAATTCTTTAGTATCTACGATGTTATCATTTTTGATAAAGTGAAAAAATAAAAGAGATTTACAATTAGTGAATCGATCACGAATTGAAAAATCGACTTTTACCTTTATAGGAAAAACAATTTCAATTATAGTTCTCCCCCATACGCTACTCAGACTATCAAAAATCCTTGTAGGAATATCAATATCATTATTACCAACCCTTGTAGGAAGATCAATATCAAATCTCATAATTATTTTAAACCCATATTTATAATTAGAATAGATTCTTTCACGGTCATCCACCTTTATATGTTCTTTGTCCTCTTTAAAAGATGGAAGAAAGAAATAATAGGGTTTAATATATTCTAGTTCATTGAGATTATTTTGTAATGTGCTTATATTTGTTTCCTGTTTTAAAACTTCATTATTAATAGTAGTTATCCGTTGTTGAATCTCACTATAATCAATATTTTGTATTTGTTGTTGAATATAAGTTTTAATTTCACTATCATCAATATTTTCTATCTGTTGTTGAATATAAGTTTTAATTTCACTATCATCAATAGTTTTTAGTTCGTTTTGTAATTCAGTTTTAAATTTAGTTTCCAGAGCAGTTAATTTTTGTTGTAATTTATCTTTACTTATGCCTGGATTAATGTTGGATATTAGTTTTTTAAAATCTACTTTTTGTTTTGATAGTTTATCATCTAAATTAGATATTGATGACCTTAAATTTTGTAATTGATTTTTATCTACTACATTTATTAATTTTTGTTGAATAGATTCTATTTGTTTTTGTATTTCGCTATCATCACTAAGTTTACTTTCTAATGCGGTTAATTTGTCTTCACTTATGCCTGGATTAATATTGGATATTAGTTGTTTAAGATCTACTTTTTGCTTTGTAATCTTGTCATCTAATTTAGATATTAATGACCTTAAATTTTGTAATTGATTTTTATCTACTGTATTGACTAATTGTTGTTGAATATAACTTTTTAAACTTGTTACTTCTTTTTGTAATTTACCATCATCAATATAATCTAATTCTTTCAATTTAGATTCATTTATAAAATCTTTATTATTTATTTGTCGTTTGAAGAATCTTTTCACATCAGCTATTCGATCTTTTAAATGGTCTTTATCTACTTCAATTAAATTTATTTGATCCATTAAATATTTCTTATGAACGGCATCATTATCGTTTTTCGGAGATTTTAAATTAGTTATACCAAAATTGTTCATATCAATATCACCCTGAAGAATGTCTCCGATTTGATCCACAAAATATGGTTTGATTTTATTGATTGAAAATGTAGTGTTTGGTTTTTTAGTATCTAAAGGTAAAGCACCTAAACCAAATTTATTTGCCATTTTTATTGAGTTAAATTTATTACAATTTCTTCGAACTGTTTTCCTAAACTCAACTGATATAAAACCCAAAGTGAAAGTTGTCCACAAAACTTTTGACCCGGCTTTTGTATTTGAAATGTAGAAGATTTAATTGGTTGATTAGTTATATTCATTATCTCTTCAGTGGGATCTAATCCAAAAGAGTCGAAAAAATAAAAGTTAGAGTCTCTGTACAAAGCAGAATGATGAACACCTTTCTGATCGGAAGTGTGTATATTTGTTATAGCGTAGAATTTACCTTTCTTACTTTTGAGATTATTTATTTCATCTCTCATACAATAATAAAACGGTGATATGTTTAACTCATTCGCCCATCTCATAAGTTGGAAGTTTGTGGTTGTATCGGTACCATATTTATCGAGAAATTCATTCATTTTTAAAAGTCAGTTTTTTGAAGTTCATTTTGATAAAACCTACCTATAATTTGTTCTTTGTCTTGATCGATTAATTCATATGTTGGAGGGGATGTGCTATTAACTTTATCTACGATAAATATTTCGTTTGTCCAATAACCAACATATCCTTTTTCGAATTTACTTTTATATTTGAAAATACGAACTCGATCTCCAATTTTAAATTTGGGTTTGACATTTAGATTTTTTATTTCATTTTCGTAGTTATGTTGCGCGTTAATTGTCTTTATGATATCTGGATTCTTTGAGGCTTGTGTTGGTGTGACACCTATAGATGAATGAATTTTGTTATTGTATTCGTCTAGGAGTTCTGGCAATATTTTAAGCCACTTTTGAGATTTCAATTCCGTGAACTTTTTGAAAAGTTTATTTTTTAGAGTCCTGTTGAATCTTTCTATTACTACAGCTTTACCTTCGTTATGAGTACTGTAAATTTCAAACCCCAGAGATTTCATATTTTTGTTATAAAATTCACTCCCTTTATCTACCCACAGTTTTTCTGGGTGTCGGTTAGATTGTTTCATTATGGTTTCAAATGAATGTTTGACTGATATTCCTGTTTTGTTTTTCAAAGGAATAACCCAAGCATATCTCGTATACAAATCTATAACTGTTAAGCAATATTTAAATCCTCTTTCGACTGGCATATGAATTAAATCGGCTGACCATATTTCATCTTTTTCAAACACTTTAACTTTTAAAAAGTTTTTAGTTTTTCTAGATTCTTTATGAATTTCATCTGCCAATCCCATACCCAATTTCATCTTTGCTTTTAACAGTTTTATGATTATCGCTCTTTGCATTTTCTCTTTGAATGTTGGATTTGGAATATTTTCGAGTTCGATTATCATTTGTTTGTCTGCTTCGTGTCTGAAGTTTATGTCTTTGTTTCTGTAAAGTATGTCGTGTTTAAGCGCAGCAGCGTCAACTCTATTGACTGGTTCTTCACCTGGTTTTGGTTTATCGTTTTCGTCTAATCGCAGATCTAATCTAGTACCTGGACCGGTGTAATTATGACCTGGAAGATGTTTCTCGCCAGAGTATTTGGCCCATGGAAATCCAGGAAGATATCCTAATGATTTTTGAATATCGGAACCAAAATAGGTTTTTGGAGCGTGAGCGACTATCATTTTTATCCTATAACTTTAAACCCTTTTCCCTCTTTTACCTGCTGTTCTATTCTCTTGTTTCGTAGTTCTCTTATTTGCTGTACTTCTTTCAGTTCGTCAGATTTTTTCACGGCGTCGTTTATTCTAATTCCTGCTTTTGCCACGGACCCAACTGCTTGAGCTCCGGAGGAAATTAGGGATTTGTTGTTTGAAACAAAGCTAGCTACTTTTGGAATTATTTTTGAACCTAGAGAAAATATAGATGAAAAGATACCGTCGCCTGAATAATCTTCGAATCTGTGTTGTTCATGTTTTAAAATTAAACTCATCCTATTTTTAATATGTTTTTTTGATGGAATGTAGGAAATTTATTGAAGGTGTTTGTCGTAAGAATTCTATGAAAAATGTAGGGTGTTTTATGAAATGTAGGGTGTTAAGCTGTGTTTTGGGTACACTCAATTTGGTTGCAAGTTTCCCCATGAACTTATAGATCTGAAGCAAGTTTTTCCGCATGAAATGAAAAATGGAATGGGGAAAAACTTGCTTCAGATCTATAAGTTCTATAACTACTGACATGTAGATGGTGGTGTTTTCCTTCTTAGGCATCTGTCACATCTCTTGATATATTCTTCGATCTCATTCGTCATCTTTGGCCAGTAAAATCGGTCTTTAGCCAAACTGATAGTCCTCTCACGACCAGGGTGACCTACAGCATCATGTATTCCTCTAATGGCTCTGATTCGAAAGGCAGATGGCAATACTAAACGAAATTCCTCGCTACCATCACACTCTGTCCGTCTAAACAGGACTCCGGAACGTAGAACGAAATGTCTATACTCCCTGTTTAAGATGGCTTCTTCTGATGAGGTAGGTTTTCGCTGTGGTACCCTGCTGTGCTCAATGTCTTCGATAACAGTCTTCAACAATGGATCTTCTTGTTGCTCTTTTCTCCAGTTGGTAACGTTGGCAATAGATGACGATTCAGGTATTTTCGGTCACTGCCCACTTCAACGCAAGAAACTCCAACTTGTGTGCGGGATAATTTCGTTCTGACTTGGAAAGAGATCTGCTCGCATAAGCTATAACACGTTCTTGATTATCTTGTTCCTGGTATAACACAGCTCCCAGACCACGTCCACTGGCATCAGTATGGAGTACAAAGGGCTTGGTAAAGTCTGCATATGCTAAAATTGGTGGATTCACAAGACATTGACGAAGTGAATTAAATGCTGATTCCTGAGTTTCTCCCCAGTGCCAATCCTTTGATGATTGTTGACCACGCTTCTTTTTGGTAGGACCTCCAACTAGCAACTCATTTAAATCCTTGGCAATCTTAGAGAAATCTTTAATGTATCGTCTGTAATAGCCGACAAATCCGAGGAATCTTCTGAGTTCATCACTATTTGTAGGTCGAGGCCACTTGGCAACTTTCTCGGTTTTAGCAGGATCTGTCTCTACTCCACTTGCTGAAACAATATGGCCAAGGTACTTTACCTTTTCTTGAAAGAAACTGCATTTCTTCGGAGATAATTTTAAGCCATGCTGATATAATCTCGAAAATACTAAAGACATTCTTTCCATATGTTCTTCATAAGTCTTACTGAAGATTATTAAATCGTCTATGAATATGGTGCATATCTTTAAGTTTAGGTCTCCCAAACAATCCTCCATTAAACGTTGGTATGTAGCGGGTGCATTAGTAAGCCCAAATGGCATTCTATTATACTCATAAAACCCGAGTGGTCCAACAGTAAATGCTGATTTGGGTTTATCTTCTTCTTTTATGCCGATTTGGTAATACCCGGACTTCATGTCTAATACAGAAAAGTATTGGGCACCAGACAGATGATCAAGTAGCTCATCAACCCTTGGTAATGCATAAGCATCTCGGATGGTCTTCTTATTAAGTAGACGGTAGTCAACACACATCCTTAATGACATATCTTTCTTCCTGGCCAATACTATTGGCGAGGCATAAGGACTGTGACTTCGACGAATAATACCCCCATCAAGTAAATTCTGAAGATGTTGTTTCACCTCATCATACATACCTGGTGGAATTCGGCGATGTGGTTGTTTAATCGGAATAGAGTCGGTTAGTTTGATCTCATGACTTACCAAATCAATACATCCTATGTCGTTCTCATGCTGTGAAAATACAGCTGACCAGTTTTTAATAAAATTCTTTAAATCTTGTAGTTGATTTGGTTCTAGTGCGGTCTTACTAAAGTCTATCTCATCCATGAAGTTCTTTTCTGTTTGTTGGCAATCATTAGTTGATGTTAAACTATTACTGATGGGCTTCCTGACGATGTCTACAGCAGCTAACTCACATAATACTGAATGTGGAAAAATTCTCACTTTAGACAATGATAAGTTGGATATTCTAACTAATACTGGAGTACACAAATCGTCTGGATCAACCTCCATTATAGTTGGTGTAATCTCAACATAAGAGGGCAATTTAGATTCAGATGACTTCTGAAATAAAACATGTTGCTTTCCCAGTAGGGTGTAATTTTCAATGTTTCCTGTCAAACAAACAGACTGGTTACTGTGTAGAATGGTGGACTTGGGCTCTGAAAACTTCACTAAACCAACTCTGTTGTGTAAGATATTTTCTTGCATCTTCATACACTGGAATGTCATATTCCATGTTTCTGGTAACTGGGCTGTTAGATGATAGTTATGACCATAGTCTGCAAGAACTTTGTTGAGAACTGGCTTCAGGATGTTGGTACCAATAAGCAATGGGGTGGTGGAGTTGAAAAATTCCATCAACATTGGAAGTGTTAAAGCTTGGGATTGAAAGGGTCAAACACACAGATCCAAGGTACGGTAAATTATGTCCTGTAGCACTTTCAACTTGAATTATTTCATCAAGTGAAACCAATGCACAACCTTTTGTCTCTAGATACTCCTTATAAAACGACTCAGCTATAGTAGATATAGTTGATCCAGTATCCAACAAAGCTGCACAATGTTCACCACAAACATCAACTACAGTGATGTTACTGTGTCCAATAACTTTTGAACGACTAGGTTGATTGACTGGTAACCGTTGAGTGGTTGTGACATCTAGTCACTGTTTCTTCGGCATCCTACACCCCCTTGCTATGTGTCCTTCCTGACCACACCTATAACAGGTTGGTAGTTGTCTTAGGGTAGATGCTCTGGTATCTGATCTAGCTGCCTGTGGTCTGTCTTTTTTCTGAATGTCTTTGACATTCTTCTGCAATGCTTGCATATATTTAGCCAAACTAGCGACTATTGCTCTTAAATCAGAGTCTTGGGTATCATCTGGTTTCTGCACGCTATTAACTCTAGCTTTGGGTTTGGAAGAAGAAGTTGACGGAAGTGCACAATCTTGCTCAATTTTCCTAACTTCAATCAACAAATGGTCAAAATCTTGTATGCGATCATACTTATGTGCTGACTTATCCTTAAGATCTGGTCTTAAACCACTCCAAAATTTGTTGCGTAATCTGGAATCAAATGATTGCCTATCAATTTCATTTTCCAATAATGCCTTGTTCAATAAGTCCTCTAACTTACAAGCCCAACTGGAAACAGATTCTTCTGGCTGTTGAGTAGCACTGTAAAATTTAGATAATAAACTTTGTCCCTCCTCCAGTAAACCAAATCTAGTTGACAACTTATTGATTATTAACCTAACTGATGCTTGATGACCAAGATGCATAGCAACTCGTGCAGCTTCACCCTTAAGAGACTTAACCACAGCAATACGGACAGACTCTTCACTGTAGGTAGGTTTGGTGAAAGAGTTGTATGTTGAACATGATGTAAACCAGTGGTAAGCTAGTAGTTGGTGTTATGGTAGGATCTTTCATCGTAAGTAAATTAGGTTGCTGAGATGGTAACTCAAACTTAACTGGATTGGTTCTCTTAGGTTTCACATCTCTGGGTGTTTCTGAAGGAACTTTATCATCATCTGATCCTTGGGGTCCTGTAGTGTCCAAATACTCTTTCATACAGTGTACAAAACTTTCCGTTGAATCTGTTTCAGGAATAACCTCTAACTTTCTGAAACATTCTAATATATTTCCTCCATCACTAGTAGATAAAGAAAATCGTTTCGGTCGAACATCCAAAGGGGTAACATTGGTATCATAACCACCTGTTGCTCCTTCAACTTCCTGTGAATCAGAAATCTTAAAATTTTGTTATCTGAAAATAAAAGTAGCACAACCTGAAAATACAAACTATGTAGACAAAACACTTTTTATTAATACCGCGATACACTGTTATTTGCATACATGCAAATATAGACGAATACGCGTACGCGAAAGGCCTTTAAACGCAAACGAGAAATAACACGCACTTTTGTTAACTACGGAAAATTGTTAACATAAACGCAAATGTAAACACATACTGAAATATGTAAACACACAATATACCCAATATATTTACTATTTATTTATAACCTGAAATAAAATTCAATTTGCCACCAGTCAATTTATAATTGACAGCATATATCAAATATATTGATATCACATGTACACAATACTTACTCCTGATACTGAGAGCAAACAATGTCTGAAAAATAAAAAAAATAAAATAATAGCTAATCATATATAAACATATATTAGTGCATGGTGTGTAAATTAGATATGGAGTACATGCAAAGTGAAGGATGGATCCAAAGGTATAAAGACAAGTATAGACAAAAAGTAATGCTGAAGAAACGAACCAAAAAAAAATAAAATATGAGACCAACAAGTCTGAGACAATGGATAGAATAATAAACCACAATATTAAATTGAGTTACGTACTGGAAACCTAATAGGAAACTCAAACTACTGAATTGATAGACAACAACAATTAGCAAATGGAGTTACAAAGTAAATGCAACCTGAAACAAAGATATTAAATGTATAATTGTGGTATATACTGTATGCAGGTATGTACGTGTATGTATACTATAGTATAATAGATAGACTTAGGCTAGTACTATTAATGTACACAAATACTAATACTTAATTATAAAAAAATAAGTTTAACCATATCAAAAATAAACAAATAAATACCATAAAAGAAATAATTTGAAATTTAAATTTGAAAATTAACGAAGATCACAAATCAATTAAGTCAACTTTAAATCTAACTATGAAATCCCAAAATGTATAATTACAAACAACACATTAATACAATGAGTTATTTATACGAAAAAGTAAACAAAGTGAAAATAAATGTATCTGAAGATAGAATTAATTATAAAATGTCAAAATAAATTTGAGATTTAAGCTAATTGAAACAAGATAAGAAACAATAGTTTTTGATGAAGAAGTAAATTCAAGGGAGGTAATTTACACCTTTAATAACTACAAATGTAGCATTTAATTAAGTTATTCAAGATAAATCAAATTTGAAAATTGAAAGTTTTAACTGAAATCAAGAATTTAGGAAATATAAATCTTATAATTTAAATAAGTACATAATACTTTAAATAATATTTATAATATTAACCTTGTTATACTTATTCAAATGAAACAAAAAAAACTAAAAAAAACTTACAAAAGTACTTTTGAATATAATAATGAAAACACAATGTAAAGTTACTCACAGTAGTTCACAAAAAGTACATAAATGGATCCAAATATCACTTATCGCAGCAGCCACAACATCGCAAATGTTAGTGCACTTTTATATATATCTATATTCACTCACGCGTTTTCTTTCTGGAAACAAGAACAGTAGGAACAATCACGTTGGGCGCCAATGAAATGGGTGGTCGGGAATCGGGTTGATTAACCACACATCCAAATGAGTTGATAAAACTTTATTATACAATATATTAACAAAAACCCTGAAATATTCAAAAGGAGAATATTACTACAAAATATACATAACAAAATATTAACTATTAAACCGAAACTATTTGACTTGAAAAGGTTATTAAAGTAATAACTATACAACTAATGCAAAAAGCTCCAAAACTACAATATAATACAATTATATACAGGCTAACTAAATTAAGCAAACCCTAAGCAAAAAGGGGTTTTTATCAAGCTAAAGGCTTGAAACAACTGAATAGTAAAACTAGCCTACAAAGGAATAAAACTGATGTAATGTAAGTGAATTACTGTAATGCAAACTATGTTAAAAATGTAATGACTTGCAGAAGAGAAACCAACATTTTCCAAAATAGGAAAATGGCTGCCATATACCAATGAAACTGACCAATATAATTATTTACAGAATAAAACCAAGAAGAGAAATACAATACAAGATTAACTTACCAAATATATTTAGAAATTCCTATACACAAAACTATCCAAACAACAATATCCAAATTGGTAGAAGAAAACAATTTATGTTGAAACAAACAAATAATATAGATTTCAAACATGGACTTGAAAGTCTTTCCACTTTGAAATGCAATAAACTAATGACAGTAAAACTATTGAAAATAGTTACAAATCCAGAGGTTACCAAAATACACAAAACTGGAAACTAAGGACAAACCAATGGATAGAGAGAAAGAAAAGATGAGAAGAAATAAGAATGAGTGAGTGAAGAAAGGAAAAGTTCACTCAGTTAAGTTAAAGATCTGAAATTGAAGAGTGATTACAGTGTGTTAGTAAAACATAATCAGTGTCTGGCTAAAATAAATAATATTTACAATTTAAAATATTGACTCTATTACAGTAAGAAGAAATCACAACCAATCAAGTGAATATCAACTTAGTGAAGAAATCTGAACGCTGTTTAAAGGCTTTTTTGAAGAAATGGAAGAAACAGAAACATCAGACACTGACTAGCCTAATGAGGTGTTTTTGGTGTGAAAATTGCGACCAAATCCAAATAGCTGTGGTTGTTTTTATATCAAAAGTTCAAAAAAGTTTTTAAGCTGATTAATTCTCTGTATTAGCCTATGATTATGAAACTTTATCAATACTTTCCAAAGAAGAATCTGACACATAATTTTGATGATTTGTATATCAAAAGTTCAATATTTCGGATAATATTAATGTAAGTTTTTAATTAAGAATGCCAACACATAAGTCACAATTTGCTAATGTGTTACAGAAGTGTGACATGATGGGTAGATTTCAAAACTTGGTGGATAACATTATATTGAAGTTTTTTTTAGATGATTCGCACAATTCAATGATCAAGAAGAGAATTGTCAAACATTTTAGTTGAACACTTTTGATTGAAAGACCATCAATTTCATGAACCTTGTGTCATTTGATATGTAGGTTCCAGAAACAGATAAGAAAGACATTTGTCTTCAACATAGAAATCATTTCACAGGGGCGGATCCAGGCAAAAACTTGTTGACCCTTTTTTGGCTGAAAAACATATAATAAGTATAAATTGTACTAATTTAACGGTTTCTGACGTGGACCATGTATGTTTTATATTAAACGTTAATGGGTTAGACATTTTTGATGTCGTATTTTCCCCATTAATTTGTCTATTATACTAATTCAACTGACTGAATGGATCAAAAGGTATGCACATAAAATTGGAGTGAAATTTGTCGTTTAAAAGAGCACATGGAAAAATCTCGCTAGCCAAGTCAGTCAATGAAATCATAGGTCACAACTAGCATCTAAGTAATGCAACGCAAATTTGTGATTCACACCCAAGATGTATCTGACTATACCTACTTAAACCATACCTACTTCGAAAACAACCAAAATGTTGATTAGACCACGGGGACGGGACTTCTTTTTTTCATATAGAAAACAACATTTTTGTTTTATTATAAATTAAAGTAAAGAGTAATGCTATAATTTCTTCGTTTTGAATAGTCAAATTCGGCTTCTTCATATTCGACTAATTGACGTTAAGATGGCATATTCGTATGAATCACTTTACTATTGCATCTTGTATCGTATCTGTTCCTTTATACTGACGAATGGCGTTACTTCAGTGACACATAGTCTTTGCGATCAAAAGTTCGACATCACACCGAAATAACCGTGTTGCACATGTAGCTCGGAGAGAATGGTTGGTGTAGAAACCTTAACATAAAAATTGCAACGATGTTATTTCTTTAAATTTTAGACAGTTTAAAGGTTTTCTTCCTTATACAGATTTTCTTCTTTTTTGTGTGTTAAAGCTCATACAACTATATGCACTGACATGGAATCACACACATGACAGTTCTGACACCATTGCTAGATTTGGCAAAATATCTTTATACTAAAAATGAAATGAATGGAGTTTTACGTCCTACTTTTCTGCACCTATAAGGGCTAACTGACGCCATGCAGTGTGCAATGAGGGAAATTTTGCAGGGACGGCGGCGGCTCTTATTTTCGATTTCCAACTGTCGAGGGATCTTTAACGTGCATATCCAATAGTTGAATAATCCGAAGGTATCATCTCGACATCTCCATATTAGAGGTTATTCATAAAGTCTAATCCACGGGTCACATAACTAAACTGGCAATAAGTTTTACCAGCTTGCATGTTAGAGTTTAACGTTTTATCGGTCGCTGGCGTCGAGGTATGTATTTCTTACTGAGCTTTGTTATTACCCCGTCGACCAATGGTTAGCTTTCGGCAGTTTCTACGTCACTAATATCACTATAATGCTGGCTGGTTTCACATAATACGGTTTCCGGAGAAGATTTTAAGAATAAAATGGTAGAAATGGAAAGTATGTGGCAGTTTCCCTATACATGGGCTGCTATAGATGGTTGCCTTATACCAATTAGATGTCCTGCTGGTGGAGATGAAGCACGTAAAGAATGTCACATTTCAAAAATTTCTTTTCTATTATTTTGATGGCAATGATGGATTCTCATTATGGATTTATATGGGGCTCTTGAGGCTTTCCAGGAAATTCCCATGATGCCATAATATTTCAGTCTACATCCTTGTGGGCGGATATCACAGACAATAGTTACATCCCAGATATTACTGCTCGTGTATTAGGTGTAATGTTAGCCCCATCATTATTGGAGATTCGGCATTTCCATTAGAAAAATAGCTGATGAAACCCTACACCAATGCTATTCTCATCGAAAGTCAGCACTACTTCAACTACCGTTTGAGCAGCGCTAGAATGGTTACTGAGGGAGCATATGGGCAACTGAAGGGAAGATGGAGAGTATCGTTGCGAAATAGTGAATGTCGTCCTCAACAAGTGAAATATGTTACTATGGCATGTATGATACTACATAACATATGCATTGAACGCCAAGAAACATTAAGTGCAAAATTTGATTTAACTTTAGACCCAATAGCCCACCAACGAAGACCAAGTATTGAAGTGAGGGATATGTTAAATATGACTGATAGTGGAAATAATCAAAAGGCTATATCCTCTGCTATTCGTATCCGTAGTGCATTACAAGATAAGTTGTGGAATGAAAAACAAAGATTGTTAAATGACACTCTTTAATTAATAAAAAATGAATGTGTATAGAACATACTTTGTTCAGCAAGGAACTTGAAAACAAATGTCTTATAAAATTATGAAATAAAACAACCCACAAACTTTGTGGCACAAGGTAATAAAATGAAAGTCTAATATTTTAAAGTGATTGGTATATTCTCTCTTCCACATCTTCTTCATACATATTACAGAACTCATTATTACCCCTAGATCTTAAAAAAGCGATTTTAAAAAGTATTTCAATTAATTTTGAAAATAGATTAAGATTGGATTTTCTTCTTTTGGATATTTTTCAGTGCCATTATTTCATATTAAAAAAACACACACACAGTTAAAATTTTATAAGGGGCAATTTATTAATAAATGTAGTGTGTTATATATTATTAGAAAGAAAAGATCGAGCATAGTAAGCCTGAGAAAAAATTGTGTCGTATGCAAATTAGGTCACGTGATAGAACTCTTTAAAGATAAACCATGCTATTTTCAAAAGTTAAAACTGCACATCAAATATAAAACTACCATTAGATAGATCTCATCAAGGGCAATAACGTTTGTGCAGGTCTGAAATTAACCGGAAATCAAAACCATTCTGAATCAAAGTTCAAAAATCGGCTTCCCATGTTTTGTAAGCACTCGATTAAAGATTTTATAGACAACATATTTATTCAAATCGGACAATACTCCGATAATAAATTTCGGTTTGAAAAAAAAATTGGCCAATCCAAGATAGCGACTGATCTAAAGGGACAGTCTGCTAAAAGTGTGTTATGTGTTTTGGACGCTGAAAGGAAACTACTGAACGGATTTGAGTAAAATAAACGCCTAATTGTAGAAATATTTCCCTCTTGTGTATTTAAATATTGAGCCATTTAAAAGGCAAACACCAAAACTAGGTCAAATTTCGTAATTAACAATAAGTACTCCCTGTTTGTAATTAACCCTTTAAAACCAAATTTAATTTGATCAAGAAGATATAGAGATACAATAAGCATACTTTAAAAATACTCTCAGGTAGCATTTGCGATTATGTTGATATTGGAAACTTTTTCCAAAAAAGCAGAATGGCCCTTTAAAACATCCAGATCAGATTTGGTCAATTCAGATTTTTTGTATGACCATTCCAAATAAAAAATATTTTTTCAGATATCTTGAATGACGTTAAAACCGGAAGTGATAACGAAATTTTGAAATCAGATTTTTGGTTGTCATCAAAATGTCTATCTATCTGTATGTTTTCAATTTAATCGAAATAAATTTTGAAAAAAAACACGCACAGTTACACACAAACTTGGCTAAAATTTTCAAATTCTAAAACGCGGAATTATGATTCAATTACATTGTGTCATGTATCTTTTTAAAGAGTAGATTGAGCAAATTAAAACTGAAAAAGAATTTTTGACGCATGTGAATTAAGTCACGTGACAGAGCTGTTTAAAGTTAAAAATTGCAATTTTCAGAAGGCCATAAAACCGAAAGTAAACATTTAGCATCTAAAATGATTATGTCATTGGATAGATTTGGTCAAGGACAACAACTTTTATTCAGGTCACTCAAGGTCAAGGTCACAAGATATAAGCCTTACAAAATTTGCCTTTTACTGAAAATTGTATACCAAATAAAATGATTCCCTGATTCTGAATTTCAATTTAAAGTAAAATCAGTCAGTTCAAGATGGTGAAACATCTGGGTCAGATTTTATTACTTCATATTTTGTCAATGATGATTACTAGCACAAAAATAAATAATATTAAAATATAATGGACTGGTTGTGTATATGTTTTAACTGTACCCGGATGAGCCGAAATATCTCTGTTTGACTATAACAGATGCAATGGTAACTATGTCCTGACCAATTGTACTGTTGGTGGTTGTAGTCTGATTTATTACATATTCCTTCAGCAACCTTAGACATTGGCATTATCTACCGTTGCTGGATTGACGGTTTTTTTTCGTCATTAACAACTAATAACCTCGTTTTAAAAACACTACGTCACATTTTATTTATCCAATAAGCGATCTCGTTACATTTTGAGTGTAGGTCAGAATGATTTGCAAAGCAAGTTCGACTAGACGAAAGAGTTAATTTCTCTTAGCATTTTTCCGTAATTCACACAACCTCAACACTTCGTCACCTTACAACCAGAGTGTTTTATCTCCACAAATCTTGGTTTCGAGATAGAGGCCTTTAAAGTTTGAAAGTGCAGCATTTCTTTCCTATGGTCAATAACGTTATTTAACTTATTGTGGTGGTTGATTATGCTATGATGCTCTATTATGGAAGTTTTTATTGTGGTCTAGATGAAACAGTAGCTGTTAAAGACTTTTTTAATTTGGAGATAGAACAAAAACCTTAAAATATATCATATTTTATAAGAACCATATTGTTCTATCTCAAATTTCTTGGCGAAATCTGTAAGAGGGTGCTTAATTTTAGTATTAGAATGTTCCTTTTCAAAACAAAAATGAATGTCTTGCTAAGTTTATTCATCCAAAAAATACATAATGAAATAATGAAACAATTAATAACATTAAACTTAAACAGTAACCTGTTGCAGGTAAAAGCACTAACTTTAATAATGAAACATTGCGCAATTGAAAAAATAAAATCAGTAACACTGTAACTTTAGTGTAAATTAGAACAAATTTAGATTTGCCAAGTAAGTATAGCAAAGTTTTAGTTAAACCTTACTTCAGCTTACAACAGTTTAGTCTGATAGTAAAGTAAAGGGGTGAGGTATTTTCATGATGTCAGGATTCAAAATAATAAGCATGTTAAAAGGGAAAATTAGTGTTTTTTAGTATAAGATCAGGAGAATCTCCAAGAAAAGTTTTAATAATATTTTAACTTGAAATGAAAGCCAGTTTTCAAATCATATTATCCTTCTGGATATTCTTCGGGCTTCACTTTAACAATCCTTTCATGAATCGTTCATCATCAGGGGACATAAACTTTAGCATAGATCTTATGTCTTTAATTTTTTCTTGAGACATACTTGGATTCTTAGACAGCAGTGATATGACTGGCCATTGTAGCTTGGTTGGTTCAGGTGTTGGTGAGCTGACCCGTTTCAGATTCTCCCTTGCTCGAATCGATACACTTGAGGCTTCTTGGTGTGAAAATGAGACCTCGTAATCAACAAAAAACAGCTTGTCTCTCTGGTAGATAAGGGTTTTCACTCGAGTATAAGGCACTTTTGAAAAGTTCATTTTTTTAGAAGTTTCAAGATATTCATGGAAGTGATTATCGCGCAACTGAATCACAGACGGGTTTTGTTTGTTTAGCTCGTTTAATAATCGTTCGACCAATCAAAATTAATGACGAGAATGTCTTATCATGTTAGCAACGGATTAATGTAATGAAATGAAATGATAGCCGTTGCTAAAGGAACATGGGTCTATTATATGAATTTCGGAATCTAAGAAAAAAGTATCTTTTAATAAAAAGTGTCTTTTGAATCATATTTTTGACTCTCTCATAAAATATATATATAGTATAATTTCCATAGTTTAAATTTAATAAATTCAGATAGCTTACCAGTATATCTTATTACAAATCTGTTTAAATCCAGTCAAAATAACGAGTTTAGTTTTTATCTTTAGAACAGTCAAATCTAGTACAGTTCAAAATAAATCAATATACCTATAACAGATTCAATAGAGACTATGTCTTGGTCCTGGTCAGTTGTATTGTTGGTGGTAAAAGATGTCGTCTGGTCTGGTATTACCTCTAAATTATGCATTAAAATATCAAAGTCAGAATCTAAGAAAAAAAACTACAAAACAAACAGACTTTTGGGAACAGTGGCTCACGTCCAAATACACCAAATTCAGCTTACATGGTAGGAGCTTCATTGAAAAACTTAACTTTTTCAAAAAAATGCATAACAGACTGAATTAGTTGAAAACTTATCTGGTCAGATCACATTTTCAACTCATTCCCAGTGAAGTAGCCAGGTTTGGCGGTCGGTCGGTCGGCTCAAATTTACTTAAGTTTCTTGGCTTGGACGATACGGGAGTTTTTAAGCGCTCTTCTTTATCTGCAAATCATGTAAATTTGTAAGGGTGTATAGGTTTTATACAGATTGATTTGTAGTAGGATAACTAGGGTTTTAAATCCTTTATTAGTTTGAACTTCAGTATGTAGAGGCTTATTTATTATTATTTATTACTTACTAACCTTTTAATATGAAACGAAATTTCACATTTGAGAAGTTTCTGTAGGGTCTGGAGAGAATATGAATTTGGATCTTTAAATGTGTAGCTATCTGGTAACCCTTGAACGTTAACGTCCACCACACCAGATTTTATTTTTTTTATAGGGAAGTAATGTTCCTCTGTTTGTTGATTGAGCTATTAGAAAAAAATGCAATTTTTAAATCGTACTGGATTATGCACCGCTATGGAAAAGCCAATAAATAACACGCCATTCTATATTCATACCCGAAGAACCATGATTAAACTGAGGCCTACTGTCGCGGTAAGATAACCACGGCCTTACCCCAGCATCTATTTAAGTGTTCCCGAACTTGTCTATGTAAATGTGGCTTCGGAGGAAGTTTTTGGTATCATTCTGAAATTATACAATACGCACTTTCTTGAGAAAAAAAAACCCAAATTCAACATTATGTTTTAAGCCTTCAATGAGATAACCATTTATAATACAATTGCAATCACTGGCTTTTAATACATACATAGCTATTATATATACCTATTTTTACCTTTTAGGAAATGCTCATCGAACTTAAAAAAAAACATCCTGGAAAATAAGTTCATATGCGTTCTTAATGGAAAATTTAATACTGTGTCCTTGGTGGTAATTTGGATCCTGGGGGTCCACACCAACTCCACCTAAGGCATAACCAAAAGTTGCGAGATTCGACATCTGAAATGATAATTATTATTATCTGAAGCCGGACGAGAGGAAGTAACTGTGTTCTGTGTCTGAGGCATAATCATATCTTAGTCAACAACTCACTAATACCCCTTTCGCACTGCAAAAGTTATCTGGATCGGATCCAGTTATATCCGAATAACTTCCAGTTGCTTTCGCACTGGTAAATAAACTTATTCGGTTATAACCAGAAGTTATCCAGATAGAAAAATCCACCTCCAGAGGTGGATTTCGTCTGGATCCGATCCAGATAAGTGGCAGTGCGAAAGCAAACAAGAAGTTATCCGGATAAGATTATCACGTGATCATCAAAATGGCGTCTTCTCTTCGCGGGGACGATATAATTGAAATAGTTGAAAATCACAAGAAAAGGATGTATAGGGTACACGAATTGTTTAGGGAAATAATGCATATCCATCGGTAGATGAAACCGATAATATATTCATATGTTACATTGTTAAACAAGGAATAACCGGGGTGAGAATCATGTGATAATGTTTTTTTTTGTCACATGATGTGACATGTTACTAAAAATAAAAAAGTTATCTAGATAACTTTTTTCGGCAGTGCGAAAGCGGCGATCCAGATAGGATTGCAGTGCGAAAGCAAACCGAACCGAATCGAATCGAACTGAATCGGATTTTTCTATTCGGTTATAACCGAATTCAATAATCCAGTTGTGCAGTGCGAAAGGGGTTAAACTTAAGTGAGACTATTACCCCTTTCGCACTGCAAAAGTTATCTGGATCGGATCCAGTTCTATCCGAATAACTTCCAGTTGCTTTCGCACTGACAAATAAACTTATTCGGTTATAACCAGAAGTTATCCAGATAGAAAAATCCACCTCCAGAGGTGGATTTCGTCCGGATCCGATCCAGATAAGTGGCAGTGCGAAAGCAAACAAGAAGTTATCCGGGTAAGATTATCACGTGATCATCAAAATGGCGTCTCTTCGCGGGGACTATATAATGGAAATACTTGAAAATCACAAGAAAAGGATGAATAAGGTACACGAATTGTTTGGGGAAATAATGCATATCCATCGGAAGATGAAACCGAAACTGATATTGATAATATATTCATATGTTACATCCAGTTGTGCAGTGCGAAAGGGGTATAAGCCTTATTTAGAAAAACAGATATATCATAGATTATTTTGATTTCGGAGAAATTGGGATTAAGGTTCTGCATTCTGGCTTTTCTTCTGTTCTGATCTGAAATTAGAAAAAAAAAGCTCGCTCATTGAGAGAGTGGTATAGTAGGCCTGCCTGTTTATGTATTGATTTGTTGTAGTTTGATATGAACCAGATTGTCCATAAAGTTGTTTTTTTTTTCGAGCAATTATTGCACTTTTCAAGACCAAAATATTAACCCTCGAAAAAAGGGAATGTTCATTATCAAATACTTCAAACGGGAACATTCAATACTTCCAAAGGTCCATTGAATATGTGAATGTAACTATCAAAGTAGAACTGCATGAAAATTGCATAATCTCTTCTATTTATTATGGTTCTCTCGAATTAGCCGATTTTTTTTTAATTTGCATATTATTAGATTGTTCATAAATCTGTTGTATTGGAATGATTTTGAAATGTGTCAAGTGGTGGCCGGTTTGATTAAAATGTTTGAGACAATTTTTTACTTTTGTAGAGGTTTATTTATGGTGGTTAAAACGGACTCTTCGAGAATTTTGACTCATTTACGTATTGTTCATTATTTCATTAACTGAAAGGATAAGTTTGAAAGCTTACAGTTAGTGAATATTTTCCTTTAAGTGCAATTGCTAGAACCCAAGACGTCCGATCGATAGCAGTGTCCTTGATACACATAACACATTTAAAAAAAAACTCTTAAGAACATAAATATCACATGACACAAAAAGGTACAGAACTCTCAGCTTTTCTTATGATGTTTAATTGATTAATGATAGCACTATGTCTATCATTCCCTTTCAGTGGGTCCTGCCTTTTTTCAGCTCTTTTGGAATAATTTTGTCTTTCTTCATCATTTAGTTCTGACCATCTTTGACTTACAGTCTTTAAGTATTAGCTGCTCTCTTGGTCACCTAAAAATGTTTTTACTTAATCTAAATTATCTACACCCTTGTGCATATTAATTGACTCAAACGCTAAAAACAGTGAAAAAGTTGTTTTTTTTATCAAAATGATATGTTTTTTGGAAATTATTCTCAATTATAGACCTCACCTATGTGATTTTTTTTCAATATAGGGTTTCCTGACCAGTTAAGCACTGGTGTTGTTAAGTTGAAGAAAATTGCCATACAATTTTAAGCATGGCAAGGAGCCATATTCTGCTGAAATATCCCAACCCATCTGAAAATGCCTTTTGGATACCATGTAACACTTTTTAATGCACCACGTAGATGTAATTGGCAGATCTTATCAGTTTTGAACTGGACAAGGGAATCCAACTCTATTGTAACTTAAACAGTCCCAGAACATATTTTTTCATTGTGTTTTGAGGTATTTCTCGGATTGGTCGATGTGATCTTTGCGGAGTTTCTGTCCAGAAGAGTTACTGTGTGACCATTTTTTCAAACTCAACACGATAAAAGTCTTAAACTAGCTTGAAATGTCTCCAGTTTGAAATCCTATAGAAATTTGTGGTCTATTACAAAGACTTGTCTCTGTAAAAAGGTTTGAAAAACGAAAATAAAGCTAAAAATAGCAAATTTTTAGGTCTGATGCAATGACAAAAAGATACGAGAAAAATTAAAAAAAAACTAGAGCCACACGTGGCACAGAGTGGGACTTTGCAAATGTGCAAATTTGCTAAAAGGAATCTGTAAAAATAATCTACCCTTAAGTGAAATCCTTATTGCCAAATGTGTCTACAACTTTCGAAATTTGTCCTTTTTTAAGGTTGTGAAACCGGAAGTAGTCATCAGATCTGACACATGACCGTACCAGCTGATAACCTATGTCAACCTTAATACCACTGAAGGTCAAGGTCATTCCAAGTCAAAGTAATGAGATATGTAATGAAACATATATACTTTAATAATAGCGGAAGTTGACGCAAGACATATAATATGAAAGTATTTATAAATAGCATAAGTCAGTGTCATTTGATTCTAGTAAGGTCTAGGTCAACAAAGGTCAAGGTCAAAACAGAAAAATTTAAATTTCTTAACCCTGTTCCTTTTTTTTTTAACTACAAGGCCGAAATCAACGAGCCTTTCACATGAGCTGACTAAAGCAATGCTGTAACTGTAGGCAACGTCATTTTTGAAAACATTTTAAATTCTACAAAAATAAAATTTCACTCGGATGTACCACGCCCACGTCAATGTTTTTGTTGTGACTTTATCAATATTAATATATCTAATAATGCCTTAAGTCTTTACATCCATTGGTTAACCAGCTATACAATCATATATGTCAACAAAGGTCAAAATCTAAAATTGAACATTTCGAGATAAGAATTCACCATGTTAGCGATAAATTTATTGTCGGATCAGCCGAGCGTAGACTAGGCTACCTCGCAGAATAGAACGGAAGGAAGTTAGCTTGATGAAACATAACTATTATTATAATCCAAAATATAAGTGCGGCCTTTTACAGTAGATGTTGTCTTTGTCGTCGTTTGGCGGTGTATATGAATGTTACTGCGATTCCATATATCGCTAAAGGAGATTTGTGAATATATTTTACAGACTATTTTTGGAGGAATATTCTTGTTGTTCTTAATCATCAGCTTTGAGTGTATGCACGGCACCCTATGCTGGCCATTATGAAAGGGGATCTGGTTATGCTTTGGAGAGCTGGAGAGCTTTACTTATGTCCTTTTCTGTAGTTTATCGACTTTTAGTATGCTTACGGTAAATTCCACACTAGGAAGTCACGTCACCTAGTGAGCAGTGTTATGTCAGTCTCCATCTTAATAGAATGACTCTCTTGTACAAAGGCTAATACAAGAATCTATCGTGTCCTAAGAATATAGTTGTATGAATTAATCCCTAATAGCAGAACACGACATTTTCCAAATAAAAGTTCCTCAGTCTTAGGAAGGAAAGAGGCAAACGTATCCCATCGAATTAAAGAGATCAAGGACTCGGCAGTGTAGTCAGTGTGTGGGGGTCCTTTCCTCTTTTGTCTACCTAGGCCTTTGAGAGTTAAACTTATAGGAGAGTCAGGAAACGCAGGAGTTAATGGGAAATTTGTATTTAATGTGCACAGGAGCACAACCAAGGCATAACCAGAAACCTAAACAATGACAGCCCAGTATTAATGGCATAAGTCTTACACAGAGTCGTATTAGGCAGATTGGAGTTGTCTCCCATTAATCAGTTTCTTGAATGATGATTTTTCAAGCCTTCAGGAGTTATCTCCCATATTTAAGATCAGATCAATAGAGCTGATGATCGTTGGCCTAATTTGCAAAGTAAATCATGTAGAAATGGTGGATTCCGGATTAAATTTAGACCTAACTCTCTATACATCCTGACAGATAAAAAGAGAGGTTTTCCGACCACATGTGGTCGAAGGTAGCTGGTCAGCATTGAAAGGGTGCTTGTCCACGCTTACACTATATATATTTTTTCCAGACAACAAAATGTAAACCAAATGAAAATTTAACCCGAATGTGCCACGCCCACGTGAATTTTTTTTTTGATGGATACATTTATATGGGTATGTTTAATTATGTTCCAAATCTAAAGCCTCTGAACGTAAAAGATCATGAGATGTGCATTTATTAATGTCAGTATATTCAAAAAATCGGGTAAAGGTTTCAAAAATTGCAAAATTTAAAAAAAATCAAATTTTGCATTACAATACAGTGTGATATATCGCTCGAAAGAGCTCATGAAGCCCATTCCGAATATGCAAAAATGAACCCTCTAGGTTAATTAGGTCACCTGTAGGAGCAGTACAAAGTTGCGAATTTGGCTATTTTTGGACAGCTATAAAACCGGAAGTTGATATCGGAGGTCAAATATTAAAGTATCATCAGGTAGCCAAGGTCGATGACCTTTGACCTACCAAAGGTCAAGGTCACGAGATATATGCTTTCAAAAATTGAAAAAATTCAACCGGAAATTGCAAAAAAGCAAATTCGAAATTCAAAAATCCACTTCCAACATTTTTCTCCAATTTTTATGTTCCTTCATTTGACACCAAATGTTTGAAATTAGGTTCAGCCAAATTGACTGAATAAAAATCGGAATGTTTCAGGAAAATCAAAATGGCGGCCAAAGATCTACTTCCGGATAGAATTTTATTTTTAAATCGGCTGTAGAATTACTTTGGCTACCGCTCAACAAAATTTTGTTGAATTTCAGAAATATCACCGGAAGTTATTCAACCGGAAGTGAAAATCGATTTTTCCCCTTAACCGGAAGTGACGCAAAAATTTTGAATACGTCAAATTGCTTACATTAGTGACATGCATCTTGTATTAAAATATCAGATCAATCCGAAAAAAAAAAAAAATGGTCCCAAAATTTCGAAAATCGGCCAAAAAATGTATGCTACGAATTTTCGAAATTTGAAATTTTTTAACTCATATGACATCGGAATTTAGTCACAGATTCCAAAAATGAAAACCCGAGCAAAATCGGAAAAAAAATGTTGCTTCCAGAGTCGAAAAACCTGTTTTTGCTCATGTTGCAATGTGCAATTGCACTTTTGCAAAAATGTTCCCATTTATATTTATGCAATACCCTTCCACAAATGGACCTCAAAATGTGTAAAAAGGTTGCTGCAGCTGTTGCAGTTTAGGCTGTGTGCCCTGTGTAAAAAACGAAAAAAAAAATGGAAACATTTCGATAAAAAACTGGGACTTAATCAATTCCATGCTGATACATCTTCCCGTGGTCAAGTTATTCTCTTTAACTACCGTACATCTAATACCTTGACAGATAACCCCGAGTGAATCTCGGACAGTTGTCATCAATTACAGTGTAACTAATAATAGGATCCAATCACATGTACTGTAATATCGAGTTATGGCCATAATGGCGACTATTACAACGTAGTCTTGGTTAACCAATGAATAAAATTTGGAATTCATTCGACGGCTGGATGATAAGAAATAAATAGCTTGCACATAGATATCTTATAATAGACGGTGACGTCGTTTTGCTTATACGACATCTATAGCGTAGGGCCTATTTAGTCTATTATAATTATGATATCTATGAGCTTGCATGCGTAAAGGTCGGTTATTTGTGATAGAGGTTTGGGTGCAAGACATTTGCGCACAAAATTACTAATTGGGTCGACATTTGCGCACAAATTACCCGAGAATTCGGGTCGACATTTGCGCACATTTTTTCAAAAGAAACTAATTAATCTATGTTACGATTGCGCACAACATTTATATAATATTTATCGATTGTACACAATCCTTGTCTACAAGAATGTGCAGTGTGTACCTTGTGCTTTCGTTCTGCTTCCTGGAAAACGAGACTGTTATGACAACATGTTCAAACTTCTTAAAGAATCGTGCTTGGAGAATGCCATCAATCTTCACATTAATATTCTACATCTGGATTTTGAACCAGCTGTATTTGAGGCAGCACGTACACTTTGGCCTAACTTAGTTATAAAGACTTGTCAATTCCATCTTGGACAAGCATGGTTCAGGAAAATCCAGAGTCTTGGATTGACGAACGCTTATAAGGATCCAGATTCTGCTGTTGGCAAGTGGCTTAAATCTTTCTTCGGTTTAAGTTATCTTGATCCTTGTGACGTGGCGGATTCCTTTGCGTTTGACATTTTGTCCCAAGCACCGGAAGATGAAACAGCTATGTTGTTTGCAGACTATATCCTGAAAACGTATGTCGACGTAAACGCCAGATTTCCTGTTATGTTATTTTATGGGCTGATTCTAATCTAACTACCAAGCGTAATACAAATGGATGTGAGAGTTTCCATAAACAATTAAGTACAATGTTCTACCAAAGTCACCCTAATATTTTTGATTTCATGGTTTATATCTAATCTAGATGTGCGCAAATGTAGACTATAATTTGTGCGCAATTGTCGAGCTTTTTTGTGCGCAGATGTATACTGTGCGCAAATGAAACTTTTGATTTTGTGCGCAAACGTGTTTCTCCCAGAGGTTTTCATTGGGTCGAATATTGTCGCCAATCAAATTTGTCCGTATTTCTAGTACTATTATCGGTCATGGCTTTTGACGTACATAGTAAAGGAGAAAGGTATGGCATTGGGATGATGATGCTGATATGGCTTCTACAATATAAGTAGACATACTTCATCTTAAAATGAGAGAAAACCATACAAAATTATGAAAAAAACTTATCATTTTGATGTAAATCGTCTTTTTCACTGTTTTTATACGCCCACTCGAAAGATGGGCGTATATTGTAATCACCCTGTCGGTCCGTCGGTCCGTCGGTCCGTCCGTTCACATTTAGTTCGTGCTCACTCTACAGGCTACAATTCTTTATAGATTCTTTTGATTTTGATATTGTGGGTCAATGTCATTATGAAGATGATCCCTATTGATTTTCGTAATGATCGGATAATTTTTCACGGAAATATCGTGTCCGACTTGACGCTTCACTGTATTAGCTATACTGTGCATCTCGTGCTCACTCTACAGGCTACAATTCTTTATAGATTCTTTTGATTTTGATATTGTGGGTCAATGTCATTATGAAGATGATTCCTATTGATTTTCGTGATGATCGGATAATTTTTCACGGAAATATCGTGTCCGACTTGACGCTTCACTGTATTAGCTATACTGTGCAACTCGTGCTCACTCTACAGGCTTCAATTCTATACAGATTCTTTTGATTTTGATTTTATGGGTCAATGTCATTATGAAGATGATCCCTATTGATTTTCGTGATGATCGGATAATTTTTCACATAAATATCGTGTCCGACTTGACGCTTCACTGTATTAGCTATACTGTGCATCTCGTGCTCACTCTACAGGCTACAATTCTTTATAGATTCTTTTGATTTTGATATTGTGGGTCAATGTCATTATGAAGATGATCCCTATGGATTTTCGTGATGATCGGATAATTTTTCACGGAAATATCGTGTCGGACTTGACGCTTCACTGTATTAGCTATACTGTGCATCTCGTGCTCACTCTACAGGCTTCAATTCTATACAGATTCTTTTGATTTTGATTTTATGGTTCAATGTCATTATGAAGATGATCCCTATTGATTTTTGGGATGATCGGATAATTTTTCACGGAAATATCGTGTCCGACTTGACGTTTCACTCTATTAGCTATATTGAGCATCTCGTGCTCACTCTACAGGCTTCAATTCTTTACCGATTCTTTTGATTTTGATTTTATGGGTCAATGTCATAATGTAGATGATCCCTATTGATTTTCGTGATGATCGGATAATTTTTCACTGAAATATCGTGTCCAACTTGACGTTTCACTTTATTAGCTATATTGTGCATCTCGTGCTCACTCTACAGGCTTCAATTCTTTACAGATTATTTTGATTTTGATTTTATGGGTCAATGTCAGTATGAAGATGATCCCTATCGATTTGCGTGATGATCGGATAATTTTTCACCGGAATATCGTGTCCGACTTGACGTTTCACTCTATTAGCTATATTGTGCATCTCTTGCTCACTCTACAGGCTTCAATTCTTTACAGATTTTTTACAGATTCTTTTGATTTTGATTATGTGTGTCAATGACATTATAAAGATGATCCCTATTGATTTTTGTGATGATCGGATAATTTTTCACGGACATATCGTGTCTAACAGTCTCGACAATGTGTTAATAAGTGTTAATTCAGTTTATATTCACAGTTCTTTCTTTCAACTAAATGTGAATGGGCAACAAACAAACACTCACACTTACAATCAAAGCTATCTGTGGGCGTATGTTACCTTGCCTGGCAAGCTATATTTACTGTTTGAGTCAATTAATATGCACAAGGGTGTATGTTGTGTCGATAGAGTTTGGTTATAATCAAATTTCTTTTATGAATCCATTATGTCTGTATTCTTTTAACAATGGGTGAGGTCAAATTCCGTGTTAGTGTTAACACTGGGTCAAATACAAATATTACCTAAAGGCCCAGTCCCATTGCCAATGACGCATAAATCACGCATAAAATTGGTTTGTGCGTGATTGTTCGTGGAGAAATTGGTCATTTTCTGGGGTTGTGCTTGGTCAGAATCACCGATGAATCGCGTATAAACTGCGCATGTATCACTTACAATCACTGACAAAGAACGAACATTCCACGCACAACAGCGCACAAGCCCAAACCCGATAATTTTGGTAAGTGATTGTAAGTGGAACATACGTGGATTGTGCGTGTTTTGTAAGTGATATGTGCGTGTTCTGTAAGTGATTCGTCAGTGATGTGCGTGCTAGGAGCCAGTTCCTGACGCACAAGCACTGACGGAACACTGACAGAACACGCACATATCACGCACCTTCCACGTCCAAACTACGTACAAACTGCGCATAAACTGCGTATAATCGCGCACGTTGTGCGTGGAAAAAATTTTGAACCGTTCAAAACCGGCGATCGCGCACAAACCCGTCTCCGCGTACAATCACTTACAAAAACTGATGCTCCACGTGTGAAACACGTGGGATTTACGCACATCACTGACGAATCACGCACAAAGGAAATTTTATGCGCAATTCATGAGTAATTCGTGCGCAAGTGCAGTGGGACTGGGCCTTTATTTGATTGATATTGAAACACTAAATTATGTAAAAAATAAATGTTATCCACCTCGCTTACAGGTACTTGCAAAAATTCTGTAACCTGTTGGTCCTTTACTATATATTTTAGCCTTTGGGTAATATTTAACGTTTATTTAATAATTATTAGCGTTTGAAAGTCAACGATACGATCCGTAATGTTGTGAGACTATGTCCTATATATAGAAAACAGAAAGGAAGATAATGTACATAATTTAGTTATAGTCCTTAGGAATTCATATCATTTTGAGTTTGGCAGATCTTGTCTACATATAGTCGGTGAAGAGTCAAAGGTCGTATCTCAAAAATATCGTAAAAACTTTTTATTGCATTATTGAATTCTAAATCAAAAGGCGCAACTTTTCATATACTAGTCGTAAGTCTAACCCAATTAAAAATTGTTCTGTGATCATGTGTCCAAAAATCGTATATTGATTCGCTAAAAATTGAAATGCTATAAGATCGTAACTCGGAATTTTTTTTGATGAAAGCACCAAATTTTTCAAGAGCAGCTGTTTTGTCAAAAATATCAATAGGTATGTAACAAAACACCAGTATTTTCATTTGCTGGTACATAGCTTCTCACTTAACTACCACAAGAGCATTTTTAGCCAATATTAGACTGACATTGCCATAGCCTTAAGTTTCTTGGCGGTAAAATGCAAATGTGTATTCTAGTATGGTTTTTCCATAACAGAAACATTAATTCTTTCATCAATTATTATGTAAATACCATTGAAGCATTATTGATCACCACTGATTTTCCAAATCTGTCCCTTTTTCTAAGTTTTATTAGATACGACATATTGTTATTTATTTTTTAACTGATATTTTGTCTGACATACGACATTTTGAATCTCAGATTTGTAATTAAAAATAGACCAAATGAAATAAAATGATTTTCTTTTTTATGTTTCAGATCGTTTATTAACGACTTCATTACAGTGATCTCAATCAAAAACATTTAATGTCTTCAAATAACAGACTTTACCGTGGTAAACGACTAGTACAACTATCATTAATTTCAAGCACATCACCTGTTCAACAGACAATCCATACAGATGTGGCTAATAATATTGATAGTCCAACAGTGGATCAGCTATTTGGTAACGTACCGGAAAATATGGATGGTGTTTCAGATGATGAATCGCTCGACTCGGATGATTCTGTTAGAGATCCAACATTTACACCCAAAAAGAGGGATCTGCATAGAGCCGAGTTAACATCAGATGATGATGATGATTTAATCAATAGCCACTACAAGAAGAAATATGCTAATCTACAAAAAGACAACATGATAGCCCCAGAGCCACTGACACCGACGGCGGATAATTCACCAGTATTAAGCCACTGCCATTAGCCGCCCATTTTTTTCAAGCCACAGTTATGTAAAGAAAGCGCCACCGATTTAAGTCAGCCGAGATTCGCCACTTATAAGTTCAGTTATTTACTTAAAATCTGCCCATAGTGAAGAAGCCAAAACCCGGAAGCGGAGATAGCCCCTTCTCGGTTCTAATAAATCATTTCCTTTTTTGTAAATAAGTAGATAACAAAAAAAACAACATGTAGACCTATATGGGCCTTTTTCAAATATTTTCAAAATTCCTGTCAATGGTGTCTTGTATATCTTTTCTAAATAGAGACAAAATGGACTTTTCCTGCACATTTCTATTGCTTTAATCAATCCAATTATTAAATTCACAATAAACTTTGTCATTTTGATATATTTTAACCAAAAAATGAGTTTTCAAGTTCTTTATGTTGTAAAAATAAGTCGTCCTTTTTTAAAAGTTTTCCTGTTTTCATACATATTTCTATGAGTTTGTGTACATTTTGTTTTCAAGTTTTGAGTTATTTGAAATTTTAATGCAGTTTTATTGATTGCCGAATTTGTTTTTTTATCTTATGCCCGGAAAAGTGATAACAATTTCATTTTTACACCTGTCTGTAATTTGTTTCCTGTTACTATCACAGAAATTTATTAATAATTCAATAGCTGCTCCCAATCATGTGACTTAAACTACATTGGCTATTGGCTAAATAAATTAATGCTAAAATGGAGGTCACCTTCATTGCCTAGAAAGAATTCTTTACTTACATCTGGCAGTTTCGTGATTTAAGGTAAGGAATACTTTTTTTTATAGATGCTCTACTGTTACTAGCATATTTTGGTCAAAATAGCTCTAATAATTAAAACAAAATAGGTGAAAAATTGAGAATTGTAGTGAAGTTTATGTTTATATTCAGACATGTTTATATATGGGAGAATTTATTATATTTTGATCTTATTTTCTTTAGGTTATTTTTCCTCCCTGTTACTGTATGTGAGTAACAGGAAGGACATATTTGATAACAGGAAGGAAAATTATTCATGAATGAATGATTATCCAACAATAATTTATTTTAAGATTGAAGAAAATGTATCCAGTATGACTGCAAGAGAACAAAAGAGAGCTCGAAAAACGTGGAGAGAACAAAAAAAGAAATCAAAGGAAAGGAGCAAACTCTTGATAACCCTAACAACACCATGCACTCCAGACCAACCACATCAAAATGAACCACTGGTACGAAGAAATAAAAGGCGACAAAACCAGAAGACGAGTAAATTGTATGCAGAAATCAATAAATTACAACAAAAGCTACATAAAGAAAAAACAAGGGTGGAAAAATACAGAAAGAAGTATGAGAGAGAACAGTCTAAGCATGGTACAACCCCCAGAACTAAAATCAGACTCCTTCTACGCAATTTGGGGTCACCAATCGAAAAGAAAGAAAAAATCCGTAAAGCACTCAATTTTCATTTTACTGTTTTAGAGCAGTCTAAAGATAGCTTGCCAGGCAAGGTAACATACGCCCACTGGCAGCCTAAGAACGATAAAAATGTTTTCAGTAATTATAATACAAATTTACTCACATATAATGAGCCAAAATGCATTTGTGAATCAAAATATAGTTTGTCTGACTAGGTTACATATGACCACTGGTATCATTGTTTGTATGGACGTGAATGAACACCCACCACCAATATTTTCATGTTGGCTGTTTGGTTTTATTTCCTAATCAGTTTTCATTCATCATGAGTAATCTTTAGTAATCTTGAGTAGTTTTACTTAATATAGGTGGCAGTTGTTGTTTCCTAGTGACTTTTCAATTTATGTTTTGAATTAGACAGCAGCTTTGAAATTGTCTTTACTCTGTAATAGTATTTTTATAGTGTCATAATAATATATCGTGAATGTGGATATAGAAGAGTAATTTGTTTGTAAAACTCCTAGGAATTAGGGTAAGATTTGTTAAATTGTACCTCATTTATTCTTTTCAGAGTTTTTATATAATATATTTACATATTTCAACTGATCAACTGTAAGCAACTGGAATGTTCTTACTGATTTGCTTGTAAATAAACTGTTGATATCTGTTTACCGTCCTTTGGTTTCAACCCCCGCTACATTAACTAAAACTTATAATTATTATACACCAACTTATACCTGTTAATGTCAAACTTGACTGTCATGGAATTGACAAAAATACTTTTTAAAATCTTTCAGGATTTATGCAGCCTGCTATTGCGTTTGCAATGCTCAGTCAAGGGGATATTGAAGGATTCGTCGCCTTGGTATGCCCCAAACGTCAACGAGCATGGTTTGACCAGCTTGGTAGCAGTAAAAAGAAACGAAATCTCTTTACAGTTTTAACACTGGTAAGATTAAGAAGAAATCACACCCAATCAAGTGAATATCAACTTAGTGAAAAAAGCTGTTTAAAGGCTTTTTTGAAGAAATGGAAGGTCGACTTGATGAAGATGAGGTAAGTCTTATTTCATATCATGCAAATATGAGCATGAGGGTTAATTTTCTGGGAATATTATGGCTAATTTTGGATACTTAATGGATAAATAAAAATATAGTCACAATTGGTTTGTAAAGTTTATCCAAATGTGGAATAATTATTTTGCAAAATTGTCATTCAAAAATATAAATTGTGGACGATTTTGTATGTTGTTTTTATTTCAAGTTTTAATTTTTTTTACCTTTCGTTGCAAGATGAAGATGAAGACACAAGATGATCCAGAAATCGCCGGGATATTTTCCAAAGCGCAAGGACAACTTGCACGATTTGTCATGGTTTTACAGGTACTGTATACCATAGTACTGGAAGTGGAAACCAACACCCCTAATCCTATTGATAGATTGATCAACAAAGAAGTTATGGAATTTGCCATAATTCTCATCAGACATTGTATGTTTTACACGTTAGCTTTAATGCCTATACTGAAAGAACACAAGTAAGCCGTTTTTATGAACTATTTAACTTCTATTCAATTCATTTATATTCATCATATATCATCTAAAATCTATTCTATTCATTAAATTCAATTCATTTATATTCATCATCTTTATTTGATCTTAAATCTATTCTATTCATTAAATTCAATTCATTTATATTCATCATCTTTATTTGATCTAAAATCCATTCTATTCATTATTAAATTCAATTCGATTATATTCATCATATTTCATCTGAAATCTATTCTATTAATTTAATTCAATTCGTTTATATTCATCATCTTTATTTGATCTAAAGTCCATTCTATTCATTATTAAATTCAATTCGATTATATTCATCATATTTCATCTGAAATCTATTCTATTAATTTAATTCAATTCGTTTATATTCATCATCTTTATTTGATCTAAAATCTATTTTATTCATTAAATTCAATTCGTTTATATTCATCATCTTTATTTGATCTAAAATCTATTCTATTCATTAAATTCAATTCGATTATATTTATAATCTTTATTTGATCTAAAATCTATTCTATTCATTAAATTCAATTTCTTTATATTCATCATCTTTTTTCAAATCTATTCTATTAATCTACTTACTGTCTCTCACTTACCTAAATCAAAAGAGACCTAACGACCGAGCGAGTTTAGTACTGCAAACAATGATATCTGCTTCATAATTAGCCTAATTACGAGTTAATTTTGGACAAACTGGTATTTTTGCAAGTCATTAGAACATCTTTATTTTCTATTTATAGAAGTATTGGCTGTCCAATTATGGTATATATATTATTCATTACAATGTATATTATCATTTAATTTAACATTGTATTTAATTTTATTTATGTATATTTTAAGGTAACCGAAGATCAATTCATACAGAAATTTTCAGCCTCCATAAAAAGGTTCATTTCGCTTGCTGCAGCTCCAGTGACAGCAAGCAAATTATCACAAAAGAAGTTGCTACCAAGAAACACAGTCCCTGACTACGCTGGTGGGCCCGTCAAGGCTTACCCTGTTGCACATATTAATGAATTTATGGATCAAATGATCAGTTTGGGAGCTGTGGAAAGGCTATCGAAAGCCAAGTTTAAACGGGTCGATTTTCAGTGTTTGCCTCAGGAGACAAGGACCCAATTTGAGAAAATCGGACTTACCCAAACATCAACTCTTATTGAAGATGAAAACTCTAGAAGTAGTGTAAATAGCCAGTGAACATGCCATAGACATTCTACATGAATGATGAATGGTTTTTGAGTTGTTTCTGTTTTGTTACTGATGAAATGTGACCAAAATAGTTTGTGAGCAGCTATTACATTCAACATATTCTGATGCAAATTCATGTAATTGATAAAATTGCAGACATGAGACATTTTCGATGAACATATTTTAGTTATTGCCGTCGACCCTTTATTCTTTGATCAATAATATAATTTGTATTATCTAACGAAGTGCTAAGTCAATATTTGCTTTAAATTTCAATTAGTGCGTCTATATTTTGTATTTTGTTTTATTTTTAAGGGTATTGATTGGGCTAGCGTTCGAGAAAAAAACCACGAGATGGAAGTTTTGCGAATTACTTATTTTTTTTGGGCTCAGATTGTAGATAATTATTATTACTTTATTTGTAAACTATATAGAATGAAAGAAACCGACAAGAAATTAGGTATTTCGTTAGTTTTTGCTAAAAAATTAGGAAAAAGTAGCAAAATGTGTCCCGGTTGGTACAAGATTTCTCAGCCATTTTTTATCGGAAAATTACGATCTTGGTCTTGATTGAAAGCTTATCCAATAAAGATGAAACGTACAGAGAGTTTTTTCGAAAATTCTAATTAGTTTGGCCCCTGAAAAATGTTTGCCGTACCTACGTTTAAATTTTCGTAAATTTTCGTATTTCCATGGTAACCACCAAAATAATAATTTTTTTGGGAAAATCGCTCTGTACGTTTCTCGGCAATGTAATTGTCTGCATTTATGCCAAGTTTGATGTAGATTGATCCATTCACATTTTTTTAAACTTGTATCAAAGGTTTGAAATGTCTAATTTTTACGACATGTTTGAAAGGGCTGTCAACTCATTAAAAAAAATCTGATTGACATGAAATCAACCTTAAACTATCAAGAAGGACCCCAAATCATCAACAAATGCACAACAAGTCTCAAGAAATCATTATTTCATATACTTATTCCATTTTTTCATAACGTGAAATAGCCCAATTAACACCCTTAAATTGTTATTATTAAAGGTATATTTAACTTCTGTTCAATTATGCTATTTTATGAATTACCAGCAATCGAAAAGCATTATCGACTTTCTCTGTTTTACACTATGTCTGTGGGTGGGGATGAAAAATAGAGGATATACTTATTTTATTAAGGCTATTATACAAAAAGATAAAAATAGAGGCTACAGCTATTCTAACAAGACTATTATAGAATAATAGAAAAATAGAGGCTGATAGCTAACTATTACCTACCCTAACTAAGACCAGTACCAATATATCGAAAAAATAGAAAAATAGAGGCTAATAGCTAGCTATCAAACTCAAGCAAAGCGTAAACAGCTATTCCATATTATATATCTTGTGGTTTTTCGAGTCAACGGTGTCACAATTAATGTCGTTGATATCTTTGAACTTCTTTACCAAAATGTTCTGTAGTTTGACCTTCACGTCAGTGTTACACGGTAGGTTGCACTGACCACCCCATTATTTAACATTAATTGCCTGATTATGTTCAGAATTTTCTGAAAATTTCTTTAAACGCCTTTTGTTCAAAGTATGAAATTTTAATCGTAGATAAAGAGGCAATTAATGGGAGGAATGAAAGTGTATTGAATACCGTGGCAGGCATTAGATGTATTAATTATTAAAAATATATTGTTTTGTTTTAATTATTAAAAATATTGTTATGTGTTGGTGTGCAATCAATTCATGGGTTAGACTATTATTCAGACTGTATGGGAATCACATTGAAGATGTCTTCTCTGTGGTGTCAAACAATGTTTTTCTTCATAGTATTTTGGTAAGAAAATAAATTTTAAATTCTAACTATTCTGGTGTTACAATTGATAGATCTGAATTTGTCTGTAATATCTTGACAAACAAATTTAAAATAATATTTATACTAACTCCTCCGTGTTAATGCCTTTGATTTTCTGTAGCTTCTTCTAAAATCTGAAAGATAAGTAAATTGATAGCTCTAGTAAATAAACACAATATTTTCAATATAAAATTTGTCTTATTAGTGATAATTTGGTAAGACTTAAATTGGTGCTAGTAAATGAAGATTATGTTTTTAAGACTTTAAAGAGTCAAAATGATTTTCTTACATCTGAAGCATTCACTCATTTTATATATGATTTATATATGAAATTATAAGTAATAGTTTTCAAAGATTTTTTTCATAGGATGTACATTTGTAAGGCTTTTCTACAGTAAACATGATTTAGGTATAGGATTTTAGAAGACTGTCCTCTAGTTTTGTTAGCGGGGTGGAATTGAGGTCATTTTCCCCTTTAAACTCAGTGACCATGAGATTAGTAATATTTACTTTTACACCTTCTGTAATGTTGATGTTGGATTTGTCGTTCCATAGTTTTAGGTTGATTACAGGAGTTTTTTCATCCCTATCTTTAGGGGTACTATGGCATAGTTTTAGGAACTTATAGGATTTAGTCCCATTTTGAACTGTATCTTTAATCTTATAAAGAAATAGAATTGTACAGTATTATTTTCATGGTCAGTTTTAATGCTGTAATTTAAAGCAACTATACTTGAGACATGACTGTTTAGGTTGTGAAAAATGAGATAACTGTCATAAAGTTGACATTGAAATATAAACTGTGTCAAAAAATTGTCCCAATCCGTCAATTCTACGCGGAGATAAGAGCATTCAAAAATTCTGTACCTTTGTTGACATTTTGATATCGGAAAATCTACGGAAATAGCCGAGGTACCACGGAAATGACCGAGCGAGGCTCTGGCGAGATTGATTGATTGCGACGAAGTTTAATGTTTGACCATGACAGTATCACGTGATGTAAATATAGTCACAGTAGTCAGGGCGTCTTCTATGGTGATGATAGAAGACGCCCTGATATTAGCGTGTATTTATTTTTTTTTTCGTCTCAAGCATAGTTGCTTTAAATAAATGTGATTCTGATAAATTTCATACCATGCTTCATCTTAATGGATAATGTAGAAATACAGATACTTTAAATTGCAAATCAAAATCAATTAATCTAAACTAAATCCAAAATGACATTTTTTTGCTAGTTCAGGTAACAAAAAAAATAGACAGCTCAGTGGCATATTTGAAGTATCACTGTAATTGAGTAATACTACCTCTTAAGATGAAAAGAAACTAAAATATTGAATTTAGATTAAAAACTTTCATATCTGGTGTCATAACTATAGAATAAAATTATCTTTGTAATCTGGATTCACATAGCTAAGTAATTATTGAAACAGCTAATGAATGCAATTCTTGTGATTTTCTTTATAATTACTTTGTATATTTTATTTATGAGATTATAGTATTTTGTTTTCATCAGATTCTAGATGATTTCAATTATATTTCTATAACATCAGTTATGTCTACTGATGAATATAATGCTCCTTATTACATCAAACTGATTCTAATTCAATTACAATAGACATAATTGATAATTTCATTGACTATTGTGAAGTTTTATTTTCAAATGTGCCAATTTTGATATTTGTAAATTTATTTCCATTCAAAGAGCTAATATTTTGGTTTTGAAGTGATGATTAACATTTCATTCTAATAATTCTGGCAGGAATGTTTTCTTTAACATGCAATAATTGAGAAAACTGTTATTCTCTTTAATGAATTTGATGATCTAGTCATTCATTTCAAAAACAGAATTAATCAGATTATCAGGAGAATATCAATTCGCCAAATTTAAGTTTAATGTGTACTTCCATATCTAATGTCAGACGTATTACGGATTTCACCATGACCACAACTCCACCATGGTCAATTGCTCCATTTCAGATAGACTTCAGTCTATCTTGCAATAAGAAGTCACAGACAAGTTCTTTAGTCTTTTCAATCTAAATTCCTTGAACTAAGGTCTAAATATGGGGAATACTCACCTTTTTATACAAATGGATCTAAGGATGTTGATAAAGTAGCAGCCGCTACTGTTACGCCATCCGAAGTTCTATCTGTAGCTCTACCTCCAACAGTAACTATTTTTACAGCAGAACGCATTGCCATTTTACAGGCACTCGAGTTCTTTCAATCCTCATCATCTTTAAAACAAAATGTATTATATTTTCTGATTCTTTGTCCGCATTACAAGCTATTCATAACATCCACCCAATAATCGGAGACATATACAAGCTCTCTGGGCCAAAAAAGGACATTGTCCTTTGTTGGCTCCCCAGTCACATGGATATTTGGGGGGAATGACAAGGCAGCTGCGGCGGCTAAGGCTGCTTTTTCACTGCCTGTCTCCCCCTTTTCCTTACCTTACACCGACTTTAAGTCGGTTGTAGGGGCATTTATCCATCAACGATGGCAGCAACGTTGGGATGCTGCAGACACAAATAAACTTCACGCCATCAAGCCTCTCTTAGGATATTGGCCCAACTCCTATTGTCCCAATAGGAGAAATGAAGTTATTTTGTGTCGCTCTCGACTTGGTCATACTCACCTTACTAACTGTTATTTGCTCAAGCGAGAGCCTCAACCAGTCTGTGAGCACTGCCAGGTCCGCCTGACAGTGAAACACATTCTGATTGAGTGCAGGCATCTCAAACCTTTGCGATCACAGCACTATCGTGCTGGATCGCTCTATCATTTATTTGTATGAGAAGGTTGTTGGTTTTTTAAAGCAGGCAAATCTATATTTTAAATTTTAATTTCATAGTCATTGTTTTATGATCTATTTTTTGGTTTTAATACCATTTTTTTGGTTTTAAAAGCACCTTTTTGTGTTATCCTGTGATATGGTTTTTAATTTTGTTCTTTCTGTGATATTGTTTTAGTTTTATCTGTTTTGTGTTTGTTTTACTTATTTAGGTTTGTTTTGACATGGTTACTTTTATCGTATTCTGGAGCTATATAGCCCATTAGGTGCTGGTGCTCCTTAATACATTACATTTCATTTCCTAATGTCAGACGTGACAGACTTTCACTGCAATATGCTGTCAAGATAGCGTCGTTACCAGATCATCCTGCTTACCGCCCCGTATTTAGACCTTTCTTTGAACATTTGTATTATGCAAAGCCTCGTGCTATTTCTTCTTTTGGAGTCCGCATTCAACTCCTTTTGTCTGCGGATAGTATCAGCTACGACAGTATTGCGGACTTCACCATGACCACAACTCCACCGTGGTCAACTGCTCCATTTCAGATAGACTTTAGTCTATCTAGCAATAAGAAGACACAGACAAGTTCTTTAGTTTTTCAATCTAAATTCCTTGAACTAAGGTCTAAATATGGGGAATACTCACCTTTTTATACAGATGGATCTAAGGATGGTGATAAAGTAGCATCCGCTACTATTACGCCATCTGAAGTTCTATCTGTAGCTTTACCTCCAGCAGCCTCAATTTTCACAGAAGAGCTCATTGCCATTTTACAGGCACTTGAGTTCTTTCAGTCCTCCACTTCATTAAAACAATGTATTATATTTTCTGATTCTTTGTCCGCATTACAAGCTATTTATAACATCCAGCTTGTGCACCCAATAATCGGAGACATTTACAAGCTTTCTGGGCCGAAAAAGGACATTGTCCTTTGTCGGCTTCCCAGTCATATGTATATACGGGGGAATGACAAGGCAGATGCGGCGGCTAAGGCTGCTTTATCACTGCCTGTCTCCCCCTTTTCCTTACCTTACACCGACTTTAAGTCGGTTGTAATTTATCCATCAACGATGGCAACAAAGATGGGATGCTGCAGACACAAACAAACTCCATTCCATCAAGCCTCTCTTAGGAGAATGGCCCAACTCCTTTTGTGCTAATAGGAGAAATGAAGTTGTTTTGTGTCGCTCTCGACTTGGTCATACTCACCTCACTAACTGTTACCTTCTCAAGCGAGAGCCTCAACCAGTCTGTGATCACTGCCAGGTACGCCTGACAGTGAAACGCATTCTGATCTACATCTATGTAGCCTCTACCTGACCAACCTGATTTTCAAGGTTCACTACCAAACCGAGTGTGCTTATTCATAAATGCTACAAGTGGTTGCCTAGCAATATACGCCCACTTACACTACATAAATTGTCAATATATCAAGGAATGTTACTATCTTAATTTTTGTTGGATGGGTGTTCAGATTTGAATTCATCCAATATCTTGTTAATATAAAGCATCTAATTTCATAACTAATAAAACTCCGTAAATATTTGTTGAATCGATCCGGAATACAAACTTGTCCAAGATTTTATGGATATTATCCTACACACAAAAGTTTATTAAATACCTACCACAACTGTGGTCTCTATCATGTTCACAAGTCATTTTTAACACATTTTAGGTGTAAAACTCCGTAAATATTTAATGAATCGATCCGGAATTTGAACTTGTCCAAGATCTTATGGATATAATCCTACACACCAAATTTTAATCAAATCAAACCAAAACTGTGGTCTCTATAGTCTATTGCGTTCACAAGCCATTTTCAACACACTCCGTGAATTTTTGTCGAATTGAACCCAAATTCGAACTTATCCGAGATCTTATGAATATAATCCTACATACAAAATTTTATTCAAATCCAACCAAAACTGTCGTCTCTATCGCGTTCACAAGCCATTTTTAACATATCTTGGGTGTAAAACTCTGTGAATTTTAGTCAAATCAAACCCAAATTCGAACTTGTCCGAGATCTTATGAATATAATCCTACATACAATAATTCTATTCAAATCCAACCAAAACTGTGGGCTCTATCGCGTTCACAAGCCATTTTAAACGTATTTTGGGTGTAAAACTCCATGAATTTTTGTCGAATCGAACCCAAATTCGAACTTGTCCGAGATCTTTTGAATATAATCCTACACATAAAATTGTATTCAAATTCAAGCAAAACTGTGATCTCTATTGCGTTCACAAGCCATTTTTAATACATTTTGGGTGTAAAACTCCGTCAATTTTTGTCGAATCGAACCCAAATTCGAACTTGTCCGAGATCTTATGAATATAATCCTACATACAAAATTTTATTCAAATTCAACCAAAACTGTGGTCTCTATCGCGTTCACAAGCAATTTTTAACATATTTTGGGTGTAAAACTCCGTGAATTTTGGTCGAATCAAACCCAAATTCGAACTTGTCCGAGATCTTATGAATATTATCCTACATACAAAATTTCATTCAAATCCAACCAAAACTGTGGTCTCTATCGCGTTCACAAGCCATTTTTAACATATTTTGGGTGTAAAACTCCGTGAATTTTAGTCGAATCAAACCCAAATTCGAACTTGTCCGAGATCTTATGAATATAATCCTACATACAAAATTTCATTCAAATCCAACCAAAACTGTGGTCTCTATTGCGTTCACAAGCCAATTGTGGACAGACGGACCGACGGACCGACGGACGGACCGACGGACGGACGGACGGACGGACAGGGGCGACGGCAATATACGACCACATTTCAATGTGGGCGTATAAAAATCCAGAATAAGTATAATACATTTTGGGGGTTTATTTAGCTTTAATCCGTACATCAAATATAAAAGTCTATAAATTATATAATACGTTTACATAAATCGTTTTAGGCGTTCAAAAATTGGCAACTCACAAATAACGTATTCATTTTTTTTTTTAGATTTTGGTCAATAATTTAAGACCAAAGTTTTCTAACCTCAAAGTAGTCAAACATTCCCTTTAAGTTGAGAAATATCTGAAAATTAATAACCAAAAGGTTCCAAATATGCGATTCAAAAACAGGCGTGACCAAGTGTAAAGCGATTCACCAGTCATAGACTTATTAGTAACTATGTGTTAATGATATTTATCAATATTGAAATCCTATTTTACAAAATATACATAAATGGCTTACTTAGGCCTATATTATTATAGAGTTCACAAGTAGAATTCACACAAATTTGCAATCCCAAATGACCAAATCTTATAACTAACCGGTATTTAAAACCTTCGTATGCCTTTTTTTAAACACAATCTCCCGGTATCCCGGAGCCAACATGAAAGTAATCTGATATTTGTAGCCACTATTACAGTTGTTTGTGATTGACGTATGTATAGAGTCATTGTACTGTTTTAAAAAACGTACATAGTCAAAACCCCTGTTAAATTTGTCAACATTTCTAGTAAGAACTGTAAATTTCATCTGATAAATGAAATTCAGAGTGATCATTAAACATTTAGATCGATGAGATCATGGACAAGTTTTAATTGGACGATTTGATCGATTACATAAATATGAATACGAACACGTAAACTACGTACAAGTTACGGGGTCTTTAGTGACACACCACGTACGTAAAATATGTTTGACAATTTACGTGTACGTAAACCACTATGTTGGCACATAAATTACGAAGTCTTCGTGCAAGGATACCCTGTACACTAGCACATTACATTACTTACCTTTACAAATATAACAATAACATCTGTACACTAGCAAATTACTTACCACTAGTACATTACTTACCTTTACAAATATAACAATAACATCTGTACACTAGCACATTACTTACCACTAGTACATTACTAATCTTTACCAATATAACAATAACATCTGTGCACTAGTACATTTCTTACCTTTACAAATATAACAATAACACATGTACACTAGTACATTACTTACCTTTACAAATATATAATAACATCTGTACACTAGTACATTACTTACCATTACAAATATAACAATAACACCTGTACACTAGTACATTACTTACCTTTACAAACATAACAATAACACCTGTACACTAGTACATTACTTACCTTTACAATTATAACAGAAACATCTGTCATGAAATAACATAGTAAGTCTTTCACAATGCAAACATATTCAACGTTTCATGTAGACTTCATTCACTTAAATATCTCTTAGTCCAGAAACTATCTTAATATTTAACTCAACAATTAAAAAAATATATATTACGAAAACAATATAGCTCCGAAATAAACTCGAAAGCTGGCAAAATGCTTACTCGATAAATCAATGCAATGTAATTATATTACAGCACGTTTCTCTCCTCTCTATAAATTCACATAATTATCTCTCTACATTTATACTGTATCATTCAGTCAAAATGGTTGTAAATTCTAGTTTCATGTTGGCATTGGTTTTGCTGTATGTTGGTTCTTTGGCAGTGGCCAGTTCCGTCAACCAGTCAGGTAATTTGTAAAAAATTATATTTAGTATAGGATGTTAACCGAGGACGCGAAAAAGAAAAGCAGGCCTGAGAATGCCCGAAGATTAGTACGATTTTCAAGTTAAGCTTGAGAAAATAGATTAGAAACACGAGGCCGTATATTAATATCAAATTGTATGCATGAATGTAAAACACCCGATTACGGAATTTATGTGTTACTTACAGACGCTGGGGCTTCCAAGTCTTCGTTTGGTGGTTGCACTGTTACGCTTTAGTTTAATGTCGCCTCTGGTTGTTGTCACGTATACCTTTCTCACCAATCCATCTTGACTAGGATAGACATTTTCTACAATCACCAAAGGCCAGGTATTCCTTGGTGTATTGTCTTATATTAAAAGAACAAAGTCTCCAACCATTAAGATTCGAACTGGTTAATGTGAAGATACAAATTTTGTCTGGTAAATACACCTGGTAGGGGTAATACGACACCGGATTTCATGGTCAATATATTAGTTGGAGCTAATGGTTTCAGTTCAGGATCGGCTATAGATTCAAGGGTATGTGTTCGTGCATTGATAATAGCCTCAGCCATTAAAGTAGTCAATGACACGTCGTTAAGTTATTTACCATGCTGATGTAGTATGCCTTCAATATACTCGTCTAATACTTTGGATCTGGCGTTCCCAAGAACCATGTTAGTGTGGTGCATAAGGTATGCTTGGTGCAAACTCGATCTCGCAATCGAACTGCTTCATGAGGTCTTCTTTAATAAAAGATTTATTCAAGTCTGCTGTGAGTTTATCTAGTTCTGTAGCGGCTCCGATAATTTGGCTATCACGATCCGATCGGATTACTTTAACTCTGCCTCTGCGACAAATGAATCTTCGAAGTCCGCATAACAAGAGTCTGTTGTCATTGTGTGTAGTATTTTGATGTGGACTGCTCTGCTGGATTGACAGGAAAATATCAGGCCATATCTTTTAACCTCAGATCTGCGAATTTTAATATAAAAGGGTCCGAAGAGATCGCAGGCTGAGTACGTGAACGGTGGTGACTCTGTCATCTGGCAGATTGTTCATCATCTGTGGAGTAGATTTTCCTTGTAATCTGGAGCAAGTGGTGCATTTAGATATGTATGCCTTACTGCTGATGGACCATTAATCAGCCAATATTTATCTCGTATTGAGTTCAGCGTGATGTTCCGTCCAGGATGTGCCTGTCTTTGGTGATAATGTTGAATTATTAATTGAATAATATGTCCTTTCTTCGGAATGATAATTGGATGTTTCTCAGGATAAGATAAATTTGAATGTTTAAGTCGACCTCCAATTCTTAATAAGCCATTTTTGTCAACGAATGGGTTAAGTCTGATTTAAGATGAAGATGACTTTAAAACTTCTCGAGTGGTTTTATCTCTGGACTTCGTCAAAGTTGCAACTTCGAAATTAAAGTTGTCAGCTTGAATAAGCCTGATGATTTCGGTTTCAGCTTTTTCAAGACGCTCGATGCTCTTATTCCATTCTGGGTTTATCTGAACCCTTCGATTTTGTATATCTTGATCAGATGTAACCATACTGAGATTATCTTCTTTTTCCTCTACCAAGATCCAACTGTTTCCAATCTGTTGAGAATGAATCTATCGGGTAAGCCAACAATGTCTGCATTTACGGCGAATACTTTCGAGCTGGCTTTCATTTCGGCATCATCTTTCGATATTTCAAAGGATAGGTCTGTCTTGCGATTCCAAAAGTCTACAGATTGATGAAGAAAGCTGGGTCCAGTGAACCATATAGAGGTAGACAGGTCGACTGGTTTAGATCCTCTACTGGCGATATCAGCTGGGTTGCTTTTTGAAGCGACAAGGTGCCATTGGTTGATGTCCGTGTAATCTAGAATACATTGGATTCTGTGAGCGACAAAAGTCTTGAATCTTCTAGTTTCATTCTGTATGTATCCTAAGACACAGGTGCTGTCCGTCCAAAAGTGTAGTTATCTTCAGTTCCTTTTCAAGTAATCGTGCTACTTTAACTATAGTTACAGTGCTGGTAAGCTCTAGTCTTGGAACTGTAATGAATTTAATCGGTACAACTATGCTCTTCCCCATTAAAAGACTAACAGTGATGTTATTAATTTCTGTTTGACGCAGGTAAACTGCTCCTCCATATCCTGTAGTGCTCGCATCACAAAACAGGTGAAGTTCGGTGGATACAATGTCATCGAATTCAGTTGGCTTTAAACATCTGGCTATTCGCAGAGTTTCTAAGTCGGCTAAATTGTTTTGCAACTCTGTCCACGACTGGGAAAAGTTACATGGTAGTGGGTCGTCCCATTCTAATTGACATCTACAGGCGTCTTGAAGTACTAATCTTCCCGGAAGTAAAACAGGACTAATTAATCCGTGAGGGTCGAAGATGGTACTTAACATAGAAAGACATCCTCTCCTGGTAAGTGGTTGGTTAGATAAATCGTTTTGAAATTGGAATACGTCTTCTTGGGTATTCCAAATCATTTCTAGAGTTCACTGTCGTGGCAGTTGGTCGAATTCGAAATCAAAATGATTATTTAGGTCTGTAGCTCTTCTGTCGGATGGTAAGGTTTTAGTCCTTTGAGTTCGATGCAAACTTTCCAAGAGTGAATCCACTAGCGGAGCACAGAGCTATAGCTCCCCAAGCGAGATTAATTGCATCATCCAATTTGTCAACGGAAATTGTTCCATCATCCATATAAAAGTGGTATAATATAAAATCAATCACTTCTTCAGGATATTCATTCGCATGGTTAATGGCTGTCTGTTGTAAGGCTCTGATACAAATACTTGGACTGGAAACCGCTCCAAATAAATGGTAACAGGTATGGTATAGGTTAAGTCGAAGTGTCTCCATTTTCCCACCATAAAATTCTAGTGTAATCGCGATGTTCCGGTGATATTTTTACCATCATGAACATTGATGCGATATCGCAGGTGATAGCTATTAATGTTGTTTTTTCTCAATCGGCACAAAGATCCAGCTTGGTTACTAAGCATTACATACTACCCTCAGTTTTCCTTTTCGTTTGTGTCTAACACCATGATGTGTGAGGTAATGCACTGGTTTTTCTTCGTCATTTTCTTCATTTTTTTTCGATGTGACCTTCCTTAATGGTAGATTGCATAAAGGATGTATAATCTTCCTTAAATGATTATCTCGTTCGAACCTTTTCATCAATCTTAAAAGTGCACATTCGGCTATTCTCTTATTATTCTTCAGGAACGGAGGAATGTGTCGGAAAGGTAAATCGACCTGGTAGTGACCATCTAGAAATGTTTTCGACTTTTCCATTATGTCGTTAAATCGCTTATCTTCTTTCGATAGGGATTTATTTTCAGTGTTGTTTTCGTTGAAATCTTGTTCAAGAATGTCTTTAGGCGATACCATTTCTGTCGTTTCATTTTCTGTGATGAGTAATAGAGAATCATCTGTTTGGACAGTACCTCGAACTTTTATAAAGTTACAATGGTAGTTAGTTGGTTTCTCGGCACATAATATAGACCATCCTAGTCCGTTACGTTCTGCCCATGGCGATGTAGGCCCATCTGGTGGTATAACTTCTCGCGGAGATACTGCAAGTGGGACATTTCTTCCAAGCATAATAGCTATCTTGGCGTCAGTTAAGTCCCGTATATCTGGTATTATTCGATGAAGGTAATACAATTTTCAAGAAAGTTGGCGAATGATCTCATAGCTTTGGCGTCGTTAGCCTTTATTTTCGGCCAAGATTGAAGCTGGTTGACAAATGTTTCACAAATGATAACAGGATTTCCGAATACTTCTTCTAATTTTTGCATAGCCTTTCTGAAATTTTCCATCGTTGGTAGATGAAGTTTGCTCTCAATGAGGGCAAATGCCTCGCCTGCGGTGTATTCAGCTAAAAAAAACCCATTAATTTCTCGGGATCATTAGTCTTCTTCTCAAAAACAAACTCTGAATGAACTTCTCCATTCTTGGTAATTAATTGGTTCACCATTATAAACAATAGGCTTCATATCTGGTAATGTTGCTCTCAAAAGTATTCTATCAAGAGTCGTTACATCACTGGATGTTTCTGGTCACACTGTATTTGAAGGTGTTACATTATAGGTCTGCATTAAAGATGCAGAAGTATGTAGGGGTGAGTCTTTCGATCCATTTTTTGATTTATCTTGATCTTCAGAATTCAACCACTGGTCTACTGTTAAACTCTCTGCATCTAGTATGATTTTAGCTGTAGCTACTTTCTTTACTAATGATATCCTTCTTACATATTGGTCTTGTTTTAATTTAAACAATTCTGCTTCTTGTTTTGCTTGCTCTACTTGCACTTTCATCTCTAAAACTTTGGCATCTACAATAGCTTTCTTTTGTCTTTCTTCTTTCTTTTGGTATAAGAATTGAGATTTATCTGATCTTCTACTTGTTACAGAGTGATTATCATATGAGTATAACAGCTCCCTTTTTAATATGGATGTTTCTTTTAAATTCCATCAATTTCTCTACTGTACTTTCATATTCTTTTGAAAATATGTCAGGGATATTCCAATCTAATTAAAATTAGATTACATTTCGTTTCGGTTATTATTTTTTGATTGTCAACTCCATGTAATCTAAAGACTTGTATAAGGAGGTCATCTTCTGGTTACGAATAAGCTATTTATAGCACGTGCCACCCCTCTGCCAATCAGAACACCGTTTATATTTGAATATTTTGTATTGCGTCATAATTTTCCCACAATGCATATCAATGCATAGACCCGCGATCTTGAAGGTAGTTTTTGATTGGCTGAAATTTTCGTCACTTGAAGATGACCTCCTTATACAAGTCTTTAGATTACATGGAGTCGACAATCAAAAAATAAACGAAACGAAATGTAATATAATTTTAATTAGATTGGGGATATTCTCACCTTCTTGAATACATGCTTCTATTTCGTTAAAGGCTTCAGTAAAATCTTCTGCCCTAACATTTAGTTCTATCAGTATTTTTTTCAGGTCTTTATAATTCATCTGATCCAATGCTGGGACATTTCCAATAAACTGTAAGATGCTATGTGATCTTTTTCTCTTTTCAGAAGAAGTAAGACTTATATTATCATGTCTATCAATAAGCCCATTTTCGAACTGTTTTGGTTCTTCAGTAATGTCCTGGTTAGATTCGTTTTCATTTTGACCAGTGCCGTCTGTCTCGTTTGTCGTTTGGTTCAGAGCTCCTTGTTCTGACATAATAATATAGATGAAGTAGGCCTAGGTCTAGACCCGTAGTTTCGGTTTGTTAAGTAGGCCTACTGATTTTATTGCAAATGTCGGTGTCGGGAACGAAGTAGACTTGTCAATCAGTATTTCAAAGCTATGTCGTGGAATGGTGCTCAAATAGGATTCTACGCACTGGGTTGTTGGATGAAGAATAACAATATGTTTTCAGTGGTTTTCTGCAAAATACATAAAATATTCAACATATAAAGGTCTGATTTGATTAGCCATGAATGTAAAACACCCGATTACGGAATTTATGTGTTACTTACAGACGCTGGAGCTTCCAAGTCTTCGATTTATTTTGTAAATGTCGTGTCGTCTATTCGCTCCAAGTAAAAACATGGCGTCAAGGAAAACATTGCTAATCACTTGATCTACTAAATAAGGTACCGCTTCTGTACAATCGAAACTGCCCATATTGGCTTTGCTAAATTATATTAACTCAGAATATTAATAATGAATTGCAAACAACATTCACATTGTAAACATTTTATCATAAACAATTATTCATTTGTTTCAGCTATTGTATATAAAATAGAAGTAACAACTGGTGACAAGAAATGGGCGGGTACAGGCGCCAGAGTTAGTCTTACGATGTATGGTAGTGATAGAGACACAGGTCCACATGATCTATTAAAAGATAATTCTAAAACACAGTTTTTAAGAAACACCAATGAGAAGATTACACTTAAAGCTCCAGCCATTGGACAGGTGAGGAAATAGACAAGTCCGATAGTTGAAGACTTGACAAAATTTACGACATTGTATCTTAGTGGTTTTCATCTTAATCTAAAACCGGTTTTTAATCATGAAACTCACCCAAAACAAGTTTTGCTTCATTCTACCGTAACTGTAAGAAATATGAATAATACAGTTCTTACCAAAACCACATTAGTTGTCAGACCATCGATAATCACAAATCAGATGAAAACATACTAGTTTACAATGTTCTGTTTCAGAAAAAAACCCCAGAAAATGTCTTTTTCGTGGAGATTTTATTATAAACATTACGGATTGATACAAAATTATAGAAACGTTATAACAAAACGAAAACGTAACCATTTGTTTCATGAATTTGAATGTATATAAAATTGTTTATGACACTCCCGGGGTTATTGGCCTCTGGGTAATAAAAGTTACTATTAAATGAACATCAAAATCAAATAATTGTCCATTGTTGGTAACTTCTAACTGAATCAAATATTGAATTGGTCTGGTTTAAGTGGTTGTTGGTTGATGTTTACTGTTTAAAACCATTATCTTAGCTGAACGAATGAATTGCCCGGGGCATAACTCTATTATTTTAGCTAATTTCCACCAACTCGGTGTTGTAGCAATGCGATGTCCATAAAATAAATCAGACGGTGATAAAGGATAAGATGTACCATTCTGATAATCATATTATACATATGTTAGAGGACGATTGTTTATTGTTGTCTCTATTTCTACAAGGATAGTACGCAATTCTTCAAATGTTAGTTTGGAACGGCCAATAGTTATAAGCAAGCAACGTTTCATGCTCCTAACCAAACGCTCCCAAAAAACCACCCCACCATGGAGCTTTCTCGACAATATATTTCAATTCAATTTGTTTATTTGTGAAATAGTTCGAAATTTCATCACTTCGTAGTATTTTTGTTATCTGAATTGATGCACATTTGAAAGTTTTAGCATTGTCTGACAATAATCGCGTGGGTAATCCTCTACGACTTGAAAAACGTCTGAAAGCAAGTAAAAATTGAAAGGTCCTTAGTAAGTTCAAAATGAACAGCTCTGGTTGAAGCACAAGTGAAAAGGCACACACAAGTTTTTGACGTCTCATCTAAGTCACTTACATAAAGATGTCCGGCAAAGTCTAAACCTGTATTTGTGAAGGGTGGACTAACACTGACGCGATCAATCGGGAGATCAGGTGTCGATGGCGTTACATATATGGAGGTCCTTGAAACTTTCGACAAAGTACACATTTTCGCACGACCTTTTTTACAGACTTGCGACCCTTTAAAACTCAATAAGTATGTCTAACTTGATTAATCGTATCACGAATTCTACTGTGATGAATAATTTCATGGGCATCCCTTATGATTAGCACACAAAAATAATCCTTTGAAGGTAACAAAACGGGATGTGTAGTTGTTTCTGGTAAGATATAATCAGAAACTCGACTTCGGTAAAAGTCCATTTTGGTCTAAAAAGAATCGAAATTGTCTGGTATACATCGTATATTGACCTTTGCTTTGAAGATGACAAACTTCTGCTGGAAACGATTTACGCTGTACACTCTTGATCTACGATTGCTCTGAGTCTTTGATCCGGATCCGTGTATGTCGAATACATTATTCAAATTAATATCCGATAATCGATTTGGAGTTGTTAATGTGAGAGAATGAGTAATAGAAACGGGATGTTTGAGTTCCTCTTGATAGGCATCATTTGAATTAAAAGTGGTTGGTAAATCTGGCCATTCGTCTTGTGAATGAGAAGAAATAATGGACCTGTCCACCAAACATCATCCGTTACGAGGGCTTGACCATAACATCCTCTTGATGGTTTATCTGCAGGATTTTCGTTTCCGGGACAAAATCTCCAGTCTTCTCTGTTAGATAATTCGCGGATTTCTGAATCTCGATGCTGAATGTCTTGCTTCCAGGGTCGGCTGTTTTTTATCCAACAAAAAAGTTGTAAATGAATCAGTCAAGTAAAATGTTTTCAGTTTGTCAATGTTTCAACACACCTATGATTGTGTTCATAAATCTTGCAAGAATTGTTGCACCTAATTGTTCTAGTCGTGGTAATGATTGCTTTTTGATAGGAGCAACTCTTGTTTTTGAGGCAACAAGCCTAATAGTTGTTGAACTCGGACTGTTTGTTGTTCGAAAGTACACGACGGCAGCGTAAGCAGACTCTGAGGCATCACTAAATCTATGCAATTGATAATTTGTTATGTCACTTGATACCGGATGATAACATCTAGGAACCCGAATCTTCATAATTACAATGAAATCATTGATTAAACTATTCCAAATTTTAGATTTGTTTTCATCCAATTGACTATCCCAATCGAGTTTCTCTTTGCAAATTTTTTGGAAAAGAACCTTTAACTGAATCGTAATAACTTTAAAGGATCAACTATTTTGCAGAAACTACTGATCGTTTTGTCGTTTTTGGTAATGATTTGATATATGTCACTATATCAGAAACGTCAAATTGAAATTCATCTTCAAATGTATCCCATGTTAGACCATGTTTGTTTTGTCTCTAGAGGTAGCACTGTTTCCTTCGAATTTGTCAATCCTCTTTTGTAATTCAGTTGAATTTGTACACCATTTGCGTAGATTAAAACCACCTTCGTTGAATATGCGTTTGCCTTTTGTAAATATTTCAAATGCAAAAAAATGAAATGAAATGAGTTCAGTTTTACGTCCTACTTTTCTGCACCTATATGGGCTAATTGAGGACGGGCAAACGCCATGCAGTGTGCAATGAGGGAAATTTTGTCAGGACCTGCTCTTATTTTCGATTTCCAACTGTCGAGGGATCTTTAACGTGCACAACCAATAGCACACGGGGACTCGGTTTATTGTCCCATCCGAACGACTAGACGCTTTTCCGTGTCAGCCCCTCCGACCTGCATCACTGACAGGGGGAAACCGGGTTGACAAATCCGAAGGTATCATCTCGACCCATGCCGGGATTGAACCCTGGACCTTCAGGTTAGCGAGCAAGCGTCCAACCCACTGAGCCACCCAAATATTTAAAATGTGTCAGAAACATTTTCGCTTCCAGTTGACAAGTCATCTACATACAATGACTTTGATAAAACAGGCACTATTTTAGGTTCAATTGCCTTATAATTATCCAAATGATGTTGAATCGCAGAACTAGAAGTTAGTCCAAAAACTAATCTACGAAATCGATATTGAATAATTCCCAAAGGCTCATTGTATATGTTCTTAAACCACAAAACTCGTCCCTATCAGTTGGGTTAACGATCATCTGATGGTAAGCTTTTTCAATATCCGCAGTAATACCAATTGTATGTTGTCTGAATGTCAAATATGCGAGGGGTTAAATTTGGACCTTTGTCTAAACACTCTTTGACTGATGCATGGTCTATTTGTGCCTTTGCAGACCCATCGAATAGCTCGGAATAGCCTTGTATAGGGCGGGTCCTTGCAAAAGGCTGTACAGATAATTGAATTTATCGACATTTGACAGTCTCTCATTATGATGTATTGAACTCTCAAAGCTATCCCAAAATTGCTGAAAACGTATGTAATCTCCACTTAATTTTGACAACGTGAGCTTAGGTAGCTTTGCATTTGAATTGGAATGACTTCCGTTAGAGGCTTATGAATCTTGTCTTGATCGGATAGAATTGTTCAAAATAATATCTGCAAGTTGATCGGGATCACCTTTTTGATTTTGTTCAATGTTGTTGTCTGTGACATCGTTTGATATTTGAATCTTGGGTCTTGTTTGAGCTAAATCGAAAGAGCGGTTTTGTGTACTACTCTGTGCTTGTGTTTGTTGCGTTTGATTGAGGTGTCTTTGAATTTTAGTAATATTTATTTGAATGAAATGATTCAATTCAACCGATTGTACAATTTCTTCCTCAATATTGTCAATTTCAGTTATTTCTAGGATCTTAATATTCAGGGTTTCCTTTTACGAAGCCTTTGTTAGCTATGGGTGCCCGTAAGTCCACACATAAACCTTAAGTACAATCTTTAAGTGTTACAAAACCAACGTAAGTTATGGATGCCAGTAAGTTACGGCTTAAGTCCCCCGTAACTTACACATGGTCCCGACTGCCCTTAACTTACTACGTAAATTTTCAATATGATTTTATAATAATAAAAAAAATTACTGGAAATTGTCTAATAATATAAACATATTAGTAAATTGTATTAATCAAAAACTATCAAACATGTATACACATTATTTTCTCCATTTTCCGTTTATTTAAATATTCATGTTGTTTTTTTAATGCGAGACAATGTTCTGACAAACGTTATTTTGAGAATCTATAAAAGTATGAAAGCAGATATGGGGGAATAGACGTTGCAAAACAAAAAGGTCAACTTTGATTGAATCCAACAAAAGTAATATATAAATTGCTAAATCCATATAGAGATAGCTTGCCTGGCAAGTTAATGTACGCCCATAGGCAACTGACTCAAATGATAATGTTTAATACAAATTTTCTCATATTAAAGAAACTTTAAAAGAATTCCCAACCTTTTGTACCCTTCTAATCCTTATTCTTTTTTAACGCAATTTCCTTGTACCGCTGCGGATACCGTAAGTAACAAAAAGAGCCAACGTGAAAGTCATGCATGTGAAGTCTGACCGAGTTATAAGGGAAGCTATAGAAATTAAGACGCAAGCCAAATCTGAATAGAGATAAAGGACACTATCTACCAGATTTGCGGGATGACTTAATTCTTTAACTTTTCAAACACCTTTAAGCCTCAGGATTATTTTTCTAGTAGCAAAGATCCCAAGTAAAATGAATTAATGTATTTAAAAATAGCGATGGCCATCGTAATACGCCCACTTTTATAATGGCAGCCAATTCGTCTGGGGGGTTGACAAGAGTGATCAGTAAATGAAATATTCTGAGAATGACATTTTCTCTTTTTACAAGAGTAAACCATGGGTTCAAGTTTCCTGGAAAAAACAAATATGTCACTGAAATATGCATAAAACAAGGGCAACCAACGCTTAGGTTCCATCTTAAAATGATTAAGAGCAGTTACATAGTTGATGATGTTTCTGATTTTCAATAAGGTGTATCCAAAGGTCAATAAAAACACCAACAGCCAGTTTCATAAAAATCCACCAAGAAACCAGCTCTCTATCGTGTCCACAACTTTGAGAGTGTAACGGCTGAAAAATTAACGTGTTTTAAAGAACAAGGGGCAATAACTCATAAAATATTTTTTCGATGTTTCTGATATTCAATAGGATTTATCCCAATGTCAATACAAACACTGATACCAAGTTTCATCAAAATCCATCAAGAAACCTGCTCTCTATGGTGTCCACAGCATATTTTCAAAAGCAAGGGCAATAACCCAGGAAATATTTTTCGATTCGTCTGATTTTCAATAGAGTTCATCCTTGGCTGATTACAAACACTCACAGCAAGTTTCATAAAAATCCACTAAGAAACCAGCTCTCTATCGTGTCCACAACTTTGAGAGTAACGGCTGAAAAATTAACGAGTTTTAAAGAACAAGGGCCATAACTCATAAAATATTTTTTCGATGTTTCTTATATTCAAAAGGGTTTATCCCAATGTCAATACAAACACTCATACCAAGTTTCATCAAAATCCATCTAGAAACCAGCTCTCTATGGTGTCCACAACATATTTTCAAAAGCAAGGGCAATAACCCATGAAATATTTTTCGATTCGTCTGATTTTCAATAGGGTTCATCCTTGGGTGATAAAACACTCACAGCAAGTTTCATCAAAATCCATCAAGAAACCAGCTCTCTATCGTGTCCACAACAATTGTGGACGGACGGACGGACAGACGGACAGACAGACGGACAGACAGACAGGGGCGACTACAATATACGCCCACATTAATGTGTGGGCGTATAAAAACTAAAATTCACATTTTTTTAGGAAGAGGGGGCAAGATAGATCAAAGCCTGAAATCAGCTTCGGATGTTCAATCTGGACGTCTGCGCAACAATGGGTCAAGATTGACTCCAATGACCACGACTGGAAGCACGATAAGATGCGATCTGTAGCGCTTTGATAATGTATGATAAGATGATACTATGAACGCAAGTAAAAATAATGGATCTTGTTGAACGGTTCTAAACGTTTCTACTATTAACACGACTGATCTCACGATGCCATAAGATCTGATAGGATCACCAGACCACGATTTGAATCAGATTGTCAATCGCAAATTGGATAGATCAGATACATTTTCAATATTACGATTTGCAGCAAAATTGATATCTAGGTCATAATGTTTCTTAAAGGGAATGTCTGACTTCTTTCGTGAACAAAAACGATTTCTGAAATATGAAATTCATCTATGTAGCCTCTACCTGACCAACCTGATTATTCAAGGTTCACTACCAAACCGAGTGTGCTTATTGATAAATATTAAAAACCACAAACAGTATAATAGGAGACATTTTGGGGTTTATTTAGCTTTAATCCGTACATCAAATACAAAAGTTTATAAATTCTATAATACGTTTACATAAATCTTTTTAGGTGTTCAAAAATTGGCAACTCACAAATAATGTATACATTTCTTTTTAGATTTTGGTCAATAACTTTCAATAATTTAAAACAGAAGTTTTCCAACCCCAAAGTAGTCAAACATTCCCTTTAAGTTGAGAAATATCTGAACATTAATAATCAGAAGGTTTCAAATATGTGATTCAAAAACTGGCGTCACCAAGTGTAAAGCGATTCACCGGGCATAGACTTATTAGTAACTATGTGTTAATGATATTTATCAATATTTGAATTGTATTTTACAAAATATACATGAATGGCTTACTTAGACCTATATTATTATAGAGTTCACCTGTAGAATCCACACAAATTTGCATTTGTACAATCCAAAATGACCAAATCTTATAACAAACCGGTAATTTAAAACCTGTGACTAGTTATAAAGAGTTCATATGCATTCTATTTAAACACATATGCATTAAAACCTTTTGAACCCTTCGTACGCCTATTTGTTAACACAATTTCCCGGTACCCCTTCGGTCACTGGTATGTAACAATAAGAGCCAACATGAAAGTAATGTGATATTTGTAGCCACTTTTACAGTTGTTTGTGACTGACGTATGTATTTATTGTTAAATAAAAGATGTTATGTCAATTATAAGGTGAAACAAACTAAAATAAGGTAAATTGATTAATATTATAGACCTATAACACTACTTTTTTTAAAATTGACCAAGACGCTTCTCAGGTACCCCTTGTGGTGTTCGCTGGTACTAGTATCCCTGGTTGGGAACCGAGGTCTTAGAATGATCACAAAATGAACTACAGAGTACCTGCTAAATCTCATAAATTCAAAAAGCTATAATAAATATATAATAGTTGAAATAAGCTTACAGATTTTTTAAGCGTTTTTCAATTGTAATTTTATGGATAATTACTTAGCTTTGTGGATATTTTATACTTACGACAGCAGAGATGAATATTAACTCGTATTGGAGACGTTACAATTGTAGATTTTTTGACCATTTTAAGAGGCAGGCCCATAGCCAGCCAAGTACTTCTAGGGAGGCAAACGTCCAATCAAGGGGGGGGCAGGTTAATTTTGAGAATTTTACGCCTGAAAACGCAAATTCCTGACACATTCCACCGAAATTATGGTTCAAGATTAATTGTATAGGGTCTGAGGGATCTAGCGTAAACATATTGTAAACATATACGTTCACAAATGCAATTAACTGACCAACTTCAGATTATTTTGTGTAGGGACTGCGAGACCATTTCAATTCCTGACATTTCCCACTAAATTAAAGGTTTAAGATTATTTGTGTAGGATCTGTGATCTCGTCTAGAAAATTTTGAGAAACACAATTTTCTGACATTTCCCAGCTAATTTAAGATTCAAAATTTTTTGTCTCTTAGAAAATTTTGAGAATAAGATGCCTGTAAAGGCTATTTGCTGACATTTGAAAAAAAGACTCAGTAAAATGAATTAATGCATTAAAAAAAAAAAGATATAACAATTGATATTTTTTTTTCTATGTGGAGGTGGGGGGGGGGGGGGGCAAGATTGTAATAAGAGGTAGATTTCCTTTGATACTTCTTAAGAAGTTATTAGCTTATATTGTGCTCACGAACACATTTTGACGTTTACAAAGTAAAGGGCAATATCTCAAAAACAAATCCTCGAAAAATCGTCAAATTCGTTCTTGCTAAGGTGATATGAGAATAAAATTCCCATAAAAAAGCACTGGCCTAGGTCATGAATCTAGAACAATATATTTTAAAGTGCAGTTAATTTATTAGTATATTAAAAAAAAAAAATAAGTAAAAAGTTGCATAAAAAGCTGGTGATACCGACTGGTCCCTATTATCTGGAAGTAATGTAAAACCAATATACAAAAATGTCTTCTTACAATTCCTACTTTAATTAATATTAATGTAAAGCATTTCAAAGTGAAAGGCCTACAGTTCATCCTCTAAAACAGATTGCTCGCAACACTTGCTCTGACCTTTGGCTTCACAAATTAATGATTTTTTTTTTTTGCAGCGCGTTCTAGCGAACGGACTGCTTTGTTTTCATAATGACAGGTTTTTTTTTGTCTACTTCTGGTCGCGCTAATTCGGTATGAAGGGAGCATGCCACACATTATCTCACATGTTTTCCTACGATAACTAACTGCTCGGTGTTGCGTGAATGTAAAATGGCGGTTTTTTGTCTAACCGGAAATGACATATGACAGAAAAACCCATTTTATGATTTTTACCATTTTTAGCTCTGTTTTTCAACCGATTTTGATGGAACTTTATTTGTATATTTCATTATTCTAATGTCTACATAATAGCTTTCAACATAAATGCACTTTTAGACATTCGTTGCTGACTTTTTGGAGCATTTATTTAACCGTTTTTTTTTTTAACTATTGCAATTTTATTTCGATCAATTTGAAAACTTACAGGTGTATAAACATTTTGAATTCTAACTAAATGGTATTTTCAAAATTTTTATATCACTTCCGGTTTTGACGTCATTAGCTTGTAAAGTTGAAATTTCAACTTCCGGAATAATTAAGATATTCGATAAAATCTTTTTGCAATGTGCTAGAAATAACCATTGCCTAAATATGAAATGGTAATATCTGACCTAGATATTTCATATCAGCCGCCATCATGAAATGAGTAATTTTTCTTTAAATCGAAATTCAGAATCAGGGAATCATCCGATTTGAATAAAAATGATGTGTAGGGAATCTTCAATCGATTGCTAACAAAACATGGGAAGCCGATTTTTGAATTTCGATTCAGATTTTTTTTTATTTCCGGTTTAAATTTTTAAATAATAGTCAAATTTTAAGGCTCATATCTTGTGACCTTGACCTTGAGTGACCTTGTGACCTGAAAAAAAGTTGTTGCCCTTGACGAGATCTATCCAATGATATAATCATTTTAGATGCCCAATGTTTACTTCCGGTTTTATGGCCGTCAGAAAATTGCAATTTTTGACTTCAAACAGCTCTGTCACGTGACCTAATTTACATAAGACACAAATTATTTTTGATTCGTACTATGCTAGATCTACGTTTTCCAATTATATATGACACAATGTATTTGAATCATAATTCCGCGTTTTAGAATTTGAAAATTTTGTGTCAAGTTTCATTGTAACTGTCCGCGCTTAGTTTGTCTGTCTGCTGGTATTCCCGCATCACTTTTAGTTAAACCTGCATGTATACTGGTAGCCCGGCGCCCCTTTTATTTGGTCTGATTTCTTGTACTTCTGCACCCCTTTTATTTAGTCTGTCTGCTGGTATTTCTGAATCCATTTTATCTGACTTTTTATACGCCCACATGAAAATATGGACATATATTGCCGTCACCCCTGTTCGTCCGTCGGTCCGTCAACAATTTCTTTTACACGCGATAGAGACTAGAGTTTTTATCCGATATGAATGAAGCTTGGTATGTGTATTTATCTTGATAATATCTCGGATGATAACGAAAATGGCGCGATTCCAGTCGTCGGTTTAAGAGTTATTGCCATTGACTTAGTGAAAAAAAAACGTTAAAATTAATTTGTGTACGCGATAGAAGTTAGAGTTTTCATTCGATTTGAATGAAGCTTTGTATGTGTATTTATCTTGATAATATCTCGGATGAGTTCGAAAATGGCGCGTGACCTATATATGACACAAATTATATCATACTCTTACTATGCTTGATCTATACTTTCCAATGTATTTGAATCAAAAATTTCGCGTTTTAGAATTTGAAAGTATTATGCCAAGTTCAATTGTAATTGCAATGCGTTCGATTCTTCGAACGCACTGCATTGTTTTGCAAATGACTTTTTTTTTGTCTACTTCTGGTCACGCTAATTCGGTATGAAGGGAACATATCACACAATATCTCATATTATCACCTACTAAATCTAACTGCACGGTGTTACGCGAATGTAAAATGGCGCTTTTTTGTTTAACCGGAAATGACGTATGACAGAAAACCCCATTTTAAGTTTTTTTATCATTTTCACCACTGTTTATCAACCTATTTTGATCGGACTTTGTTAAATTCTCTAATCGATTGTCCACAAGATAGGTGTTTAAAAACATCCACTTTGAAAACTTTGTCGCTGACTTTTGGAGCACCTTTTTTGACCATTTTTTCAACTTTTTCAATTTTATTTTCATCGACCTGAAAACTCGCATATGTATAGACCTTTTGATTGCAAACAATTAGCAATTTTCAAAATTTCGTTATCACTTCCGGTATTGACTTCATTCGCTCTCAAAGTTGAAATTTCAACTTCCGGAATTTTGAAGATATTCGAAAAATTCTGTTTGCAGTATGTTTGTTATGTAGACACAAAAGTATACAAATCATAAAATTTGACCCGGATACAACAGATCAGTCGCCATCTTGAAATGGTATATTTTCATAAAACGCAAAATGGGGCCTCAGGGTGTTATGGAATTTGAATAATTTTTATGTCTATGCAATCTACAGTCGACTGCGACCAAAACATGGGAAGCCGATTTTTGATTTTCAATTCTGAACTTTCCGGTTAAAATAAATCAGTAATTGTCAAAACTTTCAAGGCCCATATTTTGTGACCTTGACCTTTGGCGACTTAATGACCTGTACAAAAGTTATTGCCCTTGATTAGATGAATCCAATGACATATTGTTTTCAGATGCCCAATGGTTACTTCCGGTTTTATAGCCGTTTGAAAATTGTAATTTTAAACTTTAAACAGCCCTACCACGTGACCTAATTTACATATGTCTTATTTTCTTTCACCGTCTTACTATGCTCTGTCCGCTTTTTCCAATGATATACAACACAATACATTTGAATGAAAATTCCGCCTTTTAAAGTTTGAAAAAATTTGTGCCAATTTCCATTGAAACTGTGCGTGTTTTTTTTTCAAATTTTATTTCGATCGTTCTGAAAACTTACAGATAGATAGACATTTTGATGGCGAACAAAAATATGTTTTCAAAATTTTTGTATCACTTCCGGTTTTGAAGTTATTGGCTCTTAAAGTTGAAATTTCAACTTCCGGAATTTTGAAGATATTCGAAAAATTCTTTTTGCAGTATGTTTGTAATATAGACACAAAAGTATACAAATAATAAAATTTGACCCGGATGTAACAGATCAGTCGTCATCTTGAAATGGTATATTTTTATAAAAGGCAAAATGGGGCCTCATGGTGTTATAAAATTTGCATAACTAAGATGTCTATGGAATCTACAGTCAATTGCTACCAAAACATGAGATGCCGATTTTTGAATTGCAATTCTGATTCATTTTAATTTCCGGTTAAAATAAATCAGTGATTGTCAAAATTTTAAAGGCTTATATCTCGTGACCTTGACCTTCGGTGACCATGTGACCTGAAAAAATTCATTGGCATAAATGTTACCTATACACGGAGACTTTCATTTAGGTTTTCCGATGTTTACTTCCGGTTTTATATCCATTTGAAAATTGCAGTTTTTAGCTTTAAAGAGCCCTGACACGTGACCTAATTCATGTACGTCACAAATTCTTTCACAATCTAATTATGCTAAATCTACTTTTTCAATTATATACAACACAATATTTTAAAATCAAAATAGCGCCTTTTGAATTTTGAAAATTAATTATTCCATCTGCTTGTAAAATATTAAATTCAAATTTCAGTTGAAGGGAGAGTACTACATTTTGACATAAAGCTGCGTTTGGGCGATCGTCCTCTGTCCTCTCCCATTAACTTGCGTTTGGGCGTTATCATTAATGTACTTTTTTTTACATTGTAACTGTTCAAAAGAAACATTAAGATATATTTTCTTTGAATGACATAAGTATTGATAAAATTCGATCTGTATTTCAAACTATGAAGTATGAATACTGTGCAGTCCGTTTCTAAATTGAGATTTGGCTCTTTCATGTGTCCTTTCTTGCACTTTAGAACTTATTTACAAATCTTAGAAATTTTGTGATATGCGTTTTCCACTGATGTATATCAAACTGTGATTACGCCTTTTTTAATCAGATGACTTTTCACTATCGAACATGAAATGTTTATTTCACTTTTGACTACCGTGTGTGAACTGGTTTTTCTACTTTTCACTACCGAATTCAAAATTGTGCGTTTTAAAATTTTGTACCTTCTGCATTTTATTGTAAAACAAGCTTTCTTCTGTAAACCTGACATCATGGATTGAAAGATGTCACTTTTCACCAATTGACGAAACCGGATGCGCACTGCATGGTACCAATCATGGTTCTAGTTGTGGGACTTTGCTACCGCAAAGTCCCAGTTTGTTTTCGAAATGTCTATTCTTTTTGGCAGGGCGTACTTTACAAGTACGCCCTGCTTTGTTTTGCAAATGATTATTCTTTTTTTTTTTTTTTTTTTTTTGATTTCTTGACAGAGCACAGGGACGAAACGGCACATAGTACGGTAATGTTCATACCATGTCACATTTGTAAAACACGCTCATTAGATTTTAAATGTATTACGGAACAGTTATGCAAATATGGTTATGCATAAATTATGCATCCATGAAATATTTCTGACAGTACTGGGAGTCGTATTTACACTTCGATTTGCATAGAGTTTCTTGCATTGTATTGTACATATTAAACAACATAGTATCGATTTATAAAAATGTCTATTTGCAAAAATATTTGCAACTTTTTGTAGCAAAACTATTTTAGTACTGTTCTAAAATGTTTACTTATAATGCAATCGATCTGAAATTTTAAGTATATAATACTATCATAATGATAAAACTAAATCCGTTTTCAGAAATTGTGCAACTTTTCTGGTTTTTGCAAAAATTGCACTTAAAGTTCGATATTCAACTTTTTACCTATCACAGATACACGGAAATAAATAAATGCATGTAACTAGACGTATCATTAGACACAGATTTAGCAAAAAAAATTGTACCGGAAACGTCAAATCTTCCGCCATCTTGGATAGTACCAACATTTCTTAAATCGGTTATAAGTTTTTTATTTAGTATCCGATTTCTACGATTTTGGTATTTATTGAAACCTTAGTCGTTTAAGACCATTGTCTAGGGATCCGAATTTTGAAATTTTATTTTGCTTTCTTGCAATTTTTAATTGAATTTTGTTTAGATTGCTCAATATTAGAAGTCATTTTTCTCATGACCTTGACCTCCCATGACCTTGAATTTCTCAAGACACCAAGTTCTCGACAATATCTATCCACTGGTATTTTCATTTTTTGTTTTTGACCGTAACTTTCGGTTTTATAAGCAATTGAAAATAGTTTAAAATTTGTTTAAAATAGCTCTAGCAGCGACCCTTTTTGTGCAAATATCATAATTTTTGCATATTCGTAATCTACGCATCAAGACGCATCCAATGATGTATAATATGCATACCTTTCACGCATATTATTCAAAGTGGCATTAAATTCCTAGGTGCAATGAATTTCAATAGAGGTATTTCGGTTAATTAGTGTCAGTGACCCTGTCAACACAGATATAAATCAAAGTTAAGGGTGTTAAAGCTATGTTCACACTATTTACTGATAACTATTTCATGTGTCCAGTTATAACATATAAGAACACTATAGGTTGCATTGAACAGCGTAATGCTGTAATTTATGCATACGGAACCACATTTAAAGGTACATTTCCACTTAATTTTCCAACTTTTTTATTTCTCATCCGAATTATATGAAAATTGGTACGTATATGCATTATCGGATTGCGTATTCAGGGGAAATGTTAGATTTTGGTTCTGCGCATGCGCATCACCAACTTTCTTATTTCTTATCCGAATTTCATCTAAATCGGCATGTATGTGTATAATTAGATTCGAAATATCATGGATATATTGAATTTGTGTAGTGCGCATGCGCATCACCAACTTTCTTATTTCTTATCCGAATTTCTTCAAAACTGACATGTATGTGTATAATTAGATTCGAAATATCATGGATATATTAATTTTGTGTAGTGCGCATGCGCATCGCCAACTTCCTTATTTCTTATCCGAATTTCTTCAAAATTGACAAGTATGTGCATAATCAGATTCAAAATATCATGGATATATTGAATTTGTGTAGTGCGCATGCGCATCGTCAACTTTATTATTTCTGATCAAAATTTCTTCAAAATTGGCATGTATGTGTATAATTAGATTCAAAATATAATGGATATATTGAATTTGTGTAGTGCGCATGCGCATCGCCAACTTTCTTATTTTTTATCGAAATTTCTTCAAAATTGACATGGATGTGTATAATTAGATTCGAAATATTATGGATATATTGAAATCGTGTAGTGCGCATGCGCATCGCCAACTTTCTTATTTCTTATCCGAATTTCTTTACAATTGACAAGCATGTGTATAATTAGATCCGATATATCATGGATATATTGAATTTGTGTAGTGCGCATGCGCATCGCCAACTTCCTTATTTCTTATCCGAATTTCTTCAAAATTGACATGTATGTGTATAATTAGATCCGATATATCATGAATATATTTAATTTGAGTTGTGCGCATGCGCATCGCCAATTTTCTTATTTCTTACCCGAATTCCTTCAAAATCTGTTTGTGTCGCATTTGCTATAAGAGTTTGAGTACAGAGCATGCAAAAGAAATATTGCCGCACCGGTCGTACCATTGTGTCGTAACAAGCCCTGCATCAGTACTGTTAACTGAACAGTTCTAGTTTTTCTTTTTTTTTTTTTTTTTTTTTCGTTTTTTCCACAGGGCACACAGCTCAGGATTCAACTGCTTTAGAAACATTTCTACCTATGTTGACCTTCTCCTGTGGCAACCTCGTTAATAAATATAAATTGAAACAGTTTTGCAAAAGTGCAATTTGCACATTGCAACATTAGCAAAAACAGGTTTTTCGACTCTGGAAGCTACATTTTTGGGCCGATTTTCATCGGGTTTTCATTTTTGGAATCTGTGACTAAATTCTGATACGACTAAAGTTCAAATATTTCAAATTTCGAAAATTCATAGCATAAATTTTTTTGCCGATTTTCGAAATTTTTTGACTAAATTTGAGTTTTTTTCGGATCAATCTGAAATTTTAATAAAAGATGCATGTCACTAATATAAACAATTTAACGTATTCAAAATTTTGGCGTCACTTCCGGTTAAAGGGGAAAATCGGTTTTCACTTCCGGTTGAATAACTTCCGGTGATATTTCTGAAATTCAACGAAATTTTGTTGAGCGATAGCCAAAGTAATTCTACAGCCGATTTAAAAATAAAATTCCACCCGGAAGTAGAACTTTGGCCACCATTTTGATTTTCTTGAAACATCACATTTGCTATTCCGACATAACGGCTGGTCGGATTTGAATGATTTTGGTGTCAAATGAAAGAACATAAAAATTGTGGGAATTCTCAGGAAGCCGATTTTTGAATTTCGATTTTGCTTTTTTGCAATTTGCAATTGAATTTTTTCAATATTTGAAGTAGTTATAGTAGTTATAGATTTAACGCATGTTTCCCCCATTCCATTTTTCATTTCATGGGGGAAAAAACATGCGTTAAATCTATAACTACATGAGGAAAAAATGCAACCAAATTGAGCGTACCCAAAACAAAAACCTCTACATTTCATAAAACATCCTACATTTTTCATAGAATTCTTACAACAAACACCTTCAATAAATTTCCTACATTCCATCAAAAAAAACATATTAAAAATAGGATGAGTTTAATTTTAAAACACGAACAATACAGATTCGAAGATTATTCAGGCGACGGTATCTTTTCATCTATATTTTCTCTAGGTTCAAAAATAATTCCAAAAGTAGCTGGCTTTGTTTCAAACAACAAATCCCTAATTTCCTCCGGAGCTCAAGCACTTGGGTCCGTGGCAAAAGCAGGCTTAAGAATAAACGACGCCGTGAAAAAATCCGACGAACTGAAAGAATTACAGCAAATAAGAGAACTACGAAACAAGAGAATAGAACAGCAGGTAAAAGAGGGAAAAGGGTTTAAAGTTATAGGATAAAAATGATAGTCGCTCACGCTCCAAAAACCTATTTTGGTTCCGATATTCAAAAATCATTAGGATATCTTCCTGGATTTCCATGGGCCAAATACTCTGGCGAGAAACATCTTCCAGGTCATAATTACACCGGTCCAGGTACTAGATTAGATCTGCGATTAGACGAAAACGATAAACCAAAACCAGGTGAAGAACCTGTCAATAGAGTTGATGCTGCTGCGCTTAAACACGACATACTTTACAGAAACAAAGACATAAACTTCAGACACGAAGCAGACAAACAAATGATAATCGAACTCGAAAATATTCCAAATCCAACATTCAAAGAGAAAATGCAAAGAGCGATAATCATAAAACTGTTAAAAGCAAAGATGAAATTGGGTATGGGATTGGCAGATGAAATTCATAAAGAATTTAGAAAAAACAAACATTATTTAAAAGTTAAAGTATTTGATAAAGATGAAATATGGTCAGCAGATTTAATTAATATGCCAGTTGAAAGGGGATATAAATATTGTTTAACAGTTATTGATTTATATACACGTTATGCTTGGGTTATTCCTCTCAAAAACAAAACTGGAATATCAGTCAAACACGCATTTGAAACCATAATGAAACAATCTGACAGACGGCCCCAAAAGTTATGGGTAGATAAAGGGAGCGAATTTTATAACAAAAATATGAAATCTGTGGGGTTTGAAATTTACAGTACTCACAACGAAGGTAAGGCTGTAGTTATTGAAAGATTCAACAGGACTCTAAAAAATAAACTATTCAAAAAGTTCACGGAATTAAAATCTCAAAAATGGCTAAAAATATTACCAGAGGTCGTACACGAATACAATAACAAAATACATTCATCTATAGGAGTGTCACCAGCACAAGCCTCAAAAAATCCAAATATTATAAGATCAATTAACGCGCAACATAACTACGAAAATGAGATAAACAATTTAAATATTAAACCCAAATTTAAAGTCGGAGATCGAGTTCGTATTTATAAATATAAAAGTAAATTCGAAAAAGGATATGTTGGTTATTGGACAAACGAAATATTTATCGTAGATAAAGTAAATAGCACATCCCCTCCAACATATGAATTAATCGATCAAGACAAAGAACAAATTATAGGTAGGTTTTATCAAAATGAACTTCAAAAAACTGACTTTTAAAAATGAATGAATTTCTCGATAAATATGGAACCGATACAACCACAAACTTCCAACTTATGAGATGGGCGAATGAGTTAAACATATCACCGTTTTATTATTGTATGAGAGATGAAATAAATAATCTCAAAAGTAAGAAAGGTAAATTCTATGCTATAACAAATATACACACTTCCGATCAAAAAGGTGTTCATCATTCTGCTTTGTACAAAGACTCTAACTTTTATTTTTTCGACTCTTTTGGATTAGATCCCACTGAAGAGATAATGAATATAACTAATCAACCAATTAAATCTTCTACATTTCAAATACAAAAGCCGGGTCAAAAGTTTTGTGGACAACTTTCACTTTGGGTTTTATATCAGTTGAGTTTAGGAAAACAGTTCGAAGAAATTGTAATAAATTTAACTCAATAAAAATGGCAAATAAATTTGGTTTAGGCGCTTTATCTTTAGATACTAAAAAACCAAACACTACATTTTCAATCAATAAAATCAAACCATATTTTGTGGATCAAATCGGAGACATTCTTCAGGGTGATATTGATATGAATAATTTTGGTATAACTAATTTAAAATCTCCGGAAAACGATAATGATGCTGTTCATAAGAAATATTTAATGGATCAAATAAATTTAATTGAAGTAGATAAAAACCATTTAAAAGATCGAATAGCTGATGTGAAAAGATTCTTCAAACGACAAATAAATAATAAAAATTTTATAAATGAATCTAAATTGAAAGAATTAGATTATATTGATGATGGTAAATTACAAAAAGAAGTAACAAGTTTAAAAAGTTTTATTCAACAACAATTAGTCAATACAGTAGATAAAACTCAATTACAAAATTTAAGGTCATTAATATCTAATTTAGATGATAAACTAACAAAGCAAAAAGTAGATCTTAAACAACTAATATCCAATATTAATCCAGGCATAAGTGAAGATAAATTAACCGCATTAGAAAGTAAACTTAGTGATGATAGCGAAATACAAAAACAAATAGAATCTATTCAACAACAATTAGTCAATACAATAGATAAAACTCAATTACAAAATTTAAGGTCATTAATATCTAATTTAGATGATAAACTAACAAAGCAAAAAGTAGATCTTAAACAACTAATATCCAATATTAATCCAGGCATAAGTGAAGATAAATTACAACAAGAATTAACTGCTCTGGAAACTAAATTTAAAACTGAATTACAAAACGAACTAAAATCTATTGATGATAGTGAAATTAAAACTTATATTCAACAACAGATAGAAAATATTGATGATAGTGAAATTAAAACTTATATTCAACAACAAATACAAAATATTGATGATAGTGAAATTAAAACTTATATTCAACAACAAATACAAAATATTGATTATAGTGAGATTCAACAACGGATAACTACTATTAATAATGAAGTTTTAAAACAGGAAAGAAATATAACCACATTACAAAATAATCTCAATGAACTAGAATATATTAAACCCTATTATTTCTTTCTTCCATCTTTTAAAAAGGACAAAGAACATATAAAGGTGGATGACCGTGAAAGAATCTATTCTAATTATAAATATGGGTTTAAAATAATTATGAGATTTGATATTAATCTTCCTTCAAGGCGTCCTATTCCTATTGATACTGATATTGATATTCCTATTATTGATACTGATATTAATTTTCCTACAAGGATTTTTGGCAGTTCGAGGTATACTCAAATATTTAACAATACTATAATTGAAATTGTTTTTCCTATGAAGGTAAAAGTCGATTTTTCAATTCGTGATCGATTCACTGATTGTAAATCTCTTTTATTTTTTCACTTTATCAAAAATGATAACATCGTAGATACTAAAGAATTTAAATCTTGGGAGTTCCCTTTTAATATTTCGTCAAATCAGTTCTATGTAGATAAGCTTAGAATCTCAATCGAACCGGAAGATGGTAGTATAGAATATTGCACATTTAGTTTATTTGATGACATGATATTGGAAACGGAAACTCCACCATCAGTAAACATAGTTAGAAATCCAGAACCACGAGAAAATGAAAAACAGATTTATGATTTTTTACGAACAACAGATTTTGAATATGTGAAACTATATTTTGTTCATAATGATCTTTTTTTCTCTGTTGATGTTAATAAAAATCAACAATTTAAACATTTTCCAATAGCATTAACAGAAAATATAGATGTATCATATTTTTTCATAGAAATCTCTATTGAAAAAAAAACAAATTTTTTTGTTTATCGGGATAAGAAGAACAAGGAGTCAAAACAAGAAGCATTCTTAGTACATGTACATGTCACTATTGCACAAAACCCTAAGGATGTACGTAGAGCATTATCGGAAATTCACTTAATTTAACGTTTAAAAATGGAACAAGAAAGTAGACAAAAATACCTGATAGACAAACAAAACGAACTAAAAGTAAAACTAGAACAATATAATAAATGTAAGAAAAGATGGAGTAGAATTGATTCTGCTTTCAAAGCACTAAGTGTAGTTTTAACAGTAGGAACAACAATTGCAACGGCAGTAACTGGCGGATTGATGGTGCCAATACTTATTCCAACTGTATTAGCCGCAATTACTGCTATTCAAACCTCATCTTGTGGATTGATTGCTATGGGTTTTACATCCAAACAGAAATCTTATTTTAAAAAGAAAACCGAAATTTTAAATGCATATCTTAATAAGTTGTATATTTTCTTCGAAAGATCAAGAGAAGATAAGATCATTAGCGTTGAAGAGTTGGAAGAATTTAATGAAATTTTGGATAAATTTAATATACAAATATCAGCAATAAAAGATAATAAAAAAGAACTCCAAAAATTAGGTAATTAAAAAAAAACATATAAAAAATATGAATAACATTGAAATTATAGACGATGAAACATTCATAGAAAACATACTATTTACCGATCTTATCAGGGCTATTACTCATAAATTTTCAACATTTAAGGGTCAAATTGAAATAGATGGTAGGATAATCGAGAATGGAAATCACAAACAATTCATGAAACTTCTTGGTTTCAATGCCAAAACTTTTAAGACCATTTTGTCTAATATGGATGCAAAATCTGACTGCTCGGATTGGTATTTTACAGGGAAAATAATTTTACGTAGAGACAATTTTAAGGAAATAAGAAGATCAAACGCTGGTAGAGGAACTGAACTACTTAAAAAGATAAATGAATATAAAGGTAGAAATTGTTATATACCAACAGATGGTAACTGTTTTATCAAATGCGTAAATCATGTTTTGAAAAAAGATTTAACAAATAAATTTCAAACATTCATTAATACATTTCCAAAAGCGAATAGAAAAGGAGTAATGACAGCTGCTAGAATTAATAAATTCAATGAGAAATGTAATACTTCATTTCAAATTTACACTCCCGAAAATAGAAATGTACGCCCCACCCTCACAGACAAGGACAAGGCATTAGATTGGGTTTTATATTTACATAACTCACATTTCTGTCTTATAAGAAGAAATCAAAAAAGTCTAGGGATTAAAGAAATAGAAGATAATTATGAACAGGTATGGAAAACATGTAGAGATGATAATGCTGTAAAAGAAGTATCACCTTTGAAACTAAACGTATTTTCAAATATGAGTGATGATACTTTATTCGCTTGGGACTGTGAAACGTATTCAGATAGTGAAACGCGTAAAGCAATTCCTTATTCCTGTACGTTAATTAATTTAGAAAAGCTAAGAAAAAAGTTAGAGATGATACCTCCCACTGATAATATTCCAGAAGCATTTTATAACAAACTAATGAAAATAGTAGAAATATTTGTAGGCACAGATTGTATAGATCAAATGTTGAAATATTTAGGTAAATATGATAAAAAAAGATTAACATTGATTTCTCATAACGGTAGTGGTTTTGATAACTGGATCGTAATTAAAAACGTAAAGAAACTAACACAATGTCCACTAATAACACCCAGAGGAATTCTTTCTTTACCATTATCTAATCCATACACTGATGAAGATTTACAGAAAAGATGGAAACGACAGAAAGATATAAAAAGTAAATCCAATTATTTACAGCATATTAATTTCACATGTTCCTATCAACACGAAGCATCTAGTTTAGCAACATGGGGAAAGTCGTCTAATCTACCAATGAATTTGAGAAAGATCGTTGATGTAGACATTGCAAAATATACCAAAGATAACTGGGAAATTTTAAGACACGAATGGGAACCATATGCAAAGCGAGACACCCTATGTCTTGGAGCATGCTTGATAAAATATAACAAAGTTATGAAAGACGTTGTATTCCAGAGCGTTTCTAATAATCTAACGGCTCCATCTCTATCTTTAAAGGGGTGGTATTATTTGTATCATTACGATAAAGAAATGGTTGAAGAACCATATTACGAAAGTACAAGACTCGTACCAAAACATACTGAAAAACAAAATATAGAAAAGGTTTACTCACACACTAACCCTTTTATAAGACATTTTATAAGACGCTCTATTAAAGGAGGAAGGGTTTCTGCAAATCGAAAAATATTTACAACTGATAAAATCAATGAAATTTGTGATGTATTAAAGGAATATACACAAACAAATGACGACAACATAATTGATTTATTTAAAGAATATAGTAAAAGTGATAAAGATAAAACAGAGGTTAATTCAAAACTTAAAAATATACCATGTTCTAGACTGATGGCATTTGATGCTAACGGTTTGTATGCTTCTGCTATGTCAGATTTAGATAGTGAATATCCCAAAGCAGAAAGTGGTAGACCGTTTTTACCAGAAGAAAATAGAAAATTTGTCAAGCTCTTCAATGAACAAAACTTTAGACCCAAAACTGCTATTTTAACAGTTTGGTTTGAGTATCCCAAAAACATGTTCTTCCAACCGATACCAGCTAAAGATAAAATTAGTTTTACGAACAAAGAAGGAAAAAAGGAAACTGGCACTAAAATCAGATTCAGAAATGGTTTCTGTTCAGATGTTTTAACATCGGTCGATATTCAAGAAATAGTAAAAGCTGGTGGACGAATTATTAGAATATTAGATGGCATAGTATACGAAGAAAACTTTAGAACTCCTCCCTATAGAGACTACATTTTAATTTTGAGAGATCTAAGAAATCAATTCAAAAGGGATGGCAATATCGTTGGTAGTAATTGCATGAAATTATTAGGTAATGCCCTGTATGGGAAATCTATTCAGAAGGATATATCTTCATCAAAACATCTTTGGAATGACGTAACTTTAAAGGCTAACTTTGATTCACATGTTAAACACTATGAAAAAATAAATGAGACTCAATACATTGTTGATATAGAAGAAGAAGAAAAAGAAATTGACGATGTAAATAGTAAATCTACACGACTTACACCCAGTCATTTGGGATCATTCGTATTATCGCACAGTAAGAAAATAATGAACAATTTTATTCACGTAATAGATGGGTTTTATCAACCGGAAATATACTATACCGATACTGATAGTTTATACATTTCATCTAGCAATTGGAATAAATTAAATGAAGCTGGATTAGTATCCGAAAATGAATACTGTAAAGGAAAGAATGATTACGGTGATGGTGGAATTATATTCGGTTTATATTTAGCGCCGAAAGTCAAATACAATATCATACTAACTTCAGATGGTGTTTTAAAAGAAAAGAAAACATTTAAAGGTTATTCTAATGATAAGATAACTGTAGACGATTATATTCGGTTGGCTAGTGGATATGATATATCAAATGAATTTAAGAGAAATTGGGAAAAAAGTTTCACAAATGGAGTAGTTATTCCAAGGGATGATGATAAACAAAAGAAAGTTTTTAGAAGTTATTTAAATCTTGTAAAGAGAAAGGCTCCAAATAGTGAAGGAATCATGTATCCTTATTGTAATAAAGATGAATTGAGTTTGGATGAAAACTATGAATTTGATGATTTCGATTATCTAACTATTCAAGAAGAGAATGAAGAGTTACTTAATTCTTTTTAAATGAAGTTGAATAACAATTTCTTCGTTTCCAAAGTCTATAAACCTATTTTTACCATCTTTGATTTCCAGATTTATATCTTTGATCATAAAGGAATTAAGTGGTAAATATGTTGTTTGAAATGGTTTTTCTATAATTCTATATCCAATAGGAACAGTGAATGTTGGAAGACTGTAAATAATCTGACGTTTGTATTTATTGAAAAATCCACCGTTTATTAAATTGCAATGTATATTGATCACATCGACATCATTCTCGATATTAGCTTTATGTGGTGCTATAGTAGATTGGGTGTATACTCGTTTATCAAATCCTAGTAACGTATTCAATGAATTTTCTACGTTGAAATCAACTTGACTATTATTTCTTAATATCAATTTCATTTTGTTCAAATTTAAATTACCTTCGAATTCAATATTGTTTTTACCATTGACACTTCCTGCGTATTCAGATAGGTATTCGTTAATGGCTATGTATTCGTAACTTCCTGGTAGTAAACTTATGGTTTTGAATGTAGCTCCATTATCTGTTGATATTTTTATTTTGTTATTATCTTCGTTGATATTTCTAATGGAATTGTAAACAGAGAAATACTTTAATCCCAATTCATATTCTTGATTTCGATCGAGTTCATACTCATAGTCTAGAGATAATTTAATGTCTGATTTATTTGAGGTGATGACGAATAGTTGACTCATTTTTAATAACACTTTTATAATCATTTTTATCTATGATACCTTTTTGTAGGAGTCTTTTTAATATACAATTTAATTCATTATATTGTCTGTGTGATTGATGTCCTTCCTTCATTGCTGCTAATATTATTTGTAATCTATTAAGCAATTCTTCGTTGTTGTCGGATAAAAAAATTACACCATCTCCTGTATGTCCCAAAAAGTCATCGATTTCTTCTATAATATCATCAGTGTAGTTATCATCACTAGCATCGGTGTTATCATCTAATTCTTTTTCCAGTCTTCTTAATCTTAAAGTTTTTGGTCCTCCTGTCCTTGTCGATGTAAGAATGTCCACGTATGAATTCAAATCTTTGAAATTATAATCTTTATCATACCCATTCAAAAGATTAATCATACCGGGTGTTAAATCATATACAGCGTCTATTCTGTCAATCTTAAATGTTGGGTAGAGTTGATTGAAACGTATCCTAAAACCGTTAAGAATCAATCCATCCTGATCAATTGTTGGCTTTATTGTTTTGGCTAGGGTTGGATTTGGATTTGAAAAATAACGTTTTATATCATCTAATCTCCTGATTACGATTCCATCATCTTCAATGGGATATTCTATTTGTGGAGGAGATTGTTGAATTTGTTGTTTAGGAGCTTCTAATTTATTCTTGATATCCTCTTGACTTTTTAATATTGGTTTAAATAAAGTTTGTAGATTTTCCGTTAATCCGAGTTGTTGTAATCTGTTATTTTCAACTTGGGTCTTTATTTTATTCTTAGCTTTGATATATTCTCTATTTCTTTTTAAAATATTATTCCATTCCATTTTTAAAAAAATAAATTAACATATGTTGATCATTACTCTTTCACCCGCAGGTTTTCTGGTATTAACGAATACATATCCATGTTCCTCTGGATTTCTCCATTGAGCTTTACAAACCTTTTTAAACGAATCTCTGTCCATTCCGTGATTTATCGACTGTATGATTTGAGATAAATCTTTATCGTTTAATTCAAATAATAAAAAACAATTAGCATTTTTTCTAATGAACATAGCATCCATCCCGTAAAAAGATTGGGCTTGGTATAAGCAGTGACAGTTGTGATGTCTTCCCTTCGTGAAGAAATCTTGTTGAACAGTTTGATTTTTTTGCGCTACGCAGTCGTCAAACAATATTAAGTTCTTTCGTTTGCTATCAATATTAGACAAGTCCAGATCATTTACATTTTTTGTCAGAAACACTTTTATGTCAGTTGGATTGAAAGATGGATTCTTTTCTTTTATGAAGGTATCTAAGATATCTTTTATTTCCATTTCTCCTTTATCGTAATATTGAAATAATTCTTGAACATATTTCTTTGGTAAATATTCTAAAGCTTTGAGAAATTGATAATACGATTGTTCTGGTGTTGTTGTGTAGATATATAGAGAATCAAAATCTAAAAGGTTGGGGGTTGTCAACATGTTAAAAGTGAGATGAGTTTTCCCAGAACCTGAACTACCGCATATACACATGAGCATTGGATTATTAGGAAATATTTCTGAATGATTAAATTTCTTTCCCATTTTTATGTACCAAAAATTACACCTTCTCCTTTATACTTTGAAAGATATATTCCTTCTCCACTGTGTATATTTTTAAAAAATATTCCATTACCCTTATGTTTGACTTTGATTTCCCCTGTGTCAATACTATCCACTAATTTAGTTAATCCTTGTTTGACAGTTTTCTTAGTTTCTTCACTAAATCGATTTCCAAATTCTTTAACTGTACCTAATATGTCTGCTACTCCCGAACCTTTTGCTAACTTTTCCATTTCCAAATTATGTCTACGTTTTTCACTTTTTTCAGCTTCGGCTGCTTTCTTGGCATTGACGGCTTGAACTATTCCTGCTGTTCCGCCGGCCGTGGCACCGGCTGCGGCCAAACCTGCAAAGATCAAGGGTAGGAAAGGTAAAAATCCACCTTCCTTTATGTTCTTGTCAATTCTTTCTAAATCTATATCATCTCGTACTTTACAGTGTTTATATTTATCAATAAGTTTTTTAGTTATGCTGATTCTTTTACCATTGTAAGTAATTGTAGTTGGCTTTTCTGTTTCGATAGCATCTATTATTCTTTTTACTAAAGTTTCGGGTTTCATTTTTAAGGGATTAATTTATTCTATTCGAATCATCCGTCTGTCGGATATTTTTATTATATGTTTTGCTTCTTCCAATAATAAACAATAACCGGTTACATCTCCTTGTGTTTTTTCGATATGAATATTTATGTTTACTCCAGTTTTGAAAAGATCTTCTTGATGAGCTGATAGATCAAAACAGAAGATTGGGTGATTAATTGCAAAATCTACATATCCAAACTGAGGTGGATTTCCAAATAATTCACACATATTTTTATAATTTCTATACAATTCATTATAATCCTTTGTGGATGGATTAATAGTTAAAGGTTGGTTAGGATAATTATCGTTGTTTAATCTTACTTGAACTTTACGGATTATAGGATCTTGAGTTTGGTTCATTGCCACTCTAAAGATATTGTTGTTATTTGTCTGAGAATCTGGTAAGTTCTTGAAACCAACTATTAAATATCTTGCTGGTTTAATGCTGTTAGTGATTGGCCATGTTGTGGATTCTCCAGTTAAAGTCATGCTCCCTACAGTGTTGCGACGAAGAAAAGCTATTTCAATGTCTTTAGTTAACGAGTTGAATATTCTCGTTTCTACTTCAATTGATGGTGTTATTACGGGTATGAAAAGTTGGAGATTTGTTATTTCTAATTTTGCATTTGAATTAGCTTCTCCAAAGAATATCTTATCGTCATTAATTTCTCTTTGTAAATGAATTTTAAATGGTAAACCTATAGAAACTTTTCGATGTTCTAAAAGACCGAATAAAGGATATAATTTCCAATTTACGTAATTACCCCATCTATTATCCTCAACAACATTATTGTACTGATTTACTCGTTTGTCAAACCCCTGGTTTACAGCTCTACCGATTCTCTCAATGCTATTTCTGGCAATGACTCTCATTCTAGCGATATCAGCATCGTTAGCTACAGTTTTTACTGGTTCTTTTAAAACGGTCCCATCACCAACATCGGGTATCCAACCCGAGACTGAATCGTAGTTTTTGGGGTAAAGGACTGTTTTCAACATTGTGTCAAATTCTCCAGGGTGTTTGATGGTTTCTATGGGGTTTGATCCCGCTTCCAAAACCATTTCGCTAAATAAAGAAGGAAAGAAATTATTTTCTAATGTTGTATTAGTCTGTGGGACTCTATTTTCATTTGCTGTTCCGTCCTTGATTTTGAAATCGCATCTGAAATAGGCATCAGACAGTAGCAACCAATTTGACAGTGAATTGATCTCGAAAGTGACCCTCCCACCATCATTCAATTGTGATTTAGATCCAACACTCGGAGAAATAATTATGAAATCTTCTTTTTTTTTATTAAATGAATAAAGAATTGGATCGTATAATCTAAAAATTGGATCAAGAATTTTATTTGCCATTTTTAGAGGAATTATTTTGTTAAAATACAATACATTTACTATATGCATATATAATGTTTAATAGAACAAAATAACAACATATAAATAAGTTCAACAATGTTTAGTAACAACTTTTACTGTATTAATCAACCCCTTGACTACGGATAAACACTGGTAACCAAGAGGTGATCATACAGACTCTCTCCATGGTTTCAAGTATTATATAAATAAGTTCAACAATGTATTAAAGGGAGGTAACAATTTTTACTGTATCAATCAAGTTGAAACCCCTTGACTACGGATAAACACTGGTAACCAAGAAGTGATCATACAGAATCGCTCTATGGTTTCAAGTATTATTATATAAATAAGTTCAACAATGTGTAAAGGGAGGTAACAACTTTTACTGTATCAATCAAGTTGAAACCCCTTGACTACGGATAAACACTGGTAACCAAGAGGTGATCATACAGAATCGCTCTATGGTTTCAAGTATTATTTATATCCACACATTGGTAACGCGTAGTGAAGGAAAATTATCGATAATCAACATGTTGAATTCTACTAGAAATACACAAAGAGAGAAGTTATTCACTCAGGGTAAAATCAATAATCCATTCAGACAAAGCCATAAACGAGTAGTGAAGTATAAACATTGAATGTTCTGTATAATATAGGAAACTCTATTACATGTGAATATTGCACAGTCTATGCACCGCTTTGAAGAGATCGCTATATAGTTACAAGTATTATTTCTATAAGAGCCGTAACACGTGATGAATATCGATTATCAACATGTTGCATTAAACAAAGAAAGTTGTTAATGTTAAAATCAATAGTCCATTTAGACAGAGTCATAAACGAGTGAAACATTAAATCAATACATTCTGTATAATCTAGAAACTCTATTACGTGAATATTGTACAGTCATTATGACTCACGTTCCTTTCCAAAACCTTTGTTGTTCAGTACTGGCTTTTAATTCCTTGTCAATATCAGGCATCCAACTAAGAAATTGAGTAACTGAAACTGTGACTGTTTTAAACTTTGGGTATTGGGTACATAGTTTTGCAAGACGTCTTAGTTTTCTAGAATGGCTTAGCGAAATACTTAAGTTGGTTTTAACGAAATTAGTAAATAAACCAAAATGTAATATAAAAAGTTTCTGGAGCCACTGTCCATACGTTACATACACTTGAATAGTTTGCGCTGAGTTTTGTTTAATATAACTATCGCAATCCTTCACTATGTCTTTAACCGTGTTCTCTTCGTTTATACTATTGTCAAAATGTTTCAATTCCTGCGAATGGGGCAAATCACACACACTATTTTTGAGTTTTTTTAACACTTCCTTATTTTTGGTAAAACTTTTGTTGAAATTTAGAGGTTTTGGTTTTCTAATAAGTGTTTCCTTCTTTTCAAAATGATAGTCCTCAACTGTTTGTAAATCCTCAAGTAGCATCTTTTCTTTTAATTCCGTATAATGATCTAAATGCTTCTGGTGGTAATTTATGTGAGCTTCGATAGCATTTGTATAAATCCGCTTGACATCCTCTTGAACTGAAAATAAAAAAACATAGTGTTTTAACGAGGAAAACTATTTGGCACTGTCGTAGGCCACCCAGCTATAAAAATGACAGATAATTACATATTAAAATGTACTTACCTGTGTCTGAAGTTTGAGATCCCACTGACATGCTTTCTTCTGCCATGTTTCCCCTGTAGATGTGTCTGTCTCAAACAAAGAACGCAAACTGAATACTATTTACTAGAAAGAGCTTGTTCCCATAGTAATCAATGTATTGACGTCATATATTCATGCAATATTGATCTAAGGGCGAACTAATGTCTCACATACAGTTCAATAACCTCAATATTGATTTATAATAAAACCTGATGTCTCACATACAGTTCAATAAACTCAATATTGATTTATAATAAAAACCTGATGTCTCAAATACAGTTCAATAACCGCAATATTATCACGTAATGTATTTGATTAGAAATAGTTTATTGATCAGTTCACCATGAATACAGTTAGCTCATAGTAATCAAATAATGACGTTTATACGATGATAATGCAACATGATTAAAGGGAACTAAATCTGTCAATCTTAATAAAACCAGACCACAATGGATTTCAAAGATAAATAAATCATTTTCAAATAGTGGGATAATATGTAATTTGAGGTATTTTATGCTAGGTAGGGACTTGATGGAATGTAGGAAATTTATTGAAGGTGTTTGTTGTAAGAATTCTATGAAAAATGTAGGGTGTTTTATGAAATGTAGAGGTTTTGTTTTGGGTACGCTCAATTTGGTTGCATTTTTTCCTCATGTAGTTATAGATTTAACGCATGTTTTTTCCCCCATGAAATGAAAAATGGAATGGGGGAAACATGCGTTAAATCTATAACTACTATAACTACTATTTGAAGGCTTATATCTCGTGACCTTGACCTTTGATGACCTTGACCTTTAGTAGGTCAAAGGTCATTGACCTTGGCTACCTGATGATACTTTAATATTTGACCTCCGATATCAACTTCCGGTTTTATAGGTGTCCAAAAATAGCCAAATTCGCAACTTTGTACTGCTCCTACAGGTGACCTAATTAACCTAGAGAGTTCATTTTTGCATATTCTGAATGGGCTTCATGAGCTCTTTCGAACGATATATCACAATGCATTGTAATGCAAAATTAGTTTTCTTTAAATTTTTGCAATTTTGAAAACCTTTACCCGATTTTTTGAATTTGTTGACTTTAATATATGCATAGTTTATGATCCAGTACGTTTAGAGGCTTGAAAATTGGAACATAAGTGAACATAGCCCATATAAATGAATCCATCAAAAAAAAATTGACATGGGCGTGGCACATCCGGGTTAAACTTCGATTTTGTGTACATTTTGTTGTCTGGAAAAAATCAATATAGACTACATTTTTTTGAAAAATGTTTTTGCACACACCAACCTCATTACTTTAACTCAATTATATCAAAATTTCAGCTATTTCTGCTGTATAGTTCAAAAAAGGGAACAAGGTTTATCAATTTCAAAATTTCCGATTATAGATTTTGACCTTTTTTGACATTTATGATTGTATATCTCGTTAACCAATAGATGCAAAGGCTTGATAATTTAGCCATAGTCAGATATAATTAATATAAATAAAGTCACATAAAAAATCTGATGTGGGTGAGGCACATCCGGGTAAAAAAAAATTTTTGTCAAAATTTTGTTTATCCCAAAAAAAGGTAAAGTTTAAATTGTTTTCAAAAAATGACATTGCATACAGTTACAGCATTGCTTTATTCAGCTTATGTTAAAGGCTCATTGATTTCGGCTTTGTAGTTCAAAAAAGGTAACAAGGTTTAAAAAAAAAATATATTTCGTTTTTGACCTTGACCTTTGTTTACCTTGACCTTTTTAGGATCAAAGGTCATTGTCTTTGGCTGTTCATTTATACTTTCATATTTGATGTCTAGCTTCAACTTCCGGTGTTATTACTGTATGCATTTCCAAATTTTAAACACTTGTTTCTCGTGAATTTGACCTTGAGTGACCTTGACCTTCAGTAGGTTGAAGGTTATTGATAAATGTTTTCAGCTGCTATGTTCAAATGTTAGGTCTGGTGACTACTTCCGGTTTCACAACCTTTCCAAAAATTAAAATTTTTTAAAAGTTGCCGACTTCTTTGACACTTCGGATTTACGTTCAGGGCCCATTTTTTTTTAAATTTCCCTTAGCAATTTGCACATTTGCAAAGTCCCACTCTGTGCCACATGTGGCTCTAGTTGTTTTTTTTTTTTCAAATTTTAATTCGATCGTTACAGGTATAGTCAAACAGATGTTTCGTTTGTCTGTCTTCTGGTATTCCCGCATCCCTTTTAGTTAATCTGCCTGTGTACTGGTAGTGCTGCGCCCCTTTTATTTAGTCTGACTGCTGGTAGTTCTGCATCTCTTTTAGTCTGTCTGCCTGCTGGTATTTCTGCATCCATTTATTTAGTCTGACTTCTTGTAGTTCTACATCCCTTTTATTATTCCTGCAAACATATTGCAGTGCACTCTCTACTGACACACACATGAAATTGAGTGAGTATTTTGACAAGTGCGTTTTTATCTGTTCAACTCTTATCTAATAATATTATTATTATTATTATGTACTTGATCTCTAAATCATCAAATTCTGTAAAAAAAAAAAAAAATTTTTTGTGTCTATGTTGTATATTGTATCTATGTTTATCCCCATGGGCTGGGTGTGAGACAGGACCGTTATCACTCGTGGTATTGGGCCTAATTATGACCCATGTAAAATAAAGAGTTTATTGCAGTGCGTTCGATAATCGAACGCATTGCATTGTTTTGCAAACGGCGATTTTTTTTTTTTTTTTTTCGAATTTTACACTCGCTATTTTAGTAAGAAGGCAACATGCCACAAACAGATTTGTTCAATTCCCTACGATAAATTGTTGACCATCAACTATTAAATATAAATTGGTGCCATTTTGACAAACCGGAAATGAGGTAGAACAAAAAACACAGTTTTGGTTTTTGGAATCTCACAGCTCTATTTTTTATCCGATTTTTATCAAACTGTTTTGAACTGTTTTCTATAACTGTGCGCTACGAAATAAAAGTTTTAAACTTCTCCAATTTTGACTTTTAGTTGACTATTTTCTTAATTTTAATTTTTGCGTTTTTTTCAACTTCTACAACATTATGATTCTAAACAAAATGCAGTTTTCAAAATTTTGATACCACTTCCGGTTTTTACGTAATTAGCTTCTAAATTTAAAATTTCAACTTCCGGAAATTTGAAGATATTTCAAATTTGTTTTTTTCAATGTGTTATAATTTGTTATAACAACAATTTGAAATAAAAAAATCCGACCCGGAAGTAACAGATCATCCGCCATTTTGATATGAGTAACTTTTATAAAATTAAAAATGGGGCCTCAGGGTTATGAGAGGCATCCGTAACTTTAGTATTTTTGGAAACTACAATAGATTTCTAAAAAAAAGTCTAGCCGCCGATTTTTGAATTTTGATTTCAATTTTTTTTTTTTATTTTCGTTTTGATTTTTTATGCAATTACTAAAACTTTCAAGGCTCATATCTTTTGACCTTGACCTTTGGTGACCTTGGTACCTGCACAAAAGTTATTGCCCTTGATGAAATATATCCAATGATGTATTCATGTTTCTGATCCGATGTATACTTCCGGTTTTATAGGCAATTGAAATTTGTGATTTCTGACTTTAAGCAGTCATGTCACGTGACCTAGCGTAAATACGTCAAAAATGATTTAACAATCATATTATGCGTAATTTGCTCTTTCCAATGATGTACGACAATATACACTTAAATCAAAATTGCACGATTTAAAATTTGAACATTTTGTGCAAATTTCCATTGTAACTGTGCGTGTTTTTTTTCAAATTTTATTTCAATCGATTTGAAAGTTTACAGATGGAAAGATATTTCGATTGCAATCCAAAATCCGTTTTCGAAAAATTGATACCACTTCCGGTTTTGACGTAATTAGCTTGTAAATTTGAAATTTCAACTTCCGGAATTTGGAATATATTTGAAATTTGTTTTTTGCAATATTTAACATTGTGGTATATCAACAATTTGAAATAAAAAAATTTAACCCGGAAGTTACAAATCGGCCGCCATATTGATATGACTAACTTTTGTAAAACTCAAAATGGGGCCTCAGAGTTATGAGCGGAAATCGTAACTTTGATATTTTTGGAAACTACAGTCGATTGCATTCATAGAATTGTTAATCGATTTTTGATCTTCTGTTTTGCCTCTCTTGCATTTCCGTTTTATTTTTTTCAGTAATTACAAAAACTTTCAAGACTCATACCTCGTGACCTTGACCTTCGGTGACATTGAATAAAAGTTTTTGCCCTCGATGAGATCTATCCGACTATGTATTCATATTTGTTGTCCGATGTATACTTCCGGTTTTGTGAGCAATTCAAATTTGCGATTTTTGACTTTACCAGCAACATCCAAGGTTTCGCTAGTTGTGGTAGCTTTCTTTGTCTATAAATAATACCATTACAGACCTTTTAGAAAACAGTTTTTAAGTTATTCCAAAACTGTTACGCACTGCTCAGAACCATGCAAAGCCTATGGATCTAGTTATTATTATTATAGAAACCTCCCATTGAAGAAAGGTTTGAAAGGTGAAATGTTCGATATTTCAAGCTCCCACTCGGCCAGTGAAATCAGATAAAAACTGCAGTCACTATATAGTGCTCACATGAACTGTTGACGGACGGTCCAACGGACAGGGGCGACGGAAATATACGTCCCCATTTCCAAGTGGCTGTATTAAAATTACCCGAAAAGTTATCAAATATTTTGGAGCTTTGTCTGAACTTTTTTTTTCCAATCCAAGATAAAATCTGCATGGTCATCCCACATATATTAGGAGAAAAACAACTTTAAAATTTTCAATGGAAACATTATAACAAAACGAAAACGTAACCATTTGTTACATGAATTTGAATGTATATAAAAGTGTTTATGACGGTCTTTAGGTCACAAATATTAAAATGTTGATTGTTAGATAAAAAATATTACTTCGTTATTGCGTTATATTATTATTTAATCCATTTAGTTATTCTATTCCATTTAATCCTGACTGAATTTTGTTATAAATGTCGATTTACGTGCTGATTTTCATATTTCAGATTGAAAAAATTAAGATAGAACATGATAATTCTGGGAAAGGTCCTGCATGGTTCTTAGATAAAGTTACTATTGGTGTACCATCTGAAGGTCGAAGTTATGAGTTTGTGTGTAATTGTTGGTTATCTAAAACAGGCGGTGATGGGCTGATTGTAAGAGAACTAAATCTGTCTAAATTGAAAGGTAATATATTATATCAATTTTGACTTGTATTACATTGTGGATGTTAATAAGTCACTTGTCACTTTATGTAACAGATCTATTTATACGAGCAAATATCTTTATATAATTTATCTTACATACACAATTTAAAAAAAGAGTTTCTTGGTTATTGTCCACCAGAATATTGAACCGTCCTTTTTGTGGGACTTTGCTACCGCAAAGTCCCAGTTTGTTTTCGAAATGTCTATTCTTTTTTTTTTTTTTTTTTTTTTTTTTTTTCGTTTTTTCCACAGGGCACACAGCTAAGGATTCAACTGCTTTAGAAACATTTCTACCTATGTTGACCTTCTCCTGTGGCAACCTCGTTAATAAATATAAATTGAAACAGTTTTGCAAAAGTGCAATTTGCACATTGCAACATTAGCAAAAACAGGTTTTTCGACCCTGGAAGCTACATTTTTGGGCCGATTTTGATCGGGTTTTCATTTTTGGAATCTGTGACTAAATTCTGATACGACTAAAGTTAAAAAATTTCAAATTTCGAAAATTCGTAGCATAAATTTTTTTGCCGATATTCGAAATTTTTTGACTAAATTTGAGTTTTTTTCGGATCAATCGGAAATTTTAATAAAAGATGCATGTCACTAATATAAACAATTTGACTTATTCAAAATTTTGGCGTCACTTCCGGTTAAAGGGGAAAATCGGTTTTCACTTCCGGTTGAATAACTTCCGGTGATATTTCTGAAATTCAACGAAATTTTGTTGAGCGGTAGCCAAAGTAATTCTACAGCCGATTTAAAAATAAAATTCAACCCGGAAGTAGAACTTTGGCCGCCATTTTGATTTTCTTGAAACATCACATTTGCTATTCCGACATAACGGCTGGTCCGATTTGAATGATTTTGGTGTCAAATGAAAGAACATAAAAATTGTGGGAATTCTCAGGAAGCCGATTTTTGAATTTCGATTTTGCTTTTTTGCAATTTGCAATTGAATTTTTTCAATATTTGAAGGCTTATATCTCGTGACCTTGACCTTTGATGACCTTGACCTTTAGTAGGTCAAAGGTTATTGACCTTGGCTACCTGATGATACTTTAATATTTGACCTCCGATATCAACTTCCGGTTTTATAGGTGTCCAATAATAGCCAAATTCGCAACTTTGTACTGCTCCTACAGGTGACCTAATTAACCTAGAGAGTTCATTTTTGCATATTCTGAATGGGCTTCATGAGCTCTTTCGAACGATATATCACAATGCATTGTAATGCAAAATTAGTTTTCTTTAAATTTTTACAATTTTGAAAACCTTTACCAGATTTTTTGAATTTGTTGACTTTAATATATGCATAGTTTATGATCCAGTACGTTTAGAGGCTTGAAAATTGGAACATAAGTGAACATAGCCCATATAAATGAATCCATCAAAAAAAAAATTGACATGGGCGTGGCACATCCGGGTTAAACTTCAATTTTGTGTACATTTTGTTGTCTGGAAATAATCAATATAGACTACATTTTTTTGAAAAATGTTTTTGCACACAACAACCTCATTACTTTAACTCAATTATATCAAAATTTCAGCTATTTCTGCTGTATAGTTCAAAAAAAGGAACGAGGTTTGTCAATTTCAAAATTTCCGATTATAGATTTTGACCTTTTTTGACATTTATGATTGTATATCTCGTTAACCAATAGATGCAAAGGCTTGATAATTTAGCCATAGTCAGATATAATTAATATAAATAAAGTCACATAAAAAATCTGATGTGGGCGTGGCACATCCGGGTAAAATTTGATTTTGTCAAAATTTTGTTTATCCCAAAAAAAAGGTAAAGTTTAAATTGTTTACAAAAAATGACATTGCATACAGTTACAGCATTGCTTTTTTCAGCTTATGTTATAGGCTCATTGATTTCGGCTTTGTAGTTCAAAAAAGGTAACAAGGTTAAAAAAAATATATTTTTTCCGTTTTTGACCTTGACCTTTGTTGACCTTGACCTTTTTAGGATCAAAGGTCATTGACCTTGGGTATTTATTTATACTTTCATATTTGATGTCTAGCTTCAACTTCCGGTGTTATTACTGTATGCATTTCCAAATTTTAAAGACCTGTTTCTCGTGAATTTGACCTTAAGTGACCTTGACCTTCAGTAGGTTGAAGGTTATTGATAAAGGTTTTCAGCTGGTACATTTAAATGTTAGGTCAGGTGACTACTTCCGGTTTCACAACCTTTTAAAAAAAAACAAAAATTTTAAAAGTTGTCGACTTCTTTGGCACTTGGGATTTACGTTCAGGGCCGTTTTTTTTCTAAATTCCCCTTAGCATTTTGCTCATTTGCAAAGTCCCACTCTGTGCCACGATTGGCTCTAGTTTCTGATTGTATTATATCTGCCCACGTAAAGGATCACAGAAATTTTGTTCTGTGAGAAATTTGAAAAATCAGATTATTAAAAGCGAAGACATAACTTAGAGACGTTTTTATTGAAACACACAATATAGTTATATGTACTTTACTTAACTTAATTTATATTTTAGAATGTGATTACAAGTATACAAATAAAACATCTGTGTCTTCTGGAAACTTTGATGATAAACCAGTATCTGGACAGAAGGAATGTGATGAATTGTGTAATACCAATACCAGATGTGGCGCTACATATCTATCTGTCAAAAGAATGCATTGTTATCTTTATCCAACACCAACCATATTCGTGTCTTTTGATATAGATCTAAAGCAATGTTTGAAGATCTGTTCAGAGATGAGAGCATGTTTAACGATGAGTAGTTTGTCGTCGGGTGAATGTTTTTTATATAACATTACTCTGAACCAAATACCTGATGTCTTGAAATATGAGACCATACCCAGTAATACCGTAGCAGAAAAAATATGCTAATTAAAACATGATTATCATAATATAACTATTTTATTTCTATACTTCGGGTAATAACCTGAAGTTTGGGGTAGCTTATTGTCATCATTAAATTGACCAGTATAGTCATGCATTAGTCTGAGATTTGTTTTGATAACGTTAACACTGTTCATCAAAATACCAAACGCTCTCTATTTACATATTGTTGTTGTTGACATGTTGTCAAAGTCAATGAATCGTGAGCTGTCTATGCACAAAAGCAAGCAAACCTTTGTCCAGATCCGAACAAAAAAAGGGGTAGTGTATAATCCGAAGATCGAAGACCTGTATAATCCGAAGATCGCAGACGCCAACTATAATCCGCAGACCCCCCATACTATATTCGGCAGACCCAACTATAATCCGCAGACCCCCTATACTATATTCGGCAGACCCCCTTTACTATATTCGGCAGACCCCAACTATATTCGGCAGACCTCCTATACTATATTCGGCAGACCCCAACTATAAACCGCAGACCCCCTATACTATACCTTAATTTTTTATACACCCACATGAAAATTTTATTTCCGTCACCCCTGTCCGTCAACAATTTCTTGTGTACATGATAGAAACCAGAGTCTTTATCCAATTCAAATGAAACTTGGTATGTGTATTCATCTTGATAATATATCGAATGAGTTCGAAAATGGCGCAATTCCAGTCGTCGGTTTATGAGTTATTGCCCTTGCCCTTCAAATTTCACATAATAACAAATTGTATACAGCTGGCCTTAAGGAAATAAAGAACAAAATGAAACTTCAAATACATACTTCACTACAACTCAAGACATTTTAAACGACATTCAATTCACTTCATTTCAAAACATCTCCTCATGCATGACAGATCGCAGTACTACAGGAAACAAAACAAATAAACTCATAAACAATGAAACCTCATCTTTCATCTATCCATTTAAATGTGCAGTACATTCATTACTTCAATTCTCAGGCACATGTTTCAAAGAAATCACATCCATAGAAAAAGAATTCATTACTTCATCTTCAGCATGTGACACCAAAACCATGTTATCATTCATTTCTAAACTGTTCTTCAAAGTTTTCTTGAAGGAGAATGAGATCTCCAGAATTCCAATCATCCGCAACAAAGGCAACAGTTTCAACGTCGAATTTTACAATGCAGCAGGTCTCTTCTATATTTGTCCATTACTTATTCAATATTTTTCTACAACTAAATCTTCTCTTAATAACACACAAAACTTTATTTACACCCGCTTACAGCAAGATATTTTTCAGATCATTAGGGATCATTTCAAAATCAATCACAGAATCATACTGGGCTTCGTGTACATCAACACCATCAGCATTGGAAATGGGGGGCATTTTTAACTCTATGCACACAACATCCTCATTTATTACTTCACAACAAAATTCAACTTTTCATAGGACCTCAAAACAGATTAACAGACATTCAGAACAAACTCTACGAACCATGTCAACTTGATAACCAATGCACCATCATATTACAAAGATTATGCAACAAACTGAAATCTAAATGTGACCAACTTTTTAAAGACTTTCTTCCATCAAGTTCATATCATCAACCATCAGTAGAACTCATAGACAGTTGCAAATCATGTCCACCACACAACATCGGGGTAGAACGGGTAATGGCTAAACTAGACAATCATATCACAAGGGCACCTAACATCAACACATCAACAATCGAATCACACATCACATTTCAAAATAATCAAACATCATCAAGGTCACCTCATAAATCACATCACATCGTTTCTACAGCTCGCCGTCTAAATCCATCATACATAAAAAATATTAAAGAACACTCTTTACAGACTGTGCAACCATCATCAAAGAAAAGCAACAGGCCAAATTAAAAAAGACACCAAAATCATTCAACAATCATCCATCATTAACAGTCACCTTTGGAAATTACATGAAATAGACACCCAACTTACAAATCATAACACGAAAAAAGACAAATTCAGCGCCATTAAACAGCAAATAAATGCATAAAAACATATACCATCAACAAAATCATTAAAAGATAAATTGCTGTTCAGTTCCAAAGGTAAACCATATGACATCACCACATTGAAAGAAAACTTAAAGTCATTAATCATCTCATCACATCAACATCAGCAACAGTAACAATACCCTTCGACCAAATTACAGAATTTTATTGTGGATTGTGTTTTAATCACATCTGGACAGATAATTCAATAGATGTGCAATATACAGCTAAGATTTTGTCTAAAGAGGCTGATGAATACCAGGTGAATAATATGCCATACACATCACAACTAATAATAAAAAAAACAACCACATCAAACACTTGCTGATATTTACAAAAACACTAGTTTTAAACCTATTGTGGTACACAAGCAATATCACTTTGAATAACTTGACTTAACACAGCAAACAATAATATATTACATTAATGTTCAAATTTGTTGAATGTACAATATTCATTAATTTATTGGAAGAGGTAAATTAGGTTGAAAGTTGCACTTTTGATTTACTGTTGGTGATGGGGAAATTGATATTGAATTTATTATTTTACAAATAGATAGGAATATAGTGGCTGACAAATAACGAGTCAAAAGTGTAAACTACAATGGTTGAATCAGTGTTGCTTTGAAATATCTAATCTTTTAAAACACAGCATATATATGATGTGTATATTTTATATATATTATATATTTTCCATGAAAAATAAACATCCATACATGGTAGGCTTTTTTCGGTTTTTATTATAATACTTTAAAATTAATGTTAATTTTATTTATTTTGTTCAGATATTATACTGGATGACAATTGATGAGGATGAAACAAATGGGGAAATATTCTGCCTAAAATTAGCAGAATTACTGGAAGATTACAAAGAAGGAAATATTTCTTTTCTGCGGTGAGTTTTTTCTTCCCAAAAAGCTTGTGAATGCATTATTATCTATGAAATCAGGTGTCTGATCAGGATACAAATTGAAAAGTATTTCAGTGTATGTAAATGTTTAATGTACAAAATCAATTATTTCCAGGTCCTGAAAAAAGTCAATCAGTTCAATTGTGTGAACAAGTGTTTGAATGTGAAACTGACTATAGATTTATAACAGGTAAGATTTACACATAGTTATTCCCTTTTATGAATTATGAAAAAATGTTTGTAGTCTAAAACACAAGTTAAAATATCATGTTATGTCCCTTGAATTGCATTTTTTTCAAAAATTAAAATACTTACAAACTAAAGGATATCTACAAATTTTAAAACATTTTTCACAAACTTTATGCAGTTGCGCTTCCTTCCTAATGAAATTTTTTGCTTAAAAAATATTTGTAATTTTTAGGTAGAATAGCTAAATAATATTAGATTAATAAAGTAATCCCTTTGCTACCAACTTTATTAAATCTTTATACTCCAGAGACTGATATATATTCATCATTTAATAATTTTACATCTTAAACCCGAAAGTTATTACAAAACTTAGTAATTTGTGATTCAGGCCTAAGATAACCATGCCAATTTGTTAAGAACAAAAACAAGGCTAAGTCCAAATTTGAAATTTTACGCAAATGAATGTTAAAGTAAGAGTTTTCACCAATTCAGCTTTCTTACAGAATTCACGGGATTAGAATATAAATTAACTACCTAAATATTCCATTTTCATTGTTTTCTGATGTCGGGCATATTAAATGGAGTTAACCCTAATGTCATTTTGAACAAACATAATGTGGATAATCATAAAGGTGATTACTTTTTAACTGGAAGACACAGACAATAATCTACTTTCAATTTATTGACTAACCCCTTCAATTCTTAACTGCGGAAACTCTGACGTTTTAAATCTAACACCGTAGTTTCTGGGTCCACGGCTGCTACTGGCTTCCTACTGCATCATTCATTTATTACTGAACAATTGATAATGTCATCAAACAAGATAGTGGACCAAGGCCATATACGCCTAACGAGAAAGCCTTAAATTTAATCAGGATAAAAATAAACTTTCTCAAACCTTTCGACCTTTAGGTCCAATAACATCCATTTGAAGTTTCAACAAAATTGGTTGAAAACTAAGATAGTAATAGCATATTCAAGACTTTTAGGCAAGGGCAATAACTCTGCTACTAACGGTCGAAAATAGCTGAAATTCGAACTTGATCTTTGTTTTCTGAATATGCATATACACACCCAATTTCATTTGATTCCGTCAAAAATTCTAGTTTTTAGAGCGTTTACAAGCAATTGATGTTGATAGAAGCACTTACTGTATAGAGGGTAAAGGGCGATAACTCCTCAAAACTGATAAGAGGCCTAAATCTCGAAAAAGCTTTAATTTTAATCAGGAGTAAACTAAACTTTCTCAAACCTTTCGATTTAGGTCCAATAGCATCCATTTTAAGTTTCATCAAAATCGGTTGAAAACTAAGCATATTCTAGATTTGGGGCAAGGGCAATAACTCTGCTTCTAACAATCGAAAATAGTTCAAATTCGAACTTGATCTTCGTTTTATGAATATGTATACACATATTAAATTTCATTATACACATATCAAATTTCATTTGATTCCATCAAAAGCTCTAGTTTTTAGAGCGTTTACGAGCAAATGTTGACGGACGGACGGACAGGGTGCCGACAATATACGTCCTCATAGAGAGACGAGGGCGTATAAAAATCATATTTAATTTCATACAACGAGGAATTTGTTGATCTTTCCTAGATAATACTTTATAAATTGGTTATTTGTTTTCAATATTTAATTGTAAAAATGTTTGCAGAGAAAATTGATGACTTGAGAATTAATTGCGGTTACGTGCTTGATATTCACTTACTATAAAAACATGGTACCAAGAGAAGTAAAATACTCTAACGCTCACACCCAATTATAAAACAATTGTTGAGATGAATAGTAATGCAGATCGGATCGGGATTAGTGTCGTCATCAAGCACATAGTTTTAGTAGGATGGATGGAACCACGACCGTCTGATAGAAAACTGGACTTCTACAAATTGATGCTATCGATGTTCCCGATATGCAGAAAATGCCTTTACAATCCCATAAGGTCAATGTTTAAGAAGTCCCATAAATACCGAAAAAATGCAGCTTCTATTGGGTCTATAAAAAAAATCACAATTGTGGTTACATTGAATTCAAGTAATGAAGGAGATTTTACTCAGTTGAAAATATACACTGTGTGTGTACGTTGAAAGCTACCGATCCATATTATAATTGCAAATAATTTGGAAAGTTTACGTCAAGAGTTCTCTATGAATCTTAAAACGATGTTGAGGTTTGAAGTGAAATTGGTGTTTTAAGTCTTCCTTATTCAATCTTGGTGGACTAATTAAAATACGCAGATAGTCTTTTAGAAACGATAAACGAAAACGTCAGTAGTCAATATTTCATTTCACCATTCCCTGATTATTTACAAACAGTTCCTTCCACGAATAGGACATATCTCAATACATTAAAACATGTAACCCATTTACATCTACACGACAAGGACTCTTTTAAATGTGTTATGTAGAATAATATAGTTTTTACCACTGGTCAATATATGATGTTAATAGTAAAATAATGGATAAAGTACTGAATTCACTTCATATGTAGATCTTTGTAAATCTGGGGCCTGGTTTTCGAAAGTATCGTAAGATATGTCTTAAGATGTATCTTAGGACACATTTTATGACTATCTTATGACCATCTTACGATATGTAATATGGTGTAAATCAAAGCTGTCTTACGATGGTCATAACTAAGATGATCTTAAGACTGTCATAAGTGAAGATAGTTGTAGGCCTATTAATTTTAATAATGATTAAAAAGGAATAAATTTAATATAAAAATGTAACAATTAAAAAAAAAATATAATTTTTTAAATATATTAACGTTAAATTTTATATTAAAGGAATTTAAAATCGTAGTGGATCATTAATTGTTTGAATTTAGTTTATTTATTTATAATTTTATGCGAATGTGTGTACCGTAAATGGAACCGACTACACTTAAAAAGTTTATATTTTATTAAAAACCTCTCTCAACGTGCCAAATTCCAGCTAGGTCAGTTAACATCTGAATGTAGATATTACAAACCTCCTTTGAACAAGCAGTTACAACACGTGTTATTTGAGATACACTTGGTCTGGATATGTTACGAACATCAGCATTGACCATCTGAAAGTACCTGTGGCATAAAACCATGACTTGGAATAAAACACAAGATCTTGGCCTGATAGCCTTGCTAGGTCAGTTTGGAACATTCTACATAAACCTAGTATCAATGGACGTGAAAGTTTATATATCTACATACTATTTGTTCATCATCCATGTAATTTAGTGGATTATTTCTGCCTCGAAATACTTTGTTTCGGCGTACGTGTTCAGCTTGTTGTCGAATGTGAATGTAAAAAGTAGCCATATTCTGTTCCTAACGTGATATCAAAGCTTTACGTTGAATATAAAACCATCATAACTTTTGTGATCATAAGTCATGTCGCGAGGTGTCTTAAGATTATGATAAAAGTTATGATATATCGTAACTTAAGACACTTTCGAAAACATATCTTACGACTATGACCTGTCATAAGACCATCGTAAGACACGTCTTAGTCATAAGATACTTTCGAAAACCAGGCCCATGGTTCACTTCCGATTAAACAGAATAAATAAAAACTAAATAGCTAACAATTAAATATCCAAACATGTATTAGATTTGTAGTTTAATTATAACTTACATCAAATTAAAGTGGGTTTGCATTCTTGTATATCAGTATCACGAGTTCCTTCACTCGTTTTAGATGAAAAGAAAGCTGCAACGCGATAAGCAACGCTTGATATGAAGAATCATTATATATCAACAATGTTCGTTCTCTTCATTGCAAGTTCATTAGCGGATTACAAAGCTAATCTAAAACTGAAAAGGGAGTTATTGAATCCTGAACGCTATGATCCTGTGGCCAGACCAGTCAATAACACTTATACAAAAATAGAGTATCATTTATCTTTAAAATATGCTGAAATTATTTTAATTGAGAGTGAACAGGTGATGGCCTTCAGCTATTGGATAGAAATATACTGGATTGATGAATTTCTATCATGGGATCCTAATTTGCATGATGATATAAAACATCTTACACTATTACCATCGACATTATGGACACCACATTTTGGAATATTTAATTCGATAGGTGACTCTAATATACAAGTGAACGACAGATCGCTGTTATCAGTAAACTATACAGGCATGGTTCTTCTGGAGCAAGGAATGTATGCAAAGATAGAGTGTATGATGGATATTACCAAGTTTCCATTCGATGTACAAGTTTGTGGATTTTATATCAAAGACCAGTATATGACATCTGATAAAACCAATTTTATAGGTTTTGAATTGTTGTCGAGTGATGTTTCTAATTGTCAGTGGAAGGTATTAAATCAGCTCTACAATTTCAAATTACCGTTAAAAGACTACCAGATTTTTACTTGATCACACTGATTACCCCATTCGTTGTCTTTGCTTTATTAAATCCAATGGTAATTCTCATCCCGGCATCATCAGGAGAGAAAGTGTCTGTAGCAGTCACCATACTATTATCCTACACCGTATTTCTGAATGTCGTCAGTGGTATTTTACCAAAAACATCCGCGTCCATATCAGTTTTATCCGTCTATATCATGATATTACAAGGATTGAGTGCTTTATATACTATCATTTGCATTATTTTAGTGAAAAAAGAAACTCTAAAACAAACCAAACAAAGTTTACTCATCTGTACGAAGAAACGATCATCGCGCTTTGATCCAAATATGAAAAATATTTCGCCCAAGGAAACTGATAAGGAATATGTCGAAGAAGATAAAATATCTTTGTGGTATTTCTGGGTGTGTTTCATACTCTCTTTCACGTTGACAGTTATCTGTTTCACCTATATACTTTTATAATGTTTTTCTGCATATTGTTGTAAACTGTAAAGATAGTGGACCACGGCCATATACGCCTAACGAAAAAGTCTTAAATTTATTCCAGGATAAAACTAAACTTTCTCAAACCTTTCTATTTAGGTCCAATAACATCCATTTTAAGTTTCATCAAAATCGGTTGAAGGGAGTAGCATATTTAAGATATGGGGCAAGGGCAATAACTCTGCTTCTCACGATCGAAAATAGCTAAAATTCGAACTTTATCTTCGTTTTATGAATATGTATACACATATCAAATTTCATTTGATTCCGTCAAAAACTCCAGTTTTTAGAGCGTTTACGAGCAAATGTTGACGGACCGACGGACAGGGGAGACGACAATATACGACCACATTTTCATTTGGGCGTATAAAAAGGAATGAAGAACTACAAAGATAGCATGCCGGGCAAGGTAACATACTCCCATTTCAGCAAATTTGCACCAATTTAGATGAATCAAATCGTATGAAAACTCTACTACCTGTGCAAGTTAAAAAGTTTTTTGAATTTTTGAGATTATTTCATGAGAATTGGAATATCAACCTGACAATGCTACTGTTAGTCTTAGAATTTCTTTGCTTTGATAGAAAATACAATTGTTGTAAGTTTGCAAATGGAAATAAATTTTGTCTCCTAAAAATTTTAAACAAAAAAGGTCAAGTCAAGGGCAACAACTCTTAACCCGACTTTTCGAACTCATCCGAGATATTATCAAGATAAGACACATCTCAAGCTTCATTCAAATCGGATAAAAACTCTAGCCTTATTCACATACACAAGTTAATTCTAACATTTTCACTAGATAGTATTAAGATGAAGACACATACCAAGTTTTATTCAATTCGGATGAAAACTCTAGCTTCTATCGCGGACACAAATTAATTTTAACGTTTTTTTCAATAAGTCAAGGGCAATAACTCTCAAGCCGACGACTGTAATCGCCCCATTTTCAAACTCATCCGAAATATTATCAAGATAAATACACATAATAAGCTTCATTCAAATTGGATAAAAACTCTAGTCTCTATCGCGTGTACAAGAAACTGTTGACGGACGGACCGACGGACGGACAGGGGTGACGGCAATATACTTCCATATTTTAATGTGGACGTATAAAAACGCAGATAAAATGGATTAAAAAATACCAAACAGACAGACTAAATAAAAGGGGTGCAGAACTACAAGCAGTCAGACCAAATAAAATGGGCGCATGGCTACTAGTATACAGGCAGGTTAACTAAAAGGGGTGCGGGAATACCAGCAGACAGACAAACGAAACACGGACAGTTACAATGGAATTTGGCAGCATATTTTCAAATTCTAAAACGCGGGATAATGATTCAAATACATAGTGTCATATATCAATTGAAAGCGTAGATCAAGCACTATACGAATCAAAAATACTTTATGTCGTATGTAAATTAGGTCACGTGACAGCTGTTTAAAGTTAAAAATTGCAATTTTCTGACGGCCATAAAACCGGAAGTAAACATTGGGCATCTAAAATGATTAATTCATTGAATAGATCTTGTCAAAGGCGACAATTTTTGTTCAGGTCACAATGTTACTCAAGGTCAAGGTCACAAGATATGAGCCTTAAAAGTTTTGACCATTAGGGAAAAATTTTAACCGGAAATAAAAAAAAACTGAATCGAAATTCAAAAGTCGGCTTCCTAAGTTTTGTTAGCAATCGATTAAAGAATTCATAGACATCATTTTCATTCAAATCGGAAATTCAGATTTAAATAAAAATCAATCATTTCAAGATGGCGGCTAATATGAAATATCTTGGTCAGATTTTATCATTTCATATTTTGTCAATGTTTAGAAGATCATCTTCATAATAACATTGACACACATAATCAAAATCAAAAGAATCTTGTAAAGAATTGAAGCCTGTAGAGTGAGCACGAGATGCACAATATAGCTAATAGAGTGAAACGTCAAGTCAAGATACCGTATTTCAGTGAAAAATTATTCGATCATCACGAAAATCGATAGGGATCATCTTTATAATGACATTGACCCAGTAAATCAAAAGAATCTGTAAAGAAGTTAAAATTTCAACTTTGCAAACCAATGACGTCTAAACCGGAAGTGATATAACATTTTTGAAAACACCATTTTGTTCGTAATTAAAATGTCTAAAAACATGTTTTCAGATTGCTCAGAATAAAATTGCAAAAGATAAAAAAAAAATGTCTAATAAGTGCTCCAAAAGTCAGCGACATAATTTCTAAAGTGCATGTTTTGAAATTTTTTTCTGAAAAAAAAATCGATTAATGAAATAAACAAAAAAAAATCCCATCAAAATCAGTTGAAAAGAAGAGGTGATAATGCCAAAAATCTTAAAACACATTTCCGAACAAGCACATATTTATCGTGGGAAATCATGACAGATTATGTGTGGCATGTGCAGTTTCGTGACCAAAATTCGAAAAAAAAAATAGTCATTATGAAAACAAAGCAGAACGAACTGCAATAATCATAACGAAAGCAAAGCGTGACGAATTATAAGTTCTACTTTTATACTTTCTACTGTCCAAATCCATCGAAGGAGACGGCCAGTCTTCAAATGGGTCATTAAATACTTGTAAAGGAATGCCAGAGCTAACAAGTATTTACAAATGTATTTCTATAACTCTACAAAAAGAAAATATTGTCTGAACCAAAGATGGTCAAATTATATTAAAAATAAGTAAAATGTTTTGTTTTTTTTAATTTAGGATTATGATGTATAACGTGCTGTAATAATTCTAAATAATTTGTGATTTGTCTGAGTAAGTGAGCGAGAATAAATAATATAAATAATATTCGTCAAAATTGGTGAAGAACTGTGCTTTCTAGAATGTTTAGAGCATTTGTGGACGGAAGCCTTCACGACAATATACGCACCTTGCGTATATGTAATATTGCAGTTACAATAATAAATAAAAATGTAAATTAGATGATCTCTTAGCTCAAATAATACCTTTTATTTTGATCGAAAGTTTCCTAGCGAAACTTTTAATATTGATGGCTGCCATTTTAATTATCCCGACTTATTCCGTCTTCTGTGACTGCTTCAAATTTTATTTCAGTGTAAAACGGCACTTATGGGAGTTTTTTGTTAAGTTTTTACATTCTATCGATGAGAAAATTCTGCGAAATTTCCGAAAAACGTTAATTTATAAATGTTAAGACCTGAGAGGCGTTCAAACAGCGGGGATGAGGATTCCCGGACTTCCGCCATAGGTTCTTATAGGATGGATCCCCAACTAGGCGACGTATATCGTTAGCGAGTCTGCTATTGTTAAACCTTCTGGGACATCTGATGCTGGGGTACTTCAAATAGCATTAAAGAAAATTCACACCCAGGAAAGTATTCTCTTTGATGTAAGTTGTCATATGATATTGGACTTATCACACCAGTGATGACGTCATGATATCAGATATCAGCCGCTGGTGATGTCAGCACAGAGGTGATCTTTCCAATATCATGTGACAACTTAATAGACTAGTGAATAAATAAACATTGTTTTGTCAACTATTACTTAATTTTGAATACATTTGTTGATATCGTATTATAAACAGTTCACACTACTTGTACAATATTTCTTAGTCACATATATCTTTATTCACTCTGACTTGTTATGTGGATAAATAGATAAGATGCTGATATACATTTGTAATTATTGGCCCGTATGCACCAAATAATATCAAATTAAGAAGAATAGGATTATTTTAAACCTTTAATAAATTTAGTTAATTGTAATTAAAGATAATTCTACATTTTGTATGCACCAACTGACAATTAACTAAATATATTTATCTCTACCGTAATTGAAATTCAGTTTTCCATTCGAACCATACACTATACAAAATCTATATATGACAAAAGAGTCTAAAGGTTGGTCACTAAGACATATTTCTTTTCGAACATTTTGATCTCTCTATGTAGTGTTTTGTAGTCTGAAACTCTATTGACTCTCATCTGTTTTTTGAGGCAGTTTTCACCAAATATAAGATGAACAATCTATTCGATTCTTTCTATTCTCCGCAGGAGCAAATGAACGTCAGACTAAATTTATAATGGAACCCATGTCATGTTTTATTTTGCATAATTTTGTGGAATTTGTCACAATTGGTGATTCAACAACGATTGTTTGTTCTATCTAAACTACCCTTCTGAAAACCAAGTAAAAGGGGTCCAAGCGGTTCCTGACATTTGTATTTATAGGAATTACACAGTTATTTTTAACAAGTTCAATTAAATCGTGTAAATAATCGTTAAATTTGAAATATCCAAGAGCCACAAAAGGCATTTTAACTGATTTACAAATAGAATTAAAAGTTAAAACTCGACCAATTTTAAGTTTGGCATTAAACTAGCCAATTTTTAAATATATTTAAGATAATTCTATGTGGTGCATACAAAATATAGTATTAAATTATTTTTATAATGTTATTTGGTGCATACGGGCCATTATGTTGAACGTTTGTTTGCTTGATTAAAGGTGCGTGCATCACAGGACTGACAATAGAGAGGAATCTCAAAATTATATGCTATAAGAATAGCACTGATCAAAATAAAGGGGAAGTTGTGAAATCTTCACTATCTTATAAAGACCATATATCAAAAAAGTTAGTGGAACGTGGATATTTTTCACGGTCAAAAAGAATATCAGGTCTGTAATCATATCCGAATACATCACAATCCTGTTTAAATATTTCGCTCAGTTCGTTCAAATCTTTATAGGATATTTGGCTATAGGCTTCAATTAGGGCTAATTTTTTATTCTTTATATGATCAGAATGTGTTCCTATTTTACTTGCCTTAAGCACATAATCAAAGAATTCTTTTTCACTGATATTTTTTTCTACCTCTTTACTCAAGGAATAATTTACTTTGTGACCTATGAAACCACGAATTTGAAAACTGCGCCATAAGCGTCTGATTTTTTCAGTCTTTGATTGACATTGCCCAACATTCTTTTTAAAGGCGTTATTAATTTGGTGGATCATACTTATTTCAATATGGCGTTGAACCGGTGTGTTACTTTTATTATACACATCTGATCTGTTCAGTTTATTTAATATGTATATCGTGTCTCTGTTTAAAGACTCAAATTTTATAATCGTGTCATAATGGATATCACAAGGTTTACAAAGACTATTCATAGTCCTGAAATGAGTGTTACTAAGAGTATTGGTTTTAATAGCATTGATAACATAGCGAACTATTTCTGGAAATGTAAAATCTACACATTTTTCACTTACGACTGGTCGTTGCCTCTTTACATACTGCCAGGTTGATTTCCAAAATATCATTGTTACCGGTATAAAAACCTTATTAACATAAGCTGACAATAATCTTGAGTAGGGTTCACGTACAATTATCATTTTTTGTGAACGGTCTAAGACATTCCTTGTATCCTTTAATTTATAATTGTCCCAATAATCATTTCTCCTTTCGTGGATATTATTCATTGTATCTATGACAGAATAATTTTGGTATTTCATATTCAATTCTAAGATAATTTGTCTCCACGTGGTAGATGCAACCTTAGGTATGGAACAATAAATAAAATTCTTATATGCCAGTAATCTTCTTCTTGCAAATTTAATGTCAATGTTAGATGAATTCTTACACTGTTGTTGTAGTACCATTCGTCGGTGATTTATTTGCATGGACGTGTCATCAATATGGAAACGTATGGGCTGGTATTCCTGAAAAAAAAGTGTACCTATCAAATATAGTCCTAGATCTGTTTGTCGGACGTGATATACGATTGTGATATTGTTACTGTGTTTGAAAGTTTAACAAAACCAGTTTCAGTTATAGTGGAGCGGCATAGCCCCCAAATATGATGAAATTGTGCATTTTTGATGCAAGCACCAAATTTGGCACACAGATACTTTGATATGTTGTGAACATTTTTGGATATGGAGCCACTCAAAATTCACTTGGGAAAGCCGCCATTTTGAATTTCAAATGGGCCACCCTCAGAACTCAGAAATATATAATTGTTGATAATGTCAGCTATTAAGCTGTTCTTAATAGCTAATTTTACACATTTTGTATCAGGGAATTCAACTATTCAAGATACAAGTGGCTTAAACAACCGGCCATGTTTAATTTCAAAATGGCGTCTATAAAAACCCATAAAATGCGATATTTCTCGATCAATGTCAACAATTTACTCGTTTTCGGTGGCTAGTTGTATGTTTTAGAGGCCAAAGGATCCACTGGTTGATGTTAAAAGTGGCAACAACTGCACCATATTAAATTTCAAAATGGCGGACATAAAACTATATGATTGTTGGCATTTTTTAGATTTATGATAGCTGAAAAACCTATTCTCAGTAACTTATTGTACATTTTTTTAGTCTTGCCAATATTATCAGTGTTCAACTTACAAGAATTGAATTGAATTTCAAGAGGCTGGCACAGCAAATTTTGCATGCTTAACCCGTTATTTTGTTATAGTCCCATAGGAAATTATTGATGGCTCAAGTACGTCTTTCCAATGATGTGATTTGTCCTATGACCACGTAACACATGATTTTAGAAGAAAATTGATTCTTAATCGATTGTGAAACTTTATAATCGATAATCGAAATTAACAACCTATCGCAACAATATTTGATTATTTTAACTAGTCCTTGTTGTCTCTGCTTCTTCACTGTTAAAACTGAAGTAGGCATAGTGTCATATCATTCTTTGAATTCAAATATAATATGTTTAATGTTTGTGTTATGTTGTCAATAATAATAATTACATGAAATAGATTAATTACATTAGATTAAAATATAGATTGAAAACTAGGCTTCTGCAAAAGTTACACCCCAAAACTTATATAACAAAGCAGTCATGTCAAAAGAGCACAAATTAATTGATGTGACTAAGGCTGGAACCACCAATTCATCCACATCAGTTAACTGGAAACTTTGTGTTTTGTGTCAAGAACCCTCCAGCTCTTTCTCAAGAAGGACAGCTTCGATTCAGCAACAAATCAGACCTACTCAAGCCCATAGAAGAGCTTGCCAACAAGAAAACAGATGCACCACATGTCACCTGTGTAATACTGGATGGTGCAGCCATTGTTCAGATGCTGAAGCCAGGTGGCAGCAGAACATTCCTTGAACATGGAACAGGGATGTTCGTTCCTTATATTACATCACAACTAAAGTATCGATCTCGTCTTGACCTAGTGTGGGATTGTTACACAAAATCTGGAAGCCTCAAAGCCACTGCACGGGCCAACAGGGGGAAAGGAATCCGAAGGCGTGTCACTGCCGCTGCTGTGCTACCCGGAAACTGGCAGAATTTTCTTCGAGTTGGTGAAAATAAGGAAGAGTTGTTCAGTTTCTTGTCTGCTTATGGGATCTTTCGAAACACCAACCAAACAGTTGGTAGCCACTGACGGGGAACAGATACTCACTTCTCCAACTCTTGATGACATTACCACCTTGGCCCCATGCAACCATGAAGAGGCCAACACCCGAATGATGGTTCATGCAGCAAATGCCATGGGGTGTGGACATCGGAAGATACTTATCCGAATAGTGGACACAGACGTTGTCATTCTGGCCAATACACTAGCCCAAGACCGACTGCAACAACTAGATGAACTTTGACTTGCTTTCGGGACAGGCAAAAAATTCCGCTATATAGCAGCACATGAAATTGCTGTCGGTCTGGGACCTGATAAGTCAAAGGCACTCCCAGTATTCCATGCTATTACAGGATGTGATACAGTATCGGCATTTGCAGGCCGTGGAAAAATAACAGCTTGGGCTACATGGGAGGCGTTCCCAGAGGTTACAGTTGCTTTCCTTCATTTAGCCTCTACACCAGTCGAGGTTCCTGAAGACGTCTTGTCAACTATTGAAAGACTTGTCGTCTTACTCTATGATCGTACAAGCACGTGTACTAATGTCAACCTATTGAGGAAGAAGCTGTTTTCAAGAAAAGGGAGATCCATTGAAGCACTACCTCCAACTCAGGCAGCTCTTGAGCAACATGTAAAAAGAGCCACATATCAAGCCGGTCATTGTTGGGGGCAAGCTCTTGTCGCATGCAGCACTTTGCCGTCCCCATGCGACTGGGGATGGGTTAAAACTGGGGAAAATTTTCAACCCCTCTGGACAACTCTACCAGAAGCTGCAAAATCATGCTATGAACTGATCTCATGTAAGTGTAAGAAAGGCTGGAAAGTGGAAAATGCAAATGCAATAAGTCGGCCCTCAAGTGCACCGGACTGTGTGCTTGTGAGGGCGAATGCAATATTTAAATTTTTAATAATGTTAAATCATTCCAACACATACTTTGTTTTGATAAGACAAGGAGAAATGGCAACAGTTGTTTATAGAAAGATAACATGCATTTTTTGAAATCCAATATGGCGACAGTTTTTGCCACTTGTTTACTGAGCCAGTGGATCCTTTGGCTCCTAAAACATACAATTAGACACTTAAATCGAGTAAATTGTTGACATTTTATGGGTTTTATAGACGCCATTTTGAAATTAAACATGGCCGGTTGTTTGAGCCACTTGTATCTTGAATAGTTGAATTCCCTGATACAAAATGCTTAATAAAGCTTAAAAAAAGCTTAATAGCTGACATTATCAACAATTATATATTTCTGAGGGTGGCCCATTTGAAATTCCAAATGGCGGCTTTCCCAAGTGAATTTTGAGTGGCTCCATATCCAAAAATGCTTACAGCATATCAAAGTATCTGTGTGCTAAATTTGGTGCTTGCATCAAAAATGCACAAACAAGTTGCTATGCCGCTCCACTATTAGTAAACAAAAGAAAGAAAGAAACATCTATATCAGTGGTTCCCAACCTGGGGGCCATGGGGGGTTTGTCAGGGGGCCATGGCGCATGAGGATGTATATTATTTGTTGTTTAGCAAAACTTTTTATTAAACTTTGGAATTGAACAGGGGCCATGGCTCTGGGAGCTTCGTGAATTTGGGCCACAGCTTGAAAAAGGTTGGGAACCACTGATCTATATTATAGAAGGATAACAACTTAGGTTCCTTTCTCCCAGCTTTCTCCCAGTTTGGCCAAACCTCTTGGCATTGATCTTTCCCGGATTATCCGTACCCATTTACAGCTGGGTGGACTGGAAATATGAGTGAAGATGACTTATTCAAGGTCGCACCCTGATCGAGAACCAAACTCTCAAACTTAACAACCTTCAATTCCTCGTATTCAAGCAACTGACGTCAAGTTTGTAAAGAAAGTTGAGCTAACCACTGTGCTATAGAACCTAACATGACAGAGCATTCGATAGGTTAAATAGACACTGACATCTTCCAAAAATGAAAACCCGAGCAAAATCGGCCCAAAAATGTGGCTTCCAGGGTCAAAAAACACGTTTTTGCTCATGTTGCAAAGTGCAACTTGCACTGTGTTTCAATTTATATTCATTAAGTACCTCGCCAAAAATGGACCTCAGAAGTTGTAAAAAGATTGCTGCAGCTGTAGCGGTTTAGGCTGTGTGCCCTGTGGAAAAAACGAAAAAAAAAACGGAAACATTTCGATAACAAACGGAGACTTTGAGGCTTGTCTTTCTTTAATTTGATATCTGATCTGTGGCCATTAAAACGAGTGCGTAAATTATTCTTAGTTTCTCCTACATATTGTTTGGGGCATTTCTTACAAGAGATTAAATATATTACATTCGAGTTTTGACATGTTAGATGCTCCTGGATCGGGTACCTTTTATTCGTAAAGTTACTTAAAAAATAGTGAGTTTCTGATATAAAGGGACATGTTTTACATCTACTTGACAAACATGGGGCACTCCTTAAGCCTGCTGGCGCTTCGTCATAAAGTCTATTTTTAGCTGCTATCTGAGCTAGAGTGGTACTTTTTATGTTTCGTAAAAATCGTTTAGAGTATCCACGCTCTTTCAATTTTGAGAAGACAATCGTACAGGCTTGGTTGAAATCTGAAGGTCTTGTGCAAATTCGATGGAATCGTAGAACTTGTGACTTAATTATACCAGAGAAGGTATGTTTTGGATGAAATGAGCTCTTGTGTAGGAGTTCATGAGTATCGGTTTCTTTAAAATACACCTTAATATCTAGTTTATTCGTTTCTTCTATGGAATCTCCTTTGAAGACAGTGGTATCGAGGAAATCTATGCTTTTGTGACTGACGTTGGCGGTTAGTTTGATGGACGGATGGTGGTTGTTGAGGATTCCAAAGAATTCCCAAAACTGTTCTATAGAATGAGTCCAAACAATGAAAATATCGTCCAAAAATCGTTTATAAAAAAGTGGGTCAAATGGACAAAGGGGCAATACCTCTCGTTCCCACTCTGCCATAAAAAGGTTTGCGTATGAAGGGGCGAATCGTTTGCCCATAGCTGTTCCTGAAGTTTGTAGATACGTTTTATTATTAAATGTGAAGTCGTTGCGGCTGAGACAAATCTCTAAAAGTTGTAGAATTGCCTCGTCGGGCCTATTTGGATCTGGGTTTCTATTGAAAGCTTTACGAACTGCCATTAAACCAGTAGTGTTATCGATATTAGTATACATAGATGACACGTCAATAGAAATCAGAATAGCATTTGAAGGAACTCGAAGATTTTTTATTTGGTTGACAAAATCATTTGTATCTTTAAGGTAGGCTGTATGTTGACAAGCTAGAGGTAGTAAGAAATGATCAATGTATTCTGACACTGCATACGACTCACTACCACAGTCTGATATAATCGGGCGGCCTTTTGGGATTTTATTAGGGATAAACCACTCCTTGCTTGGATTCTTGTGGATCTTAGGTAAAGTGTATAAGTGTCTCTCACGACAGTCGGATTTGGCAGACAGATAGTCATATTGTTTCTCTTTAAGAAAACTTGTTTGAACTAAATTGCGAAGAATATTGTTAATCATATTAGCAGTTTCTTTAAAAAATGGTTCTGGCAAAATGGCATAATGATTAGGATTATTTAGTTGATTTTCTGCTTCTAAAATATAGTCCTCCCTATTTAAAATTACACAACATGAGCCTTTGTCACTTTTCTTAATAACAATGCTTTCATCTTTTTTAAGTAAATTTAAGGATTCGCGTTCTACTCGTGTGAGATTAGGCTTTTCGTGCGTTACGGAGATACTTGACGTTTGACTATTCATGCTTTCAAATACTTTCAATATTTCAGGATGGATGGCGGCTTGGGGTGGTTTCCACGTGGATTTAGGAATAAACATTGTTCTAGCACCACGTGGGGGGTGGTTTCGGAAAAAATATGTGCAACTGAGATTACGTTGAAATCGGTCAATAGAAGGTCGAAGATAATCAATGTTGGTTACCTTCGGTGTCGGAATAAACTTAAGTCCACGGTCTAAGATTGAGTGCTGAAGGGGTGTGAGAATTTTTTGGCTCAAGTTAACAACAGTTTGGCCTAGCGGCGGCCTCTCAGTGTTCTTATCCCCAGTAATTAGTTTAAAGACTTACTCGGTGCTTGAAGCTGGCGTATCCAAAACAAATAAATATCGTTTGCTGTTTCTGGAGACCAATGCAGGTCATCAACTGGTTCGAATTCTTCTGCATAAGGTGGTAAGATTGTCGAGTCGGTGGTATTGGATTCAATCATCATATTGTTGAAGGTCTTGAGATTTTGTTGAGCTTTCTTCGAGATTCTACTGGATACGGGTATACACGTGAAGATGATCTTGGAGTTGGGGAAGGTCAGTTTGGCTGTGGAAAGTAATTTCTGGGCTTGGTTGAATGAAGTCTTTGGTAAATTGTCGCGATTGTTGAGGCCTACGTGAAGGATAACGGTATTTGGTACGGGATCATGCTCGAAGGATTCAAGGATGGACTGGATGTGATTGATCTGGGCACCAGGGTACGCATGTATTTCTGTGTCTGAAATTGCAATAATAAATGATCTCAGGAACTCTTATCATATAATATCAGGTTTAGGGTTAGGGCTAGTGTTATATAATAAAAGTTCCAAATAGAACAATTATTACATAACAAATGTTCTTTGGAACAGTTATTATAAGGGAACTTATATATCGTCACAGTGTGACATGTACTTACTTAAGCCCATGTCACACCGAAAAGACAACAGCTGACTGACACAACGCGACTGGGTAGTTTTTTATAAGTTGAGGAATATCATATACAGTTATTATTATCATTCACCAATTGAGTGCATTTTGTCTGTGATATAATACTCATAACTCACACCTAGTTCATTTTAATTTATAACAGTGTTATATAGTGTTGATTTAAAATTTAAAGAGACACTATTATACATAAGGTTTGTAAAAAATAGTCAACAAATATACTAAATTTCGTCTTAGAGATATGATACTGGTAGCACAGATTATGAACGATATTTCCCTAACTTAATTGCTTCAAAAAGAGCTTACACGTACAATGATGAAACAGGGAAATACTATTCGACATCAGGGTATTCAGAAATATCAAGAAAGGGTCACATTAATTTTTAATGATTTTAAGAGTCATTCAGTCCATTTCTCCCAAATGCACATTGTTTTGAAAATAAATAACCTTGGATTGTCTACCGAATTCTTCACTTTTTCTAAAGCTGTGTTTGTTAGAGAATAAACCCATATTTTAGGAAGACTTTGAAACGAAAGTTAAATTAATCAATTATTACTATTATAGTAACAATACATGTATTTATTGTTAAAAACATGAATTACTTAATCAACTTGTAGTTTTAAATTTATATTAAAAGTTTTACATGCGATACATGCACGTATATACAACTTATGTCGATAACTAGACTAGGGCTTCTCTCAGATGTGTTTCATTTATGTATTGTAGAAAACCACTGAGAACCATATTCCAGCTCCAGGTCTCATCCATGCAAGTTATCCGGTCTGTATGCCAAGGACCAAGGTGTCTATGCTACGTCGCCATAATTAATTTATTCTGTGTTCTACTGTTCAACTTATCCTTTGAAAATGTCAGACTTGCCACAACCAAAGAAAAAGCTGAAGGTTCAGTAAACTTTGAGTGGGTTCATGTCGGTCAAGGAACCTAACACATCTGAGGACACACCCTGTACACCTATAATTGCAGTTGAAAGTTGCTTTGAAGCTGGGTGTGTAGTGCCAAAGTTGCCTGAAAATCAGCAATTGCCGTCTACTTCTCAAGTCTTCACTAAACAGATACATCTCCCTATTGGTGAAATATGGTTAGATGAGCAGAAGCAGTATTTTTTCAAACAATATCCTTGGTTGTATGTGAGTTCCATAAACAAACTTGGTTGTTCAGTATGTGGTGAGGTTCTTACACTTGGCTTACATGTCAGTCGAGGTGTCCATATGAGCAACGAGTGGACATCCGGTAGTATTTCATCGACTGGGTCAAAAAAGGTGGCACAGAAGGCACTGAGGAAGAAAATATACAAGCATGCAGAATCTGATGCTCATAAAACTTCAAGTCGTATTCTGGGCAATCGGAAAGAGGGTCTAATTACGACGGCCATCGATAAATCTTGGAGTCGCTCGAAAACAACAACTATGAAATGCATACGTACGGCGTATCACATTGCAAATCAACATAGGCCAATCACTGACTTTCCAGCCCTGATGCAACTTCAAATCGTCAACGGAGCAGACATGGGTACAACATTACATAGCAGGTCAACCGGCATGGAAATGATAAACACAATCGCCAATACAATGCGGAAGCGAATTTGTCAGAAAATACTTCAAGAAGAATCAAAATTATCTCTCATAGTTGACGAGTCAACATCTCTCTCAAAAAAGTCATGTCTGATTGTGTATATCCATGCTATGATAGATGAACATGAATCACCTAAAAAAAATATCCTGCTAGACTTATGTGAATTGGATAGTCAAGATGCCGAGACGGTTTACACTAGTATTTTGTCTTGCTTACAAAAACATGGTTTTGATCATCAGTATCTATCGAAACATCTTATCGCCTTCACGTCTGATGGTGCTTCTGTGATGTTAGGTGTGAAGAGTGGGGTTGGTACCCGTCTGAAAAATATGTTTCCCCAAATCATATTGTGGCACTGTCTAAATCATCGTCTGGAGCTAGCTGCTGGGGATGTCATAGCATCGATTGACGGATTTTTTCATGTGCAGAATTTCTTTGATAAAGTTTATTCTTTGTATTCACAATCGCCAAAGTTGCAAAGAGGTTTAGCTAAAATTGCAGAAGATCTAGATGTTCAACTCCAGAAAATTGGGAAGATTTTCAGTGTTCGATGGGTGGCTTCCTCATATCGTGCCGTTAGTGCGCTTTGGAAAAGTTATTAAACTATTCACGGACAATTCCAGATGCTTTCTGAAACAAAAGGCATCAAACCATTGGATCGTGCTATGTACAGTGGACTCTGTAAGAAGATGACGACTCAGGAATTTGTTGAAGACATGGCTCTTGTGCGCGACTGTCTGTGTCAACTGTCCACTCTCTCTTTATCGTTACAAAAAGGGGAAATGAATTTCATCATGGCAAACCGGCACATAAAATGGACATTGAATTCCCTTGCTTGAGTAAAGAAGGCTGTCATGGACGGCAAGTATTCTTTCGCAAAGATAACAGAAGAAAGTGGAACTGAAGTGGGTGCTGCAGTATTCAGGGATGTTCCACTGCATCAATTTTCGTCCAGAACAGATTATGCATCATTCAACCGCCCCCGGTTCATACAAGCTAAGATCGACAATATACAAGCACGAATGTTGGCATCTGAAGACGAGAAGGCAATTGCAGATTTCAAAATATTTGTGCCTGATATGTGGCCAGAATCCATTGAAGTACCCTGGAAAGATGGGGAAGACACCCTGATATAGATCATGAAGCATTTTCATCTTACAGTCAGTGAACAATCCGTGATTTCTAGTTTCAGAGAGTTTATGGACAATCTAATTGCTCCGCCAGAGGGAATTAAACTCCATCTCATGAAAGGAGTCATGCAAATGATACCGGTCAGTACCCCGTCTATTGTGTTGTGAGCCTGTGATAGTCCACTGCCACGCCCACTTGGGGCCCCCCTACTTCCAAAGTTAGCAAAACACCCCTGTCCGAGACCGATCAATATTGACAATAGGCCTAATGGCGAATGACTTAGTCTACTTAGTAGGCCTATGATTATGACTGAAATGGCGATACAGATGAAAATCGGGGGGATTTTAAGGACAGATGTCATTGCTACAACATATTCCTGAAATCTCAAGGCACGAAAAAGTCGGCAAAGAGAGATATGGCGATGTTCCAATTCCAACAACAACAACTGAACAAGGCATGTGTGAAGTGCATGTTTGGCCACAGTAAGTCGGAATCGCATTCCTATATTTTCTCATTTTTTGTATTTTTGTTCAAAATAATCAGGTTTGTTCTGAGTAATAATAACCTTGTTTTTATTACAATCTGATTATAGTGATGTTGATTTTATGATGTCTTATGCTAAGGGCCCCATTTCACAAAATTTTAACTGTGAAACTGGCACTAATTTTATGGTAGGCCTAAATAAGCCATTGGGATTATAGGTTGACATTTGGGGATGACATTGATTGTATTAATGTTTGTAAAATGGTCTTGTAAAGGTCAAAATGGTCCAGGTATTTCCTTTTGGTGGCAATTTGACATGAAATGTGACCCTTTTGATCAGGTGCCAACATGACTAGGCTATTACCGCTGTGACGTCACACAAATATGTTGGCTATTGACTACTGCCTGACAAGCGATCAGCTCAGTGGTGACCAAAAAAAATGTTTTTCTGTGGCTCTGGACAATATGCGCGTTGTATCAAATTGGATAATGGTTTTAGATAGTTAGTTTTATTTAAAAAATTGACTTGTAAGCGATATAGAAACCAATGTCCGCTGCTCTTTAAAGGATGTATAAATCACCAAATGGATGTGCAAATCGCCATGGGGGGGGGGCTAAATAAAAGGTAGCATTAAAGCTGGCTTTGTCTTGGGACCCACAATGGCGCCTGTAGACATTTTACGTCATATTTTCATGACGTCATTAGAATTCCTTGCCTCACAGTTGTCGCAACTTTACATATATAGGGCTTTGGAATGGCCTAGACCGAGTCAGAAGCACTCTGTTTACTCAAGAACTGTAATAATCTATCCTGCAATTTATTTGGGTTACTAATAGGATGCTTACTACACGCATCGTCAACTATCTTTGACCGTAAAACGTTTTTTTGGTATTTAGACATCAGACTGATATCCAAATGTGGGCTTTGACACTGTCTACAAACCTGGTGTCCAATGATCCACGTTCTGGCCTGTCAAATATCATTTCGTTGACTGAATTATTCGGCATTATTCCCATATTAAAGTCCTGACAAAATTTACCTCATTGCACACATTACATGCGCGTTTGTCCGCCCTCATAAGCCCATACAGGTGCAGAAAAGCAGGACGTTAAACTTCATTTCATTTCTCATATTAAAATTATCATTAATGTTATTAGACTAATTTCTAATTATAAAAAAAATAATTTCAGATTGCTCTAATTTTCCTGTCGTTGAAAATGCAAGGGTTGATAGTAAAGATCAGTGTAGTGATGTCAAAATGACATGTAATGAAGGTTATAAGATGAAACAGATGGCAAAATGTAAAGATGGAGTGTGGCAATACCAAGAACCATTCTGTAAACCTCTAGGTACGTTAGTTTAAATTTCTTCTACTATTCGGTTCAAATTGAAGGAAACGTTAACTATAGTAATACCATCTATATATCTTGACCGTGTATGGATTTTGCTATTTCAGTTACATACATTCAAGATCCATATAAACCCCGGGCCAACTCATGTAGACTGTTTCCCTTTAAAGCGAATATTTTATCTCCATGGTTGTAGGGTTAGGGTCGCTCAAACCAATTTGAGACATTGAAGTTTTAACCAGTAGTAACCTCTTTGCCTTGAATTTATCATCTCTTACTCGCTAACCTGAAGGTCCAGGGTTCAATCCCGGCATGGTTCGAGATGATTCCTTCGGATTTTTCAACCCGGTTTCCCACTGTCAGTGATACAGGTCGGAGGGGCTGACATGGAAAAGCGTATAGTCGTTCGGATGGGACAATAAACCGAGGCCCCATGTGCTATTGGTTGTGCACGTTAAAGATCCCTCGACAGTTGGAAATCGAAAATAAGAGCAGGCTAATGCCGCTGTCCTGACAAAATTTCCCTCATTGCACACTGCATGGCGTTTGCCCGTCCTCAATTAGCCCATATTGGTGCAGAAAAGTAGGACGTAAAACTTCATTCATTTCATTTCATTTTTGAATTTATCATCTCTGATTACCTGTTACCATGTAGAATTACACTTCACCATTAAGGATTTGTTTATTTAATAATTCAGAATGTAATTACAAGTTTACAAATGATACAAATTTACGTGTATATCCAAGACAAACTGTAGTCTCAAACCAAACAGAGTGTAATGATCTCTGTACTAATAATACCATATGTACCATGAGTTATGTAGTATTTACTGGCGGTCGATGTTACTTATATAAATCACCAGTCATTGCCGCGTTTGGTGGACTAGATCTGAACGAATGCGTTATGAAATGTTCCGAGATGACTGGATGACATATGTTGAGTAGTCGAGGAAATGACAAATGTTATCTGTTTAACGTCACCAAGGAACACGATAAGGTCTATAACAATGCTGGAGATACCATAGCAGAATTAATCTGTCAATAATTAAAATATGTATTACTAGTAACTTGATATTACTCTATTAAACATGTATTACTTGATATAACTCTATTAAAACATGTATCACTTGATATATCTCGAATATAACATGTTTAACTTGAAATAACTATATTATAACATGTATAACTTGATATAACTCTATTAAAACATGTATCACTTGATATAACTCTATTACAACATGTATCACTTGATATAACTCTATTACAACATGTATTACTTGATATAACTCTATTACAACATGTATAACTTGATATAACTCTATTAAAACATGTATCACTTGATATAACTCTATTACAACATGTATCACTTGATATAACTCTATTAAAACATGTATCACTTGATATAACTCTATTACAACATGTATTACTTTATATACTCTATTAAAACTGTATGCATTAGTTGTATTTTATTGTCTAGGAAAAAGCACAGAATAGAGGCTAACACCAGATAAAAAAAACGAGAAAGGGGGGAGCGTTGGGGGGGGGGGGGGGGAGCGTTGGTTGTGGTTATAGAACCTAATGACAACTTTCTTCGCGACTTCTTTGACCCTTTTCCACAATTTCTTGCACATATTCCTTGTCTTCGATCCGAAAAGTAATTGAAAGGACGGGATTGTGTTGTTGTGTAGATCAAGACCTATACTCCAACAGAATTATCAAGGGGGCCTCATAGCATCAGATATCACCCCCTTCCAAATCCACCCCATCCGAAGGAACACCACAATAAGATTAAAATACATACACAACACAGCCTCCTTTGTAACATAAATATCAGACTTCTGAATATGAACACGAGATACATATATATGAAAAATATTTTTTATTTTGACTGCCATGCTACATGCTAGATACAAGTCTTACATTTGATGGACAGGTTTTACTTTTGAAGGATAGGTTTTACTTCTAAGGGATTGTTTTGTAAGAATTGCTATGTCGTCTTATGTTCCAAGTCTGAAGTAGGTTACAAAATGCGGTAGCAGTTTAGTGCATGAACAATTATAGTGTTGAAAACCATTTTAAACCAATTATCCGTCTGACTATCCGTATTATTCCATATAACTTCATGTCACATTAAATTGTTCTACTTAATTGTTTGACTGTATCGTCCTATAAGCTTTAATTCCTTTACTGACATAAATATGATCTATAAGTGTTTCACCTTCATTAGTGTAATGCTGAACAAGTTGTTGAAAACCAAATTATTAGTTTTGTTGGAGTTATTGAATTATTGAGGCATGTTTCTGTTAAACAAATGATATCACCTAGCATTTTCCTGTGTTTCTGTAGATCTTGTAAATGAATAGATAAACCCTGAACATTGTGTAAAATTATATTGGTTTCAGTGGGTTGTAAAAAAGTATCCATTGCTCCTAATGCCTATTCAAATTTTTCATCACAATATATGTTTTTGTCCTATAATAAGCTTAGCAGACGATTGGGCCCCTATCCAAAATAGCCCCTCATTTGGTCAAAATTGTCCCTGATAAATGGTCAAATGGTCCTTCCAAAAAGCCAAAATGGTCTCAAAATGATATTTTTATTTTTGATGTTACAAATTAACAAAACATAAAGCGCTATATGATATATTTTTTTTGTATAATCTTTTTGAGAACTGAAACTGGAACTTCAAATTAATATTGTAAGTCTTAGAATGTCTTCGCTTTGATGAAAATATAAATAAGAACACAATTTATGTCTTCAAAATTTGTTGTTACAGAATACAATTTTCAGTCAAAATTAGTGACCTTTTTTAGGGTTAAAATAGCTTCCAATTTTTCCTTTGATTATCATAATATAAGCTACAATTTATAAAAAAAAATCAGGGACCATTTTGACTTTTATTTTTTTGGCCATTTTGACCAATGAATTGGTTGAAATCAAAGAGGAAATTCAGAAGCCATTTTGACCAAAATAGGGGCCATGGTGACGGATTAGCGCAGACGCGTTGCCAGTTAAATAATTTATTGCTGTCTGCTAAATAGTCCATCACTACAGATAATTCTTTAGCTTCTGCCTTTTTGGGACTTTTAGCATAGGGTTATAGTCAATTGGGCCCCTATCCAAAATGGTCCTCAACAAAGGTCATTTTGACCAAAGAATTGGTTGAAATCAAAAAATAAATACAGGATCCATTTTGACCAAAATAGGGGCCATGGTGACCGGTCCATTTTGACCAAAATAGGGGCCATGGTGAATGGCCATTTTGACCAAATTTAACTGTTATGCCCATTTTGACTAGGGGCCATTTTGTATAGGGGATATACCCACTTCCCCAACATTCGAACTGTGTAAACAATATTTTCCTTTAATGCTGAGTTGAAATACTGTCTTTTGTTTCAATGGATTGGAGCAGTCAGTAGCCAGTTGAATTAATGTATGTTAGTCAGTTAAGTGCCGTGGGTGAGAATCACCCTCAAAATAAGAAAAAAATCTGATATTATACCAAATATAGCAAACACTCGAAAAAACATGTTAATTTTTATAAAGTTAAAACAATGTGTAATGAGATTAATTTATTTTTAACCTATAATAATCTTAGCAGACGATAAAAAACAGTTTAAGCACTTACTTTTTATTGCAACGGATTAGCGCAGACGCGTAAACAGTTGTAATTGCTGTCTGCTAGAGTCCAGCCCTAGAGTTAAAAGATTATGTAGTCTGACTAATTTGTTTATGACCTTTAATAACCTTAGCAGACGACAAAAAGAAATGGTGTGTATCTTGTAGAAAGAGTTCTGTCAATGGTAGAGAAAAAATTCGAACAGGTTAATGTATCAAAAATTCACTGCACTAAATGATTGTATGTCAAATTATTATAAGTGAAAATTTTGCAAAAAAAAATGAATAATTTTTTATAACTGGGTTGGTGACACTGACGTGTGGATATTTTTGTCCCCGAGGTTACCTTTTTCCCAGTAGCTTACGCTCATGTCAAGTACCATAAGCAACTTCAATATACTGGATGGCAGGTTGCCCAGTATAATAAACTGCCAAGCTCAATCATCCAAGGACACGGTTGATAGAGTAACTAATGACCAAACTAAACAATTAGGTGTCCTACTCACGGATATTAAAAATAAATCATTTATTCAATCTTCAGATAGTCAACTTTGGTATAAAAATGCAGATAATTTTGAATTAATCAAACCTTGAAAAGTTACTTTAAATAATATATTTGATCAAATTCATTCCTCTACAAATTGCACTATCACTTCCTGTATTTCTAAAAATTGTAAAACATGTCCTATTCTTAATACAAATACATTTTTACTAGTAGTTTAACCAATAAATCATATTATACCCAAAGCTTTGAAAATTTAACTTGTAAATCTTCTAACGTTGTGTATGGGATTGAGTGTTCTCTGTGTGGACTCGTTTATGTTGGTGAAACTATGGGTGCACTCCATAAGCGCATTAGTGGCCACCGATCGCAGATAAATAACAGTGGCGGCCAACTGTTGTATCAGCAAGATCACTCTATACTAGCGATGAGAGTTACCATTTTGGAAAAAAATTATCATCATACGAACGACCCCAAGGAGAAGAATATTGGATCAGGTTATTAGGTACTGCAAAACCTTATGGATGCAACGATAATTTGTCTACTGTGGGAAATCACTCTAGTCCCGCTTGTGTTTCTTTTAATGTTATGGCCTTGTTTTCACCTGGTTCTCGTAGAAAAAGAAGCCATGGCCATCGACATTCACTTTCAACAATTCACTCTATTAAGACTTATGACTTTTCAACGCTGTATACTACAATACCCCATTCTAAATTGAAATCTTAGATTAAAAGATATTATATATCAGGCCTTCTTATCCAAAACCGGTAACAGAAGATATAAATATATTGTTGTAAATTATAATTACACCTATTTCGTCAAAAATCACTCTGACGCTATAAACAAATACACAGAGGAGGATGTTGTGAAAATGTTGGATTTTTTGATAGATAATATATTTGTCGAATTTGGCGGAGAAATATTTCAGCAGGTTATTGGTATTCCTATGGGTACTAATTGTACTTCTTTGCTTGCTGACATATTTCTCTATTCTTATGAGGCAGAATTTATTCAAGGCCTCCAAAGCAAGGGCAATGAACAACTAGCTCGTTCTTTCAATTCCACTTTCCGATACATAGATGACGTATTGTCACTGAATAACTCCGCTTTTGGAGACTTCGTAGATATAATCTACCCAGGAGAGTTGGAAATTAAAGACACTACTGATTCTAAGACTAAAGCATCCTATTTGGATTTGCTTCTCGAAATTGAAAACAACCATGATCTTTGTGTCAGATTGTATGACAAACGTGACGACTTTGATTTTCCTATTGTTAATTTTCCATTCATGTGCAGTAACATACCACAATCGCCTGCTTATGGCACGTACATTTCACAACTGATCCGCTATGCTAGAGCTTGTTCTCTTTATAAGGACTTTCTTGCAAGGGGTCGAATATTAACCGTGAAATTACTGAAACAGGGTTACTTGACACACAAATTTAAAATTTCTTTTAGAAAATTTTATGGTCGTTATGGAGAACTCCTTGTCAAATACGACAAATCTGTTACTTGCATTTTGGCAGGTTTGTTTAGTCAGGCATGAATTGATCTCGTTGCACCTCATGATTTTGACCTTTATAGTAGTGGCGGGTGTCGCGCGCGAAACAGACTATGCTTACTCTTTTCGAAACACCTGATGGTACTTCTCGTATGGGAAGTCCACTACTATATAATTATTGCACTCGATTTTGTCATGCTCTGGACGAGATTTTTGATTAACGGAATTATTTTGCTAGTACGGATTTTTATTATTAATCCTCTCTACTTCTTTTTTTCTCAGAAAAGGGGTATTCTATGCCTATTTTCACTTTAATGGATTTTGTATTAAACTGCTCATGTCATATGTCGTTGAAAAGAGAAAATTTAGTACATACTGACTATACACACCATATTGCTATTAGATAATTGCATTGTAAGTTAGAACCCTCAGTCAAAAAAAAAAACGCAATATTTTGAAAACATATTTTAATGGGTTATTGTCATATATCGTTTAAAAGATAATCAAATCGGCATTACAAAATTGAAAAATTTAATTCTCTGCGTTGATAAGAGAATGCAATATAGATGTCCAAAGTTGACAAAAATGTCAATTTTCAAATGTCCATAAAACCAGAAGTTAATATTTTTCAATTAATATCAGCATACCTATGGATAGCTGAGGCCAAGGACATCCTTCACTTGAATTTTCAAGGTCATCAAAGGTCAAGGTCACATAATAAGGCCTTTTGAATTTTCCAAAAATTCAAACGAACATAAAAACATTTCAAATTCGAAATTCTGTTCCAACAAACTGTAGACAAGGTTACAAGGTTTTGATAGACACCAAAATCATAAAAATCGGATAACAAATAGAGGACTTATTGATTTTTTGCTGAAATGTGTCAGTCTGTGACGGTAGCTTATGCATCACTTCCGGTTTGGATTTTTTATGCTAAGTGCATTCTAATTATGACTGACAGACAAAATATATAGTTTTTGTCAATATCTGAAATTTATACCGGAAGTGAGGCTGCTCGGTGTGATTTTGAAAAACCGGAAGTTCTCACGTCGAAACCGGAAGTGATAGAAACATTTTGATTGATTAATTTTATTTCTATGGACATTCTGTACATGTCCTATGAATTTCAGGTCAATCGGATAATTGACAAAACTTTGAGTTTGGAGAAAATGCTTTACTTTATTATAACTGTTTCCAAATACAATGTTATGAATGTTCAAGCACAAATCCAATATAAACATGACAAAAGAGTAAATCGAATCAAAAAACGAAAAAAAAAAAAAAAGAATTATTTCTTTCAACCTGGTTGCTTACCGGAAACTAACAATAACAGGGAGTTACTTCCCTTAACAATAAATCACAGGGGCTTGTAGTTTATATCAATTAGGTGCAACGGATGCTGATTGCATTCATTACACACAATTGACAAAACAACTTTGGGTTTGGAGAAAATGCTTTACTTTATTATAACTGTTTCCAAATACAATGTTATGAATGTTCAAGCACAAATCCAATACGAAGTCTCCAAACCCAAAGAGGAGGAAAAGAAAATCGACAAGCCAAGGAGTAAAAATAATCAATGTAAAATAAGATTATTCATAGCTGAAGTAACATGAAACATATCTACACTAACTTGTTTTATATAATTCTGATAACAATTAGAACGCCAGTCACCATGTTGCTTAAGAAGTACCTCAGAAACGCCTGCTTTGGCAGCAAGAGTAGCCCCCCCCCCCCCCCCCCCCATGGCGTAATGAATGAAAACTATAATATTTTGGATCTAGACCAACTAAAATTAATAATTCATTAAAACGTTTAAAAAGCATATGTTTAGAAATAGGACGAAGGGTAGAACCGGAAGGTAAAGCAAAAATGGGATCTAGTGGACTGCCTGTCCCTGGAATCAAGGCAACTAAATGCTTATAAGCTAAGACGGGACAAATAACAGGATTAGAACAATAACATAATGATAACATATGAGTGAATTCATGCCCTTGGCGAGTTTTTGACCATTTAATAGAAAGCAATAAACCAGACTCCTGGATTTGAACTAAACCTCTAGATAGGAGTCCTGCTGATTAAATTAGAGGCATGCAACATGCCAAAGAAGGCAATAGTCAAAAACGACAAAGACATGAATCTAAATAATTGTACTTATCCAACAAAGCTACCATCCTAGACAAATGTTCAGGAAGGATAGGTAATTTGGAAATAGGCGTATGTCTGTTTAAATGATTAAGACCACGCAAAGTTAAAGAAACCTCGGAAGAATCAAAAGGTGATAAATATAAATCAAATGTGAGAAGCTGACTCCAAGTCTTTAACCCAGAAAAATAATTCCTTAAAGACGCATAGCTCTTTAAACTTTTAGACAAAAAACAACAATATGCACACAAAACTTCTGGTATACAAGGAAATAATGGAATATCATAATATAAACAAAATAGGATATAGGCCTTAAGCTGAGAACGCAAATTAGAGAATGTACCAGGTCGAAAGGCAGCATGTTTCGCCTCAGTAACACTGTGCAATAACTTAGCTCTTCTCTCCCTAAGACCTGCAATTCTAAGGAAAAATTTAAATATCAACAACATCATTAAACATATTCTGATTGACTTTCAAGGATACAAAATCATCGCCATACAAACGAAGGTCATTATAAAAATCTGCAGAAAAATGTTTTGCAATAGACCAGCGAGACAAAAAATCCGAAAGCCTATTATCTGCAGAGGGTATGTACTAAGCTCTTATTTGAATATTACTTTTTGCACAAAGATACCAAATCTGACGGGCCAAATGCAGCATAATTTGATCTCGACCAGAGCCAAAATTCAAAATGTGTATGCAAGCTTGATTGTCACACAAAAATTGCATCCTTTTATTAGCAAGTCCAATACTCCAAAATTGTAATGCCACATAAACGACGTACATTTCAAAAACACTAATATGGTGAAAAAGCAAGTTTTCAGGTATATCAACATGAAAATACTCGTGGGTAGTAAAATTAACACCACCAAGTCCCACAAGACAAGCATCTGTGGAGATAAGAAAGTCTGTCTCAGTCCAACGAAGATCAGGCATAAGAGAAATTCCATTATAATCTTGCAAAAAAGTCAACCACCAACGAATATCACGTCGGAAATCGTCAGACAAACGGTGCCGATATGGCTTCAACTCTAAACAACGTAATGTTGCCAACATCCGAGAAATAAATAATCTACCACTGCGCACACATTCGGAAACAAAAGCAAGCTTCCCAATCAACTTTTGCAGATCTTTCTTGGTACATCTCTTCCGTTCCTTAAATAATAAGAGCAATTCATAAGTCTCATCTAACTTCGCACGAGGAATGCGAACGGTCATTACTACTGTATCATATTCCTTTCCTAAAAATGTCATTAGGGTTGAGGGAGGTAAACATTTTTTTGAATTGACAATCAAACCCAAATCACTTAATAACCTTAATACAGAGTTATAATCCTGCAAACTGCACAAGGGAGTGCTGACACCACCAAAGTCATTTACATAATTCACCGCATCAATATCAATATTATGAAGGATGAAGGAGACAGCATTAGTTACACGCTGGCACGCCTGAGGAGACGATCGCATTCCAAAAACTAATCTCAAGTCCAAATATATCTTATCTCTCCATTTATAATCTGGAAGATGCATATCATGGGGATCTAAAACTAATTGTCTAAAAGCTCTTGATAAATCACACTTCCAGATATGGCAACCGGCACCATAGCTAACTATAAAACACAAAAACTCATCATGACTGGGATATCGTAACTTTAAAGGATCCAATATAAAGGAATCGGAGGGAATTCCAGAATTTAAAGAGGATTCATTTCCAAAAGAACAATCTACAATAACTCTTCTGTCATTCTCTCCCTTAGGAACAGTAAATAAAGGAGATATGGTCAAAGGTCCACATAGTGGGTTTCGATAAAAAGGCCCAAGTAGGGCATTTAGTTGCAACTCTTTCTCAATGAATGCATCCACAAAGGGAGCAAACTCTGATGTTTCATATGAATGACGCATAGGAGGGTTAGGCAAAGTATCTCTCACATAATTAAGAGGCCATCCATATTTCATAAATTCAACAATTATTTTATCATGATATGATGCTAACAAAGTTGTCCATATGGGTATATTAAAATAAGACTGTACAGGAATCTGACACCCACTAAAGTTTGGTTTAAGAGATTGAAAAATGTTTCTATGACAAACGGCAAATTGAAAGTCATATTTAAAAATTTTAAAAAGAAGGAATAACAGGATACAAAAACTCATAAGATCCAGCAAATTCAACAAACCAAGACAATTTCCTTTGGTGAAAGTTGAAAATATCATCTTGCTCAAAATTAATTAAGTTCAAACAGTTAGCATCACTAGTATTCACACTCAAATCATAAGAGGGGTCAAAAACACACCACCATCCGTGGGGGTACCTCCTGTAGCACTTGAATAAGGCACATCAGTCACACCTGAATAGGGGAAAAAACGCACACCGTTAAAAGATGGGGAAACCTGTCTCACCTGACACTACAGGGGTATAACAATTATCATGTGTAAAATGTCAAGAGCCAGTACAGTCCTTTGCTGCATGCTTTACACTCGAGTCAGCTTGGTTCTTCCCCTTGCGTACACATTTGCGACTAACATGAAGTAGCTTCTTGTCACCATAAGAACCAAAATGATCCTCAACCTGATTACAATTTCCTGCCTGATAGGCTCCACAATATAGGGTGACGTTCTTTTTTCGTATTGTCTTTGTGATATCCATTGTTCGTAAAACCTCAGCATGAAATTCCTTGATCTCAGGAAATGGAAACTTCTCAACCAAATATAGTAAATTAATAAGATGCTTCATTCTGTGATTTGCAATGACAGCACAAGATATCTCCACATTGTGCAAAATAAAAACTTCTCCTCGCACTAACTGGGTCAAGCCAAAATCTGAATCAGAATAAGCAACAGATTTTGTCTGTCCAAATTCATGAGGCCAAGGAACATCATTTTTCACTCTGTCTTTGGCAGCCCGAGCTTCACCAGACACAGCCTTCCTTATTTGGGAACCCGAATGGTGAAACAGACTATATTGATTACCTTGTTCATGTGAACTCTGATTATCCTTATGTTCACTTCCCGATCCATCACTTTGATTGGTGTGAATTTTATGGTCACCAACAATCTTCTGTTGTAGTGCATTGGCTCGGGTCATAAATATACTATCTGCCTGCATGGATTTGAGCGTGGGCACATTCACATCATATAACGGTACCTCTTTCTGTCCAAAAGGTAAATCAGTCTTAGTGCGAGTGTGAAAGGGCCTTTTCCCACTCTCCTTCTTGAGAAAATCATTCCGTTTTTCTAACAAATCTTTCTCCAAGAGTTTATTTTGGACTTCCAATTGGTTGATTGTCCTGTTTAATGCTTCTACACCATCTCGATCCAATTTGACATCACTAGCTGATGGTACTACTGGCGTGGAAGATGTAAGCCCAATTTGGACTTGTTGATTATCACGGCCATCATAGCCTCCGGCAGCCTCAGATAATAAGAATTTTGATGCACTTCCATCCAATAGAATGGAAGAATCTAATTCACCGTTTTCTATATCGTATTCAGACAATTGCTGTGTTAACTGTTTTTTCCTGCCTCTATTCCCTGGCATAATGAAATAAGACATTTTTTTCTTGAAATTATTGACAAAATTTGAATACTTTTCACCTTGTTCATACAATAAATTAGGCTAGTTCTTTATTCTAAAAATTAAATTTTCACTTTTTATCTTTATTAAATATGCCTAGGCCTAGGCTTTTTTAAACCTAAAAAATTTCAAGCTTATTTAAAGAGAAAGGCACTTTAACCATGTAGGTCTATAAATATACGAAATGAAATCGAATTTTTACGTCGAACTTTCTGAACCTATTTCATGAATATTTATTTCAAATAAAATATTTCATTCAAGACAGTGTATGGTTGTTTTTTTTTATTATTATTACCTTGGAATATGTTAAGTGCCCACTTAGTGTTCTTTCGTGTGGCTGAACTCTGTTTCATATTGCAATATTTCTGCATCTCTTCAACTGAAATATCAGAAAATCGTCCGGCGCCAGATGCTGTATCCAATGTTGTGTTGGTCAACCTGCCTCTTGCAGTTGTGGTGTCTTTACTTTTTGAACTGCTTAAGACTTCTCATCGTCAAAGAGTTATCTTGCCTCTTACAGTTGAAGTAGTTCTACTCAGAGTTGCAGAGGATATATGAACTAAAATACTAACTAACGGTTAACTTTCTTCTTGCAGTTATAGTGGAGGTGCAATATATATATTACAGTTTGACATAACATAATTTAATTATTTCCATTCCAGGTTTTCTATTTGGCATTATCATTATCAAACAATTCACACTTTTGGCAAATCTAAATTCATAACATACTGTCAGGGGATGAGTAAACATCCTTCAAGCTGGTCTTGAGCATGGATAAATCCTACCTCCCCCTCCAATTTAAAATAAGAACATTAATGTAACCCGCTCGCAGCACTTGGACTGACCTTTGGCTTAAAAAATTATTCATTTTTTTTTTTACAATTTGTCGCTATGTACTCAATCACTTGAAAAAAATATCCATTAGCCTGTGGTCATGTACTTGATCTCTAAATCATCAAACTCTGTACATTAATTTTTTTTTTTGTCTATATATTGTATGTATGTTTGTTCCCATGGGCTGAGTGTGAGACAGGACCGTATCACTGGTGGTATTGAACCTTATTTCTGACCCATGTTAAATAAAGAGTTTATTATTATTATCAATTTTTATACGCCCCCATCTCTCTATGAGGACGTATATTGTAGTCACCCCTGTCCGTCCGTCCGTCCGTCCGTCCGTCCGTCGGTCGGTCGGTCGGTCCGTCCGTCCGTCCGTCCGTCCGTCCGTCAACATTTGCTCGTAAACGCTCTAAAAACTAGAGTTTTTGACGGAATCAAATGAAATTTGATATGTGTATACATATTCATAAAACGAAGATCAAGTTCGAATTTGAGCTATTTTCGATCGTTAGAAGCAGAGTTATTGCCCTTGTCCCAAATCCGTCGGTCCGTCCATCCACTTTTCCTTGTAAACGCTCTAAAAACTAGAGTTTTTGATGACGGAATTAAATAAAATTTGATATGTGTATATATATTCAGAAAACGAAGATCAAGTTCGAATTTGAGCTATTTTCGATCGTTACAAGCAGAGTTATTACCCTTGCCCCAAATCTTAAATATGCTATTACTCTCTTAGTTTTCAACCGATTTTGATGAAACTTAAAATGGATGTTATTGGACCTAAATCGAAAGGTTTAGTGGTCCACTATCTTAGATTCTGGGATATGTTTTTTTACATCTTCACATTCACTCGCAGGAGCAGGAGGGGTTGTCAACAAACCCTCATCCATCAGAATATTGTCAGCCTCTAAATTTAATTCGGTCCAGGCTATTTATTTCATCAAAAGAAGAATGATCAGAAAGCGAAGACAGTTCAATATTAAAGTTTCCATATTTCAAAGTTTCTTCAATTCCAATATCCATTAAAATTTAGAAACTTTAGAATTAGACATCGTTAGCCACTGTAGTTTACGCGAATTTGAACGCGATTCTTGTCGCAGGGTTCAATAAGACAAATACAGTGTGAGTGGAAATATTTAGTTTTGACGTCATTTTAATGTTTGATTTGGTTTAATGTTCGAATAATATCTTAGTTAGTGTTAATTTGTGTTCACATTGCATCCGTTTGGTGTTCTTGCTTCGAATTTGTTTATCCACTTTTCTTCTAGGATTAGCCTATAAAATTTACCTTTGTTCGCCGTTCGTGATAGGACAGATCATTCTCTCTGTGTGGCTTTTAAAGTGGAGCATTATTGGTTTATCCCTCTGATGTTTGATATAGCTTCTATGTTCATTTATTCTTACTTTCAACGAGTGCTCGGTTTCGCCTACATAAACAGTCTTATTGCACCTACTACAGCTCAAACAATATATAAATATATATCGGCTCATCAGCAGCTAGGATAGTTTTTCTGATTTTAAGAATAACTCATCTTTTAGTTATAATAAACAATTTTTTATGAGAAATTGTGGACAGATGGACGGACTGGCGCGAATATACACTCCATATATCATGTGAGCGTATAAAACAGTAACACAATTACCTGCCACTTCTTTCAAGTAGTCCAAGAAAAATCTATAAACAATCTGTTCTAATCTTTGATTGGACCCCTCGTTTGAAAAATTTGGTTTGAGGGTTTTACCAATTTTGGATAGGTTAGAGTTTCTTTTTGGTAACTGGTATTAAACAAATCTAGAACTTCTTTTTTTTCTGCTGAAAGCTGTAAATAGACAAATGATATAGTTGATAAAGATAGGCTATATCGAGGTTTTATAATGAAATATTTTTACATCTAAAATTACTTTAGACAATATAATCTACACTAATAACAATATCAACAATACATGATCAAACTCAAATAACACCAAATTCTTAATTATTTTGCAGTTGCATTTGGCACTATTTATTTTAAATTCGAACTTCTCTTCATCAAGTAAACAATTTTCAAACCCCGCACTATCGGCAATCAAGTCCTTCCTATCTATGCTACAGAAAAATTCACTTGCCACTGAATTTGAAAGCAAATATTTTCCCTTATGAGATGCGAACTCTATTTCCAGACTTCCCTTTACCGTATAGCTGAAATTATTTTTCTTACTACTCATTTTACATTTCATATTGTTACATTTAATAATATGCGTTGATTTGTCCAACAGTGCTTGTTCTATATAGAGTCCTCTCTCCTTGGCTAATCTCATCTTGTTATCTTTATTTATTAATATATACAATATTCATTTAATTATACAAATGTTATAAAATTTATACATTGTACTATGGGTCAATGACCTTGAACACTGAATAAACTGATTATTATTATTATAGTGGTGGTCATACTTTAGACGCCAATAGTTTAATTAGCACTCCAATAGTTACATTTAGACACCAATAGTGAAATTAGGGCTCCGGGCTCCAATAGTGTAATTAAGACTCCAATAGTGCAACACAACACTGTACCAAACAACACTTTTATTCTCAAAACAATATATATATAATTGCGGTCAATAAAAGTCAGTTTCACGGGTTTAGTTTTATCAATTTGCAGTTCTTCATCATAATCGCCTCTCCTTCGGTTTGCTTAGCCTTTTTCCCCCTGAATACTCTTCTACGACTTTAGTCTATCAATGGTTCTATTGTTTCTGTAATGGAATGCATGCAAAACAGATAATATTAAGATTACAAAAGGAAATTAGGCGTGTTCTTCAGACATAAATTATTGTCCGAACTCTTTCATTACCAAGTGCTGTTTAAGTGACAAGAACACATCCCAGAGCATTTGTTCCCAATATTGACACTGATAGCACCAGTTTGAACCATTCCAATTTCGGTTCCAGCAATTTGCGTTTGATGACGTAATCAAGTGGAATTGCTGGTACCACAAACGTCAGACTGAATAGAAATTGTTCAAAGTGTCCCGATACGCATACAAAATTAAGAAAACTTTTTTTTCATTCAATTTCAAGATTTGCGCTTGATAGGTTTATGAAATTGTTTGACTAGCGACATGTATGTGTGCACCTCCCTTAACAAAAGAATATTTACCAAGGTATGGCAGTCGCTCTGTGGCCTGTTCTTTCGGCTGATAATTGTCCCTCTATTCCATAATCACACTGTCTAGTGGCATTGAGAGATCGTCTTGTTTAGAATACTCCATTGGGCTTTAATAATAATAATAATAATAATAATAATATCTTTATTAGGGTAAAAATTAGGCCTGGCCTTTTTACAATTTAGCCCTCTAAAACGAACATAACATATATATATTTTAAAGAAATTAAGATAAACAAAACTACAATTACAACAGAAGTATAACTACATGTATTTACAATTATTTACATTAATCATACTAAGTTATCATATACAAAGTTTTTTACTTAGCTACTTAATAAAGAAAATAGTTCTTTTTTGAATTTGGGTAAAAACTTTATAACCTTTAAGGAATGAGGCATAGCGTTCCATAAACAAGGGCCTTTGTATTTCAGGCTATTCATATAGATGGATTTGGTAGGCTTCGGGGAAAGAAATCTCTGATTAATGGATTCATAAGGGGTGTTTTTATATTGAAGAATATTTTGAAGATAATCCGGACAATTACGATTTGCTATTTTAAAGAGAAAAATGTATTTATTGAACAAGTGACGCTTTTCTACTGTAAAAATATTTAATGATTTGGATAAAATTTCATGGGTAGATAACATAGGGTTAACTTTCAGAATCGCTTCATTGTTGATAAGCTTAAAAGCTAATTTCTGTAGTCTATCGAGTGCCGTTGAATAATTTTTAGTACATTTATCCCATATTGTGGAACAATAATCAATGTAGGGTTGAAAATGAGCAAAATAAAATAATTTCATTAGGTTAGGGGAAAGGAGCGGTTTAATCTTGCGCATTTGGAATAATTTCTGATTTAAAATTTTACAAATATAATCAACATGATTGCTCCAATTGAAATTGTGATTTATTATAACACCCAAAAGTTTAAATTCTGTGACATTTTCAATTTGAGTATTGGAAATATTTATTAAGAGATCATTTCCTGGAATTTTTAATTGATGATTTGACCCAATTAGCATAGATTTTGTTTTCGATTGATTTATAACCATTGAATTATCACGGCACCATTGAACGATTTTATTAGTTTCTGATTGCAGAACAGAGTTTAACGAGAATATGTCTAAAGATGAAGAATATATCGTAGTATCATCAGCAAACAAATCACAATTACATGTAAGATGAAGTGGTAGATCATTTATAAATATATTGAAAAATAGAGGTCCTAGGATAGAACCTTGTGGTACACCAGAAGTAATACATTGCAGAGTTGATTGATTTTGCCCAATTGAAGTACATTGGTTTCTATTATTGAGATAGGATTCAATAAATGCAAGTAGATTGTTTGAAAAATTGTAAAGATTTAATTTTTGTAAAAGTATATTATGATTAACCATATCAAAAGCCTTGCGAAAATCGAAAAATATTAAACCCGTGAGCTGGTTATTATTGAGAGCATCATATACATTTTCAGTTATATTTGTGAGTGCTGTGTGGCAAGAACTATTTGATCGAAATCCCGATTGCTTTGAATATAGAAGGTTATGACTAGTTAAATAATTATTCATATGGAAATAAAAATGTTTTTCAAGTGGTTTAGAAATAGTTTGTAATATTGATATAGGTCTATAGTTGCTCGCCAAAGTTTTATTGCCAGATTTAAAAATAGGTAATACTTTCGCCTGTTTCAAGATATCGGGGAATACATTCTTATCAATACACAAATTAAAAATATAGGTGAGAGAATGGCTTAAAACACTAGCACCAACATTCAGAAAAAATGCGTTGACACCATCAAGACCGACTGCCTTTGATTTGTCTAAACTAGAAAGATATTTAAACACATCAGTAATGTTCATAAACGGTATTGTACAAACAGGGGTATTTAATGAGATACTACTGACAAAATCGTTTATAATACGAGCATTGGTTGTACTTAAATTACTTGAAGTATTACCTAATATATTTTGAGCAGCATTGATAAAGTAGTCATTAAAAGTTTCCGGGTCAATGTCTTTTTTCTTAAGAGAGTCCCTGTAATGTATAAGATCGAAAATTTCTTTAGATAACCATACAGGTTTGCAGAGGTTTCGAACACGTTTTATTCTTATGGGAGCATGTTTATTTAGGATAGGATTCAGTATTTCGTAAAAAGTTGACAGAGCTAAATTTGGATCACAATAATTGTAAATAACGTCAAATGGGGCTGCTTTTAAATCGATCAAAAACAATTCCTTATCGAAATTTTTAAAAGACCTATAAGTTATTGTTATATGTTTATTTTTAGGGAAACTGACCCCTTTCTTCTGCCAGGTAAAACATACTGGATAATGATCAGAAGTTGCAAAGCAAGGGACTTTGATTTCTTTTATATGGTCAGGGTCGGAAACGATTATATGATCAATAAGTGTTTTAGTTTTGTTAGTAACTCTTGTTGGAGATTTGACAATTTGACTTAAACCAAAAGTTTCTAAAAGATCGGTCCAATATTTGTTTTGATTTTTTAATAAATCGATGTTAATATCTCCGACCATACAAATTTCATTTCCAGTATTCCAAGCTCCTTCCATCATGTGCGAGAAAGAATCTAGCCATTGAATGGTGGAAGCAGGATTTCGATAAATACAACATATCAAAATAGGTTTAGACTTTTTTAAGATTAATTCTACCCATATGGATTCAATATCACCATGTTCAAGATCTTTTCGGCGATTACAGATAAAAGTATCCTTAACATAAATTAATGTTCCAGAGGAACTAATCTTAGAACTATCCTTTCTAAAAGGTAAATGATATCCGGAAATAATTAATTCTTTGTCATCCACAGAAGAAGTGAGATGAGATTCAGAAATAGCAAATACATCAAACTTTTGTATGAATAAACTCAATTCTGTAAGCTTATTAAAAAAGTGGCAAACATTTAAATGACCCACGTGTAGACCTTTTTTGGTTAGTGTAGAATCCATTAAAAATTGATAATATTCTAAAATTGACAACTAATAATATAAATCTTAACTATAACAGAACAAATTCAAATAGATACATAGATCTATTACAGAAATGTAGGCCTAGGTGAATATATATTATACGGTGTACGTCTGGGACCAGTCCTATAATAATTATTTAAATTCATCGAGATAATATTACCAAGGATTCTGACGCCTTTAGGACTTGGATGAACACCATCAGAGTTCAAAGCATCGAGTGCTTGATCGAAATGAACCTTGACATCAATAAATACAAAATTGCGTTCTTTGCTAATACCACGAAGAAAGTGATTAAATTTGGAGCATTCAACAGTAAACCACGCAGGATTGCATCTTGGTAAAACAGATACAATAAAAATCTGAAGCTGATTGTTACTTTGAATAATAGCTTTTAACATATCAATATAGTCATCTTCACAGGTTTTGTTGTCATATTTCATCAAATCATTTCCACCGCAACACAGAACTATTCGCTTAAGATTTGGTGATCTGTCAATTAATTGTAGAACACGGGGTTTAATTTCATTAATAAGACCGCCAGGATTTGTGTCAATGATACAGTTTTGTTGAGCGGACAAGCTTAGAAGCTTGGATTTTAAATGTCGCAAGATTGAGCTTCCGATAACTAGGGTTTCTGCAGTTTCACAGTTCCTGTTAATAGGTTTGTTGGTAAACGAGTGGGAAGCAGAATATGTATTTCGTTGACTAATTTGATTGTAAGATTGAGAGTTCGAGGGGGAATTTGTAGCACTTTTATTAGCAGGAGTAGATTTCGAAAGAGGAGGGAAATCTAACTCATATTGTTCATGAAGATTAGTAGATGTACCGGTATCTTGAGTTTTCGTTACGACTTTATCTGTTATTGTAGAAGCGTCTTTGGTAGCAGGTTGCTGGTTGTGTTTAATAGATTTTAGTTCGTCAAAAAAGTTTGATTGTTTTTCGATAATTTCATTCATTTTAGTTGTAAGTGTCGAAACTGCGTCAATAAGTGAATTAAGAACATGAATGTCAACTGATACCATTTTGGGCGATGTTTTAATAGGTGAATTCGTGGTAAAAGTACGTCGTAGTGGAGTGCTTGGCAAAGTTAAAGGTGTGCTTGTTGAAGGTATATCTAAGACTGCAGCTCTATCCACAATTGGAGAAAAATTCAGTTTGCAACTAGAATTAAGAATGTTATCTTCAACCCAAGAAGAACTTCCACGGCCTTGAACATGGATTTTCAGGACTTGATTATAAAAAGTTACTGTTACATTAGTACCATCACTAGTCTTGTAAATAGTACCATTATTTGCTGCATCTTTGAAGAAGGTAAGGTCAGGTATAGATGATTTGAAAAGTAAATGATAAAGGGGACTTGACTTATATTGGATAACAATTGATGTAGAATAGTGGGTGTAATCAGATATTGAAAAATTAGAGTTTATTGAACTTGATGTTGAATTTTCTTCTGAAGGCTTGTTTAATAAGTTGATGATAGATTTGTTGAAAGATATTCCCGAGTCTTTTAAGGTATCGTAGCTATAATTGCAAGATGGATTGGTAGTTGAGAGGTCCATCGTGTCTTTAAAAAATGTATTGTTTAAAGCCATAGAATAGGCCGCGAGACGTTTCTAAGTTTGGTTAATCTGGCAACACAGCCAGTGTTAAGCCTTTTTACGGCAGTCGTCATTTTCACGGACGAGAGTCAAAATAGTTAAAAATCACGATTCCACATATTTAAGTACCAGGGATTAATAGATTGAACTGGATTTAGTAAGATTGATTCAAGTTTCACAGGTAAATCATCATCCAAACTTCATTGGCCGTAAGTGACAATTACGACAACAGCGCTCATGCGCACAACATATTTTCTAGCAGACGAAAATCATAACTTTGATCGTCAATTAATTGATGTCTTGTCCTTAGAAATCAACACTATGAATTGAAAAACAGACTGTAGATATTAGTTTGTCATTTCATATCAATAAATGTATTTCCCTGATCACGAATCCAATGAAAAATCGTTTTAAGGCACAGAGCTCTTAACGAAAGATCCGTTGAATATAGAGTTGCCAGAATAAGGCTTTGTAGGTTTCCGGTCTGAAAATTAATTAAATCATAAACATAAAGGGTGCACGTACTGCACAACGAAAGATTGACTGGAATGTGATCTACAAACCTATTTTTTGGCGCACAGCTGATTGTTTGTTTTTTTACCATAGTCAAAATATATACTTAAATCAGATGCAAAATCTCCCTATTCAACCGGTTCCCTGCAGGACGGAGGGCGGACATGGAAAAGGTGTCTAGTGTATAGTTGTAACGGGACAATAAATCGAAGCATCATGTACTACAAGTTGCACACGTTTAGATACATCGACAGATGAAAATAATCGAATAATGCTGCTGTTCGGGCAACATTTCTTTTATTGTACACCGCATGGTACATAAAAACCACATTTCAATTCATTTCTCAATTTTATTTACACACATTTATGTTTTAAAATGTTATTAACTATTAACAGGACTCACCTTAGAAACATATGATTTTCATATAACTGAACAATACATCAGAATGGTTTCGTTTTTATCACTCGACTAAAATAGGAACGCGTGTGTGGGCTTTTATATGACACCAATAGTAAAATGCACGTGATATAGCTATCTAGGGCGCCAAAAGGTATGATACGTGCTCAATGTACTGTAACTAAATAGGGCGCCAATAATCAAATTTAGGTTTAAGTAGGATAAACTCCTCAAACACGCCAATAGTTTTGACCTATATAAAGTCGTCGGCCGTTCATATAGGTCAAAACCATTGACGCGTTTTCGGAGTTTATCCTATACTTATTGTCAAAGACTTGTATTCTCTTACAGGACTGTCTATATTGAAACAATATTCAACTTAAAAAAAAAACAACTTTAAATTGACTTATAAAGATATTATTATTATTTTCCTTACAATAATTCATTGCTATTGTATTACAATATATTATTTTATATAAATTTTCAAACTAAGATAAAGTTATTTATTATAGTTGAGATATTGTTTCTAACCCAGCTGGCCCTGGTAATTTTAGATTTTACTTCAAATCAAATAAACACACCTGTAATCAGCCGCCATCTTGACTACTGCTTTTAAGGTCAAACCCTAATTTGATAGCAACACTTGGGTTTTGTAAATCATCCTCATCATCTTCATTTGGTGCTGCAGTACTTAAAGTAGATTTTACTATTTTATCAAAGTATTCAGGTTTAAAAAAAATCCCACAGGTTTTTGATTGAATGGTCTTCCTTTCTTAAATTAAATAGCAATCTTGATACTAGACGCATTATTTGAGATGTATATTGCCCTCTCTGTAACGTATTGCCAATATTCTTCGCCATCCATTGATTTCCTAAAAGTATTATAGATGGATCTTCTCTTGCAATCAATCCTACTTCATCCCGTTGCATGGTTGAAAATACCTCTGATATTACTTTTTTTGAAGCAATAGGCTCTATTCGTTTTGAAATAGTGTCAGATTGAGTTAAGATTTCACTTGCTGTTTAAGCAAGCTTTCTTTCATTACCTACACAGGTCTTGTGATGTTTCCACATTAAAGTTTTTGACATCTATTGCAGGCATTTAGGGCATGGGCCATATTCTCTTAATTTAAAAACACTGTCTGGTCTTCGCACCAAAACTATTGCACCTTTTTTCTCCTGTAAAGTTTGCATGTTCTTAATTAAATTTACTCAAGGTGATCATATGTTTCCTAGTTTTTTTTATCTGTTTCCTTATTGATGAGATGCACATCTTTTTCAGACTTGTGTTGTACCAACACATGTTGAGCAAAATAGCTCACACTTTTTTTACAATAACTGCAGTACTGTTTTATATTGTGTACTCTTGACTTTTTCTTTTTCTTCCCTTTCTTGTCAGTACTAGACTTTAAAATTCTTCTTATAAATATATTAGGTTTCGGTGGAGGGAGGGTTTGAATCTCCCAAATGTACAGGCCTAGGATGGAACAAATACTTTATTGAGAAAATGGGATTAAGGGTCTGGATTCAGGCTTTTCTTCTGTTGTGATCTGAAAGTAGAAAAAATAAAGACTCGCCCGTTGGGCGAGTAGTATAGTATCTGCTAATTAATAATTGGTTTTAGTTTGCTATGAACCAGATTGTCATTAAAGTTCTGATTTTTTGAGTAGGCAACTATCATTTTCTGCTTATAAACATGGGGAAATTTCTCTTGAAGACTCTTGTAGTGGGTATGAACTATCTTGCTTGCTCGATTACTGGTTGTATTAAACGGGACAACAAAGGGTGCTATGCCTGCAAAATGATGAATATTGAGTCCTATAGGTCTTGCTGTATTCAATGTCTCAATCCAGTAGGCTTCTCTGGATTGTCTGAATTTGGTGGTTTCATCTTCCGGTAAATCAATTTCTATACGTTCAATTGGGGTTAGGGTGAGATCGTTTATTGAATGGTCATCGAGGTTGAAATGATTAGAAACGGGCTTGTCTTTCTTTAATTTTATATCTGATCTATGAGCATTGAATCAAGTGCGTAAATTATTCTTAGTTTCTCCTACATATTGTTTGGGGCATTTCTGACATGAAATTAAATAAATTACATTTGAGCTATCACATGATAAATGCTCCTGGATCGGATACCTTTTATTAGTAAAACTACTCATAAAATAATGTGTTTTAGCTACAAAGGGACATGTTTTGCATCTATTTGACAAACATGGGGCACACCTTAAACCTGGAGGAACTTCGGCATATAGTCTAGTCTTCGCTGCTATTTGCGCTAAAGTGGAGTTTTTTATGTTTCGTAAAAATCGTTTTGAGTATCCACGCTCTTTCAGTTTTGAGAAAACAATCGTACAGGCTTGGTTGAAATCAGAGGATCTTGTGTAAATTCGGTGAAATCGTAAAACTTGTGATTTAATAATACCGGAAAAGGTATGTTTTGGGTGAAATGAGCTTTTGTGCAGGAGTTGATGAGTATCAGTTTCTTTGAAATATACCTTAATGTCCAGTTTATTGGTTTCTGCTATGGAATCTCCTTTGAAAACAGTGGTATCGAGAAAATCTATGCTTTTAGTACTGACGTTGGCGGTTAGTTTGATGGACGGATGGTGGTTGTTGAGAATTTCAAAGAATTCCCAGAACTGCTCAATGGAATAAGTCCAAACCATAAAAATGTCATCTAAAAATCGTCCATAAAAAAGTGGATCAAAGGGACAAAAGGGGTAATACCTCACGTTCCCACTCTGCCATAAAAAGATTTGCGTATGAAGGGGCGAATCGTTTACCCATAGCTGTTCCTGAAGTTTGTAGATACGTTTTACCATTAAATGTGAAATCGTTGCGACTGAGACAAATCTCTAAAAGCTGTAAAATTGCATCGTCGGGTCTGTTCGGATCTGGGTTTCTACTAAAAGCTTTACGAACTGCCATTAACCCGGCAGTGTTATCAATATTGGTATACATAGAAGACACGTCAATAGAAATCAGAATGGCATTCGGAGGAACTCGAAGATTTTTAATTTTATTTACAAAATCAGTTGTGTCCTTAAGATAGGCTTTATGTTGACAAGCTAGAGGTAGTAAGAAATGGTCAATGTATTCTGACACCGCATATGACTCACTACCACAGTCAGATATGATCGGACGGCCTTTAGGTATTTTATTAGGGATGAACCACTCCTTTGTAGGATTTTTATGAATCTTAGGCAAAGTATATAAATGTCTCTCACGACAATCGGGTTTGGCAGATAGATAGTCATATTGTTTCTGTTTGAGATAACTTTCTTTGACTAAATTTCCAAGAATAGTGTTAATCATATTAGAAGTTTCCTTAAAAATTGGGTTTGGCAAAATGGCATAATGTTTAGGATTATTCAATTGATTCTCTGCTTCTAAAATATAATCTTCCCTATTTAGAATGACACAGCATGAACCTTTGTCACTTTTTTTAATAATAATGCTATCGTCTTTCTTAAGTAAGTTTAAAGCTTCACGTTCTACCCGTGTGAGATTAGGTTTTTCATTTGTAATAGAAAGATTTGTTGTTTGGCTATTCATTTTTTTATATACTTCTAAAATGTCAGGATGGATGGCGGCCTTGGGCGGTTTCCACGTGGATTTAGGAATAAACATTGTTCTAGCACCACGTGGGGGGTGGTTTCGAAAAAAATAAGTACAGCTGAGATTGCGTTGAAATCGTTCAATAGATGGTCGAAGATAGTCAATGTTAGCTACCTTCGGGGTCGGGATAAATTTAAGTCCACGGTCTAAGATTGAATTCTGAAGGGGTGTGAGAATTTTACGGCTCAAGTTAACAACGGTTTGACCTAGTGGTGGCCTCTCAGTATTTTTTATCCCCAGTAATTAGTTTAAAGACAACTTACTCGATGCTTGAAGCTGGTGTATCCAAAATAAATAAATGCTGTTTGCTGTACTCGGAGACCAGTGTAGATCATCAACTGGTTCGAATTCTTCTTCGTATGGAGGTAGGATTGTGGCGTCGTTGGTGTTGAAATCCATCATAATTTTGTTGAAGGTCTTCAGATTACGTTGCGCGTTCTTCGTGATTTTATTGGATACTGGTATACATGTGAAGATAATCTTTGAATTTGGAAAGGTAAGTTTGGTGGTCGCGATTAATTTCTGGGCTTGTTCTAATGATGACTTTGGTAGCTGGTATCGGTTGTTGAGACCCACGTGAAGGATGACGGTAGCTGGTTTAAAATCTTGGTCGTAACTTTCAATGATGGACTGGATGTGATGGATTTGGGCACCAGGGTATGAATGAATTTCGGTGTCTGAAGCAGTTTTGGTAATTCTGTTCAGGTTAGAGGATCCAATAATTAAGGTTGATTTCTGCAGAGTGGGTAGAGTCCATGATGATTTGTCAGTTGTTCGATGATAGAAGGGTTTGGTAACGGAGATAATGGTTGTCGATGGGGTGATTGGAACTGGTACACAAGTGGAAGATGGAAGATTAGATAGTGATCGCGACCTGGTACGAGGAGGGGATGGTTTGGATGTATGGCTTGACTTGGTCGGAGAATTCGGGGTTTCCTGTTGGTCAAGATATTTACAGAAGGCAGATAGATTTACGGAACCAGAGTCCCTAGGTGAAGATTCAGATGGAGTGGTAGAGGAGGAATCTGAAAGAGAAAAGAGAAGAGGGGTGCCCTCTCTACGCGAACGTTTACCAACGTCTGCTGGACTAGGTGTAGGTGAACTTCGGGCACGTTTAGGGGTTTGGTTCAATACGGCGGTGACCCTAGTAGGTGCAGGAGTATTCAGGTCAACATCCATTGCAGTTGGTATAGATATGGTGACTCTGGCCTTGGTACTGTTAATCGTTTGGTAAAATTGGGTAATTACGGATTGGGTAAGACGTTTCCCATAGGACCGACGTGCCCAGGACAGGGCATGGGATATGATACGGTCGACGGCTGCTGGAGAAAAAGACTTAGCGCGGATAGTAGCTAGCTTCTCTTGAAGGGTGGTTTGGTAGTGGTCGATCAGGGCCTGCGTCACCTTAGAGAGCCATGTCCTATTGAGGGATCTAATATTTGTGTCAACAGCTGAAGTTCTCATTGCTGGACGAATAAAACTATCCAGCTCATGGATTTTGCGCTTAAAGGTAAAGGCAGGTTGACCTTCCTGTTGAAGTCTAAGGGTGGCCAAATGATGAAGACACTGCATAACTTGGAAGAACACCTTAACAAAGGGCTCTTCCTCCTTATGAGTGGGAACTGATTGGCGTCTGTGGGCTGGTGGTCGTTTCTGTTGTTGGTTAGGTCGTTGATAATTTCTGGGTGGGTAGGAGTCGTTGTAGTTAGGTCGGTGATGGGGTGGAACATAACTGGTTGGATTGGTAGGCGGTCGGCGATTAGTAGGTGGTAGAGGTCGATGGAAAACAGGACCATTGTAGGGTACTTGATTTTGGTTTGGTTGACGATTAGTGTTACGATATCTGGCTTCTTGCCAGTGGTTGTTGTAGTTTCGGAACATAATGAAAATGAATGGAGGTTAGATGTGGAATGTTCAGGGAATGTAATTGGGTGAAAACTGTATATGCTAGCGTAAAGTGTGGGGATCAGGTTATGCAGATAAATCAAACTGGGAGGGAGAAATGATGCAGAATAAAAGCTAGGTGATTATGCAAAAATATATATATTTGGTATTAAAAACGCTAACAATAATGTAAAAAAATAGACAAAAAAATAACAAAAACTTACACAATAGACACGAACCGGTTTTCGAAATATTTTTCTTTATCAAGTGTCGATAAATAAATCATTTATAACCACTATCCGCTATCTACAGTCTCTTTACACCAACCTATCATTTACAGTCACTATCCTCTATCTACAGTCACTCTACTTTACCCTACAATCATTTATAATCACTATCCTCTATCTACAGTCACTCTACTTTACCCTACTATCATTTTACAGTCACTATCCTCTATCTACAGTCACTTTACATCAACCTACTATCATTTATAACCACTATCCTCTATCTACAGTCACTCTACATCAACCAACTATCGATTATAACCACTATCCTCTATCTATAGTCACTCTACACCAATCTTCTATCATTTATAATCATTATCAACTATCTACAGTCACTCTACATCAACCTACTATCATTTACAGTCACTATCTGGAATTGTTTAGCTTATCTAAGCCGTATTATTATACACAACTCTCCTACGAAATTTAAGCCTTTAAACACACGTGTACGTATAAATATTGGCGTTTGAAAGTCAAAATTACGACTCGCTGTTTAGTAACACTATGCGTTATATATAGAAAACACATATACAGAAAATGAAAGATAAATGTTAAGGTATGGATATATTTGAAGGAATTATATGATTTGCGTGCATTAGTAGTACTTCTGAAGGCTATTTGCATAATATATTCAAGGCCCAAATCGGCCCTAAAAAATACTGAACATTCCCCTTTAAGAATGGGGTTTCTTTCTCTCGAAGGGAAATATGGTACAGTGTACTACATAGGTTCAAAGTTAGAGACTGTGTCACATTATAAATATTTATGTATTGAATTTTCATGTCATTTAAAGTGGAATTTTAATTGTTCATATTTATCCCAACAGGCCATGAAATATTAAAGTTGATTCAAACTATTCGACTCAATGGTAGGGTTTCATCATTGGAATATATAGACTGGAAGTCTTAGTCTTCTCGTCGTCTATTGAACTTATGTTTGAATTCATGGTTGACCTAGTTTCTCCTCTGGGACTAGTTGACTCTAAGTGATACTGTGGTAGAGAGACTGGATATTCTGGTCTAATTACATCGCGTTTATCATGGCTTTTAAATTGATATGACTTCTTGCCGAAATCGGAAGTTTAGCGGGACTCCAGAATTCAACGCATGCGTGCCAAGCATAAATCTTGTGTTATTATTCCCTATCTACATTTCCATATTGTTTTATGGTTCCGAGATTTGGGGGCTAGAAATGAATGGATTTGGCTTGAAAGTGTTCAAACTGCATTTTGCAAATGGCTTCTATACACAGCACAAAAAACCACTAACAGATCTGATCAGAGGGGAATGTAGGAGGTATGAGCTTTATATTAACTATACTTGTAGACCTATTAAATATTTTTTGAAAATCCAGGAAATGGGAAATCACAGATTACCAAAAAAAAAAAAGAACATTTTTATTTTACAAGGATAATAACTTAGGTTCCGTGAGGATCCTTTCTCCTAGCTGGTCCTTGGCAAAACCTCTTGGCATTGATCTTTCCCGGATTATCCGTACCCATTAACAGCTGGGTGGACTGGAATTATGAGTGAAGATGACTTATTCAAGGTCATCGGACTTTCACACCCTGATCGAGAACCGAACTCTCAAACATAATGACCACCATTTCCTCGTATTCAAATGTTATAATACGTTATATAACCAAAGTCGGATATGTAGAAACAATTGGTGTACTTCTGTTAAAAATATACTATTAACGCATGTTTTTGGCGATGTATGGTTTTCACAAGGTGTGGGTAACATAAAACAATTCGTGAGCATATTTAAAGGGATATGTTCACTAACTGTTTGACCAAAAAAACTTTAAGTCTCAGAACCTGGAATTTTTAAGATAATCTAATCCATAGTATTGTTTCAAACTCTCCCTCGAAATATAGGCTTCAAATCCCCGTGTATCCATAATATCAGCGTTTGAAAGTCAAAAATACGACTCGCCGTTTAGTAAGACTATGAAAGATAACTTTTAAGGTAAGGGTATAATTGAAGGGATTGTGCGTGTTTTGTTCTGTTCCAGTAAATCTGATGGCTATTTAAATCAATTCAAGGCCCAAATCCATCCTCGAAAATGCTGAACATTTCTCTTTAATAAAGACTTAAACACAATAGTGTTCAATCTTGGCAATCAGATATTACCACTTCTACCAAATTTCAGTTCTATTCCATTATAAAAACTGAATTTGTATGTGAAAATTATTTAACCTCAAACTTGTCTCAATCCTTAATTTTTCATCTGGCTAACTTTAGATGTTCAAAGCATAAGTTAAATGTAGAACTTGGAAGACATCAGAACATTCCATTTCATGCTAGATTATGTAATATTTGTAATTTTAAACATTTCTTAAACCATTTCATATACTTGTCTCTTTTGTGATTTGAATTATGTTTTGTGCAGTCTGTATTGGAAATTAAAATTATTATATGCATATTCTTTATTAGAAAATTCAATACATCATATTTGTTAATGATTGTACCATGACGAAAGTCGTATAGTACTTGAATAAACTATTATTATTATTATTATTATTGTTATTATTATTATTATTATCATTATTACTGTTATTATTATTATTATTACTAACACGATTTGCAGCACAATTGAAATCTAGGTTTTAAATATTTCTTAAAGGGAATGTCTGACTATTTTCATGAACAAAAAAAATTCTTAAATATAAAATTCAGCTATGTAGCCTATCTACCTGACCAACCTGATTTTTTAAGGTTCATTGCCAAAACGGAGTATGCTTTTTGATAAATACTAAAAACCAGATCAGAAATAAGTAGACATTTCTGGGTTTATTAGCTTTAATCTGTACATCAAATATAAAAATCTATAAATTCTAATACGTTTACATAAATATTCTTAGGTGATCAACGCCAGCGGCAACTCACAAAATGATGTAGATACAAATTTTTTTGGATTTTGGTCAATAACTTTCAATAATTGTATTTAAGACAGAAGTTTTCTTACCTCAAAGTAGTCAAACATTCCCTTTAAGTTGAGAATATTTGAACATTAATAATCAAAAGGTTTCAAATATGTGATGAAAAAACTGGCGTCACCAAGTGTAAATCGATTCACTAGACATATACTTATTAGTAACTGTGTGCTAAAGATATTTATCAATATTGTGATTTTATTTTACAAAATATACACGAATGGCTTACTTAGGCCTACATTATTGTAGAGTTCAGCTGTAGAATCCACACAAATCTGCATGTACAATTCCAAGATAGCTTGCCAGGAAAGGTAATATACGCCCACTGACAGCTTTGACTTTCAACAAATCTTTTTGACAATTACAGGAAAAAATATAGAATCTTCATTCTTACACCTTTTTAGAACTTTTTGTGATAATTGAAAATAATGAACAATATTTTATCAAAATCCATCAATGATTATGTTTTCTAGAGTGTTAATTTAATGCATTTTCAAGAACAAGGAAAATAAATCACAGTAAATATTTTTCAATTTTCAATAGGGTTCATCCTTGGTTCGTCAAAATCCGTCAAAATTGTGACCTGTAAAGAGGTTCACACAATCTAAAGTTCAAATATACATCTCTAAATGTATCCAAAGATTTGTCAACATAAATTGGTAATAATAAAATAAAGTCAACACAGGTAAGGGGGGTACGCGCCAAAAATGGAACGAGTTTTCAAGAACAAGGGCAATAATTCATGATAAATATTTTTCGATTCTTTTGATTTTCAATAGGGTCGGATGGTAATAAACATTACCTGTAAGTTTCGTCAAAATCCGTCAAGAATTGTGCCATGTTTACGAGCAATTCAATCAGCAAAATCAACAATTAATATTTACTATGAATTATTGCCCTTGTTCTTGAAAACGTGTTCACTATTTAGCTCATAAACACGCCAGGAGGCACAATACTGGACGGATTTTGAAGAAACTTGGCGTGAATGTTCTAAATCACCCAGGGATGAACCCTATTGAAAATCAGCAAAATTGAAAAATACTTACTGTGAATTATTTTCCTTGTTCTTGAAAATGCTTAAAAATTTTGGCTCGTTAACACTCTAGAATACATAATCCTTGATGAATTTTGATAATATTGTTCAGTATTTCCGACCGGGTAAGGTTAAAGCGATACCACCTCTAGGGCGCAGTGGAACTGGGCTGCAGAGGAAGACATCGATAGTATTGGGTATTATAGAAGATACTCTCCTACAGAAGCACTGGCCAAGGTCACAAGAAGAGAAGATAGTCTGAAACAGCCTTTGATAGATATTTGGACAGATATGACTGGGAGAGAGTAAGAAAAACTAGGCCCCAAAAACTTGCGATTTTCCGCACCTCCGCGGGTGCGGGTTTTTCTATTTACCTCGAATCCACAAAAATTCGATATATTTGGAAAGATGGATGTTTTTGTAGTCCAATCATACCATCATTATCCCCCCCCCCCCCCCACCAAACAGGACATGTATGTGTAAAAGTGTACAATGTCCGCCAGTGGAAAATGTCCGGTGGACATTTTGCACTAGTGAAAAATGTCCAATGGACATTTTTAACTATTGATTAATGTCCATAACTAAATAAAGGACAGTTCTATCTAGCGTATTATGTCCAACCCGGACATAAATACCCCCGGACATTATTTTCGCTTACATATGCGACTCAAAGTTTTTTTTTTCAAGTTTTTGTGGCCTAGTTTTTCTGACTCTCTCCCAGTCTAATTAAAATCAGACCCTAATTTCGTTTCGTTCGGTTTTTTAAATCCGGTTTTGTAAACACTATGGGAACCACGTGCGATAGAAAGTGTCTACGTTAACTCTGGTTTTAACCAATCAGATCTTTGTCCTCTACCGCGCTGGGATTTTGTTCGCGAACAATAGGTGCATTCTAGGATTCCTAAATGCTGTAGACTAGTTTATCAGATCATTTATATCAAGTTAAGATCAGAGTGCACGTAGATACTTTTTAGCGCACGCGGTTCTTAAACCCTAATGTAGTGTTTAAAAAACAGGATTTAAAAACCGAACGAAACGAAATTAGGGTCTGATTTTAATTAGACTGGACTCTCTCCCAGCTATATCCGTCCAAATAGCTATCAAAGGCTGGGGAAAGAGTTAGCAAGTTTCGGACTATATGAGAGATTGTAGGCCTATGAGTTGTCATCGTGTCCAAACCACGCCCCCATTCATTCGTCATTTCAAAACCCGTATTCGTGATACGATGATTTGTTGTGTAGCCTATATCATAAATTTGTAATCGTTCAAACTTGAATAAATACAGGGAGCATAAGCCGAGAAAATCATTTCATATTGTTTGTAAGCTATAGTAAACGTTAAAAATGGTTCCTACGACTGTATTGATGGTGATTTTCCATGCCTTGTGTGCGCAGTCTTTCAATCCAGAGTCACAGATTTTATTTCTTGGAAAACAACTTTGATGGACTCGCATACGTGGGTAGGGGGATAATGATGGTATGAATGAGCTACAAAATCATCTTTCCAAATATATCGAGGTTTTGTGGATTCGAGGTAAATAGATACGTTTAAAACGCGGAGGTGCGGTGAATCGCAAGTTTCAGATGCCTAGTTTTTTTTACTCTCTCCCAGCCAAATAGCTATCAAAGGCTTGAGAACTAGTCAGCAAGTTTCGGACTAGGAATATTATAGTAATGTTTGACCTCCAGCCCTCTTTTTCTATATTTTACCAGGACCCGTATGCATAAATCTTTAAGGAATACAACCTCTGAGAATGAACAAAAAATTTAAATTTTCAAATTTGGTCAGTAGGAGTTTACATTCATCACGGGACTTGCCTGGTTGCATAACTATACGACATATTACCTAAATAATCTGATAAATCCAGAAAACAATGTTTATATACAATAATTGAAAAACCCTTAATCAAATTGAAGGCGTTTATCAATTACAACCTGTTATTATATGAAAATTTACATAGTTTCGTGGGTTTTTTGCATTCTGTTTGTATACTTTGGACATCGTTGATGAATATAATATACTCTGATTGACCAAGTCTGGGGACGTTTTTATTGAGACACCCGATATATTCTGATTGATTAAATTTCAGAACTTAATTTTGTTGTTCATTCTAAGAGGTTGTATCGCTTTAACACCGAGTTAAATCTATATTTAAACTTTGAAAACCTGGTTAACTCAATGGATCATTTAACTCAGAGTTTGTTTATAGCCCACGCAGAGTTATTTTTTCTTGCATAAGAAACAAAAGAATCATCTATATTTTACAAGGATAACAACTAAAATTCTCATGCCGAACCCTTCTCCCAACTGGTCCTTGGCAAAACCTCTTCAAAACAGTCACTTTCTGCTTAAAGAGGAATGTTCAGCACTTGTTAGGTTCGATACGGGCCTTGAATATATGCAAATAGCCTCCAGTACTACTAATGCACGAAAATCATATAATTCTTCAATTATATCCTTACCTTAACATCTATCCTTCATTTTCTGTATATGTGTTTTCTATATAACGCATAGTCTTACTAAACGGCGAGTCGAAATTTTGACTTTCAAACGCCAATATTTATGGGTACATGTGTGTTTCAAGGCTTTAATTTTGTAGGAGAGTTGTGAACAATATTACGGATTAGATAAGCTAAACAAATTCCAGATTCTGAGACCAAAATGTTTTTGCTCGAATAGTTAGTGAACATAGCCCTTTAATTATCATTAAGGTTATGTATTTTTTATTCATTAGGTACAATATTTGGCAAATGTGCTGATACCGATCCCGTTACACCTAATGGTCATCTGGACTCCCCTATAACATCAAGACAAGCTGGCGACAAGTTTAGTTTTACCTGTAAACCTGGCTATGAAGGAACGGGAATGGTGATGTGTAACGATAATGATTATTGGGAAGTCAAGAGTAGTTGCGAAGGTATGCATTAATCTTAACACCGAGTTGAAACAATATTTAAAGGTCCATTCTGCTTTTTTGAAAAAAGTTTCCTATATAAAAAAAAATCGCAAATGCTACCTGAGAGTATTTTTAAAGTATGCTTATTGTATCTCTATATCTTCTTGATCAAACTGAATTTGGTTTTTAAGGGTTAATTACAAACAGGGAGTATTTATTGTTAAGAAATTTGACCTAGTTTTAGTTTTTGCCCTTTAAATGGCTAAATATTTCTAGCTGAAACCTTATTAATACACAAGAGGGACATTTATCTACAATTAGGCGTTTATTTTACAGAAATCCGCTCAGTAGTTTCCTATCAGCGTCCAAAAAACATAACACACTTAAAAACCTTACGTAAGGTTTTTAAAAATGTTAGCATGTTTTTAGCTTTTAAAAATTAACGGCTGGATTTTTTTAGTTAAAACTTTCAGATACATTAAAGGGCACATAGTTAAAGATTGGTGGTTTGGTGTAAAGTTTTCACAAATTTGAGCAAAAACATTTTTTGACCTAAAACAAATTCAGTCTGTCACTTTAACCCTCGAAAACTTGGACCCGCATGCAGTGTTAAAGGGACAGTCTGAATTTTTTTGGATCAAATATTTTTTTTGCTCAAATTTGTGAAAACTATACACCAAAATCTCTAAATATGTGTCCTTTAATGTATCTGAAAGTTTTAACTAAAAACATCCAGCCGTTAATTTTTAAAGCTTAAATTATGCTGAAATATTTAAAAACCTTAGGCCTACGTAAGGGTTTTGAGTGTGTTATGTTGTTTGGACGCTGATAGAAAACTACAGAACGGAGAGTAGTGTAGGTAGACTCAATTCGGTCGCACCTTTCCCCATGCCATTTTCATCCCATGGGGAAACTTGCAACCAAATTGAGTCTACCCAAAACACACCTTAACACCCTACATTTCATAAAACAGCCTACATTTTTCATAGAATTCTTACGACAAACACCTTCAATAAATTTCCTACATTCCATCAAAAAAAAACATATTAAAAATAGGATGAGTTTAATTTTAAAACATGAACAATACAGATTCGAAGATTATTCAGGCGACGGTATCTTTTCATCTATATTTTCGCTAGGTTCAAAAATAATTCCAAAAGTAGCTAGCTTTGTTTCAAACAACAAATCCCTAATTTCCTCCGGTGCTCAAGCAGTTGGGTCCGTGGCAAAAGCAGGAATTAGAATAAACGACGCCGTGAAAAAATCCGACGAACTGAAAGAATTACAGCAAATAAGAGAACTACGAAACAGGAGAATAGAACAACAAGCTTTAGATAAAAAAACAGGAAAAGGTTTTAAAGTAATTGGATAAAAATGTCTTTGATAATTGCTCAAAATCCAAAAACCTATTTTGGTTCTGATATTCAAAAATCATTAGGATATCTTCCTGGATTTCCATGGGCCAAATACTCTGGCGAGAAACATCTTCCAGGTCATAATTATACTGGCCCAGGCACTAGGTTAGATCTACGACTAGACCAAAACGATAATCCCAAACCAGGTGAAGAACCTGTCAATAGAGTTGACGCTGCTGCACTTAAACATGATATTTTATACAGAAACAAAGACATAAACTTTAGACACGAAGCAGACAAACAAATGATAATCGAACTCGAAAATATTCCAAATCCAACATTCAAAGAGAGAATGCAAAGAGCGCTAATCATTAAACTGTTAAAAGCAAAGATGAAATTGGGTATGGGATTGGCAGATGAAATTCATAAAGAATTTAGAAAAAACAAACATTATTTAAAAGTTAAAGTATTTGATAAAGATGAAATATGGTCAGCAGATTTAATTAATATGCCAGTTGAAAGGGGATATAAATATTGTTTAACAGTTATTGATTTATATACACGTTATGCTTGGGTTATTCCTCTCAAAAACAAAACTGGAATATCAGTCAAACACGCATTTGAAACCATAATGAAACAATCTGACAGACGGCCCCAAAAGTTATGGGTAGATAAAGGGAGCGAATTTTATAACAAAAATATGAAATCTGTGGGGTTTGAAATTTACAGTACTCACAACGAAGGTAAGGCTGTAGTTATTGAAAGATTCAACAGGACTCTAAAAAATAAACTATTCAAAAAGTTCACGGAATTAAAATCTCAAAAATGGCTAAAAATATTACCAGAGGTCGTAGACGAATACAATAACAAAATACATTCATCTATAGGAGTGTCACCAGCACAAGCCTCAAAAAATCCAAATATTATAAGATCAATTAACGCGCAACATAACTACGAAAATGAAATAAAGAATTTAAATGTCAAACCCAAATTTAAAGTTGGAGATCGAGTTCGTATTTTCAAATATAAAAGTAAATTCGAAAAAGGATATGTTGGTTATTGGACAAACGAAATATTTATCGTAGATAAAGTAAATAGCACATCCCCTCCAACATATGAATTAATCGATCAAGACAAAGAACAAATTATAGGTAGGTTTTATCAAAATGAACTTCAAAAAACTGACTTTTAAAAATGAATGAATTTCTCGATAAATATGGTACCGATACAACCACAAACTTCCAACTTATGAGATGGGCGAATGAGTTAAACATATCACCGTTTTATTATTGTATGAGAGATGAAATAAATAATCTCAAAAGTAAAAAAGGTAAATTCTACGCTATAACAAATATACACACTTCCGATCAAAAAGGTGTTCATCATTCTGCTTTGTACAAAGACTCTAACTTTTATTTTTTCGACTCTTTTGGATTAGATCCCACTGAAGAGATAATGAATATAACTAATCAACCAATTAAATCTTCTACATTTCAAATACAAAAGCCGGGTCAAAAGTTTTGTGGTCAGCTTTCACTTTGGGTTTTATATCAGTTGAGTTTAGGAAAACAGTTCGAAGAAATTGTAATAAATTTAACTCAATAAAAATGGCAAATAAATTTGGTTTAGGTGCTTTACCTTTAGATACTAAAAAACCAAACACTACATTTTCAATCAATAAAATCAAACCATATTTTGTGGATCAAATCGGAGACATTCTTCAGGGTGATATTGATATGAACAATTTTGGTATAACTAATTTAAAGTTAGCAGAAAATGATAATGATGCTGTTAACAAGAAATATTTAATGGATCAAATAAATTTAATTGAAGTAGATAAAGACCATTTAAAAGATCGAATAGCTGATGTGAAAAGATTCTTCAAACGACAAATAAATAATAAAGATTTTATAAATGAATCTAAATTGAAAGAATTAGATTATATTGATGATGGTAAATTACAAAAAGAAGTAACAAGTTTAAAAAGTTTTATTCAACAACAATTAGTCAATACAGTAGATAAAACTCAATTACAAAATTTAAGGTCATTAATATCTAAATTAGATGACAAGATTACAAAGCAAAAAGTAGATCTTAAACAACTAATATCCAATATTAATCCAGGCATAAGTGAAGACAAATTAACCGCATTAGAAAGTAAACTTAGTGATGATAGCGAAATACAAAAACAAATAGAATCTATTCAACAAAAATTAATAAATGTAGTAGATAAAAATCAATTACAAAATTTAAGGTCATCAATATCTAATTTAGATGATAAACTATCAAAACAAAAAGTAGATTTTAAAAAACTAATATCCAACATTAGTCCAGGCATAAGTGAAGATAAATTACAACAAGAATTAACTGCTCTGGAAAGTAAATTTAAAACTGAATTACAAAACGAACTAAAAACTATTGATGATAGTGAAATTAAAACTTATATTCAACAACAGATAGAAAATATTGATGATAGTGAAATTAAAACTTATATTCAACAACAAATACAAAATATTGATTATAGTGAGATTCAACAACGGATAACTACTATTAATAATGAAGTTTTAAAACAGGAAACAAATATAACCACATTACAAAATAATCTCAATGAATTAGAATATATTAAACCCTATTATTTCTTTCTTCCATTTTCTAAAGACTATAAAGATTATTCGGTGGAAGAAATCACTGGAGAACTCATTTATAATTATAAATATGGGTTTAAAGTAAATATTAAAAAAGATATAGATACTCATGGAATCTTACCTGGAGGCTTATCTGATAGTGTGACTCATTTTGAGGGGAATACTATAATTGACATATTTTTTCCTATGAAGGTAAAAGTCGATTTTTCAATTCAAGATCGTTTCACTTATTATAAATATGTTTTATCTGTTCACTTTATCAAAAATGGTAACATCGTAGATACTATAGAATTTAATCCTTGGATTAAAAATCTTAATATTTCGTCAAATCAGTTGTATATAGATAACCTTAGAATCTCAATCGAGCCGCTTGATAAAAGAAGACCTTATATATTTGAGTTATTTGATATGATATTGGAAACGGAAACTCCACCATCAGCAAGCATAATTAGAAATCCAAAACCACGAGAAGAAGAAACACAGATTTATGAGTTTTTACGAACAACAGACTTTGAATATGTGAAACTATATTTTGTTCATAATGATCTTTTCTTCTCTGTTGATGTTAATAAAAATCAACAATTTAAACATTTTCCAATAGCATTAACAGAAAATCTATATGTATCATATTTTTTCATAGAAATCTCTATTGAAAAAAAAACAAATTTTTTTGTTTATCGGGATAAGAAGAACAAGGAGTCAAAACAAGAAGCATTCTTAGTACAGGTACATGTCACTATTGTACAAAACCCTAAGGATATACGTAGAGCATTATCGGAAGTTCACTTAATTTAACGTTTAAAAATGGAACAAGAAAGCAGACAAAAATACATGATAGACAAACAAATAGAATTAAAAGAAAAACTAAGACAATTTAACAAATGCAGAAAAACATGGAGTAGAATCGATTCTGTTTTCAAAACATTAAGTACAGTTTTAACAGTAGGAATAACGGTGGCAACAGCTGTAACCGGTGGATTAATGCTTCCAATAATTGTCCCAACTGTATTAGCTGCGTTCACTGCCGTTCAAACTTCATCTTGTGGTTTGATAACTTTAGGTTTTACATCAAAACAGAAAGCTCATTATAAAAGGAAAATCGAAATTTTAAATGCGTATCTTAATAAATTGTTTATTTTTTTCGAAAGATCGAGAGAAGACAAGAACATAACAGTTGAAGAATTAGAAAAATTCAATGAAATTTTAGATGAATTTAATGTAGAAATGTCATCAATAAAAGTTAAAAATTCATAATTAAAATAGATACTTAAAAAAAGAAGATGGAAAATATTGAAAATTTAAACAATTCTTTTTCAAAGTTATTCAAGGCAATACCTACTTTATCCTCGCAAGAAAAATTCAAATATCTAGCCGAAAATGTAGAAGAAGATGAAATCAAAATATCAAATATACTTTTTTCGGAATTAATCAAGAGAATAACTATTCTATTTAACGATTTTAAAATCAAAGGCCAAATTGAAATAAATGGTCAAATATATGAAGTTGGGGAATATAAACAAGACATGAGATTATCTGGATTCAATGCTCAAACTTTCCAAGTTATTTATTCAAAGATGGATGATAAATCTGACGCATCTGATTGGTATTTTACAGGAGAGATTTGTTTCCGCAAAAATAATTTTAGTATAATAAAAAGATCTAAAACTGGCAGAGGTGGTAATTTACTTAAAAAGATAAATGAGTACAAAGGCAAAAATTGTTTCATACCAAGCGATGGTTATTGTTTTATAAAGTGTGTAAATCACTTCATGAATAAAGACTTAACAAAAGAATTTAAAGATTTCGTCAATAGTTTTCAAAAATCAAACCGAAAAGGAGTTATGACATCTGCTAGAATCTCTGATTTCAATAAGAAATTTAATACTTATTTTCAAATTTATATGCCCGCACATAGACATTTTCAACCAAAGAAAGTATCCGAAGAATTAGATTGGGTATTTTATTTACACAAAGAACATTTTTGTTTGATAAGAAGAAATAACAAAAAGTTAGGCATTCAAGAAATAAAAGATAATTACGATGAAAATGTATGGAGAACCTGTGGGGATGATGACGCACTAACTTGTTTTGCTCAGTTAAAACTAAATGTGATTTCACACCCTCATGATGATACTTTATACGCATGGGATTGCGAAACTTATAACGAAAATAAAGCCATTCCTTATTGTTGTACTTTAGTCAATTTGGAAAAACTAAGGAAAAAACTAGAACTAATTAAAAGAGTATTCCCAGATTTAAAACCAACTGATCCCATTCCAGAAGAATATTACAACAAACTCATGACTAATATAGTAGAAATATTTGTAGGAACAGATTGTTTTGATCAGATGTTGCGTCGTTTAGGAAGAGTAGATGAAAAAAGATTAACCTTAATTTGCCATAACGGGAGTGGTTTTGACAACTGGGTTGCACTTCAAACCATTGATAAACTAACACAATGTCCACTAGTAGCAGATAATAAAATTCTATCTCTTCCTATATCTAATCCATATACAGAAGAAAGATTACAGAAAAAATGGAAAAGAGAGAAAGAGATACCTGATAAAAATAAATATTTACAACATATATCTCTCACTTGTTCCTATCAACATGAAAGATCTAGTTTGGAGGCATGGGGGAATTCGTCTAATCTACCGATGAATTTGAGGAAGATTGCCGATATTAATATTGCAAAATACACCAAAGATAATTGGGAATCTTTAAGACACGAATGGGAACCGTACGCTAAAAGAGATACCTTATGTCTCGCAGCTTGTTTGATAAAATACAATAAAGCAATGAGAGAAACTGTCTTCCAAAACGTTTCAAATAATCTTACGGCTCCATCTTTATCTTTAAAGGGTTGGTATTATTTATATCATTACGATAAAGAAATGGTTGAAGAAGAATGGTACGAAAGTACTAGAATGGTTCTGAAACACACCGAAAAGCAAAACATAGAAAAAGTTTACTCGCATACTCACCCTTTTATAAGATATTTTATAAGACAAAGTATTAAAGGAGGAAGAGTTTCAGCAAACAGAAAATCATTTGAAACGAACAAAATGGATGAAATTTGTGATGTATTAAGGGAATACACAAAACTTGAAAGCAATAACATAATTGATTTATTTAAAGAATATAGTAAAAGTGATACAGATAAAACGGAAGTTCACTCGAGACTTAAAAAAATAAAATGTACTAAACTGATGGCATTTGACGCCAACGGTTTGTACGCTTCCGCTATGACAGAAGGTGAATATCCAAAAGCTGAAAGTGCAAGAGCGTTTCTACCAGAAGAAAATAGAAAATTTGTCAAGCTCTTCAATGAACAGAAATTCAGACCTAGAACTGCTATTTTAAAAGTCTGGTTTGAATATCCCAAAAACATGTTCTTCCAACCCATACCAGCTAAAGATAAAATCACTTTCACGAATAAAGAAGGTAAAAAGGAAACTGGCACTAAAATCAGATTCAGAAATGGTTTCTGTTCAGATGTTTTAACATCAGTCGATATTCAAGAAATAGTGAAAGCCGGTGGACGAATTATTAAAATATTAGATGGTATAGTTTACGAAGAAAATTTTAAAAATCCACCCTATAGAGATTATATTTTGATTTTGAAGGAATTAAGGAGTAAATACAAAAAGGAAGGGGATATGGTTGCCAGTAACTGCATGAAGTTGTTAGGTAATGCCCTGTATGGGAAATCTATTCAGAGGGATAGAAATACCTCATTACACTTATGGAATGGAGAAACCTTTCGCCTTAATTACGACAAACACGTCAAAAAGTATGACAGACTAAATGATAGTCAATACATTGTTGAGATTAATGACGAAGAAAAAGAGTTTGTTCCTCCAAAGGATTTTACGAGATTAACACCCACTCATTTAGGTACGTTTATATTATCACACAGTAAAAAAATAATGAATAATTTTATTCACGTAATAGATGGTTTTTATAAACCAGAAATATACTATACTGATACCGATAGTTTATACATTTCTTCTAGCAATTGGGATAAATTAAATGAAGCTGGGTTGGTGTCCGAAAATGAGTATTGTAAAGGAAAGAATGATTATGGTGATGGTGGAATTATATTTGGTTTATATTTAGCGCCAAAAGTTAAATACAATATCATTCTAACTTCCGACGGTGTTCTAAAAGAAAAGAAAACGTTTAAGGGTTACTCGAACTATAAGGTTAAGGTAGAGGATTATATTCAATTAGCTAGTGGACATGACATAACGAATGAATTCGATAAACCATGGGGGAAGAGTTTTACTAATGGAATAGTTATTCCTAAAGAAAAACAAACTAAAAAATTTAAAAGTTATCTGAATCTCATAAAGAGAAAAGCACCGAACGATGAAGGAATCATGTATCCTTACAATGATAAAGAGGAGATGTCCTTGGATGAAAACTATGAATTTGATGACTTTGATTATCTAACTCTTCAAGAAGAATGTTAATTCTTTTGTTTTAAATGAAGTTGAATAACAATTTCCTCGTTACCAAAATCTATAAACCTATTTTTGCCATCTTTGATTTCCAGATTTATATCTTTGATCATAAAGGAATTAAGTGGTAAATACGTAGTTTGAAATGGTTTCTCTATAATTCTATATCCAATCGGAACAGTGAACGTTGGAAGACTGTAAATAATCTGACGTTTGTATTTATTGAAAAATCCACCGTTTATTAAATTGCAATGTATATTGATCACATCGACATCATTCTCGATATTAGCTTTATGTGGTGCTATAGTTGATTGGGTGTATACTCGTTTATCAAATCCTAGTAACGTATTCAATGAATTTTCTACGTTGAAATCAACTTGACTATTATTTCTTAATATCAATTTCATTTTGTTCAAATTTAAATTACCTTCGAATTCAATATTGTTTTTACCATTGACACTTCCTGCGTATTCAGATAGGTATTCGTTAATGGCTATGTATTCGTAACTTCCTGGTAGTAAACTTATGGTTTTGAATGTTGCTCCATTATCTGTTGATATTTTTATTTTGTTATTATCTTCGTTGATATTTCTAATGGAATTGTAAACAGAGAAATACTTTAATCCCAATTCATATTCTTGATTTCGATCGAGTTCATACTCATAATCTAGAGATAATTTAATGTCTGATTTATTTGAGGTGATGACGAATAGTTGACTCATTTTTAATAACACTTTTATAATCATTTTTATCTATGATACCTTTTTGTAGGAGTCTTTTTAATATACAATTTAATTCATTATATTGTCTGTGTGATTGATGTCCTTCCTTCATTGCCGCTAATATTATTTGTAATCTATTAAGCAATTCTTCGTTATTGTCTGGTAGAAAAATTACACCATCTCCTGTATGTCCCAAAAAGTCATCGATTTCTTCTATAATATCATCAGTGTAGTTATCATCACTACCATCGGTGTTATCATCTAATTCTTTTTCCAGTCTTCTTAATCTTAAAGTTTTTGGTCCTCCTGTCCTTGTCGATGTAAGAATTTCCACGTATGAATTTAAATCTTTGAAATTATAATCTTTATCATACCCATTCAAAAGATTAATCATACCGGGTGTTAAATCATATATAGCGTCTATTCTGTCAATCTTAAATGTTGGGTTGAGTTGATTGAAACGTATCCTAAAACCGTTAAGAATCAATCCATCCTGATCAATTGTTGGCTTTATTGTTTTGGCTAGGGTTGGATTTGGATTTGAAAAATAACGTTTTATATCATCTAATGTCCTGATTACGATTCCATCATCTTCAATGGGATATTCTATTTGTGGAGGAGATTGTTGAATTTGTTGTTTAGGAGCTTCTAATTTATTCTTGATATCCTCTTGACTTTTTAATATTGGTTTAAATAAAGTTTGTAGATTTTCTGTTAATCCAAGTTGTTGTAATCTGTTATTTTCAACTTGGGTCTTTATTTTATTCTTAGCTTTGATATATTCTCTATTTCTTTTTAAAATATTATTCCATTCCATTTTTAAAAAAATAAATTAACATATGTTGATCATTACTCTTTCACCCGCAGGTTTTCTTGTATTAACGAATACATATCCATGTTCCTCTGGATTTCTCCATTGAGCTTTACAAACCTTTTTAAACGAATCTCTGTCCATTCCGTGATTTATCGACTGTATGATTTGAGATAAATCTTTATCGTTTAATTCAAATAATAAAAAACAATTAGCATTTTTTCTAATAAACATAGAATCCATCCCGTAAAAAGATTGGGATTGGTATAAGCAGTGACAGTTGTGATGTCTTCCCTTCGTGAAGAATTCTTGTTGAACAGATTGATTTTTTTGCGCTACACAGTCGTCAAACAATATTAAGTTCTTTCGTTTACTATCAATATTAGACAAGTCCAAATCATTTACATTTTTTGTCAGAAACACTTTTATGTCAGTTGGATTGAAAGATGGATTCTTTTCTTTTATGAAGTTATCTAAGATATCTTTTATTTCTATCTCATCGTTGTCCTCGTAATATTGAAATAATTCTTGAACATATTTCTTTGGTAAATATTCTAAAGCTTCGAGAAATTGATAATACGGTTGTTCTGGTGTTGTTGTGTAGATATACAAAGAATCGAAATCTAAAAGGTTGGGAGTTGTCAACATGTTAAAAGTGAGATGAGTTTTACCAGAACCGGAACTACCGCATATACACATGAGCATTGGATTATTAGGAAATATTTCTGAATGATTAAATTTCCTTCCCATTTTATGTACCAAAAATTACACCTTCTCCTTTATACTTTGAAAGATATATTCCTTCTCCAGTGTGTATATTTTTAAAAACTATTCCATTACCCTTATGTTTGACTTTGATTTCCCCTGTGTCAATACTATCCACTAATTTAGTTAATCCTTGTTTGACAGTTTTCTTAGTTTCTTCACTAAATCGATTTCCAAATTCTTTAACTGTACCTAATATGTCTGCTACTCCCGAACCTTTTGCTAACTTTTCCATTTCCAAATTATGTCTACGTTTTTCACTTTTTTCAGCTTCGGCTGCTTTCTTGGCATTGACGGCTTGAACTATTCCTGCCGTTCCGCCGGCCGTGGCACCTGCGGCTGCAAGCCCAGCAAAGATCAAGGGTAGGAAAGGTAAAAATCCACCTGCCTTTATGTTCTTGTCAATTCTTTCTAAATCTATATCATCTCGCACTTTACAGTGTTTATATGTATCAATAAGTTTTTTAGTTATGCTGATTCTTTTACCATTGTAAGTAATTGTAGTTGGCTTTTCTGTTTCGATAGCGTCTATTATTTTTTTTACTAAAGTTTCGGGTTTCATTTTTAAGGGATTAATTTATTCTATTCGAATCATCCGTCTGTCGGATATTTTTATTATATGTTTTGCTTCTTCCAATAATAAACAATAACCGGTTACATCTCCTTGTGTTTTTTCGATATGAATATTTATGTTTACTCCAGTTTTGAAAAGATCTTCTTGATGAGCTGATAGATCAAAACAGAAGATTGGGTGATTAATTGCAAAATCTACATATCCAAACTGAGGTGGATTTCCAAATAATTCACACATATTTTTATAATTTCTATACAATTCATTATAATCCTTTGTGGATGGATTAATAGTTAAAGGTTGGTTAGGATTATCGTTGTTTAATCTTACTTGAACTTTACGGATTATAGGATCTTGAGTTTGGTTCATTGCCACTCTAAAGATATTGTTGTTATTTGTCTGAGAATCTGGTAAGTTCTTGAAACCAACTATTAAATATCTTGCTGGTTTAATGCTGTTAGTGATTGGCCATGTTGTGGATTCTCCAGTTAAAGTCATACTCCCTACAGTGTTGCGCCGAAGAAAAGCTATTTCAATGTCTTTAGTTAACGAGTTGAATATTCTCGTTTCTACTTCAATTGATGGTGTTATTACGGGTATGAAAAGTTGGAGATTTGTTATTTCTAATTTTGCATTTGAATTAGCTTCTCCAAAGAATATCTTATCGTCATTAATTTCTCTTTGTAAATGAATTTTAAATGGTAAACCTATAGAAACTTTTCTATGTTCTAAAAGACCGAATAAAGGATATAATTTCCAATTTACGTAATTACCCCATCTATTATCCTCAACAACATTATTGTACTGATTTACTCGTTTGTCAAACCCCTGGTTTACTGCTCTACCGATTCTCTCGATGCTATTTCTGGCAATGACTCTCATTCTAGCGATATCAGCATCGTTAGCTACAGTTTTTACTGGTTCTTTTAAAACGGTCCCATCACCAACATCGGGTATCCAACCCGAGACTGAATCGTAGTTTTTGGGGTAAAGGACTGTTTTCAACATTGTGTCAAATTCTCCAGGGTGTTTGATGGTTTCTATGGGGTTTGATCCCGCTTCCAAAACCATTTCGCTAAATAAAGAAGGAAAGAAATTATTTTCTAATGTTGTATTAGTCTGTGGGACTCTATTTTCATTTGCTGTTCCGTCCTTGATTTTGAAATCGCATCTGAAATAGGCATCGGAAAGTAATAACCAATTTGACAGACTATTGATCTCGAAAGTGACCCTACCACCATCATTCAATTGTGATTTAGACCCCACAGATGCATTAATAATAATGTAATCCTCTTTCTTACGACTAAATGAATAAAGAATTGGATCGTATAATCTAAAAATTGGATCAAGAATTTTATTTGCCATTTTTAGAGGAATTATTTTGATAAAATACAATACATTTACTATATGCATATACATGTATAACGTTTAATAACAACAATAAATAAATTCAATAATTTGTAGTAACAGCTTTTACTGTATTAATCAACTCCATAGTTTAAAGTATTATTATATAAATAACAATGTGTAAAGGGAGGTAACAACTTATACTGTATCAATCAACTCCCTGACTACGGATAAACACTGGTATCCAGGGACCGCTTTGAAGAAATCGCTGTGTAGTTACAAGTATTATTTCTATAAACAAATTGGTTACTAAGGACCGTAACAAGTGGTGAATATCGATTATCAACATGTTGCATTACACAAAGAAAGTTGTTACGGGTAAAATCAATAGTGCATTCAGACAGAGTCATAAACGAGTGAAGCATTGAATCAATACATTCTGTATAATCTAGAAACTCTATAACGTGAATATTGTACAGTCATTATGAATCACGTTCCTTTCCAAAACCTTTGTTGTTCAGGACTGGCTTTTAATTCCTTGTTAATATCAGGTATTAAACTAAGAAATTGAGAAACTGAAACTGTGACTTTTTTAAACTTTGGGTATTCTGTACAGAGTTTTGCTAGACGTCTTAGTTTTCTACAATGGCTTAGCGAAATACTTAAATTGGTTTTAACGAAATTACTAAATAAACCAAAATTTAATATAAAAAGTTTCTGGAGCCACTGTCCATACGTTACATAGACTTGAATAGTTTGCGCTGAGTTTTGTTTAATAAAAATATCGCAATCCTTAACTATGTCTTTAACCGTATTCTCCTCGTTTATACTATTGTCAAAATGTTTCAATTCCTGCGAATGGGGCAAATCACACACACTATTTTTGAGTTTTTTTAACACTTCCTTATCTTTGGTAAAACTTTTGTTGAAAGTTAGAGGTTTTGGTTTTCTAATAAGTGATTTTTTCATTTCAAAATGATAATCTGCAACTGTTTCTGTACCTTCAAGTAGTATCTTTTCTCTTAATTCCATATAATGATCTAAATGCATCTGGTGGTAATTTATGTGAGCTTCAATATCAGTTGTATAAATCTGAGCTGAAAATAAAAAAACATAGTGTTTTAACAAGGAAAACAATTTGACACGCTCGTACGCCACCCAGCTATAAAATGACAGATAATTACATATTAAAATGTACTTACCTGTGTCTGAAGATTGAGATCCCACTGACATGCTTTCTTCTGCCATGTTTCCCCTGTAGATGTGTCTGTCTCAAACAAAGAACGCAAACTGAATACTATTCTTAGAAACAGCTTGTTTCCATTTACCTGCAGTGAGCTCATAGTAATCAATGTATTGATGTTTATATATTCATGCAATATTGATCTATAATAAAGACCTTACAATATCATGATAATGCAACATGGTTAAAGGGTACACAAGTCTGTCGATCTTAATAAAAACCAGACCACAATGGATTTCTAAGATAAATAAATCATTTTCAAATAGTGGGATAATATGTAATTTGAGGTATTTTATGATGGAATTTGGGGTATTTTATGCTAGGTAGGGACTTGATGGAATGTAGGAAATTTATTGAAGGTGTTTGTCGTAAGAATTCTATGAAAAATGTAGGCTGTTTTATGAAATGTAGGGTGTTAAGGTGTGTTTTGGGTAGACTCAATTTGGTTGCAAGTTTCCCTATGGGATGAAAATGGCATGGGGAAAGGTGCGACCGAATTGAGTCTACCTACACTACTACGGAGTAATATAAACGCCGAATGGTAGAGAAATGTCTTGACTATGTATTGTAAAGGTTTCAGTTAGAAATATCGCACCATTATGGCTTTCTCGACTCTGAAATAATGAGATTAATAATGGTAGAATATAACATTACCTGTAACCCTGGCTATGAAGGAACCCGAACGATGAAATGTCACGATACTACAGGTTGGGAAGTAATTGGTAGTTGCGAAGGTATGCGTTAGTTACGTTAATTTTTTATCAAAGGTTTGATCCAGATCAACACTCTCTCTACCTTGCACTAGACCTGTACATGTTTCAATACAAAAAATAGCGCCCCTAAAATGCCCTTTAATACCTTATTTAAAAAAAATTAATCTTAATTTTTCAAATTGCAATATTTTATTTCAAATAACTTTTTTTTTCAAATTGCAATATTTTATTTCAAATAACTTTTTTTTTCAAATTGCAATATTTTACATGCTTGTTATTTTTTCAGATTGCTATATTTTACATGCTTGTTATTTTATCAGATTGCTATATTTTAAATGCTTGTTATTTTTTCAGATTGCAATATTTTAAATGCTTGTTATTTTATCAGATTGCGATATTTTAAATGCTTGTTATTTTATCAGATTGCTATATTTTAAATGCTTGTTATTTTTTCAGATTGCTATATTTTACAAGCTTGTTATTTTTTCAGATTGCTATATTTTACATGCTTGTAATTTTTTTCAGATTGCGATATTTTACATGCTTGTTTTTTTTTTTGCAGATTGCTATATTTTACATGCTTGTTATTTTTTCAGATTGCTATATTTTACATGCTTGTTATTTTTTCAGATTGTGATACTTTACATGTTTGTTAAATTTAGGTCGGTTTATATTCAGTGGCGTACCTACTTGGGGGGGGGGGGGCATATCCCCCCAGAATTTATGCTGGCCCGGCCTTGCCCCCCCCCCCCCACTTTGAAATTTTCGTATAATGTTAAATAAAGATGGTATGTGCTGGTAGCCCCCCCCCCCCCCTGACAATTATTTGGCCCCAACGCGGCCCCTCCACCTAGTAACGCCACTGTTATATTACATTTGTGATGTTTTAGAGTGCTATACTTTACGTGCATGTTAAATTTACGTGTTATTTTTTGTTATTTTTCAGAAATTAGTAGTAGGCCTAGTTGTACTGATTTGCCTGAGAACGCCGAGTGGCAGTGTAACAATGTGTATCAATGTATGTATGGATACACCATGGTCGTTGAAACAACTTGTGAAGACGGTGTGTTACAACAGATGCCAAAATGTGTGGTGAATCCTGTTCCAGAACAACCGGGGCTAGAATAAGAACTACGACCTGAATGGAATACTACCTCTAAGAATGAATTTAAAATTCAAAATCATGCCTATAAGAGTATGTTCATCATTGGACTTGCTCTCATAATCATACAAAAGAGATCCGTCTATAAAGCTATGCATCCGTAAAACGAAATAAGGATCCTGTTTTAAATTTATGACACAAGGGTCAATATGCTAAAATATTAACTCAAGGTTAAAATCTAACCATTGATTTAACTCAGTTTTAATTTTTATTCATGCGGGCCCTGGTAAGTTCACTGATAAATTTAAACTCTTACCGGACAAGTTTCAGAAGTTATATTTGATACCCATTCTAAGACGTAGTATTCCTTGAAGGAACGTAAAAGACCAAAATTTCAGAAATAAACTGATCAATGAATAAAGAGTTCAATATTTTTTTAAACCCATTGCTTACCAGAAGGATGCAATTCATCTGCATATAGGTTACATACGAGAAGGCACAATATGCACAATTCTAGCCTTATGTCTGTCTACATATGGCATAATATGGACTTGTATAAGGAACAATCGTATTTTACAAGGATAACAACTTTGACTTCTATCAGAATCCTTTTTATCAGCTGACCAAACCTCTTGGGTTAACTGTACAATGTACTTAAGTTCGTTCGTAGATAACAAGTTAACGTTCGCTTCCAGCATCAGCTGATATCGCAAACTAGGCAGTTGGTTGGTGTTGGTAGTTGGATTGGTTCAATAGGATGGCTTTGATGTTGGTTTGGTAATTTGAAAATTCGTAAGATCTGGTCGGGTCGAATGACATGGCAGTGAAACTCGACCCTTATATTAATAGTGCGGCGTGAGTTACTCGGTCTTCTTCATTCTTCCAAACTCGTTGTGATTAGGGTTTGCTTCTTGATATTGGTAGTTGAAACTGGGTGTCTATAAAACTAAGACCTAAGACCCACTAGGAAACTAAGACCCTGGATACTATGAAACTCAGACCCAACTAGGAAACTAAGACCTTGGATACTATGAAACTCAGACCCAACTAGGATAGTCCCACTAATATTTACATTAGCGTTATATTTTGCATGTTTTTCCTGTACAAAGAATAGCGTTTGCGTTAGTTTTTGCGACGATCTCTTTAACTCCCGTTTGTGATTCTTTCCCATGATAGGTTAGTTACATGTAGGTTAGACAGTATGAATATAGCAAACACGTATTTCTTGCTTTATACGGCCCAACTCTCCTTTAGAACCTGCCTTCCCAGTGTACAGCCGTAGGCCTGCATTATTGGTTGAGAAAAGAACGTCCCATTGTAGTGCATCAGTGGGAAGGGGGGGGGGGGAGTAGTAGTATCGCTCCAGTGCCATACCAAAAACGGAAAAATTCATTATTTTAAGCAAAAAATCTCCATTATGTTTTCTGCAAGTTTTAATGTTTAAGGAAGGTATTCTAATGGAAAGTAAGTTTAAATTGTCTTAATTATTTCCTCAATTTGTTTAAACATGTATAGCAGTTATGTCATTTGCATTATGTTATTATATATTGAAAATAATTCCTAGTCAAAAGCCGGTATAGTTTCCCCCACCCCACTCACCACATGTCATTGTTTTAACTATTGTATAGGCCTACTGTCAATCTTATTGTTATTTGCATCTAAGGTTAAGTGCCATAATTTTTGGGAGTCTTAAGTAAGTAATCTTAATGACGAGTACATGTAATTGTTAAGTTAGTTTATTATCATGATTTCATGGAGATAATTTCAACTCTAAACCTAGTAATACTCAGACACCTCACTCTGTTACAGACCCAAGTACAATACAGAACATTGCACCGACAACAACCAGTCAAGTTGATACAATGACAAATACTACCAGTACACACACTGACAATTATCAACCTGCATTTGGTGCATATCAAGGGAGACAACCAACATCCACAACAAACTACTATAGCCCTATGTATAACAACTTATATAGATCTTCACCTTACTATCCTGTCACAGCAACCCATTAATCACATCTATAACCCTGCTAGTCAATCACCTCAAGGCTCACAAGCTACAAGTCTGGGTAGCAGGGTACAATTGAAGAAAGTATCACTACCAACATTTTCTGGTGAAAGAAGAGATTGGCCAGAATTTAAGACAATACATTGATTACTAGGAGCTCACTACAGGTAAATGGAACAAAGATTGTGTATTTGTCTGATTAGATCAACAAGCTATAATATTTAGTTTGCCTTCTTTGTTTGAGACAGACACATCTACAGGGGAAACATGTCGGAAGAAAGCATGTCAGTGGGATCTCAAATTTCAGACACAGGTAAGTACATTTTAATATGTAATTATCTGTCATTTTTATAGCTGGGTGACGTACGACCGTGTCAAATAGTTTTCCTCGTTAAAACACTGTTTTTTTTTATTTTCAGTTCAAGATGAAGTCAATCAGATTTATACAAATGCTATCGAAGCTAATATAAATTATCATCAGATGCATTTGGCTCATTATTTGGAATTAAGAGAAAAGATGCTACTTGAAGATACAGAAACAGTTGCAGACTATCATTTTGAAAAGAACGAAACACTTACTAAAAAACCAAAACCTCTAAATTTCAACAAAAGTTTTACCAAAGATAAGGAAGTGTTAAAAAAAACTCAAAAATATTGTGTGATTTGACCCATATAAAACAATTTGACAATACTATTAAGGATTGTGATATTTTCTTTAAACAAAACTCAGCGCGAACTATTCAAGTCTATGTAACTTATGGACAGCGGCTCCAGAAACTCTTTATGTTAAATTTTGGTTTATTTAGTAATTTCGTCAAAACCAACTTAAGCATTTCGCCAGGCCATTGTCTGAATGGATTATTGATTTTACCTTCAACAACTTTCTTTGTGCAATGCAACATGTTGATTATCGATATTCACCACGCGTTACGGCTCTTGGTTACCAATGTGTTTATATAAATAATACTTGAAACCATACAGCGACTCTGGTCAGACCGGTTCTTGGATACCAGTGCTTATCCTTCTTTAAAAATGGTAGCTAAAATTCTTGATCCAATTTTTAGATTATACGATCCGATTCGTTATTCATTTAATAAAAAAAAAGAAGATTATCTTATAATTTCTCCAACTGTTGGTTCTAAATCCCAATTGAATGATGGTGGTAGAATTACCTTCGAGATAAATTCATTATCGAATTGGTTATTACTTTCCGATGCCTATTTCAGATGCGGTTTCAAAATCAAAGACAGAACCGCAAATGAGAATAGAGTTCCACAAACTAATACAACGTTAGAAAATAATTTCTTCCCTTCTTTATTTAGCGAAATGGTTTTGGAAGCGGGATCAAACCCCATAGAAACCACCAAACACCCTGGAGAATTTGACACAATGTTGAAAACAGTCCTTTACCCCAAAAACTACGATTCAGTCTCGGGTTGGATACCCGATGTTGGTGGTGGAAACGTTTTAAAAGAACCAGTAAGGACAGTTGCGAATGATGCAGATGACGCTAGAATGAGAGTTATTACCAGAAATACCATTCAGTTAATCGGGAGAGCAGTTAGCCATGGATTTGACAAACGAGTACAATAATGTAAATTGGAAGTTATATCCTTTATTCGGTCTTTTAGGTTTACAAAGAGAAATTGATGACCAAAAATCTTTTTTGGAGAAGCTAATTCAAATGCAAAATTAGAAATAACGACTCTCCAACTTTTTATACCCGTAATAACACCATCAATTGAAGTAGAAACGAGAATATTCAACTCGTTAACTAAAGACATTGAAATAGCCTTTCTTCATCGCAACACGGAGGTAGCATGACTTTAACTGGAGAATCCTAACCAACCTTTAACAATTAATCCATCCACAAAGGATTATAATGAATTGTATAGAAACTATAAACATATGTGTGAATTATTTGGAAATCCACATCAGTTTGAATATGTAGATTTTGCAATTAATCACCCAATCTTCTGTTTTGATCTATCAGCTCATCAAGAAGATCTTTTCAAAACTGGAGTAAATATAAATATTCATATCGAAAAAAACACAAGGAGATGTAACCGGTTATTGTTTATTATTGGAAGAAGCAAAACATATAATCAAAATATCCGACAGACGGATGATTAGTATAGAATAAAGTATTGTCTTGAAAATGAAGCCCGAAACTTAAGTAAAAAGAATAATAGATGCTATCGAAACAGAAAAAATGAAATGAAATGTATTAAGGAGCACCAGCACCCAATGGGCTATATAGCTCCAGAACACGATAAAAAATAAACATGTCATAATAAAACTAAAACAATAAAACAACCATAAAACATAAACAAAAAAACAATATCACAGAAAGAATAAAATTAAAACCATATCACAGACCAACACCACAAAGTGGTATTAAAACCAAAAAATATATATATTAAAACAAAACAATGACAAATAAATTAAAATTTAAAATAGAGATTTGCATCTTTAAGAAATGCCACAACCTTCTCATAAAAAGAAGGTTGTGCAAACAAATGATTGAGTGATCCAATCAGTGCTGCGATGGTAGTGCTGCGATCGCAATGGTTTGAGATGCCTGCACTCAATCAGAATGTGTTTCACTGTCAGGCGTACCTGGCAGTGCTCACAGACTGGTTGAGGCTCTCGCTTGAGCAGATAACAGTTAGTAAGGTGAGTATGACCAAGTCGAGAGCGACACAAAACAACTTCATTTCTCCTGTTAGCACAATAGGAGCTCTGCCAGTCTCCCAAGAGAGGCTTGATGGCATGAAGTTTGTTAGTGTCTGCAGCATCCCAACGTTGCTGCCATCGTTGAAGAATAAATGCCCTTACAACCGACTTGAAGTCAGTGTAAGGTAAGGAAAAGGGGGAGACAGGCAGTGACAAAGCAGCCTTAGCCACCGCATCTGCCTTGTCATTCCCCCGAATATCCATGTGACTGGGGAGCCAACAAAGGACAATGTCCTTTTTTGGCCCAGAGAGCTTGTAAATGTCTCCGATTATTGGGTGCACAAGCTGCATGTTATTAATAGCTTGTAATGCGGACAGAGAATCAGAAAATATTAATACATTTTTTTAAAGATGATGAGGACTGAAAGAACTCGAGTGCCTGTAAAATGGCAATGAGTTCTGCTGTAAAAATAGTTGCTGCTGTATAGAAACAGAAACGCCAACTACAATATCTTACAATGGTAAAAGAATCAGCATAACTAAAAAACTTATTGATAAATATAAACACTGTAAAGTACGAGATGATATAGATTTGGAAAGAATTGACAAGAACATAAAGGAAGGTGGGTTTTTACCTTTCCTCCCCTTGATCTTCGCTGGGCTTGCAGCCGCCGGTGCTACTGCTAGCGGAGCCGCTAGTATAGCATCAGCAGTCAATGCCAAGAAAGCAGCCGAAGCTGAAAAAAGTGAAAAACGTAGACATAATTTGGAAATGGAAAAGTTAGCAAAAGGTTCGGGAGTAGCAGACATATTAGGTACAGTTAAAGAATTTGGAAATCGATTTAGTGAAGAAACTATCAAACAAGGATTAACTAAATTAGTGGATAGTATTGACACAGGAGAAGTCAAAGTCAAACATAAGGGTAATGGAATATTTTTAAAAATATACACACTGGAGAAGGAATATATCTTTCAAAGTAAAAAGGAGAAGGTGTATTATCAATTTCTCAAAGCTTTAGAATATTACCAAACAAATATGTTCAATCCCAATCTTTTTACGGTATGGATTCTATGTTTGTTAAAAAAAAAAGGCTAATTGTTTTTTTTTTTAGTATTTGAATTAAACGATAAAGATTGGTCTCAAATCATTCAGTCGATAAATCACGGAATGGACAGAGATGAATTTAAAAGGGTTTGTAAAGCTCAATGGAGAAATCCAGAGGAACATGGCAGGGTTCGCATCCGGTACCAGTACAGTATTATATTATTTATAATAACAAATTCCTCACATTGCACGTGCATTATTTCAGTCGCTTGACATATTCTGACGCTAACCTGACCATATGTACACCGAATAACTGTAATGGTCCAGCCAACCAGCGTTGAGGCCGAAAGAGCCTTCTCGGCTTGTGCTCTGCTGGTCACAAAACTGAGATCAAGAATGGGTGACAACTTAATGGACGCACTGACATTTCTGAAAGCCTTTTACCAGAGAAATAAACGTCACGAAGAGCGAGCTAAGCCGGTAGCGCCAAACCCCAAAAGAGAAGGAACATCAAATGACTGCGAAATAGTTGAGATCGAATTATTGTCTCTCAGTTGCCATCCAACTGTTGGTGTTGTGTATAGGTGTTAGATGCATATCTCAGTTTTTTATTTCCTTATAAAGTAATATTCATTTCGGTAATGATGAATTTACAATAAATTAAAATAGTTAAATATGTAAAAATGTATGTAGATCGATGAGTTCTATTAAGACACAGCTATTTGATGATTTAAGAATGGTTGACATGATAGCAACGTCTAGTTTCACGAGTTTTTCATACACGAAGTCCGGTGTCTATAAAATGCAGACTTCGTCCACATTGTTTGATGACATCGAGGGAAGACTGGTTCTAGCGTTGATGGCTCTGGTCATTACATTACCCCCTTCCCTGTGAAGCATTCGTCCCGAATGAATCGTATGATCGTTTTCCTCGATGAAATTTATAAATTATTTTTAAACAAGATATTTCCACTTTTAGCTTTTAGTTTTAACATCCAATTTTATTATTATTATTATTATTATTATTATTAAGTTGTAACAGCTCAACAATATAATGAAACACAAAGAAATTTAACCTTGAACTTTCAACACTGTTTGAAAAACTTATTAACAAATTTGTACACAACAGGTAAGTTTAATATTTTTCATTAATTTCGTTAGGCCTTATTATAGGACTAAACTTTCCTATGATGGAATTACAGGACAAACTTAACTTATTCTTTGAGATACTAATATATTTTTCTCATTAAGTAATACTTTTCTTATACCTGCATTATTTTTCATTGCAGGAAGTTCTAATAAATGCAGAATTAAACTTTGCATCAATATTCGTTATGCAATACATGCACGTAAGTAAATCATAACTAGCTTTTAGCTATAACACATTTCACTATTTAGCTACAACACATTTCAGTATTTGTATCCGCTATTGATATCAGCATAATACTTGCTGAAGAAATATATAATTCCTATTATCTATTGCAGGATCCACTATATATAAGAATATTTATATCACATCCATATTATAAAATTCAGGTAATTATTAAGCACTATTTTCACTATTTATCATTAACATCAGCACAAACTTGCTGAAGAAATACATGTTTTTCCTTTACAGGTTCCACTGGATATGCATAATATAATTATGCAGAATAAATTGATTCACATCCACATGTTCAAATTCAGGTGAATCATATATTATAAACATTTTTCACTGTTTAACACAGTAACATGTCAATACATCCATATCAGAATACTGGTAGTATGCTGAAAATTAGCCTATATCTGTTTTTTTTTAGGAGGAATACTCAGAAAGTCTGTTTAGGACAGTTTTACATAGGCCACTCAATTTATAAAATCTGGCCTCGTCCAAGATTTCTTCCAGAATGAACGGATTTCGTGGCAGTAGTTTGGTGGAGGACTTCGCAAGTAATCTTCTTAAGAAGTTTAGAATCACCATGAAATGCTTCGGATCCCTGTCTATGAAAATGCAAGGTAGGTTACTAAGGTTATAAGGTATTATTGGGGATTCATCAGATACTAATTTTGCTAATAATGAGTGTGGATCAGCTCGCAAAATTTGCTTTGAACATTCAAATTTCGTCCCTCCGACATTTAAGATCAGACGGTCTCTTTGCTGGTTTGCCATAGTTTGAAGAAGAAGTGAAGTTAGATCTGTTGGTTGGTATGTGGGTCTATATGATTGTGTTTCAGGTTCGGCACTGGTTCGGTTGTCAAGTATAACTGGTGAGGCTACTGCGGATGTTTCGACATGAAGATTGTTGCAGGTGGTTTCGAACGGAATCGGAGTTTTGATGGCATCTATTTCGATGTCAGGTCCAACCCAATCTTGCCAGGAGGAACTTGTTGAAATGGGAGACATGGCTGAAGCAATCTCATCCACCGGCTGCAATGTTGGAAATGGTATCGGAAGTTGAGGACCAGGATTAAATTTCTTTATCTTGATGGGAGGCAAAAAGAGAGGTTGCTGCTGCAGGAGACTAGGGGTGTTTTTAGCAGTAGAACTTTGCTTCCTCTTAATAGCTGTGGCATCTCTGTTAATCTTCTGTGTTTGACGGACGGACGGACGGACGGACCGTCCGTCCGTTATGCCGTCCGTCCGTTATGCCGTCCGTCCCCAATTGTTGTGAACACGATAGAGAGCTGGTTTCTTGATGGATTTTGATAAAACTTGCTGTGAGTGTTTATAATCATCCAAGGAAGAAGCCTATTGAAAATCAGAAAAATCGAAAAATATTTGATGGGTTATTGCCCTTGTTTTTGAAAATACTTTGTGAACACGATAGAGGGCTGGTTTCTTGATGGATTTTGATGAAACTTGGTGTGAGTGTTTGTCATGACCTTGGGAATAACCCTATTGAAAATCAGAAACATCGATAAATATTTTATGAGTTATTGCCCTTGTTCTTTAAAATGTGTTAATTTTATAGCCTGTAACACTCTCAAAGTTGTGAACACTATAGAGAGCTGGTTTCTCGATGGAATTTGATAAAAATTATTGTGTGTGTTTATAATCGTCCAAGGATGAAGCCTATTGAAAATCTGACAAATCAAAAAATATTTGATGGGTTATTTCCCTTGTTTTTGAAAATACTTTGTGAACACGATAGAGAGCTGGTTTCTTGATGGATTTTGATAAAACATGCTGTGAGTGTTTATAATCATCCAAGGAAGAAGCCTATTGAAAATCAGAAAAATCGAAAAATATTTGATGGGTTATTGCCCTTGTTTTTGAAAATACTTTGTGAACACGATAGAGAGCTGGTTTCTTGATGGATTTTGATGAAACTTGGTGTGAGTGTTTGTCATGACCTTGGGAATAACCCTATTGAAAATCAGAAACATCGATAAATATTTTATGAGTTATTGCCCTTGTTCCTTAAAACGTGTTAATTTTATAGCCCGTAACACTCTCAAAGTTGTGAACACAATAGAGAGCTGGTTTCTTTATGGATTTTGATAAAACTTGCTGTGAGTGTTTATAATAATTCAAGGAAGAAGCCTATTGAAAATCAGACAAATCGAAAAATATTTAATGAGTTATTGCCCTTGTTTTTGAAAATACTTTGTGAACACGATAGAGAGCTGGTTTCTTGACGGATTTTGATGAAACTTGGTGTGAGTGTTTGTCATGACCTTGGAATTAACCCTATTGAAAATCAGAAACATCGATAAATATTTTATGAGTTATTGCCCTTGTTCTTTAAAATGTGTTAATTTTATAGCCTGTAGTAACACTCTCAAAGTTGTGAACACTATAGAGAGCTGGTTTCTCGATGGAATTTGATCAAAATTATTGTGTGTGTTTATAATCGTCCAAGGATGAAGCCTATTGAAAATCTGAAAAATATTTGATGGGTTATTTCCCTTGTTTTTGAAAATACTTTGTGAACACTATAGAGAGCTGGTTTCTTGATGGATTTTGATGAAACTTGGTTTGAGTGTTTATAATCACCCAAGGATGAACCCTATTGAAAATTAGAAGAATTGAAAAATATTTCATGGGTTATTGCCCTTGTTAACTTGTAGTTGTAAACACTCAAAAATCGTTCAATTTGTAAACATTCTTGATGGCACAGTTTTCGACATATGTTTCATTTACTGATAGTTCTTGTCGACCTCCGGACGACTTGGCTGCCATTACAAAAGTGGGCGTATTACGATGGGGCATCGCTATTTTTAATTTATTGAATGACAGGTTACATTCCTCATTCCAGTTGAATTTATGTCCTAACTCTGTCAATTTATGGAGGGGGCGAGCTATGTCAGCAAATTTATAAACAAATCTTCTATAATATGAAGTTAACCCTAAAAATAGTCTGACTTCTTTTACGTTTCTCATTGTCCTCTTTTGACTTGATTTCCCTAAATACTTTAGTATCGTCGGCAAACATGTAGCATTCTGAGTTTAGCAGGTCTGGTAAGTCGTTTATGTATATGACGAATAGTATATATATATAGAATATTGATGACCGTTTCCCAAGTTGAGTAACTGTTCATAACTCGTACCCTCTGTTTTCGATTGCTTAGAAACGATTTTATCCAGGCTACAACATTTGGTGTTATTTTGTATCTGTTAAGTTTAGTAATGAGACGCTGGTGTGGAACTTTGTCAAACGCTTTCATAAAATCCAGGTATGATGTGATCTCTAACGAAGGATTCAAGCAGTTTGCACAGGATACATGTTAGGCTAACTGGGCGGTAGTTTGATGGGAGCTTCCTATTAACCTTCCCTCCATTCATCTGACACTTCCATACTGGTGATGGAATTATCAAAAATTTTACTCACTGGTTCACTCACTTCTTCACATAGAATTCTGGGGTGTAGATTGTCTGGACCTGGCGATTTGCTGATGTTTATGTCGTGTAGGCGTTTATAAACCTTCTCGTTTGGTATCTTGAGGTCAATCATCTCGCATTTTACATCAATGTAGGGTAGGGCAGTAATATTACTACAGTCTTCTGTAGATAATAAGTTTGCCTTGTCACTGTCATTTTTGGTGTCTTCCCACATCGTCCCTTCCCACTTCGCCCCTTCCCATTTCGCCCCCAAACTTATCCCATTTTGCCCCTTCTCCATTTCCTGTTTTGCCCCTTCCCGGTAGGCCCCTTACCCAGGGATATTTTCTGCCCTGTGCTGCCCAGACTATCTGCTGCAAGTCAAAGGTGTCTAACCTGACAGTTCTGGAAAAATTTACGAAATACAGGAAAATTCATGTAGGCCAAGTTGTCAAAAACATCAAACATGCGCGTATGTTTTAAATGCGGGGGTTTGAAAAATGAATTTCGACTCAAAAAAATCGTTAGATCGTTCCCCCCCAAAATCTTCCTAGCCCCCTTTTTGTCTTTTTTACCCCCAATGAAAACTCCATCCCGGGGTTCCCTTCCCCAGTCGCATTATAAGATTTTTGTCTATTAGTATTAGGTTATCCGTTGCCTATACTGCTATACTGCCTATAGTATAGTACGGGTAAACCATACCCATATGTTTGAAAGGCAGGGGTCTAAAAATTCTTAGAAATGGCATATTTACAAATAATTATGTGATATATATCCATGAGAAGTTATTTTTAGAGCAATTTCGTTAATTTTTATTGTCAAAAATGAATTTAAAAGCATTTTAAAAAATATTTTTAACATCGTTTTCTACCGGATATTTTGGTGTCTACTCGCGACATTTTCTCTAGTGGTTGAAGCGAGTATTTTGTATTGAATGAACTATTTTCAGGTTGGTGTGAGATATGTCAAATCGCCCAACATACGCGTATGTTTTAGTGGGATTATGCCCTCATTTTTGCTCCCGGTACGTCGTCTTGTGTCCATTGTTGTCAATCGATCAAGTGGAAGAATGTCCTACTTTCCCAAACCCTGCGTATCACGTGATGCGCACACTTAAATCAATGACGTCACGGCCGATCATCGCTATTGCATACACAGGTTAATTTAAACACTAAGTCAAGGGCAATAACTCATAAACCGAAGACTGGAATCGCCCCTAATCCGAGATATTATCTAGATGAATACACATAATAAGTTTCATTCAAATCGGATAAAAACTCTAGTTTCTATCGCGTACACAAGTTAATTTTAACGTTTTTTCATTAAGTCAAGGGCAATAACCCATTAACCGTTGACCGGATTTGCGCCATTTTCGAACTCATCAGAGATATTATCAAGATGAATACACATACCAAGTTTCATTCAAATCGGATAAAAACTCTAGCTTCTATCGCGTACACAAGTAAATTTTAACGTTTTTTGACTAAGTCAAGGGCAATAACCCATTAAACGTTGACCGGATTTGCGCCATTTTCGAACTCATCCGAGATATTATCAAGATGAATACACATACCAAGTTTCATTCAAATCCGATAAAAACTCTAGCTTCTATCGCGTACACAAGTAAATTTTAACGTTTTTTGACTAAGTCAAGGGCAATAACCCATTAAACGTTGACCGGATTTGCGCAATTTTCGAACTCATCCGAGATATTATCAAGATGAATACACATACCAAGTTTCATTCAAATCGGATAAAAACTCTAGCTTCTATCGCGTACACAAGTAAATTTTAACGTTTTTTTTTCACCAAGTCAAGGGCATTAACTCATAAACCGACGACTGGAATTGCACCATATTCGAAATTATCCGAGATATTATCAATATGAATACACATACCAAGTTTCATTCGAATAGGATAAAAACTCTGGTTTCTATCGCGTACACAAGAAATTGTTGACGGACCGACGGACGGACGGACAGGGGTGACGGCAATATACGTCCACATTTTCATGTGGGCGTATAAAAATGTCAGGAAAAAGTTTTTATGGGCGTTTAGTTCCCCAAATTTCTTCTTGTGGTCCTGCACTTCTTAAACACAAAGTCCTCAACCGAGAATAACGTTTCAGCTTTCTGAATCTTCTAAAAGGGGGTTCCCAGATTTTAGAATAATCATATATCCAGGCTTCGAATTGACATCCTTGAAGCAATAAACAATAGAGGGCAACACTTCAAAGCTTGACAATTCATACATTTTCAAGGAGGGAAAGAAAAGGGGTAACTGAACTGCCCCCCTTGATTGGATTTTTGCCCCCCCCCCCCCTAGAAGTACTTGGCTGGCTACGGGCCTGACAGCATTAAGTATTCATTACCCACGAAAAACAATGACAAGCAATACGTTTGTAAGTCTTTCTTCCTGAATACTCTGGATATCTCTGAAAACATGGTAAAGTATAATTTGGATAATTCCAAGGGGGGAATCGTACAATGTAATCCATGTCGTACTCCATCAACTAAACCTCATTGGAAAAAATGTCGGTTGTTGAACATCACATCTCCAGTTTCCCTGAAGTAGATAGCCACTATTGTAGAGCAGGTACCAGTCGTAAGGATGAACCCTATTGAAAATCAGCAAAATATTTACTTTAAATTATTGTCCTTTTTCTTGAAAACGCGTTCAATTTTTAGCTCATAAACACCATAGGAGGTACCATACTGGACAAATTTTGAAGAAACATGATGTGAATGCTCTTAATCACTTTTCCTGTAACTGTCAAATATACTTGTTTAAAGTCAAAGCTGGCAGTGGGGCACAGTATTACCTAGCCTAGCAAGCTATCTTATAATTATTTTTTATGACTTCCGAAATCTGAAAATCGAGTGGTCGAAATCCGAAGTTTTTTGATGGGGGTAAGGGTGAGAAAATTGAAAATCCGTTTTTTAGCAGACCTATTTATGGTCTATTTTTCGATTTAGTCAATTGTATACATGTTAATTCTGCAACGTTTTTTAGGTATACAATTGAGATGTATTTATTTTGAGCTGTTATCTAATTAAATTGTATTATCTTACTTGGACCATGGTATCGAATGAGGCAAGCATGTGACTAGATTATTCGTGGAAAACTTTATCATTCTGTGATAGCTTCCATGACGTTTATATTGTTATCGAATGGTCTACTCTGTTTAAACAGTATAATGATAACTCTATAAGTATATCACCAGGACATTTCTAGGATGTTTCATGGAAAAGTAAGCTAACCCAGTATATATTGTGACTATTGTAGAAATATTTCTCATACTGCACTGTACCGCAAATCAGACTGGTTGGTGAACATCAACAACTTCTTCATCAAATATTTTATATTAACATATCTAGAGTGTTTTGAATTCGGGACATCTCTTGTGTGTATTAAGAAAAAAAAAATGGCAACAGCGTTAGTTAGTAACACACAGGATTGTTCAATTTGTTTTGAAAACTTCGATACACCAAAGATACTACCATGTGGACACACTTTCTGTTTGGATTGTATACAAAAACTTATAAGTGTTAAAAAAAGTCATTTCCATGTCCGCTCTGTCAGCAAGATATTAAAATCCCTGAAAGAGGTGCCAAGATGTTTACGACTAACTACATAGTTTCAACATCCAAACAACCAGAACATTCAAAGGAACAACCGTCATCAATAACACAACCAAAATGTCCCAACCACAACCAGATTGAGATTGGTTATTACTGTAAGAATTGTAATGTAGGATTGTGTTTTAAGTGTAAATCTAGCCAACACAAATATCACGAAACTCTGGATATAGAATGTGACGAAACACGGAATGAAGCCATAGAAAAACTTCAACGTTCACAAAACAATATCCAAAGCAGAATCAAAAACTTGAAGAAAACTCGCTCCTCAATGTTAGAATCATTTGAACAAATGAAGTCTTCGTGTGTAGAAACCTGCGCTAAAGTGACTGAAAAAACTGAGAAAATTATTTCAGATTTACGAACAAGTTAACAGATTAAAAGATAGCTTGCCAAGCAAGGTAACATACGCCCACTTCAGCAAATTTAAATATTTGAAAAAGTTGATTGCACTATCGCACTTATTTGAGCTGATATTTAGATGAATCAATTCGAATGAAAACTCTAGCCTCTATCATGTACACAATTTTAACGTTTTTTCACTAAGTCTAGGGCGATAACTCATAAACCAACGACTAGAAATGTACAATTCTCAAATTAATCCGAGTTATTATCAAGATGAAGATACATACCAAGTTTCATTCAAATCGAATAAAAACTTTAGCCTCTATGGCGTAAACAAGTTAATTCAAACGTTTTTTTCACTAAGTCAAGGGCAATAACTCATAAACTGACAACTGGAATCGCATCATTTTCGAACTCATCCAAGATATTATCAAGATGAATACACATACCAAGATTCATTCAAATCGGATAAAAACTCTAGCTTCTTTCACATACACAAGTTAATTTTAATGTTTTTTCACGAAGCCAAGGGCAATAACCCATAAACCGACGACTGGAATTGCGCCATTTTCGAACTCATCCGAGATTTATAAAGATGAATACACATACCAAGTTTCATTCAAATCGGATAAAAACTCTGGCTTCTATCGCATACACAAGTTAATTTTAACGTTTTTTCACTAAGTCAAGGGCAATAACTCATAAACCAACGACTGGAATTGCGCCATTTTCGAACTCATCCGAGATATTATCAAGATGAATACACATACCAAGTTTCATTCGAATTGGATAAAAACTCTGGCTTCTATCGCATACACAAGAAATTGTTGACAGACGGACGGACCGACGGACGTCCGGACCGACGGAGGCATGAACTGATTAAAGTTTTATATAATGTAGTTTACCTCGTTTAAACCAGATTCTGTCTTCAATAGTCACATGCTCACATTTTGTAAATCTTGTTCCATGACCATCATGAACATTACACACATGGTTTAATATTAGGGATGGGACAAATTAGACTTTTTTGAGGGAAACCAATGAAGACAGGTAGTTTCTGAGGCCAATCTAACACCTTTATTGGATTTTGGAAGAATTTTTGATGAAATATTTTTCTAGGGGTTGGTGCGGCGCCATTTTTCAAAATGGCCGCCAAAATCTGCCTTATTTTTCTAAATTGTGGAATAACTCACTTAATATGCATTTTAGACGATATAAATACATTATCGACTGATATGAAATATAGTATGATCTTTCAAAATATGAAGTCGGATTTTCGCAATGACGTCACTGTGACGTCATATGTGACGTCATCTGAAAATCAGGGTTATGATTTTCGATACTAATCTCACTGAAAGGCGAAAACATGTTGCAAAATCAACAATATAAATTTATGGTACATTGTAAACTTTTATTTTTAAATTTTCCCTTTAAAATAAATATACAATTCATTCGAAACCCAACAAAATTCGAACTAATGGCATCTACAACATCCTCGAGAGTGATAACAATTAATTCGTATCATTCTTAAATCTTCAAGGTTTATATCCCAGACTTCAGTGCTTCTCTAATGAGAAGATCAAGGTCATCTGCGATGTTGTTATCGGGTTTCATGGCAGTTCTTATCGAAAGTCGAAGCTCACTGAGGCTGTACGTTTGAAATTTGTATCGTCCATTAGGTAATTTCATTCGGCGTTTCTGTCGTATGTCCGGAAAAACTGTCAGCCTCAGATAAGAAATCTCTGAAAGCAACTGCCTCTCATTAAGCCTTTCTATCAATTCTAATGTGGCAGGTGTCACTGGACCTCCATGCTTCTTACAAGTATCAAGTACAGTCAGCATCTTTCCAATTTTCTTCTTCTTCTGCTCTTCTTTATGGACAAGAGCTAAACGCTTCATAGCTTTGATGGTTTGTATGAATTCATTCTCTAATTTCTTGGTCTTCATCACTTGTTCTGATCGTCTCGCCCATTTCCACTTTACCCTCTTTTCATCTTCATCCAGATCGATGAATCTTTCACTAAAGAGGAAACCATTTGTAGAAATTATGTTCTTGTTCGAGTGGGTTTTCATTGATGTCATTCCTCCACAGTATTTGACTCGACTGCTTAACTTAGAGAACTCAGATTCACAACCCAAGTTTGTCAGTGGGGCCAATTGCAGTTTGTCCATATCCATTGTGCACGTATCCATATTGAAGTATTCCATTTGAGATAGCTGCCGCTTGAGTCCTTCAATGACTTCGATCAGTACTGCGCTGATTAGTTGACCTTTGCCAGTGCTTGTGTGACTGAAGTCTTCCTGTCTTCGTTCCAATTCGAGTAATTTCTGCGCAAAGAAGGATTTCACATCAGCCCACCGTCTACTACCTTCTGGACCACAACCGTCAATTCCCAGTAAATCCATCAACGGATAAATGACCATTTGGCCCATCAATGAGTATACCTCATTACAGCACAAAAACCATGCGTTGGTGATGAAGGTATGAACAGCGAGAACCAGTTTATTAGCATTTTCATCCACGACAGATTCAAAAAATGCTAGTAGGTTGTCTCTGTGTTTTAAAAACTCACGTGCCAGCTCTACTACTCGTCCAAACCTGTTGGAGACGAAACCACTGAAACTACTCTCGTCCAAGTCATTGTTCCTCAACCAATCTTTGAATTCGGTGTAGAGCGAAACCGAATGGGCAGCATGACTTGGTGAAATGAGTTTGGCAAGGGCGATCAATCCGGTGGTGTGTAAGCTACATTGACTATTCCGTAGAATATTGTCCAACTTGATGAGTTTTTGAAGATCTGCTCGCTGTTCAGTATCTTTGAACGTTTTTTCAATGGAATGGTCGATGCATAACAACAAATGCGCACAACACTTCAATATATTGTCTTTGTCCACTCCTAAATCATCCAATAGCGAAGCACAGTCAGAGGCACGATCCGTCATCCAGAAATGTATGTTTGCCATGATATCATCGGTTGTAGTGTCAGCCAATAAGGCGAGGCATTCCAACTTGAACCTCACAGCTTCGGCTCCTGCCGACCCCGAATGAGAAGCATTCTCAGTGTATCCAGTAGTGTACGTAGCTCGCTTTCCTTCTGGAGATGTTATAGTCAAATGGTCTGTTTTTACATCAAAGACTCTGAATCCCGCTGCCTTCGTGGTATCATCTAAACCCACTGTAACAACTGAATCTCCGGCATTGATCACATGCTTTGCCACCATTGCCAAATTGAGATAGGTGGCGTCCTGAATATAGTTCGAGATGCATTTTCTACTTGGGAGCACATATGTAAAATCGCGCTTCTTCCGTTTTCGGTTGTCCATGCCATTTTCGTACTCATCATCATCATCATTGTTCTCGTCCATCTCATACTCGTGGTCAATGTTATTTGAATGCGGCAATGTCCACCCCTGTCCAAATATCTGGTTGGCAATATCAGCAGTGAGACCGAGGAGATCATTAGTTGTAACCTTATATTTTGAAGAGCAATGCACGAGGCATCTCATAATGATTTCGTTCATGGTGTTTTTTCCCGTCCGAACAGGGATTGATGGGAAGCTGCCACTGGAATCTAGTTTTATACCTGGAGCGGTTTTTGTGGAAGAAACTTGTTGAATTCCTGATTGATCGGTTAGCAAGGGAAGTTCGTAATCTGGATCCATGAGCATGTCATCATCACTTGCTTTTGCCTCCTCGAACTGCGTTTTCTGCCATTCTATTTCTGCTTTAGCTTCTGCCTTCATTTCTGAAACCTTTCCCTCAGAACGTATTTCTCTCTCTAACCTTCTCTTCTTCTGTTTCATCCACTTTTTAGGAACAGTAGGTGTACATGTGGCAATATAGGCACCATTGCAATTGTCCTCGTAGAATGCTACATCGACAGCTGTCATTTGGACACCGTAAAAATCGCTTAGTTGGGATTCATAGTTTTGGTCCCCAGAACGTATGTCATATGCGTTCCTCACCATCTTCGAATTGAAGCCATTAGCGCGCTCAAACCATTTTGCTGGTGGTGATCTATCTGTTCTGTTCTCTGTCTTTCTCATTTCACGGAGCGTTTCATAATCCCTGAGTATTTTCCTTGCGACAGTTTTCTCATGGGCAGGATACACATTTTTCTCAATCCAGTCGTCTCGAAGTTCGCGGGCGACGATAAGACTGGCTTCTTCCTTTGTAATATTCGTTCTATGCTTACAAATGTGCGACATCCTGCCCAGGACAAACTTGCCTGGGTGTAACTTCAACTTACGGAGAAATTCTGGTTCGTCTGGATATGTTTCTCCAAATAGTTCCGTCCGGTTCTGATGGCGTCTGGTTGGGGTAGTCATGATACAGCTTCTTTGTAGGAATTTGAGAAAAGCACAAAATGTTTACTACCGTTGGCATTCAAATGCTATGATGTCATACTACTATGACGTCATTACAATTATGAGGTCATGGAGAAGTTGGCATACAGCCAACATTTTAAACTGTAATCATAATATAGACTTAAGTGAAAAACCCGAGCAAATGGACCACTGATTGAGGAAAAACGTCCCGAAAATGTCAAAATGACGTCATTGTGACGTCATAGTGACGTCATATTCAAAATTTGACTCGATATTCTGGAAGATCATACCCACTTTCATATTAGTTGATAATACATTTATATGATCTAAACCGCATATTAAACGAGTTAATTGACATTTTAGCAATTTTAACGAATTTGTGGCGGCCATCTTGGAAAAGGCTCTCGCACCAACCTTAAAATTTATTTTTTTCGAAAAAAAAGTGCATATTATTTTTTATTAATTAATAATGCCTCAGAAAAATATTGTCTTTCAATTTGAACCTCATTTGTCCCATCCTTATTAATATGGACATCCATTTTTCAAATACCAGCTCCCCATCTCCATTACTGCTCATAGCACACCAATAAACATGGTTGCTGATTGTCCAACAATCTTACAATTGTGTCTTTTCCCCAAAGCCTCTAACTTCTTGAAAATTCCTAAAATGATATATTGTTTATAAACAAAAGTATAGGCAAAAGTATTTTAAGCACTAGTAAGTCAGGCTTGGTACTTTGGGCACTCTATTTTCAGGGACCCTATCAATTCGGTACCAGTCATTTAGTGACAGTACTATTCAGGCCTTCACACCTTCAATTAGGCATATTTTCATTTAGACTTAGACACTCTGTTCAAGTACACTTACATTCCGCACAAAGTCATGTAGACACCAAGGCACACTAAATAGTCATGCACAGAGTCTATCATTTACCTTTAGCAACATGCCAGCAGTCAAACCAGTGAGTGATATTGCTATGAGTGTCCCGCATGTACTTTTTAATCTGGCTATGTCTGTCTGTGACCAGGTGTGAAATTTCCAATTGTTCTTCAGATATTCTGGCTAAACTTCTTTTCAAGCCCTCCAATTCCATTGCATAGGAGTTTTTAACTTCATTTTTCTAAAATAAACAGAGGAAAAACTACATGTATACGTTTATTACAAAAATGAATTAACACTAAAAATTAAAATATACCAGATACAGGATAAGTCACTAAATGTAACTGTCAATAAGATAATATTCCACTAGATTAAATAATAACAAAACCATCTTTAATTAATAATAATTCTATTTAAAGTGGCACAGGCTTCATTTTCGTGGGTCGATTTTTCCAAGTCTCAGAAACAGGGACTTTTTTAGTTCAGCAATTTAGTACTGGTTATCACAACTCACCATTGAAATTTGAGTCTTCAAATCCATGTGCATCCATAATTATTAGCATTTGAAAGTTATAATGCCCTAGTACACATTAGCGATACTATGCAATATATAGAAAAGTATATTCAAGACCCAAATCAACCAATAAAAATGACGACTGGTCCCCTTTAAATACACCACTACATGTATTCTTAAATCAATTTATCTTACCTGAACAAGTTGAGTATCAAGGATCTTGTTGGTCCTCAAGTCCATCAATGTGTAGGACAAATACTTGGCAGTGTGTCCTGGCTAACAACAGCGCCCATCTCCACCCAGTCTCAATGGTTCACCAGCTGACCTAGCATAATCAAACAATCTTGCCTGGCTGCTTTCCCAGACATCATTAATGGTAGGTACTAGGTACATACTTTGAATGTTCATGAAGGTTGATATACTAAACATTTGTATACTAGCATGGTTACACAATGTAATGAATTTCTGAGCACTTCCACCAGAAAACAAAATGGCTCCAGCAACTATCATATTGCCAAGAGGCATAGTACCTGATGTCGGTTGACTTTCCCATTGTTTATTGGCACAACAGTTTTTACACAGGCTTTTTACTTTAACATAACTGCCTACAACAAACTTGGAAATTTCGCACAGACACCCACATGAACTGCATTTCCTAAAGAGATTGTCTAAACAGGATTCAAAAACAATGAATTTTCGATCTTTAGCAGGGTTCTCTTCATTATGTTCGGGGTCTGACAAATCTTCATCTGGAATCCAGTCAGGGTCATCTTGAGAATCATCGGTTATGGTAAAACTTGTGTCCAATGAAATATCACTTTTATCTTCTGTTTGCGTGCCCTTGTTGACTAGTTTGATGACAGGAGAAGAAGGCAACTCAATGTTGGTCTGGACCTTTGCATGACGTCTCTTCTGAAATAAAAAAAATTACCATGAATTGTGAGCCTCATCTATCTCTTTGCAAAAATGAATAGCAGTTAAATTTGCAGGTACCGGTCGGAATATGTTGTTGTCAAGTTAATATTAATCAATTGTTTGATTGTCTATTACTTACAACCAAGTCATATGATGTCTGCACCATCTTTTCATAACATTCTTTCTTACTGGATACCGTGTCAATTGTGTCTACTTCTGTAATCGTTTCAAACTGATATTCACTTTCATCCTCTTGAACTACTGTCTCAGTACCGGTACTATGGTTGTTTTTACTTGTCAACAATTCCTCTAATGTCTGAAAATAGGGGTAATATTATAATATTTATGTATATTATACATAGTTCAACTTCTACTTACATAGTAAAGATGCAATGGTGTCAAAATCAAAATAAAAATATTCAACACAAATTCCAACTAGTCTAGATTCTAGGCCATCCAATACCATAAACAAATTTCATGTAAGCATAACATCTGGAGAAAAGTGGATGCCTTCGGGTACTCTATACCTTTCACCAATTTAGGGACAGAAATTCACCTCAGTAAAATCATATCATAAGTCGATAAGATAATCGGCAAACTGCGATTTGGAAATTAGACGCACAGTGTCAGTCTAGTCTATTATATTACTATACCTGTATGCGTTGTCTCTTTTCAATAGCCGTTGATTTTCTGTTTACTGTCGATATACGTTTACCATTATTATTCCGTGTGTCCGTGTAATCAAATATCGTTGGTATAGCACCAGTTATCAACATCTTTGCCTTCGCTTGAAACCCAACGGCTGCCGCAATGTCAGGATGAATCGAAAATTGGCTCTTCTCAAAATGGTGGTGACAAAGTTTTGTGTACTGGCTTGGTTGAAATCCGTCTCTTTTCAGTTTGATAGTCCATTCCTTTCTCAATTTCGGATCCTTCGGAAATAAATACATACTTATTCCATTTCCCGACTTCACAGTACAATTCATAGCGGCACACTGGACCAATAAATGTTAAAAAGTTTCGCTTCGTAGGTTCTCCTTCTTGCAGTTTACAGACAACAAAGGGTGCTATGCCTGCAAAATGATGAATATTGAGTCCTATAGGTCTTGCTGTATTCAATGTCTCAATCCAGTAGGCTTCTCTAGAGTGTCGGTATTTGGTGGTTTCATCTTCTGGTAAATCAATTTATATACGTTCAATTGGGGTTAGGGTGAGATCGTTTATTGAATGGTCATCGAGGTTGAAATGATTAGAAACGGGCTTGTCTTTCTTTAATTTTATATCTGATCTGTGAGCATTGAAACGAGTGCGTAAAACTCAGCAGTACAGGAAGTTGACCAGGTTCATAGTGCTCTTGAGAAAAGTTTCGCCCTTGCTGAATTTTATTCTCCACTGTCATTAATAAATGTCATTCTGAAAACTAACCGCAATAACCAATACAAAGTCATACAAATGCGAAAAACTGATTTTATGGACTATAAAAAATATTCCAACAGCATGTTAGAATTCAACCTCGTACCTTACACCAAAGTTATGGCCTAAAAATTAGTGCAAGGATCAACTCAAGTAGGATTCAAATTGTCCCATGCAGAAAAAGTATATCAGAGTGTCGATGTGAGAAAAAGGTGCACATCAAAAAGGATAAATAAAGACCAGGTCACATCACCACAAGGAAAATTAGAGGTCAAAACAATAAAACAAAGTACTTTAACATAAGAAAAAATGAAAGATATGTTGAAATTCATGCCCTTTAGAGACAGAGAATATTATGAAAAAGTTCATTGTATTAATGATTAAGTATGAAAGGATTAAGAAGAAAGTCAGAAGCCATGTTATCACCACCCCCCCCCCCCCTCATTTCTAAAAGTATTTGCATGATTAAATGAACATTGTTGTTTTACGGTTTTATGTAAAGATAGTTTCACATCTGTCTGTTCATTTTCTGTTTTTTCTTGTTTAATTTTGGTGAATAGTTCACAATAAAATTCAATTGAGAGTGTTAATGCTTACGGCGGTTATTTAAGATCAATACAATCGAGCAAACGTGAATACCCCATTGCTGTTCTAGACCTCTATTCATTCCTATAAAATATGTGCACCCCCCTCCCCCCCCCCCCTTTCCTTCTAAAACCACCTACTCCCATTCCACTGGCTGGAGGATTGAGATGCATAAGTCCGCCAATACTCCGAATGTCCCCCTCCGGACTTGAAAATTGGCAAAAGCCACCACCCCAACCACTCACATCGTCTCTAAGCCCCCCGATGGATTTTAAAGAGATTAGCCCCGCCCATCCTCCCTGTGCCCCCACCCCGCTTTCTGACTGGAAGATTAGAATTTCAAGACCAGGTTTCATAAATCTAAACGACTGTTTTGAATTGAATACCGCTAATAATGACATATTTGCACATGAACCTTTTGATTCCAAGCTGATTAACAATATGATGCAGTCAAATGGTTCTAACTGAAATTCTGAACATGAATATGACAGCATTATACAAAGGAATTTTAGTGCAGGAATTATAAAAATATTAAGGTGTTATCTAAAAGCATTATGTCAAAAAACCATAACTTTACTCCAATTTTAAATCTATTTTTTTGATACGAACTTTGCAAGACGATTTCTCAAAACGCTATTTTTGTAGATGGAACCATTTGATTCTAACCCCGCGTATTGTGAATTGCGAGGATAATTTCAAATAAACCCTGTTGATGTGTTTCAGGCTAGTCAAGAACAAGCCATTAGATTATGCGATCATATCCAAAAGATATTCAGTGAACAGGTATTTTCAGTTGTACTTAGTCAAGTCATTTTTATAGACGTGTACTTCCAAATGGTCATTTGAATAAACGTGTCACCATTTATCAACAAACAGTTGGTATTTTGATGATTAAACCCCTAAGATAGAGTAGGATTCTTATAATATACAAATTATCTCAATATACAGTGGTTATACCAAAACCACAACAGATAGATTAACATTTCCTGTATAACTTATATAATATTTTGTCTAATCATGCAATATCCAATTAAACTTTATTTTCAGTTAACTTGGGATGAGAAATGTTTAAATGTAATTAGATGTCTAAAGACGTGGGGGGATTTGAAAGGGGTGTGTGAATTGGAAAAGAACAGTTTGCCTTCTCTTCCAATGCAGTTGTCAGACCAATAGCATTGAAAGTTATTACAAAACTTGGTAATGTATGATTCAGGACTATGATAACCATGGCAATTTGTTAAGAATAAAAACAAGTCCAATTTGAAATTTTACGCAAATGAATGTAAAAGTAAGAGTTTTCACCAATTCAGCTTTCTGACAGAATTCACGGGTAAATATAAGATAGAAGGAACAAAAAATTGGATTAGAATATAAATTAACTACCTAAATATTCCATTTTCATTGTTTTCTGATGTCGGACATTTTAAAGGCCTACTGGTAAAGTTAGAATGACAACAAGGCTAACTCCTAAAAGGAGTTAAGCCTAATATGATTTTGAACAACAAATATATGAATAAAAGCCTGGATAATCATAAAGGTGATTATTTTTAACTGGAAGAAACAGACAATAATCTACTTTCAATTCATAGACCAAAATCTAAAAATTGGAGTTAACCTCGGGTGTTATTCTAACCCCTTCAATTCTGAACTGCGGAAACTCCGACGTTTTAAATCTAACACCGTAGTTTCTGGGTCCAAAGATAGGACACCACGGCTGCTACTGCATCATTCATCTATTACTGAACAAGTGATAATGTCATCAAACAAAATCATATTTAAAGGGCCATTCTGCTTTTTTGAAAAAGTTTCCATTATAAAAAAAATCGCAAATGCTACCTGAGAGTATTTTTAAAGTATGCTTAATGTATCTCTATATCTTCTTGATCAAACTGAATTTAGTTTTAAAGGGTTAATTACAAACAGGGAGTACTAATTGTTAATTAAGCAATTTGACCTAGTTTTGGTGTTTGCCCTTTAAATGGCTCAATATTTCTAGCTGAAACCTTTTAAATACACAAGAGGGACATTTCTCTACAATTAGGCGTTTATTTTACTCAAATCCGTTCAGTAGTTTCCTATCAGCGTCCAAAACACATAACGCACTTAAAAACTTTATGTAAGGTTTTTTAAAAAAATAGCGTGTTTTTAGTGTTTAAAAATTAACGGCTGGATTGTTTTAGTTAAAACTTTCAGATACATTAAAGGGCACATAGTTACAGATTTTGGTGCAAAGTTTTCACAAATTTGAGTAAAAAAAATTTTTGACCTAAAAAAAATTCAGACTGTCCCTTTAATTTCATACAACGAGGAATTTGTTGATCTTTCCTAGATATTACTTTATTAATTGGTTATTTGTTTTCAATATTTAACAGGAAAAATGTTTGCAGAGAAAATTGATGACTTGATTAATTGCGGTTACGTGCTTGATATTCACTTACTATAAAAACATGGTACGCAAGAGAAGTAAAATACACTAACGCTCACAACCAATTATAAAACAATTGTTGAGGTGAATAGCGATGCAGATCGGATCGGGCTTAATGTCGTCATCAAGCACATAGTTTTAGTAGGATTGGTGGAACCACGGACGTCTGATAGAAAATGCTATCGATGTTTCCGATATGCAGAAACCCGATATGCAGAAAATAATGTCTTTACAGTAGTTTGGTCAATATTTCATTTCACAATTCCCTGATTATTTACAAACAGTTCCTTCCACGAATAGGACATATCTAAATACATTAAAACACGTAACCCATTTACATCTACACGACAAGGACTCTTTTAAATGTGTTATGTAGAATAATATAGTTTTTACCACTGGTCAATATATGATGTTAATAGTAAAATAATGGATAAAGTACAGAATTCATTTCATATGAAGATCTTTGTAAATATGGTTCACTTCCGATTAAACAGAATAAATAAAAACTAAATAGCTAACAATTAAATATCCAAACAGTTATTAGATTTGTTGTTTAATTATAACTTGCATCAAATAAAAGTGGGTGGGCATTCTTGTATATCAGTTCCTTCACTCGTTTTAGATGAAAAGAAGGCTGCAACGCAATTAGCAACGCTTGATATGAAGAATCATTTTATATCAACAATGTTCGTTCTCTTCATTGCAAGTTCATTAGCGGAGTACAAAGCTAATTTAAAACTGAAAAGGGAATTATTGAATCCTGAACGCTATGATCCTGTGTCCAGACCAGTCAATAACACTTATACAAAAATAGAGTATCATTTATCTTTAAATTATGCTGAAATTATTTTAATTGAGAGTGAACAGGTGATGACCTTCAGCTATTGGATAGAGATATACTGGATTGACGAATTTCTATCATGGGATCCTAATTTGCATGATGATATAAAACATCTTACACTATTACCATCGACATTGTGGACACCACATTTTGGAATATTTAATTCGATAGGTGACTTCAATATACAAGTGAACGACCGATCGCTGTTATCAGTAAACTATACAGGCATGGTCCTTCTGGAGCAAGGAATGTATGCAAAGATAGAGTGTATGATGGATATTACCAAGTTTCCATTCGATGTACAAGTTTGTGGATTTCATATCATAGACAAGTATATGACATCTGATAAAACCAATTTTATAGGTTTTGAATTGTTGTCGAGTGATGTTTCTAATGGTCAGTGGAAGGTAATAAGTAGCGCTGGTCAAATAACACAGAAATTCGGCAAATCAGCTGTACAATTTCAATTTACCGTTAAAAGACTACCAGATTTTTACTTGATCACACTGATTACCCCACTCGTTGTCTCTGCTTTATTAAATCCAATGGTAATTCTCATTCCGGCATCATCAGGAGAGACAGTGTCTGTAGCAGTCACCATACTCTTATCCTACACCGTATTTCTGAATGTCGTCAGTGGTACTTTACCCAAAACATCCGCGTCCATATCAGTTTTATCCGTCTATATCATGATATTACAAGGATTGAGTGCTTTATATACTATCATTTGCATTATTTTAGTGAAAAAAGAAACTCTAAAACAAACCAAACAAAGTTTACTCATCTGTACGAAGAAACGATCATCGCGCGTTGATCCAAATATGAAAAATAGTTCGTCCATGGAAACTGATAAGGAATATGTCGAAGAAGATTATGTCGAAGAAGATAAAATATCTTTGTGGTATTTCTGGGTGTGTTTCATACTCTCTTTCACGTTGACAGTTATCTGTTTCACCTATATACTTATGTAATGTTTTTCTGTGCATATTGTTGTAAACTGTAAAGATAGTGGACCACGGCCATATACGCCTAACGAAAAAGTATTAAATTTAATCAGGATAAAACTAAACTTTCTCAAACCTTTCGATTTAGGTCCAATAACATCCATTTTAAGTTTCATCAAAATCGGTTGAAAACTAATAGAGTAGCATATTTAAGATTTGGGTCAAGGGCAATAACTCTGCTTCTAACGAACGAAAATAGCTCAAATACGAACTTGATCTTCGTTTTATGAACAAATTAACGATCAAGCCGAACTAATAATGCCCACTTCATAACGCCGTATGAAGTTTACCGAACAAATGTTGAAAAACATTTCTCGCATTTCAAGAGAACGCTATCATTATGACGACAAGTGGCGCTGCAATCGCTGACTTTATCTGATACATCTGAGACTATAGATGAAATCGTAAGTTAAACATCCGGATTAAGTATTCATGATGGAGTTGAATTTGGTTAGTTCCATGAAAAGACTTTCACAAGAGAAAATGACAAAAATTATTCATAATTTAGAAAATTACCAGCCAAATAATCAAACATTGTCGACAGATATAGACGTCACCATGATATGTTGAGCCAGTTGTCTGAAATTTTGGAAGAAACGGAATCGACTTCGAGTATTAATACTGTTATCGATATGTTTACATCTGGACTGACTTCCTTTCAAAAAGAAATCGATCTAATCGGGACAGATAGTGCGTTTAATGGAGAAATGAAACCCCCTTTATTTTTTTCTGGAAGTAGAGGTAGACCATCCTACGTAATATGGAAGGAAACGTTAGAGAGTTTGCTCGATTGTGATTTTACAATCCGGGATGTTGCAAAACTTTTAAGTGTAATTACAGCGACATAGATGATGAACAGCTAATGAAACTTGTAAAAACTTTCCCTGATGCTGGTTATAGAAGCATAATAGCGTTGCTTAAAGACAGTGAGTATAGGATCCAGAGATTTCGTGTAGTAGATGTGCTGAGAAAAGTAGATGCAGAAGGTATTTTACTCAGACGTCTTTTTTAAAATGTGAGACGAATGCATCGACGCCAATATAATGTCCATAAACTTATAAGGTAGGAGACTTTTTGTAAATTATGGTAGGCCTAACCCCTTTATGTGATAAATTTAAGAGTAAAAGCACAAAGCTTCATACCATACTTATGTTTTTGACGGAAATGTACTGAACGTGTAGTGTAAATAGTATCATGTATGATCTGAATAATGTGAACAATTAGATAATGCGACTTTTTTCATTGATGGTAATTTCTATTAACTCCTAGAATTTCTAAAGCTCTCAGTACTATTTTAGAGCTTATATTTTGATTCAATAGAAATTATTGAATAAAAGCCAATAGCGTGGTCCGAATGTCCATCCTGGCATGTAGGTAATCAATGTGATCTTTTTTAGGTGTAAGTTTTATTATTCATGGAGGGATAGATGGTTTTTCGAGACTTCCAGTTTTCCTTGATGTCAACACAACCAACCAAGCCACAACAGTTTTACGAGCTTTTGAAAAAGCTGCAGAGGAGTGGGGAATTCCAGAACGTGTGAGGACAGACAAGGGAGGTGAAAATACTAAAGTTGCCGAATTCATGCTATTAAACAAAGGTTCTGGTAGTTTTATTGCTGGCAGAAGCGTGCACAATCAAAGGTATGATATTGCTTGTTAATGTCTTTAAATATAATATATGACACTAAACTTCCAGTGATGATTCCATTTCTTGGTTCCCTTGTTGTAATGACTAGATGAATTTTGATACAACACATGCTATAACATCAGTTTATTGAGGATTGAGAACATAGCTATGTTTATGTCAATGAAAGAACATTGTGATCGTACTTGTTATGTGATTATGTGGGTTGTTTTGCATATTGTAAAACTTTTACATTTTAGAATTGAAAGGTTATGGAGAGAAATCGGGACTGGATGCACATCCCTATTTTACCAGATATTATATTTCATGGAAGATAATGGTATTTTAGACATTGATGATGAAATTCATATCCAAGCTTTGCATATAATTTTCAAACCAAGGATTCAGAATCATCTAGCTTGTCAGAAATAATGCATACAATGAAAGAGATTTGTATGCATGCTAATGCATAACAATTTTTACAAAGGAGGTAACAAATATGCAGAAATCTATTTACACTAGTTCAATGAACATAACTCAATGTATGATACCTCTGTTTATTCTCATTACAATGTTACAATTGTTTTAAGGGCAAAGTAAGAATAAACAGGTAGTATCATCCATAAAGTTACGTTGATTTATTTATACTTTCTGCGTCTAAATGTCATTCAAGAATCTATATATATATATACACTTTTTATGAAGAGCACTAACTTTATTGTGTGCAACAAAACATGATTTTTATGGTACAGTAAATGTAGCACTAGTTCACATTTTTCTCAGTACCTAAATGATAAGTAAATTTACAGTGAATTGTTCGTTTTTTATTGGTTTTAACTTGATATTTTTTGTTATGTATTGCATACATTAAAAATATAATTGATATTCATGATTATTTTAATGTCCCATTTTTGCAAAGGCAGATGATCACCTTTTAGAATCCTCTGATTAGAAAACTTTTCCACTTAGCCTTCACCTGAAAATGAAGGAACTGAAGCATACATCGGATTGAGTGAATACAAAGTTTACTGTTCATTATAAGTATGTCTTCAGGTCATTTCTGATTGCAATGGGTCCTGGCGATTGAACTGAATTTCCTCATCATGTTGAGCATCGTATGCTTCTCCACTCGTATGTATTCACAAATATTGTGTAGAGTCATACAGGCAAGCACTATGTTTGGTATAGAGTCCAGACGACAGTCTACCCTTTTAAGGAGAATTCTCCAACGACCTTTCAAACGGCCAACTGCATTTTCAACGACCATGTGAGCACGACTGTGTCGATAATTGTAGGTTTTTTGTGCATCAGAGAGATTTCCAGTGTCGCGGAAAGGCGTCATCAGCTAAGTTAAGAGGGGGTACGCAGCATCACCAAGCAAAACCAGTGGCACTGAAACATTACTTATGTTACGTCTATTGTCTGGTAGTAAACAATTATCTTCAGCTTGACTGTATAGAGCTGACTGTGCAAGAACTCGAGCATCATGAACACTACCAGGTCAGCCAATTCTTGCATCAATAAAACGGTAATTTGAGATCACAACAGCCTGAACATTGATGCTCATCCACCCTTTTCGATTATAATAATCCTTAGGATGGGTTTCTGGTGCCACAATAGGAATATGTGTGCCATCAATAGCACCACAGCATTGTGGGAAACCCCATTTACCTTCAAAACGTTGAATATTGTTGATCATATCGTTTCCTTCAGGGAGTTTAACATAATCACAACTCAGCTTTTCAGCAATAACTTTGCATGCTTCCAGTACTATCTTCTCTACAGTGCTTCGACCAATGCCAAACAGATGAGCCAGTGTTCTGTACTCAATATTCGTAGCTAACTTCCATAAGGTAATCGCTATCCTTTTCCGCACACATATTGGTTGCCGCATCCGTGTCAGTTGTTTCTGAAGATGTATCGGTCACGGATGAACTGAAAAATAGTAAAGATAGTGGCATAAAGTTTCTTATTCTATGACTTTTGAGCTACATAAGGGGATTGTAAAGAGGTTTTTTAGCCTGTGTGTGTGTGTGTATCAGGGACACTTCCAGCTTCTATTTGAGACATTCAAACTGTCCGTCAGATGCCCGAGGTTCCTGTTATTCAAGAAAAACGTAACCAGGTGTGACTATGGCGTTAAATGTTTTAACACCATAGACTTATAATAACTCTGTGTATAACGCCTTGTACGCGATCATCCTATTCACTCAACGTCTCACAGAAAACGTCACACTCGGATGGAACGTTTGAATGTCTCAAATAGTAGTTAAGTGTCCCTGATACACACACAAAGGCTAGAAAACCTCTTTACAATCCCTTTAATCATAGAAATGTATAAGACTGGAAGTCTGAGACTTCTCTTAGTCTATTGAACTTCCGTTTAAATTTATAGTTGACCGAATTTCTACTTGGGGGGGGGGGGGGGGGGTCTTTTGTTAACTTCCGGTGTTAAGGTAAACAATAACAAAAGAAGTTAATTTAAAAATTATGACAGAAAATTTAATTTTACAACGTTTTTACAACTGTTATTTCTTGATTTGATATTTTACTATCAGTATATATTTTCTAAAATGATATAGGATTACTGTATTAATGACCTCATGCAGTGAGTTTTTAATTGATTGTTTTCTTTCATTCATATATATTCAAAATATTATTGTCAATTATACATCATTTGTTCAAGGAAGACTTTGAGTCCATAAAATGACTTTTCCTTGGAACATTTTCACTTGAAATTGACCCTTGCCCATACTATTTTCTACTGAAAATTACCTTGCATTTACACCAATTTGTTATAGAACAGTCTAATTATTATTTATTCATTCCAGGCATAAGAAAAAGATGTGTATTACGTCATGTTGGTATTATATCAACATTATTTTTACCAGAACAATCTATTTCAACTACACTAAATACTCCCAAAAACAAGTAGTAAGTATATGAAACAACCTTATAAGTTATAGTCACAGCTTTATGAATCTTATAAGTTGATTTAACAAAGTGCATTTATGCCTAATTGTCAGACAAAAAAATGATTTATTATTAATAGAATTGTCAAGTCAATAAATTACTGCAAGTCAATGCAGTGATTTGGGGATCCTATATGCTAGTACTGGAAGGATTTATGATGGAATGTCTACTGGTTTTATTCCTTGCAGATAATATTATGTTTATAAAATTGTTTACTCTTTTGCAGGCAATAAGTATTCTACAGCTAGTGCCAGTACAGTTTTAAAAGTTTCCCTACTATGCTTCCTCCTATATGCAATTATGTCTCTTTCATCACTGCCAATGCCTTTGACAGAATCCTGTTGACTTTGAGTTTGAAAAAAAATATTAATGTGAATAAGTTTTTTAAGTACTTTAACAAAAGAAAAATTTCTTTCAATTTGATTTTTTTTTTAATTTTCTCAACAATACTGTCCAAAGATGAATGAAATAATTTTCAACTTTTCTCAGCATTGGACTCCTGTTGTGGTGAGGATGTGTATACAAAATTTAATAATTCATTATTAAATTCATCTGAAAAAAATATGATAAAAACTGTGATAAAAACTTATTTTTTCTTAGATTTAATCAAAATGACAGATACAACATCAGAGGGCCGCAGTGGGTCAGGGGGTTAAAACAATTGTTCTTTCCCAGAATGAGATGAGATGACTACTACCGATTTTTTACCCCTTTCCCGCAGTCGTTCAAATGGACCAATTAATGGAGGTTCTATATGTTACAGACTGAGCATGATAAATATCCTTCAAAAGTTGGATAACAAAATATGAGTAGGATAATGACACTGTCCTGTAAAAATTGCCCAATTGCACACTGCATGTCATTTGCTAGTCCTCATTAGCACAAAATGTGCAGAAAAAACTCAATTTCACTTCATAGAATTTATTTTTATCATATTTGATAATTCCAAACAATAACTGAATATATATATTGAACATCATACAAGAATACAAGGCATTCAATAAAAATCACCCATTTACCAGTCTTCGTGAATATCTTACTAGATCACAATAAAAATAAAATTCAAGTAACAATAAATCAAAAATAAACTATTAACTTGAAAATAAATTACAATACATCATAAACCTATTCACCAATAAGAAAAATGAGCTTTGCCTGTATTTTCACTATCAAAAATAAAGGTTGGATTTGTGTTTTGCAGGGAATGAATAATTTATTATTTAATCATACTTTTTTAAAGGATATGTTCACTAACTGTTCACCCAATAAAATTTTGATCTCAGAACTAGGAATTTTAAAGTTATTTTAATCCACCCCAACTCTCCCTTGAAATTTAAGCCTTCAAATCCCTGTGTAGTCATAATTATTAGCATTTGAAAGTTAAAAATACCACTTGTTGTTTAGTAAGTCTATGCTTTATATTAGAAAACAGTACACATAAACACAAAATGAAAGATAAATGTTTAGGTATTTGTATAATTGAAGGGATTATGTTATTTTCCTGCAGATCTAGTACTTCTGGAGGCTATTTATATATATCAACATCCCCTTTTAAATTGAACTGCACGGATCCTGAAATTGAATGATATTTTTAATTCAACTGGCAAACAAATATAGAATTATAATTAATGAAACTAATCCTTTTAGGCTTACAGTTTTATAATAGATGAATTTAAGAGGTAGAATATAATTGTATATCAAACAATGAAATATACTAATACTGCCAATACAATAAAGGTTTTAAAAAGAGTTTTCTGGTCTTAGTATGTAGCATTTATTTGGTCAGACATCTGTAGGGGTATAATTGAACGGATTGTGTGATTTTTGTGACGTTCTAGTACTTCTGGACCTATGGCTATATAAGACCAAAATCAACCCTCGAAAATGCTGAAAATTCCCCTTTAAATTAAAAATGGGTAGGCTATACCGGTATCATCTTCCCGTGGTCAAGTTATTCTCTTGAACTACCGTACATCTAATACCTTGACAGATAACCCCAGTGAATCTCGGACAGTTGTCATCTATTAGTGTAACTAATAATAGCAACCAATCACATGTACTGTAGTATCGAGTTATGGCCATAGAGTTATATATGGCGACTATTACAACGTAGTCTTGGTTAACCAATGAATAAAAATTGCAATTCATTCGACGGCTGGATGTTAAGAAATAAAGAGCTTGCACATAGATATCTTATTATAGACGGTGACGTCGTTTTGCTTATACGTCATCTATAGCGTAGGGCCTATCTAGTCTATTATAATTATGATATCTATGAGGTCGGTTATTTGTGACAGAGGTTTTCATTGGGACGTGTCGAATATTGTCGCCAATCAAATTTTTCCGTATTTCTAGTACTATTATCGGTCATGGCTTTTGACGTACATAGTAAAGGAGAAAGGTATGACATTGGGATGGTGTACCGGTATTGACATTACCATTATGGCATTATTGGACACTTATTTACCTGACCTTCTTCTTCACTTTTCTTCACTGTTGGAAAAAAATCAACATTCTCAATAACCAGGAATTCCTGAAACCATGTTCCTTCAGCAACGTTAGACATTTGCATTATCTACCGTTGCGGGATTGACGGGTTTTTCTCGTCATTATCAACTAATAACCTCGTTTAAAAAACACTATACGTCACATTCAATTTATGACCATTGAGACTCGATTATCAAAAGGTAAATTTGGTCATTCGAAAGTTTTCCCGCAATAATTTGTTACAATGAATATAACTGGTCGACAATAATCGTTCGACCAATCAAAGTTAATGACGAGAAAACCTTATCATGATAGCAACGGATTAATGTAATGAAATGAAATTATAGCCGTTGCTAAAGGAACATGTCCTGAAACATACAGTAGTCCCATATTTGTCATAATAAACGAAAAAGATCTCAAAGACTGACTATATTAAGTACACAATAACTCAATAAGTTTTTGAAACAGTAAGCAACTCAGGCTAGGCTTTATCAATCTCAACAAATCTCACAAAGAATAACATTTTTTATCGCTATTACAAGGTGGCAACTCGTTAAATAGGTAAATCAATTTTGTGATAATGTTATAAAATAAACAGAATATCAAAATTTTCATTTATATCTTACTTCCAAAATAACATCAACAAACATCATATCAATATCGTCTGCCATTTTTCAGAAAGCGGAAGTTATGCGATTACCCTCATATTCAGCGCATGCGTGCCAAGCATAAACTATTTATTTATCCTTCTTGGCATTCCCTACCTTTTAATTCTATGCTTTAATACAATACTTTTTTTAAATTATTTAATTACAAATAAGAAAGTAAAAGGGAAACTTTATGGAAGATATATTATATTAACAACAAGTGACATTGTAGAATACTGGCATTATGCCTTTACTGGAGAAAACGTAACTTTGACAATTAATCGCTTATTAAATTTGATAATCAAAGTCAACCTTGAAACAAGAGTTGTCTTTTCCTGCCCAAATACCGGGCAAGATGGCCACCTATCATGGCCGAGTTATTAAATAGTCTCGAATAAATTGACGATGGTTGCACCGAATAGATTATTCCATAATAGAAATACCTTACCAGCTTGTTCAACAAAAACAGTAGAATTCATAACAGTCTTATATATATATAGAAAGAGAGTAGCTAAATAAACATTAATAATGGCGGTATAATAGAAATACCAGCTTGTTTGGCAAACCATCAAAACAATTGCATAATATTCTCATATTGTATAACTATATTAAAGGGATTAAAAAGAGGTTTTCTACATTTTGTATGTGCTTTTTGCATATATTCAAGACTCAAATCTACCCAAGGAAATGCTGAAAATTCTCCTTTAAGTTTGCATATTTTTTATCCTGTCATATCTGCGCGTGATATATTAGACTCGATCTGCAGAAATACTAAAAATAAACATTTTTAAAAATCAAAGATTAGCTACAACCTTCAAATATTTCTCTACAGTATAAAAGGAAACTTTTCAACGACCACAACTTAAAATGTTCACAATGTCTCTTCTATGTTGTATGCTAATATTTTCGGTTTTTACTGTTACGTGCCATGCATTACCAGTAACCACCAAGGTATTGGATACACCATCAAAACCGCCATGTTCACAGACAATGACCAGTGAGGAAATTCAAGAATTAAAATTGCAGATTTCTCAACATGATACAAGGATTAATAAACTTATCCAAAAAATCGAACAACAGAATACAGCAATTTCTCAACAAAATACAAGGTTTGCTAAACTTAACACAAGAATCGAACAACAAAATACTAAAGTTGCAGATCAAAATACTAAATTTGCAGATCAAAATACTAAATTTGCAGATCAAAATACTAAACTTTCAGAACAAACAAACAAGATATTACAACAGAATAACAAAATGAAAGAAATGGAGATGAAAATTGAAGATCTAGAAAAAGAAGGCAACCAAGAAAATCAACCACCATCAAGAAATTCTATTTTAACAAATTTTACAATTCAAAATACCAAACTGTCTGAACAGATTTTAAAACAGAATTCAAAAATTAGAAATTTAAAGATGGAAATTGAAGACAGCCGACAAAATCAACCATCACCAAGAAATAGTAAGTTAATACTTTTATTACATGACAAATAAAATTAAATCTTTTTGGTCAACTGAAATTAAAAGTAACCTTGATTTGTATTTCATGCTTAAAGGAGATTGTAAAAAGGTTTTCTAAACTCTGTATGTGTATCGGGGACACTGGTAGCATTAATTTGAACCATTCCGACGTGTGTGAACATACGCAGAGATATCGGCAAAGCTTCGTAGATGTATTTGCGCGCATTTGTAAATGCATTCGACAAATTTCATTGCTTGCAATGATTTTTTGTTTTTTCGCTTTTGGGATCTTGATCTAGTGAGAATGTTTGAGATGCCTTGAGATCATCGCAGACGCACGGCGAACATTCTGCAAATGTAATTACAAAGCATTAAGATAGCTCCCCCTTTTCTTCATAATAAGTTTATGGGCCCGTCACACCATGACGTTCTAGTCAACGTTCTCTGAACGTTTCAATCGTTCAAATTTTAAGCGTTTTAGAGCGTTCGATGACCTATCTGGCGTGTGATGAACGTGTGCCAAGCGTTTGATTAACGTGTGTCTAACGCGCGAGAAGCGTGTTATAGCGACCAACTGGCGTGTGACGAACGATTTGTCAACGTTAGGCGAGCGTGTGACTAACGTTTTAATAACGACAGAAAAGCGCTTTACTGGCTTGTGCGCCAGGGAACCGTTCAGTGGTCGTTAACACTGCAAAGCAAACGATAAGTAACAACCAAGTAACGCTAGAGTAACGAATGAGTAACGGTGGCCGAACGCGTGCTACGCTCGTCCAACGTTAGTAAAACGTTCAAGGAACGTTCTTCGGTGTCTAAACTTAAACGTTGGAGAACTCTCGTCTCGGTGAAAACTTTTGTGCATGTTCAAAACTTTTTTTCCGGACCAGCGTTTTCCGACGATTAACGACGATCACTGGCGATAACTTAACGGTCTTCTGGCGCTATCCTAGCGACCATGGACGACTGCCAACGTTTCCTCTAACGTCAAAGAACGTTGGCCAGAACGTCATGGTGTGACGGGCCCATTACAAACCATCACAAAGTCGCCGACCATCTTCATCCATCGCCAAACAATTTCGGTCATGGTCAGCACATCCATTACAGAATTGTTGCTTAATATTGTAGATTGTAGATTCATCTCCGTTTTGGCTATTTCTACAATTTCCCCATCGCAGATTTCTAAATTCTCGGCTGGATTGACTAAATAATGATTCTATTTATCTGGTAGATTATGGAGGGGCGGGGTATTTCTCACGAGGATCATATCCGCCTGGTTTATCTTAGATACCGGACTGACTCTCGATAATGTCTAATACTTTTAATAAATACATAATATATTTATACCTTGTAGATTTAGAAACTGGTAGTATATTTACAAGATGGGGACGTAGAGATTGCCCAAGAAATGTATCTCAGTTGGTATATTCAGGTACGTTTTTTATGTTTTATTCGGTAGACTAAATAATTTACAAGATGTCAAAATGGCAGTATCGTTTGGTGTGGAATGCTATTAACTAGCTAGCACACTCAAAATATTTCCATCATATTCTATTATTGTCTTTTATATCACAGCTATCACTGGGTATTTCTTTGTGTGTAATTATTATCATCAATTTATATCATAGCAATCACTGGGTATTTCTCTGTGTGTAATTATTATCACCAATTAATATCATAGCAATCACTGGGTATTTCTCTGTGTGTAATTATTATCAATTTATATCATAGCAATCACTGGGTATTTCTCTGTGTGTAATTATTATTATCATCAATTTGTATTCAGGTATTACTGGTGGATCACGTTTTGATCATTATGGAGGAGCAGCAGAATATGTTTGTTTACCTCCAGACCCGTCCTGGAATCAAAATAAACATTATAAAGGTTCGTATTGGGGATATATGTATGGTACAGAATATCAGGATATTCCGAAGGCGATAGGGAATTATAAAGTACCATGTGCTGTATGTCGAACCAGTCTGTTGTCTACAGTAGTAATGATACCAGCTAGATCAGAATGTTATCCAGGCTGGCAGGAAGCATATCATGGAGAATTAGTCAGTGGTTATCATGGTCACAGAGCAGCGTCTCAATATGTTTGTCTAGATGATGACCCACAAACTAACGGCACTAATAGTGATAATGAAGGTAAACTAATGTACGCAGTGAGAACAAGGTGTGGAGCACTACCATGTCCTCCTTATGAAGATAACACTCTTCTTACATGTGTTGTCTGTTTGAAATAAATAACAACTAGAGCCATGCGTGGCACAGAGTGGGACTTTGCACTTTTTCAATATGGCGGCCAAAGTTTCACTTCCGGTCAGGATTTTTTTACTTCGTTTTGTTGTCTTAACATTTCATGACAATCAGCATAAGTTTCGTAGGCCTACATAAATTACACCGGAAGTTGGGTCAGAAGTTGTTGAAGATCTGCTGTAGTTATTTTAGTTAAGGCGCTGTGCCCTGTGTAATAAACGAAAAATATTTTTATGTTTCTCTTTTAATGCATAAATTACTTAAATACTTTCCTTTAAGTTGAAGATCGGCAAAAAAGTACCAATGTTGGAAAATGATTCTTCCTTAGTGTGAAATAAATTATTATTGTACTTATTTGAAATGCATGTTTATTGAAATTTAAAATGTTTCTGAAATGCATGTTTATTGAAAATTAAAATGTTTGAAATGTATATTAATGTGTTGTAGATTCAGTTTCGAAAACTTGATCCTAGCATACAATGAAATATAATTTTATGATCTTTGGGCCCGCAAACCTAGAAGTGAAAACTAGGGGAAGACACAATCTGATATGATTTAAGTGGGGCTGAAATTGTCTCACTATTCGCATGGGACAATAAATCGAGATCCATTGTACTTGGATCCCTCAATAGGCATATTAAAAGTAGCCAAACCCAAATTCCGCTGTCCTGGCAAAATTCTCTTCATTGCACTCTCCATGACGTTGCCAGAGTCCAATTATTCTTTTTTTCCAACCCGGTTCGCCCTTGTCAGTGATGCAGGTCAGATGGAACGAAAAGCGTCGTTCGGATGGGACAATAAACCGAGGCCCTGTGTGCTACAGGATCTGTATGTTAAAGATACCTCAACAGTTGAAAATCAATAACAAGAGTAGGCAAATGCTATATCGGTCGTGAAATGAAATTAAATGGTCAAAATTACTGTGTATGCTTGACACTTTATTGTTAGTTTCGAGAGCTGCTATAACTTGTAACCGATTAAAGGGAGGAAACCAGTTTTAATTTTGCTTGTAACAAGTCATTTCAGACTACAACAAAACATCGTATATTTATTAGTGAAACATAAGAAAACTTATGAATTCATTGAAATATTATGTGTATGCAGAGAAGGGGGTTGACACGCACCCCCTCCTGGACATCTAAGAACGAAAATCGGTGCGCAAAATTGGATGGAATTAATCCCCCCCTCCACATCCTTAACCCCGTCCATCTGGGAACGAAAAATGGAACTAGGTATTGAAAATTGAGCGAAACGGAAAAGGCACATATGCAAATCAACAAGAAAAAAAAAACAAGAATGGCACCAAACCCCAATTTTCTAGGGAAAAGGCCTTTCGGCGCTAGGGGGTGGGGTACTACAGTCCGCACCCCTTTAACTCCCCTGCCCAAAGTCCCTGGAACCCCTCCTGGCCCCATTGCATTTCATTCTGGCCCCATTTTATTGCACAAAGCAACACTTTACTGTTACCATTGTCACCACTACAAATTACAAAACTAATAAATATAAATTTACTAACCAATTAAAAAATTATTAAAACAACAGAAACTATTATATGTTTTGCAAATTTTGCGTAAAGTAATAACATAAACACTCATTAATTGAAAAGAATGACCTCATCATCAAGATAACCAATAACCAATACGAAACAGTCTTACAGCATCTCATCAAAATCTCCCATTGAAACAAAACTGAATAAGACAATACCTGTCAGTTATGGATGATTGAACTACAACATAAAACAAAAAACAATAAAATATAAAATCTGATACATTATCATGTACTATGCATTAAACATCTCAATGCTTATAAAATACAAATTGCATATTCCAACTGTTATGCACAATAAAACTATAACATTCAAACACATAAATGAAAAATGATTTTCAAATCAAAATTTAATTTTTAAACTAATGGTTTTCCTTCTATTTTAATTACTGTCTTGTTTTGGTCAAATTCAAGTTCAAAAATGATATTATCGTGAAGAAAATAATCTTCTAATCCAGTCTTGTTTAAAACAAGATGTTTCAGATCTTTATCTTTAAAGTATTTAGTTAACAAGTCATTAAATAATGTAACCTTTTCGGTCATTTGACTCTATTTGTAAAGTGGCAATATTCTGTCCCACTAAAGCACTCTTACTGACACGTGTATTGCATAAATTGCAATATATTGTCCCTTGATTCGTGTCAACATTTGCAACATGTTTTTGACAAGATGGACAATTTGTTTTTATATTTATTCTAGCCGATATGACCCTACCAGAAATAAATTCTGAATTGCTTACTACAAAACCTTCAGGTACAGTAAAGTTTTTCTCTATCATTTCTATCACTGTATCTTTAGTAGTGGTCAATTTTAAAAATCAAGTTAAGGAATGTCATGAAAAGCTTTATGAACAGAAAAGTAAATTTGTAGAAAGATTAGCTAAAAAATGTATAACTAAGACTTACTATCATGTTTGTGATGATGATTGTTTAGAACAATGTCCATGGTCTGATAATTACAAATCTTTGTGGATATGTTTTACTTGCAATAAGAAAATTTTACAAGGTAAAATGCCAGCTGAGGCTGTAGTAAATGATATGGATCCTGGTCCATTACCTACCGAATTAAAATGCTTGAATCAATTAGAGAAACACCTTGTATGTAAAAATATTTTATTTTTGAAACTAGTGAAAGTCTGTCCACAAAATGATAAAAAAATATGTGGTGAAGTAGTTTCTGTGCCATCAAATTTGAAAGAAATGAGCAATGTATTACCTAGGTGTAAAACAGATGATGAGATGATTCGTATAAAATTGAAAAAACAGATTTCTAATAAAGGGTATTATGAATTTCAAACTATAACAAAGAATCATGTAAAAAATTCACTAAATTACTTGAGACATAATAATATCTATTATAATGATGTTACTGTAAATAATAGTTGGGTTAAAGAACAAGATAAACAAGATGAAATAATACAAGATGATACACTAGTAAATATAGAATGTAATGATACACCAGTAAATATAGAATCTAATGATACACCAGTAAATATAGAATCTAATGATAAGTCTGATAATGATAGTGATGATGATTTACCATTGATTGATGATAATGTAGGTCGTTATTCTGTTGAATCTTTAGGTGGTGCTTGTTTACAACCAGTTGATGCTACTGCTGAAGTATTAAATAGTTCTGATTAGATATTTTCTGTTTCTCCAAGTGAAAATAATCGGCCAGTTAGACTGTTAATGGATAAATCAAATAAAGCTTGTTCTTTTCCTTATTTGTTTCCTAAAGGAAAAAATACTTTTTTTGAAAATAGAGATGTAAGAATAACACTAGGTAAACATCTAAAGACAAGATTAATGTCTGTAGACCTCGTTTTGCATCATGCTCAGATTATTTATTTTATGGTCAATATATTTATGAATTACAACAAATAATATCAGGTACATCTATTGCTTTAAGACAAGGTAGAATGGGAGGTAATAATATGATAACAGCTGATATGTTAACTCAAGATGAACCACTGCAAAATATTCTCAAATCTGATGCAGGTTATACCTTTATGAAAAATTGTCGTGGAAGTCCAGCCTATTGGCAAGCTACTCAGAAAGATCTTTTTGCTATGTTAAGACAACTTGGTACTCCTACCTTTTTTGTGTCATTTAGCTGTAGTGAACTAAGATTTGAATCGTTTTTAGAAACAATATTGTTACAACAAGGTTCTACAGTAAAAGTAAGTGATTTGAATTGGTTACAAAAACGTGAGTTGTTGAGATCTAATCCAGTAACAATTGCTAGACTTTTTGATCAAAGATTTAAGTTATTTTTAAGGAATGTATTACTATCAAGTGCAGAACCATTAGGGAAAATTTCTGACTATTTTTATCGCATTGAATTTCAACAAAGAGGATCACCACATGTACATATGATAATTTATATAGACCAATCTCCTAAACTTGATGTAGATAGTGATGAAAAGGTTGTAGAATTTATTGATAAATATATTTCATGCGAATTGCCAGATGAGAAAATAGACCCTGAATTAAATGAAATAGTATCCAATGTTCAAAAACATAGTACAAAGCATTCAAAGTCTTGTAGGAAGAATAAAAAAGTATTGTGACGGTTTTATTTAATATTGTATAATTTTTTATCTAGATGTATATTTTAAGTTTATAAGTTTTCATTCTGTACATAATCATAAGTCAATCCATTATATTCATATTCCTTATTCAATCCTTAATATTTAGCATATGTAAATACCGTTATTTCTCATGAGATTCTGTGAGAGTTGGTTTGTTTATAAGGGCATGCAGACCACATTTTCTTCAGAATGAGCACTGCACTCCAACTGTGAAGTTGGAACTCTTCTCGGTGAGCTCTACCCTGGAGGTCCTCTGTGACTAGTGTTACCAGTGGTATCTCATCTATGATCTATGATCTAGGCATCTTGTGTGATGATAGTGTGTTTTTAGCAAGGGTGAGCTCTACCCTGGAGGTCCTCTGTGACTAGTGTTACCAGTGGTATCTCATCTAGGCATCTTGTGTGATGACCAGAAAGATAGTGTGCTTTTTAGCAAGTGTGAGCTCTACCCCGAAGGTCCTATGTGACTAGTGTTGTCGGTGGTACCTCATTAACCCTTTTCTATCGGGCGATCCCCAGTGATTTTTGTTACCGGTGTTGTGCATGTTATAATATACAGTGTTTCAGTGCTCTATTGTGATTCGTGTGTGCCACCCCAAATATTTTGGGGCTATCGAGTTTTATTGTCCACGTGTGTGCCGCCCCAAATATTTTGGGCTATTGTGCATTTTATAATTATACGTGTGAAAACCATTTTGTGCCTTTTGTGTATAGGACAGTGCCCTGGTTAGTGTTAAAAAGTGATAATCAATTTGTGTATAGGACTGTGCTCTGATTCGTTTTATCCATTTTTGTGTGTGTCCAGTTTTGGGGCCCGATATCGTATTTTCATTTTTAGGGCTCAATACATCGTTGTGTCTCGTAGCAGCGCCTATTTATTTTTCACCCCTTTCAACAAGTGTATATAGTGTATTGTCTATTGTGTATTATTGATATTTTTGATATATAAAGTTTTGTTTATAAAACATTTGTTTGTTTGAATTGAGATATTGGTTTTCGTGTGTTCTTGGCAGTAGAACAACATCGCCCTTTTTGTTCATTCGAGTCTTTGGGTGTTCTTACATTTGGGGTAGATCATTTAGTCACTGTTGAGCTGACACTTACTTACGTTAAAGAAGAGATTTTGCGTGGTGGTTCTGGGGTTGCAAAGCAAAACCCCATCCCCAGAAATATAATTCCAGTTTCACGCTACAGTATGTAGATTTAATTTTCCCAAACCACTTTCAGATAAAACATTTATTTGTCGACCTTTAGTAGAAGAAAATTTTGTTGAAGAACATGATGAAAGTTATGATATACATGTTGACAATAAAAATACTTTAACTACAGATCAAGCTAGATCTATTTTAGAATCTATTTGGAAAGAACTGTCTTCTCAAGATAAACACTATGACTCATTGTCGAATTTATATAATGAATTAGGTATTAGTCAAAAAATGTTTGAACAAGCCTGTGAGAAATTAACTAAAAAGACATATATAGTATTAAAGAGAGGTGTAAATGCAAACTGGATTAATCAATATAATCCTTCTTTGATAAGAGCTTGGAATGCAAACTTAGATATACAATACGTAACAGATGCTTATGCATGTGTAATTTATATTGTTTCATATATTACTAAAGCAGAAAGAGAAATGGGTATGTTATTACGTGAAACATTTAAAGAAGCTAAACAGAATAATTTAGATGCTAAAGCTTGTATGCGGAAGATATCCACTGTTTATTTGCATTCAAGAGAAGTCTCTGGGCCCGAGAGTGCTGTAAGAGTTTTAGGCTTACCTTTGAAACAGTGTTCTAGAAAAGTTCAGTTCATACCTACAGGTAAAAATAATATCAGAGTTACTCTCCCACTGAAAGTTTTACAAAGTAGAGCTAAAGATGGAACATTGTCTGACTATAATTTGTTTATGACTTCCATAGTTGATCGTTATTTAGCTAGACCTAAAGGAAAACCGTTTGATAATATGTGTATTGCAACTTTCTGTTCTGGGTATAGAGTGATGTCTAAATCTGAAAATCCTAATGTCAGTTCAGAAAAAAATCCTGCTTTTGAGTTACAAAATGATTTAGGGTTTATTATAAAACGTACAAGATCTCCACCTGCTATTGTTCGTTACGCTAGATTTTCTGTGACTAAAAACCCTGAAAATTATTACCTTAGTAGTCTTCAATTATTTTTACCATATCGTGTTGACATACAGTTAAAACCACCTCAATTTGAAACACATGAAGAATTTTATAAATTCTCAGTCAAAAAGATGGCGGCAGGTAAAGACGTGTAATAGCGACAGCTCTAAACTTTCCTCAATAAAGCAAGAAATTCAAGATCCGCTTGGGTAATATTTGTAATACATCTTCTCATAAGCTTCTGGAATCATAAGCGAACATTTGAAAAACATTAGATTGTGTATTTATTGAGTTATGAAGAAATTGTAATTGAAATTTACCTGAGAGAAGTTGTTTTGATAGCCATTGTTTATCACCTCACCTGCATTGACCTAATTCGTGGTGTCTATTAAGAGCTCTTGTGTGTACAACATAGACGTGAATTTAAATGGATAGCTCACAGCAACCTACTGCCCAGCCCAGTGCCTCACAGAGTCAGTCACATGAACAGGGTGTAGCATCTGTGAATATGGCAAGCCCCCAACCATCGATGTTCCCACCAACTAACCCAGCTGTACCAGGTTGGTCATTGGAAGCAGTCATATCTGATATATATGTAAAACTCCAAAAACTTGAAATCCTAGACCAAATCAACTACAAACTATATGCCATTGAGACGAAATTTGCAGGATTGGAGTCTAATATGAATCAGCTGAGGCGTGAAGTTAAAATCCATTCGGACAAATTACGTGATATGGATTTCGATCATACAATTGTTGAAGAGAGGATCTCAGCACTTGAGAATGAGAGGGATAGAGCTCTGGCAGAGAGTGATAATGATTTTCTTAGCCTACAAGTACGCAGCATGAATAAAAATCTCATCTTCGCAGGAATTTCAGACAATAACCCTGACGAAAACACTGAACAAGAAGTGAAAGAGTTCGTAAAAAATGTGTTAAAATTAACGAAAACATTGGGATTGAGGTGTCTTATAGGTTAAAAAAGCGCTCTGATGAAAAACCACGCAATATTATCGCTGTATTTGAAAAGCGAAAAAATAGAGATAATGTATTGCGCACTGCAAGGGGTCTACTCCGGGGAAGTCCTTTCGCGGTCTTCGAGCAACTCCCACAGGAAATAAGCGAGCGTCGTCGTGCCCTTATCCCAAAGATGAAAGAAGCTAGAGATAGAGGTGATAAAGCCCAGTTAAAATTGGACAAATTATTTATTAATGATGTACTTTACCGTCCTCCTAAAACTACATATGCTAACCCTGAATAGGACAAATGCGACCCCCTAACTCACCCTCTACCACCCCGCCCCGTAAGTATACAATTGAAAATCGGAGGACTTAATGTGTATGGAATCCAGAGTAAGTTAGATCTAGGTATATTCAATAATTTTATAACTGATTATGACTTGATTTGTCTCTCCGAGACGAAATCTAACTCGATATCACACGATTGCTTATCTGGATTTATTCCTTACTGTCTACAACCCAAAAACAAGAAGCATAAATATGGGGGAATACATGGAATATCCATCCTGGTGAAGGAAATTCATTCTAAAAATGTCAAAATACTTAATGAATCGCAAATCCAGACAGTTTTATGGATGACAGTTTACAACAAATTTATCCTTGGCTCGGTTTATATCCCACACGAAGGCTCTATTCACCATGAAGCCTCTAACTTTGATAAACTATTTGAAGATATCACACGAATCAAGGTGATATACAAGCTGCCTGTTTTATTAGTAGGTGACTTTAATTCTAGGACAGGCGAAGCAAGTGACTTTTTACATGTAGAAGATAAGGTTATTGACTCAGTGGGAATCGAAGAACTTTTTGAGGATGATATTTGTGGTCTTAATTCAGTGAATAGTGTGCAACCTGAAAATATAAATTTTAGGTGTAACAAAGATAAACACTTAAACAATAATGGATACAAACTACTAGATTTGTGTCAAACTGTAAATTTGGTGATTGTAAATGGGAGATTTGGATGTGATAACAGGGTAGGCGATTATACTTGTTACAATAATGGAGGCACAAGTACTGTTGACTATGCAATCGCGTCCCTGGAATTACTTCCATTTGTCTCAGACTTTACTGTTGAAGAGTTTGATAAATGTTTATCAGACACTCATTGCGCTATCAGCGTTTCTCTGCAGGTTGACCTGTGTATACCTAGGACACACACTGAAGAGAATGTATCTTCCTCCCAGAGAAGCCCTGATAGAGTAAATCGATATGAATGGAATGAAAGTAATTGTGATTTATATGTGAAGTCATTCGATCAAAATCGTATAACTACGTTAGAGAATGAACTGAATATAGGTAGCATATCTAATCAGAGTAATATAAATACCTTAACACTTAATCTTTGTAACATTATCCTCGACTCAGCAAGATTGGCCGGTTTTGAAAAGGAAATAAAGCATAAATCTAAACACAAATGTAAACGCTATGACCAAGTTTGGTTTAACAATGAATGTCGAAATGCTAGACGCAATTATATAAAGAAAAAATTAAAATTTAAGAAAGATAGGAGCTCTGCTGCTAAAAATGAAACAAAAAAAAACTCTCGAAAGAGTATAAGAAAGTGATCAAAAAAGTCAAAATTCGGTATTTCAAGGACTTGAATTCTAAACTAAATACTTTAAAGCGCAAAGACCCTAAATCCTATTGGAAAATAATTATAAACTCCTCAAAATCAAAACTCAATGAAACAAATATACCCCTTCAGGAATTTGAAAACCATTTCAAAATATTAGGTCAAAATAACAGACAGTCAGATGAAGGCGATATTGATCCAAGGACAATAAATCATTCTTTAAATGAAGAAATTAATCGTGACTTTTCTCGAGCTGAACTTGATTTAGCCATCTCAAAACTAAAAAATAATAAAGCGTATGGAATAGATAATATCTTAAATGAATATTTAAAAAATAGCCCTGATAATTTAATTCAATTAATACTTCAATTATTTAATGTCATATTGAACACCGGTTTTATACCAAGTGATTGGTGCATTGGTATTATTAAACCAATATACAAGAATAAAGGTGATGTGAACGATACAGATAATTATAGGGGAATTAGCTTGCTTAGCTGCTTAGGTAAATTGTTCACTGCGTGTATTAGCACACGGCTCTCTAACTATGTAGAAGCAATCGGATTACTTGAACAAAACCAGGCCGGATTTCGAAAAGGATTTTCCACTTATGATCATATATTTTCTTTGCATGCACTGATTGATTTATATCTACATAATAGAAAACGAGTTTACTGTGCGTTCATTGATTATAGAAAATGTTTCGATCTCTTAGATAGGGCATCAATATTTAATAAACTAATAGCCAATGGAATAAATGGCAAAATTATCAACATTATTTATAATATTTATGAAAATGCCAAATCTTGTGTAAAACATAATAATACTATATCTAATTTCTTTGATTGCAATACAGGTGTTCGCCAAGAAGAAAACCTATCTCCCTTATTGTTAGCGATTTTTCTTAATGATTTTGAGCACTCCTTAAGTAAGCACTATAAAGGTTTTGACTATTTGGCATCTAAAATTCGTGATAAACTAAGTGACGAAGATGTAGAGGTCTTTTTGAGATTATATGTTCTTTTATATGCTGATGACACGATTGTATTAGCAGAGTCCGCAGATGACTTACAAATAGCCCTTGAAGCAGTCAGTAAATATTGTCAAATTTGGAAATTACATATAAACACAAATAAATCTAAAATTGTTATATTCTCACGTGGTAAGGTTAGAAAATATCCTGATTTTAAATTATGTAACGAATCTTTGGAAGTTGTAAGTAAGCGATTATACCTATCTAGGAGTAACATTTTGCTTTAATGGTTCATTTAATAAAGCTATATCAAAACAGACTTCACAAGCTAAGAAGGCTCTGCATAGCCTGAATACTAAATCTCAAAAACTTCATCTAACTATCTTAACCCAACTTGAATTGTTCAATAAAATGATTGTACCAGTATTAACTTACGGTTGTGAGGTCTGGGGCTTCGCAAACATTGCCCACCTTGAAGTATTTTACCGAAATTTTCGTAGGCGCATTTTACGACTTAATTCAAAAACAGCTATAGCTATGATCTACGGTGAAACTGGCAGTTTCCTTTAGAAGTTCTGATACAAACTAGGATGGTATGTTTTTGGCTTGGGTTTGTTCAAGGACAATGTAGTAAATTTTCATACACATTGTTAATGCTTCTCAAAAGTCTCCATGATAGAAATATAATATATAAATCACCCTGGATTAGTAAGTATTATCGATTCTTCAGGAATGTCATATGTTTGGAATAATTACCAAACGGTCAACCCAATTTGGCTCAAAAGCGCACTCAAACTGCGTCTTAAAGATATTTACCTGCAAACCTGGCAAGAATCATTATCAAATAATAAACTATGTATAAATTATAAAATATTTAAAACAAATCACCAATTTGAACCCTATTTGTCACATTTATACGCTAATCAGCTCACTGCTCTCTGTAGATTTAGATGCGGAAACCATAGGTTGCCGTATACTCAGAGTAGATATAATCCCACTTTATATGATATCTGTTGCCCACTATGTGATGATGAAGATGATAAACCTGACGAATTCCATTATATTTTTAAGTGCTCTTACTTCGATGATGCAAGAAAATTTTTCTTAAAACATTATTACAACATATCCAGATACTATAAAAATGAGTCAATTGTTTTCTTGTAATAAAAAAAATCTAATTTAGCTAAATTTGTAATTATAATAATGAAAAGCTTTTGAAGATAACATTGTTACATTTAGCATTTTGTATATGTTCTTTGTACCTTGCCGTCACATTTAATTGTAATAATTATGTATTTCTCATTTGCCCTTAGGGGTCGCAAGAGAATAAAATATTATTATTATATGGCCCACTTACCGGAAAAGGGTGGGTTTTAAGATAAAGGAAAGCCAATCAGAATAGTCTTAGTCTAAAAATAGACTTTGTTTACATCAACACAACAGCAGTCAAAAGACGCACCTGACACAGGTTGAGTTGACTTAACTTTACGAGCCTGCACGAAGATTCAAGATTCGTCGCTGGACTGGATTTTGACGGGAGCTGTTAGTACTATAACCTTAACTTACCCTGCTTTACATGAACAATACGAATCATTGATAGTCGAAGAAGAATGGATATCACATTCCATAGTTAGACTGTGTGGTGGTTTCGACATAGATCGCCAACATTTTGCACCAACAACAACTTTATTTCCTTCTGTCGTTATTTTCAAATCATGAACGTAGCCTTCCTTATAATAGAGCAATCCCTTCTCTAGCGATTTTGATGAAAGTTTTCTGTTAAATGTTAATCTCGGAACTATCTATTCTTTGGATTTTTGATTAACAAAATTGTCTAGCTTGTGTGTATTTTTGAAACTAAAAAAAAATTATTGAAACATAGTTCAATAAAACCTTGTTCAAAATTTATCCTTTTCATGCTGATATAAAAATTTAATTAAATTCAAATGAAGAATGTATTTTGTGCTGACTTAAATGTTGACAGACTTCAATATAAGATTCTATAGCACAGTCAGTTAATGCGTTTTTTACAAACATCATTTGCGTCATTGACGTAATTTTCCTTTTTTAACGAGAAAATGGTGGTCATTGTGTTTGAGAGTTTAGTTCTCGGTCAGGAAAATCGCAGTGGCTCAGTGAGTTAAACGCTTGCTCGCTAACCGGAGGGTCCAGGTTCCAATCCCGGCATGGGTCGAGATGATACCTACGGATTTTTCAACCCGGTTTCCCCTTGTCAGTGATGCAGGTCGGAGGGGCTGACATGGAAAAAGCGTCTAGTCGTTCGGATGATAACAATGTCCTGTGTGCTATTGGCTGTGCACTATCACATTCACACATATTCTTCCTTACATTAAACCCATTATCTCATTCACAAATATTCTTCCTTACCGTTATCCCATTCAGACAACATAATATTCCTTACATTAATCCCATTATCTCATTCAGACAACATAATATTCCTTATATTAAACCCATTATCTCATTCATAATATTCCTTACATTAAACCCATTATCTCATTCATACATATTCCTTACATTAAACTCATTATCCCATTCATACATATTCTTTTTAACATTAAACCCATTATCTTATTCATACATATTCTTCTTAACATTAGCCCATAATCCCATTCACACATATTATTCCTTACATTAAACCCATTATCCTATTCACATTGTCATAATCTGGTAATATTATATCATTAGCATCAGTAAATACTAACAATTTCTCTTTATCCTTTAAGTTATCTTTATCATGAGATTCTAGGTATGATTTCAATTTATCAATATTACCTATTTTACCAATTGGATTATTAACTCTAATAAAACATGGTGTTAATCTATTTATAGAATATATATCAGGTAATACTTGTCCTTCTAAGGTACACAATATATAATGTGTCCTGTCTAATATTTGGTGAATACATAATGGACCACACCAATTAGCTCTTAGTTTCTTATTAGTTGATTAAAATGAAGATGAGCTAGGTTTTAATACATATACAAGCTGTCCTAAACTGTAAATAGGATTTTTAGCAAGAGAATGTGAAATACTTAAATTTTGCTTTTCTTGCTGACTTTTCTGTAATTCCAATGCAAATTTTGAAATATTACAAAATTTCCTTTGAAGGTGTTCAAAATATTCTTCATAAGAAGTACATACATTTTGATCAAATTGCCAATGAAGAGAAGTTAAATTACGAGGCTCTTTTCCAAATGCTAACTGATATGGGCATAAATTACCTAATTGAACTGATGAAAAAGAATTATAAGCATATGTGGCTGTAGGTACATATCTTACCCAATCAGTTCCATAAGTGTTTAAATTAAATTTGAGAAGATCAGAAATTGATCGAATATGTCTTTCTACAAGTAGACTTCCATGATTTGATACACTTATAAGTTTATGGCTAATTTGTAAAGCGTTACACAAATACTTAACTAAACTACCTGTAAGTGAGGATTGTGCATCAGTTATTAACACACTTGGAGGTCCAAATATACATACAATCTTTTGGATTATTGCTTCACAAATAGTGAGAGCATCTAGTGTCTTTAATGGAATACAAATCATAAATCTTGTAATTTCGTCACAACAAACAAGTAAATGTTTAAATCCTGTAGGTGATGTAGGTAATGATTTAAAATCTAAACATAGTCTATCAAATGTTCGATATTCTACAGGTATGCGTGGATGAAATAATCTTACTGTGTCAGTTTCAGGTTTGAATTGTTGGCATTTGTGACATGAAAGTATGTAATCTGATATTGTTTGGTACATATTAGGTATGTAAAATAATTTTCGAATAGTTACATATGTTTTGGTAATGCCTTGATGGCTACTTAATAATTCATCATGATATAAGCTGATAAGGTTTGCAGATAAATTCTCTGGTATAGCTAACTGAAATGTTATGTCATTATTTTTGTGTATAATAAGTCTAAACAACAATTGATTGCATACAATGTATTCTGAACTTCTATTTTGTACAACTGTTGCTGCTTTCTTGTTGTATGGAAGTATGTTGTGTACTAAGTAGTCAAAAGAACAAAAAAAACTGGGAAACTGGAAAGAGTTCATATTTAAGCTTAAAAACTTCTTGTAAAAGCTGGAAAAAGTTCACATCAAAGCTAAAAACTTCTTAGCTGGAAAGAGTTCATATCAAGGCTAAAAACTTCTTAGCTGGAAAGAGTTCATATCAACAAAGCTAAAAACTTCTTGTTAAAGCTGGAAATTTTGAAATTTCGACCACATGGCCATCATTATTTTTTCCATGGCACCATTTTGGCTATCTTCTGTCTGGGCTTAGCTTCATTCATGTCTAGATTATTGCCTATTCTTATGTGTTGCTGTGGTCTGACTGTTTATTAAGAAGTCAATTCCTAACTGCAATCTCGTTTTATTGAATGATTGATTGAGTTCTAAAGTTCTAGAAAGTTCTAGGCTAGTCTAGGAATCTACTATAAAGAATCTACAGGATCTCACAATCATGGGCGCAGATCCCGGTGGGGACACTATAATATATATTAAAGGGATAGTAAGATTTATAACGATATCCGAATTTTCCAATAAATAGACAATTAAATAACACCGAAGGTCAAGGTCACGAGATATAAGCCTTTAAAATTTTGACAATTACTGATTTATTTTAACCGGAAATTAAAATGAATCAGAATTGAAATTAAAAAATCGGCATCTCATGTTTTGATAGCAATTGACTGTAGATTCCATAGACATCTTAATCATGCAAATTCTATAACACCATGAGGCCCCATTTTGCCTTTTATAAAAATATACCATTTCAAGATGACGACAGATCTCTTACATCCGGGTCAAATTTTATCATTTGTATACTTTTGTGTCTACATTACAAACATACTGCAAAAAGAATTTTTCGAATATCATCAAAATTCCGGAAGTTGAAATTTCGACTTTGAGAGCCAATAACTTCAAAACCGGAAGTGATATCACAATTTTGAAAACATATTTTTGTTCGGCATCAAAATGTCTATCTACATGTAAGTTTTCAGAACGATCGAAATAAAAATTGAAAAAAAAACACGCACAGTTTCAATGGAAATTGACACAAATTTTTCAAACTTTAAAAGGCGGAATTTTGATTCAAATATATTGTGTTGTATATCATTGGAAAGAGCAGACATAGCATAGTACGACGGTAAAAGAAAATAAGACATATGTAAATTAGGTCACGTGGTAGGGCTGTTTAAAATTACAATTTTCAAACAGCTATAAAACCGGAAGTAACCATTGGGCATCTGAACAAATATGTCATTGGATACATCTAATCAAGGGCAATAACTTTTGAACAGGTCACAAAGTCACAAAAGGTCAAGGTCACAAAATATGGGCCTTGAAAGTTTTGACAATTACTGATTTATTTTTTACCGGAAATCAGAAAAATTCAGAATTGAAATTCAAAAATCGGCTTCCCATGTTTTGGTCGCAGTCGACTTTTGATTAGATAGACATAAAAATTATGCAAATTCCATAACACCCTGAGGCCCCATTTTGCGTTTTATGAAAATAGACCATATCAAGATGGCGCATGATCCGTTACATCTGAGTCAAATTTTATGATTTGTATAATTTTGTGTCTATATAACAAACATACTGCAAAAAGAATTTCTCGAATATCTTCAAAATTCCGGAAGTTGAAATTTCAACTTTGAGAGCGAATGACGTCAAAACCGGAAGTGATATCGAAATTTTGAATATTGCTAAATGTTTGCAATCAAAATGTCTATAAATATGTAAGTTTTCAGGTGGCTCAATATAAAATTGCAAAAGTTGAAAAAGTGGTCAAGAAAAGGTGTTCCAAAAGTCACAAAGATTTTTCTCAAAATGATAGTGTTAAACTTTTGTCTCGTGGACAATCGAATAGAGAAGCAACAATAAAGGAGATAATGGCCAAAACATCAAAACCCATATGTTCTCATACCTCATTTCCGGTTGGTAGGGCATGCGCCATTTTACATTTAAACAATACCGAGCAGTAGATTATCGTGGGAAATCTTGAGAGATTATGTGTGGCATGCATAGTTTTGGCTGGGCGCTCTGACCAGAAAACGGAAAAAAAAAGACATTTGCAAAACAAAGCAGTGCGTTACGAACTGCAAAAAAGTGTGCTGACTAGAGAAGAGATTTATACGTTTATACGTCAGAGTATGCTCTTCTGAAAAGGTGTGTTTTTAGTTGTGATATAAAATATTCTAGAGTTGGTGATTCGCGAATAGAAGAAGGGGTGGCATTCCAGAGGCGTGGTGCCGCAACCGAAAAGGCGCGCTTTCCATAGAATTCTTGATTGTAGCGTGGCTCAACAAGCTGGTGTTCCTGAGATGATCGGGTTACTCTTTTCGGTTGACGGCTAGAGATGAGATCTGATAGGTAAGCAGGTGCCTGTTCATGCAGAGTATTGTATGTTAATACTAAGATCTTAAATTCAATTCGGTGAGACACAGGAAGCCAGTGTAGTGAGCTGAGAACAGGAGTTACGTGAGAATATTTTCTGGTGTGACATACGAGGCGTGCAGCGGAGTTTTGAATAGATTGGAGACGTTTGATGAGATATTCTGGTGCATGCAGGAGAAGGCTGTTGCAATAATCTAAGCGTGAGGTAAGCATGTATTAATCGTTCAGTGCTAGTGCGATCTAAAACACGTCTAATGCGACCAATGCGGTATAGTGCAAATGATGCAGATTTACAAACGGATGAGATGTGTGACGACAGAGAACAAATTAACAGAGTCAAGGTAAAACCCTAGATTCTTCACAGTATCAACAGGGTGTACAAAGTCATCTCCGATTCGTATATTGTCGAACACTGAGCGACGACGAAATTTGAAGTGAAAATGGACTACTTCGGTCTTACTATCATTAAGTACAAGCCGATTTGCTGACATCCAAGCACGAGTCTCATCAACACATGACTCGAGTGCAACAGTAGATAATTCACCTGACTTACAACTACAATAAATTTGAGTGTGGTCAGCGTACACCATGAAATCAAGACCGTAACTGTTAAAAATCTCCTCGAGAGGGGTACAATAAAGACTGAATAAAATCGGACCAAGAACACTACCCTGAGGTACACCGTATTTCAAAGAGGATGGTTCCGAAGACGATGCGCCTATCTTCACAGTCAGTGACCTGCCTATCAGGTATGATTTGAACCAACATAGCGCCTGTCTGGTGAAACCAAAGCGTTTCTCTAACCGTTCCAATAAAATGTCATGATCCAAAGTGTCGAAGGCAGCAGATAAGTCCAGCATGACTAATATAACTTCGCGATATCCATCTAGAGAAACCAAAATATCATTGTACATCTTCAAAAGTACTATTTCTGTCGAATGAAACTTTCGATAGGCTGACTGGAATTTACAGAACATAGAATTACTAGACAAATACTCTTCAATTTGATTAATAACAGCTTTCTCGATAGTCTCTCCTAGAAACGATATATTAGACACAGGTCGGTAGTTCTTCAACTCATCAGGGTTCAGTCCAGACTTTTTCAAAAGCGACCTCACAAACGCACACTTCTCGGACTCGGGGAAAGTGCCTGAAGAAAGCGACTCGTTCACAATTTTAGTAACGAAGGGAATAATGTCTGGTAAACATTTCTTGAGCAAAATAGTGGACAGCGGATCTAATTCACAGGACTTCGAATTCATAGAAGTCAGAAGTCTGAGAACGCTATCACAGGAGATCGTGAACTGTTACTTCCGGGTCGGATTTTTTTATTTCAAATTGTTGTTATAACAAATTATAACACATTGAAAAAAACAAATTTGAAATATCTTCAAATTTCCGGAAGTTGAAATTTTAAATTTACAAGCTAATTAAGTGTATCAAAATTTTGAAAACTGCACTTTGTTTAGAATCAAAATGTCTATACACCTGCAAATTTGCAGATCGAACGAAATAAAATTGTAGAAGTTGAAAAAAAGCAAAAACTAGAATCGTGAGACGATACTGGGCAGTGCGCATCCGGTTTCGTCCATGGGTGAAAAATGGCGTTTTCAATCCATACTGCGAAATTTACAGAACAAAAAATGTTTATATTCGGGAGTGAAAAGTAGAATAACCAGTTCACGTTCGGTAGTAAAAAGTCATCTGAATAAAAAGTCGTTGTTTTTATTTATGTTCATTTTTATACATCATTGGAAGTAGAAAAGAATATTTATTAATATAGCCAATAGCGCACGGGACCTTGGTTTATTGTCCCATCCGAACGACAAGTCGCTTTTTCCATGTCAGCCCCTCCGAAAGGCATCATTGAGAGGGTGAAACCGGGTTGAAAAATCAGAAGGCATTATCTCGACCCATGCCGGGATGGAACCCTGGACCTTCAGCATAGCGAGCAAACGTCTATCTCACTGTGCCACCGCGGCTCCCTACATATGATAGAGCCAATTCTTGATATGATCCATAAATGACATCAGAATACTGATTGCTAACTTCCATACAGGTAAGTTCGCAGCACAGCTCTTAAAATATCATTTGATTATGAACATAGCCAAAATTCTATATTATTATTTTTTTAGAAAACATTTTAATGGTCAACGTTTTTAGACATGCAATTTTAAAACTTGTTTTTTAATAAATGACAGATCCAGATTTTTAGAACTAATTTTCTTCTTTTGGCATTGGATCGTTATCTACTTCTTTTAGACTTTTTGTTTATCTTTTTTAGTACATAATTTAAAACGTAAAAAATGCAAGTTACAATGTAAGAAAGTCAAGTTAAGCATGGTGCAATTGTCAGTTGAAGGGAGAGAACTGCATTTAAACATACAGACAACAAACATTTTTCAGTTGAAGGGATAAAACTGCATTTGAACATTTTAAAATACTACTCTGACCAGTGAGAAGCGTTAAAAGAAACACTATGGTAAATTGTAACTTTCTAGATGTTGGTATATAGATCATGTATCGTATGATGCGCTGAGGGAAAGATACGTTGTTATACTACAGCGTAGTCTCTTACATATTGTCATATATAGTAATAAAACATGATCCTCTCGAGGTGTGTTACACTTATTTGAAGCATACAAGCTAATAGTACTTCTTGGTCATTTGAACCAATAGATTTAGAAATAGCTTTGAAAGTTTCAGTCTAAATTAAAATTCTTGTTCCAGAAATATAAAAAAATCGAAATTAAAAAATCAGTTGCCACAAGGTTGTTGGCCATCGACTAAGGATTTCATAGACACCGATATAATGTAAATTAGATTATCCCCTGAGGTCCCATTTTGAGTTTTATAAAAATTAGTCACAACAACATGGCACCTGACATAGTACTTCCTGGTCGGATTTTATCTACATGTATATCTTTTCTGAGTACCATTTCTAACATGATGCAAAAAGAAACTTTCAAATAATTCGGGCACTCCAGAAGTTAGAATTTCAAGTTTACAAACAAATGACCTCAAAACCGGAAGTGATATCAAAATTTCAGAAATATTGTTTTGTTCATTATCAAATCTACTTGTAAGTGTTAAGATCGATCAAAATCAAATTTCCAAAACACACGCACAGTTACAATGAAAATTTGCACAAAATTTGCAAGTTTTAAAAAGCGCAAATTTGATTCAAATATTTTGTGTTATATATCATTTGAAAGAGCAGATTTAGCATAGTAAATATGTCTAAAAATTTGTGACAAAGCTCTTTAAAGTTAAAAATTACAATTTTCAAATGGCCATAAAACCGGAAGTTAACATCAGAAATCGGAAATGAATATATCATTTGATAGATCTCGTTAAGGGCAAGAACTTTTGTACAGGTCAAAAGGTCATCAAAGATCAATGTCGCTAGATATGAGCCTTGAAAGTTTCTGTCATTACTGAAATTCTTTGTCCGGAAATAGAAAAAAAGTCTAAATCGAAATTAAAACATCCGCTGTCATAAGGTTGGTGGCAATCGACTAAGGATTTCATAGACACCAAAATTGTGCAAATCCGATTATCTCCTGAGGCCCCATTTTGAGTTTTATAAAAATTAGTCACATCAACATGGCGTCTGACATATTACTTCCGGGTCAAATTTTATTATAAATATATTTTATGATGACAAATTCTAACATAATGCAAAAAAAATTCAAATATCTCCAAAACTCCGGAAGTTAAAATTTCAAGTTTACAAGCAAATGACGTCAAAACCGGAAGTGATATGAAAATTTTGAAAACACAGTTTTGTTCGCAATAACAATGTCTATATGCCTAGAAGTTTTCATAGCGATCGAAATAAAGTTGTGAAAGTTGAAAAAAGCGTTAAAAAAGAGTTGCAAAATTCAGCGTCAAAAATAAAAAATTATAAGTTTTTTAGTGGTTATCGTGTAGAAAAGACATAACTGATTTAAACAATATTTATTTCATTTAGCATTGCAATACAAATTATAGTGCAATATGAAATGACGATACAGAAACAAGCTGGTAGCTTATATATTATATATTTGCTTTGCCTGTAATTACAGTTACAGATATAATATATAAAAAGTATAACGGAGACGAGATAAATAAATATATAAAAATATAGAGAAAAGAAGTTCAATTATTGAATGGAAGCTGAAGTGCGTCGAACAAGTTCGTTGGTAAAATGTGAATCATAAGTATGAAGCGTTTAAGGTTTGGGGTTTCGGGTACATATCACGTTTTTATAAGGTAAAATAACTTTCATTAGTCAAAACGTTTAGTAAGGTTAAAGTATTAGTGGACTGTACTAACTATTGATCCACATACGTTACACCAGATTATTGAAGTCCATCTTATTTATAAGTTTTTTAAGATGAATCCATAGGGGATCTATTGACGCAGATATATAGTAAAGTGAGCGAGAGAAGTAACGATAGGCCGTTCGGGGAATTACTGTTACAGATATCAAGCAAAATCACTGAAATTAACACACGACTGAAAAGAGTTGAAGACAATGGACCCAAACAAAATGATATTGTAACATTGAATGATAAATTAGATAAATTTTTTGAGGGACAACAAATTTTAATAGCAAATGTAAGTGAACTCGAAAGTAACTTGAGTTGTGTGAACAAAAGAGTGGATGGTATGGAGAAAACTAATCAAGATTTGGTTCAACGTATTGATACTCTAACAAAGAAGTGCAATGAAAACCAGTCAGCTATTAATAGCCAAGATAGTGAACTGAAAGTTTTAAAACAAAGTGGCGTGACGACTCTTCCCGACCCAGAACTAACACACAGAGTGAGTAATCTTGAACGAACCACAGAACAGATTAACCAAGACGTTCTAGATTTACGTTGTCGGTCCATGAAATACAATTTAATTTTCCAAGGAATACCTGAAAGTAGTGATGAAGACTCTGAGGATATAATAAGGCAATTCTTATACTACGAACTTGAAATTGATGACAGAGTGGCACTTGGGAACGTACATCGTTTTGGAAAACGTATTTCTGGTAAACATCGTCCTATAATAGCAAGATTTGTTTATAACAAAGACCTTGAGTTAATGAAAGGAAGAGCTTGGAAACTGTACAACAAACCATATGGTATCAGCCCCCAATTCCCGTCTGTGATTGAGGAGAAACGGAAAGAATTGTACCCAGTTATGAAAAGATACAAACGGAGTGGCAACAAAACAGTGATGTATAGAGATAAGTTGTATATTAATGGAGAACTTTATAAGCCTGGTAAAGATGATATTTTTTCTCAAAATTCTCGATCCTTAACACGAAACGTACCCCAACCGCCACCACAGCCAGTAGTAGATATGCAAAACCACCAACGTAACAGTAGGCCAGTGAATCCACGTACCTCTACATCAGCTGTGCCCCCAGTTGTAGAAACAATTAATATGGAATAGGACATCTCGGAGAGTGAAATTAAGGTGACGGCATGGAATGTTGGTAAAGGTCTGTGTAAGAAGATCAAAGAAGACTGTTTCTGTAATATTATTTGTAAATATGATGTTATTTTTCTCTTTGATTGTTGGATACAGTGTGGGGATGAATTGGATATAAATAATTATGTAACGTATGCGTTTCCAAGAAAGTACACTGTAGGTGGGGGGGTAGTTATTTACATATTGAGATCTTTGTCTGATTCATGTTGCATAATCCAAAATATTTTTGACACAATTATAGTCCTGCAAATTAAATCTAAGGATACAAGTTACTTTATCATTGGTTGTTATATACCGCCAATTAAAAGTGTATTTTACGATGCTCATGATGTTGACTTATTTTTCATCTTGCAAGAACTAACATTGAAATATAAAGAACTTGGTATTGTCATTGTAATAGGCGATCTGAATGCACGAACAGCTAGTAAAGACGATTATATTAGGGATGACATCTTGCCAAAAACATTGACTCAAACATTATCTAATATTTGTAATTATGACGCTGATATTCCTATGATTTTAGAACGTAAGAGTATGGACCCTAAAATGAATACATTCGGTAATTTACTATTAAACCTTTGTAAGGAAACATCATTGAGAATTTTTAATGGAAGATCTGACAGAGATTTAGCTGGAAGTTATACTTTCCAAAATGACAGGGGATCTAGCCTTATTGATTATCTCTTAATTGAATTTAAATATTTTAATAATATTTATGGTTTTACTTCAGGAGATTTTAATGAATACTCAGATCATAGTCCATTGGTCTTTTATATACATTATGAAGTGAGAAAAAGGTTAGTAATAGATCAGGTTGAAAAAGAACCCAGTATACATTCTGTTATAAAAACTGATTGGAGTGAAAATAATACCAATAATATACGTCTAGATATCCGGTCTCATGAAGTTGAACTGTCTAATATCTGTAGATTAAACGAATTAAATCAAAACGGAATTGATTCTAGTGTAGAAAACTTCTCTAAGCTTATAACAAAGCTGGTTTCTGATTCTTCTGAGATTACAACATTTCACAACAAAGTCTTAAATCAAATAAATAACTAGAGCCACACGTGGCACAGAGTGGGACTTTGCAAATGTGCAAATTTGCTAAAGGGAATTTAAAAAAAACGAACCTGAACGAAAATTTTCCAAATTGCAAAATATAAAAAATTCAAATTTTAGATCACAATCAATTGTGATATATCGTTCGAAAGAACTCGTAAAGCACATTCAGAATCTGAAAAAAATTACTCTCTAAGTGAATTAGGTCACGTGCTAGAGCAGTCCAAAGTTGTCAATTTTGTTGTTTTCGGATAGCTATAAAACCGGAAGTTGATATCGGAGGTCAAATATTAAAGTATCATCTGGTAGCAAAGGTTGATGACCTTTGATCCTAGAAAGGTCAATGTCAACAAAGGTCAAGGTCAAAACCAGAAAAAAAATATTTTTTTTTAACCTTGTTCCCTTTTTTGAACTACAAAACCGAAATCAATGAGCCTTTAACACAAGCTGAATAAAGCAATGCTGTAACTGTATGCAAGGTCATTTTTTTAAAAAAAATAATAAACTTTACCTTTTTTTTTGATAAACAAATTTTTAACGAAAACAAAATTTCCCCGGATGTGCCACGCCCACGTCAGATTTTTTGATGTGACTTTATTTCTATTATTAATATCTATTATTGCCTAAATTTTCAAAGCTTTGCATCCATTGGTTAACGAGATATACAATCATAAATGTCAAAAATGGTCAAAATCTATTTTCGGAAATTTTGAAATTCCTAAACCTTGTTCCCTTTTTTGAACTATTGAACCGAAACATCTGAGATTTTGATATAATTGAGATTAAGTAATGAGGTAAGTGTATGCAGAAGCATTTTTCAAAAAAATTGAATTCTATATAATTTTTCCAGACAACAAGATTTAAACAAAATGAAAATTTTACCCGGATGTGCCACGCCCACGTCAATGTTTTTGATTCATACATCTGTAAGGGGTATGTTCAAGTTATGTTTCAAATTTGAAGCTTCTATATCTTATAGATCACGAGATATACATACATCTATGTCAAAGAATTCAAAAAATCGGGTAAAGGTTTCCAAAATTGAAAAATTTAAAAAATTTAAATTTTGCATTACAGTCCATTGTGATATATTTTTCGAAAGAGCTCGCAAAGCACGTTCAGAATCTGAAAAAAATAAGTCTCTAAGTGAATTAGGTCGCGTGCTAGAGCAGTCCAAAGTTGTCAATTTTGCTGTTTTCGGACAGCTATAAACCCGGAAGTTGATGTCGGAGGTCAAATATTAAAGTATCACCTAGTAGCCAAGGTCGATGACCTTTGATCTACTGAAGGTCAAGGTCATCAAAGGTCAAGGTCACGAGATAAGAGCCTTCAAAAATTGAAAAAATTCAACTTGAAATTGCAAAAAAGCAAATTCGAAATTCGAAAATCCACTTCCAAGAATTTTCTCTAATTTTTATGTTCTTTCATTTAATACCAAAATATTGAAATTCGGTTCAGCCAAATTGGCTGAATAGATTATGGAATGTTTCAGGAAAATCAAAATGGCGGTCAAAGTTCCACTTGCGGGTGAAATTTTATTTTAAAATCGGCCATAGAATTACTTTGGCTACCCATCTGCATAATTTCGTTGAAATATTTAAATTTCACCGGAAGTTATTCAACCGGAACTTTAAATCGATTTTCCATTCAAACCGGAAGTGAAGTAAAAATTTCGACTACGTCACTCGTTTTACATTCCTGATAAAACTTTTTTATCAAAATAGCAGATCAATCTGACAAAGACTCAATTTTTTTTTCAAAAAATCGAAATTCGATGAAAAAATGTGATGTACGAATTTTCGATATTTGAAATTTTTTAACTCGTATGACAACTGAATTTAGCCACAGATTCCAAAAATGAAAACCCGAGCAAAATCGGCCCGTAAATGTAGCTACCAGAGTCGAAAATCCTGTTTTTACTCATGTTGCAATGTGCAATTTGCACTTTTGCAAAAATGTTTCAATTTATATTCATTAGTTACCTCGCCACGATGAGATGTCAGGATATGTTGAAAATCTGATGCAACTATTGTAGTTGAGGCTGTGTGCTCTTTGGAAAAAACGAAAAAAAAAAAAACAGGAAACATTTCGAAAACAAACTGGGACTTTGCGGAAGCAAAGTCCCACAAAAAAAGAAATGTAACCGATAAACCATGGTTCACTGACGAATGTCGCGTTCTATATCGAAACTACAAAAATAACTTAAATAAGTTTAATAAAAACAAATCAAAACAGAACAAAGAGGTGTTAATCCAATCAAAGCACAAATATAAGAAATTTGAGCGTAAATTAAAAACTATCTATAAACATAAGCAAGGTAATTTATTGAATGACATAAGGAAAACAAACCCTAAAACGTTTTATAAACTATTTAATAAGCGGAAATCTAAAATTAGCTCCGATCTAACCGCAAAAGATTTTTTTAGTCACTTTAAAGATTTATCTTCGACACCCCCTGTTATTAACCGGGAGATAGAAGCAGCATTGTATGACTATGATACGCATAAAGTTAGCGGTAATAGTGAATTAGATGATCCAATTACAGATGCCGAAATACTTAAAAATATAAACCATCTTAAACTTAATAAAGCGTTTGCAAATGATAATATAACAAACGAAATATTGATAAATTGTAAGTCTGAGTTAATTCCATATTTAAATATAATATTTAATAATGTTCTGAACTCGGGTTGTTTCCCCTCAACATGGGCAATCGGCAACATTGTGCCAGTATTCAAAAAAGGTGATTTGAATAATACTAATAATTATAGAGGAATAACTATTGTTTCATGTCTTGGAAAACTTTTTACCTCGATTATTAACAACAGATTATTTGAATTTGACAAAACTCATGAAATTATTTCTGATGCTCAATTTGGTTTCAGGAAAAACCTCTCAACAACTGATGCAATATTTATTCTTCAATCTCTAGTAAATAGAACCTTAAAAAAGGAAAAAAGGTTATACGGTTGTTTTGTCGACTATTCAAAATGTTTTGACCTGATTAACAGATTAAACCTTTGGTATAAACTTATTCGACAGGGTATTAGTGGGAAAATTTTAACAATAATTCGCTCTCTATATGACAAAGTTAAATGTAGGGTAAAAGTACACGGAGATGTTTCTGAAATATTTGATTGTTTAAATTGTTTATTTCAAGGAGAAGTGTTATCACCGTTATTATTTTCGTTTTATGTAAATGATTTAGAACAACATTTGAATAATGATAATTGTACATCTCTGAAAATTCACGATCTGTTTTTATTTTTACTTATATATGCAGATGATAAGGTTTTACTTTCCGAAACACCAGAAGAACTACAACATTTATTAAATTCATTGTATTTATATACTAATAAGTGGGATATGAAGGTTAATATTGAAAAAACTAAGATAGTTATATTTAGAAATGGCGGCAAGTTAAAGGAAAATGAGTATTGGTCTTTTAATAATATATCACTTGATGTTGTAAATCAATTTAATTATCTCGGAGTTTTATTTAATTTTAATGGAAAATTTCTTAAGACACAGCAACACATAGCCGACCAGGGTAGGAAAGCATTAGGAGCCATTTTAAAAGTGTGTAAAGAAAATTATTTTAATATTGAAACCCGGTTTTCAATTTTTGATACATATATTTCAAGTATTTTAAATTATGGTGCAGAAGTATGGGGATTCCATGCAGCCAAAGACATTGAGAAATTACATTTAAATTTTTTAAAACGAACTATTGATACCAGAATTAGTACAAACTCTAGTATGGTTTATTATGAAACCGGGCGATATCCTCTCATTATCATAAGGAAATTAAGAATATTTAAATATTGGTTGAAACTCTGTTATGCTGATAATAAAATTTTACAAAATAGTTACATTGAAATGATAGATAATAACGACTGTTGGATTTCAAACGTAAAATCGGAGTTATGTAAGTTAGGACTTGGTTTTATTTGGGAAAATCCGCATACTTCTACAATTAAGATTAATTATTGTATGATTAAGTTTAGGATTTTTGATATTTTTAGACAAGAAACATATACTAATATTTGCATCTCCAGTAAAGGTTTTATATACCAACACTTGATTTTAAACAAATTTCAACTACAGTCATATTTTAATAAGAATATTTTGTACAAATACAGACGTGAAATTACCCGTTTAAGACTATCTAGTCATGACCTTAACATCGAAAAGGGTCGCTATACTAATATTGAAAAAGAACATAGACTAGAGCCACACGTGGCACAGAGTGGGACTTTGCAAATGTGCAAATTTGCTAAAGGGAATTTAAAAAAAAAACGAACCTGAACGAAAATTTCCCAAATTGCAAAATATAAAAAATTCAAATTTTAGATCACAATCAATTGTGATATATCGTTGGAAAGAACTCGTAAAGCACATTCAGAATCTGAAAAAAAATACTCTCTAAGTGAATTAGGTCACGTGCTAGAGCAATCCAAAGTTGTCAATTTTGCTGTTTTCGGACAGCTATAACACCGGAAGTTGATGTCGGAGGTCAAATATTAAAGTATCATTTGGTAGCAAAGGTCTTTGACCCTAGAAAGGTCAATGTCAACAAAGGTCAAGGTCAAAACCGGAAAAAAGTAATTTTTTTAACCTTGTTCCCTTTTTTGAACTACTAAACCGAAATCAATAAACCTTTAACACAAGCTGAATAAAACAATGCTGTAACTGTATGCAAGGTCATTTTTTTGAAAAAATAATAAACTTTACCTTTTTTTAGATAAACAAATTTTTAACAAAAACAAAATTTCCCCGGATGTGCCACGCCCACGTCAGATTTTTTGATGTGACTTTATTTCTATTATTAATATCTATTAATGCCTAAATTTTCAAAGCTTTACATCCATTGGTTAACGAGATATACAATCATAAATGTCGAAAATGGTCAAAATCTATTATCGGAAATTTTTAAATTCCTAAACCTTGTTCCCTTTTTTGAACTATTCAACCGAAACATCTGAGATTTTGATATAATTGAGCTTAAGTAATGAGGTAAGTGTATGCAGAAGCATTTTTCAAAAAAATTGAATTCTATATATATTTTTTCCAGACAACAAAATTTAAACAAAATGAAAATTTTACCCGGATGTGCCACGCCCACGTCAATATTTTTTGATTCATACATCTGTAAGGGGTCTGTTCAAATTATGTTTCAAATTTGAAGCTTCTATATCTTATAGATCACGAGATATGCATATATCAATGTCAAAAACTTCAAAAAGTCGAGTTAAGGTTTCCAAATTGCAAAATATAGAAAAATTCAAATTTTATATTTCAAGCTACTGTGATATATCGTTCGAAAGAACTCGTGAATCACATTCAGAATCTGAAAAAAATAAGTCTCTAAGTGAATTAGGTCACGTGCTAGAGCAGTCCAAAGTTGTCAATTTTGCTGTTTTTAGACAGCTATAAACCCGGAAGTTGATATCGGAGGTCAAATATTAAAGTATCATCTGGTAGCCAAGGTCGATGACCTTTGACCTACTGAAGGTCAAGGTCATCAAAGGTCAAGGTCACGAGATATGAGCCATCAAAAATTGAAAAAATTCAACTTCAATTTGCAAAAAAGCAAATTCGAAATTCGAAAATCCACTTCCAAGCGTTTTCTCTAATTTTTATGTTCTTTCATTTAATACCAAAATATTGAAATTCGGTTCAGCCAAATTGGCTGAATAAAATATGGAATGTTTCAGGAAAATCAAAATGGCGGTCAAAGTTCCACTTGCGGGTGAAATTTTATTTTAAAATCGGCCATAGAATTACTTTGGCTACCCATCTGCATAATTTCGTTGAAATATTTAAATTTCACCGGAAGTTATTCAACCGGAACTTTAAATCGATTTTCTCATTCAAACCGGAAGTGAAGTGAAAATTTCGACTACGTCACTCGTTTAACATTTCTGATAAAACTTTTTTATTAAAATAGCAGATCAATCGTACAAAGACTCGAAAAAGGTTTCAAAAAATCGAAATTCGATTAAAAGATGTGATGTACGAATTTTCGATATTTGAAATTTTTGAACTCATATGATATCTGAATTTAGTCACAGATTCCAAAAATGAAAACCCGAGCAAAATCGGCCCATAATTGTAGCTTCCAGCGCCGAAAAACCTGTTTTTACTGATGTTGCAATGTGCAACTTGCACTTTTGCAAAAATGTTCCAATTTATATTCATTAAGTACCCTTCCACAAATGGACCTCAGAAGTTGTTAAAAGGTTGCTGCAACTGTTGCAGTTTAGGCTGTGTGCCCTGTGTAAAAAACGAAAAAAAAAAACCATTTCGAAAACAAACTGGGACTTTGCGGAAGCAAAGTCCCACAAATATGCCTTTGCTGTTGTAATTGTATGATAGAAGACGAATTTCAATTTTTATTTATATGTCCCTTATATATTGATTTAAGAACTAACCTTTTCAAAAAATACTTTTATTTTAAACCTAGTATGTACAAACTTATTCAATTGCTTTCTAGTCAAAATACTACAGAATTAATTAGTCTTGGGAAATACTTATATTTAGCAAATAAACGAAGAAATACCTTCATGAAATCCATCTGAAATAATATGTCTTTTTATTAATTTTTATTTTTATTTATTTTGGATTCTCATTTTGATATTAATATCAATAAAATGTACTTGCTTTTGTTCTGTACTAAATTGTATTTGTTGTATAATATTTATTTATTTCTCAGTTGTATGGGTATTATTGATTGATTGATCCTAGTATTATGCTCACGTGTCTATGAATTTTCTACCTATTATACTTTGTATTATGTTCGCTCTCCCATCTTTGTAAATTATACTTTTGTGTAATTGTGTACATTCTGTATATATCTGATGAACCAGTGGTTCAAAGAATAAAGAATTGAATTGAAGTCAACGGAAAGTGTTGAAAAGGTCACTACGTACACTAATGGACAAGTTCAAACACGCTTTCAATATTGAGAGGCTATGATGACGTCAGAGGGTATCCTCATCATATTTTCTCCCATAGGTTTCACATGGGCAAAAGTGTTTCAGGAACGGTAGTTTGACTACTTCTAGACAGGAAGGATGAAAATCTCCTCACTTTTGAAGTTGTTGGAGTAGATGTAGATGAAAAGAAATTTTCCTTTTCTCCAACTTGTCAGAATAGCTGTCAATTTTCTTGTTCAGTTGGTCACCTAATCCATTGAGATATTGTTGTGAATTCTCTGTTACCCGTTGTATTTCATCACTTAATTCATTGAGATTTTGTTTTGAATTCTCTTTTACCCGTTGAATTTCATCAAAAACTTCAGACCTTAAGTTGCTTATCTTTTGTTTCATACCGCTGAGGTATTTTATTGTCACATCTTCGACTGCCTTCATGCGAGCGTTTACGGTTAGGATTTCTGTTTCAATATCTTCCATTTCGACTGACAGACATAAAGCCCAAGTAGGGGCCTATGGAAATTTTAAGTGGATTTCGAATGCCTGGGCTTAACAGTGTTAATATTTGTCGCCTTCATCAATCAATTCCTTTTAGAATCCCGACAAAACTTGCAGCTACTACCTCTTCAAAAAAATCTTTTGTTAAAAAAAAACAGGATTCTGAGCAAGTGGAAGAAAACATAGTACTTACAGATGAGGACGAAAATCAAAGAAGTAGAAAAGGTTGATATGCGACACGTTCCAACATGTGTTACGATGAAAAGGTGGACACCACAAGAACTGTCCATTGTGGATATGTTCAAACATTTACCTTTCAGGGAAGCCTATCTGAATTATGTAGAAATCTTCAAATCTTCCATATCATAATTTAAACGGATTCAAGAAAAAATATGTATGATAATAATATCTATAATAAAAAGGATTAAGTTTCGGTGGAGGGAGGGTTTGAATCTCCCACATGTACAGGCCTAGGATGGATTTAATTACAGAAATTGATAAACATGATAATTATCAAAGAAATTACTTAGTTCAAGAAATAATATATAAAAAATTGAAAATACTGTAGTTAAAAGCATTAACTTGAAAAAAAAAAATATAAAAGAATTTGGAAAAAAAAAAATATAAAAGAATTTGAAAAAAAAAAATAATATCTATAATAAACAGGATTAAGGTTATAATTACAGAAATTAATAAACATGATAATTATCAAAGAAATTAATTAGTTCAATAATTACAAATATCAACATATTTGATATTAGATTTTTCAAATTTTTCTATACACAGCTTATTGACTGTTGCTATCAAATTCTTGTCGATACCAAATCTTTCTGGCAATAATATGACACCAACATGATTGAATTGTTCGGCATACTTAGTTGCCAATTCAATCATGTCATCTGCAACTATCTTACACAACTCTGTTGTTGTGTTCCTTTCAACTTTCTCATTCTTGGCTTGGTTTGCATAATCAACCAAGTCATTTCCACCAAATGACAAGATAATGGAATTAATCTTATTATCTTGTGGCAATGGTAACTCTCTCCGTAGTTCCTCTCTTGCCGAGCCACCTCAACGACGAACAATAACGCTGTCTTGCAGCGTCCACTCAGCAAGAGAAGGATCATGTAGTAATTCTTTCACATTACTATCACCCACATCAGCAATGTGGGACATCCTCTCGGAAGTTTCACCTCTCGGTATTACAATTTTTTTTTATGAGAATGTTTCTCATTTCTTTGGTCTTTCAATAATAATAATAACTAGAACTGTACAGTTAACAGTACTGGTGCAGGGCGGGTTACGACATACAGTTACGACGGTGCGGCAATATTCGATTGCGCATGCACTGTACTGACAATTCAATGCGCGAGATCAACAGGGTAATGCAATTGAGACTATGATTATAGACCTACATACCACGTTTAAAAATATTTCAACAAGAAAAAATAAGTTGGCAATGCGCATGTGCACTGCACAAATCCTCTATTTCCATGAAATCCCAAATCAGTCTATACGTATGCATACCAAGTTTCATGCAATTCGGTTGAGAAATAAGAAAGTTGTTACTGGGCATGCTCACTACACAAATTCATTATGTCCATGAACTTTCAAATCTGATTATACATATACATGCTAATTTTGAAGAAATTCTGATAAGAAATAAGTAAGTTGGCGATGCGCATGCGCACTACATAAATTTAATATGTCCATGATATTTCGAATCTTATTATACACATGCATGTCAATTTTGAATGAATTTGGTTCAGAAATAAGAAAGTTAGCAATGCGCATGCGCAAAACACAAATTCAATATCTCCATCATATTTCGAATCGGAATATATTTATGCATACCAAGTTTCATGAAATTCGGATAAGAAATAAGAAAGTTGGCGACGCGCATGCGCACTTCACAAATTCAAAATTTCCATGATATTTCTAATCTAATTATACGCATACATACCGATTTTGAAGAAATTTGGATAAGAAATAAAGAAATTGATATTGCGCATGCGCAGAACTAAATTTAACATTTCCCCTAAGTTTTGAATCCGATTATACATGTACATACCAAATTTCGTAAAAATCGGATAACAAACAAAAAAGTTAGCATTGCGCATGCGCACATCACAAATTTTGTATTTTTCTTTAAATCACTAATCGAACATAAAGGTATGTGCAAATTTTGAAGAAAATCGGTTCATAAATAAGAAAGTGGGTCAATTAAGCAGTGGGCGTGCCTACAGGGTGCTTCAGTAAGTTAAATTTTCAGCATGCCGTAGTTTAGTCCATCCACCTCCCTTTCATGCGTAAACTGAATATAATTCATATCTAACAAAAAATCGAGGTAGAGCCCCTTTAACTTGTCAAACTTACTGACTCTATTAATAGTGACAGTGTTTATACAGTCAATTAACTGACATACCTATTATTACCCCAGGTTAAAGTATGGGATATGGAAATATGCAAGTTACATAGAAGTGTTGCATATTTTTGGAAACCTGAGAAACTCAGCATTACGGATCCGAAAAAAATATTGCTCTATCTATATTAGGGCCCTCGTAAAAACGCTTTAAAGATGCAAAATCACCCTTGAGTCACACCTCTAAAACAGAAAGCACGTGTCGGACATGAAAATGAATACATCAAGTTAAAGCTCTCATAAATCTTTATGAGATCTGTAAATATCAAGGTGATCTGAGGTCAAGTTCTCGAGATAGAAGCCTTTAAAGTTTGATCAAAATCGCAACATTTTCTTAAATCGAATTTTGACATCGCCAAATCTGATATTATTTGAAACTTTTTAAAGAGTACATTAAAAATCAGCAAACATTAGGGTGTTATTCCAGTTAAGTTTTGCGCTACAGCACTGGCAATATGCTAAAAAAGCCATGTTTGGAGCCCTATAAATTAGGTTATAATTATCTGACCCCAAAGGTCAAAGGGTCATCAGAAGGTCAAGGTCGCAAGGCATCATTGTGTGTCATATTAAGGTCATCCAAGGTCAAGGTCATGTGATACGAGCCTCTAAACTTTGGAAAAAAACATTACGTTATACAAAAAAGTTAAAATCGAAAATCGAAATTCGGCTCTCAAGAAACTGTCCAAAAATCTTTAATGCTCCGATTGACATCAAAATCATAAATGTATAGATACAAAATTATTCTGAATAAAAATTTTGGAAAAATGACTCTAACCAATATGGCGGCCAAACTATAACTTCTGGTAAATATTTTTTTGGTCATAACAGTTTGTAATAATAACATTAAGATTATGCATATCCTAATTTTATCATAAATAAGTTTTACCGGAGTGATGTAACCGGAAGTGATATCATCAAAACCGGAAGTGATGCAAAAATTTTGAGTGTGGGGAATTATTTGCACTTGCCGTAGGTCTACATCATAGAAGTTTCATATTGATCCGTTAAAAATCAAACAAAAAATCATACTTCGATTAATTACGGCAAGAAAAAGTAACGAACGATTTTCATGTAATCGAATATTTTAAAGTTCTATTATGTGTCCTTTGTTACAAGAAATACGATGAAAGTAATTTGAGCAAAATCGGTTGATAAATACGGTCTCTAGAGGCCATTTTATGTTTGTTGCTCTTGTCGCTTTCTGTTGCTCTGATCAATTTCGTTTTACATTCACTAGTTTTTGGGAAGCGAGTTAGAAAACATCATGAAATCTGTTTTTCCATACATATTACCATTTCCGAGTAATAGGCCGGGCCGTGGACGAAAAAAAAAAAAAAAAAAAAATAATCAATACGAAAACAAATAAACTCTTTATTTTACATGGGTCAGATACAAGTGATACGGTCCTGTCTCACACCCATCCCATGGGGATAAATATAGATACAATATACAACGTCATATAGACACCAAAAGAAACTAGAACTGTACAGTTAACAGTACTGGTGCAGGGCGGGTTACGACATACAGGTAGGACGGTGCGGCAATATTCGATTGCGCATGTACTGTACTGATAATTCAATGCGTGAGATCAACAGGGTAATGCAATTGAGACTATGATTATAGACATACATATCAAGTTTAAAAATATTTCAACAAGAAAAAAATAAAGTTGGCAATGCGCATGTGCACTGCACAAATGCTCTATTCCCATGAAATCTCAAATCAGTCTATACGTATACATACCAAGTTTCATGCAATTCGGTTGAGAAATAAGAAAGTTGTTACTGCGCATGCTCACTACACAAATTCTTTAAGTCCATGAAATTTCAAATCTGATTTTACACAAACATGCTAATTTTGAAGACATTCTGATAAGAAATAAGTAAGTTGGAAATGCGCATGCGCACTGCTTAAATTTAATATTTCCATAATATTTCGAATCTTATTATACACATGCATGCCACTTTTGAATAAATTTGGTTCAGAAATAAGAAAGTTAGCAATGCGCATGCGCAAAACACAAATTCAATATCTCCATCATATTTCGATTCGGAATTATACATATGCATACCAAGTTTCATGAAATTTGGATAAGAAATAAGAAAGTTAGCTACGCGCATGCGCACTTCACAAATTCAAAATGTCCATCATATTTCTAATCTAAATATACACATACATACCGATTTGGATGAAATTTGGATAAGAAATAAGGAATTTGATATTGCGCATGCGCAGAACTAAATTTAACAATTCCCCTGAGTTTTGAATCCGATTATCCGTGTACATGCCAAGTTTCGTTAAAATCGGATAACAAACAAAAAAGTTAGCATCGCGCATGCGCACAACCCATATTTTGTATTTTCCTTTAAATCACTATTCGAACATGAAAGTATATGCAAATTTTGAAGAAAATCGGTTCATAGATAAGAAAGTGGGTCAATTAAGCAGTGGGCGTGTCTGCAGGGTGCTTCAGTAAGTTAAATTTTCAGCATGCCGTAGTTTAGTCAATCCTAGACCTCCCTTTATTGCGTAAACTGAATATAATTCATATCTAACAAAAATTGAGGTAGAGCCCCTTTAACTTTAACATGTCAAACTTACTGACTCTATTAATAGTGACACTGTTTATACAGTCAATTAACCGACATACCTATTATTGCCCCATGTTAAAGTATGGGATATGGAAATATGCAAGTTACATAGAAGTGTTGCATATTTTTGGAAACCTGAGGAACTCGGCATTACGGATCCGAAAAAAATATTGCTTTATCTATATTAGGGCCCTCGTAAAAACGCCTAAAAGATGCAAAATCACCTTTGAATCACACCTCTAAAACAGAAAGCACGTGTCGGACATGAAAAATGAATACATCATGTTAAAGCTCTCATAAATCTTTATGAGTTCTGTAAATATCAAGATCATCTGAGGTCAAGTTCTCGAGATAGAAGCCTTTAAAGTTTGATCAAAATCGCAACATTTTCTTAAATTCAATTTTGACATCGCCAAATCTGATATTATTTGAAACCTTTTAAAGAGTACATTAAAAATCAACAAACATTAGGGTGTTATTCCAGTTAGGTTTTGCGCTACAGCACTGGCAATATGCTAAAAAAGCCATGTTTGGAGCCCTATAAAATAAATTTAAATGGTCTGACCCCAAAGGTCAAAAGGTCATCAGAAGGTCAAGGTCCCAAGGTATCATTGTGAGTAATATGAAGGTCATCCAAGGTCAAGGTCATGTGATACAAGCATCTAAACTTTGGAAAAAAACATTCCGTTATACAAAAAAGTCAAAATCGAAAATCGAAATTCGGCTCCCAAGGAACTGTCGACAAATCTTTAATGCTCCGATTAACATCAAAATCGTGAATGTCTGATTACAAAATTATTCTGAATAAAAATTTTGGAAAAATGACTCTAACCAATATGGCGGCCAAACTATAACTTCCGGTAAATATTTTTTTGGTCATAACGGTTTGTAAGAATAACACTAACATTATGCACACCCTAATTTTATCATAAATAAGTTTTACCGGAAGTGATGTAACCGGAAGTGATATCATCAAAACCGGAAGTGATGCAAAAATTTTGAGTGTGGGGAATTATTTGCACTTGCCATAGGTCTACATAATATAAGTTTCATTTTGATCCGTTAAAAATCAAACAAAAAATCATACTTCGATTAATTACGGCAAGAAAAAGTGACGAACGATTTTCATGTAATCGAAAATTTTAAAATTCTATTATGTTTCCTTTGTTACAAGAAATACGATGAAAGTAATTTGAGCAAAATCGGCTGATAAATACGGTCTCTAGAGCCCATTTTATGTTTGTTGCTCATGTCGCTTCATGTTGCGCATATCAATTTCGTTTTACTTTTATACTGTAATTCACCTCAAGTGAGAAAACGTCATGGAATCATTTTTTCCATACATAATACCATGTCCGAGAAATAGGCCGGGCCGTAGACGAAAAAAAAAAAAAAAAAATAATCAAAACGAAAACAAAGCAGGGCGTACGAAGTACGCCCTGCAATAAATAAAATAAATGTAAAGGAAATAATTGTTAGTATTACAAAAATGTTTAAATATCTTAAATCAAGAGTCATGGAATAATGAAGACTGTTCTATACTGATATAGAATGCATAGAATTTGGACCGAGTCTAAAAAAACAGTGGGTTGAGTCATTTTTCAATTTAAGACTGGATATCAGATACCCCAGTTAAAGTGAAAAATTAGCAAGAAAATGTATATCATAGTAGTTGCTTCAATTACTGAAAATATAATTTTAAGTACTGTATGTGAGCAAAGAACAACTGGAAGAGAATCACAACTTATTATGCACTATTGCTATAATATGACAAAAAGATATAGAAAAACTTAAAGCTTGCTTTAGCCACAATATCTGACGCAGATGATGTGCTATGTTTTGGGCTTCTGTGCCGCTTCCTTTCAACTAAAAGGAAGTCATCTTGACTGGCCGGTTTCGATACAGCTGCAGAATATGACTTTTTTTACAGTCGCAACTGGTGCAGCATCTGTAGTGAAGAGCATCTGTAGTGAAGAGAAAAAAAGTTAGATATCTTAAATAGGTATCATAATTTTTTCAACTTGTTAACTTTCAATTATTACAGATGATGTGAAAAGTCATTTAGAGGATAATGAGTGTATATAGTTATATTGTGGTTATATTATATGTATTCTATCTGTCTTTTCAGATGACCGTTGTCATTGTTTATTATTAAATGTGAACAAATAGAACTCGTTCTTATTTATGACAACGGTCCAACGCAGAGTAACCTACTTCATCAGTACCAATAATCGGCCACCAACCAATCAATAACAGTACCAGACAGTTTAATAATGCCTGCCGTAGCCTGCCCTATTCCTGGTTGTGCCTATGTCACTGACGATCTTGATGCTGCCATTGTGGCTGCTCTCATCACAGCACACAGTGCTACACACGTGCCGGGACATGTGACAGCTGCCAAGGTAGAAAAAGTAAAGAGACCCATCATATCAACAGCCGGCTCAAGCGAAGAATGGTCTTACTTTGAATCCCGTTGGTCAGACTATGTTGATGCTACCAAAATCACAGGTCGAGACAAGGTGATTCAACTACTGGAATGTTGCGATGATCAACTACGCAAGGACTTAACACGATCAGCAGGTGGTAGCCTCACAAACAAATCCGAACAAGAGGTAATGCTTGCCATTAAGAAACTTGCAGTTCGTGTTGAAAATACAATGGTAGCAAGAGTCACACTACACAATATGCGTCAAGACCGGGATGAACCTGTACGTAGTTTTGGCGCTCGACTTCGGGGCCAAGCCGGTGTGTGCAAATTTATGATTCAATGTCCACTTTGTGACACTGCTGTCAACTACACTGATGAGATCCTTAGGGATGCACTAACCCGAGGCATCGCTGATCACGAAATTCAGTTGGACATCTTGGGAGACAAAAATCAAAATATGACTCTAGAGGAAGTCTTTCAATTTGTCGAGGCTAAAGAAGCAGGTAAGCGATCTGCTTCTCGTCTGATTGATTCCCACATTACAGAAGCAGCCGCAAGTAGTACCTACAAAAAGACTAAACAAAAGAGCGTGAAAGACAAACAAGAGTCGTGTTCATATTGTGGAAAGACTGGCCATGGCAAACAAGCTTTGGCTCGCATACGTAAGACAGTCTGTCCTGCTTACGGTCACACGTGCTTGGAATGCAACCGCGACCATCACATGGAAAGTGTCTGTCGAAGTAAAGGCAAGCCAAAGGTCAACCGGCGTTTACTTTCAAGCGCAAAGTCCATGAGTTGGATAGTTTTATTCGTCCAGCAATGAAATCACCAGCTGTAGATGCGAATATTAGATCCCTCAATCGGACATGGCTCTCGAAGGTAACGCAGGCCCTGATCGACCATTACAATTCCACCCTTGAAGAGAAGTTAACCACTATCCATTCCAAGTCATTAGCACCACCTGCCGTCGACCGCATTATATCCCATGCCCTATCCTGGGCCCGTCGCTCCTATGGGAAACGTCTTACCCAATCTGTCATTACCCAATTTTCACAGGGTCTAGAGGGTGTCAATCAACAAAATAATTCTTGATGTCATTATTATTATTAGGTGTGAGCGTTTGTCATGACCTTGGGATTAACCCTATTGAAAATCAGAAACATCGATAAATATTTTATGAGTTATTGCCCTTGTTCCTTAAAACATGTTAGTTTTATAGCCCATAACACTCTCAAAGTTGTGAACACAATAGAGAGCTGGTTTCTCGATGGAATTTGATAAAAATTATTGTGAGTGTTTATAATCATCCAAGGAAGAAGCCTATTGAAAATCAGACAAATCAAAAAATATTTAATGGGTTATTGCCCTTGTTTTTGAAAATACTTTGTGAACATGATAGAGAGCTGGTTTCTTGATGGATTTTGATGAAACTTGGTGTGAGTGTTTGTCATGACCTTGGAATTAACCCTATTGAAAATCAGAAACATCGATAAATATTTTATGAGTTATTGCCCTTGTTCTTTAAAACGTGTTAATTTTATAGCCCGTAACACTCTCAAAGTTGTGAACACAATAGAGAGCTGGTTTCTTAATGGATTTTGATAAAACTTGCTGTGAGTGTTTATATTCATCCAAGGAAGAAGCCTATTGAAAATCTGAAAAATATTTGATGGGTTATTACCCTTGTTTTTGAAAATACTATGCGAACACGATAGTGGGCTGGTTTCTCGATGGATTTTGATGAAAATTATTGTGTGTGTTTATAATCATCCAAGGATGAAGCCTATTGAAAATCTGACAAATCAAAAAATATCTGATGGGTTATTTCCCTTGTTTTTGAAAATACTTTGTGAACACGATAGAGAGCTGGTTTCTTGATGGATTTTGATGAAACTTGGTTTGAGTGTTTATAATCACCCAAGGATAAACCCTATTGAAAATTAGAAGAATTGAAAAATATTTCATGGGTTATTGCCCTTGTTAACTTGTAGTTGTAAACACTCAAAAATTGTTCAATTTTGTAAACATTCTTGATTGCACGTTTTCGACATATGTTTCATTTACTGATAGTTCTTGTCGACCTCCCGAACGACTTGGCTGCCATTACAAAAGTGGGCGTATTACGATGGGGCATCGCTATTTTTAGCTCTTATTAACACTATAGGAGGTACAATACTAGTACTGGAAAGATTTTGAAGAAACTTGATGTGAATGTTCGTAATCACTTTTCTTGTAACTGTCATATATATTTGTTTAAAGTCGCAATGAATAATGCAGAATTTCTATCATACTCATTCAACTTTTCTTTTCATATTTCAGTGAGGGGGAATCCTGCAACCATGTTGCTGCATTGCTATACGCTCTTGTTGATATCAGCTCCAAACAGAAGGATGGTTTGAATGCGCCAACTTCAACAAAATGTAAATGGAACCAGCCTAGGAAAAGAAAAATAAGCCCTCAAAAGTCTCAGCATCTTGTATTCAAAAAGCTGAAATTTGAAAATGACACTTTAAAGAAAGTTAGCCCATCTACTAAATGTAAAGTTGACAATCTGCACAAGGTCAAACCTCTAAACTCGTTAACATTTGGGGAAAAACTTAAAAAATGTGCTCCACATGCTGCTTTTTTATTGAGTGATTCAGAACTTGTTGCACCTAAAGAGCCCATCCCAGTGCTACCCATACTCCATTCTGTGGATTTCTTTTACAAAGACAGTGTTGACTTAAAAAGTCCTATGTGTGAAAATAATTTTGAAACATATTTTAAATCATTAAACTGTAAGCAGGACGACTGTTTTCTTATTGAAAACTCGACAAAACGACAACATAAAAGTTACCATTGGAAAGATGCAAGGGCTGGCCGGCTAACAAGTTCCAATTTTGGAACTATTTGTAAAAAAAAAACTGAAACAAAACCTGATATCTTGTTGCGATCCATTATGGGCTACAATGATGAATTTGAAACTGCAGCCACTAAATGGGGCAGGAGCCACGAACCGGCTGCCAAGCGTGTTTACCAAAAGCATATTCAAATAACTCACCCTGGTCTGAAACTCTTTTCATCTGGCCTTGTGGTAAAGCCAAGTATACCACATTTGGGATCAAGCCCAGATGGAATAGTAGACTGTTGTAAGAAATGCACTCACACAAAGGGGGTCTTAGAGATTAAATGCCCATATAAATTTAGAAACTGTTCACCAGAAGAGGCCTGTGTAGACAAAACATTTTGTTGTTCAATAGTGCATGGCAAAGTAACCTTGAAAAGAAACCACAACTACTATTTCCAAGTTCAAGGTCAAATGGCCTTAACAGAAAGAAAATGGTGCGATTTTTTTGTGTGGACTTTAAAGGGTCATAGTGTGGAGAGAATACCATTTGATAATGATTTCTGGGTTGATATGCTTTGTAAACTGAACAGTTTTTATATAAAGGCTGTCATACCAGAATTGTTTACAGAGCGTGTCAAACGTGGTAAAGAACTAATGTAATGGAACTTAATATCATACATTTCTCTTTGAGATTTTGCTCTCAAGTTAAATATAGACCTTGATTACAATTCAAATATATCAAAGCAAACCAAAACATGTGTCCGTGGAATGTTAGTGTGTGAGAATGAAAGTGGTGCAGTGTGGTGAAAATGTTATGTCCGTGTGTCAGAGTGTGAATGTAATAGCCTAAGAGTGTGAAAGTTGAAAGTATAAAGCACAGTGTGAAATCAGAATTAGAGTGTAAGTTTGAGTGAATGATTTTATTGTGTGAATATAGATCAGTGAGAAAAAGTGTTGTATATTATTTTTTAAAAAAAGTATTTAGATATTATTCAAAGCTTTAACATTGAATTATAACCTCAGTAAATTAAATGCTATTTATTTATTTACTGTGTTTGTTAATTAAACCTTGACCTTGTGTATGTTTGTAAATGAAACTTTGTGCGAGCATTTGTATTGATAATATCTAGATCAAATTCGAATCTGAAGATTTTTTTGATAAACGGATTCAGAGTTATTGCCATTGATTTGCGTGTGGGGACAATGCAAGCTACATTTTTTTTTATGGAATTTGGTGAAACTTCTATAAGCATTAGGATGGATAACATCCCAGTTAAGTTGGAATTTGGCAATTTTTTCAATGAATGCTTTTTGGAGTTTTTAGTCTTGAAATTAAGAAGCTACAATACTGGCTTGTTTGGACAAAAGAAGCAACAATCTTTGGTGGTGTTACCCGGAAAGATAACACTAAGGTTGATATGAGTTTATTCTTTATTCCCTGGTGCTGTACACGTCATTAAGCAATTTAAATTTAAGTAATGCATTACAGATATCGTTGAGGGTTAAATAAATTACGGTGACATCTAAATCTTGGAGAACAAAGGATATCTTCTCTTCTGATGTTGAATCGTAGCTAACATCATTGCGAGAATCAATCGTTGTCGACTCAGTAATTGACGGTCAAACTGAAACATATAACAGTTCCGGATATTAAAGTAAACGTTAACACAATAAATTTACGAATAGCCGCTTAACAATTGACATGCTAAAGCGTATGCTAATTCGCAAGGATAATTGTCTTCTAAAGTCGTCAACTGAGATGAGTTGAGATAATCAAAATGGCTGCACAAACCAGTATACCACTATGCACGTGCACGATCATATTGCGTAAATAAACACCTTAATTTTAAAACTAAAGCTTCAAATATCTAATAATTGGTTCTTAAAACACTATTGAATAGTTAAATTATTAAATATAACATACCACACTGGGGAAGGTAGAAGATTGAAATGGATTAAAAATTAACCATCAGTTTTAGACATTGTCGTACTGAGCATGTGCTCAGTTTACCTTTGGATCAACAAACCAAGAATGACATGCGTAGAAAACAAATCACCTGACCTATGACAAATCAAGGCCACGTGATCATGATCTATTTGCAACCAATCAAGGTATTTAAAAAACTATAACTTAGTTAAATTAAATAGAAATATATAAGTAAACGAAATTGCTACTAACAGGTGGATTGTGATGAAACTTGATGCGTGCATTGGGACATTGTGTTATTGCCCTTGACTTCGTAAAATCCCATTAAAATATACATTAGACATTAGAAGCTACAATTTTCAATGGATTTTATGAAATTTTGTGTGAGCTTTGGGATTGATAATTTGGAATTCTGTTTGTTATATTTTTATTAAGCTTGTATGTAATTGTAACTTTTCCTTCTGAAAATATACTGTTACACACCATAATGTTGTTTTTTAGTCTCCTTTGAGCTGGAATTGACATAGCAGAGATTAGTGCCAGGGCTTTAGATTACATTGATTTGGGTACACCCTGTATTCCTCGACTGGACTTGGCTATAAAAGTCTTAAGCGCTCTTGAACTCATTTGAACTCTCTGGGTGTTATATGATTTCATTTTTGAAGGTGGGACTACTGTTATCATCAGAAAGGCCTTCGAATATGTTGTCATCTCTTCCTCTGGCAGTATGATGCAACATCTTATTTTCTCTATTTAGCTTGATTAAACTTGGCTTGAATATAACCCATACCGGTAGAGACTTACACTTCAATTTAATTATCGTAGTCAATAAAAAAGATCAATTCATGATGATACATTTAATAAGATCATTACAACAAACATATATATTATATATATAATAAGAAATATTTTTTTGACCGTTGTACTGTTTTATCTTATCATCATTGTGCTATTTTATAATTATTTACAAATTTTATTATAACAGCTTTAACATGACATTTTTTTTCATATAAACACTATATACATATATTACATATAAATACTTTTTTTAAAAAATAATATACAACACTTTTTCTCACTGATCTATATTCACACAATAAAATCATTCACTCAAACTTACACTTTAATTCTGATTTCACACTGTGCTTTATACTTTCAACTTTCACACTCTTAGGCTATTACATTCACACTCTGACACACGGACATAACATTTTCACCACACTGCACCACTTTCATTCTCACACACTAACATTCCACGGACACATGTTTTGGTTTGCTTTGAATAACTCATCTCACTTTCTTATATAATGAAAAAAAAAATGAATCTACTTAAAACCTGTCTCATTTCAGTGCTAGGCATATTACAAAGATAATCTTCCATATTTAATAACATTTAATATTTAATAGTTTAGTTTTAGACATAATAACTTTCATACCATTTTTATAACAAAATTCACTTATAATTATAATATAATATCTGCTTTTGGAGTCGACCATCAGTATGCAGCGAGCTACTGCAGTGTAATGTAATGCTTAGGTTCCTTCTACTATATATTCCAAGTCCATATTATAAAAGACACAAATCACTGATACAACATATTTTATATATTAACTATATACAAGACTACAAGAGTACAACAGTCAACTACATCTTAAAGTAACACGTCCGACCCTAACAGCGGCTTACCCTAGTCTGCCGATGTGTGAATCATATTCATTTGACAAAGGCGACCAATGCTATCATTAAAATTAAAGAGTAATTATCCAGATAGAATTATTAACTTCGACACGTGGCCAACAACAAAGGCCTCAACGTCGTGGTCATTCAGTTTATAATTCACCATCTGGACATTGAACTCTTCAACTCAGCCCTTAATGAAAGTTATTGATTTCCCTCAAATGAATATAATACACATACATCATTATAATTTTTCTAGTATCTGAATTGAGTTGTTGTATCTCGTATAACTTGTAATTTTGTAACTACAAAATACAGTTAATGTTATTTTTACTAAGTGTTGTTATTGCATTACCACAGAACGTCAGTCAATATTCACCTATAATTCACCTATACATTTAAATAAGTATAACGTTAGAGCAGCAGTAGTATGTACAGAATCTCACATGTCATATAATAAAGCAAATATAAAAAAACAAGTCTAACATTTTCTTGGATAAGTTAATAATATTTCCCAGTACTAACTTTTAACAAATTATTCAATCTTCATCATGTACTAAAGGTGGCAACAAATTTGACAGAGCAACACAAATTTTCAGTATTTTTGATGCTTGCTTAGACAATGTTATAGGCATTACACCTTGCAAAATTCTAAAGTTTTTCACCCTTTCCATAGCACGTTCTACATCAATTCGCAAGTTTGCAATTCTTCTGGTTTCCTCAACTTGTCGACGGCTGAACTTTTGTAATTTTAAGGGTGGAATAATCAGATGCATGCTGCGTGGTGTTGTCAAATCCAATATGAGGAAGCCCTTATCAGCCATAATCCCATCACCAGCTTCACATAAATCGAGGAGTCCTGACTTAATTGTCAACTGTTTATCACTAATACTTCCACTCCATAAGTCCGAAACAAAAGTTATAATTCCTGATGGACTTATTCCTAGAAGTGCTTTCCAGGTCATATGTGACTTGTAATGTGAATACATCATTGACTTGTTAGCGAGTGATTGTGGGGTTTCTGTGTAGAACTCAGTGCAGTCAATAATTATTCGACAGTTCGGGTATTTCCTTTTGAACTTTTGTGGCATTGTTACTTTTAATGTCTTTCTGGATGGCCAAGCAACTAATGTAGAAAGTTTTACACTCATGTATGAAATCCACTGGTTTGTTATGTTTGAACATGTTGATTTTGACACATGGAACCTCCTTGCTAAGTCCTCAAGAAGAAGTCCTAATCTTAATCTCATTAAAACTAAAAAAAAATTCATCAATAAGTCGCAGTGATCTTGGCCGGCCCTTGTTTTCTCCATTTCCGCATCTATTTGTGTGAATCTCTACATCATCCATTTCATCAAAAAGTAAATTAAAAGTTTCTACATTTGGTAAACCTGTATAAAACATACACATCTCATTACTTTTAATGTCTTCCACAGTCAGATCAGGTTTGTTAACTTGTACTCCAACTTCAGAAGTTGTTTTTGTCATACACTTACATAATGGAGTTTCATGGTCTGTTTGTGTTGAAACACTATATGTAGAAATTGAAACTAAACTAGCCCCTTCTGTCTGAGTAGAACAGGACACTCCTACTTTGTCGGTCTGTATGTCTTTATTTAGCATTTTCTGAACAGTAAATTCAATCTTTCCAGCATAGTCATGGAACTTTATTGAAGCAAACTCGGATACACTGCTTGTAGTTAACGTACAGTCTGGCCCAACATACTCTTCTTCATTCTCTTCTTCATTCTCCGTCTCTTGGCCTTCATCACTACATGTGAATGTCGATTCTGAACTTTCCACCTGAAATTACATTTATAACAGGATTATTATTTGTACGGTATTTAGTATGGTTCTATTTATTAAAGCCATACCACCTCTTAAAATAAACAAAAAATTCTCAAACTTGGCCAATAAGAAAAAATATATTTATCAAAGGTGTCAATAGTACACAAACAAAATCCAATTAATTACAATAAATTTAAGTAATTGTCCATAAAATTACAGGATATTATAGAAAAAAGCTTTAATAAAATGCTCAATGTTTGTAATAAATATAATACATTTTGTAGTTAATATGGATTTATCAGATTATACAGGTTATAATCTGTAGTATAGTTATGACACCAGACAAGTTGTCTAAAGAATAAAAACTCTTATTCAATAAGTTTCATTCTATTCCTTTCCTTTAAGTATTATTTTAGATCATTCACAGCATTCATATAGATCTATATAGTAATAGTATTCATGATGGTACAGAAACAACATATTGTAGTTCACTGATTATACAGATAATAAAATCTGAGTTATGAAACAGAATCATATCTTATGTTTGGCATATTCCAATAATATTGCAAATAAAATACATTCATATAAAGTTTAGATGGTGTTCAATATATTTAAAATAAGTAGCTAAATTTAAATTAAATTAACCCAGAGACAACATAGGCCAATTGAAATAAAGATAATATATAATTTATCTAAATAACATTGTTTTTGTTTTCCTCATTTTAAATTATTACTTGTTTCGATGTTATACTGTTTACCACTCACCCAATCTTATAATTAATAATGTCTCATTTCACAACATCAATGTTTTGACAAAATTTAAAAATGAAATAAAAATCACTATCATGCTTAAGTTATGTGATTTGTCTTTGGCATGATAAACATTTGAAAAAATTTCTAAACCTCGACATTTTGATCATTTGTATTATGAAATCAAATTACTAAATCTGCAGTATGTCGTCTACTAATATTCTATGTCAGCATTTTGATTCTATGTATAGTAACAATCAACCATCATTGCCTCCTATGTTTCTGTTGTACTAAATGAGCTAGAAGCCCTCATGCAGAAACTAGGCCTAAAGAGGTGTGACAAAAAATTATAACGGGATCGTCCGATCGCATAATTCATTGTTCAATGCCACACAACCTCTTAATTAATAATAGGTTAAGTTTCTTATTAATAAGAAAATATTATGTAGGCCTAAACTATAACAAAAAAAAAATTTACCGGTGAAAATAAGACCAATCCACAAATATGGCCGATTTGACCTATTTCATTCCTTGCCCTGCATGACCTTGACATTTCGAATATCTCAGCAGAGGAATAAATTCCTTTTTTTTACCGTCTTTACCAAAATATTTTGTTACCGTTTTGACAGTTTTGTTACAATTAACACCTAGCCTAACGTTTTTATTTTTGTTACCGTTTGCGTTTTGACTTGTTGTTAGTACCGGTCTACTTCTCTTACTCTAGGCCTAACCGGCTACTGCCCAAACTCAAAGTAGACAGAGACTGAGAGAGCGGAAAAGCAAAATAAAACTCAGACTTACCTTAGATAATTTAAATATCTTTTCCTTGTTGTTTATGATAAACACACATGGTACGGGGTTTTCTTTTGTATATTTTCCGTTGACGAAGTGAGCAGAACAAAGTCGATCGTTCTTCGAATTCAACACAAAGTTTTGGCTAACAGCTTTCAGACGTTTAATCCAGAGTTTTCGTAGCCTTTCGTCCGTCGGAAATCTATGTAACGTAACACAAAGTTTATTCACAATTTTTCCTCCATAGTTACTGCAAATGCAACAATAATGTCGCTTTTTAATCGTCGATTTTGGTGTAGGCCTAGATTCGCTCATCTTCGCGCTCATTTACTTTGCTCTCCACCGGAAGTCAAGATAAGATTTCCACGCACAAGAGCGCTCAGGGGAGGTAATTATTCAAGGGAGGTAACAACAGTTATTGAACAGGACTATACTTCTATGGATAGATGTAGCAAACGATCCAAAAAATAATAAATTTCTGAACAGTTTTGATCGCGCCGTGATTTAGAGATAGATGACGTCATCGATCCATGACGTAATAACTTGTGTCGTCACGTACGGTTAACGGTACTGTGAAAACCCATACGAGAATGCGTCTGACCTAGTTATCCAGAATCTGTTATTTCAATGACGTAAGAACGACGCGATAGTTTCGGATGTGTGAAAACCCAGCCGTTTGAAAACCATCCCTGGTTGTTGAATTTCGTCATTCCGTGGAATAATTTTACCGTATTTCCCGTAAAGCTTGCAGGTAGGTTAAACTATTTTATTCTATATTTCTATAACTATATATACAAACCTAATAACACATAGAATCAACCCGACGTCACGGAAATGTTGCAGATCCAAAAAAGAGGAAAATTTTTGACATGTCATAGTCATAGCTTCATCAGTTCAAGATGTTATAAATTATAAACTAGGCCTTATGAACTAGGCCTAATAATAAAATGAATGAAGGCATTGTCGTGAATGAGAGCGCAGGTTATTACTTCGATCACGCATTCACAGATTTTCACAAACTCGGACCACTTTTTTTTTTCTTCAGAGTCGGACCAAGTTTTAACGTGAAAGTGAAACTTTATTCTTTGGTCAGTTGATGATCATCACAAATTCAGACCACCTGTCCAGTTTTTAGTGATAAGCTTACTCAAATAATGTCGGCCGCTACATTCATTGATCCCTTGGACAACAGGGGCCTTTTTCTAAAAAAAAACTTACGATAAATTGTGTTGTAAGTTCTGCATTTTGCAATGAATACTTCCACACTTTTACTTTTACGACAAATTGTAATTGTTTTTTACATCTGTTTACAAAGAGACTTTTAGAGAAACGGGCCCCAGTTGTTTATAGTATTTTTTGATCTCATGTACCGTATCTCTATTTAGAATGTACCGGTCCTCATAAAAAACAGTGGTGTGACATATTATGATTATGGCTAGCTGATCACCTGATTTTTTAATACAAGTTTATTTTAGTACCGTACCCTATCTTTTGTTTGAACAATGAACCATATGTACAAAACTGTCTTCGATTCTGTGATTAGAACAAATTTTCCTGCTATTTTTCAGGTGCCTGTAGATTTCTCAATGTAAAGTAACTTAGGTTCTGACTGTCAGGACCAAAACACGCATCCTACAGATAAAGTTCAAAATGTTTATTCAATGTCAAAGTTTTCGATTAACAGCTTCAATATCACACATCTTACAACATCTAAGCTTACAGTTTACATTATCATTTCTGGAACAATACGAAAAAACATCCTGGCTCATATTATCTAAGACCTACAACCTTACTGGCGTCGAAGGGAAGGAAGTTATTTGGCCAGAGCAACACCTTATTGAGGACCATTATTAGTAAGTATATAAGTTGTATATTAAACTATTTTCTACTCCAGCTGGATCCCATTTCTCAAAAATTTGATAGTTAATGTATAAGCTTATGTGAAAAATTAACAATTTCATAACGTTATCGTTTATATTCATATCTTACACGAAGGTCTAACGTATTCGACGAAAGACCATGCGTATTCTTCAAACGTTGTCATACACTGTGCTATTGTGTGACATAAACTGGTATATCATAACGGTTAGTATACGTATAAGTTAACGAAAAGTTCTCCTATAACTTTATGGCCCTAATTCGTTATAAAATCCGGTACGCTATTCACACCCGAAATTAACTAACTATATCATACTTTTTGTTATAGTTTTAAAGAAAGTGAGATAGCCGTATAACACTGACAAGGCCTTAAAATGAAATTTTATAAACTATTATCCTGAGATATTGTCCATAATATTATTGCCCTTGCCCCAAAATCTTGAATATGATATAACTATCTTAGTTTTAAACCAATTTTGATGAAACTTAAAATGAAAGGCTTGAGTTAAGTTTACTCAGGTGCTGATTAAATTTAAGACTTTTTCGTTGGGCGTATATGGCTGTGGTCCATTATGCGCATTTTATGTCAATGTGTTTCTGCACCTTTCAATGGTTAAGTTACTGTCATGTTTGATATTAATTGTTGCACTATGATAACAACTTTAAAGCATCTGATGATCATTTTTTCAGGGAGCATCCGGCGAAACAAAAACCACAAAAATGGAAACAGAAGATAATATCAAAGACCAAAACCGAAAGTTGTTTACCAATTCAAGGGACAATAAGGGGAACAGAAAAATTTGCATGCAAGAGGCTACAGCGAGTGTTTTAAATGTTGTGTAAATAATGCCATTGATGATGCGAAAACTAACATTTATTAAGGGAAAGGGAGGAGGTCGGGTGTTTTTAATTACATACGTTATATTTATATATTTAGAACAATTTCTGCCTTTCATTTCTATATTGCTCTACAAATACTGCATTGAGCTCTATTTCATTTCTATATCGCTATACAATAACTGTAAATTTATTATAAATGTAAGAAGCACTTTTTATTTGTAAATATTTTGTTATTCTACTATATTTTGTTTTGTTCTTTTTGTAAACCTTTATACTGGGTATAATTGTATGCTGTCCACATAATATATGCATTCAATCTTATCTTATCTTTCAATGTAGTTGAAACAATAATAAAGTAAAAACCGAACATTATGTGCGTTACTCAGAGAAAAGGTAAATTCTGATGTCTTTGAAAATTGCAATATTTCTGTGATTTTAGGATTTGAAAACTAAGATCAATTTATGTTGTTGAATGTGGAACACTGCTGCAAGATTTTATTGCCTTTTTAACTTTATTTTAGCATGTTTCATGTTTCAATTCAGAGCTTCTGAGCTGTTTATGTCTTTAATATTACAGAAAAATGTTACACCTTGATGGAAAATCACATTTTATGACGTCTTTGAATGCATAATGGATAAGGATTTTCAGTAAAGGAAAAACCCAATTTGCCCACTTGGCCCACATGGGGCCCATATTATCCCCACGTGTAGCCCAGATAGCCCTTATGGGTACCATCTGTGTAGCGTAGCCCATATAAAACCCATTATATAGCCCACTTGGCCCACTTGGGACCCACATGGGTGCCATGGTGCAAATGCATAATGGGGCCCATGTGGGCTATCTGGGCCCCATGTGTAGCCCAGTTAACCCACATGGGTACCATATGGGGAGCCCATGTGGGACCCATGTTGCAGCCCACTTGGCCCATTTAGGGCCCACATGGGTCCCACATATTTTGTTAGCTGGGTTTCATCTAGCAATTGGAATAAATTAAATGAAGCTGGATTAGTATCCGAAAATGAATACTGTAAAGGAAAGAATGATTACGGTGATGGTGGAATTATATTCGGTTTATATTTAGCGCCGAAAGTCAAATACAATATCATACTAACTTCAGATGGTGTTTTAAAAGAAAAGAAAACATTTAAAGGTTATTCTAATGATAAGATAACTGTAGACGATTATATTCGGTTGGCTAGTGGATATGATATATCAAATGAATTTAAGAGAAATTGGGAAAAAAGTTTCACAAATGGAGTAGTTATTCCAAGGGATGATGATAAACAAAAGAAAGTTTTTAGAAGTTATTTAAATCTTGTAAAGAGAAAGGCTCCAAATTGTGAAGGAATCATGTATCCTTATTGTAATAAAGATGAATTGAGTTTGGATGGAAACTATGAATTTGATGATTTCGATTATCTAACTATTCAAGAAGAGAATGAAGAGTTACTTAATTCTTTTTAAATGAAGTTGAATAACAATTTCTTCGTTTCCAAAGTCTATAAACCTATTTTTGCCATCTTTGATTTCCAGATTTATATCTTTGATCATAAAGGAATTAAGTGGTAAATATGTTGTTTGAAATGGTTTTTCTATAATTCTATATCCAATAGGAACAGTGAATGTTGGAAGACTGTAAATAATCTGACGTTTGTATTTATTGAAAAATCCACCGTTTATTAAATTGCAATGTATATTGATCACATCGACATCATTCTCGATATTAGCTTTATGTGGTGCTATAGTTGATTGGGTGTATACTCGTTTATCAAATCCTAGTAACGTATTCAATGAATTTTCTACGTTGAAATCAACTTGACTATTATTTCTTAATATCAATTTCATTTTGTTCAGATTTAAATTACCTTCGAATTCAATATTGTTTTTACCATTGACACTTCCTGCGTATTCAGATAGGTATTCGTTAATGGCTATGTATTCGTAGCTTCCTGGTAGTAAACTTATGGTTTTGAATGTAGCTCCATTATCCGTCGATATTTTCAGTTGATTGTTTTTTTCGTTGATATTTCTAATGGAATTGTAAACAGAGAAATACTTTAATCCCAATTCATATTCTTGATTTCGATCGAGTTCATACTCATAATCTAGAGATAATTTAATGTCTGATTTATTTGAGGTGATGACGAATAGTTGACTCATTTTTAATAACACTTTTATAATCATTTTTATCTATGATACCTTTTTCTAGGAGTCTTTTTAATATACAATTTAATTCATTATATTGTCTGTGTGATTGGTGTCCTTCCTTCATTGCCGCTAATATTATTTGCAATCTATTAGGCAATTCTTCGTTGTTGTCTGGTAGAAAAATTACACCATCTCCTGTATGTCCCAAAAAGTCATCGATTTCTTCTATAATATCATCACTGTAGTTATCATCACTAGCATCGGTGTTATCATCTAATTCTTTTTCCAGTCTTCTTAATCTTAAAGTTTTTGGTCCTCCTGTCCTTGTCGATGTAAGAATTTCCACGTATGAATTTAAATCTTTGAAATTATAATCTTTATCATACCCATTCAAAAGATTTATCATACCGGGTGTTAAATCATATATAGCGTCTATTCTGTCAATCTTAAATGTTGGGTTGAGTTGATTGAAACGTATCCTAAAACCGTTAAGAATCAATCCATCCTGATCAATTGTTGGCTTTATTGTTTTGGCTAGGGTTGGATTTGGATTTGAAAAATAACGTTTTATATCATCTAATGTCCTGATTACGATTCCATCATCTTCAATGGGATATTCTATTTGTGGAGGAGATTGTTGAATTTGTTGTTTAGGAGCTTCTAATTTATTCTTGATATCCTCTTGACTTTTTAATATTGGTTTAAATAAAGTTTGTAGATTTTCCGTTAATCCGAGTTGTTGTAATCTGTTATTTTCAACTTGGGTCTTTATTTTATTCTTAGCTTTGATATATTCTCTATTTCTTTTTAAAATATAATCCATTCCATTTTTAAAAAAATAAATTAACATATGTTTATCATTACTCTTTCACCCGCAGGTTTTCTTGTATTAACGAATACATATCCATGTTCCTCTGGATTTCTCCATTGAGCTTTACAAACCTTTTTAAACGAATCTCTGTCCATTCCGTGATTTATCGACTGTATGATTTGAGATAAATCTTTATCGTTTAATTCAAATAATAAAAAACAATTAGCATTTTTTCTAATAAACATAGAATCCATCCCGTAAAAAGATTGGGATTGGTATAAGCAGTGACAGTTGTGATGTCTTCCCTTCGTGAAGAATTCTTGTTGAACAGATTGATTTTTTTGCGCTACGCAGTCGTCAAACAATATTAAGTTCTTTCGTTTACTATCAATATTAGACAAGTCCAAATCATTTACATTTTTTGTCAGAAACACTTTTATGTCAGTTGGATTGAAAGATGGATTCTTTTCTTTTATGAAGTTATCTAAGATATCTTTTATTTCTATCTCATTGTTGTCCTCGTAATAATTCTTGAACATATTTCTTTGGTAAATATTCTAAAGCGTTGAGAAATTGATAATACGATTGTTCTGGTGTTGTTGTGTAGATATATAGAGAATCAAAATCTAAAAGGTTGGGTGTTGTCAACATGTTAAAAGTGAGATGAGTTTTCCCAGAACCTGAACTAACGCATATACACATGAGCATTGGATTATTAGGAAATATTTCTGAATGATTAAATTTCCTTCCCATTTTTATGTACCAAAAATTACACCTTCTCCTTTATACTTTGAAAGATATATTCCTTCTCCAGTGTGTATATTTTTAAAAAATATTCCATTACCCTTATGTTTGACTTTGATTTCCCCTGTGTCAATACTATCCACTAATTCAGTTAATCCTTGTTTGACAGTTTTCTTAGTTTCTTCACTAAATCGATTTCCAAATTCTTTAACTGTGCCTAATATGTCTGCTACTCCCGAACCTTTTGCTAACTTTTCCATTTCCAAATTATGTCTACGTTTTTCACTTTTTTCAGCTTCGGCTGCTTTCTTGGCATTGACGGCTTGAACTATTCCTGCTGTTCCGCCGGCCGTGGCACCGGCAGCGGCCAAACCTGCAAAGATCAAGGGTAGGAAAGGTAAAAATCCACCTTCCTTTATGTTCTTGTCAATTCTTTCTAAATCTATATCATCTCGTACTTTACAGTGTTTATATTTATCAATAAGTTTTTTAGTTATGCTGATTCTTTTACCATTGTAAGTAATTGTAGTTGGTTTTTCTGTTTCGATAGCATCTATTATTCTTTTTACTAAAGTTTCGGGTTTCATTTTTAAGGGATTAATTTATTCTATTCGAATCATCCGTCTGTCGGATATTTTTATTATATGTTTTGCTTCTTCCAATAATAAACAATAACCGGTTACATCTCCTTGTGTTTTTTCGATATGAATATTTATGTTTACTCCAGTTTTGAAAAGATCTTCTTGATGAGCTGATAGATCAAAACAGAAGATTGGGTGATTAATTGCAAAATCTACATATCCAAACTGAGGTGGATTTCCAAATAATTCACACATATTTTTATAATTTCTATACAATTCATTATAATCCTTTGTGGATGGATTAATAGTTAAAGGTTGGTTAGGGTAATTATCGTTGTTTAATCTTACTTGAACTTTACGGATTATAGGATCTTGAGTTTGGTTCATTGCCACTCTAAAGATACTGTTGTTATTTGTCTGAGAATCTGGTAAGTTCTTGAAACCAACTATTAAATATCTTGCTGGTTTAATGCTGTTAGTGATTGGCCATGTTGTGGATTCTCCAGTTAAAGTCATGCTCCCTACAGTGTTGCGACGAAGAAAAGCTATTTCAATGTCTTTAGTTAACGAGTTGAATATTCTCGTTTCTACTTCAATTGATGGTGTTATTACGGGTATGAAAAGTTGGAGATTTGTTATTTCTAATTTTGCATTTGAATTAGCTTCTCCAAAGAATATCTTATCGTCATTAATTTCTCTTTGTAAATGAATTTTAAATGGTAAACCTATAGAAACTTTTCGATGTTCTAAAAGACCGAATAAAGGATATAATTTCCAATTTACGTAATTACCCCATCTATTATCCTCAACAACATTATTGTACTGATTTACTCGTTTGTCAAACCCATGGTTTACTGCTCTACCGATCCTCTCGATGCTATTCCTGGCTATGACCCTCATTCTGGCGTCATCAGCATCGTTAGCTACAGTTCTTACTGGTTCTTTTAAAACATTTCCATCACCAACATCGGGTATCCAACCCGAGACTGAATCGTAGTTTTTGGGATAAAGGACTGTTTTCAACATTGTGTCAAATTCTCCAGGGTGTTTGATGGTTTCTATGGGGTTTGATCCCGCTTCCAAAACCATTTCGCTAAATAAAGAAGGAAAGAAATTGTTTTCTAAAGTTGTATTAGTCTGTGGGACTCTATTTTCATTTGCGGTTCCGTCCTTGATTTTGAAATCGCATCTGAAATAGGCATCGGAAAGTAATAACCAATTTGACAGACTATTGATCTCGAAAGTGACCCTACCACCATCATTCAATTGTGATTTAGACCCCACAGATGGAGCAATCACTACGTAATCTTCTTTCTTACGATTAAATGAATATCTTATTAGTTCGTATAATCTAAAAATCGGATCAAGAATTTTATTTGCCATTTTTAGAGGGGCAATTTTAGGTTTTTTAACCAATCTAAAACTATAATTTGTAGTGTGCCGGCTTTGCTGTAAGCACGTCAGTGATATTTACATTGACTATTGTCTTCTGTAGCGTTGCACATGTAGGTATGACTTGCTGTTGAGGAAGTTTTAAGACCTCACAACTCATAGAACCTTGTTAGGGTGTAGGGTTTATGTTTTGAATACGTTTGTGTTTATTTTCTTATGTCATTGCAGTAGTCTGAACCTGGAACGTACAGAATCGTCGCCCCCCCCCCCCTTACCCTCCTGCTATAATAAATAATATTTTAAAAAAGTCATCTTTATTACAACAAAATAACAATTCAAAAGGACATAATACATATAAATAAGTTCAACAATGTATTAAAGGGAGGTAACAACTTTTACTGTATCACTCACAATGTTAATACCGGTCCTACAGGGCCGGTTATCGTGACATTACACACATCTATTTTTAGTTAATGTCCCTAGCAACTCACAAATAACACACTATAAATCTACTGAAGACAAACTATCGATTGCGTGAAGCTTGAGTTATTTTTAGAGCGGTCCTACAGGGCCGGTCATGATGACATTACACGCTATAACACTATACTATATAAATACACCATAACAAAGATATCCGCGTTATAAGCCGTGACAAACTATGAATTAAATAAACCCTTTAAATCGACAAAAACTCATTATCCTGTTGAATGCCAAACTTAAATGATATTAAACTAGAAACGCATAAAAAATCATTTCCAAAATATTTGCTCCTGAGGATTGGTTTCTAAACTTCGATTGATTTTCGCAATGTTTGAAACTAATTCGAAAATTGGCATGGATAAATTTCTAAATTTTGTGTAGCGTTTACACAGATTTGCTAGAGATCTCAATTTTCTAGCCCAACGCACCGAAATTGACAATTTGTCTGCCACAAAAGTGTCGAAGTTCCCACCATTCAATTTGAATAGTTTTTGTAGCCAACATCCAAATGTTACGTAATGTTGGATGGATTGTTTCTTATTTTTGATGTACTTGTCACAATTTATAAGTATTTCTTGAACATTTTCATTGTCATTAATTTTGTCGTCAAAATCTTTTATTTGTGTGTTTGTAATTGCATTGTCTCGAAGTCGAGTTTTTAGATATTCCAAATATTCGTTGGAGGATTTAGTTTGTTTGCTAGTCCGCGTTTCTTTATTAAAATCAATTTTTTCTGGTGTTTTGGACAGGGTTTTGAAAGTCGATTTGTGGTAATCGGCTGCACTTTGAACACTCTGTTTTTCAAGTTTGTCTTGTAATGTTGTATAATATTGTAAATATTCCTCATGGTATCTGATATGGCTTCTTATCGCTTTAGAAATATCCAAATCACGTATATCAAAATCCATGTCTTCTAATCCATCCGCTATTTCACTTTGTTGACCTGAAAAAAATATAATACATATATAATATACTCTTTGATAAATGTTTTATATTTTTTAACATGTTTATAGAAAGATTTATATTACATACTTGACAGATTCATGGATATCAGATTTAAACTACCAGTTGAACTTTCTGTAGTTTGTGATTGGTTTATCAGTTGGTCATCATCAGTTTTATCGGTTCTTTTATCATCCATGATCAACAGTTATGTGTGTTAGTATCGTCTGCTAAAATGAAAATCAGACATGTCGTATTAGTCACTAAACAATATCAGTTTGGTTTGGTATACTTGAAATTTGTTGCCTTGAAAGAACACACAAAGATACAAAATAAAATATTACATACCTGAGTTCAAAACTATCAATTTGTCCAAATTAGAGAGAGAATACAATGTTATACTTCATTCGCCCTCGCCCTGTTGACTGTTACAATGTGAATTCCAAAACCGGTTTTAGTAAGTTACTATTAATAACTTTTATGGCTTCCTTGAATGTAATTATAGAACGCGGTTAAAGGGAAGTAAATCTTTTAATCTTGATAAAACCAGACAACAACAAGTTTCTAAAAAATAAATAAATTATTTTAAAATAAAGGAGATGTATGTATTCCAAAATATAGGGGGATGTTGGTTATGTTGGATATGTTGGATATGAAGGGGTGTGGGTAGACTGTTTTTGTGTCTATAGATTGGAAGCATCAATTATCTCAAAAACACAAAAATATTGTTGGATATGAAGGGGTGTGGGTGGGGATGAGCTTATAGATCTGAAGCAAGTTTTTCCACATGAAATGAAAAATGGAATGGGGGAAACTTGCTTCAGATCTATAAGCTCTATAACTACTTACATTCTGTTCATAAAGAAAAGTGTAAATAGAATTAGTATTAATTTTGGATTAAATTTTGGCTATAGTTTAAATTTTGTAGCTTTATATCTTTCAGATTATCAGGTATTATTTTGTAAATTAAGAATATGTAATTTTTGGTCTATATTAGTCATTTATTTACTTGTTAAATTTCAAGGGACTAACACCTTGACCTTGACCCCTTTGACACTTATGACACTTTGCATAATGGGTCACATCCTAGTCAACATTGACCTTTGGTCATAGGGTCAAGGTCATGGTGTTAGATTGTAGGGGTCAACTAAGGGGTCATGTTGACCTTGACCCTAGGTCAATTAGAGCCTAAAGGAATAGAGTTCCGGAAAGTGATGTACATGTCAGATGTGCCCAAATTAAATAACCCTTTCCCTGACCCCTAATTGACCTAGGGTCATGGGGTCAACGTCTACATGACCCCCTCAATGAACCCTACAATTTGACACCATGACCTTGACCCTTGGTCAATTAGGGGCTAGGCAAAGGGGTTTGCAAATATGGGCACATGTGACATGTACATTACTTTCTGAAACTCTATTCCTTTGGGCCCTAATTGACCTAAGGTCGTGGGGTCAAGTCATATATCTCATCCTAGTTGACCTTTACAATCTAACGTCATGACCTTGACCTCCGGTCTTTTTTTACGTTTTTGCCTTACTTGATAATTCATCATTTTTAACTTTTAAAAAAACCAAAAAAAAAAAAAAAATTAACCGATTTGAAATTTTTTTTTTCTTTTTGATTAGAATGATTATATGTACTAACAGCCTTAATTTCAGGTTGATCGAACCATAAAATTTGGAGAAAAAAGGTCAAAATGTGTGTAATACTCCCATATTGGGTATGTTGTTGACTTGTCAAGCCAGAGTGAGAGTTGAAGGAATAGATCTACCAAGTTGAAATTTGGCGTGTGTCATCAGACCATAAAAATTCCAAGTTGATTGCTTGAAAATTGTGGATTTGAGGATGCTGAAAAAGTGTAAAAATATTTCCAAATGAACGGAAAAGTATATAATGTTGACTTGTTAAGCCAGAATGGATTGTGAAGGAATAGAGCTACAGAGTTGAAATTTGACATGTCAGTTCATATCATTAATACGGACTTTAAGCAAAATTTCAGGTTGATTGCATGAAAATTGTAGGTTTTGAGACTACAAAATAATGCGAAATTGGAGATGGGAGTGGGGGACTATTTCGAAGCTTATTACTCGAAAAGTACACCTTGGATCTTTATAAAATTTAAAAGCATGTATGTTGTCTTAATAAAGAAATAGGTAAAGAAAATTGAGCTTTGGAACTACAAAATTTATCAATTTCCAGCCAAATGACTTAAAAATTTGGGAGTGGATATTCGCCACCCGGGTGGCAAATAGTCTATCACAATAGAATTGGATATTCACCACCCGGGTGGCAGAAAAAATCTCTATATATTCATTGAATAGCATCCCTTTTGATATTATTCATTTGCCAGTGGCAAATTTACCAACTCTGACTAATTTGCACTGTATTTTGTCAAGTTCAGACAAGACAATGTTACTAAAAATTGAATTTCTTGCAAAAAAACGAAAGTAGAAATTCCACCATTTTGTTTACACAAGATTAGCATACATCCCAAAAGGTCCCGTGCTATGCTATGAAATTTAGCATCTTCTATGTACAGACACCATTACCAACACGATACTGAGCATATAGATAGGTTAGGTACTAAATTATAAATAAAATACGCCTATATTATGAAAAATAATTAAAAATAAATAAATAAAAATAATAAATCAATTAAAAACGGTCGTTAAAAAAGATAAACGGGTGGTAAATGGGTTGTAAGGCAGTGAATATGGTGTGCTGGTACTAAACACCACACGCAAGGGGTACGAAATGCTTGCGGGTGGCAAGCAAGGCGAACTGGTTCCATCTATGATGCACAGGGGGTAAACACTGAGTACGGTGGTACGTAAGGTGTATGGGTGGCAAGAAAGAGGTACTGGTTCAAATATTATGCACAGGTGGTAAGTACTTAGTACGGGTGGTAAGTAAGGTGTACAGGTGGCAAGGAAGACGTACTAGTTTTTAATATGATGCAAGGGTGGTAAACACTGAGTATGGGTGGTAAGTAAGGTGTGTGGGTGGCAAGAAAGAAGTACTGATTCCAAATATGATGCACTGGTGGTAAACACTGAGTACGGGTGGTAAGTAAGGTGTACGGGTGGCTAGGAAGATGTACTGGTTTTCAATATGATACAAGGGTGGTAAACACTGAGTACGGGTGGTAAGTAAGGTGTACGGGTGCTAGGCACACTGCTTCGAAATATGATGCACGGGTGGTAAACACTGAGTACGGGTGGTAAGTAAGATGTACGGGTGGCAAGCAAGAAGTAATGATTCCAAATATGATGCACGGGTGGTAAACACTGAGTACGGGTGGTAGCTAGGGTGTGCGGGTGGCAAGCAAGGCGTACTGGTTCAAATGTTATGCTCGGGTGGTAAACACTGAGTACGGCTGGTAGGTAGGGTGTGCGGGTGGCAAGGAAGACGTACTGGTTTCTAATATGATACAAGGGTGGTAAACACTGAGTACGGGTGGTAAGTAAGGTGTACGGGTGCAAGGCACACTGCTTCGAAATATGATGCACGGGTGGTAAACACTGAGTACGGGTGGTAAGTAAGATGTACGGGTGGCAAGCAAGAAGTAATGATTCCAAATATGATGCACGGGTGGTAAACACTGAGTACGGGTGGTAGCTAGGGTGTGCGGGTGGCAAGCAAGGCGTACTGGTTCAAATGTTATGCTCGGGTGGTAAACACTGAGTACGGCTGGTAGGTAGGGTGTGCGGGTGGCAAGGAAGACGTACTGGTTTCTAATATGATGCAAGGGTGGTAAACACTGAGTACGGGTGGTAAGTAAGGTGTACGGGTGGCTAGCAAGGCACACTGCTTCGAAATATGATGCAAGGGTGGTAAACACTGAGTAGGCCTACGGGTGGTAAGTAAGATGTACGGGTGGCAAGCAAGAAGTACTGATTCCAAATATGATGCACTGGTGGTAAACACTGAGTACGGGTGGTAGGTAGTGTATGCGGGTGGCAAGGAAGACGTACTGGTTCAAATGTTATGCAAGGGTGGTAAATACTGATTGTGGGTGGTTAGTAAGTTGTGCGGGTGGCAAGCTTGACGTACTGGTTCAAATATGATGCAAGGGTGGTAAACACTGAGTACGGGTGGTAAGTAAGGTGTATGGATGGCTAGCAAGGCACACTGCTTCGAAATATGATGCACGGGTCGTAAACACTGCTACGGGTGGTAAGTAAGGTGTGTGGGTGGCAAGGAAGACGTACTGGTTCAAATATTATGCAAGGGTGGTAAATACTGAGTACGGGTGGTAAGTAAGATGTACGGGTGGCAAGCAAGAAGTACTGATTCCAAATATGATGCACTGGTGGTAAACACTGAGTACGGGTGGTAGGTAGTGTATGCGGGTGGCAAGGAAGACGTACTGGTTCAAATGTTATGCTAGGGTGGTAAATACTGATTGTGGGTGGTTAGTAAGTTGTGCGGGTGGCAAGCTTGACGTACTGGTTCAAATATGATGCAAGGGTGGTAAACACTGAGTACGGGTGGTAAGTAAGGTGTATGGATGGCTAGCAAGGCACACTGCTTCGAAATATGATGCACGGGTCGTAAACACTGCGTACGGGTGGTAAGTAAGGTGTGTGGGTGGCAAGGAAGACGTACTGGTTCAAATATTATGCAAGGGTGGTAAATACTGAGTACGGGTGGTAAGCAAGGTGTACGGGTGGCAAGCAAGACGTACTGGTTCAAATATTATGCAGGGGTTGTAGACACTGTGCACGTGTGGTAAGTAAGGTATGCAGGTGGTAATAAGGTATAACTTAGTAAACACGACGTTCTGACTAAAAGCGATTCCTAGCTGAGACATGGGGCCGATCCAACGTGCTGTCAGTATTCGGTCTATTTTGAAAGCATGAATAACCACTCTGAAAACGCAAAGAAAGCTAAATTGGGGAAAATCGCCCATCCTGGAAGAATGCCCTCTCAGGTAACAAAACAAACAAGTTAAAATACAACTAAAATACTATATTACTAATGTATTGTTAAACAAAATTATTATCCTGAGCATCATTGATTACTTATAAAAAATATCAAAAACATTAAGTCATCTGCCATATAGTTACCCAGCTTGAGAGGATGCCCTCTCAGGTAACAAAACAAACAAGTTAAAATACAACTAAAATACTATATTACTAATGTATTGTTAAACAAAATTATTATCCTGAGCATCATTGATTACTTATAAAAAATATCAAAAACATTAAGTCATCTGCCATATAGTTACCAAGCTTTAGAGGATGCCCTCTCACGTAACAAAACAAACAAGTTAAAATACAACTAAAATACTATATTACTAATGTATTGTTAAACAAAATTATTATCCTGAGCATCATTGATTACTTATATAAAATATCAAAAACATTATGAGACATTAATAACAGTTCAAAGTCATCTGCCATATAGTTACCCAGCTTTAGAAAATGCCCTCTTAATTAAAGATGTTTTCTTAACTTTTTATGTGTATAAGGGACAATGATAGCATCGATTTGCACCATTCCAATTTTTCGACGTCTGTGGTTATTGTAATTATCAATTTGTCCAAATTAGAGAGAGAATACAATGTTATACTTCATTCGCCCTCGCCCTGTTGACTGTTACAATGTGAATTCCAAAACCGGTTTTAGTAAGTTACTATTAATAACTTTTATGGCTTCCTTGAATGTAATTATAGAACGCGGTTAAAGGGAAGTAAATCTTTTAATCTTGATAAAACCAGACAACAACAAGTTTCTAAAAAATAAATAAATTATTTTAAAATAAAGGAGATGTATGTATTCCAAAATATAGGGGGATGTTGGATATGTTGGATATGAAGGGGTGTGGGTAGACTGTTTTTGTGTCTATAGATTGGAAGCATCAATTATCTCAAAAACACAAAAATATTGTTGGATATGAAGGGGTGTGGGTGGGGATGAGCTTATAGATCTGAAGCAAGTTTTTCCACATGAAATGAAAAATGGAATGGGGGAAACTTGCTTCAGATCTATAAGCTCTATAACTACTTACATTCTGTTCATAAAGAAAAGTGTAAATAGAATTAGTATTAATTTTGGATTAAATTTTGGCTATAGTTTAAATTTTGTAGCTTTATATCTTTCAGATTATCAGGTATTATTTTGTAAATTAAGAATATGTAATTTTTGGTCTATATTAGTCATTTATTTACTTGTTAAATTTCAAGGGACTAACACCTTGACCTTGACCCCTTTGACACTTATGACACTTTGCATAATGGGTCACATCCTAGTCAACATTGACCTTTGGTCATAGGGTCAAGGTCATGGTGTTAGATTGTAGGGGTCAACTAAGGGGTCATGTTGACCTTGACCCTAGGTCAATTAGAGCCTAAAGGAATAGAGTTCCGGAAAGTGATGTACATGTCAGATGTGCCCAAATTAAATAACCCTTTCCCTGACCCCTAATTGACCTAGGGTCATGGGGTCAACGTCTACATGACCCCCTCAATGAACCCTACAATTTGACACCATGACCTTGACCCTTGGTCAATTAGGGGCTAGGCAAAGGGGTTTGCAAATATGGGCACATGTGACATGTACATTACTTTCTGAAACTCTATTCCTTTGGGCCCTAATTGACCTAAGGTCATGGGGTCAAGTCATATATCTCATCCTAGTTGACCTTTACAATCTAACGTCATGACCTTGACCTCCGGTCTTTTTTTACGTTTTTGCCTTACTTGATAATTCATCATTTTTAACTTTTAAAAAAACCAAAAAAAAAAAAAAAATTAACCGATTTGAAATTTTTTTTTTCTTTTTGATTAGAATGATTATATGTACTAACAGCCTTAATTTCAGGTTGATCGAACCATAAAATTTGGAGAAAAAAGGTCAAAATGTGTGTAATACTCCCATATTGGGTATGTTGTTGACTTGTCAAGCCAGAGTGAGAGTTGAAGGAATAGATCTACCAAGTTGAAATTTGGCGTGTGTCATCAGACCATAAAAATTCCAAGTTGATTGCTTGAAAATTGTGGATTTGAGGATGCTGAAAAAGTGTAAAAATATTTCCAAATGAACGGAAAAGTATATAATGTTGACTTGTTAAGCCAGAATGGATTGTGAAGGAATAGAGCTACAGAGTTGAAATTTGACATGTCAGTTCATATCATTAATACGGACTTTAAGCAAAATTTCAGGTTGATTGCATGAAAATTGTAGGTTTTGAGACTACAAAATAATGCGAAATTGGAGATGGGAGTGGGGGACTATTTCGAAGCTTATTACTCGAAAAGTACACCTTGGATCTTTATAAAATTTAAAAGCATGTATGTTGTCTTAATAAAGAAATAGGTAAAGAAAATTGAGCTTTGGAACTACAAAATTTATCAATTTCCAGCCAAATGACTTAAAAATTTGGGAGTGGATATTCGCCACCCGGGTGGCAAATAGTCTATCACAATAGAATTGGATATTCACCACCCGGGTGGCAGAAAAAATCTCTATATATTCATTGAATAGCATCCCTTTTGATATTATTCATTTGCCAGTGGCAAATTTACCAACTCTGACTAATTTGCACTGTATTTTGTCAAGTTCAGACAAGACAATGTTACTAAAAATTGAATTTCTTGCAAAAAAACGAAAGTAGAAATTCCACCATTTTGTTTACACAAGATTAGCATACATCCCAAAAGGTCCCGTGCTATGCTATGAAATTTAGCATCTTCTATGTACAGACACCATTACCAACACGATACTGAGCATATAGATAGGTTAGGTACTAAATTATAAATAAAATACGCCTATATTATGAAAAATAATTAAAAATAAATAAATAAAAATAATAAATCAATTAAAAACGGTCGTTAAAAAAGATAAACGGGTGGTAAATGGGTTGTAAGGCAGTGAATATGGTGTGCTGGTACTAAACACCACACGCAAGGGGTACGAAATGCTTGCGGGTGGCAAGCAAGGCGAACTGGTTCCATCTATGATGCACAGGGGGTAAACACTGAGTACGGTGGTACGTAAGGTGTATGGGTGGCAAGAAAGAGGTACTGGTTCAAATATTATGCACAGGTGGTAAGTACTTAGTACGGGTGGTAAGTAAGGTGTACAGGTGGCAAGGAAGACGTACTAGTTTTTAATATGATGCAAGGGTGGTAAACACTGAGTATGGGTGGTAAGTAAGGTGTGTGGGTGGCAAGAAAGAAGTACTGATTCCAAATATGATGCACTGGTGGTAAACACTGAGTACGGGTGGTAAGTAAGGTGTACGGGTGGCTAGGAAGATGTACTGGTTTTCAATATGATACAAGGGTGGTAAACACTGAGTACGGGTGGTAAGTAAGGTGTACGGGTGCTAGGCACACTGCTTCGAAATATGATGCACGGGTGGTAAACACTGAGTACGGGTGGTAAGTAAGATGTACGGGTGGCAAGCAAGAAGTAATGATTCCAAATATGATGCACGGGTGGTAAACACTGAGTACGGGTGGTAGCTAGGGTGTGCGGGTGGCAAGCAAGGCGTACTGGTTCAAATGTTATGCTCGGGTGGTAAACACTGAGTACGGCTGGTAGGTAGGGTGTGCGGGTGGCAAGGAAGACGTACTGGTTTCTAATATGATACAAGGGTGGTAAACACTGAGTACGGGTGGTAAGTAAGGTGTACGGGTGCAAGGCACACTGCTTCGAAATATGATGCACGGGTGGTAAACACTGAGTACGGGTGGTAAGTAAGATGTACGGGTGGCAAGCAAGAAGTAATGATTCCAAATATGATGCACGGGTGGTAAACACTGAGTACGGGTGGTAGCTAGGGTGTGCGGGTGGCAAGCAAGGCGTACTGGTTCAAATGTTATGCTCGGGTGGTAAACACTGAGTACGGCTGGTAGGTAGGGTGTGCGGGTGGCAAGGAAGACGTACTGGTTTCTAATATGATGCAAGGGTGGTAAACACTGAGTACGGGTGGTAAGTAAGGTGTACGGGTGGCTAGCAAGGCACACTGCTTCGAAATATGATGCAAGGGTGGTAAACACTGAGTAGGCCTACGGGTGGTAAGTAAGATGTACGGGTGGCAAGCAAGAAGTACTGATTCCAAATATGATGCACTGGTGGTAAACACTGAGTACGGGTGGTAGGTAGTGTATGCGGGTGGCAAGGAAGACGTACTGGTTCAAATGTTATGCAAGGGTGGTAAATACTGATTGTGGGTGGTTAGTAAGTTGTGCGGGTGGCAAGCTTGACGTACTGGTTCAAATATGATGCAAGGGTGGTAAACACTGAGTACGGGTGGTAAGTAAGGTGTATGGATGGCTAGCAAGGCACACTGCTTCGAAATATGATGCACGGGTCGTAAACACTGCTACGGGTGGTAAGTAAGGTGTGTGGGTGGCAAGGAAGACGTACTGGTTCAAATATTATGCAAGGGTGGTAAATACTGAGTACGGGTGGTAAGTAAGATGTACGGGTGGCAAGCAAGAAGTACTGATTCCAAATATGATGCACTGGTGGTAAACACTGAGTACGGGTGGTAGGTAGTGTATGCGGGTGGCAAGGAAGACGTACTGGTTCAAATGTTATGCTAGGGTGGTAAATACTGATTGTGGGTGGTTAGTAAGTTGTGCGGGTGGCAAGCTTGACGTACTGGTTCAAATATGATGCAAGGGTGGTAAACACTGAGTACGGGTGGTAAGTAAGGTGTATGGATGGCTAGCAAGGCACACTGCTTCGAAATATGATGCACGGGTCGTAAACACTGCGTACGGGTGGTAAGTAAGGTGTGTGGGTGGCAAGGAAGACGTACTGGTTCAAATATTATGCAAGGGTGGTAAATACTGAGTACGGGTGGTAAGCAAGGTGTACGGGTGGCAAGCAAGACGTACTGGTTCAAATATTATGCAGGGGTTGTAGACACTGTGCACGTGTGGTAAGTAAGGTATGCAGGTGGTAATAAGGTATAACTTAGTAAACACGACGTTCTGACTAAAAGCGATTCCTAGCTGAGACATGGGGCCGATCCAACGTGCTGTCAGTATTCGGTCTATTTTGAAAGCATGAATAACCACTCTGAAAACGCAAAGAAAGCTAAATTGGGGAAAATCGCCCATCCTGGAAGAATGCCCTCTCAGGTAACAAAACAAACAAGTTAAAATACAACTAAAATACTATATTACTAATGTATTGTTAAACAAAATTATTATCCTGAGCATCATTGATTACTTATAAAAAATATCAAAAACATTAAGTCATCTGCCATATAGTTACCCAGCTTGAGAGGATGCCCTCTCAGGTAACAAAACAAACAAGTTAAAATACAACTAAAATACTATATTACTAATGTATTGTTAAACAAAATTATTATCCTGAGCATCATTGATTACTTATAAAAAATATCAAAAACATTAAGTCATCTGCCATATAGTTACCAAGCTTTAGAGGATGCCCTCTCACGTAACAAAACAAACAAGTTAAAATACAACTAAAATACTATATTACTAATGTATTGTTAAACAAAATTATTATCCTGAGCATCATTGATTACTTATATAAAATATCAAAAACATTATGAGACATTAATAACAGTTCAAAGTCATCTGCCATATAGTTACCCAGCTTTAGAAAATGCCCTCTTAATTAAAGATGTTTTCTTAACTTTTTATGTGTATAAGGGACAATGATAGCATCGATTTGCACCATTCCAATTTTTCGACGTCTGTGGTTATTGTAATTCCACTGAAACGGACGCGTTTTATGACGTCATTAGAGGTAAAAGCTGATATGATTAGTAGCTTTAACCTCTAGTGTTAAAACGCGTTAGTTTTAGTGAAATTGCAATAACCACAGACTTCGGAATGAAAATTGGAATGGTGCAAATTGATGCTATCATTGTCCCTTATACACATAAAAAGTTTAGAAAACATCTTTTTTACAATCCCTTTAACTAGTTATATGTTTATTTAGATAAGATATACACGACACTTCCCAAATTTCCACCCGGTCTTAAAGATTGTGATGGGTTAATGTTGTCAGAACCCAAACCATCGAAATCAAACCATTTATCATTTAATAATAATTTGGCTGTAAAGTGGCTTCCTTTGTGGATGGTTATTCCGGCCAAGAGGAACTTTTCTTGCATGATGGTTAATTCCGACGGAAAGCAGTCACAAAATAACTGTCCGAAATTATAATTGCACAACTGATAAATTATGAAAGGAGATGGCCCGTATTTCCAACTTCGGTGGAATTCCATTGAACTCTTACAATTAGGACATTGTTTTTGTTTCGCCATTGGACACTTGTGCCAATCTTCCACACTCTTTAAAAATCTCGAATCCGCTGGTGATGGTACCGACCTGAGACCTGCCACATTTCTTCCGTCTAAAGTGCCACTCTTGAATTGTTCTTCACATGCCGAGTTATTACATTGGTAATATTCTGTCGTGTCCATTAGGAAAGTATATCTTTGTATGATATGTTCATATTCACTTCCGTATAAATTATAATTACTGACATTCTTGTTGTGTTTCACAAACAAATATTTCGCCTCAAATTTTAGTCCGGAATTTAGAAGGTTTATAGTTTCTAGCAAGTTTTTTAATGTACTAGATTGGTCCTTTGACAGCAAGCATGACACAAATCATTCAACCTTTCCAGAAATTGTTCATCACTGACGCTTAATATTGCCAAAATGTTATCGATTGTACATGTATTCTGAAAAACGACCTTCACCCCTTTTTCGTTTTCTCCAGAGCCTCCCCACTTTGGCAAGTTTTTGAATTGTTCTTTTGTTATAAATCCGAAATCCGAAGGGGAAGGATCATTCGGCATCTCGGGTGGAACATACGGGACTTTTTCTTCAGTTGGTGTGTCTGCCGAGGCCATAAAATTGTAGTGTGTCTTCAATGGCACCCATGGCAAGTTTAATCGAAAATGAATGCCGCCCCTTTCTCGGTGGTGTCGGAAGGATATTTTTTAATTGAAAATTCGAGGGGTACAAGGATTCCCTCGTCACCAATTGACTTCACAAGGTCACTTAGAGCCAATTCACTGCGTTTAATTATATTCCGATCGACCTCACGGTATTTCAATAGGTCTAATGTTGGAACATGTTCGACCTTTGAAAATTTCATACGGTCTCTGATCGAGGATGCACGTCTTTTTATAAGTACTTGGAACAAGCTATTTTCGTGATCATCTTTAGCTCTATCTAACGTAACATCGCACGATTCACAAACGAATTCATTTTCTTGAACATAGGTAGAGCATTTTTCATGGAACCACTCAGTGCATTCGCCGCATTGAATCATGATTTCGGGTTCTGTTGAGTCAATGTCCCGGGTTAACGATGGTAGCCTACAATAACAATAGACCTTGAGGGATAGATTTACTTGTTCTGGGCTGCTTATCTGTATGGAACTTGGAAACTGCGATATCTGATCCGTTATCAAGCATTGTTCTAGATGTAAGCGACTGGCATTGACTTTGAAGTTTCGTGTGCATTTGAGACTTCGGCATAATTCATTTGCTACTGCAATTGCCATAACTCCAGAATGTATTCTCTCGCAACTATTAGTTTCTATAATAGATATTTCACATTTTGAATTAGGGCAACTTTCTTGTTTAATTAATGTCGCAAGATTCATAAGTAATGTCCAAGATTCTGAGTCTATTTTGTCGGTTTCTTCTGCGATTTCCGGATTAGATTGTACCTGAAGGGTAAACGATGTATATAGGTCACATTTATGATTTTCACCATCCCCGAGTACCGTTACATAATTATCACCGGGTAAGGGAATAATTTGAACGAATGTCCCTGAATGTCTCTTAAATTTAAAATCATCAGCCTCATCGACATGTTGTAGTCCAGCAACTATCGGATACCTTTTTCGAAGAAGATCAATGAAATGATTCATGGTGTTTTCGGATAATGGTTGTTGCATTGCTTTGATGTCCATTGCAATCAAATCGATTTCTTCACTCATATCCATACACTCCTTTTTAGATGTAATTTTCTTCTTAGATATCTTACGAGAACCTTTTGGTCGACCTCTGACCTTTCTTTTTTTTGGAAATGGAAATATTCTGGAATTGTTTGTAAGAAGACAAATCGATAGTCCAAGAAGTATGTATTCCCTCAAGCACATTAAATTTTATATCAAATTCTTCTTGGCTTAAGATTGATAATGTTTCGCCGAATGACTGTCCCAATCGGCTACATTTATTGTACTTCTCAGAAGCTGTAAGTTTTAAAGAACTATTTCGGGTCGTACGGTTAAGTGACGATTGTGAGCTTGATATAGGGTCACTCAAAGTTCCCAGTAGCACATGGGTTTCCGCTTCCGCTTTCTTAGAATTATTAGTATCACCATCGATTTCGATTTCTTCATTTTGCCTCTCTTCATTTTTAAGATTAACTGGCGTAGGGCTACTTTGGGAGCTGTGAACTGGTATGTCTGGTAAGTGTGATGCAGCGTCTCTCGAAGTCTCGGGTAATTCTTGGTTGTCTGCATCGTTAGAATTAGCATCACCTTCGATTTCGATTTCTTCATTTTGCCTCTCTATGTCTGGTAAGTGTGATGCAGCGTCTTTCGAAGTCTCGGTTAATTCTTGGGAATCTGCATCGTTAGAATTAGCATCACCTTCGATTTCGATTTCTTCATTTTGCCTCTCTATGTCTGGTAAGTGTGATGCAGCGTCTTTCGAAGTCTCGGTTAATTCTTGGGAATCTGCATCGTTAGAATTAGCATCACCTTCGATTTCGATTTCTTCATTTTGCCTCTCTTCATGGAGATGGAGACCGGAGGGAGTCGTCACCCAACGATTGAGAAGATCGGACTTTTTGACAGCCTTAAATCCATTACCCATGTTTCTTGCCATCATGTGTCGACATGGAAGCATAAGTTGTTTGAAAAAACTACAGCTACAGTCATCCGAACCAAACAAAACAATCATATCATCGCCATGCATACATGACCACCTCTCAGACCCATCAGGTTCCTGTTCATGAACTTTCCACTTGATATCGGATATAGTTCGAAACTCATTTTCAATTAATTTCATTACCGGTTGTGATAGGTGTCGGTAAGCAATGGACAATGTTGGCTCATCTTCTGTTTTCACCAATCTCGGCTTCATGATGTCACTAAAAAGTTTATTATTAACCAATGCATAATGTTGTTCTTCGAATTGTATTAAAGATGTGATGACTTTATCTAAACTTGTGTACAAACTTGATACGGATTGTTTGATCTTCTGGTTAAATGATTCGATTCTGTTGTTGTCGTCAATTATGAGGTTGTTTATTTCATTTCTGTAACATTTGGCCCATTTGTCTTTACACTCCCCCCAATTGGCTTTGAAATCGTCCAGAAACTTTTTGGGTAAGTGAGGACAGTCGATCAAATCATTGTATGTTTGAGAAAATACAGATAATTCCGTCGTGTTTAACAAAGTAAAAAGAGCAGATTGTAGATACTCTTTCATTATCTGGTCTCTTGTTTTATCTTGCTTTCTTCTCTTTGATAATCGTGTGCTTGAATGTCCTTTGCTATATGTTTCTAACAGTTGGCTCTGTTCTGTTTTCATTAAAAGTTCGTGTTCAGTGTTTGTCCATTTTAGACAATGAACCATCTTTTCGAATGTCCTCCAGGTGTGTACAGCACACAGTATAATAATGGCATTTGGTATTTTGTTCTCCAGTTCACTTAATGCCGACAACTCAATGAACGATTTGTCAACTATCACTGTCTTAGTCTTCGTGCAGCATTGAGAATTATTGATTATAAAGGCTTCCAAGGCAGAATTAACAGAATCGGCCTTTTCGCTAGATATCAGCGACCATGCTAAGAAACGTCCTTTCAAATAATTATCCACGCCTAACCATATATATAGTACATAACCAGAATTACTCAGTCGGTAGGTTCCGTCGAGTAGGAGAATATTGCTATAGATTTTGGCTGAATCCTTCATCTTCTTTGACTGGTAGAATATATGATTGAGCTCATTGGTGTCTTCGTCAACAGTTGATATGACATGTGCACCTTTCTCTCGTTCAGATTTTAAAAGGGACATTACCCTGTCTACTTCAGATGTTTGAATACTGTCTAGTTTAGAAATATAATTACCTTTTCTTCTGCAAACTAAAACCAATTATAAATTAGCAGATACTATACTACTCGCCCAACGGGCGAGTTCTTATTTTTTCTACTTTCAGATCACAACAGAAGAAAAGCCTGAATCCAGACCCTTAATCCCATTTTCTCAATAAAGTATTTGTTCCATCCTAGGCCTGTACATTTGGGAGATTCAAACCTCCCTCCACCGAAATCTAATTCCGGAAACCTTTCCTAACTTAAACATTGCAAGTCGATTGGAAAATATGTTATACGAAAGAAAGAAGACAGTTGATATGCGGGAAGCGGACAGATCCGTGTCAAATAATATTTTTTCGTCTGCTAAAGTGAATTTTTTTCTTAAGTACTATTTTATGTATATGGCCATATCGAAATTCATTATGAATACAAAGATGGTTTCTTTCAGTTTTGAACAAAATAACACTACTAGGATTCATTTCACGAGCTGTGAAGATTTTGCTGAAAAATGGGGTGCCATTTCTGTGTAAAATACATCGTTTTCAACGAGGTGTTACGATTGTAATGGAAAAACCTAGTTTCGGTTTGATATTTCTGGATTGTAAACACTGTGAATATCTAGATTTTACAAATTGTAGTGGATATTCACAATGAACATAAACTGGCGCCAATGTACTACACCAAGTTAAGGAAATCACTATAAAGCCCCTGAAATGTCTTCAAAAGAGGAATTAGAATCAAAACTTGTTACTGGCTCTTTGTTCACATCTTGGCAAGAGGTAACAAACATTATTCAGGAGTTTCGGCTGCATGGAATCGTGTATTCTGTACATAAAGGTACAAAGCTCGCATATGACAACCCGTGTGTCTATGAAGTAGTTGAGTTTAGATGCAAATTTGGAGTACGAATAAGAAAGACATGCAAAGTTAGACATAATCAGAGATACTACGGTGCTCTAAATTGCAATTCACGTATTCGATTGGGATTTCAAAAAAAGGACAACAAATTAAAGGTAACGTTTTCATGGTTTGACCATAAGGACGAGGATGGTAATATCCATGATTTAAATTCCGATACCCTAGGTCACTTGCCTGAGATAAGGAAACCAACCACTGACCAGAAAAAGTATATATCGACAGTGAAACCGTTAGGAGTTTTGAGAGGTAAAGTTGCTCATGAACTAAGAACACAACCGACATTACGCAATTATCAGCAGCATGTTACCAGTAGAGATGTTGGTAATTATATTTCTAAACTAGACAGTATTCAAACATCTGAAGTAGACAGGGTAATGTCCCTTTTAAAATCTGAACGAGAGAAAGGTGCACATGTCATATCAACTGTTGACGAAGACACCAATGAGCTCAATCATATATTCTACCAGTCAAAGAAGATGAAGGATTCAGCCAAAATCTATAGCAATATTCTCCTACTCGACGGAACCTACCGACTGAGTAATTCTGGTTATGTACTATATATATGGTTAGGCGTGGATAATTATTTGAAAGGACGTTTCTTAGCATGGTCGCTGATATCTAGCGAAAAGGCCGATTCTGTTAATTCTGCCTTGGAAGCCTTTATAATCAATAATTCTCAATGCTGCACGAAGACTAAGACAGTGATAGTTGACAAATCGTTCATTGAGTTGTCGGCATTAAGTGAACTGGAGAACAAAATACCAAATGCCATTATTATACTGTGTGCTGTACACACCTGGAGGACATTCGAAAAGATGGTTCATTGTCTAAAATGGACAAACACTGAACACGAACTTTTAATGAAAACAGAACAGAGCCAACTGTTAGAAACATATAGCAAAGGACATTCAAGCACACGATTATCAAAGAGAAGAAAGCAAGATAAAACAAGAGACCAGATAATGAAAGAGTATCTACAATCTGCTCTTTTTACTTTGTTAAACACGACGGAATTATCTGTATTTTCTCAAACATACAATGATTTGATCGACTGTCCTCACTTACCCAAAAAGTTTCTGGACGATTTCAAAGCCAATTGGGGGGAGTGTAAAGACAAATGGGCCAAATGTTACAGAAATGAAATAAACAACCTCATAATTGACGACAACAACAGAATCGAATCATTTAACCAGAAGATCAAACAATCCGTATCAAGTTTGTACACAAGTTTAGATAAAGTCATCACATCTTTAATAAAATTCGAAGAACAACATTATGCATTGGTTAATAATAAACTTTTTAGTGACATCATGAAGCCGAGATTGGTGAAAACAGAAGATGAGCCAACATTGTCCATTGCTTACCGACACCTATCACAACCGGTAATTGTTGTGCAGAATGAAGGCACATGTGATTACCTGAACACACCTGGCTGGGTTGAATGGCAGACATCCTCCAGTCTTATGTAAGCACCTAAAATTATTCAATAGTGCATCATCTTGATATTGTGTAAGTGTTTATTACAAGAAAAGTGAAAATAATTAATCAAACAAAGTGAACATTTACTTCAAATTTTCATAAAGGGCATATTACTTCCTACCTTGCTTATTTGATAAAGGGCTTTTGTCAGCCATTCATAATGGATTAGTAGTGGCCAGTGGGATTAATTGGTGTTTTAACGGCGAACAAATTCAAATACTTTATTTCATTGGACATTTCTATCCATCAGATAATGATTATAACACACACATAAAATAAAAATACAAATACAAACACAAATTACAAAACAGTACAAACACATTTACATATAACCAAGTTTTATTTAGAGAATGAAAATCGACACAGTTACATTTAAGATTTGTGCCTGAAGTCAACGGGAGAAACACGTTGAAACGTTGCATAAAACTTTAACCAGTGATTGTTGTTCCATAAAGCTGACTCTATACACTGTTAAATTTGTCAACAACATTAGGAAGAGGGCAAGTTATGCATTGTTCTAGTTTTGATTTAGAAAATTGGAGAGATGAAGAGGCAGAGAAAGAAATATATAATTGGGTGTCATCAGCATATAGATAAAAATTCAGAACAGATCCCTGAGGTATGACAAATGGGGGTATGACTTATTCAGAACAAATATTTGAATAATACCTGAATCGAGATTTTGGGACACCAAAAGCTCTCTCTATCACAACTCTTGTCTTGGAATGGGCTTTGTTGTATTTCTGTTCTTGCTCCGTGTTTGGGTTCAGAAGTGGTGTCATGAGCCAGGGTTTAAGTGCGTAGCCTGAATCGCCAAGAAGCCAACTGGACCCATTATCATTTATACTCATGGTATCCATAAGACTTGAATTATTTAGAATGAACGAATCGTGGACTGACCCAGGCCATTTGCACACAAGGTTTGAAAATCTAGAAATAGATATAAATATAGCCAATTAAGTAAAAGTCAAACATAAATGTATAGAATGACAATAATATTTAGTAATTTAAAAAAATCATTACAATAGGCCTTAATGATACAAAAACAAGCTATGGTCAAGAAAGATACACCCATTGCACTTACAATGTTTACAACTGAAACAATTGATGAAATCTTGTTCGTATTTGGACCAAGTAAAATAGATAAATACCTCATCTTACTGTCGCATACAGGGTGGGTTTAAAAATCCAACCGCCTACCGCTGCCTACCGGCCAACCGGAAATAAAAAAAACGCGATAAAATGAGTATTGTTAAATTTAGGGATCGTTGATTTTTATACTACAAAACGAAACTATTCAATTTGGCGGATTTTTTGTTGACGTTAATATTGCGGAATCAAAATTATTTTAAAAATGAAACGAAACAAATAAATATTTCTCTTCTTACTGAGATGTTTTTCTTCATATTTGCTGATTCAATTCAGGCTCAAAATAGCAAAGGTCTAATTTAAATATAAATTGAACACACAATAAAACGTACAAGATCCCCTATTTATTTGTTAATGATCACAACGACGTAAAAGGTCGTTTGTTTCAGAGTTACTTCCCTTATCGTCGGCGTCATTTCCATGTTTATAATAGGTTTGCCTCATTAGATAGCAATCACCACTAACCTGACAACGTTTTATGACTTCTTTTGTCGGAACCTTCTCATTTAACCAGCCATCCTCGCCATCTTTTTCTCTAAAAGTTCTATACTTAGAAACCAGATTTTTCCAAGTACTGAAAGTGTGCTTCCAAGCTTAATAAAGATGTTTGTCTACTACAAATATTGATGATTCCCTCGGATCAACAGGAGGAGCATTTCCAGAATTATTGTAATCAACATTAAGGATTAATTTTGAAAATATTGTAACAGGTGGAAGAAAGATTCCTTCGCCTTGATGCTCCATGACGCCGATGATAAGGGAAGTAACTCTGAAACAAACGACCTTGTACGTCGTTGTGATCATTTAAAAATAAATAGGGGATCTAGTACGACTTGAAACATCTCAGTAAGAAAAGAAATATTTATTTGATTTGTTTCATTTTTAAAATAATTTTGATTCCGCAATATTAACGTCAACAAAAAATCCGCCAAATTGAATAGTTTCGTTTTGTGGTATAAAAATCTACGATCCCTAAATTTAAAAATACTCATTTTAGCGCATTTTTTTATTTCCGGTTGGCCGGTAGGCAGCGGTAGGCGGTTGGCTTTTTAAACCCACCCTCGCATACAGCTTGTACATTGATGGCATGGTACCCCTTTCTGCATACATAATCCGGTTCATTTTCTTCTGGTGCCAATATTGGAATTAAAGTTCCATCAATGGCACCAACAGTGTTTGGAAATTTCGCCATTTTGTAAAATTGTTGTTTAATAGTTAATTCCTCTTCTTCTTGACAAATTTTACCGAGCAAGGTTTCATTAATGGCCTTTGAAACGGTGCATATACAGCGACTGGCCGAAGATCTGGAAGTGGCATGAATATCTGCGACTTCTGACAAGAAGTCGCCTTTGGCTAGGAATCTTAGTGTTACTAACATCTAAAAATAAGAAATAGGCCTACATAATATTTCGTTTGTTTTGGATTGTAAGCAGTGGTGTATCTAAAAATCATGAGGTGGGTAGTTGCTTCAGGGGGGAGGGGGGCGCATTGCTAGGCCCTTAAGAACTCATCGTTAAAAGTAGGTGTTTTCTGAATTGCACTTTGCCTGAATTGGCGGGGAGGGGCGCATTGCTAGGCCCTTAAGAACTCATTGTTAAAAGAGTTTTTGGTTGATGAAAATGTCAAACGATATTGCCATAGATAAGGTAGGTCAATTTGGAAATACAAGGTTTTCAGTCCGATGCGATAATGACACCGATATGTGGGTTATTTTTAAGCGAAATTTCTAGTAGCCTTGTAATGTCTAGCAGGTAAACATTTATTCACCGGAGTGGTAAAAGACTGAAAATACAATAACAGTACAGTTTACACATTCAATAATATCATCAAAGGTCACAAAGGAAAATTTCAGAAACCAAGTTTACTTAAACTCGCCTGTTTTGATACAAAAACATACATAAGAACCTATCTAGGCCCGGTGAAGATTCCTAAGTTATAAAAGAAAATTTAAAAGCAATTTCTAAACCTAAACTTACTCTATGGGGGATCAAAGAGGGTTGAAAGTTTTCCGTTAAGTTCCTGTTCCTATTTTGGATTGAGCAAAAATGTAACTTATTTATGAAGAGACATACAGAAGGGAGACAACCATATCTGACCTTCAGACCACACTAATTAAATATATAACAACACATTCCCCGCCTGATTTTGATAACAAATCACTACTAACTAAATGAACACAAAAAAAAAATAATAATAATTTGCACTGTCCTATCCTGAGCACGTATGCAAATACGAAACAGAAAAATTAAACTATTTCGGAGATAACAGATATACCACTTCAGATATCGGACGAGTATATTTCACAAAGTCATTGTCTTTCCAAATTCGAACAGATACTTTCCTAATATTTCCATCCGCACTGGGAAAAGTTTCACAGATTACACCTATTGGCCACTGATTACGTGTCAAGTCATTGTCCTTCAACATCGTCTTGTTTCAAATTAGTTCTCTCTTCCTTCCATTTTGGGCGAGATTGGAGATTCTGAAGGTATTGTTGCTGCCACTGTTTCCAAAAACGTTCAGCAAGAACTTGCACATGCCTCCATTGAAACTTATAAGTGTCTTTTCGTCCAAAGTGTTCATACGATTCTGATTTCAAGTTAGTCTTTTGAGTTAACAATACTGCAGGTGATAATATACCTGGGGATTCGGGGTCTGTTGAAACAGCTACAATAGGTCTGGCATTAATTATAGCACAAACTTCACACATGAAGGTACAAAGAACATCATGAGTTAAATTGTTGTCAGGGATATTCAATAACATAGAGTCCAGGATTCTGCGTGTCAGTCCGATCATTCTTTCCCATGAACCCGCCATGTGGGATGCATGTGGAGCATTAAATTTCCAAATCGACCGAACTTTAAGAAGAAAATCTTGAACTGGTGGACTCTCTACATTTATGACATCAATCCTTAAGTCATCGGTGGCTCCCACGAAGTTCGTTCGACGATCTGATCTAAACTCCTGCACTGGTCCACGTAATGATGTAAACCGTTTAAGAGCGTTTATAAATGAAGATGAGCTAAGATCTTCCACGACTTCAATATGAATAGCTCGCGACACTAAACAGGAAAATAATATTGCCCATCTTTTGGAATTAGCTTGTCCACCACGAGTACGTCGTGTAACTATCGACCACGGTCCAAATGTGTCAACCCCGACATTAGTAAAGGGTGGAGTAGGTTTGAGGCGGTCCTCTGGTAAGTCTGACATTTTCTGATGTTCTGTTCTACTTCTGAGCCTGCGACATATTACACAATTATGGATAATGGATGCGATTGAACGTTTTCCACCGGTTATCCAATAACCAGCTGCGCGTACCGAGCCTTCGGTTAAATGTCGTCCCTGGTGATGAATGTTTTCGTGATGATGTCGAACGAGCAGTGTTGCAATATGATGCTTTGCTGAAATGATCAAAGGATTCTTTTCAAATTCTGATAGAGTAGACTGATTAAGGCGTCCTCCTACTCTCAAAAGTCCATCTGAGTCCAAAATTGGTGAAAGTAAATTACTGTTCTTGGGTACTGGTTCTGTTTTCTTTAAGGGTGTTAATTGGGCTATTTCACGTTATGAAAAAATGGAATAAGTATATGAAATAATGATTTCTTGAGACTTGTTTTGCATTTGTTGATGATTTGGGGTCCTTCTCGATAGTTTAAGGTTGATTTCAAGTCAATCAGATTTTTTTTAATGATTGACAGCCCTTTCAAATAAGTCATAAAAATTGGATATTTCAAACCTTTGATACAAGTTTAAAAAAATGTGAATGGATCAATCTACATCAAACTTGGCATAAATGTAGACAATTACATTTGCCGAGAAACGTACAGAGCGATTTTCCAAAAAAAAATATTATTTTGGTGGTTACCATGGAAATACGAAAATGTACACGTAGGTACGGCAAACATTTTTCAGGGGCCAAAATGATTAGAATTTTCGAAAAAACTCTCTGTACGTTTCATTCTTATTGAATAAGCTTTCAATCAAGACCAAGATCGTAATTTTCCAATATAAAATGGCTGAGAAATCTTGTACCAACCGGGACACATTTTGCTACTTTTTCCTAATTTTTTTTAGCAAAAACTAACGAAATACCTAATTTCTTTTTGGTCTCTTTCATTCTATATAGTTTACAAATAAAGTAATAATAATTATCTACAATCTGAGCCCAAAAATAATAAGTAATTCGCAAAAATTCCATCTCGTGTTTTTTCTCTCGAACGCTAGCCCAATCAATACCCTTAAGCACTCAGTTTCATTTGAATAAAGGTCATATTGCACTGCCTTTAAGATGAGAGTTTCTGATTCCTTGTAAAATTCAATAGGCAAACGTTCTTCCTTATCTGGTACTGAACGAAGTGATGCTGCTTTACGTTTAAGAACTAAAATTGCTCGGACAAGTTTATCCCATGAAGAAAATCTTGTAAAGCGTTCTGATCCAAGTCCCTGAGAAATGACAGTGTTTAGGATGCTAATATCAGGTCGCACTTCTTTGTCACTATTCGGTTCCACAAGGTTAAGGTCCATTGGGTTAACAGGATTCTCAAATACTGTAGGAGGTCCTCTCAGCCATGAACTGTCTCCGAAAGTATTCGCATTTGTTGGTCTAGTTGCTTGATCTGCCGGATTAAGACTTGTAGGTACAAAGAACCACTGACTGGGTGCAGATGCATTTCTAATTTTGTCGACTCTGTTAGTAACATAAACATAAAACCGACGAGTTTCGTTATTGATATATCCGAGCACAACTTTACTGTCGGTGAAGAATTTAGTTTCATCTATACGTGTCTGGATATGTTCCAAAATAAAACCAGCCACTTCTACTGCCAATACTGCGGCGCAAAGTTCCAATCTGGGTATGGTGTGTCCGTGAGGTGGAGCAAGTTTCGATTTTCCCATAACGAAACCTTGTTGAAACTGTTCGTTCGAATTGTAAATCCTGATATAAGCGACACTTCCTATGGCCTCTTTAGACGCATCACAAAATATCAAAAGTTCTGTCCTAACTGCATTCTGCAACGAAATCGCTGTATAAGGTCTTGGTATTTCAAGGGTCTGTAAGCTGCGTAGAGAAGATGTCCAAGTTTGCCAATCAGAAAGAAAATCTGTACATAAAGGCTGATCCCAATCAACATTCTTTGTTAGAGCATTCCTAAGAATGAGTTTCCCTCCTAAAATCACTGGTGCTAAGAAACCAACCGGATCAAATATACTGTTAATTGTGGACAGCATACCACGCCTTGTGAAAGGTTTGTCGTCATTGGAAACTTGGTACGTAAAAGTGTCCGACTGAATGTTCCAAATCAATCCCAAACTTCTATGAAGAGTTGGAACTTCAGAATCAAAGTCTATTTCTTTAAGATCTGTTGCAAGATCACTTTGAGGGAACTTATTTAAAACTTCTTGACTATTTGAAGATATTTTATGGAGACGGATATTACCTCCCTTCATCAGCCTATCCTGAGTTCCTTTCACCAAATTAACAGCTGACTCGCAATCTGGTAAGGAAACGAGACCGTCGTCGACATAGAAGTTGTGACGTATAAATCGACATATATCGTCACACGACTCATCGTGTATATCTCTACTGCAAACACACTTTCTTAGTATTAATGTTGAGACGCTTGGAGATGGAGAGTTTCCAAACACATGAACCCTCATCCCATAGGAAATAAGTTCTTTTTCTGGATCATTGTCCTTGTGCCACAAAAAACAAAGATAATTACGATCCTTTTCATGAACGAAAAAATAAAAAAAAATACTGCTCAATGTCTGCTATAACTGCCATCTGTTCCTTCCGGAATCTCAGTAAGACACCTAACAAGTTGTTTGTTAAGTCTGGTCCTGTTATAAGTATGTCATTCAAGGACAGATTTTTATACTTCGCTGATGAATCAAATACGACGCGAATCTTGTCTGGTCTCTTTGGGTGGTAAACACCGAAAATTGGCAAAAAACAACACTGTTCACTTGGCTGCAATGGGGGAGCTACTTCGGCATGGCCATTAGTAAAGATTTTGTCCATGAATTCACAAAACTGTTTCTTTTTATTTGGATTTCGTTTCAAACTGCTTTCTAAGTTCTTAGCACGCTGAAGTGCCTGTTCATAATTGTTAGGAAGCACAGGTCGATCCTTCTTAAAGGGCAAAGGTGCGCTCCAGTTTCCTGATTTTTCTCTTACAAAGCCTGATTCCATGTGTTCGATGAATTCTTTGTCCTCCACTGACGAGCCCGGTTTATCGTCATTCGGGGTTCTAATAAAAATCATTTTCTGAGCCTATATGTTCGTGGATTTTAACTGACTGACACGGTGTGAATAATGTAGGTCTTCCATTAGGCAACACAAAGGTCTTGTTAACATTCACTTTGTCAGGTATATGCACCTTCCCTAGGCAAGTTTCTCCTATAACGACCCAACCGAGGGCCAACTTTTGGGCGTAAGGAGAGTTCATGGGTCCAATTCTCTGATCTGAAACATGGTGTACAGGACTCAAGTCCCTTCCAAGCAGAAGAAGAATTTCTGCATTATCATCCAAGGGAGGGATAAATGTCTGTATGTCTTGTAGATGTTCATAATACTGTGCCACTTCAGGAGTAGGGATCTCATCTCTTTGGTTTGGTATTTCATTGCATTCGATTAAAGTAGGAGATTCGATTTGAAAACTGCCGTCTAACGATTCTATAGTGTAGCCAGTAGCTCTACGCCCAGAAGTAACCTTAGTACCTGAACAAGACGTAAGGGTATACTCCAATGCTGGTCCTTTAATATCAAACATGTTAAAAAATTTAGTTTTAGCAAGTGAATGATTACTTTGATCATCAATAATGGCATACATTATCTTACATTGTTCTGGTTGTCCATTTGGATATGCTTTTATAAGTGAAAGTTTTGCACAAGATTTTCAAATAAAGCCTGGTCCACATATTTCTGTACACAAAGTTTTTATTCTGGTTTCTGATTCCCCGCCGTAATCTTTATCAGGAGTGACAGATGAATCGTGTAAGGCATTGGAATGTGCCCTGGAATCACATAATTGATATTTGACTGCAATCTTTGGCTAAATGTTTACCATCACAGCACCTGAAGCATATACCATTACGAAACAGTAAGTTTTTTCTGTCTGCAATAGTCTTTGTACGAAAATGTCTGCATTGATTTAAAGTATGACCGCCCTCGTCAGTATAGGTATGATCCACAGATAGTCCTTAATAGACTGAATTTCAGACAACATGTCAGTGAGTTCATACAACCTACACATGTCATGTGACGTACCACTAAATTTTGAAAAGTTTTCTAGCTTTTGTTTCAAAACCTGACTGATTAATTCTGGGGAGCCGTATCTCTCATCCAATCTTTCCCAAGTACGCTCAAGTCCAAGTCTGGGGTTGTGAATATTTGCTGCTCTCATACGTTTGGCTTGCTCACTAGATTCTGGTCCTAAATATCTGATTAAAAGGTCTGCTTCCTCAGTAGTATTCACATCAAGTCCTTTCATAATGTCAAAGAAACAAAACTTCCAGATGAGATAGTTTTCAGGTTTGTCATTAAATGTTGTTAGACGTTGAAGCAACAATTCTTTCTTGAGCAATAACTTTGTAAATTCTGAAACAATTTGCAGATTTGAGCTATCTGTTGTTATAGGCAATTGTGGGGCCAAAGGGGGAACCGCTTGTACGGGTTCATTCCTGAGGCCTGGTGAGTACGGTTCTAACATAGGCATTGTTGGAGAGGTTTCTAAGTTTATGTTATTGTCATCGGTTTGAATTTCATTTTTAGGAGTTCTGATTCCAATTTCTGGGTTACAATCAATAACATACTGTTTTGTTCTCTCCATTGTTTCAATAGGTGAAATGTCAGCTGTAGGAAGTAGGCCTACAGGTTTTTAGCAAAACACTTCATATTCTACCTCGACCTCTTCAGCTTAACGCCGTGCTGAAAGAATTTTCATATTGATTTCAATTTGTGTCTGTTTTCTAAGCAATTCTCCTTCCATTTCTGCATATTTAAGTCGACTTTTAGAGACTTGTAATTTTGCTTTCTGTTCCAGTTGCCTTCGAAATAAACTACTAGCTGATGTGCTGGTAGACTTTACTGAGCTTCTGTGATGTGAGCTCTGAGGAGCTACTGATGTGGTTCTCAAACTCTGCTGATCTGATGAAATTGTCTCATTCTGATTCTGTGTATCTGACTGATCTGAGTCCATTGTCTTGATTCTGGGCCTGGCCTTGATCCAAATTCAAAGATCTTTTACTGTAATGTCTAGCAGGTAAACATTTATTCACCGGAGTGGTAAAAGACTGAAAATACAATAACAGTACAGTTTACAAATTCAATAATATCAACAAAGGTCACAAAGGAAAATTCCAGAAACCAAGTTTACTTAAACTCGCCTGTTTTGATACAAAAACATACATAAGAACCTATCTAGGCCCGGTGAAGATTCCTAAGTTATAAAAGAAAATTTAAAAGCAATTTCTAAACCTAAACTTACTCTATGGGGGATCAAAGAGGGTGAAAACATACTTACGCCTGCTTTTAGTTGACGTAGGTTTTAGGCAACATATTTACGTAAGTAAAAACTTACGACTTTTAGTGAAACGCAATTTCAACCTACATTTATACTTACGTAAAAACTTATACTTAAGTACCTTAGTGAAACGGGGGCCTGGACCCCGTTTCTCGTGCAAATGTATTTCTAGAAAAATCTTTCGTTAAATGACGTTTAGTGAAAGACGTAAAATAACGTTAGACGTTAAAAAAATCGTAACGTTATTTACCGTCTAAAACGTGTTTCTTAAAAATTCGTAACGTTAAATTACGATTAAAGTTGTGCGTTAAATAACGTGCACAGTATGGTACTCGTTAAAAAGTCGTCTGCGAACTTCTTATTCCAAAATGGCTGCATTGATTTTATTGCAAGATGCATACCGCCGTAATTTACGACGAGAGAGGGTATTTCGGGACAGATCGAACGATCTTGAAACCCTCGATGACAACCAGCTCATTTCGAGGTACCGGTTTCCTCGAGCAGTTATCATGGAAATAATTGGGATGGTGTCAAATGATATCAGAAGGCCGACATGCAGAAGTCATGCGCTGCAACCATTTCTTCAGGTATGTTTATATGCAAGATAATTCCTATAACGAGAGGTTGCGTAAAGTATTAGTCCCAAAAAAAAACCCCCACTAAATCATGGAAATGACCTTTTGTTTGGTACAAATCCCCCTCCCCGATAGGTGTCATAATATAAGCTCAAACAGCTTTACCCTCAGCACTTGCGTTTGAACACATAATTAAAATATATTCATATAATTATGCTTTATACGCATAAAGTTAAAATTCCATATACGCGTCATGCGGACATCCATGGCCCTTGCGGACCCGTCATGCGTCAAATATAATTCCATTTGTGCGTTAAACGTAGGCCTATGCGTTATTTTTCTTTTGACGCACGGATTTCTAGACAGATGATGTTTTGGCGGGAATAAAGACAAGAGAATCACCACACAAATACGTCATATTTGTGAGAAAACATATCGCTAGGTGTACCGATGTTTGACGCATCCGGTCGCCTTTCCCATTGAGATCTCTCAAATATGACGTATTTGTGTGGGGATTCTCTTGTCTTTTTCCCCGCCAAAGCATCATCTGTCTAGAAAGCCGTGCGTCAAAGTAAAGATGAACGCATACGTTTAAATCACATATTAAGGAATCATATTTGATGCATGACGAATCCGCAAGGGACATTTGATGTCCGCATGACGGATCAATTTGACCCGTACATAGAATCTTAGCTTACTAGTCATTAAATAAATTCTATAAAATAAGCACGTGCATAACAGTCACTTACTTTATTCAGCATTTGATGCATGTGCAATCTTTATTACATAATATACAATACAATGCAATATTATTTAAATTTATACTAAAATAATCATTACCCGATTTCATTTCATGTAGATGCAGGGGTTTCCTTATTAACCGACAGTGGCGTAGCTAAAGGGGGTCGGGGGTCAGGGTCAATGGCCAGGAGGGAGGGGGGGGGGCAATTATTGTAATCCGTCGGTTGAAAAGGTGCCGACGGATAAAGTTGAGCCGACCATAAACATAAATAAAATATAGTTCAAATAACTTTCCTACAGTGTGTCAAACACCTAAAATTCGCTTCGCCCCCACCCCTATCATGCACACGCAGGATTCTGGATTACACCCGTTATTTGCTCCAGTCCACTGCAACACCCACCCAACCGGTTTCTATAACACAACTACGCCACTGGTACCAATAAAGAATGTTTTAAAAGTTTGTTTCCTTACACTGTAGGCCTTCACACATGCATATTTAACTAGTTGTGACTCATCTTTTTCAGGTTTTGGTAACTTTGCGTTTCCTAGCAAAAGGAGATTTCCAGTCCGAAACTGGTGATATCCATGGAGTCACCAAATCTTCAGTTTCACGGTCGATACCAGCCGTTTGCAATTCTATCTGCTACAATATGGACAATATTTCATTTCCAAATACTACAGAAGAACTGAGAAGAATCAAGAAGGAATTCTATGACATGGCACAACTACCAAATGTTGTAGGTGGCATTGATGGTACTTTAATTCCTATTCAAGGAATGTCATCTGATGATGAACACGTTTATGTATGCAGGAAGGGATTCCATTCCTTGAACATCGGGATTAGTTGTCATAATGCCCTTGGGCTCGGGAAAGTCCTCGGGCCTTCGGCCCTCGTGCTTTCCCGAACCCGCGGCATTATGTCAACTAATCCCTCGAAACCATGCATTATCCTACACATAAACAATGCTCATCCTTATGCTTGGTTATAGAAGTAGCCGAATTGGTAGGGGAGCATGGACATGAAAATCGTCGCAAAAATCTCAGATCAAAGATGACAGCCCCCCAACCCCCACACTTTTTGGCAGTAATGTTTTTTTTTTCCTTTTTCATCATAATATTTTTGTTCTTTTTATAATTACCGGTATTTATTTATAATTTCTGAAATCTAAAATGGTGAAAAAATGAGTAGCCCAAATCCGAGGAGTATTTATGGAGGGGTCAGGGTGAGAGGTTGACTCTGAAAATATTCAACCAAGGCCCCCCCCCCCCTTACTTTTAAAAACGCTCCAAAACCCCTGATTTTTGCCATAATTTTTTGGAAAACTGGGATAGAAGCTTCAAATTAGTACCAGTACTGTAAGTCTTAGAATGTCTTTGCTTTCATGAAATAGGATTATAAATTATAGGAACACAATTCATATCTTAGCCAGTGTTTGGGTTTTTACTATGGTAAAAAAATGATCTTTTTTTTTAATCAAAGCCAAGCCCAAGATATTCTAAGACTAACAGTATCATTTCCAGGCTGATATTCCAATTCTAATCTGATTTTTTTGAACTTGCACAGAAGTAGTTATAGTAGTTATAGATTTAACGCATGTTTCCCCCATTCCATTTTTCATTTCATGGGGGAAAAAACATGCGTTAAATCTATAACTACATGAGGAAAAAATGCAACCAAATTGAGCGTACCCAAAACAAAAACCTCTACATTTCATAAAACACCCTACATTTTTCATAGAATTCTTACAACAAACACCTTCAATAAATTTCCTACATTCCATCAAAAAAAAACATATTAAAAATAGGATGAGTTTAATTTTAAAACACGAACAATACAGATTCGAAGATTATTCAGGCGACGGTATCTTTTCATCTATATTTTCTCTAGGTTCAAAAATAATTCCAAAAGTAGCTGGCTTTGTTTCAAACAACAAATCCCTAATTTCCTCCGGAGCTCAAGCACTTGGGTCCGTGGCAAAAGCAGGCTTAAGAATAAACGACGCCGTGAAAAAATCCGACGAACTGAAAGAATTACAGCAAATAAGAGAACTACGAAACAAGAGAATAGAACAGCAGGTAAAAGAGGGAAAAGGGTTTAAAGTTATAGGATAAAAATGATAGTCGCTCACGCTCCAAAAACCTATTTTGGTTCCGATATTCAAAAATCATTAGGATATCTTCCTGGATTTCCATGGGCCAAATACTCTGGCGAGAAACATCTTCCAGGTCATAATTACACCGGTCCAGGTACTAGATTAGATCTGCGATTAGACGAAAACGATAAACCAAAACCAGGTGAAGAACCTGTCAATAGAGTTGATGCTGCTGCGCTTAAACACGACATACTTTACAGAAACAAAGACATAAACTTCAGACACGAAGCAGACAAACAAATGATAATCGAACTCGAAAATATTCCAAATCCAACATTCAAAGAGAAAATGCAAAGAGCGATAATCATAAAACTGTTAAAAGCAAAGATGAAATTGGGTATGGGATTGGCAGATGAAATTCATAAAGAATTTAGAAAAAACAAACATTATTTAAAAGTTAAAGTATTTGATAAAGATGAAATATGGTCAGCAGATTTAATTAATATGCCAGTTGAAAGGGGATATAAATATTGTTTAACAGTTATTGATTTATATACACGTTATGCTTGGGTTATTCCTCTCAAAAACAAAACTGGAATATCAGTCAAACACGCATTTGAAACCATAATGAAACAATCTGACAGACGGCCCCAAAAGTTATGGGTAGATAAAGGGAGCGAATTTTATAACAAAAATATGAAATCTGTGGGGTTTGAAATTTACAGTACTCACAACGAAGGTAAGGCTGTAGTTATTGAAAGATTCAACAGGACTCTAAAAAATAAACTATTCAAAAAGTTCACGGAATTAAAATCTCAAAAATGGCTAAAAATATTACCAGAGGTCGTACACGAATACAATAACAAAATACATTCATCTATAGGAGTGTCACCAGCACAAGCCTCAAAAAATCCAAATATTATAAGATCAATTAACGCGCAACATAACTACGAAAATGAAATAAAGAATCTAAATGTCAAACCCAAATTTAAAATTGGAGATCGAGTTCGTATTTATAAATATAAAAGTAAATTCGAAAAAGGATATGTTGGTTATTGGACAAACGAAATATTTATCGTAGATAAAGTAAATAGCACATCCCCTCCAACATATGAATTAATCGATCAAGACAAAGAACAAATTATAGGTAGGTTTTATCAAAATGAACTTCAAAAAACCGACTTTTAAAAATGAATGAATTTCTCGATAAATATGGAACCGATACAACCACAAACTTCCAACTTATGAGATGGGCGAATGAGTTAAACATATCACCGTTTTATTATTGTATGAGAGATGAAATAAATAATCTCAAAAGTAAGAAAGGTAAATTCTACGCTATAACAAATATACACACTTCCGATCAAAAAGGTGTTCATCATTCTGCTTTGTACAAAGACTCTAACTTTTATTTTTTCGACTCTTTTGGATTAGATCCCACTGAAGAGATAATGAATATAACTAATCAACCAATTAAATCTTCTACATTTCAAATACAAAATCCGGGTCAAAAGTTTTGTGGACAACTTTCACTTTGGGTTTTATATCAGTTGAGTTTAGGAAAACAGTTCGAAGAAATTGTAATAAATTTAACTCAATAAAAATGGCAAATAAATTTGGTTTAGGCGCTTTACCTTTAGATGCTAAAAAACCAAACACTACATTTTCAATCAATAAAATCAAACCATATTTTGTGGATCAAATCGGAGACATTCTTCAGGGTGATATTGATATGAATAATTTTGGTATAACTAATTTAAAATCTCCAGAAAACGATAATGATGCTGTTCATAAGAAATATTTAATGGATCAAATAAATTTAATTGAAGCAGATAAAAACCATTTAAAAGATCGAATAGCTGATGTGAAAAGATTCTTCAAACGACAAATAAATAATAAAGATTTTATAAATGAATCTAAATTGAAAGAATTAGATTATATTGATGATGGTAAATTACAAAAAGAAGTAACAAGTTTAAAAAGTTTTATTCAACAACAATTAGTCAATACAATAGATAAAACTCAATTACAAAATTTAAGGTCATTAATATCTAAATTAGATGACAAGATTACAAAGCAAAAAGTAGATCTTAAACAACTAATATCCAATATTAATCCAGGCATAAGTGAAGACAAATTAACCGCATTAGAAAGTAAACTTAGTGATGATAGCGAAATACAAAAACAAATAGAATCTATTCAACAACAATTAGTCAATACAATAGATAAAACTCAATTACAAAATTTAAGGTCATTAATATCTAATTTAGATGATAAACTAACAAAGCAAAAAGTAGATCTTAAACAACTAATATCCAATATTAATCCAGGCATAAGTAAAGATAAATTACAACAAGAATTAACTGCTCTGGAAACTAAATTTAAAACTGAATTACAAAACGAACTAAAAACTATTGATGATAGTGAAATTAAAACTTATATTCAACAACAGATAGAAAATATTGATGATAGTGAAATTAAAACTTATATTCAACAACAGATAGAAACTATTGATGATAGTGAAATTAAAACTTATATTCAACAACAAATACAAAATATTGATGATAGTGAAATTAAAACTTATATTCAACAACAAATACAAAATATTGATGATAGTGAAATTAAAACTTATATTCAACAACAAATACAAAATATTGATTATAGTGAGATTCAACAACGGATAACTACTATTAATAATGAAGTTTTAAAACAGGAAAGAAATATAACCACATTACAAAATAATCTCAATGAACTAGAATATATTAAACCCTATTATTTCCATCTTCCATTTTCTAAAGACTATGCAGATTATTATGAAATCGGTGAAGAATTCACTCGTGGTTATAAATATGGGTTTAGAGTAAATATTAAAAAAGATATAGATACTGATGGAAGAGAATTTGTTGATACTATGACTTATTTTGAGGGGAATACTATAATTGATATATTTTTTCCTATGAAGGTAAAAGTCTATTTTTCATCTCAAGGAATCATTAATTATAACTCTCTTTTTTCTTTTCACTTTATCAAAAATGGTAACATCGTAGATACTAAAGAATTTAATCTTGGGACGGGGGAATCTTTTAGTATTTCGTCAAATCAGATGTATATAGATAACCTTAGAATCTCAATCGAGCCGGTTGATAAAAAAGAGTCTTATACATTTAATTTATTTGATTTCTTTTATATGGTATTGCAAACGGAAACTACACCATCAGCAAGCATAATTAGAAATCCAGAACCACGAGAAGAAGACACACAGATTTATGATTTTTTACGAACAACAGACTTTGAATATGTGAAACTATATTTTGTTCATAATGATCTTTACTTCTCTGTTGATGTTAATAAAAATCAACAATTTAAACATTTTCCAATATTATTAGCAGAAAGACTAGACATATCATATTTTTTCATAGAAATCTCTATTGAAAAAAAAAACAAATTTTTTTGTTTATCGGGAGTTGAACAGGAGGGGGTCAAAACAAGAAGCATTCTTAGTAGAGGTAAAAGTCAATATTGTACAAAACATTAATACACAAAGAGCATTGTCGGAAATTCACTTAATTTAACGTTTAAAAATGGAACAAGAAAGTAGACAAAAATACCTGATAGACAAACAAAACGAACTAAAAGTAAAACTAGAACAATATAATAAATGTAAGAAAAGATGGAGTAGAATTGATTCTGCTTTCAAAGCACTAAGTGTAGTTTTAACAGTAGGAACAACAATTGCAACGGCAGTAACTGGCGGATTGATGGTGCCAATACTTATTCCAACTGTATTAGCCGCAATTACTGCTATTCAAACCTCATCTTGTGGATTGATTGCTATGGGTTTTACATCCAAACAGAAATCTTATTTTAAAAAGAAAACCGAAATTTTAAATGCATATCTTAATAAGTTGTATATTTTCTTCGAAAGATCAAGAGAAGATAAGATCATTAGCGTTGAAGAGTTGGAAGAATTTAATGAAATTTTGGATAAATTTAATATACAAATATCAGCAATAAAAGATAATAAAAAAGAACTCCAAAAATTAGGTAATTAAAAAAAAACATATAAAAAATATGAATAACATTGAAATTATAGACGATGAAACATTCATAGAAAACGTACTATTTACCGATCTTATCAGGGCTATTACACATAAATTTTCAACATTTAAGGGTCAAATTGAAATAGATGGTAGGATAATCGAGAATGGAAATCACAAACAATTCATGAAACTTCTTGGTTTCAATTCCAAAACTTTTAAGACCATTTTGTCTAATATGGATGCAAAATCTGACTGCTCGGATTGGTATTTTACAGGGAAAATAATTTTACGTAGAGACAATTTTAAGGAAATAAGAAGATCAAACGCTGGTAGAGGAACTGAACTACTTAAAAAGATAAATGAATATAAAGGTAGAAATTGTTATATACCAACAGATGGTAACTGTTTTATCAAATGCGTAAATCATGTTTTGAAAAAAGATTTAACAAATAAATTTCAAACATTCATTAATACATTTCCAAAAGCGAATAGAAAAGGAGTAATGACAGCTGCTAGAATTAATAAATTCAATGAGAAATGTAATACTTCATTTCAAATTTACACTCCCGAAAATAGAAATGTACGCCCCACCCTCACAGACAAGGACAAGGCATTAGATTGGGTTTTATATTTACATAACTCACATTTCTGTCTTATAAGAAGAAATCAAAAAAGTCTAGGGATTAAAGAAATAGAAGATAATTATGAACAGGTATGGAAAACATGTAGAGATGATAATGCTGTAAAAGAAGTATCACCTTTGAAACTAAACGTATTTTCAAATATGAGTGATGATACTTTATTCGCTTGGGACTGTGAAACGTATTCAGATAGTGAAACGCGTAAAGCAATTCCTTATTCCTGTACGTTAATTAATTTAGAAAAGCTAAGAAAAAAGTTAGAGATGATACCTCCCACTGATAATATTCCAGAAGCATTTTATAACAAACTAATGAAAATAGTAGAAATATTTGTAGGCACAGATTGTATAGATCAAATGTTGAAATATTTAGGTAAATATGATAAAAAAAGATTAACATTGATTTCTCATAACGGTAGTGGTTTTGATAACTGGATCGTAATTAAAAACGTAAAGAAACTAACACAATGTCCACTAATAACACCCAGAGGAATTCTTTCTTTACCATTATCTAATCCATACACTGATGAAGATTTACAGAAAAGATGGAAACGACAGAAAGATATAAAAAGTAAATCCAATTATTTACAGCATATTAATTTCACATGTTCCTATCAACACGAAGCATCTAGTTTAGCAACATGGGGAAAGTCGTCTAATCTACCAATGAATTTGAGAAAGATCGTTGATGTAGACATTGCAAAATATACCAAAGATAACTGGGAAATTTTAAGACACGAATGGGAACCATATGCAAAGCGAGACACCCTATGTCTTGGAGCATGCTTGATAAAATATAACAAAGTTATGAAAGACGTTGTATTCCAGAGCGTTTCTAATAATCTAACGGCTCCATCTCTATCTTTAAAGGGGTGGTATTATTTGTATCATTACGATAAAGAAATGGTTGAAGAACCATATTACGAAAGTACAAGACTCGTACCAAAACATACTGAAAAACAAAATATAGAAAAGGTTTACTCACACACTAACCCTTTTATAAGACATTTTATAAGACGCTCTATTAAAGGAGGAAGGGTTTCTGCAAATCGAAAAATATTTACAACTGATAAAATCAATGAAATTTGTGATGTATTAAAGGAATATACACAAACAAATGACGACAACATAATTGATTTATTTAAAGAATATAGTAAAAGTGATAAAGATAAAACAGAGGTTAATTCAAAACTTAAAAATATAACATGTTCTAGACTGATGGCATTTGATGCTAACGGTTTGTATGCTTCTGCTATGTCAGATTTAGATAGTGAATATCCCAAAGCAGAAAGTGGTAGACCGTTTTTACCAGAAGAAAATAGAAAATTTGTCAAGCTCTTCAATGAACAAAACTTTAGACCCAAAACTGCTATTTTAACAGTTTGGTTTCAGTATCCCAAAAACATGTTCTTCCAACCGATACCAGCTAAAGATAAAATTAGTTTTACGAACAAAGAAGGAAAAAAGGAAACTGGCACTAAAATCAGATTCAGAAATGGTTTCTGTTCAGATGTTTTAACATCGGTCGATATTCAAGAAATAGTAAAAGCTGGTGGACGAATTATTAGAATATTAGATGGCATAGTATACGAAGAAAACTTTAGAACTCCTCCCTATAGAGACTACATTTTAATTTTGAGAGATCTAAGAAATCAATTCAAAAGGGATGGCAATATCGTTGGTAGTAATTGCATGAAATTATTAGGTAATGCCCTGTATGGGAAATCTATTCAGAAGGATATATCTTCATCAAAACATCTTTGGAATGACGTAACTTTAAAGGCTAACTTTGATTCACATGTTAAACACTATGAAAAAATAAATGAGACTCAATACATTGTTGATATAGAAGAAGAAGAAAAAGAAATTGACGATGTAAATAGTAAATCTACACGACTTACACCCAGTCATTTGGGATCATTCGTATTATCGCACAGTAAGAAAATAATGAACAATTTTATTCACGTAATAGATGGGTTTTATCAACCGGAAATATACTATACCGATACTGATAGTTTATACATTTCATCTAGCAATTGGAATAAATTAAATGAAGCTGGATTAGTATCCGAAAATGAATACTGTAAAGGAAAGAATGATTACGGTGATGGTGGAATTATATTCGGTTTATATTTAGCGCCGAAAGTCAAATACAATATCATACTAACTTCAGATGGTGTTTTAAAAGAAAAGAAAACATTTAAAGGTTATTCTAATGATAAGATAACTGTAGACGATTATATTCGGTTGGCTAGTGGATATGATATATCAAATGAATTTAAGAGAAATTGGGAAAAAAGTTTCACAAATGGAGTAGTTATTCCAAGGGATGATGATAAACAAAAGAAAGTTTTTAGAAGTTATTTAAATCTTGTAAAGAGAAAGGCTCCAAATAGTGAAGGAATCATGTATCCTTATTGTAATAAAGATGAATTGAGTTTGGATGAAAACTATGAATTTGATGATTTCGATTATCTAACTATTCAAGAAGAGAATGAAGAGTTACTTAATTCTTTTTAAATGAAGTTGAATAACAATTTCTTCGTTTCCAAAGTCTATAAACCTATTTTTACCATCTTTGATTTCCAGATTTATATCTTTGATCATAAAGGAATTAAGTGGTAAATATGTTGTTTGAAATGGTTTTTCTATAATTCTATATCCAATAGGAACAGTGAATGTTGGAAGACTGTAAATAATCTGACGTTTGTATTTATTGAAAAATCCACCGTTTATTAAATTGCAATGTATATTGATCACATCGACATCATTCTCGATATTAGCTTTATGTGGTGCTATAGTAGATTGGGTGTATACTCGTTTATCAAATCCTAGTAACGTATTCAATGAATTTTCTACGTTGAAATCAACTTGACTATTATTTCTTAATATCAATTTCATTTTGTTCAAATTTAAATTACCTTCGAATTCAATATTGTTTTTACCATTGACACTTCCTGCGTATTCAGATAGGTATTCGTTAATGGCTATGTATTCGTAACTTCCTGGTAGTAAACTTATGGTTTTGAATGTAGCTCCATTATCTGTTGATATTTTTATTTTGTTATTATCTTCGTTGATATTTCTAATGGAATTGTAAACAGAGAAATACTTTAATCCCAATTCATATTCTTGATTTCGATCGAGTTCATACTCATAGTCTAGAGATAATTTAATGTCTGATTTATTTGAGGTGATGACGAATAGTTGACTCATTTTTAATAACACTTTTATAATCATTTTTATCTATGATACCTTTTTGTAGGAGTCTTTTTAATATACAATTTAATTCATTATATTGTCTGTGTGATTGATGTCCTTCCTTCATTGCTGCTAATATTATTTGTAATCTATTAAGCAATTCTTCGTTGTTGTCGGATAAAAAAATTACACCATCTCCTGTATGTCCCAAAAAGTCATCGATTTCTTCTATAATATCATCAGTGTAGTTATCATCACTAGCATCGGTGTTATCATCTAATTCTTTTTCCAGTCTTCTTAATCTTAAAGTTTTTGGTCCTCCTGTCCTTGTCGATGTAAGAATGTCCACGTATGAATTCAAATCTTTGAAATTATAATCTTTATCGTACCCATTCAAAAGATTAATCATACCGGGTGTTAAATCATATACAGCGTCTATTCTGTCAATCTTAAATGTTGGGTAGAGTTGATTGAAACGTATCCTAAAACCGTTAAGAATCAATCCATCCTGATCAATTGTTGGCTTTATTGTTTTGGCTAGGGTTGGATTTGGATTTGAAAAATAACGTTTTATATCATCTAATCTCCTGATTACGATTCCATCATCTTCAATGGGATATTCTATTTGTGGAGGAGATTGTTGAATTTGTTGTTTAGGAGCTTCTAATTTATTCTTGATATCCTCTTGACTTTTTAATATTGGTTTAAATAAAGTTTGTAGATTTTCCGTTAATCCGAGTTGTTGTAATCTGTTATTTTCAACTTGGGTCTTTATTTTATTCTTAGCTTTGATATATTCTCTATTTCTTTTTAAAATATTATTCCATTCCATTTTTAAAAAAATAAATTAACATATGTTGATCATTACTCTTTCACCCGCAGGTTTTCTGGTATTAACGAATACATATCCATGTTCCTCTGGATTTCTCCATTGAGCTTTACAAACCTTTTTAAACGAATCTCTGTCCATTCCGTGATTTATCGACTGTATGATTTGAGATAAATCTTTATCGTTTAATTCAAATAATAAAAAACAATTAGCATTTTTTCTAATGAACATAGCATCCATCCCGTAAAAAGATTGGGCTTGATATAAGCAGTGACAGTTGTGATGTCTTCCCTTCGTGAAGAAATCTTGTTGAACAGTTTGATTTTTTTGCGCTACGCAGTCGTCAAACAATATTAAGTTCTTTCGTTTGCTATCAATATTAGACAAGTCCAGATCATTTACATTTTTTGTCAGAAACACTTTTATGTCAGTTGGATTGAAAGATGGATTCTTTTCTTTTATGAAGGTATCTAAGATATCTTTTATTTCCATTTCTCCTTTATCGTAATATTGAAATAATTCTTGAACATATTTCTTTGGTAAATATTCTAAAGCTTTGAGAAATTGATAATACGATTGTTCTGGTGTTGTTGTGTAGATATATAGAGAATCAAAATCTAAAAGGTTGGGGGTTGTCAACATGTTAAAAGTGAGATGAGTTTTCCCAGAACCTGAACTACCGCATATACACATGAGCATTGGATTATTAGGAAATATTTCTGAATGATTAAATTTCTTTCCCATTTTTATGTACCAAAAATTACACCTTCTCCTTTATACTTTGAAAGATATATTCCTTCTCCACTGTGTATATTTTTAAAAAATATTCCATTACCCTTATGTTTGACTTTGATTTCCCCTGTGTCAATACTATCCACTAATTTAGTTAATCCTTGTTTGACAGTTTTTTTAGTTTCTTCACTAAATCGATTTCCAAATTCTTTAACTGTACCTAATATGTCTGCTACTCCCGAACCTTTTGCTAACTTTTCCATTTCCAAATTATGTCTACGTTTTTCACTTTTTTCAGCTTCGGCTGCTTTCTTGGCATTGACGGCTTGAACTATTCCTGCTGTTCCGCCGGCCGTGGCACCGGCTGCGGCCAAACCTGCAAAGATCAAGGGTAGGAAAGGTAAAAATCCACCTTCCTTTATGTTCTTGTCAATTCTTTCCAAATCTATATCATCTCGTACTTTACAGTGTTTATATTTATCAATAAGTTTTTTAGTTATGCTGATTCTTTTACCATTGTAAGTAATTGTAGTTGGCTTTTCTGTTTCGATAGCATCTATTATTCTTTTTACTAAAGTTTCGGGTTTCATTTTTAAGGGATTAATTTATTCTATTCGAATCATCCGTCTGTCGGATATTTTTATTATATGTTTTGCTTCTTCCAATAATAAACAATAACCGGTTACATCTCCTTGTGTTTTTTCGATATGAATATTTATGTTTACTCCAGTTTTGAAAAGATCTTCTTGATGAGCTGATAGATCAAAACAGAAGATTGGGTGATTAATTGCAAAATCTACATATCCAAACTGAGGTGGATTTCCAAATAATTCACACATATTTTTATAATTTCTATACAATTCATTATAATCCTTTGTGGATGGATTAATAGTTAAAGGTTGGTTAGGATAATTATCGTTGTTTAATCTTACTTGAACTTTACGGATTATAGGATCTTGAGTTTGGTTCATTGCCACTCTAAAGATATTGTTGTTATTTGTCTGAGAATCTGGTAAGTTCTTGAAACCAACTATTAAATATCTTGCTGGTTTAATGCTGTTAGTGATTGGCCATGTTGTGGATTCTCCAGTTAAAGTCATGCTCCCTACAGTGTTGCGACGAAGAAAAGCTATTTCAATGTCTTTAGTTAACGAGTTGAATATTCTCGTTTCTACTTCAATTGATGGTGTTATTACGGGTATGAAAAGTTGGAGATTTGTTATTTCTAATTTTGCATTTGAATTAGCTTCTCCAAAGAATATCTTATCGTCATTAATTTCTCTTTGTAAATGAATTTTAAATGGTAAACCTATAGAAACTTTTCGATGTTCTAAAAGACCGAATAAAGGATATAATTTCCAATTTACGTAATTACCCCATCTATTATCCTCAACAACATTATTGTACTGATTTACTCGTTTGTCAAACCCCTGGTTTACAGCTCTACCGATTCTCTCAATGCTATTTCTGGCAATGACTCTCATTCTAGCGATATCAGCATCGTTAGCTACAGTTTTTACTGGTTCTTTTAAAACGGTCCCATCACCAACATCGGGTATCCAACCCGAGACTGAATCGTAGTTTTTGGGGTAAAGGACTGTTTTCAACATTGTGTCAAATTCTCCAGGGTGTTTGATGGTTTCTATGGGGTTTGATCCCGCTTCCAAAACCATTTCGCTAAATAAAGAAGGAAAGAAATTATTTTCTAATGTTGTATTAGTCTGTGGGACTCTATTTTCATTTGCTGTTCCGTCCTTGATTTTGAAATCGCATCTGAAATAGGCATCAGACAGTAGCAACCAATTTGACAGTGAATTGATCTCGAAAGTGACCCTCCCACCATCATTCAATTGTGATTTAGATCCAACACTCGGAGAAATAATTATGAAATCTTCTTTTTTTTTATTAAATGAATAAAGAATTGGATCGTATAATCTAAAAATTGGATCAAGAATTTTATTTGCCATTTTTAGAGGAATTATTTTGTTAAAATACAATACATTTACTATATGCATATATAATGTTTAATAGAACAAAATAACAACATATAAATAAGTTCAACAATGTTTAGTAACAACTTTTACTGTATTAATCAACCCCTTGACTACGGATAAACACTGGTAACCAAGAGGTGATCATACAGACTCTCTCCATGGTTTCAAGTATTATATAAATAAGTTCAACAATGTATTAAAGGGAGGTAACAATTTTTACTGTATCAATCAAGTTGAAACCCCTTGACTACGGATAAACACTGGTAACCAAGAAGTGATCATACAGAATCGCTCTATGGTTTCAAGTATTATTATATAAATAAGTTCAACAATGTGTAAAGGGAGGTAACAACTTTTACTGTATCAATCAAGTTGAAACCCCTTGACTACGGATAAACACTGGTAACCAAGAGGTGATCATACAGAATCGCTCTATGGTTTCAAGTATTATTTATATCCACACATTGGTAACGCGTAGTGAAGGAAAATTATCGATAATCAACATGTTGAATTCTACTAGAAATACACAAAGAGAGAAGTTATTCACTCAGGGTAAAATCAATAATCCATTCAGACAAAGCCATAAACGAGTAGTGAAGTATAAACATTGAATGTTCTGTATAATATAGGAAACTCTATTACATGTGAATATTGCACAGTCTATGCACCGCTTTGAAGAGATCGCTATATAGTTACAAGTATTATTTCTATAAGAGCCGTAACACGTGATGAATATCGATTATCAACATGTTGCATTAAACAAAGAAAGTTGTTAATGTTAAAATCAATAGTCCATTTAGACAGAGTCATAAACGAGTGAAACATTAAATCAATACATTCTGTATAATCTAGAAACTCTATTACGTGAATATTGTACAGTCATTATGACTCACGTTCCTTTCCAAAACCTTTGTTGTTCAGTACTGGCTTTTAATTCCTTGTCAATATCAGGCATCCAACTAAGAAATTGAGTAACTGAAACTGTGACTGTTTTAAACTTTGGGTATTGGGTACATAGTTTTGCAAGACGTCTTAGTTTTCTAGAATGGCTTAGCGAAATACTTAAGTTGGTTTTAACGAAATTAGTAAATAAACCAAAATGTAATATAAAAAGTTTCTGGAGCCACTGTCCATACGTTACATACACTTGAATAGTTTGCGCTGAGTTTTGTTTAATATAACTATCGCAATCCTTCACTATGTCTTTAACCGTGTTCTCTTCGTTTATACTATTGTCAAAATGTTTCAATTCCTGCGAATGGGGCAAATCACACACACTATTTTTGAGTTTTTTTAACACTTCCTTATTTTTGGTAAAACTTTTGTTGAAATTTAGAGGTTTTGGTTTTCTAATAAGTGTTTCCTTCTTTTCAAAATGATAGTCCTCAACTGTTTGTAAATCCTCAAGTAGCATCTTTTCTTTTAATTCCATATAATGATCTAAATGCATCTGGTGGTATTTTATGTGAGCTTCGATAGCATTTGTATAAATCCGCTTGACATCCTCTTGAACTGAAAATAAAAAAACATAGTGTTTTAACGAGGAAAACTATTTGGCACTGTCGTACGCCACCCAGCTATAAAAATGACAGATAATTACATATTAAAATGTACTTACCTGTGTCTGAAGTTTGAGATCCCACTGACATGCTTTCTTCTGCCATGTTTCCCCTGTAGATGTGTCTGTCTCAAACAAAGAACGCAAACTGAATAGAAACAGCTTGTTCCCATAGTAATCAATATATTGACGTCATATATTCATGCAATATTGATCTAAGGGCGAACTAATGTCTCACATACAGTTCAATAACCTCAATATTGATTTATAATAAAACCTGATGTCTCACATACAGTTCAATAAACTCAATATTGATTTATAATAAAAACCTGATGTCTCAAATACAGTTCAATAACCGCAATATTATCACGTAATGTATTTGATTAGAAATAGTTTATTGATCAGTTCACCATGAATACAGTTAGCTCATAGTAATCAAATAATGACGTTTATACGATGATAATGCAACATGATTAAAGGGAACTAAATCTGTCAATCTTAATAAAACCAGACCACAATGGATTTCAAAGATAAATAAATCATTTTCAAATAGTGGGATAATATGTAATTTGAGGTATTTTATGCTAGGTAGGGACTTGATGGAATGTAGGAAATTTATTGAAGGTGTTTGTTGTAAGAATTCTATGAAAAATGTAGGGTGTTTTATGAAATGTAGAGGTTTTTGTTTTGGGTACGCTCAATTTGGTTGCATTTTTTCCTCATGTAGTTATAGATTTAACGCATGTTTTTTCCCCCATGAAATGAAAAATGGAATGGGGGAAACATGCGTTAAATCTATAACTACTATAACTACTCACAGACAGTAGGTCTAGGACTGCTTTAAACTTACTTTACTTAATTTCATTTAAATTTACAATCAAATACATAACATTTTTTTTTACTTTGTATGGAAAGTTTTAAAGCAATTTTTATCTTTAGTAAGGCAAAGACAAATCTTACATTTAATGCACATGATACGGCTACGGCCGCTACATTGCTTACCCTTACATCTCTGACCCAATTCATTTATATGCATACAACACGATATCAAACATTCATGGACTTTCTTAAAATAACTTGGACACTTAAAAACTTTCATTTGATATAACTCTCAGTCTAAAGATTAGTCGTGCGCGCACGGCGAATGGTTAGTTCATAATATGAGATGAAATTTAGCTATAACGTAGGGTTAGTCGTGCGCGCACGGCTAATGGTTAGTTCATGAAATGAGATGAAATTTAGCTATAACGTAGGGTTAGTTGTGCGCGCACGGCTTATGGTTAGTTCATAATATGGGATGAATCCCAGCTATAACGTAGGGTTAGTTGTGCGCGCACGGCTTATGGTTAGTTCATAATATGGGATGAATCCCAGCTATAACGTAGGGTTAGTTGTGCGCGCACAGCTTTTATAGGTAGGCCTACACGTGAGAATTTTTAGTAACAACACGGAGTTTGTCGTGCACGCACATCGGCAAGAATCTTTCAATTCCACGCGCCGATGCAGAAAATTGCGAAATGGTTGGAGTGAAATCCCACACACGTTTTTACCCAACTTTATTAGGGGGACAAGACAGAGTTCTAATAGTTGCGGCCCGTTTACTCACGGGCTATTTACGGCGTCCTGCGCTTTCATTTACAGTATGTTTTCATCATGAGGTAAGTCTCATCTTCTTTACATTTTTATTTTACATGTTGAAGGCCTAGGCCTAGATATGCTATCGTAGTCCGTGAATTGTGTGTCGTCGGGTCGCATGCGGTTACCGCTCGGCTACTTCCGTAAAAAATCTGTAATCACAGTGGGCCGTATGGTCAGATCGTTTCCTTACATATCGGTATTTCGTTGATAGTTCAATTCAAAGGTGCATTTTAATATTGTCGTGTATTTATTTGTTCTATCTCGGGGTAAGTAAAATCGATCCTGTGACGTAATGTGTAGAATGACGTCATTGATCCTTCAATGATAAAATGGTGCTTAAAGTTTTCCCGATGGATAGATTTACTGTTTTGCTTAATATTTGCCCTTTTTTTTTTTTTTTTTTTTGGAATTTTTGTATCGCGAATCCTGTAGAAAAGTTGATGTTGTTTCCCCTATGATAGTTTACTGCACATAATTCGCATGTCACTAAGCTTTTTTTTAATGTCTAAATTTGTGCATGTCTTCTTCTTATTTCTTACCAAAGTAGCTTTGGCCTTCTAATCTTGTCCATCAACCTATATTGAAGTATTTAGACGTATAATGTAGCCTAGATGTTTGTATGGTGTGTTTAACATCCCTCTGTAATCAAAAGGAGGGTGGCATTTGGTCTTTTTCCAACCCACAGGCCTACTACGCCTTAGCCTATTGAAGATAATTCACGTTAGGCCTTCTTGAAAAACCATAGACCAAGTGCCACCACCATAACAATGTTCTTGGTGCTTTTATGTACCCTTAGACGCTAAATCATCCTCTGTAAAATGCTTACTGGCTTAGTAACATATTACAAGATGAGCGTTATCTATATTCCTTGAGTGTGCTTTTGGCTCTTCCGCTTACTAACTTCACCCTAATTGGAACTTTCTGTTGTGGGCATTTCTGTATTCATGTGCATAATCCTATTAGCATGTCTAGAAACTATTAGATACCCCTTTTTATACTTATATTCTGGTGATGGTTTTATGTCAACGTAGGCTATAGCACTCACTACTTGTCGATGTTGCCTCTCACAAGTTTATCTTCAACCCCTACCCCCCACCCCACAAAAAAAAAAAACCACGATTAAGAGCCATCAGTATGTTCGGAATACGTATGCGTCTTTAACTGAGCAACTCCAGTAGAGGAGACTCGGGGGTTCAAGTAAGAAAGTAATATTAGTAGTATAAAAGTATTTTAATAAAACTTCAAATAGCATTCATCCATCCATTTATTCACCCACCTAGGAAAAGAAAAGAAACTGAAAGAAAACGAAATCAATAAATAAATCAATAATGATTATCCCATCACTCACCATTCAACCAACGCGAAAGACATAATATGTACAATATAGAAGGAAACTGAAAATGGTAAATAAATAGATAAACTCATTCAGCCACTATAAAGAACGAAATGTAGGCCTAAACCTACAAACAAAAAAATATAAAAATAAATAAATTTATTCATCCACCCTCAATAATTCAACAAGCAACAAAACAAAAGCCACCCTCCTCCCATTTGATCAATTATTCTTCTACATTTTTACCCAAATGACCTATTATATCCCTTGCAATTTTCATTTTATATTTTTGCAAAATCTCATCCACCTCCCTGACCCTTTTCCCATTCACTTTAATTTTTAACACAACCTCTATATTCAAATCTGTCGTGCCATCCTGATTATAATTAATGCAAAAATCCTTAAATATTTCTGGCGTGCCGTGTCGAAAATCTAAGTCTCTACTATGAGTGGTTGTGTGGTGTTTAGTAGCCCCAAAATACTATAATATACATATTATTATGCCCATTGATCAGATGGAAAAAATCACAAAACTTTCAGAATCTTGTGGTGGCTAACAACATCTTTTTTCATAAATTTGCTAAAATATGAGTGGCACAGCATATAACTCAACACTTAAAACTGGTGGGGGTACAATTGTTTGGGAATTTGCGAAGATTGAAATAGGATATTATCAGCCACCATAGAATTATACAATACAATATACTAATAATGTAATACTAACTAAAAACATTTTTCAGCGATCCCGTTTCACAAAATGTGACAAATGCACCCTTATTAAATCGAAACTAATGGAAACCACCAACAAAACATTGAGAAGCAAACTCCATCTCAAGAGAGAGAGACATCTTAGTCAACAGAAGTATGTTTTTATTGATTTTTTCCAGCATTTACTATGTTGCTACCTACATGTATATTATAAATTATTTGGAGTCTCGTCACGAAAATACATGCATGTAGAAGGAAGGTATCAGGACAACCCCCCCCCCCCCAGATGGCATAAAATGCTCATTTCCTCTTTAATTCTTGTAATATCGATATCATCTGTCGTTGGCTGGAGTTCTTGTACATTCGAATTGAAGTCTAAAAGGAATTTGGGGGGGGGGGGGGTTGTCCTGATACCTTAAACATGCATGTATTTTCGGCTGGAGATTGTCCTATCTTGTCAGGTTACACTGGTCTAAGATGATTTAACTTTAATGTCAACTGGAATTTGCTATTTTCCTTTCAGTGCTGAACGTCAGAAATATTATATGCACACAAAAAAGGCCAGGTTGAATCCCGACAAATATATGTCTATAATAATAGATGCTATGGACCAATCTAAAACTCAGCTACCGCATTTTTTAAATCGCAGCAAACTCACAGCGGGCACAAGGAAGCTCAAAACGAACCTTGTTGGCGTAATTGTTCACGGAGTGGGAATATACGGCTTTTTTGATTATTTTCAATATTCACATGGAAGCAATTTGACAATCAACATCCTATACTATGTGTTCAAAATGATGGAATTCCTGCAACCAGTCTTGTATTTACAAATGGACAACTGTTTTGGCCAAAACAAAAACAGGTAATTATAATTCTCAAAACAACAATATATTTAAAATTAGATTATATTTCGTTTCGTTTTTTTTTTCGACGAACAATAAACTAAGTACCGTAGTATCCAAGACTTGAAACGACTGTGGCGTTAATAACAAGGGGCTGCCTAATTTTCCACCTCAGCTAATAAAATAATATTCATGAAAAACTTCTTAAATATTGTAGGTTCGTTCTGGGCTTCCTTTGCCTGTTGGTGGAGAAAGAAATCTTCAAAAAGATCAAAATCAGTTTTCTGATGGTGGGACATACCCATGAAGACGTCGATCAAGTTTTCTCAAGGTGGGCCCTCTATGAAATTGTTTTAAAAAATTACATACCAATAACATTCAAACCATAATGTTCTTAAATATACAAAAAGTCTTAACCGAACATAAAAAACTGACCATCAATTCTCCTTTGCATTTAAGATTTTCAACTAAATTGAATAAGAGAAACGCAATAACCATTGACGATTTAATGGAGGTGTTTGAAGGATGCTACAAGCCCAATCCAACAGGTAGAATAAAGTTTTGTTTTGCACTAAGGATAAATTTTTGGTCAGAAAGACGATCAGTGCGAAAATCTTTGATCCAAAGTCTTTAAAACTTTATCCGAAGAAGAAGCAGGATCACAGAGACTAGGAGCTTTCATTTGTTGCTTCTCATATTCATTGCTAATCTAATGTATTTCCAGGGATAATGACATCAAAATTATTTGATTTCCCATCTTCACTAAAACTTAACACCATTTGTAACCACTCGAAGCCACATAGTTTTAAAATTCTGAGAGAAAATGGGAAAGCAATGATATATTTTAAAAAATGGTCTACGGATAAGGTAAGAATAAGTTCTTCTGACAAATAGGAGCAGACACCTGCCCACCAGCAAAGTTCATGGCCGCTTTCACCTTTTAAATAGCATCACTACTTCAATGTAGCCAATATACACAGGTATACTAGGTATCAATCAAATCAGAAAAAAAAAATAGAATTATAACTCAATTTCAATACAAATTTTTGCTAAGTCAAGGGCAATAACTCGGAACGCGTTTGATTTAACCGACAGGCATTAGCGGGTATTGAGATGATACCAATATACCCAAGCACACCAAGTTTCAATCAAATCACTACTGTTTACAATTCAGGATCTACATAACACCATTCGGCCTACTAGGATTTATTTTGAATCAATACAAAATAAAATAAGAGACCAAGGCCTAGGCCTAACCTAAACTGGAAATTCAACACGAAAAATTTCAGTCAAAAAAAAAAGTGTCCTATCCTAAGTAAAAAAGAATTTATTACCTATGGTTTCCAGATAGGTTAAATGAATATAACTCCAGCATAATGCCTAGTTTGAACTTGTCCTTTGATTGCCTTAAAAAAATTTATAAAATTTCCAGAATAAACGATTACCGACTATCAGCCGACATGAATCCTGGGTAGCAAGGTAGACTTTGACCTTCTACAAACTCCATTTAATTGCAGTGTAAACAAATCCGTCGTCTTTGTTTCGTCGGCTATAATTCATTTAATAAATTTTTAGAAATTACTGCGACCCAACCCATTTGTGTATTAGGTTTATCTTTCAATAAAAAAATACTTTTGCGGCACCTACGGGTTATAAAAAATTTGAATAACGCAATAGGCCTATTTGACGACTTATGTACTACTAGACCGGAACATCCAGTCCCAGTACAGTTGAATGATCAACTGAACTAGATCTGGATGTTCCGGTCTAACATCTTACTTACGCGATGGAGATCTAGCGTTTGAAGCATAGAGTATTGACAAAATATCATCTAAAAAACACGATGACTTTATTTTAAAGTTAAAATAACAAATTTTGCACTAGAAAAACCCAGAAATTTCATCAGAAAATGTCTTGTCTTCTCCGATCGCTGAGAAATAGCGTTCGAACGGTCTACACTACAGACTACAGTTGTCAAATTTTATTGTTTTTGCAGTGCGTTCTAGCGAACGCACTGCTTTGTTTTCATAATGACTTTTTTTTTTTTTTTTTTTTTTTTTGTCTACTTCTGGTCACGCTAATTCGGTATGAAGGGAGCATGCCACACATTATCTCACATATTATTCTACAACAACTAACTGCTCGGTGTTGCTTAAATGTAAAATGGCGTTTTGTTGTCTAACCGGAAATGACATATGACAGAAACACCCATTTTATGGTTTTTACATTTTTTACCTCTGTTTTTCAACCGATTTTGATGGAACTTTTTTTGTTTATTTCATTATTCTAATGTCTACATAATAGCTCTCAACATAAATGCACTTTTAGACATTCTCTGCTGACTTTTTGGAGCACTTTTTTAACCGTTTTTTTAACTTTTGCAATTTTATTTCGATCAATTTGAAAACTTACAGGTATAGAAACATTTTGATTTCTAACTAAATGGTATTTTCAAAATTTTTATATCACTTCCGGTTTTGACGTCATTCGATTGTAAAGTTGAAATTTCAACTTCCGGAATAATTAAGATATTCAAAAAAATCTTTTTGAGATATGCTAGAAATAACCATTGACTAAATATGAAATGAAAAAATCTGACCCAGATATTTCATATCAGTCGCCATCTTGAAATGACTGACTTTTCTTTAAATCGAAATTCAGAATCAGGGAATCATTCGATTTGAATAAAAATGATGTCTATTGAATCTACAGTCGATTGCTAATAAAACATGGGAAGCCGATTTTTTAATTTCGATTCAGAATATTTTTTATTTCCGGTTTAGAATTTTCGGAAATAGTCAAAACTTTTAAGGCTCATATCTTGTGACCTTGACCTTGAATGACCTTGTGACCTGAACAAAAGTTGTTGCCCTTGACGAGATCTATCCAATGACATAATCATTTTAGATGCCCAATGTTTACTTCCGGTTTTATGGCCGTCAGAAAATTGCAATTTTTAACTTTAAACAGCTCTGTCACGTGACCTAATTCATGTACGTCACAAATTATCTTTTATTATTATCACGCTTTATTTCCTGTTTCCAAAAATGTATAACACTAGATATTTCGATCAAAATTGCTTTTTCGAATTTTGTTCTTTGTTCTATAGCAACTCTGCGTGTTTTTTGGCGGGAAAAAACACGTGTTATCTGAATTACGGATTTCATAAGATAGGTAACAATTTCTTCTTAAGATATGGAAGAACATGACTAACAAAGATAAAAATATGATAAAATCGTAACCGGAAGTAACACACTGGCCATCTTGAAATGTTTTCTTTAAATCGAGAGAAGTGAACAGGGTATCATCCGATTTGTATAATATTGATGTCTAGGGCATTTTCAATCCATGGCCAACAAAGTGATGACAGCCAATTTGCTAATATCGATTATGATGTTTGCTTATTTCCGGTAAAAGATATTCAGAAATGACAAAACTTTTCAAAGCTCATTACACGTTACCTTGGATTTGGGTGACCTTATGACCTGAACAAAAGTTATTGCCCATAATGAGATCTACCCAACGGTGTATTCATTTTTGTTGTCCAATATTTACTTCCGGATTTATAGCCATTTAAAAATTGTTAGTTTGAACTTTGAACAGCTGTCACGTGACGTCACGTCACAAAATATCTTCTTTTCTTATTACGCTTTATCTCCTCTTTCCAGTGATATATAACACTAGATATTTTGATCAAAATTGCTATTTGGAATTTTGTTCTTTGTTCTATAGTAACTCTGCGTGTTTTTTTGGCGGGAAAAAAAACACGTGTTATCTGAATTACGCATTTCATAAGAAAGGTAACAATTTCTTTTTAAGATATGACTAACAAAGAAAAAAATATGATAAAATCGTAACCGGAAGTAACACGCTGGCCACCATCTTGAAATGAACATGTTTTCTTTAAATCGACATCCGATTTATATAATTTTGATGTTTATGGCATTTTCAATCTATTGCCAACAAAAAATAGCTGAATTGCTAATTTCGATTATGGTGTTTGTCTATTTCCGGTATAAGATATTCAGCAATTATTGTAACACTTTTAAAGCTCATAACTTGTGACCTTGTCATTTGTTGACCTTATGATCCGAACAAAGGTGATTGCCCGAAATGAGATCTATCCAATGGTGAATTCATTTTTGTTGTCCAATATTTACTTCTTGTTTTATAGCCATTTGAAAATTGTCAGTTTGAACCTAATTCAAGTACGTCACAAAAAAAGCGTCTTTTCTTATTATGCTTTATCTCCTCTTGATATATAATAGGAGATATTTTAATTATTTTGCTTTTTTTTTTTAATTTAGAAATTTTGTTCATTGTTCTAAAGTAACTGCGTGGCTTTTTGGCGCGAAAAAACACGTGGTTCCTAAATTGTGGATTTTTAAAGAGAGTCGACACATTCTTTTGAAGATATAAAATGACATAACATTCATAGAAAAAAAAGGATAAAATTGGACCCGGAAGGAACTAGTAGACCACCATCTTGAAATGACCAATTTTTCTTTAAATCGATATAAGTGATCAGGATATCATCCGATTTACATAATGTTGATGTCTATGTCATCTTAAAAATATTATAAACAAAATGGTGACAGCCGATTTCCTAATTTCGATTAAAAGTTTTGTCTATTTCCAGTTAAAGAAATTCAGCAATAGCAAACACTTTCAAAGCTCAAACCTCGTGACATTGACGTTTGATGACCTTTTGATCTGAACCAAAGCTATTGCCCTCGATAAAATCTATCAAATGATGGTTTACTTTGTGTTTTCCGATGTTTACTTTAATTACAATGTTTAATAGCCGATTGAAAATTGAGATTTTTAGCTATAAATAGCTCTGTCACATGACCTAATTTATATGCAGGACTCAAATGCAACCGTTCAAGGATGTTTAAATTGCGCACTGCTCAGTACCGTTATCACGGTTCTAGTTTTTTTCTGTTTTTATATTTTCTGAAACCCGTAAGGGCTGCAAAAGTATGTTTTTATTGAAAGATAAACCTAATACACAAATGGGTTGGGTCGCAGTAATTTCTAAAAATTTATTAAATGAATTATAGCCGACGAAACAAAGACGACGGATTTGTTTACACTGCAATTCAATGGAGTTTGTAGAAGGTCAGGTCGACCTTGCTACCCAGGATTCATGTCGGCGAAAAGTCGGTAATCGTTTTGAATCAATCCTACCATGCCTAGCTAAGCTAGGCCTAGTTCGGCGGGAAACATTTTTCTTTGCTAAAATGCGGAAGGACTGGTATAATATTTGTCTGATAGCTAGAAAATATACTATGCTATTAGTTAATCAACAAAATTACTAATGAATAAACAAAATTCTACTTACAGCCACATGTTCGCCTTGTTTGCCCTTGTCTGTGGCTGGCGCTTGATGGGTTCGTTTTGAATCAATCCTACCATGCCTAGCTAAGCTAGGCCTAGTTCGGCGGGAAACATTTTTCTTTGCTAAAATGCGGAAGGACTGGTATAATATTTGTCTGATAGCTAGAAAATATACTATGCTATTAGTTAATCAACAAAATTACTAATGAATAAACAAAATTCTACTTACAGCCACATGTTCGCCTTGTTTGCCCTTGTCTGTGGCTGGCGCTTGATGGGTTCGCTTGATGGGGCGCAGACCTTGGTAACTGAAAACGTGGTAGGCCCCTATTGACTTCCTGTTGGGGAGATAATCCATGTAGATGTCACCTTTGACACTGAGCTATATAAAGACCTTTGACAATTTAAAGGGAGGCAAATCCAAATATACGAGTAAATAATCCTGTCCTCTCCGAATTTTCAAAATTCTCTTGGATGGGTGGCTAGGTGTCTATTTTGGATGATTAATGTATTAAATTTTGCAATTTGACATGTGTTGACATTTTTAAAATTGAAAATAAACAAGGGGGCAAACGCATTTTTCCCGACAAAGTGAATTTTCGAGCGAGGGTATACGCATTAAGTAGGAGAAGGGTCGTAGGCCTACTGGTGTGCCCGTTGGCCCGTGTTTTCTTGTCGGGGGAGGCAGAAAATTTTGAGAAATCTGTTCTGTGAAGAGTGCATTTTCTGCATCTTCAGCTATGATTCACCAATCGATATAAATGCAAAAAAGAATGAAAATGTAATGAAATGGAGTTTAACACCCCATTTTTTTTTGTTGCGCTAATTGGAGACGGGCAACGCCATGCAGAGTGCAATAAGGAAATTTTGCCGCAGGACAGTGGCATTTGCCTTCTCTTATTGTCTCAGCCAAACGACAGACTCTTTTCCATGTCAACACCGTCGACCCCTACGTTAGCGAGCAAGCTTCTTACACACTAAGCCACCTCAGCCCCCCCCCCCCCCCCACCCTTAAGACTTGAACATCGTCACCCCTAATTCATTAATTATATTTTCCCCCTTAAAAATAGGAATGGACACCAACGGAAGAACCATTGCTTTTAGACTTCAATTCGAATGTACAAGAACTCCAGCAAACGACAGATGATATCTATATTACAAGAATTAAAGAGGACATGAACAAAATACAGCATTTTATGCCATGTACAAAGTTTGAATGGAGATTTTTGGATGGTATGGAGGGTGCGTGTTATTAAAATAACTCCCTATGTTATAATAATTGAAACCTGAAACTTGTTTATTTACTTAAACGCCTATTTCTATAAACAAAGTCATATTCAATGGTTTTGTACAATAAGGAATTATCAGAGGCATGCCAATCAGAATAATGCATAGTAGTCTTAAAACAATAGTATTGATTGGTATATCATGACGTATCCCAATGACTTTAACTGTCGATGTCCTACGACTTTGATTTATTGCCCTCTATGCATGTAAACTGTACTGGCAATGTTTTGTGACTTTAATTTACCTTCTCATTATAGTCCAGCAGCATGTGTCACAATTTTAAGTCCGGTGGGAATTTCAGGCTGTAAACATTTCAACCATGCACACATATTACAGATGTTTGAAATGCTTGCAGCCTGAAATTCCCAGGGGACATAAGGCTACATATCTCTGATTTAAAGATGTGCCACCCCCCCCCCCCCTTATACTGGTATCTACTGTTACACACATATTGATGGTTGGAATGCTTGCAGCCTGGAAGTCCCACGGGTCCACACTTGCTGCTGGACTATTTTTCAAAACCATTTATTATCTTTTTTTAAACAGAAATTGAAGAAAGAGATGAGGATGATATTGATATTGTAAGCGAATTGTTGAAAAAGAAAGTCCAGTCTGCCCAAGAAGACGCAGCGGTACCAGAAGACATTGATTTGTCTGATGATGACAAGTCGGTGAAAGATGTAAGTAAATAAACTGAGATGCGTGAATAGAATAGAGATTTATCCAGATACAGCCGCAATGATTCGGATTTACGTACCGTGAGAACTTGTGTTTCATTTAAGCATAGTATACTGCACTGGTAACATTTCAGGAAACATCATGACACAAAACAAGTGGATGCAATTGGAAACAGGACTGTTGCGTAAATAAAGTTATTACAGCAATTCACATTAGAACAAATGTGCAGTTTGGCAGTAGTTAATACTTTACATATACAAACTACGTGTAAATGAATACTAACTATACTTTAAATAACTATAACCTTACTCTAGAAAGGGGTTTCCAACCACTTGGAAGACAAGTGTTCCGTATATATTTACTAATATATTCTTAAATCTACAAAATTACAAAACTCGAGTTAAATCCAGACTATACAGAATGACAAATAGCTAAATAATTACACTAATATATGGACTTTGAAATAAATATAACTTATACGAATATTGCCTTAGCTAAAACTATTACTTGATTATTACTTGATTTTATGAATTACTATTTAATAAACACCTATACATACCTTTTATATTAATCCTGATTCCTAATTATATTGGCATTATCCCGGTAAAACCTACGCGTAGGTTTTAAATGCGACCGAATTACAGGTACAGGTCATGACGTCATAGCCATTACGGGTATATATATAACTGCACGAACTTACTTTTCAGAAACGACAATAATTACAAAATAAAGTGTGAAATGGATAAAATTAACTATGTATTAAGATTTATTTAGTTATTTTTTCCCAAAAAATAAAATGTGTCATGAATTTCCATCTGTTTTCCTTTGAAAAACATTTGCTTTTAATTTTTTGACCTTTTTTTCGCGACCTCCTGCATTTCGAATTGCCCCGTTTCCTTTTTATATGAGTCTTTAGGAACCATGTATGTATTAAACACGGGGGTGCGATTTAATTCACGAAATAAAGTCAAATTCATGTAAAAAAAAAATGACCAAACTTCAAATTTCTTCACTCCTTTTTTCTCTCTCATTTACCCCAAGGAAAACCCTTCCCCGGGGTTTCCTTCCCCAGTCGCATTATAATATTGTTTTATTTAGTCGTCCGTCTCCTATATAATAGTCCCGGAAAGAACTGCACGTAGCTTTTAAATGCGGGGGTTTGGGAAAAATCACGAAATAAAGCCAAATTCAAAGAAATAAATTTGTCATAAACGGGAAATTTTTAAACTTGTTTCCCCAAAAAACTTCTTCACCCCTTTTTTCTCTCTCATTTACCCCAAGGAAGACCCTTCCCCGGGGTCTCCTTCCCCAGTCGCATTATTATATTGCTTTATTTTGTCGTCCGTCTCCTATATAATAGTCCCGGAAAGAACTGCACGTAGGTTTTAAATGCGGGGTTTTGAGAAAATTCACGAAATAAAGCCAAAGTCATAGAAATAAATTTGTCAAAAACGGCAAATTTTTAAAATTGTTTCCCCCAAAAACTTCTTCACCCCTTTTTTCTCTCTCATTTACCCCAAGGAAGACCCTTCCCCGGGGTCTCCTTCCTCAGTCGCATTATAATATTGCTTTATTTTGTCGTCCGTCTCCTATATAATAGTCCCGGAAAGAACTGCACGTAGCTTTTAAATGCGGGGGTTTGGGAAAAATCACGAAATAAAGCCAAATTCATAGAAATAAATTTGTCAAAAATGGCAAATTTTTAAAATTGTTTCCCCAAAAAACTTCTTCACCCCTTTTTTCTCTCTCATTTACCCCAAGGAAGACCCTTCCCCGGGGTCTCCTTCCCCAGTCGCATTATAATATTGCTTTATTTTGTCGTCCGTCTCCTATATAATAGTCCCGGAAAGAACTGCACGTAGCTTTTAAATGCGGGGTTTTGAGAAAATTCACGAAATAAAGCCAAATTCATAGAAATAAATTTGTCAAAAATGGCAAATTTTTAAAATTGTTTCCCCCAAAAACTTCTTCATCCCTTTTTTCTCTCTCATTTACCCCAAGGAAAACCCTTCCCCGGGGTTTCCTTCCCCAGTCGCATTATAATATTGTTTTATTTAGTCGCCCGTCTCCTATATAATAGTCCCGGAAAGAACTGCACGTAGCTTTTAAATGCGGGGGTTTGGGAAGAATCACGAAATAAAGCCAAATTCAAAGAAATAAATTTGTCAAAAACGGCAAATTTTTAAAATTGTTTCCCCAAAAAACTTCTTCACCCCTTTTTTCTCTCTCATTTACCCCAAGGAAGACCCTTCCCCGGGGTTTCCTTCCCCAGTCGCATTATAATATTGTTTTATTTAGTCGTCCGTCTCCTATATAATAGTCCCGGAAAGAACTGCACGTAGCTTTTAAATGCGGGGGTTTGTGAAAAATCACGAAATAAAGCCAAATTCAAAGAAATAAATTTGTCAAAAACGGCAAATTTTTAAAATTGTTTCCCCAAAAAATTTCTTCACCCCTTTTTTCTCTCTCATTTACCCCAAGGAAGACCCTTCCCCGGGGTTTCCTTCCCCAGTCGCATTATTGCGTGGCAAATCTTTCGATTTGTCACGCTTTATTTTCGTTATGTTTATTTTTTTTTTTTTTTTTTTTTTTTTTTTTTTTTTTTTTGGGAAACTTTTTAGAGAAAATCGAAAATGGTGTAGCATAATTGTATCCACCAAACATTATTAAATGACCTGGAATCAAAAATGAATATCTAAAACTCAGTTTTTTCTCAACCGGAAGTGGGCTATTGCATAATATGCAATTATTTTGCACCTAGTCTGAAAGGTTTATTTATGAACCGATTTGGCTGAAATTTTCTTCAATATATTCATTGAAATAAGACGTATCAAGTGCGGTTACAAAAATTTCAATTTTTAAATATTTTTGTAAAAAAAAATTGAAACCAAAATTGTCAAAAAAGCTCAAAATTTTTAACTCAGCCGCTAATTATCCGATTGACCTGAAATTCATAGGACATGTACAGAATGTCTATAGAAATAAAATTAATCAATCAAAATTTTTCTATCACTTCCGGTTTTGACGTGAGAACTTCCGGTTTTTCAAAATCACGCCTAGCAGCCCCACTTCCAGTATAAATTTCAGATATTGACAAAAACTATATATATTGTCTGTCAGTCATAATAAGAATGCACTTAGCATAAAAAATCCAAACCGGAAGTGATGCGTAAGCTGTCGTCACAGACTGACACATTTCAGCAAAAAATCAATAAGTCCTCTATTTTTTATCCGATTTTTATGATTTTGGTGTCTATCAAAACCTTGTAACCTTGTCTACTGATTGTTGGAACAGAATTTTGAATTTCGAATTTGAAATTTTTTTATGTTCGTTTGAATTTTTTAAAAATTCAAAAGGCCATATTATGTGACCTTGACCTTTGATGACCTTGAAAATTCCTATGAAGGATGTCCTTGACCTCAGCTATCCATAGGTATGCTGATATTAATTGAAAATTATTAACTTCTGGTTTTATTGACATTTGAAAATTGACATTTTTGTCAACTTTGGACATCTATATCGCATTCTCTAATCAACGCAGAGAATTAAATTTTTCAATTTTGTAATGCCGATTTGATTATCTTTTAAACGATATATGACAATAACCCATTAAAATATGTTTTCAAACTATTGCATTTTTTTCGACTGAGGGTTCTAACTTACAATGCAATTATCTAAAAGCAATATGGTGTGTATAGTCAGTATGTACTAAATTTTCTCTTTTCAACGACATATGACAAGAGCAGTTTAATACAAAATCCATTAAAGTTAAAATAGGCATAGAGTACCCTGAGTAATCTGAGAAAAATAGAAATAGAGAGGATTAAAATGATTGACAAGGGTTATAGCAGGTTACATAATACAGTAATAAAACTATCCATGTGAACTTTTCACATGGAGGTGTGAAGTATTTTAGGTCATAAACAGATTAATCTGATTATGTAATCTTTTAACACTCTAAAAAGTATAAAAAATGTATTCATTTTTTTGGCAAAATTTTCACTTATATTAATTTTACGTACAATCATTTAGAGCAGTGAATTTTAGATACATTAACCTGTTCGAATTTTGTGTGTACCATTGACAGAACTCTTTCTACGAGATACACACCAATTTTCTTTTTGTCGTCTGCTAAGGTTATTACAGGTCATAAACAAATTAGTCAGACTACATAATCTTTTAACTCTAGGGCTGGACTCTAGCAGACAGCAATTGAAACTGTTTACCCGTTTGAGCTAATCCGTTGCAATAAAAAGTAAGTGCTCAAACTGTTTTTTATCGTCTGCTAAAATAAATTAATCTCATTACACATTGTTTTCACTTTATACAAATTAACATGTTTTTTCGAGCGTAGTGTTTGCTATATTTGATATAATATCAGATTTTTTCTTATTTTGAGGGTGATTCTTACCCACGGCACTTAATTGACTAACATACATCAATTCAACTGGCTACTGACTGCTCCAATCCATTGAAACAAAAGACAGTATTTCAACTCAGCATTAAAGGAAAATATTGACGTTTACACAGTTCGAATGTTGGGGAAGGGGGTATATCCCCTATACAAAATTGCACCTAGTCAAAATGGCCATAACAGTTAAATTTGGTCAAAATGGCCATTCACCCTGGCCCCTATTTTGGTCAAAACGGACTGGTCACCATGGCCCTTATTTTGGTCAAAATGGACTCTGTATTTATTCTTTGATTTCAACCAATTCTTTAGTCAAAATGACCTTTTTGAGGACAAAATGGTCAAAATGGCCAAAAAAATAAAAGTCAAAAATGGTCCCTGATTTTTTTTATAAATTGTAGCTTATATGATGATAATCAAAGGAATAATTGGAACCTATTTTAACCCTAAAAAAGGTCACTAATTTTGACTGAAAATTGTATTCTGTAACAACAAATTTTGAAGACATAAATTATGTCCCTATTTATATTTTCATCAAAGCAAATACATTCTAAGACTTACAATATCAATTTGAAGTTCCAGTTCTCAAAAAGATTAAACAAAAAATATATTATGTATTATGTAATAAAAATATTATTTTGAGACCATTTTGACTTTTTGGAAGGACCATTTTGACCTTTTTTGAGGACCATTTTGACCATTTATCAGGGAACATTTTGACCAAACGAGGGGTCATTAGCGTTTGCGCTAATCCGTTGCAATAAAAAGTAAATGTTTAATCTTGCCAAAGTCAAAATGGCCATAATGTTTAATTTGGTCAAAATGGTTGACCTTTTTTGAGGACCATTTTGACCATTTATCAGAGAACATTTTGACCAAACGAGGGGTCATTAGCGTCTGCGCTAATCCGTTGCAATAAAAAGTAAATGTTTAATCTTGCCAAAGTCAAAATGGCCATAATGTTAAATTTGGTGAAAATGGCCAGTCACCATGGACCCTATTTTGATCAAAATGGCCTCTGAATTTCCTCTTTGATTTCAACCAATTCATTGGTTAAAATGGCCAAAAAAAAGTCCAAGACATTCTAAGACTTCCAATATAATTTGAAGTTCCAATTCTCAAAAAGATTATACAAAAAATATATTATGTAGCACTTTATGTTTAGTTAATTTGTAACATCATAAATAAAAATATTATTTTGAGACCATTTTGACTTTTTGGAAGGACCATTTTGACCATTGATCAGGGACCGTTTTGGATACCAGACTTTAGGGGTTTGAAGTTCAAAAAGTCTTACAGCCATCAGGCAAAGTATCACGGGCCACGCTCAGTGCTGTTCACAGCTCTAGTAATATTGTTTTATTTAGTCGTCCGTCTCCTATATATAATAGTCCCGGAAAGAACTGCACGTAGCTTTTAAATACGGGGGTTTGGGAAAAATCACGAAATAAAGCCAAATTCATAGAAATAAATTTGTCAAAAACGACAAATTTTTCAAATTGTTTCCCCAAAAAACTTCTTCACCCCTTTTTTCTCTCTCATTTACCCCAAGGAAGACCCTTCCCCGGGGTCTCCTTCCTCAGTCGCATTATAATATTGCTTTATTTTGTCGTCCGTCTCCTATATATTGAGTTAGTAGATTTCGCACAGTGAGGTTGTGTTTTGGAGCTCTGCGGTGTATCCAACCGTGACTGTGATTTACCTTTGTTATGGATGAAATAAACTCTAATCTCGAACCGAAGCGTGTCGTGTTAGCGTGTGCGGTTGACAATAAGAAACGACGAGTCACTAAACCTTGGTGGAATGACTCGTTATCAATTTTATGGAATGAAATCTGTTGTGCTGAACGAAAATGGTTAAAAGATAAAACCCCTACCAGAAGTAAGCTGCATGCAGACTTTGTACAAAAACGACGTGTATTTGATAAAGCAGTCCAAAAATGTAAGCGTGAACATTTACGACAAAAACAAAACTGGTTTGATAGTGTTCAGAATGTGAGCCCGTCAGAATTTTGGCGCGAGATTGGTAAGATTGGTATTGCGAAGGAACGGAATGTCATTCCGATGGAGGTCGTGCTTCAAGATGGTTCGGTAAGTCAGGAGTTGCCCGTAGTCCTAGATAAGTGGAAAACCGACCTTGAAACCCTCTTAAACATTAATAACGATTCGGAAAGGGTTTATTTTCCATCAACAGACAACAATGGTAAACCAGACAACTATCGTAACGCGGATATATCATTAAGTGAAGTGTGGAAAGCCTTGGTCAATGCCAATACAGGAAAAGCATGTGGCTTAGATGAACTACCAGTTGAAGTTTTTAAAAACCAATCCGTAGCTAATATATTTTTAGACCTTTTCAACTATTGTTTTTCACAGGCGGTGGTCCCTGATATCTGGAAACGTGGTATAATCAACCCTATATTGAAAACATCTACGAGTGACACGAGAGATCCATCAGGCTATCGCGGAATAACATTGGCACCAGCCGCTTACAAACTATATTGCTCAATCTTAAACGAACGACTCAAAAAGTTCGCACGTGATCACAACCTGATTCATGACAATCAAAACGGTTTTACAAAGGACAGAAACACCATAGATCACGTTCTTTCACTCACATCGATTATTGAGACACGTAAGAAATTCCGTCTACCAACGTTTGTAAGCTTTATCGATTTCAAAACCGCATATGACAGAGTTGATAGGCAGAAGCTTTTTGGAAAACTCAGTTCGAGCGGAGTGAATGGACGTTTTTATCAGTGCTTCGAGTCTCTTTATAAGGATGTTAAATCAAGAATTAGACTAAATGGCTATAAATACCGAATGGTTCAATATAAATTCAGGTTTAAAACAGGGATGTTTACTCTCCCCCTTTCTTTTTAACCTATATATAAACGACCTCATTGATGCACTCAATGATCAAAATGTAGGTATTAAAATAGGAAATAGGAAGGTATGCATCATGCTATACGCCGATGATCTGGTCCTGTTAGCAGAAAATGAAAATGAGCTTCAGCTATTGTTAGATATATGTATGAATGGTCATCCAGGTATAATATGTTGGTAAACTCCAAAAAATCAAATGTCATTCACTTTCGAACTAATTCGGCTGCACAAACTTCCTATATCTTTAAGTGTGGTGAAACCAATATAGATATTTGTAGTAGTTATATATATATGTAGGTATTATGTTGTCAGAACATCTGGATTATAGTATTACGGCACGACATGTAGCAAAGGCAGCCTCAAGAGCATTAGGTTTACTTATTGCAAAATCTAAGTGCATCGGAGGATTCCCTTATAGAACTTTCACAAAACTTTACGATTGCTTAGTCTATCCAATTATTAGTTATGGATCAGCAGTTTGGGGGGACAAGGGTTTTAGCTGTATAAATGCCATACAGAATAGAGCTTGTAGATATTTCCTTGGAGTAGGCAAATACACTCCAAATCTGGCCATTAACGGGGATATGGGATGGGTGCCGTTAGAAATAAGACAATGGAATAACATAATAAAGCATTACTGTAGATTGCACAATATGGAAGAGGGCCGCCTGAATAAAGATATTTTTAAGTAGTCAATTGTTAACTCGGAAAAAACCAAAAACTGGGCCTTTAAAATACAACACCGTTTAATGAAAATTGGCATATGGGATAGGATCTTGCCAATAATAGCATCAAATAGGTTTTTAAGTTATAAGAAATTAGTTGTAGATGTTTTTAACAGAAATGCTAATAATTATTTTGAAAATTGGTTTAATGACATGTCACAAAACAGAAGCAAATCTGGTAGTGGTGGAAATAAATTAAGAACATACAAATTATTTAAGACTGTGTATTGCCCAGAAATTTATGTTGTAAATCATTTATTCCCTTCTCACCGCAGTGCCCTAGCTAAATTTAGGTGTGGTGTAGCCCCAATTAGAATAGAAACAGGTAGATACGAAGGCATCCCCATTGAAAACAGAATATGTTTTAATTGCCCAAATATAGTGGAAGATGAAGAACATTGTCTCTTAAGGTGCCCATTATACGCCAACATAAGAAGTGAATGTATTAAAAAAGCTCAAAATATGTTCACAAATTTTGATCTATTACCCGATCAAGATAAAATGTGTATACTTTTATCCAACCCTGAAATGTATCAATTAACCGCCAAAACTTGCTATAATATTTTAAAACTTAGAAAATGTACCCTGTATCGGTCAACCTAAATAAGAATGAAAAAATTGAAATTTTTTATATGTAAAATTAATAGTTCTTTTTAGGTCAATATATGTATTTATAATTGTTTTTGTTGAGTTTTTATATTATATTTTAAATTTTTAGTCCTGTGATAACTATGTTTTTATAATGATAACGTCTCTCATAATTCTTAACAGAATGGCGGTTAAATAATGTTTTATTTGTATATATCTTTTATGTATAACTGGTGAGACTTTAATAAAAATACTTACTACTTACTACTACTACTACTACTATATAATAGTCCCGGAAAGAACTGCACGTAGCTTTTAAATGCGGGGTTTTGAGAAAATTAACGAAATAAATCCAAATTCAAAGAAATAAATTTGTCAAAAACGGCAAATTTTTTAAATTGTTTCCCCCAAAAACTTCTTCACCCCTTTTTTCTCTCTCATTTACCCCAAGGAAGACCCTTCCCCGGGGTTTCCTTCCCCAGTCGCATTATAATATTGTTTTATTTAGTCGTCCGTCTCCTATATAATAGTCCCGGAAAGAACTGCACGTAGCTTTTAAATGCGGGGGTTTGGGAAAAATCACGAAATAAAGCCAAATTCAAAGAAATAAATTTGTCAAAAACGAAAATTTTTTAAAATTGTTTCCCCCAAAAACTTCTTCACCCCTTTTTTCTCTCTCATTTACCCCAAGGAAGACCCTTCCCCGGGGTTTCCTTCTCCAGTCGCATTATAATATTGTTTTATTTAGTCGTCCGTCTCCTATATAATAGTCCCGGAAAGAACTGCGCGTAGCTTTTAAATGCGGGGGTTTGGGAAAAATCACGAATTATAAATCCACTTTTAAGACTCTAAAATCACTAAAATTTAAACTTTTTAAGATCGTTCCCCCCAAAAATCTTCCTAGCCCCCTTTTTTGTCTCATTTGCCCCAAGGAAAACCCCTTCCCCGGGGTTCTCCTTCCCCAGTCGCATTTTAAGATTGTTGTATATTGTCGTCTCCTATATAACAACTGCACGTATGTTTTAAATGCGGGGGTCTGAAAAATTCTTAGAAAATGGACATTTGACACTAAAGTTACCTTTTGTATCCATAAGGATACATTTCAGACCAAAATCATAAATTAGTTTTTCTTAAAAATGAATTCTATTCAATTTAAAAAAATATTTCAACATCGTTTTTAAACCGGATATTTTGGTATGTACTCGCGACATATTCTACAGCGAGTATTTAATGTAGCAGATTAAATTTTTGACATTTGCAGGGCGGTGTGGGTTATCCTCTCACACTTAAAACATACGTGTATTTTTTAGTGGGATTATGCCATTATATTAATGAAACATTAAAATATAAACTTTAAACCATAAACTATGACAAGCTTCTAATTCTAAGACCAAGTTGAAACAACCTCCTCAAACCAATTAAAGCTAATAAGTGACAATATATGACCAGTCAGGTGACTAAATCAGACGTGAACAAGGCATGAACATGTTCACAAACCACATGAACACAAAGAGATAGTACAGGGTATATAGAATTGGGTTGAGAGTAATGTTGAGAGTAATATTGAGAGTAATGTTAAGAGTAATGTTGAGACTGTGTGTGAGTGGATTAAAATGTGTTCATTGTACTAAAATAAATATCTACAGTAAAACCTCTGTAATGTGACCCTATAATACTATTTAAACCATAACCGGTATATTACAAATTTATATTTGAATAAAATATTAAATTACTCTGAAATTAAATAGTTTTAATATGGTACATCTTTTTTCTGCGGAAAGAGACCGTGAAATTCGTTGGGTGACCTATAGTATTACACGTGTAATTTGTACTCACGTAACGTGATTATTATTATCACTAAGTCAGGTTCACTCCAGATGAGTATTTTTGTGATTAATGTTTTCTACACGTTATCGGCTCTTTTTCTAGTGTGGAAATACATGTATTTACTTCGTCAATCTTGTGTATTTAAAAGGTTTCAGCTAGAAATATTGAGCCATTTAAAGGGCAAATACCAAAACTAGGTCAAATTGCTTAATTAAGAATAAGTACTCCCTGTTTGTAATTAACCCTTTAAAACCAAATTCAGTTTGATCAAGAAGATATAAACGATTACCGAGTTTCCGCCGCCATGTTCTGTGGGTAGCAAAGTCGACCTTGACCTTAGTCAAACGCCATTAGATTACACTGTCAACAAGTCTTTCGTTCCCGTTTCATCGGCTATTATTCATTTAATATTAATCAAAAATTAAATTCGACCCTACCCGTTTGTGTATAAGGATTGAAATATTATAATTTCAATAAAATAACACCTTTGCAGTTTCCAGAAAATAATAAAAACGAACTATTAGACTTGACACCGTTTGAAGCTCTCACTACTTTTACTTTCACTAACTAGTTACGATGACTTATTTTGTTTGGGAGTAAGCCGTCTAAAATATTGTTTTATTATCAGGATGATAAGCTGAATTAGTTGCCAGTGCATTTTCTGTAGCAGAAATGAGCTTGCCAGTTAAATTATCCAGCCATTGAGGAGAGAACAAAACTTTGACATAGACCTACTGAATATGAAAAAATACTCAATAACCCTCCTAAATATTCATATGGAGCTCAATTAATTTAGGAAATATTTTTGGATATATTTTAAATGTCAGGCATTTTAATACTGTAGGCAAATACAAAGATCATAAAGAGTATAGTTATTTTGACAGCTATTTATTAACTTTATTATGAAAGTCCCAAGTAGGAGGATTGATATCAAGATTTCTTGTTTGATTTAATATATTTTAATTTTTTAATTTGTTAATTTACAGGCTATAACAGCTGGTAATTTCAAGAATTAGGCCTACAGTGATAACTCCAGCCTAAAAAAGAACATATTTTGCTAAATACATTGTTTTAATGAAGACCCCATGAGAAATAAGCAGGGAAGAACTGGTAAACATGTGACATGCTGCACAGATTTTTTATTAAATGAATTGAAATGGTGTTTTAAGTCTTTTGCGCTAATTAGGATGGGCAACGCCATATAGAATGCAATGTGGGAAATTAGCCTACTCCTATTTTCGATTTACCAACTGTCGAGGGAATCGCTGTCAATTGATCCATTTCAATGACTATAAGACACTTTTTCCATGTAGACCCTTTGACCTGCATCGCAGACAGAGGGAAAATACTATAACATATTTCAATTACGGCAAACTATAATTATAACTGGCATAGTAAAAGTAAAAAATGACAATAGAAAGTGAACTTTTTGATAATTCAAATTCAAGTCTCGTTCACATTGATTCAGTGTAGTAAAACTGACTTCCACTATCAATTTATTTTTTTCTAAGCTATCACTGTAATTCTGTCAGCTGTTATGGCCTGTAAATTAACAAAATTAATTAAAAAATTAAAATATATTAAATCAAACAAGAAATCTTGATATCAATCCTCCTACTTGGGACTTTCATAATAAAGTTAATAAATAGCTGTCAAAATAACTATACTCTTTATGATCTTTGTATTTGCCTACAGTATTAAAATGCCTGACATTTAAAATATATCCAAAATTATTTCCTAAATTAATTGAGCTCCATATGAATATATAGGAGGGTTATTGAGTATTTTTTCATATTCAGTAGGCCTATGTCAAAGTTTTGTTCTCTCCTCAATGGCTGGATAATTTAACTGGCAAGCTCATTTCTGCTACAGAAAATGCACTGGCAACTAGTTCAGCTTGTCATCCAGATAATAAAACAATATTTTAGACGGCTAACTCCCAAACAAAATAAGTCATCGTAACTAGTTAGTGAAAGTAAAAGTAGTGAGAGCTTCAAACGGTGTCGAGTCTATTAGTTACTTTTTATTATTTTCTGGAACCTGCAAAGATGTAATTTTATTGAAATTATAATATTTCAATCCTTATACACAAACGGGTAGGGTCGAATTTAATTTTTGAATAATATTAAATGAATAATAGCCGATGAAACGGGAACGAAAGACTTGTTGACAGTGTAATCTAATGGCGTTTGACTAAGGTCAAGGTCGACTTTGCTACCCACAGAACATGGCGGCAGAAACTCGGTAATCGTTTATAGAGATGCAATAAGCATACTTTAAAAATACTCTCAGGTAACATTTGCGATTTTTTTTATAATGAAAACTTTTTTCAAAAAAGCAGAATGCCCCTTTAACAGAATTAGTCAAAACGTGTCGAAAATTGGTTGTGAACAAAATAGAGACTAGAGTTCTCATCTGATTTTGAAATTTGGTGTGATCATTTATACCAATCAGATCTTGGTCAAATTTGAATTTGACAATATTTTGTAGAATAGAATTTGACTTAGTAAATAAAATTGGTCAAAATTTGTTCACGAATACTGTAGAGGCTTGTGGATGTTTAAGTCATGAGATTCTTTATTTGGTTGAAATCAATTTCTTTGACAGGTCAGATTTTTGGTAAGATTTGACACAGATTGACGGGCGCCCTTGATATATTAAAAAATCATCAGAAATGCGTATTGTGCTAGCCAACCATTTATTATCATATTAGTAGGAGATCAACCTTTAGGTCCCGTGACCAAAGTCTGGGAACAAAGGTTTGAAAGTGTTTTTGTGTTCCCTGATGAATACCGAACAATTTTGACTTGGGCTGCCTCCTTGAAAATGTCAGGCATTTCCGGTAGGGGTCAACAAAGGTCAAATAGGGATCAAAATTCAAATATAGTCTTAGGGTGTCGATATGCATATCAAATTACTCGTAAAGTCATGGGGATTCAGAAAATATATAGTTTGTTATACTTCCGACCTTAAATAAGGGCGCTACGGTCAAAAACGTCCCAAGGTCAAAGAACTTTTGACAGAGGTCAAATTTTAACATTGTCCGATTTGAATGATTTTAGTGTCTAATTATATGTTTTCTGACATGGCAAATTCAACTATCTCACTCTTGGATGGTTCTGGGTAAATTTTACACTTATACAGACCCTTCTCGGATGGTTATCAGTACTGTAGGCCTACACTAATACAAACTGGCCCGGATGATCCTGGGTAAACTGTACACTAATACAAACCCGTTCTCAGACGATTTTTGGTAAACTGTACACTAATACAAACCCGTTCTTGGATGGTTCTTGGTAAACTGTATACTAATACAAACCCGTTCTCGGATGGTTCTTTAATGGTATCTTCTTTATTAATTAAAAAAAACCCTCTCTTGGATAGTTTGAAGTCAACTATGTATTACTACAAACCCATTCTTGGATGGTTCTCAGTAAATTGTGTATTGATGAATCAAAACACACTTTTGGACAGTTCTTGACGAACTTACAAACTTCACTGCTTGGGTTGGGGTTGGTTGCAAGGGGGGTTATCTTTCTTAAAATTTTCTTAGGGTGCAACTCGTCAAAATCACTTGCTGTTGAAAAAGGACTGACATGGGTACAGTGATTCCAAACACACTTCAAAGAGTTGTCGTTTTCAAAGAAAAAAATATTCGGAAAAGCCTGAGATGCAAGAAAACAAGCCTAAATTTTCAAAATTGTCTTTGGGTATACAGTGCCTCCAAACCCTCTTCAAGCAGTTGGTGTTTTAAACGAGAATTTTGTTCTGAAAAGCATCAAATGCAAGGAATTGACCTTGATTTTCAAAATGTTCTTAGTGGGAGAATCCCTGATATCTTCCTTCAGTGGCAAGCATTTGATGTTCGATGCCATATCCTTTATAGGATTGTGGGTCTGTAAAAGAAAAATAATCAAAGAGAGTTGGTTGTATTGATGTACAGTTTATATTAGTGTAGGACTACAGTTTACCAATACCCATCCGAGAATGGGTCTGTATAAGTGTACAGTTTACCCAGAACCATCCAAGAGTGAGATAGTTGAATTTGTCAAGTCAGAAAACATATAATTAGACACTAAAATCATTCAAATTGGACAATGTTAAAATTTGACCTGTAAAAAGTTCGTTGACCTTGGGACGTTTTTGACCGTAGCGCCCTTATTTAAGGTCGGAGGTATAACAAACTATATATTTTCTGAATCCTCATGACTTTACGAGTAATTTGATATGCATATCGACACCCTAAGACTATATTTGAATTTTGATCCCAATTTGACCTTTGTTGACCCCTACCGGAAATGTCTGACATTTTCAAGGGGGCAGCCCAAGTCAAAATTGTTCGGTATTCATCAGGGAACACAAAAACACTTTCAAACCTTTGTTCCCAGACTTTGGTCACGGGACCTATAGGTTGATCTCCTACTATATACTCAACAAAAAAAGTTAAGGACCACAAGATTATTTTGAAATTCCACAAAGGTAGTTTGTGAAATATCGATGTTGAAAAATGTATTGATGAACATGTTTGTTATGGGGAAAAATGACGACAACATGAGCATACCAGTGTGTTTATTCATGACAATACAGATGTGATCAGATGTACGGCTACATCGACACAATAACAACATTTCTTTGAAGCATACAAGTCCTGATGGAAATCAATCTCAATATCGTGTATGTCCACCTCGTGCAGCAATTACGGCTTGACAACGTGTTTTAAAGCTCTCAATGAGGTTTAGAAACCGTTGTTGGGGAATCTGTTGCCATTCACGGAGAAGAGCGTCAGCGAGCTCATCGAGCGATCGTGGGGATATCGGAAGTTGTGAAATCCGCTTTTGAAGACAGTCCCAGGCATGTTCAATCGGAATAAGGTCTGGCGAGTAGGCTGGCCAATCCATTCGAACAATAGATTCACGTGCAAGATAGTCATTGACTATTCTGGCTCTGTGAGGTCTAGCATTGTCGTCCATCAATATGAAATCATCGCCAATGGCACCAGCAAATGGTCTGACAATGGGATCCAAGATCTCATCCCGATACCTCACAGCATACAAACTGTCATTCCTTATCACATAAAGGTCCGTGGAACCGTCCAATGAGATGCCTCCCCAAACCATGACTGAATCACCTCCAAACCTGTCGTGTTCCACCACATTACAGTTGGCAAATCTCTGATTTCGAGATCTCCACACACGTCTCCTTCCATCATGAAAATCCAGACAAAATCTGGACTCGTCAGTGAACAGTATGTTCCTAAGAGAGGTCCTGTCCATATTCACATGTAAACGAGCAAAGTCAAGTCGATGTTGTCTGTGACGTACAGTTAATGGTGGACACACAGCAGGTTTACGGGCACGCAAATCGTGACTATGAAGTCTATTTCTGACTGTCTGATCGGAAATTCGTATGCCAGTAGCATTCATGAATTCAGTATTAATCGTTTTTGCAGAAATCAGCCTCTCCCTTTTTGCAATAATAACCATTTGTCGGTCCTGACGTTGACTGGTTTTCCTTGGACGTCCACTCCTAGGTCTCTCTTTAACAGTTCCAGTCTGCAGATGACGTTCACGGAGTCTGCTGATGACACTGTGGCTGACATTAAACCTTCTGCCAACTTCCCTGAACGAGAGACCTGCGTCCAGAAGACCAATGGCTTGGGCTGCCTCTTCGGTCGTTAAGTGTCTTCTTATAGGCATTTTAGAGTTGAGGAACAATATTCAATACACTGCTTATCAAAGGTCGGTCAATCAATGTGATTTGTACCTTCTATGCGCAGTTTTAACATGGAAGGTCTGTCAGTGAAAATCCGTGTTTTTCCTTTAGAACGAACCTGTTCCAACTTACAACGTGCATCATGAAATCATCCAACTGTGTAGTAAAACCTAACTATGGTGGTAAAGTAGGGCCACAATTTCAAGATTCAAACCTCGAATATAAGTGTCATAATTATCAAAATAATTAGTGGTCCTTAACTTTTTTTGTTGAGTGTATATTGAAATATGGAGAACACAGATTAAAAGATTGTTCCTGTTTCTCAGTGATATTGTTTGGCTTTTGGTTTTTAGAAATGGGTGTATGCTTTAGAGCATCTCTATACAATGTTAGAATTACTACCACCAATGGATTAGAGCGTCAGCATAAGGAATTAAAAGAATCATATTTAAGATCACGCTCTTTAAGCAAAACATTAGTTGGCTTAATCGAAACCCTGTTTCAAAAGTATTTCCCGGATTGTAAGGAAAAGTATGTTTTTATTTTTTAATATTAGATGCAAACTAGAGTAATGCCATACACTCTTTAAAGGAACAGATAGGCCAATTTTTTTACTAACCAATCATACCTTATTCTCAGAAAAGAAAAAAAAATTGAAGCCAAGCTTACCAGTAATAGTGTGCATAGCTCACCTTAGAAATTTGAGACTTCAAATTAATCTAAGTGTGTCCAAAATTATCTACATTTTGAAAGATAAAATAACAACTTGTCTTTGGTGCGATTTTCGCACATTACTATATTCAAGAATGCAGAATTATTTCCTCTGTTCTCAATATTTGAGTTTGCTTTTGTCCATGATATTTGTTAATAATGGTATTAGGCAGTTAATTAAAATTTGGTAATTTCTTCTTAACTTGATGCATGGTTTGAAATATACTTTACAGTCATAGAAGATATAATGTAGAAAGTTAAAATAAAAAATATACTGATGTTGTTCCTGACTTTTTTTAAAAATCGTCCTAAAAAAATTGTAGTTCATTGTATGGACAGATGAAGAAGAAGCGAATTTAATCATTCTACCTTTTTTGAAGTTGAAATTCCTAATAGTGATACCTCTTACATAGTGGATTTCAGCAAAAATCTCAAGTTTTGTACTTGTCAGGATTTTATCAAGACACATTGGCCATGTAAGCATATGTTGTGTTGTATGGTAAAGATAAGGGATTGTTGGAGTTGGAGAATTCCCCACTGAATACTCAAAGAGCCCATACTTCAATATAGATATTGAAGGTCTCACAGATTTTAAACCATTTCATGTACAGAGTAACCTTTTAGACAAGGAAGATCGGAGAAAGGAAAGTACTACTACAGACTATCATTCAAAGATATTAATAGAGTTGAAGGTTATTCAGACAGGCATATATGCAGTAACTCATCTTGAACACCAACAAGTATTGCTTACAAACTGGTAAATTTGGTTTACCTATTCGAAACACCCTTAAGAAAAAGAAAAAATCAAAGAATAAACGTAAACAATTTTGGAAAGAAAATCAGGGTTGTAAGTATAATGCAAAAAGATGTACCATTGATTTGTATTGTAAAGGCACAACATATTTTACATCATTGAAACACTGATTTTATGATAAAAGATTGTGTTAATTAATGAGGCAAGCTATAGTCGTGGATATTGAATTTCAATTCAGATACTGGTAGATATATAGAAATTGATATTTTGATAAGTGTGTGCTATTTTCATGATAAAAAAAGGGTTTTGTACCACACACATTCAGTGTCAGAAGTCTGAAATCTAAAGGCCGTTATAACTTATTTTTAGATAATTTGTAATTGTCAAAAGATGTTGAATTAGAGGAAATAGTGGATTCTAGTCAAATAATCAATTTAGATTGCAGTAAGTTTGATTTTTATATACCCACACGAAAGAAGGACCTGGTCCGTGGAGTCTTTTGGTCCGTTCGTTCACATTTGGATCGTGCTCACTCTACAGGCTACAATTCTTTTGATTTTGATTTTAAGGAGTAACATGCGAAAGATTGCGGTCTGAAGTAACACTCTGAGATCTCAGGAGAAAGTTTTTCAAATAATGTGTGTTTGACCAATTAGTATCTTCTAAATCTATATCTACGGATTTCTATACTTGCAAGGATTAATTGCAAGAACTTTCCTGTATTTTTCGTCATATGTTACAGCTGTAAATCAACATTTTGTGTGTAAGGGTGATTTTTAGTTCACCAATCGTCACCTGAGTATTATAGTGTTCTAACTCCACTTTAGTTGATTTTGAGAAAAAGGCGATTAAAAAAATAGTACTTTAGTGCCATGATGAATGTGTTTTAAAATACATCACAAAATGCAAAACAGAGACTGATTACTCCCTAAAGACTGTTCTATAAGTGTTTTTGGCCAACATAGTATTTTTTTTGGAATTATGGACCTTTTTCATTTTTGGGGAATTGGAGATAGAACAAATAAGTTCTGAAATTCTAAGAAAGAAAAAGTACTGACGAAAAAAATTGTTCTATGTCCAGGTTATTTGGCGAAGTTTAGACCTTGTAAATCAGATTTGTTCATTTGTTTGTATTTGTACTGTTTGATGGAACATACAGAGGTGATGAGTGAGGTAGATAGCTCCTGTCCTCCAATAGTTTTGTGACTTGTTTAAAAAAAAATCGTGAGCCAATTAAATTAATCTAATTAATTAGGCCTACATGTGTTTTCTGTAAGAAGTTGCAGCGTAGCATTTCTTGCATAAGACTTGATATTTTAAGTCTAAAATCATATGATACATCCACAAACACAATCCAAATTATGAAATAACTCATTTTATTATAGAACAGAATTAATAACAGTGCAACAATATTCAAGTTTGGGTGTTTATGGACATTTTCAACCTCATACACAACAAAGCTCATATGTTTATTTCAGTATTATTTATAATGGTTGATTTACAATCGACAAATATGTTTCATATACTGACGATCAATTGCTGGCATAAATTTCAGCAAAGAAGAAAGATCTTTTATCTTATCCGCTCTAAGTAATGATTCGGTGGATATAGGAATGGGTTTTATTTTAGGCACCGGGCTTGACAGGTTTGTATTAATATTCCTATCAGGACGACGGACTACTATTCTTATTTCATGGAAGTTGTCGGAGTGTTTGGTTTTATAAAATACGTGATGTGGAGAGGTTGAAAGATATTGAATTTGTCTTGTTTTTGTATAGGGCAGGTCACTATATTTAAAAAATTTGCTGACTGACTGATAATCAAAAAAGTTTTCATGTTTCATTTGGAGAACAATCAGTTGATTTCTGCGATTAACAGAAGGAAGAATCCTCATCAAACTAACAGGACTGAAAACTTCACAGTTTTTGAGGGTGCGCTCTATTTGGCTGTGAACGGAATCAACTTCTTGAATGGAGCTATGTCCTGGCTCACAAAACTTTTGGGTTATAGAGTTAAGTGATGGGTTTCTTTTCATAACATCTTTCAGCGCCACAGACATTATAGAGTTCCGATTTTGAGCCCCACAAGAATCGGACCATAATATTATATCTTTAGTGTTTTGATGCCGTTCAATCACCTTCTCTAAAATACGAATCAGGGCGGAGGCAATATCATTACCCGAACGACCTGATAATCCCTCGCTCCATATAGCACAGTATCCCTTTTTGTCAATAGAGGAATGAGCAGTCAGGTTATAAACTGAAAGTTTTCTTTTATAAAAGAGACTGGATATATTTGCTCTTGGCAGAGATATCACGTTTTCCAAATCAAAGCAGATGACAACCTTTTCAGCATTCATTCGGTCAGAATCTCTTTCCTCTTTCGTTTCATTTTTCATACTGTTATGTTCTTCAAACTTTGCCCTTTCTTCTTCAGTTGGATGCAGAATATTACGATATTCCTCACACCTGTCACACCTATCCTTTTTAGGCTTCAAGAACTCAATATTAAATTCATGATTGAAGATATTTCGGTACATATGCTCCTCCACGGGTGTAATAGCCCTTCCCATAGAGTATTCCTCGTACATCTCATATAATTTTTTCAGGTTAAGTGTACTTTCAAGGTATTCTTTCTGTGTGGAAGAACGACAATAATGTGATTCTACCCTTGGAATGGAAATGATATGGTCACGGACACTTTGTTTTCTTTCCTCCGAAATAACTCGTTTTTGAAACTTTCCTTTAAATGGTGAACGTGGAATTAATGTTTTAGGCTGCCTTTCATGTTCGTAAAAATATGAAATACGCCTTTGACTTATATCCAAAGTAGTTAAAAAGTATTCCTTGCAAACTCTATACCTTGCACCATTTACTTCGAAAAAGTATAGAAAGGAATATTTTCTTCGCGACTCCTTAGAAAGGGTCCTCGTCCTAGCCTTTTCTCTTCTTTCAGTGAATTTGGCATAAAAATGAGATTTTCGATCATCAGGTAGTTTCCAGAAATGACTATGTATCACACCCCGTTCGGAATCAGTAATCATCCTCGAACACTGAAATTTACAGTTCCCACGACAGTCTTTTTTTGTTTTAACCTGTTTAGCCCGTTTTATATTACCCTTTCCGTCTTCATATTCCTTTCCGAATTGACAGTTACGTCTGCGTATATTGGCTTTCCATGCAGATGGATCCCGTGTACGTTTTCTGCTCAGCCTTTTCTCTCTAAAATATAAAAACAAAACGTGCATTTGTTTCTCATACCTAATTAATTTTGAATTCTAAAATTATCAATAATCATAGTGCTGTATAAAAATAAAATAAAACCAAAGTACGATCGATCCGAACCGCAAGACGAAAATCGAAATAATTTAGATAACCTCTACTGATAGAATGATTGTGCTTTTATTAGTACCATACAAGGCTTACATGCACAGTGTTTTGAAACTTACGTATTGTTTTCATCTACAGATTCTTCACCTTCGGCACCAATTGCAGAGGTCCCAGGTTCTTCCAGCTCACAAGCGTCAGGTTCAAAAGCTGGATCAGCAACCTCATCATCCAAATCTGACAAACTTGAGTCTGACGAACTGAAGTTAATGATTACAATCTAATCAATATCAATCAATTATTGTGAACAACTATTAATTCTAAACTTTTCACATCATATAAGTCTATAATAAAATGTTACAAAAGTTTATTGTTAATATGACAATGTAACTAATTTTCAGGATTTAACAATATTCCTAGAAATGAATGTAAATTTGTAAATGAAAATAATACCTGTTAGTATAATTGTTATCAGGATTTGCAGATGTTGGTGTCAGCATAATACCAATAGGTATAAAACCAGGTGCAATATCCGGTCTGAAAAGTGAACGATATTTAAGTTTCTTGTTTGTTTATTTTTGTTATGATTCGTTCTTTACGAATGAAGGACCTTGAGATCATATATGACCCTGGTCCGAAATTCTTGTGAACAATAGATATTATGCATATTAATTGAGTATTAAGTAGCATTTGTAAATAAGTGTATCCTATTAATATGAATTACCAGCTGTAGGCGTAGCTTACTGGAGTTATTTCCCTTGAATGTTAGCCTTGACCATCTTGTCTACATCTAGTTCAAGGTCAAATAATAAATTTAATTTAAAAATGTTCTATCTCCAAGGCTACATCAATCACGGTCAGTATAACATGTTATAATAGCACAGCATTCACAATTTTTTGTGAATGGGTAAGAACAAATAGCTTATATCTAAAATACACTCACTTTTGTTGGTCAAAATTATTATTTTTCTCATCATCATTCATTATAGCATCTAAAACACTGTCTAAATTTAGCCTAGCAGACGCCATTTTGAGAAAGACTCACATGACGGTAATGAAGCATTCCCATTGGACAATGGACATAGAACAATGTAATAATGAAAAAAAAATAAAATTGTGAGATAGAACAATCACTTTTTTTGAGTTTATTCATACATTTTTTAAAAATCTGCCATGGATATACATTGCCATAGAAGATTTCAGCTATTTAGATATCATGGCAGTTGTAACTCCATTTTCCCCAAAACTGGAGATGGAACACTATAATACTCAGGTGACGTAATGAAGTACAAACTGTGAGTAGATTTATAAAAGTTTGATCAACAGTATCAATTATATTCAACAAAATGGCCAGGAACAACAACCCCAAACGTAAAAAGGGAGATTCATCAAGCATTAGCGAGTTCCTGGATACAATGATGCAAGAGGACGATTCTCTAAATACCTTGATAGAAGAAATTCTCAAAAGAGACGTAATAATGACGAGCATTATCAATGTGATAAAACCCGAGATTTCGTCACCTCAGTTCTATAACATCCTATCTCCATTTTTGTTGTTTTCGAGAAAATCAAATTTGAAACTTTGACAACCATTTTAATACCATATTAAGTGAAGAAATATATCAAAATTAACATACTGTGAAAGACCATTCATTTATTTTTATTTAAATAAAAATCATTTTGACAAATAATTACCAAATTTTATTTTTATTTGTTTTACAAAATCGAACCATGTGGATATTGAGATATAGAACAATATGGAATAAGTATAAAGGCAATCTGTATTTATTCTATATCCCAATGTCTAAAATTATTATAGATTGATAAGCTTAATAACTGATATAAAATTAGTTCTTACGACATTTATTTATATATTAAATATATTTATCCTATAACCGATATGAGAAATAAAAATTTAAAATTTGTTTCCAATGAATTTTTTTTTCATATTCTGTGTCTGTGATGCATTCTAGATAAAAAAAAACAAAATATTTTTTTATGTCGGATAAAAATGAGTCGGACAGGTTTGCCTTTGTTAACTTCGAAGGAATAATTAAAAGCGAACGTCACAAAAACACGAAAAAAAAATTTCCGAGACTTTTTCGCGTCGAAATTAGCGTTTTGTCAAGATTGTTTACTATCAGTGATGTTTAATAGCATGTAATGGTACAGTATGAGTAAAAACCGTTTTACATATAACGAAAAACAGGGATCGGATAAATAGGTTATCCAATGGCAAACTCGTGGATATGGTTTTTATGCCATGAGTGTTTGTGAAAATATCACAAACACTCATGGCATAAAAACCATATCCACTCGTAGCCATAGGATAACCTCTATATATTATACTGAATACTATTTATATGGGAAAATAATTTGGCAATTCGTTGATCGACGACAATCATGACATTAATGAAAATGTAATAATATGAAACACTAACAAAAATATCAATGAAAACGTAGGACTTTTTACTATAAAAACACGTGCTAGGTTCCTAAGATAGATAAAATTCAATAATACTTCACATATTAAGAGGATTAAATAAATTTCTCTGACCATATTTCATGGCAATAAAATAAAGATCGGGATGCTTTGATAAACATCAATCAGTTATCATCTTGTAAGTCAAGAGAATGTCTGTAATAATCAGAGTCAGAAAGTGGCATAAACGGCATCATACCTTTTTAAATCACATATTTTTTCTTTGGAGTATGTCATTTTTTTTCTAGGGCCTTCAAATATTTCATCTGATCGGGTGTTTTTTTTCTTACAGATAGTCTGTGTATTCAACTCCCCAGAGAAACAGAGTTTGTAATCACATTCCATTGGTCTGTTAGACTAAATTCGCAAATAATTTACTTTAGTAAAAGGAACATTAAATTTATAACGTTGTGAAATTTTTTGGAAATACAAAAATTGAGATTTCTTCATTTGAATGACTTTCATTTTTTTCGGTCTAACTTTAAGTAAGACTCGAACAAGGGATATTGGGCTATATATTTCTGCTACCCCTAATGCCTTTTCAATATGACTATGAACATTGTCCACTTCCTGTATCGAAGGGTGTCCAGCTGTCCCAAACTTGTGTTCAATCGTTAGATCTGGATGATTTTGTCAGCGCTGTTAACATAATTGAATTTTTGTTTTGAGGAACACATGCGTCTGACCACAGAATTAACTTTTTGATATTTGGAATATCTTCGCACACTTTATCCAGAATAACGCACAATGCACTTGCAATTTCATTTGCCCCCCTACCCATCATATTGTCTGTCCATATGGCATTATAAGCTACTTTGTTATAAGAGCAATGTGCTGTTAAATTGAAAACTGAAAGTTTTCTTTTTTAAAAGAAATTAGAAACTGAAGCTCGCGGACACGTCATAACATTTTGCATATCAAAACACACAATTACAGTATCATCTTTACTCTTTCTATCCCAGTCTCTTTCTATTTTTGTTTCTTGTTTTGTGTTCAAATGATCACGTAAAGTTTGGGCATCAATATCATTAACATTGGGTTTGGAAGCTATTATTTTGTGTTTTTCACATGTGTCGCACTTGTCTTTTTTTGGCACATGGAATCCAATGTTAAATTCCAAATTGAAAATGTCTCGATAAACATACAATTTGAAAGGTTTTATTTCATCCCTTTTACAGTTTTCAACATACAGATTGCTCTAAATGTTGTCGCTTAGTATTTGCCCTACAATAATGCGAAGGAAATGATTTTATATGATTGCGAATTATTTCCTTTTGGGATTCTGTATTAGTAACATTTTTATAACTATGAGCGCCGCGCATATCAACATAATATCTTATATTCCCTCTTTCATCTTTTTCGTGAAAATGTTTTATGCGTTTCTGGATTTTATCAAGAACATTTAAGTAAAATGGTTTGCACACACGAATATTCTCATTACCTTTTTTCAAATAGTATTTATATGTGAATTGCCCTCTACTTGTAGAAGAATCTGTTTTGGTTAACCTAGTTCTTGTCTTGTTTTCCTTATTGGTAGTCTGACTGTAGAAAATCTTTTTCTGGGAATCATTTAGAGTCCGAAACTGATTGTAACTAAATCTATTTTAAATCTACAGGTATGATTTGCATAATATTTCAGTGTTTCCGTTGGAATCTGTATATTCTTTTCCAGATTGGCGTTTTCTTTTATTTTTGGCCCATTCTGCTGTTTTTTTTTTCCTTTCCTAGAAAGTCTACGATTAGTATTATCCTGTTCAGGAATTGTACTATCTTGATCCTATCCAAATTTTAACATAAACTACTTTAGGCCTATTATTGTCCCCAGATATCGTCCATATCTACAATGCTTCAAAAACCTCTATTATTTTAAGGATGTCCTTCCAATAATATAAAATTTCATCTTTTATTGATGGCCATCTCCATCCTTGACCTTTACACTTTAAAAGGACATTAACAACTGCTCCATCAGCTTCTAGAGAGCTAACCTCACCCGGAAATTTTGACCCTTCATAATTTACCATGATAAAACTGCCTACTTGAATTTGACTTCTAGAGATAAGATAGTGGACCACGGCCATATACGCCTAACGAAAAAGTCGAAGATGGAAAAAATTTAATCAGGAGAAAACTAAACTTTCTCAAACCTTTCGATTTCGGTCCAATAACATCCATTTTAAGTTTCATCAAAATCGGTTGAAAACTAAGAGAGAAATAGCATATTTAAGATTTGGGGCAAGGGCAATAACTCTGCTTGTAACGATCGAAAATAGCTCAAATTCGAACTTGATCTTCGTTTTCTGAATATATATACACATATCAAATTTCATTTGATTCCGTCAAAAACTCTAGTTTTTAGAGCGTTTACAAGCAAATGTTGATGGACGGACCGACGGATTTGGGGCAAGGGCAATAACTCTGCTTCTAACGATCGAAAATAGCTCAAATTCGAACTTGATCTTCGTTTTATGAATATGTATACACTTATCAAATTACATTTGATTCCGTCAAAAACTCTACTTTTGAGAGCGTTTACAAGCAAATGTTGATGGACGGACTGACAGATTTGGGGCAAGGGCAATAACTCTGCTTCTAACGATCGAAAATAGCTCAAATTCGAACTTGATCTTCGTTTTATGAATATGTATACACCTATCAAATTTCATTTGATTCCGTCAAAAACTCTAGTTTTTAGAGCGTTTACGAGCAAATGTTGACGGACGGACGGACAGGGGTGACTACAATATACGTCCTCATAGAGAGATGAGGGCGTATAAAAAAAAAGGTTAAGTTTAAATTTTTTTCAAAAAAATGACCTTGCATACAGTTACAGCATTGCTTTAATCAGCTTATGTTAAAGGTTAACCATTTTTTTTTTCGTTTTTGACCTTGACCTTTGTTGACCTTGAGCTTTTTTAGGATCAAACGTCATTGACTTTGGCTGTTCATTTATACTTTCATATTTGAAGTCTAGCGTCAACTTCCGCTGTTATTACTGTATGCATTTCCAAATTTTAAAGACTTGTTTCTCGGGAATTTGACCTTGAGTGACCTTTGCAAAGTCCCACTCTGTGCCACGTGTGGCTCTAGTTTTTTTATTATTATCATTATTATTATTCAAGTGCATCTGTAGCGAAGTTCAAAAGGTTGGGAACCACGGTTTTAATGCATAGATATTTAAATAGAATGCATATGAACTCTTTATAACTAGTCAAAGATTTTAATTACCGGTTTGTTATAAGATTTGGTCATTTTGGATTGTACAAATGCAAATTTGTGTGGATTCTACAGGTGAACTCTATAATAATATAGGTCTAAGTAAGCCATTCATGTATATAAAATAAAATTCAAATATTTATAAATATCATTAACACATAGTTACTAATAAGTCTATGCCTGATGAATCGCTTTACACTTGGTGACGCCAGTTTTTGAATCACATATTTGAAACCTTTTGATTATTAATGATCAGATATTTCTCAACTTAAAGGGAATGTTTGACTACTTTGAGGTTGGAAAACTTCTGTTGTAAATTATTGAAAGTTATTGACCAAAATCTAAAAAAAAAAGTATACATTATTTGTGAGTTGCCAATTTTTGAACGCCTAAAAAGATTTATGTAAACGTATTATATAATTTATAGACTTTTATATTTGATGTACGGATTAAAGCTAAATAAACCCCAAAATGTCTCCTATTATACGTTTTCTGGTTTTTGATATTTATCAATAAGCACGCTCGGTTTGGTATTGAACCTTGAAAATCAGGTTGGTCAGGTAGAGGCTACATAGATGAATTTCATATTTCAGAAATATTTTTTTTGTTCTTGAAAATAGTCAAACATTCCCTTTAAGAAACATCAAGACCTAGATTTCAATTTTACTGCAAATCGTGATAGTGAAAATCTATCCGATCTATCAAATTTGCGATTGGCAATCTGATTCAAATCGTGGTCTGGTGATCCTACCAGATCTTATGGCATCGTGAGATCAGTTGTGTTAATAGTAGAAACGTTTAGAACCGTTCAACAAGATCCATTATTGTTACTTGCGATCATCGTATCATCTTATCATATTCTAACAAAGCGTCAGATTGGACAGATTTCGAAGGGTACAAAAGGTTGGTAACCAAGGTTGTAAGAGATAGTATTCTTTTAAAGTTTTTTTTTTTAATATGAGAAAATTTGTATTAAACATTATCATTTCAGACAGATGCCTATGGGCGTACATTAACTTGCCAGGCAAGCTATCTCTATATAGATTTAGCAATTTATATATTACTTTTGTTGGATTCAATCGAAGCAGACCTTTTTCTTTTGCAACGTCTTTTCCTCCATATCTGCTTTCATACTTTTATAGATTCTCAAAATAACGTTTGTCAGAAGTTTGTCTCACATTAAAAAAGATAACAACATGAACATGAATATTTAAATAAACGGAAAAAATGGAGAAAATGATATATACAAGTTTGATAGCTTTTGATTAATACAAAATTTACTGATATTTTTATATTTTTAGACAATTTCCATTAATTTTTATCATTATAAAAGCATTTGGAAAATGTACGTAGTAAGTTACGGGCAGTCGGGACCATTAACATTAAGTGTAAGTTACGGGGGACTTTAACCGTAACTTACGGGCATCAATAACTTACGAGGGTTTTGTTAAACACTTAAAGCTTGTACTAAAGGTTTATGTGTGGATTTACGGGCACCCATAGCTAACGAAGGCTTCATGCAAGGATACCCTGGATCGGATACCTTTTATTAGTAAAGCTACTCGTAAAATAATGAGTTTCAGATACAAAGGGACATGTTTTGCATCTACTTGACAAACATGGAGCACTCCTTAAACCTGGAGGAACTTCGGCATAGAGTCTAGTCTTCGCTGCTATTTGCGCTAAAGTAGAGTTTTTTTATGTTTCATAAAATTCGTTTTGAGTATCCACGCTCTTTCAGTTTTGAGAAAACAATCGTACAGGCTTGGTTATAATCAGAGGATCTTATGCAAATTCGATGAAATCGTAAAACTTGTGATTTAATTATACCGGAAAAAGTATGTTTTGGGTGAAATGAGCTTTTGTGCAGGAGTTGATGAGTATCACTTTCTTTGAAATATACCTTAATATCTAGTTTATCGGTTTCTGCTATGGAATCTCCTTTGAAAACAGTGGTATCGAGAAAATCTACTCTTTTGTGACTGACAAAGCATTGTTCAGGCACAGTGTTGTTTTGGAACAGTGTTGTTTAGGCATAGTGGTGTTTAGGCATATTGTTGTTTATAAAAATACGGTATTGTTTAGGAACAGTATTGTTTAGGCATAGTGTTGTTAAGGCATAGCTTTGTTAAGGAACAGTGTTGTTTAGGCTTAGCGTTGTTTAGGCATAGTGCTGTTTAGGCATAGTGTTGTTTAGTATAATGTTGTTTAGGCACAGCATTGTTTAGGTTTAGTGTTCTTAAGGCAAAGCGTTGTTCAGGCACAGTGTTGTTTTGGAACAGTGTTGTTTAGGCTTAGCGTTGTTTAGGCATAGCGTTGTTTAGACAAAGTGTTGTTTTGGCAGAGTATTGTCTAGGCATATTTTTTTGTTAAGAAACAGTATTGTTTAGGAACAGTATTGTTTAGGAACAGTATTGTTTAGGCATAGTGTTGTTTAGGCACAGCGTTGTTTAGGCTTAGTGTTGTTTAGGCTTAGCGTTGTTTAGGCATAGCGTTGTTTAGGTATAGTATTGCTAAGGCATATTGTTGTTAAGAAACAGTGATGATTAGGAACAGAATTGTTTAGGTATAATGTTGTTTAGGCTGAGCGTTGTTTAGGCATATTGTTGTTATTAAAACGGTATTGTTTAGGAACAGCGTTGTTTAGTCGTAGCGTTGTTTAGGCATTGCGTTGTTCAGGCACAGTGTTGTTTAGGCTTAGTGTTGTTTAGGCACAGTGTTGTTTAGACAGAGTATTGTTTAGGCATAGGGTTGTTTAGGTATAGTGATGTTTAGGCTTGGTGTTGATTAGGCTTAGCGTTGTTTAGGCATACTGTTGTTTAGTCACAGTGTTGTTTAGGCATAGCGTTGTTTAGGCATAGTGATGTCTAGACTTAGTGTTGTTTAGGCACAGCGTTGTTTAGTCACTGTGTTGTTTAGGCACATCATTGTTCAGGCTTAGTGTTGTTTAGGCAGAGTATTGTTTAGGTTTAGTGTCTTAGGCACACATACAATAAGGCAATTGATGTAGTGCCTACATAACTGTGCCTTAAGACACTTGGCCGAATATTAGTGTACGTAAAGAGAGTGTGTCTAAAATTCTGTGTCTTATTGACTTGTAGTGATTTTTTTTTTTTTACCTAAATGACATTGTACCAAATATTAGTGTGCTTAGATCTTGAGTATATTGAGTGATGAAAATTCTGGGGTATGAGACGTCATAATATTATTTGATCGATTTTCGAGTTTATTTAGTTATTATGGTTTATATAAATATGACCAGACGAAATACGTGGTACACCTGGTACCATTCTAGATCATGTTATAAATGTATCAGATGGTACAAATTTTCAATTTTTACACAGTTGTCCATTTTAGAAATTGAAATGTAATGAAAATGAGCACAGATCATACATTTAGTCGACCTTCATAGGTTCGTCTTTAATACTGTCTTTATTCCTGCTAGATTGTTTATATTACTCCAAATTGATTACTCCAAATTAATTATCATAAATAATATATTAAAAAAAAGGCTTTGTTTGTTAGTCATAATAAATATCTATTTGCAACAATTTATTAAAAGTTTTCTTTCGTATAAATAAATTTTATAGTTTCTGGATAAGGACAAATTATAAAATTTAGAAACCTTCTCCTAGCGAAATATTGATACAGTTCAAAGGTTTTATTTGTAGGCTATGTGGTAAATAGTTTTAAGAATGTTTCAGAACTGTATGTCACGTAGTGGTAAATAGACCCAGCCATATAATAAAACCTGAAAGAATAATTTTCGTATTAAGGAATTAATGGCAAGATATTTTTAGAACTAATATCTTTCCGATAGTTTAAGGGACACATCAGATTTTGGTCTACAGGTAACAATAATTCGAGCATTGTTCTAAAAAAATACGTCAGACATTCCACTAAATAAATGGGTATATAATATTGATTAAAATGTTTCAAATATCTGTTTCAAAGGCTGGCATCATCAACTATACAGCTATACGCCCGACATAAAAAAAAAATTAGTAACTATGTGTGAAATGATTTATATTGATAATTGTATTAACAAATATAGGGAAATGGCTTCCTAGAATATTATTTGAATTCAGCTATAGAATCTGCCAAATTTTCACGAAAAAATCCAAACCCCTAAATCTTAAAACAATCCAGTGATTAAAACGAGTGTCATGACAATCACATAGAAAGATTACAAAAATTATCACCCTTTTTATCTTGGATATAATATTATTAAGTTCGACGAGAGTGACCCCAAGAAACGTTTTATAGCAAGCCACTACGACCAATATTTCGATATGATACAATTGTTATGTCATTTTCACCATTTTGCATTCTTTGATGTTGATTTGAATAAACTTAGCTTCCCAAAACTCTACACAAAACTTACTACAAGCAATATCAGGCTGTCCAGCGGCCCTAAAATTCTGAATTTTTTCTTTTAGTTTGGCTTAAATTTCAGTTTGGTGATTTGATATTTATAAAAATCTTTCAAGAGTACGGTACTGGAAAATCAAACAATCCCTTAAAATGTACCTTAAACCAAAATCTGTCTTTCAATTTTATATTTGGAGCATACTGGCTAATATTGATTAAAATATTTCTAATATTTGTTTCAAAGGCTTGTGTTATTAACTATAGGTAAATACAGTTGGGATGCAAATGAGAAAACAAATTACTCCCTATATTGAAAGGGAAAGTCTGACTTTTTCAAAATAGAAAAAAAGGTAAAACTTTTATGAAACTATGTATTGTTATTACAAGGAAATAATCCATTAAGCTTTCAAATCACATTTAAAGCTTTTTGTCGAGTCTTTAAATATGATAGGAGACGACGATTCATGAAATTGTATAGCGGTTTGGATTATTTTTTAAATTGCATATAATGTTTAATTTTCAGAAAAAGTAAAGAGCTAACGTTAGACTGAAAATGGCATTTCCGGATTACCCAATTCCCCCTCAGTTGAAGCTTGGAACTATACAAGAAGACTACGTTATATCGAGATGGCAACAGGAAATTGCCAAATGGAAAGAGGCTGATGCAGGGAAACTTTGGTGTGGTGATATGAACGATTGGTTTATTAACCACGAATTTAACAGTAAAAAAGAAGTAAAAATGGCTATAGCATATTGGTTAGCGAACGTGGAAGAAGTCGTAGTTAAAGGGTGCTTGGAAATCGACGAAATCAATGTAATTGTTAGGGCTGCAGAAACACTTCTACTACTTGATAACAATAATTCCTTACTTCATCTTGATGGTGTGTTTATTTTGATGTCCATTATACCCAATATTAAATCTAAGAAAGAAATTGAAAAAATTGTCGTAACCAAAAAAGCAGAGAAAGAAAGATTACTTGAAACACAACGAAAAGTTTTTAAAACACTGGAACATAATTTAAAGGGAATTATTGAAAGAAATCAGAATGAATTATTACCATTTGATGCTAAAAGCTGTCTACTAGCCAAGTACTTCTATTCCGTTTGTGATTATGTCAGAGAAATATGGAATAAACTACAAGACCAAAGTATTGAGGTCTGTACCGCTTATTTGTAACCTTTAATAGTGTCTGTATGTAGGCCTTATAATGATGGGAACAAATGAAACAGAACGAAACTTGTAATCCAAAATAACCCTTTGGCAATACATTGCTAGCAGCAAACGAAGTCTAGATCATGGAAAGATTGTCTTGTCGTTCGGGTGGGGCAGTAAACCGAGACTCTGTGTGCTACCGACTACACACATCACAGATCCCTTGACGGTTGCAAATAGAAAAAAAGAGTAGGTTAATGCCACTGTCTTTGCAAAATTCCAAACACCAATCACATCCTGCTGTCGGAAACGGCAATTTTTAAATAAAACTAATCAGAAATATTGCTCACAACTCATAGTCGAAATTTAAGTCTTCCAATCCCTGTGTATCCATAGTTATCCGCGTTTAAAAATGAAAAAAAAAATCATTTATTTTAGTAAGACTATTATGTTTGTATTATATACAAACTAATTAAAATTAGACCCAAATTTCGTTTCGTTCGAGTTTTTAAATCCGTTTTTTAAAACACTTCATTAGGGTCTAACCACGACGTGCAAGAAATAATGTCTTTTAAACTCTGACCTAACCTTAATGACCTATGTTTTAACCAATCAGATCACAATGACGTCAGATAGAGCAGCCAACACACAGTACCCGGTGGACTTGAAAAACGAGACTATGACACTTCGGAATGTACCTATTGTTTGTGTCACAAAATTCCAGCGCTGGAGAGGGAAAAGATCTGATTGGTTAAAACAGGGGTCAGAGTTTAAATAGACATTATTTCTTGCACGTCATGGTTAGAAACTAATGTAGTGTCTAATGTCTTATACATGTAATGTATTTTGTCTCTGTTTCAGAAAACAACTGAAAATGGTAAAGAAAATAAACCAAATAAAACATGTAACGCATCACCGGAAGTAGACAAAGGAAGAGTTATGGTTGAACACACTAAAGAAGTCCTACCGGAAGTAAACAAAGGAAGAGATCAAGTTGAACACACTGAAGAAGTCCTACCGGAAGTAAACAAAGGAAGAGATCAAGTTGAACACACTGATGAAGTCGATCCGGAAGTAAACAAAGGAAAAGATAAAGTTGAACACACTGGAGAAGTCGTACCGGAAGTATCTAAGAAAAGAGGAAAAGTTTTAGTTTTAGAATACACAGTTCTCCGAGAGAACAGAGTTGAAATGGTTAACAAGTTGAAACCAGAACAAATTATTCGATATCTGATACAAAATAATGTTATTGATAAAGACGACGTGGAGATGATCGAAAAGAAATGTAAAGATTTAAGAAAAAAGGGCGCTGAGACCATGCTTGATATTCTGTACAGATCAGGAAGTTGGGCTTTCGGAAAATTGATAGAAGCTCTGCTAAACGCTGGTTATCAAGAAATGGCAAAAACATTAAGAGAAGACTTCAAAAAGGTATCATCATTCCACTCATTCTCCATCTATCATTTTTCTCATTCCCCATCATTTTATCATTTCTCACATTCTCCATTCAAGCATTATTTCTCTCATTCTCAATCCATCATTTCTCTTATTCTCAATCCTTCATTTCTCTCATTCTCCTTCCATCATTTCTCTCATTCTCCATCCATCCATTCATCATGTCATAGGCGTACGGGCTGATTTTTCTAGGGGGGGCTGACGCATTTTTGCCCGAAAAATATGCATGGTGCCTGAAAATGACAATTTATTGATACCACCTAAGAGCACCATCAACTTTCAGTAACACTGAGATAATCGATTTGAACCGCAATGGAAACATTTTATTTTCACCATATACATACAGTGTAAAGTGATCATTCATACATCAAGAATTTGAATTTTAACACAAACATGCAAAACTGATGCGACTGTCGTCTGCCGATGAATCCCACATCTGCGCAGAAGGTACTAAGCGAACAGCATGAACAATGTGGATTAATCTTTGGCCATGGCAACACAGTTTACATCAACTAGCAAAGCAAAACACGTACACTGCTGATAGCGAAAATAGTCATAGTCTGAAAATTGAGGTGTCCTGTTCAAAAGAAATGTGATTTGCGATTTTTGCGACTAGCAAAGACATCGATGATTCTGTCCATATCATTTTCAATCACAGCAATGGCATAAAATCGTTCGATGTTGATCAATGCTAGGTGGCTCAAACGTTCCTGGCCCATGGTGCTTCTCAAAAAGTTTTCAGTCTTCTCAACGCACTGAATGAGCGTTCTGCAGAGCACGATGTCACAGGAATGGTACACAGCAATTTTACCACGTTTGAAAATTCAGGAAGAAAATCTATCAGATCATGATTATACATAATGGAAAGAAGATCAATTGCATTGGAGAAGTGAAGCTTATTCTGCGATATATTTCATGTTAAGCTTTCAGAACCTCTGAATCTAGTTCATAGAAATTGGCCACTTGGTGCCGGGGTCTTTGGTTTGGACGACATTTTCAATTATCAACCTGTTAAAGATTCGGGTCTGCTTAATAACGGATCGCACAAGAATTAATTTAATAAAGTCACGAAGATTGAAATGCAAAGATTTGAATGATCACAATCTGCAGTCTCATTGCATGGAAATCTTGAAATGAAATTATACTGAACTGATTCCGTAAGGCATGGAATTAGTTAAATGCAATCATTGGCTATATCCTACCTATTAAAATTAGATATGTGTTTATAACACAGAAAGGCCTTTGATAATATCTTGAGTCATAGTCATACTGTACAACAATTTCAAGATCTTAACAAATCTCAAAAAGCAAGATTCGACTTATCAATTCGATCTGCACTGATTTTGGAATAAAATAGAAGATCTGGTCTGTCGATTAATATGTAGTTACCAAATTCGGGCTCCAAACAAAATTTCCCGAGACGGGCTGGGAAGCTCAGACCATCGGATTTTGGGCACTTTTGTCTGGTGGTCGGAGAGATTTTCTAATTTTTGAAAAATTTTCTTGACAAAAACATTATTTTACAATTTTTCGGGCGGTATACATTACGTTATATTTTGTACATATGAAAATTCTGTAAATTAGGAGAGGGGTTATATAGGCGAAAGCCTGTTCCCCAATCCTTTTCATATTACTGTGAATAAAATATTGTTTAAAAAAAAAAAAAAAAAAACCCTACCTCAGGACCAGCAAAATAACCCGGATTTCGGGCACTTTGTTCTGGCGGTCGGAGGGATTTTCTAATTTTTTGAAAAATGTTGATTTTTCTTGACAAAAACATTATTTTACAATTTTTCGGGCACAAACAGAAGCCAAAAAGAAATATCCCCGAGACGGTCTGTGAAGCTCAGACTAACCCTACCTCAGGCTCAGCAAAAAAACCCGGATTTCGGGAACTTTATTCTGGCGGTCGGAAAGATTTTCTAATTTTTTGAAAATTTCTTTTTTTCTTGTCAAAAACGTTATTTTACATTTTTATACGCCCTCATCTCTCTATGAGGACGTATATTGTAGTCACCCCTGTCCGTCCGTCCGTCCGTCCGTCCGTCGGTCCGTCCGTCGGTCCGTCCGTCCGTCGGTCCGTCCGTCAACATTTGCTCGTAAACGCTCTAAAAACTAGAGTTTTTGACGGAATCAAATGAAATTTGATATGTGTATACATATTCATAAAACGAAGATCAAGTTCGAATTTGAGCTATTTTCGATCATTAGAAGCAGAGTTATTGCCCTTGCCCCAAATCTGTTGGTGCGACCATCAACATTTGCTCGTAAACGCTCTAAAAACTAGAGTTTTTGACGGAATCAAATGAAATTTGATATGCGTATACATATTCATAAAACGAAGATCAAGTTTGAATTTGAGCTATTTTTGATCGTTAGAAGCAGAGTTATTGCCCTTGCCCCAAATCCGTCGGTCCGTCCATCAACATTTGCTTGGAAACGCTCTAAAAACTAGAGTTTTTGACGGAATCAAATGAAATTTGATATGTGTATATATATTCAGAAAACGAAGATCAAGTTCGAATTTGAGCTATTTTCGATCGTTACAAGCAGAGTTATTGCCCTTGCCCCAAATCTTAAATATGCTATTACTCTTAGTTTTCAACAGATTTTGATGAAACTTAAAATGGATGTTATTGGACCTAAATCGAAAGGTTTGAGAAAGTTTAATTTTATCCCGATTAAATTTTTCGTTAGGCGTATATGGCCGTGGTCCACTATCTTTTCGAACGCTGCCCGAAAAATTTGACAATTGCCCGAAAAAAATCATGTTCGCCCGACTCAGGGGGGGCTGCAGCCCCCCCAGCCCCCCTGGCTCGTACGCCTATGCATCATGTCTCTCATTCTCCTTCCATCATTTCTCTCATTCTCCATCCACCATCATATCTCTCATTCTCCATCCACTCTCATTCTCTATCCATAATTTCTCTCATTCTCCATCCATCATTTCTCTCATTCTCCACCCTTCATTTCTCTCATTATCCATCCATCATTTCTCTCATTCTCTATCCATGCATCATTTCTCTCATTATCCATCGAACATTTCTCTCTTTCTCCATCCATCCATCGATCATTTCTCTCATTCTCCATCTATCATTTCTCTCATTCTCCATCCTCCATCCATCATTTCTCTCATTCTCCATCCATCTTTTCTATAATTCTCCATTGTCATTTCTCTCATTCTCTATCCATCTTTTCTATAATTCTCCATTGTCATTTCTCTCATTACTTGCTTTTGTTTTGTTTCAGAAAACAGCTGTCCCTAAATCTGTTTATACAACAAAACAAAAGGGCTGTTTGTCTAAAATTGAGTTTGAAGTTTTGAGAGATAACCATGAGAGATTGGTGAACGAGCTGGATTCTAATATTCTGAAAAATCATTTATTTCAAAACGATCTTATTGATGAAGATGATTTGGAAAAAATTGGCAAGAAAGAAGAAGAACTTAGAAAAGAAGGTGCGGGAGAAATGGTCAACATAATTCATAAATCTGGCACCGATGCTTTTTCTAAACTGATAATATCCTTACGTGAGGCAGGTTACGACGAATTGAGCTTAAAACTGGAAACTGACTTTAAACAGGTAAATGTTTCCTATAGTTTTATGTGATCTTCAATACATGGGTCAAACTAATATGTGTTAATTTCCTACGTGGAAATAACTAACACGAACTTAGTGAACAACAATTTTGAATCCAATAGAGACTTTAGGATTTCAAAAAAGCTTAAATATTTTAACTAAGCTAACATTGAAAGGTTTTTTCTCGGCCATTAGTTGTTATTGGGAGACTGAGTTGATATATTATTGCGGTTGTTTTTTTTTAATCGACTAATTCAGTCGAAATATGATTCAAAATGGTTGTTCACTAATTTTGTATTATTTCTATGCAAGTCAACTAGTCACGCCTAACAAAAAAGGATGGGTACCACTTTCAAAACTACTTTACGAATCACACATTTTTCATGTATGTTTTATGTATGTTTCAGAAAGAGAAGGAAAAGACTTATGAAGGAATGAAAATTGATTTTAATTTGGTTGAATTTCCGGATTACCCAATACCCCCTCAGTTGAGTCCTGAAGATATTCAAAGTGATGACGATGTACACGACTGGAAAGAGAATGTTATGGAATGGGTAAATGCAAGGTACTTGTGGTGTCATGCCATGATCAGTTGGTTTAAAGACCACAAATTTAACAGTAAAGAAGATTTAAAAGTGGTAGTCAAAAATTGGTTATTGAAACTGGAAGAAGTTGTAGATAAAGCGTTGATAGGAGGCGAAATACTCTCTGTAATTCTTAATGTGGCAGAACAATGTCTAAAACTTGATAACAACAATTCCCCATTATATTTAAAGTATGATAAAGAAATGTTACTGAAGGTTATCAAAGTGTTCAGACCTTATTGTAATTCTACGAAGGATATATAGAAGAGCTTGTTCAAAACACGAAGGCAAAGAATCAAAAAGAACTTGAACAACAACGACAAGTTTTTAAAACACTGAAACATAATTTAAACATAACTTAGAGGGAATTATTGAAGGTAACCAGAATGAATTATTACCTTTTGATTCTGAAAACTGCTATGTACTAGCCAAGTCCTCCCCCTCTGTTTGTAATGATGTCAGAGAAATATGGAATAAACTAGAGTAGGATAGATTCAGGTAATGGGTTTCCTTGTATTCAATTATGAAAATAAAAATACTAATACTTATATAAATAGAAAGGAAATGTGTTTGAGAAATATCAGTTTGTCTTTTCCATAATTACTAAATTAGATAAGTATGCATATTCATTATGCTTTATCTTTAAATAAGGCTTACTTCAATTTGAATTCAATTTATACATGTACATATAATAAAACTCATTCATTTGTGAAAAGCTATCGTATTTCAACAAAGATTCAGATCATATTTCTAAGCCTTTATTTGAATTATGTCCTTGTCTATTATTTTCATGTAGTTTCGTATGGTGTAGTTTTTACAATACATGAACAAAGAAAATAAACTAAAAAACATCATCAAAACATTGAATTTCCCTTACTACACACTTCTTTACTTCTCCTGTATTCGTTCGTAATTACGCGTATTAATTTGCTGAATCGTTAAATCAGTGGTCTAGAAAATAGGGCAAAATATAATTAAAATTCGGGCATTAAGTCGGTTTGAATAGCATGCCAAGTTGACGAACACAAGAAGAGTGACATCAATGTTATAATAATAGTTCACAGAAGAAAGGTATGTACAAATCACATGGGAAATCATTGAGTCCGAAGACACCTTCATATCGCCAAGATATGACCCCAGTACAGTACTCTATTTTACCGTAGTTATTAGGCTCTCCCGGAGACCAAATAGCTTGTATTAAACCACCTCGAGTCCAACGATGTTCCACTTTATCTCCTCTCACCGCTCGTCCGTAACCACCAAAATAATACTTATCTAAAAAAATATAAAACTAAAATTTAAAAATAAATAACCCCGACCAACCGTCTTATTTGTTCTATCATAACCTTCAAAATTATCTTATCTTATTTAAAACAAAAATTCAAAATTCGATACCATAACAAGTACCAACAAGTACCAACGCAATCGGCAATCCTCGACAGCTTCCGTAACTTCCATGGAGAGCGTTTAGTAGGCCTACCAACGATCCGAATTTTGTCCTCTTTAGTTCTACCATGATCACCAAATTGTAGCTTCTATTCTGCTCTCAAACAAATTGTGAGGCAATTTTACAAAATCGATGGCAATAACTCGAAAACTCTTTATCGAAAATGATCTCTTTGTGATCATAAAGAAATTAAAAACACTTACTGATGTGATAGTTTACTGGGACAAGAGTAAGAGAAAATGTCGTATTCAGTTTTGCAGCTGAATTCAGGTTAATAAGATAACCACCATCACGCTCACAGATTTTCTGGGCAAGTTCCCACATGGTTGGACTACTTCCAAAATATTTGATACATACACCCAGATCGGGATACATCGTGTATCCTTTAGATACACAGTCTGGTGGCTCTGAAACAAAGAACGTAAAACTCCATTTCACTTATGCTGAATCAAATAAATATCGTGATCAAAAATAGATGCAGAAAAGTAGGACGTAAAAATTCCCTTGGTTTGCTTCCTTTCAAGTGAAACTCAACAATGAAGAAGTTTTCTCAGACGCTTATCGATAGCCTCAATGTCCTTGGTTCGTTACCAGTGGTGAGGTGATTTCAGAACTTCAGATTTGCAATTAAATGACATGATAAACTAGTCTACAGCACTTGGGAACCTTAGAATGTACCTTTTGTTCGCGTCACGAAATACCAGCGTTGAAGATAGCAAAGATCTGATTGGTTAAAGTAGATGTCATTGAGGTTAGGTCAGAGTTCAATATTACAATATTGCCTGAAGGACGTGGTTAGACCTTAATGTGGGGACTAAAAAGCAGAATTTAAAAAGCTTATCGAAACGAAATTTTTACATACCTGTTACTTTTACAATAACAGACGAGACAGTCACGTGGGAATAAGTTTTGCCATATTCTGGATGTGACGTCAAGTAATAACAGCGGCCATTTTGAAATGCAACCATCATTGAAAGTTCTTGGTTCCATTCCATTGCGCATGACAACATACTTCTACAAGGAAAGGAAATGGTGTACTGCAACTTATCTGGAACTACCAAAGTTTGGATACCGATTCGGAAAGAACGAAACATGGCTGCATTTGAAACTAAAATAGCGTTAATCAAACACACGTAGGGAATTATCCAGAACATTTTGTTGATAGTTTGGTCTTTCACGTATATTGGTAACACATTACGATCTAAGGTAGTTTACGACATTAGTACTAGAGTTGGTTTGGTTTTCTGGATGCTGTCCTAGACGCAGAAGTCCACTACAAAACAACGATGGTTAAAATGATTCTAATGACGTCTTTTTCTTTAGTTGGTAGATGACAAGATAACGTCTGGAAAATCAGCGGCCTCTTATATAATCAAAAACATCACTTTAGAATAATCGTAAACGCAACACAAGAACAATGTCGATTGGTTGATGTCACTGCAATTAGTAAAAATTGGCCAATTATAACTTAAAGACAATCGTAAACGCAGCACAACTAACAACTACGACTACAAACTACATGGTTTGCAATATCAGCTGCTGCTGGAAGCGAACGTTAATTTCTCATCTACCAACAACTACCTAGTTTACGATATCAGCATCCGCTGGAAGCGAACGTTAACTTGTCATGTACCAACCAACCAACCAACCAAAACGAAGCACACTGCCAACGCCGATTTCAGTCTCGGGACAGATTTCTCTTTCAGTTTCTCGCCTTGGTTTAAACACTACATAAACTGAGTTGTCTTGTCACTGTTGGAAACGCGACTAAAATTGCGGCTAATTTTTCGTATCATTGCGCAAATATTTGTGATAGGAATGTTTTAAAGCTAGTCGAGTGTAACGTCATGTAATTACAGTTTTTTCTTTGAAAACTTCATTAAATCTGATGAAAATTCAATACAATACACTATAATGAAATATATGGTTAAGTAGCGTAAAAATACAGGGATTAAAAAGAATCAATTTGCACCATTCCAATTTTCAGTCAGACTTCTGTACAAAGTGTTTAATTGAATTGGTACTTTTTGCAATACATACGTTATAAAACACTTAATTAAGGGTATTGATTGGGCTAGCGTTCGAGAAAAAAAACACGAGATGGAAGTTTTGCGAATTACTTATTATTTTTGGGCTCAGATTGTAGATAATTATTATTACTTTATTTGTAAACTATATAGAATGAAAAAAAAAGAAAAGAAATTAGGTATTTCGTTAGTTTTTGCTAAAAAATTAGGAAAAAGTAGCAAAATGTGTCCCGGTTGATACAAGATTTCTCAGCCATTTATTGTTGGAAAATTACGATCTTGGTCTTGATTGAAAGCTTATCCAATACGGATGAAACGTACAGAGAGTTTTTTTCGAAAATTCTAATTAGTTTAGCCCCTGAAAAATGTTTGCCGTACCTACGTTTAAATTTTCGTAAATTTTCGTATTTCCATGGTAACCACCAAAATAATAATTTTTTTTGGAAAATCGCTCTGTACGTTTCTCGGCAATGTAATTGTCTACATTTATGCCAAGTTTGATGTAGATTGATCCATTCACATTTTTTTAAACTTGTATCAAAGGTTTGAAATGTCCAATTTTTATGACATGTTTGAAAGGGCTGTCAACTCATTAAAAAAAATCTGATTGACATGAAATCAACCTTAAACTATCGAGAAGGACCCCAAATCATCAACAAATGCACAACAAGTCCCAAGAAATCATTATTTCATATACTTATTCCATTTTTTCATAGCGTCAAATAGCCCAATTAACACCCTTAAGTGGAATTCCAATCCAATTTTCATTCAGACGTCTGTGTTTCCAGCAATTCCACTTAAACTAAGTGGTTTGTGAGTGAGTGACTTTTCCCTTAGATATCATTAGTAGCTTTTGCCATACATACGTCATAAAACACTTAATTAAGTGGGATTACTGGAACACTATACGTTTGATTGACATTGGAATGGTGTAAATATAAGCTTTCAGGGTATCGGTAACCTCTTTGATTAAAAAATAACAGATGTAAATTGAAAATCGTTTGCCCGTCCTCATTACCCCAAAAACTAGACAAAATAGGACGCAAAACTTCAGCTGAGGACAGACCTTGCGAATCTTATCCGCCAATACTTCTGTCAAACTATTCGCCTCCCAATTCATTCGGTTGATGCAGTGGACAAATGCAATGATAATTGCGAATTGGCATCGACCGAATTTGGACACACTAATGCTAGGGGCAGACAAGCGTATTTTTTTGCCCGATCGCAGAGAATTTTATAATCACCCCCAAAAATACGCTCGTGTGCCTGAGTTTTTACGGCCGTACACGAGCGTATTTTTGGGGGTGATTATAAAATTCGCTGTGATCGGACGAAAACATACGCTCGTATGTCCCTAGCATTAGCGTAGTTCGCTGGTGATCGACTATACCCAACCATTCGCCATGAAAAGTCGCTCAGTCCGTAGCTTTAGTTTCATTGTCAATCTCAATAAACTCGGGTATTTAAAGAAGAAAAGCATCATTTTCAAGATCATTGAATCCATACTGTCACAGACAGGTTACACTCGTTCAATGGAACAATATTCTAGACTCGACTGGAAGTGGACTGTTAAAGTAGCAGTCTGAAACCCGTGGGCCTTATTCTCGAAAACTGAACTTAAATAAAATCCAGATTTTAAGAAATAAAGTGATCAGAACGGATAATAAAGCTGTATTTAAAATTGATTTTAGTGATCAGAAGACTAGAACACTAAAATCATTGTAAGTTAAGTTTTCGAGAATAAGGCCCCTGATGGCATTGAGCCCTTTATAACCAATATTTTGTCCCAACGTTCCCAGCACCAGGACGTCTTTTCTTACCCACCTACCTAAGATTATTTCTTATTTGCCATGAATGGCGTACAAGACCTCTCTCCCACTCCTTGACTCTGTCGTACACGTTTGTCAAAATTATTGAAGAACCTCAAAACTGGAAACAGTGTGTGTATGTGTGTATATCAAGCTAATACAAGTGTTTAACTAAACTCAAAGAAGTAGATCGACAATCAATATTAAAAGGAATAATTTAACAAGCTTATTCAAGAAGGTAACATCTTGTATATACATTTAGTGTTAGATAAACGTTTAGCATGGGATTGATATTTGATTATTTATAATTACATAGGAGTAGCAGGTCGAGAGAAAGAGGCGAGCAGGGGATTGGGCTGGTTACATAGGCGTATCAGGAGGGTAGGAGAGGCCTCCCCGGGGAAGCTTAATTGATGGTGGATATTCCGGAAATGAAGCAAGTCCCCGCTTGGGCGTGAGAAGTGTGGGATGGCAACAATATCCCAGTTTTGCTAATATTGTGGAGCCATTTCCTTTCATTAGTCCTATAAGGTATAGAACAGTAGGACATAAAACTCCATTCTGTTTCATTAGTTCAATAAGGTACAAAACAGTAGGATATAAAACTCCAGTTCATTTCATTAGTCTAATAAGATACAGAACAGTAGGATGTAAAACTCTATTTCATTTCATTAGTCCAATAAGATACAGAACATTAGGATATAAAACTACATTTCATTTCATTAGTCCAATAAGGTACAGAACAGTAGGGTATAAAACGCCATTTCATTTCATTAGTCCAATAAGATACAGAACATTAGGGTATAAAACTACATTTCATTTCATTAGTCCAATAAGGTACAGAACAGTAGGGTATAAAACGCCATTTCATTTCATTAGTTCAATAAGGTACAGAACAGTAGGATATAAAACCCCATTTCATTTCATTAGTCCAATAAGATACAGAACAACAGGACAGAAAACTTCATTTCATTTCATTAGTCCATTAAGATACAGAACAGTAGGATATAAAACTCCAGTTCATTTCATTAGTCTAATAAGATACAGAACAGTATGATATAAAACTCCATTTCATTTCATTAGTCCAATAAGTTGCAGAACAGTAGGATATAAAATCATTTCATTTCAGTCCATTTTGATATTATATTTTACCTAGACGGTGCTTGACAAACGTAGCATTTTTATACAACTCCACGTCGAAGTTGGATTCCCTCGTCACTTCTTTGTTTACCTTTCTTCGATACCACCATTCTAAACAATCATACGCTAACGGTTCAAACTCGTAATGGAATCTATTAGCAAATAATTCGGGTGTTTGAGTAAGTGTAGGCAAATCTGCCATTCCAAATATACACACGCCTCGCATGAAGTATCCGCTACCACATCTAGTTTCGTCGAACCATATTTTATAACGGCTGAATTCATGTCTATGGAAGGCTTCTATTTCACCTGTAATGCATTTTATTATTCACGGTTATATAATTGAGATGAAATGGAGTTTAACACCAAATTTTCAGTGCGTTTTTTTGGGCTTATGGGATTTTGATTATCCAGGCCTTGGATGAATCCTCATGCGAGGGTGGGGCTTGGCTGTCCAGTCTGGCGCGAAGTCTCCCTCTCCAGGTTTGTCTGTTGTCTACAATTATCACGAAAAATATGTAGGCTACGCTACAATTTGATTTAATTTTGCAGATCGTCACGATTTATTTTATATTCGGGATTATCATGAGAAATGTTGGATCGTATCAGAGATCAATTTGACTCGCAATCTGCGATGCGATACCGCATATAATTGGCGCACGCCCACTACTTACCAGTGTAAGACCCGGGAGCATTTAGATGTGGATTGTTGTTTAACGACGTAAAGTAACTTTCATCTGCTACCCACATGGTTTTACTCCATTCCAGGAAATCCCGAGCTGTTTGGTTGAATAAGACGTATTGTATGAACGCCCGTGATGCTGTCATGTGGACAGACCCTTTACACACCTTGATCCTGTGGGGTGGGGGAATTTTAGGATTCACTCGTTCTCGATTTAATCTGAAATAACAAGTGAATGAACAAACTGAATTTAAAGATAAAACTCAAGCACGCATAGCCGAGGGGTCCACGACTCACTTACTGTCCGAATTTTAATGATATTTTGCCCGATTTGGGGGATTTTTTTTTACCGAAAACATAATATTTAGGGGGCAGCTGCCCTCCCAGCCCCCCTGTCTCCTACGGCTATACAAGCACGAACGATCCTATCTGTAAAACAAATCTCATTATCCATTTAAACATATTAGTAATACATTGGTAGCAGTTAATGAACTTTTTATATGAGGAAGTATAAATGAGTAAATATTTCATAATGAAACCAAAGCTAGTTCAGAGGATTGCAGAAAAGGAAGAAGAAGGAGCATACATACCAAATAATAATTATCACGAGTGGGATTATCACAATAATACAGCTAACTAATCCTCCTATCAACCCTGAAACTGAAATATAAAGAATAAAGATTCTAACTTTATACACCATCATCCCCCGTCCAATTGCCTTATTTCAGAATCCAAAGCACACCAAACGAAAAAAAAAACCCGATCTTTACTATAAAACTGGGACTTCTATGCAAACATTGACAATATAGTGGTATCAGTTAATGAACATTAAATAATTGAACGCACATCATTAGATGAATAACTATCTCATGATTGAAAGTAACATCAGGTGTCTAGACAAAGCATGCCCTACCTAGTACCAGTTTAGGATCAATTGAGAAAGTTGAAGGGAGGTAATTCAATTATTGTTTATTATGGAACGCCATTAACGCAAAAGATCAGTTCACAGATTCTGAATTAGTTTGCGAATTTGTCCAGCAGTTTAAAGATTCTGATCTAAATTCGACGAAACTAGAACCAACTTGCGAATTAATACCAACTCGCAAATTTACGCTGTTTCGTGGAAAATCTAGCTATACCGGCAACTTAAACCAGTTGCCGCGAATTAATACCAACTCGCAAATTTACGCCGTATCGTGAAAAATCTAGCTATACCGGCAACTTAAACCAGTTGCCGAGATTTAATACCAACTTGTAAATTTGCCGTATCGTGAAAGTTACGCCGTCATCTTACACCAGGGGGCGCGCGATGTGTCAAAGTTCATAGAGCTATAAATAGAATAATATTGCCAATTCCCAAAACACTTTCTGTCTTGTGCCGTTTTCTAAATATAAACAGATGGTTTTAATAAAAATCAATAAATAAGAAAAATTCAACTAGGGCGAAGGCTTCTCGTATTAATTTACGAAATTTGTTCTAGCAATGTCGTAAATCATACAGACTGCCATACGGCAGGTCGACGACCTTGACCTTTTGACTACATGTGTCTTTTTACAACAATAATGTCTTCATCTGCTACTCTAGAGGTAGCTCGGCTTTTAGCCAAAGCAAATGAAATTTTTATGAAAAGTCATGGCGACAGTTTGCTTGATGATACGGATGATAGGCCTAACCCTAATATCAATAATGATTTATTGGCTGAGCACAGGCGATTATTTACAAGAAGGGCTAGGCCTAGTACTAGTATGACAGCATCCACTAGTAGGCCTACTAGTAGTAGTACTAGCAGCAGCAGTGCCAGTGGTACTATGCCTAGTGAACCAGCTCCAAGTTTACATGTGAGTAAATTTATATTCCAGGAAATTCTTACTGTTACAATTCTATGATCAAACTAAACATTTAAATTGGCCAATAAACCTTTTCTGAGTAAATGACGCCATCTTGTCATTGCCTTGGTTATAAAGAGGTTTTCTAAATTTTTTATGTGCATCAATTTGCACCATTCCAATTTTCATTTTGTCGTCTGTGGTCCTTGTAATACTACTAAAATTAACTCATTTTATGACGTCAACTATGAGGAATTGCATAATAGATATAGTAGATTCCGGTAGTTTCTCGGAGTTGATGTCTTAAAACGTGTTAGTTTTAGCGGAATTGCAAGGACCACAGACGTCGGAATAGAAAACTGAATGATGCTATCAATTTCCCGATACACTAAAAATTTAGAAAACCTCTTTACAATCTGTTTAATGCAACAACCAGTGTTATAGTACGAGGTTTGACTAGTTAAATGTGATAACACAATCAATTGAAGTGAGATAAAAAATGATAATGATAAATAAAGCATAACTTAATCAGAAGTTCAAAGTATCATCAATTGAATACCAACTTTGGTTTATTTGTATGAATGCAAAAATTTGCTTGATGCATTCTATGTTTCATATTGATTTTGACAGGGTGGTGAGATTGTTGGTAGCAGTATTTTTAACCCAAGACCCTCTTCTACACGAAGACAGAACCGTCAACAACGGCGTCGTGGTCCATACACTGAGGCAAGCAAAGGTAAGCCTTAGAGTGTGATAGATATTTGAATATCAACATGATGAACTGCCCATAATTGCAAATAAATCGCCAATAACGATTTCACGACTGATAGTCCCAAAGTTTTACTTTCTTTGTGATTGGTGTATAGGCACATGATTATCCAACAGACATAATCTTTCGGTGTAAATTATTTTTTTAGTTTTAAACAGTATATCTAATCATTTCAGTGATAGAGAAAATCAGAACCTTCACAAAAACTGGCTAATGTGTAGTAGGGCATTATAACTTTCAAATGCTAATGAGTATGGATGCACATGGATTTGAAGGCTCAAATTTAAATGGTGAGTTGTGATAACCAGTACTAAATTGCTGAGCTAAAAAATCCCTGTTTCTGAGACTTATCCTAATCGACCCACGAAAATGAAGCCTGTGCCCCTTTAAATCGATTTTAAAATTTAGTATTATTATATTATCAGATAACTGTATTTCTTAAAATCTCGATTTTATCTAAGTTAAGTTTTGAAGAATCAGGCCCCTGGAAACAAATTTTTAGCTTGTAAATTGATTACCCTATGATTAACTCGATTAAAGAATGTGCTGAATTGGTCTGCATTACAATTGTGGTTGTATTATGATGGCCATTGCTGTATTTTATACCATTCAAGATTTTTTTCCAAAATGATTTATGTTTCATGTTGCTGAAAACATTTTATGAAACAATGTTTTGGGTTTTTTTCCAGCTGGGAGAAGGAAAACTGAAGATGGCAGAACCATACAACTGGAACATGTTCTGTCTTTTACCACTGGATCAAAGACTGTTCCATTGCTTGGTTTTAGACTCCCACCAAAAATCGATTTTGGCTCTGGATTTCTTCCCACCAGCAGAACTTGCATAAACACACTAACTCTACCACTTGATGTCCACCACAAGGAAGGTTTATTTGCTATGTTAGATGAGTGTTTCATGAGCGATTACTTTGGTATCATGTAAGAGTAATTTAACCTCCATGAACACTCTAATGTGTTTACATCATAATGTTGTATATTGTCCACAATTGGCTTGCCTCTATTTGAGGTCTTGGTAACGTTCGAAATTTTGTTAGTTGGTTTAAATCAACAATTTTTAACTCTAGTGTATTTACATCATAATGTTGTATATTGTCCACAATTGGCTTGCCTCTATTTAATGTCTTGGTAACGTTCGAAATTTTGTTAGTTGGTTTAAATCAACAATTTTTAACTCTAGTATATTTACATCATAATGTTGTATATTGTCCACAATTGGCTTGCCTCTATTTAAGGTCTTGGTAACGTTCGAAATTTTGTTAGTTGGTTTACATCATAATGTTGTATATTGTCCACAATTGGCTTGCCTCTATTTGAGGTCTTGGTTATGTTCGAAATTTTGTTAGTTGGTTTAAATCAACAATTTTTAACTCTAGTGTATTTACATCATAATGTTGTATATTGTCCACAATTGGCTTGCCTCTATTTGAGGTCTTGGTTATGTTCGAAATTTTGTTAGTTGGTTTACATCATAATGTTGTATATTGTCCACAATTGGCTTGCCTCTATTTAAGGTCTTGGTAACGTTCGAAATTTTGTTAGTTGGTTTACATCATAATGTTGTATATTGTCCACAATTGGCTTGCCTCTATTTGAGGTCTTGGTTATGTTCGAAATTTTGTTAGTTGGTTTAAATCAACAATTTTTAACTCTAGTGTATTTACATCATAATGTTGTATATTGTCCACAATTGGCTTGCCTCTATTTGAGGTCTTGGTAACGTTCAAAATTTTGTTAGTTGGTTTAAATCAACAATTTTTAAGTCTAGTGTATTTACATCATAATGTTGTATATTGTCCACAATATTGGCTTGCCTCTATTTGAGGTCTTGAACGTTCGAAATTTTGTTAGTACCAACAATCAAAATAAATCAACAATATTTGTGTTATATTTTTAATGACTCAATATTATTTTAAACTCTCAGTTTTAGTGGGAAATGATTTTGTAAAATCTGCATAGTAGTATACTTACAAAAACAAAGATAATGAAGATAGCTTGCCGGGCAAGGTAAAATACGCCCACTGGGAACAGTTTTTCAATAGGATTCATACTTGGGTGATAACGAACATCGAACACTCGCACCGAGTTTCGTCAAATTGTGACCTCTAGAGTGTTTACGTGCAGTTGTGGGTGGGCTTATGAAAAGGCAAAGTTCATTTAATCATGGATGTGTAATATCATGCATGGCACTACGTAATAAAGTATAGTGTCTAGTGTCCCACATGCTGTCAGATTTACATTGTACTTGAATTTCAGAAGACTTTATCTCAAAGAGGGTTTCTTCCATCTGTGATGTGAATGGTGATGTTAAGTCTGGCACAACAATAACCTCATCTGCTTCATCACAAATAAGTGGACCATCAGGGTCTGTTCCAAAATTGTCACCAACATTCTGCAAAAGAGAGAACCAAAACCAAATAAATAAAGTTTTACCTCCTATATTTCTGAACCATGTTGGCTAATGAAGACGGCAACACCATGCAGGTTGCAATGAGGGAAATTTTTATATTTCCATCTGTCAAGGGATCATTAATGTGCACAGGAAATATCTCCAACTATGCCACAATGAAAACATGGATGTTAGATTAGTGTGCAAACATCTAACCCATTTAGCAACTAAAGCAATACAAGACTTCAAATATCAAAAGCTACCTGTTCCAGTAGCGTTGCCAGCCTTCTGTAATTGGGGGTGCAAATAGGGGGCAGACTGATTAATGGGGGAACAACAGTCGGGGTTGAGATTCCAGATGTGTAAGAGCCAAATGGGGGTACAAACTGTTTTTCTAGGGGCGCTGCCACTGACCTGTTCAAAATACTCTGTTGCAATATGGTTATTTTGTTGAGCAATTCTGTGCATACCCTGGATAAAGAGCTGTATTGGGGTCCTATTTGCTGCAGTCCTTATCTTGTGATGGTTCCATGTGTGTTGAAATTCGTGCAGCATGTTGTTGATTTTGTGGAGATAAATGAAGTGAAGTATGTAAATATCATCATCGCTGGATGGGTCTAGAACCTCCTTATCTTCTAGGAAGAAAAAGAGTTGATAAAAAGCACTTAACACTATTTCATACACATCACGCCAGAGACGTTCAATTCTAGAGTTGTGAACACTTCGTCCAGTCATAAAACTCCTTCGATCAGTACCCCTATGTGTAAGCATGTACTCTGCCACATCCCGATTCTCAACACCCATGTCACCTCTTACTCGTGATGGGAGTCCCCACGTTTCAACAGCATCCTGAAAATATCTCAGAACTGTTGCTGACTTGTTGTTTGGTGATGCACTTAGGTAAACGATGAGGCGGGTGAAACCATCAATACCCCCATGAACCACAAACCTCCATCTGCAAAAAAAATGGCATCAACACAAAGGATTAGACTAATAACTGACTTGAAGATGATTCTACAATAACTAATCTAATGATATTCGCTATAAGTACATGTAGTATGCAAATTCCGTCCTGAATTTTGTATGCATGTATGAACTATACTAAGTCTTCTCTTAAAGGATGAATATCATATGGAAACAGTACAATATTATTGAAAGTGTAAGTGTGGTTTGTATTTGACTCAGAAACTCAAAATCATTTAATGAAAATGGTTTGAAAAAAAAAAGTAGTACCGGTCACTAATTTACTTGCCTTATCAGTTTATGGTTGCCATCTATGTGCCATAATGCCAAGGGCGATGGTACAGAATAGCGTCGCCGACGAGTAGTACTCAACCTTCTTAATTGCTGCCTGTTAGGATCAAGATTTCTCATAGCCAAGCGTACTTTGTGGCGCTGAACTTTAATCTTTTGGGATTCTAGATTACCTTGCACTGTGCGTTCACCTAAAATAAAGTAACTTGCTTAATTTTAATCAATAATATAGATAATAAAATGAGAGCAAGATGTTTAACATGTGGAAGTTTGGTTTTCACATTCTTTTAGAGTCAAACCAAGCTTACTAATTGATGTTTCTGATGTATATTCCATGTATTCATAATTTAATATACTGTATGTGGACATAGATTAGCCTAATTACGAGTTAATTAGGGACTTGTAAGACAAACTGGTACTTTTCCCAATCATTCAAACACCTATTAGCAGTCCAATTATGGTATATATATGAATAAATATTATTATAGGGTAATTTTGCACTAAATTTATACTCTAAAAGTCTTGATTGTTTGTATATATAAAACATGAAAAGATCTGAGAAAAAAAAATATAATGTCTTTAATTTGTAGAATTAACTCATGCATTCATCTATTCTTATAAGCTTAGAAGGTTTTACAATCCAATTGAGATAAACAAACCCAACTATTTAAATTTTAAAGGGAAAAGGGCTACTTCAGCTAAGTATAGAGCATTGCTATAAAGATAAGAATATTATAGGGAAAAATAGGGCCAGATGAAGGTCTGAATACAATAAACAAGTAGTTGCCTAGCAAGATAGGCCCACTTGTCTACTAAAATTTCAGTATATCAAGAACATTCGTCAATATACAGTGTGAAATCCATGTCAAATCGTACCAACCATCTAACTTGATATTGTTAATTAAAAGCTAGACACACAATTTTATAAAATTCTGACATTATCTGTCACCTCTATAGCATTAACACATTGCATTGAAATGATTTTTGGTGTATCAAGGGTTAAAACTCCATGACTAGGCTATTTTATTTTATTTTAAACTGTGATCACCATTATCTTCTTCATAACTGGTTTGGATGTTCAACTATTATTATAAGTTTGATTGTGCACATTACAATATGGGCGTATAAAAATGTTACCTTACCGGCATTAGGAAAATTTGTTAAAATTCTTTCAATTTCTGACTCTAACAACTCATCGTCTATCTTGGAATACCCGTCTCTTACTGACAAACCATACTGTTGCATCCGGTATGATACAGTCCTGGGTGATACTTGGAGGAGCCTGGCAATATCTGGTATATTGAACCCATTTCCTTAAATGAATAAATACATTTTGTTTAATAAAATCCAAAGCTATGGTATATAATTTAGTATAATCTACAGATTAGAAAGACGGTACACTCTATAAATCAATACGTGTAGTTCTAGAACATTATCGTGTAGGCCTAGTTCTAGAACATTATTGGTAAGCCAAATTATTTCCAAATAGGTCTATTAAAGGGATCGTTAGGAGGTTTTCTAGCCTATTTGGGTATATCGAGGACACTTCCAACTTCTATTTGAGACATTCCAACTTTCTTCCGATTCCTGGTATAACATTCCTGGTATAACATCATAGCGTTGTAATAACATTTACGTGATAACGGCATAGCGTTGTAACATGTATAACGCCTTGTACTCGATCATCCTAGAAACAGACTTTTATGTGCGTCATATCCAGTTTTGTTTTTCTAGAATAAACAGGAATCGGGCGGAAAGTTTGAATATCTCAAATAGAAGTCGGAAGTGTCCCTGATACACACAAATAGGCTAAAAAACCTCCCAACAATCCCTTTAAAAAAGAGATAGGCTATAATAAAAATTATGTCATGAGGCCTTTTAGGGCCTTATATATGCGGCTATAGTATATGACATTATGAGTATATCTGAATAAGAAAACTTATCTTACCAAGTAAAGAGACTAACTGGTCTTTTGGAATGACATAGTGGGATCGTCCCAGATTTCCACGTTCGGGCAATGCCAAGGGAACCCTGAACGAGGAACTGTCATCATCAGTATCCGTCGCTGACGCTGACAAGATACGCAGGGCCTCCAAGGACAGAGATAATACTTCTCCAGGAACGAGATTAACGATCATCGGTTCGTGTAGAAAGTCACGACAAAGACTGTCTAATATGTTCAACTAGATCGAGGCTTACACCCAGATTCAAAGTAGATAAAATGTTTTCAAATCTCTTCTCTATTTCGACCACAATCTGTTGTTCCATTGTTGTACAGAGCCGGTTCATGGCACCTGTCAAAAGGTCATGGTCGTCGACCTGCCGTATGGCAGTCTGTATGATTTACGACATTGCTAGAACAAATTTCGTAAATTAATACGAGAAGCCTTCGCCCTAGTTGAATTTTTCTTATTTATTGATTTTTATTAAAACCATCTGTTTATATTTAGAAAACGGCACAAGACAGAAAGTGTTTTGGGAATTGGCAATATTATTCTATTTATAGCTCTATGAACTTTGACACATCGCGCGCCACCTGGCGTAAGATGACGGCGTAACTTTCACGATACGGCAAATTTACAAGTTGGTATTAATTCGCGGCAACTGGTTTAAGTTGCCGGTATAGCTAGATTTTTCACGATACGGCGTAAATTTGCGAGTTGGTATTAATTCGCGGCAACTGGTTTAAGTTGCCGGTATAGCTAGATTTTCCACGAAACAGCGTAAATTTGCGAGTTGGTATTACTTCGCAAGTTGGTTCTAGTTTCGTCGAATTTAGATTAGAATCTTTAAACTGCTGGACAAATTCGCAAACTAATTCAGAATCTGTGAACTGATCTTTTGCGTTAATGGCGTTCCATAGTTTATGTCGTATTTTATTATATTCTAGCCTGGTTCGACGTCAGCGCCAGAAGAATAAGAAGCCTAATGAATTATATTATAGCAAACCTTCAGCCGAAAAACCTCTCCCGGAAAATCAATACTCTGGTTTCTACCTAACACCGACGGTTAATCCACCAGTAGGCCAGAAATGAACTAGAATATTGTGATTGAGGCGTTATAGTTTGTGTTAAAATTGAATTTCATGAGATTGAAAATTAATAGACTATAATTATGAAAAGTCTTATCTTATCTACGTCTTCCAAACACAGTTGTTCCCCTTGTCCAAAAAAAGCAAAAAAAAAGTGAAATTGCCATAACTTTTCAATTTTCAATGGCGAACTGATCTTTATCATGTTATCCTACATTAAAAAAAAAAATAACTCGATGAAATTGAAAGGAATTAATAGGCTTTATTCTGACCAGAAAAAAATAAAAGCAAAAAATTGATTTAAACATATTTTATTGTATTAAACAAAAGGATGAGGCACAGGTTACATAACTTAGATAAAGCCCTTTCCATAGCTTAGCAAAAATTATAGAAATTATTGGAAACTAATTCCAATAAAATGCTACCGTAACAGCAAATAAAATTCCGTGAATCAAAATCGCATCTAAAACAAGGCAAAATCGAGAGAAATGTTTGTGTAATAGTGGACTCAATAAGGTGTCTCGAAAAAGGTAGGCTTTGTTGTTGTTTGACTTCATGGTGAGAAATAGAATGTCACCATGACTTACGTTAGTACAATGTACTAGTAATTTTCAAATTTAACATTTATGTAAGTCAGATTTTAAGGCCCTGTCACACTTTGACGACGCAAAGCGTATACTTAACTTAAAATCTGTTGGATACGCTGCTATACTTCAAATACGTTACCACCATTTCGAAATTGAAAACAAACCTTACAAGATCCTAAGCAGGCCAAGCCACATCGCTGTAAACTTCATAACCCCTAACGAAGTTATATGGTTCATTTTAGCTAGATTAGACAGCTGCTTATGAGGCAATGGATAATTTAACCAAAAAAAATTAGCATTTCATAGAAATAAAAAATAAATTGCGGACGAATTGCTGCCGCACCCTTGTTTACTATTCGATGTCGCACGAAGTAAAGTCACTGCAACCTCTCACTTTTCAATTTCCATTAACATTTCGTAACGCTCTATTCGCCCTTTAAAGCTTATTTTAAACTTTTTTTTAAATGAAGAGTGCAGTCATTAACTTTTGGTTATGCTTGAGAATACAGTTTTGAGTCATAAACAAATTGAACTTGGGGACTTCATTGAAGACGAGACCTATCGGAAGATATGACGAAGAATTAAAGTTTTCTGGAACATTTGACTAGAACGGCTGGAGGCTTTGACGGAGAGCTATTTCTTTTGAATCTTTTTTATAAAATGTGATATTTTAGGAAAGTATAGACAATGGAAAATTAAATGATTTACGGTGCACTATAGTACAACCTTATTTTTTAATATTTGAAGCAAACAGATAACTTTATTTTGACGATATTTTTGAAAGCGACGATTACTTTTGTGAATCTTGAACGGCGACAGAAATTGACGGGAGCCATGATGATTCGAGTGCCAGTTATTGTGTTGATGTGCGTTGTTGGAGCATCGTGGGCACGGCCAAATGAATTAGTGGCTTATGCATGTCGTACTTTCACAGGAATGTTTAACGGGGAATGTTTAGAACGTAAGTGTTGCCTGTTTTTTTTTTCACAGCGATCGGCAGGGGCCCTCAGTTTGAGTCAATTTTTATACGCCCACTCGAAAGATGGGCGTATATTGTAATCACCCTGTCGGTCCGTCCGTTCACATTTAGTTCGTGCTCACTCTACAGGCTACAATTCTTTATAGATTCTTTTGATTTTGATATTGTGGGTCAATGTCATTATGAAGATGATCCCTATTGATTTTCGTGATGATCGGATAATTTTTCACGGAAATATCGTGTCCGACTTGACGCTTCACTGTATTAGCTATACTGTGCATCTCGTGCTCACTCTACAGGCTACAATTCTTTATAGATTCTTTTGATTTTGATATTGTGGGTCAATGTCATTATGAAGATGATCCCTATTGATTTTCGTGAAGATTGGATAATTTTTCACGGAAATATCGTGTCCGACTTGACGCTTCACTGTATTAGCTATACTGTGCATCTTGTGCTCACTCTACAGGCTTCAATTCTTTACAGATTCTTTTGATTTTGATTTTATGGGCCAATGTCATTATGAAGATGATCCCCATTGATTTTTGGGATGATCGGATAATTTTTCACGGAAATATCGTGTCCGACTTGACGTTTCACTCTATTAGCTATATTGAGCATCTCGTGCTCACTCTACAGGCTTCAATTCTTTAGATTATTTTGATTTTGATTTTATGGGTCAATGTCAGTATGAAGATGATCCCTATCGATTTGCGTGATGATCGGATAATTTTTCACCGGAATATCGTGTCCGACTTGACGTTTCACTATATTGTGCATCTCTTGCTCACTCTACAGGCTTCAATTCTTTACAGATTCTTTTGATTTTGATTATGTGTGTCAATGACATTATAAAGATGATCCCTATTGATTTTGGGATTATCGGATACTTTTTCACGGACATATCGTGTCTAACTGTCTTGACAATGTGTTAATAAGACAGTGTTAATTCAGTTTATATTCACAGTTCTTTCTTTCAACTAAATGTGAATGGGCAACATCCAAACACTCACACTTGCAATCAAAGCTATCTGTGGGCGTATGATACATTGCCTGACAAGCTATATTTTTTAATAAATGTGCATACCGCTAGGAACAGGGTGCGGATAACACACCCGCGCCCCAATATTTGACTGAAGCAATAACAAAATGTTTATTCATGTTCAAACAGCTTTAAACAAATGTTATTTTTTTTTCTATTTAAATACATATATAATTCAAAAAATGAAAGAGGAAAATTTGGTTTAAGGATTTTTGGTGGCCGTTCATTAAAGGGTTAATTTTCAGTTATTACCCATTTACTTAAATATATCAAAATAATACTTGTTCTTTTGTTTTCACACTGTTTTGAAGCCTCATATTTCGAAAGAATTTTAATAAGTTTGAAGTATTTGCTGAGAAAGATTGAGTCAACGTGATAATGCATATTATGTTCAAGACGACTGGATTATGACAAAAGCTATTCATCTGAAAATCTTGACAATGATTTGATTATTAGGCCATGGGCCAACCCTAATTATCGTTTCAGTAGCCTACAGGTGAAAGGTGACTAGTAAATCTCAGTGTGATAATTAAGAGGGTGTTAAAAAAGGCCCAAATCCACATTGTTTTACCACCAAAGTATGTTTGTTATTTAAATATGACCAAAATAACCCAAAAAATTTAGCATAACGTCACTATGGGCATTTTAGATTATTGACCAATCAGAATGCAGCATTTTCTTCAGCCCTGTACAGTGACATGGCTGCCAATTCACTGAATTACATCTGTCATGTTGCTGACCCAGGGAAAAATAGTATCATAAGGAGTGTTAATAACATTTTTTGGGAAAAATTATTAAAATGTATGACAGAGTCAGGCCCCAACTGAATGGAAAAGAAAGAGATAGGTATTGTTATCAATAACAAACTAGAAATGGAAGAGAAAAGGGGACAGCCAGGTTAGCTGATTGTAGTGATAGGCCTACTGTCACTACTGATAAACTGAATGAAGAAGAGATTGAGTCTTGAAAGTCTACACCTTCTAAAGTAAAAAAAAAGGTACCCACTAGGTCCCAAAAGATCAACCCATGATGTACCTGAAGAGTGTATTGTTTGTAGGAAGAGTAAAACGATAGTGAGCAAATCAACTGGTAAAAAAGATCTGTGGAAAAACTTATAAATTTCATTCATGTGCATCAGATTGTTCGAATTTACTAAAAGTAGTAAAAGCTTTATACTACTGCAAATAGGAGACTTTGATCCAGTTAGTATAGAAGTAAGATACCATGCCTCATTCTGAAAGAAGTATACTAAGTGTTTGTTTGTAAACAAGAAATCAACTTCAAAGGACATCAATCGTTTTTGTTTGGATACTAGAAGATACCTAGAACGAACAATCATGTTCATATATAACATTAAATGGAGACAATGATTCTAACAATAGTTAGTCATAATACAAATAATTCGAGACAAGCACAAGATGAATTTGCAGACTTATACCGACCAGCTCTTTAAATGTGTGAATCCATTTCAGCAGTGAATGGACTAGTAAGCTGACCTCCTAAAGCTAATGAACTCAATATGGAAAATTGTAAACAAATTGTTCCTGATTTTGTTTTTAACTTCATCGCCTGGAATGTTCTCTGAGTTTATGAGAAGAAAGTTTTGTTTTTAAAATACACACGCCACAGTAAACACTTTAACAATTTTGCATTCATTTAGCAATGAACTACAAATTTTCTTAGAGATTCCAAAGCCAGAGTCAACCCGGTGTTGTCTTTCACCTCATTATAACTAACATTATGCCTTAGCAATGTCTATTGACTGTCATCCTAATTTTGATGTCATGCTGTTTGACAGGAGGAGCTATGGCCATTACAGTGTAGAAGATTTGCTAGGATACGTTACTTTCAGTAGGATTCCCTTGCTGTTATTTTTAGATTTGGTCGCACTTGATTAACAAGACCAGGCTTTCACATTTATACTGTGCATAAGATTTGGCGCATTAGAGCATCAAATTTGATGATGTTATGAGTTATTATAATGGGGGCTGATGTTTGGCATCTGCATTGTCAAGATCAGATGGTATGAAAGCTCAATCTTAGCGTCTCTTCATAAGAAAATCCGTGGAATGATTCTTTGGCTTGAGTTTGTGCGATATAGAAGTTTGTGTGGACTTCGCTCTATTCACAAATTTGTTAGGGTGCAGAGTTTTTGTGTTATAATGTGGATGTTTTTTTTTCTTAAATAAAACTTGTCTACTTCTTCTCTTGCTTATTCCCTCACGTTTCACAGCATTCCGAACCCTGGAACATATGTAATTGGGATTGGGCCTTGTGTACTTGTGTCACTGAATTGCATTAAGAAACTCTAGCCCTCCTGCTACAATAGTAATAATTATATCTTTAAAAGTATGATGAAAGATTGCTTAACTTAACTACCGAATGTAAATATGAGGATTGAATGTAGATGTTTTTGCGTTTATTGGTTAAAGAATACCAAATTAACACTTGAAAATTCTGCATTCATCAACCAATAAATGCCAAATAATCTACTTCAATCCTTAAGTACGATTTAAAAAATAAAATTATCAAACTGAACTGGTGGTAAAACTATACAACAGATAACCTTAAGCTGAAAATCCAGAAAACAATGTTTATATACATGGAAAAATGTACAGATTGTATACTTTGGGGGCCGTTGATGAATATATACTCTTATTAAACAAATTTGAGAACTTTTTTGTTCTTTCTAAGAAAGAGGTGCTATCGAGCGCCCCTTGATATAGGCCCTTGATATAGGCAACCACTTGTTGTAGGTTTACATCCACAAGATAAGTTTATATTATGTTCGACAAATGTTTTTTTAAATTATAGTGCTTGACATATACAAAAAATATGTTAATAGTGGGCATATCTTGCTAGGCAACCACTTGTTCTTGTTGTTGCAGCAAACATGTATTGAAATTAAGAAATCTTTTGAAAATTACATTTTTTCAGTCTGCAGCTTGAATATTTCTGTACAATTTTGTCACTTAATTACAAAATCTACCTTATTTTGTAGTTTAGCAATTAAGCTTTCGTTTGCTCCATAAATACATTGATATTTATTAAAACTAAGTTAGCTGGAACTCTTCTTGAAGTGCGCATTAAGAAAATTCAATATGGTTGCCGTAACCATGGTAACCAAAAATTCAAGTTTTCAAAAATATAATATTATATCTAAATCAATTTTCTGAATCACTATAAGTATTTGCCTGCCATGAATATCCTTAACTCATGAAATTTTAACTATGATTCATGTTTGTATGATCTTCGATGATGATGATGATGATGATGACAAAGAATGATGATGAATGATGATAAAGGATGATAAATGATGATGATGAATAATTTATTATTATTTTACAAAACTAAATCTGCTTTTATATTTATCTCAATATTATTAATTTCAATTATCTTGATTAAAAACAATGCAAAATTGACAATTCCATTTGATGATTTTTTCAATAATTGAAAAATGGGTGGATGTCTTCAAGAGTCATTTTTTCATTAATGAACCACTATTTTTGGTAAAACAATGCATATTCTGAAAGAGGGGAGTCTACTGATTAATTTGATATATAGATTTACTAGTCACCAAAAACTTGAGGCCAAGTGCATTTTCTGTGATAGATAGCACTGCTCGGCCCATGGCCTATATGTGTTAGAATACATCAGTGACTTCTATCATGATTTCTAAATTAAAGGGACAGTCTGAATTTTTTTTAGGTCAAAAATTTTTTTTGCTCAAACTTGTGAAAACTTTACACCAAAATATGTAACTATGTGCCCTTTAATGTATCTGAAAGTTTTAGCTCAAAAAATCCAGCCGTTAATTTTTAAACGCTAAAAACATGCTTAAATTTGTAAAAACCTTACGTAAGGTTTTTATTTGTGTTATGTTTTTTGGACGCTGATAGGAAACTACTGAACGGATTTGAGTAAAATAAACGCCGAATTGTAGAGAAATGTCCCTCTTGTGTATTTAAAAGGTTTCAGCTAGAAATATTGAGCCATTTAAAGGGCAAACACCCAAAATAGGTCAAATTGCTTAATTAACAATAAGTACTCCCTGTTTGTAAATAACCCTTTAAATAACAAATTCAGTTTGATCAAGAAGATGCATAGATATAATGAGCATACTTTAGAAATACTTTCAGGTAATATTTGCGCTGGTTTTGATAATGGAAACTTTTTTGAAAAATGCAGAATGGCCCTTTAAGTAGTGGATTTTTAAGAGGTTTTTTTAAACTTTGTATGTGTATCGGGATTGGAATGACGCAAATTGATGCTATCAGTGTCCCCGATACACTATTCAAAATTGGACTAGTTCCAATTGATGCTATGAGTGTCGCCGATACATATATAAAGTTTTACCATCTCTCTTTAATACTGAAAATGACATTGAACATTGATGTTTCAGTGGATGGATCATGGGGAACATGGGGACCCTTTTCACCATGTTCTAAAAATTGTACAAGAGGAACTCGTACACGTAACAGAACATGTGACAATCCCAGAGCAGCAATGGGTGGGTCCGAGTGTCCGAACATTATCACAGATGCATCAGAGACAGAAGACTGCAACTTGGGAATCCCTTGTCCTGGTAGGTATAAAACAGATCATTTCCACGCCTTAATTATTAAATGAAATATCCATCAGTTCTCAATTTTTATACGCCCACATGAAATGTGGAGCGTATATTGCCGTCACCCATGTCCGTCGGTCCGTCCGTCCGTCCGTCGGTCCGTCCACAATTGCTTGTTAACACTCTACAAGTCACAATTCTTTACGGATTTTGACAAAACTTGCTGAAATTGTTTATTATCACCCATGGATGAACCCTATTGAAAATCAAAAGAATCGTAAAATATTTAACATGAATTATTGCCCTTGTTCTTTAAAACGCGTTCGATTTTTAGCTTGTTAACACTCTACAGGTCGCAATTCTTTACAGATTTTGATGAAACTTACTGAAATTGCTTATTATAACCCAAGGATGAACCCTATTGAAAAACAAAAAAATCGAAAAACATTTGATATGAATTATTGCCCTTGTTCTTTAAAACACGTTCTATTTTTTAGCTTGTTAACACTCTACAAGTCACAATTCTTTACGGATTTTAATGAAACTTGCTGAAATTGTTTATTATCACTCAAGGATGAACCCTATTAAAAATCAAAAGAATCGTAAAATATTTAACTTGAATTATTGCCCTTGTTCTTTAAAACGCGTTCGATTTTTAGCTTGTTAACACTCTACAAGTCACAATTCTTTACGGATTTTGATGAAACTTGTCAAGGACAATGTCTTCAAACGGAGAGGATGTACATTTTGGTGTTGATTTGGGATTAAATGTGGAGTATTGTGACACCCGTAACATATAAAATGAAATCTTAATATGTTACTTGGATATTTTATAGCAGAATGTCATCAGCGACATAAATCGGATGCCATTAGAATGGACAGTTATAGGTTAAGAATGGACAGTTGGTGAACTGTGTTGAAAGTGTTTAAGACTGGAGTAAGCCACTCTTCTGGATAATGGATTAAAAGAACAATAGATGACGTCATAGCTATGGTTTAAAACCATATCAATTACTACTTGTGTGTAAAATAGCAGAGGAGTGAAATCAAGTGTGACGAAATTTTGGATTGTTTGTATCATAATATAGTATAGATATTGTGGAAATATGGGACCAGATATAGCTGTATGGAGAGCGCAGATAGCCTGCTTCAAGCATAAAGTATGTAGAAAAACATTTAGAACCAATTTTGTGAAACTAAATAGTCTTGCCATATCCGTCTTCTTGGTTTTGAATATGGCGCTAGTCCTAGCAGGAGATATTGAGTCCAACCCAGGACCTGGACCATTAACAAGACAAGGACAAATCTCTAAAACTGGTGAATTAATAAGTTCCCCATCCTCAGCTACGAAAGGGGATAGACTCTCAGTTCTAACCAGCAAAATAGAATCGCTTATTGGAGACATTGCTGACTTGAGACAGGAAGTTAGGGAAATTAATATTAAGGAAGAGGTCGTTCAAATGAAAAGTGATATAGCAATACTGAAGGACGAAAATAGCTCACTTAAATTGAAATTAGACACATATGAAAATGTTTCAAAAGTCAAAAATATTATTGTCTTCGGGGTAGAGGAAAAGGATACTGGGGAGTCATTTGAAGAGTGTGAACGTCTGGTCAGGGAAGTCTTTGTTAGTGAATTTGGAATTGAAAAAGCAAGAGACCCATTGGAAATAGAATTAGAAAGAGTGTATAGACTGGGGAAGAAGCGAAATGGAGTACAAAATTCGAGACCGATATTGGTAATGTTCAATAAATTGAGAGTAAGAGACCATGTTTTGGACTGTGGTAGAAAGTATTCAAAGTCGAAAAAAGGTGTGATTCGTGTTAATGAAGACTTAAGTTTGCGAACTCGTCAGATTAGAAAAGCCTTAATCCCTAAGTTGATCGAGGCTAAACGATCTGATAAGAGAGCGATGTTAAAATATGACAAGTTAATTATTGACCAGGATGTGTTTACGTTTGATTTGAACTCAAAACAGGTTGTCCCTGTTAACACTAGAAAATAGCAGAGAAACATAATCCAAATCACTGAACCACAATTACAGTCTATTAAGTGTATGTCTTGGAACATTGAAGGCTTAAGTAAGAAATTGATCGATTATCACGTTGACATTAAAAATACAATAGCAAATTATGACATTGTTGTATTTGTAGAATCTTTTCAGAAAAATATATCTGACTTTGATAACTACTTTGAAGGATATTTTTCGATATGTAGTCCGAGAATATGCTACGCAGGTAAAGCATCAGGTGGTGTAGTGGTATTTATCAAGAACTCTCTTAAAGGTAAAGTAGATAAACTTGACATTTCTTATGAGGAGATGGTCCTCTTTAAACTGAAAGATGTTGGCCATTTAAAGGATATAATTGTTTGTGCTGTGTATGTCCCACCAAAAGAATCAATATTTTATACCAATAAAGACACGAAAAATGGTATTGGATTACTAGATAACGCTGTGTCCGATTTAACCAGTCGATATCCAAATGACGATCTTGTACTTTTAGGTGACCTCAATGCCCGCATAGGATCTATACCAGACTATTATCCGATTGACTCTACTTCACGAAATCCCTTCATTGAGAGCTTCAGAAATACCTTCTGTCAAGAGGAAGCGGGACTCCCAAATAGACAAAACGTTGATCAGGAAACCAACCTCTTCGGCCATTCTTTAATTGCATTGTGTAGAAATCATAACATACATATAGTAAACGGTAGATTCAAACCAGATATTGCAGGAGAGCTTACATACATTAGTTCGGTAGGTTCCAGCTCTATTGACTATTGTATTGTAAGTAAAAGCCTTTTCCATCACGTAGACAGCTTTGAAATTTTGAACTGTGATATATCGAAACATTTTCCAATTGTGGTTAGTCTATTCAAATCATACCATTCTGAATGTGAAATTACAAACATACCCACCAATAGAATCAAATGGAAGCAAGATAATACACCCCTATATTTAGAGAACATTTCTTCAAATCAGTTTCAACTTGAGCTAAATGATATTTACAATGGAATTGATAACAATGCCGAATCAAGTGTGGTACAGCTTACCAATTTGTTGCAAAAAGTTGCTTTCAAATCTAAAATGTGTCAATCTACATCGAAGAAAGTCAGAACTAATTGTGACAAACCCTGGTTTGATTCAGATCTAAAACAAGCCCAATGTCAAAAGAACAAACTTCTTAAAACTTTTCGAGTTTCAAGACTAAATGTTGACCTGGACAATTATATAGAATGTCGAAATAAGTATAAGTATCTCTGTTGTAGCAAGAAAAAATTATACAGAGACTTGCAAAATGAAAGATTGATACAATCATGTGAAATGAAGGACAGTAATGCTTTCTGGGCAAATGTTAAAAACTTACTTCCGTCTAATAATTTCAAGGACAATGACATTTCTATTGACACCTGGACAACATACTTCAATGATTTACTGAACCCTACCATTGAAGACACTGACCCTGAATTTGATACCTTAGTGGAAGACACACTTAGTTATCATGACAATTATTGTGAGAAATGTACTAATGATTTCGTTTTACCTATTAATAGTGAGATATCAGACGATGAAATTAGATCAGCCATCAACAAAATGAAAAATGGTAAAAGTGGTGGAGAAGACATGCTTTCAGCTGAATTTTTTAAATGTGCACAAACCACCTTAATTCCAGTTTTGTCAAAGCTTTATATTTACATTTTATTGTCACGCGCTACAGTGAACCCTTGTGAAAATTTTGCATTCATTTACCGATGAACGCAAAATTCTAGAGTGATCTCCCGTGACGTCGCTAAACAAAATCTTCCCTGACAACGTAGATTGCGGCGTATGAATACACACCATCATCATTTTAAGAATAGACAATGATGGATCAAAAATCGGCCTGGGTACTCTAAGAAATCGAAAAATAAGATATTTTGAACTTATTTGATATGAAATAAAGTCTCATTTTGGACAAACAATGAATATAAAAATCATAAATGTCGACTATTTGAGTGATCTGCCTTGACGATCTCCCTTTTGACGTCATCCAAGTTTTGACGTCATGTTAATTGACAGGAGATCTGTTGCCGATTTCGTTCCCAATTTTCTTACAATTTTAACTGCATTTTAGCCATTTAAGCTATAATTTTACCACTAGAATATGGTAATAGATATCTGAAATATACCGAATGTAAATATAAGGACTGAATGCAGATTTTTTTGCGTTCATTGGGTGATGAACGCCGAATTTTCACGTGTTAAACCTGACATGAATGGCTTCGCCATTCATTCGATTTAACACGTGAAAATTCTGCGTTCATCACCCAATGAATGCAAAAAAATCTGCATTCAATCCTTAATTAATGCAATTTTTTTCTCAGAAACCTTCCCAGATTGCTGGACTACAAGTATCATTATTCCGATATTCAAAAAGGGTGACCTTAACAACCCTGGCAATTATAGAGGTATATCTTTGTTAAATGTAATGAGTAAATTATTTACATCCATTTTAAATACACGGCTAGTAAATTGGTCTGATGCAGAACAAATTATAGTTGAAGAGCAAGCAGGCTTCAGAAAAGGGTATTCCACAATTGATAATGTGTTTATTTTGAACAGTCTAATAGAAAAGTATTTGTCAAAATCTAAGTCATCGACATTCTATTGTGGATTTATAGATTTTTATCCACTCAAGGATGAAACCTATTAAAAATCAAAAGAATCGTAAAATATTTAACTTGAATTATTGCCCTTGTTCTTTAAAACGCGTTCGATTTTTAGCTTGTTAACACTCTACAAGTCACAATTCTTTACGGATTTTGATGACACTTGCTGAAATTGTTTATTATCACTCAAGGATGAACCCTATTAAAAATCAAAAGAATCGTAAAATATTTGATATGAATTATTGCCCTTGTTCTTTAAAACACGTTCGATTTTTAGCTTGTTAACACTCTACAAGTCACAATTCTTTACAGATTTTGATGAAACTTGCTGAAATTGTTTATTATCATTCAAGGATGAACCCTATTGAAAATCAAAAGAATCGAAAAATATTTAATATGAAGTATTGCCCTTGTTCTTTAAAATGCTTACGATTTTTAGCTTGTTAACACTCTACAAGTCACAGTTCTTTACAGATTTTGACGAAACTTACTGATTATTGCCTTTCTTGTATAAAATAGGTTTTAGTTTATAGCTCATAACAGAGAAGGATTTTGACTAAACTTGATGAATGCTGAAGCCTTAATGAAATCGAGAAAAATATTGTTTGGACGACACCTAATTTAAGTTCTGAACGAAATGTAGGCCTCCGACTACAGGTTAAATATTTGATGGTTGCTGTTTTCTGCCAAATGTTCTTTTTCAAACAAAGCTTCCAGTGGGCGTATATTACCTTGCCTGGCGAGCTATCTTGTTTAAAAAAAATTAACTTACCGTTGAGTGCAGGGTGACTGTGTTCACTGTCAAGAAAGGGGTGACAACTGGCCGCGTCAAGAGGGTGGTGGTTGAATAGAAAAAAATTGAATGGAATGGTGGCCGTTAGACAAAGTGAAGAAGGTCTTTGCTATACTTCATTGTAATGGCTACGTACAAATAAAGCTAAAAACTAAAAACTTTGGTATCACTTCCTCGCATGATGTCCACATTTTTAAGGGGATTATCTCTGTCCAGAAAAAAACTGTTGCACAAATTTGTTTATGACATACAAAAACAATATTTACTTTACAGTACATGGCGGATTTGGCAGCTGGGGACCATTTTCCAGTTGTTCAGCCACTTGCGGTAATGGAACGTGGACACGACAGCGACTGTGCGAAAATCCGTATCCCGCGTATGGTGGTGATACGTGCCCTGATGAACCAACAACTGATACTAAGCAATGTGGAGATGTCATCTGCCCAGGTAAGACTTTGACTATTTTTATCCGCCCACATGGAAATTTGAATTGCAGTTCTAGTACTTCTAGAGACCATTCAAGACCCAAATCAACCTCTATCGAAAATGCCGACTGTTCTTCAACCGAAATAAAATTATCAAAACTTTTTGTTTTGATGCAAATCGTTATATTTCATATTTAGAGGGGGGAATTAAAATCCTTACTCTTATTTGTTGTGGACACGATAGAGAACTGGTTTCTTGATAGATTTTGATGAAACTTGTTGTGAGTGTTCATAATCACCCACGGATGAATCCTATTGAAAATCTGACAAATCGGAAAATATTTCATGGGCTATTGCCCTTGCTTTTGAAAATATGTTGTGGACACGATAAAGAGCTGGTTTCTTGGAAGGATTTTGATAATTGAAATGAAATGAATGGAGTTTTACGTCCTACTTAAAAGGATTTTGATGACTGGATTATGACAAAAGCTATTCATCTGAAAATCTTGACAATGATTTGATTATGTGTTAGAATACATCAGTGACTTCTATCATGATTTCTAAATTAAGTAGTGGATTTTTAAGAGGTTTTTTAAACTTTGTATGTGTATCGGGATTGGAATGACGCAAATTGATGCTGTCAGTGTCCCCGATACACTATTCAAAATTGGACTAGTTCCAATTGATGCTATGAGTGTCGCCGATACATATATAAAGTTTTACCATCTCTCTTTAATACTGAAAATGACATTGAACATTGATGTTTCAGTGGATGGATCATGGGGAACATGGGGACCCTTTTCACCATGTTCTAAAAATTGTACAGGAGGAACTCGTACACGTAACAGAACATGTGACAATCCCAGAGCAGCAATGGGTGGGTCCGAGTGTCCGAACATTATCACAGATGCATCAGAGACAGAAGACTGCAACTTGGGAATCCCTTGTCCTGGTAGGTATAAAACAGATCATTTCCACGCCTTAATTATTAAATGAAATATCCATCAGTTCTCAATTTTGTTTAAAAAAATTTAACTTACCGTTGAGTGCAGGGTGACTGTGTTCACTGTCAAGAAAGGGGTGACAACTGGCCGCGTCAAGAGGGTGGTGGTTGAATAGAAAAAAATTGAATGGAATGGTGGCCGTTAGACAAAGTCAAGAAGGTCTTTGCTATACTTCATTGTAATGGCTACGTACAAATAACGCTAAAAACTAAAAATTTTGGTATCACTTCCTCGCGTGATGTCCACATTTTTAAGGGGATTATCTCCGTCCAGAAAAAAACTGTTGCACAAATTTGTTTATGACATACAAAAACAATATTTACTTTACAGTACATGGCGGATTTGGCAGCTGGGGACTATTTTCCAGTTGTTCAGCCACTTGCGGTAATGGAACGTGGACACGACAGCGACTGTGCGAAAATCCGTATCCCGCGTATGGTGGTGATACGTGCCCTGATGAACCAACAACTAATACTAAGCAATGTGGAGATGTCATCTGCCCAGGTAAGACTTTGACTATTTTTATCCGCCCACATGGAAATTTGAATTGCAGTTTTAGTACTTCTAGAGACCATTCAAGACCCAAATCAACCTCTATAGAAAATGCCGACTGTTCTTATTATCAAAACTTGATGCAAATCGTTATATTTCATATTTAGAACGAGAGAAATGTAGTCTTTGAGAAGGGGGAATTAAAATCCTTACTCTTATTTGTTGTGGACACGATAGAGAACTGATTTCTTGATAGATTTTGATGAAACTTGCTGTGAGTGTTCATAATCACCCAAGGATGAATCCTATTGAAAATCAGACAAATCGAAAAATATTTCATGGGCTAATGCCCTTGCTTTTGAAAATATGTTGTGGACACGATAAAGAGCTGGTTTCTTGAAAGTATTTTGATAATTGAAATGAAATGAATGGAGTTTTACGTCCTACTTAAAAGGATTTTGATGAAACTTGGTATGCGTGTGTGTATTCGGATAAACCCTATAGAAAATCAGAAATATATTTGATGAGTTATTGCCCTTGTTCTTTAAAACACGTTATTTTTTCAGCCCTTAAAACAAAGTTGTGGACACGATGGATTTTGATGAAACTTGTTGAGTGTTTATAATCACCCAAGGATGAACCCTATTGAACATCAAACAAAACGTAATTGCTACATAATTTCAATTTGGCTTTTGTATTTCATTCATAAAATGTATTTGGCCCTTTCCAAAAATTAATTGTGAAGGCCTGTTAAATAGATCATACATTACAACATTTTGTCATTTCAGTCGTAACTGCTTGTCAGAAGGGATACACGATTTATCCAAGCCAGAACTATTCTTTGAAATATTTTCCAACAGGAAAAACTAGAGAGGACGCTGAAGCGGCATGTCGAGAAGAAGGTGGACATTTAGCCTCAATTTATAGTCAACAAGATCTTGCTAATTTGCGAACTTTATATGAAAGTAGGTATATCAAATGGAGTAACGAAAGAGAAATAAATTTTCCTAAGGATTCAATTTATATTATAAATTCGTCACACCAAATTTCCATTTTAACTAACGGAGTTCAATTTTGATTGGTATTTCATAAATATCAATAGCAATTCGATATTTTCCACTTAAGACTTTAGATTTTTTTCATTTCCATATTTTTTTTTTGTAGATAACTTAAAAGTTTATGTTGGAGCCAAGAGAACAGCAGATGGTAATTCCTTCGAATGGGAATATGGTGGGACGGTAGATACTCAGTTTTGGAATACCAATGAACCTGGCAATGAAGTAGAATGTGTTGAAATTTTAGGAAATGGAAAATTAAATGATATACCGTGCAGTATAGTACGACCTTATGTATGCCAAATTATATTATAATATACATAAAATATTAATACAATGATTTTATTAACACAACACAATGATTATAATATACACACAATATCAACACATTGAATATAATATACATACAATATCAACACAATGATTATAATATACATACAATATTAACAATATACATACAATATCAACACAATAATTATAATATACATACAATATCGACACAATGATTATAATATACATATAATATTAACACAATGATTATAATATACATACAATATTAACACAATGATTATAATATACATATAATATACATATAATATCAACACAATAATTATAATATACATACAATATCGACACAATGATTATAATATACATATAATATTAACACAATGATTATAATATACATATATACATATAATATTAACACAATGCTTATAATATACATATAATATTAACACAATGATTATAATATACATACAATATCAACACATTGCTTATAATATACATACAATATTAACACTGATTAAAATATGCATACAATATTAACACGATAATTATAATATACATACAATACAATTTTCTTTAACATATGTTTTTTGTATGTATATTTTTGAATATAAAAATATTAAAACAGACTTTAATCATGTTGTTACTCAAGAGTTTCAAGCTGTGCCGTGCGACATACAGACCTATTTCAGTTGCGTCTCTTCTGATGTTGTACCAGTGGAACCTGTTTTCATGTCTCCATCTTGATACAATCTCATAACACCAGAAGACATCTGTGAGTGCTTGCGATTACGTGATTTTTAGACATACTTGGTAGTCTTTTGTTGTTCTTGATACGCTTTATGTCTCGGGTCAGAATATACTACAAATCTATTTATAAATCGGTCAAGTTTTATGTAATATAAAGATCTACCATTGTCAAAATTATCGGGCGAAATCAGTGTAAAAAGACGTACTCAAAAGTGCATTTTGTCATTTAAGTGTCAGTGCGACAAATACATGTAGTACCATGTAGGCCCTATACACAATTTTCATATACATATTATACTGTTGAACTTTTTGACCCGAATGGATATGAGCCCAACTTGTACTGCATAAAATACTCGTCGTTTTTTGTTTAATGAATAAGGGAATCAATTCTATCAATTGCAATGTACAAAATTCAAGTATTAAAGGGATAGTGAAGGGTTTTTTTTAACCTCTGAATGTGTATCGAGGACACTGATAGCATCAATTTGCGCCATTCCAATTTCCATTCCGACGTCTGTGGTTCTTGCAATTCCACTAAAATTAACGCGCTTTATGACGTCACTACCAGTGATCTACCGGAAGTTAGTATTGATACCTATGCAGATCACTGGTAGTTACGTCATAAAACGCGATAAATTTAGTGAAATTGTAATAACTGCAGACGTCGGAATGGAAATTGGAATGGCACAAATTGATGCTATCAGTGTCCCCGATACACATGTAAAGTTTTAAAAAAACCTCTTTACAATCCCTTTATATATTAACTGGCGTGGTAAAAGTGGGAGACTAAGGTGTTCACCACCAAATGAAGTCATTCGACTCGACCAGGTCTCACGAATTCTAAAATTACCAACTAAACCTTACCACACTACTACCAACAGCTATGACTATTACCGACTACTTCGTTTGTGATATCAACTTCCAGTATTTTTAGAGTCAATTTAACGTAATATTAAAACGTGGAAAATATTTTTATCACTATGTGGAATACACTATTTTCTAGTTGTTTGTTGGAGAATAACAGATGGAAATAACAGTAAGCATCATTTAATTGATATAATTTTATATGATGTTGTTTACATTTGTGATATTTTTGAGAGATATTAGTATAGCATCGAAAACGAAACGTAGACTAACTTTCGCCTTCGGTGCAATGCCAATCTCTCCCCCTCGGACAATTAAGCTCTGTTTTCACCTGAAAATCTTGAGCATCGCATCTCATGTTTTGTTTCATAAAATATTAACCGATCATGGGTGATCGACTTGAGAAAGATCGAATTTGCAGTTGCAGTTTTTTGTTGTTTTATTATTTTAGTTGAAATGTATGAACACGAGACACTGACTACGAAATCTGGTTTTCTAAGCAGAGTAAGCAAGAATGGTCCTACCAATTGTTGGTGTCAAGTAATATCAGAAACTGGAAGTTCAACAAAAGTTACATTCAGTGTCTATAGTTTTATCGGCCACCAATACATGTTATCTGTTTCTAATGAAACTTTTACCGGGTATTTTATAAATAGTGCCTCTCCAGATATTTTCTTCACTATTCTTGGATCTGATGAGATACAGCTGAAATTAAAGGAACATAATTGTCCTACACATGATGGCCTAGAATTTGGAATTAATATTAATTCAATCCCAGTTAAGCTAATTCCTTTGTTTCATATCACAGTTTGAGCTATTATAGACCTAGATATAACAAATATACATGTACACAATCAATTACGTGAGCGATATTTTGTTCCTTTAGTGCAAGGAATCAGAATCATGGGAAAGTATGAGACGTTAATCCTTTCCTACATACAATATGAAAAAGTGATAATCAGTAGCTGCAAGACTAGAAAATTTCCATTGAGTTGTTGGACAGAGGAGGTCATAACCTTGTTTGAATAGCTGGGCGGAAGCAGTCATAAACAAATTTACAATAATACTTTCTGAAACTTAAGTAATTTCAATAATAGAGAACATAATTTTTAACATTCACAATCTTTTTGAACAACAAATACTGGTTAAACATTGTTGTTCCATACAACCTTGTCTATTGTGCTTACAAATCCTAAATGTCATTTTACGCCTTTTAATGAATACTTCTAAAATGTTTATTGAATAATTCAAAATACTTATTGAATCATTAGAATAGGTATTGAATATGTATACTTTCGATATTTTCATTGAATACTTTGTAGGTCGTATCAATATAACTTGTCATTCGACTACAAGAACAGTTACAACTACAAGTACAAGTACTGTTAGAACTACAAGTACAGCAACATCTGAACCCGTAATTACTGTATCAACTACTTCGTATACAGAATTATCATCAGACGCTCTTGGTAAGAAGAACTTTCCAGCAGTAGATAATGAAATCAAGGAAATAGTAATTGAAATTGCTTAGTAGTTATAGTAGTTATAGATTTAAAGCAAGTTTCCCCCATTCCATTTTTCATTTCATGGGGAAAAAACTCGCTTTAAATCTATAACTACATGAGGAAAAAATGCAACCAAATTGAGCGTACCCAAAACAAAACCCCTACATTTCATAAAACACCCTACATTTTTCATAGAATTCTTACAACAAACACCTTCAATAAATTTCCTACATTCCATCAAAAAAAAACATATTAAAAATAGGATGAGTTTAATTTTAAAACATGAACAATACAGGAAAAAACCCCATTAAAACATTAATTCCACCAAAAAAAAATTGATGTGGTCTGGTTTTTTATTCCTTCCCTTTATTAAAGTGAGGTAACTCTTCTTGGAAAAAATATTTCAGACCACACTTAATTTTTTTAAACATGAAGCGTGGACTGGCTACTCATGTTGTGGCGCCAGGCAGGGTATGCTTACTCTTCTAGACACCTGATACCACTTTTCATTATGATATACTTACTCATGTATGATTGATATAATTCCTCATATGAAAAGTTCTTAAGCTGTTACCTATGTTTCGTCAAAATGTCTTTTTGGATTTCGAGTTTAGTTTTGCGGTTCGGATCGTCAGTACTTGGTTTCTTTATTTATACTTAAAATACTTACCTAATACTTACCTAATACCTACATATCTTCCTTTCAACATTGCTGAAACAAGAAAGCCATTTAGATGAGAATTTTGAAGGATTTTGCTTTTTTATCAATTATTCTATCTGTAGAAGGGAATCATGGGAATAACTGAAAAGGAAATTCAATAGTTCAAAATAATCAAACATTGGAATCATCTCCTCAAATTAAATGTTTCTGAGATGAATGACTCAGTACCCTATGTTAACCTATAAGCCAACAAAACCATATTTTTTCTTCGTGTGATCAATTTACCTCCCTCCAATTAGGTATTGAATTTGATGTCCCCCATTTTGGTTGTAAATCCTACTAAATATTGTAGAATAAACAGATAGGGTTTTCAATACCTTAATTTTTCATGTATACCCCTTTTAAGGTCAATTCTCAGAGCGAAAAAATTCGAAAGTCTCGGAGAATTAACAAAGGGTTACATGAAATCACTACAGATTGGAAACTTTTATCTAATGAATTGATTGAGAATTCATGTTAAAACTCAACATCTTCCTTATCACTACAGATATTATATACATTATGAATATTATGATTATTTGGAATTCAGGCAAATTTTTATCTCTGCTCAGAAGTCCAATAAAATAATTTGGAATTCAGGCAAATTTTTATCTCTGCTCAGAAGTCCAATATGATTTGATGTGATGAAATAATTTGGAATTCAGGCAAATTTTTATCTCTGCTCAGAAGTCCAATAAAATAATTTGGAATTCAGGCAAATTTTTATCTCTGCTCAGAAGTCCAATATGATTTGATGTGATTAAATAATTTGGAATTCAGGCAAATTTTTATCTCTGCTCAGAAGTCCAATATGATTTGATGTGATGTTATGAGTCTGTAGTGAATATAAGGAAGTAAAATATGACGTGTGTTTCAACATAGAATTCACTAACAATACACAGAAACATTCCTTTGTCAATCTGTAGTGGTTTGAGGGGTGAGGCATAATAGCACACACGAAGTTAATTATACACAATTGTTGACTTTATAGGTCAGACATAAGTTGCACTAGTAACCCACACACAGAAACATAATTTGATAGATAGATTCCATTGCCCGACATCTTGAACTATTAAAATAACTTAATCAGAATCCTATTATCCCTTCATTAGACGGTATAATTGATAAAAAAACAATAAAAATTACACATTATTCAAAATGGCTTCTTGTTTACATTTGCTTTCTATGTCAGGTGATATCATATCCGGTAGACACATTTTATTAGTCTCTAACACAAGGAAGTAAGATATATTAATATTACATCCTGTTTTATATAATCCGAAACGATCAGACTTAACAAAAATATGTGTCCCTCGCTTTTATACATTCAATCGGAAATATGCTTAAGTCAATCAGCAAGTTGTTATGAAACGTGCAGTGCATAACATAACAGGGTATAAAAGTACGTACTTTGGTAATAATTAGTCAGTCGATCGTGGGGCAGGAACTCGCTAAGTTCGGCTCTGATTGCTTACTTCTATGGGAATTACAACACTCCGCTGGTAGAGTAGAGCTCGTGGGTTAGCTCGAGACGATCTGGGTGTTCGGTTTGTGGTCCAATGGTGAACTACTATGTGGTTGGGTAAGAGAGCAATAGGTCGGGAATGTGATTTTTGTGTTGTCTAATGTGCCTTGATGTTCCTACTTTGGAGAGCTAGGTGGTGGAGAACAGATCGCGAATCAATTCAATCCCTCCTGATACATATGCATATAGTAAATGTATTGTATTTTATCAAAATAATTCCTCTAAAAATGGCAAATAAAATTCTTGATCCAATTTTTAGATTATACGATCCAATTCTTTATTCATTTAATAAAAAAAAGAAGATTTCATAATTGTTTCTCCGAGTGTTGGATCTAAATCCCAACTAAATGATGGTGGGAGGGTCACTTTCGAGATCAATTCACTGTCAAATTGGTTGCTACTGTCTGATGCCTATTTCAGATGCGATTTCAAAATCAAGGACGGAACAGCAAATGAAAATAGAGTCCCACAGACTAATACAACATTAGAAAATAATTTCTTTCCTTCTTTATTTAGCGAAATGGTTTTGGAAGCGGGATCAAACCCCATAGAAACCATCAAACACCCTGGAGAATTTGACACAATGTTGAAAACAGTCCTTTACCCCAAAAACTACGATTCAGTCTCGGGTTGGATACCCGATGTTGGTGATGGAAACGTTTTAAAAGAACCAGTAAGAACTGTAGCTAACGATGCTGATGAGGCTAGAATGAGAGTCATTGCCAGAAATAGCATTGAGAGAATCGGTAGAGCAGTAAACCATGGGTTTGACAAACGAGTAAATCAGTACAATAATGTTGTTGAGGATAATAGATGGGGTAATTACGTCAATTGGAAATTATATCCTTTATTCGGTCTTTTAGAACATAGAAAAGTTTCTATAGGTTTACCATTTAAAATTCATTTACAAAGAGAAATTAATGACGATAAGATATTCTTTGGAGAAGCTAATTCAAATGCAAAATTAGAAATAACAAATCTCCAACTTTTCATACCCGTAATAACACCATCAATTGAAGTAGAAACGAGAATATTCAACTCGTTAACTAAAGACATTGAAATAGCTTTTCTTCGTCGCAACACTGTAGGGAGCATGACTTTAACTGGAGAATCCACAACATGGCCAATCACTAACAGCATTAAACCAGCAAGATATTTAATAGTTGGTTTCAAGAACTTACCAGATTCTCAGACAAATAACAATATCTTTAGAGTGGCAATGAACCAAACTCAAGATCCTATAATCCGTAAAGTTCAAGTAAGATTAAACAACGATAATTATCCTAACCAACCTTTAACTATTAATCCATCCACAAAGGATTATAATGAATTGTATAGAAATTATAAAAATATGTGTGAATTATTTGGAAATCCACCTCAGTTTGTATATGTAGATTTTGCAATTAATCACCCAATCTTCTGTTTTGATCTATCAGCTCATCAAGAAGATCTGTTCAAAACTGGAGTAAACATAAATATTCATATCGAAAAAACACAAGGAGATTTAACCGGTTATTGTTTATTATTGGAAGAAGCAAAACATATAATAAAAATATCCGACAGACGGATGATTCGAATAGAATAAATTAATCCCTTAAAAATGAAACCCGAAACTTTAGTAAAAAGAATAATAGACGCTATCGAAACAGAAAAGCCAACTACAATTACTTACAATGGTAAAAGAATCAGCATAACTAAAAAACTTATTGATACATATAAACACTGTAAAGTACGAGATGATATAGATTTAGAAAGAATTGACAAGAACATAAAGGCAGGTGGATTTTTACCTTTCCTACCCTTGATCTTTGCAGGTTTGGCCGCAGCCGGTGCCACGGCCGGTGGAACAGCAGGAATAGTTCAAGCCGTCAATGCCAAGAAAGCAGCCGAAGCTGAAAAAAATGAAAAACGTAGACATAATTTGGAAATGGAAAAGTTAGCAAAAGGGTCGGGAGTAGCAGACATATTAGGTACAGTTAAAGAATTTGGAAATCGATTTAGTGAAGAAACTAAGAAAACTGTCAAACAAGGATTAACTAAATTAGTGGATAGTATTGACACAGGGGAAATCAAAGTCAAACATAAGGGTAATGGAATATTTTTTAAAAATATACACAGTGGAGAAGGAATATATCTTTCAAAGTATAAAGGAGAAGGTGTAATTTTTGGTACATAAAAATGGGAAGGAAATTTAATCATTCAGAAATATTTCCTAATAATCCAATGCTCATGTGTATATGCGGTAGTTCCGGTTCTGGTAAAACTCATCTCACTTTTAACATGTTGACAACACCCAACCTTTTAGATTTCGATTCTTTGTATATCTACACAACAACACCAGAACAATCGTATTATCAATTTCTCAAAGCTTTAGAATATTTACCAAAGAAATATGTTCAAGAATTATTTCAATATTACGATAAAGAAGAAATGGAAATAAAAGATATCTTAGATACCTTCATAAAAGAAAAGAATCCATCTTTCAATCCAACTGACATAAAAGTGTTTCTGACAAAAAATGTAAATGATCTGGACTTGTCTAATATTGATAGCAAACGAAAGAACTTAATATTGTTTGACGACTGCGTAGCGCAAAAAAATCAATCTGTTCAACAAGAATTCTTCACGAAGGGAAGACATCACAACTGTCACTGCTTATACCAATCCCAATCTTTTTACGGGATGGATTCTATGTTTATTAGAAAAAATGCTAATTGTTTTTTATTATTTGAATTAAACGATAAAGATTTATCTCAAATCATACAGTCGATAAATCACGGAATGGACAGAGATTCGTTTAAAAAGGTTTGTAAAGCTCAATGGAGAAATCCAGAGGAACATGGATATGTATTCGTTAATACAAGAAAACCTGCGGGTGAAAGAGTAATGATCAACATATGTTAATTTATTTTTTTAAAAATGGAATGGAATAATATTTTAAAAAGAAATAGAGAATATATCAAAGCTAAGAATAAAATAAAGACCCAAGTTGAAAATAACAGATTACAACAACTTGGATTAACAGAAAATCTACAAACTTTATTTAAACCAATATTAAAAAGTCAAGAGGATATCAAGAATAAATTAGAAGCTCCTAAACAACAAATTCAACAATCTCCTCCACAAATAGAATATCCCATTGAAGATGATGGAATCGTAATCAGGACATTAGATGATATAAAACGTTATTTTTCAAATCCAAATCCAACCCTAGCCAAAACAATAAAGCCAACAATTGATCAGGATGGATTGATTCTTAACGGTTTTAGGATACGTTTCAATCAACTCAACCCAACATTTAAGATTGACAGAATAGACGCTATATATGATTTAACACCCGGTATGATTAATCTTTTGAATGGGTATGATAAAGATTATAATTTCAAAGATTTGAATTCATATGTGGAAATTCTTACATCGACAAGGACAGGAGGACCAAAAACTTTAAGATTAAGAAGACTGGAAAAAGAATTAGATGATAACACCGATGGTAGTGATGATAACTACACTGATGATATTATAGAAGAAATCGATGACTTTTTGGGACATACAGGAGATGGTGTAATTTTTTTATTCGACAACAACGAAGAATTGCTTAATAGATTACAAATAATATTAGCAGCAATGAAGGAAGGACATCAATCACACAGACAATATAATGAATTAAATTGTATATTAAAAAGACTCCTACAAAAAGGTATCATAGATAAAAATGATTATAAAAGTGTTATTAAAAATGAGTCAACTATTCGTCATCACCTCAAATAAATCAGACATTAAATTATCTCTAGATTATGAGTATGAACTCGATCGAAATCAAGAATATGAATTGGGATTAAAGTATTTCTCTGTTTACAATTCCATTAGAAATATCAACGAAGATAATAACAAAATAAAAATATCAACAGATAATGGAGCAACATTCAAAACCATAAGTTTACTACCAGGAAGTTACGAATACATAGCCATTAACGAATACCTATCTGAATACGCAGGAAGTGTCAATGGTAAAAACAATATTGAATTCGAAGGTAATTTAAATTTGAACAAAATGAAATTGATATTAAGAAATAATAGTCAAGTTGATTTCAACGTAGAAAATTCATTGAATACGTTACTAGGATTTGATAAACGAGTATACACCCAATCTACTATAGCACCACATAAAGCTAATATCGAGAATGATGTCGATGTGATCAATATACATTGCAATTTAATAAACGGTGGATTTTTCAATAAATACAAACGTCAGATTATTTACAGTCTTCCAACATTCACTGTTCCGATTGGATATAGAATTATAGAGAAACCATTTCAAACTACGTATTTTCCACTTAATTCCTTTATGATCAAAGATATAAATCTGGAAATCAAAGATGGTAAAAATAGGTTTATAGACTTTGGAAACGAAGAAATTGTTATTCAACTTCATTTAAAAAGAATTAAGTAACTCTTCATTCTCTTCTTGAATAGTTAGATAATCGAAATCATCAAATTCATAGTTTTCATCCAAACTCAATTCATCTTTATTACAATAAGGATACATGATTCCTTCACTATTTGGAGCCTTTCTCTTTACAAGATTTAAATAACTTCTAAAAACTTTCTTTTGTTTATCATCATCCCTTGGAATAACTACTCCATTTGTGAAACTTTTTTCCCAATTTCTCTTTAATTCATTTGATATATCATATCCACTAGCCAACCGAATATAATCGTCTACAGTTATCTTATCATTAGAATAACCTTTAAATGTTTTCTTTTCTTTTAAAACACCATCTGAAGTTAGTATGATATTGTATTTGACTTTCGGCGCTAAATATAAACCGAATATAATTCCACCATCACCGTAATCATTCTTTCCTTTACAGTATTCATTTTCGGATACTAATCCAGCTTCATTTAATTTATTCCAATTGCTAGATGAAATGTATAAACTATCAGTATCGGTATAGTATATTTCCGGTTGATAAAACCCATCTATTACGTGAATAAAATTGTTCATTATTTTCTTACTGTGCGATAATACGAATGATCCCAAATGACTGGGTGTAAGTCGTGTAGATTTACTATTTACATCGTCAATTTCTTTTTCTTCTTCTTCTATATCAACAATGTATTGAGTCTCATTTATTTTTTCATAGTGTTTAACATGTGAATCAAAGTTAGCCTTTAAAGTTACGTCACTCCAAAGATGTTTTGATGAAGATATATCCTTCTGAATAGATTTCCCATACAGGGCATTACCTAATAATTTCATGCAATTACTACCAACGATATTGCCATCCCTTTTGAATTGATTTCTTAGATCTCTCAAAATTAAAATGTAGTCTCTATAGGGAGGAGTTCTAAAGTTTTCTTCGTATACTATGCCATCTAATATTCTAATAATTCGTCCACCAGCTTTTACTATTTCTTGAATATCGACCGATGTTAAAACGTCATAACAGAAACCATTTCTGAATCTGATTTTAGTGCCAGTTTCCTTTTTTCCTTCTTTGTTCGTAAAACTAATTTTATCTTTAGCTGGTATCGGTTGGAAGAACATGTTTTTGGGATACTCAAACCAAACTGTTAAAATAGCAGTTTTGGGTCTAAAGTTTTGTTCATTGAAGAGTCTTACAAATTCTTCTTCTTCTTCTGGTAAAAACGGTCTACCACTTTCTGCTTTGGGATATTCACTATCTAAATCTGACATAGCAGAAGCATACAAACCGTTAGCATCAAATGCCATCAGTCTAGAACATGTTATATTTTTAAGTTTTGAATTAACCTCTGTTTTATCTTTATCACTTTTACTATATTCTTTAAATAAATCAATTATGTTGTCGTCATTTGTTTGTGTATATTCCTTTAATACATCACAAATTTCATTGATTTTATCAGTTGTAAATATTTTTCGATTTGCAGAAACCCTTCCTCCTTTAATAGAGCGTCTTATAAAATGTCTTATAAAAGGGTTAGTGTGTGAGTAAACCTTTTCTATATTTTGTTTTTCAGTATGTTTTGGTACGAGTCTTGTACTTTCGTAATATGGTTCTTCAACCATTTCTTTATCGTAATGATACAAATAATACCACCCCTTTAAAGATAGAGATGGAGCCGTTAGATTATTAGAAACGCTCTGGAATACAACGTCTTTCATAACTTTGTTATATTTTATCAAGCATGCTCCAAGACATAGGGTGTCTCGCTTTGCATATGGTTCCCATTCGTGTCTTAAAATTTCCCAGTTATCTTTGGTATATTTTGCAATGTCTACATCAACGATCTTTCTCAAATTCATTGGTAGATTAGACGACTTTCCCCATGTTGCTAAACTAGATGCTTCGTGTTGATAGGAACATGTGAAATTAATATGCTGTAAATAATTGGATTTACTTTTTATATCTTTCTGTCGTTTCCATCTTTTCTGTAAATCTTCATCAGTGTATGGATTAGATAATGGTAAAGAAAGAATTCCTCTGGGTGTTATTAGTGGACATTGTGTTAGTTTCTTTACGTTTTTAATTACGATCCAGTTATCAAAACCACTACCGTTATGAGAAATCAATGTTAATCTTTTTTTATCATATTTACCTAAATATTTCAACATTTGATCTATACAATCTGTGCCTACAAATATTTCTACTATTTTCATTAGTTTGTTATAAAATGCTTCTGGAATATTATCAGTGGGAGGTATCATCTCTAACTTTTTTCTTAGCTTTTCTAAATTAATTAACGTACAGGAATAAGGAATTGCTTTACGCGTTTCACTATCTGAATACGTTTCACAGTCCCAAGCGAATAAAGTATCATCACTCATATTTGAAAATACGTTTAGTTTCAAAGGTGATACTTCTTTTACAGCATTATCATCTCTACATGTTTTCCATACCTGTTCATAATTATCTTCTATTTCTTTAATCCCTAATTTTTTTTGATTTCTTCTTATAAGACAGAAATGTGAGTTATGTAAATATAAAACCCAATCTAATGCCTTGTCCTTGTTTACATCTGTGAGGGTGGGGCGTACATTTCTATTTTCGGGAGTGTAAATTTGAAATGAAGTATTACATTTCTCATTGAATTTATTAATTCTAGCAGCTGTCATTACTCCTTTTCTATTCGCTTTTGGAAATGTATTAATGAATGTTTGAAATTTATTTGTTAAATCTTTTTTCAAAACATGATTTACGCATTTGATAAAACAGTTACCATCTGTTGGTATATAACAATTTCTACCTTTATATTCATTTATCTTTTTAAGTAGTTCAGTTCCTCTACCAGCGTTTGATCTTCTTATTTCCTTAAAATTGTCTCTACGTAAAATTATTTTCCCTGTAAAATACCAATCCGAGCAGTCAGATTTTGCATCCATATTAGACAAAATGGTCTTAAAAGTTTTGGAATTGAAACCAAGAAGTTTCATGAATTGTTTGTGATTTTCATTCTCGATTATCCTACCATCTATTTCAATTTGACCCTTAAATGTTGAAAATTTATGAGTAATAGCCCTGATAAGATCGGTAAATAGTACGTTTTCTATGAATGTTTCATCGTCTATAATTTCAATGTTATTCATATTTTTTATATGTTTTTTTTAATTACTTAATTTTTGGAGTTCTTTTTATTATCTTTTATTGCTGATATTTGTATATTAAATTTATCCAAAATTTCATTAAATTCTTCCAACTCTTCAACGCTAATGATCTTATCTTCTCTTGATCTTTCGAAGAAAATATACAACTTATTAAGATATGTATTTAAGATATCTGTTTTCTTTTTAAAATAAGATTTCTGTTTGGATGTAAAACCCATAGCAATCAATCCACAAGATGAGGTTTGAATAGCAGTAATTGCGGCTAATACAGTTGGAATAAGTATTGGCACCATCAATCCGCCAGTTACTGCCGTTGCAATTGTTGTTCCTACTGTTAAAACTACACTTAGTGCTTTGAAAGCAGAATCAATTCTACTCCATCTTTTCTTACATTTATTATATTGTTCTAGTTTTACTTTTAGTTCGTTTTGTTTGTCTATCAGGTATTTTTGTCTACTTTCTTGTTCCATTTTTAAACGTTAAATTAAGTGAACTTCCGATAATGCTCTACGTACATCCTTAGGGTTTTGTGCAATAGTGACATGTATCTGTACTAAGAATGCTTCTTGTTTTGACTCCTTGTTCTTCTTATCCCGATAAACAAAAAAATTTGTTTTTTTTTCAATAGAGATTTCTATGAAAAAATATGATCCACCTATATTTTCTGTTAATGCTATTGGAAAATGTTTAAATTGTTGATTTTTATTAACATCAACAGAGAAGTAAAGATCATTATGAACAAAATATAGTTTCACATATTCAAAGTCTGTTGTTCGTAAAAAATCATAATTCTGTTTGCTTTCTTCTTTTTGTGGTTCTTGATTTCTAACTATGCCTGCTGATGGTGGAGTTTCCGTTTCCAATATCATATCAAATAACTCAAATGTATAAGGTAATCCTTTATCATCCCCCTCGATTGAGATTCTAAGGTTATCTATATACAACTGATTTGACGAAATATTAGAAATTTCATGCAAAAAATAAAATTCTTTTGTATCTACAATGTTACCATTTTTGATAAAGTGAACAGATACAAAATAGTTATAATCAATTAATTGATAATAAATTGGTAAATCGACTTTTACCTTCATAGGAAAAAATATGTCAATTATAGTATTCCCCTCAAAAGAAGTCATAATATCAGATAAGCTTCCATGAGTATCTATATCTTTTTTAATATTTACTTTAAACCCATATTTATAATTATAAATGAGTTCTCCACTGATTTCTTCCACCGAATAATCTTTATTGTCTTTAGAAAATGAAAGAAAGATATAATAGGGTTTAATATATTCTAGTTCATTGAGATTATTTTGTAATGTGGTTATATTTGTTTCCTGTTTTAAAACTTCATTATTAATAGTAGTTATCCGTTGTTGAATCTCACTATAATCAATATTTTGTATTTGTTGTTGAATATAAGTTTTAATTTCACTATCATCAATATTTTGTATTTGTTGTTGAATATAAGTTTTAATTTCACTATCATCAATAGTTTCTATCTGTTGTTGAATATAAGTTTTAATTTCACTATCATCAATATTTTGTATTTGTTGTTGAATATAAGTTTTAATTTCACTATCATCAATAGTTTTTAGTTCGTTTTGTAATTCAGTTTTAAATTTAGTTTCCAGAGCAGTTAATTCTTGTTGTAATTTATCTTCACTTATGCCTGGATTAATATTGGATATTAGTTGTTTAAGATCTACTTTTTGCTTTGTTAGTTTATCATCTAAATTAGATATTAATGACCTTAAATTTTGTAATTGAGTTTTATCTATTGTATTGACTAATTGTTGTTGAATAGATTCTATTTGTTTTTGTATTTCGCTATCATCACTAAGTTTACTTTCTAATGCGGTTAATTTGTCTTCACTTATGCCTGGATTAATATTGGATATTAGTTGTTTAAGATCTACTTTTTGTTTTGTTAGTTTATCATCTAAATTAGATATTAATGACCTTAAATTTTGTAATTGAGTTTTATCTATTGTATTGACTAATTGTTGTTGAATAAAACTTTTTAAACTTGTTACTTCTTTTTGTAATTTACCATCATCAATATAATCTAATTCTTTCAATTTAGATTCATTTATAAAATCTTTATTATTTATTTGTCGTTTGAAGAATCTTTTCACATCAGATATTCTATCTTTTAAATGGTCTTTATCTACTTCAATTAAATTTATTTGATCCATTAAATATTTCTTATGAACAGCATCATTATCGTTTTCCGGAGATTTTAAATTAGTTATACCAAAATTATTCATATCAATATCACCCTGAAGAATGTCTCCGATTTGATCCACAAAATATGGTTTGATTTTATTGATTGAAAATGTAGTGTTTGGTTTTTTAGTATCTAAAGGTAAAGCGCCTAAACCAAATTTATTTGCCATTTTTATTGAGTTAAATTTATTACAATTTCTTCTAATATTTGGATTTTTTGAGGCTTGTGCTGGTGACACTCCTATAGATGAATGTATTTTGTTATTGTATTCGTCTACGACCTCTGGTAATATTTTTAGCCATTTTTTAGATTTTAATTCCGTGAACGTTTTGAATAGTTTATTTTTTAGAGTCCTGTTGAATCTTTCAATAACTACAGCCTTACCTTCGTTGTGAGTACTGTAAATTTCAAACCCCACAGATTTCATATTTTTGTTATAAAATTCGCTCCCTTTATCTACCCATAACTTTTGGGGCCGTCTGTCAGATTGTTTCATTATGGTTTCAAATGCGTGTTTGACTCCAGTTTAGGAATAACCCAAGCATAACGTGTATATAAATCAATAACTGTTAAACAATATTTATATCCCCTTTCAACTGGCATATTAATTAAATCTGCTGACCATATTTCATCTTTATCAAATACTTTAACTTTTAAATAATGTTTGTTTTTTCTAAATTCTTTATGAATTTCATCCGCCAATCCCATACCCAATTTCATCTTTGCTTTTAACAGTTTAATGATTAGCGCTCTTTGCATTCTCTCTTTGAATGTTGGATTTGGAATATTTTCGAGTTCGATTATCATTTGTTTGTCTGCTTCGTGTCTGAAGTTTATGTCTTTGTTTCTGTAAAGTATGTCGTGTTTAAGCGCAGCAGCGTCAACTCTATTGACTGGTTCTTCCCCTGGTTTGGGTTTATCGTTTTCGTCTAATCGCAGATCTAATCTAGTACCTGGACCGGTGTAATTATGACCTGGAAGATGTTTCTCGCCAGAGTATTTGGCCCATGGAAATCCAGGAAGATATCCTAATGATTTTTGAATATCGGAACCAAAATAAGTTTTTGGAGCGTGAGCGACTATCATTTTTATCCTATAACTTTAAACCCTTTTCCCTCTTTTACCTGCTGTTCTATTCTCTTGTTTCGTAGTTCTCTTATTTGCTGTAATTCTTTCAGTTCTTCGGATTTTTTCACGGCGTCGTTTATTCTTAAGCCTGCTTTTGCCACGGACCCAACTGCTTGAGCTCCGGAGGAAATTAGGGATTTGTTGTTTGAAACAAAGCCAGCTACTTTTGGAATGATTTTTGAACCTAGAGAAAATATAGATGAAAAGATACCGTCGCCTGAATAATCTTCGAATCTGTATTGTTCATGTTTTAAAATTAAACTCATCCTATTTTTAATATGTTTTTTTTTGATGGAATGTAGGAAATTTATTGAAGGTGTTTGTTGTAAGAATTCTATGAAAAATGTAGGGTGTTTTATGAAATGTAGGGGTTTTGTTTTGGGTACGCTCAATTTGGTTGCATTTTTTCCTCATGTAGTTATAGATTTAAAGCGAGTTTTTTCCCCATGAAATGAAAAATGGAATGGGGGAAACTTGCTTTAAATCTATAACTACTATAACTACTCCCTTCAATTGACAATTGAACTCTCAATGCTTAACATGACTTTCTTACATTGTAACTTGTATTTTTAACGTTTTAAATTATGTACTAAAAATGATCAACAAAAACTCTAAAAGAAGTAGATAACGATCCAATGCCAAAAGAAGAAAATCCGTTCTAAATATCTGGTTCTGTCATTTATTAAAAACCAATTTTTTAAATTGACTGTCTAAAAACGTTGACCATTTAAATGTTTTCTAAAAAAATAATATTATAGAATTTTTACCAAGAATATGTTAAAATGATAATTTACGACCTGTGCTGCAAACTTACTTGTATTTAGGTTAGCACTCAGTATTCTGATGTCATCTATATATCATATCAAGAATTGGCTCAGTGGCACAGTGAGTTAGACGCTTTCAACCCGGTTTCACCCTCTCAATGATGCATGTCACATGGGCTGACATGGTAAAAGCGCCTAGTCGTTCGGATGGGACAATAAACCAAGGTCCCGTGCTCTATTGGCTGTGCACGTTAAAAAAAACCCTCGACTGTTGGAAATCGAAAATAAGAGCAGACAAATGCCACTGTCCTGGCAAAATTTCCCTCATTGCACACTGCATGGCGTTTGCTTGTCCTCAGTCAGCCCATATAGGTGCAGAAAAGTCGAACGTAAAACTCCATTCATTTCATTTCTTTCATATGTATGAAAATGCATATGAAAAATATTAATAAATATTCTAATTCCAATGATGTATAAAAATGTACATTAATAAAAACAACTACTTCTTAATCAGATGACTTTTTACTACCGAACGTGAACTGGTTATTCTACTTTTCACTCCCGAATATAAACAATTTATATGCCGATTTTTATGTTCTGTAAATTTCGCAGTAAGGATTGAAAACGCCATTTGTAACCCATGGACGAAACCGGATGCGCACTGCCCAGTATCGTCTCACGATTCTAGTTATCAAATTGTTTATCTACTTGTAAGTTTTCAGATAGATCAAAATCAAATTTCCAAAAAACACGCACAGTTACAATGAAAATTGGCACAAAATTTGCAAGTTTTAAAAAGCGCAAATTTGATTCAAATAGTTTGTGTTATATATCATTTGAAAGAGCAGATTTAGCATAGTAAACATGTCTAAAAATTTGTGGCGTATGTTTATTAGGTCACGTGACAAAGCTCTTTAAAGTTAAAAATTACAATTTTCAAATGGCCATAAAACCAGAAGTTATCATCAGAAATCGGAAATGAATATATCATTGGATAGATCTCGTTACGGGCAATAACTTTTGTACAGGTCAAAAGGTCATGAAAGGTCAAGGTCACTAGATATGAGCCTGGAAAGTTTCTGTCATTACTGAAATTCTTTGTCCGGAAATAGAAAAAAGTCTAAATCGAAATTAAAATATCCGCTGTCATAAGGTTGGTGGCAATCGACTAAGGATTTCATAGACACCAAAATTGTGCAAATTCGATTATCCCCTGAAGCCCCATTTTGAGTTTTATAAAAATTAGTCACATCAACATGGCGTCTGACATATTACTTCCGGGTCAAATTTTATTATACATATCTTTTATGATGACAAATTCTAACTTAATGCAAAAAACAAATTTCAAATATCCCCAAAACTCCGGAAGTTGAAATTTCAAGTTTACAAGCAAATGACGTCAAAACCGGAAGTGATATCAAAATTTTGAAAACACAGTTTTGTTTGCAATAAAAATGTCTATATGCCTAGAAGTTTTCATAGCGATCAGAATAAAGTTGTGAAAGTTGAAAAAAAACGTCAAAAAAGAGTTCCAAAATTCAGCGTCAAAAGTCAAAAATTGTAAGTTTTTAAGTGGTAATCGTGTAGAAAAGACATAACTGAAATAAACAAAAAACATTCCATCGAAATCGGTTGAAAATTGTAGGTAAAAATGATAAAAAACCGAAAATACACGTTTTGTCATACCTCATTTCCGGTTGGACAAAACTGCGTCGTTTAACATTTAAGCCACAATGAGCAGCAGTTTATCGGGGGAAATCATGTCAGATTGAGCGTGACAAACTCCCTTCATACCGAAATAGCGAGACCAGAAAACGAAAAAAAAAAACTAGAGCCGTACCAAAACGGCGCTGGGCAGTGCGTCATCTTGGAAATCTTTCATAAATCATGAGGCACTAAGTCTAAGGCAAATGGTTATGAACATTAGAAAAGTTATATCTAGAGAGATTTTCTTATTTTAAGGAATTAAAATAACTGTTTGTGGTCTGAATGCTTAAAAGAGTGACGATTGGTTAGTTTTCGACTATCTTAAAATTTCTACTTTGCTAGTTTCAGGGTTGGATTGATAATAATGATAGTGATCGCTTATTACTGATGTTTACAGTTCGATGTTTGTATATCAATTGACTGAATGACGTGGCTTACACGGCTTTATAATGGGTCGGTGGCGGCCATATTTCTTCGGTATGGAGACTAAAAGTAGTAAATATGTCGATTAGTGTCGGATGGTTTGACTTATTTTTTATCAACATTTCTAGTTTAATTACAGCATGATAGCTTTAATAAAGATTTACAATTAAAATAGTAGTTCTCTCCCTTCAACTGTTTTGACGATTGTAACAAAATACCCTCTACAGGATCAATCCATGCTTCGCCTACTTATTAACATAGTATTTTGTTATGGTCCCTAGTATTTTTAAGTGTGGTCATAAAAATGATCAAAAGTTAATAGACCATACTTAGAATTGGTGGACCACAAACATTATTAGGAATGGGGTCCAAAATATATATAGTTCATATTTTTAGTGTCTGCTTAAACACAGCATGACATCGAAAGTATGAAAGGTTTCAATTTTAAGTATCTATCTTAATATATTTTTGGGATGTCACACCTATCAACATGAGGTATGCAGCCATGGGTACAAATATACCTCGACAGGTTAGATGAGATTAGTGTTCACTTGTAAACTGTGGCGCTCGGTCAGAACTAGGTATTCGGTATTCTCCTAGTTCTGTTTATTTGGACTTAAGATCAAACTATCTTGGCCGCCAACCTCACCTCGTATCTTTTGTGTTTTCTTGTGAATGTAAACTAACTATTTTAATACACAACGTGAAGTTTAATAAATATATTTACAACATCGAAAGTACTTTAAATCTATAAGTCACGGAATAGATAGATAGACGACGATCACAGCAAAAAGCATATTACTTTGTAATATACGCCCTTTTCTGGTGCCTGGTTCCCAGGATTCTTGAACGGGATCAAGTTAGAAGAGGATACAAGAAAAAGGGGATACAAGAAAAAGAGGATGCAAGGAAAGAAATAGAAGAAGAAACTAAAGAAATACATCAGTGAGTTACCTTTTCTTTCTGTCTTCTGAGTTAGAACGAGACGATGGGATTTGAGGGGAACATATTAGGTAAAGCATCGTCAATTCAAAATGCACAACCATCCGCCAAGGTAGAACAAAATAGATTATTGGGTATAAGATTAGATTACTATCATAATAGATCTGAAGATCCAAGAATCAGACATTGGATATCGACATTTGGCACTATCGATACTCTTAGAGCTAAAGAGAAGATTAGAAATTGGATATTGAAATTTGGTAATCGCAATATCGATACGTACAGAAAATTAGAGAATTAAGCAATTTGGAAATGGGTTGATTAGAAATTACGATTTAAGAAAAGATTGAGATTTGGAGAAATTAGAAATTAATGGGAAATTTAGATTTGGAGAAATTAGAAATTAATGGGGTACACTTTTAAGAAATATGAGAAATTAGAAATTACGATTTTAAGAGAAATGGTGAAATATAGATTTGGTGATTTAGTATTAGTAATTAAGATTTTAATGAAATTTGAGGAGCACACTCTTTGATTAATGAGTTTAGTGTATCTCTTGGGGCAGTCCAAGTCCATGTGTTGTTATGGATAGAGCTCTGGTTAGGCAGTACAATAGGTACTTGCCTGTAATGATTCTTGTTTAAGGATCCACCAAGGAATATTGATTTTGATTTTTGTGTATGCAAGACGTGATAGATTATTCCTTGGTTAGGCAGATTACGAAATGCCTGGTTTTATAGATTTTTAACAAAGACGATGATATAGCCGTCAGTAATTTGTGTCGATTATGTAGAGAGTAAGATGTGACATCGAGAAAAGGCCATTCTCAAGAATATGTCAATCTACTGCTCTGACATTGAAATGTTGATCAACTGTTATCATTAGAAACTCATAGAGCGAGAATATCGCGAGTTAGAAATGATGTTGGACTAAGAATGAAGTTTTTAAACGTTGTATAACGTGTGTCATTCTTAAGTCTCGGAATCCGAATGATTCGTAGTTTATACATGTATGTGTGGACATGTTTATGTAGATTTGTTTAATGTATATTGTCAGTTTATTTTTATAGAAAATTGCCAGATTATAAGTTGGTTTATTTTATTCAGAAAATTTCACAGGTAGTTGTGATGTTATACAAAAGAAAGGTATTTTTAGGTCGAATTAATTATGATTAAATATGTCAGTAGTAAGTGATATTATTTTATTTCAAAAGACTTTAAAGTAAACATTGATTATCAGATATTTATATGGCAGCATGTTAAGGTTTCTTGGTTGCATGATTAGTGTAAGAAATTGGGATGCTATAACTATAATGTTGTCATAGGTCCTGTCGAATCGACTGGCTCAGGGGCGAGAGATAATAGGACCACTCTTCATGATCCGGAACCAACGAGTTCCAGCCAAGAGAAATGACTCCCATCAACAACCACGTTGGCACTAAACCTGTGATTGCTATAATGTTTGCCAGAGATCGTAGTAATCTATGGCTAATTACTAACTTTTGTTCTGAGACAATATTTGTAGGCACTTTGGACATGATATTTTAAAATGGTGGAATCGTCATATTAAGAAGAATTATTCCAATGGTGGAATTGTCATATTAAGAAGAATTATTCCAATAGTGGAATTGTCATATTAAGAAGAATTATTCCAATGGTGGAATTGTCATATTAAGAAGAATTATTCCAATGGTGGAATTGTCATATTAAGAAGAACTAGAATCGTGAGACGATACTGGGCAGTGCGCATCCGGTTTCGTCCATGGGTTAAAAATGGCGTTTTCAATCCATACTGCGAAATTTACAGAACATAAAAATCGGCATTTAAATTGTTTATATTCCGGAGTGAAAAGTAGAATAACCAGTTCAAGTTCGGTAGTGAAAAGTCATCTGATTAAAAAGTAGTTGTTTTTATTAATGTACATTTTTATACATCATTGGAATTAGAATAGTTAAAAATATTTAGTAATATTTTTCATTTACATTATCATACATATGAAAAAAATGAAATGAATGGAGTTTTACGTCCGACTTTTCTGCACCTATATGGGCTGACTGAGGACGAGCAAACGCCATGCAGTGTGCAATGAGGGAAATTTTGCCAGGACAGTGGCATTTGTCTGCTCTTATTTTTGATTTCAAACGGTCGAGGGGTTTTTAACGTGCATAACCAATAGAGCACGGGACCTTGGTTTATTGTCCCATCCGAACGACTAGGCGCTTTTATCATGTCAGCCCATGTGACATGCATCATTGAGAGGGTGAAACCGGGTTGAAATATCCGTAGTCATCATCTCGACCCATGTCGGGATTGCACCCTGGACCTTCAGCTTAGTGAGCCAGCGTCTAACTCACTGAGCCAATTCTTGATATGATATATAGATGACATCAGAATACTGAGTGCTAACCTCCATACAAGTAAGTTAGCAGCACAACTCGTAAATTATCATTTCAACATATTCTTAGTAAAAATTCTATAATATTATTTTTTTAGAAAACATTTAAATGGTCAACGTTTTTAGACAGTCAATTTCAAAACTTGTTTTTTAATAAATGACAGAACCAGATTTTAGAACGGATTTTCTTCTTTTGGCATTGAATCGTTATCTACTTCTTTTAGAGTTTTTGTTGATCATTTTTAGTACATAATTTAAAACGTTAAAAATACAAGTTACAATGTAAGAAAGTCATGTTAAGCATTGAGAGTGCAATTGTCAGTTGAAGGGAGAGAACTGAATTTAAACATACAGACAACAAACATTTTTCAGTTGAAGGGAGAAAACTGCCTTTAAACACTTTAAAAACATTGACCAGTGAGAAGCGTTAAAAGAAACACTATGGTAAATTGTAACTTTCTAAATGTTGGTATACAGATCGTATATCGTATGATGTGCTGAGGGAAAGATACGTTGTAATACAACAACGTAAACTCTCACATGTCAGATATAGTATCGAAGTGTTTAACAACTGTTCGAAGAATTCAGTCTTAGAATTCTTCCTGGTCATTCGAACTAATAGATTAAGAAATATGAGCCTTGAAAATTTCAGTCTATACTGAAAGTCTTATTCCAGAAATATAAAAATCGAAATTAAAAAATCAGTTACCACAAGGTTGTTGGCATCGACTAGGTATTTCATAGACACCGATATTATGCAAATCAGATTATCCCCTGAGGTCCCATTTTGAGTTTTATAAAAATAAGTCACAACAACATGGCACCTGACATAGTACTTCCGGGTCGAATTTATCATTTATATCTTTTCTGATGATCATTTCTAACATGATGCAAAAAGAAACTTTCAAATAAGTTGGGAACTCCGGAAGTGATATCAAAATTTCAGAAATATTTTTTTGTTCATTATCAAATTGTTTAACTACTTGTTAGTTTTCAGATCGATCGAAATCAAATTTCCAAAAAACACGCACAGTTACAATGAAAATTGGCGCAAAATTTGCATGTTTTAAAAAGCGCAATTTTGATTCAAATATTTGGTGTTATATATCATTTGAAAGAGCAGATGTAGCATAGTAAATATGTCTAAATATTTGTGACGTATGTCAATTGGGTCACGTGACAAAGCTCTTTAAAGTTAAAACTTGCAATTTTCAAATGGCGATAAAACCGGAAGTTAACATCAGAAATCGGAAATGAATATATCATTTGATAGATCTCGTTAAGGGCAATAACTTTTGTACAGGTCAAAGGGTCATCAAAGGTCAAGGTCACTAGATATGAGCCTTGAAAGTTTCGGTCATTACTAAAATTCTTTGTCCGGAAATAGAAACAAGTCTAAATCGAAATTCAAAAATCCGCTGTCATAAGGTTGGTGGCAATCGACTAAGGATTTAATAGACACCAAAATTGTGCAAATCCGATTATCCCCTGAGGCCCCATTTTGAGTTTTATAAAAATTACTCACAACAACATGGCGCCTGACATATTACTTCCGGGTCAAATTTTATCATAAATATCTTTCATAATGACAATTTCTAACATAATGCAAAAAGAAATTTTCAAATATCTTCATAACTCCGGAAGTTGAAATTTGAAGTTTACAAGCAAATGACGTCAAAACCGGAAGTGATATCAACATTTTGAAAACATGGCTTTGTTCGCAATAACAATGTCTATATGCCTAGAAGTTTTCATAGCGATCGAAATAAAACTGTGAAAGTTGAAAAAAGCGTCAAAAAAGAGTTCCAAAATTCAGGGTCAAAAGTGAAAAATTATAAGTTTTTAAGTGGTTATTGTGTAGAAAAGACACAACGGAAATAAACAAAAAAATATCCATCTAAATCGGTTGAAACTTGTAAGTAAAAATGATAAAAAACCGATAATACACGTTTTGTCATACCTCATTTCCGGTTGGACAAAACTGCGTCATTTAGCCTCTAAGCCACAATGTGCAGCAGTTTATCGTTGGAAATCGTGTCAGTTTGAGCGTGACAAGCTCCCTTCATACCGAAATAGCGAGACCAGAAAACGAAAAAAAAAAAAAAAAAAAAATAGTCAATTGCAAACCAATGCAGTGCGTTCGAGAATCGAACGCACTGCAATTATTCCAATGGTGGAATTGTCATATTAAGAAGAATTATTCCAATGGTGGAATCGTCATATTAAGAAGAATTATTCCAATGGTGGATACATTTTCCATTGGTGGATACATTTTAATTGGTGGATACAGTAACCTATATATAAACTTTGGCTATGAAGCCTTGTTCTTTTCAAGACTCTATTATACTAGATGAATTACTTTTTGTAATGTGTGTTTTTAATTTCTTATTATTAATTTTGTTGTATTGAAGGATTGATAGGTGTGAAGATCGTTTAGAACCCTGAGATTAGGGGGATTTTTGATACTTATAGCATACTTGTTTTTATTGGACTTTACGATTCGCATATGATTTTTATGACCAACTAGCATGGGGAGGAATGTAACAAAATACCCTCTACAGGATCAATCCATGCTTCGCCTACTTATTAACATAGTATTTTGTTATGGTCCCTAGTATTTTTAAGTGTGGTCATAAAAATGATCAAAAGTTAATAGACCATACTTAGAATTGGTGGACCACAAACATTATTAGGAATGGGGTCCAAAATATATATAGTTCATATTTTTAGTGTCGGCTTAAACACAGCATGACATCGAAAGTATGAAAGGTTTCAATTTTAAGTATCTATCTTAATATATTTTTGGGATGTCACACCTATCAACATGAGGTATGCAGCCATGGGTACAAATATACCTCGACAGGTTAGATGAGATTAGTGTTCACTTGTAAACTGTGGCGCTCGGTCAGAACTAGGTATTCGGTATTCTCCTAGTTCTGTTTATTTGGACTTAAGATCAAACTATCTTGGCCGCCAACCTCACCTCGTATCTTTTGTGTTTTCTTGTGAATGTAAACTAACTATTTTAATACACAACGTGAAGTTTAATAAATATATTTACAACATCGAAAGTACTTTAAATCTATAAGTCACGGAATAGATAGATAGACGACGATCACAGCAAAAAGCATATTACTTTGTAATACGATAAATGTATGCGTTTAAAGTTAAAAATCGCAATTTTCCAAATGACAATAGAACAGGAAGTAAACATTGCACAAATTGTACATACCATTGGATAGATCTAATCAAGGACAATAACCTTTCTTCAGGTCACAAGGTAAAAAAAGTCAAAGTCAAGTCTTTGAAATTTTGGAAATTACTTAAAACATTATACTGAGAAATAACAAGAAAGCAATATCGAATATCAAAAATCAAGTAGCGTATTTTTTATGACAATCGACTGAGCTGTCCAAAAATACTACAATCACGAAAATCGCTCATATCCCTGAGGCCCGATTTTGAGTTTTACAAAAGTTGGTTATATCAATATGGCGGCTGATTTATTACATCCGGGTCAGATTTTATTAATTAAATGTTTCTATTACATCATTTCTAATATATTGCCGTCAAAAATTTTCAAATATCTTCAAAATTCCGGAAGTTGAAATTTAAATTTAAAAAGTGAATAACGTCAAAACCGGAAGTGATATCGAAATTTTGAAAACAGATTTGAGTTTGCAATCAAAACATCTATCTACCTGTAACTTTTCAGAACGCTCAAAATAAAATTTGAAAAAAACACGCACAGTTACAATGGAACTTTGAACAAAATTTTTAAATTTTAAATCGCGCAATTTCAATAAATATATAGAGTATTATATATCTCTGGAAAGAGTACATTAGGCACATTAAGAATATATAAGAATTTGTGACGTATGTAAATAAGGTCACGTGACAGAGCTGTTTAAAGTTGAAAATATCAAATTTCAAATGACAATAGAACCGGAAGTAAATATCGGACAACCGAAATGGATATATCATTTGATAGATCTAGTCAAGGGCAATAACTTTTGTTCAGGTCACAAGGTCAAAAAAGGTCAAGGTCACGAGTTACAAGTCTTTGAAATTTTGGCACTTTCTTAAAACGTTATACCGGAAATGAGCAAAAAGCACAATCAAACATCAAAAATCGATTTGCGTATTTTGGGGGGCAGTCGACTGAGCTGTCCAAAAATACTATAAATATGAATTCCGCCGATAACCCTGAGGCCCCATTTTGAGTTTTACAAAAGTTGCTCATATCAATATGGCGGCTTATCTGTTACTTCCGGGTCAAAATTTTTTAATTTTTTGTTTTTGCATTATCATTTGAATCGTATTGCTGAAAAAAATTTTCAATTAACTTCACAATTCCGGAAGTTGAAATTTTAACTTTACGGGCCAATAACGTCAAAACCGGAAGTGATATCGAAATTTTGAAAATTGTATTTTTTTAACAATCAAAAGGTCTATATGCTTGTTTATTTTCAGACTGATCGAAATAAAATTGTAGAAGTTGAAAAATTCATCAATTTCAAACCAAAAAAGTTAGCTTCAAAATTTTTAATGTCTTCAAGAAGCCGAATTGTAGCTTTTGGTTTTTGCAATTAAACACAAAAAATCCGATTAGAATTGAATTTAAAATAGAGTAAGAAAATCGAAAATTCTAAAATACACTTCTGTATCCTACGTCATTTCCGGTTGGATAAAAATGCGTCAAATTACATTTAAAAAATTTAGTTTTTCGAGTACAGAAAAGAAATCATATCAGTGTATATGTGGCATTTGCAGTTTTGGCTGTTTACTCTGACCAGAATTCGAAGAAAAAAAAAAAAAAAAAAAAAAAAAAAAAAAAAAAACATTCTGAAAACAAAGCAGTGCGTTCGAAATCGAACGCACTGCAACTAGAACCGCGATAACGGTACTGAGCAGTGCGCAATTTAAACATCCTTGAACGGTTGCATTTTAGTCCTGCATATAAATTAGGTCATGTGACAGAGCTGTTTATAGTTAAAAATCTCAATTTTCAATCGGATAGTAAAGTAAACATCAGAAAACACAAAGTAAAACATCATTTGATAGATTTTATCGAGGGCAATAGCTTTGGTTCAGATCAAAAGGTCATCAAACGTCAAGGTCACGAGTTTTGAGCTTTGAAAGTGTTTGCTATTGCTGAATTTCTTTAACCGGAAATAGACAAAACTTTTAATCGAAATTAGGAAATCGGCTGTCACCATTTTGTTAGAAATGTATTGAAGATGTATTGAAGATGACATAGACATCAACATTATGTAAATCGGATGATATCCCTATCACTTATATCGATTTAAAGAAAAGTTGGTCATTTCAAGATGGTGGTCTACTAGTTACTTCCGGGTCAAATTTTATCCTTTTTTTTCTATGCCATTTTATATCTTCAGAAGAATGTGTCGACTATCTTTAAAAATCCACAATTTAGGAACCACGTGTTTTTTCGCGCCAAAAAAGCCACGCAGTTACTTTAAAACAATGAACAAAATTTCCAAATTAAAAAAAAAGCAAAACTGTTAAAATATCTACTATTATATATCAAGAGGAGATAAAGCATAATAGGAAAAGACGATTTGTTTTGTGACGTACGTGAATTAGGTTCAAACTGACAATTTTCAAATGGCTATAAAACAAGAAGTAAATATTGGTCAACAAAAATGAATTCACCATTGGATGGATCTCATTTCGGGAAATAACTTTTGCTCGGATCATAATGTCAACAAATGGCAAGGTCACAAGTTATGAGCTTTAAAAGTGTCACAATAATTGCTGAATATCTTATACCGGAAATAGACAAACACCATAATCGAAATTAGCAATTCAGCTGCCCTCATATTGTTGGTAATAGATTGAAAATGCCATAAACATCAAAATTATATAAATCGGATGTCGATTTAAAGAAAACATGTTCATTTCAAGATGGTGGCCAACGTGTTACTTCCGGTTACGATTTTGTCATATTTTTTTCTTTATTAGTCATGTTCTTTCATATCTTAAGAAAAAATTGTTACCTATCTTATGAAATCCGTAATTCAGATAACACGTGTTTGTTTCCCCGCCAAAAAAACACGCAGAGTTACTATAGAACAAAGAACAAAATTCCAAATAGCAATTTTGATCAAAATATCTAGTGTTATATATCACTGGAAAGAGGAGATAAAGCGTAATAAGAAAAGAAGATATTTTGTGACGTGACGTCACGTGACAGCTGTTCAAAGTTCAAACTACCAATTTTTAAACGGCTATAAAACCGGAAGTAAATATTGGACAACAGAAATGAATACACCGTTGGGTAGATCTCATCATGGGCAATAACTTTTGTTCAGGTCATAAGGTCACCCAAATCCAAGGTAACGTGTAATGAGCTTTGAAAATGCTGGCCATTTCTGAATATCTTTTACCGGAAATAGGCAAACATCATAATCGAAATTAGCAAATTGGCTGTCATCATTTTGTTGGCCATAGATTGAAAATGCCCTAGACATCAATATTATACAAATCGAATGATACCCTGTTCACTTCTCTCGATTTAAAGAAAACGTGTTCATTTCAAGATGGTGGCCAGCGCGTTACTTCCGGTTAGATTTTATCATATTTTTTTTCTTTGTTAGTCATGTTCTTCCATATCTTAAGAAGAAATTGTTACCTATCTTATGAAATCCGTAATTCAGATAACACGTGTTTTTTCCCGCCAAAAACAACACGCAGAGTTACTATAGAACAAAAAACAAAATTCGAAAAAGCAATTTTGATCGAAATATCTAGTGTTATACATTTTTGGAAACAGGAGATAAAGCGTGATAATAATAGAAGATAATTTGTGACGTACATGAATTAGGTCACGTGATAGAGCTTATAGTCAAAAATTGCAATTTTCTGACGGTCATAAATCCGGAAGTAAACATTGGGCATCTAAAATGATTATATCCACAAGGTCACTCAAGGTCAAGGTCACAAGATATAAGCCTTAAAAATTTTGACTATTACTGAAAAATTTTAACCGGAAATAAAAACAAATCTGAATCGAAATTAAAAAATCGGCTTCCCATGTTTTGTTAGCAATCGATTGAAGATTCTATAGACATCATTTTTATTCAAATCGGATGATTCCCTGATTCTGAATTTCGATTTAAAGAAAAATCAGTCATTTCAAGATGGCGGCTAATATGAAATATCTGGGTCAGATTTTATTATTTCATATTTTGTCAATGATTATTCCTAGAACATTGCAAAAAGATTTTTTTGAATATTTTCATAATTCCGGAAGTTAAAATTTCAACTTTACAAGCGAATGACGTCAAAACCGGAAGTAATATAACATTTTTGAAAATACCATTTTGTTCGCAATCAAAATGTCTATGAACATGTAAGTTTTCAGATTGTTCAAAATAAAATTGCAAAAGTTAAAAAAGTTGTCTAAAAAAGTGCTCCAAAATTAAGCGACAAAATTCTTAAAGTGCATGTTTTGAAACTTTTATCTGAAAGCAAATCGATTAATGAAATAAACAAAAAAAATCCTATCAAAATCAGTTGAAAAGAAGAGGTGATAATGGCAAAAATCTTAAAACACATTTGTTTTCATACGTCATTTCCGGTTATGTGAAAATGCGTCATTTTATATTCATTCACTAATGAGCACATATTTATCGTGGGAAATCATGTCAGATTATGCATGGCATGTGCAGTTTTGGCTGGGGATCGTGACCAGAATTCGAAAAAAAAAAAAAAAATAGTCATTATGAAAACAAAGCAGTGCGTTCACTAGAACGCACTGCAAAGAATAGTCATTTGCAAAACAATGCAGTGCGTTCGAAGAATCGGGAATATAGTATAGATATAGATTCAATACATGATTATTATAATGAATTGTGTCATATATTGAGCAGTGTCATTGTAAACTCAAGCTTTTGTTCCTCACTTTGCTTTATTCAAATAATATTCAAACATATTATGACATAGGGTTTTCGCCGAGAATGGGTGACCCTCAATCTTCTTTAATGATTGTCGAAAGACGAACTTCGAATTAAATTACTGTATGCTTCTTAATGCATTTCATTCATCTTGAATATGGACACGGTTTCCCTATAGTCTATCGTCAAACTTGTTTTTTACTGCAGAGACGGTAATTTGTTGTGAATTGTTGTAATTCATTTGAGGATAATAAACCATTCAATACCTATAAGGAACATAACGCTTTATTTATAGGCCATACCATAATAATTTTCTGTTCTTCGGGATTTCTTGGAGAAAAGGGTAGGAGCGAAACGAATTTATATCTGAAATTCTATATTCATTGATTTTGGCAGTGCGATATTTTTTTTTTGCAGTGCGTTCTAGCGAACGCACTGCTTTGTTTTCATAATGACTTTTTTTTTTTGTCTACTTCTGGTCACGCTAATTCGGTATGAAGGGAGCATGTCACACCTTATCTCACATGTTTTCCTACAATATCTAACTGCTCTGTGTTGGGTGAATGTAAAATGGCGGTTTTTTGTCTAACCGGAAATGACATATGACAGAAAAACCCATTTTATGTTTTTACCATTTTTACCTCTGTTTTTCAACCGATTTTGATGGAACTTTTTTTGTTTATTTCATTATTCTAATGTCTACATAATAGCTCTCAACATAAATGCACTTTTAGACATTCTCTGCTGACTTTTTGGAGCACTTTTTTTAACCGTTTTTTTAACTTTTGCAATTTTATTTCGGACAATTTGAAAACTTACAGATGTATAAACATTTTGATTTCTAACTAAATGGTATTTTCAAAATTTTTATATCACTCCCGGTTTAGACGTCATTCGCTTGTAAAAATGAAATTTCAACTTCCGGAATAATTAAGATATTCCAAAAAATCTTTTTGAGATGTGCTAGAAATAACCGTTGATTAAAAATGAAATGAAAAAATCTGACCCAGATATTTCATATCAGTCGCCATCTTGAAATGACTGATTTTTCTTTAAATCGGAATTCAGAATCGGGGAATCATTCGATTTGAATAAAAATGATGTCTATGGAATCTACAGTCGATTGCTAACAAAACATGGGAAGCCGATTTTTGAATTTCGATTCAGAAATTTTTTTTTTCCGGTTTAGAATTTTCGGAAATAGTCAAAACTTTTAAGGCTCATATCTTGTGACCTTGACCTTGAGTGACCTTGTGACCTGAACAAAAGTTGTTGTCCTTGACGAAATCTATCCAATGGCATAATCATTTTAGAAGCCCAATGTTTACTTCCGGTTTTATGGCCGTCAAAAAATTGCAATTTTTAACTTTAAACAGCTCTGTCACGTGACCTAATTCATGTACGTCACAAATTATCTTCTATTATTATCACGCTTTATCTCCTGTTTCCAAAAATGTATAACACTAGATATTTTGATCAAAATTGATTTTTGGAATTTTGTTCTTTGTTCTATAGTAACTCTGCGTGTTTTTTTGGTGGGAAAAAACACGTGTTATCTAAATTACGGATTTCATAGGATAGGTAACAATTTCTTCTTAAGATATGGAAGAACATGACTAACAAAGAAAAAAAATATGACAAAATCGTAACCGGGAGTAACACGCTGGCCACCATCTTGAAATAAACATGTTTTCTTTAAATCGAGAGAAGTGAACAGGGTATTATCCGATTTGTATAATATTGATGTCTAGGGCATTTTCAATCTATGGCCAACAAAATGATGACAGCCAATTTGCTAATTGCGATTATGATGTTTGCCTATTTCCGGTAAAAGATATTCAGAAATGACAAAAATTTTCAAAGCTCATTACACGTTACCTTGGATTTGGGTGACCTTATGACCTGAACAAAAGTTATTGCCCATGATGAGATGTATTCATTTTTGTTGTCCAATATTTACTTCCGGTTTTATAGCCATTTAAAAATTGTTAGTTTCTTTTGAAGATATAAAATGACATAACATTCATAGAAAAAAAGGATAAAATTGGACCCGGAAGTAACTAGTAGACCACCATCTTGAAATGACTAACTTTTCTTTAAATCAATATAAGTGATCAGGATATCATCCGATTTACATAATGTTGATGTCTATGGCATCTTCAATATATTACTAACAAAACGGTGACAGCCGATTTCCTAATTTCGATTAAAAGTTTTGTCTATTTCCGGTTAAAGAAATAAAAAGCAATAGCAAACACTCGTAACCTTGACGTTTGATGACCTTTTGATCTGAACCAAAGCTACTGCCCTCGATAAAATCTATCATATGTGTTTTCCGATGTTTACTTCCGGTTTATTAGCCGATTGAAAATTGAGATTTTTAACTATAAACAGCTGTCACATGACCTAATTTATATGCAGGACTAAAATGCAACCGTTCAAGGATGTTTAAATTGCGCACTGCTCAGTACCGTTATCACGGTTCTAGTTTCTTTTTTTTTAAAGTTCCCAACTAGACGATCTAGACTATCTCTTCCAATGTTTAAATTGCCACCCGATGCTTTTGAAAAATCGTCCCCAAAATAAAAATTGATTTTAGATGCAAGGATGAGAAATTGCTTCTGTGTTCACAATTTTAAACTCAAGTCAGCAAAACATATACCAAATCTATAACATTTTGGTCCAGTCTGAGATCCACTGCTTTCGAGCCCTTGCATATGTAATCATTTAAGCACTTCGAAAAACTTATTTAACCGCTAACGCATAGCTTACGGTATATTCAGTTATATTCAAAATCAATGAATAACGAACAAGTTATTCGAGGATGTCATGCATTAAGATTATGATGATAACCAGTATTGAACAAGGTGGATATTCAAGCATGAATTGTATATTACATAAAAGGGAAGGCAAAATAATCAAAAACAATTATGAAGTTATGTACAATAGTTCAAGGTCTTCAGATTCATCTTTAGTCATCGAAGTAGACTTTGCATGTCCAATGTATATTTTTGTGATCAATTTAAACGGATACCACAAATCCGTTAGTTTCAAGTACGACTTATGATCAAAGGAAGAACATTCAAAGGAAAACTGCTATTTTTAAGACAATTTAACAATGTTGTCAAGTATTTGTACAGTTGTTATCTTTCTGTTAGGTTTTCACAGGACAAAAGCATGGAAGTTCATTTTAATTATTTACTTCAACCAACCCTTATGATACAGGGCAACTTTAGTGCATTTCAATGGCAGCAATGGCAGTTGGTATAGCTACAATCTAATTAAAATTAGATTACATTTCTTTTCGGTTATTTTTTGAGTGTCAACTCCATGTAATCTAACCACTTATAAAGGCGAGCATCTTCTGGTGACGAAAATTTCAGCCAATCAAAAACTACCTTCAAGATCGCGGGTCTATGCATTGTGGGAAGACGAAACAGAAAGTAAAGCTGCACAACAGTCCAAATTATGACGTAATACAAAATACTAGTATTCAAATATAAGCGTTCTGATTGGTGAAGGGGTAGCACGTGCTATAAATAGCCTTAAGAAAGTGGTTAGATTACATGGAGTCGACAATCAAAAAATAACCGAAACGAAATGTAATCTAATTTTAATTAGATTGGTATAACTACTACAGCATGTAGCACAAGGGGTCTTCGTTAATAATCCGAACAAGCAGACATAAAGCCATGCATCATAATTGCATAATGCTAACGCATAGCTTATAGTGCATTTAGTAAAGGCTGATGCATCACACTTCTGAGGTACAGCAAAATCTATTAATCTATGTGCTACATATTATACAGGCCATGCGTATATTTTAAAGACAAATCAGAAAGCCCTTATTCATTGATATTTTTTCAACCGAAACAAAAGAATATTTTTAAATTTTGGAGCGAATTTTATGCTTTTTACCCGAATCATCAATGGCTTGTGTATTAGATATTTGTCATTTAGAACAATAACGGACTGGTTATCTGATATTTATAGTTATTACGATTTTATTACAGTAGTTGATATGTGTACTGATCAATCTTCCTCGTCAACAGACGCAGTCTTGAAGTTTATTAACGGTTCTGATGTCAGTAGTTGTAACTGTAGTGTAACTTTAGGAAATACAGAATCACTTGAATCTGCGAAAGCAAGAATCACGTTTGAAATTGTAGAGTTTATGGTTGTAAATATAAACTTGTTATGTCGTATAATAACACAAGCTCCATATTTAGTTGTTCTCATAACAGCACTGTTTACCATGATATGGACATTACAGATGAAATAAAACTACATCTGGAGCGTGATGGGCCCTCTTTGATTGACACAGAATTCATCGTACAAATAAAGTCTAATGTAACTGGTAAGGTTAATAAACGTTTAATCTGTAAATAAGAAAAGAATCTCTTAATGTGACTTAAACATAAAAAGGTTTTATAATGAAAGGTCATAAAACAACGAAAAAGTTCAATAAACCGAAACTTCCAGCTTTACAATTAGTGGACTCTTTAAAATATGAAACCGCATTTTAAAAAATAGTAGTTTAACATGCAATTTACAACGCTTTTGATAATGGACATACCCCCCTTTTACGTTAGTTAATTCTTTAAAAATGTAGTTAATATTACGAAACTATTGCAGCCACTGGACTTACCGTTCTCAAATTAGAATGTTTTCCACCGAACACCAATCAGTATACACCAACCGTTTTACCACAAACATCTGAGAGAACTACTATATCCTCATCCCCGTACACATCATCTACCATAGAACCAACCGCCCCTGTGCCATCAACAAAACAAGGTAATGTGCTTCCGATTCAAAAGCAACCTGAGCACCCTTATCTCTCGTGTTTGGCATCGATATCCTTGTCGATATCATTATGATCATCGGTGTATTAATATCGTAGGACTATTATCCTCAACAACATCATCACGTTCATCCATATCCTTTGAATGTCCACCATTATCTTTATCAACATCATCGTGTTACCATTATTTTTGTCAAAACTATTGTGTTCATCAACAACCTTATCAACATCATCATGTTATTATGTTCACGAGTATCCTTATCAGCATCATCATGTTCACCAGTCATGTTGCCATCACCATGTTTACCATTATCCTTACTCAAATTTAACATTCTGCTTAGCATTATCCTAACTTAATAAATGCAATACATTATGTTGTAGATTATGATAATAAGGATGTGGTAAATGCTGGAATTACTGCTGGAGCAATCGGATTGGTTGTTGGTGGAGTGATAGTAGGTGTTTTAATATGTATCATATTACGGTAAGTATCATACACATTAGTGGTACAATAATAAACAATAGTACAATGTATGTACAATATTGTATGATATACATAAATCTCGTTATAACTTAATGAAATAAAATGTGTACATGTTCTGCATCACATTCCATCTTATATTCAATATTCTTAATAACTTTGGATATATTTGTAATATAAATATTTGTTTTTCTGTCCGTCTGTCCACAATTGTTGTGGACACGATAGAGAGCTGGTTTCTTGATGGATTTTGATGAAACTTGCTGTGAGTGTTTGTTATCACCCAAGGATGAACCCTATTGAAAATCAGACGAATCGAAAAATATTTCATGGGTTATTGCCCTTGCTTTTGAAAATATGTTGTGGACACTATAGAGAGCTGGTTTCTTGATGGATTTTGATGAAACTTGGTATGAATGTTTGTATTGACATTGGGATAAACCCTATTGAATATCAGAAACATCGAAAAAATATTTTATGAGTTATTGCCCTTGTTCTTTGAAACGCGTTAATTTTTTCAGCCGTTACACTCTCAAAGTTGTGGACACGATAGAGAGCTGGTTTCTTGGTGGATTTTTATGAAACTTGCTGTGAGTGTTTGTAATCACCCAAGGGTGAACCCTATTGAAAATCAGATGAATCGAAAAATATTTCCTTGGTTATTGCCCTTGCTTTTGAAAATATGTTGTGGACACCATAGAGAGCTGGTTTCTTGATGGATTTTGATGAAACTTGGCATGAGTGTTTGTATTGACATTGGGATAAACCCTATTGAATATCAGAAACATCGAAAAAATATTTTATTAGTAATTGCCCTTGTTCGTTAATTTTTCAGCTGTTACACTCTCAAATTGTGGACACGATAGAGAGATGGTTTCTTGGTGGATTTTTATAAAACTTGCTGTGAGTGTTTGTAATCACCCAAGGATGAACCCTATTGAAAATCTGACGAATCGAAATATATTTCCTGGGTTATTGCCCTTGCTTTTGAAAATATGTTGTGGACACCATAGAGAGTTGGTTTCTTGATGGATTTTGATGAAACTTGGTATGAGTGTTTGTACTGACATTAGGATAAACCCTATTGAATATTAAAAGCATCATATTTTATGAGTTATTGCCCTTGTTCTTTAAAACACGTTAATTTTTCAGCCGTTAATCTCAAAGTTGTGGACACGATAGAGTGCTGGTTTCTTGGTGGATTTTTATGAAACTTGCTGTTAGTGTTTGTATTGACCTTAGGATACACCTACTTGAAAATCAGAAACATCATCAACTATGTGACTGCTCTTAATCATTTTAAGATGGAACCTAAACGTTGTTTGCCCTTGTTTTATGCATATTTCAGTGACATATTTTTATTTTCCAGGAAACTTTAACCCATGGTTTTACTCTTGTTAAAAGAGAAAATGTCATTCTCAGAATCTTTCATTTACTCTCCACACTTGTCAACCCCCCCCCCCCCCCCCCTGAAGAATTGGCTGCCATTATAAAAGTGGGCGTATTACGATGGCCATCGCTATTTTTATCAAGTGTGTTCTCCACATAATTTTACTGAAATATTTAACACGATTTTTATACGCCCACACATTAATGTGGGCGTATATTGTAGTCGCCCCTGTCTGTCTGTCTGTCTACAATTGTTGTGGACACAATAGAGAGCTGGTTTCTTGATGGATTTTGATGAAACTTGCTGTGAGTGTTTGTTATCACCCAAGGGTGAACCCTATTGAAAATCAGGGTTATTGCCCTTGCTTTTGAAAGTATGTTGTGGACACCACAGAGAGCTGGTTTCTTGATGGATTTTGATGAAAATTGGTATGAGTGTTTGTATTTTATTAGTAATTGCCCTTGTTCTTTAAAACGCGTTAATTTTTCAGCCGTTACACTCTCAAAGTTGTGGACACGATAGAGAGCTGGTTTCTTGGTGGATTTTTTATGAAACTTGCTGTGAGTGTTTGTAATCACCCACGGATGAACCCTATTGAAAATCAGATGAATCGAAAAATATTTCCTGGGTTATTGCCCTTGCTTTTGAAAATATGTTGTGGACACCATAGAGAGCTGGATTTTGCTGAAACTTGGTATGAGTGTTTGTACTGACAATAGGATAAACCCTATTGAATATTAGAAACATCGAAAAAATATTTTATGAGTTATTGTTCTTTAAAACACGTTAATTTTTCAGCCCGTTACACTCTCAAAGTTGTGGATAGAGAGCTGGTTTCTTGGTGGATTTTTATGAAACTGGCTGTTGGTGTTTGTATTGACTTTCAGATACACCTTATTGAAAATCAGAAACATCATCAACTATGTGACTGCTCTTAATCATTTTAAGATGGAACCTAAACGTTGGTTGCCCTTGTTTTATGCATATTTCAGTGACATATTTGTTTTTTCCAGGAAACTTTAACCCATGGTTTTACTCTTGTAAAAAGTGAAAATGTCATTCTCAGAATCTTTCATTTACTCTCCCCTCTTGTCAACCCCCCGGAAGAATTGGCTGCCATTTTAAAAGTGGGCGTATTACGATGGCCATCGCTATTTTTCGTATAAGTATAATCAATTTTTTGAAATTAAATACATTCATTTCTTCTTACAGTATTATGAAGTATAGCAAGACAAAAGAAATCTACAGTTCACCTTCACCACCACAATACCAACCAGACCCTATATATGCCGATCTACAGTTGGGAAATGACCTAGGCCTTTTAGGCCACCAAAAATGGCTGAGATGCTTGCGTTGACTGCACAAATTAGGGAGCCACACATACAATGGTACATTTCAAGATAGAGTGCTCAGCAAGGCATGAGCCTAGGAGTATATATAAACCCAGGCAGTACTGGTTCGGTTAGTTGGCGATATCAGCATCAGTTGGAAGCGAACGTTAACTTGTCATCTCCGAATCAACTGGTTAGGTCTGTGGGGGGGGGGGGGGGGCTTCATCAGTGCAAAGAGACAATAGCATATGTTAATAATATAAATAAATAAGATAGTGGACCACGGCCATATACGCCTAACGAAAAATTCGAAAAAGGAAAAAATTTAATCAGGAGAAAACTAAACTTTCTCAAACCTTTCGATTTAGGTCTAATAACATCCATTTTAAGTTTCATCAAAGTCGGTTGAAAACTAAGAGAGTAATAGCATTATATTGTAACGATCGAAAATAGCTCAAATTCGAACTTGATCTTCGTTTTCTGATTATATATACACATATCAAATGAAATTTGATTCCGTCAAAAACTCTAGTTTTTAGAGCGTTTACAAGGAAATGTTGATGGATGGACCGACGGATTTGAGGCAAGGGTAATAACTCTGCTTTTAACGATCGAAAATAGCTCAAATTCGAACTTGATCTTCGTTTTATGAATATGTATACACCTATCAAATTTCATTTGATTCCGTCAAAAACTCTAGTTTTTAGAGCGTTTACGAGCAAATGTTGACGGACGGACGGACGGACAGGGGTGACTACAATATACGTCCTCATAGAGAGATGAGGGCGTATAAAAATGTGAAGTTATTGTTATTTAAGGTATACATGTATATGTATATTGAGAGGGATTACTAATAAAAATATATTTTCTTCAAAACATTAGACAGGACATTACTTCCTTAATTTTGGAAACCACTAATTTGGAATGCTATCGGTTGTTTTTGAACTTCGGTAATACCACGTCTTAAAAAAAGTATGACTAATTAAAGTTTTTTCTAAAGTTGACCCCACCTTATTAACAGTGGGGCCTTTATGATATAGTCTACTTTGATTCAATGACACCGTCACTGCATAATAACAGTATATATAAGAATTTAAGAGGAAGTCCTTTTGAATCCCAACTTGGATTTTTCCAAACATAAGAAACATCATAGGTATTTTTACGTTGGGTGTAGTCAAATACAGAAATAAGAAAACCGTACGATCCAAAAGAGAACTAGAACCGTGAAGACGGTACCGAGCAGTGCGCAACCCACCCGATACATGGATGAAATGTCACATTTTCAACCAATGATAAGAGTTTTACATAATAATATAAAAGCGTACTTGTCAAATTACTCACTCTCTTTTGTGTGTCAGTAGAAAGTGCACTGCAAGATATGTTTGCAGGGATAATAAAATGGATGCAAAACTACAAGAAGTAATCAGAAAGATTAACTATGAAAACTAAAAAAATTAAAAGGGTGCAGAACTACAAGCAGTCAGACCAAATAAAAGGGGCGCACGGCTACCAGTATACAGGCAGGGTTAACTAAAAGGGATGCGGGGAATACCAGCAGACAGACAAACGAAACACGTACAGTTACAATGGAATTCGGCATATTACTTTCAAATTCTAAAACGCGGAATTATGATTCAAATACATAGTGTCATATAAATAATATGTAAATTAGGTCACTTGACATAATTTGTTTTTAAAGAATTTTGTAAAAAAAGCACTCACAGTAACAATGGAAGTTATCAAGATAAATACACATAGCCTACCAAGCTTCATTCAAATCGAATAAAAACTCTATCTTTTATCATATACACAAACTAAACTTTTAAACCGACTACTGGAATAGCGCCAGTTTCGAACTCATCCGTGATATTATCAAGATAAATACATATACTAGAGCTTCATTCAAATCGGATAAAAACTCTAGTCTCTATCGCGTGTCAAGAAATTTTTGACGGACGGACCGACGAACAATATACAACCATATTTTAATGTGGGCGTATAAAAAGGCAGATAAAATGGATTCAGAAATACTAGCAAACAAAAAGAGGTGCAGAACTACAAGCAGTCATACCAAATAAAAGGGGCGCACGGCTATCAGAATACAAGCAGGTTAACTAAAAGGGACGCGGGAATACCAGCACACAGACAAACGAAACACGAAAAGTTACAATGGAATTTGGCAGAATATTTTCAAATTTTAAAACGAGGAATTATGATTCAAATACATAGTGTCATATATCATTGGAAAGCGTAGATAAAGCATAATACGAATCAAAAATAATTTATGTCGTATGTAAATTAGGTCATTCAAATGGAATAAAAACTCTAGCTTTTATCACATACACAAGTTAATTTTAACGTTTTCACTAACTCAAAGGCAATAACTCATAAACCGACGACTGGAATAGCTCCACTTATGAAAGGATCCGAGATAGTATCACGATAATTACACACACCAAGCTTCATTGAAATCGGATAAAAACTCTAGTCGCTATTGCGTGTACAAGAAATTGTTGAATGACGAATGGACCGACGGATGGACTGGGGTGACGGCAATATACGTCCATATTTTCATGTGGGTGTATATAAAGGCAGATAAAATGAAATCAGAAATACCAGCAGACAGACTAAATAAAAGAGGTGCACAACTACAAGCAGTCATACCAAATAAAAGGGGAGCACAGCTATCAGAATACAAGCAGGTTAACTAAAAGGGACGTGGGAATACCAGCAGACAGACAAACGAAACACGAAAAGTTACAATGGAATTTGGCAGAATATTTTCAAATTTTATAACGAGGAATTATGATTCAAATACATAGTGTCATATATCATTGGAAAGCGTAGATAAAGCATAATACGAATCAAAAATAATTTGTGTCGTATGTAAATTAGGTCATTCAAATCGAATAAAAACTCTAGCTTTTATCACATACACAAGTTAATTTTAACGTTTTCACTATGTCAAAGGCAATAACTCATAAACCGACGACTGGAATAGCTCCAATTATGAATGATCCGAGATAGTATCACGATAATTATACATACCAAGCTTCATTCAAATCGGATAAAAACTCTAGTCGCTATTGCGTGTACAAGAAATTGTTGAAGGACGAACGGACCGACGGATGGACTGGGGTGACGGCAATATACGTCCATATTTTCATGTGGGTGTATATAAAGGCAGATAAAATGGAATCAGAAATACCAGCAGACAGACTAAATAAAAGAGGTGCATAAATACAAGCAGTCATACCAAATAAAAGGGGCGCACAGCTAGGTGCAGAAATACAAGCAGTCATACCAAATAAAAGGGGCGCACAGCTATCAGAATACAAGCAGGTTAACTAAAAGGGACGCGGGAATACCAGCAGACAGACAAACGAAACACGAACAGTTACAATGGAATTTGGCAGAATATTTTCAAATTCTAAAACGCGGAATTATGATTCAAATACATTGTGTCATATATCATTGGATAGAGTAGATCAAGCATAGTAACACCGAAACAAAATTTATGACGTATGTAAATTAGGTTAAAAAATGAAATTTTCTGACGGCCATAAAACCGGAAGTAAACATTGGGCATCTAAAATGTTCATGCCATTGGATAAATCTCGTCAAGGGTAACAAATTTTGTTTAAGTCTCAAGGTCACTCAAGGTCAAGGTCACAAGATATGAGTCTAAAAAGTTTTGACTATTTCCGAAAATTCTAAACCGGAAATAAAAAAAATGCTGAATCGAAATTCAAAAATCGGCTTCCCATGTTTCGTTAGCAATCGACTGTAGATTCCATAGACATCATTTTTATTCAAATCGAATGATTCCCTGATTCTGAATTTCGATTTAAAGAAAAATCAGTCATTTCAAGATGGCGACTGATATGAAATATCTGGGTCAGATTTTTTCATTTCATATTTAGTCAATGGTTATTTCTAGCACATCTCAAAAAGATTTTTTTGAATATCTTAATTATTCCGGAAGTTGAAATTTCAACTTTACAAGCGAATGACGTCAAAACCGGAAGTGATATACAAATTTTGAAAATACCATTTAGTTAGAAATCAAAATGTTTATACACCTGTAAGTTTTCAAATAAATCGAAATAAAATTGCAAAAGTTAAAAAAAACGGTTAAAAAAGTGCTCCAAAAAGTCAGCAGAGAATGTCTAAAAGTGCATTTATGTTGAAAGCTATTATGTAGACATTAGAATAATGAAACAAACAAAAAAAAGTTTTATCAAAATCGGTTCAAAAACAGAGGTAAAAAAGGGAAAAAGCATAAAATGGGTTTTTCTGTCATATGTCATTTCCGGTTAGACAAAAAAAAAACGCCATTTTACATTTAAGCAACACCGAGCAGTTAGTTATTGTAGGAAAACATGTGAGATAATGTGTGGCATGCTCCCTTCATACCGAATTAGCGTGACCAGAAGTAGACCAAAAAAAAAAAAATCATTATGAAAACAAAGCAGTGCGTTCGCTAGAACGCACTGCAATAAAAATGGTGTCTGGTATATTGTTTATGTTGATCTTTCTTCGAGGAATTCACTGGATTGTAGCAGGTAAGATTTTTTTAGTTACAGGATTAGACAAAATATATCCATTGCTTATTTCAGTATTGTATTATTTCAAGTTTAAATTCCATAAGCCTCATAAGTGTATTTCTTGTTATAAAAAAATTAAAAACCCTTGGGCCTGTTTCACAAAATTAAGAAATACAGTAATCTAAAATCGATTATAGTGATCGATCAATCAGATTATTGGAAGTCTAAAATCATCTAAAGTAAGGGTTTTGTGAAATTGGTCTCGGGTCTTTATATCTTAAAAAAAAAAATTCGTATCAGGAAGACAAATCAAGATATTTAAAATCAAATCCAAAGTTTGGCAAAATCAAGAGGTAGAGATGCCGAAGACGAAGAATATTTTTGTTTCTTGCAGTAAACATGTGTAGAAATGAATCAACAATATCACAAGATGTATCACTGCATCTTCTACGAGGAACTGGTGTGAATGGATGTAGATGTAGTGTCAAGTTACATCGGACAGATCTACTTGGTTATGTTCAACCACAAATTATATTTAAAACTGTGCAGTTCTCTGGTTGTGGATATAAACTTGTTATACCTTACGAGAAGACAAGTCCCAGTTTAAGTTGTTATAATAACAGTACTAATAATAATAATAATAATAATATTTACCATTATATAAATAAAACAGATGAAATAAAACTATTTTTGGAATCTACTTCCTACCAAGATGATACAGAATTTGAAATCAAAATAATGTCTATTGTACCTGGTAAGAATAACGATCATTTCAAGTGAAAGCATACTTTTTTTGTTCGCTTACTAGTTTGGCATTCTGACATGGTATAAAGAAGATCGCATATGTGGTATCAACCGAGGTGGCTATAAAACCTTACATCAACTCAGATATCAGCACTACACTGATGAAGCCCAGAAGGCCCAAAAAATACTGTTTGCAGTTATTTCATATGTATATATTTTCGTCTAATACTTCTCGGGGTATAATTTTTCTTTAAAAATATAAAACGTTTTTCTTAGAATCTGAAAGATATTTTACTTGAATTTATTAGCTAGGGAAGAATGTAATAAAACACTTATTTCTGATTTCTGATTCGTAATATTTTAAAACAAAGAAAATTGATTATACGGTATGTACCATGCATATTTTCCAGGCATTATAAGTACTTTACTCGAGTTAGATTGTTCAGCATCAAACGTTATTAGATATCCCTCTACCAGTACCAAAGCCGTGATGTCAGAAACTACATCTTCCACAAGGACACATAGTACTTCAACACCATCCTCCAGCGAAACACCTTCCGATATAGTTACAAATACTGATAGTTCAACCCCATACACAGAATCTACCACAGACATTTCAACTTCCGATATGATAACATCTACCCAAAGAACAACTAAAAAGTCAACCTCATATGCAATAACTACCGTCCCATTGCCACCAACCAGTTCAATAAACGACTTGGTAAATTCCATGGATTCAACAACTACACAAGGTAACGATATCATCATCGTTCACCATTCCCCAGTTTCAACGCAATCATGTTCACCATTATTCCCATCGACACCAACATGTTCATCAACATGACCAATATGTTCACCATTATCTGCTTCAAAACCACTTATATGTTCATTATCTGCTATAAAAGAATCACATTCACACCCAATAATCCCCAATTAAAACCATCATGTCTTACATTATCTGCTTTAACATCATTAAGTTCACCATTATTCTCATCAGGTTCATCATTTATCAGCTTCAAAACCATTATGTTCACATTATCAGCTTCAACATCATCAAGTTCACATTCATCCACATTATCATGTTCACCATTTTCCTAATAAATAACAACGTTCAGCAATACTTAGGCATCGTGTAAAGGATTGTGATCTTTTATGCGTTTTTCATATTCTATTTAGGTGCAAAAGTGAAGGACTTTACAATCCATTCGAGTTATATCATATATGACTCAATTTTCAGTTCCTTATTATGCTCAACCTTTACAATTTACTCTCTTAATACTTAAAGGGTTTTTATAAATATGTATAAAGTAATTTTCCCGAACTTATACTATCAAATCCTTACGCTGAACCTTTCTAAAACATGTCGCCTTCAAGTCAGTCATTGTGCCAATAATCTGAAAATTACCCCATCAATATAAAGGGCTTAATGTATTTTATGAAAAAAATATAAGGGCCAAATAGGGCTTAGCTAGCATAGAGATAATAGCGTTTTAGCGGAAGGGGTCACTATTGGAAGGCCATTCTCAAGGGCGTCGCTTTAAACCATACACATTTAAAAAAAAGTATTTTCCTTACAGTATTATGAAATATAAAAAGAAAAAGGCTGCATCTAAACTCTACAATTCAACTTTACCACAGCGACAACCAGAACCTGAAAATATATAATTAGAATTATCATCACAGAATCATTCACCACAACCTGATTTGTCATCACGATCGCACCGACCAGAATCAGAACATATATATTTAGAATTAATCTAAAATTGATAACATCTTGAATTTTTATGTTCCCAATCGTCATCTCTCTCCCTGAGTGCCAACTCTTCTTAGACGAAAGAAATAGAGTTAACTTTATTAGCATTCACTTTCTCAACTAATCAACGGTCCATAATCTCATTTTACTTATGCATCGTTTTCCATTGTCATATTTTTCCATTGTCATATTAAGTTTTCCTTTTTGCATATTTATTTATTTTTTCCAATATATTTAGTACGTGTATACAACGTGTGATTGTTAATAAAAATGTATTGTCTTCAAATCTTTTTATCTATGACAGTGATTTTTATACGCCCTCATCTCTCTATGAGGACGTATATTGTAGTCACCCCTGTCCGTCCGTCCGTCCGTCGGTCCACAATTGCTTGTTAACACTCTACAGGTCACAATTCTTTACGGATTTTGACGAAACGTGCTGAAATTGTTTATTATCACCCAAGGATGAACCCTATTGAAAATCAAAAGAATCGAAAAATATTTAATATGAATTACATGTATTGCCCTTGTTCGATTTTTAGCTTGTTACCAATCTACAAGTCACAATTCTTTACGGATTTTGACGAAACTTGCTGAAATTGTTTATTATGACTCAAGGATGAACCCTATTGAAAATCAAAATAATCGAAAAATATTTAATATGAATTACTGCTCTTGTTCTTTAAAACGCGTTCGATTTTTAGCTCGTTAACACTCTACAAGTCACAATTCTTTACAGATTTTGACGAAACTTGCTGAAAATGTTTATTATCACCCAAGGATGAACCCTATTGAAAATCAAAAGAAACAAAAAATATTTAATATGAATTATTGCCCTTGTTCTTTAAAACGCGTTTGATTTTTAGCTTGTTAACACTCTACAAGTCACAATTCTTTACAGATTTTGATGAAACTTACTGAAATTGTTTATTATGACCCAAGAATGAACCCTATTGAAAATCAAAAGAATCGAAAAATATTTAATATGAATTACTGCCCTTGTTCTTTTAAACGCGTTCGATTTTTAGCTTGTTAACACTCTACAAGTCACAATTCTTTACGGATTTAGACAAAACTTACTGAAATTGTTTATTATCACCCTAGAATGAACCCTATTGAAAATCAAAAGAAACGAAAAATATTTGATATGAATTATTGCCCTTGTTCTTTAAAACAAATCAAAAAATATTTGATATGACTTATTGCCCTTCTTGTTCAAAATAGGTTTTAGTTTGAAGCTCATAAACAGGATTTTGACTAAACTTGATGAATGCCCCTTGATGAAATCGAGGAAAAAAATGTTTAAAAGACACTTAATTTAAGTTCTGAATGAAATGTAGGCCTATGACTACAGGTTGAATATTTGATGGTTGCTGTTTTCTGCCAAATGTTCTATTTCAAACAAAGCTGCCAGTGGGCGTATATTACCTTGCCTGGCAAGCTATCTTTTATTTCTATTTTTTAGTGAAACCAGATTGTATCTTTGTGTTACTGTTGAGATTTCGTATAACGTACTGTAGCCTATACCTTTATAATTAAACTGTATATTTATATTAATGAAGTTAATCTGTACATGCATTGCTTATGGGCTCAACGCCGAAGATATAGTTTGGCGTGATGGTCCTTACTCGCCACTATATGAAGTTTCAAACTTAGGACAATGTATGTATCAATGGAAATAGTTTTTAAACGATTTGAAACGAACCTTTTAAATATGGCATCATTATCCGGTCACGATTACTTTCTGAGGTTGGACGTCACTGACAATAGCAAAATAGAAAAGGACAATCCTAAAGCTCAAACTCCTGATAATGCCTCCACTCCACACACGCTACGAATCCCGCGAATAGCTACGAATTGATGAATCGTAGGATTCTTGGGAATTCGTGGCAATTCGTGGAAATTCGTGAGGATTCGTTGACTTTCGAAAATTAATTTTCAAAATCGTCACGTTCTACGATTCTGGTACGATAGAGTTAAGAATATTCGTGCGATTCGGTTCCAATCGTTAAAATATTGTCAAGAATGCACTGCGTTTTACAAGAATCGATTACAAATACTTCTAGAACGTTTTTAGACTTTCGTGAAGTTATTACTTGCTTCGTATCTGTTTCGGTGTCGTTGTATTCGTGACGGATTCCTAGCCGATAAGCCTACGATTATATCAAGATGCACAGGAATGCATCATGAAATAGTTAAGAACTAACTACGATTTGGGAATCGGGGAGTTCGTGGTCAAAACTTTGGGCGGGCTCAATATGTTGTGTACGAATTTCAGATGACTCAAGAATTGGAAGATCTGACTACGAATATATATCAATCGGTTAAGAATTTCCCGAAGTGATAACGAATCCAAAATATGATCAAATTCACAGCTCAAAATTTTTGCAACGAATTCCCGATAGCACAAGAATTAAAGGAACTTACTACGAATAAATACTAACCTATTGAGAAATTTGCGAAATGGTACGAATCCTACGATTAATCAATTCGTGGCTATTCGCGTGATTCGTAGCGTGTGTGGAGTGAGGGCATAAGTCGCCGAAACACAAAATGAAACGCCTCGAAGTGATGGTGCGATTCCAAAGAAGAAATCATTTACGCTCTTGAATATTGCTTCAGGAGACAATCAAGATGAAATGTTAGATGATGCATCAGATATATCCGTTATTTCTCAACTTGCTTCTGAAAAGGGCTGCACTCTTAGCCAAGGCAAAAACTTTAAACGAAAGGCATAGTTTGCGGAAACAACAGTTATTGTTGGATCTTAAGTGTGAGCAGTTGTAATTGGAAGAAAAACTCTCAATGTGTGAAGCTAGACATAACGTGTATAGAAAATTTGAATTAGAATCATCAACACCCCACCCAGTTGTTAATCAAAGGATTGATAACTTTCCCGTGTTTGATAAGATTGATTTATCTCCCTCACCTGTAACTAATATTAGGCATGATTTCCCCACACGTACATTGGCTAACAATCAAATGACCTTAGGCCCTGAGCATAATAGTGATTCTGTGTTGTATAAACTCCTTGAAAAGCAAGTAACATTGACTGAAAGTCTCATGGAACATCAAAATCAAACTCTGTTGCCCCAACCTGAAATTAAAAGCTTTGATGGTAAGCCCCTGGACTATAGGACATTTATTAGAGCATTTGAACACAGAATTGAACGCCGTATTAAAGATATGTCCGATCGACTTTACTACCTAGACCAATTAACTGAAGGTGAACCCAATAAATTAGTGCGAAGTTGTCTGCACCTGAATCCTGAAGAAGGTTTTTTGAAAGCAAAACAATTGCTGAAAGATAAATTTGGCGATAAATATTCCATAGCAACGGCACAGTCTAACGAACTCTTAGAATGGGAGGTGATGAAAGCAGATAATATCCATTCCCTAAAACAATTCTCAATAGCTCTAATCAGTTGCCTTAATGCAATGACTGATATTACTTACTTAGCAGAAATGAATAATCCGAAGACTATTTATAAATTGATGTTGAAATTACCTTTTGGAATGAGAGACAAGTGGCGAAACAAAGCTCAGAAAATTAAAAGAGAACATGATCGAATAGCTAATTTTAAAGACTTTGTCGCGTTTGTTCAGTGGGAAGTGGATGTTTTGACAGATCCTGTATATGGTAGAGTACTAGATATCAACCAGAATGTGCCAGTCAGGTCAAGACAGAGCTTGGCTACTAGTACAGAACCAGATTCACAATCCACTAAAGAAGGAAGACTGTTATTACTGCGACAAAAGTGGACACTCTCTAGATTTTTGTTTCGCTTTCCAGAAAATCCCATATGAAGAACGTCGTGAATTCGCGAGGTCAAAACAATTATGTTACGGATGTCTTTCAAAGGGACACGATTCTAGGTTGTGTTCAAATAAAAGTGTCTGTCGAAAATGCAATAAGCCACACCCAACGTGTCTACACTTTGACGCTTTGACTAACGTTACTAATGGGTATGTAGAAAACCCATCTCAAGATCCAGAAGTTTTGATGGCTATATTACCAGTGCATATTAAGTTATTGAAGATGTTCATCAATGGCGTGGATTTGTCCAAAATATTTGGGGTAGGAGGATGAACCATGGTCATCGGTGTTAACCCTTTAGTGCCGAAATTTTTATTTTCATATCGATACTGTTAAAATTGATAAAAATCATCTTCTAAGTGGGGTTTCGGCAATAAAAATATTTTCTCGCAATTATTTTTGCTTCCATTTGCTATTTAAGGTCCGACCTTGTACAAGGACACTAGGCACAAGATGACACAGGTTTTCATTAATGAGATTTATATAAATAAAGCATCGAATATATTTTTTTTAATCAATTCAACATACTTTTCACAATCAATATATGAATAATTTGATTGGTTATTTTATGTAACATCTTAAAACATTAGTTCATTTTGTGATATACCTTTGATATAAATAGCTTACAATGTAACCAGGCAATCAAATGACTTTTGCTTTACATTCTATGTATGGAACGCGACAAAACATCTATCATGCACACCAACTTGACATTTGATGCACCTATGCCTAGTTTTCATTCCACATTCAGCACAACGTATTTGCTTGTCTAATAATTCAACAAGATGATCTCTCCTATCATATCTTACAGCTTTTGGTACCCTTTTATCCAGACTGCTATGTCTGGCAACTGGTCTACCCTATCTTACGGGTGTACACCGACCGCATGAGATATATCTTGGCGATTTCGCGTCGAATACAAAGAAGATCTTTTGGTGATGTTTAGCTTGATGGAAGGGATCGATATAAATGCCAGGCTTGTTGCACACACAAATCTAAACAGAGTATCTACCAAAATAGGGGAAGAGAAAAGGTTGTCAAATGTAATATGATAAGCATTATGATCTAAGACAGATACCAGATCAACCACAACATTCCCACCCATACCGAGGCCTGGTTTGATAGGTTTTTGAATGGATTTTCCTTGGTAAGGCTCAAAATTAACAACATACCCCAGACAAGTTGCAATAACCAAATCTTATAGGTTTACCCCTGATAAATTGTTTATCACCATGTTTCCCGAAATATGGAATCATACTTTCATCAATACTTAGATTTTGTTCATAGCGAAAATATTTTAAAAAGCGTTTGTTAAGACTATCAATAAGCGGTCTAATTTTGCTCATCTTGTCAGTTAGATCAAGATCTGTGTTGTCTTTGACATGAAAATATCGCATGATTTCATCAAAACGGTCTCGAGACATAGCTGCAGCTACAGATTCATTGCGAACATCCTGATCCTCAGACCAAAAATACCGTCTACGGGGAACAGTATTGTAGCCTGAAACTAAAAGTATAGCAAGAAAAGTCTGCAATTCTTCAGGATTAACAGAAAACGAATGTTTGCCCTTTTGACCAGCTATTCACCACTATCACCGCTATCTTCATCCGTCAACTGACTAACATCTGGCAGTTCAATATAAATGTCAGCTTTAGCAAAGACCTCTTCGTCCTCTAACAGGTCCAAAACCTGGTTAACATTCATCAATCTGTTAAAATAAACAAAATAAAATCATTTTTTAAAAATATAAATACCTGTGACCTCTGGATCCTATTGTCCTTGTATAAGGTCGGAGAAAAATTTTGGCATTTCTATTTATATTATCTAACAATTAGCTGCAATTTTAATCTAAATCACACCTGGGACATACTACCTCAATATTAGTAACACATTTTAGTCAGAATCTATCATAATATAGTAAATAGATAACTTACTGCCTCTTGGAAGTCATTTGTTTTCTTCAATGCCCTTGAGCTAGGCAAAACATGGCCGCCAAGGTCAGGCAAAACAGGGGAGAAAACTCCATTGCTACTTTCTTGAAGACTAGGTTATTCTGGTCATTAATGATTTTGGTCGAGTTGTCTTTTAACAACTTTTTAACAAGTTACATCGCTAAAAGAGTTGTGACCTTGTACAGGGACGGCAGGCACGAAAGGGAAAAACAGTAGAACAATTAAGACTTACGCTTTCTTAAATAATGGATCCAGTGGTTGTTTTGCGGCAACAAATATCAAGAATAGACTTGGAATCAATTGTAACAAAACGTCCCTTTTGCTAGGAACCATGCATGGTCAAACATTAATAGATAGCTATGTAATTAAGGATATGATGGTGTCTAGTGTAAATGAACAAAACTACATAGCATTACCCAAGGTTTATGTTAGAGATCAAATTCCAGTAGATAGGGCGAACATTCCAACTAAGAGCATTTTACAGAGGTGGAATTATTTAAAAGATCTCGAAATCCCAGAGCTATTTAAAGAACTTGAGATAGGTTTACTGATAGGAACTAATTGTGTTGAAGCACATGAGCCTTTAAATGTCATTCCCAGTCAAAACGGGGGTCCTTTTGCCGTGTTGACAAAACTTTTTCAATTTGCTGTAATCGTATATTTTTGAAGGAAACTAATTCTGATGTGAGTCATGAAGTAATCGTTAAAGAATCCGTGCAAGAAGTAATCGATCCTGCTATTTTTTCTAAAGTGTTTGAAAGAGATTTTGATCATTTGGAGTTATCTTCTCCTGAATTTGGACTTTAAGTGGAGGATAAACGATTTTTAGACATTGTGGAAACAAACACGACCTTTAAAGACGGTCACTTTTACGTGCCTTTGCCATTCAAGAACGAATCCGTTATTCCTAACAACAAACCAAACAAACAACGTCTACTCTGGTTGAAACGTAAGCTGGAAAACAATTCTAGTTTTTGCTCGGATTATTGTGAATTTATGAATATCTTAATAGATTAAAACTATGCAGTCGAAACCCCGCCAGAACATTTAGGAAGTGGTTGGTATATACCTCATCACGGGGTGTATCACCCTCTTAAACCAGGAAAAATACGAATAGTGTTTGACTGTAGTGCGAAACATAACAGAAAATCATTAAATTCATTAAATGATTTTCTTTTTCAAGGTCCGGATATGACCAATAATCTTTTTGGCGTTTTGACTCCTTTTCGTGAAAGACCAGTATGTTTTATGGCCGACGTCGAAGCCATGTTCCATCAAATCAAAGTTCCCGAGGAACAGCGTAATTTTCTTAAGTTCTTATGGTGGAAAAACTGTGATTTTAGTACTGAACCCTGTGAATATCAAATGACGTCACATCCATTTGGAGCTATTTCATCTCCGAGCTGCGCAAATTATGCTCTAAAGAGGGTTGCCGATACATTTAGTTTATCTGATGTGGTCTCTAAAACGTGATTTTTACGTTGATGACTGTCTTAAGTCCTGTTCATCGGATGTTGAGGCAATTGACCTAACGAGATCTTTCAGAAGTGTGTGCAAAGGGGGGCTTCAACTTAACCAAATTTGTAAGTAATAGTAGGGAAGTACTCAATAGCTTAACCGAGGAAAAACTTGCCAAAGGCGTTCAAAACTTATATTTAAAATACGACGATTTGCCTATAGAGCGTGCATTGGGTGTTACTTGGTGCATTGAGAATGACGATTTTGGATTTATGATCATTTTAAAGGATAAGCCGCTAACCCGGCGAGGAATTCTATCAGTTGTAGCATCTATGTTCGACCCCTTTGGATTTGCTGCACCATTTACTCTACAAGCTAAGCAAATTTTGCGAGATGTCTGTCGTGACAATCAAGGGTGGGATGACCCTGTTTCAGAGGTTCATCAAGCACAATGGATAAATTGGAGAAAACAGTTAAACTCATTGGAAGAACTTCGCGTAAATCGTTGCCTACAACCGGCTGAAGTTGGAAAAGTACTTCAACGCGAATTACATGTGTTTTCAGATGCCAGTTCAATCGCATACGGATACGTTGCCTATCAGAGACTCGCTAGTGACAAGGCAGAAATTATTTGCTCCTTTGTTGCTGGTAAATCTAGACTTTCCCCAGCGAAGTCTGTGACTATTCCACGTCTTGAACTTAGTGCTGCTACTTTATCAGCAAAATTGTGTCATACTTTGATAAGTGAAATGGACGAAACACCAGGTAAAATTGTATTTTGGACAGATAGTACAACTGTTCTTCAATATATTCGAAATGAACATAAACGTTTTCACGTCTTTGTGTCAAATCGTATCGCTACTATAAGAGGACTCACTAAACCTGAAAATTGGCGTTTTGTATCGACAACAGATAACCCAGCGGACGATGCTTCACGCGGTGTTCTTGCTTCTGAATTACAGTCTGGTAGATGATTGACGGGGCCGGCATTCCTGTTTGACCCAGAAGACACCTGGCCTCTCCAGCCTGTTTTATCTAAAATTGAGTCCTGTGATCCAGAGGTAAAGGTTGAACATTCTAGTTTTGCAATAGCTGCCGAAATTTCAAATCCTACACAAGACTTTATTGAATATTTTTCGGACTGGTTTCGCTTGAAACGTGCGGTAGCTTGGATGTTGCGTTTTAAACGGATTTTACGAAAATGGATACAAGATCGTAAGGCGTTTGAGGCCACTCTTGCAACAAATATAAATCCTGAACTTAGAGAAGTAAGAATTAAAAATCACATGGGAAAAGTTCGAAGAAGGGACATGAACAATTCTTTTTTGTGTACAAGTGACATACAATCTGCTGAAAAGGCAATTTTACAATACACCCAAAGACAATCGTTTTCAGATACTATTAAAGAGCTCAAGTCGAATGCTGATGAACAATTCCACGTCAGTAAGAAGAGTCATTTATATCGCTAGGATCCAGTGTATGATAATGGATTAATTAAAGTCGGTGGTCGTCTTCGCCGTGCAGACATTCCTGAAACTGTAAAACATCCTGTTGTTATTCCTAAAGATGGACATGTAACGAAGCTTATTGTCAGAGATATTCACAATAAGCTGGGCCATTCCGGTCGATATCACACAATTGCTGGTATAAGAGAAAACTATTGGATAATTAACTGTAATTCTGTGGTACGCTTTATTTTGTCACGGTGCTTTGTTTGTAGGAAGCTTCGATCACCTGCGTTATCTCAAACAAAGGCAGACTTACCGAAGGATAGGGTTACACCAGCAGCCCCGTTTTCATCCGTCGGGGTAGATTATTTTGGACCCTTTTCAGTGAAGGATGGACGTAAAGTAGTGAAACGGTACGGTGTAGTTTTTACATGCCTGAAAATTAGGGCTGTACATATCGAGATTGCTCATTCCCTCGATACTAGCTCATTCATTCAAGCCTTGCGAAGGTTTGTTGCACGCCGAGGTGTAGTTTCTGAAATGCGAAGCGACAATTGGACGAATTTTTGTGGAGCGGAGCGAGAACTGCGTCTCGAAATCCAAAAATGGAATCATAATCAAATAAACAAGGAATTACAACAAAAGAACATTCACTGGATATTTAATCCACCAACCGGGAGCCATCACGGAGGTGTGTGGGAAAGACAGATTCGCACTATAAGAAAGGTGTTGAATTCTCTTCTTTTAAGTGGACATATTGTGACATTAAGTGATGAATCTTTGCAGACCTTAATGTGTGAAGTGGAATCAATTATAAATAGCCGACCACTAACATTTGTATCGGACGATCCAGATGACTTTGATCCTCTTACCCCTAATTGTTTTCTAAACCTGAAATCTACATCGTGGGTTTTGCCCCCTGGAGAATTTCTACGTGAAGATATGTATGCCAGAAAAGCTTGGAGACTCGTTCAACATCTCGTAAATATGTTTTGGAATCGATGGCAAAAGGAATACCTCGTCTTGTTACAAGAGAGACAAAAGTGGACAAAACCTCAACGCAACGTTTCGGTGGACGATATTGTGTTGATTATGGACGATAATATGCCTCGCAATATGTGGACTATGGCAAGAGTAGTAGATGTTAGTCCAGATTCTTTGGGGAGGATACGTATTGCAACCGTTAAGACTCATTCAAATGTCATGCAAAGACCAATTTCTAAACTTGTGCTCCTACTGCCATAATTTAACATATTATTGTTAAACCTTTTCAGTTTAAGGGGCCGGAATGTAATGGCAGTTTCCGCATTACTTAATGTTATTTTCAAATTTACTTAGTTTAAACTAGTTTTTCTGTAGTCTGAATATTTTCACTGTACTTGATTACCCCTCTTAGTTATAACCTTCACCTTACAATGACGTGTTCTGTTCTTTGAAGGAAGTAAACGATTTGTGTTTGTTTATTAATTTATTGTTTCTCTGGACCAAATTTTCATCTAATTAACGCCCATAACCCCTCACAAGTTGTAAGTAACGTTTTGCTATGATCGATTACATTTTATTTCCACGTATATATAGGCTATTTCGATAATTTCATTAATTAAACGATTATGTTGTTTTGTGCAACGCCAACGGTTAAATTTGGCTTTTCTGCTATAGCCGACTTATTATAGGCCTTTGAACTTGGTATTCTAAGCAAAAGTATTTCTTTTTATTTTCCCTAATATGCCTTTCCATTATCTTCCAATAGTCATTGTTTTTTATTTCTATTTTTTAGTGAAACCAGATTGTATCTTTGTGTTACTGTTGAGATTTCGTATAACGTACTGTAGCCTATACCTTTATAATTAAACTGTATATTTATATTAACGAAGTTAACCTGTACATGCATTGCTAATGGTCTCAACGCCGAAGATATAGTTTGGCGTGATGGTCCTTACTCGCCACTATAGTAAGCGTAGCTGGGCACCACGGACAGGGTGCGCGCCCACGCTTACAATATGAAAGAGCCAATTCTTCTCATATAAATGACATCAGAATACTGAATGCTAACCTCCATACACAAGTTACAATGTAAGAAAGTCATTTTAGTGCAATTGTCAGGGAGAGAACTACATTTAAACATACAGACATTTGTCAGTTGAAGAGAAAACTGTATTTAATCATGCAGACAACAAACATGTATGTTTTAATATTATATTTTGCAAAAAAATGTTTTTTTCAGAATATTTTACAAATTCTAAATGTAGTTTAGTAGGACACAATTCTCCCCCAAAAATTTCATTGTTGTATTTTAGTTTTATAATATTATGAAAAAAACATTTAAAATACTGCGTTCGTTGTACATTATATCAAAACATTGACCAGTGAGAAGCGCAGACTCTCACATGCCATCAGGTATGCAATTACCCCCTGTCAGTGATGCAGGTCTTAGGGACTGACATGGTAAAGGCGCACAAACGTGGGTTAAATAAACCGATGCCCGTGTGCTAATGGGCTGTGCACGTTAAAAAACCCTCAACAGGTCGAAATTGAAAATAAGAGCAGGCTTATGCAAAATTCCCTCATTGCACACTGCATGGCGTTTGCCCGTCCTCAATATAGGTGCAGAAAAGCTGGACGTAAAACTCTATTCAATTTGTATAATACTTCCACACTGTAATATATTTTTTCCGAGTCGCATTACATTATTTATATCTTTTATGATGACCATTTTTAACATAATGCAAACAATTTTTTTCAAATATCTCCATAACTCCGGAAGTTGAAATTTCAAGTTTACAAGCAAATGACGTCAAAACCGGAAGAGATATAAAAATTCTAGAAATATTTTTTTATTCAGAATTAAATTGTCTATCTACCTGTAAGTTTTTAGATCGATCAAATAAAATTAAAAAAAATAAAACACGCAGTTTCAATGGAATTTGGCACAAAATTTGCAAGTTTTAAAAAGCACAATTTTGATTGTGTTATAGATCATTTGAAAGAGCAGATTTAGCAAATTAAAAATGAAATAAAATTTGTGACGTATGTATGTACGTATGTCACGTGACAGCTCTTTAAAGTTAAAAATTGCAATTTTCAAATGACGATAAAACCAGAAGTAAACATCAGACATTGCATCTCGTCAATAATTTTTGTATAGGTCAAAAGGTCATGGTCACTAGATATGACTCTTGAAAGGTCCAGAAATAGAAAAATGTCTAAATCGAAATTAAAAAATCTGTTGCCATAAGGTTGGTGGCAATCGACTAAGGATTACATAGACACCGATATTATGGAAATCCGGTTATCCCCTGAGGCCCTATTTTTAGTTTTATGAAAATTTGTCATAACAACATGGCGCCTGACATATACCTTCCGGGTCTTTAAAAAATATCTTTTCATACGTCACTTCCGGTTGGACAAAACTACGTCATTTAACATTTAAGCCACAACCAGCACCTATTTATCGTGGTAAATCAAATTGAGTGTGACAATGTCCCTTCATACCGAAATGGCGAGACCAGAAAACGAAAAAAACTAGATCCATTGGCTTTGCATGGTTCTGAGCAGTGCTTAACAGTTCTGAAAACACGTTAAAACTGTTTTTAAAAGGGTCTGTATTACTATTATTTCTAGACGCAGAAAAAAGACCACTACTAACGAGACCTTTGAGGTTACGAATCGAGTTGTCACCTGTATCGACGTACGATTAATAAGTCATTGACAACAAAATCAAAATCATTTTAAACATTAAAATTTTCTATAAAAGTTAACAAATGGTCGAAAATGACAATTATTACAAATATACATTGTATATCAATTCCAAATGACATACAAAATATTAAAAAATCAAACATAGGCTTGCGGCAAGTCTCGCAAGCGTATACGCCGACCAGCAGCTTGATAAAGAGGTAAATGTGAATACCACAACAAACACGATATCAGAGTTTTATGTGATAAAAATCATCGCATCATCACTAAATTCAATAGTGCACATCTTCATAATGATATTGACATACATACAAAAGATTAAATGAATCCATGGAGAATTGTAGAAAACGATATCAGAGTTTTACGCAACATCTCTAACGAACTCATCAAAACATCACCAAATTCAATAGTGCACATCTTCATAATAATATAGACACACATACAAAATATCAAAAGGATCCATGAAGAATTGTAGCCTGTAGAGTGAGCAAGAGGGAAAAAACGAATGCGACATCATCTCTAAAGAAAATAATCGAATCATCACCAAATTCAATAGTGCACATCTTCATAATGATAGTATTGACACACATACAAAATATCAAAAGGATCCATGAAGAATTGTAGCCTGTAGAGTGAGTACCAGCAAAAAAACTAATGCTATATCAGAGTTTAGCGCGATATTTCTGAAGAAAATCATCGAATCATCACCAAATTCAATAGTGCACATCTTCATAATGAGATTATTGACACACATATAAAATATCAAAAGGATCCATGAAGAATTGTAGCCTTTAAAGTGAAGGTAAATGCGAACCGACGGACAGACGGGCCGACAGGGGCAACTACAATATACGCCCATACTTACGTTCAAATGTAATTTTGTTGAAATTTAATTATTAAAATAGTTTACAATAGTTACTTCAATTGGCTTAATTAAAAACAAATTCTAGCTATTGAGTTAAGATTATCTCTCTTATCAACTTTGGATAAGTGTATAACACTTGTCCCAAATTAATACAGTCTTTGGGCCATTTGGTGTAAAATAAAAGAAAAGTTTCATCAAATTGATATAAATACACGTAAGAAGAATGATGTATATGTAAGCGGAAATAATGTCAGGGGGTATTTATGTCCGGGTTGGACATAATACGCTAGATAGAACTGTCCTTTATTTAGTTATGGACATTAATCACTAGTTAAATATGTCCATTGGACATGTTTCACTAGTGCAAAATGTCCAGTGGACATTTTCCACTGGCGGACATTGTACACTTTTACATATACAGGTTCTAACGCAGTGTCCAAATTCAAAGTCAAAATACACTCGACTTTTCTACAGTCAAACACTAAATCAACATTAACACTATAAAGCGAGTACTGTGTATCGAGCACTGGTTAGAAAAAAACAGTTCCTGCATCACCTCCAATCAACATAAAATACTCTCAAACGAGCAGTACCAATTTAAGGAATAAAAAGTGCTTAATGACCGGAAGTTGGTTAAAGCATGCAGGAAAAACATAGTCTTTTCTATCCAGACTCAAATAATATGTAAAACAATACAGTTATAATGTCCAGATTATCCAGACTCTTAAAGCAACAAACTACAATTAAACAGTAGATTTAAGGCCAAACCATATTAAAATACCTTAGGCCAATACAAGTTAAATTAGGCAATACTGTTAGCTTTATAAATATTGACAAGTATGAACTACATTTAAATGCAAATATCAAATGGTAGTCACAACACTTGAAATTAATGGAGTGTTTACAAGCTAATAACATCAAAACACGGAAGTGATATCAATATTTAGAAAATAGATTTTGGATTGCAATCAAAATGTCTTTTGATCTGTAAATTTTTTGATCGATTGAAATAAAATTTGAAAAAAAACACGCATTGTTTTTTAAAAAATTGTCATAGTTATGGCTAAATTACAACTTCTATATCGTTTTTTTTTTATCATTTAAAGTATTTTGCTACTGAATAGTTTGTTTTAATAATTTCTTGAGAACTCGAGATTGTATAGAACAAAAGAAGGGTGATGCCAGCAGCAAAACATATTTAGAAAATGTTTCTCGTCCCTACTCATCCCAGAGGTTACTTGCAAGAACAGTGGATACAAATTGGCGGCAAATATAGACAATAATAATAATAATAATCTTTATTAGCATTAAGTTAAATACAAACTTAAAACTTGTGCATAATAAATAGAAAGACTGTAACATGGTGTAAGTGAGTGGTAACACGATAACAAATTTACAGTATTTAAGAGTGAATACATATTTTACAATATATACACAAATATACTTTAATATACATTATTGATTGAGAAGGTGGGTTTCGCGTTTTATAAAGGATAAATATACAAAAGCTGCTAGGTTTATAATTGCTTTTTGATTGTCAGTATTCAAAGGTTTATATATTTTTCAATGCAAGGATAGTTATTATAACAGTTGGGCAGTTTTAATTGTCTGTATACAGAGTAGAAGGGGCAACATAAAAGGAAATGATATTCATCTTCGATTTCACCTAAGTTACATAGTAAACACGTTCGTTCATTCCATGGTATTTACGGTTTATATATATCTGCCTTTTTCAATGCGCAAGTCATGTGATCCACATCTAAGTCTGGTTAAAGCAATATGATGTTTCCTATTAGTAATTATTTCTAAATAAGGTTTAAATGAATTAGAGTAACAGAAAAAAAAAATCTATGCAGTTTGAAATTAAGTTTTTATTTTCTGTTAATCTGTTCTTTTGTAGATGACTCATCCTATTTACGTCAAAGTTTTGTATACGCCTTTTCTCAGGAAGTTCAACTTTTCTACTCATGTTGGAACCTCAGAGGGGGTGAAGGAAGTTTTCTTCCCCGAGGAATTTAAAGAGAAACTGTTCGAAAACAAGTTTTACATAATTACTAACTCGTCAATTTGTCCAGCTGCGCTTTCAATTAAAGATTTCAAAATGATGGTGTAAGCGGTGGGGTAGAATTTCATGATTACGATCAGGAGAATGAATAAGTCAAGTGTATCTTTAACTTCAAATAGATTTTTGAGCAGTTAAAACCGGGATCTGTTTGTCTTGATGATATAACCATAGCTGTAGGAGACAGGCTGCCCCTCTAAATATTATGTTTTCGGGCAAAAAATTCAAGAAATCGGGCAAAACATCATTAAAATATGATACAAGTAATTTTAGTTACAATTTAACTAAATTTAACATCCGTGGTTTTAAGAACGTCGACATCATCTGCTTTTTTTTTGTCATGGTGTGAATTGGAAGAACATAGTAAATTGATATTGAAGGGAATATTATGTTATCCTGAACTAAAAGAATAGACAGCGGAAGTAGGCAATGACGTTTTGCAGAAGAATGATATAAAGAGTCTGGAAGACTAACAGAGGAGATACCTTGTAAGACATTTAGAAGTATCACAGCACATAAAAAATAACAATTTTTATTGAGTTGTTAAGATTTTTAGTTAGTATATATAGTTTGCTGATCTTATGATAAATAATCACTTGATATTGATAACGTTACCTGTATGTGTAATGAAACGTTGTGTTTGTCACAATATTGTATATATTTTAAATAAAAGTTAATTGGTTTTAGTTTTGTTTTTAAGACATGGAAACTAGGGACTACGTTGAGAGACTGGAAGTATGAGACTCTATGGTTGTATTCGCAACTAAACTAATGCTCAAAAGAAAGTACCCACTTTTCCATATTACAGTTAAATTTTCAAAAGCCAATAATAAAGAGTTAAAACCACTTTGATGCATCTGAAAACGGTCACCACATAACTTTATGTGAAGAACAGTATAATAAGAGATGGAATCGCACCGAGGGCGTTGCTAATCACGTATCTGGCATTGCCAAGTTCTCCAGGCCCATGTTAATCGTTGACGTCGGTGTCGAATGCGCTCTAGGTCAACATGCTCCAATATGATGTAGTGGCCAGGACACTGAGTGTCAGCTGATATGGTGCCCCAATGTCGCCGGTGCCACTGACGTTGCAGGAACAAAATGATTCAACGGATGAATGTTCCTGATGTTGCAGTCCTCGACTGGTGTTGTGACACGTAGTCGATCACTCCTAGGCTTGTCTGATGTATTGCCTGTGTGCCTCAAACGCCGCACCAGTTTTGTTGCAGTTTTGATGTTGCAGCCGAGGATTCTTGCAATCAAGGGTCTGTTTGCTCCTTGTTGCACCATCTCGGCAGCTCTCTCTGTTTCAATCTGGCTCAAATGTGGCATGCTTTTTGTGTTTTTCTTGCGCCTCTGTTGCTTACGTGTCCAGTAATCTGGTATATACCGCCATCATTCATGTGTATTTCGTGCAACATCAGAATTTGTCGCTTTTTGTTTTTTGCGCCGTTTGCTTGATGCGTTTACTTTTTTCATAATTTTTTCACATAAAGTATTGTGTTGACCGCGTGTGCGATGCATCACAGTGGTTTTATCACTTAATTTTTACTTTTGTTGGTTTTTATGCAAAATATATAGGTGGGTACTTTCTTTTGAGCATTAGTTTACGTTCTTGAGAACTCGAGATTGTATAGAACGCAAGAACGAAGTTTCGAACGGCAAGAACAAACACGAGTTAATCGTTCTTGTCACTCCCCATTTCGCCGGGAGTGGTATACGAGAACGCGGAGAACGGTGATACAAAATGAATCATATTCGTGTGTACATTTTTGTCCTTATTTCTATTTCTATTTATCTATAGCTATAGAATTGAATAATTTGTTTGCCAGAATTGATAATTTCATTTGTTGAGATGATTATTGCATACTGACATTTCCCGATTCTCCTCATCGTCAGAAAAATTTCCCCAAAAAATAGAAGAAAGTGAAAGTACGATAATTTGTTTTGTTCTTGATTGTTCCTGGCCGTTCGCAACTGACAACTCGGGTTGACTGTTCTCGTGTTCTCAAGAACGTAGTTGCGAATACAACCTAAGTGTATGTACGTGGAGTGAGTGTCCGTGCTATGAAAAGTATAAAAGAGGTGAGTGTTGAATGATTGTCGACAGTGTTTGTGGAATCAGGGGCTCATCGGGGTACTGATAACGCCATTCAGTAGTGGCAGGCTGAAATGCAACGTGACGCCATCGAATATCCCGTCTTGTATTTGTTGCAGAGGAACAGGCAGCAACAGTGACCGGAGCAGGATCAAAAGCAGGGTCATCTGCAGGATCATCAGCAATCTTGGGTCCTTCATCTTCACTTACATGATCATTATCTGGCGGAGGGTAATAATCCGAATCCTGATTATCATCACTATCATTGATTTCTGATACCCGGTTTTACTAAGTGATATTACAGTTCTCAAACCCGCCGTGGCTGCCGTGGCAAATTTTTTGACAGTCAAAATTCTGGTCCATATCCACGGCAGTCACGTTTTTCTATCGCGTTGTCTCGCGTTCTCCACGTTTGCAATGAAACGTGCAGTGCCTCGACTAACACTGTGACTAGGTCGGCAGTCCTATATTGTTAAAATATCCCTAACAATCCAAATTCTTTAATGTAAAATATAATTAACATAACATAACAGAAATAAGAATAAAATGGTGTTGTCAACAACGGCATGGTAATATGTATCCCAAGTGCACACGACAACTTGTTCTATAGTAACCTTCAAATCACCTGGATGATCGAAGCTATTTTTCTAGGCGCTAGTGTGTTGCCAGATAACTGAACAACAAGTTAGGTCTAATGCTTTGGGAAAGGCTTTACCTTTCAAGGAATGATGCAAGGAATTTAATTCTATTTTTCAATATCTTCATACGGTTCAATCCGTCCAAATCGCTTGCTGTTAGGAAAGGTCTGATTGCATGAAAATCAAATCTTATTTCAAAATTTTCTTGTGATACAATTTCCCAATGAGGTGTGCGTTCTCAAAGAGAATTCTGTTCGGAAAAGCATTAGATGCAAGGAACTCGGACCTAATTTTCAAAATGTTCTTGGATTTGGCTTATAATGCCTCAACCCTCTTCGTCAGAACATAATTTCTAAGCTATGAACATTTGAACATTTGAGATTTGTGATGACGGCGATGATGATGTTCTGGTTCTCTTGAATAAATGTTTCAGAATAATTCTTCTGTTGTTTTTTTCGCCGTGTTTAATTTCAAATAAATAAATATCAAATATCGCCGCATTTGATAAAAGACTATTTGATGTCTGTTTCACTGATTGCATTTCCTGCGATTTAGTTTTCAACTTCGCCTGTTCAATTAACTGCCGCCCAGTAACAATTCCTTAGACGAGGCACTGGAAACGTGATTACCGTGACTGCCGGGAACATAGTGTAAACCTAGCATAAGATATGGAATATTATCATACAGTTTATGCTTGGCACACATGCGCTGAATTTTGGCGATTGTGTTTTCTATATAAGGCATAGTGTTTCTAAACACGTTTTTTTTTTTATTTAAAAACGCTGAACGATAATTATGAATACACAGACAATTGAAGGATTAATTTTCAAGGGAGAGGTGTGAACGTTACTACGGATTAGATGAACTAACAAATTCGAGGTTCTTAGACAAAAATGTTATTCGTTCAACGAATAGTGAACATTGGCAAATTCAAATTTAAAAAACTCTATATCATACTTTTGGCGGGGGTGGCAAGATCAAAAACTACTTTTTCAAAATTATTTAAATTGGTGGGAGGAGGGCAAAAAGCGTTTGGGGAAAATATGTAAAAGTTATTCGGCAATATTATCAAAAGAAAGAAAACAAGAAATTATTTGTAAATACAGAAAAAAAAAAAATCCCAAAAACAATTAATGGCCAAGTTATCTAAAATTGGTAAATTCAATTTTGTGAAACAGATGGACATAAAACAAAAAGATCGTGTGGATTTAATATCGAATGAAGTTAATAAACCGAGTTTTGTTTGTAAATTAACAGGGTAATATAAACTCAATATGTTTGTAATAAAAAATGTCATTTGACAGTCCATTTTATATTATTTTTTAGGTCAATTTTTTTTTTGCTCAAATTAGTGAAAACTATACACCAAAATCTCTAACTATGTGTCATTTAACATATCTGAAAGTTTTAACTAAAGAAATCCAGTCACTAACGCCAAAAACATGCTAATATATTTAAAAACCTTACGTAAGGTTTTTAAGTGTGTTATGTTTTTGGATGCCGATAGAAAACTACTGAACGGATTTGAGTAAAATAAACGCTATATTGTAGAGAAATGTCCCTCCTGTGTTTTTAAAAGGGTTTCATCTAGGTCAAATTGCCTTATCAACAATAAGTACTCCCTGTTTGTAATTAACCCTTTACAAACAAAATCAGTTTAATCAGGAAGATGCATAGGTACAAAAAACATACTTTAGAAATACACTCAGGTAACATTTGCGATTTTTTTGATTATGGAAAATTTTTTGAAAAAAGCAGAATGGCCCTTTAAGGGAATATGTTCACCATTTGTTTGATCAATAAAATCAGTAAATGTGTTCACAACTATCCCTTGAAATTTAAGCCTATAAATTCTATGTATCCATAATCATCAGTGCATGAAAGTCAAAATTACGACTCGCATTTCAGTGAGACTATATGACTTTTGAGACATTTATAAAAAATATGTTTTATAGGCTTAGTGACGTTATCCGCACATGTAATGAATATCATTATTTTACTGTATATATATAATAATATAGCAAGTGTCGATTACGTAGCTTTTGCTGAACAATCAATAGCCTATGGCGTCAATGGTCCATGAGTCTTTATTAATACCACTATATCAGGGCAAATTCCTCGGTGTTGACAGCTTTAGTGAAAACGAAAGTAGGCCTATTGAAAGTTATGATGTGGATGATTGGAAATAAGAGAAAATATATTTTATAAGATGAATTTAGGTGTGAAGAACTCTATTGTGGAAACAATTTATTATAAAATATGATCACATTTGATAATTTGCATGATTTTTTTTTTTTTTTTTAAATCCTGTTTTCGAAAAAATATTTTTGTTATTGTAATCTGCTTCCAAGTGGTTAAGTCAACTCTTTAGAATGCTAGAAACAATGATTATTAATATGTCGTTACATTTGGGAATATAATTTTTGGTCCTGATAAAAAACCTTGGTCTTTAATACCAGGTGAATTTGCTATCTCTTGCAATGACATAAAACTTGAATCTTAAAGTTTTTTTTAAATACTTGGGAATTTTCATTGATCAGTTTCTGACTGGAGAATTTATTGTCAATTCTATAGTTAAAACGGCAAATCAAAGGCTTGAATTCTTATAAAGAAATACGGTAAAGAGTGTCTTAATTTTCAATCTAGGAAAACATTATGCTGTTTATTAATTCAATGTCATTTCGATTATGCTTGTGCGTGCTGGTATCAAGATATCAAAAATAATGAAGAATAAACTTCAAGTGGCACAGAATAAAATTGTGAGATTTATTCTACAATTACATCCTAGAAAAAGTGTAACATGCAATGAAAACTAGATTTGTTATATATCAGTAATAGAGTCAAACAACTGAGACTCAATCATGTGTTCAATATTTATAACAATGCATGCACAAACTATTTGCATACCAATTTTGTCAAGAATAAAATATCTTTTAAGAACAGACGAAGTAATAAGTACCTCAGACATATCTCCGACAACCCGGAATGCTTATGCGGACATCAATTTGAAGATGCATATCACTATCTTCTAAAATGCCCCTTACATTTAGATGCACGCCGCCGCTCTATTCTTCTACTTCTACCAAAATTTATTAACCTAAACAACCTTTTATATGGATCAGATAATCAAACTGAATCTTTAGAAATATTATTACATAATTATTTCCTTCTTCATAGTTGTACAATATGTATATACGTTAGTATTATAATTCATAATAACTTTAATTTAATGTATTTAATAATTTTCTGTTTTTTGGAAAGGGGTTATATAGGCGTAAGCCTGTTCTCCAATCCTGTTCATATATATGTGAATAAAATATTGTTTACAAAAAAAAAAAACATAGCTTGCCAGGCGAGGTAATATACGCCCACTGGCCCACTGGCTTTGACTTTAAACAAATATATTTGACAGTTACAAGAAAAGTGATTAAGAGCATTCACATCAAGTTTCTTCAAAATCTTTCCAGTATTGTGCCTCCTATAGTGTTTATGAGCTAAAAATTGAACATATTTTCAAGAACAAGTGTAATAATTCATAGTAAATATTTTTCAAATTTGCTGATTTTCAATAGGGTTCATCCTAGAGTGCTTATAAACATTATCAGTAAGTTTCCTCAAAATCTGTTACGAATTGTGACCTGTGTAGTGTTTACGAGCCAAAAATCGAACGTGTTTTCAAGAACAATGAGATTCATAGTAAATATTTTTCGATTTTGCTGATTTACAATAGGGTTCATACTTGGGTGGTAATAAACATTATCAGTAAGTTTCGTCAAAATCCATTAAGAATTGTGACCTGTATAGTGTTTACGAGCCAAAAATCGAACACATTACGTCACTTGATTAACATTTCTGATAATACTTTTTTATTAAAATAGCAGATCAATCTGACAAAAATTGAAAAAATGTAAAAAAAAAATCGAAATTCGATGGTACGAATTTTCGATATTTGAATTTTTTCAACTCATATCACAGATTCCAAAAATGAAAACCCGAGCAAAATCGGCCAAAAAATGTGGCTTCCAGGGTTTAAAAACCTGTTTTTGCTCAGGTTGCAATGTGCAATTTGCACTTTTGCAAAAATGTTCCAATTTATATTTAAAAAGTACCTCACCCTGATGGAAGGTCAGAAGATATTTCAAAAATGTTGCAGCTAGCATAGTTTAGGCTGTGTGCCCTGTGTAAAATGCACAAAAATGACGTTTCGAAAACAAACTGGGACTTTGCGGAAGCAAAGTCCCACAAATATGCAATTTTTTTTTAATAAATCTAACATCACTCTTTCACATCGCACTTATTCAATCATATTTTCATGATCAATGAGAGGTAATTGTATATTTTAAATAACTCTTTCCACGTTAGAAATGGCATGCCCCTCCTAGACCAATCTAGCTGTACTACTGAAATCATAAAAGTTTTTTTTTCTATTTTAAGAGTGTTTTGCTGGCGAATTCGCTTGCGTACAAGAAGAGACATCGGTATGTTTAGCTAACTCTAAAATATGTGATGGAGTACCAGATTGTGCAGATAATTATGACGTGTTCTTCTGTAGATAGGCTACAATAAATATGATAAACCGTTGCTTGAGGGGCACAATTCGAGCGACCAATCTTATCGTAGTAACTAAACTTATTAGTTATAGTGTTATCAACTCTCCCTCGAAATTTCAACTTTCAAATGCATGTGTATCCATTATTATCAGCTTTTGAAAGAATAAAAAATACGACTCGTAATTTAGTGAGACAGTGCTTCATATATAAAACACATTTAGAAATACAAATACATTTTTACTAATGCTAGGTTTACACTATGTTCCCGGCAGTCACGGTAATCACGTTTCATTGCAAACGTGGAGAACGCGAGACAACGCCATAGAAAAACGTGACTGCCGTGGATGTGAACCCGAATTTTGACTGTCAAAAAATTTGCCACGGCAGCCACGGTGGATTTGAGAACTGTAATATCACTTAGTAAAACCGGGTATCAGAAATCAATGAACCTCTCTGATCTGCAAAAACGCCACACATCGGGATGAACCTTTATTGAAAGGTAATCAAACGTAATGAAACGGTTTTGTTCACCCTAGCTTGCCCTGTTAACCGTTCACAAAACGGGACACATGTTGACAAACTTGGAAAGGAACGTCGGAAGCCGTGGAATGGCTATGATACCCGTTCCACTACGGACCACTTCCAAGTTTTGTAACGACCCAATATACGTCCTGTTACGTTTTGTAGCGATTACCAAGTTCTGTAACGACCTAATAATTATACGATCTGTCACGTTTTGTAGCGTTTATCCCGTTTCGTACGGCCTGTTACGTTTCTCTGCACCGTGGCTGCCGTGGCAAATCTTTTGATAGTTTAAAAATCTGGCCCGGCATGGTCTGATTTTTTGTTCGAGGCAGTACTTGTACAATTTTTATTCGATGACTTTCATATTTTCAGGGTCTGAAAAGGACATGTTGAAGTAAATCTGTAAGAATTTTGAAAGAGATCGGTTCACCAACAGCTGAGATAATTACCGTCAAACTTGGGGACGTTTTTATTAAGACACCCGATATATAGAGATAATTTAGAGGACAGTCGTCGAAACGATTGGGGATATTGTAATGCCAAATGTAAATAAAATTGATTTAAGGCAAGTTGCCCCAGGTGTTCAACTTTACATATCCGGAAGTTTTGTTTTATTGACATAGTACTAATACATTGCCATATCGTAGGATTGGTGTAATTAGGAACCTTAAAAAGGATCATTTAACGTTGTGTTAATGATCTAAGGTTAGTTCGTTTTGCTCATCTAAGTTGACTTCATGGTGTCGTACAACTATTGAGTAATATGGTATAAGGTTCTATTGTTCCTTAGTCAGGTTGACGTGTGTAGTCATACCTCTTTTGTGTACAATTCTTGAGTAATTATAGTATACGGTTCTATTGTTCCTTGGTCACGGTGTAAACCAAACCTCAAGTACCTTACAATGGTCTATAGCTCCCGTACAGTTCCAGTTTAATAAATAGTCGGCTAACAGCTATGTTGCAGTCAATTGGGGATACAACAACCCAGAATATAGTTAAGAGCCACGTTGCATTGCTGCAAATCGTGATAATGGAAATCTGTCAGGAATTTGCGTTTCCAGGCATATATAATTCTAAAAAACATTCCTGTGTCATAGTCCTACATCTCTAGATCATTACTTGGATGATTTAATATTTATTGGCAAACAAAAGATGACTGACTGCTGACATTCCTTAGATTGGCAAATGAAACGAAATGGATGGAGTTTTACGCCCTACTTTTCTGCACCTGTATGGGCTAATTGAGGAATGGCAAATGCCATGCAGTGTGCAATGAGGGAAATTTTTCCAGGACATTAGCCTGCTCTTATTATCGATTTTCAACTGTCGAGGGATCTTTACCAGGAGATAGATACAGTACAATTTCAAATTAGAATTCCCAAAGAAAAAATAAAGGATTTAAATATATACAGTAAGAAATTTTTCTTCAACGCAAAAAAGTCACAATACAAGAAATGCAGTCCTTTGTAGGATCTCATCTTAATTTGTTTTGTCGTGCCATTCGACTGGGAAGAGAATTTAATACACGTTAGGAATCAAAAAGGCCCATCATTACATCACTTTGAACAAGGCAAAAAAAGATTAGAAAAATTTCCTGAGCAATTTCAATGGAGTGTCATTCTTACGGGCGGGGGGTACGGGCATATTGGAGCAAGTTACACCATGATCAAAGTGAGTCTCGTGTTAATTTTACCAATATGGTCCGTAGGTCGTGAGTTTTGTTAATTTGTTTTCTTTCTTGTTTGGATTTTTTACAGAAATCTACCGGGTTAAGGACTATGTCAGGAATTTGCGTTTACAGTCATCTAATTCTCAACTTTTCTTGAGTCAGGAAATCGCAATAACAGGAGCGTCTAATTCTCAAAATTTTCTAAGCGCATATCTCAGACTGTATTCAGATATTCAAATCTATAAAGCATATAAAAGGGAAAAACACACAATATGGTATTTTGTTCAATTAAATGATTGAACGTTTATTGCAAGTTTAACCACTAGTACAGTCCATATCAACCTTGTGGAAAACATGCTCTTCAGCTTCTGAATCGCTCTTGAATTCTGTTTGTTTTGAGTCATACAGAGCACACCAAACGCCAGACATCGAACCAGTTACACATTTTTTATTCTGAGAACAAAGTTCTTGGCACGTTTCCCGGTTCATATCAAAACGGACATCGATATAAAGAATTGGTGCACCAAACACACGACAACCAGAAAATATTATCCAATGTGTACATTTCGAATCATTGTCACATCTTAACTTACACTGTGCTTCATTGTCTTCGCCATAATGCCTCATGTTAAAATTCACCGAAATTCCACCTTGTTTTTCATTCTCATACTTGCAGGGCACTGAAAATATAATGCTGTTTTTCTCAATAAATCAATTAAAAAAACTATACAATCAACTCTCTTTTTATATGAATACTTAAAGGGGAATAATGTTCAGCTTTTTCGAGGGTTGAATTGGGGCTTTGTATATATGTAAATATCCTTCAGAGTACTTTAATTATAACCGTACCTTTACAGTTATCTTTCTTTATCTGTATATGTGTCATAGACTTGCTAAACGACGAGTCGTACTTTTGGCTTTCAAACGCTGATTGTTATGAATACACGGGGATTTCTAGGCTTATATTTCGAGGAAGAGTTTCAAGAAATCACGGTTCTGAGACTAAAATTGTATTGGATGAACGAATGGTGAAAATATTCCTTTAATGAGAATAGGGAACAGTATCCAACATCATAAATATAATACATGATTCAGAAACTGTTCTCTATTTTCTCTATATAGCAAATCGGATGTTTTGTTACAGGTGAAAGAATTGAAGGGGTCAGTTCAATACCGTGCCCAAGTCACATTTAGGTCATTTCGAGAAAAGGGGCAAAAATGTTATTTTCTGTAAAAATGAATTTTCTTGAAACCGGCTTATAATAGACATTTGGAGGGACTTTAGAGAGGAATCTGTGAAATGGGCTTAGCATTATAATGCTTAAAACATTATTTTCTGGACTTTTTTCAAATCCATCCATTCAATAACAGACCTAAGTCCAATTATGGACTTGGGTTTGATATTGCACTTTCTTTGAAATTATATAGTTTCCATAATTACCATGATATTTGTGTGTATTTTATGTGACATTGTTCTCGGAAGATATATTGAAGTAAGCAAAATTATTGTTGTGATATACCAGCATCTTTATTGCATTTAATGGTATTATTTGACTTTTGACAAGTCACTATGGGGGAAGAGTGCAATAGTGAACCCAAGTCCATCCCATTTCGACCTAATAAAGTACCCATCTCAAAGCTTATCTTCTGAATGAGTAAAGAAAACCTCTGTTGATAGTAAGACGTTTATGGTGGAAATTATGCAGAACAAATAGAACAATTAACATAATATTACTTTTAAATAACACTTACAAATATGTTGAATCAATGGAACAAACATAGCATATAGAATTGAATAAAAGGGGGTATTAATGTAGTTTCGTTGCATGGGTAGATTTAACAAACATTATGCATAATCATCACCATCATCATCTTCAGCAAGGCCTGCACTACGAACTGGTAGGGTTTCATAGAATGGTTGGTGGACAGGAGGAATAAGCCCCTTTCTACAAAGACTAAGAAGGTCGTGCTTTTTAGCGAGCTTTATGCCTACCGGGGATGCATATTTTCGCGGTACATCTTTACCAAATATATCTACATTCCTCTTAAGGAAGTTTACTTTCTTCCAGGTTTCAAAACTGCTATGCGTATACCGACACCACACTTCGTTTTTGTGGAACTGCTCTACCTCAGATTCGTGGGTGTCATTCATCTCCATGCTCGATCCATAAGAAAACCACATGACATCTTTGAATTTTAAGGGATTTCCATCAAGGCACTTGAGGCTTGACTTAATGTTTGCATCTGAAAACGACTTGTAGTCAAATATGTCAGTATGTGTGAGAAAGTGCAACTCGTATGGCTGAGACAATCGACTTTCCTTTATAATTTTCTCCCAGTCTTCTGGTCGAAATACTCTCTCCACGCGTTTACGCTTTTCAATGTGAGAAAAGTCCCTGTCATTTGGGAGAAACGTATGTCCTCGGAAAAGGAAAAAATGTTGTATTGATTTGTAATATCCATCTACAACCAGTGAAAGCAAGAGACTAACAATAGCTTTGTTTTTATTTTGTCCAGGACACCCGTCTGAAAATAGAATCAAATGTTCAGCTTCATACTTCTGGTGTTTAAGTAGAATCGATCTTCGCAAACAACTGGCCACTTCTGATGAACCCCTTCCTGCCTCAGCTTCAGACCAGATGTGCATTATGCCATCATCAGTTTTGGAATCGTGTATTCCGAAATTGTATGTCCAAAGCATTCTAGAATAAAACATATCACCAGCCGTGATACTTGGGCATGGCAAATTTTGTTGACAATCAAAAGTGAACATTTCAATATTGCGATTTTCTTTTGTCAGCCTACTATACATTTGCAATTTCTTGTATGCTCCCTCAGCTCGAAGTTGATGAATATCCCGTTTCGATTCAGCTGCTTTCTTCTGGTCCTTGTCATCAGTGGCCTGAATCTCATTATGTAGTTTGTCGCATATAGGGCAGGTATCGGATCGTGGCTGCCCAAACCCAAGATTAAATTCAGTTTGAAATATATGAATGTAATACTTGTATTTTACAATAGGTTTCATTGCTTTCCTGTCTGTTCTGTATAACATTCTTTCTTCAGGTTCATATTGTTCCAGGTAGAGGAGCCATAATCTTTTAGTGTTTAAATTTTCTGACAAGTAGTATTTTGATGAATCATTACGCGAGTAGTGGGATTCTCTTTTAGGAAATGATCTGATATGATTCCGTACTTGTTCCTTGATATAATCAGGCAATTTCCTTTGATTTCCATGCCGACCTCTTCCGTCAATGGCAGGTACCGAAGTTGTCGTAGTTCTTATCCTTTTTAGTCGGGTTTTCCCAATGCCATGTAAGGACTGAAAGGCTATTGCACACACTGGCAGATCCTTTCCATTTACTGCGATTAGGTAAGTATAAGTAAAAGCTTTACCGCCTTTTTTACCTTCTCTCTCACCTGTCCTTGGTCTTCTTCTAACTGGATCACTTTTTGAGATACACCCCAACAGGTACGCATCTTGTAATGCCCTGCTATCAATCTGGTTGAATGATTCAATTATTTTATTTCTCTCTTCTGTATCAATTTTTTCAAAGCATTTCTTTTTGCAGCCACAGTTGTCACCTGTTGTTCTGGGAGCTACTGGGTTTCCTGATTTTGTTGTGTAAGCTTCACCATGTACCACTTTTGCTTTTTTAACATTTTTTTTCCATTGGCTGACGTTTTTTCTTTTTTTCCTTGCAGAGTTTTGTTCAGGTAGGGGTTTGTTTGTTGATTTAGAAGTCGAATCTTGGGGATGTGAGGTGGAAGTAGATGGCAGGTTGATAGAAGATACACCTGGGGCTTGTATTGAGGAATCAGTGTTGGTAGTGTTAGAAGTCAAAACTTGGGGATGTGAGGTGGAAGTAGAGGGCAGGTTGATAGAAGATACACCTGGGGCTTGTATTGAGGAATCAATGTTGGTGGTGATATTGGAGCTTGAAGACTGTGGAGATAAAACAGTGATCAGTTGATCAGAGTTGATGGAAGTATTTGGAATCTCATTTGTGTTGATAATAGTAGTATTAGTACTTGATTCTGGTGATGTAACGTCGTCATTGGCAATATCTGTAGGTCTACATGGTAACAAAAGCTCAGGACAAAGTAATGAGGTGTCAGCAGACAAATCAAGGTTAGAAGGTACATAATCTTCATCATTGTACTCATCATCATCTTCTGAAGTAGATTCACTAGGAGGTTTTTGAAGTGCCTGTGATTGTAAGTTTCTGATAACTGTTGCAGGATCAAGTTCAGGTTCGATAGATGCAACAGTGTCGTCATCTTCGTCATCGACATCACTGTCCCCAGCCTGTAGCAGGTCAGTCAACAGATCAAACGCTTTCTTCGCATCCATTCCTGAAAAGCATGGAAATGATTTATTATTCTGTTAAAGAGTCGAAATTTTAACGAGAGAGAATAAATATAAGGCAAAGTAAATGAAACGCATAGACCAAACTTAATATCTTTGAGTAATCTATAAATAGCATAAGGATATAATAAGGTCAAATGAAGTAAACAAAGCGTTCAATAACGTGCCTATGTCCATCGAATTGAGAGAAGGTTTTTTACTTTCTTTTGACGTTTATATGTGATAAATAGCGACTATCATAAGTGCCAGAATAATCTACAGCTATGAAACTATGTTTTTATTAATAAAACGACACAAAAAGTCACACATACCTGTTATGAATCCTTGAAAACAAGACCGACGTTAACGTGAGTCACGAAGTGCCGCCATTTTGGGCAAAGTGGCAGTGAATGCAATAACAAGCCTATGTCCGATTGGACTTGGGTACGATATTGCACTATGAAAGGGGTACATAAAAAGGGCTATAACTCTGTTTAGTGTTTAATTAACGCTTTGGAAAGCTAATAGATGATAGAATCCATTACGTTCTATAAATAGATATGCCACACAGATATTTCCCCAAAATGGACTTAGGTTCAATATTGAACTGACCCCTTCAATTAAACAAAACAACCAAGTAACAACTATCTAAACCACAAACCCAAAATATAAACCCATAAAAACTATTCATATGACGAAGTACATTTTTCTTAGACAACCGATATATGCGCAATAAACATTGCCAAATTAAGGATTTCAACCCGTATCTGCCCTAAAAATATCTAGGGAAATTATAGAATACTTTGGTTTTGTTAATGAGTAGGCCTAATACTTAATAATAAAATCCAAGAACGAACGATCCCAACTGTCAAACAAATCTGAAAATCCAAACGCGACATCCATATGGTGATAAGTTCTTTCCCTTTTTTTATCTACCCTGATAGATTCTTACATAACGTTAAACCATAGAAATAGAGGTAGGGAATGCCAAGAAGGACAAATAAATAGTTTATGCTTGGCACGCATGCGCTGAATTTAAGGGTCTTCTCATAACTTCCGCTTTCTGCAAAATGGCACCTAATTGTCTAACAGACATCAATTCAACTGCACCTAAACTCGGCGTTAAATGTATTGATGTTTACACAGTACGAATGTGAGAGAAAGGCTAAGATAGTGTTTTATTTGGAAGATGGACTAGTTTGAGATTTGACATGTTTAAAATTTGGAACAATTTCTTAAACATTTTTCGACCATATTGCATATATTATTGTTTGCTGGCTTATTGTTTGCTGGCCAAGTGTCTGCTACCTTCAGCCCGGTAAAACTCACTGCATGGTAGGTCTAAATTTAAGCCATGGCATAACAGGTTTTCATGCTTAAATTTAATAATTACATTATTTCTACAGTAATATATACTATACCATTTAGAAATATATATCGGGTGTCCCAATAAAAACGTCCCCAAGTTTGACGGTAAGTATCTCAGCTGTTGGTGAACCAATCTCTTTCAAAATTCTCACAGATTTACTTCAACATGTCCTTGGCAGACCCTGAAAATATGAAAGCCATCGAACAAAAAATGTGTAGTTTGCCCTGATATTCAATTTTTTTACATGCTATTTTGGTCGAGGCAGTACTTGTACAATTTTTGTTCGATGGCTTTCATATTTTCAGGGTCTGCCAAGGACATGTTAAAGTAAATCTGTGAGAAATTTGAAAGAGATCGGTTCACCAACAGCGTAGATACTTACCGTCAAAGTTGGGGACGTTTTTTTTGGAACACCCGATATACTTATCCTACACATATCAAATCATAAAATTACAGACATCAAATAGTCTCTTTGAAATGCGACGATATTAGATATTTATTTGAAACTAAACACGGCGAAAAAAACAACAGAAAAACTAGAACCATGAATGGTACCATGCAGTGCGCATCCGGTTTCGTCCATTGGTGAAAAGTGACATCTTTCAATCCATGATGTCAGGTTTACAGAAGAAAGCTTGTTTTACATTAAAATGCAGAAGGTACAAAATTTTAAAACGCACAATGTTGAATTCGGTAGTGAAAAGTAGAAAAACCAGTTCACACACGGTAGTGAAAAGTGAAATAAACATTTCATGTTCGGTAGTGAAAAGTCATCTGATTAAAAAAGGCGTAATCACAGTTTGATATACATCAGTGGAAAACGCATATCACAAAATTTCTAAGATTTGTAAATAAGTTCTAAAGTGCAAGAAAGGACACATGAAAGAGCCAAATCTCAATTTAGAAACGGACTGCACAGTATTCATACTTCATAGTTTGAAATACAGATCGAATTTTATCAATACATATTTCATTCAAAGAAAATATATCTTAATGTTTCTTTTAAACAGTTACAATGTAAAAAGAAGTACATTAATGATAACGTATCGCCCAAACGCAAGTTAATGGAAGAGGACGATCGCCCAAACGCAGCTTTATGTCAAAATGTAGTACTCTCCCTTCAACTGAAATTTGAATTTAATATATATTTTACAAGCAGATGGAATAACTAATTTTCAAAATTAAAAAGCGACTATTTTGATTTTAAAATATTGTGTTGTATATAATTGAAAAAGTAGATTTAGCATAATTAGATTTTGAAAGAATTTGTGACGTACATGAATTAGGTCACGTGTCAGAGCTCTTTAAAGCTAAAAACTGCAATTTTCAAATGGATATAAAACCGGAAGTAAACATCGGAAAACCTAAATGAAAGTATTCGTGCATAGGTAACATTAATGCCAATGAATTTTTTCAGGTCACATGGTCACCGAAGGTCAAGGTCACGAGATATAAGCCTTTAAAATTTTGACAATCACTGATTTATTTTAACCGGAAATTAAAATGAATCAGAATTGAAATTCAAAAATCGGCATCTCATGTTTTGGTAGCAATTGACTGTAGATTCCATAGACATCTTAATTATGCAAATTCTATAACACCATGAGGCCCCATTTTGCCTTTTATAAAAATATACCATTTCAAGATGACGTCTAATCTGTTACATCCGGGTCAAATTTTATCATTTGCATACTTTTGTGTCTACATAACAAACATACTGCAAAAAGAATTTTTCGAATATCATCAAAATTCCGGAAGTTGAAATTTCGACTTTGAGAGCCAATAACTTCAAAACCGGAAGTGATATCAAAATTTTGAAAACATATTTTTGTTCGCCATCAAAGTGTCTATCTACCTGTAAGTTTTCAGAACGATCGAAATAAAAATTGAAAAAAACACGCACAGTTTCAATGGAAATTAACACAAATTTTTCAAACTTTAAAAGGCGGAATTTTGATTCAAATATATTGTGTTGTATATCATTGGAAAGAGCAGACATAGCATAGTACGACGGTGAAAGAAAATAAGACATATTATGTAAATTAGGTCACGTGGTAGGGCTGTTTAAAGTTAAAAATTACAATTTTCAAACGGCTATAAAACCGGAAGTAACCATTGGGCATCTGAAAAAAATATGTCACTGGATACATCTAATCAAGGGCAATAACTTTTGTACAGGTCACAAAGTCACAAAAGGTCAAGGTCACAAAATATGGGCCTTGAAAGTTTTGACAATTACTGATTTATTTTTACCGGAAATCAGAAAAATTCAGAATTGAAATTTAAAAATCGGCTTCCCATGTTTTGGTCGCAGTCGACTATTGATTACATAGACATAAAAATTATGCAAATTCCATAACACCCTGAGGCCCCATTTTGCGTTTTATGAAAATATACCATTTCTTGATGGCGCCTGATCTGTTACATCCGGGTCAAATTTTATGATTTGTATAATTTTGAGTCTACATAACAAACATATTGCAAAAAGAATTTTTCGAATATCTTCAGAATTCCGGAAGTTGAAATTTCAACTTTGAGAGCGAATGACGTCAAAACCGGAAGTGATATCGAAATTTTGAAAATTGCTAATTATTTGCAATCAAAAGGTCTATGCATATGCGAGTTTTTAGGTCGATGAAAATAAAATTGAAAAAGTTGAAAAAATGGTCAAAAAAGGTGCTCCAAAAGTCAGCGACAAAGTTTTCAAAGTGGATGTTTTTAAAAACCTATCTTGTGGACAATCGATTAGAGAATGTAACAAAGAAAGTCCGATCAAAATCGGTAGAAAAATAGTGGTGAAAATGGTAAAAAAACTTAAAATGGGTTTTTCTGTCATACGTCATTTCCGGTTAAACAAAAAAGCGCCATTTTACATTCGCGTAACACCGTGCAGTTAGATTTAGTAGGTGATAATTTGAGATATTGTGTGATATGTTCCCTTCATACCGAATTAGAGTGACCAGAAGTAGACAAAAAAAAAAAAAAAGTCATTTGCAAAACAATGCAGTGCGTTCGAAGAATCGAACGCACTGCAATTATTCCGAAACATTTATTCACGGCAACCAGACTGCTATGCTGAAATTCAATTACTTTCATAAGCCCTTGTGTCCTTGGAAATCAACACATCTCGATACATTTTCATAAAATATTAAAGGGGACCAGTCTTCATTTTTATTGGTTGATTTGGGTCTTGAATATACTTAAGTATCCTTCAAAAGCACTAGAAATGTACGAACATTGCATATTTCCTTAAAATATATCTTAAATTAGACATTTCTCCTTCTATTTCTATAGATGATTTTTCTATATATTGCATAGTATCGCTAATGTGTAGTAGGGCATTATAACTTTCAAATGCTAATAATTATGGATGCACATGGATTTGAAGACTCAAATTTCAATGATGAGTTGTGATAACCAGCACAGGGGCTCGTAGTTATATTTTTTTTAAATATTGTTATACGGTAATAAGAAAAATGAGAAGGGAGGACACTAATTTTGGGGTCAAAATTGAAATAGAAATTCGGCGCTTTTCTTCGCCTCGAAAACGGCCAAGTCTTTGGTCTAACCTATATATTTAGGTAAATAAAGCAGATTTTGAATGATAGACTGGTTTACGACGGAGTAATTACCGTTTAACAATGGCAACATAACACGAGTAATTACCGTAAAACAATATTTAAAAACAAACAATATAACTACGAGCCCCTGTGATAACCAGTACTAAATTGCTGAGCTAAAAAATCCCCGTTTCTGAGACTTGGAAAAATCGACACACGAAAATGAAGCCTGTGCCTCTTTAAATAAAAATGTAAATTAAATGATCTCCTAGCTCAAATAATACCTTTTATTTTGATCTAAAGTTTCCTAGCGAAAATTATCAGTGATGGTTGCCATTTTAATTATCCCGACTTCCGTCATCTGTGACTGCTTCAAATTTTGTTTCAGTGTAAGAAGGTACTTTTAGGAGGTTTTTGTTAAGTTTTTACATTCCATCGATGAGAAAATTCTGCGAAATTTCCGAAAAACGTAAATTTATAAAGGTGGACCAATTCGTTAAGACCCGAGAGGCGTTCAAACAGCGGGAATGAGGATTCCCGGACTTCCGCCATACGTTCGTATAGAACGGATCCCCAACTACTTAGAAATTATGTTCTGACGAAAAGAACTGCCTCACAAATTCTCTGTCTTGATAGAGTCCCGTGTCAGGCAGGCGCAACCTTAAGGCGCGAATAGACGAGGTACGGCGCCCAGTCCGGTGTCCGGACCTGAGATCGGTCCGGACGCTTTTCTGTCCGGGAAAGCGAATACACGAGGTCCGTCAACGTATACGGGGTCGTACAGTGTGTTAGAAATTGACATTCGGCTCAACCTGTCATTCCGTTCGAAACTCGACCATATTAAACGGCCATCTTGCCAATAAATGGTCAGGAAAAGACAACTTTTGTTTGGAGAATGAATGTGATAGGCTGATTTTACAGCCAAAGAAAACTACTCTCTCTAAAGAATGATTTTGATCGGCAGAACTATAATTTATTCAAAATGGCGGCTACCGTATAGTATACGAGGTAAAGCCACTAATCTAGTTCCGAAGTTGATACGAGTGAGAATTTGCATGACCAGTGAAAATATGAATTTTACCATTATTTTCATAACTGATCAAATAAATGATACGGATATTCAAAAGGATTTTAGAGACAGCTTCGTAAGAGATCAAGACTTTTAAAAATAGACGACTGTTTAGAATAATAAGAATCCGTAGGCCTAATAATTATATTCACTATTAGTGAATAGATACTTATGTGTGTAATTATGAAAATGGTGTTTATGTGCAAATAATTATATAATTCTTCATTTTCGTGGGTCGATTTGGATAAGTCTCAGAAACGGGGATTTTTTTTAGCTCAGCAATTTAGTGCTGGTTATCACAACTCACCATTGAAATTTGAGCCTTCAAATCCATGTGCATCCATAATTATTAGCATTTGAAAGTTATAATGCCCTACTACACATTAGCGATACTATGCAATATATAGAAAAGTCATCTATAGAAATAGAAGGAAAAATTTCTAATTTAATGTATATTTGAAGAAAATATGCAATTTTCGTACATTTCTAGTGCTTCTGAAGGATACTTAAAATATATTCAAGACCCAAATCAACCAATGAAAATGAAGACTGGTCCCCTTTAAAACACGAAACTATAACGATTGAACTAGATGTGCGAATTCTTTTCGAAAAGGCATCAAATGCAAGGAACTTTGACCTTAATTTTAAAAATTCAGTTAGGGCATAATCCCTCCAACGAGATCATGAAAGGCCTCAGATGCAAGGAATTTAATTCCATTTTTCAAGATTTCCATAGGGTTCAGTCCGTCCAAATCGCTTGCTGTTCGGAAAGGCCTGATTGCAAGGAAATCAAATCAAATTTTCTTATGATACAATGCCCCAAACCGTATTCACTAGATATGCGAATTATGTTCGAAGAGGCATCAGATGCAAGGAACTCGGACCTAATTTTCAAAATTTTCTTGGAGTAGGCCTACAATGCCTCCAAACCCTCTTTAAATGTGAGGTTGTTCTCTAAGAGAATTCTGTTCGGAAAGGCATCAGATGCAAGGAACTCGGACCTAATTTTCAAAATTTTCTTGGAGTAGGCCTACAATGCCTCGAAACCCTCTTCAAATGGGAGGACGTTCTCTAAGAGAATATTCTGTTCTGTAACGCATCACATGCAAGGAAATCAATCTGATTTTCAAAAATTATTTTTGGGTGCAAACCCCTTTAAATATAAGCCCCTCCCCCCCTAGTTTTCATTTTCTTTATACAGCCATGTATATATATGATTTAGTGCCAGTTGGGTTTTTGTTCTCTGAAAACCACGTGTTCGTCGGTAAAACATGGACCTTACACCCCCAGTCAATTTGGCCACGCTACGCCCCTGACAGACCTATTTGGGGGTTGACTTGGGTCTTGAATGTCTGTGAATAGTATTCTAAAGTACTCAAACTGAACGATCAATCACCCAATTCCTTTATATGTCAAGTTTTGAATTTAAAATTACACGATTTCACCCAATTTTCACAACCTTGGTGAACAATTAGCGTTTTTAATTTAAAATCTATTTTCACCTGAATAGACTTTAGCTAAAAAAGTTAAATAAGTCGTATGTAAGTCACTGTAACTCTAAGACCCCACTAAATAAATAAATGATTTTTTCTTGGTGTGTCTTGTTGTATTAAACATTGGTCCGAGTTGTTTTTTTTTTTACAATTCTCAAAGTTGTTTTTAACATTGGTCCGAGTTGTTTTTAACATTGGTCCGAGTTGTTTTTAACATTGGTCTGAGTTGTCGTAACATGGTTCCGAGTTGTAACATTGGTTCGAGTTGTTTGTAACATTGGTCCGAGTTGTAACATTGGTCTGAGTTGTTGTAACATTGGTTGCAGTTGTTTTTAACATGGGTCCGAGTTGTAACATTGGTCTGGGGGTTTTGTAGCATTGGTTCGTGTTGTTTTTAACATTGGTCTGAGTCGTGACATTGGTCTGAGTTGTTGTAACATTGGTCGCAGTTGTTTTTAACATGGGTCCGAGTTGTTTTTGACATTGGTCCGAGTTGTTTTTGACATTGGTCCGAGTTGTAACATTGGTCTGAGTTGTTTGTAACATGGGTTCGAGTTGTTTTTAACATTGGTCCGAGTTGTAACATTGGTTTGAGTTGTTTGTAACATTGGTCGGAGGGGTTTGTAACATTGGTCTGAGTTGTTTGTTACATTCGTCCGAGTTGTAACATCGGTCTGAGTTTGTAACATTGGTCTGAGGGGTTTGTTGCATGGGTCCGAGTTGTAACATTGGTCTGAGGAGTTTGTTACATGGGTCCGAGTTGTAACATTGGTCTCGGGGGTTTGTAGCATCGGTTCGAGTTGTTTTTAACAATGGTCCGAGTTATAACATTGGTCTGAGTTGTAACATTGGTCTGAGATGTTTGTAACATTGGTCTGAGTTCTTTGTAACATTGGTCCGAGTTGTAACATTGGTCTGAGTTGTTTGTAACATTGGTCTGAGGGGTTTGTAACATGGGTCCGAGTTGTAACATTGGTCTGGGGGGGATTGGTTGTAACATTGGTCTGAGTTGTAACATTGGTCTGAGTTGTTGTAACATTGGTCTGAGTTGTTTGTAACATGGGTTCGAGTTGTTTTTAACATTGGCTCGAGTTGAAACATTGGTCTGAGATGTTTGTAACATTGGTCGGAGGGGTTTGTAACATTGGTTAACAACATGTTAACATTGGTCCGAGTTGTAATATTGGTCTGAGGGGTTTGTAACATTGGTTCAAGTTTTTTTTAACATTGGTCTGAGTTGTTTGTAACATTGGTCTGAGGGGTTTGTAACATTGGTCTGAACTGTTTTTAACATTGGTCCACGTTTTTTTTAACATTGGTCTGAGTTGTTTTAAAACATTGGTCTGAACTGTTTTTAACATTGGTCTTAGCTTTTTTTTCATTGGCATGAGCTGATTTTTACATTGATTCGAGTTGTTTTTAACATTGGTCCGAGTTGTTTTTAACATTGGTCTGAGTTGTCGTAACATTGGTCCGAGTTGTCGTAACATGGGTCCGAGTTGTAACATTGGTTCGAGTTGTTTGTAACATTGGTCCGAGTTGTAACATTGGTCTGAGTTGTTGTAACATTGGTTGCAGTTGTTTTTAACATGGGTCCGAGTTGTAACATTGGTCTGGGGGTTTTGTAGCATTGGTTCGTGTTGTTTTTAACATTGGTCTGAGTCGTAACATTGGTCTGAGTTGTTGTAACATTGGTCGCAGTTGTTTTTAACATGGGTCCGAGTTGTTTTTGACATTGGTCCGAGTTCTTTTTGACATTGGTCCGAGTTGATTTTGACATTGGTCCGAGTTGTAACATTGGTCTGAGTTGTTTGTAACATTGGTCTGAGTTGTTTGTAACATGGGTTCGAGTTGTTTTTAACATTGGTCCGAGTTGTAACATTGGTTTGAGTTGTTTGTAACATTGGTCGGAGGGGTTTGTAACATTGGTCTGAGTTGTTTGTTACATTGGACCGAGATGTAACATCGGTCTGAGTTGTTTGTAACATTGGTCTGAGGGGTTTGTTACATGGGTCCGAGTTGTAACATTGGTCTGAGGAGTTTGTTACATGGGTCCGAGTTGTAACATTGGTCTCGGGGGTTTGTAGCATCGGTTCGAGTTGTTTTTAACAATGGTCCGAGTTATAACATTGGTCTGAGTTGTAACATTGGTCTGAGATGTTTGTAACATTGGTCGAAGGGGTTTGTAACATTGGTCTGAGTTCTTTGTAACATTGGTCCGAGTTGTAACATTGGTCTGAGTTGTTTGTAACATTGATCTGAGTTGTTTGTAACATGGGTTCGAGTTGTTTTTAACATTGGCTCGAGTTGAAACATTGGTCTGAGATGTTTGTAACATTGGTCGGAGGGGTTTGTAACATTGGTTAACAACATGTTAACATTGGTCCGAGTTGTAATATTGGTCTGAGGGGTTTGTAACATTGGTTCGAGTTTTTTTTTAACATTGGTCTGAGTTGTTTGTAACATTGGTCTGAGGGGTTTGTAACATTGGTCTGAACTGTTTTTAACATTGGTCCACGTTTTTTTTTAACATTGGTCTGAGTTGTTTTAAAACATTGTTCTGAACCGTTTTTAACATTGGTCTTAGCTTTTTTTTCATTGGCATGAGCTGATTTTTACATTGATTCGAGTTGTTTTTAAATTGGTTCGAGTTGCTTCTAACATTGGTCAGAGTTTTTTGTTTTTGTAACATTGGTATGGGCTGATTTTTACATTGGTCCGAGCTGGTTTTTACATTGGTTCGAGTTCTTTTTAACCGAGTGGTTGGAGTTATCGTATTAATGATTTGTATATGGGGATATGTATTTGAAGATTTGTATTCATACATTTGAACTGGATTCTCCACGTGAAAACAAAATGTTTTCTTTGTTACGTCAAAATGTCTTTTTGTCTTTCGGGTTTCGTTATATGGTTAGGTTCGTTAGTAGGCTACTCGGTTTCTTTATTCTATTTTGAAAGGTTTTACTACATAATTGTTTGTTGAAATTTGCTGTAGTAGGATTGCTATTTCAAAAATATCGTTAAAATTAGACTACATTTCTACAAATGCTGAATTCGTACTATAAAAGTTGATTTTTATTATACATTGGAGAGTTTTGAACTTTAATTTAAACTTAGAATTGGCTTACAAATATTGAATTTGTGATACAATTGTTCGGCTTAGCCTACGAATGAAACAAGAACAATTTATAAGTTGTAATTGGATGTTAGCAATACGAAATAGCAATACAAAATTAAGAGAAATAGATTTTGAGCTGTTTTGTGTTTCTGTTAAAGTAGTCAGCTGTCGACAATAAATCTGACAAATAAACTACTAAAAATAATCTTAATCAAAATTTATTCACAATATATCAATAACATTTCGAAATAAAAAATTATTTTTTGTCTTCTAACTCTATATTGCCATCGAAAATTCGGCCAATGGTACAAAAAGGCATTTGATGCAAGGAAATCAGTCCAAACACTTTTGGTGTGCAATGTGCCCATAACCCTCTTCAAGAGGTAGGAGAAATATGTTTTGGAAAGACCTCAGATGCAAAGAAATTTATCATAATATTCAAAATATGCTTGAGGAATAATACCCTCAAACCGTCGTCAAGTGGTCAGGGCTGTCAACTCTGTTAACGAGAAGATCGGGACAGGCCGCAGATGTAAAATAAGAAAACTTTATGGTTACAATGTCTCTACACCCAATTCAAGAGGTTTGAGTTTTCAACGAGAAATGTGTTTTGTAAAGATCTCGGATGCAAGAAAATCAACATGAATTTAAAAAAATTTCTGGGAAAGAAAATCTGAAACCTTTCGCAAGAGGAAAGCGCCGATCACGCTGTTAACCAGAAACAACAATTTTAAAAACAGCAACCGCAACCCTCCTCCCACTAAAGTTAAAAAAAAATTATAGACCCTTTACCATTTTTTGCATACGGCCCAAAGAGTTCTTAATCTGCCACTGTTAATGAGCACGTGTTGCGTGATTTCGAAGATGAAGACCGGAAGAAATTGACAACAGGAAATTGAGAGCACGAAGGATTTATTGACGTTTAACGACAAAATAAATATCAAAGTAATTGTGGAAATTTTTACTTGTCACGTCGGTTAAGTTCTGTGAACATTTCACTTGCCCGACAGTGACATTTACTTGTCATTTCCAGTCTGACAAGCGTTAGTATTGAAGGCTTGAATTTCGAGGGGGAGTTCTGAACATTAATACGAATTAGAAAAGCTAACAAATTCGAGGCTCTTAGACAAAAATGTTATTCGTCGAACCATAGAAATGTATAAGACTGGTAGTCTTAGTGTACTCATCGTCTATTGAACTTCTGTTTCAATTTATGGTTGACCTAGTTTCTCCTCTAGGACTAGTTGACTATCATTCTGATCAACAAAGAAATTCTACCTATCGGAGATATTACTCTGACCTATTGACCAACCATGTTTTAAATAGTTCACGCGTAGACATTTTTCTCTCGGAGACCAGAAATGAGACGAAACGACTTCATGTAAACAAACCAAATGTCCCAAGATGGATTCCACACCACTCAAACCAATTTATACAAACACATATGAATCAGAATGTATTTTATTTGATCCATACTAAGTGAAAAAGAATAAAAATTTCACCAGACTAATGTTTATTAGTTCGAAACAACTCATAACGGTGCGAAATGTCTTAAATCGTCTTTCCGGTTTCTAGTCTCGTAACTCAAAAACGCCTCCGCTATTAAAAATAGTTCTGTACTGCAACTTCTTCAGTAAATACACACTGTTAAATTTGGGAATATTTTTAGCATTTAAGAACTTATTGATATCCTGTAGACGTTTTAATATTAAGTTTGATGCATACTTTATCCTACCTATCAGACATTAAAACGCATAAATTCTGAAATTCTATACATATTAACTTTGGACTTGATATGCAAAAGCTATGCAACATGATCATATCATTTGGGAATATTTTTAGCATTTAAGAACTTATTAATATCCTGTAGACATTTTAATATTAAGTTTGATGCATACTTTATCGTTCAACGAATGATTGTGCTGGTGATTAGGTTCGTGTCTTTATCTGCGACACATACGGAGCTAGGAAAGATGCGAAGTTTCGTATGGTTGACTATAAGTTATACTGTGGCAGAGAGACTGGATGTTCCGTTCGAATTAAATCGCGTTTATCGTGGCTTTTAAATTAATACAACTTCTTGCAGAAATCGGAAGTTATGGGCAAAAACAATTGATGGCCAAGTTATCTAAAAGTGGTAAATTGAATTTTGTGAAGCAGATGGACATAAAATGAAAAGATCATGTGGATTTACTATCGAATGAAGTTAATAAACCAAGTTTTGTTTGTAAATTAACAGGGTAATATAAACTCAATATATTTGTAATAAAACTTTTCATGACAGTCCAGTTTAAGTATAATTTATATACATTGTTTTCAAGGTGTATGGGCTGATAGACCTCCTCTTTTTCGAGTAGGGTTCTATCGAGGAGAAGCCAAGTAGAACCCTAGTCGAAAAAGAGGAGGTAAATTAGCTCATACACCGAGGAAACAATGTATATAACTGACTTATCCCCCATACTTTATCGAGAACTAATTATTTAGGCCTAGAGTTAAACAATATAATTTGCAAATGTATGCACCGAATCAATAGCAGGCATATTATGAACTAATCTTTAAATGACATTTATAAGAGGATACAACATTAAAAATAAAAACACTACTAGAGCCACATGTGGCACAGAGTGGGACTTTGCAAATGTGCAAATTGCTAAGGGAAATTTAAAAAAAATGGGCCCTGAACGTAAATCCGAAGTGTCAAAGAAGTCGACAACTTTTAAAAAAATTAAATTTTTGGAAAGGTTGTGAAACCGGAAGTAGTCACCAGACCTAACTTTTGAACATAGTAGCTGAAAACCTTTATCAATAACCTTCAACCTACAGAAGGTCAAGGTCACTCAAGGTCAAATTTACGAGAAACAAGTGTTTAAAATTTGGAAATGCATACAGTAATAACACCGGAAGTTGAAGCTAGACATCATATATGAAAGAATAAATGAACAGCCAAAGTCAATGACCGTTGATCCTAAAAAGGTCATGGTAAACAAAGGTCAAGGCCAAAAGAGAAATATTTTTTTTTTTAACCTTGTTCCCTTTTTTGAACTACAAAGCCGAAATCAATGAGCCTTTAACATAAGCTGACTAAAGCAATGCTGTAACTGTATGCAATGTCTTTTTTGAAAACAATTTAAACTTTACCTTTTTGTGGGATAAACAAAATTTTGACAAAAACAAATATTTACCCGGATGTACCACGCCCACATCAGATTTTTTATGTGACTTTATTTCTATTAATTATATCTGACTATGGCTAAATTATCAAGCCTTTGCATCTATTGGTTAACGAGATATACAATCATAAATGTCAAAAAAGGTCAAAATCTATAATCGGAAATTTTGATATTGATAAACCTCGTTCCCTTTTTTGAACTATACAGCAGAAATAGCTGAAATTTTGATATAATTGAGTTAAACTAATGAGGTTGGTGTGTGCAAAAACATTTTTCAAAAGAATGTAGTCTATGTTGATTTTTTCCAGACAACAAAATGTACACACAATTGAAGTTTAACCCGGATGTGCCACGCCCATGTCAATTTTTTTTGATGGATTCATTTATATGGGCTATGTTCACTTATGTTCCAATTTTCAAGTCTCTAAACGTAATGGATCATAAATTATGCATATATTAAAGTAAAAAAATTCAAAAAATCGGGTAAAGGTTTTCAAAATTTAAAGAAAACTAATTTCGCATTACAATACATTGTGATATATCGTTCGAAAGAGCTCATGAAGCCCATTCAGAATATGCAAAAATGAACTCTCTAGGTTAATTAGGTCACCTGTAGGAGCAGTACAAAGTTGCGAATTTGGCTAATTTTGGACACCTATAAAACCGGAATTTGATATCGGAGGTCAAATATTAAAGTATCATCAGGTAGCCAAGGTCGATGACCTTTGACCTACTAAAGGTCAAGGCCATCAAAGGTCAAGGTTACGAGATATAAGCCTTCAAATATTGAAAAAATTCAATTGCAAATTGCAAAAAAGCAAAATCGAAATTCAAAAATCGGCTTCCTGAGAATTCCAACAATTTTTATGTTCTTTCATTTGACACCAAAATCATTCAAATCGGACCAGCCGTTATGTCGGAATAGCAAATGTGATGTTTCAAGAAAATCAAAATGGCGGCCAAAGTTCTACTTCTGGGTTGAATTTTATTTTTAAATCAACTGTAGAATTACCTTGGCTACAGTTCAACGAAATTTCGTTGAATTTCATAAATATCACCGGAACTTATTTAACCGGAAGTGCAAATCGATTTTCCTCTTTATCCGGAAGTGGCGCAAAAATTTTGAATACGTTAAATTGTTTACATTAGTAACATGCATCTGTTATCAAAATTTCAGATTAATCCGAAAAAATTTTAAAAAAATCCAAAAATTTCGAAAATCGGCCAAAAAATGTACGCTACGAATTTTCGAAATTTGATATATTTTAAACTCATAGGACATTGAAATTTAGTCACAGATTCCAAAAATGAAAACCCGAGCAAAATCGGTCCAAAAATGTAGCTTCCAGAGTCGAAAAACCTGTTTTTGCTAATGTTGCAATGTGCAAATTGCACTTTTGCAAAACTGTTTCAATTTATATTTATTAACGAGGTCGCCACAGGAGTAGTGTGTTAATATTACTATATAAAGAGTCATGGAAATGTATTTTTCAATTCTCGAATATCCCGTCTTGAAATAACTTGTCTGAGTGCCGTAGAAATCTAGACTACGTAAAGCATACTTATACACATCTACTGAACTAATTTTCCAATTATTTCAAACAGACAACACATGTGAGAAGAGTGTTTTCTACATAAGGAGGACATGGTAGTAATCAACACCTTGTTTTCACTGCGTACATTTTTTTTACCTTCATTACTACTTTTACCACCGTCAGTTTGTGGGTCATCATCTAGACAAACATTTTGGGACGCTGCAGCATGATCTTCATAACCACTGACTAATTCTCCATGATATGCTTTCTGCCAGCCATAACATTATGATCTAGCTGGTATCATTAATACTGTAGAAAACTGACTATTTCGACATACAACACATGGTACGTCATAATCCATAATCGGCTTCGGCATATCCTCATATTCTGTACCATACATATATCCCCAATACTCACCATTAAAATATTTATTTTTATTCCATGACGGGTCTGGAGGAAGACAGACATATTCAGCTCAGCTGCTCCTCCATAATAATCGGAACGTGATCCACCAGTAAAACCTGGATATAAATTGATAATAATTACACACCCAGAAATATTTAGTGATTGTTATGATATGAAAACAGTAATAGAATATTATGGAAATATTTTGAGTGTACTAGCTAGTAAATAGAATTCCACACCAACCAGTGTTGACATCTTGTATATTATTAGTCTGCCAAATAAAACATAAAAAACATACCTGAATATACCAACTGAGATACATTTCTTGTGCAATCTCTACGTCCCCATCTTGTAAATAAACTGCCAGTGTCTAAATTTAGAAGGTATATATATAGACATATTAAGATAACAAAATATGCTGTATTTATTAAAAATATTGGACAAATTAAAATTCAATAGCGCAGTAGCTAAGGGGAGCCAAGGGGGTGTGTTCCTCGTGAAAAATACCCCCACCCAACACCTTTTGTACTACATCTTCAAAATTGTGTCTCGATTGGAGAACAACTTTACTAGTAATATATCAGTAATCTCTATAACATCTTTACTAGTTATGTATATCAGTAATCTCTATAACATCTTTACTAGTTATATATCAGTAATCTCTATAACATCTTTACTAGTTATAAATTAGTAATCTCTGAAACAACTTTACTAGTTATATATCAGTAATCTCTATAACATCTTTATTAGTTATATATTAGTAATCTCTAGAACAACTTTACTAGTTATATATCAGTAATCTCTATAACATCTTTACTAGTTATATATCAGTAATCTCTATAACATCTTTACTAGTTATAAATTAGTAATCTCTGAAACAACTTTACTAGTTAGTTATATATCAGTAATCTTTATAACAACTTTACTAGTTATATATCAGTAATCTCTATAACATCGTTACTAGTTATAGATTAGTAATCTCTAGAACAACTTTACTAGTTATATATCAGTAATCTTTATAACAACTTTACTAGTTATAAATTAGTAATCTCTGAAACAACTTTACAAGTTATATATCAGTAATCTTTATAACAACTTTACAAGTTATATATCAGTAATCTTTATAACAACTTTACTAGTTATATATCAGTAATCTTTATAACAACTTTACTAGTTATAAATTAGTAATTTCTGAAACAACTTTACTAGTTATATATCAGTAATCTCTAGAACAACTTTAGTAGTTATATATCAATAATCTTTATAACAACTTTACTAGTTATATATCAATAATCTTTATAACAACTTTACTAGTTATACATTAGTAATCTCTGAAACAACTTTACTAGTTATATAACAGTAATCTCTACAACATCTTTACTAGTTATACATTAGTAATAGAACAACTTTACTAGTTATATATCAATAATCTTTATAACAACTTTACTAGTTATATATCAATAATCTTTATAACAACATTACTAGTTATATATCAATAATCTTTATAACAACTTTACTAGTTATATATCAATAATCTTTAGAACAACGTTACTAGTGATATATTAGTAGTCTTTATAACAATTTTACTAGTTATACATCAGTAATCTCTACAACATCTTTACTAGTTATACATCAGTAATCTCTGAAACAACTTTACTAGTTATATATCAATAATCTCTAGAACAATTTTACTAGTTATACATTAGTAATCTCTAGAACAACTTTACTAGTTATATATCAATAATCTCTAGAACAACTTTACTAGTGATATATTAGTAGTCTCTAGAACAACTTTACTAGTAATATATAAGTAATCTCTCGAACAACTTTACTAGTAAAATTTAAAGACACAAACTTTTTGGTGCAAAGGAGAAAGAAAAATAAAATCAGCTAAGTCAAACAATTAACAGAACTGTTGACATGAGACGACGTTGATATTTGTTTAATTCATAAATATTGTCGGCCATTAGAAGGTCCAACCAACAGAGAATATGTCAGCTTAGATCTGGATGTTTTAATTCCTGTGAATCGTTATTTTGTAAATCCAGCATCTTTGTAAAATACAAAAAAAAAAACTACTTTTAATTTTAGTTCACCAAAAAAAAAATTTGTGAAAAAAGTATTAACTTTGTTGTGGTTGATTTTCTCTTCTGGCCACTTTTTCAAGTTCAACAATTTTGGTATCTTGAAATTTAACATGTGCTAAAATAGCATTTCTTGCTGCTGTTTGATTTTCTCGGTCGTCTTCTATTTTCATCTCCAAATTTTTAATTTTGTCTAAAATCGTGATGTCCTGTTCTGGAATTTTGGTATTTTGAACTGTAACATTTGCTAAAATATCATTTCTTAATGGTCGTTGATTTGCTTGGTTGACTTTTTTTTCTAGTTCTACAATTTTCATCTTCAAATCTTTAATTTTGGTATTTTGTTGCTCGAATCTTGAATTTGTTGCTCGATTATTGTATTTTGTTGCTCGATTCTTTTATTCTTAAACATGTATTTATAATGCCCTGTACCTGATCATCCAGTCTGACTTATTTCAAGACACAGACGTCACTTCCCGTTTTTCTTTCTGGAATAACAGGAACCACGGGCACCCAATGAGAATTTTGAATGCACAAAATAGATGTTTAAAGTGTCTTTCATACACACAAAAAGGCTAGAAAACCTCTTTCGAATCCCTTTAATGTTTTGTAGCTGTTTCAAATTCGGTAAAGGTCGAAAATGTTCATAAAAATATGTATTTAATTCTACGGATTTTGATGATTCATGACACCCAAACACTAAGATATCTACTAATAATACTATCTACTAGCCCTGATTACAAATGGAATTTGGATGAAACCCAGATTCATCAGATGCCATTGTTACTAAATTATTAACAAAAAGTAAAAGTTTAAAAACTGTCAGATATATTCATTGAAAAATACAGTCCAAAGCCAAACAGAATATGAGTACGTTAAATATTTAAATGAAATCGCAAAAATTTAGGGTTGAACAGACTCGCAGGAATTCCGCAAATCCACCCTTGCACAATTTACCCCCCATCCCCAATATGAAATTGCTTCCTATGGGTCTGTTGAAGGTATCATCACGACCCATGTCGTGATTGGACCCTGGACCTTTAGGTTACCAAGAAAACGTCCAACGCACTAAGCCACCGGTCAATTTAAGTTATGTAAGTTATTTAAGCAACGAATGCTGATTGCATTCATTACACACAATTGACAAAACAAATTTGGGTTTGGAGAAAATGCTTTACTTTATTATAACTGTTTCCAAATACAATGTTATGAATGTTAACGCACAAATCCAATATAAAAAAAACAAACATGACAAAGGAGTAAATCGAATCAAAACTGAAAAAAAAATTAAAAAAAACATTATTATCTTCCAACCTGGGTGCTAACCGGAAACTAACAATAAGAGAGTTACTTCCTTTAACCAATAAATCACAGGGGCTTGTAGTTTATATCAATTAGGTGCAACGAATGCTGATTGCATTCATTACACACAATTGACAAAACAACTTTGGGTTTGGAGAAAATGCTTTACTTTATTATAACTGTTTCCAAATACAATGTTATGAATGTTAACGCACAAATCCAATATAAAAAAAACAAAGATGACAAAGGAGTAAATCGAATCAAAACTGAAAAAAAATTAAAAAAAACATTATTATCTTCCAACCTGGGTGCTAACCGGAAACTAACAATAAGAGAGTTACTTCCTTTAACCAATAAATCACAGGGGCTTGTAGTTTATATCAATTAGGTGCAACGAATGCTGATTGCATTCATTACACACAATTGACAAAACAACTTTGGGTTTGGAGAAAATGCTTTACTTTATTATAACTGTTTCCAAATACAATGTTATGAATGTTAACGCACAAATCCAATATAAAAAAAACAAAGATGACAAAGGAGTAAATCGAATCAAAACTGAAAAAAAATTAAAAAAAACATTATTATCTTCCAACCTGGGTGCTAACCGGAAACTAACAATAAGAGAGTTACTTCCTTTAACCAATAAATCACAGGGGCTTGTAGTTTATATCAATTAGGTGCAACGAATGCTGATTGCATTCATTACACACAATTGACAAAACAACTTTGGGTTTGGAGAAAATGCTTTACTTTATTATAACTGTTTCCAAATACAATGTTATGAATGTTAACGAACAAATCCAATATACAAAAAACAAAAAACAAACATGACCAAGGAGTAAATCGAATCAAAACTGAAAAAAAACTAAAAAAAAACATTATCTTCCAACCTGGGTGCTAACCGGAAACTAACAATAAGAGAGTTACTTCCCTTAACCAATAAATCACAGGGGCTTGTAGTTTATATCAATTAGGTGCAACGAATTCTGATTGCATTCATTACACACAATTGACAAAACAACTTTGGGTTTGGAGAAAATGCTTAGTAGTTACTGAGCTTATAGATTTAAAGCAAGTTTCCCCCATTCCATTTTTCATTTCATGGGGAAAAAACTTGCTTTAAATCTATAAGCTCATGGGGGAAAAAATGCAACCAAATTGAGCGTACCCAAAACAAAACCCCTACATTTCATAAAACACCCTACATTTTTCATAGAATTCTTACAACAAACACCTTCAATAAATTTCCTACATTCCATCAAGTCCCTACCTAGCATAAAATACCTCAAATTACATATTATCCCACTATTTGAAAATGATTTATTTATCTTTGAAATCCATTGTGGTCTGGTTTTATTAAGATTGACAGATTTAGTTCCCTTTAATCATGTTGCATTGTCATCGTATAAACGTCATTATTTGATTACTATGAGCTAACTGTATTCATGGTGAACTGATCAATAAACTATGAGCTAACTGTATTCATGGTGAACTGATCAATAAACTATTTCTAAGAATCTAATCAAATACATTACGTGATAATATTGAGGTTATTGAACTGTATTTGAGACATTAATTCGCCCTTAGGTCTTTATTATAGATCAATATTGAGGTTATTGAACTGTATTTGAGACATTAGTTCGCCCTTAGGTCTTTATTATAGATCAATATTGCATGAATATATAACGTCAATACATTGATTACTATGGGAACAAGCTGTTTCTAGGAAATAGTATTCAGTTTGCGTTCTTTGTTTGAGACAGACACATCTACAGGGGAAACATGGCAGAAGAAAGCATGTCAGTGGGATCTCAATCTTCAGACACAGGTAAGTACATTTTAATATGTAATTATCTGTCATTTTATAGCTGGGTGGCGTACGAGCGTGTTAAATAGTTTTCCTCGTTAAAACACTATGTTTTTTTTATTTTCAGCTCAGATGTATACAACTGATATTGAAGCTCACATAAACTACCACCAGATTCATTTAGATCATTATATGGAATTAAGAGAAAAGATACTACTTGAAGGTATAGAAACAGTTGTAGATTATCATTTTGAAATGAAAAAATCACTTATTAGAAGACCAAAACCTCTAACTTTCAACAAAAGTTTTACCAAAGATAAGGAAGTGTTAAAAAAACTCAAAAATAGTGTGTGTGAGTTGCCCCATTCGCAGGAATTAAAACATTTTGACAATAGTATAAAAGAAGAGAACACGGTTAAAGACATAGTGAAGGATTGCGATAGTTTTATTAAACAAAACTCAGCGCAAACTATTCAAGTGTATGTAACGTATGGACAGTGGCTCCAGAAACTTTTTATATTAAATTTTGGTTTATTTACTAATTTCGTTAAAACCAACTTAAGTATTTCGCTAAGCCATTCTAGAAAACTAAGACGTCTTGCAAAACTATGTACCCAATACCCAAAGTTTAAAACAGTCACAGTTTCAGTTACTCAATTTCTTAGTTGGATGCCTGATATTGACAAGGAATTAAAAGCCAGTACTGAACAACAGAGGTTTTGGAAAGGAACGTGAGTCATAATGACTGTACAATATTCACGTAATAGAGTTTCTAGATTATACAGAATGTATTGATTCAATGCTTCACTCGTTTATGACTCTGTCTAAATGGACTATTGATTTTACCCTTAACAACTTTCTTTGTGTAATGCAACATGTTGATAATCGATATTCATCACGTGTTACGGCTCTTATAGAAATAATACTTGTAACTACAGAGTGATCTTTTCAAAGCGGTCCCTGGATACCAGTGTTTATCCGTAGTCAAGGAGTTGATTGATACAGTATAAGTTGTTACCTGCCTTTACACATTGTTATTTATATAATAATACTTTAAACTATGGAGTTGATTAATACAGTAAAAGCTGTTACTACAAATTATTGAATTTATTTATTGTTGTTATTAAACATTATAACGCGGATATCTTTGTTATGGTGTATTTATATAGTATAGTGTTATAGCGTGTAATGTCATCATGACCGGCCCTGTAGGACCGCTCTAAAAATAACTCAAGCTTCACGCAATCGATAGTTTGTCTTCAGTAGATTTATAGTGTGTAATGTCATCATGACCGGTCTTAAGTAGACATATACCGCGTGTTATTTGTGAGTTGCTAGGGACATTAACTAAAAATAGATGTGTGTAATGTCACGATAACCGGTATTAACATTGTGAGTGATACAGTAAAAGTTGTACCTCCCTTTACACATTGTTGAACTTATTTATATAATAATACTTGAAACCATGTAGCGATTCTGTATGATCACCTCTTGGTTACCAGTGTTTATCCGTAGTCAAGGGGTTGATTAATACAGTAAAAGTTGTTACTAAACATTGTTGAACTTATTTATATGTTGTTATTTTGTTCTATTAAACATTATATATACATATGGTAAATTTATTGTATGTTATCAAAATAATTCCTCTAAAAATGGCAAATAAAATTCTTGATCCAATTTTTAGATTATACGATCCAATTCTTTATTCATTTAATAAGAAAAAAGAAGATTACATTATTATTAGTGCATCTGTGGGGTCTAAATCCCAACTAAATGATGGTGGGAGGGTCACTTTCGAGATCAATTCACTGTCAAATTGGTTGCTACTGTCTGATGCCTATTTCAGATGCGATTTCAAAATCAAGGACGGAACAGCAAATGAAAATAGAGTCCCACAGACTAATACAACGTTAGAAAACAATTTCTTTCCTTCTTTATTTAGCGAAATGGTTTTGGAAGCGGGATCAAACCCCATAGAAACCATCAAACACCCTGGAGAATTTGACACAATGTTGAAAACAGTCCTTTACCCCAAAAACTACGATTCAGTCTCCGGTTGGATACCCGATGTTGGTGATGGAAACGTTTTAAAAGAACCAGTAAGAACTGTAGCTAACGATGCTGATGAGGCTAGAATGAGAGTCATTGCCAGAAATAGCATTGAGAGAATCGGTAGAGCAGTAAACCAGGGGTTTGACAAACGAGTAAATCAGTACAATAATGTTGTTGAGGATAATAGATGGGGTAATTACGTAAATTGGAAATTATATCCTTTATTCGGTCTTTTAGAACATCGAAAAGTTTCTATAGGTTTACCATTTAAAATTCATTTACAAAGAGAAATTAATGACGATAAGATATTCTTTGGAGAAGCTAATTCAAATGCAAAATTAGAAATAACAAATCTCCAACTTTTCATACCCGTAATAACACCATCAATTGAAGTAGAAACGAGAATATTCAACTCGTTAACTAAAGACATTGAAATAGCTTTTCTTCGTCGCAACACTGTAGGGAGCATGACTTTAACTGGAGAATCCACAACATGGCCAATCACTAACAGCATTAAACCAGCAAGATATTTAATAGTTGGTTTCAAGAACTTACCAGATTCTCAGACAAATAACAACAATATCTTTAGAGTGGCAATGAACCAAACTCAAAATCCTATAATCCGTAAAGTTCAAGTAAGATTAAACAACGATAATTATCCTAACCAACCTTTAACTATTAATCCATCCACAAAGGATTATAATGAATTGTATAGAAATTATAAAAATATGTGTGAATTATTTGGAAATCCACCTCAGTTTGGATATGTAGATTTTGCAATTAATCACCCAATCTTCTGTTTTGATCTATCAGCTCATCAAGAAGATATTTTCAAAACTGGAGTAAACATAAATATTCATATCGAAAAAACACAAGGAGATGTAACCGGTTATTGTTTATTATTGGAAGAAGCAAAACATATAATGAAAATATCCGACAGACGGATGATTCGAATAGAATAAATTAATCCCTTAAAAATGAAACCCGAAACTTTAGTAAAAAGAATAATAGATGCTATCGAAACAGAAAAGCCAACTACAATTACTTACAATGGTAAAAGAATCAGCATAACTAAAAAACTTATTGATAAATATAAACACTGTAAAGTACGAGATGATATAGATTTGGAAAGAATTGACAAGAACATAAAGGAAGGTGGATTTTTACCTTTCCTACCCTTGATCTTTGCAGGTTTGGCCGCAGCCGGTGCCACGGCCGGCGGAACAGCAGGAATAGTTCAAGCCGTCAATGCCAAGAAAGCAGCCGAAGCTGAAAAAAGTGAAAAACGTAGACATAATTTGGAAATGGAAAAGTTAGCAAAAGGTTCGGGAGTAGCAGACATATTAGGTACAGTTAAAGAATTTGGAAATCGATTTAGTGAAGAAACTAAGAAAACTGTCAAACAAGGATTAACTAAATTAGTGGATAGTATTGACACAGGGGAAATCAAAGTCAAACATAAGGGTAATGGAATATTTTTTAAAAATATACACAGTGGAGAAGGAATATATCTTTCAAAGTATAAAGGAGAAGGTGTAATTTTTGGTACATAAAAATGAGAAGGAAATTTAATCATTCAGAAATATTTCCTAATAATCCAATGCTCATGTGTATATGCGGTAATTCAGGTTCTGGGAAAACTCATCTCACTTTTAACATGTTGACAACATCCAACCTTTTAGATTTCGATTCTCTATATATCTACACAACAACACCAGAACAATCGTATTATCAATTTCTCAAAGCTTTAGAATATTTACCAAAGAAATATGTTCAAGAATTATTTCAATACATGTATTACGATAAAGAAGAAATGGAAATAAAAGATATCTAAGATACCTTCATAAAAGAAAAGAATCCATCTTTCAATCCAACTGACATAAAAGTGTTTCTGACAAAAAATGTAAATGATCTGGACTTGTCTAATATTGATAGCAAACGAAAGAACTTAATATTGTTTGACGACTGCGTAGCGCAAAAAAATCAATCTGTTCAACAAGAATTCTTCACGAAGGGAAGACATCACAACTGTCACTGCTTATACCAATCCCAATCTTTTTACGGGATGGATTCTATGTTTATTAGAAAAAATGCTAATTGTTTTTTATTATTTGAATTAAACGATAAAGATTTATCTCAAATCATACAGTCGATAAATCACGGAATGGACAGAGATTCGTTTAAAAAGGTTTGTAAAGCTCAATGGAGAAATCCAGAGGAACATGGATATGTATTCGTTAATACCAGAAAACCTGCGGGTGAAAGAGTAATGATAAACATATGTTAATTTATTTTTTTAAAAATGGAATGGAATAATATTTTAAAAAGAAATAGAGAATATATCAAAGCTAAGAATAAAATAAAGACCCAAGTTGAAAATAACAGATTACAACAACTTGGATTAACAGAAAATCTACAAACTTTATTTAAACCAATATTAAAAAGTCAAGAGGATATCAAGAATAAATTAGAAGCTCCTAAACAACAAATTCAACAATCTCCTCCACAAATAGAATATCCCATTGAAGATGATGGAATCGTAATCAGGACATTAGATGATATAAAACGTTATTTTTCAAATCCAAATCCAACCCTAGCCAAAACAATAAAGCCAACAATTGATCAGGATGGATTGATTCTTAACGGTTTTAGGATACGTTTCAATCAAAACAACCCAACATTTAAGATTGACAGAATAGACGCTATATATGATTTAACACCCGGTATGATTAATCTTTTGAATGGGTATGATAAAGATTATAATTTCAAAGATTTAAATTCATACGTGGACATTCTTACATCGACAAGGACAGGAGGACCAAAAACTTTAAGATTAAGAAGACTGGAAAAAGAATTAGATGATAACACCGATGGTAGTGATGATAACTACACTGATGATATTATAGAAGAAATCGATGACTTTTTGGGACATACAGGAGATGGTGTAATTTTTTTATCCGACAACAACGAAGAATTGCTTAATAGATTGCAAATGATATTAGCAGCAATGAAGGAAGGACATCAATCACACAGACAATATAATGAAATAAATTGTATATTAAAAAGACTCCTACAAAAAGGTATCATAGATAAACATGATTATAAAAGTGTTATTAAAAATGAGTCAACTATTCGTCATCACCTCAAATAAATCAGACATTAAATTATCTCCAGATTATGAGTATGAACTCGATCGAAATCAAGAATATGAATTGGGATTAAAGTATTTCTCTGTTTACAATTCCATTAAAAATATCAACGAAGATAATAACAAAATAAAAATATCAACAGATAATGGAGCAACATTCAAAACCATAAGTTTACTACCAGGAAGTTACGAATACATAGCCATTAACGAATACCTATCTGAATACGCAGGAAGTGTCAATGGTAAAAACAATATTGAATTCGAAGGTAATTTAAATTTGAACAAAATGAAATTGATATTAAGAAATAATAGTCAAGTTGATTTCAACGTAGAAAATTCATTGAATACGTTACTAGGATTTGATAAACGAGTATACACCCAATCTACTATAGCACCACATAAAGCTAATATCGAGAATGATGTCGATGTGATCAATATACATTGCAATTTAATAAACGGTGGATTTTTCAATAAATACAAACGTCAGATTATTTACAGTCTTCCAACATTCACTGTTCCGATTGGATATAGAATTATAGAAAAACCATTTCAAACTACGTATTTACCACTTAATTCCTTTATGATCAAAGATATAAATCTGGAAATCAAAGATGGTAAAAATAGGTTTATAGACTTTGGAAACGAAGAAATTGTTATTCAACTTCATTTAAAAAGAATTAAGTAACTCTTCATTTTCTTCTTGAATAGTTAGATAATCGAAATCATCAAATTCATAGTTTTCATCCAAACTCAATTCATCTTTATTACAATAAGGATACATGATTCCTTCACTATTTGGAGCCTTTCTCTTTACAAGATTTAAATAACTTCTAAAAACTTTCTTTTGTTTATCATCATCCCTTGGAATAACTACTCCATTTGTGAAACTTTTTTCCCAATTTCTCTTAAATTCATTTGATATATCATATCCACTAGCCAACCGAATATAATCGTCTACAGTTATCTTATCATTAGAATAACCTTTAAATGTTTTCTTTTCTTTTAAAACACCATCTGAAGTTAGTATGATATTGTATTTGACTTTCGGCGCTAAATATAAACCGAATATAATTCCACCATCACCGTAATCATTCTTTCCTTTACAGTATTCATTTTCGGATACTAATCCAGCTTCATTTAATTTATTCCAATTTCTAGATGAAATGTATAAACTATCAGTATCGGTATAGTATATTTCCGGTTGATAAAACCCATCTATTACATGAATAAAATTGTTCATTATTTTCTTACTGTGCGATAATACGAATGATCCCAAATGACTGGGTGTAAGTCGTGTAGATTTACTATTTACATCGTCAATTTCTTTTTCTTCTTCTTCTATATCAACAATGTATTGAGTCTCATTTATTTTTTCATAGTGTTTAACATGTGAATCAAAGTTAGCCTTTAAAGTTACGTCATTCCAAAGATGTTTTGATGAAGATATATCCTTCTGAATAGATTTCCCATACAGGGCATTACCTAATAATTTCATGCAATTACTACCAACGATATTGCCATCCCTTTTGAATTGATTTCTTAGATCTCTCAAAATTAAAATGTAGTCTCTATAGGGAGGAGTTCTAAAGTTTTCTTCGTATACTATGCCATCTAATATTCTAATAATTCGTCCACCAGCTTTTACTATTTCTTGAATATCGACCGATGTTAAAACATTTGAACAGAAACCATTTCTGAATCTTATTTTAGTGCCAGTTTCCTTTTTTCCTTCTTTGTTCGTAAAACTAATTTTATCTTTAGCTGGTATCGGTTGGAAGAACATGTTTTTGGGATACTCAAACCAAACTGTTAAAATAGCAGTTTTGGGTCTAAAGTTTTGTTCATTGAAGAGTCTTACAAATTCTTCTTCTTCTTCTGGTAAAAACGGTCTACCACTTTCTGCTTTGGGATATTCACTATCTAAATCTGACATAGCAGAAGCATACAAACCGTTAGCATCAAATGCCATCAGTCTAGAACATGTTATATTTTTAGGTTTTGAATTAACCTCTGTTTTATCTTTATCACTTTTACTATATTCTTTAAATAAATCAATTATGTTGTCGTCATTTGTTTGTGTATATTCCTTTAATACATCACAAATTTCATTGATTTTATCAGTTGTAAATATTTTTCGATTTGCAGAAACCCTTCCTCCTTTAATAGAGCGTCTTATAAAATGTCTTATAAAAGGGTTAGTGTGTGAGTAAACCTTTTCTATATTTTGTTTTTCAGTATGTTTTGGTACGAGTCTTGTACTTTCGTAATATGGTTCTTCAACCATTTCTTTATCGTAATGATACAAATAATACCACCCCTTTAAAGATAGAGATGGAGCCGTTAGATTATTAGAAACGCTCTGGAATACAACGTCTTTCATAACTTTGTTATATTTTATCAAGCATGCTCCAAGACATAGGGTGTCTCGCTTTGCATATGGTTCCCATTCGTGTCTTAAAATTTCCCAGTTATCTTTGGTATATTTTGCAATGTCTACATCAACGATCTTTCTCAAATTCATTGGTAGATTAGACGACTTTCCCCATGTTGCTAAACTAGATGCTTCGTGTTGATAGGAACATGTGAAATTAATATGCTGTAAATAATTGGATTTATTTTTTCTATCTTTCTGTCGTTTCCATCTTTTCTGTAAATCTTCATCAGTGTATGGATTAGATAATGGTAAAGAAAGAATTCCTCTGGGTGTTATTAGTGGACATTGTGTTAGTTTCTTTATGTTTTTAATTACGATCCAGTTATCAAAACCACTACCGTTATGAGAAATCAATGTTAATCTTTTTTTTATCATATTTACCTAAATATTTCAACATTTGATCTATACAATCTGTGCCTACAAATATTTCTACTATTTTCATTAGTTTGTTATAAAATGCTTCTGGAATATTATCAGTGGGAGGTATCATCTCTAACTTTTTTCTTAGCTTTTCTAAATTAATTAACGTACATGAATAAGGAATTGATTTACGCGTTTCACTATCTGAATACGTTTCACAGTCCCAAGCGAATAAAGTATCATCACTCATATTTGAAAATACGTTTAGTTTCAAAGGTGATACTTCTTTTACAGCATTATCATCTCTACATGTTTTCCATACCTGTTCATAATTATCTTCTATTTCTTTAATCCCTAATTTTTTTTGATTTCTTCTTATAAGACAGAAATGTGAGTTATGTAAATATAAAACCCAATCTAATGCCTTGTCCATGTTTACATCTGTGAGGGCGGGGCGTACATTTCTATTTTCGGGAGTGTAAATTTGAAATGAAGTATTACATTTCTCATTGAATTTATTAATTCTAGCAGCTGTCATTACTCCTTTTCTATTCGCTTTTGGAAATGTATTAATGAATGTTTGAAATTTATTTGTTAAATCTTTTTTCAAAACATGATTTACGCATTTGATAAAACAGTTACCATCTGTTGGTATATAACAATTTCTACCTTTATATTCATTTATCTTTTTAAGTAGTTCAGTTCCTCTACCAGCGTTTGATCTTCTTATTTCCTTAAAATTGTCTCTACGTAAAATTATTTTCCCTGTAAAATACCAATCCGAGCAGTCAGATTTTGCATCCATATTAGACAAAATGGTCTTAAAAGTTTTGGAATTGAAACCAAGAAGTTTCATGAATTGTTTGTGATTTCCATTCTCGATTATCCTACCATCTATTTCAATTTGACCCTTAAATGTTGAAAATTTATGAGTAATAGCCCTGATAAGATCGGTAAATAGTACGTTTTCTATGAATGTTTCATCGTCTATAATTTCAATGTTATTCATATTTTTTATATGTTTTTTTTAATTACTTAATTTTTGGAGTTCTTTTTATTATCTTTTATTGCTGATATTTGTATATTAAATTTATCCAAAATTTCATTAAATTCTTCCAACTCTTCAACGCTAATGATCTTATCTTCTCTTGATCTTTCGAAGAAAATATACAACTTATTAAGATATGTATTTAAGATATCTGTTTTCTTTTTAAAATAAGATTTATGTTTGGATGTAAAACCCATAGCAATCAATCCACAAGATGAGGTTTGAATAGCAGTAATTGCGGCTAATACAGTTGGAATAAGTATTGGCACCATCAATCCGCCAGTTACTGCCGTTGCAATTGTTGTTCCTACTGTTAAAACTACACTTAGTGCTTTGAAAGCAGAATCAATTCTACTCCATCTTTTCTTACATTTATTATATTGTTCTAGTTTTACTTTTAGTTCGTTTTGTTTGTCTATCAGGTATTTTTGTCTACTTTCTTGTTCCATTTTTAAACGTTAAATTAAGTGAACTTCCGATAATGCTCTACGTACATCCTTAGGGTTTTGTGCAATAGTGACATGTACATGTACTAAGAATGCTTCTTGTTTTGACTCCTTGTTCTTCTTATCCCGATAAACAAAAAAATTTGGTTTTTTTTCAATAGAGATTTCTATGAAAAAATATGATACATCTATATTTTCTGTTAATGCTATTGGAAAATGTTTTAATTGTTGATTTTTATTAACATCAACAGAGAAGAAAAGATCATTATGAACAAAATATAGTTTCACATATTCAAAATCTGTTGTTCGTAAAAAATCATAAATCTGTTTTTCATTTTCTCGTGGTTCTGGATTTCTAACTATGCTTACTGATGGTGGAGTTTCCGTTTCCAATATCATGTCATCAAATAAATCAAATACGCAATATCCCACCACATTATCTTCCGGTTCGATTGAGATTCTAAGCTTATCTACATAGAACTGATTTGACGAAATATTAAAAGGTAAAAATACCTCCCAAGATTTAAATTCTTTAGTATCTACGATGTTATCATTTTTGATAAAGTGAAAAAATAAAAGAGATTTACAATTAGTGAATCGATCACGAATTGAAAAATCGACTTTTACCTTCATAGGAAAAAATATTTCAATTATAGTTTTCCCCCATATTTCACTCTGACTCAGACTATCAAAAATCCTTGTAGGAATATCAATATCAGTATTAATAACGCTAAGCCTTGTAGGAAGATCAATATCAAATCTCATAATTATTTTAAACCCATATTTATAATTAGAATAGATTCTTTCACGGTCATCCACCTTTATATGTTCTTTGTCCTCTTTAAAAGATGGAAGAAAGAAATAATAGGGTTTAATATATTCTAGTTCATTGAGATTATTTTGTAATGTGGTTATATTTGTTTCCTGTTTTAAAACTTCATTATTAATAGTAGTTATCCGTTGTTGAATCTCACTATAATCAATATTTTGTATTTGTTGTTGAATATAAGTTTTAATTTCACTATCATCAATATTTTGTATTTGTTGTTGAATATAAGTTTTAATTTCACTATCATCAATAGTTTCTATCTGTTGTTGAATATAAGTTTTAATTTCACTATCATCAATATTTTCTATCTGTTGTTGAATATAAGTTTTAATTTCACTATCATCAATAGATTTTAGTTCGTTTTGTAATTCAGTTTTAAATTTAGTTTCCAGAGCAGTTAATTCTTGTTGTAATTTATCTTCACTTATGCCTGGATTAATATTGGATATTAGTTGTTTAAGATCTACTTTTTGCTTTGTTAGTTTATCATCTAAATTAGATATTAATGACCTTAAATTTTGTAATTGAGTTTTATCTATTGTATTGACTAATTGTTGTTGAATAGATTCTATTTGTTTTTATACGCCCTCATCTCTCTATGAGGACGTATATTGTAGTCACCCCTGTCCGTCCGTCCGTCCGTCGGTCCGTCCGTCCGTCGGTCCGTCCGTCAACATTTGCTCGTAAACGCTCTAAAAACTAGAGTTTTTGACAGAATCAAATGAAATTTGATATGTGTATACATATTCATAAAACGAAGATCAAGTTCGAATTTGAGCTATTTTCGATCGTTAGAAGCAGAGTTATTGCCCTTGCCCCAAATCCGTCAGTCCGTCCATCAACATTTGCTTGTAAACGCTCTACAAACTAGAGTTTTTGACAGAATTAAATGAAATTTGATACGTGTATACATATTCATAAAACGAAGATCAAGTTCGAATTTGAGCTATTTTCGATTGTTAGAAGCAGAGTTATTGCCCTTGCCCCAAATCCGTCGGTCCGTCCATCAACATTTGCTTGTAAACGCTCTAAAAACTAGAGTTTTTGACGGAATCAAATGAAATTTGATATGTGTATATATATTCAGAAAACGAAGATCTAGTTCAAATTTGAGCTATTTTCGATCGTTACAAGCAGAGTTATTGCCCTTGCCCCAAATCTTAAATATGCTATTACTCTCTTAGTTTTCAACCGATTTTGATGAAACTTAAAATGGATGTTATTTGACCTAAATCGAAAGGTTTGAGAAAGTTTAGTTTTCTCCTGATTAAATTATTTCCATCTTCGACTTTTTCGTTAGGCGTATATGGCCGTGGTCCACTATCTTTGTATTTCGCTATCATCACTAAGTTTACTTTCTAATGCGGTTAATTTATCTTCACTTATGCCTGGATTAATATTGGATATTAGTTGTTTAAGATCTACTTTTTGCTTTGTAATCTTGTCATCTAATTTAGATATTAATAACCTTAAATTTTGTAATTGAGTTTTATCTACTGTATTGACTAATTGTTGTTGAATAAAACTTTTTAAACTTGTTACTTCTTTTTGTAATTTACCATCATCAATATAATCTAATTCTTTCAATTTAGATTCATTTATAAAAATTTTATTATTTATTTGTCGTTTGAAGAATCTTTTCACATCAGCTATTCGATCTTTTAAATGGTTTTTATCTACTTCAATTAAATTTATTTGATCCATTAAATATTTCTTATGAACAGTATCATTATCGTTTTCCGGAGATTTTAAATTAGTTATACCAAAATTATTCATATCAATATCACCCTGAAGAATGTCTCCGATTTGATCCACAAAATATGGTTTGATTTTATTGATTGAAAATGTAGTGTTTGGTTTTTTAGTATCTAAAGGTAAAGCGCCTAAACCAAATTTATTTGCCATTTTTATTGAGTTAAATTTATTACAATTTCTTCGAACTGTTTTCCTAAACTCAACTGATATAAAACCCAAAGTGAAAGTTGTCCACAAAACTTTTGACCCGGATTTTGTATTTGAAATGTAGAAGATTTAATTGGTTGATTAGTTATATTCATTATCTCTTCAGTGGGATCTAATCCAAAAGAGTCGAAAAAATAAAAGTTAGAGTCTTTGTACAAAGCAGAATGATGAACGCCTTTTTGATCGGAAGTGTGTATATTTGTTATAGCATAGAATTTACCTTTCTTACTTTTGAGATTATTTATTTCATCTCTCATACAATAATAAAACGGTGATATGTTTAACTCATTCGCCCATCTCATAAGTTGGAAGTTTGTGGTTGTATCGGTTCCATATTTATCGAGAAATTCATTCATTTTTAAAAGTCAGTTTTTTGAAGTTCATTTTGATAAAACCTACCTATAATTTGTTCTTTGTCTTGATCGATTAATTCATATGTTGGAGGGGATGTGCTATTTACTTTATCTACGATAAATATTTCGTTTGTCCAATAACCAACATATCCTTTTTCGAATTTACTTTTATATTTATAAATACGAACTCGATCTCCAACTTTAAATTTGGGTTTAATATTTAAATTGTTTATCTCATTTTCGTAGTTATGTTGCGCGTTAATTGATCTTATAATATTTGGATTTTTTGAGGCTTGTGCTGGTGACACTCCTATAGATGAATGTATTTTGTTATTGTATTCGTCTACGACCTCTGGTAATATTTTTAGCCATTTTTGAGATTTTAATTCCGTGAACTTTTTGAATAGTTTATTTTTTAGAGTCCTGTTGAATCTTTCAATAACTACAGCCTTACCTTCGTTGTGAGTACTGTAAATTTCAAACCCCACAGATTTCATATTTTTGTTATAAAATTCGCTCCCTTTATCTACCCATAACTTTTGGGGCCGTCTGTCAGATTGTTTCATTATGGTTTCAAATGCGTGTTTGACTGAGATTCCAGTTTTGTTTTTGAGAGGAATAACCCAAGCATAACGTGTATATAAATCAATAACTGTTAAACAATATTTATATCCCCTTTCAACTGGCATATTAATTAAATCTGCTGACCATATTTCATCTTTATCAAATACTTTAACTTTTAAATAATGTTTGTTTTTTCTAAATTCTTTATGAATTTCATCCGCCAATCCCATACCCAATTTCATCTTTGCTTTTAACAGTTTAATGATTAGCGCTCTTTGCATTCTCTCTTTGAATGTTGGATTTGGAATATTTTCGAGTTCGATTATCATTTGTTTGTCTGCTTCGTGTCTGAAGTTTATGTCTTTGTTTCTGTAAAGTATGTCGTGTTTAAGCGCAGCAGCGTCAACTCTATTGACTGGTTCTTCCCCTGGTTTGGGTTTATCGTTTTCGTCTAATCGCAGATCTAATCTAGTACCTGGACCGGTGTAATTATGACCTGGAAGATGTTTCTCGCCAGAGTATTTGGCCCATGGAAATCCAGGAAGATATCCTAATGATTTTTGAATATCGGAACCAAAATAGGTTTTTGGAGCGTGAGCGACTATCATTTTTATCCTATAACTTTAAACCCTTTTCCCTCTTTTACCTGCTGTTCTATTCTCTTGTTTCGTAGTTCTCTTATTTGCTGTAATTCTTTCAGTTCGTCGGATTTTTTCACGGCGTCGTTTATTCTAATTCCTGCTTTTGCCACGGACCCAACTGCTTGAGCTCCGGAGGAAATTAGGGATTTGTTGTTTGAAACAAAGCCAGCTACTTTTGGAATGATTTTTGAACCTAGAGAAAATATAGATGAAAAGATACCGTCGCCTGAATAATCTTCGAATCTGTATTGTTCATGTTTTAAAATTAAACTCATCCTATTTTTAATATGTTTTTTTTTGATGGAATGTAGGAAATTTATTGAAGGTGTTTGTTGTAAGAATTCTATGAAAAATGTAGGGTGTTTTATGAAATGTAGGGGTTTTGTTTTGGGTACGCTCAATTTGGTTGCATTTTTTCCCCCATGAGCTTATAGATTTAAAGCAAGTTTTTTCCCCATGAAATGAAAAATGGAATGGGGGAAACTTGCTTTAAATCTATAAGCTCAGTAACTACTATGCTTTACTTTATTATAACTGTTTCCAAATACAATGTAATGAATGTTCAAGCACGAATCCAATACGAATTCTCCAAACCCAAAGAAGAGGAAAATAAAATCGACAAGCCAATGAGTAAAAATAATCAATGTAAAATAAGATTATTCATAGCTGAAGTAACATGAAACATATCTACACTAACTTGCTTTATATAATTCTTTTTTTTTCATATAAGTTTATTTACAGTATCCATATTTTGACACTTTACACATAATACAAAATCAAATATGCTATTCTCGTACTACAGCAATACATATGCTATCTTTTCTTATATAACAGTAATGAATTGGCTATCTTTACTTATAATACATTATCAAATAGGTTAAGTTTACTTATAGTTCACTAATGAATATGACTATCTTTACTTGCTAATACAATATTAAATATGTTATGTAAGTATGTTTTTGTTTACTTATTAATACATTACATGTACTGAATCTGTTATATGGTATAGGCACAATATATATTTATGAGATAAACACAAATATTATAAAATTATTTCTGCTATAACATTCTAGCTACTAAAACTGCAAATTTATAGGTGCCACTAAAACTGCAAATTTATAGAAAATATTTCGGCTATAACATTCTAGCTACTAAAGCTGCAAATTGATAGAAAATATTTCTGCTATAACATTCTAGCTACTAAAACTGCAAATTTATAAAAAGAAATAATTCTTGCTATAACATTATAGCTACTAAAACTGTAAATTTATAGAAATTATTTCTGCTATAACATTCTAGCTACTAAAACTGCAAATTTATAGAAAGTATTTCTGCTATAACATTCTAGCTCCTAAAACTGCAAATTTATAGAAAATATTTCGGCTATAACATTCTAGCTACTAAAGCTGCAAATTCATAGAAAATATTTCTGCTATAACATTCTAGCTACTAAAACTGAAAATTTATAAAAATAAATAATTTTTGCTATATCATTCTAGCTACTAAAACTGCAAATTTATAGAAAATATTTTTACTATAACATTCTAGCTACTTAACAGCAAATTTATAGAAAATATTTCTGCTATAACATTCTAGCTACTAAAACTGTAAATTTATAGAAAGTATTTCTGCTTTAACATTCCAGCTACTAAAACTGCAAATTTATAGAAAATATTTTTACTATAACATTCTAGCTACTTAAACAGCAAATTTATAGAAAATATTTCTGCTATAACATTCTAGCTACTAAAGCTACAAATTTATAGAAAATATTTCTGCTATAACATTCTAGCTACTTAAACAGCAAATTTATAGAAAATATTTCTGCTATAACATTCTAGCTACTAAAACTGTAAATTGATCGAAAATATTTTTACTATAACATTTTAGCTACTTAAACAGCAAATTTATAGAAAATATTTCTGCTAACACATTCTAGCTACTAAAGCTGCAAATTAATAGAAAATATTCCTGCTATAACATTCTATTCTAGCTACTAAAACTGCAAATTTATAAAAAATATTTCTGCTATTACATTCTAGCTACTAAAACTGCAAATGTGTAGAAAATATTTCTGCTATAACATTCTAGCTACTAAAACTGCAAATGTATAGAAAATATTTCTGCTATAACATTCTAGCTACTAAAACTGCATATTTATAGAAAAAAAATATTTCTGCTATAATATTCTAGCTACTAAAACGGCAAATTTATAAAAAAAATATTTCTACTATAACATTTAACTAAGAAGTATTTCCACGGAGCTGGCACATTTTATTCATGTACTTCCACATAAAAAGATTCGGAACCACTCTGAGAGACCATACCTGTATATATATTATTATCACGAGTAGACTCTGTTGTAGGTAACGAGTAAACATCTTCTGTTTTGTTATCAGATTGACTGTTATCACGATTTCTAACCATTTTGTATATTCTGAGACAGATTATAACTAGGATGAAAAGTAAAAATACAACACCTGAACTCCAACCGACTGTTGACCATACACTAGATTTAACATCATTTCCACCAACATGGTCTACTTCATCGGTAGTATTACTAGATTGAACAGCATTTCCACCAACATGGTCTCCAATACCTTGGACACTAGATTTACTAGATTCAACTGCATTTCCACCAACATGACCTTCATTACCTTGGACACTAGATTTACTAGATTCAAAATTTTCTCTAGTAGTATTGTGAGAAGATGGAATGACGACAAGGGAAATAGCATTGGTATCAAAACAGGAAATCCAGAAGGGTTTCAATGGATAAATATCATTTATAATCCTTGTTGAGATATTCCTGAAATATAAAAGTAGCAAGTCGCTACATAACATATTCTTCGTTTTGTATATCGGATAAACAATTTGAACAAGAACATCAACTTTGATGTGTTTTTGATATGAACTGTATAAAATAGTATAATCTTGATAAGATAAGCATATTGTAATTAAGATAAGTGAACTTTGATGCCAGCACATCATGATACAGACACGTCATTGTTAATGTATGTACACTATGATACAGACAGGTCATTATAGATGTATGTACACCATGATACAGACAAGTCATTATTGATGTCAGTGCCTCGACTAACACTGTGACTAGGCGGCAGCGCTGCCGCCCAGTGGCGATATTCTGCCGCCCAGTGAACACAAAAGTCAGTGCCGGTCGGCAGTCCTATATTGTTAAAATATCCCTAACAATCCAAATTCTTTAATGTAAAATATAATTAACATAACATAACAGAAATAAGAATAAAATGGTGTTGTCAACAACGGCATGGTAATATGTATCCCAAGTGCACACGACAACTTGTTCTATAGTAACCTTCAAATCACCTGGATGATCGAAGCTATTTTTCTAGGCGCTAGTGTGTTGCCAGATAACTGAACAACAAGTTAGGTCTAATGCTTTGGGAAAGGCTTTACCTTTCAAGGAATGATGCAAGGAATTTAATTCTATTTTTCAAAATCTTCATACGGTTCAATCCGTCCAAATCGCTTGCTGTTAGGAAAGGTCTGATTGCATGAAAATCAAATCTTATTTCAAAATTTTCTTGTGATACAATTTCCCAATGAGGTGTGCGTTCTCAAAGAGAATTCTGTTCGGAAAAGCATTAGATGCAAGGAACTCGGACCTAATTTTCAAAATGTTCTTGGATTTGGCTTATAATGCCTCCAAACCCTCTTCGTCAGAACATAATTTCTAAGCTATGAACATTTGAACATTTGAGATTTGTGATGACGGCGATGATGATGTTCTGGTTCTCTTTAATAAATGTTTCAGAATAATTCTTCTGTTGTTTTTTTCGCCGTGTTTAATTTCAAATAAATAAATATCAAATATCGCCGCATTTGATAAAAGACTATTTGATGTCTGTTTCACTGATTGCATTTCCTGCGATTTAGTTTTCAACTTCGCCTGTTCAATTAACTGCCGCCCAGTAACAATTCCTTAGACGAGGCACTGATTGATGTATGTACATCATGATACAGACAGGTCATTATAGATGTATGTACATCATGATACAGACAAGTCGTTATTGAAGTATGCACATCATGATACAGACAAGTCATTATTGATGTATGCACATCATGATACAGACAAGTCGTTATTGAAGTACATGTATGTACATCACGATACAGACAGGCCATTATTACAACGCAAATAATACACAATTGATTATTGATACCTGGCACAAATTATACACAATCCAAATTCATTAACTATATTTCGTTCTCGGGAAGAAAATTTTCAACGATTTTCATCTCTCGGCATTAACTGTTATTTCTTTCAAAACAAGTAACAATTGATTTACCTTTTTGTTGAGAAGTACAAGACTTTATCAAATATTGTAATTTTGTTGTACCAAATATCTTTAAGGGAATTCAACTTTTTCCGGTTTTCTAGATTCATATCGGTTGTAAAATACATGAACTCATACCAGTACACCGTTTGTTCTAAAATAAAGAAAGCATCAACGATTGTGTTAGCGCAGATTTAGAAATCTGTCATAATATTTTGTAGTTTGTGTTCCTTTAACTAAGGGAGGTAATTTATACTAGATTGTTTTAATTTGCTTGATTTGAACGTCTGGATAATCCTGTCTTTTCCCTGAGCACGTCTGCTTGACAAGAAGTCGCTAAGAGGGTCTAAGCCACCAATTTTAGTCATCTTCGATTAATTTAAGATAGGGAACGTTCAACATGTTCGTAAGTGTTTAGGTTTATTATTGATGATATTAATTATGTAATATGTATGTCTTTGCATAGTTTCTGATGAAATTATGATCGGTTTTAGTCTATTGCCAGAACGGAGTTGTTTCCCTTAGCGTCGTTTGCTTACATTGATAATAGTTATTTACAAATACGTGCTACGATTAAGTTTGCTTGCATTTATGCTTATTATTATGTATTTTGCACCTTCTGAGCATTATTGATGATAGTCTACAGAGCAACCAGTCTTTGTGTTTCCTTATAAATTTCATGTGTTTTTCTGGTTAGTTACAAAATGTTAAATTTGTATATTTTCAGAAACAGGTTGTAAGGTTAAGGTTTGTTGTGGAAATGGGTCAATTATACCTGTTGAACACGACTACTTCCTGTTCTTGCCTGTTCCGGGTGTGTTCGTGTTGAATTATGGTCGAGTTTGGTTCTGGTACGAGATGGATGGTTAGATTTTCCTGCACGTGCTTTTCGTGCGATGTTGTTTTAGAGGGTATATATAGTGGACTAGTATTGATTATCGTGGCATTATCTGGACGCATTAACTTGTATACAGACTTGAGGTATATAGTCTAGAGGTGACAGTGGTAAGGTGTTTGTGCCGTGTTATTAGCCGATATTACAGTGATATTCCCAGGTGAGTCTAGATAGTTATTCCCTTAGTGCCTTATACGATTAGACCTTGGCAGCCTATGCCCTTGTTTATCTCTCGCTACGACGACACTTTACCATCTTGAGAGTATAAACGAGGTGTTTCCACTTTAGGTTATAAGATATTAGATAAGATAAGATGTAAGAAATGTTAAGATATATAAGATGTTTATTAAAGATACCAAAACCAAGAAATAACCTCGTTTGTTCCGTTGCCCTGTAATCAATAAGACTGGCGATTACATCAGTTTGAACATGTTAGTATAAACTCTACAGTGAAGAAAAATAATTAAAGATGGATAAAGTTGGTGAAATTGAAGTCCTATCACAAGATATTGAAGACCATGATGTCAACACGAGTAATTCAACTGACAGAAGAACAAGATCTGAAGCAAAATATAATAAGACCTTTGAGACAACAGCTCAAATTGAAGAAGATATATACCCAGAAGACTCAGTCAGTAATGTTAGTGTGAGCTCTATGAGTAATGTTACAGCTGGTGCCAGTAGCGGTAGTAAGGCAGAAGAAAGAAGAAGAAAGATTAAGAATTTAAAGTCCAAAATCAAATTGTTGAAAGCAGAACAAGAATTAGAGATGTTGGAGAAGGAAAGCATAGTTGATGATAATGATGTAGAATTGAAAGAACCTCAGACACAGCAATTTCAATCATCTAGAGATCCAAATCAATCAGACATTCTGCAGCAATTTATCATATCTCAGAACCAGTTTATGAACAAGATTATTGAACAACAACAACAAAACTCCCTTGCTCTTACACTACCAAATATACCAGTATTTCATGGAGATCCCATTGAATATAACGGATTCATAAGAGCCTTTGAAAACATTATTGAAGCAAAAACTAAAGATGACAATGCAAGACTGTACTATTTGGTCCAGTATACAAGTGGAGAGGTCAAAGAGGTCATGCATGTTTACATATGAGGCCTACTGAAGGTTATGCCGAGGCAAGAAGACTGTTGAAGAAACGCTTTGGACAGAATTATCGCATCGCTTCAGCATATGTTGACAAGTTAACACAAGGACCTCCTATAAAGTCAGAAGATGGAGAATCTCTTCAGAAACTTTCTACAGCTTTAACGACTTGTAAGAATATATTGCAAGAAATTGGCTACATTTCCAAGATAGAAAGTGCAGATAGTTTACGCAAAGTTGTAAACCGACTACCATATGATATCACAAGACGCTGGAGAACTGCAGCAGATAACATTACAGAAAAATTAGATCGAGAAATAAATATAGATGATCTGGTGGATTTCGTCGACCGAGAAGCTAGAATTACGACTCATCCAGAATTTGGTAATTTGTCAATCAAAGATCCGGTTATCAACCATGATAAACGGAAACAATTTCAACCTAAATCAAGCTTCTACACTCAAGCTAGTAACCAACCTCCACCTGCTACAGGAAACTCATCTACAGTATGTCCAATATGTAATTTAAGACACAATCTACTGTTCTGTGAAAAATTCAAGAAGCTTTCCCTAGAAGAAAGAAGCAATATGGTTATGCAGAAAGGTTTTTGTTTTAATTGCCTTAATCATGGACACAGAGCTACTACCTGTCGAAATCATTCTAGATACCAAGTATGTCAAAGAAGACACGCTACGATTTTGCATAAACATTCAAGCACCAACCAAGAAGCTACAACTTATTACAAGCAGCCACAAGACAGAAATTCATCAGCTTCTCAACCATTAGGATCAACAATAAACGCCAAGAATGGATTTTCCAGTACAAATACTACTTCTGATCAAAGATTATCTGCCGTCGGCCTTCCTATAGTTCCTGTGAAGATCAAGACAACTGGTAGCAGAGAAACAATGATTGTATATGCACTACTAGATCCAGGGTAGAATTCATCATGCTGCACTGAAAAGTTATTGGCAGACCTCGGTGTATCTGGAAAGAAGACAACAATATCACTAACGACTATCGAAAAAGAAAACACTCCCAGTCAAAGTAGAATGGTTAGCCTGCAAGTTTACGATCTTGATGAAATCAATCTAATAGAATTACCCATGGTCCTATCAAGACCTAGCATCCCTGTTTCCATGTCTGATGTACCAACCCAAGAAGACATAAAACGATGGCCACATCTACAAGGAATTTATTTACCTCAAGTAAATGCTGAAGTTGCCCTATTGATAGGAAATGACAACATTTCTGCTTTAGAACCCAAAGAAGTTAAGAACAGCAAAGATGGAGGACCCTATGCTGTACGTACCAACTTAGGATGGGTCATCAATGGTCTACTGGGTAGAGAAAATATTAATCACCAACCATCATGTAACTTCATCAAATGTGATCAAGAATTGAGTAAACAATTTCGAGAATTTTGTGACAGAGAATTCAACGACTCAATTATAGATGTTAATAATGAGATGTCACAAGAAGATCGTAAAGCCTTAGCAATTATGGAGAAATCTGTGCAGTTAAAAGATAACCACTACCAAGTCGACTTACCCTGGAGAATAAATCCACCTCACTTACCTGAAAATAAGATATTAGCCGAGCACCGGTTGAACCTATTAAAAAGAAGATTTCATGCTGACACTTACTTATTCGAGAAATACTCCGAGTTTATGGATAAATTGATTGAAAATGGATATTCAGAAATTGTCGATTCCGATACTAAGTCAACAATTCCTAACTTTTATCTGCCTCACCATCCAGTAATCAACCTGAACAAGAACCCAACGAAAGTACGTGTAGTATTTGATTGTTCGGCGAAGTACCATGGAACATCGATGAATGACCGTCTCCTTCAAGGTCCAAACCTAACGAACACACTTGTTGGAGTAATAACAAGATTTAGAGAAGAACCAGTAGCCTTATTAGCTGACATAGAAGCTATGTTCCATCAGGTTCAGGTACCAGAAGATCACCGAAACGCTTTAAGATATTTATGGTGGGATGGAAATGATTTGAATAAAGATCCATCAACGTACCGGATGAAAAGTCATGCCTTTGGTTTAGTTTCATCCCCAAGTATTTGCAGTTTTGCATTATTACAGACAGCTGATGATGATAACACATCAAGTCAAGACATCATTAACTGTATAAGAGTAACTTTTATGTAGATGACTTCTTGAAGTCTACAAAAACCGAAGATGAAGCTATACATATTGCTGATGATCTACGGAAATCACTGTCAAATGGAGGATTCCGGTTAACCAAATGGGTTTCAAATTCCCAACATGTACTAGATAGCATTCCAGAATCAGAAAGAGCTGAAGTAAAAGACCATAGGTTTGAAGAAAGTCAAATAGAGAGAACCTTGGGAATAAGATGGAATGTGAAGACCGATTCGTTTGGATTTGAAATTTCAATACAACCAAGAGCAGCAACCAGAAGAAATATTCTGTCCTTAATGAGCAGTATCTTTGACCCCCTTGGAATAGTTGGACCCTGCACTTTAGAAGCTAAAAGAATCCTGCAAGAACTATGTCGATTGAATTACGGATGGGATACGCCTGTTCCGCAAGACATTGTACCAAGATGGAATAAATGGTTAGCCGAATTACCAAAACTTGCCAAGCTCGAAATTCCAAGATGTATCAAGCCACCTGATTATGGAACAGTAATGTTGTCTCATATCAACTTCATCACTTCTCAGATGCATCAGAAATAGGTCATGGAGCAGTCTCGTATATTCGAATGGTTGATGTTGAAGATCGAATACACTGTTCATTCCTGATCGGCAAGTCACGCCTTACTCCAATGAAGAAGATAACGATACCAAGATTAGAGTTGTCTGCCGCCACAGTCTCGGTTAGACTCGACAAGATGATGAGACAAGAACTTGATATTCCTATAGAGAAATCTGTATTTTGGGTAGATAGCACCTCTGTGCTGAAGTATATCAAGAACCAAACCAGAAGATTCCATACGTTTGTCGCCAATCGTGTTGCCACAATAAGAGAAGGTTCAGATCCATCAAACTGGTACTACGTAGATACAACTCAGAATCCTGGTGACGATAGTTCAAGAGGACTTACTCCATCAGAGTTAATCAAGAACCAACGATGGATACTGGGGCCGGGTTTCCTGAAATTACCTGATGAAGATGAATTATCATTCGACGATCCTGAAGTCAAGATAGAGAAGAAATGTAACCTAATCCAAGAAAATCAATTAGATACCGTCAATAGAATATTCAACAAATTCTCTTCATGGTTTCAACTTAAGAGATGTATAGCATATATTCTAAGATATAAGAATAACTTGAAGAAAGCCAGTATTAACAAGAAGGGAGATAATCCACTAACCAAATGGTAAATATAAGATTAAACACCAGATTCAACCTTTGACTGTATTAGAAGTAAGATCTGCAGAGAAAGAAATATTGAAGTATGTACAGAAAGAATGTTTTCCAGAAGAATTACTAGCTTTGAAACAAGACCAACCTACAAGAGTCAAGAAATCAAGTTCGATTGTAAAACTTGATCCTATTTACATGAATGATCTGATACGAGTAGGTGGAAGATTACGTAATTCTTCATTATCAACTAACTCTAAGCATCCAGTTATACTGCCCAAGAATCATCATATCAGTACATTGATAATAAGACATCATCACCTATTAACTGGACATTCAGGCAGAGAATATGTTTTGTCAGAAATACGAAGAAAATACTGGATTCTGAAAGCCAACTCTGCTGTTCGACACATGTTATCGAGATGTTTTGATTGCAGAAAAAGACAAGCTCAAGTCACACAACAAAAAATGGCTGATCTACCTACCTGTTGCAAGAATAACAGCCGAAAGACCACCCTTCACCTGCGTGATTTTTTTGGTCCTTTTTTGGTGAAGAGAGGAAGAAGTCAACTGAAGAGATATGGATGTATATTTACATGTTTAGCCGTTCGAGCCATCCACATAGAAGTAGCCCATTCCCTAGATACCGACTCATTTATAAACGCACTAAGAAGATTTATGGCACCCAGAGGATCACCCTCAGAAATTCGCTGCGATAATGGTACCAATTTTGTTGGTGGAAATAATGAACTTAAAGCTTCAGTCGCAGAATGGAATCAAAAGCAAATACACGACTTCCTATTACAGAAAGATATTGATTGGATATTCAATACACCTGCCGCATCTCATCATGGAGGAGTTTGGGAAAGGTGCATACGAACTGTTAGAAAAGTCCTCAACGCACTAATGAAAGAGCAAGTACTAGATGATGAAAATTTATTAACTCTCATGTGTGAAGTAGAAGGAATAATTAATGGTAGACCAATAACCACAATATCTGATGATGCCAATGATCTAGAGCCATTATCACCAAATCACATTTTACAGCTAAGATCTGATATAACACTTCCACCTGGAGTCTTTGTTCAACAAGATTTATATCGAAAAAGATGGAGACAAGTTCAATATATGGCAGACCTATTCTGGAAGAGATGGAAGAGAGAATATTTACCACTACTTCAACAGAGACACAAATGGACAAAACCCAGTGAAAGTCTAAAAGTAAACGATATAGTATTGTTAGTTGAAGATAATTTACCAAGATCCATGTGGTCCTTAGCAAGAATTATGGAAGTACTACCTGGTAAAGATGGTTTAATTCGTTCCGTGAAGCTGAAGACTAAAGCATCTGTATTAGAACGACCAGTTACAAAATGTGTTTTACTTGAAAGTTCTGATGATAAAAACTGTTAATTTGTTAAAATTCAGTAAAAAGACTGTTATATTAAAGGGACAGTCTGAATTTTTTTGCTCAAATTTGTGAAAACTTAACACCAAAATCTATAACTATGTGCCCTTTAATGTATCTGAAAGTTTTAGCCAAAAAAATCGAGCCGTTAATTTTTAAACGCTAAAAACGTGCTAAAATGTTTAAAAACCTTACGTAAGGTTTTTAATTATGTTATGTTTTTTGGACGCTGATGGAAAACTACTGAACGGATTTGAGTAAAATAAACGCCTAATTGTAGAAAAATGTCTCTCTTGTGTATTTTAAAGGTTTCAGCTAGAAATATTGAGCCATTTAAAGGGCAAACACCAAAACTAGGTCAAATTGCTTAATTAACAACAAATACTCCCTGTTTGTAATTAACCCTTTAAAACCAAATTCAGTTTGATTAAGAAGGTATAGAGATTCAATAAACATACTTTAAAAATACTCTCAGGTAGCATTTGCGATTTTTTTGACAATGGAAACTTTTTTCAAAAAAGCAGAATGGCCCTTTAATAGACTGAATTAAAGAGACTGTTTTAGTGTTTATAATAAGTGTTATGGACTGTTTAATGTTCATATTAATCTGAAAGAACATTAAAGTGCAAAAGTGAACAATATTGAAAGTTATTTTCTAAACGATTTATCATATTATAAGAAACATTTCAAGAACTTAAAGTGAGATTGCAAGGTTTTTTCGTAAATTTTTATATGTTAAAGTTAATTTGTTTTTTGTTTGCCGCTTAAAAAATTAAGTATATGCATTGAAGTTTAAATGTTTGGCATTACTGTTCCACATTTAAAGGGGCCGAGTATGTTAGCGCAGATTTAGAAATCTGTCATAATATTTTGTAGTTACTAGATTGTTTTAATTTGTTTGATTTGAACGTCTGGATAATCCTGTCTTTTCCCTGAGCACGTCTGCTTGACAAGAAGTCGCTAAGAGGGTCTAAGCCACCAATTTTAGTCATCTTCGATTAATTTAAGATAGGGAACGTTCAACATGTTCGTAAGTGTTTAGGTTTATTATTGATGATATTAATTATGTAATATGTATGTATTTGCATAGTTTCTGATGTATTATTTTATGCCGTGTTATGTGCAAGAAATTATGATCGGTTTTAGTCTATTGCCAGAACGGAGTTGTTTCCCTTAGCGTCGTTTGCTTACATTGATAATAGTTATTTACAAATACGTGCTACGATTAAGTTTGCTTCCATTCATGCTTATTATTATGTATTTTGCACCTTCTGAGCATTATTGATGATAGTCTACAGAGCAACCAGTCTTTGTGTTTCCTTATAAATTTCATGTGTTTTTCTGGTTAGTTACAAAATGTTAAATTTGTATATTTTCAGAAACAGGTTGTAAGGTTAAGGTTATAAGATATTAGATAAGATAAGATGTAAGAAATGTTAAGATATATAAGATGTTTATTAAAGATACCAAAACCAAGAAATAACCTCGTTTGTTCCGTTGCCCTGTAATCAATAAGACTGGCGATTACAGATTGGTTCGTATGTGTGAAATTAATTGTGATGTTGATTGTTCGTTGTTTAATTTTGACACAGATGGTAAAATTTATTGACCTTTCAACCACTGAGCTAGATCCGGCATATTCATGTAAAATGAATGCTGAAAAGTCTATCTGGTGTTGAAGATTATAAACAATTAAAAAAACGAACGAACAAGAAAACCGATAATTAAATATCACAATTGTTATAATACTTACGATGAATAGTTAAAATAAGTAAGTTAACGGCAGATAATTTATTGATCACAATCTGATTTATATTAGAGTTTATAAGATATCTGCTTATCTGATATTCACCTGGTCCATACCAATACAAACTACAAATATATCAATATTTTACAGTGGTATACCATTAAAACAGTCCTTTCTGAAGTGAATTAATCAGGTTTTTACACAGGAAATAATTAGAATATGTATATTCTTAGATACCAGCAATTGTACTTAAAGTAATATTCTTGGCATTCTGAAGATTGGTCCAAATAGTATTATTATTAGTTTTAGTTCGAATTATTGGAATGCTCTCATAAAAAATGAACATATGAGTGAGTTTCCGATTTACTTGTAACAATTACATACTAAAAATAAGGTGAGACATACCATGGTTCGTTATTATAAGTATCAGTATTTATTATTGAAGTAGTAGACTCGTATTTCTTTACATCTGGACTTCCGTAGCTAAATTGTCTTGTGTTCGTCTTAATATCAAACTTCATCAAGCCCCAATCGATTGCAGCAAATATGATCTGACCATCGTGTACGCAGAAATCCATCAAATAAAACGTATTAAATGAAGACACAGCACGCTGAAATAATTCTTACAAATGGAAAAAAAGAATGAAATATTTCGAAGATAATCAGGTTAAAGGATAATATTTGTCACCACAGTAACTGGAAGTTTGGATATTTATACCACCTTTGCCTTTTACAATCAATAGGTGTTAAATTATATTGTAATTTGATGATAACATGCAAGCGCAGGGCTCGATATGTCTCCCGTTGTACTTGTTTGGTTATCATTTCGACATCCGCGAAGAATTGCGGGTGTATTCGATTCTTTGTGCTATAACCTTGTCGTCGAAATCATCGAAATCATATATGAAGTGTCTGAAACAACCAATCGAACGCATCTATCTCGCAGATTCACGTTTCGTTTATTTGTAAACAATAACTTTTTTTTCTGATAATTTAATTATCGTAACGACAGCGCAATGAATTTAACTTGAATGTTAAAATTATTTTAATTAGGGAAATATAACGTAGGGAAATCAACAGTTGGCGATATAATACGTAAGAAATTTAAACATTCATATGAATTATGAATCAATTTGAGAACAACGCAAGTCTAACGATCTTGTAAATTTTACACATTGAATGAAAGTTTTTAAATGGTTTACGATTGCCCGTGTAAAAGTTATTCCTATATCTGGTCCACTAATTCATTGACGTTAATGATGGTGTGTGTATTTGACATTTCATCCTCACAAGGGTTTAGAATGTTACAAGTTACGGTAAATTGGCCACTCCTGAAAATCGGCCAAATAAATTGGTCCCGTGCATGGCCGATATTCAGGAGTTTCACTGTAGTTGTGATTACTAATGCTAGGACTTGTATAGCTATAAATTAACAGTACTGTATAAATAAAACTGTTAGTATATCTTGCCTTGGAACACCAAACCATTTTTGAATTTCTTTGACAGATTAACTACCCCCTTGTTACCGTCTATAGCGAGTGAGAAATATCCGTTTCTTGTTATCCAGTACAGGACTCGTTGTTTCACATCGGCTGTCAGAAATATAATATCACCATCTGAGCTGACATGATATTGTTGCCATACTTTATTATCACAAAAACGTATTACGTTATTTCCATAAATAGAAGAAAATATCATCGGATTTTCTGAAAATATGTTATTTTAAACACAATAAATCAAATACACTTTCTTCAACAAAATCAATTTGCCAACAATCACTGCCGAAACTTTGTGTGACTCATTATGAAGACTGAACATCACAGTTTTGACATGGGTAAAAAGTATCGGTTGTGATTTCGCAGGAAAAAACCTTTGAAAGGTCGATATACATGAAAGATAACAGAAACATTGAAAAAGAAAACTGATGATAACTACCTGAAGCAACATAAAACAATCCTTGAATTACAAACAGTACAACTATTTTAAACCTGGCGACATCAGTGACAGTCATCTTGTTAAATAAAATAAAATATATATTTATATGAAACAAGCTGATATTGTATGAAGAGTTAAATTACATCATTAATTCTTCTATATTGTAATTATTCTAGAAATGATGGGTTTTAAATCAATAGACTGAAGTCTATCTGAAATGGGAAATTTAAAAAGAAGGCCAGAAAGGAAAACTTTACAGTGAAATCAACCAAACTTGATATTAGCCAACATTGACTTTCAATTTAATACATTTAGTAGTAACAGTAAGAAAACAAATTCCATGGACATATTTACAACTAAATTCGACAGAATCTCCATATATCATCTCATATTATGCACAACGCAGCTGTAAATTTAATGTATGCACCTCAACCATTCTGGTGAACGGTAACTTGGTCAGAGTAAATTTGGTACCCGGAAATGTGGTCACAAGGTATTTTGGTCAAAGTAATTTAGTCACAAGGTATTTTGGTTACAGTAATACGGGCACCAGGTATTTTGGCCACAGTAATACGGGCACAAGGTAATATAGTCACAGTAATACGGGCACAAGGTATTTTGGTCACAGTTATTTGGTCACAAAGTATTTTGGTTACAGTAATTCGGGCACAAGGTATTTTGGTCACAGTAATTCGGGCACAAGGTATTTTCGTCACAGTAAAACGGGCACAAGGTATTTCGGTCACAGTAATTAGGGCATATGGTATTTTGATCACAGTAATCTAGGTACCTGGTATTTTGATCACAGTAAATTTGGTCACGGGAAATGTGGTCACAAGGTATTATGGTCACAGATATTTGGTCACATGGTATTATGGTTACAGTAATACGGGCACAAGGTATTTCGGTCACAGTAATAAGGGCACATGGTATTTTGATCACAGTAATAAGGTCAAACGGTATTTTTGGTCACAGTAAAACGGGCACAAGGTATTTTGGTCACAGTAATCTAGGCACCTGGTATTTTGATCAGTGGCTTAGCAAGGTTTTGGAAACCCGACAGAATATATCGTATTATTGACCTTGCGTGTGGGTGGGGTCCACATGCAAAACTATTTGCATACTTTTGGTGGCAAGATACTGGGAAAATCATCTATCTGAGGTGGTTTTTGTAGAAATAAAGATCAATGTTGTTATTTAATTCCAACATACAGATCATAACATAATAAATGGATACAGTCTATCTATACAGTAAGTGCTTCTATCAATATCAATTGCTTGTAAACGCTCTAAAACTAGATTTTTTGATGGAATCAAATGAAATTCGGTATTTGTATACATATTCATAAAACGAAGATCAAGTTTGAATTTGAGCTATTTTCGACCTTTAGAAGCAGAGTTATTGTCCTTGCCCCAAAATCTTGAATATGCTATTACTCTGTTAGTTTTCAACTGATTTTGATGAAACTTAAAGTGGATGTTATTGATCCTGAAATTATAAACGAAAGTAGGGAATATAAATTGACAAAATAACTTGTGCCCTAATAACTGTGACCAAATTATCTTGTGCCCGCATTACTGTGCCTAAAATACCGCGTGACCTTATTACTGTGCCCAATATACCGCGTGACCTTATTACTGTGCCCAAATTAACGTGTGCCCGTATTGCTGTGTCTAAATTTCCGTGTGACCTTATTACTGTGTCCAAATTACCTTGTGCTCTTACTACAGTGACCAAATATTCGTGTGTCAGTATTACTGTGCCCAAATTAACGTGTGCTTGTATTACTGTGTCCAAATTACCGTGTGACCTTATTACTGTATCCATATTACCTTGTGCTATCATTACCATGAAACAAAATTTCGCGTGACCTTATAAATGTGACCAAATTAACGTGTGCTTGTATTACTGTGTCCAATTATCTTGTGCCCTTATTACTGTGACTATATTTCCAGTAATTCAATTTTCTGTGACCAAGTGCGCACTGTACTGTATGTTGTTTTTTTTTTCATAAACATATATTTACTTATGTCAAAGATACCGACATTGGTATTTTGATATAGCAACACAATCGTCAATATTGTCAACGTTATATCTCCATACTGTACACGTGGACAGGATTTTCTTTCCACTGAATCTGAGAATCCCGAATGACTCCCCATGTAGTACAATGTATAGTGTTGTTTTATTTCTTAATAAAATAATTTCTTAATTGTTTTTACTTAAGGGTATTGATTGGGCTAGCGTTCTAGAAAAAAAACACGAGATGGAAGTTTTGCGAATTACTTATTATTTTTGGGCTCAGATTGTAGATAATTATTATTACTTTATTTGTAAACTATATAGAATAAAAAAAACGAAAAGAAATTAGGTATTTCATTAGTTTTTGCTAAAAAATTAGGAAAAAGTAGCAAAATGTGTCCCGGTTGATACAAGATTTCTCAGCCATTTTTTATTGGAAAATTACGATCTTGGTCTTGATTGAAAGCTTATTCAATAAGGATGAAACGTACAGAGAGTTTTTTCGAAAATTCTAATCAGTTTGGCCCCTGGAAAATGTTTGCCGTACCTACGTGTAAATTTTCGTATTTCCATGGTAACCACCAAAATAATAATTTTTTTTGGAAAATCGCTCTGTACGTCTCACGCCCCCGAGTTCGACCCTCGGTTAAAAAAAAAAAAATTTTTTTTTTTCCAAAACCAAATACTTTCGTTAAGTCCATCAATTTCAGCAAATATTTTTCTGATGTGAACAACTGGAAAAACAGTGAAAATCTAAGCTTAATTGCCTTTGACCTATTTTTGTATCCCTTGGAAGCCATTTTGGAGAGTTTTAAATGTTTGATGACCCCGTTAAGCCCGGTATAATAATATATCGTTCCAATTTTGTGTTAAGAAGTTGCGCTATGAAATTCTGATTCGTTTCATATGCGGAAACCCCATTTTGGACCTTTTTTTCACACATTTATTGACCAAAACGTAGTTTACTTCAAGAAAAAAACGCGTTTACCCTAGTCTAGGACACTGACTTTAGCTAACCCTAGCCCCATTTCAGCAAGTTCGGCTGGCCGAGTGGATAGCGTGCTGGAGCGTCACCCACGGGGTCTCACGCCCCCGAGTTCGACCCTCGGTAAAAAAAAAAAAAATTTCCTTTTTTTTTCCAAAACCAAATACTTTCGTTAAGTCCATCAATTTCAGCAAATATTTTTCTGTTGTGAACAACTGGAAAAACAGTGAAAATCTAAGCTTAATTGCCTTTGACCTATTTTTGTATCCCTTGGAAGCCATTTTGGAGAGTTTTAAATGTTTGATGACCCCGTTAAGCCCGGTATGATAATATATCGTCCCAATTTTGTGTTGAGAAGTTGCGCTACGAAATTCTGATTCGTTTCTTGTGCGGAAACCCCATTTTGGACCTTTTTTTTCAAACATTTATTGACCAAAACGTAGTTTACTTTAAGAAAAAAACGCGTTTACCCTAGTCTAGGACACTGACTTTAGCTAACCCTAGCCCCAATTCAGCAAGTTCGGCTGGCCGAGTGGACAGCGTTGCTGGAGCGTCACCTACGGGGTCTCACGCCCCCGAGTTCGACCCTCGGTAAAAAAAAAAAAAAAAAATTTCTTTTTTTTTCCAAAACCAAATACTTTCGTTAAGTCCATCAATTTCAGCAAATATTTTTCTGTTGTGAACAACTGGAAAAACAGTGAAAATCTAAGCTTAATTTAAAAATTTCCGATTATAGATTTTGACCTTTTTTGACATTTATGATTGTATATCTCGTTAACCAATAGATGCAAAGGCTTGATAATTTAGATATAGTAAGATATTATTAACATAAATAAAGTCACAAAAAAATCAGATGTGGCCGTGGCACATCCGGGTAAAATGTTCCTTTTGTCAAAAATTTGTTTATCAAAAAAAAGTTAAAGTTTAAATGTTTTTCAAAAAATGACCTTGCTTACAGTTACAGCATTGCTTTATTCAGCTTATGTTAAAGGCTCATTGATTTCAGCTTTGTAGTTCAAAAAAGGGAACATGGTTAAAAAAAAATATTTTTTTCCGTTTTTGACATTGACCTTTGTTGACCTTGACCTTTGTTGGATCAAAGGTCATTGACTTTGGTCATTCAAATATACTTTCTTATTTGATGTCTAGCGTCAACTTCCGGTGGTATAAGTGTGTACATTTTCAAAATTTATAAGCTTCAAAGGCTTGTATCTCGTGACTTTGACCTTGAGTGACCTTAACCTTCGGTAGTTAGTAGGTCATTGACATAGGGTATCAGCTGGTATGTTCATAGGTCATGTCTGGTATCTACTTTCAGTTTCACAACCTTTTAAAAAACTGAAATTTCGTATGTTGTCGACTTCTTTGATAATTGGGATATAAGTTGAGGGTCAAGGTACTTTTCACTTTACTTTAGCCCGTTTGCGCATGCGCAAAGTCCCACTCTGTGCCACATGTGGCTCTAGTTGTGGCCCAGTTTGTTATCGAAATGTTTCCATTTTTTTTTTTCGTTTTTACACAGGGCACACAGCCTAACCTACAACAGCTGTAGCAACAGTTTTACAATCCTGCATGTTACTTTTTTTCTGGGTACTTAATGAATATAAATTGAAACATTTTTGCAAAACCGGAAGTGGTGCATTAGCAAAATGTGCAAAAAAGGGTTTTTGGGGCCTGGAAGGTGCAATTGTGGACCGATTTTGCTCGGGTTTTCATTTTTAGAATCTGTAGCGAAATCCCAATCAACTATGAGTTAAAAAAAATTGATTTTCAAATATTCGTTGCACACTTTTTACATCTAAACTTTCGCAATTTTTGGCCATTTTTGCTATTTTCTTTGCTATTTGTCCGATTCATCTGAAATTTTTATTGAAAATAGAGAACAAGTTAGTAAATAAAACTGCGCAGTCAAAAGATTTGCGCCACTTCCGGTTTACACGTTATGAAAGTGCAAACTTCCGGTTGACCCACTTCCGCTGTAAGTAATATTTTTTAACGAAACTTGTACTGATCGGTAGCTAGAGTCATGGGACAAGTGCGCGGTAAAAAGATCTATTTTCGAGATCTATCCGATATCAACTACCATGTCGGACCGATGTCAATGTACTAGGTCGGTCCGACGTCTGAAGTGCAACATAAAACGACGTCTAACCTACGACGGCTACTGACATGAAGCCGATGTTGTACCGACAGCTTACCGACATCGGCTTTTAATCTATTTTCGAGATCTATCCGATATCAACTACCATGTCGGACCGACGTCAATGTACTAGGTCGGTCCGACATCTGAAGCGCAATATAAAACGACGTCTAACCTACGACGGCTACCGACACTGCAGCCGATGTTGTACCTACAGATTACCGACATCGGCTTTTAATCTATCTTCGAGATCTATCCGATATCAACTACCATATCGGACCGATGTCAATGTACTAGGTCGGTCCGACGTCTGAAGTGCAACATAAAACGACGTCTAACCCACGACGGCTACTGACATGAAGCCGGTGCCTAACCGACAGCTTACCGACATCGGCTTTTAATCTATCTCCGAGATCTATCCGATATCAACTGCCATATCGGGCCGATGTCAATGTACTAGGTCGGTCCGACGTCTGAAGTGCAACATAAAACGACGGCTACTGACATGGAGCCGATGTTTTACCAATCTAATTAAAATTAGGTGGGGTCCACATGCAAAACTATTTGCATACTTTTGGTGGCAAGATACTGGGAAAATCATCTATCTGAGGTGGTTTTTGTAGAAATAAAGATCAATGTTGTTATTTAATTCCAACATACAGATCATAACATAATAAATGGATACAGTCTATCTATACAGTAAGTGCTTCTATCAATATCAATTGCTTGTAAACGCTCTAAAACTAGATTTTTTGATGGAATCAAATGAAATTCGGTATTTGTATACATATTCATAAAACGAAGATCAAGTTTGAATTTGAGCTATTTTCGACCTTTAGAAGCAGAGTTATTGTCCTTGCCCCAAAATCTTGAATATGCTATTACTCTGTTAGTTTTCAACTGATTTTGATGAAACTTAAAGTGGATGTTATTGATCCTGAAATTATAAACGAAAGTAGGGAATATAAATTGACAAAATAACTTGTGCCCTAATAACTGTGACCAAATTATCTTGTGCCCGCATTACTGTGCCTAAAATACCGCGTGACCTTATTACTGTGCCCAATATACCGCGTGACCTTATTACTGTGCCCAAATTAACGTGTGCCCGTATTGCTGTGTCTAAATTTCCGTGTGACCTTATTACTGTGTCCAAATTACCTTGTGCTCTTACTACAGTGACCAAATATTCGTGTGTCAGTATTACTGTGCCCAAATTAACGTGTGCTTGTATTACTGTGTCCAAATTACCGTGTGACCTTATTACTGTATCCATATTACCTTGTGCTATCATTACCATGAAACAAAATTTCGCGTGACCTTATAAATGTGACCAAATTAACGTGTGCTTGTATTACTGTGTCCAATTATCTTGTGCCCTTATTACTGTGACTATATTTCCAGTAATTCAATTTTCTGTGACCAAGTGCGCACTGTACTGTATGTTGTTTTTTTTTTCATAAACATATATTTACTTATGTCAAAGATACCGACATTGGTATTTTGATATAGCAACACAATCGTCAATATTGTCAACGTTATATCTCCATACTGTACACGTGGACAGGATTTTCTTTCCACTGAATCTGAGAATCCCGAATGACTCCCCATGTAGTACAATGTATAGTGTTGTTTTATTTCTTAATAAAATAATTTCTTAATTGTTTTTACTTAAGGGTATTGATTGGGCTAGCGTTCTAGAAAAAAAACACGAGATGGAAGTTTTGCGAATTACTTATTATTTTTGGGCTCAGATTGTAGATAATTATTATTACTTTATTTGTAAACTATATAGAATAAAAAAAACGAAAAGAAATTAGGTATTTCATTAGTTTTTGCTAAAAAATTAGGAAAAAGTAGCAAAATGTGTCCCGGTTGATACAAGATTTCTCAGCCATTTTTTATTGGAAAATTACGATCTTGGTCTTGATTGAAAGCTTATTCAATAAGGATGAAACGTACAGAGAGTTTTTTCGAAAATTCTAATCAGTTTGGCCCCTGGAAAATGTTTGCCGTACCTACGTGTAAATTTTCGTATTTCCATGGTAACCACCAAAATAATAATTTTTTTTGGAAAATCGCTCTGTACGTCTCACGCCCCCGAGTTCGACCCTCGGTTAAAAAAAAAAAAATTTTTTTTTTTCCAAAACCAAATACTTTCGTTAAGTCCATCAATTTCAGCAAATATTTTTCTGATGTGAACAACTGGAAAAACAGTGAAAATCTAAGCTTAATTGCCTTTGACCTATTTTTGTATCCCTTGGAAGCCATTTTGGAGAGTTTTAAATGTTTGATGACCCCGTTAAGCCCGGTATAATAATATATCGTTCCAATTTTGTGTTAAGAAGTTGCGCTATGAAATTCTGATTCGTTTCATATGCGGAAACCCCATTTTGGACCTTTTTTTCACACATTTATTGACCAAAACGTAGTTTACTTCAAGAAAAAAACGCGTTTACCCTAGTCTAGGACACTGACTTTAGCTAACCCTAGCCCCATTTCAGCAAGTTCGGCTGGCCGAGTGGATAGCGTGCTGGAGCGTCACCCACGGGGTCTCACGCCCCCGAGTTCGACCCTCGGTAAAAAAAAAAAAAATTTCCTTTTTTTTTCCAAAACCAAATACTTTCGTTAAGTCCATCAATTTCAGCAAATATTTTTCTGTTGTGAACAACTGGAAAAACAGTGAAAATCTAAGCTTAATTGCCTTTGACCTATTTTTGTATCCCTTGGAAGCCATTTTGGAGAGTTTTAAATGTTTGATGACCCCGTTAAGCCCGGTATGATAATATATCGTCCCAATTTTGTGTTGAGAAGTTGCGCTACGAAATTCTGATTCGTTTCTTGTGCGGAAACCCCATTTTGGACCTTTTTTTTCAAACATTTATTGACCAAAACGTAGTTTACTTTAAGAAAAAAACGCGTTTACCCTAGTCTAGGACACTGACTTTAGCTAACCCTAGCCCCAATTCAGCAAGTTCGGCTGGCCGAGTGGACAGCGTTGCTGGAGCGTCACCTACGGGGTCTCACGCCCCCGAGTTCGACCCTCGGTAAAAAAAAAAAAAAAAAATTTCTTTTTTTTTCCAAAACCAAATACTTTCGTTAAGTCCATCAATTTCAGCAAATATTTTTCTGTTGTGAACAACTGGAAAAACAGTGAAAATCTAAGCTTAATTTAAAAATTTCCGATTATAGATTTTGACCTTTTTTGACATTTATGATTGTATATCTCGTTAACCAATAGATGCAAAGGCTTGATAATTTAGATATAGTAAGATATTATTAACATAAATAAAGTCACAAAAAAATCAGATGTGGCCGTGGCACATCCGGGTAAAATGTTCCTTTTGTCAAAAATTTGTTTATCAAAAAAAAGTTAAAGTTTAAATGTTTTTCAAAAAATGACCTTGCTTACAGTTACAGCATTGCTTTATTCAGCTTATGTTAAAGGCTCATTGATTTCAGCTTTGTAGTTCAAAAAAGGGAACATGGTTAAAAAAAAATATTTTTTTCCGTTTTTGACATTGACCTTTGTTGACCTTGACCTTTGTTGGATCAAAGGTCATTGACTTTGGTCATTCAAATATACTTTCTTATTTGATGTCTAGCGTCAACTTCCGGTGGTATAAGTGTGTACATTTTCAAAATTTATAAGCTTCAAAGGCTTGTATCTCGTGACTTTGACCTTGAGTGACCTTAACCTTCGGTAGTTAGTAGGTCATTGACATAGGGTATCAGCTGGTATGTTCATAGGTCATGTCTGGTATCTACTTTCAGTTTCACAACCTTTTAAAAAACTGAAATTTCGTATGTTGTCGACTTCTTTGATAATTGGGATATAAGTTGAGGGTCAAGGTACTTTTCACTTTACTTTAGCCCGTTTGCGCATGCGCAAAGTCCCACTCTGTGCCACATGTGGCTCTAGTTGTGGCCCAGTTTGTTATCGAAATGTTTCCATTTTTTTTTTTCGTTTTTACACAGGGCACACAGCCTAACCTACAACAGCTGTAGCAACAGTTTTACAATCCTGCATGTTACTTTTTTTCTGGGTACTTAATGAATATAAATTGAAACATTTTTGCAAAACCGGAAGTGGTGCATTAGCAAAATGTGCAAAAAAGGGTTTTTGGGGCCTGGAAGGTGCAATTGTGGACCGATTTTGCTCGGGTTTTCATTTTTAGAATCTGTAGCGAAATCCCAATCAACTATGAGTTAAAAAAAATTGATTTTCAAATATTCGTTGCACACTTTTTACATCTAAACTTTCGCAATTTTTGGCCATTTTTGCTATTTTCTTTGCTATTTGTCCGATTCATCTGAAATTTTTATTGAAAATAGAGAACAAGTTAGTAAATAAAACTGCGCAGTCAAAAGATTTGCGCCACTTCCGGTTTACACGTTATGAAAGTGCAAACTTCCGGTTGACCCACTTCCGCTGTAAGTAATATTTTTTAACGAAACTTGTACTGATCGGTAGCTAGAGTCATGGGACAAGTGCGCGGTAAAAAGATCTATTTTCGAGATCTATCCGATATCAACTACCATGTCGGACCGATGTCAATGTACTAGGTCGGTCCGACGTCTGAAGTGCAACATAAAACGACGTCTAACCTACGACGGCTACTGACATGAAGCCGATGTTGTACCGACAGCTTACCGACATCGGCTTTTAATCTATTTTCGAGATCTATCCGATATCAACTACCATGTCGGACCGACGTCAATGTACTAGGTCGGTCCGACATCTGAAGCGCAATATAAAACGACGTCTAACCTACGACGGCTACCGACACTGCAGCCGATGTTGTACCTACAGATTACCGACATCGGCTTTTAATCTATCTTCGAGATCTATCCGATATCAACTACCATATCGGACCGATGTCAATGTACTAGGTCGGTCCGACGTCTGAAGTGCAACATAAAACGACGTCTAACCCACGACGGCTACTGACATGAAGCCGGTGCCTAACCGACAGCTTACCGACATCGGCTTTTAATCTATCTCCGAGATCTATCCGATATCAACTGCCATATCGGGCCGATGTCAATGTACTAGGTCGGTCCGACGTCTGAAGTGCAACATAAAACGACGGCTACTGACATGGAGCCGATGTTTTACCAATCTAATTAAAATTAGATTTTAATTAGATTGATGTTTTACTGACATAGGATTTTAATTTGTTTTCGAGATCTATCCGATATCACATCACAAATAAGACCGACATCTAAAGTGTAACCACATGATATTGGAATGGAGCTGACGACTTTCCTACATTTCGCCGACATCGGCTATTTTCGAGATCTGACTGAAGAGCAAATAAACTAGAATGAAATACACATACTTTTATTTATCATTACTTCAAAACCAGTCAGGTAAGTCCACTGACACAACTCAATTTGGTTTAAATATATAAAAAAAATTATATTTATGGAATAATTACAGGGATTGTAAAGTGATTTTCTAAACTTTGTGTGTGTTTTTGGGGGGACACTGATAGCATCAATTTCCACGATTCCAATTCCATTCCGATGTCTGTGGTTCTTGCAATTCCACTTAAACTAACGCCTTTTGTGACGTAGCTGATACATCCGAAACTATCGCGTCGTTCTTACTTCACAGAAATCCTGATTCAGGTTAACTAGGTCAAGCGAGTTCTCGTATGGTAGCTGACAGTGATCAGATAGTAAAAGTAGCTTCCGGTAGATCACTGGTAGTGACATCATAAAACGTGTTAGTTTAAGTGGAATTGGAAGAACAAGATGTCGGAATGGAAATTGGAATGGTGCAAATTGATGCAACCAGTGTTCAAAATATACACACATATTTTCGAAAATCACTTTACAATCCTTTAAGAGGTAATAACATTTCAATAAGAAATATGTGAGGTCATGGTACAATATCCAATTTATTTCGAAAAAATAACCAAAACGTAATGTTATCTCATTTTAATTAGATTGGAATTAATGGTGCTGTAGGAAATAAGACGAGGCTTATAGAACAGATAGACAATTAAAACGATACGACCTCATGAACAAGTTAAGTTTAAAGGGACAGTCTGAATTTTTTTTTTAGGTCAAAAATTTTTTTTGCTCAAATTTGTGAAAACTTTACACTAAAATGTGCCCTTTAATGTATCTGAAAGTTTTAACTAAAAAAATCCAGCCGTTATAAACATGCTAAAAAATTTTAAAAACCTTACATAAGGTTTTTAAGTGGGTTATTTTTTTGGACGCTGATAGGAACTACTGAACGGATTTGAGTAAAATGAACGCTTAATTGTAGAGAAATGTCCCTCTTGTGTATTAAAAAGGTTTCAGCCAGAAATATTGAGCCATTTAAAGGGCAAACACCAAAACTAGGTCAAATTGCTTAATTAACAATAAGTACTCCCTGTTTGTAATTAACCCTTTAAAACAAAATTCAGTTTGATCAAGAAGATGTAGAGATACAATAAGCATGCTTTAAAAATACTCTCAGGTAGCATTTGCGATTTTTTGATATTGGAAACTTTTTTCAAAAATGCACAATGGCCCTTTAAGCCACTAACAGTACATGTATATTATACTATTCATCAAAGGTGTCTACAAAATACAAACAAAATGAAATAAACCATAACACTATATAATTTTCCATAAAATTGCAAGTTATCATTTAAAAACACTTAATTTTTGCACATCTTGTAGTAATTATAATATATAAGGTAGTTTCTGGATTTATCAGATTATACATGTACCGGTAGTTATGAAACAAGACAAGTTGCTTGACTAATATGAACTCTTATTCACTTTGTTTTGGAATTTTGATTTTTTAATCATTATAAGAGGTAGTATTTAACCTACTGTATCAATTATTCACCACTGCTATCTGTATGTACAATAGTCAAAACAGACTCAAATATCTTGGTCAATGCAGAAACTTTAAAAAGCCAAAACTGATTTTTACAAAGCCAAAACCAAAATAATCAACAGTCGAAATGGAACCACTTTAAAAAAATAATAATAATAGTCCAATATATTACATTATAAATGACAACAATGAAATAACATTATCATTGGTAGAGAAAATAGACAAATGCTTTGTGTTTTACTTTAAAGTTTAAAATAATTAAACATGTGATATTTATCTTTTTCACAATGCACCAACCAAAAATAGATTTAAGAAGAAAAGAAATAGGTTTTTAATTGCATATTCTTTTTTTAATCCCCACAAGTAGCATTAATTCAGGTTGATCAAGTAGATGTTCAAAGTAGTAAACAGCATAAGAAATCTTTCAATGTGGTGTTTTTAATAATGCAGGTTTTGTATAAATAGATAGATAGATATTTATTGTATTGTTCGCCCTGATTGGACAGCATACAAACATAAAATACATAAAAAAAATACATAAAAATACATAAAATACAATGTTGGGAAAAGGCTGAAACTAATCTCGATTTAAATCTAAATTGTACAGGTCTTGAAAATTAAAAAAAAAAAATAAAAACTGTACCCCCTCATGCTGAGAGGTTATTACGAAATTTGTAGCAACCTGAAACATGAAATATTCAGCCGCAGGTTTATATTCAAGGCTACATCGTGGTTAACTATAAATACAAAACAAATAAATAATAATGCACTTATAACGAATACATGTATATATTACAAAAGATGGAAGAAGATAAAAAGGAAACATGTTCATCCAAATGAATATATCCATTATTTATGATACAGAAGCCTATTTTTTTCTTAATTCTAATGCGTAAAAAATATATTTTGAGACAGCTTGAGCCAATTTGTAAGTTTGAGGATCAAAAAGTAAATTGAATGATAACGGAATATTTAATTGTGAAATGATTGGAGATATAAAATTTTCTCTCAAGTCATTGTATTTAGGACATGTCAAGAGAAAATGGTATTCATCTTCAACAAGGGATGAATCACATTGTTGGCAGATACGTCTATCAACAGGAATTTGTCTGTACCGACCTCTCTCAATTTCTAATGGGTGCGTACTTAGTCTAAGAGAAGTCAATGCTGTTTTAAATTTAGGATTTTTGACATGATATAAATAATTAGATGGGGTTGAAATGAAGGGTTTGACAGAACCATATGTTCTCAATTTATTGTGGGGACTGTTGATAGCATCATGATAAATAATAGAATGAAAGGAATTTTGCAATGAGAGTTTAATTTGTTTAGGTGAGAAATTAATGGGGTCAATGTTAAATTTATTAAGGAGGGTGAAAACAGCATTCGTCCAAGAAAGTTTCGGTTGACATGAGGCTAAGTTCATATCTTCATTAAAGGCTGCATTTAATAAAGGATTATTTTGAAGAGTTGTGTTATCGAGAAATCTTTTAAAATAAATAATCATTCTTTGGTAAATATCCAACTGTAAGGGAAATATTGATAATTCTGAAAGACATCCGATGTTTGAGGCCTTTTTAGGTACACTAAGTATGGATTTAGCTGTACTTATAGAGATGGCATTATGTTCTAATTTGTCCCAGTTATTAAACATGAGCTTTTTACTATGTACTACCTGCAGACCCCAAACATCAGATGCATACAGCGCTATTTGCTTTACAATGCTGTTATATAATTTTAAAAAAGTGGAAGTGGGAAGATGGTCGGTGGTACATATTTTTTGTTTTACGCTAAACCAAGCTCTCCTAGCTTTTTTACTAAGTTCAGCTATAGCACACTTAAAAGTAGAGTTGTTTGATATACAGAGGCCTAAATAGGTATAAGAAGAGACTATTTGAATTGATTTACTGTTAAAAGAAAAACTGACCTGTAATTTTTTGATAGAATTAAAAATCATTATTTTGGATTTATCGAGATTGATATTGAACTTCCAGTCAGCACAAAAATGTTCAAGTTGATGTATTGAGTTTTGAAGTCCCTGGGGTGTTCTAGAGAACAAAATAAGGTCATCCGCGAAGGATAAATGTGTAACAGGACAATTGTCTAAAAGAGGAAAATTTGAATTTGATTTTTTTAAATACTTTTGGAGATCGTTGATGTAGACATTGAAAAGAGTTGGGCTTAACACGCAACCTTGTTTAACACCGGCAACAGAATTGATATAATTGGTTACTCCTGATTTGGTTTTAACTCTATAAGGGGTATTAGTATATATAGAAGAAATAAGATTTAAAATATTTCCAGATATATCATTCTTTAAAAGTTTATATGTAATACCTTTCCTCCAAACATTGTCGAATGCTTTAGAGAAGTCAACGAAAAATATATAAAGAGGCTGTTTTTTACTTTTGTATTTACTAATGATTGTTTTAAGAATAAAAATATTGTCAACGGTTCTGCGGTTTTTTCTAAATCCATGCTGGGCTGTATCAATGATCTCATTTAGTTCCAAATGGTTTGTTATACGTTTATTAATTATTGATAAAAAGGTCTTCGATAAACAACTACTAAGAGCAATACCGCGATAATTATTCGTGTCATTTTTTTCACCTTTTTTGAATATAGGGATTATAAAAGATTCGGACCATGATGACGGGAATATACCAGTTGTAAGGATAAGATTGAATAATTTGTGATAGTGATTTTTCATAATATCTAAAGAGCTCATTAGCATTTCATTTAAAATCATATCTGGACCTGGTGATTTGTTCTTCTTCAAACTTTTAAAGGCTGTTTGTATTTCTTCATAGCTTATTTCTTTATTCAGTTCTACATTTGGTAAAACACTAGCATTCAAACTTTCAATTTTTGTATCGATTTTGTTGTCTAATTTCGATGTTACTTTACACTGTTCGAATAATTTTTTAAAGTGATTTTGCCACTTATCAAGTGAAATGTTGTCATCTACCGAATCGGAGTCATTTTTTATTAAAGAATTTATCAGCTTCCAATATTCTCTTGGATTATTGGATTGTAATCCATCTAGTTTATTTAAAATATTATTCTTAGACTGTCTCATTTTAATTTTAGTTATTTTCTTATATTCTTTTTTACGCTTGAAATAAATAGATTTGAAATGAACGTTTGATGGATTTTGATTTAAAACATGCAAGGCATTGATCATATCCCTTTTTAAACGCGAGCAATCTTTATCAAACCATTTGTTTTTCTTTTTGGTTGAATTGTTATTTTTAACAAGTTTAAGACAAGATTTAGAAGTATCTAAAATAAAATCTGTTATTAAATTGGTTGCAGCTTGAATGCCTTCGGGATTGTTTTTTTGTGGCTTAAATATAAAATCGCGAAATTCGGGTTTGTTTTTCAAAAATTTGAGCTTTTCAAGAAAAATTATTGATGATTCTGGTTTCCAAATAAATTTCATGTTATTTCTACTGGCTGTTTTATTGTCTTTATTGTTATTATAATTATTAGTATTATTATTACCTCGTTGTATATTAATGGAATTTGTTTTAACAATCGGTGCGTCAGAAATCCGTAAAGTACACGACAAAAGACAATGATCTGATAAGAAGCTGAAAGGAGATATTTGTAGACTTTGAACGTGATGAAAATGAGAGAGGTTTGTTAATACATAATCTACTGTGCTAGAACCTTGAGTATTAATACACGTATTTGCCCCTAACATGTCCCCAATACATCGACCATTAAGAATACAAGTATTGGCACTATTACATAATTGGATAAGCTCTTTACCCCAGGTGTTCTTTTTCTTATCCTGATTGTTTCTCGAGGCAAGGAATTTGTTTTCAGGGACATGTTGTAACACCTGAGGGAAAGGTTTATCAAAAGAAGATGATTCAGTATCGAATATTAATATGTCATTTAGATCGGAAGTTCTAGCATTGAAGTCACCACCGAGTAAAACGTTGCCTAGTAAGTTTGAGCATTTACCAGTACAATGAAAAAAAAAATAGACCATCCCTTAAGAAGATGAGATGTGAGTCAGGATTCAAAGTATTGAATATAATGATTATATACTAATACATGTCACCAAACTTCAATAATTAATCAATAGACACTTATAGGATAGAAGGCAAAAGTATGGAAAATGGTTCTAAAATATTTCAAAAATAATTAAATAATGTATCAATCGATACATATATATCTTTGCTATTACATGTAAACTGTCTATAAGAAATATAATTTATTTCAAATTTCTCACTTTTGTGTCAATGTTAATAAAGGTTCCATTCATATTGTATATTTTTTTCTTCAAAATTATAAAAAGTAGGCATATACCCTGCTTTAGGAATAATGGAACTGTATTAACAATCAAAATTATACAACTTTAAAATACAACGTTTCGCATGGGTTGGTTTTACAAGCCTGCCTGCATAAAACAAAGAAACAAACACGCTAAAATGATTATTGTTCAATTTAAGGTATAATTTAAGGATCGTAGATTTTCATACTACAGATTGAAACTAATAACTTTGGCAAAATTTTTGTTCATCAATATTATGAAATCAAAATTATTTTAAAAATAAAACAAAATGAACATTTTGCTTATTTAGAGAACTAAACTCCAAAGGTACTCTACAATCATATACTGAACAAAACAAAGTTTAAATACAATATTAAAATCATATGGATCCATTTGGACTTATTAAACAAATTTTACCTCAATGAGTAAACATAAAATACAAATTATAAAAAATTGGCTGATAAAATTCATTGTTCATCTTTGTGGTAGTATTGATAAAAGTTTATCAGTTTTGACCAAGAATTTTGAATCACTTTTGACTACTGCAACACTATCTGGTTAAATTTCAGTTTAATTAAAATCACTCTAATTTCCTTTTGATTAGCTTTTTTTATTTTTAGCTAGTACATTAGGGTCCAACCATGTCCTAACAATACTGTCAGGTTGAACTAATCTCAATGACCACTACTTTGACCAATCTGATTTTTGCCCTCTCCAGCACTGTCTTGCAACAAAAGGTAAATTTTAAGGTTCCCAATCGCTGTAAACTACTTTATCATTTCATTTTATTAAGGTTGGGTCAGAGTTCAAGCTGACAGTTCATCTAAAGCAAAGTGGGTAGACTCTAATGTGGTGGTTAAAAAACAAGAATACAATTGAAACAAAATTTGGGTCTTATTTTAATTAGACACGTTAAAGTTAAAGTTTTCATAATAGATCATTTAGTTCTAAAATAATTCAACATGTGGATGCCAAGCAAGATACTTCGCTGATAAATTTTTAGTATTTAAAGGACCATTAACAATTTAAGTTAAATTTTGTTGATATCTTTAAATCACAAAATTAAATAAATTTCAGACTTTTGTCCATTTCAAAGCGTTCTGACTAAGCCAAGGGGCAATAACTCCAAATCCATTCATTGTAATATCGCCCAATTCTAACTTGCCCAAGTTCTTATCAATATAAATAATTACACCAAATTTCATTCAAATAAAATTAAAATTGTAGTCTCTACTCGCTCACAAGTCAATTCTGAAGCTTTTTGACTAAGTCAAGGCCAATAACTCAAAAACTGTTCATCAAAAAATTCTCAATTTACGAACTTGTACAAGATCCCAATAATACAAATGATCACATCAAATTTGAATCAAATCAAATTAAAACTGTGGTCTCTATCACGTTCAAAAGTCAATTTCGATGCAATTCGACTAAGTCCAAGGCGATAACTCAAAAACTATGCATTGAAAAATTGTCAAATACGAACTTGTCCTAGTTCTTGTTTATACAAATGATCACGCAAAATTGCATTCCAATCAAATGAATCATTATTGAAACAGAACCTAAGGCAATGGAATAGCAACAATATTTCTATATTACTCTACAATTATATACTGAACAAAACAAAGTTTAAATACAATATTGAAATCAATCATAATTATAGGGATCCATTTGGACTTATTAAAGGGGAATTATAAATAAATTATACCCATACACTAAAGGAATACAACCTCTTAGAATGAACAAAGATAGTGGACCACTCTGTTTCATCAAAATCGGTTGAAAACTAAGAAAGTAATAGCATATTCAAGCATTTGGGGCAAGGGCAGTAACTCTGCTTCTAACTATCGAAAATAGCTCTTAATTGAAACTTGATCTGTTTTATAAATATGTATACACATACCAAACTTTATTTGATTCCATCAAAAATTCTAGTTTTTACAAGCAATTGATGTTGATAGAAATACTTACTGTATAGAGGTTGAAGGGCGATAACTCCTCAAAACTGATGAAAGAGGCCTAAATCTTGAAAAAGTCTCAATTTTAATCAGGCAGGAGTATACTAATCTTTCTCAAACCTTTTGATTTAGGTCCATTTTAAGTTTCATCAAAATCGGTTGAAAAATAAGAGAGTAATAGCATATATTCAAGATTTTGGAGCAAGGGCAATAACACTGCTTATTTTAAGTTTCATCAAAATCTGTTGAAAACTAAGAGAGTTATAGCATATTCAAAATTTTGGGGCAAGGGCAATAACTCTGCTTCTAATGATGGAAAATAGCTCAAATTCAAACTTGATCTTCATTTTATGAATATGTACACATACAGAATTTCATTTGATTCCATCAAAACCTCTAGTTTTTAGAGCGTTTACGAGCAAATGTTGATGGACAATATACGTCCTCATAGAGAGATGAGGACGGCGTATAAAAAATCTTAATTTTAAAATTTGGTCAATAGGAGTTTATATTCATCAAGGGACTTGCCTGGTAACATAACTATACAACAGATTACCTAAGTACATGTAATCTGATAAAAACAATACAAATACATTGAAAACAATGTTTATATACAATAATTGAAAAGATAGCTTGCCAGGCAAGGTAATATACGCCCACTAGCAGCTTTGTTCGAAAAAGAACACATCAAATATTCAACCTGTCGTATAGGCCTACATTTCGTTCAGAACTTAAATTAAGTGTCGTCTAAACATTTTTTTCTCTCGATTTCATCAAGGGTTCAAGCATTCATCAAGATAATCAAAATTCTTCTGTTTATGAGCTAAAACTAAAACCTATTTTGAACGAAAAGGTCAATAAGTCATATCAAATATTTTTTGATTTTCGAAAGGGTTAATGTGTAGGATAATGCATGGTTTCGAGGGATTAGTTGACATAATGCCCGCGGGCTCGGGAAAGCACGAGGGCCGAAGGCCCGAGGGCTTTCCCGAGCCCAAGGGCATTATGTCAACTAATCCCGATAGAAACCATGCATTATCCGACATAAAAACCGATTCCTAATTCAATAATTGGTAAATATGTTGAAAAATCAATCAATACATTTAACATCACATGGGAGGTAATCCATGTCGTGTGAAAAAATGTTTCAGAATTTTCAGAAATATTTAGTTTTTAATATTATATATCTCTTTTTACATTAAAAAATTCTAAAATGTAGTATTGAAAGATAAAAATCCCTCGAAAATTAATTACGCTCTAAAAATCTAGATTTTAAATTTTTAAAACCATTTTTAAAAAATAAGATGACCAGTAAAAAACATTACAAGAAATGTGAGGGTATATATTGTTTTATCAACCCTCATTAATTCAGAGGAAGCAAGAAACCTTACATTGATCACTGGGTTGTGTGACTTGATACTGTTTCATAAGATTGCATACTTTGTCACTGGGTAGTGACTAGTTACGATTTATCAGCTTGATTTTGAAACTTCAATATTAAGTTTGAAAGAAAAAAATCTTTAAAACGTAGAGTTGATTGCTCAAATGTATTGGTGTAAGGTTAATGTACTTTGGTAGAGGGATATTATCTCTAATGTACCTGTCCCTGGGTTGAGGGATATTCTATCGAATGCCCTGAGTAGAGGGATATTAGCGAAAAGAAAGACCTGCCATATCAATGGGATGACGTCACAAGAGGTTTTTATCGTGTGATAATAAACTATTTCAATAGGATTCATTAAAATCTTATCAAACATGTTTTAAAGAACAAGGGCAATAATTCATATTAGATTTTTTTCGATTCTTTCGATTTTCAACAGGGTTCATCCTTGGGTGATAATAAACCATTTCAGCAAGTTTCGTCAAAATCCGTAAAGAATTGTGACTTGTAGAGTGTTAACAAACTAAAAATCAAACGCGTTTTAAAGAACAAGGGCAATAATTCATATTAAATTTTTTTCGATTCTTTTGATTTTCAATAGGGTTCATCCTTGGGTGATAATAAACAATTTCAGCAAGTTTCGTCAAAATCCGTAAAGAATTGTGACTTGTAGAGTGTTAACAAGCTAAAAATCGAACGCGTTTTAAAGAACAAGGTCAATAATTCATATTAGATTTTTTTCGATTCTTTCGATTTTCAATAGGGTTCATCCTTGGGTGATAATAAACAATTTCAGCAAGTTTCGTCAAAATCCGTAAAGAATTGTGACTTGTAGAGTGTTAACAAGCTAAAAATCGACAGCGTTTTAAAGAACAAGGGCAATAATTCATATTAGATTTTTTTCGATTCTTTCGATTTTCAATAGGGTTCATCCTTGGGTGATAATAAACAATTTCAGCAAGTTTCGTCAAAATCCGTAAAGAATTGTGACTTGTAGAGTGTTAACAAGCTAAAAATCTAACGCGTTTTAAAGAACAAGGGCAATAATTTATATTAAATATTTTTCGATTCTTTTGATTTTCAATAGGGTTCATCCTTGGGTGATAATAAACAATTTCAGCAAGTTTTGTCAAAATCCGTAAAGAATTGTGACTTGTAGAGTGTTAACAAGCAATTGTGGACGGACGGACGGACGGACCGACGGACGGACCGCCGGACCGACGGACATGGGTGACGGCAATATACGCTCCACATTTTATGTGGGCGTATAAAAACCTTAATCCCATTTAAGGCGTTGATCAATTATAACCTGTTAATTTTTTGGAAATTTACATAATTTTATGGGTTATTTGCATTCTGTTTGTATAATTTGGACATCGTTGATGAATATATACTCTGATTGACCAAGTTTGAGAACTTAATTTTTTTGTTAATTCTAAGAGATTGTATCGCTATAACAGTTATCCTCCATTATACAAGTCATGGTCTTACTAAACGACGATTTTGACTATCAAATGCTCATATTTATACATACACAGGGATTTGTAGGCTTAAATTTTGAGGGAGAGTTTGGAACATTATCATGGATTAGAACAGCTAAAAAATTCTATAGTCTATATTTCAATTGGTTCTTCAGAAGAGATGGAGGTAGAAGCAGCTTTGCCTCGTTTCTTTCTTCCTCCATCTCTATCTGAAGCCAAACTTAGCCACTCACGCACGTCAAATTCGACGTCTGATGCTGTACAGCTACTTGCTTTCATCACTGCTTCTGAATGAAAAAGGTTTTACAAATTATAATAAAAATCTTTAAAATCAATCCGTTTATCAAAATGGCACCTAAAACCATGGCAAAATTGGAAAGTAATAGATATATATATATACAGTGTACCAACACATGGAGTTAAAGCACTCTTATCAACTAAATTAATACAGCTAATTAAAACTATAAACATAGCTTGCCAGACAAGGTAATATACGCCCACTGGGCCACTGGCTTTGACTTTAAACAAATATATTTGACAGTTACAACAAAAGTGATTCAGAACATTCACATCGAGTTTCTTCACAATCTGTCCAGTATTGTCCTGTAGTGTTTATGACCTAAAAATTCAACATGTTTTCAAGAACAAGAGCAATAATTCATAGTAAATATTTTTTTATTTTGCTGATTTTCAATAGGGTTCATTCTTGGGTGGTAATAAACATTATCAGTATGTTTCATCAAAATCCGTTATGAATTGTGACCTGTATAGTGTTTATGAGCCAAAAATCAAATGAGTTTTCAAGAATAACAACAATAATTCATGGTAAATATTTTTCCATTTTGCTGATTTTCAATACAGTTCATGCTTGGGTAGTGATAAACATTACCAGCAAGTTTCATCAAAATCTGTAACGAATTGTGGCCAAAAATCGAACGCGTTTTCAAGAACAAGGGCAATAATTCATAGTAAATATTTTCAATTTTGCTGATTTTTAATAGGGTTCATCCTTGAGTGGTTATAAACATTATCAGTAAGTTTCGTCAAAATCTATAATGAATTGTGACCTACAAGCCAAAAATCCAATGCGTTTTTAAGAACAAGGGCAATAATTCACAATAAATATTTTCAGAGTTTGCTGATTTTCAATAGGGTTCATCCTTGGGAGGTAATAAACATTACCATTAAGTTTCATCAAAATCTGTCAAGAATTGTGACCTGTAGAGAGTTTACGAGCAAAAAACCGAACGCGTTTTTAAGAACAAGGGCAATAATTCATAGTACATATTTTCCGATTTTGCTGATTTTCAATAGGGTTCATCCTTGGGCAGTAATAAACATTACCATTAAGTTTCATCAAAATCCGTCAAGAATTGTGACCTGTAGAGTGTTTACGAGCTAAAAATGGAAAGCATTTTTAAGAACAAGGGCAATAATTCATAGTAAATATTTTCTGATTTTGCCGATTTTCAATAGGGTTCATACTTGATCGGTAATAAACATTAACATTAAGTTTCGTCAAAATCCGTCAAGAATTGTGACCTGTAGAGTGTTAACGAGCCAAAAATCAAACGCGTTTTTAAGAACAAGGGCAATAATTCATAGTTAATATTTTCTAATTTTGCAGATTTTCAATAGGGTTCATCCTTGGGCGGTAATAAACATTAACTTTAAGTTTTGTCAAAATCCGTCAAGAATTGTGACCTGTCGAGTGTTTACGAGCCAAAAATCGAACGCGTTTTTAAGAACAAGGGCAATAATTCATAATAAATATTTTCCGATTTTGGTGATTTTCAATAGGGTTCATCCTTGGGCGGTAATAAACATTAACATTAAGTTTCGTCAAAATCCGTCAAGAATTATGACCTGTAGAGTGTTTACGAGCCAGAAATCGAACGCGTTTTTAAGAACAAGGGCAATAATTCATAGTAAATATTTTCCGATTTTGCTGATTTTCAATAGGGTTCATCCTTGGGCAGTAATAAACATTACCATTAAGTTTCATCAAAATCCGTCAAGAATTGTGACCTGTAGAGTGTTTACGAGCCAAAAATGGAACACGTTTTTAGGAACAAGGGCAATAATTCATAGTCAATATTTTCCGATTTTGCCGATTTTCAATAGGGTTCATCCTTGGGCGGTAATAAACATTGACATTAAGTTTCGTCAAAATCCGTCAAGAATTGTGACCTGTAGAGTGTTTACGAACCAAAAATCGAACGCGTTTTTAAAAACAAGGGCAATAATTCATAGTAAATATTTTCCGATTTTGCTGATTTTCAATAGGGTTCATCCTTGGGCGGTAATAAACATTACCATTAAGTTTCGTCAAAATCCGTCAAGAATTGTGACCTGTAGAGTGTTTACGAGCAATTGTGGACGGACGGACCGACCGACGGACGGACGGACCGACGGACGGATATGGGTGACGACAATATACGCTCCACATTTCATGTGGGCGTATAAAAATGACATAGGACATTCGAACATGAAGTGTGGATTTTTTTTAATTTATTTATTTTTATATATAACAAGTTAACAGTTAACAGAATATCTGAAATCCGACCTAGTTAATCCATGAAAATGAACTCAATATCAGTTAACTGATTAATTGTTTCAATACTAATCCAAACACATTATAATTATGCAAAAGAAAATGAGGTTGTGATTTGACAGAAAGACACTATGTAAGTGAATGTGTCCACTAACATCTTTGTCACTTACTTTGTACAGCCACAGACAACCGACATGACTTAAATGGCAACTTTTTCCTGAGGCCATACCAATTATATCTTGTTGCCAGGTCATTGGTCAGTACCTCCCTCATAACCCGCCTACTTATGTCAGCTCTGTTTCTCCCCCCCCAAAACAGATAAATAACTTATCTGAAGAGAAATAAAAACAAAAGATAGCTTGCAAGGCAAGATAACATACTCCCATTGGTAGCTTTGATAGTAGCATAAAATCAAAAGAATCCGTAAAGAATTACTGCCTGTAGAGTGAGCACAAGATGCACAATATAGCTAATAGAGTGAAACGTCAAGTCGGACACACACAAAAAAAAAATTATCCGATCATCACGAAAATCAATAGGGATCATTTTCAAAATGACATTGACACAAACTCGAACGAATCTGTAAAGAATTGAAGCCTGTAGAGTGAGCACGAGTTACACAATACAAATGTATATATCTAATAGCGTGAAACATCAAGTCAGACACGATATTACGGTGAAAAATTATCAATCATTATGGAAATAGTGATCATCAAAAGACACTGTAGATTTGCAGTCTATAATGTGAGCACCAGTTGCACAATATAGCTGATAGACTGAAACGTTAAGTCTCACACTATATATAACCTCTAAACTATAATTTGGTAAAAAGACCTCCGGACAGACCGACAGAGCGATTACATACCCCCACCTTACGTGTGGGCATATAACAAAACAGTTTCAAATTCATAGAATATTTGTTAGGTGACATGTTACGAAACGGCATGTGATATGCACGAGAATTTAGTGACGAAACTGATTAGTCGTAACGTCCCATCACTGTCACTTAGCAACACCTTCCATCTTGATTGCAATATGTAGTTTGTTAATGTCAGCCATTGTGTAATGTTGAAATTGAAATTTTGTTGAGTAAACCTTTATGGTTGAGTCTGAAATTGTGTTTGTTTTTTTTGAACTGAACTAAATTCGCAACATGGTCCTACCGAGACGGATTTGATTTGATTCTCTGAACTGAATTTAGTGAAACCTTGAACCATAGAAATGAGTGAAAAACTGAAAAGGATTCGCGGAGGCCATCGGGCGTTCGTCAAACGAACTGTGAATAGGATATTAGAATTGATCCAGCAACTAAGAGGCCGTGATATATCCGAAGAGGATGTTGAAATATTAAAAGCAGCAAAGATTACACTGATAGAGAAAAAAGAAACTTTACAGAAAATTGACGAGGACATTGAATTCTCGATAAGGTTGGTGATGATGAAATTGAACAGGAAGTTTTTGATCAAAGTGAATTTTGTGAGTATGCAACACATATTCTAGTGAAAATTGACGATACTTTAAAACTGATTGAAGTTGACAATTCTAGGCCTAATCCAGACATTGAAAATGTAAACAATTCACGTCCAAAATCAGTGAAAGCTAAATTGCCTAAATTAACATTGAATAAATTCACCGGCGAACCTGTTGACTGGCAGACATTTTGGGATAGTTTTAGTGCTGCGATTCATTCTAATGATGACATTTCAAAAATTGACAAATTTAATTATCTAAGAAGTTTATTAGAAGATTCTGCTTTAGCCGTTATATCTGGATTTTCCTTGACAACAGAAAATTATGACGCCGCCGTGGATCTCCTAAAAGATAGATTTTCGAACCCTCAGGTCATAATTTCCCGCCATATGACAGCATTAGACTTGCCAAATGTAACCAATATTGCCGAAGTATCAAAAATCCGAACATTATATGATAATATTGAAACGCGTTTGAGAAGTTTGGAGAATTTAGGCGTTGCATCAGAATCGTACGGAAACCTATTGATACCAGTTATTTTAACGAAAATTCCAGACGAAATTAAATTATTGATTAGTAGAAATTGCGAAAAGGATAAATGGGATGTAAATCAAGTATTAGAAGTTTTCAAAACCGAAGTTGAGGCCAGAGAAAGATGCGTATTGATTAAAACGTCTACAACAAAACCAAATGATCCGATTAAACGTGACGAAAGCAAAAGACATGACTTTGCCTACAGATCTAAGCCCGCTTGCACTGCATCGACTCTGTTTACTAATAAAACCAATTACCAAGGTCCTTATTGTAGTTTTTGTGGACAACAACATTCTTCATCAAACTGTGACGTAGTTACCAATACCATTAACAGAAGAAGTATTCTACGAAAGAAGGGAACATGTTTTCTTTGTTTACGTTCTGGACACATAGTCCGAGACTGTCAATCAAAATACAATTGTTTTAAGTGTCATGAAAAACACCACACGTCATTATGCGACAGATCAGCCCATGACTCATCAACCCGGCCTACTTATAGTAAACCCAATCCATCCAATAACAGTAGACCTGCCCATGCCATGTGCGTAACCAGTACAACCTCAGTTCTCTTGCAAACAGCCTTAGCTCCTGTCGGAAGGCCAGACAGAGCACATAATAAAGCCATTTCTAGAATTATTTTTGACAGCTGCAGTCAGCGAACATATGTATCATATAGGCTACGCGATAAGCATCGTTTATCAGTGATTGGTTCTGATAATCTCCTTATTAAAACTTTCGGTGATGAGACCCCTAGACTAAAGTCATGTGATTTAGTACAGCTAGCCGTAGCAACCAAGGATGGTATGGAACTTTATATAAACGCTTACTGTATACCTACGATATGCAGCCCAATTAGCAACCAAGTTCTTGATATAGCCCTTCAAAAATACCCACACCTACAAGGTCTTGAATTAGCTGATATACCTACACAATCTGATGATTTAGAAGTTGATGTATTAATTGGTGCCGATTACTATTGGAACTTTTTTAATGGTGTTACCAGAAGGGGGGAGACAAGTGGTCCCGTCGCTCTTCAATCAAGACTCGGATGGATTTTATCCGGCCCCGTTATACTTACCTGTGACAACTTACCTGCATGCTCAGTTAACTTTACCTCAACTCACGTACTTCAAATAGATTGTTCAAAAGCGCCTATTATATCTGAAGAAAACATACATGTAACAGAAGATTTGAAGAAATTTTGGGATTTAGAAACGATAGGTATTCAAAAAGATGAAGTTTCTGTTTATGACCAGTTTATAGAAGATATACAATTTGAAGAAGGTAAATACGTAGTAGCGTTACCGTTTAAAGAGGATCACCCACTTTTACCTGATAATTTCCAAGTAAGCCAGAAACGTTTAACAAATCTTTTACGTCGTCTACAATTGAAACCAAACGTTTTACACGAGTATAACAGAATTATTAAAGATCAACTGAATGAAGGAATTATAGAGCTAGTAGAAGAGGAAACCGCACCTACCATAGGAAGTCACCATTATTTACCACATCATGAAGTAATTCGACTGGATAAAGATACAACCAAAACGAGACTCGTTTATGACGCTTCAGCTAGAGTTAACCCCCAAAGTCCAAGTTTGAATGACTGTTTATATTCAGGCCCGCCACTAACTCCTTTAATATTTGATATCCTGATACGATTCCGTTTAAATAAGATTGCCGTAATCGCCGACATAGAGAAGGCTTTTCTGAACATTTCCATTAAAGAAAATCATCGTGATTTCTTAAGATTTCTTTGGGTAGATCAACCGACAAAACCTAATCCGAATATAGATATCTATAGATTTACCCGTGTAGTTTTCGGACTAACCTCAAGCCCATTTCTTATAAATGCAACTTTGCGTCACCATTTAAGTTTATTTGAAGAAACTGATCCAGACTTTGTTAAAGATACTTTGAAATTGTTTTAATTGTGTAGAAACTGCTTTTGACCAGTGTAAAAAGGTTAAATTGACATTACTTGAAGGTGGATTTAATCTTAGAAAATGGAACAGTAATTCTAGTGAACTGTTAAATATGATTAATAACAATGTTGAATTTTCAGAATCAAAGATTGGAAACGGATTTATTGCTGAAGACGACCAAGGTTATACGAAGTTTACTTTGAATCAAGATAACGGTCCTTGTCCTAAAGTTCTTGGAATATTCTGGAACACTCAATCTGATGAATTAACTTTTGACTTTAAGAAGATAACTCCTGCCATTGAAACCAAATATGTTACAAAGAGACTAGTTTTAAGTATAGCCGCAAAATTCTATGATCCTGTTGGTTTAATATCGCCAATTGTACTCCATTTTAAATTGTTGTTTAAGAGACTTTGCCAAGAGAATTTGAGTTGGGATGATTCTCTCGATGACGAACTTTGTATTAAATGGAAATCCTTATTAACTGATTTGCAGAAAGTTAACCAAATACCAATTCCTAGATGTTATTGTCCTGATTTATTTACCGATGAAGCAGAAATTGAATTACATGCATTTGGAGATGCATCCGAAAATGCATATGGAACCTGCATCTATTTGAGATGTCGACACGGAGAAGAAATCCATTGTACATTGATAGCATCCAAGACTAGAGTCTCGCCATTAACCAAACAAACTATGCCAAGATTAGAATTATTAGCCTGCTTAATCTCAGCACATCTTGCTAAGATTATCCAGAAATCCTTTGATGGTGTTTTAAACATAAGCCGAGTTGTTTATTGGTCTGACTCACAAGTAGCACTCAGTTGGATACGTAATACTACCAAAGAATACAAACAGTTTGTACAGAACCGTGTACTTGAGATTAGAAGAATTAGTCCAAATGAAATGTGGAATTATTGCCCCACATCCTTGAATCCAGCCGATATATGTTCCAGGGGAGCAACTCCAACAGAATTGATTGATAACCAAAAATGGTGGAAAGGTCCAAACTTTATGTTATTGCCAGAGAGTCAATGGCCGACTCAAAATAATCCAGATTTACTAGACGACGTAGATGTCGAAGAAAAGTCCAGCCAAGTGAGTACAGTCACGTGTTTAGCCACTTCCAGTAAGAATTTGAATCTCGAAGAAATTATTGCCATAGAAACATTTAGTAGACTATCGAAATTGTTACGTATAACTGCGCTTGTATTGCGTTTTGTGAAAAATTTGAAATTAAGCCAGGAAAATAAAATGCTTGTGCGAAACGAACTTTCAGCTGAAGAATTATTCGAATCGGAAAAATTATGGATCCAAAATATTCAAACTGAGTTTGAAACAAAGCCAAACTTTAGAGAAACTAAGAAATCTCTTAATGTTTTTGAGGATGAATTTGGAATATTTCGTTGTCGTGGACGAATGGAAAATAAATTGACTTATGAAACTAATAATCCGATTTTGTTGCCAAAAGATCATCAGTTTACTAAACTCGTAATTCTAAAAGCTCATTCGTGTGTTATGCATAACGGAACTCAAGAAACATTAGCGCACGTTAGATCGAAATATTGGATTGTCAAAGGTCGTCAAATTGTCAAAAAGGTCATATCTAAGTGCAACATTTGTAAACGATTAGAAGGTCGATCGTATGGTGTACCGCATGCGCCACCCTTGCCTAGTTTTCGAGTCAGTGATGATTTTGCGTTCAGTAGTATCGGAGTAGACTATGCAGGACCTCTATACGTAAAGGATATTTATAACGATTCCGGTGATATGAATAAAGTTTATATCGTATTATATACATGTGCAAGTTCAAGAGCACTTCATTTAGACTTAGCACCAGACGCCAGCTCTGCAACATTTGTGAGATCCTTAAAACGATTTATTGGTCGCAGAGGTGTACCGTCATTTGTAATTTCCGATAATGGTAAAACATTTAAGAGCGCTGAACTAAAATCCTTTGTATCGTCTAAAGGCATAACTTGGAAATACAATGTAGAATTGTCTCCGTGGTGGGGAGGATTCTTTGAAAGAATGGTGAGATCAGTGAAACGTTGTCTTAAGAAAACTTTAGGTACTTCTAGACTTACATTTGAAGAACTACTTACGTTGTTAATCGAAATAGAAGGAATTTTGAATTCTCGTCCTTTAACTTATCTGGGAGAAGAGTATGGTGAGCCATTAACACCATCTCATTTAGTAGTTGGAAGACGTTTATTATCTGAGCCAAATGTGTTTATTGAAGATCACGTTCCTAAATCAGTAACTGACAGTGAAATGACTAAACGTAAGAAATATCTTAATACCGTATTGTCTCATTTCTGGAAACGTTGGTAACAGGAATATTTAACTGACTTAAGAGAACATCATCGTCCAAGATATAAGATGGATCCTAGTGTTTCCGTCGGTGATGTTGTGTGCGTCCATGAAGATAAAATACCCAGATTAAATTGGTCCCTAGCTCGAGTTGAGAAACTATTACCAGGTCGAGATGGTAAAATCCGAGCAGCTATCAGTAGAGTAAAAGTGTTCCATCTGGGACAGATCTCTCCCATGTTAAAGAGCCTGGTGCTGGTGCTATAGCAATATGCACCAGCACGCGAGCGGTGGGGCGGACTGCGGCGGATCGATATTATTCGCGCGCGCGTAATTTGAATTTGGCGGGTTGACATTCTTTGTTTTAAATTTTGAATGAAATATATTAATTGAATATTGTATAAGAATAAATATCTAATCTGTTTAATGATTGATTGATGTTTTTTAATTTTAAGCGAAGATTTGAGCATAATCTTTGTTTCCATAAGATTCTATGGTCATGAATTTAATAAATGATATAGAAAAACAATATTGGGTCGATAATTATTCACCTTCAGTGATAGAAAACACACACAATCTATTAAACATCTGTTGATGTATAAGATGATTGTAAAGTTATTCAATTTTTTTGTTTGGATTGATTTATTCCAGTTTCGAACTATAAATATAATTTTTTAATTGAAGTGTATTCATTTATCACGAACTGCAGAAGGATAAACATGACTAGCGCTTCATCTTTAAGAAACTGGGAATTTTGTGGAAGTAAATTTTCGAAATCTGCTATTGTATATTTTACGCAAGTTCTTTGCATATACATTTTGTTATGCTATTCCCTCTATCAGTTGTCAGAATCTCCATCAGGACCCTTATCAACATTCTGGTGCGGTATTATAACATCATCAGTGGCCTATATGCTTCCCAATCCAAAACCAAAATTCAATAAAGTTAAACAGACAGATGTCGAGTCTCACATTTCTATTTAAAGAAAATGTGGCTTACTTTGTTGATTTTAATATCGAGTTACATTGAGAGTCGAAGGAGAACAATAAGTGGTCTACCGCAACACTGTCTCGAAGTGTATTTAAGAGACTAATATAGTGTTAATAATGATTTTAAACGAATATGTGTGGATGTCCAGTGAACAGAATAAAAACATTTACCCTGATAATAAACCATACAAGTTTAAGGTGCAATTACCACAAAACATCCCCGTGGGTGGAAATTGTTTAATAGGTTTGTGTAAAATACGAGGATTGAAGACACAAAAACCTAAAGAAATATATATTTGTTGCGATCAGTGTCAATATTCAATAGTCGATGGTAATTTATATCCCGTGTTGAGGTGTATCGATACTAGCGAAGAAGTTAAAATAATTCAAACTCCGTTTTACATAAGCAGCAAAGTCATACAATCAATCGATCAATTATCGTTTTATATATTAGACGGTAAAGGTGAACTAGCCTCATTCTTAAAAAAACCGTTGAAGATAACCATTCACATCAAATCAGGAAATGAATAAACAGGAAATTTATATACCAAATACCCAATCGTATATGGAGTACTTTAAATCAGATATGGATGAAACACCGACCAAAACGCAAAATAAAAAGAAGACACAACCGCGAATTCGAAATAAAGCTGTCAAAATACCATGCGCGAGAAAATTAAACTTTAAAACGAATGCGCACGAAGAAAATTCATCATTGACCAGCATTCCAGCCAAGAAGAAGGACGATACAAAGAGAAAAATTATCATTAGTAACGTTAAAGATCGATTGTTTTAACAATGTCAGCTTTATCCACAGTCACATCGGAATCTGTACCTCGAGAATTATCTCTTTTCTCCATCAACGGTGTACAAGCTGCTGTCGAAAAATCATATTTCCAAGATTACCGACCCATTAATCCTATATCTGACCAGTCTCCGATTGAATTTAACATATCTGGAAAAAATGGACACGAATATCTCGACTTACACAATTCGAAATTATATGTTAAATGTAAAATTGTTAACGAAAACGGGACGGCTTTGACTAAAGACGTAAACTGTGCTCCAATCAATTCATTACTCCAGTCATTATGGCAACAAATAGATGTCGTCTTACAAGGAAAGACCATATCCACTACCAATAACCATTATGCCTATAAAGCTATGATTCAAACGTTAATGAAGAATACGGATTCTCCTCATTTAGAGGGTGAACTTTTCATCAAAGACAGTGCGGGTTTAGCGATAGACAGTGCCGAGGTTATGGGAACAAACCGTGGTTTATATTCAAGGCATAAGTTTACAGAAGAGAGTAAACTATGTGACTTAATAGGAGATTTGCATTTTGATTTGATTAAAAATAAAAGATATATCTTAAATGGTGTTGATACCAGGATAGTTCTACATAGAAACAGCCCAGAATTTCTATTGATGACTAAAGAGGAAAAGGGAAAAAAGAAAAATTACAAGATTGTATTATCCGATGTTATTTTTAAGGCTAGGAAAGTTATTCTCAATCCCGCAATGATGATGGCTATAGACAATTCATTACTTTCATCTAATGCTAAATATCCCTTTACCCAATCTGGAATTAAAGTATTGAATGTACCCGCAAATCAGTTGTCATTGACGTGGGATAATATCTTTCAAAATAGTAGACCTTTCAGAATTTTAGTAGGATTTGTATCAACATCTGCCTTTACTGGAAATTATAAGAAGAATCCTTTTAATTTTCAACATTTTAATATCAGTGATATCACTCTCACATGTGATGGAGATCGAATAAATTCATATCACGTTAATTTTGATAAAGATACTGGATATAATTATATAGATGTATATAATGAACTGTTCAATTTTTCGAGTGAGATGAAAATTTCTCGCCATGATTTCAAAGGTGGTTACGCTTTGTTCCCATTCATTCTAGAGCCAAATTTTACATTGATTAATTATATTTCTCTCATAAAACAGGGGAATATTCGCTTAGAAGTAAACTTTAAAAAAGCCTTGCCTGAATCAGTCACTATAGTTCTATATTATGAAACTCTAGGTTATTTTGAAATTGATTATAATAGATCAGTTATTCTCCAATGTCCGAATGATAAAGACTCGATACCATCATTCAAGATATAACGTTTATCATCATATGGACTGAGTGCAATTTTATTAGTACAAGTGGTAAAAATTTCATGATTGTATGTTCTAAAAGTTCTCATAGCTTCCATTTGGTTTTTTCGTTGAAACAAACAGTTTCTATATGACGAATGGCGAAGTTTATTAATGATAGTAGACTTAACAACTCCTTTAGCAGTTTGTTTTTCATGACCATCATATTGAAACGAATACATTTTAGCCCTAAGTCCAATAAATTCCGTAATTGGTTTACCCATGGTTTCGTCTTTCATCTTACCAATCACTTTTTTATTTGAAGTATCATGCAAAAAGTGACTCAATTCATAGTCACTAAAATCAAATAAACATTTATCTTTTGCCATGTCTTTATAGAGATCATCAGTTGAAATGGAATAACATAGCGAATCCGTATCCGTAAACAGTAATTTAGATTGATTCCCATATTTGGACTTTATATAATTATAATGAAAGTCATACATCAAACATTTTGAAAGATCTAAAATACTAAAACCGACATAAATTGGACGATTTAAAATCAAGTTTTCTTTCAAAAGTTCAACAGATGCAAGATCTTCATTAAATATTCGAAAAGATTTAAAATTGGGCTTAGTCGAAAGACGTTTTAACTTTTTTTCATTATTGACAAGTTGAATGTTGACTCTGTTTCTTAAATTTTCCATCGTTTTACCAAAAACCGCATTATTCATCAATTTAAAAAAATCTTTTTCGAAAGTATTTTTAGCCAATTTTCTCTTTGATGTGTTAAAATCTATATATGTTTTTAACCAAGGACTTTGATTAAATGTTAAAACAGAATTAATTTTCTCTAATTCCATACCCAATGATAAATACAACTTTAAATTTTTTGAGTGAAGAACGTAATTTTTTTTGTCGAATAAATTTGGTACGAGTTTTTGGGTACTCGAAACGTCCAGTTTCAGATCTTTTTGAAGATTACGCTGATATTCTGATAACATATCAGATGTAATTCTCATGGCTTCTGGAGCGAGGGGATAATCATTATGTAAATCATGAAGCTTTGATGGATATTTTAAATCTACTGAAAGGATGTAACCTATAGAATCGTTATCATCAACCTGATTAATATCTAACATATTTATTTCACTCTCAGTTAACCAGCGAAATCCATGAGTTGGTAAATACTGACTCATTGCATAACCATATAAATTATTTACATCAAGATATATAATATAATTATTAGGTTCTGATGGAGTATATCCTTTGACGTGAGGATTATTAGCGGATTGATGTCTATGCGTTATCATCGCAATACCACCTTTAATTGAATTTTCAATCATTAGATGCATGTCGGGGTCAGTGAACAATTCCAACCTTACATTCGTCATTTTCAAAGCTGCTTGCCACGCTAAACCGGGAGCAGTGAAAAAATGGGCGGGGTCTAATCTATAAATGTTGAGACATAAGGTTCTAAAATTCTCGAAAACATCAGCCAGTAATATGACATCTGTTTCCATGTACAAATCATGATACTGTCCTAAAGTTTTTAAGCTAAAAGTATCCCAAACATTCTGAGCATGTTCATAATCCTTGTCAGATATATTAGAATCATTTAAAGAGCTATAAAAATCTGAAATTGGGGGTAGACAGGTTTCATTAAATTTCTCTATATTATCCATAAACTCATATGGATAAACTCCCTTTCTCCTTAACAAATTCAATTTCTTCTCGTCCCCCTCGTGAAATTGTTGAATGTAATTATTGAGATGGTGGAATTTGTCGTCTTCTTGTGTTAGATTTTCAACTAATTTCTCGAGAGAGGCGGAAAGAAATTGAAATGTATCTAGAAATTGTAAACATCCTAATGAAAATGAAATATAATTTTCAGTATTTTGTGGAATTACATTCATCCTTTTGTTTTTGACTTTACCAATAGCCTGCATAATCAAATGTGAATCGTAATGTTTTAAATTGTGGAAAAACACTGGAATTTTTTTCTTTAGCTTTAAACTAAGGTTACATGAATTATGAATAGCACCCCTAAACCTACCAGTAACGTGACAGTGATCTCTTACTTTATCTAAATCTAAAAGTTTATCACATATATAGCATACTTTAGTTGTAGCAAATTGTATTTCATCTTCTGGAGTCATTTTCAAAGGTGTGGGGTTTTTGAAAATACTTAATAAACGTTCTTCAATGTCAATCATATGTTCGAGAAATGTTTCAACGACATTCTCTCCTCGAAAAGTCACATGGTCTTCCGTTAATGTATCATTCAAACCAACTAATTTATATGTAAAGCCAGAAGGAATGTGTTGAGATTCTTTGGTTGTATTAGTGGAACTTGACATTGAGTTCTTTGAAATGATACACTCAAAATCTGCGTAAATCACAAATGGAACTTTCTGTTGTTTCGACATGTCTGAATAGGATATCCATTTTTTGTCTTCTGTAGGCATTTCTATCCTCTGCGCTCCATGAATTTGACATTGAGGAATATGTTTATTCAATCTCTTTTGTGACGTATATCCGTGTAAACAATAACTACAAAAAAATCTTTGACCTCTTTCTTTCACCATCCTCCTTAATAAATGGTTTAGATTTCTTATAAAACAATAGTGTGAATTTTCACCTTTGGATATGATTAAAAGATTGACGTGTCTATCAAAACGATGCTTCGTTAAATGTATTGGAAATAGTTTCTTTTCTTCATAACCAAACACATTAACACTTATGTTATTTTGCTTTTCAAATTTGGGTACATCCTTTATTTTCACGGGGACATCAATGTTTTGAAAATTCAACTCATTCTCATATTTAACATAATTACCAACCCGTTCTGGGTGAATTCGAGATGGGTGAATAGATGCTAGCACACTCCATTTAAAACACTGGTGGTCTCTATTTTGAATATTAACTATTGCTTTTTTAGAACTTAATTTTGAAGGAAGTGGAATATAACTCGATGCGTCTACGGGATTGTATTTAACGACGTTTAACGAAAGGTCTATCACACTGTCTAATGTCCAATTACTACCTTGACGTTGAAATTCCATAAAAGAGGTTATCATCTTTTTGTTGCTCTCCTGTAAACTTTCATTTAAATCATCTTCTTTCAATGCGATATGACATTTCCCATGAAAATGTGGTTTTACAGTTTCTTTTTGTTCTTCTTTTTGTTTTGTAAATTGAACACATAATGAAAGGTACCACTTGATTGAATGTTTTTCTTTCAATGCTTTCTTTAATTTTTTTATGACAGAATCATATTGTGAAGATAAAAATAACAATGGATCATATTTTGAGTCGTTAGAGGCTGTGAACACATATTCCATTAAATGCCCGTTAATAGCTTCACGTTCATTTATACAGTCCTCTATCTGGCTTTCACTGGTTGATGGTTGATTTAAATTACATGGTTGACTATTTGACTGACTTTCGACCGTTGATGGTGTATGTTTTTTATTTATATGATCCTTTAAATTATATAGTCGACTAAACTGAGCTCCACAAATTTTACACGTGGGTTTAAATGTGGAGTGAGTTTTTTTGTGTCTAATCATACTCCGTCTATAACCAAATTCTTTTCCACATTCTTCACATACATACGACTTCATTTTCATCTTATTCTAAAATATAGTAATAAACAAAACCTTCAATTTCAATAGATGTATATCGTATCATATTTGATTTAGTAATTGGGAAGAATTTCAGCAAAGAGTTTATATATAACAAGAAAAATAGAAAAGTTTATTTTCTTACCTTTCTTATCAGTGGAAAGGAAATCAAAATTGTAAACGTGTGTATGTGAAGTTTTATTGATTAATTTCGTTAGTGGCACGCGCTCATTATGTACTATTATTCATGTATTATAGAACATGTATTCATAGCTTGTGTCGTTTCAATCGATATTCTATCTATTGTATTGAAGCAGACGATAATTTCATACCCGCAAACTATAACATTTAAGAATTGACCAATCAAAATTTTAACCTCCGTTAAAAAACAAAAAAAAAAACCATTAAAAACTCCTTCTTGTTCAATGTACAAATATTGATTATTATAATAAACCAAAGTTTAAAATATTAACCAATCGTTAGACTATAATATATATCACTGAAGGTGAATAATTATCGACCCAATATTGTTTTTCTATATCATTTATTAAATTCATGACCATAGAATCTTATGGAAAACAAAGATTATGCTCAAATCTTCGCTTAAAATTAAAAAACATCAATCAATCATTAAACAGATTAGATATTTATTCTTATACAATATTCAATTAATATATTTCATTCAAAATTTAAAACAAAGAATGTCAACCCGCCAAATTCAAATTACGCGCGCGCGAATAATATCGATCCGCCGCAGTCCGCCCCACCGCTCGCGTGCTGGTGCATATTGCTATAGCATCAGCACCAGGCTCTTTAACATGGGAGAGATCTGTCCCAGATGGAACACTTTTACTCTACTGCTATCGTTCGTACCCATAACAAACGTGGTGAACTTTGTGAAATGAATAGACCTTTACCAAAACTATTTCCAGTGGAACTTGTCCAAGATGACAATTGAAATTGAACTTTTTGAACTTTTAACTTTTGATTGTCTTTACAATCAAGGGGGGAGTGTGTTACGAAACGGCATGTGATATGCACGAGAATTTAGTGACGAAACTGATTAGTCGTAACGTCCCATCACTGTCACTTAGCAACACCTTCCATCTTGATTGCAATATGTAGTTTGTTAATGTCAGCCATTGTGTAATGTTGAAATTGAAATTTTGTTGAGTAAACCTTTATGGTTGAGTCTGAAATTGTGTTCGTTTTTTTTTAACTGAACTAAATTCGCAACATGACATAATTTAATTCTAGTCAAAGCCATTTTAGTATGTAATCATTAATTCAAAAAGACAAAAAGTTCAATAGGGTCTTGAATATATTATTACTAAATACTCTTCAGAAGTATAAGAAATGTCCCAAAAAAATTGGTATAAAAAAAAGATTTTTTTATTTTTCTTGCTCTATTACGGTTGAAAGAAAATTACATACTTCAAATATATTTTTCACATACCAAACTATTCAAAACTTTGCCATCCTCTAATTTGACATCAAGCAATGTCATTTCATCTAGAGATTTGATGGGAAAATCAATCCCTTCAGGGAGCTCTGTAACTTACCAGATTGATTTAACATTCCCATCATCTGGCGCATCATTTGTTGCATTTCTCTTTGTTGGTTCGTAATTTTTTCTAATACAGAAAATAATCTCACATTTCTTTCTGAAATATTTTCAGGTCTTTTTAATAAAAAATTCTTAAATTATGAAAAGAAAAATGTATCTCCAATCTGAAACAAATTTTATGTAGGGATAACAGTGCCATATTCCTGTACATTGCTGAAAAAAATGAAAGGATTAAATATTTATGAGTACATGAGTAAATTTTGATAAAAGGTTGTCGGTATTTTTTTTATCGACAGAAGTATTTCTATTTTCAAATTCAGGAAAGACAACTCTATAGTTCAAAAGGTATTTGAAGTAGAATTTTTTATTTATTTTAAACAGATAAAAGTAGCTGCAATAAAAATTTTATTTGGAAAAAAGAAAAGTGTGGATGTGCTATATAAAAATGAAAAGTGCTGAAATATATGTGCAAAAATTCTAAAATAAATCAGCTTAAAATGATTATCTATTATACATAAAAGAAAAAATCATCATCACTACTTGTGATAACAGAACATGCAGGTTATATATGACAAAGATAATAGCATGCAGGATTTGAATATGCTGAAAACTTGATCACTACCTGTGACAAGTTTAGCATGCAGGGAATTAATACAGGATATAAGCAGAGAATATTCACTGTAAATCTTACCCATTCGTTGAGTTGTTGCCATGAAAAACAAAAATTAACCACAAAGCATCATGTTCATTTTAAAGCATAGGCATACATTTATATCTTTTCATATTCATTTGTTGAAAATATTACATTAATATAAATAATATGCAATGATTAAACACTGAACAGTAAATAATAATGAAAATAATTACCTAATTCATTCATTGAATTAGCATTGTACATATTGAATTCATTGGACTGTCTTGATGGTGTTGTTGGTGATTGTATTGGAGTGGGTGGTGTTGGTGGTACTGGCAATGGCAATGATCTTGCCACCTTGGGCTTTGGTAATGATGGTGCCATCTCCTCCTCATCTGAAGACATAACTCTTTCACTGCAAAATAAGTTAGTATTAATTTAAAAATACTTCAAGTGAAAAAATATAAATCATTAAGTATGGAATGTGTTATATGTTAATGATCGAAAATATCTCAAATGATCTTCGTTTTATGAATATGTATGCACATATCAAATTTCATTTGATTCCGTCAAAATTTCTAGTTTTTAGAGCGTTAACCAGCAAATTAACGGACGGAAGGACAGGGGTGCCGACAATATACGTCGTCATAGAGAGATGAGGGCGTATAAAAACTGAAAGCTTTGATTTGGAACAAAAATAATTGGCAGCCCGTCCAATAAGAAATATTCAACCATTCAGTCTCTTTTTGAAGCGATACTGAGCACTATTACCAAATGTTATCAAAATCGGACAAGAATTTAAGTGTTTACAAGCTTAAACTTGAATGCATTTAAATGAACATGGGTAATAGTAAATATTTTTGATTAAATTTTGTTAAAAATTTCTAAAAAATCACTCTCATCATTAGGAGATTATTACAAGCAAAAAAATATACAAACTATCTCCTTCTCTTTGATCGCCGGACCAAATCCTCATCAGATTCAGGGTCGGCTGTCTTTGCTAGGTCAGACTCGTCTTCAGATTTTTTAAGTTTGCTCCTCACAGCAATGTAAGAATCTGAAATAAGGGTTTAGAAATATGTTAAGTACAGTTTTCCAAAGCATATTGAAGTAGGCATTTTGGAGTATATATTGGCTTATCTTAAAAGGGGTTTATTAGTTCATAAATTGTGTAGGCCATAGAACTATTAGCATACTAAAATTTAATGACATAAATTGAAATTTAGAATGGCAATCTACTCATGGAATCTAGAAAAATATTTCACAAATCCTGTAAGGTAATTAAACCAATAAGAGCACAGGTCTCACATAAGTTTAACTCATTCATGATTTCATTATATCTACATGTTGCTTTATCATAACTTTTTTCAAGTGCATTAACAACATGTCAATGATCTTATCGCATAAATAAGCATACAATGTCTCTTTAAAATAGTATCAAAGCGAAAGTTTCTATTATGTTCAGGAGCTATTAAGGCTTCTTTCAAAAAACCATGCATTCTATGACTCAATCATTCAAATGCACATGCATATTCTGCTCAATGGAAAATAAAAAAGCAAAAATTATTACCATTACGGTATAATTCCTTTATAGGAAATGAAGGCCAGTCAGTTTCTGGTTGTGATTTTTTCATTACCAAACCATTAATTCTTGATGGCATTCTTATATTCGAGGGCCACACAGAACAAGACGTACCATCTAACCAGTTGTCAGGAATAACTGCCACCTCCTTTGTATCAGTAAATTCCACAAGAATAAACATGCTTAAAGGATAACTAAAAATAATTAATTTCAAAACAAACAAAAAATTACACAAAACCAAAATCAGATAAAGAAATCAAAGGAGTCTGAGTGGACATTGTCTTTAATAAAAAAGAAAATAAATCAAAATATCTGATCTGATGCTAGCAACACTTTCAAAGTTGACAATCAAAACAGTACCATATCTAATAAATCAATTGACATTATATTAAATTAGGATGTGCTATATGGAAATAAAAATGCAGAAATATAGAATAATATATGTGCAATAATTTAAATCCATGCTAAATATCAGCTGAAAATGATCATATATATATGAAAAAAATTATCACTACTTGTGATATCAGAACATGCAAGGTTATAAAAGTATCTGTAATAAAAATTTGGATTTGGAAAAAAGAAAAGAGTGGATGTGCTATATAAAAATGAAAAGTGCTGAAATATATGTGCAAAAATTCTAAAATAAATCAGCTTAAAATGATTATCTATTATACATAAAAGAAAAAATCATCATCACTACTTGTGATAACAGAACATGCAGGTTATATATGACAAAGATAATAGCATGCAGGATTTGAATATGCTGAAAACTTAATCACTACCTGTGACAAGTTTAGCATGCAGGATTAAAATGATATGCTGAAAACTTGATCACTACCTGTGACAAGTTTAGCATGCAGGATTAAAATGATATGCTGAAAACTTGATCACTACCTGTGACAAGTTTAGCATGCAGGGAATTAATACAGGATATAAGCAGAGAATATTCACTGTAAATCTTACCCATTCGTTGAGTTGTTGCCATGAAAAACAAAAATTAACCACAAAGCATCATGTTCATTAACAATCAAATAGATTTCTCAAAATTCATCATTTGATGCTATGTGTATACAAATGTCTATTTCAGCTACTAAAGAAATAAGCAAGTGCCTAGCAAGATAAGCCCACTTCCCTGATAAATGTTTAGTATATCATGGGTGCTTGTGGTAAATTGTACCAAAAATCTTACCTGACAAAAATATTGTTGATATCTAACTGTTAATTTTAAATTGTCCTGAAAGTTCTGAAAAGATCATTGAAAAATCACCAAATTATAGATGTCAAAGATTTGATTAATATAAATGTTCACACTAAATTTCATTCAAATCAGATGAAAACTAGCCTCTATCACGTTCACAAATCAATATTGATGCATTTTACAATAGGGCAATAACAAAAAAAGATTTTCATGTGGGCGTATAAAAACGTTTATGAAAATATACTGACTTAGTCCAAATTCTCACCAAAATCATTGATGAAACCAAATCGGTCGGACCGACAGACAGTGGCGACGACATTATACGACCACATTATAATGTTGGGCGTTTTAACAAAATCTTTTAAACCTTTACAGTGTGGATTAAAGGAATTGAAACTTGGTAATCCTGAAATGGCAAAAGAACACATTTACATACAATATCATGCATGTAACTACACTTCAACTCCCCAGACAATCCTGAAACTAAAAAAATCATTAAATCTTTAGAATCTAGAGGATAATCAAAAAAGCTCTGTAATGAAGAAAAAGTCTCATAAATACATAATATTTCTTTATCAGCTGTTTCCAAAATGTTGCGAATCAGGGCCACATTGTTACCTATCATAATGCAATTATTCCCTTTCTTTACTGAAAAAAATGCATGTGAGGAATGATATTCTAGATACTGAAATACAGAAATATTTATAAAGTTAGGAACAGGGCCATCTGAATGGCACTTTCTTAAACCAGGGTAGTCATTAGGCCTAGAAGAGAAAATATTTTTGTTTTCAGCTAGTCTATTTACAACTTGTTCCAAAGGAAAATTGGGTTTTCGAACAAGTCGCTTAAGTTTACCTAAAAAGATCTCAAAGACAAATGCCGAAAAATCCTCAAGAGGTCCAAATTTCTCCACATCCTGTGACAAATGTATTAGACCATGAACATTATACACAAGCATATCTCTTCCATATAAATTGCCAAATTCTGAAACAAAAAGATGAAGTAGTTTATCAGAGTAGGTTAAATATGTTCTAAATAAAAAGGGGCTCGAAAGACAATATATAGAAACAAATAAAAGCATAAAATGACGGTAGCAAGCTGGCGATAATATCCCATGCAAACAAACTGGACCTGTATAAAGAAGAAACTGACGAAATTCAGTTGCTTTCCATCTGTCAACCTCCTTCAGTGATCTACCTTTACGAAGAAAATCGCGAGGAAGAAATTTGCCTACCTCAATTATACTGGCTGATAATCTCTTTATTGTTGAAGCAGATAGTTTGCAACAATCGAGTGGACCTTTTACCCAAAATGTAAGGAGACGTTTCATGACGCCTAGACATACCAAATGCATGAAATCCAATGGAAATTGACTTACCATTCCAATTTTCAATTCTGTGAATGGAGAGGTTGCCAAGTGATGCTCAATTTGGGCCATTTCATCGAACTGTGCGTCAGTTCTTAAGGTAGAATCTATATCTGGAAATGTGATTTTATTCAGATACTTACCTTTCTGGACGCACTTATCACAACCAAAATAACCACTGTGGCCTTTTACTTGTTTTACATAAGCTCTAGCTGGAGTATCACAAATAACACAAGATAATATCCAGCTAGACCTTGAATTTACTTTCTAGTTCTGGAACAGAAAATGCATCGTTTTCAAGCCTTTTCATTTCATTAATGAAGGGAAGCAAGTAACAATTTATATCACTTGGCTTACTATCACCAACATATATGCCAATCACAAAAGGCTCTGCTGAGTATGGAAATACAAGTCTTCCCAATATTGGCCAAAACTGAGTGTTGGAGCTCTTAAATAGTGGCAAACCATCAATATTTACCTGGATTTGCAGCTGAGAATCTAACATAAAACATTGTGGATTATGAGAAATTTGATCTTTCAATCCCGACTCAACTCCAAAATGGTAATAATGACCATCACAATTTTTACTTACCTCGACTTTTTTTGGTGTGTTCAATAAAGTTCTAGGATCTTTTGGAAGACAGGGATGCAATGGCTTTAATACACCAAGCAGATCACGCATTGCATTAACAGTGATACCGTGCTTTTTGGACCAAGTGGTTAACTGAAAGTTAAGAGCTATGTCATTTTCATCACAATTTGAATCTGTTTCACTGCCAATTGTATCTTCAGAACCTGAAAAGTACCTGGTACCTGAAATAGAAGAAATGTCAGATACAGCAGCATCATCTTTTTTTTTTTAAATATTTTATTCATAGATTTATAGCAAGATAGTACATTATTTACATAGTAAGCATAATCATTATTTGATAACATTAATAACGACATAACTTAGCTTATTGCAAAAATAATAATCATTTTATATTATAGTATCAGTAGAGTGGGAGAGGGAGGGAGAGAAATGGTGGGAGGGAAATAGACTGAGAGGTTGAGAGAGATAGTGGGAGGGAGGTCACGTCCAGAAGGGAAAAAATATACATGTACATGTTCTCTGTTGTAATTGTCACGATGAAGTAGTTTAAAGTCCAATTTCAATATTCAATTTATCTAGAAGAGATTCTAAGAAGAGCATCCAATCCAATTGGGGTTTATGACGTGCAGAAACGATTTCGACTGTCACTTTAAATTTGATAAAACGTAGCCAAATTTTGAAAAGAGGTTTGTTTTCCATAAATCGTACATTATAGATGAACAATTTCGAGTGTACTATAAGCCAATTAACAGGTTTGGAGACAGACCCCAATAAAACATCTACTTTATTAAGAGGTTTAATTTGTAGATTAGTGCACTGATTAATGAAATCTATAACAGTTGACCAGAAAGTGTATATAACGGTACATTCAAAGAAGAGATGTTCTAAAGTTTCCGGATGAATTTTGCAGAAGCTACATAGATTTGATGGAATTCGTTTAATTTTGTGGAGAAAGTAATTTGACGGGAGAATACGGTGTAGAGTGCGATATTGAAACCAGATTATCTGCGAATCTTTCGTAGTAACAAAGATTATGGAGTAATATGGTTCCCACTTGTCAATTTCATAGCCCAGGGATTTATATTTGTATTGAGATTTTGGGGTAGTATACACTCTTAAAGTTTCATAAATATGCTTACTGCCCTTGCTGTTCTCGAATAATATTTGTATATGATACGGAATAAAAGGTAAAGGTATAATAGGATTTCCGCCGTAATCTAAAGAATTTTTGAAGGTTTTAACTGCATGGATTAAAGAAGCGTATTCTAAAAAATTGGTTTTTAACCTAATATACTATTTTTCAAAATTTTCAAAGCACATAAAACTATTATTTTCATCTAACAGATCGTTTACAAAAAAATATTTTATTTTCAACATATTGGGGATAAAAGATAGGCTTCCTATTCATAGTTATAAAGCTATTGTGCCAAATAATGTATTTGTTATAACTGTTATAGTTATCTGGTTTCTTTTCCTTCAAGACATAAACCCAGCTTTCTAGAACATTTTTCCAAACAGGTTTTTGACGGTCGGTAATTTAGTCGTAATATAATTATCTCCAAAGATAGTCAATTCCTGTTATGTCAGTGATCGATTTAAAAAGAGTCACCCATTTACTACTTGAGGATATTAGCCTCTTTATCCATGATGATATGAGGGAAATTATGAATTTATTTATATCGATCATATTAAGGCCTCCGTTTTCGTATTTTTGTTGAAGAGTGATTCTATTTATTTTATCGGGTTTATTGTTCCAAACAAATTTAAAGCAAATTGATATTAGGTTTTTAATAAATGCATTATCTGGATTTGGTAAGGAGAGAAAGAGATGCGTAAATTTGGGTATGATTAGCGATTTTATTACATTTCGGTGGAGGGAGGGTTTGAATCTCCCAAATGTACAGGCCTAGGATGGAACAAATACTTTATTGAGAAAATGGGATTAAGGGTCTGGATTCAGGCTTTTCTTCTGTTGTGATCTGAAAGTAGAAAAAAATAAGAACTCGCCCGTTGGGCGAGTAGTATAGTATCTGCTAATTAATAATTGGTTTTAGTTTGCTATGAACCAGATTGTCATTAAAGTTCTGATTTTTTGAGTAGGCAACTATCATTTTCTGCTTATAAACATGGGGAAATTTCTCTTGAAGACTCTTGTAGTGGGTATGAACTATCTTGCTTGCTCGATTACTGGTTGTATTAAACGGGACAACAAAGGGTGCTATGCCTGCAAAATGATGAATATTGAGTCCTATAGGTCTTGCTGTGTTCAATGTCTCAATCCAGTAGGCTTCTCTGGATTGTCTGAATTTGGTGGTTTCATCTTCCGGTAAATCAATTTCTATACGTTCAATTGGGGTTAGGGTGAGATCGTTTATTGAATGGTCATCGAGGTTGAAATGATTAGAAACGGGCTTGTCTTTCTTTAATTTTATATCTGATCTATGGGCATTGAATCGAGTGCGTAAATTATTCTTAGTTTCTCCTACATATTGTTTGGGGCATTTCTGACATGAAATTAAATAAATTACATTTGAGCTATCACATGATAAATGCTCCTGGATCGGATACCTTTTATTAGTAAAGCTACTCATAAAATAATGTGTTTCAGCTACAAAGGGACATGTTTTGCATCTATTTGACAAACATGGGGCACACCTTAAACCTGGAGGAACTTCGGCATATAGTCTAGTCTTCGCTGCTATTTGCGCTAAAGTGGAGTTTTTTATGTTTCGTAAAAATCGTTTTGAGTATCCACGCTCTTTCAGTTTTGAGAAAACAATCGTACAGGCTTGGTTGAAATCAGAGGATCTTGTGCAAATTCGGTGAAATCGTAAAACTTGTGATTTAATAATACCGGAAAAGGTATGTTTTGGGTGAAACGAGCTTTTGTGCAGGAGTTGATGAGTATCAGTTTCTTTGAAATATACCTTAATGTCCAGTTTATTGGTTTCTGCTATGGAATCTCCTTTGAAAACAGTGGTATCGAGAAAATCTATGCTTTTATGACTGACGTTGGCGGTTAGTTTGATGGACGGATGGTTGTTGTTGAGAATTTCAAAGAATTCCCAGAACTGCTCAATGGAATAAGTCCAAACCATAAAAATGTCATCTAAAAATCGTCCATAAAATAATGGATCAAAGGGACAAAGGGGTAATACCTCACGTTCCCACTCTGCCATGAAAAGATTTGCGTATGAAGGGGCGAATCGTTTACCCATAGCTGTTCCTGAAGTTTGTAGATACGTTTTACCATTAAATGTGAAATCGTTGCGACTGAGACAAATCTCTAAAAGCTCTAAAATTGCATCATCGGGTCTGTTCGGATCTGGGTTTCTACTAAAAGCTTTACGAACTGCCATTAACCCGGCAGTGTTATCAATATTGGTATACATAGAAGACACGTCAATAGAAATCAGAATGGCATTCGGAGGAACTCGAAGATTTTTAATTTTATTTACAAAATCAGTTGTGTCCTTAAGATAGGCTTTATGTTGGCAAGCTAGAGGTAGTAAGAAATGGTCAATGTATTCTGACACCGCATATGACTCACTACCACAGTCAGATATGATCGGACGGCCTTTAGGGATTTTATTAGGGACGAACCACTCCTTTGTGGGATTCTTATGGATCTTAGGCAAAGTGTATAAATGTCTCTCACGACAATCGGGTTTGGCAGACAGATAATCATATTGTTTCTGTTTGAGATAACTGTCTTTGACTAAATTTCCAAGAATATTGTTAATCATTTTAGAAGTTTCCTTAAAAATTGGGTCTGGCAAAATGGCATAATGTTTAAGATTATTCAATTGATTCTCTGCTTCTAAAATATAATCTTCCCTATTTAGAATGACACAACATGAACCTTTGTCACTTTTTTTAATAATAATGCTATCATCTTTCTTAAGTAAGTTTAAAGCTTCACGTTCTACCCGTGTGAGATTAGGTTTTTCATTAGTAATAGAAAGATTTGTTGTTTGGCTATTCATACTCTCAAATACTTCTAAAATTTCAGGATGGATGGCGGCCTTGGGCGGTTTCCACGTGGATTTAGGAATAAACATTGTTCTAGCACCACGTGGGGGGTGGTTTCGAAAAAAATAAGTGCAGCTGAGATTGCGTTGAAATCGTTCAATAGATGGACGAAGATAGTCAATGTTGGCTACCTTCGGGGTCGGGATAAATTTAAGTCCACGGTCTAAGATGGAATGTTGAAGGGGAGTGAGAATTTTACGGCTCAAGTTGACAACAGTTTGGCCTAGTGGTGGCCTCTCAGTATTTTTATCCCCAGTAATTAGTTTAAAGACAACTTACTCGATGCTTGAAGCTGGTGTATCCAAAATAAATAGATGCTGTTTGCTGTATCAGGAGACCAATGTAGATCATCAACTGGTTCAAATTCTTCTTCGTATGGAGGTAGGATTGCTGCGTCGTTGGTGTTGAAATCCATCATCATTTTGTTCAAAGTACTTAGGTTCTGTTGGGCTTTCTTCGTGATTTTATGAGAGATAGGTATACAGGTGAGGAAAATTCTGGATTTAGGAAAGGTTCGTTTGGCGGCGGCGATTAATTTCTGGACTTGGTCAAATGCGGTTTTGGCTAACTGGTAACGGTTGTTGAGACCTACATGAATGATGACGGTGGTTGGTTTGAAAACATGGTCGTACGAATCAATGATGGATTGGATGTGATGGATCTGGGCACCAGGGTACGAATGAATTTCGGTGTCTGAAGCAGTTTTGGTAATTCTGTTCAGGTTAGAAGATCCTATAATTAAGGTTGATTTCTGTAGAGCGGGTAGAGTCCATGATGATTTGTCATCGGTTTTATGGTAAAAGGGTTTGGTAGCGGATATAATGGTTGTCGACGGGATGATTGGAACTGGTACACAAGTTGAAGATGGAAAATTAGATAGTGATCGGGACCTGGTACGAGGAGGGGACGGTTTTGAAGTATGGCTTGACCTGGTCGGAGAATTCGGGGTTTCCTGTTGGTCCAGATATTTGCAGAAGGCAGATAGGTTTACAGAACCGGAGTCCCTAGGTGAAGATTCAGATGGAGTGGTAGAGGAGGAATCTGAAAGAGAAAAGAGAAGAGGGGTGCCCTCTCTACGCGAACGTTTACCAACGTCTGCTGGACTAGGTGTAGGTGAACTACGGGCACGTTTAGGGGTTTGGTTCAATACGGTGGTGACCCTAGTAGGTGCAGGTGTATTCGGGTCAACATCCATTTCCGTTGGTATAGATATGGTGACTCTGGCCTTGGTACTGTTAATCGTTTGGTAAAATTGGGTAATTACTGTTTGGGTAAGGCGTTTCCCATAGGAGCGACGTGCCCAGGACAGGGCATGGGATATGATACGGTCGACGGCAGCTGGAGAAAGAGACTTTGCGCGGATAGTGGCTAGCTTCTCTTGAAGGGTGGTTTGGTAGTGGTCGATCAGGGCCTGCGTCACCTTAGAGAGCCATGTCCGATTGAGGGATCTAATATTTGTGTCAACAGCTGAAGTTCTCATTGCTGGACGAATAAAACTATCCAGCTCATGGATTTTGCGCTTAAAGGTGAAGGCAGGTTGACCTTCCTGCTGAAGTCTAAGGGTGGCCAAATGATGAAGGCACTGCATAACTTGGAAGAACACCTTAACAAAGGGTTCTTCCTCCTTATGAGTGGGAACTGGTTGGCGTCTGTGGGCTGGTGGTCGTTTCTGTTGTTGGTTAGGTCGTTGATAATTTCTGGGTGGGTAGGAGTCGTTGTAGTTAGGTCGGTGATGGGGTGGAATATAACTGGTTGGATTGGTAGGCGGTCGGCGATTAGTAGGTGGTAGAGGTCGATGGAAAACAGGACCATTGTAGGGTACTTGATGTTGGTTTGGTTGACGATTAGTGTTACGATATCTGGCTTCTTGCCAGTGGTTGTTGTAGTTTCGGAACATAATGAAAATGAATGGAGGTTAGATGTGGAATGTTCAAGGAATGTAATTGGGTGAAAAGTGTATATGCTAGCGTAAAGTGTGGGGATCAGGTTATGCAGATAAATCGAACTGGGCGGGAGAAATGATGCAGAATAAAAGCTAGGTGATAATGCAAAAATATATATATTTGATATTAAAAACGCTAACAATAATGTAAAAAATAAACAAAAAAATAACAAAAACTTACACAATAGACACGAACCGGTTTTCGAAATATTTTTCTTTTTCAAGTGTCGATAAATTGTGCAGACTGATAATTTTGATGGTAATTTATAGTTCTAGAATGATTAGTTAATCAGTGTTTTGATTTTCTAATTAATTGAGTGAATCGTGTCATATCTTTGATCAATTGAGGATTAGTGATTAAATATAGATATTGGATTAGACTGAATTTTGATCATACCTGAGGATTTGATTATCATGAAATTGAGTACAATTTACATAAAAGAAAAACATAAATATGGCATGAACAAAATAAATGAGAACTAATTATGAATTTTGATTATACCTGAGTGACAAGGATAAGATTATCTCAGAGTATAATTTACATGAAAGAAAAACATAAACATGGCATGAACAAAATAAATGAGAACTAATTATGAATTTTGATTATATCTGAGTTACAAGGATAAGATTACCTCAGAGTATAATTTACATAAAAGAAAAACATGGATAATCGTTAAGTAGTTAATGGTTGAAGTAAAAAAAAATATATTTTTGGACTAAAGTAATTAATGTGTTATATGTACAGATAAACAAGTGTCATAATACTAACATATACAAAATATACATAAAATATTTAAAAACGAAATGAAAATATAAAAATACAAAAGAACCCATAGTCAAAATAAATTATCAGGTCTGGCCTGGCACGGACAGTATTAGATTTCGGTGGAGGGAGGGTTTGAATCTCCCAAATGTACAGGCCTAGGATGGAACAAATACTTTATTGAGAAAATGGGATTAAGGGTCTGGATTCAGGCTTTTCTTCTGTTGTGATCTGAAAGTAGAAAAAAATAAGAACTCGCCCGTTGGGCGAGTAGTATAGTATCTGCTAATTAATAATTGGTTTTAGTTTGCTATGAACCAGATTGTCATTAAAGTTCTGATTTTTTGAGTAGGCAACTATCATTTTCTGCTTATAAACATGGGGAAATTTCTCTTGAAGACTCTTGTAGTGGGTATGAACTATCTTGCTTGCTCGATTACTGGTTGTATTAAACGGGACAACAAAGGGTGCTATGCCTGCAAAATGATGAATATCGAGTCCTATAGGTCTTGCTGTGTTCAATGTCTCAATCCAGTAGGCTTCTCTGGATTGTCTGAATTTGGTGGTTTCATCTTCCGGTAAATCAATTTCTATACGTTCAATTGGGGTTAGGGTGAGATCGTTTATTGAATGGTCATCGAGGTTGAAATGATTAGAAACGGGCTTGTCTTTCTTTAATTTTATATCTGATCTATGGGCATTGAATCGAGTGCGTAAATTATTCTTAGTTTCTCCTACATATTGTTTGGGGCATTTCTGACATGAAATTAAATAAATTACATTTGAGCTATCACATGATAAATGCTCCTGGATCGGATACCTTTTATTAGTAAAGCTACTCATAAAATAATGTGTTTCAGCTACAAAGGGACATGTTTTGCATCTATTTGACAAACATGGGGCACACCTTAAACCTGGAGGAACTTCGGCATATAGTCTAGTCTTCGCTGCTATTTGCGCTAAAGTGGAGTTTTTTATGTTTCGTAAAAATCGTTTTGAGTATCCACGCTCTTTCAGTTTTGAGAAAACAATCGTACAGGCTTGGTTGAAATCAGAGGATCTTGTGCAAATTCGGTGAAATCGTAAAACTTGTGATTTAATAATACCGGAAAAGGTATGTTTTGGGTGAAACGAGCTTTTGTGCAGGAGTTGATGAGTATCAGTTTCTTTGAAATATACCTTAATGTCCAGTTTATTGGTTTCTGCTATGGAATCTCCTTTGAAAACAGTGGTATCGAGAAAATCTATGCTTTTATGACTGACGTTGGCGGTTAGTTTGATGGACGGATGGTTGTTGTTGAGAATTTCAAAGAATTCCCAGAACTGCTCAATGGAATAAGTCCAAACCATAAAAATGTCATCTAAAAATCGTCCATAAAATAATGGATCAAAGGGACAAAGGGGTAATACCTCACGTTCCCACTCTGCCATGAAAAGATTTGCGTATGAAGGGGCGAATCGTTTACCCATAGCTGTTCCTGAAGTTTGTAGATACGTTTTACCATTAAATGTGAAATCGTTGCGACTGAGACAAATCTCTAAAAGCTCTAAAATTGCATCATCGGGTCTGTTCGGATCTGGGTTTCTACTAAAAGCTTTACGAACTGCCATTAACCCGGCAGTGTTATCAATATTGGTATACATAGAAGACACGTCAATAGAAATCAGAATGGCATTCGGAGGAACTCGAAGATTTTTAATTTTATTTACAAAATCAGTTGTGTCCTTAAGATAGGCTTTATGTTGGCAAGCTAGAGGTAGTAAGAAATGGTCAATGTATTCTGACACCGCATATGACTCACTACCACAGTCAGATATGATCGGACGGCCTTTAGGGATTTTATTAGGGACGAACCACTCCTTTGTGGGATTCTTATGGATCTTAGGCAAAGTGTATAAATGTCTCTCACGACAATCGGGTTTGGCAGACAGATAATCATATTGTTTCTGTTTGAGATAACTGTCTTTGACTAAATTTCCAAGAATATTGTTAATCATTTTAGAAGTTTCCTTAAAAATTGGGTCTGGCAAAATGGCATAATGTTTAAGATTATTCAATTGATTCTCTGCTTCTAAAATATAATCTTCCCTATTTAGAATGACACAACATGAACCTTTGTCACTTTTTTTTAATAATAATGCTATCATCTTTCTTAAGTAAGTTTAAAGCTTCACGTTCTACCCGTGTGAGATTAGGTTTTTCATTAGTAATAGAAAGATTTGTTGTTTGGCTATTCATACTCTCAAATACTTCTAAAATTTCAGGATGGATGGCGGCCTTGGGCGGTTTCCACGTGGATTTAGGAATAAACATTGTTCTAGCACCACGTGGGGGTGGTTTCGAAAAAAATAAGTGCAGCTGAGATTGCGTTGAAATCGTTCAATAGATGGACGAAGATAGTCAATGTTGGCTACCTTCGGGGTCGGGATAAATTTAAGTCCACGGTCTAAGATGGAATGTTGAAGGGGAGTGAGAATTTTACGGCTCAAGTTGACAACAGTTTGGCCTAGTGGTGGCCTCTCAGTATTTTTATCCCCAGTAATTAGTTTAAAGACAACTTACTCGATGCTTGAAGCTGGTGTATCCAAAATAAATAGATGCTGTTTGCTGTATCAGGAGACCAATGTAGATCATCAACTGGTTCAAATTCTTCTTCGTATGGAGGTAGGATTGCTGCGTCGTTGGTGTTGAAATCCATCATCATTTTGTTCAAAGTACTTAGGTTCTGTTGGGCTTTCTTCGTGATTTTATGAGAGATAGGTATACAGGTGAGGAAAATTCTGGATTTAGGAAAGGTTCGTTTGGCGGCGGCGATTAATTTCTGGACTTGGTCAAATGCGGTTTTGGCTAACTGGTAACGGTTGTTGAGACCTACATGAATGATGACGGTGGTTGGTTTGAAAACATGGTCGTACGAATCAATGATGGATTGGATGTGATGGATCTGGGCACCAGGGTACGAATGAATTTCGGTGTCTGAAGCAGTTTTGGTAATTCTGTTCAGGTTAGAAGATCCTATAATTAAGGTTGATTTCTGTAGAGCGGGTAGAGTCCATGATGATTTGTCATCGGTTTTATGGTAAAAGGGTTTGGTAGCGGATATAATGGTTGTCGACGGGATGATTGGAACTGGTACACAAGTTGAAGATGGAAAATTAGATAGTGATCGGGACCTGGTACGAGGAGGGGACGGTTTTGAAGTATGGCTTGACCTGGTCGGAGAATTCGGGGTTTCCTGTTGGTCCAGATATTTGCAGAAGGCAGATAGGTTTACAGAACCGGAGTCCCTAGGTGAAGATTCAGATGGAGTGGTAGAGGAGGAATCTGAAAGAGAAAAGAGAAGAGGGGTGCCCTCTCTACGCGAACGTTTACCAACGTCTGCTGGACTAGGTGTAGGTGAACTACGGGCACGTTTAGGGGTTTGGTTCAATACGGTGGTGACCCTAGTAGGTGCAGGTGTATTCGGGTCAACATCCATTTCCGTTGGTATAGATATGGTGACTCTGGCCTTGGTACTGTTAATCGTTTGGTAAAATTGGGTAATTACTGTTTGGGTAAGGCGTTTCCCATAGGAGCGACGTGCCCAGGACAGGGCATGGGATATGATACGGTCGACGGCAGCTGGAGAAAGAGACTTTGCGCGGATAGTGGCTAGCTTCTCTTGAAGGGTGGTTTGGTAGTGGTCGATCAGGGCCTGCGTCACCTTAGAGAGCCATGTCCGATTGAGAGATCTAATATTTGTGTCAACAGCTGAAGTTCTCATTGCTGGACGAATAAAACTATCCAGCTCATGGATTTTGCGCTTAAAGGTGAAGGCACTTGGGTACTTGATGTTGGTTTGGTTGACGATTAGTGTTACGATATCTGGCTTCTTGCCAGTGGTTGTTGTAGTTTCGGAACATAATGAAAATGAATGGAGGTTAGATGTGGAATGTTCAAGGAATGTAATTGGGTGAAAAGTGTATATGCTAGCGTAAAGTGTGGGGATCAGGTTATGCAGATAAATCGAACTGGGCGGGAGAAATGATGCAGAATAAAAGCTAGGTGATAATGCAAAAATATATATATTTGATATTAAAAACGCTAACAATAATGTAAAAAATAAACAAAAAAATAACAAAAACTTACACAATAGACACGAACCGGTTTTCGAAATATTTTTTTTTTTTTTTTTTTTTTTTTTTTTTTCTTTTTTTTTTTTTTTTTTTTTTTTTTTCAGCACTCAGATATTTTGTCTGCTATAATACGATCTCATATATTTACAAGCGTAGCTAGACACACAGTACTTTCTCCAGGGAAGAGGGTGTTATTTTCCAGGGGTTACTCGGCTTCACCACCTGGACATTACGGGCTATTGTTGTTAGTGAACCTATGTAGTAGCTAGAAAGACCTCAGGGGGGTTAGAGACCCTGAGGTCTCAACTCTAAAGCATAGGATTGTTACATGCACATGTTAGTAATTAGGGTCTTAAAAAGGGTGAGTTTTATAGAGAAATATTTTTTGACGATAGTTACGACCATTGTACTGTTTTATCTTATCATCATTGTGCATTATCATAGCTCTAATATGACATTTTTTTTTTTCATATAAACACTATATACATATATTACATAAAAATAGTTTTTTTTTTAAGAATAATATACAACATAATATACAACACTTTTTCTCACTGATACTATATTCACACTCTTAAATCATTCATTCAAACTTACACTCTAATTCTGATTTCACACTGCGCTTTCTACTTTCAGCTTTCACACTCTTAGGCTATTACATTCACACCCTGACACACGGACACAACATTTTCACCACACTGCACCACTTTCATTCTCACACACTAACATTCCACGGACACATATTTTGGTTTTACACTAAGTTTCTATAATATTTATTTGTATTTTGTATATTTTAGGTTTCTATATTATATATGATTGATATATTGTGCAATAGTGTATCAGAAGGGGGAGGTGTTCAGGGCTGGTGGGGGTGGGGGATTTTAGAACTGGTGAGTATTAGTATATTAGGTTATTTCATTATAGAGGTAATATATTAGGTCTGTATCAGAGTAATTTTTAAGGCGAGATGTCCAGATAAAGGTATAGAAGTTAATGATATATTTTTGTTGTAGGTGGGGGTATTGGCTGATATTGAAGAAAGGTTTTGGTAGAGAGAAGTTTTTGTCTGATGTAAGATTTTGGATATGGGTGGTGAAGAAGAGTGGTAGAAGGTAAGTACAGGTAAAGAAGAGATGGTGTGGAGTTTCAGGTGAGTATTTACAATAAGAACAGGTAGTATTAATAGTATAGAAAGTGCGGGTTTGTTGCAGTGGTTTAGTGTAGAGACCAGAGTGCAAGAGCAGGTAAGTGAAATCTTTTTGTCTATTAGTAAGGAGAGGGTTGTGTAGGAAATTGGAGATAGATTGAATTTCAAGAAAGGGGTTTTCTATAAGAATTTTAGGTTTGTGTTCAGAGAAAGATGCTAGTTTGGTGTTTAGTGATTTGCTGGTGTTTTTTTGAGATAGATCAATAAAGGGAGAAAACTCTTTATAAGTATTTTTTACAGGAGTGACAGAGGGTGGTTGAAATATGGTAACAGTGTTGGTAGATGTGACAGGGTGTATAGTACGAAGAGTGAAGCCAAGCCAGTATTTTAGTAGTGCCATCCATGCATGTGGTGTATTTGGTGAGTGCATTGCATATTTGTGAATTAGTAACAGGTAATTATTTTTTATTCTATTTTTTATATTAAAAACTTGAAGGCCACCTTTGTCTAGTGGTAACATAAGGGTTTCTCTTTTAATAGTCTCCTGTCCACCTGCCCACAGGAAGCTGAAAATAAGTCTGTTAATTTTCTTGATGATATCTGGTGGTGGGGGGATAATTTTCAGTACATAAAGGGTGATGCTTACAATGTAGGAATTCAACGCCACCAGGCGTTCCCTGAAGGAGAGATTACTGGCCCTTTTTAGGTGAGTGTAGTGGAGAGCTGTAATTTTTCCTACTATAATGTTCCAGTTTTTCTGTATGTGATTGTGCCCAAAGTAGATGCCCAGAATTTTGATAGTATTACTGGGGAGGAGATCCGTTACCGATCCGAAGCCATTGATGTTGATATATTCAGTTTTGTCCACATTCAGCTTGGAGCCTGACGCAGAGCCAAAACCATCTATCTCCTGGATAATTGCAGAGAGTGAGCTGGGGGAAGTCAAAATTGCCGAAATATCATCTGCATGTTGGAAAATTTTTGTTTCTTTTTGAAGGTTTGGAATTTTGATGCCAATTATATTTTTATTTTGCAGGATTTTAGATGCCAAAGGATGAATTGCCAAACAGTAGAGAAGCATGGATAAAGGGCACCCCTGTCGGACTGACCTTGTAATTTGGAATTTTGAAGTGAAAGCACCATTTACCAAAACTGAGCTATAGATGTCTGTGTAAAGAATTTTGAGCCAATTAATTATATAAGTAGGAAAAAGAAGTTTTTGAGCCAAAGTTAAAAGGTAGTTATGCTCTATTCTATCGAATGCTTTTTCTTGGTCAAATCCAACAAGTGTGCCCTTTATCCCTTTTTGATCCATATACTGCAAAATATAACTGATGGATTGAAGGTTGTCCAAGATGGTTTTGCCTCTACCGGCTCCAGTCTGAATGGGGAGTATGAGCCCATCCAGAACCCCGGATAGCCGATTGGCGAGGACTTTGGTAATTATTTTATAGTCTGTGCATAGTAATGATATAGGTCTGTAGTTTTTGAGATGTTTGTTATTTCCCTTGTTTTTATAGCTGATGGTGATGATTGCTGTTTTTTGTGTTTCTGTCAGTTTTTGATTGAAGTAGATATTGTTGATGGTATTAGTGAGTTCCTCGCCAATCTGTGGCCAGAATTCCAGATAGAACTCCTTCGGGAGGCCATCTATACCCGGTGATTTGTTGTTATCAAGTGACTTCAGAGCAGCAAGGATCTCCCCCTCAGTAATGACAGAAGTGAGAGAAAGTTGCTGTTTAGAAGAGAGAGTAGATAGTATTGTAGAGTTTAGGTACGAATCAATAGTAGTCTGAGATATATTTTGTGTTTTGTATAGAGTTGAGTAGTAATCTTTGATTGTGTCTAGTATTTCTTCTTTTTCCTTGATATTTCTGCCAGTTTCAGTTTCTAGTTCTGTAATTTGTTTATTCGTACTGTTTTTAATTTCAAAGAGTTTGTAGATGTCTATATTTTTTGTGTCATTTTCAGTGAATGGGTGTTTTGATCTTATGAGGGTGAATAAATTAAATTCCTGTTCCAGTATTAATATTTGATTTTGTATTTGATTTGTTTCAGGGTGATCCGTGCTGTAGTTATGTTCCAGTTCTTCCAGTTGTAAGTATAAATTCTTTAATTTTTCCTTTTTAGCCTTGTAGATCCGTATACCATGTTTGATCGAAATCTCCTTAATAGTTTTTTTGAAATCGTCCCACCTCCCCAGTTGACATTCAAAAGTTTTGTTTTCTTTCCAGTGATTAGTATAATATGTGACATGTTCCTTATAGTTTTCATCGTTTAAAATTTGTGTATTTAGTTTCCAGTAACCTTTACCCCATTTATTCCTACTTAAACTTAGTTTTAGACAGACTGCCTTGTGATCGCCGACAGACTTTGGCAAATGTTTTATTTCTGTGACTTTAGATGTGAGTGATTCAGATAGGTAGATTCTGTCAATTCTTGAGCCGCTATTATTTCTAATGTAGGTGTATGATCTGGTTTTTGGATGTTGCAGTCTGAAGATATCTGTAATATTTTTCTTTTTCAAGTGTCGATAAAATGTGCAGACTGATAATTTTGATGGTAATTTATAGTTCTAGAATGATTAGTTAATCAGTGTTTTGATTTTCTAATTAATTGAGTGAATCGTGTCATATCTTTGATCAATTGAGGATTAGTGATTAAATATAGATATTGGATTAGACTGAATTTTGATCATACCTGAGGATTTGATTATCATGAAATTGAGTACAATTTACATAAAAGAAAAACATAAATATGGCATGAACAAAATAAATGAGAACTAATTATGAATTTTGATTATACCTGAGTGACAAGGATAAGATTATCTCAGAGTATAATTTACATGAAAGAAAAACATAAACATGGCATGAACAAAATAAATGAGAACTAATTATGAATTTTGATTATATCTGAGTTACAAGGATAAGATTACCTCAGAGTATAATTTACATAAAAGAAAAACATGGATAATCGTTAAGTAGTTAATGGTTGAAGTAAAAAAAATATATTTTTGGACTAAAGTAATTAATGTGTTATATGTACAGATAAACAAGTGTCATAATACTAACATATACAAAATATACATAAAATATTTAAAAACGAAATGAAAATATAAAAATACAAAAGAACCCATAGTCAAAATAAATTATCAGGTCTGGCCTGGCACGGACAGTATTAGATTTCGGTGGAGGGAGGGTTTGAATCTCCCAAATGTACAGGCCTAGGATGGAACAAATACTTTATTGAGAAAATGGGATTAAGGGTCTGGATTCAGGCTTTTCTTCTGTTGTGATCTGAAAGTAGAAAAAAATAAGAACTCGCCCGTTGGGCGAGTAGTATAGTATCTGCTAATTAATAATTGGTTTTAGTTTGCTATGAACCAGATTGTCATTAAAGTTCTGATTTTTTGAGTAGGCAACTATCATTTTCTGCTTATAAACATGGGGAAATTTCTCTTGAAGACTCTTGTAGTGGGTATGAACTATCTTGCTTGCTCGATTACTGGTTGTATTAAACGGGACAACAAAGGGTGCTATGCCTGCAAAATGATGAATATTGAGTCCTATAGGTCTTGCTGTGTTCAATGTCTCAATCCAGTAGGCTTCTCTGGATTGTCTGAATTTGGTGGTTTCATCTTCCGGTAAATCAATTTCTATACGTTCAATTGGGGTTAGGGTGAGATCGTTTATTGAATGGTCATCGAGGTTGAAATGATTAGAAACGGGCTTGTCTTTCTTTAATTTTATATCTGATCTATGGGCATTGAATCGAGTGCGTAAATTATTCTTAGTTTCTCCTACATATTGTTTGGGGCATTTCTGACATGAAATTAAATAAATTACATTTGAGCTATCACATGATAAATGCTCCTGGATCGGATACCTTTTATTAGTAAAGCTACTCATAAAATAATGTGTTTCAGCTACAAAGGGACATGTTTTGCATCTATTTGACAAACATGGGGCACACCTTAAACCTGGAGGAACTTCGGCATATAGTCTAGTCTTCGCTGCTATTTGCGCTAAAGTGGAGTTTTTTATGTTTCGTAAAAATCGTTTTGAGTATCCACGCTCTTTCAGTTTTGAGAAAACAATCGTACAGGCTTGGTTGAAATCAGAGGATCTTGTGCAAATTCGGTGAAATCGTAAAACTTGTGATTTAATAATACCGGAAAAGGTATGTTTTGGGTGAAACGAGCTTTTGTGCAGGAGTTGATGAGTATCAGTTTCTTTGAAATATACCTTAATGTCCAGTTTATTGGTTTCTGCTATGGAATCTCCTTTGAAAACAGTGGTATCGAGAAAATCTATGCTTTTATGACTGACGTTGGCGGTTAGTTTGATGGACGGATGGTTGTTGTTGAGAATTTCAAAGAATTCCCAGAACTGCTCAATGGAATAAGTCCAAACCATAAAAATGTCATCTAAAAATCGTCCATAAAATAATGGATCAAAGGGACAAAGGGGTAATACCTCACGTTCCCACTCTGCCATGAAAAGATTTGCGTATGAAGGGGCGAATCGTTTACCCATAGCTGTTCCTGAAGTTTGTAGATACGTTTTACCATTAAATGTGAAATCGTTGCGACTGAGACAAATCTCTAAAAGCTCTAAAATTGCATCATCGGGTCTGTTCGGATCTGGGTTTCTACTAAAAGCTTTACGAACTGCCATTAACCCGGCAGTGTTATCAATATTGGTATACATAGAAGACACGTCAATAGAAATCAGAATGGCATTCGGAGGAACTCGAAGATTTTTAATTTTATTTACAAAATCAGTTGTGTCCTTAAGATAGGCTTTATGTTGGCAAGCTAGAGGTAGTAAGAAATGGTCAATGTATTCTGACACCGCATATGACTCACTACCACAGTCAGATATGATCGGACGGCCTTTAGGGATTTTATTAGGGACGAACCACTCCTTTGTGGGATTCTTATGGATCTTAGGCAAAGTGTATAAATGTCTCTCACGACAATCGGGTTTGGCAGACAGATAATCATATTGTTTCTGTTTGAGATAACTGTCTTTGACTAAATTTCCAAGAATATTGTTAATCATTTTAGAAGTTTCCTTAAAAATTGGGTCTGGCAAAATGGCATAATGTTTAAGATTATTCAATTGATTCTCTGCTTCTAAAATATAATCTTCCCTATTTAGAATGACACAACATGAACCTTTGTCACTTTTTTTTAATAATAATGCTATCATCTTTCTTAAGTAAGTTTAAAGCTTCACGTTCTACCCGTGTGAGATTAGGTTTTTCATTAGTAATAGAAAGATTTGTTGTTTGGCTATTCATACTCTCAAATACTTCTAAAATTTCAGGATGGATGGCGGCCTTGGGCGGTTTCCACGTGGATTTAGGAATAAACATTGTTCTAGCACCACGTGGGGGTGGTTTCGAAAAAAATAAGTGCAGCTGAGATTGCGTTGAAATCGTTCAATAGATGGACGAAGATAGTCAATGTTGGCTACCTTCGGGGTCGGGATAAATTTAAGTCCACGGTCTAAGATGGAATGTTGAAGGGGAGTGAGAATTTTACGGCTCAAGTTGACAACAGTTTGGCCTAGTGGTGGCCTCTCAGTATTTTTATCCCCAGTAATTAGTTTAAAGACAACTTACTCGATGCTTGAAGCTGGTGTATCCAAAATAAATAGATGCTGTTTGCTGTATCAGGAGACCAATGTAGATCATCAACTGGTTCAAATTCTTCTTCGTATGGAGGTAGGATTGCTGCGTCGTTGGTGTTGAAATCCATCATCATTTTGTTCAAAGTACTTAGGTTCTGTTGGGCTTTCTTCGTGATTTTATGAGAGATAGGTATACAGGTGAGGAAAATTCTGGATTTAGGAAAGGTTCGTTTGGCGGCGGCGATTAATTTCTGGACTTGGTCAAATGCGGTTTTGGCTAACTGGTAACGGTTGTTGAGACCTACATGAATGATGACGGTGGTTGGTTTGAAAACATGGTCGTACGAATCAATGATGGATTGGATGTGATGGATCTGGGCACCAGGGTACGAATGAATTTCGGTGTCTGAAGCAGTTTTGGTAATTCTGTTCAGGTTAGAAGATCCTATAATTAAGGTTGATTTCTGTAGAGCGGGTAGAGTCCATGATGATTTGTCATCGGTTTTATGGTAAAAGGGTTTGGTAGCGGATATAATGGTTGTCGACGGGATGATTGGAACTGGTACACAAGTTGAAGATGGAAAATTAGATAGTGATCGGGACCTGGTACGAGGAGGGGACGGTTTTGAAGTATGGCTTGACCTGGTCGGAGAATTCGGGGTTTCCTGTTGGTCCAGATATTTGCAGAAGGCAGATAGGTTTACAGAACCGGAGTCCCTAGGTGAAGATTCAGATGGAGTGGTAGAGGAGGAATCTGAAAGAGAAAAGAGAAGAGGGGTGCCCTCTCTACGCGAACGTTTACCAACGTCTGCTGGACTAGGTGTAGGTGAACTACGGGCACGTTTAGGGGTTTGGTTCAATACGGTGGTGACCCTAGTAGGTGCAGGTGTATTCGGGTCAACATCCATTTCCGTTGGTATAGATATGGTGACTCTGGCCTTGGTACTGTTAATCGTTTGGTAAAATTGGGTAATTACTGTTTGGGTAAGGCGTTTCCCATAGGAGCGACGTGCCCAGGACAGGGCATGGGATATGATACGGTCGACGGCAGCTGGAGAAAGAGACTTTGCGCGGATAGTGGCTAGCTTCTCTTGAAGGGTGGTTTGGTAGTGGTCGATCAGGGCCTGCGTCACCTTAGAGAGCCATGTCCGATTGAGGGATCTAATATTTGTGTCAACAGCTGAAGTTCTCATTGCTGGACGAATAAAACTATCCAGCTCATGGATTTTGCGCTTAAAGGTGAAGGCAGGTTGACCTTCCTGCTGAAGTCTAAGGGTGGCCAAATGATGAAGGCACTGCATAACTTGGAAGAACACCTTAACAAAGGGTTCTTCCTCCTTATGAGTGGGAACTGGTTGGCGTCTGTGGGCTGGTGGTCGTTTCTGTTGTTGGTTAGGTCGTTGATAATTTCTGGGTGGGTAGGAGTCGTTGTAGTTAGGTCGGTGATGGGGTGGAATATAACTGGTTGGATTGGTAGGCGGTCGGCGATTAGTAGGTGGTAGAGGTCGATGGAAAACAGGACCATTGTAGGGTACTTGATGTTGGTTTGGTTGACGATTAGTGTTACGATATCTGGCTTCTTGCCAGTGGTTGTTGTAGTTTCGGAACATAATGAAAATGAATGGAGGTTAGATGTGGAATGTTCAAGGAATGTAATTGGGTGAAAAGTGTATATGCTAGCGTAAAGTGTGGGGATCAGGTTATGCAGATAAATCGAACTGGGCGGGAGAAATGATGCAGAATAAAAGCTAGGTGATAATGCAAAAATATATATATTTGATATTAAAAACGCTAACAATAATGTAAAAAATAAACAAAAAAATAACAAAAACTTACACAATAGACACGAACCGGTTTTCGAAATATTTTTCTTTTTCAAGTGTCGATAAATTGTGCAGACTGATAATTTTGATGGTAATTTATAGTTCTAGAATGATTAGTTAATCAGTGTTTTGATTTTCTAATTAATTGAGTGAATCGTGTCATATCTTTGATCAATTGAGGATTAGTGATTAAATATAGATATTGGATTAGACTGAATTTTGATCATACCTGAGGATTTGATTATCATGAAATTGAGTACAATTTACATAAAAGAAAAACATAAATATGGCATGAACAAAATAAATGAGAACTAATTATGAATTTTGATTATACCTGAGTGACAAGGATAAGATTATCTCAGAGTATAATTTACATGAAAGAAAAACATAAACATGGCATGAACAAAATAAATGAGAACTAATTATGAATTTTGATTATATCTGAGTTACAAGGATAAGATTACCTCAGAGTATAATTTACATAAAAGAAAAACATGGATAATCGTTAAGTAGTTAATGGTTGAAGTAAAAAAAATATATTTTTGGACTAAAGTAATTAATGTGTTATATGTACAGATAAACAAGTGTCATAATACTAACATATACAAAATATACATAAAATATTTAAAAACGAAATGAAAATATAAAAATACAAAAGAACCCATAGTCAAAATAAATTATCAGGTCTGGCCTGGCACGGACAGTATTAGATTTCGGTGGAGGGAGGGTTTGAATCTCCCAAATGTACAGGCCTAGGATGGAACAAATACTTTATTGAGAAAATGGGATTAAGGGTCTGGATTCAGGCTTTTCTTCTGTTGTGATCTGAAAGTAGAAAAAAATAAGAACTCGCCCGTTGGGCGAGTAGTATAGTATCTGCTAATTAATAATTGGTTTTAGTTTGCTATGAACCAGATTGTCATTAAAGTTCTGATTTTTTGAGTAGGCAACTATCATTTTCTGCTTATAAACATGGGGAAATTTCTCTTGAAGACTCTTGTAGTGGGTATGAACTATCTTGCTTGCTCGATTACTGGTTGTATTAAACGGGACAACAAAGGGTGCTATGCCTGCAAAATGATGAATATTGAGTCCTATAGGTCTTGCTGTGTTCAATGTCTCAATCCAGTAGGCTTCTCTGGATTGTCTGAATTTGGTGGTTTCATCTTCCGGTAAATCAATTTCTATACGTTCAATTGGGGTTAGGGTGAGATCGTTTATTGAATGGTCATCGAGGTTGAAATGATTAGAAACGGGCTTGTCTTTCTTTAATTTTATATCTGATCTATGGGCATTGAATCGAGTGCGTAAATTATTCTTAGTTTCTCCTACATATTGTTTGGGGCATTTCTGACATGAAATTAAATAAATTACATTTGAGCTATCACATGATAAATGCTCCTGGATCGGATACCTTTTATTAGTAAAGCTACTCATAAAATAATGTGTTTCAGCTACAAAGGGACATGTTTTGCATCTATTTGACAAACATGGGGCACACCTTAAACCTGGAGGAACTTCGGCATATAGTCTAGTCTTCGCTGCTATTTGCGCTAAAGTGGAGTTTTTTATGTTTCGTAAAAATCGTTTTGAGTATCCACGCTCTTTCAGTTTTGAGAAAACAATCGTACAGGCTTGGTTGAAATCAGAGGATCTTGTGCAAATTCGGTGAAATCGTAAAACTTGTGATTTAATAATACCGGAAAAGGTATGTTTTGGGTGAAACGAGCTTTTGTGCAGGAGTTGATGAGTATCAGTTTCTTTGAAATATACCTTAATGTCCAGTTTATTGGTTTCTGCTATGGAATCTCCTTTGAAAACAGTGGTATCGAGAAAATCTATGCTTTTATGACTGACGTTGGCGGTTAGTTTGATGGACGGATGGTTGTTGTTGAGAATTTCAAAGAATTCCCAGAACTGCTCAATGGAATAAGTCCAAACCATAAAAATGTCATCTAAAAATCGTCCATAAAATAATGGATCAAAGGGACAAAGGGGTAATACCTCACGTTCCCACTCTGCCATGAAAAGATTTGCGTATGAAGGGGCGAATCGTTTACCCATAGCTGTTCCTGAAGTTTGTAGATACGTTTTACCATTAAATGTGAAATCGTTGCGACTGAGACAAATCTCTAAAAGCTCTAAAATTGCATCATCGGGTCTGTTCGGATCTGGGTTTCTACTAAAAGTTTTACGAACTGCCATTAACCCGGCAGTGTTATCAATATTGGTATACATAGAAGACACGTCAATAGAAATCAGAATGGCATTCGGAGGAACTCGAAGATTTTTAATTTTATTTACAAAATCAGTTGTGTCCTTAAGATAGGCTTTATGTTGGCAAGCTAGAGGTAGTAAGAAATGGTCAATGTATTCTGACACCGCATATGACTCACTACCACAGTCAGATATGATCGGACGGCCTTTAGGGATTTTATTAGGGACGAACCACTCCTTTGTGGGATTCTTATGGATCTTAGGCAAAGTGTATAAATGTCTCTCACGACAATCGGGTTTGGCAGACAGATAATCATATTGTTTCTGTTTGAGATAACTGTCTTTGACTAAATTTCCAAGAATATTGTTAATCATTTTAGAAGTTTCCTTAAAAATTGGGTCTGGCAAAATGGCATAATGTTTAAGATTATTCAATTGATTCTCTGCTTCTAAAATATAATCTTCCCTATTTAGAATGACACAACATGAACCTTTGTCACTTTTTTTTAATAATAATGCTATCATCTTTCTTAAGTAAGTTTAAAGCTTCACGTTCTACCCGTGTGAGATTAGGTTTTTCATTAGTAATAGAAAGATTTGTTGTTTGGCTATTCATACTCTCAAATACTTCTAAAATTTCAGGATGGATGGCGGCCTTGGGCGGTTTCCACGTGGATTTAGGAATAAACATTGTTCTAGCACCACGTGGGGGTGGTTTCGAAAAAAATAAGTGCAGCTGAGATTGCGTTGAAATCGTTCAATAGATGGACGAAGATAGTCAATGTTGGCTACCTTCGGGGTCGGGATAAATTTAAGTCCACGGTCTAAGATGGAATGTTGAAGGGGAGTGAGAATTTTACGGCTCAAGTTGACAACAGTTTGGCCTAGTGGTGGCCTCTCAGTATTTTTATCCCCAGTAATTAGTTTAAAGACAACTTACTCGATGCTTGAAGCTGGTGTATCCAAAATAAATAGATGCTGTTTGCTGTATCAGGAGACCAATGTAGATCATCAACTGGTTCAAATTCTTCTTCGTATGGAGGTAGGATTGCTGCGTCGTTGGTGTTGAAATCCATCATCATTTTGTTCAAAGTACTTAGGTTCTGTTGGGCTTTCTTCGTGATTTTATGAGAGATAGGTATACAGGTGAGGAAAATTCTGGATTTAGGAAAGGTTCGTTTGGCGGCGGCGATTAATTTCTGGACTTGGTCAAATGCGGTTTTGGCTAACTGGTAACGGTTGTTGAGACCTACATGAATGATGACGGTGGTTGGTTTGAAAACATGGTCGTACGAATCAATGATGGATTGGATGTGATGGATCTGGGCACCAGGGTACGAATGAATTTCGGTGTCTGAAGCAGTTTTGGTAATTCTGTTCAGGTTAGAAGATCCTATAATTAAGGTTGATTTCTGTAGAGCGGGTAGAGTCCATGATGATTTGTCATCGGTTTTATGGTAAAAGGGTTTGGTAGCGGATATAATGGTTGTCGACGGGATGATTGGAACTGGTACACAAGTTGAAGATGGAAAATTAGATAGTGATCGGGACCTGGTACGAGGAGGGGACGGTTTTGAAGTATGGCTTGACCTGGTCGGAGAATTCGGGGTTTCCTGTTGGTCCAGATATTTGCAGAAGGCAGATAGGTTTACAGAACCGGAGTCCCTAGGTGAAGATTCAGATGGAGTGGTAGAGGAGGAATCTGAAAGAGAAAAGAGAAGAGGGGTGCCCTCTCTACGCGAACGTTTACCAACGTCTGCTGGACTAGGTGTAGGTGAACTACGGGCACGTTTAGGGGTTTGGTTCAATACGGTGGTGACCCTAGTAGGTGCAGGTGTATTCGGGTCAACATCCATTTCCGTTGGTATAGATATGGTGACTCTGGCCTTGGTACTGTTAATCGTTTGGTAAAATTGGGTAATTACTGTTTGGGTAAGGCGTTTCCCATAGGAGCGACGTGCCCAGGACAGGGCATGGGATATGACACGGTCGACGGCAGCTGGAGAAAGAGACTTTGCGCGGATAGTGGCTAGCTTCTCTTGAAGGGTGGTTTGGTAGTGGTCGATCAGGGCCTGCGTCACCTTAGAGAGCCATGTCCGATTGAGGGATCTAATATTTGTGTCAACAGCTGAAGTTCTCATTGCTGGACGAATAAAACTATCCAGCTCATGGATTTTGCGCTTAAAGGTGAAGGCAGGTTGACCTTCCTGCTGAAGTCTAAGGGTGGCCAAATGATGAAGGCACTGCATAACTTGGAAGAACACCTTAACAAAGGGTTCTTCCTCCTTATGAGTGGGAACTGGTTGGCGTCTGTGGGCTGGTGGTCGTTTCTGTTGTTGGTTAGGTCGTTGATAATTTCTGGGTGGGTAGGAGTCGTTGTAGTTAGGTCGGTGATGGGGTGGAATATAACTGGTTGGATTGGTAGGCGGTCGGCGATTAGTAGGTGGTAGAGGTCGATGGAAAACAGGACCATTGTAGGGTACTTGATGTTGGTTTGGTTGACGATTAGTGTTACGATATCTGGCTTCTTGCCAGTGGTTGTTGTAGTTTCGGAACATAATGAAAATGAATGGAGGTTAGATGTGGAATGTTCAAGGAATGTAATTGGGTGAAAAGTGTATATGCTAGCGTAAAGTGTGGGGATCAGGTTATGCAGATAAATCGAACTGGGCGGGAGAAATGATGCAGAATAAAAGCTAGGTGATAATGCAAAAATATATATATTTGATATTAAAAACGCTAACAATAATGTAAAAAATAAACAAAAAAATAACAAAAACTTACACAATAGACACGAACCGGTTTTCGAAATATTTTTTTTTTTTTTTTTTTTTTTTTTTTTTTTTTTTTTCAGCACTCAGATATTTTGTCTGCTATAATACGATCTCATATATTTACAAGCGTAGCTAGACACACAGTACTTTCTCCAGGGAAGAGGGTGTTATTTTCCAGGGGTTACTCGGCTTCACCACCTGGACATTACGGGCTATTGTTGTTAGTGAACCTATGTAGTAGCTAGAAAGACCTCAGGGGGGTTAGAGACCCTGAGGTCTCAACTCTAAAGCATAGGATTGTTACATGCACATGTTAGTAATTAGGGTCTTAAAAAGGGTGAGTTTTATAGAGAAATATTTTTTGACGATAGTTACGACCATTGTACTGTTTTATCTTATCATCATTGTGCATTATCATAGCTCTAATATGACATTTTTTTTTTTCATATAAACACTATATACATATATTACATAAAAATAGTTTTTTTTTTAAGAATAATATACAACATAATATACAACACTTTTTCTCACTGATACTATATTCACACTCTTAAATCATTCATTCAAACTTACACTCTAATTCTGATTTCACACTGCGCTTTCTACTTTCAGCTTTCACACTCTTAGGCTATTACATTCACACCCTGACACACGGACACAACATTTTCACCACACTGCACCACTTTCATTCTCACACACTAACATTCCACGGACACATATTTTGGTTTTACACTAAGTTTCTATAATATTTATTTGTATTTTGTATATTTTAGGTTTCTATATTATATATGATTGATATATTGTGCAATAGTGTATCAGAAGGGGGAGGTGTTCAGGGCTGGTGGGGGTGGGGGATTTTAGAACTGGTGAGTATTAGTATATTAGGTTATTTCATTATAGAGGTAATATATTAGGTCTGTATCAGAGTAATTTTTAAGGCGAGATGTCCAGATAAAGGTATAGAAGTTAATGATATATTTTTGTTGTAGGTGGGGGTATTGGCTGATATTGAAGAAAGGTTTTGGTAGAGAGAAGTTTTTGTCTGATGTAAGATTTTGGATATGGGTGGTGAAGAAGAGTGGTAGAAGGTAAGTACAGGTAAAGAAGAGATGGTGTGGAGTTTCAGGTGAGTATTTACAATAAGAACAGGTAGTATTAATAGTATAGAAAGTGCGGGTTTGTTGCAGTGGTTTAGTGTAGAGACCAGAGTGCAAGAGCAGGTAAGTGAAATCTTTTTGTCTATTAGTAAGGAGAGGGTTGTGTAGGAAATTGGAGATAGATTGAATTTCAAGAAAGGGGTTTTCTATAAGAATTTTAGGTTTGTGTTCAGAGAAAGATGCTAGTTTGGTGTTTAGTGATTTGCTGGTGTTTTTTTGAGATAGATCAATAAAGGGAGAAAACTCTTTATAAGTATTTTTTACAGGAGTGACAGAGGGTGGTTGAAATATGGTAACAGTGTTGGTAGATGTGACAGGGTGTATAGTACGAAGAGTGAAGCCAAGCCAGTATTTTAGTAGTGCCATCCATGCATGTGGTGTATTTGGTGAGTGCATTGCATATTTGTGAATTAGTAACAGGTAATTAATTTTTATTCTATTTTTTATATTAAAAACTTGAAGGCCACCTTTGTCTAGTGGTAACATAAGGGTTTCTCTTTTAATAGTCTCCTGTCCACCTGCCCACAGGAAGCTGAAAATAAGTCTGTTAATTTTCTTGATGATATCTGGTGGTGGGGGGATAATTTTCAGTACATAAAGGGTGATGCTTACAATGTAGGAATTCAACGCCACCAGGCGTTCCCTGAAGGAGAGATTACTGGCCCTTTTTAGGTGAGTGTAGTGGAGAGCTGTAATTTTTCCTACTATAATGTTCCAGTTTTTCTGTATGTGATTGTGCCCAAAGTAGATGCCCAGAATTTTGATAGTATTACTGGGGAGGAGATCCGTTACCGATCCGAAGCCATTGATGTTGATATATTCAGTTTTGTCCACATTCAGCTTGGAGCCTGACGCAGAGCCAAAACCATCTATCTCCTGGATAATTGCAGAGAGTGAGCTGGGGGAAGTCAAAATTGCCGAAATATCATCTGCATGTTGGAAAATTTTTGTTTCTTTTTGAAGGTTTGGAATTTTGATGCCAATTATATTTTTATTTTGCAGGATTTTAGATGCCAAAGGATGAATTGCCAAACAGTAGAGAAGCATGGATAAAGGGCACCCCTGTCGGACTGACCTTGTAATTTGGAATTTTGAAGTGAAAGCACCATTTACCAAAACTGAGCTATAGATGTCTGTGTAAAGAATTTTGAGCCAATTAATTATATAAGTAGGAAAAAGAAGTTTTTGAGCCAAAGTTAAAAGGTAGTTATGCTCTATTCTATCGAATGCTTTTTCTTGGTCAAATCCAACAAGTGTGCCCTTTATCCCTTTTTGATCCATATACTGCAAAATATAACTGATGGATTGAAGGTTGTCCAAGATGGTTTTGCCTCTACCGGCTCCAGTCTGAATGGGGAGTATGAGCCCATCCAGAACCCCGGATAGCCGATTGGCGAGGACTTTGGTAATTATTTTATAGTCTGTGCATAGTAATGATATAGGTCTGTAGTTTTTGAGATGTTTGTTATTTCCCTTGTTTTTATAGCTGATGGTGATGATTGCTGTTTTTTGTGTTTCTGTCAGTTTTTGATTGAAGTAGATATTGTTGATGGTATTAGTGAGTTCCTCGCCAATCTGTGGCCAGAATTCCAGATAGAACTCCTTCGGGAGGCCATCTATACCCGGTGATTTGTTGTTATCAAGTGACTTCAGAGCAGCAAGGATCTCCCCCTCAGTAATGACAGAAGTGAGAGAAAGTTGCTGTTTAGAAGAGAGAGTAGATAGTATTGTAGAGTTTAGGTACGAATCAATAGTAGTCTGAGATATATTTTGTGTTTTGTATAGAGTTGAGTAGTAATCTTTGATTGTGTCTAGTATTTCTTCTTTTTCCTTGATATTTCTGCCAGTTTCAGTTTCTAGTTCTGTAATTTGTTTATTCGTACTGTTTTTAATTTCAAAGAGTTTGTAGATGTCTATATTTTTTGTGTCATTTTCAGTGAATGGGTGTTTTGATCTTATGAGGGTGAATAAATTAAATTCCTGTTCCAGTATTAATATTTGATTTTGTATTTGATTTGTTTCAGGGTGATCCGTGCTGTAGTTATGTTCCAGTTCTTCCAGTTGTAAGTATAAATTCTTTAATTTTTCCTTTTTAGCCTTGTAGATCCGTATACCATGTTTGATCGAAATCTCCTTAATAGTTTTTTTGAAATCGTCCCACCTCCCCAGTTGACATTCAAAAGTTTTGTTTTCTTTCCAGTGATTAGTATAATATGTGACATGTTCCTTATAGTTTTCATCGTTTAAAATTTGTGTATTTAGTTTCCAGTAACCTTTACCCCATTTATTCCTACTTAAACTTAGTTTTAGACAGACTGCCTTGTGATCGCCGACAGACTTTGGCAAATGTTTTATTTCTGTGACTTTGGATGTGAGTGATTCAGATAGGTAGATTCTGTCAATTCTTGAGCCGCTATTATTTCTAATGTAGGTGTATGATCTGGTTTTTGGATGTTGCAGTCTGAAGATATCTGTAATATTTTTCTTTTTCAAGTGTCGATAAATTGTGCAGACTGATAATTTTGATGGTAATTTATAGTTCTAGAATGATTAGTTAATCAGTGTTTTGATTTTCTAATTAATTGAGTGAATCGTGTCATATCTTTGATCAATTGAGGATTAGTGATTAAATATAGATATTGGATTAGACTGAATTTTGATCATACCTGAGGATTTGATTATCATGAAATTGAGTACAATTTACATAAAAGAAAAACATAAATATGGCATGAACAAAATAAATGAGAACTAATTATGAATTTTGATTATACCTGAGTGACAAGGATAAGATTATCTCAGAGTATAATTTACATGAAAGAAAAACATAAACATGGCATGAACAAAATAAATGAGAACTAATTATGAATTTTGATTATATCTGAGTTACAAGGATAAGATTACCTCAGAGTATAATTTACATAAAAGAAAAACATGGATAATCGTTAAGTAGTTAATGGTTGAAGTAAAAAAAATATATTTTTGGACTAAAGTAATTAATGTGTTATATGTACAGATAAACAAGTGTCATAATACTAACATATACAAAATATACATAAAATATTTAAAAACGAAATGAAAATATAAAAATACAAAAGAACCCATAGTCAAAATAAATTATCAGGTCTGGCCTGGCACGGACAGTATTAGATTTCGGTGGAGGGAGGGTTTGAATCTCCCAAATGTACAGGCCTAGGATGGAACAAATACTTTATTGAGAAAATGGGATTAAGGGTCTGGATTCAGGCTTTTCTTCTGTTGTGATCTGAAAGTAGAAAAAAATAAGAACTCGCCCGTTGGGCGAGTAGTATAGTATCTGCTAATTAATAATTGGTTTTAGTTTGCTATGAACCAGATTGTCATTAAAGTTCTGATTTTTTGAGTAGGCAACTATCATTTTCTGCTTATAAACATGGGGAAATTTCTCTTGAAGACTCTTGTAGTGGGTATGAACTATCTTGCTTGCTCGATTACTGGTTGTATTAAACGGGACAACAAAGGGTGCTATGCCTGCAAAATGATGAATATTGAGTCCTATAGGTCTTGCTGTGTTCAATGTCTCAATCCAGTAGGCTTCTCTGGATTGTCTGAATTTGGTGGTTTCATCTTCCGGTAAATCAATTTCTATACGTTCAATTGGGGTTAGGGTGAGATCGTTTATTGAATGGTCATCGAGGTTGAAATGATTAGAAACGGGCTTGTCTTTCTTTAATTTTATATCTGATCTATGGGCATTGAATCGAGTGCGTAAATTATTCTTAGTTTCTCCTACATATTGTTTGGGGCATTTCTGACATGAAATTAAATAAATTACATTTGAGCTATCACATGATAAATGCTCCTGGATCGGATACCTTTTATTAGTAAAGCTACTCATAAAATAATGTGTTTCAGCTACAAAGGGACATGTTTTGCATCTATTTGACAAACATGGGGCACACCTTAAACCTGGAGGAACTTCGGCATATAGTCTAGTCTTCGCTGCTATTTGCGCTAAAGTGGAGTTTTTTATGTTTCGTAAAAATCGTTTTGAGTATCCACGCTCTTTCAGTTTTGAGAAAACAATCGTACAGGCTTGGTTGAAATCAGAGGATCTTGTGCAAATTCGGTGAAATCGTAAAACTTGTGATTTAATAATACCGGAAAAGGTATGTTTTGGGTGAAACGAGCTTTTGTGCAGGAGTTGATGAGTATCAGTTTCTTTGAAATATACCTTAATGTCCAGTTTATTGGTTTCTGCTATGGAATCTCCTTTGAAAACAGTGGTATCGAGAAAATCTATGCTTTTATGACTGACGTTGGCGGTTAGTTTGATGGACGGATGGTTGTTGTTGAGAATTTCAAAGAATTCCCAGAACTGCTCAATGGAATAAGTCCAAACCATAAAAATGTCATCTAAAAATCGTCCATAAAATAATGGATCAAAGGGACAAAGGGGTAATACCTCACGTTCCCACTCTGCCATGAAAAGATTTGCGTATGAAGGGGCGAATCGTTTACCCATAGCTGTTCCTGAAGTTTGTAGATACGTTTTACCATTAAATGTGAAATCGTTGCGACTGAGACAAATCTCTAAAAGCTCTAAAATTGCATCATCGGGTCTGTTCGGATCTGGGTTTCTACTAAAAGCTTTACGAACTGCCATTAACCCGGCAGTGTTATCAATATTGGTATACATAGAAGACACGTCAATAGAAATCAGAATGGCATTCGGAGGAACTCGAAGATTTTTAATTTTATTTACAAAATCAGTTGTGTCCTTAAGATAGGCTTTATGTTGGCAAGCTAGAGGTAGTAAGAAATGGTCAATGTATTCTGACACCGCATATGACTCACTACCACAGTCAGATATGATCGGACGGCCTTTAGGGATTTTATTAGGGACGAACCACTCCTTTGTGGGATTCTTATGGATCTTAGGCAAAGTGTATAAATGTCTCTCACGACAATCGGGTTTGGCAGACAGATAATCATATTGTTTCTGTTTGAGATAACTGTCTTTGACTAAATTTCCAAGAATATTGTTAATCATTTTAGAAGTTTCCTTAAAAATTGGGTCTGGCAAAATGGCATAATGTTTAAGATTATTCAATTGATTCTCTGCTTCTAAAATATAATCTTCCCTATTTAGAATGACACAACATGAACCTTTGTCACTTTTTTTTAATAATAATGCTATCATCTTTCTTAAGTAAGTTTAAAGCTTCACGTTCTACCCGTGTGAGATTAGGTTTTTCATTAGTAATAGAAAGATTTGTTGTTTGGCTATTCATACTCTCAAATACTTCTAAAATTTCAGGATGGATGGCGGCCTTGGGCGGTTTCCACGTGGATTTAGGAATAAACATTGTTCTAGCACCACGTGGGGTGGTTTCGAAAAAAATAAGTGCAGCTGAGATTGCGTTGAAATCGTTCAATAGATGGACGAAGATAGTCAATGTTGGCTACCTTCGGGGTCGGGATAAATTTAAGTCCACGGTCTAAGATGGAATGTTGAAGGGGAGTGAGAATTTTACGGCTCAAGTTGACAACAGTTTGGCCTAGTGGTGGCCTCTCAGTATTTTTATCCCCAGTAATTAGTTTAAAGACAACTTACTCGATGCTTGAAGCTGGTGTATCCAAAATAAATAGATGCTGTTTGCTGTATCAGGAGACCAATGTAGATCATCAACTGGTTCAAATTCTTCTTCGTATGGAGGTAGGATTGCTGCGTCGTTGGTGTTGAAATCCATCATCATTTTGTTCAAAGTACTTAGGTTCTGTTGGGCTTTCTTCGTGATTTTATGAGAGATAGGTATACAGGTGAGGAAAATTCTGGATTTAGGAAAGGTTCGTTTGGCGGCGGCGATTAATTTCTGGACTTGGTCAAATGCGGTTTTGGCTAACTGGTAACGGTTGTTGAGACCTACATGAATGATGACGGTGGTTGGTTTGAAAACATGGTCGTACGAATCAATGATGGATTGGATGTGATGGATCTGGGCACCAGGGTACGAATGAATTTCGGTGTCTGAAGCAGTTTTGGTAATTCTGTTCAGGTTAGAAGATCCTATAATTAAGGTTGATTTCTGTAGAGCGGGTAGAGTCCATGATGATTTGTCATCGGTTTTATGGTAAAAGGGTTTGGTAGCGGATATAATGGTTGTCGACGGGATGATTGGAACTGGTACACAAGTTGAAGATGGAAAATTAGATAGTGATCGGGACCTGGTACGAGGAGGGGACGGTTTTGAAGTATGGCTTGACCTGGTCGGAGAATTCGGGGTTTCCTGTTGGTCCAGATATTTGCAGAAGGCAGATAGGTTTACAGAACCGGAGTCCCTAGGTGAAGATTCAGATGGAGTGGTAGAGGAGGAATCTGAAAGAGAAAAGAGAAGAGGGGTGCCCTCTCTACGCGAACGTTTACCAACGTCTGCTGGACTAGGTGTAGGTGAACTACGGGCACGTTTAGGGGTTTGGTTCAATACGGTGGTGACCCTAGTAGGTGCAGGTGTATTCGGGTCAACATCCATTTCCGTTGGTATAGATATGGTGACTCTGGCCTTGGTACTGTTAATCGTTTGGTAAAATTGGGTAATTACTGTTTGGGTAAGGCGTTTCCCATAGGAGCGACGTGCCCAGGACAGGGCATGGGATATGATACGGTCGACGGCAGCTGGAGAAAGAGACTTTGCGCGGATAGTGGCTAGCTTCTCTTGAAGGGTGGTTTGGTAGTGGTCGATCAGGGCCTGCCTCACCTTAGAGAGCCATGTCCGATTGAGGGATCTAATATTTGTGTCAACAGCTGAAGTTCTCATTGCTGGACGAATAAAACTATCCAGCTCATGGATTTTGCGCTTAAAGGTGAAGGCAGGTTGACCTTCCTGCTGAAGTCTAAGGGTGGCCAAATGATGAAGGCACTGCATAACTTGGAAGAACACCTTAACAAAGGGTTCTTCCTCCTTATGAGTGGGAACTGGTTGGCGTCTGTGGGCTGGTGGTCGTTTCTGTTGTTGGTTAGGTCGTTGATAATTTCTGGGTGGGTAGGAGTCGTTGTAGTTAGGTCGGTGATGGGGTGGAATATAACTGGTTGGATTGGTAGGCGGTCGGCGATTAGTAGGTGGTAGAGGTCGATGGAAAACAGGACCATTGTAGGGTACTTGATGTTGGTTTGGTTGACGATTAGTGTTACGATATCTGGCTTCTTGCCAGTGGTTGTTGTAGTTTCGGAACATAATGAAAATGAATGGAGGTTAGATGTGGAATGTTCAAGGAATGTAATTGGGTGAAAAGTGTATATGCTAGCGTAAAGTGTGGGGATCAGGTTATGCAGATAAATCGAACTGGGCGGGAGAAATGATGCAGAATAAAAGCTAGGTGATAATGCAAAAATATATATATTTGATATTAAAAACGCTAACAATAATGTAAAAAATAAACAAAAAAATAACAAAAACTTACACAATAGACACGAACCGGTTTTCGAAATATTTTTCTTTTTCAAGTGTCGATAAATTGTGCAGACTGATAATTTTGATGGTAATTTATAGTTCTAGAATGATTAGTTAATCAGTGTTTTGATTTTCTAATTAATTGAGTGAATCGTGTCATATCTTTGATCAATTGAGGATTAGTGATTAAATATAGATATTGGATTAGACTGAATTTTGATCATACCTGAGGATTTGATTATCATGAAATTGAGTACAATTTACATAAAAGAAAAACATAAATATGGCATGAACAAAATAAATGAGAACTAATTATGAATTTTGATTATACCTGAGTGACAAGGATAAGATTATCTCAGAGTATAATTTACATGAAAGAAAAACATAAACATGGCATGAACAAAATAAATGAGAACTAATTATGAATTTTGATTATATCTGAGTTACAAGGATAAGATTACCTCAGAGTATAATTTACATAAAAGAAAAACATGGATAATCGTTAAGTAGTTAATGGTTGAAGTAAAAAAAATATATTTTTGGACTAAAGTAATTAATGTGTTATATGTACAGATAAACAAGTGTCATAATACTAACATATACAAAATATACATAAAATATTTAAAAACGAAATGAAAATATAAAAATACAAAAGAACCCATAGTCAAAATAAATTATCAGGTCTGGCCTGGCACGGACAGTATTAGATTTCGGTGGAGGGAGGGTTTGAATCTCCCAAATGTACAGGCCTAGGATGGAACAAATACTTTATTGAGAAAATGGGATTAAGGGTCTGGATTCAGGCTTTTCTTCTGTTGTGATCTGAAAGTAGAAAAAAATAAGAACTCGCCCGTTGGGCGAGTAGTATAGTATCTGCTAATTAATAATTGGTTTTAGTTTGCTATGAACCAGATTGTCATTAAAGTTCTGATTTTTTGAGTAGGCAACTATCATTTTCTGCTTATAAACATGGGGAAATTTCTCTTGAAGACTCTTGTAGTGGGTATGAACTATCTTGCTTGCTCGATTACTGGTTGTATTAAACGGGACAACAAAGGGTGCTATGCCTGCAAAATGATGAATATTGAGTCCTATAGGTCTTGCTGTGTTCAATGTCTCAATCCAGTAGGCTTCTCTGGATTGTCTGAATTTGGTGGTTTCATCTTCCGGTAAATCAATTTCTATACGTTCAATTGGGGTTAGGGTGAGATCGTTTATTGAATGGTCATCGAGGTTGAAATGATTAGAAACGGGCTTGTCTTTCTTTAATTTTATATCTGATCTATGGGCATTGAATCGAGTGCGTAAATTATTCTTAGTTTCTCCTACATATTGTTTGGGGCATTTCTGACATGAAATTAAATAAATTACATTTGAGCTATCACATGATAAATGCTCCTGGATCGGATACCTTTTATTAGTAAAGCTACTCATAAAATAATGTGTTTCAGCTACAAAGGGACATGTTTTGCATCTATTTGACAAACATGGGGCACACCTTAAACCTGGAGGAACTTCGGCATATAGTCTAGTCTTCGCTGCTATTTGCGCTAAAGTGGAGTTTTTTATGTTTCGTAAAAATCGTTTTGAGTATCCACGCTCTTTCAGTTTTGAGAAAACAATCGTACAGGCTTGGTTGAAATCAGAGGATCTTGTGCAAATTCGGTGAAATCGTAAAACTTGTGATTTAATAATACCGGAAAAGGTATGTTTTGGGTGAAACGAGCTTTTGTGCAGGAGTTGATGAGTATCAGTTTCTTTGAAATATACCTTAATGTCCAGTTTATTGGTTTCTGCTATGGAATCTCCTTTGAAAACAGTGGTATCGAGAAAATCTATGCTTTTATGACTGACGTTGGCGGTTAGTTTGATGGACGGATGGTTGTTGTTGAGAATTTCAAAGAATTCCCAGAACTGCTCAATGGAATAAGTCCAAACCATAAAAATGTCATCTAAAAATCGTCCATAAAATAATGGATCAAAGGGACAAAGGGGTAATACCTCACGTTCCCACTCTGCCATGAAAAGATTTGCGTATGAAGGGGCGAATCGTTTACCCATAGCTGTTCCTGAAGTTTGTAGATACGTTTTACCATTAAATGTGAAATCGTTGCGACTGAGACAAATCTCTAAAAGCTCTAAAATTGCATCATCGGGTCTGTTCGGATCTGGGTTTCTACTAAAAGTTTTACGAACTGCCATTAACCCGGCAGTGTTATCAATATTGGTATACATAGAAGACACGTCAATAGAAATCAGAATGGCATTCGGAGGAACTCGAAGATTTTTAATTTTATTTACAAAATCAGTTGTGTCCTTAAGATAGGCTTTATGTTGGCAAGCTAGAGGTAGTAAGAAATGGTCAATGTATTCTGACACCGCATATGACTCACTACCACAGTCAGATATGATCGGACGGCCTTTAGGGATTTTATTAGGGACGAACCACTCCTTTGTGGGATTCTTATGGATCTTAGGCAAAGTGTATAAATGTCTCTCACGACAATCGGGTTTGGCAGACAGATAATCATATTGTTTCTGTTTGAGATAACTGTCTTTGACTAAATTTCCAAGAATATTGTTAATCATTTTAGAAGTTTCCTTAAAAATTGGGTCTGGCAAAATGGCATAATGTTTAAGATTATTCAATTGATTCTCTGCTTCTAAAATATAATCTTCCCTATTTAGAATGACACAACATGAACCTTTGTCACTTTTTTTTAATAATAATGCTATCATCTTTCTTAAGTAAGTTTAAAGCTTCACGTTCTACCCGTGTGAGATTAGGTTTTTCATTAGTAATAGAAAGATTTGTTGTTTGGCTATTCATACTCTCAAATACTTCTAAAATTTCAGGATGGATGGCGGCCTTGGGCGGTTTCCACGTGGATTTAGGAATAAACATTGTTCTAGCACCACGTGGGGGTGGTTTCGAAAAAAATAAGTGCAGCTGAGATTGCGTTGAAATCGTTCAATAGATGGACGAAGATAGTCAATGTTGGCTACCTTCGGGGTCGGGATAAATTTAAGTCCACGGTCTAAGATGGAATGTTGAAGGGGAGTGAGAATTTTACGGCTCAAGTTGACAACAGTTTGGCCTAGTGGTGGCCTCTCAGTATTTTTATCCCCAGTAATTAGTTTAAAGACAACTTACTCGATGCTTGAAGCTGGTGTATCCAAAATAAATAGATGCTGTTTGCTGTATCAGGAGACCAATGTAGATCATCAACTGGTTCAAATTCTTCTTCGTATGGAGGTAGGATTGCTGCGTCGTTGGTGTTGAAATCCATCATCATTTTGTTCAAAGTACTTAGGTTCTGTTGGGCTTTCTTCGTGATTTTATGAGAGATAGGTATACAGGTGAGGAAAATTCTGGATTTAGGAAAGGTTCGTTTGGCGGCGGCGATTAATTTCTGGACTTGGTCAAATGCGGTTTTGGCTAACTGGTAACGGTTGTTGAGACCTACATGAATGATGACGGTGGTTGGTTTGAAAACATGGTCGTACGAATCAATGATGGATTGGATGTGATGGATCTGGGCACCAGGGTACGAATGAATTTCGGTGTCTGAAGCAGTTTTGGTAATTCTGTTCAGGTTAGAAGATCCTATAATTAAGGTTGATTTCTGTAGAGCGGGTAGAGTCCATGATGATTTGTCATCGGTTTTATGGTAAAAGGGTTTGGTAGCGGATATAATGGTTGTCGACGGGATGATTGGAACTGGTACACAAGTTGAAGATGGAAAATTAGATAGTGATCGGGACCTGGTACGAGGAGGGGACGGTTTTGAAGTATGGCTTGACCTGGTCGGAGAATTCGGGGTTTCCTGTTGGTCCAGATATTTGCAGAAGGCAGATAGGTTTACAGAACCGGAGTCCCTAGGTGAAGATTCAGATGGAGTGGTAGAGGAGGAATCTGAAAGAGAAAAGAGAAGAGGGGTGCCCTCTCTACGCGAACGTTTACCAACGTCTGCTGGACTAGGTGTAGGTGAACTACGGGCACGTTTAGGGGTTTGGTTCAATACGGTGGTGACCCTAGTAGGTGCAGGTGTATTCGGGTCAACATCCATTTCCGTTGGTATAGATATGGTGACTCTGGCCTTGGTACTGTTAATCGTTTGGTAAAATTGGGTAATAACTGTTTGGGTAAGGCGTTTCCCATAGGAGCGACGTGCCCAGGACAGGGCATGGGATATGACACGGTCGACGGCAGCTGGAGAAAGAGACTTTGCGCGGATAGTGGCTAGCTTCTCTTGAAGGGTGGTTTGGTAGTGGTCGATCAGGGCCTGCGTCACCTTAGAGAGCCATGTCCGATTGAGGGATCTAATATTTGTGTCAACAGCTGAAGTTCTCATTGCTGGACGAATAAAACTATCCAGCTCATGGATTTTGCGCTTAAAGGTGAAGGCAGGTTGACCTTCCTGCTGAAGTCTAAGGGTGGCCAAATGATGAAGGCACTGCATAACTTGGAAGAACACCTTAACAAAGGGTTCTTCCTCCTTATGAGTGGGAACTGGTTGGCGTCTGTGGGCTGGTGGTCGTTTCTGTTGTTGGTTAGGTCGTTGATAATTTCTGGGTGGGTAGGAGTCGTTGTAGTTAGGTCGGTGATGGGGTGGAATATAACTGGTTGGATTGGTAGGCGGTCGGCGATTAGTAGGTGGTAGAGGTCGATGGAAAACAGGACCATTGTAGGGTACTTGATGTTGGTTTGGTTGACGATTAGTGTTACGATATCTGGCTTCTTGCCAGTGGTTGTTGTAGTTTCGGAACATAATGAAAATGAATGGAGGTTAGATGTGGAATGTTCAAGGAATGTAATTGGGTGAAAAGTGTATATGCTAGCGTAAAGTGTGGGGATCAGGTTATGCAGATAAATCGAACTGGGCGGGAGAAATGATGCAGAATAAAAGCTAGGTGATAATGCAAAAATATATATATTTGATATTAAAAACGCTAACAATAATGTAAAAAATAAACAAAAAAATAACAAAAACTTACACAATAGACACGAACCGGTTTTCGAAATATTTTTTTTTTTTTTTTTTTTTTTTTTTTTTTTTTTTTTTCAGCACTCAGATATTTTGTCTGCTATAATACGATCTCATATATTTACAAGCGTAGCTAGACACACAGTACTTTCTCCAGGGAAGAGGGTGTTATTTTCCAGGGGTTACTCGGCTTCACCACCTGGACATTACGGGCTATTGTTGTTAGTGAACCTATGTAGTAGCTAGAAAGACCTCAGGGGGGTTAGAGACCCTGAGGTCTCAACTCTAAAGCATAGGATTGTTACATGCACATGTTAGTAATTAGGGTCTTAAAAAGGGTGAGTTTTATAGAGAAATATTTTTTGACGATAGTTACGACCATTGTACTGTTTTATCTTATCATCATTGTGCATTATCATAGCTCTAATATGACATTTTTTTTTTTCATATAAACACTATATACATATATTACATAAAAATAGTTTTTTTTTTAAGAATAATATACAACATAATATACAACACTTTTTCTCACTGATACTATATTCACACTCTTAAATCATTCATTCAAACTTACACTCTAATTCTGATTTCACACTGCGCTTTCTACTTTCAGCTTTCACACTCTTAGGCTATTACATTCACACCCTGACACACGGACACAACATTTTCACCACACTGCACCACTTTCATTCTCACACACTAACATTCCACGGACACATATTTTGGTTTTACACTAAGTTTCTATAATATTTATTTGTATTTTGTATATTTTAGGTTTCTATATTATATATGATTGATATATTGTGCAATAGTGTATCAGAAGGGGGAGGTGTTCAGGGCTGGTGGGGGTGGGGGATTTTAGAACTGGTGAGTATTAGTATATTAGGTTATTTCATTATAGAGGTAATATATTAGGTCTGTATCAGAGTAATTTTTAAGGCGAGATGTCCAGATAAAGGTATAGAAGTTAATGATATATTTTTGTTGTAGGTGGGGGTATTGGCTGATATTGAAGAAAGGTTTTGGTAGAGAGAAGTTTTTGTCTGATGTAAGATTTTGGATATGGGTGGTGAAGAAGAGTGGTAGAAGGTAAGTACAGGTAAAGAAGAGATGGTGTGGAGTTTCAGGTGAGTATTTACAATAAGAACAGGTAGTATTAATAGTATAGAAAGTGCGGGTTTGTTGCAGTGGTTTAGTGTAGAGACCAGAGTGCAAGAGCAGGTAAGTGAAATCTTTTTGTCTATTAGTAAGGAGAGGGTTGTGTAGGAAATTGGAGATAGATTGAATTTCAAGAAAGGGGTTTTCTATAAGAATTTTAGGTTTGTGTTCAGAGAAAGATGCTAGTTTGGTGTTTAGTGATTTGCTGGTGTTTTTTTGAGATAGATCAATAAAGGGAGAAAACTCTTTATAAGTATTTTTTACAGGAGTGACAGAGGGTGGTTGAAATATGGTAACAGTGTTGGTAGATGTGACAGGGTGTATAGTACGAAGAGTGAAGCCAAGCCAGTATTTTAGTAGTGCCATCCATGCATGTGGTGTATTTGGTGAGTGCATTGCATATTTGTGAATTAGTAACAGGTAATTATTTTTTATTCTATTTTTTATATTAAAAACTTGAAGGCCACCTTTGTCTAGTGGTAACATAAGGGTTTCTCTTTTAATAGTCTCCTGTCCACCTGCCCACAGGAAGCTGAAAATAAGTCTGTTAATTTTCTTGATGATATCTGGTGGTGGGGGGATAATTTTCAGTACATAAAGGGTGATGCTTACAATGTAGGAATTCAACGCCACCAGGCGTTCCCTGAAGGAGAGATTACTGGCCCTTTTTAGGTGAGTGTAGTGGAGAGCTGTAATTTTTCCTACTATAATGTTCCAGTTTTTCTGTATGTGATTGTGCCCAAAGTAGATGCCCAGAATTTTGATAGTATTACTGGGGAGGAGATCCGTTACCGATCCGAAGCCATTGATGTTGATATATTCAGTTTTGTCCACATTCAGCTTGGAGCCTGACGCAGAGCCAAAACCATCTATCTCCTGGATAATTGCAGAGAGTGAGCTGGGGGAAGTCAAAATTGCCGAAATATCATCTGCATGTTGGAAAATTTTTGTTTCTTTTTGAAGGTTTGGAATTTTGATGCCAATTATATTTTTATTTTGCAGGATTTTAGATGCCAAAGGATGAATTGCCAAACAGTAGAGAAGCATGGATAAAGGGCACCCCTGTCGGACTGACCTTGTAATTTGGAATTTTGAAGTGAAAGCACCATTTACCAAAACTGAGCTATAGATGTCTGTGTAAAGAATTTTGAGCCAATTAATTATATAAGTAGGAAAAAGAAGTTTTTGAGCCAAAGTTAAAAGGTAGTTATGCTCTATTCTATCGAATGCTTTTTCTTGGTCAAATCCAACAAGTGTGCCCTTTATCCCTTTTTGATCCATATACTGCAAAATATAACTGATGGATTGAAGGTTGTCCAAGATGGTTTTGCCTCTACCGGCTCCAGTCTGAATGGGGAGTATGAGCCCATCCAGAACCCCGGATAGCCGATTGGCGAGGACTTTGGTAATTATTTTATAGTCTGTGCATAGTAATGATATAGGTCTGTAGTTTTTGAGATGTTTGTTATTTCCCTTGTTTTTATAGCTGATGGTGATGATTGCTGTTTTTTGTGTTTCTGTCAGTTTTTGATTGAAGTAGATATTGTTGATGGTATTAGTGAGTTCCTCGCCAATCTGTGGCCAGAATTCCAGATAGAACTCCTTCGGGAGGCCATCTATACCCGGTGATTTGTTGTTATCAAGTGACTTCAGAGCAGCAAGGATCTCCCCCTCAGTAATGACAGAAGTGAGAGAAAGTTGCTGTTTAGAAGAGAGAGTAGATAGTATTGTAGAGTTTAGGTACGAATCAATAGTAGTCTGAGATATATTTTGTGTTTTGTATAGAGTTGAGTAGTAATCTTTGATTGTGTCTAGTATTTCTTCTTTTTCCTTGATATTTCTGCCAGTTTCAGTTTCTAGTTCTGTAATTTGTTTATTCGTACTGTTTTTAATTTCAAAGAGTTTGTAGATGTCTATATTTTTTGTGTCATTTTCAGTGAATGGGTGTTTTGATCTTATGAGGGTGAATAAATTAAATTCCTGTTCCAGTATTAATATTTGATTTTGTATTTGATTTGTTTCAGGGTGATCCGTGCTGTAGTTATGTTCCAGTTCTTCCAGTTGTAAGTATAAATTCTTTAATTTTTCCTTTTTAGCCTTGTAGATCCGTATACCATGTTTGATCGAAATCTCCTTAATAGTTTTTTTGAAATCGTCCCACCTCCCCAGTTGACATTCAAAAGTTTTGTTTTCTTTCCAGTGATTAGTATAATATGTGACATGTTCCTTATAGTTTTCATCGTTTAAAATTTGTGTATTTAGTTTCCAGTAACCTTTACCCCATTTATTCCTACTTAAACTTAGTTTTAGACAGACTGCCTTGTGATCGCCGACAGACTTTGGCAAATGTTTTATTTCTGTGACTTTGGATGTGAGTGATTCAGATAGGTAGATTCTGTCAATTCTTGAGCCGCTATTATTTCTAATGTAGGTGTATGATCTGGTTTTTGGATGTTGCAGTCTGAAGATATCTGTAATATTTTTCTTTTTCAAGTGTCGATAAATTGTGCAGACTGATAATTTTGATGGTAATTTATAGTTCTAGAATGATTAGTTAATCAGTGTTTTGATTTTCTAATTAATTGAGTGAATCGTGTCATATCTTTGATCAATTGAGGATTAGTGATTAAATATAGATATTGGATTAGACTGAATTTTGATCATACCTGAGGATTTGATTATCATGAAATTGAGTACAATTTACATAAAAGAAAAACATAAATATGGCATGAACAAAATAAATGAGAACTAATTATGAATTTTGATTATACCTGAGTGACAAGGATAAGATTATCTCAGAGTATAATTTACATGAAAGAAAAACATAAACATGGCATGAACAAAATAAATGAGAACTAATTATGAATTTTGATTATATCTGAGTTACAAGGATAAGATTACCTCAGAGTATAATTTACATAAAAGAAAAACATGGATAATCGTTAAGTAGTTAATGGTTGAAGTAAAAAAAATATATTTTTGGACTAAAGTAATTAATGTGTTATATGTACAGATAAACAAGTGTCATAATACTAACATATACAAAATATACATAAAATATTTAAAAACGAAATGAAAATATAAAAATACAAAAGAACCCATAGTCAAAATAAATTATCAGGTCTGGCCTGGCACGGACAGTATTAGATTTCGGTGGAGGGAGGGTTTGAATCTCCCAAATGTACAGGCCTAGGATGGAACAAATACTTTATTGAGAAAATGGGATTAAGGGTCTGGATTCAGGCTTTTCTTCTGTTGTGATCTGAAAGTAGAAAAAAATAAGAACTCGCCCGTTGGGCGAGTAGTATAGTATCTGCTAATTAATAATTGGTTTTAGTTTGCTATGAACCAGATTGTCATTAAAGTTCTGATTTTTTGAGTAGGCAACTATCATTTTCTGCTTATAAACATGGGGAAATTTCTCTTGAAGACTCTTGTAGTGGGTATGAACTATCTTGCTTGCTCGATTACTGGTTGTATTAAACGGGACAACAAAGGGTGCTATGCCTGCAAAATGATGAATATTGAGTCCTATAGGTCTTGCTGTGTTCAATGTCTCAATCCAGTAGGCTTCTCTGGATTGTCTGAATTTGGTGGTTTCATCTTCCGGTAAATCAATTTCTATACGTTCAATTGGGGTTAGGGTGAGATCGTTTATTGAATGGTCATCGAGGTTGAAATGATTAGAAACGGGCTTGTCTTTCTTTAATTTTATATCTGATCTATGGGCATTGAATCGAGTGCGTAAATTATTCTTAGTTTCTCCTACATATTGTTTGGGGCATTTCTGACATGAAATTAAATAAATTACATTTGAGCTATCACATGATAAATGCTCCTGGATCGGATACCTTTTATTAGTAAAGCTACTCATAAAATAATGTGTTTCAGCTACAAAGGGACATGTTTTGCATCTATTTGACAAACATGGGGCACACCTTAAACCTGGAGGAACTTCGGCATATAGTCTAGTCTTCGCTGCTATTTGCGCTAAAGTGGAGTTTTTTATGTTTCGTAAAAATCGTTTTGAGTATCCACGCTCTTTCAGTTTTGAGAAAACAATCGTACAGGCTTGGTTGAAATCAGAGGATCTTGTGCAAATTCGGTGAAATCGTAAAACTTGTGATTTAATAATACCGGAAAAGGTATGTTTTGGGTGAAACGAGCTTTTGTGCAGGAGTTGATGAGTATCAGTTTCTTTGAAATATACCTTAATGTCCAGTTTATTGGTTTCTGCTATGGAATCTCCTTTGAAAACAGTGGTATCGAGAAAATCTATGCTTTTATGACTGACGTTGGCGGTTAGTTTGATGGACGGATGGTTGTTGTTGAGAATTTCAAAGAATTCCCAGAACTGCTCAATGGAATAAGTCCAAACCATAAAAATGTCATCTAAAAATCGTCCATAAAATAATGGATCAAAGGGACAAAGGGGTAATACCTCACGTTCCCACTCTGCCATGAAAAGATTTGCGTATGAAGGGGCGAATCGTTTACCCATAGCTGTTCCTGAAGTTTGTAGATACGTTTTACCATTAAATGTGAAATCGTTGCGACTGAGACAAATCTCTAAAAGCTCTAAAATTGCATCATCGGGTCTGTTCGGATCTGGGTTTCTACTAAAAGCTTTACGAACTGCCATTAACCCGGCAGTGTTATCAATATTGGTATACATAGAAGACACGTCAATAGAAATCAGAATGGCATTCGGAGGAACTCGAAGATTTTTAATTTTATTTACAAAATCAGTTGTGTCCTTAAGATAGGCTTTATGTTGGCAAGCTAGAGGTAGTAAGAAATGGTCAATGTATTCTGACACCGCATATGACTCACTACCACAGTCAGATATGATCGGACGGCCTTTAGGGATTTTATTAGGGACGAACCACTCCTTTGTGGGATTCTTATGGATCTTAGGCAAAGTGTATAAATGTCTCTCACGACAATCGGGTTTGGCAGACAGATAATCATATTGTTTCTGTTTGAGATAACTGTCTTTGACTAAATTTCCAAGAATATTGTTAATCATTTTAGAAGTTTCCTTAAAAATTGGGTCTGGCAAAATGGCATAATGTTTAAGATTATTCAATTGATTCTCTGCTTCTAAAATATAATCTTCCCTATTTAGAATGACACAACATGAACCTTTGTCACTTTTTTTTAATAATAATGCTATCATCTTTCTTAAGTAAGTTTAAAGCTTCACGTTCTACCCGTGTGAGATTAGGTTTTTCATTAGTAATAGAAAGATTTGTTGTTTGGCTATTCATACTCTCAAATACTTCTAAAATTTCAGGATGGATGGCGGCCTTGGGCGGTTTCCACGTGGATTTAGGAATAAACATTGTTCTAGCACCACGTGGGGGTGGTTTCGAAAAAAATAAGTGCAGCTGAGATTGCGTTGAAATCGTTCAATAGATGGACGAAGATAGTCAATGTTGGCTACCTTCGGGGTCGGGATAAATTTAAGTCCACGGTCTAAGATGGAATGTTGAAGGGGAGTGAGAATTTTACGGCTCAAGTTGACAACAGTTTGGCCTAGTGGTGGCCTCTCAGTATTTTTATCCCCAGTAATTAGTTTAAAGACAACTTACTCGATGCTTGAAGCTGGTGTATCCAAAATAAATAGATGCTGTTTGCTGTATCAGGAGACCAATGTAGATCATCAACTGGTTCAAATTCTTCTTCGTATGGAGGTAGGATTGCTGCGTCGTTGGTGTTGAAATCCATCATCATTTTGTTCAAAGTACTTAGGTTCTGTTGGGCTTTCTTCGTGATTTTATGAGAGATAGGTATACAGGTGAGGAAAATTCTGGATTTAGGAAAGGTTCGTTTGGCGGCGGCGATTAATTTCTGGACTTGGTCAAATGCGGTTTTGGCTAACTGGTAACGGTTGTTGAGACCTACATGAATGATGACGGTGGTTGGTTTGAAAACATGGTCGTACGAATCAATGATGGATTGGATGTGATGGATCTGGGCACCAGGGTACGAATGAATTTCGGTGTCTGAAGCAGTTTTGGTAATTCTGTTCAGGTTAGAAGATCCTATAATTAAGGTTGATTTCTGTAGAGCGGGTAGAGTCCATGATGATTTGTCATCGGTTTTATGGTAAAAGGGTTTGGTAGCGGATATAATGGTTGTCGACGGGATGATTGGAACTGGTACACAAGTTGAAGATGGAAAATTAGATAGTGATCGGGACCTGGTACGAGGAGGGGACGGTTTTGAAGTATGGCTTGACCTGGTCGGAGAATTCGGGGTTTCCTGTTGGTCCAGATATTTGCAGAAGGCAGATAGGTTTACAGAACCTAGGTGAAGATTCAGATGGAGTGGTAGAGGAGGAATCTGAAAGAGAAAAGAGAAGAGGGGTGCCCTCTCTACGCGAACGTTTACCAACGTCTGCTGGACTAGGTGTAGGTGAACTACGGGCACGTTTAGGGGTTTGGTTCAATACGGTGGTGACCCTAGTAGGTGCAGGTGTATTCGGGTCAACATCCATTTCCGTTGGTATAGATATGGTGACTCTGGCCTTGGTACTGTTAATCGTTTGGTAAAATTGGGTAATTACTGTTTGGGTAAGGCGTTTCCCATAGGAGCGACGTGCCCAGGACAGGGCATGGGATATGATACGGTCGACGGCAGCTGGAGAAAGAGACTTTGCGCGGATAGTGGCTAGCTTCTCTTGAAGGGTGGTTTGGTAGTGGTCGATCAGGGCCTGCGTCACCTTAGAGAGCCATGTCCGATTGAGGGATCTAATATTTGTGTCAACAGCTGAAGTTCTCATTGCTGGACGAATAAAACTATCCAGCTCATGGATTTTGCGCTTAAAGGTGAAGGCAGGTTGACCTTCCTGCTGAAGTCTAAGGGTGGCCAAATGATGAAGGCACTGCATAACTTGGAAGAACACCTTAACAAAGGGTTCTTCCTCCTTATGAGTGGGAACTGGTTGGCGTCTGTGGGCTGGTGGTCGTTTCTGTTGTTGGTTAGGTCGTTGATAATTTCTGGGTGGGTAGGAGTCGTTGTAGTTAGGTCGGTGATGGGGTGGAATATAGGTTAGACAAAAATGCATCAAATAACATTTAAAAAATTTAGTTTTTCGAGAAAAAAATCGCATCAGTGCATATGTGACATTAGCAGTTTTTGCTGGGTGCTCTGACCAGTATTTGAAGAAAAAAAAAAAAAAAAAAAAACATTATGAAAACAAAGCAGTGCGTTCGAAATCGAACGCACTGCAATTATGCATGTGCTGAAAATGTCATTAAACTATATTATTATACCATTATAAGCTTAGTTTTAATTAGTTTGGTATTTCATATTCCAGGTAATGGCCAAAAATCAAAATCGTGCAGTCGTGTGTACTCCTTCACTACTCAAACGTGAGCAGATAGTTTGTCAAAAGTTTTTTTATCTTCTTTGGGTTACACGCCTAATAAAGTAATTATTATTTTATTTAAATCTATGGTTAATGGTGATGGAGCTTTTGTTACAGGCGACAAAAGGGGAAATCACAAATCTGTTGATTCTGATCTTGTCAAAGCTCATATAAATTCATTCAATCCTCAAATATCTCATTATAGAAGAGCTCATGCACCACTAAGAAGATATCTTCCCACCAATATCTCGATTAAATCAATGTATTCTAATTTTGTTTCAATAAATCCAGATATTTGTTGTTATGAGAAATATCGCCAGATATTTTCTACAGAAAAGATCACTTTTGGTCATCCAGAAATGGATAAATGCGATGAATGTGCATTCTACGAAATGAAGACATGCAAGACAAGGCAGAGCTGCACTTAAAGGGATAGTAAGCTTTGTAAATTTGTGATAGACTAGAATAAAATAAACATGTTCCAAAAGATTTTATTGTTGTTCCTACTTTATTTCGTTTAATATCACAATTTAAGTCAATAAATTACAAATCATGGAGGCCTTCATATTTGCTTGATGCGTCACGTGACATGACGTCAGGTCGTAGATAGAACGTCACGTCGTAATAAAATGTCAACACGAAGATTGGCAATGAGTGCGTAATAAATACAGCTGTATGATGAAGGTAAACTCACTTTGAGTTATGGTAGGCTGCTTAGAAAGTTAGCTCTTACTTTGATGAATTTAATCCTATGAAGCATGTATGAAATCAGGAATTTGTTTGTTTGGATTCCTCTTCAAATCATGTCAAAAGGCTAGTCCGATAAAACCTGCCGTTGAGTCGTAGTCGGAAGGCTTACTTCGTCTTTTGTTTACATCAGTTCTAAATTGGCTGCGAATTTAGGAACTGGACAATCAAGATACAAATAAAGCTTTATTTGTATCTTGATTGTCCAGTTCCTTTACTGATATAACTCCTTTAGTAGTCTTGATTTTCAAGTCAGTTTATACTTTAATGAAAAAACAAAACAAGACGGTACAAGTTATTTTCTCGCGGCATGGCTGGGTCATTTCATTTTCATTCGTTTTATTTCTTTGTAAAAGTTGCAGGAAAAACATGATTTACTCTTGCATGGACTTTTGCAGACATAATCCCGATGAAACGCGCGGTTTTTTTTTAACCTGAGAGTCTCAGTGAACTATTTTATAATCCCGAAAAACCATAATATTATGCAGGTTGATCGTTCTTTTTCATGTTACACAACAAACACATTTTCGACACTCGGAAACTCAAGGCCAGTAAAGTTTAAAATTCTCAGTAGTATTGGGTCGAATTCATCAGGCGATCCTCTTTTTTATGTGTCATTATCATTGGATGGTCTTTCACTGTAAACCCTAGCGTTCGTGGCTTAAATCGATCGGCTGAATGTCGGCCATGCTTTGTTTACCTTTCTATCTACGACGTGACGTCATTATCTCGCATAATCACGAACCATAACGTCATCATGGCGGCTTCCATGAAAAGTGAATTTCGGCCGAAAATCGCTAAAAACTTTATTCTGTTTAAGAATTTGTGAAATTTTATCGCTTTAGGGTAATATTTAATTGTCTATTTATTGGAAAATTCGGATATCGATATAAAACTTACTATCCCTTTAAGCCTTGCTAGGCCCAGGAAGCTTGGCCTACTGATACTTTTTGCAGCTGATTTACAAAAAGTTCTGCTTTTGCCTTTAATGCATGATTTGAAATCATGTGTTTTTATCTCCCGATTGGTGGTATTCAATGAAACGTTTGCTGAAATGTCTGGGTCGGCAGGACACAAGACATCATACCTCTGTCTCTGGGATGAAAGCATTGCCGGTAGAAACAAAGAAGACCTTGCCAACACATTTGTAAAGGTAATCGAAACAGAACGCGACACAAACGTTTTCATATTCTGGATGGATAATTGTGCTGGTCAAAACAAAAATTGGTGTTTATTTTCAACTTTAGTAACCCTGGTTAATCTTCAACATGGACCACATAAGATAATTTTAAAATATTTAATACCAGGCCACAGTATGGCTGCAGATAGCATACACGGGCATATTGAAAAGAAGCTAAGAGCAGGCAGATTTAATTTCAGTGATGAAGTCCTCAACATCTGAAGCAGAGGTTTTGACTATGTCAATTGGATATTTCTTTGAGTGGAAAGATCAGAGTACATCAAGATCAACAAAAACAGGAAAAAAGTTACCCTACCTAGATGCTGTAAACAGAAAGAAGAAGAAATTTACACTGGCTATGAATTTCTGAAGAAAGGGGAAAGTAAAAGAACCGATATGCCTGAAAGAAGAACAATTCGCCGTGGCATTAATCCTCTGAAAAAGCAAAACATTATTCAGAAGTTGGTGGTAAAACTAACTGCAAATCGTAGAGACTTTTGGGAAAGCATCCCCACTAATGCCAACAGTTCAGATCTCTTGAACAATGTGCAGTAGGATGTCAATTCTTTGATTGTGATGCTCTTTCGAAACATTCTATCCAGAAATGATCTGATATTGAAATATATAAGTTGATATGTTTACAGAGATTGGTTATATTATTTATTATTTATACTTTGTTACACCTTTTGTATTTGTTTTATTCACATTTCTTGCAATGTTATAAACTTTTAAGATACAGAATGGTAAGCTTAGTCCCTTGTTTTTTTGTTGTGAAGATTGAAATAATTAATAATGAACTCTCCCTCAAAATTTGAGCCACAAAATCCATGTGTAGCCATAATTATCGGCGTGTGAAGTTTTCAAATACGACTCGTATTTCATTGAGACTATGCCTTATACAGAAAAGGCATATACATGTAATATGGAAGATAAATGATTAGGTAGGGGTAAAATTAAAGATATTATGCGATTTTTTTGCATTTCTAGTAGCCTAAAAGTATTTAAGGCCCAAGTTACTCTCGAAAATGCTGAAAAGGCAGTTTGTCCACTTTGACCTTGACCCTGACCTTTGACCATCACATTTATTAGAAGTAAATTGTCTTTTTAACAATATTCATTTTAGTTTCATAACTTTTGACGAGACTAACTTTGCATTTAAATAAAAAAGTAAAAGACTAAAATGCATTTTTCTCCAAATATTGAAAATGGTCTTTACTGCCTTTTGCCATTGTAGGGCTGATGTGCACTTCAATTATTCTCTATTTCCATAAAATCCGAGGTACAACGGTGCGGAAATATTTTGATTGCGCATACACTGTGCACAAATTCTCTACTTCCATGAAAAACCGTTTATCGAAAATACGTCAACTTCGAACTCGACCGAGATCTTATCAATTCCCACGATCACACCAAGTTTCATCAGAATCAGATGAAAACTGTAGCTTCTATCCTGTTCACAAACAAATTTTGACGAGTTTTTACAAAGTCAAGGGCAATAACTCAAAAACCGCTCATCAAAAATACCTCAAATTCAAACTTGACCGAGATCTTATCAAATCCAATGATCACACCCAGTTTCATCAGAATCGAATGAAAACTGTAACTTCAATCTTGTTCACATTTTCATGTGGGCGTATAAAAAGGGTGAGGCCTCCCGATTGATTACATTCAGGGGTCATCGCTTTAACCATATTTTTATGCTGCAGGTGCTGTTATCACCACACATCTGGTATTATTTCTTTTTAGATGATTGGGCAGATCCGAATGATTTGTTAAAATGTAATTATTTTGATAATAGGAAGGAGGCTTATATTTCAGGATTCAGAGCTTTGGAAATAATAGATAAATTTGTCGCCATTATGGCGAATTGTAGAATCTTCGGATAATATTCTTCTTACCCTTAATGACTTTTTGGTAAATTTACAGGAAAAACTTAAACTGTTGGCTAATGATTCATTTTCACTTCTGAGGGAAGAGCCAGTGTTCAAAGAGGTAAGTATAAATAAAAATTCCATTTATGAAAGTGTATTCTTTAACGATGATCCAGTTTTAGATACTTACACACAAATGGCTCTGGATTTGTGTTCAGGTGGTATGTTAATTATTTTAGATAGGCATGCTAAAGACCAACTTCCTAGGGGTAATGTAATTATTTTTCCCCTTCTGAACAAGATGCTATTAGAGGTTCGAATGTACCTTTTACTAACACTTGTTCAGAAAGGGATTTTGCACAATTAGATTGTTTTAATGAGAATAAAACCATCCATCTCAACAAGTTCATTAGAATCCGTTATTATGTTGTCTAACATTAAGACATCTGATTGGCTTGCAAATTTAACATCTGAGCAAAGAGGGGATGCCAGGAAAGCCACACCAGATATGATGATGACATTTAGGTAGGCAGCATGCTCTTTTTCAACAGCAACTATCAATTTAGAGACAACGAAAAGAAAACAACAACTGAAACAAAACAGAACCAACAAAAGGTAAGTATAACTTTCAAATTGAATACCGTTGGTGGTCGCTGGACTTGTGAGAAGACAAACAGTTAAGTATGCATGTCAATTTGTATAAAGAAGCCTTGATTGCACAGCTTCAGTTTCGTAAACATGTATTGGGATGCCGAGGACCAAAAAGAAAAATTTCAGAAAGTGCTCAAGGTAAGTCATTTCCAATAGATGTTTTACAGCAAAATGTAATAGATGTAATTAAAATCAATAATGACAATGTAATTGAAGACAAATCTAACACATTAACTGATGTACCTTTAGAAGTAGCTTGTTCTTCAACTTAAACTCCAAGTGTCTACAAGGCATTGGCCCATGTTTGTCTATTATGTGAAGTATGGTCAAGTCAATAGCAAAATTGTTAAAAATTACAAGAAAATTAGTGCGTCCGGCCGAACCATGCGTCAACGTAGCCTATTGGTTTTACAATTACGCTCCAACTCGGTGACATAGAACCTCCCGAAGGCCGAGTATCTTACTCAGAGAAAGAGCTAATGCTATCCAAAGATCGCTAACGTGCCAAGCCTCGTGCCAACAGTGATGAACCATGAACTGAAGTGGTGAGTGATTACCAACGATACAAAAACTATTTCAAAACTCTCTCTTTCGAGATGGATCGCCTGTCATACTAAAAATCAAATTATATCTTCTTTTTAGTTTTTTTAAATCTAAAATGGCCACCTTATTCCGAATTTCTTATAATTTGCATTTGCAAAATCTAAATACAATATTCAATGCATATAATATATATGTTTTTTATCATAAGGTACTCTTTGATAAATTTTTAAACGCAAGTAGCTAAAACAAAGCTCGAGTCCTTTCCTCGGCTCTTGAACACAATAGAGGCTACAATGCATAAATATTCATCAGGGGACAATCATAGTGACATAACTATAAAACAGATTACCTAAGTAATCTGATAAATCCAGAAAACTATGTTTAAATACAATAATTGATAAATGTCTTAATCCAATTTAAAGCTTTCATGCTCTAATTACACTAGAAAGAAATTATTTTTTAAAAAATGAGTCTAGCAATCCGCCATTGGCCGCCATATTTATTACTAGCAGTCGACATACTTGTTGTAGAAATATGGCCGCCAATCACCCACTATAAAACCCGGGTAAGCCACGCCCATCAATCAGTTGATATACACAACTCGTACTGTCAACATCGATAATAAGAGCTCAATATGAATCAAGCCAACCTTGTAACTAACGAACCTTGTCTTTCACAACAACACAAATGGAGGTACAGGTAAGAAAATGCATAACTAGCAAAACCCATGAATTTCCGATTACATTCGGTAGAAGTTCCAAATATGATCTTATATATATATATACACAATGCATCTGTATATATAGACTTTTTACGATAAAACAGTCTTACCTTGGTTTGTTATATGAATTATTATCATTGACATGAAATGAATCATTGATAACTTGTAATAGAGGCTTGTAAAAAGAGTCCATGTTTTCATTTTCTATACACAAAATCCTTATATCGCTTTATAGAATAAACATTATTTCCAATATTCTGGAATTATGCAGTGTGCATATATGATACCATATTTGAAGCTGCTACCAAATGTGGGGATTTGCATTTTCTTACTTAGACCTCCAAACTTGTATAGTTTTGAAATAAGTCAAGGTTCGTTAGTTTCAAGGTTGGTTGGTTTCACTGTGAGTGTCGATTATCGACGTTCACAGTCTGAAGTCTGTAAATCAACTGATCGATGGGCGTGGCTTACCTCGAATTTATAGTAGGTCGGTGGCGGCCATATTTCATCAACAAATATGGCGTCTGCTAGTAGTAAATATGACGGCTAATGGTGGATTGCTTGACTTATTTTTTAAAAAACTAAATATTTCTAATGTAATTACAGCATGATAGCTTTAAGACATTTAGCAATAATACTCTGTAATTACATATTTTTATGGGTTTTTTTTATTCTGTTTACTTCGGACACTGTTGATGAATATGTGCTCTTATTGACCAAGTTTGATAACTTAATTTCTTTGCTCATTCTAAGACGTAGTACTATCGCTTTAACAATCTTAGTGTAGATTTATATAAACGAGATCTTGAACAATATGAATGTCAACCACATGTATTTTTTTTAGGATGCATCATCTTCATCTGACAATGATGACTTACCAGAGGTGCTGTTTCATAGAAATACTCCCTTACCTAGTGCATCTGCACTTATGAAGAGATAGATGATGTTATGGTTATTACCGAAGAAGATGAAATCATTATGCAGAATGAGTATCTGCTTCCTCCAGTGTTGAAACACTCCAGGTGAGTCTACTCTACAGTGTCTACATCTGATTTTCAGATCATGGGTCGCGTTCCATAATCAGGTCGGTTGCACACCCTTTCAGGGTCGTAAGGCAATAAGAACCATATTCTCGGTTTCGCATGTTTTATCCAAACTCTGACATAGTTCAGTTTGCGTTACTGTTACTTATCTACCTTTAGTTGATAAACCGCGAAATTTAAACTGTTATTTTTCTATATTTTATTGGATTTACATTCCTGTATTATTAAAGGGAAGCAAGCTTCATGATACCCAAACTTGAATGAAAGTAATTTAGTAAAATATGTATAGTACAATCTACCAGAAAAAGTTTGGGAGGTTTCTGACGACGTTATCAATACTTTAAAGCCGATTAATTAATAAAATAACATTTTTTACAAGATAAAAAAAAAAAATAAAATAACATAAGAAGTTATTGATACGCACACTTGACGTCATAATGATCACGTGACTACCCGCAATGACAACAATGGCGGCGGCCACAAAAATTCGTCGGCTTTGATTTAAACATGCTATAAAATCGTTGTTTACCGTGGAATGTCGCTGAATTTTTCAGGGTAGTGTCAGAACATAATGTTTTTACTAATAATTAAGTTGTGATTGCTCAACTAATGAGCAGAGCCTCCCTTTAACTATTGTGAACAAAATGGGAACTGATATTGCAAGTTGGAGAATGATTATAGGATTATATCACCACAAAATAGCTTGTAAAAAAAGCCAAATCGCCAGGACTTAAAATCAGATAGTTAACTGTGAGTATGCTTTTATTTGCAAATATACTACTACTATTATGTGGCGATGTGGAGTCCAATCCAGGTCCAACAACAAGACAAAGCCAATTGTCGAGCACAGGCCAACTTATCCACCCAGAACCACAACAATCAACAGGCGATATGTCCGACCTAATTCTGTCTATTCAATCCCTCAAAAACGAAATATGTGAACTGAGAAATGAAGTGAAAGAGATGAACATTAAAGACGAAGTTGTGAAAATTAAGGAAGATATAGGTGCGCTTGTTGATGAAAATTTATCTATAAGAAACGATATGGATTTTGTAGCTAATAAACAAAGGCAAAATAATCTTATATTTTATGGGATTAATGAATTAAAAGACGAAAAGAGTCATGATTGTGAGAAGCTAATCAAAGAAATTATTGTTGGTGAACTAGGTTTGAAACTCACTGACGGGTGCTCAGTGCTTCGGATTGAAAGGGCCTATCGACTTGGAAGGAGGCGAAACAATCAAACCAGTAGACCTCTGTTAGTTGTTTTTAATAGCTTAAAAGATAGGGACACTGTTCTGAGTAAAGCTAAACAAAGGTTCAAAAGACCGTCGGAAATACATGTCAGTGAAGACTTCACCGAAAATGTACGAAACAAAAGAAAAGAACTAGAATCGTGAGACGATACTGGGCAGTGCGCATCCAAATTTGTGAAAGGTTGCATTAACTTCATAAATCTCTGTGAATTATATATTGTATAACCAATCAGGCGTCTTGTTTATATCGTGACGTGGTAGCCACGGTGGCTCAGTGAGTTAGACGCTTGCTCGCTAACCTGAAGGTCCAGGGTTCAATCCCGGCATGGGTCGAGATGATGTCTTCGGATTTTTCAACCCGGTTTCCTCCTGTCAGTGATGCAGGTCGGAGGGGCTGACATGGAAAAGTGTCCAGTCGTTCGGATGGGACAATAAACCAAGACCCGTGGGCTATTGGCTGTGCACGTAAATATTACTTCTTACAGAAACCGGAAGTTATGTGAGTTCCCAAAATTCAATGCATGCATGCCAAGCATAAATCTTGTGTTATTATTCCTTATCTCCATTTCTATGATTGCATGTATATGAGTATGTTATTGTCAGATAGGCCTACCGTTATTTTGATATCTCAGCTGATATAGGCAGGCGACCTATTATAAATCTAATTAACTGCTATCTGTTAGTCTATTACCTACTGCATGTTTTATAACTGATAATATAATTATTCTGCACCTATTTCACCATCATTTTAAGTGTGTTCGAATCTTTCGACTTGATTTTGACGAGGTTGAAGAGTTTGTTGAAACAATTGTTGATTTTTATAATGATTTCGAGTGCACAGGTGTACGGAAGATATCGTATAGTACTTCCGGTGTAAATGCAATAGTGTCATTTAACAACTTCCGGGTCAAAATGTCGTCTACTTACATGAGCATTTAAATTTTTAGTGTGATGCCCTCTTCCATTACATGATTAAGGTGTACCACGTTGAAAATATACCCTATCTACAAAAGCATCAACCTGTTTTAAGTGTGATCCCGCTTCCCTTACATGATATAAGATGTAATAAAAATCCGTACAAGCAAAACAATTCCGTCAATCAAAAGTATGCTAACCTCAGACAGCTGTGCAGCGAGAATGTACATGTAATACAAGAATCAAAGTGCTGACATAGAATATTAGCAGAGAAGCAGACGACATAATGCAGATTTAATATCTGAATTCATAATGCAATGATCAAAATGAGGTTCAAATAGATATATTTTGATTGCATGACAATATCTCTGCTTTTGAAAAACTCAAACTTTATCGGTCCACTCAATTTATCGATTAGATTTGCCTTTTTCAGATTTTTCGAGATTCATACGCGTGCGACCTTGAGTCAAGGTCATCACGAGAAGATAAAATATAAATAACATCCATATCCAAAAAATTAAATTTTTACTAATTTATAAAGACAATATAGGACTTTCAAAAACATTTTGAGGATAATATTACAATTCAGTCAAATATAATGGGCAAAATGTGATTCTGCAAACGATATCTTGACAATGCCTACAATGATATTTTACCGACAATTCAATTACGAAACCACATGTTGTGGGATAGGATATTTGTTTTATCATTTGATACACATAAATATATAATATAACAACATAAGTCTAGTGGGCCGAGTCGGTAGTGAGAAAAAACCTTGGGCCGAGTCGGTAGTGAGAAAAATATCATTGGTCCGAGTTGGTTATACACATACACATGTCCGAACCGGTAATGGTCCGACACAGTAATGGTCCGACCGGTCTGACATTCCTGGTCAGGTGGTTCTTTAGCTTCAAGACATGGGCAGGATAACGAGTTCCGGTTACGAATGTGGTAAATGTATTATATGGTTTTGGTTAAAGCGATATTATAATTTTTTAAACTTGGTCAATAGGAGTATATATTCATCAGGGGACAAACCTAGTGGCATAAATATAAAAACCAGAAAACTATGTTTAAATACAATAATTGATAAATGTCTTAATCCAATTTAAGACATTTATCAATAATAATCTGTAATTGTATGGAAAATTACATAGTTTTATGGGTTTATTTGATTCTGCTGGTATACTTTGAAAACTGTTGATGAATATATACTTTTATTGACCAAGTTTGAGAACTTAATATTTTTTGTTCATTCTAAGACGTAGTATCGCTTTAAGCTTCTGTATTTAACAATATCGCCAATGCCAATGATAACCCACGTTCCGGGACTATTTAAGCGGAAACCTAAATTTCTAGTACTATTTCAGGCAGTTATGTATGAGGTAAAATCTCTGCATTCTGTGATTCAAGAAAGTGGGTTATTTAGTTATGAGTTGTCAATACCTTGACCATGCTGAAGACTTCATCTTTCTCACCCATTTTCACCAATATGAATACATTTGACACAAATCGTGATAAAAGTCTCGCTGAAACTGTATGAAACAATCTGACCAGCTATCAAAATACAGCAGTAGCCCCGGTATTTCCTTTAAGCCACGTGTTATATGTTAGCATATCATTACCATCCCGACTAATCTTAGTTAACCCTTTATTTACCAAACAGTTCAACTAGCCGCTTGTTATTCTACAGTAGTAAGATTATGCAATAGCTGGTATGACGTATATTAACAGTCTTGGGATGAGATAGTCCAGATAGTCCGAGACTTAGTCTACTGTTATCTAGTCTAAAACAGACATGATCTCAAATATTTATTTTCGACAGTTTACGTCTAGCTTGTCCGAAAAATGGTTTCTCTTTTAAAATGGAATAGTCAAGATTCGATGTGTCAACGCTACTAAATTATACAGTATAAAAAATATGTAAATGCACTGACATGTTTGGCTTCTTATCTGACCATCCCGCACCATACCCTAGGCCCGAAGGAACAGAGGTGGTTGGGGAGGAGTTGAGTTAGGGCAACCGACCCCAATAAATTTGGCAGCCAACCCCAACCCAATGACTTGCATTTTGTACCACCACCACCACCCTTGAGAACGAGTTTAAAATCATTATCTTCCTACTTAACTCTTGGTTAATCTGTAAACGTTTAATCATTGTTATTGTTAATCATATGTTCAATCATTTTTGTTATTGTTATACCTGTTATGGTTTCACTCTATTACATTATATATCCTGTGTTGTAGTTGGTTTATCATTTTTACTTGATAACGTTACCTGTATGTGTTTCGAAACGTAGTATGTAATAAATGCAGAAGTAGTATATCTATATATTTTGTAGCTATGACATGTACGGTGTGAGAATCACATTGAAACGTTCAAAGTAATAAATATTCTAGAAATATCCATCCATAATAATTGTTTTATTTATATATATTTTGTGTTATTTAAATTGTACTTTTCTACAGCAAAGCAAACATGAATATCGCTGATTAATCATTGTAGCATTTTGCATTCGCGAATTCCTAATTTGTTTTCGATTTATTTTTATTTTTTTTACAGAGAGCACAATCATAGCTTCAACTGTAAAAGTTACAGCAGTCTTTCAATAACTTATTTTTCCAAACTTTTAGGAAATGTGCATGTTAAAGGCCCCTCGACAGTTCGAAATTGAAAATAAGTGTAGGTTAATATCCTTGTCCCGTCAAAATTTACCTCATTGCACCCTGCATGGCGTTGTTTGTCCCCATGAGCTCTTAAGGTGCAAAGTAGTGGAACGTAAATTAGGCCTACTATTTAATTTTGTAAACTAATCATTTTAGCATTTTGTTCTTGGAAATTTTCAGTTTGTTTTTTTTTTAATGTTTTTCTGCTTTTTACAAAGAGCACACAACTTCAACTGCTAATTTCTACAAGTTACTAATTTATTTATGCAATTTAGCATTAGATGTGTTCAACGAAATTCATGATGTTATTTTTCAATTAAATCTACGTGTTGGACATACATCGACAGTTAGATCGGATCAGTGGCCTTGTAGGAGATATATTAGCCTAACATGTCACAGAAAACAATAGTGCAACTTGATTAGTCAACAATATTAGATGGGAATGTTTAGTATTTTTGAGGGTCGATTTCTTCAGTAACATCCCTACCTAATCGATTATATTTTATTTTATGTATATGTGCTTCTGTATAAGACATTATCCCAATGAAAAACGAGTCGTATATTTGACTCTCAAACGCTTATATAATTATGGATAAACGGGGATTTGAGGGCTGGAATTTCGCGGTAGGGTTGTGAACATTATTAGAGATTAAATAAGCTAAGCAAAACCAGGTTTTGAGACTAAAATTTATTGATCGAACGGATGGGGAACATATCCCTTATGCTAGGGGTAGACGGGCGTATTTTTCGTCCTATCGCCAGCGAATTTTTATGCCCGATATTTGAGGGGGCACACCTGGCGAAATTTATCGTCCGAATATTCAGTGAACATGTCATTGCAAGCCTCTGACCCAATTCTTTAATGGCGACATCCTTGGCTACACACTCCCGAAAGCAATGGTCGACATATCAAATAGACATGGCCTCTGGTACCACAGAGCCACCAACTCTTTTTCTTTTTGTGGACTCCAAAATTCTTCATCGGCCATTTTATTTAGACATAAAGACATAAAGATTACAACATTACAATCAATATACAAATGAAATGAAATGAATGGAGTTTTACGTCCTACTTTTCTGCACCTATAAGGGCTAATTGAGGAGGGGCACACGAGCAGGCGAATTTGATCGCCAGTGAAAATAATCGGCCAATAATATCTAACATTTTTGAAGCCGGCGATTTGTACGGCTGTAAAAAATCGCCGTCGATTAGACCGGGCACATGAGCGTATTTTTTCGGGCGATTATAAAAAAAAATACGCTCGTGTGCCCCTAGCATTAAAGCTAACAATTATTTTCTGCAATTCAGCCACGGATTCGATAAACATGTTCCTATAGTGATAATTAGATAATTGGGTACAAATAATAATGATAACCTGCATCAAAACAGTCTCCGTCAAAGATTAGAATTATTAAAATTCAATTAATTCAATATGTCCCTAAGTCATTACATGTATTGGTAATTGGGTAAATAGAATTATAATGTTCGCAAAATATAACGATAATGAATAGGGGCCATATTTGAAACCATTTCGAAAACAAACTGGGACTTTCCGAGAGCAAAATGCTACAATGAATAGTCAGCAAAATGAAACGAAATGAAATGATCTAGCGAAATTCTTTTGGATTGACAGATACTACAAACGTCTAACGTTCCATCAGAATGTCACCAATATTAATGTACAAGACATTTTTACATGCTTGAAAACATCTAAAAGAGCACGCTCGCTGTCTGAGTCGCCATATTGAATAAATTATAGTTTAACCAATCACAATCACTTTTCAGAGAGTGTCGTATTCTCTCGAGATAATAACAGCCAATCAAAATCAATCTCAAAACAAGAGTTGTCTTTTCCTGTCTATTTACCGGACACCATGGCAACCTATCATGTCCGAGTCATCATATAGTCTCGAACATAGTTTCGATCAATGCCGAAGGTTGCGCCGAATGATAAACCCCTGATCTAGTCATTAGAGACTACAAGTATGTTTAAAAAAAAATCTAAAACAAATTTTATAGATATGTATTTAGAATGATAAAACAGATAGTCATTAAATACACGAGTATGTGTTAAAATACTGCCTTGAAGATTCTACAGCTATGATCTATATTCATGTTGCAGCAATCAATAGGTTGATCCTAAAGGTTTACATATAGCAAATTCAACAGCCACCCTAGACTCGGTCAATTACAAAAATTGCTACCAACCGGTCCAGACTATCTTTTCTCAAAGGTGTACTTATATTAACTTTAAGAATAGAAAATATTTGTTAAATTGGCATAAATCGTCTGAACAAATTTGACGAATTTCAAAATGGAGGTCAAAATATCACTTTTTAATTATTCTTTTCTTTAACGACGACTACCGATCAACATTTGTTTCATTGACATTATTATGTCAATAACACCAGAAGTTTGCAACTGGAAGTATTGAACCCTATTCATGGGTTAACCGGAAGTTTCTTCGCAAATTTTTTCGACATTTGAAATATTTCAATTGTTGTCAATTCGGATATTGTTTGTATATTCTAAGTGTGAAAACCATAAGCAAATAGGCCAAAATCGTTTTCAGGGCCGATACACCAAATTTTGCTCATGTCACAATGTGCCACTGATAGATGAGCTAAAATTGTGCTAAAAAAAAATGTTGAAGGATAGCTGTAACTATTGCAGTTGCAGCTATGTGCTCTCTCTGTAAAAAAAAATAAAAATAAATCGAAAACAAACTAGGAATTCGTGCATGCAAAATGCTACAATGATTAGTCAGCAGCATTCAGCAAAAAGTTAGGTTGTCAATTCAGCATTGAATAGCCAATAAAAAATGATAGAAATGAAACCTAAATTAGACTGGTAAACTTTGAAAAGAGAATAAATATCGCGGCATCTAACAGACAGATTATTGTATTTCTGTATGTGACAACTGAAAGAACATTTTCAAGATGAAGCTTGTAATACTTCTCGCTGTCGTTGCAACCATGATTCTTGTTTCTGAAGGTAAGTTATCTATATCGATGTTCCTAGTCTCATTCTGGTACGGCGGCGGTTTAGTTAGTTGGAAGCCTTTTCGTTAACCTTCTGGTTCAAGGTCCCAATGAACTACCTCCGAAATTTTCAACCCCGTTTCCGTCTTCAAGCGATGCAGGTCAAACGGACTGAGCTGGGAAAATTTCTAGTCGTTCGAATGGGACAGATATCTGAGGCCCCGTGTGCTGCAGGCCTGTTATAGATCCCCGACACTGAAAATAAAAATAAGAGTAGGATAATTCTACTCTACTGGCAAAAATTTACTTCATTGCAAAACTGTATGACGTTTATCAATTCAAACAGGTGTAGAACAGTAGGAAGAAATATTCCATTTCCAAACAGCTTGCCCTGGTCCCACGGTACATAGGTTTCTGTACTGTTTCTTTACAGTCAAACCGGGCAAGAATGTATGTTCACGATAGCAAGGATTTTCTAAACATTTTATGCGTATCGGAGTATCATTCTGATCATCAGTGAAATTGTAACAACAACAGAACTGTATTATTGAAATGGTGCAAATTGATGCTTTGAATGTATCAAAAGGAATCCTCTTTGTAACCACCATTTATTTCTGTTTGAGTACAATACTGTATTATTATGTTATATATACTTTAACTATTTTTGTAGCAAAGAAAGTGGACGCTAATGATAACATTGAGACAACTGATTACAACATTGAAAAATTATTCAAAAGGTACGATTATTTTTTATTATTTTTTTTTCTGTATCAATTAAGTATCACTGTGAAGCGTTAGACCGCTGATCTATTGTTAGAATGTGGTGGCAATTTGTTAATCAGTGGGCATTCGCCCCTACAAATGTACAGAAATATGACAGTTCCCTGTGAGCTTCAGTCTTATTGTCCATCAGACATCTGTAGTAACTGTTTACAATTCAAGAAACTTGAATGATCATCACAAAAAAAAAAAAAAAAAAAAAAAAATAGTGGTGATATCAAATCTAGCGAAATTTTTTTGGATTGACAGAAACTACAAACGTCTAAAGTTCCATCAGAATGTCACCAATATTAATGTACAAGACATTTTTACATGCTTGAAAACATCTTAAAGAGCAACCTCACTGTCTGAGAGACCTATCATTCCTAAGTCTCAGGTGCGTTTTTAGCTTATCAGTATTAGTGTTCATCCCTCTTGGTCGAAATTTGAGCTTACAATTACATGTGTTTCCATGATTAACAGTGTTTGAAAGCCACAGATACGACTAGTATGTAAGTGAGACTATGCCTTCTCGAGATAAAACATATATAGAAATAAAAAAATTTTAGTTTGAGATATATTTGAATGGATTGTGCAGCGACATTCTGGTAATTCTAAAGATAAATTCAAGATTAAAAATCTACCCCAGAAAATTCCACCTTAAATTCGAATTATATTTTTTCCTAGGAGTGTTGTAGAAAAGAGACAAGATTGTGTGGCGATTGGCGGCTATTGCACAGAAAGACCTTGCTGTGGAGGCCAGTGTAGGATTCCCAAAGGAGAAAGTATTGCAGAATGTACGTGGCATGAATAAAACAAGAACTTATTTTGGCTATATTCAAGAGCCAAATAAATGCTTATGCTGAACCACTTTGTCTTTCTAGATCCGTTTTAAACCAGTGTCTGTTTTGTATGAACCGGATTAATACGGTTTTCCCGACTGGAACGATCAAGTTTCGACAACATATTTTAAGACAGCGGGGCACCAAAAAAGTAATTTCACACCACAAGACTTCAGATAAACAAACATTTGACCAAGGGAAGACGAAAATTTAATTTTCAAACAGAGATATTTCGGCTCATCCGCGTACAATCAAAACATAATATACAAACCCATTTTCAAGGGTATACAAGTATCTTATTTAGAGGGCTGTTTGTTTGGCATGTTACAGCAACACCCTTGAAAATATAATGGACTGGTTGTCGCCCATCTCGTGAAGAGTATTTAAGGGAAATGTACCACCAAGAACATTTTGAAAATAAGGGCAGATTTCCTTTACAGTTGACAGTGCTCCACTACTTAGGAGTGTTTCCCCAAAGGAAATGTAAGAATATTAGAATTAATTTCCTTGTACTAAATCCATTCTTTGTTTATAATTCACCAAGTAACCCCCCCCCCCCCCTCTCTCTCCCACCCAGTGATTTTCATGAAGGAAATTTAAAATAATAAAATCGTTCAGAAATGATTTGGGGTTGGGTGGGGGTCGACTTGTCTGGCATATATATTTCGTTGTCGGGCAAATTGGTTTTCAACTAACGCCTATGAATCAGCCTCCGTTTCCTTTCGATTCCGAATAAGGGATCCGGGGCCATGGTTTATTGTTCTCTAACTAGACTAGACTCTACGCCATTTCCATGATAACCCTCCGACCTGCATCACTGAAAGGGGGAAACCGGGTTGAAAAATCAGAAAAAGATATCATCTCGACCCATGTAGATGTAGTTTCTCTAGAGTCGTCTATATTGAAACTATCAGGGATGTTGGTCATGTTTTATTTAAAGACAGACTTTTTCTGCTGCGATATCGTTAAGGCTTTCAGATTTAAACGTAATATTAGGAATGTTGGTCAGGGTGTCGTTAAAAAGGAAACATATATCAGAAAAGTCAAAATAACTCAACAATACACAGTCAATCGTCTGATTACAGTTTGGTTTAGATCTGTAGCTTTAAATGCGGATATCACTGGTGCTTCATACTAACTACATCCTAATATTATAACTCCACTGGTACATCGGGTTACATGCTTCATCACATTCAGTCTGGTTCACAGCAGGTGGAGAATCAATGGAGCTAGGAATTATGACCTTACCATTTATAAAATTGTAATCACATAATTCATAATTCAAAAAGCTGTAGATTTGTTTCTTGTGTTTTTATGTGTATCCAAATCAATATTTTGTTTGTCCGATGTCTGGAATTGGAATAGTACAAACGATACTATTAGTACTATAGTGCTATCAATCTGTTATTATTTAGGTTCAGTTTTAATATAAACTAATAATAATAATAATATTATCTTTATTACAAAAGGGTAGAAAATTAGGCCATACATTACCGATGAGCATCTTCCATTCTGCCCCTTATAGACAATACAACCATACACAAATAAACAAATAACACCACAATAACCAATTATTACAAGGATGACAAAATTATATGTACAGTCTATAGCTATAATGATGGATATCTTATTTATGAAGAAGTAATGAAAAAGAAAAAAAAAAACATGTTTTTGTAAATGTACAAATTTGATCAAAAATGCAAACAAGTTTTTAAAATTTAGAGTTTTAAAACAATTTAATAGCAAATTTTGAAAGCCAAAAAGGTCAGTTTATGTGCTGCGAGCGGGCTACCCAACCCCACTCCATTTTATAATCATTGGAGGGGGAGGTAGGATTTGTCAAGACCAGCCATTGATAAATGGAATCAGTCAAAGAACATGCACAAGACATAAAAAAGGAAAACAAAGTAAATACTAGAACCGTGATAACGGTACTGAGCAGTGCGCAATTTAAACATCCTTGAACGGTTGCATTTTAGTCCTGCATATACATTAGGTCATGTGACAGAGCTGTTTAGAGTTAAAAATCTCAATTTTCAATCGGCTATTAAACCGGAAGTAAACATCGGAAAACACAAAGTAAAACATTATTTGATAGATTTTATCGAGGGCAATAGCTTTGGTTCAGATCAAAAGGTCATCAAACGTCAAGGTCACGAGTTTTGAGCTTTGAAAGTGTTTGCTATTGCTGACTTTTTTTAACCGGAAATAGACAAAACTTTTAATCGAAATTAGGAAATCGGCTAGTTAGTTAGTAATATATTGACGATGTCATAGACATGATATCCTGATCACTTATATCGATTTAAAGAAAAGTTGGTAATTTCAAGATGGTGGTCTACTATAGTTACTTCCGGGTCCAATTTTATCCTCTTTTTTTCTATGAATGTTATGTCATTTTATATCTTCTAAAGTATGTGTCGACTCTCTTTAAAAATCCACAATTTAGGAACCACGTGTTTTTTTCGCGCCAAAAAAGCCACGCAGTTACTTTAGAACAATAAACAAAATTTCCAAATTAAAAAAAAAAGCAAAATGATTAAAATATCTACTATTATTTATCATATAAATAGGACAAATATCCCTGTGATAAGCCCATTACATATAAACACGTATCAACTCGGCATTACATAACTATGCAAATTAGGTAAATTAGGTCAATATGCAAATTAGGTACCCGGCAGCCGCACTACTTTTTTCTAATAAACAAACTCCAACTAAAGTTTTGAACCTTGTTTACTGTTCGTATTTGTTTTAATCATTGTATTAAACAGTGTTCAATGTCTTTTGTCTTTATTTTTTAACAGGATTTTAATATCACATGTTTTACTTTGTGAACTATATCGGTTGCGCAATAACACTAATCGGCAAGGCACATTTTACAGAGTATGTATTCATACACAGTCAAGTTTCATTATGTCAACGTTTTCTTTCAATAATACCGTTAATAACCTTAATTGGGGATACAGTGAGGTTATATGATAAATAGATTTCGCCACTCGTGTTTTTGAATACGTGAAATATCAACCTCGTCTAAGATAATCGGTATTTTTCGAGCCTTTGGCGAGAAAAATACCGATTATCTTAGACGAGGTTGATATTTCACGTATTCAAAAACACGAATGGCGAATCCTCTATATATCAAAATGAGATAAAGCATAATAAGAAAAGACGATTTTTTGTGACGTACGTGAATTAGGCTCAAACTGATCATTTTCAAATGGCAATAAAACAAGAAGTAAATATTGGACAACAAAAATGAATTCACCATTGGATAGATCTCATTTCGGGCAATAACTTTTGTTCGGATCATAAGGTCAACAAATGGCAAGGTCACAAGTTATGAGCTTTAAAAGTGTTACAATAATTGTTGAATATTTCATACCGGAAATAGACAAACACCATAATCGAAATTAGCAATTCAGCTGCCCTCATTTTGTTCGCAATAGATTGAAAATGCCATAAACATCAAAATTATATAAATCGGATGTCGATTTAAAGAAAACATGTTCATTTCAAGACGGTGGCCAACGTGTTACTTCCAGTTACGATTTTGTCATATTTTGTTCTTTGTTAGTCATGTTCTTTCATATCTTAAGAAGAAATTGTTACCTATCTTATGAAATCCGTTATTCAGATAACACGTGTTTTTTTCCCGCCAAAAAACCACGCCGAGTTACTGTAGATCAAAGAACAAAATTCCAAATAGCAATTTTGATCAAAATATCTAGTGTTGTATATCACTGGAATACATTTTTGGAAACAGGAGATAAAGCGTGATAATAATAAAAGCTAATTTGTGACGTACATGAATTAGGTCACGTGACAGAGCTGTTTAAAGTCAAAACTCGACATTTTCAAATGGCTATTAAACCAGAAGTAGACATTGGACAGCAAAAAATAATACATCAGTTGATAGATCTCATCAAGGGCGATGACTTTTGGTCACAAGGTCACTCAAGGTCAAGGTAACGAGATATGAGCCTTAAAAGTTTTGACTATGACTGAAAATTTTAAATAGGAAATAAAAAGAATTCTGAATCGAAATTCAAAAATCGGATTCCCATGTTTTGTTGGCAATCAACTGTTGATTCCATAGACATCATTTTTATTCAAATCGAATGATTCCCTGATTCTGAATTTCGATTTAAAGAAAAATCAGTCATTTCAAGATGGCGGCCGATATGAAACAGCTGGGTCAGATTTTATCATTTAATTATTTTGTCAATAATGATTACTAGCAAATTGCAAAAACATTTTTTAGAATATCTTCATTATTCCGGAAGTTGAAATTTCAACTTTACAAGCGAATGACGTCAAAACCGGAAGTGATATAAAATTTCTGTAAAGATCATCAAAATGTCTATGCATATGTACGTTATCATATTGATCAAAATAAAATTGCAAAATTGAAAAAATTGTTAAAAAAAATGCTTCAAAAAGTCAGCGACAAAGTTTTAAAAATGTATGTTTTTAAACCCCCAATTTGAAGACAATCGATTAATAAAATAAACAAAAAAAATTCCATCAAAATCGGTTGAAAATCAGAGATGAAAATGGTAAAAACATTAAATTGGGCTTTTTTGCCATACCTCATTTCCTGTTGGACGAAAATGCATCATTTTATATTCACCCAATACCGTGCAGTTAGGCATAGTAAAAAATTATATGAGATAATGTGTGGCATGCTCCCTTCATACCGAATTAGTGTGACCAGAAGTAGACAAAAAAAAAAACACTCGGCCAAACAAGATAAGAATCTCTCAATTAAATGTTTGTGGCTGGACGGACAATAATGCACATTTACGACAAGGCCTTCTCTCGAATCATAACTTAGATATAATCTGTATAAATGAGACTCATTTACGTGAACACAAAACAATCGAACTTCCGGATTATAAATACTATTCAAACAATCGAAAACTTGTTCATGTGAACGCCCCAAAGGGTTCCGGGGGTGTAGGTATATTGGTACATATTAGACTTTATGAATGTTATACTGTTGATGTTATTGACAAAAGTTTCGACGGATTATTAGCTGTATCTTTAACTTCTAAATATGCTGATCAAAGGATTATCATTTTTAGTGCCTATTTACCCCCTGAAAACTCACACTGGGGAAGGGATGCTTCACGTTTCTTCTCACATTTATTAAGCCAAATTTATTTGCTGTCAGATGCGGATGCATTATTTGTTTGTGGTGATCTAAACTCGAGAATAGGGACAATAAATGACTGTATTGGTAACCTAGATGATGGCGTTCCGCCAAGGCACCCACTTGACAAAGTTGTAAATCAACACGGCCATTCATTTTTAGACTTTCTCTGGGACTCAAAATTTTGTGTGCTTAACGGACGGTTTGATAGAGACTATGATAACTTTACTTCTGTAAGTGTAAAGGGGAAATCAGTTGTTGACTATATGTGTGTGCCGCATGATTGTGTGAAGTCTTGTTCTAATTTCAAAGTGTTGTCACCTGAATCGATTGTAGAACAAAATAACCTTGAGTCGTATTTGAGTGAACGATCAAAGCTACCTGATCATTACCTGTTAATTGTTGATTATATGTGTTCACTGGATAATCCTATCACTCCCGATGACCCAGACAATAACAAACGAGAACACCACTTTAATAAGTATAAACTTAATCAAATCCCGCCAACATTTTTACAATCCGAATCAGCAAGGGCAAATTTTATTGAAATAATTCAAAGAATTGAACAATGTAGGAACAATCAAGGCGAAATTGACACATTGTATAATAAGTTCTGTGACGAAATGATTTGTGAGATGAATAACAGTATTCCAGTGTTTAACTGTTCTAAACGAACTAGGAAGCGATTTAAAATAAATAAACCTTTTTGGAATAAAACTCTAACTAACAAATGGAACGATTTGAGAATAAATGAAAGAACTTTTGTTAACTTTAAAGGTCCAAAACATCAACGCCATGCTCTCCTCAACAAGTACAAGATATCACAAAGGGAGTTTAATAAAATGTTAAGGCGAACTGAACGCAGTTATAAACGTGGTCTCATGATTGAGTTAGAGTCTTCAAGCTCCGATAACCCTATCGATTTTTGGCGTAATTTGAAACGCTTAGGTCCAACACGGAAACGCACAATTCCTATGGAAATTTATGATGATGAAGGTTTATTAAATACGGAGAAGAAAAAGGTGTTTGAGAAATGGACTAATGACTTTAATATGCTATATAATCCGGTGACTGGTGACGACTACGATTCAAACTTTTATCGGAATGTTCTCAACGATAAACAAAGAATAGAAGCGGAAATGTGTTATGAGTCTTTCTGTGAAAATTCGTATTTAAACTCTGATATATCACAGGAGGAGATCGAAGTAGTTGTATTTAATGGCAAAAACGGGAAAGCGTGTGGTATTGATAACATATCATATGAAGTTTTAAAATTTCCAAATGTTATAAGGGTACTACATCCGTTATTTCAGCTATGGATGTCCACGGGTAAGATACCATCTATCTGGCGTCGAGCAATTATATCACCAATTCCAAAGGACTCAACTAAAGACATTCGTATACCAACCAATTACCGAGGGATAAGTCTCCTATCCTGTGTCAGTAAGCTGTACTCATCTCTGATAAATAAAAGACTTTTAATGTATCTAGAAAGTAATGATTTACTTGTGGACGAACAAAACGGTTTTAGATCAAAAAGATCATGTCTGGATCAAGTTTTTGCAGGATCCTCTGTTATCCGAACTCGTTTATCTCTGAAACAATCTACGTTTGCGACATTTATTGATTTGAAAAAAGCTTTCGATTTTGTAAATAGGGAGGCGTTGATGTATAAACTCTTATCAAATGGTGTGAACGGTAATTTTTATAATTCGATTAAATCAATATATAGTGTAACATCGGCCAGTGTTAAACTAAATGGTGAACTATCAGATTGGTTTAACTGTTCCTCCGGTGTTCGACAAGGCGACAATCTTTCCCCCACCCTTTTTGCGTTATATATTAATGATTTAGCAACAGACCTGAAGAAAATGAACAAAGGCGTTGATATTAATGGAGTCAATATGTGTATCCTACTGTACGCTGACGATATTATGTTATTAGCCCCATGTGAAGACGACATGCAAGCTATGTTAAACTATGTTGATACATGGTGTCGACAATGGCGACTTTCTATCAATCACACGAAATCTAATGTTATGCACTTTCGCAAAGTCAATAAACCAAAAAGTGCCTTCATCTTTCGTATAGGACGATGCAATCTGGAATATGTATCCTCATACAAATACCTAGGTGTTTTGTTTCAAGAACACATGAATTTTTCTATTTGTGCGGAAACATTGTCTTTGGCTGGGGGTCGTGCATTAGGATCTATAATCTCAAAGATTCATAATTACAAAGATGTGGGAATAAATACGTACGAAACATTATATAACAGTTGTGTGGTTCCTGTGCTGGATTACTGTTCTGGTGTCTGGGGATACAAACCATGTCTTAAATCAGATCAAATACAAAATAGAGCGATCCGATACTTTCTTGGACTCCACCGCTTTGCACCCCGCGTTGCCTTTAACGGAGACATGGGATGGATTCCATGTAAACTCAGACGATGGACAAATATGCTATGCCTGTGGAACAAACTGGTAGCTATGAATGACGACCGTTTAACTAAAATTGTGTTTGAGTATGACTACTCACACGCAGCGGGTAACTGGTGCGGGGATGTGAAAAATATTTTCAGTGAACTTAATATGGATTACATTTATCGCAACAAACTAAAATGTGACATCAAAGTTATAAAAGAAAAAATGTTCTCAAATTTTAAAGATACGTGGTCTAATGAAATTAAGTCAGTCTCTAAACTTAGAACATATACTCTTTTTAAATCCAGTTATGAAACCGAACAATATATAAGAATGAATCTTGGTAAGGTAGAACGAGCGCACCTAGCGCAGTTCCGGTGTGGAATACTACCCCTAAGAGTGGAAACAGGTAGATTTAGAGGTCTGAAACCTTGTGAAAGGTTATGTGAAATGTGTACTTCCGGAAACATCGAGGATGAAAAACACTTTCTACTATCATGTGAGACCTATCAGATAGAGAGACAACCACTAATCAACAAAATTAAAACCATAATTTACAATTATAATGATCTTACTGAAACTGACCAATTAAACGCACTCTTAAATCATTTACCCCGACTTTGTGCAAAGTTCATAACACAGGCATTTGATATCAGGCGAAAATGTTTATATAAAAACTAAACCCACCCACCATATAATGAATTTTTGTATAACTCTATATATTTGTACATACTTGTATTTAAAGTGACCTATAGGCCCAAGCGGCCGAGTGTTTTTCTCTGTATCTTTATTTATTGTAATTATTTATGTGTAACACATGTCACTATAATAAACAATTTCATTCATTCATACTCTATGAAAACAAAGCAGTGCGTTCGCAATTAATCCCCCACATGATTAAAGCTATCAATGAAAATAAAAAAGCAACATTGAGATCTGATACCTTAATCATAGACAGTAAATCATACAAAATCGACAAAATTACAGAAGAACTTAAACCAATTAATGATACATAGCAGCCACCCATGACATCTGACCCCCACCCCCACAAAGTGAATATTAACATAGTATCCTGGAACTGTCGAAGTTTAAAAAGACAGTTTAACAATTCAGACCTCCGGGATAAACTAAATACGATATTGTTGGTATTTGCGAAACTTGGCTTTATAAACCCCCAACTGATGTATTTCTCGATGGGTACGAACAATTTACATATTATAGGAAATCTCCTGAACACGGTGGTATCGCGGTATTTGTCTCGACTTATCTTAAAGCAGCAGTGCAACAAATCCTTCCCCGGTACCCAGATACAGTAATTTTAATTTTGGACAAAATTTTCCTCGGTCTAGACAAAAATATAATAATAATATTCATGTACATTTCTCCCGAAGGATCAAATTATTATGAAAACAGGGATTCGAGCACACTTGATATATTAGAAGAAATTCTTCAAAAATTATATGACGAATTCTCCGATAGTAACTTACTTATAGCGGGGGACCTTAATTGTAGGACAGGAAAGTTACACGATTCCATTCTTGATGACAGTTTGAAGCACATAACAACGGAGGATATATACCCATCAGACCCATTTGACGAACCTAGAAATAACCTGGACTTAGAAACCAATAAATTAACAAATTTATGCAAAATATTCAATATACATATATTAAATGGTCGATTCCCGGGTGATCAAGATGGTATGTTTACCTGTCAAACACATAACGGGTTCAGCTATGTAGACTATATGATAGCCTCGACGGACCTTTTTAATAACATAGATGATTTTTGTGTCTTAGATATAGATGAATCGGATCATTTTCCAATACAATGGGGAATAAAATCCTTTCAGTCACATGTTACACCTAATAATCCCCCCGAACCATTATCAAACCGCCAAAAATACATCTGGAATGCCGAACATCGAGACTCGTTTATCTCATATTTGAACAGTGATTTTTCTAAACAGTGTTTTTCCGAAATCCGAAATAGTAGCAATGGTGACGATATAGATACTCTTTCGGACAAATTTGTAAACATCCTACAAAGTGCCGCTTGTGAAACTACTAAAAATGATAAACACAAATTATTGAATAATTTTCGTAAAACTAAATCGGTCAATGATCTAGAACTTTATAAATCATCAAGGTTATTATTTAAAACAGTTTGTGAAAATCAAAGGAATCTTAACTGTAATAAAGTCAGAAATGATTTAACCAATAAACTCTCCAGTTGACTTCTGGAATAATATAAAATCACTATTGACTGATAAATGTGGGACTGTAACTATAAATGCTAATGAATGGTTTTCTCATTTCGAGAGTCTATTAAATCCTAGTGATAATCCCAATACAACCTCAATTGACGCAACTCTACAAGACCACGACGAACTGTGGCATAACATTAGAATTGATCAAAGAATCTAGTCAATTAATTTATAAATTAAACGAGACTTACCTGTAAGGTGAAGTTTGATTGTAATTTTATTCCACTGTTGACGGCAGAGATATCATGTGAGAAAGCATGCGCAGACTCCGGTGATGTCATATTTCAAAGAGTGAAATGGTGACAAATAACGAAAACAAGCTTAAACAGGGTGGGTAACTCGCAAAAACACCAACTAGGGTGGGCATATGATATCTCTGCCGTCAACAGTGGAATGAAATTACAATCAAACTTCACCTTACGGGTAAGTCTCGTTTAATTTATAAATTTTATTCCACTGATTGACTAAGCCGAGATATCACGTGAGATATTCAAAGTTGTCACCATGAACACAACCAAATAACTCAAGAGAGTCGTCTAAAGAACGAAAAACAAGTAAAAGGAAACTAAATTCTCTTTATATATCCAAAAACATCAAACTGAATAATCATAATAACAGTATCATTAGCAATGTGAAACAATGTTTTTACAAGCGAGCAAAAGTTTTTCTGAAAACACACCATCATTATTCACAGGTTTATCATAGTATTTACGAAAGGTCGATTCACGAGACCAACCACCAGTTTGTAATATAGTAGAGATGGGCACACTACACCAATTAGCAGCACTCGTAGAAGCAGATCTTACTGAGTAAGGTGTAAATATTGAAACATCTACTCCAGAGTTGAATAAAACCTGTTTTATCCATCTAGATCAAGTATCCTTACTTACAGGTTTAAAAGGTTTTACAAAACTTATAAACAATTCACAGTTATCTTTACGTAAAGCTGAGGTTCTAGAAATATATTCATTATAAACTGTTAGTACACAAAGGCGACGATCTGGAGCATAACCTTTTAAGTAGATTTCACTCTGATGATGTCCAGGACGGGAATGTTTCAGTAAATCACCAAAACGAATTTTAATATTTTGTCAATAATGATTACTAGCAAATTGCAAAAACATTTTTTAGAATATCTTCATTATTCCGGAAGTTGAAATTTCAACTTTACAAGCGAATGACGTCAAAACCGGAAGTGATATAAAATTTCTGTAAAGATCATCAAAATGTCTATGCATATGTACGTTATCATATTGATCAAAATAAAATTGCAAAATTGAAAAAATTGTTAAAAAAATGCTTCAAAAAGTCAGCGACAAAGTTTTAAAAATGTATGTTTTTAAACCCCCAATTTGAAGACAATCGATTAATAAAATAAACAAAAAAAATTCCATCAAAATCGGTTGAAAATCAGAGATGAAAATGGTAAAAACATTAAATTGGGCTTTTTTGCCATACCTCATTTCCTGTTGGACGAAAATGCATCATTTTATATTCACCCAATACCGTGCAGTTAGGCATAGTAAAAAATTATATGAGATAATGTGTGGCATGCTCCCTTCATACCGAATTAGTGTGACCAGAAGTAGACAAAAAAAAAAACATACTCTATGAAAACAAAGCAGTGCGTTCGCAATTAATCCCCCACATGATTAAAGCTATCAATGAAAATAAAAAAGCAACATTGAGATCTGATACCTTAATCATAGACAGTAAATCATACAAAATCGACAAAATTACAGAAGAACTTAAACCAATTAATGATACATAGCAGCCACCCATGACATCTGACCCCCACCCCCACAAAGTGAATATTAACATAGTATCCTGGAACTGTCGAAGTTTAAAAAGACAGTTTAACAATTCAGACCTCCGGGATAAACTAAATACGATATTGTTGGTATTTGCGAAACTTGGCTTTATAAACCCCCAACTGATGTATTTCTCGATGGGTACGAACAATTTACATATTATAGGAAATCTCCTGAACACGGTGGTATCGCGGTATTTGTCTCGACTTATCTTAAAGCAGCAGTGCAACAAATCCTTCCCCGGTACCCAGATACAGTAATTTTAATTTTGGACAAAACTTTCCTCGGTCTAGACAAAAATATAATAATAATATTCATGTACATTTCTCCCGAAGGATCAAATTATTATGAAAACAGGGATTCGAAGCACACTTGATATATTAGAAGAAATTCTTCAAAAATTATATGACGAATTCTCCGATAGTAACTTACTTATAGCGGGGGACCTTAATTGTAGGACAGGAAAGTTACACGATTCCATTCTTGATGACAGTTTGAAGCACATAACAACGGAGGATATATACCCATCAGACCCATTTGACGAACCTAGAAATAACCTGGACTTAGAAACCAATAAATTAACAAATTTATGCAAAATATTCAATATACATATATTAAATGGTCGATTCCCGGGTGATCAAGATGGTATGTTTACCTGTCAAACACATAACGGGTTCAGCTATGTAGACTATATGATAGCCTCGACGGACCTTTTTAATAACATAGATGATTTTTGTGTCTTAGATATAGATGAATCGGATCATTTTCCAATACAATGGTGTATAAAATCCTTTCAGTCACATGTTACACCTAATAATCCCCCCGAACCATTATCAAACCGCCAAAAATACATCTGGAATGCCGAACATCGAGACTCGTTTATCTCATATTTGAACAGTGATTTTTCTAAACAGTGTTTTTCCGAAATCCGAAATAGTAGCAATGGTGACGATATAGATACTCTTTCGGACAAATTTGTTAACATCCTACAAAGTGCCGCTTGTGAAACTACTAAAAATGATAAACACAAATTATTGAATAATTTTCGTAAAACTAAATCGGTCAATGATCTAGAACTTTATAAATCATCAAGGTTATTATTTAAAACAGTTTGTGAAAATCAAAGGAATCTTAACTGTAATAAAGTCAGAAATGATTTAACCAATAAACTCTCCAGTTGACTTCTGGAATAATATAAAATCACTATTGACTGATAAATGTGGGACTGTAACTATAAATGCTAATGAATGGTTTTCTCATTTCGAGAGTCTATTAAATCCTAGTGATAATCCCAATACAACCTCAATTGACGCAACTCTACAAGACCACGACGAACTGTGGCATAACATTAGAATTGATCAAAGAATCTAGTCAATTAATTTATAAATTAAACGAGACTTACCTGTAAGGTGAAGTTTGATTGTAATTTTATTCCACTGTTGACGGCAGAGATATCATGTGAGAAAGCATGCGCAGACTCCGGTGATGTCATATTTCAAAGAGTGAAATGGTGACAAATAACGAAAACAAGCTTAAACAGGGTGGGTAACTCGCAAAAACACCAACTAGGGTGGGCATATGATATCTCTGCCGTCAACAGTGGAATGAAATTACAATCAAACTTCACCTTACGGGTAAGTCTCGTTTAATTTATAAATTTTATTCCACTGATTGACTAAGCCGAGATATCACGTGAGATATTCAAAGTTGTAACATAAATGATGTTTTTTCCTTTGATGTTTTTGAGAAATAATTTGCTTAAAATGTGTGTTTGAGGAAAACTGTGGTGTATAAACAGCAAATTTGTGTTATTGCATTCTTGGGTAATTTGACATGAAAGCCATATAGAATCTAATAGGAAAAAATGAGTGAAATAACCAACTAAGTTATTGCACTCGCAGTAGCTCCGCCCCTTTTTGGAAAGACATCCCCTTTGCAGACGAAAATGAAACGTGCACGAGCTTCAATTTCATTGGATTAAAGAGTAACGTGATCGATGCTGTCATAACTTTTAAGCTGTCAATCATATTTATGTTACAAGTAATATATACCACGTGACTTACTCATTAACATATTTAAACAAACTCATCCTAACGGATTCGTTTGTTTAAATATGTTAACTCGTAAGCACCGTGGTATATATAGTACTTGTCACCATGAACACAACCAAATAACTCAAGAGAGTCGTCTAAAGAACGAAAAACAAGTAAAAGGAAACTAAATTCTCTTTATATATCCAAAAACATCAAACTGAATAATCATAATAACAGTATCATTAGCAATGTGAAACATTGTTTTTACAAGCGAGCAAAAGTTTTTCTGAAAACACACCATCATTATTCACAGGTTTATCATAGTATTTACGAAAGGTCGATTCACGAGACCAACCACCAGTTTGTAATATAGTAGAGATGGGCACACTACACCAATTAGCAGCACTCGTAGAAGCAGATCTTACTGAGTAAGGTGTAAATATTGAAACATCTACTCCAGAGTTGAATAAAACCTGTTTTATCCATCTAGATCAAGTATCCTTACTTACAGGTTTAAAAGGTTTTACAAAACTTATAAACAATTCACAGTTATCTTTACGTAAAGCTGAGGTTCTAGAAATATATTCATTATAAACTGTTAGTACACAAAGGCGACGATCTGGAGCATAACCTTTTAAGTAGATTTCACTCTGATGATGTCCAGGACGGGAATGTTTCAGTAAATCACCAAAACGAATTTTAAGACTATTAGCTGTCACTGACACATTCCTTGTGTCTATAAAATGCAGAGACTGGATTCTTTGTCCAGTCAGTAAAGCCAGTAAGGCAACAAGTTTAAATGATAAAAGTTTCAAAGTCAGAGATTTAACTGGAGACAGTTTTTTCAAATAATTTAAAACTAAATCACAATCCCAAGTAACTTTATTTTTGGGCAAAGAAGGACGAAGGTTAAACACTCCTTTCATAAAACGAGAAATTACAGGTAATGATCCAACAGGCTTGTTGTCAATTGAAATAAAAGTCGATAATGCAGATCTTGCACTATTTAAGGCACTATACTCTAGTCCTTCATTAAACAAAACAGTTAAAAACTCTATTACAAATTCTAGATTAGGCTCAAAGGGATCCACAGATTTCCTATCTGCAAACAACATCCATCTTTTGATGTAAGAGGAGTACTGGTTTTTGGTGGAATGTCTCCACGATGACAAGAAAATCTTTCTAGCTTCTTCCGAAACTCTACTTGTAATATCTCCTGTCCTGAAACTAGCACGGCTAATAACTTCATCCGAGGTAGTTCTTGAATTTGTCTTGTAGGATGACTGAGTATGTCTTCTACCCTAGGCAATAAAATAGGAAATGCAATTAACATTTTAATTAATTTTGTAAACCAATACTGATTTACCCACCAAGGAATAATAAGTATGCCTGATACTTGGTCAGCTTGGATTTTAGTCAAAATGGAACCAATCAGACAAAATGGCTGAAAAGCATAAAACCCATTTTCCCATGCTTGAGAAAAGGCATTGACAGCCAAAGCATTCGGATCAGGCTTAAAGGAATAAAAATTCTTGACTTTATTATTTAGTCGAGAAGCAAACAAATCTATATTTGGTGCACCAAAAATATTAGAAATCTTAGTGAAAACTCTCATATCTAACACACATTCTGTGTTATCATGCTTAGAACGACTCTGTCTGTCTGCTTTAATATTTAGAGAACCAGGTAAATGATTAGCAGTTAATGTGATATTTCTATGCATACACCACATAAATATTTCTCTTGTCACTTCATAATAAGAGGAAATTCGCCCCCCCCCCCCCTTTTCATTTATATAAGAGACAGCGGTTGTATTGTCAATCAAGAGCAAAATATGTACATTTCTCAATGTATGACAAAATGCATACAAAGTATACTTTGCAGCTAACAGTTCTAGCATATTAATGTGAAGTGTAGCTTCACTTTGTAACCAGTGGCCACCAGTTTCTTTTCCATCATCGTTGACTCCTCCCCATTCCAGTTTACTGGCATCAGATTTGAGTGTTAAGGAAGGAGTAGATACAGTTATAGAACATTTTGATTCAACTATATGATTGGCCCACCAATTTAAATCAGACTCACAACCTGAATTAAGAGCAATGGAACATTCGAAATCCCCAAAATTCTCACTCAGAGAAGAAGATTTTAAAATATCACATCTTCTGTAATATAATTGTCCATATGGTACAGCAGGAAAAGCTGCAACCATCTGGCCAATGAACCTTGGCAAATTGTCTAATGGTAAAAGTTTTTTGAGTAATCAAATGCAAACATGAAGATTTTAATTTTTGGGCTCTTTCAGGAGTCAATTTAATAGACATTTCCACAGAATTCAAAACAAAACCTAAATAGGTGATTTGCTGCGTAGGCTCTAAAACAGACTTGTCTGGATGAACAATGAACCCTGCTCTCAAGGAAATAGTAACTGTATCTATTACATTTCTTTTACACTCATCTACAGTGTCACCAAACAAAAGACTGTCATCAATGAATGAGGTATTTGTATGACCAAGTTTCCTTAGTTCAGTAACAATTATTTTGGTAAGTTTAGTAAAGACACGTGGTGCACAACCTAGACCATTTGGAAGGCATGTAAACTGAAAAAGCTTATTTTCCCATAGAAATCTAAGGAATTTCCTATCTGAAATTTTTATAGGTACAGCATAGTAAGCTTTGCACCAATCAACTGAGGCCATGAAACAATTCTTAGTCACAAGATTAACTGCATGTTGCTGTGTTTCCATTTTAAAATGTTTATATTTCACTTCTTGATTGAACTCTTTCAAATCAAGAATTATTTTCAGCGAACCATCTTTTTTGTCACGAGTAAAAATGTTCGAAATAAATTGACCTGCCTTAAAAACAGCCGGTTCAATGACACCTTTATTTAAAAGGTCTAATATTTCAGCCTTTACAAGTGCACTTTTCGAGTCTGAAAGCTTGTAAGGAATGGGCAAAAAATTTTGTGTAGGTACATTTTCAAGTTCAATCTCAGCCCCACATACAGTTTTAATTGCAGTGTGTTCTCGCGAACACACTGCTTTGTTTTCGTAATTTAAAAAAAAAAAAATTTGTATCGAGTACTCTGAAGAAACTGTGATAATTACAGCAATATTTGCAATGCATTACATCACTGTATATGGTCTATTACTGAATGAATGTAAATTGATACTTTTTTGCACAACCGGAAGTGCAATATTGAAAACTGTGCAAAAAGTGGTTTATTGGCCTTAGAAAGCGCATTTTTGAACCAATTTTTCTCGGAGTTACGCTTTTTGAATCTCGTGCAAATATCTAAGAGTATAGTAGTGAAAAAATTCGAATTTTGAAAATTCATAGCACACTTTTTTGAGTCGAATTTTGCTGTTTTTGGCCAAAATTTCTATTTTCTGTGCTATTCGTCCGATTTTATCAAAAATTCTGATGCTCAAGCAGATCACATTAGAGAACAAATTTCCTCGGTTAAACGTTTTTATCACTTTTTATGATATCAAACTTCTCACTTCCGGTTGACCCACTCCACGAAAATCACATGGTTGTCAAAAAAATTGATACTAATAGATAGATATCGTTATGACTCAAAAAATGAGAGGCATTTTCGGGAAGAAAATATTTATAGTTTGGCCGCCATTTTGATTTTTGTAAAAACTTTTATTGGTTGAAAATGTGGCATTTCATCCATGTATCAGGTGGGTTGCGCACTGCTCGGTACCGTCTCCACAGTTCTAGTTATATTTGCTTACATTCCTCCTGAATCTAGTGTGACCATTTTAGGTGTCCTTAACCTACTCTGGCTTCAAGAATTGATTGTCCTTGGTAGACTTTGTAAATTTACCCTTTTTTATTTCATGTTTATGCTATTTTTTATTGATTTTCTTGTTTTATTGAATTTTACTGTATTTGGTATTAAGGGGAAGTAATCCTGTAAAAATATCCTTTTAGGACGTTGGGCCAAGCATGGGTCATTAATATTTTTGGTTATTTATAATTTCATAATGTTCTACGGGTAATGTCCTTTCGTTTGATATGCAATTTGTTAGGGTAGGGCTTGGGTTCGTATTTTATATTAATTGTTTTACTTCATTAGAATACCAGGTAGATTGGTTTATGGGGGGTTCAAGAGGGTATAAATAAAGCTCAATTCCATTCATTCGGGGAACAATTTTAACTGCAAGTTATTGTCAGGTTAGTTCTCTATGTAAGGGTGAAAGCTTACATAGTATGTTTGATGTTTTTCCATGAATGTAGATATTAATTGTTAATATTCGTATCAACGATTCCGATACCCGTTTCCGCTCGGCGGGTATTCAACTGTTGTATTTTGTAAAGAATTAAAGAATATTTTTGTAATCAAATTTGAGTTATATATGTCTCTTTTGTCCTGCTCATTAGTGTCTGCGGGTAACACTAGTTCGTTCCACACCTTTTGTGACTTTGATGTGTTTATTAAACTGGAGCAAATATGTTTGACGTACCAAATGCTCGGTAATATAATTGTTTGTGGTGACTTCAATAGTAGAACAAGATCGGATAGTGATCAAATTATCAACAACAATTTAGGAAACTTTATTTTTGACGATTATGACTATTCTCAGGATACACCAGTTTTCGGTAACAGAGTTTCACAAGATTCTGTTATCAATAATTTTGGTAAAAAACTTTTAGATTTATGTAAGTCAATAGAATGTGTCATTGTAAACGGTAGGGTTGGTAACGATAAAGGTGTTGGCAAATTTACTTTCTGTTCCTCAAGAGGTACTAGCTTAATCGACTATGTTGTAGCTGATTGTAAGGCAATCAAAAAATTAACACATTTTAATGTAGAAGACTTTAACAAATTTTCTGACCATTGTGCTCTGTGTTTTGAAATTAATAATGTCTTGTCTGATGTTGTCAAGGATAGTTTGACAATTAATACCAACCTTGACAAAATTAATGTTAAATGGGATTCGTCAAAGATCACCGAACTAACTTAATATATCGATACTTGATAAGGAAAAATATTTCGAAAATCGGTTCGTGTCTATTGTTAGCGTTTTTGTTATTTTTTTGTTTATTTTTTACATTATTGTTCGCGTTTTTAATACCAAATATACATATTTTGCATTATCACCTAGCTTTTATTCTGCATAATTTCTCCCGCCCAGTTTGATGTATCTGCATAACCTGATCCCCACACTTTACGCTAGCATATACAGTTTTCACCCAATTACATTCCCTGAACATTCCACATCTAACCTCCATTCATTTTCATTATGTTCCGAAACTACTACAACCACTGGCAAGAAGCCAGATATCGAAACACTAATCGTCAACCAAACCAACATCAAGTACCCTACAATGGTCCTGTTTTCCATCGACCTCTACCACCTACTAATCGCCGACCGCCTACCAATCCAACCGGTTATGTTCCACCCCATCACTGTCCTAACTACAACGACTCCTACCCACCCAGAAATTATCAACGACCTAACCAAGAACAGAAACGACCACCAACCCACAGACGCCAACCAGTTCCCACTCATAAGGAGGAAGAGCCCTTTGTTAAGGTGTTCTTCCAAGTTATGCAGTGTCTTCAACATTTGGCCACCCTTCGACTTCAGCAAGAAGGTCAACCTGCTTTTACCTTTAAGCGCAAAATCCATGAGCTGGATAGTTTTATTCGTCCAGCAATGAGAACTTCAGCTGTTGACACAAATATTAGATCCCTCAATTGGACATGGCTCTCTAAGGTGACGCAGGCCCTGATCGACTACTACCAAACCACCCTTCAAGAGAAGCTAGCTACTATCCGCGCAAAGTCTTTTTCTCCAGCTGCCGTTGACCGTTTCATATCCCATGCCCTGTCCTGGGCACGCCAGTCCTATGGGAAACGCCTTACCCAATCCGTAATTACCCAATTTTACCAAACGATTAACAGTACCAAGGCCAGAGTCACCATATCTATACCAACTACAATGGATGTTGACCTGAATACACCTGCACCTACTAGGGTCACCGCCTTATTGAACCAAACCCCTAAACGTGCCCGAAGTTCACCTACACCTAGTCCAGCAGACGTTGGTAAACGTTCGCGTAGAGAGGGCACCCCTCTTTTCTTTTCTCTTTCAGATTCCTCCTCTACCACTCCATCTGAATCTTCACCTAAGGACTCCGGTTCCGTAAATCTATCTGCCTTCTGCAAATATCTTGACCAACAGGAAACCCCGAATTCTCCGACCAAGTCAAACCATACTTCCAAACCATCCCCTCCTCGTACCAGGTCCCGATCACTATCTAATCTTCCATCTTCCACTTGTGTACCAGTTCCAATCATCCCATCGACAACCATTATCTCCGTTACCAAACCCTTCTTTCATCGAACAACTGGCAAATCATCATGGACTCTACCCGCTCTGCAGAAATCAACCTTAATTATTCGATCCTCTAATCTGAACAGAATTACCAAAACTGCTTCAGACACCGAAATTCATTCGTACCCTGGTGCCCAAATCCATCACATTCACTCCATCATTGAAAGTTACGACCAAGATTTTAAACCAGCTACCGTCATTCTTCACGTGGGTCTCAACAACCGTTACCAGTTAGCCAAAACCTCATTAGATCAAGCCCAGAAATTAATCGCGACTACCAAACTTACTTTCCAAATTCAAAGACATACTTCACATGTATACCAGTATCCAATAAAATCACGAAGAACGCGCAACGTAATCTTAAGACCTTCAACAAAATGATGATGGATTTAAACACCAACGACGCCACAATCCTACCTCCATACGAAGAAGAATTCGAACCAGTTGATGATCTACATTGGTCTCCGAGTACAGCAAACAGCATTTATTTATCTTGGATACACCAGCTTCAAGCATCGAGTAAGTTGTCTTTAAACTAATTACTGGGGATAAAAATACTGAGAGGCCACCACTGGGCCAAACCGTTGTTAACTTTAGCCGTAAAATTCTCACACCCCTTCAGCATTCAATCTTAGACCGTGGACTTAAATTTATCCCGACCCCGAAGGTAGCCAACATCTTCGACAATCTATTGAACGATTTCAACGCAATCTGAGCTGCACTTATTTTTTTCGAAACCACCCCAACTGGTGCTAGAACAATGTTTATTCCTAAATCCACGTGGAAACCGCCCAAAGCCGCCATCCGTCCTGAAATTTTAGAAGTATTTAATAGTATGAATAGCCAAACAACAAGTCTTTCTATTACAAATGAAAAACCTAATCTCACACGGGTAGAACGTGAAGCTTTAAACTTACTTAAGAAAGACGATAGTATTATTATTAAAAAAAGTGACAAAGGTTCATGCTGTGTCATTCTTCGAGTTCGAGTTCCTCCAAATGCCATTCTGATTTCTATTGACGTGTCTTCTATGCATACCAATATTGATAACACTGCCGGGTTAATGGCAGTTCGTAAACCTTTTAGTAGAAACCCAGATCCGAACAGACCCGACGATGCAATTTTACAGCTTTTAGAGATTTGTCTCAGTCGCAACGATTTCACATTTGATGGTAAAACGTATCTACAAACTTCAGGAACAGCTATTGGTAAACGATTCGCTCCTTCATACGCAAATCTTTTTATGGCAGAGTGGGAACGTGAGGTATTACCCCTTTGATCCACTTTTTTATGGACGATTTTTAGATGACATTTTTATGGTTTGGACTTATTCCATTGAGCAGTTCTGGGAATTCTTTGAAATTCTCAATAACCACCATCCGTCCATCAAACTAACCGCCAACGTCAGTACTAAAAGCATAGATTTTTTCGATACCACTGTTTTCAAAGGAGATTCCGTAGCAGAAACCAATAAACTGGACATTAAGGTATATTTCAAAGAAACTGATACTCATCAACTGCTGCACAAAAGCTCATTTCACCCAAAACATACCTTTTCCGGTATTATTAAATCACAAGTTTTACGATTTCACCGAAATTTCACAAGATCCTCTGATTTCAACCAAGCCTGTACGATTGTTTTCTCAAAACTGAAAGAGCGTGGATACTCAAAACGATTTTTACGAAACATAAAAAACTCCACTTTAGCGCAAATAGCAGCGAGGACTAGACTATATGCCGAAGTTCCTCCAGGTTTAAGGTGTGCCCCATGTTTGTCAAATAGATGCAAAACGTGTCCCTTTGTAGCTGAAACACATTATTTTATGAGTAGCTTTACTAATAAAAGGTATCCGATCCAGGAGCATTTGTCATGTGATAGCTCAAATGTAATTTATTTAATTTCATGTAAGAAATGCCCCAAACAATATGTAGGAGAAACTAAGAATAATTTACGCACTTGATTCAATGCCCATAGATCAGATATAAAATTAAAGAAAGACAAGCCCGTTTCTAATCATTTCAACCTCGATGAAAATTTAATAAACGATCTCACCCTAACCCCAATTGAACGTATAGAAATTGATTTACCGGAAGATGAAACCACCAAATTCAGACAATCCAGAGAAGCCTACTGGATTGAGACATTGAATACAGCAAGACCTATAGGACTCAATATTCAACATTTTGCAGGCATAGCACCCTTTGTTGTCCCGTTTAATACAACCAGTAATCGAGCAAGCAAGATAGTTCATACCCACTACAAGAGTCTTCAAGAGAAATTTCCCCATGTTTATAAGCAGAAAATGATAGTTGCCTACTCAAAAAATCACAACTTTAATAGACCAAAGGTCATCGACCTTGGCTACCAGGTGATACTTTAATATTTTACCTCCGATATCAACTTCCGGTTTTATAGCTGTCCGAAAACAGCGAAATTTACAACTTTGGATTGCTCTAGCACGTGACCTAATTCACTTAGAGAGTTCCTTTTTGCATATTCGGCTTTATGAGCTCTTTCGAACGATATATCACACTGTATTGTAATGCAAAATTTTTTTTTTTTAAATATTGCAATTTTGAAAACCTTTACCCGATTTTTTGAATTTTTTTACTTTAATATATGTATAGTTTAAGATCTATTAAATTTAGAGGCTTGAAAATTTGAACATAATTGAACATACCCCATATAAATGTATACTTACAAAAAAAATTGACACGGGCGTTGCACATCCGGGTTAAATTTTTATTTTGTTTACATTTTGTTGTGTGGAAAAAATTTTTTTTTGAAAAATGCTTCTGCACACACCAACCTCATTACTTTAGCTCAATTATATCAATATCTCAGCTATTTCGGCTGTATAGTCCAAAAAGGGACCTTTTCTGACATTTATGATTGTATATCTCGTTAGCCAATAGATGTAAAGGCTTGATAATTTAGCCATCGTAAGATATTATTAATATAAATAAAGTCACATCAAAAAAATCTGGTAAAGTTTTGTTTTTGTCAAAAAAGGGAACAGGGTTAAAAAAAAAAAAAATTCGTTTTTGACCTTGACCTTTGTTGATATTGACCTTTTTAGGATCAACAGGTCATTGTCTTTAGCTGTTCATTTATACTTTCATTTATGATGTCTAGCGTCAACTTCCGGTATTATTACTGTATGCATTTTGAAAGTTTATAAATTTCAAAGACTTGTATCTCGTGACTTCGACCTAAAGCGAACTTGACCTTGAGTAGGTTTAAGGTCATTGACATAGGGTATTCACTGGTACGTTCATACGTCAGGTCTGGTGATCACTTCCGGTTTCACGATCATCCATAAAAAACTAAAGTTTTCGACTTCTTTTGCACATGGGATTTTCGTTCAGGTTCAAGTTTTTTTTACAGATTGCTTTTAGCAAATTTGCAGATTTGCAAAGTCCCACTCTGTGCCACTAGTTTTCTATTTGTTATTTAATTATTATAATATATGATATCAATTAAACGACAACAACTGACGCAGATAATATCACTGTAACACGTTTAGTCAATAAAATCAGGTCAGGCCCGTAGCCAAGGCGGGGGGGGGGGGGGGGGGGGAGGAATTATGGGGCCTTTGAGACCCCCCGCCAATTCAAATCTTGTCCCCCCCCCCCTAAAATAAATCTCAAGAGTTAATTTTAAAAAGATACATTAATTCATTTTACTGAGTCAAGAGGTGTTTTTATAGCAAGACAAGTTAAGAATTTGCGTTTTTAGGTGAAACTCCTGAAAATCGGCCATGCACGGGACCAAAGTAGTGTTATATGTAGTTCTCCACGACATATTTAACCATGCTAAAGTACATAGGCGTACGGGCTGATTTTTCTAGGGGGGGCTGAACCATTTTTGCCCGAAAAATATGCCTGATGCCCGAAAATTTATTGATACCGCCTAAGAGCACCATCAACTTTCAGTAACACCGAGATAATCGATTTGCACCACAATGGAAACATTTTATTTTCACCATATACATACAGTGTAAGAAAAAGTGATCATTCATACATCAAGAATTTCAATTTTAATACAAACGTGCAAAACTGATGTGACTGTCGTCTGCCGATGAATCCCACATCTGCGCAGAAGGTACCAAACGAACAGCACGAAAATGAATGTGAATTAATCTTTGGCCATGGCGTTTTCACAGTTTACATCAACTAGCAAAGCAAAACATTGAGGTGTCCTGTTCAAAAGAAATTTTGAATTACGATTTTTGGGACTAGCAAAGACATCGATGATTCTGTCCGTATCATTTTCAATCACAGCATTGGCATAAAATCGTTCGTTGTTGATCAATGCGAGGTGGCTCAAACGTCCCTGGTCCATGGTGCTTCTCAGATAACTTTTCAGTCTTCTCAACGCACTGAACGAGCGTTCGGAAGAGCACGATGTCGCTGGAATGGTACACAGCAATTTTACCATGTTTGAAAATTCAGGAAGAAAATCTATCAGATCATGATTATACATAATGGAAAGAAGATCAATTATATTGGAGAAGCGAAGCTTATTTTGCGATATATTTCATGTTCAGCTTTCAGAACCTCTGAATCTAGTTCATAGAAATTGGCCACTTGGTGCCGGGGTCTTTGGTTTGGACGACATTTGCAATTATCAACCTGTTAAAGATTCGGGTCTGCTTAATCACGAATCACACAAGAATTAATTTAATAAAGTCACGAAGATTGAAATGCAAAGATTTGATTGATCACAATCTGCAGTCTCATTGCATGGAAATCTTGAAATGAAATTATACTGAACTGAATGCGTAAGGCATGGAATTAGTTAAATGCAAACATTGGCTATATCCTACCTATTAAAATTAGGTATGTGTATATAACACAGAAAGGCCTTTGATAATAGCTGGAGTCATAGTCATACTGCAAAACAATCTCAAGATCTTAACAAATCTCAACAAGTGGTTGCCTAGCAATATACGCCCACTTACTACAATAAATTGTCAATATATCAAGGATGTTACTATCTTAATTTTTGTTGGATGGTGTTCAGATAGTTACACACAAAAGTTTATTAAATTCCTACCACAACTGTGATCTCTATCACGTTCACAAGTCATTTTTAACATATTTTAGGTGTAAAACTCCGTAAATATTTGTTGAATCAATCCGGAATTCGAACTTGTCCGAGATCTTATGAATATAAACCTACATACAAAATTGTATTCAAATCCAACCAAAACTGTGGTCTCTAACGCGTTCACAAGCCATTTTTAACGCATTTTGGGTGTAAAACTCAGTGAATTTTTGTCGAATCAAACCCAAATTCGAACTTGTCCGAGATCTTATGAATATAATCCTACATACAAAATTGTATTCAAATCCAACCAAAACTGTGGTCTCTATCACGTTCACAAGCCATTTTTAACACATTTTGGGTGTAAAACTCCGTAAATTTTTGTCAAATCAAACCTAAATTCGAACTTGTCCGAGATCTTATGAATATAATCCTACATACAAAATTTTATTCAAATCCAACCAAAACTGTTGTCTCTATCGCATTCACAAGCCATTTTTATCGTATTTTGGGTGTAAAACTCCGTGAATTTTTGTCGAATCGAACCCAAATTCGAACTTGTCCGAGATCTTATGAATATAATCCTACATACAAAATTTTATTCAAATCCAACCAAAACTGTGGTCTCTAAGCGTTCACAAGCCAATTGTGGACCGACGCACGGACGGACCGACGCACGGACAGAGGCGACGGCAATATACGACCACATTTCAATGTGGGCGTATAAAAAGCAAGATTCGACTTATTAATTCGATCTGGACTGATTTTTAAATAAAATAGAAGATCTGGTCTGTCGATTAATATGTAGTTACCAATTTCGGGCTCCAAACAAAATTTCCCGAGACGGGCTGGGAAGCTCAGACCATCGGATTTCGGGCACTTTGTTCTGGTGGTCGGAGGGATTTTCTAATTTTTGAAATATTTTCTCGACAAAAACATTATTTTACAAGTTTTCGGGCGCCAACAGAAGCCAAGAAGAAATTTCCCAGAGACGGACTGGGAAACTCAGACTAACCCGACCAAAAAAAAAACACGGATTTCGGGCACTTTGTTCTAGTGGTCGGAAAGATTTTCTAATTTTTTGAAAACATTTTATTTTCTTGACAAAAACATTATTTTACAATTTTTCGGGCGCAAACAGAAGCCAAGAAGAAATGTCCCTGAGACGGATTGGGAAGCTCAGACTAACCCTACCTCAGGATCAGCAAAAAAACCCGATTTCGGGCACTTTGTTCTGGCGGTCGGAAGGATTTTCTAATTTTTTGAAAAATTTATATTTTTCTTGACAAAAACATTATTTTACATTTTTTTCGAGCGCTGCCCGAAAAAATTGACAATTGCCCGAAAAAACTCATGTTCGCCCGACTCAGGGGGGGCTGCAGCCCCCCCAGCCCCCCTGGCTCGTACGCCTATGCTAAAGTATGGCGGCTTTTTCATCTTTGATCTTTCTTATAAAGTAATAAAAACATACGCCTGAACGCATTTAAAGTAATAAAAACATACGCCTGAACGCATTTAATTTGCTGTGTGCGTGCAACCATAGAAATAGAGGTAGGGAATGCCAAGAAGGACAAATAAATAGTTTATGCTTGGCACGCATGCGCTGAATTTAAGGGTCTTCTCATAACTTCCAGTTTCTGCAAAATGGCACCTAATTGCCTAACAGACATCAATTCAACTGGCTACCGACTGCACCTAAACTCGGCGTTAAATGTATTGATGTTTACACAGTACGAATGTGAGAGAAAGGCTAAGATAGTGTTTTATTTGGAAGATGGACTAGTTTGAGATTTGACATGTTTAAAATTTGAAACAATTTCTTAAACATTTTTCGACCATATTGCGTATTGTTTTCTGGCTTATTGTTTGCTGGCCATGTGTCTGCTACCTTCAGTCCGGTAAAACTCACTGCATGGTAGGTCTAAATTTAAGCCATGGCATAACAGGTTTTTATGCTTAAATTTAATAATTACATTATTTCTACAGCAACATAGGCCTATACCATTTAGAAATATATAAATATACTTATCATTACATATCAAATCATAAAATTACAGTTGTAAAAATCTTGTTAAATTAGATTTTCTGTGATAATTTTCAAATTAACTTCTTTTGTTATTGTTTACCATAACTATTTTTACGCTGCACCAGAAGTTAAAAAAAAGCCCCCAAGTAGAAATTCGGTCAACCATAAATTTAAACGGAAGTTCAATATTTATTTGTCCTTCTTGGCATTCCCTGCCTGTATTTCTATGGTGCAACCGTGCAATATCATATTCGAAGGTTTAGGGAATGATTGACATAATTTAAGTTATCGATGATATGATAAGACTCGTTCAATTGAAAACGATTTATTTACATAGTAATTTCACGAAACAAAATTAAAAAGATAAAGTTAAAACTAGAAGACTAAGGTTTTCTTAGAAGACGGAAATGTACGATATAATTTACGCGGATGAAGTTGAGGTGGGAGAGATAGATAAATTTCTCCAGGATCTTCTTACCAAAGCCTACGAATGCGAACTTACCCGGAACCTATTAACTTTGTTTAGAGAGAAAAATTCAATCTGCTCATCGGAAAGACTGTTCGCCACAGCATTTGAAAGAATAAGCGAAGAAAGAGTTATGACGACATGGAGAGAGGAATTTGATATCCTGAAGGTGCGACCTCACAGTATTTATCTACTGAAATATCAATGTTTAGCTTACAGAGAAATACATTTTAAAAGTGAAGCTTGGAAACAACAACTACAGTCTCGAGTTAGTTCTATTTTATTGGAACAATGAACAACTATCTAAGCAACTTATATTACGATCCAAAACAACCCGGAGCTTTTTCAGGTGTAGATAAGTTCTTTGAAAAAGTTCGTCGAGATGGAAAATGGAAAATCAGTCGACAACGATTAACACGATGGTTACAAAATCAAGATGCGTATAGTCTACATCGTACAGCGAAGAAACGGTTTAAAAGGAATAAAGTCATCACAAGTGGACTACTATCACAGCTTGACGCGGATTTATGTGATGTTTCTAATATTTCTAAATACAATTCAAATATAAATTTTATATTAGTTGTTATTGATTGTTTTTCTCGATACGCTTGGTTGGAACCCATTCGCGACAAAACTTCCGCTTCGGTTTTGAACGGTTTTCATTTAATTTTTAAGAAAATGAGAAAAAGGCCGTTTGTTGTGAGGACGGATAAAGGCGTCGAATTTACCAACTACCAATTAGAAAGATATCTCTCTAAAATGAATATTAAACATTTCGTTTCTCAAAATGATGATATAAAAGCAAATTTCGCAGAAAGATTCATTCAAACCTTCAAGAAAATGATGTATCGCTATTTTACCCGAAACAATACACTGAAATATTTGGATGTTATTGAAGACTTGCTAAATAATTACAATAAGAGACCTCATCGCTCGCTTAACGGTTTAGCCCCTGACGATGTCGACGAAAGCAATGAAGCTGAACTTTGGTTAGACCTATACCGAACAGAGAACAACGACAATGTTGAAAAAGCGTACGTGTTCAAAATCAACGATTTGGTGCGAATATCCTTATCCAAACGTACATTCCAAAAGAATTACGAACAAAAATGGTCAGAAGAAGTATTTAAAATATTCAAAAGAAGTAGAAAGTTTGAGTTTCCGACTTATAAATTACGGGATCTATTAGATGAGGAAATAGTCGGATCATTTTACAGCTCAGAACTCCAACGAGTAGAGAAAGATAAAGACAGTCTATGGAGCATTGAAGAGATTTTGAAAACGAAATACATAAAAGATAAAAACGCGGGTAAAGTTAAACATTACTTTGTCAGCTGGCGAGGATTCCCTAAAAAATTCAATTCGTGGGTGAGTGAATCCGATATGATATAATGGATGACGTATGGCTGGTGTTAAACAGTGACGGTTGTGGAGAATATTATCCCGAAAATACTCCGTTTAACTTTATTTCTCATTTAAAACAATCAATCGTTTTGAACGGATGCTGGATGGTAGGACTGTATGAAATTTACGCCAATCGAGGAAAAGTCAAAAGAACACGTGTGGAAGATAATCTATTGTACATTTACTGCTCTTTATGTGAACCAATAATTGTAGACGGTGAGATGCGTCCCCTGCTGAGAAGAGTAATAAATTCGAAGACATTTCATTGGAACTATGTTTTCGATCGCCCAATGTATTTGTCTACGCGCTCTATCAATGCCACTGTAAATGAAGTACGGCTAAATATTGTTAACAATCACGGAGAAAACGCTGTCTTCTTAAATAACCCGGTTTCGATAACGTTGCATTTGAAACCTGCAACGTATTAAGAGGTTGATAATGTTGAATCAGAGCCCGTTACCTCCCTCAGTGACTCTTTACACCGATCGATCCATAATCGAAAAGAAGAATAATAAATTCTAACCCTCCACTGGAAAATCGTTTCGTTTGTGTAATATCTCCGCCTACTCGAACGATCGACGTTAAATATAGGTAATTGTCGGGAACCTACATCGACATTATTAAACAATCCACTAACGTTGACGTTGCGTTTGAAACCGTAAGACGATTGTAATGTCGACTTTGTACATACCAGACGCAACCAAGTGGATCCGCTATTACAGAAACATCGTTGAACGAAGTCTAAATAGCGACGAAACAAATTCAAATACGATCGGCAAATGCAACGCTAGTACTGATACCGGTATCGAAAATTTCCATTCTACTGATACCGCGTCACAAGAGAAAGGAAACATTACAGTTGTGAGCCCAAGCGAACAATTCGTCGATCAGGCTAAGTCTGAAATAGACAGAAATAACACGAAAAACAAGGTCGTTTCTATGACCGATCCAACAGATATCGCAATAGAACAAAAACAAAAGAAAAAAAGGACGCAGAAGAAAAAAGTTTCAAATCGTAGCACGGATCGCAAACGAGCAACACCGTCAACTGTCACTCGTAAACGAGAAACACCACCAATCTCCGCTCGAAAACGACGACGTACAAACCAAACCAGCAGAAAAAGAGGAGCAGCGAACGGAAAGGGAACAAGTAATAAACGGAGGCGTTTATTCGCGGACATTTTTGATTAAATATGTCTATAATTAATTCCGATGTCAACTTTTTCAGCGAAACACAACCATCGGAACTGAATTTATTCACATTACCACCCACCCAAACAGCCGTTGATAGAACATATATTCACGAAGTTCGTCCGTTATCACAGCTCTCCGGTGATTCTCCGATAGATTTTTATACGCCCACATGAAATGGGGGCGTATATTGTCGTCACCCATGTCCGTCCGTCCGTCGGTCCGTCCGTCCACAATTGCTTGTAAACACTCTACAGGTCACAATTCTTGATGAATTTTGATGAAACTTCATAGTAATATTTATTTCCGCCCAAGGATGAACCCTGATGTCAACATGGCTCAGGGTGACATGTCTTTATGTCTAAGCTGCTATGAGCACAGATATGGTTCAATTGGAAAAAGGACAAATAACAAAGTTGTGAATCCTCCTCAAACGTCGTCTATACCTGATAATACGAATAACAGTTCACCAACCGAAATAACACATAATGTCAACGAAAATGTTTTAACAGTTGAAGTGAACATTATTGACACTTTACTCTCATATATCTCTTTCTCGTTACAAAATAGCTCAACTGATAATGTCAAAAATGCTGTAATCGGCTTCTACACTCTTGAACAGATTCAAGACAGTAAGGATAATTTGTGGAGACATTGTGATATCAATATGATCGGTGAAAAGGCCAGAAGGAAAGACTCTATTGTTAGGACTGAAAAAGAGGCCCATCTATCAGACATTATACTTGCTTTGGAGAAACTCGACAAATCTGGTCGCATGCCTAACTTTATGTTAAAGGCTAATGAACTCAGTCTAATTCCTAGAGCTCTACCGGAAGAAATTAACAACATATCAATGGCTGAAAGGATGAACAGCCTTGAAGCCAAGCTTGAAAGCCTTCAAGCATCTGTGACTCGGACTTTGTGTGACAATCTTTCAGTCAAAGACAGATTGGATAAACTTAATACCAGTAATTATGTGGACCCAGCTAGAGATATCAATTCAACAGGATTACCCCCAACAGTCTCATTTCGTGATATGGTGGCCAGAAAGGGTAACAGCGACATTCCCAGTGACAGAAGGATTACTTCTTCAGATAAATCGAATGACACTCATCAAAAGGTAACGAATTCTTCAATTGGTGTAAGATCGTATGCTCGCCAGCGACCCCAGTTTCTTACTGTTGACTCCGACTTGGAGAGTGTTATTAGCACACAGTCTAATACCAGAAACATTTCCGATGGATTTGAATTTCCCGCACGTGTCAAAAAGCAACAGAAGCGAACCGAAAGGAAGAGACAATGCATAATTGAAGGTAAATCTTCTCCTAAATCAACCAGTTTCAAGGGTGCCCCTGAACCGAAAAGATTTCTCTTTATATATAGAGTGGACCCATCTACCTCTGAATCTCAGGTATCTAATTATTTGAAATCAAATGACTTTAATGTAATAGATTTAGCCTGTATCTCCAATCCGAATTCTAAATTCAAGTCATTCAAGTTAACTGTGCCGAAGTCCGAATTTACGGCACTTTTCAAGGAAACATTATGGCCTAATGGTGTCCGTATACGACAATATGTCCCTCCTAAACAGGATGCTCCATTGAATTAGTGATTAATTGTGACAAATCTAACATTTGGGACTTATAATTCTCATGGACTTGGAATAGGAAGAATCCCATATATTGACCAGTTGTGTAAAAATTATGATTTTATACTAATCCAGGAACACTGGCTTCTAAATGAACAGATATGCATGTTTACTAAGAATATACCCGGCATTAGCTGTCATGGCGTGTCTGGAATGGACAGTTCCCAGTTACTGTGTGGAAGGCCATATGGTGGCTGTGCCATTTTATGGAAAAACTCACTTTTAGGTGAAATTAAACCAATAATAACTTCATCCAAACGATTTTGTGCCATCCATTTCAAATCCGGTGACCTTGAGCTAATTATATTTAATGTGTATATGCCCTGTGATGGATACGGTGCAGATGAATTTAACATTATCCTCGAGGACATTAAGGAACTTATTGATAATAATCCATGTGATAATATAATCTTAGGGGGTGATTTCAATACAGACCTCACTCGCCATTCATCTCAGCAAACTATTTGTCTTAGACGATTTATTTCATCCAATGTACTTGTGGGTGCTTGGGAATTTAGTGATAGTTCTGTCTCGTATACCTACAAGAGTAAAATTAACTTTAACAGATCAATAATTGATCATTTTATTTTGTCGCAAAATTTGTTTGATCATATTGTTACATATACCTCTATACACAATGGCGATAATCTATCTGATCATTGCGTCGTACATCTTGCTCTTAATATTCCTGTTGAATATTATAATAAAGTTCCTTGTATAAGTGAACCTTTTCGAGCTCTGAAATGGCATGATTCTTCGAGTGATCACATAGATAATTACCAATTAGCATTGGACAAGTTCTTATCTGAAATAGTCGTTCCCTATGATGCTATCCAGTGTAGGAATACTAATTGTTCTATTCATAATGAATCTCTAGATGAATATTTTGATGCATTAATACACATAAGTATTAAAGCTTCTGACAAATGTATCCCATCTTACACAACCAATTCCAGACTCAGATCATCTGCTATACCCGGTTGGAACGATTATGTTAAAGATGTTCGAAATACTGCCCTTTTCTGGCATGATCTGTGGAAGGACAATGGTCGTCCTGCATCTGGAGTAGTTGCATGCACAAGGAGACAACCCAGGGCCAGGTATCATTTTGTTCTCAAATGTGTTAAAAAGAACAAGGAACATATACTTTCCAATAAAATAGCCAATAACTTGGTTAACAATAAACCAAAAGACTTTTGGCATGAAATCAAGAAAATCAATGGCGCAAAAAACTCGATTCCGAGTAGCATTGATGGCCACATTGGAAACGAGAATGTAGGTAATATGTTTGCATCCAAATACAACAGTTTATATAATAGTGTATCGTTCAATAATGTAGAACTAAATGAATTATTAGTTGATATTGAATCTAAGATTAAGTCAAGTTGCAGTCAGGGTAAATGTAGTAACAATCATACTGTTACAACAAGCCAGGTTATTAAAGCTGTGAAACATCTAAGACATGGTAAAAAAGATGGTGGCCTTGGGCAATGCTCTGAACATATTATATATGCTTCCAATACCTATCTTATTCATCTGTCTTTGATTTTATCAGCTCTTATAAGTCATGGCTTTACACCGCATAATTTTATGTTATCTACCATTATATCAATTCCTAAAAATCGTAAACGGTCTCTAAATGATTCAAAGAATTACCGTGGAATAGCTCTTAGTAGCATAATTGGAAAATTGTTCGACTGGATTTTGCTTAATGAGAATAGACATGTCCTGTATACCTCTGATCTACAGTACGGTTTTAAACCTGAACATTCCACCACCCAATGTACATTTGTGATAAATGAGACTATACAATATTATACCCAAAGAAACTCCACTGTTTATGTAAATCTACTCGATGCAAGTTCTGCATTTGATAGAGTTCAATATATTAAGCTTTTTAAATTGTTACTTAGTAGAGGATTGTGTCCCTTAATATCCAGATTCCTTTTGAATCTATACATTAACCAGAAAATACGTATCAAATGGGGTGATTACACCACATCTGCATTCAATGTCACAAATGGTGTTAAACAAGGAGGCGTTCTATCACCAATATTATTTACCATATATGTTGATGAATTGTTAAATAGGTGCAAGAAAAGTAAAGTTGGGTGCTGTATTGGTCATGTATGTGTTGGTGCCATCGCATATGCTGATGATATTACCCTTGTAGCCCCTAGTAGAGAAGCATTATTAAGACTTATTCAAATTGCCAACGAATTCTCATCCGAATATAGTGTAAAATTCAATCCAAATAAGAGTAAACGTCATATTTGATCCAAAACCCCATGGAAAAGTCAATATTAAAAATATATTAATTGATAACAAGTTACTGAATATAGTTGAATCGGAATGTCATTTAGGAAATCCTTTGGGTACAGATTTTAAAAAATTAGATATTGATAAATGTATTAATAATTTCCAGACTAGAGTCAATGTCACTTTAAAGAATTTTAGATTTTTAAGTACGAATATAAAATATAAGTTATTTAAGACTTACTGCATGCCATTGTATGGTTGTCAGCTCTGGGATTATTCACATGGAAATGTTGAACTTTTTTACTGTTCATGGAGAAAGTCAATTCGTAGACTTTTACAAATCCCGCAACGAGCACATTGTTCTCTATTACATCTTATTTGTAATGATTTATCTATTGAAGCGCAACTGCACAAACGTTTTCTAAAGTTTGCTGTAAATATATTTAAAAGTAAAAATGTATGTACCAATATGTGTGCAAAATTGGCCTTATGGGGTAGTCAGTCGAAAGTGTGTAATAGTCTTAATTATGTATGTCATAAATATCATATTTCTAAATATAGTCTGTCTAAACAGTCCATTTCAAAGGTATTAGGAAATGTCCATAACTATAATGATCTTGTAAGCTCTGAAGACGATAAAATAACCGCTGGAGCTATTACTGATTATATTTCAATGAGAAACCATGTAAATATGAAATTAGAAATTGAAAATATTAATGAAATTGTGAACTATTTATGTGTTAATTGAGATTATGTTAAATTCATTTTCATTTAACAATTTTGTAAAATTTCTTCATTTTTCTTTATTTTTTTTTGTAAAGTGTGCAATTTTTTGTACGAATAAACTATTATTATTATTATTATTATTAAAAATCAGCAAAATCGGAAAATATTTACTATGAATTATTGCCCTTGTTCTTAAAAACGCGTTTGATTTTTGGCTCGTAAACACTCTATAGGTCACAATTCTTGACAGATTTTGACGAAACTTTAAGGTACTGTTTATTACCGCCCAAGGATGAACCCTATTGAAAATCAGCAAAATCGGAAAATATGTTCTATGAATTATTGCCCTTGTTCTTAAAAACGCGTTCGATTTTTAGCTCGTAAACACTTTACAGGTCACAATTCTTGATAGATTTAGATGAAACTTAATGGTAATGTTTGTTACCACCCAAGGATGAACCCTATTGAAAATCAGCAAAATTGGAAAATATTTACTAAGAATTATTGCCCTTGTTCTTAAAAACGCTTTCGATTTTTGGCTCGTAAACGCTCTACAGGTCACAATTCTTGACGGATTTTGACAAAACTTATTGGTACTGTTTATTACCGCCCAAGGATGAACCCTATTAAAAATCAGCAAAATCGGAAAATATTTACTATGAATTATTGCCCTTGTTCTTAAAAACGCGTTTGATTTTTGGCTCGTAAACACTCTACAGGTCACAATTTTTGACAGATTTTGACGAAACTTTAAGGTACTGTTTATTACCGCCCAAGGATGAACCCTATTGAAAATCAGCAAAATCGGAAAATATGTTCTATGAATTATTGCCCTTGTTCTTAAAAACGCGTTCGATTTTTAGCTCGTAAACACTTTACAGGTCACAATTCTTGATAGATTTAGATGAAACTTAATGGTAATGTTTGTTACCACCCAAGGATGAACCCTATTGAAAATCAGCAAAATCGGAAAATATTTACTAAGAATTATTGCCCTTGTTCTTAAAAACGCTTTCGATTTTTGGCTCGTAAACGCTCTACAGGTCACAATTCTTGACGGATTTTGACAAAACTTATTGGTACTGTTTATTACCGCCCAAGGATGAACCCTATTGAAAATCAGCAAAATCGGAAAATATGTACTATGAATTATTGCCCTTGTTCTTAAAAACGCGTTCGATTTTTAGCTCGTAAACACTCTACAGGTCACAATTCTTGACAGATTTAGATGAAACTTAATGGTAATGTTTGTTACCACCCAAGGATGAACCCTATTGAAAATCAGGAAAATATTTACTATGAATTATTGCCCTTGTTCTTAAAAACGCATTGGATTTTTGGCTCCTAAACACCTTACAGGTCACAATTCTTGACGGAGTTTGACAAAACTTAATGGTTATGTTTATTACCGCCCAAGGATGAACCCTATTGAAAATCAGCAAAATCGGAAAATACGTACTAAGAATTATTGCCCTTGTTCTTAAAAACGCGCTTGATTTTTGACTTGTAAACACTCTAAAGGTCACAATTCTTGACAGATTTTGATGAAACTTAAAGGGATTGTAAAGAGGTTTTCTAAACTTTGTATGTGTATCGGGGACACTGATAGCATCAATTTGTGCCATTCCAATTTTCAGTTCGACGTAAGTGGTTCTTGTAATTCCACTAAAACTAACGCGTTTTATGACATCACTAATAGTGATCTACCGGAAGCTACTATTGATATCTATGCAGATCACTATTAGTGACGTCATAAAACGCATTAGTTTTATTGGAATTGCAAAAACCACAGACGTCGGAATGGAAATTGGAATGTTTATTACCGCCCAAGGATGAACCCTATTGAAAATCAACAAAATTGAAAAATATTTATGCCCTTATTCTTGAAAACGCGTTTGATTTTTTGCTTGTAAACACTCTACTGGTCACATTTCTTAACAGATTTTGATGAAACTTGCTGGTAATGTTTATTGTCATTCTAGGATGAGCCCTATCGAAAATCAGCAAAATCGAAAAATATTTACCATGACTTATTGTTGTTGTTGAAAACGCGTTTGATTTTTGGCTCGTAAACACTATACAGGTCACAATTCGTAACGGATTTTGATGAAACACACTGATAATGTTTATTACCACCCAAGGATGAACCCTATTGAAAATCAACAAAATTGAAAAATATTTACCATAAATTATTGCCCTTATTCTTGAAAACGCGTTTGATTTTTTGCTTGTTAACACTCTACTGGTCACATTTCTTAACAGATTTTGATGAAACTTGCTGGTAATGTTTATTGTCACTCTAGGATGAGCCCTATTGAAAATCAGCAAAATTAAAAAATCTTTACTATGAATTATTACTCTTGTTCTTGAAAACGCGTTCAATTTTTAGCTCATAAACACTATAGGACAATACTGGACAGATTTTGAAGAAACTTGATGTGAATGTTCTTAATCACTTTTGTTGTAACAGTCAAATATATTTGTTTAAAGTCAAAGCCAGTGGCCCAGTGGGCGTATATTACCTTGCCTGGCAAGCTATGTTCATTTAAGCGGTACCAATGGTTTAGAGTATATCGATTTGAGAAATTCAACTTTGTACGTGAAATGTAAAATCAAGAAAGCCGACGGTACGGATTTGTCTAAAGATGAGATGTGTAGCCCCGTAAACCTGTTTCTTCAAGCGCTTTGGTCACAGGTAGACGTTTCATTACAAGGGAAATTAATCAATTCTACTACCAATAACTATCCATATCGTGCAATGATACAAGTTCTTACCACTTCTTCACTCGCGGAGGAAGACAAGAAACTAGGCTCACAGCTGTTTTACAAAGATACCCAAGAAAAAATGGATGTTACAGATACTAATCAAGGGAATGACGGACTTTTCATGCGTCATCAATTAACTTCAAAGTCAAAATCCGTCGATATGGAAGGACCGCTCTATCACGATATTTTTCAGATGAGAAGATACATTCTCAACCAAGTCGACGTGCAGGTCAGATTGTATCGCTCGAAATCTACCTTTTGTTTAATGTCTCCAACGGAAAACGTCGAATACCAGGTATTTTTGGAAGATATAGTGTTAAAAGTGATGAAGATCTGCGTAAATCCAGGTATTATTTGGGGTCATAACGAGGCTTTAACAAAAACTCCCGAGTAAATATCCTTATACAAGAACTGAAATTAAAATGATGGCAATTCCGAGCGGACAATCTACATTCATATGGGATAACATTTTTCAATCCACTCGTCCGTTGAAGGTGTATATAGGATTTGTGTCTTCCGACGGTGTAAGCGGGAATTTAAAAAAGAATCCTTTTAATTTCAAGCATTACAATTTGAACCAAATTAATCTCTTTTGTGATGGAGTTTCTTATAGTAATGGTGGTCCCATGAAACTGAGCTTTTTTTCGTCGTCCGGACAAAACGTTATGCCTATGTTTATGAACTTATTACGAACAGAGGGCAAGTGGATCGGAAAAGGAAGCGTAAACATCGCAAGGAATGAGATTGACGGAGGTTACGCTCTGTACGCCTTCTCATTAGAACCCATCTTCGAAGGATTTGAAGATAGTACAAAATATTTGAATTTACAAAAACGAGGCAATCTGAGACTAGAAACTCAGTTTGGGTCGCCTCTCACTGAAACTGTCACCTGCGTGATATACGCTACATTTCCAGGGTATTTCGAAATTGACAAAACGAGAAACGTTATTTTGTGAGTGTCTATAAAAGTGATTCGTTGAACTCAATAACATTACTTTCTTCTACACCCGCGAACATGACAGACGTTACGGAGAATATGCTTGAAAGATCAACTTCAGACGACTCTGGACGATTATCTTTCGAAAAATTGTGCAACGTATCCAAAGATAAATATAAACAAATACTACTCCTGACTGTTTACGCCGTTGTCATCATTATTGTTACTGGGTCATCTGTGGCTATCTTGTATATAGCGAATGATAAAATTAACAAAGATATTGATTCATTACATTTCGATGATAGAGTTAGATTGAAAGGAAAAGGAAACGAACGGTGTAACGGGACGATTTTAAATCTTTCGCACAATACTCGATTGAAAGTGTGTTGCGCCGATCGCATTTCTCTACCTAATCTTCAAATAACACTTGCATTCGCATTCATTACAGTTAAGTGTGGACAACTAAAGTTTGCTAATAATGGAGAGTTCTGTAATAAGACTGAACAGTCCGTCGACGATGTTTATTTCCGGGTGCTCGCAATCTGGAAAAACAACGTTTTTAAAACGATTAATTCAAAATGCTAACCAAATGTATAACTCATCTGTAAGTAAGGTTATGATAGCTTACTCTGCTTGGCAATCTGCTTTTGATCAGATTGAAAACGAAGTCGTGAAAGATAAAGCGATATTGTTTCATGAAGGATTACCTACCGAGGAGAGTTTTAATGATTGGGTTGGAGCGGAATATGATCACAAATTAATTGTAATCGACGATTTGTCGGAAGAAGTGGCATCGAGTCGACTGATATGTAAACTTTTCACAACGCTGAGTCATCATAAAAACGTTTCCGTTTGTCTCATTTCTCATAACGTGTTTCTCTCTCATCAAGGCAAATTCGCCAGAACAATTTCATTGAACGCGCATTATATGGTTATTTTTTGGAATCTTACGAGAAGGCTACATCTTCTCCTTACAGTTACTTATTTGTCGATTTAAGTCCGCACGGGAATACGGATTACCAATTGAGATCAAATATTTTTCCAGGTGAAATACTATCGGTTTATCAACCGATATGATACGTCTCCATCAACACAGTGCGTTTCTCAGATTTCTTGCGGAGACGAAGTCTAACGATCAAAGGTTAGCTCTGTTGAAAACAATAACGATTTCTCAAATGGATACACTGTGTGAAATTCTATTAAACGTTCTGTGTGGAGCAATCGAGATACCTTTTTCCTGTAAAAAGAAACTGACAAAATACAAGAGGGACATTCGAAAAATAACCAACAAGGAAGTCGGACGGACGGTCACTCTGCGGATACTAATATCCATTAGATCTCTGTTACCACTAATTATAAAATCTGCGCTTCATCTTCTAAATAGCGGCGAAATAACCTCAAGCCTAACTACGGATTGTAGCGAAGAGGATGACGACTAGACAAACATTTGGAGGATCGAAGGAGATGATCGTGCTTCCCAAGGACAAATATGAACGATTGATTTCGTCCAAGCAAGATCAACATAATTATTCAAATGATGGAAACGTATGCGAAAGGTCAACTCCGGAATCCGATAAAACCCAAAGAATAACGAGAGATGAGGATGACTGTGTTCCCCGTACAAAAAAACGAAGACGAAATAGTATAACGAGTGAAAGAAAACACTTAAACGGGATATGGCTTCGATACTAATTTTATTATATTAATATTAATTATATGAAGTATAGCTAACAACTTTTGTATATATATATATATTATATTTACATATATGAATATTGGAGTAATGATTATGTGCAATAACTACTATCTAAATACTATATAATAAAATTGTCCACATCATTAACTATGTTGTTTCACTCATTCAACTTAGCTGGAACGAGTTCAATTTCGAGGGGTCGAGTCGATATGCCGTCGCTTTGCACTACACGTTTACAATAAAAATACGACATCCCCCATCGAGTTTGTTGATAAGAATAAATAGTATTGTCACGCGCACGAAATCCTATATTAACCACACTCTGACTTTCTCTTTCGTCTAAAACACGTTTGTAAGATGACACAGCTTGAGTAACAGCCGCTTTGTTCAGTCCCTTCGAACTCAATTTCACCTTTTCTTGGTCTGTTTCGTCTAACTGCAGTACGTACGTTTTCGAATTGAGGGAAATCATTTGCATTCCTTCGCCTTCAAGTTTGAATAACCCTGTAAAATAGTGCTTCGTTTTATCCGCTGTTATATCAATCCGATCACAATATCCTTTTAACATGCGATCGTAGTCGTTTTTTCTCTCAGGGCGTATGATGTCCGCTATATTATCACCAGCTATAGCTAAGTACTAACTATCGGTATCCATTTGAAGGCATTCAAAATCGGATTGATGAGTGTACACGTCCAAAAAATTATAATAAAATTCCAGCATCCGCAATTTAGCGTACTGTAAAACGAAAAAACCAACTTGCATATGTAAATCTAAAGTAGATCGATATTTTGAAGAAATAATCTCATAATTTTCACGAGGGAGTACCGTTAGTGAAACAAAACGTGGTTTATTTACATTCAGACGCGCAGTGTGTATTCCGTGTACATATTTACAGTTTGTGTGTTTTTCTTTCTGCAGCAATAGTCCTCCGTAAGCACTGTTCCCCACTAATTTCATGACATCGGCCATAATAGCCATATCAGGGTCAATATCTCCAATTCTACGAGCTTCCGTTATTCTTTCGGTGAAAGATTTAAAACATCGCGCTTTACCGAATTCTATGGCTTGATGAACACGTGTCAATTTCAACCCTTGCTCCAAATACCATTTTAGAAGCGGAGTTGCTAATAAAAGTCTTCTTGCTTTCATTCCACCGACTAAAAGCGTTCTATCTTTTTCGTGAATGCCACTATCCTCAACATGTTGTTTCATGTGCTGTCCTATCTCTTGGAATGGGATTTTCGATGTAACGAACAACGGGCTCATCTCTGCAAAGTGTTCGTATAATTCCAAGGGCACATGTATATCGACTTCGACCATTCCGAAAAGGATATCGTTTACCACTGCGTTTATAATGTCACTTTGTTTGACTTTACTCTTAAATTTCCGAGAGAACTGTAAGTCTCTCTGATTCAAGAAATCCCTTAATTCGTTGTTATTCTTGCACTGTTCTTTAAAAGTACATTCCCACATAGATACGACGTTAAATCCCAACTTTTTAATTAAGACTTCTCTCTCCATCGTGTGCGTGTATCGATCCCAGTCCTTCTTGTCTTTATAAATTGAACAATTTTCATTTGGACATTGGTGGAAATAACATCCGTAAAATTCGTAGCACGTGTTATTATCTCTGTTAAATCCATCCACAAAATACGGCCCAATACACTTTTCACTACCCGAATTTAATTTGTGAGAAATGATTAACCCCTCTTTGTAGCTGATCCAGTCAAGCCAATCGAAAGCTATTGTATACCGTTCGGACTTATCTTTTCGAAAAAGATTTGCATTTTGATTACAAGGACGCCATCGAACAAAATAAGAGATCGGTAATTCCTGCGATAAGCAATTTAAGTACAACGCATTCGCGTCATATCCAACACAGGATTTACACACTTTTTCGGGGTTTCCTCGAAGATAAGTTTCTCCAGCTTTATGGTATCGGGTGAATATTACCGACGGACCACCAACGATGTTCGCCTTGAGACACTCGTGAAGATCCCTGTTAACATTATCAATTGAGGAAAAAACAAATCCGTCATCCTTAGCCGTACGAAAAAGAAGTATTCGTGAAATACCGCTCACGGATATAGCGTCTTTAAAAATATCCACCTTCATATCTTCCCAATAAAACCTCTTAAGTTTCGTTATTGCTTCAATACCGGGTTCGACATCAAGGTTATTGTACCAAATCAATAAGTCCTTTACAGTACACATTTTCTCTCTTTCCCAAACCATTTTTAAATAATTGTAGTTCTCTTCCTTACTCTTTGGCTTTCGCTTTAAACTCATCTTTTTCATAATAATTTCTTCTGTCAATTCCGGAGACGAAGCTCGATACTTTGTGGATTCTTCGTACTCTTCATCTTCTAAGCTGTTTCGTTTTTTAAGGTCCGACCAGAATGCACTTATAGGAGGTAGTTGAGTTTCGTTTAATTCCTCAACGCAGTCCAAATACTCATAACAAAAAAATCCTTTCTCTTGCGAAATTTTGAATGTTCTTAAAAACTGAGTGTATGAAGTACCAGGAGGGAGATAATGGGATATGTCTAAAAAACGAAAGTGTTCAGTTGCTATACAAAGATACTGATTATTTTTCTTCACAACAAAACACTTGGAATCATTTAATCCTAAAACACTAGCCAGGTGAGTTTTAATGAGATTCAAGTCGTACTTCGAAGAATTAAATCCCAGAATTGGAATTTGACTACAGAACGAGATTAAATCGGATCTTAACTTCACAAGGGAATTGTGCATTTTTAAAACGGATTTGGTGATATCCACTTGAATTTCGTCCTCGTCATCAATTTCTTCCCATTCGTTGTATTCTATAGGAAGATCGTCCGCGTCGCAATCTTTAGACACTATATGCTGCAGTCGTTCCGAAAATTGTCTGAAAACGTTAGGTTTGGACAGTCTCTGTTTCATAACTTTACTCGTTTCCACTTCACAATCGGTTCCATTACGCGTTTCTCTCCAAAATTGAATCTGCTTTTCTAACCTTAAGAAAACCTCTTTTAATTTATATTCCGTAAGTTTCCTAGCGACTGCGCTTATCGCTTCGAGGTAGGCAACTAAATCTTTCAAAAGGTCTTCTATGTTGTCACTCACGAAACATTTGGGAACACTGTAACCGGGGACATTACTACACACACTCACAGATATTGGGTGGTGTTTTCTCGTCCAAATAGTACCGCTTCCTTCGTGGTCTGCTACCTTCAGTAGTAATGCCTCCAGGTCAAACATCACGAACCATTCGTAACATCGGAGGTCGTTGGTGATAACCATACCCTCTACATATTGAAGACGCTCGAATACACTCTTTGGAAGGGAATGATATCCACCAGGATATTTGAAAAGGGTTCTTTTCCAACATGGCTTGTTTTCGTGTCTTTTTAGAGTATAGAGTGTCGAGAACATCATATCACAATGGCGACATTTGTATTTCTTTGTGTACATCGATATGTTCGTAATATACGTTAAGTGATTCTTATAACAATTGAGATTCATTGTACACTTTCGTGCTTGATATGTTTTACAATGCGCTTTGGATAAGTATAAAGGACTGGCAGATTTCTTCGAGAAGTTGAAGTGAAAAATATTTACGTTTACGTTGAAAACGGATTCGAATTCTGGAACGTCATCGGGGACTAACAATCCTTTGAATTTCTCCGTCTTGGATATTCTTCTGTGATCACACCACTTTTGAAATAACCTCTTTGTTTGCCTTTCAATTCCTCGCTTGCGTTTATATAAGTGATACGCCAAACATCTGAAAGCGCAGAGGTTTCCGTCTCCATTTTCTAAAGTTATAACGCACCTCTTTCGTCTCAACCAACGTGGTGAAATCTTTTTCTCGGCACCTAGAGGAAACGATGTTCTATACACCGTATATGTCACATTTGTAACCATCACAGCTTTCCACTTAGTGGTGGGTCTTTGAAGAAGAACCTGATCCTCAATACTAAATAATTGTATCAGTTTTGATAGTTTATGAACACTGGAAGAGTTGCTAACGACTTGAGGTCTTTCAAAAACTTCAGAATTGGTGTGGGGGACAAAATATCTATATTCCCCGGTGACTAAATGTTGGAGAATTACCCCGTACGCTAGATTCACCTTAAAGGACATTTTTTGGTCAGTGAAAATAGCGTTCAAATGTTCGATATAATCGACGTCACCTGTTGTAGGGAAGTTGTAAAACGATTTCATAGTGTTTTCAGTATTATGTGAGTTGGTTTCATTGGGTTTTAAGATAATAGATCTATGTATGTCGTAGACCTTCTTTAAATTTTCATTAATAATGTTGTTTTTGTCATCTTCCCAAGGGTATTTCTCGTGATTATCGGACCATGGATCATTTTGAAGATGGCTATTTGAACGATGGTCACGTTGTTTGTGTTCCCATAAAAGTTTTCTATTAGCATACCTGTTACCACACGAGGAACACTTGAAAGATTTACTATCATTCTTTAAATCGGTACATCCTTTCCTCATATGAACGTAGTAATGAGTTCTGCTGTTGAATGTACTGAAACAATGGTCGCAAATATAGTTTTTCCCCATGATGAAATGATATCAGTTTCCAGTTTTAAAATTGTTTTATTCAATCATATTTTCCATAGTAGAACAAATCTTCTTGTAATCGTTTTCGGCAAAGCATATGCCGTTGTATCTGGACGGAATGGAAAAATTCTTTCCCTCATATGCTCGGACATCAATGTAGAAGTATGCGTTGATCTTATTCACACGAACTCTGAAACGTTTGGTAATATGCACTGTTGCGCAATCTCGCTCCTCCTTCACCGCTTTCAACTTTTCTTTTGCGTTTTCTAAATGGGAAACAATCGCATCTCTCTGCTTCAACAACTACAATATAAATATAAGAGTAATATTATTGTTGTACGATACACTTTGTATGGGGGTCAAAATTATGGCTACGTTTTTGAAATAGGAAATGAACTCAACCGAGTTTTCTAAATGCAAAACAATCGCATCTCTCTACAATCGATTCAACTACAATATAAATATAAGAGTAATATTATTGTACGATACACTTTGTATGGGGAATTTTTAAAAATATGAAAGGTTCTCATCCGATTAAAACATTGACTTACTTTTATTAAAGTTTTACGGCTAAATTGTAGTTTCTTTTCCTCTTTCGAAGTGTTTAATTTCGAAATGAGACAGTAGTGTTGCTTCTTCTCATTGGGATTCAGGACGAACTTTAATTTAGGAGAGATGGTATTCTTTAAAACAATGTAATCACCCTCTTTATACCAATTATTACAATTTACGTCATCGTCGTCATCATCATCATCGCTAAAATTCTCAACGCATAAATTCTCTCCCGGGATTTTTTTACTGCAAAAAGTAACAAATAATGATTATATTATTGAGCATTTTATGCTCGAGGTAAAATGAAATGAAATGAATTGAGTTTAACGTCCTACTCTTCTGCACCTTATGGAGCAATGAAGACGGGCGACACTATGCAGTGAGCAGTTTTACTAGGATAGCAGCGTTAGCCTGCTCTTTCGATTTCAGTCGTGGGTTCTTTAACGTGGTCATCTGTAGCACACAGGGTCTCAGTTAATTGTCTCATCGAATGACTATACGTTTATCTTGTCAATCCCTCCAACGTACGTCACTGACAAGGGAAAATCGAGCTGAAAATCCGAAGGGTATTCTCGTCCTTTGCCGAGATTGAAACCGAGACCTTCAGGCTAACGAGGAAGCGACTAACTCGCTGAGTCATCACGAGCGTATGTTCGACGTAAAATAATTGTAAGATAATAATGGGGTTCACCGCGGAATTTTTACTCACCAGGCGGCGCGCGTGTACTAGGGGGGATTCCACCATGGCGGACTGACAGTGTAGAAACGAAAACCTACATCACGTTATTTTGCTGTGTGACCCACTGCAACAATTCTGATGGCCATAAAGAACCCATGGAAGTAAATTTGAAACTTAAACGAAAGATAGCTATCGAAAGAACAGACACCAGTACATCAGATGTTATTGAAATCGACCGAGGAATCGTCTGTCACCTGATGTAAACAAACATTATTAGGTAGGATATGCCGACTTTCTCAGGCCTAATGGTGCTATTTTTTACTCTCTTTCGATGTTTACGGTTAAATAAACAAAGCACTTAACTTTTTTGGATAAAAAAATAAATTTGAAGTCCTTTTTAAAGTATAGATGACTAACCCTTGGCAAAGTAGCCTAAATAGGCTAGTCTAGCCCAGTCAGTGCTGTCATTAACTAGGCCAAGGCCTACTCTCTGACAACATTCTAAATTAAATTTTTCTTTCATGTCAAATTTTCAGAAATGCTTTCAAGTCTATGGAGATGTAAGTCAATTCATAAAAGGCAAAACATTATTTAGATTTTAGAACTCAATGTGGTCAGAGACTAGGCTTGGTGGACTAAAGTTATTTTCATGTGGAAATCAGAAATCTAGCATAATAAATGAACTGTAGGTTCTTTCCTTTTCTCATCGAAATAGACTTTAAGTAGGATTAAACAAATATTGCAATGTTTATTTTCATAATTTTATTAATATAAAATACTGGTAGAATCTAGGCCTAAATAATAAATGAAAAGAAAGGTAAGCTTACATATTAAGCCTAGATCTAGTTAAATGAAGTCAAAGCTGTGACCATGCTAAACATTATCTTTTTAATGTAAAATGGTTAAATATATTGGTTATTTTTTAATGTATAATTTGATTATTGTTGCTTTGTGGTTTCTTTTTAATTCTTTCAGGCAATTTGAATCCTACAAGACACTATATGAAGCAGGTATTTTGTGACATAAAGAAAAATTACATACCAGTTTGGTGTACATACATCTCAAGGAAGGACTTCAGATGGATCAATATTATTTATATTTTCTCAAGTAATTTTATAACATGGATTATGGATTTAAGTGTAGGTCTAATAATGCAATACGCGTCACTTCAAGGCAGAACATGATCATTCTTTGAGAATAGCTTATGTCACTTCTTTTCAACCGATTAAATAAGCTTCGTGTTGTTTCAAAAGAGGACAAACACAACTATATGTTTTTTTTTGGTTATTTACTTTTGAAAAATATTTAATGTAGATACAGTCTAAATAAATTTTCTTTGTCTTTTTCTTGACTTTTTTTACAATATTTTTTCAGGGGGAAAACCGACAAGTTTGAGTAAAGTACTGCAATCTGTGGAAAAGAACAATCCTTAATTGTGCCTCAGAAATCTGAAATGAACTTATTGTATCTACAGACAATTATGAACATTGTGATCGTATAATTTAAAGTAAATTTTTAAAAAATAAACCAGCCAACAAGCTAAGACTTGGATTAAGAATTGAATCTAAATTTAGGCCCTCTATTTGTGATAAGTTTTCCTAAAAAATAAAATACTTTGTAAGTGTAATAAAAGTTTTATTTATATTTCTACCAAAACTACATTTATATAATTATCATTATAAGGGTACAGTTTGGGATATACCATCTTCACAATGTCAAGTTATTACGAACTACCTAGAACAATACCTAGACACTCAAGGCACTTTTCTTGTTAATAGAGCAATGTGAATGGACCTTCACAGAAAGACTGTAAATATTCTGGCTTCTGGCTGCTTATATTTGCACCATTTCTCATTTCAACATATATGTTTCTTGTATTTTCAGAAAAAAGAATTCATAAATCAATAGTACAATTTAGTGGAATTGGAAAGCCCACATTTTACATCCCTTTAATTATCATACACAGAATTTACAATCTGGAATCAATAAATGGTATCAATGAATATTTACAATAATCATTAAACAAAAGAATAAATCCCTCGCACAAATTTTTCATAAATAAATTTTCTTCTGGATGTTATTCTTATTATCTGCCTATCTCCATTGTTTATATTAATCATGCTTTCTGGTTCTTGTTCAATATTTCTTCAATTTTCCTCTGCCTCTGTCAAGAACAAAAAAAGCACAGCAGTAAGTCAAATTTATAATAAAGTTAAGATGACTTTATATGCTCAAAAAGCAATTCCTTGAAAAAAGCTTTTACAAACCTTACAAATATGTATCATAATTTATCATTTCACTTGATCCTTATTTAAAAATATTGAATTTTCTCGATCACATATCATAATATGAACTAAAGAAGGACAAGAAGCATTAAATAATTTATCATATAGAATGTAAATACCTTTTTCCTTCATTTAGCTGAACTTATAATTCAAAAACTGTCCTGAGCATCCCAAAACTTTTTCTCCCTAGAGCAGATATCTCACTTGTATTGATTTGATGTCACACATATTTATGTTGGCTGAAATGGAAATAAATGGTAAAGAGATATAAAACAAATAAGTTACAGAAAGTGTAAACTCTAAAATAGTGAGTGTTGTCAAGCAATCATATACTCGTAATCAATATGCCATAAATTCTATAAAACAAGTCCTAGTTTCTGAGTTGAGGGAGACTTTGTAACTTTATTTAGTTCGCAAAATCAAACTTTACTATACCGGTACCTGTCAATCTGTAGAGTAAGTAAACTCTCTGTATCATATCACTGTTGTAAGGCCAGTGGTGGGTCACACATCAAATCATCTGGATGTTTGAATTAAATTTAAGTTTCGATAATAATTTTCAAGCCTGAATAAAAAAAAAAATATCAATCAGCAATAGCAAGTACCATGAGATGGAGTTTACTTGTTTTACATTTCTGAACCTGAATTGGCCAATAAAGACTGACAAATGCCATACAGTGTGAAATGAGGTAAATTTTTCCAAACTGTCCTACATATCCTTGGACCCAAAGAAAATCTAAGACTAATGACAGGCCTATTGATTTTTTTTCTTCATTGAATTGTACTTGTGAAATTCAAGTTAGAGAAACAATTATGCTCTTAGTAGAAAGTAGACTAGGCCTAGTAGAGTGTAGTGTGACTACTGTGCTGCAGGTGTATAGCCTATCGTGTTATGTAGCCCTACCGACGTACAACGTATAGTAGGCCTAGTGTCTACACTGTCTAGTGACCACATGGAATCTTGACTCGGATTTGAACTGACATTTTAGGCTTAAATTTCGGGGAATTAAGTGTGGTCATATCCAAAGTTGATACTAAAAATTATACACAAAGTCATTATAAGCCTAATGGTAATGATTTCCACTCAATAACTTCCAAAATATCGGCAAAATTAAAGATTTACCGTAGTCGAATGTGCAAGTGCGAGGATCGGGAGAAAGTCAACTTTTCATCCCAAGCCTCAATCTCGAAAAGCATTTCTTCGAAATCGATGGCTAACTTGCAAAAATTTGAAAAAGAAAAACAACCTTTGAATTTCTTACCTTTTAATAAGGTCGAATTTCCGATCCGTTCTAACAGCTAACCGCCTAACATGCTTTTCGTTTAGACTGACAGTAGCTACAGTGACAAGTTCGAGTATGCCGCCATATTGTTTATCAATACCCCTTAGTACACGCGCGCCACCTAACGAGTAATGACGAAGGTGAACCCCATTGTATAATACGTATATACTTACAACGTTTTAAATGGTCTTAAATCGCTCTCTTCTTCGTCTTCCAATATTTCCGTGTCTAATCTTTTCAAAGTCACCTTTCCTAAACTAGAAGAACCTAGATGATAGTTTTTAGAGAACTTCGTCTTATATACTACTTTACCCCAGCGCCGTTTCGGTGATAAAATTGACTATAAAATATTATAATCATTAATCTCACCATGTTTCTGCGTACATTAAAATTATTTTTTTTGTCAATACAATAGAAAATATGAATATACATTCTCTGAAAAACACGCTTTATTTTCTTTCAATTTTATTACTCATCAACTTATCATAGAAATGGGATACCTCATCGGGTTTCGGCGATAAAAATTGACTATAGAATATTATAATTATTAACAATACAATAGTAAATATGAATATATATCTCTAAAAATCACGCTTTATTTACTTTCAATTTTATTACTTATCAACTTATCATAGAAATGAGATACCTCCAACGGTGATGAATCGACTCAATGAATAAGTATAAAGAAAGCAAAATCGGGTTTTATAATTCTATTGCTGTTGTTGATATTTCTTTAAAACAAATACTGGTATTCTCGCAAATCCGTTAGAAGGCGACACAAGAGTAATCGCTAATATGTCATCTCATAACACGTCAAATGATAAGATTGAAATTCGTGAAGCTGATAGCACCACCTCGCAATCCAACTTAGAGGAACAGAATCGAATAGACAACAATCCATATTGGGTTTTCGTAGATTGGTTGATGACTAGATCCATACGAGATAAAACAGTTTCGTCGTCTAGCGATTTAGTGTATCAATGCATGCGTTGTTCATTATTTGTTAGTTCAATACAACATGACATCGATTACCATAGTGAACAGCATAGAATTCAAGATAATACAGAGGCGGAATATATCGTACTAATTAACTGAAGAACGTGTAATTCATTTTGTACCTAAACATTTATTTTAAGTTCCCTATTAGTATAGTTTGCTGTGTAAAATGTTGTATTTTTAACATACTTAAATAAATAATCTAAAAGAAATCGAGATTGTCACTTCACTGGGACGGGTTCTTATTTGAGTGAAATTAGTCGTAGACTAGATTGTATAATGAATTGGACGATCACACGAGGTACTTCATGAGTGTACAGTTTATAAATTTAATCCACTGTTACATAACAGTTCTCGACAAGTAATTCCGTTAAACACTTAACGCATCAACGAGTAGAAACAATTAACTCATCAACTAATTGCAACTGTTGCATAACAGTTCTCGACAAGGAGTTTCATTCCGTTAATGACTGTAACCTAACGTAGACATGGATAGGAGCGTTTTTATCTTGTTAATTTGTATTCTCAATTTTTCACATAATAAAAAGGATTTCATTCCGGAACATTGCATTATCATCATTAATTTCTACTAAGACAATATTTGACTCAAGATAGCGCAGGTTGTGTTGACGAGTCGTAAAACCTAATTTCATTTCATTTACTAAGATAAAATGATATTATGACTACAAATAATCGTGAAATATAAATTTCAGTCGTTAAGTGAAGAAAATACTTTGGTTAGTGTACATCCGTCAACCACGATTCCTACGATTCTACAGGTAAGTATCTTATGGTAGAAAGAAGTACAATAATAAATATTTGTTGGAATCTAAAGAAATCATTTTATTGAAAAATATCGCCCCACCTTTAAATTTAATTAAATGAATGGGTAAATTCAATATTGTAGCTATAGTCTAACAGTAATCTCTTTGATTATTATTATCTTTTGTATGTAGCTATATTGCATTGTTAATTAATTATGCGCCTGGTAAAAGGTATCATAAACTCAATTAAAGAGTGAAGTAATGGGTTTTAAATTTAGTGTTATCACTCGAGTTTATACACTAGCGCTTTCACTCCATAATGAGCGCATTTGACATTTAATCTGTCGCATACTTAATTAACAATACATTTATGACTAGGTAGTAATGCGTTAATGTATGTTGGAATGGTTCATTCCCACGAAGTCACCGCTTGGGTCATAATTAACCCCCAAAAAATGTAAAACGGTGACTTCCCGGGAATTTTTTAAAAATTTGGATTTTGGAAAAAATAGGATTATTTTTTGTTATCTTAGCAGACTTGAGCCTACTTAATCGGGTTATAGCCAATTAAACAAAAAATTCTTCAAATAATTTATTTTACAGAACAACTTTAATTTTAACAAATGAGAAACAGAATCAGCAAATTCAAACACATTTACATTATTATTAGTGAATTGTTGTCTGGTCTGAAGCGGGCTGGCTTCGAGGGTCCTGTACTTTCGTTTCTTGGGAGGTTGTTGTTGACCACCGGCATACTGCACCATTCTTATTACAATTACATTCTGTTCTTCTTTCAAGAAATTAATTATTTCAAATATATTGGGATAAGCTTTTCCAACCAGTTTTTTGACGCGACTGTGCCAACAATCTCAATTGTTATTTGTTATGGGAGCTTCGGATCCATAGTTTTTCCATTCATCCAAGCCATAAACTCCTTCCAATCACCGATAAAGGGTATTCTTCTTAGACCAGAATGTAGGCATTGATGATATTATTTCTATGTTGTCATGAGAAAAAATTTCTTTTGGATTGCAAATGCATGTATCAAAACAGTATACGTCATAAACTACGTCTATGCGAGCATCATCATGGTTGTGGTCGCCATTTACTGTTAATCAAGATATCGTTAGATGTGATGGCAGTTGTATTGCATGTTTTGGAAGTACATTTCCAAACATCAGTATCAGTCTTCCTTTTATTTATACGATACTTGTAACCACCTACTACCAAGTATCGGCCGTTTCGTGATGTCGGTATAAAGGCGTAAGCGAGCTGTGCGTTTGCCATTTTGAATAAATATGCATTTCCTTGACATAAACGTCTTTAAATATCAAATGGTGAATAAAGTTCAATATTTCAATCACAGATGCCAAAACGATGAGTGATATCGTTAAATTTTAATTAATGTAAGTGAACGATTTTCATGAATTTTTGTCACCGTTAATGAGGTCTTAACACCTTTAATCTCTTGGCGGCATTTACCTCAAATCATCAAAGAAAACAAAACGGTGACTTCCCGGGAATTTTGAAATTCGTACTGGTGACTTCCCGGGAAGACACCGTTGGAATCAGTATCGGATGTTCAATCACAATGATTGATAACCGTGATAACGGTACTGAGCAGTGCGCAATTTAAACATCCTTGAACGGTTGCATTTTAGTCCTTCATATAAATTAGGTCATGTGACAGAGCTGTTTATGGTTAAAAATCTCAATTTTCAATCGGCTATTAAACCGGAAGTAAACATCGGAAAACACAAAGTAAAACATCATTTGATAGATATTATCGAGGGCAATAGCTTTGGTTCAGATCAAAAGGTCATTAAACGTCAAGGTCACGAGTTTTGAGCTTTGAAAGTGTTTGCTATTGCTGAATTTCTTTAACCGGAAATAGACAAAACTTTTAATCGAAATTAGGAAATCGGCTGTCCCAATTTGTTAGTAATTATTGAAGATGCCATAGACATCAACATTGTGTAAATCGGATGATATCCTGATCACTTATATCGATTTAAAGAAAAGTTGGTCATTTCAAGATGGTGGTCTACTAGTTACTTCCGGGTCCAATTTTATCCTTTTTTTTCGATGAATGTTATGTCATTTTATATCTTCAAAAGAATGTGTGGACTCTCTTTAAAAATCCACAATTTAGGAACCACGTGTTTTTTCGCGCGAAAAAAGCCACGCAGTTACTTTAGAACAATGAACAAAATTTCCAAATTAAAAAAAAAGCAAAATGATTAAAATATCTACTATTATATATCAAGTGGAGATAAAGCATAATAAGAAAAGACGATTTTTTGTGACGTACGTGAATTAGGTTCAAACTGACAATTTTCATTTGGCTATAAAACAAGAATTAAATATTGGACAACAAAAATGAATTCACCATTGACCATTGTATAGATCTCATTTCCGGCAATAACTTTTGTTATAAGGTCAACAAATGGCAAGGTCACAAGTTATGAGCTTTAAAAGTGTTACAATAATTGCTGAATATCTTATACCGGAAATAGACAAACACCATAATCGAAATTAGCAATTCAGCTGCCCTCATTTTGTTGGCAATAGATTGAAAATGCCATAAACATCAAAATTATATAAATCGGATGTCGATTTAAAGAAAACATGTTCATTTCAAGATGGTGGCCAGCGTGTTACTTCCGGTTACGATTTCGTCATATTTTTTTCTTTGTTAGTCATGTTCTTTCATATCTTAAGAAGAAATTGTTACCTATCTTATGAAATCCGTAATCAATTAACACGTGTTCTTTTCCCGCCAAAAAAAAAACACTCAGAGTTACTATAGAACAAAGAACAAAATTCCAAATAGCAATTTTGATCAAAATATCTAGTGTTATATATCACTGGAAAGAGGAGATAAAGCGTAATAAGAAAAGAAGATATTTTGTGACGTGACGACACGTGACAGATCTGTTCAAAGTTCAAACTAACAATTCTTAAATGGCAATAAAACCGGAAGTAAATATTGGACAACAAAAATGAATACACCGTTGCGTAGTTCTCATCATGGGCAATAACTTTTGTTAAGGTCATAAGGTCACCCAAATCCAAGGTAACGTGTAATGAGCTTTGAAAATTTTTGTCATTTCAGAATATCTTTTACCGGAAGTAGGCAAACATCATAATCGAAATTAGCAAATTGGCTGTCATCATTTTGTTAGCCATAGATTGAAAATGCCATAGACATCAATATTATACAAATCGGATGATACCCTGTTCACTTCTCTCGATTTACAGAAAACATGTTCATTTCAAGATGGTGGCCAGCGGGTTACTTCCGGTTACGATTATATCATATTTTTTTCTTTGTTAGCCATGTTCTTCCATATCTTAAGAAGAAATTGTTACCTATCTTATGAAATCCGTAATTCAGATAACACGTGTTTTTTTCCCGCCAAAAAAACACGCAGAGTTACTATAGAACAAAGAACAAAATTCGAAAAAGCAATTTTGATCGAAATATCTAGTGTTATACATTTTTGGAAACAGGAGATAAAGCGTGATAATAATAAAATAAAATTTGTGACGTACATGAATTAGGTCACGTGACAGAGCTGTTTAAAGTCAAAACTCGACATTTTCAAATGGCTATAAAACCGGAAGTAGACATCGGACAACAAAAATGAATACATCAGTTGATAGATCTCATCAAGGGCAATGACTTTTGTGCAGGTCACAAGGTCACTCAAGGTCAAGGTCACAAGATATGAGCCTTAAAAGTTTTGACTATTTACGAAAATTTTAAACCGGAAATAAAAAAAAATCTGAATCGAAATTCAAAAATCGGCTTCCCATGTTTTGTTAGCAATCGACTGTAGATTCCATAGACATCATTTTTATTCAAATCGAATGATTCCCTGATTCTGAATATCGATTTAAAGGGCCATTCTGCTTTTTTGAAAAAGTTTCCATTGTCAAAAAAATCGCAAATGCTACCTGAGAGTATTTTTAAAGTATGCTTATTGTATCTCTATATCTTCTTGATCAAACTGAATTTGGTTTTAAAGGGTTAATTACAAACAGGGAGTACTTATTGTTAATTAAGCAATTTGACCTAATTTTGGTGTTTGCCCTTTAAATGGCTCAATATTTATAGCTGAAACCTTTTAATATATACAAGAAGGGCAGTTCTCTACTATTAGGCGTTTATTTTACTAAAATCCGTTCAGAAGTTTCCTATCAGCGTCCAAAAAACATAACACACTTAAAAACCTTACGTAAGGTTTTTAAAAATTTTAGCATGTTTATAGCTTTTAAAAATTAACGGCTGGATTTTTTTAGTTACAACTTTCAGATACATTAAAGGGCACATAGCTACAGATTTTGGTGTAAAGTTTTCACAAATTTGAGCAAAAAATATTTTTGACCTAAAAAAAATTCAGACTGTCCCTTTAAAGAAGAATCAGTCATTTCAAGATGGCGACTGATATGAAATATCTGGGTCAGATTTTTTCATTCCATATTTAGACAATGGTTATTTCTAGCACATTGCAAAACGATTTTATCGAATATCTTAATTATTCCGGAAGTTGAAATTTCAACTTTACAAGCGAATGACGTCAAAACCGGAAGTGATATAAAATTTTTGAAAATATCATTTTGTTCGCAATCAAAATGTCTATGAACATGTAAGTTTTCAGATTGCTCAAAGTAAAATTGCAAAAGTTAAAAAAATTGTCTAAAAAAGTGCTCCAAAAGTCAGAAACAAAATTCTCAAAGTGCATATTTTGAAACTTTTATCTGAAAGAAAATCGATTAATGAAATAAACAAAAAAGATCCCATCAAAATCGGTTGAAAAGAAGAGGTTATAATGGCAAAAATTTTAAAACACTTTTGTTTTCATACGTCATTTCCGGTTATGTGAAAATGAGTCAATTTATATTCATTCACTAATGAGCACATATTTATGGAAGGAAAACATGTCAGATTATGCGTGGTATGTGCAGTTGTGGCTGGGGATCGTGACCAGAATTCGAAAAAAAAAAAATAGTCATTATGAAAACAAAGCAGTGCGTTCGCTAGAACGCACTGCAATTACCGTTGTTATGATTAAAAATTCAAGATTCAAAGACGGAGTTCACCGTAAGTGAAGAGGAAACCGACTTTAATAACAAATACGACTAATATGATTTGATTATTTTTCCAGTAGTCAAGACACGTAATATCTTCACCGTAAGTGAAGAGGAAACCGACTTTAATAACAAATACGACTAATATGATTTGATTATTTTTCCAGTAGTCAAGACTTGTTGTATGGAGATATTGTTTTTCATTGTGACAGCTGTTACTTATATAATAAGAAGAAAATTACGACAGTGCGTTGAACACGTTTATTTAAAATTGACGAGTTTTATTAACTTTCATCCACAAAACAACGCAATAAACATTCAAATCGAAGCAGCACCCAATTTAAGGAGATCGACACGTATTAGAAGAAAACCTGACAGACTTAGGTTCTAATTTCTCACTTCACGATTTATATGTTGTTTAATGTTATTATTAATGACGTAAATAAAAGTTTTAATTGATTTGAGTTTTATCTCGTTCACATAAATCACAGCAAAAATTTTGCTAATCCTTCGAAAATGATATTGCACGGTTGCACGCACACAGCAAATTAAATGCGTTCAGGCGTATGTTTTTATTACTTTAAATGCGTTCAGGCGTATGTTTTTATTACTTTATAAGAAAGATCAAAGATGAAAAAGCCGCCATACTTTAACATGGTTAAATATTTCGTGGAGAACTACATATAACACTACTGACCAATTCATATGGATTGTTTTCAGGAGTGGCCGATTTACCGTAACTTGTAACATTGTAAACATTTGTGAGGATGAAATGTCAAATACACACCATCATTAAGGTCAATGAATTAGTGGACCAGATATAGGAATAACTTTTACACGGGCAAGCGTAAACCATTTATAAACTTTGATTTATTGTGTCAAATTTACAAGATCGTTATACTTGCGTTGTTCTCAAATTGATTCATGATTCATATGAATGTTTAAATTTCTTACGTATTATATCGCCAACCGTTGATTTACCTACGTTATATTTCCTTAATTAAAATAATTTTATCATTGAAGTTAAATTCAATGCGCTGTCGTTACGATAATTAAATTATCAGAAAAAAGTTATTTGTTTACAAATAAACGAAACGTGAATCTGCGAGACGGATGCGTTCGATTTGTTGTTCAAGACACTTCTTATATTATTTCGATGAAGGAGCACGCACGACACGGATACAGCACGGTGAATCAAATACACCGGCAATTCTTCGCGAATGGCACTAGAACTGAGCACAGCTCTGTGCGTGGTGGTCGAATTTTCTAGCCTGTGTAATTTCAACCCCGATGTTCAGTTTACAATGTCTGAACAAGCCATTAAACCTTCAGAGGTTTTAAGACGATTTGTTGTGGTAATTTAAGTTTAAATGATGGCCTGTCAATCAAAATCTGACACCTGTGTTGCTGGACATAACCTGCGTTACGAGACATAAGAAAGTGAAGTCGTTCTCATTGAAGGCACCTAACTGAAACCCGCTCTTTAACAACTGACATATATTAATGTGAGATACTGAAGTGGGTTCATAAACTATGGACAGAAAATACACAATAACCATTTCACTCACCCATAAAGTACAGAGCAGTGGGATATTAAAACAGTGTTGCTTTGCTTTTTCCAAAATTTATAATTTGATAGAATTAAGAATTGTATAAAGTAACTTTTACTGGTCAATGGTCATTCAATATCAATGATGTAATAATCAGAGAAGAAAACTACGGTAAGAATGAAAGTCAATGTTGGCTAATATCAAGTTTGGTTGAAACGTCATTTTCTAGAATAATTACAATATGATAGAATTAATGATGTAATTTAACTCTTCATACAATATCGGCTTGTTTCATATAAATATATATTTTATTTTATTTAACAAGATGACTGTAACTGATGTCGCCAGGCTTAAAATAGTTGTACTGTTTGTAATTCTAGGATTGTTTTATGTTGCTTCAGGTAGTTATCATCTGTTTTGTTTTTCAATGTCTCTGTTGTCTTCCATGTGTATCGACCTGTATCGACCTTGCGAAGTCACAAGTCGACACATTGCTATGCCTCTTCGTTAAAGGAAATATTAAAACCGATACCTTTCACACATTTCAAAACTATAGTGTTCAGTCTTCATAATGAGTCACACAAAGTTTCGACAGTGATTGTTGGCAAATTGATTTTGTTGAAGAAAGTGTATTATTTTGATTTATTGTGTTTAGCGTGGATACTCAAAACGATTTTTACGAAACATAAAAAACTCCACTTTAGCGCAAATAGCAGCGAGGACTAGACTATATGCCGAAGTTCCTCCAGGTTTAAGGTGTGCCCCATGTTTGTCAAATAGATGCAAAACGTGTCCCTTTGTAGCTGAAACACATTATTTTATGAGTAGCTTTACTAATAAAAGGTATCCGATCCAGGAGCATTTGTCATGTGATAGCTCAAATGTAATTTATTTCATTTCATGTAAGAAATGCCCCAAACAATATGTAGGAGAAACTAAGAATAATTTACGCACTTGATTCAATGCCCACAGATCAGATATAAAATTAAAGAAAGACAAGCCCGTTTCTAATCATTTCAACCTCGATGAAAATTTAATAAACGATCTCACCCTAACCCCAATTGAACGTATAGAAATTGATTTACCGGAAGATGAAACCACCAAATTCAGACAATCCAGAGAAGCCTACTGGATTGAGACATTGAATACAGCAAGACCTATAGGACTCAATATTCAACATTTTGCAGGCATAGCACCCTTTGTTGTCCCGTTTAATACAACCAGTAATCGAGCAAGCAAGATAGTTCATACCCACTACAAGAGTCTTCAAGAGAAATTTCCCCATGTTTATAAGCAGAAAATGATAGTTGCCTACTCAAAAAATCACAACTTTAATAGACCAAAGGTCATCGACCTTGGCTACCAGATGATACTTTAATATTTTACCTCCGATATCAACTTCCGGTTTTATAGCTGTCCGAAAACAGCGAAATTTACAACTTTGGATTGCTCTAGCACGTGACCTAATTCACTTAGAGAGTTCATTTTTGCATATTCGGCTTTATGAGCTCTTTCGAACGATATATCACACTGTATTGTAATGCAAAATTTTTTTTTTTTAAATATTGCAATTTTGAAAACCTTTACCCGATTTTTTGAATTTTTTTACTTTAATATATGTATAGTTTATGATCTATTAAATTTAGAGGCTTGAAAATTTGAACATAATTGAACATACCCCATATAAATGTATACTTACAAAACAAATTGACATGGGCGTGGCACATCCGGGTTAAATTTTTATTTTGTTTACATTTTGTTGTCTGGAAAAAATCCATATAGACTACATTTTTTTTTTGAAAAATGCTTCTGCACACACCAACCTCATTACTTTAGCTCAATTATATCAATATCTCAGCTATTTCGGCTGTATAGTCGAAAAAGGGACCTTTTCTGACATTTATGATTGTATATCTCGTTAGCCAATAGATGTAAAGGCTTGATAATTTAGCCATCGTAAGATATTATTAATATAAATAAAGTCACATCAAAAAAATCTGGTAAAGTTTTGTTTTTGTCAAAAAAGGGAACAGGGTTAAAAAAAAAAAAATTTCGTTTTTGACCTTGACCTTTGTTGATATTGACCTTTTTAGGATCAACAGGTCATTGTCTTTAGCTGTTCATTTATACTTTCATTTATGATGTCTAGCGTCAACTTCCGGTATTATTACTGTATGCATTTTGAAAGTTTATAAATTTCAAAGACTTGTATCTCGTGACTTCGACCTAAAGCGAACTTGACCTTGAGTAGGTATAAGGTCATTGACATAGGGTATTCACTGGTACGTTCATACGTCAGGTCTGGTGATCACTTCCGGTTTCACGATCATCCATAAAAAACTAAAGTTTTCGACTTCTTTTGCACATGGGATTTTCGTTCAGGTTCAAGTTTTTTTTACAGATTGCTTTTAGCAAATTTGCAGATTTGCAAAGTCCCACTCTGTGCCACTAGTTTTCTATTTGTTATTTAATTATTATAATATATGATATCAATTAAACGACAACAACTGACGCAGATAATATCACTGTAACACGTTTAGTCAATAAAATCAGGTCAGACCCGTAGCCAAGGGGGGGGGGGAGGAATTATGGGGCCTTTGAGACCCCCCGCCAATTCAAATCTTGCCCCCCCCCCCTAAAATAAATCTCAAGAGTTAATTTTAAAAAGATACATTAATTCATTTTACTGAGTCAAGAGGTGTTTTTATAGCAGGACAAGTTAAGAATTTGCGTTTTTAGGTGAAACTCCTGAAAATCGGCCATGCACGGGACCAATTCATATGGATTGTTTTCAGGAGTGGCCGATTTACCGTAACTTGTAACATTGTAAACATTTGTGAGGATGAAATGTCAAATACACACCATCATTAAGGTCAATGAATTAGTGGACCAGATATAGGAATAACTTTTACACGGGCAAGCGTAAACCATTTATAAACTTTGATTTATTGTGTCAAATTTACAAGATCGTTATACTTGCGTTGTTCTCAAATTGATTCATGATTCATATGAATGTTTAAATTTCTTACGTATTATATCGCCAACCGTTGATTTACCTACGTTATATTTCCTTAATTAAAATAATTTTATCATTGAAGTTAAATTCAATGCGCTGTCGTTACGATAATTAAATTATCAGAAAAAAGTTATTTGTTTACAAATAAACGAAACGTGAATCTGCGAGACGGATGCGTTCGATTTGTTGTTCAAGACACTTCTTATATTATTTCGATGAAGGAGCACGCACGACACGGATACAGCACGGTGAATCGAATACACCGGCAATTCTTCGCGAATGGCACTAGAACTGAGCACAGCTCTGTGCGTGGTGGTCGAATTTTCTAGCCTGTGTAATTTCAACCCCGATGTTCAGTTTACAATGTCTGAACAAGCCATTAAACCTTCAGAGGTTTTAAGACGATTTGTTGTGGTAATTTAAGTTTAAATGATGGCCTGTCAATCAAAATCTGACACCTGTGTTGCTGGACATAACCTGCGTTACGAGACATAAGAAAGTGAAGTCGTTCTCATTGAAGGCACCTAACTGAAACCCGCTCTTTAACAACTGACATATATTAATGTGAGATACTGAAGTGGGTTCATAAACTATGGACAGAAAATACACAATAACCATTTCACTCACCCATAAAGTACAGAGCAGTGGGATATTAAAACAGTGTTGCTTTGCTTTTTCCAAAATTTATAATTTGATAGAATTAAGAATTGTATAAAGTAACTTTTACTGGTCAATGGTCATTCAATATCAATGATGTAATAATCAGAGAAGAAAACTACGGTAAGAATGAAAGTCAATGTTGGCTAATATCAAGTTTGGTTGAAACGTCATTTTCTAGAATAATTACAATATGATAGAATTAATGATGTAATTTAACTCTTCATACAATATCGGCTTGTTTCATATAAATATATATTTTATTTTATTTAACAAGATGACTGTAACTGATGTCGCCAGGCTTAAAATAGTTGTACTGTTTGTAATTCTAGGATTGTTTTATGTTGCTTCAGGTAGTTATCATCTGTTTTGTTTTTCAATGTCTCTGTTATCTTTCATGTGTATCGACCTGTATCGACCTTGCGAAGTCACAAGTCGACACATTGCTATGCCTCTTCGTTAAAGGAAATATTAAAACCGATACCTTTCACACATTTCAAAACTATAGTGTTCAGTCTTCATAATGAGTCACACAAAGTTTCGACAGTGATTGTTGGCAAATTGATTTTGTTGAAGAAAGTGTATTATTTTGATTTATTGTGTTTAGCGTGGATACTCAAAACGATTTTTACGAAACATAAAAAACTCCACTTTAGCGCAAATAGCAGCGAGGACTAGACTATATGCCGAAGTTCCTCCAGGTTTAAGGTGTGCCCCATGTTTGTCAAATAGATGCAAAACGTGTCCCTTTGTAGCTGAAACACATTATTTTATGAGTAGCTTTACTAATAAAAGGTATCCGATCCAGGAGCATTTGTCATGTGATAGCTCAAATGTAATTTATTTCATTTCATGTAAGAAATGCCCCAAACAATATGTAGGAGAAACTAAGAATAATTTACGCACTTGATTCAATGCCCACAGATCAGATATAAAATTAAAGAAAGACAAGCCCGTTTCTAATCATTTCAACCTCGATGAAAATTTAATAAACGATCTCACCCTAACCCCAATTGAACGTATAGAAATTGATTTACCGGAAGATGAAACCACCAAATTCAGACAATCCAGAGAAGCCTACTGGATTGAGACATTGAATACAGCAAGACCTATAGGACTCAATATTCAACATTTTGCAGGCATAGCACCCTTTGTTGTCCCGTTTAATACAACCAGTAATCGAGCAAGCAAGATAGTTCATACCCACTACAAGAGTCTTCAAGAGAAATTTCCCCATGTTTATAAGCAGAAAATGATAGTTGCCAACTCAAAAAATCACAACTTTAATAGACCAAAGGTCATCGACCTTGGCTACCAGATGATACTTTAATATTTTACCTCCGATATCAACTTCCGGTTTTATAGCTGTCCGAAAACAGCGAAATTTACAACTTTGGATTGCTCTAGCACGTGACCTAATTCACTTAGAGAGTTCATTTTTGCATATTCGGCTTTATGAGCTCTTTCGAACGATATATCACACTGTATTGTAATGCAAAATTTTTTTTTTTTAAATATTGCAATTTTGAAAACCTTTACCCGATTTTTTGAATTTTTTTACTTTAATATATGTATAGTTTATGATCTATTAAATTTAGAGGCTTGAAAATTTGAACATAATTGAACATACCCCATATAAATGTATACTTACAAAACAAATTGACATGGGCGTGGCACATCCGGGTTAAATTTTTATTTTGTTTACATTTTGTTGTCTGGAAAAAATCCATATAGACTACATTTTTTTTTGAAAAATGCTTCTGCACACACCAACCTCATTACTTTAGCTCAATTATATCAATATCTCAGCTATTTCGGCTGTATAGTCCAAAAAGGGACCTTTTCTGACATTTATGATTGTATATCTCGTTAGCCAATAGATGTAAAGGCTTGATAATTTAGCCATCGTAAGATATTATTAATATAAATAAAGTCACATCAAAAAAATCTGGTAAAGTTTTGTTTTTGTCAAAAAAGGGAACAGGGTTAAAAAAAAAAAATTTCGTTTTTGACCTTGACCTTTGTTGATATTGACCTTTTTAGGATCAACAGGTCATTGTCTTTAGCTGTTCATTTATACTTTCATTTATGATGTCTAGCGTCAACTTCCGGTATTATTACTGTATGCATTTTGAAAGTTTATAAATTTCAAAGACTTGTATCTCGTGACTTCGACCTAAAGCGAACTTGACCTTGAGTAGGTTTAAGGTCATTGACATAGGGTATTCACTGGTACGTTCATACGTCAGGTCTGGTGATCACTTCCGGTTTCACGATCATCCATAAAAAACTAAAGTTTTCGACTTCTTTTGCACATGGGATTTTCGTTCAGGTTCAAGTTTTTTTTACAGATTGCTTTTAGCAAATTTGCAGATTTGCAAAGTCCCACTCTGTGCCACTAGTTTTCTATTTGTTATTTAATTATTATAATATATGATATCAATTAAACGACAACAACTGACGCAGATAATATCACTGTAACACGTTTAGTCAATAAAATCAGGTCAGACCCGTAGCCAAGGGGGGGGGGGGGGGAGGAATTATGGGGCCTTTGAGACCCCCCGCCAATTCAAATCTTGCCCCCCCCCCTAAAATAAATCTCAAGAGTTAATTTTAAAAAGATACATTAATTCATTTTACTGAGTCAAGAGGTGTTTTTATAGCAGGACAAGTTAAGAATTTGCGTTTTTAGGTGAAACTCCTGAAAATCGGCCATGCACGGGACCAATTCATATGGATTGTTTTCAGGAGTGGCCGATTTACCGTAACTTGTAACATTGTAAACATTTGTGAGGATGAAATGTCAAATACACACCATCATTAAGGTCAATGAATTAGTGGACCAGATATAGGAATAACTTTTACACGGGCAAGCGTAAACCATTTATAAACTTTGATTTATTGTGTCAAATTTACAAGATCGTTATACTTGCGTTGTTCTCAAATTGATTCATGATTCATATGAATGTTTAAATTTCTTACGTATTATATCGCCAACCGTTGATTTACCTACGTTATATTTCCTTAATTAAAATAATTTTATCATTGAAGTTAAATTCAATGCGCTGTCGTTACGATAATTAAATTATCAGAAAAAAGTTATTTGTTTACAAATAAACGAAACGTGAATCTGCGAGACGGATGCGTTCGATTTGTTGTTCAAGACACTTCTTATATTATTTCGATGAAGGAGCACGCACGACACGGATACAGCACGGTGAATCGAATACACCGGCAATTCTTCGCGAATGGCACTAGAACTGAGCACAGCTCTGTGCGTGGTGGTCGAATTTTCTAGCCTGTGTAATTTCAACCCCGATGTTCAGTTTACAATGTCTGAACAAGCCATTAAACCTTCAGAGGTTTTAAGACGATTTGTTGTGGTAATTTAAGTTTAAATGATGGCCTGTCAATCAAAATCTGACACCTGTGTTGCTGGACATAACCTGCGTTACGAGACATAAGAAAGTGAAGTCGTTCTCATTGAAGGCACCTAACTGAAACCCGCTCTTTAACAACTGACATATATTAATGTGAGATACTGAAGTGGGTTCATAAACTATGGACAGAAAATACACAATAACCATTTCACTCACCCATAAAGTACAGAGCAGTGGGATATTAAAACAGTGTTGCTTTGCTTTTTCCAAAATTTATAATTTGATAGAATTAAGAATTGTATAAAGTAACTTTTACTGGTCAATGGTCATTCAATATCAATGATGTAATAATCAGAGAAGAAAACTACGGTAAGAATGAAAGTCAATGTTGGCTAATATCAAGTTTGGTTGAAACGTCATTTTCTAGAATAATTACAATATCGTCGGTGAGCTATCAAAAATGCGTATAGGCTTAAAAATGCGTATATCACTTTTTCCAATCAGATTTTTCTTCGCGCCATTCTCCACATTTTCATCTGGTTCTCGTATCCCTAGCCCAATTAGAAATGATTAAATTTTCATGTGACATATCTACGTATATCCATTGGTTCATATTTTTTTCGTGCAAAATCTTGTATATCACTCATGTTACGGTGACACCTCGTTAGAACCCACGTTAAGCCTAGGATTGATATTTAATTCTGTTTTAAGGTAAGAATCTATAATTTTTGTAACCTGAAATAAGTTAAAGTTACGGTATCATATCACAAAGGATACCATTTTAATAAACAATTGAATAGTCAGTACAATAATGTTAATTTGGTGACATTGCGATTTTAAGATTGACATTTTGTTACAATAGCACTCAATGGCTCACATTGACCTATATTGTTTTAAAGTACTTAATGCCCTGTGCCATATAAACATAAACAACTATTCTTTTATGCTGTTATTCACGTTAATTCATGATATACGAACTTTTGTCTTGATACTATGTTTAGAAAAGGATTGCTACTCTAAATATACACATTTTTGTTTTTGTTATTTATCCGTAAATATTTTGCCTTTCAGGAAAATGGCTGGATTTTCTCGGGGAAAATTATTGGTTCAGATGGCCTTGGATGTTCCTCGTCCTTCAACGTCACTTACCTCAACTAGACCTGATACTCACCTGGATGTTCCGCGTCCTTCAACGTCACTTACCTCAACTAGGCCTGATACTCACCTGGATGTTCCTCGTCCTTCAACGTCACTTACCTCAACTAGACCTGATACTCACCTGGATGTTCCTCGTCCTTCAAAGTCACTTACCTCAACTAGACCTGATACTCACCTGGATGTTCCTCGTCCTTCAACGTCACTTACCTCAACTAAGCGTGATACTCACCTGGATGTTCCTCGTCCTTCAAAGTCACTTACCTCAACTAGGCCTGATACTCACCTGGATGTTCCTCGTCCTTCAAAGTCACTTACCTCAACTAGACCTGATACTCACCTGGATGTTCCTCGTCCTTCAAAGTCACTTACCTCAACTAGGCCTGATACTCACCTGGATGTTCCTCGTCCTTCAACGTCACTTACCTCAACTAGACCTGATACTCACCTGGATGTTCCTCGTCCTTCAAAGTCACTTACCTCAACTAGACCTGATACTCACCTGGATGTTCCTCGTCCTTCAACGTCACTTACCTCAACTAAGCCTGATACTCACCTGGATGTTCCTCGTCCTTCAAAGTCACTTACCTCAACCAATACTATAGGCCTTTTATCGCCTGTAATAAGAAAGTCCGGATTGATTTGGCCCCGTAACTATAAAACTACCGTAGGATCTCAACCAAAAACGGCTTCACCTGATTCGCGTACATTTAGAATTCAGGGCTCGATAGTTACGCCTGTTAAAAGAAATGTTCCTCAAAATGAATCTGACGATAGTGACTTTGATGATGATGACCGTGATCCTAGCTGGAAACCTGTAAAGAAACGAAGATTGTTTTCAATTAGTTCTGATGGCAGCGTTGAATCACTTTCCTCGGATTCCTTTGAAATTAACGACGAAACTCTCTCTACTGAAACAACTAAATCACAAACCAAATGTACACGTTCCAAAAAGGGCAAAGCAAAACCAAATTCTTGGATGAGAAACATTAATAAATCCCTTAGAATGAATGGTAAATCTTACAAAGGGGTGAAATTGAATGAAAGTGGTAAATACGATTTCTCATCTGACAGGTCTGGTCGCAAATTACACCCTCGTCAATGTTCTAAATTGTGTGATATTAACAAGAAATGTTCAACTTTTAGCGACGATGATCGTCATTCGATTCATGCCAAGTATTGGCAAAACATGTCATGGGATGAGAAGAGGGTTTTTGTTGGTAGTATGGTGGATAAGGTGGAAATGACAGATCAAAAGAAGAATTCTGAAGAGAGTCGAAAGAAGTTGTCATTCCGATATTTTCTAAAAAGAGGCGATGAAAGAGTTCCTGTGTGTAGAAATATGTTTTTAACTACATTGGATATAAAGGACACTACAATGTACAAATGGATAGGAAAACTTCAAGACGGTATGCCAACGGGACAGACTGTTCGTCAGAGAAAGCACTACCCCGCCCGTGAAGAGAAAGTTTTGCTAGCTAAACAGTTTTTAACTGACTTACCCAAGCTCCCATCCCATTATTGTCGTTCATCTTCCACGAAACTTTACTTGGAACCAATATTTACCAATTTTTCCGAACTATTAAAAGTGTATGTCGATAATTGTAGACAGAACGATAAAGAGCCTCTACGCAGAAAAGCCTTTCGAAGTGTTTTCGATGACATGAATTTAGCACTCCATCGCCCCAAAAAGGATAAATGCGATACCTGTTGTGCCTATGAAGTTGGGAACATTTCAGAAGATGAATATAACATTCATGTGGCTCGCAAAGTAGATGCTCGAAATGAGAAGGCCCAAGACAAACTAAGAGCTGAAAATGATTCGTCAGTGAAAGTAGTAACATTAGATCTCCAATCTCTCTTGTTAAGCCCTTTAGTTAATGCTAGCACAATGTATTACAAGACCAAACTAGGGTGTCATAATTATACGATTTTCGATTTGGCTAGTAAAAATGCAGTCAATTATTTCTGGCACGAGAGTATTGGAGACCTCAATGCTAATACATTTGCTTCCTGCCTTGCAGACTACATAGATGAACTGGATTTGGACACAAAAGAGCTGATTATATTCAGTGATGGATGTACCTATCAAAATAGGAATGTCGTACTTTCAAACATGCTTCTCAGAAAAGCCTCGGAAAAAAATATCATTATCTCACATAAATATTTAGAAAGGGGTCATACTCAAATGGAGTGCGATTCTGTGCACCATACAATAGAAATGAAATTGAAAGGAAAGCCAATATACATCCCGCAAAACTATGTGGATTTTATTCGATCTGCAAGATCAGTTAACCCATATCGTGTTAAATACCTTGAAACGAACTTTTTCAAAAAGTACAGTTTATTGGATTATTACACAACTATTCGACCCGGTGCACGTGTTGGCGATCCAGTAGTTACTGATATTCGTGTTTTGAAGTATGCTGATGGAAACATTCAATATAAACTTAAGTTTTCAGATGAATTTTCTGACTTTAACAGAAGAAACAAAAAATCCTCATCTTTGATTGAAAATCCTGTTGAAATTCCGCCATTATATAACTGTCCAGTCAAAATCAAATCCTCAAAATATGCCCATCTTCAGGAATTAAAAAAAGTAATACCCAAAGATTATCATTCGTTTTATGATAATATGGCCCATGAATAACATGCCCATGATAACTTGTTCGATACTGTAGTTCCACCGGTTACAGCCCCAGAGTTATTGACATGCCATTGAACTTTCAAAAATTCTATCAGAGGAGCCTTAAAGGCTTTCCATGATGTTTAATTATTATTGTTTTAAAGTTTGCATTTAGAAAATAATTAATTTGTTCCAATATGATTAATACTTTGATATTTTAATACAGTTTTATCGGTATCAATATCTCGTATATCAATTTTTTTGAAAGTGGGCCTGCTAATATGTTATGCAAAATCTCGTATATGATAATTACTTGGCGAAGGTTGTACTGATCACAACACAACGTAAAATAGCGTAACCTGATCATATTATACTAAATAGTTTAAAGTTTCAGAGCTCTATTATTTATAGAAAAAAAGATAATCAGTTTTTTGTCTCTCCTGTAAAAAAACTGTAAGGCATAATTTACTGATATACGCATTTTTGATAGCTCATCGACGATATGATAGAATTAATGATGTAATTTAACTCTTCATACAATATCGGCTTGTTTCATATAAATATATATTTTATTTTATTTAACAAGATGACTGTAACTGATGTCGCCAGGCTTAAAATAGTTGTACTGTTTGTAATTCTAGGATTGTTTTATGTTGCTTCAGGTAGTTATCATCTGTTTTGTTTTTCAATGTCTCTGTTATCTTTCATGTGTATCGACCTGTATCGACCTTGCGAAGTCACAAGTCGACACATTGCTATGCCTCTTCGTTAAAGGAAATATTAAAACCGATACCTTTCACACATTTCAAAACTATAGTGTTCAGTCTTCATAATGAGTCACACAAAGTTTCGACAGTGATTGTTGGCAAATTGATTTTGTTGAAGAAAGTGTATTATTTTGATTTATTGTGTTTAGCGTGGATACTCAAAACGATTTTTACGAAACATAAAAAACTCCACTTTAGCGCAAATAGCAGCGAGGACTAGACTATATGCCGAAGTTCCTCCAGGTTTAAGGTGTGCCCCATGTTTGTCAAATAGATGCAAAACGTGTCCCTTTGTAGCTGAAACACATTATTTTATGAGTAGCTTTACTAATAAAAGGTATCCGATCCAGGAGCATTTGTCATGTGATAGCTCAAATGTAATTTATTTCATTTCATGTAAGAAATGCCCCAAACAATATGTAGGAGAAACTAAGAATAATTTACGCACTTGATTCAATGCCCACAGATCAGATATAAAATTAAAGAAAGACAAGCCCGTTTCTAATCATTTCAACCTCGATGAAAATTTAATAAACGATCTCACCCTAACCCCAATTGAACGTATAGAAATTGATTTACCGGAAGATGAAACCACCAAATTCAGACAATCCAGAGAAGCCTACTGGATTGAGACATTGAATACAGCAAGACCTATAGGACTCAATATTCAACATTTTGCAGGCATAGCACCCTTTGTTGTCCCGTTTAATACAACCAGTAATCGAGCAAGCAAGATAGTTCATACCCACTACAAGAGTCTTCAAGAGAAATTTCCCCATGTTTATAAGCAGAAAATGATAGTTGCCAACTCAAAAAATCACAACTTTAATAGACCAAAGGTCATCGACCTTGGCTACCAGATGATACTTTAATATTTTACCTCCGATATCAACTTCCGGTTTTATAGCTGTCCGAAAACAGCGAAATTTACAACTTTGGATTGCTCTAGCACGTGACCTAATTCACTTAGAGAGTTCATTTTTGCATATTCGGCTTTATGAGCTCTTTCGAACGATATATCACACTGTATTGTAATGCAAAATTTTTTTTTTTTAAATATTGCAATTTTGAAAACCTTTACCCGATTTTTTGAATTTTTTTACTTTAATATATGTATAGTTTATGATCTATTAAATTTAGAGGCTTGAAAATTTGAACATAATTGAACATACCCCATATAAATGTATACTTACAAAACAAATTGACATGGGCGTGGCACATCCGGGTTAAATTTTTATTTTGTTTACATTTTGTTGTCTGGAAAAAATCCATATAGACTACATTTTTTTTTGAAAAATGCTTCTGCACACACCAACCTCATTACTTTAGCTCAATTATATCAATATCTCAGCTATTTCGGCTGTATAGTCCAAAAAGGGACCTTTTCTGACATTTATGATTGTATATCTCGTTAGCCAATAGATGTAAAGGCTTGATAATTTAGCCATCGTAAGATATTATTAATATAAATAAAGTCACATCAAAAAAATCTGGTAAAGTTTTGTTTTTGTCAAAAAAGGGAACAGGGTTAAAAAAAAAAAATTTCGTTTTTGACCTTGACCTTTGTTGATATTGACCTTTTTAGGATCAACAGGTCATTGTCTTTAGCTGTTCATTTATACTTTCATTTATGATGTCTAGCGTCAACTTCCGGTATTATTACTGTATGCATTTTGAAAGTTTATAAATTTCAAAGACTTGTATCTCGTGACTTCGACCTAAAGCGAACTTGACCTTGAGTAGGTTTAAGGTCATTGACATAGGGTATTCACTGGTACGTTCATACGTCAGGTCTGGTGATCACTTCCGGTTTCACGATCATCCATAAAAAACTAAAGTTTTCGACTTCTTTTGCACATGGGATTTTCGTTCAGGTTCAAGTTTTTTTTACAGATTGCTTTTAGCAAATTTGCAGATTTGCAAAGTCCCACTCTGTGCCACTAGTTTTCTATTTGTTATTTAATTATTATAATATATGATATCAATTAAACGACAACAACTGACGCAGATAATATCACTGTAACACGTTTAGTCAATAAAATCAGGTCAGACCCGTAGCCAAGGGGGGGGGGGAGGAATTATGGGGCCTTTGAGACCCCCCGCCAATTCAAATCTTGCCCCCCCCCCTAAAATAAATCTCAAGAGTTAATTTTAAAAAGATACATTAATTCATTTTACTGAGTCAAGAGGTGTTTTTATAGCAGGACAAGTTAAGAATTTGCGTTTTTAGGTGAAACTCCTGAAAATCGGCCATGCACGGGACCAATTCATATGGATTGTTTTCAGGAGTGGCCGATTTACCGTAACTTGTAACATTGTAAACATTTGTGAGGATGAAATGTCAAATACACACCATCATTAAGGTCAATGAATTAGTGGACCAGATATAGGAATAACTTTTACACGGGCAAGCGTAAACCATTTATAAACTTTGATTTATTGTGTCAAATTTACAAGATCGTTATACTTGCGTTGTTCTCAAATTGATTCATGATTCATATGAATGTTTAAATTTCTTACGTATTATATCGCCAACCGTTGATTTACCTACGTTATATTTCCTTAATTAAAATAATTTTATCATTGAAGTTAAATTCAATGCGCTGTCGTTACGATAATTAAATTATCAGAAAAAAGTTATTTGTTTACAAATAAACGAAACGTGAATCTGCGAGACGGATGCGTTCGATTTGTTGTTCAAGACACTTCTTATATTATTTCGATGAAGGAGCACGCACGACACGGATACAGCACGGTGAATCGAATACACCGGCAATTCTTCGCGAATGGCACTAGAACTGAGCACAGCTCTGTGCGTGGTGGTCGAATTTTCTAGCCTGTGTAATTTCAACCCCGATGTTCAGTTTACAATGTCTGAACAAGCCATTAAACCTTCAGAGGTTTTAAGACGATTTGTTGTGGTAATTTAAGTTTAAATGATGGCCTGTCAATCAAAATCTGACACCTGTGTTGCTGGACATAACCTGCGTTACGAGACATAAGAAAGTGAAGTCGTTCTCATTGAAGGCACCTAACTGAAACCCGCTCTTTAACAACTGACATATATTAATGTGAGATACTGAAGTGGGTTCATAAACTATGGACAGAAAATACACAATAACCATTTCACTCACCCATAAAGTACAGAGCAGTGGGATATTAAAACAGTGTTGCTTTGCTTTTTCCAAAATTTATAATTTGATAGAATTAAGAATTGTATAAAGTAACTTTTACTGGTCAATGGTCATTCAATATCAATGATGTAATAATCAGAGAAGAAAACTACGGTAAGAATGAAAGTCAATGTTGGCTAATATCAAGTTTGGTTGAAACGTCATTTTCTAGAATAATTACAATATGATAGAATTAATGATGTAATTTAACTCTTCATACAATATCGGCTTGTTTCATATAAATATATATTTTATTTTATTTAACAAGATGACTGTAACTGATGTCGCCAGGTTTAAAATAGTTGTACTGTTTGTAATTCTAGGATTGTTTTATGTTGCTTCAGGTAGTTATCATCTGTTTTGTTTTTCAATGTCTCTGTTATCTTTCATGTGTATCGACCTTTCAAAGGTTTTTTCCTGCGAAGTCACAAGTCGACACATTGCTATGCCTCTTCGTTAAAGGAAATATTAAAACCGATACTTTTTACACATTTCAAAACTATAGTGTTCAGTCTTCATAATGAGTCACACAAAGTTTCGACAGTGATTTGGCAAATTGATTTTGTTGAAGAAAGTGTATTTTGATTTATTGTGTTTAAAATAACATATTTTCAGAAAATCCGATGATCTTTACTTATATTTCTGGAAAAAACGTAATACGTATTTGTGATAATAAAGTATGGCAACAATATCATGTCAGTTCAGATGGTGATATTATATTTCTGACAGCCGATTTGAAACAACGAGTCCTGTACTGGATAACAAGAAACGGATATTTCTCACTCGCTATAGACGGTAACAAGGGGGTAGTTAATCTGTCAAAGAAATTCAAAAATGGTTTGGTGTTCCAAGGTAAGATATACTAACAGTTTTATTTATACAGTACTGTTAATTTATAGTTATACAAGTCCTAGCATTAGTAATCACAACTATAAATATCCACGTCATCACTGTGAAGTAAAATTGAACTTCCAGTTGCTGTGGTGACAAATATTATCCTTAAATTTCACTCTTTTTTTTCCATTTGTAAGAATTATTACAGCGTGCTGTGTCTTTATATACGTTTTCTTTGATGGATTTCTGCGTATACGATGGTCAGATCATATTTGCTGCAAGCGGGTGGGGCTTGATGAAGTTTGATATTAAGACGAACAAAAGACAATTTAGCTACGGAAGTCCAGATGTAAAGAAATACGAGCCTACTAGATCAATAATAAATACTGATACTTATAATAACGAGCCATGGTATGTTTTAGAACTTTTAATTGTTTACAGTATGTAATCGTCACAAGTAAATCGGAAACACCCGCACGTTATATTTTTATGCGAGCATTCTAGTACTGTAATTGTTCTATTGTTATCTGAACTAATTCGTTCAATCTTACAAATAACAAGAAATATTACGATATGTAAAATTGCTACTCATATAGATATTTTGGTAATTCAGAATAGACATATCCTAATTATTTCCTGAGTATTGCCATAACAAATTCACTTCAGAAAGGACTCTTTTAATGGTATACCATATGGTATACTATAATGGTATAATATTGTTATATTTGTAGTTTGTATTGGTATGGACCACGTCTATATCAGATAAGCAGATATCTTATAAACTCTAATATAAATCAGATTGTGATCAATGAATACTCTCACGTCACACTTATTTCAACTATTCATCGTAAGTATTATAACAATTGTGATATTTAATTATCAGTTTTCTTGTTCGTTCGTTTTTTAATTGTTTAGAATATTCAACACCAGATAGACTTTTCCGCATTCATTTTACATGAATATGTCCGATCTAGCTCAGTGGTTGAAAGGTGTTAACAAATTTTACCATCTGTGTCAAAATTAAACAACGAACAATCAACATCATAATAAATTTCACACATACGAACCAATCGTTGATGCTTTCTTTATTTTAGAAGAAACGGTGTACTGGTATGAGTTCATGTATTTTACAACCGATATGAATCTCGGGAACTGGAAAGAGTTGAATTCCCTTAAAGATATTTCGTACATCAAGATTACAATATTGGATAAAGTTCTGTACTTCTCAACAAAAAGGTAAATCAATTGTTACTTGTTTTGAAAGAAATAACAGTTAATGCCGAGAGATGAAAATCGATGAAAATTTTCCTCCCGAGAAATAATCAATAGGTATCAATAATCAATTGTGTATTATCTGCGTTGTAATAATGGTCTGTCTGTATCGTGATGTACATACTTCAATAATGACTTTTCTGTATCATGATGTACATCAATAATGGCTAGTATTTATCGTGATCTACTTACATCAATAATGACATGTCTGTATCGTGATGAGCATTCATCAATAATTACCTGTCTGTATCATTACGTGCATGCACCAATAATGACTTGTTTGTATCATAGTGTACATACTTCAATAATGACTTGTCTGTATCATGATGTACATACATCAATAATGCCTTGTTTGTATCATAGCGTACATATTTCAATAATGACTTGTCTGTATCACGATGTACATACATCAATAATGACTTGTCTGTATCATGATGTACATACATCAATAATAACTAGTATGTATCGTGATCTACTTACATCAATAATGACCTGTCTGTATGATGAGCACAATCGTATGTACGTCGGCCATTTTCTACCAATAATAACCTCGTATGCATCAGGCGGATAAATCGCACTACTTTTGTCTCTATTGATGACGTCATCTGAAAAGTCTCTGACATCCAGACTTTTCCTATCTATAAGCATATTGTGCAAGGGAGGTAACTAACAACCTATAAACAGAACTATTTTTTATCGCGTAATCTCCTTCCGCCCATTGGCATTGGAAGGTTTTCTTCTATCTGCATACGAGGTTATTATTGATAGAAAATGGCCGACGTATATACGATTGTGATGAGCATTCATCAATAATTACCTGTCTGTATCATTATGTGCATGCACCAATAATGACTTTTTTGTATCATAGTGTACATACTTCAATAATGACTTGTCTGTATCATGATGTACATACATCAATAATGACTTGTCTGTATCATGATGTACATACATCAATAATGACTTGTATATATCGTGATCTACTTACATCAATAATGACCTGTCTGTATCAAGGTGTACATACATCAATAATGACCTGTCTGTATCGTGATGAGCATTCATCAATAATTACCTGTCTGTATCAAGGTGTACATACATCAATAATGACCTGTCTGTATCAAGGTGTACATATATCAATAATGACCTGTCTGTATCGTGATGAGCATTCATCAATAATTGCCTGTCTGTATCAAGGTGTACATACATCAATAACGACTTGTCTGTATCGTGATGTACATACAAAAATAATGACTTGTCTGTATGATGATGTACATACATCAATAATGACTTGTCTGTATCATGATGTACATACATCAATAATGTAATGACCTGTCTGTATCATAGTGTACATACATTAACAATGACTTGTCTGTATCATGATGTACATACATCAATAATGACCTGTCTGTATCATAGTGTACATACATTCACAATGACTTGTCTGTATCGTGATGTGCATACATCAATAATGACCTGTCTGTATCATAGTGTACATACATTAATAATGACTTGTCTGTATCATGATGTACATACATCAATAATGACCTGTCTGTATCATAGTGTACATACATTAACAATGACTTGTCTGTATCATGATGTACATACATCAATAATGACCTGTCTGTATCATAGTGTACATACATTAACAATGACGTGTCTGTATCATGATGTGCTGGCATCAAAGTTCACTTATCTTAATTACAATATGCTTATCTTATCAAGATTATACTATTTTATACGGTTCATATCAAAAACACATCAAAGTTGATGTTCTTGTTCAAATTGTTTATCTGATATACAAAACGAAGAATGTGTTATGTAGCGACTTGCTACTTTTATATTTCAGGAATATCTCAACAAGGATTATAAATGATATTTATCCATTGAAACCCTTCTGGATTTCCTGTTTTCACAAAAATGCTATTTCCTTCGTCGTCATTCCTACTTCTCACAATACTACTAGTGAAAATTTTGAATCTAGTAAATCTAGTGTCCAAGGTAATGGAGGTCGTGTTGGTGAAAATGCTGTTCAATCTAGTAATACTAACGATGAAGTAGACCATGTTGGTGGAAATGATGTTAAATCTAATGTATGGTCAACAGTAGGTTGGAGTTCAGGTGTTGTATTTTTACTTCTCATCCTAGTTATAATCTGTCTCAGAATATACACAATGGTTAGATATCGTGATAACAGTCAATCTGATAACAAAACAGAAGATGTTTACTCTTTACCTACAACAGAGTCTACTCGTGATAATACTATATATACAGGTATGGTCTCTCAGAGTGGTTCCGAATCTTGTGTGGAAGTACATGAATAAAATTTGCTAGCTCCGGGGAAATACTTCTTAGTTAGAAGACAGTTTTATAATTCACGAATGATTTGAAGCTAGAATGTTATAGCAGAAATATTTTCTATAAATTTGCAGTTTTAGTAGCTAGAATGTTAATTGTTATAGTAGAAATATTTTCTATAAATTTGCAGTTTTAGTAGCTAGAATGATATAGTAAAAATATTTTCTATAAATTTGCAGTTTTAGTAGCTAGAATGATATAGTAAAAATATTTTCTATAAATTTGCAGTTTTAGTAGCTAGAATGATATAGTAAAAATATTTTCTATAAATTTGCAGTTTAAGTAGGTAGAATGTTATAGTAGAAATATTTTCTATAAATTTGCAGTTTTAGTAGCTAGAATGTTATAGCAGAAAAAATTGCTATAAATTTGCAGCTTTAGTAGCTAGAATGTTATAGTAGAAATATTTTTTTCATATTTGAAGTTTTAGTAACTAGAATCTTATAGCAGAAATATTTTCTTTGAATTTGCAGCTTTATTGGCTAGAATGTTATAGCAGAAATATTTTCTATAAATTTGCAGTTTTAGTAGGTAGAATGTTATAGTAGAAATATTTTCTATAAATTTGCAGTTTTAGTAGCTAGAATGTTATAGCAGAAAAAATTGCTATAAATTTGCAGCTTTAGTAGCTAGAATGTTATAGTAGAAATATTTTTTTCATATTTGAAGTTTTAGTAACTAGAATCTTATAGCAGAAATATTTTCTTTGAATTTGCAGCTTTATTGGCTAGAATGTTATAGCAGAAATATTTTCTATAAATTTGCAGTTTTAGTAGCAAGAATGTTATAGCAGAAATATTTTCTATTAATTTGCAGCTTTAGTAGCTATAATGTTATAGCAGAAATATTTTTTTCATATATTTGCAGTTTTAGTAACTAGAATCTTATAGCAGAAATATTTTCTTTGAATTTGCAGTTTAGTAGCTAGAATGTTATAGCTGAATTTTTTTTTTCATATACTTGCAGTTTTAGTAGCTAGAATGTTATAGCAGAAATATTTTCTATAAATTTGTAAGTTTTAGTAGCTAGATTGTTAATATGTTATAGCAGAAATAATTTCTATAAATTTGCAGTTTTAGTAGCTAGAATGTTAATATGTTATAGTAGAACTATTTTTTTTTTACAAATTTGCAGCTTTGTATAACTATATGCATGTAATACAAGTCATAGTTAATATTTAAAAATATGACACCCAACACTTATATTCTGTGTGTAAATGATTATAAAACCGGATAAGATTACTAGATCACGAGGTATTAATTTTACAGCTGACGGTAATAAGTTTAATCATTGATTATTGTCGGTTTTAATAATTGTGTGTATTGATTCATTATTATTGTTTTTTTCGATGATGATACCATTGTTACTATTTCGTGTTGTATCTGTATTTCTATATTGCTTATAAATTAGTAAAAATAGTTCAATTTATATCGAATAAAGAATTAAATATAAGATAAGTCTTAAATGTAAATATGGCTACAATCATTTTACACACTATTGTTTGGTTTGTAGATGACAAGTTAACGTTCGCTTCAAGCGGCAGATGCTGATATTGCAAACTATGTATACTGATGTTCACAAACTGAATGCAGTATACGCTATCTCTTGGTACCTCCCTGTAACCAAGTTGTATTCTATTAGTATCTTTAAAGAACAGAGATTAGGATGTTCAGAGCAGAACTGAACTGATCATTAATGAGATGGTGTTTTCTTAGCCAAGTTTGTCTGTTTCTCTATTTGACGGTGCATCATTAAGCAAAGTAGAATATCCCAATATTAACCCCGGAACTAGACTAGCCTGCTAGCTAACCTCGTATACTATTTGGTGATCGCCATATTGAATAAATCATAGTTTAGCTTACCACAATCATGCTTTTGAAATAGGTGTCTTCAAAATCAATCTTCGAACAAAAGTTGTATGTCCCATTAACCGGTCAAGATGACTACTTATCATTACCGAGTCTCAAACACTGACGAAGTTTGAGCTGAACGGCAACATGATTCAAATCAGATTTTGTTTCACATGAAATGAAACACTTTAATCTGTTGCTTCACGTTGATTTTCTTTTATTTATAACTTGGACCGGTTAGACATATCGAAACTATAGTTTAATGGTAAAATCTGGAATAAACAAGAGTTATGTCTCTCTACTGTATATAATTCTGATTGAGTGCAGGCATCTCAACCCTTTGACATCCCAGCACTACCGTGCTGGATCTCTTTTTCATTTGTTTGCATGCACAACCTTCTCTTTATAAGGTTATTGCATTTTTAATACAGGCAAATCTGTATATTAAATTTTAAATGCGTTGTCATAGTTTTTGTTTTATGTGTTTCTATACGCCCACATGAAATGTGGAGCGTATATTGCCGTCACCCATGTCCGTCGGTCCGTCCACAATTGCTTGTTAACACTCTACAAGTCACAATTCTTTACGGAATTTGATGAAACTTGCTGAAATTGTTTATTATCACCCAAGGATGAACCCTATTGAAAATCAAAAGAATCGGAAAATATTTGATATGAATTATTGCCCTTGTTCTTTAAAACGCGTTCGATTTTTAGCCTGTTAACACTGTACAAGTCACAATTCTTTATGGATTTTGATGAAACTTACTGAAATTGCTTATTATTACCCATGGATGAACCCTATTGAAAATCAAAAGAATCGGAAAATATTTGATATGAATTATTGCCCTTGTTCTTTAAAACGCGTTCGATTATTTTGCTTGTTAACACTCTATACAAGTCACAATTCTTTATGGATTTTGATGAAACTTACTGAAATTGCTTATTATTACCCAAGGATGAACCCTATCGAAAATCAAAAGAATCGAAAAATATTTAATATGAATTATCGCCCTTGTTCTTTAAAACGCTTTAGCTTGTTAACACTCTACAAGTCACAGTTCTTTACAGATTTTGACAAAACTTACTGATAATGTTTATTATCACCCAAGGATAAACTTTATCGAAAATCAAAAAATATTTGATATGAATTGTTGCCCTTGTTCTTCAAAACGCGTTTGATGTTTAGCTCGTTAGCACTCTACAGGTCACAATTCTTTATGGATTTTGATGAAACTTACTGAAATGTTTTATTATCACCCGATAATGAACCCAATTGAAAATCAAAGAATCGAAAAATATTTAATATGAATTATTGCCCGTTGTTCTTTAAACCGCGTTGATTTTTGGGTTGTAAATACGCTAGAAGACACAATTCTTGTTCGATTAGATTTTAATGAAACCTATTGAAATTGTTTATTATCACACGATAAACCCTATCAAAAATCCAAAACTATTTGATATGACTTATTGTCCTTCTTGTTCAAAATAGGTTTTAGTTTTTAGCTCATAACAGAGAAGGATTTTGACTAAACTTGATGAATGCTTAACCCTTGATGACATCGAGAAAAAAAGTGTTCTGAACGAAATGTAGGTCTATGACTATGACTACAGGTTGAATATTTGAAGGTTGATGTTTTCTGCCAAATGTTCTTTTTCAACAAAGCTGCCAGTGGGCGTATATTACCTTGCCTGGGTTTTAATACCACTCTGTGGTGTTATACTGTGATAAAATTTTTAATTTTGTTCTTTCTGTGATATTGTTTTAGTTTTATCTATTTAATAGTTTTGTTTTGACATGTTTATTTGTATCGTGTTCTGGAGCTATATCGGGTGTCTCAAAAAAACGTCCCCAACTTTGACGAACAGTATCTCAGCTGCTGATGACCCAATCCCTTTCAAAATTCTAACAAATGTACGTTAACATGTCTGTGCCAGACCCTGAAAATATGAAAGTCATTGAACAAAAATTGTATTGCCTCGAACAAAATAGCATGTCAAAATATTCAATATCAGAGCAACTAACATATTTGAATTTGTGTCCACTTTGCCATTACCACAACCACCAATATCCAACATTTTCCATCCTGATGAACTCTCTCAGATCACATCTAAAGGTACCACTCGAGAAGCGACCATCCTGCATTTCAGTTCTTGTTTAATCAGTATGTCTCTCTAACCCAAGTGCAGTACACCTGTTTCTTAAGAGAATCCCATACTGCATTAAGTCATTACCATCACCAGTGGAACAAACTGGATGAACAGTAACTGAAAGGCAGGAGGGTTGCTTTTTGGGAGAAATTATGAGATGAGATCGGTAAGAGCATTTCAGGGTGGAAAATGAATGATATTGGAGGTCGATGTGGTGAAAGCACAATAGACACAAAATGAAATGTATAGTTTGCTCTGATATTGAATTTTTTGACATGCTATTTTGTTCGAGGCAGTACTTAACTTGTGTACGCGATAGAAGCCAGAGTTTTTATCCGATTCGAATGAAACTTGGTGTATGTATTCATCTTGATAATATCTCGGATGAGTTCGAAAATGGCGCAATTCCAGTCGTCGGTTTATGAGTTATTGCCCTTGACTTAGTGAAAAAACATTAAAATTAACTTGTGTACACAATAGAAGCCAGAGTTTTTATCCGATTCGAATGAAACTTGGTATATGTATTCATCTTGATAATATCTCGGATGAGTTCGAAAATGGCGCAATTCCAGTCGTCGGTTTATGAGTTATTGCCCTTGACTTAGTGAAAAAACGTTAAAATTAACTTGTGTACGCGATAGAGGCTAGAGGTTTTATCCGATTCGAATGAAACTTGGTATATGTATTCATCTTGATAATATCTCGGATGAGTTCGAAAATGGCGCAATTCCAGTCGTCGGTTTATGAGTTATTGCCCTTGACTTAGTGAAAAAACGTTAAAATTAACTTGTGTACGCAATAGAAGCCAGAGTTTTTATCCGATTCGAATGAAACTTGGTATATGTATTCATCTTGATAATATCTCGGATGAGTTCGAAAATGGCGCAATTTCAGTCGTCGGTTTATGGGTTATTGCCTTTGGCTTCATGAAAAAACATTAAAATTAACTTGTGTATGCAATAGAAGCTAGAGTTTTTATCCGATTTGAATGAATCTTGGTATGTATATTCATCTTGATAATAACTTGGATAAATTCGAGAATTGTACGTTTCGAAACGTCAGTTTATGAGTTTTCGCCCTTGACTTAGTGAAAAAACGTTAAAATTAACTTGTGTACATGATAGAGGCTACAGTTTTCATTCGAATTGATTCATCTAAATATAAGCTCAAATAAGTGCGATGGTGCAATCAACTTTTTCAAATATTTAAATTTGCTGAAGTGGGCGTATGTTACCTTGCCTGGCAAGCTATCTTTCTACTAACCAAACAATTGCTAAAGCTATGAAACCTGTAACAGCCAAACCAACATCTAAACCAGAACCCCCTCCTATCAGAGCGTTCATACCCTTCAATGGGAACTCATCTTACAAAATCAAAAGATTGCTTAAACAATCTGGAATTGAAACCGTTTTTACTGGCCAAAGAACTCTGAAAGACATTACTCATGCGAATGGTAAACTTCAACCAACGAACAAAGCTTCAAAAAAGAATCAAAGATCATCAATCGAATTCAGCCAACAACCAATCAGCAATCCATGAACACATTAAAGTCACAGGCCACAAAATCAATTGGAATGAAACCATAACTTTAGCTATTAACAAAAGCAACAAGAAAGAAAGAAAAATTATTGAAGCCATCCAAATCAAAAGACATAATCCATCAATCAACCGAGATCCTGGAGTGTTTATCCCCAGAGCCTATGATCAACTTATTAATTAATTATCAGTAATTATATTCTTTAATCCCTTGTTTTGTTATGTTGTTTTGTCTTTACCTATATATATGCTTGTTAATCTTTGTAATATTATTCATTGCTTGATAAAGACCAGAGAACACTGGTTGAAACGTCGCTCAAATAAAGTTAGTAATTGTATTCCATAAGAATTGTTTTATTATATTATATATATAGGGGGATAACCATTCATTTTTAAAATTGACTCCAATGTTGCCTTTCCAAACTACCCGCTCCATTTTTATGGAGGTATAACGTTGCCAATATTGTCGAATGTGTTGCAACGTTTAAATACCAATGTCGTAATTACAAAATGCATTTGTCAATGCTGCAAAGTGTCGATGTGTAAAAATGCAAAATGTATAAGTATTATCAAAAATCCAATGAAATGCCACACGAATGCAGCCAACAATTTACTCCTTGCATTATGCATTAGTAACTTTGCATTACGCACTCTGTATTATAAAACCTTGCAGAATAGACTTCTACACAATAGAAGATATACCTTATATGGAATGATGACGTATTCATTTGTATACGTAAAAAACCGCGGATCAGATTACTGAATATTATTACCTCAAGTGTTTATCGTTGGCAGGTAAGATCAATTATTCCCTTTTGTATCTTAGTCTTAGTAAAAACATTTAATAAGATGACCTGGACACATTCAAGTTCAAAAGTAAAATTTTAAATGCAGACCGTTTCTAAAAGTGGAGGTGCCCTTGGTTGAAAATTTTCAAAATCAACTTCTCACTATCACCCCCAACACAAAAACTCCTCGGATTTCGGCCACTTGATTTTCAGATTTCGGAAATTACAAAAAAAAATTATAAATGACAAAAATATTTTGATGTAAAAAGAAAGAAAAATAACTGCCAAAAAAAGGGGGGGGGGGGGCAGGCCCCCTGCTTCGCGGCCCCTGAAATGTATGTAAATAAAATACAGAAATGTATAATAAAAAAATAATTTAGTTTGACAATAGATATAATATAAGTTTTAATATATTTCTTTTCAAAAAATCATATTTTGTTTAATACCGACTTATCTCCCGTAAAACACCATTCGATAAATAATTTTACTTCAATAATCAGAACCCTTCTAGAAAATGTTACATAATTAATTTATTTAAATTATAAAAACAGGTCAGGCTACTGCTACAGAATGTCTTTTTATTTTAATATTAGAGTCAGTGTTACTATTGTCCTGAAAATTTAAATCATTTTGGTTGATAAAATAGATTTTATCATTTAATTCATATAATCATCTTGGCTTCTATTTTCAATTGTGAATTCAATTCGCTTTAATAACATAAATATCAAATAATATTTTCCCAATAGGGATATTAAACCTTTAACTTAAAGTGATGATTAGAGATATGATCACGTTCAAAGGCTATAGCCTCATATTTAAAATATGTTTCAAGTAGCAATGAGAACGAATATAATTTCTCAACCTAATTGGAAAATATGATTATCATTTTTAAGTACATGTTCTTTAATAGGCTTACGCTTATCTGAAATATAGATACCTATTAATTTTTTATTCTGATCAAACTCAAGCAAAGCGTAAACAGCTATTCCATATTATATATCTTGTGGTTTTTCGAGTCAACGGTGTCAATTAATGTCGTTGATATCTTTGTACTTCTTTACCAAAATGTTCTGTAGTTTGACCTTCACGTCAGTGTTACACGGTAGGTTGCACTGACCACCCCATTATTTAACATTAATTGCCTGATTATGTTCAGAATTTTCTGAAAATTTCTTTAAACGCCTTTTGTTCAAAGTATGAAATTTTAATCGTAGATAAAGAGGCAAGTAATGGGAGGAATGAATGTGTATTGAATACCGTGGCAGGCATTAGATGTATTAATTATTAAAAATATATTGTTTTGTTTTAATTATTAAAAATATTGTTATGTGTTGGTGTGCAATCAATTGATGGGTTAGACTATTATTCAGACTGTATGGGAATCACATTGAAGATGTCTTCTCTGTGGTGTCAAACAATGTTTTTCTTCATAGTATTTTGGTAAGAAAATAAATGCACACAAACCCTGTACATGTGATGGCACTATGATGAGCTTGGATGCATGTTGTAGAGGGAAATCTTTGAATTCAATTCGTCACAAACGTTCTTGGCCGACTTGGGCATGTACTAAAACCATCCTGGGACCTGTGGATGCTGTTATTAATTTGAGAACTGATCTGACAGAAAAAAAGTCAAAATATTCTTTTGAAGTGATTTGCTCCCATGAGTATATTATTATATTATATAATAATGAGATGTTAGGCCCTCTCAGGGCCTGGGCCTCTAATCCCTGTGGTGTGGTGATGTCGGACAATTGGTTCGAAAATCGATCAAAAGTTCGGTGAATTTACAATAAAATTAGTAGCCTAGTCTGGTATTAATGGATTTTCAATCCACATCAATCATCCAATTAATAATAATATAGCCTACTTATTGTAAAATCTCACCGATATCATCTAGTTTTACTCTCTTGCATCGCAGAAAGGCAGTCACATGGCAACTGAAAAAAATGCTTCCTAAGCGGTTTTTCATTTCCGTTTCCGGTGAGTACGAAACTTTTAACTACCGAATCAAACTAACACAATGTCATACTAAAAGGCTACTCAATCACGCCTAAGCAATGTCGTTACGTTCGCGTTCCATCTTTTTACTCACATAAAGATGAAATTTACACGTAGCTATCCACCAGCTATGTTTATCGAGCAAATTTCGAGGATTTTTGTTATTATAAATATCGACAATAAACACTATTTAGGATATAGAATTCATTGCGAACATTTCATAGAGTTTACGTCACAAAAGAGTACTATTTCTAAGTCGGAAGAATAATATCGGTAAAGAAGAAACTCAAATACAAACCCTTTTTGACGCTTCGCCACCGGAAATTTTATTTTAAGACGATTCGCCACAGGAAACCCCATTTCAGACGATCCTCAGTGGGCTACAAATTTCGTAACTCAAAAATCGATAAATAAAATTTGAGTTATCTTGTTTTTTTTGTTTTGTCTTATATATTTTGTGTAGAAAAAACATGAGGTACAAGAAACGAAGCGATTTCTCTGTCCGTCAAGCACTGCAGTACATGTATTTTGAAGGTCAGATGAATTAATTCAGTCTACTGACAAGAAACGAAACGATTTCTCTGTCCGTCAGTCTTCAGCACTGCAGTACATGTATTTTGAAGGTCAGATGAATTAATTCAGTCTACAAATTAAGAAACGAAGTGATCTCTCTGTCCGTCAGTCTTCAGCACTGCAGTACATGTATTTTGAAGGTCAGATGAATTAATTCAGTCTACTGACAAGAAACGAAGCGATTTCTCTGTCCGTCAAAGTCGTCAGCACTGCAGTACATGTATTTTGAAGGTCAGATGAATTAATTCAGTCTACTGACAAGAAACGAAACGATTTCTCTGTCCGTCAAAGTCGTCAGCACTGCAGTACATGTATTTTGAAGGTCAGATGAATTAATTCAGTCTACTGACAAGAAACGAAACGATTTCTCTGTCCGTCAAAGTCGTCAGCACTGCAGTACATGTATTTTGAAGGTCAGATGAATTAATTCAGTCTACTACACAAGAAACGAAACGATTTCTCTGTCCGTCAAAGTCGTCAGCACTGCAGTACATGTATTTTGAAGGTCAGGTGAATTAATTCAGTCTACTGACAAGAAACGAAGCGATCTCTCTGTCCGTCAAAGTCGTCAGCACTGCAGTACATGTATTTTGAAGGTCAGGTGAATTAATTCAGTCTACTGACAAGAAACGAAGCGATCTCTCTGTCCGTCAAAGTCTTCAGCACTGCAGTACATGTATTTTGAAGGTCAGATGAATTAATTCAGTCTACTGACAAGAAACGAAGCGATCTCTCTGTCCGTCAAAGTCTTCAGCACTGCAGTAGGCTACATGTAAAGGTCAGGGGCCCGTTTCTCAAAAAAATCTTACGATCAGTTTTTGTCGTAAGTGTGGAATTTTACATTGAGAACTACCATCTTTACGACAAAAATGTATCGTAAGATTTTTTGAGAAATGGGCCCCAGATGAATTAATTCAGTCTACCAAAGCGATCTATCAGTAAAGTACCCGTGTTCCAGTTGGTCACTGTCTTTATCAATGCAGTGACAGTAGGTATACACGTCAGTATATATAACGAAAACATAACAGACTACCAATCTGTCGCTGTCTTCAGCACTGCAGTACACGCACATATTTTGGAGGCCGAATGTAAACGTTGAGCCTAGAAGATATTCAACAATCTATCAGTTTGTCGTAATATTAACACTTCAGTACTAGTAAATGTATTTTAAATTTAATGATCAGATTTTAAAGTTGTGCATAAAATAGTCAATCCGTCAAAGTCTTTGGCAATAACCATTGCAGTACCTATAAATGCATCATGACGGCCAGATGTAGGTTTTCTGGCTTCCTTATCTTGTTTTACATCTGATTTACCTGATTTACCTGATCTTCGATCTGTAATAAGCACTAAGGCTTCTAGATCACCTCGGGATTTTATTGTTTTATGCGCATTTGTGGAAAAAGGAGAGAATTATAATTGTGACGTTGGATTGGTTAGGGTTTTGGTACTTTTAATTACTGCATTGTGGAGGGGTTGAATTTTATGGTGTCAGACTTCCATGCTATATTTAGGTTGGATTTAAATTGGTTTATGGTTTCTGATGAGACAACATATTCAGGCAGGGAGTTCCAGTTATTAACCACTCTTGCTGCGAAGAAACACTTGCGGATGTCAAGTCTGGAATTTCTCTTTTCAAGTTTTTGACTGTGGCCTCTAGTCCTAGCGAGTCCTGATTTGGGTATGAGTTCTTGGTTTGGAAGATTATCTATTTCATTTAGAAACCTGTAGACTTGAATGCAATCATATCTCTTTCTACGGTATTCTAGTGTTGGTAGTCCTAGCGCTTTCAATCGTTCCGGGTATGTTTTGTGGGAAAGGCCTTTCACTATTTTTGTTGCTCTGCGCTGTGAATTTTCTATGTTCTGTATGTCTTTTGTGTAGTGAGGATTCCAGATTGTTGATGCGTATTCCAGAGTTGGTCGGATAAGTGATTTGTAAATAGGTAATAATATGTCTGTTTCTACTGGTTTGAAGGTTCTTTTTACCATACCAGTCAGTCTATTGGCTTTCTTGACGTTGTTACTTATATGTGTAGTGAACTTTAGATTATCTTGAATAGTAACTCCTAAATCCTTTTCTTCTTTCGTTTGTTCAATTGTCTGAGTAGTGGTGTTGGTGGTTAGATTATACAGGTGTTTTCTATTGTTGAAGCCAAAGTGCATTGATTTACATTTGTTGTGGTTGAATTCCATCTGCCAGTTAGTTGACCAATCTGTTAAGTTATCAATATCGTCTTGTATTTTGTTGATATCTTCATCAGTGAGGCTTGGACCAATCAGTTTGGTATCATCAGCAAATAGCTTTACGACGGAATCAACTATTTCGGGTAAGTCGTTGATGTATACCAAGAAGAGCACGGGGCCTATAACACTGCCTTGGGGAACACCGCTGGTGACATCAATCCACGGGGAAAAGGTGCCGTTGAGTGTAACTCGTTGTCTTCTGTCTCTTAGAAATTCTTCAATCCAATTTCGAACATGACTGTTTATACCTAGGGATTCAAGTTTCAGTAGTAGCCTTTTGTGGGGAACTTTGTCGAAGGCTTTTTTAAAATCAAAATATATCACGTCTACAGGATTGGAGTTGTCAACTTGGTTGGTAACATAGTCTAGGTAGTCTAAAAGTTGTGTTGATGTGGATCTTCTTGATCTAAAACCATACTGGTGAGTACTTATAAGTTCGTTTGATTCAAGGTGGAACATGATGGTGTCTCGCAAGATGGATTCCATTGTTTTGCATACTATACTTGTCAGGCTGATTGGTCTGTAGTTGTTGGCATCGGTTTTTTTTCCCTTCTTGAAGATGGGTACCACGTTGGCTGATTTCCATGCCTCTGGTAGAGAGCCTTCGTCTAATGATCTGCAAAATAGTGTTGTTAGTGGGTTTTTCAGTTCTGCTCCTAGTTCTTTCAAAACCTTGGGGTGGATTCCATCAGGTCCTGGGGATTTGGTTGGGTTGAGTTTTTCTAGTTTATGGATAATCATGTCTTCGGTGATGGTCACATCTGACAACTTGGGTGTTTGCTCACTAACGGCTATAGTTGGTATAGTGGTGGTGTTTTCAACAGTAAAGACACTACTGAAAAAGTTGTTCAGCTCGGTGGCCTTAAGTATATCTTCGTTAATTATCTGTCCATCCTTGTTGATGAGGTTCTTGATAGGGTTTCTAGTTTTAGTTTTCGATAGTACATACTTCCAGAAGTTCTTTGGGTTTATCTTGATATCTTGAGCCACGTTTCTTTCATAGTCTCTGTGGGCTTTTCTCTGGATGGCAGTAGCTTTGTTCCTTGATTCCCTATATTTTTCATAGTGGGAGTTGGTCTTGTTTTTGGAGTAGGCGTACCAACACTTGCGCTTCTCTCTCAGGGCTGTGATGACTTGTCTGTTGAACCATAATTTTCCTTTACTTTTCTGCTTGTTTGGTCTGGTGTTAGGAATGTGGTCACTAATTTCTTTTTTGATAATTTCCTGTATTCTTGTCCATGTCTTAGTAGTATTCATGTGTTGGATTTCGGTAGTCCAGTTTACTGTAGAAAGGCACATTCTCATCTTTTCATAGTCCCCTTTATAGTATCTGGGTTGAGGCCTAGTGGGTTGCTTACTTGGAACTTCAGATACGAATGATAGGATGATCGTGGCGTGGTCACTCTTTCCTACTGGGGATGTTATGTGGTGGTCTGCAATGGCATTTTCTTCTTTAGTAAATATCAAATCTAGTGTTGAGGGTGTATCATTCTGTCTCATTCTGGTTGGTTCAATTATATGTTGAATTAAGAAGTTGTCTTGTACACATTTTAGGAAGTTGTAGGTGTTGGATCCTGGTTGCTTGGTGGTCGTTTCTGATTTCCAGTCTATATCTCGGTAGTTAAAATCTCCCATTATTAATATATTGTCGTACTTGCTACAGACTTCTTCTATGGCTTGGTTTAGTTTTTCATTGATATCATTTGAGCTGTTTGGGCTTCTATAGATGCATCCAACTATAAGTGTATCAGCTGTTGTTGGAATCCTACACCATATCATTTCTTTGAAATCCATTGTGGACAGTTGTTCATCCAAATCTGAATTAAGGTTGGTATTGATGTAGAGGATGACACCACGTCCATGGAGTAAGTTGTTATAGTAGACGTCAAAACCTTCTATCTTGAATTCAATTTCTTCCAAATCTCCTGGATTCAGTTTTGGTAAAAACTCTGTTATGGCTATTATGTCTGGGTTGACGTCATCGATTAAAACTTTCAATTCTTCTCTTCTGTTTAACAAACTATCTACATTACTGTACATGACTTTTATATCTGTAACGGGTGCAGTATTTACAAGGTGGGTCGATTTAAAACTTTCATCCTATTCTTGATAGTAGTTTGTGTAGTCTATTGACATATTTTCTTTTCCGTAGATCATCGTCTCTTCTTCTTCGTAGATGTTGGAGTCATTGAAGTAGTCTGAATTATCATAAGCTGATCGATGTCTGTTTGTTCTCTGGGGGGCTGGTAATCTATACGGGGATGGATATCTGTGCTGTCTGTTTTCTCTAGATGAAAGCGGGGTACTAGCTACAATTCGGGATCTGTGGTTTTGTTTTGTTTGGATAGGTTGTATTCTTTGTTGTATTCGAGTTGGGGTTGAGATTCGTTCCGGTCTGGGTTGTGGTTGTGGTTGAGGTGGTGGTGGTGGGTTGGTTTGGAGATACTGGTTTCTGTTTACAGCTGGGACTATCCTGTCGCCTCTGATCATCACATTTTCACCTGCAGATTGTCTAAGCTTAAGTTCTTCTCTCAGTTTCCTTCCTTTTTCTCTTTGTTGTGGAGTCAAGTCTCGTTTGACGATAACATTTTGTAGCATGGTGTGGTTGACTAGTCTACTTCGCATTGTTCGGCATCCATCAAAAATTTGTCTGCGATCCTTTTCATTGTACAAAACTACTTTCACTGGTCTGATTTTGTTATCAGTGGGCTTACCAATTCGTATCACAGCAGATAATGTAATATCGGCAATACCAATCAGTCTCAGGAGGAGCTGGACATTTTCGGTGTCATCGGATTTCCTTCTTTCTGAGTTTTCTTGGCGGGATTCTGGGAGGTTAAATATCATGATGTTACTTGCTCTTTTCCTCTGTTCATCATTTTCCTGGATGAGCTCATTGACTTTTTGGGTGATGTCTGTTTCTATGTCTAGTTTTATATCGGTTTTCATCTCATTAACCGTTCTTTGGATTATAGTGGGGACATCGCGTTGGATTGACTCCACCTTTTCTTCAACTCGTCTAAGACGTTCTTGGTTGTCATGTTCGATTTGTTTCAAGCTGTTCTGCATTTGGCTCAATCTAGGTATATTCTTTTTGCATACCTTGCATGACCACATGATGCTGTCTGTTGTATCGTTCTGTACTAAGTCCAGCATTTGCGGTGAGAGTTTAGAGCAGGCCAGACAGAAGTAGTATTCACACATTTCACATCTGACTGAGCTTTCAGTATCTGATATGTCTTTTTCACACATAAGGCATCTGGGCACTCATACACAGCTCTATAATCTAAGCGTTGAAATTTAAGCTTTATTTTACATAATATAAATTGACATATAATTTATTTAAAAATACTTACCGCAAATGTATGCAAAATGTTGGCAAAACAGGAATAGAATATTTATCTTCTAAAGAGGGTATCCCACTCTTGCATTATAAAATTAATCCGTCTAATTACTTTAACAGTTTGAACAGCAATATACAGAACAACAGAAAACATTAAAAATACTATAATGTAAATCCCAGCCAGCGCCTCTGTAACCACGTTTTCCTCCATTTTCATTTCTTTTGTTACAGGTCGACTGCACATGCGCAAACGAAATGGCGGAAAACTTTTAAACTTGTATGCACAACACTTGCAAGCGTACTGGATAATCTTGATTAACAATAATGGGAAGTAACTCTCAATATAAAGCGTCTTTCACGGTCATGGCCGCCAAACGGACAAAACTCTTGCAGACAAAAAGCATCCGATATTTTATGCACTGCATTGAAGGTGTCCGCTTATTAAGGCTTGCATTGGCCGAACAAACAAGTCGGCCACACCTTTCTTATGGTCTGCAATGCATAAGTCTAAAAGTGTGCATAAGTAACAAATGGACTTATGACTATTTGCATAAGTATGGTCCTGTGAAGACGGACGGACGGACCGACGGACGGACGGACAGACAGGGGTGACTACAATATACGTCCTCATAGAGAGATGAGGGCGTATAAAAATACTTTTAAGAAATTGAGATAAAATTATAAATGTGGATCATCCAAACGAGTCCCGAATGATTCGGATTTCATTCTCCAAGACAAAATTACAAGAAAATCATGCAACGATACAACACAGATACTATAAAAATCCACACGATCTCACTAATCATATCTTACTCTACAGGCAACAAGGTTAGTATAAGTCAACAGTTATTTATGTTTACTGAAATTATATTCTTTAATTAAAGTCACATTGCGGGATTCGTTTGTTTACAAAATGAAATTTATGGGATTTCGGGACAAAAGGTATTCTAGCTTAATCTCTGATGTTTAATTAAGTCAAAAAACTAAAATTCACGGCTTTGGGTACTCAGATGGCTTCGATGCAGCTGGATTTAAAATCGGGATCTAATAAAATGATTTCCATAAATAAAATGCTAATGAGGTCAAGCGGGGGGCGTGTTAGTTAAATGACGTCACACTCCAATCTCCAGTAGCACATGCTAGTAGTGGGCGGAGCTTGTGAGTTATTGACGTCTCCCTCAATCAACTCGGTGTTGAAATGTCAACAATCAAAATTTCCTTCAAATGGCTGTAGAATTGGAACCACGAAAGGGAATCGATTTTTTTTTAGTTCAATATTCATTTCTAAGTGCTAACTTTAAAAAAAAGCCATGAGAAGACTTTTTCTCAATGTCCAAGTCTGGGCTTATGTGGCTTTAATTAATAATCTCAGTAAGCCCTTAAGCAATTAAACATTTCTTTAAAAAAAATTATTTTAGCGAATCAATTATTTTGTAAAAAAAGAAATTTTATTCTAACGCAATATCCGATACGTACTTATAACATGTAATGCCATAACTGATTTACTTTTTTTTATCTTCAGATGACAACGATTAAAGGGAAAATCCTGTACACCCCTGAGAAATTACCTAAAACATCAATAACCCACATTGCTACAGCATCTGGAATTTACATGCCCATTAAATCATTAGACCGAGTCAAATATATTAATTTGTTTTTCTTCAAAATGATTGATCATTACCTACAATGTTGTCAACCAATTTGGTTCGAGAATCCGACAAGGACAAAGCATTAAATCGTTTAACTGAGTGGGACGATAATCCTAATCTATTGATTAAAGGAAGTTTCAAGGGTTAAAAATTGATTTAACTCAGTGTTAAGTTTTATGCATACAAGCCCAGAGAACAAGGGCTTCTATGTAGAAAACGCAACCACTCACCTATCCCAATCAATGCCCACGATTTCTATTGTACCATCGTAAGCCACTTCACAAACCTGGAATATTAAATGTAATGAGAAACAAATTATTTGTTTATACTGGGAGGAAATGGCAAAATTAAGTTATAATCTGAAGACACACAAAATTTCGAGAAAAATTCCTATTCGGTGTTTTCATTCATTTTAAATAAATCAATTTGCGCCATTTCCATTCTTACGTCTGTGGCGTTTTATGACGTTTTATGAGGATAACTAGGAGACATTTTAAAAGCCGAACTCTACTTTTCTTTACCGAAAACATGTTAACAAACTAAACAACCAAATACGTCACTATGTTAACAAAGTAAAAGTGAAAGACGCATCAGAAAATGTCGTGTCGTTCTTACGTCCTGGTTAGCCAAGTCCAAGGTAAGAGCTGGAAAATCTAGCTTTTCCCATAGCCTGTTGGTAAAACAGTGACAGTCATCACCGTAGTATACAGCTTCCAAGGTTTCAACCTGTTTGTCCTTCAAAACGATTTCTGGAACTCCCAGCTTAACTTTCAAAAATTTAAAGCGTAAATAAATGTTTTCTTCATTGGCGTCGCAATCTTGAATTATCGCGGACTATTTTGTGATTTGGCTGATTACAGTTTACATATAAATGTCGGTCATTTTAAAATTGTACATGCTGAAAATTATGTGTACATGTGATACAAAGGCTTAATTAAAATTTCATGGCTGTTTTCTTCAATCGACATATTTTGTCGGGCGTAATAATTTTAATGAACTTCAACTAGGTTCGGGTCTGTTATTTCAATGACGTAAGAACGACGCGATAGTTTCGGATGCTACCAGATGCAACTATCGATCTTTATGGAGATCACTGTCAGTGACGTCATAAAACGCGTTAGTAAATTCATTGAAGGGTGAGATAGTTGAAATGTGAATTAAACTTAATTAGAATGGCATACTTTGTATTATTTCCTAAGTGATAAACTAATGTAAGCTGAATTTTTCAAACATATCACATCGGTTTATCACGTCATGAACAAGTGAATTCTTATTTTGAACATAAATTGTGGTAAGCAGCATAACATTTCAAGAATGTTTTTCAAAACTGTTTTTATACGCCCCACTGATCATAACATCTACCAACTTTTATTCTGATCCTGTTGAAGCAGAGCGGATACAGTTTTCCATCATTATTTAACTTACATCTATCCTTGTTAAAGGTGTAGAATTGACGTCATTGATGTCCTTGAATTTTTTCACCGTTATATTTTCTAGCTTGACTTTGACGTCAGTGCGACAGGGTAGGTCGCACTGATCATCCCACAACTTAACAGTTACGGCGGGCTCATGTACTTCATTTTCAAAAAATTTCATGAACCGCCTTTTTTTTCCTCCTACGGTATCTTGAACCTATGAAAAAAGCTAAATTAAAGCCTAATTTATCCTTGGTGATTTGGTCTAAAAAGCATTTATCCTGTATCTAATCAAATCATCTCATTTATTGTAGCAACTAATCAAGTCGATATATACGTTAATCGAGTAAATCAACTCTTGAAATGTTTATTACGTTTCGAAAGAATTTCCGTTATTTTTGGTTGTCACGTTCATTTAATTGTTTGATATCTTTTATTCTTTTTTTATTGTTTACTCTGCATGTTTATTTTATTTTTATTCAGGAATATCATAATTTGATGTATTTTCCACGTTAAGGAAGGAAGTTCTGTAACGAAGGATGGTCTAAGTAGTTTTCACAAGATTGATTAAATGAAGGGGGTATATATCAAAGGAGTCTTTCAAATGTCAAGCCATGCATGGCTGGTTGAACTTTGCATTCTAAATGGAAGATTAGAAGCCGGTTCCTTTACATGTTTTACACCAAATGGTTCAAGTGTTATAGACTATGCTTTGGTTAATCCGATATATCTGTCGTCAGTACTTAAAATTAGTATCTTAAACCTCGAAGTGTACTCAGACCATACACCACTTCGCCTTGAGCTATGTTTTTCAAAGAAGAGCTTAATACCTAATACTAGTTACCATTCAACGCCCATCAAACCAGTTTGCAGTCAACGATTGTTAAAATGGAACCCTGACAAAACCTCTGAATTATCCACATCATTTGCTACCATAAATTTGTTCGCAACTACCATTCCATGTACCATGAATCAAACTATTTTAGATGCATTAATCAGTGATGTGAGTAATAACGTATTTGATCGAGTTTTCACAGTTCTAGGTGTTAATGTCAGTTTTCCAAAGAAAAAACATAAACCAAACCTGCTCAGGCAGAAGAGTTTTTATTCGATTTGATTCATCTAAATATCAGCTCAGATAAGTGCGATGCTGGTGCAATCAACTTTGAATTTTCAAATTTGCTGAAATGGGAGTATGTTACCTTGCCCGGCATGCTATCTTTGTAGTTCTTCATCCCTTTTTATATTGTCGTCGCCCCTGTCCGTCCGTCCGTAAACATTTGCTCGTAAACGCTCTAAAAACTGTCATTTTTTAAGGAATCAAATGAAATTTGATATGTGTATACATATTCATAAAACGAAGATCAAGTTGAGCTATTTTCGATCGTTAGAAGCCGAGTAATTGCCCTTGCCCTAAATCCGTCGGTCCGTCCATCAACATTTGCTTGTAAACGCTCTAAAATCTAGAGTTGTTGACGGAAACAAATGAAATTTGATATGTGTATATATATTCATAAAATGAAAGTCAAGTTCGAATTTGAGCTATTTTCGATCGTTAGAAGCCGAGTTATTGCCCTTGCCCAAAATCCGTCGGTCCGTCCATCAACATTTGCTTGTAAACGCTCTAAAAACTAGAGTTTTTGACGGAAACAAATGGAATTTGATATATTGTGTATATATATTCATAAAACGAACATCAAGTTCGAATTTGAGCTATTTTCGATTGTTACAAGCAGAGTTATTAAAATTGATGTTATTGGACCTAAATCGAAAGGTTTGAGAAAGTTTAGTTTACTCCTGATTAAAATTAAAGCTTTTTTCAAGATTTAGGCCTCTTTCATGAGTTTTGAGGAGTTATTGCCCTTTAACCTCTATACAGTGAGTGCTTCTATCAACATCAATTGCTTGTAAACGCTCTAAAAACTAGATTTTTTATGGAATCAAATGAAATTCGGTAGGTATATACATATTCAGAAAACAAAGATAATGTTCGAATTTTAGCTTTTTTCGAACGTTAGAGTTATTGCCGTTGCCTCAAAGTCTTGAATATGCTATTACTATCTACGTTTTCAACCATTTTTGTTAAAACTTAGAATGTATGTTATTGGACCTAAATCGAAAGGTTTGAGAAAGTTTAGTTTTATCCTGACTGTTTCGTTAGGCGTACATGGCCGTGGTCCACTTGCTTTCCAGTTTACAACAATATGCAGAAAAACATTATAAAAGTATATAGGTGAAACAGATAACTGTCAACGTGAAGGATAGTATGAAACACACCCAGAAATACCACAAAGATATTTTATCTTCTTCTACATAATCTTCTTCGACATATTCCTTATCTGTTTCCTTGGACGAACTATTTTTCATATTTATATCAACGCGCGATGATCGTTTCTTCCTACAGATGAGTAAGCTTTGTTTGGTTTGTTTTAGAGTTTCTATTTTCACTAAAATAATGCAAATGATAGTACTCATAATTACAATTTACGACTGGGCGGCAGTTTCAGGGTAAAAAACTGCCACGACACTCCCAAGGGCACGGGGGATGTTGTTGACATATCCACGGATATTGTTCCTGGAGATGTTATTCCTTTAGGTGCCTGTAATCTACATTTGACATTTGACACATTCAACGCTATCAAACCATGCACTGTTCAACTCACAGATATATTTAACAGTTCTAGTTCGTGCCATTGCCTTATTTCTAAATGTTCATCAATAAATTGTAAAACTTGTCCTATTCTGAACACTGATACTCAATTCACAAGTTCACTTACAAATAAAACATATTTTACGCATGGTTTTGATAGTTTGAATTGTAAATCTTCTAATGTTATTTATGGTATTGAATGTTCTTTGTGTGGGCTCGTTTATGTCGGCGAAACTAAAGGTCCTTTACATAAACGCATAACTGGACATCGCCACTGCATCAATAATGGTAACGATCAAATTCTCTACCAACATTTCAACCAACCTGATCACTCTATTCTTTCCATGAGAGTTTTTATTATAGAGAAAATTTACCACCATACCAACAGTCCCACTTTGAGCACTCCATATCGTAGATGCCGCGAAGAATACTGGATTCGGACCCTAGGCACGGCTATTCCATATGGATGTAATGACAATGTATCAAGTGTAGGTAATTTATCTAGCCCGGCGTGTAGTTCAATCAATGTTATGAACTTATATACCAAGTTTTCTAGAAGAAAACGTAGTCATGGACATCGTAAATACACACCACCAAAAATATATCAGATTTCTATTGACGACCTCTCAGATATTATAGAAAAACCGCTGGGAACGCATCATATCCGCTCTAAATTATATTCCATTCCTTTGTCCAAGCTAAAAATACTTAAAAACGAATGTCTTAATACAAATTTTACTGATTTTGCCTCCAAGGAATACAGAGTTGTATCCATTATACTTGACATTGCTAACCGTCGACTTGCCACGACAGACGACGAGGCATCGACCAACACCAACAACACCTTTCTTAAATTGAAATTCGCTAATAAAGGTATCGATGCTCATCTCACATGATCCACCTCGAATTTCCTACACTTATACTAAATCTATTGCATCTAAAATATTTAATTCCCGTAATGCATTAAGTAATATCAATACACAGGATATTTTAAATAACCATTTGTCTTGTTCTTGCTCTACTTCTCCTTTCCTCTATCATCCAGCCGGACATGTAATAACCGGTAATTTAAATATTATCCAAAATTTAGAATTACGTAATGTATTTTCTAAAGGCCCTAAATATAGGGAACCACAACCATTTACATGGAAACAAAATTTCAAAATTATTATGGATGCTGTTGAGGAATATGCAAGATTATGGGCGAAGAAAGAGGAGGTAACTGCTGACACCCTCTCTGAATGGATTAAATCTATCAGACGTCTAATTAAACGTAAAATTTATTTACTTCACAAGTCAGTCAACAATAGTCCTAAGTCGATTTTCAACGATGTCCAAGTAATTGAGAATCTTGACGACTTGCATAACAAATACATTATTGTTCCCGCTGACAAAGCGTCTAATAACATAGTTTTTGTTTGTAAAAAATATTATTATGACTGTTTGATCAACGAACTTTCCTGTGGGGTATCAATACCTAATCCTACATATAAACGCACTAACTTTACTAAAGCCCCGATCTCACATAGGCGGATAGCGACGGATTATACGCCAACTAGAATTTGACGGTTTGAACACGGAGAAATGGTACAAAATTGACTTAGCCGTACAGTAGGCGGGATGTCACAGGGCTGCGCAACGGATGAGTCAGGGAAGCTCCTCGGTAATAAAGGTTGACTCGGAGGATGCGAGGTATGCAATCCGTTTGGAGCAGGTCAAATACAAAGCAGATACGGTAATGAGGTACAAATTGGCGAGTTGTGCAAGGTATGGAGGGACTTACTGGGTAGGAAGCAAGGTAAAGGGAAGGGTGTACTGCGGGTGTTTTGTGCAAATATGGAAGGAGCACTTTTTTATATTTCATCTCAGTCTATAGCTCCGATCTCACATAGGCGTATTCAACGCCGTATGAAGCGCGGATGGCCATATGAGACGATCCGTGGTGTATCCGAGAACATCCCCACAACGTCCCTCAACATACGTTGGATACGTATTTGATCGGTACTGATACGTGGATTTTGGCGGAAATTTCAAACATGTTTAAAACATCCGTCGATTCTTCAAGGATGGACGTCATACGTAGATAAGTCTTCATTGTCGTAGAAGCATACTTGGCATACGTGAAAGCATACTTGCCACACGTAACATATACCTCGATAATATCTCGTATCCGTAGTCGTCGGATCACTCATGGGAGCGACGTACAAATGCAGGGACGAGTCCACGAGTGCCTTGCATTTTACCTGCTCCATACGTATTTCATACCTCGCAGTCTCCGAGTCACCCTTCATTACCGTGGAGCGTCCCTGACACATCCGTTGCGCAGTCCTGTGAGATCCTGCGTATGTACTACGTACTGTACGGCTATGCCGGCGTACGTCCGTAGTTAATACTCCCGTACTCGGTCACACATCCGTCAACTTTCATTTCACCGAATCTTTGTATCATTTTTCCGTGCCATTCCGCCAAATTGTAGTTGGCGTATAATCCGTCGCTATCCGTCTATGTGAGATCCGGGCTATATAGATACTTGTATGTCACTCCAGTGAATGACCCGACAACTGTTTGGGAAGCACGGATACGAGGTATTATCGAGGTATGTGTTACGTATGGCAAGTATGCTTTCACGTATGCTACTACGGAATACCAGTCAACTCGTCGACAGAATTTTATCGGTCAACTCGTCGACAGAAATCCGCTCGTCGACAGATTGTGATGAGACAACTCGTCGACAGAAGTTTTATGATCAGACACATTCGTTCTAATAAGTTATTCACAGAAGGCAACATAATGTGTTTTTAATATATTTATTTATTCAACAAAATTTCAAACGAGTCTTTAGTTGGGTTTATATATGAGCACCGTTACCGATTCCTTTGGTTTTTATATAGGCTCTGGTTTTACTGAATACAATAAAGTGCGCGTTCGAGATGCCGATATGTTCAGGACGTTCCGTCAATATAGGTGCGTTCCGTATGCACACCACAAAAAAAAATTCCCAGATCAAACAAGTCATTTACTTGTGTAGACTGACAAGGCTAGTATCTAATATGCAATTAATAACAGCGGGATCATTTGGACTAAGGACTGAACTATGTTTAGTCCGTAAGTTCAGTTAATCCGTAAATTGATTAAATAATTGAGATTATTATCGGATTTATTTTTTAAGATGTATTTTTCAGAATAATACACTCTTCTGATTGGCTGTTTGCCTGTCAATCAGCTTCCGATTTATTAATATTCATGAGAAGTGAATACTTTGAAACAATAACAACCATCAATAAATTCATTACGTGACAAAAATCCTGTGATCTTTTCGAGACCGTAGCAATGACTGACAGGTGGCGCCATTCCGTCACGCCCAGTCTGGGTATTTCCATTTTTTTCTTCCTTGACACTACATTGACCTCTTCTGAAATTTATTCCCAGCTGATTTACTAGGGGCCTATCACAAATATTCAAAATTGTTTTATCAATTTCATTTCATTTGTCTGCAGAATGTCTTTAGGTCCGCCGAAATATAAATTTGGAAATATACAACCGAAATAAAGATGCTTCCCTCCAAGAAATTACCCGTGAAAATGATACACTTTTCGGAAAATTCCCGTGCTTAAAATCGTATTTTCCAAAAAATTATTTTAACGGTTGGTACTTTCATCAACCTAAAAACTATCTAAGATTCTTAGAATTATTTTAAGGCTAGGCCTACTATTCAATTCATACAAATACTATACGAAATGTCTGCTGCGATGGGCCGTTGGGTTTCTGTTGATTTCTACCGAAAATTCGCAAACCAAATTTTACCGTTTATCACAAACCAAATTTTACCGTTTATCACTCGCCAATTGCATAACGAACTCAGTAAAATGTGTCGACGAGTCGTCTTATGATGTGTCGACGAGTTGGTCAAGTCTGTCGACGACTTGGTCAAGTCTGTCGACGACTTGGTCAAGTCTGTCGACGACTTGGTCAAGTTTGTCGACGAGTTGACTGTCGACGAGTTGGCGTGTCGACGACTTGCCTAGACACCCTACTACGGTTATGAGGATTTGTGTACGTATCACGTCTATCCTGGAAGAATTGACGGATGTTTTAAACATGTTTGAAATTCTGCCAAAATCCACGTATCAGTACGGATCAAATACGTATCCCACGTATGCTCTCGGATACAACACGGATCGTCTCATATGGCCATCCGCGCTTCATACTGCATTGAATACGCCTATGTGAGACCGAGGCTTAAGGATGAAATATTATCCAATCACAAGTCTGTACTTGCCACTTTCAGAACTCCTTGTAGGGATGTTAATACAGATCTCCCTTTACTGTATTGGATACCCAAACTACACAAAAATCCTTATAAACAGCGATATATAGCAGGTTCTTCTCATTGTTCAACCAAGCCACTTTCCAAATTACTTACTTCAATATTAACTGCAGTTAAAGAGGGTGTTCAGAAATACTGCAACACTATATACTCCCGCAATGGAATCAATCAAATGTGGATTTTGAAAAATTCAAAAGAATTGTTAGAAAATTTACAGTCTCAATCACTTTCAAGAGTTTCATCTATACAAACCTTTGATTTTTCAACTCTTTACACTACAATTCCACATAGTAAACTTAAAGCTTGTTTAAAAGATCTTTTTTATAGTGTTTTCCATTCTAAAACTGGCAATGTAAGATTTAAATATATTGTTGTCAATTATAATTTCACATATTTTGTTCAGAACCATAGTGATTCCATTAACAAATTTACCGCCAACGATGTTGTTAATATGTTGGATTTTTTAATAGACAACATTTTTGTGGAATTTGGCGGTGATATTTATCAACAAGTGATAGGCATCCCTATGGGCACTAACTGCGCGCCTGTACTTGCTGATTTATTTTTATACACATACGAGGCAGAGTTCATGCAAGCACTCGTAAAAAATAACAAACGACTAAGTAAGCGTTTTAATTTCACTTATCGCTATATTGATGATGTCCTCTCTTTAAATAATCCTAAATTTAGTGAATATTTAGATTTCATCTATCCCGATGAATTAGAAATTAAAAACACAACCGATAACGTACACTACGCATCATTTTTAGATCTGCGTCTTGAATATGACAAAAAACAGAGACTTAGTGTAAAATTATATGATAAACGTGATGATTTTGATTTTCCAATCGTCAATTTTCCTTTTATGTGCAGCAACATTCCACATTCGCCAGCTTATGGAGTATATGTGTCTCAATTAGTTCGATACTCTAGAGCATGTTCTTTCTACGATGATTTCTTAGCTAGATCGAAGCTTCTAACATCTAAGCTACTACTACAAGGATATTTACCAAATCGACTCAAAATCTCTCTTAAGAAATTGTACGGCCCCCATCATGAACTAATTGATAAATATAAAATATCTGTTTCTGCTATAATTACAGATGTTTTTGCTTAACGATTCACTTTTTTTTAAACCTGTCTTCACGAAATTACTCACCTTTTGTTCTAATTTTACATGACACTACTAATTGTTTTGCCTACCTATTTTATCTTCAATATTAAACAACTATTACCGGTGTTGTTCTAGATAGTATTTGTTGACCCTTCTTCTCATCGGTAACACTTTTCGTCATTGAATTGTTCTCCTTTATTTGGACGTACTCAGCCACCCCCCTTTTATTATCATAACATTGCAATTATTATGATCAGTTACGTCCCTTAATTGTAGAAATTGGATATTTTCATCAGTTACGTCCCTTGAACTTTTAACATTTGACGTCTGGTCACTAATTTTATTTGACGCGATTTTATGCTTCTGTCTTTAAGTTGTAGTGTGTTAGTCTTCTACAAAGATGTGAACTAAAACCGACTCTAACTAAAGCTCTCTTAGGAAATTTTAAGACCGCCGTCAAAAATTGATTTATCAATACAAATCATCTGTTTGTGTTATGACTGCAAATGCTTTTGCTAAACGATTCTTTTTAAGTTATCTTCACGAAACTGTCGAGTTGTCACCTTATTTTTATAATTTTACTAGACACTACTCTTGTTTTGCCTCCCTCTATCTTAAATATTAAGCAGCTATTACTGGTGGTGTTCTAGGCAGTATTTGCTTGCCCTTCTGATAATATGGTTCCTCGTTGATTGATAGCGTACGGATTGAGTTTGTGTAAATTTGTCGTCGAGTCATGTTTGTTTCATCCGACGCTTTTTCACGTTTTTGTTTTGTAGTTTTGTGGATGTTTAACAGCTAGGACGGGTGTGGCGCCAGGCAGGGTATGCTTACTCTTCTAGACACCTGATACCACTTTTCATTATGATATACTTACTCATGTATGATTGATATAATTCCTCATATGAAAAGTTCTTAAGCTGTTACCTATGTTTCGTCAAAATGTCTTTTTGGATTTCGAGTTTCGTTTTGCGGTTCGGATCGTCAGTACTTGGTTTCTTTATAGTATATAAAGCACTAAATCCTTGTAATATCATGATATAGATGGATAAAACTGATATGGACGCGGATGTTTTGGGTAAAATACCACTAACGACATTCAGAAATACGGTGTAGGATAAGAGTATGGTGCTACAGACACTGTCTCTCCTGATGATGCCGGGATGAGAATTACCATTGGATTTAATAAAGCAGAGACAACGAGTTGGGTAATCAGTGTGATCAAGTAAAAATCTGGCAGTCTTTTAACGGTAAATTGAAATTGTAGAGCTGATTTGCCGAATTTCTGTGTTATTTGACCAGCGCTACTTATTACCTACCACTGACCATTAGTAACATCACTCGACAACAATTCAAAACCTCATAAATTGGTTTTATCAGATGTCATATACTGGTCTTTGATATAAAATCCACAAACTTGTACATCGAATGGAAACTTAATTAATCATCAAAGATTAAGCTAGAATGCCTTTTGTACCGAATTCCTGTTTTTTTTTTTCATTTTGTAAACAAGCGAATCCCGCAATGTTGAAAATGACAAGGAAGGTATTAACGATAACATCAAAACATTTGTCAATAATATTAAGGATTCAAAACCAGCCTCTGTGAAACCCTTGTATAAAACTCATAAAATTCGACAGGAAAACCCCCCATTTTTTCCTATTCGCCTATTAGTCGTAGGATGTGGCACACCTGTTCAACCTCTTTCTAAGGTAATTCAAACTTCTATGAAACATCTTGTTGATGACTTAGAATATCGAAATGGTAGTACTATTGAAGTATTGCAACGAATTGTCCAACTCAATGAGACTCAAACCCCTCTTGACGATAGAGTGGTCTTTCCAGATGTCTGTAACATGTACCCTAATGTAGATAATGATTAAGCCATCAAAACTGTAAAATCACGACTCCTCCTTTCTAAGAGCCCGGAAGGCCTAACAACCAACAGCATCATTGACAGTCTCAAACTCTGTTTAACATGTAATGCCGTAAACTTTAACAACAGAATATTTCTTCCTAATACTGGTTGTGCTATGGGACCTTGTCATAGCTGCGATTTTTCTGACATTTGGATGGCAGGTTTGATTTCAGAAAATCATGTATCTCAATGTCCTGTTGAAACTACTGGGTGGTCTATTTATAGAGATGATGGCTTGGATGTCCTGCTACATGGTATGGACGATTTACCTAACTTCCAAACTCACTTAGGCACTCTCCATCAAAACATTAAATGGGATGTCAGATTTGGAAAAGAGGGAAATATTTAGATTTATGGCTCCGTATTGAAGAAGGGCGCATTGAAGTAAGACCTTACAGTAAACCTACTTCCACTCATATTGATCTACATCCACGTTCTTGCCACGATCCGAGTGTTTTCAAGGGTTTCTATACGGGAGTAGGCCACAGACTTAGGCTTAATACATCAAAAGACGAAGATCTCCCAAAATTAATTGAAGAATACACCAAATATTTTGTTACCTCTGGTCATGACTATGCTAAAGCCAACAAAGGACTTCGTGAAAAAAAATCCTGATTGGCATCCTCCGATGAGCCTCGAATTTTTTCACACTGAAAATTATATAAAGAAATGGTCTAAGAAAAACAGAAAATAAAGGAGATAGAAAAGTTTACTGGATTTCTCCAACAGATCCCCGCGTACCTCATCAGAGACATATTTTATCTAGAAATTACCATATTCTATCTTCAGACCCAAAAGTTGCAGCTGCATTCCCTCGAGAGAAGCTAGTATCAGCCAATAGGAGAGAGAAAAACCTTGCGGAGCACATTTCTCCTACCAACCCAAAAAGCTTTGATTCCTCAAAACCAGTTAATCTCCCTAGAGGTTCTTATCAATGTGAAAAGTTTCAATCGGGTGGTCGTTGTGATTTTTACTCACATCTGAATGTTACCAATTTTGTTACCTCTTTTCACTTTAAAACTAATCATGCTATTGTCCGCCATCTTCATCACAACCTCAACATGGTTTGGTTTATTTATTTAATAGAAGATACCGTTTGTCAACTACAGTATGTGGGTTCAACAAGAGATCCGAAATATGGGATGACAAGTCTTTGTGATTAAGAAAGGACCTTTCCATGGTGGCATTAATTTCTTGCTGAACCCTATTCTTGTTGAAGAATCAACTTGGTAGACATTATCTCCAACATTTAACAAATTCTCATGAAGAGAGACATCGTAGTCCCTCTTTTGCACCCTTTCAAATGCTTACAAGCCGATTCATGTACTTCTTGTAAAGTATTCCTGATTTCCGACACCCATTCAGATGGGGAAAATGGCTTAGCATCTGAATTATCTAATATAAGATCCAGTGGCTGGGAAACGCCAAGCATCATGATGTTTGGAGTAAAGCCAGTTTGCTGATTTTCTACGGAATGTAATGCCATTGGTATTGGGGCGAGATTATCGTCCCATTCATGTCCTTTTCCGTCTATATAACATCTAATCATTTGAAGAACAGTCCTGTTTTACCGTTCCACCTGACCGTTAGAGGAAGGATGATATGGTGTCGTCCTGGTTTCACAAATTTCAAGTAAAGAACATAGTAACTTAAAGAGATTGCTCTCAAAGTAAGCTCCTTGATCAGAGTGAATTTGTAGTGGACAACCAAATGTGCAAATGAATTTCATCAACAAATTCTTAGCGACTTTTTCCGCAGACTGATCTGGTAATGGAATAATCTACAACCATTTTGTAAATTGATTTATAATCATTAAAACATATTTGTTTCCTTTACTACTAGTCATGAAAGGACCAAGAATATCTGTGTAAACGTTCCATGGGATAACCCGAATGATAACTTCTTAAAGATGCCTTTGCTTTGCGATCTGCCTTTTTTTTTTGTTGCTTAACGAACAATTCCTAACGTATAGTTTGCAGTCATTAAACATTCCGTACCACCAATATTGTTTACGAAGTCGATCGTATGTTTTGAAATGAACCGCAGTCTTGGAGGAATGAAAATGATACAAGATCAAAGTTTTTCAAATCATCGGGCGTAACCAATCTTTTTGAATTTGAACCAAGTTTATATTCGTTATATATGTAAAGTATGCTTTTGTCGAAAACCAACCTGCTTCGATTTAACCAAAGATATTTTGTTGTTGGATTACACAGATATAAATCTGAATCTCTACGACCAATCAATAATTAACTTAATGCTTTTATCTGAGCATTGCAAAGTTTATCTGCAGTATAACTCTCCAACCAGTTAGAATTTTCGGATACTGTAGATAACTGTACAGCATCAGCTTGAGAGCCGTTGCAAAGAGTTGAATTTGCGTCGTCTAATCTCGCTATCCTAATTGGAGCATCACCCATGACTCTTGTCGAGGCGTGAGGAACGACATCGTCAACGTCTTCGCAGAAACGCTCCCATTGATTAAGAGCTCTAGTACAATATGGACATCCACCATAGGGTGAATTATCTAGATTGCATTGCAGCCATCGAGCCAATTGACCTTGTACATTTTTTAAACGTGTTAGCCATACCAAACTATTATGATCCGTCCGAATGTAAAATTGCCTTCCTAGCAAAAAGTGCCGAAATAATCTTGTAAATTTGACCAAAGCCAGCAACTCCTTCCTGGTGGTACAATATTTTTTGGGCAGGAATAAGTACATTGCTAGCGTACGAAATGACGCGTAATTGACCATCCTGTTCTTGGGACAGTTCCGCACCAATTATTGCATTATCAGAGGCGTCCGAACAAAAACACCGTCTGGATAAGCTAAACAAGGCGCCGATATCAAAGCGTTTTTTGCATACTCAAATGCCGATTGGTGATCGGAATTCAATTTGAAATCAACTTTAGTATGAGCCAAAATAAATAGCAAACTAGTTTTGTCAGCGAATTTAGCAATATGATCACGATGGTAACTAGCAAAGCCTAGAAATGAAAATAATTTAGACTTATCAGTAGGAACCGACCACTCAATTAAAGCTTTTTATTTTAGCAGGATCAATCGAAATACCGTCTGCGCTTACTGAGCGGCCTAAAAAGACTACTCTCTTCTTCAATAATTCACAGTTTTTAAGTTTCAATTTTAAACCATACTTGATTCGATTCAATGTCCCCACATCGCAGTAAAGTAATAGCTGCAAACAACCACAAAGTCAAAGATCCAGAGCGAATTTCCATCTGGCTGTAACTTTTCTTGGTAGATTTATGTCGATAGAAACCTAATTGTATTATCCATTGAGCTATCTCTAATCCCATGGATGTAAATCGCAGAGTAGTCCAAACACAATCCAAACTAACACAATTATAAGTTCAGAAAAACCGCCACACAAACTTTAACTTGTTATGGTCCTCTTATTGACATACATATATATTAGACTTATACTCACTAGTGTTCAACAAGAATCAGTACAAAGTCAGCAATTACTTGGAAAAACACATATAATTTCTCTAAAAGTTCCTTAATAACACGTATTTTGTACTTCAGTAAGTTTGTTTCGCGTTTCATACATTTAAATATCTTTAACTATGACTTAATTGATAAATTTCATGGAGCGACTTTACACCCGACTTGTCAGTCCGCCATCTTGAATGGCCCGTACAGAAGATGTATGTACATCTGTGTTTTTTGATGTAAGTGAATCTGATGAAAACAATTCATCTGAATGTGGTGACTGGAATGACTGCAACGTAACAAGAATACATCCAGATGAGGTACCCGGAAGTGAACCAGCAAAATAGCAATCAACCTGGCAGCCCTAAAAGCTGCGCGCAAACTACCTCTCTGATCCTGAATTTCCATTGTCCACAGCTAACAGAAAGTGCAATACAGATGGCGGAGACATTCTTCGTCCAGAATATCAAACTGATGACCTAAACTAATGAAGGAAACATTCTTAGAAGCTATCACCAACAGCAGCTGTGGGTCCAAGCCCCATTTGAAGACGCCTCCTTGATCATGAATGCGGAGTCGAAAAGATTGTTTAATAGTTCTAGAATTTGTAATATCAAAACCCGACGGACTGCCAGATCCCTGAAGGGTATCTGCAGTATGTAATCAGTTGTATGACTAATTTAACAGTTTTTAGCCATTTCCCCGTAACATATCATACACTTTTCTATATGACTATCTCTATTGACCTAAACATGTATGATGGTCATTCTGAACATTTTGAACACCTCAGAAAGTCTGCAACTCGAACGGTTGAGAAGATATAGCTATGTTGGAAATAGAACCTTAAAAAAGGGGGCGTGGCCACTCAAAAAAGGGTGTGGCCATTTTCGGACTGTTCGTCCCGGAAAGAGATTTTGGCACACATGCCAAATTGTTCCTTGATAACCTTGACATTTGACCTTTGAGTATCAAGGTCAAAAGGTCAAGGAGAGGCGGCAATGAAAAATTAAGGTCCCTCAATATATACCAAGTGAACATCTCCATACTGAGCTAAATAAATTCTGTCCAGGCCTTTTGTATATTTTGAAAACAGCCAGTGGGAAAAAAACAACTGATGTGTCAAGTAAATATATGAGACATGTGTTTCTGTCTGCTGCATTATTACTGCATGGACGGAACCAAGAGATCAACTTTTTACAGTTTGTAATTGGCTTCATATTATCATGTGGTGGTTGTACTTTGAGGGTGAGTAATTTCAAGTATTATAGATTTAGACAACATAAAAAATGGCTTGTGGTAGTAAACAATACAGTAGGAAGCATTTGCATATTGGGAACACACACAATCTTATTAAAATAAGATCTTAATATTTCGTTTCGGATTTTTCTGCGTGTTTGAAACTCATGCATAATGGAGTGCATATCAAAATAAAAAAGAAACGAAAATATTGTCATGTAATAGAGGGGGGTCTGTTATTTATATTGCCATATTGGGGGGAAGGGGGGAGTTTTAACTCATGATAAGTCATGCATAGATTATAGAATCAAGTTGCTGTGCATAAATACCATGATGTAGCTTTGACTGATAGCCGTTGTTTATAAGTTATTGTGATAAGTAATTGTTTACTAGTTACGATCGTTGGTGACGTTAGTTTAGGCCTACCGACAGGTGGAATTTAGGTTGTTGTTGTTTTGTTAGAAACGTTTATTCCTACCTTAATCGGGATTCGCTTTGTACCGCATCCTTGTACGAATATGTAGACCTCAGCTTACAGTTAATAAGTCGATTTATTAGTCCCTTTGTCATGCATTTTGATTATAACGTAACGTAAATTTAGAACTGACTATGGCGGCAGCCATGTTTGTTGTCGTGTGACGTGTGCGTATGGATTTCTTGGTGACATTTTGTTAAACAAGGGGGAATTATTGTTTAAGTACTGTTAATGATTATCTTGTAGTTATAATTAGTAAGGTTCCTCCACATAGTACATTGTAAATAATAGTTAAGTCTTAAGTAACGTTACTTATTTGTAATACGCACTATATTTTGAAGGCGTAGGGATTTGTGCACTCTGACTTTACGCTGACGTAGGAGTAACCTCTAAGCCTAAATCACTTAGTCTATTAATAATTAATTCTAAGCTTTTACGCTAGGTAATTATCATAAAAAGAATCATTGTACATCATAATAGTTTGAGGAAACCCTTAATGGCATAATTTAATATGTTTCCATTGTATCTGTAATTTAAGTTTTCCTTGTCAGGAATATTTCGCATGTCAGGAAAAGGTAGTACCTGTCAGGAAACATTAAGGCTTCCGATTGGTTAATCGGCTCCTCTGAGGCTATATAAGGCCGAAAGCGCTTAGTAATGGCAGATAGCTCTTAACAGGCAACTGAGTAAGACCTTACTCTTAACTTTTTCCTGACACGGAATAATCTGGAACGTGTCAGGAATGATCAAAATTACATTTCCTTGCAAAATATAAATCTTCAGGAAATTATTTCCTGACAAACTAAATCCTGACAAATTAATTCCTGACAACCATATCCTGACAAGCTGCATCCTGACAAATGAGCTTGATAACAACTATAGAACTAAGCAAATTCCTGATAAATATGTCAAGGACGAATTGTTGTTTATATTCCTCATCCACAGAGATTGTCCGTCAGAAAAGCCTTGGACCCGGGGGTCAACCTGTTACAATATGAACTAAATTTATTTAGATTGGGAACACACAGTGACTGGAGGGATGCAGAACACACTCGCTTTTTGTTAATATTTACAAATGTATTTGGCACATCCACGTTTTCCAAAATCATTGAGGGTGGGGATTCCATCAACATACCTCTCTCGGTCAATTATACATGATCAAAGAAGACTAATTGTCTTTTAATATTCATTATATTCTTTTTATTTTAGACTATTGAACGATTGTGCAACATGGGATTGTCTGTCCATCCAGTAACAATCCACAAGAAGTTGGAAAGTTGGCAAGATGATTTAGACTCTCATGTTCAAAGCATGAAGACTGCTTGGGAAAATGGTATAAGTGGCATAACAAAATATCAGTTGGTTGGAGATAACTGGGACCGGAACATACTTCCATCATACAGAACTTCACAACAGAAAACATTGTCTCTACATTTGTTTAATTTGATAGCTGTAGAGGATAGATTCACATCAAATGTTGATAGTTACTGAACTTATAGATTTAAAGCAAGTTTCCCCCATTCCATTTTTCATTTCATGGGGGAAAAACTTGCTTTAAATCTATAAGTTCATGGGGGAAAAAATGCAACCAAATTGAGCGTACCCAAAACAAAACCTCTACATTTCATAAAACACCCTACAATTTTCATAGAATTCTTACGACAAACACCTTCAATAAATTTCCTACATTCCATCAAAAAAAAACATATTAAAAATAGGATGAGTTTAATTTTAAAACATGAACAATACAGATTCGAAGATTATTCAGGCGACGGTATCTTTTCATCTATATTTTCTCTAGGTTCAAAAATAATTCCAAAAGTAGCTGGCTTTGTTTCAAACAACAAGTCCCTAATTTCCTCCGGAGCTCAAGCAGTTGGGTCCGTGGCAAAAGCAGGAATTAGAATAAACGACGCCGTGAAAAAATCCGACGAACTGAAAGAATTACAGCAAATAAGAGAACTACGAAACAAGAGAATAGAACAGCAGGTAAAAGAGGGAAAAGGGTTTAAAGTTATAGGATAAAAATGATAGTCGCTCACGCTCCAAAAACCTATTTTGGTTCCGATATTCAAAAATCATTAGGATATCTTCCTGGATTTCCATGGGCCAAATACTCTGGCGAGAAACATCTTCCAGGTCATAATTACACCGGTCCAGGTACTAGATTAGATCTGCGATTAGACGAAAACGATAAACCAAAACCAGGTGAAGAACCTGTCAATAGAGTTGACGCTGCTGCGCTTAAACACGACATACTTTACAGAAACAAAGACATAAACTTCAGACACGAAGCAGACAAACAAATGATAATCGAACTCGAAAATATTCCAAATCCAACATTCAAAGAGAAAATGCAAAGAGCGATAATCATAAAACTGTTAAAAGCAAAGATGAAATTGGGTATGGGATTGGCGGATGAAATTCATAAAGAATTTAGAAAAAACAAACATTATTTAAAAGTTAAAGTATTTGATAAAGATGAAATATGGTCAGCAGATTTAATTAATATGCCAGTTGAAAGGGGATATAAATATTGTTTAACAGTTATTGATTTATATACACGTTATGCTTGGGTTATTCCTCTCAAAAACAAAACTGGAATATCAGTCAAACACGCATTTGAAACCATAATGAAACAATCTGACAGACGGCCCCAAAAGTTATGGGTAGATAAAGGGAGCGAATTTTATAACAAAAATATGAAATCTGTGGGGTTTGAAATTTACAGTACTCACAACGAAGGTAAGGCTGTAGTTATTGAAAGATTCAACAGGACTCTAAAAAATAAACTTTTCAAAAAGTTCACGGAATTAAAATCTCAAAAATGGCTAAAAATATTACCAGAGGTCGTAGACGAATACAATAACAAAATACATTCATCTATAGGAGTGTCACCAGCACAAGCCTCAAAAAATCCAAATATTATAAGATCAATTAACGCGCAACATAACTACGAAAATGAAATAAAGAATCTAAATGTCAAACCCAAATTTAAAATTGGAGATCGACTTCGTATTTATAAATATAAAAGTAAATTCGAAAAAGGATATGTTGGTTATTGGACAAACGAAATATTTATCGTAGATAAAGTAAATAGCACATCCCCTCCAACATATGAATTAATCGATCAAGACAAAGAACAAATTATAGGTAGGTTTTATCAAAATGAACTTCAAAAAACTGACTTTTAAAAATGAATGAATTTCTCGATAAATATGGAACCGATACAACCACAAACTTCCAACTTATGAGATGGGCGAATGAGTTAAACATATCACCGTTTTATTATTGTATGAGAGATGAAATAAATAATCTCAAAAGTAAGAAAGGTAAATTCTACGCTATAACAAATATACACACTTCCGATCAAAAAGGCGTTCATCATTCTGCTTTGTACAAAGACTCTAACTTTTATTTTTTCGACTCTTTTGGATTAGATCCCACTGAAGAGATAATGAATATAACTAATCAACCAATTAAATCTTCTACATTTCAAATACAAAATCCGGGTCAAAAGTTTTGTGGACAACTTTCACTTTGGGTTTTATATCAGTTGAGTTTAGGAAAACAGTTCGAAGAAATTGTAATAAATTTAACTCAATAAAAATGGCAAATAAATTTGGTTTAGGTGCTTTACCTTTAGATACTAAAAAACCAAACACTACATTTCCAATCAATAAAATCAAACCATATTTTGTGGATCAAATCGGAGACATTCTTCAGGGTGATATTGATATGAACAATTTTGGTATAACTAATTTAAAATCTCCGGAAAACGATAATGATGCCGTTGATAAGAAATATTTAATGGATCAAATAAATTTAATTGAAGTAGATAAAGACCATTTAAAAGATCGAATAGCTGATGTGAAAAGATTCTTCAAACGACAAATAAATAATAAAGATTTTATAAATGAATCTAAATTGAAAGAATTAGATTATATTGATGATGGTAAATTACAAAAAGAAGTAACAAGTTTAAAAAGTTTTATTCAACAACAATTAGTCAATACAGTAGATAAAACTCAATTACAAAATTTAAGGTCATTAATATCTAATTTAGATGATAAACTAACAAAGCAAAAAGTAGATCTTAAACAACTAATATCCAATATTAATCCAGGCATAAGTGAAGACAAATTAACCGCATTAGAAAGTAAACTGATAGCGAAATACAAAAACAAATAGAATCTATTCAACAACAATTAGTCAATACAGTAGATAAAACTCAATTACAAAATTTAAGGTCATTAATATCTAATTTAGATGATAAACTAACAAAGCAAAAAGTAGATCTTAAACAACTAATATCCAATATTAATCCAGGCATAAGTGAAGATAAATTACAACAAGAATTAACTGCTCTGGAAACTAAATTTAAAACTGAATTACAAAACGAACTAAAATCTATTGATGATAGTGAAATTAAAACTTATATTCAACAACAAATACAAAATATTGATGATAGTGAAATTAAAACTTATATTCAACAACAAATACAAAATATTGATGATAGTGAAATTAAAACTTATATTCAACAACAAATACAAAATATTGATGATAGTGAAATTAAAACTTATATTCAACAACAAATACAAAATATTGATGATAGTGAAATTAAAACTTATATTCAACAACAAATACAAAATATTGATTATAGTGAGATTCAACAACGGATAACTACTATTAATAATGAAGTTTTAAAACAGGAAACAAATATAACCACATTACAAAATAATCTCAATGAATTAGAATATATTAAACCCTATTATTTCTTTCTTCCATTTTCTAAAGACAATAAAGATTATTTGGTGAAAGAACTCGGTGGAGACTTCCTTTATAATTCTAAATATGGGTTTAAAATATTTACGGGAGAATATTTTAAGTATATTGGTATTGCTTCAAACATTTTTGATAAGCTGAGACGTTTAATTGGGAAAACTATAATTGAAATTGTTTTTCCTATGAAGGTAAAAGTTGATTTTCCAATCCATGATCGATTCACTAATTGTAAATCTCTTTTATTTGTTCACTTTATCAATAATGGTAACATCGTAGATACTAAAGAATTTAAACCTTGGGAGGAATTTTTACCTTTTAATATTTCGTCAAATCAGTTGTATGTAGATAGGCTTAGAATCTCAATCGAACCGGATGATGAAAGGGAAAATTATTCATTTGATACATTTGATGACATGATATTGGAAACGGAAACTCCACCATCAGCAAGCATAATTAGAAATCAAGAACCACAAAAAGAAAGCACACAGACTTATGATTTTTTACGAACAACAGACTTTGAATATGTGAAACTATATTTTGTTCATAATGATCTTTACTTCTCTGTTGATGTTAATAAAAATCAACAATTTAAACATTTTCCAATAGCATTAACAGAAAATATATATATATCATATTTTTTCATAGAAATCTCTATTGAAAAAAAAAACAAATTTTTTTGTTTATCGGGATAAGAAGAACAAGGAGTCAAAACAAGAAGCATTTTTAGTACAGGTACATGTCACTATTGTACAAAACCCTAAGGATAATAAACGTAGAGCATTATCGGAAGTTCACTTAATTTAACGTTTAAAAATGGAACAAGAAAGTAGACAAAAATACCTGATAGACAAACAAAACGAACTAAAAGTAAAACTAGAACAATATAATAAATGTAAGAAAAGATGGAGTAGAATTGATTCTGCTTTCAAAGCACTAAGTGTAGTTTTAACAGTAGGAACAACAATTGCAACGGCAGTAACTGGCGGATTGATGGTGCCAATACTTATTCCAACTGTATTAGCCGCAATTACTGCTATTCAAACCTCATCTTGTGGATTGATTGCTATGGGTTTTACATCCAAACAGAAATCTTATTTTAAAAAGAAAACAGATATCTTAAATACATATCTTAATAAGTTGTATATTTTCTTCGAAAGATCAAGAGAAGATAAGATCATTAGCGTTGAAGAGTTGGAAGAATTTAATGAAATTTTGGATAAATTTAATATACAAATATCAGCAATAAAAGATAATAAAAAGAACTCCAAAAATTAAGTAATTAAAAAAAAACATATAAAAAATATGAATAACATTGAAATTATAGACGATGAAACATTCATAGAAAACGTACTATTTACCGATCTTATCAGGGCTATTACTCATAAATTTTCAACATTTAAGGGTCAAATTGAAATAGATGGTAGGATAATCGAGAATGGAAATCACAAACAATTCATGAAACTTCTTGGTTTCAATTCCAAAACTTTTAAGACTATTTTGTCTAATATGGATGCAAAATCTGACTGCTCGGATTGGTATTTTACAGGGAAAATAATTTTACGTAGAGACAATTTTAAGGAAATAAGAAGATCAAACGCTGGTAGAGGAACTGAACTACTTAAAAAGATAAATGAATATAAAGGTAGAAATTGTTATATACCAACAGATGGTAACTGTTTTATCAAATGCGTAAATCATGTTTTGAAAAAAGATTTAACAAATAAATTTCAAACATTCATTAATACATTTCCAAAAGCGAATAGAAAAGGAGTAATGACAGCTGCTAGAATTAATAAATTCAATGAGAAATGTAATACTTCATTTCAAATTTACACTCCCGAAAATAGAAATGTACGCCCCGCCCTCACAGATGTAAACATGGACAAGGCATTAGATTGGGTTTTATATTTACATAACTCACATTTCTGTCTTATAAGAAGAAATCAAAAAAAAAATAGGGATTAAAGAAATAGAAGATAATTATGAACAGGTATGGAAAACATGTAGAGATGATAATGCTGTAAAAGAAGTATCACCTTTGAAACTAAACGTATTTTCAAATATGAGTGATGATACTTTATTCGCTTGGGACTGTGAAACGTATTCAGATAGTGAAACGCGTAAAGCAATTCCTTATTCATGTACGTTAATTAATTTAGAAAAGCTAAGAAAAAAGTTAGAGATGATACCTCCCACTGATAATATTCCAGAAGCATTTTATAACAAACTAATGAAAATAGTAGAAATATTTGTAGGCACAGATTGTATAGATCAAATGTTGAAATATTTAGGTAAATATGATAAAAAAAGATTAACATTGATTTCTCATAACGGTAGTGGTTTTGATAACTGGATCGTAATTAAAAACGTAAAGAAACTAACACAATGTCCACTAATAACACCCAGAGGAATTCTTTCTTTACCATTATCTAATCCATACACTGATGAAGATTTACAGAAAAGATGGAAACGACAGAAAGATATAAAAAGTAAATCCAATTATTTACAGCATATTAATTTCACATGTTCCTATCAACACGAAGCATCTAGTTTAGCAACATGGGGAAAGTCGTCTAATCTACCAATGAATTTGAGAAAGATCGTTGATGTAGACATTGCAAAATATACCAAAGATAACTGGGAAATTTTAAGACACGAATGGGAACCATATGCAAAGCGAGACACCCTATGTCTTGGAGCATGCTTGATAAAATATAACAAAGTTATGAAAGACGTTGTATTCCAGAGCGTTTCTAATAATCTAACGGCTCCATCTCTATCTTTAAAGGGGTGGTATTATTTGTATCATTACGATAAAGAAATGGTTGAAGAACCATATTACGAAAGTACAAGACTCGTACCAAAACATACTGAAAAACAAAATATAGAAAAGGTTTACTCACACACTAACCCTTTTATAAGACATTTTATAAGACGCTCTATTAAAGGAGGAAGGGTTTCTGCAAATCGAAAAATATTTACAACTGATAAAATCAATGAAATTTGTGATGTATTAAAGGAATATACACAAACAAATGACGACAACATAATTGATTTATTTAAAGAATATAGTAAAAGTGATAAAGATAAAACAGAGGTTAATTCAAAACTTAAAAATATAACATGTTCTAGACTGATGGCATTTGATGCTAACGGTTTGTATGCTTCTGCTATGTCAGATTTCGATAGTGAATATCCCAAAGCAGAAAGTGGTAGACCGTTTTTACCAGAAGAAAATAGAAAATTTGTCAAGCTCTTCAATGAACAAAACTTTAGACCCAAAACTGCTATTTTAACAGTTTGGTTTGAGTATCCCAAAAACATGTTCTTCCAACCGATACCAGCTAAAGATAAAATTAGTTTTACGAACAAAGAAGGAAAAAAGGAAACTGGCACTAAAATCAGATTCAGAAATGGTTTCTGTTCAGATGTTTTAACATCGGTCGATATTCAAGAAATAGTAAAAGCTGGTGGACGAATTATTAGAATATTAGATGGCATAGTATACGAAGAAAACTTTAGAACTCCTCCCTATAGAGACTACATTTTAATTTTGAGAGATCTAAGAAATCAATTCAAAAGGGATGGCAATATCGTTGGTAGTAATTGCATGAAATTATTAGGTAATGCCCTGTATGGGAAATCTATTCAGAAGGATATATCTTCATCAAAACATCTTTGGAATGACGTAACTTTAAAGGCTAACTTTGATTCACATGTTAAACACTATGAAAAAATAAATGAGACTCAATACATTGTTGATATAGAAAAAGAAGAAAAAGAAATTGACGATGTAAATAGTAAATCTGCACGACTTACACCCAATCATTTGGGATCATTTGTATTATCGCACAGTAAGAAAATAATGAACAATTTTATTCACGTAATAGATGGGTTTTATCAACCGGAAATATACTATACCGATACTGATAGTTTATACATTTCATCTAGCAATTGGAATAAATTAAATGAAGCTGGATTAGTATCCGAAAATGAATACTGTAAAGGAAAGAATGATTACGGTGATGGTGGAATTATATTCGGTTTATATTTAGCGCCGAAAGTCAAATACAATATCATACTAACTTCAGATGGTGTTTTAAAAGAAAAGAAAACATTTAAAGGTTATTCTAATGATAAGATAACTGTAGACGATTATATTCGGTTGGCTAGTGGATATGATATATCAAATGAATTCAAGAGAAATTGGGAAAAAAGTTTCACAAATGGAGTAGTTATTCCAAGGGATGATGATAAACAAAAGAAAGTTTTTAGAAGTTATTTAAATCTTGTAAAGAGAAAGGCTCCAAATAGTGAAGGAATCATGTATCCTTATTGTAATAAAGATGAATTGAGTTTGGATGAAAACTATGAATTTGATGATTTCGATTATCTAACTATTCAAGAAGAGAATGAAGAGTTACTTAATTCTTTTTAAATGAAGTTGAATAACAATTTCTTCGTTTCCAAAGTCTATAAACCTATTTTTACCATCTTTGATTTCCAGATTTATATCTTTGATCATAAAGGAATTAAGTGGTAAATATGTTGTTTGAAATGGTTTTTCTATAATTCTATATCCAATCGGAACAGTGAATGTTGGAAGACTGTAAATAATCTGACGTTTGTATTTATTGAAAAATCCACCGTTTATTAAATTGCAATGTATATTGATCACATCGACATCATTCTCGATATTAGCTTTATGTGGTGCTATAGTAGATTGGGTGTATACTCGTTTATCAAATCCTAGTAACGTATTCAATGAATTTTCTACGTTGAAATCAACTTGACTATTATTTCTTAATATCAATTTCATTTTGTTCAAATTTAAATTACCTTCGAATTCAATATTGTTTTTACCATTGACACTTCCTGCGTATTCAGATAGGTATTCGTTAATGGCTATGTATTCGTAACTTCCTGGTAGTAAACTTATGGTTTTGAATGTAGCTCCATTATCTGTTGATATTTTTATTTTGTTATTATCTTCGATGATATTTCTAATGGAATTGTAAACAGAGAAATACTTTAATCCCAATTCATATTCTTGATTTCGATCGAGTTCATACTCATAATCTAGAGATAATTTAATGTCTGATTTATTTGAGGTGATGACGAATAGTTGACTCATTTTTAATAACACTTTTATAATCATTTTTATCTATGATACCTTTTTGTAGGAGTCTTTTTAATATACAATTTAATTCATTATATTGTCTGTGTGATTGATGTCCTTCCTTCATTGCTGCTAATATTATTTGTAATCTATTAAGCAATTCTTCGTTGTTGTCGGATAAAAAAATTACACCATCTCCTGTATGTCCCAAAAAGTCATCGATTTCTTCTATAATATCATCACTGTAGTTATCATCACTAGCATCGGTGTTATCATCTAATTCTTTTTCCAGTCTTCTTAATCTTAAAGTTTTTGGTCCTCCTGTCCTTGTCGATGTAAGAATGTCCACGTATGAATTTAAATCTTTGAAATTATAATCTTTATCATACCCATTCAAAAGATTAATCATACCGGGTGTTAAATCATATATAGCGTCTATTCTGTCAATCTTAAATGTTGGGTTGTTTTGATTGAAACGTATCCTAAAACCGTTAAGAATCAATCCATCCTGATCAATTGTTGGCTTTATTGTTTTGGTTAGGGTTGGATTTGGATTTGAAAAATAACGTTTTATATCATCTAATCTCCTGATTACGATTCCATCATCTTCAATGGGATATTCTATTTGTGGAGGAGATTGTTGAATTTGTTGTTTAGGAGCTTCTAATTTATTCTTGATATCCTCTTGACTTTTTAATATTGGTTTAAATAAAGTTTGTAGATTTTCTGTTAATCCAAGTTGTTGTAATCTGTTATTTTCAACTTGGGTCTTTATTTTATTCTTAGCTTTGATATATTCTCTATTTCTTTTTAAAATATTATTCCATTCCATTTTTAAAAAAATAAATTAACATATGTTGATCATTACTCTTTCACCCGCAGGTTTTCTGGTATTAACGAATACATATCCATATTCCTCTGGATTTCTCCATTGAGCTTTACAAACCTTTTTAAACGAATCTCTGTCCATTCCGTGATTTATCGACTGTATGATTTGAGATAAATCTTTATCGTTTAATTCAAATAATAAAAAACAATTAGCATTTTTTCTAATAAACATAGAATCCATCCCGTAAAAAGATTGGGATTGGTATAAGCAGTGACAGTTGTGATGTCTTCCCTTCGTGAAGAAATCTTGTTGAACAGTTTGATTTTTTTGCGCTACGCAGTCGTCAAACAATATTAAGTTCTTTCGTTTACTATCAATATTAGACAAGTCCAGATCATTTACATTTTTTGTCAGAAACACTTTTATGTCAGTTGGATTGAAAGATGGATTCTTTTCTTTTATGAAGGTATCTAAGATATCTTTTATTTCCATTTCTCCTTTATCGTAATATTGAAATAATTCTTGAACATATTTCTTTGGTAAATATTCTAAAGCTTTGAGAAATTGATAATACGATTGTTCTGGTGTCGTTGTGTAGATATATAGAGAATCAAAATCTAAAAGGTTGGGTGTTGTCAACATGTTAAAAGTGAGATGAGTTTTCCCAGAACCTGAACTACCGCATATACACATGAGCATTGGATTATTAGGAAATATTTCTGAATGATTAAATTTCTTTTCCATTTTTATGTACCAAAAATTACACCTTCTCCTTTATACTTTGAAAGATATATTCCTTCTCCACTGTGTATATTTTTAAAAAATATTCCATTACCCTTATGTTTGACTTTGATTTCCCCTGTGTCAATACTATCCACTAATTTAGTTAATCCTTGTTTGACAGTTTTCTTAGTTTCTTCACTAAATCGATTTCCAAATTCTTTAACTGTACCTAATATGTCTGCTACTCCCGAACCTTTTGCTAACTTTTCCATTTCCAAATTATGTCTACGTTTTTCACTTTTTTCAGCTTCGGCTGCTTTCTTGGCATTGACGGCTTGAACTATTCCTGCTGTTCCGCCGGCCGTGGCACCGGCTGCGGCCAAACCTGCAAAGATCAAGGGTAGGAAAGGTAAAAATCCACCTTCCTTTATGTTCTTGTCAATTCTTTCCAAATCTATATCATCTCGTACTTTACAGTGTTTATATTTATCAATAAGTTTTTTAGTTATGCTGATTCTTTTACCATTGTAAGTAATTGTAGTTGGTTTTTCTGTTTCGATAGCATCTATTATTCTTTTTACTAAAGTTTCGGGTTTCATTTTTAAGGGATTAATTTATTCTATTCGAATCATCCGTCTGTCGGATATTTTTATTATATGTTTTGCTTCTTCCAATAATAAACAATAACCGGTTACATCTCCTTGTGTTTTTTCGATATGAATATTTATGTTTACTCCAGTTTTGAAAAGATCTTCTTGATGAGCTGATAGATCAAAACAGAAGATTGGGTGATTAATTGCAAAATCTACATATCCAAACTGAGGTGGATTTCCAAATAATTCACACATATTTTTATAATTTCTATACAATTCATTATAATCCTTTGTGGATGGATTAATAGTTAAAGGTTGGTTAGGATAATTATCGTTGTTTAATCTTACTTGAACTTTACGGATTATAGGATCTTGAGTTTGGTTCATTGCCACTCTAAAGATATTGTTGTTATTTGTCTGAGAATCTGGTAAGTTCTTGAAACCAACTATTAAATATCTTGCTGGTTTAATGCTGTTAGTGATTGGCCATGTTGTGGATTCTCCAGTTAAAGTCATGCTCCCTACAGTGTTGCGACGAAGAAAAGCTATTTCAATGTCTTTAGTTAACGAGTTGAATATTCTCGTTTCTACTTCAATTGATGGTGTTATTACGGGTATGAAAAGTTGGAGATTTGTTATTTCTAATTTTGCATTTGAATTAGCTTCTCCAAAGAATATCTTATCGTCATTAATTTCTCTTTGTAAATGAATTTTAAATGGTAAACCTATAGAAACTTTTCGATGTTCTAAAAGACCGAATAAAGGATATAATTTCCAATTTACGTAATTACCCCATCTATTATCCTCAACAACATTATTGTACTGATTTACTCGTTTGTCAAACCCCTGGTTTACTGCTCTACCGATTCTCTCAATGCTATTTCTGGCAATGACTCTCATTCTAGCGATATCAGCATCGTTAGCTACAGTTCTTACTGGTTCTTTTAAAACGTTTCCATCACCAACATCGGGTATCCAACCCCAGACTGAATCGTAGTTTTTGGGGTAAAGGACTGTTTTCAACATTGTGTCAAATTCTCCAGGGTGTTTGATGGTTTCTATGGGGTTTGATCCCGCTTCCAAAACCATTTCGCTAAATAAAGAAGGAAAGAAATTATTTTCTAATGTTGTATTAGTCTGTGGGACTCTATTTTCATTTGCTGTTCCGTCCTTGATTTTGAAATCGCATCTGAAATAGGCATCGGAAAGTAATAACCAATTTGACAGACTATTGATCTCGAAAGTGACCCTCCCACCATCATTTAGTTGGGATTTAGATCCAACACTCGGAGAAATAATTATGAAATCCTCTTTTTTTTTATTAAATGAATAAAGAATTGGATCGTATAATCTAAAAATTGGATCAAGAATTTTATTTGCCATTTTTAGAGGAATTATTTTGATAAAATACAATACATTTACTATATGCATATATAATGTTTAATAGAACAAAATAACAACATATAAATAAGTTCAACAATGTTTAGTAACAACTTTTACTGTATTAATCAACCCCTTGACTACGGATAAACACTGGTAACCAAGAGGTGATCATACAGACTCGCTCCATGGTTTCAAGTATTATTATATAAATAAGTTCAACAATGTGTAAAGGGAGGTACAACTTTTACTGTATCACTCACAATGTTAATACCGGTCCTACAGGGCCGGTTATCGTGACATTACACACATCTATTTTTAGTTAATGTCCCTAGCAACTCACAAATAACACGTGGTATATGTCTACTTAAGACCGGTCATGATGACATTACACACTATAAATCTACTGAAGACAAACTATCGATTGCGTGAAGCTTGAGTTATTTTTTAGAGCGGTCCTACAGGGCCGGTCATGATGACATTACACGCTATAACACTATACTATATAAATACACCATAACAAAGATATCCGCGTTATAAGCCGTGACAAACTATGAATTAAATAAACACTTTAAATCGACAAAAACTCATTACCCTGTTGAATGCCAAACTTAAATGATATTAAACTAGAAACGCATAAAAAATCATTTCCAAAATATTTGCTCCTGAGGATTGGTTTCTAAACTTCGATTGATTTTCGCAATGTTTGAAACTAATTCGGAAATTGGCATGGATAAATTTCTAAATTTTGTGTAGCGTTTACACAGATTTGCTAGAGATCTCAATTTTCTAGCCCAACGCACCGAAATTGACAATTTGTCTGCCACAAAAGTGTCGAAGTTCCCACCATTCAATTTGAATAGTTTTTGTAGCCAACATCCAAATGTTACGTAATGTTGGATGACGTGTTTCTTATTTTTGATGTACTTGTCACAATTTATAAGTATTTCTTGAACATTTTCATTGTCATTAATTTTGTCGTCAAAATCTTTTATTTGTGTGTTTGTAATTGCATTGTCTCGAAGTCGAGTTTTTAGATATTCCAAATATTCGTTGGAGGATTTAGTTTGTTTGCTAGTCCGCGTTTCTTTATTAAAATCAATTTTTTCTGGTGTTTTGGACAGGGTTTTGAAAGTCGATTTGTGGTAATCGGCTGCACATTGAACACTCTGTTTTTCAAGTTTTTCTTGTAATGTTGTGTAATATTGTAAATATTCCTCATGGTATCTGATATGGCTTCTTATCGCTTTAGAAATATCCAAATCACTTATATCAAAATCCATGTCTTCTAATCCATCGGCTTTTTCACTTTCTTGACCTGAAAAAAAATATAATACATATATAATATACTCTTTGATAAATGTTTTATATTTTTTAAAATGTTTATAGAAAGATTTATATTACATACTTGACAGATTCATGGATGTCAGATTTAAACTGCCAGTTGAACTTTCTGTAGTTAGTGATTGGTTTATCAGTTGGTCATCATCAGTTAGATCCATTGTTTTATCGGTTCCTTTATCATCTTCTGCCATGTTTCCCCTGTAGATGTGTCTGTCTCAAACAAAGAACGCAAACTGAATACTATTTCCTAGAAACAGCTTGTTCCCATAGTAATCAATGTATTGACGTCATATATTCATGCAATATTGACCTAAGGGCGAACTAATGTCTCACATACAGTTCAATAACCTCAATATTGATCTATAATAAAAACCTGATGTCTCACATACAGTTCAATAAACTCAATATTGATCTATAATAAAAACCTGATGTCTCACATACAGTTCAATAACCGCAATATTATCACGTAATGTATTTGATTAGATTCTTAGAAATAGTTTATTGATCAGTTCACCATGAATACAGTTAGCTCATAGTTTATTGATCAGTTCACCATGAATACAGTTAGCTCATAGTAATCAAATAATGACGTTTATACGATGATAATGCAACATGATTAAAGGGAACTAAATCTGTCAATCTTAATAAAACCAGACCACAATGGATTTCAAAGATAAATAAATCATTTTCAAATAGTGGGATAATATGTAATTTGAGGTATTTTATGCTAGGTAGGGACTTGATGGAATGTAGGAAATTTATTGAAGGTGTTTGTTGTAAGAATTCTATGAAAAATGTAGGGTGTTTTATGAAATGTAGGGGTTTTGTTTTGGGTACGCTCAATTTGGTTGCATTTTTTCCCCCATGAACTTATAGATTTAAAGCAAGTTTTTCCCCCATGAAATGAAAAATGGAATGGGGGAAACTTGCTTTAAATCTATAAGTTCAGTAACTACTGTTGATGAAAATGTTATAATAAATGTGAAACAACCAGAAGACATAGAATTGACAACATTTATTCCATCTGTACAAGAACAGACTAAATTAATGGAAGAATTTACATTTCTTTATGCTACATCCTTAATTGAAAATCACCCACAACTAAATGCCAGTATGAAGAACATAGGATTTTATCCTACTCATTTACATCATCCATACAGTCACTGTGCCGGGATCAAAACTTCCCAAGTGAGTAAACTAGTGACATTTTTAGACCTTGTTAGGTTTTTTGAATTGACATTTAAGGCTGTAGGTGTTCCCAAATAATTTTTGCTTATTTACCATCGTACATGTACTTTGTTTCTAAGGGCAGCTAGATACCTTAACATGAGACAAATGTTTCAAAACATGATCTAAAGATTTATTGATTCCAGCATGGTTTCATATACCATAATCAATCTCTAAATTCAAATGGAGAGCATTTATCTCCTAAATGATGCCTGTTTTAAAAGAAACTGAATGTTCACAGAATCAATTAAATTCAAATTAATTTGTAGTACCCCCTTGGGTTGTTCGATTGCAATGAAACAAAGAAAATTACTGGATTTCAAATTTGAAAGATGGTCGTGTGAAATGTCATTTCTGTGAACAAAATTATGCTTTTGTTGGAAGTTTGAAATATCATGAAAAAAAAATGCCACGGAGTGAACATTGAGACCACTAAACACACCACTACAAAGGATAAACAATCTTCAATAAATGATTATTTAACCGTACTATTCAAATTAACATTATTTCATAAAAATTTAGATTCAGCAGTCGATATGGGTGATGGAGAAAGGTCTGTTAGATCAGCTAAGTATGAAATTCCAATATATAACAAAACAAACAAGTTAAAGTATCTTATTGGATCTGTACACTTGATATCACTCACCTCTGGAATGCTTCCACCAGACCAAACAGAACGCTTAATCAGCAATAGATTTATTAACTTACAAGGCGGAAAAAACAATAACATGGCATTAGATGAGTACGTTGAAATGGTGAATCGTGATAGCAAAACAGCATGTAAAGGACATCAGACAAAAGAAAGTATTCTACTTCATTCGAAGGAATACCCCCATTTAAATAATGCTACAAAACATTTTGATGTGATATCGGAAACACACACTAAAAAGGGATTTCATCATCTTCCATCATATAAAGAAGATGTTCGTAAGGTTACAAATGATTTGATGGAACTAAGAGCATTTGAACAGGCCTCAAATTCCATAAAATTAAACACTAAAGGCTTGTTTACTGAAAAGAGTTTATTTGACACCTCAGTTACAGGTCTTAGTACATTAATTCACCGCCACAGACCACAGAAGCCATTTCATCGACTTCGAGACCCAAACATTTGAAATTTGAAGAAAAACATTTATTGGATAGGCCCATTTTATTTTCATTTGGTGTAAGCTTATCGATTTCAAATCTGAGCTTGATTAGACAAATATTTATTGAGTTAAAACACTAAGATATATGGATATACTACTTTTCATTTATTACATACTCAATCTTATTAACATAAGATCTCAATATTTTGTTTCGAATCCAACTAAAACTGTAGTCTCTATTGCGTCCACAAGTCATATATTTAATCTCTTTTGGTTGTAAAACTCTGTAAATTTTTGTCGAATCAAACTAAAATTTGGCCAAGATCTCATAAATATAATCCTACACACAAAATTTTATTCAAATACAACCAAAACTGTTGTCTCTATTGCGTTCACAAGTCATATTTAACCTATTTTGGGTGTAAAACTCTGTAAATTTTTGTCGAATCGAACTAAAATTTGGCCAAGATCTCATAAATATAATCCTACACACGAAATTGTATTCAAATCCAACCAAAACTGTTGTCTCTATCTCGTTCACAAGTCATATTTAACCTATTTTTGGTGTAAAACTCTGTAAATTTTTGTCGAATCGAACTAAAATTTGGCCAAGATCTCGTAAATATAATTCTACACACAAAATTTTATTCAAATCCAACCAAAACTGTTGTCTCTATCTGGTTCACAAGTCATATTTAACCTATTTTTGGTGTAAAACTCTGAAAATTTTTGTCGAATCGAACTAAAATTTGGCCAAGATCTCATAAATATAATCCTACACACAAAATTTTATTCAAATCCAACCAAAACTGTTGTCTCTGGTTCACAAGTCATATTTAACCTATTTTGGGTGTAAAACTCTGTAAATTTTTGTCGAATCGAACTAAAATTTGGCCAAAATCTCATAAATATAATCCTACATACAAAATTGTATTCAAATCCAACCAAAACTGTTGTCTCTATCGCGTTTACAAGTCATATTTAACCTATTTTGGGTGTATATATAATTTGCATCACAAAAATATCCACAATGAACTTTAGTAGGTCAAATTTAGTACTTCTTCAAAGTCCTCACACAAAGAACCCTCAGAATCTGATGATGCAATATCATCTGGAAGATTTAAGAATTTTTCAAGTGTCATTTTGTCACAATTACCACAAGAACACACATTCTGGCATATATCACAACAGGAATGTACTGCAGTTTCTTTTTCAAGTTCTTCAGTTTGTGCAGTTGTTAAAAATGGTTGTATCAATGCAAGTCTACGACATGTTGTTGTTTTATAAACTGTTTTTACTTCTTTTGAAACTTTTAAAAGATGATATTGATTGTAAAGGAGAAGTGCTAATGAGGGTCATCCATCCCTACCAACCCGTCCTATTTCTTGGATTATTTCTACCATTTCATGAGGTGCACCGTATAAAATTACATTGTGACAGTCTACAATATCCACACCCATTCCTAATGCAGATGAGGCAATCACAATCCGAATAACATCATTCGGATTTTTTAAAGCATCTAAAATTTTGGTTTTCTGTTCTTCCATCGTTTCTGAATGAAACATTTCAATATGGTGATCCATATCATCTGTTTGGAGTTCTCTTTTCAAATATGTGTACAAATTAGACTGATCCTTAAATGAATTACAATATATAAGTGTTTTAGGAAAATGTATTTTTAAATTAGCAACCGCATCCACAATCCAACACATTGCTACCTCCAACACTTTGTTAACTTTAAAAGCAACAAGTTTAATATTGGGTTTATTAGGCGACACACCCACATACCGAACATCTTCTTTCAAGTTTAAAATCTTATGTACACGATTTCGAATCTTTTGAGTACAGGTAGCACTCAAAGCTAAAATTGAGGCTCTGGGAAATAACGATCTCAATTCACCGAGATAACTAAACCATTTCCGAAAGGCTGTCTTACTATGACATCCATCTTCATTTTCACCCCTAGAAATATAACAAGAGTTCAATCAAATAACTATATAATTTTGTCTGCTACACTTTGGAAATCAAGTATAACTCTTGCATAAAACTTGTGTTAAACATGTGATTTATTTTGAATTAAAAGCCAATTAGCCATCACAAGGAAGTTAAATTATCCTCAAGAGGTTGAAAGACAATTCCATTGGTTAATTGTATGAATAATAAATTACAAAATCACTGTAAAAATAGTGAAAACTTTTTAAAAATCTTACCAGATTGCAATTGTGTGAAATTCGTCCACAACAATAGTTGAAACTTCGAAAGCCTGCAATGCTGATCTCCATGTTGGATCACCGATTAAAGTTTCTGGACAGGCATAAATCAGATCAATGTCACCATTCAGAATCATCCTATCAGTTTCAGAACTTTCCCCTGAAAATAATGAATAACACGTGTTTACTATTGTGCCATGGCAATTATCTTTGGACATTGATAAAGACAAAACACAATAAATAAATTTCTTGATAATTTTTATTAAGGTTGGCGTTGTAGGCCGCAGCTATATAAAATAATATGTTACAACTTGATTTGTCGCCGACCTAAATGGTATATGGGCGACAAACGAATAATTGAATGGCATATATTGAACTCTGTTCGGTTTCAGGCGTTCAGTAAATTAATGTTTATTTCTATAGAATATTTGATGTTCAAAAACGATCACAAGTACGCGTAATCGCCACATGAACGACCAGGACGTTCACCGCCAACAATTTAGGTACGATAGCGATTCAAAATTTTGGTGGAAGCGTACTTGAGCATAGTACTAAATTATTTTGGTACGCTATACAGCGTAGATTTCAATAACAACACAATTATATACATGTATTTTCAATTACAACGCAACAACGCAGGAACAGTTACAACGCATTGAAATTGCAAAAAATTCAACCACAACTTTACTCATGTACAGTTAAAACATTCAACGCATAAACAGATTAAATCGTTTAACAACAACGCATATTACAATCAAATCTCAACGCTCATATGAAATAATTATCTTCAAAACAACGCATGATATTTATGTCAAGTAATTCAACGACAACGCAAATATTACAATCAAATACAACGCATTATAATGAATAATTATCTCCAATATAGAAAGTCCATATAAACAACGAAGACTTTTAGGGGAAGGGAATTATTCCCTGTACACTTGACTTTCTGATGACAGAAACTGCTGCATCACACTTGAAATAGAGTTAATGAACTGTTTGTATCCCGAATGGGACAGGTGAACCCCGTCATGACTGTACGTGTCTACATTTTTCAGACATATATACGGATAAGCTATATAACAACCTCCTAACTCTAACACTTTAGTAGCTATTGCGGAATTAATTCTGACTCGAGCCTTGTTCAATTTTTCAGTAGCATGACCACTAGTATCGGATCTCCATTGACGCCTAGGTAAAATTTGTGACCAAATTAACTTTGTGTCTGGAAATATAGCCGAAACTTCCACTATAGCGGTTTTAATTCTTTTGATTAAAGATTTTGCAGGTATATAACCTATGTCATTACCAGCGCAATGTATTATCATGTAATTTGGTTTGTCCTCAAATTTAATGAGATGTTTCAATTTTGGAACAAGTTGTATCAATCGTAAACCTGATGTTCCCTGCCACCATATCTTAGCATTTAATCCCATATTTAGACCATGCGAAGACTGTCTTGCGGCCATAAATGCATGCTTTATCAATGATGAACCGACAATCCAGACTGTTTTAGGTATTACTGAAATAAACCAACGGTATATATCATTTAATTTTTATGTCTTTTATAAAATTAATCTTTTAGACGGTATATGTATATATGTTTTAACTGCCTCAGATTTCCACCTGCCCATTGATTTGACCTCTTCCTCACTAAAGCCTGCCATAGATGCAGACGTAGCCGCCCCAATTCTGAAAGAATGAGATTTAAATCTTGACTGGTCAAGTCCTAAGTTAGTTATGACTTTATTTAATACACTTGAAAACTGAAAACGAGTCAAAGGTTTTCCTCCAAAATGAACGAAAAATTGCCCCTTAACATTCGGCCGAACAGCCAGGTATTCTGAAATAGATTTAACTAAGCACAACTTAGAATCCCCTTCTTCAATTAATAGAATTGTCCCTTGTCCTATTTGATCAGTTTTAGACCTGCGTACTCTTAACATCACCGTTTTGTTATTTCCAGTCACATTGAGTTTTACATCCTCCAAATGAAGGACCTTTATTGGAGTTTCGTAATTATAATCACAGACAATTTCCCCAATTCGTATGAAACCGAAAAACGCTGTAAGATAGGCTGCTTGAAATAGCTTTTGCTCATAAACTGAGTCACATATTAGTGGTAATGTATTGGATATCTTCAGTAAAATATCATATGTAATAGGCATGCGATAATCTTTGTGTTTTTTTGACCTATTTAAACCATCCAATAATTTACGAACAATAAAATGTTATGTATTGTCGTCGATATCGAAAAGTTTACAACGATTACTAATTGCTGACAAATAAAGTTTTACGGTTGACCATTGGTTTCCTATGAGGGATAAATGTGCAACATAATTTGAAATTTGATTTACAGAAGGTGGCCAAGTATTTGGAAATTTATAACTTTGTCTGAATTTCTCAAAGGATCTTATACCAGTGTCATAAGCCTTTTTTGTGTTTAATGCAGTTGCTTCGTCCAAAAGTCTGTCTACTTCAGAGTTGATAATAGGTTCTGGAAATCTTTCGGTACTTTTTCTTGTGTTAAATCGGCACGGGGCAGCAATTGTCGAAGTCTGTGCCACTGCTTTCGAGAAATAGAATCACATATTTCATTAGAAACCCCTTCAATATGCTTTGCTTTAAAGGAAATGTTGTTTTGCATGCATATTAAGACTAATTTTCTAAGTAAAGTCATAACATATTTAGACTTGGAGGTCTGTTTGTTTATGATACTAACCAGCCCCTCGTTGTCTGTCCAAAATATTATACGATTATTTTGTATCTTGTCCCCCCAGATATAAAGGGCTAAAACTATAGGTATGAGCTCAAGGAACGATATATCCTTAAGAAATTGCTTATCACGCCAGATTGATGGCCATTGCAGAAAAACCCAACAACTATTAAACAAAGCACCGCAACCAAGATCTGCCCCCCCCCCCCCTGCGCTGTCAGTGTAAAGGTTTAACTGGTTATTGTCAATCCACTCAACATTTTGAAAGAAACAAAACCCATTGAAATTTGAAAGAAAACAATGCCACATACGTAGATCTTCTTGCATACCGAGATCAACACGAATACGGTGGTGCTTCTTTTTAATACCACACATGGCGTCATAGAAACGTCTGTTAAAGGCTCTGGCCCCACTTATAACCCTGGTACAAAAATTTAACGATCCTGTTAACGACTGAAGTGATTTAAGGGTGGTCTTTTTGTGCTTAAGCAAATTTTGTATTTCCAACAAAAGTGTTTCTATATGTTTCGAAGGAATGCGAACCACTTGTTTCACAGTGTCTATTTCTAAACCGAGGTAGATCAATTTTGTAGTCGGGCCTTCGGTTTTTTCATCAGCTATTGGTACACCTATCTTATAGCACATGTTACTAAAAGTCGACATGAGGAGCTCACAGTCAAATGACCCCGATTTTCCAGCAAACAAAAAGTCATCTAAATAATGAGCAGTTGAGTTCAAACCCGTTTTAAAATTTAATAGCCACTCCAAAAAAGTAGAAAACTTTTCGAAAATTGCACATGAACTCGAACACCCCATAGGTAGACATTTATCAATATAAAAAGAATTCCCGATCTTAAAACCTAGCAGTTCAAAATCTTCAGGATTGACTGGGCATAATCTAAATGCCGATTTGATATCTATTTTTGCGATTTTTGCCCCTTTCCCTAAACTATTTATCATGTTAATAATAGAATCAAATTTGGTATATTGAACACTACTGTATTCTGTAGGGATATAATCATTTACACTATCATTATGTGGGTGAGATAAGTGCATGATTAGTCTCCATGATTTGCCATCGGATTTTTGTATAATTCCTACAGGAGATAATCTTAAATTAGATATTGTTTTTTTGCAAAAGGGACCTGAAATTCTGCCTTTTAATATTTCACTGTTTACCTTTCTCAATAATTCCTCGGGATAATCGTATGCCGATTTTAGATTTTTACAATCCACAAATTTACGAGGACCGTCATATTTGATTGAAAACCCAAATTTAAACCCGTTTAATAATTCGTTTGCAATTTTACTATTTGGATAGCTCACTAATTCATTTTCTAACTCATTTATATTAATAGGACTGTACCCTTTATTCAGAGTTTTAATTGTTTTTTGTTCCGTTTTTTGGGCCTCGGTATTGGAATTGTTGACGAAAATAGTTTTGACTACCAGGGGCACGAAAATTCGATTGCCTCATTCTATTGTAATTATTACCCTGACTTGAATTAAACTGATTACGTCTATTAAAACAATTATTGTATGGGTGAGACCCATTACAGTGCAGACATGCATGTTTGTAGAAACACTGCGATTTAAAACATCTTCCTTGATAGTTAAAATCGAAACACTTTCCTGTGTTAGATTCTTGTGACGTTCCTACACTATGAACCTCTTCTTTATCGTTCATATAAAGGAGCCAAAGTTCACTGTCGATCGAACCCCATGATATATCTTGGTTTAAAGACCTTTTTAAACGAAATTGCTCATCGTATTGCTTCCACCCCATACCTTTGATTCTACTAGCCCCTACTCTGACCTGACTCATATATTTTAGTATACTTTGTGCCTCCCCGGGGTGAGCAGTGAGATACACTGACGAAAAAACCAAAAAAGCATCGGTCCAAGCAACTATTTCCCCCTTAAGTACGGCTAATTTTCTTTCAATATTCTCTGGGTCAATCGGACTAGCAAGAAATATCGAAAGATCTACATAATTGCCATTATATACCTTTTGCCGATTGATTTGTGAGACATTTATTCCTAGCTGACCAGTCATATGAATATACGGGGGAATGACAAGGCAGATGCGGCGGCTAAGGCTGCTTTGTCACTGCCTTTCTCCCCCTTTTCTTTACCTTACACCGACTTTAAGTCGGTGATAAGGGCATTTATATTTCAACGTTGGCAGCAACGATGGGATGCTGCAGACACAAATAAACTTCATGCCATCAAGCCTCTCCTAGGAGATTGGCCCAACTCCTATTGTCCCAATAGGAGAAATGAAGTTGTTTTGTGTCGCTCTCGACTTGGTCATACTCACCTTACTAACTGTTATCTGCTCAAGCGAGAGCCTCAACCAGTCTGTGAGCACTGCCAGGTCCGCCTGACAGTGAAGCACATTCTGATTGAGTGCAGGCATCTCAAACCTTTGAGATCCCAGCACTACCGTGCTGGATCTTTGTTTCATTTGTTTGCGCAACCTTCTCTTTATGAGAAGGTTGTTGCATTTTTAAAAGCTGCAAATATGTATTTTAAATTTTAATTTCATAGTCATTGTTTTATGATCTATTTTTTGGTTTTAATACCATTTTTTGGTTTTAAAACCACCTTTTGGTGTTATCCTGTGATATGGTTTTTAATTTTGTTCTTTCTGTGATATTGTTTTAGTTTTATCTTTTTTGTGTTTGTTTTATTGTTTTAGTTTCATTTTGACATGTTTATTTTTTATCGTGTTCTGGAGCTATATAGCCCATTAGGTGCTGGTGCTCCTTAATACATTTCATTTCATTTCATTTATTCCTAGCTGATCCGAGCATGACCTTACTTTAGAGGCAGGATATTCCCCTTCTGGATCTGGCCAAATGACCCCCGGGCTATTCGCCACATTAAAGTCATTCTGCTGCGAATTCAAGGCTTCATACCCATCATCGTTAACAGAAGGTCTATATCTACCTGAACTTTGAAGATCCTCGACCTCATTAACATTTGCCGTATCAGGCATATTTGTAACCATTCCAAAATGTGTAGGTCTATCATTATCCATTCCATGATTAACATTTATACTGGCTCTTGTGGGCCTGTTTGTACTAGTAGTGGAAACATCTGGCGTCGTACCGGTACTGGTAGCCCTTTTTTTCTTCGATTTATCCGCAGTCTTTAAGTTATTATTAACTCTCTTTCTGGATCGAGTACTTGTACTAGCGGACATCTTATCTGAAACTCAATCATACCAGAATATTAAGTACACTGACCCATCAAATGTCCATAATAATAATAATATTTATATAATATTAATAATAGTTAAAGTAGGACTAAAATTTCATTTTGCATTAGTCTTAGATACAACATATTACTATGTTCATTTAATTTCTGAGTTATCATTATCCTAATATTTGGCTTCCGAATCTGTATTTTCAAATTAGCCCTGATGTCCTAGCCTATCGCTAGCTTGGCTCACTGTCTACTACCACGATGCGCCATTAGGACTAAAGATTAGAAGGCAATATTCAGAGAATAATCCACAGCCATCGGATCAATTAAGTTAAAGCATTGTTATCATAATTAATTTAGACAAAACTTAAAAGGTTATCTTACCATATAAATGTCTATACTTACACAAATTTTGGTTAATTTTCACAAAAACTGAAATATAATTCTTAATCTATTTATTGACGTGACTATTCTATGCCTAGTTAACTGTAAAAAGGCTGATTGACAGGCATTCGCAAGGGGATTTAACTCTGGTTTAAAAAGTGGTTGCTTCCCTTTAATTTTATGGCAAACACATTTTCTATAGCTGTAGATACTACACCCAACCTTGATCAGTGCCAAGATAACGTAATTTATTTCATATCAAAATAAATTCTATTGTTTTAAATTATTAGAGAATAAAATAGATTTCAGTTGACAGGAAGAAACGTATTATGGATATAAACGACTGTTTGTCGATTGTTTGTCAATATATAATTACAAGGGGCAGTAAAAAAAGAATTTTTAACGTAGTGGTTAACAACCTGTGTGGCAACATTGTTTTACATAAAGTGCTTTTTGATGAGAAATAACTTCTATTATATTTTATATACATGTAGTTCACTTCCAAAAGTTTTTTGGACGTTTTGGTGCCTTCATCTCGCTGCGCGTAACGTTTATGTATATATAAGGTAGTATTTAGGTTATATATATTATTGTTAAGTTGTTAAAAACGATCATTAATACTTTGCTCAAATATATCAAATTGTTTGATTTTTAACATATTTTTTCTGAATATATATATGAAAATGAAAGTGTTAATGGGAAATGTAAGCATGTATTTTGAAAAAGCAATCTACTTTTCAGCATTGAAATCAATGCACTATATATCAAATACATGTAGTTTCATGTTTGAGTAACTGTCTTCACTTATGAAAGAAACTGTCTAAAATCAGTTTTTGAAACCAGACACAACTAGCGTAATTTCAGGACTTGCCATGACTTATCACAATTATAACTGTCAAAATTTTGTCAAATCTTTATGGTCGAGCACATCAAGTCGCCAATGCCTTATAAACGTTTACAGATCATTCTACGATAAATCAGAAGCTTACATTCGAGGTCTTGAATCGCTTGGACAATGCTAAGAAATGTTCGGGTCACTGTAGATTCCCATCTTACTAGGTAAATTACCGCCTGAATTCAGAACAACTATAACCAGAGAAAACTGCAATGATAATTAGACTATAGAAATACTCTGTGATTCGATATGTATAGAGCTGACAATTCAAGAATTAGGTAAAGCTAACTACATGTACCCGAGTCAAGTAGCCACTCCTACCACAAATTTCGTTGCTGGTGTTAGATAAGATAAAAATCGCACACATAATTCAACAAAACTAGGCAATAAATATAGCAATACAAACCAGAGAAAATGCATTTACTGCGAGGGAGCCCATTCATCAATAAGATGGAGTCGTATAATATTATGTACCGGTATAGTTGTTTATCTGTGATACTTGTGATTTAATGAATTGGTGTAATTATTATGTTTTATTTATCAGACATATTTATGTATTTTCAGGGTTTTTATTTATGTACTAATAATAAACAGAATTATGCGAAACCTAAACCCTTATGTCTTTTTCTTTTTCCGAAAAATTAATTATTTAAAATTGCACCCTACAACATGTATAAGCTATAGAAAACTATGAACTGATCAAGGTTTGTCAATTCTTTTCCCTGCTATGGAAGGCCAAACAATTGCCAATATAATACCAGAACCATAAAGGCAAAGGCAATATGAAATTTCTGCATGAACTCAAATAGGTCAGTGACAGAAATCTGCTTGTATTCTTGTATAGACAAATGGAGTTCTTGTCACAGTATTCATATGGGTACGGTATCCAGTCAAAACGGTAACAAGCCAAAAGGGTAACAAAAAATAAAAGTTAAAACGGTAATAGATCCAGCCAAAAGGGTAACAAAAATTCTCTAAAATAACTCTGTTCGAATCGTTATTGGTGGTAATCGGTCAACCCGGAGACAATATTTTGTCGGTTAACTCAGAGACAAAATCCAACTTGGAGACATTAATAGCAGATTCGACTCGAAGACAAATTTTGGTTATCTCGGAGACAATATACAACTCGATCTTCGGTAGCAATATTTTCCGTTATGAAATTTGATACCGGTACCTATGGCTAGATCGACGTATAAAATCATGCCGTCACCAATATTTGTCATGCCATGTCAGAACAATAAATTATGCATACTAAGACCAGTTTTATTGAAGTTTAGTACAATAACTATGTTGTAAACAAATTGAAAGTACATGGACTAAATAACTTGTATCAAGTTGATATTTGCAGTAAAATTTTGGATAAAATTTGAAGTGACCTAGATTTCATCGGAGGTAGAGATGCTTTTTCTTGGTTTTTTTTTTTTTTTTCGTTGGCAATACATAAAATTTTCAAATTAAGAAATGAAACTAATTATTATTTATGAGGTTGGGTGACTTTAAACAATGATATCCCGTTAATTTGTCACACCTTAGATTGAGGGTGGCTTAGATTCAGTACAGAAACAAAGGAGGCAATAAAGGTCGATTGTTATTGTTTATAGCTATAAATAATGCCATTATTAATTAATGATACGGTACTGGTAATGAAATTCTAATTGTGTACCTACCTTTATAAGCTACTTTAGCACAATATATCTCTTTCAGCTGTGCAACCTGGTCTTTCATCAAAGAGATCAATGGGCAACAAACTATTATTTTCTCCACTTTGATATTATCATCAGACCGGGACAGTTCCATTTTGAGTGGTATTGCCATCTGGAAAGGCAGAGACTTGCAATATCCTGTTGGAAGCACTGCAATGCAGTCATGTCGCTCCATCAAACAATTTAAAATTGTGGTTTGTTCATCTTTCAACTCATCAATTCCGAATTTTAAGGGCAAGGTAAACCTCAGCCATTTTGAAATTGACTGAAAATTTCCCAAAAATTTATTTCTAAATTAGACATGGGGTCTTTTTCGTGTGAGACTTCGGTAAGATTAGACACTTCTGCTTCAACCGCCATAATGGAAAGGAAACTAGCAAAATTTCTACAAAAAGCCATAGAAGATCCATCCGGAGAACAGCATTTAACACCATTGCTGTTGTCAGATAGCAAAGGCTATCATTTGAAATGCTCCGGCAGCTCAAAAATAGAGCAAACTATTTTGATTCGTGGTAAGGGTGGAAGGAGGGTGACTGAGGCTTTGGAGTGGCTAAAATAAAATTTGGCCTAGGAAGTAGAGAATAGGGGGCCTCTGTCGGTGTATATTTGGCTTGTGACTTAACATCTCGTGATAAGTCTGGCTGTATTAGTTTGGTGTCTTTGGACAATTCCACTGTCCAAAATATAGCCCAGAAATACCAAGAGATTGTTCAGTTTTTCAAGTCCTTTCCAACATGCAAAGTGACATTTTTAGAGGTTCCTGTTTACTCCATTTCTCATTGGAATCAGTATAAAAAACATAAAGATCCTTCAGTTTTTAGTGACCAGGACAAACAATTGGTGAATCAGATTTTGGAATTAAACTCCATCATCCATGATCTGAATTGGTAGTCATTCTCCTAATTTCTGTGTGGATCTTTATAAACTGTCCAAAAAAACTACAAAAAAGAATTCCGTCATCTCCACTTACCCCAAAACCACACAATCCTACTCCTTCAATCTTTACAAAGATGGCATTCATTCCACAGGTATGTTGTCCAAAGTTTGGATGAAGAAAATGACTTACCAAGCCAGATTGTTGGAGTTGATCAGTCAGTGAAGGTCCTCTTTGCTGGACTGAATACCAGCTGTTTTGGTTCACACCATAACCACTTGCAGGGTGTTGATATAGATTTTGGACGGTGAGGGCTTTCTTCGCTATCTGATTCTATTCAATACTCCTGTATTGGACACAGACACAGAAAGTGAACAGTTTGGTGGAGTTTTACACGATGCAAGAATTAATTGCCACTTGCAGGGTGTTGATATAGATTTTGGAGTGTGAGGGCTTTCTTCGCTATCTAATTCTATTCAATACTCCTGTATTGGACAAAGGAACTAAACAGTTTGGTGGAGTTTTGCACAATATCAGAATCTGTTGCACCAAGTATTGGAATATTATCAACTGTTTGATTTGGTTTTGAAAATCATGGCAATAAAGCGTTTTCAAAAACTTCGAAAATTTAATCGACCTTCAGGAAGACATTGTAAACATCGGCCAATCAAACTAAAGATCAAATTGGATGACATTTTAAAGACATCAGAAACTTTGGTGAATTACAAGGTATCTAAGTGTCCTGGTCTAAGTTTGAAATTCAAGAAAACACCAGTGTTTGATGGCTACAGGATAATTGACTTAGACCAACTTCAAAAACATGTGTCTGAAATCACCATGCATACCGCATTGTGTTCTAAGGCACAAATGTGTGCATTGATTAACCGTCCTGTGGTTAAATTGGTAGCTGAGAAGCAAAGACTTGGATTGGCTTCCATCATGCAAGCTGAATGTCAGGGATGTGGTCAGAAGTTTCTACCATCAACATCTCAAAAAACAACATCATCATCGGGTCTGAAAAGATTTGATATAAATTTGAGAGCTGTTTGGGGAACCATGGTGACAGGTAGTGGACTTAACCATTTATCAGAATGCCTCGGAACAATGGGAATTCCATCGATGTCGCAGCCCACATTCACTGCCATTGAGCAGGAAATTGGTAATTGGTGGTACCAAGTCCTTAAAGAAGACATGTTGCTTGCTGGAGCTGAGGAAAAAAGGCTTGCTGAAGAAAGAAACGACTACTATCAAGGCGTTCCTGCGGTAACAGTTGTTTGTGACGGTGGCTGGAGCAAAAGAAGCATACCTATAATGCTCTTGGATGTGTTGGCATCATCATCGGACAAGTGACACGGAAGTTGTTCCATATCGGCATCCGTAATAAATACGGCTACACATGTTCGTTAGCTGAGACCAGACAAAAAGATCCTGGACAACATGACTGCTACAAGAATTGGGATGAGTCCAGTCAAGCTATGGAGGCTGATATAATTGTGGAAGGCTTCATGAATGCTGAGAAAGATCATGGTATTCGATACATGCGCCTTGTTGCTGATGGAGACAGTTCTGTGTATGCAAGAATACAGGAGAAAGAAAGAAAGAAAGAAACATCTATATTTTACAAGGATAACAACTTAGGTTCCGTGCGGATCCTATCTCCCAGCTGGTCCTTGGCCAAACCTCTTGGCATTGATCTTTCCCGGATTATCCGTACCCATTTACAGCTGGGTGGACTGGAATTATGAGTGAAGATGACTTATTCAAGGTCATCGGACTTTCACACCCTAGTCAGGAACCGAACTCACGAACATAACGACCACCATTTCCGTACCAATTTGGGGTCCACATGTTTCTAAGTTGGAATGCGCAAACCATGCGTGTAAATGCCTCAGAAGCAGCCTGGAAAAATTGGTTGACAGACTACCCAAACTGAAGGGAAGAGGAAAGCTGACTTTGCAGACAAGAATTAGAATTGTGTCTTCTGTTCGATGTGCTATTCGCATGAGGTCTTCTGAAGAAAACAGATCCCTGGCATGTAAAAAATTAATTCATGACATTAAAAACTGCATTTTTCATGTTTTTGGCGATCATACTAGGTGTTCTGAATTCTGCAAGAAGTCCTCAGGTGTAACTCTTAGTACAGCAAACAATTCTACCTCGACTGAAGATGGACTAACTGATTCTGTGATTTCAGTTGTGGGAGATCAACATGACTTTTGGACTGATGGTTGTTCTTTACAAGACCAAGAAGATTCTAGATTAGCGTTACCAGGAAGAGGATTGTCTGGGGATGACCAGGAAATCATTAAAGAAGTTTCTCCACTACACAACCGAATTGCATCCAAAGCTGAAAGATTACTTGGCAATTTTACTACAAATCTAGCTGAGGCCTGGATGAATATTCGTGCCAAGTTTGATGGTGGAAAAGTCTTCAACAGATGCTCTAGGGAATCTTGGCACTGCAGATGCTATGGTGGTGCTCTTAGGCAAAATTTGGGAACCATGTGGTCACCTATTGTTTGGAAACACAGAACCAACCAGTTCTTTTAGATGTCTGTACAACAACAGGGAGAAGCGTCTTGAACTTCAGCGTTTACTTAGTGCTAGACCTGCTTATAAAGCCAGACGTTGGAAAAAACGTATGCTAGGGAAGAAACAAAGTGATTCCGCAAAAGCTCGTCAGGAATATGGGCCAGATGCGATTGAGGTTGTTGCTGATCACTCTTCTCACCAGCTTTCAATTTTGAAGACGAAATTCTACTCAGATTCCGTTACAGTGTCCCAAGAGCAGGTGAAGGAGATTTGTGAAGCAACAATCTCCCAGTCGGATTCAGTCAGGTGGCACGAAGAAAGGAGGAAAAGACTGACTTCATCTAATTTTGGAGATATCGTGGCAAGAAATCCTCAAACTAAAGTGACACCATTCATCAAGCGTCTTTTGTATTCCACATTTAAAGGAAACCGGTTCACAAGATCTGGATTAGCTGCAGAAAAGGCAACAGTTTCTGAGTATTGTGCAAAGAAAAGTGAAGAGGGTGACCCAGTCAGAGTACAGCAGACAGGATTGCAGATTCTTCAAAGTAAGCCATTTCTTGCTGCAAGTACAGATGGAATTGTAACGTCATTAACATCTGGTGAAAATGGATTACTTGAAGTCAAAAATATTCTATTGGGCAAAAACTACACATTCTTGGAGGCAACCAAATCTGTGTCAAATTTCTGTTTAATGGAGTCTGGTGAAAATCAACTGATGCTGAGGAGAAAATCATAAATACTACTACCAAGTTCAAGGTCAACTTAATGTCTTTGAAATGAAGTGGTTGGATTTTGTTGTAAGATCTATTTCTCCACATCAGCTCCATGTTGAGAGAATTTTTGTCGACAAGAACTTGTGGGAGAAGAAGATGTTGCCAAAGCTCACATCATTTTACTATGCTTGTTTGTTACCAGAATTGGCTGCACCAAGATATGGGAAAAGTCCAGGCATCAGGGAACCTGGTGTCTGGGTAAGTAACACTGTTAATTTTGCTTCATTGTTAGTATTTAGATTGTATACCCATTGAATTTTACACTATTGACTTGATTTCTTTTGTTTTTACAGTAATACAAACCACCAATGAAAAGAATGAACTGACACACTTTATTAATAGATTATTTTGTGTATTTAGTGGGATTCTGATAACTATTTCTTTTCTTTTACAGTATTTGCAGAAAGAAGTTTCTCGCAAACGTAAGTCAAGTAGTAGTAGTAGTAGTAAGCCTAGTTGTAGTGGAAGTAAACTCCAAACCACCACTAGATCTACCAGATCTACCACTAGGACTATTAAACAACGTTTTGTGGGTCGTGAGATTTCCCATAAGTGGATAGTTGATGAGGATGAGGATAACTGTAAATGGTACCGTGGCAGGGTATTAGAAGTTACGTCTGGAATTGATGGCAACCCTGATGCTGTGTATGATATCTATTATCATTCCGAAGATGAAACCTATTCCATCAATCATCTTGTACAGGATTTTCAGGAGGAATCTGTGAAATTTTTGGATATGTGAGTAGACACATTACTCCTTTGGAGAAACTTTAGATGTGCTGTGTGGTGAGTGGACACATTACTCCTTTGGAAAAACTTTAGATGTGCTGTGTGGACACATTACTCCTTTGGAGAAACTTTAGATGTGCTGTGTGGTGAGTACACATTACTCCTTTGGAGAAACTTTAGATGTGATATTAATGTAAAAGGTCGATCATTCGGAACATTGGCTTGCGATTCAAAATTCAAAATTCGATTCTTGAAAGAGGTGGCCTCCACGTGGCAAGAATTGGACAGTTTTATTGCTTAGATTTAATTACAATCAACAAAACTGACTAACTACCTCATGACCTTTTTTTAGTTGCAAATTAGGTGTCAAAACACTCCCTTATAAATTTGAAAAAAACATCAATGAATTAAAAATGAAAACTTGTAGCAATAATTGATATTGATATGACATTTGATAATAATAAATTGCATAGTTTGATAGTATAAGTAAATCTCTTTTAAAAGTAGAATGCCTGTACAGTCCACCATACTCAATAAAAAAAAAGTAGTCCAAAAAAAAATGGCTGATTTTTACCACTTTGTCTAAAGTTTTCTGTTGAATTGGATTTATTTTTGCAGATTCCAAGCCTAGGTTATTGTCTTTTAGTTATAGAAGGTTTGATTCATCGTAAAAAAAATAATGAAGTGATGAAGGTGTTCTTAGTTTTTGAGAGTTAGTAAACAACTCAATTTGGACAAATATTTTGTAAGTACATCTAACTAAAGTTTTTTTTTAAAAATTTATCAACTTTTTTAGTGATTATTGAACTTATTACATGCCTTGATACCTGTAGCAGCTTGTTTACATGCCTAGGGAACTTTTTAGAATGTGTCTTGGTTTTGCCAACTTGCAAGGTTTACCTTGCCCTTAACAAAACGGCTTTCAAAGCGACCCGCAATTTGTCTTCCGACGCCATATTTGTTTACCGTCGGTAAGTGCGGTGTTAAACGATCTTCTATTGGATAAAAAAAAATCGTCCATGGCGTATGATTGGATGTTATTAATAGATATAATCTCGTTTATCCAGACAGGCGACACGCATTAGTTAGCGGTATGGTAAGATCTTGAATGAGTTTCAAACACGCAGAAAAATCCGAAACGAAATATTAAGATCTTATTTTAATAAGATTGCTTTGGAGTGTTCCAAAGCCTTATATAAATAAAGTTGCGACAACTGTGAGGCAAGGAATTCTAATGACGTCATGAAAATATGACGTAAAATGTCTACAGGCGCCATTTTGGGTCCCAAGTTCCACCATGGTCTGTAGTGTAATAAAAATGAATATACCGCAAACTTAAGATTTGTCTTTCAATTTCTGAATATTTATGTATTTTCTTTGTAGGCTATGGCATAGTTCCACATTCTTTGGCGTGTATGGTCTCATATAAGGTTGGCTACAAAATTGGACTTATATGCGCTACTTATAGCCTATGCGCTTTATGTTTAACTTTGCAGGCAACCTTAGACCATGCACACAGTAACAGCTTATAATTGCTTTACGTTTTAAATACATGTGATTATGAGTAAATTTTAACTCTGCGTTCGAACTAAAAGATTTTTCAAGAACTATTTGCTTGATCCAAGAATAAATGTAAGCCCTCATGCTAGGGGCACACGAGCGTATTTTTTCGCACAATCGCGGCGAATTTCATAATCGCCCTAAAAAATACGCTCGTGTGCCCGGTATAATTAACAGCGAATTTTTACAGCCGTACGAATTGCCGACATCAAAAATGTAATGCTAGGGGCAGACGAGCGTATTTTTTCGCCCGATAGCAGCGAATTTTTTAATCACCCGAAAAAATACGATTATTTTTACCTGCGATTATATTCGCCAGCAAATTCGCTCGTATGCCTTTTCTTTCCAGGTGTATTTTAAAGACACTACTGATTCCAAGACTAATCAAGCATCCTATTTGGATTTGCTTCTCAAAATTGAAAACAACCATGATCTTTGTGTCAGCTTGTATGACAAACGTGACGACTTTGACTTTCCTGTTGTTAATTTTCCATTCATGTGCAGTTACATACCACAAACTTAAAATTTCTTGAAGAAAATTTTATGGTCGTTACGGAGCACTGGACAAGATTTTTGATTAGCGGAATTGTTTTGCTTGTACGGATTTTTATTATTATCGGCCGATCGATATCTTTCAAATAATCAGGCGTTTTGGGTATGGATACACATGGATTTAAAGGCTCAAATTTCGATAATGGATCTGTGGATAATGGATACAATAATTGATTAGCTTAGAGACGCGTTGTTGCTTCTGATAAGAGGCGCGAATAGTGAACGAACCCCTTCATTTGCCTATCAGTCATATTGGCAAAACATTTTCAGGGTCCAAAAAAACGAATTTTATTGACCGCGTGGCTGCCACGATTAGACTTTTATTTTAGTCCCCCAAAGTAGGGTTTGAAAATTTTGAAAAATAGCGTAGTTTCCTTAAAGGGGACCAGTCTTCATTTTTATTGGTTGATTTGGGTCTTAAATATATCTTAAATTAGACATTTCCACTTCTATTTCTATAGATGACTTTTCTATATATTGCATAGTATCGCTAATGTGTAGTAGGGCATTATAACTTTCAAATGCTAATAATTATGGATGCACATGGATTTGAAGACTCAAATTTCAATGGTGAGTTGTGATAACCAGTACTAAATTGCTGAGAAAAAATCCCCGTTTCTGAGACTTGAAAAAATCGACCCACGAAAATGAAGCCTGTGCTACTTTAATTAATGGATATTCGACGATCGTGCTTTAAAAGCAGCATTTACAATGAAGTTAGCGCTATATAACGTCATACTTTGCTATGACGTTGGGACCCAAAATGGCGCCTGTAAATGAGTTGTCGCAACTTTACATATATAGGGCTTTGGGGTGTTCTACAGCGTGACGTCAAAATTAGCGTGACGCAAGCGTGACGTTAATATATATAGAACATGAATGTAGTGTTCTACGTCAAACGTGACGTGTTCTGCAAAAAATGGGAGTGACGTTAGTCGAGATTCATTAGAATGAACGTCAGAGAGCGACACGGACCTGGAAGACAACACATGGCTGTCACATTTAGCGATGTCGGAATAATATTTCATCTCGCTTTATCATCAGATTTAAGTAGATGTGGATGAAATACTTATTTCACGAAGATGTCATAACATGACGAGAATGCTTTGAGCGAATAAATCCAGGAAGACAGGATTCCATTTACTTTTAACACCATACGGCCTGAAAGTGGAATGCAGCCTAATCATCTAGCCTTACATCATACCGGCATCAGCATAAATCGAGTCGATTTCACGACGCTGTCCGACCACAAACGATTACGGAATCACAAATTCAGAATAGGCCTAGTAACTTCTAAATAATTAGAATACTTATGAAAATTTGATAAAGAGTCCTTGATAGTTCATGTGCAAATTTATAGATCTAATTTTAACTCTACCTAAGCCTATTTGGAAATAAGGTTGTATAAAAATTTCTGTCCAAAGTTTGGCAAAAAACTAAAAAGGGCTACCGGTACTTTCAAATGTAAGTTTTAATTAAAAAGATTTTGATGAAATATGTGAACTATTGTGCATTACTGCAAGTTGAAAAGTTTTTTGAATTTTTGCCATATTTCTCTTGAGAATTGGAATAGAAGCTTCATAGTATTGATAATCTTAGAATGTATTTGCTTTGATGAAAATATAATGTAAACACACTTTTTATGTCTTCTTTCAGCCCAAATTAGTGATCTTTCTGGGTTGAATATTTTAGGAGAGAAATGTATTTCAGTGTAAACTTACAACAATTATATTTTTGATCAAAAACAGAGACATTTTAAGACTAGTAGGCCTACCATTGTCAGCTTAATATATTCCAAGTCTCATGAAAATAATGTCAAAAATTTAACTTGCACAGACAATAAAATTAAAGAAAAAAAATTTGTGTGGTTGGACAGTTAGTTATTCTTGGACTCATCAAGTTCAAAGGTGTATGGAGGCATATATGTCAACCAAACATCAAGCCACTCAAGGTGCTAACAATAAAGGTAACTCTTTATTTTTCATGACTCATGATTAAAGGGCCATTCTGCTTTTTTCAAAAAAGTTTCAATTATCAAAAACAACGCAAATATTACTTTGAAAGTATTTCTAAAGAATACTCGTTATATCTATGCATCTTCTTGATCAAACTGAATTTGTTTTTAAAGGGTTAATTACAAACAGGGAGTACTTATTGTTAGTTAAGCAATTTGACCTAGTTTTGGTGTTTGCCCTTTAAATGGCTCAATATTTCTAGCCGAAACCTTTTAAATACACAGGAGGAACATTTCTCTACAATTAGGCGTTTATTTTACTCAAATCCGTTCAGTAGTTTCCTATCAGCGTCCAAAACACATAACACACTTAAAAACCTTACGTAAGGTTTTTAAAAATTTTAGCATGTTTTTAGCGTTTAAAAATTAACGGCTGGATTTTTTTAGTTAAAACTTTCAGATACATTAAAGGGAACATAGTTACAGATTTTGGTGTAAAGTTTTCACAAATTTGAGCAAAAAAAAATGTTGACCTAAAAAAAATTCAGACTGTCCCTTTAAGCTCAATACCACAAAGTGATATGGCCTTGTCTCACATTCACTCCATGGGGATCCACTCCTACTCCATTTCATGTTCATAAATTCTTATGGTAAGTCATGAAAATGATTTTTTTATGACTTATGGTCATTCCTGATGGAATACAAACCAAATCCGATCCAAACAGGGCACTTCATGACAAAGTGGTCCTGATTCTTCCTGATTCCCCCCCAGTCTGCATTATTTGTCAGTGTGGGACAGTATTATCAATTCATTTTGTAATGGGAATTCAAACAATGCTGCTGGCCATTTTTTATTGAAGGGAATTTTTGATATGAATTCATAAACACAATATAGCTTTAATTTTTTTTTAGGTGAACAAACCATGGTGTTGGTTGTTGGTTATAATTTCAGTACCTACCTGTATCAAAGTAAAACCTTAAAAAAAAATCAGCAATTCGGAGAATTCAGTTTTTAATTAGATTATGGGGAGATTGACCTCCAACTGATTTACAGCCAAAATATATGCATATCAATTTGTTGTGTTGTTTGGATCATCTAGACCTGTAATTAAAAGGATAATGACAAAACATCCACTAAAATATTAAATGATTTAATAAATAAAATATATATTTATAATATTAATTTTTCAATTGATTTATCCACATTTTGTTTTTATCTTTGTGGCCTGAGGCCTAAATATTTGAGCTTGAGCAATTCATCTGCCTCTTCATAAAGTATGAAAACTGTTCCATTGGCAGTGATGACATTTGAAGTATGCTGACAGGTCATTATTGATTGTAGACTTGGATTTTCGAGGAAAGTGATACAGAAACTGAAAGCTAATATTCCTTGCAGCTGTCAATCTATTGTCCCACATGAGTTACGTTTTAGATTCATACATCTTCCAATAATATTTATAATCCACTAAAATATTAAATGATTTAATAAATAAAATATATATTTATAATGTTAATTTTTCAATTGATTTATCCACATTTTTTTTTATCTTTGTGGCCTGAGGCCTAAATATTTGAGCTTGAGCAATTCATCTGCCTCTTCATAAAGTATGAAAACTGTTCCATTGGCAGTGATGACATTTGAAGTATGCTGACAGGTCATTATTAATTGTAGACTTGGATTTTCGAGGAAAGTGATACAGAAACTGAAAGCTAATATTCCTTGCAGCTGTCAATCTATTGTCCCACATGAGTTACGTTTTAGATTCATACATCTTCCAATAATATTTATATCTTCAACCTTTCTGCAAATATCAACCTGAAATATCAATAAACCTTAAATAATAAAACTAAAGGTAGGTACAGGTACCATGAAATACTATGTTGTCATATAAGAAATCAGTTCAGTAATCATTGTTACAAATATAAGGATATCAAAATATATATCATTTTGTTCTTTCACAAATATCCAATTGATGAAAATTTCAAAATCTGTGATATTTACTATTGCAGTCAAAATTTTTGAGGTGGTAAGTTTTAAATGGAAAATATTGACATACATACCAACTGCAATTTTTGATAAATTCCTTACAATATACTTTTCAGTGATGTACATATTTGATAATGGTAAGGTAACATAAACTTACCCTTTGGTCAAATTTCTCTTGGGCTTTATTTTCAGTAGGATGACAGATCAATCAACCAAGGCTGTCATTTTATTTCTATCTTTTTAAGCTAGTAATCTGTAAAGAATTGAAAAATATAAACATCAAATTAGTTCTGAGAATCTTAAATTGTCTTTGGGTTTATGAAAATGACAACTGGTGATAAAAAATATTTATTTTGGAAATTTGATTTTACAGAGGGGAAATTTTAGTCTGAAATGCGAATCATTTTCACATATTTCTAGGAGGGAGGTGTACCATATGGAATGTTTTCAAGATTTACATTTTCATGGACCTAAAGTCTTTGGTGAACATATGGCATGCAATTGAAAAAAATATTCGAATAGGCCTATTTGTGACATGAGATAAAAATTCATTCAGACTTCAATCAATCAATGTGATCAGAGTCAGAGAGAAATAAATCTATAGGCCTCATCCAACCTACTAATTATAATGCCTTAAAAATTGTAAAAAGCAACCAGACAAACGAAACACACTTATCACGATTGCCTGCATTTGAACCACATAAGATCCAAAGACTTTCAAGGCGATATCAACAATAATTTACACGAGGAAAGTTCGCCGACACTTGTCTTGACCTTGTGACATTATTTCTTCGCGTCAGCTGTGACCTGTCAAATATGACCGTCTAGATGGGCATACGTGTAAAGTGCAATTTCGAATGTTGATCAAGTGAAAACAGAGACAAACCTTTCAACTTGCTCAATTTTTCTTCATCGTTTTTCAGTTCAATCCTTAATTTCTTTTGATTTATCCCTTCAACTTAATTTTAAGGGGAGTAGTGTGAACTGTCCATGGAATGCAATATCATAAAACCTTTTCAGAAGATTCTAAAGGAATGTCCTCTTTCTGGTCCTGCAATAATGATACATGTACTACTAAAGGCTACTAGGTCAAATCAGACCCTTGCCTTGCCTACGTGAAACGTATCCAAAAAAGTTTTTTTTTTCTAAATATGGTGTATAAGTGTTGAATTAAATTTTCTTGTGTTTTGTGCATTAATGAAGAGTGAGACTTATATCGGTGTATTTCAGAAACTTCTTACCTAAAAACAAACAGGCTTCGATTGCGATTCCAATTTAAAAATGGTGGGAGTAAATGCGCATGCGCCACGGGAGGTAACTCTTGAGCTCTGAGAACACCATATGTTCTGAGAGAACATTATGTGTCTTGAGAACACCATGCGTTCTGAGATGGGTTAATTCTCAGATGTGTTGTAGAAAATGCTTTTTTACAATGGATTTTTGATATATTTATGATAACTATACAATGGAATGAATGTATTTTACTGGCTATAAATAAGCAAGAGACTATAGCGATCAACCGCTTTGAAAATTTTAGAGAACGAAAAGCTTATTTTGATTTATGTTTTTTATTGCCTATCAACCCTTAAGTCACTAGAAAAATTACTCAATTGATTACGTTGATGCCGAATCATAAAAGTAAAATTCTCTTTTTTTACAGATTATGTTTATTGGAATAGGTGCAGAACACATAATTCAGAACACTAATGTTTTGATTCAGAACACATTTTTTGTGGTTGAACACCATTTAGAACACTAAAAGTCGGTTTCAGAACACATAGGACGTGTCGCGGTTTTAGAGTGTATGTTTGTTGATTTAGCTATTAGAAAAAATATACAATTTTCAAATCGTACTGGATTATGCACCGCTATGGAAAAGTCAATAAATAACACGCCATGCTTTATTCATACCCGAAGAACCATGATTAAACTGAAGCCTACTGTCACGGTAAGATAACCGTGGCAATTCCTATAGGAAACTCTAAAAGCTGGACGCGTCCATGGTGTTCTGAACGCGACTCTGTGTGTTCTGAACGCGACTCTGTATGTTCTAAAAGGTGTTCGGTTGAAGAAAATGAGTTCTATTTCAGAACAGTGGTGTTCTGAATCATGTGTTCTGGATGTCAGCCAACAACACCAACAGTAATTAAAGCTTGATTGAACTAGAAATACTAACAGAATGAATATCTTTTTTATCGACTGTAAATTACAATAGATATTTGCCAATTTTATAACTTCTGCCTATTGAAGAGACCCAAAAATGTGAAAGCCTACCAAATGTTAGTAGCCTATCATTGACCATTATGTGTTTACATGCAAGCACGCCTATATTAAGTATTAATCACAACCTACTGACCATATATAGTTGATATTTATTGCCATAGGAATATGCTAGAGTACGTCTTAATTCCAGAGGGTACAATATTTTGTGAGAGAACACTACTGTTCTGTTACATGTTCAATATGAACACATTTCAGAACACATGGTGTTCTAAAACCTAAGAGTTATCTACCTTCGCGCATGCGCATTAATTCCCGCCGTTTTTAAAAATTGCAGTTGGTCAAAAACGTAAGATTTGACGGCGACATTATTTTAGTGTTTAGAATAGGTACGCAGTCTCTGGTTAAGAACTTTACGAGCTATCAGAAATATTCATTACCATTATAGAACGTAGCCTACGCCTAATCAAAAAGTCAAAAACCTCAGGTTTGTGTGCCTATATTTAGGTTAGGCTAGCTTAGCCTAGCCTAGCTTATTACTAGATCTAAGCCTAAATGATTTTCTTTTTAGTAATTTTAGTAAAAATTTGCCAATATTCCTTTTGATGCCTAGATACATAGCCTTCAATTATGAATGAATGATGCAAATTATAACAGAAATAGGCCTCATCTCAGTAACCAGCAAAAAAAAACCCCTTAATGCGATGCACAATCGCCAAATCAGATTTCATAGAATACTGCGTGTTCTACGACAGAACCCTAAGTGTTCTACAACAGAACACACCACGTTCTTGCTAATCAATATTACAAGTTATGCCTATTTACGCCATATCACGTGACGATAGGCTACTTCTACTGAAGTAACTAACCCTAATGCAATGTTGCAACCTACAATTCCTAATCCTAACCAATTTGATCATACTCCAACAAAGCCAAGTTTCTCTGATGTTGCTGAATCTCCACTTTATGGTAAATAAACTAAAGAACTTTAAAGTCTTTTGTCCTGGAAAATAATGTTAAAATCATGAAATTGGGCATCTCGGTACTAAATATTAATCCAAGCCTACCCTACCCACCATCCCTATCAACCAACCAACCCCTACTCATACCCCTACCCTACCCTACATAATTTAGACAATAAAATTTCTAGGTAATGCCGAATAGTTACAAAGATGTCCACTGCCCAGCTTCAGTCATCTTGTGCTAAAAAATATAGAAGGTGATAGCAGTAATGCTGTTCCTGAGACTATTTGGAGTATTCTCGTGGCAGAAACAGCTAACTACTATCTTGGTTTATTTCCAAATCTGAAGGACCCACAAGAATACAGGATTATCGGCAGCAAAATGTACAGGAGATTTCCCTGTATAGACTTGATGGACAACATCCATGGGTAAATACTAGTTCTAAAACTAGAGAGAGGTGTTTTCAAGACCATCGCTGCTTAATAGAGACACAAATATCTGTAACGTAAAGTAGCAAATATTATTCATTGGTTAACCAAGACTACGTTGTAATAGTCGCCATATGGCCATAACTCGATACTACAGTACATTTGATTGGTTGCTATTATTAGTTACACTGTAAAGGTGCCCGCACACGGAGAGAAAAAGGCGCGCGACAATTACGCTCGACTATTAGCTCATAGTGTGCGGGTGATTTTCGGTGTGCATTTTTCCACACGTAGCTGTGTGGAAAATATCTATCGTGTTTGATATTTCTGAGTGCGGGATACGTGAGCTATTTTCTCAGACGAAGTTCTCAATGCGCATGCGTAGATGGCAATTAAAGATGGCGGCGCCCATTGAAGTTATGACGGAAGCAATCTTGGAGGATAAATTTGTTGAATTTTGACAATATTACTCCTGTTTTTACAATATTTGATCACCCGAATTCAAAGACAAAGACAAACGTGATAGCCCCATTCAAAAAATCCGTCATCATTCTTAAATCTTCAAGGTTTATATCCGAGACTTCAGAGAAGATCAATGTCATCTGCGATGTTGTTATCGGGTTTCTTGGCAGTTCTTATCGAAAGTCGAAGCTCACTGGGGCTGTACGTTTGAAATTTGTATCGTTCATTCGGCGTTTCTGTCGTATGTCCGGAAAAAACTACTCATCTACGACTTTCAATAGTCTAGCAATGGTTCAATTGTATCTGAAATGGAATGCATGCAAAACAGATATTAAGATTACAAAAAGGAAATTTGGCGTGTTTTTCAGACATAAATTGTCCGAACTCTTGTGCCTAAGTCACATTTTTGATGATTCAAGTTAGCTACATGACAACATTCTATGATAAGAGACACATTTAAATATCAAAACCACATAAGTCAATCAACCAATCAGATCTTTCAAATCATTAATATGTCCATTTGCGCATGTCACTTGGTGACTTAGGAATTAGGATTAGGTTTAAGTTGTAGATCTCGGCAACATGGCTCACAGAAAAGGTCAATGTTACTTGAGAGATGAAGAAGTTTTAAAACTTCTAGAAGATTGTAAGTATACATTACTATTCACACACACCCTTTTCAACCAAAATAATAATTTTAATCAATAAAGTGTCGAAATAAATCATCAGTGATGACATATAAATTTGCCTAAAGCCTAGCGAACACAGCCAACTTTCGCTGACTTTAAGAAAAAACTATGTTTCGAGTAAATGTTTCTGGAAACCGCACACAGCTGTCTGAAAGAGCACACGACCAACAATTGCTGCGTCAGATACGGCTGACAGCGCCACAATAGGCGAGTCAAGTCACATGATGACAAAAAGATCAATTTATTTCAGCCAATCGAACCGTTTGAATCAACAACAAAAATCGTTCATGGGTCTTCAGACCGATCGATCGCCTGTCGATCGCCTAAATGAGATTCCAGCAGGACGATTTGTCGATCATTCCACTGAAGCCAGGGGATCGGAAGAAATCTAATGAAACAATAGTGTAGTCACTCAGTCGGCATATACCAATCCCTGCTGCCAATAATTTATGACACAATACATTTGAGTACTACAGACTTTGCACTGTGCTATCTATTTACAATTACAGCTGAGTGAACTGAGATAATCGGAACAATAGTCCCCCCCCCCCCCCTATGTTGAAGCAGGGGTCAAACACTCGAACTCTGACATGGCAGTCCAATGATTTACCGCTAGACCACAGATACTATCCTTGTCCATCAAATATTAGCTCATTCCTCCTGAATCAAGTTCGTTCCACACCTTTTGTGACTTTGATGTTTTTGTTTAACTGGAGCAAATATGTTTGACGTACCAAAAGCTCGGTAATATAATTGTTTGTGGTGACTTCAATAGTAGAACAAGATCGGATAGTGATCAAATTATCGACAACAATTTAGGAAACTATATTTTTGACGATTATGACTATTCTCAGGATACACCAGTTTTCGGTAACAGAGTTTCACAAGATTCTGTTATTAATAATTTTGGTAAAAAACTTTTAGATTTATGTAAGTCAATAGAATGTGTCATTGTAAACGGTAGGGTTGGTAACGATAAAGGTGTTGGCAAATTTACTTTTTGTTCATCAAGAGGTACTAGATTAATCGACCTTGTTTTAGCTGATTGTAAGGCAATCAAAAAATTAACACATTTTAATGTAGAAGACTTTAATGAATTTTCTGATCATTGTGCTCTGTGTTTTGAAATTAATAATGTCCAGTCTGATGCCTGAAGGTATAATAACCATATAACTAACACAACGTGAAGTCTGTAATCAGTAAATAAATAATCCATATATTAAAGAGAAGAAGTTTTATATTTTAAACACCCAAGGAGCTAGAAGTGTCACACGGGTGTACGTCTTTTGGTGCCGTGACCAGGATACTGAACGGGTGAATGATTTTGAACGGGTGAACTTTCAGTAAGTATTCTTTGTTGGTTTCATTTTCTTGGTTTCTGTTCGTTTTCCGTCTCTGTACTTGAGCCACACATCATAAAATGGGTAGTCAAGAATTTTTCGAATCTTTGTCGACCCAACTAACGGGTCTAACCACAACACTAATTAACAACAGCGTAACTTCCCATATAGAGGGTTTCAGGGGGGACCCTCCTAAGTTTCGGGAGTGGACTTTATGCATAGAGAAATATGCGCTTTTACACAACCTCACGGACGAGGACACAATAAAAATCGCTTTTCAATCGAGTAAGGGGCCGGTGAGTAATTTCATCCAGAGGTATATATTAGAAAATCCTAACTGCAATTGGGACACTTTAAAACAAGAACTGAGGAGTAGGTTTGGAGAAGTAAATGACAGTCAGCATGCCTTTGCTCTTTTGAGGAAGTTGAGACAAAACAAGGGGGAAAACGTTCAACTTTACGCTGAACGACTTCTGACTCTTGCAAAAGAGGCATATCTGTCGAGGGGCGGAGAAGAAGTCGAGAGACAGATGGTCGGCTTCTTTACAGATGGCCTCTATAGTTCAGCTCTGAAATTGCGCATAATGAGACAAAACCCCGCAACCCTAAATGATGCTGTTCGGTCCGCTATGACCGAACAAAATATTCAGAAACGATTTCAATTGAGGAATGCAAAAGAAGACAGTTCGACCTCCAGATCAGAAGAGGATATGGAGGTCGAACATGTCCGGCAAAAGCGTTGCAAACATTGTAACAGACGTGGTCATGATTCTAGTAAATGTAGGCAAATACGTTCGGTAGATAATAAACGAAAATCGGTAAAATGTTGGAAATGTGGGAGGCTGGGACACATTCAAAGAAACTGCCGAAGTACACAAACGTCGGAAAACTAAAGCCTCTCTGTGGTAGAGCCGACCACGGAAGAGTAACAAATGGGTGCATGATTAACATAGCCGGGATAGCCAGCTCATGCTTGGTCAAGTTTGAAAAACAAGTGTATAGGTCATTGGTGGATACCGGTGCACAGGTGTCCCTAATGAACAGACGCACTTACCAATCATTGAGGAATAAGCCTTTATTAAGGAAGGAAAAACTTAATTTACATTCAGTAAACGGTAGCCCCTTATGGGGTCATTTCACCAAGAAATCGTGCCTGAAGACTGAGCTGCGATCTCAGATCGTGACTTGGTCGCCGAAGGTCGTACACAGTCGACGGTTGACCGAGAGTTGGTCGCACCTTGGTCTTTCGTGGTCGAGGAATAGTCTCCCCGACGAAGAGATCGTAGCTCGGTTTTTTGACATGTCAAAAAACTGAGCTTCGACCTAAAAGTCGCACAAAGAGCGTCGAAAGAGCGAACAAGGTCGAGGAAAGAACGCATTGGTCGAGAGACAATCGAGGCTAGAACGGGGATAAGCGAGGCTCAGTCTTCTTGAGCGAGAACAGATCGAGTGGATAGACGCAAGTAGAGCGTGTGCAGAGCGTAAATAGGACGCAGTTCAATCGTACACATCGAGGGTGGAACGAGATAACATCGAACATAGAGCGTACACAGAAAAAAAGATCAGGTCGCACGGATTCTGCCCGCGACTATGAGAAAACCAAGCTGCGATCATAGTCGCGCGTAGTCGCGTGCGATTTTTTCAGATCGTACTCGGTGAAATGACCCCTTAAGTCATCGATGGAGCTGCCGAATTCAATTTTAAAATAGGGGGAAAATCCTTAAAATTCAAATTTTATGTGACACCAAGCATGGGTAGGAATATAATTTTAGGCTCAGATTTCATGCACACATTTGGAGTTAGGCTCTATTATGACCTTCAGGCAATGAGAATTAATGGAATCTATGTTCCATTACAAGACGACGCTCGGATAAGTTCGCTGGTCAGATCAGCGAATGACTTGTTCGTGCGTCCCAATACTTGTAATGTGATTACGGGTCGGGTAAAGACCGTACCCGAGGATACTCCCGAAGTCATGGAAGTATCCCAGTTACAACAAGGGTTCATTTCTACTGAACCCGGTCTCGCTGTGGGTAACTCGGTGGTTTCTCGGGACCACGTGCTAAGAGATAATGGAAGATTTCCACTTGTCTTAGTAAACGAGACGAACAAAACCTTTCGAATCAAGAAAGGAGTTTTATTAGCCAGACTTACTGGTGTAGCGGGAGATTGCAGAATCGAGTCTGTAGACAGTCTAAAGATCAAAGAGGGTGGGTCCGGAGAGTTTGATGATATCCATGTTCCGTCGGAACATGTAGCAGTAATGAAAAACTTCCTAAAATTAAACAAAGATAGATTTGCTGCGAATGATTTAGAACTCGGAAGGACGCAAACAGTAAAAATGACAATCGATACAGGGGATCATCCACCCATTCGATTGAAACCATACCGAACTCCTTTAAAGAACAGAGAAGTAATAAGTAAAGCCATAGACGATATGCTGAAGGCAAACATAATCCGACCCAGCACTTCAAGTTGGAATTTTCCTGTAGTTATAGTGGATAAAAGAACAAAGAATGGCAACGGATCCATTACGGAATCCAAAAGATTTTGTGTTGATTTCAGAAAATTGAATGCAGTCATTAAGAAACATTCCTACTATTCGTACCCCATGCCGAGGATAGATGACCTTTTGGCAAAGCTAGGAAACTCTACAGCATTCACGACCCTTGACCTCAGGTCAGGATTTTGGCAAATCCCCATAGACGAGAGAGATAAGCACAAAACTGCTTTTGTCTGCCATAGAGGTATTTTCGAACACAATACCATGCCATTCGGGCTGAATAATAGCCCTTCAGTATTTCAAAGTTTAATGTATATCGTATTACAGGGTTTAGAGAATTTTGCTGTGGCTTATTTGGATGATATTTTGATATTTTCCAAATCAACAGAAGAACATATGGAACATCTTAAAACAGTATTTGAGAGACTAAGATCACACGACTTGAAATTAAAAATAAGCAAGTGCTCGTTTCTTCAAAAGGAAACCACGTACTTGGGATTCAAGATCACGCCGAATGGGGTTAAACCAGACGAAAATAAGGTTACAGCCATTCGGAAAATGCCACCACCAAATACAGTACGTGAGGCTAGATCATTCCTTGGTCTGATTTCATTTTATAGAAGGTTTGTACCCAACTTTTCTAAAATAGCAGAACCAATCATAAACCTCACCAAGAAATATGCTAGATTTAAGTGGAATGAAGAATGTCAGAGGGCATTTGAATTTCTGAAGGATAGTCTTACTGCGGTTCCCTTATTGGGATACCCTGATCCAGAACTTCCATACATCTTATATACCGATGCCAGCGACACATGTATCGGAGCATGCTTAGTCCAAGTACAAAATGGAGGTGAAGTTCCGGTGTACTTTCTTTCACATAAACTGTCCAAGTCTGCTGAGAAGTGGAGCACAATAGAAAAGGAGGCTTTTGCAGTAAATTACAGTCTACAGAAGTTACACTATTACCTCCATAGTGCTAATTTTGTGATACGTACTGACCACAAACCTCTACAATATCTATTAGAATCGCCTATGGAGAATAGAAAGATACAGATGTGGGCCTTAAACATATCAGCATACAATTGTAAGATTGAGTACATAAAAGGTGAATTGAATACCTGCGCTGATATGTTATCAAGGTTACCAAGCAAGGAATCACATGACAATGATCAAGACGATAACGAAGATCCAGTCGATATAACAGATAATTCATTTGAAGTAAATATAATTAATTCCAGTAGATTCAATCCTAGGGATTATGCTAAATGTGAGGCGCCAGAAACTGATACTTCCATCACAGAAATAACTAAACTGGGGAATTTCGATATGAAGGCAGAGCAAACCAAAGATAAAGAAATTGTGGATATAATTCAGAAGTTGAAACAGGGAACAGGTAAACCTAAATTACGTAACCAGTTTTTAATTATGGATGACATATTGTACTTCATATCTGACCCAGATGGTGACCCAAAACCTAGGCTATATATACCAAACCATCTAGTGAACATGTTAACCTCAGCGTATCACGATGATGATGGACATATGGGAGTAGATAAAGTTTATGATACTCTGAAAATTAAGTATTATTTTCCTAGAATGTATAAATATTTACATGAGTATATTAATAAATGTGTAACATGTCAAACTCGTGTTTTGAATAAACAAAACCCAAGTTTAGTCGACACAGATATTCCTCCCTATCCATTTGCTAAATTAAGTCTCGATCTGTCTGGACCATATCCTACAACACTTTCAGGTAACAAATATTTGATATCTTTTGTTGATTGGTATACAGGTTGGATAGAGAGTTTTCCAACTAAAGATAAGACTGCCCAAAATATTGTTCATCTATTGATAGATGAAATATTTCCACGATTTGCTTGTCCGTTAGAATTAGTATCTGACAATGGGACAGAGAACGTCAACAAAATGGTAGAAGAAACTTTAAGAGAGTTGAACATTCATCATGTGCTTAACTCTTACTATAATCCTGCAGCGAATGCGAGAGTTGAGCGTGCGCATCGCACCCTTCATGATATATTGGCAAAGAAGGTTAAATCTCAACCAGACACCTGGGACATATATGTAAACCAAGCACTGGCAGCAATGCGGTTCAATGTTAACGAGACAACAAAGCAGTCGCCATTTTCATTGTTGTATTCTAGAGATCCCGTTTTGCCAATAGATAACATATTCAAGCCAAGAAGGAAATACATGGGTGAAAGTTTCCACAAGATTGCCCTAGAAAGACGACATACTGACTTCATGCTTGTACACAAGCATTATAAGAAAGCCAAGGCTAAACAGGCAAAATATGCTAATAAAAATGCAGTAGATACCGAATTCAAGGTAGGAATGCCAGTATATTTAAAACATCAACACCGAAAAAGCAAACTGGATCAAAAATGGTTGCCGTACTACCGTATAATCAAACAAACAACACCAGTATCCTTTATTATAAGAAACCAATTGGATGGCACGGTAACCAAGACTCATGCAAGGAATATTCGTCTTGCAAAGATAGATGAATGGGAATTACACCAAAACCCCTCAGATCGACCTCTGAGAAAAACTAATTACGCTGCATCGCCGTTAGAAAGCGATAGTAGTCACGACTCTGATAGTCAACCGCTCAGTGAACTTGCCAAGCGCTATAGACGCGAGAGATCAGACTCCTCTAGTGAAGAGGATATTCCCCTCCAGGAGCTCGCGATGCGTCTTAGGCAAAAGAGGAGAGAAGAAGACAATCAGCTGGCCAGTGAGAGCTCTTCTTCCTCGGAAGAAAACTCTGTCGATGCGATAAGCATGTACGACAGTGCGGAAAGATCCAATAATAAGGATCATACAAAAGACTTCTAGAGATAATCGCAAAGATGCTCTAAGAAGGAGCAAGGTTCGGTTGACTTTACCATAAGAACCTTGGAAATGATAACCGCGGTGTGTTATAGGCCTGAATGTTTTTATATGTAACGCACCATGTTTCGTTTATAAACATGATCTATATCGACTCTAATCCAATTATTGTTATAGGTCACAAAAATCATGTATTTGTTTTTATAACATGATGAGGTAGTTATTACTTAATCCATTTATGTTTTAGGTAATGGAGGGAACTTTAGTCTTGATCCTGTTTCTTGAGCTGACCAAAGCCTTTCAGTTGACTCAGAATGTAATATTCCGACCTCTTAATGATGTTTCTACTTCTCGTTCGCGATGGATGATTACCTTCGTCCACGACTTGTCGCCGTTCGATTCATTTGTGAATGAATTGTCATTGGACGTGAGCCTCACACTTCTGGAAGTAGGGGAATTAATATAAACTTATGAAGGAGATAATACAACTAATAACTTTTCCTTGACTTTCCAACGGTTAAGAACAGAAATTGAAACATTGAGAGATAGTCATGAGAATTTTTTGGAAACATTTGGCGATTTTCGAAAATTGTCTGTAAGACATAAAATAGTACGACGTAGTTTACTACCGTTTATAGGTGAAATTGGGCACACGCTTTTTGGGTTCGTAACTGAGTCAGAAATGAACGTTATACGATCAGGTGTTAAAAATTTAGCAGCAAATCAGGATGCAATTCAACATGTCGTTGAAAAAAGCTTATCTATACTTAATATTTCGCGAGTTGACATTTCAACTAACCGACAGTCTATCAATACCTTGAATCGAAATTTGGCAAAATTAGACAAAAAGATTCTAAATATAGTCGATGAATTTAAAAAACACATCTTAAAATTGGAACACTGTCTTCATTTATATTTGAGATTTAGTTTGGTTGTAGATGATCTAAAATACATGATGTTAAAAGCAGAATTCTATTTAGAAGAATTACGCCTTCAGTTAAATATGCTTGCGCAAGGTAGTCTTTCTCCATCTACTATTACTCCTGCGAAATTACAAACTTTACTCTTAAGTATTAGTCAACATCTTCCTTCCTCGGTGAGATTACCGGAGAATCCCCGAACGGGTCTTTGGTCATTTTATCAATTTTTAAAATGCACTACAGTAGTTGAAGATAATCTTATATTAATAACAATTGTGGTACCTTTGATAGATACTAACGATGGTGACTATGAGTTGTTTAAAGCTCATAATCTACCACTTCTAATGACAATGAGTCATTCTGTGCGACCGGAGTCGGATTTGGCTACCATTATAGCCAAGTACGATCTAGAAAATAACCTTTTAGCCGTAAATAGAGCTAGAACCAAATACATTCTGTTAACCGAGACTGAAGCAAAGGCATGCAAGACACCATTGATCGGTTATTGTCAGGTATCCAGCGCCGTGTATCCGATTAATCTAAGTAAGTTATGTATAGTAGCTTTGTTTATGAACGATGAACATAACATAAAAACAAATTGTAAAATTATCGTGTACCCCAATGCGATTCTGCCACGAGCTGAGTATCTTTCACATGGTAATTGGATAATCTCTCTAAAGAATTCAATTTTGTTTTCTATAATTTGTTATGATCATTCCCGATCGCAGTCAAGGATAAATGTACATCCTCCAATAGGTTTGATTACATTGAGGCCCACTTGCTCGGCTACAAGCAATTTAATTATGTTACCGCCTTACTATAAGAATGACAGTAAAGAATTTGATCACGAATCCTTTCGAAAGTTATTAGTAAATTTCAATACTTCTATGTCCAACATTTGGAAACCTTTTCAAGACACGTTTAAAAATTTTAGTCAATTGAAACTTCCTCCTAAACTCGGAAGTTTAAAGCAAATATCATTAGATAACCTGATCCAGCAACTACACACTCTCAAAACAATTGAGGTTAAGTCCTCCAATGGATTTCCAATTTGGGGTTACGTGGTTGTTGTATTAGGTTTAGTTGTATTAATTATTTTTGGATTTGTCATTTCAAAATCCTGGTGGCTCAGGTTGCATGGATCGGTTAGACGGTCGGGACTGAGAGCGATGAGACCAACATTGGAGAACATGGAAATGGAACCCATTCGAACATCACCACCAGAGGAGATGATACCCGTGTGTCCAGCACTACCAAGGGAGATAACATCCAATACATCTCCTACGACGTCAGAACATACTACAATCTATCCAAAACTATCTTCTATAATATGCAGCTTATCTAACACCCAAAGTAATCAACAAAAGTAGTTCCAGTAATTCCAGTTGTTCCAGTAGTCTATACATTATACAATAGACTGTTCCAGTTGTTCCAGTAGTCTATACATTATACAATAGACTGTTCCAGTTGTTCCAGTAGTCTATACATTATACAATAGACTGTTCCAGTTGTTCTAGTAGTCTATACATTATACAATAGACTATTCCAGTAGTTCCAGTAGTCTATACATTATACAATAGACTGTTCCAGTAGTTTCAGTTGTTCCAGTAGTCTATACATTATACAATAGACTGTTCCAGTTGTTCCAGTAGTCTATACATTATACAATAGACTGTTCCAGTAGTTCCAGTAGTCTATACATTATACAATAGACTGTTCCAGTTGTTCCAGTAGTCTATACATTATACAATAGACTGTTCCAGTTGTTCCAGTAGTCTATACATCATACAATAGACTATTCCAGTTGTTCCAGTAGTCTATACATTATACAATAGACTGTTCCAGTAGTTCCAGTAGTCTATACATTATACAATAGACTGTTCCAGTTGTTCCAGTAGTCTATACATTATACAATAGACTGTTCCAGTTGTTCCAGTAGTCTATTCATTATACAATAGACATTCCAGTTGTTCCAGTCATTCCAGTTCTAGATGAGATGAACCCAATGGTGGAGAAGGTGCCCGAAGATCTATGTTATACAGTACCGGTACTCGTTTAAAAAAATCGTATCGGGTCGTATAGAGTTGGATGAAATAACTAGAATCCGAATTCGTGACATGTGCTTTTGTCCTTCGTGTTTGTCCCAGTGTGCGTTTGGGATTTGTGATGTGTTTTGTGTTCGTGCGTTTCATGGAATTCCACTATAGCTGAACTATTATGAACTGACATTTTATGCTCTAGAGTTGCTTCGGACTTCGCGTCAGGACGTTTTAGTAAAAAAAAACTATCGTTATTTAACTTTGGCTATGGGAGGTATGTTACACTATGCGTCCTGATGTGTGGTCCGAAGACAACTCCGCTTTATGCTCGCATGATATGCTTGATGCACACGCCTACTTATGCCTTTATATATCATGGTCTTGGGACTCCCTTTAACTTGTATCACGCCGTGGCTGCATGAAGGTAAACTTGGTCAGTTGTACCAGATAGTTACCAATGTTGGCTGTCATCACTATTTTCGAATAAATATTCAAACCAAACAAATAGTTGATATTATATGATACAGCCAACACGTATGCAGTCACTTGTGCTCCTATTACGCATTTAGAAGTATCGGCCAATAAAAGGGTCTAAAATTGAGCATGTGATACGGGGAGGAGGCTGACCCCGGGTCAGGATATATATTTTTTTACTAAACGGAGCGGGTTTCGGGGAGTTGAGATTCTGCTGCCACCGAAATAACTCCTCTGATGCCTGAAGGTATAATAACCATATAACTAACACAACGTGAAGTCTGTAATCAGTAAATAAATAATCCATATATTAAAGAGAAGAAGTTTTATATTTTAAACACCCAAGGAGCTAGAAGTGTCACAGATTCGACAAAAATTCACGGAGTTTTAGACCCAAAATATGTTAAAAATGGCTTGTGAACGCAATAGAGACCACAGTTTTGCTTGAATTTGAATACAATTTTATGTGTAGAATTATATTCAAAAGATCTCGGACAAGTTCGAATTTGGGTTCGATTCGACAAAAATTCATGGAGTTTTACACCCAAAATACGTTAAAAATGGCTTGTGAATGCGATGGATTCCACAGTTTTGGTTGGATTTGAATAAAATTTTGTATGTAGGATTATATTGATAAGATCTCGGACAAGTTCGAATTTGGGTTTGATTTGACTTAAATTCACGGAGTTTTACACCCAAAATATGTTAAAAATAGCTTGTGAACGCGATAGAGACCACAGTTTTGGTTGGATTTGAATAATATTTTGTATGTAGGATTATATTCATAAGATCTCGGACAAGTTCGAATTTGGGTTCAATTCGACAAAAATTCACGGAGTTTAACACCCAAAATGTGTTAAAAATGGCTTGTGAACGCAATAGTGACCACAGTTTTGGTTGGATTTGAATAAAATTTTGTGTGTAGGATTATATCCATAAGATCTCGGACAAGTTCGAATTTGGGTTCGATTCGACAAAAATTCACGGAGTTTAACACCCAAAATGTGTTAAAAATGGCTTGTGAACGCAATAGTGACCACAGTTTTGGTTGGATTTGAATAAAATTTTGTGTGTAGGATTATATCAATAAGATCTCGGACAAGTTCGAATTTGGGTTCGATTCGACAAAAATTCACGGAGTTTTACACCCAAAATATGTTAAAAATGGCTTGTGAACGCAATAGAGACCACAGTTTTGCTTGAATTTGAATACAATTTTATGTGTAGGATTATATTCAAAAGATCTCGGACAAGTTCGAATTTGGGTTCGATTCGACAAAAATTCACGGAGTTTAACACCCAAAATGTGTTAAAAATGGCTTGTGAACGTGATAGAGACCACAGTTTTGGTTTGATTTGAATAAACTTTTGTGTGTAGGATAATATCCATAAAATCTTGGACAAGTTTGAAATCCGGATTGATTTGACAAATATTTACGGAGTTTTATTAGTTATGAAATTAGATGTTTTATATTAACAAGATATTGGATGAATTCAAATCTGAAACCCATCCAACAAAAATTAAGATAGTAACATTCCTTGATATATTGACAATTTATGTAGTGTAAGTGGGCGTATATTGCTAGGCAACCACTTGTTTATTGACATTTTCAGTTGACATCTGATGTAGTGGCTTTGAATTGGATGGGTCTTGGCAAAAGAAGCACATCGTATTGTCAAATATTCCATCTCCTGAACGAGTCTTTCTCTTTTTGGGGGAGTGGTGGCGAATCTTGCAGTAGGCCTATGACTTGTTTCATTTAAAAGAGACACAAAAATAGCTTTTGAACATTTCAGATGATCACTGTTTGTTAATGACTGATAGCAAACTCGATGATATGTAACATTATGTTGGCTATCAAAGGCAATCATTTCACAAAAAATTGGGAGGGCGTTGCTGTACATAAAGTGCTTGCATTCACTATATCATTGTACTACATAAATTTTATTGTCTCAAAAATATGGAAGTGCCAGATGAATGGAGGGAAGGTTAATAGGAAGCTCTGTTACACCGCATAATGTAATAATCACCCATAATGTAACAACTATCGCATAATGTAATAAAAATTTTCGTATAATGTAATAATGCGGCATAATGTAATAAAAAATACGTATAGTGTAATAAACTCTCTCAACGCATTATGTAATAAAAATTTCCGTATAATGTAATAACGAAAAACCAAAACGCATAATGTAATACGAAATTTCCGCATAATGTAATAACCACTACGGAATCAGGTACACGCGAGGTATGGAATTTAGCAACCCGAATAAAACATAAAAAGTGTCAGTGTGATACTTAAGTGGAACTGGTCTAGTTGGGGTTGACGCCTTGTCCTTGACGTCACAGACATCATTCGAAGTCATGACGAAGTTGGCGTAACAATATGGCGTTTTTGATTGTAATCAAATTGACAGAGTGCTTGCGGTGTCAAGACAGTCTATCAGATCTGGAAAATAGCACTTTTTCTCTTCTCAGTCATGAAAAGTCTTGAAAATTCATTTTTCAAAACCTGTGACCTATAATTTGTCAGTGTTAACTCAACTTTTTTTTATTTCATTTTGGCTCACTTTTGTATGTTTAAAACAAGAGTGCAAGTCCAGTCAAAAAGACAAAAATTGGAACCTATTTTCAGTTAATGTTTTGTGCTTGTAACTGTGATGTCATTTATGACTCTGGACAGTTGAAGTAGCATCCTATACCTAAAGTTCCAAACTTCAGTTGGATTTTGAATCTTTTCAGCAGATTTACATCTGTTTCTTCTGGTTTCTTGAGAAAATGTGGCGTATAATTCTCACTATAGTTACTATCACTTCGTGAAGGAAGTAGTAAGTGTTGGACATCGTTCTCTTCCGGATAGTCATTATTCACTGATACAACGGCTACTCCGTAATGAGTTCTGCGTTCCAGTGAATGAAAGGTCTGTAGAGGAAAAATCAGTGCTTGTAAAGTTTTGGAGAAATAATTACAGTTTGGATGATGATGGTCAAACTGTACTTTTGGATGGACTTCTGGTTATACCTGAGAGTCGAGTACGTAAAGTTGTACGTCAAGAGATCAAAAGAAGTAAGGGGTCGGGCACTAGAAGGTTACATAAACGTTTGACAGAACGTACAATAGGAATTAGTGAAAGACGAGTCCAAAGTGAATGTGAAGGTGTGAAAGTGTATTCAAATTTGAATGTGCGATTCAATAATAAGGGACTCATTCGTCCAGTCTTCGCAAACCAGGTTCAGGAACGCCATCAGATTGATCTTATAGACCTAAGTAATTTACGGGCCCGTGTTGATGGGAAGTTGTACAATTATGCTCTGTCTGTCATAGATGTCTTCAGCAGATTTATTTGGCTGATGCCTCTTGAAACCAAATCCAGTCTTGGTATTGCTAATCAACTTCAGAAAGTATATGATGTGCATGGACCCCCCACAATCTTGCAATGCGACAACGGAAAGGAATTTCATGGTTCAGTTAAGAGACTCATGCGTGCTATGAAGGTGAAAATTGTGAAAGGGGCTCCTTATCACCCCCAGTCACAAGGAAAAGTGGAGCGAAGTCACAGAACTCTGCGGAAAAAGATCAGGTATGATCTTTTGACGAAAAGCAAGAAAGGCATGAACTGGGTTGAGCAGTTGCCTCAATATTGTCGGATTCTAAATGAAGAGCCAAAAGAAGAACTTAGCTGGAAATCAGCATTCGAGATATACTTTGGCAGAAAAAGTAATTGTGTGCTTAAAGCGACTGAAAATATGGGCGAGGTTGAAACAGTAAGAAGCGACCTACTCCGTTCACCTCGAGATAACGATCTCAGTCGATTTTCGCAGAACACAGACGACATTCGGCAAAAAGCGCGGCATAAAATGAAGCTAATAAATGAGAGGACTATAAAACGAAATAAAGCCCTTAATCCGCCAACTGTCTATGAAGTCGGTGATAATGTCCTAGTGAGGTTGGTAAAGTCTAAAAACAGTCGCCTGAGCAGTAATGCCAGGATAGTCCGAGGAAAAATAATAAAACGAAACTTGAGACTAGCGCGATATAAAGTAGAGTATTTCCAAGGCAGAGAGGAGAACGCTGATGATAGAGCTAGCGACGGCCTAATGAAGTGGTTTCCAGTCAACAATATAACGAGTCCGACCTTACGTCAAGAGCGTAATCGACAAGTACGCCAGAGAAAGAGTAAGTACCTTATCTATATGACACATGCGGATCGATTGTCCGCCATAGAAACCCAGGGGTTCGGGGTAGAATTAGATCCTGAAGGTGATGGCAACTGCCAGTTTTCGGCCCTCGCCCACCAATTACAAACAATTGGAATACATCGAACAGCTGCGTCGGGAGGTTGTTATGGATCTGCAGAGGCATCCGTATTCGGCTAACGGAACAGACTTGGCTTTGTTCGTCGAAGGAAACGATTTTCAAACGTATCTACTGTCCATGTTTCGCGATGGTAGTTACGGGGACCACTTAACCTTGGAACGGATTGCAGATCTGTATAACTGTCGCATTTTGGTGGTTTCAAATCAAGGCGAGGAGCACATGCGGATGATCGCACCAAACAACAATGGTCCAATGTTGCTCATTGGCCATTTCGGTGAGGGACATGGCGAACACTACGTTAGTCTTCGGCGGTCTTCTTATGATGATAATTATGACCCATTGGAAAACTTTGTGGATTTTGAAACGTCCATTAAGAGAGACAGTGAGGTACCTGATTCTCGTAACGAAGAATCAACCGAAGAGGTTGACAATAACGGTGATACGGTACACGCGACGGGCACTAATGAAGATGAAATGGGCGATGGGAATGCTCATTCAGAACTTGGTACGGATAAAAGGATCTATGATGAGAACTACAATATACTTCCTGGCCACGCTCGGTGTAGTGATGCTGATCAAGAGAACAATCCTCTCCTACCATACGAGCTCATTGTTATAATAGTAGAATTACTTTTGGCCAAATATTCCCATTTGGATGCTAAGCTTAGCTGCGTCAGCCAGTCATTTAACAATATTGTGAAAAATTTTCGTAGCCGAAGTGGATCCATGCGAATGATTTACATTCGCCCAGATTTAGCAGATAATCTTGGTTTAGTTGCAAAGAATGTGAGCAATATCATCTCCGTACAGAAGCTAATCAAAGCCGCTGGGATCCAGTCTGGTCTAGCATTCTCTCTCCGGAGTATGTTAACTTGGCACAAGCGATGGTGGAAGGCATGGTTGGTACTTGTACCGGTCGAGACACGTGGGCCAGGCTGGTTTCAGGTTCAAAAAATGTTTTGGAAATAAAACATTTCTAAATTTAAAGATTTTGATACACTCATACTTTCCAGATTTGCCAAAATGGCACCAACATGGTTCCGATACGTTCCAGGGCTTTAGTTTTTGTTTTTGTTCATTTCATATGTATATTATATTCATATATTTTGATATTTAATCCATGACACTTGGATACGTGTTTTTTTCTAACAATTTACTTTTGTTCCTTGCATTCGATGGTATAACAGCTTGAGCTGCTTATGAGAAAATGAGAACATTTCAAACCATTTTTTTACTATTTTGATAAATTTTATAATTATACTTTTCAGTTTAACCAAAAGGGCACCAACATGGTTCAGATGCTTTAGTTTTTTCTTTTCATATGTATATTATATTCATATATTTTGATATGTAATCCATGACACTTGGATACGTGTATTTTTCTAACAATTTACTTTTGTTCCTTGCATTCGATGGTAACAGCTTGAGCTGCTTATGAGAAAATGAGAACATTTCAAACTATTTTTTTACTATTTTGATAAATTTTATAATTATACTTTTCAGATTAACTAAAAGGGTACCAACATGGTTCAGATGCTTTGGTTTTTTCGTTTCATATGTATATTATATTCATATATTTTGATATGTAATCCATGACACTTGGATACGTGTATTTTTCTAACAATTTACTTTTGTTCCTTGCATTCGATGGTTTTACGGCTTGAGCTGTTTATGAAAGATATGAGAATTATTGTAGAATTGCTGTTCTTTTAAAAAGTAATAAAATATTCGTGAATCTTCAATCTTTTGCCTCATTTTATGCATAACAAGGGGTGTGTAAGATACTCGTTGCCAGACTGCCAGACCACACTGACACTTTTTATGTCTAAAGGTGCGAATACACGAGGTACGGTGCCCGGTCCTGTGTCCGGTCCGGGATAATCGATACAGAAGAAAATAGAAGAAGCGAACACACAGAGTACGGGTCCGGACACGATGCGGACACGATTCGCTTCAACCATTTTTCCGGACCGGGTACCGTACCTTGTGTATTCTCGGCTTTATTCGGGTTGCTAAATTCCTTATCTCGCGTGTACCTTATTCCGTAGTGGTTATTACATTATGCGGAAATTTTGTATTACATTATGTGTTTTGGCTTTTCGTTATTACATTATCCGGAAATTTTTATTACATTATGCGTTGAGAGAGTTTATTACACTATACGTAATTTTTATTACATTATGCCGTATTATTACATTAAGCGGAAATTTTTATTACATTATGCGACAGTTATTACATTATGCGTGATTATTACATTATGCGGTGTAACAAGCTCCCATCAAACTACCGCCCAGTTAGCCTAACATGTATCATTTGCAAACTGCTTGAATCCTTCGTTAGAGATCACCAAGCTATCTTAAGTCAAACAAATCATTAACAGATTCTTTACAGTATCACTATTTAGATTTTCACCAGGAATTTGAGATAACTTCCAGAATCACATAATATAGCCATCTCATTCACACCATTCCATCAAATTTATGGTACCAATAGAATGCACTCCAATAAACTTTGTAGAACACTTTAGTTCTTCTGTCACTTTTTTTTAAACCTTGTAATCCTATGAATGGTTGTGAAAGTATATTTTAAAGAAGATTTGTTGATTTTAACACCCAACACATAATCAAAAACACTTAGCCAAGCTATTTCACCACTTTATTACCTATGCGATAGCCATGCTATCTCAACACAAGTAAATCCAGGAGACAGCTAAGCTATCTCAACACACTTTTGACCCAGGTGACAGCCAAGCTATCTCAACACAATTTTGACCCAGGTGACAGCCATGCTATCTCAACACAAGTAAATCCAGGTGACAGCCATGCTATCTCAACACACTTTTGACCCAGGTGACAGCCAAGCTATCTCAACACAAGTAAATCCAGGTGACAGCCAAGCTATTTCAACACACTTTTGACCCAGGTGACAGCCAAGCTATTTCAACACACTTTTGACCAGGTGACAGCCAAGCTATCACAACACTTATAACCTAGGTGACAGCTAAGCTATCTGAAGTAAAACAAATCATTAAACGATTCTTTACAGTATCACTATTTAGATTTTCACCAGGAATTTGAGATAACTTCCAGAATCACATAATATAGCCATGTGATAGCCATGCTATCTGAACACAAGTATAACCAGGTGACAGCCATGCTATCTCAACACACTTTTGACCTAGGTGACAGCCAAGCTGTTTCAACACACTTATAACCTAGGTGACAGCCAAGCTATCTCAACACACTTTTGACTTAGGTGATAGCCATGCTATCTCAACACACTTATAACCTAGGTGACAGCCAAGCTATTTCAACATACTTTTAACCTAGGTGATAGCTAAGTTATCTCAACACACTTTTGACCTAGGTGATAGCCATGCTATCTCAACACACTTATAACCTAGGTGGCAGCCAAGCTATCTCAACACACTTTTGACCTGGGTGATAGCCATGCTATCTCAACACACTTATAACCTAGGTGACAGCCAAGCTATTTCAACTCACTTTTAACCTAGGTGACAGCCAAGCTATCTCAACACACTTTTGACCTATATTCAGAGTTTCATTGTTAGATTTATGGACAGCTGCACGAAGTTTTTTATTGACATTTTCAGTTGACATCTGATGTAGTGGCTTTGAATTGGATGGGTCTTGACAAAAGAAGCACATCGTATTGTCAAATATTCCATCTCCTGAACGAGTCTTTCTCTTTTTGGGGGAGTGGTGGCGAATCTTGCAGAGTAGGCCTATGACTTGTTTCATTTAAAAGAGACACAAAAATAGCTTTTGAACATTTCAGATGATCACTGTTTGTTAATGACTGATAGCAAACTCGATGATATGTAACATTATGTTGGCTATCAAAGGCAATCATTTCACAAAAAATTGGGAGGGCGTTGCTGTACATAAAGTGCTTGCATTCGCTATATCATTGTACTACATACATTTTATTGTCTCAAAAATATCAAAACAAAGCAGTGACGTCATCATGCTTCCGCCATCTTGGATTTGGATTTTTTTTTTGGAAACACTATAATTCGAAAACATGAATTTTGTTCTTTAAAATGATACCTGACACATAAAATCAACAGTAAATCAGCACGGGGCTCAAAATCACTACATAACAGCCCCGACTTTCCTGACAATCTACACCAAAATTTTTGATAATTCCATCACGAGTATGGAAGTATGGAGGGAAGGTTAATAGGAAGCTCCCATCAAACTAGCGTATGTTTATTTTTTCTTCAGACTTGAAACTGGTGATAGACAAGATGCTGCTTGACTTATTAAGGATCATCTTAACATGGTTGGGTCGCAAGCATAGGCGTACGGGCTGATTTTTCTAGGGGGGGCTGAACCATTTTTGCCCGAAAAATATGCATGATGCCCGAAAATTTATTGATACCGCCTAAGAGCACCATCAACTTTCAGTAACACCGAGATAATCGATTTGCACCACAATGGAAACATTTTATTTTCACCATATACATACAGTGTAAGAAAAAGTGATCATTCATACATCAAGAATTTCAATTTTAATACAAACGTGCAAAACTGATGTGACTGTCGTCTGCCGATGAATCCCACATCTGCGCAGAAGGTACCAAACGAACAGCACGAAAATGAATGTGAATTAATCTTTGGCCATGGCGTTTTCACAGTTTACATCAACTAGCAAAGCAAAACATTGAGGTGTCCTGTTCAAAAGAAATTTTGAATTACGATTTTTGGGACTAGCAAAGACATCGATGATTCTGTCCGTATCATTTTCAATCACAGCATTGGCATAAAATCGTTCGTTGTTGATCAATGCGAGATGGCTCAAACGTCCCTGGCCCATGGTGCTTCTCAGATAACTTTTCAGTCTTCTCAACGCACTGAACGAGCGTTCGGAAGAGCACGATGTCGCTGGAATGGTACACAGCAATTTTACCATGTTTGAAAATTCAGGAAGAAAATCTATCAGATCATGATTATACATAATGGAAAGAAGATCAATTATATTGGAGAAGCGAAGCTTATTTTGCGATATATTTCATGTTCAGCTTTCAGAACCTCTGAATCTAGTTCATAGAAATTGGCCACTTGGTGCCGGGGTCTTTGGTTTGGACGACATTTGCAATTATCAACCTGTTAAAGATTCGGGTCTGCTTAATCACGAATCACACAAGAATTAATTTAATAAAGTCACGAAGATTGAAATGCAAAGATTTGATTGATCACAATCTGCAGTCTCATTGCATGGAAATCTTGAAATGAAATTATACTGAACTGAATGCGTAAGGCATGGAATTAGTTAAATGCAAACATTGGCTATATCCTACCTATTAAAATTAGGTATGTGTATATAACACAGAAAGGCCTTTGATAATAGCTGGAGTCATAGTCATACTGCAAAACAATCTCAAGATCTTAACAAATCTCAACAAGTGGTTGCCTAGCAATATACGCCCACTTACTACAATAAATTGTCAATATATCAAGGAATGTTACTATCTTAATTTTTGTTGGATGGTGTTCAGATAGTTACACACAAAAGTTTATTAAATTCCTACCACAACTGTGATCTCTATCACGTTCACAAGTCATTTTTAACATATTTTAGGTGTAAAACTCCGTAAATATTTGTTGAATCAATCCGGAATTCGAACTTGTCCGAGATCTTATGAATATAAACCTACATACAAAATTGTATTCAAATCCAACCAAAACTGTGGTCTCTAACGCGTTCACAAGCCATTTTTAACGCATTTTGGGTGTAAAACTCCGTGAATTTTTGTCGAATCAAACCCAAATTCGAACTTGTCCGAGATCTTATGAATATAATCCTACATACAAAATTGTATTCAAATCCAACCAAAACTGTGGTCTCTATCACGTTCACAAGCCATTTTTAACACATTTTGGGTGTAAAACTCCGTAAATTTTTGTCGAATCAAACCCAAATTCGAACTTGTCCGAGATCTTATGAATATAATCCTACATACAAAATTTTATTCAAATCCAACCAAAACTGTTGTCTCTATCGCATTCACAAGCCATTTTTATCGTATTTTGGGTGTAAAACTCCGTGAATTTTTGTCGAATCGAACCCAAATTCGAACTTGTCCGAGATCTTATGAATATAATCCTACATACAAAATATTATTCAAATCCAACCAAAACTGTGGTCTCTAAGCGTTCACAAGCCAATTGTGGACCGACGCACGGACGGACCGACGGACGGACAGAGGCGACGGCAATATACGACCACATTTCAATGTGGGCGTATAAAAAGCAAGATTCGACTTATCAATTCGATCTGGACTGATTTTTAAATAAAATAGAAGATCTGGTCTGCCGATTAATATGTAGTTACCAATTTCGGGCTCCAAACAAAATTTCCCGAGACGGGCTGGGAAGCTCAGACCATCGGATTTCGGGCACTTTGTTCTGGTGGTCGGAGGGATTTTCTAATTTTTGAAATATTTTCTCGACAAAAACATTATTTTACAAGTTTTCGGGCGCCAACAGAAGCCAAGAAGAAATTTCCCAGAGACGGACTGGGAAGCTCAGACTAACCCGACCAAAAAAAAAAACACGGATTTCGGGCACTTTGTTCTAGTGGTCGGAAAGATTTTCTAATTTTTTGAAAACATTTTATTTTCTTGACAAAAACATTATTTTACAATTTTTCGGGCGCAAACAGAAGCCAAGAAGAAATGTCCCTGAGACGGATTGGGAAGCTCAGACTAACCCTACCTCAGGATCAGCAAAAAAACCCGATTTCGGGCACTTTGTTCTGGCGGTCGGAAGGATTTTCTAATTTTTTGAAAAATTTATATTTTTCTTGACAAAAACATTATTTTACATTTTTTTCGAGCGCTGCCCGAAAAAATTGACAATTGCCCGAAAAAACTCATGTTCGCCCGACTCAGGGGGGGCTGCAGCCCCCCCCCCCCCCAGCCCCCCTGGCTCGTACGCCTATGGACTCGCAAGATGCTCCCCATCTTTTGTCAGTAGACTTAAACCATTTAGATCTTTTGCAAGGGCCTTTGCATCTGCATAAATGGAGAATATCCACCTTGTTCAAGTCAAATTCTCTGACAGCATGAACACTGTGGATGATGGGGGCCCTGACAGGAAATTATCACTTGAACAGGAATTTTTTATGACATGCATGAGGCTCCGTTTGGGTCTTCTTGTGAAGGATCTTGCTTTTCGTTTTGGTACTTTAGCTACGCGTATCTCTCAGATTTGGATAACCTGCTGGATAAAACTAATGTCAAAAGAACTGAGTTGTCTAATGATTTGGCTGTCAAAAGGTCATATTCAACGTTACCCGATGCTTTCAGGTGTCATATACGTGTTATAATTGATTGTACCGAGGTATTTTTGGAGACCCCATCATCTTTAGAAGCTATGGCTTATTTGTAGAGTGATTATAAGCATCACCATACGTTTAAGTTTCTTGTTGCCATCACCCCAAATGGTGCTATATCTTGGGTCTCACCTTGTTATGGTGGTCGAACTTCAGATATATATATATATGTAGCCAGAACTTCAGGAGTTATGAACATTTTAGAACATGACACCGTCATGGCTGACAGGGGGTTCAAAATTAAAACTGATCTGATTGTCAAAAGGTGTTTTTTGGCAATTTCTCCCAGTGCTGCTAAAGGTAATCAAATGGTTGAGAAGGATGTTAGAAAAACAAATACTGTAGCAATTGCTCGAATAAAATGGTTTAAAATATTAAAATCTGAATTGTCCCTTTTGGAATTGCCATTAGTGGATGATATTATTGTTATATGCTGTTCATTGGTTAATATGTTACCACCTCTTCAAGAACTTTGAAATGTTTCTAAGCTAACTCTGTTAGACACCAGACACCACTTTTCATTATGAAACATTTTCTCATTAATTGATATACTTCCTCAAATGAAAATGTCATTAGCTGCTACCAATGCATTGCCAATGTGTTTACATGAGTTTCGAGATTTGTTTTACGGTTTGGATCTTTCGAGCTTAGTTTTCATTATTTTTTATTTTTGTATATACATATATCTCATCCACAGTTCATCCATGTGTATTGACTCAAACTTGCCATTCAGTTTATGGTTGTGTACTTACTTGTTTTAAAACCCATTTACAGTGTAGATCATTTTGCTTATTACTTTTTTTTCCTTTTTTTGTATTCCCTTTTTCCTTTTTGGTACTACTTGTGTACCTTCTGCATTTTAAATTGTTACTTAATTCATGGGCAATGACAGCTGGCACCTCCTCGCGGTGTGGCCTGGGTAATACTGTAATTTCTAGATTTCAATGATAACTTAATGTCAGATTAGAAAATTAATGAATCATTGCTAAATGCAATATTATGACCATAAATTAATTTTATAATATTAGGCCTATTTGAATCAAACAAGAAATGAATATCAGTTCCTTTACTTAGGAGTTCCGTGATTGAATAATAAAAAGAGTTCCGTGATTGAATAATAAAAAGAGCTGTAACATAGCTGTCATACTGACTTGATATGCTATACGATTTAAAAAAAAAGTGGGATATCGGGTTTCATTTTTGAAGTTCGGATCGTTAATACTTGGTTTAGGGTCCCAGTTTTGACTGATCAGGTAAATCAGTGACAGATTGTACTGAAGAGGTAAGATCTAAGAGGCAAGATGTACATAGCCAATTGCTTTCGTTATCAACAGGAGTAGTGACATTTTGACATTTGAAATGATGCCAGCAATTGCATTGGTCACAGCAACTGCACCTTAAATCGAGATCTATTTTATTGCTGGATTCTACAATATCTCTGCATTATATTTGCCTCTTCATGAAGATGGATTAAGTGAAACCGATATAATTCAGTCTTATTTTTCGGTGGATTTTCGTATACGGAAATCTTGGCATTCTTACACTTTTATCATGGAATCAGAATAGGATACATACAACTACAGCGCAAACTGAAAACCCTTGGACTACATCGATAAACCCTAATGTGCAAATCAATTTCAATCGTGTAATAACTGCTATTGAATCAGAATTTAAATGTAGCGGAGGGAGTTTCGGCTACCGCACAATGCATTTGTGCCTAACACAGACGCACCACCTTCGCACCACTTGAGAATGTGTTAGAAAGATATTGAAACGTCTTGATCCAGAGGCAGTAGAAGCTAGAAAACAGCGACGATTACATAGAAGACAATATAATGTTCCGGGACCTAATTTTCTCTGGCATATAGACGGCTGGGACAAATTGAAACCATATGGTCTCTCTGTTCATGGTTGCATAGATAGTTACTCCAGACGTGTGATGTGGCTTGAGGCTTCATCGACAAATAAGGATCCCTATGTGATATGTAATTATTTTGCTACATGTATTGCCATGTAAAATAAGGGCAGATAGAGGCACCGAAAACGTTAATGTCAAATTGATGCAGACACGGTTGCGCAATATGAATCACGATACTAATTCCTCTAGCAAATCAGCGAATTGAATGTTGGTGGAGCAAATTTGGTACTTATGGTATGGCATTTTGGATCAGTCATTTCAAAGACATGGAAAATGTTGGAATAATAGACACCTCTAATGATTTGCATATACAGTGTATCAATTTTTGCTATTTAGATCTTCTACAGAAAGAACTTGTCAATATATTGAAGTTATGGAACTCTCATTATATTAGGTTGTCAAGAAAATCAAACCAACCACACGGAAGACCAGACACACTTTTATTATTTGCCCCAATTGTGTGGAGGAGTAGATAGTCTTAAACCTGTAAGTCAACCAAATATCAACATCATCTCTGAGTATTTGACTACTAGACCACCAAAATGCAAAGAACAATATAGAGAACTGTTTTCAAAAATAATAGAGGAAGATGGAAAAGTTCCCCCATCAAATTCAGAAGATGCCAGAAATCTTTTTGTGTATCTATTGGATACAGTTGAAAGTGAAATTTAACAAAACTTATCATTTCACAAATTTGATTTCATGTTTGTTCTTCCTCCTCCGTCTCCTCTTTTCCCTCCTCCACCGTAACAACTATCTTCTTTCTTTCCTCCTCTTTTCCCTCAAAAGATCCCTTCTTCTTTTATCCAAAACTACAATTTCTGCTCTTTCTTCTTTCCCCTTTCTAATTCATTCCTCCATTTCCTTTTCTTCTTCTTCTTTTCTTCTTTCATCTCGCTCCCTTTTCTCCTGCCTTTCTTTCACCCAATACTCTTCACGTCTCTCCTCTAAACGTCTTTCCTGCTCTTCTGCCCTTCTTTCTTCTCTCCTCTCTACCTCTCTCCTGCATATCCTGGTTGGCATTCTTGAATATCAGTATCAGAGTTCCTTCACTCGTTTTAGATGAAAAGAAAGCTGCAACGCCATCAGCAACGCTTGATATGAAGAATCATTATATATCAACAATGTTCGTTCTCTTCATTGCAAGTTCATTAGCGGATTACAAATTTAAAACTTAAAAGGGAGTTTTTGAATCCTGAACGCTATGATCCTGTGGCCAGTCCAGTCAATAACACTTATACAAAAATAGAGTGTCATTTATCTTTAACTTATGCTGAAATTATTTTAATTGAGTGAACAGGTGATGACCTTCAGCTTTTGGATAGAGATATACTGGATTGATGAATTTCTATCATGGGATCCTAATTTGCATGATGATATAAAACATCTTACACTATTACCATCGACATTATGGACACCACATTTTGGAATATTTAATTCGATAGGTGACTCCAATATACAAGTGAACGACAGATCGCTAAACTATACAGGAATGGCTCTTCTGGAGCAAGGAATGTATGCAAAGATAGAGTGTATGATGAATATTACCAAGTTTCCATTCGATGTACAAGTTTGTGGATTTTATATCAAAGACCAGTATATGACATCTGATAAAACCAATTTTATAGGTTTTGAATTGTTGTCGAGTGATGTTTCTAATGGTCAGTGGAAGGTAATAAGTAGGTCCAATAACATCCATTTTAAGTTTCATCAAAATCGGTTGAAAACTAAGAGAGTACCATATTTAAGATTTGGGGCAAGAGCAATAACTCTGCTTCTAACGATAGAAAATAGCTCAAATTCGAACGAGCAATCGGACGGAACGACGGACAGGGGCGACGACAATATACATACTCCCATTTCAGCAAATTTGAAAATTCAAAGTTGATTGCACTAACATCGCACTTATCTGAGCTGATATTTAGATGAATCAAATCGAATGGAAACTCTACTGCCTATGAAAGTTAAAACGTTTTTTGAATTTTTGAGATTTTTTCATAAGAATTGGAATATCAACCTGACAATGCTACTGTTAGTCTTAAAATTTCTTTGCTTTGATAGAAAATATAATTTTTGTAAGTTTGCATTAAATGGAAATAAATTTTGTCTCTTAGAAATTTCAAACAAAAAAGGTCAAGGGCAATAACTCTTAACCCGACTGTTCGAACTCATCCGAGATATTATCAAGATAAGACGCATCCCAAGCTTCATTCAAATCGGATAAAAACTCTAGCCTAAATCACATACACAAGTTAAAGCTACATTGCGGGATTCGTTTGTTCACAAAATGAAAAAAAAAACAGGATTTCGGTACAAAAGGCATTCTAGCTTAATCTTTGATGTTTAATGAAGTCAAAAACCTAAAAATCAAGGCTTTGTGTACTCAGATGGCTTCGGTGCCGCTGGATTTAAACTCGGGATCTAATAGAATGATTTCCATTAAATTACATGCTAATGAGGCCAAGCGGGGGGCGTGTTAGTTAAATGACGTCATACACCAATCTCCAGTAGCGCGTGCTAGTAGTGGGCGGAGCTTGTGAGTTATTCCTTTCATATGGCTGTAGAATTGGAACCCCGAAAGGGAATCGAATTTTTTTTTCAATATTCATTTTTAAGTGCTAACTTTAAAAAAAAAACAACGATGAGAAGACTTTTTCTCAATGTCCAAGTCTGGGCTTATGTGACTTTAATTTTAACATTTTCACTAGATAGTATTAAGATGAAGACACATACCAAGTTTCATTCAAATCGGATAAAACTCTAGCTTCAATCGCGGACACAAATTAATTTTAACATTGTTTTCACTAAGTCAAGAGCAATAACTCTCAAGCCGACGACTGTAATCGCCCCATTTCCAAACTCATTTGAGATATTATCAAGATAAATACACATATCAAGATTCATTCAAATCGGATAAAAACTCTAGTCTCTATCGCGTGTACAAGAAACTGTTGACGGACCGACGGACGGACAAGGGTGACGGCAATATACGTTCATATTTTCATGTGGGCGTATAAAAAGGCAGATTAAATGGATTAAAAAATACCAGACAGACAGACTAAATAAAAGGGATGCAGAACTACAAGCAGTCAGACAAAATAAAATGGGCGCATGGCTACTAGAATACAGGCAGGTTAACTAAAGGGGTGCGGGAATACCAACAGACAGACAAACGAAACACGGACAGTTACAATGGAATTTGGTAGATTATTTTCAAATTCTCAAACGCGGAATTATGATTCAAATACATAGTGTCATATATCAATTGAAAGCGTAGATCAAGCACTATACGAATCAAAAATACTTTATGTCGTATGTAAATTAGGTCACGTGACAGAGCTGTTTAAAGTTTAAAATTACAATTTTCTGACGGACATAAAACCGGAAGTAAACATTGGGCATTAAAATGATTAAATCATTGAATAGATCTTACCAAGGGCAACAATTTTTGTTCAGGTCACAAGACAAGTCAAGGTCACAAGATATGAGCCTTAAAAGTTTTGACCATTAGGGAAAAATGTTAACCGGAAATAAAAAAAAAGTTTTGTTAGCAATCGATTAAAGAATTCATAGACATCATTTTCATTCAAATCGGAGAGTTAGATTTAAATAAAAATCAGTCATTATACGCCCTCATCTCTCTTTGAGGACGTATATTGTCGGCACCCCTGTCTGTCCGCCCGTCCGTCAACATTTGCTCGTAAACGCTCTAAAAACTAGAGTTTTTGACCGAATCAAATGAAATTTGATATGTGTATACATATTCATAAAACGAAGATCAAGTTCGAATTTGAGCTATTTTCGATCGTTAGAAGCAGAGTTATTGCCCTTGCCCCAATCCGTCGGTATGTCTATCAACATTTGCTTGTAAACGCTATAAAAACTAGAGTTTTTGACGAAATCAAAATTTAAGACTTTTTCGTTAGGCGTATATGGCCGTGGTCCACTATCTGTTAAGTTTTTACATTCCATCGATGAGAAAATTCTGCGAAATTTCCGAAAAACGTTAATTTATAAAGGTTAAGACCTGAGAGGCGTTCAAATAGCGGAAATAAGGATTCCCGGACTTCCGCCATTGGTTCTTATAGGATGGATCCCCAACTAGGCGACGTATATCGTTAGCGAGTCTGCTACTGTTAAGCCTTCTGAAACATCTGATGCCACTCTGTGACAGAGCTTGTCAACTCTATGTCGCTTTGAGTTACTTCAATAAGCAACTAGAGCCACATGTGGCACAGAGTGGGACTTTGCGCATTCGCAAACGGGCTTAAGTAAAGTGAAAAGTACCTTGACCCTCAACTTAAATCCCAATTATCAAAGAAGTCGACAACTACGAAATTTCTGTTTTTTAAAAGGTTGTGAAACTGAAAGTAGATACCAGACATGACCTATGAACATACCAGCTGATACCCTATGTCAATGACCTACAAACTACCGAAGGTTAAGGTCACTCAAGGTCAAAGTCACGAGATACAAGCCTTTGAAGCTTATAAATTTTGAAAATGTACACACTTATACCACCGGAAGTTGACGCTAGACATCAAATAAGAAAGTATATTTGAATGGCCAAAGTCAATGACCTTTGATCCTACAAAGGTCAAGGTCAACAAAGGTCAATGTCAAAAACGGAAAAAAATATTTTTTTTAACCATGTTCCTTTTTTTGAACTACAAAGCTGAAATCAATGAGCCTTTAACATAAGCTGAATAAAGCAATGCTGTAACTGTAAGCAAGGTCATTTTTTGAAAAAAATTTAAACTTTAACTTTTTTTTGATAAACAAAATTTTTGAGAAAAGCAACATTTTACCCGGATGTGCCACGCCCACATCAGATTTTTTTATGTGACTTTATTTATGTTAATAATATCTTACTATATCTAAATTATCAAGCCTTTGCATCTATTGGTTAACGAGATATACAATCATAAATGTCAAAAAAGGTCAAAATCCATAATCTGAAATTTTTAAATTAATAAACCTTGTTCCCTTTTTCGAACTATACAGCCGAAAAAGAAGAGATTTTGATATAATATAGCTAAAGTAATGAGGTTGGTGTGTGCAAAAGCATTTTTCAAAAAAAATGTAGTCTATATGGATTTTTTCCAGACAACAAAATGTAAACAAAATTAAAATTCAACCCGGATGAGCCACGCCCATGTCAATTTTTTTTTATGAATACATTTATATGGGTTATGTTCACTTATGTTCTAATTTTCAAGCCTCTTAACGTAATAGATCATAAACTATGCATATATTAAAGTCAAAAAATTCAAAAAATCGGGTAAAGGTTTTCAAAATTTGCAAAGTTTAAAGCCCATTCAGAATATGCAAAAATGAACTCTCTAGGTTAATTAGGTCACCTGTAGGAGCAGTACAAAGTTACGAATTTGGCTGTTTTCAGACAGCTATAAAACCGGAAGTTGATATCGGAGTTCAAATATTAAAGTATCATTAGGTAGCCAAGGCCGATGACCTTTGACCTACTTAAGGTCAAGTTCATCAAAGGTCAAGGTCACGAGATATGAGCCTTCAAAAACTGAAAAAATTCAACCGGAAGTTGCAAAAAAGGAAATTCGAAATTCAAAAATCGGCTTCCCACAGATTGGTCGCAATCGACTATAGTTTCCAGAAATACAAACATTACACACGTCACACTTACCATGAAGGCCCCATTTTTCGTTTTATAAAAATATATCAAATCAACATGGCGGCCAAAGTATTTTTTTCGGACGAAATTTTATTTTAAAATCGGCTGTAGAATTACGATTAATAACGATATACATTATTTCGTTCAAATATTTCAATTACACCGGAAGTTATTCAACCGGAAGTGAAAATCGATTTTGCAATTTAACCGGAAGTGACGCAAAAATTTTGAATACGTCAAATTGTTTACATAAGTGACATGTATCTTTCATCAAAATTTCGGATTAATCCGACATAAAATGAAAAACGGTCCCAAAATTTCGAAAATCGGCCAAAAAATGTATGGTACGAATTTTCGAAATTTGAAATTTTTTAACTTTAGTCGGATTAGAATTTCGTCACAGATTCCAAAAATGAAAACCCGAGCAAAATCGGCCCATAATTGTAGCTTTCAGGGTCACAAAACCGGTTTTTGCTCATGCTGCAATGTGCAACTTGCACTTTTGCATAAATGTTTCAATTTATATTCATTAAGTACATCGCCAAAAATGGACCTCAGAAGTTGTAAAAAAGTTGCTGCAGCTGTTGCAGTTTAGGCTGTGTGCCCTGTGTAAAAAACGAAAAAAAAAAAAAAAAAAAAAAGAAACATTTCGAAAACAAACTGGGACTGGGACAAACAAGTCCCACAATAAAGAAAATTCACACCCAGGAAAGCATTCTCTTTGATGTAAGTTGTCATACGATATTGGACTTATCACTCCGGTGATGACGTCATGATATCAGATATCATGTGACAACTTGATAGACAAGTGAATAAATAAACATTGTTTATCAACTATTACTTTATTTTGAATACATTTGTTGATATTATATTATAAACAGTTCACACTTACGGTGGCCCATATACGACATTCCTTTTTTTTAGTTTTCAGTTAAAAAAAAAATTCTGAAGGCTGGGTGAAAACCTAAAAAATAAAAACCTAAAACTTATTTGGGGTTTTGGGTTTTTATTTTGAGTTTTCACCCGGGTGAAAACAGTTTTCACCCAGGTGGAAACTCATTTAGTTTTTATTTTTATGTTTTCAGTTTTTATTTTTAGGTTTTCAGTTTTTATTTTTATGTTTTCGAGTTTTTTTTTTTAGTTTTTAGAAAAAAAAAAATTCTGAAGGCTGGGTGAAAACCTAAAAAATAAAAACCTAAAACTTATTTGGGGTTTTGGGTTTTTATTTTGAGTTTTCACCCGGGTGAAAACAGTTTTCACCCAGGTGGAAACTCATATAGTTTTTATTTTTTATTTTTATGTTTTAAGTTTTTATTTTTTAGGTTTTCACCCAGCCATCAGAATTTTTTTTTAACTGAAAACTAAAAAAAAAAAAAACCAAAATCATAAAAATAAAAACTGAAAACCTAAAAATAAAAACCGAAAACTTAAAAATAAAAACTAAAAACTAAATGAGTTTCCACCTGGGTGAAAACTGTTTTCACCCGGGTGAAAACTCAAAATAAAAACCCAAAACCCCAAATAAGTTTTAGGTTTTTATTTTTTAGGTTTTCACCCAGCCTTCAGAATTTTTTTTTTAACTGAAAACTAAAAAAAAAGGAATGTCGTATATGGGCCACCGTACACACTACTTGTACAATATTTCTTAGTCACATATATCTTTATTCACTCCAACTTGTTATGTGGATAAATAGATAAGAATGATATACATTTGTAATTATTTTGTTGAACGTTTGTTTGTTTGAGGCCGGCGCACACGTGAGTCAATAACTCAGCCATTCGTCACGAGTAACTGAAATCTCATCGTCTGCGGGTAATTTTTGCTGCGTCGTTTGACACGCGAGACAATGCGTCAGAAATCTATCATGTTTGATATTTTTGGCACGAATGACGTTTGACTCAGCGTGTGCGTTCAGTCAGGTTTTCTCAACGGTCAATAGAATGTGTATAATTTGTCATGTGACATTTTACCGTTCAAAATGGTGTCTGAAGCAGTAAACGAAATAATTGCTGAAGACAAATTAACTGAAATTTGGTCCGACTTCCGATGCCTGTATGCCGTTAGTTCTGCCGATTTCAAAAACCGGGACAAGCGGCAACAAGCTTTAGAATATTTGGTAGTCTCTATTCACGTCCGCCATTTTGAAGTGCTAGCAATCACGTGACAATAAGTCATATGACCTGTTCTGTTCAGCTGCAGGTATTCGATCGACTGAGCCAAAGTTGCACCGTCTGCGGTGAATCCATACTGCTGAGACAAATGGCACGAGAGACGAATGGCTGAGCTGTTGACTTTAAGGTGCGTGCATCACAAGACTGACAATTGAGAGGAATCTGAAAATTATATGCTATAAGAATAACGCTGATCAAAATGAAGGGGAAGTTGTGAAATCTTCACTATCTTATAAAGATCATATATCAAAAAAGTTAGTGGAAGGTGGATACTTTTCACGGTCAAAAAGAATATCAGGTCTGCAATCATATCCGAATACATCACAATCCTGTTTAAATATTTCGCTCAGTTCGTTCAAATCTGTATAGGATATTTGGCTATAGGCTTCAATTAGGGCTAATTTTTTATTCTTTATATGATAAGAATGTGTTCCTTATTTACTTGCCTTAAGCACATAATCAAAGTATTCTTTTTCACTGATATTTTTTTCTACCTCTTTACTCAAAGAATAATTCACTTTGTGTCCTATGAAACCACGAATTTGAAAACTGCGCCATAAGCGTCTGATTTTTTCAGTCTTTGATTGACATTGCCCAACATTCCTTTTAAAGGCGTTATTAATTTGGTGGATCATACTTTTTTTCAATATGGTGTTGAACCAGTGTGTTACTTTTATTATACACATCTGATCTGTTCAAATTTGATAATCGTGTCATAATGGATATCACAAGGTTTACAAAGACTATTCATAGTCCTGAAATGAGTGTTAACAAGAGAATTGTTTTTAATAGCATTGATAACATAGCGAACTATTTCTGGAAATGTAAAATCTACACATTTTTCACTTACGACTGGTCGTTGCCTTTTTACATATTGCCAGGTTGATTTCCAAAAGATCATTGTTACCGGTATAAAAACCTTATTAACATAAGCTGACAATAATCTTGAGTAGGGTTCACGTACATTTATCATTTTTTGTGAACGGTCTAAGACATTCCTTGTGTCCTTTAATTTTGAAAACATCTGAGAATCTAACCTCATTCCATTGACCTAAAAATGAAACTAAAACTGGTAAAAAAATTATCGTTCAAAAATTGGGATTTGTTGTTAAAAGACAGTACAGAAGGGATTACATTAATGATTTATTCCATACCCGTAACATGGTTTGAAATTCCTCGTATAATTGTTTCTATCTTAGATGCTTTGAGATAGTTGGGTATATGAACTTTTAATTAAGTCGAAATTCAAAGAATAAAAAATCAAAAGCACAAATCTATGCTACCAGTGTCTCCGATGCACATCAAAGATAACTAAAAAAACATGCGTCCGATACTTTAAACCTAGCTTCTAATTTTGTTACAAACATCAGTTTGACTTACCGCCCAGAAACAGCCCCAAAGTGACACACACGGAGATAAAAAGTAACTTTTTCCAATTTATCTTCATTTTTTGTTAATCACTGTAAGTGTCGTTTCTTTTTTCCAATGTTTTGTCTAGGTAAGCCTGTGTTAGAAAAGAGATATGAGTTATGCCTTTTTTCTTCTGATTTCGTACAATGTATCAATAATTTGAGACAAAATTTAAAAGAGAGTAGTTAACTCTTGTAGTCTCACCAAGCTCATGGACTTTATCAAGTTTTTATCCTCGACATTAATCCATATAGGTATAAATCAGCGGATAAGGTTTATAGAATCACAGTGGCTATTTTTAAGGCACCCTAAAGAAAAGTCTGTGGGCCTCCCCCTAAATTAAATATAAGACATAAAATATAAGATTCGAGTGTCGTAAAAATAGAAGAAATAATAATGTTTATGTTACTAACGTAAAAATAGCCAATTTAGAACTTCATTTTGAACGTTGCGCACGTGTGACAGGAAGTGCCGTAAAAATAGTCCACAGACATTGTAGCAACCGTAAAGCATAATTATTATGGAGTAATAATGTTCAGAGCATCTCAAGGCTTGCACGAGTCAACAAATAGAATCATTTTTAATTAAACAACTTCCAAATGTTACTACGTCAATATTAGATTGATTTCAAGGTTTCTGTTGCTTGTCTTTTTTACGATATATCGATCTATGATTAAAATGTTTTAATTTATAAATCTACTTTCTACACAATTCATCAGATCATTCTTAAAGGAATACCACCTATTCAATCATAAAACTCAAAATTGGTCATTCCGAACGACTAAACGCTTTTACCATGTCAGCCCTTTTCGACCTCCATCACTATCAGGGAGAACCCGGGTTGAAATTACGTAGGAATCATCGCGACCCATGCCGGGATTGGACCCTGGATATCCCTAGCCTATAGTTCTCTTTTAATTGGACTGATAAATATTAGTTAAAATATATAAAATGTCAATATATTTGCAAGTAATTGTAATAACTGAAAAGATTGAATTATTATAATGAATGTTAAATTGTTATCTTTGAGCTTTTTTAAAATGAAGATGAGTGACAAGTAGTAACCAAAATACACAAACTATAAAAATATAACATACCTTATATTAAAATATTCAATTGTCTATAAACACTAAGCGTAATAAAACATGTAACAATATATAGACAAAGCTTAATGAAGCGTCAATCACTGGTGAAAAATGTATGCAAAGTTTCGACGTGTTTCCCCCGTCATTCTCAGGCACATTATGATAAAAGTGGTTGGTTGGTATATTATATTATAATCTAATTGATACAAAACTACGGTGGCATATATACGACATTTTTTTTCATTTGACATCGATTTGGTGCATTTCCAATCATATGGCGGGATTGGAGGTTGAAATCGGCTGGGGTTACCCCTTCGCCACCCTTCTGAGCCATAAAAAGGGATGCGTCCCTTCCTTTGTTCGGGAGTTCTTAATTCAATAAAGTAAAAATCATCAACGTCGGTGATCTGAAACCAACAGTAGGCCAAGTTGCTCAAGTTATGCTTTGCTCGTTAATGCAAATGCACTCGATTTCATGATTAACATGAACAGAGATCATTTACATGGCATTAAGGGTTTGGACCCAAATACATGTATTGAAAGTGGGGAGAGGGGGTGTGTAGTGGGGTGACAATTATCCAAGTTTCCAAGGGGATATATTGTCCTGGGGGGCAATTTTACATGGGGGGGGGGGCAATTGTCCAGGTGACACTTGTCTAACAGATAAAGATTTGGCGTTGGATGAAGCCATTTCTACTTCTAGTCGTCACGTGTCAAAGTCAAAAGGGACATAACTCTCTACATAAGAAAAAAAAAACCAAACAAACAAAAAACCCGAAAAGATAAAAATAAAAACTGAAAAACTAAAAATAAAAACCGAAAACATAAAACTAAAAACTAAATGAGTTTCCACCTGGGTGAAAAATAAAAACCCAAAACCCCAAATAAATTTTAGGTTTTTATTTTTTAGGTTTTCACCCAGCCTTCAATTTTTTTTGTAACTGAAAAAAAAAAAGGAATGTCGTATATGGGCCACCGTACAAAACAGAGCATGATGATTCTTAACATAACATACATATTATGTCGATAAGTAATAAATTGATAAAGTACTAAAAAAAATCAAAAAGTGAATGACGATCAAATAAACAACGATAGGTATTGTTGAAACAATTTATTAATGAGGGGGATACATTTTTAAAGGGCCATTCTGCTTTTTTGAAAAAAGTTATATTATCAAAAACATCGCAAAAGTTACCGAACAAAATTTCTAAAGTATGCTAATTATACCTATGCATATTCGTGATCAAACTGAATTTGTTCTTAAAAGGGTTGATTACAAACAGGAAGTACTTATTGTTAATTAAGCAGTTTGACCAAGTTTTTTGTGTTTGGCTTAATAATGGCTTGATATTTCTAACTGAAACCTTTACAATACATAGTCAAAACATTTCTCTACAATTAGGCGTTTATTTTACTCAAATCCGTTCAGTAGTATTATATCAGCGTCCAAAAAATATGACACACTTAAAAACCTTACGCAGGTTTTTAAATATTTTAGCATGTTATTAGCTTTTAAAAATTTACGGCTGGATTTTTTTAAGTTAAAACTTTCAGATACATTAAAGGACACATAGTTAGAGATGTTGGTGTATAGTTTTCTCAAATTTGAGCAAAAATAAATTGACATAAAAATATTCAGACTGTTCCTTTAAACAAATGAATATCAAGGCAGTTGAAATAGTTTTTTTTTATTTACTAATATAGAGTTGAGGTTTGGCTATATAGCCACCTCAGATGGTCCCATTATGTGATATCATCGTACCATGCATAAGTAAAGTTTATCCTATTCATGAGATAAGCGCACACCTTCATATCTGTTTAAGTAGACTGATGTCCTCTGATGATGATAGTTTCATGCAATCTTCAGGTTTTATCAATTATGCTTGTTGATTGTCAATACCTTGGTTTTGTTAAAGTTGACGTTATGTGCCGTTTTTCTTCCAAATACAAGGTTTTCAGACACAGTAGATGGTCGCTCATTACCGGGCTTATGTTGATGTCATACGTCAAGAGTTCTTTTATTTTCTCCTATGTACTTCCACATGAATCCGCGGTGAACTTCGCCAGTTTAATGCATTAATAGAACAGAGGGATCTTCTTCTTCTCCAAGTACGACACAGGTAACATCAACCAGCAGTTCAGAGCAATTGGTTAAGTTGTCATGGACTTAAATTCAAAGGCTGACATATTGATTTCAGTAATCAAGGATGACAGGGGACCAATGGAGGTTAAGATAGACAGATGACACACTTCTGAATGAGGTCGACGATGCTGTTATAAGTGTGGTATCTAGTGTAGTGCCTTATTAACATATTTCAAATACCTTACTGTATCAAATAAAAATCCTCTCCTTCAGCTCAATTGAGATAAAAACAATAGTACGCTCGATTAGACAATTACTATAACATGTCTTTCCTTTTTAAAAATAGCCCTTATTAAAATATAAACAACAGCTGGTAATACCCCCATCACACCGGAGAGGCGTCCTTACTGCGCTGCTGCGGCGACGGAAAATGGTCCCAGAGCGTGGTAACGTCGCCATAAGCGTGGTATTAGCGTGGTAACGTCGCCAGACATCGTGCTGTGGTCGCCATGGTCGCCAATGATCGCAGAGTCACGGCGTTTGTTTTGGACATGTTCAAAACAAACGCCAAGGTCCGGCGATCCGTCTTGGAACGCGTTGAGAACTCGGTGGGATCACAAAGGTCGTAATACAAACGCCATAACATCTCCATGAACGTAGTATGAGCGCAGTACACGCGTGGTAAAGACGCTGCGAAAACGGTTACACTTGAAACGGCGACTTCAAGGCGTCCTCACCACGACCCTCGGGTTTCTGATACGACCCTACTACGCGTTAGAAACGCCACGAGGTCCTCGTGCAGTCGTTAGACACGTGGAAGACGCCTGGTAACAACCCCAAAAGCGTAGTGAGAGCGCTGCGAGAACTCAGGTGAACGCCGTTAGATCTAAACAGAAACGCCATAATCGGGTAAAAGTCGTGGCGGGCGCGTCGTGAGAACGCAGTTTGATCGCATAGGTCGTGGTAAAAGCGCGGCTGTTATAGATTTTGCTTTTTTTCGGAGTCTTTTTCTCGAGTTTTCGTCGCGTTTGCCGCGAATTTGTCCATTTTCTGGTCGCCGTAAGAACGTAGATGGTCGCGGTCCGGTGTGATGGGGGTTTAACAGTTTTATGTTTAGGGGTCACTAACCCCCCTCGGGTCCTGCTAGCTATTCATTTTACATAATTATGTTTATGCTAGCACTTAGGACCTAAAATCTTTATTGACAGTTCGCTTTCAATTATTGCTGATCTAACAAGATAATCATTGAACTGGTTTTGTTGGCGTTTCATTTGAACACATATCGCTGCTGCTGTGTACTGTGTTTGTAGATCTGTAACATTCACTATAGGTATTAGCAAATTCAGTCAAGTTTTTTTTAATTTTCGTTGGTAGATACAGGGTCCGTGTTTTTAATAAAACTCAAACCATTGCGTCTTTCATAAGTATTTAGCCATTATTTGTGGTTTAGTTTGGTTACCGATTAGAATATTAGAAGCGGTAGAATAAGTTATGACCGACTAGAGTAAGTAGACTTCGGTATAATCTTAATGAGATTCGGGCGAATCTTTCGACCAGACACTTGAGTGGTTTGTGACGAAATATAACCGACTAGAATAATTAGAAGCGGTATAATTCTTACTGAGATTCAAGCGAATCTCTCGACCAACGATATGTTAATTCCAAAAAGAAATCAACAATAACTACATTCACTAAGAGTAATCCCATAAAAGTAGTAGTCCTATTAATAAATAGCAATAATACAGTAATCTCCGAAGAAATCAGCAGTACACAAACTATGCAAGACAAGATTGAATAAATTCAACTCACCAAAAACACAGTTCACAAATTACTAATCACAAAAGCAGCTATCCTATTAACCAGTATTAAAATACAGTTGTGACCTAATCTTTTGTTCTTCGAGTTCTCATATCCAACTTATTGGTACTGGCAAAGTGCTCAGAGTACCAATAAGTAAACCAAAATGGCGGAATTATTGGACTGTTTATTGAAGCGAGACAACATAGAGATACCCGATTAACTACTCACTGAAGTGAACTTTATTAATTAACATGACACAATTTCAACACGTAATGATAAAATTTGTACATGAAGGCCTTATATGGTTTTAAAGGGAGTATCGTTTATATTTTAGTTCAGCTTATCAGTAACATTGTGCACAGCTCTCCCTCAAAACCAAAGCCTTTAAATCGTGTGCATCAATAATTTTCATTTTTTTAAAAGGGAAAAATACGACTCGTATCATAGTCAGATTTAGCATTATAATATAATGCTAAATCTGACTGATACGAGTCGTATTTTTTCCTTTAAAAAACTGAAAATTATTGATGCACACAGATTTAAAAGCTTTGATTATGGAAAACACCTGAACAGAGATAGTTTCATGCATATTTGAAGCGATTTTGCGATTTCCATGGCGTTGTGGTGCTTTTGAATATTTATTACGGTGGGTGTAAAATCCTGAATTCCCGAACTGTCCGAATTGTCCGAATTGGGTCAGAAAAGGCTAAATAAAAATCGAAACTAAATTTGCGCCAAAGGTAGAGCACAAATTTGGGATCGAAACATTTTTTTTCAACAAAAAACGAAACATTTAAGAACGCTTTTTTTTTTTGTGTACACTAATTCTATAGTGAACTAATTAATAAAATACTGATTTAATTTTTAATAAGTATACAGTCGCTATTAGTCAATGAACACGCTTGTTGTCTGTGTTTGAATGTGTCAATATAAATCGGACCAAAACACATTAATCTACCACTTTAGACTTGATTTGACAATGGATCACGCAGTTTTAACACGATAGAGGCCAAAGTTTTCAAAACGGAACCACTTTTTTAATATAGGCTTTTCATATTATTATTTGACAAAAATTGAAAGTGTTTTTATAATGTTTCTTCATTTATATTTATACATGTATTGATAAATATGTGTTTTTTAATGGGTAATGTTATGTCCATTTACCTCAATAAAGTACCACTAGTATTGGAAATAGATCGGTGTTTAAAAACACGGAAAAACCCTAATTTGATTGATCCGATATAGTTATGAAAAGTGGTCTGAGTTTGTCAAGAAAAGTGGCCTAAGTGTGTTTTGGCCCGAGTTGTCATAGGAAGACATAAAAAAAGAGTTCGTTGACGATTAGCGCTTATTCTTATTAGAAATTAAATCATAATCAATAGACAGCATTATTATAAATTGGCTCACTAAAATTGGTGTACCGGTACACGAAAAAAATAAAGTAATAGAAATTGTGATTTGAATAAAGAAAAGATCTTTAAAAATATTCGTTTTTTGATGTATGATGTTTTGATCTCAAATTTGTGCACGACCTTAGGCGCAAATTTAGTTTCGAATTTCTAGTCTTTTCTGAACCAATTCGGACAATTCGGACAGTTCGGGAATTCGGGATTTTACACTCACCGTAGTTATTACATACATTCAACCCTTGAAAATGCCGAACGTTACCCTTTAAAATTCAACTGTTTCAATTCATCACTTTGATAATATTGTCGTCTGTCCTGTTTGTACTGTGATTTTAATTCCAATGTCTATAGGTCCATTTAGTTCTCAAAACATCCATTATCACCCTTAGAATCAGTGCCTCGTCTAAGGAATTGTTACTGGGCGGCAGTTAATTAAACAGGCGAAACTAGATCGCCGGAAATACAATCAGTGAAACAGACATCAAAAAGTCTCTTTGAAATGCGACGATATTAGATATTTATTTGAAACTAAACACGGCGAAAAAAACAACAGAAAAATTATTCCGAAATATTTATTCACGGCAACCAGACTGCTATGCTGAAATTCAATTACTTTCATAAGCCCTTGTGTCCTTGGAAATCGACACATCTCGATACATTTTCATAAAATATTAAAGGGGACCAGTCTTCATTTTTATTGGTTGATTTGGGTCTTGAATATACTTAAGTATCCTTCACAAGCACTAGAAATGTACGAACATTGCATATTTCCTTAAAATATATCTTAAATTAGACATTTCTCCTTCTATTTCTATAGATGATTTTTCTATATATTGCATAGTATCGCTAATGTGTAGTAGGGCATTATAACTTTCAAATGCTTGGAACTTAAAAACGGTAATTACTCCGTCGTAAACCAGTTATTCATTCAAAATCTGCTTTATTTACCTAAATATATAGGTTAGACAAAAGACTTGGCCATTTTCGAGGCGAAGAAAAGCGCCGAATTTCTATTTCAATTTTGACCCCAAAATTAGTGTCCTCCCTTCTCATTTTTCTTAAAACCGTTATATTTAGGTAAATAAAGCAGATTTTGAATGAATAACTGGTTTACGACGGAGTAATTACCGTTTTTAAGTTCCAAGCGGAGCGCTTGCTTCGAGACGAAATACCAGATGAGTTTTCATTGGTCCAAATTTGAGTTATTTATAGACGTCATTGTATGACGTCCAGAAAAATAAATTTCTATTTTTATTTGGACCAATGAAAACTCACCTAGTATTTCGTCTCGAAGCAAGCGGAAAATGACCTACAATGAAGTTGTCCGGACCATGTTTGCTACGCTTGGAACTTAAAAACGGTAATTACTCCGTCGTAAACCAGTCTATCATTCAAAATCTGCTTTATTTACCTAAATATATAGGTTAGACCAAAGACTTGGCCGTTTTCGAGGCGAAGAAAAGCGCCGAATTTCTATTTCAATTTTGACCCCAAAATTAGTGTCCTCCCTTCTCATTTTTCTTATTACCGTATAACAATATTTAAAAAAAATATAACTACGAGCCCCTGTGCTGGTTATCACAACTCACCATTGAAATTTGAGTCTTCAAATCCATGTGCATCCATAATTATTAGCATTTGAAAGTTATAATGCCCTACTACACATTAGCGATACTATGCAATATATAGAAAAATCGTCTATAGAAATAGAAGGAGAAATGTCTAATTTAAGATATATTTTAAGGAAATATGCAATGTTCGTACATTTCTAGTGCTTGTGAAGGATACTTAAGTATATTCAAGACCCAAATCAACCAATAAAAATGAAGACTGGTCCCCTTTAATATTTTATGAAAATGTATCGAGATGTGTCGATTTCCAAGGACACAAGGGCTTATGAAAGTAATTGAATTTCAGCATAGCAGTCTGGTTGCCGTGAATAAATGTTTCGGAATAATTTTTCTGTTGTTTTTTTCGCCGTGTTTAGTTTCAAATAAATATCTAATATCGTCGCATTTCAAAGAGACTATTTTGATGTCTGTTTCACTGATTGTATTTCCGGCGATCTAGTTTCGCCTGTTTAATTAACTGCCGCCCAGTAACAATTCCTTAGACGAGGCACTGATTCTAAGGGTGATAATGGATGTTTTGAGAACTAAATGGACCTATAGACATTGGAATTAAAATCACAGTACAAACAGGACAGACGACAATATTATCAAAGTGATGAAAACAGTTGAATTTTAAAGGGTAACGTTCGGCATTTTCAAGGGTTGAATGTATGTAATAACTACGATGAGTGTAAAATCCCGAATTCCCGAACTGTCCGAATTGTCCGAATTGGGTCAGAAAAGACTAGAAATTCGAAACTAAATTTGCGCCTAAGGTCGTGCACAAATTTGAGATCAAAACATCATACATCAAAAAACGAATATTTTTAAAGATCTTTTCTTTATTCAAATCACAATTTCTATTACTTTATTTTTTTCGTGTACCGGTACACCAATTTTAGTGAGCCAATTTATAATAATGCTGTCTATTGATTATGATTTAATTTCTAATAAGAATAAGCGCTAATCGTCAACGAACTCTTTTTTGATGTCTTCCTATGACAACTCGGGCCAAAACACACTCAGGCCACTTTTCTTGACAAACTCAGACCACTTTTCATAATAATAATAATAATAATTTAGTTTATTGTGTCACGAATCTTTACAATATAATACACAAAATAAAATAAAATATTTAGATTCCCGGCCAGTACTGACCTATGAGACACTTAACAATTTAAAACATAAAATAAATATATAACTAAGTTCATGATTAAAACGTTACTAAAACAAATACTAATATAAGTAATATAATAAATAATTTCATGCAAATATTTATCACAGATATAAAAAGATATTGCTTCAATATAACCATTTGAATTTATATTTAAAACTGATAAGATAGAGTTGTAGATTTTAAAACATAAGTAAAATTTAAATAACACATCATAAAAAATTTGTTAAACTTCTTCGGGTTTGGCACATTTGGTTAAGATATTTTCCTAATGGAATTTGCATATCACAGGTAGTCATTATGAAATTAAATTGATCAATTGAACTCAACAAATTAAAATTTATATTACATTTAAGACCGGCAGTAAAAAGAAGTTCTCTAAGATGTATATATGATGGACATTCAAGGATTACATGATATTCGTTTTCAATAGTTTGCATAGTACAATATTTACATTTTCTATCATCAAGTGGTATTGGCGGTTTTGCATAACGCCCCGTTTCTACAGCTATAGGCAACGAACCACTTCGCAGTTGGCATATCAATCGCCTGTTGTATCTTGATATTTTGCCGTCTGATACATAACTCTCAAGTGAAACTTCATTTTTATATGTACGGTAAGTGCGTAACTTATTGCCATTTGCCAGATTTTTATCATTATATAAGTCATTATACCAATCAGCTTTGTCAAATTCTTGCAGATGTGCAGTACATTCTTTTACAATACGTTTAATCGACCATTTCAAATTAAAAACTATTTCACTTAAATCAGCAGACTTGATTATTTCTAAAATACGACTATACCAACGTTGCTTCACTCTGGGCATTGATGACCAATATTTAACAAAATAAAATAGATGCCTTTCCTTATCGATTCTAAACAGTTTAATTAATAATCTTAAACAATGGAATTTTTGCTTCGTATAACATGAACTCCACCCAAGGTCTCCCCTTGTTGCAATATTGGAAGTGTTTTTACCAACCCCAAGGAAGAATTTCACTGCTTTATTCTGTACGGTATTTATGCATGAGTACGACCGTGTACCCCAAATTCCAGCACAGTAATATAACACTGGTTCAACCAAGGACTTGTATAATTTACTGAATACCTTAAAGCTCATACCACCAGCTAATTTAAAGTTGGTACACAGAGCGCCCAGTGCCCGACTTGCAGATTTAGAGAGTTCCTTCGTTGCCTTTTTCATATCAAGAAATTCATCTAGCCATAAACCTAAGTATTTATAAGAGTCTGCGTATTCAACATTGGTCTCCCCACAAATAAATTTACAAGATGATTTAGGAGTAGAGGGGTTACGATAATGGACAACCTTTGTCTTTCTAGGGTTCAAATTTAATTTCCATTTCATACACCATTTATTGAGGACATGCAACAGTTTATTTAGTGAGCATTCATCTGGGGCTATAAGAGCAAGATCGTCTGCATACATCAGAGCAGAAATATTTAAGTCTCCAATCTGAATGCCACACTTAAGTTGTTGCAGTTCCTCAAGTAAATCATTGACATACATTGCAAATAAAGTTGGTGACATAATACAACCCTGTTTTACACCCGAATTGACATCAAACCATGATGTGAGTTCACCGTTTATCTTAACAGCACTTGTTGTATTGAGGTAAAGTGATTTTATTGCACTTTTGAATTTTTCTGACACTCCTAATTTCAGTAATTTATGCCATAATATATGTCTCTGGATTCCATCAAATGCACGTCTAAAATCAACAAAGCATACGAATGTGGACTTTCGTATGATTTTCCTATCATTTATTATGTTATAGAGGGATAATATATGGTCTTCACAATTTCTATTCTTTCTAAAACCGTTCTGAAAGTCTGATAGTAGATTCTTTTCTTCAAGCCACTTGGAAAGTCTTTGGTTTAGGACATGGCAGTACACCTTACATGGGACAGAAACTAATGAAATTCCTCTGTAATGTGAGGTATCTAATTTATCTGCACTTCCTGGTTTAAATATTGGATGTATAACATTTTTTGTCCATTGTTTCGGTACATCTCCAAGATCAAAACAAGCAACACAGAGTTTATGAAGTAATTATGACACCGTATCGTTTTTTAGTACTTCAGATGGAATTTGGTCAAAGCCACTAGCTTTTTTTCAGTTTTAGGGCCCTAATTGCACATCATATTTCTTCAATTGTTATTTCCGTATCTAAAAGAGAGTCTATACTCACAGAGTTGATGTCATCACTGAGTAATATATCTTCATTACTCCTATTTTGCACCGAATAGACTGACTCGAACTCATTCTTCCAAATATTCAATACCGTTTCTGCATCAGTGCTGATTCGGCCAGTTTTGTCTTTGATAGAAGTGGGGACGTTTCCATTTCTATCATTTACGATTCCAATTTTACCGATTGTTTTCCAGAATATTTCACTCTCAGAGTCACATAGTTCTTCTAATTCTAACTGCTTTTTATGCTTACTCTTCCGCATTGATTTATCAAATTCTTTTCTATGTCTGCAATATGTCGTTTTGAGGGCACTTTTTCTGCAATGGTTTGCTTCATTAAGCCATTCTCGTTCACTAGTTTTAACCTTTTTCCAAAGTTCTGATAAATTATCTGTCCAGAACGGTTTATATTTTGAATTGATTGCCTTCGGTTTAGGTCCATGAGTCACTACAATATCCCTACTCTTAACATGTAGATTCATTTCACTTATGATAAAGTCCTGAAATATATTGTAAGCACTTTGCACATTATAGTCTCGTTTTATATCACTCTCTATTTGAGATATTTTTTTATTTAATTGAATAATTGCATCGCTATTTGTCATAAAATCAGTGGGGATAGTTTTTAAATCATACTTTCGAATAATCTTTCTTGTTTGTGGTTTTACTGTTTCGATCTCAACTGTTGTCTCTACCTCCCACAATAATATAGAATGATCAGGTACGGCATCCGGATGAATTTGAATATCACTGATTACTTCTGACATAGTTAAAACTGAAAATGATTCGATGGTATTAAAGTTCTCATGCGGAATACACACATAACTATATCGGATCAATCAAATTAGGGTTTTTCCGTGTTTTTAAACACCGATCTATTTCCAATACTAGTGGTACTTTATTGAGGTAAATGGACATAACATTACCCATTAAAAAACACATATTTATCAATACATGTATAAATATAAATGAAGAAACATTATAAAAACACTTTCAATTTTTGTCAAATAATAATATGAAAAGCCTATATTAAAAAAGTGGTTCCGTTTTGAAAACTTTGGCCTCTATCGTGTTAAAACTGCGTGATCCATTGTCAAATCAAGTCTAAAGTGGTAGATTAATGTGTTTTGGTCCAATTTATATTGACACATTCAAACACAGACAACAAGCGTGTTCATTGACTAATAGCGACTGTATACTGTATAAAAATTAAATCAGTATTTTATTAATTAGTTCACTATAGAATTAGTGTACACAAAAAAAAAGCGTTCTTAAATGTTTCGTTTTTTGTTGAAAAAAAATGTTTCGATCCCAAATTTGTGCTCTACCTTTGGCGCAAATTTAGTTTCGATTTTTATTTAGCCTTTTCTGACCCAATTCGGACAGTTCGGGAATTCAGGATTTTACACCCACCGTAATAAATATTCAAAAGCACCACAACGCCATGAAAATCGCAAAATCGTTTCAAATATGCATGAAACTATCTCTGTTCAGGTGTTTTCCATAATCAAAGCTTTTAAATCTGTGTGCATCAATAATTTTCAGTTTTTTAAAGGAAAAAATACGACTCGTATCAGTCAGATTTAGCATTATATTATAATGCTAAATCTGACTATGATACGAGTCGTATTTTTCCCTTTTAAAAAACTGAAAATTATTGATGCACACGATTTAAAGGCTTTGGTTTTGAGGGAGAGCTGTGCACAATGTTACTGATAAGCTGAACTAAAATATAAACGATACTCCCTTTAAAACCATATAAGGCCTTCATGTACAAATTTTATCATTACGTGTTGAAATTGTGTCATGTTAATTAATAAAGTTCACTTCAGTGAGTAGTTAATCGGGTATCTCTATGTTGTCTCGCTTCAATAAACAGTCCAATAATTCCGCCATTTTGGTTTACTTATTGGTACTCTGGGCACTTTGCCAGTACCAATAAGTTGGATATGAGAACTCGAAGAACAAAAGATTAGGTCACAACTGTATTTTAATACTGGTTAATAGGATAGCTGCTTTTGTGATTAGTAATTTGTGAACTGTGTTTTTGGTGAGTTGAATTTATTCAATCTTGTCTTGCATAGTTTGTGTACTGCTGATTTCTTCGGAGATTACTGTATTATTGCTATTTATTAATAGGACTACTACTTTTATGGGATTACTCTTAGTGAATGTAGTTATTGTTGATTTCTTTTTGGAATTAACATATCGTTGGTCGAGAGATTCGCTTGAATCTCAATAAGAATTATACCGCTTCTAATTATTCTAGTCGGTTATATTTCGTCACAAACCACTCAAGTGTCTGGTCGAAAGATTCGCCCGAATCTCATTAAGATTATACCGAAGTCTACTTACTCTAGTCGGTCATAACTTATTCTACCGCTTCTAATATTCTAATCGGTAACCAAACTAAACCACAAATAATGGCTAAATACTTATGAAAGACGCAATGGTTTGAGTTTTATTAAAAACACGGACCCTGTATCTACCAACGAAAATTAAAAAAACTTGACTGAATTTGCTAATACCTATAGTGAATGTTACAGATCTACAAACACAGTACACAGCAGCAGCGATATGTGTTCAAATGACACGCCAACAAAACCAGTTCAATGATTATCTTGTTAGATCAGCAATAATTGAAAGCGAACTGTCAATAAAGATTTTAGGTCCTAAGTGCTAGCATAAACATAATTATGTAAAATGAATAGCTAGCAGGACCCGAGGGGGGTTAGTGACCCCTAAACATAAAACTGTTACCAGCTGTTGTTTATATTTTAATAAGGGCTATTTTTAAAAAGGAAAGACATGTTATAGTAATTGTCTAATCGAGCGTACTATTGTTTTTATCTCAATTGAGCTGAAGGAGAGGATTTTTATTTGATACAGTAAGGTATTTGAAATATGTTAATAAGACACTACACTAGATACCACACTTATAACAGCATCGTCGACCTCATTCAGAAGTGTGTCATCTGTCTATCTTAACCTCCATTGGTCCCCTGTCATCCTTGATTACTGAAATCAATATGTCAGCCTTTGAATTTAAGTCCATGACAACTTAACCAATTGCTCTGAACTGCTGGTTGATGTTACCTGTGTCGTACTTGGAGAAGAAGAAGATCCCTCTGTTCTATTAATGCATTAAACTGGCGAAGTTCACCGCGGATTCATGTGGAAGTACATAGGAGAAAATAAAAGAACTCTTGACGTATGACATCAACATAAGCCCGGTAATGAGCGACCATCTACTGTGTCTGAAAACCTTGTATTTGGAAGAAAAACGGCACATAACGTCAACTTTAACAAAACCAAGGTATTGACAATCAACAAGCATAATTGATAAAACCTGAAGATTGCATGAAACTATCATCATCAGAGGACATCAGTCTACTTAAACAGATATGAAGGTGTGCGCTTATCTCATGAATAGGATAAACTTTACTTATGCATGGTACGATGATATCACATAATGGGACCATCTGAGGTGGCTATATAGCCAAACCTCAACTCTATATTAGTAAATAAAAAAAACTATTTCAACTGCCTTGATATTCATTTGTTTAAAGGAACAGTCTGAATATTTTTATGTCAATTTATTTTTGCTCAAATTTGAGAAAACTATACACCAACATCTCTAACTATGTGTCCTTTAATGTATCTGAAAGTTTTAACTTAAAAAAATCCAGCCGTAAATTTTTAAAAGCTAATAACATGCTAAAATATTTAAAAACCTGCGTAAGGTTTTTAAGTGTGTCATATTTTTTGGACGCTGATATAATACTACTGAACGGATTTGAGTAAAATAAACGCCTAATTGTAGAGAAATGTTTTGACTATGTATTGTAAAGGTTTCAGTTAGAAATATCAAGCCATTATTAAGCCAAACACAAAAAACTTGGTCAAACTGCTTAATTAACAATAAGTACTTCCTGTTTGTAATCAACCCTTTTAAGAACAAATTCAGTTTGATCACGAATATGCATAGGTATAATTAGCATACTTTAGAAATTTTGTTCGGTAACTTTTGCGATGTTTTTGATAATATAACTTTTTTCAAAAAAGCAGAATGGCCCTTTAAAAATGTATCCCCCTCATTAATAAATTGTTTCAACAATACCTATCGTTGTTTATTTGATCGTCATTCACCTTTTGATTTTTTTTAGTACTTTATCAATTTATTACTTATCGACATAATATGTATGTTATGTTAAGAATCATCATGCTCTGTTTTGTACGGTGGCCCATATACGACATTCCTTTTTTTTTTCAGTTACAAAAAAAATTGAAGGCTGGGTGAAAACAAAAAATTTATTTGGGGTTTTGGGTTTTTATTTTTCACCCAGGTGGAAACTCATTTAGTTTTTAGTTTTATGTTTTCGGTTTTTATTTTTAGTTTTTCAGTTTTTATTTTTATGTTTTCGGGTTTTTTGTTTGTTTGGTTTTTTTTTTCTTATGTAGAGAGTTATGTCCCTTTTGACTTTGACACGTGACGACTAGAAGTAGAAATGGCTTCATCCAACGCCAAATCTTTATCTGTTAGACAAGTGTCACCTGGACAATTGCCCCCCCCCCCCCATGTAAAATTGCCCCCCAGGACAATATATCCCCTTGGAAACTTGGATAATTGTCACCCCACTACACACCCCCTCTCCCCACTTTCAATACATGTATTTGGGTCCAAACCCTCAATGCCATGTAAATGATCTCTGTTCATGTTAATCATGAAATCGAGTGCATTTGCATTAACGAGCAAAGCATAACTTGAGCAACTTGGCCTACTGTTGGTTTCAGATCACCGACGTTGATGATTTTTACTTTATTGAATTAAGAACTCCCGAACAAAGGAAGGGACGCATCCCTTTTTATGGCTCAGAAGGGTGGCGAAGGGGTAACCCCAGCCGATTTCAACCTCCAATCCCGCCATATGATTGGAAATGCACCAAATCGATGTCAAATGAAAAAAAATGTCGTATATATGCCACCGTAGTTTTGTATCAATTAGATTATAATATAATATACCAACCAACCACTTTTATCATAATGTGCCTGAGAATGACGGGGGAAACACGTCGAAACTTTGCATACATTTTTCACCAGTGATTGACGCTTCATTAAGCTTTGTCTATATATTGTTACATGTTTTATTACGCTTAGTGTTTATAGACAATTGAATATTTTAATATAAGGTATGTTATATTTTTATAGTTTGTGTATTTTGGTTACTACTTGTCACTCATCTTCATTTTAAAAAAGCTCAAAGATAACAATTTAACATTCATTATAATAATTCAATCTTTTCAGTTATTACAATTACTTGCAAATATATTGACATTTTATATATTTTAACTAATATTTATCAGTCCAATTAAAAGAGAACTATAGGCTAGGGATATCCAGGGTCCAATCCCGGCATGGGTCGCGATGATTCCTACGTAATTTCAACCCGGGTTCTCCCTGATAGTGATGGAGGTCGAAAAGGGCTGACATGGTAAAAGCGTTTAGTCGTTCGGAATGACCAATTTTGAGTTTTATGATTGAATAGGTGGTATTCCTTTAAGAATGATCTGATGAATTGTGTAGAAAGTAGATTTATAAATTAAAACATTTTAATCATAGATCGATATATCGTAAAAAAGACAAGCAACAGAAACCTTGAAATCAATCTAATATTGACGTAGTAACATTTGGAAGTTGTTTAATTAAAAATGATTCTATTTGTTGACTCGTGCAAGCCTTGAGATGCTCTGAACATTATTACTCCATAATAATTATGCTTTACGGTTGCTACAATGCTATTCGCCCACAATGCAAAAGATTTTCTATAACACATTGGTTATTTTTACGGCACCGTAAAGAAAAGTCTGTGGACTATTTTTACGGCACTTCCTGTCACACGTGCGCAACGTTCAAAATGAAGTTCTAAATTGGCTATTTTTACGTTAGTAACATAAACATTATTATTTCTTCTATTTTTACGACACTCGAATCTTATATTTTATGTCTTATATTTAATTTAGGGGGAGGCCCACAGACTTTTCTTTAGGGTGCCGTAAAAATAGCCACTGTGATTCTATAAACCGTATCCGCTGATTTATACCTATATGGATTAATGTCGAGGATAAAAACTTGATAAAGTCCATGAGCTTGGTGAGACTACAAGAGTTAACTACTCTCTTTTAAATTTTGTCTCAAATTATTGCTACATTGTACGAAATCAGAAGAAAAAAGGCATAACTCATATCTCTTTTCTAACACAGGCTTACCTAGACAAAACATTGGAAAAAAGAAACGACACTTACAGTGATTAACAAAAAATGAAGATAAATTGGAAAAAGTTACTTTTTATCTCCGTGTGTGTCACTTTGGGGCTGTTTCTGGGCGGTAAGTCAAACTGATGTTTGTAACAAAATTAGAAGCTAGGTTTAAAGTATCGGACGCATGTTTTTTTAGTTATCTTTGATGTGCATCGGAGACACTGGTAGCATAGATTTGTGCTTTTGATTTTTTATTCTTTGAATTTCGACTTAATTAAAAGTTCATATACCCAACTATCTCAAAGCATCTAAGATAGAAACAATTATACGAGGAATTTCAAACCATGTTACGGGTATGGAATAAATCATTAATGTAATCCCTTCTGTACTGTCTTTTAACAACAAATCCCAATTTTTGAACGATAATTTTTTTACCAGTTTTAGTTTCATTTTTAGGTCAATGGAATGAGGTTAGATTCTCAGATGTTTTCAAAACTGTAAAGCTTCGTCTACACGATCAAACATTTGTTCAAAACATCATCATACATTTGTATGACGGTGTTCAAGCTTGTTGTGGATTTCTGTCTACACTGTCCAACATCGTCAAACATGATCCAACATTTGTATAATGATGTATGATGATGTATGACCAATAATGAAGGGTAATTATCATTTTTGGTGGGAAAATAATTCAACATGGATGCTCAAAACAGTCTGTTGAGTGGTGCTGCTGCATCTGTTATTGTTTTAACAATTCTTCGTCGTCAAAAGCGAAAGAGGGGAGCTCGAAAGGTTCGACAATGGGTTAGGGACTGGATCCAAAGAAGAGGTCAGCATGGGGCTTATCAGGCCTTGTTGAGTGAGTTACAACTAACAGACCAGGCCAGCTTCAAAAATTTCTTGCGAATGGATGTAACTTCATTTCAACAACTATTAGCAAAGGGCTATTTAATAAATGACCATATGAAATAAAACACATTGATGAACTAAAAAGGCCTACGCTTAGGACTGGTAAGAACCCAAATTCTGCCTGAACATTCTTCTAGAGCTGTAAAACACATTCTGAAGACATAATTTGTGCTTGGGTTAATATTTTAATCATTGACAATTTATACATTCTCTAGGCACAATAACCTATATATTCAGTCAAAAAATTTGGGATGATTGAAAGTGTGTAGGCCTAGGTACAAAAAAATAAGTTTTCATCAATACATTGTGGTTTTAAGACTATCAGTACTGTTTGAAACTAAAATTTTATATTCAAATCAACTTTCAAAAAAATAGCAACTTTTGATTACGTATACCAACGATCTTGTGAAGACAGAAATTAATAATTAATTCCTCTGCCATTCGTTGCATTACTAACTTCCGTAATGGTTTATCCTTATAGTCTTTAATTAAAGTGTTATAAAGACACGGGTTTTCTTCATAAAGGCTAATTAACCTAGTTACATCGGACACAGTTCAAATTTTGTCTGTGTTGGCTGCCATTTTGAAAGATGGGAAGGAAGTCACATGACGCCTATACGGCAGCTGATTTGTTAAATTTTGGTAACTAATTTAAATATTGCCAACAATTGTTGTAAAGATGAAACATGCAGCTAAAAATTTGAACATCGTCATACATGTTTGACCATGTTCAATCTTGTTGGGAAAACGGTCTACACGATCAAACATTTGTCCACGAACACCGTCATACAAATGTATGATGATGTTTTGAACAAAATGTTTGATCGTGTAGACGAAGCTTAAGTGAAGTACTAAATCCATTTTTATGTTGACGCAAGTTTAAATACCGATTTAAGTTACTACAGTTAGGACTGTATGTTTAGACCATGGATGAGTTTCAATATCCTTTCACGAAATTAATCACCTTTAGTCGCGTATAATTTTGAAAACAAATTTCGGTGGTGAGCTGTCGACACTTATACTGTAATTTTAGCTGAAACATTTCTGTTTCTGAGATGAAAGTCGAGCGGAAGATGACCATGTCTATTTAACCTATCGAATGCTCTGTCATGTTAGGTTTTATAGCATAGTGGTTAGCTCATCGTTCTTTACAAACATGACGTCAGTTGCTTGGATACGAGGAAATGAAGGTTGTTATGTTTGAGAGTTCGGTTCTCGATCAGGGTGTGAAAGTCCGATGACCTTGGATAAGTCATCTTCACTCATATTTCCAGTCCACCCAGCTGTAAATGGGTACGGATAATCCGGGAAAGATCAATGCCAAGAGGTTTGGCCAAAGACCAGCTGAAAAAAAGGATCCTCACGGAACCTAAGTTGTTATCCTTGTAAAATATAGGTTCCCAACCTTTTTCATGCTGTGGCCCAAATTCACGAAGTTCCCAGAGCCATGGCCCCTGTTCAATTCCAAAGTTGGGCTAGAGAAAAAATAATATACATCCTCATGCGCCATGGCCCCCTGACAAACACCCCATGACTCCCTAGGGGACCATGGCCCCCAGGTTGGGAACCACTGATATGGATGTTTCTTTCTTTCTTTTGTTTACTAACTGAAACTGGTTTTGTTAAATTCTCAAACACAGTAAAAATATCACAATCGCATATAACGTCCGACAAACAGATCAAGGACTATATTTGATAGATACACTTTTTTTCAGGAATACCAGCCCATACGTTTCCATATTGATGACACGTCCATGCAAATAAATCACCGTCGAATAGTACTACAACAGCAGTGTAAGAATTCATCTAACAATGACATTAAATTTGCAAGACAAACATTACTGGGATATAAGAATTTTCTTTATTGTGCCAAACCAAAGGTTGCATCTACCACGTGGAGACAAATTATCTTAGAATTGAATATGAAATACAAAAATGATTTTGTCAGAGATTCAATGAAAAATGTCCATGGAAGGAGAAATGATTATTGGGACAATTATAAATTAAAGGACACAAGGAATGTCTTAGACCGTTCACAAAAAATGATAATTGTACGTGAACCCTACTCAAGATTATTGTCAGCTTATGTTAATAAGGTTTTTATACCGGTAACAATGATCTTTTGGAAATCAGCCTGGCAATATGTAAAAAGGCAACGACCAGTCGTAAGTGAAAAATGTGTAGATTTTACATTTCCAGAAATAGTTCGCTATGTTATCAATGCTATTAAAACCAATACTCTTAGTAACACTCATTTCAGGACTATGAATAGTCTTTGTAAACCTTGTGATATCCATTATGACACGATTATCAAATTTGAGTCTTTAAACAGAGACACGATATACATATTAAATAAACTGAATAGATCAGATGTGTATTATAAAAGTAACACACTGGTTCAGAACCATATTGAAGTAAGTATGATCCACCAAATTAATATCGCCTTTACAAAGAATGTTGGGCAATGTCAATCAAAGACTGAAAAAATCAGACGCTTATGGCGCAGTTTTCAAATTCGTGGTTTCATAGGACACAAAGTAAATTATTCCTTGAGTAAAGAGGTAGAAACAAATATCAGTGAAAAAGAATTCGTTGATTATGTGCTTAAGGCAAGTAAAATAGGAACAAATTCTGATCATATAAAGAATAAAAAATTAGCCCTAATTGAAGCCTATAGCCAAATATCCTATACAGATTTGAACGAACTGAGCGAAATATTTAAACAGGATTGTGATGTATTCGGATATGATTGCAGACCTGATATTCTTTTTGACCGTGAAAAGTATCAACCTTCCACTAACTTTTTTGATATATGGTCTTTATAAGATAGTGAAGATTTCACAACTTCCCCTTTATCTGATCAGCGTTATTCTTATAGCATATAATTTTCAGATTCCTCTCAATTGTCAGTCTTGTGATGCAGGCACCTTTAGTCAAGCAAACAAACGTCCAACATAATAATTATACATTATCTTATCTCTTTATACACATAACAAGTCGGAGTAAATAAAGATATGAGGCACAGAAAAATTGTACAAGTAATGTGAACTGTTTATAATATAATATCAAAAAATATATTCAAAATAAAGTAATAGTTGACAAAACAATGTTTATTTATTCACTTGTCTATTAAGTTGTCACATGATATTGGAAAGATCACCTCTGTGATGACATCACCAGCGGCTGATATCTGATATCATGACAGTCATCACTGGTGTGATAAGTCCAATATCATATGACAACATCAAATAGAATACTTTCCTGGGTGTGAATGTTTTGTAATGCGACATAGAGTTGACAAGCTCTGTCACAGAGTGACATCAGATGTTTCAGGAGGTTTAACAATAGCAGACTCGCTAACGATACACGCCGCCTAGTTGGGATCCATCCTATACGAACCTATGGCGGAAGTCCGGGAATACTCATTCTCGCTGTTTGAACGCCTCTCAGGTCTTAACGAATTGGCCCACCTTTATAAATTTACGTTTTTCGGAAATTTCGAAGAATCTTCTCATCGATGGAATGTAAAAACTTAACAAAAAATTCCCTAAAGTACCGTCTTACACTGAAACAAAATTTGAAGCAGTCACAGACGACGGAAGTCGGGATAATTAATTTAATTTAATGTAAACTTACAAAAATTATATTTTCTGTCAAAGGCATTCTAAGACTAACAGTAGCATTGTCAGGTTGATATTCCAATTCTCATAAAATAATCTCAAAAACTTTTTAACTTCCACAGGCAGTAGAGTTGTCATTCGATTTGATTCATCTAAATATCAGCTCAGATAAGTGCGATGTTAATGCAATCAACTTTGAATTTTCAAATTTGCTGAAATGGGAGTAAGTTACCTTGCCCGGCAAGCTATCTTTGTAGTACTTATCCCTTTTATTATTCCTGCAAACTTATCTTGCAGTACACTCTCTACTGACACATATAATGTATGAAATTGAGTAAGTATTTTTATACGTGTGCTAGGAACTAGAAAAGTTATTGGAATGTTTTATTTATCTGTAAAACTCTTATCATTGATTGAACAATTTGATACAATTGTATCAGGATGTTTATTTCAGGTTTTATAGCCGCCTGAAAATTGCAATTTTAAAAGGCCCTGTCAAGTGACCTTATTTACATACGACACAAATTATTTTATACTCTTACTATGCCTGAACTACACTTTTCAATGATAAATAACACAATATATTTGATTCCAGATTCTGCGTTTTAGAATTTGAAAATATTATGCCAAGTTACATTGTAACTGCGTGCTGGTATTCCCGCACCCCTTTTAGTTAACCTGCCTGTGTATTGAACTTTATTAACTTTAAAAAGCTATGTCACGTGACCTAATTTGCATACGACAAAAATTATTTTTGATTATAATTATGCTTGATCTACGCTTTCCAATGATATTCGATTGTTACAGATATAGAGGATCTTAAACGAGTGCTTATGTCATATCAAATTTATGAAATGAGTTGCCGGATTTAATATTCCCCGAGCCTTGGCGAGGGAAATATTTAATTCGGCAACGAATTTCATAAATTTTATATGACATAAGCACGAGTTTAAGATTCTATTTATCACACAACTATCGATACATGCATGTTTTCCTAAAATTCAATGCATTTTTCGCCAATTTTCAGTTTTATCTTTTTGCAAACTAAACTATCACGTCATTCTTTTCTGACGTCATAGAGCTAGTAACTAGGTTAGGCGCGTTCACGTATGCTTAAATGTCCTTGCGCTAACAAATAACATCAAGAAAAATACTTTCATGTGCTAACTAAATTAATTTTTTTAATCAAAGTAATGTTTTTCGGAACAATTTTAATGAAAATTACATGCTCTGCATTGTTAATTTTAACGGAGTCGCCAATGTCAAAGGTTCTGTGTAACTGGCGCATGAATATATGACCTTAATTCTACCTAATAGACCTTTTCACGATAAAAGCCGCGCATGCGCATAAATACCCTTGAGTGGCAAGCCGTCTGTTTACATTCGATACAAGATGGCGTCCATCGATAAATTGAGAAAATTGAAACTAACTGATTTGAGAGTTCTTGCGATCGAGAAAGGGATAGATGCCAATGGTAAAAAGAAACAAGAGTTGATAGAAGACTTGTTAAACAGCCAGGTTCCAACTTCGGTTTTGACACCCGTACATATCCAGTCAATGCCCGTCATCAATCCAACGCCAACCAAGTCTTCCACCAACGTCAACGATAAAGAGAACCTGCCTCCCTTTCATCGAGTCAAATATCTGCCGCAACTACGTTACGTAAAAGTTTTGTTTACGATGATTTACGACTTCCTGATAACGAGAGCAACAGAGTCAGGTGGAAGTGCTAATAATTTTAAAGGACTTGACAAGGCAGTCAAACACCATGATGCAGGAGACGTGAAAAACATTTCACATGCAAAGGTACGTAATCGTCCAACCTCCTAATTACCTCAGTTAATATGGTACACAGCTTTTTTGCATGACACCTAATATTTGTGTAGAGTAAAGAGCTCCCCCCTCCTTACCTCACACACACACACACAATTATTGTCTCATAATTACCTAGATCTACACATTTAGTCTAGTTTACTAATATAACTTTATCAAATATTAGGCCTAGAGACAAGGAACAGAAATTTACTCTCATCCTTACAGTCCCTACAGTGTTTTATATTTTTTAAATAGGCCTACTAGATATTTTATTTAATCTCAGATTAAACAAGTCCATAACTCACCAAGGTTTGTTAACAAAAAAACAACACAAGAATTGTTTTTCTCAGGTCAATGATACAACAATGTATGTGAGAGCTCTGTGTCAGGCATCCATGAAGAAGATGACCTACCAAGTTTTTATTTGTTTCTCAAAGGAAAATGAAGAGCAACATTCCATAGACTATGCTTATTGTCAGTGTCCAATTGGGTACGTTTCATAGACAATACATAATAATCATGATGAGATTGAGAGAACATTATAAATCAAAATATGTGCTAGAGTACCTGAAAATCTGATAGAACAGTGCTGAAGTATGACTGTAAATGTAGCATCAAGCTTCAGAAAACTAGTACCAGAATAACATTTTTCATACCTTATGTGTTTTTTGTCCTTTTGTAGGGCAGCACAAGCTTGTAGCCATATCGGAGCTCTGTTATTTGCTTTGAAAGATCTATGTCCACAATCTGTAACAGGTGCATCATGTACATCTACCCTTTGTACCTGGAATGTTCCTCGAGGAGAAGCCAAACCCCTTCCAGTCAGTGCATTCAAAAGGGGAAATGAAGACAGTAATTTTGACCCACGGCATAGTTTGGACAGACAGAATGATATGGAAAAGACCTTAGCTGCACTACAAGGTCTAAAGGAGATTTTCCCCAGAACAGGTAAATGATAATAATCAAACAAAAACAGAATTAATGTTTGCAAAAGAATTATTTTTTTATTCCATTAAAGAACTTATATGTGCAAGATATTATTAATAATATCATTATGTTCTTATTGTATATAATTACAAGTTTTAACCAATCATAAATGTCTATGTATGTACAGTCTGGATAAACAAAAAAAGATCTTTCAGTTACTCAATTTTTGATAATTGTGTTCTAATTTAGTTAATTATGAATTATGTACAAGACAAACTGGTATTTTTCCAATCATTAGAACACTAAATGAATGCAAATAAAATATAAAATTTTTTGCATGAACTATGAAATAAAAACAGAGTTTATTTGCCTTCTACAAGGGGTACATCAACATTTGTAAGCCAGCAACAAACTTGAAACACTTTACTAGCAATGGGTGACATAGACAAAGGCAAAACTCCATCAAAAATATGAAAGTTTTTAACCCGCCCAATGCTGCGCTCAACATGTATTCTCAATTGAGCATCCTCTACTGAAAATTGATGACTTTGTCCTCTAAAAGGTGGTATGTTCAAAGAACATCCTTTCTTTCTTAATAGGTCAGTGATAGTAAAACCCTTGTCTGCCATTACAGAATCCCCTGTATCTAACATGTCTAAAAGACCAGACTCTTCAGTTATCTGTCGATCTGACACACGTCCTCCCCACCCTTCAGAAACAAAAGAAATTACACCTGATGGTGTTATACCGACTAAAAATTTCATGGTATTATGGTGCTTATAATTTGAAAAAGTCGACGTTTGTGATGTGAGACTTGAAGGTCTTTGTATAAAAATTTCTGTACAATCAATGATAATACGTGTATTGGGATATTTAACCCTTTCATTACCACATTTTGCTTTAGGGATCAAAAAATTATTTACTACATATTTTCACAATATTTTAGACATAAAATACTAAATTTAATGTTGGTATAAAATTTTCGGATAGACTTGCCCTTTTTTGGGGATGTTTCATATATGATACTATGGATATTAAAGGTTGATGAACCTAGAGATCTTATGCATTTGAGAAATCATCAAACACGGCAAATTCCCACTTGAGATTATATTAAAATAGAATATTATAGCTGTGCGCAATAATAAATATATTTTGTATGTTAAAATCCAGGAATATATGAAGGATCAACATGTTCTGCTTTGCTTGGGGCAACTTTTGATATACGGTTATGTTGGAAACATTTCAAAAATGGGTTTTTATTTTGCTTTTGGAAATTATATCTACATCCAATACCCATCATAATCATCAAAGGCGAACATGAGTCTTGCCTGTGTAATTTGGCCTGATGGACATTTTTTTACATATAAGGAAACTAATATGATGAATCTAATAAACGATCATTTATTCAATACATTTCAATAAGTCAATTTGTCACTGTTTGGAATTAGTTTGTATGAAAAGCCACAAAACAGTTACGTTCTGGGCGGATACATAATGATACTTGGCATTTGATGCATCTAGTTTGGGTCAACGCTTTACAAATTTTGCATCTACGTCTTGAATTTACCTCCACCATTTCAGGTAAATGACCAACATTATCAATGCGGACATCTCTTGATACCATTGGCTGAAGAACTCTTCTAAGTTTTGATGGAGTTTCTTCTGGTTCATTTTCAGCTACAGGATTCTGAGGTCTGCCCCGCTTACGTTGAGTACATTTGTTCCCAAGGATAAGAGAAGTGCTTATATTGGCAGCAAACTGCAAAAGATCCATCTGTGATTTTTTGGAGATGTTGTTGTTAGTACAGTATCTCCTATACAGAAGCCAACCATTTACAATACCAAGATTTATGGTCCAAAAGAAGATTCTTTTATACCACTTTCTGCTTTTATGATCAATTCTATAAATGCTCATTAACATATCAAAGAGGTCGACTCCTCCCATATATCGATTGTATTCATGAACTATACTTGGACAGTCAACTTCAATTCTTTGCTTCTTAGATTTGTCGTATCGCTTTACCTTGACAACAGGATCTACAGATGTATGAGTTGAAGTAAGATTGACCGTTTTATTATCAAACCACCTAACAACAGCAATACCAGAATTAGCATCTGTCATGTAATCATTTGAACCGCGACCCTCTTTTTTCAAATCTTTTTCAGATTTTAGACTGCATCCACGAAGTCTGTTAGCACGAATTGTCCCAACTGACCAAATTCCATTAGACTTTAACGCTAGCTGTAACTCTAAAAAATTGAAGTAATTATCGAAATAAACTACATGGTTTTTATTGAAAGGCAAGGTTTCACACAACTTCAATACTATATCTCCTGGTTGATATCCACACGAATCCGGAACAGTTGGGGTTTTACCATCATACAAAATAAAATCATGTGTGAATCCGTCTTCACTATTTCTGGAAAACACCTTAAACCCCCACTTTTTAGGTTTCTTTGGCAAATATTGACGAAGTACAGACTTCCCCTTGAAAGGTATCATTTGCTCATCAATGCTCTGTCTATGTGTTGGTTGAATCTTCAAGCAGGAAGCTCTTATCTCTTGAAGAAATGGCCTAACTTTATGTATACGATCATATTGTGGATCATCTCTATTGGTTACTAGATTAGTATTATCAGCAAGATGTAGAAACCGATTCATGTCAGTAAATCGGTTCCTAGACATGTGGTCAGCAACAGCAGGAAGTCGAAATTCTTGTAACCAATACATCACGTAACGTGGATAAGCTGTTAAACCCATTCGTATTAGTATACCAATATACTGTTCAATTTCTTGTTTTGTCGTATGAAACGAGGACCCCTCTTGTGCTGCATACAAATTTGTTTGCTCTTCAATTAGAGCAAAAATTGGGTCTTCCCAGAATTGTCGAAAAAACCATATTGGTTCCTCTTCTTCGGTGGCATATTCAACATTGTTATTTTGGAAAATCGGGTTCATAACCGGCTGTTTTACTTTTCTCCATCCGAAGACATGTTTTGTTGAACGCAAATTGTCTTGATCCTCTCTAGAAGGTGCAAGTTGTTCATTGTCATCAGATGAGTCCGAATCTGAACAAGAGTTATTGCCAGCGACATACTCATCCCCTTCATCAGAATCTGTTTCTGGCTCTGAAATATCTGCATCTGGTAACAAAATAAGCTCTTTCACCTTTTTTGATGACCTTGATGTTACACGAACATTAGCATCCATGGTTTTGTAAAACCTTGAAGGAGGTAAACTACTCATTTTTCAATCTATCATCAAATTACAGACGCCTAGTGTTTTATGTCAGCCATGTAAAATGGCCATGTGCTATTGAAGAAAATATTAATTTTCATGGAAGCAACCACCATAGTATCATATATGATACATGAGCCTTTTTTGTCAGATTTTCAATATTTTTGACAGGGGGGAAGAAAGAATAAATTGGAACTATATTAGGAATATTATAACACACTAAAATAATTTTTTTTTCAATTTTTGTTTATTTTTATAATTTTTAGAAAAGTTTGAAATTGGTTCATAACATTAGACTGTATCAGGTTCATAAGCTATTAAAACATCATATGACGAAAAATTTGTTTTTAATTCAAATTTCAATTTAATTATACTATTAAACTTAAATTTCAATACCAATTAAACACTTTTGGTGTAATGTAAATACGAAAATAATAGACGGTTGAAAAAGACAATATATCATATATGATACTCTGGGTGCGAAAGGGTTAATGCGAAATTGACTGGGCATTGTTCTTTGGACAATATCTCTACTTGGAAATGGGTTTAAAAAATGTAATTCTTTGTGTAAAAGGCAAATCCATGTATAATAATATTTGGAAAAAGTTCCAACAGCAATATTAAATCTTTCTGAAATATCTTGAACAAAAAGACCTAAACGATTTCGCATTAAAACAGCTAAAAATTGATCAATGGGTTTTAAAAATGTAGTGTGGACACGTATTCGGTCATTAGATATATTTCTTTCACCTGTCCAATAAGACATCCTAAAACATTTATCCTGAAGATAAGTAAAAAGCCATAAAAAAATACCAAAAGTTGGAAGACCTGTATAAAACTTTGTAAGACCATCATTGTCAGCAATTTTCGAAACACTCCACTTTTCTTTTTCCAGTTCCATTCTTGCAGCTTTCAATTCTTCTTTTAACCTGTTGTTCTCCTCTATTATCACTCCAGTATCACACTGTGTACCTGAAATATATACAGCACACATTGAGGGTGCAAGCAACTTAAATCTTTACACCACATATCTGCTTAATTAGGCCAATCATCACAACTTATTGAGATTTGTAATTGCAATAAGTTATATTATGATACTGAACTGGTAAATAATTATTATATTTGCCTTAAAGTTGGCATTCACCTTCACAGTATAAAATATAATATAAAAAATATATTTGTTTTATAGAAATATAAGTAACATAAAAATTAAAAATATATTTACCAACTGTTTTCTTCAAACTTGGAAGTTCAACATCTGAATCCATGACATCTAAATCACACATCTCATCATTACCAGGATTTTCTTCTACCTCCATGCAGTAGGATGAGTGGTGGAATAATGATACCTGCTGTTTTATCTCGTACTGTTGTCTAACTAATTTCTCTGCATGTAAGGTTTCCTACAACATTTTAATAAAATACATAGAAAATATATGCGAAGCAGGTCAATATGCACAATATGGAAATATTTGGATTTAAGTACAGATTGACTATCAGCCATCAGGTAAGATATCAGAAACATATCAAAATTGTAAATGACTAAATGGGCAGGTTGCTGTGGTGAGTGGAAATGATAGTTGCCTATTTGATATTTCCAAGGGTTGAAACCCCCCTAATAGTACTACATCTACATTTTTTTAAAATTATAAATAGACATCAATCAATAGGCTACATGCCATTATGATTAATCATAAATGACATAATATGATTAAATTGTAAATAATGATGATTTTTAACAGAATCTCAATCAGAGATTGTCTTGATTATTTTCACATTTTTTTTTTCTTCACGAACTAGATGTCTAGATTCTCTCGCAACCTGCGACACGTTCTTCTCCGTCTCTTTGTAAGCAAAGATGGTAGGAGAATAATTATCATCGGTCGGTTCATAACCATGCCAGCCATCAAGAAAATGTTCCGAGCAAATCCAAGTATTATTGTTCGGTAGCCAGTCCTTTCTATTCACGGCTTTGATCCAAGCATTGCGCTGTCTTTATTTCTTCGGAAAACGGAAAAAACTTATGCCTCTGGACTTAGCTTCAACATTACACCTGTTATGACACTTGTAAACACAGCAGGTTTTCACCATTTTGACGTGCGTTTGTTTACATCCGTGTTGCTAGCCACTCATAGGTGTTTGTGCGTATGCGCGAGCAGGGGGCGCTACGTTATTGTGAAAAGGCCTATTTCAAAATGGCGTCTATAAATATCGATAATTTGCTATATTTCCCGATATATGCCAGGAATTAACTGGTTTTTGGTGGGAAATTGTATGTTTGGGGTTCAAGGATCCCCTAGTTCAAGTTAAAAGTGGCAACAACTGGCGCCATATTGAATTTCAAAATGGCGTACCTTAAAACTCTATAATTGTTAGTATTTCTATGATAGCCTTTTATCAGTAACTAATTGTGCATTTTTATTGCCAGGGAATCCAAGTGTTCATCTTACAAGAATTGAATTTCAAGATGGTGGCACAGCAAAAGGCGCATAGGAAATTGATGAACCAGATACGTCTTTATAGTGATGTTTCAAATCGATTATTGACCGATTAACAATCAATTAATAATATATAGGTTTTCAACCAATCCAAAACACCCCAAATCGTATATTACATAGCAGTCATGTCGAAAGAGCACAAGCTAGTTCATGTGACTAAGGCTAGAACCCCCGAATCATCCACATCAGTTCACTTGGAACTGTGTATTTTGTGGGAAGGTGATCCTGATGAGTTCTTGAAGCACGAGAACCGAGCATACCCTCCAACTCTTTCCCAAGAAGGACATCTTCGATACAGCAACAAATAAAACCTACTCAAGCCCATAGAAGAGCTTGCCACCCAGAAAGCAGATGCACCACATGTCACCTGTGTCATACCTGATCGTGCAGCCATTGTTCAGATTACGAAGACATGTGGCAGTAGAACATATCTTGAAAATGAAACAGGGGTGTTTGTTCCAAATAACTATCTCGCCTTGAGCAAGTGTGGGATTATTAGTCTGATAGCTTCAAAGCGACTACACGTGCCACCAGGGGAAAGGAATCAAAAGGCGTGCCACTGCCGCTGCTGTGCTACACGGAAACTGGCAGAATTTTCTTCGAGTTGGTGAAAATAAGGATGAGTTGTTCAGTTTCTTGTCGGGACCGCTTATGAGATCCATCGACACATAAGGCAAAGAGTTTGTAGCAACTGATACTCAGTTCCCCACCTCCTGATAACATTACCATCTTGGCCACAAGCAAGCATAAAGAGGCCGACACCTGTATGATGGTACTTGTAGTAAATACTATGCGATGCGATCATCGAAGGATACTTATCCGAACAGTGGACGCTGTCATTACACTAGCATAAGACCGACAGTAACAACTAGATGAACTTTGGCTTTCATTCAGGACAGGCAAAAAAAAAATCCGCTATGTAGCAGCACATGAAGTTCCTGTAGGCCTGGGACCTGATAGGTCAAAGGCGCTCTCAGTATTTGATGCTGTTACAGGATTTGATAGGCGTTCCCAGAGGTTATAGCTTCCTCCTCCAGCTGGCCTCTACACCAATCCGAAGACGCCATGTCAACTATTGAAAGATCTGTTTTACTCTATGGTCGTATAAGTAAATGTACATGTGTCAACCAATTTTGGAAGAAGTCGTTTTCAGCCGAAGTGGCGAGCGTGGCGCCAAGTAGGGTATGCTTACTCTTCTAAACAACCTCATACCACTTTTCATTATGAAATATTTACTTATTTAATGATATTTCCTCAAATGAAAAGTTCATTACCTGCTACCAATGTATTGCCAATGTGTTTACATGGATTTCGAGATTTGTCATACGGTTGGATCGTTCGTGCTTGTGTTTATAATTGAAACACAATCTCCAACTCCAAAGGCAGCTTAAGAGTACTGCTAAGACTTAGATAAAGATGACATAGAATTCAACATGTTGAAATTCAATATGGCAGCAGTTGTTACCACTTGTAAATTGAACCAGTCGACCGTTCAGCCCCCCCAAAACATACAAATAGCAATCAAAACCGAGTTAAAAAAAAATCGATCGAGAAATATCGCAAATTTTGTATTTATATAGACGCCATTTTGAAATGTAACATGGCCGATTGTTGTAGCCACTTGTAGTTTGAAAAGTTGAACTCTCAGATACAAGAAATGTAAAATTAGCCATTTTGAACAAGTTAATGGCTGACATAGATCCGAAAATATCAACAATTATATATGTCGGAGGGGGGGGGGCACTTTTGAAATTCAAAATGGCGGCTTGCACAAGTGAATTTTGAGTGGCTCCATATCCAAATAATATTCACAATATATCAAAGTATATGTGTGCAAAATTTGGTGCTTGTATCAAAAAATATATCTTATTGGCTTGTCCTAAGCTGCGCTCATCATAGTAATGGGATTTAAGAGTTGCAGCGCATATGTCTGCCAAATATTGGGTCTTGTTCTGGGCTGCAGTCCATCATAGTCGGATAACTAGGCACATTTTTTTGGATGAAGGATTTCAAGGATTCTATTTCAAAAATCTTGTAGAGAAGGGGGAGATAATTTGTCTGTGGGAGTACAATTACAGGTTATTGAAGAACGGTTTAAATTTGATTACGCGTTTTTCAATGTATTCTGTGTTTTCTGGATTTGTCAGATTATTTAGGTAATCTGTTGTTTAGTTTTGGCACCAGGTAAGTCCTCTATGAATAAATACTCTTATTATACCAAGTTTGAAAATATAGATTTTTTCTTCCATTCTAAGAGGTTGTATTCCTTTAATGTAGCAGATTTATCGTGTTTTTTTCTGTTCAAGATGTTGTTCAAATTATAAATTTCCAGTTGAAGTCTTTTAACATTTAATATTAATTTCCTTGATAAAAAAAAATAGAACCGTGATAATTTACCGAGGCAGTGCGCATCTGACATTTTCTCTAAAAAATCAATGGCAATAACCTTATTATGTTAAATTAATTTTTTATTTCCGATTTTCAAAAGAATTTATCCATGGATGATTACAAACATTCACACCAAGTTTTATCGAAATCCATCAAGAAGCAAACTCCCTGTTATGTCCACAACATATTTTCAAAAGTAAGGGCAATAACCCATCAAATATAATATTTCAATTTGTTTGATTTTCAATAGGGTTCATCCTTGGGTGATTTAAAACACTCACAACACGTTTCATCAAAATCCATCAAGAAACCAACTCCCTATTGTGACCACAACATAATTTCAAAAGCAAAGACAATAACCTATGAAATATATTTTTTGATGAATCTGATTTTCAAAAGGGTTCATTCTTGGGTGATTATGAACATTCACAGCAAGCACGTTTCATCAAAACCCATCAAGAAACAAGCTCTCTATCGTTTCAACAACGTTGTTAAAGGCTAAACAATTAACGTATTTTCAAGAACTAGGGTAAAAACTGATCCTGATTTTCAATAGGGTTTATCCCAAAGTCAATACTAACACTCATACCAAGTTTCTTCAAAATCAATCAAGAAAGCAGCTTTCTATCGTGTCCACAACATATTTTCAAAAGCAAGGGTAATAACCCATGCAATATTTTTCGATTAATCTGATTTTCAATAGGGTTCACCCTTGGGTGATTATGAACACTCACAGCAAGTTTCATCAAAATCCATCAAGAAACAAGCTCTCTATCGTATCCACAACAATTGTGGACGGACGGACCGACAGACGAACGAACGGACGGACAGACAGGGGCGACGACTATATACGCCCACATTAATATGTGGGCGTATAAAAAGTCGCTATTGCTATACACATTTTGTTACTCATCATTGGAAACAGAAAAATTAAAGAATGTCAAAACATATTAATTAATTCCATGACATAAACAAAATATTATACATAGAAATGACAACAGGAAACGGTACACAAAACTTTCATACTTCCATGTTTACTACAACTCGTACGTTATCATTTCAATATTAAGCTTCAAGCAAAAATATATATACTAATTTTTTTTCAAAAAACATTTTAATGGTCAACGTTTGCAAACATGCAATATTTTATAACTATACTTAATAAATAAAAATTAAAAATCTCCATTTTAATGATAAGCAAAAAAGCCTGCATATCATACATATCAAATCATGCAGAATTGCATGAACTAAGGCCACATTTCCACCCAGCTTCTGAGTCAGCGTCCGAGTTTGACTTAATTCTATGTCCTGGCATAGTGTTTCGACTAGGCGTTGGCGTAAGCGTTGTATCTAGCTTCGGACGCAGCCAACACCCCGCACCCAATTTTAAATCACGATGCGCTCGGTCTGTACTGTTTGATAAATCTACACGTGACTACAACGAGAGAGACGTGGAAGAAAACCTCACGAAATCCATAGAGCAGGAGCTCGATGTCAAAGAAAACGGTAATACTAACTAGATTTTGAGTAAGCTTGTAGTTCGGATAGTCACGTGACACCATATAGACCACTTTTTCTATGTTTCGTTTATTATATTTCGAGGGTGTAGCCATTTTGGGTACGAAAACAAGTTCTGGTCTCTTCAAAAACGCACAGACGCGATTCCCTGGTAGAAACACTCAAACGCATATTTGAACGCAGACAACAGCACAAAAGCTTGGTAGAAACGTAGCCTTACTGATGCTTAATGTAACAGATTTATCGTGTTTTTTCTGTTCCAGATGTTGATGGAATTCTATATTTCCAGTTGAAGGCTTTTTACATATACAAATGTACTATACATTTCTTGTTAAAAAAAATAAACAATGAGACGGTACCGAGGCAGTGATAATTTACCGAGGCAGTGCGCATCCGACATATTCCATGGATGAAACGTTTAATTTTTTAAATCCGTGGTGCAACCTTCATAAAAATTGTTTCTATTCTGGAGTGAACAATAGAATAACCAGTTCACGTCCTCACGTTCAGTAGTGAAAAGGTCATCTGATAAAAGAAAAAGTCGTAGTTCCTATATACATGTATATTTTGTTATACATGTACATCATTGGAAAGAGAAAAATTAAAGAATTTCAAAAAATATTAATTAATTCTCGACATATACAAAATAATACACATAGAAATGACAACAGGAAACGGTACACAAAACCTTCATACTTTTATGTTTATTACAACTCGTACGTTATCATTTCAACATAAACTTCAATATGAACTTTTTAGGATATGAAGGTGGCTCAGTGAGTTAGACGCTTGCTCGCCAACCTGAACGTCCAGGGTTGAATCCCGTCAGTGATGCAGGTCAGAGGGGCTGACATAGTAAAGGCGTCCAATCGTGGGTGTAAATAAACCGATGTCCCGTGTTCTAATGGGCTGTGCACGTTAAAGATCCCTCGACAGATGGAAATTGAAAATAAGAGCAGGCTAATACAAAATTTCCCTCATTGCACACTGCATGGCGTTTGCCCGTCCTCAATATAGGTGCAGAAAAGCAGGACGTAAAAATCTATTAATTAATAAAAAATATTATTAATTAATATCAATAACTACTTGGACAGGAAAGTATAAAATATTGATTTATGTACCCACGTAGAATATCAATAACTACTTGGACAGGAAAGTATAAAATATTGATTTATGTACCCACGTAGAATATCAATAACTACTTGGACAGGAAAGTATAAAATATTGATTTATGTACCCACGTAGAATATCAATAACTACTTGGACAGGAAAGTATAAAATATTGATTTATGTACCCACGTAGAATATCAATAACTACTTGGACAGGAAAGTATAAAATATTGATTTATGTACCCACGTAGAATATCAATAACTACTTGGACAGGAAAGTATAAAATATTGATTTATGTACCCACGTAGAATATCAATAACTACTTGGACAGGAAAGTATAAAATATTGATTTATGTACCCACGTAGAATATCAATAACTACTTGGACAGGAAAGTATAAAATATTGATTTATGTACCCACGTAGAATATCAATAACTACTTGGACAGGAAAGTATAAAATATTGATTTATGTACCCACGTAGAATATCAATAACTACTTGGACAGGAAAGTATAAAATATTGATTTATGTACCCACGTAGAATATCAATAACTACTTGGACAGGAAAGTATAAAATATTGATTTATGTACCCACGTAGAATATCAATAACTACTTGGACAGGAAAGTATAAAATATTGATTTATGTACCCAGATGACATTAATAATGCTTTTCCTCATCATCCATTTTTAAAAAAACATTTTTGTTTGTTTCAATTGGGTCTTACAAATAGTTCAAGCAATGGGATTTAAGTTGCACCAGTGTATGCCAACCTAGTATTAGGATATCTCTAAACCTTATCTGCAAAAGTTTGACAAAAGAAATAACAACACACCTATGGATACCTTAGGTCTAAGAAATTGTACATAAAAAATTCCAAGGTTATTGAAGTTTATTGGTATGGTCTTATGATTTTTCAAAAAATTCAAACCATAATAAAATTAATTCAAATTCGAAATTCAAAATTCTGTGCCTACAATTTTTAGATAAAGCTACAAGAATTTGATAATCACCAAAATCATAAAAATTGGATAAAAAAATGGAGGACTAATTAATCTGTTGCTGAAATGTCTGAGACGACAGCCTATGCATCACTTCCTGTTAGAATTTTTTCAGCAATGTGCGTTCTAATTATTCCTGACAGACAAAGTATTATATGGCTTTTGTCAACATCTGAAATTTACACCGGAAGTGGGGTCGCCAGACGTGATTTTGAAAAACTGGAAGTCCTCATGCCAAAACCGGAAGTGATAGAAGATTCGGAAATCCGTCTGTGTTAGTCTGTGTCGACTTTAACAAAATCGTGATATTTCATCGATCATTTCAAACAATCTACCATATATTTGAAAGATAGTGGACCACGGCCATATAAGCCTAACGAAAGTCTTAAATTTAATCAGGATAAAACTAAACTTGCTCAAACCTTTCGATTTACGTCCAATAACATCCATTTTAAGTTTCATCAAAATCGGTTGAAAACTAAGTAGAGTAATAGCATATTTAAGATTTGGGGCAAGGGCAATAACTCTGTATGTAACGATCAAAAATAGCTGAAATTCGAACTTGATCTTCGTTTTATGAATATATATACACATATCAAATTTCATTAGATTCCGTCAAAAACTCTAGTTTTTAGAGCGTTTACAAATGTTGACGGACGGACGGACCGACGGACGGACCGACAGGGTCAACCATAATATACACCCATACTTGCGTGTGGGTGTATACAAATGTAGTTTTGTTGAAATTAGCAATATATAAGAATTATTAAAATAGTTTATACATGTAGTAGTTACTTCAATTGGCTTAATTAAAAACAAATTCTAGCTATCGAGTTAAGATTACCTCCCTTATCTTCTTAACTTTGGATAGGTATATAATACTTGAAATTAATAGAGTGTTTACAAGCTAATAACATCAAAACCGGAAGTGATATCAAAATTTAGAAAATAGATTTTGGATTGCAATCAAAATGTCTTTCGATCTGTAAATTTTCAGATCGATTGAAATAAAATGGTAATTAGCACAATATTTTCAAAAGCGCAAATTTTATCCAAATAATGTTGTGATAAATCATTGGAAAGAGCAGATTAAGCATTTTGTATGACAACTTGTAACATATTGAAAAACTATTTTTTTTTTAATATCTGTATATTACCATATTCGTCGTTTTTTATATAAATTGGGTCTATATCAATATTATTTCTAATAAAAATTCCAGTTCCCGCAGAGTTGGTTTTACCGTGAGACAAAATTATGTTACCACCCCATTCTTTTGACCATTGATTTTCATCTGAATTTGAACTATGTGTTTCTTGGAGCAAAAATTCGTTGGCTTTTCTTTCACCTAACCAGCGAAAAATGTTTTGTCGTTTACGATCATTTCTCAAACCTCTTACATTAACTGATAAAAAGTTTAGTGTGGACATAACTTTAGATATAGATTTACCTGCATATTTGTTATATTTCTGTTAATAGCTTCAGTCAATTGCTTTGTTTTTGTACTATACTTATTTTGTATTTTGTTTGTCAATTTTCGAAAAAAAGTTTCAACATAAAAATAATTAAATAATAAAAAAAATATATTATATCGGGTGTCCCAGAAAAAACGTCCCCAAGTTTGACGGCATGTATCTCAGCTGCTGATGAACCGATCGCTTTCAAAATTCTCACAGATTTACATCAACATGTCCTTGTCAGACTCTGAAAATATGAAAGTCATTGAATAAAAATTGTACAAGTACTGCCTCGTACAATATAGCATGTCAAAAAAATTCAATATCAGAGCAAATTACACATTTCAACTGTGTCTATTGTGCTTTCACCACATCGACCACCAATATCATTCATTTTCCATCCTGAAATACTCTCACAGCTCTGATCTTAAGATATTTTCTCCCAACAAGCAACCTTCCTGCCATTAAGTTCCTGTTCATCCAGTTTGTTCCACTAATGATGGTAATGACTCCAGGCAGTATGGGATTCTCTTAAGAAACAGGTGAATTGCACTTGGGTTAGAGAGACATACTGATTAAACAGGAACTAAAATTCAGGATGGTCGTTTCTCAAGTGGTATCTTTAGATGTGATCCGTGAGAGTTTATCAGGATGCAAAATGTTTGATATCGGTGGTTGATGCGGTGAAGGCACAATGCTCACAGTCACAAATTCAAATATGTAATTTGCTCCGATATTGGATTTGTTGACATGCTATTTTGTTTGAGGCAGTCCTTGTACATTTTTTTTCGATGACTTTCATATTTTCAGAGTCTGACAAGAACATGTTGAAGTAAATCTGTGAGAATTTTGAAAGAGATCGGCTTATCTGCAGATGAGATATTTCGCTACAAAGTTGGGGACGTTTTTTTGAGACACCCGATATAATATTATGTACAGTTTCAATTGTATGTGCAATAAACTCCATATTGTAATGAAATATGGTTAAAATGTGATGATGTTATTACATTAATTAATCATTTAACATGTATATTTTTAAAAATACATATAGAAAAGGTTCACCAAATGGCAAATTTAGTGTCATATAGTTAGAAAGAAAATGTTGCTAACACAATATTACATAGTGTTCTTCACTTATATTGATATTACCTAAAAGAAAATTTCATTTTCAGATTATGCTCACACTTTAAAATTGTATTGAGTTGACTTGTGTTTCAGAATTTTTTACAACATTCTCTGATAATTATCTCTTTTTCACTAGAAACATATAAAATATTACATTTAACTGTAACTTAGATACAAAAAAGCATTGATAATTTAGGGACGAGATTAAGACAGATCACTTGCATGGATAATATTACATCATAATGCCCAAACCTCCAATATTCATAATAATACGCTACTCGACTAAATCTAAAAGAAAGTTTTTGGGAGAGTGCCCAATGTTCTATTACGAGTTTCTACTGGGGCACTTAAAAGCCTCTCTTCAAAGTTAGTCATCAAAAATATCAAATTTAATTTTATTTCTGCCTTCAGACTTAGCAAAAACATTACAGTTATAATACCAAGCTGAACTAACACATTCCACCCGTTTAAGTCTTTTGAGCAGTTCCATATTAAGCTTTGTGATGTCATCATATATGGGATATTTATTCTTAAAGAATGATCCTCTACATAATAATTGTTTATTGCATAATTTTGTTTTTGAGATCACTGTTTTTCAGTATAACAATTACCGGTTTTGGTTTAGATTTGTCTAATCGTATGTATTAGAATAATGTCATTTTCGGATAGTCGTACAGATTCATCAGAAACTTTCCACACAATGTCACTAAAAGTTATAATTAAGTTCTCATCATCTTCCGGGACAATACCAAAAACCTTGACACTAGTTTTTCTCGAATATTGTTCGTTTCTATTGCCAATACGCATTGCTTCTGTTGACATTGTTTTGCATGCATTTAATTCACTTGATAGAATAGACACATCATTTTTTAATCTACCATTTTCTTCGACAATATTACTATTTTCTTCAGCCAATTTACTAATTTGAGATTGTAATTCTGATTTGATATTTGACATTTCAGATTGTGTGATAGTTTGAACTTGACTAAGTAGTGTTTTACTTATCTCACTGATTATATCTTTAATGTCTGCTTTTGTTGATTTAAACACATTTTATTGACAAATATCAAATGGAATTGGATACAAGTTACGAGAACTTAGTAATAATCCTATCCATAAAGAAATACATAAAATAATACAGATGGGGCAGACAAAAAATATATATAAATATATAATGAACAAAAAAAAAAATAAATAAATGAAAGTAAAAGGTGCACAAGACAACAAAAACACACGAAGTACAATACAGAGAAAGGTAAAGAAAACAAAATAATGTATAGAAAGGGTATTGTTTAAAAGATTAGACAATGCCTAATCACCCAGGAAAACCACAAACGAGTTCAAAAACGTTTCGAATTGTTAATGAATTTATGTATGAGTAAAATTAATTTCAAATTCAGAATATCAGACATATTTGGATCACCCCAAAGGACCGTATTTATGTCAAGGTTATAGCAAGGAAACGAGTTACTAAACAAATGATCCCTCTCAATTTTATACAGTTTACACTCAAAGAAGTAATGATAGGCGTCTTCAATTTCACAACCACATAGACAAGTTTGGTCTTGAACTACATGAATTTTAAAAGGATCAGATTTTAAGCCACTACAACCATGTCTTATTCGCGTTAGTAAAATGTTTTCACGTCTTTCACCTGACCAATAGTAGCTAGGTGACACTAAAGAAGAAGATAACTGTTTTTCGAGGGTGAATTTAAATGCTGTACGACTAGTAGAAAATCGTGTGTTTTCATCTAAGGAATTCCAATTACGAATAGAATTTGGAAAAAAAGAGTTACGGTATAAATCAGTACGGGCGTTAGGAATGGACAAATCACGATTATTTCTTGACTGTTTCTATTTTCAAAGGATTCGATAATTTCGATGAGGTAAGGAGGAGCATTATTATGTTTAATATTATAAAAAGTACACATCCGTCGCACGTAACGTCGATCTGATAAAGAATTCCACCCAGTTTCAAAGTATAGAGAATCACGACTGCAACATTTAGACAAACCGGTAACTATTCTGGCAGCTTCAAGTTGAACTTTTTCAAGTTTTTCAGAGTTAGTACTACCACAACCATCCCATAGTTCACAGGCATATTCCATTATTGGTCGAATAAAAGTTTTATAAATATTATTGAGGGTTTTTCGATTAAAAATGTATTTAAGTTTACGAAGAATATTAAGTAATTTTGAAGCAGATTTAACGACATGATCAATATGAAGAGACCACTTACAATCGTGAGACAAAGTAACACCCAAGTGTTTATGAGATTCTACTATTTCTAATTTTTCATTTCCTAAATACAGGTTTGGTAAGTGAGATGGTTGTTTAGTGGAAAATAAGACAACTTTCGTTTTTGAAGGGTTAAAGTCAATTAGCCAATCTTTAGACCATTGATATAATTTTGATAAATCTAAATTCAATGACAATTCAATATCAGTGATATTCGGTTTAGTACACCCTAAAGCTGTATCATCAGCAAATAACCGTGCAATGTTGTGTAAAACGTCTTGAATATCATTTATATAAATTAAAAATAGGAAAGGGCCCAACACTGAACCTTGAGGAACACCAGATCTTAATTCAACTTCATCTGATAGCGCGTCATTAAGAAAAACCCTCTGTCGCCTATTACTGATGTAACTTGTCAGCCATTTCAAAATATTGCCGGTAATACCGTAATTACTTATTTTAAAAATTAAGCCAGCATGCCATACTCTATCAAATGCTTTAGAAATATCAAAAAACGTATAACAAGAAAATTCGCGTTGTTCAACAGCTAAAAGGATATCGTGATAAACTTCAATTAGTTGATGTACAGTTGAATATTTACGTCTAAAACCAGATTGATACTTGTACAATAAATTGTTAAGATGAAAATAATTATGAAGATGTTTAAAAACTACCCTTTCAAATAATTTACTTAAAGTACTTAACAAGGAAATTGGTCTATAATTAGTAACATTCCATCTATCACCTTTCTTAAAAAGTGGCATGACATGTGCGGTCTTCCATACAGTTGGAAAAATGCCTAAGCGAATTGATTTGTTGAATAAAATAGTTAATGGAATACAAATTGAATTCTCAGTATTTTTTAGCAAAATATTACTTATTTTATCGAAACCATTAGCTTTTTTAGTTTTCAAACAATTTATCAAGTCTTTAATTTCTTGTTCTTCGATTGTAGGCATTTCGAAAAGAGAATCGGTTTGTACCTGAAATTGTGGAAAAGTTTTGTCTGAAGTGTTTCCAGCAATGGAGCCAAAGAAGGAATTAAGTAACGCTGCCTTATCATGATCACTATATAAAACTGAACCATTCGTATTTGAAACTAAAGGTGGGATAGATGACGACTTTTCGTCTAAAATAAATTTCGTGAATTTCCAATAATTGGGCTGCGACATATCATTTGAATTTATTAATGACATTACTTTTTCGTTGTACTTATGTTTTAGAGTTTTTTTGAAATTGTTAACATGATTACGTTGAATTTTGAATCTGCTAATATCATGTTCGGATTGTGTACGTATTGCAATTTTTCGTAGTCTATCTCTTAATCGTATAGCTTTCCTGATATCGGAATTAAACCAAGGTTTATCAGACGGTCGTATCGTTACACACTTTTTTGGTATACAAACACTTATAAATTCATTAAGCTTGGTATAAAATGATTCTACTGAAGTATCTAAATCGCAATCAATAAAATATTTATTCCAATCAAATTGGTTAATGAGAGAATTGAGTAAAACAAAATTAGCATTTTTATATAAAATAATTTCTCTTATGAAGGTTGATAAAACGGGAACAGAAACATCTACAATCGCTAGAACACCCTTATGGTCAGAAACGGAGCTGTCAAAGTCAACTGTTTCGCTCAAACATACCTTCATGTCCTCCTGAACAATAATTACGTCAATTAAAGTAGAAGTGGTGGATGTTACACGCGTGGGTGTGATAATAATATTTTTCAAATTATTAGTTATTAAAATTTCCTGAAGTCTACTACTTCGAACTTGTAAATCACTATTTAGGTCACCCAAAATGAACACATTAGATGTAATATTATAAGCCATTTCTATAGAGGTTTCAAAAGGAATCCAAAAATCATAAGACATGGTTGGTGGCTTGTAATAAACAGCAACAAGAAAAGTAAATTTTGGTAACTGCACTTCAACCCAAATACTCTCAATACCAGGAAATTCGATATCAGTTCTTCTTTTATAATGTAAATTACTATTCAGGTATAAAAGAACACCACCCCCATAACAATTTCTATCTTTACGTAAGGGTATATGAAAACCATCCCATATCAACGTATCATCACTTATACTATCGTCAAGATGTGTCTCTGTAAAACAACAGATATGATTTTCACTTACGGTATCACTGATTGTGTCAAGCTTGTGACGAATACTACGGGTGTTCAAATGAAAAAGAGATAATTTATCAAAGCTTTGAAGTGTGCCTGGACCTGGATTTTGCTCAACGTTACCTGATCGGATGAGCACAATAAAGTAGAAGTAAATATAATCGTTAATATTTGAGATAATCAACAGCAATATGATAAGTCCTAATCTGATACATTCAATATAATTAGTCACCCCACAATCGGCATTCACAGGCACTACATCAAATTTAATCTCCAGGGAGAGTAATGAATAAGACATAAGATAGTACAATGATGCCGATTGCAGAGTAAACTATACATTTTAAATTAGACAGAATTATGAACAAGGTTTTCCTGGGTGCGATAGACAAATGCGAAAATAAAATTAAATCAGAGACGGTGTGTCTTTGTGTTGAAGATACACATAAAAAATTAAGGTGTGCAAGATATCTATATACAACAAAAAGACCTGTTATATCAAAAAGAAGATGCATACAGATCAAAAGAACACTTCTGTGCAACCAAGAATGTGTGTAAGAATAAGTTAGCAATCACTTAACACTTAAATTCAAAAGTATAATGATATATATAAACCATTCTGTTTATATTACACTAGAACAAATCTTGCAGTAAAAACAACAATCAATGATGTTTACTAATTTAGTAGAGTTTTGTAGGTATATAAAACTAAGACATCATAGTTTATATCAAATAAAATCAAATCTAACAGTAAAGACAACAGCCAATGATGTTTACTAATTTAGTAAAGTTTTGTAAGTATATAAAACTAAGACATCATAGTTTATATCAAATTAAATCAAATCTAACAGTAAAGACAACAATCAATGATGTTTACTAATTTAGTAGAGTTTTGTAAGTATATAAAACTAAGACATCATAGTTTATATCAAATAAAATCAAATCTAACAGTAAAGACAACAGTCAATGATGTTTACTAATTTAGTAGAGTTTTGTAGGTATATAAAACTAAGACATCATAGTTTATATCAAGTTAAATCAAATCTAACAGTAAAGACAACAATCAATGATGTTTACTAATTTAGTAGAGTTTTGTAGGTATATAAAACTAAGACATCATAGTTTATATCAAGTTAAATCAAATCTAACAGTAAAGACAACAATCAATGATGTTTACTAATTTAGTAGAGTTTTGTAGGTATATAAAACTAAGACATCATAGTTTATATCAAACTAAATCAAATCTAACAATAAAGACAACAATCAATGATGTTTACTAATTTAGTAGAGTTTTGTAGGTATATAAAACTAAGACATCATAGTTTATATCAAACTAAATCAAATCTAACAATAAAGACAACAATCAATGATGTTTACTAATTTAGTATAGTTTTGTAGATATATAAAACTAAGACATCATAGTTTTTATCAAATTAAATCAAATCTAACAATAAAGACAACAATCAATGATGTTTACTAATTTAGTAGAGTTTTGTAAGTATATATAACTAAGACATCATTGTTTATATCAAACTAAATCAAATCTAGCAGTAAAGACAACAGTCAATGATGTTTACTAATTTAGTAGAGTTTTGTAGGTATATAAAACTAAGACATCATAGTTTATATCAAATTAAATCAAATCTAACAGTAAAGACAACAATCAATGATGTTTACTAATTTAGTAGAGTTTTGTAGGTATATAAAACTAAGACATCATGGTTTATATCAAACTAAATCAAATCTAACAGTAAAGACAACAATCAATGATGGTTACTAATTTAGTAGAGTTTTGTAGGTATATAAAACTAAGACATCATAGTTTTTATCAAATTAAATCAAATCTAACAGTAAAGACAACAATCAATGATATTTACTAATTTAGTAGAGTTTTGTAGGTATATAAAACTAAGACATCATAGTTTATATCAAATTAAATCAAAACTAACAGTAAAGACAACAATCAATGATGTTTACTAATTTAGTATAGTTTTGTAAGTATATACAACTAAGACATCATAGTTTATTTCAAATTAAATCAAATCTAACAATAAAGACAACAGTCAATGATGTTTACTAATTTAGTAAAGTTTTGTAAGTATATAAAACTAAGACATCATAGTTTATATCAAATTAAATCAAATCTAACAGTAAAGACAACAATCAATGATGTTTACTAATTTAGTAAAGTTTTGTAAGTATATACAACTAAGACATCATAGTTTATTTCAAATTAAATCAAATCTAACAGTAAAAACAACAATCAATGATGTTTACTAATTTAGTAGAGTTTTGTAAGTATATACAACTAAGACATCATAGTCTATTTCAAATTAAATTACTGTAGGTTATATTTAAATGTCCATCATTAAATGCAACTTACCACTGATGGAGCCTCTGCTTTTTTTATCACGTCTGCCATCTTTTCCTTTAAATATTCTTGGTTTGCCTTAATTTCACCCAATTTGACAGCATCATTTGTAGATCGTCTTCAGTTTCAGTTGATTTTTCTCTTAGACGTTTAGATGGTTTGTCCTTAGGCATGATGAATTTTACAAAAGCTTTAAACTATGTCAAGATTTTCCACAGCCACTGGTAATGTATTTATAATAGAATATTGTAAAATGTATTGACAATCCACTGTATTAAACCTAGCTAATCACATTTAAGAACTAAATGTAGTAATCATTAACATGTACTCTCAACTAGTCACTCAGTCCTCAACAGCTCATCAACATTTTATTGATAGTGAGTTTTTGTCATTCATCACAGTCACATAAAGTACATTTTTATAAATATTATATGTTTAGAACTATTATTTTCACTAAAAATACCTCTAATGTGTTCTTAAAACCATAATAGATGCTTGGTGCAAAATTTAGCCAATTTCAAAATGTTGTATCCTTTAAAACTTCAAAAAACATCAGAGCACATTATCACAGCTTGTGTCACCAAGAGCACATCTCAATCTTCCAAAATTTCTTTTTTCATTTCTCCATTCGTTTACACCATAAGAGATTTTCCAGTGACAACCTGGACGAGATCTTGAGTTTTTTATACGCCCACATGAAAATGTGGACGTATATTGCCGTCACCCCTGTCCGTCCGTCCGTCCGTCCGTCAACAATTCCTTGTGTACACGATAGAGACAAGAGTTTTTATCCGATTTGAATGAAACTTGGTATGTGTATTCATCTTGATAATATCTCGGATGAGTTCGAAAATGGCGCGATTCCAGTTGTTGGTTTATGAGTTATTGCCCTTGACTTAGTAAATAACATTAAAGTAAACTTGTGTACGCGATAGAAGCTAGAGTTTTCATCCGATTTGTATGAAACTTGGTATGTGTATTTATCTTGATAATATCTCAGATGAGTTCGAAAATAGCGCGATTCCAGTTGTAGGTTTATGAGTTATTGCCCTTGACTTAGTAAAAACATTAAAGTAAAATTGTGTACGCGATAGAAGATAGAGTTTTCATCCAATTTGAATGAAACTTGGTATGTGTATTCATCTTTATATTATCTCGGAACAGTTCGAAATTGGCATGATTGCAGTCGTAGGCTTATGAGTTATTGCCCTTGATTTAGTTTAAAAACGTTAAAATTAACTTGTGTATTTGATAAATACAAAATTTGATCAAAACAGCTTCCTACACAACCGCACCTTTTCATGGACACAATTAAGATAAATGAAGTAGCACAGCACAAACATCTGGGACTTATTTTTCAACAAAACGCGAAATGGGACAGCCATATTGATTTCATCTGCAAAAAAACTACTAAATTAATAAATTGTTTAAAATCTCTGAAATACAGACTAAATCGAAAATCACTTCAACAAATATATTCTTCTTTTATTTTACCTCATTTTGACTATGCCGACATAATTTGGGATGGATGTACAGATGAATTATCAAACAAATTAGAGCACCTCCAACTAGATGCACTCCGCACAATTTGTGGGGCAGTGAAGGGCACCAGCCATGCCTTACTCTATAAAGAAACCGGATTCATTCCACTCAAAGAACGCCGCCGCAGACACAAACTAATTCTCATGTACAAAATCTTAAACAAAATGACTCCAGACTATCTCTTCGACGTACTTCCAGATAAACCGCATTCACGTAATCTTAGAAACAGCCATAATCTTAGAGAATTCTTTTGCCGCACAACACTTTACTACAACTCTTTCTTTCCCTCTACTATCCGAACATGGAATTTATTAAATACTTCTATACAAAATTCAACTTCCCTTCATATCTTCAAAAATAGACTTTCAGCTCCAGACGTAATTGTTCCATCTTTTTATTATTTAGGCAAGCGTAAAACACAAATTATCCATTCAAAACTCAGACTATCCTGCAGCGACTTAAATGGACACAAATTTTTTAGACACATATCTGACCATCCTAGATGTGTCTGCGGCGACTTTGAAGATTCCTACCACTTTCTCCTAGTCTGTCCCTTGTACTCAGATGAACGGAAACATACAATCAACACGCTTCAACCTCAGTTTCAAAACATAATAACATTGCTATACGGCTCTTCGACTTTATCTGTAGATGACAACATTCAAATATTCAAACAAATCCACCTCTTCATTGAAAAAACAAAAAGATTTTGATGTTCGTAACTGATAGTCCTTTCCATATTTATATTCATCTTTCTGTTAACGAACAGTGTGATAGTTAGTAATGGAATTGTATATATGTTTTATGTTCTTTATAACTATGTATAAATATATGTTTTAAATGTTCATGTAATTCGGGAAAGGGATGACATAGGCTATAATAAGCCTGTTTCCCAATCCTTTTCAATACTTGAATAAAATATCGTTTATACAAAAAAAAATAAAGGCTAGAGTTTTTATCCAATTTGAATGTAACTTGGTATGTGCATTCATCTTGATAATAACTGGATGAATATTTGAATGTAACTTGGTATGTGTATTCATCTTGATAATAACTGGATGAGTTTAAAAAATTGCACGATTCCTGTTGTCGGATTACGAATTTTTGTCCTTGACTTGTGTTAAAAAATGTTAAAATTAATTTGTGTATGTACAAGACCAAAGTGCATTATTATATGATATGGGAATGAGGTATGTGCTTTTTTTTCTTCTTATTTTCAGTAAAGGAAGTCATTTTCTGTCTTACAGGGATTAGCGCCCCTCCCGTGCCGAGCTATATGGTAGGCAGAGACAATGTCTGTCTTACAGGGACAATGTCTGTCTTACAGGGAGTAGCGCCCCTGCCGTGCCGAGCTATATGGTAGGCGGAGACAATGTCTGTCTTACAGGGAGTAGCGCCCCTGCCGTGCCGAGCTATATGGTAGGCAGAGACAATGTCTGTCTTACAGGGAGTAGCGCCCCTGCCGTGCCGAGCTATATGGTAGGCAGAGACAATGTCTGTCTTACAGGGACAATGTCTGTCTTACAGGGAGTAGCGCCCCTGCCGTGCCGAGCTATATGGTAGGCGGAGACAATGTCTGTCTTACAGGGAGTAGCGCCCCTGCCGTGCTGAGCTATATGGTAGGCGGAGACAATGTCTGTCTTACAGTAGAATGCTTGCTGTGTCATGATTTTCAAATTTTAACAAGAAGATCTCTTTGATTTCAATTAAATAACAGTTTTTCTTTATATTTTCAGAACAAACTATGAACAATGCCAAGACTAAAGAAGAAAAGTTTTGAACAGAGAAGGCAAGGCAACAAGAAATCTATGGCAACAAAGAGGAAAGAAGAAGACATCGAGAAATGTGATGAAATATACGAAAACATTAGCAATGAAGTTTCCACGAACAAGTTTAACACGTGCAATTTGACAAATGAAATTGATAAAATAGAAAAGAAAGATGGGACTACAAAAGAGTTTGATACTGAAATTGAAATACCAACTAATACCCCAGAAAACACAGGAACTGACGAAGCAACAAAAATGAATAGTAATTTGGATAAATATTTTCAATATGCAAAGAAACAAACTAAAGCAATGAAACTAGCAGAGTTAGAGAAACATTTGAAAGAGAAAGATCGCAGTGAATATTTAAAAGATTATAAACGCAAGCAAAGATCCAGAGTTTCGCTGTAAGGAAAGAAAGCTAGAATCAAAGTCCAGGAAAGAAAAAAGAAAAAACCTGGAATACACTGCAACTGAAAGAGAAAGAGAAACTCCTCTAAAAAAGGAAAAAAGAAAAAACCTGGAATACACTGCCACTGAAAGAGAAAGGGAAACTCCTTTAAAGGGCCATTCTGTTTTTTTGAGAAAAGTTTCCATTATCAAAAAAATCGCAAATGCTACTTGAGAGTATTTTTAAAGTATGCTTATTGTATCTCTATATCTTCTAGATAAAACTGAATTTGGTTTTAAAGGGTTAATTACAAACAGGGAGTACTTATTGTTAATTAAGCAATTTTACCTAGTTTTGGTGTTTGCCCTTTAAATGGCTCAATATTTCTAGCTGAAACTTTTTAAATACACAAGAGGGACATTTCTCTACAATTAGGCGTTTATTTTACTCAAATCCGTTCAGTAGTTTCCTATCAGCGTCCAAAAAACATAACACACTTAAAAACCTTACGTAAGGTTTTTAAAAATTTTAGCATGTTTTTAGCGTTTAAAAATTAACGGCTGGATTTTTTTAGTTAAAACTTTCAGATACATTAAAGGGCACATAGTTACAGATTTTGGTGTAAAGTTTTCACAAATTTGAGCAAAAAAATTTTTTGACCTAAAAAAAATTCAGACTGTCCCTTTAAAGAAAGAAAAAAAGAAAAAATCCAGAATACCGTCAAATAGATTCAGAAGTAAAAGCAAAACAAATAAAACGCAAGGATGTTCATTTCAAAGTAAATGAAAAGATCACTGAAACTCTTTTGAAGAAAGAAAAAAGAAAAAACCCTGAATACACTGCAACTGAAAGAGAAAGAGAAACTCCTCAAAAGAAAGAAAAAAGAAAAAACCCAGAATTTAAGAAATCTGAAAATGAAAGGGAATCTAATTTACGCAAAGAAAAGAGAGATGCGAGTAAATCAATGGAAATAGAAGAACTCATTCATGAGTTTCACAAGAAAATTAAAGATGGGCCAACTCTGACATGTGAATGTTGCCATCAACTATGGTATAAACATAGTGTAAAGAGATCAGCAAGTTTAAAAGCAATCAATGAAACTGCAACAATGTGTCTAACAAATGAAGGCACTGGCTTCACTTGTGGTACATGTGAAAAATACATTAGAAAGAATAAGGTGCCACCTTGTTCCATTATCAATGGAATGAAATTCCCTGAAAAACCCAAGAATTTGGAATTACATCCTTTAGAATGGCGTTTACTGTCACCAAGGATACCATTCATGAAAATATATGCTGCTCCTCGTGGCAAACAATTGAAAATAAGAGGCAATGTAGTAAATGTACCAGCCAACGTAACAGACACTGTAAAAATGCTACCTCGTGCAACAGATGACACTATGACCATTGCAGCGCAATTAAAAAGACAACTGAAATATAACCACGCTGTAATGACTGAAAATGTAAGACCCTATAAAATAATGGAAGCAGCTGAATGGCTACAGAAAAATGGTAAACTTTACAAAAGTGAAGGTATCATATTAAATGAAAATTGGCAAAATGAAATAGAAGAAAATGAAGAAGACTCAATAGAAACACTTGAAAATGAAGGAAATGAAATCAAAGAAAATCTAGAAACTGAAACGGTAAATTCGTGCAATAATGACAAACATAAGCAAAATGAAATCAATGCAAGTAATGAAAGAAAAAAACTCTGGCAATTCCGATGATGATTGGAGTGAAGATGAAAATGAAAATGTTGGGAGCACCAAAGACACCATGTTAAGTGCTCCTGACTTCATTGAAAATAACGAGAAAGAAAAAGTTCATGCATTTGCACCTGGAGAAGGCAATTTTCCTTTGAGTATATTTATGGATAAAAATTCTTTTCCAAATATATTCTATGGAAACGCTCGCAAAACAAATGATGAAAGAGAAGTGAAAGCTTATTACAGTGAAATATGCAAATCTGAATTACGAAGAAATGATAGAAGAGCTGCAAATAGCCCTGAAAATATCTTCTTCAAGTTGAAGAAACTGCAAATGAAAATTATGATTGGTAACGCTCAAATTGCAATTCGTAAAAATAAAACACAAGGAAAAAAATTAACAGCAGGAGACATCAAAAACCCCACTGCAATAAACAAAATAATAAATTTTGATGAAGGATATATGATCTTGAAAACTTTGAGAGGGTCACCTCCATACTTTAAGAAAGCAAAAAGTGATTTATTTGCAATGAAATGGCAACTTGGTCCAGCAACATTCTTTTGTAGCTTCTCAGCTGCAGCAACTCACTGGAAACATTTACTACGCATACTTGGCAAAGTTCAAGACCAGAAAGATTATACTGATGAAGAAATAGAAAACTTTGATTGGGAAACGAAATGTAGATTAGTGTCATCTGATCCAGTAACATTCTCAAGAAAGAAAATTCACCCATTGGAAAAGTAGTTGATTACTTCTACAGAGTAGAGTTTCAACACAGAGGTTCTCCACATATCCACACCTTACTGTGGGTAGAAAATGCACCCATTTATGGCCAAAGCAAAGATGAAGAAGTTTGTCAATTTATTGATAAAGTAATGACATGCAAGAAAGAAACTGAAAATGAAAACATACAGAAATTGGTGTCATACCAAACTCACAAGCATTCTCACACGTGCAAACGAAAAAAAAAACAGAAAATTTGCCGGTTTGGATTTCCACAACCTCCAATGAAAAACACTGTAATATTGAAACCATTTGATGAAAATGCAAAAGAAAGTGAAGTTAGAAAACACAAAGAAAATTATAAGAAACTCAAAGAAACCATGGATGATATGATTGAAGATGAGGACATATCATTTGATGAATTCCTAGAAAAAGTTGAATTTAATCATGACGACTACATAAACGCAATAAAGTCTTCAATTACAAGACCTACTATAATTTTGAAAAGAAATCCTGATGAATTACGCATAAATTCATATAACAGGTTTTTAATGCAAGCTTGGCAAGCAAATCATGACATTCAGTTTGTTCTGGATGTCTATGCATGCGCTATGTACATAGCATCATACATTGCAAAATCACAAAGAGGAATAAGTGATCTACTCAGAAAAGCATGTCAAGAAGTAAGAAATGGAAATTATGGTGTAAAAGAGCAAGTAAACGTAATTGGAAATAAATTTTTAAATAATGTAGAAATAAGTGCACAGGAAGCAGTGTACATCATACTGCAATTACCCATGAGAAAATCTTCAAGAGAAGTTGTATTCATCAATACTTCACCACCAAATGAAAGAGTTTAACTTCTGAAAAGCAAAGACCAATTAGAAAATATCGAAGATGACGATGAAAATATTCAATCTAGCAATGTACTGGGAAGATATAGAAACAGAAACGCAAAGCTAGAAAATGTATGTTTAGCAGAATATGTTGCAAAATATGATACGAGAAAGAAATTTGTAAAACGTTCTAACAAAGCTGATGAAACTGGAACACTGAAAGAAAATCAGATTGATCATAATTCTGATGAAGAAATTGAAAATACACAAGAAATTGAAAATACACAAGAAAAAGCAAGAAAAACTCCACGAGTAATAAGACATGTAAGCTTCAATAAAGATAAAGACCCAGAAAAACATTATAGAGAACTATTAATGTTATATACACCATACATAAATGAAGAAACAGATCTCATTGGAAATTGTGAAACCTTTGCTGAAAGATTTGAAATTGAAAAAGAAACCATAGCAATATTACAGCAACAATATGAAAATAATAGAGCAGAAGTTGAAATTGCAATGCTTGCTGAAGCTGACCCTGAAAATGCTTGGGATGAACAAGCACCACAAACGCAACATATAGAAAGGGAAGATGAATTCGAAGAAAATGCAGAAAGAGAAATTTTGAAAAAGAAAAATGAGCCTTTAAATTTCGAATATGATATAAGCTCAGACCTTAGAATACCCAAAGTGGATAAAGAAAGTGAAATTACTGTTTACGAAATGCCCGAAACTGAATATCTTCAGTTGATGAGCACTTTAAATGAAAAGCAATTACGATTTGTATATGACACAGTAAATATAATAAAAACTTCAGAAACCCAAATATTCAGATTCCTCAGTGGTGGGGCTGGAGTTGGCAAAAGTTTTGTAACAACTGCAATTTATCAAACCTTAGCAAGATTTTATTCAACGCAAGCTGGTGATGATTACCAAACAATTAAGCAATTATTGATAGCACCAACTGGCAAGGCTGCTTTCAATATCAAAGGAAATACTATTCACAACGCTTTGAAAGTACCTGTAAATCAATCACTGGAATATAAACCTTTAGATTGTAGCAGGTTAAACACTTTACGAACAACCTTGGTGGTTTGAAAGTGTTATTTATTGATGAAATATCCATGGTCGGAAATGCAATGTTTAATTTTGTAAACAAACGCTTGCAAGATCTGAAAGGATCACCACTATTATTTGGAGGAGTAAATGTAATTGTTATTGGAGACCTATTTCAATTAAAACCTGTCTTTTTGAAGACCTGAGCAACAACTATGGACCTCTTGCAAGTAATTTATGGAAAGATAACTTTGAAATGTTTGAATTAACAGAAATCATGAGACAAAAGGACAGTAAATTATTTGCTGAACTTTTGAATCGATTACGAGAATATAATTATGCAAACGAAAAAGAAAAAGAAAATGACATGGAAATATTGAAGAGTCGAATTATCTCTAGCAATGATGTTCAATATCCTTACGATGTTCAACATCTCTTCATTAGCAATGCCAAGATGGAAAAATTTAATGCAATTATTTTTGATAAAATGCCTGGTGAAAAATATGTAATAACAGCTAAAGACAGTGTTGTTGGTTCAAATGCAAAAGCAGTAGAAAAGACGTTATTAGAAAACATACCAGATGACCCGAGAAAAACAATGCAATTACACACGCAATTATCTTTAGTTGTTGGCATGAAATGTGAACTCTGAATCAATGTTAGAACTGAGGATGGATTAACAAATGGTGCAGATGGTACTGTTAAATTCATTGAAACTAACAAAGCAAGATCTGCTGCCGGAACTATTGTTTGGGTAGAATTCAGCAATGAAAATATTGGCAAATCCACACGCAAAGATTTAAAAGCAATTTATCATTCAAATGTAATGTCCTCCTGGACACCAGTGAAACCTATCTCAAGGCAAATCAGAATTGGCAAATTTAAAAGTGCAGAATTAATGAGAATGCAAATACCATTAAGACCTTCAGCAGCTAAAACTATTCACCGGTCACAGGGTGACACCTTGAATAAAGTTGTTGTTGACTTTGATGGTCGCAATATGGCTCACATTCACTATGTGGGTTTGAGTCGAGTTAAAACCCTGGAAGGACTGCACATATTAAACCTCGCAGAAAGTAAGATAAAAGTTGCAATGGAAGTGAAGGAAGAAATGAACTCTCTACGCAATGAAAGAATTCTGAAATTTCGCACACCTGATTTTCCAGTGTGTTCTGAAAATGAAATTGTAATATCTTATCAAAATGCAAGATCCTTACAGAAATACTTTGAACACGTGAAAATTCACCCAGTATTTGTAAACTCCTCTGTAATAATAATCTCTGAAACAAGGTTAAAACTAAAGCAAGATGGAATATATGATATTCCTGGTTTTCGATTGTATAGAAATGATTCCACCACTGAAAATAGTAAATCTCTACATGGAATGGCAATTTATATCAAAGAAAATATATTTCAATTGCAAAGTACCAAAGTACAAAATGTAAATTCACAGGGAGTTGAAATGTCTCTGATTATCATGAATATGAAACATGAAAGCAATGTAAAACCCTTGCAAATATTAGGAGTCTATAAACCTCCTAAGATACCTGTAAAAGATTTGGTAAATGCTTTAGAATATGCAAAATCTAAAATGACTGAAAATGAATTCACTGTAATACTTGGAGATTTTAATCTTCAATCACACTCTAAAGAATGCAAACAAATTGAAAATTATTTGAAAACGTTTCAGCAACAAATACATGCTCCAACAACTGAAGCTGGAACTGTAATTGATTTGATATTTAGCAATATTCCTGAAATATACACTCAATGTGCTACATATGAAAATTATTATTCAGATCATAAACTAATTAATATTACTGTCAGCTCTAGCAAACGAAATCCAAAAATAAAACCTGAAGCAAAGAAAAAAACTCATGTAAACAAGAAAGATAATGAAGCAACTATTCCGCAGCAAAGAAAGGATTCATATGAAAAGAAAGAAATTTTTAAGATACCAGAAAAAAAATTAAAAAAAGTAAAACCCATTGAAAATATACCACCTGAATCGAATGACACGATTATATGTAGAGGATTTGGATATGTTATAAAGCAAGTTGATATCAACACTCTTAATGGACGTGCATGGTTAAACGATCAAATAATTTTTATTTGAAAATTCTTGAAAGAAATGCAAATAATGAAGGTAAAAATACTCTTGCAATGGATACCTATATGTATCTTCGTAACGAAAGTAATCTTGTAAATGCAATAGAAATATACAAGCAACAAAACATTGTAACGTATGACATGGTATTAATACCTATACACACAGCAAATCACTGGAGTTTAGTGATAATTTTTGCAAATGACAAAATTATTAGATACTACGATTCCATTAATAATTTTGTAAAAGGCAACAACATTTTGTTGAAATTAGAAACCTTCCTGCAAATCTTAGAAAATAGTAATACACCTTGGAATAAAATCTATGAAAAATCAGTCACACTGCAAAGAAATTCAAATGGTTGTGGTGTTCATGTCTGCATGAATGCTGAATTAGTCTTGAAAAACAAACCATTGCAAGTCAGCAAACAATATGCAACAGATTACAGACGCAAAATAAAATCTATTATTCAAAATTTTGAATCATAGTTTGATGGCAATGCATCTTAACTACAATTTATCACATCAAAGTAAACAAAGTTTCACATAAAATACCCCTTGAAATTTATGTGCAGCAAACTGAAAAAGTCATCTGAAAAGCAAAGAAAAATAACATATCCAAACACTTGCAAAAAGCGAAGAAAAATAACTCATGCAAACACGTGCAAAAGAAAATTTTACACATGCAAAAAGCAATAAAAAATAACTCATGCAAGTTAATGGAACATTCCTGAATGATGATATTGTGACAAAAGCTATCTTTAAGATATTAGCTGCTTTACATTGTCTGACAGGAATAAAAAGTTTCATTTTATTTTGTAATCCTCTGTGAAATTAATGTCTTTGTCTGAAAAATACATTGGTTTTCGGTAAAAGACCAAGTTTGCTTACAATATGTTTTCATCTTAATTCATAACTATCTCATTGATGGGGAAAATATGCCATCTTTTCTCTGAATGATATAAAGGTAACCCTCAATGCATGATGGTTTATGAGTTATTGACCTTGACTTAGTGAAAAAAGGTTTAAATTAACTTGTGTACAAGATAGAGGCAAGAGTTTTCATTCGAATTGATTCATTTGAATATCATCTCAAATAAGTGCGATGGTGCCATCAACTTTTTCAAATATTTAAATTTGCTGCAGTGGGCGTATGTTACCTTGCCTGGCAAGCTATCTTTTTAATCATTCTCGAATATTCAAGTATTAAGCAAGGCTTATGTCGGCTTGTGAAGCTCCTCGATTGTCGGCAACTGGTAGATCCAGTCAGTACGGTAGGCTGACAGTTTCTGCCGACCTGAGTTGGCTTACGATACAACAACCCTCCTTGCGACTGTCGGCAACTGTGAAATAATCATATCAACACTGAAATATGGGGTTGAAATATGAATACAGTTAGTCACTGTCACAGTTAGTTAGTACCACGAAAGCGTTGTAAAAAAACTTAAAAAAATAAAAAATGCACACACAAAAACTTACAACGTGAAGGTTCGTGGGCGCCGCCATATTATAATGTATCACATGTCATATGAATGTTTAAATTTCTTACGTATTATATCGCCAACCGTTGATTTACCTACGTTATATTTCCTTAATAAAAATAATTTTATCATTGAAGTTAAATTCAATGCGCTGTCGTTACGATAATTAAATTATCAGAAAAAAGTTATTTGTTTACAAATAAACGAAACGTGAATCTGCGAGATGGATGCGTTCGATTTGTTGTTCAAGACACTTCTTATATTATTTCGATGAAGAAGCACGCACGACACGGATACAGCACGGTGAATCGAATACACCGGCAATTCTTCGCGAATGGCACTAGAACTGAGCACAGCTCTGTGCGTGGCGGTCGAATTTTCTAGCCTGTGTAATTTCAACTCCGATGTTCAGTTTACAATGTCTGAACAAGCCATTAAACCTTCAAAGGTTTTAAGACGATTTGTTGTGGTAATTTAAGTTTAAATGATGGCCTGTCAATCAAAATCTGACACCTGTGTTGCTGGACATAACCTGCGTTACGAGACATAAGAAAGTGAAGTCGTTCTCATTGAAGGCACCTAACTGAAACCCGCTCTTTAACAACTGACATATATTAATGTGAGATACTGAAGTGGGTTCATAAACTATGGACAGAAAATACACAATAACCATTTCACTCACCCATGAAGTACAGAGCAGTGGGATATTAAAACAGTGTTGCTTTGCTTTTTCCAAAATTTATAATTTGATAGAATTAAGAATTGTATAAAGTAACTTTTACTGGTCAATGGTCATTCAATATCAATGATGTAATAATCAGAGAAGAAAACTACGGTAAGAATGAAAGTCAATGTTGGCTAATATCAAGTTTGGTTGAAACGTCATTTTCTAGAATAATTACAATATGATAGAATTAATGATGTAATTTAACTCTTCATACAATATCGGCTTGTTTCATATAAATATATATTTTATTTTATTTAACAAGATGACTGTAACTGATGTCGCCAGGTTTAAAATAGTTGTACTGTTTGTAATTCTAGGATTGTTTTATGTTGCTTCAGGTAGTTATCATCTGTTTTGTTTTTCAATGTCTCTGTTATCTTTCATGTGTATCGACCTTTCAAAGGTTTTTTTCCTGCGAAGTCACAACTCGACACATTGCTATGCCTCTTCGTTAAAGGAAATATTAAAACCGATACTTTTTACACATTTCAAAACTATAGTGTTCAGTCTTCATAATGAGTCACACAAAGTTTCGACAGTGATTGTTGGCAAATTGATTTTGTTGAAGAAAGTGTATTTTGATTTATTGTGTTTAAAATAACATATTTTCAGAAAATCCGATGATCTTTACTTTTATTTCTGGAAAAAACGTAATACGTATTTGTGATAATAAAGTATGGCAACAATATCATGTCAGCTCAGATGGTGATATTATATTTCTGACAGCCGATTTGAATCAACGAGTCCTGTACTGGATAACAAGAAACGGATATTTCTCACTCGCTATAGACGGTAACAAGGGGGTAGTTAATCTGTCAAAGAAATTCAAAAATGGTTTGGTGTTCCAAGGTAAGATATACTAACAGTTTTATTTATACAGTACTGTTAATTTATAGTTATACAAGTCCTAGCATTAGTAATCACAACTATAAATATCCACGTCATCACTGTGAAGTAAAATTGAACTTCCAGTTGCTGTGGTGACAAATATTATCCTTAAATTTCACTCTTTTTTTCCATTTGTAAGAATTATTACAACGTGCTGTGTCTTTATATAAGATTTATTTGATGGATTTCTGCGTATACGATGGTCAGATCATATTTGCTGCAAGCGAGTGGGGCTTGATGAAGTTTGATATTAAGACGAACACAAGACAATTTAGCTACGGAAGTCCAGATGTAAAGAAATACGAGCCTACTAGTTCAATAATAAATACTGATACTTATAATAACGAACCATGGTATGTTTTAGAACTTTTAATTTTTTACAGTATGTAATCGTCACAAGTAAATCGGAAACACCCGCACGTTAAGCTAGGCATATGTCGGCTTGCGACGCTCCTCGATTGTCGGCAACTGGCAGATCCAGTCAGTTGCCGCAACTGTCGGCCTATGATAGGTTGACAGTTTCTGCCGACCTGAGTTGGCTTACGACGCAACTAGCCTCCTTGCGACTGTCGGCAACTGAGATCCAGCCAGTTCCAGTGAGTCGCGCATGTTCTACTCTGGCCTACGAGATCCAGGTAGTTACCGACGATCGTAAGCGATCGTAGCGACCTGAGTCAAACCTACTCCGCGACGCAACTGAGTCGTAGATATTAGCCAATCAACGCGCGCTTATTTTAGTCCCTGCTTGGTGGCGTTAGTATCTCAAATAATCCCGAGTCTGAAAAAAGAAATATTTCACTCAACTACAATTGACCAGAATTAATCTTTCATAGATTATATGTGTAGTATTTCATGAAGTTGTTTTCCTTAGTTTGTACAAGTCTTTCATGAGAATTGAGTGAAATAATCATATCAACACTGAAATATGGGGTTAAAATATGACTATACAGTTAGGCCAAGTACCACGAAAGCGTTGCAAAACTTAAAACAAAATTAAAAATGCACACACAAAATCTTACAACGTGAAGGTTCATGGGCGTCGCCATATTGAAATGTATCACATGTACGTCGAAAATTGAACGAGCCGTAGACAGTCGCAGACAGTCGTAATCGCTCTTTACGATTAGCGAAAACCAGTTGCCGCTGTATCCGTCGAGATCCGTCGAGGAGCGTCGCATCCGACCTGAGCGCTCCGAATTATCAGATCCAGCTAGATACCGACAGTCGAGGAGCGTCGCAAGCCGACATAAGCCTAGCTTTATATTTTTATGCGAGCATTCTAATAATGTAATTGTTCTATTGTTATCTGAACTAATTCGTTCAATCTAACAAATAACAAGAAATATTACGATATGTAAAATTGCTACTCATATAGATATTTTGGTAATTCAGAATAGACATATCCTAATTATTTCCTGAGTATTGACATAATAAATTCACTTCAGAAAGGACTGTTTTAATGGTATACCATATGGTATACTATAATGGTATAATATTGTTATATTTGTAGTTTGTATTGTTATGGACCACGTGAATATCAGATAAGCAGATATCTTATAAACTCTAATATAAATCAGATTGTGATCAATAAATACTCTCACGTCACACTTATTTCAACTATTCATCGTAAGTATTATAACAATTGTGATATTTAATGATCAGTTTTCTTGTTCGTTCTTTTTTTAATTGTTTAGAATCTTCAACACCAGATACTCTTTTCCGCATTCATTTTACATGAATATGTCCGATCTAGCACAATGGTTGAAAGGTGTTAACAAATTTTACCATCTGTGTCAAAATTAAACAACGAACAATCGACATCACAATAAATTTCACACATGCGAACCAATCGTTGATGCTTTCTTTATTTTAGAACAAACGGTGTACTGGTATGATAACATGTATTTTACAACGGATATGAATCTAGAAAACCGAAAAGAGTTCAATTCCCTTACTATGCTCGATCTTTTCTTTCTAATAATATATAACACAATACATTTATTAATAAATTGCCCCTTATAAAATTGTAAATTTCTTCATTAGTAACTGTATGTGTGTGTTTTCTCTTGTATGAAATAATGGCACTGAAAAATATTTTTATAATAAATGTCAAGACATATATTCTTGTAACAACATCGGACGTAATACAAACATAGGAGCTGCTATATAAACTTATTGTGAGTGACTATCACCATAGGCGTACGGGGCGTTTGTTGAGCGGGGGGCAAAACCGATTTGCCCGACAACTAATGCTCATTTGCCCGACAACGAAATATATTTGCCCGACAAGTCGACCCCCACCCTACCCCTAATTCCAAAAACTTCTTGCCATCTGCCTGATTACATTGTTTCCGAACGATTTTATTTTTTTTAATTTCCTTCATGAAAATCACTGGGGGGGGGGGGCAATTGCCCCCCCTGCACCCCCAGCTCGTACGCCTATGACTATCACTCTAAACAAATAAACCATAGAAATGTATAAGACTGGAAGTCTTAGTCTACTCATCGTCTAATGAACTTCTGTTTCAATTTATGGTTGACCTAGTTTCTCCTCTAGGACAAGTTGACCCTAAGTCTAAGTGATACTGTGGCAGGGGGACCGGATGTTCCGTTCGAATTAAATCTCGTTTATCATGGCTTTTAAATTACTATAAATTCTTGCAGAAACCGGAAGTTGTTCTATGAATAAACTAAGAGATATAACATGGGGCCCGCTCGATTGGCGAGTTCTGGACTGGTTCTGTATATTCCAATTCTAGAAGTCAATCGAACGACACGGAACCGGAAATAGTACATTCAAAATGGAGGTTGGGGCTGTTGTTGGATTAGCTCTGCTAAATGAAGAAAGTGAAAACGAAGAAATAGAAGAAGATCTACTCCCTATACTAGCATTGATTACAAATTTAACGTATGTATGTTTATTTTAGGTATCTCCACTGTTAATATTAAGTAGATTTGAGCAATATATCAGTTTTTATGAACTTCGAAACTTCGATATAGGCCTATTATACGTGAATATGAACAACCCGCAAAGGTTAATGCTAAAAAAGAGATCCCGTAGATTGCTCCTTAGGCCTACTGACCCACAGGCACCAGAGTCCATATTCTGGTAAAAAAAAAAATTGTATGTAGTGTAAAAGAATATAAAGGTTGGAAAGTCGCCAACTTGTTCTTACTAGACTTGCTCACCCCTGAGCCTCGGCGTTATATCTTCAATATCTAGTGCCTGTGTAGTGACCTTGGTCTAAAAAATTATTACTGTTAATTCTTTTCATAACTTCAATTATATCTTTCTATTTTGTAGTGGAATTGAACCTCGTTCCAAGATATATGGATATGTGGAAGACGTTGTCCCAGAGTATGATGAGCTATCATTTAGAAGAATGTTTAGAATGAATCCTGCAACATTTGAGATAGCGAGGCGACTAAGCCGAGAAATTGTGCATTTGATGATAAAAGCATGAAACTTAAAACATAGTTAGACTAATGTATTATGAAAAATTTTAGATATGGAGGCACTCAAAATTTGAAAATTTATGCGCATGCGCAGTGGATAAATAAATGTCACCATATTTGGTTATTGTTACAACTTTAAAACAACCAAACAATTTCTAAAACATCAATTTCAACAAATAATACTGACCCACATCAAGGATAAATGTCTAAAACAAATAACAAAGCAAGTTTATGAGCAATGGCCCTCACACAAACAGAGTCCTGTGCATTTAAGTGATGACGATTTGCACTTGCAGCGGTTGTTGCACCCCTTTCGACATCCACAAGAAATCAATTCTTGACAAGACTTCGATGCTTGATCCAGATTCGTCCAGTAAGTAACATAATGTCCATTTTCCTCCAGTTACCACCCCATTCAGCAGGAGATGGGAGTTCAGGTAGTGGAATATGTGACTGTCCCCATATATGGCCGGCCTGGTAAGCTGCCCTTCTGACTTGTTGTACAAGTGCTGCATGCGTTGGTGGAATGGCATGAATTGAAGTTTTTTTGGCAAATAGTCTTCTTCTGGCATCATCAACATTAACGTCTAGACTTGTCCTGTCATACATCAATATGATGAACTTCTCAATGATCTTCATAGCAGTATCTGAGATACATTCAGGAGCACAGGACAGCTCGACTAAAGCTGGCGTGACCTCTGGAAATACTTGCCACGTAATCAAGGCTGTCCTTTTTCCATGCCTTGCAAAGGATGATACAGTGTCACATCCTGTCAGTGCATGAAACATTGGAAGGGCACATGATCTCTCGGGTCCAAGACAGTCTTTGATTTCATGAGCTGCCAAGTAGCGAAAACTTTTTCCGACCCCGAAGGCTAACCACAGTTCTAAATTAATTGGTAATAATTTCTGGGAAACCATAACTGCGAGCACAACAACATCTGTGTCTACTGTTCGTATCATAATCTTGCTATGGCCATGACAAACAGCATGAGAAACGTGTAGCATAAATCGACTATCTGCTTCCTCGTGATTGCAAGGTGCAAGTGATGACATGTCAAGTTGCTGTGGAACGCACAAAAGCTGTTCGCCGTCAGTTACAACTACTTCCTTGTCCAGCTCCTGAACAGTCTGCATAAAAGCCTTGGATAGAAATCGAAAAAGTTCCTCCTTGTTGCTATCTTCGTGTAAAAAGCTCTGCCAGTTCCCAGGTATAGTTGCACTGCCAATTACACGTCTACGAGTACCCACGCCTCTTTGAGCTCTGACTGTTGCTTTCAAACTGTTGTTGATGTATCTATCCCAAATCATATCCAAACGTGTCACCTTAAGTAGTTGCGCATGGATGTGCGGTATGAATACTTTATTAGCATATTCATCAAATGTTTTGACTGTTCCAGTTTTCAACATTTGAACAATTACAGCTCCGTCTATTATCAAACTAGTAACGCAAGGCGCTTCTGATATGCCGTGATCCAGCATCGGAAAGAGACGGTGGAAACGTCTGATTTTCATGACGGAAAAACTCATCTAGATTTCCGCCACGTGTCTGACACCCAATGTACATCTTAGAGAAGAGTTCCATGTCACTTTTCAGAGCTTTCAGTTCTTGTTTATTAGTCTTTACAGTCTTCAAGGTTGAGTTGCCCAACAAGGTTAGATTATTACGTGAAATTACACTGCTTATAGGTTTTGTTCTTTCCACTAGACGTTCTTTCGTAAAGGAATCAAACTGATCTTTTCCCAATTGTTGAACAGACTTTACAGATTTCAGAACCTCGTCACCTGCTATTGCTCTGGTATCAAGAACAAGCAAATCTGGACTGTCCTCCTCAAAGGGGTTTCCGAATTCTTTAATTACAGCAATAAGAGAACGAACATCTTTAGCAAAATCTTTCTGAACACTTTCAGTCTGATCATGGTGGAGTTCCATTTCTTTTCCCTTTTGGTGTAAGGCATCCTCAAATTCTCTGATCACCCTAGACACTTCTGGCCCAGAAATCATCCAACGTCTAAGAGCACTAGGATTTCCTGTTAGTCCTACAGCACCGCCATCCCCTTTTATAAAGGCATTGTTTTGCTCATGGGCTTGGTCAATCGAAATAGCTGAGAACGCACGCTTTGATTTCTGTACTGTGAAATGACCATGATCAAATGCATCTGCTACTTCTGGATGTTTGTCTGCCAACTCAAACATGTCTTTGAGATGTATTGGTATCCATCTTGCATAGTTAGTGTGATCTAGGGCAAAGAACCATGGAACCAGTTCTGTTAGCACATCCAAGTACATAGCAAAGTTAGCTTCTCTTAGTGAACGCACATAAGATAGAATGCACAGTTCCAATATATTGAAACATTGGAGAGCAATCTCTTTTTTTCTCACACCAAGCATCAAAATCCAAAGGAACATTGTCTTCTAGAGTAGGAGAAGCAACATATATTTCATATGCTGTATGTTGTAAACTATCCAATGCAGCTGCTGTGATTTGATGAGCTCGTCTTGTGCGTGCAACATGCGTTGCCTTGATGAAGGACTCTGCTGTTCCTACTGTAGCAATCTCTGCCTGTACAAGTGCCTGTACCCATCCGCTTCCTTTCATCCAGTCACCAGCCGTTTTTAAGGCAGCCATCTCAATATGAAGACCTCCAAACATGATGACAAATTTGTTTTTATCATACTTCTCAGGCCATTTCCATTGAATTTGCTTAGCTATGGCAAACAAAGGCTGGTCAAATGTAATGATGCAAGGCTGTCCTGGATTCAAATGATGTACTGCACTGTTCACTACATCCATTGCGTGTTTGATCATTGACACTGTATGGGCACTTTCCTGGAACAGAGGAAGAAGAGCTGTCTTGGAAATAATGTTCTTATTACCTAACCCCTTGTGAGCATGATAGGTGGCCCAAGATATATTCATGTGTGGGATTTCATCTGTTGTTTTTATCACTAATCTTGTTTGCTCCAGCCATTTCATCTCCTCGTCCACGTGATTCTGGTAGTTATTTCTGTGCAGGCTTGTCAATTTCCCATTTGGTATATTTAATCCTTTGATCTCTGCAGAAACAGATGGAACATGGGTGTAGTAATGTGGTAAATGGTTTACAGCCTTTGAACTGAAATGCCCGCTCATAGAAGTAATTGGATGAACATTGCAGTGTTGAAACAGTGATATGCCAGTACCGTGAAACAAATCTTTAGCTGTTGTCGAACTTGGGTTGTGATCAATGTTGTCTACAGCAGCAGTTGTGAATACTTGACGTTGCATTGAAAGTGGGCACACTACATTTTCTTTCTCGAAGTGTTCACACACTCTGTTGCCTAAATCAGTTGAGATACGAAGAACTCTGTCATACGAAATGCCTATGCCAAGAGCATGCAATTTGTCAACCAACTCTCGTTTCCGAGTCTGAGCATGAAGCATCAATCCAATGTAAGTAGCGATTGGGGTTTCCTTATCCAGGTTGTGCCTTGTAGGAGTTGCAGATGTTGGTGCTGAGCGCACGTGATTGACACAGTTGTACTTTAAAAGTCGTGATACAGTCAGTGTCGCCTGAGTTGACGATTCATGGCTTTGGTCTTTGATGTTGGCACCTTCTAGTATCATTCTTACTAAAGCAATCAATAAACTTGGGACAGAATCCTGTTGACTTCTTTTATGGAATGAGCCATCAAATGGTTTATTATCGGTTAACAACTGTTTGCGTACAATCTGTGCAGCTTTTGCCAATTGAACAGCATCAGAGTCATTGTCACTTTCACACACTTTTTCTAGACCATAACCAATATCTTTATTGAAGACAAGTAGAACATCTCGACCCCTATTAATTGCTTGCAAATCTGGAAACTGGACGAGCAATCGCTCCTTCAATCAAATCGATCAATTCCAAACTGCCGCAATCTTGATTCATAAAGATGTGCAAGATCTGCGAGTTTGAAGACCGGAGCTGTTCCATGTTCCATGCGATTATCCTCCATATGAAGAGTTCATTTGCAAAAACCGATAAACGCCAAATCCATTAAATTTGAGTTGGTGACGAAATATAGACTATCACGTGGTTCTCTCTGAAACAGTAAAATTAATTTTGTCAAAAAGCGATAAACACCGTCAGAATCGTATGCGAAAATCGTTGTTTGTTTACAAAAACCGATATGTGCACGCGTCCTTCTTTTGCTAAAACCGATAAGTGCATTGGACCAATAGTGTGTCAATAACGACGTCACGTGATTCAAGATGGCAGCCCCCATGGAGTTGAACAAAACACGCGAGTATTAAGACATTTTAAGAGATAATAAGTGAATTTCTTATATATTTTTGAATGGATTTCGACAATATAGACGAACCCGTTGTTTGTTCATCAATAGGACGTAAAAATAAAAGGAAACCCGAGACATATTCACGAAATATAGCGAAACGAGCTCGTCATAGTGGAGTTGGGAAAGTTCCTGCCATAGGTTGTAAACATAATAATGATGTGACTGAATGTAAGGCGAACTCTTGATCTCATAATGATTTATTATATGCCCATTCCTGTTTGTATTCTGATTGTGATAAAGTTAAACAAGATGCTTTGTTACTGTCTTACATGGACATCCAAAAGGTCAAGAGAAGGAGAGAAAAGGTCAAAGATGAAAACAAGCAGAAATCAAGAGAAATATCAGTTAAATATTTTTTAATGAGGGAGGACAAGGAAAAAATTCCTGTTTGCAAGGCTTCATTTATGAGTATATTTAGTAAGTAAAATATCACAGTCTATGAATTATAAATTAAAATATTAAATTATAAAATATGGTTGGTAAAATATCACAGTTAGTTTACAAATTACTATTAGCCTATAATAGGCCTAAAAATAAAAATTGAACTGGAAAATGATTAATGAGATATAACAATCAACAATAACAAACAATATATATCACAGTTTATAAATTATAAAAATTAAATTCAAATAATGTCTGATCATCAGCCTCTGATGCAATATAAAGTGGTGTATAATATACCATTCACACATGATGATTATTGTTCTTTCAGGCGTGAAGAAAGATCGTCTGTCTTCTATAGCTAAATTTTGGTTTGAAAATGGTGTGGCTATGCCTGAAAAACGAGGGGGAGCAAGACATGTTGAAGAAAATGCAGCAAAAAAGAAACATGTTGTGAATCATATAGAAACATTTATGTGTCGAGCAAGCCATTACGCTAGAAGAGGCTGTCCTGGTCGTAAATACTTACCGTCAGATATGAGCGTCAAGAAGATGCATGATTTATTCAAAGAGCAAAATCAAGAGCAAATCAGCTACGCCTTTTATTATTCCATTTTCATGTATGATTTTAATTTGGGAATTGGACATCCATCAAAAGATATTTGTAGTACTTGTGTTAAGTTTAGACTGAAAATCAAAGATCCTGAGCTAACTGATGGCGAAAAAAGAACAGAATCTGCTTTGTACCTATTACATCGTCGCAGAGGGCGAAAATTCTATGAGTTATTGAATTCTGTGGATGATTCGTATACTGTTTGTTTTGATGTCATGGAAAATCTAGTTTTACCCAAATCTGCAATTGGACAAACTTATTATAGCCGTCAGTTATACATGTATGTATTTGGAGTAGTTCGCCACCGTGGCAGAAACCTATCACAGGGCAAGGAAGATATCCAATTGTTTGTATGGACAGAAGATCAAAATAAGAAAGACAGTAACATGATTGCCTCTGCCATGAATTATTACTTTCGATCTATTGTCGACTTATCGCCATTTAGAAGTTTACGTCTTTTTTCGGATTCTTGCTTTGGCCAAAATAAAAATATAAACATGGTGTCAATGTTATGTGCGCTACACAAGCAAGTTTATCCTAATGTGCGAATCGAATACACTTTTCCCATAAGAGGCCATAGCTTTTTACTGGCGGACAGAGCCTTTGGTCGCATAGAACAGGATATCCGCAAGCATGAAACCATCCTTCTCCCGTCTGAATACATTGAAATTCTACAGCGACATGGTAACGTTCTTGTTTATGGAACTGACTGGACGGCATGTGATTTTAAGAAAGCTGTCTTAGAACATTGTACATCACAAAGATCATTCAAAATCAGTGAAGCTCGAGTTCTTGAAATCAATTCTGACAAGGTCGGATTTAAAACCACTTACAGTGCTGATTTTTGTCATCACAGCATTTTGAAACGAGGTAAATCATGGGACTCTTATCACCCTGAAGCACTTAAAATGATAAGTTGTGTTAAGCCTGTGAAGAAAACTGATGTCTTAAAGTTAATTGGTGAACTCGGAGTCAACAATACAGTTCAAACTTATTACAACAGTATTCTTACAACGGATAATGTTGGCGTACAAGATCTTGAGGAAAGTGACAATGAAAATTAGATCCCTTAATGATGAACAATGTCAGTTTTATTTGAATTGTTTTTTGTTGTTAATGTTTTTTGTTGTTATTATTGAATTTTAGTCATTCCTCAATATTTGAAATGTTTTTTGTTCTTATTATTGAATTTAGTCATTCCGTCAATATTTGAAATGTTTTTTGTTATTAATATTCATTTAAGTCGTTCCGTCCTTTTTTATTTTGAATTGCAATGAAATAAAGTTTTAAAGTTATCTATCTTTTACCATCACAGTCAAGCAGAGAACAAAAAGCACCATTTTTATACGCCCACATTCACAAAATGTGGCTTTATATTGCCGTCGCCCATGTCCGTCCGTCGGTCCGTCCATCCACAATTGGCTTGTGAACGCGATAGAGGCTACAGTTTTTGTCCGAAATTTGAGGAAATTTGGTGTGTTAATTTAAAGTTCGAAAATGGGTATGATTCAACGAAGGATAACAGAGTTTTTAACCCTTGATACACTGAAAATACGTTAAATGTGGCTTGTGAACGCGATAGAGGCCATAGTTTTTGTCAGAATTTTATGAAATTTGGTATGTATGTAAAATCTCTCAAGACCCTTGATACACTGAAAAGCCCCCCCCCCCCCCCCAAAAACACACACACACACCAAGCCACAACCTGTCTCCTATCCATCTCAAAGCCCCAGACCATCAGACCTCCCCCTCCCCACACAACAAGCCACACCCTGTCTCATATCCATTTATTTTGGGATTTGTCTGTTTTTGTCACAAAACTAGACTTGGATTTATCTTGTTTTGCAGAAAAACACAGATTTTTTCACAAAATTTGGCTTTTTGTATCAAAGTAGATTTTTGTAATTTGGGCAATTTATTTATCATCAATTATTCAAACATAATATTAATTATTAATTATGACATATTTAAATTTGGACCCTGGACATAAATAGTCATTTTGTGAAAATTAATATTTTTGGATATATCTGTTTTTGCAAATGAACTCTTCATATACATCACTAGTTCAGCGAAAACTATTCCAGACATCTTCCTTTCATCATCAGTAACATATTCTTCTGTTAGCTTGGCTCTTCGTGTCCTATTATACAGGGATACTAAACACTTACTATGATTTTTGGCTTCCAAGGCAACCATATCACCCATACTTAATTTTACTAACAAGTTGGAGTAGTGTTGCGCATTCTCGTACACGTTTGTCTAACTCAAATGTTGCAGCTTCGTGAAGAACATCAGATGCAGCAGCAGGAAGTCCACAGAAAAAACACCAAGCTTTTTGGGTATCTGATGTCACTGAAGAAAGAGATCGTGTGCGCTTGCAAATATTAGGCCCTATTTCCGATTCTGTAGTTGATTCTTTCGATGATCTTTTTTCGGCTCTTTGAAGCATTTTATTGTTAAAGAGTAGTATGCATGTTTTGTGCCACTTCGCCTGTTTAACAGTAAGAGAAGACTCAACACCTGATCCATCATCTATTTTTCTAGCTAACTGTAAGCTCTTAACATCTTTCAGATTAACAAAACCACTAAGATTATCAGCAAATGACTTGTAACCACTACCTACATCTTTCCGCTTGGTTTGTGCAGGGCACTGAAGAGACTCGTTCTTCTGTTCTTGACCGATGATACACAGTTCCCAGTTGCGAAACATTATCTGCTTTCAAAGGGTCTATGATTTTGAATTTTGACATATTTCGTTACAATGTTGGGCATGAAATTCACGTTTTACATCTTATGCATAGGATATTACTTCCGGTGTAACTTTCACTGCACTTGTAAGTGAAAAATAAAATTGGCATAAGATTTAAATGAGGCGTTTCATTTACATAATTAAAGAAAAGATAGTGGACCACAGCCATATACGCCTAACAAAAAAGCCTGAAATTTAATAAGGAGTAAACTAAACTTTCTCAAATCTTTAGATTTAGGTCCAATAACATCCATTTTAAGATTCATCAAAATTGGTTGAAAACTAAGCTAGTAATGGCATATTCAAGACTTTGAGGCAAGGGCAATAACTCTGCTTCTAACGGTCGAAAATAGCTCAAATTCGAACTTTATATTTGTTTTCTGAATATGTATCTACATGCCGAATTTCATTTGATTCCATAAATAATTCTAGTTTTTAAAGTGTTTACAAGCAATTGATGTTGATAGAAGAACTGTATAGAGGTTAAAAGGCAATAACTCCTCAAAACTGATGAGGCCAAAATCTTGAAAAAGTTTTAATTCTAATCATAAATAAACTAAAGTTTCCTAAACCTTTCGATTTAGGTCCAATAACATCCATTTTAAGTTTCATCAAAATCGGTTGAAAAATAAGATAGTAATTATGGTGGCTGATATCGTCCTTTTTCGATCTTCGCACTTTTGCGTTATGAAGACAAAAAAAATGAAAAGCGAAGATGCGAAGTTGTCTGGCTCAAAACGTCCACTTCGCATCTTCGCGTTGTCATTTTTTACTCGAGTCAAAAAGCGAAGATACGAAGATGCGAAGCAAATAACCTTCGCATCTTCGCTTTTCATTTTTCATTTCTACTTTATAATTTTCATAATTTCAAGAAGCGAAGATGCGAAGTGGCCGCTTTGAGCCAGTCATCTTCGCATCTTCGTATCTTCGCGTTATCATATTTTTCGAAATTGATATATAAAAAATGTAACACGAAGATGCGAAGATGCGAAGATGCGAAGATGACTGGCTCAAAGCGGCCACTTCGCATCTTCGCGTCTTGAAATTATGAAAATTATAAAGTAGAAATGTAAAATGAAAAGCGAAGATGCGAAGGTTATTTGCTTCGAAGTGGCCGTTTTGAGCCAGACAACTTCGCATCTTCGCATCTTCGCATCTTCGCTTTTCATTTTTTTGTCTTCATAACGCAAAAGTGCGAAGATCGAAAAAGGACGTTATCAGCCACCATAAGTAATAGCATATTCAAGATTCGGGGCAAGGGCAATAACTCTACTTCTAACGATCGAAAATAGCTCAAATTCGAACTTGATCTTCGTGTTATGAATATGTATACACATATCAAATTTAATTTGAATCCGTCAAAAACTAGTTTTTAGAGCATTTACGAGCAAATGTTGACGGACGGACCGGCGGACGGACGGACGGATCGACAGACGGACGGACAGGGGTGACGACAATATACGTCTTCATTGAGAGATGAGGGCGTATAAAAATAAATAAAGAAAGAAGAAAATAGTTTTCATATGCCTCTTGAAACATAATAAGTTTAATTAAATGACTGCTCCCTTGTCCTAGGCAAATGTGAGTTATCTCCCTTGATTGGCACTGATGATTGAAGTGGGTAAATATTTAAATATACTTTGAGTTTTAGTTATCATTTATTGCTTTAACATTTGTTTTATTGATCTAGTGTATTTTTGCTACATATTAACTTTATTTCAGTAAATATTTGTCATAAAAGATACTTCGAGACTTCGTAGATATAATCTACCCAGGAGAGTTGGAAATTAAAGACACTACTGATTCTAAGACTAAAGCATCCTATTTGGATTTGCTTCTCGAAATTGAAAACAACCATGATCTTTGTGTCAGATTGTATGACAAACGTGACGACTTTGATTTTCCTATTGTTAATTTTCCATTCATGTGCAGTAACATACCACAATCGCCTGCTTATGGCACGTACATTTCACAACTGATCCGCTATGCTAGAGCTTGTTCTTTTTATAAGGACTTTCTTGCAAGGGGTCGAATATTAACCATGAAATTACTGAAACAGGGTTACTTGACACACAAACTTAAAATTTCTTTTAGAAAATTTTATGGTCGTTATGGAGAACTCCTTGTCAAATACGACAAATCTGTTACTTGCATTTTGGCAGATTTGTTTAGTCAGGCATGAATTGATCTCGTTGCACCTCATGATTTTGACCTTTATAGTAGTGGCGGGTGTCGCGCGCGAAACAGACCATGCTTACTCTTTTCGAAACACCTCATGGTACTTCTCGTATGGGAAGTCCACTACTATATAATTCTTGCACTCGATTTTGTCATGCTCTGGACGAGATTTTTGATTAACGGAATTGTTTTGCTTGTACGGATTTTTATTAATACAAGTATACATACCTTTTGTTAGTGAGTTCTCTATTCCAAAAAGCTGTCTGCTAGACGCCATTTTGAATATAGGGAGAATTCATTGCAGTGCGTTCTAGCGAACGCACTGCTTTGTTTTCATAATGACTTTTTTTTTTTTTTGTCTACTTCTGGTCACGCTAATTCGGTATGAAGGGAGCATGCCACACATTATCTCACATGTTTTCCTACAACCACTAACTTCTCGGTGTTGCTTAAATGTAAAATGGCGTTTTTTTGTCTAACCGGAAATGACATATGACAGAAAACCCCATTTTATGTCTTTTACCTTTTTTACCTCTGTTTTTGAACCGATTTTGATAAAACCTTTTTTGTTTATTTCATTATTCTAATGTCTACATAATAGCTTTCAACATAAATGCACTTTTAGACATTCTCTGCTGACTTTTTGGAGCACTCTTTTAACCTTTTTTTTAACTTTTGCAATTTTATTTCGATCAATTTGAAAACTTACAGGTGTATAAACATTTTGATTTCTAACTAAATGGTATTTTCAAAATTTTTATATCACTTCCGGTTTTGACGTCATTCGGTTGTAAAGTTGAAATTTCAACTTCCGGAATAATTAAGATATTCGAAAAAATCGTTTTGCAATGTGCTAGATATAACCATTGTCTGAATATGGAATGAAAAAATCTGACCCAGATATTTCATATCAGTCGCCATCTTGAAATGACTGATTCTTCTTTAAATCGATATTCAGAATCAGGGAATCATTCGATTTGAATAAAAATGATGTCTATGGAATCTACAGTCGATTGCTAACAAAACATGGGAAGCCGATTTTTTAATTTCGATTCAGATTTTTTTTTATTTCCGGTTTAAAATTTTCGGAAATTGTCAAAACTTTTTAGGCTCATATCTTGTGACCTTGACCTTTAGTGACCTTGTGACCTGAACAAAAGTCATTGCCCTTGATGAGATCTATCAACTGATGTATTCATTTTTGTTGTCCGATGTCTACTTCCGGTTTTATAGCCATTTGAAAATGTCGAGTTTTGACTTTAAACAGCTCTGTCACGTGACCTAATTCATGTACGTCACAAATTATCATTTATTATTATCACGCTTTATCTCCAGTTTCCAAAAATGTATAACACTAGATATTTCGATCAAAATTGCTTTTTCGAATTTTATTCTTTGTTCTATAGTAACTCTGCGTGGTTTTTTTGGCGGGAAAAAAACACGTGTTATCTGAATTACGGATTTCTTAAGATAGGTAACAATTTCTTCTTAAGATATGGAAGAACATGACTAACAAAGAAAAATATATGATAAAATCGTAACCGGAAGTAACCCGCTGGCCACAATCTTGAGATGAACATGTTTTCTGTAAATCGAGAGAAGTGAACAGGGTATCATCTGATTTGTATAATATTGATGTCTAGGGCATTTTCAATCTATGGCCAACAAAATGATGACAGCCAATTTCGATTATGATGTTTGCCTACTTCCGGTAAAAGATATTCAGAAATGACAAAAATTTTCAAAGCTCATTACACGTTACCTTGGATTTGGGTGACCTTATGACCTGAACAAAAGTTATTGCCCATGATGAGAACTACTCAACGGTGTATTCATTTTTGTTGTCCAATATTTACTTCCGGTTTTATTGCCATTTAACAAATTTTAGTTTGAACTTTGAACAGCTCACAAAATATTTTCTTTTCTTATTACGCTTTATCTTCTCTTTCCAGTGATATATAACACTAGATATTTTGATCAAAATTGCTATTTGGAATTTTGTTCTTTGTTCTATAGTAACTCTAAGTGTTTTTTTGGCGGGAAAAGAACACGTGTTAATTGATTACGGATTTCATAAGATAGGTAACAATTTCTTCTTAAGATATGAAAGAAATGACTAACAAAAAAAAAATATGACAAAATCGTAACCTGAAGTAACACGCTGGCCACCATCTTGAAATGAACATGTTTTCTTTAAATCGACATCCGATTTATATAATTTTAATGTTTATGGCATTTTCAAGCTATTGCCAACAAAATGAGGGCAGCTGAATTGCTAATTTCGATTATGGTGTTTGTCTATTTCCGGTATAAGATATTCAGCAAATATTGTAACCCTTTTAAAGCTCATAACTTGTGACCATGCCATTTGTTGACCTTATGATCCGAACAAAAGTTATTGCCTGAAATGAGATCTATCCAATGGTGAATTCATTTTTGTTGTCCAATATTTAATTCTTGTTTTATAGCCAAATGAAAATTGTCAGTTTGAACCTAATTCACGTACGTCACAAAAAATCGTCTTTTCTTATTATGCTTTATCTCCACTTGATATATAATAGTAGATATTTTAATCAGTTTGCGTTTTAGAATTTGAAAGTAATATGCCGAATTCCATTGTAACTGTACGTGTTTCGTTTGTCTGTCTGCTGGTATTTCCGCATCCCTTTTAGTTAACCCTGCCTGTATACTGGTAGCCGTGCGCCCCTTTTATTTGGTCTGACTGCTTGTAGTTCTGCACCCTTTTAATTAGTCTGTCTGCTGGTATTTCTGAAGTCATTTTATCTGCCTTTTTATACACCCACATGAAAATATGGACGTATATTGCCGTCACCCTGTCTGTCCGTCGGTCCGTCCGTCAACAATTTCTTGTACACGCGATAGAGACTAGAGTTTTTGTCCGATTTGAATGAAGCTTGGTATGTATTTATCTTGATAATATATCGGATGAGTTCGAGAAGCTAAAGTTTTCACAGTTAATCTTTCTGTTTACTTCTTGTAGTTTTGCATCCATTTTATTATCCCTGCAAACATATCTTGCAGTGCACTTTCTACTGACACACAAAAGAGAGTGAGTAATTTGACAAGTACGCTTTTATATTATTATGTAAAACTCTTATCATTGGTTGAAAATGTGACATTTCATCCATGTATCGGGTGGGTTGCGCACTGCTCGGTACCGTCTTCTCGGTTCTAGTTGTTTTTATATTATAATTATTATTGGTCAAACATTTTTTCAATGTTTTTATAAGCTACTTTAGCACAATATATCTCTTTCAGCTGTGCAACCTGGTCTTTCATCAAAGAGATCAATGGGCAACAAACTATTATTTTCTCCACTTTGATATTATCATCAGACCGGGACAGTTCCATTTTGAGTGGTATTGCCATCTGGAAAGGCAGAGACTTGCAATATCCTGTTGGAAGCACTGCAATGCAGTCATGTCGCTCCATCAAACAATTTAAAATTGTGGTTTGTTCATCTTTCAACTCATCAATTCCGAATTTTAAGGGCAAGGTAAACCTCAGCCATTTTGAAATTGACTGAAAATTTCCCAAAAATTTATTTCTAAATTAGACATGGGGTCTTTTTCGTGTGAGACTTCGGTAAGATTAGACACTTCTGCTTCAACCGCCATAATGGAAAGGAAACTAGCAAAATTTCTACAAAAAGCCATAGAAGATCCATCCAGAGAACAGCATTTAACACCATTGCTGTTGTCAGATAGCAAAGGCTATCATTTGAAATGCTCCGGCAGCTCAAAAATAGAGCAAACTATTTTGATTCGTGGTAAGGGTGGAAGGAGGGTGACTGAGGCTTTGGAGTGGCTAAAATAAAATTTGGCCTAGGAAGTAGAGAATAGGGGGCCTCTGTCGGTGTATATTTGGCTTGTGACTTAACATCTCGTGATAAGTCTGGCTGTATTAGTTTGGTGTCTTTGGACAATTCCACTGTCCAAAATATAGCCCAGAAATACCAAGAGATTGTTCAGTTTTTCAAGTCCTTTCCAACATGCAAAGTGACATTTTTAGAGGTTCCTGTTTACTCCATTTCTCATTGGAATCAGTATAAAAAACATAAAGATCCTTCAGTTTTTAGTGACCAGGACAAACAATTGGTGAATCAGATTTTGGAATTAAACTCCATCATCCATGATCTGAATTGGTAGTCATTCTCCTAATTTCTGTGTGGATCTTTATAAACTGTCCAAAAAAACTACAAAAAAGAATTCCGTCATCTCCACTTCCCCCAAAACCACACAATCCTACTCCTTCAATCTTTACAAAGATGGCATTCATTCCACAGGTATGTTGTCCAAAGTTTGGATGAAGAAAATAACTTACCAAGCCAGATTGTTGGAGTTGATCAGTCAGTGAAGGTCCTCTTTGCTGGACTGAATACCAGCTGTTTTGGTTCACACCATAACCACTTGCAGGGTGTTGATATAGATTTTGGACGGTGAGGGCTTTCTTCGCTATCTGATTCTATTCAATACTCCTGTATTGGACACAGACACAGAAAGTGAACAGTTTGGTGGAGTTTTACACGATGCAAGAATTAATTACCACTTGCAGGGTGTTGATATAGATTTTGGAGTGTGAGGGCTTTCTTCGCTATCTAATTCTATTCAATACTCCTGTATTGGACAAAGGAACTAAACAGTTTGGTGGAGTTTTGCACAATATCAGAATCTGTTGTATTGGAATATTATCAACTGTTTGATTTGGTTTTGAAAATCATGGCAATAAAGCGTTTTCAAAAACTTCGAAAATTTAATCGACCTTCAGGAAGACATTGTAAACATCGGCCAATCAAACTAAAGATCAAATTGGATGACATTTTAAAGACATCAGAAACTTTGGTGAATTACAAGGTATCTAAGTGTCCTGGTCTAAGTTTGAAATTCAAGAAAACACCAGTGTTTGATGGCTACAGGATAATTGACTTAGACCAACTTCAAAAACATGTGTCTGAAATCACCATGCATACCGCATTGTGTTCTAAGGCACAAATGTGTGCATTGATTAACCGTCCTGTGGTTAAATTGGTAGCTGAGAAGCAAAGACTTGGATTGGCTTCCATCATGCAAGCTGAATGTCAGGGATGTGGTCAGAAGTTTCTACCATCAACATCTCAAAAAACAACATCATCATCGGGTCTGAAAAGATTTGATATAAATTTGAGAGCTGTTTGGGGAACCATGGTGACAGGTAGTGGACTTAACCATTTATCAGAATGCCTCGGAACAATGGGAATTCCATCGATGTCGCAGCCCACATTCACTGCCATTGAGCAGGAAATTGGTAATTGGTGGTACCAAGTCCTTAAAGAAGACATGTTGCTTGCTGGAGCTGAGGAAAAAAGGCTTGCTGAAGAAAGAAACGACTACTATCAAGGCGTTCCTGCGGTAACAGTTGTTTGTGACGGTGGCTGGAGCAAAAGAAGTCATAAGCATACCTATAAAGCTCTTGGATGTGTTGGCATCATCATCGGACAAGTGACACGGAAGTTGTTCCATATCGGCATCCGTAATAAATACGGCTACACATGTTCGTTAGCTGAGACCAGACAAAAAGATCCTGGACAACATGACTGCTACAAGAATTGGGATGAGTCCAGTCAAGCTATGGAGGCTGATATAATTGTGGAAGGCTTCATGAATGCTGAGAAAGATCATGGTATTCGATACATGCGCCTTGTTGCTGATGGAGACAGTTCTGTGTATGCAAGAATACAGGAGAAAGAAAGAAAGAAAGAAACATCTATATTTTACAAGGATAACAACTTAGGTTCCGTGCGGATCCTATCTCCCAGCTGGTCCTTGGCCAAACCTCTTGGCATTGTTCTTTCCCGGATTATCCGTACCCATTTACAGCTGGGTGGACTGGAATTATGAGTGAAGATGACTTATTCAAGGTCATCGGACTTTCACACCCTAGTCAGGAACCGAACTCACGAACATAACGACCACCATTTCCGTACCAATTTGGGGTCCACATGTTTCTAAGTTGGAATGCGCAAACCATGCGTGTAAATGCCTCAGAAGCAGCCTGGAAAAATTGGTTGACAGACTACCCAAACTGAAGGGAAGAGGAAAGCTGACTTTGCAGACCAGAATTAGAATTGTGTCTTCTGTTCGATGTGCTATTCGCATGAGGTCTTCTGAAGAAAACAGATCCCTGGCATGTAAAAAATTAATTCATGACATTAAAAACTGCATTTGTCATGTTTTTGGCGATCATACTAGGTGTTCTGAATTCTGCAAGAAGTCCTCAGGTGTAACTCTTAGTACAGCAAACAATTCTACCTCGACTGAAGATGGACTAACTGATTCTGTGATTTCAGTTGTGGGAGATCAACATGACTTTTGGACTGATGGTTGTTCTTTACAAGACCAAGAAGATTCTAGATTAGCGTTACCAGGAAGAGGATTGTCTGGGGATGACCAGGAAATCATTAAAGAAGTTTCTCCACTACACAACCGAATTGCATCCAAAGCTGAAAGATTACTTGGCAATTTTACTACAAATCTAGCTGAGGCCTGGATGAATATTCGTGCCAAGTTTGATGGTGGAAAAGTCTTCAACAGATGCTCTAGGGAATCTTGGCACTGCAGATGCTATGGTGGTGCTCTTAGGCAAAATTTGGGAACCATGTGGTCACCTATTGTTTGGAAACACAGAACCAACCAGTTCTTTTAGATGTCTGTACAACAACAGGGAGAAGCGTCTTGAACTTCAGCGTTTACTTAGTGCTAGACCTGCTTATAAAGCCAGACGTTGGAAAAAACGTATGCTAGGGAAGAAACAAAGTGATTCCGCAAAAGCTCGTCAGGAATATGGGCCAGATGCGATTGAGGTTGTTGCTGATCACTCTTCTCACCAGCTTTCAATTTTGAAGACGAAATTCTACTCAGATTCCGTTACAGTGTCCCAAGAGCAGGTGAAGGAGATTTGTGAAGCAACAATCTCCCAGTCGGATTCAGTCAGGTGGCACGAAGAAAGGAGGAAAAGACTGACTTCATCTAATTTTGGAGATATCGTGGCAAGAAATCCTCAAACTAAAGTGACACCATTCATCAAGCGTCTTTTGTATTCCACATTTAAAGGAAACCGGTTCACAAGATCTGGATTAGCTGCAGAAAAGGCAACAGTTTCTGAGTATTGTGCAAAGAAAAGTGAAGAGGGTGACCCAGTCAGAGTACAGCAGACAGGATTGCAGATTCTTCAAAGTAAGCCATTTCTTGCTGCAAGTACAGATGGAATTGTAACGTCATTAACATCTGGTGAAAATGGATTACTTGAAGTCAAAAATCTTCTATTGGGCAAAAACTACACATTCTTGGAGGCAACCAAATCTGTGTCAAATTTCTGTTTAATGGAGTCTGGTGAAAATCAACTGATGCTGAGGAGAAAATCATAAATACTACTACCAAGTTCAAGGTCAACTTAATGTCTTTGAAATGAAGTGGTTGGATTTTGTTGTAAGATCTATTTCTCCACATCAGCTCCATGTTGAGAGAATTTTTGTCGACAAGAACTTGTGGGAGAAGAAGATGTTGCCAAAGCTCACATCATTTTACTATGCTTGTTTGTTACCAGAATTGGCTGCACCAAGATATGGGAAAAGTCCAGGCATCAGGGAACCTGGTGTCTGGGTAAGTAACACTGTTAATTTTGCTTCATTGTTAGTATTTAGATTGTATACCCATTGAATTTTACACTATTGACTTGATTTCTTTTGTTTTTACAGTAATACAAACCACCAATGAAAAGAATGAACTGACACACTTTATTAATAGATTATTTTGTGTATTTAGTGGGATTCTGATAACTATTTCTTTTCTTTTACAGTATTTGCAGAAAGAAGTTTCTCGCAAACTAAGTCAAGTAGTAGTAGTAGTAGTAAGCCTAGTTGTAGTGGAAGTAAACTCCAAACCACCACTAGATCTACCAGATCTACCACTAGGACTATTAAACAACGTTTTGTGGGTCGTGAGATTTCCCATAAGTGGATAGTTGATGAGGATGAGGATAACTGTAAATGGTACCGTGGCAGGGTATTAGAAGTTACGTCTGGAATTGATGGCAACCCTGATGCTGTGTATGATATCTATTATCATTCCGAAGATGAAACCTATTCCATCAATCATCTTGTACAGGATTTTCAGGAGGAATCTGTGAAATTTTTGGATATGTGAGTAGACACATTACTCCTTTGGAGAAACTTTAGATGTGCTGTGTGGTGAGTGGACACATTACTCCTTTGGAAAAACTTTAGATGTGCTGTGTGGACACATTACTCCTTTGGAGAAACTTTAGATGTGCTGTGTGGTGAGTACACATTACTCCTTTGGAGAAACTTTAGATGTGATATTAATGTAAAAGGTCGATCATTCGGAACATTGGCTTGCGATTCAAAATTCAAAATTCGATTCTTGAAAGAGGTGGCCTCCACGTGGCAAGAATTGGACAGTTTTATTGCTTAGATTTAATTACAATCAACAAAACTGACTAACTACCTCATGACCTTTTTTAGTTGCAAATTAGGTGTCAAAACACTCCCTTATAAATTTGAAAAAAACATCAATGAATTAAAAATGAAAACTTGTAGCAATAATTGATATTGATATGACATTTGATAATAATAAATTGCATAGTTTGATAGTATAAGTAAATCTCTTTTAAAAGTAGAATGCCTGTACAGTCCACCATACTCAATAAAAAAAAAGTAGTCCAAAAAAAAATGGCTGATTTTTACCACTTTGTCTAAAGTTTTCTGTTGAATTGGATTTATTTTTGCAGATTCCAAGCCTAGGTTATTGTCTTTTAGTTATAGAAGGTTTGATTCATCGTAAAAAAAATAATGAAGTGATGAAGGTGTTCTTAGTTTTTGGGAGTTAGTAAACAACTCAATTTGGACAAATATTTTGTAAGTACATCTAACTAAAGTTTTTTTTTAAAAATTTATCAACTTTTTTAGTGATTATTGAACTTATTACATGCCTTGATACCTGTAGCAGCTTGTTTACATGCCTAGGGAACTTTTTAGAATGTGTCTTGGTTTTGCCAACTTGCAAGGTTTACCTTGCCCTTAACAAAACGGCTTTCAAAGCGACCCGCAATTTGTCTTCCGACGCCATATTTGTTTACCGTCGGTAAGTGCGGTGTTAAACGATCTTCTATTGGATAAAAAAAAATCGTCCATGGCGTATGATTGGATGTTATTAATAGATATAATCTCGTTTATCCAGACAGGCGACACGCATTAGTTAGCGGTATGGTAAGATCTTGAATGAGTTTCAAACACGCAGAAAAATCCGAAACGAAATATTAAGATCTTATTTTAATAAGATTGCTTTGGAGTGTTCCAAAGCCTTATATAAATAAAGTTGCGACAACTGTGAGGCAAGGAATTCTAATGACGTCATGAAAATATGACGTAAAATGTCTACAGGCGCCATTTTGGGTCCCAAGTTCCACCATGGTCTGTAGTGTAATAAAAATGAATATACCGCAAACTTAAGATTTGTCTTTCAATTTCTGAATATTTATGTATTTTCTTTGTAGGCTATGGCATAGTTCCACATTCTTTGGCGTGTATGGTCTCATATAAGGTTGGCTACAAAATTGGACTTATATGCGCTACTTATAGCCTATGCGCTTTATGTTTAACTTTGCAGGCAACCTTAGACCATGCACACAGTAACAGCTTATAATTGCTTTACGTTTTAAATACATGTGATTATGAGTAAATTTTAACTCTGCGTTCGAACTAAAAGATTTTTCAAGAACTATTTGCTTGATCCAAGAATAAATGTAAGCCCTCATGCTAGGGGCACACGAGCGTATTTTTTCGCACAATCGCGGCGAATTTCATAATCGCCCTAAAAAATACGCTCGTGTGCCCGGTATAATTAACAGCGAATTTTTACGGCCGTACGAATTGCCGACATCAAAAATGTAATGCTAGGGGCAGACGAGCGTATTTTTTCGCCCGATAGCAGCGAATTTTTTAATCACCCGAAAAAATACGATTATTTTTACCTGCGATTATATTCGCCAGCAAATTCGCTCGTATGCCTTTTCTTTCCAGGTGTATTTTAAAGACACTACTGATTCCAAGACTAATCAAGCATCCTATTTGGATTTGCTTCTCAAAATTGAAAACAACCATGATCTTTGTGTCAGCTTGTATGACAAACGTGACGACTTTGACTTTCCTGTTGTTAATTTTCCATTCATGTGCAGTTACATACCACAAACTTAAAATTTCTTGAAGAAAATTTTATGGTCGTTACGGAGCACTGGACAAGATTTTTGATTAGCGGAATTGTTTTGTACGGATTTTTATTATTATCGGCCGATCGATATCTTTCAAATAATCAGGCGTTTTGGGTATGGATACACATGGATTTAAAGGCTCAAATTTCGATAATGGATCTGTGGATAATGGATACAATAATTGATTAGCTTAGAGACGCGTTGTTGCTTCTGATAAGAGGCGCGAATAGTGAACGAACCCCTTCATTTGCCTATCAGTCATATTGGCAAAACATTTTCAGGGTCCAAAAAAACGAATTTTATTGACCGCGTGGCTGCCACGATTAGACTTTTATTTTAGTCCCCCAAAGTAGGGTTTGAAAATTTTGAAAAATAGCGTAGTTTCCTTAAAGGGGACCAGTCTTCATTTTTATTGGTTGATTTGGGTCTTAAATATATCTTAAATTAGACATTTCCACTTCTATTTCTATAGATGACTTTTCTATATATTGCATAGTATCGCTAATGTGTAGTAGGGCATTATAACTTTCAAATGCTAATAATTATGGATGCACATGGATTTGAAGACTCAAATTTCAATGGTGAGTTGTGATAACCAGTACTAAATTGCTGAGAAAAAATCCCCGTTTCTGAGACTTGAAAAAATCGACCCACGAAAATGAAGCCTGTGCTACTTTAATTAATGGATATTCGACGATCGTGCTTTAAAAGCAGCATTTACAATGAAGTTAGCGCTATATAACGTCATACTTTGCTATGACGTTGGGACCCAAAATGGCGCCTGTAAATGAGTTGTCGCAACTTTACATATATAGGGCTTTGGGGTGTTCTACAGCGTGACGTCAAAATTAGCGTGACGCAAGCGTGACGTTAATATATATAGAACATGAATGTAGTGTTCTACGTCAAACGTGACGTGTTCTGCAAAAAATGGGAGTGACGTTAGTCGAGATTCATTAGAATGAACGTCAGAGAGCGACACGGACCTGGAAGACAACACATGGCTGTCACATTTAGCGATGTCGGAATAATATTTCATCTCGCTTTATCATCAGATTTAAGTAGATGTGGATGAAATACTTATTTCACGAAGATGTCATAACATGACGAGAATGCTTTGAGCGAATAAATCCAGGAAGACAGGATTCCATTTACTTTTAACACCATACGGCCTGAAAGTGGAATGCAGCCTAATCATCTAGCCTTACATCATACCGGCATCAGCATAAATCGAGTCGATTTCACGACGCTGTCCGACCACAAACGATTACGGAATCACAAATTCAGAATAGGCCTAGTAACTTCTAAATAATTAGAATACTTATGAAAATTTGATAAAGAGTCCTTGATAGTTCATGTGCAAATTTATAGATCTAATTTTAACTCTACCTAAGCCTATTTGGAAATAAGGTTGTATAAAAATTTCTGTCCAAAGTTTGGCAAAAAACTAAAAAGGGCTACCGGTACTTTCAAATGTAAGTTTTAATTAAAAAGATTTTGATGAAATATGTGAACTATTGTGCATTACTGCAAGTTGAAAAGTTTTTTGAATTTTTGCCATATTTCTCTTGAGAATTGGAATAGAAGCTTCATAGTATTGATAATCTTAGAATGTATTTGCTTTGATGAAAATATAATGTAAACACACTTTTTATGTCTTCTTTCAGTCCAAATTAGTGATCTTTCTGGGTTGAATATTTTAGGAGAGAAATGTATTTCAGTGTAAACTTACAACAATTATATTTTTGATCAAAAACAGAGACATTTTAAGACTAGTAGGCCTACCATTGTCAGCTTAATATATTCCAAGTCTCATGAAAATAATGTCAAAAATTTAACTTGCACAGACAATAAAATTAAAGAAAAAAAATTTGTGTGGTTGGACAGTTAGTTATTCTTGGACTCATCAAGTTCAAAGGTGTATGGAGGCATATATGTCAACCAAACATCAAGCCACTCAAGGTGCTAACAATAAAGGTAACTCTTTATTTTTCATGACTCATGATTAAGCTCAATACCACAAAGTGATATGGCCTTGTCTCACATTCACTCCATGGGGATCCACTCCTACTCCATTTCATGTTCATAAATTCTTATGGTAAGTCATGAAAATGATTTTTTTATGACTTATGGTCATTCCTGATGGAATACAAACCAAATCCGATCCAAACAGGGCACTTCATGACAAAGTGGTCCTGATTCTTCCTGATTCCCCCCCAGTCTGCATTATTTGTCAGTGTGGGACAGTATTATCAATTCATTTTGTAATGGGAATTCAAACAATGCTGCTGGCCATTTTTTATTGAAGGGAATTTTTGATATGAATTCATAAACACAATATAGCTTTAATTTTTTTTTAGGTGAACAAACCATGGTGTTGGTTGTTGGTTATAATTTCAGTACCTACCTGTATCAAAGTAAAACCTTAAAAAAAAATCAGCAATTCGGAGAATTCCATTTTTTCATTAGATTATGGGGAGATTGACCTCCAACTGATTTACAGCCAAAATATATGCATATCAATTTGTTGTGTTGTTTGGATCATCTAGACCTGTAATTAAAAGGATAATGACAAAACATCCACTAAAATATTAAATGATTTAATAAATAAAATATATATTTATAATATTAATTTTTCAATTGATTTATCCACATTTTTTTTTATCTTTGTGGCCTGAGGCCTAAATATTTGAGCTTGAGCAATTCATCTGCCTCTTCATAAAGTATGAAAACTGTTCCATTGGCAGTGATGACATTTGAAGTATGCTGACAGGTCATTATTAATTGTAGACTTGGATTTTCGAGGAAAGTGATACAGAAACTGAAAGCTAATATTCCTTGCAGCTGTCAATCTATTGTCCCACATGAGTTACGTTTTAGATTCATACATCTTCCAATAATATTTATATCTTCAACCTTTCTGCAAATATCAACCTGAAATATCAATAAACCTTAAATAATAAAACTAAAGGTAGGTACAGGTACCATGAAATACTATGTTGTCATATAAGAAATCAGTTCAGTAATCATTGTTACAAATATAAGGATATCAAAATATATATCATTTTGTTCTTTCACAAATATCCAATTGATGAAAATTTCAAAATCTGTGATATTTACTATTGCAGTCAAAATTTTTGAGGTGGTAAGTTTTAAATGGAAAATATTGACATACATACCAACTGCAATTTTTGATAAATTCCTTACAATATACTTTTCAGTGATGTACATATTTGATAATGGTAAGGTAACATAAACTTACCCTTTGGTCAAATTTCTCTTGGGCTTTATTTTCAGTAGGATGACAGATCAATCAACCAAGGCTGTCATTTTATTTCTATCTTTTTAAGCTAGTAATCTGTAAAGAATTGAAAAATATAAACATCAAATTAGTTCTGAGAATCTTAAATTGTCTTTGGGTTTATGAAAATGACAACTGGTGATAAAAAATATTTATTTTGGAAATTTGATTTTACAGAGGGGAAATTTTAGTCTGAAATGCGAATCATTTTCACATATTTCTAGGAGGGAGGTGTACCATATGGAATGTTTTCAAGATTTACATTTTCATGGACCTAAAGTCTTTGGTGAACATATGGCATGCAATTGAAAAAAATATTCGAATAGGCCTATTTGTGACATGAGATAAAAATTCATTCAGACTTCAATCAATCAATGTGATCAGAGTCAGAGAGAAATAAATCTATAGGCCTCATCCAACCTACTAATTATAATGCCTTAAAAATTGTAAAAAGCAACCAGACAAACGAAACACACTTATCACGATTGCCTGCATTTGAACCACATAAGATCCAAAGACTTTCAAGGCGATATCAACAATAATTTACACGAGGAAAGTTCGCCGACACTTGTCTTGACCTTGTGACATTATTTCTTCGCGTCAGCTGTGACCTGTCAAATATGACCGTCTAGATGGGCATACGTGTAAAGTGCAATTTCGAATGTTGATCAAGTGAAAACAGAGACAAACCTTTCAACTTGCTCAATTTTTCTTCATCGTTTTTCAGTTCAATCCTTAATTTCTTTTGATTTATCCCTTCAACTTAATTTTAAGGGGAGTAGTGTGAACTGTCCATGGAATGCAATATCATAAAACCTTTTCAGAAGATTCTAAAGGAATGTCCTCTTTCTGGTCCTGCAATAATGATACATGTACTACTAAAGGCTACTAGGTCAAATCAGACCCTTGCCTTGCCTACGTGAAACGTATCCAAAAAAGTTTTTTTTTCTAAATATGGTGTATAAGTGTTGAATTAAATTTTCTTGTGTTTTGTGCATTAATGAAGAGTGAGACTTATATCGGTGTATTTCAGAAACTTCTTACCTAAAAACAAACAGGCTTCGATTGCGATTCCAATTTAAAAATGGTGGGAGTAAATGCGCATGCGCCACGGGAGGTAACTCTTGAGCTCTGAGAACACCATATGTTCTGAGAGAACATTATGTGTCTTGAGAACACCATGCGTTCTGAGATGGGTTAATTCTCAGATGTGTTGTAGAAAATGCTTTTTTACAATGGATTTTTGATATATTTATGATAACTATACAATGGAATGAATGTATTTTACTGGCTATAAATAAGCAAGAGACTATAGCGATCAACCGCTTTGAAAATTTTAGAGAACGAAAAGCTTATTTTGATTTATGTTTTTTATTGCCTATCAACCCTTAAGTCACTAGAAAAATTACTCAATTGATTACGTTGATGTCGAATCATAAAAGTAAAATTCTCTTTTTTTACAGATTATGTTTATTGGAATAGGTGCAGAACACATAATTCAGAACACTAATGTTTTGATTCAGAACACATTTTTTGTGGTTGAACACCATTTAGAACACTAAAAGTCGGTTTCAGAACACATAGGACGTGTCGCGGTTTTAGAGTGTATGTTTGTTGATTTAGCTATTAGAAAAAATATACAATTTTCAAATCGTACTGGATTATGCACCGCTATGGAAAAGCTAATAAATAACACGCCATGCTTTATTCATACCCGAAGAACCATGATTAAACTGAAGCCTACTGTCACGGTAAGATAACCGTGGCAATTCCTATAGGAAACTCTAAAAGCTGGACGCGTCCATGGTGTTCTGAACGCGACTCTGTGTGTTCTGAACGCGACTCTGTATGTTCTAAAAGGTGTTCGGTTGAAGAAAATGAGTTCTATTTCAGAACAGTGGTGTTCTGAATCATGTGTTCTGGATGTCAGCCAACAACACCAACAGTAATTAAAGCTTGATTGAACTAGAAATACTAACAGAATGAATATCTTTTTTATCGACTGTAAATTACAATAGATATTTGCCAATTTTATAACTTCTGCCTATTGAAGAGACCCAAAAATGTGAAAGCCTACCAAATGTTAGTAGCCTATCATTGACCATTATGTGTTTACATGCAAGCACGCCTATATTAAGTATTAATCACAACCTACTGACCATATATAGTTGATATTTATTGCCATAGGAATATGCTAGAGTACGTCTTAATTCCAGAGGGTACAATATTTTGTGAGAGAACACTACTGTTCTGTTACATGTTCAATATGAACACATTTCAGAACACATGGTGTTCTAAAACCTAAGAGTTATCTACCTTCGCGCATGCGCATTAATTCCCGCCGTTTTTAAAAATTGCAGTTGGTCAAAAACGTAAGATTTGACGGCGACATTATTTTAGTGTTTAGAATAGGTACGCAGTCTCTGGTTAAGAACTTTACGAGCTATCAGAAATATTCATTACCATTATAGAACGTAGCCTACGCCTAATCAAAAAGTCAAAAACCTCAGGTTTGTGTGCCTATATTTAGGTTAGGCTAGCTTAGCCTAGCCTAGCTTATTACTAGATCTAAGCCTAAATGATTTTCTTTTTAGTAATTTTAGTAAAAATTTGCCAATATTCCTTTTGATGCCTAGATACATAGCCTTCAATTATGAATGAATGATGCAAATTACAACAGAAATAGGCCTCATCTCAATAACCAGCAAAAAAAAACCCTTAATGCGATGCACAATCGCCAAATCAGATTTCATAGAATACTGCGTGTTCTACGACAGAACCCTAAGTGTTCTACAACAGAACACACCACGTTCTTGCTAATCAATATTACAAGTTATGCCTATTTACGCCATATCACGTGACGATAGGCTACTTCTACTGAAGTAACTAACCCTAATGCAATGTTGCAACCTACAATTCCTAATCCTAACCAATTTGATCATACTCCAACAAAGCCAAGTTTCTCTGATGTTGCTGAATCTCCACTTTATGGTAAATAAACTAAAGAACTTTAAAGTCTTTTGTCCTGGAAAATAACGTTAAAATCATGAAATTGGGCATCTCGGTACTAAATATTAATCCAAGCCTACCCTACCCACCATCCCTATCAACCAACCAACCCCTACTCATACCCCTACCCTACCCTACATAATTTAGACAATAAAATTTCTAGGTAATGCCGAATAGTTACAAAGATGTCCACTGCCCAGCTTCAGTCATCTTGTGCTAAAAAATATAGAAGGTGATAGCAGTAATGCTGTTCCTGAGACTATTTGGAGTATTCTCGTGGCAGAAACAGCTAACTACTATCTTGGTTTATTTCCAAATCTGAAGGACCCACAAGAATACAGGATTATCGGCAGCAAAATGTACAGGAGATTTCCCTGTATAGACTTGATGGACAACATCCATGGGTAAATACTAGTTCTAAAACTAGAGAGAGGTGTTTTCAAGACCATCGCTGCTTAATAGAGACACAAATATCTGTAACGTAAAGTAGCAAATATTATTCATTGGTTAACCAAGACTACGTTGTAATAGTCGCCATATGGCCATAACTCGATACTACAGTACATTTGATTGGTTGCTATTATTAGTTACACTGTAAAGGTGCCCGCACACGGAGAGAAAAAGGCGCGCGACAATTACGCTCGACTATTAGCTCATCGTGTGCGGGTGATTTTCGGTGTGCATTTTTCCACACGTAGCTGTGTGGAAAATATCTATCGTGTTTGATATTTCTGAGTGCGGGATACGTGAGCTATTTTCTCAGACGAAGTTCTCAATGCGCATGCGTAGATGGCAATTAAAGATGGCGGCGCCCATTGAAGTAATGACGGAAGCAATCTTGGAGGATAAATTTGTTGAATTTTGACAATATTACTCCTGTTTTTACAATATTTGATCACCCGAATTCAAAGACAAAGACAAACGTGATAGCCCCATTCAAAAAATCCGTCATCATTCTTAAATCTTCAAGGTTTATATCCGAGACTTCAGAGAAGATCAATGTCATCTGCGATGTTGTTATCGGGTTTCTTGGCAGTTCTTATCGAAAGTCGAAGCTCACTGGGGCTGTACGTTTGAAATTTGTATCGTTCATTCGGCGTTCCTGTCGTATGTCCGGAAAAAACTACTCATCTACGACTTTCAATAGTCTAGCAATGGTTCAATTGTATCTGAAATGGAATGCATGCAAAACAGATATTAAGATTACAAAAAGGAAATTTGGCCTGTTTTTCAGACATAAATTGTCCGAACTCTTGTGCCTAAGTCACATTTTTGATGATTCAAGTTAGCTACATGACAACATTCTATGATAAGAGACACATTTAAATATCAAAACCACATAAGTCAATCAACCAATCAGATCTTTCAAATCATTAATATGTCCATTTGCGCATGTCACTTGGTGACTTAGGAATTAGGATTAGGTTTAAGTTGTAGATCTCGGCAACATGGCTCACAGAAAAGGTCAATGTTACTTGAGAGATGAAGAAGTTTTAAAACTTCTAGAAGATTGTAAGTATACATTACTATTCACACACACCCTTTTCAACCAAAATAATAATTTTAATCAATAAAGTGTCGAAATAAATCATCAGTGATGACATATAAATTTGCCTAAAGCCTAGCGAACACAGCCAACTTTCGCTGACTTTAAGAAAAAACTATGTTTCGAGTAAATGTTTCTGGAAACCGCACACAGCTGTCTGAAAGAGCACACGACCAACAATTGCTGCGTCAGATACGGCTGACAGCGCCACAATAGGCGAGTCAAGTCACATGATGACAAAAAGATCAATTTATTTCAGCCAATCGAACCGTTTGAATCAACAACAAAAATCGTTCATGGGTCTTCAGACCGATCGATCGCCTGTCGATCGCCTAAATGAGATTCCAGCAGGACGATTTGTCGATCATTCCACTGAAGCCAGGGGATCGGAAGAAATCTAATGAAACAATAGTGTAGTCACTCAGTCGGCATATACCAATCCCTGCTGCCAATAATTTATGACACAATACATTTGAGTACTACAGACTTTGCACTGTGCTATCTATTTACAATTACAGCTGAGTGAACTGAGATAATCGGAACAATAGTCCCCCCCCCCCCCCCTATGTTGAAGCAGGGGTCAAACACTCGAACTCTGACATGGCAGTCCAATGATTTACCGCTAGACCACAGATACTATCCTTGTCCATCAAATATTAGCTCATTCCTCCTGAATCAAGTTCGTTCCACACCTTTTGTGACTTTGATGTTTTTGTTTAACTGGAGCAAATATGTTTGACGTACCAAAAGCTCGGTAATATAATTGTTTGTGGTGACTTCAATAGTAGAACAAGATCGGATAGTGATCAAATTATCGACAACAATTTAGGAAACTATATTTTTGACGATTATGACTATTCTCAGGATACACCAGTTTTGGGTAACAGAGTTTCACAAGATTCTGTTATCAATAATTTTGGTAAAAAACTTTTAGATTTATGTAAGTCAATAGAATGTGTCATTGTAAACGGTAGGGTTGGTAACGATAAAGGTGTTGGCAAATTTACTTTTTGTTCATCAAGAGGTACTAGATTAATCGACCTTGTTTTAGCTGATTGTAAGGCAATCAAAAAATTAACACATTTTAATGTAGAAGACTTTGATGAATTTTCTGATCATTGTGCTCTGTGTTTTGAAATTAATAATGTCCAGTCTGATGTTGTCAAGGATAGTTTGACAATTAATACCAACTTTGACAAAATTAATGTTAAATGGGATTCGTCAAAGATCACCAATTTAACGGAGGCATTGACAAGTCAAATATTAACCCTAAACGATATTGTTGATTCTTTTGTTACTGGAGATAATGTTTACACTCTAGTCAATAATATAACATCTAAATTTCGTGACATTGCTATCTTCTGTTTTGGATACAAACCTAAATTAGTATGTAATTTTTATCACAAGTCATCTAAGCGTAAACCCAATAAGTGGTTTAACCTTGATTGTAAATCAGCTAGAGCCAAATTTAATCAAAGTCGTAATAACTTTCTGAGGTATCGCTCTATCCGAAATAGAACGGAATTTTGTGAGAATAGAACATTGTATAATAGAACTAAACGTAGAGCTAAATACAAATTTGGAAAAGAATATGGTAGACGACTTAGTAATCTGAGTAAGTCAAACCCGAAACAATTTTGGAATGAACTAAAAAGTCAAAATCGCACTTTCCTTAACACTAAATTGTGTACTGAAGATTTTTTCCAACACTTCAAGGAAATTTATAGTAATCCGTCTCTAAGTGACCAAAGCGCATCATATGATAACCATATTACCATTGATTGTCTTGACTCCCAAATCACTACCGATGAAGTAGCTCAGGCGATTCGTAAACTCAAGTACGATAAAAGCTTTGGTCCAGATAAAGTCTGTAGCGAGTTTTTTATCGAATGCCACGAAATTTTAACCCCCCTTTTATGTAAGATATTCAATATTATTTTTGACTCAGGGTGCTACCCAAACATTTGGCAAGACAGTAATTTAGTTCCTGTTCCAAAGAAAGGTGACCCCAATAATGTGGACAACTACAGGGGTATATCGGTTATGAATATATTTGCCAAATTATTTTCTACAATTTTAAATGTTCGGTTAACTAAGTGGTGTGAATCAAATGAGCTACTTGATAATTGTCAATTTGGTTTTAGGGCATCCAGAAGTACCCTTGGCGCAATTTTTGTACTGGACAGTATAATTTCATTATCTCTGAACAGCAGGAAGAAATTGTTCTGCGCCTTCATTGATTTAAGGAAAGCATTTGATTCTTTAGATAGACAGCTGTTATTATTCAAGTTAAATTCAATGTTAGTGTTAGTAGCAAACTACTGAATATGATTAAATCTATGTATGAGCATGTAAATTCTGTTGTAAAATTTAAAGGTTCTCTGTCGGATTCTTTTAGTAGTAGGTTAGGTGTTAAGCAGGGTGAACCACTATCGCCCTTATTATTCTTGATCTTTATCAATGATCTTCGCGATTTTCTCATCAACAACAACAGCCCAGATTTAGTACAAGTAGGTGATGCCTTGGTTTATTTGTTGCTATTTGCTGATGATACAAGTAGTATATGAACGCTCAATTTGTTCGCAAATTTCCCATTCCATTTTCAGGAAAAATGCAACCAAAACACAGCTTAACATCCTACATTTCATAAAACATCCTACATTTTTCATAGAATTCTTACAACAAACACCTTCAATAAATTTCCTACATTCCATCAAAAAAGCATATTAAAAATAGGATGAGTTTAATTTTAAAACACGAACAACACAGATTCGAAGATTATTCAGGCGACGGTATCTTTTCATCTATATTTTCTCTAGGTTCAAATATAATTCCAAAAGTAGCTAGCTTTGTTTCAAACAACAAATCCCTAATTAAGTTTTGATCAGATGTTGCGTCGTTTAGGAAGAGTAGATGAAAAAAAGATTAACCCTAATTTCCCATAACGGGAGTGGTTTTGACAACTGGATTGCACTTCAAAGCATTAATAAACTAACACAATGTCCACTAGTAGCAGATAATAAAATTCTATCTCTTCCTTTATCTAATCCATATACAGAAGAAAGATTGCAGAAAAAATGGAAAAGAGAGAAAGGGATATCTGATAAAAATAAATATTTACAAAATATATGTCTCACTTGTTCCTATCAACATGAAAGATCTAGTTTGGCGGCATGGGGGAATTCGTCTAATCTACCGATGAATTTGAGGAAGATTGCCGATATTAATATTGCAAAATACACCAAAGATAATCGGGAATCTTTAAGACACGAATGGGAACCGGACGCTAAAAGAGATACCTTATGTCTCGCAGCTTGTTTGATAAAATACAATCAAGCAATGAGAGAAACTGTCTTCCAAAATGTTTCAAATAATCTTACGGCTCCAGCTTTATCTTTAAAGGGTTGGTATTATTTATATCATTACGATAAAGAAATGGTTGAAGAAGAATGGTACGAAACTACCAGAATGGTTCTGAAACACACCGAAAAGCAAAACATAGAAAAAGTTTACTCGCATACTCACAATTTTATAAGATATTTTATCAGACAAAGTTAAAAAAGGTTACTGTCTTTGCGCGTAACAGGGCGATTTAACCGATATAAACTCAGCTAATCTATCGTGAACGAAAGGATATTATTAATTCACGTTTAAACTGTTCTTACAACCAATGGTCAGTCATGTAACGGTATGTCTATCCCGATGATATACTGATAACCTATTAGCTCACTTTTGTATAAGCTATATGATTATTGTCAAACTACACCACATACTGTTTCATAATATTTTTATTAGGACAACTAAATATTTCATATATTTAATATCGCTTAATTTGATAATTTTCAAAATTAATATTGTTAAACACTTCCAATCAAAACTTGATATTACCTATGCGTACTAAATTACTTTAATGTATATATTGTTTAACATTTGCCCCCCCCCTCTTCATTTGTCACTATTTGATGCAGAGAAATGTACTTTATTAACACACATGTAACATCTTCACATTTATAATAGCAGGATTAGCAGTTTTTCCCAATTAAACATTATATTCCTAGCAATTTACCACAGTTAATGTTGTTTGGCGTATTTCTCTATGTATGGTATATCTCCCTCTTTGTATTATAGTTGTTTTTTCAATTTGATTTTTATTTTTCGTTCGACTACTTACCAATCTCTTGTGTATCATACTACTCTTTGTCCATCCAGTAAAATATGCTATCTACTAACACACGATCCAAATCATGCCAATATGTGTTCTAAACATTTATATCCCACTTCTTGTGAAGACCGCACTACGATAGTTCTTACTCGTTTCTCAACGACTTCAAAACATATAAGCAGCACGTAGAGAGCGTTTTCATAAGATGTGGGCTATTAATTATATCTTCAATAAAATGTTCCTTTCAAGAACATTCAACATATGTCACTCCTATCTCTTTAATTTATATATTTTATTTATCTCTGCTATTACTTATTAGGTCTGGAGATGTTGAATCAAACCCAGGACCAGAAAATGATCATCTTGACAAATTGTCACTCTTTTATTTAAACATTCGAAGTATTAGACACAAGTTAGATAATTTGATCGATCTTGTAAATGATAACCATGTTTGCTGCTTCACCGAAACGCATTTAGACGACAAAATAAGTACTGACCAATTATTACTGGACGATTTTCATGTATCCTTTAGAAAAGATAGGAATTGCCACGGCGGTGGTGTTATGATATATGTCAGTGAAAGTTTACATTGTAAAGGAGACATGATCTAGAGTTGAATGAAATTGAAAGTGTATGGGTTGAAATCAAATTACACAGGGATACTGTGCTTTTAGGAGCTTTTTACAAACCACCATCAATAACTTATGATTTTTGGTCACTTTTCGAGCAATCATTAGAACTTGCTTATCAAAATTCATTCAATATTTGTATACTTGGTGATCTAAATGAAAATTTATTAGATCCTCATAACAATATACATGATATCCTATCAACAAATAATCTTATCAACGTTATTGAAAGTCCAACGCGTGTAACACTTTCTACGTCTACTCTAATTGATGTCATACTTGTACACGATGAACTAAATGTCTGCTTTTCAGAAACAATAGAGTTTGACAAAAGTTTAACGGACCATAAGGGTGTTCATGCTGTCGTAGATCTTTCAGTCACCCCTTTAATCAGTTTTAAACGGGAGGTACGTAATTACAAAAGAGCAGATTTCGAATTACTAAATAATCTAATATTGAATTTCAATTGGACTGAGAGTCTAAAAAATCAAAATGTCGACGAATCGTGTGCCATTTTTTATAGTAACTTAAATGAATTCGTGGACAAATGTGTGCCCAAAAGAGTGGTTGTTATCAGACGCTCAGACAAACCTTGGTTCAATTCAGAAATACGTAAAGCCATTAGAATCAGAGATCGGCTTCGCAAAAAAGCTAATGAGAATAAACGTCTTAAAGACATACAAAAATATAAATCGCAGCGAAACAAGGTGAACAATATCAAAAAGAAACTAAAAATTGACCATAATGAGAAAATCAAAACTCGCCTTACTGATAACGACACAAGCGATCACGAATATTGGAAAATCATTAAACACCTACTAGGTCAAAACACTTCTACGTCAATTTCGCCATTATTAACTGAAGATGGTCACGTTGTTTATTCTGATAAAGACAAGGCGGAACTATTAAACAATTACTTTGGCTCCATTTCAAACATAACGTCACAACCAAATCTTCCAAATTTCTCTAAGAGAACTGATTCCGTATTTGAAATTCCATCAATCGAGGAAAGTGAAATTTCGGTCATAATAAAAACACTTAAAAATAAGAAAGCAAACGGTTATGATAATATTAGCCACACATTACTAAAAAATATATGTACGAGCGTATGCGCTCCTTTAAAAATAATATTCAATAAATCGATACTTTCCGGAAAATTTCCATCAGCTTGGAAAGTGGCACACGTAATGCCGATGTTTAAGAAGAATGACAAATGCAGTGTATCTAATTATAGACCTATATCATTACTTAGCTCGGTGAGCAAATTATTCGAAAGGGTAATATTCAAACATTTATACAACTTTTTTCATGAAAATAATCTGTTGTATAAGTACCAGTCAGGATTTCGACCTGGTTATTCTACTGTCCATCAACTGATCGAAATTTATCATGACATTGTTTTAGCTATTGATAAACGAAAATTTGCATGCTACACGTTTTGTGATATTTCCAAAGAGTTTGATCGCGTGTATCACAAGCGACTATTATATAAGTTAGAAAATTATGGTATTCAAGGAAATATTCTAAAATGGATTTCTAGTTATATAAGTGATAGGCGTCAAAGGGTTTTTATCAACAACGAGTTTTCCTCAGAAATAATATTAAGTGCAGGGGTACCCCAGGGATCAGTACTTGGTCCTTTCCTATTTTTAATATATGTAAATGATGTCCAGGATACATTACAAAATCTTGCTAGATTGTTTGCAGATGACACGGCTCTCGGTGTCAGCAAAACATCCATCATTGAAATAGAAAACACGCTAAATTTCGATTTATCAAAACTACATGAATGGTCAGAAAATTGGCTCATTAAATTTAATCCAAGTAAAACTAAAGTATTACTATTCTCTACGAAAGTTCCACCGTATCAACCTAAATTATATTTTGGCAATGAGCAGCTCGAAATTGTCAACTCGCATAAGCATTTAGGCGTAACATTAAGTAACAATACAAAATGGACATTTCATATTGATAATTTACTCAAATCAGTATCAAAACTGTTGAATATTTTACGAAGACTGAAATTTTCACTTGATAGACAAACTTTAAGTAATATCTACAAGGTACATGTGAGGTCGGTTTTAGAGTATGCCTGTGAAGTTTGGGATAATTGCAGTACAGCTGATTCGGACAGACTTGAAAAACTTCAATTAGAAGCTGCAAGAATTGTTACTGGATTGACTAAATATAGTAGTATTGAATCACTCTATTTTGAAACTGGTTGGTGTCCCCTTTCTGTAAGACGCAAACAAAGACGTTTAGCAACATTCTATAAAATACTAAATAATAAATCACCTGAATATTTACAAGAAATTGCAACAGGCTTCAAAACTCGTAGTAATGACTATAATCTGCGTAATGTTAACATAGTTGATCCAATTCTTAGTCGGACAGCCTTATTTGATAAATCGTTTTTTCAAACTACAATTCGAGACTGGAACGCCCTGGAAACAAATGTACAAAATTCCCCTTCCATTGATTCTTTTAAACAAAAACTAAAAAATATATCAGATAATATTGGAGCTCCTAATTTTTATGGAACTGGTAGTAGATTTGAAAACATTCAGCACACACGTATTCGCCACAGATGCAGTGCCTTACAGAGCGATCTTTTCAGAATCGGCGTAGTTATTAACCCACATTGTGCGTGTGGAAATGCTGTTGAGGATGCGAAACATTATTTTTTTGAATGTACAAACTTTGTTGAACAACGAGCAATTCTATTAAACAGAATCTCTATTTTACCAGATATCAATTTAGATACTATTCTTTGGGGTGACACGAATATCTCGTCAGACTTGACCTTGGACTTATTTAGACATGTTAGAAATTACATAAAATCAACTGAAAGATTTGCGTGTTAGTACTTCATGTATCATGTTTGTATGTAATTGAATTACTGGTGGACTTTTTCTTCTTTTCTTCTTCTCTTTCTTTTTATTTTTTGTTTTTCCTGTTCATAGTTATTCGTTTATTATTTAATGTACTGAATACAAGTAGCTTTTGTATGATGAGTCCTTGCTGTTTTCGCATTTTTTCGTTAGCAAGGTTTATCATAACTGTACCTATTATGCTTTTACCACTTGCCACTCAGACTATGTTCGAATTACTATTTTAATACCTCAATCAACCACTTCACTGAACTGTTGTCTTAAAGTGGTCCAGTATTGATCATATGCTCTAGTTTTTCTTTGTTTTTTGTTTTTTTCTCTACTCGGAATTTTTGTTTTTTCTATTTATATCTTTTTTTTTCTCACTTTCATGTATTTATTTTGATGTTAATCTGTCTTTCTTTTTTTACAACTTATATGTAACTACCATCAACGCCATCTTGTAAAATATATTTCTTTTTATTGAAATCCTGTAGGAAAGGGCTTCTTCTAAGTTTATGTAACTTGTGCCTCATCCTTTTGTTTAATGCAATAAAATATGTTTAATTTTTTAAAGGAGGAAGAGTTTCTGCTAACAGAAAATCATTTGAAACGAACAAAATGGATGAAATTCGTGATGTATTAAAGGAATACACAAAACTTGAAAGCAATAACATAATTGATTTATTTAAAGAATATAGTAAAAGTGATACAGATAAAACGGAAGTTCACTCGAGACTTAAAAAAATAAAATGTACTAAACTGATGGCATTTGACGCCAACGGTTTGTTCGCTTCCGCTATGACAGAAGGTGAATATCCAAAAGCTGAAAGTGCAAGAGCGTTTCTACCAGAAGAAAATAGAAAATTTGTCAAGCTCTTTAATGAACAGAAATTCAGACCTTGAACTGCTATTTTAAAAGTCTGGTTTGAATATCCCAAAAACATGTTCTTCCAACCCATACCAGCTAAAGATAAAATCACTTTCACGAATAAAGAAGGTAAAAAGGAAACTGGCGCTAAAATCAGATTCAGAAATGGTTTCTGTTCAGATGTTTTAACATCAGTCGATATTCAAGAAATAGTGAAAGCCGGTGGACGAATTATTAAAATATTAGATGGTATAGTTTACGAAGAAAATTTTAAAAATCCACCCTATAGAGATATTTTGATTTTGAAGGAATTAAGGAGTAAATACAAAAAGGAAGGAGATATGGTTGCCAGTAACTGCATGAAGTTGTTAGGTTGGATTAACCCTTGGGGCGAGCAAAATCTACTTGTTTTACCACAAACACTAACTAAGTTTGCATTTGATCAGTTGCATAATTCGATAACAGGTGGTCATCTGGGAATAAAGAAAACAATATCTAACATTAAACAAAGATATATTTGGTATAAGTTAAATGAAGATGTCTATCACTGGTGCAAGACTTGTGACATCTGTCAATCTAGAAAACCTCCTCAAAAGTTGCCAAAAGGTCCACTCCAGACAGTTTTAGCTGGAGCACCAATGGAGAGGTGGGGCATTGATGTTTTGGGTCCATTACCTGAGAGTGATAATGGGAACAGCTACTTACTTCAAAGATTTGAATAGTCTTACAGGGGGGTGCGTCACGGGATGTATAATATCATTATATCATATTAAAAAATAAAAAAGCACGTCGATGAAAGAATTGCTAGGGGTATGAATTATAAATATTCCTTTAAATTTACGTACCTACTTTTAAGGTGTAGAAAAATCTAAATCCTTTGAAATTAATTTTTGTTGATTAAGATATTGATGGAAGCTTGTTGGTGAGGGTATATTGTTTTCAATTTTTATTTTGTAAATGTAATATTTGGTTATCAAAATTAGGTGATTAGTTACTTTCCAATCGTTCAAACTTCTAAATTCATCACTTGAAAAAATCCCAAAGTTCTTATGTTTTGATTTGATGTTGATATCAATTCTATTCGATAGTAAAATATTATTCAGTTCATTCCATATTAATTGGCTGTATGTACATTCTATAAATAGGTGTTCGAGAGTTTCAATAGTTGAATGACAGAATGTACAGAGACTGGATTCTTTAATTTTCATCCTAAAAAGTTGCTTATTAGTCGCTATAATCCTATGTAATAATTTAAATTGGAAATTTTGAAATTTGATACTGGAGCATATCTTGTATGGTAATGAAAATATATTTGATATATCTTCATCGTTTAATTTATGATTTATAACTTCTTCCCACTTTATAATAGCTTTTGGTTTGATATACTGCTCTGATTTTAGTTGTTTATATATATCCTTACACTTAATATCAGTGAAGGTTTTGTTATAAAAACTTTCAAAATTCCTATTGATATTTGTAAAAGGTGTATTGTCGATCATGGTAGTTTCGGTGTCCTTTTCAAATAAGAATTTCGACAATTTACGTTTTAATCCTGTTATAGAAAGTTTTGTGTTATGATTTTCATAGTTTGCACTCTGTATATTTTGAAGTTCATTAACTAATAAAATATTTTCTAAATTTTTATCTTTATACATATTTTGATTGATTTCTATATGTCTGTTATTCCACAGAACTTGATTCTTAATAGGTATTTGCCTGTCTAGTTTGGTTGTATATACTATTATGCCAATCATCGAACAGCTTTTTATAAAATTGTGATAACATTAACTTTTTGTAATCATAATTACAGGCTGGTAGCAGTATTCCGTTAAGATTATTTAGTATGTAATTGTAGCATATTTTCCATGGTTGTTCGGTATTTGAATACAGTTTTTTGAACCAAAAGGCGCTTCTACTTATTAAAAATGTGTTTATATCAATCATATTGAGTCCGCCCTTTTTAACATCTTGGGTTATGACTTCCCTCTTAATTTTGTCACTGCCTGCTCCCCATAAAGATAGTGGACCACGGCCATATACGCCTAACGAACAAGTCGAAGATGGGAAAAATTTAATCGGGAGAAAACTAAACTTTCTCACACCTTTCGATTTAAGTCCAATAACATCCATTTTAAGTTTCATCAAAATCGGTTGAAAACTAAAAGAGTAATAGCATATTTAAGATTTGGGGCAAGGGCAATAACTCTGCTTGTAACGATCGAAAATAGCTCAAATTCGAACTTGATCTTCGTTTTCTGAATATATATACACATATCAAATTTCATTTGATTCCGTCAAAAACTCTAGTTTTTAGAGCGTTTACAAACAAATGTTGATGGACAGACTGACGGATTTGGGGCAAGGGCAATAACTCTGCTTCTAATGATCGAAAATAGCTCAAATTCGAACTTGATCTTCGTTTTATAATTATGTATACGCATATCAAATTTCATTTGATTCCGTCAAAAACTCTAGTTTTTAGAGCGTTTACGAGCAAATGTTGACGGACGGACGGCATGACCGACGGACGGACGGACCGACGGACGGACAGGGGTGACTACAATATACGTCCTCATATGAGGGCGTATAAAAAGGAGTAGATGAGTTTATTAATGTTATTTATAATTTCATCTGATATTGTGATCACTGATGCAGGATAAATTAGTTGTGACAAGCAAAATGTTTTAATTATTTGAATTTTCCCTATTAATGTTAGATTCCTTCGTTTCCATGTGTTTAACTGATTTTTTTTTATCTTTGTAAGTATTGTTTCATAAGTTTTTGTTTGGGTCAGTTTAAAATCGTGATTGAAAGTGATTCCTAATATTTTGATTTCCTGCTTTTGATATTTAATACCTAATGTTTTAAAATTTTCATCGAGATTTGCAGTTCCACTATTAAGGTCTAAGGCCTCTGATTTTGTAGCATTAATTTCTAAACCAGATTCTTTACTGAACTTTTTAAGTATTTCTAATAAATGCCTCGCTGATTTGTAATCTTTCAATAAGCAAGTTATGTCGTCTGCAAAGGCTATGATTTTTTGTTCAATTTTACCAAATTTTATTCCCTGAATTAAATTGGAGTTTCTTATGAATAGACATAATGTTTCTAAAACAAGACAGAACTAGAACCGTGATAACGGTACTGAGCAGTGCTCATGTGACAGAGCTGTTTATAGTTAAAAATCTCAATTTTCAATCGGCTATAAACCGGAAGTAAACATCGGAATACACAAAGTAAAACATCATTTGATATCGAGGGCAATAGCTTTGGTTCAGATCAAAAGGTCATCAAACGTCAAGGTCACGAGTTTTGAGCTTTGAAAGTGTTTGCTATTGCTGATAATAACCGGAAATAGACAAAACTTTTAATCGAAATTAGGAAATCGGCTGTCACCATTTTGTTAGTAATATATTGAAGATGCCATACACATCAACATTATGTAAATCGGATGATATCCTGATCACTTATATCGATTTAAAGAAAAGTTGGTCATTTCAAGATGGTGGTCTACTAGTTACTTCCGGATCAAATTTTATCCTTTTTTTCTATGAATGTTATGTCATTTTATATCTTCAAAAGAATGTGTCCACTCTCTTTAAAAATCCACAATTTAGGAACCACGTGTTTTTTCGCGCCAAAAAAGCCACGCAGTTACTTTAAAACAATGAACAAAATTTCCAAATTAAAAAAAAAAGCAAATTGATTAAAATATCTACTATTATATATCAAGAGGAGATAAAGCATAATAAGAAAAGACGATTTTTTGTGACGTACGTGAATTAGGTTCAAACTGACAATTTTCATTTGGCTATAAAACAAGAAGTAAATATTGGACAACAAAAATGAATTCACCATTGGATAGATCTCATTTCAGGCAATAACTGTTGTTCGGATCATAGGGTCAACAAATGGCAAGGTCACAAGTTATGAGCTTTAAAAGTGTTCCAATAATTGCTATTACAAAACAAACGCCAAGGTCCGGCGATCCGTCTTGGAACGCGTTGAGAACTCGGTGGGATCACAAAGGTCGTAATACAAACGCCATAACATCTCCATGAACGTAGTATAAGTGCAGTACACGCGTGGTAAAGACGCTGCGAAAACGGTTACACTTGAAACGGCGACTTCAAGGCGTCCTCACCACGACCCTCGGGTTTCTGATACGACCCTACTACGCGTTCTGAGACCCCATGGCGTTGCCAGGGCGCTCTTACTAGGATTTCACGACGGTTATGCGATTGCACACGTTCCCATGGGGTCCCTACTGCGTTTATGGAGTTCTTAAATACGACTATGGCGATGTTACCAAGCGTGCACTACGTTTCTATGGCGACCATGCTTTTCATGTGCGACCTGCTGTGAACACTGTTTCAAAGTTCCTACATCAGTGTGTCTGTTGTCTAAATTTCGTCACGTTCATCATTATGGCAGAAGATATCCATAACATGCTTATACTACAACACTTGCTTGTCATGCAGCAGCAGCAGGTAGACAACGATGCTGCAGCCGTACACATTGTTAGACGGCGACGAAGGAGGACGGCAAGGCAAAGACGATGCTGGGTTAGACCTTGGCTATGTGAAGTCCGAAGATCTCAGTTTGGGCACTTCAACCGCCTCATGCCTGAGTTGAGGCACGAAGATCCTGCATCTTTCCAGAACTACCTCAGAATTCCACCAGATATGTTTGATGAGCTGCTCACCAGACTTGCTCCAAGAATAACAAAGCAGGACACCAATTACAGAAAGGCTATTATTCCAGGGATTAAGCTTGCAGCCACCCTGTGCCATTTGGCATCTGGTGAGACGTACGCTAGTATGAAGTTCAATTTCAGAATTCCATCCAACACCTTGTCTCTCGTAGTGAAGGAAGTCTGCCAGGCCATAGTAGATGAATACAAAAATGAAGTGATCAAGCGCCCTACAACTCCTGCAGAATGGGCTGCAAATGCTGGACAGTTCGAACGTCGATGGAATGTTCCTCATGCATGTGGAGCCCTTGATGGCAAACATGTTGCCATACGAAAACCAGCCAGCAGTGGAAGTCTATATCATAACCACCAAGGATTTTTTTCAATTGTTTTAATGGGCCTGGTAGATGCTGACTATAACTTCCTGTGGATAAACGTTGGAGGTAATGGCTACATGTCTGATGCCATGATCTTTAATGCATCTGAGCTGAAGGAATGCCTAGAGGACGGATCGATAGGTTTTCCACAACCGTCACCCCTACCGAATGATAACAGAAATATGCCGTACTTCATCCTTGCCGATGACGCCTTTGGACTCCGTACCAATCTGGTGAAGCCCTACTCGCAACGCTACCTGGCAAAGGAGCAGAGGATATTCAACTACAGGGTATCAAGAGGGAGGAGGGTAGTGGAAAATGCATTCGGGATACTAGCACAACGATGGCAGGTTCTCCTAGGTACCATGCTGCAGGAGCCTGACACAGTAAGACTCATTGTGGAAACATGTGTCTGTCTTCATAATATAATGCGCATGCGGTATCCTACGCTTCAGAATGCAGCTTTAGATCACGAGCATGGCTACCACGATATTGTCCCTGGAGCATGGAGGCAGCATGCCAATATATATGACGTTGAACAAGCAACTGGACCAAACAGAGATAGCACTGCTGTCAAGAAACAGCGTGAATACCTCAAGCTCTTATTCTAGGATAAAATAATGGCAGTGGTCTTTGTGTGATTTCTTTTGTAATTATGTTACTCTACTTGCATTGTAATATTTGTTAATTTTTGACATTGTGCTATAGATTATGAATATTTGTACATACGTTGGCATGGAACACACAAACGGAGGACTCAACATGTTGCTAATAGTTCATTGATCTATGGTAAGGAGAGGCATTTTACCTTCAATATTATTTATTTCAAAATCCAAGAGCTAAGAAATGAGAACATACAATACATGTAATAATTATAAGTCAAACTTTCAACTTACATATTTATACCTACTTGCGTACGGTTCATGTAATAATAAAAGATAACAAAAATAAAACAAAATATTAACAAATAATCAGCACTGTCTAGTAATTAGTTTAGTCCCAATTCACAGTTTACAATTACAAGTTAGTCCGTGTGTTCTCCGGTGCCATCTGGGATTGGACCCAACTGGAGTTCTGCGAATTCCACACCGAAGTCGACTGGACTGTGACTGGCCAGGACTGGGGAGGAGGCTGCCACTGGGGACACTCCTGTGTCTGGGAAGAGCTAGGTTGTGGGTGGCTGTATTGCTGCTGCTGTCCAGAGCTAGGCTGCCATTAATGTTGCTGGGGATACTGAGTCTGGTACTGGGACTGAGCACCAATCCGGACACGATCGTTCATATCTAGATATTTGTAGAGTAGCTTACTGTGATCCTGCTGAAACTGCCTCCACAGAGAGATGTCGAGTTCCTCCATTACCGACTTTGTCCAGTCTCCATATGTCGACCTCTCGGTGGGACGGACGGACTTCCCCTGAAGTTGCATCGACTTTCGACCCCTCTCTTCTATTGCGGTCAGGAGTCTCTCCTCATCAACAGTGGTCTTGGACAATGAGCGCTTGGGTCGAACGTCCGACACGACAGGATTCTCTGTAGACTCAGTTGTCGTCATGACCTGACTATCATCTTAAAGGTCTTGCGGATCTATGTCATCGTCATCGACTTCAGCAGGGCGTTGCGCAGCCAACTTAGCCTTGATCTGCAAATACACAATACAAAACAAGTTAAGTGAAATTTGGTACGTGTAGGTACAATTACATGTATACAATTTTCGGAGAATATTATGTAATATCATTTGATGTATATTTTACTTACACTGACTACTGTTCGTGGTTGGACTTCGTGGATATGGCTCTTTAGGAAGTCGAACTTCTGTATAATCCAATTGTCACGGTTCGACAACTCCAGCACCGGACTTCTTTTTCACCAGTCGACCATACCTGGCCCTGATAGACCGATACCACACCGTGAGATTCAAAACTTATTTGCCTAACAGCCTAGCTTGCTCAGCCCACAAACTGTCTTTCTTCCCCTTGTCTTTGTACGCAGTAAGTTTTTTGTTATATAAGAGGGGATGCTCCTTTAACCATTCAGCCATGGCGTCTTCATCTTCAATGACAAGGTCAGTCAAGACTTGCTTTTTTGCTTTTTTGTGTTGGACTGTCACGCTGACTAGCTACTGACTCGTTGTCAAACTCATGATCATTCCTGGATTCCCTATCTGGCGAAGAAGATGGAGATGGCGAAATTGATTTTGCCTGATGTGTTGATATGTGTCGGCCACGGCCTCTGGTTCCATGTTTCTTCGGCATCGTCTTGCTCAGAAATGAAAATTTCAGAAAATATGACTTCATTTTATAGTCGTCGTGAACACAAGTTAGAAACGCCACGAGGTCCTCGTGCAGTCGTTAGACACGTGGAAGACGCCTGGTAACAACCCCAAAAGCGTAGTGAGAGCGCTGCGGGAACTCAGGTGAACGCCGTTAGATCTAAACAGAAACGCCATAAGCGGGTAAAAGTCGTGGCGGGCGCGTCGTGAGAACGCAGTATGATCGCATAGGTCGTGGTAAAAGCGCGGCTGTTATAGATTTTGCTTTTTTTCGGAGTCTTTTTCTCGAGTTTTCGTCGCGTTTGCCGCGAATTTGTCCATTTTCTGGTCGCCGTAAGAACGTAGATGGTCGCGGTCCGGTGTGATGGAGGTTTAAGGGGTATAAATTACTTCTTTGATAAATATAATTAACTTTATAAGAATAAGATACATATGACTATCAAATCTAGATAAGGAGTGGTTTACCTTGATTTCAGTAAAGAATTTGACATGATCGAACATCAGTTATTATCATGTTTTTATTCAAGTTTAATTAAAATTTCATCTTATTAATTCAAAATTAGTTGGCAAACAGAAAGCGAAAAAGTAGCCTTTAGAAATATCAATTCAGACGAAACCAATGTTAAATGTGGTGTACCACAGGGTTTTATTCTGGAACCTCTTCTCTTCCTCATATTTATAAATGACTTACTCCAATTAAAAAAAAATGTAATGACACAGTTCTTATTTGAGTAACGGTAGATGAACACTTACAACTATTTTTTTATACGCCCACATGAAATGGGGGGCGTATATTGTCGTCACCCATGTCCGTCGGTCCGTCCGTCGGTCCGTCCGTCCGTCCACAATTGCTCGTAAACACTCTACAGGTCACAATTCTTGACGGATTTTGACAAAACTTAATGGTAATGTTCATTTCCGCCCAAGGATGAACCCTATTGAAAATCAGCAAAATCAGAAAATATTTACTATGAATTATTGCCCTTGTTCTTAAAAACGCGTTCGTCGTAAACACTCTACAGGTCACAATTCTTGAAGGATTTTGACGAAACTTAATGGTAATGTTTATTACCGCCCAAGGAGGAACCCTATTGAAAATAAGCAAAATATGTACTATGAATTATTGCCCTTGTTCTTAAAAATGCGTTCGATTTTTAGCTCGTAAACACTCTACAGGTCACAATTCTTGACAGATTTTGATGAAACTTAACGGTAATGTTTATTACTGCCCAAGGATGAACCCTATTGAAAATCAGCAAAATCAGAAAATATTTACTATGAATTATTGCCCTTGTTCTTAAAAACGCGTTCGATTTTTGGCTCGTAAGCACTCTACAGGTCACAATTCTTGACTGATTTTGACGAAACATAATGGTAATGTTTATTACCGCCTAAGGATGAAGCCTATTGAAAATCAGCAAAATCGGAAAATATGTACTATGAATTATTGCCCTTGTTCTTAAAAACGCGTTTGATTTTCGGCTCGTAAACACTATACAGGTCACAATTCGTAATAGATTTTGACGAAACTTACTGCTATTGTTCATAACCACTCAAGGATGAACCCTATTGAAAATCAGCAAAATCAGAAAATATTTACTATGAATTATTGCCCTTGTTCTTGAAAACGCGTTCGATTTTTTGCTTGTAAACACTCAACTGGTCACATTTCTTAACAGATTTTGATGAAACATGCTGGTAATGTTTATCACCACCCAAACATCATCTGTATTGAAAATCAGCAAAATCGAAAAATATTTACCATGAATTATTGTTGTTGTTCTTGAAAACGCGTTTGATTTGTGGCTCGTATTCATAACGGATTTTGATGAAACATACTGATAATGTTTATTACCACCCAAGGATGAACCCTATTGAAAATCGGCAAAATAAAATAATATTTACTATGAATTATTGCTCTTGTTCTTGAAAACATGTTGAATTTTTAGCTCATAAACACTATAGGACAATACTGGACAGACTTTGAAGAAACTTGATGTGAATGTTCTTAATCACTTTTCTTGTAACAGTCAAATATATTTTTTTAAAGTCAAAGCCAGTGGCCCAGTGGGCGTATATTACCTTGCCTGGCAAGCTATGTTTGTAATGTTTATAGTTAATTTCCGTATGTGTAGCTTTTTTTCAATATCTTTAATTCATTTCAGTATGTGTAGCTTATTTTTCAATATATATTGCTCATTTCTGTATGTGTAGCTTATTTTTCAATGTGTATTGTTCATTTCTGTATGTGTAGCTTATTTTCCAATATGTATAATCCGTTTTTCTGTATGTGTAGTTTATTTTTCAATATGTATTGTTCTTTTCTTTATGTGTAGATTTTCCAATGTTTACAGTTCATTTCTTTATGTGTAGCTTATTTTTCAATATGTATAGTTCATTTCAGTATGTGTAATTTTAGGAGGATACCAGAGAAGATTTGGCTCTGGTGAACTTTTTGTTTTCAGTCAAATATAATATTATTATTATTTAACTTTTTAAATGTTGGTGGCCAATTTTATCAGGTCGAATCTGAAGCTAAAATTCCCCATGGAACCTTTCCTCTTCAATCCCTGGAGCCGGCTGATGTATTGGAGAGAGAGTTGCTTGCTTTCCAATGAAGGCTTGAGAACTCTGGTGGCGAGTTTTCTTTTGATTTAAGTTGGCCCCTAACTCAACTCCTTTATGGTAGAATGAAAGTATACAATTTTAAAAAAAATCTATGATGCAAGATCGGCAAACTTTCAATGATGCTATTATCTTTTAATAACAATCTCAAGTAGCTATTTTCAGTATCTTGTTCTTTAATTTTTTTCTTGCACTCCTCAACTTCTTTTTCAAGCATTCCTAGATTATCTAAACATTCTTGAGCATCATTGGAGATTTTAACATCCTTATCAATAAGGACTTCATTAAGATCTTTTAATTCTTTAACTTTTTTGGATAACTGGATTGTTTTTCTGTGTAATCTTGTCTTTCTTCTTTTGTCAATTTTTAATTTCTGTATTTCTAATTATTTTGTTTGGATATCTTCTTTTAGTTTTTTCTCCGTTTCAATCTTGGCCTTTTTAACAGTTTCACATTTATCCAATGACCGATCTAATTTTCTTTTAATAACTCCCTTTTGCTCAGTTAATGAAACAACTCTTGCTCGTCTTTCTTGTAATTGAGTAAGTTCAGTTTCGGGAGCAGGTTGTGTCACAGTTTCTGTCACAGTCCTAGACACCACTGTTGAAGAAGGGAATACACACATACTATTAAGAAATTCCATTTTTTATCGCCTCTTAATGATCCATTTTTTTTGTGTTAACAGTGAGGTCATTTTGTCCATACTCAAATTGTTTTCATTTAGACATAAAATTGTTTTTCCTTAGCTGTGAATTGATTGGTGGAAGATTATTTGATATAAGATCAGAAATTATGAAAGGTTTTTATGATATATTAGCTTACAACAGGAATATTAAAAAGTTTTTTTCAGATTTATTTTTTATGTTTTTTTTTTTTTTTTTTCAGATTTATGTTTTATTTTTATTTATTTTTTTTTTTTCAGATTTATGTTTTATTTTATTTTATTTTTTTTTTCAGATTTATGTTGTTTTTTTTTGTTTTTTTTTTTTTCTCAGATTTATGTTTTATTTTTTTGGTTTTTTTCAGATTTATGTTTTGTTATAATTATTTTTTTTTTCCAGAACGGGTTAGGGACAAGATAAGGAACCTACTTATGTTGTGTCTTCATTATGTTCCTTATCTTGTCCACTATTTGTTTATTGGTTTTGTTGTTCAATAAGGTAGGGCAAGTAACCTGCCGACAATGGCCCACCTTACCTACTGTCAAAGGCAGCTTGCCCTCAATAAAAGTTTCAAAAATCGTTCTTACCAACATGTCCTCACTTCCCGTCCAACGAACTCGCTTGTCAAAGATTTGGGAAGCTGTCTGTGTGCTGGCAACGGTGACGGGAGGATTGGAACATGTTGGGAAGGGACTGGACGGGGGCTGGGTGTCCCGACTACCATCTGATATTTGGCTGTCAAACCAGCCTACACTACATTCATCCCAATCCCTAATTTCTTGCGGTGATTCCATAGGGATAGAGAGAGGAGAAAAGAGACTCAAGCGAGAAGGAGGGATGAGACTACTCTCGCTACCCTCCTCCTCGGAATCAGATTCCAAAATCCTGGGTCTCTTCCTCCTCATAACAAATGGATTGTCTTTGTCGGGGACATGTAGGGTAGGCCGGGGTGAGGGTGAGGAGGTTGACGGAAGGTCAACTCTCCAACCAGGGGAACCCTGTGCCACCTCCTCGGATGAGGAACTGGCAATGGCTGTGGGAGCAACTGTCCTTCCGCCCAACCCATCTGAAAAATCAAACCCTACCCTATCAGTGGAACTAGTGACCGAGGTCGAAGTCGACGGGACATCGACCTTCCCTTCAGGTAAGTCCTGTGCCACCTCCTGCTGTAGAGCACCGGAGGTGACAGTGGCTGAGGGAGCGGACGATCGTCCCGTCAACTTTTGACAGTTGGCCAGACTGGGATTCTCGGCGTCCAACACCCTTTTATTTTCTTCACTCACAAACACTACCTGACCTGACCCGTGAAAGTTGGGCCTCTCGGTGACCTGGGAAGGGGCAGCAGCAGCAGCAGCTCCCTGGCCCGGTTGAGGATTGGGTTCTTCTTCACCATCGCTATCACTGGCTGTGAACCCTTTCCTAACCCGGGCCAGCAACTTCTTGTGCTCAGTGCTGCCCCTAACCATCCCATGGAAGTTGACCAGATGATGACTCATCTGGCCAACCTGCCTGCGGCATTTCGGGCACTCTCTCTTGGGCCTATTAGAGAGATTGACAGAGGTGCACAAGATGCCTGCCTCTACGTCAGACATCTTGTGCACCGTCTCCAACTGCCGCTTGACTATCCCCAGATCACAAAGAGGACAAACTTTCACCGCAATGGGCATGATTTTATGAGTGGGTGTGTGTGTGTGTGTGTATCAATATTTCAGTTATTATGATCTTGTCATGCGCTAGGCTAAATTAGACAAAAGGCCTAGCCTAGATTGGGACTAGCAGTAGACCAAGCCTAGAAGCGGGAAGGCCTGTTAATATTATGACTAAATATCAAATACATTGAAAGATCTTGTGGGGGCTGTCTGTTTGTTTGTGTTCGTGTCACCCCCATTCGTCATATTTAATAAGACTATCAACAGATCGCTTCGGACTTGAAGATCGAAATGCGGTCTATGAATTCAAGTCTTCAAGTCCCATCAGAGTATCCTCATCAAAGTCTGGATATTAGAGACTAAACAAGACCTATATATATTGACCAATAATTGACAACGGCTGTGAATTCTGTTGGCCATTCAGAAGCCATGAAACATCGATCATATCTCTCAAGATGGCGGCGCCCAGTGTGATGAATGTAAATAACTTGAACGAGTAAATAATGTAAAAAAATGTGAATAAAATTACAGTTTATTAATTATAGAGATAGTGGAATGCGAAAGGGATTACTAGAACATTTCTTAAAAAAATATATTTTTAAATTTGGCATTAAAAATTAAGGAAAAGTAGCCGGCGAAAACTGGACAAAATGAGGCTTTTACACGTCGGTTTTCGCCGGCTGCCGGCTACTTTTGAACCCACTGATAAGATGTATAAAGCTTCAAATTTGGAACATAATATAGAGAATCTCACCCGAGTGTCTTTTGATATCGGATATATAAACACAAGTTGATAAAGTTTTTCCACTTTTATCAACGAGTGTTGATATATCTGATATCAAAAGACACAAGGGTGAGAATTTATTTATTATCCAATATTATTCTAAAATCGAAATATGCGAAACAACAACTTTCGAGGGGTGAACTGCAGATTATTGAAAGAACTTTCGAAGGGCGAAATCAATATGACGTCATTGTTATTAAGACGTCATTGGGCGAATTGTTTATCAAGTGACCATATTGGCCAATCAATGATTCAGAAAAGCAGTATCTTTGATTGGCCAATATGGTCACGTGATAAACAATTCGCCCAATGACGTCTTAATAACAATGACGTCATATTGATTTCGCCCTTCGAAAGTTCTTTCAATAATCTGCAGTTCACCCCTCGAAAGTTGTTGTTTCGCATATTTCGATTTTAGAATGATATTTAAGGATTGAATGCAGATTTTTTTGCGTTCATTGGTGTATGAACGCAGAATTTTCACGTGTTAAATCGAATGAATGGCTAAGCCATTCATTTCAGGTTTAACATGTGAAAATTCGGCGTTCATCACCCAATGAACGCAAACAAATCTGCATTCAATCCTTATATTTACATTCGGTAGAGTTCGGGTATCTTTTACAATATTTTAGTGGTAAATTTATAGCTTTAATGGCGATAATGTAGTTAAAATTGTAGGAAAATTGGGAATAAAATCGGCCACAGAAATCCTGTCAATTAACATGACGTCAAAACTTGAATGACGTCAAAGAGGGAGATCGTCAAGGCAGATCACTCAAATAGTCGACATTTACTATTTTTATATTTATTGTTTGCCCTAAATAAGACTTTATTTCATATCAAATAAGTTCAAATATCTTATTTTTCGATTTCTTAGTGTACCCAAGCCGATGTTTGATCCATGGTTTGTCTATTCTTAATATAATGATGTTGTGTATTCATACGCCGCAATCTACGTTGTCAGGGAAGATTTTGTTTAGCGACGTCACGGGAGATCACTCTAGAATGTTGCGTTCATCGGTAAATGAATGCAAAATTTTCACAAGGGTTCACTGTAGCGCGTGACAATAAAATGTAAATATTGTATGATAAATAAAAGCTCACCCTTGTGTCTTTTGATATCAGATATATCAACACTCGTTTATCAACTTGTGTTGATATAATAATATCTGATATCAAAAGACACTCGGGTGAGATTCTCTATATATCAAAATTTCAGCTATTTCGGCTGTATAGTTCAAAAAAGGGAACAAGGTTTATTAATTTCAAAATTTCCATTGCAGATTTTGACATTTATGATTGTATATCTCGTTCACAAATAGATGCAAAGGCTTGATAATTTAGCTATAGTAAGATATTATTAATATAAACTCACATAAAAAATCTGACGTGGGCGTGGCACATCCGGGTAAAATTTTGTTTTTGTCAAAATTGTGTTTATCAAAACAACGGTTAAGTTTAATTTTTTTTTTTAAAATGACCTTGCATACAGTTACAACATTGCTTTATTCAGCTTATGTTAAAGGTTCATAGATTTCGGCTTTGTAGTTAAAAAAAAAAAAAAGGAACAGGGCTAAAGAAATTATTGTTTTCCGTTTTTGACCTTGACCTTTGTTGACATTGACCTTTCTAGGATTGAAGGTCATTGACTTTGGCTATTGAAATATACTTTCATACTTGATGTCTAGCGTCAACTTCCGGTGGTATAAGTGTGCATTTTCAAAATTTATAAGCTTCAAAGGCTTGTATGTCGTGACTTTGACCCTTGAGTGACCTTAACCTTCGGTAGTTTTGTAGGTCATTGACATAGGGTATCAGCTGGTATGTTCAAGGTCAGGTCTGGTATCTACTTCCAATTTCACAACTTTTTACAAAAAAGCGATGCCCCATCGTAATACGCCCACTTTTGTAATGACAGCCAGGTCGTCCGGGAGGTCGACAAGAACTATCAGTAAATGAAACATCTGTCGAAAACCGTGCCATCAAGAATGTTTACAAAATTAAACGATTTTTGAGTGTTTACAACTACAAGTTAACAAGGGCAATAACCCATGAAATATTTTTCAATTCTTCTAATTTTCAATAGGGTTCATCCTTGGATGATTATAAACACTCAAACCAAGTTTCATCAAAATCCATCAAAAAACCAGCTCTCTATTGTGTTCACAAAGTATTTTAAAAAACAAGGGCAATAACCCATCAAATATTTTTTGATTTGTCAGATTTTCAATAGGCTTCATCCTTGGACGATTATAAACACACACAATAATTTTTATCAAATTCCATCGAGAAACCAGCTCTCTATTGTGTTCACAATTTTGAGAGTGTTACGGGCTATACAATTAACACATTTTAAAGAACAAGGGCAATATTTATCGATGTTTCTGATTTTCAATAGGGTTAATCCCAAAGTCATGACAAACACTCACATCAAGTTTCATCAAAATCCATCAAGAAACCAGCTCTCTATCGTGTTCACAAAGTATTTTCAAAAACAAGGGCAATAACCCATTAAATATTTTTCGATTTTTCTGATTTTCAATAGGCTTCTTCCTTGGATGATTATAAACCGGTGTCATAGTTTCTCCGACAGAGTCCGACACTCCGACAAGACATTTGAGACTTAATATTCGCGAATTGAAAAGCACGTTTTTATCACGCTGGCTGCAATAAAAAGTTAGAATGTTTTATTACGTATGAAGAAACGAAACAACAAATAAATCATTTTTCAACATCTATCGTATGTCTTTTGATAGAAAATATTCAGCTATCCCACTGTGGCGAGTTTTAACGGGAGTAAAAGTAAGCGTGTCATGTTTTTTTTTTTTTTTGATTTTACTTGTGAGTTGAGATTTTGTCGCCGACTGCATTTTCAAATTTACTATTTCATATTTCCGCAGAATTTTTTTTTATAAACACTGGTCCTCATGTCGATCAAGTGTTGTATGAGATAAATGATATATTACAGACTAAAATAATAAAAGGTTAGGCCTAAAGGTGAGATAGCCTAGGCCTATAAGCCTATATGACCTAAATTTAAATTTCCAGCGAAAATATGCGAACGATAAAATTTGCCCCATGGTGACGATGCTTTTGTGAGAGGGGATGTCCACAGCCGGAACATTTCGGGACTTTAATGTTCTCTGATGCCAAATTGTGCCAATATTACGTCCATTACAGACACTCTACTCAGCAAAGCTTGTCCATTTGTGGGATAAAACAGGATATCATGCGCCTTCCCCCCAGGTTTTCTGACCGGGGGGGGGGGGGGGGTTGGGGAGTGTCCCAGGTCTCCCCTGGATACGCCACCATCGGTATCAGGACAATTCCCCCCAGACAGTTGCCCCCCGGACAATTGCCCCCCTCAAATCCCCCCTGGACAGATGCCCCCAAGGCAAAAGCCCCCCAAGACAATTCCCCCGTGGACAATCACCCCTGGACCACTGCCCCCCAGAAAATCCCCCCTGGACGATTGCCCCCCCCCCCCCCGAGACAATAGCCCCCTGGACAATTGCCCCCCCCCCCCAGGACAATACCCCCCTGGAAAACTACCCCCTGGACAATTGCCCCCATGTCAATATCCCCCTGGAAAACTACCCCCAGATAATGCCTCACGTAAAATTGACCCCAGGTTAATTGAACTGAACTCCCTCGTCCTTCCTATGTAAAATTACCCACCAGATCATCGAACAAAGTAAGGAACGTCCCCTTTTATGACTCAAAGGGTGGCTATGCCCATGGGTGGCATAGGTAGGCTATAGTATGTTTCGGAATATTCTGACCCCTCAAAGCACGGAGAAAAGTCCACTTTTATTGCAATTTTACAATATACCTACTTAAGATTCGAGAAAATTTACATTTAGGTCATATAGGCCTAGGCTATCTCACCTTTAGTCCTAATCGTTTATTATTTCAGTCTGTGAAATATCATTTATCTCATACATTTGATCGATATAAGGACCAGTGAATAAAATAGAATTCTTCGGTATGAATTCGACATTCGTATGGTAAATCTCAACTCACAAGTAAAATAAAAAATACATGGCGCCTTTACTTTTATTCCCGTTAAAACTCGCCACAGTGATATAGCTAAATATTTTCTGTCAAAAGACATACGAAAGATGTTGAAAAATGATTTATTTATTGTATCGTTTCTTCATACGTAATAAAAAACATTCCAACGTTTTATAGCAGCCTGCGTGATAAAAACGTCCTTTTCAATTCGCGAATATCAAGTCTCAAATATCTTGTCGGAGTGTCGGAGTGTGTCGGACTCTGTCGGAGAAACTATGACACCGGTTATAAACACTCACAGCAAGTTTTATCAAAATCCATCAAGAAACCAGCTCTCTATCGTGTTCACAACACAGACGGACGGACAGACAGACAGGGGCGACTACAATATACGCCCACATTTATGCGTGGGCGTATAAAAACAGAAATTTCGTATGTTGTCGACTTCTTTGATAATTGGGATTTAAGTTGAGGGTGAAGGTTCTTTTCACATTACTTTAGCCCTTTTGTACATGCGCAAAGTCCCACTCTGTGTACCATGTGGCTCTAGTTTTTTTTGTTTTTTTTTTTGTAACTGTCAAATATATTTGTTTAAAATCAAAGCTTCCATTGAGCATATATTACTTTGCCTGGCAAGCTATCTTTATCATCAAGAAATATCTTTGTTGCAGTATACTCATGCTGGACGTATAATTGTTCTATTAAACAGAACAAAGCTGCTGTGGCAAAATAGTTTGTGATGGACAAAGTTATTGATAAAAATATTTTTTTTTCTGTTTTTCAGAATAAAGTCATGATCTTCATCTGTAAAACAGCATGCACATGGTCAAGTATGAAATGAAATATCCTTCCACGGATATCTTTCTCTTGACTGCAAGGCTATTGACTTCCGAAATATCAACTAGTGGTGGATTCTGAAATTCTACAATCTTCTCATTGTTTTATGGTAAAGGCTTTTGACTCAAAAACCTAGAAATAAAAAGTGTGAATGAGTTTAACTTTAACACTTAAGCCCCTCTCCCACCTACAAGAGTTGCAAGCTGAGTATGTCTCGAGTAAAATCTGGGTACAAATCGGGAAACTCCTAACATCCCCGGAAGGAACTCGTAAGGAACTCCTTGGCAACGTGATACACTCGGTTGTAACTTGGCTGTACTATGAATTATTGCCATTGTTCATGAAAACTGGTTCAATATTTAGTTTGTTAACATTCTACAGGCCTCAATTTTTGACAGATTTTAACCAAACTTGTGAGTGTTCTAAATCACCCAAGGATAAACTCTAATAGAAATCAAATAATATTTACTATAAATAATTGCCCTTGTATGTGTAAATGCATTCAATTTTTAGCTCTTAAGCAATCTACAAACCACAATAAATACACTATTAGGTACAAATCTTGATGAATTTTGACGAAACTTGCTGTGAGTGTTCATAATCACTCAAAGATAAACTCTACTGAAAATCAGCAAAATCAATGAAATCATTACGTTGAATTATTATCAATATTTAATGATGAATTTTGTTTAAATTAAAATTAATAAATATTTGAAATGTTGATTTTTAGCTCCTTAAATCTTTAGTTCTTTTTCAAACAAAGCTGCTACTGGACGTATGTTATCTCCATGTAATACGTATGTTATCTTCATGTAATTTGTGAGAATTGCAATGGAAGATCTTGGACAAGTTCAAATTTGAATTTTTTTTTTTTTATTTAGTTACACTTGACTTAGTTGAAATATTTCCAAATTTGTTTGTGAGTATGGAGGTATTACGTTGCCAAAATTTATCGATTGTGTTGCAACGTTAAAATACCAATGTTGTAATAACAAAATGCATTTGTCAATGGTCGATGTGTAAAGATATACTAAAAAAATCCAATGTATTTTGTATTAGGCACTTTTGAATTATACATTCTGCATTAAGTCGCTTTTCATTACGCACTCTGTATTAACAAACCTTGCAGAATAGACTTTTACACAATAGCAAATTGAGTATCCAGGCGCATAATTCTCTAAATTTTCTTCCGGTGATCCCACAACCCACAAGTTCGTCAGGAAATTGCATATTTTGTGGGCGTCTATTTCTCAACATTTTCCAGGCTAGATTCCTCAGAACCTATACATATTATTTTGAACCTTATATTCGGTGGAAAAATGTCATAAATTAGCGTTTCCATGCGTCTCAAAATTTTCTTCTGGTGGAATTGCTGTTCCTATACATATAAACCTTAAATTCGTCAGGATATAACGTTTCAGGGGGGGTTTCAAGACTCCAGAAAATCATATTTCTAGACTTCCGATGGGCACCCTTGTAGCAATAACTCAATAGAGTTTGCGCCACTGCAAATGTGCCTAATGCAAAGAGTAAATTGTTAGCTGCTTTCGTGTGGATTTTTGAGGATACTTTTACATTTTGCATTTTTAAACATCGACAATTGTACTTTGAAGCATTGACAAATGCATTTTGTAATTACGACATAGGTATTTTAACGTCGCCAATTTTGGCAACGCTATACCTTTATAGTGAGCTCATGTACAATGTGGGTTGATATTCTCGTGATCTTTAATAACTGTTAATTTATCAAAAAATTTGACAAAGCTCTCCGGTTGAACTTATATGCAACCAATATAGGGTAAACATGATAGATATCCTATCTTATCTTAAAAGGCAAAATATATTGACTGATAGGTAGTTGAAACATACTATATACTAGATACCATTACTTTGTGATTATTATTTCTAATTGCAGGAAAAAAACTTGGAGACTTACATGATTCGACTCGAGTTCTAGGTATCTAATCTCACCTTTGAAGACTCTAAGAGTTTATATGTGTTTGTAGCTATTTTCTTCACACCAGCCATAATATATAACGTGTCTTCATTTATGACGCTAAATTTGTGATTTTGGTCAAAATAAAGAATGATTACATCATTGGCTGTACCCAACTGGGTTGACCTCAGATCATTTCTCCTTATTTCTGGTTTGTATAGTACTTTGCCTTTAATGGTTTCCATCTGAAACAAACATAAAAGATAGTGGGCCACAGAAGGCACTTGGATACATTTTTCAAAATTATAATACAGCTTTTATTGCTAGATTGCCTTACAGAGACCAGCATACAATACAATACAATAGTTTATTCTCATATAAACCGTACATACAGTGTAGAGAAATATAAATAACATATATACAAGTACATTAATGAGTAAGATGGCTGGATAAAAGGTTAAATAGATTAACCCGGAGAACTGACTCTTCTCATTATAACATTAATTAACTTAATCAATTTAAATAATAATTTTTTGTTTCTGGTTGTAAATAATTCATTATATTTGAAAACATTAGGATTCTTATAATAAACCTCTGGTAAATTTCGCCACCTGGTATGTTTAATTTCAGTGTCAGTACAAACAAACAAATAATGAAATTCATCACCTAATTCATTTTTGTCACAAAGTGAACATTTCCTATCGTCTCTTGCTATACCACTCCATCTACCAGATTCTAGAACACCTTAGTTTTTGGAGATCTGGTTTATAGTCTAGGACATGGCTAAGATATGTATGCACATAATTTAGGAGAGAAAAACTCAACTGTTATAGGCTGATATGACCCCAAGGAACAATTTGGCATGTGTGCCAAAATCTCTTTCCGTGACGAACAGTTCGAAAATGGCCACACCCTTTTTTGAGTGGCCACGCCCTCTTTTTTAAGGTCCTATTTCCAACATAGCTATATCTTCTCAACCGTTCGAGTTGCAGACTTCAAAATGTTCAGAATGACCATCATACATTTTTAGGTCTATAGAAATAGTCATATAGAAAAGTGTATGATATGTTACGGGGAAGTGGCTAAAAACTGTTAAGTTATTGCCATAAAACTGACTACATACTAGAAGAACTGTTATATATTTAGTAAGTGATAGGGTTTTAACAATCATCACTATCCTTACATTTACAGACTTGCAACACTGAATTCCAGATACCCTGCAGGGACACCCATTCTTGCGAGCACACTTGCCACTTTTGCAGGGATCTGGCAGGCATCGCCTTATGATATTACAAATTCTGGAACTATTAAACAGTCCGTTCTGACATAACAATAAGACTGCATTCATGATCAAGGGGGCTTGGACCCACAGCTGCTGCTTCTAAGAATATGTTTCCTCGCATTAGTTGAGGCGTAAGTTGATCTCTTAAAGTCCATCGTGAGGGCATTGCTGTCGATATGCAGGTCATCAAATGTCTTCAGGTCTGTTGATAGTTTGATATACTGGACGAAGAATGCCATCTGTATTACACTTTCTGTTAGCTGTTGACAATCGAAATTCAGGATCAGAAAGGTATTTCAGCAGCTTTTAGGGCTGCCAGTTTGGTTGCTATGTTGCTGATTGTGTCGCAGCCAGTCTGAGCGTGGAGTGCTGGGAGACACTTTGTGAGCTCGTCTCCCAGTGCTATGCATATATCATGGAGTGATAATGTTGATCTTTTCTCTCCCGAGTTGCGAACGAGCCACAGCTCTTGAAGGCCACAATCTCTGCACTTCTCTCCATTCTTAATACTCTTTGTAAGCGTCGAAAATGACGTGGATCTCATAACTTTGATGTCAAGGCAATAGCAAAGTCGTGGAATGTCTTAACGGGCGAACCAAGCTTCTTCTTCATAAGTCAATAATGATGGCTTGTGCTGGCGGGGTGGTTTCTAGTGGTTACTTGAGGAAGGCTTGCGACTGAGCTGCTGAAGCTGTGCCCACTAATCGATAAAAAAGGACTAGAAACCACCCCGTCAGCACACACCATCATTATTGACTTCATGGCCTGTTGGTAATAAAGGGCCCCTTGAAGAAGCTTGATCCGCCCGTCAAGACATTCCATGACTTTGCTATTGCCTTGACATCTATAATCACCAAAGCTGACCACAACTGTGATGAGATCCACATCGTTTTCTACATTTACAGGGGACAGTATTAACAAAGGAGAGAGGGCGAAAAGAGGAACGTCCGAAGAAATGGTTGTCCTTGATGTGTGGTATTAGCGAACTTTTGGTCGTCTTCTATCAGCAAAACTGCTTTTCAGGCATTCTATGTTGAGTGGCTGACCACCAATTACCAGAGCAACAAACCTCTATATTTCGGCATATCACCGCAGGCATGGATGGTGTCAGCTGGGTGGGCTTCTTCATTCCCTCGACTCAACCGTACACACGAGGAAGCTGATGACAGGATGATGTTTCATGTGTAGGACAATCTGAATCATCGATCAGGACCTGTCATCAGGAGACAAAGATGTCTTTGTGTGTCTGTTATATCACATCACCGTTAATTGGAGAGATCGTGACCTTCAAGAGCTGTGGCTCGTCCGCAACTCAAGGGGGGGGGGGAAAGATCAACATTACCAGCTCACAAAGTGTCTCCCAGCACTCCACGCTCAGACTGGGTGCGACTCAACCAGCAAAATAGCAATCAACCTGGCAGCCCTAAAAGCTGTGCGCAAACTAGGTGATACCTCTCTGATCCTGAATTTCCATTGTCCACAGCTAACAGAAAGTGCAATACAGATGGCGGAGTCATTCTTCGTCCAGAATATCAAACTATCAACAGACCTGAAGACATTTGATGACCTGAATTAATGAAGGAAACATTCTTAGAAGCTATCACCAACAGCAGCTGTGCGTCCTAAGCCCCATTTGAAGACGCCTCCTTGATCATGAATACGGAGTCGAAAAGATTGTTTAATACATGTAGTTCTAGAATTTGTAATATCAAAACCCGACGGCCTGCCAGATCCCTGAAGGGTATCTGCAGTATGTAATCAGTTGTATGACTAATTTAACAGTTTTTAGCCATTTCCCCGTAACATATCATACACTTTTCTATATGACTATCTCTATAGACCTAAACATGTATGATGGTCATTCTGAACATTTTGAACACCTCAGAAAGTCTGCAACTCGAACGGTTGAGAATATATAGCTATGTTGGAAATAGGACCTTAAAAAAGGGGGACGTGGCCACTCAAAATAGGGTGTGGCCATTTTCGGACTGTTCGTCCCGGAAAGAGATTTTGGCACACATGCCAAATTGTTCCTTGGGGTCATATCAGCCTATAACAGTTGAGTTTTTCTCTCCTAAATTATGTGCATACATATCTTAGCCAGGTTCCTCTACTATTAGATTTTAGAGCTCTTCAAAGTTGATATTTCATAGCGCGAGTCATCAATACATAACAATTAAAACAATTAGGAAAAACTGTGATTATTTACAAGGTTTTTTAATAATTCCTCTTATATTTCTCTCCTGCTTCGAAATGGGGACTGGGAATATAACCCGTGCACCCGATATAGATTGATTTCAGATGATAACCTTGACATTTGACCTTGATCATTGACCTTTGAGTATCAAGGTCAAGGAGAGGCGGCAATGAAAAATTAAGGTCCCTCAATATATACCAAGTGACATATCAAATTAAAGCATATTTCTCAGAATTTCTGAAATGAAAAGAGGAGTTAATCAATGCTGGAAATAACATTGACCTTTGAAATCATTGAGAATCAAGGTCAAAAGGTCGAGGCGAGGCAGCACACACGAACAAATTAAGGTTGCTCAATATATACCAAGTGGCATATCAAATTGAAGCATATTTCTCAGAGATTTCATTTCTGAAATGAAAAGAGGTGTTAATCAATGCTGGAAATAATCTTGACCTTTGAGAATCAAGGTCAAAATGTCGAGGCGGGGCGGCACACATGAACAAATTAAGGTTGCTCAATATATACCAAGTGGCATATCAAATTAAGGGTGTTACTTAGGCTATTTCACGTTATGAAAAAAAATGGAATAAGTATATGAAATAATGATTTCTTGAGACTTGTTGTGCATTTGTTGATGATTTGGGGTCCTTCTCGATAGTTTAAGGTTGATTTCATGTCAATCAGATTTTTTTAATGAGTTGACAGCCCTTTCAAACATGTCATAAAAATTGGACATTTCAAACCTTTGATACAAGTTTTAAAAAATGTGAATGGATCAATCTACATCAAACTTGGCATAAACGTAGACAATTACATTGCAGAGAAACGTACAGAGCGATTTTCCAAAAAATATTCTTATTTTGGTGTTACCATGGAAATACGAAAATTTATTTGTAGGTACGGCAAACATTTTTCAGGGGCCCAACTAATTAGAATTTTCGAAAAAACTCACGTTTCATCCTTATTGAATAAGCTTTCAATCAAGATCGTAATTTTCCAATAAAAAATGGCTGAGAAATCTTGTACCAACCGGGACACATTTTTCTACTTTTTCGAAATTTCTTGTCGGTTTCTTTCATTCTATATAGTTTACAAATAAAGTAATAATAATTATCTACAATCTGAGCCAAAAAATAATAAGTAATTCGCAAAAATTCCATCTCGTGTTTTTTTTCTCGAACGCTAGCCCAATCAATACCCTTAAAGCATATTTCTCAGAGATTTTATTTCTGAAATGCAAAGAGGTGTCAATCAATGCTTGAAGGAGATATTGTCCATTAAATGATGGGTGTCTGATGCTCAGAAGAGGCTTACCTATTAAAGTGTAGATTGATATTGATCATTGTTCATGTTCTCTTGAGATACACACCGATAAGAAAGTCAATAACTACTTGGGAAGATAACGTGGCTCTAAATAGTCTAAACAACTCCCCTTGTCCACCCCCCCCCCCCCCCCCCTAGTCACATTTGATTGAATCAGATCAGGCCAACTCGAAATCACATTCACTATGTCGAACACAGCCTCAGTTAATTTCAGCTTCACATCCCCATCCACCTCCCAATTGATGGTGTAGCATGGTCCAAGCTTGGTATACAACTTGTACCTTAACACTTTACCATGGTACAGAGTATCAACTCTATTTTAGTCATCATTTTCATCTTTTTCCTCCCAGACATGCCGAATGTATTTGTCCATTATGGAATTTGGATCTTCAATTAGGTCCTCTACCAGTTACTTCCTCGTTGCAAATATTGTAGGAAACAAGTCCACTATCGTGGCTCTACCATCGACCACTTTTACGAGGTCTTTTTCAAGCCCTTTTCTCCCTCTTTGCACTGCCTTCCTTTCTTTCTCTGCCAGGTGCTGCCTCTTTCTCTTTTCAATTACTACAGCTCTTTCTTTCCTAAGTTTGTGCAACTTAGCTGCATGACTTATGGCAAATTTGACAAGGTGTTGCTGCACCACTGTTGGTTTAGATTCAAGGCAAGGAAGGGTGTGATTCTTTCGACATTTTTTTTTTGTATAAACAATATGTATTTATATAGGATTGGGGAACAGGCTTTCGCCTATAGTACCCTCTCCTTAAATTACAATATATACAGAATCAGAAAAAATATATATATCGGGTGGGCCAAAAGTAATGTCCCAACTTTTGACCTTCACTATTATCCAAGGCATTTACTCAAATGGACTGAAATATTTTGCGTATGATTAGTTTATTATATTATCTACCTTTGGTTCGAGTTTGAGTGATATCGCATCATTAACCTTTAAATGGCATACAAAACTAAATCAGACGTCGAAAAATGTAATGCCGGAATGTTGTCATACCATTTGTTTCCTATAAGAGGTGATCATTATGACCTCCATCTTCATTCTGTACAGCTCTCAGTCGCTTTTTCCACGAGGCAATACATTTTCTGACTTCAGCAGTTGAAATGTGATCCCAGCATTTTCGAATTTTTACCTTGAATTCTGTCTCTGTGAATAAAGTGCGACCTTAATAGACATTTTCCGAGAGTGAGTCCCAGATGTTGTTAGTTAGGGATTTTAAATCTAACTGGGCAGTTTATGTTTTAACATCATCTAGGCCCTCTGTTTAGACATTTTGGCACCTCAAACCCAGGAACATCCCATACGACCCTTGATTGGCTGGTGACACCATGGCACCCATGTTCCTTCAGCAACGTTAGACATTTGCATTATCTACCGTTGCTGGATTGATGGGGTTTTCTCGTCATTATCAACTAATGACCTCGTTTAAAAAACACTATACGTCACATTCAATTTCTGACCGTTGAGACTGATTATCACAAGGTAAATTTGCTTCAAGAAATTTGACGTCTGGTCATTCGAAAGTTTTCCCGCAATAATTTGTTACAATGAATATAACTGGTCGACAATAATCATTCGACCAATCAAAGTTAATGACGAGAAAACCTTATCATGATAGCAACGGATTAATGTAATGAAATGAAATGATAGCCGTTGCTAAAGGAACATGCATGGCACCATGCACATGGAGGGATAATTTCAGAAGACTCCGGCATTAAATTTTTCGACCTCTGATTTAGTTTTGTAAGCCATTTAAAGGTTAATGATGCGATATCACTCAAACTGGAACCAAAGGTAGATAAAATCATGAACTAATCACATGCAAAATTTCAGTGCATTTGAGTAAATGCTTTGGATGATAGTGAAGGTCAAAAGTTAGGACATTACTTTAGGCCCACCCGATATATAGGTTTGGCTATATATAGCCACAGGGGCTCGTAGTAATATTTTTTTTAAATATTGTTATACGGTTATAAGAGAAATGAGAAGGGAGGACACTAATTTTGGGGTCAAAATTGAAATAGAAATTCGGCGCCTTTCTTCGCCTCGAAAACGGCCAAGTCTTTGGTCTAACCGATATATTTAGGTAAATAAAGCAGATTTTGAATGATAGACTGGTTTACGACGGAGTAATTACCGTTTTTGTGTTCCAAGCGGAGCAAACATGGTTCGGACAACTTCTTTGTAGGTCATTTTCCGCTAGCTTCAAGACGAATTACCAGGTGAGTTTTCATTGGTCCAAATTTGAGTTAATAATTGACGTCATTGTATGACGTCCAGAAAAATAAATTTCTATTTTTATTTGGACCAATGAAAACTCACCTAGTATTTCTTCTCGAAGCAACCGGAAAATGACCTACAAAGAAGTTGTCCGAAGCATGTTCGCTCCGCTTGGAACACAAAAACGGTAATTACTCCGTCGTAAACCAGTCTGTCATTCAAAATGTGCTTTTTTTACTTAAATATATCGGTTAGACCAAAGACTTGGCCGTTTTCGTGGCGAAGAAAGGCGCAGAATTTCTATTTCAATTTTGACCCCAAAATTAGTGTCCTCCCTTCTCATTTCTCTTATAACTGTATAACAATATTTATAAAAATATAACTACGAGCCCCTCTGTATATAGCCACCTCAGATGATCCCACATTATGTGATACCATAGTACCATGCCAGAGTGCTCAAATAGTAAGCTAGTGGGCTACGCTTAATGCTAACGACAATGGTACACTCCAGATAGAGTGCTCAACAAGGTATGAACAAAGGAGTTTATATAACTGCAAACAGTACTGTTTCGGCCTTCTGGGCCTCATCAGTGCAGTGCTAATACTGGAGTTGAGGTTTGGCTATATATCCACCTCAGATGATCCCACATTATGTGATACCATCGTACCATGCTAGAGTGCTCAAACTAGCAAGCTAGTGGACTACGCTTAATGCTAACGACAATGGCACACTCCCGATAGAGTGCTCAAATATGTATAAATAAGTTTAAAGATTATAATATAATACAGATTATGACACATGCTGCTATAAGTTATAAATATAAATACAGATTGTAGGTCAATTCAGAGATATAGAGCAAAACCGACAGCTTAAGGTTAGAAAATGATGTACTGCTGTAAATATCTGGATAGTTTCTGAAATGTTTTCATTGCCAAATAAAAGTGTGGGTAAGATGATAAGGTGTTTTGGTAGGAGATTTATAGATTGGTTTCGTGCATCACAATGCAATTTACAGTCAAGTAGGTAGTGTTGATTATCTTCTGATCCATGACCACAACTACAAACGGATGAATCGGATGTGCCTCATATGCTTATGTCCTTGAAGATCGCTGCAAGAGAGACGGAGGCGGCAGTGAAGAATTTGGTTAAGACGAGTGCTAAAGTAGAATTGCGGAGGAATTTTGATATCATTAATTTTGAGTTTATTTTTGAAGATTGAGAGTGAATTTTTTATAGAAGATGGTAGGTTACTCCAGAGTTTGATTGTAGATGGTATAAAAGAATTCGAAAATATATAGAGAATCTCACCCGAGTATCTATTGATATCAGATATATCAACACAAGTTGATAAAGTGGAAGAACTCCGAGGCTTGCCGAGTTAAAGTTTCTGATATTCTGATCTGCATTTTCTAATTAATTTTACATACTGGTTTCTAATGATCCTGAATTGTTTCCGATCAGTTTCAGAATTCGATCTGACAGCTTTCTTATGAACTCTATTCTTTTGTCTACTCACGTTTCTGTGTTATTCATCCAAATTTTATCTCTCGGTCTAATAGTTACAATTTTGTTTGGGATGATGGTTTTTGCAATTCTTGTCAACTCACATGAAAAGTTTGATGTAGAATTATCAATATCATTCTCATCAACAAGTGTGTCCCAGGCAGTACCCGAAATAGCTTGTCTCAATTTGTCATAGTCAGTCCCATTATAATCCCATACCTGTCTTTGAAATGAATGAAGTCTCGAGTGTTAACTGACAATGCACAGGGCAATGATCACTACAGAAATTTGCCGAGATTCCAGAATCAGAACTTAGACAGGGACAATTTGTCAAAATTAAATCGATAAGGGTTTCTGAGTTTTCTGTGTAACGTGTAGGTTTATCTATAATTCATTTGGCTGAAGTTAAAAAGGGTCATAGCATTGTGAATAAAAGAATTTGAAATGGTTAAAAAGTCAATGTTAAAATCTCCAAATATCAAAATATTATTTATAGGATCACTCGCTGCAAACTGTAGTCTCTATAGTGTTAACAAGAAATGTTTACGGACGGACCGAAGGACAGGGGCGATGACAATATACGACCACATATTCATGTGGGCGTATAAAAACACGGTTTGCACTGCTAATTCTACCATACCCGGAGTGTTAAAGAATAATAAAAAATGAAGCCTATAAAAAAAACTAAAAAAGTATGTACTATCTAATGAGTAATGGAGTATGGAATAATCAATGTTTCATTTTGTTGATATATTCGCATTTTTTATTCCAGGAGGACAAGCTGCTGCTAACAGACTTTCTAGACAGCTTAAATCCCTTAATAAAAAAAAATTAAGATTTCATTCAAAGTTTTAATGAGTTCATTAAATAAGATTCAGCTCATATACCAGTACCTTTTGACATAATCAAATATACTACATCTCTCTTCTGGAATGATTCTGTCACAAATTCTTAAGAGCTCTATTATCACCACCGCTAACAGTTATAACAAGCTATAAACCTAAAACAAAGTTTGTTGAAAGGTCGAGCGAGGAGCAGCAAATGGTAAATGAAGAGATGACTTCCACAATAGAATATAATATGTTTTCTGTCAATCATTGGGAGAATCTCCAGGGAAGATTGTAACCTAAGAATATTGAATTTAAAATTTAAGATCTTGTAGAGAGGTTTAAAAAATATATTGGAGATAGAGAATCTCCTTCACTTTTTATTAAGACTCGCTTACAAGTAACTGCAAGTAATAATAATATGTTTGATGTTCTGGATAGTGAGTGTGAAGAACTTTCTGACAATGAAGAGCTTATTTAACAAATATGTTCTCCTCTTGATTACAAGATAGATAGATTGATTTCAAAAGGCAGGGAAAATCGACTATTTTATTTTGATGTTTTGTGCTACTTGAAATAAGGCGTTCTGCTAAATCTACATGATCAATGTTTAATATAATATAATACATTAAATATAAAGTTCAACATGAATGTGATAAGTTAAAGGGACACATTCACTATTCTGTGACCAATCAAACCTTAGAAAAAGAAACGATATATTTAAACTTAGCTAATCAGTAATGCTGTTCATGTAGCTCACCTTTGAAATTTGATGTAATCAGTATTAGATATAATATGATAATATTATGTTTACTCTTATAGACACCTTATGTCACTTTTCATTTTAAAAATTTACTCATGTATTGATATCCTTCCTCAAATGACAAGTTGATTAGCTGCTACCAATATATTGTCAATGTGCTTATATGAATTTAGAGATTCGTTTTACGGTTGAGATCGTTTATGCTTTGTTTTATTATATATACATTTTGATTTAAATGTATGAGTTTAAAATGATAAATGTAGTTTTATTTTTTTGTAAAAAGAAATACATCACGTATTAAATTTTAAATGAATTAAAATAAGTAAAATTAGTATGCATTTCTTTCCTCCGATCTTTTCCTTTTAGACCAAGTGACGTATGGGGCTTGCGGTGGCAATTTCTACAAATTGGATTGACATTCAGTTATTTGTATCTACCGAAACAATTAAAGCACAGTTGTTTCTCGAAATTTGTGGTAGGAGTGGCTACTTGACTCGGGTACATGTAGTTAGCTTTACCTGATTCTTGAATTGTCAGCTCTATACATATCGAATCACAGAGTATTTCTATAGTCTAATTATCATTGCAGTTTTCTCTGGTTATATTTGTTCTGAATTCAGGCGGTAATTTACCTAGTAAGATGGGAATCTACAGTGACCCGAACATTTCTTGGCATTGTCCAAGCGATTCAAGACCTCGAATGTACGCTTCTGATTTATCGTAGAATGATCTGATGCCCTGTAAACGTTTATAAGGCATTGGTGACTTGATGTGCTCGACCATAAAGATTTGACAAAATTTTGACAGTTATAATTGTGATAAGTCATGGCAAGTCCTGAAATTACGCTAGTTGTGTCTGGTTTCAAAAACTGATTTTAGACAGTTTCTTTCATAAGTGAAGACAGTTACTCAAACATTAAGAAACTACATGTATTTGATATATAGTGCATTGATTTCAATGCTGAAAAGTAGATTGCTTTTTCAAAATACATGCTTACATTTCCCATTAATACTTTCATTTTCATAATTCGGTCGAGCTGTTTAATTCTTCTTTCTAAAAAAACCCAGTAAAATACAATATCTTCACTAAACATTTGAAGCCGTCAAATACAACAGTGAAGGACTTACCCTCACCTCATCTTTAATATGTGTATGTATTGTCAATATATATATATTCAGAAAAAATATGTTAAAAATCAAACAATTTGATATATTTGAGCAAAGTAAGAAAATGTGTAATCTGCAAAATAGATCGGAGTGTTTCGGACTTATTTATTAATTTATTAATATGCAATGTAAAAATGTCTTTATGTCAGAGACTATCCTATATTTTAGTGTCTATATTTCCTCTTGTTATTATATACTTGTGTGGTATACCAACTCCACATAAATTGGTGCCGTGATGGAAGAACACTGTTTTAGAAGTAATTAGACATTATTTTCCACACTGTTTTTCAAAATGTGTACACTGTAAAAACAAACTATGAATTTCAACTGGCGAAATGTCTTCGGCCGTTTCTTACTTAACACTATGTCTTCATCATTCCTGACTGGTCTACAAAACCTGACAGTGATGATGCACAGAATGTGAGAGGATTTACAGTAGAAAAAGAGCTGGTTTTCGCAGTCTTTTTTACAAAAAAAGATTGAAGAATCTCCAATATTATTGAAAATGGTGAATGGTGATAGAAATAAATATGGAGCTTTCTGTAGATGCAAAAAAAAAAAATAGTTTAATTAAGTTAGGCCTATATCAAAATCAAACAGCTATATCATGGCAATTAATACTAATATTATCTAATATTGGTTAATGCCACTGGCCATTTTATTGAGTGCTTAAACTATTCATTAGTTCACAGTTCTATGATTAGAAACATCAATTAATTAAACAATAAGCATGTAAGAAACAAAAAATGAATACTGACGATCAATTTCAACTACAGACAGTTGAATATCATCATGCTTTTCCTCATCAGCTGTAAGAAATATAGAATCTGTTTAGTTTACATTGGGACCTAACAGTTGATAAATTATCTTTCTTGGATATATTTCTTGCTGGAATGGCCTCAGATGTACGCAAATTAATCCTAATTTTCAAAATTTTCCTGCATGAGAGATTACGCCCCCCCCCCCCCACAGACCCATTTCCATATAGTCCCTTAAATGATATTCTAGGTGGACCAAAGACTAAAAATGTTTCATCAAATGAATCTAATCTGACCATCAACAAGATTTTTGGCTAGAATGGCCTCGAATGCACACAAATCAATCCTAATTTTCACAATTTTCAAAAAAACGAGCGCCAATCGATCTGGTATATGTGGCGCCTACTTGATAATTCTCTGCACCCAGGATGCGTCGACATGATTCAGGTTCAATATGAGAGAACGTCATTTGTTCTGCCTCCTCACAGTAATTGATGCCCCCTCCCCCTCCCTAGACATGCAGGCTGGCAACGGGCCTGGCCCCTCTAGATTTCGATGTCTGGCAATGGGGGTGCCATCTGGAATGCTCAGGAATTCATTTGTGAAGTAGCTGAATCGCTGTATGATACATGATGACCTAACACAGTAGAATTTCACAGTATATTTTCGATTGCATTTGCGAATGTTGGGCTCTTCCTTGGTAGTATACGTCCACCTCTCTTATTCGACAATAAAACCTAACTGAGGACAGATCTGTTGAATATGAATTTAATTTTTGCAGAAAATTAAATTCAAAAAATTTATAAAAATCAAGGGAATGGCATATTCTACATTGGGTCTTCGTTTTGTACCTGGGTCTTCGTTTTGCACCTAGTTGGGTCTTCGTTTTGTACACGGGTCTTCGTTTTGTACCTAGTTGGGTCTTCGTTTTGTACCCGGGTCTTCGTTTTGTACCTAGTTGGGTCTTCGTTTTGTACCCGGGTCTTCGTTTTGTACCTAGTTGGGTCTTCGTTTTGTACCCGGGTCTTCGTTTTATACCTGGGTCATTGGTCTTCGTTTTGTACTCACCCAGGCGTGACTTGCTATTTCACGCATTTATCGATGAACGAGATTTGTTACTATTTATAGAACACGACCGCGATCTTGTCAATGTTTATTTTACATACTTATTTAGTGAAGGCCTCATTCTGCAGATGAGGAACCGTAACAGTCCCAACAAACATTTCTGGGGATCAAAATAGGAACTGATACTTTTCCGACAGGACATTTCATGGCCACTTACCTTGTTGACTGTAGAGTAAGATATGATTATTGAGATCGAGTGGATTTTTATAGTATCTGTGTTGTATCGTAGCATGATTTTCTTGTAATTCTGTCATTCGGGACTCGTTTGGGTGATCCACATTTATAATTTAATCTCAATCTCAAAGTATTTTTTATATATTTCAATCAAATTTAAAAAACAAAATAGCCAATTTCAAAAGAAAATCATTAAAGAATCGATAAGAAGAAGCTGCGTCTATGATAAATAGCAAAACTAACAAAAATATGCTACACAAGAGTAAACCTATCGCTGAAATGTATTCAGTTATTGTTGAAATGCTAGAACAAAAATTAATCCGAAAAAACAATTTATGGTACATAGCTACTGCATTCATGGAAAAATGTAGTTACCTCCCCTTTCAACAGGTCCTTTTATTATACTGTCGTTATGCTATATATACATTTGTTACTGTGAATATATACTGTTATTGTTGTTACATATTGCTCATTATTATGTTTAATCAAAACGTTTAAAACTAACTTTCTTGTGAATTCATACCGCAATGTCCCAAAAATCACAGAATATTACATTCTGTTCATAAAGAAAAGTGTAAATAGAATTAGTATTAATTTTGGATTAAATTTTGGCTATAGTTTAAATTTTGTAGCTTTATATCTTTCAGATTATCAGTTATTATTTTGTAAATTTAGAATATGTAATTTTTGGTCTATATTAGTCATTTATTTACTTATTTAATTTCAAGGGACTAACACCATGACCTTGACCCCTTTGACACTTATGGAACTTTGCATAATGGGTCACATCCTAGTCAACATTGACCTTTGGTCATAGGGTTGAACCTATGACCCCTTTGACACTTATGGCACTTTGCATAATGGGTCACATCCTAGTCAACATTGACCTTTGGTCATAGGGTCAAGGTCATGGTGTTAGATTGTAGGGGTCAACTAAGGGGTCATGTTGACCTTGACCCCATGACCCTAGGTCAATTAAAGCCTAAAGGAATAGAGTTCCGGAAAGTGATGTCAGATGTGCCCAAATTAAATAACCCTTTCCCTGACCCCTAATTGACCTATAGTCATGGGGTCAACGTCTACATGACCCCATCAATGAACCCTACAATTTGACACCATGACCTTGACCCTAGGTCAATTAGGGGCTAGGCAACGGGGTTTGCAAATATGGGCACATGTGACATGTACATCACTTTCTGGAACTCAATTCTTTGGGCCCTTATTGACCTAAGGTCATGGGGTCAAGTCATATATGTCATCCTAGTTGACCTTGACAATCTTACGCAATGACCTTGACCTCCGGTCTTTTTTGCCTTACTTGATAATTCATCATTTTTAACTTTTAAAAAAACAAAAAACCGATTTAACCGATTTGAAATTTTTTTTCTTTTTGATTAGAATGATTATATGTACTAACAGCCTTAATTTCAGGTTGATCGAACCATACAATTTGGAGAAAAAAGGTCAAAATATACTCCCATATTGGGTATGTTGTTGACTTGTCAAGCCAGAGTGAGAGTTGAAGGAATAGAGCTACCAAGTTGAAATTTGGCGTGTGTCATCAGACCATTAAAATGGACTTGTATGCAAAATTCCAAGTTGGGGATGCTGAAAAAGTGTAAAAATATTTCCAAATGAACGGAAAAGTATATAGGCTAATGTTGACTTGTTAAGCCAGAATGAAATGTGAAGGAATAGAGCTACAAAGTTGAAATTTGACATGTCAGTTCATATCATTAATACGGACTTTAAGCAAAATTTCAGGTTGATTGCATGAAAATTGTAGGTTTTGAGACTACAAAATAATGCAAAATTGAAATTGGTGATGGGGGTGGGGGGCTATTTTGAAGCTTATTACTCGAAAAGTACACCTTGGATCTTTATAAAATTTAAGAGCATGTTTGTTGTCTTAATAAAGAAATAGGTAAAGAAAATTGAGCTTTGGAACTACAAAATTTATCAATTTCCAGCCAAATGACTTAAAAATTTAATGGATTTTTATCATATTGTCATAATTTCAAGCCCTGGATTGTGCTCTATATTAGGTGAATTGTGAATGTGTTAAATTAAAACTTATATGAAAAGATGCGTATTTCAATTCTCTTTCTGTACATATAACAAACTAAGGAATCGGTTGATTAGTTATGGAGTTATTAACAGATTATCATTGTCGGTCAATTATCTCTAACGTAGTTTCTATGCCAAGACCACGTGTTATTGACACCAAGGCCACTTCATGAGTTAATGATTCGCTCAATTTTGAAGGTATCAGATTGAAATTTACAAAAAAGATGTGATTTGGCATTTTCTTTCTGTCCTATAATTTTTCATTCAATCAGTTGATTAGTTTTGGAGTAATTGGCCGTTTATTAATTAGCAAAGAGCGCGGACCTGGGAGAAAGCATGACAACTACGTGTTTGTTTATATTGTCAGGTGTGTGAGTGAGACAAGGGCCAAAGCCTATATCTCAAAATGTGCACCTTGGATCTTTATGAAATTTTTGGGCTTGAAAGTGTACTTAATAAGGTAGCAGCCAATGAAATTTGAGCTTTGAAACTCAAAAATTTGACCCCTTGACCTCCAATTGAAAGTCGTTATAATCGACTTTTTTCGTAAAGTTAACTTGTCAAGTCTGAGTGAAAGTTGAAAAAATGCAGCTATCAAATTGAAATTTGTCATATAGTTTCATGTCATTGATACTGGCTTGTATGAAAAATGTTAACTTGATAGCATGCAAATTATGGATTTACCCATGCAAAATAATGCAAAATTGAAATTTAGAAGAGGGGGGTGGGGCTGTTTGAAGGCTTATTTCTCAATATGTGAGTTAGATCTTTATGAAATTAGAGGGCATGATAGTGTTGTTAATAAGGTAATTAGCAATTAAATTTGTGCTATGAAACTACAAAATTTAACACTTTTACAGCCCCAAAATATTAATGTAACCCATTTTTGTTTCTTATTGGGCCCAAAATTGGGCAATTTTCCCTTTTAATGTTACCAAACCATAAGGCATTGTTAGTTAATAGCTTTATCTTTATTTTAATAACACTATAACATTTAATTGAAGCATTTTTCTGAGATGTTATTCTATATGAAATTATTGGATTTTAATAATAAAAAATTTGGTATGGACCAATAGGTCTTTTTATGGGCTTTTTAGAACTGGTCTTGTTTTTTTTGTATCTAAAACAACAAGAGAAATTGAGCTGTTTAAAAAGAGTAACCCCTTGATTTATTCAATCTCAAACTAGTCAAAGTCGAAGTCAAATGTATTTGACCTAGGTCACATGCAGGTCACGTAGCTTTAGGCTGCATACTCAGTGAATTTTGAACGTATCAAATTGAAACTTATATGGAATGATGCGTTATTCAATTATCTTTCTGTACATATAATAATCCAAAGAATTGGTTGTTTAGTTTTGGAGTAATTAACACATAATCTATCGAGGTCAGCCAGTTAAGGCAGCGTGGTTAATTCTAGGTCACGTAGGTCGCAAATAGGTCAATTCGGTTAGACGCTAACTACTCGATCAATTTTGAAAGTAGCAGATTGGAATTTACAGGATAGATGGGATTGTGTCCTTTTTTTCTGCCCTACAATTTTTAATTTAATCGGTTGATTAGTTTTTGTGTAATTAGCAGTGTTTATGTTTATTCGGATAGGGTTCACGCGTGTCAGCAGGTCATGCTCTTTAAGCGGCGACTAATCAACGAAAAATGAAAGTTAGAAATTGCAATGTCTGTAACCAATACTTGCAATACCTTATACTTGCAAAGACGTATTTTATTAAAGAATAGGACAATTAGTTAATGAGTAATGATCACTTGAAACGAAAGGTCAGCGATGTTTAGGTTGATATTAGCCTACTTGGGTAGTGTCAAGATATTTCGGGGGGTCATGTTCTTAAAGCGGCGACTAATTAACGAATAATGAAAGTAAGACATTGTAATGTCTGTGACAAATTCATTTTTGATTTATCTTTCGAAAGATGTTTCTTATCAAAGAATACGACAATTACTAAATGAGTATTGAAATTAAACGGCACCGATGTTAGGGTTGATATTGGCCTGCACTTCCCACAGGTGCAGATGTTTGCACCCTGAAAACCCTGAAGAATAGTCTATTTTATTCAGACATTAAAATATTTGTTTAATTAATATGTTAGTTTTTTCTAAAGCAAACATGGATCAAAGTAACAGTAACATGTTTTTTTGTATGAGAAAAGTTAATGGTTTTCGGTCCGTAACCGAAAGAATTTCCAAGATCGTTGAAACCTCCCTTTTTGTCCGACGGTATGAGCATGAAGGTCTTATAAATAGCAAAGTAAACACGAAGAATCTCGGACTACGTACCCCATTTCGAACTACGTACGAGGAGGTAAAACTCCACACTTTCAAAGAAACTTGCTAGGTATCCCCCCCCCCCCGAATACTATACAGACTATACTTATGTAGTGTTTAAATTGTATATATATATTCATATTTATATATTAGCTATTTATTATATTTATCTATTTATTTATTGTACATATACTAGTATTTATATTGTATATAGCCATCATCACCACTTTCATCACCATTTTTATTTATTTATTTGGTCCGTATTGATTTGACTATGCCCAAAACAACTGTCACGTGGAGAAAACAGCGCCGCTGTCCGACATGTTTTAAGCTTGTCACCAAGCTCTCACGCCATCTGAGAGAGGTGCACAAGGTTTCGGCAGTGAGCGCTAGGGCCCAATCCATTTCTCACAGCAAATCGATAGGGGCCAAATTCCGGTGTACGTTCCAAGATTGCGAGGCGAGAGTTTGTCGGTTAGATAACCACCTCAGATCATTCCACAAACTCTCGCCTCCCGAGGTGAAACCCCTCATGGACGAATTCAAGGCCATGAGGCGGTTCGCTAGGGACAACACCCATGAAAATGATGAGGAAAGTGATGATGATGATAAACCTACTGTACATAATGTAAATAATTCCAATAAAATAAATAATGTTGTAAATAGTGTAAATACATGTAGTTCAAATAAAGTAAATAATGATAATGATTTTTCAGTCGACCCAAATCAAGGCCCCTCCAGACGTGATACCTCGTCATCGTCATCATCTTTACGTCGTCAGAAAGTCTACGAATTCTGCGACGAAGATGATGACGATGATGATGTGGCTTATACCACTCGAAAGCCCACAACGCGTCAGGCATCATGCACAGTCACATCGGCATCCTTGTCAGCATCATCATCTTCTGTTAACATCGGTGATGAAGATGATGATGATGATAATGATGCCGATTATCATCCTCCTGGTGAGGATGATAGTGACTGTGATGAATTGATTAAACCGGCCTCCAACCTTTATTAGGGTGTTAATTGGGCTATTTCACGTTATGAAAAAATGGAATAAGTATATGAAATAATGATTTCTTGAGACTTGTTGTGCATTTGTTGATGATTTGGGGTCCTTCTCGATAGTTTAAGGTTGATTTCATGTCAATCAGATTTTTTTTAATGAGTTGACAGCCCTTTCAAACATGTCATAAAAATTGGACATTTCAAACCTTTGATACAAGTTTAAAAAAATGTGAATGGATCAATCTACATCAAACTTGGCATAAATGTAGACAATTACATTGCCGAGAAACGTACAGAGCGATTTTCCAAAAAAAATTATTATTTTGGTGGTTACCATGGAAATACGAAAATTTACGAAAATTTAAACGTAGGTACGGCAAACATTTTTCAGGGGCCAAACTGATTAGAATTTCTCGAAAAAACTCTCTGTACGTTTCATCCTTATTGAATAAGCTTTCAATCAAGACCAAGATCGTAATTTTCCAATAAAAAATGGCTGAGAAATCTTGTATCAACCGGGACACATTTTGCTACTTTTTCCTAATTTTTTAGCAAAAACTAACGAAATACCTAATTTCTTTTCGGTTTTTTCATTTTATATAGTTTACAAATAAAGTAATAATAATTATCTACAATCTGAGCCCAAAAATTATAAGTAATTCGCAAAAATTCCATCTTGTGTTTTTTTTCTCGAACGCTAGCCCAATCAATACCCTTAAGAAACAATCTTGTGAATGAATTTATAAAGCATATTACTTTCAACGACGGGTCCGTAAAGGAGGTGCGGAATGCGCAGGCGCATGGCCGCCAAGTGTTCAATGTTTGGTATGCCATGGCCAAGGGCAGGTCAGTCTCCTTGGAGATGTTTAAGAGGACTGACCTGGCCCTTGAACATTGGTACAAACCAATTGGGAGTAGCATGCAGGTTCATGCTACTCGACCCGGAACTATCATATCTTATATGTAGTCTCCGCTTATTTATTCAATTCTTAAATATCCATCACAACCCCATAGTCAAGGATAACTACTTGATTTGGCTAGATACCTTGGCGACCTGGCGTGGAGGTATCTAGCCAAATTAAGGATGTTATACTTACGGCTGAAGAAGCCGATGTCATATTGACTAGTTCCGAATCCTTAGAGGTGGAGCAGCTCCTCGACGGATTCGATGCAGCGGACGTTGCCCGGCCACCGGTAGAGCCAGATGTATACCAACATATTCTGGCCTACCTTTTTTTCATCTATTGTGGATATCCGGGCAACGGTCCATGGCACTGGTCAATATGACCCTCGGGGAATTTAGGGGTGCTGTGGCTGAGAATGGTAAAATGGTCATTACCGTTCTCAGCCACAAAACCGGGGATATTGCGCCGGCGCAATTCCCCACTTCCGTACAACTCTATAACAGGTTGGCTTTGTACGTTACAAACATACGGAAATGGACGTCGCTGGCTGATTCCGAACCCGTATTTTTGCTACGTACAAAGTACAATAGCAGAATAGATATTAGCTCCATGAGCCGCATTATGTCCAACAGATACAGCCATCTTATCGGGGGACGCCGAATTTCCAGTCGATGCATACGAAAATCACTGGTAAATGAATTCTACATTAAGCACCCCGATACAAAGACACAGAGGACATATTACCAATGCTCGGCATCTGTCAACACCTCTGCCAGCATTGGTAATATGATTGCCAACCTTTCCTCTACTGAAAATAATACATGCAATAATGACAATACAGATGTACGTACGATACCTGCCCCAAACACATTAATTTCAACCCAGTCACCCCTGTCACCCCCGTCACCCCAAATCCCCAGACCATTCCTCCTCCTCTCCGATAAAGTCACCCCAGCCAGTTTCAACGTCGTCCGGACTGGCATCAATAGCCCAACATGGGCGCCGAGCATTCATTCCGGACGACGTTGAAACCCTAACTAGGGTAGTTCGACCCATTCTGGTTGGGGCCTTAAAATGCAACATCCCCAATATACTATGCTTAATAAGTGAAGAGAATGACCTTTCCGCCAGTTGTTTGTTGGAAAGCTATACCCACAAGCAACTGGTGGATCGTGTCAAATACATGGTGAAAAAGACGAAAAAACAACAGTAGTCGAACAAATGTATATATACATGTAAATATATTAGAACAAAACCCAAAAAACTTAATAAAATATAAAAAAAACAAAAAAAATAATGTAAATACTTCAATAACTTATATGTATATACATGTAAATATAATAGAAAAAACCCCAAAAAACATAATAAAATATAAAAAAACCAAAAACATAATGTACATACTTCAATAACTTATTTGTATATACATGTAAATATAATAGAAAAAAACCAAAAAAACATAATAAAATATAAAAAAAACAAAAAAATAATGTAGATACTTCAATAACTTATTTGTATATACATGTAAATATAATAGAAAAAAAAAAACCCCCAAAAAACACAATAAAATATAAAAAAAACAAAAAAATAATGTAGATACTTCACTAATTTATTTGTATATACATGTAAATATGTAATAGAAAAAAAACCAAAAAAACACAATAAAATATAAAACAAACAAAAACACTATGTACATATTTCAATAATTTATTTGTTTATATATATATGGTCGGCTTAGGGGATGCCTCCACGTGGCGCCGACTGGAAACTGGTGAGCACATCAAATGTTCACCAGGCGAAAATCCCCTGTTTAAATCAATTAGGATAATAATAAATAAATAAGTGTGCAATTAGGGAAACTGTTTACAGCCCTATGGAAATGAATATGATATTTTTTTTATACATTTTTGGGGCATGAATATGATACGTTTGCCCTAAAACATGTAGGACCAATTTGGTATGGGTCGATAGTCCTGTTTATTGACTTTTTAGAACTGGTCTTGTTTTTTTTTGTAGCTAAAACAACAAAAGAAAACGAGCTGTTTAAAAAGAGTAACCCCTTAATTTATTCAATATTATTGAGCGTTCAATGAATTTGACTTGTGTCACATACAGGTCACGTACACAGGGACCAGTAACAAATGCCTACTGTTTATTAAAAAAAAAAAAAAAAAAAACTAGAACTGTTCAGATAACAGTACTGATGCAGGGCTTGTTACGACACAAAGGTACGACCGGTGCGGCAATATTTCTTGTGCATGCCCTGTACTCATACTCTTATAGCACATGCGACACAAACAGATTTTGAAGGAATTTGGGTAAGAAATAAGAAAGTTGGCGATGCGCATGCGCACAACTCAAATTCAATATATTCATGATATATCGGATCTAATTATACACATACATGTCAATTTTGAAGATATTCGAATAAGAAATAAGAAAGTTGGCGATGCGCATGCGCACTACACAAATTCAATATAATGTTGATACATCGGATCTAATTATACACATACATGTCAATTTTAAAGAAATTCGGATGAGAAATAAGAAAGTTGGCGATGCGCATGCGCACCACACCAATTCAATATATCCATGATATTTTGAATCTAATTATACACATACATGCCAATTTTGAAGAAATTCGGATAAGAAATAAGAAAGTTGGCGATGCGCATGCGCACTACACAAATTCAATATATCCACGATATTTCGAATCTGATTATGCACATATATGTCAATTTTGAAGAAATTTGAATGTGAATTAAGAAAGTTGATAATGCGCATGCGCAGAACCTAAATCTAACATTTCCCCTGAATTCGCAATCCGATCATGCATATACGTACCAAGTTTCATAAAATTCGGATAAGAAATAAAAAAGTTAGTAAATTAAGTGGAAATGTACCTTTAAATGTAGTTCCGTATGCATAAATTACAGCATGACGCTGTTCAATCCAACCTAGAGTGTTCTTATATGTTATAACTGGACACAAGAAATAGTTATCAGAAAACAGTGTGAACATAGCTTTAAATTAACACCCTAAACTTTGATTTATATCTGTGTTGACAGGGTCACTGACACTAATTAACCGAAATACCTCTATTAAATACATTGCACGTTGGTATGCCAATTTTGAATAATATGCTGGAAAGGTATGCATATTATACATCATTGGATGCGTCTTGATGCGTAGATTACGAATATGCAAAAATTATGATATTTGCACAAAAAGGGTAGCTGCTAGAGCCATTTAAAACAAATTTTAAACTTTTTTCAATTGCTTTTAAAACCGAAAGTTACGGTCAAAAACAAAAAATGAAAATACCAGTGGATAGATATTGTCGAGAACTTGGTGTCAGGAGAAATTCAAGGTCATGGGCGGTCAAGGTCACAAGAAAAATGACTTCTAATATTGAGCAATCTAAAAAAATTTCAATTAAAAATTACAAGAAAGCAAAATAAAATTTCAAAATTCGGATCCCTACACAATGGTCTTAAACGACTAACGTTTCGATGAGTACCAGAATCATGAAAATCGGATAATAATTGAGAGACAAGTAGCAATTTAAAGAAATGTTACTATTATCCAAGATGGCGGAAGATTTGACGTTTCCGGTTTAATTTTTTTTGCTAAATCTGTGTCTAATGATATGTCTAGTTACATGCATGTATTTATTTCCGTGCATCTGTGATAGGTAAAAAGTTGAATATCGAACTTTAAGTGCAATTTTTGCAAAAACCAGAAAAGTTGCACAATTTCTGAAAACGGATTTAGGTTTATCATTATGATAGTATTATATATATTAAATTTCAGATCGATTGCATTATAAATAAACATTTTAGTACAGTGCTAAAATAGTTTTGCTACAAAAAGGTGCAAATATATTTGCAAATTGACATTTTTTATAAATCGATACTATGTTGTTAAATACGTACAATACAATACAGGAAACTCTATGCAAATCGAAGTGTAAATACGACTCCCAGTACTGTCCGAAATATTTCATGGATGCATAATTTATGCATAACCATATTTGCATAACTGTTCCGTAATACATTTAAAATCTAATGACCGCGGTGTACAAATACGACATGGTACGAGCATTAACGTACTATGTGCTGTTTCGTTCCTGTACTCTGTCAAGAAATCAAAAAAAAAAAAAAAAAAAAAAAAAAAAAAGAATAATCATTTGCAAAACAAAGCAGGGCGTACTTGTAAAGTACGCCCTGCAATAAATTTTTTATTGATATAGTATAATATGATAAAGGGGACCATCGAATGCTGCAAGCAAAATGTAAACAAATGGAATAAAGTCGTTTTATTACGTGAAAACACTTCGCATCTGTACCATAAATGGCTGAAATTGTTCATAAGATATCAAACTTTGAAAAAACATACAACATTCACTGCTTTACATGGCCATACTATTTTTTTACGCTCCAGATCTCATAAAATAAAAAAAAAATCAACCCGTCAGTTAAGTAGTCCACTGAATTATTGACAATTTATACGTTTAATCGAATTTATTTCCCGTTTCCGGTGAAGAATCGAGCAAATTGTTGTCAAGCCCTTTGAGAAAAACCATTTTTTACGTCTTTTAAAGACGATCCCACTAAATTTCATTTTCAATTATCATTGTTCGAACCAATTTAAACATATCTTATCGTGATCTGTCAGAATTCTCCGCCATTTTGTCGAAGAAACTAAACATTCCAAACGCATATGAGATACCGTCTATGATTGGTCAATATTAATACATACCAGCCAAGTGCCTATTTTAGACCAATCAGATTTAGCCTTTCATAATTACTTTTCTACGAACCAGTCTTCGACAAAATGGCGGAGAATTCAGAAAACGATTTTGAAAAGTTTCTTGAACAAGAATATTCTGTTGTGGAATAACAGAATCATACAACGATTTTAGAAGATTGTTACATATCTGGGATGGCCCGGAATGCAAATGTTCCATGTGTCTATGTAGTCACTAGTTTTTATCTTTTTATATCTTTTTATTTTTCCCCTTGCTTCTGTGATATTATGTGTTATTTATTTTTAAGTTATGTCGAATTACAAGCTCTACAGAGCTTATGTTATTTGTAAACTTATTCGACGTTAAATAAAGTTTCTTGTATCTTGTATCTTGTGGATAAAGTTGGCAATGTTTTGCCAGCAAAAGTTGCTGACATAATTAAACACATGTTTAATACTAAACAAGCTGATGATCGGTCAAAAGGAATAATGGAAAAATACCTGAGACCAGGCAATATTGAATTATATCCTCAAAAGATCAATACAGAAATATGGGGTCATCTGAAAAAGGAAACCATTGACTCTTTCAAATTGAGTGAGAAATTGATAAAATGTTCATATGCTGTTACGAGCTTAGTAGAACTGTTATTAAAATCTAAGAAACAGGACAAAAAGTCAGATGATAAAGACAGTAGTCTGTCTTCTGGGATTAAGGCTGGAATGGATGCTCTTTCATTACTTGGCCATATAGTGCAGAATCATAATCAGATTAGACGTGATAGTTTTCTTATGGTGAATGTCTTTCACGAAATTGATGTAGGTCTTAAGGGCCTGTATTTTTGCACCATTACTTCGAAAATGGTCCAAAACAGTTTGAATGTCATTATTGGTTGTCAGAACACCATATTTAATCACAAATTTGGCTCGTTCCTTTGTCTTCGCCTTTTGATTAGCCTGAGTTTCTTCTTGTTTTTTTACGATTTGCTTCCAACTTTTCAGCTTTTAGATTGTCATTGTTAGCTGACCTTCTACGATACATGAGAGCCCAGAACCTGCCCTTGGTTCGTGCTTGTTTCATAACCCTACTGTATTCTTCTTCATTCCTAGGGTTTTCAGCCACGAGGCTGTATGATTTCGTCTAAACATTACTCTTCCCTCCGCAGAAATGACCCCTATACTTTCGCTATTTTTCTTGATCCAGTCCTTTCATTTGCCTAGAACTTCATACGCTGTTTGGATGTACCTCTCAAGATCTCTTATATGAATGTCAGCGTCTTCCATGATGCGCTAGAATGGATCTGTAAATTGTTGATGGAGTATTCCAAGGGCACGGACTCCTGAAAGGAGGGGGACAGATTGAATGTCAGATAGAACTGCCCTCAAGAACATGTCAGTCACTTGCCAACGATGGTAAAACAACCCAGCAGCACACTCAAACAGTATGTTGAAACGGTTAGCTCGGAAATCATGAATGTGCAAACTGGCATTTTTAACTATTTCCTTTCTGTATGTAAGAAAATGTCCTGCACAACCACTCTTTTGATCCCCGCTAGGGCACAGACCATTACAATTCGTCCGAATCAGTCTCTGGACAGCAGAATCGGTGTGTGCCCAGTTGTATTCGGGTCATTCTATGGTAATGTCTGCAAATCATGTCCCAGCACTTTCCTCCCTCACATGGGAAAAATAATAGCACATATCTTATAAAGAACACCATTATTATATCTCATAATATGTTTTGTTTTGAAACATTACTAAAATTTGATGAAAATGCTGAATTGGAAAAAAATCCAGACTTCAGTATAGGGTGACCCCCCTAAAATCTTGATGTTCCAAACACCTCTTCCAATTTTTACGCATCATTTTAAACCATTAAATTCACAATATTTTTTTGGTTTTTTTCGTTCATTTGATTATGCAAACGTGTGTTGTCAGTGCTGAATTTTGTACAAACTTCAAAATTCAAATTTTTTTTTCAAAAATTTATAATATATCTTGAAAATTTAGTGTCCCAAGGTTTTGGGTCATCTCCGTCACGCAACATTCTTTTTAAAAGTCACAAGAATTGGCGCGAAATTTACTGATCATGTGACTATGTTTAAGACGACGGCAGCAATAACTAACGAGGTAAGATATTATTTTGATATGAAAACTTCCAAATTTCAACATATTTCAAAATTTCATGAGGTATCCCTGAGCGTATGTTAATTCGTTGTCATCTCCGAACGTACAAAGCTGAGGATTAGAAACAACAAGAAGATTTCTCCACAAAAATAACATTTACTTTAATCTATATCTATATATATGTATGTTTCCTCAGCGATATAGAACAACAAATCCCTATAATAAATCGTAAACACGACATCAGGAGAAATATAAAAATGGCCGCACTAACTAATTCCTCAATCCAACTTATCCAAGCTAGCTCATTTCCGAAGTTCCGTTAAGACTAACTAGTAACTAATACTAAATGAGTGTAAATCCGAAAATGAAATTATGGTGAATTCCCGTTCGAAAATCCGGTCCGGAGTGTGGTGGGAGATAACGCGCGCGACAGCATCTGAGAAGCTTACATGGTTTTTAGACAAAGTGTCATCCAAAAATTAGTAAAAAGAAAATGGCGATTCCATGACCATGAATCCGCGGCCAGTACCGACGGAAGCATAGCTAAGCCTAATTAATAAAGTTACTTTTATTAAGTAACTGTTACCACAACTTTGTCCATGTTCCTTACCTAATAATGCCTAAGCGTCAGTATGATGTGAAACTGGTGATAATAATGAGAATGATGATTATGAAGATGATAAAGTTGGTGGTTAGATGAGATGTCGTAGCTGTCAAGCGTTGACGTTATCTGCCATTTTCGTTTTGCGAGCCTCTATATATAGGCGAAGCGCGACCCGTGCTTCCGCGGTCAAGACGTGAGCGCGACTAGAAAGAAAGGGAATTAGCTTGTCCGGATTTTGTCCGGTCTAATATTTTAGACTGGTTAACATTCTACAACAATAAAATTAACATAAATTATAGATTCCAGAAAACGGACAAGGCATTTTGATTCGAAGTAGTGCTCAATGCGAAAGAACACGAAGGTAAAAAGTCGACGTCATAAAAGAGTTCCGCATCCTTACAAGAATTGTTGTATTAAAATTGAAATATTGCCTTGTCCGGTTTTTGTCCGTTTATACAGAATACAAATAACTTTCATATTAACTTGCAATGAAAACATTATCTTATAATTATAATTTGTAAACACAGAAATAACGACCTAGGCGTAACAATCTTTGATCGACTGACCTAGTGCCCTGCTAACATAGTCCCTAACGACGGCCGACGTAGTAATCTGCCGAAATAGTTCTAATTTAGTACATAAATATTATGCGTTAAGCTAAATCCTAACGGGAATCGTAATGCACATTTAACAATAATGATCAATTTAAACTATATTAAACATGTCCTACATGAGCTGTGACTCAATTAGTATTACTACTATTGTTTTGTAAACACACCATATTTCCTCTTAACGACGCGTCATGAATGACGGCAACGAGAACGGTCGTAGATGGCTTGCTTCCAAACATTATTATGACAAAACTACTGTTAATACTTATACATCCTGGCTGTGAATTAATGATTAAATATGGAAGTTTATAAAAAGCACAGTTTTGTTAATGAAAGTTAAATATTTATAATGTTTAAACCGTTCCTCTTCCCTTCATGACGACACTGAATACGGTCATAACACGGTGACCTACTTAACTACGTTATTGTTTACTATGCAGTAGACCTGGACTAAGCCATGAATAACATTGCATACTGCTTGTATGCTGGTAAAAAGCTCCCCCCCCCCCCCCAACCCACATATTACAATATTACATTTATTTTTAATTTTCTAAGCCAAAATCGACAATTGTAATGTACAAATAGCTTTGAGTCAATAGCAGACGAATTTTAAGAGTGTCAGGTGAACCGAGTCTAGCATAGTAACCTATTAATCGAGCCTAGAGTAATCCGCGAAGTACTTCCGGGTATGATGGGACTTTTCTTTAGTGCACGAGGGGGTTTAGAAATAGACTTTTTACCGTTCGTTTTCGTTGTCTAATTAGCTGTGAATTGTGAACCTTTCTATGTGACAGTTGTTGAACATAGTGAATTATACCTTTGTGAACATTGTGAGTGATATTATGAACAATATACTTAATTAATCTTATAATTTTGGTGTATTTTCTGACTTCGATATTGGCCATTGGGTAGACGCTACCAACTCTGTGCTTTCTGTGATCAGCCGACCTCTCCGTGAAAGACAACAGACGCGTAGCCTAAGAGATGTCTAAAAACCCCTCGCATTCTTGAAGACTTCATTTCTAGTAAAAAATCTCTAGACTTGACAACTTTACGTGTCATCCTGTGAAAACTAAGAAGGAGAAACATTTATAATTGTGATAACTTTGTGAACAATAGACATGTCAACAGTGAGTGATACCGGTGGATTTCATACACCACCACCTGTGTTAGAACTTATGGTGAATATAGACAATGTTGAAGAACCTAATGACCATACTGACCCAAGTGGGGCCGGAGACGATATAGTTATACAACCAGAAGATAGTGTGTCAAATATAAACATTTCTACTGTCTCTTCCAAGAAATCAAAAAGTAGTGAAACTGCTTCAGTCATTAAACTAAAAAACAAGCAAAAGGAAATTGAACTCAGACTAGAATTGGTAGCCTTACGTGAATCCAGCATATTGGAAGAAGAAAAATTAAGGATAGAGAACCGACAAAGAGAAATTACTTTGCGTGCTAAAATCAAGGCAGCTCAAGAAATAGATGAAATGCTTCAGGGTGAATCAGCGGGGACATTTAGCAAGGCAAGTCGGCCAACCTACCCAAACAGTCCAAACTACAGATCACAACCTGAGAACTCATTGAACCATGAATTGAAAGACCAGTCTGTTCCTTTAAATCCTGATGCAAAAGACTTTGTGTCTGTGAAAGAAACAACTCAATCTCAGGAGTTGATGGGTGTATTTCAAAAGTTGATAGAAAATCAGAGAGACCAGGCATTGCCAGATCAAGAAATCTCAACTTTCGATGGTACTGATGTGCTTCAATATGAGACATTTATAAATAATTTTGAAATGGTGATTGAAAGTCACACTAAAGATTCATCACGCAGAATACAATTTCTGTTAAAGTATACAAAAGGAGAAGCTCATGATCTCATTCAGTATACTCCACTTATCAAAGATCCATTAGAGGCTTATGAAGAAGCAAGAAGGTTACTACAACGAGATTATGGAAATCCACAACTGGTGGCATCAGCCTTCGTGTCAAAAGCAGAAACTTTGGAGAAAATCAAAAATGGAGACAAACTAGCATTAAGAAAATTTGCCATCTTTCTGGTGAATTGTGTGAACAGTAAAAGAAACAATCGAGAAATGGATTGCATGGATGGTAGTGAATGCATCAAGATGTTATGTGAGAAGTTACCATTTTCCATGCAACAGAAATGGATATCAGAAAATGGGAAAATAAGAGAATACCAAAATAGGAGTCCTACACTCAAAGACTTTGAATCATTTGTTGGTTTGCAATCTCGCAATGAAAATGATCCCCGTGTGAGCGGATTAGGATATCAACATTCTCCAAAAACTCTTCAACATCCTTCTAAAACTCTTCAACATCAAAATAAACATACTGTTCCACAGAGAAAAGTATTTACCACTCAAGTGAAGAGTAATCTTGAAACTACAAAAGAGAATCTAGCTGCTAAATCACCATGTTTATACTGCGGAGCAGAATCTCGCCATTGTCTGCTAGATTGTAGGAAGTTTTCAAGTCTTACTAGTGAAGAAAAATCAAACTCTGTGAGAAAACGTGGACTTTGCTATGGGTGTTTAAATCCGGGTCACATGAAACAAAGCTGTGATAATCCAAAATGGTCAAAATGTAGCTTGTGTACCAGATCTCATCCAACAATATTGCATGATCCATCAAAACATGGAAAAAGTGAAGATACAAACACAAAAGCTGTCACTTCATCATGTGCAAAGACTAATTCAAGTTCAAAAGAGAACTGTGATCCTTTAATGGCAATATTACCCGTAAAAGTGAGGAATCCTGCTAATGGATATCATATGAACACATATGCCTTTGTTGACAATGGTTTTAGCTCAGTATTTGTGGCAGACGAGCTAAATCGTGTACTGCAATTCAGAAGTTCCAATGTGAATTTGTCAGTAAAAACAGTGAATAGTGAGCAAACAGTTAAATCTGGACATATAACAGATACAATATGTGTCAGTGATATCAAAGGAGAATCAGAGAATCCAATCAAGATAACATCAGCATATACAAGAAGTACCATGCCAGTTACTATGGACGATGCTCCGACACAACAAGATATCAACAGATGGGAACATCTAAGTCATATCAAATTACCACATTTGTCTGGTGTATGCATTCCAAATGTAACTTTAATGATAGGAATGAGCGTTCCATCAGCTACCACTCCTTTAGAGATCATAAAAGGTGAAATTGGAGAACCTTATGCAATCAGATCGCCATTAGGATATCTGTTTTATGGCCTACCTGGCAAACTGACTGCAAAGAATCATACCAGTGTAAATTTCTGCCAACCTACTCTAGATTCAAGTCTTGAAAAACAAGTTAAAGCATATTTTGATCTAGAATTTAGTGAAAGACTTTCTGAAGTGAAACAGTGTATGTCCCAAGAAGACAAAAAATTCATGAACATAATGGACAAAACAACTGTGTTTGAAAATGGACACTATAAAATGGACATTCCCTTTCGTGATCCAAATAAAACTGTGCCAAATAATAGAGTTCAGGCTGAGCTGTATGCACATAGACTACAAAAACGTTTAGCTGCTGACAATGTAATGTATCAACGGTATGTAAACTTTATGAATAAACTAGAACTTCATAACTATTGTGAAAAGGTTCCAATATATGACCTAGAACGTAGTGATGGCCGTGTTTGGTATGTGCCACATATCCCGGTAACAAACGTGAATAAGCCAAATAAACTCAGGGTTGTTTTCAACTGTCCTATAATTTACAAGGATGTTTCACTGAACAGCATGATCTATCCAGGACCTAATTTAGCAAATGGACTCTTAGGAGTTATATTGCGTTGGAGAGAACGTCCGTATGCGATTATGGCAGATATTGAGACAATGTTTTATAGAATTCGTGTATCAGACAAGGACACAGATATGCTACGCTTTCTGTGGTGGCCACAAGGTGAACTAAATGGACAGCTAACAGACTACCGTAGTCCATATATTTGGAGCAGTCAGCTCTCCAAGCTGTTGTAACTATGCGTTGAAAAGAGTAGCTACAGACAATAAAGATGTAATTAGTGAAGTCGTGGCAGAATCTATAAAGAATGACTTTTATGTGGACGATTTTCTAAAGTCGGTCGAAACTGAAACTGAGGCAATTGATATTGCTAAACAATTGTGTGGCATTCTTAAATCAAGTGGATTTAATTTGACAAAATGGATTTCCAACAGTAGAAACTTTCTTAAAACTGTTCCAGAATCCGAGTTAGTGGAAGAAACCAAGAATTTGGATTTTGAGAGTGATGATTTACCGATCCAGAGAGCACTAGGTGTAAAATGGTGCACTGATATGGACAAAATAAGATTTAATATTAGTGAAATGAACTCAAAACCTACACGTAGAAACATACTCAGTGTAATGAGTTCCGTTTATGATCCCATCGGATTCGCAGCTCCTTTTATTCTTCGCTGTAAACTCATTATACAAAACTTGTGTCGTCTTAACCTTTCGTGGGATCAGGATATACCTGACACTTATAAATGTGAGTGGAAATCGTGGCTCAGTGAACTGTCAAAATTGAAGGACTTTTCGGTTGACAGGTGTTTGAAACCTAAATCATTTAGTGACATTGTGAACACTCAAATACACCATTTTGCAGATGCGTCTCAGGATGCATCTGCTAGTGTATCCTATGTGAGGTATGTAAATAAATCAGGAGAGATACATGTATCATTTGTTCTCGGTAGATCCAGAGTGGCTCCGTTGAGACCACACACTATTGTAAAGCTTGAACTTTCAGCTGCAACTTCTATAGTGAGAATCAATAATATGTTGACTAATGAACTATCCATACCAATAGATCAGATACATTTCTGGACTGACAGTCAAACTGTTTTAAAGTACATTGCAAATGAAACCAGCAGACATCAAGTTTTCGTGTCAAATCGTTTAGCTGTAATTCGAGATGGATCAGATATTAATCAATGGAGGTATATTCCGTCCAAACTAAATCCAGCGGATCAAGCATCGCGTGGACTGTCTGCAGAAGACTTGACATCAGTGAATTGGATAAATGGTCCTACATTTCTGTCCCATCCAGAAAGTTCTTGGCCAGAAAATATTGTCTTGTGTGAAAGTAATACATGTGGTGAAAATGTGAATAATCAGATTAGTTCAAATTCAATTAAAATTTCTGAAGTGGCTAAAAATAGCATAAATCAGTTTATATCTCATTATTCTGATTATAAGCGTTTATTGAGAGGTGTATCGTGGATCTTGCGTCTTAAAAATATTCTTAAATTAAAAGCTAAAAATAGTGAAATACCAGACTACTTAATTGGGAGAACCCTTACAAATCAAGAAGTGTTAAGTGCTGAAAAGTCATTACTAAATCTCGTGCAACGTGTCGAATTCTTGGATGAATTTCAATCTCTTACATCATCGGATAATGAAGCGGGTGTGAAACAAAAAAGTTCTATTTCAAATTTGGATCCTAAAATCGTTGACGGTCTTATATGTGTGGGAGGAAGATTATGTAATGCTTCCATTCCTGATAGTGCAAAAAATCAGATTATATTACCTAAGTCTCATTGTGTGTCTAGATTGATAGTGAAAGATAGTCATAGAAAAGTAGGACACCAAGGGAGAAATCATACTCTTGCTCATATACGTCAGAAATATTGGATTATACAATCTGGTGTTATTGTGAAAAATGTAATCCGTAACTGTGTCGTGTGTAAGAAATTAAACTCTCGTGTTGGACAACAAAAAATGGCTGATCTACCACGTTGTAGAGTTCAGTCTGATCAAAAAGCCTTTACTTGTGTGGGCATCGATTTCTTTGGCCCTTATGGAATCAAAGTAGGTCGTGTAGTGAGAAAGAGATACGGTGTAGTGTTTTCCTGTTTTACATCACGTGCCGTACACATAGAAATTGCAGAATCTATGGATACAAGTTCGTGTGTTGATGCGATCAGACGTTTCATGGCGCGACGTGGAGTTCCAAAAGATATATACTCTGACAATGGGACAAATTTAGTGAGTGCTAGCAAAGAACTGTTAGCCAGTGTTAAGGAATTAGATCAAGATATCCTTCATCAGCTTGGAATCAAGTTTGACTTCAACTGGCATTTCAACCCTCCAGCAGCTTCCCATTTCGGCGGAGTATGGGAGCGAATGATCCGGACTATCAGAAAAATTTTACAGGCTTTGCTAAATGAACAATTCCTAAAATCTAATCAAAGTGAGGAACAATTAAGGACCTTTATGTGTGAGGTAGAGTCTATTATAAACTCAAGACCATTAACTCGTGTATCAGACGATCCAAGTGATTTAAATGTTATTACCCCAAACTCTTTATTATTGTATGAACCTTTAGTAACATATCCACCTGGACTATATAATGAAAAAGACATGTATGCCAGACGTCGTTGGCGCCAGATGCAATACTTGGCCCAGGTCTTCTGGAAAAGATGGACCAAGGAGTACTTGCCTCTATTACAACAGCGACAAAAATGGTTGCAACCGAAACGCAATTTCAAAGTAGGTGACATAGCTCTTATAGTCGATGACAATGCTCCAAGATCATCTTGGCCTTTAGGACTTATCACTGAAGCTTATCCAAATAAAAATGGACTAGTGAGAAGTGTAAAACTCAAAACTCAGTATAATATTTTAGTTAGACCAATAGATAAATTATGTTTATTGTTAGAGGGTGATGAAAATTGAACATGTGAAATGTAAAATAAGATGTTAATACTTAAAACCTTTGTGAATATATTTTGATATAAAACTGTGAATTAAGTAGTAAAAGTAAGCATAAGTATTATGTGAAATATCTGTGAAATTTTAATGGTGAGATAGTTAATTTGTGAAATGTGATAGTTGTGTGCATGTTATTTGCATGTTCTTCTATTTTATGTTTATTTGTACATCTAGAAATATTTGGTATCTTAACATTTGATATGATAAGATAGGGGCCGGAATGTAATGTACAAATAGCTTTGAGTCAATAGCAGACGAATTTTAAGAGTGTCAGGTGAACCGAGTCTAGCATAGTGACCTATTAATCGAGCCTAGAGTAATCCGCGAAGTACTTCCGGGTATGATGGGACTTTTCTTTAGTGCACGAGGGGGTTTAGAAATAGATTTTTTACCGTTCGTTTTCGTTGTCTAATTAGCTGTGAATTGTGAACCTTTCTATGTGACAGTTGTTGAACATAGTGAATTATACCTTTGTGAACATTGTGAGTGATATTATGAACAATATACTTAATTAATCTTATAATTTTGGTGTATTTTCTGACTTCGATATTGGCCATTGGGTAGACGCTACCAACTCTGTGCTTTCTGTGATCAGCCGACCTCTCCGTGAAAGACAACAGACGCGTAAGAGATGTCTAAAAACCCCTCGCATTCTTGAAGACTTCAACAATCTTGTCGTTTTCGTCGTAGAGGTCACACTTTCATAATGGTTGTTGAATTGTTACTATTTATATCAATTACAACGTTAAAGATAAGTCATCTCCATCACGGTCATTTCCATCACTTTTTGTGTGTGATGTGATGGATATGACTTACTCGTGACGGAGATGACTTTCTTATATATATTCTTTAAACCTCATATAATTATATAAGGTTACTATTATCACTCCTAAACTTATATATATTTACAAAAATGTAGAAGTATATTAGATAGCACCAGTTTGTGACTATATCATAACTTTCCCGTGATGATTTTACGTAGTCATACTTTTATCTAAGTCAATTTGATCTTTAACAGTTATTTATTATACACTTTTACCATAGTTAATATAATATTAAACTGTATTTTTTCAGCAGAAACGATTCCTGGACCTGCTTTGAGAATACCCAATCCTTCAAGCTCTGAATTACTAACAGGAGACAGTCCTGATGTTTCTATACTGGATAAATGGTTTGTAGTTGTGTATGACAAACATCCATATCCTGGCATAATCACTGACTTTGATAACAATGTGTTGAGATTAAATGTATGAGCATAATAGGGAGAAATCGCTTCTATTGACCAACAATTGAGGATCAGATATGGTACAATTATGACTCCGTTCTCCTTGTAATACCTGAACTGTCTCACGTCACATCCAGGCATTTTCAAATTGATAAAGTGTTATGGGAGGCTATCTGTTTGAAACTCGATCTGGATGAATGAAATTATTAATTAAAGATGTTAAAATATAATGTTTAATTAGTCATTGTCTACTCCGTCACATTAAGGTCACTTCCGTCACACATATTCACCTCCGTCACGCACGATAATTATCCCCATAACTTTTTTTGTTATTTAGAAATGTTTCTTAAATTGATTTAAAAATATACACATAGTTACAGCATTTCAGAATAAAATAGTTAGATATTAAGAAATGGAAATGACAATTAATATGCAATGATTTTCATATGGGAAATTATGTCAAAACATGTTTTCTGAGGGAGACCAATTTCAAAACCAATATTTAAGTTTAATTTGAAATTTGATATTGAAATTATAGATTATTTTTGTAGCTTTGTATTTTTTTGATGTCCCACTCTATTAAAAACATTTTAAATTGTGCTATAATTTGAAAGCAGTAGTTTTATGAGCTGACTTAGTAATTATTAAAATTGTGACGGAGATGACCACCCACCCCACCCCTCAAGAATTTACATCCAGTTAAAAGCATTAAAAATTTGAAAACGTCGCTGCAAGGCATGAAATCCCCTTGTTAGATACTTGATTTAGGTAACTATCCACAAAGAAACATTTATACCAATCATATATCAGAAAATTTTCTTAGAGCTGAAAAGCATACATTACCATAGAATGACCCAGCTATGTTCTCAATCCTCAATAAACTGATGTTATAGCATGTGTTGTATCAAAATTCATCTAGTCATTACAACGAGGGAACCAAGAAATGGATCATCACTGGAAGTCTAGTGTCATATATTATATTTAAAGACATTAACAAGCAACACCATACCTTTGATTGTGCACGCTTCTGCCAGCAATAAAACTACCAGAACCTTTGTTTAATAGCATGAATTCGGCAACTTTAGTATTTTAACCTCCCTTGTCTGTCCTCACACGTTCTGGAATTCCCCACTCCTCTGCAGCTTTTTCAAAAGCTCGTAAAACTGTTGTGGCTTGGTTGTTTGTGTTGACATCAAGGAAAACTGGAAGTCTCGAAAAACCATCTATCCCTCCATGAATAATAAAACTTACACCTAAAAAAGATCACACTGAATACCTACATGCCAGGATGGACATTCGGTCCACGCTATTATCTTTTATTCAATAATTTCTATTGAATCAAAATATAAGCTCTAAAAAAGTACTGAGAGCTTTAGAAATTCTAGGAGTTAATAGAAATTACCATCAATGAAAAAAGTCGCATTATCTAATTGTTCACATTATTCAGATCATACATCATATTATTTACACTACACGTTCAGTACAGTTCGTTCAGTACATTTCCGTCAAAAACATAAGTATGGTATGAAGCTTTGTGCTTTTACTCTTAGATTTATCACATAAAGGGGTTAGGCCTACCATGATTTACAAAAAGTCTCCTACCTTATAAGTTTATGGACATTATATTGGCGTCGATGCATTCGTCTCACATTTAAAAAAAGACGTCTGAATAAAACACCTTCTGCATCTACTTTTCTTAACACATCTACTACACGAAATCTCTGGATCCTATACCCACTGTCTTTAAGCAACGCTATCATGCTTCTATAACCAGCATCAGGGAAAGTTTCCTTTAATGTTTTTACAAGTTTCATTAGCTGTTCATCATCTATGTCGCTGTAATTACAATGAGATAGACCGTTACTTTGAATGTTTCTATATATTGTCCTTTCACTTACACTTAAAAGTCTTGCAACATCCCGGATTGTAAAATCACAATCGAGCAAACTCTCTAAAGTTTCCTTCCATATTACGTAGGATGGTCTACCTCTACTTCTAGAAAAAAATAAAATGAAATGAAATGAAATGTATTAAGGAGCACCAGCACCTAATGGGCCATATAGCTCCAGAACACGATAAAAATACATGTCAAAACAAAACTAAAACAATAAACAAACACAAAATAGATAAAACTATCACAGAAAGAACAAAATTAAAAACAATATCACAGAATAACACCATAAAGTGGTATTAAAACCAAAAAATTAATTAAAACAAAAACGATGATGAAAGCATTTAAAACTTAAAATACAAATTAGCTGCTTTTTAAAAAGCGCGACAACCTTCTCATAAAGAGAAGGTTTGCGCAAACAAATGAAACAGCAATCTAGTACGGTAGTGCTGTGATCGCAAAGGTTTGAGATGCCTGCACTCAATCAGAATGTGTTTCACTGTCAGGCGTACCTGGCAGTGTTCACAGACTGGTTGAGGCTCTCGCTTGAGAAGGTAACAGTTAGTAAGGTGAGTATGACCAAGTCGAGAGCGACACAAAACAACTTCATTTCTCCTATTAGCACAATAGGAGCTCTGCCAATCTCCTAAGAGAGGCTTGATGGCATGAAGTTTATTTGTGTCTGCAGCATCCCATCTTTGTTGCCAACGTTGAAGTATAATGCCCTTATCACCGACTTAAAGTCGGTGTAAGGTAAAGAAAAGGGGGAGTCAGGCAGTGACCAGAAAAAATAAAGGGGGTTTCATTTCTCCATTAAACGCACTATCTCTCCCGATTAGATCGATTTCTTTTTGAAAGGAAATCAGTCCAGATGTAAACATATCGATAACAGTATTAATACTCGAAGTCGATTCCGTTTCTTCCAATATTTCAGACAACTGGCTCAACATATCATGGTGACGTCTATATCTGTCGACAATGTTTGATTATTTGGCTGGTAATTTTCTAAATTATGAATAATTTTTGTCATTTTCTCATGTGAAAGTCTTTTCATGGAACTAACCAAATCCAACTCCATCATGAACTACTTAATCCGGATGTTTAACTTACGATTTCATCTATAGTCTCAGATGTATCAGATAAAGTCAGCGATTGCAGCGCCACTTGTCGTCATAATGATAGCGTTCTCTTGAAATGCGAGAAATGTTTTTCAACATTTGTTCCGTAAACTTCATTCGGAGTTATGAAGTGGTCATTATTAGTTCGGCTTGATCGTTAATTTGTTCATAAAACAAAGATGAAGTTCGTATTTGAGCTATTTTCGATCGTTAGAAGCAGAGTTATTGCCCTTGACCCAAATCTTAAATATGCTACTCTCATAGTTTTCAACCGATTTTGATAAAACTTAAAATGGATGTTTTTGGACCTAAATCGAAAGGTTTGATAAAGTTTAGTTTTATCCTGATTAAATTTAAGACTTTTTCGTTAGGAGTATATGGCCGTGGTCCGCTATCTTTACAGTTTACAACAATATGCAGAAAAACATTATATAAGTATATAGGTGAAACAGATAACTGTCAACGTGAAAGAGAGTATGAAACACACCCAGAAATACCACAAAGATATTTTATCTTCTTCGACATAATCTTCTTCGACATATTCCTCATCAGTTTCCATGGACGAACTATTTTTCATATTTGGATCAACGCGCGATGATCGTTTCTTCGTACAGATGAGTAAGCTTTGTTTGGTTTGTTTTTCTTTTTTCACTAAAATAATGCAAATGATAGTATATAAAGCACTCAATCCTTGTAATATCATGATATAGACGGATAAAACTGATATGGACGCGGATGTTTTGGGTAAAATACCACTGACGACATTCAGAAATACGGTGTAGGATAATAGTATGGTGACTGCTACAGACAGTGTCTCTCCTGATGATGCCGGAATGAGAATTACCATTGGATTTAATAAAGCAGAGACAACGAGTGGGGTAATCAGCGTGATCAAGTAAAAATCTGGTAGTCTTTTAACGGTAAATTGAAATTGTACAGCTGATTTGCCGAATTTCTGTGTTATTTGACCAGCGCTACTTATTACCTTCCACTGACCATAAGAAACATCACTCGACAACAATTCAAAACCTATAAAATTGGTTTTATCAGATGTCATATACTGGTCTATGATATGAAATCCACAAACTTGTACATCGAATGGAAACTTGGTAATATCCATCATACACTCTGTCTTTGCATACATTCCTTGCTCCAGAAGAACCATGCCTGTATAGTTTACTGATAACAGCGATCGGTCGTTCACTTGTATATTTGAGTCACCTTTCGAATTAAATATTCCAAAATGTGGTGTCCATAATGTCGATGGTAATAGTGTAAGATGTTTTATATCATCATGCAAATTAGGATCCCATGATAGAAATTCATCAATCCAGTATATTTCTATCCAATAGCTGAAGGTCATCACCTGTTCACTCTCAATTAAAATAATTTCAGCATAATTTAAAGATAAATGATACTCTATTTTTGTATAAGTGTTATTGACTGGTCTGGACACAGGATCATAGCGTTCAGGATTCAATAATTCCCTTTTTAGTTTTAAATTAGCTTTGTACTCCGCTAATGAACTTGCAATGAAGAGAACGAACATTGTTGATATATAATGGTTCTTCATATCAAGCGTTGCAGCCTTCTTTTCATCTAACACGAGTGAAGGAACTCTGATACTGATATATAAGAATGCCCACCCACTTTTATTTGATGTAAGTTATAATTAAACAACACATCTAATAACTGTTCGGATATTTAATTGTTAGCTATTTAGTTTTTATTTATTCTGTTTAATCGGAAGTGAACCATATTTACAAAGACCTACATATGAAGTGAATTCAGTACTTTATCCATTATTTTACTATTAACATAATATATTGACCAGTGGTAAAAACTATATTATTCTACATAACACATTTAAAAGAGTCCTTGTCGTGTAGATGTAAATGGGTTACATGTTTGAACTGTTTGTAAATAATCAGGGAATTGTGAAATGAAATATTGACCAAACTACTGTAAAGACATTATTTTCTGCATATCGGGTTTCTGCATATCGGAAACATCGATAGCATCAATTTGTAGAATTCCAATTTTCTATCAGACGTCCGTGGTTCCACCAATCCTACTAAAACTATGTGCTTGATGACGACAATAAGCCCGATCCGATCTGCATCACTATTCACCTCAACAATTGTTTTATAATTGGGTGTGTGCGTTAGTGTAATTTACTTCTCTTGCGTACCATGTTTTTATAGTAAGTGAATATCAAGCACGTAACCGCAATTAATTCTCAAGTCATCAATTTTCTCTGCAAACATTTTTACAGTTAAATATTGAAAACAAATAACCAATTAATAAAGTATTATCTAGGAAAGATCAACAAATTTCTCGTTGTATGAAATTAAATATGATTTTGTTAGATGACATTATCAATTGTTGAGTAATAGATGAATGATGCAGTAGCAAGCCAGTAGCAGCCGTGGTTTCCTCTCTTTGGACCCAGAAACTACGGTGTTAGATTTAAAACGTCAGAGTTTCCGCAGTTAAGAATTGAAGGGGTTAGAATAACACCCGAGGTTTTGTTTTTTTTAAATTGTGGTCTATAAATTGAAGGTAGATTATTGTCTGTGTCTTTGATTTTATTCATATTTTTGTTCAAAATGACATTAGGGTTAACTCCATTTAGGAGTTAGCCTTGTTGTCATTCAAACTTTACCAGTTGGCCTTTAAAATGGCCGACATCAGAAAACAATGAAAATGGACTATTTAGGTAGTTAATTTATATTTTAATCCAATTTTTTCTTCCTTCTATCTTATATTTACCCGTGAATTCTGTAAGAAAGCTGAATTGGTGAAAACTCTTACTTTAACATTCATTTACGTAAAATTTCAAATTTGGACTTAGCCTTCTTTGTGTTCTTAACAAATTGGCATGGTTATCTTAGGCCTGCATCACAAATTACCAAGTTTTGTAATAACTTTCGGGTTTAAGATGTGTAATACATATCAGTCTCTGGAGTATACAGATTTAATAAAGTTGGTAGCAAAGGGCTCACTTATTTTATTGACGGCTATATACATATGCCCACATAAAGTGTGGGCGTTTAAAAATTGTATTCAGATATTTCAATCAACAAACTCTCAACTTTATACAATAAACTCAGTAACAGCAACATTAAACATAGCTTGCCAGGCAAGGTAACATACGCCCACTTGTAGCTTTTTTTTAAATATAAAACTTGGCAGAAAACAACACCATCACAACCATGAAATATTCAACGTGTAGTCATTTCAGAACTTTTAAGAGTCAAGTTTTAAGTGAACGGATATTTGCGCACTTAACGCTTTCTAGAGTGTTACGCTGGTACGTTCCACCATCTGTATATTTCAAAAGTATTCTCGGTTTGTCATCTATGTCATCTAGTATATTTTTTAGAACAGTAGCATGCCAAAATGCTGAAGCAGTTTGAAAAACCGAATCATTTATGAGTGACAACTTTACCAAGAACAAATGATTTCTCTGGACTCTTTGGAATAGTACACTGGAGCACAACACTAGGTGTCACAGAGGCTTTGGTCATGTCGTGATCTAAAGCTACAAGCTCTGTTGAAATAGGGGCTATACTCTGCCTTCCTCGGACACCTGTTCACACAGGTTGTCCTGGCTCTCCCACACTGACTTTTGCCTTGTCATCGCAACAAAACAAGATTGCATCTTGAATCAGCTCCACAGATTTGCACTTAAGATACTTTAATAACGCTGCACAGTAGTGATCATCTGGATGACTGGCCCGAAGTTGTCTTTTCTGTATTTTGTATTGAATGGGGATCTTTGAAGTGAAGGTCTGAGCAGTTCGAGTGTAGGGGTTGGTTGGTGCGAACTGTAATCTAACAAGGCATTTTGAAGGTATAGAGGTTCCCTCAGGGCATCTTTCTACTGCTTGTTTTATCATATCTGACAATGAAATCCACTTGGAAAGATGAGCCATCCCATGGCGTCGATCATCTGCCGCTGTGACTTCTTCCACAAGATTAGTAAGTTGTTGGAAAAAGTCGTCAAACTGACCAGTACGCCGTCCCGGGTTAGATGTCTCGGGTCAGATAGAAGACCATGTTCACCTAAGACTATTATATGAAGCCGATGTTGCATGTCTGGATGATTGGCAGTTGAAGAATCAAGTGTTAGTTCTTTATAAATGAAATCAACAACACTTGGCTGGATCTTGGCTACATTGGAGAGTTTCTGTTTGAATGCGGTTTTTTGCATTCTTGTATGATATTCTAAGAGACTAGGTCGTAGTTTTTGAACCATTCTGGAGGCCTGCGTGAGCATTTCAGTCTCTGACCTTTTAGCCGGAATCTATACACATAATCAAAATTGTAGTTAAAATTGAACCACCAGGACAGAATCGTACAAGATCAACTGGCATGGACAACTGTAACTCACTGAAGAATCGATACCTTTGCATGCTATTTTCAAATGGTTGCTTGATGTGTTTTGCTTCATCAAAAACCACAGGATTGTCAAACCGTTGTTCTTGAACAGCTGAATCAAGTAGAAGATATTTGTCTTTCACAGCAAATGGAGTTTTTTTTCGATGATCAACAGTGGCATGCCTATTTATAGTACGTACAGGATGGTCTAGAGATATTTTGTGAGCTTCTTCTGTAGCTTTAATGTCAAGGTAGTTCTTATATGCTAAGAAACAATCTGCAAGATTTCTAATCTCATCAGTTGCAGTTTTTCAAGAATGAGATGAATGAATGTATGGCTTCAGTAGGAGACTATACAGTGTTTCAGCATACACACCTAGCTGTGACCTAAACAGAGGGAGACCCTTCATTTTTTTCCGACGTGTATCATTGTAACTAGTATATTTATCAAATGGTTGTGGGATAGGAATAACTTGACAGTTCTTAAAGCAGCATCATTGATTGTGTTCTGCTGATTCGTAACATACCACAAGGCATTGGTCAATACCTGAAAAGAGAGAAATGATCACGGATGAAGGCATATTGTCCTCTTTCTGAAATTCATCAGAAGAATCCCAAAAACAATATTTATCATTGTTGATTTACTCAGATGATAATTTGGATTGATTGGTGTTTCAACATCAAACCCATCCAAGTGACTATTTTGCTATTTCAGTGGAATGCCCTGTTGCAAGACAACAAGATCAGACAGATGTCCCAAATTGGTGTTAATTCAGAATGAATTTCTTTTATCAAATAAAATGGAATCGTACTGACTGTTGAAATTATATTATTATAAATAAAATATTAACCTGGAGGAAGTAAACACCCTCAGTTTTTGCTATTGCCTTCGGAAAATCGAGCTTTCTTGTTAACATATCGTTATTGAGTATATTAATGAAAAGTTCATCTTTACGTGTTAGCCCCTTGTCTGACGGAAGTCCTGCACTGAAAATATATAAAACCAAGGTTAACAAAGACTGTTCATTCCATGGCCTATGACTTTATGTCTCTAAGACTGTAGGGTGTTCAGGTCACCTGACGTCAGCCATTGAAATGTCCAAATTTTACAAAAATTAGCTGATTTCAATGCTAGAATATAGAGGCAAATTCAAACAAATTGGATTTATTTTGATTGTGAACGTTTAATATATTTATCCAATGAGACGAATGTACAAAGAAAATAGCTGTTATTATAAACTTAAATGCGTCACAGACTACAAGAGAGGGACTTGTTTTACCGCTATGCTCTATTTCGGCACCGATTTTATGACGTCATAGTCGGGGGTCCCCTTTTATTGGCTATTTCCGCAAGAATATAAAAGTAACAGACCAATGAAATTAGTATATTGGGATTCCCCGATCTCTGACCTTTCGATTGGTGTTTGAGGGAAGATTTCATTATCATATGGGGGTGTATGGTGTGATTTTTAATGAAAAAAGTGTCAATTTTCACTGAAATTTAAGCTCAAAATAACTTGAATGACATATTTTTAAAGTCAGCAGCCATTTCTACTTCAGAAAAAGTATTTATTAGAATTATCGTAAGAATAGCAACCGTAAATAATGACGTTATGAACTCTTCCGTGTTCTCTTCTCTTCGATCAAATGTTGGCTTGAGTTTGTTGATCAAATTTATATAGATTGTTTTTTATCAAGCATATTTTAATTTCGAACATGAATTGAATCAAGTCTACCTGCGTGTCTTTGGTGGTGGGAAATCACGACCTCCTGCCATCATGAGTTCAAATGCATTCTGCTTCAGCTTGTAATCAGTAGGCCTATCTTCAGCTTTACATAATATCTCATTCTCAATAATAATAATGGTTGGTTTTTGGGTATGTAGCGGGGGTTAAACCAAAGGACGGTAAACAGATATAAACAGTTTATTTACAAGCAAATCAGTAAGAACTTTCCAGTTGCTTACAGTTGAAATATATAAATAATATTATATAAAAACTCTGAAAAGAATAAATGAGGTAATTATTAGGTATTGAAATGATGTATAAATTAAATGAATACTTATACTTCAGCTTTTAAGATTTACTATTTACAATTTAATACTATTTACAATTTAACAAATCTTACCCTAATTCCTAGGAGTTTTACAAACAAATTACTCTTCACAATATATTATTGTGACACTATAAAAATACTATTACAGAGTAAAGACAATTTCCAAGTTGCTGTCTAATTCAAAACATAAATGAAAAGTAACTAGGAAAAAACAACCTGCCACCTATATTAAGAAAAATTACTCAAGATTACTAAAGATTACTCATGATGAGTGAAAACTGATTAGGAAATAAAACCAAACAGCCAACAGGACATATACCAACTGAGCAACAATAATTATATATACAGACAATCTACACAATAATTATTACACCACTACAGGTACACTTAAAAACCAAATAATTGGTTTTGAAATCTCCAAGATCATGGACAGTCAAGTTTATGTCCACTTCAAAGTAGTCCTTGTCATCTGTAGTCGTAGACGTAGTGATCTTGACATCAAATTTGTCAATGTCATATTCCCTATGTTCAATATTGACTAAATCCTTGACTGTTAAGTTTTCATCGTAGGCATGTATCTTTCGGATTCCATCACGACAGTGGTGACATGCAGGAACTGAAACTTTAAGAACTCGTTTCAGGCTCATGATTGAACTTCAATCTGACCAAAGTTTCTGCTAAAATTTATTGTAGTTTTCGCGTAATGTAGTTTTGATCATCCCGACTAATATTGTATGCGCGAATAATTTTAGTCGGGATAACCAAGGCTAGCAGTTGGAGATTCCTCCTTTATGTATATCGTTATTAATCGTAATTCTACAGCCGATTTTAAAATAAAATTTAGTCCGAAAAAAATACTTTGGCCGCCATGTTGATTTGATAAATTTTTTTAAAACGAAAAATGGGGCCTTGGTGATGTGACGTGTGTGAGGTAAAATATTTTAATGTAATTTTGCTATTTCTTCTTGTCTATTCTTTTGCCTGCTTGGTTTAAGAAGATGGTTGATGAATGGATGATATGTCTACTTGCCATTTCTTTTGTATGGTGCCTAAAAAAAAAGTTCCCTGATTAATTATAATTTATCAGATATATACTAGTGTATTAAAATGTTTGATATATTTTATACCGCTGGTCTTGTGTGATTTTTTTTTATAAAAAAGGGAATTCTTCCAACAGCTATCATGACAAGCCTTGAAATATAAGCTTGTGTATGCAGAAGAGTATCAATTTCATCAAGTTCCATGAACACTTTGAGTTGAATAGATTTTTTTTTTACAAAAAATTGTCAAATAAGCATATTTTTTTTCTGTTACATGCCTTCTTTTTCTCAACTGGAACATTATGTATTGGTGTATTACAGTTAAGGCTTGTGTCCACATTCGCGTATTACGTGTCGTTAAAACGTCAAGAAACCTTAAAGAGCATTTCAATAGTACCTTGTCTACCTTGTCTTTTTGTAAAACATGCCCCGCTTTGCCGACGACGCGTAATACGCGCATAACCTCTCAAGGGGTATCGCTTGCGAAATACGCGTCCCATTCATAGTCGTCAACGAATGGAATTTCACTCAGTACATCACGTGAGCAAACTCTAAAAAAAGATACTTCATTTACGCGTATGTGGACAGAGTACAACAAAGCGTATTACGCCGCGTAATTTTGAGGCTTATTCCGACGCGTATTACGCGACGTTAAACGCGAATGTGGACACATGCCTTAACTGTACATGATTAATAGAGTAAAACGTACTTTTATGGGCACTTAGTTTTTTCTGGTCCTCAAGTCCAGGTCTTGAAAGGCCTTTGTTGGAATGCTGACCGTTTAAAGACCTTCCAACACACTCTTTCTTTGAGAACATAGTCCTGAATAAAGCTGTTGTACCCTTTTTGAAACACGTCTCACGACTGATTTTCATAAACAGCTCTTCCTAAAATAAATAAAATGGTCAGTTGTAACACTGGGAAGACAACAGATTAGATTTAGCTAAAGCTCAAAAAGTATATTTATTTTGCAGATTACTCATTTTTCGCTATTTAAGCCTTTGATAGATGTTTTCAAAATAAATGTGTTGCTCGTTTTAATTATTTGCAAGGAAGTAAATAATTGATTTTTGGTGAATTCATGCCTAAATACTCAATAAATTGGGAAATAAACAATAAATAGCTATCATAGGTTGGGGAAAGAGTCAGCAAGTTTCAGACAAGTGCAATAACTCTTAGTAAATATTCGTACTCTAATTTATTCCTGCAGGGAATTCTTCTTATATAAAATAACATACAACTCCTTTGAACCACAAATTTTCGGCCCCATGGCCTTTATCAAGTGGAAATAGAAATACTTCGAACAAAAACAGTCAGAATAAAAGAAAGTCTTTCCACATTAAATTAAATTAAAATCTCACTCGTTACTGCAAAACAACTTCCGTAACGTCATACGGAGTCATTTAGTTTTGACGTCATTTTAATGTTTGATTTGGTTTAATGTTCGAATAATATCTTAGTTTATAGTGTTAATTTGTTTTCACATTGCATCCGTTTGGTGTTCTTGTTTCGAGTTTTTTTATCCACTGTTCTTCTAGTATTAGCCTATAAAATTTACCTTCGTTCGCCGTTCGGGATAGGACAGATACTGTTAAATCATTCTCTGTGTGGCTTTTAAAGTGGCGCATTATTGGCTTATCCCTCTGATGCTTGATATCGCTTCTATGTTCATTTATTCTTTCTTTCAACGAGCGCTCGGTTTCGCCTACATAAACAGTCGTATCGCATCTACTACAGCTCAAACAATATATTAGGTTTCTGTCATTGCAATGTGCATTTTCAACTATATTAAATTTCCTATTTCCGCCTGTATTCTCGACCTTTTCACGATTAATACTTCTACAAATTTGACAGTCACATTTTTCTTCCTCGTTCTGAATGATATTAGCGGTTTTCCTGTGCACAAGTGTGTCACAAAGGTTCTTGTCTCTGCGAAATGCAACCAGTGGAAGCTCCCGGAAAATCTCGTGCATTCGGCTAGAGTTAAAAAGCGTGTTTTGGTGTTTAAGTATTATTCCACTGACGTCCGGCAGCATCTTAGAAAATGTTAAAACCATAGGAACCCGATCTATTTTGTTCTTTTCTTTTCGTTTGAGGAGATCATTTCTGTTTAAGTTATCGACTCGTTTTAATTGTTTTTCTATATACTTGCCATCATATCCGCGTCTTCTTAGTTGTGTTTGTAACGCCCCAAAATATGAGCAATTCGTAGAAAGGGATCTAACCCAGCACATACAAAACCAATCTGAAATAAATGGAAACAGTAAATCATGGGCTACTGAATCCGAACTAATGGCGACTTCCTCCATATTTGAATTAAATGTTAAAGTGAATGTTGAAAGTCAAAATAAAAAGGAAAAAGAATGGCACACATATACTTACAGTCTATGTGAAAATCCCTTTATACCATATAAAGCCAGCATTCATTTAAAACATACTTCTAACCATTTCAATTTACTTCAATTCCAAACACAACAGCATGACCCACTCATAGGAAAGATTGACAATAATATAATCCAAGCACAAACACCAGCATCTAAAGAGACAGGCTGGGACTGGTTTGAAATGAAAGAGGTTGGGAACCCTGAAGGAGGCAATGAAAAAACCCGTGCCCTATTTCATAACACAAACGATTCAGATGGGAGGGGGGAAATAGCACGTGTAAAGTGTGATATTGATAGGGGGGTGATAGTACAGAACTCTAATAAGACAGTAAACCGTAAGTCAGAAAATAAGACAAACGAAGATAAAGCCTCGAAACCAAGTCAGAAGTATTCAAACAATGAAGTAAATTCTAGAAATGTGGAAAGTCCCTTTAGAAATGAGCCAGGAAATATCGCAGAAGCTGTGACAAAACTTTCAGTTTACAAGCTTACTAATTCAGAGAAATCACTGTTAGGTAAAGGATTGAAATTTATCCCAGACAGGTCAACCATAAATACAACAAAACTATTATCTGATTTAAGTGAATGGGAAAGAAGGATGAGGCTCCGCGAGTTTTTCTATGATAAAGAAATTGAACAAGAGAATCAGACCGACAGTAAATTTGTTGAGAAGAAGAAGAGTTATTTCACACCAAAAGAGGGAAGGGATCAATGGTTAGATACATACATAACGTTAGTAAAAAATGACATCATAAACAATTTAAAAAAAACAAAAACTTTTAACTTAACAAAAGATGAAAGGGAAGCATTTTACTCACTATTAAACAACAAGAATATAGTTATAAGACCGGCTGATAAAGGTTCAGGAATAGTAGTAATGGATTCAGATGAATATGTCTCTAGCCTAGAGAAAGAAATTAACAATAACGATTCATATGAGGAAATCAAAGAGAACAAAACACAAGAAATAACTAAAAAGGTCCGTAAGCTTGTAAATAAAATGTTTAAAGAAGGTACAATTGACAAGGATCTTAAAAATTATTTAATACCAAAGAACCCATCGGTAGGAAAACTAAAAGGAAACCCAAAGTTGCATAAAAATGGTAATCCACTCAGAACAATTGTAAGCGGGATTAATACGCCAACAGAGAGAATGGCAGAACTGACAGAGCATGAGCTTAACGAATTCGTTGAAAGGTCTCCTTCGTATATTAAAGATACCACAGACTTCATATATAAACTGAAAAATATAAACTTCCAGATTCCTAAAGGAGCAATTTTGTTTTGTTTTGATGTTGAGAAACTTTATCCATCTATTCCAAGAAAGGAAGGTATTGATGCTTGCCGAGAAGCATTCGAAAATAGATCTAATCCACGTATTGAGACGACAGATGATGCCATCAAAATGGTAGAAACCATATTAGATAACAACAACTTTAGTTTAGGGAAAAAACACTTCAAACAAGTTGAGGGAATAGCAATAGGTTCAAAGTTAGGTCGTAATTTCGCATGCGCATATATGCGAAAATGGGATGAGAATCTCTTAGATCGTGAAAAAACACCTCTATTCTATAAAAGATATATCGACGATGGATTCGGCATATGGACAGGAGACCTAAGATCACTTAAAGAGTTTTCCGAATATGCTAATAATATACACCCTAACATAAAACTGGAATTAAGATGGAGCACCGAAAAATAGAGTTTTTGGACACTATGGTAAAATTATCAGACGGTCACATATACACAGATTTATTTTCAAAACCTACCGACAAACATCTGTTTTTGAGAAAGGATTCCTGTCATCCACCACACACCAAAAAGTCATTAGCGTATGGATTAGGCATTCGATTGAAGAGAATATGCGAAAAAGATACGGATTACGTCACACACAGGAGAGAACTTAAAACACAACTAAGAACCAAGTTTTCCCGCAATAATTTGTTACAAGGAATATAACTGGTCGACCATAATCGTTCGACCAATCAAAGTTAATGACGAGAAAAGCTTATCATGATAGCAACGGATTAATGTAATGAAATGAAATGATAGCCGTTGCTAAAGGAACATGCCTTTCTCCCAGCTTTCTCCCAGTTTAACCAAACCTCTTGGCATTGATCTTTCCCGGATTATCTGTACCCATTTACAGCTGGGTGGACTGGAAATATGAGTGAAGATGACTTATTCAAGGTCACACCCTGATCGAGAACCAAACTCTCAAACTTAACAACCTTCAATTCCTCGTATTCAAGCAACTGACGTCATGTTTGTAAAGAACTACGATGAGCTAACCACTGTGTTATAGAACTTAACATGACAGAGCATTCGATGGGTTAAATAGACACTGTCATCTTCCGCTCGACTTTCATCTCAGAAACAGAATTGTTTCAGCTAAAATTACAGTATAAGTGTCGACCGAAATTTGTTTTCAGAATTATACGCGACTAAAGGTGATTAATTTCGTGAAAGTACCCTTTTTTAAAAGATATTGAAACTCATCCATGGTCTAAACATACAGTCCTCATAGGCGTACGGGCCGGGGGTGCAAGGGGGGCAATTGCCCCCCCAGTGATTTTCATGAAGGAAATTTAAAAAAATAAAATCGTTCGGAAATGATGTGATCAGGCAGATGGCGGGAAGTTTTTGGAATTAGGGGTTGGGTGGGGGTCAACTTGTCGGGCAAATATATTTGGTTGTCGGGCATTTTAGCATTAGTTGTCGGGCAAATTGGTTTTGCCCCCCCGCTCAACTAACGTCCCGTACGCCTATGACAGTCCTAACTGTAGTAACTTAAATCGGTATTTAAACTTGCGTTAAACATAAAAATTGATTTAGTAGGCCTACTTCACTTACAGTTTTGAAAACATCTGAAAATCTAACCTCATTCCATTGACCTAAAAATGAAACTTAAGCTGGTTAAAAAAATTATCGTTCAAAAATTGGGATTTTTTTGTTACAAGACAGTACAGAAGGGATTACATTAATAATTTATTCCGTACCCGTAACATGGTTTGAAATTCTTGGTACAATTTTTTCTATCTTAGATGCTTTGTGATAGTGGGGTATATAAACTTTTACTTAGGTCGAAGTTCAAAGAACAAAAAATCAAAAGCACAAATCTATGCTACCAGTGTCTCCAATACACATCAAAGATAACTAAGAAACATGCGTCCGATATTTTAAACCTAGCTTCTAATTTTGTTACAAACATCAGTTTGACTTACCGCCCAGAAACAGCCCCAAAGTGACACACACAGAGAAAAAAAGTAACTTTTTCCAATTTATCTTCATTTTTTGTTAATCACTATCTTTTTTCCAATGTTTTGTCTAGGTAAGCCTGTGTTAGAAAAGAAATATGAGTTATGCCTTTTTTCTTCTGATTTCGTACAATGTATCTTATACAATAATTTGAGACAAAATTTAAAAGAGAGTAGTTAACTCTTGTAGTCTCAACAAGCTCATGGACTTTATCAAGTTTTTTATCCTCGACATTAGTCCATATAGGTATAAATCAGCGGATAAGGTTTATAGAAACACAGTGGCTATTTTTACGGCACCCTAAATTAAATATAAGACATAAATATAAGATTCGAGTGCCGTAAAAATAGAAGAAATAATATTGTTTATGCTACTAACGTAAAAATAGCCAATTTAGAACTTCATTTTGAACGTTGCGCACGCGTGACAGGAAGTGCCGTAAAAAAAAGTCCACAGAATTTTCTTTACGATGCCGTAAAACTAGCCACTGTCTAATAGAAAATCATTGGCAACCGTAAAGCATAATTATTAATGGAGCATCTCAAGGCTTGCACGAGTCAACAAGTAGAATCATTTTTAAACAACTTTCAGATGTTACTACCCAGCTAGCAAAACATGTGGGCCCCATATGGGTTTTTGATGGGCTAGATGGGGCCCATGTGTCCCACTAAAAACCCATGTGGGACCCATGTGGGCTATCTGGGCATAGTGATGATACGGCTATGTGGGCTTTTCTATATGGGGCCCATATGGGCTACATGGGCTTCTAATGGGCTGTTCTTATTCATCAGGTTTGTTGAAAATATTTACATAAAACCGACTAAAAAGTAAAATAAAATACTTTTATATTTTAATTTAACCTTAACACAGATAAAAGCAGTATTTTAAGAAATACGGCAATCTGATTGGATAAGTGTAATCTAATTAAAATCAGATTACATTTCGTTTCGGTTATTTTTTATTTTAAACTTATAGTACAATGAGTCGAAAATTAAAAAAAATAACCAAAACGAAATGTTATCTGATTAGATTGGGATAGATGTAGCAAACGATCCAAAAAATAATAAATTTCTGAACAGTTTTGATCGCGCCGTGATTTAGAGATAGATGACGTCATCGATCCATGACGTAATAACTTGTGTCGTCATATCAGACTCTACCATATCAAAAATATCGGCACCTAAATTTTTAAGACTATCTTTAAATGGACCGGAAACTTTAAATGCATTTTTCTCAGAAAGGTTAAAAGTCCATATTCGCCGGTTCGTCAATAAGCCAACGAATTTTACCGTATTTCCCGTAAAGCTTGCAGGTAGGTTAAACTATTTTATTCTATATTTCTATAACTATCTATACAAACCTAATAACACATAGAATCAACCCGACGTCACGGAAATGTTGCAGATCCATAAAAGAGGGAAATTTATGACATAGCTTCATCAGTTCATTGATGTTATAAATTATAAACTAGGCCTTATGAACTAGGCCTATTATAGGCCTAATATGAATGAAGGCATTGTCGTGAATGAGAGCGCAGGTTATTACTTCGATCACGCATTCACGGATCTTTACAAACTCGGACCACTTTTCTTCAGAGTCGGACCAAGTTTTAACGTGAAAGTGAAACTTTATTCTTTGGTCAGTTGGTGATCATCACAAATTCAGACCACCTGTCCAGTTTTAGTGATAAGCTTACTCAAATAATGTCGGCCGCTACATTCATTGATCCCTTGGACAACAGGGGCCTTTTTCTAAAAAAAAACTTACGATAAATTGTGTTGTACAAAGAGACTTTTAGAGAAACAGGCCCCAGGTGATTATAGTATTTTTTGATCTCATGTATCTCTATTTAGAATGTACCGAGTACCGGTCCTCATAAAAAACAGTGGTGTGACATATTATGGCTAGCTGATCACCTGATTTTTTAATACAAGTTTATTTTAGTACAGTACCGTACCCTATCTTTTGTTTTAACAATGAAGCATGTACAAAACTGTCTTCGATTCTGTGATTAGAACAAATTTTCCTGCTATTTTTCAGGTGCCTGTAGATTTCTCAATGTAAAGTAACTTAGGTTCTGACTGTCAGGACCAAAACACGCATCCTACAGATAAAGTTCAAAATGTTTATTCAATGTCAAAGTTTTCGATTAACAGCTTCAATATCATACATCAAACAACATCTAAGCTTACAGTTTACATTATCATTTCTGGAACAATACGAAAAAACATCCTGGCTCATATTATCTAAGACCTACAACCTTACTGGCGTCGAAGGAAAGGAAGTTATTTGGCCAGAGCAACACCTTATTGAGGACCATTATTAGTAAGTATATAAGTTGTATATTCAACTATTTTCTACTCCAGCTGGATCCCATTTCTCAAAAATTTGATAGTTAATGTATAAGCTTATGTGAAAAATTAACAATTTCATAACGTTTTCGTTTATATTCATATCTTACACGAAGGTCTAACGTATTCGACGAAAGACCATGCGTATTCTTCAAACGTTGTCATACACTGTGCTATTGTGTGACATAAACTGGTATATCATAACGGTTAGTATACGTATAAGTTAACGAAAAGTTCTCCTATAACTTTATGGCCCTAATTCGTTATAAAATCCGGTACGCTATTCACACCCGAAACTAACAATATCATACTTTTTGTTATAGTTTTAAAGAAAGTGAGATAGCCGTATAACACTGACAATGCCTTAAAATGAATTTTTATAAACTATTATCCTGAGATATTATCCATTATATTATTGCCCTTGCCCCAAAATCTTGAATATGCTATAACTATCTTAGTTTTAAACCAATTTCGATGAAACTTAAAATGAAAGGCTTGAGTTAAGTTTACTCCTGATTAAATTTAAGACTTTTTCGTTGGGCGTATATGGCTGTGGTCCATTATGCGCATTTTATGTCAATGTGTTTCTGCACCTTTCAATGGTTAAGTTACTGTCATGTTTGATATTAATTGTTGCACTGTGATAAAAACTTTAAAGCATCTGATAATCATTTTTTCAGGGAGCATCCGGCGAAACAAAAACCACAAAAATGGAAACAGAAGAGAATATCAAAGATCAAAACCGAAAGTTGTTTACCAATTCAAGGGACAAGGTGTTTTAAATGTTGTGTAAATAATGCCATTGATGATGCGAAAACTAACATTTATTAAGGGAAAAGGGAGGAGGTTATATTTATAAATATATTTAGAACAATTTCTGCCTTTCATTTCTATTGCTCTACAAATACTGCATTGAGCACTATTTCATTTCTATATCGCTATACAATAACTGTAAATTTATTATAAATGTAAGAAGCACTTTTTATTTGTAAATATTTTGTTATTCTACTATATTTTGTTTTGTTCTTTTTGTAAACCTTTATACTGGGTATAATTGTATGCTGTCCACATAATATATGCAATAAATCTTATCTTATCTTTCAATGTAGTTGAAACAATAATAAAGTAAAAACCGAACATTATGTACGTTACTCAGTGAAAAGGTAAATTCTGATGTCTTTGAAAATTGCAATATTTCTGTGATTTGAGGATTTGAAAACTAAGATCAGTTTATGTTGTTGAATGTGGAACACTGCTGCAAGATTTTATTGCCTTTTTAACTTTATTTAAGCATGTTACATGTTTGAATTCAGAGCTTCTGAGCTGTTTATGTCTTTAATATTACAGACAAATGTTACACCTTGATGGAAAATCACATTTTATGACGTCTTTGAATGCATAATGGATAAGGATTTTCAGTAAAGGAAAAACCCAATTTGCCCACTTGGCCCACATGGGGCCCATATTATCCCCACGTGTAGCCCAGATAGCCCTTATGGGTACCATCTGGGTAGCCCATATAAAACCCATTATATAGCCCACTTGGCCCACTTGGGACCCACATGGGTGCCATGGTGCAAATGCATAATGGGGCCCATGTGGGCTATCTGGGCCCCATGTGTAGCCCAGTTAACCCACATGGGTACCATATGGGGAGCCCATGTGGGACCCATGTTGCAGCCCACTTGGCCCATTTAGGGCCCACATGGGTCCCACATATTTTGTTAGCTGGGATACGTCTTTATTAGATTGATTTCACGGTTTGTGTTGCTTTTTTTTTTTTACTTTTTTACGATATATCAATCTAAGATTAAAATGTTTTAATTTATAAATCTACTTTCTACACAATTCCTCAGATCATTTAATCATAAAACTCAAAATTGGCCATTCCGAACGACTAAACGCTTTTACCATGTCAGCCCCTTCCGACCTTTCATCACTATCAGGGAGAAACCGGGTTGAAATTCCAAAGGAATCATCTCGACCCATGCAGGGATTGGACCCTGGATATCCTTAGCCTATAGTTCTCTTTTAATTGGACTGAGAAATATTAGTTAAAATATATAAAATGCAGAAGTCAATATATTTGCAACTTTTTCTAATAACTGAAAAGATTGAATTATTATAATGAATGTTAAATTGTTATATTTTACCTTTTTTTAAAATGAAGATGAGGGACAAGTAGTCACCAAAATACACAAACTATAAAAATATGACATACCTTATATTAAAATATTTAATTGTCTATAAATACTAAGCGTAATAAAACATTTAACAATATATAGACAAAGCTCAATGAAGCGTCAATCACTGGTTAAAGTTGCAAAGTTTCGACGTGTTTCCCCCGTCATTCTTAGGCACATTATGATAAAAGTGGTTGGTTGGTATATTACATTATAATCTAATTGATACAAAACAGAGCATGATGATTCTTAAAATAACATACATATGTCGATAAGTAATAAATTGATAAAGTACTAAATAAATCAAAAGGTGAATGACAACTAACAAATAAACAACGATATGTATTGTTGAAACAATTTATTAATGAGGGAGATACATTTTTAAAGGGCTATTCTGCTTTTTTGAAAAAAGTTTCTATTATCAAAAAATCGCAAATGTTATCGGACAGAATTTCTAATGTATGCTCATTATACCTATGCCTATTCGTGATCAAACTGAATTTGTTCTTAAAAGGTTGATTACAAACAGGAAGTACTTATTGTTAATTAAGCAGTTTGACCAAGTTTTTGTGTTTGGCTTAATAATGGCTCGATATTTCTAACTGAAACCTTTACAATATATAGTCAAAACATTTCTCTACAATTAGGCGTTTTTTTACTCAAATCCGTTTAGTAGTATTATATCAGCGTCCAAAAAATATGACACACTTAAAAATCTTACGCAAGGTTTTTAAATAGTTCAGAATGTTATTGGCGTTTTAAAATGTACGGCTGGATTTTTTTAAGTTAAAACTTTCAGATACATTAAAGGACACATAGTTAGAGATTTTGGTGTATAGTTTTCTCAAATTTGAGAAAAAACAAAAAATTTACATAAACAAAAAAAATCAGACTGTTTCTTTAAACAAATGAATATCAAGGCAGTTGAAATAGTTTTTTTATTAACTTATATAGAATACAGTATAACTAACTGCAAACAGTACTGTATCGGCCTTCTGTGCCTCATCAGTGCAGTGCTGATACTGGAGTTGAGGTTTGGCTATATAGCCACCTCAGATGATCCCACATTATGTGATATCATCGTACCACGCATACAGTAAAGTTTATCCTATTCATGAGATAAGCGCACACCTTCATATATGTTTAAGTAGACTGGTGTCCTCTGATGATGATAGCTTCATGCAGTCTTCAGGTTTTATCAATTATGCTTGTTGATTGTCAATACCTTGGTTTTGTTAAAGTTGACGTTATGTGTCGGTTTTCTTCCAAATACAAGGTTTTCAGACACAGTAGATGGTCCTTAATTACCGGGCTTGTGTTGATGTCGTACGTCAAGAGTTATTTTATTTTCTCCTATATATGTACTTCCACATGAATCCGCGGTAACCTTCGCCAGTTTAAGCTGAGCATTAAAATGCTTTAGTTTAATAGAACATAGGAATCCTCTTCTCCGAGTACGACACAGGTAACATCAACCAGCAGTTCAGAGCAATTGGTGAAGTCGTCATGGACTTAAATTCAAAGGCAGACATATAGATTTCAGTAATCAAGGATGACAGATGACTCACTTCTGAATGAAGTCGACGATGCTGTTGTGTGATATATAGTGTAGTGTCTTATTAACATATTTCAAAAACCTTACTGTATCAAATAAAAATCCTCTCCTACAGCTCAATTGAGATAAAAACAAGAGTACGCTCGATTAGACAATTACTATAACACGTCTTTCCTTTTTAAAAATAGCCCTTGATAAAATATAAACAACAACTGGTAACAGTTTTATGTTTAGGGGTCACTAACCCCCCTCGGGTCCTGCTAGCTATTCATTTATATATATGTTTATGCTAACACTTAGGATCTAAAATCTTTATTGACAGTTCGCTTTCAATTAATGCTGATCTAAAAAGATAATCTTTCATAAGTATTTGGCCATTATTTGCGTCAAATTTGGTCAATTTCATTTTAACTGTTTTCTCATCTTGGATTCATTATGAACTCAATTGTTTCCGATTCTATGGGATCCTCTAATAATTATAGCAATTCATGGTCACAAGCTAAGAACATTTTTTACTAGCTCCAAACTCTATGTTTCATTCCTACTATCTGCTATCCTCGATTGAACCACTTCACGCTTTCTCTGAAGATATTTCATCATTAAGTAGTATACAAGAGTTCAAACTACAGATTATATCCTGTGTAAATCTCTCGTCGTATTATTATTCTGCTTGATGAATAAACATTACAATATTATGGTTAGTATGCCTAATTTTTGGACTGTAAGCTAAGAATACAAAAAACTTGGTCATGAAAAAGAACAGTTTTCTTACATTCGCATAAAATTAATAGTACATATGACGATTCCTAAACTAAAGTTGTAAGTCTCCAATAATTTTTAACACCCGACAAAAGTTGGTACGCCGTATGTGGTTGATCTTGGCGATCGTGCCGTGTCCATTTGTGAACAGTGTAAAATGTGGTAGTTTGCCACCCGATGTGTAACACAACTCATCACAACCATTGTGTTAGCAAAAACTTCCTATTTCGCCCCTTGCCCATTTCCCCCCGTTTTTCCGTTCGCCCCTTGCTCATACGGGGGGATATGGCAAAGAGACGTACTGGGAAGGGGGATAGGAATAGTTTGGGGCAAAGTGCGATATGGGAAGAGACCTTCGCCACTCGAGATCAGTTACAATTGCTATCAAAAGTTAATACTTGGTACATGGGCACCACGTTAAAGGAAGGGTGGTTGTCTGTTAGCATATTTTCTTATGACGAGAGAATGAGGCCGAGATCTAAAACTTTTACCCCATTTTCATCCCCCACCCCCCTTCCCCACTTTATTTATCAGAAATTTCAAAATATGGTTTTTGTACGGATGTCCCAATTAGAAGCCTATGTGTCAGAAAGCACCACATCAATTCTATTTTCAAAATTATTTCCCGACTAATTTTGAAGAAATTCTGATAAGAAATAAGTAAGTTGGCGATGCGCATGCGCACTACATAAATTTAATATGTCCATGATATTTTGAATCTAATTATACACATGCATGCCAATTTTGAATGAATTCGGTTTAGAAATAAGAAAGTTAGCAATGCGCATGCGCAAAACACAAATTCAATATCTCCATGATATTTCGAATCGGAATATACATGCATACTAAGTTTCATAAAATTCGGATCAGAAATAAGAAAGTTGAACTACAAAATTTGACCCCTTGACCTCCAATTGAAAGTCGTTATAATCGACTTTTTCCATAAAGTTAACTTGTCAAGTCTAAGTGAAAGTTGAAAAAATGCAGCTATCAAATTGAAATTTGTCATATAGTTTCATGTCATTGATACTGACTTGTATGAAAAATTTTAACTTGATAGCATGCAAATTGTGAGTTTGAGGCTGCAAAATAATGCAAATATCTTGAACGATGGGGGTGGGGAGAGTTTTAGACAGCTTATTTCTCAAAATGTGCACCTTGGATCTTTATGAAATTAGAGGGTAGGAAAATGTACTCTATAAGGTAGTAGCCAATGAAATTTGAGCTTTGGAACTACAAAATTTGACCCCTTGACCTCCAATTGAAAGTCGTTATAATCGACTTTTTCCATAAAGTTAACTTGTCAAGTCTAAGTGAAAGTTGAAAAAATGCAGCTATCAAATTGAAATTTGTCATATAGTTTCATGTCATTGATACTGACTTGTATGAAAAATTTTAACTTGATAGCATGCAAATTGTGAGTTTGAGGCTGCAATATAATGCAAATATCTTGAACGATGGGGGTGGGGAGAGTTTTACACAGCTTATTTCTCAAAATGTGCACCTTGGATCTTTATGAAATTGAAGGGTAGGAAAATGTACTCTATAAGGTAGTAGCCAATGAAATATCAGCTTTGAAACTACAAAATTTGACCCCTTGACCTCCAATTGAAAGTCGTTATAATCGACTTTTTTCATAAAGTTAACTTGTCAAGTCTGAGTGAAAGTTGAAAAAATGCAGCTATCAAATTGAAATTTGTCATATAGTTTCATGTCATTGATACTGGCTTGTATGAAAAATTTTAACTTGATAGCATGCAAATTGTGAGTTTGAGGCTGCAATATAATGCAAAATTGAAATTTAGAAGAGGGGGGTGGGGCTGTTTGAAGGCTTATTTCTCAATATGTGCCAGTTAGATCTTTATGAAATTAGAGGGCATGATAGTGTTGTTAATAAGGTAATAAACAATTAAATTTGTGCTATGAAACTACAAAATTTAACACTTTTACAGCCCCAAAATATTAATGTAACCCATTTTTGTTTCTTATTGGGCTCAAAATTGGGCAATTTTCCCTTTTAATGTTACCAAACCATAAGGCATTGTTAGTTAATAGCTTTATCTTTATTTTAATAACACTATAACATTAAATTGAAGCATTTTTCTGATATATTATTCTATATGAAATTATTGGATTTTAATAATAAAAAATAATCAAACAACGGGCATGAATTTGATACGTTTACCCTAAAACAGGGCGGACAAATTTGGTATGGACCGATAGGTCTTTTTATGGGCTTTTTAGAACTGGTCTTGTTTTTTTTGTAGCTAAAACAACAAGAGAAAACGAGCTGTTTAAAAAGAGTAACCCCTTGATTTATTCAATCTCAAACTAGTCAAAGTCGAAGTCAAATGTATTTGACCTAGGTCACATACAGGTCACGTAGCTTTAGGCTGCATACTCAGTGAAACTTATATGGAATGATGCGTTATTCAATTATCTTTCAGTACATATAATAATCCAAAGAATTGATTGTTTAGTTTTGGAGTAATTAACACATAATCTATCGAGGTCAGCCAGTTAAGGCAGCGTGGTTAATTCTAGGTCACGTAGGTCGCAAATAGGTCAATTCGGTTAGACGCTAACTACTCGATCAATTTTGAAAGTAGCAGATTGAAATTTACAGGATAGACGGGATTTTGTACTTTCTTTCTGCCCTACAATTTTTAATTTAATCGGTTGATTAGTTTTTGTGTAATTAGCAGTGTTTATGTTTATTCGGTTATGGGTCACGCGTGTCAGGTCAGGCAGTAGCTAGTTTCCAGGTCATGCTCTTTAAGCGGCGACTAATCAACGAAAAATGAAAGTTAGAAATTGCAATGTCTGTAACCAATACTTGCAATACTTTATACTTGCAAAGACGTATTTTATTAAAGAATAGGACAATTAGTTAATGAGTAATGATCACTTGAAATGAAAGGTCAGCGATGTTTAGGTTGATATGAGCCTACTTGGGTAGTGTCAAGAAATTTCGGGGGGTCACGCTCTTTAAGCGGCGACTAATCAACGAAAAATGAAAGTTAGAAATTGCAATGTCTGTAACCAATACTTGCAATACTTTATACTTGCAAAGACGTATTTTATTAAAGAATAGGAAAAGTAGTTAATCACTTGAAATGAAAGGTCAGCGATGTTTAGGTTGATATGAGCCTACTTGGGTACTGTCAAGATATTTCGGGGGGTCATGTTCTTTAAGCGGCGACTAATTAACGAATAATGAAAGTAAGACATTGTAATGTCTGTGACAAATTCATTTTTGATTTATCTTTCGAAAGATGTTTCTTATCAAGGAAAAGGACAATTACTAAATGAGTATTGAAATTAAAGGGCACCGATGTTAGGGTTGATATTTGCCTGCACTTCCCACAGGTGCAGATGTTTGCACCCTGAAAACTTTGAAGAATAGTCTATTTTATTCAGACATTAAAATATTTGTTTAATTAATATGACTTTGCATAGTTTTTTCTAAAGCAAAAATGGATCAAAGTAACAGTAAAATGTTTTTTTTGTATGAGAAAAGTTAATGGTTTTCGGTCCGTAACCGAAAGAATTTCCAAGATCGTTGAAACCTCCCTTTTTGTCCGACGGTATGAGCATGACCCTCTTATAAATAGCAAAGTAAACACGAAGAATCTCTGACTACGTACCCCGTTTCGATCTACGTAGGAGGAGGTAACACTCCACACTTTTACATAAACTTGTTAGGTCCCCCCCCCCCCCACCTCGAATACTAAACAGATTATACTTGTTTAGTTTCAATTGTACATATATATTTATATTTATTTATAATATATTATTTATATATTATTATTGTACATATAAGTGTATATAGCCATCATCTGTAGCCATCATCACCACTTTTATCATCATTTTCATACATTTAATTGGTCCCTATCGATTTTACTATGCCTAAAACTACTGTAACCTGGAGAAAGCAGCGCCGCTGCCCGAAATGCTTCAAACTTGTGACCAAGCTCTGTCGCCATTTACGCGAGGTCCACAAGGTTTCGGCAGCGAGCGCTAGGGCACAATCAATCTCGCATAGTAAATCAATAGGGGCCAAATTCCGGTGTACATATCAAGATTGCGAGGCGAGAGTTTGTCGGTTAGATAACCACCTTAGATCTTTTCACAAACTCTCGCCTCCCGAGGTCAAACCCCTCATGGACGAATTCAAGGCCATGAGGCGGTTTGCCAGGGAAAACACCGGAGTGGAAAATGATGAGAAGAGTGATGATGATGATGATGATGAACCTTTAAATGTAAATAATGGCAATAAAATTAATAATGGTGTAAATAAATTAAATAATGTAGATAATATTGTAAATAGTGTGAATGAATTTTCAGCCGATCCAACTCAAGGCCCCTCCAGACGTGACACCTCCTCGTCATCGTCATCATCTTCACGTCGTCAGAAAGTCTACGATTTCTGCGACGAAGATGATGACGATGATGATGTGGCTTATAGTACACACAAGCCCACAACACGTCAGGCCTCACGCACGGTCACATCGGCATCCTTGTCAGCATCATCATCTTCTGGTAACATCGGTGATGAAGATGATGATGATAATGATGCCGATTATCATCCTCCTGGTGAGGGTGATGATCATCCTCCTGGTGAGGATGATAGTGACCGTGACGAAGAATTGGTTAAACCGGCTTCTCATATTTATTTACGCAACAATATCATCAATGAATTCATTAAACACATAACATTCAATGACGGGTCCGTAAAGGAGGTGCGGAATGCGCAGGCGCATGGCCGTCAGGTGTTTAATGTGTGGTACGCCATGGCCAAGGGCAGGTCAGTCTCCTTGGAGATGTTTAAGAGGACTGACCTGGCCCTTGAACATTGGTATAAACCAATAGTGAGTAGCATGCAGTCTAATTAAAATCAGACCCTAATTTCGTTTCGTTCGTTTTTTTTTTAAATCCGGTTTTTTAACCACTACATTTGGGTCTGAGAATGTGGCGCTGGACCTGCCGTTCAAGTTAACTTTGACCTAACCTTAATGACCTTTGTTTTAACCAATCAGATCTTTGCCCTCTCCTGCGCTGGGATTTTGTTCTCGAACAATAGGTGCATTCTAGGATTCCTAAGTGCTGTAGACTAGTTTATTAGGTCATTTTTTATCAAGGTTAGGTCAAAGTTAACTTGAACGGCAGGTCCAGCGCCACGTTCTCAGACCCAAATGTAGTGGTTAAAAAACCGGATTTAAAAAAAACGAACGAAACGAAATTAGGGTCTGATTTTAATTAGACTGGAGTAGCATGCAGGTTCATGCTACTCGCCCGGGGACTATAATTTCATACATCTGTAGTCTCCGGTTATTTGTGCAATTTCTTAACATAAACCATAACGCCATTATTAAGGATAACTACCTGATTTGGCTAGACACCTTGGCGACCTGGCGTCGCGGGATGAAGGCCCCTAACCGCAGGCGGAAGGTGGAGGTGTCTAGCCAAATTAAGGATGTTATCCTTACAGCCGATGAAGCCGGTGTCATATTGACGAGTCCCGAATCCCTAGAGGTGGAGACCCTCCTCGACGGATTCGATGCCTCGAACGTTGCCCGTCCACCGGTAGAGCCAGAAGTTTACCAAAATATTCTGGCCTACCTTTTTTTCCATCTTTTGTGGATATCCGGGCAACGCTCGATGGCACTTGTTAATATGACACTCGGGGAATTTAGGGGTGCTGTGGCTGAGAAAGGTAAAATGGTGATTACAGTACTCAGCCACAAAACCGGGGATATTGCGCCGGCGCAATTCCCCACGTCCGTACAACTGTACAATCGATTGGCTTTGTACGTTGCAAAAATACGGAAATGGACGTCGCTGGCCGCGTTCGAACCCGTATTTTTGCAACGGACAAAGTACAACAGCAAAATTGATATCAGCGCAATGAGTAGAATAATGTCGAACAGGTATAGCCATCTTATCGGGGGACGCCGAATTTCGAGTAGGTGTATTCGCAAGTCCCTCGTAAACGAATTTTACACTAAGCACCCCGATAAGATGGACCAACTTGCTTCCCAAATGTCACACAGCACCAAAACGCAGAGGACATATTACCAATGCTCGGCATCTGTGAACACCTCTGCCAGCATTGGTAATATGATTGCCAACCTGTCCTCTGCTACTGTGAACAATTCGACAGACAATACAGTTGTACGGACCATACCTGAGCCAAATGCTACCCAGTCACCCCCGTCACCCCTGTCACCCCCGTCACCCGTATCACCAGACCATTCCAGCTCTTTCTCTTCACCCCAGCCAGCTTCAACGTCGTCCGGACTGGCAACAATAGCCCAACATGGCCGCCGAGCGTTCATTCCGGACGACGTTGAAACCCTAAGAAGGGTAGTTCGACCTATTCTGGCTGGGGCCTTGAAATGTAATATTCCGAATATCTTGTGCTTGATAACTGAAGAGAATGACCTTTCCGCCAGTTGCTTGTTGGAACACTACACCCACAAGCAACTGGTGGATCGTTCTGCTTTTTTGAAAAAAGTTTCCATTGTCAAAAAAAATCGCAATTGCTACCTGAGAGTATTTTTAAAGTATGCTTATTGTATCTCTATATCTTCTTGATCAAACTGATTTTGGTTTTAAAGGGTTAATTACAAACAGGGAGTACTTATTGTTAATTAAGCAATTCGACCTAGTTTTGGTGTTTGCCCTTTAAATGGCTCAATATTTCTAGCTGAAACCTTTTAAATACACAAGAGGGACATTTCTCTACAATTAGGCGTTTATTTTATTCAAATCCGTTCAGTAGTTTCATATCAGCGTCTAAGAAACATAACACAATTAAAAACCTTACGTAAGGTTTTAAGAAATTTTAGCATGTTTTTAGCGTTTAAAAATTAACGGCTGGATGTTTTTAGTTAAAACTTTCAGATACATTAAAGGGCACATAGTTACAGATTTTGGTGTCAAGTTTTCACAAATTTGAGCAAAAAAATGTTTTGACCTAAAAAAAATTCAGACTGTCCCTTTAAGTCATGTCGGTTGTCTGTGGCTGTACAAAGTAAGTGACAAAGATGGTTGTGGACACATTCACTTATAGTGTCTTTCTGTCAAATCACAACCTCATTTTCTTTGGCATAATTATAATGTTTTAGTAGAATTAGTATTGAAACGATTAATCTGTTAACTGATATTGAGTTAATTTTCATGGGTAACCAGGTCTGATTTCAGATATTAGACAGGTTCCGCAGCCATTCTGATCAACAGAGAAATTCTACCTATCGGAGATATTACTCTGACCTATTGACCAACCATGTTTTAAATAGTTCACGCGTAGAAATTTTTCTTTCGGAGACCAGAAATGAGACGAAACGACTTCATGTAAACAAACCAAATGTCCCAAGATGGATTCCACACCATTCAAACCAATTTATACAAACACATATGAAGAGAATGTATTTTATTTGATCCATACTAAGTGAAAAAGAATAAAAACTTAAGCAGACTAATGTTAATGAGTTCGAAACAACTCATAATTGTGCGAAATGTCTTTAATCGTCTTTCCGGTTTCTAGTCTCGTAACTCAAAAACGCCTCCGCTATTAAAAAGAGTTCTGAACTGCAACTTCTTCAGTAAATACACACTGTTAAATTTGGGAAAATGTTTAGCATTTAAGAACTTATTGATATCCTATAGACGTTTTAATATTAAATTTGATGCATACTTTATCGTTCAACGAATACCGTTGGCGTCATGGCTGGTGATTAGGTTCGTGTCTTTATCTGCGACACATACGGAGCTAGGAAAGATGCTAAGTTTCGTATGGTTCCGCAGCCAGCCGGTTATCTCCCCGCAGTCGGTTACGTCATCACTTTATGTGTAGCTGTGACGTATCCATATTCTACACACTCATGGATATCCTGTTAACCGGGTTACCAGCCGCCATAACCGTTAGTACTAGTAAAGATACGATTTCGGCAAATTTAGGCCATTAAGCGCCCACCCTTACCTTAAAGATGTCATTGTATGTATTCTACATGAATCTCTGAGGAAAATACTATGCATAATAGTTTGAAAAGTGGAGTATGGTTGTAAGAAATCGGATCTGAATCGAGCGTGGTATTCGGCCTCATTTCATTTGTTTTCCACTGGCTCTAGTACTAGTACTATAGTAGGCCTACATAACCTCACAAGGGCCCATTCTTTCCCACACAACTCAGGACTTAAATGACTCGAAGGTTCAACTTAAGTTTAGACATCCTTCTTTTGAAAGGGGTTGTGGCAGTCAACCCATATAATTCAGTTAAGGGCCGAAACAAATGGGAAGAGATTGTTGACAGTCTAAATGTAGCTGATGAATCTGTGGACAAATATAGTTTTAAAGTTAAATCATGTCAAGCCCGCATTAGGACACTATTAGAAGCACACAGAAATAAAGAAATGGCTTCCCTAAAAGCGTAAGTTATTAATTACAAAATTTGTATTATAATCTCTTGAGAGGCCACAGAATTCTTTGCTTGTCAGATCCAAAATTAAACAGGACCTGGGATTTGGTTTTTATGTAAGCATTTCATTGAACTTTTCCTTTTCCCTGGGGATGGAGTCAAAATTAATGAGTTTATTAATTTGTGATGTGATATGAATTAAATTGCTAGATGAATGGGAACATCATGTCTATGAACTCAGAATTTCTAGTTTTTTTTTAATATGTGTGAATTTTTAAGGTCATATATTTATACAGAAAGGGATGCCTTTTTGACAGACTTGGTTGATCTGATAGAAGAAAGTAATGCAGAGATTAGCAGCACAAAAGATAAGCGTGATGAGGAAAGACAAAAAGAATTGAAAGGAGTAATGATCAGAGAGGCAGCAATGCAGTCACTGAAGAGAAACACGCCACATGGTAAGCTTCCGACACTCCAATATTTGGAACACGATCAAATATTTCTTTGAGTAGAATTTTCTCGTTGGTCTGCTCCAAGCTCCATATCATTTTGATCCAGGCCTGATCCAGTGAAAAGTGCCCCTCATATCTCCAACACGTTCCTACTCGTCAAATAAAATATATTCCACTTATCATAAAGCAACAAATGAACATTGTCCAGGGTTATTTCTTGACAATTTCCAGTGGGATTTTCTATTTTCGTCTACTGGCACTGTGTATATATATGTGTATATGTATTCTGATTATTTCAGTAGAATCTGACGATGAAAGTTGTAATCAAAAAGAGAACGAAACACCAAAAAGAAAACGGAAAAGCAATATGTTAGAGGATTATATGAAACTTAGACAAGAGCAGGTAGCATTGGAGAAGTTTGAGATTGATAGAAATGAGAGAGAGGCAATTCAAGCAAGGGAGAAGAAAGATTCGGACCAACGAATGGCAAGAGATATTGCCATGATAGAGATTCTAAAGAGGCTTAGTGAGAAGTGACTTAAACCCTCAGAGTTTCTATTCTGAATTTCATTTGTTCGTTATTGAGATTTTCATTGTTAATTTCATAAATTAGTTCATTGTTTAATTGGTATTATTTCATTTGTTCATTATTGAGATTGTTTTATTTGTTATTTTAATTAATTTTTCCTACAGGTTTTATTTTTCAACTCAGTAGAATTTCTTAGTGTCTTTATGTGCATATGAAAGGACGATAGAATGTATTTTAAAGCATTACATAGATTGATCTTAGCCGCCCCCCCCCCCCTCCGCAAGAAAAAGGAACCCCATCCCTGAATAAGGAACCCCATCCTTGAAATAAGGACCCCCTCCCCCCCCCCCCTACCTGAAATAGGGATTTAAGACTAATTGATAAAGTTGAAAATTTAGTATTTATTTTCATACATAAAAATACAGGACTTGATCTCAAAGTCAATTACATGGTGGGTAAGTGTTTTATTGATTGCCAATATAATCCTCAAGTACAGGAGGGTCAAGTTCAAAGAACTGACTGGTCTCACTGCCACATAAACAAGTATGACAATTAACCAGTAGTGTTGATACCAGGTATAATTTTCCTACTGGTTGTAAGTAAAGCTTCAGGTTTTTTTTACAGTCCATAAAGGCAAACAAATTCACTATCTTTCCAAATTGCCATTCGACACACTCCCTTACTGATGACATACGTGCATTAAATAACCTCTGATCATCGGTAATATGAGCACTCTTGTATGGTGATAAAAATGAAATGAAATGAAATGTATTAAGGAGCATCAGCACCAAATGGGCTATATAGCTCCAGAACACGATAAAAATAAACATGTCAAAACAAAACTAAAACAAACATGAAATAAATAAACAAATAAAAATTATCACAGAACGAAGAAAATTAAAAACAATATCACAGTATGACACCACAAAGTGGTATTAAAACAAAACAAAAATATATTATAAAACACTGACTAAGAAATTAAAATTTAAAATAAAGATTTGCATCTTTTAAAAATGCAACAACCTTCTCATATAGAGAAGGTTGTGCAAACAAATGATTGAGTGATCCAGCACGGTAGTGCTGTGATCTCAAAGGTTTGAGATGTCTGCACTCAATCAGAATGTGTTTCACTGTCAGGCGGACCTGGCAGTGTTGTATGGTGATAAAAGCCAGTCCCTGATAGGGTAAGCTGGATCTCCATAAAGAGTAAATCTACCACCACCCTCTAAATTTTCACTAAGCTCACTAAGTCTTAAAAGGGCACAATCATGTCTTCTCCCTTCAATAGGCCCATACATATTGGCAATCAGTCCGTTCGGCAACACTATTGATTGATACTCTTTAGAGCATGAGTTTTTTATGACCATTATAAACAATTCTCTGGTTGACAGTTGGGCGACATATAGAAATACAATAAATCCTATGCAGTTTTTGAGTGGTGCTCCTTTCCGATTGACAGCATCTGCATATCATTGTAAAGACTGGAGATTCAGCCAGGGCTGTTGTAGGCTACTAAGAAGGTGACCATGTGTATCCATGATAAGGTTTGTTACCTCCTTCACAATCATCGATAGTGTTGTTTTAGGTCGACCAAACATTGGTTCAATATCAGACAACCTGTTGGGATAAACAAGCCGACACAGAAATACACACAATGCTTCAGTCCCATTTGCCCGGACTCTATATCACATATGATCTTATCTGGAATGCTTAGAGCTTCTCCTAAGCGGAAAATGTCCTCTTTTCGAAATCTAAAGTACACTATGCACTGGGCATCAGTTAATTTGTTGAGGTCAAACCTGAAAAGACAATTTGAAAATCATAGGCCTATAGTTTGACAGGAATATGGGGAAAATTTAGAGCCTAATAAAATCAAAAACAAATTAAATAAGGGAAGTCCTACTCAAACAAGGAAAAAGTATTTACTTTTTTTATTCGGGGTGGTCTTTGTCTTATGATTAATTGATTGATTAGAATATTCCATGGCACCAGGTGTGAAAGATTGGCTACCGGTATGTTATGACGATTTTCTGTTGTCGGATTCTATGAGTTTAACCCTGTCAGCTAACCCCCTAATAAGCATAAACCTACCTGGGCCATTGGGGATTATATGTTACTCGTCCTGGCTGCATTAAAAGAATGAATACGAGATCATCGTCGTTATTTTCAATAGCTACTTGCAACAACTCTTCTAAACGATAGGGCGCGGCCATGTTGAAAGTAGCGCCATCTACCGAGTATCCAGCACGGGATAGCGGAACGCACAATCGTACCGGTCACATACGATTACACTTACGGATACGTAACCATCCAGTCAGCATATCCAGCCTGTTGCGGAACCTGTCTATTCTGTTAACTGTTAACTTGTTACATAATAATGTCATTTAACAAAATCCACATTCATGTTCAAATGTCCAATGTTCATTTTAGTTTTAATTAGCTGTATTAATTTAGTTGATATGAGTGCTTTAACTCAATGTGTTAGTACACTATATATATCTATTACTTTCCAATTTTGCCATGGTTTTAGGTGCCATGTTGGTAAACGGATTGCCTTTACAGATTTTTATTATAATTTGTAAAACCTTTTTCATTCAGAAGCAGTGATGAAGGCATGTAGCTGTACTGCATCAGACGTTGAATTTGACGTGAGTGGGTGGCTACGTTTGGGAACGGGGCAAAGCTGCTTCTACCTCCATCTCTTCTGAAGAACCAATTGAAATATAGACTTGACTAATACTACACATATAACTACTTATTCAATAGTTGTAATAATCCCTATATAATGGGATAAATCTTTAATTTAAATTTTCATTGAGGTTAAATTTGTTCAAAGGGATATGTTCACTTACTGTTCGACCAAAAAACTTTTTGTCTTAGAACCTGGAATTTTTTAGCTGTTCTAATCCATGATAATGTTCCAAACTCTCCCTCAAAATTTAAACCTTTAAATCCCTGTGTATCCATAAATATGAGCATTTGAAAGTCAAAAATATCACTCGTCGTTTAGTAAGACTAAGACTTGTATAATGGATGATGACTGTTAAAGCGATACCTCTTAGAATGAACAAAAAAATTAAGTTCTTAAACTTGGTCAATCAGAGTAAATATTCATCAACGATGTCCAAATTATACAAACATAATTAGAAAACCCCATAAAATTATGTAAATTTCCATATAATAACAGGTTATAATTGATAAACGCCTTAAATTGGATTAAGGTTTTTTCAATTATTGTATATAAACATTGTTTTCAATGTACTTGTATTATTTTTATCAGATTACATGTATTTAGGTAATCTGTTGTATAGTATGAAACCAGGCAAGTCCCTTGATGAATATAAACTCCTATTGACCAAATTTGAAAGTTAAGATTTTTCATACGCCCTCATCTCTATGAGGACGAATATTGTCGGAACCCCTGTTGGTCCGTCAACATTTGCTCGTAAAGCTCTAAAAACTAGAGTTGTTGATGGAATCAAATGAAATTCTGTATGTGTACATATTCATAAAACGAAGATCAAGTTTGAATTTGAGCTATTTTCGATCATTAGAAGCATTAAGAGTTATTGCCCTTGCCCCAATTTTGATGAAACTTAAAATAAACACTGTTATTGCCCTTGCTCTAAAATCTTGAATATGTGCTTTTACTCTCTTAGTTTTCAACCGATTTTGATGAAACTTAAAATGGACCTAAATCGAAACGTTTGAGAAAGTTTAGTTTACTCCTGATTAAAATTCAGAGTTTTTAAAGATTTAGGCCTCTTACATCAGTTTTGAGGAGTTATCGCCCTTTAACCTTTATACAGTAAGTATTTCTATAAACATCAATTGCTTGTAAAAATTTTGTATGTTTATACATATTAAACAGATCAAGTTCGAATTAAGAGCTATTTTCGATCATTAGAAGTTATTGCCCTTGCCCCACAATCTTGAATATGCTATTACTCTCTTAATTTTCTACCGATTTTGATGAAACTTAAAATAAGCAGTGTTAATAGTGGAGCGGCATAGCCCTCAAATATGATGGAATTGTACATTTTTTGATACAAAGATATTTTGATATGCTCTGAATAGTTTTGGATATGGAGCCACTCGAAATTCTCTTGCGTAAGCAGCCATTTTGAATTTCAAATGGGCCACCCTCAGACATACATAATTGTTGATATTTTCGGACCTATGTCAGCCATTGTCTTATTCAAAATGGATAATTGTACACTTTTGTATCCGGGAATTCAACTATTCATGCTACAAGTGGCTACCCATGTTTAATTTCAAAATGGCGTCTATAAAAATCCATAATTTGCAATATTTCTCGATCTATGTCAGAAATTTCTTTTTAACTCGGTTTTGGTTGCTGTTTGTATGTTATGGGGGGCTTAATAACGCTATCATCCTACTATTTTGTTTTATCAAATGTTCCTCTAAGCCTTTCGGATCTTTAAGTTGGTGCTCCTTACTTATTTTCACTAAATAATCTTTCATGACCCAATTTTGAATAATTAGTTTTTGATTGTCACCATTTTCTTGTAATTGTGCTTGATATAAAGTTAACTGTTTTTATAACCATGGCACATTTGTCACATCGTACAGTTGTCAAATGCTTCACTGCATCATAGTTCACATCGTGATTACAACAGGGACATTTCACTTTGAAGTCACATTTTACTCCTGAAATGTCTATCATGAATTTTTCGCCATCCTCATCATTCTTCCCAACATCATATGTGTTTCTTAAAAGTTCATAACCAATCTCTTCCAATGTAGTTTGCTTCCTCACCGTAACTTTGGTGATGTTGTTGATTTTTCTCAATGCTACATTAATAAACCTATAACTTTTGCCTTTTTCCATCTTGCCTATTAAAGTTCCAAACAAAGAAACATTCAGTTTAAACACACCATCTGTTATAACTATGTCTTGACAGTTTTTTCTGTTGCCATATGCCATTATCTCCATCGACTTGCCAACAGATATAACTTTTCCTGATAGACTATACAGACATTCATCCGATTTACGCAGACCAGGATATCATTGATATTGATGTAGTGGCGGATGGAACATGGCAGAAACGTGGCTTTTCATCTAAATACAACGTTACAGTAATTACCGACTTGTTAACTGGATTGGCTTTAGGTTTTGAAGTTTTGACCAACTCTTGTGCTATTTGTGTCAAGAACAGATTGGATAAAGATTCGCCCGAATATGAATAATGGTTTGATGATCATAAGAGTAATTGCCAAATAAATCATATCGGTTCTTCCAAATCCATGGAGACAGAAGCTACGCTGAAAATGTTTAATCGTTTCATTGAGAAGTATGGATTTCGTTACACACATTTACTAAATGATGGAGACAGCAGTGTATACAGAAACATCTTAGCTCTTAATGATGGTACCGGACCCTATGGAAGTGATCATCCAGTAGTAAATGAAGATTGTGTGAACGACATCAGTAAGAGGATGAAGAACAGTCTCGATACACAGATTGCTAAACTAAAGGCGCAAGGTCAACCCATTGACGAAAAAGGTAGACTTACTAAGGCCCGGGTTAGAGCTATACAAAATTATTATGGGAGAGCCATCAAAGACAATGCCGGGGATTTGAAAGGAATGCAAAGAAGTACATGGGCAATCGACCTCCACTACTTCGATGAAGAAGACAATCAGCATCATAAGTGCCCTTCCGGACCAGATTCTTGGTGTTGGTACCAAAGACAACTGGCTAAAGGTATTTCTACTCCAAAAAGAGGCGAACACACAGCACCCCTACCACCTCGTGTGTCACAAGCTATTCTGTCGGTATTTGAGAGACTGTGCAGCAAAACCTTGTTGTCTGGATGTTTGAGAGGAGCAACACAGAACGCCAATGAATCCTTCAACCAACTCATTTAAAAGCGGGCCCCGAAACACCGTTTTACCAGTTTTGAGTCAGTTTGTCATGCTGTAAACATGTGTTGCATGGAATTTAATCGAGGCAGTACGTCATCTCTTACTGTGATGGAGGAAGCAGGCATCATCCCAACTCCAAATGCAGAAAGTTTTTGTTTGAAGAGAGACATTGAGAGAAAAAGACAGTCAATCATCCAGGGAACTGAGAAATTTAAGAAGATAAGGAAGTCTAAAGAACTTGAAAATCTTAAATCTGATAGGAAGAAACAAGGAAAGGAAGGTGCGAGTTATGTACCAGGGGGCGTTTAATCGAATTTGATGTATTTGGCTATTATCAATTTTGGCTCTGTGATTTGGCATTTCAATTTTGGCTCTAGTATTTTGGCATTTCAATTTTGGCTCTTTAGTATTTTGGCATTTCAATTTTGGCACATGGGTTGTACCACAATCTTGTAAGATTTTACATTTTAGTGGTTTTTTTTTTCTTTCTTTTTTTTGAATAAATAATTCATTTATTTAAGAAGTATAAAGGCGGTAACTGCTCTCCTGTTTATGTCAAAGGGAGCTTTTAAAGAATGAGTGCCACCAATTTTTGAAGAAGATTTAGTTGTGTTTATATCACATGTAAAGTTTTTAATTTAAGCCAAACCCATGTTTTTAGACTTTGAAATACCCAAAGTTTTTTCATGACACTCAGGACAATTAATATTTCTAACCAACTGTTGAAGCATAGGAAAATCCACAATGATATATTGTTCAACTAAATTATTGGGGTGGGGGGTAATATCAGAGGTGTCACTAGAACTGTCTAATTTATCCGATTGTTCATCATTATGTAATGATGATTTGAAAAAATCAAGTTTTTTAATTGTTCTAGTAGAATTAGTAATTATCTCTCCACAAACTAAATCATTTGAATTATTCCTATTATCATTATCACTCACATTGTCATTGTTATTATTGTCAATGTCAAATATTATAGAGGTGTCACTACTGTCACTCAGACTTTTGTTTAGAAAACGCTTATTCCTGGCTAAAGTTAATTGTAAATACCTTTTTAGAGTTCTTCCCTTATTACTAATTATACTAAACTTCTTTTTTTGGCTCCATTTCATATAAAAGAAATGAATGAATAAAACACAGAATAAAAAACGGCCGCAAAATAACTGTAAATTTCGCTAAATTTATAGTCATGATTATCTTTATTGGTTTTTCATTACATCTGTTAGGGCTTGTGTGATCGCGTGATAGCATTCGTGTCACCAAAGTTACAGCAAGCGCCACCTACTCAAGCCGCTGTGCGCATGTCGAAGCATGCGTTGAAGACTGCTGGCCTTTATTTATATTCATTGACCCTAATCTTCTATTCAAACGACCACCGAACTCGCCATATAAGGGAATAACCGTTACATTTTCTACGGTATTTTTCCGTTAATTGCCGATTGGGGAATTGCAACATGGGATTATATTTCTGACCCGGAAAAGGCCATTGACATGCGCTTTCCAACGGTACCAACAACATGGCCGCTGCCATAAAATGAAAGTTGCTATTGACTGAGGAAAAACGGCATTTCAATGACCAATTTGGCCATAATTGATTAAAAAATTATCGGATCGGTTTATAGAATGCGTTGTTTCATGTAAATATTCTTTATTGTCCCGAAAAAGATATTTACTTTCCTTTTTGACACAATAAAATAGTCAAAAATCATAAAAAAAAAAGATTTCGATTTTTTTGTCAAAAATCTCATTTCTCGACCCGTGTCTGGCCTTGCAATTGGAAAAATTGTCGTGAATTAAAACAAAACTTATGCAGTCAATAAGATATGAATATAAGTGTTTTTCAATTCCTGCCGTTTAATGTATAAAAAATTATATTTAATGTCAGCATTATTTGAAGAATAACTTAAATTGAGAAATAAAACTTAGAGCTACTAAAATGATCACATAACAGTAAAAGTTCTTCCCATCTGAGAATTTTGAATCTATTTTAGATCCACAGCAACCAAACGAACGGGACATAGATCTTCGTCATCCTGATGACAGAAACCCTGATTTGGGTAAAATCCAAAATCAGGTTAAGGAATTGATGAAGCTTTATCCTTTTGAAGTACCAGAAATGGAATGGGAAGTTGTTCTTGAAACTTCAGAAATGGATAAAATGGCTGAACCCCTTATTGTTATTCCAGCTGGTAAGTACAAAATGATCCATCCCAAAATATGTCATTGGAACATTCAGTTGAAATCAATCATACATAACAAAGTTCTGTAAACTTATGTATAAACCGACAAATGTGCGGCAGATCAGATGAAAAAGATTATTTTTCTCGTAAGTTACAATCAACTGCACAGATAATTATTGTCTTGAGAGGTCTTTTTAATTTGTGAATTTACACACATTAATAATTCTTTTACAGAACATCCTAGACTACCAAATGTGTCTGAAGTAAAAGCTTTTAATGCTGCCCCAAAAAAAAAATCAAAGGAGCTGTTAATATATATAGAAAACTGTACAAAAGGACAAAGTATTTCACCATTATGGAGAAAACTTCACATTGGGAGGCTAACAAGTTCTGTATTTGACGATATTTTGGCTATACTAAGAAAGAGTGAAAACAAGTCTCTCATCGGCAGAATTATGCAGTACACAACAATGGAAAGGTATGGCAGTAATATTTATTTGCACTCATAAAGTGTTGTTGTCACTAATGTCCTTCCATCCACCGTTAGAAAATTTTGAAATATTTGATATGCATTGTTATCTTTCTTTTATGAAACTCATTAAATTAAATTGATCTAACAAATAAGTTGTCTCCAATTTTGAGAAATGAAAAAGTTCTAAAAAAAATGTTTGATTAAAGGGTTGAATAGTTCACAATTGCAATGATTGCCGCTTACTGCCAAATGTTCTTTTCAAAGAATGTTTTTACACAATTTTAATATCTTGACCCTTGAGTTGTTGAATTACTTTCTCTTTATGTGGCAGGTGTACTTTAAGACAGTGATGGCCATGTTTTTGATGCCTCTCAGGCAGCGGGTCTACAGAATGGAGCACTTGAGATTAAATGCCCATGCACTATTTGGGGGGGGGGGAGAGATGTTAGAGGGAAGGACGGGCTTTTGTGTCACAATCGGAGACAATGAGGTTTTAACATTGAAAAGATCTTCCACATACTTTTCACAAATACAAGGAGAGATGGCCATCATGTCAGTGCCATGGATAGACTTTGTTTTATGGAACCCTAGTCGACTTAATGGTGGAAAGAATATATTTTGATGTGGAATTCTGGGAAAATACTTTATTTCCCAAACTTCAGGACTTCAAAAATGTCGTGACGAGGCCATGAAAAAAAACATTTAAATACAAGACTAGTTTACTTTGGAATTCACTACCACAGGTACTCAAACTATCTAATGATAAAGGAAGTTTAAAAACAGGACTGAAAAGGGAGTTACAATCTTAATATGTTTTCATCTTAATGATTTTTAATATTTTTTCCAATTTAATATACTTATGTGAATACTCATATTCAGTTTATTTTCATGTATAAATTACATTATTTTTTATTCATTTTATAACCCTTTATATATCCATATACATCATTATATTCTTATGTACTTGTCTTATAACATTATCTTTTTGTAAATATGTTTTTGTAGTTTAATATGTAGAAAGATCCCAGGGAAGGTTGCCGTGCGCAACTGGGTATTATTAAGTTATTATTATTATTATATATAACACAATATATTTGAATCAAAATCGCGCTTTTTAAAACTTGCAAATTTAGTAATAACTTCCATTGTAACTGTGCGTGTTTTTTTTTTTTTTAATTTTATTTTGATCGATCTGAAAACTTACAGATAGATAGACAATTTGATAATGAACATTATTTTAGAAATGGTCATCATAAAGGTATAACTGATAAAATCCGAAGCGGAAGTACTATGTCATGTGCCATGTTGTTGTGACTAATTCGGGGTCCTAGGGGATAATCAGATTTGCATAATATCAATGTCGATGAAATCCTTAGTCTATGCCCAACCACCTTATGACAACTGATTTTTGAATTTCGATTTCTTTATATATCTGGAACAAGAATTTTAGTGATTACCGAAACTTTCAAGGCTCATATCTAATGACCTTGACAGTTGATTACCTTTTGACACTGTACAAAAGTTATTGCCCTCTATGCACGGATACTTCATTTCGATGTTTACTTCCGATTTTATAGTCATTTGAAAATTAAAGTTTTAGCTTTAAAAAGCTCTGTTACTAGACCTATTATTTTACATATGCCACAAATTCATTCAGTCTCACTGACTATGCTAAATCTATTCCATCAAATTATACCCAAAACAATGTATTTAAATGAAAATAGCGCCTTCTGTCTTTAAGTTATTAAATTCAAACTTTGTCAGTTGAAGGGAGAGAACTACATGTTAAAAATGTATTTACATTCAAATGCGAGGTTCTCCCCCTTCAACCGGTAATTGAATTAACACGCGTTTGTCCCATTCGAACGACTAGACGCCTTTTCCATGACAGCCTCTCCGACTTGCAACACTGACAGGGGGTAATCAGGATGATAAATCATCACCGAGAGAGAGAGTCGTACTATACTGCCATATCTGAGTCTGCGTTGTTGTATTACAACGTATCATCCCCTCAGCTCATCATACGATTTATGTTCAGAGTACCGACATGTAGAAAGTTACAAGATACCATATTGTTTCTTTAAACGCTTCTCACTGGTCAATGTTTTGATATATAATGTAAAACGAACGCAGTATTTTCAAATGTTTTTTTATAATATGAATTTATTTTTTTTGGGGGGGGGGGGGGGTGGGTAATTGTATCGTATTAAACTACATTTAGAATTTTTCAAATGATCTGAAAAAACATTTGCTAGCAAAATATGATATTAAAAGTGACATGTTTGTTGTCTGTATGTTTAAATGCAGTTCTATACCTTCAACTGACAATTGCACTATCATGCTTAACATGACTTTCTTACATTGCAACTTGCATTTTTAACGTATTAAATTATGTTGTAAAAAAGATAAAAATACATCTAAATTTTTAATTCATTGAAATTTTAAATACTTTAAACAGCTCTGTCATGTGACCTAATTCATATATGTCAGAAATTCTCTTTTAGCCTTATTACAGTTGATTTGCCCCTTCATCGATGTATAATAAATATATTTTGAACATCATTATCTTAGTTATATACTGTTTTCTAATTAAACCATATCTATTTTTAACTTAAAAAAACTTCACGTGACCTAATTTACATACGTCAAAAATCCGTTTTGAATCTCACTATGCTTGATTTACTATTTAAAATGATATATGACACTGTATGTTCAATTTAAAATTGCGCATTTTGAAACTTTAAAATTTCGATATTAGGCATACTTTTTCCTGTTTTGACTTCAGGCGTTTTTTAGCCTAGCGCTTTTAAGCGCTTTTTTATTAAAAAAATCCAACTTCTGGAATCTCAAGACGTTGACCTTGGGTCTGGGACATGCAATAAATCTCTTGATGAGATCTATCCAGTGATATTATGTTACTTGTCCGGTGTTTAGTTCCGATTAAATAGTCACTTAACAAACTATATTTTAACTGTAAGCAGTTGTCACAATACCAGTCAAATGGGTAACAAGTCAAAAGGGTAACACTTGAGCTATTACATACGTTAAACATTATCTTCTAGCCTTATTTCACTTCATAAATGATGTGGATTATAAAGTATATAATTCACAGAGATTTGATGAAGTTAATGCAACATTTCACAAACTTAGATGCGCACAGCCCAGTATCGTCTCACGATTCTAGTTTATATTTATCCTCAACCGGGTACCAAACACGGGGTCCCAAAGGTGGCATTGCCCAACTTGCTGTATCGTTCTCACTGCACAACGTCGACTTGTAAAACCCGGAATGGACATTTGTTTTACATGAAACAATATTTTTCAATCTTTTGTCCGTCATCGATTTTCTTTTTATTCATAATTTGGAATTAATTTTCCATTAAATTACAGGTTTTTATTGAAAAACGCTTGATAATACGCTTAATATTTTGTATATTACGTAGTAATTAAAATATATAAAGTAGTTTTCTGGATTTAACGGATTATACAGTATCATAAGTTGCCTAATGAATATAATAAACTCACCATTTTTGAGAATTTTGCTTTATTGATCATTCTAAAGGGCAGTATTTCTTTTAAAATTGGTTCGGAAATTGGCACTCTAATCTTTTAACTGTTTTCCTCAATGCACCCTGATTGTATGCTTCAGAAACTGAACCTGGTACATAAAGTTTTAAATCTGATTGGATGAAATTAAAAATATCCTCAAATATTAATTGCGGTGTTTCAATCCGAATTTAGCTGAATCCGTTTTATGAGAATCAAACAGGCTTTCTGAACACCAATCTCTACCATTCAAATAGTAACCTGGAGTTAAAGCTATAACTGAACACTTTTCAGACCGGTGAGTTATAACTGAACACCTTTCACCTGTTCTTTTGTTTCTACTCATTCAAATTTTAATCCTTGACTGTACAGGTAGTTTAACCTGGTCATTAAGGATCTCAACAAAATCAAATATTGAAATTCAAGGTAAGTTGAATGATTATATTTTGTTAATTTGAAATAAAACCATGATATTTTATTCCTGAAAATTTCTTTAGTCGAGTTAATCATTGTGTCTCTATTTTAAAAGAGCTTCTACCATTACTTTACGTGGCAAACCTAAGCGATTTTTGTGCAGTTTTAGTACTTCTGTAGGCTATTTACATAACATTAAAGACTCAAATCGACCCTCGAAAATACTAAACATTCCCCTTGAAGCCGTAAAATAGTTTGAAGTCAGATTTCATTTTAAATACACAATACAAATATTTTTGTTTCATAACGACGTAATGTGATCAAGTAAAAATTACACAGAAGATACAGTTGATATGACAAGTGAGAAAAAAATACAACAATACAGTAGAAGTCACAGACAGTTACTGTCGTTGTAAGTTTGCTCTTATTCTATAGGCTAATGATAATTAATCTTGTGATATTTGCCTGTTTCATATTGTTGTATTTTGATGTGGGTTATACTTATGTAGGTTCATAATCTAAAAAAGAACACCAACCATGACATTTCATTAATCGTTTAATGTAGCCTACAAATCAGTGGAATAACTTGGTTTCTTTCCATTTGCCAAATTAGGTACAGTACAGTAGGACAACTTGGTAGCTTTCCATTTGCCAAATTAGGTACAGTACAGTGGGACAACTTGAATTCTTTCCATTTGCCCAATGTTTCATAGTACAGTGTGACATAAAACTTGGTTGCTTTCCATTTGCCCAATGTTTCACAGTACAGTGGGACATAAAACTTGGTTACTTTCAATTTGCCCAAAGGGGTACAAGTACACTTGGAGAAATTGGATTCTTTCCATTTGCCCAATGTTTCACAGTACAGTGTGACATAAAACTCGGTTGCTTTCTATTTGCCCAATGTTTCACAGTACAGTGGGACATAAAACTTTGTTGCTTTCCATTTGCACAATGTTTCACAGTACAGTGTGATTAAAACTTGGTTGCTTTCCATTTGCCCGATGAGGCCCATTACAGTACATTTTTAATAATAGCCTGTAATTTTATAGAAAATTACTTTATAGTTTATCCGATTCTATTTGTTTACTGTACACACCTTTGCTGAATATTATAATCTTAGTTTGAGAACTTAAATTTTGTATTCATTTTAAGAGGTAGTATCCCCTTAAAGTAGGACCTAAATCTCTGTCCGTTATAAAAGTTGCAGGAATATAAGACAGTGTTGGAAAAGTAAAAAATGAAGCTTTATAGTTCCTGAAACACCAACAAAAAGACCAAAAATTTTTGTATAATTGTAGGTTTAGAAATTTCCTGTGAATATGATTAATTGTGATGTCAGTTAACTTAAAGAAGACGTTTACTTGTAACTAAGATTATTTATTAAGAATTCCAAAAAATAAACAGAATTTCATAAAGTAGTGAATACTAGAATCAGGTAAGAGGTAAAATTATTTTGAAACAATATGCATTATACATCCCAAACAAATATACATATAAATGAATATAGCCTACATATCTTAAAACAAATATTCATAATACATGTTGTCCTAAGTAAATATTCATATTACATATCCCAAACAAATATTTATTATACATATCATCCTAAACAAATATTCATATTACAAATCTAAAATATATATCCATTTTACATATCCCAAACAAATATTTATTATACATATCCCAAACAAATATGCATATCTAAAATAAATATCCATTATACATAATATCAAATAAATATCTATTATAAATATCCCAAACAAATATTTATTATACATATCCAAAATAATTACTATTATATATATCTCAAAAAAATATACAATACACATATTCCAAACAAATATACATTATACATATCTAAAACAAATATCCATTATACATATCTAAAATAAATATACATTATACATATATCAAATAAATATCTATTATAAATATCCCAAACAAATATACATATCTAAAAAAAATATCCATTATACATATATCAAATAAATATCTATTATAAATATCCCAAACAAATATTCATTATACATATCCCAAACAAATATTTATTAAACATATCCAAAATAATTACTATTATATATATCTCAAACAAATATACAATATACATATTCCAAACAAATATACATTATACATATCTAAAATAAATATACATTATACGTATATCAAACGAATATTAATTATACGTATATCAAACGAATATATATTATACATATTCCAACCAAATATGCATTATACATATCTAAAACAAATACACATATACATATATCAAATAAATGTTTATTATACATTATACCAAACATATATTAATAATACATATATTAAACACAAATGAGTTATACATATCCTTTAAAAATATTCATCATACATATATCATAGAATAATGTTCATTATATATAACCCAAATCTAGTACTTAAATACTGAAATATGTCAGTAACAGAATCAAATAAACCATAAAACTAAGTAATTTTCCGTAAAACTACAAGTTATTATTGAAAAACGATTAATAAAAAGCTTAATATTTTGTTTATCTAGTAGAAATTATAATATACGTTTTCTGTATTTATCAGATTATACCGTATAGTTATGACAACAGACAAATTGCGAAAGAGAAAGTGAATTGTTTATTTTAAGGTATATTTTGTTTCTAAATGTCCAGGGTCAATAAAGTACTTGTAATATAACTACTAAAAACTAGAAGAGAAATCAGTAACTCTATGTTGTTTTTAAAATGTTCAGGGTCAATAAAGCTCTTGAATATAACTTCTAGAAACTAAAATAGAAATGAGTTACTCTAGACATTTGAAATGTTCTGGGACAGTAAAGCTCTTGTAATGCAACATCATTTATTGCTAGTTAGATATTGGTTCCACTACCTAGGACGTGGTCCTGAAAGCTGTACACCTCCCTTAAGGTTCTCCTACCTTGGACACTGTCCGGAAAGTTGAGCTACTTCAAATCCTAGTTGATAGCATCTAATCCCGCTTTAGTCGTGTCTGGAATTAAAAATTATTATCACCAAGTTGTGTTTAGAAGTCCTTGTATAAATTTCCAGAATGGAATAGACAGGACTGGCAACTTGGTTTATATCTTGGATGTTTCCCTTCATTTACTTATACATTCCAAATTATAAATTAATTATTTATTTTTGTCAGCTTGAACAATAAATGCTGTCACTGTATGCAATGCTTTCTTGAAAGTTTTAGTCACTACACTTGACCATCTAGGGCTTAAAAAGAAATTTTCTTAGACAAATTCAGCCTCAGTTACAGAAAAACTTTATTTTAAGATCCAAATTAACTCCTTTCTACAAGAGAAACTAAATATATTGGTATCAAGGATTTATCTGTATTATTGTTGTATGAAGGAACATCTAAGGACTGATTCTGGTATGTCAAAATTTCTAGTAAAAATAACCTTTTTTTTAACTTTTTATTACATTTATTCATGAATAGATAGACAGAAGATAGAAAGGTTTTGGAATAAATAATGATATAGTGAGTTGGAACGAAAGAAAACACTTGTTTGGCTGCTCCTCATTTATTTCTATTATTGCCAAAAAAAATTCACATCAGAAAAATCTGAAAACAGCTTTGGTTGAAAGAAAAACAAGGAATGAAACCCTCATAATACTCAAAATATATTAAGGTAGCATTATTTTAGATAATTATAGCGAATAACAACATTATCCCAACCCATTTGAAATTCACCAAACATTGGCAATGCAATTTTATTTCGCCAAGGCTTTCTTATCTCGTATTTTATGTTTCTGATAAAGGCATCGTCAAAAAGTATGATACATTGTTTTTAGGTACTTATCTAAGAATGATACAAAAAATCAAAATTCTCAAACTTGGTGAATATAAGTTTATGTTCATTAGGCAACTTATTTTGGATTTTGGATGCGGTTTTGATTAACGAAGTTGTTTTGCTTTTACGGGTTTTTATTATCTTGTTGTAATGTAATGTAATGTTTATGTTCCTTCTACTATATATTCTAATTCTTCTAATTCCATTATTATAAAAGACACATCACTTATACGAACATATTTTGACTTTCATGGTGTAAGGACGTGGTACAGTTTGCTCTACACCGAATTCATTTCTACAAAACCTAATACGCCTTAGTGAAACGGATTATTATTGTGTATATTCAATTAACTGTTGAGTGATTATATTTTCAATGTGGAACAATATCTGTGTATGGGAAACGGGTTTGTTTTTGGAATTTCAAATTCACTACAAGTAAACAAGAGTTAGTGGAGTGTGTCGCCATTTTAAACAGTTAAACAAGTGAAGTTTGTGTGATTGAACTCATGCCTAGTCGCAGAAATAGACGCGTTAACAAACGGACACACACAGAAGCTTCGCTCACTACTTCTAATACAAGTGACTCAAACTGTGAAGTGTCCTCAGTTTTTAGTAGAGCTATGAACACTTTATATGATGATCCTATTACCTTACCACAATCGGTTAGTACACCAATATTACCCAGTGAACCAACTCAAGCTGAGCATAATCCAGACTTGAACTCTAAGTTAGTATCCATCTCAAAGACACTAGAAAATATATGTCAACGATTGAATAAATTGGACAATATTGAGACACAATTATCAAATGTTGTAGCAGACCTTACAAATGTTAAAACGGATGTGATATTAAACAGTGAACACATAAAATCCATAGAGAAACAACTCTATCTGCATGAGACGGGTATCCAATTTCAATCTGTAACCGTAGAAAATGTGCAATAAGAGAACAAAATGCTACGAGATGAAGTTAATAAATTACAGGATGTGAATTGTGGTCTCAAAGAGGACATAACAGATTTAAAGTGTAGAAGCATGCAGGACAATTTAATGTTTTTCGGAATACAGGAGCACCCAGAAGAAAATTGTACAGACACTATCCGAGAATTCTTGGTTAGAGAATTGCAAATTGACGATGCTATACAAAGAATACGGATCGATAGAGCTCACAGGGTTGGTAAATTCAAACAACCTAACGCCGGAGCCAGCAATTATAATCCAAGACCTATTGTGGTGAAATTCAACTATTTTCCTGATCGACAAGAAGTAAGAGGTAAATCAAAATTATTGGCACATACCAAATACGGCATCTCGGAACAATTTCCACCTGATATTCTATCCAAACGCCGTACACTCATGGATATTTTCAAACGAGAGAAAGGGATGGGTAATAAAGTATACTTTATTAGAGATAAACTTTATATAAATGACCAGTTATATCGCCAAACACCACGTGCCTAGGAAATCGCAGAAGGTGGATTAAAAGTCTTTTGCTGGAATATTAATAGGGCTGGGCGATATTGGTTAAAGTGGATATCACGATATTCATCATTAATATATCACGATATGGGTATATATCGCGATATTTTTTGAAGGGTTTTTACTGGTTTTTGAAACAAAATGTTCATGTTTTGTTCTATCAAAAAATCTTAAATGTAAGAAAAACAGTAAATATCTGTCAAAAACAACCAAATCTTCATAAGCATGCAAAAACACATCTTTTTCAAATATCTAAAAGTATTAAGTTATGTGTCAAAACTGTTAAAATGACTTTATCTTGGCCAAAATTTGACGATATATCATGATAATTACATATATCACGATATGGCGATATTTCAGTATTTTTATTTGAGGCGATATTACTAACGATATAAATTCCTATACCGGTATTTATCGCGATACCGGTATATCGCCCAGCCCTAAATATTAATAGTGGTTTTAAACAAAAGCTAAATGATACCCATTTTGTGAACACTATTAAGAAACATGACATTATAGCGCTATTACACACCGGCCTCTCTACTGCTAGAGCTAAATTAGAGGGATATTCAACTACAGTCATAAATCGTAAAAAGCACAAAAGCAGCGGGGGAATAGTCGTGTTCATAAGAGAACAACTGAAGAATAACGTGAAGGTAGTAAAGAGTGATGAGTGTGGTCTAGCGGTACTTAAAGTCTCAAACTCTATAATAGACTGTCGAATAGATGTATTCATATGTTTTGTTTATATACCCCATTCAGAATCAAGATTCTATAGTTCTTATAACATTGACTTCTTTAGGCAAATCGAACTCTATAATGCACACTTTTCACAATACGGTATATTTATGGTATGTGGCGATCTAAATTCGAGAACAGGTCTATTAGAGGATTATCTAATTTGTGAAGACAAGCTTTATGAACACTTATCGTCAAATTATAAATTAGACCGCGATTCAGATGACCCAGTCACAAATGCTTTTGGAAGGAAGTTGATACGTACTTGTATCAATACCGAGTTGTCGATCTGTAATGGCAGAATCAGTGACGGGAAGGTGACATGTTGCACTGCACAAGGGTCTAGTGTAATCGACTATTTGCTCATCCACTGGAGAAACTCGGATACTATTAAAAATTTCTGTGTAAGCGATTTCAACGAATTCTCAGACCACACCCCTTTAACTTTTGAGCTAAAATCAAATGTTTTCCCAGAACCAACGACCGCACATCAGCAACATAAACCACGCTCAAATGAATCTAAAATTCTTGTATGGGACAAAAACAAGATAAGTGAGATACAAAATAAGCTTCGAGCAAGTCCAGTTCTAAACTATTTTGCCACAACGGCAGGGGATGATATAAACCAGATCCAATTAGACCAAATGAGTTCACACTTCGTTACTTCAATCTTTGACTCATGCTTCGAAATTATAGGTCATACAAAGACATCCACAAACAGCATACCCAAGCGTACAAAAAGGACAAATCCCTGGTTTGACGAGGCTTGTCAGCAGGCCCGATCGAATTTTAAATTGTTTAGAAATAGATTTAATAAATACCGACGCAATTCAGACAGAGTGGCATTTACAAAAGCAAGGACAAAATATAATAAAATAACCAGGCGAACAAGAGAATCTTATAAATATAACAAAGGGAGAGAACTCCAGTTGAACGCAAAGAAAAACCCCAAAAACTTTTGGAATCAAATAAAAGCATTCAAAGATAATACAGTCAGCTCTACTTGTCCTATCGAGCTAAGTCAATTTTACAATCATTTTAAGAACATACTAGGCGTTACCTGTGAAAAGGACCCGTTGTCAGAAATTCAATCGCCTCCTCGGTTGAATTTGATATCAAATGTGTTTCTGGATAAAAATATAACCACTGAAGAAGTGAAATGTGCTGTCTGCAAATTAAAATCGGGAAAAAGTGTAGGGAGGGATGGTTTACAGGCGGAATTATTCAAGGGCGTAGATGAGTTAATACAACCGTTATGTGACTTATTCAATATTGTATTTAACAATGGTCTGTATCCTGAAGATTGGACAAACTGTATTATCGTGCCCGTTCCAAAGAAAGGAAATGCCAATGACGTAAACAATTATCGAGGTATCACTTTGATGCCTGTGATAGCCAAGTTATTTTCTATCGTGATAAATAAACGCCTATGGACTTGGGCAAACACAAACGATGTACTTATAAAAAACCAGTTTGGATTCCAAGCCAAGAAAAGCACAGTCGATTGCATATTTGTATTACACTCTATTATTTGTGAAAAAACTGCGAAAGGGGGGAAGTTATTTTGTTGTTTTGTGGATTATTCAAAATGTTTTGATACAATTGATAGAGAATTACTCATGTTAAAATTACAGAATATAGGTATAAGTAGTAAAATGATAAATTGTATTAAGTCGATGTATAAACATGTTAATTTGTATGTCAGGTCAAATGGTGCTTATTCAGAACAGTTTTCCTCGCATCTGGGAGTAAAGCAGGGAGACAACCTTTCCCCACTTCTCTTTTTATTTTATCTTAATGATTTCAACTGTTTTATGAACGAAAAAGTCATGGATCCAGTTTATCTTGATACTTTGATTTTAACCTCTCTGATATACGCTGACGACACTACCCTCATGTCAACTTCCCCTGAAGGGTTGCAACACTTGCTTGATAGATTGTCTCTGTACTGTCAAAAATGGAAGCTAATTGTAAATGTTAAAAAAACAAAAATTATGGTGTTCCAAAAAGGAAACAAATTCAAAAACTATAATTTTATATATAACCATGTTAAAGTTGAGTGTGTAAAAAGTTTTAATTATTTAGGTATAGATTTCACTAGAAATGGTAATTTTAATTTATGTCAAAAGAATTTATCAATTAAAGCCTCCAAAGCAGCTTATCAATTACATAACATTTTTGATCAATGTCATTTAAATATGAAACAAGAAATATTTTTGTTTAATTGTTATATAGGCTCTATCCTTTCATATGCATCTCCAGTGTGGGGATTCCACAGCTCACCAGATATCGAAACTGTTCAGTTGCGTTTCTATAAGACGATATTAAACGTCAAAAACACAACAAGTACCCCAGTGATATACGGTGAGCTTGGAATAACCACCCTGCAAAAGCATCGTTTTAAGTCTATTTTAAAATACTGGTTACAAATAATATCTGATAAATCATCACTACCATATTTAGCATACTGTGATCTCTGCAAGTTGGACACAGTGAACAAACAAAATTGGGCATATAATGTTAAATCTCTATTAGATAAGCTAGGTTTAAGCGAGAATTGGCATAATCAACATATTTATTTACCTAATTATGATTATTTGAACTTACGTATTGATGATCAGTTTCTACAAGAATGGAATGATGACCGCTCCCAGTATGAAAAACTACAAAATTATAATATCATATGTTACTCTAATTCATTTAAACCTTATTTAGAAATTATTACTAATAGGAAACATCGTATTGCATTAACCAGACTCAGAAGTGGCTCACATGACTTACGCATTGAAACAGGGAGATATAAACCGCGAATACCAAGAAATGAACGAACATGTTTACTATGTAACTTAGGTGAAATTGAAGATGAATATCATTTCCTTTTATGTTGCCCCTTCTACTCTGTATACAGACAATTAAAACTACCCAAATGTTATAATAACTATCCTTGCATTGAAAAATATATAAACCTTTTGAATACTGAAAATCAAAAAGAAATTATAAACCTAGCAGCTTTTGTATATTTATCTTTTAAAAAACGCGAAACCCACCTTCTCAATCAGTAATTTATATTTAAAGAACATTAAAGTATATTTGTGTATATATTGTAAAATATTTATTCACTCCTAAATACTGTAAATTTGTTAACTTGTTACCACTCACTTACACCATGTTACAGTCTTTCTATTTATTACGCACAAGCTATAAGTTTGTATTTAACTTAATGCTAATAAAGATTATTATTATTATTATTTATATATTAACTATATACAAGACTACACGAGTACAACAGTTAACTACATCTTAAAGTAACACGTCCGACCCTAACAGCGGCTTCCCCTAGTCTGCCGATGTGTGAATCATATTCATTTGACAAAGGCGACCAATGCTATCATTAAAATTAAAGAGTAATTATCCAGATAGAATTATTAACTTCGACACACGTGGCCAACAACAAAGGCCTCAACGTCGTGGTCATTCAGTTGATAATTCACCATCTGGACATTGAACTCTTCAACGCAGCCCTTAATGAAAGTTATTGATTTTCCTCAAATGAATATAATACACATACATCATTATATTGTGTCATAATCATACATTGTCTGTATAATCCCATAAATTCAAAAGAGCATGTTATATAGAAACAATTCAAAAACGCTCACAGATATTTTAAGCGTTTTTCATCAATAACCTGTAATTTTAGGGAAATTAAGTTCGTGTTTTATGGGTTTCTTGGATTCTGTTTGCATACTTTTGACATCAATGATGAATATATACTATTATAGGCCAAGTTTGAGAAGTTAAGCTCATTTGGTGGTATCGCTTTAAACAAGTGGCCAGAGCTTTTATTTCTGAACCAAATAGTAATTTTTTTTTAATCTTGAACATTTTAAAAAACAATGTTTCTAAATGAGCTATGGTGTTTGGAGATGGTGACAGAATGAATGTGATCTGTAAGTCAAATTTGGTGAAATAAAATGGAATCCGCTTGTATGAATGTATGACAGGTTTTACTGATTCATCAACGCATACCCACATCACATCTTTTGTAGGCATAAAGTCAACATATACCCACACCACACCTTTTGTAGGCATAGAGTCAATACATACCCACACCACACATATTGTAGGCATAGAGACAACACATACCCACATCACATGTTTTGTAGGCATAAAGTCAACACATACCCACAGGACACCTTTTGTTGGCATAGAGTCAACACATACCCACACCACACCTTTTGTTGGCATAGAGTCAACACATACCCACAACACACCTTTTGTTGGCATAGTCAACACATACCCACCCCACACCTTTTGTAGGCATAGAGTCGACGCATACCCACACCACACCTTTTGTTGGCATAGAGTCAACGCATACCAACACCACACCTTTTGTTGGCATAGAGTCAACGCATACCAACACCATACCTTTTGTATGCATAGAGTGTACCCATATCATACCCTTTTGGACATAGAGTGTACCCACACCATTCCTTTGTAGACATAGAGTCAACGCATACCCACACCATACTTTTTGTAGGGGCATGGGCATGAGGACGTGTATCATTTTTTCTCTAGCAAAACAATTCCGTTAATCAAAAATATCGTCAAAGCCAGAAGGTTACAAGAAGCAACATCAATTTAAATGCACTGATTAATATAACCTTATTGACTTTGACACAGACTAAACAAGGGCGATTTGTTTTTTAGGAGTCAGGCCCATGGGCGAAGAAAATTTAGCATCCAGAAAGTTTAGTTTCGCACGTTTTTGATTTTGATATCTTTGTCTTTTTTCAGGGGAAGGGGGATTACTGTACGGCAGAAACACTTATATTAGCTATTATACAGCTAATATTGATAGCCGCCATCTAGTAATGTGTTGTTCTTTATTCTATCGACGAAATCTGATTAGATGTACGGGTTCATTCCCACGAAGTCACCGCTCTGGTCAAAACTAACCATGTAGGAACGAAAAACGGGGACTTCCCTGGAATTTGTTCAAAAATTGGATTTTGAAAACAATAGGATTATTTTTTGTTATCTTAGCAGACTAAAACCTACTTAATCGGGTTATAGCCAATTAAACAAACATTTCTTCAAACAATTTATTTAACATTTAAAAACATATAACAAACTATACTTTAATTTTAACAAATGTAAAACGGAGTCAGCAAATACAAGAACATTTGATTTAAACATATTTTAATGATATCAAATGGATTTGGATAAAAGTTTCTAGAACTTAATAAAAAAAAATCCTATCCATAAAGTAATACATACTAATTATAACAGATGGGACAGACAAAAAATATATATTATGAAAATAAAAAAAATGTAAAGTAAAAGGTGCACAGAACAACAAAAATACGAGGTACAATGTAGAGAATGGTCGAGAATAGAAGTAAGAATAATAAAAGATAAGATAATACCTAATCACCTAGGAAAACCACAAACGTGTTCAAAAACGTTTCGAATTTTTAATAAGATTTTTAGATTGATTCCAAATTGAGGATATCAGATAAATTAGGATCACCCCCAAGGACTGCATCTAGGTCAAGGTTAAAGCAATGAGACGAATTACTAAGTAAATATCATCTCGTACAGTTTACACTCAAAGAAATCATGATAGGCGCATATCGTGACTTCTTTGAGTGTGAAATGTATAAGGGAACATTTACTTAGTAATTTCCTCTCATTTTTTTACAGTTTTAACTCAAAGAAGTCATGATAGGCGCCTATCATTATTTCTTTAAGTGTAATCTGTATAAAATTGAGAGGGAATTAGTAAGTAAATTTAGTAATTCGTCTTATTGCTTTAACCTTGACTTAGATGCATTCCTTGGGGGTGATCCTAATTTATCTGATATCCTGATTTTGGAATTAATTTTACTAGTTTGAAAATTAATTAAAATTCGAACTGTTTTTTTAACTTGTTCGTGGTTTTCCTTTGTGATAAGGTATTATCTTATCTTTAATAATGTCCATTTCTTACTTCTATTCTCGACCATTCTCTACATTGTACTTCGTGTTTTTGTTGTTTTGTGCACCTTTTACATTTTTGTTTTCATAATATATATATTGTCTGCCCCATCTGTAATAATTTGTATGTATTTCTTTATGGATAGGATTTTTTTTTACTAAGTTCTCGAAATTTGTATCCAAATCCATTAATTGATATCAATCAAATATATTTAAATCAAATGTTCTAGTATTTTCTGATTACTTTTACATTTGTTAAAATTAAAATATAGTTTGTTATATGTTTTTATAATGTTAAACAAATTATTTGAAGACATTTTTGTTTAATTGGCTATAACCCTATTAAGAAGGCTTTCGTCTGCTAAGAAAACAAAAAATAATCCTATTGTTCTCAAAATCTAATTTTTGAACAAATTCCCGGGAAGTCACCGTTTTTCGTTTCTACATGGTTCGTTTTGACCTAAGCGGTGACTTCGTGGGAAAGAACCGCACATCTAATCAGATTTCGTCGATAGATTAAAGAACAACACATTACGAGATGGCGGCTATCAATATTAGCTGTATAATAGCTAATATAAGTGTTTCTGCCGTACAGTAATCCCCCTTCCCCTGAAAAAAGACAAAGATATCAAAATCAAAAACGTGCGAAACTAAACTTTCTGGATGCTAAATTTTCTTTGCCCCTAGGCCTGACTCCTTTAAAAAGGCTGCGGACGCCATTGTTTATTATATGTCAAAGTGAATAAGGTGATAGTGATCGGTGCATTTATTCTGAGAGGAAATCGAAATAATATACGGTAATCGAAAAGATAAATTCCTGGGCGTCGTTACTGATTACATCCACCTTAGTATACTGGCATCCAGCTTGTCCTTCCATGCATCAACTTAAAGCGTACTAATGAGACTACCTGAAAGGGTTGCGGGGGTTGTCGAGGGTCACATGGATCGAAAGGACATTTATAGGTTAGTACCGTGCAGTAGGACTTGTAGGGTCCTTGTTTATAACGATTTTTACCATAATTTTAACAGTTAAGAAGTAATAATGTTGATGTATAACTTTATATGATAATAAACAGTGTTTTATTTTAACACATTGACAGTGATCTTGATTCAAAATCTGGCATAGTTCAGAGTCGATTAACTGCTACTAAGCTTGGTTTGAGTCGCCGAGAAAAACGGGTGAAGACCGGGGGTATATAGACCTTCAAAAAATACTATAAAAACTGCAACACTGACGGGGGGTAATCGTGATGTATAAAAATGTACTTAAATAAAAACGACTTTTATAAACAGGCGACTTTTCACTACCGAACATACGCTGGTTATTAGTAGTATATGTATTCTCAGGACGCGTTTTCCCCATTCCATTTTAATTCCATGGGTACCTGATAGTACCCAAAACAGACCTTAACATCCTATATTTCATAAAACTCCTACAAGACCAACACTCACCTTAAATCAATTTCCTACATTTCATTAAAAAAAGCATATTAAAAATAGGATGAGTTTAATTTCAAAACACGAACAACACAGATTCGAAGATTATTCAGGCGACGGTATCTATCATCTATATTTTATCTAGGTTCAAAAATAATTCCAAAAGTAGCTAGCTTTATTTCAAACAGCCGTTGGCTTAATTGCGCAAGCGGGAAAGAGTGTAAGCGACGCAGTTAAACAATCTAACGAGTTGAAAGAATTACAACTAATAAGAGAACTTCGAAACCAGAGATTAGAAGAAAGGAAATGAAAAGGCTTTAAAGGTATAGGATAAAAATGAGAGTCGCTCACGCTCCAAAAACCTATTTCGGTTCTGATATTCAAAAATCATTAGGTTATCTTCCTGGATTTCCATGGGCCAAATACTCAGGCGAGAAACATCTTCCGGATCATAATTACACCGGTCCAGGTACTAGGTTAGATCTGCGATTAGACGAAAACGATGAACCCAAACCAGGGGAAGAACCAGTCAATAGAGTTGACGCCGCTGCACTTAAACACGACATACTATACAATAAAACTAAAACTTTTTAAAAGTTAAAGTGTTCGAAAAAGGGGAAATATGGTCAGCCGATTTAATTCATATGCCAGTCGAAAGAGGATCTAAATATTGCTTAACAGTTATAGATTTGTATACGAGATATGCTTGGGTTATTCCTTTGAAAAACAAAACGGGAATATCAAACACTAATTTGAAACAATCTATCTACCCACAGTTTTTCTGGATGTCGGTTAAAGGGAGTGCATATTATAATACCAGAAGTCGTAGATGAATACAATAACAAAATACATTTATCGATAGGTGTCACATCAACACAAGCCTCAAAGAATCCAGATATCATGAAGTCAATTAACGCGCAACATAACTACGAAAATGAAATAAAGAATTTAAATATCAAACCCAAATTTAAAGTTGGAGATCGAGTTCGTATTTTCAAATATACAGTCTAACATCTTACTGTGTAAACATCATGTCAACAATGTTCTTAACACCATATAAATCATCTCATTATTATCAAGTTTAGAATGAAACAGTTACTTTATAAAATTTTAGGTTTATTTGATATGACCTCATTTCTCTTCCTTTTTGAACAACAGTATTTCATTACATTTTGAATCGGTGTGACATGTATTTAAGACAAATTCTACCTTTTAGAACCAGCATGCAAATTACTAACCTGGTGTCATAACTAAACAACAGATTAAAATACTGTATAGTTTGATTAAAGAATAAGCATTTTTGAAATTAATTCCTGTATGTTAATAGATTAAATGATTAAACAAAAATAATTTTTAAAACAATTTTCCGTAGGTATATTATGTTATGTTCAATAACGTTTATGTCTAAGAAGAGAATATACATGTAGTTCATTCCAGAAAGTAGAATTCCTTTTAAAGCAATACAACCTCTTACAATGAACAAAAAATTAGGTTCTTGAATTTGATCAATAAGAGAATGCATTCATTCACGGTGTTCAAGGTAGGCTATACAAACAGAATCCAATAAACCCATAAAACTATGTAATTTTCCATACAATTACAGGTTGTTGTTGAAAAAAGCTTAAAATTTGAGTTAGTGTTTTACGTTTATTGTATATAAAACCAAGTTTGAAAATTTTGATTTTTTGTTCATTCTAAGAGGTTCAATCAAAAAAAAAGTCAGAAACAAATGGATAACACATTTCTTCAGAATTTAGTCATTAAAAGTAGTGTAAGCTTATAGATTTTGTCACTATACTCTAAAGGGAAGTTCTGACTTTTTTGGAGTTTACCATTTATTTCCCTTAAATCTGCGAAAACAAATTGTTAGAGAAATATGTCTCTGACTTATTTCGCTACTTGCAACTAAAATATCAAAATAAGTTTGAACTCCTGATCAATCAGTAAATCTAACAATAAATTAGAAGGAAGACTAAATAACTAGACTCAAAAGCCTAAAATTACTGAAACAATCGGAATTGTATTGACATGGTGTCTTCTGATTTGATACTTTGAGGTCTAAAACATTACATATTTCATAATTTGATAAAAGTGAAGTTGAGGGTTCAATTTTGCCAAATATGAGCTCTATAATACCTGTTTTATTAAATACATGGCTACATAATAATCACTTGTGCTACAAACAAAATACAAAACCTAAGAAAATAAGATTTGAAATACTAGATTTTAACTGGCTACTATGAATAAATCAACCAATTAGTTCAATTCTTACACTTTCTAGGAGTTCCATGGCAGTTTAATTTGACCAAGCAATTTATAGCTTGAAACAAGAATAGAACAGAAATTTTAAAACTTAAATTTTATTTCACTATACTACATTTAAACTCATACAAAGAAATTTGATACCAATCTGTGTAGGTCATCAGGAAATTTTAAGAACTAATTGTTCATGACAAGTTTATGAGATAACACCCCATGTAGCAATGTCGGGTCAAATTCCTTATTTTGGTAAAATCGGTAGCCATTAGCAGAAAGATATTAGACTGTATAAAAGTAAATTAATCGATCAAGAAAAAGAACAAATTATAGGTAGGTTTTATCAAAATGAACTTCAAAAAACCGACTTTTAAAAATGAATGAATTTATCGATAAATATGGAACCGATACAACCACAAACTTTTATATATAGTTTAACTTCTTTCAATCTATTTGTGTCGGCTCCCCCTCTTTTAATTAGTTGTAGAAATTTTGAGTAAGCTACTAAATCCTTGAAATCGGCATTACCGGGATCCTCTCCATTCATTAGATCAATTAATCCTTTTGTTAATGTAAAAATGGATCAGGGTTTGAAAAATTCTTTAACTGTACCTAATATGTCTGCTACTCCGGAACCTTTTGCTAACTTTTCCATTTCCAAATTATGTCTACGTTTTTCACTTTTTTCAGCTTCGGCTGCTTTCTTGGCATTGACTGTTGATGCTATACTAGCGGCTCCGCTAGCAGTGGCACCGGCGGCTGCAAGCCCAGCGAAGATCAAGGGGAGGAAAGGTAAAAATCCATCTTCCTTTATGTTCTTGTCAATTATTTACTCCAGTTTTGAAAAGATCTAATACACAATCTTTGTTCCATTTAACTGTAGTGAGCTCCTAGTAATCAATGTATTAATAAAAACCAGACCACAATGGATTTTTAAGATAAATGAATCATTTTCAAATAGTGGGCCGCTATTTAATTTGAAGGTGATGTATGATAGAATTTGAGGTATTTTATGATAGGTAGGGACTTGATGGAATGTAGGAAATTGATTGAAGGTGTTTGTTGGTCTTGTAAGAATTTTATGAAAATGCAGGATGTTTTATGAAATGTAGGATGTTAAGGTCTGTTTTGGGTACTCCTAATTTGTTTGCATTTTACCCATGGAATTAAAATGGAATGGGGAAAATGAGAACAAATTAAGAGTACATATACTACTAGCCATGTTTTTTTCTCAAGTTTCTCAGCACTACGTAGAGACAAAATGGCTGCTATTTCTGTTTGCTGTCCTATGTTTCTTGTTATTCGTTTACGGGCATTTGAAACGGCACAGTTGATCAGTCTTTCCCTTTTTCCACAGTCTGATTGTTTAGGTATTCCATCACGTTGTTTTTCTGGGCACGAAGCTTTGAAGAAAGATAACACATGGTGGGGTGGGTTTAAAAAGCCAACCGCCTACCGCTGCCTACCGGCCAACCGGAAATAAAAAAATGCGCTAAAATGAGTATTGTTAAATTTAGGGATCGTTGATTTTTATACTACAAAAGAAACTATTCAATTTGGCGGATTTTTTGTTGACGTTAATATTGCGGAATCAAAATTATTTTAAAAATGAAACGAAACAAATAAATATTTCTTTTCTTACTGAGATGTTTTTCTTCATATTTGCTGATTCAATTCAGGCTCAAAATAGCAAAAGTCTATTTTAAATATAAAATGAGCACACAATCAAACGTACAAGATCCCCTATTTATTTTTTAATTATCACAACGCCGTACAAGGTCGTTTGTTTCAGAGTTACTTCCCTTATCGTCGGCGTCATGGAGCATCAAGGCGAAGGAATTTTTCTTCCACCTGTTACAATATTTTCAAAATTAATCCTTAATGTTGACTACAATAAATCTGGAAATGCTCCTCCTGTTGATCCGACGGAATCATCAGTATTTGTAGTAGACAAACATCTTTATCAAGACTGGAAACACACTTCCAGTACTTGGAAAAATCAGGTGTCAAGGTATAGAACTTTTAGAAAAAAAGATGGCGAGGATGGCTGGTTAATCGAGAAGGTTCCGTCAAAAGAAGCCATAAAACGTTGTCAGGATATTGGTGATTGCTATCTAATGAGGCAAACCTATTATAAACATGGAAATCCAAAGTATTCTGAAGTCAGGAAAATGATAAGCGAAGTACAAACTTTTAACTCGACGGATAATAAACTGGGTGAGTAGCCTTAATTTTTTTTAGTATTCAAGTTCAAAGAGATCTACTGTAGTACTGCTACTGGTCTCATGATATTAAGACGAAGCCATGTTGCGTTCACCTGTTGGATGTAAAAAACACGATCCGATTATTATGATACCGTACTTTTAGCCTACACGAGAACGCACCTGACCTAATTGTGTTACTGTTTAAACCAGTCACACTCACAGTATAAAATATGTACTTTTCTATTACAGAAGATACTTGTTTTGGTTTAATCGAGTATATTTTTCCAGAAGGAAAAACATTAGTTCTTTCTCCGAATAAAAGGAAGTCAAGCTCAGTCACCACGGGCACAGGAACATTTACAAAAAAGAAAGTGACTGGAGCTGGAGCAATGTTATTGGAGCAAAATAAACAAGGTACAGTGTAGGCTATATTCAAATTTACAAAGTAAAGTTTAAAGACTTAATTTTTTAATTTTGGTCTGGTAAAATAATAATATTACACTCTGGCCACATTGATTTCTGAATTGAATTTTTTCTTATGTCACAGGCCTATTCAAAATAGAATTTTCATTTGTATGCCATTTGTCTTAGAATGGCTATGGGTTCATAGAAAAAAGGGTTTGGTGATATTGCAATTGCAATTAACACATTTGTGTTAATAACTTATAGTTATTTCTAATTAGATGTCCACATTTCATGGTGCCATTTTGTTGCTGCCACTGTCGTTCAATACTTCAGATCAACACTTGAGATGTAAAATTGATAGAGATTGCACTGCAATTCACATTTGTCTTTTTTTTTTCATGCAATGTATCTTCTGTTTTTATTTAGACAGGCATGAATTTGAAATAATGAAATTTCTTTTATATTTTAGATGAAAATACAGTATTTAGGCCAGATTTAGGTAGAGCAAGAATGCCTGAAGAAACAGAGACAAGAAATTCTGTTGGTATGTAGAAGTTAATAACTTATAGTTTTATCATTTCTAATTAGATGTCCACATTTCATGGTGTCATTTTGTTGTTCCATATAAGCTATATATATATTTATACGCCCACATGAAATTGGAGGTGTAGATTATAGTCACCCATGTCGGTTTGTACATCTGTCCATAATTGCTCCTAAAAACTCGAGAAGGCACAATTCTTCACAGATTTAGACAAAATTTGGTGTGAGTGTTAGTAATCACCAAAGGATGAACTCTATTGAAAATCTGCGTAGATTACCTTGCTTGGCAAGCTATCTTTTTACATCCAGCCATACTTATAATAAATCTTTGTCTTTCTGTAGATTCTGAATTCCCACCTTTTGAAGCTTCTGGATTGCCAGAATATCTGAGAGGGTGTTGGTACAATGCTGGTGTAATAATTGCAAAGGAAGGTGTGAAACCAAACCCATTTTTTAATGATAGAAAGATAGTTGTTTCCCTTACCAGCACTAAGTTTCATGATGTCACAGATGAGTTCAGGTTAGTTTATTCCACAAGAGCAATGGTAACATAGAGCCTAATTATAGATTCATTAACCAATTTCCTATGTTCTACAACCACTAGCCTGAAAACAATCTTGTTTTCATTGTTCTGGACTAGAAGCCGACAAGTGGGCTTTGGAATTTTAAACAAAAAATTGGTACTTACATAAGTCAATATTTACTCATCCCAAAAAATGATTCCTTATTAAGTTGACAAAGTGGTCGTACAAATTTTGAATAAACTCAAAAGTAAATCTAAAATTCTGCTCTTCTTACTGATGATGATGTGAAACAAAAATCTATATTCATTGTGATGGAGGTTAGTTTGAAAACAATCTTATAAAGTGCCAGGGTAAGAAAAAATATGACTAGCTGATGCTGGACTGAGCTTATAGAGTTAACTAGTTGTATAATTTTTTTATAAGGCTTCAGATTGATTAACAGCATTACATTTTCCTTGTGCATTAAGAAACCCATTCAGAAAAAAAGGTTTATTTATTCATACTTAAAAAATTGGGGAAAATGATTCACATTCTTAGTCCATTGCCCTAACAGCTAATTATGTTTTATATTTTAGGTGTGATTGTGTTGCATTTGAAAAAATGAATATGTGTTCTCATAATATAGCTGTTGCTTTTGTAACTGAAAAGTTAGATCTATTGGTGGGTAATTTCGAGCTACCAAAATTGCAAGGAAAACATAAGTCTGGCCAAAAACCTGGGCAAACTACTAGACAAAGACGTATTTACCCAGAGCGAAATGTTCAAGGTTTTAATAATCCTATCCAAACAGATGGATTTTGTGAAGAAGAGATGTCTATAGTTTTTTTAGATGAAACTCGTGCTTTTAGGTGCTATGGGTGTGGCGGCAAAATGAGAAATAGTGCTGGGGCTGAAGCTCCACCTCCCCCATTCGACATTGCTTTCACCACAAAAATGTACAGACATTACAGAGAAAAGGCTAAAGATGGGAACCCCGGCAAACTACATATAAAAAAACAGAAAGAAAATGTTTATTATTATTGTGTCTAGTGATACTGTATAAAATGAATAATGTTAACCCTTTAAATCCCAACTATTGGTTTTAAGATTAAAAGTGAATATAAATGTTTGGATTAGTATACAATTCACTAATTAAGAATTAATTTTGAAATATTTGAAATTTATTTTTCTCAAAAGTGAAAAATGTCGCTGCACCCTAAAAGGGTGCATCAGGCACGAACGACCCCATCAATATTCTGACACAGATTTATTGCTAAGTATGTCTCTATGTAGTTTTTTTTCATATAATAATGCTTTAAGATTATTACGTAAGGATTAGGACTTTATTTTGGTAGCGTTTGGTATTGTGTTCAGGTATGCATTGTTGTTGAACATGGGCTTGACTTCGAGGTTTCATCAAAAAATATCTCAGGATCAGTTAATAGTAAATCAATTTAATACATCAATTCATTAGAGTATTACACAACATTCCAAATTCGAATTCAATAATATTGAATGGTTTGATAATGGTAATCACTGAATTAAGGGGTCATTAAATGCTTTTGTGAAATTTTACTGGATGCCATGAAACTGATTGAAACAGTGGTTATGCAAACTGACTTGACATTTTGAACACGCTTTTCGAGTGTTTTTGCCACAAACAACACATCGGCGCTGAGTTTCAGTGCTGCAAGAGTAGTGACTGATTTTGTCAAATCGTACTTCTCTTCGTACTCTCTTATCAATTGGACCCCGTTTTCCAACTTTACCATTACTAGTACGGGGTTGTTGATGCCTAAGAAGATAAACTCTTACTACATCACGTTTAAAGCCAAGTTGATCGAGAGGATGCTCAGTAGCGGATGGTGTCTGCCTATACAAAAGCCACCCATTTTGAAGAGCAAGATCAATTGTATGAGCAAAAAGAGCCCACCACCATTTTTTGGACCTAATAGCAATTCTATATGCAGCAATATTCTGATCACTTCTGTCTACTCCACCCATGGTGCTGTTGTAGTACTTCACTATCCTTGGTTCGGGTACTTGGACTTTGGCTCTGTCTTGTTTTGACCATCTGGAGGCAGTACCAACAGGTTCCACACCAACTGTGTTTGAAACAAGTGTAACAACACTATTGTCTTTCCAGGATACAACAATAGCATTTGAACTTCGATCATGCTTATAGTCAAACGAACCCCTAGCTTTCTTCTCGAGCAATTTAGATGATGTAATGGGACATTTCTCAATTCTATTTTGGCGAACAGTACCTGTAGCTGCTATACCAACAGATGTTAAGTAATCAATAAGGCGAAGAGATGTGAAGAAATTATCAAAGGTGACATGATGTGGCAAACCCTTTGGCAAAACATCCATTAGATCTGCTATAACAGATCCACCTAGGCCTAGATTGATGTCATTTGGAGGTCTGCCAGTTGCACCACAATATGGTTTGAACTGTATGACATATCCATAGGTTGTTGCCAATGTCCATAATTTATACCCAAAACGTACTGGCTTGCCTCTTATGAACTGTTTTGCTGAATGTCGTCCAAAATAGGGTACCATAGTTTCGTCTATTGACAAATTTTGATCTTGGGGGTTGCTATTAAGACATTTCTTATTGAGGATAGAATACAGTGGTCTGATTTTAGCTAAACGATCATCTTCTGCCAGTTGCTGATTGTCACACAAATGGAGGTACTGCATTAACTCTTCAAACCTATTTCTGGACATTGCACTAGCAACAGCTTCATTGCGTACATCATCAGCGTGTTCCCAATACATCCTTCTTCTTGGTAATGTGTCATATCCAGAGATTATGAGGATCGCGATAAACAAACGCATTTCACTTTGATCTGTACGAAAATTATGAGCACCTTTGTCACGGTTGGCATACAGGTTTGTGTTTTCTACCATAAAGTTTAACACCTCGTCATCGAAAAACCTTTCAAAAAGTTGAGTAGGTGTCAAATATTCTGACAAAAATTCCGGTTTGGAGTTTTGTGGCCATTCTCTTTGAGTGGGCAATGAAGATGGTATATCTTCTGATCTCCATGATCGGTTGGGTTTGGGTACTGTCTTTGACCTCTTCGGTGGATTTTCATCTTGGAGTATTGGAACTTCATCACTCGGTTCTTCATCCATTATATCAGTATTCTCTGCCTGGCCATCATTTCGGACTATGGTTACCTCTGCGTTTGAAACTAACTGGTTCCCAGAGAGATTATTTGCATCTACAAACTCTTCGTCACCACTGTCTTCGTCAGAATCCTGACCATTAGCTGGCGGTTGTAGATAAACTCTAGCCTCGGCAAACTCTTCTTCCTCCAGCATAGAGATGATTTCGTGAACATTGTAATTCCTGAAACATATTAAGATTTGCTATGTGTTAACAATACAAGAATAACTTTAAAGGATTAACTGATTACACTCAAATTTAACTTGGCGCTTTTAAATTATGATGAAAATAGTCATTGGCCCAATCAATTGTGTTTTAACGGTCATAAATGTACTTCAGATTCAACACAGTGGCAGATATGATTCTCTATTTAAAATTTATTATATTTCCATTAAGCTCAAATACCTGAAAATCTTAAATTAAGTACATTCTAAACCAATTTTACATTGTTTACGACACTAAGCAGAAAACTTGTACTATATTTAAAAATTTCATTCAATGGGGGCTCTTGTGCCTCATGCACCTTTTTAGGGTGCGGAACAAAATATTAAGAAAACATGCTCAAATTGCTTTATATTTGCTTATTTTATGATTCTACACACTCTAGGCAGTTAGTTGTTTACCAAAATTAACAAACAAACACACCTTGATAAATAATATCCTCAAAATATGCTTACCTCTTTTCTGGTTTAAATTTTGCCGCCATTTTACTTTCTAGGCTAAAGTCACGTGACCAGGCTGATTATCAAGGGGGATAACTCCATTTTTAGTTTTCATCATCCAGGCCCTACATGACTATGCTAAGATGGGGCATAGTATTTAATTATACAACCAAATGTGTTGAAATTAATCTGATCATAGGTATTGCGACCTTGAAAGGTGCACCAGGCACAAACGGGTTAATATAAAAGGATTGATTTGATAGCATCAACTTGCACCATTCCCTTTTATTCTGACGTCTGTGGTCATTGCAATTCCAGTAAAACTAACATTTTATGACGTCAACTGTAGTGAGCTACTGGAAGCTACTATAGATATGTATGCAATTCCTCACAGTTGACGTCATAAAACGCTTTAGCTTTAGTGGAATTGCAAGAACCACAGAGGACGGAATTGAAATTGTGCAAATTGATGCTATCAGTGTCCAAGATACACATAAAAAATTTAGAAAACTGATGTACTAATCTCAATAAATGTTTTTTCTTTCATTATTATAATATAGTAAATTGGTTTTAGTTTTAACTGAAAATTTTAAAGATAATTTTGGTGATGGTTTGCAACTTTTGGAAAATATTTCTCTAAATCTAATGGAAAGTGCTTAAAGGGATTGTAAAGAGGTTTTCTAAACTTTCTATGTGTATTGGTGACATTGATAGTATCAATTGGCACCATTCCATTTTTTTTTAAGTCGGTGGTGCTTGCAATTCCAGTAAAACTAACGCGTTTGATGACGTTAACTGTAGTGAGCTACTGGAAGCTACTATAGATATCTATGCAATTCCTCACAGTTGACGTCATAAAACACATTAGTTTTAGTGGAATTGTAAGAACAGACGTCGGAATAAAAATTGGAATGGTGAAAATTTATGCTATCAATGTCATAAAATGTTTAGATAACCTTTTTACGATCCCTTTAAGATCAGAAAGTTTAATGTTCAACTGTTTCTTGTATTTTCATATGCCCATTTATCTGAAATTGATGAAACAATGGTGAAAAAGATTCAATTTGATAATATTGTTATGAAAAGCTTTTATGTAATCATTCAAAACTTGCAGAGTTATGCTTGAATCAGTCTTGATAGTCCAGTCAATCTATCGAATGACCCAAAACAAATTGCAAAAGAATTTTTTTTTGCATTATACTTAAGATTTATATGTTCTTTATCACCTGTAAAAAGTCGCCATGAAAATTCCGGCGACAAATGTGTTTTTTTGGAGATTTAAGTAAAACGCTATTTTGAGTGACGTCATGGTACAACGAGGTCACCATACTTTAAGGAGCGGTTCTTGTTATTTGTTTATCACGTCGTTAAAACGACAATTATTGAGTTTTACCTATATATAACGACACTATATTTATCAATTTCATTAAAAAACACTTTTAAGAAGTAAATTTGACAAAGAATAGTCATTTAGAACCCACAATTAAATAACCTAAATATATAATAAGTCATCGCTCCCAAAAGCAGCTAACGTAATTTATAAACGTAAACATTGTGAACAACTCAACATAACATACCATCAACCCGATTTTTTTCAAGAAATTTAACTATTACCTACTAAGTAATGCTTATCAGTTACAAATGTGTTGTCACTTTGAAAATTTTAAATGACAATAATTGCTATAATTTTAAGTCTTTTCTTTCGAAAAATAAAAACTACGGAAACACATAAGTGAAATAAGAAAATTTATATAGGCCTATTTGTTGTTCCGCTTTTTTACTTTCTGAATGGTTTTAAACAGAGTGCATTTTATGTCATTAACCTAGCAATGATGCAGATGAAATTGGGACATTGCGACGGAAAGGATGTAATAAGCAAGCGTTCATACTTCATAGTATAGGTAATAATAATACAACCTAAGTACGAACGATCCGAATAGCAAAATGATTGGCAATAGGCCTACATTAGTAGTAGCTAATGAAATTTTCATATGAGGAAATATATCAAGAAAATAAATGAGGAAGTGGTATCAGGTGTTTAGATTGGTAAACATGCCCTACCTGTCGCCACACCTATAGATCTATCCAGTCTCTAGAAAATGGCTGGCTGAAAACTGCTTAACATGGAAAGACCGTACCAAGTCAATGGCTGTCATTTAGTATGCCTATTAATGTATTACTCTATAGGAAGAAATGTTCTACAGCCACTTAAACAACTTTGACAGAAATGATTTGTTGTTACGGATACTAGGCAAATGGCCAAGGGCTAGCTCATTTGAGACTTGACAGGACAAAATCGGGTTAATAGGCCTAAGGGAGAAAAATCACTGGAATCGGTTGCAAAAAGGCATAGATTTTCACGAGACGTCTGAACCACCTCAAGAGAGATTCCCACAAAACTGAGAATATGTCGAGTGGTCAAGTGTCAGCAGCCTTCCAGGTAATATTTTCCGTTGCTGTTGAAGATCTTTCTGGACGCTGATCATTTTCAAGACTCTCCCTGGAATGCATGAATTCCGCAACCCACTTCTTGACAATTGAAAAGGAATACACATCATCCCTTAAAGTGGAGACCATGCCGGCATATATCTGTGTTGGAATTGCCCATAGTCAATTTTGTCCGTTTCTGGTGATTTCAATGGGTCACAAGATGATCTACAGTTGATACAAAGATAATAATAACACAGTTGCAGAACTTTTGTCTATCTATGACATGAATACTGATTGTACGTTGGTGGCAAAAACTTTGTTAAAACCGTTTGCAATATCATCAGGCTTGGTGGCTTACACAGCCTTTCAACCAAAGCTATTCATTTTCATATTGTCCATGGTTTCCCAGTTATCCCTGATTGGAGATAATACTTACCTTCTCGTTCTTTGCTTCTACGCTTTTATGGGAGGCTACACAATATATCGATTTAATTCAGAGACAATGTGAAAAGGACAAAATCTGCTTTGGGCGATTCATATGTTAATTGCTTATCTATGGCTTTTTACATTCTACTATTATGATACCACATCACAAATTGTTGTCATTGTAATGGGTTCTGTTTTTACGAAGTTGATATCTAACAGACATTTCCGTGAACAAGCTAAGCGTGTTGATGGTGCAGCACCAAAGTCAAATGTTATAACGACTGGAGAACATGTACTAGTTCACAAGATGGACATGTCACCAGATCCTAAATATAATTCGGTATAGTATAATTGCAAGAAAGACTATGATACTGTAATTGTAGAAAGCATGACATGGAATGCACATCTTCTCGTGGGCATTGCATAGGACTGGGTTGTATACTATCTCTCATATTGATGAATTAAATACGGATACACATTGAGCTATTTCTGGTAGTTCTAGACAGCTAAATTCTTATTTTCATGCCAATTCTGTAACATCACGTTCCCGAAAAATATGACTTGCTTTTGCAGGCTTATTGGGTCATTTCACCAAGAAATCTTCCCTGAAGACTGAGCTGCGATCTCAGAGCGTGGCTTCCTCCCGCAGGTCGTACACAGTCGACGGTTGACCGAGGAATGGTCGCGCCTTGGTCTTGGTCGTGTTAAGATCGCATCAGATCGAGTGGATAGACGTAAAAGTAGAGCATTTGGGATGCGTAGATTGAACATTGAACATGGAGCTTTACCTAGAATAAGGTACATTATTACCTCATTTTATGATAAAGAGAACCAACCGCAGTGACGAAAACCCCGGATGTGACGTTCTAGTATTCAACACAATAATCAAAAAATGATCAAATCGTTGGTGAAATGTTTGCCTCTCTTAAAAGAAGTTAATAAGTACCATTCAAATCATTAGTAAAACATATCTACCAACTGTTAAAGTCTAGAATCACGTGACTGGTTCTCTTTAAATGAAATTATGTTTCCATGGTAACACACATTTTGCTTGCGTCTTTCTCTGTCTATTTTTTTGTAAACTCCTTAAAAAGCCAATTTTATTTCAAAAGGCATAATACTAATACGCTTGATATTCTAATTCACGTAAAATATTGATAGATAAAAATAAAACCCGGTTACCATGGCAACACTGAATTTTAAAAATTGTTCAATAATTTACTTTCTTTTCTTTTGTCGAATTTGTAACAAAATCAAAGTTAGATAAAAAGATCTTTCAGCTTATATGCGCATATTGCAGGTACATAATGATTGATTACGATTGTGTCAAAGGGAGATAAGCTAACTGATGTGTATGACGTCACAATATATTTCCGACTAACGTTTTTTTGAAAAAATGTGCATTTACCCCTTTACCTTAATGCTAATATTGTTTTTATGGGTAAAATACAATGATAAGCTCTCAATTTATCGAGAATTTGAGAATCAGTCCTCCAAATTTTCCAAATTCATATTTACATAAATTGATTCAATATAGGTCTCAATAAAGTGGAATTTTTTACAAGTTAGCATTTAGATATCCATGGCGACTTTTTTCTCGTGATATATAATGTATCGTTGAATTCAAAAATGCTTTCAGAAATTCTTTTGCAATTTGTTTTGGGTTTGGTGTTAAAATATCATAGATTGACTGGACTATGATGAGATGACTGAGGCTTTACGTAGTCATAATTTTGTTATGATTAAATGATGATAAATTTTATAATTTATGGTAATCTATATAAAAGTCTTTTGTAAAATTAAATGTTTTTATTTTCTTTTCTTCAGTGACATATAATTGACCATTAAGCTTATAAAAATTATCAGTTGTACAACACATTTAAATCATTGAACAAGAACCACTATTTTTTATGTATGTTAAAATACAAATACATTATTACATGCAACAATCCGTTGTAAGATTTTATGTTAGAAATATATATAAAATGAAAGTGGCAATTCTCTTTAATATAATTCTTATATTGACACATCACACAGAACTTCTTTTTAACAATTTTAGATCAAATTCTTATATGATTATCATTACTTTTATTTCTTTAATGTATAGTTTGTTTGATAATTGTTTCGATTGCAATTCTTCCAGTGTTATTGTTATTCAAACATAGAGTCGTTAAAATCGTAATCTTTAATAAAGGGATCAACTTTAGCAAGAGCACATTTTTTTTCTTCAATATTCATCTGACAATATTTAGTTTCATCTACAAATAGATGTTCAAAATCTGGCGCCAATTTGTATGGTCCCTTTCCAATAACTGTACTTTGCATATATTTGCGCTCCTCTAATAATAAATTATGATATATCTCAACACCTTGAATTAAAGTACACAGTTTTTTTACTGGAACTCCAGAGATAGTTCGAAGTTGCATTTCAGCTTTTTTGGTTTTAATCTTCTTATTCAAGAGCATTATTATAGTAAAATGTATCTCTTAATCCTGCAGCCCTGCGAACATCTATGAGCATGCCCTCTTTTATATCTTTTTCAACATTGACTTGAAAGTAATTGACAAAATCCTGAGGCCAATCTTTTTTCATTTTATCCACTGCTTCATCGAAATCTTTTCTTTCATAGTCTACAAGTCCCTTTGTCTTATGGCTAAAGGATCCAAAGATATCCTTGAAAATTTTGGAACATACCTCTTGATCACTTATATGTTGTTTCATATTATTTTGCAAGTGCCAAGTACAGGGTAAAAGAATTGCTGATCTAAGAGGATGTAAAAATCCAAGTTGTCCTTTCCCTCTGTCACCACCAACAAAACGAATTTTATCTATATCTTCATTCATTTGGATAAGACTGTGGGCAAAGTACAAATAAACTGACCTATCTTCTTCCTCAATGTGAAAAAGACAGGGACCTGGCATGTTTATTAGTCCTGCTATTTATAATTGATGGAATGGTGTAACATGTTGGAGTCATATAAAAATTGCCCACATTAAAAGTAGTGTCAATGGAAAGTATTCCACAATCTGAATCCAAACTAGTACAAAGAGATATAATTTCTTTAAGTTGGGGTTCCAAGCAATAAACAAATCTTATCCCTTTGCGTGTAAATTGGAGGTTGTGTATAGTTTTCTGTCCCACTCGATTATGATGAGAAAACTGTAATAGTTCATTGAATTCGTCAGTTTTTTTTATCTTGTAGGCTTGTCCGGAAGTTCTTTATTTGCTGAACATTTCTGGGGGTTGTTCCTGGCACTTTATGCTGTAATATATTTCCAGAAAGTTCAGCAGCTATAGTTCTAGGACCTAGGTTGGATTTTGCAGCTTCGATAATTTTCTTTTTAGTAGATGGGGCTGTAGGTATGAACTGTTTTCCCTTTCTTTTATTTGGAGACAGGGTTATAATACGTCCATCCGGAAATACATACTGTATTAAACCAAAGTTGGTATCTTCTGAAATAGAAATGTATTTAACAACATTATTTCAAGAAAAAATTAACCATTTTTTTCTTCTTAGCATTATTAACCTGCAACAGCTCAAATTTTTCGGACAATGATAAGTGATATTCAAGTCCAAGAAAGAACTCGCTCAGAAACGCTACTGCTTTAATACTGAAATTAAAGAACTTTTTTAAACTTCCTTTATAATTTGAAGTTTCTAAACAAATTTTTATTTGTGTCAATGTAGGCAAATCTGATATCTTGACCTAATTATTAAATATACTTTAATAGCCTATCTTACTATAACTGCTAAAAAATGAGCCTAGTAGCCTACTCACCCAGTTTATTATCTGTAGAGTTAAAAGTTTGTACTTCGCTTATCATTTTCCTGACTTCAGAATACTTTGGATTTCCATGTTTATAATAGGTTTGCTTCATTAGATAGCAATCACCAATATCCTGACAACGTTTTATAACTTCTTTTGCCGGAACCTTCTCAATTAACCAGCCATCCTCGCCATCTTTTTTTCTTAAAGTTCTATACTTGGAAACCTGATTTTTCCAAGTACTGGAAGTGTGTTTCCAGTCTTGATAAAGATGTTTGTCTACTACAAATACTGATGAATCCGTCGGATCAACAGGAGGAGCATTTCCAGATTTATTGTAGTCAACATTAAGGATTAATTTTGAAAATATTGTAACAGGTGGAAGAAAAATTCCTTCGCCTTGATGCTCCATGACGCCGACGATAAGGGAAGTAACTCTGAAACAAACGACCTTGTACCATAGACATACTATTATTAATAGTATGTCTATGCCTTGTACGGCGTTGTGATAATTAAAAAATAAATAGGGGATCTTGTACGTTTTATTGTGTGCTCATTTTATATTTAAAATAGACTTTTGCTATTTTGAGCCTGAATTGAATCAGCAAATATGAAGAAAAACATCTCAGTAAGAAAAGAAATATATTTATTTGTTTCGTTTCATTTTTAAAATAATTTTGATTCCGCAATATTAACGTCAACAAAAAATCGGTAGGCGGTTGGCTTTTTAAACCCACCCCACATGGTGGCATTTGGGGATTTTTGGAGCGCTGCGCTAAACATTCACATCACCTCCTCTGCATCAATGTTGTGACTTCTAGCTGATGCTGTCTGCTTCTTCAATTCTTCGGTGATGTCTATATGGAAGTAACGATCATATTGACGATTGAGAACTGCAATGATGAAATTAATTAGTTGTAAACTGGGACTGTTTTAAATTATTTGTTATTGATGAGGCACAAACTGTTATGAATTGGTCTGAGTCACAGCATGAAGATGATCCATTTCGCCATTGGCTTGTAAAACTAGGAGAAGTTCAGTCTTTGATAACATGTCCCACCTTAAAGGGACATTCTGAATCTTTTTTTAGGTTAACATTTTTTTTTGCTCAAATTTGTGAAAACTTTACACCAAAATCTGTAACTATATATGCCCTTTAATATATCTGAAAGTTTTAACCAAAAAAATCCAACCGTTAATTTTTAAACGCTAAAAACATGCTAAAATTTTAAATGCCAGCCACTATAGTCTAAAAATATTATTATCTCACCCCGTAACAGTTTATTTACAAATATTAGTCACTTGTGTCATTCAAGCATAATTTCATCCGATTTGACTATCAAGGGAGACTACTCTGCATGGCTGACCTTAATGGGTTACAGGGTAGGCATTGTTTTCAAATTGTTGCTATGTTTCTACTTCAATATGGTCATTTCAAATGTGATTTTGTGTCGTGGTTTTGATTTGTTAACACAAAACATATGTCCTACACCATCGCTGCAGACTGTAATTAATATGATGAAAAAATAATTTTGAGGCAAACGCTTAAAAAAATGATGGTACATATATGGCACAATGGGCATTAATAGCATAACCTTAACATTGACAAGTGTTCACAATCATCTTTTATTTCGATGATTATACCTGGTCAATTTCAATTTACGTAATCCACTACATCAAATTATAATCCATGTATTTCATTACCCCTCCCCACCCCCTTATATGAATTTTTCAAGTCTACAAAAGATACAATTTTGGTGATGGGCGCTTTCCATCATGGCTTCATGTCAGTGAAGGACGTAAATGTTGTTCACTCATTTGTATAATGCGAAAAATACCTCTTTTTAAATAAAAATCTAAACTGCTACAAAAGTTTTGTTTTCTTAAAGCTAATTAATATTGGCCCCGTGACTGTCGATAGTAGACTGATTTTTGTTTCAGAATGAAAAAAATGTTCATTATTTTACTGGAATTGAATTGTTTACAAGTGTTATGAGTAATGTCTAATCAGATCCAATTTTTTTGAAGCAAATGCCCATTGTGCCATATATGCACCAAACTGAAAAAGAGGTCAAAGGTCAAATTATTCAAAAAAAAAACATAATATTTTTAGTGGGTCTTTTTTACATACAATTGAGGAATATCAAATTTTTCCATTGTTTGCTTTTAAGTCTGGGCATTTAACCCTTTAATGCCCATCGGTACATGAATGTACCCAAACATCCAAACTAGGTCAAATTGCGTAATTAAACAATAAGTACTCCCTGTTTGTAGTTAACCCTTTAAAACTAAATTCAGTTTGATTAAGAAGATATAAAGATACAATTAATATACTTTAAAAATACTCTCAGGTAGCATTTGCGATTTTTTTGATAAAGGAAACTTTTTTCAAAAAAGCAGAATGGCCATTTAATAAGACCATCGTATCACGAATACGGGTTACGGGTTTTGACATGGTCACATACCTACTTTATAAATCCCTTTTTTACTTTTCCTGGTGATTACCATCACTGGCTATTAATAAGCATATCTCTACGTTTTTTATTGTAAACAAGCAAAGTTTTAAGACTGCCATTTATTGACAGATAGAGACAATGACGTCTATAAATAACTAGACCGCGCGCATGACTAAATGTTGTGGCCAAACGCTTCCAACTTCCGGTCAGGGCAAAAAACAATCATGGCGAAGTCTTGTAGTGCTGTTGGATGCACGAATCGACATCAGTCTGGATGATGTATAACCTTTCATAGTTTAGTATTCAACAGCGAATGTAAATATGTTTCATGCTCTATAATAGCTATTGTGTATTCAACATTTTTCGTGATTTAAATTGTTTTGAAAACTGATTTTACAGAGCACAATTTTCAGCCAAAATTAATGATGTTTTGGGTTGAAATTTCTAGGAGAGAAATATATTTCTATGTAAACGTACACAAATTATATTTTTAATCAAAGCAAAGCAAATATATTCTAAGACTAACAGTACCATTGTCAGGCTGATATTCCAATTCTCATAGAAATAATGAAAAAATAACAGACAATAACTATACAAATGACAAACCATAATAACAAAACAGAAGAGTCCTAAATATGAAAGTAACACAAAGCACTTCAACAGTCCCAAGATCGTTTGTTTTGCTAACTTCCTCCCCAACATGGATAAAATGTCTCACGACAGATACTGGAATTTTAAGCTTGAGAAAGGTGAAGATAAATACCGAATGATTGTATGTTAAGTTTAATAAATCAAAAATTGAATACATTTGTGTTTATAAATACATTAAGAACGGTTAGCTAACCCTAACCTAACCCAGGGATCAGTCACTAAACATCAGCTAAGTCCATATGGTTTATCATCACAGGGAGATCTTTATCACCATCAGAAACATTTCCATAGAGCTGATCATCTCTTCTTCCCCTCCAGGATAGACCAACGGAATAGAAACCGTTGAAAACTGTCCCTTTAGCCCCTTCAATGTTGTAAGGGAAACCATTAATCGAGACATATATGGGTAACTAGTCATGGGCAGGTTCTTCAAGTGGTAATACTTCCTGGCCGTAATCCATGCCTTACACCCCAAACTGACCATATCCACATCGATCTTATCATACACAGCTTTATGGTCTTCTTTAGTTATATATCTAATACTGTTGGGCACACTTTTACAGCTTTGAATATCATCCGGTTTCGGGAAACCCTGTACTCTCATCATCCTCTTCATTCGTTCAAAATCCATCTTTTCTGTTGTACTGCAAAACATATGGGTATGACCATTCCTTCCTGTGACTCCCCATTCATTACCAGCTACCATTTGTTGTCCTAACGGCCATTTCAACCATTTCTTCACCAATTTGTATTTTACGACCTTTTGGTACGTTATAAAGAAGTTTTTACCTCCGTTTTCCTTCTTTTTTGTTTTTTCCTTGCTACCATTTGGTTTGTCATTTAAATGCCTTTTACTCTTCAAATGCCTGCTCCAATTATCCTTCCTTATCTCTATATGGACCCACTCCACTAATTAATTTTATGCAAATGATTGTATACGAATGTAGTCCATGCTATTTTTAGAAATCCTCTTTCTCCTTTCCTTTTTATACGCCCTCATCTCTCTATGAGGACGTATATTGCAGTCACCCCTGTCCGTCCGTCCGTCCGTCAACATTTGCTCGTAAACGCTCTAAAAACTAGAGTTTTTGACGGAATCAAATGAAATTTGATATGTGTATACATATTCATAAAACGAAGATCAAGTTAGAATTTGAGCTTTTTTCGATCGTTAGAAGCAGAGTTATTGCCCTTGCCTCAAATCTGTCGGTCCGTCCATCAACATTTGCTTGTAAACGCTCTAAAAACTAGAGTTTTTGACGGAATCAAATGAAATTTGATATGTGTATATATGATCAGAAAACGAAGATCAAGTTCGAATTTGAGCTATTTTCGATTGTTACAAGCAGAGTTATTGCCCTTGCCCCAAATCTTAAATATGCTATTACTCTCTTAGTCTTCAACCAATTTTGATGAAACTTAAAATGGACGTTATTGGAGCTAAATCGAAAGGTTTGAGAAAGTTTTGTTTTCTCCTGATTAAATTTTTTCCTTTTTCGACTTTTTCGTTAGGCGTATATGGCCGTGGTCCACTATCTTTGGGTTTTTGCATGCCCATTTTTGATTAATTTTTGGTCTAGATTTGGAATTTGATGTCTTAAATTGCATTTTCTTTCATATTTAGTGAGATAATAAAACATCTATAGGCGGAAGGCTATTTCTAAAAATAGTCGATATGTGAGCAGTCCAAGTCAACTTGTTGTTGATATCCGGTAGAGGTCTACTTTCATTTTGACTAGTTCAAAATTTTCATGGTCATCCTATATTGAATTTTTGTGGAGAAATCAAGTATTGGTCAGGCTTTCATTGGACATATTGGAAACTTTTCAACGAGATTTCTGGAAAAAGTTACTGAAGATTGAATTTGGTGATTTAACATTGAAGTGGATGGCCAAAGAATTAGTGGTGTGAGTCCTGTCTATGATAGCGTCCGCCATTTTTATCCCCACAGTCAACTCATTAGCATACTATTATGGACAGCATCACCATATATGGAACGTGTCGTATTTCCTGTATGACATGCGCACTTCATTGAAGGTCGCCATTCATGTTATAAAAATGTAAAAAATATCAGTAGTCGTCGGATTTTTGCTAATAACATAATTATTTTTCTTTTTTTCAATCGGAATTAGTTCATTATATGTATAGCCATTGGTTGAGCTATCTACATTGCGTATGGGGGCTAGTTTAATAGGAAATAAAGGAGCTTACTTTTTTATAATCAAACGACAACAAATCTTGCGCCAAGGGTTATTGAGGGACCATACACTACTGTGTCTGTAAGTCGAAGAAATGAAAGACACAGTAGTGGAACATTTCTAATAGTACTGTAGTTATGGGTTATATTCGAAATGATGTTCGTAGATTTCAAGTTCTTGTAGCTAGTAGAATTCAAACTATTCGTGATTTCTCTGATCCAGATCAATGGAATTATGTAAAATCTAAACAAAATCCAGCTGATATCGCATCACGAGGTGCATTTGTTGATAAACTTGTCAATCAATGAAATTGGTTCTCTGGTCCAGACTTTCTTTGGTCAAGTAATCCTATACATTCCGACAACACTGTTTATGAAATAAATGTAAATAATCCCGAAATTTCATTTGCTGTTCAGCAAGATATGCCTATTGGTATAAATTAAAACGTGCTATTGCTAATTGTATTAGATTTAAGTGTATATTAAGGAATAGGGTATTTACAAGACAGAATCCGAATATTGTTAAAGACAATGTTATTAAAGGACAAGAGAAACGATTATGTGAATTGCATTAAATGGACCTTTTTTTAATGTAAAATCATTCATTTATCATTTATCTATCGATTGCAACCAAAAAAAATTAAAAAGAAATATTCTAAAATAGTTAAAAAACCTTTTAAAAATGCTCTCCAAAATATGCAAAAAGATCGGTAGTTTCCGTCACTATTCGTAAATGACGTCAGTTATGCCCTACCGAGATCGGCCACACGACATTGTTTACATTATTCGCAATGTTTGGCCTAAGCCTATGACAAAAATCGATCAAGTGTTTTAATTATATCTACATATACTCTTTCTATCATGGTTTTCGAGTGCCGATTGTGTTCAAATACCAACTTTAACTTGGGAACTAATTGAAGTAAACGATTTTAAAACTTAGGCCTAGTCGGCTCGAGTCAAGGTGAGAAGAATGTCAATGGCCGACTGCCGAAAAATGTGACTTCAAACCGCCGTGTCTCGGAATCAAAAGCTAATAAAAATTATTTAAACATATTGGCAAAAAGTTGATTCAATTCCACTGTTAACGATGTATGACATGTGTTGATGTGAATTTTATGGATTCTAATAGAAGTAAAAACGTGATGGTTGAAATTTCGCCATTTAGACAAGATTGCGTGACGTCATTGTAGAGCCAAGGTAAGATAAATGTAAACAAACCTCGAAATCGGGACATTTGAAAGCCATCTATGTCAAATTTTGAATTCAATTAATTGTTTTATTAAGCATCAATATTTCATCAGCATTCACGAAGATCTGAGACACTTAATTATCCTATTCTAAAGGTTATAAAACCTAGAAATTGTCCTTGGTACTTTCCCCTTTTTTCGAAGCGTGTATCACGTGACATGCAAGCGAGTCTGTAAAATTGAAGATTTTGATTCTACCGGTACCTGTTTTAAAATCAATTTCGGGAAGAATTGACTGGACGGAAATGGTAAAAATAAAATGGTTAATGTAGAGAAATGGACATAGAATTATAATCAGACGGAATTAATCTCCCGGTACTTCGTTTTAAAAACAAGCATCCATTTTCTCGAAAGTTTTGCCGTCACATCACAATATTGCCGACCGCGGAAATCGACTCACATGCCAATGAAAAATATTTGAAAATATCTATACAAAGCCGATTCAATTCTGCTTTTAACTAAGATTATATGTATAACATTTTGTTTTTATGTCATGCATTCAACTACTATCTGTTGATGGCGTGAAGGTCGGAATTTCGTCAAGATCGCTTGACATTTTAGGCTTAGACTTTAGACGATACGATATCTAGCTAGGCCGGTCAGTTTGCCAGACGAATCGACATTTTCACGGCGTGATAAAATGGTTTAAATTGTTGTGGTTTAATTCTAATGCCTTTATGCAAGCGGACATATCCTCCATGGCCATTAGATTAATCAGAAATGAGAGCACTGGAGCTGTGGATTATTTGCTTCCATTAGGCCGCATGCTTTGTTTACATTGTGTTGGGCATCTTTGACGTCACGCGGTCACGTGATCGCCTAGCTCATTAACTTTCGTCAGCTGTCAAAATAGGCTATTTCAAAAGCGTTTTTTTCTACTAAAATTTTATTTTTCGAAAAAAACATTGATTGCATTTGATTTTAGTATGATTTTACTACTAGAAAAGAAATAGTTTTTTAAAGATTTTGTATTTCTTTTCTCTTGTCCTTTAAGTCTGTAAGTGTTTCTGATTTATGTTTAGCTGAGACAGAAATTATAAAACGTGTTCAGTATAAAGTGTTTAAAACTGAAATTGATTTTTTGACTAAAAATAAGAATTCCGTTATTCCGCCTAAAAGATTCTTAAAGAAATCTTCATCTTTATTTCGCTTAGATCCGTTTTAAACTCTCAAGGTTTATTATGTGTTGGTGGACGCTTGAAGAGTAATGATTTGGGACCTTTAGAAAAGCATCCAGTTATACTCCCAAGAAAACATCATGTTACCTCTTTAATAATTCGTCATTTTCATATATTGTCTGAACATCAAGGTAGAGGTATTACTACTAATATTTTCAGATCAAATGGTTTTTGGATTATTAAATGTACATCCGCAGTTTATGAATATATTAGTAAGTGTGTTAATTGTCGTAAATATCGTGATAAATTACAAGAGCAGAAAATGGCTAATATTCCAGAAGCAGAAAATGGCTAATATTCCAGAAGAACGTCTTCAACCTTCTACTCCATTTACTGTTTGCGGTGTAGATTGTTTCGGTCCTTTTATTGTTAAAGAGGCACAGGCTTCATTTTCGCGAGGAAACGGGGATTTTTTAGCTCAGCAATGTAGTACTGGTTGACCGTTGAAATTTGAGCCTTCAAATCCATGTGCATCCATAATGATTAGCATTTGACAGTTATAATGCCCTACTACACATTAGCGATACTATGCAATATATAGAAAAGTCATCTATAGAAATAGAAGGAGAAATGTCTAATTTAAGGTATATTTGAAGGAAATACGCAATTTTCGTACATTTCTAGTGCTTCTGAAGGATACTTTAATATATTCAAGACCGAAATCAACCAATAAAAATGAAGACTGGTCCCCTTTAAAGGGGCACAGGCTTTATTTTCGTGGGTCGATTTTTCCAAGTCTCAGAAACGGGGACTTATTTAGCTGAGCAATTTAGTACTGGTTATCACAACTCACCATTGAAATTTGAGTCTTCAAATCCATGTGCATCCATAATTATTAGCATTTGAAAGTTATAATGCCCTACTACACATTAGCGATACTATGCAATATATAGGAAAGTCATCTATAGAAATAGAAGGAGAAATGTCTAATTTAAGATATATTTGAAGGAAATATGCAATTTTCGTACATTTCTAGTGCTTCTGAAGAATACTTAAATATATAGAAGACCCAAATCAACCAATAAAAATGAAGACTGGTCCCCTTTAAGGAAGATAGAAAAGAGCTTAAGAGATATGGATTATTATTTACTTGTATGTGTAGACGTGCAGTGCATATATAAACCCTACATTCTATGTCAACCGATTCGTTTATAAATGGCTTAAGACGTTTCATTGCTATTCGTGGTACTATTCGTTCATTATATTGTGATAATGGTTCTAATTTTGTAGGAGCCAATAGTGAATTATTTGATAAATTAAAAAATTTGGATCAAGATTCTATTTGTGAATATTTTTTACGTAATAATTGTGATTATTTCCAATTTAAGTTTAATGTACCACATGCTAGCCATATGGGTGGTATTTGGGAACGACAAATTTGTTCGGTCCGTAATGTACTTATTTCTCTTTTAAGTCAATGTGGAACTCAATTGGATGATGAAGCATTGAATACATTTATGTTTGAAGCTGCTGCTATCGTTAATAGACCTTTATCTGTAGATAATTTAAACGATCCTAATTCGTTAAATCCAAAACATCTTCTAACGATGAAATCGAACATTGTATTGCCACCTAAAGGTGATTTTGTAAAAGAAGACATTTATTCAAGAAAACGCTGGCGTCGAGTCCAGTATTTGTGTAATGTATTCTGGTCGCGATGGAAATCTGAATATTTACAAAACTTGCAATAAGAAATATACAAATTGGTGACATTGTTTTGCTTAGTGATGAAAATGTAGCTCGCAATCAATGGATCTTGTGTCGTGTTGTTGAAAATGATAATCTTGTTCGTAAAGTTAAGTTGCTTATTGGTAATAGAAATTTAAATCGTAAAGGACAAGCGTTAGATAAAAAAAATTATTTAGAACGCCCTATACATTAGTATTAGTTGTTGAATCAGAAAATTAGCATTAGAAAATTAGCATTAAGGTTTATACCAGGGAAATCCCCACCAAGGGAGCCATTCGTTTATTCGTTTAGTTAAGATAAGGGAGCCATTCGTTTAGTTAAAATATAACTTTAACTTTGTTTTTTAAGTTTAGTTTATTTAGATTTTTGTTTGTTATCTTTGTACGTGTGTGTAAAATAACATATTGTAACGTTTGAATACACAACTTCGCTTTCCGTTAAGGAAATTAAGAAGCATCTAATTTGGGGAGCCATGTAGCTGCTGTTGTATCTACCGATCCGAAGTCAACATTCATAATGTGAATACGTGATTTTATGCGATATCGAAGCATACATTTGCGATAGTTCCGTTTCCGGTTTTAATATTTTTTCTTGAGTGCGCCAAAAGATTTGTTTGGGCTGCGAAATTTGCGTTAATTACAAAGGCTCATGGAGGTATTATTAGTTTCTTATTTGCATATATATTTCATCAGCGCATTTACGCATTGGATAAATAGTGTAGCCTCTATTGTGTTCAAGAGCCGAGGAAAGGACTCAAGCTTTGTTTTAGCTACTTGAGTTTAAAAATGTATCAAAGAGTACCTTATGATAAAAAAAACTTTCTCAAACCTTGCGATTTAGGTCCAATAACATCCATTTAAAGTTTTATCAAAATCGGTTGAAAACTAAGAGAGTAATAGCATATTTAAGATTTAGGGCAAGGGCAATAACTCTGCTTGTAACGATCGAAAATAGCTCAAATTCGAACTTGATCTTCGTTTTATGAATATGTATACACATATCAAATTTAATTTGATTCCATCAAAAACTCTAGTTTTTAGAGCGTTTACAAGCAAATGTTGATTGACAGACCGACAGATTTGGGGCAAGGGCAATAACTCTGCTTCTAACAATCGAAAATAGCTCAAATTCGAACTTGATCTTCGTTTCATGAATATGTATACACATATCAAATTTCATTTGATTCCGTCATAAGCTCTAGTTTTTGGAGCGTTTACGAGTAAATGTTGACGGACGGACAGACAGGGGTGCCGACAATATACGTCCTCATAGAGAGGTGAGGGCGTATACAAAACTAAAAAGAAGATATAATTTGATTGTTATTATGACAGGCGATTTATCTCAAAAGAGAGAGTTTTGAAATAGTTTATGTATCGTTGGTTATCACTCACCACTTCAGTAGGCATGTAGAGGCTAGCGTCAAAAGCATCCGGTATGTGTCCATTTGCCATTACATAAACAGCTCCAGCCCCACACAAGGCAAACACCCTAGCACCATCCCATACTCAGTCCTCTTCCACAACAGGATTACAAATCCGAGTTCTATCTGCCTTAACATAACGGAACCTGTAAAAACCATAACCACCAATGCTCAATTTAAAGAGATACTACGTCTAAGAATGAACAAAAAAAAATAATTTTCAATTTGGTCAATAGGAGTATATATTCATCAGGGGACAAACCTCGTGGCATAACTATATCTACAGATTACCTAAATAATCTGATAAATCCAGAAAACTATGTTTAAATACAATAATTGATAAATGCCTTAATTTAAGGCATTTATAAATAATAATCTGTAATTGTATGGAAAATTACATAGTTTTATGGGTTTACTTGATTCTGTTTGTATACTTTGGACACTGTTAATGATAATAAACTCTCTATTTTACACGGGTCAGAATTAGGCTCAATATCACGAGTGATACGGTCCTGCCTCACACTCAGCCCATGGGGACAAACATAGATACAATATACAACATACAGACAAAAAAAAAAATAATAATGTACAGAATACAATAATGTTGATGAATATATACTCTTATTGACCAAGTTTGAGAACTTAATTTATTTGTTCATTCTAAGATGTTGTATTGCTTTAAGGGTGTTAATTGGGCTATTTGACGTTATGAAAAAATGGAATAAGTATATGAAATAATGCTTTCTTGAGACTTGTTGTGCATTTGTTGATGATTTGGGGTCCTTCTCGATAGTTTAAGGTTGATTTCATGTCAATCAGATTTTTTTTAATGAGTTGACAGCCCTTTCAAACATGTCATAAAAATTGGACATTTCAAACCTTTGATACAAGTTTAAAAAAATGTGAATGGATCAATCTACATCAAACTTGGCATAAATGTAGACAATTACATTGCCGAGAAACGTACAGAGCGATTTTCCAAAAAAAACTATTATTTTGGTGGTTACCATGGCAATACGAAAATTTACACGTAGGTACGGCAAACATTTTCCAGGGGCCAAACTGATTAGAATTTTCGAAAAAACTCTCTGTACGTTTCATCCTTATTGAATAAGCTTTCAATCAAGACCAAGATCGTAATTTTCCAATAAAAAATGGCTGAGAAATCTTGTATCAACCGGGACAAATTTTGCTACTTTTTCCTAATTTTTTTAGCAAAAACTAACGAAATACCTAATTTCTTTTCGGTTTTTTTCATTCTATATAGTTTACAAATAAAGCAATAATAATTATCTACAATCTGAGCCCAAAAATAATAAGTAATTCGCAAAACTTCCATCTCGTGTTTTTTTTCTCGAACGCTAGCCCAATCAATACCCTTAGAGGGACAGACTGAATTTTTTTTAGGTCAAACATTTTTTTTTGCTCAAATTTGTGAAAACAATACACCAAAGTTTTTAACTTTGTGTCCTTTAATGTATCTGAAAGTTTTAACTTAAAAAAATCCAGCCGTTAATATTTAAACGCTAAAAACATGCTAAAATATTTTTGTGTTTTTAAGTGTGTTATGTTTTTTTGGACACTGATAGAAAACTACTGAATGGATTTGAGTACAATAAACGCCTATTGTAGAGAAATGTCTTAACTATGTATTGTAACGGTTTCAGCTAGAAATATCGAGCCTTTATTAGGCCTACTAGGTAAAACTGCTTAATGAACAATAAGTACTCCCTGTTTGTAATTAATCATTTAAAATCAAATTCATTTTTATCAAAAAGATGCATAGGTATAATGAGCATACTTTAGAAATAGTTTCAGGTAAAAAAAAGCAGAATGACCCTTTAACTCCATAACAATTTCGACTATACACTATAAGCAAGAACAAGCAATTCTAGAATAAAACCAATGAGCAGCATTGTAGCTGCAACAGGAACACATTTTTGTTCACAATTCGCTCTGAAAGCAGAAGAAAACAACTTAATATTCCTTTGCCATCCGAGATTCCTTTGCCATTATCTTTAAATAATTTGAATATTGGCCTGACAATGATCTTACTCATTAGCACACTCACGTGCAGAAAAGCAGGACGTAAAACTCCATTCAATTCATTTGTTGAGATGTTCGAACTGGTTGCTCTCGAAATCAGTATTGGCGACCAGGGATAATATTTCTTGAACAAGGTTTTGAGATAAATAAATAGGTTAAATGATTTTGATTTACTTTCCAGAAAAGTATGTCGAAAATAAATGTTTTTGATTTAATTCTTGGAAAGGACTGTCGAAAATAAATTGTTTTGATTTAATTTCCAGAAAAGTATGTCGAAATAAAATGAGTAATAATAATAATGCATTTGTATAGCGCCTAATTTCTAGAAAAATTCTACTCAGTGGCGCTGAGTATCTCTGTCACATTTGATATTAACATGTAAACAAGTGTGTCTTAAGACGAGTCTTGAACAATTCAACTGAATTAGAATCTTTTATGTTATGTGGTAGCCTATTCCATAACCTTGGTGATGCAGCTGAGAAAGCACTCAGATACTGTGGTACAAGGCCATTAATACACTAATATGTTAAAAGAGGGACTTTATATTGAGTGCGTCTGTTTATTGGGGGCCAGTTGTTATCCATAACAAGTCATTGCTTACTCGGACAAGTGCCGTCTCACAACTATGATTGTTACGGTAGGCTGACTGGAATGGTTCTTGGAGATGATACTGTTCCAAACGTTCCTTGAGTTGCGAAGCTACAACTTTCTCAACAACTTTAGAGAGGAATGACAGATTTGAGACCGGTCTATAATTTCGGAGACAGTTTCGATCCGATGTTGCTTTTTTATACGCCCTCATCTCTCTACGAGGACGTATATTGTCGGCACCCCTGTCCGTCGGTCCGTCCGTCCGTCAACATTTGCTCGTAAACGCTCTCAAAACTAGAGTTTTTGACGGAATCAAATGAAATTTGGTATGTATATACCTATACAGAAAACGAAGATCAAGTTCGAATTTGAGCTATTTTCGACGTTAGAAGCAGAGTTATTGCCCTTGCCCCAAAATCTTGAATATGCTATTACTATCTTAGTTTTCAACCAATTTTGATGAAACTTAAAATGGATGTTATTTGACCTAAATCGAAAGGTTTGAGATAGTTTAGTTTACTCTTGATTAAATTTAAGGCTTTTTCGTTAGGCGTATATGGCTGTTGTCCACTATCTTTCAATAAAGGCTTAACATGACCTATTTTGAAGATGGTAGGGAAGTGAGATTCTGATATGCACGAGTTAACCAGTATTAGTAGCAGGGGAAGAAGATCTACTAGACACTAATCAATTTATTATTGCATATTGTATTATTAATTAAACTGTCTACATGACCACAAGATATACTTTAATTTTACCACTGAATATAGTTCTGTCCATTTGCTTTTAGTTCTGTCCATTTGCTTTTTTTCTCCTTATCTTAATATTGTTCATTATATGGCTACCTTTTGCAGATTTTACTCTAAATAAATTTAGAGCCAATAGGCAATAGGTTGTTTGAAGTTATGCCCCCTGACTTGTGACGTCAGGTAAATGTGCGGTAAAAATAAAAGAACGTTTCTGTTTTGATTAATCTACTGAGAAGATTGAATAAGACTTGTTCCGAATATTAAAAATCCATACAGGCAAACAATTCCGTTAATCAAAAATATCGTCCAGAGCATGACAAAATCGGGTGCAATAATTATATAGTAGTAGTGGAGAAGTACCACCAGGTGTTTCGAAAAGAGTAAGCATGGTCTGTTTCGTGCGCCAAACTTGTCGTCTCTGACTATTCCCCCGATAGCTATTTTAACATATGGCTATGGGAGAGTCAGAAAAACTGAGGATTTTAGGCAGAAGAAACAAGGATGATGGTGGTGATGCCTATTGAAAATCAGTCAAGTTGTTAAAACCATTTTTTACTATTAACATGTTCAAGTTTTTGGATTTTGATAAAATTTGGTAGGGTTTTGTATAATGACACATGGATGGACCTTGTTTTGAAAAACTTATTTTTACAAAGAAAGCTGCTGCTGGGCATATGTTACCTTGTCTGGCAAGCTATTTTTATTTTTCAGGTGGTAGAATAGTAACACCCTGGATTGATTTTGTCAAGGGTGAAGAGGATAATGTTACTTTAACAACAGGACATCTTTTGCATTTACTAATTGGGTGCCAGTTTTTGACTCTGACTATGAACAAAGGCTTGATTATTTTTCACCATGCTTCAACAGACATGACACACATAAATACATGTGCCCCATCCATCACCTTTTGTAATATTAAGTATATTAAGGAATATAAAATCTTTGAAGAAACTTTCATAAATATAATTGTGTCTGCATATGGTTTTGGCGTGGCTTAACTTGATGAGATTTTTATATGCTATCACGTTGTGGATGTACATTGTCGTTGCCCCATCCATCTACAATTGCAGAAAGTTTTTGCTTTTGACTTTGCAAAAAATTCTAGGAACGTAAAAAAGAATAGGAACTTGGTATGTCGATATGTATTAAACTAAGGATGATGTTCGAAAGGCTAAAGCTGCTATAAAATTGTTTACAGAGTGGGCATCTGCTCAAAATTGAAAGGGGGGGGGGGGGGAGGTTGAGAGTTCTTGAAATCTAATTGAAATTAGATTACATTTCGTTTCGGTTATATTTTGATTGTCGACTCCATGTAATCCAAAGACTTGTATAAAGAGGTCATCTTCTGGTGACGAAAATTTCAGCCAATCAAAATCAACCTTCAAGTTCGCTTGTCTATGCATTGATATGTATTGTGGGAAGACGAAACAGAAAGTAAAGCGACACAGCAGTCCAAATTATGACGCAATACAAAATATTCAAATATAAACGGTGTTCTGATTGGCAGAGGGGTGGCACGTGCTATAAATAGCTTATTCGTAACCAGATGACCTCCTTATACAAGTCTTTAGATTACATGGAGTCGACAATCAAAAAATAACCGAAACGAAATGTAATCTAATTTTAATTAGATTGGAGTTCTTGTAACATGTATGTAGTTGCAAAAAAAAATAAACTGTTATTATTCTGGATAGACCTTATTTATTTTAAAATAATAACATACTCTCATCATGGCGATCGGGTTCACTTCAAATGCTATTATACAAATAGTACATGTACATGTATTAAATCATGACTAGTTTTTGGTTAAAAAAAAATGACTCAATGTTCACTAATTCTAATCCTTTTATCTCGTATCTTGAGAATGGGAGGCAGCAATGAAATCACAAACTTCTTTGTAAATATCAACAACAAAATTTTCAGATGGGCGTAAAGGATCAATCAGGTTACGAAGTTCACCTAGCTTTTCATTTCATGATGTTACAGTTTCTGGAAGACCAATAACATCTTCCTGGGAAGATCCATAAAGAACAATGTCTTCCTTTAAAAACAAATCCTGAATAATGAGTGAACAGCACAAATTTAATATCATTGAAAATTACTTTTGTATATGCTGAAGTTCTGCTTAAACAGGAAAATATGTAGTTCTTAGTAGCATATCATAAACTCTTTCAACATCAATAACCTCACAACCCTCAGATAAATCTTCCAAATTATCAAGAATCTGTCCTCTTGTCCAAATTTGCAATGGTGTACTACCCCCTTCAGTTCTCATAGACCTGTTCATTAAAGCCTTCCTGAATTCGTCCAAGCTTTGATGTATTCGTGGTTGGAATATAGAATGAAGAGCCTCAATATGATGTTCCTCTGTTGGCCTCAACATATCATGGACCTCCATATAGCAAAACAGATTATAAAACAATCCTATGAAGCCTTCCCATAAATCTCGCCAAAACCGCTCAATTTTGAAATATGGAACAAAACTTTAATTAGTTCAAAATAATAGCTTTTGGGATATAAATATAAACTTATCCAATCCATTTTTATTTTAGTATAGGTATTTCACAAAGACAAAATAAAATTGATACATCTGATAGAAATATTTCATGCCAAAACAAAAATAATTCTAATATTTTAATTTGGTTAACTTAAATTGCATGGCTTATTGCAGAGGAAACGCCCACTTCAGCAAATTTGAATGTTTGAAGAAGTTGATGCACCATCGCACTTATTTGAGCTGATATTTAGATGAATCAATTCGAATGAAAACTCTAGCCTCTATTGTGAACACAAGTTAATTTTAACGTTTTTTCACTAAGTCAAGGGCGATAACTCATAAAACGACGACTTGAAACGCACGATTCACAAATTTTGTCTGAGTTATTATCAAGATGAATACACATACCAAGTTAATTTTAACGTTATTTTCACTAAGTCAAGGGCAATATCTCATAAAATGACAATTTGAATCGTGCCATTTTCAAGATGAATACACATACCAAGTTTCATTCAAATTGGATAAAAACTCTAGCTTCTATCACGTACACGATAAATCCTACCTCCCCCTCCAATTTAGAATAAGAACATTAATGGAGTAGGGTTGGGTAGCCCGCTCGCAGCACTTGCACTGACCTTTGGCTTCACAAATTCAATAATTTATTTTTTTTTTATTTTATTTTTTTTTTTTTATTTTTTTTTTTTACAATTTGTCGCAATGTACTTAATCGCTTGAGGATAATATGTCCATTTAATACACATGTACTTGTGTATATTGCTATATTGTATATCTTAAAAAAAACAAATATCCAGTAGCCTGTAATCATGTACTTGATCTCTAAATCATCAAACTTTGTACATTGATTTTTTTTTTTTTTTTTGGTGTCTATATGTTGTTTATTGTATCTATGTTTGTCCCCATGGGCTGGGTGTGAGACAGGACCGTTACCACTCGTGGTATAGGGCCTAATTCTGACCCATGTAAAATAAAGAGTTTATTATTTATTATTATTATTATTATACACAAATTAATGTTAACGTTTTTTCACTAAGTCAAGGGCAATAACTCATAAACCGACGACTGGAATCACGTAGTTTACAAACTCATTTAAGTTTGTATCAAGATGAATACACATACCAATTTTCATTCAAATCGGATAAAAACTCTAGCTTCTATCGCGTACACAAGTTAATTTTAACTTTTTTTTTCACTAAGTCAAGGGCAATAACTCGTATACCGACGACTGGAATTGCGCCATTTTCGAACTCATTCGAGTGGATATCAAGATGAATACACATACCAAGTTTCGTTGAAATTGGATAAAAACTCTAGCTTCTATTGCGTACACAAGTTAATTTTAATGTTTTTTTTACTAAGTCAAGGGCAATAACTCATAAACAGACGACTGGAATTGCGCTATTTTCGAACTCATCCGAGATATTATCAAGATGAATACACAAACCAAGTTTCATTCAAATCGGATTCTGTCGCGTACTCAAGGCATTGTTGACGGACGGACGGACGGACCGACGGACATGGGTGACGGCAATATACGCTCCACATTTCATGTGGGCGCATAAAAATGGCTAGAAAACAATCCCTTTAATATTGGTGTTAATTAGCTAATTGGTCTTTAGATACTTCACAACGAAATACACTATAATAAAATGAAATGTAATAGATAAGTATGAGAACACCATAATCTTACTGAAATACAAGGCGTATTCCAAAGGTAAATGATTATTGATATACATGTACAGATAACAGATAAAAACTCGTGAAGTTGTTTGAGGTCGGGGAAAAAAAATCAGCCCAAAATTTATCATCTACCTTAAGTGATACAACCAGTGATACGACCAGTGAGAAAATTGCATAAGTGACATGTTTGGATTAGATAAAAGCCATATAAATTGTTGGTTTGACATAGTACAATAATATAGATTGTAGTAAACTATCGTGAACTTGTAGGCATTGAAAGATAGGGCAATACATGACAATGGATTGTGTTGGCTGAATCTTAATCTTAGGAACTTATTCATTGGATCGTGTTCGTTAAATCGTAATCTTTGGAATTTTACCATTGGATCGTGTTCACTGAATCGAAATCTTCGGATCGTCTTGTTGAATCTTGAATATTACGGAAATCAAATTGGACTGTGTGACATTTTTTGCATATCTTTATTGCACGTGTTGCCAACGGAAAACTAACGATGTCGTTCGACAAGTTCCGATACTACGACAGTCTTATGGGTCATTAAGATTATTTTTTTTTTGGCAAATTAAAAACATATTGATAACATTGGCTGCTATTAAAAATAAATTGGAATGTTCAACCAGGTATTATTTGTGAAACCAATTTCTAGCAACTAAGAAATTAGAATGGACTTTAGACCATATATCCAAAATAAAAAAATGCCTGTATTAAGAAAAGTTATACCATCACCTAAATGAGAAATATGAAAGATTCACAAGGCTGAAGCAATTATTTTTTGTATCATGAAAATGTTGTTTTCAATTGGTTAAAACAACCCCTTCAAAATGACCCGTAGGACTGTCATAGTAATCGGAGCTTGGCGGAATAATAATGACATTGTTAGCATAATAATAATTATATGCAGAAAATGTCACGTGGTCTAAATTTCTGTATACATAATAATCATTAGGCGTTTTTGTGGGACGATTCGATTTGGTCGATTAGCTATTTTGCGCATTTGTGAGCCAGTTCGATTAGGCTAATCGGAGCATTTGTGGGACCGTTTACCTAAACTGATTAGGCTAATCGACCTAACCGTCCCAAGAGGTGGTTAGGCGATTCGATTAGGTTTCATAAGATGGCGGAATGTGCCAGTTCGTAATACTATTGGCTGATATATCAAATACGTCATATATAACATACATGTGATCTTCTTTTGTTGACAGTCAAGGCTGCCTATTCGCCGGTACATTTGTGGATCACAGCAAATTACACCAAATTACACCAAATCGTACTAGCAAATCGAAACCAAATCGAATCTTCCGACAAAAACGCCTATTATATGCAGAAAATGTCACATGGTCTAAATTTCTGTACTATTAAAAGTACAACAAGGCGATCTGACGATTACGATTCAGCGAACAAGAGCCAGTGGTGAAGTTCTAAAAAGTACAATTCAACTGATACCATCAAGTGGTAAAGTTCCAAAGGTTACAATTCGCGTTCTGTGTTTATTAATAAGATTTGTCATTTCTATTTATGAAATGACCAGGCGATTTTAAAGAGTTGATACAATCGGATTTGGATCCTATTTGAACTAAATACAATGCCATAATCCTGAGCAACTACAAAGGGTCCTGAAGTTCCGAAACAGAAAGTGAAATTTGTGAATTGCAAATTTTAGACATTAAAAAATAATGAACTTAATACGTGCGAAATTATCGTTAAAAGGGATCACCAATAGGCCTAATTCGGTGTCGACAATATGAAGCTTCTTCAGGGATTGATTATACTTTTAGGACTCCATGGCATAGTCACAACAGGTAAGTTGGCTGTTGTTAATTCCACGGCTCTTTTCTTGAACAGGATCACACTGAACAGCTCTGAACATCTAGGCTATATATTTTACAATGATAACAACTTCCCGGAAGGGTCCTTTCTCTGGTCCATGACCAAATCTGTCATTGATTTTTCCCGGATTATCGGTACCAATTTACAACTTTGACGTCATGTTTGTAAATAACATATATGGTTGGGAGTGTGTGCTTGAGTTTCATTAATCAACGAATTCATTCCAAATACTTATGCACTAGGGCGGATATATAGGTCCATAATGACATACAATTGGAATATAGAATCTCATTGCACAGCTCATAGCTTGACTCGATGATGGCCTATTTGAACCGCATAAAAAGTTTTTCAATAGATTTGAGTTGTGGTGCAGACTTTCTTCTTTTAGCAACTTTTGCTCATGTTCTTGAGTCAAATTAGATTGTTAAAGAAAAGTCCGTAACATCCCAATCTTCACTCGTTTTCTCTTGTGACCAAGACGGGGCCGTAGCACAAACCTATATATAAAAAGGAAGGGCCATTTACCCCCCCCCCCCCCCCCTCATACTACTATCTTGTCCAAAGGGAATTTTGACAGAAAAGGGTTATTTTTCCTCAATTTCAAATTTAAATTGTAGCATCGGCCCCTGTGTCACCATCATTTACATCGGCAAAGGTCCTGGGTACAGTGACAGATCACAATATACAAGAAGCTTCTGGACTGGCAGCCAGCAGGATTCACCCAGGAGTCCTCTATACCCATAACGACAAGGGAGGCAGTAGCGTCATCTACGCCATAGACGCTAGTACCGCCCAAACTCTAGCAACCTTGAAGATCAGTAAGGTGGCTAACTATGATTGGGAGGACGTAGCTGTTGGTCCTTGTGGAGGCAGCTCATGTATCTATATTGCTGAGACTGGGGATCATGGGGAAGACGGAGCTAAGAATATCATCTATAGAGTTAAGGAACCCAAATCCATCAAAGATCAGAGCTTGGACGTCGATTCTAAATTACATTTTAAGTGAGTATATGTACTATTCAATTTTATAGAAAAAAATCAAAATCCCAGAACACTGTTTTGTTTTACTTGGCAGAAACTTGATTGTAATATTAATATGTATTTAAACAATAAACTGTAGTTTACCTAAACGACGGTATCAATAGGATATCAACTTTGGGACTCCGCATCAATAATGTGGTTATGTTTATGTTCCAGGTGGGACCAGCCAGATTGCGAAACCGTCATGGTGACTCCCCAAGAAGATGTTTACCTGGTCTCTAAGGTCAGTGGTGGTCATGGAAAATTAGTCAAATTGGACAAATCCGGATGGAGTAGTGGCAAAACTGTGACGGTTCTAGCTTCGGCGAAGCTGACTCAAGCCGGACATAAACATGATCCGGTGGGTGGTGACATTTCACCGGATGGAAAAGAAATGTTGATTAAATACAAATACCATGTCTATTACTGGTATGTGCCAGACGGCGATTACGTTGGAGCTATAAGTAATTCACCGGAAGATCTTCCGTACGTGGTAGAAACGCAAGGAGAATCGGTTTGTTGGGACTCAAGAGGTGGAGGGTACTATACGATAAGTGAAGGGAAGAATCAACATCTTTACTACTATCAGAGAACCTCTCCAGTAGTGGGTTAGTTTTCACAGATGTGAGACGTGGCTCTAGGAGACCAATTTGTTTGAGGGTCTAAAGATGATCATGAGTCTATATGTAATAAATTAATTAGTTGTTTTTATTTCGGTTCGTTTTTATACGCCCTCATCTCTCTATGAGGACGTATATTGTCGGCACCCCTGTCGGTCCGTCCGTCCGTCGGTCCGTCCGTCAACATTTGCTCGTAAACGCTCTAAAAACTAGAGTTTTTGACGGAATCAAATGAAAAATGATATGTGTATACATATTCATAAAACAAAGATCAAGTTCGAATTTGAGCTATTTTCGATCGTTAGAAACAGAGTTATTGCCCTTGCCACAAATCTGTCCGTCTGTCAGTCAACATTTGCTTGTAAACGCTCTAAAAACTAGAGTTTTTGACAGAATTCATAAAACGAAGATCAAGTTCGAATTTGAACTATTTTCGATTGTTAGAAGCAGAGTTATTGCCCTTGCCCCAAATCTTAAATATGCTATTACTCTCTTAGTTTTCAACCAATTTTGATGAAACTTAAAATGGATGTTATTGGACCTAAATCGAAAGGTTTGAGAAAGTTTAATTTTATCCCGATTAAATTTTTCGTTAGGCGTATATGGCCGTGGTCCACTATCTTTTCTTAAGTGAGCAGATCTACTTCAGTCATTTAAGTAATGACATTTAAAAACAAAACCCAGGTTTTTTTTAACCATTTGACATATTTTTCTGTTTAGTTTTATCATCATCTTTGGTGATGCCACAAGGATGTTTGGAGAAAGAGGATAGGGTTTATGACACATGACACAATGTCGATAACTTAACCTTATTTTGTGTACGCAATCTGCTGGTACCCGTTCACCCTTAAGTAACAAAAAAGGCTACTTGAAAGTAAAAGATATTTTATTGGTTTCTTTTGGTTTTTTCTTTTTGCAAATATTTTTTTTTTTTTGCAGTGCGTTCTAGATAATCTAGAATATAAAAGTTGTTGCCCTGGACAAGATCTATCCAATGGCATAATCGATTGAGATGCCCAATGTTTACTTCCGGTTTTATGGCCGTCTGAAAGTTACAATTTTTAACTTCAAACAGCTCTGTCACGTAACCTAATTTGCATACGACGCAAATTATTTTGGATTCGTATTGTGCTTGATCTACACTTTCCAATGATATATGACAATATGTATACTGATAGCCATGCACCCCTTTTATTTAGTCTGTCTGATGGTATTTTTGAATCCATTTTACCTGCCTTTTATACGCCCACATGAAAATATGGACGTATATTGCCGTCACCCTAGTCTGTCCGTCGGTTTGAAGGTTAATGCTTAGTGAAAGACTGAGTGGAAATGTTAAAATTAACTTGTGTATGTGATTTAGGCTAGAGTTTTTATCCGATTTGAATGAAGCTTAGGATGTGGATTTATCTTGATAATATCTCGGATGAGTACGGGTTAAGAGATATTGCCCTTGACATGACCTTTTTGGTTGAAATTTCTAGGAAATGAAATGTATTTCCATTTAATCTAAACTTACAAAAAATATATTTGCTGTCAAAGCAAAGACTAAGACTAACAATAGCATTGTCAGGTTGATATTCCAATTCTCATAAAAATCATCGCAAAAATTAAAAAACTTGCACAGGCAGTGGAGTTTTCATTCGAGTTTTCATTGGTGCAATCAACTTGGAACTTAAAAATATGCTGAAGTAGGAGTATGTTACCTTTCCCAGCAAGCTATCATTGTAGTTCTTCATCCCTTTTATTATTCCTGCAAACATATCTTGCAGTACACTCTCTACTGACACACGTATGGAATTGAGTAAGTAATTTTACTCGCGTGCTAGGAACTAGCTAGTAAAGTTATTGGAATGATTTATTAAACCTGCAAAACTATTACCATTGATAATTCAACATTTCATCCATGTATCAGGCAGGATGTTTACTTTTGGTTTAAAAGCCACCTGAAAATGATTTTTTTAAAGGGCCATTCTGCTTTTTTGAAAAAAGTTCCCATTGTCAACAAAATTGCAAATGCTACCTGAGAGTATTTTTAAAGTATGCTTATTGTATCTCAATATCTTCTTGATCAAACTGAATTTGGTTTTAAAGGGTTAATTACAAACAGGGAGTACTTATTGTTAATTAAGCAATTTGACCTAGTTTTGGTGTTTGCCCTTTACATGGCTCAATATTTCTAGCTGAAAACTTTTAAATACACAAGAGGGGCATTTCACTACAATTAGGCTTTTATTTTATTCAAATCCGTTCGGTAGTTTCCTATCAGGGTCCAAAAAAAAACAACACACTTAAAAACCTTACATAAGGTTTCTAAAAATGTTAGCCTGTTTTTTGCATTTAAAAATTAACGGCTGGATTTTTTTAGTTAAAACTTTCAGATACATTAAAGGGCACATAGTTGCAGATTTTGGTTTTTCACAAATTTGAGCAAAAAAAAACATTTTGACCTAAAATAAATTCAGACTCTCCCTATAATATACATGTATTGCATTCCTCAATTTCTTTCAACTACAGTATAATCTCCATATCTTACAAAACTTCTTATTTAACAATTCAGTATAATATAACAGCTAAAGTTTTAAAACTATCTGATGTCAAAATAATAAATATTCATAACATGGAAAAAAAAAAACCGATGCCACAGTTCATGACGGTATCCAGTCAATCCAGGTAGCTCTATATGAAAACCTTATTGACAACATACAAAGAGACAAAATCTACCATTTCACCAATCTTAAACTACGAATGTTTAATAATAAAAAAAACTAACAACAACAATCGAAACTGTCGTCATGGAATCAAACAAAGAAATAACTATCCCGGATACCTTTACATTACAAGAAGAAACCATAGTCCAATCTGGACAAATTCTTACTGTCAAAGTTTCCAATTAAACCAAATGTCCATCGTGCCACCTGAATCTGAATGAAGATAAAAATTCATCTAAATTTATTATATGTCATGCCTGCAAGTCTAGAATGCGGAAATCAATTTTGAAACCGGAAATCAATTTTGAAACCCATCACCATGGTGATTTTGCAGGTACAATATCCTAGTAAAAATGAAAAAATTGCAATTCCAGACGATATTATATCAGATTTCCTCCACACAATTGAAAAAACTGATTTAAAAACTGACAAAGATTCCTTAGAAGAATTCTTTTTGTCCACAGATGTAAATTTCCTTTTCCATTTCAATACAAACAAACAAATTACAAAAATTTCCATAGACAAATAAAACTCAATTTAATCCATTCCATATTTTGACACATTTCCAATTCAATTTTTGACTTATTGCCCTTATCTTTGTAAAATTCCAACAAAATTTGTTAGTCAGTAGAATAGAACTTAAACTTCGGAATTCAGAATGTTTTCTTTTAATTTTGATATTATTTATATTATTGTCAATTACAATATTATTACTTTTAATAGCTAACACAAAGTCTACAATATTAATAAAAAAATATTCAACATTTAGCATTTAGACAAATTCCAACAACTGTTAACATCACAATGCAAATTACAATGGGGCAAATTGATATCAGTATCCCCAATCACATGCAAAGATTAAAAAAAAACACTTAACTGTCCCTATAAGATTAAACTGTTATTAAACTTATATAATCAACAAACACAATTTTTTCTAATATGAATCATTAAACCTTTCATTTATTATTTGTAGAAAAAGTTTATTCACTTGTATTCTGTACATTCATGGGTCCACAAAGATTTGGTTACCGATAACATTGTTGAGGCTGCAACGGAAACTGATGAGATACCAGCAAAGAGGACACGTATGACACCATTAAGGGAAAGGCAGAAGAACATACGAAAATCTGTCCAAGCGTTTATTGAAAAACTACCCCAGGTACCTCCACACTACTGTCGACAATCATCATCCAAACTTTACCTTGAACCACAGTTTATATCCATGTCGCAATTGTATGATCTTTATAACGAAGAATGCAGAATCTCGTCAAATTCTTTCAGATGAATTTCATAAGAAAAACTTGAGTTTGTATCGGCCGCGTAAAGACCAATGTGTGATGCATGTTTCTCCAATAAAAATGGCAACCTTACTGAAGAAGAGTATACTCTTCATAGAAAAGCCAAAGATGTGGCAAGGGATGCCAAACGGACCGATAAAGATATTTGTAGACAAGAAACCAACAAAACATTGGTAATAACCATGGATATGCAAGCGCTTCTACTATGTCCTAGATTGGAAGCATCCACTTTATATTATAAAACCAAACTCGGGGTTCACAATTTTACTCTGTACAATCCGCCATTTTTGATCGTTTTTTTTTTTTTTTTTTTGGTTCTCGCGCAATTTCAACTCTTAGAGTCCCAGAGAGGCCAAAAACTCAATTTGCAGGTTTTTCTTGGATTTTTCTGAAAATCTATGGGCGAATAGATATTGACAAATTGGCTTTTTTGTGGCAAAATTTGGGCGCTGTAGCCCTGTAACTTCCCGAGATATGAGCATTTTGGTCTACCGTGACGTAGAGCCATTGTTAAGCCATTTAATAATAATAATAACTTGATCAAATCTTTGTGAATTATATATTTTATAATCCACATCATTTAATATATTTTGTAAGAGAGTTGTGAACAATTTGACGGATTAGATAAGCTAAAATAACATTTTAATGGTAAACATTTTTAGACATGCAAGGGTGCGACGGTACCAAGCAGTGCACATCCGGTTTCTTCAAAATAGGATACTTTTGAAAAAAGGAATTTTCAGCTTTTATTTTGTTATCTTTTTTTAGCTCGAGAACCAAATAAAGAAACCCAATTTACAAAATAACGTAATGCACTATCATTAAAATTTTCGAACCAAAAACTTCCACTACAAATCAGCTCCAAATGGGTGTAAATTATTTTGTTCTACTATAAAGGTTATGGTTACAATGCCTATTTTATTATATGAATACCAAAATTTACACTTAAAAATAGTTTTCATGACTTTTGACCTCTGGTGACGTCATCAATGAGGAGTTTTACGCTAATATGGTGATAGTAGCCATATGGGACGAGTAAAGTGATGGCACCCCTTCTGGATTTGTAGCCAATCATCATATAGATACACATGAAAAATATTTTGCTTTTGTCCGTTCGGGTGAAAATTGGCTGCTAACATACTGGACTAGTAGAAAAGGGGTAGAAATTGAATTTTGAACCCGACACGAACATCTACCGTTCGGAAATTGATGGAATTTTTTGATGAAATATAGTTATCCTCGATAAATGTACAATTTCTTTAACCGAGCTTAGATTCTATTTATCTATAACCCTTTTGCAAGTAGGGAAGACATTGAATTTTGAATCTGACCCTAACACGAACCCCTACCCTTTTTATGGAAGTTGATAGAATTTTTCTAGGTTTTTGATGAAATATATCCTAGATAAAAGTACAATTTCATTAACCGAGCCTAGATTCTATTTACCTATAATCCTTTTGCAGGTAGGTTAGGGTTATATCGATATCCTTTGTTTTTTCTTTTAGAATTCTTGATTTCACTTTCAAACATATCCAAACTGAGTCCAAAAAATTGATCTTTGCGAAGATAAGCAGGGGATTCAATCAATATTTCTTTTTCTTTCAAAGTGGTTATTACATCATTAAGGGTGCACATTTTCTTGTGTTGTCGTCTAACTTTTGTTGCAGGATTTTGATTTAATTTTATGTGGTGAATTTATACTGACATTAGTAACTGTAGAATATGTGTGATCAATATTATGGTGTTGAATTGTGTTTTTTGTTTTACATGTAATTGATTGCATGCATCTTTTAATTTCTCTTTGGCGTTGTTTCGGGATAGCTAGTGTGGGGGGAAATCAAAATTTGACGGAAATGCACTTCTCTTTAGTCTTGGGTTTGACTGTCCAGATGGTGAATAATCAGAGTCTAGTGAGTGTTTACTACACACAAAGGCGAACTTACTCGGCGTCCTATTTTTTCTTTGCAATATCTTTATCTATAGATTTCGTCTCGACTCATCAGTCGGAAAACTGAAATTAATAGAAATATTATGTTTTTATTTTTTGTCTTTTCATTGATACGCCCAAACAGGATTTTTTTTGTACGGTGACTCACATACGACATTAACTTTTTATTTAGGCAGTTAGCTATTGGCATAATAGGTGGTGATACTAGTACTGTTTCAGTTTCATTCAGAGATTGACACGTGCTCGATTAAGTCTATTGCTTTTTGTTTTATAGCAACACTTCATGCGTGTCGTATTCAATCAAGAGTAAACGGATATTATTATTATCATGCCAAAGGAAAAGGAACGAAGTAGTGGTCTGTGGCAGAGACTAAAGGTTTATTAGCCATTTGGGAGAGGGTGTTCCATTTTGATTTGAAGGATTCTCAAATGATGTCAAAACGTCCAGACGAATCTCGTCAGAGTTGACTGCATTAGGATACCAACGTGAACATAACCAGGTGAGTAGTAAATAACATTTGTAGGCTGCATATTTCTTGCCAGCCCCTGTCACGTCTGTGTAGCTAGTTCCAGCCATTTGGGGTGGGGGGGGGGGGGGGTAGGGATTGATTTTAATGCCTCTTCATCAGAAATTTGTTGTACACTGGTAGTGGAAGGAAGGTTATTGACTTTTATGATGAGCTAGATGCTTTACTTGGACACATACCAAATGAATCTCAAGCATTCACAGGAATCGGCCATTGACAATAACAACAATTGCACAGAGAATGGCCAAGAAGAGACTGGTGAAGGAATCGGAAATTCAGATGAAGATCATTTAGAGGAATCATCTATTGACATACCATGTACGTACAAGTAGAAATTTCACACCCAGGCCGGATACCAGCAGGGCATCATCCAGATTCATGCCCTTTTTTGCGATCAATTTCATGTACTTAGTTTTTAGAACCATGAAGGAAAATACGCTCATCAATCTTGTTTCTTTTTTAGGAAGATATGACATTGCAAAGAGAAATGAACTGTTTCACCCGATTTTGTTACCATTCAAACAGACATCTGTTTGAAAATTGAATGTTGCCAAAAGAAAACTTATTTACAATCTCTCAAAACAAATTCTTGATTAAAGCCTAAATCTATTATAAAATAAAAATATTCAAGATCAATCAGCAGATCTAAATCTAGTTTCTGGGACTTAAGGGGGTTTTAAGTTTGTTAATCTGGCACATAATCGCCATATTTTGTATGCCCGATTAGCCATAGTGATAGGAATAGGACTGTTGTGTATGGTACATAATTATATTTAATAAAATGCAAAGAAATACAAAAGATCAGCTCTTAGCAGAATTTTATCGGCTTTAATCCGACTAATCCTTATAACCCAACTAATCCGGATTAGAAAAATGTAATCCGGATAATCTGCCGGGAAAGTGGGAATAACCCCTTGAACAATACGAAAATTCTTAATTCTTTCCATCTGCCGCTCTACGTGAATACGTGCGTTTGCAATTTATTTTGTTCTATGGACATCATGTTTTGAAAATTTTAACTGTTTTTTCTTAAAAGGAGGTATAATCAAATTTATTCCCCTGGGGGTGGTCAAATCGGAAATGGTAAAGCCCTTATCAGCCATGATAGAATCTCCTGGTTCACAGAGTTCAACTAACCCACTTTCTATGGCAAGTTGCTTGTCACTGATGCTCCCACACCAAAGATCTGATACATAAGTAACAGTGCCTGCTGGACTAATTCCTATTAAAGATTTCCAGGTCATATGTGATTTGTATTCACTATACATTAATGATTTTAATTTTAATGAAGAAGGTGTCTCCGTCCTAATTTCAGTTGCATAAATGATAACTTGTAGGAAACTTATCATTAAAAATTTCAAGCATGTTGCTGTCAATTACATCTCTACTGGGCCACATAACAAGAAAAGATAACTGATTATCAAGATAATCAACCCACCTATTAAAAATATCCCCACATGTTGTTGTTGTTGTATACAAAACCTAAATGCCAAGTCCTCTAACAGGAGACCCAATCTTATTCGCATCAATACCATAAAAAAATTATCTATACACCGTGAAATGCGAGGTCGACCACCACATCCATTGCTTGTTCCACTTCCCCTTGCAACTCTCTCTTCTGCGTCAGATTTTATTTCGTCAAACAATGCATCAAACGTGTTGCCATCTGGAATGCCTGTATAAAATAAAACTTTCTGTGCATCTGATTTGATGTCATCATATGTTAATAATGGAAGTGATAACTGTACACTTGCATCAACACAGCTAGTCTCAGTCTCGGTGGGTGGAAAATTCCGAATTCTCCGAATTGTCCGAATTGGGTAAGAAAAGACTAAAAAATCGAAACTAGATTTGCGCCAAAGGTCGTGCACAAATTCAAGATTTAAACATTTTACATCAAAAAACGAATAATTTTAAAGAATATTTCTTAGGTCAAACCACATTTTTTAATTTTCGTCTGCTTTAACTTTTGTGAGCTAATTCATAATATTACTGTCTTTTGATTATGATTTTATTTTTAATAAGTATACAATCGCTGTTAGTCAATAAACACTTTTTGTTGTCTGTAACCGAATGTGTCAATACAACTCGGACCAAAACAATCTCGGGCCACTGTTCATAACACTTCAAACCACTTTTCATGATTAACTGGTTAATACATTATTTTTGTCGGCCCGTCCACAATTAGCTGGTGTAAATAGCTATCTGAGCAAGTTTCGGATTAGATAGAGGCCAAAGATTCTTTCTTATGTTAATGAAATTTTATGTGAAGTTTTATATTTTTTGACTAGTTAGAATTTGGTGTGATTCGACGAAAGTTTTAACCCTTTATACACAGAAATTTTAAATCAGACTTGTGAAACTCTTTTTCCAATCTTTTAAAACTTGGTGCGTAGGTAAATATCCATAAGAATTTATACAAGATATCGGACAAGCTCAAATTTGGGATTGATTCGACAAAGGATGACAGAGTTTTAAGCCTTGATTCACTGAAACTATGATAAATGTCAATGCGATATAGGCCAAATTTCATATCCGATCTGAATGAAATTATATGTGAAGGTTTATATCCATACGATTTTAAACAAGTTCGACAAAGGATCACAGATGTGGCCTGTGAATACGAGCCATATTTTTTCTGATTTTTTTTTATATATATTTCAATAAATGATTGCTCAATTTCAATTCTTGATACGAATTTTGACGACAATATAAATACTGATAATAGATTGTTTTTTATAAACACGGAATGATAAGTGTAGAAAAGTGGTCTGAGTTTGTGATCATCAAAGCCATTGAGCAAAGATTAAAATTTTAACTTTGAGTTTTTCAAGTGATCGTGTGTGTTATGGTCCGAGTTGTCTTGTATTCATTGGACACACCCGGTCACAAATAACAAAAACTGTTTATTGACTATTAGCGAATCATAGACGATAGACAGCATTATTATGAATTAACCTATGAATTAATGTACACGAAAAAAAAAATAGAAATTTTGATTTGACCAAAGAAAGAGCTTTAAAATATTCGTTTTTTGATGTAAAATTGTTCTGATCCCAAATTTGTGCACGACTTTTGGCGCAAATTTAGTTTCGATTTTTTAGTCTTTTCTGACCCAATTCGGAGAATTCGGGAATTCGGAATTTTACACCCACCGTCTCAGTCTGACACTCAACATCTTGAAAACAAGAAACTACACAACCATCTTCTGTTTGGGTTGCAATTGATCTTGTACTTAATGGTGTTGAATATACTGATTCCTGATGGTAGAATGGTTTATAACATATTGTTGTCCGAAATAATCATGAACTCGTAGGGATGTATCTAACATTGATTCAGAAGTAACAAACCCATGTTCATTGTTTAATGATTCCTCATCCTCAAGGTCAGAACTGGTGCTAATATCTCTTTCATCAGTAGAAATAATTAAAACCTCATTGTCTTCATGGTTTACATCTAATTTCTGAAAAAAACGAAAAACTAGAGCCACATGTGGCACAGAGTGGGACTTTGCAAATGTGCAAATTGCTAAGGGAAATTTAAAAAAAAATGGGCCCTGAACGTAAATCCGAAGTGTCAAAGAATTCGACAACTTTTAAAATTTTTGAATTTTTGGAAAGGTTGTGAAACCGGAAGTAATCACCAGACCTAACATTTGAACATACCAGTTGAAAACCTTTATCAATAACCTTCGTCCTACTAAAGGTCAAGGTCACTGAAGGTCAAATTCACGAGAAACAAGTCCTTAAAATTTGGTAATGCATACAGTAATAACACCGGAAGTTGACGGTAGACATCAAATATAAAAGTATAAATGAACAGCCAAAGTCAATGACCTTTGATCCTAAAAAGGTCAAGGTTTACAAAGGTCAAGGTAAAAAACGAAATTTTTAATTTTTTTAATACTGTTCCATTTTTGGAACTACAAAGCCGAAATCTATGAACCTTTAACATAAGCTTAATAAAGCAATGCTGTAACTGAATGCAAGGTCATTTTTTGAAAAAAAAAAAAAAATTTAACTTTTTTTTGATAAACAAAATTTTGACAAAAAAAGAATTTTACCCGGATGTGCCACGCCCACGTTAGATTTTTGTATGTGACTTTATTTATATTAATAATATCTTACTATGGCTAAATTAGCAAGCCTTTGCATGTATTGGTTAACGAGATATACAATCATAAATGTCAAAAAAGGTCAAAATCTATAATCGGAAATTTTGAAATTAATAAACCTTGTTCCCTTTTTTGAACTATACAGCCAAAATAGCTGAGATTATGATATAATATAGCTAAAGTAATGAGGTTGGTGTGTGCAGAAGCATTTTTTAAAAAAATGTAGTCTATATGGATTTTTTCCAGACAACAAAATGTAAACAAAATTAAAATTTAACCCGGATGTGCCACGCCCATGTAATTTTTTTTTGATGGATACATTAGTATGGGGTATGTTCACTTATGTTCAAATTTTCAAGCCTCTAAACTTAATAGATCATAAACTGTGCATATATTAAAGTAAAAAAATTCAAAAAATCGGGTAAAGGTTTTCAAAATTGCAAAATTTAAGAAAAAAAACAAGTTTGCATTACAATACATTGTGATATATCGTTCGAAAGAGCTCATGAAGCCCATTCAGAATATGCAAAAATGAACCCTCTAGGTTAATTAGGTCACCTGTAGGAGCAGTACAAAGTTGCTAGTTTGGCTATTTTTGGACACCTATAAAACCGGAAGTTGATATCGGAGGTCAAATATTAAAGTATCATCAGGTAGCCAAGGTCGATGACCTTTGACCTACTAAAGGTCAAGGTCATCAAAGGTCAAGGTCACGAGATATAAGCCTTCAAATATTGAAAAAATTCAATCGCAAATTGCAAAAAAGCAAAATCGAAATTCAAAAATCGGCTTCCTAGTTTTTCCCACAATTTTTATGTTCTTTCATTTGACACCAAAGTCATTCAATTCGGACAAGCCGTTATGTCGGAATAGCAAATGTGATGTTTCAAGAAAATCAAAATGGCGGCCAAAGTTCTACTTCCGGGTTGAATTTTATTTTAAAATCGGCTGTAGAATTACTTTGGCTACCGCTTAACAAAATGTCGTTGAAATTCATAAATATCACCGGAAGTTATTCAACCGGAAGTGAAAATCGATTTTCTTCTTTAACCGGAAGTGCCGCAAAAATTTTGAATACGTCAAATTGTTTACATTAGTGACATGCATCTTTTATTAAAATTTCAGATAAATCCGAAAAAAACTGAAAAATGGTCCGAAAATTTCGAACTTCGGCCAAAAAATGTGTACTATGAATTTTCGAAATTTGAATTTTTTTAACTCGTATCATATTGGAATTTAGTCACAGATTCCAAAAATGAAAACCCGAGCAAAATCGGCCCATAAATGTAGCTTCCAGAGTCGAAAAACCTGTTTTTACTCATGTAAAAACTTGCACTTTTGCAAAAATGTTCCAATTTATATTTATGCACTACCTCGAAAAAAATGGACCTCAGAAGTTGCAAAAAGGTTGCTGCAGATATTGTAGTTTAGGCTGTGTGCCCTGTGTAAAAAACGAAAAAAAAAAAACTAGAGCCACATGTGACACAGAGTGGGACTTTGCAAATGTGCAAATTGCTAAGGGAAATTTTAAAAAAATGGGCCCTGAACGTAAATCCGAAGTGTCAAAGAAGTCGACAACTTTTAAAATTTATGAATTTTTGGAAAGGTTGTGAAACCGGAAGTAGTCACCAGACCTAACATTTGAACATAGCAGCTGAAAACCTTTATCAGTAACCTTCGTCCTACTGAAGGTCAAGGTCACTGAAGGTCAAATTCACGAGAAACAAGTCTTTAAAATTTGGTAATGCATACTGTAATAACACCGGAAGTTGACGCTAGACATCAAATATGAAAGTATAAATGAACAGCCAAAGTCAATGACCTTTGATCCTAAAAAGGTCAAGGTTAACAAAGGTCAAGGTCAAAAACGTTTTTTTTTTTTTTTTTTTTAATCCTGATCCCTTTTTTGAACTACAAAGCCGAAATCAATGAGCCTTTAACATAAGCTGACTAAAGCAATGCTGTAAGTGTATGCAATGTCATTTTTTGAAAAAAATTTAAATTTTACCTTTTTTGGGGATAAACAAAATTTTGACAAAAACAAAATTTTACCCGGATGTGCCACGCCCACGTTAGATTTTTTTATGTGACTTTATTTATATTAATAATATCTTACTATGGCTAAATTAGCAAGCCTTTGCATGTATTGGTTAACGAGATATACAATCATAAATGTCAAAAAAGGTCATAATCTATAATCGGAAATTTTGAAATTAATAAACCTTGTTCCTTTTTTTGAACTATACAGCAAAAATAGCTCAGATTATGATATAATATAGCTAAAGTAATGAGGTTGGTGTGTGCAGAAGCATTTTTCAAAAAAATGTAGTCTATGTGGATTTTTTCCAGACAACAAAATGTAAACAAAATTAAAATTTAACCCGGATGTGCCACGCCCATGTCAATTTTTTTTTGATGGATACATTGGTATGGGGTATGTTCACTTATGTTCAAATTTTCAAGCCTCTAAACTTAATAGATCATAAACTATGCATATATTAAAGTAAAAAAATTCAAAAAATCGGGTAAAGGTTTTCAAAATTGCAAAATTTAAGAAAAAAACTAATTTTGCATTGCAATATATTGTGATATATCGTTCGAAAGAGCTCATGAAGCCCATTCAGAATATGCAAAAATGAACCCTCTAGGTTAATTAGGTCACCTGTAGGAGCAGTACAAAGTTGCGAATTTGGCTTTTTTTGGACACCTATAAAACCGGAAGTTGATATCGGAGGTCAAATATTAAAGTATCATCAGGTAGCCAAGGTCGATGACCTTTGACCTACTTAAGGTCAGGGTCATCAAAGGTCAAGGTCACGAGATACGAGCCTTCAAAAATTGAAAAAAAATCTACCGGATGTTGCAAAAAAGCAAAATCGAAATTCGAAAATCTGCTTCCTAGAGATTGGTCGCAATCGACTATAGTTTCCAAAAATACAAACATTACACACATCGCACTTAACCCCAAGGCCCCATTTTTCATTTTATAAAAATGTATCAAATCAACATGGCGGCCAAAGTATTTTTTTCGGACTAAATTTTATTTTAAAATCGTCTGTAGAATTACGATTAATAACGATATACATAATTTTGTTGAAATATTTCAATTACACCGGAAGTTATTCAACCGGAAGTGAAAATCGATTTTCCACTTTAACCGGAAGTGACGCAAACAATTTGAATACGTCAAATTGTTTACGTTAGTGACATGCATCTTTTATTAAAATTTCAGATTAATCCGAAAAAAACTGAAAAATGGTCCGAAAATTTCGAACTTCGGCCAAAAAATGTGTACTATGAATTTTCGAAATTTGAATTTTTTTTAACTCGTATCCTATTGTAATTTAGTCACAGATTCCAAAAATGAAAACCCGAGCAAAATCGGCCCAAAAATGTGGCTTCCAGGGTCAAAAAACCTGTTTTTGTTGATGTTGCATTATGCAACTTGCACTTTTGCAAAAATTTTCCAATTTATATTTATGCAATACCTCGAAAAAAATGGACCTCAGAAGTTGCAAAAAGGTTGCTGCAGCTGTTGTAGTTTAGGCTGTGTACTGATTGTAAAAAACGAAAAAAAAAAAAACTAGAGCCACATGTGGCACAGAGTGGGACTTTGCAAATGTGCAAATTGCTAAGGGAAATTTAAAAAAAATGGGCCCTGAACGTAAATCCGAAGTGTCAAAGAAGTCGACAACTTTTAAAATTTATGAATTTTTGGAAAGGTTTTGAAACCGGAAGTAGTCACCAGACCTAACATTTGAACATAGCAGCTGAAAACCTTTATCAGTAACCTTCGTCCTACTGAAGGTCAAGGTCACTGAAGGTCAAATTCACGAGAAACAAGTCTTTAAATTTTGGTAATGCATACTGTAATAACACCGGAAGTTGACGCTAGACATCAAATATGAAAGTATAAATGAACAGCCAAAGTCAATGACCTTTGATCCTAAAAAGGTCAAGGTTAACAAAGGTCAAGGTCAAAAACGTTTTTTTTTTTTTTTTTTAATCCTGATCCCTTTTTTGAACTACAAAGCCGAAATCAATGAGCCTTTAATATAAGCTGACTAAAGCAATGCTGTAAGTGTATGCATTGTCATTTTTTGAAAAAAATTTAAATTTTACCTTTTTTGGGGATAAACAAAATTTTGACAAAAACAAAATTTTACCCGGATGTGCCACGCCCACGTTAGATTTTTTTATGTGACTTTATTTATATTAATAATATCTTACTATGGCTAAATTAGCAAGCCTTTGCATGTATTGGTTAACGAGATATACAATCATAAATGTCAAAAAAGGTCATAATCTATAATCGGAAATTTTGAAATTAATAAACCTTGTTCCTTTTTTTGAACTATACAGCAAAAATAGCTCAGATTATGATATAATATAGCTAAAGTAATGAGGTTGGTGTGTGCAGAAGCATTTTTCAAAAAAATGTAGTCTATGTGGATTTTTTCCAGACAACAAAATGTAAACAAAATTAAAATTTAACCCGGATGTGCCACGCCCATGTCAATTTTTTTTTTGATGGATACATTGGTATGGGGTATGTTCACTTATGTTCAAATTTTCAAGCCTCTAAACTTAATAGATCATAAACTATGCATATATTAAAGTAAAAAAATTCAAAAATCGGCTAAAGGTTTTCAAAATTGCAAAATTTAAGAAAAAAAACTAATTTTGCATTACAATATATTGTGATATATCGTTCGAAAGAGCTCATGAAGCCCATTCAGAATATGCAAAAATGAACCCTCTAGGTTAATTAGGTCACCTGTAGGAGCAGTACAAAGTTGCGAATTTGGCTTTTTTTGGACACCTATAAAACCGGAAGTTGATATCGGAGGTCAAATATTAAAGTATCATCAGGTAGCCAAGGTCGATGACCTTTGACCTACTTAAGGTCAGGGTCATCAAAGGTCAAGGTCACGAGATACGAGCCTTCAAAAATTGAAAAAAAATCTACCGGATGTTGCTAAAAAGCAAAATCGAAATTCGAAAATCTGCTTCCTAGAGATTGGTCGCAATCGACTATAGTTTCCAAAAATACAAACATTACACACATCGCACTTAACCCCAAGGCCCCATTTTTCATTTTATAAAAATGTATCAAATCAACATGGCGGCCAAAGTATTTTTTTCGGACTAAATTTTATTTTAAAATCGGCTGTAGAATTACGATTAATAACGATATACATAATTTTGTTGAAATATTTCAATTACACCGGAAGTTATTCAACCGGAAGTGAAAATCGATTTTCCACTTTAACCGGAAGTGACGCAAAAAATTTGAATACGTCAAATTGTTTACGTTAGTGACATGCATCTTTTATTAAAATTTCAGATTAATCCGAAAAAAACTGAAAAATGGTCCGAAAATTTCGAACTTCGGCCAAAAAATGTGTACTGTGAATTTTCGAAATTTGAATTTTTTTAACTCGTATCATATTGGAATTTAGTCACAGATTCCAAAAATGAAAACCCGAGCAAAATCGGCCCAAAAATGTGGCTTCCAGGGTCAAAAAACCTGTTTTTGCTGATGTTGCATTGTGCAACTTGCACTTTTGCAAAAATTTTCCAATTTATATTTATGCAATACCTCGAAAAAAATGGACCTCAGAAGTTGCAAAAAGGTTGCTGCAGCTGTTGTAGTTTAGGCTGTGTACTGATTGTAAAAAACGAAAAAAAAAAAAAACTAGATCCATAGGCTCTGCATGGTTCTGAGCAGTGCGTAACAGTTTTGGAATTACATCAAAACTGTTTTTAAAATGGTCTGTATTGGTATTATTTCTAGACAAAGAAAGCTACCGTAACTAGCGAAACCTTGGATGTTATTGTTACTGGTAAAGTCAAAAATCGCAAATTTGAATTGATTACAAAACTGAAAGTATACATCGGACAACAAATATGAATACATAGTCGGATAGATCTCATCGAGGGCAAAAACTTTTGTTCAGGTCACAATGTCACCAAAGGTCAAGGTCACGAGGTATGAGTCTTGAAAGTTTTTGTAATTACTGAAAAAAATAAAACGGAAATGCAAGAAAGGCAAAACAGAAGAACAAAAATCGATTAACAATACTTTGAATGCAATCGACTGTAGTTTCCAAAAATGTCAAAGTTACGAATTCCGCTCATAACCCTGATGCCCCATTTTGAGTTTTACAAAAGTTAGTCATATCAATATGGCGGCCGATTTATAACTTCCGGGTTGAATTTTTTTATTTCAAATTGTTGATATACCATAATGTTAAATATTGCAAAAAACAAATTTCAAATATATTAAAAATTCCGGAAGTTGAAATTTCAAATTTACAAGCTAATTTTGGCAAAACCGGAAGTGATATCAATTTTTCGAAAACAGATTTTGGATTGCAATTGAAATATCTTTCCATCTGTAAATTTTCAGATCGATTGAAATAAAATTTGAAAAAAACACGCACAGTTACAATGGAAATTTGCACAAAATGTTCAAATTTTAAATCGTGCAATTTTAATTTAAGTGTATATTGTCGTACATCATTAGAAAGAGCAAATTACGCATAATATGATTGTTAAATCATTTTTGACGTATTTACGCTAGGTCACGTGACAGGGCTGTTTAAAGTAAAAAATCACAAATTTCAATTGTCTATAAAACCGGAAGTATACATCGGATCACAAACATGAATACATCATTGGATAGATTTTATCAAGGGCAATAACTTTTGTTCAGGTACCAAGGTCACCAAAGGTCAAGGTCAAAAGATATGAGCCTTGAAAGTTTGAGTAATTGCATAAAAAATCAAAACTAAAATAAGAAAAAAATTGAAATCAAAATTCAAAAATCGGTGCCTAGACTTTTTTAGCAATCTATTGTAGTTTCCAAAAATACTAAAGTTACGGATGCCGCTCATAACCCCGAGACCCCATTTTTAATTTTATAAAAGTTACTCATATCAAAATGGCGGATGATCTCTTACTTCCGGGTCGGATTTTTTTATTTAAAATTGTTGTTATAACAAATTATAACATATTGAAAAAAACAAATTTGAAATATCTTCAAATTTCCGGAAGTTGACATTTTAAATTTACAAGCTAATTACGTAAAAACCGGAAGTGGTATCAAAATTTTGAAAACTGCATTTTGTTTAGAATCAAAATGTCTATACACCTGCAAATTTGCAGATCGAACGAAATAAAATTGTAGAAGTTGAAAAAAACGCAAAAATTAAAATTAAGAAAATAGTCAACTAAAAGTCAAAATTGGGAAGTTTAAAACTTTTATTTAGTAGCGCACAGTTATAGAAAACAGTTCAAAACAGTTTGATAAAAATCGGATGAAAAATAGAGACGTGAGATTCCAAAAACCAAAACCGTGTTTTTGGTTCTACCTCATTTCCGGTTTGTCAAAATGGCACCAATTTATATTTAATAGTTGATGGTCAACAATTTATCGTAGGGAACTGAACAAATCTGTATGTGGCATGTTGCCTTCTTACTAAAATAGCGAGTGTAAAATTCGAAAAAAAAAAAAAAAAAATAGCCGTTTGCAAAACAATGCAGTGCGTTCGATTATCGAACGCACTGCAAAAAAAAAAAACATTTCGAAAACAAACTGGGACTTTGCGGTAGCAAAGTCCCACAAAAAAAAAACTAGATCCATAGGCTTTGCATGGTTCTGAGCAGTGCGTAACAGTTTTGGAATTACTTTAAAACTGTTTTTAAAAGGGTCTGTATTGGTATTATTTCTAGACAAAGAAAGCTACCACAACTAGCGAAACCTTGGATGTTACTTGTAAAGTCAAAAATCGCAAATTTGAATTGCTTACAAAACCGGAAGTATACATCGGACAACAAATATGAATACATAGTCGGATAGATCTCATCGAGGGCAAAAATTTTTGTTCAGGTCACAATGTCACCAAAGGTCAAGGTCACGAGGTATGGGTCTTGAAAGTTTTTGTAATTACTGAAAAAAATAAAACAGAAATGCATGAAAGGCAAAACAGAAGATCAAAAATCGATTAACAATGCTATAAATGCAATCGACTGTAGTTTCCAAAAATATCAAAGTTACGAATTCCGCTTATAACCCTGAGGCCCCATTTTGAGTTTTACAAAAGTTAGTCATATCAATATGGCGGCCGATTTGTAACTTCCGGGTTAAACTTTTTTATTTAAAATTGTTGATAAACCATAATGTTAAATATTGCAAAAAACAAAATTCAAATATATTCAAAATTCCGGAAGTTGAAATTTCAAATTTACAAGCTATTTACGTCAAAACCGGAAGTGGTATCAATTTTTCGAAAACAGATTTTGGTTAGCAATCGAAATATCTTTCAATCTGTAAATTTTCAGATCGATTGAAATAAAATTTGAAAAAATCACGCACAGTTACAATGGAAATTTGCACAAAATGTTCAAATTTTAAATCGTGCAATTTTAATTTAAGTGTATATTGTCGTACATCATTGGAAAGAGCAAATTACGCATAATATGATTGTTAAATCATTTTTGACGTATTTACGCTAGGTCACGTGACAGGGCTGTTTAAAGTAAAAAATCACAAATTTCAATTTCCTATAAAACCGGAAGTATACATCGGATAACAAACATGAATACATCATTGGATTGATTTCATCAAGGGCAATAACTTTTGTTCAGGTACCAAGTTCACCAAAGGTCAAGGTCAAAAGATATGAGCCTTGAAAGTTTTAGTAATTGTACAAAAAATCAAAACGAAAATAAAAAAAAAATTGAAATCAAAATTAAAAAATCGGCGGCTAGACTTTTTTAGCAATCGATTGTAGTTTCCAAAAATACTAACGTTACGGATGCCGCACATAACCCTGAGGCCCCATTTTTAATTTTATAAAAGTTACTCATATCAAAATGGCGGATGATCTGTTACTTCCGGGTCGGATTTTTTTATTTTAAATTGTTGTTATAATAAATTATAACACATTGAAAAAAACAAATTTGAAATATCTTCAAATTTCCGGAAGTTGACATTTTAAATTTACAAGCTAATTACGTAAAAACCGGAAGTGGTATCAAAATTTTGAAAACTGCATTTTGTTTAGAATCAAAATATCTATACAACTGCAAATTTGCAGATCGAACGAAATAAAATTGTAGAAGTTGAAAAAAACGCAAAAATTAAAATTAAGAAAATAGTCAACTAAAAGTCAAAATTGGAGAAGTTTAAAACTTTTATTTAGTAGCGCACAGTTATAGAAAACAGTTCAAAACAGTTTGATAAAAATCGGATCAAAAATAGAGCTGTAAGATTGAAAAAAACAAAATTGTGTTTTTTGTTCTACCTCATTTCCGGTTTGTCAAAATGGCACCAATTTATATTTAAAAGTTCATGGTCAACAATTTATCGTAGGGAATTGAACAAATCTGTATGTGGCATGTCGCCTTCTTACTAAAATAGCGAGTGTAAAATTCGAAAAAAAAAAAAAATAGCCGTTTGCAAAACAATGCAGTGCGTTCGATTATCGAACGCACTGCAAAAAAACATTTCGAAAACAAACTGGGACTTTGCGGTAGCAAAGTCCCACAAAAAAAATTTCGAAAACAAACTGGGACTTTGCGGTAGCAAAGTCCCACAATTAACACTTCTATACTAAATGATATAGCATTTCAAAAACAAATGTCAGACTTCTGGCTTTACCATCAACAAAACAAGTCTGAACATGATAACCAACTAGATTTGAATCACCATACAATATTCAAAACATATGAGATTAAAACTAAACAATGAAATTATCACTATTAAACAACTTATTATGGACATTGAAACTCGCCTGATCATAGATATCAGTAATAAAAATTTATTAAATAATTACTATTCAAAATTAATTAAAACTATTAGAAGAAAAACTAAACAAGGGCACACTTATATGCTCTAACCTATATACAGAAGCTGTTCCAGATATCAAAAATAATAAATCCCCAGGATGTTCTATGTCACCTTCTGGGAACTTTTAAAGAATGACCTTGTGGATACCATCAATAACATATATTTATCAGAACAACTAACAGATAATACGAAAATTTCCATCATATCTATAAATTATAAAAACAAAGGTACCCGTATAGAAGAAAATTAAACCAAAATTGCTCTCCAATAGTATGAGTGGTGGTCATACTTTAGACGCCAATAGTTTAATTAGCACTCCAATAGTTACATTTGAACATTTATTCTCAAAACAATATACAGTATAACTTGTGTTAAGCAGCCAATCAAGGGAATGCTTATAGTTAAGTTTGTAATTTGTAACTATATGTACATGCACTAAAGGAAAACAGCAATAGCAATTTAAATAGCATTAGCGATGTCCTATATAAAAATATTATTTGAGACAAGTCTCTTATACACTTTTGAATATTTCATTACTTATTTTAATAATCATTTACAACATTAATTAGGCCTCATTATATCAGTGTATGAGTAAAATTCAAGGATTATAGACAAAGTTTAATCTGTTTTGCAGTAATTAACTGTTAGTTTAATTAATGGGATTAACAAGGAAAATGACCGCTGATTGCAGGGTGACACATGTTCACTGTCAAGAAAAGGGTGACCGCTGGCCGCTGGCCGCTGGTCACTTTCACGGGTTCAGTTTTATCAATTTGCAGTTCTTCATCATAATCGCCTCTCCTTGCCTTTCCCCCCTGAATACTCATCTACGACTTTCAATAGTCTAGCAATGGTTCAATTGTATCTGAAATGGAATGCATGCAAAACAGATAATATTCAGATTACAAAAAGGAAATTTGGCGTGTTTTTCAGACATAAATTGTCCGAACTCTTCGATTACCAAGTCGTCACGATCATAACATAAGTGCCTAAGTCACATTTTTGATGATTTAAGTTAGCTCCATGACAACATTCTATGATAAGAGACACATTTAAATATCAAAACCACATAAGTCAATCAACCAATCAGATCTTTCAAATCATCAATATGTCCATTTGCGCATGTCACATGGTGACTTAGGCATTAGGATTAGGTTTAAGTTGTAGATCTAGGCAACATGGCTCACAGAAAAGGTCAATGTTACTTGAGAGATGAAGAAGTTTTATTCGCGAATAACGAATAACGAACAAACTTCACAATTTATTCGTTATTCGGGAATACCGAATAATGAACAAGCTTCACAATTTTGTCGTTATTCGCTGATATAGTGGGGCCGATTAACACAACAATCATGCAAATAGTGATACAAACATGAAACTTTGTAAGAACATGATTTTAGGTGTATTTATCATATCAAGGTGTCCACGAAAATAATCCAAGATGGCGACCATTTTTCAAGATGTCTGCCAAATAGTAGGGTAACGTACCACAACAATCATGCAAATAGTGATACAAACATGAAACTTTGTAAGAACATGATTTTAGGTGTATTTATCATATCAAGGTATCCACGAAAATAATCCAAGATGGCGACCATTTTTCGAGATGTCTGCCAAATAGTAGGGTGACTTACCACAACAACCATGCAAATAGTGATACAAACATGAAACTTTGTAAGAACATGATTTTATGTGTATTTATCATATCAAGGTATCCACGAAAATAATCCAAGATGGCGACCATTTTTCAAGATGTCTGCCAAATAGTAGGGTAATTTACCACAGCAATCATGCAACTGGTGATACAAGCATGAAATTTGTAAGAACATGAGAGTATGTGTATTTACCACGAAAAACACCAAAGATGGCGGTTTTTTCAAGATGTCTACCATATGACCTCCCCGCACATCACATCTTGCTTAAATGTATTTGTAGTTACCAGAGTGGCATGGTCATACAATTGTTATTATTTGTCTAGTTTAACTTGACAATTGGAATGTTAATATCAAGAAAGAAGGAGCATTTAACCAAAATCACAGTAGAAAAACAACCTTATTTGAAACAAGGTGAAAAACGAATAACGAACAAACTTCACAATTTTGTTGCTATTCGTTATTCGCTTATATAGTGGGGCGTGAAAATTTGTAAATGACTTTAAGTGTATTTATCATATCGAGGGGGTTGCCACGAACAACATTTAAGATGGCTGCCATTTTTCTGCCAATCAGTAAGGTAACTTACCGCAACAATCATGCAAATATTGATTCAAGCATGAAACTTTGTACGTACATAGATTTTGGTTTATTGAATCATATCAAGGGGATAGCTACAAACAACATACAAAATGGAGGCCATTTTTATACGCCCTAACTTATAATAATGGAGACTAAAGAAACACGTCTGTTTGGATTGATCTATCGTTTTAATCTCGAACTCAAAACTCAACTGATAATAATAACGTCATACTTTATATGACGTTATCAAACATTCACATAAAAATCACGTTACAATCACGTAGTATTTCGCGACATTCTCCGGGGCACGAAATAATCGATTGTGTGTGTGTGTTGGCCCGTGTCCGTCCAAATATCTTTCTCATTTAGAGTTCCAGCGAAATCCACACCAGTGGTCTTGAATGGTATAGTACCCGTAGCTTTTTCTCGTGGTAAGTGAGGAGGATCTGGTTTCGAAAAGGGTCTGCCGTTTGTTGGAAGTTTAGGATGTTCATCTTTCCAAGGTACTTTAGCATAATTTTCGTTTTCTTGAAAGTATATGTGCCTATCTTGATAGTTCTTCATTTTCGTGTCCATACTTTCATCGCTTATACCCAAACTTTCTAATTTCCAGAACTGTTCTACGTTTTTTCGTGGCGACAAAACATTCAACATCGACGTCGATGTTCCTGGTTTTACATTCTTATTGTAAACGGGTCCGGATAAAAGATACCCTAACTTTGATTTGACAGCAGTTGGACCGATACCGCGTATAACCTTGTCTTGTACAAAATTCCAGTAGTTATCTGCACCGATTAATAGTTGTACCTCAAATTTTTCGTTTGCAGGCATATAATGAGCGAATTTCAATAAATTTTAAATAAGGTAACTTGAAAACTTCTTGCATGTTCAATTCGATCGGAGATGTTATATTCGGTACAATAACAGCCTCAATTTGAACTTTCTGGTTATCATTCGTATGTACGTAGAAAGTAATCTTCTGTAAATGTCGGACCAACTTTGCTCCGCCGAATCCATTGATGTGTAGTTCCTCGATTCCTAACGACTTATACTGTAACTTATTAGCAAACTTCTGATGAATAAATGTTGTCTGAGCGCCTTCGTCGAATAAAATATTACAACGTTTCCATTTTCGCTAGACACCGGTGCGACAGCAGTTTTCAGCAAAACTTGAGATGACTTAGTCTCTGAAGTAGAATGCATTACCGCAGTTTCTCTGTCGTTATTTCTTTCGTCAGCGTTGTTTCTCTTGGGCAAGCCTGCGCCACATATACTTGTATGGTGTTTCCGGTTACATTTTCTACACGTGTTCTGAGATTTGCAATCGGAAATACGATGTTTTCTTAAACAGTTAAAACATAAACCTTTTTCTTTTACTATTTGTTTTCTCTCGTTCACTTCTGTTACGTTATTACATGAGAAAGGGGCGTGTACTCCATCGCAAAATACGCAGGGTCTTGAAGAGATCATATTTCTCCACTCGTTACTTATAGATCGGCGTTGTGTTTTCGTGACAAATGCTGCCGTAGGTGTAAAATTATCAGGTAAGCTTACATCTGAACCAGAGGAGGTAATATAAGCATCTTGAATACTGAATTCTCTTTGTATAGCTTTACGTAATGATTTAAAATCCCAATCATCTCCTCCGTTATCACGGGTTATGTTGCGTCTCATTTCTTGAGGAAGCTTACCAAGTATAATGGGCACTAAAATAGACCCATAGCTTTCTGGATATCTTCCTAGTGATTCCAACCCACGGACATAACTTTCTAGTTTATCATAAAATAGTTTGAGACTTTCAATGCCTGTTGAAGGTGCTTGTATCTCTACGAGATTTTTCATGAATGTATTGACCAGTTTGTGATCCTGTCCGAATCTTTCCTTCAATATTTGAATTGCCGTTGGATAATTAGCGTTTGTTATTTGTAATCCAGCAATACACTGACTTGCTTCTCCAGTTAAATGGGATTTGAGGTAATTGAATTTCTGTGAATTTGTTAGGAAATCATTCTTGTCTATAGCCCCTTCAAAGGAATCCCAAAATGACTGCCAATCTAGTAGATTTCCGTCAAATTTAGTGATAGTTAATTTTGGCAGTTTATGAAAACTTGAAGAATTGTGTATTCCGGAAAATGATACACTTGTCTGACCGTTATTATCATTTGTATTTACGGGTGTCAAGTTATGACCAGATGGATTTAAAAATGATTTCGATAGCTTCTTTAGTTTTGCAATGCAATTTTGAATTCCTTCCTCCGATGTGATTTGTGCGATTTCTTCATTCAGTTTCTCTAACTGTTTCGTTTTCAGCTGTAAAACTTCGATAGTTGAATTAATTTCTTCTGCGTCAATATCGGTTAACTCTTCTATGTTTTCGTATCTGTTGATGAGTTTCGTGGTAGAACTTCTGTGTCCTCCGCGGATGACCCTTAGGTTCGAAGTCATCACGGCACCAATAACTTATAATAATGGAGACTAAAGAAACACGTCTGTTTGGATTGATCTATCGTTTTAATCTCGAACTCAAAACTCAACTGATAATAATAACGTCATACTTTATATGACGTTATCAAACATTCACATAAAAATCACGTTACAATCACGTAGTATTTCGCGACACGCCCTCATCTCTCTATGAGGACGTATTTTGTAGTCACCCCTGTCCGTCCGCCCGTCGGTCCGTCCGTCAACTTTTGCTCGTAAACGCTCTAAAAACTAGAGTTTTTGACGGAATCAAATGAAATTTGATATGTGTATACATATTCATAAAACGAAGATCAAGTTCGAATTTGAGCTATTTTCGATCGTTAGAAGCAGAGTTATTGCCCTTGCCCCAAATCCGTCGGTCCGCCCAGCAACATTTGCTTGTAAACGCTCTAAAAACTAGAGTTTTTGACGGAATCAAATGAAATTTGATATGTGTATACATATTCATAAAACGAAGATCAAGTTCGAATTTTAGCTATTTTCGATTGTTAGAAGCAGAGTTATAGCCCTTGCCCCAAATCCGTCGGTCCGTCCATCAACATTTGCTTGTAAACGCTCTAAAAACTAGAGTTTTTGACGGAATCAAATGAAATTTGATATGTGTATATATATTCAGAAAACGAAGATCAAGTTCGAATTTGAGCTATTTTCGATCGTTACAAGCAGAGTTATTGCCCTTGCCCCAAATCTTAAATATGCTATTACTCTCTTAGTTTTCAACCGATTTTGATGAAACTTAAAATGGATGTTATTGGACCTAAATCGAAAGGTTTGAGAAAGTTTAGTTTTCTCCTGATTAAATTTTTTCCTTTTTCGACTTTTTCGTTAGGCGTATATGGCCGTGGTCCACTATCTTTCACGATGTCTGTCAAATAGTGAGGCACCTGACCACAAGAATGGTAATACTACTGATTCCAGCATAACAGTTTGTAATAACATGGCTTTATGTATATTAAGACATATCAAGGCGGTACCTACGAAAATTAAATCCAAGATGGTGGTCATTTTTCAAGATGTCTACCACATGAGCTGCCTGAAGATTATATCTTGCTGAAATGTATTTGTAGTTACCTGATTTGGATGGTCAATTGTCAGGAGACGATCTCTTCATCTTTAAGACAGATAATAACAATTCATGCAATTGGAATGTTAATATTTATAGCAGGTAGAAGCATTTAACCAAACAGCTTGCCAGGCATGGTAACATACGCACATGCTAGCAATCAAAAAAATGATATTGTCTTTCTAATCAGCACATTCATGAGAAATACAAGCCAAATTTGTCAAGTCAAAGGCAATAACTCAAAAAAGTTAATCCGATTAATGCTAAATTCCTACTAGACTTAGATTTCATAAATATATACATGCATACCAAGTTGCACTAAGATCGGATTAAAACTATAGCCTATATCGTGCCTAAATGTGACGCGTTTTTACTAAGTCGAGGACAGTAACTCAAAATAAGTTCATCCGATTAATGCAAAATTCGTACTTTACTGAGAACTTATCAATATACACATGCATAGCAAGTTTTATTCAGATCTGATTAACACTGTAGCCACTATCTTGCATACAAGCCCAATCTGACGGCTTTTACGAAGTCAAGGGCAATAACTAAAAAACTGTTAATCCGAAAATTGCCAATTTGGAAATTGACCAAGATCAAATCGATATATACATGCATACCAAGTTTCATTAAGAATAGTTAGAAACTGTGGCCTTTATCTTGCATACAACAAATGTGAACCGACGGACAGACAGACAGGGGCGACGGTACTATTTCCATGTACAAATGACAGTAGGTTCACAACCGTATTTGAAAAAAGTGAAAAACGAATAACGAGTAAACAAACTTCACAATTGATTCTTTATTCTGTTTTTAAGAATAACTCCTGACAATTGGAATGTTAATATTGATAACAGGTAGGAGCATTTAGCCAAAAAAAACGACAGCAGAACAATATTAACCTACATTGAAAAAATGAAAAACAAATAACGGAAGTAGTGTAAAACAGAGACAGCAAAACACATTTTAGCAAGAGACCGCAATACACATCCTAATTAAATATTAATGAGAAAACGATAAGCGATCATAGAACATATGTTTAGCATGAGAGCACAATGCACATCTAATTAAATATTAATAAGAAACGGTAAGAGAGGGTAAAACACATCTAACCTTATTTAAATATTTATAAGAAGGAAGAATGAGTTCAAAGACTATCGTTATGATTTATTGTTAGAATATGAATAGTCAATTGATTGGGATTGCTTTTATTGATGCAATTATCGATCATCCCATAAATGAAACAATGGATTCAAAGGAAGGTTTAAATGTGTGAATAAATGGTTAGTTAAATCAAGACATATGATAGTGATTTACACATAGGAACGATTCTTCCGTCAAGTAAGTAGATTATAAATATTTAATGATGAATATCGAGTATTAAATGAGATGAAAGGGAATAATAAATAAGATGTCAATCTTAGAATAAAAGAAGCGATTGAGAGACAATAGGTGAAATGATTTAATTGAATGACTAAGTATGTGTTTTGCGATCTCTACATATAAATCATATGTTTCCAAAACATTTACATGAATGGTAGAGTTAGAGTGATATGAGAATGTGATTCTCATAGAAAGCACAAGCCTAGGTCATAAAGCTACAACTATATATTCAAAGTGCTATTTGATTCTATTCAGCTAGTATATTTAAAAATCAAAACTTAGAAATAAGTAAAGAGAGATAATCGTGTGATACCAACTCATAACGTAATCTGAAAGAAATATCATTAATCAATATATTCAAAAATCCCATTCTTACAATTGCTACTTAAAAAGTTGGTTACTTTAATAGTTAATAATGAAGAATATAATTATTAAATTTTATATAAGAAAACAAATCTATTTCAGTGATTACGAAGAACACATTTACTTAAATTAGAAGATTTTAAAGAATATTATTTTGTTATAGTTAAAAATGAAAACAAAACTTTATTCAAATTTCAATGGTTTTAAATTCTAAATTTATCATTATCTACTTTTATATTAAAAATAGAACACAATGATTCTATTCATTTGAGTTTACAATCGTCGTAGTAAAGAGATAATAGAATATGGATGATATTAAAGATAATATAGAAGGATTATATGATACAGTCTCAAACCCTGGAAGCTTTTCAAGTGTTAATAAACTATACCATGCTGCAAAAAATAAAGGATTAAAACTATCGAAAACTCAAATAAAACAATGGTTGAGTAATCAGGAGAGCTATACCACTCTTATAAATCCATCAAAACCGAAATTATACCCTAAAGTCATTGTTCATCATATCGATTCTCAATGGGATATTGATCTCATGTCAATGGAAAATATTTCTACAGAAAATGATAATGTAAAATTTCTTCTAATCGCTGTTGACATTCTTTCAAAATATGGATGGGTGAGGCCATTAACAAGAAAAACGGGGCTAGAAGTAACAAAAGCCATGAATGATATATTTGAAATGGGAAGAAAACCTAAAAGTATAAGAGCAGATAATGGTAAAGAATTTCTAAATAAATGGTTTTTATCACTAATGGAAAATGAATCAATCTACTTCTTCACTTCAGTCAACAAACCAAAAGCTAATTTCGCTGAGAGATTAATAAAAACATTAAGACTTAAAGTGTATCGTTATTTCCATCATAAGAGGAATTATCGATACATAGACGATTTACAAAAAATCATTTCTTCGTATAATCATACATTTCATAATTCTATTCAAACATATCCGGCAGCGGTAAATAAAAGAAATGAAAGTAGGATTTGGTCAACTCTATATTTAAATACCAGTAAACAGAGGAATCCAATACCATATAAATATTCAATCAACGATTTAGTAAAATTATCAAAATTAAAACAAACTTTCTCTAAATCTCATACAGAAAAATGGACAAATGAAATATTCATCATTCACAAGCGTTTTAGAATTCAAGGTTTTCCTATGTATAAAGTCAAAGATTTCCATAATCAAAATATAAAAGGTAACTTCTATCAGAATGAATTAATGAAAGTAACAAAAGATATAGATTCTCTATGGTTTATTGAAAAACTTATTAAAAAAAGACGAAGAAAGGGAAAAAATGAATGGATGGTTAAATGGTGGGGATGGGATTCTTCATATAACACCTGGTTAGTTGAGAATGAAATCAAAAACCTCAAATAATCTCATACGAATGGGAAAATAAAATATATAAATTACACATTCATTACTTCTCAATCATATTGAGTAGTATTAATGAAACGATTAACTTCGTTTCATTTTATTTAACCAAATTATGAAGAGTGAATTCATTCACATTTCTTCAGAACAAAATTTAGATATATATCCAAATAATAAACCATATCAATTCTCAACTAGATTACAAAAACCCCTACAATTTAATGACTCGTGTTATATAGCTTTACGAGACATTCAATGGATTCAAGATGAAAGGTTTCAAAAATTGTATTTTTGTTCGAATTTATGTGACTATTCCAATATCCAAGGTGAAATCCTTCCTCTGATGACAATTATAAATAAAGGGAAGTCGAACTATATACATTTCATTGATCCAATTTTCATCCGCATTAAGCACTATCACTTTATTCGTGATATTGACTTTTATATATTAGACGAGAATTTTCAACTAGCATCATTTTTATCTAAATCATTTAGCGCATCACTTCATATTAAAACTATTCTTTAAATATGAATAATCAGAAATCATATGCACCAGGGGTCTGGTTTTCGAAAGTATCGTAAGATATGTCTTAAGATGTATCTTAGGACATATTTTATGACTATCTTATGACCATCTTACGATATGTAATATGGTGTAAATCAAAGCTGTCTTACGATGGTCATAACTAAGATGATCTTAAGACTGTCATAAGTGAAGATAGTTGTAGGCCTATTAATTTTAATAATGATTAAAAAGGGATAACATTTAATTTAAAAAGGGATAACATTTAATATAAAAATGTAACAATTAAAAAAAATATAATTTTTTAAATATATTAACGTTAAATTTTAATATAAAAGGAATTTAAAATCGTAGTGAATCATTAATTGTTTGAATTTAGTTTATTTATTTATAATTTTATGTGAATGTGTGTACCGTCAATGGCACCGACTACACTTAAAAAGTTTATATTTTATTAAAAACTTCTCTCAATGTGCCAAATTCCAGCTAGATCAGTTAACATCTGAATGTAGATATTACAAACCCCCTTTGAACAAGCAGTTACAACACGTGTTATTTGAGATACACTTGGTCTGGATATGTTATGAACATCAGCATTGACCATCTGAAAGTACCTGTGGCATAAAACCATGACTTGGAATAAAACCCAAGATCTTGGCCTTGCTAGGTCCGTTTGGAACATTCTACATAAACCTAGTATCAATGGACGTGAAAGTTTATATATCTACATACTATTTGTTCATCATCCATATAATTTAGTGGATTATTTCTGCCTCGAAATACTTTGTTACGGCGTACGTGTTCAGCTCGTTTTCGAATGTGCATGTAAAAAGTAGCCATATTCTGTTCTTAACGTGATATCGAAGCTTTATGTTGAATATAAAACCATCATAACTTTTGTGATGATCTTAAGTCATGTCGCGAGGTGTCTTAAGATTCTGATAAAAGTTATGATATATCGTAACTTAAGACACTTTCGAAAACATATCTTACGACTATGACCTGTCATAAGACCATCGTAAGACACGTCTTAGTCATAAGATACTTTCGAAAACCAGGCCCCTGATATTCAGTCTTATCTAAATTACTTCAAACAAAATATACACGGAGAATCTATTGCCAAGGAAAATAACCAGTTAAAAATTTCTAATCAAATCCCGATTAAGAAGAATAATGGAAAGAAGAAAACCAGTTTGAAGAAAAATATTAAAAGGAAGGGTGTGAATAAAAACACTTCATTCAAGAAGAGACCGTCATCTAAAGCATCCAAAGCTTTAATTATTAATAACTCTAAAAAATTGAAGAAAACGAGTGGAAAAACAAAGACAAAAGTAAAGAAGACTAAAAGAGTGAAGATAAATCAAAAAGTGAAAGAACTTTTCAACAATCATCTCTTTCAACCAAATCGTTCTTTATACAGAGAAAATAAATGATGTCACTGCCATCCGATTCAACATTTGAAGTCATTCCAGAAGAATTAAATTTATTTTCATTAAATGGTGTTCAAGCTGCAGTGGAACGATCATATTTACAAGAATGTAGACCAGTCAATCAAATAACAGATAATTCACCTATTGAATTCAATCTAAATAGTCAGAATGGGGAATACACAGATCTTTTCAATTCAGTCTTGTATATTAAATTGAGAATTTTACACGAGGATGGATCGGCTTTGGCGAAAGATGAATCGTGTGCACCAATTAACATGCTACATCAAACTCTATGGAAATCAATTGATATTCAATTGAATGGAACAAATGTTGTTAGCACTAACGTTCATTATGCTTACAAAGCCATATTTCATACATTGTTAAATAGTGCTAATAAGTCTCAATTATCTTCTCAAATGTTCTTCAAAGACAGTTCAAATTCAATGGATTCTACAACAATGGTAGGAAGTAATAGTGGACTGTATAAGAGATATCATCTCATCAAAGAGAGTAAATATTGTGAATTGGAAGGACCTCTCTTTCACGATCTAACAAACATTAAAAGATATATTTTAAACAATGTAGATATTAGAATTGTTTTACAAAGAAATAATCCAACATTTCTTTTAATGAGTAATGAAAAAGATAAAAAATATAAGATAGAATTGACAGATGTTGTATTCAAAGCTCGTAAAGTTTTATTAAATTCGACACTCTCTTCAGCTATAAATCATTCTCTTTCATCAAATCATGCAAAATATCCTTTCACTAAGTCTAATGTAAAATTATATTCAATGTCGAAAGGTTTGACTAATATTGTATGGCCTAACATTTTTCAAGGCAGAAAACCTTCTAAGATAACAGTAGCTCTAGTTAGCTCTTCATCTTTTGGAGGACAATATACAACTAATCCATTTAATTTCAAACCCTATGACTTGAAAGATATTACTTTATATGAAAATGGAATTCCAGTCAACTCCTATAAGCTTGATTTCGATGAAAATAATCCATCTTATATAACACCATTTACTCAATTATTAAAATCTGGTGGTAAATGGAGACAAGAGAATGATCTTATTATAAAGAAAGAAGATTTAAAATCTGGTTATTGTATCTATCCATTCATTTTAGATGGAAATGTAACAAATCTTAAACATTTTCCGCTAATCAAACATTTGGATATTAGATTGGAATTAAATTTTAAAAACGCTTTACCCGAAGGTATAACCATCCTTCTCTATTATGAAATGTTGGATTTTTTCGAACTCGATCAATCGAGATCCATTGTATTATATTAAGTGTTTTTTATATTCTTTATTAGATGACAATAAATTTGCTTTTCATGTCATTCATTTTTTTTATTGGGTTATATAAATATAGAGTTTTCAGTGTAGAAGACATTTCTTAATAAAAAGTCTGAGAGGAATGTTATAATGGAAGAGGAATGGTGGAAACAAGAATCCATTCGTAAATTTAAATCCCCTACTTCAATACTAATTAATGGACCTAGCGATAGCGGTAAAACTCAATTAACCAGAAAAATGTTATACAATGCAAGTGGATTGTTTACAATGCCTCCTATGAAAATATATTATTGCTATGAGTCTTGGCAAGATGTTTTTGAAGAGATGGAGAAAAATATTATCGAATTATCCTTTCATGAAGGTTTACCTTCCTATGAAGAAATTTTAGAATGGAGAGATGAATGTAACAAAAATCATATTCTCATTATCCTAGATGATGTAATGTCTGGTGTAATGAAATCGGAAACTGTTCAAAATATATTTACTACATATTCACATCATTTAAATATCTCCATTCTCTTAATAACTCAAAACATTTTCTCTCGTGGACCTTGTAGTAGAAATATTCATCTTAATACACATTACCTAATCCTACTGAATAATAAAAGAGATAAATCTCAAATAGCTTGTCTCAGTAGACAAATTTTTCCTGGAAAGTGTCAATATTTTATGAATGCCTATGAAAAAGCTACCAACCGCCCATTCGGTTATCTCTTAATAGATTTAAACCCATGCTCTGATTCTAAATATCAATTGAGAACAGAGATCTTACCGGGAGAGGATATGATAGTATTTCTTCCTCAATAATGGATCATTTACGAAATCATTCATCCTTTCTCAATTTATTAGTATATACATCATCTCATCAAAGAAAGCAGATATTAAAGTCATTAACCAATGATCAATTCAGAATATTAATCGATATTATATATAATATATGTGTGGGTAACATCGCGATGGATAGTAAAGAGTTCAAACACTTATCTATTTACAAAAAAATCATTATGAATATTCTCAACAAGGGACTAACACGTAAGAAAAGAGTAAAATATTTAATCAAGTTTGAAAAGATACTTATTAAATTAATCAAACTATTACCCTTTGAATTATGGCAAGGGAATTGATTTTACTTCCAAAATTGAAATATGAAAAATTAAAAAACAGAATGGATCACGAATTTCCGAATTATCATTCAGAGAAAATCCACCCTCTTATTAGACAATCGAATGATGTTGTAGGAGAAGAATTAATAGAGGAAAATGAAGAAAAGACTATCTCTCTTATTTTATCAATGTTGAATAAGAAATATCATAAAAAAGCCACAACTCTATTCAATCTACTTCGAGAGAAGGAAAGGGGCACATTTCATTGGAATGAGAATGGCGAAGTTTTCATCAAAGGGAATTATATTCCAAAGTCTAATGTGATTGATTTAATATTAGATACCGTTTTACCATTTAAGAAACACCCTCCCGGTTTTCATCTATTTATTGATTTTTTACGAGAGTGTCATGTACCTAATAGACTCATTACACCTTCAATCAACACTAAAAATAATTATCATGGTAATAAAACCCACCCTCCCTCAAGAAGCGTGTCCTCAAAGAATGATTTATTATCATGGGAGAGATATTAAAAGTCAAAATAAAGATCATCCACACTCTGAATTGAATTCGTTTCACCCTTACCAAATCATTAGTTTAAAGTGTGACAATATAATTTAAAGATGGATAGAAAAGGTCAATTATTCAGCTGCCACAAATGTCGTAAAGATTTTACTAGGAAATATACACTAAAAAGACACATGGATAAAGCTCATCCGACTCCAAAGAAATTCGAGTGTGATTTTTGTAAATTCACTTGCTATCGAAATGATACGATGGAAAAACATATAGATAAACATTCGAAAAGAAACAATGCCGAGAATGAAAACATTTTTCACGAGAAAGGGATGGATGGGGATATAGAAAATATCCATATTTCGCCAACTGAAATTGATAAAAGGAATGTGTTGAGTTTTTTCCTTAACCCACGAGAACACATAAACTCTTATCTGTGTGATATAGTGGATGATAAAGGTGGGATAAAGTGGTACCTTAGCATCAATTTGGAACTAGTAAAAGAAAACGAAGATGGTCTTGTGAAGAGTACCCCACACTTTCTGAGTAAAACAAATCCACTATTGAACTATGAAATGAATCTTTCAAACGAAATCGATCAACGCTTTCAAAAGATGCATGAAAGCATTGATACGTATACCAAGGAAAATAGTGGATGGAATATCGAAAGTATTTTGTCATTCACCATTCACACGGCTAAATACAACCCAATAGGTGGATCTAACTTCATACCCTTACCCAATACTTTGGAGAAAACAAATGCAGTTTTGAACATTAGAAATGTTGATGAAAAATGTTTTATGTGGTGTATTTTGGCTCATCTCCATCCATTGGAACTGAATGACTTTTCAACTTCAACAAACATTCGTTATAGCAACGAATTGGATTTTACGAATATTGTGTTTCCAGTTTGTTTAAATCAAATTAAAGATTTTGAAACATTAAACTCCATTGCAATAAACGTTTTTGGATTTGAGAATGAGACTATAACTCCATTATACTTATCCAAGTTAAAAGAGTTCAACAATAAAGTTAATCTACTAATGTTGGAAGATGGTGACCACTATCATTATTGTTTAATAACGGATTTAAACGAATTCTTATCAAGAACTAAATCTCATAATGGAAAACATTTTTTTTGCCCATGCAGTAATTTTTTCTCTATACTTAATGAAAAGAAGTAAAAATGTTCAACCTCCATTAAGAAGATCGAGTCGTGAAAGGAGAAAACCTGATAGATTAAGATATTAATTCAATTCAATTATTACCTGTAGATCATTTTTATCTTACATCTTTTTTATATATTCAATAATGTTTTTTTTTTTTCTTTTTTTTCATTTCTTTATTTTATTTTTTTTTTTTTTTAACTTTAAAGATATAGTATTATTATTGTTTTATTTTATTACGTTAGATAGATATTTTTCATTTTAATTTTTTTATAGTTTCATTTATTTTTTTTATTATGACAATAAATGATAATATTAAATCTCATTTCATTTTTGAATTTTTTTTTATTATCGATAAATATTTTTCATTTTTTCATTTTTTTATAGTTTCATTTAGTTAGTTAGATATATTTGGATTTGAACTTTTTTTTATTCTTTATTATTTGTTTGTGATGATTTTTTTTTTAAGTTGAATTTTTAATTTTGTTTTTATTATTTCCATTATATGACAATAAATGTTAATATTAAATTTCATTTCATTTTTTTTTTCAAGATAAAGTTTTTATTTTTTAATGTTAACCCCAAAGATATAGTATATTTTTTTTTTGTTATATTTTATTATGGTCAATTAATATTTTTCATTTTCATTTAGTTAGATATATTTGGAGCTGAACTTTTTTTTTTTTTATTTTCATATTATTTCTTTGTGATGATTTTTGTTAAAGTAGAATAATAATAAAAAAAAAATATATATATTTTACCTTTGTTTATTTTTAATTTTATTTATTTATTTTTTAATCTACTAAGGAATACTCAAGTAGATGACGACAAATTTCTAGTACTAATATTTCATATTCTCGATTTTTAAGATTGTCGAATGCACGCAATCAAAAACTAAACAGGTTAAGAACATTTTTTCACACGGAAAGATGAGACGATAGATCGAGGTTGTTAGTCTTTTCCGGTTTTAATTTAGGACAATAAGTATACAATCGACGATGCAGGTGTTCTACACCAGAATCTAGATAAGGACCCCTAGGGCGAAAGAGATAATTGGTATAATGAAAAAAACACATTAAAATATAAATTAACAAAAACTTGAGAACAATATACGATCGCCCTTTTAGAAAAACGACTTCCACAAAAGTACCATTTTTTAGAGGCACTCAATGAGATGCTATTCATACTAATGCTTTATTAATAATAATAATTAGTTTATTAAAATAAATGTCACAAACAACAAACATAACAATAGAACTATAAATACATATTTGTTTCTAGCCAAAACTGGTTTACGAGACACTTTTGAAATATACAGCTTATATACACAAATTAAAATAAGGCAATATGTAAAACAGATAAAAATTAACGTTTCTAAAACAGAATCACATTCATTCGTGAAAAAAAACAAATAAAAAATTTAGTTTAAGAATATGACATTAACGATTATTTAAAAATTCAATTAACAATTGATTTTCATTAAAATACATTTTCTCTAAGTATTTGTCTATTTGCTTTTGCACTAAAGAGTGGTCCATGATAAAAATAAACTTTTGAGAATCTGTTAAAACATTAAAACCAGGGTCCAGGGAAATACAATGATTTAAAAGTTCATTTCTAAAATTATCATAAATATTACATTTTTAAAATAACATGAAATTCATCCTCAATAACGTCACATTTGCAGCATTGACTACATATCGATCCATTTCAATCGATAAAGGGAAACAACCACTTCTAATTTGACATATAAGTCTTCTGTGAAATCGTGAAATTTTATAGTCAGTGACGTATGATTCAACCGAGATGTAATTTTTAAACTGCATATTCTTTAATTTGGGTTATTCCTAACATCATACAGATGTTTATTCCATTCAATTGAATTATAGACAAAGAGTTTAAAAGTTAAAATCATAATAATGTGCTTAATAGATAACAGTGGATTAAAAACATTATCGTTCATATACAGATCACATACAAACTTTTTAACTTTTGTATGCCAATCACTTTTCCAGTGTTTTGTTGATAAATGTTTCAGGAGTAAAAATTCACGTCTTGTTGTCTCAATACGATAACATTTACAGAGCATTCTTACACAATTAATCTTTTGCTTAGAAAAACACGAAAGCCAAGCTAAATCGCCTCTTACAGATAAGTTATGTGTAAATTTATCCACTCCCATAAAAAAATCTCATTGCTTTATTCTGTACTTTGTTAATGCATGAACATGATTTTTTTCCCCCAAAATCCCTGAATAGTAAAAAATAAAATGGGTTCGAGAAGACTATAATATAACCACAAAGTTTATATTTAGTATAAAGTACATCGAGGACACGACTAGCGGATTTTGAAAGTTTACACGTGACCTTTTTCATTTCTATGTGTTCGTCCATCCACAGACCCAAGTATCGATAGGATTGTACTTTTTCTATATTACAAGCTCCACAATTAAAAGTGTTATTCGTTTGAGAAATTGATGGATTCTTGTTTCCATCATTCCTCTTCCATTATAACATTCCTCTCAGACTTTTTATTAAGAAATGTCTTCGACACTGAAAAATCTATATTTATATAACCCAATAAAAAAAATGAATGACATGAAAAGCAAATTTATTGTCATCTAATAAAGAATATAAAAAACACTTAATATAATACAATGGATCTCGATTGATCGACTTCGAAAAAATCCAACATTTCATAATAGAGAAGGATGGTTATACCTTCGGGTAAAGCGTTTTTAAAATTTAATTCCAATCTAATATCCGAATGTTTGATTAGCGGAAAATGTTTAAGATTTGTTACATTTCCATCTAAAATGAATGGATAGATACAATAACCAGATTTTAAATCTTCTTTCTTTATAATAAGATCATTCTCTTGTCTCCATTTACCACCAGATTTTAATAATTGAGTAAATGGTGTTATATAAGATGGATTATTTTCATCGAAATCAAGCTTATAGGAGTTGACTGGAATTCCATTTTCATATAAAGTAATATCTTTCAAGTCATAGGGTTTGAAATTAAATGGATTAGTTGTATATTGTCCTCCAAAAGATGAAGAGCTAACTAGAGCTACTGTTATCTTAGAAGGTTTTCTGCCTTGAAAAATGTTAGGCCATACAATATTAGTCAAACCTTTCGACATTGAATATAATTTTACATTAGACTTAGTGAAAGGATATTTTGCATGATTTGATGAAAGAGAATGATTTATAGCTGAAGAGAGTGTCGAATTTAATAAAACTTTACGAGCTTTGAATACAACATCTGTCAATTCTATCTTATATTTTTTATCTTTTTCATTACTCATTAAAAGAAATGTTGGATTATTTCTTTGTAAAACAATTCTAATATCTACATTGTTTAAAATATATCTTTTAATGTTTGTTAGATCGTGAAAGAGAGGTCCTTCCAATTCACAATATTTACTCTCTTTGATGAGATGATATCTCTTATACAGTCCACTATTACTTCCTACCATTGTTGTAGAATCCATTGAATTTGAACTGTCTTTGAAGAACATTTGAGAAGATAATTGAGACTTATTAGCACTATTTAACAATGTATGAAATATGGCTTTGTAAGCATAATGAACGTTAGTGCTAACAACATTTGTTCCATTCAATTGAATATCAATTGATTTCCATAGAGTTTGATGTAGCATGTTAATTGATGCACACGATTCATCTTTCGCTAAAGCCGATCCATCCTCGTGTAAAATTCTCAATTTAATATACAAGACTGAATTGAAAAGATCTGTGTATTCCCCATTCTGACTATTTAGATTGAATTCAATAGGTGAATTATCTGTTATTTGATTGACTGGTCTACATTCTTGTAAATATGATCGTTCCACTGCAGCTTGAACACCATTTAATGAAAATAAATTTAATTCTTCTGGAATGACTTCAAATGTTGAATCGGATGGCAGTGACATCATTTATTTTCTCTGTATAAAGAACGATTTGGTTGAAAGAGATGATTGTTGAAAAGTTCTTTCACTTTTTGATTTATCTTCACTCTTTAGTCTTCTTTACTTTTGTCTTTGTTTTTCCACTCGTTTTCTTCAATTTTTTAGAGTTATTAATAATTAAAGCTTTGGATGCTTTAGATGACGGTCTCTTCTTGAATGAAGTGTTTTTATTCACACCCTTCCTTTTAATATTTTTCTTCAAACTGGTTTTCTTCTTTCCATTATTCTTCTTAATCGGGATTTGATTAGAAATTTTTAACTGATTATTTTCCTTGGCAATAGATTCTCCGTGTATATTTTGTTTGAAGTAATTTAGATAAGACTGAATATCTGGTGCATATGATTTCTGATTATTCATATTTAAGGAATAGTTTTAATATGAAGTGATGCGCTAAATGATTTAGATAAAAATGATGCTAGTTGAAAATTCTCGTCTAATATATAAAAGTCAATATCACGAATAAAGTGATAGTGCTTAATGCGGATGAAAATTGGATCAATGAAATGTATATAGTTCGACTTCCCTTTATTTATAATTGTCATCAGAGGAAGGATTTCACCTTGGATATTGGAATAGTCACATAAATTCGAACAAAAATACAATTTTTGAAACCTTTCATCTTGAATCCATTGAATGTCTCGTAAAGCTATATAACACGAGTCATTAAATTGTAGGGGTTTTTGTAATCTAGTTGAGAATTGATATGGTTTATTATTTGGATATATATCACTGTACGAAAATAATAAATCCCTTATAAATGTCAACGGACACTTGACTAATGAATTTTCTATCCAGAGTGGTGTTAAACAGGGCTGTGTACTATCACCCTCGTTATTTTCTGTTTTCATCAATGATTTAGTCGACGAAATTAACAAATTAAAATGTGGCATTGAAATAGATAATACTAATATTAGTTTGTTACTTTATGCAGACGACATAGCTCTATTGGCTCCGGATGAAAACTCACTGCAGCGTATGTTGGATTGTGTATCTACGTGGTGTAAGAAATGGCGAATCCAAATTAATGTCTCTAAAACCAAAGTAGTTCATTACCGCCCAAAAAACAAAAGTAAGGCAGATAAAACCTTTGATGTGAATGGTAACACAATTGACTACGCCCACGGTTACAAGTATCTCGGCTTATGGTTACATGAAAGCCTCGATCCAATACATACTGCTAAAGAGCTAGCAAAATCAGCCAATAGAGCCTTGTCAACACTTATTACGAAATTCAAATGTGTGGGTGGAATGTCATACGATGTTTTTAATACTCTATATTCTAATCTTGTTCAACCCATCTTATCATACGGAACCGCAATTTGGGGTATCAGAGAATTCAGGTGTATCAATAATATCCAGAATAAAGCATGTCGTTTTTTTCTAGGTGTCGGAAATAAAACCCCAACCCTAGCGGTACGTGGTGACATGGGCTGGACAACTAACTTGACTAAACAAAAAATAGAAATTGTAAGATTTTGGAGAAGGTTATGTCAAATAGAGCCCTCGAGGCTAATCAGTAAAGTTAAAACATGGTCCTTTAAATTTAGAAAATCATGGAATAATTCTGTTTTACGTATTTTATCAGAACTTAAGATACCGATACCCGATTTACATGATATAAGGGAACAAGATTTTAAAATTATCAAACAAACTCTTTGGGAACATGACCAGAGACTATGGCTTCAGGGGCTGTGGAACGATAGGGGTTTGATTAATGGCAATAAACTCAGAACGTACAGATTGTTTAAAAATACTTTATGTGTCGAGCCATATGCACATTGTATCCTAGAGAGATCCCAGCGCAGTGTTTTAGCTAAACTTCGCTGTGGTACGTTACCCCTAGCCCTGGAAACTGGACGATACACAAAACCAGCTACAATACTTCATGATAGAATTTGTCGTTACTGTGATTTGTCTGCAATAGAGAACGAGACGCATTTTCTGTGTATCTGTCCGAAGTACTCTGACCTTAGAACGCATCTATGGGATGTAGCCTCTGCAGAATTCCAAGACTTTGCCTATTTATCGCCTGCCAACCAAATATGTTTTCTTATGACTTGCCCTTCACTGGCAAAAAGTTTAGCAAGGACCTCAAAAAAAATGTTTTTCCGAAGAAAATACTGCGTTTTTTAAATATTTCAACTTTTATAGTGATATGATCTGTTTTATTTTGATATTTTATCATAATGTTTCTATGTCATAATGTTATTATTTTTATTCCGTATATATTTAAATATTATATTTGTTTTTATCAAACGTAAAACTGGTTTCAAACTGTGATATATTTCTGCTGTTTTGCATACTACAGGTATATTTATGATTTTAAGATGTTTTTATTATATATATTTTTAAATGATTTAATACATTGTTAATTTGTGTCTCATAGGTCTCAAAGGCCCGATATCGTACTTTTTTTATATTCTGCCAACGTTTTTGTATTTTACTATAGTTGTACGATATGTGACACATTAATAAACTAATTCTTCTTCTTCTTCTTCTATATCTAAATTTTGTTCTGAAGAAATGTGAATGAATTCACTCTTCATAATTTGGTTAAATAAAATGAAACGAAGTTAATCGTTTCATTAATACTACTCAATATGATTGAGAAGTAATGAATGTGTAATTTATATATTTTATTTTCCCATTCGTATGAGATTATTTGAGGTTTTTGATTTCATTCTCAACTAACCAGGTGTTATATGAAGAATCCCATCCCCACCATTTAACCATCCATTCATTTTTTCCCTTTCTTCGTCTTTTTTTAATAAGTTTTTCAATAAACCATAGAGAATCTATATCTTTTGTTACTTTCATTAATTCATTCTGATAGAAGTTACCTTTTATATTTTGATTATGGAAATCTTTGACTTTATACATAGGAAAACCTTGAATTCTAAAACGCTTGTGAATGATGAATATTTCATTTGTCCATTTTTCTGTATGAGATTTAGAGAAAGTTTGTTTTAATTTTGATAATTTTACTAAATCGTTGATTGAATATTTATATGGTATTGGATTCCTCTGTTTACTGGTATTTAAATATAGAGTTGACCAAATCCTACTTTCATTTCTTTTATTTACCGCTGCCGGATATGTTTGAATAGAATTATGAAATGTATGATTATACGAAGAAATGATTTTTTGTAAATCGTCTATGTATCGATAATTCCTCTTATGATGGAAATAACGATACACTTTAAGTCTTAATGTTTTTATTAATCTCGCAGCGAAATTAGCTTTTGGTTTGTTGACTGAAGTGAAGAAGTAGATTGATTCATTTTCCATTAGTTATAAAAACCATTTATTTAGAAATTCTTTACCATTATCTGCTCTTATACTTTTAGGTTTTCTTCCCATTTCAAATATATCATTCATGGCTTTTGTTACTTCTAGCCCCGTTTTTCTTGTTAATGGCCTCACCCATCCATATTTTGAAAGAATGTCAACAGCGATTAGAATAAATTTTACATTATCATTTTCTGTAGAAATATTTTCCATTGACATGAGATCAATATCCCATTGAGAATCGATATGATGAACAATGACTTTAGGGTATAATTTCGGTTTTGATGGATTTATAAGAGTGGTATAGCTCTCCTGATTACTCAACCATTGTTTTATTTGAGTTTTCGATAGTTTTAATCCTTTATTTTTTGCAGCATGGTATAGTTTATTAACACTTGAAAAGCTTCCAGGGTTTGAGACTGTATCATATAATCCTTATTATTATCTTTAACCCTCTTAGTACCAGCGTAATTTTTCAATGACGTCATTCATGGCCCGGGTTAATTTGTGTTAATTATGGAAATCTTGTAAGCTATTTTTAATGACGTATACACCATTTACCGTCAGAGATATCTCTTCGGTCTTGTTAGAACAATTGTAGCCGAATACCTGATTATCTCGATTACAGGTATTTTTTTGGTAAATGAGACTTATTTTTGGGGTAAAAACCATGTTTTTATTCAAAAATTGGTGAATTTTGTGAAATTTCCGAATTCTGTATATGGTCAAAAATTTTGATTAATTTCTTTATTATATTAATTATTGGTATCACTTTTTCTGATTTTAGAAAATAGTCTCCTTTTGTATAGGTATATTTTTGGGGTAAAAATTGCATATTTGGATCAGAAATCAGGGAAATTGTGATTTATATGGTTACATTTTTTTTTTTTGCAATTTTTGCATACATTGAGATTATAATACATTTCAATCAAATTTGAACTTTGATCTCAATTGTGAACTATATTTTGGGTGAAATTCCCTTTTTTTAGTGCGAAAAACAGGGAAATTGTTACTATTAGTGATGTATCATTTTAAAATCATTTAGTAACTATGCAACCCATTCACAAAACAAAGTAAACTAAAAAAATTCAATTCAAAAGTCAAAACACATATTTTGTGTGAAATTCCCTTTTTTTGGTGTTACTATTATTGATGTATCATTTTAAAATCATTTAGTAACTATAGGCCTACAACCCATTCACAAAACAAAGTAAACTAAAAAAAAGTGGAATCATGTCAGCCTTCAAATTATTTACTGTGGTTTGAAGCTTTGTGGTTATAAATGAATATTAGCAAAGGGAAGTAATAGCTGAGCTCTTCTACTGTGGAGAAATATTCAGCCTTTTATGCTGGGAAAGAAAACATCTAGGACAGTCATTGAAATTTCGGTTTTATTTTTCTCTCAACAGGTAAATCATCCATTTTATTTATCTTTATTCTATATCTTAATGTTTATTAGCCATCCATGTATTTGATCAGGATAGGAATAAGTGTTGACAGTGTATATTATATGAAAAAATAATCATTATTGTGCTTCTTATGCGCTCAAATTCAAATATGGACGGTTATTGCTTATGTCATCCTAGACCGAATCATCCAGTCTCAAAATGCTGTCTGCCAATTTCACTGAGAGGCTGGATATTTCAGTCTACTATATCAGACTACTGTCAGCCATGCTGGTGTCTACACAAAATATTTTATGTCTTTTATGCTTGGAAATAACAGATCTTGCCTGGAATATACTGTTTTATTTCTTTGTCCACAGGTAGGCCTACACCAGCCTGGGTCCAAAAAAATATAAAATGTATGATGACATAGAATATGATTTTCATCAAAGTAGCCTAATATGCTGTTTCTTGATGTTATAGATATAAATGACACTGACTACTGACAAAATAAAAATTTATGAGGAGGGAAATGGTTGGGATGAAAGAACCAAGGTGCAAAGATAAAAAGAGGTAAGTAGGCTACCACATTTTATAAGTACCGGTATTAGTGTTTTTTGATTTTGATATCCTTATGAAGCTGTAGGCTACTATTCTAATTTTTTTTTTTAGATCTGTAGTCTATATTTATAAGATGGGATGGACTAGTCAAACACTTAATTTGTTTGGCTGGGAAATAAAAATATAAATTGTACGTTGACATGAAATATTGTATGGTTTCCTACTCCATTTATTAGTTGATTTTCATAAAAAGAATATGCTGTTTCTTGATGTTATAGATATAAATGACATTGACAGAATAAAAATTTATGAGGAGGGAAATGGTTGGGATGAAAGAACCAACTTACAAACATAAAAAGAGGTAAGTAGGCTACCACATTTTATAAGTATTAGTGTTTTTTTGATTTTGATATCCTTATGAAGCTGTAGGCTACAATTCATCCACTAATCAGTATACCCTATGCCATAAAAAAAAAGACAAGCATTATGTAGGAACGACTTGTATTTTGTGGTAGTTTTCACGATTTCTATTAGAATGTAGATCTAGATCTTATGGTTTCTAATTTTTTTTTTCAGATCTGAAGTCTGTAAGATTGGATGGACTAGTCAAACACTTAATTTGTTTGTAAATATATGGCTGGGAAATAAAAACGCAGAATCAATCAGATTTTAGTTAGTGCTATACTGTGATGAAGTTCGAAGCATGGTACATCACATAATGGAACCTTTGGTGTACAGGTCTTGCATTGACGTCTAGTCTGCTTTCTGTGTACATACTTCTTTTCTGAAGATCTTATGGTGCAAACTCTACAATCTGGTTTTCGTCCATCTGTTTTTTCCATGAAGTGCATTTTTCCATTTAACCTTTGTGGTGGATCGGCTGAGTTTGATGGACGACCTTGTTGAGATACTGAGGGACGTTGGTAGCTTCTAACAAGGCCATGGATTAATTGTAATCTAAACTCAAAGCTTGTAATTTTAGGTGCTGTTGTGGACTTGAGCATTATATTATACGCATTAGAGACAGCTGTAACAAGTAGATGGCAAAATACCATTTCTTGATGTTATAGATATAAATGACATTGACAGAAAAAAAATTTATGAGGAGGAAAATGATTTTGGATGAAAGAACCATGGTGCAAACATAAAAAGAGGTAAGTAGGCTACCACATTTTATAAGTATTAGTGTTTTTTTTATTTTGATATCCTTATGAAGCTGTAGGCTACTATTCTAATTTTTTTTTTTAGATCTGTAGTCTATATTTATAAGATGGGATGGACTAGTCAAACACTTAATTTGTTTGGCTGGGAGATAAAAATATAAATTGTACGTTGACATGAAATATTGTATGGTTTCCTACTCCATTTATTAGTTGATTTTCATCAAAGTAATATGCTGTTTCTTGATGTTATAGATATAAATGACACTGACAGAATGAAAATTTATGAGGAGGGAAATGGTTGGGATGAAAGAACCAAGGTGCAAAGATAAAAAGAGGTAAGTAGGCTACCACATTTTATAAGTATTAGTGTTTTTTTGATTTTGATATCCTTATGAAGCTGTAGGCTACTATTCTAATTTTTTTTTTTAGATCTGTAGTCTATATTTATAAGATGGGATGGACTAGTCAAACACTTAATTTGTTTGGCTGGGAAATAAAAATATAAATTGTACGTTGACATGAAATATTGTATGGTTTCCTACTCCATTTATTAGTTGATTTTCATCAAAGTAGTATGCTGTTTCTTGATGTTATAGATATAAATGACATTGACAGAATAAAAATTTATGAGGAGGGAAATGGTTGGGATGAAAGAACCAAGGTGCAAAGATAAAAAGGGATAAGTACCAAATTTTATAAGTATTAGTGTTTTTTTGATTTTGATATCCTTATGAAGCTGTAGGCTACAATTCATCCACTAATCAGTATACCCTATGCCATAAAAAAAAAAGACAAGCATTATGTAGGAACGACTTGTATTTTGTGGTAGTTTTCACGATTTCTATTAGAATGTAGATCTAGATCTTATGGTTTCTAATTTTTTTTTTCAGATCTGAAGTCTATAAGATTGGATGGACTAGTCAAACACTTAATTTGTTTGTAAATATATGGCTGGGAAATAAAAACGCAGAATCAATCAGATTTTTAGGTAGTATTATTGTAATGTTTCTGCCAATAGTTCTTGTAATCTACTATACTGTGATAAAGTTCGAAGCATGGTACATCACATAATGGAACCTTTGGTGTACAGGTCTTGCATTGACGTCTAGTCTGCTTTCTGTGTACATATTTCTTTTCTGAAGATCTTATGGTGCAAACTCTACAATCTGGTTTTCGTCCATCTGTTTTTTCCATGAAGTGCATTTTTCCATTTAACCTTTGTGGTGGATCGGCTGAGTTTGATGGACGACCTTGTTGAGATACTGAGGGACGTTGGTAGCTTCTAACAAGGCCATGGACTAATTGTAATCTAAACTCAAAGCTTGTAATTTTAGGTGCTGTTGTGGACTTCAACATTGTATATGCATTAGAGACAGCTGTAACAAGTAGATGGCAAAATACCTTTTTCCACCATTTCATTGACCTGTGGGACAGAGAATAATACGAATTCATCTGGTCAGATTGGTCGACACCACCCATGTACTGGTTGTAGCTGTCAATGGCTAGTGGCTTGACTATACTTCTATAGCCATTGACTCCATCCTTTGCTCTGATTCTCTTGGTGCTGGTACCAGGATCATCAACTGTTGATAGTAGGCATACTGGTCTCTTATCGTACCATCCGACCGCCATTAAATATTGGAGTTTGTAAAACATAAAGACAGGTGATAGTTCTTGTAGTGTTTTCTTATTTGTTCCTTGTTTGAATTGTTTTAGAATTAGCGGGTTACCAGCTCTGTTGTTCCTGACTGTACCACAAGCACCAATTCCACGCTCTTGAAGATTTAAAAAAAGTTGCATACTTGTAAAGAAGTTGTCAGCAAAGACGATGTGGCCCTCTTTTAATCCAGCGGTCAGGTCTGTAACAACTCTGTATCCCAGGTTTTTACTGGCCTCAGCTGTTTCTTTGCCTGTGTACAATTTCCAGTTATAGACGTATCCAGTTTTCGAGCCAGCAAGAACCCAACCTTTCATTCCCCACTTAGTTGGTTTGGACTTCATGTATTGCAGGAAGGAGACTCTACCTTTAAATGCCACCATACATTCATCAACGGAAACCTCCTTCTCCATATAAAAAACTGCATTCCATGCCGAAATGAGGCCTTCCAAAATAGTTCTTACTTTGTACGAACGGTCATGGTTTGGTTCGCCTCTTTCAGGTTGGATTTTGGAGTTGTCACAAAGATGAAGGAATCTCAAAATGGTTAAAAATCGATTTCTCGACATCACAGCTCTGAATCCTGGCCTGTCCAGCAAGGGATCCGTGTTCCAGTGTGTCTTGTAGCTCGATGACCTGTCAAGACCCATGAGGATAAGCAAGCCTAAAAAGGCTTTCATTTCAGCGACAGAGGTATCGTACCATTCTCGGACAACGGATTTGTCAACATTTTCCTGGAGTAGGCTGAACTGTGTAAAGTACCGGTTAGTTTCGTTTACTATGGTGTTGATTATATTTTCAGGAAAAACGGCATTAAAAAAATCAAGAGGAACATAAGAAGAGGTGTCGTATACAGGCTTTCCTGGAGATTGACAATCATAATCTGGCAACCATTTTGAAGATAAATTACCTGGTCGAACATCATCCCATTTCTCATCTATGGCAGCTATACCTCGTCCTCGTCCTCGTCCACGGGGTTCTCTACTACAACTACCGGTACTTCTACTAGATGTTCCCTGAATTCGTACACCCGGACCTCTGGCTCTCACTGTACCTAAACTTATTGGCCTAAAATCACTCCCAGTTGGAGTTGGAACATCAAACACACTATTCAAAGGTTCTTCATTTCCATTGACCTCCATTGGCTCGAAATCAGAACTTTCATCATCACTTCCGTTATCATCCCCACTAGAATCATCTGAATCAGAATTTGCAAACAATTCCCTGAGCTCCTCTTCGGAGTATCTTCTAGCCATCTTGTTTTATATAGTATGTAAAAGTTTTGTTTACGAATAAATGTTTTATGAAATAGCTGTAATATTTTCAATGGAAAGAAAGCAGTAGGCTAGGCCTTGCTAGCTGTCAAAATTCGGTGGGTTTGTTTTGCCACATTGCCTAACTTCTGCATCGTACCCATCTGCACAAAAACAACTTCATAGGTAAGAGTAATCTAACCCTATATCTGGGAATTTATCAGAACCCTTTAGGTTATCGTATTTACAAGTCGTTATTGTGCAGTTGGACACGAAGCAGCAGGTTAGGCAATGCGGCAAACTGAACCTACCGTTCAAAATTGTAGCAGACGAATTTGACCAGGAAAGCCCGTGTTTACATTCTAAATCTATAAATAGATTTGACAACAAGGATACCCCTCATTAGCATAGAATTACTAAATATTATTTGCAAAAGATAACGTTTCAATTTGTTTAGTTTCTAATATCTTTATTCAAATTATAATGGAATTGAGATAGAAATTCACAAATAAAACATCTTTAGAAAAAAAAGTGTCTGGTAATAGGATCTAAAATTAGATTGTGACGTAGACGCACCGAATTCCTTTCAAAACATAAATAAAGACACTTCGGTCAAACATTATAGTTTTGAATATCTATCAAACTACAGTGATTTTTTAAAATGACAACATGAAATAATTTCAATGATAACTAATAATATATCTTGGATTCATTGATTGCTTGAAGTAATTGTTCAGTCATGAAATCGAAAGTAGATTTGTTATGGCATTTATCGCGGGAATCTTTTTCTATAAATAGCCTAGTCTGGAGTAACCCTCATTAGCATAAATACAAGTTGCGTTCATTTTACACCTTGTTTTCATCGAAAAAACGAAAAAAATCGTGCCTCTCTACTTTTAGTAACTCATGAATCATCCTGCTTCATAATATTTTATGTTCTATTATTGACCGTTTCCATTGTTATTGGCTCCATTCATTGAATAGAAAAGGATTTGTTTTACAAAAATGGTATTCCGTAACTAAAAATTGACTATGACGTCATAAATTGTTGAAAGAAAAACAACATCCGGTCGAAAATTTATTGAACACATAACATAATGTAGAAATATTATATTCTATAGTAGGCCTACTGAACAAAATGTAGGAATACATCTTACTTTTCAATAATGAGAAATTATTGATTTACTTTATTACCGTGAAAAAAATAAACGACTTCGGAATTCCTGAGGGAAATCCAAATGACGTCACAAAAATCTCATTAGCATAAAATATCATGGATTTCACATTTTTTACACATCGATATGAAATCGTCCATAAATATACCGATGAAAACACACTAAATTATGTTCTTTAAAAAAAAATATCGTTGACCATACATCAATATGAAAAATCAAAATTACGCACATGACACTCGCAAAAAATCAATGTTTTCACAAAAATCCGAAGAGGAAACACATACTTATAAATAGACCAACACTTTGGGAAAACATCATTTACATATAATAACATACGGAATACGTAAAATTCGGGCGATATTTTGGTCAGAAAACGAAATATTTCTTGTTACGCTCAGCTCGACAAAAGTCGAGTACGGGAGTTCGACGTCATTTTCTTAGCTCGACAAAAGTCGAGCACGGGCCTAAGAGGGTTAATATCATCCATATTCTATTATCTCTTTACTACGACGATTGTAAACTCAAATGAATAGAATTCATTGTGTTCTATTTTTAATATAAAAGTAGATAATGATAAATTTAGAATTTAAAACCATTGAAATTTGAATAAAGTTTTGTTTTCATTTTTAACTATAACAAAATAATATTCTTTAAAATCTTCTAATTTAAGTAAATGTGTTCTTCGTAATCACTGAAATAGATTTGTTTTCTTATATAAAATTTAATAATTATATTCTTCATTATTAACTATTAAAGTAACCAACTTTTTAAGTAGCAATTGTAAGAATGGGATTTTTGAATATATTGATTAATGATATTTCTTTCAGATTACGTTATGAGTTGGTATCACACGATTATCTCTCTTTACTTATTTCTAAGTTTTGATTATTTTAAATATACTAGCTGAATAGAATCAAATAGCACTTTGAATATATAGTTGTAGCTTTATGACCTAGGCTCGTGCTTTCTATGAGAATCACATTCTCATATCACTCTAACTCTACCATTCATGTAAATGTTTTGGAAACATATGATTTATATGTAGAGATCGCAAAACACATACTTAGTCATTCAATTAAATCATTTCACCTATTGTCTCTCAATCGTTTCTTTTATTCTAAGATTGACATCTTATTTATTATTCCCTTTCATCTCATTTAATACTCGATATTCATCATTAAATATTTATAATCTACTTACTTGACGGAAGAATCGTTCCTATGTGTAAATCACTATCATATGTCTTGATTTAACTAACCATTTATTCACACATTTAAACCTTCCTTTGAATCCATTGTTTCATTTATGGGATGATCGATAATTGCATCAATAAAAGCAATCCCTATCAATTGACTATTCATATTCTAACAATAAATCATAACGATAGTCTTTGAACTCATTCTTCCTTCTTATAAATATTTAAATAAGGTTAGATGTGTTTTACGCTCTCTTACCGTTTCTTATTAATATTTAATTAGATGTGCATTGTGCTCTCATGCTAAACATATGTTCTATGATCGCTTATCGTTTTCTCATTAATATTTAATTAGAATGTGTATTGCGGTCTCTTGCTAAAATGTGTTTTGCTGTCTCTGTTTTCTACTACTAACGGATAACGAAAAAACTTCACAATTGATCTCGACTAACGAAAAAAATTCACAATTTATTCTTTATTTTTAGATAATAACTAATAATGAACCTAATGTTGTTGTTTGTCTTGAAGGGATTGTAAAGAAGTTTTCTTCATTTTTTATGTGTATCGGGGATAGCATCACTTTACAATTCCAATTTTCATTCCGATGTCTGTGGTTCTTGCAATTCCATTAACACTAAAGCGGCTCTCACACTCTGCCGTGTAGGCCTACCGTGTGCCACCGTGCGCGAAAATGTCTGCGGACGGTGGAGAACGGCGAGGGCACACGGTGGTTCGTTATCTAAGCGGGCAACACGTTCATAGGGCGTTGCCGCTTACTTGTGGCCGGTGGGACCCGGCGAAAGTTTTGGGCATGTATCAAAATCCACCGTATGCAACGGGTATTAAGCGGGTTGTGAACGTGTCATGAACGTTTTGATACCGGGGACTCGCTCCGAGCGGTGAGGGGACGCTATATGTCTGTTACGTGGCTGCTACAAACCCGGTGCACACGTTCGAGACCCGGTATAGGCCCGGTTTGGGCCCGGTATGAAAACGGCCAAAATGTTTAACACCCGGTATGCGCCCGGTGAGAACGGTCAGAAGATGGCAACGAAACGGTGAAATAGTGAACGTTCGGTAGGCCTTAAATCTTGTTCGTGGCTACCCCCGCGATATGATAAATACACTTAAAGTTATGTTTTTACAAAGTTTCATGCTTGTATCACTATCTGCATGATTGTTGTGTTAATCCGCCCCACTATATCAGCGAATAACGACAAAATTGTGAAGTTTGTTCGAATAGCGAATAACGAATAACGACAAAATTGTGAAATTTTGTTCGTTATTCGTTATTGGTTTTTCACCTTTTTCATATTAGGTTGTTTTTCTATTGTGATTTTGGTTAAATGCTCCTTCTTGCTTGATATTAACATTCCAATTGTCAGGTTAAGCTAGACAAATAATAACAGTTTGTATGACCATGTCACTCTGGTAACTACAAATACATTTAAGCAAGATGTGATCTGCGGGCAGCTCATGTAGTAGACATCTTGAAAAATGACCGCCATCTTGGATTATTTTCTTGGCTACCCTCTTTATATGATAAATACACATAGACTCATGTTCTTACAAATTTCATGCTTGTATCATTATTTGCATGATTGTTGTGGTACGTTACCCTACTATTTGGCTGACATCTTGAAAAATGACCGACATCTTGGATTATTTTCTTAGCTACCCTCTTGATATGATAAATACACATAAATCATGTTCTTACAAATTTCATGCTTGTATCATTATTTGCATGATTGTTGTGTTAATACGCCCCACTATATCAGCGAATAACGACAAAATTGTGAAGTTTGTTCGTTATTCGTTATTGGTTTTTCACCTTTTTCATATTAGGTTGTTTTTCTACTGTGATTTTGGTTAAATGCTCCTTCTTGCTTGATATTAACATTCCAATTGTCAGGTTAAGCTAGACAAATAATAATTGTATGACCATGCCACTCTGGTAACTACTAATACATTTAAGCAAGAGTGATCTAGGAGCAGCTCACGTGGTAGACATCTTGAAAAATGACCGCCATCTTGGATTATTTTCTTGGCTACCCTCTTTATGATAAATACACATACACTCATGTTCTTACAAATTTCATGCTTGTATGATTATTTGCATGATTGTTGTGGTACGTTACCCTACTATTTGGCTGACATCTTGAAAAATGACCGCCATCTTGGATTATTTTCTTAGCTACCCTCTTTATATGATAAATACACATAAAACCATGTTCTTACAAATTTCATGTTTGTGCCATTATTTGCATGATTGTTGTGCTAATCCGCCCCACTATATCAGCGAATAACGAATAACGAACTAACTTCACTCAGCTTTCATGGATGTATAATAAATATATTATATACTGTTTTCTGATTAAACAATATCGCTTTTTAACTTCAAAAAAACCTCACGTGACCTAATTTACACACATCAAAAATCCGTTTTGAATCTCACTATGCTTGATTTACTATTTAAAATGATATATGACACTGTATGTTCAATTTAAAATTGCGCATTTTGAAACTTTAAAAATTCGATAATAGGCATACTTTTTCCTGTTTTGACTTCAGGCGTTTTTAAGCCTAGCGCTTTTTATTTAAAAAATCCAACTTCGTTTTACATGAAACAAAATTTTTCAATCTTTTGTCCCGCATCGATTTTCTTTTTATTCATAATTTGGAATTAATTTTCCATTAAATTACTGATTACTGAAAAACGTTTGATAATACGCTTAATATTTTGTATATTACGTAGTAATTAAAATATATAAAGTAGTTCTGGATTTAACAGATTATACAGTATCATTATGACTCCAGACAAGTTGCCTAATGAATATAATAAACTCTTATTCACCATTTTTGAGAATTTTGCTTTATTGGCCATTCTAAAAGGTAGTATTCCTTTAAAATTGGTTGGGAAATTGGCACTCTGATCTTTTAACTGTTTTCCTCAACAGGAGGTTGCTATTCTGCTGACAGAAATGATGGTGGCTGAGGTAGAATTATTTTGTGAAAAGGGAAATTTCGCATTTGAGGATGCCAAAAGGTGGTTGTGTAGCCTTGCAAAACACTCTTCTGAGACTATTGTTATGCAGTCGTTTCGTTCATCGCTGCTTTCTAAAAAAGACAAAAAAAAAAAAAAAAAAACTGTACACACAGGACAAAAAGGAAAAGAAACTTCAAGCTATGTTCGCTACGCAATATAGATTTCCAGTTCGTCAAATTTTGTCGCATGAAAAACTCTGTGAGAAAGAGGTAAAACTGACAGAGGAGAATCGTGCTCTTAGCAAGGACATTCAGTTGAAAAACTTTTGTTGAAGTCCATATTATTCCATAGCCAATAGTGGCACTGGATGTTGTTGTTAATGTTTCAATAATATTTAGCTTATAGCAAATCTGAAAATAGAAATATTTCTGTAATAAATAATGATAGAAATGTTGTAAATAAAAGTTAAAACTATAAATACATTCGGGACGAATGTTTAAAGAAAAGGGGGGCAATGTAACGATTTAGCCTCTAAGCACTCTACTCACTCTAGATCTAAGTTCTAAGCTAACATAAAAATGGCGCCTTTATTTTTTTATCAATCTAAAATGAAGATTCTCATAGTTAAATATGGAATGACATTTATGGTTTCCTACACCACATAAACTAAACATGTTTCATATGCATGTTTGCATAAAGTTAGATTAGAAATTATCGTTAATTTAATGGATTCATCACTTTTTCTAGACCATTCGTGAAAACCACGCACACCGCCATTTCTGGTCGCTATGTTTATATAATGACATCATAGCGAAAGCGGAAGTTCGATTCCTGTGCCGTTCTGTCTCCTTTTTATCTGTTTCTTATTCACAGAAAGTTAACCCCAAAATTCCTACATACAGACCCATACTAAATAATGTTATTTACTCTAATTGTAATAAAAGAAAAGATTGAGATTAACCCATGTCCTTGTAAAAGCCGTAAAATAAGCTGAACTAAGCACGACAACACGAACGCGCATTGTTTACCGTGACGTCCGCAGTGACGTAATAAATAAAGGACGCGTAATCCATGCTACACTCTCATTAAAGCTATCATGCTCTAACTTAGCTAAAAATAATTATTTTTTTTAAAAAATAAGTCCATTGGTCCGCCATATTTACCACTAGCAGCCGCCATATTTGCTGAAGAAATATGGCCGCCACTAACCCACTATAAAACCCAGGTAAGCCACGCCCATCGTCCAGTTGATACGCGAACTTCAAACTATCAACATCGATGAACGACACTCACAGTGAAACCAACTTAGCTTGAAACTAGTCAACCTCGCCTTTCAAAACAATAAAAATGGAGACTCAGGTAAGAAAATACAAAACACGTTTCTCAATTTGCAAAATACTCACTAATGTATCATCTTATATGCACAATGCAGCTGCAGACGTGTACTTCTGATAAGAAAACAGACTTACCTGTGTTTTGTACCACGATTATTTCTTTATGTATATACAAATGATAATCTTTGAGGCTTATGAAAAGAGTCATTTCAATGTTTTCATTTGGCATATGTAGTACAGATTCTGATTGATATTGATGCATAGGATAAATATTTCCAATATTTTAGAAATATAATTATGATAATAGCATACAATTATAATGTAAACTAGTTAGTTACATTGATATATCTCTGTGTAGTCTGCTTGGTGGGAAATAAGGGAAGTAACTCTTATTTGTCACAAAGTTATTATTAGGGAAATTTTAAAATAACTTACTCTCTACGTTTGTGATATAAATTGTAACTAAATTTTTCGTTTTTTTTTCTAGGAACAAGAAGAAAAAAATATTATGGACAGTATTTTTTCCGAGCAGTACGGTGTCAAATCTACACACCCATACGATCGACCAGAACATTCAGAAAATATTGATGATGTTCTGTGTGATGACAATGATCACTCTAGTGTATTAATGATGATAATGATGAAGAAGAGATAGAAAACCAGAATTTCTTTCAAAATTTGTAAGATAAGATTGTTTTATTCTGCACAGTTATTGTTATTATTATAAACAAACTATGACATAAAATATAATACATTTATCATATTTTTTTTGCATTTATACAATTTTTTTATTCTGTTATATCATAGAAGTATAATAGTTTCTAATTCTATGGTTATATCAAAAGATTATTGTAAAAATTTCAGAGATCAAGACAAATTTCACCAAGAGAGAGAGAGATACATGTATACTAAAACAGAGACGGTTTATAGTATTGGAGGGAAAACTTTACGACCTAATAAAGAACTCATTTTGTTTTGTAAATAAAAATCTAGTATAGTCACAATTTGTTATGAACAGCAATAGACAATATTTCACGAGCACGGATATGGTTTATAAATATACATGCATGATCATGTATAATGTATTTGAAAATAATCCCGATTTCATTACGATCGTGAAATTTGATCTAACCTCAATATCCATTATTGTTTGTTTACGTCAAAGACAAGGTTGGTGGGTTTCACTGTGAGATTTGATCTTGACCTGCCGAGATCTGACAACCAACTGATTGATGGGCGTGTCTTACCTGGGTTTTATACTGGGTGGGTGGCGGCCATATTTCTTTAACAAATATGGCGACTGATTATAGTAAATATGGCGGACGGACAGTCTTAATTATTTTTTTTAAGATAATTATTCTTAGCTAAGTTAGAGCATGATAGCTTTAAGACTAAAATGAGTTTCTCCAAGCAGATCGACCTCTCTGACAAAGTAAGTAAATAATCTCAATATTGGAGATGGGGAAATAATCTAATTGGGGAAAAATATAAGACTGTGAATAAATTAAGGTTTAATCATCATCCAAAAGGATTCCTTAAATAACATAGTTGGAGAAAATCTCCTATCTCGAAATTGGAGAAAGATTAAAATCCCCAAACCATTGGAGAAAGTCCCCAAGCGTTGGGGGAAATCCCCAAGTGTTGGAGAAAGTCAAAATACCCAATCTCGAAATTGGGGAAAGATTAAGCTTGTAGAAAATCCCCCAACCGTTGGAGAAAACCCCCAACCGTTGGAGAAACCCCCAACCATTGGAGAAAACCCCCAACCGTTGAAGAAAACCCCAACCGTTGGAGAAAATCCCCAACCGTCGGAGAAATATTAAAATTGGAGAAACCTTAATCTTAAAGCTTGGAGAAACATTTCTCCAAGATCAGATAAACAATCAAAATTAAATATCAACATTTATAACTTTTATGAAACAATAATAATATAAAATAAGTACCGTAACTTTAAGTTACAAACCTCGTATACTCAAATATAAGAGTAAGATAATAAAACTTACGTATATAATATAATAATAAATTAATATTAATAATAATAATTAATAAGCTTATAGTTTAATTCCAGAATTATAGTTTGGAATAAGCTAAATACAGATGTTTGGAGAAGCTGGGGAGATACCTGTTTGATTTGTTTCATTTTAGCGTTTACAAATAAAAGTATTGTTGTTTATTTGTGTGTTTTGATTTCTCTCCAATTTTGTAGCATTGCAGGTTTGATGTTGAAAGGGTCCTTATATTTATAGATTGATAACAAACTCCCTTCATCCTGACAGATTCTGGGATTTGTTACAACTGACAAAGATATGTTGAATTAAAACTGTCAGAATTATGAATTCACCAGCAGATACTTCCCATTTAACATTTGGTACACCCGATATGATCATAATTATGTATATTATAATATTCAATTCCGTTATGATTGTTGGGTAACAAAAATATTATGCCAAATGTTAAAATTATGTTTTAAAATATTGGTGTTTGTTGGTCGATACAAATCTAAGATTAATCGTATGTACAACATAAACATTCCATTTAAAATGTAGAGGTTATGTACCACCATATGTCGACTCTACAGACTCGATTTCACATCGGTTGTTTGGCGTTAACTGCCTGGTGTTGGCTTGACATAGTGAGTTACATGGTCTATATGCAAAATAGGTGCGACATAGGCCCGATATCGTCAAATCTCTTATTTATTGACTACCAAATGTCTACATCGAATCAGTTTTACGTCAGTAAAAAGTAAAAATGTCACATCGGATGTTGGTCGTGAACCGCCATTGACCCGATGTCGGCAAGATTTCGGCTTGACATCGTGAGATAGATCGTATTTATGTAAAATAGGTCCGACATAGGCCCAATATAGTCAAATCGCTTTTTTATCGACTATCAAAAGCCGACATCTTTCCGATATCTGTTTTGCATCAGTAAAAATAAAAATGTCATATCGGATTTTGGTCGTGAACCGCGAATGACCAGTGTCAGCAAGATTTCGGCTTGACATCGTGAGAAAGATCGTCTATTATGTAAAATAGGTCCGACATAGGCCCAAATGCCGACATCGTCGTTCCGATATCAGTTTGTGTCACATAAAAGGTCCGACATAGGCCCAATATAGTCAAATCGCTTACCTGTTGACTATCAAATGCCGACATCGTCGTCCCGATATCAGTTTTGCGTCAGTAAGAAATAAAAATGTCACATTGGATGTTGGTCGTAAACCGCTAATGACCCGATGTCGGCAAGATTTCGGTCTGGCATCGTTAAATAGATCGTCTATATGTAAAATAGGTCCGACATAGGCCCGATATAGTCAAATCGCTTATCTATTGACTATCAAATGCCGACATAGGCCCGATATAAGTTTTTGCTTTAGTAATGATAAAAATGTCACATCGGATAATGGCCATAAATCACGAATGAACCGATGTCGGCAAGATTTCGGCTTGACATCGTGAGATAGATCGTCTATATCTATAATAGGCCCAACATAGGGCCGATATGGTCTGAACCGACATAAATCAGCATATATATAGCCGACATAGGGCCGCCGTCGGGTCGAGATTGTAAAACGATGCTGACGTGCCGAGATTGAGCCGATGTTGCGATATTTGCTGGGAACGAACAAGATACTTTTTTTGAACAATTTGTGGTGTGAGCACAGGTTTTTGACATTCTGTCAATAAAATAAAGTCATTGTTGAAAAATAGTGTCTACGTATATTTAAAATGCCAATGCAATGGTTTATAGTACTAAGGCACAAATGTACTAAACCGAAGTTGCTTATTTGTTTGTGAAAGGGTACTGCTTCACTTTTTTGGGCGGGGAATTGCTTACTTATGCCTCAGGTGTACATTTATTAACAACGCAAACGACAGTAGTTTTTTTTTTGTTCGTTTTCAAAATGTTTCTACTTCCATCTTCATATCAGCAATTTGGATATTTGAGCCTTGAGGGGAAGTAATTATGGGTAAAATCAAAGGGTTATTTCATTATTTTTGTATTTTGAGTTGTTTTTAATATTTGAGTTAAAAAAATAAAAAAATGACTCAACCTTCAACACCAGAAAAAAAGAAATTCAAATTTGATCAAAATGAAATGACTGGTGTTTCATAATGTTTCACCAATTAAAATTAGTGAAAAGAATAACACTTATTTCACGTGTTCTATTCAAACGGAAACAGAAGTCCACGAAATGGTGTGTTTGTCACCAGATAACTGAAAGGTTTTTCAAAAAGCCGAAAGAGACTATGGCTATGAGGAGAATAAATAATGTGAATAAATTGACAAGTAGAAATCAAACAGTAATAGAAGAACAGAATATGAACTTCTTGGCAATCTGTATGATATTGGAAAGAACGATACAGATTGTGATTTAAAAGTAAAATGTCCATGTTGTGCAAGTGGCATTAATTATGAATCAGTGAAACATGTAGCAACAATAAGATGTTCTAAATGCGACATGTTAACCAAAACGGCTAAAATTGTGTCTGCGATGACGACACGAATAGATGGAACGCAGGATAATGGAATTAATCAAAAAGTTTCAATTATGCTATGAAAGATTTTCTTTTGAAGGTTAACAAGGAACATTTGATAACTGATGCTAAAGGGTTGAAGCATTTTTTTTGAAACAAAGTGGCAAAATGAATGTTTTGATTGAAAACATGAAAAGAAATTTCATTTGATGCGTAAAAGATACGATTCATGAATATGTGATCGTATATTGTCATGACTTCTGTTAGTGGGTATAAATACAGATGACAATTATTGTCAATTGAATGATAACAACAGTTGCTGGTGGGTGTATTTTATTTGACTGTTAAGCATTGGTGTTTTATTTTAGTTACAAATACAAATGTTAGACTAATTTTTTCCTAACGAAATAGTGTATGAATAAGGTGATGTACATCCTGTTTGTTATTAGCTTTTTTTTTAATTTCGATAGTGTTGTTTTAATGAGTAATAAAACTTTAGTTAAGTTATCTTGCATAGTGTATTCTAAAGGATAAATATGAAACTGTTATATTGATTTTGAAATATTTTTTAAATTTGGGTAACATTGTCTATTATTATTATTGTTGTCAATTAGTATGATTATGTTGATGGGTCATTTGTTTTGGTGCAATGTTTTTTTATTCTTCAATGAGGTAAGAATGTAGGCTTAGTTAATACAAAGTGTTTGTCACAAGGAATGATATGAAAAGTTGTTACATACAAATGTTTTTTTTTTTTATATGTTATGTATATTGTTAGGTAGAAAAATAATATCATTTATGTGTTGTTTTCAATTTACCTAAATGTGTATTAAGTTACTTTAGGTATTTTTAGCCATCTCTGTACCCACATTTTGACTTAAGGTTATTGATTGGGCTAGCGTTCGAGAAAAAAACACGAGATGGAATTTTTGCGAATTACTTATTATTTTTGGGCTCAGGCTGTAGATAATTATTATTACTTTATTTGTAAACTATATAGAATGAAAGAAACTGACAAGAAATTAGGTATTTCGTTAGTTTTTGCTAAAAAATTATGAAAAAGTAGAAAAATGTGTCCCGGTTGGTACAAGATTTCTCAGCCATTTTTTATTGGAAAATTACGATCTTGGTCTTGATTGAAAGCTTATTCAATAAGGAGAGTTTTTTCGAAAATTATAATTAGTTTGGCCCCTGGAAAATGTCTGCCGGACCTACGTGTAAATTTTCGTATTTCAATGGTAACCACCAAAATAATATTATAATAATACACTAAGTGACATTCAACCCATTTGGACAAACATATTTACAATGTACAGCATACAAATTGTTTACAACATGTATAGTTTGGCTATATAAAGTATTATTTTGTTTCTTAAATAAGACAATATGTGACTTCAAAATCAGTCTAAGAAACACTTCACATTGTATTTGCTTTTGTTCTTTTTGAATTTGTGACTTCACGCTTAAGGAGGGGAAAGTAGCTGTTGATGTAAAATGATAAGAGTGTTGATTTACACCGTTTCCTAAAGTCAATATCCACAGTGCATATACCTTTATGAGTGTAAAACACCATAACGCATGTTAGGATTTCTGTAACAGCCATTTGACCCTGTATTTGAAAAATATAGGGATATGTACTTTTGATCTTTAAGTCGCCATTCTCATCCTCCTGACAAATTGCAGCCAATTTTAAGGCAGTCCTTGAATGAACACTTTTATATTTGAAAGAGCATTTCACTTCAAGTAGAAACTTCCCACAAATCTTGCAGTCAATGATACCATCTGGGGAGCATCACAAAAAAGAATAAGCATCCTCCTTAAACATACTAATACCTGGGACAGATAGCTGACACTGCCTGTGTCTGAACCTATGAGCTTTCAAGAACATATTTCTGGCCTTATCCTCAAAGCGCCTACCAAATTGAATTGCTGGTGGAAGACCTGAGTGAACAAAGGGGTCTTTCATCAAACTTTCACCTGTTTTGGTGTGGTTGGTTGATGAGCAAATCAATTTAAAGTTGGAGGCAGTAACAATACCTTTTCTAATATTGTGCCAGTTGTTGTTGCTTGCCTGACCTCGAGTAAAGAGCTCCATATGTGCTCCTCTTCTTGGCCCCATTCTTTCCTGGAAATTGACAATAGGCACCAGCCTCTGGAGATGCCTGTTTATCTACTGGAAATAGTTGTTGTTGTGGTGGTGGTGTGTCGGAATCCGATGAGTCGACTGTATCTACTATTGAATAGTTTGAACAAGTTCTGAAAAACAATCATAAATCATTTACTGTTGTTCCATACAGTATATAATTTATAAAATGAAACAAAGTTTTACGCCCTACTTGTTTGCACCCATAGAGAATCTAATCATACAGTATAGATTAAGATTACCTAGCATATAAATTATATTATACAATCTGCAATGATTTCCAGTATCAGCAATGTACTGATGAGACCCGGAAGGTCTAAATATGGTACCGTACCGTTTGCAGTTACACGTAGATTTATATGAATTTAAATACAAACTTACTTTGATATGGTCATAAAACGGTCTAGAAAGCCGCATTGCTAAAAAAAAGGCCATCTAACTTTTGAAGCACTAGCTCCATTACCACTACGTGCACCATCTCTTATTTTCTTCTTCTGAATTCTATAACTATCCTTGATGGATTTCCATTTGGTTTTGGCTTCTGTAGCATCTAAAACACGTCCAAATTGAGTTATGTTATATAATATATAATTATATTATAATTAGGGTTATAAAGTTTGAGAGTGAGACTTGATGAGTGGTAGGATGAAATCTACATGAGTTGGAGAAAGAAATGAAAATATGCAGCATCTCAAATCATTAAGCCTATCATAGATTAGTCATTGACATTGTGATTGCAAAAAAGAATCTTTTCGGCTAAATTAGATTAGAAATTCTAGTCTAGAGGGCTAGGCTGAGCAAAATATTGTATTTGTAGGCTTACGTAATGTAAATGTCCTCTAGCCTAGACAAGTTTTCTTACCTTTCAGTCGAAACTGTTCTGCCAAATCCGCAAAGGTTTTCTCACTCAAGTCCCTGTTCATATAATCCGGATGCGTGGGATTATAGATGAATTCATATTGAAAAATTCCATTGATAAAAGCTTCTTTATCAAAAGACGACTTCGCCTTTGGTGTAGACGTCGATGCCATTTTTTGCTCAGTCTGATTAGTCTGCTCTGTTATGACGTAATGACGTCAGCTTTTTAATGTCTCTGATTGGCTGCGAAGTCCAAAGCGAAGCGAAGAAGTAGGATCATATCCTACTCATTCGCTTCGCTCGAAAATGCGTTTGCGGCGGAACAGCGAAGGCGAAACTTCGCTTCATAGCTGAGCTTTAAAGCGTGCTTTACTGAAGCGAAGAAAAATCGTCGCTTCGCTGCTTCGCTTAGCGGAGTATAAACCGGCCTTTAGCATACTGCAAAGATGTGAACTAAAACCAACTCTAACTAAACCTCTCTTAGGAAATTTTACGACCGCCATCAAAAATTGATTTATCAATACAAATCATCTGTTTGTGTTATGACTGCAAATGCTTTTGCTAAACGATTCTTTTTAAAGGGCCATTCTGCTTTTTTGAAAAAAGTTTCCATTATCAAAAAAATCGCAAATGCTACCTGAGAGTATTTTTAAAGTATGCTTATTGCATCTCCATATCTTCTTGATCAAACTGAACTTGGTTTTAAAGGGTTAATTACAAACAGGGAGTACTGATTATTAATTAAGCAATTTGACCTAGTTTCGGTGTTTGCCCTTTAAATGGCTTTATATTTTTAGCTGAAACCTATTTAAATACACAAGAGGGACATTTCTCTACAATTAGGCGTTTATTTTACTCAAATCCGTTCAGTAGTTTCCTATCAGCGTCCAAAAAACATAACACACTTAAAAACCTTACGTAAGGTTTTTAAAAAATTTAGCATGTTTTTAGCGTTTAAAAATTAACGGCTGGATTTTTTCAGTTAAAACTTTAAGATACAATAAAGGGCACATAGTTACAGAATTTGGTGTAAAGTTTTCACAAATTTGAGCAAAAAAAAATTTTGACATAAATAAAATTCAGACTGTCCCTTTAACTTATCCCCACGAAGCTGTCGAGTTATCACCTTATTTTTGTAATTTTACTAGACACTACTCTTGTTTTGCCTCCCTCTATCTTAAATATTAAGCAGCTATTACTGGTGGTGTTCTAGGCAGTATTTGCTTCCTCGTGCATTGATAGCGTACGGATTGAGTTTGTGTAAATTTGTCATCGAGTCATGTTTGTTTCATCCGACGCTTTTTCACGTTTTTGTTTTGTAGTTTTGTGGATGTTTAACAGCTAGGACGGGTGTGGCGCCAGGCAGGGTATGCTTACTCTTCTAGACACCTGATACCACTTTTCATTATGATATACTTACTCATGTATGATTGATATAATTCCTCATGTGAAAAGTTCTTAAGCTGTTACCTATGTTTCGTCAAAATGTCCTTTTGGATTTCGAGTTTCGTTTTGCGAATCGGATCGTCAGTACTTGGTTTCTTTATTCAGGGGCTTTTGTTGTGGCAGTGATGACAATACTGCAAGTTTGCAGCTTTTGCCATCATTTGGCATTTAGAACAACGCTTCTAATCTCAGTCGATTATAAAATCGGATTTGGAGTGCTGCTGGTGCTCAGGCCCAATTCCAATGCTTGTTGACCTCTGGACACTCAGGGTCAAGCATGTATATATGTTTATGGTTTTAAAAAATATTTGGACGGTTTCATGGTTTTAAATTGAAATGTGGATTCAGTGAAAGAACTGACTTTAATACTATATTTTGATCAATCAATAATTTTGGTGTATATCATTATATTATATTGGTAACTGGTTGGCTTGCCATTTTTCATGTCGGCAGCTAAAATAAAAAATGAATTTATATTTATATTTTCAATCAGCTGTGCCATATCACTGCCAATAAAGTTTACCTTAATACCTATATTTTAGTCTTATCTTTTCTGCAATAAAGTCAATGCACTTACGTAATTGTCATCGGGTGATAGGTGCTTTTTCAGCTCTCCTGGGATGTCTTTTTGAACGTTTAATCTAAAAGCAAATGCAATCTACAAATTGGTACTTAAAGATAGGTTCCCTTATTTTCATTTTTGAAAACAAACTATCCTCCTTTTTTATACGCCCACGCCCACACATTAATGTGGGCGTATATTGTAGTCGCCCCTGTCTGTCCGTCCGTCCACAATTGCTCGTTAACACTCTAAAAGTCACAATTCTTAAACTTGCTGAAATTGTTTATTATCACCCAAGGATGAACCCTATTGAAAATCAAACGAATCGAAAAATATTTAATATGACTTATTGCCCTTGTTCTTCAAAACGCGTTCAATTTTTAGCTTGTTAACACTCTACAAGTCACAATTCTTTACAGATTTTGACGAAACTTACTGCAATTGTTTATTATCACTCAAGGATGAACCCTATTGAAAATCAAATGAATCGAAAAATATTCAATATGACTTATTGCCCTTGTTCGTCAAAACGCGTTCGATTTTTAGCTTGTTAACACTCTACAAGTCACAATTCTTTACAGATTTTGACGAAACTTACTGCAATTGTTTATTATCACCCAAGGATGAACCCTATTGAAAATCAAAAGAATCGAAAAATATTTGATATGACTTATTGCCCTTGTTCTTTAAAACGCGATCGATTTTTAGCTAGTTAACACTCTACAAGTCACAATTCTTTACAGATTTTGACAAAACTTACTGCAATTGTTTATTATCACCCAAGGATGAACCCTATCGAAAATCAAAGAATCGAAAAAATATTTAATATGAATTATTGCCCTTGTTCTTTAAAACGCGTTCGATTTTTAGCTTGTTAACACTTTACAAGTCACAATTCTTTACAAATTTTTACGAAACTTACTGAAATTGTTTATTATCACCCAAGGATGAACTCTATTGAAAATCAAAAGAATCGAAAAATATTTAATATGGATTATTAATTGTCCTGAGAAATTGGTTTTCTTACTGCCCGGCTATAGATGTCTTTTTTTTCCCTAGTTCTTTTGTCTTTACAACAATTGTGTGCCTCTTCTATTCAATGAAATTGAATTTTCAGATTGAATATTAAAAGTAGAAATTATTTATAAAAAAAAACTCAGAAAAATAAATATAATCATTTTATATTATGTCACTAATCATCCACCATACATATTATGGCATCATAAGATACTATATATAGATTGAACATAAGATACTATAAATAGACTCAGTGGAAAACCCTACAAGACAGTTATCCAATCAGAGCTCAGTGGTCATGTGACATTCCAGCATGTTACTTCATTTTGAAAATTTAATTCAACAGAAAGGTTTGCTTATTATTTCATTTTGCCTTGTAGTGTTAATACAAAAATGAAATTCTATCTGGTTTAAAGGGAAAAGGGGAGTAGGCCAAAACAAATTATGTCATTCAATATTGCTCAAGGGGAAAAGGTTTGTAGGCCTGTGATTTGAGTTGAATGATATCAGTAGGCTACAATAAATAATGTCTGACTGCATTATAATGGTGGCTGTATTTTGCCAACTTGCCCACTATTTTAATCACTCTAATCTTTTTGAAAGAATGGAATATTGCCAGCATAACTCAATATTTATGGTTGAAAGATTGGCATACTGCAAGCATAACTCAATATTTATGGTGTCACTGTTTTGCCAACTCATCCACCTCATCCACAGTTTGAACATAACTAAGTTTCTCTTTTTCTTTGGCGTAATTGATTTTTCCTTCCATTTCTTTAAGTTTCATTCTTAAGTCCTCTTCTTGCACATCCTCCACAAATTCCGCAATTTCCTTGGTGGATCAGGTGATGATGAAGCACTAGGTTCAAAGATTATCTCATCATCTTCCATCTCCTTCACCATACTCTGTATTTTTGATGTATTCGATTCCACTCTGTTTTCTAATTCACTCAGTTTTGACTCGTCCATATTTAGAGAATGATTTAAATCCTTTTTCAAAGAATTCATCATGTCTCTCGTTTCATGTGCATATTTATCCAATTTTTGTAATTTTTCCCCGAATGAACCCATCGTCTTCATTACAAACTCTTGTAAGGCTTCAAATCTTTCATCTTCCATTCTAGAACAAAAAGATAGTAAAACTTTATTAAACAGATTAATTGACACTCGATACCCTAACCCTGCCTAACCCTACCTGAATTTATTTCATTAATAATCGATACTTTAATCTTTAATTGTGATAAACAAATAATACTTACTCTGGCTCACTGTCACTTAATCTTCCAATCCTAGCGTCTTCCTTCGTGCTGTACTATCTGTAAAATGAAATACTATGATGAGATGTAGGTTTAAATACAGTAACATTTGGCAGGGGCGCAGATCCCGGTGGGGACACCGGGACCGGTCCCCACCACTGAAAATAGTGGTGGGGACACAATATGGTTGGTCCCCACCACTTTTTGTGACTATTATAATTACCAAAATGCATAATTCCGTTCTCAAACATCGAAACGTGGTTACGAGACGCGGGCGACAATGTAAATTTAATCACTGACCTCATAGACATCCTAGTATATCTATGACTGACCTGTTCATGTCATTCGTTACTGCTGTGCGCAGACAAGTGGGTCTGGATGATGGAGGCTAGGGTCAGTGGCTGGATGTTGACGTTGACGTGATAACCATCTTCTTAGAGGGACGTAACTCTTTTTTACATGGATTTGTAAACAAGGCTTTTTGTTTGTATATTCTCAACTAGACTATCTGTTGGATTCTCTTTAGGGAATATTGAACGGTGGATTGATAGTGATGTATCGGCGACCATCACAAACAAAGGACAGAAAGATTTTTGACTTTTTCAAAAAGAGCGATGACGATAATAGGCATTGTCGTGGAGCCTCTTCTCATATTATGGAAACCTCAGTGGCCTCTTCCACGACTTCCGCACCTGTAGGTAGTCCTAGTAGTTCTAGTGGTGACAGTTCTAATAAGTCTGATATAACAGAGACAAACACTGCTGTAGTTAAGAATATTAAAAGCTATGCTTCTTCGTCAAAAACACCCATAGGCCTAGACCTACTACCATTACCTGTGCCAGATCAGCCACATCAACCCATTGACCTTAGTTTTATGGCCACTCAAATTGTAAAAAGAGGCGGTACAGGATCGGATAAAGATCAAATGAAGATTTTGACTTTCCAGAGTGAATGGTTCTCAGACTTCCCATGGCTTCACTGTGACACCAACTTAAATAAAGCACTCTGTCATATATGTTGCAAGACCATTCAAGATAAAATAATACATGTAAAGGGTTATCGCAGTGAAGCTACATTTATCAGGGATGGATTTTCAACATGGAAAAGAGGTCGCGAGGCCTTCAAAGGTCATGAAAAAAGTGATATGCATCGGGCAGCTTCCGAAAAGCTCATCAACTTGAGCAAAACAGATATTATTACTTTGCTTGACGACCAGAAAAACCATGATCAAGAAAAAGCCAGAAATGCATTAATAAAAATCATAACATCGATAAGGTACTTGGTAACAGAAGGCTCTGCTCTGCGAGGAAAGGACAATGACGGTGGTAAGTTTAAGAACTTGTTGCGCCTGAGAAGTGAAGACGATGAAAATTTTGCGAAATGGTTGGCAAAGAAGACAAATTATACGAGTAGTGAGATTGTTAATGAAATCGTAGAAATCATGAGTCGGGAAATACTATTTCAAATAGTTAGTGATATCAATGAAGAATCTGTTCAGTTTGGAGTGGTTTGTGATGGTACTCAGGACGTCTCTGGGAATGAACAGGAGGCTATATGTATTCGGTATGTAAAATCAAACTTTGAAATTCGTGAAGACTTAATTGGATTGTATAATCTAAATGAAACAACTGGCTCATCACTTGCTAAGATGTTACAGGACATGTTTATTAGAACACAACTTCCAATATCCAACTTGAGAGCTCAAACAGATGATGGAGCGAGTAATATGTCCGGCGAATATAACGGGTGTCAAGCTCTGATCAAGAAAAGCCAACCTCTAGCACTGTATGTACATTGTGGAGCGCATGTTTCTCATTTAGTCACATCCAAATCCATTCCCGAATCGGTTATTATGCGTGATGCGTTAGATTGCGTACAAGAACTTGGCAAGTTTTACACACAGTCTGGTAAATTCAAGGTTATGTATCTACAGATACATTCAGACGACATCAGTGTTGATTCGCCAACTTCACTCAAGCCAATTTGCCCTACTAGATGGCTTACACGAACACCAGCAGTTATCGCTGTTCTGGACAATTACTCAGAAGTTTTGGAATCTTTGGGTTGCGCAGCAAAGAAATTTGGTTCCACCGCCAGTGCCCGTGCAAGTGGATTGTATAACAATCTAAAAAATCCTAAGACTATTCTAGGCTTAAAGTTATCTTTACAAGTCCTTCGCACAATGGAGAAATGTAACCAATCACTTCAGGGTAAGAAACAAACCGTCGCTGGCATGCTGGTGATGGTTGACAAATTGAAGACAGAGCTACAGTATCTACGATCAGAAGAAAATGTTCATGATATTTTTGTGGATGCCGAAGAATTTGCATGCAAACTAGACTTAGAACCGTTTCCGGTGCCACGCAAACGTAAAATCCCAGACAGATATGACGGTGGGAGTACAACGAACAATTACAAAAGTGTGGAAGAGGTGTACCGGCCACAGTTCTACAAAGTGATAGACAGCGCAATATCTATTTTGGATACATACTTCACATCCACCGATCTAACACTATATGGAAAGTTATCTGATATGCTGTTTTCGGGGAAGTACGATTCAGACGTTGTCGGCCGTTACCCTGAACTCTCTTCCGAATTGCAATACTAACTTGGATTTTTCAAGCGCAATTATACAGGATCCAACATGAGTGAATTTCGCGACATTTTCGAGAAAATGAGTCCTGAAGTTAGGAAAATGTTTCCACAAGTTGAAAAACTGTTACGGCTCATTCTTGTCAATCCCGCTAGCTCATGTTCTGCGGAAAGATCTTTTAGTGCACTCAGACTTGGCTACGCAGTACAATGAAACAGTCCAGACTAAATCACCTTCTCTTAGGCCACGTTCACAGTGATATGCTCAAGCAAGTCGAACCACTCATTATAGCTTTAAAATTTATTGACCGTAATCCAGAGACCAGAAAGAGAATCTTTGGAAAGTATACATGTAAATAACTCATAAACTCGAAACGAACGTTTAGCCAGACTCTAGATCGTTCAACAGGGCATTTTACAGTCCTAAGCCTTTACAATACTGACTCATCCATCAATACCGATACAATGTTCGAGTTAGACCATATATAGTTTTGCCGTTCAATAATCTTGAGTTGAATAATTATGTTTCATATATCCTATGAATACTTTGTGGAGTATACTAATTACTATTAATCATTTATAAAATTCATTTGATCTGGTCTGCATTATTTTTGGTAGGAGATATCTAATTCATTGAATTATTTGAATTTACTAATTCGTTTCCGGCGATTGATTTGAATTCTATGTGGGGCCCCTATACCCCCCCCCCCCCCCTTTTCCGCACCGTGGGCTTCATGTGCTATTACATCTTTAAACGATGGTCCCCACCAACTTTATCAATGGATCTGCGCCCCTGCATTTGGGTGAACTCGAAGTATACCTGCTGTGTACTGTTTTAGACCTAGAGTTAACTCTTTAACGACGGCACCAATTTATCTCATTGGACGGCACTTTTTGACGTCTTTCGGACAAACTAACCTAGTTTTTCTTTGTTTACGTTTTCGTCTATTTTCTTCTCTTTACGGGAGATAACTCTGTTAATTTTGGTGAAAAAAGGGGCTAGGGGGTGGTAGGTGCACGGGAGAGGCGTTCTGACATTCTCATCGTGTTTGGCGGCAGGTAGTGCTTAGGGTAGGGTTAGGGCCAAAAATACACATTTCTGTTCAGGTGCCAAATTTTCAAATTTTGCAATCTAGGTCAGGTTAAGGTTAGGTTAGTTAAGGGAACTAATTCATAGTGTATTTTTAAACGTGTATAAATAGGAAAGTAAAATTTGTCATTCAGGTCAAAGCAGACCTAGCCTACCATTCTTTTCACACACACACACGCACGCACCCTCGCACACACACACTCATTAAATCATGCCCCTTGCCGTGAAAGTTTGTCCTCTTTGTGATCTGGGGATAGTGAAGCTCAAGCGGCAGTTGGAGACGGTGCACAAGATGTCTGACGTAGAGGCAGGCATCTTGTGCACCTCTGTCACTCTCTCTAATAGGCCCAAGAGAGAGTGCCCGAAATGCCGCAGGCAGGTTGGCCAGATGAGTCATCATCTGGTCAACTTCCATGGGATGGTTAGGGGCAGCACTGAGCACAAGAAGTTTCTGGCCCGGGTTAGGAAAGGGTTCACAGCCAGTGATAGCGATGGTGAAGAAGAACCCAATCCTCAACCGGGCCAGGGAGCTGCTGCTGCTGCTGCCCCTTCCCAGGTCACCGAGAGGCCCAACTTTCTCGGGTCAGGTCAGGTAGTGTTTGTGAGTGAAGAAAATAAAAGGGTGTTGGACGCCGAGAATCCCAGTCTGGCCAACTGTCAAAAATTGACGGGACGATCGTCCGCTCCCTCAGCCACTGTCACCTCCGGTGCTCAACAGCAGGAGGTGGCACAGGACTTACCTGCAGGGAAGGTTGATGTCCCGTCGACTTCGACCTCGGTCACTAGTTCCACTGATAGGGTAGGGTTTGATTTTTCAGATGGGTTGGGCGGAAGGACAGCTGCTCCCACAGCCATTGCCAGTTCGTCATCCGAGGAGGTGGCACAGGGTTCCCCTGGTTGGAGAGTTGACCTTCCGTCAACCTCCTCACCCTCACCCCGGCCTACCCTACATGTCCCCGACAAAGACCCCCCCCCCCCAGTGGACCGGGGTTAAGAATAGGTCCACCGTCCCCCATTGCGTGTCGTAAGAGGCGACTGAATTGGGGCGCTTTGTTTGCCGTGAGGTGCGACCCGTGTCGGTTTTGAATGGACTCCTGGTGGTTGAGGGTAACATACTTCCCAATACATCACTTTGGGCCAGGGGATTCCTAGACGGGCGGTCAGTGTGGCCCACACTGATCAATCGGCTTGGTCGTGTTGAGCCTATGAGTCGGTGGTCAGAATAGATTAAACTTGCTTCTTATAGTTGTTTTTTGTTTTCCTCCAAATCATTTCACCGACTCAGAAGCAGCGGCTTGGGTCAATTGGGTAAAGAAAAAACTAGTTCGAGGAATTGTATATGCCCTATCCTGAACTGTTTTCTTCATCTTTATCTGAGTATATCCCTCGATTACCCCTAGGGCGTCAGCGCTGGATTCTCGCGCACAGCTCTCGCGGAGGTTGTGGTCCGTGGTGGCCGGGGGTTTTGGGGGATGAATCCTTTTCTTTACATTCATGGCTAACAAAAATAATACAAACAAAAGACGTTTAACAGAAGATGAATTCACTGAAACATCAAGTGATAATTCTTGGCCGAGATTTCTTATTGTGGAGAGTTCTGATGTTGAACATCCTATATCAAAACTCTCTCCTTTCACCATCTCTAAAGGATTAGCTGGTTTGGCCAGTGAACCTAAATCGGTCAAAAAATTGCGTACTGGTACCCTCCTTATTGAGTGTCATCGTCGGATACACTCAGAATTGTTATTAAAATCTAAGACATTGGCAACCGTACCCATAATAGTTTCACCACACAGAAGTTTGAATTTTTCTAAAGGAGTCATTCGACACCCAGATCTTGACGGATGTACTCCCGAAGAAATGCAGGAAGAACTTGCCGCCATTGGTGTGTCAAAAGTTGATCGAATTTCCGTTCGACGTAATGGCGTGTTGGTTCAAACAAACACTTATATAATATCTTTTAATCATCCAGAAATTCCTGCTTCCATCAAAATCGGCTATTTGAATGTTAAAGTTAGCCCTTATATTCCAAATCCTTTAAGATGCTTTAACTGTCAACGTTTTGGGCACGGCACCCGCACCTGTAAAAGCAACCAGAAATGTGCTAAGTGCGGAAAGGAGGGCCATGAAAGCAAGGATTGTACCGACAACCCTTGCTGCATTAACTGTACCGGAAGTCATGTGGCAACTCGAGAAGAAAATACAAACCATTAAAACGCAGCGCAAATTGTCTTATTTAGAGGCTAGAAAGATTGTCGAGGAATCGGCTCCTTCAGTTCCTGTGGGTAAGACTTTTGCTGCTGCTGTTAAATCAACAACCACAAGATCTGTTGAATGCCAAACAAATGTGACCTGGATATCTAAGCTTGAACTAAATTATGTAGAAGTCAATCCATCATCATCTTCTTCTTCCACTCACACATCTTTGGCTACTCAAACTGAGAAGCCAGTTGCTGCCTCTACCAGCAGAGATGCCATGCCTTCTAAAGGGGTAGCCCCTAAAGGCACTGGGAGAGAAACCAAAAAAAATATAAAAAACACAAAAACTTCCGGTAACAGCAATGTTGACAGGACTTCCAGATCCTCCTCCAAAAAGGGAGGAAAGGATCTGCTAAGGTCTGCTATTTCTGATGCAATAGAAATAGATTCTTTAGAGGGCAGTGGGTTAGTTCACAACCCCCCTAACCACACACCCTTAAGTCCTGTTTACCCCCCCTGACAATGCAACAAAAAAATAATATTATACAATGGAACTGTCGAGGTTTAAGTCATAATTTTAATGAAGTTCAGCTATTAATACAAGAATATAATCCGTTGGCAATTTGCTTCCAAGAGACTTTTCTCAAGCCAACGGATTTACATTTAGTGCCATTTAAACATTTTGTTTCATACCATCACTATGGCACTGGTGATGATAGAGTATCGGGTGGTGTTTCTATTATTGTCAATAGAAACGTTGCCCAGTCCTCTATCACACTCAATTCTCCTCTACAGGTAATAGCCGTGCGAGTTACACTCCACGTGCCTATTACCATCTGCTCTATCTACCTGCCACCTAGTTTATCATTAAACCCCAGGGAATTGGATGACCTTGTTGCCCAGCTTCCTTCTCCTTACATTTTGTTAGGAGATTTCAATGGTCACCATTCTTTCTGGGGTAGCTCTGATGATAATAGCAGAGGAAAATTAATAGCTGACTTCGTTTATGACAACGACCTTTGTATCTTTAATGACGAATCGCCTACTCATTTCTGCTCAAAAAACAAAACTTTTTCTCATCTAGATCTGACCATTAGCTCTCCATCTTTGTTTCAAGATTTTTCTTGGAATGTCCATGACGATCTCTGCCACAGCGATCATTATCCCGTAATTTTACGGAATAATGGTCCTTCTCCAGTAGACAGGCCACAGAGATGGAAACTTTCTAAAGCTAATTGGCCTCTTTTTGAGGCTATTTGCATTTCTTCCTTTTCTCAAGAGGATCTAGATGAGGCAGAAGACCCGATGGAAGTATTCACCACCATCTTACAAGATGTGTCGGGTCAGGCGATTCGTAAAACCTCGGCAGCTCCAAAACGATTCAATAAACCATGGTATAATGAAGACTGTAAGACCGCGTTAAAAGAACGAAAGCGTATTTTACGACTGCTTGAACGTTCTCCTACCGATGACAACATGGCCTCTTTTCGCATTGCACGAGCGAAAGCTAGGCGGACTATCCGTCAAGCGAAGAGGTCGTCATGGCATGAGTACGTCTCAAGAATAAACAGTCGTACGTCTTCCAAATCAGTCTGGGATAGGATTCGTAGGATCAAAGGTAAGGCAGATACAATATCTGTGAACCATCTAGAAGTAGATGGTTCAACACTTACCACACTTCCAGATATTGCAAATTCGCTAGGAACAAATTTTTCATTTAATTCTTCATCCAATTTTTCTTCTGATGCTTTCCGGAGAGTTCGACTTCGGGAAGAGAGGAAAAAAGTCAACTTTACTTCTAAAAATGAAGAATACTACAATGAAAAGTTCACTGTACAAGAACTGAGGTTTTCTCTTAAACAGGCCCATGACACAGCTACTGGGCCTGATAATATTCATTATCAAATCCTCAAACATCTTCCTTATCCTACATTAAAAAAATTATTATATATATTCAACCAGATTTGGGATGATGGTGTCTTTCCTCCTTCTTGGAGAATTGCAACTATCGTACCCATCCCGAAACCTGGTAAAGATCCTACGAATCCTACCAATTATCGCCCTATTGCATTGACCAGCTGCATTTGTAAAACCATGGAACGAATGATCAATCGAAGGCTCGTTTGGCACCTTGAGTCAAACAATCTTCTCACTAACCTCCAATGTGGATTTCGGTCCCAAAGGAGCACTCTTGATCATCTCGTTAGATTTGAATCGTTTGTCAGGGACGCCTTCGTCCAAAATAAACACCTTGTAGCCATATTTTTTGATTTGGAGAAGGCATATGATACAACTTGGAGATATGGCATTCTTCGCGATCTCTTTGACTTGGGTCTTAGAGGAAGATTGCCATTCTTTATCTCCAATTTCCTACATGATAGGACGTTTAAGGTACGACTCGGCTCCATTTTTTCAGATCCTTTTCCTCAGGATAATGGAGTTCCACAGGGTAGCATATTATCTGTTACCCTGTTTTCCATTAAGATAAATTCCATCACGTCGTGCCTTAGGCGGGGGGTTGATGGCTCTCTTTATGTTGATGACTTTCAGATGTGTTATGGTTCCACTAACATGCAGACGATCGAACGTCAGTTGCAGCTTTGCTTAAACAACTTACAGCAATGGGCAACTGACAATGGATTTCGGTTTTCGAAATCCAAGACCGTCTGCATGCATTTCTGTAAAAGAAGAGGATTAGACCTCGATCCAGAACTTAAACTAGACGGTGCTGTCATTCCTGTAGTACAGGAATTTAAATTTCTAGGACTTACATTCGACAGCAAGCTTTCCTTTCGTCCCCACATCAAAATCCTCAAAACAAAATGTCTGAAAGCCCTCAACATATTGAGAGTCTTATCCAACACTGACTGGGGAGCCGACCGCAAGGTCCTCCTCCGATTGTATCGAGCTTTAGTTCGTTCCAAGCTCGATTATGGGTGTCAGGTGTATGGTTCGGCTCGTCAATCCTATATCAAAGAGCTTGATACCATACACCATCAAGGACTAAGAATCAGTTTAGGTGCATTTCGCACAACTCCAGTTGAAAGTTTGTACGTCGAAGCTAACGAGCCTTCATTGTACGATAGACGTGACAGACTTTCACTGCAGTATGCAATTAAAATAGCTTCATTACCGAATCATCCTGCTTACCGCCCCGTATTTAGACCTTTTTACGAACATTTGTACTATGCAAAGCCTCGTGCTATTTTTTCTTTTGGGGTCCGCATTCAACCCCTTATGTCGGCGGCTGGTATCAGCCACGACAGTATTGCAGACTTCACTTTGACCACAAATCCACCGTGGTCAATTGCTCCTTTCCAGGTAGACTTTAGTCTATCTAGCAATAAGAAGACAAAAACAAGTTCTTTAGTATTTCAATCTAAATTCCTTGAACTAAGGTCTAAATATGGGGAATACTCACCTTTTTATACAGATGGATCTAAGGATGGTGATAAAGTAGCAGCCGCTACTGTTACGCCATCCGAAGTTCTGTCTGTAGCTTTACCTCCAGCAGCCACTATTTTCACAGCAGAACTCATTGCCATATTACAGGCACTTGAGTTCTTTCAGTCCTCATCATCTTTAAAAAAATGTATTATATTTTCCGATTCTTTGTCCGCATTACAAGCTATTAATAACATGCAGCTTGTGCACCCAATAATCGGAGACATTTATAAGCTCTCTGGGCCGAAAAAGGACATTGTTCTTTGTTGGCTTCCCAGTCATATGGATATACGGGGGAATGACAAGGCAGATGCGGCGGCTAAGGCTGCTTTGTCACTGCCTGTCTCCCCATTTTCCTTACCTTTCACCGACTTTAAGTCCGTGATAAGGGCATTTATACATCAACGATGGCAACAAAGATGGGATGCTGCAGACACAAATAAACTTCATGCCATCAAGCCTCTCTTAGGAGATTGGCCCAACTCCTATTGTGCTAATAGGAGAAATGAAGTTGTTTTGTGTCGCTCTCGACTTGGTCATACTCACCTCACCAACTGTTACCTTCTCAAGCGAGAGCCTCAACCAGTCTGTGAGCACTGCCAGGTACGCCTGACAGTGAAACACATTCTGATTGAGTGCAGGCATCTCAAACCTTTGCGATCGCAGCACTACCGTGCTGGATCGCTGTTTCATTTGTTTGCGCAACCTTCTCTTTATGAGAAGGTTGTTGCATTTTTAAAAGCTACAAATCTGTATTTTAAATTTTAAATTTCTTTGTCATTGTTTTATGATCTATTTTTTTGGTTTTAATATTATATTTTGGTTTTAAAACCACCTTTTGGTGTTATCCTGTGATATGGTTTTTAATTTTGTTCTTTCTGTGATATTGTTTTAGTTTTATCTGTTTTGTGTTTGTTTTATTGTTTTAGTTTCATTTTGACATGTTTATTTTTTGTCGTGTTCTGGAGCTATATAGCCCATTAGGTGCTGGTGCTCCTTAATACATTTCATTTCATTTCATTTCCCCGACAAAGACAATCCATTTGTTATGAGGAGGAAGAGACCCTGGATTTTGGAATCTGATTCCGAGGAGGAGGGTAGCGAGAGTAGTCTCATCCCTCCTTCTCGCTTGAGTCTCTTTTCTCCTCTCTCTATCCCTATGGAATCACCGCAAGAAATTAGGGATTGGGATGAATGTAGTGTAGGCTGGTTTGACAGCCAAATATCAGATGGTAGTCGGGACACCCAGCCCCCGTCCAGTCCCTTCCCAACATGTTCCAATCCTCCCGTCACCGTTGCCAGCACACAGGCAGCTTCCCAAATCTTTGACAAGCGAGTTCGGTGGACGGGAAGTGAGGACATGTTGGTAAGAACGATTTTTATACGCCCACATTGAAATGTGGTCGTATATTGCCGTCGCCCCTGTCCGTCCGTCCGTCCGTCGGTCCGTCCGTCCGTCCGTCCGTTTTGTTTGGATTTGAATAAAATTTTGTATGTAGGATTATCTTCATAAGATCTCCGACAAGTATTAATTTGGGTTCGATTCGACAAAAATTCACAGAGTTTTACACCCAAAATACGTTAAAAATGGCTTGTGAACGCGATAAAGACCACAGTTTTGGTTGGATTTAAATAAAATTGTGTATGTAGGATTATATTCATAAGATCTCGGACAAGTTCGAATTTGGGTTCGATTCGACAAATATTCACGGAGTTTTACACCCAAAATACGTTAAAAATGGCTTGTGAACGCGATAGAGACCACAGTTTTGGTTGGATTTGAATAAAATTTTGTATGTAGGATTATATTCATAAGATCTCGGACAAGTTCGAATTTGGATTCGATATGACAAAAATTTACGGAGTTTTACACCCAAAATGTGTTAAAAATGGCTTGTGAACGCGATCGAGACCACAGTTTTGGTTGGATTTGAATAAAATTTTGTATGTAGGATTATATTCATAAGATCTCGGACAAGTTCGAATTTGGGTTCAATTCGACAAAAATTCACGGAGTTTTACACCCAAAATATGTTAAAAATGGCTTGTGAACGCAATAGAGACCACAGTTTTGGTTGGATTTGAATAAAATTTTGTTTGTAGGTTTATATTCATAAAATCTCGGACAAGTTCGAATTTGGGTTCGATTCGACAAAAATTCACGTAGTTTTACACCCAAAATACGTTAAAAATGGCCTGTGAACGCGATAGAGACAACAGTTTTGGTTGGATTTGAATAAAATTGTGTATGTAGGATTATATTCATAAGATCTCGGACAAGTTCGAATTTGGGTTTGATTCGACAAACATTTACGGAGTTTTACACCCAAAACGTGTTAAAAATGGCTTGTGAACGCAATAGAGACCACTGTTTTGGTTTGATTTGAATAAGATTTTGTGTGTATGATTATATCCATAAGATCTTGGACAAGTTCGAATTCAGGATCGATTCAACAAATATTTACGGAGTTTTACACCTAAAATATGTTAAAAATGACTTGTGAACGTGCTAGAGACCACATTTGTGGTAGGAATTTAATAAACTTTTGTGTGTAAATATCTGAACACCATCCAACAAAAATTAAGATAGTTACATTCCTTGATATATTGACAATTTATGGTAGTAAGTGGGCGTATATTGCTAGGCAACCACTTGTTGAAACTCTTATTGAGGGCAAGCTGCCTTTGACAGTAGGTAAGGTGGGCCACTGTCGGCAGGTAATTGCCCTACCTTATTGAACAACAAAACCAATAAACAAATAGTGGACAAGATAAGGAACATAATGAAGACACAACATAAGTAGGTTCCTTATCTTGTCCCCAACCCGTTCTGGAAAAAAAAAATAATAATAATAAAACAAATCTGAAAAAAAACCAAAAAAATAAAACATAAATCTGAGAAAAAAAAAAAAACCTAAATCTGAAAATAAAAAACCCAAAAAAATAAGACATAAATCTGAAAAAAAAAAAAAATAAAACGTAAATCTGAAAAAAAAAAAAACCAAAAACATAAAAAATAAATCTGAAAAAAACTTTTTAATATTCCTGTTGTAAGCTAATATATCATAAAAACCTTTCATAATTTTTGATCTTATATCAAATAATCTTCCACCAATCAATTCACAGCTAAGGACAAACAATTTTATGTCTAAATGAAAACAATTTGAGTATGGACAAAATGACCTCACGGTTAACACAAAAAAATGGATCATTAAGAGGCGATAAAAAATGGAATTTCTTAATAGTATGTGTGTATTCCCTTCTTCAACAGTGGTGTCTAGGACTGTGACAGAAACTGTGACATAACCTGCTCTCGAAACTGAACTTACTCAATTACAAGAAAGACGAGCAAGAGTTGTTTCATTAACTGAGCAAAAGCGAGTTATTAAAAGAAAATTAGATCGGTCATTGGATAAATGTGAAACTGTTAAAAAGGCCAAGATTGAAACGGAGAAAAAACTAAAAGAAGATATCCAAACAAAATAATTAGAAATACAGAAATTAAAAATTAACTAAAGAAGAAAGACAAGATTACACAGAAAAACAATCCAGTTATCCAAAAAAAGTTAAAGAATTAAAAGATCTTAATGAAGTCCTTATTGATAAGGATGTTAAAATCTCCAATGATGCTCAAGAATGTTTAGATAATCTAGGAATGCTTGAAAAAGAAGTTAAGGAGTGCAAGAAAAAAATTATACAAGATACTGAAAATAGCTACTTGAGATTGTTATTAAAAGATAATAGCATCATTGAAAGTTTGCCGATCTTGCATCATAGATTTTTTTTTAAAATTGTATACTTTCAGACTACCATAAAGGAGTTGAGTTAGGGGCCAACTTAAATCAAAAGAAAACTCGCCACCAGAGTTCTCAAGCCTTCATTGGAAAGCAAGCAACTCTCTCTCCAATACATCAGCCGGCTCCAGGGATTGGAGAGGAAAGGTTCCCTGGGGAATTTTAGCTTCAGATTCGACCTGATAAAATTGGCCACCAACAATTAAAAAGTTAAATAATAATAATATTTTATTTGACTGAAAACAAAAAGTTCACCAGAGCCAAATCTTCTCTGGTATCCTCCTAAAATTACACATACTGAAATGAACTATACATATTGAAAAATAAGCTACACATAAAGAAATGAACTGTATACATTGGAAAATCTACACATAAAGAAAAGAACAATACATATTGAAAAATAAACTACACATACAGAAAAACGGATTATACATATTGAAAAATAAGCTACACATACAGAAATGAACAATACACATTGAAAAATAAGCTACACATACAGAAATGAACAATATATATTGAAAAATAAGCTACACATACTGAAATGAATTAAAGATATTGAAAAAAAGCTACACATACGGAAATTAACTATAAACATTACAAAAAAAGATTTTAGAAGTTAAATTTGAGAATAGTTGTAAGTGTTCATCTACCGTTACTCAAATAAGAACTGTGTCATTACATTTTTTTTTAATTGGAGTAAGTCATTTATAAATATGAGGAAGAGAAGAGGTTCCAGAATAAAACCCTGTGGTACACCACATTTAACATTGGTTTCGTCTGAATTGATATTTCTAAAGGCTACTTTTTCGTTTTCTGTTTGCCAACTAATTTTGAATTAATAAGATGAAATTTTAATTAAACTTGAATAAAAACATGATAATAACTGATGTTCGATCATGTCAAATTCTTTACTGAAATCAAGGTAAACCACTCCTTATCTAGATTTGATAGTCATATGTATCTTATTCTTTAATTTATACCCCTTAAACCCCCATCACACCGGACCGCGACCATCTACGTTCTTACGGCGACCAGAAAATGGACAAATTCGCGGCAAACGCGACGAAAACTCGAGAAAAAGACTCCGAAAAAAAGCAAAATCTATAACAGCCGCGATTTTACCACGACCTATGCGATCATACTGCGTTCTCACGACGCGCCCGCCACGACTTTTACCCGCTTATGGCGTTTCTGTTTAGATCTAACGGCGTTCACCTGAGTTCCCGCAGCGTTCTCACTACGCTTTTGGGGTTGTTACCAGGCGTCTTCCACGTGTCTAACGACTGCACGAGGACCTCGTGGCGTTTCTAACTCGTGTTCACGACGACTATAAAATGAAGTCATATTTTCTGAAATTTTCATTTCTGAGCAAGACGATGCCGAAGAAACATGGAACCAGAGGCCGTGGCCGACACATATCAACACATCAGGCAAAATCCATTTCGCCATCTCCATCTTCTTCGCGAGATAGGGAATCCAGGAATGATCATGAGTTTGACAACGAGTCAGTAGCTAGTCAGCGTGACAGTCCAACACAAAAAAGCAAGACTAGGTCTTGACTGACCTTGTCATTGAAGATGAAGACGCCATGACTGAATGGTTAAAGGAGCACTCCCTCTTATATAACAAAAAACTTACTGCGTACAAAGACAAGGGGAAGAAAGACAGTTTGTGGGCTGAGCAAGCTAGGCTGTTGGGCAAATAAGTTTTGAATCTCACGGTGTGGTATCGGTCTATCAGGACCAGGTATGGTCGACTGGTGAAAAAGAAGTCCGGTGCTGGAGTTGTCGAACCGTGACAATTGGATTATACAGAAGTTCGACTTCCTAAAGAGCCATATCCACGAAGTCCAACCACGAACAGTAGTCAGTGTAAGTAAAATATACATCAAATGATATTACATAATATTCTCCGAAAATTGTATACATGTAATTGTACCTACACGTACCAAATTTCACTTAACTTGTTTTGTATTGTGTATTTGCAGATCAAGGCTAAGTTGGCTGCGCAACGCCCTGCTGAAGTCGATGACGATGAAATAGATCCGCAATACCTTTAAGATGATAGTCAGGTCATGACGACAACTGAGTCTACAGAGAATCCTGTCGTGTTGGACGTTCGACCCAAGCGCTCATTGTCCAAGACCACTGTTGATGAGGAGAGACTCCTGACCGCAATAGAAGAGAGGGGTCGAAAGTCGATGCAACTTCAGGAGAAGCTAATACACCTGATCAAACCCACAGTCCGTCCCACGGAGAGGTCGACATATGGAGACTGGACAAAGTCGGTAATGGAGGAACTCGACATCTCTCGGTGGAGGCAGTTTCAGCAGGATCACAGTAAGCTACTCTACAAATATTTAGATATGAACGATCGTGTCCGGATTGGTGCTCAGTCCCAGTACCAGACTCAGTATCCCCAGCAACAGCAATGGCAGCCTAGCCCTGGACAGCAGCAGCAATACAGCCACCCACAACCTAGCTCTTCCCAGACACAGGATTGTCCCCAGTGGCAGCCTCCTCCCCAGTCCTGGCCAGTCACAGTCCAGTCGACTTCGGTGTGGAATTCGCAGAACTCCAGTTGGGTCCAATCCCAGATGGCACCGGAGAACACACGGACTAACTTGTAATTGTAAACTGTGAATTGGGACAAAACTAATTACTAGACAGTGCTGATTATTTGTTAATATTTTGTTTTATTTTTGTTATCTTTTATTATTACATGAACAGTACGCAAGTAGGTATAAATATGTAAGTTGAAAGTTTGACTTATAATTATTACATGTATTGTATGTTCTCATTTCTTAGCTCTTGGATTTTGAAATAAATCATATTGAAGGTAAAATGCCTCTCCTTACCATAGATCAATGAACTATTAGCAACATGTTGAGTCCTCCGTTTGTGTGTTCCATGCCAACGTATGTACAAATATTCATAATCTATAGCACAATGTCAAAAATTAACAAATATTACAATGCAAGTAGAGTAACATAATTACAAAAGAAATCACACAAAGACCACTGCCATTATTTTATCCTAGAATAAGAGCTTGAGGTATTCACGCTGTTTCTTGACAGCAGTGCTATCTCTGTTTGGTCCAGTTGCTTGTTCAACGTCATATATATTGGCATGCTGCCTCCATGCTCCAGGGACAATATCGTGGTAGCCATGCTCGTGATCTAAAGCTGCATTCTGAAGCGTAGGATACCGCATGCGCATTATATTATGAAGACAGACACATGCCTCCACAATGAGTCTTACTGTGTCAGGTTCCTGCAGCATGGTACCTAGGAGAACCTGCCATCGTTGTGCTAGTATCCCGAATGCATTTTCCACTACCCTCCTCCCTCTTGATACCCTGTAGTTGAATATCCTCTGCTCCTTTGCCAGGTAGCGTTGCGAGTAGGGCTTCACCAGATTGGTACGGAGTCCAAAGGCGTCATCGGCAAGGATGAAGTACGGCATATTTCTGTTATCATTCGGTAGGGGTGACGGTTGTGGAAAACCTATCGATCCGTCCTCTAGGCATTCCTTCAGCTCAGATGCATTAAAGATCATGGCATCAGACATGTAGCCATTACCTCCAACGTTTATCCACAGGAAGTTATAGTCAGCATCTACCAGGCCCATTAAAACAATTGAAAAAAAATCCTTGGTAGTTATGATATAGACTTCCACTGCTGGCTGGTTTTCGTATGGCAACATGTTTGCCATCAAGGGCTCCACATGCATGAGGAACATTCCATCGACGTTCGAACTGTCCAGCAATTGCAGCCCATTCTGCAGGAGTTGTAGGGCGCTTGATCACTTCATTTTTGTATTCATCTACTATGGCCTGGCAGACTTCCTTCACTACGAGAGACAAGGTGTTGGATGGAATTCTGAAATTGAACTTCATACTAGCGTACGTCTCACCAGATGCCAAATGGCACAGGGTGGCTGCAAGCTTAATCCCTGGAATAATAGCCTTTCTGTAATTGGTGTCCTGCTTTGTTATTCTTGGAGCAAGTCTGGTGAGCAGCTCATCAAACATATCTGGTGGAATTCTGAGGTAGTTCTGGAAAGATGCAGGATCTTCGTGCCTCAACTCAGGCATGAGGCGGTTGAAGTGCCCAAACTGAGATCTTCGGACTTCACATAGCCAAGGTCTAACCCAGCATCGTCTTTGCCTTGCCGTCCTCCTTCGTCGCCGTCTAACAATGTGTACGGCTGCAGCATCGTTGTCTACCTGCTGCTGCTGCATGACAAGCAAGTGTTGTAGTATAAGCATGTTATGGATATCTTCTGCCATAATGATGAACGTGACGAAATTTAGACAACAGACACACTGATGTAGGAACTTTGAAACAGTGTTCACAGCAGGTCGCACATGAAAAGCATGGTCGCCATAGAAACGTAGTGCACGCTTGGTAACATCGCCATAGTCGTATTTAAGAACTCCATAAACGCAGTAGGGACCCCGTGGGAACGTGTGCAATCGCATAACCGTCGTGAAATCCTAGAAAGAGCGCCCTGGCAACGCCATGGGGTCTCAGAACGCGTAGTAGGGTCGTATCAGAAACCCGAGGGTCGTGGTGAGGACGCCTTGAAGTCGCCGTTTCAAGTGTAACCGTTTTCGCAGCGTCTTTACCACGCGTGTACTGTGCTTATACTACGTTCATGGAGATGTTATGGCGTTTGTATTACGACCTTTGTGATCCCACCGAGTTCTCAACGCGTTCCAAGACGGATCGCCGGACCTTGGCGTTTGTTTTGTACATGTCCAAAACAAACGCCGTGACTCTGCGATCATTGGCGACCATAGCACGATGTCTGGCGACGTTACCACGCTAATACCACGCTTATGACGACGTTACCACGCTCTGGGACCATTTTCTGTCGCCGCAGCAGCGCAGTAAGGATGCCTCTCCGGTGTGATGGGGGTATTACTTAACAATTATACCCATATTTTATAAATATTTGTCAAGTATAATTTATAACCATTTTAATACTGATTTTTGTTTTAATTTACCCCTCTAAATGTCTTGCTACTTGATACTTACTCAGTATGGGCTCCAATACTCCATACGGAAGAGCAGGGTCAACTGCGGTAGATCTTGTACTAGCTACAAAGGAGAAAAAAAATGAGAGAATGAATTTGCATTTTCATCATTGCCTGGGTTTTTTTTTTGGCAGTTAGTATTTCTAGTTTTTTTATGTTCGTCCTAAACAGCTTTCAACGTTGAACCTTTGATGTTCGGGTAGGTATTATCACGACATATTGAGACTGGATCTTAACATCTGCTAAATTTATCTCTTTTATCTACGTTTTATATTAAGTTGCTAGTAAGTTTCATTTATTGTTCAGGGAAGCGAAGGGTTTAGGACAAGAGGTACATTGGATGAGATTGGGGATTAGAACACAACCTAAAACAGAAAGAAATTATAAAAAAATCATTACTGAGTAAAAGAAATAAATTACCATTTGTGGAAGAAGAGGTAGCATTGCGAAGTGAATTGTAAGAAATGATCCGTCTGAAGCTGGTTTGGTTTCGAACTTGCACTGAAAGAAGCAAAAGTTAGCTATGATCAAATGAATGTAGTGGTATACAAGTATACAAGGTTTTTTGCTTCCAATATTTGGCATGAAGTTAATGTCTCAAAAATGCAAGCATGTGAATATGCTAATAAAATAGTCACTTTACAGTATTCAGTACATTATCATCAAATATTGAAAGAAAAGGGTTAGCAAAGGTTGAAACTGCAGTGGTGCAATAAGGATTGTAGGCAAAAAATGGTAGAAGGACTAATTTTTTTAAATTTTAGTAAGAGGGGGTTGCTTTTTTTTTTTTTTTTTTTTTTTTAATTTTTCGGACTGATTTTCTTGCATCTGCGGCCTGTTTCGGGGTAATATACCTCATACAAATTAAGAAAATTAGGGTAAATTTCCTTGCATCTCAGGCATTCTCGTTAACAGAGCTTGTATCCCAAGAAAATTTTGAAAATTAAAGTAGAGTTCCTTGTATCTTTGACCTTTCTAGACGTCTTTCTTGTTGAATAACTTTTAGTTACTGATTGATATTTTTACTGTGACTAGATTTTTCATGGGTCCAGTTTCCATTGGCCGAATTTTCTATAGATGAAGGCCGCTGCCTACTTTGCATAGAGGTTAATCAGCTTCTGATTTAAAGGTACGACATGAGAAACGGTACATACGAGTGACAGGCGTTGCTGGAGGTGGAATTGGTGGTGGTGTGCACAAGATGTCGGAAGTTACTCCCCCACATTCATCTTCTGATGAAGATACGGGTTTTGGTCCGTTGGCTACAAGTGTTGATCTTGACCTTGATCTTGATGAAGAACTGTCATCACCATTAAATCGTTCAACTGGTCTAAAAAATAAGATTATAGAGTTTGACCCAACTGCGAAAAAACACATGAAGGTAGATTGTTGAACATAGAGTCGGTGTTCTGATGAAACCCTGTATGTATAAAATTGCTTTTTTCAGGAGAGCCCGAAAACGTAACTACATGTTCATTTTACATATATATATAAATTTTATTATGATAAAACCAGCACATTAATAATAATAATAATAATAAACTCTTTATTTTACATGGGTCAGAATTAGGCCCAATACCACGAGTGATACGGTCCTGTCTCACACCCAGGGGACAAACATAGATACAATATACAACATATAGACAACAAAAAAAAAAAAAAAAAAAAATAATGTACAGAGTTAGTAGATGACCATAGGCTACTGGATTTTTTTTTTAGATATACAATATAGCAATATACACAAGTACATGTGTATTAAAAAGACATATTATCCTCAAGTGATTAAGTACATTGCGAAAAATTGTAAAAAAAAAAAAAAAAAAAAAAAAAAAGATTATTAATTTTTGAAGCCAAAGGTCAGTATGACAGTATGTTATGAATTTAGATTTGTCAAAAGTGTGAATTGTTTGATCGTAAGCCAAAAATGATAATGCCAAATAGAAAACCTGGAAGGGAAATAATTAAATTATGTCAAACTGTAATATATCTGTAAGAGATGGAACAGCCAAATTACAATTGCAAGAGGCAGGACTATAAGTAAGTACTTCGTCCAGACATCTATTGCACCTCCACTATAACAGCAAGAAGAAAGTTAACCGTTGGTTAGTATTTTAGTTCAGATATCCTTTGCAACTACTTCAACTGTAAGAGGCAAGATAACTCTTATTAAATATTGACGATGAGAAGTCTAAAAAGTAAAGACACCACAACTGCAAGAGACAGGTAAACCATTAGTAAGTATTTATGAGCAGATATTCCATGCAACGCTATGAATAGAACTACTTTAATTGAATGCAAGAGGCAAGATAATTATTATTAAATATTGTTGATGAAAAGTCTACTACAATCTAAAAGTAAAGATACCCGAACGCGCTGCTTCAACTAGACATCCACTGTAGCTCTGAGAGTAAAGAAAACTATTAATAAATATTTTCGTTGAGATCTCTACTGGAATTCAAAAGTAGAGTCACCACAACTGTAAGAAGAACATTTACAAACACAACTGTAAACAAGATCAATAAAACCACGGCTGTAAAATCTAATTTTAAAGGGCATAGAACCAGGTCTGAAAGATACGGCTCAAAGGCACAGTATCTACAAACCCATTACTGAAATCAGAGAAACGACCAAGTTAGCCACGACAGTAAATTCTAATTTAAATCGACTATAGCTGTGGTAGTACTTTGTTTCCTGCTGGTCCACTTCAAGACATTCTCATCGTGAAAGAAGGCATTAACTGCAGTAGTCATATAGAAACCACAAACTATGCAGGTACTCAATACAACTTTCCTTTTTATTTGGAGGCCCAGTGCTCATTCTATAGAGCATGACTGTCAGGTTTCAACAAAACCACGCAGGCACATTTTTCATTGTCGAAAATTTTGCACAAATTTTGGTATATAGTATATCACTTTTTGAACTATATTAAATGATGAATGACAATATTCTCTGGGCCCTTAAAAATTCTACTTTGTCCCTACTCGTCCGAAACATAACTTCTAGACAGCTGTCAAAATAGCTATCAGAGGCTGGACAGGGTCAATATGTCTGTCCGTGTTTTCAGGCACAACAACTCTGTGCAGGCACCTTAAAATGTCGTATAGCCCTGGAGCGTGTTAAAGACACATCAGAGTTGAAATCGGTTGTAAGTGTAGGCCATAGAAATATTCACCCTCATTACACTCACTTGGCATATGCCCGGCTCTTATTATCTTTACAGTGCAATAGTTCAACTTCATTTAATTTCCTTTTTTATTTAAAACATAGACTATAAAAGAACATAGTGTATACATTTTATACAAGTATAGCAATATTGTAGTTGGAATTAAGCTTGCATTCTTGTGATCTGATATTCTTTTTTTTTTGAACAGGTATTACTGTTAAATTCGCAGCAATATGTTTCTACTGCAGTACAAATGACGTCATTCCTGAGGTTGCGACACACTCAAACAGTTCAAAGAGAAATATTCTGTTGTTAGACCAATAGCCAGCATTGTATCGATGCTGGGAAGGAGCCAGCAACACGCAACCAGCTCCAAGGGCCAAAGCGTTAAATGCATATGTAAATGTCGGAATAAATTTATAGAAACTTAAGTGTTTTTTATTGAAAATGAAAGTGGCACAGATTTTATACTTTTTTGTAGACATTTTTTTTTTTAATTTATATTTCCTCCTCCTACCAACATTGTTCATTCTGTGATATTGTTTTTTTTTATCTATTTTTTGTTTGTTTTATTGTTTTAGTTTCGTATATACATGTTTATTGTTTATCGTGTTCTGGAGCTATATAGCCCATTAAGTGCTGGTGCTACTTAATACATTTCATTTCATTTCCTCCTACCAACAAATAAAATCCCATGGTCTGTAAACCTAAAAATAAAACATCTGTGGCCTTACAGTCGTTATGAGCCGCCCCGCGAAATTTTCCGGTTACGTGACAATGATCCCTCACTCTATTTTCGACTAGTTCTGTTTTACATATGTGACATTGGGCCGAATTTATAAAAGTTAGCTTTTGCTTTTAAGCTATAGCTTTAAGGAGAAGCTTTTGCTCATGAAGAAAAAGCAAAAGTCAAAGCTTTTGCTAAAAACAGTATAAATAACCTTTTGCTTCAGCTATTGGATAATTCTTACAAGTTTTAAGCAATTCCTTGTGACCTACTTAAGTATCATTACAACAAACGGTTGTCTGACAATTGCCTGGTCATCACTAGTGCACTGCACTTGTTAGAGTTAACAGTTAGAATCATGGATACTTTGAATGAATTTGAAGAAAATTTGGGAAACTCTGAATAGCTAAATTCAATAATGATCTCTGTTATCAAAGACTTTCCAGTCCTATTTGAAAAAAGTAAATTACCCAGCAGTAAGGAAATGAAAGTTAGTGCACTTCAACAAGCCAGGAAGATTATCACCACTAATGCCGGAAAGATCTTAGATGCTTGGACGTTGAACGAAGCAAAGTTTTTACGGTTGATAAATTCATCTCCAAGTTGTCCCCCAGGTTTATCAATCCGAACGTGCGTACAGTCTATGGCCCCGAATGTATATGGAAAACCATGTGTCTCAACCCAGCGTTGTTTTGCTCTTACTGCATCTTGAGCACTCGCTGGAAATTTTATCCTGTTTTTACATTCAGCGGCTATGTGGTTCACAGTATAAGCATCACATTTTGAGACGGATGGTTGTGTAATCCCCTAATCCTTTCTTTTTAAACTTTTTGTTCCCTGAGATGCATAAACATCTTGAAAATGTCCAATTAACAAAGGGTTAAGCTACTATTTAGGAGCTTACAAAACACCTAGTAATTGCTTGTAATATTAAGGCAGAGACTAACTTTATAAATACAAAATTGAAGCTTTTACTTAATAGTTAAGCAAAGTCTAACAAGATGGCGTTTGAGCTATTTCTTGCTAGAAAATGCTTTTTCTAACGAGCACTAGCTTTATATTATTTATACGGATTTCACAAAAAGCTAAGGAAAAGCAAAAGCTAACTTTTATAAATTCGGCCCATTGAGTTGCCTTCTTAAACGATTGCCAATCACTCCCAGTCATGATCATTGGCTCGCAATGGTTGAATCTTTGTTCTATTTCTTCCTGTTCCTTTACCATATACTCCACACATGTATCAGCAGCATCGACACCGCGATAAAGTACTGGTTCATTCGAAGTTTCATGTGTTAGACCTACCACTTTGTAAGCAAAGCCGCACGGTATGTGTTTGGTAGTCTTTTTCGTCTTTAAGTCATCCTCGTTGCTGTCTAGTATTGGCTCAAAATCTGCATATATAATATATGGTACCTTGAGCGGTTTCCGAATATCTTTATAATGTAACCACTTTGTTTCCTCAGTCGGGAGTTCGATTTTCTGGGGACCGTGGGTCTGGTAGTTTGGAAGGTGGTTGCTTAATATTCTTATTCATTAATTGATATTTGCAGTGCGTTCTAGCGAACGCACTGCTTTGTTTTCATAATGACTGTTTTTTTTGTTGTCTATTTCTGGTCACGCTATTTCGGTATGAAGGGAACATACCACACATTATCTCAGATAATTTCCTACGATACCTAACTGCACGGTATTAAATGAATGTAAAATGAAGTATTTTTGTCTAACCGGAAATGACGTATGACAGAAAAATCCATTTTTTGTTTTCTACCATTTTCACCTATGTTTTTCAACCGATTTTGATGGTTTTGTTTATTTCATTATTCGAATGTCTAAATGATAGTTCTTAAAAAACACGCACTTGTAGAATGTTTTCGCTGACTTTTTGAAGCACTTTTTTTACATGTTTTTTAACTTTTGCAATTTTATTTTGATAAATTTGAAAACTTACAGGTGAATGGACATTTTTATTTCAAACAAAACTATAATTTCAAAAAAAATATATCACTTCCGGTTTTGACGTCATTTGCTCTTAAAGTTGAAATTTTAACTTCCGGAATTTTGAAGATATTCGAAAACTTCTTTTTGTGATATATTTGACATCTTCACACAAACATATTTAAATGATAAAATTTGACCCGGATGTAAAAAATCATTCGCCATATTGAAATGATATATTTTTATAAAACGCAAAATGGGGCCTACGGGTATAATGGAATTTGCATCATATTAGTGTCTATGGTATCTCCAATCGATTGCGCACAAAACATTGGAAACCGATTTTTGATTCAATTCGAATTTTTTTTTATTTCCGGTTAAAATAAATCAGAAATTGTCAAAACTTACAAGGCCCATATTTCGTGACCTTGACCTTGAGTGACCTTGTGACCTGAACAAAAGTGGTTGCCTTTGACGAGATCTATACAATGGTATAATCATTTTAGATGTCAATTGTTTACTTCCGGTTTTATGGCCTTCTGAAAATTGCAATTTTTAACTTTAAACAGCTCTGTCACGTGACCTAATTTACATACGTCATAAATTCTTTTTCGGCGTTACTATGCTTGATCTACTCTTTCCAATGATATATGACACAATGTATTTGAATCATAATTCCGCGTTCTAGAATTTGAAAATATTCTGCCAAATTCCATTGTAACTGTTCGTGTTTCATTTGTCTGTCTGCTGCAGGTATTCCCGCGTCCCTTTTAGTTAACCTGCTTGTATTCTGGTAGCTGTGCGCCCCTTTTATTTGTTCTGACTTTTTGTAGTTCTGCACTCCTTTTATTTAGTCTGTCTACTGGTATTTCTGATTCCATTTTATCTGCCTGGATATACTGCCACTTGAAAATATGGACGTATATTGCAGTCACCCCTGTTCATCCGTCGGTCCGTTCGTCCTTCAACAATTTCTTGTACACGCAATAGCGATTAGAGTTTTTATCCGATTTGGATGAAGCTTGGTATATGTATTTATGTTGATAATATCTCGAATGAGTTTGAAAATGGCGCGATTCCAGTCGTCGGTTTATGAGTTATTGCCCTTGACTTAGTGTAAAAACGTTAAAATTAACTTGTTTACGCGATAGAAGCTTAAAGGGATTCGAAAGAAGTTTTCTAGCCTTTTTGTGTGTATGAAAGACACTTCTAACATCTATTTGGTGCAGTCAAAATTCTCATTGGGTGCCTGTGGTTCCTGTTATTCCAGAAAGAAAAACGGGAAGTGACGTCAGTGTCTTGAAATAAGTGAGACTGGATGATCAGGTACAGGGCATTATAAATACATGTTGTTACAACGATATGACGTTATTAGATAAATGATGTTACAGCGATATCATATAAGTCATAGCGTTGTGACAACATGTATTTATAATGCCCTGTACCTGATCATCATGTTTCGTTTGTCTGTCTGCTAGTGTTCCCGCGTCCCTTTTAGTTAACCTGCCTGTATTCTGGTAGCCGTGCGCCCCTTTTATTTGGTATGACTGCTTGTAGTTCTGCACCGCTTTTTGTTTGCTGGTATTTCTGAATCCATTTTATTTGCCTTTTTAGACTAATTTTTTTAAATTTTAGTAAGAGGGGGTTGCTTTTTTTTTTTTTTTTTTTTTTTTTAATTTTTCGGACTGATTTTCTTGCATCTGCGGCCTGTTTCGGGGTAATATACCTCATACAAATTAAGAAAATTAGGGTAAATTTCCTTGCATCTCAGGCATTCTCGTTAACAGAGCTTGTATCCCAAGAAAATTTTGAAAATTAAAGTAGAGTTCCTTGTATCTTTGACCTTTCTAGACGTCTTTCTTGTTGAATAACTTTTAGTTACTGATTGATATTTTTACTGTGACTAGATTTTTCATGGGTCCAGTTTCCATTGGCCGAATTTTCTATAGATGAAGGCCGCTGCCTACTTTGCATAGAGGTTAATCAGCTTCTGATTTAAAGGTACGACATGAGAAACGGTACATACGAGTGACAGGCGTTGCTGGAGGTGGAATTGGTGGTGGTGTGCACAAGATGTCGGAAGTTACTCCCCCACATTCATCTTCTGATGAAGATACGGGTTTTGGTCCGTTGGCTACAAGTGTTGATCTTGACCTTGATCTTGATGAAGAACTGTCATCACCATTAAATCGTTCAACTGGTCTAAAAAATAAGATTATAGAGTTTGACCCAACTGCGAAAAAACACATGAAGGTAGATTGTTGAACATAGAGTCGGTGTTCTGATGAAACCCTGTATGTATAAAATTGCTTTTTTCAGGAGAGCCCGAAAACGTAACTACATGTTCATTTTACATATATATATAAATTTTATTATGATAAAACCAGCACATTAATAATAATAATAATAATAAACTCTTTATTTTACATGGGTCAGAATTAGGCCCAATACCACGAGTGATACGGTCCTGTCTCACACCCAGGGGACAAACATAGATACAATATACAACATATAGACAACAAAAACAAAAAAAAAAAAAAAAAATAATGTACAGAGTTAGTAGATGACCATAGGCTACTGGATTTTTTTTTTAGATATACAATATAGCAATATACACAAGTACATGTGTATTAAAAAGACATATTATCCTCAAGTGATTAAGTACATTGCGAAAAATTGTAAAAAAAAAAAAAAAAAAAAAAAAAAAATTATTAATTTTTGAAGCCAAAGGTCAGTATGACAGTATGTTATGAATTTAGATTTGTCAAAAGTGTGAATTGTTTGATCGTAAGCCAAAAATGATAATGCCAAATAGAAAACCTGGAAGGGAAATAATTAAATTATGTCAAACTGTAATATATCTGTAAGAGATGGAACAGCCAAATTACAATTGCAAGAGGCAGGACTATAAGTAAGTACTTCGTCCAGACATCTATTGCACCTCCACTATAACAGCAAGAAGAAAGTTAACCGTTGGTTAGTATTTTAGTTCAGATATCCTTTGCAACTACTTCAACTGTAAGAGGCAAGATAACTCTTATTAAATATTGACGATGAGAAGTCTAAAAAGTAAAGACACCACAACTGCAAGAGACAGGTAAACCATTAGTAAGTATTTATGAGCAGATATTCCATGCAACGCTATGAATAGAACTACTTTAATTGAATGCAAGAGGCAAGATAATTATTATTAAATATTGTTGATGAAAAGTCTACTACAATCTAAAAGTAAAGATACCCGAACGCGCTGCTTCAACTAGACATCCACTGTAGCTCTGAGAGTAAAGAAAACTATTAATAAATATTTTCGTTGAGATCTCTACTGGAATTCAAAAGTAGAGTCACCACAACTGTAAGAAGAAAATTTACAAACACAACTGTAAACAAGATCAATAAAACCACGGCTGTAAAATCTAATTTTAAAGGGCATAGAACCAGGTCTGAAAGATACGGCTCAAAGGCACAGTATCTACAAACCCATTACTGAAATCAGAGAAACGACCAAGTTAGCCACGACAGTAAATTCTAATTTAAATCGACTATAGCTGTGGTAGTACTTTGTTTCCTGCTGGTCCACTTCAAGACATTCTCATCGTGAAAGAAGGCATTAACTGCAGTAGTCATATAGAAACCACAAACTATGCAGGTACTCAATACAACTTTCCTTTTTATTTGGAGGCCCAGTGCTCATTCTATAGAGCATGACTGTCAGGTTTCAACAAAACCACGCAGGCACATTTTTCATTGTCGAAAATTTTGCACAAATTTTGGTATATAGTATATCACTTTTTGAACTATATTAAATGATGAATGACAATATTCTCTGGGCCCTTAAAAATTCTACTTTGTCCCTACTCGTCCGAAACATAACTTCTAGACAGCTGTCAAAATAGCTATCAGAGGCTGGATAGGGTCAATATGTCTGTCCGTGTTTTCAGGCACAACAACTCTGTGCAGGCACCTTAAAATGTCGTATAGCCCTGGAGCGTGTTAAAGACACATCAGAGTTGAAATCGGTTGTAAGTGTAGGCCATAGAAATATTCACCCTCATTACACTCACTTGGCATATGCCCGGCTCTTATTATCTTTACAGTGCAATAGTTCAACTTCATTTAATTTCCTTTTTTATTTAAAACATAGACTATAAAAGAACATAGTGTATACATTTTATACAAGTATAGCAATATTGTAGTTGGAATTAAGCTTGCATTCTTGTGATCTGATATTCTTTTTTTTTTGAACAGGTATTACTGTTAAATTCGCAGCAATATGTTTCTACTGCAGTACAAATGACGTCATTCCTGAGGTTGCGACACACTCAAACAGTTCAAAGAGAAATATTCTGTTGTTAGACCAATAGCCAGCATTGTATCGATGCTGGGAAGGAGCCAGCAACACGCAACCAGCTCCAAGGGCCAAAGCGTTAAATGCATATGTAAATGTCGGAATAAATTTATAGAAACTTAAGTGTTTTTTATTGAAAATGAAAGTGGCACAGATTTTATACTTTTTTGTAGACATTTTTTTTTTTAATTTATATTTCCTCCTCCTACCAACATTGTTCATTCTGTGATATTGTTTTTTTTTTATCTATTTTTTGTTTGTTTTATTGTTTTAGTTTCGTATATACATGTTTATTGTTTATCGTGTTCTGGAGCTATATAGCCCATTAAGTGCTGGTGCTACTTAATACATTTCATTTCATTTCCTCCTACCAACAAATAAAATCCCATGGTCTGTAAACCTAAAAATAAAACATCTGTGGCCTTACAGTCGTTATGAGCCGCCCCGCGAAATTTTCCGGTTACGTGACAATGATCCCTCACTCTATTTTCGACTAGTTCTGTTTTACATATGTGACATTGGGCCGAATTTATAAAAGTTAGCTTTTGCTTTTAAGCTATAGCTTTAAGGAGAAGCTTTTGCTCATGAAGAAAAAGCAAAAGTCAAAGCTTTTGCTAAAAACAGTATAAATAACCTTTTGCTTCAGCTATTGGATAATTCTTACAAGTTTTAAGCAATTCCTTGTGACCTACTTAAGTATCATTACAACAAACGGTTGTCTGACAATTGCCTGGTCATCACTAGTGCACTGCACTTGTTAGAGTTAACAGTTAGAATCATGGATACTTTGAATGAATTTGAAGAAAATTTGGGAAACTCTGAATAGCTAAATTCAATAATGATCTCTGTTATCAAAGACTTTCCAGTCCTATTTGAAAAAAGTAAATTACCCAGCAGTAAGGAAATGAAAGTTAGTGCACTTCAACAAGCCAGGAAGATTATCACCACTAATGCCGGAAAGATCTTAGATGCTTGGACGTTGAACGAAGCAAAGTTTTTACGGTTGATAAATTCATCTCCAAGTTGTCCCCCAGGTTTATCAATCCGAACGTGCGTACAGTCTATGGCCCCGAATGTATATGGAAAACCATGTGTCTCAACCCAGCGTTGTTTTGCTCTTACTGCATCTTGAGCACTCGCTGGAAATTTTATCCTGTTTTTACATTCAGCGGCTATGTGGTTCACAGTATAAGCATCACATTTTGAGACGGATGGTTGTGTAATCCCCTAATCCTTTCTTTTTAAACTTTTTGTTCCCTGAGATGCATAAACATCTTGAAAATGTCCAATTAACAAAGGGTTAAGCTACTATTTAGGAGCTTACAAAACACCTAGTAATTGCTTGTAATATTAAGGCAGAGACTAACTTTATAAATACAAAATTGAAGCTTTTACTTAATAGTTAAGCAAAGTCTAACAAGATGGCGTTTGAGCTATTTCTTGCTAGAAAATGCTTTTTCTAACGAGCACTAGCTTTATATTATTTATACGGATTTCACAAAAAGCTAAGGAAAAGCAAAAGCTAACTTTTATAAATTCGGCCCATTGAGTTGCCTTCTTAAACGATTGCCAATCACTCCCAGTCATGATCATTGGCTCGCAATGGTTGAATCTTTGTTCTATTTCTTCCTGTTCCTTTACCATATACTCCACACATGTATCAGCAGCATCGACACCGCGATAAAGTACTGGTTCATTCGAAGTTTCATGTGTTAGACCTACCACTTTGTAAGCAAAGCCACACGGTATGTGTTTGGTAGTCTTTTTCGTCTTTAAGTCATCCTCGTTGCTGTCTAGTATTGGCTAAAAATCTGCATATATAATATATGGTACCTTGAGCGGTTTCCGAATATCTTTATAATGTAACCACTTTGTTTCCTCAGTCGGGAGTTCGATTTTCTGGGGACCGTGGGTCTGGTAGTTTGGAAGGTGGTTGCTTAATATTCTTATTCATTAATTGATATTTGCAGTGCGTTCTAGCGAACGCACTGCTTTGTTTTCATAATGACTGTTTTTTTTGTTGTCTATTTCTGGTCACGCTATTTCGGTATGAAGGGAACATACCACACATTATCTCAGATAATTTCCTACGATACCTAACTGCACGGTATTAAATGAATGTAAAATGAAGTATTTTTGTCTAACCGGAAATGACGTATGACAGAAAAATCCATTTTTTGTTTTCTACCATTTTCACCTCTGTTTTTCAACCGATTTTGATGGTTTTGTTTATTTCATTATTCGAATGTCTAAATGATAGTTCTTAAAAAACACGCACTTGTAGAATGTTTTCGCTGACTTTTTGAAGCACTTTTTTTACATGTTTTTTAACTTTTGCAATTTTATTTTGATAAATTTGAAAACTTACAGGTGAATGGACATTTTTATTTCAAACAAAACTATAATTTCAAAAAAAATATATCACTTCCGGTTTTGACGTCATTTGCTCTTAAAGTTGAAATTTTAACTTCCGGAATTTTGAAGATATTCGAAAAGTTCTTTTTGTGATATATTTGACATCTTCACACAAACATATTTAAATGATAAAATTTGACCCGGATGTAAAAAATCATTCGCCATATTGAAATGATATATTTTTATAAAACGCAAAATGGGGCCTACGGGTATAATGGAATTTGCATCATATTAGTGTCTATGGTATCTCCAATCGATTGCGCACAAAACATTGGAAACCGATTTTTGATTCAATTCGAATTTTTTTTTATTTCCGGTTAAAATAAATCAGAAATTGTCAAAACTTACAAGGCCCATATTTCGTGACCTTGACCTTGAGTGACCTTGTGACCTGAACAAAAGTGGTTGCCTTTGACGAGATCTATACAATGGTATAATCATTTTAGATGTCAATTGTTTACTTCCGGTTTTATGGCCTTCTGAAAATTGCAATTTTTAACTTTAAACAGCTCTGTCACGTGACCTAATTTACATACGTCATAAATTCTTTTTCGGCGTTACTATGCTTGATCTACTCTTTCCAATGATATATGACACAATGTATTTGAATCATAATTCCGCGTTCTAGAATTTGAAAATATTCTGCCAAATTCCATTGTAACTGTTCGTGTTTCATTTGTCTGTCTGCTGCAGGTATTCCCGCGTCCCTTTTAGTTAACCTGCTTGTATTCTGGTAGCTGTGCGCCCCTTTTATTTGTTCTGACTTTTTGTAGTTCTGCACTCCTTTTATTTAGTCTGTCTACTGGTATTTCTGATTCCATTTTATCTGCCTGGATATACTGCCACTTGAAAATATGGACGTATATTGCAGTCACCCCTGTTCATCCGTCGGTCCGTTCGTCCTTCAACAATTTCTTGTACACGCAATAGCGATTAGAGTTTTTATCCGATTTGGATGAAGCTTGGTATATGTATTTATGTTGATAATATCTCGAATGAGTTTGAAAATGGCGCGATTCCAGTCGTCGGTTTATGAGTTATTGCCCTTGACTTAGTGTAAAAACGTTAAAATTAACTTGTTTACGCGATAGAAGCTTAAAGGGATTCGAAAGAAGTTTTCTAGCCTTTTTGTGTGTATGAAAGACACTTCTAACATCTATTTGGTGCAGTCAAAATTCTCATTGGGTGCCTGTGGTTCCTGTTATTCCAGAAAGAAAAACGGGAAGTGACGTCAGTGTCTTGAAATAAGTGAGACTGGATGATCAGGTACAGGGCATTATAAATACATGTTGTTACAACGATATGACGTTATTAGATAAATGATGTTACAGCGATATCATATAAGTCATAGCGTTGTGACAACATGTATTTATAATGCCCTGTACCTGATCATCATGTTTCGTTTGTCTGTCTGCTAGTGTTCCCGCGTCCCTTTTAGTTAACCTGCCTGTATTCTGGTAGCCGTGCGCCCCTTTTATTTGGTATGACTGCTTGTAGTTCTGCACCGCTTTTTGTTTGCTGGTATTTCTGAATCCATTTTATTTGCCTTTTTATACGCCCACATTGAAATATGGATGTAGTCGGTCTGTCCGTCAACAATTTCTTGACACGCGATAGAGACTAGAGTTTTTATCCGATTTGAATGAAGCTTGGTATATGTATTTATCTTGATAATATCACGGATGAGTTCGAAAATGGCGCTATTCCAGTAGTCGGTTTAACAGTTATTGCCCTTGACTTAGTGAAAACGTTAAAAATAGCTTGTGTATATGATGAAAGCTAGAGTTTGAATGAAGCTTTGTAGTGTATTTATCTTGATGAATTCCATTGTTAATGTGAGTGCTTTTTTTTCAAATTTAAAAAAAAAAAAAATTCTGTCACGTGACCTGATTTACATTTATATGACACTATGTATTTGAATCACAATTCCGCGTTTTAGAATTTGAAAGTAATATGCAGAATTCCATTGTAACTGTACGTGTTTCGTTTGTCTGTTTTAGTTAACCCTGTGTGTATACTGGTAGCCGTGCGCCTCTTTTATTTGGTCTGACTGCTTGTAGTTCTGCACCCTTATATTTAGTCTGTCTGCTGGTATTTCTGAATTCATTTTATCTGCCTTTTTATACACCCACATGAAAATATGGACGTATATTGCCGCTACACCTGTCTGTCCGTCGGTCCGTCCGTCAACAATTTTTTCTTGTACACGCGATATAGACTAGAGTTTTTGTCCGATTTGAATGGAGCTTGGTATATTATTATGTATTTATCTTGATAATACTAGTATATCGGATGAGTTCGAGAAGCTAAAGTTTTCATAGTTAATCTTTCTGTCTACTTCTTGTAGTTCTACATTTATTTTAATATCCCTGCAAACATATCTTGCAGTGCACTTTCTACTGACACACTATAGCAGGGCATGTCACATGACACTTCATTTCCATTGTTAGCTAAATAAGTAGGTAGGTCTAATTCATTTACAGAGAGAAAAAAAGGGGGGCAAGAGAACTATAATTGTAATAATAAAAGTCTGTAGATCGTAGATGATTATTAGGCGTACCATATCTTTAAATCGCGTACCATATCTTTAAATCCTTAATACTATGGATGTTAACTCGGACTTGTCTTCACCTTTAGAGTGTCTTCGATAAGACTGTTTAAACCCCGCAATTCTTATCGTTTATATAGCAGAATTTTCATGAATTGTGGGAATTCCGTAATTTACGTAATCTGATTGGTTAATTTCGAATCCGGCAAATTTTTTCGATCGATAATCAGTCTAATTTACCTGTGGTAACGATGAGACGTTATTTTCTTTGCTAGCAAGGCTATTTTATTTTGTAGTATTTTCCTGGTGCAGTGTAAAATATCGTGAAATAAAAACCACATTTATGGACAGTTTACTAGAGATATAAATACAGAAATTATCATAATTTGATATATTTACATTAATGTTCATACACCCGTGAACACAAAGACATCAGGCCACTAAGAACCAGTTATATTTGACAGGTATCAACATGTTAAAGGTCACTACGTACAATACTGGACAAGTTTAAACACGTTTTCAATATTGAATGTCTCTGTTAGATTTAATACAAACTTAGATGTGGTTTTTCGATATCTATTAATAGACTAGGAATTTTCATATATTAATTTTAAAGGAAAAAAAACCCCGATCATATACTTATATACGTATCCATAATTAACACAAACATAATTAGCAACATTTTATAATGACCTTATCCTCCAAAGGAATTAATTAATTTTGATTAATCAGTATCGCAATACCTAATGATGACGTCAGAGGGTATCCTCATCGTAATCTCTCCATAGGTTAAACATGGGCAAAAATTCGCTTGAACCGGTAGTTTGCCTACTACTTTTTATGTTCATTTTTAGAGGAAGTATTCCTGTAAGGAAAAGCCTTGTCGAAAACAAAAAAAGTTCCAACAGAATTGTATGACTAACCGTTCATTAATTCATACTGGTGATGGTTGTTGTTCTGCCGAATGTTCTTATTTAAACACAGCTGCTAGTGGGTATATTCATGATACCTAATACCTTGCCTGGCAAGCTATCTTTTATGGATTTATGAACTTATTGAAAACTATGATTTTAATAAAGATTGTTCCAGAAGTCATTCTTGCCTTTCTTTGCAAGATGAGATTTGAACTGCTGATAATTATTTTAACCAAAAAGCAAACATTGCAAACAATCCAACATGATTATGTGAATCTTGGAATTGAAATGGTGCAAATTGAAGCTATCAGTGTCCCTGATACACATAGAAAAACCTTTTGACATCCCTTTAACACAATATTTTAAAGGAATTGTAAGGAGGTTATCTAGCCTATTTGTGTGTATTTGGGACACCTTCAAATTATATTTGAGACATTCAAACTTTCTACCGATTCCTGTGGTTCCTATTATTCCAGAAAAAACAAAATATACAAGGCGTTATACATATATGTTTTACATAATTTCATTCGATCATCCTAGTCTCAACCGGACTTTTCTTTGCGTCATATCAAGTTTTGTTTTTCTGGAATAACAGGAACCACTGGAATCGGGCGGAAAGTTTGAATGTCTCAAATAGAAGTTGGAAGTTTCCCAAATACACAAATAGGCTAGAAAACCTCCTTACAATCCCTTTAAGAAACTAGGCTGCAATTGATTGACAATAGGAATTATGAAGAGAAGGGCAACTTCACATAATCATGTTGGATGGTTTGCTTTTTAGTTAAAACTGAAGGTAAATTAACCAATTGAAAATAAAAATATAAACAATTGTGGTTATTTACCATCAAACCCAATTATAAACCATCACAATTATGACTAAGTAATCATTTAAAAGTTTGTCGCTGTTTGAGTTAAAAGTACATGTAGTTGAAATATGACACAGAATTAAATCAAGACAAAAAATCATTTAAACTTTCCTTACTTTGGAATATACTTTCCTAAGCATGTTATCGGTAAAAACTACACATGAGAATAAAGGCCCAGATACATAGATTACTATCACTTCTAAGTCCTAGTATGTTATTCTTTTAGAAAATATGACATGGAGCTGAAATTCGGCTGGATATATGCAGGTAACTATTCAACTTTCAAAATAATGATTATTTAAAAAATTTCAAATGATGACAAGTTAAATTGAGAAACTTGAGAATAAACATCACAGATATATAGGCCCACTAATCACGGTCGTATTCTCTAAGTCAACCTATTACAAACTGCATCTACTAATGCCTTGACATCATTGGCTGTGGCTGGCTGGCGTACAATCCAATCCAATCGCTGCAATTACAAACTTCTGTCAACGTATTAGACACAGTTCGTAATAACTTGACATTGTGAAGATGACCAGTGAGAGATATTTACTCTTTATCCAGATCGAGCATTTTGCAAAATACCTTACACGTGTCTATCTAAGAAATTGTTTATTGTACTTTCAGAAAGATTGCCTGTTGTAAACAAAAGTTCATCTTTAAGAAATGCTTTTCTTGAAGATATTTCGGGATCACATAAACAGTACCCACAACCCTGAATGTCAACAATAGCAAGTTCGTTATCTGATTTTAAGTAGGAATAGTGTACCAGACATTCAGTTTTATCAATCACATCTTGATCATTATCATCACAAACAGCCCCATCATTATTGATGTATTTACTAAAGTTTCCCTAAATAAATTCTTCTAATGTCACAAATTCATCAAGAATTTTCCCAAGAACTATTTTATTATATTGGAATGTTTCACCAAAGTCAACTTCTTGTTATTTGTTTCAATGTCTAGGTTTAACTTTCCAGTAATGTTTCGTGCCAAACAATGCATTTGCACTTGTTACCTTGTTTCCTGATTAATATCTTCAATCTCTTCAATAGTTTTTGAAAGATATTTTTTCAATACCCATGTTTTATCAGAGAAGTCTTTAGAATTACAAGTAGCCTTGAATGCTCTTCTCAAACCACCTGTACCAAAAGGTTCATTTGCTACTTGGAAATTACCAATGTTTGGTGTCGACAAACACATTCCATCTATTAAGAATTATGTTACTTCTATTTGTTTCACTGAATCGTTGATAGCTTTACCCAGTTGCATCATCTGGAATGCCGAAAAACTCTTTGGAATGAATTTACTTTTTTTTTAGCTGTTTCACTCTTATAATTAATACTTCTATTTTTACCACCTAATGATGTCATTTTCTTTCTCATATTCTTGGGGTTGGTTTACTGATTAAACGCTTTCTACGACTTACCGTAACTCCCGAAATACGCCACAAAAGACTATCATGGATTGAAATAGGTTTAAATATCAAAACTTCTCGGTCGCCGAGTTGCGAGCAGCAATAAAACTAGCAGTCTGTCTAGAGAACTGACCTTGACTCTATTCTGAGAGTAGCTTTGACTGGACAAGGACATTGATATAGGAAAGCAGATGATGAATAGTCATGTACGCAGCATAATCTGATTGTCTGTTTGGCAAATAGTGTACATTTTGCTTTGCTATTTATTTGTTACAGTATTTTCTGCCAATTTCACAGAATAAATATTCTAATGACGTCACAAAATAGTTTCTGACGCCTGATAGCCTCCGTGTTATATCTAATTGATCCCGTGGAGATATGTCAAATTGATTTGCTGTTCTCATCTTCCCTTTTTGTCTCGATGCATCCCAAATAAAACCGATAATGTTTCGTATGTGAGCTTTTTCAAATATCTAAAAGTATTAAGTTATGTGTTAAAACTGTTAAAATGACTTTATCTTGACCAAAATTTGATGATATATCCTGATAATTACATATATCATGATATGGCGATAATTCGGTATTTTTATTTGAGGCGATATTACTAACGAAATAAATTCCTATACCAGTATTTATCGCGATACCGGTATATCGCCCAGCCCTAGTTTACATAGAAATATATTTCTCTCCTAGAAATTTCAACCCAAAACATCATTAATTTTGACTGAAAATTGTGCTCTGTAAAAACAATTTTGAAATTATATATTCATCAAAACAAGGACATTAGACCTAGTGCTGGGTATTGCCAATCATGTCACGATACGATACGTATCGCGATACAAGGGTCACGATACGAGACGTATCGCGATATGGGGTAATAGATAAAACTAACACTTTTTTTTTCCAAGGTTTCAAATTTTTTGAAGGTAACACTTGTATTTTGAGGTAACAAAATGTTATTACTAGTAATTTTACTAGTTGTTTGAGGTATTTTACTAATAAACTGTTAACTAAAAAATAATTAGGCTTGTTTGTCTACTAAATTAAATGTCAAATACAATACTTTTTAATTTTAATTTGAGCATTTTGCATTTTTTTTTAAGAAATATGAGTTCATCCACATGTTTTGGTTTTAGGCATGATCTCTTAGCAGTAATGATATCTCCTGCTGTAGAAATACTCTTTCTGATGGGACAGAGCTGGCAGGAATACATAAATATCTTTTAGCTAAAACAGCCAACATTGGGTTCTTGGAGCAATTTAGTTTCCACCAATGTAGGGGGTTACTATCTTATTTTAAAACAGTCTCCATTTTATATTAATTCAATTCTTCTTCTTTCATGGATTTCTTTGTTTCACTATCTTTCACTTCACAAAATTTATTTCTGAATATATGGGACAAGGCACTGGCATCTCCTTTGTCTTCTTAGGTTGAGATGGTGAAAATTCATCTGAACTGCTACTCTCAGATATGTTTGTAGTAGTAGTAGTACTAGTGGTACTGGTACATGGATTACTACTACTGGCTTGATCTACTCCAGCTTCTGATATTATGGGAGGGGAATTGTCTTGCGGAATATCGCCTTAATTCATACAGAATCCTAAGTCTCTCTCCATCTGTCAAATAAGGTAATGATTTGAATCGAGGGTCTAAGGCAGAAGCCTTATTAAAGAGTGTCTGTGTAGCGATTGAGGAGGTCCTCACTCAATGCTTTTTTTTTACATTTTTTACGGTGAAAGAATCCTTCACATCAGGTTGCATCTCTTCTAATATTTGGTAGTACAGAGGACTTAAAATGGAAAGAGTTGATAACTTTTCATCACTCATGACAGTTGTTGCCGTTTTCATTGGAGCTAAAACTTAAACAACATCTTCAGCCAGAGTTATGTCATCTTCACTAAATGTGTTCAGATCTTTATCTCTGTTTCTCAAATCTTTTTCAAGGAGGGATGCTACAATTGCTGGCTGTTGTTCCAACACTCTTTCTAACATATCTTATGCTGAATTTCAGAGAGTACAGACATCCTGCTTTTAATTTATGGTTTGGTAAGCTCAACAAATTCTGTTTTAGTTTAATATACTTGCTGCTCTGGAACTCTTCCTAAAATAGCCTACGATTCTTTATTCTTGACAACAATTTAGAAACAGAATTTTCATTACTTTTTTTGAAGCAAGATTTAGTGTATGAACAAAACATCCCACATGAGGTTCAAATTCAGTTTCCTTTCCAGCTAATATCATATTGCTTGCATTGTCACTGACTGATATTGAAGAGTGATACTGGTATCTGAAATAAAAGTATGGTAAAATAAGAAATTAAATTTTAGTAGCAGAAAATACCTCGATTTCTGTTAATGGTGTCGAATTTTAATCGTTCTTGCTGTTAAATTCTGACACTAGTAAATTTGTAATCTTACACTTCAAGTTAGGTTGTAGATCCAAATCGGCCTTCGCCTCCCACAGTTTAAGGAAAACCGACACTGTTTTATCATTGTGTTGGTCAACTGGTGTTTCAGAAATTTTACAAAATTTCCTTTTTCGACCATCGGTCGATGTGACAGTTTCTTGTATCTTAAAAAGAAGAAAAAAAACCTTTGTGAACAGGAGAGGCTACAGTTATGGATGGATTTTAATACGATTGTATTAGGTGGGGGAGGGGGCTGCAGCAAACAGATTTCGCTGCCCCAAAACATACTATTTGGGGGGCAGAAAAGCCGTTGGGTGAGTGGTATAGTATCTGCTAATTAATGATTAGTTTTAGTTTGCTGTGAACCAGATTGTCATTAAAGTTTTGATTTGTTGAGTAGGCAACTATCATTTTCTGCTTATAAACATGGGGAAATTTCTCTTGAAGACTCTTGTAGTGGGTATGAACTATCTTGCTTGCTCGTATTGGTTGTATTAAACAGGACAACAAAGGGTGCTATGCCTGCATAATGATGAATATTGAGTCCTATAGGTCTTGCTGTATTCAATGTCTCAATCCAATAGGCTTCTCTAGATTGTCGGTATTTGGTGGTTTCATCTTCCGGTAAATCAATTTCTATACGTTCAATTGGGGTTAGGGTGAGATCGTTTATTGAATGGTCATCGAGGTTGAAATGATTAGAAACGGGCTTGTCTTTCTTTAATTTTATATCTGATCTATGAGCATTGAAACGAGTGCGTAAATTATTCTTAGTTTCTCCTACATATTGTTTGGGACATTTCTTACATGAAATTAAATAAATTACATTTGAGCTATCACATGATAAATGCTCCTGGATCGGAAACCTTTTATTAGTAAAGCTACTCATAAAATAATGTGTTTCAGATACAAAGGGACATGTTTTGCATCTACTTGACAAACATGGGACACACCTTAAACCTGGAGGAATTTCGGCATATAGTCTAGTCTTCGCTGCTATTTGCGCTAAAGTGGAGTTTTTTATGTTTCGTAAAAATCGCTTTGAGTATCCACGCTCTTTCAGTTTTGAGAAAACAATCGTACAGGCTTGGTTGAAATCAGAGGATCTTGTGCAAATTCGGTGAAATCGTAAAACTTGTGATTTAATAATTTTCCCACTCTGCCATGAAAGATTTGCGTATGAAGGGGCTAATCGTTTACCCATAGCTGTTCCTGAAGTTTGTAGATACGTTTTACCATTAAATGTGAAATCGTTGCGACTGAGACAAATCTCTAAAAGCTCTAAAATTGCATCATCGGGTCTGTTCGGATCTGGGTTTCTACTAAAAGCTTTACGAACTGCCATTAACCCGGCAGTGTTATCAATATTGGTATACATAGAAGACACGCCAATAGAAATCAGAATGGCATTCGGAGGAACTCGAAGATTTTTAATTTTATTCACAAAATCAGTTAAGGTAGGCTTTATGTTGACAAGCTAGAGGTAGTAAGAAATGGTCAATGTATTCTGACACCTCATATGACTCACTACCACAGTCAGATATGATCGGACGGCCTTTAGAAATTTTATTAGGGATGAACCACTCCTTTGTAGGATTCTTATGGATCTTAGGCAAAGTGTATAAATACGCTTAATGATTTTATCTTGATTGCTATTATTAGTTGGTGTGATCCTGTTTCTATCCACTGTACAGTGAACGGTTGCATTTTGTCATGTCAAAAACTTATAAGTCAGTTAAATCCCGTTGTCTATACCAATGCTTTATGTTTACCCCCAACTCCACACTCTTTGTGAATGTTTGACGTACCCCATCCAGTATGATTTCTTTTTAACTCTACCCATCTTGTCTCGATGGGTTCGTTTTACCGCATTGCCTAACTTGCCGCATCGTGCCCAAATAGCGTTAGGTTACGGTTAGGTAGACCTAGGAATGGGTTAGGTAGGTTTAGGGATCCATATCCCTATCTCTCACCCTACCTAATCCATACCCTACCTTTAGTTTCGTTTTACAAGTCGTTTTGGTGCAGTTAGGCACGATGAGACAAGTTGCGCAATGCGGCAAAACGAACCCACCGTCTTGTCCATACTTCCATGTTTAACTCCCATTTCATCTTTCATGTCCTTATTCTTCTACCTGTCTCTTTTTTCAGTCGTATCAAAGATGGATATCTTTGTAAAATGGGATTTCGATGGATCTTAAAACATAGTTCAAGAAAGGGACGTGGTTTAATTGCGCCCGATGAAAAGATGAATCAAAGTAAAAATGTGGTGGAACGAGGATCAAACGTGGTGGACGGGGACCATAATAAATTATACAGGGAGCTCATCTGAAGATAGTGAGGATGACGTCCCTCTTTCTAAGATTGCTGAACTGGACAGATGTATTGTGAATGGCGTTGTTGCTAACGTTGAAGCTCATCTGAGTAACATGAAAGACTTACATGTATCTGGAACATACGACAAAGACACTGATCAATCTGATGTTGAACAGTCAGACGATGATAAGGATTACATACCATCTGATTCAAATGATGACAATCCAACTATCAATTATTCAGTTTGTGGGAGGCATGAGTGCAATGCAGATATATTGCAGCCTGTCCGAGATGTATTAAAATGATGTGTTATGACCATTTCTTGTCCATTTGTATTTTTTGTTCTGGAACCAACCAGGACGAAACGACTATTTAGTAGACTATATAGTAGATGGTGCACCCCGAGAAGATACGGTCGACACAACATCCACCCAAACGTACCCAGAGGTAGGGCTGTTCAAGAAGCTAGCCGTTCTGGTGCGTCTTATTACACAGAAAAAACAAAAAAGTTTGTTGATGCCAGGAACGAGTTGAAGGATCGATGTGTTTCACGTAAATGTGTTGAAAAAGGATTAATGCCGTGGTTCTCAAATGCGGGGTGGCGACCCCAAGTGGGGTCGCAGAGACGAAAGGGTGGGGTCGAGGGACGGTCTTGGGGTCGCTAGGGACGCGGGGTCAATTTCCTGATTGTTTTTTGTTTTTTTTTCAATCTATTATTCCCTAGCACTGCCTTGAATCAGTGGCTATATACTATCTACTAAGATTTTCTATTTTGTTTTCTATGAAAACTATTGTCTATGTTAACTCTTGTACGGTTCGGCACAACCTACGTGTGCGAAACTGGCTTCTCACACATGGTACAGACAAAAACAAAGTATCGGTCCCGTATTACGGACGATCATTTGTGTGACCGTTTGATATGTTCTATTACCACGTACGAACCTCGCTATGAGCGCATAGTGCAAGGAATTTCATAATAAATTCTGAAGTTTCCAGACTTTCATTACACAGATAATGATGCGGGCATAATACTTTATTACTGGTACTAATATATAGGTACATGGTTGCTTTGTGACTAAAAGGGTTTGGCATGGGGTCGCAACAAGATGCTCGATGGTGGAAATGGGGTCGCGGGAAAAATCGGTGAGAACCACGGGCTTACACCGAATGTGCCTTAATATTGATATTATTGAAAATGTTGACCTTAACAATAGGTCTAGGTCTTTTTAACTAAGGATAAAAACGACTTTAGTTTTAATATGACGTCATCAGTTTGTGTGTTCACGTGAATCTTGAATGGTCACGTACATTTGGACCAAAAAATTTGATATCTTGAGACATGATTTTAACGTCTTGGTATAACAATAGTATTATTGGTACATAAATTAACTTTTTTGTCTTTTTTTTAATATACATAATAGAAGTTGTTTCAAAAATATTTTTGGGGAAGAAAGTAAAAATTGTTCTTGGAACATAATTAAAATTTCTGTCATTGATATTGGGATGGATTACACTTTTGACACTTTAACTGTTTGTCTTGGTATGTAATTTTAAGATGTTGGTATATATAATTAAAAATGTTAGTACTTAATACGAATTTATTGGTATAAAAAGTTAACTTCTTGGTAAATAATATGAATTTCTTGGTATAAAATTAATGAATTTGGTATTTAATATGTATTTTTTGGAACAAAATTTCAACTTCTTGGAATGTAATTTTCACATGTTTGATTTTTTTCGTTTTGGCATTCCATAAATGACTAAGTCCTAATACAGAAAAACTATGGTGCTATAGATGTAATTCAAAAACACATCTTGCCAACAAATGCAATAAGAAAGAATTCATACACTGTTCTAGATGTAATAAAAAGGGACACATTACTGAAGTTTGTATGGCTGCAGTATCCAATGGTAACAATGGATGAAATTTTACTGAAAACAAAAAGCCATCATTTAACAGAAATAATGGTGATTACAAGAAGAAGTTTAAAAACTTTCGAAAGAAACCAAATTTACATTTGTTAGAAGAAGATGATGTTGCTCATTTATTTCATATACAAGAAAGTTCAACAAATATGAGTATTCTTACTACCTATGGTATGTTCTGTGGTTTTATCTGTAAGGAATGGAATAAACATCTTTAGTAATAACTCGAAACTATTTGTTAAGTTGCTTTTGCTGATTAATGGCATAAAGGATTTAGTTAAACTACATTTTTTTATGAATCAAATTCAAATAACAGACATGAACATTATTAGCCACAAGAAATCACTACGCCAAACTCAGTCAGTTGAAGATGTCTTCAGTTTAGAAAAGTAGTTTGGAGCAAGTGTCCCCTTTAAAATGTCACCGATTTAGGTAATTAGGTCAGGTGCTTTTTAACATTGCTTGATAAATTTCAAGAAATGAAGAAAAAAATATAATATTATATATTTTGCTAAATATTAATTTTTACCTTTGTTTGGTGTTTCAGTACCAGAAATAAATATTGAGCTTTCTGTTGATGCACAGAATAATAATAATTTTCATAGGTTCTATGAATGTTATATCAAATTATATCAAAAATTTGATGGCAGTTAATCTTATTTCTATCTTTACACATTGCATGGTAGCCCCATTAGTAGCAGAAAAGAAAGGTGAACAGCAACATTTCATTTGAATATGAGAACATATAGTAGTATTCTACATGACATATTAAGAGAAATTTATTTCTGGAAAGGTAAGTCATTTTGGGCACTACAACAAAAACTACTGACCATCAATTTCAACTTCAGACAGTTGAACAATTTCAGCAGGCAAGTCCATGGGTGCTGACGCTGTAAAACACAAAAAAATAAGACTTGTAAGAATTTTTACATTCAACATATTTGAATGTGTTAGATGACTTTAATAATTGGTAATCAGCACATTTTGATCAACTGTACACGAGTCTTAGAAACTGTAAGTTTTAGCTAGGCCTTCAACTTATGTTTATCTATAGTGATCAGTATTTGAAAGTAAAACATTGCAGGGGAAAATTAACTTACATTTAGAAGAAGTATCCACGCCACCTATTATTCCCTCAATGGCTATTGGCTATTGGGGACAATGTTGCTAGAACCTTAAAAAAATTGAAATATAAATTTACCTTAAATATAATACTAAAATTTATGTCAAAAGCAGCCTTAAAATCCTGACATAAATATACTCATCATAGCACAAGTCACAACTGAAACACTGTTATGTTTTGCTTAATATAAATAAAGTAGTTTAATTCTATAGCACAGTTTAGTTAGAGGGAGTCATAGCTCTGCTGATCATGGAACAAAAAAAAAACATCACCTTTATGTTCAGTTGAAGTTTCAACATGAAGATGAAAAGAAAAGCTATAATTACTTACTACCATTTCCCATGGCTTAAACCATAGGTCAGGTTGGGGACCACCCCCAGTATCACTTGTCACTTTCGTCGGGTGGCCTCCTTCTTCTTTACAGAAGACTGGGCATCTTTCCACCTCTTCTTCACCTTTGGTTCTAGGCCAGGTCGTTTGGTCGCGGTGCAGTCCAAAGTAGAAGTAATGGCCATGACCCAGGAAGACCCCTTCCTATCAGCAAAGGTTATCGTGGAAGAAGTGTATGCTAGAACAATGGTTGGTGATGCTCCCGTTGACGCCATGACCAATACAGAAAATTTAGCTAGGGCTGCAAATAGGGCGCGACAGCTATTGCGGCCCAAAGAACCGGTTAATTTAGACTTCGAGGTAAATTACAATAACGTTATTAAATGTTTTATATTAAATTTTTATTTGTATTCACGTATTCGGTTATTCGTTTTATGTTTGGCTTAAATATAAGTAAGGCTTAATATTAATTGTCATTTTATATTTTTCAGTTAGCACCTGATTTTATACCTACTGGTTTTTTGAAAGAAGATATAGTTGTTGGAAAATACAGACATCTCCTCTTTGCCACAGATAGAACTATTGGCAAAGGTGAAGACGTGGTATGAGGACGCTACCTTCAAAGTCGTAAAAGAACCATTCAAACAGCTATTTAGTATCCATGGTTTCGTCAGAAATGGTGACTGCTTGAAACAGGTACCATTGACATTCTGCCTTATGTCGCAGAAACGTGGGCGTGACTGCGAGAAGGTAAATATATTTAATATATATATAGTATTTCATATATATAATAATAAAACAGATAATTAAATAATGAAAAGTATTCGATATTATATTATTAGCCTAATATTCTATTTTTTATTTCATATATATATCTACTTTTCATTGTAGATGTTTGAAGCTTTAAAAGCGAAGATGCCATCCGAATATATTGAAGAATGTGTATGCGATTTCGAGGCTGGTATTTGGAAAGGTTTCTGTCACGTGTTTGATTTACCCATTCGAGGGTGTGGCTTTCATTGGGGACAAGCTGTTTTCAGAAAGGTTCAAGGTTTAGGATTAGGCACATATCATATTTCAAAAGAGACAATGTTTATAAGATTGTTAAAAAATTGTTGGTCTTGGCGTACTTACCCCATGAGGTTATTGTTACTACTTTTAGGGACCTTAAGGTCAAATTGTACTACCCCCGAATTGGAAGAATTATTCGCGTATATTGAATCCACCTGGATGGAAAGTAGTGTTTGGGCCGTAGCAGACTGGTCCGTTTATGGAAAATCTGTCCGTACGAACAATGATGTGAGGGGTGGCATAATAAGTTCAATCGAAAGGCCACCAGGGCAAACATTGAACTACATGTATATTTATTTATTAAATTATTGCACGACGAAGCTATGTTATTGAATATCAGCGTCAGACTAATTTCCGAGAAAAAAATGTGCCGTAGACAGAGAAAATCCACCCGAACGAAACAGTCCGATATTTTCAAAGTCTGGGGAGAATATGAGGTGGGAGAAAAATCAACCAGACAATTAATGAAAGACATTGGCCGTATTGTTATATCTGTCATTTTGTCAAGCAAAGAGTCAAGCCTCTTACTGAGAACAGAGTCAAGTCTCACTGTGTTTAAAGTATCGAGGTTGATCTCACTAGTGTTTTTTGAAGATTCAGTGTCCGATTCCGATTTAAAGTGAACTTGTCGATGTGAAAAGTTTTTAGAGCCAATTAGCTAAAAGTAGTCTCATATGTTTTAATGCGTCTTGAACCGATTTCGGATTCTTTTCCATAGCTTTTAGTGCGGCATCCTTCTCCTTACAACCGCGGAGAAAGCATTTGATAGCTATTTGGTTCCTAGATTTACTGTTAGCGTCCGTATAGCCATCCATAGCTAACGTTTGGACACGTTGAGCAAATTCAGCAAGTGATTCCGTTTCGAGTTGACGTAATGATTGTAATTCGCGCCTGGCAAAACAGGTTCCTCTTTTTCGCTAAAACAAAAGTTTAATTCCTTCTTAAATTCTCTATATGATAGATCAGAAGAAAGCTTATCTGCGTATTCAAGAGCGGAATTTCGTAATCAGTCCATTAGTCGATCTCAAAATGTAAAATAAATGGCTCCCATTTAGTTTTCGGGTCGCCGGTCAAGGTTGACATTTTTGGTTTTTGTGGAATTGGGCTATGCCGTCTTCGGTTATTTCTTTGTCGTCTATGTCTATGGTCAGATTCCGACTCGGAACTCGAGTTCTGAGTTGAATCAGACTTGGCGTCCGAGTCTATATCGGTATGGTCCGAAGAGTCAGTTTTGTGACTGTGGCCTTTCTTAGGAGAAGCCGTCGTGTTAATAGCTTTGACTCTGCGAGTATTGCTCTCTCGTAACGCGCCAACTCGGTTTTTATGGCGTTCGGTGTGTCCTTTAATTTTGTAGGCAAAACATACTTAGAACGGCGTGGAGTAAGATTTTTACCAGCTGTGGACAATGTAGGTAATTTGGTAATTGTGCCCTAGGTTTTGTCTTATCTTCCACCTGTTCCACGCCTCTTTCTATATGTGAAACCTGATTGGACAACGTTACAACCTGTGTCGACATATTTTGCATTTGATTTGAAAATTGTGTCGAAATATTTTGCATGAGATTTATTACTTCATCCAAGCGGCTATCTGATTGTTGTGCAGCTTAAGGGATGTCTGTGGTATTTAATGTCAATCCTTCTATGTCAGACAATAGGTCAGGTATTTCAAGTCCTGATATTTCTCTCGTCTCAATCATTTCTTCCCAATGACACTGATTTAATTTCCCTATACCTATGATTTGGTCTAATGTTATTGGGGTATCCTGACTATCTCTTATTTGAACTAAACGTTCAGCTATTTTATCTCCCGCATGTCTTATTTGTTTCAACTCTTCCGTTGTAGCGGTTTGTATATTAATGGATTTCCCATCAGCCATATTTGGTTCAGATCAAATGAGAAATCTTAAAAACTTCTCTATACGGAGGAAATGTCGAGTACAAATGGTAATACAAAAATGTCTTAAATAAGGCGCTTGTGAGCTCAATTTTCGCTTTTTTTACGGCGAAAAGAGCACGTGCAAACCTATTCTACGTGAAATGTAAGTGCCGATATTCTATTGGAAAGTACAAGTGATTTGGCTTCTATTAGAAGACCAGTGCATTTAAAATGTGAAATAATACAACCTATACAAAATCACTTTCGGATCATAGAACTCAAATGAGGACCACGTGCGTACCTAACCTACATGTAATACCAAGATAGCTAAAAGCCTTCTAGGTAGGAACTTAATCAGCGTGTTGATACTTTAGAAGACCAGTGCAAGAATTAAAATGTGAAATAATAAAACCTATACAAAATCACTTTCGGGTCATAGAACTCAAACGAGGACCACGTGCGTACCTAACCTACGTGTAATACCAAGATAGCTAAAAGCCTTCAAGGTAGAAACTTAATCAGCGTGTTGATACCAATAGAGTAACCGTCGAATGTATCAAAAATAGAAATATAGCTTACAATAAATCAGCTCAAAATTTCGTCTGTAATTCTGTAAAATAAATCTATATAATTAGTACAAAATATATAGGCTAAGTTTATCCAACAAAATACAATTAATCCCACTTCTGATACCAAATGTAGCGGAATCGCTACATGGCAGAGGAGTAACTACTCGACTCTACTGTGGATAAAGTATAGTGTTGGAAACGACAACAAGTAATACGTAAAACTTTATGTACACTTAAATACAACCAGGTTACATAGAAAATCCGGTCGTGTACATTCTTATTTTTTCTTTTTTTTACATATCACATCACATTTCTATTGAAATTTAATGACAAAATGATTTAACAATCACCCATGTAAATTGTTAAGTACTTCAAACATATGAAATAAAAAATATGCTTTTATAACTAAAAGCATTTTGGATATTCACTGTCTGTCTCTAGGGTCTTACAATCATCTTTATGGATTATGTCATGCTAAATAAACATGAATGTTTTACACAATCTTTGTATACAACTTGTCAGAATAGCTGTCAATTTTCTTGTTGAGTTGGTCACCTAATCCATTGAGATTTTGTTGTGAATTCTCTTGTACCCGTTGTATTTCATCACTTAATTCATTGAGATTTTGTTGTGAATTCTCTTTTACCCGTTGTATTTCATCACTTAATTCATTGAGATTTTGTTGTGAATTCTCCTTTACCCGTTGTATTTCATCACTTAATTCATTGAGATTTTGTTTTGAATTCTCTGTTACCCGTTGTATTTCATCACTTAATTCAGTGAGATTTTTTTGTGAATTCTCTTTTACCCGTTGAATTTCATCAAAAACTTCAGACCTTAAGTTGCTTATCTCTTGTTTCATACCGCTGAGGTATTTTATTGTCACATCTTCGACTGCCTTCATGCGAGCGTTTACAGGATTTCTGTTTCAATATCTTCCATTTCGACTGACCAAAAAGAACTTATCTGTATTAGAATCGAAACAAACTAAACAGAGATCCGTTTTTAACTGCCTATGCCAATTTGGACAAAAGGACACTGACAATGTGACATTAGATGACGTCGTATGTAAGGTAGGGATAACAAAAGTTTCAGTTCATTGTGGCTTAAGCTTAAATTATAGTTTTAGTGTACATTCAATGCAGCTCCTAATATGTTGTGTTGAACAACACGCGTGGTTTGGTTTATACAGCCAGTCATCGGCTGCTGATTGGTTGAGCACGCACGTGCTTCACGTTTTTGGTCTCGTTCTGATACCAGTCTTCGTACATATAGATTCGGTAGTTATATTTCAAAAAGATAAAAGAAATTAAGTGGTGATATAATTTTCTTTTCAGAACTGTATTATTTGTCATAAATATTTGCGCAATAATTTTGTCTTTATATCTGATGGAAAGAAGTAAAAATGTAGCATTCACATTAAGCAGATCAACACGTGAAAGAAGAAAACCTGATAGATTAAGGTATTGATGTCAGTTGCTTATATCATGTCATGAACAATATTTTTATATTACATTTGTACATGCCTGATAATGTTGTTTAGTTGTTTGTTTTTTTTTTATTTTTTTTTAATATTATTTTTTTTATTTTTATACGCCCTCATCTCTCTATGAGGACGTATATTGTCTGCACCCCTGTCCGTCGGTCCGTCCGTCCGTCAACATTGCAGTTTCGACCGAGTATTGCGCTCTTGTGTATGGGGCGTATGTTGGAAAATGCAGTCAGCCATCTTCCAAAGTCATTTATCTTCAAGCGAACACTCGGTCGCCTATTATCTATTAAACATTACTCTTCTGGTGGTCAAGTGGCCGAAATACATTAAGAAGATAACCACGTAATGATTATCAGGTACCAGACGAGAGTGGTTATCTCTCGATGTCATTGTAACAATGGAACTGTAGTAATTCTCCATTAATAACGAAGATAATCAGTTCTTATTAATATCTTACGTTAATTTTTTATCTATCATCAATTAACTAACATACTAACATACCAATGTACTATTGTAATGTTCATTACTGTTGGATTGTATATTATGGCGCTGTATTTGGTTCAAAATAGGATCCAGATCTGATTGTATAAGTTCTTAAAATGGCGTGGTCATTTCTTAGGTAGAAGTGACAAATCTTATAAAATTGAAGTATTTGTACATGTTACATTTACTTTTTTTTATTTGAGTCTTGCTAGAAACCTAATTTTAACCGTAGATTTTGTAGAACGCAGAACGCGAATTCAACCTTTGGAACTTCACTACTGGATCGTGTTCTTTGAATCGTAATCTTTGAAACTTCTTCACTGGATTGTGTTCGGTGAATCGTGATCTTTCGATTTTCTTCATCCAACCTTCCACATTCGACTTTCTTTGTTCGACTTTCTTCATTGGATCGTGTTAGCTGAATCGTAACATTGAATATCACGGAAATTAATTTAGACCACGTGATATTTTCTGCATATCATTATTGCTCGTGTTGCTATCCTATCAATGTCGTTATTATTCTGACAAACTCCTATTACTAAGATATTCCTAGATAAATATATATGACTTTCTTAAAATTAAATAAAATTTTATTAATTTAAAAACAATCTAGGACTCTTAAATCCATTTGAGGTTAATATTACAATTCATTTAAAAATCATGGGCAAAATGTGATTCAAACGGCTTAATAAATGAAATGGAATGAAGTTTACGTCCTGCTTGTCTGCACCTGTGCAGTGGGAGTTTTGTCTAGCGGCATTAGCTAACTCTATTTCGATTAGCAAATGACAAGGATCTTTAACGTACAAAGTCTGTAGCACACCAATCCAATTAAAACTAGAACCATGAATGGTACCATGCAGTGCGCATCCGGTTTCGTCCATTGGTGAAAAGTGACATCTTTCAATCCATGAAGTCAGGTTTACAGAATAAAGCTTATTTTACATTAAAATGCAGAAGGTACAAAATTTTAAAACGCACAATTTTGAATTCGGTAGTGAAAAGTAGAAAAACCAGTTCACACACGGTAGTCAAAAGTAAAATAAACATTTCATGTTCGGAAGTGAAAAGTCATCTGATTAAAAAAGGCGTAATCACAGTTTGATATACATCAGTGGAAAACGCATATCACAAAAAATTCTAAGATTTGTAAATAAGTTCTAACGTGCAAGAAAGGACACATGAAAGAGCTAAATCTCAATTTAGAAACGGACTGCACAGTATTCATACTTCATAGTTTGAAATACAGATCGAATTTTATCAATACATATTTCATTCAAAGAAAATATATCTTAATGTTTCTTTTAAACAGTTACAATGTAAAAAAAAGTACATTAATGATAACGTATCGCCCAAACGCAAGATAATGGGAGAGGACGATCGCCCAAACGCAGCTTTATGTCAAAATGTAGTAAACTCCCTTCAACTGAAATTTGAATTTAATATTTTACAAGCAGATGGAATAACTAATTTTCAAAATTCAAAAGGCGCTATTTTGATTTTAAAATAGTGTGTTGTATATAATTGAAAAAGTAGTTTTAGCATAATTAGATTTTGAAAGAATTTGTGAGGTACATGAATTAGGTCACGTGTCAGAGCTCTTTAAAGCTAAAAACTGCAATTTTCAAATGGATATAAAACCGGAAGTAAACATCGGAAAACCTAAATGAAAGTATCCGTGCAAAGGTAACATTAATGCCAATGAATTTTTTCAGGTCACATGGTCACCAAAGGTCAAGGTCACGAGATATAAGCCTTTAAAATTTTGACAATCACTGATTTAACCGGAAATAAAAATGAATCAGAATTGAAATTCAAAAATCGGCATCTCATGTTTTGGTAGCAATTGACTGTAGATTCCATAGACATCTTAATTATGCAAATTCTATAACACCATGAGGCCCCCTTTTGCCTTTTATAAAAATATACCATTTCAAGATGACGACTGATCTGTTACATCCGGGTCAAATTTTATCATTTGCATACTTTTGTGTCTACATTACAAACATACTGCAAAAAGAATTTTTCGAATATCATCAAAATTCCGGAAGTTGAAATTTCGACTTTGAGAGCCAATAACTTCAAAACCGGAAGTGATATCAACATTTTTTGTTCGCCATCAAAATGTCTATCTACCTGTAAGTTTTCAGAACGATCAAAATAAAAATTGAAAAAAACACGCACAGTTTCAATGGAAATTGATACAAATTTTTCAAACTTTAAAAGGCGGAATTTTGATTCAAATATATTGTGTTGTATATCATTGGAAAGAGCAGACATAGCATAGTACGACGGTAAAAGAAAATAAGACATATGTAAATTAGGTCACGTGGTAGGGCTGTTTAAAGTTAAAAACTAGAGCCGTACCAAAACGGCGCTGAGCAGTGCGTCATCCTGAATTTCTTTCATCAATCATAAGGCATTAACCAAATGATTATGAAAAATGATCATTAGAAAAGTTAAATTGAGATTTCCTTATTTAGATGAATGGCAACTTTTTATGGTCTGAATAATTAAAAGATTTACGATTTGTTAGTTCTCTCCCCTCAACTGTTTTGACAATAGCATTTGTTTGGACAAATTATGTCACGCGACAGAGCTGTTTAAAGTTAAAAATTGCAATTTTCAAACGGCTTTGAAACCGGAAGTAATTGTTGGGCATCTGAAAAAATTATATTATTGGCTACATCTCATCAAGGGCAATAATTTTTGTACAGGTCAATAAGTCAGGAAAGGTCAAGGTCACGGAATATGATCCTTGAAAGTTTAGACAATTACTGATCCATTTTAACCTGAAATAAGAACAATTCAGAATTGAAATTAAAAAATCGGCTTCCCCTGGTTTGGTAGCAATCGACTGTAGATTGCATAGACATCTAAATTATGCAAACTCCATAGTACCCTGAGGCCCCATTTTACGTTTTATAAAAATATAGGATTTCGAAATGGCGACTGATCTGTTACATTCGGTTCAAATTTTATCATTTGTATACTTTTGTGTCCACATAACAAACATACTGTAAAAAGTATTTTTCGAATATCTTCAAAATTCCGGAAGTTGAAATTTCAACTTTGAGAGCCGATGACGTCAAAACCGGAAGTGACATCGAAATTTTGAAAACATATTCTTGTTCGCCACCAAATTGTCTATCTATCTGTAAGTTTTCAGAACGATCGAAATAAAATTTGAAAAAAAAACACGCACAGTTTCAATGGAAAATGGCACAAATTTTTCAAACTTTAAAAGGCGGAACTTTGATTCAAATGCATTGTGTTGTATATCATTGGACAGAGCAGACAGAGCATAGTAAGAAGGTGAAAGAAAATAAGACATATGGAAATTAGGTCACGTGGTAGGGCTGTTTAAAGTTAAAAATTTCAATTTTCAAACGGCTAAAAAAACGGAAGTAACCATTGGGCATGTGAAAAAAATATGTCATTGGATACATCTCATTAAGGGCAATAACTTTTTTACAGGTTACTAAGTCACAAAAGGTCAAGGTCACGAAATATGGGCCTTGAAAGTTTTGACAATTACTGATTTATTTTAACCGTAAATTAGAAAAATTCAGAATTGAAATTCAAAAATTGGCTTCCCATGTTTTGGTAACAATCGACTGTAGATTGTATAGACATCAAAATTATACAAATTCCATTACACCCTGAGGCCTCATTTTGCGTTTTATGAAAATATACCATTTCAAGGTGGCGACTGATCTGTTACATCCGGGTCAAATTTTATCAGTTGTATACTTTTTTGTCTACATAACAAACATACTGCAAAAAGAATTTTTCGAATATCTTCAAAATTCCGGAAGTGGAAATTTAAACTTTGAGAGCAAATGACGTCAAAACCGGAAGTGATATCGAAATTTCAATGACAGACTTGTATTTAGAATGAAAATGTCTATCTGCATGTAAATTTTCAAATTTAACAAAATAAAATTGTAGAAGTTGAAAAATTCAAAAAATTTCAAATTAAAAAAGTCAGTGTCAAAAATTTTTTTTTTAAATTTTAGTAAGAAGTCATTTTGTAGCTGTTAGATTATAGATATTAACCCAAAAAATCCGATCAAAATCGGACAAAAATTAGAGACGTAAATTCAAAAACCCTAAAATACGTTTTTGCGTCATACGTCATTTCCGGTTGGATTAAAATGCATCAATTTATATTCATGTAACGGTGGCCACCATTTGTGAATAGGAAGTCGCATCAGTGAGTATGTAGCATGCGTAGTTTTGGCTGCGCGAGATGGGAAGAATTCGAAAAAAAAAAAACTAGAACCATGAATGATACCATGCAGTGCGCATCCGGTTTCGTCCATTGGTGAAAAGTGACATCTTTCAATCCACGATGTCAGGTTTACAGAAGAAAGCTTGTTTTACATTAAAATGCAGAAGGTACAAAATTTTAAAACGCAAAATTTTGAATTCGGTAGTAAAAAGTAGAAAAAACAGTTCACACACGGTAGTCAAAAGTGAAATTAACATTTCATGTTCGGTAGTGAAAAGTCATCTGATTAAAAAAAAGGCGTAATCACAGTTTGATATACATCAGTGGAAAACGCATATCACAAAATTTCTAAGATTTGTAAATAAGTTCTAAAGTGCAAGAAAGGACACATGAAAGAGCCAAATCTCAATTTAGAAACGGACTGCAAAGTATTCATACTTCATAGTTTGAAATACAGATCGAATTTAATCAATACATATTTCATTCAAAGAAAATATATCTTAATGTTTCTTTAAAACAGTTACAATGTAAAAAAAAATACATTAATGATAACATATCGCCCAAACGCAAGATAATAGGAGAGGACGATCGCCCAAACGCTGCTTTATGTCAAAATGTAGTGCTCTCCCTTCAACTGAAATTTGAATTTAATATTTTACAAGCAGATGGAATAACTAATTTTCAAAATTCCAAAGGCGCTATTTTGATTTTAAAATATTGTGTTGTATATAATTGATAAGTAGATTTAGCATAATTAGACTTTGAAAGAATTTGTGACGTACATGAATTAGGTCACGTGTCAGAGCTCTTTAGAGCTAAAAACTGCAATTTTCAAATGGATATAAAACCGGAAGTAAACATCGGAAAACCTTAATGAAAGTATCCGTGCATAGGTAACATTAATGTCAATGAATTTTTTCAGGGCACATGGTCACCGAAGGTCAAGGTCACGAGATATAAGCCTTTAAAATTTTGACAATCACTGATTTATTTTAACCGGAAATTTAAATGAATCAGAATTGAAATTCAAAAATCGGCATCTCATGTTTTGGTAGCAATTGACTGTAGATTCCAAAGACATCTTAATTATGCAAATTCTATAACACCATGAGGCCCCATTTTGCCTTTTATAAAAATGTACCATTTCAAGATGACGACTGATCTGTTACATCCGGGTCAAATTTTATCAATTGCATACTTTTGTGTCTACATTACAAACATACTGCAAAAAGAATTTTTCGAATATCATCAAAATTCCGGAAGTTGAAATTTCGACTTTGAGAGCCAATAACTTCAAAACCGGAAGTGATATCAAAATTTTGAAAACATATTTTTGTTCGCCATCAAAATGTCTATCTACCTGTAAATTTTCAGAACGATCGAAATAAAAATTGAAAAAAAACACGCACAGTTTCAATGGAAATTGACACAAATTTTTCAAACTTTAAAAGGCGGAATTTTGATTCAAATATATTGTGTCGTATATCATTGGAAAGAGCAGACATAGCATAGTACGACGGTGAAAGAAAATAAGACATATGTAAATTAGGTCACGTGGTAGGGCTGTTTAAAGTTAAAAATTACAATTTTCAAACGGCTATAAAACCGGAAGTAACCATTGGGCATCTGAAAAAAATATGTCATTGGATACATCTAATCAAGGGCAATAACTTTTGTACAGGTCACAAAGTCACAAAAGGTCAAGGTCACAAAATATGGGCCTTGAAAGTTTTGACAATTACTGATTTATTTTTACCGGAAATCAGAAAAATTCAGAATTGAAATTCAAAAATTGGCTTCCCATGTTTTGGTCGCAGTCGACTGTTGATTACATAGACATAACAATTATGCAAATTCCATCACATCCTGAGGCCCCATTTTGCGCTTTATTAAAATATACCATTTCAAGATGGCGCCTGATCTGTTACATCCGGGTCAAATTTTATGATTTGTATAATTTTGAGTCTACATAACAAACATATTGCAAAAAGAATTTTTCGAATATCTTCAAAATTCCGGAAGTTGAAATTTCAACTTAGAGAGCGAATGACGTCAAAACCGGAAGTGATATCGAAATTTTGAAAATTGCTAATTGCTCGCAATTAAAATGTCTATAAATCTGTAAGTTTTCAGGTTGATCAATATAAAATTGCAAAAGTTGAAAAAGTGGTCAAGAAAAAGTGCTCCAAAAGTGAGCAAGATTTTTCTCAAAATGATATTGTTAAACTTTTGTCTCGTGGACAATCGATTAGAGAAATATGCAAAGTCAGTCCGATCATAATCGGTTGAAAAATAAAGGAGATAATGGCCAAAACATCAAAACCCATATGTTCTCATACCTCATTTCCGGTTGGTAGGGCATGCGTCATTTTACATTTAAACAATACCGAGCAGTAGATTATCGTGGGAAATCTTTAGAGATTATGTGTGGCATGTGTAGTTTTGGCTGGGCGCTCTGACCAGAAAGTGAAAAAAAAACAAAAAAAACTAGAACCATGAATGGTACCATGCAGTGCGCATCCGGTTTCGTCCATTGGTGAAAAGTGACATCTTTCAATCCATGATGTCAGGTTGACAGAAGAAAGCATGTTTTACATTAAAATGCAGAAGGTACAAAATTTTAAAACGCACAATTTTGAATTCGGTAGTGAAAAGTAGAAAAACCAGTTCACACACGGTAGTCAAAAGTGAAATAAACATTTCATGTTCGGTAGTGAAAAGTCATCTGATTAAAAAAGGCGTAATCACAGTTTGATATACATCAGTGGAAAACGCATATCACAAAATTTCTAAGATTTGTAAATAAGTTCTAAAGTGCAAGAAAGGACACATGAAAGAGCCAAATCTCAATTAAGAAACGGACTGCACAGTATTCATACTTCATAGTTTGAAATACAGATCGAATTTTATCAATGCATAATTCATTCAAAGAAAATATATATTGATGTTTCTTTTAAAACAGTTACAATGTAAAAAAAAGTACATTAATGATAACTTATCGCCCAAACGCAAGTTAATGGAAGAGGGCGATCGCCCAAACGCAGCTTTATATCAAAATGTAGTACTCTCCCTTCAACTGAAATTTGAATTTAATATTTTACAAGCAGATGGAATAACTAATTTTCAAAATTCAAAAGGCGCTATTTTGATTTTAAAATATTGTGTTGTATATAATTGAAAAAGTAGATTTAGCATGATTAGATTGTGAAAGAATTTGTGACGTACATGAATTAGGTCACGTGTCAGAGCTCTTTAAAGCTAAAAACTGCAATTTTCAAATGGATATAAAACCGGAAGTAAACATCGGAAAACCTAAATGAAAGTATCTGTGCATAGGTATCGTCAATGGCAATGAATTTGTTTCAGGTCACTTGGTCACAAGAGGTCAAGGTCACAGGATATGAGCCTTTAAAGTTTGACAATTACTGATTTATCTTAACCGGAAATCAAAATAAATCAGAATTGAAATTCAAAAATCGGCGTCTCATGTTTTGGTAGCAATCGACTGTTGATTACATAGACATAAAAATTATGCAAATTCCATGACACCCTGAGGCCCCATTTTGCGTTTTATGAAAATATACCATTTCAAGATGGCGACTGATCTGTTACATCCGGGTCAAATTTTATTATTTGTATACTTTTGTGTCTATATTACATACATACTGCAAAAAGAATTTTTCAAATATCTTCAAAATTCCGGAAGTTGAAATTTCGACTTTGAGAGCCAATAACTTCAAAACCGGAAGTGATACAAAAATTTTGAAAACATATTTTTGTTCGCCATCAAAATGTCTATCTACGTGTAAGTTTTCAGAACGATCGAAATAAAAATTGAAAAAAACACGCACAGTTTCAATGGAAATTGACACAAATTTTTCAAACTTTAAAAGGCGGAATTTTGATTCAAATATACTGTGTTGTATATCATTGGAAAGAGCAGACATAGCATAGTACGACGGTGAAAGAAAATAAGACATATGTAAATTAGGTCACGTGGTAGGGCTGTTTAAAGTTAAAAATTACAATTTTCAAACGGCTATAAAACCGGAAGTAATCATTGGGCATCTGAAAAAAATATGTCATTGGATACATCTAATCAAGGGAAATAACTTTGGTACAGGTTACAAAGTCACAAAAGGTCAAGGTCACAAAATATGGGCCTTGAAAGTTTTGACAATTACTGACTTATTTTTATCGGAAATCAGAAAAATTCAGAATTGAAATTCAAAAATCGGCTTCCCATGTTTTGGTCGCAGTCGACTGTTGATTACATAGACATAAAAATTATGCAAATTCCATAACACCCTGAGGCCCCATTTTGCGTTTTATGGAAATATACCATTTCAAGATGGCGCCTGATCTGTTACATCCGGGTCAAATTTTATGATTTGTATAATTTTGAGTCTACATAACAAACATATTGCAAAAAGAATTTTTCGAATATCTTCAAAATTCCGGAAGTTGAAATTTCAACTTTGAGAGCGAATGACGTCAAAACCGGAAGTGATATCGAAATTTTGAAAATTGCTAAATGTTTGCAATCAAAATGTCTATAAATATGTAAGTTTTCAGGTTGATCAATATAAAATTGCAAAAGTTAAAAAAGGGGTCCAGAAAAGGTGCTCCAAAAGTCAGCAAGATTTTTCTTAAAATGATATTGTTAAACTTTTGTATCATGGACAATCGATTAGAGAAATAAGCAAAGTCAGTCTGATCGAAATCGGTTGAAAAACAAAGGAGATAATAGCCAAAACATCAAATCCGATATGTTCTCATTTCCGGTTGGTAGGGCATGCGCCATTTTACATTTAAACAATACCAAGCAGTAGATTATCGTGGGAAATATTGAGAGATTATGTGTGGCATGCATAGTTTTGGCTGGGCGCTCTGACCAGAAAACGGAAAAAATAAACTAGAACCGTTATAACGGTACTGAGCAGTGCGCAATTTAAACATCCTTGAACGGTTGCATTTTTAATTAGGAAATCGGCTGTCACCATTTTGTTAGTAATATATTGAAGATGACATAGACATCAACATTATGTAAATCGGATGATATCCTGATCACTTATATCGATTTAAAGAAAAGTTGGTCATTTCAAGATGGTGGTCTACTAGTTACTTCCGGGTCCAATTTTATCCTTTTTTTTCTATGAATGTTATGTCATTTTATATCTTCAAAAGAATGTGTCGACTCTCTTTAAAAATCCACAATTTAGGAACCACGTGTTTTTTCGCGCCAAAAAAGCCACGCAGTTACTTTAGAACAATGAACAAAATTTCCAAATTAAAAAAAAAGCAAAATGATTAAAATATATACTATTATATATCAAGCGGAGATAAAACATAATAAGAAAAGACGATTTTTTGTGACGTACGTGAATTAGGTTCAAACTGACAATTTTCATTTGGCTATAAAACAAGAAGTAAATATTGGACAACAAAAATGAATTCACCATTGGACAGATCTCATTTCGGGCAATAACTTTTGTTCGGATCATAAGGTCATCCAAATCCAAGGTAACGTGTAATGAGCTTTGAAAATTTTGGCCATTTCTGAATATTTTTTACCGAAAATAGGCAAACATCATAATCGAAATTAGCAAATTGGCTGTCATCATTTTGTTGGCCATAGATTGAAAATGCCCTAGACACCAATATTATACAAATCAGATGATACCCTGTTCACTTCTCTCGATTAAAAGAAAACATGTTCATTTCAAGATGGTGGCCAGCGTGTTACTTCCGGTTACGATTTTATCATATTTTTTTCTTTGTTAGTCATGTTCTTCCATATCTTAAGAAGAAATCCGTAATTCAGATAACACGTGTTTTTTCCCGCCAAAAAAAACACGCAGAGTTACTATAGAACAAAGAACAAAATTCCAAAAATCAATTTTGATCAAAATATCTAGTGTTATACATTTTTGGAAACAGGAGATAAAGCGTGATAATAATAGAAGATAATTTGTGACGTACATGAATTAGGTCACGTGACAGAGCTGTTTAAAGTTTAAAATTGCAATTTTCTGACGGCCATAAAACCGGAAGTAAACATTGGGCATCTAAAATGATTATGCCATTGGATAGATCTCGTCAAGGGCAACAACTTTTGTTCAGGTCACAAGGTCACTCAAGGTCAAGGTCACAAGATATGAGCCTCAAAAGTTTTGACTATTTCCGAAAATTCTAAACCGGAAATAAAAAAAAATCTGAATCGAAATTCAAAAATCGGCTTCCCATGTTTTGTTAGCAATCGACTGTAGATCCCATAGACATCATTTTTATTCAAATCGAATGATTCCCCGATTCTGAATTTCGATTTAAAGAAAAATCAGTCATTTCAAGATGGCGACTGATATGAAATATCTGGGTCAGATTTTTTCATTTCATTTTTAGTCAACGGTTATTTCTAGCACAACTCAAAAAGATTTTTTGGAATATCTGAATTATTCCGGAAGTTGAAATTTCAACTTTACAAGCGAATGACGTCAAAACCGGAAGTGATATAAAAATTTTGAAAATACCATTTAATTAGAAATCAAAATGTTTATACACCTGTAAGTTTTCAAATTGATCGAAATAAAATTGCAAAAGTTAAAAAAACGGTTAAAAAAGTGCTCCAAAAAGTCAGCAGAGAATGTCTAAAAGTGCATTTATGTTGAGAGCTATTATGTAGACATTAGAATAATGAAATAAACAAAAAAAGTTCCATCAAAATCGGTTGAAAAACAGAGGTAAAAATGGTAAAAAACAGAAAATGGGTTTTTCTGTCACATGTCATTTCCGGTTACACAAAAAACCGCCATTTTACATTCACCCAACACCGAGCAGTTAGATATTGTAGGAAAACATGTGAGATAAGGTCTGACATGCGCCCTTCATACCGAATTAGCGTGACCAGAAGTAGACAAAAAAAAAAAAAGAAAAAGTCATTATGAAAACAAAGCAGTGCGTTCGCTAGAACGCACTGCAAAAAAGACATTTGCAAAACAAAGCAGTGCGTTCGCTAGAACGCACTGCAACTAGAACCATGAATGGTACCATGCAGTGCGCATCCGGTTTCGTCCATCGGTGAAAAGTGACATCTTTCAATCCATGATGTCAGGTTTACAGAAGAAAGCTTGTTTTACATTAAAATGCAAAAGGTACAAAATTTCAAAACGCACAATTTTGAATTCGGTAGTGAAAAGTAGAATAACCAGTTCACACACGGTAGTCAAAAGTGAAATAAACATTTCATGTTCGGTAGTGAAAAGTCATCTGATTAAAAAAAAAGCGTAATCACAGTTTGATATACATCAGTGGAAAACGCATATCACAAAATTTCTAAGATTTGTAAATAAGTTCTAAAGTGCAAGAAAGGACACATGAAAGAGCCAAATCTCAATTTAGAAACGGACTGCACAGTATTCATACTTCATAGTTTGAAATACAGATCGAATTTTATCAAAACATAATTCGTTCAAAGAAAACACATATTAAATTTTCTTTTTAAAACAGTTAAAATGTAAAAAAAAGTACATTAATGATAACTTATCGCCCAAACGCAAGTTAATGGGAGAGGGCGATCGCCCAAACGCAGCTTTATGTCAAAATGTAGTACTCTCCCTTCAACTGAAATTTGAATTTAATATTTTACAAGCAGATGGAATAACTAATTTTCAAAATTCAAAAGGCGCTATTTTGATTATAAAATATTGTGTTGTATATAATTGAAAAAGTAGATTTAGCATAATTAGATTGTGAAAGAATTTGTGACTTACATGAATTAGGTCACGTGTCAGAGCTCTTTAAAGCTAAAAACTGCAATTTTCAAATGGATATAAAACCGGAAGTAAACATCGGAAAACCTAAATGAAAGTATCTGTGCATAGGTATCGTCAATGGCAATGAATTTGTTTCAGGTCGCTTGGTCACCAGAGGTCAAGGTCACAAGATATGAGCCTTTAAAGTTTTGACAATTACTGATTTATCTTAACCGGAAATTAAAATAAATCAGAATTGAAATTCAAAAATCGGCCTCTCATGTTTTGGTAGCAATCGACTGTAGATTCCAAAAACATCAGAATTATGCAAATTTCATTAAACCCTGAGGCCCCATTTTGCGTTTTATGAAAATATACCATTTCAAGATGGCGACTGATCTGTTACATCCGGGTCAAATTTTATTATTTGTATACTTTTGCGTCTATATTACATACATACTGCAAAAAGAATTTTTCAAATATCTTCAAAATTCCGGAAGTTGAAATTTCGACTTTCAGAGCCAATAACTTCAAAACCGGAAGTGATACAAAAATTTTGAAAACATATTTTTGTTCGCCATCAAAATGTCTATCTACCTGTAAGTTTTCAGAACGATCGAAATAAAATTTGAAAAAAACACGCACAGTTTCAATGGAAATTGACACAAATTTTTCAAACTTTAAAAGGCGGAATTTTGATTCAAATATATTGTGTTGTATATCATTGGAAAGAGCAGACATAGCATAGTACGACGGTGAAAGAAAATAAGACATATGTAAATTAGGTCACGTGGTAGGGCTGTTTAAAGTTAAAAATTACAATTTTCAAACGGCTATAAAACCGGAAGTAACCATTGGGCATCTGAAAGAAATATGTCATTGGATACATCTAATCAAGGGCAATAAGTTTTGTACAGGTCACAAAGTCACAATAGGTCAAGTACACAAAATATGGGCCTTGAAAGTTTTGACAATTACTGACTTATTTTTACCGGAAATCAGAAAAATTCAGAATTGAAATTCAAAAATCGGCTTCCCATGTTTTGGTCGCAGTCGACTGTTGATTACATAGACATAAAAAATATGCAAATTCCATAACACCCTGAGGCCCCATTTTGCGTTTTATGAAAATATACCATTTCAAGATGGCGCATGATCTGTTACATCCGGGTCAAATTTTATGATTTGTATAATTTTGAGTCTACATAACAAACATATTGCAAAAAGAATTTTTCGAATATCTTCAAAATTCCGGAAGTTGAAATTTCAACTTTGAGAGCGAATGACGTCAAAACCGGAAGTGATATCGAACTTTTGAAAATTGCTAATTGCTCGCAATCAAAATGTCTATAAATATGTAAGTTTTCAGGTTGATCAATGTAAAATTGCAAAAGTTGAAAAAGTGGTCAAGAAAAGGTGCTCCAAAAGTCAGCAAGATTTTTCTCAAAATGATATTGTTAAACTTTTGTCTCGTGGACAATCGATTAGAGAAATATGCAAAGTCAGTTCGATCAAAATCGGTTGAAAAATAAAGGAGATAATGGCCAAAACATCAAAACCCATATGTTCTCATACCTCATTTCCGGTTGGTAGGGCATGCGTCATTTTACATTTAAACAATACCGAGCAGTAGATTATCGTGGGAAATCTTGAGAGATTATATGTGGCATGTGTAGTTTTGGCTGGACGCTCTGACCAGAAAGTGAAAAAAAAAAACAAACTAGAACCATGAATGGTACCATGCAGTGCGCATCCGGTTTCGTCCATTGGTGAAAAGTGACATCTTTCAATCCATGATGTCAGGTTGACAGAAGAAAGCATGTTTTACATTAAAATGCAGAAGGTACAAAATTTTAAAACGCACAATTTTGAATTCGGTAGTGAAAAGTAGAAAAACCAGTTCACACACGGTAGTCAAAAGTGAAATAAACATTTCATGTTCGGTAGTGAAAAGTCATCTGATTAAAAACGCATATCACAAAATTTCTAAGATTTGTAAATAAGTTCTAAAGTGCAAGAAAGGACACATGAAAGAGCCAAATCTCAATTAAGAAACGGACTGCACAGTATTCATACTTCATAGTTTGAAATACAGATCGAATTTTATCAATGCATAATTCATTCAAAGAAAATATATATTGATGTTTCTTTTAAAACAGTTACAATGTAAAAAAAAGTACATTAATGATAACTTATCGCCCAAACGCAAGTTAATGGGAGAGGGCGATCGCCCAAACGCAGCTTTATATCAAAATGTAGTACTCTCCCTTCAACTGAAATTTGAATTTAATATTTTACAAGCAGATGGAATAACTAATTTTCAAAATTCAAAAGGCGCTATTTTGATTTTAAAATATTGTGTTGTATATAATTGAAAAAATAGATTTAGCATGATTAGATTGTGAAAGAATTTGTGACGTACATGAATTAGGTCACGTGTCAGAGCTCTTTAAAGCTAAAAACTGCAATTTTCAAATGGATATAAAACCGGAAGTAAACATCGGAAAACCTAAATGAAAGTATCTGTGCATAGGTATCGTCAATGGCAATGAATTTGTTTCAGGTCACTTGGTCACCAGAGGTCAAGGTCACAAGATATGAGTCTTTAAAGTTTGACAATTACTGATTTATCTTAACCGGATATCAAAATAAATCAGAATTGAAATTCAAAAATCGGCGTCTCATGTTTTGGTAGCAATCGACTGTTGATTACATAGACATAAAAATTATGCAAATTCCATAACACCCTGAGGCCCCATTTTGCGTTTTATGAAAATATACCATTTCAAGATGGCGACTGATCTGTTACATCCGGGTCAAATTTTATTATTTGTATACTTTTGTGTCTATATTACATACATACTGCAAAAAGAATTTTTCAAATATCTTCAAAATTCCGGAAGTTGAAATTTCGACTTTGAGAGCCAATAACTTCAAAACCGGAAGTGATACAAAAATTTTGAAAACATATTTTTGTTCGCCATCAAAATGTCTATCTACCTGTAAGTTTTCAGAACGATCGAAATAAAAATTGAAAAAAACACGCACAGTTTCAATGGAAATTGACACAAATTTTTCAAACTTTAAAAGGCGGAATTTTGATTCAAATATACTGTATTGTATATCATTGGAAAGAGCAGACATAGCATAGTACGACGGTGAAAGAAAATAAGACATATGTAAATTAGGTCACGTGGTAGGGCTGTTTAAAGTTAAAAATTACAATTTTCAAACGGCTATAAAACCGGAAGTAATCATTGGGCATCTGAAAAAAATATGTCATTGGATACATCTAATCAAGGGCAATAACTTTGGTACAGGTCACAAAGTCACAAAAGGTCAAGGTCACAAAATATGGGCCTTGAAAGTTTTGACAATTACTGACTTATTTTTATCGGAAATCAGAAAAATCCAGAATTGAAATTCAAAAATCGGCTTCCCATGTTTTGGTCGCAGTCGACTGTTGATTACATAGACATAAAAATTATGCAAATTCCATAACACCCTGAGGCCCCATTTTGCGTTTTATGGAAATATACCATTTCAAGATGGCGCCTGATCTGTTACATCCGGGTCAAATTTTATGATTTGTATAATTTTGAGTCTACATAACAAACATATTGCAAAAAGAATTTTTCGAATATCTTCAAAATTCCGGAAGTTGAAATTTCAACTTTGAGAGCGAATGACGTCAAAACCGGAAGTGATATCGAAATTTTGAAAATTGCTAAATGTTTGCAATCAAAATGTCTATAAATATGTAAGTTTTCAGGTTGATCAATATAAAATTGCAAAAGTTAAAAAAGGGGTCAAGAAAAGGTGCTCCAAAAGTCAGCAAGATTTTTCTTAAAATGATATTGTTAAACTTTTGTATCATGGACAATCGATTAGAGAAATAAGCAAAGTCAGTCCGATCGAAATCGGTTGAAAAACAAAGGAGATAATAGCCAAAACATCAAATCCGATATGTTCTCATACCTCATTTCCGGTTGGTAGAGCATGCGCAATTTTACATTTAAACAATACCGAGCAGTAGATTATCGTGGGAAATATTGAGAGATGGTGTGTGGCATGCATAGTTTTGGCTGGGCGCTCTGACCAGAAAACGGAAAAAAAAAAAAAAGACATTTGCAAAACAAAGCAGTGCGTTCGCTAGAACGCACTGCAAAAAAACTAGAACTGTACAGTTAACAGTACTGGTGCAGGGCGGGTTACGACATACAGTTACGTCGGTGCGGCAATATTCGATTGCGCATGCACTGTACTGATAATTCAATGCGCGAGATCGACAGGGTAATGCATGAGACTATGATTATAGACATACATACCACGTTTAAAAATATTTCAACAAGAAAAAATAAAGTTGTCAATGTGCATGTGCTCTGTACAAATGCTCTATTTTCATTAAATCCCAAATCAGTCTATACATATGCATACCAAGTTTCATGCAATTCGGTTGAGAAATAAGAAAGTTGTTACTGTGCATGCTCACTACACAAATTCATAATGTCCATTAAATTTCAAATTTTATTATACACAAACATGTTAATTTTGAATAAATTCTGATAAGAAATAAGTAAGTTGGTGATGCGCATGCGCACTACTTAAATTTGATATGTCCATGATATTTCGAATCTTATTATACACATGCAAGCCAATTTTGAATGAATTTGATTCAGAAATAAGAAAATCAGCAACGCGCATGCGCAAAACTCAAATTCAATATCTCCATCATATTTGGAATAGGCATATACATTTGCATACCAAGTTTCATGAAATTCCTATAAGAGATAAGAAAGTTAGCAACGCGCATGCGCACTTCACAAATTCAAAATGTCCATGAAATTTCTAATCTAATTATACACATACATACCGATTTTGAAGAAATTTGGATAAGAAATAGGGAAGTTGATATTGCGCATGCGCAGAACTAAATTTTAACATTTCTACTAAGTTTTGAATCCGATTATGCGTGTACATGCCAAGTTTCGTTTAAATCGGATAACAAACAAAAAAGTTAGCATAGCATTTGTATTTTTCTTTAAATCACTATTCGAACATGAAGGTATATGCAAATTTTGAAGAAAATCGGTTCATAAATAAGAATGTGGGTCAATTAAGCAGTGGGCGCGCCTACAGGGTGCTTCAGTAACTTAAATTTTCAGCATTCCGTAGTTTAGTCCATCCTAGACCTCCCTTTAATGCGTAAACTGAATATATTTCATATCTAACAAAAATTGAGGTAGAGCCCCTTTAACTTTAACATGTCAAACTTACTGACTCTATTAACAGTGACACTGTTTATCACAGTCAATTAACCGACATACCTATTATTGCCCCATGTTAAAGTATGGGATATAGAAATATGCAAGTTACATAGAAGTGTTGCATATTTTTGGAAACCTTAAGATCTCAGCATTACAGATCCGAAAAAATTATTGCTTTATCTATATTATAGGGCCCTCGTAAAAACGCTTTAAAGATGCAAAATCACCTTTGAGTCACACCTCTAAAACAGAAAGCACGTGTCGGACATGAAAAATGAATAGATCATGTTAAAGCTCTCATAAATCTTTATGAGATCTGTAAATATCAAGATGATCTGAGGTCAAGTTCTCGAGATAGAAGCCTTTAAAGTTTGATCAAAATCGCAACATTTTCTTAAATTGAATTTTGACATCGCCAAATCTGATATTATTTGAAACTTTTTAAAGAGTACATTAAAAATCAGCAAATATTAGGGTGTTATTCCAGTTAGGTTTTGCGCTACAGCACTGGCAATATGCTAAAAAAGCCATGTTTGGAGCCCTATAAAATAGGTTATAATTTTTTGACCCCAAAGGTCAAAAGGTCATCAGAAGGTCAAGGTCGCAAGGTATCATTGTGTGTTATATTAAGGTCATCCAAGGTCAAGGTCATGTGATACAAGCATCTAAACTTTGGAAAAAAACATTACGTTATACAAAAAAGTTAAAATCGAAAATCGAAATTCGGCTCTCAAGAAACTGTCCAAAAATCTTTAATGCTCCGATTGACATCAAAGTCATAAATGTCTAGATACAAAATTATTCTGAATAAAAATTTTGGAAAAATGACTCTAACCAATATGGCGGCCAAACTATAACTTCCGGTAAATATTTTTTTGGTCATAACAGTTTGTAATAATAACATTAAAATTATGCATATCCTAATTTTATCATAAATAAGTTTTACCGGAAGTGATGTAACCGGAAGTGATATCATCAAAACCGGAAGTGATGCAAACATTTTGAGTGTGGGGAATTATTTGCACTTGCCGTAGGTCTACATCATAGAAGTTTCATATTGATCCGTTAAAAATCAAACAAAAAATCATACTTCAATTAATTACGGCAAGAAAAAGTGACAAACGATTTTCATGTAATCGAATATTTTAAAGTTCTATTATGTGTCCTTTGTTACAAGAAATACGATGAAAGTAATTTGAGCAAAATCGGTTGATAAATAGGGTCTCTAGAGGCCATTTTATGTTTGTTGCTCTTGTCGCTTTATGTTGCTCAGATCAATTTCGTTTTACATTCACTAGTTTTTCGGAAGCGAGTTAGAAAACGTCATGAAATCTGTTTTTCCATACATATTACCATTTCCGAGTAATAGGCCGGGCCGTGGACGAAAAAAAAAACAAACTAGAACTGTACAGTTAACAGTACTGGTGCAGGACGGGTTACGACATACAGTTACGACGGTGCGGCAATATTCGATTGTGCATTCACTCTACTGATAATTCAATGCTCCAGATCAACAGGGTAATGCAATTGATACTATGATTATAGACATACATATCAAGTTTAAATTCCGATAAGAAATAAGTAAGTTGGTGATGCGCATGCGCACTACATAAATTTGATATTTCCATGATATTTAGAATCTTATTATACACATGCATGCCAATTTTGAATGAATTTGGTTCAGAAATAAGAAAGTTAGCAATGCGCATGCGCAAAACACAAATTCAATATCTCAACTATATTTCGAATCGGAATATACATATACATACCAAGTTTCATGAAATTCGGATAAGAAATAGGAAAGTTAGCGACGCGCATGCGCACTTCACAAATTCAAAATGTCCATATTTCTAATCTACTAATACACATACATACCGATTTTGATGAAATTTAGATAAGAAATAAGGAAGTTGATATTGCGCATGCGCAGAACTAAATTTAACATTTCTCCTAAGTTTTGAATCCGATTATGCGTGTACATGCCAAGTTTCGTTAAAATCGGATAACAAACAAAACAGTTAGCATCGCGCATGCGCACAACTCATATTTTGTATTTGTCTTTAAATCATTATTCGAACATGAAGGTATATGCAAATTTTGAAGGAAATTGGTTCATAAATAAGAAAGTGGGTCAATTAAGCAGTGGGTGCCTACAGGGTGCTTCAGTAAGTTAAATTTTCAGCATGACTTAGTTTAGTCCATCTTAGACCTCCCTTTAATGCGTAAATTGAATATAATTCATATCTAACAAAAATCAAGGTAAGGCCCCTTTAACTTTACATGTCAAACTTACTGACTCTATTAATAGTGACACTGTTTATACAGTCAATTAACCGACATACCTATTATTGCCCCAGGTTAAAGTATGGGATATGGAAATATGCAAGTTACATAGAAGTGTTGCATATTTTTGGAAACCTGAGGAACTCAGCATTACGGATCCGAAAAAAATATTGCTTTATCTATCTTGGGGCCCTCGTAAAAACGCTTTAAAGATGCAAAATCACCTTTGAGTCACACCTCTAAAACAGAAAGCACGTGTCGGACATGAAAAATGAATACATCACGTGAAAGCCCTCTTAAACAGTTATAAGATCTGTAAATATCAACTTGATCTGAGGTCAAGTTCTTGAGATAGGAGCCTTCAAAATTTCAACAAAATCGCAACATTTTGTTAAATTGAATTCTGACGTCGCCAAATCTTATATAAATTGAAACCCTTTAAAGAGTACATTAAAAATCAGCAAACATTGGGGTGTTATTCCAGTTAGGTTTTAAGTTACAGCACTGGCAATATGCAAAAAAAGCCATGTTTGGAGCCCTATAAAATAGGTTTAAGATGTCTGACTTTAAAGGTCACAAGGTCATCAGGAGGTCAAGATCACAAGGTATCATTATGTGCAATATGAAGGTCATTCAAGGTCAAGGTCATGTGATACAGGCCTCTAAACTTTGGAAAAAAACATTCCGTTATACAAAAAAGGCGAAATCGAAAATCGAAATTCGGCTTCCCATTTGTTGTAGACAAAGATTCAATCTTTCGATTAACATAAAAATTGTGAAAGTCGGATAACAAATAGATTCTGAATAGCAATTTTGGCAAAATGACCAAAATCAATATGGCTGCCAAATTATCACTTCCGGTAAATATTTTTTTGATCACAAATGTTTGTAAAAGCAACATTAATATTATGTTTACCTTATTTCTAACATAACTCAGTTTTACCGGAAGCGATGTAACCGGAAGTGATATCATTGAAACCGGAAGTGATGCACAAATTTTAAGTGTGAATAATTTTTTGCACTTGCCATAGGTCTACATCATATAAGTTTCATATTGATCCGTTAAACCATGAATGGTACCATGCAGTGCGCATCCGGTTTCGTCCATTGGTGAAAAGTGACATCTTTCAATCCACGATGTCAGGTTTACAGAAGAAAGCTTGTTTTACATTAAAATGCAGAAGGTACAAAATTTTAAAACGCAAAATTTTGAATTCGGTAGTAAAAAGTAGAAAAACCAGTTCACACACGGTAGTCAAAAGTGAAATATACATTTCATGTTCGGTAGTGAAAAGTCATCTGATTAAAAAAGGCGTAATCACAGTTTGATATACATCAGTGGAAAACGCATATTACAAAATTTCTAATATTTGTAAATAAGTTCTAAAGTGCAAGAAAGGACACATGAAAGAGCCAAATCTCAATTTAGAAACGGACTGCACAGTATTCATACTTCATAGTTTGAAATACAGATCGAATTTTATCAATACATAATTCGTTCAAAGAAAATATATATTAATGTTTCTTTTGAAACAGTTACAATGTAAAAAAAAGTACATTAATGATATACGTATCGACCAAACTCAAGTTAATGAGAGAGGGCGATCGCCCAAACGCAGCTTTATGTCAAAATGTAGTACTCTCCCTTCAACTGAAATTTGAATTTAATATTTTACAAGCAGATGGAATAATTAATTTTCAAAATTCAAAAGACGCTATTTTCATCTAAAAATATTGTGTTGTATATCATTTGAAAAAGTAGATTGAGCATAATAAGACTGTGAAAGAATTTGTGAAGTATATGAATTTGAATTCGCGTCAGAGCTCTTTAAAGTTAAAAACTGCAATTTTCAAATGGATATAAAACTGGAAGTAAACATCGGAAAAACTAAATGAACGTATCCGTGCATAGGTATCGTCAACAGCAATGAATTTTGTTAAGGGCACATGGTCATCGGAGGTCAAGGTCACGAGATATAAACCTTTAAAATTTTGACAATTACTGATTTAGTTTAACCGGGAATTAGAAAAATTCAGAATTAAAATTCAAGAATCAGCTTCCCATGTTTTGGTCGCAATCCACTGTAGATTGCATAGACATTAGAATTATACAAATTCCATAAAACCCCGAGGCCCCATTTTGCGTTTTATGAAAATATACCATTTCAAGATGGCGACTGATCTGTTACATCCGGGTCAAATTTTATCATTTGTATACTTTTGTGTCTACATTACAAACATACTGCAAAAATAATTTTTCGAATATCTTCAAAATTCCGGAAGTTGAAATTTCAACTTTGAGAGCCAATGACAATATACCATTTCAAGATGGCGACTGATCTGTTACATCCGGGTCAAATTTTATTATTTGTATACTTTTGTGTCTATATTACATACATACTGCAAAAAGAATTTTTCAAATATCTTCAAAATTCCGGAAGTTGAAATTTCGACTTTGAGAGCCAATAACTTCAAAACCGGAAGTGATACAAAAATTTTGAAAACATATTTTTGTTCGGCATCAAAATGTCTATCTACCTGAAAGTTTTCAGAACGATCGAAATAAAATTTGAAAAAAAACACGCACAGTTTCAATGGAAATTGGCACAAATTGTGTTGTATATCATTGGAAAGAACAGAGAGAGCATAGTACGACGATGAAAGAAAATAAGACATATGTAAATTAGGTCACGTGATAGGGCTGTTTAAAGTTGAAAATTCCAATTTTCAAACGGCTATAAAACCGGAAGTAACCATTGGGCATCTGAAAAGAATTTTGCGTTTTATGAAAATATACCATTTCAAGATGGCGCCTGATCTGTTACATCCGGGTGAAATTTTATGATTTGTATAATTTTGAGTCTACATAACAAACATATTGCAAAAAGAATTTTTCGAATATCTTCAAAATTCCGGAAGTTGAAATTTCAACTTTGAGAGCGAATGACGTCAAAACCGGAAGTGATATCGAAATTTTGAAAATTGCTAATTGCTCGCAATCAAAATGTCTATAAATATGTAAGTTTTCAGGTTGATCAATATAAAATTGCAAAAGTTGAAAAAGTGGTCAAGAAAAGGTGCTCCAAAAGTCAGCAAGATTTTTCTCAAAATGATATTGTTAAACTTTTGTCCCATGGACAATCGATTAGAGGAATATGCAAAGTCAGTCCGATCGAAATCGGTTGCAAAATAAAGGAGATAATGGCCAAAACATCAAAACCCATATGTTCTCATACCTCATTTCCGGTTGGTAGGGCATGCGCCATTTTACATTTAAACAATAACGAGCAGTAGATTATCGTGGGAAATCTTGAGAGATGATGTGTGGCATGCATAGTTTTGGCTGGGCGCTCTGACCAGAAAACGGAAAAAAAAAACTAGAACCGTGGACGGTACCGAGCAGTGTGTATCCGATGTCGACCATGGGTTAAAAGTTACATCTTTCGACCCAAGTTGGGAGATTTACAGCAGAAATCTATATTTTTATTCGTTAATTTAAAAGTAGAAATAGTTAATGTTAAGGATTGAAAATTAAATGGAATAAATAAAAATTCCAACCAATAGCACATACGATTTGAATGTAGGACATTCTTCATGGTCCAAACAAATTTACTTCACAGTCTGCAACTGCTGCTCATACTCTAATCAAAAGTTTGTCGTTACTTTAAAAAACTTTTCTTTGTGAACAGTTTTATACAACGTATATAAAACTAAATTTTTAATACTATTTCAATAAATCACAAAGATAGATTTTGAAAAATCTAAAAACTACTGAAAAAGAATCTTACTAAAGAGACAATGGCTCGTATGCACCAAATAATATCAAATTAAGAAGAATAGTAATATATTTTAAACCTTAAATATATTTAGTTAATTGTAATTAAAGATAATTCTACTTTTTGTATGCTGTAACTGAAAATTAACTAAATATATTTATCTCTACCATAATTGAAATTCAGTTATCCATTCGAACCACACACACAAAAGAGTTACTGCGCTGCTGTGGCGACGGAAAATGGTCTCAGAGCGTGTTATGGTCGCCCTAAGCGTGCTATTACTTACTACGTCAGACATCGTGCGACATCAATCGCCAATGCTCGAAAACGCCAAGGTCTGACGATCGGTCCTGGAACGCGTTGAGAACTCGGTGGGATCGCGAACGTCGTGAGACAAACGTCGTAACACCTCTATGAACGTAGCATAAGCGCAGTACACGCGTGGCAAAGAAAACGGTAACACTTGAAACGGCGACCCTCGGGTTTCTGCTGTGACTCTACTACGCGTCCCTATGGCGTTGCCAAGGCGATCTTACTAGGATTTCACCACTGCTATGCGATTGAACATAAGGCTTTTAGTGCGAATATTGAGCTCTCGTGGGGTCCCTACTGCGTTTATGGAGTTCTTACATACAACTACGGCGATGTTATTGTTAACCAAGCGTGTACTACGTTTCTATGGCCACGGCCTCTGGTAACTTTCTTGGTTTCTTCTGCATTGTCTTGCTCAGAAATGAATATTTCTGAAAATATGACTGCATTTTATAGTCGTCGTGATTACGTGATAGAAACGTCATGAGTCGTGGAAGACGCCTGGTAAGGGCAGTAGGCTAATGGGGACAAAGTAGAATTCTCTTTAGTTGATACTTTTACAAACAATTGGTGGTATTCAACAATGATTTTATGTTCTATCTAAACCACTCATCCCAATACCTAGTCCGAAACTCGCTGACTCTTTCCCCAGCCTGATGGCTATTTGGACGGATATGGCTGGGACAGATTTTATTTCTAGGAAAAAAAACTTTGATGGACTCGAATACATGGCCTGTATGGTGAAAGGGAGTCCAGGCGATCTTTGACATGTCTGTTTACAGGAATCACACGGTTATTTTCACTTATTTTAAGTTCAATTAAATCGTCTTAGAAATAATCGTTAAATTTCAAACATCCAAGAGCCACAAAAGGCATTTTTACTAATTTACAAATAGAATTAAAAGTTAAAACTGGTCTCGACCAATTTTAAGTTTAGAATTAAATTAACCAGTTTTTAAATATATTTAAGATAATTCTATGTGGTGCAAACAAAATATAGAATTAAATTATAAGTTAATGTTATCCGGGCAGAATAGAATTAAATTAGGCCTAATTTCTAAATACTAAAAAACGTAAAAAAAATTGACGTGAACATGTGGGAAAATTAATACTTACATGGGGTTGAACAGATTCGGATTATTCATAATTTCTTGCGAAAAGCTTATTTGTTGAAAATATGACAAATTAATGAATCTAAAAAAGTTTAAAGACTAACCAAAGGCACGAACCTAACATATTTTACACAATTATGAACAAATATAATACCTTTTTCCCCGATGAATGGAGCTTTATAACAAAACTACTAAATTCTCTAAATCAGGACCATGCGGATATGTACTTGTTTCTGCTTTAATGAAGTACTTTATTACTAAAATCAGAGCCTCCACAAAAATTGAACTGACATTGGGGCCTTATGCATTAGGGGAGGTAATCTAATTATTAACTGTGGGTTTGAACAAACATAGTACACTGTCAACAGCATGTGTAAAATTTCTTGTAAATTACGGAAGTTGAAAATCTTAATTGAAAAGCGAATGACGTTAAAACCGAAAGTGATATCAAATTGTTAAAAACATAGTTTTGTTCGCAATAAAAGTTTCTATCCAACTGTAGGTAGGTTTTCAGATTGATCAAAATGAATTTGAAAAAGTCGGAAAAAATACGTACAGTTTAAATGGCAGAAGGAACAAATCTTCTAGATTCTAAAAGGCGGAATTTTGATTAAAAAATCTTGTATGATATATCCCTGGAAAGTGTAGATCAAGCATTGATGGATTGAGAAATGATTTTTGACGTATGTAAATTAGGTCACGTGACAGGGCTCTTTAAAGTTGCAATTTTCAAAGGGCTATAAAACCGGAAGTAAGCGTTTTGTCTCTGAAAATATTATGCCATTAAATACTTCTCATCGTGGACGTTAATTTTTGTAGAGGTCACTCGGTCACGAAAGGCCAAGGTCACGAAATATTGACCCTGAAAGTTTTGACAATTACTGATTTATTTCAACCGGTAATTAAAAAAATTCAGAATTGAAATTCAAAAATCGGCTTCCCATGTTTTGGTAGCAATCAACTGTAGATACCATAATCATCAATATTATGCAAATTCCATAACACCCTGAGGCCCCATTTTGCGTTTTATAGAAATATACCATTTCAAAATGGCGACTGATCCGTTACATCCGGGTCAAATTTTATCACTTGTATACTTTTGTGTCTACAAAACAAATATACTGCAAAAAGAATTTTTCGAATATCTTCAAAATTCCGGAAGTTGAAATTTCAACTTTAAGAGCGAATGACGTCAAAACCGGAAGTAATAATAACATTTTTGAAATAGACTATTGTATACAATCAAAATATCTTTTTATTTATTATTGGTCAGATAGATCAAAGGTCAAGGTCAAAAGATACGAGCCTTCAAAATATTCACAAAATTTAACCGGAAATTACAGGAAAACCAAATCGAAATTCAAAAATCGGCTTCCCGACAATTTTTATAATTTTTATGTTCTTTTATTTGACACCAGATTCGTCGAAATCGGATAAACTGTTTTTTCTGAATAAAATTTTGGCGCTTTTTACAAAAATCAAAATGGCGGCCAAACTATAAATATTTTCTTCCCGAAATTTCCTCTCATTTTTTGAGGCATAACGATATCTATCTACTAGTATCAGTTTTTTTGATAACCACATGATTTTCGTGGAGTGGGTCAACCGGAAGTGAGAAGTTTGATATCATGAAAACCGGAAGTGATAAAAAAGTTTAACCGAGGAAATTTGTTCTCTAATGTGATCTGCTTGAGCTTCAGAATTTTTGATAAAATCGGAGGAATAGCACAGAAAATAGAAATTTTGGCCAAAAACAACAAAATTCGACGCAAAAAAGTGTGCTATGAATTTTCAAAATTCGAATTTTTTTCACTACTATCCTATTAGATATTTGCACGAGATTCAAAAAACGTAACTCCGAGAAAAATCGGTTCAAAAATGCGCTTTCTAAGGCCAATAAACCACTTTTTGCACAGTTTTCAATATTGCACTTCCGGTTGTGCAAAAATGTTCCAATTTACATTCATTCAGTAATAGACCATATACAGTGATGTAATGCATTGCAAATATTGCTGTAATTATCACAGTTTCTTCAGAGTACTCGGTACAAAATTAATTTTTTTAAAAATTACGAAAACAAAGCAGTGTGTTCGCGAGAACACACTGCAAAAAAAAGACATTTGCAAAACAAAGCAGTGCGTTCGCTAGAACGCACTGCAATCATTATGAAAACAAAGCAGTGCGTTCGAAATCGAACGCACTGCAATTACAATTTTCAAACGGCTATAAAACCGGAAGTAACCATTGGGCATCTGAAAAAAATATGTCATTGGATACATCTAATCAAGGGCAATAACTTTTGTACAGGTCACAAAGTCACAAAAGGTCAAGGTCACAAAATATGGGCCTTGAAAGTTTTGACAATTACTGATTTATTTTTACCGGAAATCAGAAAAATTCAGAATTGAAATTCAAAAATCGGCTTCCCATGTTTTGGTCGCAGTCGACTGTTGATTACATAGACATAAAAAATATGCAAATTCCATAACACCCTGAGGCCCCATTTTGCGTTTTATGAAAATATACCATTTCAAGATGGCGCATGATCTGTTACATCCGGGTCAAATTTTATGATTTGTATAATTTTGAGTCTACATAACAAACATATTGCAAAAAGAATTTTTCGAAGATCTTCAAAATTCCGGAAGTTGAAATTTCAACTTTGAGAGCGAATGACGTCAAAACCGGAAGTGATATCGAACTTTTGAAAATTGCTAATTGCTCGCAATCAAAATGTCTATAAATATGTAAGTTTTCAGGTTGATCAATGTAAAATTGCAAAAGTTGAAAAAGTGGTCAAGAAAAGGTGCTCCAAAAATCAGCAAGATTTTTCTCAAAATGATATTGTTAAACTTTTGTCTCGTGGACAATCGATTAGAGAAATAAGCAAAGTCAGTCCGATCAAAATCGGTTAAAAAATAAAGGAGATAATGGCCAAAACATTAAAACCCATATGTTCTCATACCTCATTTCCGGTTGGTAGGGCATGCGCCATTTTACATTTAAACAATACCGAGCAGTAGATTATCGTGGGAAATCTTGAGAGATTATGTGTGGCATGCATAGTTTTGGCTGGGCGCTCTGACCAGAAAACGGAAAAAAAAGACATTTGCAAAACAATGCAGTGCGTTCGCTAAACGCGAACGCACTGCAATTATATTACATTTCGTTTCGGTTATTTTTTGATTGTCGACTCCATGGAGTTGACAATCAAAAAATAACCGAAACGAAATGTAATCTAATTTTAACTAGAACCATGAATGGTACCATGCAGTGCGCATCCGGTTTCGTCCATTGGTGAAAAGTGACATCTTTCAATCCATGATGTCAGGTTTACAGAAGAAAGCTTGTTTTACATTAAAATGCAGAAGGTACACAATTTTAAAACGCACAATTTTGAATTCGGTAGTGAAAAGCAGAAAAACCAGTTCACACACGGTAGTCAAAAGTGAAATAAACATTTCATGTTCGGTAGTGAAAAGTCATCTGATTAAAAAAGGCGTAACCACAGTTTGATATACATCAGTGGAAAACGCATATCACAAAATTTTCAAGATTTGTTAATAAGTTCTAAAGTGCAAGAAAGGACACATGAAAGAGCCAAATCTCAATTTAGAAACGGACTGCACAGTATTCATACTTCATAGTTTGAAATACAGATCGAATTTTATCAATACATATTTCATTCAAAGAAAATATATCTTAATGTTTCTTTTAAACAGTTACAATGTAAAAAAAAGTACATTAATGATAACGTATCGCCCAAACGCAAGTTAATGGGAGAGGACGATCGCCCAAACGCAGCTTTATGTCAAAATGTAGTACTCTCCCTTCAACTGAAATTTGAATTTAATATTTTACAAGCAGATGGAATAACTAATTTTCAAAATTCAAAAGGCGCTATTTTGATTTTAAAATATTGTGTGGTATATAATTGAAAAAGTAGATTTAGCATAATTAGATTGTAAAAGAATTTGTGACGTACATGAATTAGGTCACGTGTCAGAGCTCTTTAAAGCTAAAAACCGCAATTTTCAAATGGATATAAAACCGGAAGTAAACATCGGAAAACCTAAATGAAAGTATCCGTGCATAGGTAACATTGATGCCAATGAATTTTTTCAGGTCACATGGTCACCGAAGGTCAAGGTCACGAGATATAAGCCTTTAAAACTTTGACAATCACTGATTTATTTTAACCGGAAATTAAAATGAATCAGAATTAAAATTCAAAAATCGGCATCTCATGTTTTGGTAGCAATTGACTGTAGATTCCATAGACATCTTAATTATGCAAATTCTATAACACTATGCGGCCCCATTTTGGCTTTTATAAAAATATACCATTTCAAGATGACGACTGATCTGTTACATCCGGGTCAAATTTTATCATTTGCATACTTTTGTGTCTACTTTACAAACATACTGCAAGAAGAATTTTTCGAATATCATCAAAATTCCGGAAGTTGAAATTTCGACTTTGAGAGCCAATAACTTCAAAACCGGAAGTGATATCAAAATTTTGAAACATATTTTTGTTCGCCATCAAAATGTCTATCTACCTGTAAGTTTTCAGAACGATCGAAATAAAAATTGAAAAAAACACGCACAGTTTCAATGGAAATTGACACAAATTTTTCAAACTTTAAAAGGCGGAATTTTGATTCAAATATATTGTGTTGTATATCATTAGAAAGAGCAGACATAGCATAGTACGACGGTGAAAGAAAATAAGACATGTAAATTAGGTCACGTGGTAGGGCTGTTTAAAGTTAAAAATTACAATTTTCAAACGGCTATAAAACCGGAAGTAACCATTGGGCATCTGAAAAAAATATGTTATTGGATACATCTAATCAAGGGAAATAACTTTTGTACAGGTCACAAAGTCACAAAAGGTCAAGGTCACAAAATATGGGCCTTGAAAGTTTTGACAATTACTGATTTATTTTTACCTGAAATCAGAAAAATTCAGAATTGAAATTCAAAAATTGGCTTCCCATGTTTTGGTCGCAGTCGACTGTTGATTACATAGACATACAAATTATGTAAATTCCATAACACCCTAAGGACCCATTTTGCGTTTTATAAAAATATACCATTTCAAGATGGCGCCTGATCTGTTACATCCGGGTCAAATTTTATGATTTGTATAATTTTGAGTCTACATAACAAACATATTGCAAAAAGAATTTTTCGAATATCTTCAAAATTCCGGAAGTTGAAATTTCAACTTTGAGAGCGAATGACGTCAAAACCGGAAGTGATATCGAAATTTTGAAAATTGCTAATTGCTCGCAATCAAAATGTCTATAAATATGTAAGTTTTCAGGTTGATCAATATAAAATTGCAAAAGTTGAAAAAGTGGTCAAGAAAAAGTGCTCCAAAAGTCAGCAAGATTTTTCTCAAAATGATATTGTTAAACTTTTGTCTCATGGACAATCGATTAGAGAAATATGCAAAGTCAGTCCAATCAAAATCGGTTGAAAAATAAAGGAGATAATGGCCAAAACATCAAAACCCATATGTTCTCATACCTCATTTCCGGTTGGTAGGGCATGCGTCATTTTACATTTAAACAATACCGAGCAGTAGATTATCGTGGCAAATCTTGAGAGATTATGTGTGGCATGTGTAGTTTTGGCTGGGCGCTCTGACCAGAAAGTGAAAAAAAAAAAAAGTCATTTGCAAAACAAAGCAGTGCGTTCGCTAGAACGCACTGCAATTAGATTGGTAGCACACGGGGTGTCGATTTATTGTTTGTCAAAGAATTACCATTTATCTTTCGTTTCATAATACCCGGTTGAAAAAGCTAGTTGTTTTTAATTGAAAAAATAGCTCAAAATGATTTGTAGAAATATCTTAATCGGAGCTTGTCAGAATAATAACGACATCGTAGGCTTTCCATTAGCAACACGAGCAATAATGATATGCAGAAAATGTCACGTGGTCTAAATTAATTTCCGTGATATTCAAAGCTTTAAATTACGATCCGAAGATTACGATTCAGTAATTACGATTCAATGTTGAAGTTCTAAAGATTACGATTCAGTTGATACGATCCAGTGGTGAAGTTCCAAAGATTACAATCCGCGTTCTTCGTTCTACAAAGTCTACGGTCTAAATTACGTTCTAGAAAGACTAAAGTCATGAAATATGACATATTATACGTAAAACATACTTAGATTTGTAAGATTCGTCTTTTCTACCTTAGAAATGACTACTTGATTTTAAGAATTTGTACAATCAGATTTGGACCAAAAACCGCGCCATAGTATATATACCCTCACACAAATATTATTTTAGTCAGTTGAGTCTGCGGATAGCGGACGGCTCACAGGTCTTTTAGTTTAGTCTGCGGATAACGGACGGTTCGGGTCTCTATAGTCAATCCACCAGTAATAGACAAGGAACCAAACTGTATCTACTAACTACTATATGATTAGAATAAAAAATAGTTGAACTTAAGAACAGTTTTGTTTTCAACAAACCAAGACGATCACACTTAAAAGTGCTTTCCAACAGAAGTAAGTGTTATATGGCTCATATAAGCGATATGGTCGTATACTTAAAGGCTCTGTGCCGGACAGTGTGGGACTATGAGGTGACTCATATGTCATGTGAGTCATTGTCAGTGTATGTAGGTCACATCCCTAGAATATCAAATAGTTCGTCACTTCCGGTAGCGGTATACTAGTGAAGTAAGTGCTATATGGCTCATATATAAGCGATATGGTGGTATACTTAAAGACTATCTGCTGGACAGTGTGGGAGTCTGAGGTGACTCATATGTCATGTGAGTCATTGTTAGTGTATGTAGGTCACATCCCTAGAATACCAAATAGTTACCACTAGTGAAGTAAGTGCTATATGGCTCATATAAACGATATAGTGGCATACTTAAAGGCTCTGTGCTGGACAGTGTGGGAGTCTGAGGTGACTCATATGTCATGTGAGTCATTAACAGTGTTTGTAGGTCACATCCCTAGAATATCAAATAGTTCTGATCGTCACTCTCGGTAGCGGTATACTAGTGAAGTAAGTGCTATATGGCTCATATAAGCGATATAGTGGCATACTTAAAGGCTCTGTGCTGGACAGTGTGGGAGTCTGAGGTGACTCATATGTCATGTGAGTCATTGTCAGTGTTTGTAGGTCACACCCCTCTATGGCGCACATAGACGATATAATGGCATACTTTAAGACTCGGTACTGGACAGCACGGGTCATTGATGTGACTCATAAGCCTTGTGAGTCATCGCCAGTCTTTTGGGGTCACATAACTCAAGAATGAACTAATTCTGATCATCAGTTCTGGTAGCCATAGGATACTGAAGTGTTGACATATTGGGGACGGCGTTATGTTGGGTGTGTAGCTTGAAAATGAGTCACGGGACTTGTGAGTCATTAGAAATGTCCGTGCGAATATTTAGATTGTGTGAAATGAATATATCGTCCATAAAAAGTAACAAAAGTAATTTTATTTCATGTAAAGACATTTTCATTATATTGGTACGAAACGTCCCAGAAATTGTCTCGGGGGGTTTGTTATTGTTGCGAAACGTCTCGTATGTTTACTCTCTACCATTGTGACAGTCAATATTGAAGTTATCCTTTTTTCGTCTATTCGAACTTTATTTATAAAGATAGCTTGCCAGGCAAGGTAATATACGCCCACTGGAAGCTTTGTTTGAAAAAGAACATTTGGCAGAAAACAGCAACCATCAAATATTCAACCTGTAGTCAGAGGCCTACATTTCGTTCAGAACTTACATTAGGTGTCGTCCAAACATATTTTTTCTCGACCTGTAGAGTGTTAACAAGATAAAAACCGAACGCGTTTTAAAGAACAAGGGCAATGATTCATATCTAATATTTTTCGATTCTTTTGATTTTCAATAGGGTTCATCCTTGAGTGATAATAAACCATTTCAGCAAGTTTCATCAAAATCCATAAAGATTTGTGACCTGTAGAGTGTTAACAAGATAAGAACCGAACGCGTTTTAAAGAACAAGGGCAATAATTCATATCTAATATTTTTCGATTCTTTTGATTTTCAATAGGGTTCATCCTTGGGTGATAATAAACAATTTCAGTAAGTTTCATCAAAATTCGTAAAGAATTGTAACTTGTAGAGTGTTAACAAGCTAAAAATCAAACGCGTTTTAAAGAACAAGGGCAATAATTCATGTTAAATATTTTACGATTCTTTTGATTTTCAATAGGGTTCATCCTTGAGTGATTATAAACAATTTCAGCAAGTTTCGTCAAAATCCGTAAAGAATTGTGACTTGTGGAGTGTTAACAAGCAATTGTGGACGGACGGACCGACGGACCGACAGACCGACGGACCGACGGACATGGGTGACGGCAATATACGCTCCACATTTCATGTGGGCGTATAAAAAGAGCGACAATTTTACGAACAAAAAAATCGATTTACAGTAGAAAAAATGATCCGATTGCGATGAAATTTGGTGTGAGTGTCTAGAATACACAACTCTCCTACGACATTTAAGCCTTCAAACACACGTGTACGTATAAATATTGGCGTTTGAAAGTCAAAATTACCACTCGCCGTTTAGTAACACTATGCGTTATATAGATAACACATATACAGAAAATGAAAGATAAATGTTAAGTTAAGGATATATTTGAAGGAATTATATGATTTTCGTGCATTAGTAGTACTTCTGAAGGCTATTTGCATAATATATTCAAGGCCCAAATCGACCCTAAAAAATACTGAACATTCCCCTTTAAGAATGGGGTTTCTTTCTCTCGAAGGGAAAGATGGTACAGTGTACTACATAGGTTCAAAGTTAGAGACTGTGTCACATTATAAATATTTAGGTATTGAATTTTCGTGTCATTTAAAGTGGAATTTTAATTGTTCATATTTATCCCAACAGGCCACGAAATATTAAAGTTGCATTCAAATTATTCGACTCAATGGTAGGGTTCCATCATTGGAATATTTAGACTGGAAGTCTTAGTCTTCTCGTCGTCTATTGAACTTATGTTTGAATTCATGGTTGACCTAGTTTCTCCTCTGGGACTAGTTGACTCTAAGTGATACTGTGGTAGAGAGACCTGATATTCTGGTCTAATTACATCGCGTTTATCATGCATAAATCCTGTGTTATTATTCCCTATCTACATTTCTATGGTTCCATATTGTATTATGGTTCCGAGATTTGGGGGCTAGAAATGAATGGATTTTGCTTGAAAGTGTTCAAACTGCATTTTGCAAATGGCTTCTATACACAGCACAAAAAACCACTAACAGATCTGATCAGAGGGGAATGTAGGAGGTATGAGCTTTATATTAACTATACTTGTAGACCTATTAAATATTTTTTGAAAATCCAGGAAATGGGATATCACGGATTACCAAAAAAAAAAAGAACATTTTTATTTTACAAGGATAATAACTTAGGTTCCGTGAGGATCCTTTCTCCCAGCTGGTCCTTGGCAAAACCTCTTGGCATTGATCTTTCCCGGATTATCTGTACCCATTAACAGCTGGGTGGACTGGAATTATGAGTGAAGATGACTTATTCAAGGTCATCGGACTTTCACACCCTGATCGAGAACCGAACTCTCAAACATAATGACCACCATTTCCTCGTATTCAAATGTTATAATACGTTATATAACCAAAGTCAGATATGTGGAAACAATTGGTGTACTTCCGTTAAAAATATACTATTAACGCATGTTTTTGGCGATGTGTGGTTTTCACAAGGAGTGGGTAACATAAAACAATTTATTAGCATATTTAAAGAGATATGTTCACTAACTGTTTGACCAAAAAAACTTTAAGTCTCAGAACCTGGAATTTTTAAGATAATCTAATCCATAGTAATACTATTAGTATTGTTTCAAACTCTCCCTCGAAATATAGGCTAAGCCTTCAAATCCCCGTGTATCCATAAATATCAGCGTCTGAAAGTCAAAGATAGCTTGCCAGGCAAGGTAATATACGCCCACTGGAGGCTTTGTTTCATAAAGAACATTCGGCAGAAAACAGCAACCATCACAACCATATAATATTCAACCAGTAGTCATAGGCCTAAATTTCGTACAGAACTTGAATTAAGTGTTGTCTAAATATTTTTTTTTCTCGATTTCATCAAGGGTTCAGCATTCATCAGGTTTAGTCAAAATCCTTTTGCCTTGTAGAGTGTTTCTGAGCTTAAAACTGAATGTATTTCAAAGAAAAAGGCCATTAACTCATATCAAATATTTTTTGATCATCAATAAGGATTATCGTGTGATAATAAACTATTTCAATATGTTTCTTTCAAATCGTTGTGCCTTCTAGAGTGTCAACGAGCTATATATCAAACGCGTTTTAAAGAACAAGGGCAATAATTCATATTTTATATTTTCAGAATTATATTGATTTTAAATAGGGTTCATTCTTGGGTGATAATAAACAATTTCAGCAAATTTTGTCAAAATCTGTAAAAAATTATGACCTGTAGAGTGTTAACAAGCTAGAAATCGAACGCGTTTTTAAGAACAAGGGCAATAATTCATATTAAATATTTTACGATACTTTTGATTTTAAATAGGGTTCATCCTTGGGTGAAAATAAACAATTTCAGCAAGTTTCGTCAAATTCCGTAAAGAATTGTGACTTGTAGAGTGTTAACGAGCTAAAAATCGAACGCGTTTTAAAGAACAAGGGTAATAATTCATATTAAATATTTTCCGATTCTTTTGATTTTAAATAGGGTTCATTCTTGGGTGATAATAAAGAATTTCATCCAGTTTCGTCAAAATCTGTAAAGAATTGTGACTTGTAGAGTGTTAACAAGCTAAAAATTGAACGCGTTTTAAAGAACAAGGGTAATAATTCATATTAAATATTTTCCGATTCTTTTGATTTTAAATAGGGTTCATTCTTGGGTGATAATAAAGAATTTCATCCAGTTTCGTCAAAATCTGTAAAGAATTGTGACTTGTAGAGTGTTAACAAGCTAAAAATTGAACGCGTTTTAAAGAACAAGGGCAACAATTCATATTAAATATTTTCCGATTCTTTTGATTTTAAATACGGTTAATCCTTAGGTGATAATAAACAATTTCAGAAAGTTTCGTCAAAATCCGTAAAGAATTGTGACTTGTAGAGTGTTAACGAGCTAAAAATCGAACGCGTTTTACAGAACAAGGGCAATAATTCATATTAAATATTTTCCGATTCTTTTGATTTTAAATAGGGTTCATCCTTGTGTGATAATAAACAATTTCAGCAAGTTTCGTCAAAATCTGTAAAGAATTGTGACTTGTAGAGTGTTAACGAGCTAAAAATCGAACGCGTTTTACAGAACAAGGGCAATAATTCATATTAAATATTTTCCGATTCTTTTGATTTTAAATAGGGTTCATCCTTGTGTGATAATAAACAATTTCAGCAAGTTTCGTCAAAATCTGTAAAGAATTGTGACTTGTAGAGTGTTAACAAGCTAAAAATTGAACGCGTTTTAAAGAACAAGGGTAATAATTCATATTAAATATTTTCCGATTCTTTTGATTTTAAATAGGGTTCATCCTTGGGTGATAATAAACAATTTCAGAAAGTTTCGTCAAAATCCGTAAAGAATTGTCACTTGTAGAGTGTTAACGAGCTTAAAATCGAACGCGTTTTAAAGAACAAGGGTAATAATTCATATGAAATATTTTCCGATTCTTTTGATTTTAAATAGGGTTCATCCTTGTGTGATAATAAACAATTTCAGCAAGTTTCGTCAAAATCCGTAAAGAATTGTGACTTGTAGAGTGTTAACAAGCTAAAAATTGAACGCGTTTTAAAGAACAATGGCAATAATTCATATCAAATATTTTCCGATTCTTTTGATTTTAAATAGGGTTCATCCTTGGGTGATAATAAACAATTTCAGCAAGTTTCGTCAAAATCCGTAAATAATTGTGGCTTGTACAGTGTTAACAAGCAATTGTGGACGGACAGACGGACGGACCGACGGACATGGGTGACGGCAATATACGCTCCACATTTCATGTGGGCGTATAAAAATACGACTCGCCGTTTAGTGTGCGTTTTTTTGTTCTGTTCCAGTAAATCTGATGGCTATTTAAATCAATTCAAGGCCCAAATCGATCCTCGAAAATGCTGAACATTTCTCTTTAATAAAGATAGTGTTCAATCTTGACAATCAGATATAACCACTTCTACCAAATTTCAGTTCTATTCCATTATAAAAATTGAATTTGTATGTGAAAATTATTTAACCTCAAACTTGTCTCAATCCTTAATTTTTCATCTGACAAATTTTAGATGTTCAAAGTTAAATGTAGAACTTGGAAGACATCAGAACATTCCATTTCATGCTAGATTATGTAATATTTGTAATTTTAAACATTTCTTAAACCATTTCATATACGTGTCTGTCTTGTGATTTGAATTATGTTTTGTACAGTCTACATGTATATTGGAAATTAAAATTAGTATATGCATATTCTTTATTAGAAAATTCAATACATCATATTTGTTAATGATTGTACCATGACGAAAGTCGTATAGTACCTCAATAAACTATTATTATTATTAGTATTGTTATTGTTGTTATTATTATTATTGTTATTATTATTATTGTTATTATTATTATTATTATTACTAACACAATTTGCAGCACAATTGAAATCTAGGTTTTAAATATTTCTTAAAGGGAATGTCTGACTATTTTCATGAACAAAAAAAATTCTTAAATATAAGATTCAGCTATGTAGCCTATCTACCTGACCAACCTGATTTTTTAAGGTTCATTGCCAAAACGGAGTATGCTTTTTGATAAATACTAAAAACCAGATCAGAAATAAGTAGACATTTCTGGGTTTATTTAGCTTTAATCTGTACATCAAATATAAAAATCTATAAATTCTAATACGTTTACATAAATCTTCTTAGGTGATCAACGCCAGCGGCAACTCACAAAATGATGTAGATACACATTGTTTTCGATTTTGGTCAATAACTTTCAATAATTTTATTTAAGACAGAAGTTTTCTTACCTCAAAGTCGTCAAACATTCCCTTTAAGTTGAGAATATCTGAACATTAATAATCAAAAGGTTTCAAATATGTGATTCAAAAACTGGCGTCACCAAGTGTAAATCGATTCACTAGACATATACTTATTAGTAACTGTGTGTTAAAGATATTTATCAATATTGTGATTTTATTTTACAAAATATACACGAATGGCTTACTTAGGCCTACATTATTGTAGAGTTCAGCTGTAGAATCCACACAAATCTGCATGTAAAATTCCAAGATAGCTTGCCAGGAAAGATAATATACGCCCACTGACAGCTTTGACTTTCAACAAATCTTTTTGACAATTACAGGAAAAAATATAGAATCTTCATTCTTACACCTTTTTAGAACGTTTTGTGATAATTGAAAATAATGAACAATATTATCAAAATCCATCAATGATTATGTCTTCTAGAGTGTTATGCTGCGTTCGATACCTCTCGTGAAAATGGTGTTTACGACTTTCTCGAAGTGTGAAAATCGTGCGCTAAACTGGAGACTGTTCGGACGATATTCACGACTTTGTAACTAAAAATGAACGGTGATGTAATGTTAGCTGCGATAATATATTTCATATTTCAATTTCAAGCTATTTATCAACTTTTATTGAATGACTTTGAACAAGGTCAACAAAGATTAAGAAGGTTAGTAAAACATAACTTCGGAATAGGCTCGGTTGTGTGTTAGAGGACTGAGGATGGGGAGGGGGGGGGGCGCATTCTTTGGCCCCATAATGTTTTTACAGATTTGATTAAGTGATATAGAAATAATTTAATTTACTTATTTGTTTTTCATGAGAGTAATAATCCAGGCTCAAAATGATGATCCCAGACCTATTGTAAAATCAGGCACACACAGTCACCTCATTATGGAGATGAGTGATAACACTTTTCGTCGTCATCTTCGTCTTAACCGAGATCAATTTGAGTTGTTGAACAACAGACTGGGTGAAATGGGACTTGCAGAGGCCCCTCCTGAGGTAGGCGGACATTCCAGAATACCACAAGAGAGAAAAACTTTGATGTTTCTTTGGTATATGGCAAATACAAATTCCTTCAGAGAATTGTCAGATAAGTTTGACGTTTCCCAGAGTTCTGCCCATCAAATAATTACCCAAGCCTTGGATTACGTTTGCAGAATGTCATCAGATTTTATTATATGGCCAAATGAGTGTGTGAAAAGGCGAAGCAGTGCTGTATTCCAGCATCAAAGCCGATTAGAAGGAATAATTGGGGCGATAGATGGTTGCCATATAAGAATAATACGCCCATCTAGACATGGTTTGGATTATATGAATAGAAAAGGTTACTATTCTATTCTGTTACAAGGAATCTGTGACGAAAAGGGACGATTTATTGATGTATTTGTTGGACCACCTGGAAGAGTGCATGATTCAAGACTGCTTCGACTTTCACCGTTTTATCAAAGTAGACATGAGAAGATGGGACAGTATAAATTACTTGGCGATTCTGCTTACATATCTCAAGATTTCCAACAATTTATTTGTACACCTAAACGAGATAATGGGCAGCTTAGAGACTGTGACAGGCAAGCAAATATGCATCTAAGTAGAGGGAGGGTTATCATAGAAAACGCCTTTGGGCGACTCAAGTGCCGTTTTAGACGGATTAGAGATATTCAAAATGCTCAATTATTAACAATAGTTCAGTTGGTTTTAGCAGCGTGTACTTTGCACAACTTGTGTATGGAATCGGAAGAAGAATGTGACGAACACCCCAACGGCTGTCCTAGGCCAAATGATGAAAATGTATAGTAACAACATAATATTTTATTATGTATTTTAACTAAATGAAAACAAACATAAATATAGTACATCGATAAGCTTAATAGCCAATGTCCATAGTGTCGAAAATGTTTTGACATACGGACCCGTTCAATTATATACTTCAAACTTGAATATATTTTTCAAATTGAAACTGAAACTTTTTTCTATAAGCTTGGTGTATACTAGAATCAAATAAATAATTGATAATATTAATATTAATAAAAGCCTTTACTTTGTATTTTATTGTATATGGAATAAATTAGAAGTACTCATAGCTTTTGAGTTGTAAAAATCCCAGAACACTCCCTCCATTTACTTTCTAGCTAGTGCCGAAAACATTTCAACCATAGCTTTCTGATTTTCTTGCAACTGCTCAATCATTTTATTTTGTCTATCAGCCGCAGCCTGGTCACTCTCACGCAAATACTCCAAAAGATTTTCATTGTCACTTTTTCTCTTTCGATTTCCCGAATTAGGTTTAGGATTCTCTTTGACGGAAGAAATTTCAGTGGGTCTATTAATCACAACCCCTTCAGCTGTTGCAGTAACGGGTATGTCGATATCGTGTCTCTCCTTAAGTAGAGCGTCCATTTCTGCATAATATTTAAACCGTGAAGGGGCTTTTCCAGTTTGTCCATCATTGTCTTTCGCCTTCTTATAACCATCGACAAGTGTTTGCCATTTTCTGGCTATTTTTCTTGGGTCAAAAGAAATGGTAAATTCCGTCTCTATTTTATCAGCGATGGTCTGCCACATCAGTTTTTTCTGCCCCCTTCCTTTATCAATTCGCGTCTGTAATTCTCTGAAATCCTTTGAGGGATCATCATCCTCCTCGATATATTGTCTCATAGTCTCAATCAGGAAGAGTGTCTGATTATGTGAAATAGATTCACTTGAAGTGGTTGGAGGCAAAATTTGAGACGAAGTTTGAGATGTCGAGGTCGCTTGAGGAATAGGCCTTATTTCATTAGATTTCACTGGTAGGCCTACTGGTAACCTTATTATTACTGCAGGAATGGTCAGTTCTTTATTTAAAAACAGATCCTCTGACTCCTCAGCCCTGTACATGTCCTGGGAGACAGGATACAAACGTTCTTCATCCCAGAATAACTTGCCATCAACATCATATACTACAAATAAACAATTATTGATAAGTATACTTGTGGTAAATGGTTGAAAAAAAATTCAATTCCTAGCTCACTTTGTTTTGTATGAGGTCGTGGAGTCACACATTCAATTTCAATCATTTCACCGCTCATTGAATTGTAAACATTATTATATTCAATTGATGTTTCATTTATAATGTACTTATTGATACCGGTATCGTTTATTTATAAGTTTAGGTCAAAACAACAGAAAAACAGTGGCCAAAAGACCGAAAAGGAAAACTTACATTTAACTGCATTTGTAATTGCTGCCATTTTTCCACGAGGTCAAGGTGAAGGCCGTAGAAGTTGTGAAAATGGGTGTCGATAATTTTTCTCCATTTTCACGACTTTCTAAAGTAGTAATTACGAGAAAAACATGCTATCGAACGGAAATTCACAACATTGAACCCGTGAAAATGGAAAGTACGAGAGGTATCGAACGCAGCATAAATTTAATGCATTTTCAAGAACAATATCAGTAGGCTTCGTCAAAATCCGTCAAAATTGTGACCTGTAAAGAGGCGCTAGACGCAATTTTTTTTTAGGTTCACACAATCTAAAGTTCAAATATACATCTCTAAATGTATCCAAAGATTTGTCAACATAAATTGGTAATAATAAAATAAAGTCAACACAGGTAAGGGGGGTACGCGCCAAAAATCGAACGAGTTTTCAAGAACACTGGCAATAATTCATGGTAAATATTTTTCGATTCTTTTGATTTTCAATAGGGTTCATCGTAGGATGGTAATAAACATTACCTGTAAGTTTCCTCAAAATCCGTCAAGAATTGTGCCATGTTTACGAGCAATTCAATCAGCAAAATCAACAATTAATATTTACTATGAATTATTGCCCTTGTTCTTGAAAACGTGTTCACTATTTAGCTCATAAACACGCTAGGAGGCACAATACTGGACGGATTTTGAAGAAACTTGGTGTGAATGTTCTTAATCACCCAGGGATGAACCCTATTGAAAATCAGCAAAATTGAAAAATACTTACTGTGAATTATTTTCCTTGTTTTTGAAAATGCATAAAAATTTTGGCTCGTTAACACACTCTAGAATACATAATCCTTGATGAATTTTGATAATATTGTTCAGTATTTTCGATAAGTACCGGGTAAGGTTAAAGCGATACCACCTCTAGGGCGCAGTGGAACTGGGCTGCAGAGGAAGACATCGATAGTATTGGGTATTATAGAAGATACTCTCCTACAGAAGCACTGGCCAAGGTCACAAGAAGAGAAGATAGTCTGAAACTTGCTGACTCCATTCCCAGCCTTTGATAGATATTTGGACAGATATGGCTGGGAGAGAGTAAGAAAAACTAGGCCCCAAAAACTTGCGATTTTCCGCACCTCCGCGGGTGCGGGTTTTTCTATTTACCTCGAATCCACAAAAATTCGATATATTTGGAAAGATGGATGTTTTTGTAGTCCAATCATACCATCATTACACCCCCCCCCCCCCCACCAAACAGGACATGTATGCGACTCAATCAAAGTTTTTTTTTTCCAAGTTTTTGTGGCCTAGTTTTTCTGACTCTCTCCCAGTCTAATTAAAATCAGACCCTAATTTCGTTTCGTTCGGATTTTTAAATCCGGTTTTGTAAACATTATGGGAACCATGTGCGATAGAAAGTGTCTACGTTAACTCTGGTTTTAACCAATCAGATCTTTGTCCTCTCCCGCGCTGGGATTTTGTTCGCGAACAATATGTGCATTATAGGATTCCTAAATGCTGTAGACTAGTTTATCAGATCATTTATATCAAGGTAATGTCAGAGTGCACGTAGATACTTTTTAGCGCACGCGGTTCTCAGACCCTAATGTAGTGTTTAAAAAACAGGATTTAAAAAACCGAACGAAACGAAATTAGGGTCTGATTTTAATTAGACTGGACTCTCTCCCAGCTATATCCGTCCAAATAGCTATCAAAGGCTGGGGAAAGAGCAAGTTTCGGACTATATGAGAGATTGTAGGCCTATGAGTTGTCATCGTGTCCAAACCACGCCCCCATTCATTCGTCATTTCAAAACCCGTATTCGTGATACGATGATGTGTTGTGTAGCCTATATCATAAATTTGTAATCGTTCAAACTTGAATAAATACAGGGAGCATAAGCCGAGAAAATCATTTTATATTGTTTGTAAGCTATAGTAAACGTTAAAAATGGTTCCTACGACTGTATTGATGGTGATTTCCTTGACTGTAATGTTCCAACAAATTACACCAGCGGTTAATGCCAGACTGCCAGGTTGGTAACTATCCTTTTATCAGTTGTTTTAATAAAATGGTTTGAATTTTTAAAAATTTAGTCAACATGGAATATTATAGTTCGAAACTTACTGACTCTATTCCCAGCCTTTGGCAGCTATTTGGACAGATATATGGCTGGGGGAGAGTCAGAAAAACTAAGCCACAAAAATTTGTGATTTTCCATGCCTTGTGTGCGCAGTCTTTCAATGCCGAGTCACAGATTTTATTTCTTGGAAAACAACTTTGATGTACTCGCATGTGGGTAGGGGTAGAATCCTACGTGGGTAGGGGGATAATGATGGTATGAATGAGCTACAAAATCATCTTTCCAAATATATCGAGGTTTTGTGGATTCGAGGTAAATAGATACGTTTAAAACGCGGAGGTGCGGTGAATCGCAAGTTTCAGATGCCTAGTTTTTCTGACTCTCTCCCAGCCAAATAGCTATCAAAGGCTGGAGAACTAGTCAGCAAGTTTCGGACTAGGAATATTATAGTAATGTTTGACCTCCAGCCCTCTTTTTCTATATTTTACCAGGACCCGTATGCATAAATCTTTAAGGAATACAACCTCTGAGAATGAACAAAAAATTTAAATTTTCAAATTTGGTCAGTAGGAGTTTACATTCATCAAGGGACTTGCCTGGTTGCATAACTATACGACATATTACCTAAATAATCTGATAAATCCAGAAAACAATGTTTATATACAATAATTGAAAAACCCTTAATCAAATTGAAGGCGTTTATCAATTACAACCTATTATTATATGAAAATTTACATAGTTTCGTGGGTTTTTTGCATTCTGTTTGTATACTTTGGACATCGTTGATGAATATATACTCTGAGTGACCAAGTTTGGGGAGGTTTCTATTCGGACACCCGATATATTCTGATTGATTAAATTTGAGAACTTAATTTTGTTGTTCATTCTAATAGGTTGTATCGCTTTAACACCGAGTTAAATTTATATTTAAACTTTGAAAACCTGGTTAACTCAATGGATCATTTAACCCAGAGTTTGTTTATAACCCATGCAGAGTTATTTTTTCTTGCATAAGAAACAAACTTCTCCCTTAACATCTATCCTTCATTTTCTGTATATGTGTTTTCTATATAACGCATAGTCTTACTAAACGGCGAGTCGAAATTTTGACTTTCAAACGCCAATATTTATGGGTACATGTGTGTTTAAAGGCTTTAATTTTGTAGGAGAGTTGTGAACAATATTACGGATTAGATAAGCTAAACAAATTCCAGATTCTGAGACCAAAATGTTTTTGCTCGAATAGTTAGTGAACATAGCCCTTTTATTATCATTAAGGTTATGTATTTTTTATTCATTAGGTACAATATTTGGCAAATGTGCTGATACCGATCCCGTTACACCTAATGGTCATCTGGACTCCCCTTTAACATCAAGACAAGCTGGCGACAGGTTTAGTTTTACCTGTAACCCTGGCTATGAAGGAACGGGAATAGTGATGTGTAACGATAATGATTATTGGGAAGTCAAGAGTAGTTGCGAAGGTATGCATTAATCTTAACACCGAGTTGAAACAATATTTAAAGGTCCATTCCGCTTTTTTGAAAAAAGTTTCCTATATCAAAAAAAATCGCAAATGCTACCTAAGAGTATTTTTAAAGTATGCTTATTGTATCTCTATATCTTCTTGATCAAACTGAATTTGGTTTTAAAGGGTTAATTACAAACAGGGAGTATTTATTGTTGATTAAGAAATCTGACCTAGTTTTAGTTTTTGCCCTTTAAATGGCTCAATATTTATATCTGAAACCTTATTTATACACTAGAGGGACATTTTTCTACAATTTGGCGTTTATTTTACTGAAATCCGCTCGGTAGTTTCCTATCAGCGTCCAAAAAACATAACACACTTAAAAACCTTACGTAAGGTTTTTAAAAATTTTAGCATGTTTTTAGCGTTTAAAAATTAACGGCTGGATTTTTTTAGTTAAAACTTTCAGATACATTAAAGGGCACATAGTTAAAGATTGGTGGTTTGGTGTAAAGTTTTCACAAATTTGAGCAAAAAACATTTTTTGACCTAAAACAAATTCAGTCTGTCACTTTAACCTGGACCCGCATGCAGTGTTAAAGGGACAGTCTGAATTTTTTTGCTCAAATTTGTGAAAACTATACACCAAAATCTCTAACTATGTCGTGTTCTTTAATGTATCTGAAAGTTTTAACTAAAAACATCCAGCCGTTAATTTTTAAAGATAAAAATATGCTAAAATATTTAAAAACCTTAGGCCTACGTAAGGTTTTTAAGTGTGTTATGTTGTTTTGACGCTGATAGAAAACTACAGAACGGATTTGAGTAATATAAACGCCGAATGGTAGAGAAATGTCTTGACTATGTATTGTAAAGGTTTCAGTTAGAAATATTGCACCATTATGGCTTTCTCGACTCTGAAATAATGAGATTAATAATGGTAGAATATAACATTACCTGTAACCCTGGCTATGAAGGAAACGGAACGATAAAATGTCACGATACTACAGGTTGGGAAGTAATTGGTAGTTGCGAAGGTATGCGTTAGTTACGTTAATTTTTTTATCAAAGGTTTGATCCAGATCAACACTCTCTCTACCTTGCACTAGACCTGTACATGTTTTCAATACAAAAAATAACGCCCCTAAAATGCCCTTTAATACCTTATTTAAAAAAAAATAATCTTAATTTTTCAAATTGCAATATTTTATTTCAAATAACTTTTTTTTTCAAATTGCAATATTTTATTTCAAATAACTGTTTTTTTCAAATTGCAATATTTTACATGCTTGTTATTTTTTCAGATTGCGATATTTTACATGCTTGGTTTTTTTTTCAGATTGCTATATTTTAAATGCTTGTTATTTTTTCAGATTGCTATATTTTAAATGCTTGTTATTTTTTCAGATTGCTATATTTTAAATGCTTGTTATTTTATCAGATTGATATATTTTAAATGCTTGTTATTTTTTCAGATTGCTATATTTTACAAGCTTGTTATTTTTTCAGATTGCGATATTTTACATGCTTGTTTTTTTTTTCAGATTGCTATATTTTAAATGCTTGTTATTTTTTCAGATTGCGATATTTTAAATGCTTGTTATTTTTTCAGATTGCTATATTTTACAAGCTTGTTATTTTTTCAGATTGCTATATTTTACATGCTTGTTATTTTTTTCAGATTGCGATATTTGACATGCTTGTTTTTTTTTTTTCAGATTGCTATATTTTACATGCTTGTTATTTTTTCAGATTGCTATATTTTACATGCTTGTTATTTTTTCAGATTGTGATACTTTACATGTTTGTTAATTTTAGGTCGGTTTATATTCAGTGGCGTACCTACTTGGGCCCCCCCCCCCCTGACAATTATTTGGCCCCAACGCGGCCCCTCCACCTAGTAACGCCACTGTTATATTACATTTGTTATGTTTTAGAGTGCTATAATTTACATGCATGTTAAATTTACATGTTATTTTTTGTTATTATTCAGAAATTAGTAGTAGGCCTAGTTGTACTGATTTGCCTGAGAACGCCGAGTGGCAGTGTAACAATGTGTATCAATGTATGTATGGATACACCATGGTCGTTGAAACAACTTGTGAAGACGGTGTGTTACAACAGATGCCAAAATGTGTGGTGATTCCTGTTCCAGAACAACCGGGGCTAGAATAACAACTACGACCTGAATGGAATACGACCGGACAAGTTTCAGAAGTTATTATTTGATTCCCATTCTAAGAGGTAGTATTCCTTGAAGGAACGTAAAAGACCAAAATTTCAGAAATAAACTGATCAATGAATAAAGAGTTCAATATTTTTTTAAACCCATTGCTTACCAGAAGGATGCAATTCATCTGCATATAGGTTACATACGAGAAGGCACAATATGCACAACTCTAGCCTTATGTCTGTCTACATATGGCATAATATGGACTTGTATAAGGAACAATCGTATTTTACAAGGATAACAACTTTGACTTCTATCAGGATCCTTTTTATCAGCTGACCAAACCTCTTGGGTTAACTGTACAATGTACTTAAGTTCGTTCGTAGATAACAAGTTAACGTTCGCTTCCAGCATCAGCTGATATCGCAAACTAGGCAGTTGTTGGTGTTGGTAGTTGGATTGGTTCAATCGGATGGCTTTGATGTTGGTTTGGTAATTTGAAAATTCGTAAGATCTGGTCCGGTCGAATGACATGGCAGTGAAACTCGACCCTTATATTAATAGTGCGGCGTGAGTCTTCTTCATTCTTCCAAACTCGTTGTGATCATGGTTTGCTTCTTGATATTGGTAGTTGAAACTGGGTGTCTATAAAACTAAGACCCACTAGGAAACTAAGACCCTGGATACTAGGAAACTCAGACCCAACTAGGAAACTAAGACCTTGGATACTATGAACCTCAGACCCATCTAGGAAACTAAGACCTTGGATACTATGAAACTCAGACCCAACTAGGAATTAGACCTTGGATACTATGAAACTCAGACCCAACTAGGATAGTCCCACTAACATTTACATTAGCGTTATATTTTGCATGTTTTTCCTGTACAAAGAATAGCGTTTGCGTTAGTTTTTGCGACGATCTCTTTAACTCCCGTTTATGATTCTTTCCCATGATAAAGATCAGAGTAACATATATAATTATACGGCCCAACGCTCCTTTAGAACCTGCCTTCCCAGTGTACAGCCGTAGGCCTGCATTATTGGTTGAGATAAGAACGTCCCATTGTAGTGCATCATTGGGAAGGGGGGGGGGGGGGTAGTAGTATCGCTCCTGTGCCATACCAAAAACGGAAAAATTCATTATTTTAAGCAAAAAATCTCCATTATGTTTTCTGCAAGTTTTAATGTTTAAGGAAGGTATTCTAATGGAAAGTAAGTTTAAATTGTCTTAATTATTTCCTCAATTTGTTTAAACATGTATAGCAGTTATGTCATTTGCATTATGTTATTATATATTGAAAATTCCTAGTCAAAAGCCGGTATAGTTTTCCCCACCCCACTCACCACATGTCATTGTTTTAACTATTGTATAGGCCTACTGTCAATCTTATTGTTATTTGCATCTAAGGTTAAGTGCCATAATTTTTGGAGTCTTAAGTAAGTAATCTTAATGACGAGTAGGCCTACATGTAATTGTTAAGTTAGTTTATTATCATGATTTCATGGAGATAATTTCAACTCTAAACCTAGTAATACTCAGACACCTCACTCTGTTACAGACCCAAGTACAATACAGAACATTGCACCGACAACAACCAGTCAAGTTGATACAATGACAAATACTGTATATAGTCCAGGTTATAGTTTTCCTACTACCAGTACACACACTGACAATTGTCAACCTGCATTTGGTGCATATCAAGGGAGACAACCAACATCCACAACAAACTACTATAGCCCTATGTATAACAACTTATATAGATCTTCACCTTACTATCCTGTCACAGCAACCCATTAATCACATTTATAACCCTGCTAGTCAATCACCTCAAGGCTCACAAGCTACAAGTCTGGGTAGCAGGGTACAATTGAAGAAAGTATCACTACCAACATTGGTGAAAGAAGAGATTGGCCAGAATTTAAGACAATACATTGATTACTAGGAGCTCACTACAGGTAAATGGAACAAAGATTGTGTATTTGTCTGATTAGATCAACAAGCTATAATATTTAGTTTGCCTTCTTTGTTTGAGACAGACACATCTACAGGGGAAACATGTCGGAAGAAAGCATGTCAGTGGGATCTCAAATTTCAGACACAGGTAAGTACATTTTAATATGTAATTATCTGTCATTTTTATAGCTGGGTGACGTACGACCGTGTCAAATGGTTTTCCTCGTTAAACACTATGTTTTTTTTTTATTTTCAGTTCAAGATGAAGTCAATCAGATTTATACAAATGCTATCGAAGCTAATATAAATTATCATCAGATGCATTTGGCTCATTGTTTGGAATTAAGAGAAAGGATGCTACTTGAAGATATAGAAACAGTTGCAGACTATCATTTTGAAAAGAACGAAACACTTACTAAAAAACCAAAACCTCTAAATTTCAACAAAAGTTTTACCAAAGATAAGGAAGTGTTAAAAAAAACTCAAAAATAGTGTGTGATTTGACCCATATGAAACAATTTGACAATACTATTAAGGATTGTGATATTTTCATTAAACAAAACTCAGCGCGAACTATTCAAGTCTATGTAACTTATGGACAGCGGCTCCAGAAACTCTTTATGTTAAATTTTGGTTTATTTAGTAATTTCGTCAAAACCAACTTAAGCATTTCGCCAGGCCGCATTGTCTGAATGGATTATTGATTTTACCTTTAACAACTTTCTTTGTGCAATGCAACATGTTGATTATCGATATTCACCACGCGTTATGGCTCTTGGTTACCAATGTGTTTATATAAATAATACTTGAAACCATACAGCGATTCTGGTCAGACCGGTTCTTGGATACCAGTGCTTATCCGTAGTCAAGGGGTTGAACTTATATATATACTAATACTTATTTATATATTGTTATTTTGTTCTATTAAATATTATATATAGTAAATGTGTTGTATTTTATTAAAATCCTTCTTTAAAAATGGTAACTAAAATTCTTGATCCAATTTTTAGATTATACGATCCGATTCGTTATTCATTTAACAAAAAAAAAGAAGATTATCTTATAATTTCTCCAACTGTTGGTTCTAAATCCCAATTGAATGATGGTGGTAGAATTACCTTCGAGATAAATTCATTATCGAATTGGTTATTACTTTCCGATGCCTATTTCAGATGCGGTTTCAAAATCAAAGACAGAACCGCAAATGAGAATAGAGTTCCACAAACTAATACAACGTTAGAAAATAATTTCTTCCCTTCTTTATTTAGCGAAATGGTTTTGGAAGCGGGATCAAACCCCATAGAAACCATCAAACACCCTGGAGAATTTGACACAATGATGAAAACAGTCCTTTACCCCAAAAACTACGATTCAGTCTCGGGTTGGGTACCCGATGTTGGTGGTGGAAACGTTTTAAAAGAACCAGTAAGGACAGTTGCGAATGATGCAGATGACGCTAGAATGAGAGTTATTACCAGAAATACCATTGAGTTAATCGGAAGAGCAGTTAACCATGGATTTGACAAACGAGTAAATCAGTACAATAATGTAAATTGGAAGTTATATCCTTTATTCGGTCTTTTAGGTTTACAAAGAGAAATTAATGACCAAAAATCTTTTTTGGAGAAGCTAATTCAAATGCAAAATTAGAAATAACGACTCTCCAACTTTTTATACCCGTAATAACACCATCAATTGAAGTAGAAACGAGAATATTCAACTCGTTAACTAAAGACATTGAAATAGCCTTTCTTCATCGCAACACGGAGGTAGCATGACTTTAACTGGAGAATCCACAACATGGCCAATCACTAACACTATTAAACCATCAAGATATTTAATGGTTGGTTTCAAGAATTTACCAGATTCTCAGACAAATAACAACAATATCTTGAGAGTGGCCAATCTTTAGAATGAGCCAAACTCAAGATCCTATAATACGTAAAGTTCAAGTAAGATTAAACAACGATAATTATCCTAACCAACCTTTAACAATTAATCCATCCACAAAGGATTATAATGAATTGTATAGAAACTATAAACATATGTGTGAATTATTTGGAAATCCACCTCAGTTTGAATATGAAGATTTTGCAATTAATCACCCAATCTTCTGTTTTGATCTATCAGCTCACCAAGAAGATCTTTTCAAAACTGGAGTAAATATAAATATTCATATCGAAAAAAACACAAGGAGATGTAACCGGTTATTGTTTATTATTGGAAGAAGCAAAACATATAATCAAAATATCCGACAGACGGATGATTAGTATAAAGTATTGTCTTGAAAATGAAGCCTGAAACTTAAGTAAAAAGAATAATAGATGCTATCGAAACAGAAACGCCAACTACAATATCTTACAATGGTAAAAGAATCAGCATAACTAAAAAACTTATTGATAAATATAAACCCTGTAATGTACGAGATGATATAGATTTGGAAAGAATTGACAAGAACATAAAGGAAGGTGGATTTTTACCTTTCCTACCCTTGATCTTTGCTGGGATCAGCTGGAATAGTTCAAGCCGTCAATGCCAAGAAATATGTTCAATCCCAATCTTTTTACGGTATGGATTCTATGTGTTAGGCTAATTGGTTTTTTTTTAGTATTTGAATTAAACGATAAAGATTGGTCTCAAATCATTCAGTCGATAAATCACGGAATGGACAGAGATGAATTTAAAAGGGTTTGTAAAGCTCAATGGAGAAATCCAGAGGAACATGACAGGGTTCGCAACCGGTACCAGTACAGTATATATTATTTATATTAACAAATTCCTCACATTGCACGTGCATTATTTCAGTCGCTTGACATATTCTGACGCTAACCTGACCATATGTACACCGAATAACTGTAATGGTCCAGCCAACCAGCGTTGAGGCCGAAAGAGCCTTTTCGGCTTGTGCTCTGCTGGTCAAAAAACTGAGATCAAGAATGGGTGACAACTTAATGGACGCACAGACATTTCTGAAAGCCTTTAACCAGAGAAATAAACGTCACGAAGAGCGAGCTAAGCCGGTAGCGCCAAACCCCAAAAGAGAAGGAACATCTAAAGACTGCGAAATAGTTGAGATCGAATTATTGTCTCTCAGGTGCCATCCAACTGTTGGTGTTGTGTATAGGTGTTAGATGCATATCTCAGTTTTTTATTTCCTTATAAAGTAATATTCATTTTGGTAATGAAAGAAATTTTCGAGTTGTGAGTCTAATGTAAACGATTGGTTTGCGGGGAAGAGATTCATAAGATAGGGTTATACCAGAAAACCTGCGGGTACAAGAGTTATGATCGACTTATGTTAATTTTATTTTTTTTTAAAATGTAATGGAATAATATTTTAAAAAGAAATTGTAGATTTTCCGTTAATCCGAGTTGTTGTAATCTGTTATTTTCAACTTGGTCTTTATTTTATTCTTAGCTTTGATATATCCTCTATTTCTTTTTAAAATATTATTCCATTACATTTAAAAAAAATAAAATTAACATAAGTCGGTCATAACTCTTGTACCCGCAGGTTTTCTGGTATAACTCTATTTCGACCCATATTAAAATCTCAGAGGATATTAAAAAGAAATTAGAACCGATAGAATATACAACAGGTCAGATAGAATATTATTAGGACATTAGATGATATACATCATTATTTTTCAAACCCTGATCAAGGTTTATTGTTTAATGCATATAGATTTAAATTTAATGTAGATTTATTCCAAATCGATAGAAAAGACTTTAAATTTACATTAACAAAAGGATTATTAGATCTAATGAATGGAGAGGATCCCGGTATTGCCGATTACAAGGATTTAGTAGCTTACTCAAAATTTCTACAACTAATTAACAGAGGGGGAGCCGACACAAATAGATTGAAAGAAGTTAAACTACATAATAATATAGTTATACTGTTCTTTATATTTCGTTTTACATTTATTTATTGCTGTTATTTTAATAGTTAAATTATTTTTACGTACAGTTTTGTATTTCGTTTTACCTTTATTTATATAATATCGTTTTTAATGTATATGTTTTTGTGACACTTATTAATAAACTAATTTATTATTATTATTATTATTATAAAAGTCAGTCCACCAACCATACAAGAAATAGATGAATTCGAAGATATTGTGACATCTGGACAAGGTATAACTGTTTTTTATCCGACAACAACGAAGAATTGCTGAATAGATTACAAATAATATTAGCGGCAATGAAGGAAGGACATCAATCGCACAGACAATATAATGAATTAAATTGTATATTAAAAGGACTCCTAGAAAAAGGTATCATTGATAAAAATGATTATAAAAGTGTGATTAAAAATGAGTCAACTATTCGTCATCACCTCAAATAAATCAGACATTAAATTATCTCTAGATTATGAGTTCGAACTCGATCGCAATCAAGAATATGAATTGGGATTAAAGTATTTCTCTGTTTACAATTCCATTAGAAATATCAACGAAAAAAACAATCAACTGAAAATATCGACGGATAACGGAGCTACATTCAAAACCATAAGTTTACTACGAATACATAGCCTGAATACGCAGGAAGTGTCAATTGTAAAAACAATATTGAATTCGAAGGTAATTTAAATCTGAACAAAATAAAATTGATATATATTCATTGAATACGTTACTAGGATTTGATAAACGAGTATACACCCAATCTACTCTAGAACCACATAAAGCTAATATCGAGAATGATATCGATGTGATAAATATACATTGCAATTTGATAAACGGTGGATTTTTCAATAAATACAAACGTCAGATTATTTACAGTCTTCCAACATTCACTGTACCGATAGGATATAGAATTATAGAGAAACCATTTCAAACGACATATTTACCACTTAATTTCTTTATGATTAAAGATATAAATCTGGAAATAAAAGATGGCAAAAATAGGTTTATAGATTTTGTTAACGAGGAAATTATTATTCAACTTCATTTGAAATCACTGAATAGTTAGATAATCAAAGTCTTCAAATTCGTAATTTTCATCCAAGGACATCTCCTTTTTTATCATTGTAAGGATACATGATTCATTCATCGTCTGGTGTTTTTCTCTTTACGAGATTCAGATAACTCCTAATTTTTTTGTTTTTCATTGGGAATAACTATTCCATCAGTAAAACTTATAGTTAGAGTAACCCTTAGAGTAACCGTTAAACGTTTTCTTTTCTTTTAGAACACCGTCAGAAGTTAGAATAATATTGTATTTAACTTTTGGCGCTAAATATAAAAATCAAAAAAATACTAGAACCGTGATAACGGTACCGAGCAGTGCGCATCTTACATAATACATAGCTGAAACGTGGCATTTTCTATGGTGAGAGTTTAACAAATGAATTAAACAGTCTTTTATATTTGGTAGTAAAAAGTCGAATAGTTAGTGATTATTCGGTAGTAAAAAGTCCCTTGAGTTTAGACTCTATTGGTAATATCTCTTAGTTTATTCATAGAAATGTAGATAGGGAATTTTAACACAAGATTTAAGCTTGACACGCATGCGTTGAATTGAAGGTATGCCCATAACTTCCGGTTTCTGCAAGAAGTTATATTAATTTAAAAGCCATGATAAACGAGATTTAATTCGAACGGAATATCCAGTCTCACTGCCACAGTATCACTAAGAGTCAAATTGTCCTAGAGGAGAAACTAGGTCAACCATAAATTGAAACAGAAGTTTCTATGGTTTATTTTTTGAGAGTGATAGTCACTCACAATCAGTTTATACAGCAGCTCCTATGTTTGTATTACCCGTTACGTCCGATGTTGTTACAGAACAGAACAGAACTTTATTATTTTACAGCAAAAGACATGCTGCTACAAGAAATATAAAAATATCAACGATATGACATACATATTGTTAAAGAAAATAAACAATTAAATATATATATTTAAATAATATAATTTTGAAAAGTAAATAATATAGTTTTGGAATGTAAATAATATAGATTTGAAATACAAATATAGTTTTGAAATATACATATAGATTTGAAATACAAATATAGATTTGAAATATAAGTAATGTAGATTCGAAATATAAATATAGATTTGAAATATAAATATAGATTTGAAATACAAATATAGATTTGAAGTAAGCTTATAGATATAGATTTGAAATATAGAAATAGATTTGAAATAAAAATATAGAATTGAATTATAGATATATAATAATCCCGGGAATCGAAAATGTTGGACAATGTACAAATATAACTATTTTTGATTTGAAATTTAAAGAATACTTATTTGAATTATAGAAATAAAAATAGTATATATTATATCATTGGACAAATGTAAAATATATTTTAATAATTAGATTGATGGTGGGGATCGAAAATGTTAATGTTTAATGAAAATATTAATAAAGTTAAATAATTTGTTAAGTTGATTGCACTGTTTGGAGTTGAAGATGTTAGAGAAAGCTATACTATTGTTATAACATTTATAGGTAGTTGGGATATAATGGAATCGAATATTTTCAAAGTATGGACATACAAAGATGTAGTGATATTCGTTTCCAATATCGTGTCTATCACATAAGGGGCATACTCGTTCTTTGCGTTCGATGTTAAACCACCTTATGAGGAGTGGCATATTGGCTGTCCTAAATTTACATAAAAATATCTTATTTCTATCATTTAGTTTTAATAAGTATGGTTCAAGTTCTAGTTTATGTTTAAAAATTCTATAATTTAATGCTTTTGGAGAGTTGTATAGGTCATTGTGCCATTTTTGGAAGAATTGGTCGATTAGTATGTGTTGAACGGTATGTTTAAGCCAGGGAATATTGATAAAATAATGATCTATCCAAATAAAAGATAATCCGCACTCATCAAGTATATGTTTAATGTGAATAAGCCATTGGTTCTGGATTGAATTATAGGTAAAACAATGTAGTAGTAATTTGTACATAATATAACTTAATTTAGTTTCTTTGTTTGTAATTAACGAGCCCAGAAGGTAATCATCCTTACCTTTATGTCAATATTTAATGGATGTCGACCAAGTTCACCATAAACCATATAGTTTGGCGTGGATGACTTTACATGTAATATATATTTACAAAATTTAAGATGAATTTGTTCTAGAATATCTAAATTTTCGTAACCCCATACTTCACAGGAATAAATTAACGTAGGTTTTACAATGGTATCAAAAAGTTCTAGTTGACAATCGATTGGTAAATTGTAATATCTACATTTTTGAAGTACTGCATACATTGATCTAGTTGCACGATTGCATAGATCTTTACGAGCTTTTAAAAAACTTCCAGATTTAGAAAATATTAAACCAAGATATTTGAATTCGTGAACTATTTCCAGTTTCAGGTCAGCATATTGAAAGTTTATATTTTTTGATAGTCTCCCTTTACCAAACACAAGAATTTTAGTTTTTTCGATATTCACATTAAAACGCCATTGATTACAGTAATTATAAAATGAGTTAAGTTGGGTTTGTAAGTCAATTTGGTTTTCTGCACATAAGCAGGTGTCGTCAGCATAAAGAACAGCAAAAAGTTTTAAAAAGATTCCTAGTCTCAGTTTTACTTCTTTATTTAAAGTTTCTAGTCCAAGCATATTATTTTCCTCAAAGTAATTACTCAAATCATTTAGGTAAATCGAAAATAGAAATGGAGACAAGTTTTCACCCTGTCTAACGCCAATATTGCAAGAGAATAAATCCGATGATTCGTTTTCAATAGTGATTCGTGATTTAATAGAACTATACAAATTATAAATAACCTTAAAACATTTTCCATGAATTCAACTGTCAATAAGTTTCTGCCATAATCCGGCCCTCCACACGCCATCAAATGCAGCTCTAAAATCTATAAATGCACAATATAGTTTTTGTTTACTTGAATTTAAAATATTATAAAGTGTGAATATTACAAAAATATTATCAAGTCGTCGACCGAGAATTAACTAGTTCTATCTAACATTTCCTTAGTTCTGAGGAAATGAAGGTTAAAGTTTCGGAACTTCATAATTCATTGAAAGTTAGAGATTATCATTTAAAACTTTTCATGAGACTTGCATGATTCATTACCAACACCCATGCCAAATTACAGGTCCAAACTATCACTGGAACATGCAGATTTCGTTAACCGATTTTGCAGATACACCTTTGTGACTTTCAAATGTGATTTTTTTCAAATCCACATAGGTGTATCTGCATATACAAGATAGAGTGGTTGCACATTTTTGTAGGAAATGGGTAAATCAAGTTACTAAAGGAAGTTCTAGAAATAAAAGCTGGCATTTAGGGCTTGTCTCGGAAGTGACAACATCTAAAAAATCCAAATCTCCCTGAGCTTTGTAGGCCTATGTTTCAGTCAGCACAGATTTTGTCATGAGATTTTTGACTAACGGAATTGTTTTGCTTGTACGGATTTTTATTATTAATACAACTATCACAAGAAAACAACACAGATATTCATATACGTTTATAATTATATTTCAAAAACTTTATAATAAAATAAAACTATATGCAATTATCTTTGCAAACTTATAACTTAATGTTTTAAGTGAATAAACAATTCAACAATCTGGAACTTGGAACTAGAATAATACCTAACATTGTAAAGACATGTAGGCTCTATCAGAGGGAGGCATACATTTTAACATGGCGTTAATATCTTGAATTTTGGCTTGTGTAAGGGGTTTGGATTTAGCAACTTTTGGTTCACCCAGATACATGGTTGTTATACCACTACGTGACCATTGACGTTCGAAAACATTCTCAGTTATCCACTCTTCGTCAAACCCCTTTTTATACTTTAAAATTTTTGGTTGATACTGTTCATATAAGAGACATTTAACTTTCGTAAAAGGGATTTTTTCAAATTGACCTGTGTTCGCAATTGGAAGATAATCTTTGAAGAATTCTGGTTTCATCTGGATAATGTTTAAAGGTTTACTCATATTAACCCTTTTCAATAAACGAAGAAGTCCAACAGGGCTGTAAACCTCGCTGTTCCTGCATACACGTTCAATTTGGCTGTGAAGATTGTCAACTTCCTGTATGGACGAGTGACCGGGCTGACAATATTTGTGGATAATAGTTTTGATATCTGGATGATTCTTCAAGAATAATTTAATAGCTGTTGACATAATCCTTTTCTTGTTCTGTGGAACGCATGAATCACTCCAGAGAGTGATATTTTGGATTCTGAATAATTAATCTCATAAATTGAGTCTAAAATACGCACCACGGAACTTGCAATATCATTTCCTGAACGACCACTTTGACCTTCAGCACCATAACCTCTCTTGTCTGCTGAGCAATGCGCAGTCATATGATATACATTTAGTTTTCGCCTATAGAAGAAGTTTGAAACATCAGCAGTTGGGAGGGCAAATACATTTTGTAAATCAAAACATATGGTAAAGGTTTCGGAATTATTTCGATCTTTATCACGCTCAGTCTTAGTTGATTCTTTGCCGTGTACGTGTGAAGAATGGGTGATCTTTTCCAATTCTGGTGGATTTTCATTCATTTTCATTGACTCACATGCATCACATCGATCTTTTTGGGGTATATGAAATCCAATATTGAATTCATTGTTAAAAATATGACGGTACATGTGCAGTTTTGCTGGTTCTTGGGACATCTCTTGACATCTTTGAACATATTTGTCATACAGAAGTGCAATAGAAAACCCAGTAGGGAAATATTCCTTACTAGTGGACGCTCTGCAATAATGGGATTCTACACGGGGTTGATGTGTTCTCTAATTCCATTCTTTACATAATCTGGAATGACATTATTGGAATTTTTACCCCATCGAAGTGGTGTTAGTGTTCCTGCTGTTTCTTGTTTCGAGTTATGGTAGGTAAAGATTCGCTTTTGGCTGATATTCAAAGTTGTTAAGTAGAATTCTTTACATACTCTTATATTCCTTCCACTGTTTGTTAGAATATACTCGACACTGTTTTGTCTTCTACTTCCACCAGATTTAGGTCGTTTTGTTGGCTGAATATTTGTTGTTTTTGCATAAAAATGTAATTTTTCATTGTCATTCATTGTCCAAAATTCTGAAAATATGTTTGTTCTTTCTGCCTCAGTAAAGTTAAGACTGCATTTATATTTACACTTTGAACAATCTTTGGTACTCGTCTTTTTCCTCGCTGGTTGTAGTTTCCCTCTACTGTCTACATACTCGACCCCACTTTGTCGTAACTTTTTCCTTACATTACTTTTCCATGTACTTGGTTCGCGTTTCAGTTTACGGACAAGTGGTTTTCCAGTTCGTAAATGACTTCTAACAGTAGGTCGAATGCCGTGTTCTTCATTTTCTCCTAGTTGGTTAACTTGTTGTGTATTCACATCTTGTTGTTTTTGTTGATTTACATCTTGTTGTTTTGGTTGATTTACGTCTTGTTGTTTTGGTTGATTTACATCTTGTTGTTTTGGTTGATTTACTTCTTGTTCTTTTGGTTGTTGTTTTGGTTGATTTACATCTTGTTGTTTTGGTTGATTTACACCTTGTTGTTTTGGTTGATTTACATCTTGTTGTTTTGGTTGATTTACATCTTGTTGTTTTGGTTGATTTACATCTTGTTTTGGTTGTTGTTTTGGTTGATTTACATCTTGTTGTTTTGGTTGATTTACATCTTGTTGTTTTGGTTGATTTACATCTTGTTGTTTTGGTTGTTGTTTTGGTTGATTTACATCTTGTTGTTTTGGTTGATTTACAACTTGTTGTTTTGGCGGATTTACGCCCTGTTGTTTTGGCCGATTTACGCCTTGTTGTTGATTTATATCTAGTTGTTTATCTACACCTTGTTGTTGTTTATCTACTCCTTGTTGTTTATCTACACCTTGTTGTTTATCTACACCTTGTTGTTGTTTATCTACTCCTTGTTGTTGTTTATCTACTCCATGTTGTTCATTTACACAATTTTGTTGTTGTTGGTTTATACCTTTCTGATTGAGTGTAAGCTGTTTTTGATTTATCAAACTCTTTTGGTTTCTCTTTTGGATATAATTTGGTTGTTGCCTACAATCAGACTCTATATAAGGGTATCTGTCATTGTCGCTATCGGATTGATCAGCTTTAGGGTCGTAATCATGATCTTGGTCGGTATCATCCTCATCAGAACTAGGTTCTTCAGACGAATTCCTGAAAAATGTATTGAAACAAGTAAGAAACAAAATGGCATAAATAGGTCGGCCCTAAGTATTGATAAAAAATTTGAGGATTAAGTAGGTGTATCTGTGTAAATCATTTTGTATTTTGTTGAGTGCAAAGGACTTTAAGTATCATTATTGTATCAAAGATTCTGATACACATTATCAAAATGACTAACCTTTGAAAAAGTGTTCGTATTTCTTCAGAGGACAAATGTTTTCCTCGTTTTGGTCTAGGCAAAAGGCCTTCGTCGGCCATGCTTGTTGTTATGATCACGTGACCATTTATGGACCATCTGATTGGATAACTCAGTTACACCAAGTTAACTCTCAGATGAAGGTTAAATTTCAAGATACACCTTTGTAATTTTGTTGATAACTTTTTAAAAAAGTCAGATATAAGGGAGATGATTATATGTGCATGAAGCTACAAAATTTTACTATATTCTAACATTATAAAACCCAATTTGGTCATTTTGTCAGATAGAACTAGTTAATTCTCGGTCGACGACGTGTCTTAACTGGCACCAGTATCACGTGTTTAAACTATGTTGTGGCTATTAAGGTATGCCCAGTGAAAACTCCTTGAATCAATGAATTGTTGACGAATTTATTTGGTACTCGTTATCAAAACTAGCATTACTTTAAGAAGGGTTTCTGTAATATGCAAATTTGAACCAGATTTTAATGTAAATAAACTATGTCTAATAAAGTATTTTAAACTATGCTACTGGTTATTATTATTATGAAATTGCATGTCGATAAAGACAAATTAACTCACAGCTTATGCATGATTGCTGTTGTTAATATAAGTAGGACGCTGGGCAAAGTTATGGCACGAATATCTAAGCAAGACATCAACGTTCACAACGTTCTTAAATTTGTCACACAAGCAAAATGAAGTATGTCGCTAACAGAGAGCAAAGAATGCAAACTGCTGTATATTATAAACAATGAAACGCAATTATAATAAACATAAACGACAGCTTACAAACACGTTGAACATCCGTCATCTAACTTTAAACATAAACTTTTGGCTTATTACAATAAGATCTTCGAACACGTTTTCCGGTCTAAACTAAATCACAACATCCGCTACTTGCGGTTATCAAAACTCAAATTTACTATGCAATATCGAATCAATGGAGGTAAATCCTGTAAGACTACTGCCGTACTACAGACTACAATATTATACAAAATATAGGTTTTCGAACCAACATTACATGTTAAACTGAGTTTGAGACCGTCAATGATGCTGTTGGTTGTTAGGCCTTTCGGGCTCTTAGAAAGGAGGAGTCGTGATTTTACAGTTTTGATGGCTTGATCATTATCTACATTAGGGTACATGTTACAGACATCTGGAAAGACCTAATGCTCTATCGTCAAGAGGGGTTTGAGTCTCATTGAGTTGGACAATTCGTTGCAATACTTCAATAGTACTACCATTTCGATATTCTAAGTCATCAACAAGATGTTTAATATAAATTGGAATTACATGAGAAAGAGGTTGAACAGGTGTGCCACATCCTACGACTAATAGGCGAATAGGAAAAAAGGGGGGGGGGGTTTCCTGTCGAATTTTATGAGTTTTATACAAGGGTTTCACAGAGGCTGGTTTTGAATCCTTAATATTATTGACAAATGTTTTGATGTTATCGTTAATACCTTCCTTGTCATTTATATCTTTTAAAGATAACAAACTTACCAACATGTATATCCTTTAAAGAAAACAAACTTACCAACATTTATATCTTTTAAAGATAACAGACTTACCAACATTTATATCCTTTAAAGATAACAAACTTACCAACATTTATATCTTTTAAAGAAAACAAACTAAACACCAAAATGCTAGAAAAAGCCAAACAAGCAACTATATATCATTACAAAAAAAGCATTTGCGTAGTCAAATTTCTCAAATAATTCGTTTTCAGGTACACTTTGAAGAGGTAGAGTTAATTCATTTATGCATGTATTAGCGAAAGGAAAAATCCCCGCTTCCCTTCGGAACTCAACACTTGGTGAAAGAGAAAACCCAAAGACAGGTTCTTCCTCACAGCCAGTAACAAATTTAAGTATGCTGCTTAATGTAATTGTGCCTCTTCTTCCACCTGCAAATATATCAATAAAAAAAATTACAACAAATGATATTCCCCTCAGCTTTTTGTTTTTTAGAAAACATCACATTTTAGGTTAGCCATCTTTAAAATAGTGCCTAATACATTAATGTCCAACTTACTCAGGTGTTGTCAAATTCCATCAGAACATTATTTGCTCACAAAATTTAACAATGTGCTCTCTGAAATTTTTTTTAATTTATCCTTTTCTTTTTTTAAGTGACTAAAATGTGATTCTCGGGTGGAAAAAGTGATCTCAAGGGTTATCTGATATAATTGAAACTTGGTAGGGGGTATGCTTTGTTGACCCAATTATACCTGGTCAATTTACTCCTGACATTTCCAGTAGTTTTTCTAAGTAACTTCAGCCTATTCTGAATATATCTATTTAATTCTAGGTATTTGTTTTATTATACATCAAAGTAATGATGGGGCCCGTCAAAACCAGAATCAGATAGTTTGTCATTAAAAAATTGTCTAATAGCAGGTTGTTTATAACCCCCCTCTGACATAGCACAAAATACATGTCAAAATGCACCAAATTCATTTCAATTTCTCAAAAAAAAATTGGGAGAATAACACCTCCCTCCTCCATACCTTCCGCTTGCCAATGGTGCGCCACTCCGTAGGATGTTTCTGATATTCAGAATAGCTTGCAATAACTTAGACAAACTTAAATTCCTAAATTAAACTCATATTTGGGTTACAAATCATGTCATATACGGGAAGATATTACATAGAGAGTAATTTTATATAGTAGCCTACCTTTTGACGCCTGAAAAAATCTATAACTGTCTTCTCAACTCCTCTATTTAGGAGGAAAGAACACACCTACAAATATGAATAATGAGCTATGTAATTAAATTCAATTTTTTTCTTTAATTTGATTATATTTAAATAAATATGCCTAAATAAAAGGTAGAAACTGCCATGTAGATCAAGGTAAGCACATGGCCTCAGGACAGCTTCCTTTATTTGATAAAAGAACCATCATGTCATAGAGCAACATCACTTCCATTAATAGGCCTTGTCATACATCTTGGTCCGAATTGGCCTTTTTTAGGCTTCCTCACTAAGTAAGAAAAACTTCTAGGCCGTGGACTGTGATCCTCAAATGTGCTTAAAAAAGACTTTCTGTAGCACATTATGGAGACTATTTTTTTTCATCTGGAATCAATTAATATATGTTTTAGCAAGCTAAAAAAACGATGTTCTCACTTTCAGAAAGTGCCACAACTAAAAATTTTAACTTTTAAAGATGCGCATATTTTCAATACCTATCTCGATTTTTAATGGACTGTCAAAAACAATCTTCAAATCAGGGAAGCATGAAATTTTTATTATTTGTTGAATACATGCTGTACTATACCATAATAGTATAGAAAAATAAAAAAATAATTAAAAAAAAAACACTTCATTCAATTCAGATTTAATAACATAAAAAAAAAAATTTGTAAAGGGAGATAATTCAATACTACCATTCATTACCAGATTGCGATATGATCTTAAATGCAGCAAACATACACAATTTGTATTCATCTGGAAAGATTTCAAAGGTTTTTCCTGCATTAGTCAGTTTGTTATTTGAGTAGTTCACATAAATCTGTGCATTAAACTTAATATTTTAATATCTAGCATCTGTTTGTTCACAACCTCTTGTTGATACAACAGGATCCACAAATTACCCTTCACAATATTCTGCTCTGAGGATGGCATCCTGAAAATTACCCCTTTAACAATGAAGCGACAAAATATATCGGATGGATTGAAAAGTTTGCGCACTTGTGAAACATAAACTAAACATTCATTCCAAGCTTCTTCAATTTATTACTTCTTTGATGATAACCGAACTTTTATCTATGAGGACCTTGTGTTATATCTTCTCTTATATAAAAAAAGTACAAAAATAAAATGAATTGGAACCGTGAAGACGGTACCGAGCAGTGCGCAACCCACCCGATACATGGATGAAATGTCACATTTTCAACCAATGATAAGAGTTTTACATAATAATATAAAAGCGTACTGGTCAAATTACTCACTCTCTTTTGTGTGTCAGTAGAAAGTGCACTGCAAGATATGTTTGCAGGGATAATAAAATGGATGTAAAACTACAAGAAGTAGACAGAGAGATTAACTATGAAAACTTTAGCTTCTCGAACTCATCCGATATATTATCAAGATAAATACATATACCAAGCTTCATTCAAATCGGACAAAAACTCTAGTTTCTATCGCGTGTAAAAGAAATTGTTGACGGACGGACCGACGGACAGACAGGGTGACGGCAATATACGTCCATATTTTCATGTGGGTGTATAAAAGGCAGATAAAATGAATTCAGAAATACCAGCAGACAGACTAATTAAAAGGGTGCAGAACTACAAGCAGTCAGACCAAATAAAAGGGGCGCACGGCTACCAGTATACAGGCAGGGTTAACTAAAAGGGATGCGGGAATACCAGCAGACAGACAAACGAAACACGTACAGTTACAATGGAATTCGGCATATTACTTTCAAATTCTAAAACGCGGAATTATGATTCAAATACATAGTGTCATATAAATAATATGTAAATTAGGTAACTTGACATAATTTGTTTTTAAAGAATTTTGAAAAAAAGCACTCATAGTAACAATGGAATTTATCAAGATAAATACACATACCAAGCTTCATTCAAATCGAATAAAAACTCTATCTTTTATCATATACACAAACTAATTTTAATGTTTTCACCATAGTCAAGGGCAATAATTTTTAAACCGACTACTGGAATAGCGCCAGTTTCGAACTCATCCGTGATATTATCAAGATAAATACATATACCAGAGCTTCATTCAAATCGGATAAAAACTCTAGTCTCTATCGCGTGTCAAGAAATTGTTGACGGACGGACCGACGAACAATATACATCCATATTTTAATGTGGGCGTATAAAAAGGCAGATAAAATGGATTCAGAAATACCAGCAAACAAAAAGAGGTGCAGAACTACAAGCAGTCATACCAAATAAAAGGGGCGCACGGCTACCAGAATACAGGCAGGTTAACTAAAAGGGACGCGAAAAGTTACAATGGAATTTGGCAGAATATTTTCAAATTCTAAAACGCGGAATTACGATTCGAATACATAGTGTCATATATCATTGGAAAGCGTAGATATAGCATAATACGAATCAAAAATAATTTGTGTCGTATGTAAATTAGATCATTCAAATCGAATAAAAACTCTAGCTTTTATCACATACACAAGTTAATTTTAACGTTTTCACTAAGTCAAAGGCAATAACTCATAAACCGACGACTGGAATAACCCCAATTATGAAAGGATCCGAGATAGTATCACGATAATTATACATACCAAGCTTCATTCAAATCGGATAAAACCTCTAGTCGCTATTGTGTGTACAAGGAATTGTTGAAGGACGAACGGACCGACGGATGGACTGGGGTGACGGCAATATACGTCCATATTTTCATGTGGGTGTATATAAAGGGTGTATATAAAGGCAGATAAAATGGAATCAGAAATACCAGCAGACAGACTAAATAAAAGAGGTGCAGAACTACAAGCAGTCATACCAAATAAAAGGGGCGCACAGCTATCAGAATACAAGCAGGTTAACTAAAAGGGACGCGGGGATACCAGCAGACAGACAAACGAAACACGTACAGTTACAATGGAATTCGGCATATTACTTTCAAATTCTAAAACGCGGAATTATGATTCAAATACATAGTGTCATATATCATTGGAAAGCGTAGATATGGCATAATACGAATCAAAAATAATTTGTGTCGTATGTAAATTAGGTCATTCAAATCGAATAAAAACTCTAGCTTTTATCACATACACAAGTTAATTTTAACGTTTTCACTAAGAGCAATAACTCATAAACCGACGACTGGAATAGCTCCAATTATGAAAGGATCCGAGATAGTATCACCATAATTATACATACCAAGCTTCATTCAAATCGGATAAAAACTCTAGTCGCTATGGCGTGTACAAGAAATTGTTGAAGGACGAACGGACCGACGGATGGACTGGGGTGACGGCAATATACGTCCATATTTTCATGTGGGTGTATATAAAGGCAGATAAAATGGAATCAGAAATACCAGCAGACAGACTAAATAAAAGAGGTTCAGAACTACAAGCAGTCATACCAAATAAAAGGGGCGCACAGCTATCAGAATACAAGCAGGTTAACTAAAAGGGACGCGGGAATACCAGCAGACAGACAAACGATACACGAACAGTTACAATGAAATTTGGCAGAATATTTTCAAATTCTAGAACGCGGAATTATGATTCAAATACATTGTGTCATATATCATTGGATAGAGTAGATCAAGCATAGTAACACCGAAACAAAATTTATGACGTATGTAAATTAGGTCACGTGACAGAGCTGTTTAAAGTTAAAAAATGCAATTTTCAGACGGCCATAAAACCGGAAGTAAACATTGGGCATCTAAAATGCTCATGCCATTGGATAAATCTCGTCAAGGGTAACAACTTTTGTTTAGGTCTCAAGGTCACTCAAGGTCAAGGTCACAAGATATGAGCCTAAAAAGTTTGGACTATTTCCGAAAATTCTAAACCGGACATAAAAAAAATTCTGAATCGAAATTCAAAAATCGGCTTCCCATGTTTTGTTAGCAATCGACTGTAGATTCCATAGACATCATTTTTATTCAAATCGAATAATTCCCTGATTCTGAATTTCGATTTAAAGAAAAATCAGTCATTTCAAGATGGCGACTGATATGAAATATCTGGGTCAGATTTTTTCATTTCATATTTAGTCAATGGTTATTTCTAGCACATCTCAAAAAGAGTTTTTTGAATATCTTAATTATTCCGGAAGTTGAAATTTCAACTTTACAAGCGAATGACGTCAAAACCGGAAGTGATATACAAATTTTGAAAATACCATTTAGTTAGAACTCAAAATGTTTATACACCTGTAAGTTTTCAAATAGATCGAAATAAAATTGCAAAAGTTAAAAAAAACGGTAAAAAAAGTGCTCCAAAAAGTCAGCAGAGAATGTCTAAAAGTGCATTTATGTTGAAAGCTATTATGTAGACATTAGAATAATGAAATAAACAAAAAAAGTTTTATCAAAATCGGTTCAAAAACAGAGGTAAAAAAGGTAAAAAAACATAAAATGGGTTTTTCTGTCATATGTCATTTCCGGTTAAACAAAAAAACGCCATTTTACATTTAAGCAACACCGAGCAGTTAGTTATTGTAGGAAAACATGTGAAATAATGTGTGGCATGCTCCCTTCATACCGTATCCAAGTCCAAGTACCTCACAAAGCACCACAACTGCAAGCCCAAACAGAAGGTCCTCTACCTAGAGAAAAAAAAATTAGAAAACTAGAGCCACATGTGGCACAGAGTGGGATTTTGCAAATGTGCTAATTGCAAAGGGGGATTTTAAAAAAATGGGCTCGAACGTAAATCCGAAGTATCAAAGTCGACTTGGAAATGCATACAGTAATAACACCGGAAGTTGACGCTAGACATAAAATATGAAAGTATATATGAACAGCCAAAGTCAATGACCTTTGATCCTATGAAGGTCAAGGTCAACAAATGTCAAGGTCAAAAACAAAATAAAATATTTTTTTTTAACCCTGTTCCTTTTTTTGAACCATAAAGCCGAAATCTATGAACCTTTAATATAAGCTGAATAAAGCAATGCTGTAAGTGTATGCAAGGTCATTTTTTGAAAAAAATTTAAAATTTACCTTTTATTTTGATAAACAAAATTTTGACAAATACAAAATTTTACCCGGATGTGCCACGCCCATGACAGATTTTTTTATCTGACTTTATTTATATTAATAATGTCTAAATAGGACTAAATTTTCAAGTCTTTACATCTATTGGTTAACGAGATATGCAATCATAAATGTCAAAAAAGGTCAAAATCTATTTCCGGAAATTTTGAAATTAATAAACCTTGTTCCCTTTTTTGAACTATACAGCCGAAATAGCTGAGATTTTGATATAATTGATCTAAAGTAATGAGGTTGATGTGTGCAAAAGCATATTTCAAAAAAATGTAGTCTATATGGATTTTTTCCAGACAACAAAACGTTAACAAAATTAAAATTTAACCCGGATGTGCCACGCCCATGTCATTTTTTTTTTAGGAATACATTTATATGGGGTATGTTCAATTATGTTCCAATTTTCAAGCCTCTAAACTTAATGGATCATAAACTATGCATATATTACAGTCAAAAAATTCTAAAAATGGGGTAAAGGTTTTCAAAATTGCAAAATTTTACATTACAATCAACTGTGATATATCGTTCGAAAGAGCTCGTAAAGCATATTCAGAATATGAAAATAATAACTCTCTAAGTGAATTAGGTCACGTGCTAGAGCAGTCCAAAGTTGTCAATTTTGCTGTTTTCGGACAGCTATAAAACCGGAAGTTGATATCGGAGGTCAAATATCAAAGTATCATCTGATAGCCAAGGTCGATGACCTTTGACCTACTTAAGGTCAAGGTCATCAAAGGTCAAGGTCACGAGATATGAGCCTTCAAACACTGTAAAAATTCGATCGCAAATTGCAAAAAAGCAAAATCGAAATTCAAAAATCGGCTTCCCAGGTTTTCCCACATTTTTTATGTTCTTTCATTTGACATCAAAATTTTGAAATTCGGTTCAGCCAAATTGGCTGAATAAAAATCGAAGAGTTTCAGGGAAATCAAAATGGCGGCTGAAATATCATTGCAATTGTCGATCTTTTAACCGCACACTTGTACTGATCGATAGCTAGAGTTATGGGACAAGTTTCGTTAAAAAATATCAATTACAGCGGAAGTGGGTCAACCGGAAGTTTGCACCCTTATAGCGTGTAAACCGGAAGTGGCGCAAAACTTTTGACAACGCAGTTTTATTTACCACCTTGTTCTCTATCTTCAATGAAGATTTCAGATAAATCGGACAAATTGCAAAGAAAATAGAAAAAGTGGTCAAAAATTGCAAAAGTTTAGATGCAAAATGTGTGCATCGAATATTTGAAAGTCAAATTTTTTTAACTCATAGTTAATTGGGCTTACAGTAGTTTGCGAAATTTGCACTTTGCGAAACGAAACGAAATAATCTGCACTTTGCGAAACGAAACGAAATATCAGCACTTTGCGAAATAAATATTTCGCAAATCAGTACTTTGCGAAATATATTTTTCGCAAAGTGCAGTGATTAGCACTTTGCGAAATATATATTTCGCAAAGTGCAGTAATCAGCACTTTGCGAAATATTTGAATTGAAAGGTCATACAGGGATGTAAAATATAATTCTAAAAAATTACATCCGGGCAGTGATTTTTATACACCCACATGAAATGTGGAGCGTATATTGCCGTCACCCATGTCCGTCGGTCCGTCCGTCCGTCCACAATTGCTTGTTAACACTCTACAAGTAACAATTCTTTACGGATTTTGACGAAACTTGCTGAAATTGTTCATTATCGCCCAAGGATGAACCCTATTTAAAATCAAAAGAATCGGAAAATATTTAATATGAATTATTGCCCTTGTTCTTTAAAAAACGTTCGATTTTTAGCTTGTTAACACTCTACAAGTCACAATTCTTTACGGGTTTTGACGAAACTTTCTGAAATTGTTTATTATCACTAAAGGATGAACCCTATTTAAAATCGCAAGAGTCGGAAAATATTTGATATGAATCATTGCCCTTGTTCTTTAAAACGCGTTCGATTTTTAGCTCGTTAACACTCTACAAGTCACAATTCTTTACGGATTTTGACGAAACTTGTTGAAATTGTTTATTATCACCCAAGGATGAACCCTATTTAAAATCCAAAGAATCGAAAAATATTTGATCTGAATTATTGCCCTTGTTCTTTAAAACGCTTTCGATTTTTAGCTTGTTAACACTCTACAAGTCACAATTCTTTACAGATTTTGACGAAACGTGCTGAAATTGTTTATTTTCACCCTAGGATGAACCCTATATAAAATCAAAAGAATCGAATAATATTTGATATGAATTATTGTCCTTCTTCTTCCAAATACGTTCATACAAGGCTAAACTTGATGAATGAGTTCTGAATGAAATGTATGTTTATGACTACAGGTTGAATATTTCATGCTTGTGATGGTTGCTGTTTTCTGTCAAATTTACTTTTTCAAACAAAGCTGCCAGTGGGCGTATTTTACCTTGCCTGGCAAGCTATCTTAATTCTCCATTTCATGTTTTAGGTTTATACGCCCACATAGAAATGTGGACGTATATATTGCCGTCCGTCGGTCCGTCCGTCAACAATTTCTTGTGTACGCGATAGAGACCAGAGTTTTTATCCGATTTGGATGAAACTTGGTATATATGCGTATTTATCTTAATGATATCTCGGATGAGTTCGAAAATGGCGCGATTCCAATAATCGGTTTATGAATTATTGCCCTTGACTTATTGAAAAACGTTAAAATCAACTTGTGTAGGCTACGCGATAGAAGCTAGAGTTTTCATCCGATTGGAATGAAATCTGGTATGTGTATTCATTTTGATAATATCTCGGATGAGTTTGTAAATGGCGTGATCTAGTCATCGGTTTATGAATTATTGCCCTTGATTTAGTGAAAAAACGTTAAAATTCACTTGTGTTCGCAATAGAAGCTAGAGTTTTCATTTTTATTTCTTTCATGAACGCAGCCCCACCCCCATAAAAAAAAATGATATTATATGCTTTCCGTTAATAGCTAAGCTTGTTCAGGCTCGTAGCAAGCCAAGTACTTTTGGGGAGGCAAACGGCCATTCAAGGGGGGCAAGGTATCCACCCCTTTGTAAGGAAGGCTTCTGCAATGCAATGCTGCGCCATTAGATAAGAGTTATTTCTATCTTTATTGGTGTAATAGGTAGCCTGGAAAAGGGACTCTATTCAAAGGGGCACCCGATTTACTGACTTTCCCTCGAAATTTAGGTTTTAAGGTTATTTGATCAAAGCCTGATATTGAGAAAATTTTGAGAATTCAACACGTCCTATTCAATTCAAATATTTCGCAAAGTGCTGATTTCGCAAAGTGCTGATTACTGCACTTTGCGAAATATCTATTTCGCAAAGTGCTGATATTTCGTTTCGTTTCGCAAAGTGCAGATTATTTCGTTTCGTTTCGCAAAGTGCAAATTTCGCAAACTACTGTAAGCCAGTTAATTGGGATTTCGCTACAGATTCTAAAAATGAAAACTCGAGCAAAATCGGCCCAAAAATGTAGCTTCCAGAGTTGAAAAACCTGTTTTTACTCATGTTGCAATGTGCATCTTGCACTTGTGCAAAAATGTTCCAATTTATATTTATGCAATACCTCGAAAAAAAGTAGCATATAGAGTTGTAAAAAGGTTGCTGCAGCTGTTATAGTTTAGGCTGGGTGCCCTGTGTAAACATCGGAAAACACATTACAAAGTAAAACATCATTTGATAGATTTTATCGAGGGAAATAGCTTTGGTTCAGATCAAAAGGTCATCAAACGTCAAGGTCACGAGTTTTGAGCTTTGAAAGTGTTTGCTATTGCTGAATTTCTTTAACCGGAAATAGACAAAACTTTTAATCGAAATTAGGAAATCGGCTGTCACCATTTTGTTAGTAATATATTGAAGATGCCATAGACATCAACATTATGTAAATCGGATGATATCCTGATCACTTATATCAATTTAAAGAAAAGTTGGTCATTTCAAGATGGTGGTCTACTAGTTACTTCCGGGTCCAATTTTATCCTTTTTTTTCTATGAATGTTATGTCATTTTATATCTTCAAAAGAATGTGTCGACTCTCTTTAAAAATCCACAATTTAGGAACAACAACAAATTTTTGGACAACAAAAATGAATTCACCATTGGATAGATCTCATTTTGGGCAATAGATTTTGTTTGGATCATAAGGTCAACAAATGGCAAGGTTACAGGTTATGAGCTTTTAAAAGTGTTACAATAATTGCTGAATATCTTATACCGGAAATAGACAAACACCATAATCGAAATTAGCAATTCAGCTGCCCTCATTTTGTTTGCAATAGATTGAAAATGCCCTAAACATTACAATTATATAAATCGGATGTCGATTTAAAGAAAACATGTTCATTTCAAGATGGTGGCCAACGTGTTACTTCCGGTTACGATTTTGTCATATTTTTTCCTTTGTTAGTCATGTTCTTCCATATCTTAAGAAGAAATTGTTACCTATCTTATGAAATCCGTAATTCAGATAACACGTGTTTTTTCCCGCCAAAAAAAACCACGCCGAGTTACTACAGAACAAAGAACAAAATTCGAAAAAGCAAGTTTGATCGAAATATCTAGTGTTATACATTTTTGGAAACAGGAGATAAAGCGTGATAATAATAGAAGATAATTTGTGACGTACATGAATTAGGTCACGTGACAGAGCTGTTTAAAGTCAAAAATTGCAATTTTTTGACGGCCATAAATCCGGAAGTAAACATTGGGCATCTAAAATGATTATATCATTGGAAAGATCATGTCAGGGCAACAACCTTTGTTCAGGTCACAAGGTCACTTAAGGTCAAGGTCACAAGATATGAGCCTTAAAAGTTTTGACTATTACTGAAAAATTTTAACCGGAAATAAAAACAAATCTGAATCGAAATTAAAAAATCAAATCGGATGATTCCCTGATTCTGAATTTCGATTTAAAGAAAAATCAGTCATTTCAAGATGGCGGCTAATATGAAATATCTGGGTCAAATTTTTTCATTTCATATTTAGTCAATGATTATTCCTAGCACATTGCCAAAAGATTTTTTTGAATATTTTCATAATTCCGGAAGTTAAATTTTCAACTTTGCAAGCGAATGACGTCAAAACCGGAAGTGATATAAAATTTTTGAAAATACTATTTTGTTTGCAATCAAAATGTCTATGAACATATAAGTTATCAGATTGCTCAAAATAAAATTGCAAAAGTTAAAAAAGTTGTCTAAAAAAGTGCTCCAAAAGTAAGCGACAAAATTCTTAAAGTGCATGTTTTGAAACTTTTATCTGAAAGCAAATCGATTAATGAAATAAACCAAAAAAATCCCATTAAAATCAGTTGAAAAGAAGAGGTGATAATGGCAAAAATCTTAAAACACATTTGTTTTCATACGTCATTTCCGGTTATGTGAAAATGCGTCATTTTATATTCATTCACTAATGAGCACATATTTATCGTGGGAAATCATGTCAGATTATGCGTGGCATGTGCAGTTTTGGCTGGGGATCGTGACCAGAATTCGAAAAAAAAAAATAGTCATTATGAAAACAAAGCAGTGCGTTCGCTAGAACGCACTGCAAAAAGTTATTTAAAGAGTCTTTGTATAGAGCAGAATGATGAATTCCTTTTTGATCGTTAGTGTGCGTATTTTCAAAAATTTTATATCACTTCCGGTTTTGACGTCATTCGTTTGCAAAGTTGAAATTTTAACTTCAGGAATAATGAAATATTCAAAAAATCTTTTTGCAATGTGCTAGGAATATTCATTGACAAATTATGAAATGATAAAATTCAGAATCAGGGAATCATCCGATTTGAATAAAAATGATGTCTATGGAATCTTCAATCGATTGTTAACAAAACATTGGAAGCCGATTTTTGAATTTCGATTCAGAATTGTTTTTATTTCCAGTTAAAATTTTTCAGTAATAGTCAAAACTTTTAAGGCTCATATCTTGTGACCTTGACCTTGAGTGACCTAGTGACCTGAACAAAAGTTGTTGCCCTTGACGAGATCTATCTAATGATATAATCATTTTAGATACCCAATGTTTACTTCCGGTTTTATGGCCGTCAGAAAATTGCAATTTTTCAACTTTAAACAGCTCTGTCACGTGACACAACTTTCATACGTCAAATATTCTTACATATTCTTATTGAGCCTAATCTATTCTTTTTAATGATACTGTATATAACATTTTATGTTTTAAAGAAAATTACGCGATTTAAAATGTGAAAATATTGTGACAGTGCGTGTTTTTTTTTCAAATAAATATTTTGATTGCAAACTCAAATCTATTTTCACAATCTCTAAATCACAACCAGTTTTGACGTAATTGGCATGTTAAAGATTAACTAAAATCAAATGTTTGTTTTCTAAATTGTTAAAAGATAGTGCTCTCCACTCAATTTGATATTGGCTTGAGTTTTGGCGATACTAAGCTAAAGATAAACAAAACGCCCAAACGCATACAATTGTTGTCAAAACAGTTGAGCTACTATTCTAATTGTAAATGATAATATTGATTAAAGCTATCATGATGTAATTACGACAAATGGGTCATTTTTTTAATAAGGGGTCCAAATGACAATTCACTACATAATAGTGTGAAACTTATTAACTATCAATACTTTTTGTAATATATGATATGATTTTACAAATTTGTATTATTTTCATTGTATTTTAATGATCTATAAATGAGAATGAAAGATTTAAAAAAAATATGTATGTGTTTCATCATATAAATTATTGGTGTCCCCCAAACTTCAATGGCCATTTTTGAGACATTCTTTGCATCACTTACTTAGCAGTTTATTTCTCATTTCCTAACACATAACATCCTATGATACTCATTATTTTTTGGTAAAAGAGGCATAGAATTGGATGTACATTCAAAAACTTTTCAAAAATAAAATTTATTTTTTCCAAATTTTGGCTTTGTATGCGGTCGTCACAACGTAAATTTTCATGTCCTCAACATTTACGTAAGAAACTATTTATTTATTTGAACATATCTGAAGACAAAATTCACGAAAACGGTTCACGGTCTTTTAATTGAATTCTACAAACACTCATTCATTTCTATGTGCAAAAGATATACACGAACATATGCGGTGCCAGCAAATATATCGCTCTCAATGTTGGTACCATGCAAATTCGTGTCCCTCAAGAATTTTACGAAGTGAAAGTAGTGAGTCGATTGAAGCGCTACCTATGATCTGTGAAGAACGTCAATGTAGGTCAAAATAATTGTGGTCAAACTTTGCGATACCGTTGCCGAAAAATTACGCCATCAAACTTTCGTGTCCCAGTGATGAAAATTACAAGGTCCAAAGAAAATCTATGAAATAAGTAAGTAATATAACTTGAAATTGTATCATTTCGATAACGGTTTCATCAACAATGACCATATTCTCGAATGAACGAACATACCAGTCCGATTTGTTTATATTGTTGTCAAGTATGGCGACAGTCAAAAATGACAAATGAGTTTCGATATTCTTTACGTAAATCGGGACGCCAAAAATTCGGGTCCCTTTTTAATCGTTTACGTTGTGATTGAAATGGAGTACTTGAAGATAATTGAGTAAGATATCGGATTGCTTCTAAATTCCTTGTAGATTTGTCATCTTTTTGGTTAAAAACATATCAAATTTGGTATTCTACTTATTCATATGTAAACATCGTAAAAGGGACACAACTAAGCTACGTCTACGTTTTTTTCACACTGACTTGATAATGTCATGTTGGTTTATATAGGAAGAGATATTGTGCATATTACTCAGGATTATTTATCCAAATTTCCTAATGATTAATTATTTTCTCTTCTATAGTTCTAAGCTCAGTTTATTGGTTGAACATGTTATTTTAATCAGTTCCAAGCCCAAAGTTAGGCCCTCCCGGGAAGGCTAAGCCTAAGGTAAGTTCTAAATTTAATTTTAAAATCAAAGAATGCTGTTCTGCCCATTCTGCCTGGCCTGGTTGGGACCCCCTCCCTCCCTCCCTGGTTGAGACTTTTCTGGATCCTTGTCATGCTTACAGTGTTTTGTTATTGTCTTGTAAAACAAAGGTCTTCGTTTTGTTGCAATTTATGTTTTCAACTAAATTTCTCACATGATTAAAAATGTTCTGTTTATGATTTCAGAATGCCTTATCAACTTAGGATACAGCCGGTTGTGCCAAATTCACCAAGAAAGTCAAAACCCCAAAACTGGAGAAATATATTGAAATTAGAAAATCCAAAGAAATATGAAGAAATTCAACAGAAGGCCAGAGAATACAGCAATCTATACAGACTGAAAATAAATCTTGCCGAATCAGACCTGAACAAAAGAAATATAAGTGCGGAAGAAAGATCAGAAGCTGAAACATGGATAGAAAGAAAGAAGAAAAATAATGAAAAAGCTAGAATACGTATGAAAAGAATGAAAGAAAGAAGATTATCAGAAGGTGAAAATTTACTTCCTAAAGAAAAGAAACATTTAACTCGAAAGAAGCATGATGAGATCAGAGAAAAAGAGAGGCTGAAGAAACAAAGACAGCGACAGAGTCATACACCTGAACAAAAAGAGAAACTGAATGAAAGAAGAAGAGAGATTTATAAACAGAAAAAGAATTCTGAAAAGGAGAAAATTAAAAAGATACAAGATGAAATCATAGAGGTACCAGTAATGGATTCTGTAAACTTAACTGTTGAAGAACAGCCAACAGAAGATCAGCGTTCTTATCATGCCAGAAGAAAAGCATCACATAGAGTAAAAAAAGCCTTACCAAACAGACGTTTGTGTTTCGTTAACACTGTCATTGATGTTATGAAATCTGCTTCACCTAAAAAAAAGGCGGCTTTTAGAGAGGCAGGCGTCAACATAAGAGATGAACTTGACGAGAAAATAGCTGATGTTGTTACTTGTGCACTTAAAGGTCCACGAAACTCGTCATTCAGAAAGAGCCTTGCCACTTCGTTCAGTCACATGAAAGAATGGAGGCTGCAACGAGCAGCATGCAGACGTTTTGGAGTCAGCAGAAAGCTTTTACAGAAAGCTAAGAAATATAAAGCCGGTAGAAAACCAATCTCACAAGAAACAATAGACTTAATCCACACATTTTATGAAGAAAATTCAAGTGTATTACCAGACAAAAAACTTGTTAGTAAGAAGACCCTAAAACCAAGACATATTTTGAACAATAATATATCAGATCTCCATGTAAAATTCAACAATGAAAACCCTAATCATAAAGTCTCTTCCACATTATTTTATAAACACCGACCAAAGAATGTGAAATCCAAGTTGCAAGCAAATTATGTTGGATGTCTGTGTGAATATTGTGAAAATATACAACTTAAAATAGATGCACTCAATAAACTTAATCGTAATCGTGGAATGATTAAGGATCTGTATAGTCTAGTCAGCCAAACACTATGTGATAAAGACACTAACCCTTATAATAAGCCAGAATGTATTAAACGGGGTTGCGACTCTTGTGGTGTAAATATGCTGCTTGAAACACTAACATCTGTTTTGCCAACATAAGCTGAATTTGAATGGAATCGATGGGAATATACAATTTCAAATGTCTACAGTAAAACCAATAAAGAAGTAAAAAAAAAGATGCTTGATAACAAAACATGGATGTTTTTCTGAATTTTTGAGTGAACTTTCTGATGAATTAAACTCAATAGCTGCACATTTATTCAATAAAGATTGGCAACACCAACAGGAAAAGCTCCTGCGTTATAATCTGAAAGAAGACGAAGTACTGGCTATTTTCGATTTTGCTGAAAATTCCAAATGTACTTACCAAAGAGAAGTACAAAGTGCATATTATGCGCATGATTCGGCGACAGTTCATCCAATTATAGCATATTATCACTGCTCAAAATGCAGTTCGATGATCACCGAAAGCTGTGTTATGATTAGCAATGATTTAACGCATGACTACAACTTAGTATACAAATTTCAGGAGGTTCTATCAAAACATTTAATTGACACAAGAGGAATAAATATAACAAGTTTGTATCGTTACTCTGATGGATGTTCATCACAATACAAAAGTAAAGGTCCTATATCTGACATTAGCTATGCTGCTGCAGACTTCGGGTATAATATGATACATAACTATTCTGGAACACGCCATGGAAAAGGGGCGAGTGATGGAGAAAGCGGTGTAGTGAAAAGAAGTGCATCAGATGCAATCATGAGTGGCAAGGCGATAATTGATACACCAGAAGCATTGTTTAATTTCCTCAAAGCATCAATGACAAAGGAAGCCAGTGGCACATGTTGCTTGCCTTTTTTAAGATCTTTCTTCTTTATCACTTTCTCTGAAGTTCACAGAAATAGAACCAACAGATCAGTAAAGACAGTACAGGGAACTAGAAAACTTCACAGCATCAGAAACGTGCCAGAATGTCCAGGTGTAATAGCTGTACGGGAGTTGTCTTGTTTTTGCAATCCCTGTAAAAGTGATGAAGAAGATAGATGTGAAAATTTATCTTACGTCAACAAGTGGAAGGAAATTGAACTTGCACCAAAAAACGAACATCATTCTGGTACGTTTGGTCATTTTATTTGAAATATATCTTGATCATAGTATTTCAATTGCAATGTGAAATGTATCGCAAACTCATTTTTTTTTTTGCAAATTGCAAATTGCAAATTCTCAAGTGCAGGCTACCCATGTATTTCCCATAACTGTTTTTTTTATTCCATATGACATGCATGTAATGTTTCATGTAATATATTTTAGATAAAGAAGATGACATGAATGAAGATGTTATTAGTGGAAATGATAAAATGAATAGTGACATTGATAATAATGCAAGCGCAAGTGATTTCAGGTATTATAATATGTAATATGCTCTTATTGAATGAATGGAATTCAAACGATATAGTTTAAAGGGAATTTACAGCTCTTAATTGAAATTTTCATAATATACACAATCTGCCTTATATCATATTCAGCCATTTTAAAGTGCCATTTCAGAAATGCAATAATTTATTTTTTCTTTTGGTCTCAAGTCGGGTCAATTTGTTTTGGTTTCCCTTTCCAGTGGAAAATCAAGCAATTTATATGTTGCTCAGGTGAGTAAGTGACAATATGCATAATTCCTACGTTTTAGACTTATTATCTCAGATTCAAATCGTGAGCTGGGGTGGCTCAGTGAGTAAATGCTTGCTTTGCTATCCTTGGGTTTGAGGGTTCTATCCCAGCAGAGGCAAAATTTACTTCATTGCATGGCATTGCCCGTCTTCAATTAGCCTTGCATTAGCACAGAAGAGTAGGACATAAAATACCATTTCATTTTCAGATTCAAATATGAAATTGTTATTGTTATTTGAAGAAGGGTATTTTATTTTACAGATAATGGAACTTGTAAAAGTGCATGGTGGGAAGGTTGAATACCATTTAAACTACATGGAAAAAGGGGTAGATGGCTATTATAAATGGCCATCTATTGTAGACAATTCGATCGAGGCAAAGAATTCAATAAAGGCTTTGTTACCTACACCCGAACTTCTTCTGAAGCAAAGCAGTTCCAGATTGCAATATTTTTATGTTGATTTTGATAAATGTCATTATCTTAATTGATAGTCTTTTAATATGTGATACAGTGGACCTTTATAGTCATGGCCCACTATCTGAATAAATTTAAATTGGATTCAATGATAAATTCTGTCATATTTCAATCATTCATATCATTTTATAAATTTTGGTGTCCCCCTTGGAACCTAATGTTTCAATTTGTCGTTGTATTTTTTTTATTAATTAAATTATTAAGTTATTGTGTGTAATGGAATTAAAAATATATTACTGAGTTGAAAAGATAAAAAAAATTTCTTCAAAAAGATTTGTCCCTAAATTTGTAAAAAAAAATTGGAATGTTTTGTCAATTTTTTGCAAATGTTGAATGAATATTATGTTCTTATTTACATTTGGAGTAATCTAGAGTTAATCTCAGAGTACAAATACAACACTCAAAATGATATGTATGAATTTTATATCTCATAAAAAGAACATGTTATATTTGCTTTTGGTGTCCCTTTACACGAGAAACATGCATGCGAAAAACGTAATAAAACCTAATATTTCAACTTTATGTTATTTCTGAAATGAAAATTAGCACTTGTTATATGAATTACAATCATTATTGTACATTTTGATCCATAAAGTATATTTATCTATTTAGTTTCATTTTAAGGTTTGCATGTCAAAATTTGGACCCCTAATTAAAAAAATGACCCAAATAATATAAAGTCATACACCACTGGTCGGCATATTTACTACTACAAGTCGCAATACTTCATTCAGACCACAAACAGTTACAATTTAAGTTTTCTAATGTTCATATTTTTATAACCATTTTACATTATGATTTATGAAATATTTCCAGGATGACGCACTGCCCAGTGCCGTTTTGGTACGACTCTAGTTTGTTAATATATTCATCTACGATTTCTGGTATTATTTTAAGCCACTTTTGAGATTTCAATTCGGTGAACTTTTTGAAAAGTTTATTTTTTAGAGTCCTGTTAAATCTTTCTATTACTATAAGCTTTACCTTCGTTATGTGTACTGTAAATTTCAAACCCCAGAGATTTCATCTTTTATTATAAAATTCACTCTCTTTATCTACCCACAGTTTTTCTGGATGTCGGTTAGATTGTTTCATTATTGGTTCAAATGAGTGTTTGACTGGTATTCCCGTTTTGTTTTTCAAAGGAATAACCCAAGCATATCTCGTATACAAATCTATAACTGTTAAGCAATATTTAAATCCTCTTTCGACTGGCATATGAATTAAATCGGCTGACCTTATTTCCCCTTTTTCGAACACTTTAACTTTTAAAAAGTTTTTAGTTTTTCTAAATTCTTTATGAATTTCATCCGCCAATCCCATGCCCAATTTCATCTTTGCTTTTAACAGTTTAATGATTAGCGCTCTTTGCATTCTCTCTTTGAAAGTTGGATTTGGAATATTTTCAAGTTCGATTATCATTTGTCTGTGTGCTTCGTGTCTGAAGTTTATGTCTTTGTTTCTGTATAGTATGTCGTGTTTAAGTACAGCGGCGTCAACTCTATTGACTGGTTTTTCCCCTGGTTTGGGTTCATCGTCTTCGTCTAATCGCAGATCTAACCTAGTACCTGGACCGGTGTAATTATGACCCGGAAGATGTTTCTCGCCTGAGTATTTGGCCCATGGAAATCCAGGAAGATAACCTAATGCTTTTTGAATATCAAAACCAAAATAGGCTTTTGGTGCGTGAGCGACTATCATTTTTATGCTATAACTTTAAAGCCTTTTCCTTTCCTTTCTTCTAATCTCTGGTTTCGAAGTTCTCTTATTACACGCTTACACTCTTTCCCGCTTACGCAATTGAGCCATCGGCTTTAGCTCCGGTTGAAAGGAGTGATTTGTTGTTTGAAATAAAGCTAGCTACGTTTGGAATTATTTTTGAACCCAGAGAAAATATAGATGAAAAGATACCGTCGCCTGAATAATCTTCGAATCTGTGTTGTTCGTGTTTTAAAATTAAACTCATCCTATTTTTAATATGCTTTTTTAATGGAATGTAGGAAATTGATTTAAGGTGTTTGTTGGTCTTGTAAGAATTTTATGAAAATGCAGGATGATTTATCATCACGATTACCCCCTGTCAGTGTTGCAGTTTTTATAGTATTTTTTGAAGGTCGGCGACTCAAACCAAGCTTAGTAGCAGTTCATCGACCCTGAACTATGCCAGATTTTGAATCAAGAACACTGTCAATGTGTTAAAATAAAACACTGTTTATTATCATATAAAGCTATGCAACATCAACATTATTACTTCTTAACTCTTAAAATTATCGTAAAAATCGTTATAAACGATACTACACTGCACGGTACTAACCCATAAATGTTCATTCGATCCATGTGACCCTCGACAACCCGTTCAGGTAGTGTCATTAGTACGCTTTAAGTTGATGCATGGAAGGTTTACTCCATTCAAATGGCGTGGACAAGCTGGATGCCAGTATACTAAGGTGGATGTAATCAGTAACGACGCCCAGCCGGAATTTATCTTTTCGATTACCGTATATTATTTCGATTTCCTTTCAGAATAAATGCACCGATCACTATCACCTTATTCACTTTGACATAGAATAAACAATGGCGTCCGCAGACTTTTTTTAAGGAGTCAGGCCCAGGGGCAAAGAAAATTTTGGAACCAGAAAGCTTAGTTTTGCACGTTTTTTTGATTTTCATATTTTTATCTTTTTTTCCAGAGGAAGGGGGATAACAGTAGGACACAAACACTTCAACTAATATTGATAGCCGCCATCTGGTAATGTGTTGTTCTTTATTCTATCGACGAAATATGATTAGATGTGCGGTTCTTTCCCACGAAGTCACCACTTAGGTCAAAACGAACCATGTAGAAACGATAAGCGGTGACTTCCCGGGAATTTGTTCAAAAATTGGATTTTGAAAAAGATATAGATCTACCGGTGAGCGATGTACGAAGCTTAAATCACCAATTCCGTAGGTCGTATCAAAGAGCTACGAGATTTTGTGATGAATAGCTAATTTGTATAAGAAGAGGTATTCTCACAATAGTTCGAATTGTTCATACCTGCAGTTTTGATGTAATATCCAAATAAAATTGGGACTCTTTGATGTCTCACGCGTAGGGGGAAAACGAAGTAATAGGGCCATATTCCAATGATAACGTCAATATACGACGCCTTCCACGGCTAATAATAAACACCAAATCATTTGATTGGTTGACCTCTTGGGTTTCCCAAACGTTTCCACCAATCAACGACGATCACGCGGGAAATTTAATAAACAACATTCCATTGAATGGATGAACGTTATGTGACTACAGAGTTTTTATCGATATTTTCTGCATATTTTACGGATAAAATAAGCTGAATTGAGGTGTGTGAATTTGGATTACATCGTTCATTATAAGCTGCAGAGAATAGTGTCTTAGAAACAAAGTGTTTTGAGTAGAACGAAGTGTAGAAATTTTAATAGTTTTGAGTAACGGAACGGTCTATTCACACTTATTGTGGAGCTTCCAAATCTTATCATAATCATTTTTGTAGCTGCCCTTGAGGGTATTCAAATCATTTGCTGTCTGTAAGGCAAATCTAAGGCATACACATTATTTTCTCCAGAAATGAAATGAAATGAATTGAGTTTGTCGTCCTACTTTTCTGCACCTAAATTGAGGACGGGCAAACGCCATGCAGTGTGCAATGAGGGAAATTTTGCCAGGACAGTGGCATTAGCCTGCTCTTATTTTCGATTTTCAACTGTCGCGGGATCTTTAACGTACACAGCCAATAGCACACGGGGCCTCGGTTTATTGTCCCATCCGAACGACTAGACGCTTTTCCATGTCAGCCCTCCGACCTGCATCACCGACTGGGGGAGTGTTTTTTTTTTTGGTTTGTTGAAGTATATGTTATATGTATAATATATTGATTTTGACGTAAATAGGCCCATATTTCATGTTATTTTTGATACTTACGATATATTGCAATTGTTTATTTGTTGACTGTTCCATTGCATTATCTTCTGGAGAAAATAGGGAGCCGCGGTGGCTCAGTGAGTTAGACCCTTGCTCGCTAACCTGAAGGTCCAGGGTTCAATCCGACATGGGTCGAGATGATACCTTCGGAATTTTCGACCCGGTCTCCCCCAGTCGGTGATGCAGGTCGGAGGGCCGACATGGAAAAGCGTCTAGTCGTTCGGATGGGACAATAAACCTAGGCCCCGTGTGCTATTAGCTGTGTACGTTAAAGATCCCGCGATCCCGAAATCGAAAATAAGAGCAGGCTAATGCCGCTGTCCTGGCAAAATTTCCCTCATTGCACACTGCATGGCTTTTGCCCGTCCTCAAATAGCCCATAAGTGTGAATAGACCGTTCCGTTACTCAAAACTATTAAAATTTCTACACTTCGTTCTACTCAAAACACTTTGTTTCTAAGGCACTATTCTCTGCAGCTTATAATGAACCATGTAATCCAAATTCACATACCTCAATTCAGCTTATTTTTCCGTAAAATATGCAGAAAATATCGATAAAAACTCTGTAGTCACATAACGTTCATCCATTCAATGAAATGTTGTTTTTAAAATTTCCCGCGTGATCGTCGTTGATTGGTGGAAACGTTTGGGAAACCCAAGAGGTCAACCAATCAAATGATTTGGTGTTTATTATTAGCCGTGGAAGGCGTCGTATATTGACGTTATCATTGGAATATGACCCTATTACTTCGTTTTCCCCCTACGCGTGAGACATCAAAGAGTCCCAATTTTATTTGGATATTACACCAAAACTGCAGGTATGAACAATTCGAACTATTGTGAGAATACTTCTTCTTATACAAATTAGCTATTCATCACAAAATCTCGTAGCTCTTTGATACGACCTACGACAAATCGACTTTTTCTCACTCACCGGTAGATCTAATAGGATTATTTTTTGTTATCTTAGCAGACGAAAGCCTTCTTAATCGGGTTAAAACAAATTAAACAAAAATGTCTTCAAATAATTTGTTTAACATTATAAAAACATATAACAAACTATATTTTAATTTTAACAAATGTGAAAAGTAATCAAAAAATACTAGAACATTTGATTTAAAAATATTTGATTGATATCAATTAATGGATTTGGATACAAATTTCGAGAACTTAGTAAAAAAAAAAAATCCTATCCATAAAGAAATACATACAAATTATTACAGATGGAGCAGACAATATATATATTATGAAAACAAACATGTAAAAGGTGCACAAAACAACAAAAACACGAAGTACAATGTAGAGAATGGTCGAGAAAAGAAGTAAGAAATGGACATTATTAAAGATAAGATAATACCTTATCACAAAGGAAAACCACGAACAAGTTAAAAAACGTTTCGAATTTTTAATGAATTTTCAAACGAGTAAAATTAATTCCAAAATCAGGATATCAGATAAATTAGGATCACCCCAAGGAATGCATCTAAGTCAAGGTTAAAGCATTGAGACGAATTACTAAGTAAATGTTCCCTATAACATTTACTTAGTAATTCCCTCTCAATTTTATACAGATTACACTTAAAGAAATAATGATAGGCGCCTATCATGACTTCTTTGAGTTAAAACTGTATAAAATTGAGAGGGCATTACTAAGTAAACGTTCCCTTATACATTTAACACTCAAAGAAGTCACGATAGGCGCCTATCATGACTTCTTTGAGTGTAAACTGTACAAGGTGATATTTACTTAGTAATTCGTCTCATTGCTTAAACCTTGACCTAGATGCAATCCTTTGAGGTGATCTTAATTTATCTGATATCTTCAATTTGGTATCAATCTAAAAAACTTATTAAAAATTCGAAACGTTTTTGAACACGTTTGTGGTTTTCCTGGGTGATTATAGATCTACCGGTGAGTGAGAAAAAGTCGATTTGTCGTAGGTCGTATCAAAGAGCTACGAGATTTTGTGATGAATAGCTAATTTGTATAAGAAGAAGTATTCTCACAATAGTTCGAATTGTTCATACCTGCAGTTTTGGTGTAATATCCAAATAAAATTGGGACTCTTTGATGTCTCACGCGTAGGGGGGAAAACGAAGTAATAGGGTCATATTCCAATGATAACGTCAATATACGACGCCTTCCACGGCTAATAATAAACACCAAATCATTTGATTGGTTGACCTCTTGGGTTTCCCAAACGTTTCCACCAATCAACGACGATCACGCGGGAAATTTTAAAAACAACATTTCATTGAATGGATGAACGTTATGTGACTACAGAGTTTTTATCGATATTTTCTGCATATTTTACGGAAAAATAAGCTGAATTGAGGTATGTGAATTTGGATTACATGGTTCATTATAAGCTGCAGAGAATAGTGCCTTAGAAACAAAGTGTTTTGAGTAGAACGAAGTGTAGAAATTTTAATAGTTTTGAGTAACGGAACGGTCTATTCACACTTATGGGCTATTTGAGGACGGGCAAAAGCCATGCAGTGTGCAATGAGGGAAATTTTGCCAGGACAGCGGCATTAGCCTGCTCTTATTTTCGATTTCGGGATCGCGGGATCTTTAACGTACACAGCTAATAGCACACGGGGCCTAGGTTTATTGTCCCATCCGAACGACTAGACGCTTTTCCATGTCGGCCCTCCGACCTGCATCACCGACTGGGGGAGACCGGGTCGAAAATTCCGAAGGTATCATCTCGACCCATGTCGGATTGAACCCTGGACCTTCAGGTTAGCGAGCAAGGGTCTAACTCACTGAGCCACCGCGGCTCCCTATTTTCTCCAGAAGATAATGCAATGGAACAGTCAACAAATAAACAATTGCAATATATCGTAAGTATCAAAAATAACATGAAATATGGGCCTATTTACGTCAAAATCAATATATTATACATATAACATATACTTCAACAAACCAAAAAAAAAACACTCCCCCAGTCGGTGATGCAGGTCGGAGGGCTGACATGGAAAAGCGTCTAGTCGTTCGGATGGGACAATAAACCGAGGCCCCGTGTGCTATTGGCTGTGTACGTTAAAGATCCCGCGACAGTTGAAAATCGAAAATAAGAGCAGGCTAATGCCACTGTCCTGGCAAAATTTCCCTCATTGCACACTGCATGGCGTTTGCCCGTCCTCAATTTAGGTGCAGAAAAGTAGGACGACAAACTCAATTCATTTCATTTCATTTCTGGAGAAAATAATGTGTATGCCTTAGATTTGCCTTACAGACAGCAAATGATTTGAATACCCTCAAGGGCAGCTACAAAAATGATTATGATAAGATTTGGAAGCTCCACAATAAGTGTGAATAGACCGTTCCGTTACTCAAAACTATTAAAATTTCTACACTTCGTTCTACTCAAAACACTTTGTTTCTAAGACACTATTCTCTGCAGCTTATAATGAACGATGTAATCCAAATTCACACACCTCAATTCAGCTTATTTTATCCGTAAAATATGCAGAAAATATCGATAAAAACTCTGTAGTCACATAACGTTCATCCATTCAATGGAATGTTGTTTATTAAATTTCCCGCGTGATCGTCGTTGATTGGTGGAAACGTTTGGGAAACCCAAGAGGTCAACCAATCAAATGATTTGGTGTTTATTATTAGCCGTGGAAGGCGTCGTATATTGACGTTATCATTGGAATATGGCCCTATTACTTCGTTTTCCCCCCTACGCGTGAGACATCAAAGAGTCCCAATTTTATTTGGATATTACATCAAAACTGCAGGTATGAACAATTCGAACTATTGTGAGAATACCTCTTCTTATACAAATTAGCTATTCATCACAAAATCTCGTAGCTCTTTGATACGACCTACGGAATTGGTGATTTAAGCTTCGTACATCGCTCACCGGTAGATCTATTAGGTATTATCTTATCTTTTAAATAATGTCCATTTCTTACTTCTATTCTCGACCATTCTCTACATTTCACTTCGTGTTCTTGTTGTTCTGTGCACCTTTTACATTTTTCATAATATATATATTTTTTTTTCTGTCCCATCTGTTATAATTAGTATGTATTTCTTTAAGGATAGGAATTTTTTTTTATTAAGTTCTAGAAAATTTGTATCCAAATCCATTTGATATCAATAAAATGTTTAAATCAAATGTTCTTGTATTTGCTGATTCCGTTTTACATTTGTTAAAATTAAAGTATAGTTTGTTATATGTTTTTAAATGTTAAATAAATTGTTTAAAGAAATGTTTGTTTAATTGGCTATATCCCGATTAAGTAGGTTTTAGTCTGCTAAGATAACAAAAAATAATCATATTGTTTTCAAAATCCAATTTTTGAACAAATTCCAGGGAAGTCCCCGTTTTTCGTTCCTACATGGTTAGTTTTGACCAAAGCGGTGACTTCGTGGGAATGAACCCGTACATCTAATCAGATTTCGTCGATGGAATAAAGAACAACACATTACCAGATGGCAGCTATCAATATTAGCTGAAGTGTGTGCGCCGTACAGTAATCCCCCTCCCCTGAAAAGAAGATAAAGATATCAAAATCCAAAACGTGCGAAACTAAGCTTTATGGATGCTAAATTTTCTTCGCCCATGAGCCTGACTCCTAAAAAATAAATCTGTGAACGCCTTTGTTTAGTCTCTTAGTCAATAAGGTTATATTAATCAGTGCATTTGGTGTTGCTTCTTGTAACCTTCTGGCTTTGACGATATTTTTGATTAACGGAATTGTTTTGCTAGAGAAAAAATGATACACGTCCTGATGCCCATGCCCCTACAAAAAGTATTGTGTGGGTATGCGTTGACTCTACGTCTACAAAGTAATGGTGGGTACACTCTATGCCTACAAAGGGTATGGTGTTAGTATGCGTTGACTCTATGCCAACAAAAGGTGAGGTGTGGGTATGTGTTGAGTCTATGCCAACAAAAGGTGTGGTGTGGGTATGTGATCACTCTATGCCTACAAAAGGTGTGGTGTGGGTATATGTTGACTCTATGCCTACAAAAGGTGCGGTCTGGGTATATGTTGACTTTATGCCTACAAAGGATGTGATGTGGGTATGCGTTGATGAATCAGTAAAACCTGTCATACATTCACACAAGCCGATTCCATTTTATTTCACCAAATTTGACTTACAGATCACATTCATTCTGTCACCACCTCCAACACCATAGCTCATTTAGAAACGTTGTTTTTTAAAATGTTCAAGATTAAAAAAATTAAATTACTATTTGATTCTGAAATAAAAGCTCTGGCCATTTGTTTAAAGCGATACCACCAAATGATATAAAATATATTCATCATTGATGTCAAAAGTATGCAAACAGAATCCAAGAAACCCATAAAACGTGATCTTAATTTCCCTAAAATTACAGGTTATTGATGAAAAACGCTTAAAATATCTGTGAGCGTTTTTGAATTGTTTCTATATAACATGCTCTTTTGAATTTATGGAATTATACAGACAATGTATGATTATGACACTAGATAATAAAAATCCGTACAAGCAAAACAATTTCGTTAATCAAAATCGTATCCAAAATCCAAAATAAGTTGCCTAATGAATATAAACTTATATTCACAAAGTTTTAGAATTTTGATTTTTTTTTTATCATTCTTAGAGGTAGTATTCCTTTAAAATGGTTTATTGTGAATCATAATGCCGAACTAACCCCCAAGACGCAATAGGTTAGAACGAGAATATTCTAAAGAACTCATGGACTGAAAGTATCTAAAAACAATGTATCATACTTTTTGACGACGCCTTTATCAGAAACATAAAATACGAGATAAGAAAGCCTTGGCGAAATTGCAATGCCAATGTTTGGTGAATTTCAAATGGGTTGGGATAATGTTGTTATTCACTATAATTATCTAAAATAATGCTACCTTAATATATTTTGAGTATTATGAGGGTTTAATTCCTTTTTTTTCAATAAAAGCCGTTTTCTGGTGTGGAATTTTTTTTGACAATAATAGAAATAAATGGGGGGCAGCCAAACAAGTGTTTTCTTTCATTCCAACTCACTATATCACGAGATATCATTATTTATTCCAAAACCTTTCTATCTTCTGTCTATCTATTCATGAATGAATGCAATAAAAAGTTACAAAAAACAGGGTTATTTTTACTAGAAATTTTGACATACCAGAATCAATCCTTAGATGTTCCTGCATACAACAATAATCCAGATAAATCCTTGATATCCTTGAAATCCAATATATTTAGTTTCTCTTGTAGAAAGTAGTTAATTTGGATCTTAAAATAAAGTTTTTCTGTAACTGAGGCTGAATTTGTCTAAGAAAATTTCTTTTTGAGCCCCAGATGGTCAAGTGCAGTGACTAAAACTTTCAAGAAAGCATTGCATACAGCGACAGCATTTATTGTTCAAGCTGACAAAAATAAATAATTAATTTATAATTTGGAATGTATAAGTAAATGAAGGGAAGACTTCCAAGATATAAACCAAGTCACCAGTCCTGTCTATTCCATTCTGGAAATTTTTACAAGGACTTCTGAACACAACTTGGTGATAATAATTTTTAATTCCGGACACGACTAAAGCGGGATTAGATGCTATCAACTAGGATTTGAAGTAGCTCAACTTTCCGGACAGCGTCCAAGGTAGGAAAACCTTAAGGGAGGTGTACAGCTTTCAGGACCACGTCCTAGGTAGTGGAACCAATATCTAACTAGCAATAAATGATGTTGCTTACTTCAAAGATCAAGGCCAGGAGGTCTTATTGACCATCTCTAGATACCAAGACCCGGAGCTTGTTGACTTAGCTCCTATGCCTCTTTTGGGCTTTATTATTGTTTTTTATGATCCTTATAGACTGTCCTAGATATCGTAGACTAAGACCTAGTCTACACACCTGCCTGGTTTAATCTCAACCAGAATCTATTTTCTTCCCTTCAGTGATCAATGATCAAAAGTAAAGTTTTTGTTACATTCATTATAAATTCTATAATTATCAATAACGGTGAAATATTCAAATAAGGGTTGTGCATATCTTTCTTCTAAAACCAAATGTCAACTACATCTTACCTCATTCAGTATTTAAGGTATGAATCTTAGATACATTCAGCTCAAAAACTTAAAACACTATTTTAAAACTCAAACGAACTGAAATCTTCAAGACGAACTAAATATATTGCTATCAAGGATTTATCTGTATCAAAGATCACGGAGTATCTCAAATTCCTGTATTGTAACTATACTCTCTCATTTCATCCAGCCGCTGGTGGATAGACAGAAGATGGTTTTGAATGAATGAATGATAACTAGGTAATTGAAGAATGAATGCATTGTATATTTTATTAGCAGGTTTTGAAAAGCACTTTTTGTAAAAATCAATCCGACTTTTATGAAATTGAGAACAATGATATCGATATCATTAATTTCAATGGATTATTTATTTTAGTTATTTTATGGACCTGAAAATAATATAGGCAATTAATAGGTAACAATAAGGAATAAACATTACCAGTTAAATCAGAACTATATTGTGACAAAATTTAGAAGTTCCACAAGTACTCTCATTTTTACAAGGGCGTGGTTTGGTCCAAAAAATAATTTTGGGGACGATCTAGGATGGATGGAATCGAAGCGCCACAACCGCAAGCCCAAACATCTGGTACATTCTGAAAGATATTTCGGAATTTGAGTTGCAATAGGGACTTCCTACTCTGATTTTCATCTGATCGATTTTGATTCTTTAAAAAATCTTTCTTGCAAATCAAATTATGGATTCTGAGAACCTAACCTATTTTTTTTCCAATCAGCGTTGGTTAAATCTCTTACAAAGTGACTCAATTATTAATCATTTGGTATTTTGATTGACAGCAAAGATGTATATAAAAGCTATTTTGATAACCTAACCATCTATATGTATTACTTAGTAATATTAAATATTATAACAGAATTTATACTTGCGGTTTTCCATTTGTCCATTTTAACTACATTGCACTCATAAAGCGTTCAGACAGCTTCTTCAAAGCCTCTTGAGGTTTTTTGTTTTAGGGTAGCTAAGGTTGTAACCTTGCTATAAGGCAACGCCACGAAAGCACTTTTGGGGTTATCTTCAGAAAAAACAGGGGTTCAAAAGATTGTGAAATTTATTTTATGATCAAAAACATTTTCTTTAAAAAACATTATTTCGGAAAATGTCACTCTTTCATTTCGCCATTATTAGGAAAATGACCCACCTGAAAACTTTGAAACTTGATTTTAAATGGAAGGGAGCTTTAGAAATGGGACACACAGTGTTACGTTTTTATCAAGTTTGAAATCGATAGTTCAATGCGAAGGGCTTATTAGTAATTAATGACCAATGAAATATTGTGTCATGGGAGCAACGGTTAGATCGGTGTGATCGTATAACGTTGCTACAGTAACCTGTTCTTACCATGGATATTTTAAAAACAACGTGTCTGGAGCAACTCATTTCTATTTTAGTTTCTAGAAGTTATATTACAAATACTTTACTGACCCTGAACATTATAAATACAACATGTCTAGAGTAACTCATTTCTATTTTAGTTTCTAGAAGTTATATTACAAGTGCTTTACTAACCCTGAACATTTCAAAACAGCATGCCTAGAGTAACTCATTTCTTTTTAGTTTCTAGAAGTTATATTACAAGTGCTTTACTAACCCTGAACATTTCAAAACAGCATGTCTAGAGTAACTCATTTCTATTTCAGTTTCTAGAAGTTATATTACAAGTACTTTACTAACCCTGGACATTTTAAAAACAACATGTCTAGAGTAACTCATTTCTATTCTAGTTTCTAGAAGTTATATTACACGAGTTTACTGACCCTGAACATTTTAAAAACAACATATCTAGAGTAACTCATTTCTATTTAAGTTTCTAAAGTTATATCACAAGAGCTTTACTGTCCTTGAACATTTCAAAACAACATATCTAGAGTAACTCATTTCTATTTTAGTTTCTAAAGTTATATTACAAGTACTTTACTAACCCTGGGCATTTTAAATACAACATATCTAGAGTAACTCATTTCTATTCTAGTTTCTAAAGTTATATTACAAGTACTTTACTAACCCTGGGCATTTTAAATACAACATGTCTAGAGTAACTCATTTCTATTTAAGTTTCTAAAGTTATATCACAAGAGCTTTACTGTCCTTGAACATTTCAAAACAACAAGTCTAGAGTAACTCATTTCTATTCTAGTTTCTAAAGTTATATTACAAGTACTTTACTAACCCTGGGCATTTTAAATACAACATGTCTAGAGTAACTCATTTCTATTTAAGTTTCTAAAGTTATATCACAAGAGCTTTACTGTCCTTGAACATTTCAAAACAACAAGTCTAGAGTAACTCATTTCTATTCTAGTTTCTAAAGTTATATTACAAGTACTTTACTAACCCTGAGCATTTTAAATACAACATGTCTAGAGTAACTCATTTCTATTCTAGTTTCTAAAGTTATATTACAAGTACTTTACTAACCCTGGGCATTTTAAATACATCATGTCTAGAGTAACTCATTTCTATTTAAGTTTCTAAAGTTATATCACAAGAGCTTTACTGTCCTTGAACATTTCAAAACAACAAGTCTAGAGTAACTCATTTCTATTCTAGTTTCTAAAGTTATATTACAAGTACTTTACTAACCCTGAGCATTTTAAATACAACATGTCTAGAGTAACTCATTTCTATTTTAGTTTTCAGTAGTTATATTCAAGAGCTTTTTTGACCCTGAACATTTTAAAAACAACATGTCTAGAGTAACTGATTTCTCTTCTAGTTTTTAGTAGTTATATTACAAGTACTTTATTGACCTTTGACATTTAGAAACAAAATATGCCTTAAAATAAACAATTCACTTTCTATTTTGATATATGTTTTTTGTATGGCGTTGTCTCACTAAAATACGAGTCGTATTTTTAACTGAATATTATTGATGCAGATGGAATGAAAGGCTCACAATTCGTCTAATAGTTGTGGACATTGTAACTGATAAGCTTTGCTTAAAAATAACCAAGCCAAAGTATGATTGGTCAATAATGTAGACACTCTAAAAGAGACGCTGCAGTGCGGACAAATAGAGTGGCCCAGAATGGCTCTTATTGTACTGCATATCTTACTGGATCCTTGTATGATCGTTTCGGGTCAACTAGTATTGAAAATATAAGACAACTTTCTTAAAGGAATTACACCTCTTAGAATGATCAAGAATAAGAGTTTATATTCATTAGGCAATTTGTCTGTTGTCATATCTATACGGTATCATCTGATAAATACAGAAAACTACCATGTATGTTATTTCAACTAGATAAACAAAATATTAAATTTTTGTTTGGGATATGTATAATGAATATTTGTTTGGGATATTTATGATAGATATTTATTTGATATATGTATAATGGATATTTATTTTAGATATGTATATTTGGGATATGTATAATAAATATTTGTTTGGGATATGTATAATGAATATTTGTTTGTGATATTTATAATAGATATTTATCTGGTATATGTATAATGGATATTTATTTTAGATATGTATTATGAACATTTGTTTAAGATATTTATAATGGATATTTGTTTGGATATGTATAATAAATATTTGTTTGGGATATGTAAAATGGATATTTATTTTAGACATTTATTATGAATATTTGTTTAGGATAATATGTATTTTAAATATTTGTTTGGGATATGTAATATGAATATTTATTTAGGACATGTACATGTATTATGAATATTTGTTTAAGATATGTAGGCTATATTAATTTATATGTATATTTGTTTGGGATGTATAATGCATATTGTTTCAAAAGAATTTTACCTCTTACCTGATTCTAGTATTCACTACTTTATGAAATTCTGTTTATTTTTTGGAATTCTTAATAAATAATCTTAGTTGAAAACAGTTGATTATTACAAGTAAACGTCTTCTTTAATTTAACTGACATCACAGTTAATCACATTCCCAGGAAATTTCTAACCCTACAATTATACAAAAATTTTGGTCTTTTTGTAGGTGTTTCAGGAACTATAAAGCTTCAATTTTTTATTTTCCAACACTGTCTTATATTCCTGCAACTTTTATAACGGACAGAGATTTAGGTCCTACTTTAAAGGGATACTACCTCTTAAAATGAACACAAAATTTAAGTTCTCAAACAAAGATTATAATATTCAGCAAAGGTGTGTACAGTAAACAAATAGAATCGGATAAACTATAAAGAAATTTTCTATAAAATGACAGGCTATTATTAAAACTGTACTGTAATGGGCCTCATCGGGCAAATGGAAAGCAACCAAGTTTTAATCACACTGTACTGTGAGTACATTGGGCAAATGGAAAGCAACTGAGTTTTATGTCACACTGTACTGTGAAACATTGGGCAAATGGAAAGAATCCAAGTTGTCCAACTGTACTTGTACCCCTTTGGGCAAATTGAAAGTAACCAAGTTTTAAGTACCACTGTACTGTGAAACATTGGGCAAATGGAAAGCAACCAAGTTTTATGTCACACTGTACTATGAAACATTGGGCAAATGGAAAGAATCCAAGTTGTCCCACTGTACTGTACCTAATTTGGCAAATGGAAAGCTACCAAGTTGTCCTACTATACTGTACCTAATTTGGCAAATGGAAAGAAACCAAGTTATTCCACTGATTTGTAGGCTACATTAAACGATTAATGAAATGTCATGGTTGGTGTTCTTTTTTAGATTATGAACCTACATAAGTATAACCCACATCAAAATACAACAATATGAAACAGGCAAATATCACAAAATTAATTATCATTATAGAATAAGAGCAAACTTACAACGACGGTAACTGTCTGTGACTTCTACTGTATTGTTGTATTTTTTTCTCACTTGTCATATCAACTGTATCTTCTGTGTAATTTTTACTTTGATCACATTACGTCGGTATGAAACAAAAATATTTGAATTGTGTATTTAAAATGAAATCTGACTTCAAACTATTTTACGGCTTTAAGGGGAATGTTCAGTATTTTCGAGGATCGATTTGAGCCTTTAATATTATGTAAATAGCCTCCAGAAGTACTAGAACTGCACAAAAATCGCTTAGGTTTGCCACGTGAAGTAATGGTAGAAGCTCTTTTAAAATAGAGACACAATGATTAACTCGACTAAAGACATTTTCAGAAATAAAATATCATGGTTTTATTTCAAATTAACAAAATATAATCATTCAACTTACCTTAAATTTCAATATTTGATATTGTTGAGATCCTTAATGACCAGGTTAAACTACCTGTACAGTCAAGGATTAAAATTTGAATGTGTAGAAACAAAAGAACAGGTGAAAGGTGTTCAGTTTTAACTCACCGGTCTGAAAAGTGTTCAGTTATAGCTTTAACTCCAGGTTACTATTTGAATGGTAGAGATTGATGTTCCGAAAGCCTGTTTGATTCTCATAAAACGGATTCAGCTAAATTCGGATTGAAACACCGCAATTAAGATTCGAGGATATTTTTAATTTCATCCAATCAGATTTAAAACTTTGTGCACCAGTTTCAGTTTCTAAAGCAATCAATCAGGGTGCATTGAGGAAAACAGTTAAAAGATCAGAGTGCCAATTTCCCAACCAATTTTAAAGGAATACTACCCTTTAGAATGATCAATAAAGCAAAATTCTCAAAAATGGTGAATAAGAGTTTATTATATTCATTAGGCAACTTGTCTGGAGTCATAATGATACTGTAAAGAATAAAGAAACCAAGTACTGACGATCCGAACCGCAAAACGAAACTCGAAATCCAAAAAGACATTTTGACGAAACATAGGTAACAGCTTAAGAACTTTTCATATGAGGAATTATATCAATCATACATGAGTAAGTATATCATAATGAAAAGTGGTATCAGGTGTCTAGAAGAGTAAGCATACAACTGTATAATCCGTTAAATCCAGAAAACTACTTTATATATTTTAATTACTACGTAATATACAAAATATTAAGCGTATTATCAATCGTTTTTCAATAATAACCAGTAATTTAATGGAAAATTAATTCCAAATTATGAATAAAAAGAAAATCGATGCGGGACAAAAGATTGAAAAATTTTGTTCCATGTAAAACGAAGTTGGATTTTTTAAATAAAAAGTGCTTAAAAGCGCTAGGCTAAAAAACGCCTGAAGTCGAAACAGGAAAAAGTATGCCTAATATCGAATTTTTAAAGTTTCAAAATGTGCAATTTTAAATTTAACATACAGTGTCATATATCATTTTAAATAGTAAATCAAGCATAGTGAGATTCAAAACGGATTTTTGACGTATGTAAATAAGGTCACGTTAAGTTTTTTTGAATTTAAAAGCGATCTTGTTTAATTAGAAAACATTATATAATATATTTATTATACATCGATGAAGGGGCAAATAAACTGTAATGAGGCTAAAAGAATTTGTGACATATATGAATTAGGTCACGTGACAGCTGTTTAAAGTATTTAAAATTTCAATTAATTAAAAATTTAGATTTCTTTTTATCTTTTTTTACTACATAATTTAATACGTTAAAAACGCAATTTACAATGTAAGAAAGTCATGTTAAGCATGATAGTGCAATTGTCATCTTATATTTTGCAAGCAAATGTTTTTTCAAATCATTTGAAAAATTCTAAATGTAGTTTAGTACGATACAATCCCCCCCCCCCTCCAAAACATTTCATTGTTGTATTTTCTTGTAACTTTCTACATGTCGGTACTCTGAAAATAAATCGTATAATGAGCTGAGGGGATGATACGTTGTAATACAACAACGCAGACTCTCAGATATGGCAGTATAGTACGACCCTCTCGATGTGTGATGCACATACACGATGGTTGTAGGTGATGATTTATCATCTCGATTATCCCTGTAAGTGTTGCAGGTCGGAGAGGCTGTAATGGAAAAGGCGTCTAGTCGTTCGAATAAGACAAACGCGTGTTAATTCAATTACCGGTTGAAGGGGGAGAACCTCGCATTTTAATGTAAATATATTTTTAACATGTAGTTCTCTCCCTTCAACTGACAAAGTTTGAATTTAATAACTTAAAGGCAAGAATGAGCTATTTGCATTTATATACACTGTTTTGGGTATCTTTTGATAGAATAGTGAGACTGAAAGAATTTGTGGCGTAGGTAAAATAATAGGTCTAGTAACAAAGCTTTTTAAAGTTAAAAACTTTAATTTTCAAATGACTATAAAATCGGAAGTAAACATCGAAATGAAGTATCCGTGCATAGATATCGTCAAGGGCAATACCTTTTGTACAGTGTCGAAAGGTCATCAACTGTCAAGGTCATTAGATATGAGCCTTGAAAGTTTCGGTAATTACTAAAATTCTTGTTCCAGATATATAAAGAAATCGAAATCGAAATTCAAAAATCAGTTGTCATAAGGTTGTTGGGCATAGACTAAGGATTTCATCGACATTGATATTATGCAAATCTGATTATCCCCTAGGACTCCATTTTGAGTTTTTTAAAAATTAGTCACAACAACATGGCACCTGACATAGTACTTCCGGTTCGGATTTTATCAGTTATATTTTTTATTATGAGCATTTCTAACATAATGCAAAAAGAACATCTCCGAAGCTCCAGAAGTTAAAATTTGAAGTTTACAAACAAATGACGCCAAAACCGGAAGTGATATCAAAATTTAAGTTTTTGTTCATTATCAAATTGTCTATCTATCTGTAAGTTCAAAGATCGATCAAAATAAAATTAAAAAAAAACACGCACAGTTACAATGGAAATTGGCACTAAATTTGCAAGTTTTAAAAAGCGCGATTTTGATTCAAATATATTGTGTTATATATCGGGTGGGCCAAAAGTAATGTCCCAACTTTTGACCTTCACAAAAACAAGTACCAGAACATGAGTAGCACCACATCTTTGCATGCAATTAATTTCTAAACCTCTATGAACAAAGTCCAAATTTCCCACCCACAATTTCTGGAACTAGTTTAGATTTGGTCGACTGGGTTCCATAAAACAAAGTCTATCCATGGCACTGATATGATGGCCATCTCTCCTTGTATTTGTGAAAAGTATGTGGAAGATCCTTTCATTGTTAAAACGTCATTGTCTCCGATTGTGACTCAAAAGCCTTTCCTTAATGCAATATCTTTCCAGAGTAATCCTCTAACATCCCCCCCCCCCCCAATAGTGCATGGGCATTTAATCTCAAGTGCTCCATTCTGTAGACCCACTGCTTAAGAGGCATCAAAAACATGGCCATCACCGGTCGCCCCAAGAAAAGAATATTCAGTTGATAGTGTCAAACCACATCACATCAACAGGGGTTTCTTTGGTCATCATGTACCGTTGATATGTCTTGACTCCAGACCGTTCATGATCCTTACCCCACCTAACAGTCCATGGCAATCTGTAATACTAACACAAATATGCTGTCATTATACATAATATTTTATTGTCTTAAAGTACACCTGCCACACAAAGAGAAAGTAATTCAACAACTCAAGGGTCAAGATATTAAAATTGTGTAAAAACATTCTTTGAAAAGAACATTTGACAGTAAGCGGCAAACATTGCAATTGTGAACTATTCAACCTTTAATCGAACATTTTTTTTAGATCTTTTTCAGTTCTCAAAATTGGAGACAACTTATTTGTTAGATCAATTTAATTTAATGAGTTTCATAAAACAAAGGTAACAATGCATATCAAATATTTCTAAATTTTCTAACGATGGATGGAAGGACATTAGTGACAACAACACTTTATGAGTGCAAATAAATATTATTACTGCCATACCTTTCCATTGTTGTGTACTGCATAATTCTGCTGATGAGAGACTTGTTTTCACTCTTTTTTAGTGTAGCCAAAATATCGCCAAATACAGAACTTGTTAGCCTCCCAATGTGAAGTTTTCTCCATAATGGTGAAATACTTTGTCCTTTTGTACAGTTTTCTATATATATTGACAGCTCCTTTGATATATTTTGGGCAGCATTAAAAGCTTCTACTTCAGACACATTTGGTAGTCTAGGATGTTCTGTAAAAGAATTATTAATGTGTGTAAATTCACAAATTAAAAAGACCTCAAGACAATAATTATCTGTGCAGTTGATTGTAACTTACGAAAAAAATAATCTTTTTCATCTGATCTGCCGCACATTTGTCGGTCTATACATAAGTTTACAGAACTTTGTTATGTATGATTGATTTCAACTGAATGTTCCAATGACATATTTTGGGATGAATCATATTGTTTTAGCCATACAAGCAACAACAATGTAAGTACCGTACTTACGAGCTGGAATAACAACTTCCCATCCCATTTCTGGTACTTCAAAAGGATAAAGCTTCATCAATTCCTTAACCTGATTTTGGATTTTACCCAAATCAGGGTTTCTGTCATCAGGATGACGAAGATCTATGTCCCGTTATTTTGGTTGCAGTGGATCTAAAATCGATTCAAAATTCTCAGATGGGAAGAACTTTTACTGTTATGTGATCATTTTAGTAGCTCTAAGTTTAATTTCTCAATTTAAGTTATTCTTCAAATAATGCTGACATTAAATAGAATTTTTTTATATTAAACGGCAGGAATTGAAAAAAAAAACACTTATATTCATATCTTATTGACTGCATAAGTTTTGTTTTAATTCACGACAATTTTTTCAATTGCAATTGACAAGAAAATCGAAATCTGTTTTTTTTATGATTTTTGACTATTTTATTGTGTCAAAAAGGAAAGTAAATATCTATTTTCGGGACAATAAAGAATATTTACATGAAACAACGCATTCTATTAACCGATCCGATAATTTTTTTTATCAATTATGGCCAAACTGGTCATTGAAATGCCGTTTTTCCTCAGTCAATAGCAACTTTCATTTTATGTCAGCGGCCATGTTGTTGGTACCGTTGGAAAGCGCATGTCAATGGCCTTTTCCGGGTCAGAAATATAACCCCTTGTTGCAATTCCCCAATCGGCAATTAACGGAAAAATACCGTAGAAAATATAACGGTTATTCCCTTATATGGCGAGTTCGGAGGTCGTTTGAATAGGAGATTAGGGTCAATGAATATAAATAAAGGTCAGCAGTCTTCAACGCATGCTTCGACATGCGCACAGCGGCTTGAGTAGGTGGCGCTTGCTGTAACTTTGGTGACACGAATGCTATCATGCGATCACACAAGCCCTAACAGATGTAATGAAAAACCAATAAAGATAATCATGACTATAAATCCCCGGGAAATTTACAGTTACTTTGCGGCCGTTATTTACTCTGTTTTTATTCATTTCTTTTCTATGAAATTGGACCAAAAAAAGATGTTTAGTATAATTAGTAATAAGGGAATAACTATAAAAAGGAATTTACAATTAACTTTAGCCAGGAATAAGCGTTTGCTGAACAAAAGTGTGAGTGACAGTAGTGACACCTCTATAATATTTGACATTGACAATAATAACAATGACAATGTGAGTGATAATGATAATAGGAATAATTCAAATGATTTAGTTTGTGGAGAGATAATTACTAATTCTACTACAACAATTAAAAAACTTGATTTTTTCAAATCACCATTACATAAAGATGAACGATCGGATAAATTAGACAGTTCTAGTGACACCTCTGATATTACCCCCCACCCCAATAATTTAGATGAACAATATATCATTGTGGATTTTTCTATGCTTCAACAGTTGGTTAGAAATATTAATTGTCATGTGTGTCACGAAGAAACTTTGGGTATTTCAAAGTCTAAAAACATGGGTTTGGCTTAAATTAAAAACTTTACATGTGATATAAACACAACTAAATCTTCTTCAAAAATTGGTGGCACTCATTCTTCAAAAGCTCCCTTTGACATAAACAGGAGATCAGTTACTTACACCACAAGTGTTCACCAATTTTTTATTTGTCGCTTTGACGATTTCAAGCGTCCAAACAAGAAAACTTGTTCACATTCTTTTAGATAATTTTATTGCCATAACTGCATAAAAATGATTTACAACACTTAAGGATTCGTGTATTATTATGTTCTACTTCAAAATGACTAAATAAGTAGAATTGCAGCGAAAAATATCAAGACTGAACAGTTTGCCTTACGAAACGGAAAAGGGGTGAACAGGGAAGGGGCGAAATGACAAAGGGGTGAAATGGGAAAGGGGCAAAAAGAGAAAGAAGCGTACCGAGAAGGGACAAAACGGGAAAGGGGCGAAATGGAATTAGTTTGGGGGCGAACTGGGAAGGGGCGATATGGGAAGACACCAGGTCGGCAGTCCTCTCTATATTCTAATCTCTGACGGCTAGTCAAGTTTCTATATATAATAACAATAATTAAATAAATGCATTTAAATTTAGTAGGAGATCAACCTATAGGTCCCGTGACCAAAGTCTGGGAACAAAGGTTTGAAAGTGTTTTTGTGTTCCCTGGTGAATACCGAACAATTTTGACTTGGGCTGCCCCCTTGAAAATGTCAGGCATTTCCGATAGGGGTCAACAAAGGTCAAATAGGGATCAAAATTCAAATATAGTCTTAGGGTGTTGATATGCATATCAAATTACTCGTATAGTCATGAGGATTCAGAAAATATATAGTTTGTTATACCTCCGACCTTAAATAAGGGTGCTACGGTCAAAAACGTCCCAAGGTCAACGAACTTTTGACAGAGGTCAAATTTTAACATTGTCCGATTTGAATGATTTTAGTGTCTAATTATATGTTTTCTGACATGACAAATTCAACTATCTCACTCTTGGATGGTTCTGGGTAAACTGTACATTTATACAGACCCGTTCTCGGATGGTTATTGGTAAACTGTAGCCTACACTAATATAAACTGTACACCAATACAACCAACTCTCTTTGATTATTTTTCTTTTACAGACCCCCAATCCTATAAAAGATATGGCATCGAACATCAAATGCTTACCACTGAAGGAAGGTATCAGGGATTCTCCCACTAAGAATTTTTTTTAAATCAAGGTTGATTCCTTGCATCTGATGCTTTTCCGAACAAAATTCTCGTTTAAAACACCAACTGCTTGAAGAGTGTTTGGAGGCACTGTATACCCAAAGACAATTTTGAAAATTTAGGCTTGTTTTCTTACATCTCAGGCTTTTCAGAATATTTTTTTCTTTGAAAACGACAAATCCTTGAAGAGTGTTTGGAATCACTGTACCCCAAGAAAATTTTGAAAATTTATGCTCGTTTCCTTGCTACTAATGCCTTTCCGATAGAATTGGTTTAAAAACCACCACCCCCCTTCTTTCTTGTTGAGAACGACCACCCGTGAAGAAAGACATTGCATACCAAGAAGATTTCCTAGTATATGATGCCTTTTCGAACGAACAGAATTTAATTGAGAACATCCACCTCTTAAATAGGGTTTGGGGAATTATACAGCAAAAAGATAAAATTTAATTTCTTTGAATATCAGTCCTTTTTCAACAGCAAGTGATTTTGACGAGTTGCACCCTAAGGAAATTTTAAGATAACCCCCCTTGCAATCACCCCCAACCCAATCAGTGAAGTTTGTAAGTTCGTCCAGAACTGTCCAAAAGTGTGTTTTGATTCATCAATACACAATTTACTGAGAACCATCCAAGAATGGGTTTGTAGAAATACATAGTTGACTTCAAACTATCCAAGTGGGTTTTTTTTTTAAATTAATAAACAAAATACCATTTAATAATACACAGTTAACTGAGAACTATCCGAGAGTGGATTTTTATTAATAAACATTTTAACAAAAAACAGCTGAGAGCGGGTTCGTTCATTAAGTGGGTTTTTATTGTACGCAATTTACCATGCAAGAACCATCCGAGAACGGGTTTGTATTAGTATACAGTTTACCAGGAACCATCCAAGAACGGGTTTGTGTACAGTTTACCAAGAATCGTCCGAGAACGGGTTTGTATTAGTGTACAGTTTACCCAGGATCATCCGGGCCGGTTTGTATTAGTGTAGGCTACTGTTTACCAATAACCATCCAAGAAGGGTCTGTATAAGTGTAAAATTTACCCAGAACCATCCAAGAGTGAGATAGTTGAATTTGCCATGTCAGAAAACATATAATTAGACACTAAAATTATTCAAATCGAACAATGTTAAAATTTGACCTCTGTCAAAAGTTCGTTGACCTTGAGACGTTTTTGACCGTAGCGCCCTTATTTAAGGTCGGAGGTATAACAAACTATATATTTTCTGAATCCTCATGACTTTACGAGTAAATTGATAAGCATATCGACACCCTAAGACTATATTTGAATTTTGATCCCTATTTGACCTTTGTTGACCCCTACCGGAAATGCCTGACATTTTCAAGGGGGCAGCCCAAGTCAAAATTGTTCGGTATTCATCAGGGAACACAAAAACACTTTCAAACCTTTGTTCCCAGACTTTGGTCACGGGACCTATAGGTTGATCTCCTACTAATTCTGGGGAATAATTTGCTTTTCTTATGTATCCTATATATAATATATTGGATCGTTCGCAATTTTTTTTTCTGTTCCAATTTTTTTCTTCTTGCTGCGGGGCTGTGCTTCTGCGGAGAAGTTCTTCTAAAACAGCGCCATATTTGACTAAAAGCCTAGTGCCGATACAGTGAATGTGAAAATCAAAAAAATCAAACATCTATCTAAAGCATCCTGTTTGAGAGAACTGCAATTATTAGTACACGTAATTATATCAAAAAGTTTTTTTTACTTAGGCTATACATGTACTAGCAGGATATTCATTTTACATACATGTCCTCATTTTTTTAGCCTAGATATATCTAAAATTAAAATTAGATTACATTTCGTTTCGGTTATTTTTTGAATGTCGACACCATGTAATCTAACCACATATAAGACAAGCATCTTCTGGTGACGAAAATTTCAGCCAATCAAAAACTACCTTCAAGATCGCGGGTCTATGCATTGATATGCATTGTGGGAAGACGAAACAGAATGTAAAGCGACACAGCAGTTCAAATTATGATACAAAATATACAAATATAAACGTTGTTCTGATTGGCGGAGGGGTGGCACGTGCTATAAATAGCTTATTCGTCACCAGAAGATTCTCGCCTTACAAAAATGGTTAGATTACATGGAGTCGACAATCAAAAAATAACCGAAAGGAAATGTAATCTAATTTTAATTAGATTGAGGTCGATGATGATGATGGTAGTGTTGTAGAGGTCGATGATGATGATGGTAGTGTTGTAGAGGTCGATGTAGACCCTTGCGCCGCCGCCATAAGCCGCCGCCGCCGCCGATTTCTTTACAGCCATAATCTGCCAGTTGTGAAAACAAAGCGCCGCCGATTTAAGTCAGCCGATTTCTGCCACTTTGTAAATGAACTCAAGACGATCGTCACTTAGACCCACCATGCTGAACTTAACTTTCATCCATGATAATTTGAAACTATTTCAGTTTGAATAAGATTTTGAATTGTGAGTTGATTATTCACTAACACCAGTTGTTTATGATGCCTGCGGTGTATGTATGTTCCTTCATTATAACTCAAATATTTCACGAAGGAAATCCGTTTTAGCCGCCGAAAACCGCCGATTTCTTTTGCTAGCCAATTCAGCCAGTTCAAAACCGGCTAACCGAAAACAAATGGCTAGCCAGCCAGTTTCATCTGCTAGCCAGTCACTTTTTACAAAATAAATCGGCGCAAGGGTCTAGGTCGATGATGCTTATTCTGAGGCTGAGGTCGATGATGCTGATGTTAATGATTCTGATTCCATTGTTGTCAAGGTTGATGATGTTAATGTTGAGGTCGATGATGCTGAGGATAATTCCAGTGAAAGCTGGTACTCTTATCCCGAGTCTGATTTTGAGGAATGTGATGTTAGTGAAGACAGAGGTGATGAAGGAGGTGTTCGGGATCTGAAAACAGAACTATCTGTTTGGGGAACAGACTTTAATATCAGCCATGTAGCCATGCACGGTTTATGAAAAATTCTGCATTCTTCTTTTCCACACTTGCCAAAGAGACCCACGAACTCTCCTAGAAACCCAGACCAGCTACACAATTAAGGAAATATCAGGTGGGCAGTACTATTATTTTGGCATGGCTAATGGAATTTTGGAGGCAGCAGCCTTATGTCCTGAAGGTGTTCCTTCAACTTTAAATTGTTTCAGTATTCAGGTAAACATTGATGTACTGCCTTTGTTCAAAAGTTCAAAAACACAGTTTTGGCCCAGAATTGTAGAACTGAAATCTACTACTTTTATAATTGGTTTGTTTTCTAGAGGGCAGAAACCTGGAGACATAGAGGAATACCTTTATGATTTTGTCACTGAAGTGCAAGAAATGAAACTCAATGGTATGATATTGAATTTGTCAGAAGATATCAGTGTCAAGATTCAAATCCAATGTTTTATCTGTGATGCTTCAGCAAGAGCTTTTGTTGAACAAATTTAGGGGCACAATGCTTACCATGGCTGTGAAAAGTGTATTTAATGCGGTGTTTGGAAAGACAAAGTTACATTTCCTCTAACAGATTCAGGTCTTCGTACTGATGAAAGTTTTGTTCTCTTGGCAGATCCTGATCACCACAGTGTCAGTGGTGCTATATCACCCCTTCTTCAACTGTCCATAGGAATGGTGTCTCAGTTTGTGTTGGACCCAATGCATCTTGTTTATCTCGATGTTATAAAAAGGCTTTTATGGTTGTGGATGAAGGGCCCCACACCGAATTGCTGTCGCATTGGTTCAAACAAAGTAAATATAATATCCCAAAGATTAATCAATCTCACTTGCCACGCGAATATCCTAGAAAGTGCTGTTCCTTTAGTGAGATTGACAGATGGAAAGCTACAGAGTATACAGTTTATACTTTACAGAGGTTTGGTGGCATTGAAGTATAACATTTCTGATGCCCTTCACTATTGTTTGTTGCTATTTACTGTTTGTCAAGTCCAATTTACTGTGAAAGATATAGATCTTATGTCGATCAACTCCTGTTGTTGTTTGTTAAACAGTTTGATGTGTTTCATGGTGAAAACATGCTAGTTTATAATATTCACAATGTACTTCATTTGGCCACAAAATTTCGAGCTCTTGACTCTTTTTCCGCTTTTCCATTTGAGAGTTTTCTTGGAAGGTTGAAAAAAATGCTGAAAAAACAAATTCCCCATTAGCACAGATCATCAGGAGACTGTCTGAATCCAAATGGCAAAAAAATGGTTCAAGGGAAAAAGAGAATTCCGCTAAAAGATCCTCATGTGTCCAAAATAAGCATCATTTAGGTCCACTTCCATTTGAATTCAGAAAATATTCTCAATATAGAGACATTCAATGGGGAGAGTTACATTTCTCAACTAATAAAAAGGCAGATAGTTGCATCAAAGTTAGACACAAAATTGGTCTTGTCAAAAACATCCTTAAGGGTGAAGGTTCAAATACTACTATCATTCTTTATTTCTTTGAATATCCACTACCTTCCTCTGATTATTCAGAGACAATGCTTCATTAGACAAGATTGACTGTAAATATGTCATGCTTCCATTCAACAAGCATCATGTAGTAATTCCACTACTACATCAGTTTTTCAGTTAGCCATGTGCCTGCTCTTGCATGTAAAAGCTTTTGCAGATATCATTCCACGAAGATTTGCAGTTGTCTTCTGTTGCTGCCATCTTCTCTTTTCCTTTTTTCTTTGCCAGTGACTTACTCTTGCCTTTTTTTTTGGCAGTTACCGCCCTTCTCTTTCCTTTTACAGTGGTAACCTTTTCTTGCCTTTTTGCAGTGGTAACCTTATCTTGCCTTTGTGCAGTGGTAACCTTCTCTTGCCTGTAGTTGAAAAGTAACTAGTTGCTTTTCAACCACCTTTATCATTATTCACACAACATATTGTTTTGCTTCTAAATCTCATATTTCCCCTAATCTGAAAGAAATGATAGACATCAAAATCTAAACCCAAAACTACAGACATGGAATGATATATGTTTCAAAGAAACCCTCAGCTCTTTCTTGTAATGATAATGCAATAACAGCATTGCACTTTTAATTCATAGAAAACTAATTTTGTTTGGTGTGGTCAGTTAAAGTTGGTTTAAACTTTCTTTTACCCAATAGTTTAGTTTGCCAGACAATATAACAAATGAAACATGACATACGCCCTCTGGCAGCTTTGATTCAAATTGGACATTTGCCATTTTCCTAAATTCAATCTTTCCAAGATTAGTGCTAAGACCAAGCATAAAGACCAAAACTGACTTCTAAGGCCACAAACAATCACTTAGATTTGGGGAATCGTACCCGAATTAAAACTCATTTGTCAAATATACTATAAACAAAGTTTTTTTTTTAGATTTTTCAAAAACTGTAGCTACAAAACACTTATGATCTATTTTTAGTTCATCAAGGGTTGAAATTCTTGTCAATATTTGGAGAAATCATACCCAAATTCAAACTCATTTGTCAAATATACTATAAACAAAGTTTTTTTTTTAGATTTTTCAAAAACTGTAGCTACAAAACACTTATGATCTATTTTTAGTTCATCAAGGGTTGAAATTCTTGTCAATATTTGGAGAAATCATACCCAAATTCAAACTCATTTGTCAAATATACTATAAACAAAGTTTTTTTTTTAGATTTTTCAAAAACTGTAGCTACAAAACATTTATGATCTATTTTTAGTTCATCAAGGGTTGAAATTCTTGTCAATATTTGGAGAAATCATACCCAAATTCAAACTCATTTGTCAAATATACTATAAACAAAGTTTTTTTTTTAGATTTATTTTACAAAAACTGTAGCTACAAAACACTTATGATCTATTTTTAGTTTATCAAGGGTTGAAATTCTTGTCAATATTTGGAGAAATCATACCCAAATTCAAACTCATTTGTCAAATATACTATAAACAAAGTTTTTTTTTTTAGATTTTTCAAAAACTGTAGCTACAAAACACTTATGATCTATTTTTAGTTTATCAAGGGTTGAAATTCTTGTCAATATTTGAAGAAATCATACCCAAATTCAAACTCATTTGTCAAATATACTATAAACAAAGTTTTTTTTTTAGATTTTTCAAAAACTGTAGCTACAAAACACTTATGATCTATTTTTAGTTCATCAAGGGTTGAAATTCTTGTCAATATTTGGAGAAATCATACCCAAATTCAAACTCATTTGTCAAATATACTATAAACAAAGTTTTTTTTTTTAGATTTTTCAAAAACTGTAGCTACAAAACATTTATGATCTATTTTTAGTTCATCAAGGGTTGAAATTCTTGTCAATATTTGGAGAAATCATACCCAAATTCAAACTCATTTGTCAAATATACTATAAACAAAGTTTTTTTTTTAGATTTATTTTACAAAAACTGTAGCTACAAAACACTTATGATCTATTTTTAGTTTATCAAGGGTTGAAATTCTTGTCAATATTTGGAGAAATCATACCCAAATTCAAACTCCTTTGTCAAATATACTATAAACAAAGTTTTTTTTTTTAGATTTTTCAAAAACTGTAGCTACAAAACACTTATGATCTATTTTTAGTTTATCAAGGGTTGAAATTCTTGTCAATATTTGAAGAAATCATACCCAAATTCAAACTCATTTTAGTAGGAGATCAACCTATAGGTCCCGTGACCAAAGTCTGGGAACAAAGGTTTGAAAGTGTTTTTGTGTTCCCTGATGAATACCGAACAATTTTGACTTGGGCTGCCCCCTCGAAAATGTCAGGCATTTCCGGTAGGGGTCAACAAAGGTCAAAAAGGGATCAAAATTCAAATATAGTCTTAGGGTGTCGATATGCTTATCAATTTACTCGTAAAGTCATGAGGATTCAGAAAATATATAGTTTGTTATTCTTAAATAAGGGCGCTAATCTTGAAGCTACCATGCTCTTTAAGTCCTCGATTTCATAAAAACTGGCTTCATTGTATAATTCCTGTAGTCGTTTAGTTGTATGGGGTAGATAGTACTTAGCACGTCCCATGTCCTTATTCCGTAGATAGTCTAAAATAGTTGAAAATTCTTTTGGATTTCTATCGATTATAAATGTTGTTTCACCTTCTATACTTTTAGGTTTGAATGTAGAATTTGGCTCACACATAGCTGACAGGAGACTTCTTTCGACCTGCAAGGTTGGCTTACTGGTTTTAAAAGGAAAACCTCCAACAATTAAGGTAATTGGATTTTCCTGGCTGTTTTGAAGGCGAGTGAGTTTTAACTCTAGGCGACTGGTAGGGTTGTACTCAGCGTCTGACTGCTTTGATTTGACAGGTTCTTCAGATGAAAAAGAAAAATCGGACGATTCGGCACATAGTGACAAGATATCAGCTTCCTGTTGCTGCATTGAAACCGGAAATTTGTCCATATTGAGTTGCAGCATATTCTCTCTAGGTTTCGATACTGGTACTGCACGGAAAAATGGAACAGGAGATGGCGGTTGTACTTGAATTTCTGTGAGAACCTTTCTTGGCGCAGCTGGCTCTAACTTTCTCTTTTTATTTTCTGAGTTAGGTCTTCTAGGACTTCTACCCTTATTTACTTCTATAGGGTTGGAGGCAGGCCTTCTAAGTACTTCGATATGATTTCTCTTGTTCACCTGAAATTCTTGATACTCCTTTATTTCGGCATCACCAAACAGAAGGTTTGTTCTTTTAACCAATTCCATACGTGCTCCTGGGCAGTTCGTATGAGGGAGAGATCTGTTGTGAAGTTTCTTGCATAGGCTGCATTGATAGGCAAAACCTGAGTGAGATGCATCTAAATGTCTTTCAACAGTTTGTATGTCCAGGCATTCTCTGCGAATTGGGCAAATTTTGCAGATGTATCTGGTGATCTGCAATTAGAAAATTGAAATATTTGACTCATTCGTTATTTTCATTTTATTTTATTTTCAGTTTTATGGCATTTGGCTAGTGGAAGGTTCATTGACTTGGAGAATATCATCACCCAGGTAAGGTTTTAGAAAATTATGGTGCACTACCTTGGGTTGTGAGCACTTAGTATCTTTTTGAATTTTATATATTACATCGTTTATGTGCTTGATTATAAGGTAAGGCCCTTCCCAGTAGCGATTGAGTTTGGCCCCTTTTTCTTTAGTTTTGTTATAGTTAAACCACCAAACACGGTCACCCTCTTTATATTTCACTAATTGAATACTTTTGTCATAATCTCTTTTCATTATTTCAGCAGAGAGTTTAAGTTTGTCCCTAATTATTTTATGTATTGTTTCAAACTTTTCAGTTAGGTTTTGAATATAATCAGAATTAACTTGTTTTAATTTATTTTCAGGCTCTGGAACTCCAAGGACAAGGCTTACAGGTAACTTAATATTTCTACCAAACACAGCCTCATTTGGTGATATGCCAGTTGAGGAATGTTTCGAAGAACGATAAGCCATTAATAACATATATATGTGTTTGTCCCAGTCTTTCTTATTTTTGGAAACAAATGCTGAAATCATATTGGCTATAGTTCTGTTTGCTCGTTCCACTAGCCCGTTTGAGGCAGCTCTATGTGGAGTAGTACGAGTTTTATCAATTTCTAAGAGCTTGCAAAGTTCCTGGAATACTTGGGATTCGAAATTTGTGCCCTGGTCTGAGTGCAATTGCATTGGAGCCCCAAACAGGGAGACAACTCGCTCTACAAATTTGTTAGCCACAGTTATTGCCTGTTGGTCGGGCATTGGAATAGCATCAACCCATTTTGTAAAGTAGTCTGCTACAACTAATAGATATCTGTTGCCTTGCTCGCTTTCTGGCAGTGGCCCCAACACATCGATTCCCCAACGTTCCATAGGCACTAAGTAGGTTTGCAGTGGAGCTTTGGGAAGTTTTTGAGGGGGCTTTCTAGATTGACAAATATCACATTTTAAACACCATTTGTTGATATCTTGTCTCATTTTGTACCAGAGGAACCTCTCTTTGACCTTTGACAATGTTTTATTTGTTCCTAGGTGTCCACCTGATGTTGAATTATGAAGTTTTGTTAGAACTAAGTTAATGAGTTGTCTTGGAAGAACAAGTAAGTCATGTTCATCCCATTTGTTAACCCAATTTGAAACTATTATATCTCATCCAATAATATTTTACCGCTTCACTTGTATGAGAAACTTTACACCAGTCAGGTTTATGTCCATCTTCTAGCCAATCTATTATTGTTTTCAGATCAGGCTCTTGAAGTTGGAGATTTCTAATATCACTATTTGAAAGATCTGACCAATTAATTTCATTTCCTTGATTCCTAGATTCTTTATTTACACTTTCGGAAGCATTAACTTCAATTAAGTCGATAAAATAATCATTGTTAGGAATGTCCAGAGTTGGGCAGTTTGGATTCTGTTCAATTTTTATTACATTTTTATTTTCTGCCAAGACACAGTGCCTACATGTTTCGTGGCATGGTCTTCGAGATAGAGAATCACAGTTGCCATGCACTCTACCAGCACGGTAAACTATTTTGAACTGATAACTCGACAAAAATTCGAACCAACGTGCTTTTTAAAGTTAATGAGCCATGTCAGTGCCCCATGATCAGTTCTTACTTCGAAGTAATGACCGTATAAATAATGGTGAAATTGTTTTATAGCTGCAATGATAGCTAAAAGTTCTCGACGAGTCACGCAGTAATTTCTCTCTGTTTTGCTAAGAGCTTTGCTAAAATAAGAAATTACTTTTTCAGAACCATTTTGGACTTGATTGAGTACAGCACCAATACCAGAATTGGAGGCATCTGTATCTAGTATGTCGAGTCCCTTATTATCTGGAAGTGCCAAAATAGGTGCTGAAGTTAATCTTTGCTTTAGATTATCAAATGCATCCTGGCAACTCTGACTCCAGGTTAATTTTTCGTGCTTTTCAGTTAATTTGTGAAGAGGCCTAGCAATATCAGCAAATTTGTTAACATATCTTCTATAATATGAACATAAGCGATCTTTTCAGTATACTTTTCAGTAAAATCTTATCACTTTTCAAAATATGGAAGATTTCAGTATTCAGTGTGTATGTATGAGTGAATGTATTTTGTATATGTGTAAATGTTATTATGTATAAAATGTCTAATTGTATTACTTATAATGTAATAAACTTATTTAAAAAAAAAAAAAAAAAAAAAAAAAATGAACATAAGCCTAAGAATTGTCTGACTTCTTTTACTGATTTCGGAATTGGCCAATTTGAAACAGCTTTAGTTTTCTCAGGGTCAGTTGCAACCCCATTTTCATTTATGATATGGCCCTAGAATGAGACTTCTCTTCGAAACAGAAAGCATTTTTTAGGGCTCATCTTTAAATTAGCTTGTTTAAGCCTATCGACAACTAAATCAAGGTTATCTAAATGTTCAGAAAAGGTTTTTGAATGTATTATGATATCATCAAGATATACCAAACATATATTCCAGTTTAAGTTTGATAATACTTTTTCCATTAGACGTTCGAACACTGCCGGAGCATTAGTTAGTCCAAAGGGGATTTTCTTGAATTGCCATAGGCCTCCCCCAGGAATTGCAAAGGCTGTTTTAGGCCGGTCATTTTTAGCCACTGGACATTGCCAATAAGAACTTTTCAGGTCAATGGTTGATAGAAAATTTGAACCAGAGAGTGCATCAAATATGGCTGAAGTAGAAGTAAGGGGATGTGAATCCTTCTTCGTTATTGCATTCAGTCTCCTATAATCGATACAAAATCTCAGACTATTGTCTTTGCGACGAACCAGACAGACCGGCGAAAGCCATGGGCTATTTGAAGGTTCTATTACATCCTTTTCAGCCATGTCGGTTATTTCTTGTTCGACTTCTTTTATAACAGAATTTGGAATACGTCGTGGAATTTGACGAATTGGTTGGTGTCCCTGAACATCTATTGTATGTTCTACCAAGTTTGTTACCCCCAAGTCATTCTGTGACTTTGAGAATGTATTTTGATATTTTATTAATAACTGTCTTAACTTATTTTTTTCGATTTCAGTTAGTCCCTTCGAAGACTCGTTATACAACTCAACCAGGTAATCTGGGAGCTTGTTCAGTTTATTTTCACTACAGGTATCAATTTTATTAACATATTCGTAATTTTGACTGTCATAGCACTCGGTTACAGGATCTATTCTAGCAACCACAGTATTTTTGTATAGCTTACATTCATTGTCTTTTACATTGAGCAATCTGACAGGCACTGAACCCATCTCAGGATTGACTAAGCTACATGCTAATAACAGTTCATATTTTTCGGAAAATTTTTCAAGTGGTTCCATTATAGTGACTGAGCCAGTGGGAATAGGGTCTAACAAGTTCCCTTTCACAATGATCTCAGTATTTGGAGGAATTGTGATATTTTCTGCAAGACACACCCTGCTACTTATTTGGTCTTTGGCCATGTCCTGGTATCGAAAAGTAGGTATTTCTTTGTTCCGTAGGAGCAAACAGTTTCGAGCTAGAATTATGGAAACTTCATTCTTAGTAAGAAAGTCCATTCCAAGAATGCCATCTTGGTTTATTTTGGCTACATGGAATTCGTGAATTAATAAACTCTTTCCCAACTTTATTTGCAGGGAACATTTACCAAGTATTGGTTCAGGTTCACCAGTTGCAGTGATTAAGTTTAGTTTTACAGGTTGGAGTTTGATATTCGTTCCAAGCCTTTTAAAGAAACTTTCACTAAGTATGGAAACTGTAGCTCCAGTGTCCACGAGTATTGAGAGGTTGATCAAGCCTTCAATTGTGGCATGGACAAACAAACCCTCTTTTGTCCTATTAACACTTCTAGCTATTATATCAGATGTAAAATTGATGGGTCTAGTTTTATTACTTAATTTGTCTGCTGACCCTCGACCCCAGGAATCAGCACCTAAAAGTTTCCCTGTTTATGATAACCACTATTTCTATTTGATTCAGGATACTTTGATTGTCGAGAATTATCTCCCCTAGACCATGGGTGATATTTCCCATGATTATGCCCGGAGGAGTTACCTCCCATATTCCTGTTCTGACTGTTGTTATAGTTATTATGCCTAGGATTATCATTAGGTTTCCCATTCCAACAATTTCTTGGTCTAGCTGACTCCCTTTGTTCAAGGCTTTTGTTATGTTTAAGTGACTCTGCCAAATCTTTTGTAGTTTGTTCAAGGCATTTAACACTGCTTTTTAATTCTTCGAGCTCTGATTTTTCGATAAAGGTTGGAAGGGCATTCACATGATCCACCTCAATGCCATGGATGCCACGTCCTCTTTGTTTATCAGCGAGACGGTGGGCTTCCAAGCGGATGGCATGTGTTTCGGCCTCAAGAATATCTTTTGGTTGGAGCTCGCGGATCCTTAATCTCATTTCGGAATCCGGTAAAGCATCTACAAAGTGGTCTAATGCTAAAATTGTTCGAAGTTCTGAACTAGCAGTAGGATATGATTGACGAACTAGTTTTCTGACAGCTTGAGCTAACTGTGGAATGCTTTCTTGCTTTCCCTTCACCCTGTTCTGTAGTCTTGCTCGATAAACTTCACATTTTGCTACAGAGCCAAAGCGATGTTGCAAAGAGCTTGTCAGAACATCATAGTCCTGTTTTTCATTAGAGGTTAATTCAGTTAATACACCTCGTGCACAACCAGTCAGACTACTTGCTAGATACATGGATTTTTCATGATAATCCCATCCATTCAGTTGTGCAATTATTTCGAACTGACTTAAAAATTCATCAAGGTCTTCCTCATTATTACCACTATAGGGCTGAGGTTTTATCTTTAGGCGATATTTCTCATTAGGTGCCTTAGTAGTGAAGTTTGAAAAATTCTGGTTTTTATTGTTTGAACTGTTAGGCATTTCATTATTACAATTTGCTTCTATTGAGCTTAATCGAGTGTTTAAGGAATCTAATTTTTCACTGATATCCTTCAACATTAATTCTGAACTTGTTACATTTGTTTCATTATCTATTTCAGGTGGAGTTAGTGAGATTTGACTGTCATCACCATCAACTTCATCTTGGTTACCAAGTTTTATAACTATTTCACTCTTTGTTGCCATCTTTTATTTCTAATTATTAAAAATCTATTTGTTTTTTTGTTTTTAATATATTATAAGTCCCCCTCTTGATTTTTTTCTTTTTAGGGATGGAGTTAATGTTTAAATAGTCCAAATAAAGTCGTTAATACCTATTTTACTAGAGCTCTATAGTATTTCAGTGATTAACATGAAAACTTTATTCATCTTATCAGAATTCAATTAATTAAATTATGCTTTTTGAATTAAATGACTCTTGGTACTTATTTAAATTCCACATAAATGTAACCACACCTGATAATGTTAAGTTACCGTATTCTGACCTCGTTTATTCAGTTACGTAATTAATGAACCTAATAAACACTTTATTTGGATTAGAAAGTTAACTATTTCCTATCTGTTTATATCTAAAATTATTGTCAGTTTGTTTTCCCTTCTGGTTAGTTTTGAAAGATATTGTAAGGAATGGAATAGATTATTTGGGACTGATATATTTCTATCAATTTCAACTATTCCATCCCACTCCAGCCACCAATGTTGCGCCTCGGGGTAACAGCACAACTCTTTCAATCTAGCTCAGGGGAATAACAAAACTGATACTCAACAACAATATTTAATTTAATAACAATAAATAAATATATCACATCTATACATATTTACATAAAAGTAATAAATTAATAGAGCATCTATTCATATGCACAAATAAAATAGGTCATTAATATATTTGAATTCCTTAAAACCTTCATAGACATGTTAATATATTTTCTTTATATTAGCATTACAATAATTTATTATAATTTATTCAAGAGAAACTAGGTTAATATTTTATAAGTAGGTGCAAACGCACTAGAATAATACAGTTGATTAAATTTCAGTGTTAGGTGGTTAGGCTTCGAATGACTGCAAGTGCAAGGTCAGGACAAGGTTAGGTACTTTGTGCCTGATACATTGAAGTTAGTAAGCTTTACGGTGCCTGTCGTCGTTAGGCGCTCTTTGCCTGACGTTAGGTTTCGACTGCCTAGCTTATTTACACTATCGAAATTATGATATATCTCACCATAGGTGCTGCCATATGGACTCCTGCCTATAGGTATTTGCTGCCTGTAATTTTAGGTCTTGATCGACTGAGAGCGGACTTCTTCGGAATCGCAGTCCCCCGATCACCTTGACCTATGCCCTTATATAGGCCTCATGTATGACGTCATGTATGACGTCATTGAGTTCTTGACAACAACAAAGATGGCGGCGCAAAGATGGCGGCGCCCATGAAGGCGACGAAATTTGGCAATCTAGTTTTGGCTAGAGAATGGCATTCATACACAAACAACAAAAACCGGGTAAAAAGCATCGTTCTAAATACAATAATAAATTCGGTTATAGTATAATAAAAACCCAAAGATCATTCCCAAGCAAAATATTTACAGTTAACATGTGAAGAACCTAAACCGGAAATGGCTCGCTAACAGTAAACAACATAACGGTAAGTGGAAAGATTGTGCATCATTAAAATCCTAACAGACCGAATGACAGATTTTTAAAGTTTTTTCCCTCATCGGACCCTATATTATCTGTAATTACACCTTAGAATGATAAAACAGACCGAATGACAGATTTTTAATAGCGAATGACAAAGTTTTAAGATGGAATGACAAAGTATGTCCTACATCGGAACCTATATTATCTGTAATTACACCTTAGAATGATAAAACAGATGGAGTGACAGATTTTTAATAGCGAATGACAAAGTTTTAAGATGGAATGACAAAGTATTTTCCTACATCGGACCCTATATTATCTGTTATTACACCATAGAATGATAAAACAGACCGAATGACAGATTTTTAATAGCGAATGACAAAGTTTTAAGATGGAATGACAAAGTATTTTCCTACATAGGACCCTATATTATCTGTTATTACACCTAGAATGATACAACAGACCGAATGACAGATTTTTAATAGCGAATGACAAAGTTTTAAGATGGAATGACAAAGTATTTTCCTACATCGGACCCTATATTATCTGTTATTACACCTTAGAATGATAAAACAGATGGAATGACAGATTTTTAATAGCGAATGACAAAGTTTTAAGATGGAATGACAAAGTATTTTCCTACATCGGACCCTATATCTGTTATTACACCATAGAATGATAAAACAGACCGAATGACAGATTTTTAATAGCGAATGACAAAGTTTTAAGATGGAATGACAAAGTATTTTCCTACATCGGACCCTATATTATCTGTTATTACACCATAGAATGATAAAACAGACCGAATGACAGATTTTTAATAGCGAATGACAAAGTTTTAAGATGGAATGACAAAGTATTTTCCTACATCGGACCCTATATTATCTGTAATTACACCTTAGAATGATAAAACAGACCGAATGACAGATTTTTAATAGCGAATGACAAAGTTTTAAGATGGAATGACAAAGTATTTCCTACATAGGACCCTATATTATCTGTAATTACACCTTAGAATGATAAAACAGATGGAATGACAGATTTTTAAGATGGAATGACAAAGTTTTAAGATGGAATGACAAAGTTTTTACCCTCATCGGACCCTATATTATCTGTAATTACACCTTAGAGTGATAAAACAGATGGAATGACAGATTTTTAAGATGGAATGACAAAGTTTTTACCCTACATAGGACCCTATATTATCTGTAATTACACCTTAGAATGATAAAACAGATGGAATGACAGATTTTTAATAGCGAATGACAAAGTTTTTTGATGGAATGACAAAGTATTTTCCTACATCGGACCCTATATTATCTGTTATTACACCTTAGAATGATAAAACAGACCGAATGACAGATTTTTAATAGCGAATGACAAAGTTTTTTGATGGAATGACAAAGTATTTTCCTACATCGGACCCTATATTATCTGTTATTACACCTTAGAATGATAAAACAGATGGAATGACATATTTTTAATACCGAATGACAAAGTTTTAAGATGGAATGACAGCTCACTCTATTCGGAGTCATTGGTTTACTCTCACACGATTTAAAATCTTCATCGTAATCATATTTGAAATAAAAAGTATCTGGAGAGAGCTTTTCAAATACCGTATCCATTTCAGTTTCAGCCAGTTAACAGTGTCTCCATTGGTATCTTTGCTTTTGGTTTGTAGTATGATTTAAAATCAATAACATCTTCAGTACTGACGAGCTTCACCTCAAAGGGATTGTTGCGCCTTGCCATAGCCACAATGCGATACTAATCTAATGGGCTATAAACATCCTGTTTCTTGAAGGCAAATTCAATAGTTGAGTGGGCAGAGTCGCACTCCATTTGACTATGACCAGACTCCATGTACAGATGATCAACACAATCTATGCCAAACTTCTGCATAGCATTCAAGCACATTGCTGTAAAATATTGATTTCTATTCTGACCAGAACAAGTATCTGAATACAAAATTACACGTTTTATCTCTTTGGGTAGGCGTTTGAAAAAACTAAAGATGCAGCTTCCTATTTCACAACTGCCATGCCCAGCAACACCCTCATGCCACATGTAACAAGTTACATTGTGATTGCTTAAATTATAAACAGTCAAATTATAGGTTGAGAGTTTACAGCGGTAGAAAAGAGATGACACATTCAATTTAGGACTCAATAAAACCTGTTCCAGATCAAAAGTTGCTGCAAGTACACTTTCATCTTCTTTAGCAAGAACTTTATGTTCAGCTTTGAATTCGCGAACCCGATTTTTTCGAATGTGATGATTATTGTATTCATCTTCTTTTTCTTGTTCAGAACAATTATTGTAGGTAAAACAAAAATTACAAACATCCATCTTTGGCTTGTGGAAAGACATGTTGAAGTCGGTATTGAAAACATCTCTGTAATATTTCAACTTAACGTGTTTTGAGGTATCATCAATATTATTTTCTTGATAGAGCTCAAACATCTTACGCACGTTCATACTTTGTTCAAGATACATTGTCTTTGTCTTGCTTCTGGTACAATGTGATTCCATACAAGGGAAAGATGCTATATGTTTTTTTTACAGTATTTCGTAATTCGTCAGATTTCTTTATTCCCGGAGCCTTCCTTCCATGCTTATCTGTACAGGCTTGACCCGTTGCACTTCGATTCTCAATGGTATATGTTACTGTTTTCTTACCAATGCCTAAGGTTTTTAGAAAAACTGCTTTGCAAACTTTAACTTTTACGTCATCAACAGTGAAAAAATATTGCAGTGTCTGCTTTCGTTTACTTAAAGTTTTTGTCTTTCTCTTGGTTGGTTTGCTAAAATCATGATTAGCAATATAATCCCTTTGTCTTTGCCAATCTCCCATTTGCCAGTAGTTTTTGAATATTTTATCGCGTTGATCATCAGGAAGGACTTCATTACAGTGGTTAACACACCTGCCACAACGATGATTTGTGTATTTTCGTCTTTTAACAGATTTTCCACCCCTCGTAACATATTCTTATTTCGAGCTCTTTTTCTAATAGTCTGCCTCCAATTTTCTTCATTTTTCAACCTTTTGCGACCTTGCACTCTTTCTTCTTTTTCTGGTGTTGTTCTCTGTTGACAAACTGTAGGTGTAACGTTATTATTATCATTGTTTTTATACGCCCACATGAAATGTGGAGCGTATATTGCCGTCACCCATGTCCGTCGGTCCGTCCGTCCACAATTGCTTGTTAACACTCTACAAGTCACAATTCTTTACGGATTTTGACGAAACTTGCTGAAATTGTTTATTATCACCCAAGGATGAACCCTATTGAAAATCAAAAGAATCGGAAAATATTTAATATGAATTATTGCCCTTGTTCTTTAAAACGCGTTCGATTTTTAGCTCGTTAACACTCTACAAGTCACAATTCTTTACGGATTTTGACGAAACTTGCTGAAATTGTTTATTATCACCCAAGGATGAACCCTATTGAAAATCAAAAGAATCGGAAAATATTTAATATGAATTATTGCCCTTGTTCTTTAAAACGCGTTCGATTTTTACCTCATTAACACTCTACAAGTCACAATTCTTTACGGATTTTGACGAAACTTGCTGAAATTGTTTATTATCACCCAAGGATGAACCCTATTGAAAATCAAAAGAATCGGAAAATATTTAATATGAATTATTGCCCTTGTTCTTTAAAACGCGTTTGATTTTTAGCTCGTTAACCAAGTCACAATTCTTTACTGATTTTGATGAAACTTGCTGAAATTGTTTATGAACCCTATTTAAATCAAAAGAATCGTAAAATATAAAATATGAATTATTGCCCTTGTTCTTTAAAACGCGTTTGATATATAGCTCGTTGACACTCTAGAAGGCACAACGTATTGAAATAGTTTATTATCACACGATAATCCCTATCGATAATAAAAAAATATTTGATTTGAGTTATTGGCCTTCTTCTTTGAAATACATTCAGTTTTAAGCTCAGAAACACTCTACAAGGCAGAAGGATTTTGACTAAATCTGATGAATGCTGAACCCTTGATGAAATCAAGAAAAAAAAATATTTAGGCAACACTTAATTCAAGTTCTGTACGAAATGTAGGCCTATATACAGGTTGAATATTTCATGGTTGTGATGGTTGGTGTTTTCTGCCAAATGTTCTTTTTTAAACAAAGCCTCCAGTGGGCGTATATTACCTTGCCTGGCAAGCTATCTTTTGAACTGGTAGGCTGATCTACAAATAAAAGGAAAATGATGATAATACAGAATCATAGCTTCTATTTGAATACAATTTATTCCAGTATCAGATGTGTTTTCAATGTAAAAAGGCATACCTATATGTTTATATACATTGGAATGCGCCCCCACCCCTGCTTTTTCCAAACACACCCTCACACAAACACACACACACTGCCCTAAATTCTGGATCCGCGCCAGTAGGCCTTATCATTCATAAATTAAACCTGACAACATGTCACATTAGGCCTACCTTCTTCATTGCTAGAAGATTCTGGTCAGTATTCGTCCTCAGACGAAATTTCGGTTTCAGATTCTGTTTCAGAACCAAGCACAGCGTTTAAAGCCTGTGCAAAATTCATAAAAACCTTATTCCTTTCCATTGGTTTGGTTTGACTAAGGCTACAGCTTACAGGAAGTGGCCACTGAACATGCTCATTTGTCACTTACCACCTTATCTTCCTCATTGATTGGTAGTTGCGACCTTTTTACAGTATTTTTTACCTTTGTTTCCATACTTACGACATTAGTTTAATTACCCACAGTGTTTTGGAAATGTGCAAATTTGCTAAAGGGAATTTAAAAAAAAACTCGAACCTGAACGAAAATACCATGTGCAAAAGAAGTCGACAACTTTGAAAATTAGTGTTTTTAAATGGTTGAAAAACCGGAAGTAACAAAATGGAAATTTAACCCGGATGTGGCACGCCCACGTCAATATTTTTTGATGGATACATCTATACGGGATTTTTTCAATTACGTTCCAATTTTGAAGCTTCTACACCTTATAGATCTCGAGATATACATACATCTTTGTCAAAAAATGAGTTTGTCAATTATAACCGTATTATATGGAAATAGGCATAATTTCATGGTTTTTATTTTCATTCTGTTTGTTACTTTGGACCTTACTCCAAGTTTGGACATAGTTGATGAATATATACTTGATTGATCAAGTTTGAAAACTCTTTTTTTGTTCATTTTAAGAGGTTGTATGTCTTTTAAGGGCCATTCTGATAATATTATTAATATGAAGAAAGTTTTCATAATAAAAAACATCCCAAATGTTACCTGAGAGTTATTCTATAGTATGCTTATTATATTTGAGCATGTTTTTGATCAAATTGATAGGTTTTGAAGTAATAAATGACAAACAGGGATTGAAAGGTCTTTAATACACACGATGGACATTTTATTGCAAATAGGCATTTATTCAAATTTGTACAGTAGGATTTTATCATCGTCAAAACATAACACTTTAAAACCTTATATGTAAGATTTTAAATATTATATCATATTTAAACGTTTAAAAATTAACGACAAAGTTAAAAGTTTAAGATGCATCAAACAGTGGCATATGTATCAAACAGTGGCGTTTTTAGGAATGATTAGGTGGAGGGGTCCAGTTGGGCCAAATTATTGTCATGGGGGGGGGGGGGGGTAGGGTTACCAGGACTAGGTATCCGTATTTCACATGATACAAAATTTTAAAGTGGGTGTGGGGGCAGGCTTAAGTTTGGGAGGGGGGTGGGGTGGGGGTTCTTCCCTGCATAGAAACGCCACTGGCATTAAAGAGAACATAGCTACAGATTTTGTGTAAAGTTTGGAGCGAAGAAAAAATTTACGTTAAAAGTATGTTACTATGGGTGCCGATATGATCAAGGACGAACTCAAGATTTAGAGAAGGGGGAGGAGGGGTCTGGAAATTAACATGCTTGGACGGCAGCGAAAACGCCGAAGGTGTAAATAAAGGTATGTTGGATAGGCTAGTTGGGTTAATATATTAAGGACAGAACAGGGTTTGTGCATTTTACTTTTGTTTTTTTTTTGACATAATGATTTCACGAAAGAATGATATGATGTTCATTTTTCACAAATGGAAATTTTGATTGAAATATAATGTTTCAATTGTTGTTTTTTTTTTAAAAAAAAGGAGGTTTGATTGCGACTGTAAGTAGTGTTACTGTTAAGCTTAGTTTTACGTTGTGTTATTGTGATAGGTTTGTAGAAAATGTTTGCACTATTCGTTTAATACCGTGGTTCTCACCGATTTTTTCCCGCGACCCCATTTCCACCATCGAGCGTCTTGTTGCGACCCCATGCCAAACCCTTTTAGTCACAAAGCAACCATTTACCTATAATTTAATCTACAAATGTACATATATATTAGTACCATTAATAAAGTATTATGCCAGCGTCATTATCTGTGTAATGAAAGTCTGGAAACTTCAGAATTCATTACCAATGTTACCCCGTGCGATAATCATGCTGCAAAGAATATTTCTTGCACGAACTTGTAATTCGTAACTTTCGTAAACAATATCATAGACAATAGTTTTCATAGAAAACAAAATAGAAAATCTTGGTAGATAGTATATAGCCACTGATTCAAGGCAGTGCTAGGGAATATAGATTGAAAAAAAACAACCAGGAAGTTGACCCTGCGACCCCATCGACCCCAAGTCGGTCCCGCGACCCCACCATTTCGTCTCTGCGACCCCACTTGGGTCGAGAACCACGGGTTTAATATATAATCACTAATGTTGTTGGTATTGATCTTTTTGGGGTAATGCGTACTCATTTATAGCTGGGTTAGCTGGAATTATAAGTGAAGATGACTTATTAAACTTAGAGCTTATTGAACTTTCACTCTCTGGTCGAGAATGGAACTGTCAAAGATAACAAGTTTAAATTTTTTATACAGAGTTGTCTTCCTTCATTTATAGTCTAGACATAGAAGTATATAATAAGTGCAGATTTAATCTGTCGACTTGTCAAAAAGTAGTCCTAAAACAGTGATCATGTTCCTATCATGTTTTGACAACTTCACCAAAACGTCATTCACTGCTATGATGTTGATAACTGATTAATGGAATTGTTATTTTGGGGCTATGAGATGTTTTATTTATGGACTTCGTTAATATTTCAGTTAATTTGGAAAGATGGCTCACCCTGTTAGTGTTAATGTTACACCTGATAAAAAGAAAGTTAGACGAAGCTGACTTTACTGATGTGTGTGGTTATATCCACAATGTGTCTCCAATTAAGATAAGTGAGAAGAACAATAGTTATTTTACGTGCAATATCCAAAGGGAGAACGAAGTTAATGAAATGGTATGCCTCTCTGCTGAGAATTGGAAGTGCTTCCAGAAAGCAGAGAGAGAAGACAGTGCAGTGGTTGTGAAAAATGTTCGGTATGTATCTAGCATATTCTTTACAAATTTGTCTTATGAAAATGATCACTGGTTTGTTTTAATGGTAATATACAACAAGGATTTAAATCCAATTATAATTCCATATTTGTGTAACTAAATTTGGAATGGATATATTTCATTTTTGGTAGAGTTGATGTATTAATGGGGAATGATCAGCAATTTTGAGTGTTGATTTAAGCTTGTATGAAAATAGTGTCTAAAAAAATCACATAATTTCTTCAATTATATTCTCTCTAGATATTTATATTTCATTTTGCATATTTGTAAATGACGAGTTGTATTTTTGACTTTCAAACGCTCATATCCATGGCTACACAGATTTGGAGGTTTAAATTTTGAGAGAGAGTTTGAACATTATAATGGATCAGAATAGCTGAAAAATTGCAAGTTCTGAAATTTTATTGTTTAAATAGTTAGTAAACATAGCCTTTTAAAGAGACATTCATTAGCTATTTGATCAAAAAAAAATTAGTCACAGAATTTGGAATGTTTTAGTTAATGTAATCTGTAGTATTGTTCACAACTCTCGTACGAAATTAAACGTTGAAACACATGTATACCTATAATTATAATGGATTGAAAGTAAAAAATACAATGTTTTTGTTAATGAATATTTCTTTCAAATATCCAGATTGGCCCTCTAAGCGCTATTTTTGTATCGGCAGAAATTTGTTTTTGTGATTTTAGTTTATAGAACTGAATGTAATTATTTTTAGATGTCAGCAGGAGAACAGAAGGAATAAACTATTTACTAATTACATGACATCAATAATGAACGTTGCCGAACCATTGGCTTTTGAGAAAAGGCAACAATTGATGGAAGAGATTGAAATAAAGAATATCACAATAGAAGATGTTTTTGTCAAACCGTTAGATGTTTGTGGCTTTGTAAGTATAGTTCTTTAATTGAAAGTTAATGCGATGTGAATTTGTTTGTTTAAATTTGGAATACTAATTCGTCATATTGAATAAATTATAGTTGAACCGATCACAATTATTCTTCAGAATGTATCATTATTTTTCTTGGAAAAATCAAAATCTATGTTTAAACAAGAATTGTCTTTATGTGCCCAAATACCGGGCAAGATAGTTGTCTATCATGATAGAGTCATTAAATAGTCTTGAACATAGTTTCGAACTATGACGAAGGCTTAGCTGAATGTAGACTGGCCCAGTCTCTTTTATTCTTTTTTTTTTTTTAGATTTACTTTCGTTTCGTTTCATAAAAAGTATGAATTTATCGCGGTTTCACACTACACGCCGTTGTAATCAAATAAAGTCTCGATTATCGTGGTTTCACACTACACGCCATTGTAATCATGTCCGAATTAGTAATAATTGAGGAGGCGATTGCAGATGTTTTACCGGCTCTTAATTGGTTATAAGAATCCAAAGGAGTATCAAAGGTCAATGATAACTGCGTATCTACAGAAGAAAGATGTTTTTTGTGCGCGTCGTGTGGTTCTGGAAAGTTGCTGACGTTTGATCACGTCACACGACCTACATACATAATTCAGATTGACCTAGATGAGATTAAAGCTCTATTTGCCCAGTCTCTAGAAATTACGTTTTTTTTCCTGAATGGTTTAATTGATGATAGTACAAAAGTGGATAATTGTGTATTTTTTTTTATAACATTGTTATATTTTTTGCAGTGTAGTCTATCAGGAAAAGTTATATCTGTTGGCAAGTCGATGGAGATAATGGTATATGGCAACAGAAAAAACTGTCAAGACATAGTTATATTAGATGGTGTGTTTAAACTGAATGTTTCTTTGTTTGGAACTTTAAGAGGCAAGATGGAAAAAGGCAAAAGTTATAGGTTTATTAATGTAGCGTTGAGAAAAATCAACGACATCACCAAAGTTACGGTGAGGAAGCAAACTACATTGGAAGAGATTGGTTATGAACTTTTAGGGGACACATATAATGTTGGGAAGAATGATGAGGATGGCGAAAAATCATGATAGACATTTCAGGAGTAAAATGTGACTTCAAAGTGAAATGTCCCTGTTGTAATCATGATGTGAACTATGATGCAGTGAAGCATTTGACAACTGTACGATGTGACAAATGTGCCATGGTTATAAAAACAGTTAACTTTATATCAAGCACAATTACAAGAAAATGGTGACAATCAAAAACTAATTATTCAAAATTGGGTCATGAAAGATTATTTAGTGAAAATAAGTAAGGAGCACCAACTTAAAGATCCGAAAGGCTTAGAGGAACATTTGATAAAACAAAATAGTAGGATGATAGTGTTAGTGGAAACTATGAATGTGAAAGAAATAGGATTTGTTGAATAAATGCATTTAACATGAGGTTATGAGTGTATGAATCATGAATGTTACATATTGGTTTATATGTCCACAGAATAGTGGATGTCTGTCATGTCTATTGTTGTGGTTTGTTTGTTTGTTCACATTTTTTATCTAGAAATAGAGATGACAATTATTATCAGAGTTTAATGAGTAATGAAAACAGTTGCTAGTTGGTGTATTTTATTTCACTGCTAAGCATTGGTGTTTTATTTTAGTTTCTATCTTTCAATAGTTGACATGACGTCTTCAGACTGGTGTAGAGGCCAACTGGAAAAAGGCAGCTGTAACGCATCTCACATTCTGTAACAGCATCAAATACCTATCAGGTCCCAGGCCTACAAGAACTTCGTGTGCTGCTACATAGCGGGTTTTCTTACCTGTCCTGAATGGAAGCCAAAGTTCATCTAGTTGTTGCTGTCGGACTTAGGCTAGTGTAATGGCTTGAATGACAGCGTCCACTGTTGGGATAAGTATCTTTCGATGACCACATCCCATGGTATTTGCTGCAAGTACCATCATTCAGGCGTCGGTATCTTCATGCTTGCATGTGGCCAAGATGGTAATGTTATCAGGAGGTGGGGAAGTGAGTACCTGTTCTCAAAATGTACAATTAGTTACTGATAAAGGGTTTTTAAAGCGATCATAGATCTAGAAAACTAACAATTATAGAGTTTTAAGGTAAGCCATTTTGAAATTCAATATGGCGCCAGTTGTTGCCACTTTTAATTTGAACCAGGGGATCCCTGAACCCCAAACATACAATTTCCCACCAACATCCTGGCTGGCATATATCGAGAAATATAGCAAATTATCGAAATTTATAGACGCCATTTTGAAATTAGACATGGTCACTGGTAGCTTGAATAATTGACTTCCCTTCAGAATTAGCCATCAAGAATGCTTTTATAGCTGACATAGATTAAAAGATACTGATACCGTGTTTTTTTTCCGCCATTTTGAAATTCAATATGGCGGCAGTTGTTACCACTTGTAAATTGAACCAGTCGATCATTAAGCCCCCCAAAACATACAAACAGCAACCAAAACCGAGTTAAAAAGAAATTTCTGACATAGATCGAGAAATATTGCAAATTATGGATTTTTATAGACGCCATTTTGAAATTAAACATGGGTAGCCACTTGTAGCATGAATAGTTGAATTCCCGGATACAAAAATGTACAATTATCCATTTTGAATAAGACAATGGCTGACATAGGTCCGAAAATATCAACAATTATGTATGTCTGAGGGTGGCCCATTTGAAATTCAAAATGGCTGCTTACGCAAGAGAATTTCGAGTGGCTCCATATCCAAAACTATTCAGAGCATATCAAAATATCTTTGTATCAAAAAATGTACAATTCCATCATATTTGAGGGCTATGCCGCTCCACTATTAACACTGCTTATTTTAAGTTTCATCAAAATCGGTAGAAAATTAAGAGAGTAATAGCATATTCAAGATTGTGGGGCAAGGGCAATAACTTCTAATGATCGAAAATAGCTCTTAATTCGAACTTGATCTGTTTAATATGTATAAACATACACAATTTTTACAAGCAATTGATGTTTATAGAAATACTTACTGTATAAAGGTTAAAGGGCGATAACTCCTCAAAACTGATGTAAGAGGCCTAAATCTTTAAAAACTCTGAATTTTAATCAGGAGTAAAATAAACTTTCTCAAACGTTTCGATTTAGGTCCATTTTAAGTTTCATCAAAATCGGTTGAAAACTAAGAGAGTAAAAGCACATATTCAAGATTTTAGAGCAAGGGCAATAACAGTGTTTATTTTAAGTTTCATCAAAATTGGGGCAAGGGCAATAACTCTTAATGCTTCTAATGATCGAAAATAGCTCAAATTCAAACTTGATCTTCGTTTTATGAATATGTACACATACAGAATTTCATTTGATTCCATCAAAAACTCTAGTTTTTAGAGCTTTACGAGCAAATGTTGACGGACCAACAGGGGTTCCGACAATATTCGTCCTCATAGAGATGAGGGCGTATGAAAAATCTTAACTTTCAAATTTGGTCAGTAGGAGTTTATATTCATCAAGGGACTTGCCTGGTTTCATACTATACAACAGATTACCTAAATACATGTAATCTGATAAAAATAATACAAGTACATTGAAAACAATGTTTATATACAATAATTGAAAAAAACCTTAATCCAATTTAAGGCGTTTATCAATTATAACCTGTTATTATATGGAAATTTACATAATTTTATGGTTTTTTTTAATTATGTTTGTATAATTTGGACATCGTTGATGAATATTTACTCTGATTGACCAAGTTTAAGAACTTAATTTTTTTGTTCATTCTAAGAGGTATCGCTTTAACAGTCATCATCCATTATACAAGTCTTAGTCTTACTAAACGACGAGTGATATTTTTGACTTTCAAATGCTCATATTTATGGATACACAGGGATTTAAAGGTTTAAATTTTGAGGGACAGTTTGGAACATTATCATGGATTAGAACAGCTAAAAAATTCCAGGTTCTAAGACAAAAAGTTTTTTGGTCGAACAGTAAGTGAACATATCCCTTTGAACAAATTTAACCTCAATGAAAATTTAAATTAAAGATTTATCCCATTATATAGGGATTATTACAACTATTGAATAAGTAGTTATATGTGTAGTATTAGTCAAGTCTATATTTCAATTGGTTCTTCAGAAGAGATGGAGGTAGAAGCAGCTTTGCCCCGTTCCCAAACGTAGCCACCCATTCACGTCAAATTCAACGTCTGATGCAGTACAGCCGTGGTTCTCACCGATTTTTTCCCGCGACCCCATTTCCACCATCGAGCTTCTTGTTGCGACCCCATGCCAAACCCTTTTAGTCACAAAGCAACCATTTACCTATAATTTAATCTACAAATGTACATATATATTAGTACCATTAATAAAGTATTATGCCAGCGTCATTATCTGTGTAATGAAAGTCTGGAAACTTCAGAATTCATTACCAATGTTACCCCGTGCGATAATCATGCTGCAAAGAATATTTCTTGCACGAACTTGTAATTTGTAACTTTCGTAAACAATATCATAGACAATAGTTTTCATAGAAAACAAAATAGAAAATCTTGGTAGATAGTATATAGCCACTGATTCAAGGCAGTGCTAGGGAATATAGATTGAAAAAAAAAACAACCAGGAAGTTGACCCTGCGACCCCATCGACCCCAAGTCGGTCCCGCGACCCCACCATTTCGTCTCTGCGACCCCACTTGGGGTCGCGACCCCGCATTTGAGAACCACGGCAGTACAGCTACATGCCTTCATCACTGCTTCTGAATGAAAAAGGTTTTACAAATTATAATAAAAATCTGTAAAGGCAATCCGTTTACCAACATGGCACCTAAAACCATGGCAAAATTGGAAAGTAATAGATATATATAGTGTACTAACACATTGAGTTAAAGCACTCTTATCAACTAAATTAATACAGCTAATTAAAACTAAAATGAACATTGGACATTTGAACATGAATGTGGATTTTGTTAAATGACATTATTATGTAACAAGTTAACAGTTAACAGAATAGACAGGTTCCGCAACAGGCTGGATATGCTGACTGGATGGTTACGTATCCGTAAGTGTAATCGTATGTGACCGGTACGATTGTGCGTTCCGCTATCCCGTGCTGGATACTCGGTAGATGGCGCTACTTTCAACATGGCCGCGCCCTATCGTTTAGAAGAGTTGTTGCAAGTAGCTATTGAAAATAACGACGATGATCTCGTATTCATTCGTTAAATGCAGCCAGGACGAGTAACATATAATCCCCAATGGCCCAGGTAGGTTTATGCTTATTAGGGGGTTAGCTGACAGGGTTAAACTCATAGAATCCGACAACAGAAAATCGTCATAACATACCGGTAGCCAATCTTTCACACCTGGTGCCATGAAATATTCTAATCAATCAATTAATCATAAGACAAAGACCACCCCGAATAAAAAAAAGTAAATACTTTTTCCTTGTTTGAGTAGGACTTCCCTTATTTAATTTGTTTTTGATTTTATTAGGCTCTAAATTTTCCCCATATTCCTGTCAAACTATAGGCCTATGATTTTCAAATTGTCTTTTCAGGTTTGACCTCAACAAATTAACTGATGCCCAGTGCATAGTGTACTTTAGATTTCGAAAAGAGGACATTTTCCGCTTAGGAGAAGCTCTAAGCATTCCAGATAAGATCATATTGTGATATAGAGTCCGGGCAAATGGGACTGAAGCATTGTGTGTCTTTCTGTGTCGGCTTGGTTGTCTGATATTGAACCAATGTTTGGTCGACCTAAAACAACACTATCGATGATTGTGAAACCTTATCATGGATACACATGGTCACCTTCTTAGTAGCCTACAACAGCCCTGGCTGAATCTCCAGTCTTTACAATCATATGCAGATGCTGTCAATCGGAAAGGAGCACCACTCAAAAACTGCATAGGATTTATTGTATTTCTATATGTCGCCCAACTGTCAACCAGAGAATTGTTTATAATGGTCATAAAAAACTCATGCTCTAAAGAGTATCAATCAATAGTGTTGCCGAACGGACTGATTGCCAATATGTATGGGCCTATTGAAGGGAGAAGACATGATTGTGCCCTTTTAAGACTTAGTGAGCTTAGTGAAAATTTAGAGGGTGGTGGTAGATTTACTCTTTATGGAGATCCAGCTTACCCTATCAGGGACTGGCTTTTATCACCATACAAGAGTGCTCATATTACCGATGATCAGAGGTTATTTAATGCACGTATGTCATCAGTAAGGGAGTGTGTCGAATGGCAATTTGGAAAGATAGTGAATTTGTTTGCCTTTATGGACTTTAAAAAAAACCTGAAGCCTTACTTACAACCAGTAGGAAAATTATACCTGGTATCAACACTACTGGTTAATTGTCATACTTGTTTATATGGCAGTGAGACCAGTCAGTTCTTTGAACTTGACCCTCCTGTACTTGAGGATTATATTGGCAATCAATAAAACACTTACCCACCATGTAATTGACTTTGAGATCAAGTCCTGTATTTTTATGTATGAAAATAAATGCTAAATTTTCAACTTTATCAATTAGTCTTAAATCCCTATTTCAGGTAGGGGGGGGAGGGGGGTCCTTATTTCAAGGATGGGGTTCCTTATTCAGGGATAGGGTTCCTTTTTCTTGCGGGGGGGCGGCTAAGATCAATCTATGTAATGCTTTAAAATACATTCTATCGTCCTTTCATATGCACATAAAGACACTAAGAAATTCTACTGAGTTGAAAAATAAAACCTGTAGGAAAAATTAATTAAAATAACAAATAAAACAATCTCAATAATGAACAAATGAAATAATACCAATTAAACAATGAACTAATTTATGAAATTAACAATGAAAATCTCAATAACGAACAAATGAAATTCAGAATAAAAACTCTGAGGGTTTAAGTCACTTCTCACTAAGCCTCTTTAGAATCTCTATCATGGCAATATCTCTTGCCATTCGTTGGTCCGAATCTTTCTTCTCCCTTGCTTGAATTGCCTCTCTCTCATTTCTATCAATCTCAAACTTCTCCAATGCTACCTGCTCTTGTCTAAGTTTCATATAATCCTCTAACATATTGCTTTTCCGTTTTCTTTTTGGTGTTTCGTTCTCTTTTTGATTACAACTTTCATCGTCAGATTCTACTGAAATAATCAGAATACATATACACATATATATACACAGTGCCAGTAGACGAAAATAGAAAATCCCACTGGAAATTGTCAAGAAATAACCCTGGACAATGTTCATTTGTTGCTTTATGATAAGTGGAATATATTTTATTTGACGAGTAGGAACGTGTTGGAGATATGAGGGGCACTTTTCACTGGATCAGGCCTGGATCAAAATGATATGGAGCTTGGAGTAGACCAACGAGAAAATTCTACTCAAAGAAATATTTGATCGTGTTCCAAATATTGGAGTGTCGGAAGCTTACCATGTGGCGTGTTTCTCTTCAGTGACTGCATTGCTGCCTCTCTGATCATTACTCCTTTCAATTATTTTTGTCTTTCCTCATCACGCTTATCTTTTGTGCTGCTAATCTCTGCATTACTTTCTTCTATCAGATCAACCAAGTCTGTCAAAAAGGCATCCCTTTCTGTATAAATATATGACCTTAAAAATTCACACATATTAAAAAAAAACTAGAAATTCTGAGTTCATAGACATGATGTTCCCATTCATCTAGCAATTTAATTCATATCACATCACAAATTAATAAACTCATTAATTTTGACTCCATCCCCAGGGAAAAGGAAAAGTTCAATGAAATGCTTACATAAAAACCAAATCCCAGGTCCTGTTTAATTTTGGATCTGACAAGCAAAGAATTCTGTGGCCTCTCAAGAGATTATAATACAAATTTTGTAATTAATAACTTACGCTTTTAGGGAAGCCATTTCTGTATTTCTGTGTGCTTCTAATAGTGTCCTAATGCGGGCTTGACATGATTTAACTTTAAAACTATATTTGTCCACAGATTCATCAGCTACATTTAGACTGTCAACAATCTCTTCCCATTTGTTTCGGCCCTTGACTGAATTATATGGGTTGACTGCCACAACCCCTTTCAAAAGAAGGATGTCTAAACTTAAGTTGAACCTTCGAGTCATTTAAGTCCTGAAATACGAACACAATCTATTAAAAATTACATAGCATAAATTCCAATTAAGGTGACTCATAAGTTCTGAAAGACAGCAAGGACTACAAAAGGTACGAATTCTAGCACAATTCCACTTATATCAACGGTGACGAGACCTAAGTTGTGTGGGAAAGAATGGGCCCTTGTGAGGTTATGTAGGCCTACTATAGTACTAGTACTAGAGCCAGTGGAAAACAAATGAAATGAGGCCGAATACCACGCTCGATTCAGATCCGATTTCTTACAACCATACTCCACTTTTCAAACTATTATGCATAGTATTTTCCTCAGAGATTCATGTAGAATACATACAATGACATCTTTAAGGTAAGGGTGGGCGCTTAATGGCCTAAATTTGCCGAAATCGTATCTTTACTAGTACTAACGGTTATGGCGGCTGGTAACCCGGTTAACAGGATATCCACGAGTGTGTAGAATATGGATACGTCACAGCTACACATAAAGTGATGACGTAACCGACTGCGGGGAGATAACCGGCTGGCTGCGGAACCATACGAAACTTAGCATCTTTCCTAGCTCCGTATGTGTCGCAGATAAAGACACGAACCTAATCACCAGCCATGACGCCAACGGTATTCGTTGAACGATAAAGTATGCATCAAATTTAATATTAAAACGTCTATAGGATATCAATAAGTTCTTAAATGCTAAACATTTTCCCAAATTTAACAGTGTGTATTTACTGAAGAAGTTGCAGTTCAGAACTCTTTTTAATAGCGGAGGCGTTTTTGAGTTACGAGACTAGAAACCGGAAAGACGATTAAAGACATTTCGCACAATTATGAGTTGTTTCGAACTCATTAACATTAGTCTGCTTAAGTTTTTATTCTTTTTCACTTAGTATGGATCAAATAAAATACATTCTCTTCATATGTGTTTGTATAAATTGGTTTGAATGGTGTGGAATCCATCTTGGGACATTTGGTTTGTTTACATGAAGTCGTTTCGTCTCATTTCTGGTCTCCGAAAGAAAAATTTCTACGCGTGAACTATTTAAAACATGGTTGGTCAATAGGTCAGAGTAATATCTCCGATAGGTAGAATTTCTCTGTTGATCAGAATGGCTGCGGAACCTGTCTAATATCTGAAATCAGACCTGGTTACCCATGAAAATTAACTCAATATCAGTTAACAGATTAATCGTTTCAATACTAATTCTACTAAAACATTATAATTATGCCAAAGAAAATGAGGTTGTGATTTGACAGAAAGACACTATAAGTGAATGTGTCCACAACCATCTTTGTCACTTACTTTGTACAGCCACACACAACCGACATGACTTAAAGGGACAGTCTGAATTTTTTTTAGGTCAAAACATTTTTTTGCTCAAATTTGTGAAAACTTGCCACCAAAATCTGTAACTATGTGCCCTTTAATGTATCTGAAAGTTTTAACTAAAAACATCCAGCCGTTAATTTTTAAACGCTAAAAACATGCTAAAATTTCTTAAAACCTTACGTAAGGTTTTTAATTGTGTTATGTTTCTTAGACGCTGATATGAAACTACTGAACGGATTTGAATAAAATAAACGCCTAATTGTAGAGAAATGTCCCTCTTGTGTATTTAAAAGGTTTCAGCTAGAAATATTGAGCCATTTAAAGGGCAAACACCAAAACTAGGTCGAATTGCTTAATTAACAATAAGTACTCCCTGTTTGTAATTAACCCTTTAAAACCAAAATCAGTTTGATCAAGAAGATATAGAGATACAATAAGCATACTTTAAAAATACTCTCAGGTAGCAATTGCGATTTTTTTGACAATGGAAACTTTTTTCAAAAAAGCAGAACGATCCACCAGTTGCTTGTGGGTGTAGTGTTCCAACAAGCAACTGGCGGAAAGGTCATTCTCTTCAGTTATCAAGCACAAGATATTCGGAATATTACATTTCAAGGCCCCAGCCAGAATAGGTCGAACTACCCTTCTTAGGGTTTCAACGTCGTCCGGAATGAACGCTCGGCGGCCATGTTGGGCTATTGTTGCCAGTCCGGACGACGTTGAAGCTGGCTGGGGAGAAGAGAAAGAGCTGGAATGGTCTGGTGATACGGGTGACAGGGGTGACGGGGGTGACTGGGTAGCATTTGGCTCAGGTATGGTCCGTACAACTGTATTGTCTGTCGAATTGTTCACAGTAGCAGAGGACAGGTTGGCAATCATATTACCAATGCTGGCAGAGGTGTTCACAGATGCCGAGCATTGGTAATATGTCCTCTGCGTTTTGGTGCTGTGTGACATTTGGGAAGCAAGTTGGTCCATCTTATCGGGGTGCTTAGTGTAAAATTCGATTACGAGGGACTTGCGAATACACCTACTCGAAATTCGGCGTCCCCCGATAAGATGGCTATACCTGTTCGACATTATTCTACTCATTGCGCTGATATCAATTTTGCTGTTGTACTTTGTCCGTTGCAAAAATACGGGTTCGAACGCGGCCAGCGACGTCCATTTCCGTATTTTTGCAACGTACAAAGCCAATCGATTGTACAGTTGTACGGACGTGGGGAATTGCGCCGGCGCAATATCCCCGGTTTCGTGGCTGAGTACTGTAATCACCATTTTACCTTTCTCAGCCACAGCACCCCTAAATTCCCCGAGTGTCATATTAACAAGTGCCATCGAGCGTTGCCCGGATATCCACAAAAGATGGAAAAAAAGGTAGGCCAGAATATTTTGGTAAACTTCTGGCTCTACCGGTGGACGGGCAACGTTCGAGGCATCGAATCCGTCGAGAAGGGTCTCCACCTCTAGGGATTCGGGACTCGTCAATATGACACCGGCTTCATCGGCTGTAAGGATAACATCCTTAATTTGGCTAGACACCTCAACCTTCCGCCTGCGGTTGGGGGCCTTCATCCCGCGACGCCAGGTCGCCAAGGTGTCTAGCCAAATCAGGTAGTTATCCTTAATAATGGCGTTATGGTTTATGTTAAGAAATTGCACAAATAACCGGAGACTACAGATGTATGAAATTATAGTCCCCGGGCGAGTAGCATGAACCTGCATGCTACTCACTATTGGTTTATACCAATGTTCAAGGGCCAGGTCAGTCCTCTTAAACATCTCCAAGGAGACTGACCTGCCCTTGGCCATGGCGTACCACACATTAAACACCTGACGGCCATGCGCCTGCGCATTCCGCACCTCCTTTACGGACCCGTCATTGAATGTTATGTGTTTAATGAATTCATTGATGATATTGTTGCGTAAATAAATATGAGAAGCCGGTTTAACCAATTCTTCGTCACGGTCACTATCATCCTCACCAGGAGGATGATCATCACCCTCACCAGGAGGATGATAATCGGCATCATTATCATCATCATCATCTTCATCACCGATGTTACCAGAAGATGATGATGCTGACAAGGATGCCGATGTGACCGTGCTTGAGGCCTGACGTGTTGTGGGCTTGTGTGTACTATAAGCCACATCATCATCGTCATCATCTTCGTCGCAGAAATCGTAGACTTTCTGACGACGTGAAGATGATGACGATGACGAGGAGGTGTCACGTCTGGAGGGGCCTTGAGTTGGATCGGCTGAAAATTCATTCACACTATTTACAATATTATCTACATTATTTAATTTATTTACACCATTATTAATTTTATTGCCATTATTTACATTTAAAGGTTCATCATCATCATCATCATCACTCTTCTCATCATTTTCCACTCCGGTGTTTTCCCTGGCAAACCGCCTCATGGCCTTGAATTCGTCCATGAGGGGTTTGACCTCGGGAGGCGAGAGTTTGTGAAAAGATCTAAGGTGGTTATCTAACCGACAAACTCTCGCCTCGCAATCTTGATATGTACACCGGAATTTGGCCCCTATTGATTTACTATGCGAGATTGATTGTGCCCTAGCGCTCGCTGCCGAAACCTTGTGGACCTCGCGTAAATGGCGACAGAGCTTGGTCACAAGTTTGAAGCATTTCGGGCAGCGGCGCTGCTTTCTCCAGGTTACAGTAGTTTTAGGCATAGTAAAATCGATAGGGACCAATTAAATGTATGAAAATGATGATAAAAGTGGTGATGATGGCTACAGATGATGGCTATATACACTTATATGTACAATAATAATATATAAATAAATAAATATAATAAATATAATAAATAGCTAATATATTATAAATAAATATAAATATATATGTACAATTGAAACTAAACAAGTATAATCTGTTTAGTATTCGAGGTGGGGGGGGGGACCTAACAAGTTTATGTAAAAGTGTGGAGTGTTACCTCCTCCTACGTAGATCGAAACGGGGTACGTAGTCAGAGATTCTTCGTGTTTACTTTGCTATTTATAAGAGGGTCATGCTCATACCGTCGGACAAAAAGGGAGGTTTCAACGATCTTGGAAATTACGGACCGAAAACCATTAACTTTTCTCATACAAAAAAACATTTTACTGTTACTTTGATCCATTTTTGCTTTAGAAAAAACTATGCAAAGTCATATTAATTAAACAAATATTTTAATGTCTGAATAAAATAGACTATTCTTCAAAGTTTTCAGGGTGCAAACATCTGCACCTGTGGGAAGTGCAGGCAAATATCAACCCTAACATCGGTGCCCTTTAATTTCAATACTCATTTAGTAATTGTCCTTTTCCTTGATAAGAAACATCTTTCGAAAGATAAATCAAAACTGAATTTGTCACAGACATTACAATGTCTTACTTTCATTATTCGTTAATTAGTCGCCGCTTAAAGAACATGACCCCCCGAAATATCTTGACAGTACCCAAGTAGGCTCATATCAACCTAAACATCGCTGACCTTTCATTTCAAGTGATTAACTACTTTTCCTATTCTTTAATAAAATACGTCTTTGCAAGTATAAAGTATTGCAAGTATTGGTTACAGACATTGCAATTTCTAACTTTCATTTTTCGTTGATTAGTCGCCGCTTAAAGAGCGTGACCCCCCGAAATTTCTTGACACTACCCAAGTAGGCTCATATCAACCTAAACATCGCTGACCTTTCATTTCAAGTGATCATTACTCATTAACTAATTGTCCTATTCTTTAATAAAATACGTCTTTGCAAGTATAAAGTATTGCAAGTATTGGTTACAGACATTGCAATTTCTAACTTTCATTTTTCGTTGATTAGTCGCCGCTTAAAGAGCATGACCTGGAAACTAGCTACTGCCTGACCTGACACGCGTGACCCATAACCGAATAAACATAAACACTGCTAATTACACAAAAACTAATCAACCGATTAAATTAAAAATTGTAGGGCAGAAAGAAAGTACAAAATCCCGTCTATCCTGTAAATTTCAATCTGCTACTTTCAAAATTGATCGAGTAGTTAGCGTCTAACCGAATTGACCTATTTGCGACCTACGTGACCTAGAATTAACCACGCTGCCTTAACTGGCTGACCTCGATAGATTATGTGTTAATTACTCCAAAACTAAACAATCAATTCTTTGGATTATTATATGTACTGAAAGATAATTGAATAACGCATCATTCCATATAAGTTTCAATTTGATACGTTCAAAATTCACTGAGTATACAGCCTAAAGCTACGTGACCTGTATGTGACCTAGGTCAAATACATTTGACTTCGACTTTGACTAGTTTTAGATTGAATAAATCAAGGGGTTACTCTTTTTAAACAGCTCGTTTTCTCTTGTTGTTTTAGCTACAAAAAAAACAAGACCAGTTCTAAAAAGCCCATAAAAAGACCTATCGGTCCATACCAACTTTGTCCGCCCTGTTTTAGGGTAAACGTATCAAATTCATGCCCGTTGTTTGATTATTTTTTATTATTAAAATCCAATAATTTCATATAGAATAATATATCAGAAAAATGCTTCAATTTAATGTTATAGTGTTATTAAAATAAAGATAAAGCTATTAACTAACAATGCCTTATGGTTTGGTAACATTAAAAGGGAAAATTGCCCAATTTTGGGCCCAATAAGAAACAAAAATGGGTTACATTAATATTTTGGGGCTGTAAAAATTTAATTGTTTATTACCTTATTAACAACACTATCATGCCCTCTAATTTCATAAAGATCTAACTGGCACATATTGAGAAATAAGCCTTCAAACAGCCCCACCCCCCTCTTCTAAATTTCAATTTTGCATTATTTTGCATGGGTAAATTCATAATTTGCATGCTATCAAGTTAAAATTTTTCATACAAGCCAGTATCAATGACATGAAACTATATGACAAATTTCAATTTGATAGCTGCATTTTTTCAACTTTCACTCAGACTTGACAAGTTAACTTTATGAAAAAAGTCGATTATAACGACTTTCAATTGGAGGTCAAGGGGTCAAATTTTGTAGTTTCAAAGCTGATATTTCATTGGCTACTACCTTATAGAGTACATTTTCCTACCCTTCAATTTCATAAAGATCCAAGGTGCACATTTTGAGAAATAAGCTGTGTAAAACTCTCCCCACCCCCATCGTTCAAGATATTTGCATTATATTGCAGCCTCAAACTCACAATTTGCATGCTATCAAGTTAAAATTTTTCATACAAGTCAGTATCAATGACATGAAACTATATGACAAATTTCAATTTGATAGCTGCATTTTTTCAACTTTCACTTAGACTTGACAAGTTAACTTTATGGAAAAAGTCGATTATAACGACTTTCAATTGGAGGTCAAGGGGTCAAATTTTGTAGTTCCAAAGCTCAAATTTCATTGGCTACTACCTTATAGAGTACATTTTCCTACCCTCTAATTTCATAAAGATCCAAGGTGCACATTTTGAGAAATAAGCTGTCTAAAACTCTCCCCACCCCCATCGTTCAAGATATTTGCATTATTTTGCAGCCTCAAACTCACAATTTGCATGCTATCAAGTTAAAAAAAATTTGATATCTATAAATGAAACTTCTAGAAGTCGATGTTGTCTATACACTTAAAAATAAGTTAATTACTTACTAATCCAAATGTCTTATGTTTTTCCATATCATATAATAATCACAATAAAAGATAACACTAAAGTGTTGATTTTCAGACATCTTTCAACACGCTTATCTTTATGTAATTATGCTATTCTTGTATTATTTTTCCGATTTTTGTTATTATTTCATTGCTTTATTGTTTTTGTTTAACTTTACCAACCTATACAACATATGCATTAGACATTTCTTATTACAATTTAACTTAAGTGAAATTGAATTACACGTATTTATATTATGTTATGTAACAGAGAGTTCCTTTTATAAGGATGATAGGTATTAGTTTTCTATCACTAAATGTAAGGGGTCTGAGAGATAGTACTAAACGAGATAAAATCTTCCGCTGGCTTAAAACTCAACCAGAGAAATTAATATTTTTACAAGAAACGCATAGTTGTTTTGAAGATGAGGTTAAATGGGTTGATGAATGGGGATCACCCATTTATTTTTCACATGGACGAACAAATTCCTCCGGAACTGCAATATTGATTAATAATAATGACTGTGTCACAATTAAAAAACAAATTGTTGATGATGATGGTTACTACGTGTTACTAATTACAGAAATTTTGAATTTTACGTTGATTTTAGTAAATATCTACAGTCCAATATCTGATAGGGATCAACAAAATTACTATAGTAAAATTTTAGATGCTCTGACTACAATACCGAATGATTTTGAAAATTGTATTTTCATTTTGGGAGGGGATTTTAATAATATTTTGAATAAAGAACTTGACAGGTATGGGGGAAATTATAAACAAAAACTCAAAGGCAAACAAGAAATTATTAATATTATAAACCAGCTTCAGCTTTTCGATGTTTTTAGGCAACTACATAAGGATATAAAAAAATTCACATGGCCAAAAAATAACCCGGTAATACAAAGTAGGCTAGATTATTTTTTTATCTCTGAAGAACTACAAGACTTTGTAAATGAATCAGACATCAGACCTACATTTTTTTCGGATCATTCATCTATTTTTCTAGATCTTATTTTTGTTAAATATAAGCATGCTCCGGGACTTTGGATTTTTAACTCCTCGTTGGTTGAAGATGATACTTATGTGCAAAAAATAAAAGATTCATTGCCTATTTGGAAGAATGAATTTTACGATTCGTCAGATAAAAATGGGTTGTGGGACTTCATCAAATATAAAATAAAAGTAAATACTATAATATATTCTAAGCAGAAGCAAAAAATCAAAAGAAAATTAAAAGATGACCTATTGAACGATTTTCAAGAGCTAGAAAATCAATTAAATAACGTAAAACTTGATCAAGATTTAGAGGAGGTTTATAAGAGACATTCATATATTAAATGTAAATTAGACGATATATATACACAGGAATCAAAGGGGGCTCAAATTCGGTCGAAACAGTATTGGTATAAGGAAGGAGAAAAGAACACTAAATTATTTTTAAATCTAGAAAAAAGTAACAATTCTAAAACTACAATACAAAAATTATTAAAACAAGACGGCAGTTACACACGTAATCCTTTAGAAATAAACAATGACATTTATATTTATTATAAACGTCTTTACTCCTCTAATGAGTTTTCATATTCAAATTATGCAACTTTCATGAAAAAGTCGAAAAATTTAAATACCCTTGATGATTACGAAAAAGATATATTGGAGTATAAAATTGATGCTAAAGAGATAGAATCTGCTATTAAATCATTTAAAATAAATAAATCTCCAGGAAATGACGGTCTTACCGCAGAGTTTTATAACGCATTCTTTCCCTCAATAAGTATATTTTTACTTAATTCAATTAATTATAGTTTCGAAAACAATCTTTTATCAACAAGCCAAAGGCAATCGGTAATAAAACTGATACCAAAAGGGAACAAGGATAAATTCATACTTAATAACTGGAGGCCGATTACACTGGTAAATTTAGATACTAAAATTATAAGTAAAATTCTATCAAACAGGTTAAAACACTTCTTACATAAACTTATACATCCGAACCAAACTGCTTTCGTTCCAAACCGACATATTCAAGAAAACATTAAGATAATAGATGATTGTTTTGAACTTGCTCGTCAAAAAAAAATTGTTGGCTTCCTGCTTGCTGTTGATTTTCAAAAAGCTTTTGACAGTATAAGTCATAACTTCATTTTTGACTCATTACGAAAATACGGTTTTGGTCGAAATTTTATTAGGTGGATCAAGATACTATATAAGAACATCCAATGTTCAGTGGTAAACAATAAACTTACAACTAAATATTTTAATGTGTTAAATGGTGTGAGACAAGGTGATCCAATGTCTTCAAACTTGTTTAATTTAGTTATAGAGATTTTGTTACAAGCGATACGGAATGAAAGCGAAATACATGGAATTGTCTTCGGCATGAAGGAAGTAAAAATCATCAGCTATGCAGATGACTTAACTGCCCTCTTAAACGATTTTGCTTCTGCACGTCATCTTTTAGAAGTTTTGAGGTTGTTCAGTTTAGTTTCTGGTCTTAAGATAAATATCAGTAAAACTGAGGCCATTAATTTAAATATTAATAAAATTAGTTTTAGAAACAGTATGAAAACTCTAAAAATCAAAATTTGTGAAAACAGTATTAAAATATTAGGTATCTATTTCTCCATCAGTACGGAATTAATGATTAAAGCAAACTTTTTAGATAAACTACCAGAAATTAATTGTATTATAAGTATTTGGAATAAACACAAACTTAATCTTTCAGGTAAAATACAAATTATAAAGACTTTTATTATTTCAAAGATAACTTATTCTGCTTCTGCAATTTACCTCCCAACTACATTTCTGGACACTGTGAATACAATTTTATATAAATATTTGTGGAATGGACCAGATAAAATAAAACGAGATTGTATCGTACAAGATTATAATTTGGGGGGTTTGAAAATGATAAATATACACGAATTTTATAAAAGTAATTGCTTATTTTGGATAAAAAAGATTATGACTTCTAAGAATCAAACCTGGTTAATACCGTTTAATTATATAATGTCATGTTATAGTGGTACGTTACTTCCTGTTTGTAACTATCCAGAAAATCTTGAAATCCGTAGTCCATTTTATAAAAGTATCTTTAAAAATTGGTTTTCAGTCTATACAAAGCATATTGATAAATTGGACGAAATTGAATATCAAATTATTTGGAATAATGAAAATATAAGAATAGATAAGAAAGTAGTTTTTGATTCGAAGCTTTTAGAAAATGGATTATTATTTGTGTCTGACATCTTTGTTAGCGAGATAAATAAAATATCAAACAATTTAAATCTAAGATTTTCAGGAATCAAAAATTCAATAACAAAAGCATTCCCCAACATTAATAAGAACATACTAACTCAAGATGTTTCTCCAATTGATTTGATAAATCAGAATTTAATTAAAATATATAAACATAACTTATACAGTATTAAATCAAAACACATATATGATAGACAAATTAGGAATTACTATGTAAAGCCCACTGGAATTAGAACTTGGGAAAATTTTCTAAATATCGAACTAACCGAAGAAGAACTTAAACTCATTTTTAATAAACTGAATAATATTATTTGTAATGTTCAGATCCGAAACTTTGAATATAAATTTTTACATCACATTATTTTTACAAACAATATACTATGTAAAATTGGTAAAGAAAGCAGTACGCTATGTGATTTCTGCTCGGAAAGTATTGAATCTATAGAACATAATATATTTCTTTTTTGTAATAAATCTCAAATTTTATGGAACCATCTTTCTAAGCAATTTTTTGATAAAAATATTTTGATTAATCTCACAACTTTCGTAAAAATCTTTGGAATTTTAGAAAGTGATACAAATATTTCAAAACCACTGTGGCATTATATTAACCACGTTATCATTCTAACAAAATATTATATATATAAAACATTAATTATAACGACTTTCAATTGGAGGTCAAGGGGTCAAATTTTTGAGTTTCAAAGCTCAAATTTCATTGGCTGCTACCTTATTAAATACACTTTCAAGCCCCAAAATTTCATAAAGATCCAAGTTGCCCATTTTGCGAAATAAGCTATGTAAAACCCTCCCCACCACCATCGTTCAAGATATTTGCATTATTTTGCAGCCTCAAACTCACAATTTGCATGCTATCAAGTTAAAATTTTTCATACAAGTCAGTATCAATGACATGAAACTATATGACAAATTTCAATTTGATAGTTGCATTTTTTCAACTTTCACTTAGACTTGACAAGTTAACTTTATGAAAAAAGTCGATTATAACGACTTTCAATTGGAGGTCAAGGGGTCAAATTTTGTAGTTACGCTTGCTCGCTAACCTGGAGGTCCAGGGTTCAATCCCGGCATGGGTCGAGATGATACCTTCGGATTTTTCAACCCGGTTTCCCCCTGTCAGTGATGCAGGTCGGAGGGGCTGACATGGAAAAGCGTCTAGTCGTTCGGATGGGACAATAAACCGAGGCCCCGTGTGCTATTGGCTGTGCACGTTAAAGATCCCTCGACAGTTGGAAATCGAAAATAAGAGCAGGCTAATGCCGCTGTCCTGGCAAAATTTCCCTCATTGCACACTGCATGGCGTTTGCCCGTCCTCAATTAGCCCATATAGGTGCAGAAAGTAGGACGTAAAACTCCATTCATTTCATTTTCATTTCATTTATTTCTGATCCGAATTTTATGAAACTTAGTATGCATGTAAATTCCGATTCGAAATATCATGGAGATATTGAATTTGTGTTTTGCGCATGCGCATTGCTAACTTTCTTATTTCTAAACCGAATTCATTCAAAATTGGCATGCATGTGTATAATAAGATTCAAAATATCATGGACATATTAAATTTATGTAGTGCGCATGCGCATCGCCAACTTACTTATTTCTTATCAGAATTTCTTCAAAATTAGTCGGGAAATAATTTTGAAAATAGTGCTTTCTGACACATAGGCTTCTAATTGGGACATCCGTACAAAAACCATATTTTGAAATTTCTGATAAATAAAGTGGGGAAGGGGGGTGGGGGATGAAAATGGGGTAAAAGTTTTAGATCTCGGCCTCATTCTCTCGTCATAAGAAAATATGCTAACAGACAACCACCCTTCCTTTAACGTGGTGCCCATGTACCAAGTATTAACTTTTGATAGCAATTGTAACTGATCTCGAGTGGCGAAGGTCTCTTCCCATATCGCACTTTGCCCCAAACTATTCCTATCCCCCTTCCCAGTACGTCTCTTTGCCATATCCCCCCGTATGAGCAAGGGGCGAACGGAAAAACGGGGGGGAAATGGGCAAGGGGCGAAATAGGAAGTTTTTGCTAACACAATGGTTGTGATGAGTTGTGTTACACATCGGGTGGCAAACTACCACATTTTACACTGTTCACAAATGGACACGGCACGATCGCCAAAATCAACAACATACGGCGTACCAACTTTTGTCGGGTGTTAAAAATTATTGGAGACTTACAACTTTAGTTTAGGAATCGTCATATTATGTACTATTAATTTTATGCGAATGTAAGAAAACTGTTCTTTTTCATGACCAAGTTTTTTGTATTCTTGGCTTACAGTCCAAAAATTAGGCATAATAAACATAATATTGTAATCTTTATTCATCAAGCAGAATAATAATACGACGAGAGATTTACACAGGATATAATCTGTAGTTTGAACTCTTGTATACTACTTAATGATGAAATATCTTCAGAGAAAGCGTGAAGTGGTTCAATCGAGGATAGCAGATAGTAGGAATGAAACATAGAGTTTGGAGCTAGTAAAAAATGTTCTTAGCTTGTGACCATGAATTGCTATAATTATTAGAGGATCCCATAGAATCGGAAACAATTGAGTTCATAATGAATCCAAGATGAGAAAACAGTTAAAATGAAATTGACCAAATTTGACGCAAATAATGGCCAAATACTTATGAAAGATTATCTTTTTAGATCAGCATTAATTGAAAGCGAACTGTCAATAAAGATTTTAGATCCTAAGTGTTAGCATAAACATATATATAAATGAATAGCTAGCAGGACCCGAGGGGGGTTAGTGACCCCTAAACATAAAACTGTTACCAGTTGTTGTTTATATTTTATCAAGGGCTATTTTTAAAAAGGAAAGACGTGTTATAGTAATTGTCTAATCGAGCGTACTCTTGTTTTTATCTCAATTGAGCTGTAGGAGAGGATTTTTATTTGATACAGTAAGGTTTTTGAAATATGTTAATAAGACACTACACTATATATCACACAACAGCATCGTCGACTTCATTCAGAAGTGAGTCATCTGTCATCCTTGATTACTGAAATCTATATGTCTGCCTTTGAATTTAAGTCCATGACGACTTCACCAATTGCTCTGAACTGCTGGTTGATGTTACCTGTGTCGTACTCGGAGAAGAGGATTCCTATGTTCTATTAAACTAAAGCATTTTAATGCTCAGCTTAAACTGGCGAAGGTTACCGCGGATTCATGTTGAAGTACATATATAGGAGAAAATAAAATAACTCTTAAAGTACGACATCAACACAAGCCCGGTAATTAAGGACCATCTACTGTGTCTGAAAACCTTGTATTTGGAAGAAAACCGACACATAACGTCAACTTTAACAAAACCAAGGTATTGACAATCAACAAGCATAATTGATAAAACCTGAAGACTGCATGAAGATATCATCATCAGAGGACATCAGTCTACTTAAACATATATGAAGGTGTGCGCTTATCTCATGAATAGGATAAACTATACTGTATGCGTGGTACGATGATATCACATAATGTGGGATCATCTGAGGTGGCTATATAGCCAAACCTCAACTCCAGTATCAGCACTGCACTGATGAGGCACAGAAGGCCGATACAGTACTGTTTGCAGTTAGTTATACTGTATTCTATATTAGTTAATAAAAAACTATTTCAACTGCCTTGATATTCATTTGTTTAAAGAAACAGTCTGATTTTTTTTTTTTTTATGTAAATTTTTTGTTTTTTCTCAAATTTGAGAAAACTATACACCAAAATCTCTAACTATGTGTCCTTTAATGTATCTGAAAGTTTTAACTTAAAAAAATCCAGCCGTAAATTTTAAAACGCCAATAACATTCTGAACTATTTAAAAACCTTGCGTAAGATTTTTAAGTGTGTCATATTTTTTGGACGCTGATATAATACTACTAAACGGATTTGAGTAAAAAAAAACGCCTAATTGTAGAGAAATGTTTTGACTATATATTGTAAAGGTTTCAGTTAGAAATATCGAGCCATTATTAAGCCAAACACAAAAACTTGGTCAAACTGCTTAATTAACAATAAGTATATAGTTTTATTACCAAACGCCTTTCGGCATATAAGTAGTTTAACATTACATATAATACATAATATATATTTCAAGATGACGGGAGATGGACAAAACATTGCAAAAACTAAAACTTGTATTAAAGTAGTTTCTCACTCCTAGAAAGGAATTTTCCTAATCTAGTTAAAGTTTTGATATCGTTTGATGTTAAGAGTTTAACTAGTTTGTACATGGTTGGATTTTTCCAGAAATAGGAACTAATATATAGTTCTCGAAGATGTTGATTGGATGGACATAATAGGATATGATGTAGTTCATCCTGAATTTCGTTAAGATGACACTTTGGGCATATTCTGTCGAGTCGTTTTATATTCTCGTATCTACCTCTCTCAATCTTTAAATTATGGGCCGATATACGGTACTTGCAAATCAGTTTTTGAAACTCCAAAGATTTTGAGAGATAGAATTGGAGTTCAAACTTAGTTTCAAAACAATAGTAAAGTATGTGTTTTGAAGAGGTATAAATATTGCTAATACTTTGTTGTATATAATTATCTTTTAACCTTTGAGAAAATTCAGATATAAAACACTTTTCATTAACAATGCCTTGGTTATTCCAAGCATACAAAAATCCATTATTACTTAATATTTCTTTGACATAATTCAACCATGGGTTATAACTAGCACCATTAATATAACAGTTAAACATATCATCATAACATGTTTTTAATAATAGATTTTCACTTTTGAGAATTTTTAGCCAGTATTTTACTATATTTATCTGTCTGTGAGTCTCATAAGACAACCTACCTAATTCAAACCTAACTACTACATTGGTAGAGGAATTTCGAACACCAATGATTCTTTTGCAGAAACTAGTATGAACCTTTTCGATATCATTAGATTTTGTATAACCCCATACCTCAGATGCGTAATTTAGTATAGAACCAACATATGTATCAAACAATGACAGATTGGTTTTAATATTGTAGAAATCGTCATCAATATTTCTCAAGAGACCATAACATGCTTTCTCGCCTTGAGCAGCGATAGTTTTCTGTGCTAGATTAAATTTACCATTATAATTAAACACTAATCCTAAATAATTAAAATTATTTACAATTTCAATTGCAGTGCCCCGATACGTCCAACTTTCGTTTTGATGGATCTTACCCCCATTTCTAAAGACTATGATTTTGGTTTTAACAATATTCACATTAAGATCGTTATCAGTACAGAAATCACTTAAAATATCAATACTCAGTTGCAAATCTCTCGGGGTTTCGCTCAGTAGTACCGTGTCGTCAGCATACATAATCAAGAACAGATTAATATCCTGGATTTTGATTGATTTACAATCGCTATTAATTAACCGTTCCTCAATATCACTCACATATAGAGAGTAGAGCAATGGGGATAAGGATTCGCCCTGCAGGACTCCAAGACTACACTTAAAATATTCCGATAACTCACCATTAAGTTTAACACAGGATTTTAGTTTACTGTACATAGACCTGACCACAGTTAAGAACTTGCCTGTAATTAGTACTTCCTGTTTGTAATCAACCTTTTAAGAACAAATTCAGTTTGATCACGAATATGCATAGGTATAATGAGCATACATTAGAAATTCTGTCCGGTAACATTTGCGATTTTTTGATAATAGAAACTTTTTTCAAAAAAGCAGAATAGCCCTTTAAAAATGTATCTCCCTCATTAATAAATTGTTTCAACAATACATATCGTTGTTTATTTGTTAGTTGTCATTCACCTTTTGATTTATTTAGTACTTTATCAATTTATTACTTATCGACATATGTATGTTATTTTAAGAATCATCATGCTCTGTTTTGTATCAATTAGATTATAATATAATATACCAACCAACCACTTTTATCATTATGTGCCTAAGAATGACGGGGGAAACACGTCGAAACTTTGCAACTTTAACCAGTGATTGACGCTTCATTGGGCTTTGTCTATATATTGTTAAATGTTTTATTACGCTTAGTATTTATAGACAATTAAATATTTTAATATAAGGTATGTCATATTTTTATAGTTTGTGTATTTTGGTGACTACTTGTCCCTCATCTTCATTTTAAAAAAAGGTAAAATATAACAATTTAACATTCATTATAATAATGCAATCTTTTCAGTTATTAGAAAAAGTTGCAAATATATTGACTTCTGCATTTTATATATTTTAACTAATATTTCTCAGTCCAATTAAAAGAGAACTATAGGCTAAGGATATCCAGGGTCCAATCCCTGCATGGGTCGAGATGATTCCTTTGGAATTTCAACCCGGTTTCTCCCTGATAGTGATGAAAGGTCGGAAGGGGCTGACATGGTAAAAGCGTTTAGTCGTTCGGAATGGCCAATTTTGAGTTTTATGATTAAATGATCTGAGGAATTGTGTAGAAAGTAGATTTATAAATTAAAACATTTTAATCTTAGATTGATATATCGTAAAAAAGTAAAATAAAAAAGCAACACAAACCGTGAAATCAATCTAATAAAGACGTAGTAACATCTGGAAGTTGTTTAAAAATGATTCTACTTGTTGACTCGTGCAAGCCTTGAGATGCTCCATTAATAAGTATGCTTTACGGTTGCCAATGATTTTCTATTAGACAGTGGCTAGTTTTACGGCATCGTAAAGAAAATTCTGTGGACTTTTTTTTACGGCACTTCCTGTCACGCGTGCGCAACGTTCAAAATGAAGTTCTAAATTGGCTATTTTTACGTTAGTAGCATAAACAATATTATTTGTTCTATTTTTACGGCACTCGAATCTTATATTTTATGTCATATATTTAATTATAGGGTGCCGTAAAAATAGCCACTGTGTTTCTATAAACCTTATCCGCTGATTTATACCTATATGGACTAATGTCGAGGATAAAAAACTTGATAAAGTCCATGAGCTTGTTGAGACTACAAGAGTTAACTACTCTCTTTTAAATTTTGTCTCAAATTATTGTATAAGATACATTGTACGAAATCAGAAGAAAAAAGGCATAACTCATATTTCTTTTCTAACACAGGCTTACCTAGACAAAACATTGGAAAAAAGATAGTGATTAACAAAAAATGAAGATACATTGGAAAATGTTACTTTTTATCTCTGTGTGTGTCACTTTGGGGCTGTTTCTGGGCGGTAAGTCAAACTGATGTTTGTAACAAAATTAGAAGCTAGGTTTAAAATATCGGACGCATGTTTCTTAGTTATCTTTGATGTGTATTGGAGACACTGGTAGCATAGATTTGTGCTTTTGATTTTTTGTTCTTTGAACTTCGACCTAAGTAAAAGTTTATATACCCCACTATCACAAAGCATCTAAGATAGAAAAAATTGTACCAAGAATTTCAAACCATGTTACGGGTACGGAATAAATTATTAATGTAATCCCTTCTGTACTGTCTTGTAACAAAAAAATCCCAATTTTTGAACGATAATTTTTTTAACCAGCTTAAGTTTCATTTTTAGGTCAATGGAATGAGGTTAGATTTTCAGATGTTTTCAAAACTGTAAGTGAAGTAGGCCTACTAAATCAATTTTTATGTTTAACGCAAGTTTAAATACCGATTTAAGTTACTACAGTTAGGACTCTGGACTGTATGTTTAGACCATGGATGAGTTTCAATATCTTTTAAAAAAGGGTATTGGAGACCTTTCACGAAATTAATCACCTTTAGTCGCGTATAATTCTGAAAACAAATTTCGGTCGACACTTATACTGTAATTTTAGCTGAAACAATTCTGTTTCTGAGATGAAAGTCGAGCGGAAGATGACAGTGTCTATTTAACCCATCGAATGCTCTGTCATGTTAAGTTCTATAACACAGTGGTTAGCTCATCGTAGTTCTTTACAAACATGACGTCAGTTGCTTGAATACGAGGAATTGAAGGTTGTTAAGTTTGAGAGTTTGGTTCTCGATCAGGGTGTGACCTTGAATAAGTCATCTTCACTCATATTTCCAGTCCACCCAGCTGTAAATGGGTACGGATAATCCGGGAAAGATCAATGCCAAGAGGTTTGGTTAAACTGGGAGAAAGCTGGGAGAAAGGCATGTTCCTTTAGCAACGGCTATCATTTCATTTCATTTCATTACATTAATCCGTTGCTATCATGATAAGCTTTTCTCGTCATTAACTTTGATTGGTCGAACGATTATGGTCGACCAGTTATATTCCTTGTAACAAATTATTGCGGGAAAACTTTCGAATGACCAGACGTCAAATTTCATGTAGCAAATTTACCTTGTGATAATCGAGTCTCAACGGTCATAAATTGAATGTGACGTATAGTGTTTTTTAAACGAGGTTATTAGTTGATAATGACGGGAAAACCCCGTCAATCCAGCAACGGTCTAACGTTGCTGAAGGAACATGGGAGAAAGGAACCTAAGTTGTTATCCTTGTATAATATAGATCAGTGGTTCCCAACCTTTTTCAAGCTGTGGCCCAAATTCACGAAGCTCCCAGAGCCATGGCCCCCTGTTCAATTCCAAAGTTTAATAAAAAGTTTTGCTAGAGAAAAAATAATATACATACTCATGCGCCATGGCCCCCTGACAAACACCCCATGGCCCCGAGGTTGGGAACCACTGATATAGATGTTTCTTTCTTTCTTTTGTTTACTAACTGAAACTGGTTTTGTTAAATTCTCAAACACAGTAACAATATCACAATCGTATATCACGTCCGACAAACAGAGATCTAGGACTATATTTGATAGATACACTTTCTTTTCAGGAATACCAGCCCATACGTTTCCATATTGATGACACGTCCATGCAAATAAATCACCGTCGAATGGTACTACAACAACAGTGTAAGAATTCATCTAACAATGACATTAAATTTGCAAGACAAAAATTACTGGGATATAAGAATTTTATTTATTGTTCCATACCAAAGGTTGCATCTACCACGTGGAAACAAATTATCTTAGAATTGAATATGAAATACCAAAATTATTCTGTCAGAGATACAATGAATAATATCCATGAAAGGAGAAATGATTATTGGGACAATTATAAATTAAAGGACACAAGGAATGTCTTAGACCGTTCACAAAAAATGATAATTGTACGGGAACCCTACTCAAGATTATTGTCAGCTTATGTTAATAAGGTTTTTATACCGGTAACAATGATATTTTGGAAATCAACCTGGCAATACGTAAAGAGGCAACGATCAGTCGTAAGAGAAAAATGTGTAGATTTTACATTTCCTGAAATAGTTCGCTATGTTATCAATGCTATTAAAACCAATACTCTTGTTAACACTCATTTCAGGACTATGAATAGTCTTTGTAAACCTTGTGATATCCATTATGACACGATTATCAAATTTGAGTCTTTAAACAGAGACACGATATACATATTAAATAAACTGAACAGATCAGATGTGTATAATAAAAGTAACACACTGGTTCAACACAATATTGAAATAAGTATGATCCACCAAATTAATAACGCCTTTAAAAAGAATGTTGGGCAATGTCAATCAAAGACTGAAAAAATCAGACGCTTATGGCGCAGTTTTCAAATTCGTGGTTTCATAGGACACAAAGTAAATTATTCCTTGAGTAAAGAGGTAGAAAAAAATATCAGTGAAAAAGAATTCTTTGATTATGTGCTTAAGGCAAGTAAAATAGGAACACATTCTGATCATATAAAGAATAAAAAATTAGCACTAATTGAAGCCTATAGCCAAATATCCTATACAGATTTGAACGAACTGAGCGAAATATTTAAACAGGATTGTGATGTATTCGGATATGATTGCAGACCTGATATTCTTTTTGACCGTGAAAAGTATCCACCTTCCACTAACTTTTTTGATATATGGTCTTTATAAGATAGTGAAGATTTCACAACTTCCCCTTTATCTGATCAGCGTTATTCTTATAGCATATAATTTTCAGATTCCTCTCAATTGTCAGTCTTGTGATGCAGGCACCTTTAGTCAAGCAAACAAACGTCCAACATAATAATTATACATTATCTTATCTCTTTATACACATAACAAGTCGGAGTAAATAAAGATATGAGGCACAGAAAAATTGTACAAGTAATGTGAACTGTTTATAATATAATATCAAAAAATATATTCAAAATAAAGTAATAGTTGACAAAACAATGTTTATTTATTCACTTGTCTATTAAGTTGTCACATGATATTGGAAAGATCACCTCTGTGCTGACATCACCAGCGGCTGATATCTGATATCATGACAGTCATCACTGGTGTGATAAGTCCAATATCATATGACAACATCAAATAGAATACTTTCCTGGGTGTGAATGTTTTGTAATGCGACATAGAGTTGACAAGCTCTGTCACAGAGTGACATCAGATGTTTCAGGAGGTTTAACAATAGCAGACTCGCTAACGATACACGCCGCCTAGTTGGGATCCATCCTATACGAACCTATGGCGGAAGTCCGGGAATACTCATTCTCGCTGTTTGAACGCCTCTCAGGTCTTAACGAATTGGCCCACCTTTATAAATTTACGTTTTTCGGAAATTTCGAAGAATCTTCTCATCGATGGAATGTAAAAACTTAACAAAAAATTCCCTAAAGTACCGTCTTACACTGAAACAAAATTTGAAGCAGTCACAGACGACGGAAGTCGGGATAATTAATTTAATTTAATGTAAACTTACAAAAATTATATTTTCTGTCAAAGGCATTCTAAGACTAACAGTAGCATTGTCAGGTTGATATTCCAATTCTCATAAAATAATCTCAAAAACTTTTTAACTTCCACAGGCAGTAGAGTTGTCATTCGATTTGATTCATCTAAATATCAGCTCAGATAAGTGCGATGTTAATGCAATCAACTTTGAATTTTCAAATTTGCTGAAATGGGAGTAAGTTACCTTGCCCGGCAAGCTATCTTTGTAGTACTTATCCCTTTTATTATTCCTGCAAACTTATCTTGCAGTACACTCTCTACTGACACATATAATGTATGAAATTGAGTAAGTATTTTTATACGTGTGCTAGGAACTAGAAAAGTTATTGGAATGTTTTATTTATCTGTAAAACTCTTATCATTGATTGAACAATTTGATACAATTGTATCAGGATGTTTATTTCAGGTTTTATAGCCGCCTGAAAATTGCAATTTTAAAAGGCCCTGTCAAGTGACCTTATTTACATACGACACAAATTATTTTATACTCTTACTATGCCTGAACTACACTTTTCAATGATAAATAACACAATATATTTGATTCCAGATTCTGCGTTTTAGAATTTGAAAATATTATGCCAAGTTACATTGTAACTGCGTGCTGGTATTCCCGCACCCCTTTTAGTTAACCTGCCTGTGTATTGAACTTTATTAACTTTAAAAAGCTATGTCACGTGACCTAATTTGCATACGACAAAAATTATTTTTGATTATAATTATGCTTGATCTACGCTTTCCAATGATATTCGATTGTTACAGATATAGAGGATCTTAAACGAGTGCTTATGTCATATCAAATTTATGAAATGAGTTGCCGGATTTAATATTCCCCGAACCTTGGCGAGGGAAATATTTAATTCGGCAACGAATTTCATAAATTTTATATGACATAAGCACGAGTTTAAGATTCTATTTATCACACAACTATCGATACATGCATGTTTTCCTAAAATTCAATGCATTTTTCGCCAATTTTCAGTTTTATCTTTTTGCAAACTAAACTATCACGTCATTCTTTTCTGACGTCATAGAGCTAGTAACTAGGTTAGGCGCGTTCACGTATGCTTAAATGTCCTTGCGCTAACAAATAACATCAAGAAAAATACTTTCATGTGCTAACTAAATTAATTTTTTTAATCAAAGTAATGTTTTTCGGAACAATTTTAATGAAAATTACATGCTCTGCATTGTTAATTTTAACGGAGTCGCCAATGTCAAAGGTTCTGTGTAACTGGCGCATGAATACATGACCTTAATTCTACCTAATAGACCTTTTCACGATAAAAGCCGCGCATGCGCATAAATACCCTTGAGTGGCAAGCCGTCTGTTTACATTCGATACAAGATGGCGTCCATCGATAAATTGAGAAAATTGAAACTAACTGATTTGAGAGTTCTTGCGATCGAGAAAGGGATAGATGCCAATGGTAAAAAGAAACAAGAGTTGATAGAAGACTTGTTAAACAGCCAGGTTCCAACTTCGGTTTTGACACCCGTACATATCCAGTCAATGCCCGTCATCAATCCAACGCCAACCAAGTCTTCCACCAACGTCAACGATAAAGAGAACCTGCCTCCCTTTCATCGAGTCAAATATCTGCCGCAACTACGTTACCGTACGTAAAAGTTTTGTTTACGATGATTTACGACTTCCTGATAACGAGAGCAACAGAGTCAGGTGGAAGTGCTAATAATTTTAAAGGACTTGACAAGGCAGTCAAACACCATGATGCAGGAGACGTGAAAAACATTTCACATGCAAAGGTACGTAATCGTCCAACCTCCTAATTACCTCAGTTAATATGGTACACAGCTTTTTTGCATGACACCTAATATTTGTGTAGAGTAAAGAGCTCCCCCCTCCTTACCTCACACACACACACACAATTATTGTCTCATAATTACCTAGATCTACACATTTAGTCTAGTTTACTAATATAACTTTATCAAATATTAGGCCTAGAGACAAGGAACAGAAATTTACTCTCATCCTTACAGTCCCTACAGTGTTTTATATTTTTTAAATAGGCCTACTAGATATTTTATTTAATCTCAGATTAAACAAGTCCATAACTCACCAAGGTTTGTTAACAAAAAAACAACACAAGAATTGTTTTTCTCAGGTCAATGATACAACAATGTATGTGAGAGCTCTGTGTCAGGCATCCATGAAGAAGATGACTTACCAAGTTTTTATTTGTTTCTCAAAGGAAAATGAAGAGCAACATTCCATAGACTATGCTTATTGTCAGTGTCCAATTGGGTACGTTTCATAGACAATACATAATACTCATGATGAGATTGAGAGAACATTATAAATCAAAATATGTGCTAGAGTACCTGAAAATCTGATAGAACAGTGCTGAAGTATGACTGTAAATGTAGCATCAAGCTTCAGAAAACTAATACCAGAATAACATTTTTCATACCTTATGTGTTTTTTGTTCTTTTGTAGGGCAGCACAAGCTTGTAGCCATATCGGAGCTCTGTTATTTGCTTTGAAAGATCTATGTCCACAATCTGTAACAGGTGCATCATGTACATCTACCCTTTGTACCTGGAATGTTCCTCGAGGAGAAGCCAAACCCCTTCCAGTCAGTGCATTCAAAAGGGGAAATGAAGACAGTAATTTTGACCCACGGCATAGTTTGGACAGACAGAATGATATGGAAAAGACCTTAGCTGCACTACAAGGTCTAAAGGAGATTTTCCCCAGAACAGGTAAATGATAATAATCAAACAAAAACAGAATTAATGTTTGCAAAAGAATTATTTTTTTATTCCATTAAAGAACTTATATGTGCAAGACTGCAAAGTATATTCTAATTTTTAACAGTAGGCCTACAGTATTATATTAATACAAATTTACTTCATTTATTTAGAAAATAATACAATGTACTAAATTTCAAATTATATTTTTAAGGTATGTCACATTTGTGGAATATTCCTGATCCAGTGCCAGGTATGTGTATGGAGGAAGAAGTTGAGACAAGCATTAATCCACTTTACCAAAAAATGATGAAGATGCTTTATACAGAGGGTAACTGTAAGTAAAATACAATATATTATAAATAAAGTGCACACATTATATAAATATAAGAATATAATATATTATATTATAATGTGGAAAACATAGTTAACAGTTAATTAATTCATATACTCTCCCAAAAAAGAAACGCAACATACGAGAATAGAAATTTTACTTCAATTTTTTAACATCATGTTTTTAACAGAAATAATCATCATATAACAATGAAAATTTACACACTCGTTGTTTAAACCCTAATGTTCACTAAAATGTCAAAGTGTTCCAATTAAAGGCCAAAGTGCTCAGATGACGTCACTAAAATGTCAATATCTATTGCGTCCACCATTAGCCTGTAACACAGTACGGACTCTTCTCGGCATAGACATGATCAATCGACGAATTCGATCTTGTGGAATTCTCCGCCATTCTTGCACAAGAGCCTGCTGTAGCTCCTGGAGAGATTGTGGCGCTGGATGACGCCTGCGCACACGTCGATCCAATTCATCCAACAAATGTTCTATTGGGTTCAAATCTGGTGATTTTGATGGCCAAGAGGGCACTGTGACATTCTGGTTATTTAAAAAGTCAACAGTAGCCCGAGCTGTATGCGGGCGAGCGTTGTCGTGCTGAAAGATTTCCCTATGGAGATTCATTGCGTGCAGCATGTGTAGTGTCAAAATCTCATCTCTATATCGAGCGGGGTTAAGGTTGCCGGGAATGTGCATCAGATGAGTTTTTCAGGCGTAGGTTATGGCAGCCCACATCATCACACTTCCTCTGCCGAAATGGTCGACCTCAAGGATGCAGTTCCTTGTGAACCTCTCATTCCTTCGTCTGTAGACTCGTATACGGCCATCTCTTTTCTGCAGCATAAATCGTGATTCGTCGTTGAACCACACCCCTCTCCACATGCACAGGTTCCAGTTCCTTACTCTGTTGCACCATCGGACCCTTTCAACTCGATGCCGACGTGTTAGTTCTTTGCCAAAGTAAGGTCGTAAGGCACGTAAGCCGTTTTCAGGGAGACGGTTTCTAACAGTCTGTGCAGATTTGTGAAATTTGATGCCGTTGCTGTTGCTGTAATCGTTCGATTTCTCATATGCAGTAACCGGATGTAGCGATCTTGTGCTGCAGATGTGATCTTAGGTCGGCCAGAACGTGGACGGTCAGCTGTTGGTACCGGTGCCAGAGTCCGGAAATCGTGCTCCGGTGAACATTACAATATCAAGCAACCGAATTTTGAGATTCGCCGGCCTGGAGACAACCAATGGCGATGTTCCGGGTAGCCGTGTCGAGTCTCGGCATACCGTATCAGGGCTGTGGAACGATGTAACGACTTAATTCAATTAGGCGGTTAGGTGCCTTTTATACCCATCAAACCCACTTGCGGATATTCCATGATTCGCCCCTGCAAGTGCCCTACCCATTCCTCTACCCTTACCCAGAACCGTGTTACTTGGGTTGACCAGAACAGGTCACAGGTGATCAGCAGCCACTATGAAAAGTTTAAAATCAATTATCGGTAATCTAAACTTTAGGATAATCAAGTTTCCTTGTCTCAATCTCGCAAATTGTTGAGAAAATTCAAATTTGAAATTTGAATGTTGCGTTTCTTTTTTGGGAGAGTATATATACAATTCCATTTTACCAATTATAAATCTTGCATAAATGAACAAATAAATGGATCAGTAGTCACGCTTCCTCAAGTAAATAAATGGGCTAATTCCATCCAATAATATATATCATTCATACACCCATTTGTACCTGTGCAAATGAATTAAATAAACAGGTTAATTGGTAGATGACAAGTTATCGCAAACTAGGTAGTTGTTGGTAGTAGGATTGATTCAATTGGATGGTTCTGTGTTGTTTTAAGAATTAAATAAAAAATATACAACTCTATTTATACATACAGTAATCAGTTTTCATTATGACAATATTGTCTTGAAAATTTCTATATTACAGTACCACCATCCAACATTGACATGGAGCTTGTAAAGTACATAGAAGAATATATGCACATTGGTAGAGTAACCAGCTCATTGTTTGGGGATGTAATGTCTTCAGGTCCAAGTCCATCATCTTTGATAAAACAGATAGTTGAGGGGTCTAATCTTGCAAAGTAAGTTTTCATAACATATTCATATTGAGTTTATACCTAAAACATAGTCTATATCTTTACACATTATCACCCCCCTCCCTCCCTCCCTCTCGTATGAATATATGTCCCCAATCTGAATCTGCCATATACACAATTCTGTTTATCAAGTGGTCAATTGCGTTTACACACTAATAATGCTATTGAAACCAATATTTAAATATTGAATATTTAATGGCAAGTCATTCATAACCATTTATCTTCTATTTAGGTACACAAACCTACCTGCAGCTGTGCAGTGGGGAATCGACAAGGAAGGTCAAGCCAGAGAGCAGTACAAGAAGATTAAGAAAGCCATTCATAAAGTCTTTGAAATCCAACCAACTGGTCTGACTCTATATGGAAGCCATGCCTTTCTAGGTGCGTCCAGTGATGGAAAAGTTACTGGAGGGGATAATGTAGGTGTACTGGAAATTAAATGTCCATATTCTTTAAAGGGTACTCTAATCAATAAAAAAGAGATTCCAGAGATAATGGCCATGGGAGACAAAGCTTTCTGTCTTGAAAATACAAACACAGGGCACAGACTTAGACATTCCCATAAATATTATGCTCAGGTACAGGGAGAAATGGCAATAATGGGTTTACCATGGTGTGATTTTATAGTATGGACAGAGGCAGAAAAAAACAACATATGCATTGACAGGATAAACTTTGATGCCAGCTATGTCACTAAATCGATTTGAACCATTCCAATCATATCTTATCAATTAAGAGTTTTATGATGTTACTATAGCAAAAGCTTCAAATAAAATGCTTAGGTTGAGTGGCATTGTCAAAAACTGATTGAAAATTGGAATGGTGAAAATCAATGCTATTTGTGTCTCCCAATACACCTAAACAGTTAAGAAAACCTCATGTTCTGCACTGACAGCTAGGTATTTGGAAGATTAAGGAGACATTAAATTTTTTCTACACTTTTGGCATTTATTTCATTTAAATTTGTACATAACGTATCCAGTATCTTTAAATTAAATATCAATCAAATAATAACAATGTCTATGAACTATTTTAATCATTATGAACCAGAATAAGAATGAAAATATAAGTAGCTAAGACTAGTAGCCTCTATAAATAAATAGTTCGTCTTAGAATGATCTGTAAATCTAAATTATCAAACTTGGCCAATAAGAAAAAAAAAATAAGCAAACCTTTTTTTTAGGTCAAAAATTTTTTTGGCTCAAATTTGTGAAAACTTTACACCAAAATCTGTAACTATGTGCCCTTTAATTTATCTGAAAGTTTTAGCTAAAAAAATCCAGCCGTTAATTTTTAAACGCTAAAAACATGCTAAAATTTGTAAAAACCTTACGTAAGGTTTTTAAGTGTGTTATGTTTTTTGGACGCTGATAGGAAACTACTGAATGGATTTGAGTAAAATAAACGCCTAATTGTATTTAAAGCCAGAAATATTTAGCCATTTAAAGGGCAAACACCAAAACTAGACGGTCAAATTGCTTAATTAACAATAAGTACTCCCTGTTTGTAATTAACCCTTTCAGACCAAATTCAGTTTTATCTAGAAGATATAGAGATACAATAAGCATACTTTAAAAATACTCGTAAGTAGCATTTGCAATTTTTTTGATATTGGAACCTTTTGTCAAAAAAGCAGAATGGCCCTTTAAAGGAATATTACCTCTTAAAATGAATATAACTTTTAAATAATTCTCAAACTTGGCCAATAAAAGTAAACATCAGTGGACTTGCCTTGTGTCATAAATATACAACAGGATCTCTTTAATATGATTAAAATAAAATTTAGTCATTACTGAAGCATTAGTTTTATGGATTATCAAATTACACAGGGTGTTTTGTTGTATATTTATGACACATGGCAAGTCCACTGATGAATGTGTACTCTTCATCTCTTATAGGCCAAGTTCGAGAAATATTTAAAATTTATATTCATTTTAAGAGGTAATATTCCTTTAAAGATGGGTTTGCTAATTTTATGAAATTTAAAATTAAGCAAACTATTTGATTAATTGGTGTTTCTAATGAATTATCATGTATTATTAATAATATCATTATGTTCTTATTGTATATAATTACAAGTTTTAACCAATCATAAATGTCTATGTATGTACAGTCTGGATAAACAAAAAAAGATCTTTCAGTTACTCAATTTTTGATAATTGTGTTATAATTTAGTTAATTATGAATTATGTACAAGACAAACTGGTATTTTTCCAATCATTAGAACACTAAATGAATGCAAATAAAATATAAAATTTTTTGCATGAACTATGAAATAAAAACAGAGTTTATTTGCCTTCTACAAGGGGTACATCAAAATTTGTAAGCCAGCAACAAACTTGAAACACTTTACTAGCAATGGGTGACATAGACAAAGGCAAAACTCCATCAAAAATATGAAAGTTTTTAACCCGCCCAATGCTGCGCTCAACATGTATTCTCAATTGAGCATCCTCTACTGAAAATTGATGACTTTGTCCTCTAAAAGGTGGTATGTTCAAAGAACATCCTTTCTTTCTTAATAGGTCAGTGATAGTAAAACCCTTGTCTGCCATTACAGAATCCCCTGTATCTAACATGTCTAAAAGACCAGACTCTTCAGTTATCTGTCGATCTGACACACGTCCTCCCCACCCTTCAGAAACAAAAGAAATTACACCTGATGGTGTTATACCGACTAAAAATTTCATGGTATTATGGTGCTTATAATTTGAAAAAGTCGACGTTTGTGATGTGAGACTTGAAGGTCTTTGTATAAAAATTTCTGTACAATCAATGATAATACGTGTATTGGGATATTTAATGCGAAATTGACTGGGCATTGTTCTTTGGACAATATCTCTACTTGGAAATGGGTTTAAAAAATGTAATTCTTTGTGTAAAAGGCAAATCCATGTATAATAATATTTGGAAAAAGTTCCAACAGCAATATTAAATCTTTCTGAAATATCTTGAACAAAAAGACCTAAACGATTTCGCATTAAAACAGCTAAAAATTGATCAATGGGTTTTAAAAATGTAGTGTGGACACGTATTCGGTCATTAGATATATTTCTTTCACCTGTCCAATAAGACATCCTAGAACATTTATCCTGAAGATAAGTAAAAAGCCATAAAAAAATACCAAAAGTTGGAAGACCTGTATAAAACTTTGTAAGACCATCATTGTCAGCAATTTTCGAAACACTCCACTTTTCTTTTTCCAGTTCCATTCTTGCAGCTTTCAATTCTTCTTTTAACCTGTTGTTCTCCTCTATTATCACTCCAGTATCACACTGTGTACCTGAAATATATACAGCACACATTGAGGGTGCAAGCAACTTAAATCTTTACACCACATATCTGCTTAATTAGGCCAATCATCACAACTTATTGAGATTTGTAATTGCAATAAGTTATATTATGATACTGAACTGGTAAATAATTATTATATTTGCCTTAAAGTTGGCATTCACCTTCACAGTATAAAATATAATATAAAAAATATATTTGTTTTATAGAAATATAAGTAACATAAAAATTAAAAATATATTTACCAACTGTTTTCTTCAAACTTGGAAGTTCAACATCTGAATCCATGACATCTAAATCACACATCTCATCATTACCAGGATTTTCTTCTACCTCCATGCAGTAGGATGAGTGGTGGAATAATGATACCTGCTGTTTTATCTCGTACTGTTGTCTAACTAATTTCTCTGCATGTAAGGTTTCCTACAACATTTTAATAAAATACATAGAAAATATATGCGAAGCAGGTCAATATGCACAATATGGAAATATTTGGATTTAAGTACAGATTGACTATCAGCCATCAGGTAAGATATCAGAAACATATCAAAATTGTAAATGACTAAATGGGCAGGTTGCTGTGGTGAGTGGAAATGATAGTTGCCTATTTGATATTTCCAAGGGTTGAAACCCCCCTAATAGTACTACATCTACATTTTTTTTAAATTATAAATAGACATCAATCAATAGGCTACATGCCATTATGATTAATCATAAATGACATAATATGATTAAATTGTAAATGATGATGATTTTTAACAGAATCTCAATCAGAGATTGTCTTGATTATTTTCACATTTTTTTTTCTTCAAAATTCAAAAAGAAACTTACCAGTGACTTTTCACGAACTAGATGTCTAGATTCTCTCGCAACCTGCGACACGTTCTTCTCCGTCTCTTTGTAAGCAAAGATGGTAGGAGAATAATTATCATCGGTCGGTTCATAACCATGCCAGCCATCAAGAAAATGTTCCGAGCAAATCCAAGTATTATTGTTCGGTAGCCAGTCCTTTCTATTCACGGCTTTGATCCAAGCATTGCGCTGTCTTTTATTCTTCGGAAAACGGAAAAAACTTATGCCTCTGGACTTAGCTTCAACATTACACCTGTTATGACACTTGTAAACACAGCAGGTTTTCACCATTTTGACGTGCGTTTGTTTACATCCGTGTTGCTAGCCACTCATAGGTGTTTGTGCGCATGCGCGAGCAGGGGGCGCTACGTTATTGTGAAAAGGCCTATTTCAAAATGGCGTCTATAAATATCGATAATTTGCTATATTTCCCGATATATGCCAGGAATTAACTGGTTTTTGGTGGGAAATTGTATGTTTGGGGTTCAAGGATCCCCTAGTTCAAGTTAAAAGTGGCAACAACTGGCGCCATATTGAATTTCAAAATGGCGTATCTTAAAACTCTATAATTGTTAGTATTTCTATGATAGCCTTTTATCAGTAACTAATTGTGCATTTTTATTGCCAGGGAATCTAAGTGTTCATCTTACAAGAATTGAATTTCAAGATGGTGGCACAGCAAAAGGCGCATAGGAAATTGATGAACCAGATACGTCTTTATAGTGATGTTTCAAATCGATTATTGACCGATTAACAATCAATTAATAATATATAGGTTTTCAACCAATCCAAAACACCCCAAATCGTATATTACATAGCAGTCATGTCGAAAGAGCACAAGCTAGTTCATGTGACTAAGGCTAGAACCCCCGAATCATCCACATCAGTTCACTTGGAACTGTGTATTTTGTGGGAAGGTGATCCTGATGAGTTCTTGAAGCACGAGAACCGAGCATACCCTCCAACTCTTTCCCAAGAAGGACATCTTCGATACAGCAACAAATACAACCTACTCAAGCCCATAGAAGAGCTTGCCACCCAGAAAGCAGATGCACCACATGTCACCTGTGTCATACCTGATCGTGCAGCCATTGTTCAGATTACGAAGACATGTGGCAGTAGAACATATCTTGAAAATGAAACAGGGGTGTTTGTTCCAAATAACTATCTCGCCTTGAGCAAGTGTGGGATTATTAGTCTGATAGCTTCAAAGCGACTACACGTGCCACCAGGGGAAAGGAATCAAAAGGCGTGCCACTGCCGCTGCTGTGCTACACGGAAACTGGCAGAATTTTCTTCGAGTTGGTGAAAATAAGGATGAGTTGTTCAGTTTCTTGTCGGGACCGCTTATGAGATCCATCGACACATAAGGCAAAGAGTTTGTAGCAACTGATACTCAGTTCCCCACCTCCTGATAACATTACCATCTTGGCCACAAGCAAGCATAAAGAGGCCGACACCTGTATGATGGTACTTGTAGTAAATACTATGCGATGCGATCATCGAAGGATACTTATCCGAACAGTGGACGCTGTCATTACACTAGCATAAGACCGACAGTAACAACTAGATGAACTTTGGCTTTCATTCAGGACAGGCAAAAAAAAAATCCGCTATGTAGCAGCACATGAAGTTCCTGTAGGCCTGGGACCTGATAGGCCAAAGGCGCTCTCAGTATTTGATGCTGTTACAGGATTTGATAGGCGTTCCCAGAGGTTATAGCTTCCTCCTCCAGCTGGCCTCTACACCAATCCGAAGATGTCATGTCAACTATTGAAAGATCTGTTTTACTCTATGGTCGTATAAGTAAATGTACATGTGTCAACCAATTTTGGAAGAAGTCGTTTTCAGCCGAAGTGGCGAACGTGGCGCCAAGTAGGGTATGCTTACTCTTCTAAACAACCTCATACCACTTTTCATTATGAAATATTTACTTATTTAATGATATTTCCTCAAATGAAAAGTTCATTAGCTGCTACCAATGTATTGCCAATGTGTTTACATGGATTTCGAGATTTGTCATACGGTTGGATCGTTCGTGCTTGTGTTTATAATTGAAACACAATCTCCAACTCCAAAGGCAGCTTAAGAGTACTGCTAAGACTTAGATAAAGATGACATAGAATTCAACATGTTGAAATTCAATATGGCAGCAGTTGTTACCACTTGTAAATTGAACCAGTCGACCGTTCAGCCCCCCAAAACATACAAATAGCAATCAAAACCGAGTTAAAAAAAAATCGATCGAGAAATATCGCAAATTTTGTATTTATATTGACGCCATTTTGAAATGTAACATGGCCGATTGTTGTAGCCACTTGTAGTTTGAAAAGTTGAACTCTCAGATACAAGAAATGTAAAATTAGCCATTTTGAACAAGTTAATGGCTGACATAGATCCGAAAATATCAACAATTATATATGTCGGAGGGGGGGGGGCACTTTTGAAATTCAAAATGGCGGCTTGCACAAGTGAATTTCGAGTGGCTCCATATCCAAATATGTTCACAATATATCAAAGTATATGTGTGCAAAATTTGGTGCTTGTATCAAAAAATATATCTTATTGGCTTGTCCTAAGCTGCGCTCATCATAGTAATGGGATTTAAGAGTTGCAGCGCATATGTCTGCCAAATATTGGGTCTTGTTCTGGGCTGCAGTCCATCATAGTCGGATAACTAGGCACATTTTTTTGGATGAAGGATTTCAAGGATTCTATTTCAAAAATCTTGTAGAGAAGGGGGAGATAATTTGTCTGTGGGAGTACAATTACAGGTTATTGAAGAACGGTTTAAATTTGATTACGCGTTTTTCAATGTATTCTGTGTTTTCTGGATTTGTCAGATTATTTAGGTAATCTGTTGTTTAGTTTTGGCACCAGGTAAGTCCACTATGAATAAATACTCTTATTATACCAAGTTTGAAAATATAGATTTTTTCTTCCATTCTAAGAGGTTGTATTCCTTTAATGTAGCAGATTTATCGTGTTTTTTTCTGTTCAAGATGTTGTTCAAATTATAAATTTCCAGTTGAAGTCTTTTAACATTTAATATTAATTTCCTTGATAAAAAAAAATAGAACCGTGATAATTTACCGAGGCAGTGCGCATCTGACATTTTCTCTAAAAAATCAATGGCAATAACCTTATTATGTTAAATTAATTTTTGATTTCCGATTTTCAAAAGAATTTATCCATGGATGATTACAACCATTCACACAATAACCCATCAAATATAATATTTCAATTTGTTTGATTTTCAATAGGGTTCATCCTTGGGTGATTTAAAACACTCACAACACGTTTCATCAAAATCCATCAAGAAACCAACTCCCTATTGTGACCACAACATAATTTCAAAAGCAAAGACAATAACCTATGAAATATATTTTTTGATGAATCTGATTTTCAAAAGGGTTCATTCTTGGGTGATTATGAACATTCACAGCAAGCAAGTTTCATCAAAACCCATCAAGAAACAAGCTCTCTATCGTTTCAACAACGTTGTTAAAGGCTAAACAATTAACGTATTTTCAAGAACTAGGGTAAAAACTGATCCTGATTTTCAATAGGGTTTATCCCAAAGTCAATACTAACACTCATACCAAGTTTCTTCAAAATCAATCAAGAAAGCAGCTTTCTATCGTGTCCACAACATATTTTCAAAAGCAAGGGTAATAACCCATGCAATATTTTTCGATTAATCTGATTTTCAATAGGGTTCACCCTTGGGTGATTATGAACACTCACAGCAAGTTTCATCAAAATCCATCAAGAAACAAGCTCTCTATCGTATCCACAACAATTGTGGACGGACGGACCGACAGACGAACGAACGGACGGACAGACAGGGGCGACGACTATATACGCCCACATTAATATGTGGGCGTATAAAAAGTCGCTATTGCTATACACATTTTGTTACTCATCATTGGAAACAGAAAAATTAAAGAATGTCAAAACATATTAATTAATTCCATGACATAAACAAAATATTATACATAGAAATGACAACAGGAAACGGTACACAAAACTTTCATACTTCCATGTTTACTACAACTCGTACGTTATCATTTCAATATTAAGCTTCAAGCAAAAATATATATACTAATTTTTTTTCAAAAAACATTTTAATGGTCAACGTTTGCAAACATGCAATATTTTATAACTATACTTAATAAATAAAAATTAAAAATCTCCATTTTAATGATAAGCAAAAAAGCCTGCATATCATACATATCAAATCATGCAGAATTGCATGAACTAAGGCCACATTTCCACCCAGCTTCTGAGTCAGCGTCCGAGTTTGACTTAATTCTATGTCCTGGCATAGTGTTTCGACTAGGCGTTGGCGTAAGCGTTGTATCTAGCTTCGGACGCAGCCAACACCCCGCACCCAATTTTAAATCACGATGCGCTCGGTCTGTACTGTTTGATAAATCTACACGTGACTACAACGAGAGAGACGTGGAAGAAAACCTCACGAAATCCATAGAGCAGGAGCTCGATGTCAAAGAAAACGGTAATAACTAGATTTTGAGTAAGCTTGTAGTTCGGATAGTCACGTGACACCATATAGACCACTTTTTCTATGTTTCGTTTATTATATTTCGAGGGTGTAGCCATTTTGGGTACGAAAACAAGTTCTGGTCTCTTCAAAAACGCACAGACGCGATTCCCTGGTAGAAACACTCAAACGCATATTTGAACGCAGACAACAGCACAAAAGCTTGGTAGAAACGTAGCCTTACTGATGCTTAATGTAACAGATTTATCGTGTTTTTTCTGTTCCAGATGTTGATGGAATTCTATATTTCCAGTTGAAGGCTTTTTACATATACAAATGTACTATACATTTCTTGTTAAAAAAATTAAACAATGAGACGGTACCGAGGCAGTGATAATTTACCGAGGCAGTGCGCATCCGACCTATTCCATGGATGAAACGTTTAATTTTTTAAATCCGTGGTGCAACCTTCATAAAAATTGTTTCTATTCTGGAGTGAACAATAGAATAACCAGTTCACGTCCTCACGTTCAGTAGTGAAAAGGTCATCTGATAAAAGAAAAAGTCGTAGTTCCTATATACATGTATATTTTGTTATACATGTACATCATTGGAAAGAGAAAAATTAAAGAATTTCAAAAAATATTAATTAATTCTCGACATATACAAAATAATACACATAGAAATGACAACAGGAAACGGTACACAAAACCTTCATACTTTTATGTTTATTACAACTCGTACGTTATCATTTCAACATAAACTTCAATATGAACTTTTTAGGATATGAAGGTGGCTCAGTGAGTTAGACGCTTGCTCGCCAACCTGAACGTCCAGGGTTGAATCCCGTCAGTGATGCAGGTCAGAGGGGCTGACATAGTAAAGGCGTCCAATCGTGGGTGTAAATAAACCGATGTCCCGTGTTCTAATTGAAATTGAAAATAAGAGCAGGCTAATACAAAATTTCCCTCATTGCACACTGCATGGCGTTTGCCCGTCCTCAATATAGGTGCAGAAAAGCAGGACGTAAAAATCTATTAATTTCATTTCATTTTTCAAAAATTGGACATTTTTATAATACTTCCACTGTAATGTATTTTTTCCGGGTCGCATTACATTATTTATATCTTTTATGATGACCATTTTTATACGCCCTCATCTCTCTATGAGGACGTATATTGTCGGCACCCCTGTCCGTCCGTCGGTCCGTCCGTCAACATTTGCTTGTAAACGCTCTAAAAACTAGAGTTTTTGACGGAATCAAATGAAATTTGATATGTGTATACATATTTATAAAACGAAGATCAAGTTCGAATTTGAGCTATTTTAGATCATTAGAACCAGAGTTATTGCCCTTGCCCCAAATTTTGAATATGCTATTACATGCTTAGTTTTCAACCGATTTTGATGAAACTTAAAATGTATGTTATTGGACCTAAATCGAAAGGTTTGAGAAAGTTTAGTTTACTCCTGATTAAAATTAAAGCTTTTTCAAGCTTTAGGCCTCTTTCATCAGTTTTGAGGAGTTATCGCCCTTTAACCTCTATACTGTAAGTGCTTCTATCAACATCAATTGAAATTCAAATGAAATTCGGTATGTATATACATATTCAGAAAACAAAGATCAAGTTTGAATTTGAGCTATTTTCGACCATTAGTAGCAGAGTTATTGCCCTTGCTTCAAAGTCTTAAATATGGAATTACTATCTTAGTTTTCAACCAATTTTGTTGAAACTTAAAATAGATGTTATTGGACCTAAATCGCAAGGTTTGAGAAAGTTTAGTTTTATCAAGATTAAATTTAAGGCTTTTTCGTTAGGCGTATATGGCTGTGGTCCACTATCTTTAACATAATGCAAACAAATTTTTTTTCAAATATCTCCAAAACTAAGGAAGTTAAAATTTCAAGTTTACAAGGAAATGACGTCAAAACCGGAAGTGATATAAAAAGTCCAGAAATATTTTTTTGTTCACAATCAAATTCTCTATCTACCTGTAAGTTTTTAGATCGATCAAATAAAATTTCCAAAAAACACGCGCAGTTTCAATGGAATTTGACACAAAATTTGCAAGTTTTCAAAAGCGCAATTTTGATTCAAATATATTATGTTATATATCATTTGAAAGAGCAGATTTAGCATAGTAAAAATTAAATAGAATTTGTGACGTATGTAAGTTAAAAATTGCAATTTTCAAATGGCGATAAAACCGGAAGTAAACATCAGAAATCGGAAATGAATATATCATTTGATAGATCTCGTCAAGGGCAATAATTTTTGTACAGGTCAAGAGTTCAAGGTCACTAGATATGAGCCTTGAAAGTTTCGGTCATTACTGAAATTCTTGTTCCGGAAATGTAAAGAAATTGAAATCGACATTCAAAAATCGACAACCTACATTTTTTTTGCAATCGATTGCAGAAGTCGTAGATTTCAAAATTAAAAAAATCCGATTAACCCTCGGTTTTGAATTAAAATATTAAGAAAAATAGGTCAGTTCAAGATGGCGGCTGATCCCTTACACCTGGATAAAATTTCATCATTTTGTTTTGATAACACAAAACATTTTTTTCAAATATCTTCAATATTCCGGATGTTGAAATTGAAAGTTTAGAAGCAAATGACGTCAAAACCGGAAGTGATATGGAAAGTTTGAAAATTGATTTTCTTTGGAAATTCATATGTCTATGTAACTAAAAGGTTTCAGATCGATCGAAATAAAATTGCAAAAGTTAAAAAAAAGTGCTCCAAAAGTCAGCTACAAAAGTCAAAATATGGATTTTTCAAAATTGCAATTTGTAGCTTTTGGGTTAAACAAATGAATAAAAAAAAACCGATCACAATCTGTTGGAAAAATGAGCTGAAAATGGAAGATAGCTTGCCAGGCAAGGTAACATACGCCCACTTCAGCAAATTTAAATATTTGAAAAAGTTGATTGCACTATCGCACTTATTTGAGCTGATGTTTAGATGAATCAATTCGAATGAAAACTCTAGCCTCTATCATGTACACAATTTTAACGGTCTAGGGCGATAACTCATAAACCAACGACTAGAAACGTACAATTCTCAAATTTATCAATTTATCAAGATGAAGATACATACCAAGTTTCATTCAAATCGGATAAAAACTTTAGCCTCTATGGCGTAAACAAGTTAATTCAAACGTTTTTTCAATAGGTCAAGGGCAATAACTCATAAACAGACAACTGGAATTTTGCCATTTTCAAACTCATTTGAGATATTATCAAGATGAATAAACATACCAAGTTTCATTCAAATCGGATAAAAACTTTAGCCTCCATGGCGTAAACAAGTTAATTCAAACGTTTTTTCACTAAGTCAAGGGCAATAACTCATAAACTGACAACTGGAATCGCACCATTTTCGAACTCATCCAAGATATTATCAAGATGAATACACATACCAAGATTCATTCAAATCGGATAAAAACTCTAGCTTCTTTTGCATACACAAGTTAATTTTAATGTTTTTTCACGAAGCCAAGGGCAATAACCCATAAACTGACCACTGGAATTGCGCCATTTTCGAACTCATCCGAGATATTATAAAGATGAATACAAATACCAAGTTTCATTCAAATCGGATAAAAACTCTAGCTTCTATTGCGTACACAAGTTAATTTTAACGTTTTTTCACTAAGTCAAGGGCAATAACTCATAAACCGACGACTGGAATTGCGCCATTTTCGAACTCATCCGAGATATTATCAAGATGAATACACATACCAAGTTTCATTTGTATCGGATAAAAACTCTGGCTTCTATCGCATACACAAGTTAATTTTAACGTTTTTACACTAAGTCAAGGGCAATAACTCATAAACCGACGACTGGAATTGCGCCATTTCCGAACTTATCCAAGATATTATCAAGATGAATACACATACCAAGTTTCATTCGAATTGGATAAAAACTCTGGCTTCTATCGCATACACAAGAAATTGTTGACAGACGGACAGACGGACGGACGGACCGACGGACGGACGGACCGACGGACGGACAGGGGTGACGGCAATATACGTCCACATTTTCATGTGGGCGTATAAAAAACCCTGAGATACGACTTTTTAATATACGTCATTTCCGGTTAGGCAAAAATGCGCCATTTTACATTTAAGCAACACCGAGCAGTTAATCATCGCAGGAAATGATGTCAAGTTATGTGTGGTATGTGCAGTTTTGGCTGGGTAGCGTGACCAGCAATATACAAAAAAAAAAAAAAATCGAACGCACTGCAAAAAAAAATAACTTTTGAAGCAAAAGGTCAACGCAAGTGCTGCGATCGGGCTACCCAACCCTACTCCATTTATGTTCTTATTCTAAATTGAATTCTACTATCTGATGCCTATTTCAGATGTGATTTAAAAATCAAAGACGGAACTCCAAATGAAAATAGAGTTCCAGAAACTAACACGACATTATAAAACAATTTCTTTCTTTCCTTCTTTATTTAGCGATTAGCGAAATGGTTTTAGAAGCGGGATCAAATCCCATCAAAACAATTAACCATCCCGGAGAATTTGACACAATGTTGAAAACAGTTCTATACCCCAAAAACTACGATTCCGTGTTAGGATGGATGCCTGATGTTGGTGATGGAAGTGTTTTAAAAGAACCAGTAAGGAATGTTGCAAATGATGCAGATGAAGCTAGAATGAGAGTTTTTTTTTACAGATTGTTTTTTATTATTTGAATTGAACGACAGAGATTTATCTCAAAGCGTTCAGTCAATTAATCGTGGAATGGATAGGTATACATTTAAATATCTCAATCATTCAGTCAATCAATCATGGAATGGATAGGGATACATTTAAAAAGAATTACGAAGCACAATGGAGAAATCCAGGCGATCATGGATACGTATTTGTTAATACCAGAACACCTGCAGGTGAAACAGTTATGAGGTAATAAAGGAGCACGTAGGTTGGAAAACTGACAACATGGTAGATAAATATATGTCCCCTTTTGAGTATGATAAAACTCCATCGGTTATGGAATCATGTGCAACTAATACATTAGGTGGCGATAATGTGACTGGAAATATTCAAATAGCTAAGAAATGGACAAGCTTGGACACTTTGTTATGATTTATATAATTTTGAATAGATGGACATCAGGGAAGAGCTGAAAAAGCTGAAGATAGCCTTCCGTTCGGTTGGAAAACTCAGCTTATGTGTATCATACTTTGAGCCAACAGGTTGCTTGTTATTTAAGGCAGTTGGGGGTTAATAACTTAGTATATATAGATCTACCGGTGAGCGATGTACGAAGCTTAAATCACCAATTCCGTAGGTCGTATCAAAGAGCTACGAGATTTTGTGATGAATAGCTAATTTGTATAAGAAGAGGTATTCTCACAATAGTTCGAATTGTTCATACCTGCAGTTTTGATGTAATATCCAAATAAAATTGGGACTCTTTGATGTCTCACGCGTAGGGGGAAAACGAAGTAATAGGGCCATATTCCAATGATAACGTCAATATACGACGCCTTCCACGGCTAATAATAAACACCAAATCATTTGATTGGTTGACCTCTTGGGTTTCCCAAACGTTTCCACCAATCAACGACGATCACGCGGGAAATTTAATAAACAACATTCCATTGAATGGATGAACGTTATGTGACTACAGAGTTTTTATCGATATTTTCTGCATATTTTACGGATAAAATAAGCTGAATTGAGGTGTGTGAATTTGGATTACATCGTTCATTATAAGCTGCAGAGAATAGTGTCTTAGAAACAAAGTGTTTTGAGTAGAACGAAGTGTAGAAATTTTAATAGTTTTGAGTAACGGAACGGTCTATTCACACTTATTGTGGAGCTTCCAAATCTTATCATAATCATTTTTGTAGCTGCCCTTGAGGGTATTCAAATCATTTGCTGTCTGTAAGGCAAATCTAAGGCATACACATTATTTTCTCCAGAAATGAAATGAAATGAATTGAGTTTGTCGTCCTACTTTTCTGCACCTAAATTGAGGACGGGCAAACGCCATGCAGTGTGCAATGAGGGAAATTTTGCCAGGACAGTGGCATTAGCCTGCTCTTATTTTCGATTTTCAACTGTCGCGGGATCTTTAACGTACACAGCCAATAGCACACGGGGCCTCGGTTTATTGTCCCATCCGAACGACTAGACGCTTTTCCATGTCAGCCCTCCGACCTGCATCACCGACTGGGGGAGTGTTTTTTTTTTGGTTTGTTGAAGTATATGTTATATGTATAATATATTGATTTTGACGTAAATAGGCCCATATTTCATGTTATTTTTGATACTTACGATATATTGCAATTGTTTATTTGTTGACTGTTCCATTGCATTATCTTCTGGAGAAAATAGGGAGCCGCGGTGGCTCAGTGAGTTAGACCCTTGCTCGCTAACCTGAAGGTCCAGGGTTCAATCCGACATGGGTCGAGATGATACCTTCGGAATTTTCGACCCGGTCTCCCCCAGTCGGTGATGCAGGTCGGAGGGCCGACATGGAAAAGCGTCTAGTCGTTCGGATGGGACAATAAACCTAGGCCCCGTGTGCTATTAGCTGTGTACGTTAAAGATCCCGCGATCCCGAAATCGAAAATAAGAGCAGGCTAATGCCGCTGTCCTGGCAAAATTTCCCTCATTGCACACTGCATGGCTTTTGCCCGTCCTCAAATAGCCCATAAGTGTGAATAGACCGTTCCGTTACTCAAAACTATTAAAATTTCTACACTTCGTTCTACTCAAAACACTTTGTTTCTAAGGCACTATTCTCTGCAGCTTATAATGAACCATGTAATCCAAATTCACATACCTCAATTCAGCTTATTTTTCCGTAAAATATGCAGAAAATATCGATAAAAACTCTGTAGTCACATAACGTTCATCCATTCAATGAAATGTTGTTTTTAAAATTTCCCGCGTGATCGTCGTTGATTGGTGGAAACGTTTGGGAAACCCAAGAGGTCAACCAATCAAATGATTTGGTGTTTATTATTAGCCGTGGAAGGCGTCGTATATTGACGTTATCATTGGAATATGACCCTATTACTTCGTTTTCCCCCTACGCGTGAGACATCAAAGAGTCCCAATTTTATTTGGATATTACACCAAAACTGCAGGTATGAACAATTCGAACTATTGTGAGAATACTTCTTCTTATACAAATTAGCTATTCATCACAAAATCTCGTAGCTCTTTGATACGACCTACGACAAATCGACTTTTTCTCACTCACCGGTAGATCTAATATAGATGATCGGCTTATTGAACAATTTGTAAGTGAAAGTCGATTGAGTGAGTTTGACGAATCAATACTGGCAATTTTTGCGAATTGCCAGATAGTTACTCGTTTTGGCTACTTTATTGGCTTTATTTCGAACCAGTTCAGGAAATTATTTATTTAGGTTTTGTCATAGATGCTAAGATTGAAACATTTAAGTTAACTGATAAAAAGATTTTTATTCATTTTACAGAGATTTGCAGGGAAATGTGTTTCTTTTTATTCTTCCTGTACCAGGAGCTAAATTATTTACCACAGCGTGCTTTCAGAACGTTGCTTTATTGATTAGAACTAATAAAGATGTCATTCCTATTTCACGCATAGAGGTTATATATAATAAATAAAAACTATATTGCGTCATGTTATTGATCAAATTATATATCAAGAATGTGTACATTTCGTTTAATAATTCTGGGTTCTAATGTTGGACAATATCCTTGTTAAGCCGTTTCGGTTTTTTAAGTCTTATAATTGTAGACAAGGGATTATCTTAAGCCCTCTTATATCAAATATAAATCGGTGCAAATCAATTCAATGTATCCTTCCCCCAAAAAGTTGCAACAAAAGTTTTAGTGTTTAGTAGTATTCGACCTCAGAAATAATATACTTAAGAGTAAAAGTTTACCAAAATCGGAGGTTCAGAAAGTCGTTATTTTCAAGATGGCGTCAGAGATGGTTGCCAATACCATAAATCACTAACGGATTTTGATAAAGTAATTGAAAGTAGCGACCGTACATGTGTTCAAGAAAAAATGTTAGTGAATTGGTGATGGAAATATTAGATAAAAGTTTCTTTTGATAAACATATAAACCGTTTTAAAAATTCCGTTTTTTATACGCCCTCATCTCTCTATGAGGACGTATATTGTCGGCACCCCTGTCCGTCCGTCGGTCCGTCCGTCCGTCGGTCCGTCCGTCCGTCAACATTTACTCGTAAACGCTCTAAAAACTAGAGTTTTTGACAGAATCAAATGAAATTTGATTTGTGTATACATATTCATAAAACGAAGATCAAGTTCGAATTTGAGCTATTTTCGATCGTTAGAAGCAGAGTTATTGCCCTTGCCCCAAATCTTGAATATGCTATTACTCTCTTAGTTTTCAACCGATTTTGATGAAACTTAAAATGGATGTTATTGGACCTAAATCGAAAGGTTTGAGAAAGGTTAATTTTATCCCTAGTAAATTTTTCGTTAGGCGTATATGGCCGTGGTCCACTATCTTTAATTCAGAAAGGTTTTTTAAATGGCAGTTGATCCATTTTTGCATGGAAGTCACACAACGGAACACCTGGAGAATTGTTTGTCCTTGGAAAAATATCAAATATCTTGTAAATGTAATTTAATTACACTTGATGTTTGGCGTTTGTTTCTGATCGGGTATTTTTTACAATATAAAATTTATAATATTAAAATAAATTGGATATAATGAAATATTGCTATCAGAAAATATATGAAGAAAATATTATAATGGATATCCAATCAAATATGAATATAATGGATATCCAATCAAATATGAAGATAATGACACAATGGTTAACCAATCGATTTTGACATAATGGCTAACCAATCAAATTCTAAATAGTATATTAAGAGATGTATAAATATCATGTAAAATATACTAGAAATAAAGTAAGGTATATTAGTTAATTCTGAAAGTCATTAACTAGTCCTACTCCAATTCTGCAAGATGCGCATGGTTATAATTATTTTAACTGTATATTTGATTGGAATGGTGGTGTCAAACGGTAAGTTATATATATTTTTAATAAAAATTAATCACAGAACTTATTCCCAAATAGAGGATTATCGTTGCCAAGCGTATTTTAACACTTAAAAACAAATAGAGGAAAATCGTTGCCAAGCAATTTACATATCGACCTTAGAAAATGCCAAACGTTCCTCTTTATACCCCCCCCCCACCCCCTCACACCGGAAAGGCGTCCTTACTGCGCTGGTACGGAGCGTGTTAAGGTGGCCATAAGCGTGGTCGCCGAGTTACGGCGTTTGTTTTGAACACGGTCCTGGAACGCGTTGAGAACTCTATGGGATCGCAAGGGTCAAGAGACAACCGTTGAAACATCTCCATGAACGTAGTATAAGCGCAGTACACGCGTGGCAAAGACGCTGCGAAAACGGTTACACTTTAAACGGCGAATGCATGCGTCCTCACCACGACCCTCGGGTTTCTGATACGACTCTACTACGTGATAGAAACGTCATGAGGTCCTCGTACAGTCGTTAGACACGTGGGAGACTCCTGGTAAGAACCTCATAAGTGCAGTGAGAGCGCCGCGGGAACTCCGGTGAACGCAGTTTTCATGCACATAGATCTTAATAGAAACGCCATAAGCGCGTATAAGTCGTGGTGGGCGCGCTGTCAGAACGCAGTATGATCGCACAGGTCGTGGTAAGAGCGTGGCTGTTTTAAAGTTTGATTTTAAAGTCTTTTTCTCGCGTTTTCGTCACGTTTACCGGCAACTTGTCCCTTTTCTGGTCGCCGTAAGCTCGTAGATGATCGCGGTCCGGCATGAGGGGGTATTAACGTATTTTAAGTTGAAACAAGAGTTATAGGTTATTATCCAGCTTTGATATATATATGGGCATTATTAATTAAAACACATGCTTCACCAAGTATGAAACGAACCACCATGCATAGATAAATTAGTAACTATATGTATTTGTCAAATGATATATATCGATAGTGGGATTTTGTATTATTTTCAATTCAATTCAATTCATTTATTCAGAACTATAAGGCTTTAGCCTACAGTATGATAAACATATATACAAAATAAATCTATTCAATATAATATAAATACTGCGCAAAATAAATACAATGTACAATAAATACAATGACAATAAAATTATGAAATTAGATTATAACCTATCAGATTCTTAGGATTTCCTCTCTGATTTCCATCGCCTCTCATAATTCGTTGTTCTCTGGGGATATTTGAACGTCTACCTTGTTCAATGGAGAGGAGATGACTGTATTGAGCTTCGCAAATTAGCCAAACAAGTGGTTGCCTAGCAATATACGCCCACCTTCCTTATAAATTTTAAGTATATCAAGAGCATTCCCAAATTGGTGTCAAATCGTATAAAAAATATAACCTGTCAAAAATATAGTTTATATCTTTTGAACACAAAATTAAATAAAATTCTGAATAAAACTTTCAATCTTGAAGAATTATGACTAAGTCAAAATCCAATCAATGTAAAATTGTCAAATTAAAACTTCTCCAAGTTCTCAGGAATATAAATGATTACGTAAAATTTCAATGAAATCAGATGAAAACTGTAGTCTCTATTGCATTAACAAGCATATTTCGGCGTGTTTTGAATAAGTCAAGGGCAATAACTCAAAAAACGTTCATTGAAAAATAGCCATATTCAAAGGTTCAAACCAAATTTCATTCAAATCAGGTGAAAACTGTAGTCTGTATCGCGTTCATAAGCCAATGGCAATAACTCAATCTCTATCGCGTTCACAAGTCAATATCAACGTGTTTTGACTAACTCAAAATCCGTTCAATGAAAAATCATCAAATTCGAACTTATCCGAGATCTCATGAATACAAATGTTCACATCAAATTTAATTCAAATCAGGTGAAAACTGTAGTCTCTATCGAGTTCACAAGCCATTTTTAACGAATTTTGGGTGTAAAACTCAGTGAATTTTTGTCGAATCAAACTGAAATTCGAATTTGTCCAAGATCTTATGAATATAATCCTACACACAAAATTTAATACAGATCAAACCAAAACTGTAGTCTCTATCGCATTCACAAGCCATTTTTAACTCATTTTGGGTGTAAAACTCAGTGAATTTTTGTCGAATCGAACCCAAATTCGAACTTGTCAGAGATCTTAGGAATATAATCCTACATACAAATTTTTTTTCAAATCCAACCAAAACTGTGGTCTCTATCGCGTTCACAAGTCATTTTTAACATATTTTGGGTGTAAAACCCTGTGAATTTTGGTCGAATCAAACCCAAATTCGAACTTGTCCAAGATCTTATGAATATAATCCTACATTCAAAATATTATTCAAATCCAACCAAAACTGTGGACTCTATCGCGTTCACAAGCCATTTTTAATGTATTTTGGGTGTAAACTCCGTGAATTTTTGTCGAATCAAACCCAAATTCGAACTTGTCCGAGATCTTTTGAATATAATCCTACACATAAAATTGTATTCAAATTCAAGCAAAACTGCGGTCTCTATTGCGTTCAGAAGCCAATTGTGGACGGACGGACCGACGGACGGACCGACGGACGGACAGGGGCGACGGCAATATACGACTACATTTCAATGTGGGCGTATAATAAAAGCGAAGCTGATGCGACAGAGGACTATTGAGATAATTCTCACAATAAATGTTGGCTTTTATCCTGCGATAAAGTTTGAAACTGAGATATTCCAAGTCTGTAAGTTGACATCTCTTAGACGTTGTTTGAAGCAGATTACAAAACTGTGGAATATCACCTACTCCCTGGTTAAGCCAGACATGACCAAACCCATAGTTAAACAATATTAATTTGACTGAAGTGCACCAGTTTGATCTACCATTTAAGTCTTGTTCAAATAGCATTCGAAAAAATAGTTTAGGTAACCTAGCAGTGTGCATATTTTGAGTTCTTAAGAAGTATGAAACCGATTTTAAGTAATAAATTGTACATAGCTCAAGTCTTCCACATTCTGCCCTTGCTATCGAATTTGTTGTTTTGGTTCCAGTGCAGAGAAGCCACTTACAGAATTTATTTTGGACATTCTCTATGTCAGGTCTGAACATAGTGCCCCACACCTCTGCACCATAGTTCAATATAGGTTCTACAATAGAGTCAAATAATTTAAAAGCTATTTTAATATTTCTTTGCTCTAGTTTCTAGTTTTGTTTTCTTTCAACATATAGGTGAATGACTTACTTGCAAGATTAAAGAATCCAACTAATTTGCATGTAAAATTTTGGTCTTGCTGACTACTTCCTCAATATCTGATAGCTATTTGAACAAATATGGCTGGGAAAGAACAACAAAATATGGGAATTTTCCGCACCTTCGCGGGTGCGTGTTTTTTAAAAGTATCTATATACCCTATCATAAAGGGGATGGATAATAAAAAGAATGGGTCCCAAATTATTGGGGTTCACACAGGGATTTATTTGATTTAAATCGGATTTTTTTGATTTAAATCCGATTTTTTTGATTTTTTTAAAACATACACTTAAAACTAACCCAAATGCCCCCCAAGTAGCCTAAATAGGCAGAACATTATCTGCAAATCATTAGCATGCATTAGGTTTTAGTAGAAAATTATCTGGGAATTCCCATAAAGTTCAAAAAGAAAGTTCCCTTTTCGATATTCCAGTTAATACTGGGAAAACTCAAGTTAGAAATTCTTAAACACTATTAGATGAACATTCTACACATATGAGTCTAATCAAAGCATCATGTCAGGCAGGAAATGTCATCCAATATGGAATCATTTCCAGAAATTGCAGTCAAATACCAATACTGGGTGTAGAGCAAAATGCCAAAAATGCGGTCATGAAATGCAAGGACTTTGTTTAGCGTATGAAAATCCATTTACACAAATGCGAGGATTATAGTGAAAGTGAAACTGCAGAGAATGGGAGAGAATTAAAATTGTTAAAGGGACAGTCTGAATTTTTTTTAGGTCAAAAATTTGTTTTGCTCAAATTTGTGAAAACTTTACACCAAAATCTGTAACTATGTGCCCTTTAATGTACGGTATCTGAAAGTTTAAACTAAAAAAAATCCAGCCGTTAATTTTTAAACGCTAATAACATGCTAACATTTTTAAAAACCTTACGTAAGGTTTTTAAGTGTGTTATGTTTGTTGGACGCTGATAGGAAACTACTGAACGGATTTGATTAAAATAAACGCCTAATTGTAGAGACATGTCCCACTTGTGTATTTACAAGGTTTCAGCTAGAAATATTGAGCCATTAAAAGGCTAACACCAAAACTAGGTTAAATTGCTTAATTAACAATAAGTAAGCTTACTCTCTGTTTGTAATCAACCCTTTAAAACCAAATTCAGTTTGATCAAGAAGGTATAGAGATACAATAAGCATACTTTAAAAATACTCTCAATTAGCATTGGCGATTGTTTTGACAATGGAAACTTTTTTCAAAAAAGAAAAGAATAAAAATTTGCCTAGAAAAAATCTTTGTCATTGTTTTCCATGGGTTTCAAAGAAAGTGATTTAAATCAATGATTTTTTTAAAAAAATCATGTGATTTAAATCGCGATTTAAATCATGATTGAAATCAACGTGATTTAAATCAGCCAACCCTGGGTTCACATAGTTTAAGGCTCAAATATTCATCTCTAAATGTATCTAAAGATTTGTCAACATTTTTCGTTTGTGAAACATGACAGACCCAGTGGGGTAGATGACCAATACAATTTGGATAAACAGGGCCGGACAGATGCTTGCACTTCACCATGTTTTCTTGGCTGACCATGTAATTTCATAACCATAAGAATTGAAAAGTGGTTTTTCGAAGTATAATAACAAAAGTTAGTTTTTCAACAGCACTCCATTTAATGTTTTGTTTGTTGTCCTAGATGAATTCCTTTTTTAGCATTTAACCAAATGATATATAAATTGGTAATAATAAAATCACGTCAACACTATGGAAGATCAAACAAGTCAAAATACAGTGTTCTTTTATTTGACGTCAATTGTGCCCAACACAATGTACTTAAAGCATTCGGCCTAATGGAAGCACATTTTTTTACATAAAAAAGGGCCATGATAATGAAAACTTGTTATTTATATGGGGACATCTGACAAAATCATCAAATTCGAACTTATCCGAGATCTCATGAATACAAATGTTCACATCAAATTTAATTCAAATCAGGTGAAAACTGTAGTCTCTATCGAGTTCACAAGCCATTTTTAACGAATTTTGGGTGTAAAACTCAGTGAATTTTTGTCGAATCAAACTGAAATTCGAATTTGTCCAAGATCTTATGAATATAATCCTACACACAAAATTTAATACAGATCAAACCAAAACTGTAGTCTCTATCGCATTCACAAGCCATTTTTAACTCATTTTGGGTGTAAAACTCAGTGAATTTTTGTCGAATCGAACCCAAATTCGAACTTGTCAGAGATCTTAGGAATATAATCCTACATACAAAATTTTTTTCAAATCCAACCAAAACTGTGGTCTCTATCGCGTTCACAAGTCATTTTTAACATATTTTGGGTGTAAAACCCTGTGAATTTTGGTCGAATCAAACCCAAATTCGAACTTGTCCAAGATCTTATGAATATAATCCTACATTCAAAATATTATTCAAATCCAACCAAAACTGTGGACTCTATCGCGTTCACAAGCCATTTTTAATGTATTTTGGGTGTAAACTCCGTGAATTTTTGTCGAATCAAACCCAAATTCGAACTTGTCCGAGATCTTTTGAATATAATCCTACACATAAAATTGTATTCAAATTCAAGCAAAACTGCGGTCTCTATTGCGTTCAGAAGCCAATTGTGGACGGACGGACCGACGGACGGACCGACGGACGGACAGGGGCGACGGCAATATACGACTACATTTCAATGTGGGCGTATAATAAAAGCGAAGCTGATGCGACAGAGGACTATTGAGATAATTCTCACAATAAATGTTGGCTTTTATCCTGCGATAAAGTTTGAAACTGAGATATTCCAAGTCTGTAAGTTGACATCTCTTAGACGTTGTTTGAAGCAGATTACAAAACTGTGGAATATCACCTACTCCCTGGTTAAGCCAGACATGACCAAACCCATAGTTAAACAATATTAATTTGACTGAAGTGCACCAGTTTGATCTACCATTTAAGTCTTGTTCAAATAGCATTCGAAAAAATAGTTTAGGTAACCTAGCAGTGTGCATATTTTGAGTTCTTAAGAAGTATGAAACCGATTTTAAGTAATAAATTGTACATAGCTCAAGTCTTCCACATTCTGCCCTTGCTATCGAATTTGTTGTTTTGGTTCCAGTGCAGAGAAGCCACTTACAGAATTTATTTTGGACATTCTCTATGTCAGGTCTGAACATAGTGCCCCACACCTCTGCACCATAGTTCAATATAGGTTCTACAATAGAGTCAAATAATTTAAAAGCTATTTTAATATTTCTTTGCTCTAGTTTCTAGTTTTGTTTTCTTTCAACATATAGGTGAATGACTTACTTGCAAGATTAAAGAATCCAACTAATTTGCATGTAAAATTTTGGTCTTGCTGACTACTTCCTCAATATCTGATAGCTATTTGAACAAATATGGCTGGGAAAGAACAACAAAATATGGGAATTTTCCGCACCTTCGCGGGTGCGTGTTTTTTAAAAGTATCTATATACCCTATCATAAAGGGGATGGATAATAAAAAGAATGGGTCCCAAATTATTGGGGTTCACACAGGGATTTATTTGATTTAAATCGGATTTTTTTGATTTAAATCCGATTTTTTTGATTTTTTTAAAACATACACTTAAAACTAACCCAAATGCCCCCCAAGTAGCCTAAATAGGCAGAACATTATCTGCAAATCATTAGCATGCATTAGGTTTTAGTAGAAAATTATCTGGGAATTCCCATAAAGTTCAAAAAGAAAGTTCCCTTTTCGATATTCCAGTTAATACTGGGAAAACTCAAGTTAGAAATTCTTAAACACTATTAGATGAACATTCTACACATATGAGTCTAATCAAAGCATCATGTCAGGCAGGAAATGTCATCCAATATGGAATCATTTCCAGAAATTGCAGTCAAATACCAATACTGGGTGTAGAGCAAAATGCCAAAAATGCGGTCATGAAATGCAAGGACTTTGTTTAGCGTATGAAAATCCATTTACACAAATGCGAGGATTATAGTGAAAGTGAAACTGCAGAGAATGGGAGAGAATTAAAATTGTTAAAGGGACAGTCTGAATTTTTTTTAGGTCAAAAATTTGTTTTGCTCAAATTTGTGAAAACTTTACACCAAAATCTGTAACTATGTGCCCTTTAATGTACGGTATCTGAAAGTTTAAACTAAAAAAAATCCAGCCGTTAATTTTTAAACGCTAATAACATGCTAACATTTTTAAAAACCTTACGTAAGGTTTTTAAGTGTGTTATGTTTGTTGGACGCTGATAGGAAACTACTGAACGGATTTGATTAAAATAAACGCCTAATTGTAGAGACATGTCCCACTTGTGTATTTACAAGGTTTCAGCTAGAAATATTGAGCCATTAAAAGGCTAACACCAAAACTAGGTTAAATTGCTTAATTAACAATAAGTAAGCTTACTCTCTGTTTGTAATCAACCCTTTAAAACCAAATTCAGTTTGATCAAGAAGGTATAGAGATACAATAAGCATACTTTAAAAATACTCTCAATTAGCATTGGCGATTGTTTTGACAATGGAAACTTTTTTCAAAAAAGAAAAGAATAAAAATTTGCCTAGAAAAAATCTTTGTCATTGTTTTCCATGGGTTTCAAAGAAAGTGATTTAAATCAATGATTTTTTTAAAAAAATCATGTGATTTAAATCGCGATTTAAATCATGATTTAAATCAACGTGATTTAAATCAGCCAACCCTGGGTTCACATAGTTTAAGGCTCAAATATTCATCTCTAAATGTATCTAAAGATTTGTCAACATTTTTCGTTTGTGAAACATGACAGACCCAGTGGGGTAGATGACCAATACAATTTGGATAAACAGGGCCGGACAGATGCTTGCACTTCACCATGTTTTCTTGGCTGACCATGTAATTTCATAACCATAAGAATTGAAAAGTGGTTTTTCGAAGTATAATAACAAAAGTTAGTTTTTCAACAGCACTCCATTTAATGTTTTGTTTGTTGTCCTAGATGAATTCCTTTTTTAGCATTTAACCAAATGATATATAAATTGGTAATAATAAAATCACGTCAACACTATGGAAGATCAAACAAGTCAAAATACAGTGTTCTTTTATTTGACGTCAATTGTGCCCAACACAATGTACTTAAAGCATTCGGCCTAATGGAAGCACATTTTTTTACATAAAAAAGGGCCATGATAATGAAAACTTGTTATTTATATGGGGACATTTGACATTTGTCTAGCGCCTCTATAGCCAATAATGCGGAATTGACCAAATGTATGGAGGTCAATTGTATTCAGATTAAGATGTCTGATACATACAACACTATACATCTGTGCAATGTTTAAAGACAAAATATCTCTTTTACTTTTGTCATAATACGACGTCTAATGCATACTGCAAAAGTTAGATTACATAAAACAACCGACACAATACCTAAAATGATACGTGCAATGTCCTTTCACTTTCGACATTGTACATGGAACAACGCCTACTCTTCTAGACATCTGATACCACTTTTCATTATGATATACTTACTCATGTATGATTGATATAATTCCTCATGTGAAAAGTTCTTAAGCTGTTACCTATGTTTCGTCAAAATGTCCTTTTGGATTTCGAGTTTTGTTTTGCGGTTCGGATCGTCAGTACTTGGTTTCTTTATTGTCTTTGCGTCTTTTAAATTGCTCTAGATACATTACAAGTCCGAAACTTGCTACCCAGCTTTTGGTAGCTGTTTGACAGATAATATGGTTGGGAGAGAGTCAGATAAACTAGGCCACAAAAATTGGAGATTTGTTGGAACTGCAGGCGTGTCATGATGGTGCAGTGGGTTAATGATCGTATGATTGAACTATACAATCATTCAACTTTCCCCAAATATATCGAGGTTTGGTCGATTCAAAACATATGCCAAGCCTTTGATAGCTATTTGGAGTCAGAAAACTAGGCCCAAAAAATTAGAGATTTCCCGCACTTTCTCGGGTGCGGGGATTTTAAACGTGTTTGTATACCTTGAATCCACCAAACCTCGATATATTTGGAAAGATGAATGTTTTTGTAGTTCAATCATATCATTATTATCCCTTTACACCAGTACTTCTCAACCTTTTTGATCCAATTTCCCACTTGAGAAAATATTTCTCTGTCATTGACCCCTAGCAAATAACTAAAAAAAACTCAAATAAACTCAATTTAAAGAACACACGCCACAGATTTATATATTAAGTCCGGGGTCATAGGAAGAAAATAATAATTGCGAAAATTCTATAAAAGAAATTGTGCAAAATATGATTGTTTTCTTTGTATAATAGGCCTTTCCGGAATGAATTATCAGCAAAGCGCTTGTCTCTTGATAAGAGTTTTGAAGTATCATGTCCCCCAAAAAATTGTTACAAGTGGTTGCCTAGCAATATACGCCCACTTACACTACATAAATTGTCAATATATCAAGGAATGTTACTATCTTAATTTTTGTTGGATGGTGTTCAGATTTGAATTCATCCAATATCTTGTAAATATAAAGCATCTAATTTCATAACTAATAAAACTCCGTAAATATTTGTTGAATCGATCCAGAATACAAACTTGTCCAAGATTTTATGGATATTATCCTACACACAAAAGTTTATTAAATTCCTACCACAACTGTGGTCTCTATCATGTTCACAAGTCATTTTTAACACATTTTAGGTGTAAAACTCCGTAAATATTTGTTGAATCGATCCGGAATTCGAACTTGTCCAAGATCTTATGGATATAATCCTACACACAAAATTTTATTCAAATCAAACCAAAACTGTGGTCTCTATTGCGTTCACAAGCCATTTTTAACACATTTTGGGTGTAAAACTCCATGAATTTTAATCAAATCAAACCCAAATTCGAACTTGTCCGAGATCTTATGAATATAATCCTACATAAAATTTTTTATTCAAATCCAACCAAAACTGTGGGCTCTATCGCGTTCACAAGCCATTTTTAACGTATTTTGGGTGTAAAACTCCATGAATTTTTGTCGAATCCATCCCAAATTCGAACTGGTCCGAGATCTTTTGAATATAATCCTACACATAAAATTGTATTCAAATTGAAGCAAAACTGTGATCTCTATTGCGTTCACAAGCCATTTTTAACGCATTTTGGGTGTAAAACTCAGTGAATTTTTGTCGAATCGAACCCAAATTCAAACTTGTCTGAGATCTTATGAATATAATCCTACATGCAAAATTTTATTCAAATCCAACTAAAACTGTGGTCTCTATCGCGTTCACAAGCCATTTTTAACATATTTTGGGTGTAAAACTCCGTGAATTTTAGTCGAATCAAACCCAAATTCAAACTTGTCTGAGATCTTATGAATATAATCCTACATGCAAAATTTTATTCAAATCCAACTAAAACTGTGGTCTCTATCGCGTTCACAAGCCATTTTTAACATATTTTGGGTGTAAAACTCCGTGAATTTTAGTCGAATCAAACCCAAATTTGAACTTGTCCGAGATCTTATGAATATAATCCTACATACAAAATTTCATTCAAATCCAACCAAAACTGTGGTCTCTATCGCGTTCACATGCCATTTTGAACACATTTTGGGTGTAAAACTCCGTAAATTTTTGTCGAATCGAACCCAAATTCGAACTTGTCCGAGATCTTATGAATATAATCCTACATACAAAATTTTATTCAAATCCAACCAAAACTGTGGTCTCTATCGTGTTCACAAGCCATTTTTAACTTATTTTGGGTGTAAAACTCCGTGAATTTTTGTCGAATCGAACCCAAATTCGAACTTGTCCGAGATCTTATGAATATAATCCTACATACAAAATTTTATTCAAATCCAACCAAAACTGTGGTCTCTATCGCGTTCACAAGCCAATTGTGGACAGACGGACCGACGGACCGACGGACGGACCGACGGACGGACAGGGGCGACGGCAATATACGACCACATTTCAATGTGGGCGTATAAAAATGGGATTGATTAATTTTGATGCTTTTATGGACAGAGTGTGGAAAATCCCAATTGTTTTGTTGCAGCCATATCTGTCCAAATATCTAACAGGCTGGGAGTATAGTTAGCAAGTTTTGGACTAGATTTAATATTTCTAATAGGCTCCGCCTACAAGTCACCGAAAGATAATCTGTTTGAGATTAAAAACACGTTCGCTAATGCAATGAAGGTACTAAAACGAAGATGTAATGTAACTAGAGTAATGTAAAAGAAGTAAAGACAATTATGCTTTGTTCAATGTACAATGTCGAAAGTGAAAGGACATTGCATGTATCATTTTAGGTATTGTGTCGGCTGTTCTAGTATTTGAACATTTGTATTATGCATTAGAGGTATTATGAACAAGTAAAAGAGGTATTTTGTCTTTGAACATTGCACAGATGTATCGTGTCGTATGTATCAGACATAAGTACATAGCATCTTATTCTGAATACGATTGACCTCCATACAAATGTACCTACATTTTGCTCATTTGTAATTTTTTTTTAGAAAAGGGCTCGGTATAAAATTTTCATTTTTTTACAAATTAGCTTATTTACGCTACCGATACCTCTAAGGATGTGTGGGATGTGCTTCAACACAGTAGTATGCATAATTAATTCGTTTTAACGAAATATCTAATTCGATCTAAAACAATCCAGTGGAGAAGATCCAAAGATCACGATTCAGCGAACACGATCCAGTGAAGAAGTTTCAAAGATTACGATTCAAAAAAATACTTCAGTTCTATACGATTTGTCATTTCTACATAAAAAGATAGCTTGCCAGGCAAGGTAATATACGCCCACTGGCAGCTTTGTTTCAAAAAAAGAACATTTGGTAGAAAACAGCAACCATCAAATATTCAACCTGTAGTCATAGGCCTAAATTTTGTTCACTTAAATCAAGTGTTGTCCAAATATATTTTTTTTTCTCGATTTCATCATGGGGCTCAGCATTCATCAAGTTTAGTCGAAATCCTTCTGCCTTGTAGAGTGTTTATGAGCTAGAAACTAAAACGTATTTCAAAGAAGAAAGGCAATAAGTCATAGAGTTTAATAAACTCAGTTTATCGTGTGATAATAAACTAATTCAACAGGTTTCATTAAAATCTATCAAGAATTGTGCCTTCTAAAGTATTTACTTAAGGATTGAATGCAGATTTTTTTGTGTTCATTGGGTGATGAACGCAGAATTTTCACGTGTTAAATCGAATGAATGGCGAAATGAACGCAAAAAAATCTGCATTCAATCCTTATATTTACATTCGGTAGAGTTCGGGTATTTTCTACCATATTTTTTAGTGGTAAATTTTTAGCTTTAATGGCTGTAATATAGTTACAAATGAAAGAAAATTGGGAATAAAATCGGCAACAGAACTCCTGTCAATTAATATGACGTCAAAACTTGAATGACGTCAAAGAGGAAGATCGTCAAGGCAGATCACTCAAATAGTCCACGTCTACGATTTTTATATTTATTGTTTGTCCTAAATGAGACTTTATTTCATATCAAATTAGTTCAAATATCTTATTTTTCGATTTCTTAGTGTACCCAGGCCGAGGTTTGATCCATCTTTTGTCTAATCCTAATATAATGATGGTGTGTATTCATACGCCGCAATCTACATTGTCAGGGAAAGATTTTGTATAGCGACGTCACGGGAGATCACTCTAGAATTTTGCGTTCATCGGTAAATGAATGCAAAATTTTCACAAGGGTTCACTGAAGCGCATGACAATAAAATGTAAATATAATCTAATAATCAACACATTTTGAGGAACGAGGGCAATAATTCATGTAAAATATTTTTTGATTCTTTTAATTTTCAATAGGGTTCATTCTTAAGTGCTAATAAACAATTTCAGCAAGTTTCATCAAAATCCATAAAGAATTGTGACTTGTAGAGTGTTAACGAGATAAAAATCGACGTGTTTTAAAGAACAAGGGCAATAATTCATATTAAATATTTTTTGATTCTTTTGATTTACAATAGGGTTCATTCTTGGATGAAAATAAACAATTTCACTAAGTTTTGTCAAAATCTGTAAAGAATTATGACTTGTAGAGTGTTAACGAGCTAAAAATCAAACGCGTTTTAAAGAACAAGGGCAATTATTCATATTAAATATTTTTCGATTCTTCTGATTTTAGATAGGGGTCTTCCTTGGGTGATAATAAACAATTTCAGCAAGTTTCGTCAAAATCTGTAAAGAATTGTTACTTGTAGAGTGTTAACAAGCTAAAATTGAACGTGTTTTAAAGAACAAGGGCAATAATTCATATTAAATATTTTTCGATTCTTCTGATTTTCAATAGGGTTCATCCTTGGGTGATAATAAATAATTTCAGCAAGTTTCATCAAAATCCATAAAGAATTGTGACCTGTAGAGTGTTAGCAAGCTAAAAATCGAACGTGTTTTAAAGAACAAGGGCAATAATTCATATTAAATATTTTTCGATTCTTCTGATTTTCGATAGGGTTCTTCCTTGGGTGATAATAAACAATTTCAGCAAGTGTCGTCAAAATCCGTAAAGAATTGTTACTTGTAGAGTGTTAACGAGATAAAAATCGAACGCGTTATAAAGAACAAGGGCAATAATTCATATTAAATATTTTTCGATTCTTCTGATTTTCAATAGGGTTTATAGTTGGGTGATAATAAATAATTTCAGCAAGTTTCATCAAAATCCATAAAGAATTGTGACCTGTAGAGTGTTAACGAGCTGAAAATCGAACGCGTTTTAAAGAACAAGGGCAATAATTCATATTAAATATTTTTCGATTCTTCTGATTTTCGATAGGGTTCTTCCTTGGGTGATAATAAACAATTTCAGCAAGTTTCGTCAAAATCCGTAAAGAATTGTGACCTGTAGAGTGTTAACGAGCTGAAAATCGAACGCGTTTTAAAGAACAAGGGCAATAATTCATATCAAATATTTTTCGATTCTTCTGATTTGCAATAGGGTTCTTCCTTGGGTGATAATAAACAAGTTCAGCAAGTTTCGTCAAAATCCGTTAAGCATTGTGACTTGTAGAGTGTTAACAAGCAATTGTGGACGGACGGACGGACGGACCGACGGACGGACCGACGGACCGACGGACATGGGTGACGACAATATACGCTCCACATTTCATGTGGGCGTATAAAAATGACCACGCGATTAATCAGATCTGGATCCTATTTTGAAACAAATACAGCGCCATAAAGAACACGGTCGTCAATTAAAAAACAAAACGTGACATTCCTCTCAATGTTTTCTTACGGAGGGGCTGACATGGAAAACGCGTCTAGTCGTTCGGATGGGACAATAAACCGAGGTCCCGTGTGCTATTAACTGCACGTTAAAGACCCCTTGCCAGTTTGAAATCGAAGATAAGAGCAAGCTAATGCTGCTGTTCTCGCTAAATTCCCCTCATTGCACACTGACGGTTTGCACGTCCTCAATTAGCCCATATAGGTGCAGAAAAGTAGGGCGTTAACTCTATTCATTTCATATAACAAAACACAAGACAATATTATGGAATATATTTCAGTTTTTCAATTTCTTCTTATTTCAGAAGAATGGGATCGGTTCATACAAGCGTATAATTTAACAAAAGTCGAAGAGTACGGAATTTATTTTAAGGCACTGTACGGAACTAAAAACATCGAAGGCAAAATATACGGAGATGAGTGAGAAACTTTATATTATATTTATACAGTCAATACTTAATTTCTGATCAACTTATGTTCGGATACGAATAGCATTTTTCCTATTTTTATTTTGAATTAAAATATTAACCTTGAAATAGTTCTCAAATTTTTGATCGATGCAAATTCCACCCTTTTGATAACAATATTCGGAAAAATGATTTTACAGAGGGACTTGAGCTTCCGAATGTCTAGTCATTTCATGCGAAATTTCTATACCTTTAAGTATAAATGGTTTGCTTGTTATATTTTGGTGAAAGGTGCGAATAGCATATCGCAACATCCTAACAATGAGCTTAGGAAACACGTATTTGTTCCTGTATACACACGACCACGTGTTAGTTAATTTTCATCAACTGACCTTGAACTTTGTTCATTGACATTGTATTTTATTCTTTCATAATGTCCGTCCTTTGTTTCTCTTTTATGACCAAATTAATTTTAAATACTCGTAATTTAGACTGAAGTGACCTTGTCCTTCAGGAAGTCCAATAATAATGGACTGCTGTTATGTTCATATATCAATCAGACTGCTACAACTACTTCCGGTTTTCACACCCGTCCTAAAACAGCAATTAAGCAAATCTCAATCAATACCGCGTGTGCTCCTAATATGTTCTTTGTTTGTTTTGTTTTTTGAAAGGCGAATGAATAGTTTCCATAGTTTAGAATCAGGAATGTTACTCTTCACTCAAGAGAGTTCACCATATTGGTATAAAACCCTTACTGAAGATAGAACCGTGACGATATATCACTATCTGAATGGAGATCCTGTTAAGGTACAGTATTTAATCCGAGTGAAATTTGTTGGTTATTCATTTTTCTCAGAGACTAAAGTTAATATGGTTTATTGATTTTAACCATTTTATAAACTGGACTGCTTGTGGCATTTTATTCTAAAATACGCTATCTACTTCAATGTATGTTTAATCGGGTTTTAAACAGTGTTCAAGGCGAACGATCACTATTTTGGTTTGACTATCAGCCCTAGTCTCAAATCGTCTCTGCAATATAGTCTGAAACGTCTAAAAGTCAGTTTACCTGCATTCATTTCCAGTAGAAACAACCGACAATTGCGATTGCTTGTCTTTCATAATCTTTTTGAAATATATCGAAAATAAATGTCACTTCTCATATTGATAAAACTATATTTCAGGATCAATAAACCCATTTTACATTCTACATTCTTCAGCTACTTTTTTGTTCTCCAAATGTTTATTCATCACTAAAAATAGGCATTTGAAATAAAAAAAAAAATAACCTTTTATATGTCATATTCATATACATATATTTGAAATAAAAAAATAACCTTTTATATGTCATATTCATATACATATATTGTTTTAAATTATTTTGGAATTAATATTTCTGGATTTATCAGATTATTTAGGTATAGTAATGCCACTAGATAAGTCCCCTGATGAAAGTTTGAAAGTTTAGATTTTTTGTTCATTCTGAGAGATTGTATTCCTAATAAAGCTCGATATTTTAGTTGAAACCTTCAGAATACATCTGATACATAGTTTTCGACAATTTGTCATGCATTTTGAAGTTTTTAATTTAACATATATTTTCATCTTGACACTGATCACGATGAAAATAAATGTGATATGCCTTATGTGAGCCACTGTAGCTTTCCTTCATCTTGCATTTTTTATTAGTATGTGTCTATGTCAAAGCCTAAGGTTCAATACATCTTCATTTATTTACAGATAACCTCAGTGTATAAAAATGGAACTGAAATAGTAAGCTATCTTGGAAGCAAATTAAATCCCAAGTGCAAGTCTCTAAACTGTCAATTAGACGTAGTGGTCGACTCGGGAATGGATTTAAAAAAATTAAACGAAACATCAGAATGGGCTGCATTCTATTTCACAGATTTTCTCCCAGCTGCAAATGAAGGTTTGTTATAATAAGATAAAAGTGTGCCTACGTATATCTAAATTCCCATAACATTTCATGATGGCCCAAACCTATATATCTAAAAGAAATAAACTATGCAAGTAAGAACTCCACACAAATCGCATAATCCCTTCAATTAAATCCCTACTCAAACATACATTTCATTTTCTGTATTTTACTTTCTAAACGACGAGTTTTTTTTTAACTTTCAAACTCTCATAATTATGGCTACACAGGGATTTGAAGGCTTATATTTCGAGAGAGAGATGTGAACATTATTAGGAATTGCAGGTTTCAGGTTATGAAAATTTTATTGGTCGAACAGTTAGTGAACATATCCCTTTATAAAATTTAAAACTATTTACTAACACAGCAAACTAGATGATGCATAAACTATTGGGTCCAAAAGATACGTAAAATAGTTAGTAACATGGCAGATTTGTTTTCAACAGATGATTCTATTTAAATTATAATTCCACGTGACAGAAGCCTTTGAAACCATATCAGTTCGATAATATTTCCTTAATGATAATATAATTTTTTTTGTAGGGGAGGAAGCACCTGCCAAATTGTGTCATGAAAACGATTTTAATTGTACGCAGCTGAATGATCAATAAAAACAAATTAATATCATACAATATTTTGAATATTTGCAATATATTTCACTCCTTTTATCTTAACCCACCCTTTTGTCAAGGATGAAAATGAATGTATTATATTCGGTTAATCTTAAAACTTAAGTAGAGTGAAAACCGATGATGCAAATTACAGTCAAGATGAAATTTTCGGAAGCCACCCTAAAAAGTCATTTACAGCAGAACAGACATCGACATCGGAAGGAAATTAGCAATAGGCAATTTTTGTTTTCATTTTGGAAAACATGTGGAAGCTGGCAAGTCTTAAAATCATTGTATGTGCTTCAAAATGGTAACATATAAGCATGCTGTCTTGTACAATCTGAACGATGACCTATAATACTGGCATTATTTATGTTCAGTCATGGCGTAGCCAGGTTTTCGAAACTTGGGTGCAATGGTAAAGATGAATCGACCAAATATTATTGACCTTGAGAGCCGAGTAAAAACTGATGAGGTCCAGGGACCTTCTGAGCGTCTGGGGTTTCAAGGGACGAACATAAATATCATAACATATTTACTGTAACCATTATCATATGAACTGTAATCATTACACATTTACTGATATCATTACAATACATTTAGTGCAACCATTTTAATATATAATTACTACATGTATTTACGATTATAATTACAGCTTTCGAGTTGCGCTCGAAACTGTATTGTTACCATTAATTTTTTAGATATTTTTATTTTTTTTTATTTTTTTTTGTAAATGTTGTCAGAGTTCCCAGCAAAAACTGTTATACTTAGAAGATTTTTTGCATTAGACCAAATATCTCAGACCTAGTGAATAGCCCTTAAATATATTTCCAGCCATCATATTCCGACAGGAAGCAGTCTGGCGGAAAACTCCTTATTTTTGGAAATCGATCATAAATTGTTTAATATTTGTTTGATTTTCGAAAAAATTTCTGTGTGCAATCTTGAAAGAACTTCTAAGCAGACATGGGCTTCAGAAATTTGAAAATTTTGTTAATAACTTTTTGTACCGAATTTTGGTCAAAATTCAAACTTCTTTAATTTTTATTCCATTTGCAGGAAAATTGGTAGGTGGGTAGAAACCAAATTATCGACTTAGATTCCCAAAAAAAGATTCCGAATTTTTTCCAAAACATTCTGCAGTCTCTATTTTTCTATTATTTTATATTAGGCTAGCTAATAGCTAGCTATTAGCCTCTATTTTTCTATTATTCTATAATAGCCTTGTTAGAATAGCTGTAGCCTCTATTTTTCTATTATTCTATAATAGCCTTGTTAAAATAGCTGTAGCCTCTATTTTTCTATTTTGAAGCCAAAAAATAGAAAAAATAGCTCAATTATAGCCGAAAATAGCCTTTAATTTTAGAAACCAAAAAGCTATTCCTTATTCCTAAAGTTAACTGTTTGAACTCTAAAATAGCCTTGTTAGAATAGCTGCAGTCTCTATTTTTCTATTATTTTATATTAGGCTAGCTAATAGCTAGCTATTAGCCTCTATTTTTCTATTATTCTATAATAGCCTTGTTAGAATAGCTGTAGCCTCTATTTTTCTATAATAGCCTTTTTTGAATACCTCTAGCCTCTATTTTTCTATTATTCTATAATAGCCTTGTTAAAATAGCTGTAGCCTCTATTTTTCTATTTTGAAGCCAAAAAAAAGAAAAAATAGCTCAAATATAGCCGAAAATAGCCTTTATTTTAGAAACAAAAAAGCTATTCCTTATTCCTAAAGTTAACTGTTTGAACTCTAAAATAGCCTTGTTAGAATAGCTGCAGTCTCTATTTTTCTATTATTTTATATTAGGCTAGCTAATAGCTAGCTATTAGCCTCTATTTTTCTATTATTCTATAATAGCCTTGTTAGAATAGCTGTAGCCTCTATTTTTCTATTATTCTATAATAGCCTTGTTAAAATAGCTGTAGCCTCTATTTTTCTATTTTGAAGCCAAAAAAAAGAAAAAATAGCTAAAATATAGCCGAAAATAGCCTTTATTTTAGAAACAAAAAAGCTATTCCTTATTCCTAAAGTTAACTGTTTGAACTCTAAAATAGCCTTGTTAGAATAGCTGCAGTCTCTATTTTTCTATTATTTTATATTAGGCTAGCTAATAGCTAGCTATTAGCCTCTATTTTTCTATTATTCTATAATAGCCTTGTTAGAATAGCTGTAGCCTCTATTTTTCTATTATTCTATAATAGCCTTGTTAAAATAGCTGTAGCCTCTATTTTTCTATTTTGAAGCCAAAAAATAGAAAAAATAGCTCAAATATAGCCGAAAATAGCCTTTAATTTTAGAAACCAAAAAGCTATTCCTTATTCCTAAAGTTAACTGTTTGAACTCTAAAATAGCCTTGTTAAAATAGCTGCAGTCTCTATTTTTCTATTATTTTATATTAGGCTAGCTAATAGCTAGCTATTAGCCTCTAAATTAAATGAATGTTTCTGAAGCAAATATTTTGTTATATGCTGAAAAATATAATGATTGTATTCAGAGAATTTCAAATTTGACAAAGAATGGTTTCGCCAAAAAAGGGAAATATTCTGTATTCAATCCTGAAATCATGCTTATCTTTTACGCAAAATAAATATATCAAACGAAAACTACTCGGAAGCTGACAGATCTGTGTCGAACAGGTCTAGTGTATATTTGATTTTACCATTAAAATATAATTACCGCTACCACTATAACATATTTTCTATCATTATAACATATTTACTGCCACCATTGTAAAATTTATACTGCTACAATTAATATCATATTTTCTGCCACATTATTACATTTTGTACTGCTACCATAATAAAACATTTACTGTTACCATTATAAAATATAAAATATATACTGCTACTTACTGCTATAATTATAACATATTTACCGCTACCATTATAGGTGGGGTAATTACGTAAATTGGAAGTTATATCCCCTTTTTGGTCTCTTTGAACATCGAAAAGTATCTATAGGTTTACCATATAAAATTCATTTACAAAGAAATTAACTATGATAAGATAATCCTTTCAGAAAATAATTCAGATGCAAAATTAGAAATAACAAATCTCCAACTTTAAATATCAGTAATAACACCATCAATTGAAATCGAAACAAAACATTTAACGAAAGAGAAGTGAAAGCTTATTACAGTGAAATATGCAAATCTGCTCACTGGAAACATTTACTACGCATACTTGGCAAAGTTCAAGACCAGAAAGATTATACTGATGAAGAAATAGAAAACTTTGATTGGGAAACGAAATGTAGATTAGTGTCATCTGATCCAGTAACATTCTCAAGAAAGAAAATTCACCCATTGGAAAAGTAGTTGATTACTTCTACAGAGTAGAGTTTCAACACAGAGGTTCTCCACATATCCACACCTTACTGTGGGTAGAAAATGCACCCATTTATGGCCAAAGCAAAGATGAAGAAGTTTGTCAATTTATTGATAAAGTAATGACATGCAAGAAAGAAACTGAAAATGAAAACATACAGAAATTGGTGTCATACCAAACTCACAAGCATTCTCACACGTGCAAACGAAAAAAAACAGAAAATTTGCCGGTTTGGATTTCCACAACCTCCAATGAAAAACACTGTAATATTGAAACCATTTGATGAAAATGCAAAAGAAAGTGAAGTTAGAAAACACAAAGAAAATTATAAGAAACTCAAAGAAACCATGGATGATATGATTGAAGGTGAGGACATATCATTTGATGAATTCCTAGAAAAAGTTGAATTTAATCATGACGACTACATAAACGCAATAAAGTCTTCAATTACAAGACCTACTGTAATTTTGAAAAGAAATCCTGATGAATTACGCATAAATTCATATAACAGGTTTTTAATGCAAGCTTGGCAAGCAAATCATGACATTCAGTTTGTTCTGGATGTCTATGCATGCGCTATGTACATAGCATCATACATTGCAAAATCACAAAGAGGAATAAGTGATCTACTCAGAAAAGCATGTCAAGAAGTAAGAAATGGAAATTATGGTGTAAAAGAGCAAGTAAAAGTAATTGGAAATAAATTTTTAAATAATGTAGAAATAAGTGCACAGGAAGCAGTGTACATCATACTGCAATTACCCATGAGAAAATCTTCAAGAGAAGTTGTATTCATCAATACTTCACCACCAAATGAAAGAGTTTAACTTCTGAAAAGCAAAGACCAATTAGAAAATATCGAAGATGACGATGAAAATATTCAATCTAGCAATGTACTGGGAAGATATAGAAACAGAAACGCAAAGCTAGAAAATGTATGTTTAGCAGAATATGTTGCAAAATATGATACGAGAAAGAAATTTGTAAAACGTTCTAACAAAGCTGATGAAACTGGAACACTGAAAGAAAATCAGATTGATCATAATTCTGATGAAGAAATTGAAAATACACAAGAAATTGAAAATACACAAGAAAAAGCAAGAAAAACTCCACGAGTAATAAGATATGTAAGCTTCAATAAAGATAAAGACCCAGAAAAACATTATAGAGAACTATTAATGTTATATACACCATACATAAATGAAGAAACAGATCTCATTGGAAATTGTGAAACCTTTGCTGAAAGATTTGAAATTGAAAAAGAAACCATAGCAATATTACAGCAACAATATGAAAATAATAGAGCAGAAGTTGAAATTGCAATGCTTGCTGAAGCTGACCCTGAAAATGCTTGGGATGAACAAGCACCACAAACGCAACATATAGAAAGGGAAGATGAATTCGAAGAAAATGCAGAAAGAGAAATTTTGAAAAAGAAAAATGAGCCTTTAAATTTTGAATATGATATAAGCTCAGACCTTAGAATACCCAAAGTGGATAAAGAAAGTGAAATTACTGTTTACGAAATGCCCGAAACTGAATATCTTCAGTTGATGAGCACTTTAAATGAAAAGCAATTACGATTTGTATATGACACAGTAAATATAATAAAAACTTCAGAAACCCAAATATTCAGATTCCTCAGTGGTGGGGCTGGAGTTGGCAAAGGTTTTGTAACAACTGCAATTTATCAAACCTTAGCAAGATTTTATTCAACGCAAGCTGGTGATGATTACCAAACAATTAAGCAATTATTGATAGCACCAACTGGCAAGGCTGCTTTCAATATCAAAGGAAATACTATTCACAACGCTTTGAAAGTACCTGTAAATCAATCACTGGAATATAAACCTTTAGATTGTAGCAGGTTAAACACTTTACGAACAACCTTGGTGGTTTGAAAGTGTTATTTATTGATGAAATATCCATGGTCGGAAATGCAATGTTTAATTTTGTAAACAAACGCTTGCAAGATCTGAAAGGATCACCACTATTATTTGGAGGAGTAAATGTAATTGTTATTGGAGACCTATTTCAATTAAAACCTGTCTTTTTGAAGACCTGAGCAACAACTATGGACCTCTTGCAAGTAATTTATGGAAAGATAACTTTGAAATGTTTGAATTAACAGAAATCATGAGACAAAAGGACAGTAAATTATTTGCTGAACTTTTGAATCGATTACGAGAATATAATTATGCAAACGAAAAAGAAAAAGAAAATGACATGGAAATATTGAAGAGTCGAATTATCTCTAGCAATGATGTTCAATATCCTTACGATGTTCAACATCTCTTCATTAGCAATGCCAAGATGGAAAAATTTAATGCAAATATTTTTGATAAAATGCCTGGTGAAAAATATGTAATAACAGCTAAAGACAGTGTTGTTGGTTCAAATGCAAAAGCAGTAGAAAAGACGTTATTAGAAAACATACCAGATGACCCGAGAAAAACAATGCAATTACACACGCAATTATCTTTAGTTGTTGGCATGAAATGTGAACTCTGCATCAATGTTAGAACTGAGGATGGATTAACAAATGGTGCAGATTGTACTGTTAAATTCATTGAAACTTAACAAAGCAAAATCTGCTGCCGGAACTATTGTTTGGGTAGAATTCAGCAATGAAAATATTGGCAAATCCACACGCAAAGATTTAAAAGCAATTTATCATTCAAATGTAATGTCCTCCTGGACACCAGTGAAACCTATCTCAAGGCAAATCAGAATTGGCAAATTTAAAAGTGCAGAATTAATGAGAATGCAAATACCATTAAGACCTTCAGCAGCTAAAGCTATTCACCGGTCACAGGGTGACACCTTGAATAAAGTTGTTGTTGACTTTGATGGTCGCAAGATGGCTCACATTCACTATGTGGGTTTGAGTCGAGTTAAAACCCTGGAAGGACTGCACATATTAAACCTCGCAGAAAGTAAGATAAAAGTTGCAATGGAAGTGAAAGAAGAAATGAACTCTCTACGCAATGAAAGAATTCTGAAATTTCGCACACCTGATTTTCCAGTGTGTTCTGAAAATGAAATTGTAATATCTTATCAAAATGCAAGATCCTTACAGAAATACTTTGAACACGTGAAAATTCACCCAGTATTTGTAAACTCCTCTGTAATAATAATCTCTGAAACAAGGTTAAAACTAAAGCAAGATGGAATATATGATATTCCTGGTTTTCGATTGTATAGAAATGATTCCACCACTGAAAATAGTAAATCTCTACATGGAATGGCAATTTATATCAAAGAAAATATATTTCAATTGCAAAGTACCAAAGTACAAAATGTAAATTCACAGGGAGTTGAAATGTCTCTGATTATCATGAATATGAAACATGAAAGCAATGTAAAACCCTTGCAAATATTAGGAGTCTATAAACCTCCTAAGATACCTGTAAAAGATTTGGTAAATGCTTTAGAATATGCAAAATCTAAAATGACTGAAAATGAATTCACTGTAATACTTGGAGATTTTAATCTTCAATCACACTCTAAAGAATGCAAACAAATTGAAAATTATTTGAAAACGTTTCAGCAACAAATACATGCTCCAACAACTGAAGCTGGAACTGTAATTGATTTGATATTTAGCAATATTTCTGAAATATACACTCAATGTGCTACATATGAAAATTATTATTCAGATCATAAACTGATTAATATTACTGTCAGCTCTAGCAAACGAAATCCAAAAATAAAACCTGAAGCAAAGAAAAAAACTCATGTAAACAAGAAAGATAATGAAGCAACTATTCCGCAGCAAAGAAAGGATTCATATGAAAAGAAAGAAATTTTTAAGATACCAGAAAAAAAATTAAAGCCCATTGAAAATATACCACCTGAATCGAATGACACGATTATATGTAGAGGATTTGGATATGTTATAAAGCAAGTTGATATCAACACTCTTAATGGACGTGCATGGTTAAACGATCAAATAATAAACTTTTATTTGAAAATTCTTGAAAGAAATGCAAATAATGAAGGTAAAAATACTCTTGCAATGGATACCTATATGTATCTTCGTAACGAAAGTAATCTTGTAAATGCAATAGAAATATACAAGCAACAAAACATTGTAACGTATGACATGGTATTAATACCTATACACACAGCAAATCACTGGAGTTTAGTGATAATTTTTGCAAATGACAAAATTATTAGATACTACGATTCCATTAATAATTTTGTAAAAGGCAACAACATTTTGTTGAAATTAGAAACCTTCCTGCAAATCTTAGAAAATAGTAATACACCTTGGAATAAAATCTATGAAAAATCAGTCACACTGCAAAGAAATTCAAATGGTTGTGGTGTTCATGTCTGCATGAATGCTGAATTAGTCTTGAAAAACAAACCATTGCAAGTCAGCAAACAATATGCAACAGATTACAGACGCAAAATAAAATATATTATTCAAAATTTTGAATCATAGTTTGATGGCAATGCATCTTAACTACAATTTATCACATCAAAGTAAACAAAGTTTCTCATGAAATACCCCTTGAAATTTATGTGCAGCAAACTGAAAAAGTCATCTGAAAAGCAAAGAAAAATAACATATCCAAACACTTGCAAAAAGCGAAGAAAAATAACTCATGCAAACACGTGCAAAAGAAAATTTTACACATGCAAAAAGCAATAAAAAATAACTCATGCAAGTTAATATAACATTCCTGAATGATGATATTGTGACAAAAGCTATCTTTAAGATATTACCTGCTTTACATTGTCTGACAGGAATAAAAAGTTTCATTTTATTTTGTAATCCTCTGTGAAATTAATGTCTTTGTCTGAAAAATACATTGGTTTTCGGTAAAAGACCAAGTTTGCTTACAATATGTTTTCATCTTAATTCATAACTATCTCATTGATGGGGAAAATATGCCATCTTTTCTCTGAATGATATAAAGGTAACCCTCAATGCATGATGGTTTATGAGTTATTGACCTTGACTTAGTGAAAAAAGGTTTAAATTAACTTGTGTACAAGATAGAGGCAAGAGTTTTCATTCGAATTGATTCATTTGAATATCATCTCAAATAAGTGCGATGGTGCCATCAACTTTTTAAAATATTTAAATTTGCTGAAGTGGGCGTATGTTACCTTGCCTGGCAAGCTATCTTTTTAATCATTCTCGAATATTCAAGTATTAAGCAAGGCTTATGTCGGCTTGTGAAGCTCCTCGATTGTCGGCAACTGGTAGATCCAGTCAGTACGGTAGGCTGACAGTTTCTGCCGACCTGAGTTGGCTTACGATACAACAACCCTCCTTGCGACTGTCGGCAACTGTGAAATAATCATATCAACACTGAAATATGGGGTTGAAATATGAATACAGTTAGTCACTGTCACAGTTAGTTAGTACCACGAAAGCGTTGTAAAAAAACTTAAAAAAATAAAAAATGCACACACAAAAACTTACAACGTGAAGGTTCGTGGGCGCCGCCATATTATAATGTATCACATGTCATATGAATGTTTAAATTTCTTACGTATTATATCGCCAACCGTTGATTTACCTACGTTATATTTCCTTAATAAAAATAATTTTATCATTGAAGTTAAATTCAATGCGCTGTCGTTACGATAATTAAATTATCAGAAAAAAGTTATTTGTTTACAAATAAACGAAACGTGAATCTGCGAGATGGATGCGTTCGATTTGTTGTTCAAGACACTTCTTATATTATTTCGATGAAGAAGCACGCACGACACGGATACAGCACGGTGAATCGAATACACCGGCAATTCTTCGCGAATGGCACTAGAACTGAGCACAGCTCTGGGTGTGGCGGTCGAATTTTCTAGCCTGTGTAATTTCAACTCCGATGTTCAGTTTACAATGTCTGAACAAGCCATTAAACCTTCAAAGGTTTTAAGACGATTTGTTGTGGTAATTTAAGTTTAAATGATGGCCTGTCAATCAAAATCTGACACCTGTGTTGCTGGACATAACCTGCGTTACGAGACATAAGAAAGTGAAGTCGTTCTCATTGAAGGCACCTAACTGAAACCCGCTCTTTAACAACTGACATATATTAATGTGAGATACTGAAGTGGGTTCATAAACTATGGACAGAAAATACACAATAACCATTTCACTCACCCATAAAGTACAGAGCAGTGGGATATTAAAACAGTGTTGCTTTGCTTTTTCCAAAATTTATAATTTGATAGAATTAAGAATTGTATAAAGTAACTTTTACTGGTCAATGGTCATTCAATATCAATGATGTAATAATCAGAGAAGAAAACTACGGTAAGAATGAAAGTCAATGTTGGCTAATATCAAGTTTGGTTGAAACGTCATTTTCTAGAATAATTACAATATGATAGAATTAATGATGTAATTTAACTCTTCATACAATATCGGCTTGTTTCATATAAATATATATTTTATTTTATTTAACAAGATGACTGTAACTGATGTCGCCAGGTTTAAAATAGTTGTACTGTTTGTAATTCTAGGATTGTTTTATGTTGCTTCAGGTAGTTATCATCTGTTTTGTTTTTCAATGTCTGTTATCTTTCATGTGTATCGACCTTTCAAAGGTTTTTTCCTGCGAAGTCACAAGTCGACACATTGCTATGCCTCTTCGTTAAAGGAAATATTAAAACCGATACTTTTTACACATTTCAAAACTATAGTGTTCAGTCTTCATAATGAGTCACACAAAGTTTCGACAGTGATTTGGCAAATTGATTTTGTTGAAGAAAGTGTATTTTGATTTATTGTGTTTAAAATAACATATTTTCAGAAAATCCGATGATCTTTACTTCTATTTCTGGAAAAAACGTAATACGTATTTGTGATAATAAAGTATTGCATCAATATCATGTCAGTTCAGATGGTGATATTATATTTCTGACAGCCGATTTGAAACAACGAGTCCTGTACTGGATAACAAGAAACGGATATTTCTCACTCGCTATAGACGGTAACAAGGGGGTAGTTAATCTGTCAAAGAAATTCAAAAATGGTTTGGTGTTCCAAGGTAAGATATACTAACAGTTTTATTTATACAGTACTGTTAATTTATAGTTATACAAGTCCTAGCATTAGTAATCACAACTATAAATATCCACGTCATCACTGTGAAGTAAAATTGAACTTCCAGTTGCTGTGGTGACAAATATTATCCTTAAATTTCACTCTTTTTTTTCCATTTGTAAGAATTATTACAGCGTGCTGTGTCTTTATATACGTTTTCTTTGATGGATTTCTGCGTATACGATGGTCAGATCATATTTGCTGCAAGCGGGTGGGGCTTGATGAAGTTTGATATTAAGACGAACAAAAGACAATTTAGCTACGGAAGTCCAGATGTAAAGAAATACGAGCCTACTAGATCAATAATAAATACTGATACTTATAATAACGAGCCATGGTATGTTTTAGAACTTTTAATTGTATACAGTATGTAATCGTCACAAGTAAATCGGAAACACCCGCACGTTATATTTTTATGCGAGCATTCTAGTACTGTAATTGTTCTATTGTTATCTGAACTAATTCGTTCAATCTTACAAATAACAAGAAATATTACGATATGTAAAATTGCTACTCATATAGATATTTTGGTAATTCAGAATAGACATATCCTAATTATTTCCTGAGTATTGCCATAACAAATTCACTTCAGAAAGGACTCTTTTAATGGTATACCATATGGTATACTATAATGGTATAATATTGTTATATTTGTAGTTTGTATTGGTATGGACCACGTGTATATCAGATAAGCAGATATCTTATAAACTCTAATATAAATCAGATTGTGATCAATGAATACTCTCACGTCACACTTATTTCAACTATTCATCGTAAGTATTATAACAATTGTGATATTTAATTATCAGTTTTCTTGTTCGTTCGTTTTTTAATTGTTTAGAATATTCAACACCAGATAGACTTTTCCGCATTCATTTTACATGAATATGTCCGATCTAGCTCAGTGGTTGAAAGGTGTTAACAAATTTTACCATCTGTGTCAAAATTAAACAACGAACAATCAACATCATAATAAATTTCACACATACGAACCAATCGTTGATGCTTTCTTTATTTTAGAAGAAACGGTGTACTGGTATGAGTTCATGTATTTTACAACCGATATGAATCTCGCAAACTGGAAAGAGTTGAATTCCCTTAAAGATATTTCGTACATCAAGATTACAATATTTGATAAAGTTCTGTACTTCTCAACAAAAAGGTAAATCAATTGTTACTTGTTTTGAAAGAAATAACAGTTAATGCCGAGAGATGAAAATCGATGAAAATTTTCTTCCCGAGAAATAATCAATAGGTATCAATAATCAATTGTGTATTATCTGCGTTGTAATAATGGTCTGTCTGTATCGTGATGTACATACTTCAATAATGACTTCTGTATCATGATGTACATCAATAATGACTTGTCTGTATCATGATGTACATACATCAATAATGACTTGTCTGTATCATGATGTACATACATCAATAATGACCTGTCTGTATCATAGTGTACATACATTAACAATGACTTGTCTGTATCATGATGTACATACATCAATAATGACCTGTCTGTATCATAGTGTACATACATTAACAATGACTTGTCTGTATCGTGATGTGCATACATCTATAATGACATGTCTGTATCATGATGTGCTGGCATCAAAGTTCACTTATCTTAATTACAATATGCTTATCTTATTAAGATTATACTATTTTATACGGTTCATATCAAAAACACATCAAAGTTGATGTTCTTGTTCAAATTGTTTATCTGATATACAAAACGAAGAATGTGTTATGTAGCGACTTGCTACTTTTATATTTCAGGAATATCTCAACAAGGATTATAAATGATATTTATCCATTGAAACCCTTCTGGATTTCCTGTTTTCACAAAAATGCTATTTCCTTCGTCGTCATTCCTACTTCTCACAATACTACTAGTGAAAATTTTGAATCTAGTAAATCTAGTGTCCAAGGTAATGGAGGTCGTGTTGGTGAAAATGCTGTTCAATCTAGTAATACTAACGATGAAGTAGACCATGTTGGTGGAAATGATGTTAAATCTAATGTATGGTCAACAGTAGGATGGAGTTCAGGTGTTGTATTTTTACTTCTCATCCTAGTTATAATCTGTCTCAGAATATACACAATGGTTAGATATCGTGATAACAGTCAATCTGATAACAAAACAGAAGATGTTTACTCTTTACCTACAACAGAGTCTACTCGTGATAATAATATATATACAGGTATGGTCTCTCAGAGTGGTTCCGAATCTTGTGTGGAAGTACATGAATAAAATTTGCTAGCTCCGGGGAAATACTTCTTAGTTAGAAGACAGTTTTATAATTCACGAATGATTTGAAGCTAGAATGTTATAGCAGAAATATTTTCTATAAATTTGCAGTTTTAGTAGCTAGAATGTTAATTGTTATAGTAGAAATATTTTCTATAAATTTGCAGTTTTAGTAGCTAGAATGATATAGTAAAAATATTTTCTATAAATTTGCAGTTTTAGTAGCTAGAATGATATAGTAAAAATATTTTCTATAAATTTGCAGTTTTAGTAGGTAGAATGTTATAGTAGAAATATTTTCTATAAATTTGCAGTTTTAGTAGCTAGAATGTTATAGCAGAAAAAATTGCTATAAATTTGCAGCTTTAGTAGCTAGAATGTTATAGTAGAAATATTTTTTTCATATTTGAAGTTTTAGTAACTAGAATCTTATAGCAGAAATATTTTCTTTGAATTTGCAGCTTTATTGGCTAGAATGTTATAGCAGAAATATTTTCTATAAATTTGCAGTTTTAGTAGGTAGAATGTTATAGTAGAAATATTTTCTATAAATTTGCAGTTTTAGTAGCTAGAATGTTATAGCAGAAAAAATTGCTATAAATTTGCAGCTTTAGTAGCTAGAATGTTATAGTAGAAATATTTTTTTCATATTTGAAGTTTTAGTAACTAGAATCTTATAGCAGAAATATTTTCTTTGAATTTGCAGCTTTATTGGCTAGAATGTTATAGCAGAAATATTTTCTATAAATTTGCAGTTTTAGTAGCAAGAATGTTATAGCAGAAATATTTTCTATTAATTTGCAGCTTTAGTAGCTATAATGTTATAGCAGAAATATTTTGTTCATATATTTGCAGTTTTAGTAACTAGAATCTTATAGCAGAAATATTTTCTTTGAATTTGCAGTTTAGTAGCTAGAATGTTATAGCTGAATTTTTTTTTCATATACTTGCAGTTTTAGTAGCTAGAATGTTATAGCAGAAATATTTTCTATAAATTTGTAAGTTTTAGTAGCTAGATTGTTAATATGTTATAGCAGAAATAATTTCTATAAATTTGCAGTTTTAGTAGCTAGAATGTTAATATGTTATAGTAGAACTATTTTTTTTACAAATTTGCAGCTTTGTATAACTATATGCATGTAATACAAGTCATAGTTAATATTTAAAAATATGACACCCAACACTTATATTCTATGTGTAAATGATTATAAAACCGGATAAGATTACTAGATCACGAGGTATTAATTTTACAGCTGACGGTAATAAGTTTAATCATTGATTATTGTCGGTTTTAATAATTGTGTGTATTGACTCATTATTATTGTTGTTTTCGATGATGATACCATTGTTACTATTTCATGTTGTATCTGTATTTCTATATTGCTTATAAATTAGTAAAAATAGTTAAATTTATATCGAATAAAGAATTAAATATAAGATAAGTCTTAAATGTAAATATGGCTACAATCATTTTACACACTATTGTTTGGTTTGTAGATGACAAGTTAACGTTCGCTTCACTGACGTTCACAAACTGAATGCAATATACGCTATCTCTTGGTACTTCCCAGTAACCAAGTTGTATTCTATTAGTATCTTTAAAGAACAGAGATTAGGATGTTCAGAGCAGAACTGAACTGATCATTAATGAGGTGGTGTTTTCTTAGCCAAGTTTGTCTGTTTCTCTATTTGACGGTGCATTATTAAGCAAAGTAGAATATCCCAATATTAACCCCGGAACTAGACTAGCATGCTAGCTAACCTCGTATACTTTTGGGTGATCGCCATATTGAATAAATCATAGTTTATAGCTTACCACAATCATGCTTTTGAAATAGGTGTCTTCGAAATCAATCTTCGAACAAAAGTTGTATGTCCCATTAACCGGTCAAGATGACTACTTATCATTACCGAGTCTCAAACACTGACGAAGTTTGAGCTGAATGGCAACATGATTCAAATCAGATTTTGTTTCACATGAAATGAAACACTTTAATCTGTCGTTCCACGTTGATTTTTGCGTGGCAAATCTTTCGATTTGTCACGCTTTGATTTCGTTATGTTTTTTTTTTTTTTTTTTTTTTTTTTGGAAACTTTTTTAGAGAAAATCGAAAATGGTGTAGCATAATTGTATCCACCAAACATTAAATGTCCTGGAATCAAAAATGAATATCTAAAACTCAGTTTTTTCTGAACCGGAAGTGGGCTATTGCATAATATGCAATTATTTTGCACCTAGTCTGTAAGGTTTATTTATGAACCGATTTGGCTGACATTTTCTTTAATATATTCATTGAAATAAGAAGTATCAAGTACGGTTACAAAAATTTCAATTTTTAAATATTTTTGTAAAAAAAAATTTAAACCAAAATTGTCAAAAAAGCTAAAAATTTGTTTCTTAGTCGCTAATTATCCATAGAAATAAAATTAATCAATCAAAATTTTTCTATCACTTCCGGTTTTGACGTGATAACTTCCGGTTTTTCAAAATCACGCCTAGCAGCCTCACTTCCAGTATAAATTTCAGATATTGACAAAAACTATATATATTGTCTGTCAGTCATAATTAGAATGCATTTAGCATAACAAATCCAAACCGGAAGTGATGCATAAGCTGCCGTCACAGACTGACACATTTCAGCAAAAAATCAATAAGTCCTCCATTTGTTATCCGATTTTTATGATTTTGGTGTCTATCAAAACCTTGTAACCTTGTCTACAGTTTGTTGGAACAGAATTTTGAATTTCGAATTTGAAATTTTTTTATGTTCGTTTGAATTTTTTGAAAATTGTCAACTTTGGATATCTATATCGCATTCTCTAATCAACGCAGAGAATTAAATTTTTCAATTTTGTAATGCCGATTTGATTATCTTTTAAACGATATATGACCACAACCCATTAAAATATGTTTTCAAAATATTTTTCGACTGAGGGTTCTAACTAACAATGCAATTATCTAATAGCAATATGGTGCGTATAATCAGTATGTACGAAATTTTCTCTTTTCAATGTCACATGACATGAGCAGTTTAATACAAAATCCATTAAAGTGAAAATAGGCATAGAGTACCCCTTTCCTGAGAAAAAAATTAGTAGAGAGGATTAAAATGATTGACAGGGTTATAGCAGGTTATATAATATAGTAATAAAACTATCGGCATGAACTTTTCACATGGAGGTGTGAAATATTTTAGTTCATAAACAGATTAATCTGATTATGTAATCCTGTAACACTCTAAAGAGTATAAAAAATGTATTCATTGTTTTGGCAAAATTTTCACTTATATTAATTTTACATACAATCATTTAGAGCAGTGAATTTTTGATACATTAACCTGTTCGAATTTTTTGCCAGAACTCTTTCTACAAGATACACAAACCAATTAACACCAATTTTCTTTTTGTCGTCTGCTAAGGTTATTAAAGGTCATAAACAAATTAGTCATCTCATCACATTTTGCCCCCCCCCCCCCCATATGAAATTGCTTCCTACGGGCCTGCATTGTTTTAACTTTATAAAAATTAACATGTTTTTTCGAGTGTTTGCTATATTTGATATAATATCAGATTTTTTCTTATTTTGAGGGTGATTCTTACCCACGGCACTTAATTGACTAACATCAACTGGCAACTGACTGCTCCAATCCATTGAAACAAAAGACAGTATTTCATCTCAGCATTAAAGGAAAATATTGACGTTTACACAGTTCGAATGTTGGGGAAGTGGGTGTATCCCCTATACAAAATGGCCCCTAGTCAAAATGGCCATAACAGTTAAATTTGGTCAAAATGGCCCCTATTTTGGTCAAAATGGACTAGTCACCATGGCCCCTATTTTGGTCAAAATGGACTCTGGACAAACGATGTTCGTAATGAATGTATTGCTTCGGCCTTCCCATACAAACGCCCTTGAGAAGCTCATAAAACTTAGTCATTTGGTTGATAATACTTAACTAAATACTTACGACAAAATGGCAAAGCTTAGACCTCTTAATTGTAAAGTTAAATGCTTCTTGAAATTATGGCCATCTTCTCAGAATCTAAACGTTGACGAATCGATGATTCCTTACTATGGCAGGCATTCCTCCAAACAGTTAATATAATAATAATAATAATAATAATAAAAATATCTTTATTACAAAAGGGTAGAAAATTAGGCCGTACATTACCGATGAGCATCAAGATAATCCTGAATACCCAACGATAGGCCTGTCTTCCATTCTGCCCCTTATGGACAATACAAACATATACAAATTAACAAAAAACACCACAATAACCAATTATTACAAGGATGACAAAATTATATGTACAGTTTGAAGCTATAATGATGTATATCTTATTTATGAGAAGTAAAAAAAAATAAAAAATAAAAATTATAAAAGTACAAATTTTATCAAAAATGCAAACAAGTTTATAAGATTGAACGTTTTAATACAAATTAATAGCCAAATTTGAAAGCCAAAATGGTGAGTTTATGTGCTGCGAGCGGGCTACCCAACCCCACTCCATTTTATAATTATTGGAGGGTAGGTAGGATTTGTCCAGGCTCAAGACCAGCTTAAGGATGTTAACTCATCCTCTGACAGTATGATTTTTGAATTGCCAATTAGAACTAGTCAAAAACATGCACAAGACATAAAAAAGGAAAACAAAGTAAATATTATTTGAGTCGTCAGCTTCAGTGTAAAACATCTGTAAGAGATAAAAACAACTGTTAACCTGTATTAGTGATCTTTTAATACAAAAACACAAAATTAATGATTAAGGTGTGAAAAAAGTATAATAGAATTCACCATATACCATGAACTACAAGAAATTACAATATTTAATTTGATATAAAGCAACAAACAAATTAGTCAGATAAAACCTGCCCTTGAGCGGGTACAAACAAATGAGAGAAAATATTGAAAAACCTGTATGTTAATCATCTCTAAAGGCTAGCGCACACGAGAGCTCCCAGCTGAGCAAAATTTCATTCGTGGCTGTCAGCTCAGCTCGTAGCTCTCGTGTGCGCGGAGTTTACGTAAGGTTTTTTTTATTCGAGGCGTTAAGGAAATTATCTGTCGTGTTTGATAACTTTTTCCTCGAATGAAAAATACCTTACCGTGTGCGCAGTCGAAAGCTCTTAGCTTTCAACTTTCAACTGGAGCGCATGCGCTAGTACGTCATCAAACTAAAAATAGCTGCGCCCATCGGTGAATGTGAGTTTGTATCTGAAGCAATTATCGCAAGGACGCAACAACAAAAGAAGAAGTAATTTTTTTTCATATTTTGAAGGGTTGTTGACGTCCGATATTTTGTTTAAGTCACGTTATAATGTCACGTGAGCTTGTTATTTTTAGATATTTATGACTCGACACCAAGTCTATGAAAGCTCTAAGCTTAGCGTGTGCGCGAAAACCGACGAAAGCTACGAGCTGAGCTGACAGCCGCGAATGAAATTTTGCTCAGCTGGGAGCTCTCGTGTGCGCTAGCCTTTACATGTAAGGATATTAGTTTCTTAAAATTCGACGCATTTATGGCATTTTGTATAGAGTCTGGAAGAGAGTTCCATAGAACAGCCCCAGAATATCTTAAACTGTTTTTAACAATTTCAAGATTAGGTCTGTACACATTTAGTCTTTTATTGAGGGATTCATAAAAAATAAAAATAAGTCATTAAGATACTTCGGACATTGTTTGTTTAGAATTTTAAAGATAAAAAAGGATTTGTTTCGAACAAATCTTTCTGAAATAGAAAACAGATTTAACTGTCTCAATCCGGGGGCAAGGTTGTCTGTATGCTGAACGCCTAGGAAAATTTTGAAAGCCCTATTTTGTTGTCTTACAAGTTTATTTATTGACAGCTTATCACAAGAGTCCCATATTGGAGAACAATAGTCGATGTAAGATTGAAAATGAGCATTATAAAATAGAACCAAATATTTAGTTGGTATAAGGTATTTCAATTTTCGCAGTTGAAAAAGTTTCTGATTCAGAATTTTGCATGATCGGTCCAGGTGAAGTTGTGATCAATAAAAATACCAAGAAGTTTAAAGGAAGAAACGGTTTCTATATCTACACTGTTTACAGTCAGTTTTATAGAATTAACCAGTAGCTGCCTTCTCTGGGGGGTTGTTATTAACATAGCTTTAGTTTTATTTACATTTATAATCATGGAATTAGCTTCGCACCATTTAACAACAGAATTAGTTTCAGATTGAAGTTTTAATTGTAGCTCATTAATAGATTTAGCAGCGGTGTAAACTGTTGTGTCATCAGCAAACAAGTCACAATTGGAGGCTATATGAAAGGATAGATCATTTATAAACAAATTAAACAAAAGAGGTCCTAATATAGACCCCTGTGGTACACCATGGCTTATTTCTAACTGAGAAGACAAGATACCATTGGCAAAAGTAGATTGTTTCCTGTTTGATAAATATGATTTCAAAAATTTGCTGGCATTTGGGAGAAAATTTATAGATATTGCATATTTTAGTGAGTATTTCGTGGTTTACCAAGTCGAAGGCCTTACGGAAATCGAAAAAAACCAAACCTGTTAGCAATCCTTCGTTAAGAGATTTATAAATATTATCTGTTATATTAGTTAAGGCAGTTAAACAAGAGCTATTAGATCTAAAACCAGATTGATTAATATAAAGAAGATCATACCTTTTCATGAAATTATTCAAATGACCGTGAATATGTCTTTCAAGTATTTTCGAAATAGTTGGTAATATTGAAATAGGCCGATAATTGTTTGGGTCCACTTTTGACCCTGATTTATGTAGCGGTAGTACTTTAGCAAGCTTGAAATTAGTTGGGAAAATACATTGATCAATACACAAATTAAATATATGAGTTAAGTGACCAGACACGATAGGGGAACCTATCCTTAAGAAATTGGATTTATTAAGTCAACACCAACGGCTTTAGTGATATCTAGATTTCTTAAGGATTTGTACACATCATAGGAACTTATAGGTGGAATATGAAAATATTTTTCTGGAGGAACACGACTATTAACAAAATTACGTATAATATTATCATTTTCGACTGATGGCTGGGATACATTGTGAGAAGTTGTAGAAGTTGAGAGTAGCTGATCAGCAATTTGAGTAAAATAAGAATTTAGTTTGTCAGACTCAATTGGAATTTGCTACAGAACAAACCAATCCGATATGGCTATAAAATATGGTGTAGCGCCTAAAGGTACAATAAAGAGATGGTCCAGAAAACTATGGAAGGAACTTCAAGTTCCGGTTCCATTTATGATTACAAAATTTAATCAAATTCAGTATTGTGTACATAATGCATGGCACCTTTATCGACTTAGTGCTGCTTACAACCATCAACCACTGGATTACCTTGCATTCATAACTTATAACTACACTGTTGATAACTGTTGGTAACAGAAAACCACGGATTATCACATGTCCTGGTCGCTTTAAACCTATTTCATCACGAATTCCAGATGATATACGTGTTGATGGAGAGAACCATTTCCTATGTTCATGGAGTACTGAAAACAGATGTGTACAATGTGGAAGTAAAACGACGAAAAGTTACAATTCAGTGGGAACTAAGTAGACGGTGTCCATTCAAATAAAGAGATTGCTGCTATAAACTTCAAAACTCTGGCATTTACAGTTTTTTTTTTCTTTTTTTTTTTTTTTTTTGCTTTGGTTCCTGTTTGGGGATTTATTCCAAGGACAATTCTAAATAAAAAATTTCAAATTAAAATTTTCATAAGAACATTATAGATAACACGATAACTGAACTTTGCTAATTTTCTAACCATAATCACTGAGTACTTTTTGTCTTTATATGTATGTATATATGTATGATATCTTTACATTCCATTGAAAATTTATTAATGACAAATTTTCATTTCTTTCCCCAATGTCTTAACTCCTTAACACCTTTAACAAATAATACAGTAGTGAAGTATATTTTATCTTCATGTTTGTATGAATTATTATTGGTGAAAACTAAACTCACCATTGGAAAAATTCCAACGTACTTTCTATGCTTTCTGGATACTTTATATTAAGAATATAGTTTAAAGATATGTAGCAAATAAAAGACACCTTAAAACTACTATATCTTATCACATTTCAAACCATCTATCATGATAACAAATTCTTTTGCATCCTCAAGTCTAGTGTTGGACCTAAAAAATGGTTTGTAAGAAGATACTTGCATTTTTTAAAAATGTTTAATGGTATTTCATCGTTCCTTTTATGGATTTCAGTTGAAGAGATGCAGCAGCTTCCTGTTTTTCTCGACAAACTTCTTTACCAAGCCACAGAATATTTAACTCTTTCATTGTAGAGTTTGAAGCCCATACAAAAAATTCAGAAGCGTCTTGAATGACTGCAGCTTTCATCCGAATGGCTTCATCAGCAAGTCTCTTCGTAGTTCCACCCAGCCCGTCACAAGGACCCTTACCATGTCCGGCTTCAAAGTAATTCCACCTGGCGTTTACGCCATACAAACCACGATGATTAGAAACTATATCAAAAATATATTTATTTCTGCATTGACTTGAGGGACTGTCTGTCCAGTAATGAATAAGTTTGAGATTCGGATCAATTCTTCGTAGTTCTGGAACCAAGATATCAAGTATTGCCCAAACAGTATTGGCATTGTGAGCTAATTCGTCGGATATTAACACGAAGCTCTTATGGTGAAGCTCGCCCTCTTTACGAAAGTACACTACCATTGGATGAATTGTTACAGATGATTGGTTCCAATAAGCACTCTGAATTTCGTCCACAGATCGACAGGTGTAGTTTTCAGCAAAATCCATCTGAATTATCATTTGAATTTCTGGTAGTTGTTGCTTTATCTGACTGAACTGTTCCTTCATTCTCTTCACATGTGATCTAAATTCCGATAACTCTCTCTTCAGCTCTATAAGAAAATCCCCTTTCAACTTGCTTTCATTAACAACCTTTATCTTCTTCATTCCTGCTTTTTCTATTCTTTTTCGTACATCAAAATGAATTTCTTTATCAACATCAATATTTGTAAAAAGCTCATCCAATCTATCTTCTAAATTCACCTCAACTTCTGGATTTTCACTTACCGATACTCCAGTTTTCCGTAGCGCCTGCATCTTCAAAGCTGCATTCTGAAATCTGATACATAAACAAGATTGTCTTCTTGTAAATTTCACCGGCAAGACGTGTTTTGGGCGCAGTCGGCAAAATGTAGCTAATGACAAACAATAAGTTGGATTTTCAGCTAGTAACTTAATATACAAATTACCTAAGTAATCAGTCAATACTTTAGTCTGCCTCTTCTCTCCGTCTATCTTTTTAGAATCTTTCTTTCCGGGATTTGATCTGCGGTTGCCACTTCTGTCGAAAAACACAGTAACCTCTCTCGGACATTTTCTGGTAACAACTTTCTTTGCCTTGAATTTCTGGTTAGCATACTTTGACAGAGTTCTTGAGCATGCCAGATTTGACGCCTTCCTTAAGATATTCAAACATCTGTATTTCTTGGTCACCCGTCCGGCAAGAACTCGCAAGGCTGCATATTTCTGTGATTTGTCTGTCTTGGTTCTGGAAATTTGATCTAACAAAACGTTCCCAAGAAATATTTGGCGTTTCACAGTTTTTTGCTCTAATTTTTCTTCTGTTTTCTTACATTTTCTATTAGAGCGCATCAATGCCTTTGCTGTTCGTATTTTCGTTTTTTGATTTGGTGTTTGGAAGAGGAAGCTTTACAACCAGCCTCGACGATTCATATCCACTCGTCTCTTCACTTTCATCACTATCCTCTTCCTCTTGTCTTTCCCTAGCTCTTTCCTGAAGCAACCTTCGATGCTTTCCATTTCTTTCAGCAGCTACTCGATTTCTTTTCTTTCTATCCTTTTCTGTCAAACAACTGAATGAAACGTAATATTTCTTAACTCTAGACGACTGTAATATTTCTTAACTCTAGACGACTCTTTTATCAAGTATCTTTTACCATCTTTCAGTTTCTTCCGCTCTCTGTAATCTTTTTGTAATTGGGCTCTCGTTTTCTCCATTTTATTCTGAAAATCCAAAATAATATTTACGTTACCATTCAGTGATATTTACGTTACCTATATCCATGAGTGTATACGCTTTGAAATATAAGATACTTGCAGATGCTAATATAACCATGTCGAATGGTCATTTTTATACGCCCTCATCTCTCTATGAGGACGTAATTGTCGGCACCCCTGTCCGTCCGTCAACATTTGCTCGTAAACGCTCTAAAAACTAGAGTTTTCGACGGAATCAAATGAAATTTGATCTGTGTATATATATTCATAAAACGAAGATCAAGTTCGAATTTGAGCTATTTTCGATCGTTACAAGCCGAGTTCTTGCCCCTGCCTCAAATCTTAAATATGATATTACTCTCTTAGTTTTCAACCGATTATGATGAAACTTAAAATGGATGTTATTGGACCTAAATAGAAAGGTTTGAGAAAGTTTAGTTTTCTCCTGATTAGAATTAAGGCTTTTTCAAGATATAGGCCTCTTTCATCAGTTTTGGGGAGTTTTCGCCTTTAACCTCTATAAAGTAAGTGCGTCTATCAACATCAATTGCTTGTTAACGCTCTAAAAACTAGAATTTTTGATGGAATCAAATGAAATTCGGAATGTATATACATATTCAGAAAACAAAGATCAAGTTCGAATTTGAGCTATTTTCGATCGTTACTAACAGAGTTATTGCCCCTGCCCCAAATCTTAAATATGCTATCACTCTCTTAGTTTTCAACCGATTATGATGCAACTTAAAATGGATGTTATTGGACCTAAATAGAAAGGTGTGAGAAAGTTTAGTTTTCTCCTGATTAGAATTAAGGCTTTTTCAAGATATAGGCCTCTTTCATCAGTTTTGAGGAGTTTTCGCCCTTTAACCTCTATACAGTAAGTGCGTCTATCAACATCAATTGCTTGTTAACGCTCTAAAAACTAGAATTTTTGATGGAATCAAATGAAATTCGGAATGTATATACAAATTCAGAAAACAAAGATCAAGTTCGAATTTGAGCTTTTTCGAATGTTATTAGCAGAGTTATTGCCCTTGCCCCAAAGCCTTGAATATGGTATTACTATCTAATATCGACCAATTTTGTTGAAACTTAAAATGGATGTTATTGGACCTAAATCGAAAGGTTTGAGAAAGTTTAGTTTTATCCTGATTAAATGTATGACTTTTGTTAGGCGTATATGGCCGTGGTCCACTATCTTTACTATAATATTACTGTCAGATCATTAAAAACTGATACTGTGAAGCGACCAAACATTGGAAAAGAAACGACAAACGTTGATCAAACGTCATTATCGATACCGAATACTCTCACGGTACTACCTAAAATTAGCTGAACTACTATATTTATTGTAAGTAAATCGAAAATATCAAATTAAATCGATGAAATAAAATATTGATACACATTTTAAGATCAAGTCTACGTTACATAGGGTCATTTAAACACACGAATAACATGATTTAACAATGTATTTGATTCCCTAATAAACATTTCATAATCATTCAATGAAAAGATAGTGGACCACGGCCATATACGCCTAACGAAAAATTTAATCAGGATAAAACTAAACTTTCTCAAACCTTTCGATTTAGGTCCAATAACATCCATTTTAAGTTTCAACGTAATTGGTTGAAAACTAAGATAGTAACAGCATATTCAAGACTTTAGGGCAAGGGCAATAACCCTGCTACTAACGGTCGAAAATAGCTCAAATTCGAACTTGATCTTTGTTTTCTGAATATGTATATACATACCAAATTTCATTTGATTTCATCAAAAATTCTAGTTTTTCGAGCGTTTACAAGCAATTGATGTTGGTAGAAACACTTACTGTATAGAGGTTAAAGTGCGAAAACTCCTCAAAACTGATGAAAGAGGCCTAAATCTTGAAAAAGACTTAATTTGAATCAGGAGTAAACTTAACTTTCTCAAACCTTTCGATTTAGGTCCAATAGCATCTATTTTAAGTTTCATCAAAATCGGTTGAAAACTAAGAGAGTAATAGCATATTCAAGATTTGGGGCATGGGCAATAACTCTGCTTCTAACGATCGAAAATAGCTCAAATTCGAACTCGATCTTTATTTTATGAATATGTATACACATATTAAATTTCAATTGATTCCATCAAAAACTCTAGTTTTAAGGGCATTTACAAGCAAATAATGACGTACGGACGAACGGATTTGGGGCAAGGGCAATAACTCAGCTTCTAACGATCGAAAATAGCTCAAATTCGAACTTGATCTTTGTTATAAAAATATGTATACACATATCGAATTTCATTTGATTCCGTCAAAAACTCTAGTTTTAAAGGCGTTTACGAGCAAAAGTTGACGGACGGACAGACCGACGGACAGACCGACGGACGGACGGACAGGGGTGCCGACAATATACGTCCTCATAGAGATGAGGGCGTATAAAAATGATTAGAAACTGCCAAAAATCAAAGAGTCACTAACCGTGTACTCAAAATCTTTACTATAGCAGGATATGTAGTAATATTTGTGTTAATTATTTATTCGTGCCTCGTCTATGGAATGCCAAAACGGAAAAAATCCAAGATTAGAAAATTACATACCAAAAAGTTGAAATTATAGACCAAGAAATTCCAAATATATACCAAAAAATTCCAAATATATACCAAGAAATAACATTATATACCAAGAAATAACATTATATACCAAGAAATTAACATTATATACCAAGAAATTCATGATCAAGTATCAAGAATTTTAATTATATGCCAACATACATACCCAGACCAAAAATTATCTCTGAAAAAACGTAATTTATTTTTAACTGCTTCATAAGTTAATGTCACGAATTTTAAATTACTATCCAAGAACTTTTTTTCATTTACGTGCTCAAAAAGATGTGTAACGAGTTTTAATATGCATGAGAAATTTTTTATATGTTTATCGAAAATCAAACTTGTTTAAAAAAAAAATATGATCCAAGAATGTTATTAATATACCAAGACATTAAAATCATGTTGCAAGATATTAAATTTTATGGTCCAAGATTCACGTGATCATTCAATATTCACGTGACCACACAAACTGATGACGTCAAATACATAAATATTTACGAGACCACGGGTGCACTCTATTACAAAAACGGCTGGTCCGGATTCGTCCAAAACCACTCTATAACGCGTCACGTAGGTAATCCGGATTCTCCATTTTCTCCTTTCTACAGACCGGTGCGATAGCGGAGAGCACGTGATCAATCATGGCGGCATCTTACAAAATAGTTGAAACGTGAGTGTGATTTATCCATTAATTTAAGTTGTAAAACGAAATATCCAGGCTTGCATGAATCGGAATCATATTTTTTACTAATTAATTCTCACCCCGTCTTGATGTCATGACTATAAAGAATTAATTAGGACTTTGGCGTTGTTACTTTTAGGGTAAATATGTAGGGCTATTATGTGTAATAATTAGTGTTGGTGACATTGATTTTATTATTGACTTACTCTTTTCTATTGTGATTTTTCAGTGCTCCAAATCGACCAGGACCGAGTGCTCCTACTAAAACCCTAACAGTCAATCGTGACGGCGAAGAAATTCAATTTGTCTTACCAATAAGTGCCTATAATGATATAATTTTGAAAAAAAGGTATGGTATTTTGTTTATACTTTTTCATATTATGTGAAATGTTGTGCAGCTATGGCAGGTTGGCGCCAAGCAGGGTATGCTTACAATTCTAAACACTTGATTCCACTTTTCATTTGAAATACTTTCTCATTTGTTGATATATATTCTTTTACATTAGTCATAATGAAAAGTTCAAGATTTTGATTTTTGTTTTGCGGTTCGGATCGTTCATACTTGGGTTTTTATACGCCCACATGAAAATGTAGACGTATATTGCCGTCACCCCTGTCCGTCCGTCGGTCCGTCCGTCTGTTAACAATTCTTGTGTACGCGATAGAGACCAGAGTTTTTATCCGATTTGAATGAAACTTGGTATGTGTATTCATCTTGATAATATCTCGGATAAGTTCGAAAATGGAGCGATTCCAGTGGTCGGTTTATGAGTTATTATTATTAAATTAATTTGTGTACGCAATAGGTGCTAGAGTTTTCATCCAATTTGAATGAAACTTTATATGTGTATTCATCTTGATATTATCTTGGAACAGTTCGAAATTGGCTCGATTCCAGTTATCGGTTTGTGAGTTATTGCCCTTGACTTAGTGAAAAAAGTTAACTTGTGTATGTGATAAAAGCTATAATTTTTTATAGGATTTGAATGAAACTTGGTATGTTTATTCATCTTTATAATATCTCGGATGAGTTCGAAAATGGCGCAATTCCAGTCGTCAGTTTATGGGTTATTGCCCTTGACTTAGTGAAAAAACATTAAATTAACTTTTGTACGCGATAGAAGCTAGAGTTTTTATCCGATTTGAATGAATCTTATTATGTGTATTCATCTTGATAATATCTCGGATGAGTTCGAAAATGGTGCGATTCCAGGAGTTGGTTTATGAGTTATTGCCCTTGACTTAGTGTAAAAACGTTAAAATTAACTTGTGTACGCGATAATACACAACTATTAGTCGATTTATAATTTTAGACTGGTTAAAATTCTAAGGCTAGCATGCCTAACCATGACCGTAAGACAGCTTCACTTTTGTATCAATATTGATATTTTATTACTGCTTTAAATGAACTTCATTATATTGTAGATAGCTAATAAAAATGCGAAAGATAAGGTTAACCCCGATGGGAAATCTGTTAGTGCCAAAAGAAAGGCAGAGCCAGAAGAGGTAATTTCTCAGCAGCATTATATCCTTAGTTTGCTCTTGGAGATTCTAATGGTTTAATGTACAATAAACTTTTGGAAATATGTTAATACTCTCTGACCATTTTCATTAGTTACTTTGTAGTTTTCATGAATTTACATATCCAATTGAAGATATGAAGTCACATTAGCTTTCTATGTAAAATAGTTATTTACATTAGGAATACGAATTTACATTTTGAAGCAATTTAACCAAATGATTTTTTCCTGACTTTATAAATTGCGTTGGTGTTGTAAACAAATTTCAAATAGCATTTATTGCGAATGGTGTTCGTGATATATTGCTGTGGAAGTTAGATGTATCTTTTTTACATCTGGAATTCAATTGGAAGATATCTGAATGTGATTCTTTTAAAATTTGTTTTAATTATAAACATTAAAATGTTCGCTAAATTTTAATTCTGCTTAATCAAAGCTCTTTTAATTGAAATATCAATTTTAACTCACGTTATCTACTTTCTTTTGGACAAAAAAGATTTTGTAAAAATATCTTCCGTGGTTTGGTCTGCCCGAAGTGACCGTGGGTTGGTCTGCCCGAAGTGATTGTGGGTTGGTCTGCCCAAAGTGACCGTGGTTTGGTCTGCCCGAAGTGACCGTGGGTTGGTCTGCCCGAAGTGACCGTGGGTTGGTCTGCCCGAAGTGACCGTGGTTTGGTTTGCCCGACGTGTCTATTAGTGTCTCTTCTTAAATTTCAGTTAGAGGTAAATAGAGCCGAAATAAGTAAATGCATAACATATTTGGATAGCCTTTTAACTGAATCTTGTTACGCCAAACAAAAGTAAAACTTGCTTAAAAAACTTAACGTATTCATAAATTCAATTGATAAATCTTTAAATTTGGATAATGTTTCCCCAGCCGTTATGAGAGAGTTCTTAGTGTGGATGGAATCGAAAGGAAAAACAAAGATCCACGATGACTTGTGTCCAGGCAAATTAAGCTCAGATTCAGAAATGTGTTTCTGCCCCGTTAGGCGAGCTGCGTCTTCTTTGGATACCTTAATAGGCCAATTAAGGGCAATATTTCGCGAGCATGGTAGAGGTTCGGACTGGAACAGTGTTCTTGGATTTGGAAACCCAATGGCGTCACCTTCCATAAAAAATCATTTAAAAGCTGTAAGGTTAGAACAGACACGTTCATTAGTTGATAAACGTAAAGCTATCCCAGTTTTCAAAAACAAAATCATTAGGATGAAAAGGCTCATAAATTAAGAATTAAATAACGATTACAGTTCTCTAAGTAACAGGGAGAAATATGCATATGCAAAGGATAGAGCATATTTTACGATTTTTATACGCCCTCATCTCTCTATGAGGACGTATATTGTAGTCACCCCTGTCCGTCCGTCCGTCGGTCCGTCCGTCCGTCCGTCCGTCCGTCGGTCCGTCAACATTTGCTCGTAAACGCTGTAAAAACTAGAGTTTTTGACGGAATCAAATGAAATTTGATATGTGCATACATATTCATAAAACGAAGATCAAGTTCGAATTTGAGCTATTTTCGATCGTTAGAAGCAGAGTTATTGCCCTTGCCCCAAATCCGTCGGTCCATCCATCAACATTTGCTTGTAAACGCTCTAAAAACTAGAGTTTTTGACGGAATCAAATGAAATTTGATATGTGTATACATATTCATAAAACGAAGATCAAGTTCGAATTTGAGCTATTTTCGATCGTTAGAAGCAGAGTTATTGCCCTTGCCCCAAATCCGTCGGTCCGTCCATCAACATTTCCTTGTAAACGCTCTAAAAACTAGAGTTTTGGACGGAATCAAATGAAATTTGATATGTGTATATATATTCAGAAAACGAAGATCAAGTTCGAATTTGAGCTATTTTCGATCGTTACATGCAGAGTTATTGCCCTTGCCACAAATCTTAAATATGCTATTACTCTCTTAGTTTTCAACCGATTTTGATGAAACTTAAAATGGATGTTATTGGACCTAAATCGAAAGGTTTGAGAAAGTTTAGTTTTCTCCTGATTAAATTTTTCCTTTTTCGACTTTTTCGTTAGGCGTATATGGCCGTGGTCCACTATCTTAACGTTTACCGGAGATAGAGCAGGCGACTTAGGCAAAATTAAACATGACCAAATTCGTTGGCTTCCAAATAATGAAGGTATATATATTCACATGACAGAAGGTAAATCAAGTAAGGAAAATGCTAGACCAATTATTATTAAAAGAGTTGATGAAGAGTTATGTGCTGTTCGCGAATTTGAATCTTACTTAAAAATTTTAAAAGAATTACATTAGATTTTAAAGGAGGTTAAATGTTCAGACCATGTTCTACTTTAAAGGACGTGTTTGTCAATAACAAGACAGTGTCTTCATCTTACATGAATCCCCGATTAAAAAAGCATCTTAGAGCAGCAGGCTTATGGGAAGGTGAAACTCCGCATGGTTTTAGAGCTGGTTGTGCAATGTCTTTGAGGGGCAGTGGGGTATGGAAGGGGATCAGTGCCAAAAGTCTATGCTAAGTAGAAATGTCTAATTCACTAATGCTATGTAGATAATACAGATATTTCGTGTTATAAGTTAAAAGTTACCCGTACAAATACCAGTAATACATAAGACATACGTAAAAATTCATGTGTTTCATGTTTAAAGTGAAAAGATATAACACTTGTTACAAAAGTCAAATGTTAAATGTTCACGCTAAACCTCTTACAGAAGTATTTTGTCTTCAATCGCTTTCCATAAAACATTTGATCTTTTGAACTTTTCAAGCGACACAAGTTTTTTGTCACTTAACTTGCATTTTTACATTAGACATTCAACATATAATCAGTTTAGTGATGACATCACGTTGCTAAGTCTCGAAAAGTCTCACGTGACTGAGATGTATACAGTTTTTCGTCTTTACTCATAGAGTTATATATAGAACAACTAGAGCGCGCACATGCGTCATGACGTGAAATCACCAGGACATCCGTCCGCCATTTTTTAGACGGGAGATAAACATTGATTAACGTCATTGATTAACACTACGACTACGACGAGATGGTGCAGAACTGTGTGGTATATGGATGTTCTAACCTTAATAAAAAAAGGTTCCACTATAAGTTTTCACAAGTAAGTTATTTCTAAGTAGAATAAATGGTAGAAATCGAAGCGAGATTAACGTTTAGGCCTAGGCTAATCGGTAGTCGACAGTCGTCTAGGCTAGGTTAGGCCTACACAGTACACCCACGTTACGGGCTACAGATCTAGTGGCAGTGCTATGGCTAAACTAGCCTACCTAGGTCTAGCCACATCAAGTCTGTTCACATTTCACACGTTTTTGTATATCCTTATTTCTACCTTTCATGTCATAGTTTTAGTGTTTTGATTGAAAAATTTCTAGGCCTAGTTACTAGTAGGCCTTCTCATTCTCGATAAGCTGTAATTATTTAGAAATTAGGCGTAGGCCTTTCATACTTAGGCAAGGCCTACACAACTTCGATTTTTGAATCATGATTCTATCCACTGTGGCACTGGGTCGTTACTGGAAAAAGTACCGGTAAGCTTACCTTTGAATTTTGTTTCATTTTTTCTTTTATTAGATTCCCTGCAGATCCAGAGACGTATGAGAAATGGGTTAGGAATATTAGTAGAAAGAGCGAAAAGGGAAAGATATGGCATCCTTCAAAGTATTCTACTGTGTGTAGTGAACATTTTGTTGCATCTGATTTTCATTTCAAGTCTTCAACAGAAGAAAGAAGTAGATTAAATAGTTCTGCTGTTCCAACAATTTTCAACAGTTATCCTTCATATAAACAACCAAAGCTCAATAAAGCAAGACCTGCTCTAAAGAGAATTTTCGAAACTACTTGTCCCTCATCTGCATCTGAATCTGTAAAAAGTAAAGTTGCCAGAATAAGTGAAGATCATAAATATGCATCTGAAACTGATCCTCAGATGGAACTTCTAAAGACAAAAGAACGTTTGACAAAGGTATTAAAGGAAAAGAAAATTCTAGTACAAACTGTTAATAGACAAAAGGAAAAAATTTCAAATCTTCTGCATAAAGTCAAAGATCTTAATTTATTACAAAAACAACACCTGGACTTATTAAAATTAAATTTTGGTGAGAATACATTAACACTTATTGAAAATGAATTGAGTGCTTTGAACAAAGATCCACATGGATTGAGGTATTCTGATACTTTAAAATCTTTTGCAGTTACTTTGCAGTTTTATAGTGCGGAGGCATATGAATACCTTCGTAAATTTTTACATCTACCACATACCTCAACGATTAGAAAATGGGCTTCATCAATTAATTGTGAACCAGGATATTTAAGTGAAGTGTTTAGTTACTTGAAATTGAAATTGGAGAAGGATGGAAATATGAAAGATGTGTCTTTAATGTTTGATGGTATGGCAATCAAGAAGGAATGCGTTTATGATGCTAAGTTAGGACAATACTGTGGGTCTGTTAATTATGGTCACCTGCAATCTGGATGTGCTGATAGTTTAGCTACAGACATTTTAGTACTTTTAGTAGTAGGACTGAGAGGGCATTGGAAGCAACCTATTGGGTATTTTTTGATTGACCACCTAACCTCGGAAATGCAAGGACAACTGGTAAAGGATGCAATAGCCATGTTATCACAAATTGGATTTATTGTGCATTCGGTTGTGTGTGATGGTTCATACACTAATCAGTCAACTGCTTCCTTATCAGTGCCAAAAGTCTATGCTAAGTAGAAATGTCTAATTCACTAATGCTATGTAGATAATACAGATATTTCGTGTTATAAGTTAAAAGTTACCCGTACAAATACCAGTAATACATAAGACATACGTAAAAATTCATGTGTTTCATGTTTAAAGTGAAAAGATATAACACTTGTTACAGAAGTCAAATGTTAAATGTTCACGCTAAACCTCTTACAGAAGTATTTTGTCTTCAATCGCTTTCCATAAAACATTTGATCTTTTGAACTTTTCAAGCGACACAAGTTTTTTGTCACTTAACTTGCATTTTTACATTAGACATTCAACATATAATCAGTTTAGTGATGACATCACGTTGCTAAGTCTCGAAAAGTCTCACGTGACTGAGATGTATACAGTTTTTCGTCTTTACTCATAGAGTTATATATAGAACAACTAGAGCGCGCACATGCGTCATGACGTGAAATCACCAGGACATCCGTCCGCCATTTTTTAGACGGGAGATAAACATTGATTAACGTCATTGATTAACACTACGACTACGACGAGATGGTGCAGAACTGTGTGGTATATGGATGTTCTAACCTTAATAAAAAAAGGTTCCACTATAAGTTTTCACAAGTAAGTTATTTCTAAGTAGAATAAATGGTAGAAATCGAAGCGAGATTAACGTTTTGGCCTAGGCTAATCGGTAGTCGACAGTCGTCTAGGCTAGGTTAGGCCTACACAGTACACCCACGTTACGGGCTACAGATCTAGTGGCAGTGCTATGGCTAAACTAGCCTACCTAGGTCTAGCCACATCAAGTCTGTTCACATTTCACACGTTTTTGTATATCCTTATTTCTACCTTTCATGTCATAGTTTTAGTGTTTTGATTGAAAAATTTCTAGGCCTAGTTACTAGTAGGCCTTCTCATTCTCGATAAGCTGTAATTATTTAGAAATTAGGCGTAGGCCTTTCATACTTAGGCAAGGCCTACACAACTTCGATTTTTGAATCATGATTCTATCCACTGTGGCACTGGGTCGTTACTGGAAAAAGTACCGGTAAGCTTACCTTTGAATTTTGTTTCATTTTTTCTTTTATTAGATTCCCTGCAGATCCAGAGACGTATGAGAAATGGGTTAGGAATATTAGTAGAAAGAGCGAAAAGGGAAAGATATGGCATCCTTCAAAGTATTCTACTGTGTGTAGTGAACATTTTGTTGCATCTGATTTTCATTTCAAGTCTTCAACAGAAGAAAGAAGTAGATTAAATAGTTCTGCTGTTCCAACAATTTTCAACAGTTATCCTTCATATAAACAACCAAAGCTCAATAAAGCAAGACCTGCTCTAAAGAGAATTTTCGAAACTACTTGTCCCTCATCTGCATCTGAATCTGTAAAAAGTAAAGTTGCCAGAATAAGTGAAGATCATAAATATGCATCTGAAACTGATCCTCAGATGGAACTTCTAAAGACAAAAGAACGTTTGACAAAGGTATTAAAGGAAAAGAAAATTCTAGTACAAACTGTTAATAGACAAAAGGAAAAAATTTCAAATCTTCTGCATAAAGTCAAAGATCTTAATTTATTACAAAAACAACACCTGGACTTATTAAAATTAAATTTTGGTGAGAATACATTAACACTTATTGAAAATGAATTGAGTGCTTTGAACAAAGATCCACATGGATTGAGGTATTCTGATACTTTAAAATCTTTTGCAGTTACTTTGCAGTTTTATAGTGCGGAGGCATATGAATACCTTCGTAAATTTTTACATCTACCACATACCTCAACGATTAGAAAATGGGCTTCATCAATTAATTGTGAACCAGGATATTTAAGTGAAGTGTTTAGTTACTTGAAATTGAAATTGGAGAAGGATGGAAATATGAAAGATGTGTCTTTAATGTTTGATGGTATGGCAATCAAGAAGGAATGCGTTTATGATGCTAAGTTAGGACAATACTGTGGGTCTGTTAATTATGGTCACCTGCAATCTGGATGTGCTGATAGTTTAGCTACAGACATTTTAGTACTTTTAGTAGTAGGACTGAGAGGGCATTGGAAGCAACCTATTGGGTATTTTTTGATTGACCACCTAACCTCGGAAATGCAAGGACAACTGGTAAAGGATGCAATAGCCATGTTATCACAAATTGGATTTATTGTGCATTCGGTTGTGTGTGATGGTTCATACACTAATCAGTCAACTGCTTCCTTATCAGTGCCAAAAGTCTATGCTAAGTAGAAATGTCTAATTCACTAATGCTATGTAGATAATACAGATATTTCGTGTTATAAGTTAAAAGTTACCCGTACAAATACCAGTAATACATAAGACATACGTAAAAATTCATGTGTTTCATGTTTAAAGTGAAAAGATATAACACTTGTTACAAAAGTCAAATGTTAAATGTTCACGCTAAACCTCTTACAGAAGTATTTTGTCTTCAATCGCTTTCCATAAAACATTTGATCTTTTGAACTTTTCAAGCGACACAAGTTTTTTGTCACTTAACTTGCATTTTTACATTAGACATTCAACATATAATCAGTTTAGTGATGACATCACGTTGCTAAGTCTCGAAAAGTCTCACGTGACTGAGATGTATACAGTTTTTCGTCTTTACTCATAGAGTTATATATAGAACAACTAGAGCGCGCACATGCGTCATGACGTGAAATCACCAGGACATCCGTCCGCCATTTTTTAGACGGGAGATAAACATTGATTAACGTCATTGATTAACACTACGACTACGACGAGATGGTGCAGAACTGTGTGGTATATGGATGTTCTAACCTTAATAAAAAAAAGGTTCCACTATAAGTTTTCACAAGTAAGTTATTTCTAAGTAGAATAAATGGTAGAAATCGAAGCGAGATTAACGTTTAGGCCTAGGCTAATCGGTAGTCGACAGTCGTCTAGGCTAGGTTAGGCCTACACAGTACACCCACGTTACGGGCTACAGATCTAGTGGCAGTGCTTCCTTATTAGGTTGTGTAATTCAAAAGGACATGCAGAATACTTTCCCTAATCCACTTCTACCAGACAAATTAGTTTATTTCATGTTTGATGTATGCCACTTGCTTAAATGTGTCAGAAATTGTTTAGCAGATTTGAAAATTATCAAACACAATTCACTGCCAATTAAGTGGGAATACTTAGTGGAACTCAATAAGATTCAAATGGAAGACAATTTACATCTTGTTAATAAATTGAAAGCTAAACATATCAATTTTCAAAGACATAAGATGAACGTGAAAATAGCCGCTCAGACTCTAAGTTCATCTGTAGCTGATGCCATCGATTTTTTAAGGGAAGATATGAAATTGCCCCAATTTCAAGGAAGTGAAGCCACAGTGGAGTTTATTCGGATGTTCGACAAACTTTTTGACATTTGTAATTCCCATTATCCATTCGGTAAAGGATACAAAAAACCTTTGAATAAATACAACTTAAGATATAATCAAAACTTTTTTAAAACTGCTACTGACTATATTCAGTCATTAACTGATGTTCAAGGGAATGATTTGATTTATACCAAACGAAAAACAGCATTCTTGGGATTTATGTGTACAACAAAGTCAATAAGTGAATTGAGTGACTATTTGTTAAACGACAACAATGGCGATCCTTTTAAATATGTTCTAACGTATAAATTTAGTCAGGATCACCTGGAAATGCTTTTTAGTAGAATACGTCGTAGGGGTGGCTGGAATAATAATCCCAACTGTGTGCAAGTTAAGTGGGCTTTTAGGACAATTTTGATGAAGAATGGAATAACTCCTTCAAAATCAGCAAACTGTGTAGAAATTGAGGAACCAGTAAATCGTGTTTTTACAAATAGCCCTTCAGCTGCTGCTAATGAACTTGAATCCAAATTTTCCAAATTTAGTGAAATACTTCAAAAACCAACCGTTTGGCACAATCATGTATTCCATTATATGGGAGGATATATTGCACGGAAACTTTCAGAAAAATCCAAATGTGGAGTTTGTACAGCTGCCCTTATAAATGTTCCTAACAATTACGAGCACACCTATCCTCATAGTAGTGAATTTTGTGAACTAACGCAACGAAAAAACCGAGGAGGACTAAAAACACCATCGAATTCTGTGTTCAAAATTGTGCAGACAGCAGATAGAGTTATTAGGTACCAGTATAAATTCGCATAGGTTCTGTTGTATGTTATAAGTTTTGTTGTATGTTATAACTTTATTTTTTATTAAAAGAATAATACCTCTAAAGAATGTTAACATTAGATAGAAATCAGTAAAGAGGTAGTACTCCTTTAAATTGTTTAAAAGTTTATTATTTTATGTTGTTTATATTTGTTTAATTGTGAATGATATAGATTTATTACCCTGCATGAAACTGTTCTATGGTTGCTTCAGTAAGTTTATTCATTGTATTTGATTGGATTGTTGCATACCATTAAATATTTGAACAGAAGATAGAGATCAGTTTCAGATTTACTTATTTAAACACTTATGAAAGTAAAGCTCTATCAACTGTTGTAAACTATTTAATTACAGGCATCAATTTCTTCTCCTTTTCTTGTTAAAATATTTTTGTTATTATGGAGTTATTCAGTTTGTTATCACTAGTGTATGTATTTTTTAAAAATTATATTATAAGCTTATATTATAAAAAATTGTAAATACCGGTACTAGAAAATTTAGAATTAAAAAAAAAATTATATCAAAAGTATGTTATCAATTTGTAAAAAAAAAAGGAAATTCGAAACTGTTTTTACAATATAATAAAACTATACAATAAAATAAAATTTTTATAAAGCCAAAATGAAATATTCGTGTTATTTTCTAGAGAATTGCTAACAACAGAACCAGGTGGTCCTATCAAGAGTGTATCCAAACAATTTTCAGTGAGAGTATGCCTAAAAGTATCAATGGAAATAGGAACTGAAGTGTTTTAGACTTAAATGACCATTTTATGGAATGTTCAAACTTTCCATATGAAGATGATCATGGCACCCAAATGCTGAAAGACATTTGCAGCACATACACAAATGTGATTCTGCATCATCACGAAAAGATTTTCAACGAGCGCTATGTGAAAAATAATGAAACATCAAGAAGACATAAATTGAACAAAACTATTTTATTTTTACATGAATAGAAAGGTAAAGTTTATTTTTTTTTATTGCATAGATTTATACATACAAAATACAAACAATTCTGTTCAGACATTTATAAGGTGCAAGATTACGTGTTAAATACATACAATAAAAAAATATCCAGCAAAATACATTAAACATAGTATTTAAAAAAAAAAAAAAGAAGACATATTGCACTTGACGTACAGTTGCAAATTTTGAATATTCATGAGAAGAGAAAAAAAATAGGTCAGTGTAGCCTACTTTACTAACACGACTAGCCTAATCAGAGCAATGACAATGTCCATATCTTGAAAAAATAATAATAAAACAAATTCAGCTTTGCATCACTATTACAGTATTTATAGTTTTAAAAATAATGTCTTGAAACCTCAGTTTCGGTTATATCATAAATATAAAATTTCAAGTGGCTTCGGTAAATCTTTCGCGCATTCCCCTCTTTGTTTACATAAAACAACTCCCGTCTCGGCGGCCATATTGGATTCCCCATGACGTCTTCAAAGCTTGTGACGTCTTATGCATATAGTGCGCGCTCTAGTTGTTCTATACAGTGAAAACCCTGAAAATCGGCCATGCACGGGACCATTTCATTTGGCCGGTTTTCAGGAGTGGCCGATTTACCGTAACTTGTAACATTGTAAACATTTATGAGTATGAAATGTCAAAAACACCATCATTAACGTCAATGAATAAGTGGACCAAATATATAGGAATAACTTTTACACGGGCAACTGAAACTTTCATTCAATGTGTTATTGTCAACTCTATGTCTTTACTTTAGTGGCCGACCGACGGATACACTAATTTGTTGGTCTGATTTAAATTGTTGTATTAAAATGAAAAAACGAAAGTATTGTTATTCAACTAAACTAGACTACAGTAGGCATAGATCTAAGAGTATTAGTCTACAGAGGGGGGTGGTCGGATTTGGATGGAATTGGTAGAAAGAGCCATCGCAGCTGTAAATATCGTGAAGTTTGAAAAATGGTGGAATGATTATACCTAAATCTGTTATTGGCAAGTCAAAGACGAAGCCCCGTAATGACCAATTTGTTCAGAATATCTTCTAGAGAATTTTTTCAATGCCAAATTAACAAATTAAAGCCTAAAACGGATGTAAATATTTTCCATTTCTATAGTTTCTAGAAAATGGTCAGTAAGTGATATCATATAGGCCTATATCTCATATCTGTTACTGGCAATTTTTGTCTTCTTCTATAGCGATAGGGATGGGGTAGATTTTTCCACGGAATTAGGGAAAAACCCAATACTACAGTGCCAACCAAGCTGTGCAAAATTTCCACAATAATGTCATTTTCATGCCTATGGGATTGCGTTTTTTACCAATTCCGTGCAAAAATCTGCACCACCCCAGACAAAATTGGCCATGTCGAGTCTTTTTTTTTTGACTGGCCAGTCAGCCATATTAGCTAGTACCAAATTCATGCCAAAAAATACACAGATGCTTATGGACAGGATAGCTTATACAAGGGGCTATGTGTCGCCCATGAAATTTAAATTATGTTGGGTTTTTTTTACGGTCTTAGTTCATATGGACCGAGGAGGATTTTTTTCTCTCTAAATAAACGTTTATTAAAAAAAATAAAACTTCATTGGGAACACATAATCACCTGTATAGGCTATTCTGTCCACAGGCACCTATGAGAAAATGCTATTATTTTGTTAATTTTATTTTATTCACTGCTTTGGTGGCACTGTAGAATTGGGTTTCTATCAATTCCGTAAAAAAAATGGCCCACCCCCATCACTAAAGAATAAGAAAAACATTAGACATATAACATCTTCGTCTTTGACTAATTAACACTGGCACTTTGGGATGGGGTTTCTACCAATTCCATCAAAATCCACCCACCCCCTCTCTGTAGATTAATTACGTAAGCAGGCCTACGCTTCGCCCCTGTAGACAAGTTTAATTAAATTACAATATTTTCGTTTTTCCATTTTCAATTTCAATAAGTCCAAAAAATTAGTGTATCCGTTGGTCGGCTACTAAAGTAAAGACGAAGCGTCTATTGAAAAAGTATATATATTTCAGTCACGTGAGCTTTTCGAGACTTAGCAACGTGACGTCATCATTAAACTCATTCTATGTTGAATGTCAAATGTAAAGATGCAAATTAATGTAATATGTAAAGTGACAAAAAACTTGAGTCGCGTGAAAAGTTCAAAAGGTCAAATGTTTTATGGAAGGCGATTGCAGACAAAATACTTATGAAAGAGGTTTAGTGTGAACATTTATCATTTGACTTTTGTTACAAGTGTTATATCTTTTCACTTTAAACATGAAACGTATGAATTTTTACGTATTACTGGTATTTGTACGGGTAACTTGTAACTTATAACACAAAATATCTGTATTATCTACATAGCATTAGTGAATTAGACATTTCTACTTAGCATAGACTTTTGGCACTGATCCACTTCTATAGTGGGGCTCCAGACGACGAAATTAAGTCTTTGGTAGGTTGGAGTTCTACAGCCATGTTAGACCAATACACGTCGACTCTTAGAATCGAGAAAACCACAGAAACTAATTCCTATGCTTTATCAGATTCCAACACACAAGGGAAGCTTACTAATATTTCTAAAACTGTTAAAGACAGGAAACAATTAACATTATTGTGATTTGATTTAAGCAGGATATTCGGAAGAGTTGAAGAAGTTAAAGTCAATAGTAGAGGCCCAGGAGAAAAGAATTACCGAAGAGTCTGTAGATACAATGTTACGTGAGGTAAAATAATACGCATCTCGCAGAACGGAACTGAATGTGGATGTTTTGCATCATAAGCTTATTCTATTAGATGAAAAAGCTCGTAAGGCTAGTAATCCAAATTCTGAAGAGTAGGCCTATAGTTTTGTCCTACAAAGATTTTTGGCTAATAAAACTAATAGTAATGTGGGATCATTAGTGGTGCTGTTATTGTCATCTAAAATTGAGTCAAAATTAATGGAAAGGGAACATAAATTTATCAAAGCTTGGGGTGCTGATAAAGGCACAAATTCAAATTCAGATCCCAATCGAGTGAAAGCACAAAAGAAATCAAATCCGAGAATCATTATGCCTCATTATCATCTTATATGTCATAACAATCTAAAAATAAACCAGGAAATCCAATAACATTTCCCTTTGTTGCCATGCTAGAGTTCATGACCCCTAAACCCTGGCCATTGATTGGTCGATTGAGTCATTCGCAGTGCGTTGTGGGATACATCAAGATGGCTGCGCCCTTGAAGTGAAAATAAAATCTATTCTAAAACATTGAAATTTTTAAGGATTGTGAATAAACTATCGATAAATTTTGGATATATACTTTTGCAAACACCATAAAGTGTTTTTATACAGGCCGTTGGATATAAATTTCGCTATCCAAGGAGTTAAAAGTTGCCGAAAGGTTGAATCAGTTATCGGCTTGCAAGTTGCAGTCTGCTGTCAGTACATCCGAGTGGACTGAACTGTTGACAACATACTTTTGTGATGATCGTGCAGGCGAGGAAAGTGATTTTTTCTGAAGATTCAGATGATTAGGAGGAAATCTTAGTCGATCCTGAACCTGAGATTGATAATAATAATCATGTAGGAATACAAGGTGACTATGTCAATGAATTTGATTTGAAAAGCCAAAGGCAATAATTTGATATTGATGATCAGCAGCCCCAAGACCCTTTGGTAGTTGATGAAATCGCTTTTGCTGTCAGTAAAATGCAGGAGTTGTGGCAGAGTACAGACAAAGATGAGGAATACAAAGTTATTAGAGAATTTAACTGCCAGTCCTGTAAGCTCAACAATGGGAAACCGTGTTACGAGAATTTGATTGAGGACACAATCTATGAGATGAGAATGAATATGTCAGCCCACAATGATTTTGAAAAGGAAAATCAGCTGCTTTTTATACGCCCACATGAAATGTGGAGCGTATATTGTCGTCACCCATGTCGGTCCGTCCGTCCGTCGGTCCACAATTGCTCGTAAACACTCTACTGGTCACAATTCTTGACAGATTTTGACGAAACTTACTGGTAATGTTAATTACCGCCCAAGGATAAACCCTATTGAAAATCAGCGAAATCTAAAAATATTTACTATGAATTATTGCCCTTGTTCTTAAAAACGCGTTCGATTTTTGGCTCGTAAACACTCTACAGGTCACAATTCTTGACGGATTTTGACGAAACCTACTGGTAATGTTTATTACCGCCCAAGGATGAACCCTATTGAAAATCAGCAAAATCGGAAAATATTTACTATGAATTATTGCCCTTGTTCCTAAAAACACGTTCGATTTTTGGCTCGTAAACACTCCACGGGTCACAATTCTTCACGGATTTTGATGAAACTTAATGGTAATGTTTATAACCGACCAAGGATGAAAACTATTGAAAATGAGCAAAATGAAATATTTACTATGAATTATTGCCCTTGTTCTTGAAAACACGTTCGATTTTTGGCTTGTAAACACTCTACAGGTCACAATTCTTGATGGATTTTGACGAAACTTATGATAATGTTTATTACCACCCAAGGATGAACCCTATTGAAAATCAGCAAAATCAGAAAATATTTACTATGAATTATTGCCCTTGTTCTTTAAAACGCGTTTGATTTTTGGCTCGTAAACACTCTACAGGTCACAATTCTTGACGGATTTTGAAAAAACTTCATGGTAATGTTTATTACCGCCCAAGGATGAACCCTATTGAAAATCCGCAAAATCAGAAAATATTTACTATGAATTATTGCCCTTGTTCTTAAAAATGCGTTCGATTTTTGGCTCGTAAACACTCTACAGGTCACAATTGATGACGGATTTTGATGAAACTTGCTGATAATGTTAATTCCCACCTAAGGATGACAACTAAAATAATCAGCAAAATCAGAAAATATTTACTATGAATTATTGTCCTTGCTCTTGAAAATGTGTTCGATTTTTGGCTCGTAAGCACTATACATGTCGCAATTCATAACAGATTTTGACGAAACTTAATGATAATGGTTATTACCACTAAAGCATGAACTGTATCGAAAATCAGCTAAATAGAAAAATAATTACTATGAATTATTGTTGTTGTTCTTGAAAACATGTTTGATTTTTGGCTCGTAAACACTATACAAGTCACAATTCGTAACAGATTTTGATGAAACTTACTGATAATGTTTATTACCACCCAAGGATGAACCCTATTGAAAATCAGCAAATTAAAAACATATTTACTATGAATTATTGCTCTTGTTCTTCTTCTATAAACACTATAGGAGGCACAATACTGGACAGATTTTGAAGAAACTTGGTGTGAATGTTCCTAATCACTTTTCTTGTAACTGTCAAATATATTTGTTTAAAGTCAAAGTCAGTGGTCCAGTGGGCGTATATTACCTTGCCTGGCAAGCTATGTTTTTCAAATGGAGATACAACACGCAGTTCAAAAAAGAAAGAACAGAAGAAAAGAGAACATCAACGCACAAGTTACTTCGTGCATGGACACCGGATATGTGGTGACACATTCAAGTTTATCCATTGGTAAGTTTTTTTTCTTTTTAAAATGAAATATACAAATGCTCAAAACACACAAATATCGAATATGCTGTGACAAGAACCACAAGGAAGAATTTTCCTTGGCAAGCTTAATTTTTATACGCCCTCGGCTCATCTCTCTATAGCCGTGTTTACACTACCTTAAAAATTGGCTCGCTTGAAGTGAACCGGGCTCGACCCGGGCCAGGCCCGCCTGACAGGTACCGTTTACACAGCGCTGTCTCACCGGGCCAGAATGGTAAGACATCAAGTACACACCGCCTGCGCATGCCACAAACAAAGTGATGATTTTGAAGTCGTAGTTAATATTTTGCCACATTCAAACCTCAAACGATTCTTTAAATGCTTTAATTTTGTTTTCGGGACACACAATAAAAGTTCCCGTTTGCATGCCTACTTACCTACCAAGCTATTGCAAACGGTGTAGTTTATTACGACAATGGTTTCTGCGAATGAAGTCACAGGGTCAATACTATCATCGCGCATGCGCATAACTCTCCAGGTAAGTGGGCTCGGCCCAGTGGCTCGTTTACACTACAAAATTTATTGCCGAGCCGGGCTCGGTCCGGGTCGAGCTCACCTTTACTTGCCGGGCTCGGCCCACTTGAAATTAGAACCGGGCCGAGCTCGCTCAACCCATTTTACACTACCACTTTTTTTGCCGAGCCGGGCTCGGTCCGGACTCGGCCCGGATAATTATTGGCTGTGTAAACGCGACTATTGGGGACGTATATTGTCGGCACCCCTGTCCGTCTGTCAACATTTGCTCGTAAACGCTCTAAAAACTATAGTTTTTGATGGAATCAAATGAAATTTGGTACCGGTATGTGAATACAAAGACCAAGTTCGAATTTGAGCTATTTTTGATCATTAGTAGCAGAGTTATTGCCCTTGCCCCAAAATCTTGAATATGCTATTACTCTCTTAGTTTTCGACCAATTTCGATGAATCTTAGAATGGATGTTATTGGACCTAAGATTTGAGAAAGGTTAATTTACTCCTGATTAAATTAAAGGCTTTTTCGTTGGGCGTATATGGCTGTGGTCAACTATCTTACCGGTATTGATTTTGTTATACGCCCTCATCTCTCTATGAGGACGTATATAGTCGGCACCCCTGTCCGTCCGTCCGTCGGTCCGTCCGTTGGTCCGTCCGTCCGTCAACATTTGCTCGTAAACGCTCTAAAAACTAGAGTTTTTGACGGAATCAAATGAAATTTGATATGTTTATACATATTCATAAAACGAAGATCAAGTTCGAATTTGAGCTATTTTCGATTGTTAGAAGCAGAGTTATTGCCCTTGCCCCAAATCTTAAATATGCTATTACTCTCTTAGTTTTCAACCGATTTTGATAAAACTTTAAATGGATGTTATTGGACCTAAATCGCAAGGTTTGAGAAAGTTAGTTTACTCCTAATTAAATTTAAGACTTTTTCGTTAGGCGTATTTGGCCGTGGTCCACTATCTTTTTAAAACAGAATACATGTTCACGACTTCTCAATCTTTCCTTCTTTTGTTTCAGTATTAGTCAGAACAAACTCACTGCTTTGTTGAAACACTACAAAGAAAATTGATTGACCCTGTCATTCTATCTGGGGTACTGAATAAATAACGCTGCCTCATCTGATACGATTTTATTACAGCTTGTTCACTGAAACATATATTATACATATTAAGTATAAATATATACATACAAAAAATATAATATATACATGATATCATTATTAATACAGCAGACACGATTATACTCGATATTGTCAAACATTAATGATAACATTTTATAAGTCCTTTAATAAAATCACACTATTAAGAATAGATAACACTATATACAAACTATTGGCACCATATTAACACACACCCCAAAGAACATACAACACTTCAAATATTGTAAAGTATCCTGGAAAAATGTAATATGATATTACCTATTAAGAATCATCTAATATAGATTGCAAAACAAAAAATAGTAAATCAAAGTGCGAATTACCTTAAAAAAAATAGTAATTACCTTTTAAGCAATAGACGCTAAAAGAAATCTTAAGGGTGAAATATAGATGTAGAAACACCCAAGTAAGTAGCAAGAATGATAATATTAAGATACTTGTAAACAGTAATTACAAAAAAGTAATCAGGTATAGTAATGAGTAGCAATAGCATAAATCACGTGATTGATTACTAATAAAGTCTTATCGATAGGACATAAAGATAGACGCTGTTATCCAGGTAAAATGATTTCAACGGGCGCACTTAATCTCTCCCGAAATGACACGAACTACTCTTAGTTAGGCGACTTAGCCTAGATTTAACTCGAGCTACTTCTCTGGAGTATGTAATTGTTTTTTTTTTTCAGATGAAATGAGCACACTAATGCCTTACCTAAAGGCAGCAGAAAAGGGAACAATTAATGTGTCCCCTTCTGGAGTTGGGCTGGAATATGGTCGGGGAAAACGCATCCCAGAGCGTAGAAGGTCGTGGTCCAGTGATGATGATGAAACCGATGATGATGTGATAGAATTGGATGAACGTCAGCAGGTATGTAGTCCATAACACCATAATTCTCTTATATATAAGTTAAGTTCACCATATTGTTAAGTATTATACTTCCAACCAGGGAGCACCCACCTGTCCGTGACAATAGGTCCTCAAATCAATATTCACTAACTGCAAATTAGTTTAAATAACCTTCACATGATATTTCTTGAGTTTTTTCATGAATACAGAGCTTAAAATGTGAAAATTGCTAACCTTTTTCTGCTTGATATTATTGTTGACATTTTAAGGCTATGGTGGGTTCAAAGGAGGTAACTCAATACAACTGCTAAACGTAGACTTGATCGGACTAGTCGTAATGAAACTAGGTTTTTAGACATATCATAATATGTCCAGGGATTGGCTTGAACCAATATTTTTATGTTGTATTGATATTAAGTAAGGTGTCCCATTAATGGGACGATGGCTATAAATGGGTTTTGAAGTTATCAACCAAGGTTGCTCTGTTTCTAGAAGTATCTTTTTAATCCAAAAAACAGTTTTACATTTATGAAATTCTTGTAGGCTTATGAATTTTATTCCCCCTTTTTCAAATGATTGATACATAACCTCGCGCCTAATTTTGTCAAATCCATTCCAAAGAAAGGTAAAGACAATCTTTGATAATTTTGTGATAATATGCTCGGGTACATATAATGATTGTAAGAGTAAGATAAATTTTTGATAGACAGTAAGTTTTAATAATTATATTTTTTCCTTGTAAAGTCAAGTTGCGAATATTCCACTGTTTTAACACTTTCTCAATTTCATGTATTTTAGCTTCAAAATTAAGGATTAATTTTTTAATTAATTTTAAGGTTGGGTTCAATGAAAAATGAATGCCTAATATTTTAATCGATGTTTTACAAAATTTAAGACCAATGCTATTTATCTGATATTCTAAGTTTTTAATACCACTGTTTAAGTCAAAAGCTTCCGATTGTGATAAGTTTATAGATAAACCGGAAATAAGCTTTTTAAAATATTTTATTTTTAAAATGTTATCCCCAAATATTATACCGTTGTAATTCATATCATTTCTGATGAATATACATAATATTTCTATAGCTAGGTTAAATAGGATTGGCGAGATTGGATCCCCTTGTCTAACCCCTATTTCAATAGTAAAATATTAAGTTGTGTAACCATTAATCATTATTGAACATTCTATTTTATTATATAATGTTTTCATCCATCGCAGAAAGTCCTTTTTACACCCAAATAATTTTAATATCTCAAACAGATACGAATGATTTAAAGAATAATATGCCTTAGAAAAATTCGACAGCAAGCAGAATCCCATTGATACGTTTTTGTTGTGCTAACGTACAACAATCATCAATAATTCTAATATTTTCATTAATGTGTCTTCCAGGTACGAAACCAGTTTGATAAGGATGTATCAATTTTCTTAAGAAATGTTTTATATGATTGTACAAGATTTTACTAGCTATTTTGGTATCGACATTTATTAATGATATTGGTCGCCAGTTTCCTAATTCTAGTTTGTTTTCACCTGATTTTGGAACTAGTTTTATGACAGACTGTCTTTGTGAATTCGATAGACATTTTTCATCAAATCCTTCGTTGAGAGAGCTTAATACATATTTACCTATAGCTGGCCAAAAGCACTTGTAGAATTCGGCCGTGAGACCGTCATTACCAGGAGACGAGTTTAGTTTAATAGATTCTAAAATCTTGGAGCATTCATGTTCACACAATTTACCTTCAAGGGTTTCAGCTTCATATTCATCTAGTTTAGCATGATCAATATTAACTTTCAGAAAATCTATACATTATAATATTTATGGTGAAGTTGGAAGATTTCCATTATGTAATATATGTATGTAACTGTGAGAAATACTGGTTAAAATCATTAAGTTTACCATGTCATAGATATCCTTAAGCGGCGTATAATATGCTTTTCAGTTTACATGAAGCAGGGCAACTCATATCAGAGATATATTATACGAATATGGTTTTGGGTATGTTTGGGGACAGCAGGGGGTTATGAGTGTAACGACATTCATGTCGGAGTTCAAGCAAAGAATTAAAGATTGTTACTGTCAAGAATGGTCAATAGACATCCATCTAAACTCAAAACTTGAAAATTATTGTTTATTTAAGGAATCGTTTGAATGTGAAAGCTACTTAAACATCTATAACTACAAACATAGAGTTGCACTAACTCGATTCAGGTGTTCTAATCATGATTTAGCTGTAGAAACTGGAAGGTGGCAGAATATCCCAAAACCCGAATTTTGTAGGGTAAATGCTATTGAAGATGAAATTCATGTTTTGACAAAATGTCCTTTGAATGACGATTTAAGGGAAGAATTATTGCCCAATATTTCCATGTGTAAACATGATACTAAATTAATTTTTTTATACGCCCACATGAAAATGTGGACGTATATTGCCGGTTTAAATCTTGGAAATGTCAGATGTTTGGTATGATTTGACAAATTGACGAATGCCCTGAATATACTGGGCATCCTTATTGGAATTGGAATAAAGACAATCTTTTTATATTACCTGTAGTTTTTGGTCACTAAATTTTAAAGATCAAATAGATCAGATCAAACTAATGTACAGGTCAATGAGTCTTCCAGATTATTTTAATAAGCACAACTTAGTGCATTGTGCATTGCATCTTTACGAGTTTTGAATCTATTGATTTTTCGATAATTTTGTTACCCGTAATCCTACATTGATTTGAAAGCTCAGTGTAGCCTGGTATGGATTTTGATATTAGGGACAGCTTGATTTTTTTTATTTATCAACTAAAGAAATTTGTAAAAAGCCGAATTTAGAATTATTTTTACATTTACGTATCTATTTGAAAAACCTAACTTGAAAGGATTAATAATTAAAAATGGATTGTATTAATTCGTAATTAAGCAGTTTGATCTAATCGGGTGTATGTGTGACTTGTGAATGACTATATCTTCAGTTGAAACCTCCAGAACATGCCATTGGAAGCATTCTGTGTTTGATTAATATGAAAAGAACATCAAGAGATGAACTGTGGTCGAAAATAATTGGCAATATATGTGGTTTAAATTTTTACCAATATTTTATTGTGTTCTCTTATATCTTCAAGCAAGAGAGTAAAGTATTTATTTAAAGGCACATTGCGGGATTCGTTTGTTTACAAAATGAAATTTATGGGATTTCGGTACAAAAGTTATTCTAGCTTAATCTCTGATGTTTAATTAAGTCAAAAAACTAAAATTCACGGCTTTGGGTACTCAGATGGCTTCGATGCAGCTGGATTTAAAATCGGGATCTAATAAAATGATTTCCATAAATAAAATGCTAATGAGGTCAAGCGGGGGGCGTGTTAGTTAAATGACGTCACACTCCAATCTCCAGTAGCACGTGCTTGTAGTGGGCGGAGCTTGTGAGTTATTGACGTCTCACTCAATCAACTCAGTGTTGAAACGTAAACAAACAAAATTTCCTTCAAATGGCTGTAGAATTGGAACCACGAAAGGGAATCGAATTTTTTTTTTCAATATTCATTTTTAAGTGCTAACTTTAAAAAAATACGATGAAAAGGCTTTTTCTCAATGTCCAAGTCTGGGCTTATGTGCCTTTAAAAAAACAAGATTGCTTAGTTTCACCAAATGTTATAAGAAAAAAATACTTACAATTCCAGAATTTCCGAACCTTGGCATCTTATTAAATAAACTTTGTCTACGATGCTCAATGTGCCATAGGTAATGTTGTTGGGGACAAGATTTGTCTTTAAGTCGTAAACACGATCATTTTCATCAATAATTCTTAAGGATGGTCTGAAAAAAAAAAAATCGATTTATTTAAGAATCAAACGTTGGTCTCATTAGCATTATTGGTGTGTAAACGCAATAGATCACGTGACAAACTGAATAAATGTCGATAAAAAAAGGAGAAATTGTGACCCAATTTTTATACGCCCACACATTAATGTGGGCGTATATTTATATTGTAGTCGCCCCTGTCTGTCTGTCTACGATATTTTATGAGTTATTGCCCTTGTTTTGAAAATAAGTTGTGGACACGATAGAGAGCTGGTTTCTTGATGTATTTTGATGAAACTTGCTGTGAGTGTTCATATTTAAACACCCAAGGATAAACCCAATTGAAAATCAGACTAATCGAAAAATATTTCATTGGTTATTGCTCTTGCTTTTGAAAATATATTGTGGACACGATAGAGAACTGGTTTCTTGATGGATTTTGATGAAACTTGGTATGAGTGTTCATAATAACCAAAGAATGAACCCTATTGAAAATAAGATTAAAACAAAAATATTTCATGGGTTATTGCCCTTGCTTTTGAAAATATGTTGTGGACTCAATAGGGAGTTGTTTTTTTTGATGGATTTCGATTAAACTTAGTATGAATGTTTGAAATCACCCATGGTTAAACCCTTTTGAAATTCAGACAAATCAAAAAAATATTTAACATAATACGGTTATTGCCCTTGATTTTTAGAGAAAATGTCATTCTCAGAATCTTTCATTTACTGACAACTCTTGTCAACACCCCGGACGAATTGGCTGCCATAATAAAAGTGGTCGTATTACGATGGCCATCGCTATTTTTTCTATACCTTTAGGGCTGGAGGAAAAAAATGAAAACTTTGTGGCTGTTTTTTTTTCCTTTCACAGACATCTAACCCTGTAAAGGATACGGCATCGAACATCAAAACGCTTGGCGCTGAAGGAACATTTTAGGGATTCTCCCATTCAGAAAATTTTGAAAGTCAGGATTGATTTCCTTGCGTTTAGGGGGTTTCCGAACAGAATTCTCGTTTAGAACACCCACCCACTTTTTGAATCTTTTCTTTGATGTTATGTCTATACATTATTACTATAGAATATCTAACTATGGTATATCATCCAGTCCAATATCATGCCAGCAATATTGTGTAACATTGTAGTACCCTGAGTTGTCTCACAGGTGTCCCTTGAATTGTATATCAGTCTGTTAATAAACTTCTTATTGAATGGATGTGTTCTTTAGTTCAATACACAACAGATTTTTGGCGACGAGGATAAAAAGTTGATTTGCCTGATGCTGATGTTTGCATGGTAGACTATTTGTGTAGTAGTTGTTCTGTAGTGGTTTTAAAAGTTTGTCTTTGCGACTAACAGTGACTTGATTGTGAAATTTCTGTGTGAAATTGAAATTCAAATTAATTTGTTTGAATCATGGCATCTCGAATGATTGGTAATATCAAGGAGTACAAGCCTAGTGAAGAACTGTGGACTAACTATAAGAAGAGATTAGAATTTTGGATGAAATCAAACAAAATAGAAGAGGAAAATAAGTTGAATGTTTTCTTGTCTGTTGTTGGACCTGATACTTTTGATTTGGTTTCGGCGTTAGTAGCTCCAATAGAAGTAGAAGATTCCAGTTTTGAAGATTTGGTTGAAGCTTTAGATCAATATTATAAACCACCAGAAAGAGGTATGGCTAAAAGAGTTTTGTTACGTGGTAGAAAACAGAAAGATGGTGAGTCTGTGTCAGATTATATTGTTGAATTGAAGAAGGTGAGCAGAGACTGTGAATTTACACCTGAAGAGCTGTTACCTAATTTAAGAGACACTTTTACATCTGGGTTAAAGTCACAATCTATACAGCAGAAACTGTTTGAAATTGGTTTGGATAAACTGACTTGGGAGAAAGCTCAAACTATTGCATTAAATATGGAAGCTGCTTATAATGATTCTGGTAGAATGCATGATAAAACATCTTTCAATAAAGGTACTGTAAATCGTGTTAGTAGTGCTGTTAATGTGAAACCGAATTTTGTAAATTCAAAGAATAAAATGGTGTGTGGTCGCTGTACAGGAAATCATAAATCCAGTGATTGTCCTTATATTAGCAGAAAATGTTACAATTGTGGCAAAATTGGTCATATTGTTGCTGGTTGTCGTCAACCAAAACAGAACAAATCTAGCTCAAGCTCATATCAAGGTAGATTTAAGAGTAAATCAAAGAAAGTTTATGGTTCAGCACACTGTGTGGAAGATGATATTGAATCAGACAAAATTGATAATGAAGCTGGAACATTGTTTGGTGTAAAACATAGTAATAATGGTGAAGATAGTAAAACCATAAATTTAGATGTTGTTCATCCTGAAATTAAAGTGGAAATGAGTATTTTGGGTGAAACGGTCTATTTTACAGTGGATACCGCTGCGTCTGTAACAGTAATTTCCGAAGATTTATATTTTGAAATGTTTTCTGATGTGCCTATAAAAAAGTCTAATGCTATATTGCGTGGTTATTCCGGTTCAATTATACTTGTTGTAGGTGAAATATTTGTTGATGTAGTGTATAGTGGTAAAAAGTATAGTGATATGCGTATTATTGTAGTGCAAGGAAGTAAACAACCATTGTTAGGCAGAGAGTGGCTCAAATCAATCAAATTAAATTGGCAAAATTTATTTTCTGTAAATGAGAATTCTGTAAGTAATATTTTAGATAAATATAAGTCAGTATTTAAGCCTTCTAGCAATCGTTGTATAACTCCTTTTGTGGCTAATGTGAAAATAAGTGAAAATAGTGCCCCTGTGTTTTGTCTTCCACGTCCGGTAGCGTATGCTGTTAAGGATTCTGTAGAGAAACAGCTTAATCATCTTGTGTCAACTGGTGTAGTAAAAGTGGAGAAAAGTGAGTGGGCATCTCCGATTGTAGTGGTACTAAAGAAAACTCCTAGTGTTGTGAGAATATGTGGAGACTATAAAGTTTCAGTTAATCGTTTTATTGAAGACGAACCTTACCCGTTTCCTACAACTGAAGATTTGTATGCAAAGTTAACTGGCGGTGTTATATTTAGTAAGTTAGACTTGTCAAGTGCTTATCTACAATTACCCTTGGATCAAGCATCAAAAGAACTGTTGACGATTAACACTCATCTTGGATTGTTCCAATATCAGAAGTCACCATTCGGTGTTCGTACTGCTCCTGCTATATTTCAGAAGGTTATGGACAAAATTCTCTGTGGATTAGATAGAGTTTGTTGTAAAATAGATGACATTTTAATTAGTGCAACTAGTGACTCTCAGCACAATGAACTGTTAACTGATGTACTCAGTAGACTTGAACGTCATGGTATTACTTTAAGTCGTGAGAAATGTGAATTTGGTGTTTCTAAGTTAGAATATTTAGGACATGTTATTGACAAAAATGGTTTGCATCCAACACCTAGTAAAGTTTAAGCAATCAGTAATGCTAAATTGCCTACTAATGTTTCAGAGTTAAGATCATTTCTTGGTATAGTTCAGTATTATTCCCATGTCTTGCCTAATTTGTCAACTGTATTATCTCCATTGTATCATTTGTTATGTAAAGATGTTGAATGGAATTGGACCACAAAATGTACTAGTGCTGTTGATTCTGTTAAAAAGTTTCTTACTAGTGACAAATTATTAGTTCAGTATAGTATTGATAAAAGATTAATTTTAGCATGTGACGCATCTCCAGTAGGGATTGTTGCAGTTATTTCTCATGTGGTGGACTTTGGTCAAGAACGTCCTATTGCTTATGCATCACGTACATTGAGTAAGGCAGAGCAAAATTACAGTCAAATAGATCGTGAAGCTTTAGGTATTATTTTCGGTGTTAGAAAATTTCATAAGTATTTATATGGTCGTCCCTTTGTGTTAATAACTGACCATAAACCTTTAACTACGTTGTTTAGTCCGAAAGTTGGTATTCCAACTTTAGCTGCGGTTAGAATGCAACGTTGGAGTCTTATTTTAGCTGCTTATCAATATACTATTGAATACAGAAAGTCTTCGGATCATAGTAACGCAGACATGTTATCAAGATTAGCATTAGAAAATGTTGATAGTAATATTTGTGAATTAGAAATTAATTATTTACTTATACTAATGATTTACCTGTTACTGCTTTAGATATAAGTAATGAAACTAAGAAGGATCCTATTTTATGTAAAATTTGGCGCTATGTTATGCACGGATGGCCAGAGCATAGTGATGATGTTTCGTTAGATCCTTATTTTCGACGTAAAAATGAGTTAAGTATAGATAATGGATGTCTATTATGGGGGTTACGTGTCATAATTCCTACAAAGTATCGTGAAAAATTATTAACTGAGTTGCATAGAGAACATTTAGGTATAGTTAGAAATAAATCTGTAGCAAGATCATATTTTTGGTATCCTAATATGAATATTGATATAGAAAGTTTAGTATCAAGATGTACTGCTTGTATTAATGTTAAAAAGGTAGCAAATCCTGCACCTATATTTTCATGGAAAGTACCTTCTAAACCTTGGGAGAGAGTTCATATTGATTTTTTCGAGCTTAATGGTCGGAATTATTTGTTATTAATTGATACTTATTCAAAATGGTTAGAAATTGAAGAAATGAATGTTACTTCTGCTAACAAAACATTAGAAGTTTTAGGAAATTGGTTTGCACGTTTCGGATTACCTATTGAAATTGTTAGCGATAATGGTCCCCAATTTTCAAGTTATGAGTATAAGAAATTTATGTCAAGTAATGGTATTAAATGTACATTTTCCCCACCCTACCACCCTAGTTCAAATGGTTCAGCAGAACGTAGTGTTCAAACTGTTAAACTGTCTTTGAAAAAGCATTTTGAAGATTCAAATTCTAATTTGTCTGTTCAGAAATGTCTTGCATCGTTTTTATTTACTTATCGTAATACACCTTATACGATTACTAATCGTACACCTAGTGAATTATTACTTAATTGTGAAGTAAGAACAAGATTTAGTTTATTAAGGCCAAATATTCAACAAAGAGTAGAGTCTAAGCAAAATGATGAAATTGCTAAAAGAAATGTTAATCGTAAGGTTAGACAATTTGTTGAAGGTGAGAAAGTAAGAATTTTAAATGTAAGAAGTAATTATCCTAAATGGTATTATGGTAGAATTGTAAAATGTTTAAGTGCTGTCAGATATTTAGTTAAAATCGGATATCGTGAACGTCAAGTTCATATTGATCATCTTATGGAAACATTTGAAGATAATTTACCCGATGAAACTGACCCTATTCCAAATGCAGATGTTGATTTAGATCAAACTAAAGTTGTAAAACCATCTAATCAGAGTAAAAATGTTGTTCCTATTGAAAATCAAAACATTCCTGATTCTAATGTATCAAGTTGTTCAAAACCTAGTATTGTTAAATCACCTGTTCAAAATCAGAATATTATTCGAAGATCTGAAAGAATTCGAAAACCACCTGATAGATTAATAGTAAATATGTAAAAAAGTTTTAATTGAAATTGTTTGGTTTAAAAGAGTTAAAAGTTTTCTAGAACTTGTTATTTTTAAATGACATTGACTGTATTAGTTATACAATGTAATATTTAGTTAGTCATGACATTTTCTTTGAAGTATAATATTATTATGTTATAACTTTTAGTTTAGTGTGGAGGGATGTTATGTCTATACATTATTACTATAGAATATCTAACTATGGTATATCATCCAGTCCAATATCATGCCAGCAATATTGTGTAACATTGTAGTACCCTGAGTTGTCTCACAGGTGTCCAATGATTTGTATGTTAGTCTGTTAATAAACTTCTTATTGAATGGATGTGTTCTTTAGTTCAATACACAACATTTGATGTCTTCCTTAACTCTTCAAAAGATAATAGGACCGTCAGCCGAGCGTCGCACGAAAGGAAATTAACTTTAAAGTTTCCTTATTGGGTGCCAACTCTTGAGGGACAAACACCAGATGCATGAAATCAAATTGTATTTGTTTTAATATTCTGAGAGTGCAATCCGTCAAAATCGCCTGATGTTCGGAAAGGCCTAATATGCAAGGAAATAATTTTTTTTTAATTTTCTTGCTGTATAAGCTATATGCCCAAAGTCTTATTCAAGAGGTAGATATTCTTTTAACGACAATTCTGTTCGGAAAGGTATCATAACAAATGTCCTTCTTCAAAGGGGGAGAGCGGGTTGGTTCTTACAGGAATTCTGTTAGGAAAGGCAACGGATGCAAGGCACCGCGCCCAAGATTTTTCAAATTTCTTGGGGTAAAGTAAACCTTGGTCAACGTTTTAAACAACTTTGATAAAAAAAATTCAGAATCCTTAAAAGGTTCCTTAAGCGTCAAGCGTTTTGATGTTCGATGCCGTATCCTTTATGGGATTAGATAACAGTAAAAAAAATCAGCCTCTAGTTTTCATTTGCTTCCTACGGCCCTAAAGAAGAAGGAATAAAGCTTCAGAATTGTCAATGAATATTCAGGATACATAATAGGACATATCTGCCAACTTTGATAATGGTAGCTCAACGGGAAGACAGTAGGCATTGACCCAAATAAAGATATTTCATTGTAGAAATGTAAGTAAGTTATCGCGATATGTCATCTAACGCTAACGGCGTTCTCTGTAAAATCAATAATGCATAAGTGTTTGGTTTCTTGTACTTTGTCTTTTGAATTAGACGTATGAGATATTATGAATTAGAGGTTTCTTGTAATTTGTCTTTTGCATTAGATGTTTCAGGTATTTGGTATTAAATTATGTTACATTTGCGTTTTGAATTAGACATTTCTACATAGCATTAGGTTATTGCCGCTTTACCCCGCCATAGTGGACAACTTTGAATTTTGTTTTCATTTGTCAAATATTGATATAGTTTCTACCATGATAAACCAAAATATGGTTATGTGGAACTGTTGGCATTATCTTGACCAATTGTATGTAGAAACTACATATTTTCTAGATCCAAATCAACCGACAAAAATGCAGTTCCCCTTTAAATGTGCCTGTAGTTTTTTTTAGATTTTTATTAATTTTTTGTGCAGGCTTATATTTAAATTTGAAGATAAGTTTGAATGTGGGTATGATTTGACAATTATTAGTAATAGTGCAATGATACATAAATTCTCAAACTTGGCCAAAAAGAATATGAATTCTAGACTATGTAATTAATTATTCCTAATAGTAAAAGAAAAACTTTAAAAAAAGGTTAAAAATTGATAAGTCTTCTGTATGAGAGCAAGTAACCCATATTAAACTCCTTAAGTTAATGTGAAACATTGTTCTTTCATCTCTTGAATCAGAACTATTCATAGAAATCATGAGTTATTTTTATACAGCCACATGAAATGACAAACCCTATTTAAAAACACCAAAACTAAAAATATTTAGTATGAATTATTGCCCTTGTTCAATTCTAAAATTGTAAATTCCATCTAATTTTCTTGCAAATGTCAGAGTTATATTGACATTTCTACATCTCTAATAAGTAATTAGTTTTTATAAGCCCACATTGAAATGTGTGTTCAATAAAATAGAAGTCTTACAAACCATTTCACAAAGTTTTTACTGGTTCCAAATTAGTCGATCCAAATAATCAGGATACAAAATAACAGCTCATGGTAAAACATTCATTAAAAACTATCTGTTATACAAAAACTAAAGTAGTCCTAAAATGCCAACCGTCGTATATTGCCGTCGGTCCGACCGTCTGTCCACAAATATTTTAGAGACCACAGTTTTGGTCATAATTTCATAAAATTTTGGGTGTAGGAAGGATTATATCCATAAGATCTTGGACAAGTTCAACTATGGGTTCGATTCGACATATATATATAAATTTCAACCCTTTATGCAATACACATGTTTTCTGAATTATGGTCTCTGATATATACATAAACATTTGTTAAAAGTGGGTGTATCTTGCTAGCCAATCACTTATTCCTTATTTTTGTATGTGTATAACATTTAATTCCCACCTTTCCTTTGACAAATCATCTATAAACTTTGATAGAGAGCATAGACAACTTTGACCATGTTTTTGCTTACCTTCCCCATATAACGCCTTTCACCGTTACTGTGGCATCGGTAGGATCGTCACAAATCTGAAGTAGATTTTAATTATAAAAGATTAACAAGTGCAGTTAAACATAATATTTTTGTTTCAACCTATCGTAGCATAATCCGATTGATAAACAGAATGGGATATATTGCCCTTTTTTCTGTAGCCGATTATTGTGGACATTTCATGGAGATCATAGATATAAAAACCACCATTAAAAGGTCATAAAAAAAGTCGTTATGCAAAGGTTTCATTATTGATATTTTTACTTTTAGGTTTATGTGTAGTGAAGTGAACATGACAGTCTTTAATATTAGGTTATATACGGTAAAGATATTGCTGGTTTATATGTTGAGTTCTTCCTGTTGTCAAAACATAGTAATATTTTGTCTTAGATGTATTTCATCATATTTAATTTTGGATGAGCACTGAGCAGGTGTTCAGTGCGCATGCTTAGTAAGGTATTTGGTCACATGAGTTGCTGATTCTTGTCAGTTGCAGACAGGACATCAGAGAGACAACATGATTGCAGCAAGGCCTGGTGTCCTGTCGGGAAGTGGCAACTCAGGAATATTGTTTGGATCATTGACGGACGGAAAGGAGCTATAACAGTCTACAAATATATTGTGAAGTGGTGAATTAAAGTTTATATTGTTGTGGGGAAGTTTTGTTGCTTCAGTTTTTATGACACGACGACAACATTTTCACTCTGTCTCAAATGGAATAAGAATTCTCTCTCTTATATGCTATTCATTTCTATGTATAGGTTGATCACTGTCCCGCAATTCATAGTGGAAATTTAAACGTGTTTTGCATGACTAGCAATGATTGGTGAACATATCCTTGATGTAAATTTTAGATATATTTAAAAACACAAATATCTGAAATAATTAATGAAATCTCTAATTTTATATAGCTGTTCATGAGAAATCAATCAAGGCATAATCTGACAAAATATTGATGAATGGCTTAGTAATAATTTGTAATATAATTTGGAAGAAGAACAAATTTGAATAAAACCTACTTTTTTTATATAAAATCTGATTATTGAATGGAACGTGAGAGCAGTGTGATGTTAATAATTTATTTCGGTGGTTTCTTGTAATTTAAAAAGATTTAGAGTAAAACTTAGTATACATGTACATGGATGGCATCAATACATGGAATTTTATTGTACATGGTATTAAATAAATGCATTATGAAAATTCAAGGGATTATAGGCCTATTTTAATTTCATGTTTCAGGCAGTGTCTTCTTGCAATTCAGGAAATATGTCAATAGTGAAAACAGAAGAATCAAGATTTTTATATTGAAGAGTGATACTGATATCTGAAATAAAAGTATGGTAAAATAAGAAATTAAATTTTAGTAGCAGAAAATACCTCGATTTCTGTTAATGGTGTCGAATTTAAATCGTTCTTGCTGTTAAATTCTGATACTAGTAAATTTGTAATCTTACACTTCAAGTTAGGTTGTAGATCCAAATCGGCCTTCGCCTCCAACAGTTTAAGGAAAACCGACACGGTTTTATCATTGTGTTGGGCAACTGGTGTTTCAGAAATTTTACAAAATTTCCTTTTTCGACCATCGGTCTATGTGACAGTTTCTTGTATCTTAAGGACGTTCCACCGAATTGTTCGTGCGCATCCCGTTGCGCATGTGTGTCGCGAGAAACTACAGACAGATTTTCAAATATTAGCAAATTTGGTTAATCTTAATAATTCACAATTATATGAGTTTAGTTTTACATTCCAATGGTCATTAGATCACTTTGAATACCTCAAACATAAGAGAAGTAATTTGTCATCATATAATGCAGTGATCAGCAGAAAGATAATATCCAAAAACTTGGCCGAAATGCGTTCAGCATCTGGTTTAAAATTTAACCATTTATGTTTATCTTTTGAACGTAATGGTGAATTAGGCCTGTTCATATTATTTGGTGAAAAAGTTAATGGTAAAGTGAGAGTTACGAATAGAAAACTAGTCATTGAAAAACTTTGTGAATTTATCATGAATAAAAAGTAATGTTTTGAAGAGTTATCTCCCTTTCGCCCATTATTTTACTGGACCCTACCCATCTTCAGATCCAATTATTCAGAGAATGAGTTCGGTGACCCCCTTTTTTTTAATGGCTTACATGAATTCTTATATAATGGAGTACAAAATGGTCAGAAAAATAACAGATTTTAATTTTCGATAAGCAAGTTATAGGTGTTTTAGTGCCTCTGGAGGCTTATTGACGAACTGGCATAATTTTAGCATATTGCTGATACCAAAGTATTATTGAACCGTCTGGAATCATTTTATGTTGATTTTGTGCAAAAATCAAAATTGCAGAAGCGTAAAAACAGTGTGAATTGAGAGTCAAAAGTAGGTCAACTATTGTGCCCCACCCCTACACAAATAACGCACTCTATTTCAAAAAATAAGTCGGTGACCTATGCCAAATTTTGCATTTTCTCAATACTGATATGTTTAGCTACCACCATGCAAAAAATCAGAAACTTCTAATTTAAATTGTTTATTCGGTGGAACCTCCTTAAAAACAAGAAAAAAAACCTTTGTGAACAGGAGAGGCTGCAGTTATGGTTGGATTTTAATACGATTGTGTTAGGTGGGGGAGGAGGCTGCAGCAAACAGATTTCGCTGCCCCAAAACATACTATTTGGGGGGCAATGTTTCAATCCAATAGGCTTCTCTAGATTGTCGGTATTTGGTGGTTTCATCTTCCGGTAAATCAATTTCTATACGTTCAATTGGGGTTAGGGTGAGATCGTTAAACGATCTCACCCTAACCCCAATTGAACGTATAGAAATTGAACTTTATTGAAGGTCATCGAGGTTGAAATGATGAGAAACAGGCTTGTCTTTCTTTAATTTTATATCTATGAGCATTGCAACGAGTGCGTAAATTATTCTTAGTTTCTCCTACATATTGTTTGGGACATTTCTTACATGAAATTAAATAAATTACATTTGAGCTATCACATGATAAATGCTCCTGGATCGGAAACCTTTTATTAGTAAAGCTACTCCTAAAATAATGTGTTTCAGATACAAAGGGACATGCTTTGCATCTACTTGAGAAACATGGGGCACACCTTAAACCTGGAGGAATTTCGGCATATAGTCTAGTCTTCGCTGCTATTTGCACTAAAGTGGAGTTTTTTTCGCTTTGAGTATCCACGCTCTTTCAGTTTTGAGAAAACAATCGTACAGGCTTGGTTGAAATCAGAGGATCTTGTGCAAATTCGGTAAAATCGTAAAACTTGTGATTTAATAATACCGGAAAAGGTATGTTTTGGGTGAAACGAGCTTTTGTGCAGGAGTTGATGAGTATCAGTTTCTTTGAAATATACCTTAATGTCCAGTTTATAGGTTTCTGCTATGGAATCTCCTTTGAAAACAGTGGTATCGAGAAAATCTATGCTTTTATGACTGACGTTGGCGGTTGTTGAGAATTTCAAAGAATTCCCAGAACTGCTCAATGGAAAAAGTCCAAACCTTAAAAATTTTATCTAAAAATCGTCCATAAAATAATGGATCAAAGGGACAAAGGGGTAATACCTCACGTTCCCACTCTGCCATGAAAAGATTTGCGTATGAAGGGGCGAATCGTTTACCCATAGCTGTTCCTGAAGTTTGTAGATACATTTTACCATTAAATGTGAAATCGTTGCGACTGAGACAAATCTCTTAAAGCTCTAAAATTGCATCATCGGGTCTGTTCTAATCTGGGCTTCTACTAAAAGCTTTACGAACTGCCATTAACCCGGCAGTGTTATCAATATTGGTATACATAGAAGACACGTCAATAGAAATCATAATGGCATTCGGAGGAACTCGAAGATTTTTAATTTTATTCACAAAATCAGTTGTGTCCTTAAGGTAGGCTTTATGTTGACAACCTAGAGGTAGTAAGAAATGGTCAATGTATTCTGACACCGCATATGACTCACTACCACAGTCAGATATGATCGGACGGCCTTTAGAAATTTATTAGGGATGAACCACCCCTTTGTAGGATTCTTATAGATCTTAGGCAAAGTGTATAAATACGCTTAATGATTTTATCTTGATTGCTATTATTAGTTGGTGTGATCCTGTTTCTATCCACTGTACAGTGAACGGTTGCATTTTGTCATGTCAAAAACTTAAAAGTCAGTTAAATCCCGTTGTCTATACCAATGCTTTATGTTTACCCCCAACTCCACACTCTTTGTGAATTTTTGACCTACCCCATCCAGTATGATTTCTTTTTAACTCTACCCATCTTGTCTCGATGGCTGACGGGGACCATAATAAATTATACAGGGAGCTCATCTGAAGATAGTGAGGATGACGTCCCTCTTTCTAAGATTGCTGAACTGGACAGATGTATTGTGAATGGCGTTGTTGCTAACGTTGAAGCTCATCTGCGTAACGTGAAATACTTACATGTATCTGGAACATACGACAAAGACACTGATCAATCTGATGATGAACAGTCAGACGATGATAAGGATTACATACAATCTGATTCAAATGATGACAATCCAACTATCAATTATTCAGTTTGTGAGAGGCATGAGTGCAATGCAGATATATTGCAGCCTGTCCGAGATGTATTAAAATGATGTGTTATGACCATTTCTTGTCCATTTGTATTTTTTGTTCTGGAACCAACCAGGACGAAACGACTATTTAGTAGACTATATCGAGGGGTTAGAACATAAATGTGTTAAGTCCAAAATTTCAAAAAAAATGTTTTTATATAAAAAAAAATCTACATTTGATTCTCTGTCTGTTGAATAAAAGGTCATAGTCCTATTCCGTTTGAAAACACCCTTAAAATGCTCTAAATCATGTATGCACCAAGGCCTGATAAGGTTTTTTTTGGTGCATAATTGGTATAAGTCACACATATCACATTTATGCACCAAACAGTTAACTATTTTTATATTATTTGTGGACTTAAACTTTTTATGCACAAAGGAAGTAATAGAATATTCTACAATATTCTAGAATATTCTGGAATATGCCTACAATCATGTCATGTGATATTGAAGGAAGAAGGAGACAACTCAATGTGGCCTAGGTCAAGAATTATTTGTGCATTTATCTGACATCATAACACACCTACAAGTAAGTGTTTCATTTGTGTCTATACTAAACCTAATATAATACTAGAGCCACACGTGGCACAGAGTGGGACTTTGCAAATGTGCAAATTTGCTAAAGGGAATTAAAAAAAAACTCGAACCTGAACGAAAATTTCCCAAATTGCAAAATATAAAAAATTCAAATTTTAGATTACAATCAATGGTGATATATCGTTCGAAAGAACTCGTAAAGCACATTCAGAATCTGAAAAAAAATTACTCTCTAAGTGAATTAGGTCACGTGCTAGAGCAGTCCAAAGTTGTCGATTTTGCTGTTTTCGGACAGCTATAAAACCGGAAGTTGATATCGGAGGTCAAATATTAAAGTATCATCTGGTAGCCAAGGTCGATGACCTTTGATCCTAGAAAGGTCAATGTCAACAAAGGTCAAGGTCAAAACCGGAAATTTTTTTTTTTTTAACCTTGTTCCCTTTTTTGAACTACAGAACCGAAATCAACGAGCCTTTAACACAAGCTGAATAAAGCAATGCTGTAACTGTATGCAAGGTCATTTTTTAAAAAAAATAATAAACTTTACCATTTTTTTGATGAACAAATTTTTAACAAAAACAAAATTCCCCCGGATGTGTCACGCCCACGTCAAGTTTTTTGATGTGACTTTATTTATATTATTAATATCTATTAATGCCTAAATTTTCAAAGCTTTACATCCATTGGTGAACGAGATATACTATCATAAATGTCAAAAAAGGTCAAAATCTATTATCGGATATTTTGAAATTCCTAAACCTTGTTCCCTTTTTTGAACTATTCAGCCGAAACATCTGAGATTTTGATATATTTGAGCTTAAGTAATGAGGTAAGTGTATGCAGAAGCATTTTTTAAAAAAAATGAATTATATATATATTTTTTCCAGACAACAAAATTTGAACAAAATCAAAATTTTGCCCGGATGTGCCACGCCCACGTCAATATTTTTTGATTCATACATCTGTAAGGGGTATGTTCAAATAATGTTTCAAATATGAAGCTTCTATATCTTATAGATCACGAGATATGCATACATCAAAGTCAAAAACTTCAAAAAGTCGAGTTAAGGTTTCCAAAATTGCAAAATATAGAAAAAATCAAATTTTATAGTTCAATCCACTGTGATATATTGTTTGAAAGAGCTCGTAAAGCACATTCAGAATCTGAAAAAAATAAGTCTCTAAGTGAATTAGGTCACGTGCTAGAGCAATCCAAAGTAGCCAATTTTGCTGTTTTTAGACAGCTATTAACCCGGAAGTTGATATCGGAGGTCAAATATTAAAGTATCATCTAGTAGCCAAGGTCGATGACCTTTGACCTACTGAAGGTCAAGGTCTTCAAAGGTCATGAGATATGAGCCTTCAAATATTGAAAAAATTCAACTTGAAATTGCAAAAAAGCAAATTCGAAATTCAAAATTCCACTTCCGTTGTTTTTGTCCAATTTTTATGTTCTTCCATTTGACACCAAAATTGTGAAATTCGGTTCAGCCAAATTGGCTGAATAAAAATCGGAATGTTTCAGGAAAATCAAAATGGCGGCCAAAGTTCCACTTGCGGGTGAAATTTTATTTTAAAATCGGCCATAGAATTACTTTGGCTACCCATCTGCATAATTTCGTTAAAATATTCAAATTTCACCGGAAGTTATTCAACCGGAACTTTAAATCGATTTTCCATTTAAACCGGAAGTGAAGTAAAAATTTCGACTACGTCACTCGTTTAACATTTCTGATAAAACTTTTTTATTAAAATATCAGATCAATCTGACAAAGACTCAAATTTTTTTTCAAAAAATCGAAATTCGATGAAAAAATGCGATAACCGAATTTTCGATTTTTGAAATTTTTAAACTCATATGACAACTGAATTTAGCCACAGATTCCAAAAATGAAAACCCGAGCAAAATCGGCCCATAAATGTAGCTTCCAGAGTCGAAAAACCTGTTTTTACTCATGTTGCAATGTGCAACTTGCACTTTTGCAAAAATGTTCCAATTTATATTCATTTGGTACCTCGCCACGATAAGACGTCAGGATGTTTTGAAAATCTGATGCAACTGTTCCAGTTGAGGCTGTGTACTCTTTGGAAAAAACGAAAAAAAAAAAAAAAGAAAAAACATTTCGAAAACAAACTGGGACTTTGCGGAAGCAAAGTCCCACAATTAAAACAAGCACAGACTATAGAAATTTTCATTTATTTATGTTAAATTTTGATGGATATTGTAACAACATTTACTGTTAGTCTCAATCATCGTTCATCACTAAGACACTACAGTGTTCAAGATGACCTATAGTATGCTATAGTGATTCGTGTTGTCCCTTTGCTATACTTGTAAATCCACCCTGCTGTGAATTTTCGTAATATTGACTACTGATTCCTTAGCTTCTTGTCTGATTGTTCAATTTAAATTTCAAAATGTTAATATGCAAAGTTTGGTGGCCAGTCGAGTTCTAATTAAGAGACTAAAACAATATTTCTGTAGACTGCTGTAGATCTACCTCAACATGATTTTGATGTATAGTTTGAGATACTGAGCAGCCATGTTATCTGTCTTAGCTTTCCTTTGTCTCACTGTCAATATTGATTTTCAGAATCCCGATGTCCAAGTCCAAGTTTAATTTAGAAGACGTACTGATGCAAGTGATTGAATCCTCAGAAGATGAGTCTGAAAACTGTGTCGAACTCTTGGATACAAGGAGTGTTGAAGAAGTAGTCAGAGAGCTTACGTCGGTGAATAAATCAACAGATTCGGTCGACAACTTCAATAATGAATCAGGTTCAGTTAACAATGATGACGGTGATCCTGATTTTGAACTCAGTGATTCTAATACTGATACTGAAGAAATTGTTGTAGATGAAAGACCCGAATATCAGTCTGATGATCAAATTAAACCAAACTTAACTACGAGTGATACACCAAGTAAAACTACTGATATAGTTGTAGAAGTACCCCGTGGCAGAAAAAGAACAAGAAATGAAGAATTATGGCAAAGAAACATCAGAAAGAGAAGGCGTCAAATAGGAGATGAATATATTAGTCAGAAAGGGGTTAGAATTTCAAGAAAGGGGCCCAAAAAATGATTGTACACGGTGCAGAAATAAATGCTCAGTTAAAATTTCAGAAGATAGAAGAAAGGATATTTGTGATGAATATTACAAGTTGGGAGATGATACAAGACAGAAAGATTTCATTTGCGCATTAACATTAGAAATGGATATAGCTAGAAGACGAAAAAGAATGGAATCAAGTAGCAAGAAAAGAGACAAAAACTATCAGTATTTTCTTCCAGTAACGGACACAGAAAATGTTCGTGTATGTAAGTTGTTCTTCACCAAAACACTCAGTATAAGTCATTCCATGGTAACAAATGCTCTCAATAATAAAGGTGTAACTGGAACCTACATAGGAAGAGATAAGCGTATTAATAGAGCAGCGCCAAATAGAATTCCAGAAAATAGTGTAACTGTTATCAAAGATCACATAAATTCATTCCCACGAATTGAACCACATTACTGCCGAAAGGACACAACTTGTCAATATTTAAGTCCAGAATTAAATATTTCAAAGATGTATAGATTATACCTTGATTTCTGTAAAGATAGGGGGGTGGAACCTGTTAAAGAGTCTATGTATCGCCACATTTTTGTAACGCAGTTTAACTTGAAATGTTTTGTACCTAAGAAAGATCAATGTTCAATATGCAATCAATATTATGCAGCAGATGATGATGGTAAAAGTCAGTTAAATGAAAACTGGAATGAACATAAAGCAAGAGAAAGAGAAGCATTAGAAGAAAAGAAAGCAGACAAAGAGAAGGCTAAGATAGACAATACACTCCACACCGTGTCATTCGATCTTCAAGCAGTTCTCAGCACTCCACACGCAGGTGATGCACAGATCTATTATAAACGCAAATTATCTGTTTACAACTTCACAGTGTATGAAAACCATACAGCAAATGGACACTGTTTTGTTTGGGATGAGACAGAAGGTGGCAGGGGGTCTAATGAAATAGGTTCCATTCTGTTGAACTATTTGTCCAGTTTACCTGAGAGTATTTCACATTTTACAAGTTTTTCTGACACATGTGGTGGGCAAAACCGCAACCAATTTATCATGGCCGCCATGCTGTTCGCTGTGCAGCATATACCCCATTTGAAGATTGTGGATTTGAAATATATGGAATCAGGGCATAGCTATCTTGAAGCAGATTCCATGCATGCTACAATAGAAAAAGCTAAACGTCATCAACGCATATTCACTCCAAGAGAATGGGTTGTCCTTATTGCTGCATCTAGGCTACAACCAAGACCCTATATTGTCAAACAGCTTTATCATCCTGATTTCCTTGATATTAAAGATTTATGTGCAAGAACAATCAGAAACAGGACTAAAAATACCGAAAAAGATTCTGTGAATTGGTTAAAAATCAAATGGTTAAGATTTGAAAAGACACATCCAAACATAGTACAATATAAATACAGATTAACAGACGAACATTTCCACAATTTAAAGGTCTGTGATCAGCGTGATAGAAGATCAATTATGCCTACTGAACTGAAGAAGGCTTACAGTAAACAACTTCCTGTTTCTGTTAACAAAAAAGCTGATCTTTTGAGTCCATTAAAATCCGGAGTGATTCCCAAGGAATATTTGCATTTTTATCAAAATCTACCATCTTCATCCCGAACAAAAGATGATAGCACCAGCTCCCATGAAGAAGAAGACGATAATTGAGAAAATTTCCATTTAAGATTAATTGTTTGTGTTAAATTTTAATTCTGTTCGAAATAAATAAAATCAAACCAATGCATATTAATGTTAAATCCGAAAAGATGAAAACAAAATTGGTGCATTAATATGATAAGTCCATTTATGCTAATTATTTCCATATTTTGTGTATTTATCCAATTTTAGTTCATTAGTGTGTGTTAGTATCATACTAAGGTATAATGTCTGAAAATTTCTACCAATCATCTCTTAAAGTAATATTTTGATACACATTCAAAAACTTAAAATTGATTTTTCTCGCAAACATGATTTTGGACTTATCACATTTATGTTCTAACCCCTCGATATAGTAGATGGTGCACCCCGAGAAGATACAGTCGACACAACATCCACCCAAACGTACCCAGAGGTAGGGCTGTTCAAGAAGCTAGACGTTCTGGTGCGTCTTATTACACAGAAAAAACAAAAAAAGTTTGTTGATGCCAGGAACGAGTTGAAGGATCGATGTGTTTCACGTAAATGTGTTGAAAGAGGATTAACGCCGTGGTTCTCAAATGCGGGGTGGCGAACACCAGTGGGGTCGCAGAGACGAAATGGTGGGGTCGCGGGACAGTCTTGGGGTCGCGGGGTCAATTTCCTGATTGTTTTGTTTTGTTTTTTTTTTCAATCTATTATTCCCTAGCACTGCATTGAATCAGTGGCTATATACTATCTACCAAGATTTTCTATTTTGTTTTACATGAAAACTATTGTCTATGATAACTCTTGGACGGTTCGGCACAACCTACGTGTGCGAAGCTGGCTTCTCACACATGGTACAGACAAAAACAAAGTATCGGTCCCATATTACGGACAATCATTTGTGTGACCGTTTGATATGTTCTATTACCACGTACGAACCTCGCTATGAGCGCATAGTGCAAGGAATTTCATAATAAATTCTGAAGTTTCCAGACTTTCATTACACAGATAATGATGCGGGCATAATACTCTATTACTGGTACTAATATATAGGTACATGGTTGCTTTGTGACTAAAAGGGTTTGGCATGGGGTCGCAACAAGACGCTCGATGGTGGGAATGGGGTCGCGGGAAAAAATCGGTGAGAACCACGGGCTTACACCGAATGTGCCTAAATATTGATATTATTGAAAATGTTGACCTTAACAATAGGTCTAGGTCTTTTTAACTTAGGATAAAAACGACTTTAGTTTTAATATGACGTCATCAGTTTGTGTGTTCACGTGAATCTTGAATGGTCACGTACATTTGGACCAAAAAATTTGATATCTTGAGACATGATTTTAACGTCTTGGTATAACAATAATATTATTGGTACATAAATTAACTTTTTTGTCTTTTTTTTTTTAATATACATAATAAAAGTTGTTTCAAAAATGAGGCGTCTGGATCAAAAACCTGTAGTAGTTGATAGAATTGGACTGGGTGCTTGAAAATGTGGAATATCAGGATTTTGACGGTTTACCTACATTATCAACAAATTCTCTGAAAGTTATCCCAATAGCTACTTATTAGTATTGATATAGGCTGTAATAATGAATTGCTCATATTCTAAGGTAAAATTGAATCTTCTATTCTAAAATATCTACATGGAGATTTGGATTATGTGTCCGGTAACAGACTGACATCGATAGTAACAGACTGACATGCTGCGATTTTAAAATTATTTGTTATATAAATAACAAAAAAATCACTTGGTCTGTTTGTTTTTTTTGGGCACAATCAGTATGTTCATTGTTAGTACCTGTGATTGCTTTGTGGTTTCTGTTTGTAACTAATCAATTTTTACATTTCAAATATTTATTCAACAACTTACAATAAGAAACATATATTGAATCAGTAAGTTATCCAACATCAAATAAACAATTCATTAAACAATTTTCAACAATATGGGAGTAGTGGGAAATAGGTTACTAGGCGGACAGTTTTACTATGTTGTGGGTATGGCGGCAAATCATCTTTGATCTTTTATGTGTGTCCATAAAATTAGCATAATAGGTGTAGAAATCCCATAAAACAGACACTTTATAACCGTAAAATTGGTGTTGTTTTCTCGTTTTAGTAATACAAATATTAATAACGGTAATAAAGGTGTATAAATCTCGTTAAAAACTGTATGTGGTTTGAGTGAATTTCGATTCCAAAATATTTCAGAATGATCGATGTTTATTGATAATAAAAGTGTTTAAATCTCGTAAAACTAAAGATGACCATAGTTAGTTAATCGAAGGTTTATAAGATTATTATTTCTTATTCAGTTTTAATTCAGACAAAAAGTGATTGACTATGGAGATTGTGACATTTTAGGAATTTGTGAAACGTTTTTAACTAAATCTCAAGTTTTAAATTTACCAGGATATATATGGTTTGGTAATAACCGGAAGACACAGAACAAAAAGTCTAAACGAGGCAGCGGTGGAGTTGGTTTCCTGTTAAAAGAAAATCTGATAGGCAGTCTTTTTAGTGTAGAAATTTTAGATGATAGCATCGAGGACATTCTTTGGATTCATGTAAAAGGTATTAACTCTAATTTATCACTATGCCTAGCTGTTTGTTATTTACCGCCAGAGGGTTCGACTAGAATTAATGATCCCAGTGCATTCTTCGACTCGCTACTAGAACAAGTCTACTGCTACCAAAACATAGGAAATATTCAGGTTTTCGGAGATTTTAATGCTCGATGTGGAGATATATCTGACGTGATAGAGGGGGTGGACAACGTACCACCACGTGACATTATAGACTCTAGGGAGAACCATTATGGGGATTTATTCACTGACTTTCTGACAGTCTCAAATCTCGCAATGCTAAATGGGAGAACTGGCTCCCAAGACTTCACTTGTATCTCTACGAACGGCAGGTCAGTTGTTGACTATGTGTGTGTGCCCCACGAATCGTTATATACAGTAAACACGTTCGAAGTCGTGACTATGTCCCATATTAAAGATGAAATAGCCTGTCACCCAGTTTCTACCCCGGACCATTCCTTAATTTTATGGGAAACAGCCTGTCCCCTAATCGACATCCCCGAACCAGAACTAACCACTGATAAAATCACGAAATTCGACCTTTCAAAAACCCCAAGTGACTTTCTTACAAACTGTGAAATATCAAATCTAATAAATAAAACAATAAACAATTTAGAACGTGCAATTTGTGATGAAAACAATGTTCAAGGTGCATACGATGAATTCTTACAGCTCATAAAAGGACAAATGGAATCTCGTATCACAAGCAAGTCGATACAAATAGATCGTGTGAAAAAAGCTATAAAACACAAGTCTAAATACAAAGCTTATTGGACTCAGGAGCTACAAGAACAATGGACGAAAGTGAAACAATGCGAACAGGCTTGGCTTAAATCCAATAAGCATTGCGAAAAAAAGACCTTAAAAGCCCAATACTGTCTAGAAAGAAAACATTTCGATCGAAATCTTCGTAAAAATAAGAGAAATCACCAATATCAGTTACAACTCGAACTAGAAAATATGCATGATTCGGACTCTAGTGTCTTCTGGAAGAAAATTGGACAAATCGGTATAGCAAGTGACCGCAAAACCCAGTTTCCGACTACCGTAAAAAGCTCAAATGGTGAAATCGTGCACGATCCCGAAAAAGTTTTAAACATATGGAAATCCGAGTTTGAAATGTTACATTCCGATACTACAAATTATGACATTGTCCCCGAGCTACACAAGATATATCCTAACCCCGACCAAATTCTCGACCTAAATACCCCCATAACTATAGAAGAAGTCACTGTAGCCGTTAAAGAGTTGAAATGTAAAAACTCCAGTGGTTATGACCAAATACCAGCAAAAGTGTTAAAAAACGATACTGCAATATCTATGCTACATAAATTATGTGCTGCCTGTTTTGAGTTAGGGACTGTACCGGATCAATGGACCAAAAGTGTAATACAACCTATATTTAAAACAGGAAGTGAAGATACGCTTAACCCAAATAATTATAGGGGAATTTCTTTAATTTCTGTGCCTAGTAAAGTTTATTGCAATGTATTAAATAGGAGAATTAACAAATGGCTTGAAAGTAATGACATCTTATCGGATTACCAAAATGGTTTTAGAAAACATCGTAGTTGTGCTGATCATATCTTTTCACTATTTAACGTAATTAATGAACGCAAATTAAGCAAGAAGTCAACATTTGTATGTTTTGTAGATTTTAAGAAATGTTTTGACTCTATAAAACGTCCCCTTTTATGGCATAAATTGAAATGTAATGGAATATCTGGTAAACTTTTAAATGCTGTTCAATCACTATATAACAATAGCTCCAGCTGTGTTAAAGTAAATAATATTTGTTCTCCATGGTTCCCAGTTGATGCAGGGGTTAAGCAAGGATGCCTAATGTCACCGACACTATTTTCCATATATATAAATGATCTTATTTTTAAAATTGACCAATTAGGCTGTGGTGTTGAGTTTGGGGATCAAATTATTTCGGCATTGGTTTATGCGGATGATTTGGCTTTCGTTGCACCGGACGAATCCTCTATGGATAAATTTCTGAATGTATTACATACCTGGTGCAAAGAGTGGCATTTAACCTTAAATCCGAAAAAATCTAAAATTGTTCATTTTCGTACCCCCTCAACTCTTCAATCTGCTCACAATTTTACATGTGGTTCCGATGTCCTTGATTTTACAAGTTCGTATAGGTACCTTGGGCTCTGGCTTGATGAACGTCTCGACATGAAAAAAGCAACCAAAGAATTAGCTAAGTCAGCGAGCCGAGCCCTTGGTGCTCTATGCACTAAATTTAAATTATGTGGTGGAATGTCTTTTAAAGTTTTTAAAAAATTGTATAATAATCTTGTTGAACCTATTTTATTTTACTGTACAGGAATCTGGGGAACGAAATCTTATTCATGTATAAACTCTGTACAAAATAAGGCTATTAAATTTTATTTAGGGGTGGGTAGATTTACATCAAATTTAGCAACAAGGGGAGATATTGGATGGATGTCATGTTTTAATAAGCAAAAATTAGAATGTATTAGATTTTTATGTAAACTCTATCGTGTAGACCCGAATAGGCATATTTTTCGTATCTTAAAACACGTATCGGCTGTAAGAAAAAAGACTAGTTGGTATTCGCATGTTTTATCTTTTATTAATTCTTTAAATCTACAAGAAACTGTTTTTAATTTATCTCTATCTATTCATCTTATTGTTAAAATTGTAAATATTAAACTCAGTGAGTATGACTCGAGTGAATGGACTAAAGATGTATTCAACGACAAGAACCTGTTAAACGGAAACAAACTCCGAACATATAGACAATACAAAACTAGTCCTTCACTCGAGCCATACGTTACTGATATTAGAATACCAAGATATCAGAGACGCCTTATCTGTCAAGTGAGAAGCGGCAGCCTACCAATAGCCATAGAAACGGGTCGATATAGCAAGCCACCTATCCCATTAGAAGAACGAAAATGCATATTTTGTGACAGGAACGAAATAGAGGACGAATTTCATATTTTAATTAAATGCCCTGCTTATGATGCTTTAAGAAACGAACTTTTAAATACTTGTTGTAATTTTGACCCTACTTTTAACGTTTTATCGGATTTTCACCAGTTTACTTTTATAATGACCGCAGATTTTATCCAAGCTGACCTTGGATGTTTCTTAATAAAGATGTGGAACACACGGAAACAAATTTTATGTTCAAAATAATTTAGTTTTAGATTTTTAAAGATTAATTTTGCTCGTTTTACCTTACTGTATTTTAATCTAGTATTGTCTTTTAAATAGTTATACATGTACTGTTCTTTACATTTCGTTTTACATTTATTTATTACGGTTATTTTAATAGTTAAATTATTTTTACGTACAGTTTTGTATTTCGTTTTACCTTTATTTATTACTGTTTAAAAAGTTTAACTGTTCTATATACGGCTATACACTGTGTTATATATAATGTTCATTTTACCTTTTGTTTTATGATATCGTTTTAATGTATAGTGTCTCATAGACCAACAATGGTCGGGAAAAACATTACTTTGTGCTATTCTATGTGATATTTTTTATTGTATATGTTTTTTGTGACACTTATTAATAAACTAATTTATTATTATTATTATTATTATTTAATTTAGGAAGAGTATTTCCGTATTGAGAGGATTATATATAACCCATATGCAATTAGTGTAATTTTCTCTACTGTAGGGGTTGCATGTGTGTGCCTTGTTTGAGAGAAATTATCATTATCTACATTTTCGTTTCCATCTTTCGATAGCACTGAATGTAAGACAGGAGGTAAATGCAAAAGAATTACAACGCACCTTTAAACTTAAGATACACACATAATCCTATTCATATAAAAGTACAATCAATACTAATCAAAATAATCACCGAATCAAAATAATAAGACCTTAATCAGTTTGATATATATTTATTTAGAAGTACACATTAAAATGAACATATATATACATTATGAGAAGAGCTAGCATATTAATTTCAAATTGGAGTCGTATCCTATTCGATCTTCTAAGTGCTGCTCGGTATTCTTCGGTGTTGAGGTGAAACTTCAGATAAATAGCACTAGATGTTGAAAAAGGACAAAAATATATGAAATTAAAAAATATGTAGAATGGGACAAATTAAATATTAACAATACTAATCATCTTTCCCTCTACAACTCTTCAGACTGATCGTTCTGTGTATCTATATCGTAACATTAGAGTTTCGAGTTCTGCACATTTGTGTAGTAAATCTTCTAGAGATAATTATTAAGATGATGACAACTAATGTCAGTTCCAATAACCCAATACATTTCCACACTAACTTTACCGTTTATATTTTTCGTGTCAGATACCACAGTTGTAGGAGCAGCTGTAGTGGACGATATAGATGTATATGATGATAATGATGTTAAAGTTGTTGACGGTGAAATGAAAGATGTTGACATTGATAATATGGAAATCTAAAGAAGATATAATGAATCAATCTTCACAAAATAAAACAATAATTCACAGTTAGGATATAAAAGATATTGCACAATTTTTGACCAAAGTTAAAGCACGAGTCCCCTGAAGATGAACTATCTAAAAAGAAACTTTCAAATCGTGTATTCCAAATGGTACAAATATCCAGAGGAGGTAGAAAAGCAAGAAATTTAAAATTTAAGCTCGCAATCTTCAAATCAATCTTCAAATAAACGATTCATATTTTCAGTTTCAATACAAACATAGTATAAGCTAACGGCAATCGTAAAACACCTAAATTTCGCAACACATGATATTTTCTATGGAACACATTGTTATTCTTTATCTAATATATTGCTTATCTGTTCATAAATTCTACCACTTATTATAACACTTATTTCTTGGTCACATTTAACATCTCTACAATTAATGGATGTGTGTATAATATTAATTTATTTAATCACAGTAATAATAATCAATAACTCAAACATTTCGATGTACATTCCTATATATTACATTCTTGTAAACATTATATCCCAACTACCTATAAATGTTATAACAATAGTATAGCTTTCTCTAACATCTTCAACTCCAAACAGTGCAACCAACTTAACAAATTATGTCACTTTATTAATATTATTGTAAGATATTTTCGATCCCCACCATCAATCTAATTATTAAAATATATTTTAATTTGTCCATGATATTTTTACTATTTTTATTTCTATAATTCAAATAAGTATTCTTTAAATTTCAAATCAAAAATAGTTATATTTGTACATTGTCCAACATTTTCGTTAATAAAGGTAATAAAGGTGTATAAATCTCGTTAAAAACTGTATGCGGTTTGTGTATGTGGTTTGAATTTTAAAATATTTAAGAATGATTAATGTTTATTGATAATAAAAGTGTTAATATCTCGTAAAACTGAAGATGACAATAGTTAGTTCTCTGCCTTTAAACTTGATATACACACAGAACTCTATTCATATCAGCGAGTTGAAATAATAAGAGTTTAATTGAACTGATACATATTTATTTAGAAGCATACATTGAAATGAACATTTATACATTAGAAGGAAAACTAATATCTTAATCTATCAGGTTGACGCCGTGCCCTATTGGATCTTCTTGGTACTCCTTGGTATTCTTCGGTGTTTAGGTGGAGCTTGAAAGTGCTTAATTAGTTTGATATATATTTATTCCGAAGTAACATTAAAATAACCGCTATTATTATATATCTATAATTCAAATCTATATTATCTATACTTTAAATCTATATCAATATTTCAAATCTATTTCTATATTCAAATCTATATCTATAAGCCTACTTCAAATCTATATTTTATTTCAAATCTATATTTGTATTTCAAATTTATATTATATTTCAAATCTATATTTATATTTCGAATCTACATTCTTTATATTTCAAATCTATATCTTTATTTCAAATCTATATCTATATTTCAAATCTATATTTGTATTTCAAATCTATATCTATATTTGTCTTTCAAATCTATATTATTTACATTTCAAAACTATATTATTTACATTTCAAAACTATATTATTTACTTTTCAAAATTATATTATTTATATCTGTATGTTTAATTTAATTGTTTATTTTCTTTAATATGTATGTCATATCGTTGATATTTTTGTATTTCCTGTAGCAGCATGTCTTTTGCTGTAAAAGAATTAAGTTATGACACCTGATAATGACAATGTAAATTGTTGAAACGGTGTGTAATTGTTTATAGCATATTAAACCAAGGAGTAGTATACCATAATACAGTGAAAACCCTGAAGACCACACACCCTGAAGTAGCATACCATGATATTGTGTTCTGTTATTTATGTGAACTCTACACCTACAAAGGATTATTATCTCTAATATCATATCATCATATTGTTGTCGTCAATAAATTACACTTGACTGATACAATATAATTCAACAAACATTGTGTTATGTTGTTTGAAAAATATTTAGTCTGTAAATTTAGTTCCAGTTTTAGAACTTAATCAATAAATTACACTGGACTGATACAATATAATTCAACAAACATTGTGTTATGTTGTTTGAAAAATATTTAGTCTGTAAATTTAGTTCCAGTTTTAGAACTTATCAATAAATTACACTGGACTGATACAATATAATTCAACAAACATTGTGTTATGTTGTTTGAAAAATATTTAGTCTGTAAATTTAGTTACAGTTTTAGAACTTATCAATAAATTACACTGTACTGATACAATATAATTCAACAAACATTGTGTTATGTTGTATGAAAAATATTTAGTCTGTAAATTTAGTTCCAGTTTTAGAACTTATCAATAAATTACACTGGACTGATACAATATAATTCAACAAACATTGTGTTATGTTGTATGAAAATATTAAGTCTGTAAATTTAGTTCCAGTTTTAGAACTTATCAATAAATTACACTGGACTGATACAATATAATTCAACAAACATTGTGTTATGTTGTATGAAAAATATTTAGTCTGTAAATTTAGTTACAGTTTTAGAACTTATCAATAAATTACACTGGACTGATACAATATAATTCAACAAACATTGTGTTATGTTGTATGAAAATATTTAGTCTGTAAATTTAGTTCCAGTTTTAGAACTTATCAATAAATTACACTGGACTGATACAATATAATTCAACAAACATTGTGATTTGTTGTATGAAAAATATTTAGTCTGTAAGTTAAGTTCCAGTTTTAGAACTTATCAATAGATTACACTGGACTGATACAATATAATTCAACAAACATTGTGTTATGTTGTATGAAAATATTTAGTCTGTAAATTCAGTTCCAGTTTTAGAACTTATCAATAAATTACACTGGACTGATACAATATAATTCAACAAACATTGTGATTTGTTGCATGAAAAATATTTAGTCTGTAAATTTAGTTCCAGTTTTAGATCTTATCAATAAATTACACTGGACTGATACAATATAATTCAACAAACATTGTGATTTGTTGTATGAAAAATATTTAGTCTGTAAATTTAGTTCCAGTTTTAGAACTTATCAATAAATTACACTGGACTGATACAATATAATTCAACAAACATTGTGTTATGTTGTATGAAAAATATTTAGTCTGTAAATTTAGTTCCAGTTTTAGAACTTATCAAAAAAATTACACTGGACTGATACAATATAATTCAACAAACATTGTGATTTGTTGTATGAAAAATATTTAGTCTGTAAATTTAGTTCCAGTTTTGGAAGTTATCAATAAATTACACTGGACTGATACAATATAATTCAACAAACATTGTGTTATGTTGTATGAAAATATTTAGTCTGTAAATTTAGTTCCAGTTTTAGAACTTATCAATAAATTACACTGACTGATACAATATAATTCAACAAACATTGTGTTATGTTGTTTGAAAAATATTTAGTCTGTAAATTTAGTTCCAGTTTTAGAACTTATCAATAAATTACACTGGACTGATACAATATAATTCAACAAACATTGTGTTATGTTGTATGAAAAATATTTAGTCTGTAAATTTAGTTCCAGTTTTAGAACTTATCAATAAATTACACTGGACTGATACAATATAATTCAACAATATAATTCAACAAACATTGTGTTATGTTGTATGAAAAATATTTAGTCTGTAAATTTAGTTCCAGTTTTAGAACTTATCAATAAATTACACTGGACTGATACAATATAATCCAACAAACATTGTGTTATATTGTATGAAAATATTTAGAATGTAAATTTAGTTCCAGTTTTAGACTTATCAATACCTATAAACACATTGGTATTAGGCAACACATTGGTGGTAGCTAATGAATTTTTCATGAAGAATCGAAATATTATTTAATCATTAATTCATATTTATCTTAGAGTTTGATTAAGAAGACAAACATGAATATATTTGTAGATATTAACCTAAAATCTTAATACTGTTGACCCCCAAAACTCCAAATTGAATATAAGCGGTAACAAAAAATCTTTAAATGTTGTGGATATAAATATTATTATTATTATTACTGAATGTAAGCTCTAATATTCAGTTATTTTGTAATTTATGATACAGGCCTCGTGTATTCAACTCCTGATTCAAGGATTTAGTTTAAAAGTTTTATTTGCATCATATAAAATATCGATGTTGATACAAAAAAAAAATTACCTATTCTTCATAATTTTAGCATTCAGTTGTTAATTCTAAACCACATTAAATGTGTTAGAAAAGCAGATAAAATATTTATTCAAGAAATGGTGCGAAAATAGGAAAGTACACCCGGAAATTTAATTGTCAACATTGAGACCAATTGTTTTCCAGACTTCAAAAGTTAAAACTACACGAAAAAGAAGCCTTGCTGGAAGAAAACTATTTTTAACTATCCAGGTGGATATTATTCATCCCCCCAAGACTCTGTTCGATCGTCTCAAAGATATTGCAGATATCGATGTTTCTACGGACAACCAGTGTTACGAACGGTTTGTGATGTTTGATTTTTAAACATTGTTATTGGAAGTATTAGCAAAAAAGCGAAACGATTGAAGTCTTCTTTTCTCTCGGGGCGCACTATATCTGATATACTGTTTCCAGCTATTGCTAAATACAGACTATCCGTATCCATTTGAAGACATTCAAAATCGGATCGATCAGTGAACACGTCTAAGAAATCATAATAAAACTGTAACATTCGTAATTTAGCGTACTGCATAGATATATTTAAAGAAAAGGGTTTAGTAAAAGGGAGGTAACAGGTACGAAAGAACAGTGCAGAGAGGTGAGGACGTAGAGGACGCCCCCCCCCCCCCGAAGGGGGAGGGAGAGGTTAAAAGGGGGGGGGGCGTCCTCTACGTCCTCACCTCTCTGCACTGTTCTTTCGTACCTGTTACCTCCCTTTTACTAAACCCTTTTCTTTAAATATATCTATGCAGTACGCTAAATTACGAATGTTACAGTTTTATTATGATTTCTTAGACGTGTTCACTGATCGATCCGATTTTGAATGTCTTCAAATGGATACGGATAGTCTGTATTTAGCAATAGCTGGAAACAGTATATCAGATATAGTGCTCCCCGAGAGAAAAGAAGACTTCAATCGTTTCGCTTTTTTGCTAATACTTCCAATAACAATGCTTCAAAATCAAACATCACAAACCGTTCGTAACACTGGTTGTCCGTAGAAACATCGATATCTGCAATATCTTTGAGACGATCGAACAGAGTCTTGGGGGGATGAATAATATCCACCTGGATAGTTAAAAATAGTTTTCTTCCAGCAAGGCTTCTTTTCGTGTAGTTTTAACTTTTGAAGTCTGGAAAACAATTGGTCTCAATGTTGACAATTAAATTTCCGGGTGTACTTTCCTATTTTCGCACCATTTCTTGAATAAATATTTTATCTGCTTTTCTAACACATTTAATGTGGTTTAGAATTAACAACTGAATGCTAAAATTATGAAGAATAGGTAATTTTTTTTTTGTATCAACATCGATATTTTATATGATGCAAATAAAACTTTTAAACTAAATCCTTGAATCAGGAGTTGAATACACGAGGCCTGTATCATAAATTACAAAATAACTGAATATTAGAGCTTACATTCAGTAATAATAATAATAATATTTATATCCACAACATTTAAAGATTTTTTGTTACCGCTTATATTCAATTTGGAGTTTTGGGGGTCAACAGTATTAAGATTTTAGGTTAATATCTACAAATATATTCATGTTTGTCTTCTTAATCAAACTCTAAGATAAATATGAATTAATGATTAAATAATATTTCGATTCTTCATGAAAAATTCATTAGCTACCACCAATGTGTTGCCTAATACCAATGTGTTTATAGGTATTGATAAGTCTAAAACTGGAACTAAATTTACATTCTAAATATTTTCATACAATATAACACAATGTTTGTTGGATTATATTGTATCAGTCCAGTGTAATTTATTGATAAGTTCTAAAACTGGAACTAAATTTACAGACTAAATATTTTTCATACAACATAACACAATGTTTGTTGAATTATATTGTATCAGTCCAGTGTAATTTATTGATAAGTTCTAAAACTGGAACTAAATTTACAGACTAAATATTTTTCATACAACATAACACAATGTTTGTTGAATTATATTGTATCAGTCCAGTGTAATTTATTGATAAGATCTAAAACTGGAACTAAATTTACAGACTAAATATTTTTCAAACAACATAACACAATGTTTGTTGAATTATATTGTATCAGTCCAGTGTAATTTATTGATAAGTTCTAAAACTGGAACTGAATTTACAGACTAAATATTTTCATACAACATAACACAATGTTTGTTGAATTATATTGTATCAGTCCAGTGTAATCTATTGATAAGTTCTAAAACTGGAACTTAACTTACAGACTAAATATTTTTCATACAACAAATCACAATGTTTGTTGAATTATATTGTATCAGTCCAGTGTAATTTATTGATAAGTTCTAAAACTGGAACTAAATTTACAGACTAAATATTTTCATACAACATAACACAATGTTTGTTGAATTATATTGTATCAGTCCAGTGTAATTTATTGATAAGTTCTAAAACTGTAACTAAATTTACAGACTAAATATTTTTCATACAACATAACACAATGTTTGTTGAATTATATTGTATCAGTCCAGTGTAATTTATTGATAAGTTCTAAAACTGGAACTAAATTTACAGACTTAATATTTTCATACAACATAACACAATGTTTGTTGAATTATATTGTATCAGTCCAGTGTAATTTATTGATAAGTTCTAAAACTGGAACTAAATTTACAGACTAAATATTTTTCATACAACATAACACAATGTTTGTTGAATTATATTGTATCAGTACAGTGTAATTTATTGATAAGTTCTAAAACTGTAACTAAATTTACAGACTAAATATTTTTCAAACAACATAACACAATGTTTGTTGAATTATATTGTATCAGTCCAGTGTAATTTATTGATAAGTTCTAAAACTGGAACTAAATTTACAGACTAAATATTTTTCAAACAACATAACACAATGTTTGTTGAATTATATTGTATCAGTCCAGTGTAATTTATTGATTAAGTTCTAAAACTGGAACTAAATTTACAGACTAAATATTTTTCAAACAACATAACACAATGTTTGTTGAATTATATTGTATCAGTCAAGTGTAATTTATTGACGACAACAATATGATGATATGATATTAGAGATAATAATCCTTTGTAGGTGTAGAGTTCACATAAATAACAGAACACAATATCATGGTATGCTACTTCAGGGTGTGTGGTCTTCAGGGTTTTCACTGTATTATGGTATACTACTCCTTGGTTTAATATGCTATAAACAATTACACACCGTTTCAACAATTTACATTGTCATTATCAGGTGTCATAACTTAATTCTTTTACAGCAAAAGACATGCTGCTACAGGAAATACAAAAATATCAACGATATGACATACATATTAAAGAAAATAAACAATTAAATTAAACATACAGATATAAATAATATAATTTTGAAAAGTAAATAATATAGTTTTGAAATGTAAATAATATAGTTTTGAAATGTAAATAATATAGATTTGAAAGACAAATATAGATATAGATTTGAAATACAAATATAGATTTGAAATATAGATATAGATTTGAAATAAAGATATAGATTTGAAATATAAAGAATGTAGATTCGAAATATAAATATAGATTTGAAATATAATATAAATTTGAAATACAAATATAGATTTGAAATAAAATATAGATTTGAAGTAGGCTTATAGATATAGATTTGAATATAGAAATAGATTTGAAATATTGATATAGATTTAAAGTATAGATAATATAGATTTGAATTATAGATATATAATAATAGCGGTTATTTTAATGTTACTTCGGAATAAATATATATCAAACTAATTAAGCACTTTCAAGCTCCACCTAAACACCGAAGAATACCAAGGAGTACCAAGAAGATCCAATAGGGCACGGCGTCAACCTGATAGATTAAGATATTAGTTTTCCTTCTAATGTATAAATGTTCATTTCAATGTATGCTTCTAAATAAATATGTATCAATTCAATTAAACTCTTATTATTTCAACTCGCTGATATGAATAGAGTTCTGTGTGTATATCAAGTTTAAAGGCAGAGAACTAACTATTGTCATCTTCAGTTTTACGAGATATTAACACTTTTATTATCAATAAACATTAATCATTCTTAAATATTTTAAAATTCAAACCACATACACAAACCGCATACAGTTTTTAACGAGATTTATACACCTTTATTACCTTTATTAACGAAAATGTTGGACAATGTACAAATATAACTATTTTTGATTTGAAATTTAAAGAATACTTATTTGAATTATAGAAATAAAAATAGTAAAAATATCATGGACAAATTAAAATATATTTTAATAATTAGATTGATGGTGGGGATCGAAAATATCTTACAATAATATTAATAAAGTGACATAATTTGTTAAGTTGGTTGCACTGTTTGGAGTTGAAGATGTTAGAGAAAGCTATACTATTGTTATAACATTTATAGGTAGTTGGGATATAATGTTTACAAGAATGTAATATATAGGAATGTACATCGAAATGTTTGAGTTATTGATTATTATTACTGTGATTAAATAAATTAATATTATACACACATCCATTAATTGTAGAGATGTTAAATGTGACCAAGAAATAAGTGTTATAATAAGTGGTAGAATTTATGAACAGATAAGCAATATATTAGATAAAGAATAACAATGTGTTCCATAGAAAATATCATGTGTTGCGAAATTTAGGTGTTTTACGATTGCCGTTAGCTTATACTATGTTTGTATTGAAACTGAAAATATGAATCGTTTATTTGAAGATTGATTTGAAGATTGCGAGCTTAAATTTTAAATTTCTTGCTTTTCTACCTCCTCTGGATATTTGTACCATTTGGAATACACGATTTGAAAGTTTCTTTTTAGATAGTTCATCTTCAGGGGACTCGTGCTTTAACTTTGGTCAAAAATTGTGCAATATCTTTTATATCCTAACTGTGAATTATTGTTTTATTTTGTGAAGATTGATTCATTATATCTTCTTTAGATTTCCATATTATCAATGTCAACATCTTTCATTTCACCGTCAACAACTTTAACATCATTATCATCATATACATCTATATCGTCCACTACAGCTGCTCCTACAACTGTGGTATCTGACACGAAAAATATAAACGGTAAAGTTAGTGTGGAAATGTATTGGGTTATTGGAACTGACATTAGTTGTCATCATCTTAATAATTATCTCTAGAAGATTTACTACACAAATGTGCAGAACTCGAAACTCTAATGTTACGATATAGATACACAGAACGATCAGTCTGAAGAGTTGTAGAGGGAAAGATGATTAGTATTGTTAATATTTAATTTGTCCCATTCTACATATTTTTTAATTTCATATATTTTTGTCCTTTTTCAACATCTAGTGCTATTTATCTGAAGTTTCACCTCAACACCGAAGAATACCGAGCAGCACTTAGAAGATCGAATAGGATACGACTCCAATTTGAAATTAATATGCTAGCTCTTCTCATAATGTATATATATGTTCATTTTAATGTGTACTTCTAAATAAATATATATCAAACTGATTAAGGTCTTATTATTTTGATTCGGTGATTATTTTGATTAGTATTGATTGTACTTTTATATGAATAGGATTATGTGTGTATCTTAAGTTTAAAGGTGCGTTGTAATTCTTTTGCATTTACCTCCTGTCTTACATTCAGTGCTATCGAAAGATGGAAACGAAAATGTAGATAATGATAATTTCTCTCAAACAAGGCACACACATGCAACCCCTACAGTAGAGAAAATTACACTAATTGCATATGGGTTATATATAATCCTCTCAATACGGAAATACTCTTCCTAAATTAAAACTGAATAAGAAATAATAATCTTATAAACCTTCGATTAACTAACTATGGTCATCTTTAGTTTTACGAGATTTAAACACTTTTATTATCAATAAACATCGATCATTCTGAAATATTTTGGAATCGAAATTCACTCAAACCACATACAGTTTTTAACGAGATTTATACACCTTTATTACCGTTATTAATATTTGTATTACTAAAACGAGAAAACAACACCAATTTTACGGTTATAAAGTGTCTGTTTTATGGGATTTCTACACCTATTATGCTAATTTTATGGACACACATAAAAGATCAAAGATGATTTGCCGCCATACCCACAACATAGTAAAACTGTCCGCCTAGTAACCTATTTCCCACTACTTATGGGTTTTATATACAATTTTCTATTTAATAATTGAATTTCATGTTACAAGTAATATTTTTAATCCATCATTAAACCATCTAACTCTTCATTTTTTTTAGAGTTTTGTACTTTTTTCTTATACTAGCCAACTGAGGAAGAATAAAAGGTCCATTTCCAGTAAGACTAACAGGACCATAAAAGATAAACTTGTTATTGATAACACATATATCAACAGAAGCAGGCCAGGTAAAATGGTCTTGGAAATCTTCTTTTAAAAATTTAACCTTCACCTTATCTTCCTCGAGTAACTCTACCACTCGCCCAATATAAAAGCGTATGTCAAAAAATACTGCGTAATAACTTTCCTTGGTTATTTCAATTGGCAAGGTTGTTGACAATTCATTTGAATTACTATTAGTATTTAAAAGACATCTTTATCCTTCAGAATATTCGATTCAGAGACATGGATCACATCAATTCTTAAACTGCAATTGCCAACAATCTCTACAAAATCTACAGCATTTTGAATTTTGTTTCCTGACAGAACAGAAAGCCATGCTCTTCTCTTAACCTCACCCCCAATGCCATCTACTGCACCCTTTCCGTGGGAAGTAGCAAAAAAATGCCAACTTATGTCCAAGTCAACTAAATATGTTAAATTACTGAAATTAAATTTTTGTTTAAATTGACTGGCCGCTCCATCCGACCAAAAATGGACAGTTTTAAATTGAAGCTTTGAAGACATTTCTTCAAGTATTTTGTTCAGAAATGTATGTACTGCATATTTATCATGCCCCATATAATCGGTTACGAAAGCAAATGACTTGCCCTGACATACCCCTTTTCAAGAAACCAAACAACAGCAGTAAATATTGATACCTGGTTGTTCACCCAGTGAGCAGATTGTATTTCATCTTGCTCTTTGCAAGCATAGTTTTCTATCGCGTACACAAGTTAATTTTAACGTTTTATCACTAAGTCAAGGGCAATAACTCATAAACAGACGACTGGAATTGCGCTATTTCCGAACTCATCGAGATATCATCAAGATGAATACACAAACCAAGTTTCATTCAAATCGGATAAAAATCTGGTTCCTATCGCGTACTCAAGGCATTGTTGACGGACGGACGGACCGACGGACATGGGTGACGGCAATAATAAAAATGGCTAGGAAACAATTCCTTTAATATTGGTGATAATTAGATAATTGAACTTAAGATATTGCACAACGAAATACACTATAATAGAATGAAATATAATAGATAAGTATGAGAACACCATAATCTTACTGAAATACAAGGCGTATTTTCGTTTTCTAAAGGTAAATGATTATTGATATACATGTACAGATAACAGATAAAAACTCGTGAAGTTGTTTGAGGTCGGGGAAAAAAAATCAGCCCAAAATTTATCATCTACCTTAAGTGATACAACCAGTGATACGACCAGTGAGAAAATTGCATAAGTGACATGTTTGGATTAGATAAAAGCCATATAAATTGTTGGTTTGACATAGTGTTATGGTACAATAATATAGATTGTAGTAAACTATCGTGAACTTGTAGGCATTGAAAGATGGGGTAATACATAAAGGCAATGGATTGTGTTCGCTAAATCTTTGGAACTTATTCATTGGATCTGTTCGTTGAATCGTAATCTTTGGAATTTCACCATTGGATGTGTTCGCTGAATCGAAATATTCGGATCGTCTTTTTGTATCATGAAAATGTTGTTTTCAATTAGTTGAAAAAAACAATCCCTTCAAAATGACTCGTAGGACTGTCTTAGTAATCGGTGCTTGGCGGAATAATAACGACATCGTTAGCATAATAATAATTGTATGCAGAAAATGTCACGTGGTCTAAATTTCTGTACGCATAATAATAATTATATGCAGAAAATGTCACATGGTCTAAATTTCTGTAATATTCAGTACAAAAAGGCGATCTGAAGATTACGATTCAGCGAACACGAGCCAGTGGTGAAGTTCTAAAAAGTACAATTCAACTGATACCATCCAGTGGTAAAGTTCCTAAGGTTACAATTTGTGTTTAATAAGATTTCTATTTATTAATTGACCAGGCGATTTTAAAGAGTTGATACAATCTGATTTGGATCCTATTTGAACTAAATACAATGCCATAATCCTGAGCCCCTACATAGGAACCTGAAGTTCTGAAACTGAAAGTGAAATTTGTGAATTGCAAATTTTAGACAATAAAAAATAATAAACTTAATACGTGCGAAATTATCCTAATTCGGTGTCGACAATATGAAGCTTCTTCAGGGACTGATTATACTTTTAGGACTCCATGGCATAGTCACAGCAGGTAAATTGGCTGTTGTTAATTCCGAGGCTTTTTTCTTGAACAGGATCACACTGAACATCTAGGCTATATATTTTACAATGATAACTCAAATTTCCAGAAGGGTCTGTTCTGTGGTACATGACCAAATCTGGCATTGATTTTTCCCGGATTATCGGTACCAATTTACAACTTTGACGTCATGTTTGTAAATAACTTATATGGTTGGGAGTTCGTGATTGTGTTGTATTATTCAACGAATTCATTCCAAATACATATGCTCTATGGCGGATATATAGGTCCATAATGACATAAAATTGGAATATAGAATCTCATTGCACAGCTCGTAGCATGACTCGATGATGGCCTATTTGAACCGCATAAAAAGTTTTTCAATAGATCTGAGTTGTGGTGCAGACTTTCTTCTTGTTAGCAACATTTGCTCATGTTCTTGAGTCAAATTAGATTGTTAAAGAAAAGTCCGTAACATCCCAATCTTCACTAGTTTTCTCTTGTGACCAAGACCGGGGCCGTAGCACAAACCTATATATAAAAAAGGAAGGGCCATTTACCCCTCTCATACTACTATGTTTTCCAAAGGGAATTTTGACAGCAAAGGGTTATTTTTCCTCAATTTCAAATTTAAATTGTAGCATCGGCCCCTGTGTCACCATCATTTACAACGGCAAAGGTCCTGGGTACAGTGACAGATCACAATATACAAGAAGCTTCTGGACTGGCAGCCAGCAGGATTCACCCAGGAGTCCTCTATACCCATAACGACAAGGGAGGCAGAAGCGTCATCTACGCCATAGACGCTAGTACCGCCCAAACTCTAGCAACATTGAAGATTAGTAAGGTGGCTAACTATGATTGGGAGGACGTAGCTGTTGGTCCTTGTGGAGGCAGCTCGTGTATCTATATTGCTGAGACTGGGGATCATGGGGAAGACGGAGCTAAGAATATCATCTATAGAGTTAAGGAACCCAAATCCATCAAAGATCAGAGCTTGGACGTCGATTCTAAATTACATTTTAAGTGAGTATATGTACTATTCAATTTTATAGAAAAAAATCAATATCCCAGAATACTTGTTTTACTTGGCAGAAACTTGACTGTAATATTAATATTTATTTAAACAATAAACTGTAGTTAACCTAAACGACGGTATTAATAGGATATCGTCTTTGGGACTCCGCATCAATAATGTGGTTATTTTTATGTTCCAGGTGGGACCAGCCAGATTGCGAAACCGTCATGGTGACTCCCCAAGAAGATATTTACCTGGTCTCTAAGGTCAGCGGTGGCCATGGAAAATTAGTCAAATTGGACAAATCCGGATGGAGTAGTGGCAAAACTGTGACGGTTCTAGCTTCGGCGAAGCTGACTCAAGCCGGACATAAACATGATCCGGTGGGTGGTGACATTTCACCGGATGGAAAAGAAATGTTGATTAAATACAAATACCATGTCTATTACTGGTATGTGCCAGACGGAGATTACGTCGGAGCTATAAGTAATTCACCGGAAGATCTTCCGTACGTGGTAGAAACGCAAGGAGAATCGGTTTGTTGGGACTCGAGAGGTGGAGGGTACTATACGATAAGTGAAGGGAAGGATCAACATCTTTACTACTATCAGAGAACCTCTCCAGTAGTGGGTTAGTTTTCACAGATGTGAGACGTGGCTCAAAGAAAACCAATTTGTTTGAGGGCCAAAAGATCATCTTGAGTCTATATGTAATAAATTAATTAGTTGTTTCTATTTAGGTTCGTTTTTTCTTAAGTGAGCAGGTCATTTAATATCGAACGACATTTAAAAACAAAACCCAGGTTTTTTTTTAACCATTCGACATATTTTTCTGTTTAGTTTTATCATCATCTTTGGTGATGCCACAACCCTGACTGATCATGCAAAACGCATCTCCTGAAAAACGACTACAGAAGGATCGCCTGCACGGTCCCTGCAAAAAATTGCAGCTTTATCCATGTCTGATCTCGTACCAATACATATTTCTGTTTACGAGAGAAGTCAGAATTGAACAATTTCTTATCAATGAATAAACACAAAGCCTTAATATTATTAAGAAAAATAGGTTTAGCTTGTGTTAGAAACACGTGCGCCCCGATAGCTCCACATTTTGACAATCAGGGCCCGTATTTATCAAACAACTAAGTCAAAACTTAAATTTTAACTTAAGTTTCTAATTTGCTGACTTAGCCAAGTCAAAAACTTAAGTTGGTATTTACAAAGCGTCTGAGTCAAAAACTTAGCTGAGTCTGCCGAGGAAAACTAAGTCGATTAAATACGATGCGCACGCATGGTCGTCAGGGGGAATCCCATGACGTTTACTTCCGACTTGAGGGAATCCCCGTGTTTACAGCAGACGACAAACTTCCAACATGTCGCAGGAGAAAAAGAGACGTCCCAACTGGACAAAAGATGAGTGTTTGTTTTTAGCTGAGCTTGTGAAAAGCAGGAAAAGCCTGCTAGAAGGCAAGTTTTCGGCCAGCGTTACATCAGCCAAGCGTCAGGAAGCCTGGGAGGTGAGCAATAGATGTGTTTTCAATTCATTTATTGATATTTACTTTGACTTGACCGATTGAAGCACCTTATCTTGTACTAGAGTACTACCGGTAGGCCTAGCGTTCTTGGCTATTTGCAAAATACCCTCTGTGTAATATAATATCCATACAGATAAGTACCATTACTATAAGGTTGTCTGTGAGATGTATGCAAAGCTCACATAACAAGAATATTGTGGTCTGATGCAGTTAATTCATTGCAGAATTACCTGACTCGCGTCGAACACTTCTTGAACTCGCTTCAAAACAGAGTTACTTTCTCTTTTGTTTTGTTTCTTCGTATCGGATGTTGTCATTGACAATGAAAGCATTCAAAATAAAGTCGGTGTAATAATGTCAAGTGGATCAATAATATTAATAGCCTTTCAAAGAACCATCCTGTCAACTATTTTGCCACCCATTTATTCAAGTTTCTTGTAAGATTGTAAGTTTCATCGGAATCCAAAAAAATTTCAGTTCAGATTCCCCTCCCCCCAAAGCACACACACACACACATAACCAAACCTAACCGTTTTAATTAGGCTATTGTAGCATTAGAATTTTACAATTGTAGTAAATTGTCTATTTCAGAAAGTAACACAGGAATTGAATGCTTCTTCCTCAATATCAAGGAATAAGGATGAAGTAGAAAAAAAATGGAAGAATATGAAGGCACAGAGTAAAAAGACAGTCTCTTCCTTCTCATCCGCAACAACAGCTACAGGTAATGATTAGATACAGTAATTAGGCTACACTAATTATTTTAGTGGACCCTCATTCCTGTTTTCTTGGCTTAATTGATTTCTAAACATTTTGAAATACCTAAGTTTAAACTTTAAAATAAAAATTAAAACTTTATTGCATAAGGAAGGAAAATGTAAATATTATAACAGTTGTTAAAGTTATTGCTAAAGATTAATAAATTGAACAGTAAGGCTAATTAAATAAGGGATTTTTTTCTCAGGAGGAGGACCACCCCCCATTCCCTTGAGTCCAGTGACTGATGCTGTGGTGGATGTGGTGGGCAGAGATAATGTTACATTTACTGGGATCCCCGGAGGCTGTGACACCACTTTGCTCCAGCTGCAGTTCAGCAATGACATGGATGAAAAGTAAGACACAATTGGTACATTGTCTAAACACAGAATTTTATTCCATATAAATATATATAACCGTATGCAATATTATTATATAATATATTATGAGGATGGATATGTTTGCATCATAATTCTGTATTCATTGTACATAAATAGCTGGCAATTCCTCCTATCAATACTACAATAAGGGCATTGTACCCTTGCAATTCTTTGTCTAATAAATTTTAAAACTTAAATGTCTTAAAGGGAAACAGTCCTCTATTTAATTGATGATTCATCTTATAGATTGTCGTAAATACCCAGGTTGAATGGTCATTTATGTCTGAGTATTTGCGACTAGACTAGAAATGACGTCACATCTTGTGGTGTTATTTAGTTTATTAAGGGGCATATCTCGGCTTACAACCAACCAAATTTTTTTTGCTGTGTGGGTTGAGATAAGGAAAACACAATCTCTAAGATGAATCATCGATTTAATTGAGGACTGTTTCCCTTTAAGACTTTAAAGATAATGTTGAAAAATCATATATTTTATAACATATCATTTCTAATACTGTTATATTTTTTTCAATTCTAGCTCAACGCCAGTGTTTGTTGAAACGATGACTGCGCCCACGGCTGGACCATCCACAAGATCCATCCCAGCTGCAGCTGCCTTCAATACAACACCTGAGGTTGAGTCTCTGTTGAAGGAAAAGATAAATTTAGAGATAGAGTGTTTGAAATTGAAACGAAAATACTATCTGAAGAAAATAACCCAACTTGAGGAATAAAATTTAATCATCAGTTTGTCATGTTTTTATTATCATAAAAATCTATTCAATCTCACAAGTTACCAATACCATTCCCTATATAAGAAAGCATACCTTAAAGGGAAACAGTCCTCTATTTAATCGATGATTTATGTAATATGTAGATTGTGTTTTCCTCATCTCAACCCACCCAGCAAAAAAAAAATTGATGTCTGTAACCCGTGACGTCAAATCTGGTATAGTTGCAAATACCCAGACATAAATGATAACTGTCTGTGCAAATCAGGTCTGGGTATTTGCGACAAGACAAGAAATGACGTCATATTCTGTGTGAATTAAAGGGCATAACTCGAGTTACAGACATCAAAAAATATTTTGGCGGGTGGGTTGAGATGAGAAATGATGAATCATCGATTAAATAGAGGATAGTTTCCCTTTAATTTATCTTAATTGTAAATGTAGTACTCACAGTGAAAATGGTTAGCAGCAAACTGTTCCCTATATCTTAGACCCGCACCTGCTCCTGCAGGATTTATAACTGGCCCTCCATCTAGTTGCCCTGCCTGTCCTGCTTGACCTGCCTGACCACCATCACCCCCACAATCAGCAGGGAAAGGAACATTCCGATCCTTGGAAATGTTGTGTAGAACTCCACAAGCTGTGATAACCTGATAGAAAATAAAATCAATTTATTAATTGAAATAAATTTTATATTAAAGTTACATGAAAAAAAATCTTAAATAACACAACTATGGTTAGGCCTATTTTGGACCTTTTGAAATTGTTAAAATTTAAACTTAGTTGAACCAAACTACATACTGTCTGTTACTGTAATAAAATTACATCTGCAAGAACACATTCTCCTCTGTTGGTAGTTACCTTACATGCCTTGGCTGGTGACAGTCTAATCTCTCCATGAAGGACATGAAAGCGTCTTTTCAACTGCCCTATACCTCTTTCCACACTGCTGCGGGTTTTCTTGTGTGCTCTAAAAGATAATATTTAATATTACAATCAGTTGTGATTCACATCATATATACGTACATAAGTATGTATGAATGTCTTAAGTGGATGCCGATCTCTAGTTTCTTGCTTAGGGCAGTGACGGCACGTGCAAATCTAGTTACGTAAACATTGATTGGGAAAAAAAGGTGTTATGACACATTTGGGGTGCAAAAAGGTAGGGAGTTGTTCGGATTTTATTCTGTTGTTAGTTTTTATACGCCCACATTATAATGTGGTCGTATATTGTTGTCACCCCTGTCCGTCCGTCCGTCACTTCGTCGGTCCGTCCGTCCGTCCACAATTGCTTGTGAACGCAATAGAGACTACAGTTTTCATCGGATTTGAATGAAACTTGCTATGATCATTTATACTGATGAGATCTTGGACAAGTTCGAAATTGGCGATTTTTCAATGAACGGTTTTTGAGTTATTGCACTTGACTTAGTCAAAATGCGTCAAAATTGGCTTGTGAACGCGATAGAGACTTCAGTTTTCAATGGATTTGAATAAAACTTGCTGTGATTATTTATATTGAAGAGATCACGGACAAGTTCGAAATTGGCGATTTTTTTGATTGAACGGTTTTTGAGTTATTGCCCTTCACTTAGTCAAAATTGGCTTGTAAACGCTATAGAGACAACAGTTTTCATCGGATTTGAATGAAATTTGGTGTGATCATTTATATTGATGAGATCTTGGACAAGTTTGATAGTGACGATTTTTCACTGAACGTTTTTTGAGTTATTGTCCTTGCCTTAGTCAAAACGCGTCAAAATTAACTTGTGAACACGTTAGAGACAACAGTTTTCATCTGATTTGAATAAAATTTGGTGCGATCATTGAAGTTGATGAGATTTTGTCTGCGTTAAAACAGAAGATATATTTTAAAGTGGGCGTATCTTTCTAGGCAATCACTTGTTATTACTATTAGGCCTACCTGTTGTAACTTGTCTGTGAGCCAGGCTGGGGCCTGAGGAATGGTGTTAGTAGCCATCTTCTGCACGGGTATCCACTATCTCCAAGGAGATGACAATTCTCAACATTTTGTCCATTCTCAAAATAAGTGTTCAAACCACTGTTCGTTAATATTCTAGAGTCATGGGTTGATCCAGGCCATCGGGCAACAACGTCAATAATTTTGTCATCACTGTCTAATACTACTTGGGTGTTGATGCTGTGATAGTGGTGTCTATTCACATATTCATTCTCATTCACAGTCGGTGCCTGTATTTGAACATGAGTACCGTCAATGACACCCACAACACCGGGAAAGTTGGCTACTTGGTAAAATTGTCTCTGATGCCTTTGAATTTGCTCTCTTGTTGTGGGAAACTTTATGAATTGTCTAACAATGTGGGGTGCTGATAGGGCATCCAGTGATTGATTTATAATTCTAGACACAGTGGGTTGAGACAATCCGTGGTCATCACTGTTACACAGTTGAAATTTCCCGGTAGCCAAATACCGAAGAGTGGTCAAAACTTTACAAACAGTTGTCAGGGCATGACTTCTATTTGTGAGAGGAGTTAGGTCATTGTCCACCAAATTGCTGATATATATGATAGAATTCCTGTCAAATCTATACCTGAAGACACATTCATCATCATTGAGGTCATTTAGAACGTCTTTTCTCTCATTGAAATGTCGAGGCAGACGCCTAGCAGCCATTTTGCTTTCTATCCTAAATGACTTAAGTCAAAAGTATGTTATTTAAGCCTAGGTGGCTGTCAACTTAACATTTAAGTCAGAAAATGCAAAAACTTAAGTCTAAGTCCCTTGATAAATGTGACTTAAGTTTTTCCATCAAACTTAAGTCCAAAATTACTAAAACTTAGTTTTTTTTCGAGACTTAAGTTTATTTCGAGACTTAAGTTGTTTGATAAATACGGGCCCAGTACAACCGACAGCACCATACTTATACCCAGACGAATCTGTAGACGAATTGATACATCTATGATATTCAGGTCTCCACTTTGAAAAACCCTCCCAGGTATCTAGAAAGCCAATGCTCCAGGTCACGCTTCAAACTACTATCTATATTAATCAGCTTTGAATTTTTAGTACATTGTGAAATTGCCCTATTCACTTCCCTACAAAATAACTTGCACCCCAGAACAGTCAATGACATAGAAATACAGTTTCCACTAAAACGTTGAAGTGTTCTCAAATCAACTTTCCCAGAATGCAAAATAATTTCTCTCAACTCAACAAATGCGTGTCTTTTGTTTTCTGGTAAGATGTAAGCCTGTTTCTTCTCCGAATCTACATAAAAACCCAAATACTTAAAACATTGTTTAGGCACAAGAGAACATTTATTGAGAGATAATGTATAGCCAAGACTAGTTAATACTTGAAGCAACACATAGGCTATTCTCTTCGCCTGATTAGAACCTTGTTCATCTACTAATGATGAAACCGCCAACATATCGTCGATATATAATGAGTTTAAGATGGACTTTTCTCTAAGGTAAGCGGCCACAATAGATTGGTATATAAAAGGAGACGCTTTCCATCCCAAATGGAAGAGTATACAAACAAAACCCCCAAATTGAACTCCAAAATATGATTAGGATGCCTCAGTTAACTCATATGAAAAGTTCTTAAAGGGGACCAGTCTTCATTTTTATTGGTTGATTTGGGTCTTGATTATACTTAAGTATCCTTCAGAAGCACTAGAAATATACGAAAATTGCATATTTCCTTCAAATATATGTTAAATTAGACATTTCTCCTTCTATTTCTATAGATGACTTTTCTATATATTGCATATAGTCAGGTGGCTTAGCAAATTTATTGTTACCGGCCGGACAAAAGTGCCAAATTTTGCATGGAGTTTCATTTCGACCTATATTTTGATTTTATCCGTGGAACCCACTTCTCCGTTTCAGATTTTCCAAGATGGCCGCCAAAATCAAAGATGGCCGCCAAAAAAAAGGCATTAATCGTATGTCTGACTGTGTTAAGCAGAAAATGACAAAAAGCGTTTTCAATTATGTTTTTTTTCGTGGCTACTGAAGCAGATGCTGGTCACAGCATTTTACTCAGGACAGACCTTTCCAAGATGGCTGCCAATTTTCAAAATGGCCACCTCCAAAAAAATTAAAGTCCTTTAAGCAGACTGTGAAAATCGTACTAAAAGTCAGAAATGAGTAAATGAAGTGTTATTTGAGGTTTTGGGGGTCATTGAAAATGAAGCTGATCATGGTATTTTAATATGGTCACTCATTTCCAAGATGGCGGCCTTTTTTTAAAAAAAAATGGCGGTCGATATAACAGATAATGCACTATCTTTGTTAAATCCAGTACACTGTTTATTAATGCCGAGTAGGTTTTGTAATGGGCTTGACGGTTATTTTACCGTCCATGGACAGCTTGCATCTACCTTTTCGATAGGAGTTTGGTTCTTGTGACGTCATCAAGCGTGCTGTACAAATTGCGTCATTTTGATGACGTCAGAGGTCCCGAAGAGAAGTGCTGCTTCATGTACGAATGTAAGGAGTTTTAAGCTGTACGTCCTCGTCTTCATTACAACTCTTCTTAAGAATGGTAAGTAGCCTAAATACATGGGATTCATATACTACTTATACGTTATATACAGTCGAAATATAATAATACATACTATAATGGTATGAAATGAACAGACCTGGTACACGATATGGGTCTTGTACAAAATGAAAATGATGTTCAAGCAGCGAAGATATCAAAATATGATATAATATACATGTATGTACATCAAATTGTGCGCTAATAACGCCACGTATTAGCATTCGTCAAATACAATATCATACCCGTGTATTTTCAGACAACATGGAGCTAGATTTTAGTCTATGTATCATCTGTCAAGAAAAGACTGCTGAAGAGTTAAGATGTCCTCTTCAAAACCCGTCAGGAGGCTGCGATAAGTCATTTGCATATCAATCATTCTTGGAGAATGTCGAACAGTTCCATGAGCTTGATATGTTGCCAACGGAACTGAAGTATGGAAGTGAACAAACTGTTGACACATTGGTAAGAAATTCGGCGTCATGGCATAAATCATGTCATGTACAATTTAGCAACTACAAACTGGCAAGAGCGCGAAAGCGAAAGGAACCCAATCCACCCGAGAATGAATCGGTCAGACAACCTAGTAAACGACGTTTAATCAGCATGATAGAACAATGTTTTTTTTTGTGAGAAAGGCGAAGATGAGGATAATCCGCTTCATCACGTATCATCATACGATATGGATACTGGCCTTAAGACTATGATTAGTGAACTGCAGGATACTCAGCTACTTGCTAGAATTGTTGGGTCAGATCTTATAGCCATGGATGCGACAAATATATAAATAGATGTTTGGGAATGCCTTAAACACGAAATTCCCTACATACCCCCTTCGCAAAAAGGCGAGATTAAGTTTGCTACAATTGAGCTAACTATAAGTTGCTTTTTTTAAACGTTATTTACACAAAATACCATGAGTAATTGTCTATTTCTGTTGCTTCTGCTTCTTCGGGTTGATGTTCATCTGGCACTATGCTCTCTACATTTCCACCAAAATATAACACTAGACCAGAGGACCGATTTTGCTGTCGAATCCTATTAGAGAATGGTGGTAACGCGTCAACAGGGTCAATGAATGCCCTATTCTAAACCTCCTTAACACTGTACTCAGCGTTACCATCATGATGCGTCCTAATATGTCTCCGAATTTTGGCTTTTCCAGGAAAAGGTATGCACAGCTTTCCAATGTCTTAAAATTGCTTATTATCCAATATGCCAGTGCTACACTCCGGCACAGAATCCTTGACTAAAAACAGGATCCCGAAGGGTCTGCTGAAATTCCCTTAGTTTGTTCTCGTCCAACTTTGATTCGATATCCATTTTTCTAAACCTTATTTAAAAAAACAAAAAAAAAACAAAAAGAGATTAAGACCGTCTACTCCCCTTCCCTTACATACAATTACATAATCATTAGACAGGAGAATATGGTTGTCGTGGACAAACAAGTGTACCAGTTCTTGTTCTTGATTCTTCACAATCTATAGGCGACTCCGAGAACTCCGAATCAGAAGTGAACTCCGAATCAGAAGCTTCATCATCAGTTAAGGATGTAGATGACTTAGAAGCTTCCTCCAGCCAATTCTTTGGGGAATTCTTGCCTGCGTAGCTTTTAAGGTGATTCACGTGCACTGAAATTGAAGTGAATTCAGATATTTGTATACGATAAGTAAGGTCATTTAATTTATCTACAATCAAGTAAGGCCCCGTCCAACCTAATGACCACTTAGATTGCGCATGTGGGGGATACCAACGCCAGACCCAGGTTACTATCGAAAACTTGCTACATTTGAGGTTCTTATCATAAACCCTCTTTTGTCGCCTAGCAGCACTACCTAACTGTTCATAAGAAAAAGAAAACGCAGTGTTCATAGCGGATTTCAACCATTCACGTACTCTATTTGACAAACTTCATCAAACCCTGGAGGTAAACCAAACATCAAATCCACAGAACAAGTTATCTCCCTCCCGAACATGAGTAGATTTGGTGTACAATAATGGGTAGAGCTATGATCTGTGCTCCTGTATGCCATACATAAGGAAGCGAATCATCCCAATTAGTTTCGTGACAATGTTTTCAACATTTTCTTTAACGTACGATTAAATCGTTCGACAAGTCCATCAGATTGTGGGTGGTGGTGTGGTTCTGGATTTATCAACCTCCAACCTCTGACAGACTTGCCCGAACAACTCGGATTCAAACTCTCTCCCTTGGTCCGTATGAATCTGCCGAGGACAACCGAACCTACAAATGACCTCAGTTACCAACTTATCTGCAACCCCAAAAGCATTGTGATTGGGAATGGCAAAAGCTTCAACCCACTTAGTAAAATAATCACCTACGACCATTATATATTCATTCCCATTATCAGTTACCAGAAGAGTTTTGTGTTGCAATAGTAAACTAGGTCAGAGCTGTCAGTCATGACCTACTTTCCTGTGTCAATCTGCAACAGGTATTTTATTATTCCAAGGATGTACAACTGCATTAATGATATTTATATTCATATTATAAATATGTGGCCAACATTAATAGTACATTAGCCTTGATAGAAAATCCATGGTACCATAGTGTTTTGTTATTATATTATATTATATTCTTATATATTTATAGGCCATTTCTGCAAGTTGACCTGCCAAGTTAAAATCTTAGCCTCAGCCAGATCAGACCCCGTATTAAAAATAATAATCGCTAACCAATCTCCTACATCATTGCCTAGACAAGCTCTGATTAGTTATTAAACAGGAGAGAGGTTACATGCTGAAGGTCAAATGCCTCCAACTTGACAGTTATGTCACAGACACCTTGCCCCCCTAGATCACGTGGTAATTTTAATGAGTCTCTGGCGATGGCCTCATATTTGCCATCCCAGAGAAAATTATACATGGCGGAATTTAGATCTTTAATAAAATATTTGTCGGGTTTTTGAATCCTGCCCACGTACCCAACCTGAGAAAGGATACAAGTATGAAGTATATGGGTTTTCTCCCGGAAAGTCAAGCTACGGTTCTTCCATTTTATAAGTTTCTTTCTGATTTTGTTTAAGATAGGGTTGTAATTTTGTTTTTGACTATCCGGGCCGAAATAAATGCCTAAAAGTTTGAAATATCATTGAAATAAAGTTTATTCTACAATTCTACAATTCAATCTTTTATCTCTTGATCAATCATCTTTCCTCATATTTCTATATTTCTGTAAATTTAAAGATGAGTTTCCTTGTTTTTAGTGTCAAATTAAGCAAACTATCTGATAATTGTGTTTGTAATAATTATCCATGTATTCTTAATCATATCATTATATTTTATTGTATATAATTAAGAGTTTTAACCAATCATAAATATCCATGTATGTACAGTCTGAATAAACAAAAAAAGACTTTGGTATTTTTCCAAGTCATTAGAACACCTTTACTGTCATTCCTGTTTAATCTTAAATATTTTTGATGTAATCCAAGACCCCGGTCTTCAAAGCATGGGTCGCGACCCAAAAGCGGGTCGCTGGCATAACCTTAAAGGGTAGCAAATGGTTGTTATTGAAGAATTTATTTTCAAGAATTTTGATATTTAACCTTCTAGCGTCTTGATATAAACCCTGGACTCCTGATGAACATTGCTCTAGAAATCACTATCTAGCATCTTGATAGAAACCCTGGACTCTTGATGAACATTGCTCTAGAAATCGCTATTTACTGGACTCTTGATGAGCATTGCTCTAGAAATCACCATTTAGTATCTTGATAGAAAGCCTTGACTCCTGATGAACATTGCTCTAGAAATCACTATCTACTCCTTTACTTTATTAAGGCACTAGTATTTCTACTATGGCCAACATATTGATACATAATATATACATAATATAAACAACTTTATACATAATAAAATCAAATCATATAAGTTGTAATTTACAGTAATCTTACAAAGCAATAATATATTTACAAAACACTATATGAAGTTATTGGCATATATTTGAAACATATTGATAAGAAAAAATACACACAAAACACGATTAAACATAATAATTTATAATAAAAGTGATTGACGTAATTTCCAGGCATGGAACAAATAGGCGGATAAATTAATAGTTAGCTGTTTATCAGTACATTTAAGTAAGACATAAAATTTGTGCATGTTAGGAAATTGAAAATAATATTGAGGTAGATAAGTTTGTCTTGTAAGGTGAAATGTAGGACATATTAATAAAAAATGAAATTCATCTTCAACAAGGTTGCTATTACATAATTTACAATATCTGAGATTTCTAGGTGTTTTTGAGTAACGACCAGTTTCAATTTCTAACTTAAGACTGCCACTTCTAAATAAACTTAAAATATTTGTACATTGTTTATTAGTTATAAAAAATAAATACGGTTCACATGAAAAGGATAGTTTAAAATGATTGTAAAAGATGAGTTTATTAGAATTAGTTATATTTGAATGCCAATCCTGAATAAAATTATCAATAATACGTTGTTTAATAATAGAAAAAGAATATTTATTTAATGAAAACTGATTTTCCCAAATATATTGAAGACCCAATTCCGAAAGATGACATTTAATAGAATAAGCCCAATTTTTTTTACCATGAATAGAATCCGATAACATATTGCAGTACATATCATAAACTAAATTATTATCATTATTAAGTATTCGAAGCCAATATTTAAAAATTCTAAATTGTCTTACAATATACATGGGGAAACGACCTAATTCTCCTAATAAAACACTAATATTTGTACTAAATCTTAATCTTAAAATATGACGTAAAAAATTATTATACAAAGTTTCAATATCTTTACAAATGTTAAACCCCCAAATTTCACTCCCATAATTTAAGACAGGACCCACAAGAGAATCAAATAAATCTAACTGACATTTAACATCCATATCTAAATCTAAATCATTAAAGACTTTATATAAACCTATTAACGCTTTTCTTCCCTGGTCTGATATACGTTTTTGAGTTTGGTTAAAATGGCCATTATAATATAATAAAACACCAAGATAAACATACGAATCTACAATTTCTAATAATTCTGCATTAATTGAAAAAGAAACATCAGGGGTTTGCCTACCTTTGCGAAAGATAACTATTTTAGATTTAGTAACATTAATTTGCATACGCCATTTTATACAGTATTCACAAAATTTATCCAATAAAATCTGAAGAGTCTCTGCACTTTTTGTAAACAAAACAGTATCATCAGCAAATAAAAGTACAAATAAAAGTTTCCTATTAATAACATTACAATTGAAGTCATTAAGTTCTGGTGAAAATAAATTAGATTCAATATCCTGTACAAAAAGTAAAAACAGTAAAGGAGATAACGGTTCACCTTGTTTCACACCAAGATGACAATGAAAATATTCAGATAAATTACCTTTATATTTAACAGAAAGATTAACAGTATTATATAATGATTGAATAATTTTAACACATTTTTTACTTGTATTTAGACAATAAAGTTTATATAGTAATAAGTTACGGTCAATCTTATCAAAACATTTCTTCAAATCAATAAAAGCTGTATACAATTTATCACCATTCTGAATATTTTTATTAACTAGACCATGTAAGACAAAAATAGCATCCACTGTACTTCGCTTCTTTCTAAATCCAAATTGAACATTTGGTAAAATATCATAAGATTCAGCCCATTGTGTTAAACGATTATTTAAGATTGAAGAGAAAAGTTTTGCAAGATTTGAAATAATTGTTATGCCTCTATAGTTGTCAACAATATTTGTATCACCTTTCTTAGGAACTGGTACCAGTAAACTTTGTGACCAACTATGTGGATAAATACCACTATCAAAAATAATATTAAAATACTTTGTTAAAAAGGGTGCAAGTATTTCAACTGTCTCAATAAGAAATTCACATGGTATTTGGTCCACCCCACTACTTTTACCCCTCTTTAACCCACGAATCACTTTAAAAACTTCATCAATAGTAATTGGAGAATCAAGTTCACTAATATCACCAAGATCGTTAATAGAAAATTTAAAATCATCTGAAATATCTAGAGGTGGTTCACCAAAAATATCTTTGAAGTGATTAAAAAAGTCAATGTTTTTGAGAATACTATTATGAACATTTCCTGTTCGACATTTCTTGATTTGCTGCCAAAATTTTTGAGGATTGTCCTTCGACAATTGAACTAATCTAACTGATTCTTTTTGTGAGTATTCTGCTTGAGCTCTTTTCTTGATACTGTCATAATTTTGCCTTGCCTCAACGAACTTTTCACGTGTTAAATCATTCTTGTCTTTATTAAATTGGTTTTGATGTAAATTGAAATTAGACTTTGCTTTAACACATTCATCATTAAACCATAATTTGCCTTTGTGAAAGTATCTGTTTGGTTTAGGGTTAATATTTTTACCATAAATGTCATCAATACTATTGAATAGAAAATTAGTTATATTCTTAGTTGCTATATCTATAGAATCTACACTTGGGCTCAAACTATCAAGACAATATTCAAGTAAAGGGAGACAATCAGAAACTTTATTTTTCAAAATTGCTTGAGAGCTATCATTCCACTTGATTATTCTGCTACTCATTTTATAGGATTCATGTTGGGCGAAATATTGGCTACATAATCTAAAATTTAATGGTGCATGATCAGAGAATTCGTTAAAATCTAAAACACTAAAATACTTAATTAATTCAAAAGAATTCGGTTTACATAATAAATAATCTATCGTGGATTGCCCCCGTTTATTAATGAATGTTATCTTGCCTTTATCTTTATCATCACTTACCATTTACTATCAAACATGATGTAGATTTACAAAAAGAAGAAAGTTTATTACCAAATGAATTCGTGCATTTATCTTCGGATGCTCTTACAAGATAACAGTCATTAATAACATTATCATCACTATCGATTTGTTTAACATAATCACTTAAGTTATCATTATTAATATAATCAAGAGACTGACCAACTCTAGCGTTAAGATCACCACAGATAAATACAGGACCAAGAGATTCATATTTCAAATATAACTCTTCAATTATTTCAAAATAGTCAATATCAATTTCATTATATATTACTGAATTATCAGGGGGAATGTATATAAATATCAAATATATATATTGTAAATTGTTATAATATCTTAAGACAAACCATCCATTTTTATTAGATTCACAAATAAATATTTGATTTGCAAGCATCTTGATAGAAACCCTGGACTCCTGATGAACATTGCTCTAGAAATCGCTATTTACTGGACTCTTGATGAGCATTGCTCTAGAAATCACCATTTAGTATCTTGATAGAAAGCCTTGACTCCTGATGAACATTGCTCTAGAAATCACTATCTAGCATCTTGATAGAAACCCTGGACCCCTGATGAAAATTGCTCTAGAAATCACTATCTAGCATCTTGATAGAAACCCTGGACTCATGATGAACATTGCTCTAGAAATCACTATCTAGCATCTTGATAGAAACCCTAGACTCCTGATGACCATTGCTCTAGAAATCACTATCTCGCATCTTGGTAGAAACCCTGGACTCCTGGTGAACATTGCTCTAGAAATCACTATATAGTATCTTGATAGAAACCCTGGACCCCTGATGAAAATTGCTCTAGAAATCACTATCTAGCATCTTGATAGAAACCCTGGACTCATGATGAACATTGCTCTAGAAATCACTATCTAGCATCTTGATAGAAACCCTAGACTCCTGATGACCATTGCTCTACAAATCACTATCTAGCATCTTGGTAGAAACCCTGGACTCCTGGTGAACATTGCTCTAGAAATCACTATATAGTATCTTGATAGAAACCCTGGACTCCTGATGAACATTGCTCTAGAAATCACTATCTAGCATCATGATAGAAACCCTGGTCTCTTGATGAACATTGCTCTAGAAATCACTATCTAGCATCTTGATAGAAACCCTGGACTCCTGATGAGCTTTGCTCTAGAAATCACCATCTAGCGTCTTAATAGAAACACTGGTCTCCTGATGAACATTGCTCTAGAAATCATTATCTAGCATCTTGATAGAAACCCTGGACCCCTGATGAACATTGCTCTAGATATCACTATAATATCTAGCATCTTGATAGAAACCCTCCACCCATGATGAACACTGCTCTAGAAATCACTATGTAGCATCTTGATTGAAACCCTTGACTCCTGATGAACATTGCTCTAGTAATCACTATCTAGCATATTGATAGAAACCCTGGACTCCTGATAAAGATTGTTCTAGAAATCACTATCTAGCATCTTGATAGAAACCCTAGACTCCTGATTAGCATTGCTCTAGAAATCACTATCTAACATCTTGATAGAAACCCTAGACTCCTGGTGAACATTGCTCTAGAAATCACTATCTAGCATCTTGATGGAAACCCTGGACTCTTGATGAGCATTGCTCTAGAAATCACTATATAGTATCTTGATAGAAACCCTTGACTCCTGATGAACATTGCTCTAGTAATCACTATCTAGCATCTTGATAGAAACCCTTGACTCCTGATAAAGATTGTTTTAGAAATCACTATCTAGCATCTTGATAGAAACCCTAAACTCCTGATTAGCATTGCTCTAGAAATCACTATCTAACATCTTGATAGAAACCCTAGACTCCTGGTGAGCATTGCTCTAGAAATCACTATTTAGTATCTTGATAGAAAGCCTTGACTCCTGATGAACATTGCTCTAGAAATCACTATCTAGCATCTTGATAGAAACCCTGGACCCCTGATGAACATTGCTCTAGAAATCACTATCTAGCATCTTGATAGAAACCCTGGACTCCTGATGAACATTGCTCTAGAAATCACTATCTAGCATCGTGATAAAAACCCAGGACTCCTGATGACCATTGCTCTAGAAATCACTATCTAGCATCTTGGTAGAAACCCTGGACTCCTGGTGAACATTGCTCTAGAAATCACTATATAGTATATTGATAGAAACCCTGGACTCCTGATGAACATTGCTCTAGAAATCACTATCTAGCATCTTGATAGAAACCCTGGTCTCTTGATGAACATTGCTCTAGAAATCACTATCTAGCATCTTGATAGAAACACTGGTCTCCTGATGAACATTGCTCTAGAAATCACTATCTAGTATCTGGATAGAAACCCTGAACTCTTGATGATTAGTTGAAAGATTTTTTGAATTTCTGCAATTATTTTTATTAGAATTTGAATATCAGCCTGACAATGCTTCTATAAGTCTTGAAATGTTTTTTCGACCTAAAAAGGTCACTAATTTTGATTAAAATTGTAAAAACACATTTTGAAGACATAAAGTGTGTTAATATTTATATTTTATCAAATGAAAGACATTCTAAGACTAACAATGCTAATTTGAAGCTTCTATTCCAGTTCTCAAAAAAATGATGACAAAAATTCAAAAAAAATTCAACTTGCACAAACAATAAAAGTATATATGGATTGAGTCTAAAATATAGCCTGACGACATTCATCTTACATTCATTGGATGACCGGAATATCTCAGGTTATTTCTAGGAAATTGAAACAAGTGACGTGAATATTCGTAGAAAGTTTAAACCATATAATTGCATTCTTCGAACGCACTGCATTGTTTTGCAAATGACTTTTTTTTTTGTCTACTTCTGGTCACGCTAATTCGGTATGATGGGAACATATCACACAATATCTAAGATTATCACCTACTAAATCTAACTGCACGGTGTTACGCGAATGTAAAATGGCGCTTTTTTGTTTAACTGGAAATGACGTATCACAGAAAAACCCATTTTTGTTTTTTTACCATTTTCACCACTGTTTTTCAACCGATTTTGATCGGACTTTCTTTGTTACATTCTCTAATCGATTGTCCACAAGATAGGCGTTTAAAAACATCCGCTTTGAAAACTTTGTCGCTGACTTTTGGAGCACCTTTTTTGACCAGTTTTTCAACTTTTTCAATTTTATTTTCATCGACCTGAAAACTCGCATATGCATAGACCTTTTGATTGCAAACAATTAGCAATTTTCAATTTTTCGATATCACTTCCGGTTTTGACGTCATTCGCTCTCAAAGTTGAAATTTCAACTTCCGGAATTTTTAAGATATTCGAAAAATACTTTTTGGAATATGTTTGTTATGTAGACTCAAAATTATACAAATCATAAAATTTGACCCGGATGTAACAGATCAGGCGCCATCTTGAAATGGTATATTTTCATAAAACGCAAAATGGAGCCTCAGGGTGTTATGGAATTTGCATAATTTTTATGTCTATGTAATCAACAGTCGACTGCGACCAAAACATGGGAAGCCGATTTTTGAATTTCAATTCTGAATTTTTCTTATTTCCGGTAAAAATAAATCAGTAACTGTCAAAACTTTCAAGGCCCATATTTTGTGACCTTGACCTTTTGTGACTTTGTGACCTGTACAAAAGTTATTGCCCTTGATTAGATGTATCCAATGACATATATTTTTCAGATGCCCAATGGTTACTTCCGGTTTTATAGCCGTTTGAAAATTGTAACTTTTAACTTTAAACAGTCCTACCACGTGACCTAATTTACATATGTCTTATTTTCTTTCACCGTCGTACTATGCTCTGTCTGCTCTTTCCAATGATATACAACACAATATATTTGAATCAAAATTCCGCCTTTTAAAGTTTGAAAAATTTGTGTCAATTTCCATTGAAACTGTGCGTGTTTTTTTTTTCAATTTTTATTTCGATCGTTCTGAAAACTTACAGGTAGATAGACATTTTGGTGGCGATCAAAAATATGTTTTCAAAATTTTGATATCACTTCCGGTTTTGAAGTTATTGGCTCTCAAAGTCGAAATTTCAACTTCCGGAATTTTGATGATATTCGAAAAATTCTTTTTGCAGTATGTTTGTAATGTATACACAAAAGTATGCAAATAATAAAATTTGACCCGGATGTAACAGATCAGTCGTCATCTTGAAATGGTATATTTTTATAAAAGGCAAAATGGGGCCTCATGGTGTTATAGAATTTGCATAATTAAGATGTCTATGGAATCTACAGTCGATTGCTACCAAAATATGAGATGCCGATTTTTGAATTTCAATTCTGATTCATTTTAATTTCCGGTTAAAATAAATCAGTGATTGTCAAAATTTTAAAGGCTTATATCTCGTGACCTTGACCTTCGGTGACCATGTGACCTGAAAAAATTCATTAGCATTAATGTTACCTATGCACGGATACTTTCATTTAGGTTTTCCGATGTTTACTTCCGGTTTTATATCCATTTGAAAATTGCAGTTTTTAGCTTTAAAGAGCTCTGACACGTGACCTAATTCATGTACGTCACAAATTCTTCCACAATCTAATTACATGTATGCTAAATCTACTTTTTTCAATTATATACAACACAACATTTTAAAATCAAAATAGCTCCTTTTGAATTTTGAAATTTAGTTATTCCATCTGCTTGTAAAATATTAAATTCAAATTTCAGTTGAAGGGAGAGTACTACATTTTGACATAAAGCTGCGTTTGGGCGATCGTCCTCTCCCATTAACTTGCGTTTGAGCGATACGTTTTCATTAATGTACTTTTTTTTTACATTGTAACTGTTTAAAAGAAACATTAAGATATATTTTCTTTGAACGAATTATGTATTGATAAAATTCGATCTGTATTTCAAACTATGAAGTATTAATACTGTGCAGTCCGTTTCTAAATTGAGATTTGGCTCTTTCATGTGTCCTTTCTTGCACTATAGAACTTATTTACAAATCTTAGAAATTTTGTGATATGCGTTTTCCACTGATGTATATAAAACTGTGATTACGCCTTTTCTAATCAGATGACTTTTCACTACCGAACATGAAATGTTTATTTCACTTTTGACTACCGTGTGTGAACTGGTTTTTCTACTTTTCACTACCGAATTCAAAATTGTGCGTTTTAAAATTTTGTACCTTCTGCATTTTAATGTAAAACAAGCTTTCTTCTGTAAACCTGTCATCATGGATTGAAAGATGTCACTTTTCACCAATGGACGAAACCGGATGCGCACTGCATGGTACCATTTATGGTTCTAGTTTTTTGTTGGATTGATAGTTTAAAATATTGTTGATAGCTACAGACCTAACTGTTGTGGTAAAAAAGGAAGAATGGTGTAGTTTTGGGATGACAATTTATACAGCTAGAGACCTATTATTATATTACATGGTATTATTTCAACGAAGGTAAAACAAGTTTCTGTGAATCTGTGATTTCTAAGAAATTTTAACCAGTATATAACGTGACTATTCGTAAAAATCTTTATCATTCTGTACTGAGACTAACATCAGACTGGTTGGTGATCTTCTATTTCCAACAAGAACATCTCGGTGTGTTTTGTTGTCAATCAGGATAATTTCAATGTATTTAATAGAATAATAATGGCGACTGCGTTAGTGAGCATAACACCGGAATGTACTACATGTATTTGTTTTAAGAATTTCAAGTTACCTAAAGTGTTGATTTGTGGACACTCCTGTTTAGAATGTATCAACAAATATATTGGAGACAAGACAGTGACATTCTCATGTCCAATTTGTCAGCAGCAAATCAACATTCCAGAAGGAGGAGCTAGGATGTTTATTACTAATTTTGTAGCTCAATCATCCACGCATACAACACAAGTTACTGGTACAACATCACCTACAACACAACAACATCACCTACAACACAACACGTCTAACAGACAAAACCATTTCAAAGGTAAAATATCACTGTACTTGTCATAGAGAGAGACCAATAGAACACTATTGTCTAACTTTTTTTTTTTTTTTTAATTTTATAGATTTTAAAACAACACACATCACAATACAAATATTTACATTAATTACACATACCAATATATAATAATCATACAAAGTCAAATTGATATAAACACATCATGATACATAACAATAATACAAATTAAATATTACATTAGTAAGTCCAAATATTTCAAAATATTACATTACATTCATTTATATTTGTAGCACTTTAAAAATTCAGAACAATATATTGGTAATAATAAACAAAAAAAAGAGGATTATTTTGGTTTTAGAGTATCACTCGGTGTATTCAAGATATCTCCATTTTAGACCATTTTCTGGCTTTAATTTATTTTCAATTAATTCTGTTGTTTTCAAAAAAGATTTAAAATGTTTTGCAGAAGGTATACGGTTACGATTTTTGTTTTTGAAAATAAAGTATTTCCCAAGAATAATTAAATGGTTAACAAATTCGTAAAGGTAATTGTCATCAAATACTTCTTTGTCTATTCCAAAATGTATTATCTCTGGTTCAAGTTTAATTTCTATATTGTTACAAATGAAAATATCTTGAATAATTTGCCATACGTTTTGTGCGTAATGGCAGAAGATGAAAAGGTGGTCTATTGATTCTATAGCTGAATTACAAAATGTACATAGTGTTGATTCGGCTAGGCCATACTTGACTAAATTTATATTGGTAGGTACAACTTTGTGGATATATTTAAATTGGAAACATTTTGTTTTTTCGTCAAGACATAAAAGACTTTTTTCAAATATTTTTTTCATCCTACTTTCATCGATCTCTATGTTAAGTTCGTTTTCCCATTTAACGATAGCAGTAGGTTTTGTAAAGGGGGATAATTTTATTCTTTTCTTATACACATCTCGTGGTTTTAGCTTATCAAGTTCTACATTATACAGGGTTTTTAGATATATCTGCAAAATTAATTTGATATTTTTCTGTGTTGTGTCTAAGATATCACTTTGAATTTTTGAACATTTTTTATAAAATTTATTATAGAGCATCATTTCTGTAAGGTTTAGTTTCTTGTTATTTACCTGGTCTTTAAAGTCTGATATTATTAATAGGTTTTCTTTCAAAAGTTTAAGAATTTCGGACGGGTCAGCTGCTACATTAAGATGTTTATTATAATATACTACTTGGTTGTTAATGTCTTTAAAATCATCTATGTTTGAGTTAAATATTGTATGCCAGTTTTCAAAAAGTTGATTGTAGAAAAAAGACTCACTCTTATGAGCTTTGTTATTAAAATTACTAATAGTTAAAAGGGAGGGAAAATAAGATGGGACTGAGAAATTAAGCGTATCCAACCAAGTTTGTTTGTCATTTTGAAACATTTTTTTTAATCCAAAATGCCGCTTTACATATATGGTATTCTTTTATGTTTATAAAATTTAGCCCACCCTTTTGGATTGGTTGATATACTACATCTCTCTTAATTTTATCTGGTCCGTTCCAAAGGAAATTGAAGAAAGTTTTTGATAGTTTATTTATGATGTCTCTTGGTACAAAAATTGACTGTAGTGGGAGAGATAATTTTGGAAGACAGAGAGTTTTTATTATGACATTTTTACCATTAAGACTGAGTGTGCGTTTTTCCATTTTAGCAGAATATCTTTTATTTCTTCAATTTTATTGTCAAAGTTTAATCTTGTCATTATATTAGTATCCATACTAAAATGAATACCTAGGATTTTGATAGAGGATAAACCGCTTTTAATTCCAAGATCAGACAGTTGCTGCATTAAGTTGTTGTTTCCATTATTCAGATCAAATGCTTCGGTTTTGGATAGGTTAATAGCCAAGCCAGATATCAATTTAAATTGGTTCAGTACCTCAATTAAATGTCTAGCAGATTTATAATCTTTTATGAAACATGTTATGTCGTCCGCGAACGCTATTAACTTTAAACTTTTGTTACCTAACTTTATTCCATTGTAACTCTCGTCATTTAGGATATATATACATAGCGTTTCTAACACAATATTGAATAAAGTGGGTGAGATGGGATCGCCTTGTCGGACCCCTCTTAGTATAGGAAAATATTTCGTAGTATAACCATTATTCATGACTGCGCATTCAATTTTGTTGTATAATGTTTCAATCCAGCATAAGAAAACTTCTTTCACTCCAAATTGCCCTAGAACCTTTAAAATATATTTTGAATTTACAGAATCATATGCTTTAGAGAAATCTATAGTCAAAATAAAACCTGTGATTCGTTTTTGTTTTGCAAGTTGCACACAATCATCAATTACCCTTATATTCTCGTGTATATGTCGACCAGGAATAAACCCTGTTTGATTAGGGTGTATTATATTTGACAAAAATTGTTTTATTCGAAGGTATAGAGTTTTACTCAATATTTTTGTATCAACGTTAATGAGAGAGATTGGTCGCCAGTCGCCCAGTTCTAGTTTTTTTTTACCAGGTTTAGGAAGAAGTTTTATAATCGATTGCCGTTGAGAATTTGAAAGACATTTACCTTGAAAAGCTTCATAAAAACAGTTTAACAAGTGTTTACTGACATAACTCCAAAAACATTTATAAAATTCGATGGTTAGGCCGTCATTTCCCGGGGAGGAATTTAGTTTAAAAGTTTTCATAGCTTCATTACATTCCAAATCTGTTATTTTGTCTTCTAGACATTCCGCTTCGGTGGATGTTTTGACTAGATAGAAAATTAATATCACTTGTTTCTGTTGCATTATTTCCTGAATATAATTCTTTGTAGAAATGTTCAATTTCTCTCATTAATTTTTTCTGGTTATCAATAATATTGCTACCAATATTTAGTTTATTTATGCATGTTGAACCCTGTCGGTAATTTTCTAGACTTAGGAAAAATTTAGTATTTTTATCCCCTTCATTATAATACTGATATTTAGATCTTATTATGGCACCTTGTGCTTCATCGTTATACATATCACTTAGTTTTGTTTTAATCAATTCATGTTCAATAAGTTGGGCACTACTTATATTATCTATGTTCTTTTCAACGTTCTCATATTCTTGCAGTAATTTTACCTTAACTTCTCTTTTAACTTGTTGTTGTTTCTTGCAATATGTTATGGTCTCGTTTCTTATCTTAAATTTTATAAAGTCCCAAAATCCTCTCTTATCATTTGTGTCATGATACTCGTCTTCACATTTTGTGATAAGGTCAATTATCAATTTCTTATAAGTTTCATCGTTTGTTAAGGAAGTTAAATTTCCACAATTTTGGTCCCCTTTTTTCTATTGTTTCTTTAAGTTCAATTGTTATGGCCGAATGATCACTAAAAAGGATTGGTATGATCTCAGTTTTTTGGGTAAAATGACATATCACTTCAGGGATAAGCCACATGTCTATTCTACTATGTATTGGTGGGCAAGTTTGTTTCCAAGTATATTTATGATCATTAGGGTTTAGTTCTCTATAAATATCAGTTAGATGAAAGTCATTTATAATTTTCATTATTTCATTCAAACCCCTGGTCTTTACTTTATAATTCCCCCCTCGTCGGTCAAGATCCTTATCTAAAACATTATTGAAGTCTCCCCCAATTATTACCTTACAGAACTGGTCTTCAATATTATCCCTAATACTGTTATTAAGTTTTTGGTAGAAGGATGCTTGTACAACATCACCTACAACACAAGTTGCCAGTACAACATCACCTACAACACATCTAACAGACAAAACCATTTCAAAGGTAAAATATCACTGTCCATATCATAGAGAGAGACCGATAGACTACTATTGTCTAACTTGCCACTGTGTGTTATGTCCTAAATGCTTTGTGAAAGAACACAGCGGTCACGAGTATTTAGATGTAGAATGTGAAACTACGAAAGAAAAAGCCACAGAAATAGTTTTAACCTCAGAGAAATTCATCAAAAATAAAATCGAAGACTTGAAAGAAACTCATGTGACGTTAGTAGAAGCGAGAGAGACACTCCAGCGTTTTACTGAAGATGCTTGTAGCAGAATAACCAAACAAACGGATAAAATTATAGCAGATATAAAGGCTAGCAGTGAGAGAATCATGACAGACATTACAAATAAGTCTGAAGAAGCAGAATCGGAATTGACCAAAACTGGAGAGAAAATTATGGGGGATATAAAAACTTTCAAACTGAATTTGGAGACAAATTTTCCTTCTATAACAGAAGATTGTGGTTTACAAATTTTAGTTTCACTTGAGAAAATAAAAGAGCTAGAAGAATTGTGTAAAGATTTGAAAGTGATAACACCATCAGTGGTTCAGTATCTTGATTGGAAACTGGACGTATTTATTATGGACAATAAACCAAGGCTGAAGGTCCCGTGCGCTATTGGCTGTGCACGTTAAAAACCCCTCGACAGTTGGAAATCGACAATAAGAGCAGGCTAATGCCGCTGCCTCATTGCACACTGTATGGCGTTTGCCCGTCCTCAGTCAGCCCATATAGGTGCAGAAAAGTCGGACGTAAAACTTCATTCATTTCATTTCATTTCTTTCATATGTATGATAATGCATATGAAAAATATTACTACTTCCAATGATGTATAAAAATGTTCATTAATAAAAACAACGACTTTTTAATCAGATGACTTTTCACTACCGAACGTGAACTGGTTATTTTACTTTTCAATCCCGAATATAAACAATTTATATGCCGATTTTTATGTTCTGTAAATTTCGCAGTATGGATTGAAAACGCCATTTTTCACCCATGGACCGGATGCGCACTGCCCAGTATTGTCTCACGATTCTAGTTTTATTATTATATATGGGTCTTAGTTTTATAGTTAGGTCTTAGTTTCATAGAGTTTTAGTTTTATAGACACCCCATATTTACAGTATATCTCCTGAAGACAATATCATGACGTCATATCGTTTATTGTATTGATATTATGCCTTGGAAATATGGAATTGAAACATGTTGGCAGTTTATAGTAACCATCTTTATCAGCGTTATTTATCTACTATATATAATATATAACTAAATAGAAATGTTGATCTAGCAATGAATCATAGGTTCAGAAGTTATTTGATGTTTCAGCATTTAAAGATGAATGTTAACATGTTAATATATTGATATACGTATTTTATATTTATACTTATATGAATAGAAAGTAAAACTGGGAAAATACTAGTTTGACAATTCTCCACTAGCTTATATCCGATATCATTATCTTACTGAGAGTTGAAAGAGATTAATATTAGCTATCACTTCTCTAGATTACAATCCTATATGATTCTCCATCAACCTGACTTAGTCTATCAGTATTTCTAGTCATTTTACTCAAAGGGAGTCACTTTAACAATGTAATTATAGCTTGTCATTATGCTCTGGTCTTCTATTAATACGAACACAAACCTTCGTTATTCACAGAACGAGTCAAAATGACTGTCTATTCTAATCTGATGTGGGTAATTGTTTTGCTGTGTGTTGGAACTTTAGAAGCTGTCAGCACTAAACATCCTTCTGTTATCGAAAAGTATTGTAAAGTAAAGAAACCAGGTAATTTTAAAAGTTTTCACTGACAACCTTAAGCTTTGGGCACAAAATATTTTAAGCATCAGACAGACCGTTAGACACAGCATATTAGACGCACACTTTTTAGTCACTTTTTCAGTTAGGCACAGGTCATTTGTATTTAAATATTTGTGCTAAAATGAAAGGGATTCTGGTAGGGAGGGGAGGGTTCTAATCTCTCGGTTCATAAGCTATGTTATCTAGTGAAATCACTCCAAATTTCCGATCTTGTAAAAATAGTAGTATGGGGAACCGATGAACATTAAAAATTTGGTACATGATAAACTTTACGCACCATAAAAATGGGTTTCTTTATTTTAAATGTTAATTTATGCATTTTACCTGATTGTGTTTTCTAATAATTCCCCATTTATTCTTAAAGGATAAGGATTTTTTATAAACCACGGAATTGCATAAAAACTACCCTTTTTGACAAATAAAATCATGTATCTATTGCATTGTACTGAAACGTAATGATATCTTACATTGTACTGAAACGTAATGATATCTTACATTGTACCGAAACGTAATGATATTTTACATTGTACTGAAACGTAGTGATATCTTACATTGTACCGAAGCGTGATGTGACATTGTAACAGAAGCGTGATGTGACACTACACTATTACGATATATTCGTTTTGTATATGTTTTAGATTATTCTTTCAAATGTTAGGTAGCCGCAACGGATCTTTGACTCAATTTTCTCATCTTCATCAACAATTATTGAATTAACATATTTTGCCGAACACTTACTATATCTTGTATATTTAGCAATTTGTACTTGATGCTAGCTATTTTATGTACTGCCCTTAGTGTAAAATATGCCAAATTGTGATCTATTATAATATAATATTATGTTCCAATAATCTTGAATTGTTAGTAGGTCTTTTATGTTTATGTCTAATGTTTATATATATTGTACTACTATTCACATACGTCATATTATCAGGATATCTTGGTTTTATTCTTTTTAGATCGAATGTTGTTACTTTTATTTTACGCCCACACATTAATGTGGGCGTATACATCCGTTGCCCCTGTCTGTATGTCTGTCCACAATTGTTGTGAACACGATAGAGAGCTGGTCTTTTGATGAAACTTGGTATGAGTGTTTGTATTGACCTTGGTATAAACCCTATGGAAAATCAGAAAAATCTGAAAATATTTGATGAATAATTGTTAATTTTTCAGCCCTTAACAATGTTGTAGACACAAGTTTAGAACTTTTTTGAGTTCATAATCACCCAAGGACGAACCCTATTGAAAATCAGACAAATCTTAATATATTTAAAGGGACAGTCTGAATTTTTTTTAGGTCAAAAATTTCTTTTGCTCAAATTTGTGAAAACTTATCACCAAACTCTGTAACTATGTGCCCTTTAATGTATCTGAAAGTTTTAACTTAAAAAATCCAGCCGTTAATTTTTAAACGCTAAAAACATGCTAAATTTTTCAAAAACCTTAAGGTTTTTAAGTGTGTTATGTTTTTTGGACGCTAATAGGAAACTACTGAACTGATTTGAGTAAAATAAACGCCTAATTATAGAAAAATGTCCCTCTTGTGTATTTGAAAAAGGTTTCAGCAAGAAATATTGAGCCATTTAAAGGGCAAACACCAAAACTAGGTTAAATTGCTTAATTATCAATAAGTACTTCATCGCTATTTTTTTTTATCATAATTTTGTATGTATATTAATGTGTTCTCTTTTCACGTATCATTCATAAAATGTATGTTTATTGTATGCTGTCCTTTAAGGAACGTAATGATACAATAAAATAGCTTATCTTATTGTATTTTTTAGATCCCTGCAAGTTCGAAAACGGTACAAACGCAAGATATAAAAGTCGACTCAAGTTTGTTTCGTGGTTTAAATGAAGTACAGTGCGAGTTAAAATGTAACCAAACTCGTGGATGTACAGATATTTGGTGGTATTATAATCACTGTCGTTTGTATTTTTCTCCACTTCTAAGAGTGCTAGATATTATGAGCATCAAAAAGTGCCAAGATGCTTGTGCTCAGAATAAAAAATGTGTAACTGGTCAATTCGATGGTGCTTGGTGCATTCTGTACGACTCCAAACAAACCCCAACTAAGAAAGAAAGGGGCAATGCGTCCACTTTCACCAAAGTTGATAATAACTGTATTTAAACTTGTAATTAAATGGTTCATATTATTGAACCAAATAGTATATATTGTGTTTTATTTTATTGAAATTTAGCTTTATAGATTTGGGTCCATCACTGCGCACTTTTTAACAATAGGATTCTGGTTTCTAAACCCTCAATCAAAACCGTAGAAATCGTCACAGTCTGTACGTCAACAACTTGGTGCAGACGCGATCGAGACCACAGTTTTATTACATACATGTGTAATACTATGACAGCCAATCATTGAATACAAGCCCATGTAATAATTGAATCCATATTCAACGGTCATTGAATACGGTCGGAAGTATTTTTTCTACTGACTCGCGAATGACGCCATCTTGGTTTTTTTTTATCTCACTTAGAATATTCCCAGTTGCATTACAAGTTTCAATTTAAACAAATGATGATGAATTAAAATAAATTCTGAATTTAAAACATGTCCAAACAAAAATAGTCTACAAAACCCACAAAGAAAACCGTAATTAATGTTTTTGAAAGCAAAATAGCCTTGGTTACGTGTTGAACGGCATTGGGAATTCCCTATGACGTCACGCTTTGTTTGTAAACATTATACATTCCAGGGGGTATCCCACAGTCAAGTACATTTGAAACAAATTTAGTGTACATGAAAAACCTACACTCCATTCAAAACAATCAACGATAGTGTATGTAATAAAAGTCGAACTGCACACGAGTCTATAGGAATTCAATATTGCACTCGGGGCTTGGCGTAGGGATATCACGAGTGTGCGTATGTGCAGTTCTGCTATTTTATGCCACTTTTACGGGTATTCGTATGTGTTATGTATATTACTGAGAGAAAGTTGTCAATATTTCAATTTAAGATTTACTCATGGTAGGCCAATAACTGTGAAACATGTTAGGATTTTAGGAAGATATGCCGATATGTATTTTACAATATTTACATTTAGTTCTGATAATGCTGATGCATGCCTACGGTCTCACAATAATTGTTAGGTCCCTTCAAAGCGTCTGACAGCGGATTTCCACCACACAAGTGGTTCATAAATTCTCAAAGAGATCTGGAGTCAGATAGCATCACACTTGAACAAACACACTTCGACCCAAACACATATGTATAGGTTAAATCACTCGGATCTGTGGTCTAATTGTTGAAATCGTTAGTTAAACCACGAAGCGCTGAGTGGTTTAACTAAGGATTTCAATTATTACACCACTAGATCCGAGTGGTTTAACCTATTTAGACCATAACCGGTATAAAACAAATTTATATTTGCATAAAATATTAATTTACTCTGAAATTTAATGGTTTAAATGTGGGACTTCTATTTTCTGCGGAAAGAGACTGTGAAAATCATTGGATGACCTATAGTATAAAGCCCCTCTCCCACCTACAGGAGTTGCACGCCGAGTACGTCCCGAGTACGATTTGGATACAAATCGGGAAACTCCTAATAGCCTCGGAAGGCACTCCTGGTCAACTCGACAAATTCGGTTGTAACCTGATTGTACTCGTGGACACTCGCGGTTTTACAGAAATTTTTTAAACATGTTTAAAATTTTGCGGAACTCGCGAACTTTGGAATGAACTCGAAATTACCTCGCAAGACTCGCGAAGGTACTCTGGAAACTCGCAATCTGCTCGAGAAGAGCTCGAGACATCACAAGCCGCACGAGCTGTAGGAGTATCCAGAGCTGTTAACGAGCATTTGCCGATTATCTCCAGAGTAGTTTCCGAACAAACCAAGCTGTTCCCGAATAACCAGAGTTTCTAGTCACGTGACTATTTACTACTTCCGGTAATCTGGCGCTATCCACGTTTTATAACAACAACAGCTCTAAACGAAGTCATGGGCAGGCCTAAAAAATTTATTTTAGACAAGAAAGGAAAGGGAAGGGGTAGAGGTAAGTGCACAACTCAGTGCCCTACCTCTCCTAATTTCGAAAAACCCACAGAAACAGAAATAGAGGAGGATGCGATTATCGGTAGGCACACTGATACTCCAAATACCAATGATTTTGATATTGAAGATAATGACGTGAGTGTCATAAGCAGTGCTGCTGATGACGAGTTCCACATTCCCAAACCCTTAAGTCCACTACATTCGCAACCATCGACATCAATATTTATAGGGTCCACCTCATCACATGATTCTATATCAGAAGACTCTAATTCTAACTTAAGTAAGAAGAGAAAAAGAAGCAAGCCCTACCTCTTCACTGAACAGCAGGAATCAGACCTAGCTGAATGGTACAAAGACCATGAAATTCTGTATAATAGGCGCCACCCCGAATCTCACAATACCGTCAAAAAGAAGGAGATTATACTAACCAAAACAAAGACTTTTGATACACCTCCAACATGTGAGTATGCAATGAAATAGCTACAATAATTTAATAATAATTTATCAAAAAAACAAAGATTTTAATGGTAGATTTGCCACACTTATTGTAAATATACGACCTGTTCATAGTTATTGTACGTTTTCCTACCTTTTTTTGCATAATCGGTCTCTCACGGGATGCACTATTATGTACCTATCATATGGTCAATATGTTCCAAATTCAATTACCAAAAGTAACCAATAATGTATATAATTCCAGATGAACAAATGTTGACCTGGATGGATAACATGAGGACCCAGTTTGGACGGGTCACCAATGCCAGTAGTAAAAGTGGTAGAGGAACAAGCCAGAACCTTACATCCAGAGATATATGGATAAAGGATACTTTTGATTTCCTGAGGCCGTACATCAAGAGACAACAGACCAGGGCTAGTGCTCAGGTAAGTAAACAGTAAATATGTACTATAGTAATTTTAAAACAAAAAAATAAGTCTACAAATTAATCAGTTATAAACCTATACACTGTATCGTTCAATGTATCAGCATCACATATTACAGGAATACGGTTTAATACGAGTCAAGACTACTGCATCAACCGAAAGTCATCTGAAACAGAAGCTGTACATAGCAAACTGAAAACCATCGATACATAACAGGTACTATACTCCTCGCCCTTTGGGCGAGCTATATTTTTCTAATTTCAGATCATAACAGAAGAAAAAACTCCAGAAGATCCAGACCATTTACTCCAATCTCTCAATAAAGTATTTGTTCCACCCTAGGCCTGTACATTTGGGAGAATCAATCCCTCCCTTCCCCGAACTCTAATACTCTCCGTGCCAGGTCAGACCAGATAATTTATTTTGACTTTGGATATTCTCATGTATTGTTTATGTATTTTCTTTTATGTAAATTGTACGCTGATAATCCAATCTGACAAATCATTAATGCCATTTAAATTTTATATCTCCATATTTTTCATGTCTATATTTTATAATCCTCCTGTATTGTTTATGTTTTTTCTTTTATGTAAATTGTACTCTGAGATTAACTAATCCTTTAGAACTCGGGTATAATCAAAATTCATACTAATCTAATTTTTGTTAATACAATTCACTAATCCTCAATTGATCAAAGATATGACATGATTCACTCAATTATAAATCACTCATTAACTAATCAGTCTACTACTATAAATTACAATCAAATTTCTCAATAATCACCATTTCTCGACACTTGAAAAAGAATATTATTTCGAAAACCGGTTCGTGTCATTTTTGTCATTTTTTGTAAGTTTTTTTATTTATTTTTTTACTTTATTGTTATTCATTATCTAAATATATATTTTTTCATTTTCTTTCATCCAAACTCTCATTTTATACCTTATTCCTCACGCCCATTTTACTGCTTACCCACATTTTTTACAAGCATATATAATTTCATACTATTACGATTCATTTGCATTATGTTCCCCAATTTCAACAACCAATGGCAAGAAGCAAGATATCGTAACAGTAATCGTCAACCAAATCAACATCACCTACAATGGCCCAGTATTTCATCGTCCTCCACCACCAATGAATCGCCGACCACTTACCAACCTAACCAGTTATGTCCCACCCCATCGCCGACCTACATATAACTTGGACTTGGCACGGATGGTGGTGACCTTCGCTTGAAGTGTGGTTTGGTAATGGTCGATGAGAACCTCCGTGACCTTGGAGAGCCATGTCCGGTTGAGGGATCTAATATTCGCGTCAACAGCTGAGGTTTTCATAGCTGGACGGATAAAACTATCCAACTCGGAGACTTTACGCTTGAAATTAAACGCAGGTTGGCCTTCCTTCTGCCAGGTGATGGAGACACTGCAAAACTTGGAAGAACACCTTAACAAAGGGTTCCTCCTCCTTATGAGTGGGAACTGGTTGACGTCGATGCATTGGTGGTCTTTGTTGGTTAGGTCGGCGGTTATCTCTGGATTGGTAGGCGGGGTTATATGATGAAATACTGGGCCATTGTAGGGTACGTGATGTTGATTTGGTTGACGATTACTGTTACGATATCTTGCTTCTTGCCATTGGTTGTTGAAATTGGGGAACATAATGCAAATGAATCGTAATAGTATGAAATTATATATGCTTGTAAAAAATGTGGGATCAAGGTAAGCAGTAAAATGGGCGTGAGGAATAAGGTATAAAATGAGAGTTTGGATGAAAGAAAATGCAAAAATATATATTTAGATAATGAATAACAATAAAGTAAAACAATAAAGTAAAAAAATAAATAAAAAAACTTACAAAAAATGACAAAAACTTACAAAAATGACACGAACCGGTTTTCGAAATAATATTCTTTTTCAAGTGTCGAGAAATGGTGATTATTGAGAAATTTGATTGTAATTTATAGTAGTAGACTGATTAGTTAATGAGTGATTTATAATTGAGTGAATCATGTCATATCTTTGATCAATTGAGGATTAGTGATTAGTGTATTTACAAAAATTAGATTAGTATAAATTTTGATTATACCCGAGTTCTAAAGGATTAGTTAATCTCAGAGTACAATTTACATAAAAGAAAAAACATAAACAATACAGGAGGATTATAAAATATAGACATGAAAAATATGGAGATATAAAATTTAAACGGCATTAATGATTTGTCAGATTGGATTATCAGAGTACAATTTACATAAAAGAAAAAACATAAACAATACATGAGGATTATAAAATATAGACATGAAAAATATGGAGATATAAAATTTAAATGGCATTAATGATTTGTCAGATTGGATTATCAGAGTACAATTTACATAGGAGGAAACGTCAACAATGTCAATAAAAGTTAATTGGATAACATGAAATAAAATATTATTGGGAATGATGCAAAATTTGGTAATGGGGCGATGGATTGTTACATGGCAGAGAGACAATTGTCATAATCTAACATTATACAATATATGCATAAGCAAATTATAGAATATAAACAACAACAAAAATATAAATATATATATATAAACTGAGGAATTAAATTATAAAAACTGAATATCCAAAGTCAAAATAAATTATCTGGTCTGACCTGGCACGGACAGTATTAGAGTTCGGGGAAGGGAGGGATTGATTCTCCCAAATGTACAGGCCTAGGGTGGAACAAATACTTTATTGAGAGTTTGGAGTAAATGGTCTGGATCTTCTGGAGTTTTTTCTTCTGTTATGATCTGAAATTAGAAAAATATAGCTCGCCCAAAGGGCGGGGAGTATAGTACCTGTTATGTATCGATGGTTTTTAGTTTGCTATGTACAAGATTGTCATTAAAGTTCTTATTTTTAGAATACGCAACTATCATTTTCTGTTTATAGACATGAGGGAATTTCTCTTGAAGACTCTTGTAGTGGGCATGAACTATCTTGCTTACTCGATTGCTGGTTGTATTAAACGGGACAACAAAGGGGGCTATGCCTGCAGTATGGTGAATATTTAGTCCTATAGGTCTTGCTGTATTCAATGTCTCAATCCAATGGGCTTCCCTAGATTGACGGAATTTCGTAGTTTCATCTTCTGGAAAGTCAATTTCTATGCGCTCAATTGGGGTTAAGGTGAGATCGTCTATTGAATGGTCGTCAAGATTGAAATGATTAGATACAGGCTTGTCTTTCTTTAATTTGATATCTGATCTGTGGCCATTAAAACGAGTGCGTAAATTATTCTTAGTTTCTCCTACATATTGTTTGGGGCATTTCTTACAAGAGATTAAATATATTACATTCGAGTTTTGACATGTTAGATGCTCCTGGATCGGGTACCTTTTATTCGTAAAGTTACTTAAAAAATAGTGAGTTTCTGATATAAAGGGACATGTTTTACATCTACTTGACAAACATGGGGCACTCCTTAAGCCTGCTGGCGCTTCGTCATAAAGTCTATTTTTAGCTGCTATCTGAGCTAGAGTGGTACTTTTTATGTTTCGTAAAAATCGTTTAGAATATCCACGCTCTTTCAATTTTGAGAAGACAGTCGTACAGGCTTGGTTGAAATCTGAAAGTCTTGTGCAAATTCGATGGAATCGTAGAACTTGTGACTTAATTATACCAGAGAAGGTATGTTTTGGATGAAATGAGCTCTTGTGCAGGAGTTGATGAGTATCGGTTTCTTTAAAATACACCTTAATATCTAGTTTATTCGTTTCTTCTATGGAATCTCCTTTGAAGACAGTGGTATCGAGAAAATCTATGCTTTTGTGACTGACGTTGGCGGTTAGTTTGATGGACGGATGGTGGTTGTTGAGGATTCCAAAGAATTCCCAAAACTGTTCTATAGAATGAGTCCAAACAATGAAAATATCGTCCAAAAATCGTTTATAAAAAAGTGGGTCAAATGGACAAAGGGGTAATACCTCTCGTTCCCACTCTGCCATAAAAAGGTTTGCGTACGAAGGGGCGAATCGTTTGCCCATAGCTGTCCCTGAAGTTTGTAGATACGTTTTATTATTAAATGTGAAGTCGTTGCGGCTGAGACAAATCTCTAAAAGTTGTAGAATTGCCTCGTCGGGCCTATTTGGATCTGGGTTTCTATTGAAAGCTTTACGAACTGCCATTAAACCAGTAGTGTTATCGATATTAGTATACATAGATGACACGTCAATAGAAATCAGAATAGCATTTGAAGGAACTCGAAGATTTTTTATTTGGTTGACAAAATCATTTGTATCTTTAAGGTAGGCTTTATGTTGACAAGCTAGAGGTAGTAAGAAATGATCAATGTATTCTGACACTACATACGACTCACTACCACAGTCTGATATAATCGGGCGGCCTTTTGGGATTTTATTAGGGATAAACCACTCCTTGCTTGGATTCTTATGGATCTTAGGTAAAGTGTATAAGTGTCTCTCACGACAGTCGGATTTGGCAGACAGATAGTCATATTGTTTCTCTTTAAGAAAACTTGTTTGAACTAAATTGCGAAGAATATTGTTAATCATATTAGCAGTTTCTTTAAAAAATGGTTCCGGCAAAATGGCATAATGATTAGGATTATTTAGTTGATTTTCTGCTTCTGAATTAATATAGTCCTCCCTATTTAAAATTACACAACATGAGCCTTTGTCACTTTTCTTAATAACAATGCTTTCATCTTTTTTAAGTAAATTTAAGGATTCGCGTTCTACTCGTGTGAGATTAGGCTTTTCGTGCGTTACGGAGATACTTGACGTTTGGCTATTCATGCTTTCAAATACTTTCAATATTTCAGGATGGATGGCGGCTTGGGGTGGTTTCCACGTGGATTTAGGAATAAACATTGTTCTAGCACCACGTGGGTGGTGGTTTCGGAAAAAATATGTGCAACTGAGATTACGTTGAAATCGGTCAATAGATGGTCGAAGATAATCAATGTTGGCTACCTTCGGTGTCGGAATAAACTTAAGTCCACGGTCTAAGATTGAGTGCTGAAGGGGTGTGAGAATTTTTTGGCTCAAGTTAACAACAGTTTGGCCTAGCGACGGCCTCTCAGTGTTCTTATCCCCAGTAATTAGTTTAAAGACAACTTACTCGATGCTTGAAGCTGGTGTATCCAAAATAAATAAATATCGTTTGCTGTTTCTGGAGACCAAAGCAGGTCATCAACTGGTTCGAATTCTTCTACATAGGCATAGGGTGGTAAGATTGTCGAGTCGTTGGTATTGGATTCAATCATCATATTATTGAAGGTCTTGAGATTCTGTTGAGCTTTCTTCGAGATTCTATTGGATACGGGTATACACGTGAAGATGATCTTGGAATTGGGGAAGGTCAGTTTGGCTGTGGAAAGTAATTTCTGGGCTTGGTTGAATGAAGTCTTTGGTAAATTGTCGCGATTGTTGAGGCCTACATGAAGGATAACGGTATTTGGTACGGGATCATGCTCGAAGGATTCAAGGATGGACTTAATGTGATTGATCTGGGCACCAGAGTACGCATGTATTTCTGTGTCTGAAGTAGTTTTGGTAATACGGTTCAGGTTAGAGGATCCAATAATTACGGTAGATTTCTTTACAGCAGGTAGATTCCATGATGACTTGTTATTGGTCTTGTGGTAGAAGGGTTTGGTAGCGGATACAATGGTAGTAGACGGGGAGATTGGTACTGGTTTGGTAGTTGTTAGGAATGCAGCATTGGGCGTGGACTGGGATCTGGTTCGGGGAGGAGATACACGGCTTGGTTTGGTTGAGGAATGCGGGGTGGTTTGCTGGTCTAAATAGGCACAGAAGAGAGAAAGATTGGCAGAACCTGGGTCACGTGGTGAAGATTCGGATGGTGTTGAGGACGATTTAGAGGAGGGAGATGAATCGGGAGAAGATGAATTTGAAAGAGAAACAAGAAGAGGGGTGCCCTCTCTACGTGAGCGTTTACCTACGTCTGCCGGACTTGGAGTTGGTGAACTTCTGGCTCGTTTAGGTGTTTGGTTCGATAGGGTGGCGACTCGAGTTGGTACTGGTGTATCAATGTCCATTTCAGTGGGTAGGGATATGGTAACTTTGGCCTTGGTCTCGTTGATGGTTTGGTAGAATTTGGTAACAACAGCTTGAGTAAGACGTTTCCCATAGGAACGACGGGCCCAGGAAAGGGCATCGGAAATGATGCGGTCGACGGCAGGTGGTGATAAGGACTTGGCACGGATGGTGGTGAGCTCCGCTTGAAGTGTGGTTTGGTAATGGTCGATGAGAACCTCCGTGACCTTGGAGAGCCATGTCCGGTTGAGGGATCTGATATTCGCGTCAACAGCTGAGGTTTTCATAGCTGGACGGATAAAACTATCCAACTCGGAGACTTTACGCTTGAAGTTAAACGCAGGTTGGCACTGACACTGCAAAACTTGGAAGAACACCTTAACAAAGGGTTCCTCCTCCTTATGAGTGGGAACTGGTTGACGTCGATGCATTGGTGGTCTTTGTTGGTTAGGTCGGCGGTTATCTGTGGATTGGTAGGCGGGGTTATATGTAGGTCGGCGATGGGGTGGGACATAACTGGTTTGGTTGGTAGGTGGTCGGCGATTCATTGGTGGTGGAGGACGATGAAATACTGGGCCATTGTAGGGTACGTGATGTTTATTTGGTTGACGATTACTGTTACGATATCTTGCTTCTTGCCATTGGTTGTTGAAATTGGGGAACATAATGCAAATGAATCGTAATAGTATGAAATTATATATGCTTGTAAAAAATGTGGGGATCAAGGTAAGCAGTAAAATGGGCGTGAGGAATAAGGTATAAAATGAGAGTTTGGATGAAAGAAAATGCAAAAATATATATTTAGATAATGAATAACAATAAAGTAAAAAAATAAATAAAAAAACTTACAAAAAATGACAAAAACTTACAAAAATGACACGAACCGGTTTTCGAAATAATATTCTTTTTCAAGTGTCGAGAAATGGTGATTATTGAGAAATTTGATTGTAATTTATAGTATTGGGTGTTATAGAAGATACTCTCCTATAGAAGCACTGGCCAAGGTCACAAGAAGAGAGCATACATTTCAATTATCAATTCAAATAATAATGAGTAGAATAAAAATATAGTTCAATTTACATTATATAGTTTAAAAATAATGTCACATTAAATTATCCCAACTTAAATTACATACAAAAAGACTAAAGTAATACAATGCATGTTAAAGGTTAATCAATTAATTACAAATATTGTTTTAGAGAGTTAATGGGATGGGTTCTAGTTTTCCATGGACAAGTAAATTACTAAGGTTTCTATTTCGTTTAAAGGCAGTAACCAAACGTTTAGTATAAATATTAGGAAATTGATCTTTCAGTTCTTTGTAATATTTCTTGACAATCAAAGAAGCATTTTTGGCTGTTGTATTATAGGTTGCAACAAAGGGTATGATTTGATTGTCATGTTGGATATTCAGACCACTGGGTACAACAGTTTGTAATTGATCAATCCAGTGACTTTCTCTTTGTAATCGTGTGGTTTTAGGTTTAACGGTAGACAATATTGGAACTTGTTCGATAAGCATGACAAGGAGATCTTCAATGGAATGATTGGATGAGTTGAAGTGGTTCGCAATCGGTCTATCTTTCTTATGAAGTATATCGAAACGGTGGCCGCTAAATCGAGTACGCAACGCGTTTTGGGTTTCACTAACATATTGAACATCGCATTTTTTACAGGAAATTAGGTAAATTACATTTTTATCCACGCAAGAAAGTATGTTAGACATCTCAAATATTTTTCCGTTTTTCTTATTTTCAAAATAATGTGAAATATGTACATATTCGCAGGTACGACACCTAGAACCTCCACACGCTATTGAGCCGAAACCATTGGGTGGGGGAGGGGGGTTATTTTTCTTTTGAATATTATGTATATATTAGTAGACTGATTAGTTAATGAGTGATTTATAATTGAGTGAATCATGTCATATCTTTGATCAATTGAGGACTAGTGAATTGTATTTACAAAAATTAGATTAGTATGAATTTTGATTATACCCGAGTTCTAAAGGATTAGTTAATCTCAGAGTACAATTTACATAAAAGAAAAAACATTAACAATACAGGAGGATTATAAAATATAGACATGAAAAATTTAAATGGCATTAATGATTTGTCAGATTGGATTATCAGAGTACAATTTACATAAAAGAAAAAACATAAACAATACATGAGGATTATAAAATATAGACATGAAAAATATGGAGATATAAAATTTAAATGGCATTAATGATTTGTCAGATTGGATTATCAGAGTACAATTTACATAAAAGGAAACGTCAACAATGTCAATAAAAGTTAATTGGATAACATGGAATAAAATATTATTGGGACTGATGCAAAATTTGGTAATGGGGCGATGGATTGTTACATGGCAGAGAGACAATTGTCATAATCTAACATATACAATATATACATAAGCAAATTATAGAATATAAACAACAACAAAAATATAAATATATATATATATATATAAACTGAGGAATTAAATTATAAAAACTGAATATCCAAAGTCAAAATAAATTATCTGGTCTGACCTGGCACGGAGAGTATTAGAGTTCGGGGAAGGGAGGGATTGATTCTCCCAAATGTACAGGCCTAGGGTGGAACAAATACTTTATTGAGAGATTGGAGTAAATGGTCTGGATCTTCTGGAGTTTTTTCTTCTGTTATGATCTGAAATTAGAAAAATATAGCTCGCCCAAAGGGCGAGGAGTATAGTACCTGTTATGTATCGATGGTTTTCAGTTTGCTATGTACAGCTTCTGTTTCAGATGACTTTCGGTTGATGCAGTAGTCTTGACTCGTATTAAACCGTATTCCTGTAATATGTGATGCTGATACATTGAACGATACAGTGTATAGGTTTATAACTGATTAATTTGTAGACTTATTTTTTTGTTTTAAAATTACTATAGTACATATTTACTGTTTACTTACCTGAGCACTAGCCCTGGTCTGTTGTCTCTTGATGTACGGCCTCAGGAAATCAAAAGTATCCTTTATCCATATATCTCTGGATGTAAGGTTCTGGCTTGTTCCTCTACCACTTTTACTACTGGCATTGGTGACCCGTCCAAACTGGGTCCTCATGTTATCCATCCAGGTCAACATTTGTTCATCTGGAATTATATACATTATTGGTTACTTTTGGTAATTGAATTTGGAACATATTGACCATATGATAGGTACATAATAGTGCATCCCGTGAGAGACCGATTATGCAAAAAAAGGTAGGAAAACGTACAGTAACTATGAACAGGTCGTATATTTACAATAAGTGTGGCAAATCTACCATTAAAATCTTTGTTTTTTTGATAAATTATTATTGAACTTATGTTGATTGATAAAAATGGTCACAAAATGTTGTTCTTTATGAACCTAGAAATGATGTTATAAAAAGCCCTAATTTATGGAATACCATTACTATCTTTATTCAAGCAATGTTTTAACTAGGTTACACTAGTCTTCATCAGGCAATGATATAGATATCCAAAGGGTTACATATACATGTATTTTCTAAATGGTTAACACTCACAACAATCTATATAAACATGCAAGATATAAAAATTATAAGAATTAATCTACATGTACCATTTAATGGCACCTCCAGTTACAAGATTCAACTGCTTGTAAAAACTGGAATTGATGTGACATTCACCTCCAACCAAACAGCCATTGCGGAACATGCTTCAAATAACCGTCAAAATAGAATTCGGTGAAAACGTTGACCACCAATAAACACAACAAAAAAGAAAATAATTATTTGAAGCCATGCTTAAAAATAGTGGACCACAGCCATCCATATACGCCCAACGAAAAAGCCTTAAAGCGATACCACGTCTTCGAATGAACAAAAAAATTAAATTTTCAAACTTGGCCAATAAGAGTATATATTCATCAGGGGACATAACTATAGTGGAATTTCTACATCTTAGAATACTTAGAATGAACAAAAAAAAATTTCTAACTTGGTCAATAGGAGTATATATTCATCAGGGGACAAACCTAGTGGCGTAACTATAAAACAGATTACCTAAATAATCTGATAAATCCAGAAAACTATGTTTAAATACAATAATTGATAAATGCCTTAATCCAATTTAAGGCATTTATCAATAATAATCTGTAATTGTATGGACAATTACAGAATTCTATAGGTTTATTTGATTCTGTTTGTATACTTTGGACACTTAACTTGATTTTTTGGTTCATTCTAAGAGGTCGTATCGCTTTAAATTTAATCAGGAGTACACTAAACTTTCTCAAACCTTTCGATTAGGTCCAATAACATCCATTTTAAGTTTCATCAAAATCAGTTGAGAACTAAGAGAGTGATAGCATATTCAAGATTTTGGGGCAAGGGCAACAACTCTACTTCAATTGATCGAAAATAGCTCAAATTCGAACTTGATCTTCGTTTTATGAATATGTATACCCACACCAAATTCAATTCGATTTCCATCTAACACTCTAGTTTTTACAGAGTTTACGAGCTAATGTTGACGGACGGACGGACAGGGGTGCCGACAATATACGTCCTCATAGAGATATGGGGCGTATTGAAAGATTCCAACCAAGAATTAATAGAAATCCTGGATTATTTTATCTTATCAAAAACAGTATTATCATATATGTATTTCTGTATCTGTATCATTGCCTTATAAAGACTAGTGAAACCTAGTTGGGAAGAGTTATAGTCAATTGGACCCTAGTTTTTAATGGTCCTTATCCAAAATGACCCTGTTTTGGGTCAAAATGGTGCTAAAAACCAAAGTCAAAATGACCCTGTTTTGGGTCAAAATGGTCTCAAAAATTGCTCTTTGACTTCAACTAAATCATCGTCCAAAATGACCCCTGAAAAAGTCAAAATGGTCCTGTTAATTTTTTTTTATTAGTAATTAGTCCATTGATAATTGTAGCTTACATTGTGATACCAACCTATGAAATAAAAGAGGAAATATGAATAAGGACATGAATATGCCAAAATTAAAAATATACATAGGAATGATAGGACGTCAATATTTGCTATGTGATATGTGTTCAAAATTCCTGTTTTTAAAATGCTTAGCAAAAGATAACTTAATCTCTTCCTAGTGTTTTTTGTTAGATAGGCTCTTGTAATAAAGATAGTAATCGTATTTCATAAAATAGTGCTCCACAAGAAAGATAGAACAATTGCGAATCATTTCAATTAACCAATCATTTCGTTGAACATCTTCTTGTTATGATCAATCAAAGTGAGAGCTTCTGGATAGACTAACTACGAACAGTCAGAAAAACTAAGCCCCTAAAACTTGCGATTTTCCGTACCTCCGCGGGTGTGGGGGTTTTAAACGTATTTATTTACCTCGACTCCACACAGTTTCGATATATTTAGAAATATGGATGATTTTGTAGTTCAATCATACCATCATTATCCCCTTACACCATTCATACCGTGTATGTGAGTCCATCTAAGTTTTTTTCCCCCGAAAAATAAAATCTGTCGGCCGCCATTGAATGCAGCACGCGCAAGGTGTGCTACCTGAACTGATTGTTGATTCTTAACAACCAGTCGAACAATTTGGACATTATAAAAATTTAAAAATGAAAGAAAACAGAAAGGGATTAGATTGGAACAGCGGGTTAAACAAATTTAGACTATCCCTAGAAAGGTTTTTGGGTAGGGGCAAAAAATGAAGGAATATTTTGTCATCTGTATAGCGGCCACGTGGAAGCTGCTCTCATAAAATTCCAACAGATGACTACGCCATAAAATGCAAAATGTAGAGAGTCCCCTTGTCATTAAAAGACTGTCACCCTAAGGGGGTTCTCTCGCGAAAATGATAATTGGAGCTTCAAAACAGTTTGAATGGTAGATATTTGGCTATAGATTATTGATTGTATCTGCAGGGCTATTCTGGAGACTTTTTAATAAATATATAATATCAAAATCGACCATAAAAAATGTCGAATGTTCCACTTTAAAGCTATTACTGAACACCGTTCATATAGGTGAGTTATAACTGAACACAATTGTTGTGGACACGATAGAGAGCTGGTTTCTTGATGAATTTTGATGAAACTTGCTGTGAGTGTTCAGAATCACCCAATGTAGCATAGAGCAAGCAAGGGGCAGATAACCGAAAAGTCACAACCTCTTTTTCCGCCAATGATGGCCGACATTAACCTTATCAACTTCTACGGCGGATTGTTGTGACAAGGGTAAATTAAATAACAGAAAATGTGGTACCGTTGGAATCGGCATAAGATTCTGCGCACGATGTAAGTCTGGTTTCCAGTCACCGATTCTAAAGGAATTTTTTCTTAAAACCGAAAATTTAAACTTATATTTATTTAGTGTTAAATGCCATCGTAAGGGTTGAAATGGGTATAATATGAAAGATAAATTATTTCTGAATCTATTTAAAAAATAAATAATGGTTGTTAGCGCCGTATTTTGTGAAATTTATGAAATATGCACTGCAATTCCATGTGACGTGTAATGGCAGATAACTCTTTACGGAACCCACCGGAAGTTATCTTGTAAACAATCAAAGTTATCACTTATTTTATCGCCTGTTTTTCTCTTTTCCTGCCTACTTTTCTCTTTTCCTTTGAACTGATCCATTTAAAAATTAGACTTGCTTAGCATGATGTATTTTTTATGATAATGTGCATTTTTATCATTTCAGATTTTCCACTACCCAGATTTATTTTTCACCGTGAAGTAAATGGATGTTCTTCTAGTTCTATTGAGTTAAACAACACAGTGAGTTATTTCATTCTTGATAAAATTCCTGAAATAATTATCTCAAACCTTGAAAAAAACAAGAAACCAGAAGATTTTAACTCATCATTCAAAGATCTAATTCATTCTTTGACATAATCAAAATTAAATCATTATCAGATCCGAACATTCAACAAATTAGAGAAAGTTTATTTCAAGACATAATTAATAATAAACTCAGCTATGATTACATTATGGATAAAATTGATAATTAAATTGTTCCCAATTTCGAAAATATAGCTTGCCAGGCAAGGTAACGTACGCCCACTGATAGCTTTGATTGTAAGTGCGAGTGTTTGTTTGTTGCCCATTCACATTTAGTTGAAAGAAAGAACTGTGAATATAAACTGAATTAAAACTTATGAACACACTGTCAAGACAGTTAGACACAATATGTCCGTGAAAAATTATCCGATCATCACAAAAATCAATAGGGATCCTCTTCATAATGTCATTGACCCATAATATCAAAATCAAAAGAATCCGTTAAGAATTGAAGCCTGTAGAGCCTGGGTTTTCAAACTTTTTTGGGTGGCGTCCCTTATTTTGATTTGGTTCGGACACGCGTACCTATCTATTTTCAAATTCACCTACAGCAGAGATATATGAAGAGTCGATTAGTCGACAACCTTCAGTTGTCTCGTCGACAAAGATTAATGAAATAAAAATGTTATATTTATGCAGTTTAAAACAAATTTATTTTAACAAAGTTCATAACTTTCAAATATTGTGTTCTCTAGTGAGAAGGCTGGGTTTGCTTTTTATCGGCTAGTTGTGTGATGCCAGGGTCTGTTTCCGAAAGACACACCCAAATGTCATGTTGAATATTTAGTCGATTTCGGGCTTTTGTTTTTCTGGGAAAATCATACAAAAAGAAAATTTGTCTAAGGGACTTGGGATGAGCCCGCATCCCACTCAAAATCGTCAAACGTCCCATGGGTGGGACGCGTCCCCCAGGTTGAAAACCCAGGCTGTAGAGTGAGCACGAGATACACAATATAGCTAATAGAGTGAAACGTCAAGTTGGACACGATATTTCCGTGAAAAAATATCTGATCATCACGAAAATCAATAGGGATCATCTTCATAATGACATTGACCCAAAAAATCAAAGTCAAAAGAATCTATAAAGAATTGTAGCCTGTAGAGTGAGCACGAACCAAATGTGAACGGACCGACGGACCGACAGGGTGATTACAATATACGCCCATCTTTCGAGTGGGCCTATAAAAACCATTAAACAGTTCAATTTAGCCCTATAAGCCTGGTATCATTGATTAAAATCAAAATATACTTTCCTGTTCAAAGAAGGACCAAATCAGGATAACTTTGAACACCCCTTTGATTTTTAAAAAAAAGTATCAAAATATCATTCCACAGACATAAAAGTTTAGAAATGTGGTCTAACCATTCTTCCCCGGTTTTAGGATATCTAGATGACTAAAAGATAAATATTTAGAAAAAATAAATCACCTAGTAGCTTAAAAAAACGTTCAAAGTAACCCCGGTTTATACCCATCTTGTCCCCTTATTCCATGTGTTAACTCTCATTTCATCTTTCGTTACCTCATTTTTCTACCCGTCTTTATTCTTCAGTAGTATTGATTCACCTGTCGGTATCAAAGATGGATATCCTCCTAAAATGGGGTTTCGTTGGATCTGAAAACACAGTTCAAGAGATGGGCGTGATTTTACTGGTGACAAGGGATACCACGGTGAAAATGTGGTAGAGCCCTGATCAAACGTGGTAACGGGAACCATAGTAAATCATACAGGGCGCTCATCTGAAGACAGTGAGGATGACTTCCCTCTTTCTAAGATTGTTAAACTGGGCAGAGGTGTGAATGGCGATGTTTCTCATGTTGAGACTCATCTGAGTATTATGAAAGACATATATCTGGGACAGACGACACTGATCAATCTGATGATGAACATTCAGACGATGATAACGATACGGATTACATACTATCTGATTCGAAAGATTCAAATGAAGGCAATCAAATTGTCAATTCTTCAGTTTGTGAGAGGTTTGAGTACAAGATAGATGTATTTGCAGCCTGTCCGAGATATCTTAAAATGATGTGTTATGACCATTTCATTTCCATTTGTATTTTTGTTCTGGAACCAGCCATCTTTACAGATTCTTTTGATTTTGATTTTATGTGTCAATGTGATTGTGAAGATGATTCCTATTGATTTTCGTGATGGTCGGGTAATTTTTCACCGAAATATCATGTCCGACTTGACGTTTTACTCTATTAGCTATATTGTGCATCTCGTGCTCACTCTACAGGCTTCAATTCTTTACAGATTCTTTTGATTTTATGGGTCAATGTCATTATGAAGATGATCCCTATCGATTTTCGTGATGATTGAATAGTTTTTCACGAAAATATCGTATCTTACTTGACGTTTCACTCTATTAGCTATATTGTGTGTCTCGTGCTCACTATACATGCTTCAATTCTTTACAGATTCTTTTGATTTGTATTATGTGTGTCAATGTCATTATGATGATGATCCCTATTGATTTTTGTGATGATCCGATAATTTTTCACGGACATATCGTGTCTAACTGTCTTGACAGTGTGTTCATATGTTTATATTCACAGTTTCAACTAAATGTGAATGAGCAACAAACACTCGCACTTACAATCAAAGCTATCAGTGGGCGTATGTTCCTTGCCTGGCAAGCTATATTTTAAATTATTGTTAGTGGAAATTATGCCAGTGCAGTTTCCAACTTCTCTAGGATTTTAACATACAAATGAAGGCAATTTTAACAAGACAGTTAATTTAGTCTACTCCTCTTATTATTTCTCAGATTATATGTAATACTTGTAGTATTATCTAAATAAATTGACTACCAACTTAGCCGTCGATCATTAGATTTAGTAATCGAACTATTAAATGCGACAAAATTACCATTAACTTGATAAATACAATTATTATTAAAGCGATATACCACCTCTTAGAATGAACAAAAAAATAATGTTCTCGAACCTGGTCAATAAGAAAGAGTAGGCCTACCTAATATTCATCAACGCTGGTCAAGTCTGGTCAAAATACAGATAAAGGTAGAACAAATTGCTATCCATGGTTTTTTGATTGATACAAAACTTTTTAGAGAAATAAATACTGATAGTGATGTAATAGCCATGCAATGGGATATTGATGAACTTTATAAGTGGAGCGAAACCTGTTTGTTAAAGTTTCACCCGGATAAATGTAAAGTGCTGCACATTACGAATAAAAATAAAGCCTACAAAGAAAATACATATACCATGAGGAAATACGAAGGGGGAACAACTACACTAGAAGATAGCTTGCCAGGCAAGGTAACATACGCCCACTTCAGCAAACTTGAATATTTAAAAAAGTTGATTTCACCTTCGCACTTTTTTGAGCTGATATTTAGATGAATCAATTCGAATGAAAACTCTAGACTCTATCTAGAGCATTACCGTAACTCATTAACTCATTAACCAACAACTGGAATTGCGCCATTTTCGAACTTATCCAAGATATTATCAAGATGAATACACATACTAAGTTCCATTCGAATCGGATAAAAACTCTAGCTTCTATCGCGTACACAAGTCAACTTTAACGTTTTTTCACTAAGTCAATGGCAATAACTCATAAACCGACGACTGGAATTGCGCCATTTTCGAACTTATCCAAGATATTATCAAGATGAATACACATACTAAGTTTCATTCGAATCGGATAAAAACTCTAGCTTATATCGTGTGCACAAGTCAATTTTAACGTTTTTTCACTAAGTCAAGGGCAATAACTCATAAACCGACGACTGGAATTGCGCCATTTTCGAACTTATCTAAGATATTATCAAGTTGAATACACATACTAAGTTTCATTCGAATCGGATAAAAACTCTAGCTTCTATCGCGTACACAAGTCAATTTTAACGTTTTTTCACTATGTCAAGGGCAATAACTCATAAACCGACGACTGGAATTGCGCCATTTTCGAACTTATCCAAGATATTATCAAGATGAATACACATACCAAGTTTCATTTGAATCGGATAAAAACTCTGGTTTCTATCGCGTACACAAGAAATTGTTGACGGACGGACGGACGGACAGGGGTGACGGCAATATACGTCCACATTTTCATGTGGGCGTATAAAAACGTAGAAAGTGAAAAGGACATTGGAGTAACAATTGACAGCAATTTAACATTTGAAAAACATATCCAAACACAAGTAAATAAAGCAACCCAAATTGTTGGACTAACAAGAAGAGCATTTCTACACCTCGACAAAAGAACCTTTGGTCTATTATTTAAAGCACGCCCACACCTAGAATATGCTAGCAGTGCATGGTCACCATTCAAGAAAAAAGACATAGAGTCAATAGAAAATGTACAAAGAAGAGCCACAAGAATGCTACCACAGATGAAGAACTTGAGTTATGAGGAAAGACTACGAACACTAAAACTACCAACACTGAAATATAGACGCATGAGAGGAGACATGATCGAAACTTTCAAGATTATTACAGGTCGATATGATAAGAGAGTCACTACCAACTTTTTCCAACTAAGCATAAATACCACAACAAGAGGAAACGTCTACAAGTTAACTAAACACCGTAGTAAACGAGACTTAAGGAAATACAGCTTCACAAATAGAGTAGTAGACCTTTGGAATAGCTTACCAGACTATATAGTAACTTCAAAGACCATACACCAATTTGAAAATAGATTAGATAAACACTGGAAAAACCACCACTGGAAAAACCACCAACTTATGTATGACTATAATGAAGAATACGGACCGATAACCGGAAGAAATTCAGAATATTTAGAGGAAGAAGTAAATGAAGAGCTGCGTATAGAGGACGAAATGGAACTGCGGGCAGAATCAACATAAGGTAACATAAGGTAGGACACCAAATAAGGCCAGGGGGCGGGCTTAAATCCAAGATGGCTGCCGATGCCGCCTGATCGACTTCAAGTCATCAATATCTCGAAAACGATTAGACTTAGGTCCTATAAATGTATTATTGACTTATGGGAAATCGATAAGACTGATTCTAAAAATGATGATGTTATATCGATATGACGTCACTATGACGTCATATGAAACATAGTCATGCATAAATGGACAAAATCTTGGAAACTTTTGGGTTTATAACCCAACAAATGCATGATAAAAAGTTAGGAAGTCTTTCCGAAAACATGACATTATACTTCTATGATGACATCATATTCCTGTAACTAAAGCTTCGTCTACACAATCAAACATTTGTTCAAAACATCATCATACATTTGTATGACGGTGTTCATGGACAAATGCTTGATCGTATAGACATGGTCCAATTTATAGCTGCATGTTTCATCTTTCCAACAAATGTTGGCAATATTTAAATTTGGTATCAATATTTAACAAATCAGATACTGTATAGAAATCATGTGACTTTATACATTTGTAAGACCATGTTCAAGCTTGTTGTTGATTTCTGTCTACACTGTCAAACATCATCAAACTTCATCCAACATTTGTATGATATGAGATATGCCTCAACATTTTCAACTTCCGTCACAGCCAAAACTGAAACGAAAGAAACTGTGAATATTTTGAACTGAATGATGATGAACTAGTAACAGATAGGAAGATACGTGTAACCAAAGGGAAACGTTTGCAATGTTATACTCAACTCCAAATACCTGTCAAACAAATATGTCATGAAGGAATATATCTGGCAATGAATGGGGCGCCAATGTTGTGACGCTCATGATGATCTGATCAGGCCCATCTTGGACTACTAAATAATCATACAGCACAAAGCATTCCGCCTTGCCACCGGAGGGGGTATCGGAATCAAAACGGAGTCTCTACTCCGAGATGTTGGCGAGGTCCTCAGAGAGGAGTTAGCCTTAAGATATTGGTCAAAAATCAAACACCTAGCCTTAAGATATTGGTCAAAAATCAAACACCTCGCCTTAACTCATATGGACGAAAGGTGGTCGGAAAGCACACGTATCTACACAGATGGGTCACACAACCCAGATAATAGTACGACAGGGTTGGGGATTTATATCTCTTCGAGCAGTACAAGAATTATTAAGCGATTATCCAATAACTGCTTGGTGTACACATCTGAGATGCTTGCAATCCTCTATGCGGTACAATATGCCGCGAGCCACTATAATCCAAATTATATGTAGTATTAAGCGACTCGCTTAGCAGCCTGTAATCACTTGTCAACGATTCCTCCAGCTCTCAATCGGGACTGGTGGATGGAATCAGGCAAGCGTGTTCATTAATACGAAGTCAATGCAAATCAATTGAGTTGGCATGGATCCCGTCATGTCGGCATAAAGGGAAATGAAATTGCAAATGAACTCACAAAACCTATGTCATCTATCCAGATGAGTTATGGGACCTTTTAGTGTAACTCGATCTAGGGTCTGTACGAATCATAGTCCAGGACAGCCAGAACTGTCGGAACTAGTTTCGAGTGAACTGGAACTGGAATTTTCTGTCCCAACTAGCGAGGTGGTGCAGCGGGAACAGTGACGAAATCAAGATGGCTGCCGATGTACCAACAGTTTCACAATGCAGAGACTGCAAAGTATATTTTGCAAGCCTTGAGGCTTTCAATAATCACGATTGTGTCCATGAGGGTAAGTAAATACGACAATTGACATTCTGTCAATTTTCAATTAAAAAAAACCATTGCAAAATCATTAAAACATGCGAGAAATTATGAAAAAGGATTTTTAAATCACTGTTTTTAAAAAGGTTTTATTTCCAGTCTATATCTAAGATGAAAATAATTATTTCATATTTAACATATAATAGTTTTTGGCAATGTCCAACATCTTTTCCACCACTAATTAAATTTTATTTGTTAATTTTTTAGCACGAAAAGAAGATTGTTTGGGGATGACCCCACAATTAAGCCAGTTGTTACTGCCTCCAGCAGAAAACGCACACAGCCAGAAAACAATGAAAATTTATATGATGGCTCTGAACCTGGACCATCAACATCAAAGGGGGAAAAGACCAAAGGAATGAGTAGCACTGTAGTAGACATATTACAAGACTTTATCGAAAGAGTTGAAAAATCAAAGGAAGATGAGTTATGTCGAAAAGAGAGGATGCACCGTGAAAAACTAATCTACAAACTTGTTGGAATAATAAAGGGTCCAAACGACAAATAATTGTTTATTTTTAAGACTTTCAGAACTACATCATAAATTTAAAGGAATACCACCTCTTAGAATGAACCAAAAAATCTAGATAATCTGATAAATCCAGAAAGCTACGTTTATATACAATGATTAAAAAACCCTTAATCGAATTTAAGGCGTTTATCAATAATAACCTGTTATAATATGGAAATTTACATAATTTTATGGTTTTTTTTTTGCGTTCTGTTTGTATACATTAGACATAGTTGATGAATATATACTCTGATTGACCAAGTTTGACAACTGAATTTTTTTGTTCATTCTAAGAGGTTGTATCCCTTTAAGGGATTTTTCTTTACAGTATTGATTTTAATTTAAACTGCATAAATCACACAGTTTTCAATATTAATAATATCCAGTGCTAATAAGGGGTGCATATATTATGTACTCCTTCAGGGAGTCAGATTTTTTTTATTTGTTTGTACTTCAAAATATGAAGAATTTTTTTTTGTTTTTTTACTTTTAAATGTTATGTTGTAACATGTTATCTTTATTCCAATTATTATAATTTACTGGAAGTTGAATTTTATCTTCAAACGTGAAGGTTTCTTTTTTTAAATGTTACTGTGCACAGGTAAAATGGCAATCTTGTATGGTCTAATCTAACATAGGTGCCAGTTGAGCAATCTCCAGGTTTTTTTTCTGTTATGTTTAATTTATCATGTTTTGTTTTTGATATAAAAAAGTAAGACAGTTATTGTTAGATATGTTTATTCAATTGTTTATTAAATAAAAATTTCTTGCAATAAGGTTTTTCTTATGATTCCTTCAGACTCATTCTCTACCATTGGTGCTGGTGGTTGTTGCACACCATTATCATCTTCATCATCCTCATTCAGTAAATCTGCAATGTCATCTCCTTGCATAATGCATATGTTATGTAGTATACAACAGGCAACAATAATGTCTACAGCTAGTTTTACTGAGTTAGTTTTAATGAACTGTAGGCGACTAAATCTGCCTTTCAGCAAGGCAAATGCTCTTTCAATTACAACTATATTTGATGAGTTACAAGGGTTAAATTTTTTCTCCTGAGGTGTTAAATGTCCATTGTCTCTGAATGGAGTTAATAACCATCTTCGAAGGGGATATGCCCAATCTCCCAATATATAATAGTTTATGTTGCACAAATGTAAACCGTCATCCCATAAGTCAGATTGTCTTAAAACACGTGCATCATGAACACTGCCTGGATATCCAGTGAATACATGTGAAAATAACATATTGTGCAAGCATACAGCTTGAAGCTGCAGAGAGTAGAAATGTTCTCTATTAAAGCCTAGCGCACACAGCTAACTTTCGCCGACTTTCAGAAAAACAATGTTTCGAGTAAATGTTTCTGGGAACCGCACACAGCTGTCTGAAAGAGCACACGACCAACAATTGCTGCGTCAGATACGGCAGACAGCGCCACCATAGGCGAGTCAAGTCACATGATGTCTACAAAACAATTAAAGAACAATATTTTTCGATTCGTCTGATTTTCAATGGGCTTCATCTTTGGGTGATAACAAACACTCACACCAAGTTTCGACAAAATCCATCAAGAAACCAGCTCTCTATCGTGTCCACAAACAATTGTGGACAGACAGGCGGACAAACGGTCTCCGTGAAAGTTACGCTGGCGCTCTGCAACACGGTAATGAACGGCGGCCATTTGACCGGACTACATCAATGTTATCACGTAATCTTGTGATTCTGGTAGTTCAAACATCAGAGACGGGTCATTCGAGGCTACAAGTATTTGTAAACAAATAACACGAAAACAAACAGACATGTAGTTAAAATGATGATAAAATGCGTAAATGGTGAACAGATAGTCACTACGTATCATTAAATGCACGAGCAGGTGTCAGAAAATTCCTCCACAGATTCTATTGCTATGAACTATATCTATGTCGCGACTTTACAAGCAAGTGGTAAAGCGTCAAAGTAAAGAGTCTCGCGCATGAAAACACAACGAAAAACACCATTCATTACCGAGACAGATTATGGTTTACGGAAACTGCCGAGGATTGCCGATTGACAGGCGGATAGACAGACAGACGGACAATGTGTGGGCGTATACAAAAGTGAAGACCAATGAACATTTCCCGAGAGAAATTTATACGTCAAGCATACTCAGCAGGATGTATACCTTTTAACAATATACTATAGTCACAGACACATTTTTATTTTGTAGGTGAAACCTTTCACAGTCTCTCATATGCATATCGAATCGGTGAGAGAACAATATCTGGCATTAAACTTGCTTCACTTTCAATGCTCCATTCTGCCGTGGCTTCTTCGACGGGGGTCGCCATTTTGTAAGGCCTATCACATGACAGCAGCGTGAACGCGTATTGGTCGACGTCGCACACGGCCAACTTTTGTTGTAGGATTCGCCAAACATTGTTTTTGAGTTTTTATTCACCGCACACGTCCACCATTTGTTGAAAACATTGTTTTACAGCAAAAGTTGGCTGTGTGCGCTAGCCTTAAAATAACGTTGGGCATGATTTTGAGGTTTATTAATTGGAGGGCCAAGAGCACAAGTGATCCAAGTCAAGGCATTCACGTTTTGAGAAAATCGACATCAAAGTTGAAATCATCTCACATCTAAATGTAACAACACATCATTTGCATATTCTGTCATCACTTCCATGTCATTTCTCTTATTTGTTTGTGCTTAATAAGATGATGTATCTTTATTGTGAATGGAGTAATTCAGTTTTGAAATATTCTTAGATCACTTGACCACAATGAAATTTCTGTTATTCCAAGGAAATAGTTCAGAGTAACACATGGTATACTGAGTTATATTTGGGGTTATTTAATTCAATTTGATTGCAGCAATTTATCATAAAGCATTTTAATGTCAACAAGACAATATGTGTTATACTGTTTAATATGCACAAGGGTTTGATTAAAAAAATGACTGCTATTTTGACTTTTTAATAAATGAAACAACCGAACATGTCAGTTTGCAACAAAACTTATTGGAAAATGAAAAGAGGGTATTATCATTGACATATTTAATGAACATCATTAATTTGAATCATTGGTGTTTGTTGTAATACTTGGATGGGCTTCTCTTTCTTTCTGCTTAGTTTCAGTGTGTGGCAGTGATTTATAATATTCATGGTGAATAGGTGGAATATACTTAAGAAGCTTCATAAGATCATCATACTTTTCTCTCTTAAAGCCACATAAGCCCAGACTTGGACATTGAGGAAAAGTCTACTCATGGTTTTTTTTTTAAGGTTAGCACTTAGAAATGAATATTGAACTAAACAAAAATCGATTCCCTTTCGTGGTTCCAATTCTACAGCCATTTGAAGAAAATTTTGATTGTTTATATTTCAACACCGAGTTGATTGAGGGAGACGTCAATAACTCACAAGCTCCGCCCACTACTAGCACGTGCTACTGGAGATTGGAGTGTGACGTCATTTAACTAACACGCCCCCCGCTTGACCTCATTAGCATTTTATTTATGGAAATCATTTTATTAGATCCCGATTTTAAATCCAGCTGCATCGAAGCCATCTGAGTACCCAAAGCCGTGAATTTTAGTTTTTTGACTTAATTAAACATCAAAGATTAAGCTAGAATACCTTTTGTCCCGAAATCCCATAAATTTCATTTTGTAAACAAACGAATCCCGCAATGTGACTTTAAGTGGAATTAAATTTGGATGTGCTCTTAGAATTTCTAAATCCATGACAGAGTCAGCTGTTACATCAGACAGCCTTTTGTTTCTCATAAAATCCACAGTTTGAAAAACACCATCATCTAAATTTTCTTTGTACATCATTTTCATTGATTCTCTTCTAAATTTCATCCACTTGATATTTAACCATTTGACAGGATTACCATCTTCATTTTTCTTTCTATTAATAAGAACTGTTTCAAGTGTTTTCCAATCTTTAAAGGAATCTCTATTTTTATGAATTACTTTAAATTTCTTTTTAGTAGTAGCATTCTTCACCAAGCCCTCCCATTCTAAAGGGGTATATATAGATGAAACTTTCTTTTGGGCTCTGCTAACTGATCCAAAATCTGTATTATTTGGTAGAAAAGAATGTCCTGATTCCATGAATTTGAGGTCAATTGAATCCAAATTACCAATTTTGTTGACAGCGTACATCATAGCAGATGCCATAGGAAAGTTACGATTTTGTCCACCACACGAATCACTGTATGTTATCAATTCGTTGATTTCATGTGGTAGATTAGTTATATGATCGATTAAACATGATGCTACTTCATTTGATCCTCGTTTACCTTCAACTTCGCTCCACATATTCATGTATCCTTTATCTTCTGGATAAGCATGGATACCAAGATTATATGTCCACATTTGACGCAGATAGAAAACTTCATTTGTGTTAAGATGAGGTGTTGGTAGAGTTTTCTCTAAAAGAGTTTTCTCAAAGGTCAGAACCTTTAAATGATTTTCAGTTCTACATCTTTGGATATCTTGATTAGGTTGACTATGTGCTTGACGACCTCTGGACTGGTGAGCATCTCTTTCAGATTGAACATTAATCTTTTCTTCAGGACTTAAATTTGTTTGAAGCTGGGCATCAAATAAGTCACACTTTTAACATGTGTCTTTTTAGGGTTTAAAAAAATGCAAATTAAATTTTGAATTAACAATCTGCTGATAAACCCATAAAGATGCTGGATCTCTCCCCTTATCGTTACAATCAGTACAATACATGGTGTGCATTTTGGTGATGTTTAGTTCGGGGTTCAGATAAGAACGACTGCTTTCAGATCTTCCATAATGACTTACATATTGTGGAAAAGACTTGATATGTTCTTCGATCTGTTGGACAACAACCTCGGGTGTCTTGTTTCTTGGAACTTTTCTCCCTCGTTGATCACTTACTGTAATCATAGTATCGATAGTTTTATTAATAAGGGCATAATGGAATCGCTTGTTTGAAATTCCCAGACAACTTAAGAATACCTGTTTGCAAACTCTGATTTTTTCCCTTGTTAGGTAAAACACTCGAGAAGAGTTACGACGAGATGAATCTGCGTTTGTTCGTCGTGTTTTAATAGATACAATTTTGACAGAGGCTTTTATAAACTGGGTTTGCTGATTCCAATCTCCAATCGAATTAAAGGTTTCAAAGATTCGTTGTCTTGTAACAAGAGGAATCTTATGTTCGCAGTTATTTCTACATTTACAATTTACATTCTTGAACACCTTTTTCGGCACCACAACACCTTTCCTCGTTACATACTCTTCTCCTAAGTTTCTCTTTTTCTTTCTTTCTGATCTTACCCATCTAGTTTCATTTCTGACTCTTTTTCTAGATTGCCTCTCATCATGGGGAGAATCTTCTATTTGAGAAGTGCTTGGTGTAGAATGAACATGAACGTTTTGTTGTGGAGGTTGTTGTTGTTCTTCATATGCAGAATCTGTGTCTGTAATATGAAACATACTACTTCAACAACTGAATTAATAAATTGTGAATGGAACTAAACCCATTAATCAATGCCAATGCAAATCAAAATCCATTGCAAGAATATGTGAAATTAAAAGGCAATTCAAGGAGGAACACCTACCTGAGGATGCATCTGGCTGATATTCTGATCCACTTGAGTCAGAGGCCTCATCAAGGGCTGATAAAACCTCAGAGTCCTCATCAAGGGCTGATAAAACCTCAGAGGTCTTTAGACCACGTTTTCGCCTTTCAGCCATTTTAATTTTGATCATGGGAGACAACTCTCAATCCTTATTAATAATAATTAGATCTGTTGTACACTAATTTGTAAAGACAAATACACGGAAAAGTGATCTAAGGGAAGTTGGATCAGTTTACTATTTGCATTCGTTTATTCTCATTGTGATCTAGTTGAACATGGATCTGTTTTGCTCTGTATGTTATGCGAAATTTACCAGACAAAATATTTATAAGACTGCCATTCATTCAATTTTAGACATAGGATATAGATCGTAGTTCGAAATTCCATTTGGATAAATATTATGAAAAATTGTGTCTGAGGTAGTTAGATCACTTGTGCTCTAGGCCCTCCAATTTTAATATGTGTGCCTTCAACAGCACCAACTATATCCTGAAAAACCATTCCTCTGAGCGAATGTTTGTGCTTCTTTATGCATTTCTTGTTGGTCTGGCCATCTTATGAATCTATGCTTCAAATATTGTAAAATTGACAATATGACACGGTTGCGACAATCTATAACAGTGGCTTCACCGATGCCAAATCTATCTGCTATTTTGTTAATAGTCTCAAGACTTCCTAGGTACCACAGGGTTATCATGATTTGTTTCTCTACTGGTATCGGTTCAATTCCACCAGGTCCTTCGATATTCAATTCAGGGACATCTTTCAGGTAGTCAATAACCTGGTGAAAACACTCCTGGACATGCGAAATAAGCGCTTGAAAACAGAATACAAGTACTTAGGAACTACTGTTTCAACATATCCAACAACTTTGGCTCTTCTAGATGGTCTGAAAAATACGAAAATGGTATAAATCAATAGAAAATGTCTAAATTAACACAATATTGTATATGAAAAACAATAAAAGTTCCAATAATGCACATATTTCATCACTAGGCCTATCAGTCAAATGTTATGTAATCCAAGGGCATTATTTTATTTAACAATGTTTTAAATAAGTCTTTGTGGTCGTCAAGTTCAAGTCAGAAGTGATTGCAAACTTCTCATAATTAGACTTAAATATTGCATATTTTAACAGAAAATTGACATTATGCGTTTAATATGACCTACATTGTTAATGCTGCACATATGGCAATAGAGAACTTTTCATCTCTGTCTCCCTCATCATCAGTGCTGTCTTCGTGAAGGATATCATCCAAAATGACAAATGATACTACTTTTATCATACGATTGTCCACCATTACACTTTCTGTCCAGAACCTGTCGAAAGAACTACTCCGATATTAGTTCCGTACAGAACTTTACACTTCCTGTCCAGAACAAGTTCAGAATTACTCGAAAGCTTGTTCGGAACAGAACACTTGGAACAGGTCCAGAACACCTGATTCGTGCAGACCCCTGATTTGCGAATTCTTGTTTACACATTATCTTGGACCTACCTTCAAAGGTCTATACGCTAAGCCTTTTTTATGAGGTATATCTCCATGGAAACCTAAATTTTTGCAATATCATTTTGTTGTAAGTGAAAAATTAAGCATATATTTGTAGCAAAATTGTCGTAAGTAACATATTAAGGGCGAAAATGTCGTAAGTGAAAGTCTAAATATTTTATTTCCACTATCAAGACAATATGACATCATGAAATGTGTGTATCTGATTCAACAGTAAAATACAATTTTGAGGTGTGACTGTTCTCATTTGAGGATGGAACCTTATATCGATGTATTGCCCTTATGTAATGCATATTTCAGTGGCATTTGTTTTTTTTCACGAAAACTTTGACCCATGGTTTTACTCCTGTAAAAAGAGAAAATGTCATTCCCAGAATCTTTCATTAACTGAGAACTCACGCACCCCCCCCCCCCCCCCCCCCGGACAAATTGGCTGCAGTTATAAAAGTGGGCGTATTACGATGGTCATCGTTTTTTTTAGCTAAACACTCTAAGCTTATATGTCACAATTATTGATGGATTTCGATAAAACTTGCTTCGGGTGTTTTTTGTAATTGCCCTAGGATGAACCCTATTGAAATTCAGCTGAATCAAAGAAATATCTTTGTTGCAGTATACTCATGCTGGACGTATAATTGTTCTATTAAACAGAACAAAGCTGCTGTGGCAAAATAGTTTCTATTTTTCAAAATAAAGTCATGATCTTTATCTTTAAATCAGCATGCACATGGTCAAGTATGAAATGAAATATCCTTCCACGGATATCTTTCTCTTGACTGCAAGGCTATTGACTTCCAAAATGTCAACTAGTGGTGGATTCTGAAATTCCACAATCTTCTCATTGTTTATAGTAAGGCTTTTGACTCAAAAACCTAGATATAAAAAGTGTGAATGAGTTTAACTTGAACACTTAAGCCCCTCTCCCACCTACAGCAGTTGCAAGCCGAGTATGTCTTGAGTAAAATCTGGATACAAATCGGGAAACTCCTAATATCCTCGGAAGGAACTCGTAAGGAACTGCTTGGCAATTCGACACACTCGGTTGTAACTTGGCTGTACTATGAATTATTGCCATTGTTCATGAAAACTGGTTCAATATTTAGCTTGTTAAAATTCTACAGGCCTCAATTTTTGACAGATTTTTACCAAACTTGTGAGTGTTCTAAATCACCCAATAAAAAACTCAAAAAATCAAATAATATTTACTATACATTATTGCCCTTGTATGTGTAAATGCATTCAATTTTTAGCTGTTAAGCACTCTACAAGCCACAATAAATACACTGTAAGGTACAAATCTTTATGGATTTTGACGAAACTTGCTGTGAGTGTTCATAAAAACTCTATTGAAAATCAGTAAAATCAATGAAATAATTACATTGAATTGATATCAATATTTAATGATGAATTTTGTTAAAATTAAAATAAATACATATTTGAAATGTTGATTTTTAGCTCGTAAAAGCTTTAGTTCTTTTTCAAACAAAGCTGCTAGTGGACGTATGTTATCTTCATGAAATTTGTGAGAATTGCAATGGAAGATCTAGGACAAGTTCAAATTTGAATTATTATTTTTTTTTATTATTATTATTTTGTGAGTATGGAGGTATTACGTTGCCAAAATTTGTCGATTGTGTTGCAACGTTAAAATACCAATGTCGTAATTACAAAATGCATTTGTCAATGCTGCGAAGTACAAAATACATTACTCTGTATTAACAAACCTTGCAGAATAGACTTTTACACAATAGCAAATTGAGTATCCAGGCGCATAATTCTCAAAATTTTCTTCCAGTGATCCCACAACCCACAAGTTGTCAGGAAATCGCATATTTTGTGGGCGTCTATTTCTCAACATTTTCAAAGCTAGATTCCTCAGAACCTATACAAATTATTTTGAACCTTATATTCGGTGGAAAATGTCGTAAATTAGCGTCTATGCCATGCGTCTAAAAATTGTCTTCTGGTGGCATTGCTGTCCCTATACAATAAACCTTAAATTCGTCAGGAAATAACCTTGATACCAGATGTACGGAACTGTATAGGCTTAAAGCCTGTTGACGTTCCGGTCTTTACTGTATCTAGAACTGGATATCATGGCGTTCTGTACTGCTCCTTTTTCCAAAATTTATCAAGGCGAGACTTAAAACTGTTTAGTGTCTTAGCAGATATGACGTCTTCAGGGAGGGAATTCCAATCGGCCGTTACTCGTTGACTGAACACATTTCCTCTCAATGCAGTCTTATAGTGTCCCCTGAACATTTTCTTGCTGTGGCCTCGTGTTATCGTCCCGTCTTGTGTTGCGAATGAAAAAAGATTCCAGGGTCCAATCGGTCGATGTTGTTGACAAGCTTGAACACCTGGATCATGTCACCCCGTTTTCTGCGGTACTGCAGAGATGGCAGTTTCAAGGACTTGAGGCGCTCTTCATAGCTAAGGTGGGAGATGCTGGAGACAAGTTTCGTCGCTCTCTGCTGGATCTTTTCGACTTCTAAACTGTCCTTCTTATACCTCGGGGCCCAGATCACGTTGCCGTATTCTAAATACGGGCGTACCAATGTGGTGTACAACCTCGGGATCGTGATCCTATCGCTGGTGGTGATAGTCGCCCTGACCATTCCCAGCATCCTGTTTGCCTTCTTGGTAGCAATAGAGATGTGGAGCCCGAAAGTCAGTTCGTCGTCTATCGTAACACCCAGATCCTTTTCATCATGGTCAGATGTCAGTGTCGTGCCATTCATCTCATAGCTCCTGTTTGGATTGGTACGTCCTAACTACAAAACTGTTCACTTTCCCTCATTGAAGCCCAACTGCCAGATCCTGGACCACTTTGCGAGGTTGTTAAGATCTTGCTGCAACTTCTTGTGTTCTTCCTCGGCCATCACTTCGCGGAATAACTTAGTGTCGTCAGCGAATATTTTGGCTGAGCTTGTGATCACCTCTGGTAAATCATTTATGAATACGACGAATAGGATAGGTCCGAGGACGCTCCCCTGCGGGATGCCACTGCCCACATCTGCCCATTGTGACTCCTGGCCATTCACAATGACGCGTTGTCGCCGGCCTACTAGGGAGTCTCGAATCCACTTTAGTAACAGACCTTTGATGCCGTAGGACTCTAGCTTGGCAAGTAATCACTCATGCGGAACGCTGTCGAAAGCCTTCTTGAAATCCAGGTAGACGACATCTAGAGGTTGACCAGAGTCTAGGATTTATGTCCAAAAATCAAGGCAAAGTAGCAGTTGTGTCATACAAGACCTGCCGGGAACGAAACCATGCTGGGCATCGCAGAAGTAATTTCCTGACATCATGTGTCCCACCAGTTGGTCCCGTATGAGCCCTTCCATGGTCTTCCCGATAATCGACGTCAGGCTAACCGGTCGGTAGTTTCCTGGACACGCTTTTCTTCCCTTCTTGTGTAATGGGGTAATATGCCCAACTTTCCAGTCATCTGGTAGGTGGCCTGTCTGTAGCGACTTCCGGAAGATAATGCACAGCGGGATACTTAGAGCTGAGGCTGTCCTAGGATGGAATCCGTTGGGGGAAATCCTCCATAACTTAGGTCGTGAATACACTGGAGAAGACGTTGTTCAGCAGATTCGCCTTTTCCTCGTCATTCTGGGTGAGTGTGCCGTCATCAGTTTCTAACGCTCCTAATTTTGGTCGGTTCTTTAGATTGCTGTTGGCATAACGCCAAAACGCCTTCGGGTTCTCTTTCATGTTGCGAGCCAGGTCTTGCTCAAAAGTCTTGTATAAACTCCTTGTAGTACGGGTAAGGGCATCATGATCACTCGCCGCCCGGACGTAGTCATGTGTTCCCGAATTTCCGTTGCCGGCAGGAACATTGACTCAAATTATGTAGCATCGCAGTTAAATAAAAAACAGGTATAAACATTTATTCATTGACAGTTTAGGAATTAAATAACACAACGTCAAAACGTCTCCACTGACACACTGTCACACTAACAACTTTCCAATTTCCAAACAAAAAAACTATCCTTAAATCAGTTGGAAAAAAGGTCCAAGTTACTGGAAAGAAATCCACCATACAAAATAGGCAGTTCTTACACAAACAAAATCATTTTCATTCGGTTGTCATCTGCTGTCAGCCCTTGAGCGTCGGATGTCGGACGTCGGTTAAGAAAACAGTTCCTGCTCCTACATCACTCCCAAACTAATAAAGGTGTTCTAAATGGAACACACCTGCTCTCAAACGAACAGCATAAGTTTAAATAAGCTTTCAAACAAGCTTTAAATTAAAGTTTACTTCATATTTTAGACATGGGCTTATTCAACGTCAGTAGGAAAATCAACGCAGAAACGCCACTTTACCGCACATTTACCAGACGTCAAAATATCAAGGGGCATAACTCTAAGCAATCTTTTGGCTTCTGACAACAAAACCTAAATACAGTAAAACCCGCAAAAGGTAGCCAGTCGTTAGTTTGGACGTACTTTTTATTTTTTTATTTTTTTTATTTTTTATTTTTTTTAATTTTATTCAATACAAAATATAATATAATACATTACAAATGCATGATATATATAATTAAGTATTTACAATAGAAATCAGTATTATATTATGAACAAAAGAGAAAATATAGATTGGAAAGATTGATAGAATGAGATAAGAAGACAAATGAGGAACCCCTGAGGATGAAATTACGACCAAACATGCACCAAAAGGGCTTGAATTGCTATCAAAATGATCTAATAGCCAGTCAATGTAAGATTATTAAAAAGATCTGGGAGATACTTCCACTTTTCAGCAATAATTTCACTATCATTATTAAGTTCAAAATTAGCTGTTTCTTGTAAAAATCTTTTAAAAGCCCTGATGCATGGAGTAACATTATTTGTTTTCGATTTAAAGATGAAGAGTTTTGTGAGCAAGATAAGATGATTAATAAAATTAACCTTGGATTCCTCTAAAGTGTCTATGTCTTCTTCATAAATACCTAAATGTTTTTTCGCTGTAGATAGTTGAAGTTTAATATTATTAAAGTTTAGAATTGATTCGACAACAGTCCATAATTTTTGTGAAAATTCACAGTAGATGAAGAGGTGTTCAAAAGTTTCTAAACATGAATTACAGAAATCACACAAGCTTGAATTGACTAATTTCATTTTAAATAATTTTGTATTTGTGAAAACAATTTGGTGAAGATACTTAAAACTGAAGGATCGTTGTTTGGAGTTAATGCATGTTTTATTTATTGTTTTAAACAGTTGTTTCATATTATTATCTGAAAGCTTTATATTCAGGATTTCTGCTTCCTCTGTTGAAGTTTCATCGCTGTTTTATTCATCCACAATTTCTTCCTCTTGTCATTTTTTGGACGTGATTTCGGGATATTTGCATTAATGGTTTCTTTGAAAGATGAAGCAAAAACCACCCAAGCGGAGTCAACGTCTCTGTTAGCAAGTAGCTCGTTCCAATCCCGTGAGTTGATGCATACACTTCAACTTCAGAAACAAAGTCATTCAGCTTACTTGTCACGTAAATGATGATACCTCTCCCTATTGTCGTGATCTCAAGGTTTGAGTATGCCTCATAATCTTCAAGTAATAGCTGTTGTGTTGTTGTTGTTGTTGTTGTTGTTGTTGTTGTAGATGACATTTTGGGTTTCACTTCAGTAACTAGTACAATATCTGCTTTTTGTTCATCAGTGACTAGCTGTAGTTCTTTCGTTTTATTTGTCAAAGTGTCTGCATTTGTGTACAGGATTTTTAGGCTTGGCACTGTAACATTTTTTTTGGCGGGGTTTTTGTCTAGTCAGTTTCGGGTGGTTTGTGGTTTGCAATTTTCATTAAAATATAAAGTGTTATATATCACTGGAAAGAGTAAATTAAGCACACTAAGAATATATAAGAGTTTGTGACGTATGTTAGTTGGGTCACGTGACAGAGCTGTTTAAAGTTTAAAAACGCAAATTTCAAATGGATATAGAACCGGAAGTAAACGTCGAACACCGAAAATGGATATTTCATTGGATAGATCTAGTCAAGGGCAATAACCAATATTCATTTTCATTATGCTCCGCAACTACAATAACAACTGGCAAGAAGCCAGACACCGTAATACTAATCGTCAACCAAACCAACACCAAGTACCCTATAATGGCCCTGTATTTCACCGACCACTACCACCTACCAATCGTCGACCACCTACCAACCCAACCAGTTATATTCCACCCCATCGCCGACCAACCTATAACTCCGCTTACCCACCCAGAAATTACCACCGACCTAACCAAGAACAGAAACGACCACCAGCCCATCCACGCCAACCAGTACCCACGCTTAAAGCGGAAGAACCCTTTGTTAAGGTGTTCTTCCAAGTTTTGCAGTGTATTCACCACTTATCTACCCTTACACTTCAGCAGCAAGGTCAACCGGCGTTTACTTTCAAGCGCAAGGTCCATGAGTTGGATAGTTTTATTCGTCCAGCAATGAAATCACCCGCTGTAGATGCGAATATTAGATCCCTCAATCGGATATGGCTCTCGAAGGTAACGCAGGCCTTGATCGACCATTACAATTCCACCCTTGAAGAGAAGTTAACCACCATCCGTTCCAAGTCATTAGCACCACCTGCCGTCGATCGCATTATATCCCATGCCCTATCCTGGGCCCGTCGCTCCTATGGGAAACGTCTTACCCAATCTGTGATTACCGAATTTTACCATAAAATTAACAGTACCAAGGCCAGAGTCACCATATCTATACCAACTGCAATGGATGTTGACCTGAATACACCCGCACCTACTAGAGTTTCAGCTGTAGTGAACCAAACCCCTAAACGTGCTCGAAGTTCACCTACACCCAGTCCAGCAGACGTTGGTAAACGCTCCCGTAGAGAGGGCACCCCTCTTCTCTTTTCTCTTTCAGATTCCTCTTCTACCACTCCATTTGAATCTTCACCACGGGACTCAGGTTCCGTAAATCTTTCTGCCTTCTGTAAATATTTGGACCAGCAAGAAACCCCGAATTATCCAACCAAGTCAAGCCATACATCAAAACCATCCCCTCCTCGAACCAGGTCCCGACCACTATCTAATGCTATATTTACACCATCTTCCACTTGTTTACCAGTTCCAATCACCCCGTCGACAACCATTATATCCGCTACCAAACCCTTCTACCATAAAACCGATGACAAATCATCATGGACTCTACCTGCTCTACAGAAATCAACCTTAATTATTGGATCTTCTAACCTGAACAGAATCACCAAAACTGCTTCGGACACCGAAATTCATTCGTACCCTGGTGCCCAGATCAATCACATCCAATCCATCATTGATTCGTACGACCATGTTTTCAAACCAGCTACCGGCATTATTCATGTAGGTCTCAACAACCGTTACCAGTTAGCCAAGACCTCATTTGACCAAGTCCAGAAATTAATCGCCGCCGCCAAACGAACCTTACCTAAGTCCAGAATTTACCTCACCTGTATACCTATCTCTCATAAAATCACGAAGAAAGCCCAACAGAACCTAAATACTTTGAACAAAATGATGATGGATTTCAACACCAACGACGCAACAATCCTACCTCCATACGAAGAAGAATTCGAACCAGTTGATGATGTACATTGGTCTCCAGATACAGCCAACAGCATTTATTCATTTTGGATACACCAGCTTCAAGCATCGAGTAAGTCGTCTTTAAACTAATTACTGGGGATACAAATACCGAGAGGCCACCACTAGGCCAAACTGTTGTTAACTTGAGCCGTAAAATTCTCACATCCCTTCAACATTCAATTTTAGACCGTGGACTTAAATTTATTCCGACCCCGAAGGTAGCCAACATTGACTATCTTCGACCATCTATTGAACGATTTCAACGCAATCTCAGTTGTACTTAATTTTTTCGAAACCATCCCCCACGTGGTGCTAGAACAATGTTTATTCCTAAATCTACGTGGAAACCGCCCAAAGCCGCCATCCATCCTGAAATTTTAGAAGTATTTGATAGTATGAATAGCCAAACAACAAATCTTTCTATTACAAATGAAAAACCTAATCTCACACGGGTAAAACGTGAAGCTTTAAACTTACTTAAGAAAGACGATAGTATTATTATTAAAAAAAAGTGACAAAGGTTCATGTTGTGTCATTCTAAATAGGGAAGATTATATTTTAGAAGCAGAGAATCAATTGAATAATCTTAAACATTATGCCATTTTGCCAGACCCAATATTTAAGGAAACTTCTAAAATGATTAACAATATTCTTGGAAATTTAGTCAAAGAAAGTTATCTCAAACAGAAACAATATAATTATCTGTCTGCCAAACCCGATTGTCGTGAGAAACATTTATACATTTTGCCTAAGATCTATAAGAATCCTATAAAGGAGTGGTTCGTCCCTAATAAAATCCCTAAAGGCCGTCCGATCATATCTGACTGTGGTAGTGAGTCATATGCGGTGTCAGAATACATTGACCATTTCTTACTACCTCTAGCTTGCCAACATAAAGCCTACACAACTGATTTTGTGAATAAAATAAAAAATCTTCGAGTTCCTCAGAATGCCATTCTGATTTCTATTGGCGTGTCTTCTATGTATACCAATATTGATAACACTACCGGGTTAATGGCAGTTCGTAAAGCTTTTAGTAGAAACCCAGATCCGAACAGACCCGATGATGCAATTTTACAGCTTTTAGAGATTTGTCTCAGTCGCAACGATTTCACATTTAATGGTAAAACGTATCTTCAAACTTCAGGAACAGCTATGGGTAAACGATTCGCCCCTTCATACGCAAATCTTTTCATGGCAGAGTGGGAACGTGAGGTATTACACCTTTGTCCCTTTGATCCACTTTTTTACGGACGATTTTTTATACGCCCTCATCTCTCTCTATGAGGACGTATATTGTCGGCACCCCTGTCCGGTCCGTCCACAATTGCTTGTTAACACTCTACAAGTCACAATTCTTTACGGATTTTGACGAAATTTGCTGAAATTGTTTATTATCACCCAAGGATGAACCCTATTGAAAATCGAAAGAATCGAAAAAAATCTAATATGAATTATTGCCCTAGTTATTTAAAACGCGTTCGATTTTTAGCTTGTTAACACTCTACAAGTCACAATTCTTTACGGGTTTTGACGAAACTTGCTGAAATGGTTTATTATCACCCAAGGATGAACCCTATTGAAAATCAAAAGAATCGAACAAAATCTAATATGAATTATTGCCCTTGTTCTTTAAAACGCGTTCGATTTTTAGCTTGTTAACACTCTACAAGTCACAATTCTTTACTTACTTTTGGGAGAAGGAATTTCATCTGATGATCTCAAAAGAGCTGATCTTCTTTTTACTACGTTAGTAAAAGCAGCAGAAGGCCTTTATGGTAAGGCATTAATGGGACTTAATGCGCACAATCTCCTTAATCTTGTTGGATGTGTGAAGAAATAATAATAATAATAATAGTTTATTGCAGTATTAAGGCCAGGGCCCAAAGATACAAACATAATACAAACATTTTTACATATATGTACAATTTCATTAGAGCACATTAATACATGTTCATAAATTAATAATGAAGAGCGATAAACAACATGTTTCTAATTTAAAATGAGAGACGTTTATATATAATGCTATAAAGAACCTTTTCAAACTGATGTCGCCTGATCTAAATATCTAGAAATTGCCCTAATAACATCAATATCTTCATTAGAACACAACTGTCTAAATTTCATATAAGTAGGAGTAGAAACAAAGTATTCTGGTAGAAGACCGTTTCTAATATCACTATAACGAGGACAAGTTAATACAAAGTGAAAAATATCTTCTGATAAATAATTACATAATGGACAACGAGGACTACTTACAATTTTTCTTTTAAAAAGAACACATCCAACAGGAAAAAGATTTAGTCTTAATTTCGTCATATTCTGTTTTATATGAAATGAGATATTCATTGATAGATAAGATTCTTGACATACATTAATCTTAAACATTGAATATATTTGTAAGCTTTCACTGTTCTGCAATTTTGACGACCATTCTTGCAAATTAATATCGGTAAGACGAAGTTTAAGGGATTCGATGAATAGTTTGGTGTTGCCAATACTTTCTTGATACCAAACAAAACCAAAACCTATTGAACACAAAAGCAGTCTCACTTTCGTTGCCCAGGTTACTCTGCCAACAGAGTCAAAATTGAGTAACATTTTATAAACTTGCTTAGGGTATCTGTTATTCGGCATTTGTATGAGTTTTATCCAATACTTCACACATGACGCCATATAGTATATAGCTAGGTCATGACGACCACATTCCCCTAGAGCACCTGTAGTGGAACTGCTTTTGTGAATTCCAAGAACAGATTTACAAAATTGTGAGTGAACAGTTTCAATATCATTCCTGTATTCATACCCCCAAATAGCACTGCCATACATAAGTATTGGTTTAATCATAACATCAAAAATCTTAAAGCTAATATGAATTGGAGGTGACTCTACTTTACGGAGCAAGGCTTGAATAGGAATTAAGGCTTTCCTTGCTTTTATTGACATAGTGGTTATAGCTTTACTCCATATTAACCTGGAGGAAATCGTCAACCCTAAATAATCCCCGATAATGAACTATTAGACCTATTAGAAATATGTCTTAATAGGAATGACTTTAGCTTCAATGAAAAAGTTTATCTTCAGATATCTGGCACTGCCATGGGGAAAAGATTTGCACCATCATATGCAAACATATTCATGGCAGAATGGGAACGAGAAGTGTCTCCACTTTGCCCATTACTTCCTCATTTTTATGTCCGCTTTCTTGACGACATTTTTATAGTTTGGACCCACACAATAGATGAATTCTGGGAATATTTCGATATTCTCAATAATTACCACCCTTCAGTAAAACTTACCGCCAACATTAGCGAAAACCGTATTGATTTCCTTGATACGACAGTATTCAAGGGCAATGATTTTACTACTTTTGGAAAATTAGATATCAAGGTTTTCTTTAAGGAAACTGACACTCACCAACTTTTGTTTAAATCCTCTTTTCATCCTAAACATACATTTTCGGGAGTTATAAAATCCCAAATATTACGGTTTCACCGAATTTGCACGCTTGAGGGGGACTTCGAGGAGGCATGCTGTATTGTTTTTACAGAATTACAAAAACGTGGATATTCAAAACGATTTCTTCGAAAAATAAAAAATTCAACCCTTTGTGAAATAAAAGCCAAAGCCAATGTTCCTTCCACCACCGACCTCTCCATAAAGTCTGAACCCTGTTCCAAAACATCTTGTTTGACCTGTCCATTCTTTAACTCAACTCGTTTCTTTATCAACACCCTAAATAATGCCAAATTTCCAATAACAGAAAACCTTTCATGCAACAGCAGCAACATCATCTACCTTATTTCGTGTACAATCTGTCAAAAACAATACATTGGGGAAACTAAAAATAATTTAAGAAAACGATTCAATGGCCATAGATTTGATATTAATCACAACCTCGACAAAACGGTGGCTAAACATTTTAACCAGGCAGACCACAGTATAAATAATGTCCGAGTTACCCCTATTGAAAAGATACAGGAACAAGACGATATCCCAACAAGAACTTACAGACTTCTTCGAGAAAATTTCTGGATAAATGCTTTAAATACAATGCGGCCTAATGGTCTTAACGTCCAGGTAGATTATCAGATAATTCCTTTTGTTATACTTTTCAGTAGCACAGCTTGCCTAGCCATACCAATTGTCAAAGAACTGTATAAGGAACTCCAACGTCTTTTCCCTGATATATTTCAAAAACAATTAGTTATCGCATTTAAACGTAATAAGAATTTGAATGACATTTTAGTTCACGGAAGATTAAAAGCCATAACAACGTAAAGTTTCTTTTTATTTTAGTTTTCCTTTTACAGCTGATGCTCCTTCTCATTTAATCATTCTATATATTTTTTTTTAGTTTCACAGGATGTTGGTTACTGAAATATAAAAAAAAAAACTACGATCCCATTCCTTTTAATTTTATCTGATATTCTAAGATTTATAATGATCATTGTAATTAAACAAATTTTTGTTGTGGATTGAGCTGAATTTTCACCTCGGCCTGTGCTTCCGTAATTCCAATTATATATTGTTGTTACAACCACTCTCACCTAAATAATTGTAGTACGATACACATTCTAATGTATGGTTATTATAATAAAAATTCTCATAATTTCTAAGGATACCCCCATTTCTGAATACCACAACTTTTGTTTTAGAAAGGTTAACTGTCAAATCAAATTTATTACAAAATAATTCTAAAATCTTAATTTTTCGTCTCAGATCTGCTACAGTATCAGATAATAGACTTAAATCGTCTGCATAAAGCAATAGCATAATGTCTTGGATGTCTTGATTAGTGAAAATTCCCCTGACATCTTCTTTGCTCATACTGTCTATTAGCTGGTTTATATACATACAAAAAAGTAAGGGACTAAGGATGCAACCCTGGCGTACACCAGACAAACAAGCAAAATAAGGGGTTATATTTGAGCCTTTTTTCACACAAGATGAGACTGATGAATACATACTCTTTAAGGCATGAAACATTTTACCATTAACACCTTTCTCATTCAATAATGACAGTAATTTAGTTCTGTTGATTGAATCGAATGCGCGGGAAAAATCTACAAATAAGCAGTACATACGTCCCCTGGGCTTAGATAGGTACTTTTGGACAAGACCTTGAAGTGTAAATATTTGGTCCATAGTGGAATAACCTTTCCGGTATCCGGCCTGTTCCTCATAATATTTACCTTCAATTTCTGACCATCTCTGTAACCTCTTATTTAGTACGGCACTATAAATCTTTCCTAAACAGTCAAGTAATGTGTGAAGAAATGGGGTCCATTGTGGGCATGGTCCTGTTTCTGTTTTGAATCATTCAACGGAGAAATAAAAAAGAGGCATTCATGGCACAGGCAATGTTTGTAGAGGAATTTTCTGGTCTAAGTATATTCGTAGTATGATTGGTCATGATGATACATCTAGTAAATCAAACACGAAAGAATTTCTGAAGCATCTTATTTCTGGACACTTAATTTCTGAAAAATCAAGTATTCAAGCGAGTCAGTGCAATGTGCTTCATGCAAAAAAAAAATAGATACAGAGTTGCCTCATTTTGAAGACATTTGTAACCACCTTGCTGACATTACTGGAGACAAATCAATTGATGATTATAAACTAATGCTCAAAAGAAAGTACCCACCTATATATTTTGCATTAAAATCAACAAAAGTAAAAATTAAGTGATAAAACCACTGTGATGCATCTCACACACGGTCAACTCAATGCTTTATGTGAAAAAAGTATGAAAAAAGTGAACGCATCAAGCAAACGGCGCAAAAAAAAACAAAAAGCGACAAATTCTGATGTTGCACTAAATGCACATCATGGTGGTATAAAACAGCTTACTGGACACGTAAGCAACAGAGGCACAAGAAAAACACAAAAAGCATGCCTTGTTTGAACCAGATTGAAACAGAGAGAGAGCTGTGGAGATGGAATACTCGGCTGCAACAGCAAAACTGTAACAAGACTGATGCGGCGTTTGAGGTACACAGGCAATACATCAGACAAGCCCAGGAATGACCGACTACGTTTCACAACACCAGTTGAGGACTGCAACATCAGGAACATTCATCCGTGGAATCATTTTGTTCCTGCAACGTCAATGGCACCGGCGACATTGGGGCACCATATCAGCTGACACTCGGTGTCCTGGCGACTAAGGGAACGTCATATTGGAGTATGTTGACCCAACTGCAGAGCGCATTCGACACAGACGTCAACGATTAACATGGGCCTGGAGAACTTGACAATGCCAGATACGTGATTGCCAACGCCCTCAGTGCGATTCCATCACTTATTGTACTGTTCTTCACATTCATATTGACCGTTTTCAGATGCATCAAAGTGGTTTTAACTCTTTATTTTTTGCTTTTGAAAATTTTAACTGTAATATGAAAAAAGTGGGTACTTTCTTTTGAGCATTAGTTTATGAAGGCACCTAAAGTCACAAGGAATGGCTATGTCATATATAACTTTATACGAAAGTGAAGAAAATAATTTTTTTTTGCATTAGGATTTCTGAGGGAAATGCATCCAAATACATGGAAGTTGAGTATTATCTTCTCCACTCTGCATCCAGCCGTGTGTTTGCTGTTGGAAATTACTGAACTGTAGTTGGCAGCGTTCTTGATAACGAGTTCCACATATCATGCAGGTTAAATTGGAACGGTAAGTATTGTAAACCAATTTTGTTCTTTGCATGTCTAAATTAACCAAGAATATGCATCATCAATTTTTACAGTATTTGACTATGTAAGTAACAAAAAGGCAACTGAAATGCTTATTAAGAAAAAAAATGGAAATTACAGTTTAATTCATTGACAAACACTTGTGTACTTCGTATAATTTTCCACCTTTCAGTTGAAATTTTGATTCCTTACACATGTACATTTATCTGATAATATACCATAATGAATATTATACAATTGGCTTGTTTTTTCAGGATTGGATGTATTGTGAAAAAGGTGGAAACACTTCAGGATGTTATGGTTAAAATAACAATAGGCGAAAAGAACTACATATCAATTATGCCGAATACTATAGAAAGAAATTGAAGATTTGCAGATCCAAACTTGATGCCCTTGTACCATGGGTTATTAACTATATGAATACAAGATAGTGGACCACAGCCATAAACGCCCAACGAAAAAGCCTTCAATTTATTCAGGAGTAAACTAAACTTTCTCAAACCTTTCGATTGAGGAATAAGAACATCCATTTTAAGTTTCATCAAAATTGGTTGAAAACTAAGATAGTAATAGTATACTCAAGATTTGGGGCAACGGCAATAACTTGCTTCTAACGATCAAAAATAGCTCAAATTCGAACTTCATCTTTGTTTTATGTATATGTAAACATATATCAAATTTCATTTGACAAAAACTCTAGTTTTTAGAGCGTTTACGAGCAAATGTTGACTGAAGGACGGACAGAGGTGCCGACAATATACGTACTCATAGAGAGATGAGGGTGTATAAAAATGTGCATAGAGAAAAAAAAAAAATTTCAAATTTGTTTATAATGATTTTTTTTTGTCATATTCTGTGTCTGTGATGCATTCTTGATAAAAAAAAATTTTTTTTATTTTTCATGTCGGATAAAAATGATATTCTTGCATCCGGTGGAATACAGCCCATTGAATAAATATATGGTGATTCTGTGGTTCTTGCAATTCCACTATAACCAACGCGTTTTATATGGTTTGCCAGGCATGGAAATATACGTACACTAGCAGCTGTCGTAAATGAATATCTTTAAATGAAAAATAATGTAATCAAAATTAAAAATCATTACAGATTACGAGCTACAAATTAAACACGATTTCAAGAACAAGGGCAATAATTCATTCATAAATATTTTTCAAGTTTGCCGATTTTCGAAAGGGTTTATCCTTTGGTAATTATTAACACTTACACAAAGTTTCCTAAAAATTGTATAGATGGTCAACAAGCAATTGTGGACCGACGGACATGGGTGACTACAATATATACATCCCCTATTGATGTTGAGACATATATGTGTTAAAAGTGAAATAAAACTGCAGCCCCCAAATTGACAACCTCTAAATGTAGCATAATTTCAATATATCAGACAGACTGATGTATGTTCGTTTCACTTACCGTCCAAGTTATTTTCCAAACCAATATTCAGTTCAATAATTTTTATAACTTATGTTTTCATTTCAGACCGGAATCTATCATAATTGATGAAACTGATATAGTTTATGAACAAACACACAACTGTTAGAAAGCATCACTACATATGATTCTCTAGAGGCAATCGATACCGTATCGATTGCATTCTATGGAACACAAATAACACAAATGTAAGTGTATGCTTATTTTCTTTTAGATATCAATATAATAGTCTCAACCTTATTAAAGGGGAATGTTCACCATTTTCGAGGATCGATTTGGGCCTTGAATTTATGTAACAAGTAGTTGCCTTGCAATATACGCCCACCTTCCTTATAAATTTTTAGTATATCAAGAGCATTCCCCTATTGGTGTCAAATCGTATCAAAAAGAACAGTTTCAACATGATGAGTAAATACAGAGTCGTCGCCAGTCAAATTTGGGTTCTAAAATTGTTTAGAAGTCTACATTTGATTGCCTTAAGTTCTTTTAGGTCTTGGTCAAACCATCTTGCTGATTGGGTTACACATTTAGTCCTGCAGATCATTCCAGCTTGCTCACCAGTTCTACGTAGTAGTTCACCCAGTTTATCTACAACATCTGACACATTGTTATCAATTTCATCATACAGATCCGACAATTCATTTAGACAGTTTTCACTATTTACGATAGACATAAATTGTTCACAATTTTTCGATATCCACTGGAGCCTAGTTCTTGTAGTACTGGTATGTGGTGTTGGTCTTTTATCATTTACCTCAGATGATCCTACAGATAGAGAACATAATAGGAAAATGTTTAGTTATGTCACATTTCAGCACTTCGAAGGTTTTGATAATTTGGTAAAGGTCAGGGGAGACAAAGATGAACACTCTTGTTCCATTTCCACTGATATATGTGAACTATGTTTTCTACCATTCAGGATAATAAAGTCATTCTCGATACATAGGTTAAGAAAAATTTTCCAAATGTGTTTAATGTCACATCCCTATTCATTCATTTATTAACATGAATTGGTCTGTTGACATCATTATAATAGACCTCAAGACTTGGGATATGTCGCGCATCATCCACAATTATAATCTGGCGAATTGGATGTCCTGGCATTCATATCACCCATGATCAGAATCTCGACGTCACCAAATTTTCCCTATAGCTGAGTCTAGCAGTCCTATAGCACAGTTCGTATCTCTGTTATAGAAAATAGAGTCTTTCGGTGGGATATATATTCCTCCTACTACAACGTCTCTGTCAAAGCCTAAACACGATCCATTTACTTTAAGCCAAACCATTTCATCATAGTTTTCTAGTAAACGAGTTGAATATTTGCATATCGAATTACTTACTAGCATTATAACACCACCAGACACTCTGTCTGAGTCACAGTATCGCATTTTTTCATGCAAAGAATATCCATCAAACGAGTCACTGAAGGTACCTTTTTTCCTTTGAAATGTTTCCAGAAAACAGATAATGTGGCAATCCTTGATTATGGAAAGAATATCTTCTCGGTTGTTAGATAATTTGCGCTTGAGTCCCTCTATATTCCATGAAAGAAATTTCAAGTTGTTAAGAGAATTGTTGTATCCTGAGTCACGTTGATAGTTGATGATTGTGCTGATCAGTCTATTTTGGCGATTTCAGAGATTTGGGGTAAGATTGATGCAAGATCTAAGATATATGATAAATCATTTAAAGAGGTTCAGCAATTGGCTGCAACATCTATTGTTCCTTTGGTTAAGTTAGCAGAATTACTTAAGCCAAGCATCATCAGAAATGAGCAAGATAAATGTCTTTTTTCGGATTAGCCAAGTGCAGTACCACCTGTCTCTTAAACGACGATATCTCAGACATGTTCTTAAAAAGAGGTATGCTGATTTATGTAATGTTAATGTGCCAATCTCTTCAATGTTATTTGGTGATGATATCATGAAAGAAATCAAGAAATGTGATGCTTCCACTACTGTAACTTAACCTCCAATGAAGCCAGGTTTTAATAGATTTAATACCAATAATTATAATAAGAGTAGACATTGCTTTGGTAATAGAGGCCGTGGTGCTAGAGGTTCTGTTTCAGGAGGGAATTATAGGTATCAGCCATACAATTATAGTGGTAATTATCAATATTCTGGTTAAATCTTAGAAGACGGTTTTTTTATCACAGGATCCCCAGACCTTAGGAACACAGGGGTAGTGAATGAGTTTATTCCAGTACAAACTGTTAACACTGTAGATAGTAATGTGGTAAGTTAAGGGAATATCCGATTTTGTATTGATAAATGGAAAGCATTTACTAGTGATCCATGGATCCTTCAGATAGTTAGTGGGTACAAAATTGAGTTTGTTGCTGCTATTTTTCAAAATAAACTTCTAAATGATATTCCTTTAAATGATTTTCAGAAATCTATCATAGATAATGAAGTGAGGGAGCTAGTTGCTAAGGGTGCAATTTTGCCCAGTGTGTGGGAAATTTACCAATTTGTTTCAATTTTTTTTATTGCACCCAAACCGAATGGGAAATTAAGGCCAGTTTTTAATCTAAAGCCTTTGAATGCTTATAAAACAAGGTTCTTTATTTGCTGAATAAAGATGATTTTCTTTGTTCCTTTGATCTTTGTGATGCATATTTTAGTATTCATATTCATGAATCTTATCAAAAATATTTTAAATTTGTCTGGATGCTGCTGATTGGAACAAGAACCTTTCTAAGTTTTATTTTAGAGATATGCAGTCAAAAGACACTGGGTTTGCATCAGCAGTGTTAAGTTAAGATAATAGTTGTGTACATACCTTTGTTTCTGGGTTTATAGCTTTGTTTTGAATCAGTTTTGTAGCTTTGAAGTTGCTGTTTATACATGTGAAAGCCGGAGGCTTTACGGAAAAAATGTCCCCTCATCCAAATGAAGTATGAAATATGGATGAGAGGCATTATTGAAGTAAAGACGAGGCTGAGCATGTATAAACAGCCTCTATTATGGTTTTGGTATAAAAATTATTTTTAAATGTTGTATGTTATACATTTTTCAGAAGTGATTCATTTACAAAACTCCTTCTTTAATGATCGCTTACCATGTTGGTATAATAATGTTGGCATAATATTGTTGTTTACACATGCTCAGCCTCTGACTTTACTTCAATAATGCCTCTAATCCAGCATTCATACTTCATTTGGATGAGAAGACATTTTCTCGTATCAGTCGCAATAACGAATCGGCTATATTCTTTGGTCCCAGAATATACCGTACTATTAATTTGTAAGGTCAATTATCGCAAATACATTCGATTTTGGAGAATAAATAAACTCAAGTGGTTTATGATCTGTTCATAGTTCAAATTCGTTTCCGTATATAGATATAAAAATGAAATAGCTCACAGGCGTGTTCACGGAAGTTCTTTTTAAGGATATATATATATATATATTTTGTTATTAAACCGCAGAACTCTTGTACAGTACCTCAATACAACAGACAACTGTTCAGTTTTTGACAAGTCCTCAGCTAACACAGAACAGTATTCTCGGGGTTTTAGCTATTTGACACACTGCAGGAAGGCAAATTGAAGCTATATTTTTGGATTTTTTTTTATCAAATTCGTCAAATTTTCAAAATGAAATGAAATGTATTAAGGAGCACCAGCACCCAATGGGCTATATAGCTCCAGAACACGATAAAAATAAACATGTCAAAACAAAACTAAAACAGTAAAACAAACATGAAATAGATAAAACTAAAACAATATCACAGAACGAACAAAATTAAAAGCCATATCACAGTACAACACCACAAACCGGTATTCATTTTTTTCCCATTAAAGTCAAAATATAGTTATATAATTTTCTTGATAGACTATACCATCTAATAGTTTGATAATCGAAACTTTTCAGGGTGTCTTATACATACCCTATCAGGAAATGCCAAATATGTATCACTTTACTCGGTTTTCATCCGTTTCTTATTATCCAAGGTTGAAGAATGATTCCAATTTTTTGAAATATTTCCTGTATTCATACTTAATTATAATTAATAATTACTATTGTTGAGGACGATGTCGAAAGAACAAAGGCCCATTCTAAAACTATGATTTATTCCATGAATATACAGTCAAACTATTGTGATGTGGAAGCGTGCATGTCTCGATTTCTAATGCTATTCACACAAGTGAGGTATGATGGGAAATTAAAGGTGTGCTATACCTGCACTTTACCACAACCTCGAACGGTTGCGCTCGATTAAATTTCTATTTTACACTAACCCCCCTCCTTGGGGAAAGCAGAAAAGTTCTTTGTCTTTACAGTTCTAAAACAATAAGCTATGTCACTTCCTGTTTTTCTTTCTTGAATAACAGAATCAACGGGCACCCAATGAGAATTTTGAATGTACCAAATATTATGTTAGAAGTGTACCTCATACATGTAAAGGCTAGAGATCCTCTTCACAATTCATTTACGACAACAAAAGGTGTACCAATCTCACAAAAGAGTTGAACGTGAAAAAGTTTTGTCTGCTTTTGTTAAATTATTAAAAAAAGAGAATGTGTTTAAAAATTAAGCCAGGAAGACATCATAAATCATTCAAAATCATATCATTGAACGGGTATGAAAATGTATAGATACAAAAAAAGTTAAAGCCAAATTGAACAGACTACAAAAAGCAATGTAAATTAAAATGGAAGTTTCAGGTCAAATGCTTCATTGTTAAAGTATCATTCATTTCATAGTTATGTAAATAGATTTATGTTTATTTAAATGTTGGTAATAATGCTGATTATTTTACTGATAGTATGTATTTTATGACTGATTATTTTAACTATAGTATGTATTCGATATTATGTGATTGTAATAATGATCTGTATGTAAATTTGTATATCCATATACATGTACTGGCAATAAATGAATTGACGATATTGGCAGATTTTGATTTGCATGGGCATGTCTGCATACGAAACCCATAGCATTGGCATAAATCACATTTACAGTTATTTTTACAATTTGTATGGTTAAATTCATCATTGTCAAATTTCTCAAATTCTTTCATGTCCTTTCCATCCAGCTTAAATTCAAAGTAAAACATTTTTTCTTAAACATGTGTCTATATCTATTCTCTAAATTCTTTATCAACTTGTTAATGGCTACGTTTGAACGCATAGCACAGTGCAAGACCTTTCCTCCCATCACGTGCACATCTTCCCACTTCTTGTTAGTAATTAAGTTGTGAGTTAAGGCCGGCGCACATTTAACGATTTTTGGACGGAACACCCTACGATTTTTTTTAAGGCGTCAAGTTATCGGAGCGTGCATTCAAAGCACACTTACCGACTTTTTATCGCGACTGGAGCACCTCTAGCGGTCGTTTTCTGAGATTCTATCGAAAACAATATGGCGCCCAATATATACCTGAAATTCAATTGGTTGACTTAAATCCAGGTCACGAAATATTATCGGAATGACCCGCACACTAGCCGAACAGCCACGTCAAGACGTTTTTCTATTTGACATGTTAAATATTTCCCGATCACTCCCGATTTTGTCGTAGGGCTGTCGTAAGCCAACGCACATTGAAAGAGTTTTTGACGCCGTTATAGTTCGATCTATTTTGCAGATTACACATTTTCTTACTTTGCTCAAATATATCAAATTGTTTGATTTTTAACATATTTTTTCTGAAAATATATGTATTGACAATACATACACATATTAAAGATGAGTCCTTCACGGTTGTATTTGATAGCTTCAAATGTTTAGTGAAGATATTGTATTTTACTGGGCTTTTTTTTAGAAAGAAGAAGTAAAACGGCTCGACTGAATTATGAAAATGAAAGTGATAATGGGAAATGTAAGCATGTATTTTGAAAAAGCAATCTACTTTTCAGCATTGAAATCAATGCACTATATATCAAATACATGAAGTTTCTTAATGTTGAGTAACTGTCTAATGAAAGAAACTGTCTAAAATCAGTTTTTGAAACCAGACACAACCAGCTGTCAAAATTTTGTCAAATCGTTATGGTCGAGCACATCAAGTCACCAATGCCTTCTAAACGTTTACAGGGCATCAGATCATTCTACGATAAATCAGAAGCTTACATTCGAAGTCTTAAATCGCTTGGACAATGCCAAGAAATGTTCGGGTCACTGTTGATTCCCATCTTACTAGGTAAATTACCGCCTGAATTCAGAACAAATATAACCAGAGAAAACGGCAATGATAATTGGACTATAGAAAGACTCTGTGATTCGATATGTAAAGAGCTGACAATTCAAGAATCAGGTAAAGCTAACTACATGTACCCGAGTCAAGTAGCCACTCCTACCACAAATTTCGTTGCTGGTGTTAGATAAGATAGAAATCGCACACATAATTCAACAAAACTAGGCAATAAATATAGCAATACAAACCAGAGAAAATGCATATATACTGCGAGGGAGCCCATTCATCAATCGAATGCAAAGACGTAATTGAACATCAGCAACGTTTAACAATTATCAAGGAGAAACAACTGTGCTTTAATTGTTTCGGTAGACATAAATAAGTGAATGTCAATCCAAATTGGATTGTAGAAATTGCCACCGCAAGCCACATACGTCACTTGGTCTAAAAGGAAAAGATCGGAAACCAGATCATAAGAGGAAAGAAATGCATACTAATTTTAATTTTTTTAATTCATTTAAAATTTAATACGTGATATATTTCTTTTTACAAAAAATAAAACTACATTTATCATTTTAAACTCGATACATTTAAATCAAAATGTATATATAATAAAACCCAAGCATAAACGATCTCAACCGTAAAACGAATCTCTAAATTCATATAAGAACATTGACATAAGGTGTCTATAAGAGTAAACATAATATTATCATATTATATTATCTAATATTGATGACATCAAATTTCAAAGGAGAGCTACATGAACAGCATTACTGATTAGCTAAGCTTAAATATATCGTTTCTTTTTCTAAGGTTTGATTGGTCAAAGGAATAGTGAATGTGTCCCTTTAACTTATCACATTCATGTTGAACTTTAATATAATATAATACATTAAATATAAACATTGATCATTTAGATTTAGCAGAACGCCTTATTTCAAGTAGCAAAACACATCAAAATAAAATAGATTGATTTCAAAAGGCAGGGAAAATCGACTATCTATCTTGTAATCAAGAGGAGAACATCTTTGTTAAATAAGCTCTTCATTGTCAGAAAGTTCTTCACACTCACTATCCAGAACATCAAACATATTATTATTACTTGCAGTTACTTGTAAGCGAGTCTTTCAGTCTTAATAAAAAGTGAATATATTTTTTAAACCTTTCTACAATATCTTTAAATTCAATATATAGGCCCTCTTCGGTTACAATCTTTCCTGGAGATTCTCCCAATGATTGACAGAAAACATAAAATATTGAATTGTGGAAGTCATCTCTTCGTTTACCATTTGCTGCTCCTGCTCGATCTTTCAATAAAGTTTGTTTTAGGTTTATAGCTTGTTATAACTGTTAGCTCTGAAGAATTTGTGACAAAATCATTCCAGAAGAGAGATGTAGTATATTTGATTATGTCAAAAGATACTGGTATATGAGCTGAATCTTCTTTAATGAACTCATTAAAACTTTGAATGAAATCTTTAATTTTTTTTATTAAGGGATTTAAGCTGTTTAGACGGTCTGTTAGCAACAGCTTGTCCTTCTGGAATAACAAATGCGAATATATCAACAAAATGAAACATTAATTATTCCATACTCCATTACTCATTAGATAGTACATACTTTTTTAGTTTTTTTATAGGCTTCATTTTTTATTATTCTTTAACACTCCGGGTAGGGTAGAATTAGCAGTGCAAACCGTGTTTTTATACGCCCACATGAATACGTGGTCGTATATTGTCATCGCCCCTGTCCTTCGGTCCGTCCGTAAACATTTCTTGTTAACACTATAGAGACTACAGTTTGCAGCGAGTGATCCTATAAATAATATTTTGATATTTGGAGATTTTAACATTGACTTTTTAACCATTTCAAATTCTTTTATTCACAATGCTATGACCCTTTTTAACTTCAGCCAAATTATAGATAAACCTACACGTTACACAGAAAACTCAGAAACCCTTATCGATTTAATTTTGACAGGGCAATAATCACTAAACACTCAAAAACCCGAGACTTCATTCATTTCAAAGACAGGTATGGGATTATAATGGGACTGATTATGACAAATTGAGACAAGCTATTTCGGGTACTGCCTGGGACACACTTGTTGATGAGAGTGATATTGATAATTCTACATCAAACTTTTCATGTGAGTTGACAAGAATTGCAAAACCCATCATCCCAAACAAAATTGTAACTATTAGACCTAGAGATAAAATTTGGATGAATAACACAATCAGAAACATGAGTAGAAAAAAGAATAGAAATAGAATTCATAAAAAAGCTGTCAGATCGAATTCTGAAACTGATTGGAAACAATTCAGGATCATTAGAAACCAGTATGTAAAATTAATTAGAAAATGCAAATCAGAATATTACCAAAAATTAGATAATCAAATTAACAGTTCTGAAAATTTCGGCTCAAAGGATAGGTGGCATCTCGTCAACTCACATACAAAAGGAAAAAACTGCAACAGTAGCCTACCACCTCTTGTCAATAATGGTGTTCCATGCTTTACCCCCATGGACAAAGCAAACTGTTTAAATGAATTTTTCATAAAGCAATCGCACCTTGACAGCACAAGTGCACATCTTCTTACAATCAACTGAAAATATCGACGGATAACGGAGCTACATTCAAAGCCATAAGTTTACTACCAGGAAGCTACGAATACATAGCCATTAACGAATACCTATCTGAATACGCAGGAAGTGTCAATGGTAAAAACAATATTGAATTCGAAGGTAATTTAAATCTGAACAAAATAAAATTGATATATATTCATTGAATACGTTACTAGGATTTGATAAACGAGTATACACCCAAACTGCTCTAGCACCATATAAAGCTAATTTCGAGAATGATATCGATGTGATAAATATACATTGCAATTTGATAAACAGTGGATTTTTCAATAAATTATTTACAGTCTTCCAACATGCACTGTACCGATAGGATATATATAGAGAAACCCTTTCAAACGACATATTTACCACTTAATTTCTTTATGATTAAAGATATAAATCTGGAAATCAAAGATGGCAAAATAGGTTTATAGATTTTGGTAACGAGGAAATTATTATTCAACTTCATTTAAAATCACTGAATAGTTAGATAATCAAAGTCTTACAATAATAAAACGGTGATATGTTTAACTAATTCGCCCATCTCATAAGTTGGAAGTTTGTGGTTGTATCGGTTCCATATTTTATCGAGAAATTCATTCATTTTTAAAAGTCGGTTTTTTGAAGTTCATTTTGATAAAACCTACCTATAATTTGTTCTTTTTCTTGATCGATTAATTCATATGTTGGAGGAGATGTACTATTAACTATTATCTACGATAATATTTCGATAAAAAAAACTTTAAATTTGGGTTTGATATTTAAATTCTTTATTTCATTTCAAACCCCAGAGATTTCATATTTTTATTATAAAATTTACTCCCTTTATCTACCCACAGTTTTTCTGGATGTCGGTTAGATTGTTTCATTATGGTTTCAAATGAGTGTTTGACTGATATTCCCGTTTTGTTTTACAAAGGAATAACCCAAGCATATCTCGTATAAAAATCTATAACTGTTAAGCAATATTTAAATCCTCTTTCGACTGGCATATGAATTAAATCGGCTGACCATATTTCACCTTTTTCGAACACTTTAACTTTCAAAAAGTTTGTAGGAAGATAACCTAATGATTTTTTAATATCAGAACCAAAATAGGTAATTCTTTCAACTCGTTAGATTGTTTAACTGCGTCGCTTACTCTTTCCCTCTTGCGCAATTGAGCCAACGGCTTTAGCTCCGGTTGAAAGGAGTGATTTGTTGTTTGAAATAAAGCTAGCTTCTTTTGGAATTATTTTTTAACCTAGAGAAAATATAGAAGAAAAAGTAACCATCGCCTGAATAATCTTCGAATCTGTGTTGTTCGTGTTTTAAAATTAAACTCATCCTGCATTTTCATAAAATTCTTACAAGACCAACAAACACCTTATGAAATATAGGATGTTAAGGTCTGTTTTGGGTACTATCAGATAGGATGCATTTTACCCTTGGAATTAAAATGAAATAGGGGAAAACGCGTCCTGATAGTACATATACTACTAATAATACCTTATCACAAAGGAAAACCACGAACAAGTTAAACAAACGTTTCGAAATTTTAATGAATTTTCGAACGAGTAAAATTAATTCCAAAATCAGGATATCAGATAAATTAGGATCACCCCAAGGAATGCATCTAAGTCAAGGTTAAAGCAATGAGACGAATTACTAAGTAAATGTTCCCTAGAACATTTACTTAGTAATTCCCTCTCAATTTTATACAGATTACACTTAAAGAAATAATGATAGGCGCCTATCACGACTTCTTTGAGTTAAAACTGTATAAAATTGAGAGGGAATTACTAAGTAAATGTTCCCTTATACATTTAACACTCAAAGAAGTCAGATAGGCGCCTATCGTGACTTCTTTGAGTATAAACTGTACGAGGTGATATTTACTTAGTAATTCGTCTCATTGCTTAAACCTTGACCTAGATGCAGTCCTTGGGGGTGATCCTAATTTATCTGATAACCTAAATTTGGAATCAATCTAAAAAAATTATTAAAAATTCGAAACTTTTTTGAACACGTTTGTGATTTTCCTGGGTGATTAGGTATTATCTTATCTTTTAAATAATGTCCATTTCTTACTTCTATCCTCGACCATTCTCTACATTGCACTTCGTGTTTTTGTTGTTCTGTGCACCTTTTACATTTTTCTTTTTCATAATATATGTATTTTATTTTCTGTCCCATCTGTTATAATTAGTATGTATTTCTTTATGGATAGGAATTTTTTTTATTAAGTTCTCGAAATTTGTATCCAAATCCATTTGATATCAATAAAATGTTTAAATCAAATGTTCTTGTATTTGCTGATTCCGTTTTACATTTGTTAAAATTAAAGTATAGTTTGTTATATGTTTTTAAATGTTAAATAAATTGTTTGAAGAAATGTTTGTTTTATTGGTTATACCCCGATTAAGTAGGTTTTAGTCTGCTAAGATAACAAAAAATAATCCTATTGTTTTCAAAATCCAATTTTTGAACAAATTCCAGGGAAGTCCCCGTTTTTCGTTCCTACATGGTTAGTTTTGACCAAAACGGTGACTTCGTGGGAATGAACCCGTACATCTAATCAGATTTCGTCGATGGAATAAAGAACAACACATTACTAGATGGCGGCTATCAATATTAGCTGAAGTGTTTGTGCCGTACAGTAATCCCCCTCCCCTGAAAAAAAGATAAAGATATCAAAATCCAAAACGTGCGAAACTAAGCTTTCTGGATGCTAAATTTTCTTCGCCCATGAGCCTGACTCCTAAAAAACAAATCTGTGGACGCCGTTGTTTAGTCTCTGTCAAAGTCAATAAGGTTATATTAATCAGTGCATTTAAATTGGTGTTGCTTCTTGTAACCTTCTGGCTTTGACGATATTTTTGATTAACGGAATTGTTTTGCTAGAGAAAAAATGATACACGTCCTCATGCCCATGCCCCTACAAAAAGTATTGTGTGGGTATGCGTTGACTCTACGTCTACAAAGTAATGGTGGGTACACTCTATGCCTACAAAGGGTATGGTGTTGGTATGCGTTGACTCTATGCCAACAAAAGGTGTGGTGTGGGTATGTGTTGACTCATGCCAACAAAAGGTGTGGTGTGGGTATGTGTTGACTCTATGCCAACAAATGGTGTGGTGTTGGTATGCGTTGACTCTATGCCAACAAAAGGTGTGGTGTAGGTATGCGTTGACTCTATGCCTACAAAAGGTGTGGTGTGGGTATGTGATCACTCTATGCCTACAAAAGGTGTGGTGTGGGTATATGTTGACTTTATGCCTACAAAAGATGTGATGTGGGTATGCGTTGATGAATCAGTAAAACCTATCATACATTCACACAAGCGGATTCCATTTTATTTCACCAAATTTGACTTACAGATCACATTCATTCTGTCACCACCTCCAAACACCATAGCTCATTTAGAAACGTTGTTTTTTTTAAAATGTTCAAGATTAAAAAAATTAAATTACTATTTGATTCTGAAATAAAAGCTCTGGCCACTTGTTTAAAGCGATACCACCAAATAGCTTAACTTCTCAAACTTGACCTATAATAGTATATATTCATCATTGATGTCAAAAGTATGCAAACAGAATCCAAGAAACCCATAAAACGTGAACTTAATTTCCCTAAAATTACAGGCTATTGATGAAAAACGCTTAAAATATCTGTGAGCGTTTTTGAATTGTTTCTATATAACATGCTCTTTTGAATTTATGGAATTATACAGACAATGTATGATTATGACACTAGATAATAAAAATCCGTACAAGCAAAACAATTTCGTTAATCAAAATCGCATCCAAAATCCAAAATAAGTTGCCTAATGAATATAAACTTATATTCACCAAGTTTTAGAATTTTGATTTTTTTTTTATCATTCTTAGAGGTAGTATTCCTTTAAAATGGTTTATTGTGAATCATAATGCCGAACTAACCCCAAGACGCAACAGGTTAGAACGAGAATCTTCCAAAGAACTCATGGACTGAAAGCATCTAAAAACAATGTATCATACTTTTTGACGATGCCTTTATCAGAAACATAAAATACGAGATAAGAAAGCCTTGGCGAAATTGCAATGCCAATGTCTGGTGAATTTCAAATGGGTTGGGATAATGTTGTTATTCGCTATGATTATCTAAAATAATGCTACCTTAATATATTTTGAGTATTATGAGGGTTTAATTCCTTTTTTTTTTTTTCAACAAAAGCCGTTTTTCTGATGTGGAATTTTTTTTGACAATAATAGAAATAAATGGGGGGCAGCCAAACAAGTGTTTTCTTTCGTTCCAACTCACTATATCACAAGATATCATTATTTATTCCAAAACCTTTCTATCTTCTGTCTATCTATTCATGAATGAAAGTAATAAAAAGTTACAAAAACAGGGTTATTTTTACTAGAAATTTTGACATACCAGAATCAATCCTTAGATGTTCCTGCATACAACAATAATCCAGATAAATCCTTGATACCAATATATTTAGTTTCTCTTGTAGAAAGTAGTTAATTTGGATCTTAAAATAAAGTTTTTCTGTAACTGAGGCTGAATTTGTCTAAGAAAATTTCTTTTTGAGCCCCAGATGGTCAAGTGCAGTGACTAAAACTTTCAAGAAAGCATTGCATACAGCGACAGCATTTATTGTTCAAGCTGACAAAAATAAATAATTAATTTATAATTTGGAATGTATAAGTAAATGAAGGGAAGACTTCCAAGATATAAACCAAGTTACCAGTCCTGTCTATTCCATTCTGGAAATTTATACAAGGACTTCTAAACACAACTTGGTGATAATAATTTTTAATTCCGGACACGACTAAAGCGGGATTAGATGCTATCAACTAGGATTTGAAGTAGCTCAACTTTCCGGACAGCGTCCAAGGTAGGAGAACCTTAAGGGAGGTGTACAGCTTTCAGGACCACGTCCTAGGTAGTGGAACCAATATCTAACTAGCAATAAATGATGTTGCTTACTTCAAAGATCAAGGCCAGGAGGTCTTATTGACCATCTCTAGATACCAAGACCCGGAGCTTGTTGACTTAGCTCCTATGCCTCTTTTGGGCTTTATTATTGTTTTTTATGATCCTTATAGACTGTCCTAGATATCGTAGACTAAGACCTAGTCTACACACCTGCCTGGTTTAATCTCAACCAGAATCTATTTTCTTCCCTTCAGTGATCAATGATCAAAAGTAAAGTTTTTGTTACATTCATTATAAATTCTATAATTATCAATAACGGTGAAATATTCAAATAAGGGTTGTGCATATATTTCTTCTAAAACCAAATGTCAACTACATCTTACCTCATTCAGTATTTAAGGTATGAATCTTAGATACATTCAGCTCAAAAACTTAAAACACTATTTTAAAACTCAAACGAACTGAAATCTTCAAGACGAACTAAATATATTGCTATCAAGGATTTATCTGTATGAAAGATCACGAAGTATCTCAAATTCCTGTATTGTAACTATACTCTCTCATTTCATCCAGCCGCTGGTGGATAGACAGAAGATGGTTTTGAATGAATGAATGAATGATAACTAGGTAATTGAAGAATGAATGCATTGTATATTGTATTAGCAGGTTTTGAAAAGCACTTTTTGTAAAAATCAATCGACTTTTATGAAATTGAGAACAATGATATCGATATCATTAATTTCAATGGATTATTTATTTTAGTTATTTTATGGACCTGAAAATAATACAGGCAATTAATAGATAACAATAAGGAATAAACATTACCAGTTAAATCAGAACTATATTGTGACAAAATTTAGAAGTTCCACAAGTACTCTCATTTTTACAAGGGCGTGGTTTGGTCCAAAAAATAATTTTGGGGACGATCTAGGATGGATGGAATCGAAGCGCCGCACCCGCAAGCCCAAACATCTGGTACATTCTCAAAGATATTTCGGAATTTGAGTTGCAATAGGGACTTCCTACTCTGATTTTCATCTGATCGATTTTGATTCTTTAACAAATCTTGGATTCTGAGAACCTAACCTATTTTTTTCCAATCAGCGTTGGTTAAATCTCTTACAAAGTGACTCAATTATTAATCATTTGGTATTTTGATTGACAGCAAAGATGTATATAAAAGCTATTTTGATAACCTAACCATCTATACGTATTACTTAGTAATATTAAATATTATAACGGAAATTATACTTGCGGTTTTCCATTTGTCCTTATTAACTACATTGCACTCATAATGCGTTCAGACAGCTTCTTCGAAGCCTCTTGAGTTTTTTTTGGGGTAGCTAAGGTTGTAACCTTGCCATAAGGCAACGCCACGAAAGCACTTTTGGGGTTATCTTAAAAAAAAAACATATTTTATTTAAGAAAACATTATTTCGGAAAATGTCACTTTTTCATTTCGCCATTATTAGGAAAATAACCCACCTGAAAACTTTGAAACTTGATTTTAAATGGAAGGGAGCTTTAGAAATGGGACACACAGGGTTACGTTTTTGTCAAGTTTGAAATCGATAGTTCTGGAGTAACTCATTTCTATTTTAGTTTCTAGAAGTTATATTACAAGTACTTTACTAACCCTGGGCATCTCAAAACAGCATGTCTAGAGTAGCTCATTTCTATTTTAATTTCTAGAAGTTATATTACAAGTACTTTATTGACCCTGAACATTTTAAAAACACATGTCTAGAGTTACTGATTCCTCTTCTAGTTTTCAGTAGTTATATTCAAGAGCTTTATTGACCCTGAACATTTTAAAAACAACATGTCTAGAGTAACTCATTTCTATTTTAGTTTTCAGTAGTTATATTCAAGAGCTTTATTGACCCTGAACATTTTAAAAACAACATGTCTAGAGTAACTGATTTCTCTTCTAGTTTTCAGTAGTTATATTCAAGAGCTTTATTGACCCTGAACATTTTAACAACAACATGTCTAGAGTAACTGATTTCTCTTCTAGTTTTCAGTAGTTATATTCAAGAGCTTTATTGACCCTGAACATTTTAAAAACAACATGTCTGGAGTAACTCATTTCTATTAGTTTCTAGAAGTTATATTACAAGAGCTTTACTGTCCCAGAACATTTTAAATACAACATGTCTAGAGTAACTGATTTCTCTTCTAGTTTTTAGTAGTTATATTCAAGAGCTTTATTGACCCTGAACATTTTAAAAACAACATGTCTAGAGTAACTCATTTCTATTTTAGTTTCTAGAAGTTATATTACAAGTGCTTTACTAACCCTGAACATTTCAAAACAACATTTCTAGAGTAACTCATTTCATGTCTAGAGTAACTCATTTCTATTTTAGTTTTTAGATGTTATATTACAAGTGCTTTACCCTGAACATTTCAAAACAACATGTCTAGAGTAACGTATTTCTATTTTAGTTTCTAGAAGTAATATTACAAGAGCTTTACTCTCCCAGAACATTTTAAATACAACATGTCAATAATAACTCATTTCTATTTTAGTTTCTAGAAGTTATATTACAAAAGCTTTACTGTCCCAGAGCATTTTAAAAACAACATATCTAGAGTAACTTATTTCTATTTTAGTTTCTAAAGTTATATTACAAGTACTTTATTGACCCTGGACATTTAGAAACAAACTATGCCTTAAAATAAACAATTCACTTTCTCTTTCGCAATTTGTCTGTTGTCATAACTATATGGTATAATCTGATAAATACAGAAAACTACCATGTATATTATAATTTCTACTAGATAAACAAAATATTAAGCTTTTTATTAATCGTTTTTCAATAATAACTTGTAGTTTTAAGGAAAATTACTTAGTTTTATGGGTTTTTTTGACTCTGTTACTGACATATTTCAGTATTTAAGCACTAGATTTGGGTTATATATAATGAATATTTTTCTATGATATATGTTTGATGAATATGTGTTAAAGATATGTATAATTCATTTTTGTTTAATATATGTATTATTAATATATGTTTGGTATAGTGTGTAATAAATATTTATTTGATATATGTATAATGTATATTTATTTAAGATATGTATAATGTATATTTGATTTAGATATGTATATTGTATATTTGTTTGGAATATGTATATTTGTTTGAGATATATATAAAAGTAATTATTTTGGATATGTGTAATAAATATTTGTTTGGGATATTTATTATGAATATTTGTTTAAGATATTTATAATGGATATTTGTTTGGGATATGTATAATAAATATTTGATTGTGATATGTAAAATGGATATTTATTTTAGATATGTATTATGAATATTTGTTTAGGATAATATGTATTATAAATATTTGTTTGGGATATGTATAATAAATATTTGTTTGGGATATGTATAATAAATATTTGATTGGGATATGTAAAATGGATATTTATTTTAGATATGTATTATGAATATTTGTTTAGGATAATATGTATTATAAATATTTGTTTGGGATATGTATTATAAATATTTGTTTGGGATATGTAAAATGGATATTTATTTTAGATATGTATAATAAATATTTGTTTAGGATAATATGTATTATAAATATTGGTTTGGGATATGTATAATAAATATTTGTTTGGGATATGTAAAATGGATATTTATTTTAGATATGTATTATGAATATTTGTTTGGAATATGTAATATGAATATTTATTTAGGACAACATGTACATGTATAATGAATATTTGTTTAAGATATGTAGGCTATATTCATTTATATGTATATTTGTTTGGGATGTATAATGCATATTGTTTCAAAATTTTTTTACCTCTTACCTGATTCTAGTATTCACTACTTTATGAAATTCTGTGTATTTTTGGGAATTCTTAATAAATAATCTTAGTTGAAAACAGTTGATTATTACAAGTAAACGTCTTCTTTAAGTTAACTGACATCACAGTTAATCACATTCACAAGAAATTTCTAACCCTACAAATATACAAAAAATTTTGGTCTTTTTGTAGGTGTTTCAGGAACTATAAAGCTTCAATTTTTACTTTTCCAACAGTCTTATATTCCTGCAACTTTTAAAACGGACAGAGATTTAGGTCCTACTTCAAAGAGATACTACCTCTTAAAATGAACAAAAAATCTAAGCTCTCAAACTAATATTATGATATCCAGCAAAGGTGTGTACAGTAAACAAATAGAATCAAATAAACTATAAAGTAATTTTTAATAAAAATTACAGGCTATTGTTAAAACTGTACTGTAATGGGCCTCGTCGGACAAATGGAAACAACCAAGTTTTACGTCATACTCTACTTTGAAACATTGGGCAAATGGAAAGCAACCAAGTTTTATGTAACACTGTACTGTGAAACATTGGGCAAATGGAAAGAATTCAAGTTGTCCCACTGTACTGTACCCCTTTGGGCAAATTGGAAGTAACCAAGTTTTATGTCACAATGTACTATGAAACATTGGGCAAATGGAAAGCAACCAAGTTTTATGTCACACTGTACTATGAAACATTTGGCAAATGGAAAGAATCCAAGTTGACCCACTGTACTGTACCTAATTTGGCAAATGGAAAGCTACCAAGTTGTCCTACTGTACTGTACCTAATTTGGCAAATGGAAAGCAACCAAGTTGTTCCACTGATTTGTAGGCTACATTAAACGATTAATGAAATGCCATGGTTGGTGTTTTTGTTTTAGATTATGACCCTACATAAGTACAACCCACATCAAAATACAACAATATGAAACAGGCAAATATCACAAGATTAATTATCATTACAGAATAAGAGCAAACTTACAACGACGGTAACTGTATGTGACTTTGTTGTATTTTTTTCTCACTTGTCATATCAACCTCATCTTCTGTGTAACTTTGATCACATTACGTAGATATGAAACAAAAATATTTGAAATGTTTATTTAAAATGAAAAATTAGAACTGCACACAAAAATCGCTTAGGTTTGACTCGTAAAGTAATGGTAGAAGCTCTTTTAAAATAGAGACACAATGATTAACTCGACTAAAGAAATTTTCAGGAATAAAATATCATGGTTTTATTTCAAATTAACAAAATATAATCATTCAACTTACCTTAAATTTCAATATTTGATATTGTTGAGATCCTTAATTGTTAAACTACCTGTACAGTCAAGGATTAAAATTTGAATGTGTAGAAACAAAAGAACAGGTGAAAGGTGTTCAGTTATAACTCACCGGTCTGAAAAGTGTTCAGTTATAGCTTTAACTCCAGGTTACTATTTGAATGGTAGAGATTGGTGTTCAGAAAGCCTGTTTGATTCTCATAAAACGGGTTCAGCTAAATTCGGATTGAAACACCGCAATTAAGATTCGAGGATATTTTTAATTTCATCCAATCAGATTTAAAACTTTGTGTACCAGGTTCAGTTTCTGAAGAAATCAATCAGGGTGCATTGAGGAAAACAGTTAAAAGAAAAGAGTGCCAATTTCCCAACCAATTTTAAAGGAATACTACCCTTTAGAATGACCAATAAAGCAAAATTCTCAAAAATGGTGGATAAGAGTTTATTATATTCATTAGGCAACTTGTCTGGAGTCATAATGATACTGTATAATATACGTAATATACAAAATATTAAGCGTATTATCAAACGTTTTTAAATAATAACCTGTAATTTAATGGAAAATTATTTCCAAATTATGAATAAAAAGAAAATCGATGCGGGACAACAGATTTTGTTTCATGTAAAACGAAGTTGGATTTTTTTCAATAAAAAGCGCTTAAAAGCGATAGGCTAAAACACGCCTGAAGTCAAAACAGGAAAAAGTATGCATACTTAATATCGAATTTTCAAAATGCGCAATTATAAATTGAACATACAGTGTCATATATCATTTTAAATAGTAAATCAAGCATAGTGAGATTGAAAACGGATTTTTGACGTATGTAAATTAGGTCACGTGAATTTTTTTTAAAGTTAAAAATCGATATTGTTTAATTAGAAAACAGTTTATAACTCGGATAATGATGTTCAAAATATATTTATTATACATCGATGAAGGGGCAAATAAACTGTAATAGGGCTAAAAGAGAATTTCTGACATATATGAATTAAGTCACGTGACAGAGCTGCTTAAAGTATTTATTTCAATTAATTAAAAATTAAGATTTCTTTTTATCTTTTTTAATACATAATTTAACACGTTAAAAACGCAAGTTACAATGTAAGAAAGTCATGTTAAGCATGACAGTGCAATTGTCAGTTGAAGGTAGAGAACTGCATTTAAACATACAGAAACAAACATGTCAGTTTTAATCTTATATTTTGCAAGCAAATGTTTTTTTCAGATCATTTGAAAAATTCTAAATGTAGTTTAGTACGATACAATTCTTGTTCCAGATATATAAAGAAATTGAAATTCAAAAAATCAGTTGTCATAAGGTTGTTGGCCATAGACCAAGGATTTCATAGACATTGATATTATGCAAATATGATTATCCCTTTAGACCTCATTTTGAGTTTTTAAAAAAAAACAGTCACAACAACATGGCACCTGACATAGTACTTCCGGTTCGGATTTTATCAGTTATATCTTTTATGATGACCATTTCTAACATTATGCAAAAAGAAATTATCAAATATCTCCGAGGCTCCAGAAGTTAAAATTTCAAGTTTACAATCAAATGTCTCCAAGACCGGAAGTGATATCAAAATTTAAGTTTTTGTTCATTATCAAATTGTCTATCTATCTGTAAGTTTTCAGATCGATCAAAATAAAATTTAAAAAAAAAAAACACGAACAATTACAATGGAAGTTGGCACAAAATTTGCAAGTTTTAAAAAGAGCGATTTTGATTCAAATATATTGTGTTATATATAATAATAACTTTATTAGATACCGAGTTGCGCACGGCACACTTCACTGGTATCGTTCTACATATTAAACTACAAAAACATATTTACAAAAATAAATTAAACTTTAATTTTTTTTTTGATAAACCAAATTTTCTCAAAAACCAAAATTTACCCGAATGAGCCACGCCCATGTCAGATATTTTATGGGACTTTATTTATATTAATAATATTTAACTATGGCTAAATTATCAAGCCTTTACATCTATTGGTGAACGAGATATACAATCATAAATGTCACAAAAGGTCAAAATCTTTAATCGGAAATTTTGAAATTCCTAAACCTTGTTCCCTTTTTTAACTATACAGTAGAAATAGCTGAGATTTTGATATCATTGAGCTAAAGTAATGAGCTTGGTGTGTGTAGAAGTATGCTAAGTAGTCTTTATGAATTTATTTCAGACAACAAAATGTAAACAAAATTAAAATTTAACCCGGATGTGCCATGTCAATTTTTTTTTCATGGATACGGGGTATGGGGTATGTTTAATTATGTTTCAATTTTGAAGCTTCTACATATTATAGATTACGAGATATACATATATTATGTCAAAAAAATGAGAAATATCGGGTAAAGGTTTCCCAAATTGAAAAATATAAAAAATTTAAATTTCAGTTTACAATCCATTGTATAATATCGTTCGAAAGAGCTCGTAAAGCACATTCAGAATCTGAAAAAAAAAATAACTCTCTAAGTGAATCAGGTCACATGCTAGATCAGTCCAAAATTGTCAATTTTGCTGTTTTCGGACAGCTATAAAAGTTGATATCAGAGGTCAAATATTAAAGTATCATCTGGTAGACAAGGTCGATGACATTTGACCTACTTTAGGTCAAGGCCATCAAAGGTCAAGGTCACGAGATATGAGCCTTCAAAAATTGAAAAAATTCCGGAAATTGCAAAAAAGAATTAAAAAATCCACTTCCAAGAATTTTCTCCAATTTTTATTTTCTTCCATTTAACACCAAAATTTTGAAATTCGGTCCAGCCAAATTGGCTGAATAAAAATCAAAAGTTCCACTTGCGGGTGAAATTTTATTTTAAAATCGGCCGTAGAATTACGATTGCTAAAAAAAAATCGAAATTCGATGAAAAAATGTGTACTACAAATTTTCGATATTTGAATTTTTTTATCTCAGAGGAATTTAGTCGGAAATTCAAAAATAGCGATGCCCCATCGTAATACGCCCACTTTTGTAATGGCAGCCAAGTCGTCCGGTAGGTCGACAAGAACTATCAGTAAATGAAACATCTGTCGAAAACCATGCCATCAAGAATGTTTACAAATTGAATGATTTTTGAGTGTTTACAACTAAAAGTTAACAAGGGCAATAACCCATGAAATATTTTTGAATTATTCTAATTTTCAATAGGGTTCATCCTTGGGTGATTATGAACAATCATATTAAGTTTCGTCGAAATCTATCAAGAAACAAGCTCTCTATCGTGTCCACAACATAATCTAAAAAAAGCAAGGGCAAAAACCCATGAAATATTTTTCTTTTCGTCAGATTTTCAATAGGGTTCATCCTTGGGTGATTATAAACACAGCAAGTTTCATAAAAATCCACCAAGAAACCAGTTGTCTATCGTGTCAACAACTTTGAGAGTGTAACAGGCTGAAAAATTAACGTGTTTTATAAGTCAAGGGCTATAACTCATAAAATATTTTGTTGTCGTTTCTGATTTTCAATAGGGTTTATCCCAAGGTTAATACAAACAATCATACCAAGTTTCATCAAAATCCATCAAGAAACCAGCTCTCTATCGTGTCCACAACATATTTTCAAAAGCAAGGGCAATAACCCATGAAATATTTTTCGATTGGTCTGATTTTCAATAGGGTTATACTTGGGTGTTTATGAACACTCACAGCAAATTTCATCAAAATCCATCAAGAAACCAGCTCTCTATCGTGTCCACAACATATTTTCAAAAGCAAGGGCAATAACCCATGAAATATTTTTGGATTTGTCTGATTTTCAATAGGGTTCATTCTTGGGTGTTTATGAACACTCACAGCAAGTTACATCAAACTCCATCAAGAAACTAGCTCTCTATCGTGTCCACAACTTTGTTAACGGCTGAAAAATTAACGCTTTTTAAAGAACAAGGGCAATAACTCATCAAATATTTCTCGATGTTTCCGATTTTCAATAGGGTTTATCCCAAGGTCAATACAAACACTCATACCAAGTTTCATCAAAATCCATCAAGAAACCAGCTCTCTATCGTGTCCACAACATATTTTCTAAAGCAAGGGCAATAACCCATGAAATATTTTTCGATTTGTCTGATTTTCAATAGGGTTCATCCTTGGGTGTTTATGAACACTCACAGCAAGTTTCATCAAACTCCATCAAGAAACCAGCTCTCTATCGTGTCCACAACTTTGTTAATGGCTGAAACATTAACGCATTTTAAAGAACAAGGGCAATAACTCATCAAATATTTCTCGATGTTTCTGATTTTCAATAGGGTTTATCCTAATGTCAATACAAACACTCATACCAAGTTTCATCAAAATCCATCAAGAAACCAGCTCTCTATGGTGTCCACAACATATTTTCAAAAGCAAGGGAAAACCCATGAAATATTTTTCGATTCGTCTGATTTTCAATAGGGTTCATCCTTGGGTGATAACAAACACTCACAGCAAGTTTCATCAAAATCCGTCAAGAAACCAGCTCTCTATCGTGTCCACAACAATTGTGGACAGACGGACAGACAGACACAGAGCAACTGTGAGGTGCACATTATGTCTGCTTTTTGTGGGGATAGAATGTCTATAAATAAGCGTGTTGCAACTCGGAAAACGGACAGATGCTTAACTTGGAAATAATGGGTCCATTGATTTCATATCATCGGTCTTCTTATTACTTTTCTTTCGTGATTAACCTTCTAAACGTATATGAAAAGAGCATATGACAGGCTACAGTACTAACTAGTCCGACGTTCATTAAAGTCTTATTTCACACACTGTTATAAAGTTGAAGACGTAACCGAATGAAGCTTGCGCCTGTCTTAAGAAATCTGAAATTTACATAAAAAACATTGTGCTTTGATACAATAAAGAACGTTTGTCAGCGAGTTGCAACCCATTAATTACTAACGGTCAAACTTATCCCCCTTTGACTGTCCGTTTTTGTGGGCTGACTTAGTCTTAAGACTGTGGTGCAACCCACAGATAAATCTAGTTTTGCTACAATGAAGAACGTTTGTCAGCGAGTTGCAACCCATTAATTACTTACGGTCAAACTTATCCCCCTTTGACTACATGGAAAATGAAATGTTATCGTCAACCATTTACTGTCCGTTTTTGTGGGTTGACTTAGTCTTAAGACTGTGGTGCAACCCACAGATAAATCTAGTTTTGCTACAATGCAGAACGTTTGTCAGCGAGTTGCAACCCATTAATTACTTACGGTCCAACTTATCCCCCTTTGACTACATGGAAAATGAAATGTTATCGTCAACCATTTACTGTCCGTTTTTGTGGGTTGACTTAGTCTTAAGACTGTGGTGCAACCCACAGATAAATCTAGTTTTGCTACAATGAAGAACGTTTGTCAGCGAGTTGCAACCCATTAATTAATTACGGTCAAACTTATCCCCCTTTGACTACATAGAAAATGAAACGTTAGCGTCAACCATTTACTGTGGGCTGACTATAGTCTTAAGACTGGTGCATCCCACATACAGTACAATTTCAGGCCAACGTCTCCATAGGCACGAGGGCTGTTACTGTAAATAAATATCAATCTGATAAAAATACCTATGTTGATATTTGAGTATCTGTGCACCAATCCAGTGAAACCGTTCCCACATAAATACACGCAGGAAATTTAAACCTGTAGTAGGGATTCATAGTTTATCCTAAATTATCGATAAATTATTAATGGGTGATTATAAACACAGCAAGTTTCATAAAAATCCACCAAGAAACCAGTTGTCTATCGTGTCAACAACTTTGAGAGTGTAACAGGCTGAAAAATTAACGTGTTTTATAAGTCAAGGGCTATAACTCATAAAATATTTTGTTGTCGTTTCTGATTTTCAATAGGGTTTATCCCAAGGTTAATACAAACAATCATACCAAGTTTCATCAAAATCCATCAAGAAACCAGCTCTCTATCGTGTCCACAACATATTTTCAAAAGCAAGGGCAATAACCCATGAAATATTTTTCGATTGGTCTGATTTTCAATAGGGTTATACTTGGGTGTTTATGAACACTCACAGCAAATTTCATCAAAATCCATCAAGAAACCAGCTCTCTATCGTGTCCACAACATATTTTCAAAAGCAAGGGCAATAACCCATGAAATATTTTTGGATTTGTCTGATTTTCAATAGGGTTCATCCTTGGGTGTTTATGAACACTCACAGCAAGTTACATCAAACTCCATCAAGAAACTAGCTCTCTATCGTGTCCACAACTTTGTTAACGGCTGAAAAATTAACGCTTTTTAAAGAACAAGGGCAATAACTCATCAAATATTTCTCGATGTTTCCGATTTTCAATAGGGTTTATCCCAAGGTCAATACAAACACTCATACCAAGTTTCATCAAAATCCATCAAGAAACCAGCTCTCTATCGTGTCCACAACATATTTTCTAAAGCAAGGGCAATAACCCATGAAATATTTTTCGATTTGTCTGATTTTCAATAGGGTTCATCCTTGGGTGTTTATGAACACTCACAGCAAGTTTCATCAAACTCCATCAAGAAACCAGCTCTCTATCGTGTCCACAACTTTGTTAATGGCTGAAACATTAACGCATTTTAAAGAACAAGGGCAATAACTCATCAAATATTTCTCGATGTTTCTGATTTTCAATAGGGTTTATCCTAATGTCAATACAAACACTCATACCAAGTTTCATCAAAATCCATCAAGAAACCAGCTCTCTATGGTGTCCACAACATATTTTCAAAAGCAAGGGAAAACCCATGAAATATTTTTCGATTCGTCTGATTTTCAATAGGGTTCATCCTTGGGTGATAACAAACACTCACAGCAAGTTTCATCAAAATCCGTCAAGAAACCAGCTCTCTATCGTGTCCACAACAATTGTGGACAGACGGACAGACAGACACAGAGCAACTGTGAGGTGCACATTATGTCTGCTTTTTGTGGGGATAGAATGTCTATAAATAAGCGTGTTGCAACTCGGAAAACGGACAGATGCTTAACTTGGAAATAATGGGTCCATTGATTTCATATCATCGGTCTTCTTATTACTTTTCTTTCGTGATTAACCTTCTAAACGTATATGAAAAGAGCATATGACAGGCTACAGTACTAACTAGTCCGACGTTCATTAAAGTCTTATTTCACACACTGTTATAAAGTTGAAGACGTAACCGAATGAAGCTTGCGCCTGTCTTAAGAAATCTGAAATTAATTACTAACGGTCAAACTTATCCCCCTTTGACTGTCCGTTTTTGTGGGCTGACTTAGTCTTAAGACTGTGGTGCAACCCACAGATAAATCTAGTTTTGCTACAATGAAGAACGTTTGTCAGCGAGTTGCAACCCATTAATTACTTACGGTCAAACTTATCCCCCTTTGACTACATGGAAAATGAAATGTTATCGTCAACCATTTACTGTCCGTTTTTGTGGGTTGACTTAGTCTTAAGACTGTGGTGCAACCCACAGATAAATCTAGTTTTGCTACAATGCAGAACGTTTGTCAGCGAGTTGCAACCCATTAATTACTTACGGTCCAACTTATCCCCCTTTGACTACATGGAAAATGAAATGTTATCGTCAACCATTTACTGTCCGTTTTTGTGGGTTGACTTAGTCTTAAGACTGTGGTGCAACCCACAGATAAATCTAGTTTTGCTACAATGAAGAACGTTTGTCAGCGAGTTGCAACCCATTAATTAATTACGGTCAAACTTATCCCCCTTTGACTACATAGAAAATGAAACGTTAGCGTCAACCATTTACTGTGGGCTGACTATAGTCTTAAGACTGGTGCATCCCACATACAGTACAATTTCAGGCCAACGTCTCCATAGGCACGAGGGCTGTTACTGTAAATAAATATCAATCTGATAAAAATACCTATGTTGATATTTGAGTATCTGTGCACCAATCCAGTGAAACCGTTCCCACAGAAATACACGCAGGAAATTTAAACCTGTAGTAGGGATTCATAGTTTATCCTAAATTATCGATCCTTACTACACCAATAAATCGTATAACAATTTTGATATTTTCTTCGAGAATATGAATGTACCATACTCAATAGAAAATTAGATCTCACCAATATCCATTTGTACATACCAACATTCATGAAATCAGATAAATGTAGCTTTTAATCAGTGACCATGTCAATAGTTAACTGACAGAGATGACGATGAAAAAGAAAACAGTGGACAAAAAAATAGTTTATTGTAATTTCAGTCTTAGTTTCATATCTAGTTCACACCTCTTTCAAGGTCTAATACTATATAAATTACTAGTAATAGTCTGAGTAGACATTAGTAAATACACTTTGTTCTAAATACTTTATAAATTACTAGTAATGGTCTGAGTAATAATATAATGATAATAATATATGTATTTCAATACTTCGGTCATAGACCCATAGGTACAAACAGTTGCAGAACCTTGTAGATTTAGAGGTAAAACCTTAACTAAAAGTCTTGCAACATATTGTAAGACATTAACAAGTAAACACCTTTAACTAATAGGAATAAACCGAAGCTCAGAGTCTTGAAAAGAAGACTGTTGCATAACTATTGCAGGTTAAAATTAACTAATAGGAATAAGCCCAAGCTCAGAGTGTTGTTTAACCATTACAGGCGGAATGGCTTTTTATTCAATATTCTTCATTGCTATTTCTTGATTTTTATTTCTTAATTCTTATCTCTAAATTTACAAGCTTAATTCAACATTTGGCATTGAAAATTTATATTAAGTATTAAAAAATCATGTGTTCTAAAAATGAACATTCTTCGATATACATTCAGTTTTGCAATTATTGAATTAATAAATTCTTGTGACAAATATCGTCAAATACAAATCTACAAATACAAATCAAGCTCAACATATTTTCAAATGCAACCTGTCAAACACAAAACTCAACCAACAATTAATCAAATAGGGCCTACTTGCAATGACAGTAGCGACAGTTGCCTACACTTCATAACAAAATCATTGCAGGACAAAATAGTCTCGAGCATCCTTGTGTGACCGTATATTTGTTCATAATAGATAGTCCGAATGGAACAAATATTATCGTAATAAATGATCTCAGGAACTCTTATCATATAATATTTATTTGGTTAGTGAACATTTGTATTTGATTAATTGTTGGTTGAGTTTTGTGTTTGACAGGTTGCATTTGAAAATATGTTGAGCTTGATTTGTATTTGTAGATTTGTATTTGACGATATTTGTCACAAGAATTTCATTAATTTAATAAGAATTAAGAAATAAGAATTAAGAAATAGCAATAAAGAACATTGAATAAAAAGCCTTCCGCCTTCCATAGAATTAGGAGATATTTCAAACATTCATTGCTTCTTCTTTTTTTTTTAATGCATCAACCATTCTAAATAGTTTTTTTTTTTAAAACATCTTTTTTTCTTTTCCATAAAACGCCACCAGATTTTTTGCTCATCGTTATTGCCTTCACAATCTTTGGGTAATGGTCTAGTTTTGGTATCCAAATATTTCTTAAACAGTTTTCTAATTTCATCTTCCTCTTCATTACTCCATTTTTTAGATATGTGTATTGGTTTTCGTTTTAGTTTCTTTGGGGTATCAACAGTTTTTTCTTCTGTTAAATTTTCAGCTTCATCAAAAAAATCCATCTCCAGCTTTTCTTTTTCACCAAAAACAATATCTGCAATGAAATATAGCACCTTATATTTGGTGGAACATTTTAAGTTTTTATTAACTATGTCAAGTTCCATCAACATGTATTGAATTTTGTAGCATTTTTTGTGCTCATGAACAAACTATGGTGCATTTATACCAAGTAAAGGGCAATATCTTAATAATAAAAACTGTTTATCACAAGTCATCTACTTTACATGCAATTTGAACTAGTCTAATATGATCACACCAAATTCAATTAAAATCAGATGAAAGCTCAGAATAAAGTCAAGAGCAACAACGCTTTAATCGTGCTAAGAATCTACAAATTTTAACGTGTACCAGATCTCAAAAATCAGATTAAAACAGGTGGACAACAATATACAACCATATAGCTTTTTTTTACTACTAATGAAGGAAATTTGTCTAACTTTTGAAATCAGTTTTTGTGGGATGACTATAGTCTTAAGACTGTGGTGCAACCCACAGATAAATCTAGTTTTGCAACAATAAAGAACGTTTGTCAGCGAGTTGCAACCCATTAATTACTTACGGTCAAACTTGAGGTTTGATTAACGTCATCAGGTTTTACTGTAACATCTAGAGCTTTACCATCATTCAACTTTTTCTTCTTAATTGGAACTACAAAACCTGTAAATACAGATTGAAATTCAAATCACTGATGTACAAGAAGGTTAAAGGGGACCAGTCTTAATTTTCATTAGTTGATTTGGGTCTTTAATATATTTAAGTATCCTTCAGAAGCACTAGAAATGTACGAAAATTGCACATTTCCTTCAAATATACCTTAAATTAGAAATTTCTCCTTCTATTTCTATAATATGACTTTTCTATATATTGCATAGTATCGCGAATGTCTAGTAGGTCATTCGTAGTTTCAAATGCTAATAACTATGGATGCACATGGATCTGAAGGCTAAAATTTTAATGGTGAGTTGTGATAACCAGTACTAAATTGCTGAACTAAAAAAAATACCCGTTTCTGAGACTTATCCAAATCAACCCACGAAAATGAAGCCTGTGCCCCTTTAACCAAACACTATGTCCTGATATGACCACCCTGAATCTCATCATGTGCTAACAAAATGTTCTAAAATCTTGTGCTTTAAGCAAAATAACATGTAGTGTTTAAAAGTCCTGAAAATAAAGCACATTTTCAATTCAATAGAAAATCTAACCCTTTTAAAGTGGCTCAAGGTAGCTATTCACTCTTTCAGCAATCTTCACGTCAAATGATCATCGTTAAGTTGTGGCTATATTTCTAACTTATATACATTAGCAATTATGAAATGTTAAAGATATTTGGAAAATCAAGGTTGATGACTTATAATTCTGCAAAATTCAAATATTGTGCCATTAGGAAAAACTATTTTGGGATGAAAATACTGAGTGTAAAAAGGAAACACAAACCTTCGGCCCAAACAATGTCATTTAAAAAACAATTTAAGGTATCTCTTTTATTTCTCTTCTGTAATGTTTCTGAAATACAAATAATACAACTATGTAAGCTACATAAGGAGTGGTTACGTTGAAAATTGATGACAAAACTGATACATTTAAAGAAGTTGTAATAGGGAATAGGGTTCTCTGGACTGCGTGGTTTTGAAAATCTTAAAAATTTTGAAAATCTTGATTGCAGGATGTGGCCTCTGGGCTGTTCTGAGCAGATTTTGACCACTAATCCATGTTTATATTAGAAATGAATTAATTTTTAGCAGATGTGCATGACATAGTGGCTTGCATTTACACAATGCATGTTAAAAGTTAAAAAAATAAAAAATAAAAATTTTATTTTTTTTATTATTATTATTATTTTTTTGGTGATGTCAAAAGGTCGGAATTCCGACCAAAGTCGGAGATTTCTCATCCCTGCATTATAGACAAGGAAAGAAAATGAGAATCCCAAGCTTTCAAGAAAAAAAAATCCTTAATTCTATCTCATTGATGAATACGCCAAATCTTTCAATGCTAACATATAAAAAAAGGCTAAGGTACACAGTGTTCTAAATTACCGTACTTTATAATTCAAAACACCTATATTTCAGCTATCTACATAACAGAAAATCACTACTATACGGTAATTACTTGCAATTTTGCCATTTTGATTTATGGAATTGTTTCGGTTGTACTGAATTTTTTTCCGACATCAACAAATTAAAATCCGATTCTTATACTACATCATGCTTGTTGGCAATGTTTAAAGTGAAGTGGATAGCTGAAATTGGTTTCTCTGGTTAAATATTCAGATAACTGTACATTTTATAATTTAAAAGATGACAAACTTGTCAAATTACTAAACAATAAATGGGAAGCAACATAATTACAAAAATAAAACCAAAAACTAGACCTGTTCGACACAGATCTGTCAGCTTCCGAGCTGTTATACGTTATATCTATTGGGCATGAAACTGAAGTGCTATTTAAGGATTTGATGTAGATATTTTTGCGTTTATTTGGCGAGACCATACATGCATGATTTAGCATCTAAAAAAAGTGGTAATGGTCCAAGCTGTAGTATAGGCCTAACCTACGAAATATCCGTGTATTTTTTCAAGCCATGTATTATATTAGATGTACTACCCACCAAACACTTAATATTTAAAATCATTTTATAAGGGTTTCAAAAAGGTTAGTGGCAAAATAACGGTTTAAAAATGTTTAAAGCATTGCCCTTGCCGCAAAATCTTGAATATCTATTACACCGATTTTAATGAAACTTAAAATGGATGTTAAAAGTTTAGTTTACTTCTGATGAAATTAAAGGATTTTTCAAGATTTAGGCCTCTTACGTCAGTTTTGAGAACTTATCGCCCTATAAATATAAGTGCTTTTATCAACATTAATTGCTTGTAAAAACTAGAATCAAATGAAATTCGGTATGTGCATAAAATTCATAAAAGGAAGTTCAAATTTGAGCTATTTTCGACCGTTAGAAACAGAGTTATTGCCCTTGCTTCAAAATCTTGAATATGCTATTACTCTTTTAGTTTCCAACCGAATTTGATGAAACTTAAAATGTATTGTATTGGACCTAAATCGAAAGGTTTGAGAAAGTTTAGATTACTTCTGATTAAATTTAAGGCTTTTACAAGATTTAGACCTCTTCGGCAGTTTTGGAGAGTTACTGCCCTTAAACCTCTATACAGTAAGTGCTTCTATCAACATCAATTGCTCATAAACACTCTAAAACTATAGTGTTTGGAGGAATCAAACGAAATTCGATATGTGTTTACATATTCATGAAGCGAAGGTAAAGGTCGAATTTTTTAGAAAGAATACTAACTTTATCAATAGAATCTATGTATTAAAACTGACATGAAAACAATTTTCAAGAACAGAACCTGAAATCACAAAGCTTTGTAAAGTTATGCAACCAGGTAAGTCTCCTGATGAATTTATATTCCTTTTGACCAAGTTTGAAAATTAAGATTTTTTGTTCATTTTAAGAGGTTGTATTCCTTGAAAAAAAAAATATTTACAAAATGGTATCTTCGATGGTCAAAATGTAATATAGGGTGTTCTGAAAAAGTAATAGCCTGACTCGGAAGGAATTATGTCAAAGTGATGAAACTTGGCATGCATTAAATTCGACATTTTCTGATACTAACGACATGGCTTATTTTCAGATTAACTTACGTTGATGTAGTGTTTGAGGACTTTGCAAAGTAGAACTGGAGACATTTTGTTTAGACACAATGTTTTAAGTAAAACAGAGTTTGCGACAGAAATTGGTAGTCATTAAGCCCTTTTACACCAGGCTGTTATAAAGCATTCCGTTCTTGGTCCGGTCTAGGCTGCGATGAAATGTGACCATTTATATTACAGTAAACTCAAGTGGTCTGGGAACGGTTCTTCATTTGTAAGAAAGAAAGAAATAAAGAAACATCTATATGTTAAAGGATAACAACTAAGGTTCCTAGCGGTTCCTTTCTCCCAGTTGGTCCTTGGCCAAACCTCTTGGCATTGATCTTTCCCGGATAAACCGTACCCATTTACAGCTGAGTGGACTGGAATTATGTGAGAATGTGACTTATTCAAGGTCATCGGACTATCACACCCTGATCGATAATGCGCAGTAAACCGTTTTAGTTGTATGGAGGAGGGACAGAATTGGAACCGTTCTCAGAACGCGCGACCGTTTACATTACACAAAATTCAACCGTTTTGTCTCAGAACCGTTCACACCAGAACGTAATATTTTTGTAATGTAAAAGGAGTTTATTAAAGTAGATATCTTCATTATAATACCGGTATCATAATTAGCTCCTAGAAAAAGATAGATTTAGTATAGCTTAAAGATCTTTTAGTTTTTCATCTGCATGCATTTCCGAAAAGGGCAGTTTGAGTTTTTACTCGACCAATAAAATTTTAGTTTTAGAACCTGAATTTTTTTTTAGCTATTCTAATGCATAATAATATTCACAATGCTCCCTCGAAATATAAGCCTTCAAATCACCGTGTAGCTATAAATTTTGAGCGTTTGAAATTCGGAAATACGACTCGTCGTTTAGTATAAGACTATGCATTATATGGAAAACACGTCTACATAAAATGAGAGATAAATGAAGGGATTGTGTGATTTCTGTGCAAGTGCATATTTAAGCATTCATATTATAGTTCTATATCCATTTTCCTGGATTCAGTCTCGAATATTTATGTACAAATTTGGCCATTTAATTTTAAGCTATTGTTCTTTTCTAATTCTATTTAAATAAGTCTTCTCTGGAACTTGATTTTTAAACTTTTAGGTTCAACATTTGATTGACAAATCTATCAGTTTCCTGGTTGTTTATTGCATCTATATTTTGATAAAAGCTGGGTTCTCACTATCGACTTTTTGTCGTTCTCACCAACTTTTTGTCGGCCTCATAGATTTATCTTCAACAAATCTATAGTGTGAACAGATAAATCTGTCAACTTTTTGTCGATGGGTCCGATGTCGGAGGATTGGAACCTGTTCTATTCTCATCGACTTTGTCGGCCGACTTTTAGAGTTTCAACAAGTTTCAACCAATCAGCAACCAGAATCCATGAACTCAATGAACTCCATGAACTCATCACATAATAGCACTACTGCAAAAATGGCTAACACAGAGGACCATACCGATAAGGTGGAAACAATTATTGAATTATTAGAAAAGAGTGAGTGTCTCTGGCTTGTTGAAATTCCAGAATATCGGGATCGAGACAAGAAACGACATGCAACAGAGAAGATAGCAAAATCTGTGGGAATGAGTGGTAAGTTTATTGCATATACATGTACGTGTGACAAAAAGTTGGTGAGACCGACAAAAAGTCGATAGTGAGAACCAAATGACTTCAACGACATATGATCTATGAGGCCGACAAAAAGTTGGTGAGACCGACAAAAAGTCGATAGTGAGAACCCAGCTAGCTTACATCGTGTAGTAGAATGGTTTGACCTGATAACACTTTTATGACCTAGATACTTGTGACTGTTGGCTTGATGGACATGTTATATAATCCTTATAACACCTTCATAATCTCATGTAATTAGAGTATATTTTATTTTTAAAAAATGTTGAATTATGTCAATGCACAATGATTTATATATTATTTTAAAGCTGTGAATTTGTACATTATAAATATGTTCGAATTTTTTCTGTAAGTTAAATAGAAGTCAGATGAACAAAATTATGGATATTAAAATCGTATATCTTGAAATTGAATAATTTAAAGTAAATTAAAAATTGTTCATTTTCAAAACCCCATAAAATCAAAAGTAATTAACCAAAATTATAAATGTTGGTATCACATGAAAGTGTAGCCAAAGAAGAATCGTTTTGTCGAAAGATAAAGGTTGCAGATGGTCAAGGTTAAAAGTTATAAGCCTACGTATCCAAGGCCTATCACAAAAAACTTTGAATGAATGTTGTGCAAAGACAAATTTAAAATTCAAAAAAAGGGCGACTAGAGGACCTAGATAATTTTCAAAATTACATTTTAAATCAAGTTTGAAAAAAATCGGATTAAAAATGGGGGAGGAGTAGTATTTTTCCGATATTAAGCTTTTTTTAAGATGGCGGCTAAACGGTTAGGAATTGGTACCCGCAAGAAGGAAACATAATGAGGATATTGATGGTATAAATTCTGTGAAATAATAAAATTTTAATTTTTTGCAAAACATAGTCCGAAAACTCGGATTTTGTGCTATTTAGTCATTTTCGGATGTTTCCGGACAATTTCGGAAAAATTTTTTTTGGAATCTTAATTTATAATTTGACTTCTACCCACCTACCAATTTTCGTGGTCATCAAATGAAATCTAAAGAAGTTGGATATTTCACCAAAATTCAGTACAAAAAGTTATCGACAAAATTTTCGAATTTCAAATTTCTGAAGTCGCAGCCTGCTCAGAAGTTCTTTCAAGATTGCACACAGAAAATTTTATGAAAATCAAACAAATATTAAACAATCTATGGTCAATTTCCAAAAATAAGGAGTTTTCCGCCAGACAGCTTCCGGTCGGAAACTTATTGCTGGAAATACATTTAAGGGATAATCACTAGGTCTGGGATATCTGAGACAATGCAAAAAATCTTCTAAATATTACAGATTGTTCCAGGTACTCTGTCCAATTTCCGAAATTTGTTTTTCAAATTTTATTTAACGAAAACAATACAGTTTCGAGCGCAACTCGAAAGCTGTAAAAAAGGATAATTACAAACAATGAACTTGTCAGGCAAGAAATCATACACCCACAGACAGCAGAAAGACATTAATAAATTTGTCATTGTGCAAAAAAACCTTCTAACATTATTTTACACTTCTATGAAAACCTAAAAAGCCATTTGAATAAAATATTATGTTTTCTACTCTCAAAGTAGTGGATGAAAGGAAAGATTGTACACTGATTGTATACTGGGACACAATCAAGTAGGTTATAATAGTTATATACTTACTGTGAATCGTCACATTTGCAGTAAACTCTCACTGACACTGTGACATCTGCTAATTTGTCTAGGCGAACTGGCCACATCACTGTACCACTAGATGGCAATCGAGCCCAGACAGGCTGTTTAAGTTTATAACATTCTTCTGGTTCCATTCTGAAATTACAAATGGAAGAGCATGTATGTATGATTACAATAGCACAGGTCTAAGGCTAACATGGAAAAAGAAAAATGACCTACTCTCTGTCTACATTGAGCTCTCATTTCATAAATATTCAAAGACAAATTTTCAGCAGTAAGCTTATGTCATTTGTCTTGGAATGTTTTCGGGTCCATAGATTTAGTAATTTTAGAATTGAAATAGGCATACTTCACTTCCCTCCCAGAAAATTAATGTGAACAATACCTACTTTTTGAACCAAAAATTCCCCCCAAGGACATGATGATCAAAGAAGACACATGAAAACTAATTCATATTCTTACGTAAAAACAAAATAAGAGAGTAGGGCCTAGGCCTACTCTCTGACCACATTGAGGTCTGAATTGAATTTTTTCTCTGATGTCACAAATATTCAAATTATGTTTTTCTATTGCATGCCATGTGTCTTAGAATGCCTTTGGGTCCATGAAAATATATGGTTTGAAAATTTTCATTATAAAATAAATACAGTTCCCTCCTAGAAAATTCAAGTGAAAATGACCCATATTTCGGACTGAAATTTTCCCTCTGTAAAATCATATTTCAAGATAAATATTTTTTTAATAGTTGTCATTTTCATCAACCTAAAGACAATCTAAGACTCTCAGAACTAATTTTGGGTTGATATTTCAATTCATGAAAAAATAATAGGCAAAATGCGATTCTGAGCCCATTGTTGTCAGAGAGTAGTACAATAATTTCTTTCAAGATGGCGGTCAGGTCAAATCACACGTGGCCACGTTGGCTTTCGTTTCGCTTCGATTGATTAATCTTGACTACACCATGCACTTAGAACAATAATTATTTTGAATACAATAGGCCCAGATCAGCTAGCAATGAATCTAAATGTTGATGATAACAGATTGTTTATCAGAAGTACTTACATTTAATTTTTCAATCGAGACAGATCATTAGACAGGAAGGAAAAAGCTGCGCATGCGTAGTGGTAGTCAAGATCAGCAAGTCGCGAGTTTCGTTTACCGTGTTCGTTTATTTGCGCGAGTAAGCGCGACCTATATCCGAGACATACCCAACAGCGTTCTTTTTAATAATGACGTCATCTCGGGCCTGGCCCAACAGACTCTACTACTCGACAGGGTTACTTGGATAAGTATCCCATAATTCACCAAAGAACAACCATGGCTGCTCTCAGTTTCACTAAACGGCAGTTTATTGTTAAATTAAAAACAACGGACGGAAAAGTAGCAAGACTATATGCGAATTCAATTTCACAAGTTCAGTGGATCCACAAAAGTAAGTGTCCTTTTAAAAAATCCAAGTATGTTAGTTTTTTCCATATTCCAAGCAGATGCACGTGCAAAAGCGATGATGACCTACTATAAATTGTAATGTTGTTACGATTAATTTGTGTGTGCACTCGTCTCTTTACATTATTAGGCCTAATTTTTGATAGTTAACAATTTAATTCAACGTCACACAGGCATGAAATGGCGTAGGCTACGGGATATTTTAAAATCGTTTGGGGGGGGGGGGTTCCATATTTTCATGGCCAATTATTTATTTTCATGGAAGGTTACAAAAAAGATTTATTCAATAAATGTTCCTTTGCACACTCTATTTGCGCTCCAGTGTTTAATTTCCTGGTCGATATTTTTTTTAACATTAACATAATGTTTAATTTCCGTTATAGATTCTGAGGTGGTGTTATCAGGGTTAGTTAATAAATACCCACAAGGTTTTCCTGAGGAACCAGTTGAAATCGCAATTACGGAAATAAATGGTGTGTAACAAAGTAGTTATTATCAAAATTATGAACATTAACTTGAAACGAACGCATATTTGTTTGCTTTAGGCCTAGAATAACATGCGAATCTGCAAGCCTTTTTATACGCCCACATGATAATGTGAGCGTATATTGGAATCACCCTGTCTGTCTGTCTGTCCACAATTAGCTTGCACTCACTCTGGAGCCAAAAGTTCTCAATTTGATTTATTTTTTGGCTGTAGGTTATGGCCATCCCAAAGAGGATCCCTATCTATGGCGTAAGTGTCTTTTGCGCACTCTATTCTCCACATTTAGAAATTGATTTGATTTATATTGGTTTTAGGCTATGGCTATCACAAAGAGGATCCCTATTGATTTTGATAATGATGGAATACTTTTTAAGTTAACATGTTTACTTGAAACTTGGCATACTTATGTTGATTGATAATATCTTGAATGAGTTCGAATTAAACGAGATTTCGTTCAACACTACCTCAGTTATTGCCCTTAACTTAGTCAAGAAACATAATTTTCGACTCATAGGTGCAATAGAGACTACAGTTTTTATCAGATTTGAAAGAAACTTGGTATTCATGTGTAGATTGATGTCATTTTGGATGAGTTTGAATTGAATCATGTTATAAAGGAAAGCACACTTCTATCAAAAACATGTGTGGGCGTTGGCGTTGGCGTTCTTATCTTTATTATATATAAACTAAGATATAAACACATTTCATTATAGTGAATCCGTCATAATGATTTTTCTTTTTTTTAGATCAATCTGTACCTGCATCGACATCAGTATCTACCTCTGCATCGACATCAGTATCTACCCCTGCATCGACATCAGTATCTACCCCTGCATCGACATCAGTATCTACCCCTGCATCGACATCAGTATCTACCCCTGCATCGACATCAAGCAGTGGTAAGTAATGTATTGCGGTCCGACAAATAAATGAAAAGAATAATTAAAAGGCTGTCTGTCATGACAAATTATAGAAGACCCACACATACACTGAACGTATTGTTATAGGCCCTATGCAGGCAATCTATTTAAATTATTCTTTTGAAACCTAATTATTAATCATAATCAATAATAATTCATATCGTAATAAGATTATGATTCTCATTTCAGGACCACGCCATGAGTGGACAATTCCAGAGACCAGGAGGTTGATAAGCTTAGTCGGTGATAGGTTAGTCAATATAAGAAGGGCTAAAAATAAACAGCCAATTTGGAGAGAAATTGCTGACCAGATAGGCTTGCCGGCTCACAAATGTGAGGATAAATGGAAGAATCTCAAGAAGGCCTATAGGGACTTCATTCAGAAAAATGAAAGAACTGGAAGTGCTCCCACTAAATTTGAATTTTCAGATGAGATGGGGAGGATTATGGTCGATGACCCAAGTGTGATTCCCAAATTTACCATGGATAATAACGGGAAAAAGGGTGGTACAATGGCTGACGACGATGACAACAAGAAGTCATCAAATACAAATAGTTGCAAAAGTAATTAAAAAAGAAAGGGTGACATAAGTATCGTGTTGGATTACATGAAGGAGAAAGATGAACGAATGTTTAAGGAAGTTATTCGAATGCACGACGAAAATGTAAAAATCATGAACAAAATAGCTGATAAACTTTAAAACTTGTTACTGTATATTGTATATTTATTGCATTTTAAATTGACTTTTTGTGGCAATAGATTTGTCTCTATATTAATTTAAACCATCGGTCCGGTCCGTCCCTCGACATTTTCTTCATTGACAACACTCGCAACTCGCAAGAATCTCTAAAAGATACAGGGGTATTCAAAACACGTTCGACTTTATGTTCATCTGACAAGCCCCATGTTTTAAAAGTACAACACCACAATTTGTATTTGACTATCAAAAGATATTTTGATATAGGCTTTATAGGTTTTTAAACTTGTTTAATCTGAAGCTTGTGGGTGTTTATCCCATATAATGCTGTTTTGAAGTGCATTTTGAAAATATTTTACTTGTTCTCATTTATTTTAATCACCCCAAATAAATTCCAGGAAGTCAATGAAGTCAAACATTAGCTTTAATTTTGATGGTTTAAGTTTTATTTTTACATAAATTATATTCCTCATGTTATGATGGCTCAGTGGGTTGGTCACTTGCTCACTCACCAGAAGGTCCCGGGTTAGAGACCCGGCTAGGTCGGGTGAAAAATTCGAATTTTTTCAGCCCGGTTTCCCAGAGGGCCAGACATGGAAAAAGTGACTAGTCGTTCGGATGGGACAATTAACCGAGGCCCCGTGTGCTGCCTTAGTGCACGTTAAAGATCCCTCGACAGATGGAAATAAGAGTAGGTCTGAGTGCTGCAGTCCTGGCAAAATTTCCCTCATTACACACTGCATGGTGAATACCCGTCTTCGTTAGCCTATATTAGAGCAGAAAAGTGGGACGTAAAACACCATTTCATTTCATTTGACATATAAAAAACAGAATTGGAGAAATACTTTTATTTCAGGATATATCTATTGGCTAATCCCGAGCCAACATGGTAGCTAGATCATCCCGTTTCTGGCTTCCATCTACGAGATCGTGGTAAGGAACGGGCAAATCATCATTAACGTCACCCTCTTCATCTGTATCTTCAGTAAGGACATCTGCATTTGAAATGCAGAAATTGTGCATAACGCATGACGAAAGTATAATAAAACATATTAGTTTAGAGTCCAAACAGTCCAAATCTCTTAAGCGCCGGAACCTTCCTTTTAGTTGACCAAACGCCCTCTCTATGGCTACCCTGGCAGATCCGAGAGATTTATTAAATTTTTTCTTCTTTGCATTTAAATTGCCAAAATCTCTATATGGTGTAATTAGCCATGGTTGGACAGGGTAGGCTGAATCACCTGAAAGGAATTATCCTTGGTCATAATATAACTTCAGGAGTAATTTTTGCATTATTACCTGAAAAAAGTAAGAGGATATTTATGCCCTATTGGATGTTCTATTTAGAACAAAAAATCACCTCAATCAATATCCTAATGGTGAAATATGACATCCATTGTTCTCCTACAATCTATTGCGTTCCTAAATCAATTGCTGAACTTGGTGAAGGTATTTAATCAAAAAAATCTATGCTTAACTTACCACTTTTGGGCCCAGTTTTGGTAGATTTGGCTGCTGCTTGGTTATCATAGCAGAAGTTCGAATTGCAGGGAGGACCCATAATCCTTTCGATCACTTCTTTGCCACTTTTGGTCTTATATGGCATTCCCTTGAACCGTTTGGCCTTGCACTCATTTTGCTTCCATGTATGTGGGGAGGTGTGTTTATGTCGTTCCTTTTTGGTTGTCTGAAAGGGAAAAAAATATCAAATTCAGAATACATGTAGATAAAATTGGTAAAATGAATTCACTACATTTCACGTCATTTCTAGTATTCAAAGTTGAATTTGCTGGCGAAAACTTACATTGTTGTTTTCATCGATTGCTTCAGATTCTACTAGATTAACATCACTTTGCACTGCTGCTTCCATGGCTTCTTGGTCTTCATTTTCAGTGGCTGAGGACTCATTGGTGGATGTCGGGATATAGTTTAGATCATGGTCGTAATCATCAGCAACATCATAATCTTCTTGATATGGTTTCAACAGATTGGCGGCTTCAACGGCCCTCTGGATTGATTCTTCAATTGGAGTGGCTGAGCTATTTTGTAGCACGTTTTGGGTTGTTTTAGGTTTGTCTAGGATTGTATCAGATAGAAGCGTGACATGCAACAGGGCCATATCTTCAGCACTCATCTCGTCATTTGCATTGACTGAATGGTCAGAGTTGGCATATTCGAGGTCATCAGCTAGAAAAGGGAACAAAATTGCTTTAAAATAACATCTCTTCCCATCTCATGCAGCAACTTATCTTATTTCCAACTCCAGCCCACACCTCAGCCTAATATGAGTTAACGAAGTGCCTAATGCATCATTGTCAACTACACCTACTATCATGACTGCGTCGACCCATATAACTGTCATGCTGCTGTAATATTGTGCTATCATACTACATGTACATGTAAATCATATTGCGGTCTATATGGACCCACCCGACTAATTAATTTTTTTAGAAATCCTCTTTCTCCTTTCCTTTTTGGGTTTTTGCATGCCCATTTTTGATTAATTTTTGGTCTAGATTTGGAATTTGATGTCTTTAATTGCATTTTCTTTCATATTTAGTGAGATAATAAGACATCTATAGGCGGAAGGCTATTTCTAAAAATAGTCGATATGTGAGCAGTCCAAGTCAACTTGTTGTTGATATCCGGTAGAGGTCTACTTTCATTTTGACTAGTTCAAAATTTTCATGGTCATCATATATTGAATTTTTGTCGAGAAATCAAGTATTGGTCAGGCTTTCATTGGACATATTGGGAAGTTTTCAACGAGATTTCTGGAAAAAGTTACAGAAGATCGAATTTGGTGATTTAACATTGAAGCGAATGGCAAATGAATTAGTGGTGTGAGTCCTGACCCACCCCACTAATTAATTTTATGCAAATGATTGTATACGAATGTAGTCCATGCTATTTTTAGAAATCCTCTTTCTCCTTTCCTTTTTGGGTTTTTGCATGCCCATTTTTGATTAATTTTTGGTCTAGATTTGGAATTTGATGTCGATATGTGAGCAGTCCAAGTCAACTTGTTGTTGATATCCGGTAGAGGTCTACTTTCATTGTGACTAGTTCAAAATTTTCATGGTCATCATATATTGAATTTTTGTCGAGAAATCAAGTATTGGTCAGGCTTTCATTGGACATATTGGAAAGTTTTCAACGAGATTTCTGGAAAAAGTTACAGAAAATTGAATTTGGTGATTTAACATTGAAGCGGATGGCAAATGAATTAGTCATAGACATCCTATAAATAACTAGATCGATCACGTCACCATTTCGGCGCGTAATATGACTTGACTTCCGGGTAAGGGCAAAACAAACAAAATGGTGGCATCTTGTTCTGCCTTTGCTTGTACTCAACGAAATAATCCAGGATCGTCAGTCACATTTCATCGGTTAGTATTATATCAAAAGGTTGTAAAGATATAGTGGGCATGCCGATATAGTGTATGGACGTACATAGGCTATAGTTGTAGTATTTTCGAGTTTATTTTGGGTCATAAAAATAGCCTCCAGAAGAAGTAATGAAACTGCAGAAAAATCACACAATTCCTCCTATTATACCCTTCCTTAAAAAATTTTCTTTAATTTTCTGTATATGTGTTTTCTATATAAGGTATAGCCTAGTTCAAAGTCTCATCGAAATACGATAAAAATCATATTTTTGACTTTCAAACACTGATAATTATGATAGATACAGTACACTGGGATTTCAAGGGAGAGTTGTGAACATAATTATTACGTATTAGATTAACAAAATAATTCCAGGTTCTAAGACTTAAGTTTATTCAAACAGAAAGTGAACATATCTATTTAAACTTCTAGCTATTATAATAATATGGCCTAGCCTATTCACTCTTCTTCCACCAGTTCTTCTAATTTTCTAATTTTCCAAAATCTACCAGATAATCTAACCAAACCAAACCAAACCAAACCAAACCTACCATTCAACTACCACCATCAAGAAGAATAACCATGATCACAATGAGTTTTGAAGGACGATATAGACCGAGTTTACTCATTCCACACTACTCATAGCCGAGTTTCACTGCCATGTCATTCGACCCGACCAGATCTTCTAGTAGTCAGGATGATTTTTTGTATTTGATAGGTTCCCGAAAGATGAGGCTTTAAGAAAGAAATGGGTTCAAAATATGAAAAGAGATAATTTTCAACCATCAAACTCTGCAGTTGTTTGCTCTCTTCACTTTGCTCAAAATTGCTTTGAAAGAAAGGGGAATATGATACTAAAAACAGGATCAGTACCAACGATATTTAATTTTCCATCTCATTTAGTACAAAAGGTAAGTTTAGTTGACTGAATATTGATCAAGGCTACGTGCACTAAAGGCTGTGTTTATTGTGGACCTCTAATTAATTGAAAAATTTCCCTCATTGCACACTGTTCAAGTGTTGTGTCTTCAGTAGGACATAAAACTTCACTTCATTCACATTCAAATTGTTATTTTGACTTGCCTACTTTCATCTATTATCTCTTTGGAGTAGTATACTACTATACAACTTTTACTCTTGATTTTGCTATGTTTAGTTTTTGTACAGATTTTTTTTTACAGCTTTTTGTAGGCGGTAGGCCTATTTCTTATTTTAGAGTTATTTGATGGAATGAATTAACTACTACCCACAATGGAACCTGTTCTTTGAAATGATACAATGATTTTATTTTATTCTAGCAAACCACCAAAACTTCATCAAATAGTAATAAACTTGTTACAATTCCTAAAATTTCCCAAGACGCTCCTTATGAGTTGGATAAAGAGCATTCATATTCTGTAAATTATGACAGTTTCAAAAGAAAATATGACCAAACCTTATCAACTTTAAATGAAACAAGAAAAGAACTGAGAAATTGTAAAGAGAGGGAAAAAAGAGCAAGAGTGACAATTGGTTCATTGCTGGAAAAAGTAAAGTTATCAGACAATGCTATTAAAATGGCTGAATCTTATAAAGGTATGCATTATGAATTATTAATGTTTCAAACAACTTAGTAGGCATTGTCTGGCTACAGTCAAATATTTTAGGTTGATTCATAGGTACATAAAAATAGTCTTCAAAAGTTCAAAAACTCCACAAACAAGCATACAATACAAATGTATTGTTTTCAGATATTCCTGTTGATCTATTTTCTAAACCTGAGAAAGAGTACACTGATGAACAGAAGCAATTTGCTACAACTCTATATTTTTATGGACCTAAGGCCTACCGGTTCCTGAAGGAAAAAGTTAATTTGCCGCATCCATCTACAATTCGAAGGTGTGTTTTTGTTCTGAAAGAAGTTTCCTTGCATGTAGTTTGAATTTAGTGGTTTATTGCGCTTATTTCGAGTTATTTTCAAGTTATTTGTGGAGTTTTTGAACTTTTAAAGAATGAATATAAGACTAAAATCAACCTAAAATATTTGACTGTAGCCAGACAATGCCTACTAAGTTGTTTGAAACATTAATAATTCATAATGCATACCTTTATAAGATTCAGCCATTTTAATAGCATTGTCTGATAACTTTACTTTTTCCAGCAATGCACCAATTGTCACTCTTGCTCTTTTTTCCCTCTCTTTACAATTTCTCAGTTCTTTTCTTGTTTCATTTAAAGTTGATAAGGTTTGGTCATATTTTCTTTTGAAACTGTCATAATTTACAGAATATGAATGCTCTTTATCCAACTCATAAGGAGCGTCTTGGGAAATTTTAGGAATTGTAACAAGTTTATTACTATTTGATGAAGTTCAGGTGGTTTGCTAGAATAAAATAAAATCATTGTATCATTTCAAAGAACAGGTTCCATTGTGGGTAGTAGTTAATTCATTCCATCAAATAACTCTAAAATAAGAAATAGGCCTACCGCCTACAAAAATCTGTAAAAAAAAAATCTGTACAAAAACAAAACATAGCAAAATCGAGAGTAAAAGTTGTATAGTAGTGAACTACTCCAAAGAGATAATAGATGAAAGTAGGCAAGTCAAAATAACAATTTGAATGTGAATGAAATGAAGTTTTATGTCCTACTGAAGACACAACAGTGTGCACTGAGGGAAATTTTTCAATTAATTAGAGGTCCACAATAAACACAGCCTTTAGTGCACGTATCCTTGATCAATATTCAGTCAACTAAACTTACCTTTTGTACTAAATGAGATGGAAAATTAAATATCGTTGGTACTGATCCTGTTTTTAGTATCATATTCCCCTTTCTTTCAAAGCAACTTGGAGCAAAGTGAAGAGAGCAAACAACTGCAGAGTTTGATGGTTGAAAATTATCTCTTTTCATATTTTGAACCTATTTCTTTCTTAAAGCCTCATCTTTTATATATTACTATTACATACTGTATATCTAACTAAATGTATACCGGTATCTAAAATATTGTATAACTTAAGGTCAAACTGTAAACTGTCCATTTTGGGGTCATGTACTTTTTTTCCATGTCTGTTTGTGTAATTATTATTCAACATTTCACCTGATTATGACTATATAGATTGTTGAAATGTATATTAATTTGAGTTAACAGTGATGCATTTTAAAGCTTTTACATTGTTATTTATTCTTTTGGTTTTCAAAACTGATTCTTTTTATTGCATATAGAAAACATTGTCATTGTTCACTCAAAATAACAGAAGCTATTTTAGAATGTTTTTAGGTTCAGAGTAAGAAGTAATTAAAAGTCTAAAAAGACATTATTTTCAAATGAGTGAGCTATGTAAATGTTTTTTGTTTTTTTTAAAACAGTTTTTTTTATTATACGCCCTCATCTCTTTATGAGGACGTATATTGTCGGCATTCCTGTCAGTCGGTCCGTCCGTCGGTCAACATTTGTTCATAAACTCTCTAAAAACTAGAGTTTTTGATGGAATCAAATGAAATTCGGAATGTGTATACATATTGAGAAAACGAAGATCAAGTTCAAATTTGAGAAATTTTCGACCGTTAGAAGCAGAGTTATTGCCCTTGCCCCAAAATCTTGGAATATGCTCTTACTGTCTTAGTTTTCAATCGATTTTGATGAAATTTAAAATGAATGTTATAGAACCTAAATCGAAAGGTTTAAGAAAGTTAGTTTACTCCTGATTAAATTTAAAGCTTTTTCGTTAGGCGTATATGGCTGTGGTCCACTATCTTATGTATTTGTTTTCAAGATTCTGAGGCATGAGTTAATATTTGTAATTGTTTGTTTATACTGCAATATGTAAATATTTTGTATTTATGAATAAAAATGTGTGAAATAAATATAAATGCAATTGTAAATATATAAATCTGTAATTTATCTGAATTTACAATAAATGTTTTTAGTAAATGATATTAATTCTTTATTTATTAGGTGGCTATCAAATATCAATAATAAACCTGGACTTTCTAGTCAAGTAATTGATATGTTAGAGGAGAAACTGCAGCAACAACCATCAACATACAAGAACTGCAGTATCATGATTGATGGAATGTCCATTCGCAGGCAAATTGAGTATGATCCAAAAACACGCTCTATGATCGGTTTTGTCGATCTTGGCATGGGACCCCTAGAAAATGATGCTATTGAAGCCCGTGAGGCTATTGTTATTCTTGCTGTGGGTTTGCAAGGCCATTGGAAAGTACCACTTGGGTATTTCCTTGTGGATGGAATGTCAGCTGATATTCAGTGTCAGCTTGTGCTATCTGCCATATCCCTTTTACACAATATAGGCATAAGGGCGGTTTCACTAATTATGGATGGTCACCCCACTAATCAGTCAATGGCAAATATTCTTGGGGGCTCACTCCAAATTGACAACTTAAACAGTTCATTCAAGCATCCTGATTCAAATTTAAATGTTTATATATTTTTTGATGCATGTCATTTGCTAAAAAATTTTAGAGGTGCCTTGCATGCCTTGCAAGAAATAACAGAACCATCAATAGGAACAGCTAAATGGGTGGACATTGTAAGATTGGAGGCATTGCAATCAGAGGAGGGACTTAGGGCAGCAAACAAACTTACCAAAAAACATGTTAATTTTCAAAATCAGAAAATGAAGGTGAGTCTGGCAGCTCAGACATTGAGCAATTCGGTGGCTAAAGGGCTTGAATTTGCATCAAGCTCTAATTGTAAAGGGTTTGAGGACTGTTCTGGTACCATTAATTTAATAACTATTATTGACCAGTTGTTTGATATTTTTAATAGCAGATCTCCAGTAGCTAAAGGGTATAAAAGTCCTATCACTCCAAAGAATTTTGAATACAAGAAATCATTTTTACTTAAGGCTCTAAATATTTTACTAGGTTTAAAAGACATGACTGGTAAAAATGTCAGTTCGGGGAAAAGAAAAATATGTATTGTTGGATTTTGTATCAATATTTTAAGTTTAATTGAGTTAACAAAAGATTTGCTGCTTAGTGAGTCTCCCTCACTTAGTTATCTATTAACATATAAGCTTTCCCAAGATCATCTTGAGCTTTTATTTAGCTGCATCAGAAGATATGGAGGATGGAATAACAATCCATCTGCAGGTCAATTTTGTGCTGCATATCGGGCTTTGCTTGGCCATGCTGGTGTCAATTTAAGTATATATGGCAATACGAATTGTATTCCTCAAGATGTAACATCTTTATTAAATGTTCCAGATGATTCTGAATCTTCCCCTGTTATTTTATTCACTGATGCCATAGCAGAACATGATTATTGTAAGATCAAACCAGAATTAAGTATGTTTGTCGAGGGAATTCTTGAATATATTTCTGGGTGGGTAGTAAGAAAACTTGTAAAAAAAGTTCAATGCAATGAATGTATTAATGCATTAGTAAATCAAATATCTAATGAAAAACAAAGTGTTGTACCCGGTCTGTTAGAGTTGAAAAATAATGGTGGACTCTATGTACCATCAAAAGATATTGTCAAAATTATTAAGTCATGTGAAATAACTATAAGGTCCACAATTAATATCAACACTATAAAAGCTAATGAGTGGCAAAACACATTGCTGTTGAAAATAATTCAAGAATTGCCAAGAAATCTTTTTGTTGAACTTAATCAACATTTCATAGAAACAACTAAAGGAATTGACACACATTATGCTATTCTTATAAAATTGATATGTACACAATTCATTAAATTAAGAAGATTTCATGTTGTTCGTTTAACAAATATTAAACTGCAGTCAAAATCAGTCCGACATAAGTTAACTAAGTCTATCTTATTCAAAAATCAGTAGATGGTATTTGATGGATTTGTGAAATTTTGATTTTAAATTGCAATTCTTTAATCATTACATGGTTTGAATGGCCATCTTAGTACTCATTTGTTTAACATGACTAAAGGAGCTCTAGAAATCATTTATGTATTTTTAAGAGGATTTGTATAAATGCATTATATATTTTTTTTATTTGACTTAGTTGATAAATGTTTCAGAATTATTTGTTGTTTGAAGATAAAATGATAAATTTGAAGAATGTTATCTTGATCCTGCATTATTTATTACAATAAATATGTGCATAATATCATTTGTATTTTTTTATAGAATGATATGTTAAATTTTAACAATTAATTTTTAATTTTAATATATATTTTTTCATGCAATTGTTTTGCAACTGACAAGTTAAGTACTGTAACTATGTTTTCTGAATATTGACATTTTATCATCTTTTTGTTTAACGAAATAAGCATAATTGTAACATATATTTTTTACTTAAAATGAAATTCATTTACTGATTAACCTAATAATAAATCAATTATGTGCAATTCATTATTTTAATTACAGAGGGTACTTGGCTATGTTCTTCTCCAGTGAATTTTCCATACAAACTGCCCCGAGTTGATTACCAGATCAACCGATAAATATAGTATCATCATAGTATTAGTAGGCCTATTCATAAGAAACTGCAACCCTTCCAAAGAATTTAAAACGGTTTATTTTTTATGATAACTATTTATTGTTGAAAAAATAAATATTCAAATTAATTAAATATAGGCGTGGTAATAGTACTAGTATTAGTACTAGTAGACTGGTTTTGCCAGAGCCTATATAAACTCTGGTTTTGCCTTTGGTTGGGTCTAGACTCTAGTTCACGCCGATACCTCTCCATAAATAACTTGAACAGTCGATTAGACTAACAATAACAGGACCCATAGTAAATCTTAATAGATTGTAGTGCAAACACTCGCAAAATTATTTTCCTTCAATACTATTATTCTTGTTTCAATCATAAATAAATCACAAAATCATCACCAACACGGCCAAGCTATCATTAGTTGTTTACTATAACAATGGCGGATCTTGCCCTTACCCGGAAGTTGACTTGATTTACGTATTCGCTCACAGCCATTTCATAGCATACGATTGGTCTAGTTATATATAGGATGTCTATGGAATTAGTGGTGTGAGTCCATATATATCATGCCTGTATGAAGAGTTATCTCCCTTGAGGGGAGAGGTGATTTCTTGAGCCTGAATAAAAATTGTGGCCCTATGATAACATTGATAACCTAGCTCTTTTGTTAAGTCTTGAAACACGTGCGGCCATCTTGAAAGCTATTAAAATTGCCTAGGTCACATTTTCCTCACTTAGGCAAAATATATAATTGCCTTAGGCACAAACCTGACTTGGGCAATTATACTAAATGAGCAAAAACGCCGTGATCTTATCTAAGTATGGCTTTGTCAATTATACCAGAATGTGGCCAGCATCATGAACTATTGAATTAGGTCAAAATCGCCAAAAAGTGACTTAGGCAATTATTTTAGCAAGGTGACGATTTAAAGGATGAATATTTAAATTGGCTCTATCACACATCCTAAGTTGAGAATTAACGACATTGGAACGAACTTGTTCACGTATACAATCAAGTTTCTTGGATTGATTTGAAAGAAGAAGTTTGAATATCCTTAGGTAAAGTATGAATAGATGTCTTAGGAAAAGTAGACAATGGGAATCTAGGTCTCATAAATGAAATAATACAGAACTAACAGTTATAGCATCAGAATTTGCAAAAGGATAAGCAACTAAAAATTTGCTAAACATATCAACAGCTGTAAATATATAACAATCTTCTTTAAGTGTATTTGGTAATGGACCATAAAGATCAACCTGCTAAACTGCAAAAGGTAAATTTGGAGGAGTAGGATAAGCCACAATAGCTGACTTTGTATGAGATTTGGTTAATTTGCGACTCTGGCAAGCATTACAAGACTTGACATAATCGCTTACTATGGTACTAAGTTTGGGAAAATAAGAATCTTTGATTCGATCAGTTGTGTCTTGAATGCCACTATGACCACCAAGTGAGTAATCGTGATATAATTGCAAAAGTTGATTGACTAAAACATAAGGTACAACGAGTTGTTAATTACTCAAAAGTTTACCACGTTTAGATTTGACAATACGAGAATGAAATAAGATACCCTCAAATACCATATAATCACTAGATTCTAAAATTAACCGTTGTGTTGCTTTTTAAGAATCGGGTAATAAATTGTGAACAAGGTAATCAATAATACGTTTCAAATATGAATCATTATTTTGCAACTCACGAAGATTAGAAATGCTAAAATCAAAATGTTTGATAAGTTCAATATTCTCAATGTATAATTGTGACCCCGCACAACAAATCAGGTATTAAGTAGCATTTGGTGTATGTAGAGTTATTAGTATATCTGGATTCCTGGCATCATCAGCTACATTTTGATACCATTTTTATCTCAATAGCTTTCTCCGTTCAGAAGATATAGTCAATTCGCTATCCAGAATTGAGACGAATTATGAAAACGTCATTTTGAGAAAAACGACGTTAAAGGTGGTAAAGCGTCACGATGAAAATGTCCTTAGCAACCATTGAGTTAAATGAAAAATACTGGTTCCTAATAAAGTTTAATACTTTTAGAAACAAAATCATACAATAATTCACAATTTCAACCCATCCAGCAATGTCTTTCTTCAAATTTACAGTACGAAAAAAAAAAAATCAAAAAAAACAAAACAAAATTTAAAAAAAAAAAACAAAAAATTTGGAAAATGAAAAATTACAGTAATTTTAATTGATTTGCTGTTTACAGTGATGTAAGTAAGAGTTTCCTGGCTCAGTGTGATCAAACAAGATTATAAGGCGAGCGTGTTCAGGTAAAGCTACTTGCAACCAATCAAAAAGTGGCATGTAGATCGCGTGCCTAAAAGAACTATGCATTGTTTGTATTACTTCTCCCACAATGTGTATCTAAATAAGAACGATGCAATCTACAGGCCACTTTTTGATCAGTTAAATCTAGCTTTACCAAAACGTGCTCACCTTATAAATCTTGTTAGATCACACTGAGCCTCCTTACAATCCCTTTAGAGTTGCCTCGGAACAAAATTCCCTGATCTTTGTGAATAGGTACCACTGTCGTTTCAAGTCTAAACCAGGTGGTGATACAGCAACTGGGCTTTCAAATGGGGGTATACGAGCAGGATTCTTCAGCAAACAGACAGCTGTCTCTTCTCCATCAGACGTCTCCTTCGTAAACACTACTCCAGGTTGACCGGCATCAAATCTGAAAATAGAAAGATTTGAAAATATCTGTAAGTGACAATGGTAAATCAGTTATCTCGTTAATTTCCCTGCTAAAGCATGTTAATCTTGCACAAAATATAAATTCCGCGTCAGCGCTTTCAAAAGTCGACTTGGTGTCGTAAACGACAATACTCTAATCTAGGCTCTAACACTGGGTTTGAACACTGTCTTTTGTGGCAATGGAATAGCTCAGTTGGCTAGTTGGATTGTTGTTTACGTGCCATGGGTTCAAATCCCTCTCATGGCAAGACAAATTCTGTTCACCCAGTGTCGTTTTTAACCTAACAAAACTAAATTTCATCTCTTAGAGGGAATCACTGAAAATAAATCTGAAAATTTTCTTATAATTCAAATCAGATTCTAATTAGATGCCGATCAGCATAAGAATAACTTTGAACATTACCTCATGTGGTGTAGTTTCTTGATGCCGCCCAGAGCCTTGAAGTACGGTTGCAGGTGAGTCTGCCAGTCACGCAGTGAGACAAAGACATCTTGTTTCTCATTTCCAACCAGCTGAGGGATGTTGATACCACTCTCAGGTGAACTGTTTCTAACACAGGTGGCCATTTCATCCAGGCAGTTCACCTCTGTTCTCCGAAAGGCCTGCTTAAAAAGACCAAAGCACTGGTCTGGGGAAAATTTGGTGTGTCCTGATATCATGAAATTTAAGGTGATACTGTCATGTTGCCTGTGTAGTGTCCGCCAGATTAAATACCATATCACATATTTATTTTTGTTTTGTCCACTACAATTGTCACAATGTAAATTTACATACTTTTCACCTAACCCCCAAGTGCTGAAGAAGTGATCAAGATAACTGATTACAGCATTGGAGCCTTTACTGCTGCACATCGATTCATCAATCAGGTAGTTAATTTGCTCTGGGACACCCTCGCAGTTTACTCCAAAAATACCAACTTTCCTAGGTACAAGGAAGTATATGGGTCCTGGCTGGAGGGGATTTGAGGGAAGGTGCACTTGCTGTGCAAAGTCGAATGAGTAGTGAACTGTCATATCTTTTGAGCAGGGGTCATTTCTCCCAAGTTTCAATCCAGAAGCAGAATCCTTTGAAGCGGCAACCATATATCGATACAGACTCCGTTCCTTGGCTACAATCTCTAAATGCTCCTGCTGCTTACGTAGTTTAGCATTCTTGACAACAAGGGGCAGGCTAGCACTCCTGTATATTGCAGTATTGTTTTTCTGACACATCCAGCAGAGATCTGACATGGGACGTGTTCTTACAATGAATGGCAGGAGCCGGTGCCAGATATTCCTGAATGATGTCTCTTGTACAGCACGATCTCCTGAAACGATAATAGATAATAGTTTTATAACCAATGTATCGTCGGTGTTCTGATAAAACCTCGTATGTCAAAATATGCAATTTTTCAGGACAGTGAAAAAACCTTTCTGTTTTTTTCCTAAGAACTTCATACTCACAAAATTCTCAATTACAACTAAATTTGTAGTTCAAAATGGAAATCTCCCAAAGTTAGCACTTTTTCCAAATTATGTTTGCATTCTCTTGACATACAAGGTTTTTTATTTCAATTGTTGTGACTTACGAGGTTTCGTGGGTAAACTAAAGGTGTGGTAAATTTCAAATAACTTTATTTTAATACCTTTATTGAAGAATCAAAACTTATAACTAAAACAACAAACAGGAAAATATATGGTTCAAATAATCAAAAACAAAAAACAAAACAAATGAGCCAACGTGACCTATCTGAACACAATAGGAAAACTTTAATCGAGAGTCATCGAAACGCATCAAACAAAATTCAATGTTCTAATGAGTCATAAAAAGGATGGTAATCTCTTGGTATGACTTCTTTTAATTCTTGTAGATGTTTAAACTTGGTGGCCTTTATTTTCAATCGTGAGGTATATAATGGTTTAGGTTCTCCAGTAGAAATCATACTTACTCTACGATGTTGAGGTAGATCAATATAATCATCACCATACTTAATTTTGTATTGTATAGGGGCATTGGGTGTGTATTTAAGACATCGTATGTTAGTGACTGTTGGATCACCAACATGTGTGCCTGGCCTTATAGATCTTACGTTCCCCACCTCATTGAAATCTTGAAAGAAATTATGTTCAACATATTTTACATCATATTGTCGAGGATTTTTTCTGGCATTACCAATAATTTGTACATAATTTGCAGGACAGTAGATATCAACATGTTTTAATTTCCGTTCTATAACAGAATGAACGCTATCTACTTCCATTTGTGTATGACCGCGTTCAAGAAATTTCTGCTCAATTATCTTTTTGAACTTATTTGCATGATACTGAAGAGTATTTGATAACAAAGCATTCCTGTTTTGGTACCCACAACCATCACTGTAAATTATTATCTTTTCATAAGAAGATTGGTGATCATTGAGGTAATCTGATATACAAGAAGCAAATTCATTTGCAGTAAGGCCAGCTTCGCCTTCATGCCAGATATAACAGCGCACATCATGATTGGCTAAGTTGTAAATTGTAAAGTTGTGAACAGCCAATTTAGTTTTATAATAAAGTGCTGATGCGTTTAGTTTTGGTGATAACAGGACAGCCTGCAAATCCATGGTAATAACAAGTATTTTATCTCCATTACCCGTTTCATGAAGTGATTGTTCCGCTAAACTTTTGTCCCTCGATTTCTCTGATCTAGCAGCATCTTTGCATACAATGTGTAAAGACCAAACATCATCAGTAGTATTTCCTACTTCATGTGCTGCACACAAGTCGCATTGATCTTTGCGGGGGCGAAATATAGATAAATTCATGAATTCAAATTCCATTTGCAAAATTTGTCGACAAACTGGCATTCTGTTATATTCTGTACATTTTTCGACGTAGAGACTATATAAATGAGACATTGATTGTATTTCTCTTTCTAAGTAAAGCTTTGAGCTTTGAGACCTACAGTAATGTGATGGAAGTTTGGGTAACTTTCCCAAAAACTCGTCTTTCAGAAATTGCTTATCTTCTTCCCGTCTCTTATAGTGTGAATTCTGCTTGTGTATGGGTTTAGCTGTTGTTATATGTGTTTGTCCCTCAGCATCATGTTTGTTGGTCACCCAGTTTCTAACACTCCATTCACCTATATCTGTGGAAGCCAAAAACATCTGCTTGCATACGGGTATCCTTATACCTGATAATTTTAGATGGTAATGGAATATGTAAGAGCGTCTCGACGATTCTACCAAAGTTCGTTTCTGCTTTGGGGGAACAACATCAACCATGAGGTGACAAAGGTATGACGCTGATCCCAATTCATGTTCTTCCAGATATCATCTAGGATAGACTGTCGGTCAGCTTCACTAAAAACAGCACATTTTGTCTTTTCTGTTTGTTCACAATTACAGCGAGGCTTTAAAGATCGTGCTTCAATGCGTTTGGCATTTCCGCCATTCTCTTTTGTTTTCCCAAAATATGCTTGACCTTTTTCTCTGAGACTTTTATAGTGATTTTGCTTCCATTTACTTCGATCAGCTTTGCCATTTTTAGCTTTCTTTGCAGGAACTGTTTCATCATCAGTATCAGTGGCTTCAGTGGTATCAGTGGCTTCATTAATGTAATCTGGATCTGAATCATTATCCCTGATTTCATTTTCTGATTCTTCAACTTGATTGTAACTTGATGTCGTAACAGCAGTTCCTTCATTAAAATTGTTAGTGATGGTTTGATAATCTGATGGTTCTGGTGGGACAACCACATCATAATTGTTGAAATTTGATATGTCCAAGAGAATAGGTTGATCTTTTGGGATGGTTTCTACCGGTGCCCCATCAGATAAAAAGTCAAGCATTGATGTGGTAAAGGAAGCTGTCGATTCTGCAGTCATTATCATATCGATGTTGGTACGATTGCTTTCTATTTCAAGGCTGGATTCATGTTGACTGAAAGGAGAAGATGCACCAGGCTCTGCAATAATGTTCGTAGCAGACGAGATTAGTTCTGAAAGTTGGATATTTCCTTTGTCAGTATTTTTGGCACAGAGCAAGTCATTTCCAGATGTTTTTAAAGATTCTTCACTTTTGTCAAGACTAAGCTTCAGTATCTGTTTACCTCTTGAAATCATCTTACTCAACCTAAAAAAAAAATACTATGTTGAAACCTCGTATGTCAGAAAAGTTTCAGCAGATAAAATATTTCAACACATAAAGTAATTGATGGTAGTTTTATGCACATACCTTTTCAACAAGGGATTTTGGAAATTATTAAAATGTAAAATCAATGAAATCAGTACAGGATTAGCCCAAAAAACAGCATTTTTTTTCAAGTCATGATAAAAGCTCGTAACTCACTTGGAAAAGTCGATGCGTCTTTTTAATCAGAGGTAGATAACAAAATAAAGGAAACATTTGATAGAAAATTGATGAATATAGATGCTATGAATGATACTCTTACGTCTTGCTATAATTTTAAAGACAACGAAATTGAAATACTTACCACAGAAAACTTTTTTTTAGGGAGCTAAAGTGGCATTGCCACAAACTTGACATAAGAGGTTTTATTATGACAAACATAGGCATATCTGATTTGTTTGTTTTCTTTATTGCTTAATACAAGCAATTTGATTGGATATTGATATCCAAGCTTTTAACAGAACTTGGCCACTGGAAAATACTATTAGTTTGATATAATATCTCATTTTGCACAAAAATTGACTTACGAGGTTTTATCAGAACTCCGACGGTATGTAGATAACGGGTATCAACGTGAAATGGCAGAAAAAGATACTCTGAAATGCAGGGCTGAAAGCAAAGTACCGGTATTAACAAGCTAAGCTGTGTGTATTTGCGACTTTGCCTCATGTCAATATTACATAATTATCGTAATAATCCCTAATGCCATAGGCGTATGATTAAGTAGGATATGACTTGAAACCTAATTGTGTATGCATTGACCTTAATGCCCATTTTTATCTAAAATTAAAATACCTTTATTAATTCAAAGGTAAAAACATAAAGAATAAACAAACCTGAACTTTCCATGGCAACTTTGTACTTTCTCCAAACTGACATCTTTGTTTCATTGGAGGGCAGCAGTTTGATATCATCCCGTTTAAATCCAGGTACACGTCCAGGTAGAACCATAGCATTAGCCTCTGCAAAATTGGTCAAGAAATTTACCACACGCTTCACATCTTCAAAGGTGATGAGGCGGTCACTTTCAATTCGGCCGCCACTCTTCTTTCTCAATGGTGTAACTTCACCTGAGGCATACGCGTGTATGAGCTTCTGCAGTCTATCATTCCCAATACTGAAAATATAATGGTAACTATTTCATTATTTATGTTCAAATAAATTGATAAAAAGTTTGGTATCAATAACCTTATACATCTAACTTTCTTCATTTATGTCGACATGAACAGGCCAAAGCTAGTTTCTCTAAACACAAACAGAAAATATTCTATGCATTATGAATTATTGCAGTTTACGCTATATAGTTGTTATGTAAGCTTATGGTACTAACGACTGATCCCACAATCTTATTGTTGATCTTGTGTAGGCTACCTATGTCAGAGGCCTGAAGTAAGAAAACAACTCACCAGTGCATGAACTTAAAAGTATTCCGGCAGACCGACTTATTCTCAATTAAGAATGATGTCCGATACCGTGAGCGAACTTTCTGTTCCTTGCGTTTGGAGCATTCTGTAGTTTCAGAAAGGTTTATTGCACAGCTGATTTTCCCGAGAATGTACATTTCTTTTTCCCCATCAGTCACAGAGCTTAAATTCATTCTTAAATTCATGATATAGTCAGTGGAAAACTGTTTCATGCACTTTCCCTCCTTGAAATCCTTACACTTACATGAGAAATTCACAATATTCTGCCTCTCATTCTCAACATCACAATCCACAAATGTCTCGGCTATTGGTATCATCACAGCCTCAACCTGGTCAACAATCACCGTAGGACCATCCTCCTCATCCTCTTGTTCTTCATTCTTAGATTCAGAATTAATTTCACCATCATTATTATGATCAAAGACAGGTATACAAGTTTCTTGCTCTGCATTTTCTAGTTCTCTCATTACAGACTCATAGTCAGGGTTCTCAGGAAGATTACCGGAAACAATCTCAAGAATAGCCTCCTCCCCACCAAGGTCACCTAGGCTTTCAGTTTCAGACTCCTCCTGATCCTCCTCTGTGTCGAAATAGTCCAAGGCATTGTCCAAAAGTGTATTGAAATCAACACTTACACCATGTATCCCGCACCTATTCAGTTCATTCAGCGCTCTCGCTGCTTTGTCAGCCATACTAATCACGCGAAATAAACCACCAAACTTTGCACCAAACAATTCACTAGTCAATCAAAATCCGTAGAATTAAACGAAATTCCTAAATTTACAAAAAAAAATGTGTTCAAATTGCACTACTCTATGTTTTTTTCACTGTTTAATTTCTGTTCCTTATAACGCTATTTTTAACTCAGGGCGCCGCCATTACACGTGACCGGTATTCAGCCAATCGGCGTGCGTAATTCTTCCTTGCATAGCAACAAGGTCAGAGTTATATTAGTGAAAAACCCCCTTAATCGTATTCATAAATAACTTGAAGGAAATTCTCTGACGTATGATGTAGATGAGGAGATTCCCAACTTTATTTACATATCTGGAATTCCCCGCTACGATCAAAATGGCCGATAAACTAAGACGATAAAGTTGACTTAGTTGAGTGTTTTCTTCAAAATTTTACTTTTAATCATGGATAGGGTCTCAAAAAATTGCATAAAAAGCATACTTTGACGTATGTAATGTTTAATTAGACCATAGAAGTTGTTAGATAAGGTATTCATGAACCATTATCCGGCAAAAACTCAAGTTCACTAAAATTTCACTCTCGGTCTTTATTTCACTGCTAGCTCATTACTGAGCAGTGCGACTTAATACCCGATACGATGTGCGGGGTCACAATTGCTGATTTATGTCAGAGTCGTGAAAAACGCTCGACAACTCAGGATAAACAGTAGTAACCAATAAGTTAATCCTAAGAAACGTTGTAATTCTTTAACAGACTTAGGAACATGGTAATTCTGAATAACTGTGACTTGATTTTGTGGTGGGCTAATGCCAGCAGCTGAAATTTCATGTCCACGATACTCACACTATTCTTGAGCAAAATAACATTTTTTGCGGTTGATCTTTAAGCCAGCTGTTCGAAGACGATCGAGGACAGTAACAATATCTTTGATATGATTTTGAAAAGTTGAACTATAAATCAAAATGCCATCAAGGTAGCACAATACAGAGTGAAAAGTTAAAACATGCTAAATTTTTAGATGCTAACAAGATTCATGTTTACTGCTGAACAGAGCATCTTAACAATATTTTCTAGGGAAGTGCTTTAATTGATGTTGATATTCAAACTCCCATATGGAAAACCAATCACAGTCACCAATGTTTAACGTCTTATTGTAAAAGTTGAACTGTGGTTGACGATAAAGGCAAGTTACATTCCTTATAATTTTCAAGAGTATGTAATGTTAATGACACCCTTGTCAACACCCACTACCCAACAGGAAGAACGGTACAACACTGTTCACTGCAAAACAAGAAACGTTATTGAGAGGGCATTTGGTGTACTCAAGTCAAGATTTAGGTATAAAACTATCTATTTTATCTTTATACCATTACAATTCAAAATGGTAAATTAGGGTCCACCGAGCTGGTAGTCACTCTACAGGCTCATTTGATGAAGATTCTTGAAAGTAAACTAGCTATATAGTACAACTTTTGCACACTTTACAGGCAACGATTTCACTCTTTATGTCCACACATAGTATGGAAGCATATTGTCGTCCGTCTGTAGTTTAAAAAAAAATGCCATGATGCAATTCTCTAATATAACACTTAACACGAAACAAATGTGAATGGGCAACAAACAGACTTTGAACTTGCAGCCATCCGAGCTATTCCACTGCCACAAATACGTTCCAGTGAAATGTTGACGTTTACAGATTATATTTTGCTTCAGGTGCATTTATTTAACGGGAGGAAGTTTACCATACAGACCCGCTAAATGTTTGAAGATTGTTGAAACTACCTTTAGGCTTCACAATAAAGCAGTTGATGCCAAGATACCTTTAATTGATGGTGGTAATATAATAACTCATCATCAAAACATCGTCTTTTAAAATCAGCAAAATGGACCGGCCCAACAATTGAGAGGACGTTTGGTACAACGGTTCTAAGACCATGTTTGTAATCAATAAGAGAAAGAGATATCAATCCCAAAGTTTCAATCTTTCTCCTTTTGAGTTCCAAAATTTCTTTGCGATATGCAGTATCATCTTCCATCTTTTTTTACCTTAAGCTTCAAATAATTTTGCATATCACCTGAAATATACAAACATTTGAAACTTATGCCTTATGGATATGAAATAGTTAAATTGTCCATCTTGATCTTTCCATATGAAGTGCTATGAAATATTTCGAATTCACACTCCTGACAAGTGAGAACCAGGTTTGAAAAGTCTCATTTAAACCTATTTTATACTTTTATAAGCCCACATGAATATTATTCAATGATTTATTATTATATTTTGACAGTTTAAAAGATTAATACGTTAGTATAGTATAGTATCCGGTACTCACATGAACAACTCACTAGAACTTCTTTTATGTTTCTTCTCAGAATGTCTTTCTGTAATGAATGTAATGGACATCTTTAGTAATGTGACCCTGAAACAAATATGTGTAAGGTTGGTAAAGTAAGTAAACGATAAAAAGGATTAACTTAATATTCAATTTAAGCGGTTTGATATATTTTTCAATGAAACGAATTTCAAGGATAAACTTTTATTAGTTCATTGAATATTTAGATAAGTCAAAAATATTCAAGAAATTATATTAAAATTTTGTTATTTTATAATATAAATATTACCTTTGCATTGTGTTTCACTACTACCATCACTACAGGAAATAAATATGGAGCTTTCTGTAGAAAAATAGTTTAATTAAGTAAGGCCTATATTAAAATCAATCAGCTATATCATGGTAATTAATAATAATAATAGAAACACCAATTAATTAAACAATAAGAATGTAAGAAACAAAAAAAGAATACTGACCATAAATAGCAAATAAAACATATTAAAATAATACATACAAACAAACAATAAAAGGGAAGATAAACTTACCTTTAGAAATAGAGTTAACTTGGTCTAAACATGATGTATCAACTCCATATTGACAATACATACACATATTAAAGATGAGGTGAGGGTAAGTCCTTCACTGTTGTATTTGATGGCTTCAAATGTTTAGTGTATTGTATTTTACTGGGTTTTTTTAGAAAGAAGAATTAAACAGCTCGATTGAATTATGAAAATGAAAGTGTTAATGGGAAATGTAAGCATGTATTTTGAAAAAGCAATCTACTTTTCAGCATTGAAATCAATGCACTATATATCAAATACATGTAGTTTCTTAATGTTTGAGTAACTGTCTTCACTTAAGAAAGAAACTGTCTAAAATCAGTTTTTGAAACCAGACACAACTAGCGTAATTTCAGGACTTGCCATGACTTATCACAATTATAACTGTCAAAATTTTGTCAAATCTTTATGGTCGAGCACATCAAGTCACCAATGCCTTATAAACGTTTACAGGGCATTAGATCATTCTACGATAAATCAGAAGCTTACATTCGAGGTCTTGAATCGCTTGGACAATGCCAAGAAATGTTCGGGTCACTGTAGATTCCCATCTTACTAGGTAAATTACCGCCTGAATTCAGAACAAATATAACCAGAGAAAACTGCAATGATAATTAGACTATAGAAATACTCTGTGATTCGATATGTATAGAGCTGACAATTCAAGAATCAGGTAAAGCTAACTACATGTACCCGAGTCAAGTAGCCACTCCTACCACAAATTTCGTTGCTGGTGTTAGATAAGATAAAAATCGCACACATAATTCAACAAAACTAGGCAATAAATATAGCAATACAAACCAGAGAAAATGCATATAATGCGAGGGAGCCCATTCATCAATCGAATGCAAAGACGTAATTGAACGTTTAACAATTATCAAGGAGAAACAACTGTGCTTTAATTGTTTCGGTAGACACAAATAACTGAATGTCAATCCAATTTGTAGAAATTGCCACCGCAAGCCCCATACGTCACTTGGTCTAAAAGGAAAAGATCGGAGGAAAGAAATGCATACTAATTTTACTTATTTTAATTCATTTAAAATTTAATACGTGATGTATTTCTTTTTACAAAAAAATAAAACTACATTTATCATTTTAAACTCATACATTTAAATCAAAATGTATATATAATAAAACCCAAGCATAAACGATCTCAACCGTAAAACGAATCTCTAAATTCATATAAGCACATTGACAATATATTGGTAGCAGCTAATCAACTTGTCATTTGAGGAAGGATATCAATACACGAGTAATTTTTTAAAATGAAAAGTGACATAAGGTGTCTATAAGAGTAAACATAATATTATCATATTATATCTAATATTGATTACATCAAATTTCAAAGGTGAGCTACATGAACAGCATTACTGATTAGCTAAGCTTAAATATATCGTTTCTTTTTCTAAGGTTTGATTGGTCAAAGGAATAGTGAATGTGTCCCTTTAACTTATCACATTCATGTTGAACTTTATATTTAATGTATTATATTATATTAAACTTTGATCATTTAGATTTAGCAGAACGCCTTATTTCAAGTAGCAAAACACATCAAAATAAAATAGTCGATTTTCCCTGCCTTTTGAAATCAATCTATCTATCTTGTAATCAAGAGGAGAACATCTTTGTTAAATAAGCTCTTCATTGTCAGAAAGTTCTTCACACTCACTATCCAGAACATCAAACATATTATTATTACTTGCAGTTACTTGTAAGCGAGTTTTTCAGTCTTAATAAAAAGTGAATATATTTTTTAAACCTTTCTACAAGATCTTTAAATTCAATATATAGGCCCTCTTCGGTTACAATCTTTCCTGGAGATTCTCCCAATGATTGACAGAAAACATAAAATATTGAATTGTGGAAGTCATCTCTTCTTTTACCATTTGCTGCTCCTGCTCGATCTTTCAATAAAGTTTGTTTTAGGTTTATAGCTTGTTATAACTGTTAGCTCTGAAGAATTTGTGACAAAATCATTCCAGAAGAGAGATGTAGTATATTTGATTATGTCAAAAGGTGCTGGTATATGAGCTGAATCTTCTTTAATGAACTCATTAAAACTTTGAATGAAATCTTTAATTTTTTTTATTAAGGGATTTAAGCTGTTTAGACGGTCTGTTAGCAACAGCTTGTCCTTCTGGAATAACAAATGCGAATATATCAACAAAATGAAACATTAATTATTCCATACTCCATTACTCATTAGATAGTACATACTTTTTTAGTTTTTTTATAGGCTTCATTTTTTATTATTCTTTAACACTCCGGGTAGGGTAGAATTAGCAGTGCAAACCGTGTTTTTATACGCCCACATGAATACGTGGTCGTATATTGTCATCGCCCCTGTCCTTCGGTCCGTCCGTAAACATTTCTTGTTAACACTATAGAGACTACAGTTTGCAGCGAGTGATCCTATAAATAATATTTTGATATTTGGAGATTTTAACATTGACTTTTTAACCATTTCAAATTCTTTTATTCACAATGCTATGACCCTTTTTAACTTCAGCCAAATTATAGATAAACCTACACGTTACACAGAAAACTCAGAAACCCTTATCGATTTAATTTTGACAAATTGTCCCTGTCTAATTTCTGATTCTGGAATCTCGGCAAATTTCTGTAGTGATCATTGCCCTGTGCATTGTCAGTTAACACTCAAAAACCCGAGACTTCATTCATTTCAAAGACAGGTATGGGATTATAATGGGGCTGACTATGACAAATTGAGACAAGCTATTTCGGGTACTGCCTGGGACACACTTGTTGATGAGAGTGATATTGATAATTCTACATCAAACTTTTCATGTGAGTTGACAAGAATTGCAAAGATAGTGGACCACGGCCATATACGCCTAACGAAAAAGTCGAAGATGGAAAACATTTAATCAGGAGAAAACCAAACTTTCTCAAACCTTTCGATTTAGGTCCAATAACATCCATTTTAAGTTTCATCAAAATCGGTTGAAAACTAAGAGAGTAATAGCATATTTAAGATTTGGGGCAAGGGCAATAACTCTGCTTGTAACGATCGCAAATAGCTCAAATTCGAACTTGATCTTCGTTTTCTGAATATATATACACATATCAAATTTCATTTGATTCCGTCAAAAACTCTAGTTTTTAGAGCGTTTACAAGCAAATGTTGATGGACGGACCGACGGATTTGGGGCAAGGGCAATAACTCTGCTTCTAACGATTGAAAATAGCTCAAATTCGAACTTGATCTTCGTTTTATGAATATGTATACACATATCAAATTTTATTTGATTCCGTCAAAAACTCTAGTTTTTAGAGCGTTTACGAGCAAATGTTGACGGACGGACGGACCGACGGACGGACCGACGGACGGACGGACAGGGGTGACTACAATATACGTCCTCATAGAGAGATGAGGGCGTATAAAAACCATCATCCCAAACAAAATTGTAACTATTAGACCTAGAGATAAAATTTGGATGAATAACACAATCAGAAACATGAGTAGAAAAAAGAATAGAAATAGATATCATAAAAAAGCTGTCAGATCGAATTCTGAAACTGATTGGAAACAATTCAGGATCATTAGAAACCAGTATGTAAAATTGATTAGAAAATGCAATTCAGAATATTACCAAAAATTAGATAATCAAATTAACACTTCTGAAAATTTCGGCTCAAAGGATAGGTGGCATCTCGTCAACTCACATATAAAAGGAAAAAACTGCAACAGTAGCCTACCACCTCTTGTCAATAATGGTGTTCCATGCTTTACCCCCATGGACAAAGCAAACTGTTTAAATGAATTTTCCATAAAGCAATCGCACCTTGACAGCACAAGTGCACATCTTCCTACTCTTTATCAAAATCCACATTCACTCAATCACATCACACTAGATCCACAAGAAGTTAAAGACATTATATCATCTATTGACACTAGCAAAGCAAATGGACCTGATCAAATAAATGGCAAACTTTTGAAATCAATAAAAAATAAAATAAGTGAACCCCTCTGCAAACTATTCAACCTCTCACTGTCGACTAAAACTGTACCTCATATCTGGAAAAGTGCAAATATCACAGCTATCCTGAAAAAAGGAGATCCTTCAAATTGTGGAAATTACAGACCTATCTATTTACTAAGCCTCGTTGTAAAAAATTTCGAAAAATGCATCTACAAACATGTCTTTAACTTCTTGAAGGAACATAATATTATTACTAACCTAAAAAGCGGTTTCCTGCACGGCGAATCTACAACCTATCAACTAATAGACTTAACGCACTTTTTTTGTCAAGCCATTGATGATGGACAATACACTAGGACAGTGTTCTGTGACGTCAGCAAAGCTTTTGACAGAGTCTGGCATGCTGGTCTCTGTCACAAGCTGGAAGCAGTTGGAATCAGAGAACTCATAAACTGGTTCCAAAGCTATCTACACGACAGAAAACAACGTATTGTAGTAAATGGAGTTTCCTTTGAGGCCAAATCTGTTCCGGCTGGCGTACCACAGGGCTCTGTCCTAGGGCCACTCTTATTTACTGATTTACATTAACGATATTGTTGAAAACATTAACTCAAATATTAAACTGTTTGCAGACGATACCAGCATATATATGAAAATCCATGACCCGACTGCAAATGCTCATATGCTTAACACAGACCTTGAAACTATCAACAATTGGGCTAAAACATGGCCTCCGATCTTTAAAGTACCGAATTTCTAGAAAATTTCTTCAAACGATATACACTTCATATATTCTACCACATTTTGACTATTGTGACGTAATCTGGGGTGGGAGCAATGCAGTATTAACCAAAAAGTTAGAAAATGTTCAGTTAGATGCACTCAGGACTATATGCGGCGCTGTGAAAGGTACCAGCCATCACAAATTATATGAAGAAACAGGATTTTTAACTTTGCAAGAGAGGCGAAGGAGGCATAAGCTTATATTAATGTTCAAAATTTTAAATAATCAGACTCCCGCGTTTCTTTCAAATCTTGTACAATATTCGGACAGACCATATAACCTTAGAAACAGTGATAAACTTTCAGAATACTTTTGCAAAACTGATATATTTTCAAATTCTTTTATACCATCTACAATCAAACTCTGGAATAACCTACCATCTTCTATCAAAAATTCACTCTCAATCTCAATTTTCAACAATAAACTAAAAATTAATGATATCAAAATTCCTCCGCAATTCTACTTTGGCACTCGTCTTAATCAAATTCTTCACTGCCGCCTCCGTCTCTCTTGCAGCGATCTTCAAGGACATAAGCATATGAGGCACATATCCGATTCATCCGTTTGTAGTTGTGGTCATGGATCAGAAGATAATCAACACTCCTACTTGATTGTAAATTGCATTGCGATGCACGAAACCAATCTATAAATCTCTTACCAAAACACCTTATCATCTTACCCACACTTTTATTTGGCAATGAAAACATTTCAGAAACTATCCAGATATTTACAGCAGTACATCATCGGTTTTGACTCTATATCTCTGAATTGTCCTACAATCTGTATTTATATTTATAACTTATAGCAGCATGTGTCATAATTTGTATTATATTATAATCTTTAAACTTATTTATACATGTATATACTGTATATATATATATATACACTGTATATATATTATATATATATAAGAAATCAGGGTTGTCTTCTATTTTTGGTAAAATGAAACACATTTAATCCATTTTCGAAAGAACAAGTTGTTATTTAATCCATATTTATATACATTATCTTAGCATGCTTTCAGCTCAATAGCTTCTTCAGAGATAATAAATAATTTTACATTTCAACAATATATACAATTCATAGGTAACTATTCAAAACAAACATATAATACCATAGTTACTCACTTGTTAACAAATCATTGTGTTGAAAGTAATTACATAATGAGATATAAATAACGATATAATATAATTGAACGATAATATAATATACAGTAATCAAGAAGGGGATTATACATTTAGTTCAGGTTTAAACTTCTTAATGAACCACGCTTCTTTTTGTCGTCTTAATTGCATATTGTCAGTAAACAATTGAAAAAATGGGAATACTTTAAATTTAATATCTAGGTGATGTGCGCATTTATTAAGGTGTTTCGAGACAGCGCATGGTGCCGTTTCTGGATTTTTAGAATCTCTCCTGTGGTTATTCATACGGAGGTTCAGGGGCCCGCCAGTTTCACCAATGTATATCTTACTGCAATTGTTACAAATTAGTACATATATCAAATTCCGACTGTTACAGTCCATGTTACTATTAATTTTAAAATCAAAGTTACAGTTCTTAAAACTAAATGTACTTCCAATTATCATCTGATTACATAATTTGCAAGCAGATTTTTTACAACAAGATGTAGAGTATGAAGTATCATTACTACGATATTTAGCACAAGTTAGCATTCGTTTTTGGTGTTGTCTGTTTTGATGTTGTCGCGGTGGGCGCCTCCGTTTGTCTCCGTGTTCCAAAAAATATTTGTTAGGTCGTTTGGTCATATATTTTTTTCTGATTCTGTATTATATTTTAAGTTAAGAAGAGGGTACTATAGGCGAAAGCCTGTTCCCCAATCCTATATAAATAAATATTGTTTATACAAAAATAAAATTGCCCTCGATAAAATCTATCAAATGATGTTTTACTTTGTGTTTTCCGATGTTTACTTCCGGTTTAATAGCCGATTGAAAATTTAGATTTTTAACTATAAACAGCTCTGTCACATGACCTAATTTATATGCAGGACTAAAATGCAACCGTTCACGGATGTTTAAATTGCGCACTGCTCAGTACCGTTATCACGGTTCTAGTTTTTTTTTTTCGTTTTTTACACAGGGCACACAGCCTAAACTACAACAGCTGCAGCAACCTTTTTGCAACTTCTGAGGTCCATTTTTTTCGAGGTATTGCATAAATATAAATTGCAACATTTTTGCAAAAGTGCAAGTTGCACATTGCAACATCAGCAGAAACGGGTTTTTTGACCCTGGAAGCCACATTTTTGGGCCGATTTCGCTCGGGTTTTCATTTTTGGAATCTGTGACTAAATTCCGATGCGATACGAGTAAAAAGATTTCAAATTTCAAAATTCGAAGCATACATTTTTTGGCCATTTTGCATTTTTTTTCGGATTCATCTGAAATTTTTATAAAAGATGCATGTCATTAATGTAAACAATTTGACGTATTCAAAATTGTTGCGTCACTTCCGGTTAAAGTGGAAAATCGCTACCGCAAAGTCCCAATTTGTTTTCGAAATGTTTTTTTTTTTTTCGTGTTTTACACAGGGCACACAGCCTAAACTACAACAGCTGCAGCAACCTTTTTGCAACTTCTGAGGTCCATTTTTGCCGAGGTATTGCATAAATATAAATTGCAACATTTTGCAAAAGTGCAAGTTGCACATTGCAACCGCAAAGTCCCACAATTAAGTGCTGTACACACTCGGGGCGGATCCAAGGGGATGGGGTTTCCCCGGCTCAAGTCCTACCCCACACCCCTATTTTTGGCCTACTGATGTCAGACCCCTCTAAAAATTTGGCGCTCGCAATACCGTTGTATTTAAGCATTTTATACTTCAGAGCCCCCTCTTTCTCTAAATCATGGATCCTGGGCAACAAGAAATTAGTCCTGTACACACACGACAACATTTTGGACAATTTGTTGGGCAACTTGTTGCCGGATGTTTTCGACATGTATACTTACAACAATTTCAACACCATGGCTTTTCGTATACATGTTGGCGAACATGTTGTCAAAAATGTTGTCAGTTTGAACAGTACTTTACGGTCTAAAGATCCAGAATGACAACCAAAATCATACTTGTCATTGCAGCCTGCTATACTACAACTAAACATGCCTCTATAAATGTCAAACGCTTCTATAATGAACTGCTTGATGAATTACCTGTACATCTGTACTAAACGTTTGATAACTGACAACTTTAGTAATGCACTGGTGGATTAGAGCCCCTTTTCATCAACTCCCTGAAAAACTAACAATTGGAATTTGAGTAATAGGTTTTTTTGCTGTAATCTGTCCAGAAGCAAACAATCCGTCAATATTCTTTAGTAAAAAATATTTCATTAAAATTGAATTAAATTTCAGATTGAAATCAGTTTCGACTTGTGACCTAGGCCAGTGCTTCTATAGGAGAATATCATCTATAACACCTATAGCCAAGGAGGTACCAGGTCATGTTTATAAATAGAGGTGTATTAAAAGGTAAAGAACATTATTTACAGATCGAAGAAAAATGATCATAATATTTCTATTGTTTATATCTATTAATAGTCCTTTAAGCAAGTGTTTTTTTTTTTTAAATGAAAGCCTTATCATTATTGATATAATGTTGGTGTTTGAATTGGTTTATTATTTTGGGTATAAAAAAAAAATATAATCAAATAGTCTATAATAGCCACACGGGAAGAAAGGTATATATTTCGTATTGTATTGTAGACGTATACAAATCCAGGTCGTGCCAATCTATAGTACACTATTAAGAATAATAAAAGATTGAAAAGAAATCCGGGTTCAAGCGATTTGAAATGATTTTAACCTCTGCATATTATTTGTATTTTATTTACACTAGGTCTTTACTAAATAATTATTGAAGAGGTGGTGTGTAAGTTAGATATAAAGCTAATATGGCGGACACTGGTCAATCTGATGTGACTGTAGATGAACTCATTCAAAGGTAATTTCTTAATATTCTCTTATTATAATAGTGTATAAGTAAGATCTTAAGTAAAATTTACGTAATTACGAAGTGATTTAATACACAAATAATTTAGTTATTAGAAACTTAACCATTGTAAATTAACCATTAATAGTCGTTATTTACATCTGTGCTGTCATTCAAAAAATAAAAATAAAAAATGAAAAACTCTCAAAGACTGCAAAAAGTAGGTTAGTTGTTATTCTTATTTTTTTTTGTTCTTTACCTAAATGGCCATATTAAATCATGTGACGTTTTACTATGAATTATGGCTATCAAATTATAGTAGCAGAAAAAACATAAAATCTTTTTTGTAGATTACATCAAGTTGTGGAAAATGGTGATCAGAATGTTATAGAAAGATCCACTGATATTCCTCGACTACATTACCAACTTAATACAGAAGACAGGGAAACGTTTTATGAGGCAATAAAGATTCACTGTTTTAAAGCAATACGAAAGCGATCTTTACTGTTGTTGCAGAACCTCTATAAAATATACTATATGTTGTTAGGTCAAAGTGACGTTATGAAATTTTAAGAATTTATGTGTTGCGCAATCCAAGAGGACTTTCTTGAAGGAGTAAAATTTTTAGTAAACGAGGGATTGTATTTAGAATCAAAACCTGATAATCAGAAACTGATAGCTTTGTTCCAAGCTGTAGAATACGGCAAACCCCACATTGTAAATTTTCTTTTAAAGCAACAACCAAATAATGTACATTCCACATTACATGGTATGACACTTGTAGAACTGGCTTTAAAAACAGATAACCTAGATATAGTAATGGCTGCATGCCTAAATGTACGAGACCAGGTGAAATATTTGATAAACAATGGTGCTGACTTGACATCGTGCGATTTAAAGAAAAAACACGGCTCTTCACTACCTCTGTCAAAATCCTGAGACCAAAGATTCTCTCGCTTGTATTAGGCGATTTGTTCAACATTTTAAAAATACCAAAAGTTTGTACAATCTTGATACAAAAAATGTTTATGATGAGACGCCATTATATTTTGCTATGAAGTCAGGCAAAGAAAAGATTGTTGACATTTTCGTTGAAGCCGGATGTGATGTAAATTTAAATTGGCCCGAAAACAACGAAACCATGTTGTCTGTGGCTATCAAATTGAGAGCAACTCAGAATTCCACCAGCAATATTGTCGCCAAGCTTATCTCTGCTGGTAGTAAAGTCAACGTTTCAGATGAATACGGTACAACACCATTGATGGTAGCAGCGTCTTTAAAAGACTTGGATTCGTTTAAATTGCTTATCCAACATGGTGCAGATATTAACTTTAAAGATAAAGGTGGAGAAACGGGTATGGACCATTGTTTCCGGTATCCATACGGTGTTAATTCAGCTAAGGATGTTCTAGAGTTCTTCCATACCAAATGTCATAAAATCAAAATGGCAGACATCACTGAAGAACGTTTTGTGGAAATATTATTTAATGATGATATTGATGCATTGGACTACCTGGTATCGAACGGACTTGATATTCATAACATTGGTAAAAACAATCGTAATATTCTTCATCTCCTGGCTCAATCTTGGGCCATGATCTTTGACAAAATCAAACACTATTGTGACGAGGCTGATGTAAACCAACAAGATTCTGTTGGTGATACACCTTTGATGTTTTCTGCTAAACGCAAGGATAAGTTAGTCAGCTATTTTCTGGAAAGAGGGGCGAATGTTAATTTGAGAAATAATAAAGGACAAACACTGCTTATGATGGTTGCTGAACAAAATGACAAAGAATCACTTCAACAATGGATAGAAGCCGGGGCGGACGTCAATATTCGAGCACAAGATGGACGAACTGCTTTACAATTTTTACAACCATATCCACTTGTACTTTATGATACTTTATGATAGTTATCTCGATTGTTTGAGACCTCTTTTGAAAAATGCTTGTTCCCGTTCTCTTGATTATAAGGATCGAAACGGGTTGACGCCTTTTCAATATGTTCTTGAAACAGCAAGTATGTCGTTTGTATGGTACCTTATCACCCAAAACTGTTCGTTTGGCTTGGTTTCGATGAGTCGTAAACAATTCGAATTGGTACATCAATACCATAATTATCGTCTGAAATTGGCAAAAATATTTTATCACAGTGGTGCATCAAGACAACTTATTCTGAATATTTTTGAAATGGATGATGGTGATGAAAAAGAATTTAATTGTTTTTGTGAAAATTGTAGTTTGACAGAATTATGTCGTCGTCAAATCCGAGTTAGTATTGGCCCAGGTATAGAAGAAAAACTTAAAGCTTTAAATATTGCCCCCAGGTTAATTCGGTTTGTTTGTCTGAGGGATCTGATACCATCTAAATACTTTGATATCAGTAACATATTGCATTTAAAAAAAAGTGATGATGACGATGGTGAGTTTCTTGAAAAACTATTTAATTGATGAAACATAATTTGATTTTATGTTCGTCATAATTAACAGCAACAAATATATTATAAACAGTGACTGTATTTTTGGGTTGTAAATTGAATCGTTTTCCACAATTTATAGCCTTTATACTAACGTTTTCATCATTATCTTTGTAAAACCTGAGGTGACATATTATATGATTTAAAAAAAAATAATAAATAAATTAAAAACCGTTTTGGAATATTTAGAGCTCATTTGAGTTTGAGTGTTTCTGAACACACAAGTACTAACGATTCGAACTGCAAGACGAAACACATAATCAAATACAGTTTCAATTTTGTCATATTAGAGATTTAATTAGATTACAAGTACAGTTTTTTGATATTTTTAATTTTGATTTTCTAATTCATTGCAATATAAAAGAATGTCTAAATATTAGCTCAATTAGAAATAATAGGTTGTAACATTGAATTAAACAGTGCTACGAAAGCACAAGCTTCATTACTGTGAACATCATCAGAGAACGACTTTCCTTCACCAACTGTTACTAAATCTAAAAGTTCTAAACAATCCCAAAACGTTTCAAGTGTATATTTCCATATCAAATGACTGCATTTTTATACGCCCACATGAAATGTGGAGCGTATATTGCCGTCACCCATGTCCGTCGGTCCGTCCGTCCACAATTGCTTGTTAACACTCTACAAGTCACAATTCTTTACGGATTTTGACGAAACTTGCTGAAATTGTTTATTATCACCCAAGGATGAACCCTATTTAAAATCAAAAGAATCGGAAAATATTTAATATGAATTATTGCCCTTGTTCTTTAAAACGCGTTCGATTTTTAGCTCGTTAACACTCTACAAGTCACAATTCTTTACGGATTTTGACGAAACTTGCTGAAATTGTTTATTATCACCCAAGGATGAACCCTATTTAAAATCGAAAGACTTTAAAACGCGTTCGATTTTTAGCTTGTTAACACTCTACAGGTCACAATTCTTTACGGATTTTGATGAAACTTGCTGAAATTGTTTATTATCACTCACGGATGAACCCTATTGAAAATCAAAAGAATCGAAAAATATTAGATATGAATTATTGCCCTTGTTCTTTAAATCGCGTTCGATTTTTAGCACTCTACTAGTACAAGTCACAATTCTTTACGGATTTTGATGAAACTTACTGAAATTGTTTATTATCTTTCAAGTATGAACCCTATTAAAAATCAAAAGAATCGTAAAATATTTAACTTGAATTATTGCCCTTGTTCTTTAAAACGCGTTCGATTTTTAGCTTGTTAACACTCTACAAGTCACAATTCTTTACGGATTTTGATGAAACTTACTGATAATGTTTATTATCATTTAAGGATAAACTTTATTGAAAATCAAAAGGATCAAAAAATATTTAATAGGAATTATTGCCCTTGTTCTTCAAAATGCGTTTGATGTTTAGCTTGTCAACACTCTACAGGTCACAATTCTTTATGGATTTTGACAAAACTTACTGAAATTTTTTATTATCACCCGATAATGAACCCTATTGAAAATCAAAAGAATTGAAAAATATTTAATATGAATTATTGCCCTTGTTCTTTAAAACGCGTTGATTTTTAGGTTGTAAATACTCTAGAAGGCACAATTCTTTTACAATTAGATTTTAATGAAACCTATTGAAATAGTTTATTATCACACGATAAACCCTATCGAACCCTACGACTTATTGCCCTTCTTGTATAAAATAGGTTTTAGTTTTTAGCTCATAACAGAGAAGGATTTTGACTAAACTTGATGAATGCTTAACCCTTAATGAAATCAAGAAAAAATTGTTTGGACGACAACTAATTTAAGTTCTGAACAAAATGTAGGCCTATGACTACAAGTTGAATATTTGATGGTTGCTGTTTTCTGCCAAATGTTCTTTTTCAAACAAAGCTTCCAGTGGGCGTATATTACCTTGCCTGGCAAGCTATCTTTGATTATGTGTTTATAAATCTACCAAGTTGATCATTATAACATGTTTCTTTTATTATTCATTTTATTTTATATTGCTTGTATATTATAACCTCAAGAGAAAGAACATTAAAAGGGTTGTAAAAAGGTTTTCCAATCAATTTTTCGTGTATCGGGGACAATGATAGCGTCAATTTGGAACATTCCGATCCGCAGGTGTCATGTCATCTAACACCTAGTGTGGATGGTATTGCTGGAACCACACACGCCTGGTTGAAAATTCGAATGAGCCAATCGAATTGATCCCATAATTATTATAGATTAACTTACAAAAAATAACCAAAACCACTTCACACTCCCTTTAATCCGAATGATATTCCACGAGTTCTGTCATCGACACTTTAAGCAACACTTAAATCTCCATGTAATTTTAACCCTCGTGGTAGCCGATTGATTTGTCAAAAACACTAGCAAACAGTAACATTAAACATATTCCTATACACCTCACCTTGATCTATCGTCTTCACAAAGTTAAGTTGATATTATGTCAATAGGCTGAATAGATCGTATAATATATATAATATTCATTGTAACTATTGGTAATAAGTTTTATTTGTGGTCTGATTTTATATTTCTTTATAACTAGGTTGTTTCCCTTGAACATCAACAATTAAAAATACTAATGAATCTAGTCTGAATTTTTTTTAGGTCAAAAAATATTTTGCTCAAATTTGTGAAAACTTTACACCAAAATCTGTAACTATGTGCCCTTTAATGTATCTGAAATTTTTAAAAAATCCAGCTGTTAATTTTTAAAACCCTACAAACATGCTAAATTATTTAAAAGCCTTACGTAAGGTTTTCAAGTGCGTTATGTTTTTGGACGCTGATAGGAAACTAATGAACGGATTTGAGCAAAAAAAACGCCGAATTGTAGAATAATGTCCTTCTTGTGTATTTAAAAGGTTTCAGCTAGAAATATTGAGCCATTTAAAGGACAAACACCAAAACTAGGTCAAATTGCTAAATTAACAATAAGTACTCACTGTTTGTAATTTAAACTCTTTAAAAACAAATTCAGTTTGATCAAGAAGATGCATTGATATAATGAACATACTTTGGAAATACTTTCAGGTATTATTTGCGCTGTTTTTGATAATGAAAACTTTTTTTAAAAAAAAAGCAAAATGGCCCTTTAACCAATCAATCTAAGGAGATCGAAATTCTATGTCTGAATATTGAAAGAGATACTTGTAGAAATATAAATGAATACATGTTTAAAATGATCTGTGGTAAGAAATATATTTAAACGTCGTCTGTAAATGAGTGTATGGAACTATATTAGTGGCCTAGTGATTTAGACGCTTGCTCGCTAACCTAAAGGTCCATAGTTCAGTATGACATAGGACGTTAACCCTTAGAACCCGAAATGTCGCAAAAGCGGCTTGACGTTATGGCGAATAGTCCCGAAATGCCGCTTTTAATCGGGTCGATTCGACTTAGTCCCTCAAAGCAACAAACCAACCAATCAAATCGACTCTCGTTGCTAGTCGTCTGTAAACAATTAATGGCGATGACCTGTCATTATTTTTTTCTTGAAATTTCACCAATATTTCGACGAAAATGACATCAAAACGACTATGTACAACGGAGGCACTTGCGATGATTATGAGCGATAGCGATGAGGATATGGATGTATCGGATTACAGCAATGAAAGTGACTTTGAAAGCGAAAGTGACGGGGAAAATATTGATTCAATAAATGTAAACATCGAAGAAAATGACAGAAATACTAATGAACAACATCCAGATATGGCGGGTGACAGGAATATAGGAAGAGGACGTGGTCGGGGTATGTTTAGAGTGCAGAATATGAATATTCCACCTCCATGGAGATTGAATACGACTGGATTTGTTGCACAGCAATTTAGACCCAATGGACATACAGGACCAAAGAATATTCCTGGTTATATTGTAGCGGAATTGCTACATGGCAGAGGAGTAACTACTCAACTCTGCTGTGGGTAAAGTATAGTGTTGGAAATGACAACAAGTAATAAGTAAAACTTTATGTACACTTAAATACAATTAGGTTACATAGAAAATCCAGTCGTACATTCGATGTAGCTCCTAATCTGTTGTGTTGAACAGTACGCGTTGTTTGGTTTATATAGCCAGTCATCGGCTGCTGATTGGTTGAGCACGCACGTGCGTTCATAACAACTTCTGCACGGGTTTGGTCTCGTTCTGATACCAGTCTTCGTACATCAGCGGAGATTGTAAACAAGGGAGATCAATTCCCGTAACATTCTTCCCTTTCTTATGTTTTCAAAGCTGGAAGCTGAAGATTAAAAAACTAAAGATTAATATATTCCCAATCTGTTTAATGCAATTTCGTGTAAAAAAATAGAGAAAGAAAGCTTTAAGCCTTCTTTTTACATTTTACACTTTATAGGTCAAATTAGCAATATGTAATTTAAAAGATTCCGAACAAATCGAGAGGAGATTTGCCAGAATCCTCCAATGTACAAGTGAGGCTTCCGTATTTGGTGGTGTTATTGAGAAGTATTCGGGCCTCAACCTCCTATTATAAGCCCGACATTGGAGGAAAACTAACCGATCCCTCTCTTGATTCGTAAATTCCTGTTGAGAAGGGTTATTTAGGTAGGAATATGCGATTGGGAAAAGATGTTGTCCCTTCACAAGGTGTTTAAGGTCTAGTACCGAGACACAACTGAACTCAGTGGCAATGGCCTCGAGCATGGACTTGCATTTCCGTGCCCAGGCATAAAGATTTGACAGCATTTTCAAAGTTAATGAAATCTGGGAGGTGAGCCCTCAATACATGACGTTTCATGTGTCCACATCTCCTATGGCAGATGGGGCACTTCCTGTGTGTCCTAGGTTTTTTAACCACGATTAACTCTGGAACAGCTACCGATGGCTGCGGCGCCACCGACTGTTCAGGTGGGTCGTATTTTACAAAATTGGCATTGCACCAATCTTCCTCCCCATATATTTCATAGTCATGTTCATCCGGATTAAATTCAAACTCCATATTCTATAAAATAAAAGTTAATTAATGTCTTTAATTAGTTCATGACGTAATCATCGAATTTTTTTGGAATTCTGCTAGTTCTTCCAGATCTAGTTTTACTAGTGTCTTGAATGGGAGCAACAAAAGAAGCTTCCGGAGCCTCTTCACGATCCTCGGATACCGTTTCCAGGTTGGAAGGTATCCTGGGTGATAAAAGTTCATGCCTTAGGCGTTTCAGCCAAATAGGAAATGTGTTATCGTTACAAAGTTTTAAATGGTCATGATGGATCATTTTGCTAGTCTTTCGATTGGTCAGTTCATACAAGGGATGACAAGTCTTCGTGATTAGGAATGGACCCTTCCATGGTGCCATTAATTTCTTGCTGTATCCTATCCTTGTGGAAGAATCAATTTGGTAGACAATGTCTCCAACATTAAATAAATTTTCATGAAGAGAGACGTCGTAGTCCCTCTTTTGTCTAATCTGGCACCCTTTCAAATGCGTACGAGCTAATTCATGAACTTCTTGTAAAGTCTTCCCAATTTGCGACACCCATTCAGATGGAGCAAATTTCTTGGCATCTGAGGTACCTAAAATAAGATCTAGTGGCTGAGAGACTTCACGTCCAAGCATCATCATGTTTGGAGTAAAGCCGGTTTGTTGATTTTCTACGGAATGTAATGCCATGGAAATAAGGGCGAGGTTATCGTCCCATTCATGTCCTTTTCCGTCTATATAACATCTAATCATTTGAAGAACAGTTCTGTTATACCGTTCCACCTGACCGTTAGGGGAAGGATGATATGGTGTCGTCCTGGTTTTACAAATTTCAAGCAAAGAACATAGTAACTTAAAGAGATTGCTCTCAAAGTTAGCTCCTTGATCAGAGTGAATTTGTAGTGGACAACCAATTGTGCAAATGAACTTCATTAGTAGATTCTTAGCGACTTTTTCCGCCGACTGATCTGGTAACGGAATAATCTCCAACCATTTTGTAAATTGATCTACAATCATTAGAACATATTTGTTTCCTTTACTACTAGTCCTGAAAGGACCAAGAATATCTATGTGTAAACGTTCCATGGGATAACCCGAATGATAACTTCTTAAAGATGCCTTTGATTTACGACATGCCTTTTTGTTTTGATTACATAACGAACAATTCTTAACGTATAATTTGCAGTCATTAAACATTCCACCAATATTGTTTACGAAGTCGATCGTAAGTTTTGTTTCGACCGAAATGACCTGCAGTTCTGGAGGAATGAGAATGATGCAAGATTAGTGTTTTCAAAGCTTCGGGTGTAATAAATCGTTTCAAATTAGAACCAAGTTTGTCTTCAGTACTTATGAAAAGTAACCCATTGTCAAAAATTAACCTATTTCGATTCAACCAAAGATATTTTGTTGTTCGACTACACAAATACAAATCTGAATCAAAAGGAATAGTATCATTTTCCATCCAATCAATAAATAACTTAATGCATTCGTCTGAACATTGCAAATCCCTAAGTTTATCAGCAGTATAACTCTCCAGCCAGTTAGAGTTTTCGGATACTGTATGTAGGCACATGGGGAAAGGGTCTATGCACTGTCACAGTTTTCTATAGGGTTGGCACGCGTTTCGCAAACGATTAATGACAAAACCATTTAATGAGGATTGTTGTATTTAAGTCACATTTTCACAGGTTCACATAAATTCATATAATACGTTCCTCTTAATAATCTAAACATTAACTTAAACGAAAACGAAACGAAACGGTGAAAAAACGGTATAGAAATATCTCTTCCCTTTCGACCATGCTGTTTCACCATCCCATAATATTCAATCTCCTTGACTACATGCAAGCTCATGAAAAACCATAATTATCCAGTCTTATTTTGTACAGGAATGTTTTCTACTCTTTTGTTAGGTCTATGCAATCAAGACTACTGGTGTAACAATTTGGACTTATCTAATATATAGGGGTGAAGGTTGGGGTAATAAAATGAACTTTCCTATTGCAGACTACAAATTCAATAGATAAATAACTAACAACTGATTTTGGACTCTACATTCCGGCCCCTATCAAATGAATAATTTGATATATAAAACAAATAATACACAAATAAACAAAATCAGTATTTCAAAATTCGAATTAAACAATATTAAACACATATACATGCTGTCGAATCTAAAATTCAACTTTTCACATTTCACTGTCCTTCTATTATATTGTCCTATTGTCTATCTTCTTGCACGAGAGATAAGTTCATGGCTCGCGACGGCGAACTATTCACATTTCACTAATGATAATTTTCATATATATATCACATTTCACTAATAATTAGTGAATTTCAATAGCTTTATATTATTAAGCTCACAATTTCACATTCACAGTATTAGTTATGATACGGCAGAATGTATAAGCCCATGTAGGCCTATTTGTATGAAACGAACGCAACCCTAAGTAATTTAACGATGAAGACAAAACGAACTTGCAACTTTCTTTAATAATAACGTCGCCTTTGTTTTTATATACAAATTAATTGAACGCATACATAACGCCCCATATCCCCTCATAAGTTGTAAGTTTTAGTCCCAAATATATATATTAATAACGCAAAACGCATAGAGTATTACTATACTTAAGGAAGGTCAATTGCTAGCTTAACGTATTAACGTAAATAACTATTAACTAACGTATATTTGTCATTGTATCATAGACCGTGGGCCTACTTGGTGTCTGTAATATGCACGTCGTTACGTTATGTAAATATTATTATAAACCAAAGGCATTGGTGTTATATTTACGTTTCTAGTGAGCAATATCTTATGATTCCTTATTATATTTTCAGCTAAACCGTGTAGTCGTGTAGATTTCGTGTAGTATTGTAGTAGTCCTGTAACGTCTATGCTATAACGTTTGTAATTGTATTTACACGTGTATGGAACTAAGGATAAACAATAAACATTTTAATTATGAACGGTGTTTCAATGGTAAACGCATATGGGTAACGTTCCCCGATCAGAGTGGGCGTTGCTTGCAGCAACATTAGTTTAGAACTTTTGGCGATTTAAAAAAAATTGAAGATTGTTAGAACTTTGCGGTGATTTTGAAATTTTGTCGTTGTTTTAAACTTTATAAAAAACGTATTCAAGATAATTTTGTACTGTGTCGGTACTTAAAACTTTAATGCTAGTTTAGAATTTGACTGTAAAATTGAACTTTGATGGTGATATAGAATATTATTATTGGTATTTTAGACTATAAGTTTTATATAATGATGTGTGCTACTAAAACATAGTGAGGAATGAAAGCTGTCTTGACTCTTTTGATATTGGTTTTCGTGATGGAAAATGAAGTGCGTTATTCTTGTGATAATGACATGTATACTTGGTTAGAAGAAGGTACTTGGCAGCCTGGACATAATACTTTTGATTATCCTAATAGGCAAGTGACTCAAACAAACAATGAGGCTGATCGTATGTCTAGTGTATCTAAGTCTGCTAAATCTGACAAAACAACAGCTAGTTCTCTACTGACCAAGGAAAGGGCTAAACTTGTAGAGCTAGAAACTAGAAGAGCCGCCCTTAATCATGAGAGAAATATTTTGAAAGAAAAACTTGAGATTGAGACCAAATTAAACGAGTTTCAAATCCAGACAGAAATTGATGTAAGCCGTGCTCGTCAACTTGTGCTCCAGTCTGAAAGTGAGAATCAGGCTTTACCGTCACCGCAATATGAGTTCTTTTCCTCACCAATATTACCCCCACCCCAATCTACCAACGTAATTAGACCAACGTTTGCTGCTACATCTAACGTAAACGATAATGAGCCTGAAATGCCCAAATATAGTCCTGATGAGACATGTAGGCCTAAAGCTCCCAAGACTAACGAAGTTAGTTCTGCGTCACCAGTACAAGACATTGTTCAAAAGCAAATCGAATTATCTGAATTAATAATCAATCAACAACGTAGGAATTTCCTTCCTCAGCCAGAACTGGAGAAATTTGACGGAAATGTGAAGAAGTACACAACGTTTATTAAAGGGTTTGAATCTAGAATCGAAGTTTATTGCTGTAATGATAATGATAAACTTTATTATTTAGATCAATTTACAACTGGTAGTCCAAATCAAATTGTGCAAAGCTGTATGCATATGGAACCATCTAGAGGTCTAGAACGAGCAAAGCAGTTATTAAAGGAGAAATTTGGTGATAAATTCAAAATAACCACTGAATACATGAATGAACTTTTAGCATGGCAAAATATGAAACCTGATCATTATTCGCAACTTTCTCAGTTTTCACAAAGACTCTTGACATGTTTAAATGCCATGACAGATATTCATTTTCTGCGAGAACTTAACAATTATCAGAATCTTAGAATCCTTATGAAAAAATTGCCGTATGGAATGCAAGACCGATGGAATAGAAAGGCATTCGACCTCTTCAGAAACAAAGGGAGAGAACCATCATTTGAAGACTTTGTAAATTTTGTCAATACTGAAGTTGATATATTCAGTAATCCAGTTTTTGGAAAGAATATTGATGAACAGAAACATTCAAAACAAACATACACTACCGGTGTAGACAATTATAAGCAACGGTTGTGTTACTTTTGTTCTGGTAAACATGAGTTAGATTGGTGCAAAGACTTTTCGAAATTGAGCTATGATCGAAAACGTACGTTTGCTCGTGAACAAAGACTATGTTATGGGTGTTTACATAAGTTTCATGATAGCAGAAATTGCCATAATAAGAAAACGTGTCGTAAGTGTGGCAAAAACCACCCTACAGTGTTTCATCTTGATGATTTGTCCCAGAATAAACCCTTTTTACCTAATAGAGGTCCCCCAACCAATGGCTCTTATCAACAGAGAAGTGAATTTGCCCAAAATAGGACACAAACTGGAATCAACGAATCGCGAGGGCCTCAACAAAATCCTAATTCGGATTATCCTCGATCTAACGTACCATCTATCAGTAATGGTTGTGTTAATGCTGATGAAGTATCAGAAGATGATATAATGATGGCTGTTGTACCAGCAACTGTTCGTAGTAAAGATAGTAACGTTAGTCAGATGACGTATGTTTTCATGGATCACGGTTCCAGTGGTTGCATTATGACAAACAATTTGATGTCAAACTTAAAAGTTGATGGTGTTAAAACAAGTATTAATCTTGGTACTATGCATGGTCAAAGTGAGGTTAACAGTACTATAATTAAAGGGTTAGATGTTACTGATATAACTGGTACAAACACGATTAAACTACCCCCTGTATTTGCTATGGATGATATTCCAGTTTCCACTTCAAGGATACCCAGACCTGAAATTATCCAACGTTGGGAATATCTTCAAGATATATTCATACCGAAGTTCTTCCCTGATATTGAAATTGGTTTACTAATCGGTACTAACTGTCATAAGGCCTTAGAGCCCCTCAAGGTGATCCCCAGTCAAAACAACGGTCCTTATGCCGTATTAACTAAGTTAGGCTGGACAGTGAATGGTCCAACAAATGTTAACATTTCTACGAACATTATAAATTGTAATCGCATTATTATTAAGAACATTCATCGAGACACCAGTCTAGAATCTCGATGTCATGAATTGGCACTATGTAATGATATTCATGCTATTGACACTTGTAAACAATTTGAACGCATTTTAGAATCTGATTTTATCGACAATAATAATAATGGACAAGCTTATTCTCAGGAAGATAGGAAGTTCCTTAATATTGTGGAGAGTGATACAGTGTTTCGTAATGGTCATTATCAAGTCCCCCTCCCCTTTCGAAATTTTGGCAATGTTTATATACCCAATAATAGAGAACAATCTCTTAAACGTTTAAATTCATTAAAACGTAAATTCGAACATTATCCCCAATATAAAGATGATTACGTGAATTTCATAAATGATTTATTAACCAACGAGTATGCTTTAAAGGTTCCTGATAATCAATTAAATACCGTAGATGGACATGTATGGTACATCCCACACCACGGTGTCTACCACCCACGTAAACCGGACAAACTTAGAGTTGTATATGATTGTAGTGCATCATGGAGAGGTTTATCTTTGAACTCTGAACTTTTACAAGGTCCTATATTTACAAACTCTGTTATAGGTACTTTAATTAGATTGCGTGAGCGCCAAATAGCCTTTATGGCAGATGTAGAAAAAATGTTCTACCAGGTTAAAGTTCCTGAAAGTGATTATGATTATTTACGTTTCCTTTGGTGGCCAAATGGTGATGTTAATTTGCAACCCGAAGAGTATCAAATGACCGTACATATATTTGGAGCTGTTTCGTCTCCGAGTATCGCTAATTACGCTTTAAAACGAACCGCTAGTGATAATCCACAATTTGGTCAATTCGTTACAAATTCTGTTCAAAGAAACTTTTATGTAGACGATCTACTTAAATCGTGTGACAATGAGCAAGAAGCTGTAAAACTTGCTAATGACTTGATAGAAATATGTTCTTTAGGTGGATTTAATCTCACTAAATTTATAAGTAATAGCAGAACTTTTATCAACAGTATTCCTGAAAACAAACGTGCCAAGGACTTAACGCATCTTGATATCAATTACGATGATTTACCGACTGAGCATGCTCTTGGTGTTCAGTGGAACATTGAAAAGGACATTTTCAGTTTTAAAATTCATTTAAAGGAGAAATCGCTTTCACGTCGAGGTATTCTCTCTGTAGTCGGATCTATTTACGATCCTCTTGGTTTTCTTGCTCCAGTGACTTTAAACGCTAAACGTATTTTGCAAGATTTGTGCGCTGCAAATCTTGGCTGGGATGATGAAATTCCAAAAGATTTTGGCCAACGATGGATCAAGTGGAAAGAGCAACTTTTCAATTTGGATCAGTTAGAAATTCGTAGATGTTTTATTCCGGCAAATTTTGGTAACGTTGTTAAACGTGAATTACATATATTTTCCGATGCCTCGTCCATTGCTTACGGTTCAGTATGTTACCAAAGAGTGTTAAACGAAAACGGTCAAATTTATTGTGCATTTATAATTGGTAAATCGAGGTTAGCACCCTTAAAACAAATGACAATTCCAAGATTGGAACTTTCGGCTGCAGCTTTGTCTGTACGGTTATCGAGCATGCTGTTAAAAGAACTTGATATATTGCCAGAATCAATTACATTCTGGACTGATAGTACTACGGTTTTACAATACATTAAGAATGACTCGAAACGTTTCCACGTTTTTGTCGCGAATCGTGTTAGTTCAATCAGGGACTCGTCAAAGCCTGATCAGTGGAAGTATGTGAATACGGCTTCGAATCCTGCTGACGATGCATCAAGAATCATTTCGGTTCAAAACTTTGTGAAGGACCCTCGTTGGCTCATGGGGCCGGGGTTTCTGTGGAATGCGAACGATACTTGGCCGGAGCAACCTGAATTACAGAGAATCGGTAACGAAGATCCAGAGATCAAACGTGAAGTATCAACTCTTGCAACGGAAGCAGACATAGACCCTTTAAATAAGTTAATAACGTATTATTCGAGTTGGTTTCGACTTAAACGTGCTGTAGCTTATTTGCTGCGTCTAAGATGTATTTTACTTAAACGGGCTGCAGATATCAAAAATGTTAAACGAAATATCCCTGAAGAATTAAAGGGTGAAAATGCGCAACGTTATATGAATAGTGAAATTCAAATTATTAGAAATCGAAACGAGAATTGTTTGAATCTTAGTGTAGATGAGTTAAGTGCTTCGGAAATAGCTATTGTGAAATATATACAAAATCAGGCATTTCCTATTGAGTTAAAGGCATTAGGTGGTAAAGCTCAAAATGTATCTAAATCAAGTGCATTATATCGATTAGATCCTATCGTTATTGGTGGTTTATTAAGAGTCGGTGGTCGTTTGCGAAATTCAGATCTACCAGAGAATGTTAAACATCCAATTATCTTACCGCGAAATGGTCATGTTACTGATCTTATTGTTATGGATACACATAAATCTTTAGGTCATGCTGGAAGATATCATACATTATCTTCAATACGCGAAAATTATTGGATCATTAATGCAAATTCTGTAACTCGTTATATTATTGCCAAATGCGTTGTGTGTCGAAAATTACGGGGTCCTGTTATGAATCAGAAAATGGCAGATTTACCCATTGATAGGGTTACTGTTTCTTTACCATTCGCTCGCGTTGGTGTAGACTACTTTGGACCATTCCTTGTAAAGGAAGGGCGCAAAGAGTTAAAGCGTTACGGTGTTGTATTCGTGTGTTTATCAATTAAGGCAATCCATATCGAGATAGCATCTTCATTGGATACTAGTTCGTTTATCCAAGCACTTCGTAGATTTATTGCTCGACGAGGTCAGTGCGAAGAAATTCGTAGCGATAATGGCACTAACTTTTGTGGTGGTGAACGTGAACTTAGACTAGAAATTAATAAATGGAACCAAAATCAAATCAATAACGAACTATTACAACGCAACATTAAGTGGACATTCAATCCTCCCGCGGCAAGTCACCATGGAGGTATCTGGGAACGTCAGATTAGGACAATAAGAAAGGTTCTTAATGCATTACTTTCTGTCAATAGTCACCCATCTTTAAGTGAAGAATCATTTCGCACATTAATGTGTGAGGTAGAGGCAATTGTTAATAGCCGCCCTTTAACTTTTACATCTGATGATCCTAACGACTTAGATCCTTTAACCCCAAACCAGTTGTTGACAATGCGCTCTAAGTGGTTACTTCCCCCAGGGCAATTTCAGAAAGAAGATGTCTTTGCACGCAAATCTTGGAAACAAGTTCAGTATTTAGCTGATAATTTTTGGCAACGTTGGCGTAAGGAATATTTGTCAACTCTGCAAGAGCGTGTTAAGTGGTCTAAGCCTCAATTTAATTTAAGTATAAATGACATTGTATTAGTTGTAGATGAAAACGTCCATAGAAATCAATGGTGTATGGGTCGTGTATTAGAAACTGTTTGTGACGCAAAAGGTTTCATTCGTAGTGCAACTGTTAAAACTCAAAATTCTGTCATTCGTAGACCAATTGCTAAATTAGTTCTATTGGTGTCTTAGATTGGTTATAATTAATCTTGTACCATTTTGATATTATTAGTTACATTTAAGTATTTGTTTTAATACATATTTCTGTGTATATATTAAGTGTTCTGCCTTTGTTTGATATGTTAAACAATTTTATGTTTAAGGGGCCGGTATGATACGGCAGAATGTATAAGCCCATGTAGGCCTATTTGTATGAAACGAACGCAACCCTAAGTAATTTAACGATGAAGACAAAACGAACTTGCAACTTTCTTTAATAATAACGTCGCCATTGTTTTTATATACAAATTAATTGAACGCATACATAACGCCCCATATCCCCTCATAAGTTGTAAGTTTTAGTCCCAAATATATATATTAATAACGCAAAACGCATAGAGTATTACTATACTTAAGGAAGGTCAATTGCTAGCTTAACGTATTAACGTAAATAACTATTAACTAACGTATATTTGTCATTGTATCATAGACCGTGGGCCTACTTGGTGTCTGTAATATGCACGTCGTTACGTTATGTAAATATTATTATAAACCAAAGGCATTGGTGTTATATTTACGTTTCTAGTGAGCAATATCTTATGATTCCTTATTATATTTTCAGCTAAACCGTGTAGTCGTGTAGATTTCGTGTAGTATTGTAGTAGTCCTGTAACGTCTATGCTATAACGTTTGTAATTGTATTTACACGTGTATGGAACTAAGGATAAACAATAAACATTTTAATTATGAACGGTGTTTCAATGGTAAACGCATATGGGTAACGTTCCCCGATCAGAGTGGGCGTTGCTTGCAGCAACAAGTTATATCAGGAATTTTTTTCCGAATATTCTTCACAGTTCACAATTTCACATTCACAGTATTAGATATATCAGGAATTTTTTTCCGAATATTCTTCACAGTTCACAATTTCACATTCACAGTATAAGATATATCAGGAATTTTTTTCCGAATATTCTTCACAGTTCACAATTTCACATCATGTAAATTATAAAACATGTAATTTGTAATATCATAGCTTTCCTACGATTTTCACAAAATAAAGTTCACTCACAAATTTTCACCATTTTCCTGTTCCAATATTAGACATAATTTGGTTATAGGTCGCGTTAAGGTCGTTGATTTGGTTTTGATTTTCACACTGCGTATATTTCCATGTTTATCCTGGAATGTTTGTATGATTCGTCCTAATAGCCATGAACCTCGCGGAAGAGTTTCATCAACGATAAGCGCTATGTCTCCTTCACGAAAGTTTCTGCGCGGTTTAATCCACTTCTGGCGTTTTTGAAGTTCTGGTAGGTATTCTCTGGTCCATCTTTTCCAGAACAGATCTGACAGATATTGCATCTGCCTCCATCTGCGACGCGAATATTGATCTTCTTTCTCAAATATACCACAGGGAAAGATAGTTGTGGGTTTCAATAAGAGTAAGCTGTTTGGAGTTATCACATTTAAATCGTTAATATCATCAGACACTTTGACTAATGGTCTGCTATTCACTATGGATTCAGTTTCACATAAAAACGTTCGTAATTGTTCTTCAGTTTGAGAAGTTTTAAGGAATTGTTCGTTCAAAATGGATTGAAGTACTTTCCTGACAGTTCTAATTTGGCGCTCCCACACGCCACCGTGATGTGAGGCTGCGGGTGGATTAAAATGCCACCTAAATCCTACTTTTAATCCATAATTGTTAAGTTCACTATGATTTAATTCTTTAATAGAGGCTTTTAGTTCAGTATTTGCTCCAACTAGATTGGTGCCATTATCCGAATATAAATCTTTCGCGGGTCCACGTCTAGCAATAAATCTCCGAATTGCACAAATACACGAACTAGTGTCTAGAGAGTCACCTACTTCTAAATGTATAGCGCGTGAAGCCATACACGTAAATACGATTCCATATCTTTTCTTTAAAGATCGTCCACATTTCACTTGAAATGGACCGAAATAGTTCATTCCCACACTAGAGAATGCTGGTTCATCAGGTTTCACACGAAAACTGGGTAAGTCTGACATTTTTTGTTCACCGCGTTTTGATTGGTATTTTCTACAAATTGTGCAGTTTTTAACTAAGTTTTTCACAACTGAACCGCCTTTAACGATCCAAAATTTCTGTCTTATTTCTGACAAGGTATGATTTCGACCTTGATGACAAGTTTTTGAGTGCGCATCCCTTACAATTAACACAGTCACGTGATGATCTTTAGGTAAGATAATTTGATGCTTTGCATTTTGAGGTATTACAGAGTTCCGCAATCTACCACCTATTTTCAGAAGATTGTCACTTAGAATAGGATCCAAACTGGCAAGGTTTGATCCCTTAACAGTTTTATTTGAGTTTAAAGCTTTTAACTCAGTTTCAAAAGTTTGAGCTTGTACACATTTCAAAATAGAAGTTTCTGCTTCATGAATTTCACTAATATCTAATTGTTTGTTTAGGAAATGATCTGGGATTTGTTTCCCTTTAGCCTTCAGTTTCAGTATTTCTTTTAATCGAATCCACCATGCTACAGCTCGTCTAAGTTTTAACCATGATGAATAATGATTAAAAATCTTACTTACAGTTTCGTATTGGTTTTGTACATTTACCATATTAACTAATTCTGGTTTTCTTCAGTAGTAGTTCTCCATGGAAGGTTTTCAGGCCATTCCGTTTTTGGTTGTTCCAAAAATTCAGGTGCTTTCAACCAGTTTTCACTTAATAGTTCTTTGACACTAAGACCTCTCGAAGAATGGTCTGCTGGGTTTAGCTTTGATGGTATATAACGCCATTGTTCGGCTTCAGATCCATCTCGAATCACGGCAAGTCTATTTGCAACAAAGATCTGATGTCTTATAGTTTCGTTTCGAATGTACTTAAGCACGGTTTGACTGTCAGTCCAATAATAGGTTTCGTTCACAGGAATTGAAAGTTCTCGTTCCAACATATTATTTATCCTAACCACAGTTGTCGCAGCTGAAAGTTCGAGTTTAGGTATAGTCATGGGTTTAATAGGAGCCACCCTAGATCTTGCTATTAGAAATGAAGTGTTCACATCACCTTCTTCATTCTCCTGCCTCACATATGTCACTGAACCATAACCTATCTGGCTCGCATCAGCAAAATGATGCAACTGAGTGTTCACAATACATCTAAAATCGTCTGGTTTTAGACAACGTCTGATTTTCACTAATGTTAAGTTTTCTAAATCGTTCATCCAATTCTCCCATTCTTCACGATATATTGATGAAATCGGTTCATCCCAAGAAACCTTTTCTCTGCACAGTTCCTGGAGCACGATCTTAGCTTTTAGAACAAAAGGCGAAGATATTCCGAACGGGTCATAAATTGAGCTCATCACTGAGAGTATATTCCGTTTGGTTGCTTGGTTACTTAAGTCTTTGATATTCACATTGAACTGAATTGTGTCTTGTTCCACTGACCACTCGACACCTAGAGCTCTTTTCACTGGAAGTCTATCCTTATCAAAGTCTAAATTTTTCACATCTTCTTCACAACGATTTTCAGGTATAGTTTTAAGTAGTTCTTTATTATTTGAAAGAAACTTGGTAAGATTAAATCCACCCTTAGCTAACAAATCACAAAGTTCATTCACGACCTTGACACTGTCATCTAATTTTGGCATTGACTTTAAAAAGTCGTCCACATAAAAATCCTTTTCTACACATTCCAGAACGTTTTTGTCAAATTCGTCCTTAAAATCCACAGCCACTTTTCGCAAGGCATAATTTGAACAGCTCGGTGAGCTCACAGCTCCAAATAGATGTACGAGCATACGATATTCTTTTAACGGTTTGTTCAATTCGCCGTTTGGCCACCACAAAAATCTCAGCATATCGACGTCGGCTCTATTCACTCTAACCTGGTAAAACATTTGCTCTATATCTGCTATAACAGCTATCGGTTCCTGTCTCCATCTCAAAAGTACTCCTAGCAATAAATTTGTAAGGTCAGGACCTTGTAGTAATAAATTGTTCAACGATGTGTCACGATGTATCACAGGGCAGTTAAATACTACTCTCACTTTATTGGGTTTTTTAGGGTTCACGACAGGGTGATGGGGAATGTACCATACTCGTCCATCTTGTCTATTCACTTCACTATTTGGAACCTGTTCACAGTAATTCTTCTGTTCTAAATTGTTCATAAAATCGCCATAGCGTTCTAATAATAACTCATTTGTTTCCAATCGTCTTTTAAGGCGTTGCGCATAAATTTCTGCCTGGAGTTTGTTGTTGGGTACTATAGTTGTAGCATCACGAAAAGGCAACTTTGTTTCGTAATGTCCTTCTTTTAATTCTACAGAGTCTTCTAAAATCTTTATGAAATCTTTGTCTTCTTTCGATAAGCACCTTTTTTCATCACTTAAACGTTCATTGAATTCCAAATTGAAGTAATATTTCACCTGAGAATCCAAATTTTGATCCACATGACAAAAGTTAATTCTATTCACTTGATTAACCAGTTTTCCTTTGAATCCGTAGAATGACCATCCTATAGGAGACTTGATTCCATAGGGTTCCCCTAAGTTTCCGGTTGCCACCTGTAAAGGTGTCGTAACAGCTGGTACATTAATACCAATCATGATTGTGACTCTTACGTTTGGGATATTAATATGCTTTAAATGTTCGAAAGCGTTAAGGTCTAATTGAGTAGGCGCATCAGACACATATACAGGAATATTGTCCTGTAGATATGCAGATGGCATTTGTATAAAATATTCACCATGGATATCCCCTATTTCTATTTCGTCCAATGTTAGTTCAGTTTTGAGGATATTTTCTAAATTCAAAGTCTTAACGGCAACGTTTACCGTTTTACAACGTATTTTAAGTTCTGTTTTTATTTCGTTCGTGATAAAACAAGAGCTTGAGCCTTGGTCAATAAATGCGAAGGTAGTCACACTTTGTCCGCTTATTTTGGATCTTACTCTGACTGAAGCCACCGACATTAGAGGATCTCTAGCGCACACAATGTCCGTTCTATTAGTATTGGCAGTCAGGGCACATCCAGATGATATTTTGGGAATAGTTTCTTTAGGATTGTCTCTATTGATATCCTTATTGGGATCATGTAAGATTGTATGATGTTGTCGTTCACATTTTTCACACTTTGACCATTCTTTGTTGTTGCAGTTTTGTTTCATATGGCCAGGATTGAGACAGGCAAAACAAAGTCCTTTACCTTTTATCAGGTCTGATTTTTGTTTAGAGTCCATAGCCTTGAACTTTCTGCACTCATATAAGTTGTGATAAGTATTGGGTCCACACGAAAGACAAGGGGATTTTTCTGCTAAGTTTTCCTTGACTTGAGTTGACAATGTTCTTGCTGAATGAGATTTGTAGTTTTTCTTAAAATTCGTTTGACCTTGACTTGTATTACCAGTAGTGTGATTGGTATTGGTAGTAGTATTAGGTCGTTGATTAGTTTGATATCCAAGACCACTAATTCGAGGATCATTCTCGTTGCGTGACAGTTTTCCTACAAATTCTTCGAAGTCATTCAGTGTTGGGCCTCTAGAGCTTCTTTCCTTAATCTTGCCAACTTGGGAAATCCATTGCTGTTGAATAGGTTTTGGTAGTTTTTCACAAAGTTTTATGATAAAATCAAAGCTGTCCATACAATCCATTTCACGATTGTTAGTTTTAGAGTTCACACAATTAATCAAAAATAATGAGAACTTTCTTAGTCCTTTCTTATCACCAGACACAATTCTCTCTATCTTCTCTGCTTCTATTTTCAAATTAGCAGCTATCAATGAAGGATCACCATAATCTCTTTTCAGGAGGTATCGTGCTCTTTGATAGGCATTTTCAGATGGTTCTATTAGTGGGCAGTATTTTATCAATTCTTTAGCGTCACCTTTCGTGTATTTTAGAAGAAATTCTAAGCGTCTTGCAGGGTCTGTAGTATTTCTTTCTACTACAAATTCAAAGTTTTTAATAAATGTTTGATATTCCAATACTTTGGTTCCATCAAATATCTCGATGTCTTGTGTTGGAAGACTTTGGTCCATCAAAAGCCTGTTGAACACAGACAACAAGTCACCAGTCACATTAGTCTTGTCCACTAAGTTATCTTTCACCAAAGGCATAGGCACTGGCACAGGTAGGCCTACAAGTTCAGAAGGAACAAATATTTCTGGCTCAGGTAAGTTATTAAGGTAAGTTTCTACACTACGTTTCACAGAGGTTTGAACAGGAAATTTGTCTCTGAATTGCACTTCAGAAGTCTCTGATGTTTGATACTCTATCATTTCCGTCACTTCTTTGGCTGCCTGTAGCCTAGCACGTAATTTTATTTCATTTTGTCTACGATCTAAACGATTCTTTTCTTCTTCTATTCTAATTCTTTGTTCTTCCATTCTAACTTTTTCTTCTTCCATTAAATTATATTCTTGAAGAGCAGCTAATTCTAACCTTAATTCTATTTCTTTCTGTTTAGTTTTCAGTTTCATTGCAGAGGTAGTTGAACTGGTTTGTGACCTTCTGCTTTTAGAAATGTTAGACACACTGTCTTCTGGATGGATAATAGGCAAATTCCTATTTTCTTCATATTGTTGGGTTGTCTCCCTTGGTTGTCTATTTTGTCGAGGTTGTTGACTTCTAGACTGCACATTGGCACCACTATTTAACTGGGTTAATGTTTGTGTCATTTGTTGAGTACGTTGTCCATTTAATAGGTCATCAGTGGTTACTGATCCTTCACCGGCCCCATTTGCGAGTATAGGGTTAGTTGGATTCTGAGTAGAATCTCCATCACTATTTGTAGTTTCACTTTCACTTTCAGTTTGATTCACGTTTCCCATTGCACCTTTGGGAGTAGTTTTTGTCGTTGAAGACATAATGTTCACTTTTTCACTGTTCACTTTTTCACAGTTCACTTGATTCTATTTTCACCATCACAGTTCTAATTCAGCTTTCACTGTCACTTTTCTAGCGTTTTTTCACTAAATGTAGGCACATGGGGAAAGGGTCTATGCACTGTCACAGTTTTCTATAGGGTTGGCACGCGTTTCGCAAACGATTAATGACAAAACCATTTAATGAGGATTGTTGTATTTAAGTCACATTTTCACAGGTTCACAATAGTTCACATAGATTCATATAATACGTTCCTCTTAATAATCTAAACATTAACTTAAACGAAAACGAAACGAAACGGTGAAAAAACGGTATAGAAATATCTCTTCCCTTTCGACCATGCTGTTTCACCATCCCATAATATTCAATCTCCTTGACTACATGCAAGCTCATGAAAAACCATAATTATCCAGTCTTATTTTGTACAGGAATGTTTTCTACTCTTTTGTTAGGTCTATGCAATCAAGACTACTGGTGTAACAATTTGGACTTATCTAATATATAGGGGTGAAGGTTGGGGTAATAAAATGAACTTTCCTATTGCAGACTACAAATTCAATAGATAAATAACTAACAACTGATTTTGGACTCTACACTGTAGATACAGGGGTCGACACTAAGACTTGTCCGGTCGTCCCAGACGAGTGGTACTTGGGTCAGGGCTAGTGCTAGACTTTAATACTAGCCCGACTGGACTAGTAACTTGATCAGTCCACAAAACTATCGTCGTCATCATTGCCTTCCATTGTTAAGATAATTTTTATATAAAAACCGAAGCATATTTTGACAATTTCTATTGACAAATAAAAGTTTGATTTTTTTCCCCGTGTATCGCCATCACCGATTTGTCTCTATTATCCAGACCCGCTTTGTGCAATTTCGTACGAAGTAGTAAATAAGAAAGGTCTGGATGTTAACGATTACCATTGACCGTGACATTGAATTATTAAACGGTGGGTTCGTTCTGCCGCGTGTTGAAACTTGCCGCATCGTGCCCAACGGCATAAAAACGACTTGTAAAACGAAACTAAAGGTTTCTGATAAAATCCGGAATGATTATTTGTTAGGGTTATGTAGGTTAAGCAACCCAAACCCAACCTAACCCTAACCCTGCCTAGTTTTTGTGCAGTTGGTCACGATGCGGCAAGTTGGGTATGCGGCAAAACAGACCCACCCAGAAATCAGGCTCTTCCAACAACTTTACACAGCCTAAAATGGCTTCCAAAACAAAACAAACTTTAATAAACTTTGGATTCAATCGAAAAACGGACGAAAACAACGACGATGAAAGTAAAAACAAGCAGACAAAAGTCAAAGGAAGAGATGTTACGAAGAAAAGCTATGAACAAAAACGATCACGGTTATTTCAGGAACCGTGGCTTGATAAATTTGTTTGGCTTGAATATGATTCGTCTGCCGATCTCATGTACTGCAAATTTTGCAGAAAATATCCTGAAAAAGCAGATGTAACATCTTCTCTGTTTATTGGTACGAACAATTTCAGGATAGAAACATTGAAGTTTCATGGTGGTGGTTGTAATCAAGCAGGTTCAAAGCCAGTAAAGCCAAGTGAGAAGCATTTGAAATGTGAACAAAAGTACATTTTAGAAGAAAAAAAGAAGAGCAAAACATTTGAGTCTACAACAAGCAGTGGTCAAAATCAGCTAGAAATAGGCCCTATGGATCGCCTAATCAAGCAACTTGGACTTAAACAGCTTAAAAAACTCTCTTACTGTTTTAGAACAGCATACTTTGTTGTGAAAAAGGAACTCCCCTTCACTCTTTACCCTTCTCTCTTACATTTACAAGAACTAAATGGTCTGCAACTACCAACAAGTTACAGAAGTGACAATGCATGTAGAAGGTAAAATTATAGATTATTATTATAATACAACTGGCTAATGATCAAATCATATTCTTATGACTCCAAAATACTGACAAAACAGAGATGATATATACAGTCAGATCAAAGTCGATCAGTGAGCAATAAAATTTTTAAAAGTTGGGTGATATCAAATCAGTTTTAAACTAATTAAAACATCACAGCTTTACATAATTCACATTAATTAATGTTAAAATAGAAAAATATTGCACTGACCCAGGTCCAAGATAATTATATAGAGTGACTTGAATTGTTTTACTGAATATAAATACTTGAAAAAATGAAAAAACATGTACATATTGTGATGATTCATGAATATAATAAACTTACCATACTTGCCATTATGTACTTTCAGATTTGTTGAATATATAAAAAGTTCGATCTCAGATGATATAAGTAACCTGTTGCAGAAATCTAGATGCTTATCTGTATTGTTTGATGAAGCTACAGATGTGAGTGTAATTGAACACGAAATAGTATATGCCAGAATCTTACATGATGGAAAACCAAAAAATGTGTATGTAAAACTTGAAGCAATTGAACATGCTCATGCTGAAGGTGTTGGTGAAGCAGTTCAAAGGGCTATGATAAGTACTAACAACCAAGACTGGAAGCAAAAGTTAGTAGCGACAGGATCTGATGGAGCATCAGTTAATGTTGGGAGAAGGCATAGCGTCACATCTCTTCTTGCAGAAGATGTTGAAAGCCTGATTGTAATGCATTGTATAAATCATAGATTAGAGCTTGGAGTTTTAAGTGCTATCAAAGAAACAGATGCTGCCCAATTTAATAACTTGATTGACATCTTACAAAAAATTCATAAACATTATCAGTATTCATCAAAAGCTGTCAGGGAACTACAAGCAATTGCAGAGGCAATGGTAGTAAAATATTACAAACCTGGAAATCTAAAAGGCACAAGGTGGATGCCCCACATGAAACAAGCTTGTGAAGTACTTGTTAAGATCTATAATGTTATTATCGCACATTTTGAAAGTATTGCTGCAAGTGGAAAAGGTTCTCCAGAGGTAGTTGGCAGAGCTAAGTTTCTGTTGAAAGCACTCAGAAACTACAAAACCCTTTATTTCATAAACTCTCTGCTTGACTGCTTAGCATCGCTTGCTAGATTTAGTCTGCAATTGCAAGATAATGATGCAACTCTTTCAGACGCATTAGATTCCCTAGAAACATTGAATATTGAGTTTATTGGTTACACCCAAAGGCCTGGTGAACATTTACAAAATTATATTGACTTGATTTATGGGGAAAACGAAATTTTGAGCTTGGCTGACCATTTTAGACTATTGCTTCAAAGAATGGGATGCAACTTTCAAGTTCTTAAGGCAGAATGGCAAACTTTAAAGGTGATCGTAAATAGCATGGGTAGACAAGTCTTTGATGAAGAGAAATATGCCAGATTGTTTCGTAATGCTAATCAGTCCCAGAGATTACATAATATTTTAATGCTAGTTGAGATCATCATTGTCATCCCAGTTTCCACTGCAGTCTGTGAACGTGGATTTTCAGCCATGAAACGAATCAAATCGGACTGGAGGTCTAACTTAACACCAGAAATGACAAATTCACTTATGTGCATTGCACTTGAGGGACCAGATTATGATACATTTCAGGCTGAAGAGGCAGTGAATAGATGGTGGTGGGGGTCCCAAAGGCAAAGGCGGCCGGAATTTGATGAAGCTGATGTCTTTTCTGTTTCAGATAGTAGAAGCAGTACAGACTAAATTCAAAATATACTAGTATTTGGAAACTGTACTGTTTGAACATTCCAGTTTGAAGTTAATGTTGTGTTGTGTTCATAACCATTTTATTACATTTATGGTCAAGATGTGTTCATTAAACATGCAATTCACTAAAAAAAAAGTGTGTTTTAATGAATATTGTGTTGTTTCTCAAAATTTAATGAAAAACAGGACGTAAAACTCCGTTTCATTTCATTATTTCAAAATTCAATATAAAAAGGTCTGGGCAAGTAAACATTGGGTCAGGGCTAGTCCTTTTCCCCCCCACTAGTCCGACCGGACAAGTTGAGAAAAAGTTTAATGTAGACCCCTGAGATAATTGTTCAGCATCAGCTTGGGAGCCGTTGCAAAGTGTTGAATTTGTGTCGTCTAATCTCACTATCCTAATTGGAGCATCGCCCATGACCCTTGTCGAGGCGAGAGGAACGACATCGTCAACATCTTCGCAGTAACGCTCCCATTGGTTATGAGCTCTAGTACAATATGGACATCCGCCACAGGGTAAATTATCTAGATTACATCCGGCATAATAACAATTACAAGGTGGTAACGGATCGTCCAAGCGAGATAACTCATCAGCATTGGTATGATTCTTACCGGGCCGATGAAGGATTATCATGTTATATTGAGACAACTCTTCCAGCCAACGAGCCAATTGACCTTGTACATTTTTGAAACGAGTCAGCCAAACTAAACTATTATGATCCGTTCGAATGTAAAATTGCCTTCCTAACAAGTAGTGCCGAAATAATCTTGTGGATTTAACTAAAGCCAGCAACTCCTTCCTTGTCGTACAATACTTTTGTTGAGCAGGAATAAGGACATTGCTAGCGTATGAAATGACACGTAATTGACCGTCATGTTCTTGGGACAGTTCAGCACCTATCGCTTTATCAGAGGCGTCCGTACCAAGAACAAAAACACCGTCTGGTGTTGGATAAGCTAAACAAGGCGCCGATATCAAAGCGTTTTTTAAATACTCAAATGCCGATTGGTGATCGGAATTCCATTTGAATTCACCTTTCGTATGAGCTAATGTAAAAAGTAAACTTGTTTTGTCAGCGAAATTATCAATATGATCACGATGGTAACTAGCAAAGCCTAGAAATGAAAGTAATTTAGACTTATCAGTAGGAACCGACCACTCAATTATAGCTTTTATTTTAGCAGGATCAATCGAGATACCATCTGCGCTTACTGAGCGGCCTAAAAAGACTACTCTCCTCTTCAGTAATTCACATTTTTTAGGTTTCAATTTCAAACCATACTGACGAAAACGTTTGAATACCTCTTCAAGTTTTGTTAAGCTATCTTCAAAAGATTTTCCTAAAATTACGATATCATCTAAATATACTAAAACATCGTGCCAAGTAAGACCTCTTAGAACTAAATTCATTGCTCTTTGAAAAGTTGCGGGTGCATTGCACAAGCCAAAACCCATGCGGATATGTTCGTATAGTCCGTATCTTGTTTTAAAAGCGGTTTTATGACGATCCGATGGTTCAACCTCTATTTGGTAGTACCCAGAAGCCATGTCAAGGGTAGAATATAAAGATGTCCCCTGTAATGTCTGTAAGCAATCTTGAATATTTGGTAAAGGAAATCTATCCTTAACCGTTATATTATTCAATGCTCTGAAATCAATACACCATCGTAAGGAACCGTCTTTCTTTCTTACTAATACTGGTGCGCTGGAAAATGGAGATGAGGATGGCTGAATAATGCCTTCCTTTAGTAATTTTTGAAGATGGTCATATTCCTGATCTTGAAAATGAACAGGTGTTCTGCGCATTTTCTGTCTCACAGGAGGATTACTTCCGGTGTCAATTGTATGAGTTATTTCAGAAAAACATCCTAAGTCTAAATCATGTTTAGCAAAAGTATCCTGATATTTTGTTAATAATTCTGCTAATTTAATCTTTTCGGACATAGCTAAATTATCACCGGATTTATCAAACAAATCTTGTAAGTGAGCTGGAATAGTGATTGATGTGGTATCCATATTCGATTTGTTTCGAAAGTTCTGCACTACATAAACCTACTGAGTTTGGAGGTATCGTTAACCTTTTACTGACTAATACTTCAGATAAATTATCTTTACTAGTATAAGATCTTAAATCAGCGTTGATTGTTTCGTTGCCGATTTGAACTGAGGGACGTTCTATATTTATTACGCATTTATGATGCGCCAAAAAGTCTAAGCCTAAAATTATGTCATCGTCCATAGCAACCATGTATACATCCCAGTCAAAATATTGATTACCTATTTTAATTGACATGCCTGAAACGCGTTGCGCATAAACAGGCTGGTCTCCTAATCCTGAAAGTTTAATTATTTCCTTAAAAATTAATTGTCCATTATAAATTTTACATATGTTTTCGTTTACTAATGTAAGCATAGCAGCTGTATCGACAACTGCGTTAATTTTAGATTGATTCACTAACACAGGTAAAATTAAATTTAATTGCTTTGATAATCGAATCCTAGCGTCAGGTGAAGTGTTATTAGACCTTGAATTACTTCTATGTTTAGAATTGGATCTCGTATCACGAGTTGGTGAAAAATTATTATTCCTCTTTTCTCGTCTTCGAGATCGTCCGGAGTCAGACTGAGAATGTTCAGTATCCGACTCTGTCCTGTCACTGCGTCTCACTCTATAATCTTTGTCATAGTTATTGGAACGTCTATCATTATAACGACGAGGTGGTTCACGATCTTGTCCTTGTCTATTATTATTATAACGTTCGTTTCGCCAAGGTTGTTGGTAGTCTCGATACGGTCTATCATTCCGATTACTATTTGTCCAAGTACGACTATCGTATCGATATCTGTTCCGTTCAGGATAACTAGGGGAAGTTCTTGCCTCCCTGTATTCGTCATTGTTGCGATTAGTATTATTTGTAGGTACGTCACGCTTGTGGCTTTCTGACTGATTAGCTTTAGTGATCTCTGACAATTTTTCAAGTACCGATTCAAGTTGTTTCCCTATCTTTTCGATCTGACTGGTGTTTTTTGAAGGTTCTGTGTCCGAATCGGACTTAAAGTTAACTTGTCGATGTGAAAAGTTTTTAGTGCCAAATAAACTTTTCTGGTTTGCCAAAAATAGTCTCATATGTTTTAAAGCGTCTTGAACCGATTTCGAATTCTTTTCCATAGCTTTTTGCGCGGCATCCTTCTCCTTACAACCGCGGAGAAAGCATTCAATAGCTATTTGGTTCCTAGTTTTACTGTTAGCGTCCGTATAGCCATCCATAGCTAACGTTTGGACACGTTGAGCAAATTCAGCAAGTGATTCCGTTTCGAGTTGACGTAAAGATTGTAATTCGCGCCTGGCAGAAACAGGTTCTTCTTTCTCGCTAAAACGAAAGTTTAATTCCTTCTTAACTTCTCTATATGATAGATCAGAAGAAAGCTTATCTGCGTATTCAAGAGCGGAATTTCGTAAACAGTCCATTAGTCGATCTAATCTTTTGGTATTCGACCATTCTTGGTGTCGAGCGATTCGTTCAAAATGTAATATAAGTAAGTAAGTAAGTAAATTATTTATTACAGTGACATGTGCATGAAAACAAATAATACAGAGACGTGAATAACAATATAATTATAAGCACCCAGCCCTATGGGCTTATATGTCACTATGATGATATAAATGTTATTTCGTTTATGGACAGCGGTGAGACACAAGTTTTATTTTGGAAATAGTGTTCTCCGTCTTTTCATGAAGGCGTGTACTAAGTATTTAGATAGTTTTCTCGGAGCATTATTTGTTAATGACCACAATTTTTCGTCATCTGACAACATATTGTTATCTTTGAAGAGCCCATCTATCCACTGCTTTCTATATTCTAAATAATGTGAACAGTGAAGAAGGAAGTGGGTTTCATCTTCAATGGCATGATTTTCACAAAATATACAGAGTCTATCCTCGACCTTTTCTCCAACAAATCTACCCGTCTCCACCCTTAACGGCAAAACACCACACCGGAATTGGGCTAATAGTGATTGTTCATTTCTCATGAGATTAAGTGAAAGATATTCTTCAGTTTCATATGTATGTTTCAATTTTACGTACGTTCTAAGTTTTGGAGAATTGTGCACGTTCTGTTGCCACATATCATTGTGAGAAGAGTCTTGATTCAGCGAGTTTGATGTCCACAGGGGTTTTGTATATAAAATCAGACACTAAGTCTAATTTTTCAAATATAGATTTTATATCCGAGCACCAGTTTCGTACATATAAATGGCTCCCATTTAGTTTTAATGTCGCCGGAGAAGGTTGGCATTTTTGGTTTCTGTGGACTCGGGCTATGCCGTCTTCGCCTATTTCTTTGTCGTCTATGTCTATGGTCCGATTCCGACTCGGAACTCGAGTTCTGAGTTGAATCAGACTTGGCGTCCGAGTCTATGTTGGTATTGTCCGAAGAGTCAGTTTTGTGACTGTGGCCTTTCCTAGGAGAAGCCGTGTCAATTTCTGTTAATAACTTTGACTCTGCGAGCAATGCTCTCTCGTAACGCCCCAACTCAGTTTTTACAGCGTTCGGTGTGTCTTTTAATGTGTTATTGTGTGGGGCATACATAGACATATATATTAGAATTTATAATGTCTTGCAAGACTCTTGTAGAACGAACTATCACAAATTATACTAAAATTGGGTTTTATCATGATTAAAATGCTCATGAACAAACATTTGGTCAGAGCAACTCCTACAAAACTTGATATAATTTGTCAGATAACAAGAAACCTTTAAAAGCCAGAAATTAATCTTTGCCTCAAAGCTTGAGCATCCCTATTTGGCTGCTGATTATCAACATTATTTTGGTAAACATGGTGTACCTCGCCCCCTGTAACAATGGCACAAGAGCCTCTATTGCCTTATTGTGTAACCTCTTCGCTCTTTTGCCAACAGAGGCGAAAGTTTCATGGAACGCGATTATTCGCCTAGTAAATAATGCTGATTTATTACCATTCGAGGCAGCATTATAACCTTCTGTAAATCAACACTACGCACACTGACGTCACCGGGAAAATCTTGATCAGCATCGTTCTGGTAATGCTTCCTGCTCAATTTGGCTGCTTGCACATGTTTAACCCAAGATTTGCATCTTTCACAATCAAGATTATCTCTTGCACCGGGTTCAGCTTCATCATCTATGATGGTTTGAAGTGCCTCAATGGTGACGAGATGATCGTGGCCATGTTTGTTCATGTGAAATTCTTCACATATCTCGCAGCTCTCTTCCCCTAGTTTAGCGAAGCTTATTTTCATCTTTTTTACCTCTGATCTGTAGACGTCATATGAGCACTTGAAACCTCTGTTTTTATCTTTGAAGTCAGCATGCATTGAAGTGATGTTCACGTCACTGGGTAAATACCTTCGGAGGGGGGCATGTTCTCGTCTGTAGTGGCTCACGCATGGATGAAACGACTCAATGTGCCGGTGAAGAACTGTTCTGTTAATCTTGTTGGCAGGTTCGTGTCCACCTCTACGATCTTTCTTGGCAATTATGTTTCCCGTGCTACGCAATGCGGTGATAACTGCTTTGTCATTTTTCTTATGGTACCCTAAAGTGGTCAGAAAAAAAGTCTTGCAAACGCTATGCGCAAGACCTTCTGTAGTTTTAAGCTTATATCGATAACTCAGGTGTCGGCGACTCAAATGATCCCCTTTTGTGCACTTTACCTTAGAAACTCTATCAATTGTTTGTAATAACCATGATTTTCTTTCATTATATGTCATTCTCCAATACAACTCCCATATCTGCTGGCGACGATTCTGTGATAAAAACTGCGAACAATTTTTTTGACACCCGCTACCTTCACAGGATTGTTGGATTGGATGTTTTTTCCTGTCCCTGTCTAACTTATCTGCGCTCAGTCGAATTCGTTTTGTTTTCTGATGATCTGTGGCATCATCCCTGTCTAATTCAGAAGGATTTTCATCACTCTGGGAATCTGATGTATGTGTGTCATCTGGGTTGAAATCTGGGTCAGTAATATCATCCACAATTGCTTCGTCCTGTTCTGGTATGTTTTGAGGAACACTGAAATTTACCAATTCCATCAAAACCTGTGATTCTTCCAGGGGTACAGACTGTTCATTCTGATTTATGTTGGCAGTTTCCGACTCAATTGGCTCAACCTCGCTTATCAAAGGAAACAATAAGTCAACTAAATCATGTTGTTCTTCATAGGGATTAAGAGGTACATCTTCCTTTATTAATTCACTTTCGTATAGGGCATCTTCGATTACATTTTCTTTGTTTTCTTCAGGATAACTCTCATGTATTAAACTTAAAGGTGTTGTATCCACTAGGTGTTGGTTTTCCTTAGGGAAACTGTCTTCTGTCATGGTGGCAAACAGGCTGGCAGCTGTAACTGGATTTTTACCATTGAAACCTGATGTTACTGACACTGAAAAACAAAATTGATGCGTCTTATTTAGCCAGTCAACAAAAACTTGTATAAATGATGTTATAATTTTATTCGACCACTCAATTAGAAACACAGGGTATTGTCCAGTGGCCAACCCTCACCCACCCACACACCCCTACACGCCTTTGAAAAGACAATTTTGAAACTAAAATTAAGCCCTCTCAATTCTAAAATTTCTCAGGCCAGCTAAATCAGTTGCATCTGAGCACCTCTAGTACCCCCACCCAGGCCTCAAGGGAACTTGGCCTAATCTCTGAGAGACACCTCATCCTCACCGACACCCCCCCCCCCCCCCTTGCCTTCTAATGCATTTTCTAGTTACGGACTATTTTTGCCTTGATTGTTTATGTCAACATCTCAAACTCAGTAAGTTAGCCTTTGTGTGGCATTGAATCACGGTTATTAAATGGCATTTTAAGTAACATAATTTCACTGTAACAGTACTTTGGTTTAACTTACCTTTTCTAGACAGATTTAGCATCATTCTTCCCCGTGAAAGGGGTTCATTTTGTTGTTTATGATTCATTTTCATTCAAAATTTGGAGCCACTAAACTTTCATGTTTTTATTTTGTAAACACAGTAGGCCTATCTTCCAGTCACATTCTAATATAACACATGGCTAATAAGGCAAAGGGCAGTAAGTGCTGGGTCGTGAAGTACACACTGAGTCAAAGGGCAGTAACTTTCAAGGACATACATATTACTATGGCAGAGAGCAGTAAGTGACAGATACTGTCATCTGCCTCAGTTTTATATGGTGAATATACAGATACTGCCCCGTTGACTACCCCTAAATCTCGAAAATAGCTCGATATATCACTAAGGGGGTCATATTAAAATCATGCTGAGATACTGCTGATTCAGATTGATATAAAACTTCATTTTGGCCAAAATTGCACTTACTGCCTTTTACCTTAGCAGGGCAGAATACCTGTTGATCTATTTTGATGATCATCATATACTTTGGTAAATTGGTCCTCGTTATCTGGGTGGATACTCAATCTGTAGTAGTCATCCATAGTCATATTCATGTTTTTGGGTATTACACTTTTCATCTTTTTTTGTTATATTATTGTTTTTCGATTCATTACGAAAATGTAATAACGATCTAAGCATAAAAAGATGATTTTCTGTCTTCATTTTATTAATAAAGTACAGATCCTTGTCACTTTCGGAAAACAATTGTTCACATACTTGGGTGTTAATTAGTCCCTTTAATTCTTTCACATGGGATATAGATCTTAATTTATCTATTTCCGCAGACATGTTGTCCTCATGGAACTTATCCGCCAACATGTAATGGTTGTTTGTATTTGTCACAGGATGGGTGTTAACAGATGACGGATGAGAATCAGCACCCTGTGACAAATCATTTAAAAATTCCATATTAACAAAAAGTTTTCCCTCTTTCGCCAATGTAATATTGTCTTCGGTTGATGCTTCATTGAGAGTACCATATCTACATGGTCACGGACGCTTTCGGCTCTGATAATTGGTTTAGCTCCATAACATATGCCATGAGGGCATACCATTGCCACAAATCCTCCTGGAATTAGAAAATTATTTTTATGTAAGCTTTAACATGAAATTAAGCTATTCTACATTTTTTTAACCCATCAACTGCCAGATATTTTTCAGAGAACATTGGCATTGTGTGGTCCTTTTTTTCAAAAGTAACAGGATTTAGGCAGTCATTTTCATTTTTTTTTTTTTTCATATTGTAGTCATTGTGAATCTTAATCCACTTGCAATTCAATGTTATTCTTACAGGAAAATGACATTTTTCAGCCATAGTTTTGTGTCTATGTTAAATGTAAGTTGATAAGTAAAATGTCGCAATATTACGACAATAGCCGTTAAAGGTTTAATAGTTTATATTCATTGCGTGAGTAAGCTGGGATTAAATTATTGATAATTAAATACGGTAAAGACAAATATTCACATACCTGATATGCCCCACAATTTGCTGAAAATATTCTTAAAATTACTTTTTGTAATGGCTTGAAGGCGAACAATTACATCCATTTTTGAACCTTTGTCCGAGATACCCACTTCCTTTGCAACATCTTTAACAAAGCTGACCTTAAAAAAAAAACATAAAAAGTATGTAAATATGAATAATCTTTCCACCCATCAACTGAATCAATACTTTAACCAAAACAGGATTATTGCAATGGTTCATACAAAATGCTACAAAGTAATAATATTTCCTATTTTCAAGCTATACTAGACAATGTATTATATCCTAGAACTATTACTTACAGATGCCTCACAGAGTAAAGAGTCCAAAAATTCATCAGATATTTTCTTGTCTAGTTCATCAATATCTACTGGCTCATAGATCTTCTTTAGCTTCTTGAATTCTGTATTAATGACAGCCATGGTTGATGCTAAAGAACTGGGGGCCGTCCATTGAGACCAACCCTCATACTGGATATCCCTGGCAAAGGGATTGAGTAGTCCTGCAATACATATTTAGTCATATGACATGTAGTCATATCCACATAACTCGATATCAGATATTACAATATCTATATAGTGTATACAATTTTTAGTATATTCTGTAGATATGACTGGATGATGTATGGATGTTTTGATAGCTCAAAGACAAATAAAATCCTTTATCCTTTTTTCACAATTTCAAATAAAATGGCAGTTGCTATTAATTACGAAGTGTATAGAGAACCGGATCCGGTTCCCAACTGATTGGCTAATTTTATCACGTGGCTAAATATCCGGTTCCCGACTTCTTTTTTTTTAGGTGATCGTAGCTGTAATAACAATATGAAATTGAAATTACGAAAGCACAGGTCGGGGAGAAGTGATAGGATAGCAATGTACATGTGTTTTTTTAGGGTTTGGGTTAGGTTTCGGTGGAGGGAGGGTTTGAATCTCCCAAATGTACAGGCCTAGGATGGAACAAATACTTTATTGAGAAAATGGGATTAAGGGTCTGGATTCAGGCTTTTCTTCTGTTGTGATCTGAAAGTAGAAAAAATAAAGACTCGCCCGTTGGGCGAGTAGTATAGTATCTGCTAATTAATAATTGGTTTTAGTTTGCTATGAACCAGATTGTCATTAAAGTTCTGATTTTTTGAGTAGGCAACTATCATTTTCTGCTTATAAACATGGGGAAATTTCTCTTGAAGACTCTTGTAGTGGGTATGAACTATCTTGCTTGCTCGATTACTGGTTGTATTAAACGGGACAACAAAGGGTGCTATGCCTGCAAAATGATGAATATTGAGTCCTATAGGTCTTGCTGTATTCAATGTCTCAATCCAGTAGGCTTCTCTGGATTGTCTGAATTTGGTGGTTTCATCTTCCGGTAAATCAATTTCTATACGTTCAATTGGGGTTAGGGTGAGATCGTTTATTGAATGGTCATCGAGGTTGAAATGATTAGAAACGGGCTTGTCTTTCTTTGATTTTATATCTGATCTATGAGCATTGAAACGAGTGCGTAAATTATTCTTAGTTTCTCCTACATATTGTTGGGGCATTTCTTACATGAAATTAAATAAATTACATTTGAGCTATCGCATGATAAATGCTCCTGGATCGGATACCTTTTATTAGAAAAGCTACTCATAAAATAATGTGTTTCAGATACAAAGGGACATGCTTTGCATCTACTTGACAAACATGGGGCACTCCTTAAACCCGGAGGAACTTCGGCATAGAGTCTAGTCTTCGCTGCTATTTGCGCTAAAGTAGAGTTTTTTATGTTTCGTAAAAATCGTTTTGAGTATCCACGCTCTTCATCTTCATACGCAAATCTTTTTTCCATACCCTTTCAAAAAGAAAATACCTTCTTTTTCAATTTTTTTGTAATTTTATAATGGGCCATCCTGAAGTATATTTTTATTTACGATGTAATACCTCACACCAGAATTGCATCCGTTAAAACCACATCTGAATTCTGTATTATCCCCGTGATCACTAAGCCTGGCCATGTCCGAGCTTACACCAATACAGGGATAATGGTATCATTCTCCACAGACATCGCAGCATATCAGATCTTCACCATTTTTGTTTTTTTACATATACAAAACACACGCTTACTGCGTTTAATATCATAATCATATAAAATATTCATGTGGGCGTATAAAAACACGGTTTGCACTGCTAATTCTACCCTACCCGGAGTGTTAAAGAATAATCTAAAATGAAGCCTATAAAAAAACTAAAAAAGTATTTACTATCTAATGAGTAATGGAGTATGGAATAATTAATGTTTCATTTTGTTGATATATTCGCATTTTTTTTTTCAGGAGGACAAGCTTTCAACAGGCTTTCTAGACAGCTTAAATCCTTTAATAAAAAAAATGAAAGATTTCATTCAAAGTTTTAATGAGTTCATTAAAGAAGATTCAGCTTATATACCAGTATCTTTTGACATAATCAAATATACTAAATCTCTCTTCTGGAATGATTTTGTCACAAATTCTTCAGAGCTATTATCACCACAGTTATAACAGTTATAACAAGCTATAAACCTAAAACATTTATTTAAAGATCGAGCGAGGAGCAGGAAATGGTAAAAGAAGAGATGACTTCCACAATTCATTATTTTATGTTTGCTGTCAATCATTGGGAGAATCTCCAGGAAAGATTGTAACCTAAGAGGGCCTATATAGTAGTAAGTATATATATATATATTGAATTTAAAGATCTTGAAGAGGGGTTTAAAAAATATATTCACTTTTTTATTGAGACTGAAAGACTCGCTTACAAGTAACTGCAAGTAATAATAATATGTTTGATGTTCTGGATAGTGAGTGTGAAGAACTTTCTGACAATGAAGAGCTTATTTAACAAAGATGTTCTCCTCTTGATTACAAGATAGATAGATTGATTTCAAAAGGCAGGGAAAATCGACTATTTTATTTTGATGTTTTTTGCTACTTGAAATAAGGCGTTCTGCTAAATCTACATGATCAATGTTTAATATAATATTATACAATTAATGACTTTTGTGAGGTTGACATGAGGATTTATCAACCTGAAGAGTGTAATATTTACCGAGGCCAAAGGCCGAGGTGAATATTGCATCCCTGAGGGTTGATAAATCCCATGTCAACTGAAACCAAAAGTCATGAATTGTTTTATTAAATGGCAATTGGTGTATTCGCTTTATCGTCAAATTTAGCAAAAAATGTCGAATCACTTCATCTTCAAGTGACGCCATATGCATTTTTTTGTTTACTGTTGTCCTCTGACACATCTCAAGTATGACGTAAAAATATCTTTGACTTTTGCAAAACCAGCTTTGATTGGTGGAAGGTTAAATCTGCATCCAATCAAAATCGCAGATCTAATTTTCGGCAAAGGAGGTGAATATAAAATTTATTCACCTCTTGTGCATAATTGCGCGGTGAATATGATGTTCTATCGAAGGAAGCGATGCACTCTCTCGACCAATGAAAAGAGAGAGATTTTCTATCCATTTAATAAAATACATTAAATTTAAAGTTCAACATGAATGTGATAAGTTAAAGGGACACATTCACTATTCTGTGACCAATCAAACTTTAGAAAAAGAAACGATATATTTAAACTTAGCTAATCAGTAATGCTGTTCATGTAGCTCACCTTTGAAATTTGATGTAATCAGTATTAGATATAATATGATAATATTATGTTTACTCTTATAGACAAATGACAAGTTGATTAGCTGCTACCAATATATTGTCAATGTGCTTATATGAATTTAGAGATTTGTTTTACGGTTGAGATCGTTTATGCTTTGTTTTATTATATATACATTTTGATCTAAATGTATGAGTTTAATATGATAAATGTAGTTTTATTTTTTTGTAAAAAGAAATACATCACGTATTAAATTTTAAATGAATTAAAATAAGTAAAATTAGTATGCATTTCTTTCCTCCGATCTTTTCCTTTTAGACCAAGTGACGTATGGGGCTTGCGGTGGCAATTTCAACAAATTGGATTGACATTCAGTTATTTGTGTCTACCGAAACAATTAAAGCACAGTTGTTTCTCCTAGATAATTGTTAAACGTTTCTGATGTTCAATTACGTCTTTGCATTCGATTGATGAATGGGCTCCCTCGCAGTATATGCATTTTCTCTGGTTTGTATTGCTATATTTATTGCCTAGTTTTGTTGAATTATGTGTGCGATTTTTATCTTATCTAACACCAGCAACGAAATTTGTGGTAGGAGTGGCTACTTGACTCGGGTACATGTAGTTAGCTTTACCTAATTCTTGAATTGTCAGCTCTATACATATCGAATCACAGAGTATTTCTATAGTCTAATTATCATTGCAGTTTTCTCTGGTTATATTTGTTCTGAATTCAGGCGGTAATTTACCTAGTAAGATGGGAATCTACAGTGACCCGAACATTTCTTAGCATTGTCCAAGCGATTCAAGACCTCGAATGTAAGCTTCTGATTTATCGTAGAATGATCTGATGCCCTGTAAACGTTTATAAGGCATTGGCAACTTGATGTGCTCGACCATAAAGATTTGACAAAATTTTGACAGTTATAATTGTGATAAGTCATGGCAAGTCCTGAAATTACGCTAGTTGTGTCTGGTTTCAAAAACTGATTTTAGACAGTTTCTTTCATAAGTGAAGACAGTTACTCAAACATGAAACTACATGTATTTGATATATAGTGCATTGATTTCAATGCTGAAAAGTAGATTGCTTTTTCAAAATACATGCTTACATTTCCCATTAACACTTTCATTTTCATATATATATTCAGAAAAAATATGTTAAAAATCAAACAATTTGATATATTTGAGCAAAGTAAGAAAATGTGTAATCTGCAAAATAGATCGGAGTGTTTCGGACTTATTTATTAATTTATTAATATGCAATGTAAAAATGTCTTTATGTCAGAGACTATCCTATATTTAGTGTCTATATTTCCTCTTGTTATTCTATACTTGTGTGGTATACCAACTCTAAATAAATTGGTGATGGAAGAACACTGTTTTAGAAGTAATTAGACATTATTTTCCACAGTTTTTCAAAATGTGTACACTGTAAAAACAAACTATGAATTTCAACTGGCGAAATGTCTTCGGCCGTTTCTTACTTAACATTATGTCTTCATCATTCCTGACTGGTCTACAAAACCTGACAGTGATGATGCACAGAATGTGAGAGGATTTACAGTAGAAAAAGAGCTGGTTTTCGCAGTCTTTTTACAAAAAAAGATTGAAGAATCTCCAATTTTATTGAAAATGGTGAATGGTGATAGATATTCTGAAACTTTCCTTCTATTGGGTGTAATTCTGAGCAAGCTGAAAGTTACAAAAGCGAAAATTACCAATTTAGACAAAGAAATTCAAGACTGGAAAATGATGAATTGGCTGACTATTTGAACAACAGAGTACAAAGGGTTGTTGTCACTGGGGTTTCCTCTGAGCCTAAAACCGTTCCCGCTGGTGTTCCACAGGGCTCTGTCCTGGGACCTTTACTCTCCTGATATATATTAATGACATTATCAAAAACATCAGATCAAACATCCGACTCTTTGCAGATGACACCAGCTTATACTTAAAAATCGATGACCCAAATGCTTGCGCAGAAATAATTAACCGTGACTTAGAGACGATCAACAGTTGGGCTAAAACATGGCTTGTTTCCTTCAATCCGCTTAAAACCGAATCACTCGCACTTCATACTAAACGAAATCCGATTTTACCGACACTAAACCTTGACAATATTCCTATTCAAGAAGTCTCTGTACATAAGCACTTGAGGTTAACTTTTCAATCAAACTGTCAGTGGAATATACATATTGCTACGATTTTATCGAAAACTGGTAGGCTCATAAACTGTCTTATATCTTTGAAATATCGATTAAATAGAAAATCACTTCAAACAATATACTCCTCTTTTATTCTTCCTCATTTCGACTATTGTGACATTATATTCTGGGATGGGTGCACTGCAGAATTAACAGACAAGTTGGAAAGATTACAACTGGATGCACTCCGCACTATAAGCGGTGCTGTGAGGGGAACAAGCCATCGATTACTTTATCAAGAAACAGGCTTCATTCCACTACAGGAGAGGCGGAGACGGCACAAACTTATTATGATGTATAAAATGAACATCAATTTATCTCCACCTTATCTCTGCAACTTGATCAATACAAAACAAACCTTATACAACCTTCGAAACAGTACCCTTCTTGAACAGTATTATTGTAGAACAAACTTATTTTATAACTCTTTTATCCCTTCAGCAATCAGAGAATGGAACATCTTACCTGATATATACAAAAACTCAACAACATTAAAATCTTTCAAAAATATTCTAAAATCTACTGATATAACTATTCCGAACTATTTTGATATTGGCCCTAGGAAATACCAGATAATCCACTGCCGCCTCCGTCTCGCCTGTAGTGATTTAAACGGAGATAAGTTTTCTCGTCATGTCCCAGAACATGCTGCTTGCATTTGTGGTCATCGGTTTGAAGATTCAGAACATTATTTGATCTATTGCCCACTACATTTAGATGCACGAAACTGTTCTATTTCTCTGCTCCCACCATCCTTAATTAAAACCTCCATTTTACTTTTTGGCACTGATTGTCCCGATCTATCCACTGATATTTTCCGTACAGTCCATACCTTCTTGGAACTCTCGAAAAGATTTTAGCAATTTATTTTCTACTCAAAAGTTCTTTTCAATATCACTTATTTTACTAAGATAATACACTATAATGACCTTTAGAATAAACTCCATGTAGCAAGTTGTATATAATGTACATATGCATTTAAAATAAGTTACCGTCTTTTTCATATAATTTATATAGTTAAATGTTTGTAGGAGAGGGGTAATATAGGCTCAGCCTGTTCCCCAATCCTTTTCATAATGTATTGGATATTTTATGAATAAAATATTGTTTACAAAAAAAAAAGATTATTTTGCATGTCATGAGTTGGATGCTGCTGCGAGACTCCAGGATATTGACCTGCAACTTCAGTCAAAGCAAAAAGTGCGAAGAAACGAGTGCTTGGGCACTATAGTAAACATAATGTAGATCGACGCGATGTCGCACACAAAGCTCGCAAAAAGGAACTAGATTTAGAAAACCAAGTGTTGTTGAATTCAGTACTGTTACTACATGGTGATTTGACTGTCAAACAGGCGACTATTGATAACTGTGAACTTGAAATCCATAGGTCAAAACGATCCAGAAAAAGGTTCAAAACAATTTCGAAGAAGCTCCAAACAACAGATGATATTGTGGATCATTATGGTCTAGTCAAAAATCTCAGAGCAGAAAAAAAGCATTGAAAAAAGAACTTGACTCTGTACTGATGAAGTTAGAAGAGAAAAGGTCATCTAGGATTTTGAACTTGTTTGTAGGGGAAGGAAACAAAAGACAAATTTCAGATGAGGTGCACGAGTGTTATATGGACGTTTTTCAGTATGTGAGTTCGAAGAATATCAGTAAAGTCATCGCATCTGTGCTGTCTATTCTCGAAAAGTTCGACTTATCAGAGGAAGACCTTCCAAAGTCAACGTTCTGTGCGAACAGAAGCGAACATTGTAAGTAGCCGCCAGGTAGCGGAAGAACTGATTAGAACAGAATATGCCCCCAACACAGCAATGGCAGTTCTCGGAATGGTCGGAAGTGACTGTAGGCAGTGGGAGTACACGCACACTTGGACTTTTAGATGTTGCTGGTGGTGATGCAGACACCCAACTGAATGCATTGAAATTCACCATGCAAAAACTTAGTGCCTACTTGATAATGACAAGGTCGAAACAAACACTTTAGAAACTATTTATAAAAAAAAACTGGTCTCAAAAATAAAGAACACATTGGGGAATCAAACTGCCACTGAAAAGTCTTTTAACAAAAATCTAGAAACATACAGAAGTGAAATTATGCCAGAAATAGTAGAAAATTGGGAGGGACAATGAAAAGTCCCAAATGCTTCGTGTAGACCTTTTCTATTGTAATTTGCATGTTTTAATTGGATTCGCCGACTACTGTGACAGTTCCCTTAAAACACTCGAGACCGAATGGAGAGAAACCTACGGTAAATTAGGGGTTGAAGATTTGCAAGAATTTCAAGGCAAAGATGGGGAATACAACTGGGCACACACCGACTCTGCTGTCCAGAGACTGATTCGGACGACTTGTAATGCTCTGTGCCCTAGCGGGATCAAAAGAGCGGTTGTTCAGGACATTTTCTTACATACAGAAAGGAAATAGTTAAAAATGCCAGTTTGCACATTCATGATTTCCGAGCTAACCGTTTTAACATACTGTTTGAGTGTGCTGCTGGGTTGTTTTACCATCGTTGGCAAGTGACTGACATGTTCTTAGATGGGTATGTTAAAGCTTCAAACAAGTTATTGAGGGCAGTTCTATCTGACATTCAATCTTCCAGGAGTCCGTGCCCTTGGAATACTCCATCAACAATAATTTACAGATCCATTCTGGCGCATCATGGAAGACCCTGACATTCATATAATAGATCTTGGGAGGTACATCCAAACAGCGCATGAAGTTCTAGGCAAATGAAAGGACTGGATAAAAAAAAAAAAAGGGTATAGGGGTTATTTCTGCGGAGGGAAGAGTAATGTTTAGACGAAATCATACAGCCTCGTGGCTGAAAACCCTAGGAATGAAGAAGAATACAGTAGGGTTATGAAACAAGCTTGAACCAAGGGCAGGTTATGGGCTCTTATGTATCGTATAATGTCAGCTAACAATGACAATCTAAAAGCCGAAAAGTTGGAAGCAAATCGTAAAAAAACAAGAAGAAACTCAGGCTAATCAAAAGGCGAAGACAAAGGAACGAGCCAAATTTGTGATTAAATATGGTGTTCTGACAACCAATAATGACATTCAAACTGTTTTGGACCATTTTCGAAGTAATGGTGCAAAAATAAAGGCCCTTAAGACCTACATCAATTTCGTGAAAGACATTCCCCATAAGGCATTGTCTGAGTGTCTTGAAACCAAATCACTTTTTCATTTTTCTGCAAAGGGGAAGCAATTCTGGGTGGAAACTCTCAGATCCAGTATCAGTATTATGAGAAGGATTGTACAATTTTCTATATTGTAGATTTAAGACTACCTTACAACTATCACGTCTAATCTGATTATAATTCTGCACTATATGGCCAAGTAATGAAAGAGCATCCATTCCAGCCTTAATCCCAGAAGACAGACTACTGTCTTTATCATCTGACTTTTTGTCATGTTTCTTAGGGTGTCTTTGGGCGAGGTGTTCTTAACACGAGAACAGTGTTCGCGAATAAAACCTTCGCCCAAACAAAACGAACGTTTCCCGGGAGTGTTGTTCTCGGAACAAAATCTCACACAACCTTTTTAGCAGGAGCGTAAAGAACGAAGATGGCGGACATGTGATTAAGGTAAAGTTTTGTCAGTGATAAAGATAGTGGACCACGGCCATATACGCCTAAAGAAAAAGTCGAAGATGGAAAAAATTTAATCAAGAGAAAACTAAACTTTCTCAAACCTTTGGATTTAGGTCCAATAACATCCATTTTAAGTTTCATCAAAATCGGTTTATCAAAAACGATTATAAAACTAAGAGAGTAATAGCATATTTAAGATTTGGGGCAAGGGCAATAACTCTGCTTGTAAGGATCGAAAATAGCTCAAATTCGAACTTGATCTTCGTTTTCTGAATATATATACACATATCAAATTTCATTTGATTCCGTCAAAAACTCTAGTTTTTAGAGCGTTTACAAGCAAATGTTGATGGACGGACCGACGGATTTGGGGCAAGGGCAATAACTCTGCTTCTAACGATCGAAAATAGCTCAAATTCAAACTTGATCTTCGTTTTATGAATATGTATACACATATCAAATTTTTTTTGATTCCGTCAAAAACTCTAGTTTTTAGAGCGTTTACAAGCAAATGTTGATGGACGGACTGACGGATTTGGGCAAGGGCAATAACTCTGCTTCTAACGATCGAAAATAGCTCAAATTCGAACTTGATCTTCGTTTTATGAATATGTATACACATATCAAATTTCATTTGATTCCGTCAAAAACTCTAGTTTTTAGAGCGTTTACAAGCAAATGTTGATGGACGGACCGACGGATTTGGGCAAGGGCAATAACTCTGCTTCTAAAGATCGAAAATGGCTCAAATTCGAACCGACGGTCCGACGGACGGACAGGGGTGACTACAATATACGTCCTCATAGAGAGATGAGGGCGTATAAAAATGCTTATTAAAGACAGTGCAACTGTTTATATCTCTTTTTATATGCTAAATTTGTATTGTTATTATGTTCAATTCTGCATTGAAAATATCTATCAAGTTCAGTCCAAAAAATGCGCTGAATAGTGAATAATATATTTGGGGTTTCCGGATTTAATGAAGGAAAAAGCATGGAATTTATTATGAATTTATGTCCTTTCAGGAATTGATTTTAATACACCAGGGATGGAAGTCACAAACTGTAATAGCAGGTTTGTACAATGTCATGTATTTTTATAGTACTGCATCGATTGCATATTTGCCAAAGATTAACAAAAGTATGCTTCATGAATTCTGTTTTGGGTCTGTCCAAGATTTGAAAATTGTGTCCTCATGTATGTTCTCTACTTTTCTTTTCATGATTCTATGACTTACCTTTGTAATGCCTAAGTTTTTATTATAATAAAAATGTTTCTTCATGCTTTTCAGATTCTGAGTACTACAAAAAAAGTGTTGTGTCAAGGAAGGAATCGAACAAAATATTTGGAGTTTACTTTAACAATAATTAGATAACTCATGGGTCATTTTTCTTTGTTGACTTGTTAGGTTTTAACAATTTGATGACGTTTATTAAAAAAAGTTTTTTCTTGATAACGTATTGTTCTTTGTCAATGGAAAAATAACTGTGTTAGTTAAACTGTATCCCTAAAGTTAGGTAGTAAATGTGCATTAGACAACAATCCAAATTATACATGGTAAACAAAACAATGCTTTTATTATTGTTTTTTATTTGGAAGTCACCAAAGACCTTCAACAATGAGTCAAAATTCATACCATCTTGAGCATATGGAATATTTTTACCCACTCCACGCTGCACAAGTCACACACAAGACTAGTCATGTGAACCTGAATGAAATCATTCAATAGATCATTTCACTACCTCAATAAGGAAAAAAAATCAGAATACTTAAACAAAACCACATGATTGTTTAATGTTATTTACGTACAATTTTCAGCAAACATCTATATATTGTACATGTATCGATAAAAATTTACAGGGCACCAGCAATTGTGTCTCTCATGGTCTCTGCATTTGGATAATTTCTTAAAATATTTGGATACTGATTGACATTTACAGTTAAGTTCATATCGATGAAATCTTCAATATCATCATCGCATATGATGCACAAATTATGCAGTATACAACATGACATAACCAAATTGCATTTATTTTTTACATCACTGCAATAAACTTTCTGTAACCTGCGAAAACGTCCTTTCAAATGGGCATTGGCCCTCTCTACGCATTGACGGGCAGATGAAACAGCCTTGTTAAATTTTTTCTTTTGTCTATTCAATTGACCATTGTCCCTATAAGGTGTGATCAGCCATCTTCTCAATGGGTATGCTCCATCACCAACAAGAAACTTTCCATCGGAAAAAGCATTGCCTTCCTCTGCTTTATTATATATTCCAGAATTACGCAATACCCTAGCATCATGTGTACTATCAGGCCAACCTACATAAGCATCATTTATCAAAAGAGTATCATCAACAATAAGCTGAAGTTGGACAGATGGGTATCCCTTTCTGTTAACATAATCGTTCTTTCCATCCGGACAATTTACAATGGGTATGTGTGTCCCATCCAAGGCTCCAACAATGTTTGAAATGCCACACATATCTTCAAATGAACTGCTAATTTCATCTTCTCGGTCACTATTCGGCATTTTAATATACTGGTTAACACGTGTACACAGAGTCTCTGCCACATTTTTTACAGACGTGTTCACGTACCATTCACAAACATCAAACAAAATGCCAATTTCTCTCTGAGAATCCTGGTTTGCTGCATACCACAAGAATATTAGTAACTGTTTTTCTGGTGGAACTGGTTTAAATCCCCCTCGATATATTTTCGTCAAGTCCGCTCGAAGATCGTCCAGTAAGTGCATATAAATGTCTACACTGACACGAAAATGTCTCCTAAATTCAGAAGGTGACATTCTTGGGACAACGACCTCTACAAATCCTTCAATTGTAGGTCTTGTGTTTTTTTCTGTCAAAACCTCCATACAGGTCAAAATCGGAATGGTAATGGGTTGATCCATTTCACCAATTTCTTCAAACATTTGATATATGCCCAGTATTTTTTAGTACGTTCGTCGCCATCTTGGTTTCGTTCTTGGTGTTTGAGCAACATTATCCGAGAACAGAATTCGACTCGACTCGACAACTAAAGTAAACCACTCGCCCAAAGACACCCTTAGATTTTAATAACAGTTCTACTAATCTCATAACAGCATATGAACATTTTATCAATTTCTCACTCAAATTGGGTTTCCTTTTTCTGATGATCCCAAATTTCTGTATTGATCTTTTGAGGATATAATTCAATATTGCCTGGTCTCAGGTATTTTTCCATTTTTTCTTTTGACCGATCATCAGCTTGTTTAGTATTAAACATGTGTTTAATTATGTCAGCAACTTTTGCTGGCAAAACATTGCCAACTTTATCCACAACAGAATATTCTTGTTCAAGAAACTTTTCAAAATCGTTTTCTGAGTTGTCATCTTTTTCATGGTCTTGATGATCTCTTTCATCATTAGATTGCTCCAACAATTCATCAATTTGTTGTATTATGTCCATATGTTCTGCCCCGACTCTCTTTTTATCCAACTTTGGGATCTTATACTTCTTTTGAGTCAAAGGAAAAACTGAGTATGAATTTTCGTAAATTTCACCTTCTGATCTATCGTTTTTGACATTAGATTCAGAAATAACTCGTTTCCGGCCATAAATGGGTCTTTTCTCTGTACGACGACTTTCAGGTTGTCGTAAATTATCAAACGAATTTGCAATCATTAATTGAATTTCTTCAAGCGACTTTTTATGCATTTCATTTTGAAGTCAGCAAAAGTTTGACTGTTATCTTTTGAAAAACTTGCAGTTTCGATGATTGCATCATCTTGATTTCTTGCCGCCATTTCACTCGGACTGCATGTGACTTTTTCTAAATGTTCACCAGTTGCAGTTGATTTAATGCTAGTTTTAAAACTATCAGTCCCTAGTTACAGACTTTCTGCTTTTATCTTTTTCAAAAATTAAACTAGCGAGATTAAAAGTTGACTTGCTGGCCGAGGTAGAAGTTGAACTTTTCTTCGTAGAATCCGCCATTTTCTCGAATCTCAAGAAACTGCTTTAAAAAATATTGTCGATGAACGACAGATAGTGCTATTTCGTAGCAACTTAGATTAATAATAATAATGGCCTCACTAGATTTCAACTAAACCACAGGTCATAGGCCTAAGCAGTGCGTTCGCTAGAACGCACTGCAAAAAAGTCATTTGCAAAACAAAGCAGTGCGTTCGCTAGAACGCACTGCAATGAAAGAAACCGACAAAAAATTAGGTATTTCGTTAGTTTTTGCTAAAAAATTAGGAAAAAGTAGAAAAATGTGTCCCGGTTGGTACAAGATTTCTCAGCCATTTTTTATTGGAAAATTACGATCTTGGTCTTGATTAAAAGCTTTTTTGAAAATTCTAATTAGTTTGGCCCCTGGAAAAAGTTTGCCGTACCTACGTTAAAATTTTCGTATTTCCATGCTAACCACCAAAATAATTTTATTTTTTTGGAAAATCGCTCTGTACGTATCTCGGCCATGTAATTGTCTACATTTATGCCAAGTTTGATATAGATTGATCCATTCACATTTTTTTAAACTTGTATCAAAGGTTTGAAATGTCCAATTTTTATGACAGGGCTGTCAACTCATTAAAAAAAATCTGATTGACATGGAATCAACCTTAAACTATCGAGAAGGACCCCAAATCATCAACAAATGCACAACAAGTCTTAAGAAATCATTAGTTCATATACTTATTCCATTTTTTCATAACGTGAAATAGCCCAACTAACACCTTTAAACTAATTACTGGGGATAAAAATACTGAGAGGCCACCACTAGGCCAAACTTTTATTAACTTGAGCCGTAAAATTCTCACACCCCTTCAACATTCAATTTTAGACCGCGGACTTAAATTTATTTCGACCCCGAATGTAGCCAACATTGCCTATCTTCGACCATCTATTGAACGATTTCAACGCAATCTCAGCTGCACTTATTTTTTTCGAAACCACCCCCCACGTGGTGCTAGAACAATGTTTATTCCTAAATCCACGTGGAAACCGCCCAAGGCCGCCATCCATCCTGAAATTTTAGAAGTATTTGATAGTATGAATAGTCAAACAACAAATCTTTCTATTACAAATGAAAAACCTGATCTCACACGGGTAGAACGTGAAGCTTTAAACTTACTTAAGAAAGACGATAGCATTATTATTAAAAAAAGTGACAAAGGTTCATGTTGTGTCATTCTAAATAGGGAAGATTATATTTTAGAAGCAGAGAATAAATTGAATAATCCTAAACATTATGCCGTTTTGCCAGACCCAATTTTTACGGAAACTTCTAATATGATTAACAATATTCTTGGAAATTTAGTCAAACAAAGTTATCTCAAACAGAAACAATATGACTATCTGTCTGCCAAACCCGATTGTCGTGAGAGACATTTATACACTTTGTCTAAGATCCATAAGAATCCTACAAAGGAGTGGTTCATCCCTAATAAAATCCCTAAAGGCCGTCCGATCATATCTGACTGTGGTAGCGAGTCATATGCGGTGTCAGAATACATTGACCATTTCTTACTACCTCTAGCTTGTCAACATAAAGCCTACCTTAAGGACACAAATGATTTTGTGAATAAAATAAAAAATCTTCGAGTCCCTCAGAATGCCATTCTGATTTCTATTGACGTGTCTTCTATGTATACCAATATTGATAACACTGCCGGGTTAATGGCAGTTCGTAAAGCTTTTAGTAGAAATCCAAACAGACCCGATGATGCAATTTTACAGCTTTTAGAGATTTGTCTCAGTCGCAACGATTTCACATTTAATGGTAAAACGTATCTTCAAACTTCAGGGACAGCTATGGGTAAACGATTCGCCCCTTCATACGCAAATCTTTTCATGGCGGAGTGGGAACGTGAGGTATTACCCCTTTGTCCCTTTGATCCACTTTTTTACGGACGATTTTTAGATGACATTTTTATGGTTTGGACTTATTCCATTGAGCAGTTCTGGGAATTCTTTGAAATTCTCAACAACCACCATCCGTCCATCAAACTAACCGCCAACGTCAGTCACAAAAGCATAGATTTTCTAGATACCACTGTTTTCAAAGGAGATTCCATAGTAGAAACCAATAAACTAGACATTAAGGTATATTTCAAAGAAACTGATACTCATAAACTTCTGCACAAAAGCTTATTTCACCCAAAACATACCTTTTCCGGTATAATTAAATCACAAGTTTTACGATTTCATCGAATTTGCACAAGATCCTCTGATTTCAACCAAGCCTGTACAATTGTTTTCTCAAAACTGAAAGAGCGTGGATACTCAAAACGATTTTTACGAAACATAAAAAAACATAAAAAAAAACTCTACTTTAGCGCAAATAGCAGCGAAAACTAGACTCTATGCCGAAGTTCCTCCAGGTTTAAGAAGTGTTCCATGTTTGTCAAGTAGATGCAAAACATGTCCCTTTGTATCTGAAACTCATTATTTTACGAGTAGCTTTACTAATAAAAGGTATCCGATCCAGGAGTATTTATCATGTGATGGCTCAAATGTAATTTATTTAATTTCATGTAAGAAATGCCCCAAACAATATGTAGGAGAAACTAAGAATAATGTACGCACTTGTTTCAATGCTCATAGATCAGATATAAAATTTAAGAAAGACAAGCCCGTTTCTAATCATTTCAACCTCGATGACCATTCAATAAACGATCTCACCATAACCCCAATTGAACGTATAGAAATTGATTTACCAGAAGATGAAACCACCAAATACCGACAATCTAGAGAAGCCTACTGAATGTTGAATACAGCAAGACCTATAGGACTCAATATTCATCATTATGCAGGCATAGCACCCTTTGCTGTCCCGTTTAATACAACCAGTAATCGAGCAAGCAAGATAGTTCATACCCACTACAAGAGTCTTCAAGAGAAATTTCCCCATGTTTAGTTGCCTACTCAAAAAATCAGAACTTTAACGACAATCTGGTTCATAGCAAACTAAAACCAATCATTAACTAGAACCGTGCGACGGTACCGAGCAGTGCGCATCCGGTTTCGTCCATGGGTGAAAAGTTACATTTTCTATCCATATTGCGAAATTTACAGAACATAAATATCGGCATATAAATTGTTTATATTCGGGAGTGAAAAGAAGAATGACCAGTCCACGTTCAGTAGTGAAAAATGGAATAACAAGCGTATGTTCGGTAGTGAAAAGTCATCTGATTAAAAAGTCATTGGAAGTAGAATTGTTCAAGAATATTTATTAATATTTTTCATATGCAATATCATACATATAAAAGAAATGAAATGAAATGAATGGAGTTAACGTCCTACTTTTCTTCACCTATATGGGCTAACTGAGGACGGGCAAACGCCATGCAGTGTGCAATGAGGGAAATTTCGCTAGTACAGCGGCATTAGCCTGCTCTTATTTTCGATTTCCATCTGTCGAGGGGTCTTTAACGTTTACAGCCAATAACACACGGTTTATTGTCCCATCCGAACGACTAGGCGCTTTTTCCATGTCAGCTCCGCCGAAATGCATCATTGAGAGGGTCAAACCGGGTTGAAAAATCAGAAGGCATTATCTCGACCCATGCCGGGATTGAACCCTTCAGAATAGCGAGCAAGCGTCTATCTCACTGTGCCACCGCGGCTCCCTACATATGATAGAGCTAATTCTTGATATGATCCATATATGACATCAGAATACTGATTGCTAACTTCCATACAGGTAAGTTCGCAGCACAGCTCTTAAATTATCATTTTATTATGAACATAGCAAAAATTCTATATTATTATTTTTTTAGAAAACATTTTAATGGTCAACGTTTTTAGACATGCAATTTTAAAACTTGTTTTTTAATAAATGACAGAACCAGATTTTTAGAACGGATTTTCTTCTTTTGGCATTGGATCGTTATCTACTTCTTTTAGACTTTTTGTTTATCTTTTTAGTGCATAATTTAAAACGTTAAAAATGCAAGTTACAATGTAAGAAAGTCAAGTTAAGCATGGTACAATTGTCAGTTGAAGGGAGAGAACTGCATTTAAACACACAGACAACAAACATTTTTCATTTGAAGGGAGAAAACTGCATTTGATCATTTTAAAATACTACTCTGACCAGTGAGAAGCGTTAAAAGAAACACTATGGTAAATTTTAACTTTCTAGTTGATGGTAAATGGATCATGCATCGTATGATGTGATGAGGGAATGATACGTTGTATTACTACAGCGTAGTCTCTTACATATTGTCAGATATAGTAATAAAACATGATCCTCTCGAGGTGTGTTACACTTATTTGAAGCATACAGGCTAATAGTACTTCCTGGTCATTTGAACCAATAGATTACGAAATAGCTTTGAAAGTTTCAGCTTAAATTAAAATTCTTGTTCCAGAAATATAAAGAAATCGAAATTAAAAAAATCAGTTGCCACAAGGTTGTTGACCATCGACTAAGGATTTCATAGACACCGATATAATGTAAATTATCAACACCAACACAGGTCAATTATCAAATCCTCTGAGGTCCCATTTTGAGTTTTATAAAAATTAGTCACAACAACATGGCACCTGACATAGTACTTCCGGGTTATTATAAATATATTTTATGATGACAAATTCTAACATAATGCAAAAAAAAATTTCAAATATCTCCAAAACTCCGGAAGTTAAAATTTCAAGTTTACAAGCAAATGACGTCAAAACCGTAAGTGATATCAAAATTTTGAAAACACAGTTTTGTTCGCAATAACAATGTCTATATGCCTAGAAGTTTTCATAGCGATCGAAATAAAGTTGTGAAAGTTGAAAAAAGCGTAAAAAAAGAGTTGCAAAATTCAGCGTCAAATATAAAAAATTATAAGTTTTTTAGTAGTTATCGTGTAGAAAAGACATAATTGAAATAAACCAAACAAATTCCATCGAAATCGGTTGACAATTGTAGGTAAAAATGATAAAAAACCGAAAATAGACATTTTGTGATACCTCATTTCCGGTTGGACAAAACTGCGTCATTTAACATTTAAGCCACAATGAGCAGCAAATTATCGAGGGAAATCGTGTCAGATTTAGTGTGACAAGCTTCCTTCATGCCGAAATAGCGAGACCAGAAAACGAAAAAAAAAAAAAAAAAAACTAGAGCCGTACCAAAACGGCGCTGGGCAGTGCGTCATCCTGGAATCTTTCATAAATCACAAGGCACTGGTTATAAAAATATTAATATAAAAAAAGTTAGAAACATTTTTTCTAGTCTAATTACAACATGATAGCTTTAATAAAGATTAACAATAAAAATAGTAGTTCTCTCCCTTCAACTGTTTTTGACGATAATTGTTAGCGTTATTTAATCAAATGTGTTAGCGTTTTTGCGATGTTTTTTACTTCTTTGGTTTAGTATCGCCAAAACTCAAGTTAATTACAGGTTGAAGGGAGAGCACTATCATTTAACCATTTAGACAACACACATATTATTTTAGTTTATTAGCCAATAACGTCAAAACCAGTAGTAATATCGAAATTTTGAAAATAGATTTGAGTTCGCAATCCAAATGCTTAGCTACTCACAAGTTTTCAGAACATTCTAATAAAATTTGAAAAAACACGCTCAGTGACAATAGAACTTTGCACAGAACTTCCAAATTATATCGCGCAATTTTCTTTAAAACATAAAGTGTTATATATCATTAAAAAGAATAGATTAGGCACAATAAGAACATATACAAATTTGTGACGTATGAAAGTTAGGTCACGTGACAGAGCTATTTAATGTTAAGAACCGGAAGTTAACATCGGACAACTAAAATGGATACATCAGTACATAGATCTGGTCAAGGGCAATAGTCCTTGTTCAGGTCACATGGTAAAAAAGTTCAAGGTCACGGGTTACAATTCTTTGAAATGTTGGCAATTACATTAAATACAATATACCGGAAATAGCAAAAAAGCAACATCGAATATCAAAATCGAATCACGTACTCTTTGTCTTTGGGGCAATCGACTAAGTTGTCCAAAAATACTACAATTACGAATTCCGCTCATAACCCCGAGTCCCCATTTTGAGTTTTACAAAAGTTAATCATATAAATATGGCGGCCGATCTATTACAACTGGGTCAAATTTCATTGATTGATTGTTTATATAGCATCACTTCAAAAATTTTGCAAAAAAAAAAAATCATATATCATATAAATTCCGGAAGTTAGATTTTAGATTTTAAAAGCGAATTACGTCAAAACCGGAAGTGTTATCGAAATTTTGAAAACAGATTTGAGTTTGCAATCAAAATGTCTATCTACCTGTAGTTTTCAGGACGGTCAAAATAAAATTTGAAAAAAACACGCACAGTTACAATGAAACTTTGCACAAAATTTTTAAATTTTAAATCGCGCAATTTTCATTCAGACATAAAGTGTTATATCGGGTGGGCCAAAAGTAATGTCCCAACTTTTGACCTTCACTATCATCCAAAGCATTTACTCAAATGGACTGAAATTTTGCATATGATTAGTTTATGATATTATCTACCTTTGGTACGAGTTTGAGTGATATCGCATCATTAACCTTTAAATGGCATACAAAACTAAATCAGAGGTCGAAAAATTTAATGCCGGAGTCTTCTGAAATTATCCCTCCATGTGCATGGTGCCATGGTGTCAACAGCCAATCAAGGGTCATATGTTCCTGGGTTTGAGGTGCCAAAATGTCTAAACAGAGGGCCTAGATGATGTTAAAACATAAACTGCCCAGTTAGATTTGATACCTCTAACTAACAATATCTGGGACTCACTCTCGGAAAAGGTCTATTAAGGTCGCACTTTATTCACAGAGACAGAATTCAAGGTAAAACTTCGAACATGCTGGGATCACATTTCAACTGCTGAAGTCAGAAAATGTATTGCCTCGTGGAAAAAGCGACTGAGAGCTGTACAGAATGAAGATGGAGGTTATAATGATCACCTCTTATAGGAAACAAATGGTATGACAATATTCCGGCATTAAATTTTTCGACCTCTGATTTAGTTTTGTATGCCATTTAAAGGTTAATGATGCGATATCACTCAAACTCGTACCAAAGGTAGATAATATCATAAACTAATCATATGCAAAATTTCAGTCCATTTGAGTAAATGCCTTGGATAATAGTGAAGGTCAAAAGTTGGGACATTACTTTTGGCCCACCCGATATATCACTGGAAAGAGTAAAATAAGCACACTAATAATATATCGGGTGTCCCAATAAAAACGTCCCCAAGTTTGACGGTAATTGTCTCAGCTGTTGGTGAACCGATCTCTTTCAAAATTCTTACAGATTTACTTCAACATGTCTTTGTCAGATCCTGAAAATATGAAAGTCATCGAATAAAAATTGTACAAGTACTGCCTCGAACAAAGAAGCATGTAAATAAATACAATATCAGAGCAAACTACACATTTCAACCTGTGTCTATTGTGCTTTCACCAAATCGAACACCAATTTTATTCATTTTCCATCCTGAAATGCTCTCACCGATCTCATCTTAAGATATTTTCTCCCAAATAGCAACCTTCCTGCCTTTCAGTTCCTGTTCATCCAGTTTGTTCCACTGGTGCCGGTAATGACTCTGGGCTGTATGGGATTCTCTTAAGACTTAAGAAACAGGTGTACTGCACTTGGGTTAGAGGGACATACTGATTAAACAGGAACTGAAAAGCAGGATGGTCGCATCGCGAGTTGTACCTTTAGATGAGATCAATGGGAGTTTATCAGGATGGAAAATCTTTGATATTGGTGGTTGATGTGGTGAAGACACAATGAACACAAATTCAAATATGTAGTTTGCTCTGATATTGAATTTTTTGACTTGCCATTTTGTTCGTGGCAGTATGTGTACAATTTTTATTTGATGACTTTCATATTTTCAGGGTCTGACAAAGACATGTTGAAGTAGATCTATGAGAAATTTGGAAGAGATCGGCTCATCAGCAGCTGAGATACTTTGCGTCAAAGTTGGGGACGTTTTTTTTTTGAGACACCCGATATAAGAGTTTGTGACGTATGGTAGTTGGGTCACGTGACAGAGCTGTTTAAAGTTAAAAATCGCAAATTTCAAATGGCAATAGAACCGGAAGTAAACATCGGACAACGGAAATGGATATTTCATTGGATAGATCTAGTCAAGGGCAATAACCTTTGTTCAGGTTGCAAGGTCATAAAAGGTCAAGGTCACGAGTTACAAGTTTTTGAAATTTTCGCAATTACTTTAAACGTTATACCGGAAATAACAAAAAGGCAGTATTAAAAATCAAAAATCTAATCACGTACTTTTTTTGGCAATCGACTGGGCTGTCCTAAAATACTACTATTACGAATTCCGCTCATAACCCTGAGGCCCCATTTTGAGTTTTACAAAAGTTGGTCATATCAATATGGCGGCTTATTTGTTACTTCCGGGTCATTTTTTTTTCATTCATTGTTTTCGAATTGTCATTGAAATCATATTTTCAAAAACAAATTTCACATATCTTCGAAATTCCGGAAGTTGAAATCTAAAAATTTAAAAGCCTTTTTCGTCAAAACCGGAAGTGATATCGAAATTTTGAAATTAGCATTATGTTCACAATCGAATTGCCTATATGTCATTTTATTTTCAGATTCATCGAATTAAAATTGTAGAATTTGAAAAAAAATTATAATTAAAACTAAAAAAAGTTATCGACAAAAGTAAAATTTTAAATTGCTTGAAGAAGCCGTATTGTAGACATTAGTTTAAAGAAATAACCTAAAAAAATCCGAGTCAAATCGGATGAAAAATAGAGCCGTGAAATGAAAAATTCTAAAATACGCCTTTTTGTCCTACGTCATTTCCGGTTAGACAAAAATGCATCAAATAACATTTTTTGCTGGGCGCTCTGACCAGTATTTGAAGAAAAAAAAAAAAAAAAACATTTTGAAAACAAAGCAGTGCGTTCGAAATCGAACGCACTGCAATTAGCAGATACTAGTAATAGATAATAGTTCTTATTTTTTCTACTTTCAGATCACAACAGAAGAAAAGCTTGAATCGAGACCCTTAATCCCATTTTCTCAATAAAGTATTTGTTCCATCCTAGGCCTGTACATTTGGGAGATTCGAACCTTCCCTCCACCGAAAACTGATAACGCACTTGTTATAGATTCTGATGGTCTCTGACCTACGTGCTATTGATTGGTTCTATGGCTATTTCTGTTTTCTGGTGAGTTTTAAAGGTGTTTACCTTGATGAGCTCATTGGAGACTCCATCAAGCCGAAACGGTTAATTTTCAATCAGCAGTTTATCAAATTTCATAGCACAAATTGTTCATCTGCTTTAGCTCGCTTGAAATGTGATAGAAGCTTCTTTTTTATTGCCCGTGTTTTGTCAGTATAGTCTTCGGAAATTGACATCTTACTGCCTTGGTAGATCTCAAAATATTCTGTTTTTGTGTTCGTCTACCCCCCTCTACCAAGAGACACAAGAATAATTGTCTTGGTTGCTGGCATTCTGTACACATTTAGAATATCGATTTCTTCGTCCAGTTTCAAATTGGTTCTGAATAAGATCTTGGTTTCTCTACATTGAACAATATATATTATTACGTCTATCCGCTCTGTCTAAAAATTAGACTTTAGATTCTAAATCTTAAATGGTGCCCTTTAGCTTTGCATTCTCTTCTGCAATTGAACCCATGTTACCTTCTAGTTGTTCCATCTCGATTTTAGGGCCCGAGTCTGGATTTTTCACTACACCATTACTTAACAATATCAGGATAAACAGAACAAAAGCATAGGTAAATATGCAAGCCATCATTTGTATCTTTGCTTACAGTTGTCTTGGACAGCGTGATTAAGTTAATCAAGTTCGCCTGTTCAGGCTTCAATATGTGTACATCAACTGTTTCGTTTTGGATGTCCTAAATACTTCTTATTTACTGCTTCTCCTGGCTAGATTACTTGATACCAATAACACTGATCACTGATTTCTTGACTTACTTTGTTTCAGTCCAACAAAACAGCGTTTGATATGTAGACAATTTTGCTGACCAAACTTGAATGACTCGAGGTATTTTTACAAGCGTATTGAATTGTATTTGATCAAATCATAAGTATAAAAGGAACATATCAGTCCAAAAATACTGTCCTTCGGCAATATTTAGCTCAAATAATATGTGCAAACAAAGAAAGAAAGCAAACTAAAAAAGAGCCTTCTGAATTTTTTTTTAAGTCAAAATAAGTTCATGCCCACTACAAGAGTCTTCAAGAGAAATTCCCTCATGTCTATAAGCAGAAAATAAAAGTTGCGTATTCTAAAAATAAGAACTTTAATGACAATATTGTTCATAGCAAACTATAAACCATCGATACATAACAGGTACTATACTCCTATCTTAAATTTCAGATCATAACAGAAAAAAAAGTCCAGAAGATCCAGACCATTTACCCCAATCTCTCAATAAAGTATTTGTTCCACCCTAGGCCTGTACATTTGGGAGAATCAAACCCTCCCTTCCCCGAACTCTAATCTAACTAAGTTTCTCATTAAAAAGGTTAGCCATGGGTTTACAAAGGGTTAACTCTCCTATACAATGGTTTAGAACTTGTTTGGTACCAATCGAAAGCTCAATTATTCATCTACATTTTGTCAAAATTTCAACACTATCCGATCATTACTTCAAAAGATATAAACAATTTAATTCTTTATCGTAATCTTAATAGTTATCTCACTACTTTTAGATATTCCTATAAGTTGGGCAACAATGTTTTGTTTTTTATTTTACATTTTTAAAGACCCATCCTGTTTTTTTTCATGCGGGCTTCGGACCGCCAATGGCACAGTTAATCTTTTTTTTTTCAAATTCTTTTATATTTTTTTTTTCCAAATTCTTTTATTTTTTTTGTTTCCAAATTCTTTTATATTTTTTTTCTCAAGTTAACTCTTCTCAATTTTTTTTATATTAATTATTGAACTAATTAATTTCTTTGATAATTATCATGTTTATCAATTTCTGTAATTATAACCTTAATCCTGTTTATTATAGATATTATTTTTTTTTTCAAATTCTTTTATATTTTTTTTTTTCCAAATTCTTTTATATTTTTTTTCTCAAGTTAATGCTTTTAACTACAGTATTTTCAATTTTTTTTATATTAATTCTTGATTTAAGTAATTTCTTTGATAATTATCATGTTTATCAATTTCTGTAATTATAACCTTAATCCTTTTTATTATAGATATTATTATTATTATACATATTTTTTCTTGAATCCGTTTAAACTATGATATGGAAGATTTGAAGATTTCTACATATTTCAGATAGGCTTCCCTGAAAGGTAAATTTTTGAACATATCCACAATGGACAGTTCTTGTGGTGTCCACCTTTTCATCGTAACACATGTTGGAACGTGTCGTATATCAACCTTTTCTACTGTTTGATTTTCGTCCTCATCTTAAGTACTATGTTTTCTTCCACTTACTCAGAATCCTGTTTTTTTCTTAACAAAAGATTTTTTAGAAGAGGTGGTAGCTGCAAGTTTTGTCGGGTTTCTCAAAGGAATTGATTGATGAAGGCGACAAATATTAACACTGTTAAGCCCAGGCATTCGAAATCCACTTAAAATTTCCATAGGCCTCAACTTGGGCTTTATGTCTTTTATATGTAAATCAAGCTGAGCAAGTTTATTATAATCTATGTAATTATTCAGTTGTAAAAATGCTACGCAGGTAACATAGACACAGATTTTAACGAGTTATGTTCTATTTGTGTACTTACCTTCCAATTTAGTTACCACGGGAATCATCCATGGCCATTATAATAAGCTGATTAGGATAAACATCTTTTTATTAATATTTAAATTAAAGCAATAACTGATTCATAGACTAATGAATGATCTGTAAGAATAATGTTTTCAATTCCAAGCTAAGGTCCATAACTCCTACAATGCGCACTTGCCAGAATCCCTTTAAAAGTAAATGATGCTGTATTTTCAGATTATATTATGAAAGGATAATACCATATCCCCTACCTTATACAAAAAAAAACTTTAAAAAAAAATGTCTAACGTTATACAAGAAAAATCAATCTAGTTGACAAAATCTACATTAAAATATCGATGATTTCTTCGTCGATTACGAGGTGCGGGTGGTGCAATATTATCATCATCTGGTTGTTGGTATTGGAATAATGGGTCTCCAGAATCATCATAATTTAATCCTTGGTTGTCTTGAGTCTCACATATCTCATTTCACCGTTTTATAACCTCTTGCTCTGTAAGTGGTTGTGATTTTGGAACGACTTCTTCATCGATGACACATTTCTTGATGTCATCAGGATGTCGTGTGAACATTCTACCATCTCTCTTTCGTTCAAGAAGTATAAATGAACCAGTGTCATCAACATGTGTGACTTTGCATGGATTTGGTAGAAAAGTGGGATGGAACTTAGATGTTTTGTTGTAGTTTCGTAATAATGCTTGATCCCCAATTTGAAATAAGCTTTGGTGGCGATATTTGGAGGCATTGATTTTCTCAGCTCGCCTATGTTTGATGAGTTCGTCACGATGCCGAGCTTCTTTGACCTGTGATTCAGAAGCCGCCTTGCGAGGAAACACAGATTGATGACCATCACGAAATAACATAGAAGATGGTGCCATTCCAGTTGCTGGATGGGGGGTATCACGATAGTTAGAAAGGAGATGTGATAAAGCTGTCCGTTCTGATTGATTGTTATAGTTACTAAGTTTCATGGTTTTTCCAAGGGGTTTCATAAATGTTTCAACAGGATTTGCAGCTGGATGTAGTGGTGGAAACCTTTGAAGGGTAATGTTCTTGTCCCTCGCAAATTCAGACATATCTCTGGAATTAAAAGGAGGCCCATTATCAGATAGTTGATATTTGGGATTCCCAAAGGAGTCGTATATGTCAGCCAATGCTGGTAACACCTTCATTTTTAGGTACATTAGTAAAAAGATCCACAACATCATAGCTGATCATCTTGCCAATGGGTTGGTTATCCTTTATGAGCTTGCAGAATTCGGCCGAATCTTTTATGAAGGAGTCTGCTAGTTTGCCCATAGGTGAAAGGAGTTTGGATAGATAAGAGGAGATATTGTAAAATACGGATCCTTTGGAACATACTAGTAAACGGATTTTGGCGGGATTCGTGTGAATTTTAACAGTAGCTCTTGCGTAGGGTATAGTTGGGTTGGTGTTGTAGAAGGAGTTGTATTGCAGGTAGGTAATTTCTTTATTGTCTCGGAGTTCTGTCAATAATGCCTTAAGGTCTGCTAGAAGTCTTTTAGTGGGGTTTCTTCTATTGTTAAGTTCCTTGTACGTGGTGTTGTCTTCTAGCGTGCTGTTCACTAAGGATTTAAAATTAGTGGTGTCCATTACAACGTTGGCTTTACCTTTATCTGCTTGTGCTATGATGATGTCTTTATTCTGGCGTAGTTCTTTAATGGCAGATAGTTCTTCTGAACTGAAATGGAGGTTCATGTAACTCTTTATAAGTCGTTCCTGCTACGAGTGATGCCGATGTAAAAATATGTGAAATAGCAGATAGATTTTTGAATTAACAATGTCTATCCCGAGTCCCTCGTCTTGTACTCAATTTCGCCCCCCCCCCCCTCCCCCATATTACTATTATTATTTATGAAATGTGTATGATTGTGGTGGTGAATACCTTGTTTTGTCCCCACCCTCTCTATTTTGATTGTGAAATTATTAAAACAATGTATGATTGTGGTGTTATTATTTTGAATGGCTACTGCAGGTGAAATTTCATAAAGAGTTGAACTTTTTAAACTGTGGACTTAAATACTTCCATCCTAACACGAATAGTATTTTCAAAGACTGATGTCTAGAACTGTCTCGATGGTTGCTTTTACTTGCAGTTCTGTAGTTAGGATTTAAGAACCGACCCTACTGTATCCTTAACCCATGTTTGGCTAAATAAATATCTAAGAGTTCATTCAATATCAATTTTGATGTCGCGGCGACAGCATTGGCCAATCATGTTTGCAGTGAAAGCCGACTTTGGAAGAACATGTATCGGGTTACAGACATACTGATGGATGAACACTTCCATCCCCTCCCCATATTTTCATGCCCATTGTTCGTCTCTGTGCAAATTTTTGCGAGTACTCTACATCATTAGGCAGTACAGCCATATTATACCTAAGCTATGTCCGTCATGTATGGTTTACATTTTTTTAAATCCAGCCTGGCAGAACAAAAATAAATTGTGGAATATCTACACTTTTGGACCTGACCTAAATAAATTCTTCTAAGAAAAAGTCATATTTTTTCATATGATACTTTGTTTAAAAAACTTAAAACTTATAATTCTATAGTTGAACTTACTCTAGTATCGGTTGGCCGAGCCTTGTTCGTTATATGTTCATTTTAATGTATGATCTCTTGACTATGACTATTAAATAAAATGTTGACTGCTATCCATGGAAATAAATCGCGTGTATCTAAAATGTGCCTGGTTTGATAGTCTCCCAATACTTAACTTTTTGACTTTTCTATTTCAGATTAGTCCTTGGTAATATCCTGAACAGAAGAAATCTCTGGCTTGTAATACAGGAGTGAGCTTACCTGTTTACGCTGTGCCTACAAGCTCAAATTCAGAGAACTAGCGAATCTTTGTCTCAATACAGCTATTAAGTTACGGCCATTCCTGACCAGGGCTTGCCAGGCAAGGTAACATACGCCCACTGGCAGCTGTCAGAATTGATAATATCTTAATTAATGATAATACAAATTTTATTCTATCAACGACTCAACGTTCAAATGTCACACAAAGTTTCATCAAAATTGAATATCTGTAACTTCTATTGAGCTCACAATCAAATTTTAACATGTTTTTACAAAGACAAGGGCAATAACTAAAAAAAAAAGTTCATCGAAAATTAGGCAAGTTAGAACTTGCACAAAATCTTATTAATTCCAATGATCACACCAAGTTTCATCAAAACAAATTTTGAAGCGTTTTAACAAAGTGAAGTACAATAACTCAAAAACCGTCCATTGAAAATACGTCAAATTCAAACTTGGCCGAAATCTGATTAATCTAAAGGATCAAACCAAGTTATCAAAATCAGATTAAAACTGTAGTCTCTAGAGTGTTTACATACAAATTTTAACGCGTTTATACAAAGTCAAGGGCAATAACTCAAAAACTGTTCATCAAAACTACGTCAATTTCGAACTTGATTGAAATATTATCAATCTTAAGGATCATACCAAATTTCATTAAAATCAGATTAAAACAGTAGTCTCTATAGTGCTCACAACTAAATTTTGACGCGTTTTTAAAAAGTCAAGGGCAATAACTCAAAAACCATTCATCAAAAATACGTCAAATTCGAACTTAACCGAGATCTTATCAATCTAAAGGATGACACTAAGTTTCATTAAAATCCGATGAAAACTGTAGTCTCTAGAATGCCCACAAACAAATGTTGACGCTTTTTTACTTAGTCAGGGGCAATAACTCAAACACCGTCCATCGAAAATACTTCAAATTCGAACTTGACCGAGATCTAAGCAATTTTAGGAATCATACCAAGTTTCATTAAAATCAGATGAAAAGTGTAGTTGCTAGAGTGCCCACAAACAAATTTTGACGCGTTTTTACAAAGTCAGGGGCAATAACTCAAAAACCGTTCATTGAAAACACGTGAAATTCGAACTTGAACGAGATCTTATCAATCTAAAGGATCATACCAAGTTTCATTAAAATCAGATGAAAACTGTAGTCTCTAGAGTGCCCACAAGAAATGTTGACAGACGGACGGACCGACGGACAGGGGTGACGACAATATACGACCACATATTCATGTGGGCGTATAAAAACCGGCCAAATGAACAAATGAATTGGTCTCGTGCATGGCCGATTTTCAGGAGTGTCATTGAGTAGCTTAAACCAATCCTCAATGATATTTCCGGGTGATCTCATCACGAAACTACAGGTGTGCTAAAGATGTAAGTTGGCTTATTTGTCATCGCCCCACTTTCATACGATTAACTTTTTCAAAGCTTTTTTTTATGCATCATGAATTTTCAATTTTCCACCAGACGCCTTTGTTGATCTTTCAATCACCGTAAACCATGAGTCTTCAATTCGTGGGTCACGACCCAATATGAGGCGCTAGCATAACCTTAAAGGGTAGCAGGGTCTCTCTAGGTAAAGGCTCTGTCACACTGCGACGTTCTCATCAGCGTTCGTGTAACGTGTTGCGAAACGCTGAAGAACGTCGAGAACGTTAGAAACAAGTAACAAGAAAGTTAGACGAGCGTCGGCAAACGTTGTGGAACATTAAGGGACGTCGGCGAACTCCGAGGGTGAAAAATATTTTTGAGTGTGCACAAAAATTCACGACGTTCTATCAAATCGCTACTTACGTGTTACTCGAACGTTACTCAAAAGTCGGGACGTTTCCTGGACGCTTGGCGGACGCCGGACCACTAAGGTCGAGTGTCCAACGCCTGTGTTGCGTCCATCGAACGTCTGTTCAGTGTGTCGCCAACGTGTCTCATAGCGTTCTCTGCGCTTTGATAGCGTTCTCATAGCGTTCACAGCGCTTTGATAGCGTTTCATTGTTAATTCCAGCGTTTAACCAACGTTCTCGACGTGTGCCCAGCGTCTAACTAACGTTCTAGACGTTTGTCCAGTGTCTGCCTAGCGTTCCTGTAACGTGTAACGTTTCGCCAAGCTGTATAAAAGGGAGTTTGGGCCAACAAGCAGAATCATCTCCCAGCCAGGAGGTTGATACGATCATCACAGAGACCCAACCTCCTCCCGTCGAAGGCGAGGCCGACAGCCAGCAGCAGCAGAAGAAGCCCAAGCAAAAGAGGACAACAGTCAACCCCTCCAGACCCCAGTCGCAATTTTCAGCCTCTCCAGGATCTACAGGGTCTAGCTCCTCCTCAAGAAGATTGTCGCCAGCCTTCTCAAAAGACAAAAGGAACAAGAGCGACAGAATAGACTGCAGCCTCTCTGAATCTCATGAGGCCATTATGGTCGAGTGGTTACAAGAGAACAGGACATTGTGGGATTCTAAGCTCCAGGATTACCACAAGATTTTCAACAAGGAGAAGTTGTGGGAGACCCAGGCAGCGAAGATAGGTAAGACAGTGACACACTTGAAGGGCTGGTTCCGGTCACTGCGAGATAAGCACAAGAGTGGTGACGGTGCTCCAAGAAGAACAGAGAGGGACGAGTGGGTACTCAGCAACTTCAGAGTCCTGAAGGAGGTAGTGCGACACAGACCGGAGCCAGCCAAGCCCATCCTACCCAACAGAGCCTCAGCTGTAGCAACTGTCACGGAGATACCTTCCCCGTCTGCCACACCTGCCATAGCAGCCTCGAGCAGCAAGAGTTCCAAGAGACCTAGACGATCTGGACAGGGGGAGGATACCACCACCCAGGATGACGTGATGGGTGCCTTGCAGGAGAAGTTCAATAATTCAGAGGCTATACTTAAGGGTTTGGTTCAGCCTCCAGCAGGGACCCCGGTTTTGCCAACTATGTGAGGGACAGCCTTATCACCATGTCGAGGCTGAAGTTCAAGAAGGCCAGGGCCAGCATCAACAAGATCCTCACGCGGCTGATGGATGAAGACACTGAAGAGGAAGACGATGACATGCCTACCTTATCAGATAGATGTCGGTCTGCCCCCTCCTCCTTGCGCCACAACTACCAGGCATGCACAGGGCGACATGTTCCAGTCGGATCCTGTCCAGTGGCATGACAACCCATCCAATAGCACTCTTTGGCAGTCACAGAACAGGGAGTGGATGGCCACATACAGCCAGCAGCAGTCTCACTCGTCCTTCCAGCAGCCACACTCCTCCTACCAGCCGCTACGGTTCTTCCAGCAACAGAGTAGCAACTCTCCCGTTTTCCATACACTGACAACGCCGGCTGTTAGAACCACCTATGCCTCCGTCCATACACCCATCAGCTCTGCAAGACACGCCATGGACCAGAGCAACCAAAGCAGCAGCTCGTCATCCCCGGTTGTCACTTGAGCCGCCATGGACGTTAACATGTTCCCCACCTCTGCCCTATTCTGGTAAAACCTAGTAAGTCGATTTTTTATCAAAATTTAGTTTGACCAATTTTTGGACCTACTAGGTATTGCCCCATCTTCTGGTGTCACAAAAAGTCATCTATCGTATTCCATTTCTTAGATCTTGTCCTGGAAGAACCTAGTAAGTAACCCACTTGAAAGCTGTTAATCCAGAAAAACCTAGTAAAACATATTAGCCAATAAACGACATGGAATTTGGTCATGTGACGTGTCGTTAAGGCCTCCATTTTGTATGCCTAGAAAACACTAACTGAAATATTTTTTCTATTGTTTTCAAGACTTTAAACACAATACTATGTCTAGGGGAATTATGATGCTTCGCTTAGCACTTGCTAAGAATTCCAAGATTTTGAATACAGAAAACAAATCAGCTCAAAGCAAGGTCATGAGTTCAAACCTAAGCCTATATCTAATTCTGAGCCTCCTACTAAAATGGTGGAGTTACAAAACGTTGACCCTCCTGAGTTAAAAAATACTGAAAATGACCATGACCGATGCGAGTAGACAAATATATATCTATTCAAATGATATCACAACCCATGATCGATTATGTGTTGACATAGATGAAACCATTGAAGTGGACAATGTATCTCATTGTCCTGCTCCAACAAATAGTGAATCATTCGACGATGGATTACTTACTCAAACAGCCGAACCAATGGATATTGACAATATGTCTGAACACTCTACCATGAATCTGAATAATACAGCTCTCCCTGAAAATGATCCCAATCGCAACAATCCTGTGCAATCATCTGTACAAAATAATGATACTGCTGGAGGAAATCAGCGAAAAAGGTGCCGTAACGAAAAAGACAAGCAAGAACATAGCAAGCAGAAGTACACCCTCAAGCCTCCTTGCAAAATTTCCTGCAGGAAGTCTTGTAGTACCAAATTTTCACAAGAGCAACGACAAACCATCAACGAGGCATTTTGGTCCTTAGATTTTACTCAACGAAGGTTATGGTTTGATGGACACATCATAATTTATGAAGTAAATCAACACAAGCACACTAACAGCCAGTATTCGCGAACACATGCATTGAGGTATTTTTACCCCAGGGTGTTGCCGATATATCCGTTTGCAAATGCATGTTTCTTCAAACCCTTGGTCTCAAGAGCGATGGGAGAGTAACCGAATTCGTCCGAGAAAAGTTGAAAAGTCCAGATGATATACTGTTGAGCTCTACGGATAAGCGAGGGAAGGCACCACCGAAAACCAAAAAGAACAAACTTTCTATAGAAGAACACATTGCAAGTTTTAACCCACAGATCAGTCACTATAACCGTGAACACGCACCGAATCGCAGATATCTGGATCCCGATCTTACTATAACCAGCATGTGGGAAGATTACAAAGCAAATGTAAGTGAGGTTAGTTATCCGGTTTACCGAAGAGTATTTGATGAATCCATGAACATTGGATTTTCTCGCCCATCACAAGATAACTGTGATTTGTGCACACGACTTGAAGCCCATGTTGCCTCAACCGAAGAAGACCACAATGAAAACAATTGTGAACTTTGTACGGAATTAAAATGTCACAGATCAAGGTACACTATAGCCAGAAGGCAATATCAAAATGACATTGAGTCGTTGTCAACTGATAACTTTAAGGGAAGTTTGTTTGCGGTAGACATGCAGAAAGTCATCTTGTTGCCTAAATTGATGACAAAGGAGCATTTTTTCATATCAAGACTGGTTGTTTTCAACGAGACGTTTGCCTCCTTAAGTCCTTTGGCATGACAGAATAGTATTTTGGTCGGATAACTGTTCGGGTCAGAACAAGAATTGGACTCTTTTCACCGCCCTTGCATGGTGTGTTAACGCAGAATAGGGACCGACAAGTGTCACGGCTAAGTTTCTAGAAAGAGTACACACCTTCATGAGAGCGGACAGCGTTCACGGGAACATTGGTTCTAAAATGAAAAAACGAAAGGAAATTCATACTTTCAACGATTTTGCAGAATTGTGTCAAAATGCAAGCCTCAAAACTAAAGCTGTTGTGATGAGTCACAATGATTTCTATTTATTTGAGGATGGACACCGGTCAAGACAGTCAAAGAAAGTTAAATTACCTCTTCTGGCCAATCTTTGCGAGGTTGAATTTCGCAAAGGTTCTCGCTCCATGTGGTGTAAACAATCATTTGACGATATAGCAACGGAGATAGATTTTTTAAAGCCAAAATTTAATCTGTCAAATGACCCACACAAGATGGTTCAATCGCGAGGTATTTCATCAAACAAACATCAAAACATATTAAAACTTGTTGAATCATTTCCTGGACCCAAAAAGAAATTTTGGCTCGATATGCCAATAAACACCGAGCGCAGTGATCTCTTTCAGACATTCTCCTAAACATAGCAAAGTGAAAGAACTGAAGATTCAAAATTTTTTGTTCAGTTTTAGTTCAATTTTATACCAGTTTTGTTCAAATTGAAGAAAACATGTGTTAATAAAATTGTTTCAGTTTTTTGCTAGGTTTTTATTGACCAAAATTCATACAATAAAATATAATTTGTTCCTAAAAAACCTAGTATGTCTAATTATGAACAATTAAATAACGAAAATTTAATTTCGACATACGCTGCTTAAAAGGTGTTCAAAAAGGTTTATTTAATATAAGATCTAAACATTTGTCATATATGTGTATGGAGGTTAATCCCAGGGTTGAAGAGTTTTTCCCATTTATCTCAAAATGGTTGAGAAGTGACTTACTAGGTTTTACCAGAACAGGGCAGACCTGAGTGTCTACAGCAGCCAGTGTCAGCGACTTGTTAATCAGCCTGGATGAAACGCTGAATACTCCACAGCCACCAGTGGACCCAGAGACTGGTTGTTACTGTATGTCGTATGTTGTTTGTATTTTTGTTCAATATTGTAAATTTGTTGGTAGAAATAAATATTGATACACCAACACAACAATAAATTCATTTATTATCAGGTTATCTACAAAAATAAGTCATTGTAAATTACACATACAATATGTCAGTGTCTAAAACTTGTGTCTACCAAAAATTCTATATTAAGTTCATTCTGCATTACAACACTAGGGTCCAGGTCTATACCATCCTGTCCTGCCAGTCCACTGCCCCAGCTGAGGAGTTGACCCAGTGTTTGATAAGGTTCCTCTGCTTCTTAGCTTCATTGGTCGCAGTGTTGGGGCCTGCAACCACCTGTGTGTCTTCCCGATTGAAGCCATCTCTCCAGGTTCTGCAGCGTTGGATACCTGACCCTCATCAGGTTGTGAAGGACCAAGCAGGTCTTCACTATCAGCTTAACAGTCTCTGGCTTGTGTTGCATAGTACCTGGAACCTGTTGGCAAGGATCCCAAAGGCGTTCTCCACGACTCTCCTGGCTCTCGACAGTCTGTAGTTGTAGATGCGCTCCTCCTGTGATACACTACGGAGACCATAGGGCTTCATCATGTAGGATCTTAGGGCAAAGGCGTCATCTCCACCCTCAGCGTTCGCCGACGTCCCTCGACGTTCCCCAACGTTTGCCGACGCTCGTCTAACTTTCGTGTAACTTGATTATAACGTTCACGACGTTCCTTTGCGTTTCGCAACACGTTACTCGAACGCTGGCGAAAACGTCGTAGTGTGACAGTGTCTTATGCAGTGGTTGAAATAGAAGTGATTCAATCTGGCTAAAACCTCTTTTTCGTACTGCGCATCCAGCAGCAGGTAGGCGAAACGTTACACAAACGCTCTACGCGTTACTCGAACGTTACAGGAACGCTAGAAAGACGCTGTGGAAACGTCGAAAACGTCGGCAAGACGCTGGGCAAACGTCGAGAACGTTGAATAGACGCTGGGCATATGTCGAGAACGTTCGCTAGAAGCTGTCCAAACGCTATGAGAACGCTATCAACGCGCTACGGACGGTATGAGAACGCTATCAAAGCGCTGAAACGCAATGTAACGCTAGGTATTGCTGCTACTTTCGACCACAAATGTAGCCAGATGCTGAGTGAACGTTGGCTGAGCGTTACCAGAACGTTATAACAACGTTGACCTAGAAACTCAATTTGAAGAACGTCGGCGTTCCTCGACGTTTCTCCAATTTTTCAAAACGCTATAGTGTGACAGGGTCTTAAGAGCAGTGGTGTATCTCGAAAGTATCTTGTGTTTGTAATCCGTATAGTATATTATAACTTCGCAAATAGTGTCATCTAAAGTCGTCGGCACGGATAGGCAGATTACAATTGTCATTATTTTTCATGTTTATTAGATAGCTCTAATATTTCTCTTCACTTGCCTATCTTTACTTTTCATTTTGGTATAGTATGCCTAAAGTTATTGTCACTGTGCTGATTTACTTGCTCATGACCGCCATCTTGTTTCATCTTCCAAAGTTACTTTTGCATGCATTACTTAGCTGCCATTGTTAATTATTCTTGTCAAATCATTTGTTTTATGTTTCAAAATATGTGGTAGTATATTTTAAATCATATCTAGTCAGTTTCGTAGTTGAGGCATGGGTTCTTGATTTTATATAATTCGTTCAAAGTGTCACATTTCGTGACCAGTGAATAAGTTTTTCTCAATGGATTTAAATATACGTAGTGTTTCTGATTTCGATCAAGCAATTTAATCAAGCAGTATTAAGCAACGTTTAAAGCTTCACAACTTAATTTCAGAAATATAACTCATCTTATAGTTTTAAAGGTGTGTAACTTTTATATTAATATATTTAACCATCATTATTAGTGACGACCACAAATCGTCCCGAACCCTTTGTATTGTTAACATTGTATGTTTTATATGTCTATATAAACTTTGAAAAGTACATGGTTTTTGTTGTTTCTTTAAAACTTTGGTGCATGCAACATGTTATCACGGGACTGCCACACAGACTCTTAACTGCTACTGCTCGTAGAATATAAGAAGATTTATTAGATATTAGAAGGCTCAAGTGTCAAGTGTATCATGGACACCGATAGCGTCATTCCAATTTTCGGGGCTTGCGTTTTAAGACGTAGATAAAGAAGTGACCCATAGCCATTGTGCTAGTATTGTCATCTACTGTTAAACATTCTACATCTGACGAAATTGAAATAGTGAGCTTCCAAATTTGTAAGACCCGGGTTTCTCCCTCCAAGAAAAATATTGATGTATATGTATAATTGATCGTGTGCATTTTGAAATTTCTTACAGGACATCAGCAATCCAAATGGCTAATTCCAGGAACCACTATAGCTATAATAATCGTATTTGTAATCGTGTTTGTTCCACCGGTAGTATTGATTGTTCGTAGAATTAAAGCTGCGAAATTAAACAAAGTCCAATGTGGTAAGATTTTCTTATTTATTAAATAACTGTAAGCTCATATTGACGTGATTTCTAATTAAAGCAGGGGCTAAAGTTGTGGAATCCGAAATTTTGACTTGCTGATTTAGAAATTTGGTCTAGTGGAATCCAAAATTTCGAGTTGTGGGATTTGGAATATTAGAGTTGTGGAATTTGAAATCTTTTAGTTGAGGAATCCGAAATTTCGACTTTGTGGAATCCAAAATTTAACTTGTGGAATTGCTTGTGATAAATATATTCGAATAAGATAAGATATGTGTCTTTAAGGCTTTCGTAGAAATCTAATCCACAAAACAAAATAGTGTGGCTTATTTCCAACATTAGTTTCATGAATTTCATAATATTGATATATTTGGAGAGCATGGGGGAGATGCAATTATGATGGCAGGTGTGGTCAAATACCCTTAGATTTAGCTTGAATTGGTTTTCTCTTTTTTTTTAGCTTCATAGACTCGTCCTCATTATATGTATACCACAATACACAATAGTCTGTATATTCTTGTATAACTATTGATTCATCTCTTCGTATGTATTTCTTTGTATTAAAGCAAAGTCCCAGTTAGTTTTCGAAATGAATTTGTTTTTCGATTTTTACACAGGGCACATAGCCTCAACTGCTACAGCTGCAGTGAACTTTTGACATCTGTATTTTAAAGATAAATTGGAACATTGCAACCTGAGCAAAAACCAGGTTTTTATGTGTGGGCGTATATTGTAGTCGCCCCTGTCTGTCTGTCCACAATAGAGACACGATAGAGAGCTGGTTTCTTGGTGGATTTTTATGAAACTTGCTGTGAGTGTTTGTAATCAACCAAGGATGAACCCTATAGACAATCAGACGAATAGAAAACTATTTCATGGGTTATTGCCTTTGCTTTTGAAAATATGTTGTAGACACCATAGAGGGCTGGTTTCTTGATGGATTTTGACGAAACTTAGTATGAGTGTTTGTATTGATATTAGAATAAACCCTATTGAATATCAGAAACATTGAAAAAATGTTTTATGAGTTATTGCCCTTGTTTTTCAGCCCGTTACACTCTCAAAAATGTGGACACTATAGAGAGCTGGTTTCTTGATTGATTGCAAGGAAACTTGTGAGGATGAACCCTATTGAAAACCAGACAAATATTAATATATACAATTGGTTATTGCCCTTGTTTTTTTTTTAATGTCTTGTGGAAAGAATAGAGAGTTTGTTTCTTGATGGATTTTGATGAAACTTGGTGTGAGTGTTTGTATTGACCTTCGGATACACCTTATATTGCCGAAATGCCTATACCAGGGCTTGCCATGCAAAGGTAACATACGCCCACTGGCAGCAGTCAGAAATGATAATATTTTCATTAACGATAATACAAATTTTGTTATATCAAAAGAAAAAAGTCAAGGACATTAACTCAAAAACCATTCATAGAATTCATATGATCAGTTTCATAAAATTGGTTGAAAACTGCATCTATTGTGCTTATGAACAAATATTGACACAAGTCAAGGCCAATAACTCAAAAACTGTTTATACAATTATTGCCAAAATCGAACTTGACCAAGATCTCATTAATATATACATGCTTATTAAGTGTCATTAAGATCGGATAATTATTGATGCCTTTATCGTGGATACAAGTCATATTTGACGCGTTTTGACCAAGTCAAGGGCAATAACTAAAAAAAAACGTTCATCCGATTATTGCCAAAATCGAACTTGACCGAGTTCTCATAAGTATATACATGCTTATTAAGTTTCATTAAGATCGGATAATAATTGAAGCCTCTATTGTGGATACAAGTCATATTTGACGCGTTTTGACCAAGTCAAGGGCAATAACTCAAAATCCGTTCATCCGATTATTGCCAAAGTCGAACTTGACCGAGATCTCATTAATATATACATGCTTACCAAGTTTCATTAAGATCCGACAATAATTGTAACCTCTATTGTGGATACAACAAATGTGAACGGGCGGACAAACGGACTGGGGCGACGGCAATATACGTCCACATTTCCATGTGGGCGTATAAAAATGCATATTTCAGCAACATATTTGTTTTTTTCGAGGAAACTTTAATCCATGGTTTTACTTTTGTTAAAAGAGAAAATGTCATTCGCAGAATCTTTCATTTACTGATCACTCTTGTCAACCCCCGGACGAATTGGCTGCCATTACAAAAGTGGGCGTGATAATGATAATGATATTTTTGAATTCAAACGAAAGTTTTATAGTAGGTAGCCAATTTAATGTAAAATTCAGCCCGAAATTATTTGGAGAAAAATCTTGGAAGTGGATTTTTGCTTTTCGATTTTGCTTTTATGCAATTTCCTGTTAAATTTGTTCAATTTTAAAAGGCTTACATCTCGTGACCTTGACCTTTTTTTCAGATTCTGAATGTGTAATGCAAGAATTTCTTTTTTGCATTTTTTGACATTGATATTACATATATCTCGTGATCTATTAAGCTTCCAAATTGGAACGTCATTGAACATTTCCGATATAAATGATACCATCAAAAGCGAATCCGGGTTAAATTATCATTTTGATTTTGGAAAAAAATCATATAAAATACATATTTTGGAAAATGACCTTATTGAACTTGGTTGGATCAATGTAGAAATTGGAACATAATTGAACATACCCGATATAAGTGAAATCGAAAAAAAAAAAAAATTACGTGGGCGTGACACATCAGGGCTTAATTTTCATTTAGGATAACCCAAGACAATTTTGAAAATAAGCTGATTTCCTTGCATCTAAAAGGGATTGTGCATTAAGAAAATATTCATGCATCGGATACCTTTCCTGACAGTCATCTCGTTGAAGATTTTATGGCGAGCGACTGACAGTAGCATCTGCGGGAGGGTTCAAGGAGACACCTAACCTAAGACAATTTTGAAGATTAGGATTAATGTCGTCTACGAGACCATTCCGGCAGCATTTACGTTATCTTGCAGACGATAAAAATAAGGTCGTGTTAATGATTGCTTGATGGCAAAAATCTGGTCAAAAATGTTGTCAAATACCCTTAGATTTAGCTTGAATTGGTGTTTCTCTTTTTGTCCCAGTTTGTTTTCGAAATGTCTATTCTTTTTTTTTGTGTCTTGCGTCAACTTCCGGTCCTATTGCTGTGTACATTTTCAAAGTCTATATGTTTCAAAGACTTGTATCTCATTACTTTTAAATGACCTTGACCTTCAGGGGGTTGACATAGGGTCTTAACTGGTACGTTCAAAGTTAATATCTGTTTATTTGGAAGGTTGTGAAACCGGAAGTTCTCACCAAAAATTTCAAAAGTTGTCGACTTTCTTTGTCACATGGGATTTAAGTTGAGAATTAAAGGGACAGTCTGAATTTTTTTTAAAGCAAAATTTTTTTTTTGCTCAAATTTGTGAAAACTTTACATCAAAATCTGTAACTATGTGCCCTTTAATACATCTGAAAGTTTTAACTTAAAAAATCCATCCGTTAATTTTTAAACGCTAAAAACATGCGAAATTTTTAAAAACCTTACGTAAAGTTTTTAAGTGTGTTATGTTTTTTGGACGCTGATAGGAAACTACTGAACGGATTTGAGTAAAATAAACGCCTAATTGTAGAGAAATGTCCCTGTTGTGTATCATAAAAGTTTCAGCTAGAAATGTTGAGCCATTTAAAGGGCAAACACCAAAAATGGGTCTCCCTGTCTGTAATTAACCCTTTAAAACCAAATTCAGTTTGATCAAGAAGATACAGAGATACAATAGAGATACTTTGAATCACTTTCATGTAACATTTGCAACGTTTTTGCTTATAAACATTTTTTACAAAAAATACGGAATGGCCCTTTAAGGTTTTTTTCAGATTCTGTTGTTTTAGACTTTGACCTCCTCACATTCCAGACCTTAATATTGCATGGTATGTTGATATAATCATGGCCCATATTTCGCAGTATGACCATAATATACCAGTTCTGACTGAAAGTGATCAGGATTTGAAAATTCTTTATTGTTAGCTACTCATACCTTTAATATTTACATGTCGAACATTAAAAACTTTTCACTTTTTTATAGTTAGCAATTTGGGAAACCTTTACCCGCCGGTTTCACATCCTTTAAACACACATTGAATAATGTGACATGCCCGTAGGAACTTAAAGTGAAATGACTTTCATGTCAAAATCACACTCTTTTTGATTTAAACAATAAGGCTCATTTTGATGTTTCTTAATGTTTTTATTTTTCAAGATATGAATTACCATTTTATTTCTATATTATCAATAGTGTATTTTGTAGGGAATATAAATATATTCTGATGTCATTATATTGTGTTAGGTTTCATGCATTTGTCAAAGTGTTTGGTGTCTAGGTCTACTTTCACCGACAAGCGTAACGTTCTACAGAAAGGGCAAACTCGTCACTAAAATATATCAAAACCTTCTCGCGAAAAACAATGGGAGAAGAAAGTGTAAATGCCCTGTTGCTTTTCGTATGTACACAAAAACATTAAACTACGAAAAAATTATTGACGATTATTCTCGTTGAAATCTGAGGAAGATGCTTTTGGTCAATCCTATGGCTTAGCACTAAAAACGTAATAAAAAATGTTTTCTGTGGATTTATTTTTTAATGATAATGCATGAATAAGTAAAACATTAGTTATATAAGTTGGTATAGTCAGATGCATCTTGGGTATGAATCACAAATTTGCGTTGCATTCCTAAGAAGCTAGTTGTGACCTATGATTTTATTGATTGACTTGGCTAGGGAAATTTTTCTATGTCCACTTTTAAACGACAAATTTCACATCAATTTTATGTACATGGCTTTTAATCCATTCAGTCAGTTGAATTTGTATAATAGACAATTAATGGGGAAAATACGACATAAAAAATGTCTAACCCATTAACGTTTACTATAAAACATACATGGTCCACGTCAGAAACCGTTAAATTAGTACAATTTATACTTATTCTAGGTTTTGAAGCCAAAAAAGGTCAAAAAAAAATTTCGCCTGGATCCGCCCCTGTGAAATGATTTCTATGTTGAAGACAAATGTCTTTGTTTGCTGTTTCTGGAACCTACATATCAAATGACACAAGGCTAATGAAATTGGTGGTCTTTTAATCAAATGTGTTCCGCTAAAATGTTTGACAATTTTCTTCTTGATCGTTGACTACTGCCAGTGCAATATGCACCTAAAAAGTTAAGATTGTTGATGATTTAACCCATGAAAAATGCAGTGCCGTAAGAGAATCTTCATTCTATGTAATTCTAGAATTTTGTCCTCCAACCTGTAGTTCACTTATAACCCATTTATCACAAAGCCATTGGTAAATAGAATATTAAAATAAAACCACCCTATTTCAGAGCATTTCAGAGCATTTCAGGGGCTTGTTGTCAGAAAGTTCGTAATTATATGATATCTTATGTCTAAGATTCTCGTAGCTAGGAAAAGATACGAGCGACTTATGATAATCATAACTTTACGAGATTAGCGTTGCCTGAAACAAATCGTAAACGGCTTTACGATAATTGTCACGTGGCCATTGTGTCATGACCTTTGGAGTCGGAATAAAAAAAATTGCGCTTTTTGATTAATTTTCATCGCTTAGTACCTAATTCGCCGCCATTTTATGTAGTTTTACCTTTTCGGGGCACGAGTTTGATCAAGATAGATATTTTATATATGTTGTGAAGTAAATCGATCGAAAAACCAGAAATATCTGGAGACGTTTGAGGTTCAATGTTGACAGAAAAGTCGAAGCGAAGGTGCGATATGTACGAGGGGAGGCTGAAAAGTTCATAGCCTGACTGAGAAGGAGTTATGCCACAGTGATTAAACTTGGCATGCATTAAATTCAACATTTTCCGATACTAACGCTTTGTCATTGCCTGTCTCCCCCTTTTCCTTACCTTACACCGACTTTAAGTCGGTTGTAGGGGCATTTATCCATCAACGATGGCAGCAACGATGGGATGCTGCAGACACTAACAAACTTCATGCCATCAAGCCTCTCTTAGGAGACTGGCCTAACTCCTACTGTAGCAACAGGAGGAATGAAGTTGTTTTGTGTCGCTCTCGACTTGGTCATACTAACCTCACTAACTGTTATTTTCTCAAGCGAGAGCCTCAACCAGTCTGTGAACACTGCCAGGTCCGCCTGACAGTGAAGCACATTCTGATTGAGTGCAGGCATCTCAAACCTTTGCGATCACAGCACTAACGTGCTGTATCGCTCCATCATTTGTTTGCGCAACCTTCTCTGTATGAGAAGGTTGTTGCTTTTTTAAAGCAGACAAATCTATATTTTAAATTTTAATTTCATAGTCATTGTTTTATGATTTATTTTTTGGTTTTAATACCATTTTTTGGTTTTAAAACCACCTTTTGGTGTTATTCGGTGATATGGTTTTTAATTTTGTTCTTTCTGTGATATTGTTTTAGTTTTATCTGTTTTGTGTTTGTTTTACTGTTTTAGTTTTGTTTTGACATGTTTACTTTTATCGTATTCTGGAGCTATATAGCCCATTAGGTGCTGGTGCTCCTTAATACATTTCATTTCATTTCATTTCCGATACTAACGACATGGTTTATTTTTCAACATAGTCTCCCCTGCGGTCCACACACTTCTGCAAGTGGGGTGCTTGGAACCCGATGGTATAGAAGCTCTCATCCTGATCACCAACAAATCTTCAACAGCAGATTTGGCACCATCTGACTATTTTCTGTTCCCGAACATGAAAAAACATTTGGTTGGCAAGCGGTACCAGACTGATGATGTCATATCTGCTGTTGAGGACTTTTTGGTGATCAGGATGAGAGCTTCTATACCACTGGGATCCAAACACCCTAACACCGCTTGAAGAAGTGTGTGGACCGCAGTCCGAGGGCCGGCAGGAAAAACTCGAAGAACGCTTGAAGAAGTGTTGAAAGTGTTGTGATCTGGAGTAGTAACTTGAAATGACTGGAAATGGCGGTGAAATTTCGATGTTCCTGATGGAGACAATTACCCTCATATAAATTTGTTTTCTTAAGTAAAACATCGACCATTTGGTACTGAGCGACTCTTTTTGTTTCAAATAGTAGCCTAGATTTGACAACATTGCTCGGCAAACGAGACAAACTTTTTCTAGTTAAATTTTTCACAACCGTATTGATAACATCATTTTCTTTTTTCTGACTCACCCCACATTTGGTACACAATGTCATAATTGTTTCTCTTATTTCATTACAATATCTACCATTATAAAATGTATTAATGACTGGAGAATTAATTATATCTTGTATGCTCTCTAATATTCCTCTATTCTTTTGGGGGTTTTTTTTCTGTAATTTCTAATATTAATTTTTTTTTATTTTAATATCTTAAAGTAATACAACTATTTATGCTTTTTTTGTCTGCAGACTTTTACTAGTGAGTTTCTTTTATCTTGCGTTAAATATAAAATGTTGTCCTCTTCCTTGTCAATATCATTTTGATGGCACTGTTGCACTTTCGCACACCTGACTTTTGCGTTGAGCTATCGATATGAAACTTCGTATATAGGTACTACAATGTGTCCTGAATATTTACAGAAAACTATTACTATGTTGAATCCATCGTTTAAATGCCCCTATTGCGCTATCGCACACCGACCACTTCCGATCGCGATATCGTCACGAAACTTAGTAATATGACAAGAGTTATGTGTCTTGATTATTCACATGAACATTCGGACCGATCCGACACCTATTACTATGCTAAATCCATCGCCAAAGTCTTGCCTATATGCACCTATTGCGCTATCGCACACCGACCACTTCCGATCGCGATATCGACACGAAACTTAGTAATATGACAGAGTCATGTGTCTTGATTACTCACATGAAAATTCGGACCGATCCGACACCTATTACTATGCTAAATACATCGCCAAAGGCTGTCCCTTTATGCACCTATTGCGCTATCGCACACCGACCACTTTCGATCGCGATATCGACACGAAACTTAGTAATATGACAGAGTTATGTGTCTTGATTACTCACATGAAAATTCGGACCGATCCGATACCTATTACTATGCTAAATCCATCGTCAAAGTCTTGCCTATATGCACCTATTGCGCTATCGCACACCGACCACTTCCGATCGCGATATCGACACGAAACTTAGTAATATGACAGAGTAATGTGTATTGATTTCTCACATGAAATTTCGGACCGATCAAAAAACTATTACTATGTTGAATCCATCGTCTAAATGCCCCTATTGCGCTATCGCACACCGACCACTTCCGATCGCGATATGGACACGAAACTTATTAATATGATAGAGTAATGTGTCCTGATGACCCACATGAAATTTCAGACCAATCAAAAACGTTTTACTAAATTGAATCCATCGTTAAAGTCTTCTCTATATGCCCCTATTGCGCTATCGCACAATAGCTCATGATTTTGGATACATTATAGAATTTGAATTATAAGCTTATAACGTTGATTTTTGTTTAATAAGAGTATTAGTTTTCTTGAAACTCGGTGTGAAACCCATTTAATTTAGTAACTGTTTTATTGTCACATATGAACATTTAAGCCGTGTATTTATTTTTCAAAATATTTTCAACGCTTGATATTGAATAAATTTGAAATTTTATTGATACTGATATCTTTGAATTACTAGTCATCAGCGTAATATTCCTTTTGCTTTCAGTTTGAAACAGAGAGTTAGTTTGCTTGAAACTCGGTGTGAAACCCATTTAATTTAGTTACTGTTATATTGTCACATATGAACATTTAAGCCGTGTATTTATTTTGATCTTGATATCTTTGAATATACTAGTAATTTGCGTTATATTCCTTTCACTTTTAAACTTTCACCTTGCAAACAATTTTATCGTTTTACATAATTTAAGGTACTTTGAAATTCTTTATAATATAGATTTTGACATCGTCTGTATCAAAACAGCATTTTATTGATTTTATTTTGCTTCCTTCCTTTCTTGTTTTAAATTTGATGTAATGGCTGAGGCTGCGCCTAATTTATTCCTTCCAAATCAGGCGGAATTTGATAATTTTACTCTTATGGATATTGGTATAAGATTTCGGGATGATCTTCCCGCCACAATTTATTTTTGCCGGCAAAATGGTTTATTGGCCCGGTCATGTTTATGTCCCAATTGCAATGTACAGTGTGTAGAGGGGGTGTATGCCAGGGCCATTGACAGGGTGACTTGGCGATGTACAATATGCAAGAGGACAAAAAATATCCGCATTGGCAGTTTTTTTCAAAGGTCCCTTTTACAATTATGGCAAATTTTAAGTCTGACCTACTTATGGGCTTATAGCTGTGGATCTTCGAGGGGATTGTCTGTAGATCAGACAATGCGAGAACTAAGGATTTGTTCTGAGCACACAATAGTTGACTGGAACCAGTTCTGTAGGGATGTGTGCGTGGCCTACTTTACAAACCATCCACAACAATTAGGTGGTGTAGGTCAAATTGTGGAGATAGATGAAAGTCTGTTTGCACGCAGAAAAAATAATGTTGGACATCTGGTACCTGAGCAATGGATCTTTGGTGGGTACGATCCTGTTCAGAAACTAGGGTTTCTTGTACCAGTCGCACAGAGAAATGCTGCAACACTGATCCCTATAATTCAACAATGGATACTCCCCGGAAGCACCATCTATTCCGATCAATGGGCAGCATACAATAACCTTGGTAATCTTGGGTATGTTCACACAACAGTGAATCATACTCAAAATTTTGTTGATCCAGCTACTGGAACAACAACTAATAGAGTTGAAGGTATGTGGCAAAAAGCAAAAAGCAAGATGAAAGCCATGCACGGTACAAACAGGATTTCATCGCAGACTACATGGCCGAATTTATGTGGCATCAGCGATTCAAAAACCATCCTTATCATGAATTTTTGTTCCAGATAGCCAACGAGCTTTATCAGGTGTAGATAAAAAATATTTAGTGGAGAGGGGTGGGGGTTGAAATGAAATGGGCTATATGGCTCCTAGATATGGTAAGCGGTTAAATTACTTAATGTAAACCGAAATGGAATTAAAATCGAAATGGAACGAAAAAGATGAAAAAGTAAAATCAATATCACAGATCAAAGCTCTAGACGTGGTAAGCGATGATTTTGATCTGCCGGCTCTTTATTGGATTCCCAAACTACACAAAACCCCTTACAAACAACGTTTCATTGCCGGATCTTCTAAATGTTCCACTAAACGACTTTCTAAATTATTAACATCTATTTTAACCACTGTAAAGGAAGGCCTTCAAAAATATTGTGATACTGTTTATTCACGTAACGGTATTAATCAAATGTGGATGTTAAAAAATTCCAAAGAACTTCTGGAATATTTTCAACATCATTCACTTTCAACAATTCACTCTATTATGACTTATGACTTTTCAACGCTGTATACTACAATACCCCATTCTAAATTGAAATCCAGATTAAAAGATATTATGTATCAGGCCTTCTTATCCAAAACCGGTAACAGAAGATATAAATATATTGTTGTAAATTATAATTACACATATTTCGTCAAAAATCAATCTGACGCTATAAACAAATACACAGAGCAGGATGTTGTGAAAATGTTGGATTTTTTGATAGATAATATATTTGTCGAATTTGGCAGAGAAATATTTCAGCAGGTTATTGGTATTCCTATGGGTACTAATTGTGCTTCTTTGCTTGCTGACATATTTCTCTATTCTTATGGGGCAGAATTTATTCAAGGCCTGCAAAGCAAGGGCAATAAACAACTAGCTCGTTCTTTCAATTCCACTTTCCGATACATAGATGACGTATTGTCACTGAATAACTCCGCTTTTGGAGACTTCGTAGATATAATCTACCCAGGAGAGTTGGAAATTAAGAGAACTCCTTGTCAAATACGACAAATCTGTTACCTGCATTTTGGCAGATTTGTTTAGTCAGGCATGAATTGATCTCGTTGCACCTCATGATTTTGGGTCGCGAAACAGACCATGCTTACTCTTTTCGAAACACCTGATGGTACTTCTCGTATGGGAAGTCCACTACTATATAATCATTGCACTCGATGTTGTCATGCTCTGGACGAGATTTTTGATTAACGGAATTGTTTTGCTTGTACGTATTTTTATTATCAAGACACATTACTCTGTCATATGACCAAGTTCCGTGTCGATATCGTGATCGGAAGTGGTCGGTGTGCGATAGCGCAATAGGGGAACTTTGGCGATGGATTTAACATAGTAATAGGTGTTTGATCGGTCTGCAATTTCATGTGAACAATCAAGACACATTAATCTGTCATATTACTAAGTTTCGTGTCGATATTGCGATCGGAAGTGGTCGGTGTGCGATAGCGCAATAGGGGCATTTAAACGATGGATTCAACATAGTATTAGTTTTCTGATCGGTCCGAAATTTCATATGAGTAATCAAGACACATTACTCTGTCATATGACTAAGTTTCGTGTCGATATCGCGATCGGAAGTGGTCGGTGTGCGATAGCGCAATAGGTTAATATAGAAAGACTTTGGCGATGGATTTAGCATAGTAATAGGTGTCTGATCGGTCCGAATTTTCATGTGAGTAATCAAGACACATTACTCTGTCATATGACTAAGTTTCGTATCGATATCGCGATCGGAAGTGGTCGGTGTGCGATAGCGCAATAGGTACATATAGGCAAGACTTTGGCGATGGATTTAGCATAGTAATAGATGGCTGATCGGTCCGAATTTTCATGTGAGTAATCAAGACACATTACTCTGTCATATTAGTAAGTTTCGTGTCGATATCGCGATCGGAAGTGGTCGGTGTGCGATAGCGCAATAGGTGCATATAGACAAGACTTTGGCGATGGATTTAACATATTAAGAGTTGTCTGATCGGTCTGAAATTTAATGTGAGTAATCAGAATGCATAATTCTGTCGCATTGTAAAATTTCAGTCCAATGCGTCAACCGAAGAAGTCAAACATCAAAATGCCCATGATTATTTTCAAAGTTCTGCAGCCGTAACATCGCTTTGGTAATTTGGAATTGGTACGAAATGACTCTGGAGTGAGTGATTTGGCAAAGCAAGTGCGACTAAGCAAACGAGTTACGCTCTCTTCTCTAATGGCCATATTCGGGACAAAATCACGTAACCTCAACACTTTGAAAATTAATTTAGGATGGAAGAAAGCGCCAGAATTGTCTGAAATTTTCAGTAAATATTCAGGACACATTGTAGTACCTATATACCAAGTTTCATATCGATAGCTCAACGGAAAAGTCAGGTGTGCGAAAGTGCAACAGTGCCATTTTGATTTCGGTGAAGGGAGGGTTTGAATCTCACAAATGTACAGGCCTAGAATGGAACACATACTTTATTTAGAAATTGGGATCAAGGGTCTGCATTCTGAATTTCTAATCGATTTTCACAAAAAAGGTGGGTAAAACATAAATTATCTAATAAGATTCCCTAAAATGTCCGAAACATTCGGAAATGCCCCAAAAATGTGGAAAATTACGAAAAACAGACTTTTCGGATTATTTTTTTCATTTTACACTTGTTTCCTAACCGTTCAGCCGCCATTTTGAAAAAAAAAACTTGTAATTTTGAAAAATATCTAAGCCTTCTAGAAGCCTTTTTTGGAATTTTGAATTCGTCTTTGCACAACCTTCATTGAAAGTTTTTAGTGATGGGCCTTGAATATCAAGGCTGATAACTTTTAAAATTGAACTTCTTCAACCTTTAATTTTCTGCCACAAAATCTGCTTTGGCTACGCTTTCATTTCATACCAACATTTGTTATTTTGGTCAAATACTTTTGATTGTTGAACAATTTAAAATTTTCCGCAAACTATTCAATTTGAAGATACGCTATTTTAATAATTTTAAACTTAGAGAAAAAATTCAAACAGATTTATGTGTACAAATTCACAGCTTTAAATGCATAAATCATTATGCATTAACGAAATTCAACAATTTTTGAATTTTTTTTACAAATAAAATACTCTAATTAGGCAAGATTATGTCAGTAAGTCACTTGCTTGTCATAAACTTGAAGGTAATAAATTTTGGGTTGAACACAAAATAAGAACTGTCATTAGAGTTTCTGAACCAATCAGGCTGACTGTGGGCGCGGTCACTGAAGATCTTCAGGGTTTGTTCTTTGAAGGACATTAATTAGTTATAGGTGTTAAAGTGAAATGAGATAGATCTCATAGAAAGCACGGTTAAATATGACTTCGTAACCAGTCTATCCAGAAACTCTCACTTTGCAATCGCTTGGTTTTTGGTTTGATTGATGTAGAGATAGAGACATATACTTTTTATACGCCCACACATTAATGTTGGCGTATATTGTAGTCGCCCCTGTCTGTCTGTCCACAATTGTTGTGGACACGATAAAGAGCTGGTTTCTTGATGAATTTTGATGCAACTGGCAGTGAGTGTTCATAAACACCCAAGGATGAACCCTATTGAAAATCAGACTAATCGAAAAATATTTCATGGGTCATTGCCCTTGCTTTTGAAAATATTTTGTGGACACGCTTGGTGGATTTTGATGAAACTTGGTATTAGTGTTCAAATTCACCCAAGAATGAACCCTATTGAAAATCAGAACAGAAACTATTTCATGGGTTATTACCCTTGCTTTTTATATGCCCACATGAATATGTGGTCGTATATTGCCGTCGCCCCTGTCCGGCGGTCCGTCAACATTTCTTGTGAGCACAATAGACACTACAGTTTTCATCTGATTTTGATGAAACTTGCTATGATCATTTGGATTGATAAGATCTCGGTCACGTTTGAATTTGACGTAGTTTTCATGAACAGATTTTGAGTTATTGCCCTTGACTTTCATAAAACATGTAATAAATTGTTCGTTAACACAATAGAAGCTTGAGTTTTCATCCAATTTTATTAAAAATTGTTGTGATCATTGGAATTGATAAGATCTCGGACAAGTTCTAACTTGACACAATTTTAATTAATGGATTTTGAGGTATTGCCCTTGACTTTGTCCAAATGCGTCCAAAAAAGTTTGTGAGCAGGATTGAAGCTACAATTTTGAACTGATTCTGATAAAACTTGGTGTGATCATTGCAATTGATAAGATCCTGAATAATTTCTAACTTGTTCGATGAACAGTTTTTGAGTTTTGCCCTTGAGTTTTATAATAAAATTGGTATTATCGTTATTTAAAATATGATCATTTCCGACAGCTGCCAGTGGGCGTATGTTACCTTGCCTGGCAAGCCCTGGTTACCTCTGTTTTTCAACCGATTTAGATAAAACTTTTTTTGTTTATTTCATTATTCTAATGTCTACATAATAGTTTTCAACATAAATGCACTTTTAGACATTCTCTGCTGACTTTTTGGAGCACTTTTTTAACCGTTTTTTTTAACTTTTGCAATTTTATTTCGATCAATTTGAAAACTTACAGGTGTATAAACATTTTGATTTCTAACTAAATGGTATTTTCAAAATTTTTATATCACCTCCGGTTTTGACGTCATTCGCTTGTAAAGTTGAAATTTCAACTTCCGGAATAATTAAGATATTCAAAAAAAGAAATACAGTCGCCATCTTGAAATGACTGATTTTTCTTTAAATCGAAATTCAGAATCGGGGAATCATTCGATTTGAATACAAATAATGTCTATGGAATCTACAGTCGATTGCTAACAAAACATGGGAAGCCGATTTTTGAATTTCGATTCAGAATTTTTTTTTATTTCCGGTTTAAAATTTTTAGTAATAGTCAAAACTTTTAAGGCTCATATCTTGTGACCTTGACCTTGAGTGACCTGAACAAAAGTCATTGCCCTTGATGAGATCTATCAACTGATGTATTCATTTTTGCTGTTCGATGTCTACTTCCGATATAATTTTGATGTTTATGGCATTTTCAATCTATTGCCAACAAAATGAGGGCAGCTGAATTGCTAATTTCGATTATGGTGTTGTCTATTTCCGGTATAAGATATTCAGCAATTATTGTAACACTTTTAAAGCTCATAACTTGTGACCTTGCCATTTGTTGACCTTATGATCCATACAAAAGGTATTGCCCGAAATGAGATCTATCCAATGGTGAATTAATTTTTGTTGTCCAATATTTACTTCTTGTTTTATAGCCAAATGAAAATTGTCAGTTTGAACCTAATTCACGTACGTCACAAAAATCGTCTTTTCTTATTATGCTTTATCTCCGCTTGATAAATAATAGTAGATATTTTAATCATTTTGCTTTTTTTAATTTTGAAATTTTGTTCAATATTCTAAAGTAACTGCGTGGCTTTTTTGGCGCGAAAAAACACGTGGTACCTAAATTGTGGATTTTTAAAGAGAGTCGACACATTCTTTTAAGATATAAAATGACATAACATTCATAGAAAAAAAAGTATAAAATTGGACCCGGAAGTAACTAGTAGACCATCATCTTGAAATGACCAACTTTTCTTTAAATCGATATAAGTGATCAGGATATCATCCGATTTACATAATGTTGATGTCTATGGCATCTTCAATATATTACTAACAAAATGGTGACAGCCGATTTCCTAATTTCGATTAAAAGTTTTGTCTATTTCCGGTTAAAGAAATTCAGCAATAGCAAACACTTTCAAAACTCAAAACTCGTGACCTTGGCGTTTGATGACCTTTTGATAAAATCTATTAAATGTGTTACTTTGTGTTTTCCGATGTTTACTTCCGGTTTAATAGCAGATTGAAAATTGAGATTTTTAACTTTTTAACTATAAACAGCTCTTTCACATGACCTAATTTATATGCAGGACTAAAATGCAACCGTTCAAGGATGTTTAAATTGCGCACTGCTCAGTACCGTTATCACGGTTCTAGTCTTTATTTATTCATATATACAGTATTTATTTAATTTTAATTTTAAATTTATACATTGTACTATGGGTCAATGACCTTGAACACTGAATAAACTGATTATTATTGTTATAGTGGTGGTCATACTTTAGACGCCAATAGTTTAATTAGCACTCCAATAGTGAAATTAGGGCTCCAATTGTGTAATTAAGACTCCAATAGTGCAACACAACCCTGTACCAAACAACACTTTTATTCTCAAAACAATATATATATAATTGCGGTCAATAATAGTCAGTTTCACGGGTTCAGTTTTATCAATTTGCAGTTCTTCATCATAATCGCATCTCCTTCGGATTGCTTAGCCTTTTTCCCCCTGAATACTCTTCTACGACTTTAGTATATCAATGGTTCTATTGTTTCTGTAATGGAGTGCATGCAAAACAGATAATATTAAGATTACAAAAGGAAATTAGGCGTGTTCTTCAGACATAAATTATCCGAACTCTTCGATTACCAAGTGCTGTTAAAGTGACAAGAACACATCCCAGGGCATTTGTTCCCAATATTGACACTGATAGCACCAGTTTGAACCATTCCAATTTCGGTTCCAGCAATGTGCGTTTGATGACGTAATCAAGTGGAATTGCTGGTACAACTAACATCAGACTGAAGATAAATTGTTCAAAGTGTCCCAATACGCATACACAATTTAGAAAACATTTTTTTCATTCAATTTCAAGATTTGCGGTTGATATGTTTATGGAATTGTTTGACTAGTGACATGTATGTGTGCACCCCCCTTAACAAAAGAATATTTACCAAGGTATGGCAGTCGATCTGTAGCCTGTTCTTTCGGCTGATAACTGTCCCTCTATTCCATAATCACACTGTCTAGTGGCACTGAGACATCGTCTTGTTTAGAATACTTCATTGGGCTTTGTAGGTTTTCGGTCTGAAAATTAATTCAATCTTAAACATAAATGGTTCACGTACTGCACAACGAAAGATTGAATGGAATGTGATCTACAAACCTATTTTTTATCGCTCAGCTGATTGTTTGTTTTTCAAAAAATATACTTAAATCAGATGCAAAATCTCACTATTCATCCGGTTCCCTGCAGGACGGGGGGCGGACATGGAAAAGGCGTCTAGTGTATAGTTGTAAAGGGGACAATAAATCGAAGCACCATGTACTACAAGTTGCACACGTTTAGATCAATTGACAGATGAAACTAATCAAATAATGCTGCTGTTCGGGCAACATTTCTTTTATTGTACACCGCATGGTACGTAAAAACCACATTTCAATTCATTTCTCAATTTTATTTACACACATTTATGTTTTAAAATGTTATGAACTATTAACAGGACTCACCTTAGAAACATATGATTTTCAGAATGGTTTCGTTGTTATTACTCTACTAAAATAGGAACTCGTGTGTGGGCTTTTACATGACGCCAATAGTAAAATGCACGTGATATAGCTATCTAGGGCGCCAATAGGTATGATATGTGCTCAATGTACTGTAACTAAATAGGGTTTAAGTAGGATAAACTCCTCAAACACGCCAATAGTTTTGACCTATAAGCTACATTTTTGGGCCGATTTTGCTCGGGATTTCATTTTTAGAATCTGAAGCGAAATCCCTATCAATTTAGAGTTTAAAAAATTTGATTTTCAAATATTCTTTTAACGCTTTTTGCATCTAAACATTTGCAATTTTTTGCCATTTTTTCTATTTTCTTTGCTGTTTATCTGAAATTTTGATTGAAAATAGAGAATAAGGTAGTAAATAAAACTGCGCAGTCAAAAGTTTTGCGCCACTTCCGGTTTACACGTTATAAGTGTGGAAACTTCCGGTTGACCAACTTCCCGAAAATCGGAATAATATTTCAGCCGCCATTTTGATTTCCCTGAAACTCTTCGATTTTTATTCAGCCAATTTGGCTGAACCGAATTTCAAAATTTTGGTGTCAAATGAAAGAACATTAAAAATTGGAGAAAATTCTAGGAAGCCGATTTTTAAATTTCGATTTCGCTTTTTTGCAATTTCCGGTTAAATTTTTTCAATTTTTGAAGGCTCATATCTCGTGACCTTGACCTTTGATGACCTTGCCTCAAGTAGGTCAGAGGTCATCGACCTTGGCTACCAGATGATACTTTAATATTTGACCTCCAATATCAACTTCCGGTTTTATAGCTGTCCAAAAACAGTGAAATTGACAACTTTGGATTGCTCTAGCAAGTGACCTAATTCACTTAGAGAGTTATTTTTTTCAGATTCTGAATGTGCTTTCTGAGCTCTTTCGAACGATATATCACAGTTGATTATAATGTAAAATTTGAATTTTTTTATATTTTGCAATTTGAGAAACCTTTACCCGTTTTTTTGAATTTTTTGACTTTAATATATGCATAGTTTATGATCTATTAAGTTTAGAGGCTTTGAAATTGGAACATAATTGAACATACCTCATATAAATGTATACAAAAAAAAAATTGACATGGGCGTGGCACATCCGGGTTAAATTTTAATTTTGTTTACATTTTGTTGTCTGCAAAAAATCCATATAGACTAAATTTAAAACAAAAAAACTTCTGCAAACACCAACCTCATTACTTTAGCTCAATTATATCAAAATCTCAGCTATTTCGGCTGTAAAGTTCAAAAAAGGGAACAAGGTTTATTAATTTCAAAATTTCCGATTATAGATTTTGACCTTTTTTGACATTTATGATTGTATATCTCGTTAACCAATAGATGCAAAAGCTTGATAATATAGCCATAGTAAGATATTATTAACATATATAAAGTCAGATAAAAAAAATCTGACGTGGGCGTGACACATCCGGGTAAAATTTGTTTTTTGTCAAAATTTTGTTTATCATAAAAAAGGTAAAGTTTAATTTTTAACAAAAAATGACCTTGTATACAGTTACAGCATTGCTTTATTAAGCTTATGTTAAAGGTTCATAGATTTCGGCTTTGTGGTTCAAAAAAGGGAACAGGGTTAAAGCTAGGCTTATGTCGGCTTGCGACGCTCCTCGATTGTCGGCAACTGGCAGATCCAGTCAGTTGCCGCAACTGTCGGCCTATGGTAGACTGACAGTTTCTGCCGACCTGAGTTGGCTTACGACGCAACTAGCCTCCTTGCGACTGTCGGCAACTGAGATCCAGCCAGATCCAGTGAGTCGCGCATGTTCTACTCTGGCCTACGAGATCCAGGTAGTTGTCGACGATCGTAAGCTATCTTTAGCGATCGTAGCGACCTGAGTCAAACCTACTCCGCGATGCAACTGAGTCGTAGATATCACGCGCGCTTATTTTAGTCCCTGCTTGGTGGCGTTAGTATCTCAAATAATCCCGAGTCTGAAAAAAGAAATATTTCACTCAACTACAATTGACCAGAATTAATCTTTCATAGATTATATGTGTAGTATTTCATGAAGTTGTTTTCCTTAGTTTGTACAAGTTTTTCATGAGAATTGAGTGAAATAATCATCAACACTGAAATATGGGGTTAAAATATGACTATACAGTTAGGCCAAGTACCACGAAAGCGTTGCAAAACTTAAAACAAAATTAAAAATGCACACACAAAATCTTACAACGTGAAGGTTCATGGGCGTCGCCATATTGAAATGTATCACATGTACGTCGAAAATTGAACGAGCCGTAGACAGTCGCAGCCGACATGAGCGCTCTTTACGATTAGCGAAAACCAGTTGCCGCTGTATCCGTCGAGATCCGTCGAGGAGAGTCGCATCCGACCTGAGCGCTCCGAATTATCAGATCCAGCTAGATGCCGACAGTCGAGGAGCGTTGCAAGCCGACATAAGCCTAGCTTAAAAAGAAAAAAAATCCGTTTTTGACCTTGACCTTTGTTGACATTGACCTTTCTAGGATCAAAGGTCATTGACTTTTGCTGTTCATTTATACTTTCATATTTGATGTCTAGCGTCAACTTCCCGTGTTATTACTGTATGCATTTCCAAATTTTAAAGACTTGTTTCTCGTGAATTTGACCTTGAGTGACTTTGACCTTCAGTAGGTTGAAGTTTATTGATAAAGGTTTTCAGCTGGTACGTTCAAATGTTAGGTCAAACCCTACCCTCCCGCCGCTTATGTGGTATGGTTTCTGCTGTTTGTTTCTAATTTATATTTGCAGGTGTTTATCCAGATGAGGATTTTACAGGACAACAGAAGTCGATTTGCAAAAAATTATGCAACCCGCCTGTTATTACTGTTTGCTTTGACCTTTTAAACTGGAGACGATGAGATTCGATCCACAGCAAGCTACAACAGTTTAAGGATGACGATAGTTGGTTGGAGACAAACAAAAGGCAGCAACACTGTTAATATTTTAATGTAGCTCAAGCATAAACATCAACAATAGAGAGCAAAGGGAAGTAACTCAAAACAAAGTGAAGGTCAATACATGACCACAGGGACACTCATACGAAACTTCGCATCTTTCCTAGCTCCGTATGTGTCGCAGATAAAGACACGAACCAACTCTATGCACGAACCTAATCACCAGCCATGACACCAACGATATTGGTTGAAGGATAAAGTATGCATCAAATTTAATAATGCAACGTCTAAAGGATATTAATAAGTTTTTAAATGTTAAAAATATTCCCAATTTCAACAGCGTGTATTTACTGAAGAGGTTGCAGTACAGAACTATTTTTATACGCCCTCATCTCTCTATGAGGACGTATATTTTCGGCACCCCTGTCCGTCCGTCCGTCAACATTTGCTCGTAAACGCTCTAAAAACTATAGTTTTTGACGGAATCAAATGAAATTTGATGTGTATACATATTCATAAAACGAAGATCAAATTCGAATTTGAGTATTTTCGATCGTTAGAACCAGAGTTATTGCCCTTGCCCCAAATCTTGAATATGCTATTACTCTCTTAGTTTTCAACCGATTTTGATCAAACTTAAAATGGATGTTATTGGACCTAAATCGAAAGGTTTGAGAAAGTTTAGTTTAATTCTGACTAAAGTTTTCGTTAGTCGTATATGGCCGTGGTCCACTATCTTTAATGACGGAGGCGTATTTGAGTTACGAGACTAGAAACCGGAAAGACGATTAAAGACATTTCGCACCATTATGAGTTGTTTCGATCTCATTAACATTAGCCTGCTTATTTTCTTTTTTATTCAGTTAGTATGGATCAAATAAAATACATTATCTTCATATGTGTTTGAATAAATTGGTTTGAATGATGTGGAATCCATCTTGAAACTTTCGGTTTGTTTGCATGAAGTCGTTTGTCCCACTTCTGATCTCAGAGAGAAAAATGTCTACGCGTGAACTATTTAAAACATGGTTGGTCAATAGGTCAGAGTAATATCTGCGATAGGTAGAATTTCTCTGTGGATCAGAATGAGGGACACTATGTGAACTAAACACATTTTATACTTTATACTGAATATTATTGCTAAAATCAAAATAATCCGGAGCAAAATGTCAAACAGGACGTTCTAAACGTTCAGTAAGAGCGTCGCTCTTCACAAACATGACTTATTTTCCTTAGATACGAGCATATGGTGGTTTTCGTGTTTGAGAGTTTGGTTCTCGATCGGGGTGTGATAATTCCAGAAAAACCCATCTCTGAAAATAATTCCAAAAGTAGCTAGCTTTGTTTCAAACAACAAATCCCTAATTTCCTCCGGAGCTCAAGCAGTTGGGTCCGTGGCAAAAGCAGGAATTAGAATAAACGACGCCGTGAAAAAATCCGACGAACTGAAAGAATTACAACAAATAAGAGAACTACGAAACAGGAGAATAGAACAACAAGCTTTAGATAAAAAAACAGGAAAAGGTTTTAAAGTAATTGGATAAAAATGTCTTTGATAATTGCTCAAAATCCAAAAACTTATTTTGGTTCCGATATTCAAAAATCATTAGGATATCTTCCTGGATTTCCATGGGCCAAATACTCTGGCGAGAAACATCTTCCAGGTCATAATTACACCGGTCCAGGTACTAGATTAGATCTGCGATTAGACGAAAACGATAAACCAAAACCAGGGGAAGAACCAGTCAATAGAGTTGACGCTGCTGCGCTTAAACACGACATACTTTACAGAAACAAAGACATAAACTTTAGACACGAAGCAGACAAACAAATGATAATCGAACTCGAAAATATTTCAAATCCAACATTCAAAGAGAGAATGCAAAGAGCGCTAATCATTAAACTGTTAAAAGCAAAGATGAAATTGGGTATGGGATTGGCGGATGAAATTCATAAAGAATTTAGAAAAAACAAACATTATTTAAAAGTTAAAGTATTTGATAAAGATGAAATATGGTCAGCAGATTTAATTAATATGCCAGTTGAAAGGGGATATAAATATTGTTTAACAGTTATTGATTTATATACACGTTATGCTTGGGTTATTCCTCTCAAAAACAAAACTGGAATATCAGTCAAACACGCATTTGAAACCATAATGAAACAATCTGACAGACGGCCCCAAAAGTTATGGGTAGATAAAGGGAGTGAATTTTATAACAAAAATATGAAATCTCTGGGGTTTGAAATTTACAGTACTCATAACGAAGGTAAAGCTGTAGTAATAGAAAGATTCAACAGGACTCTAAAAAATAAACTATTCAAAAAGTTCACGGAATTAAAATCTCAAAAATGGCTAAAAATATTACCAGAGGTCGTAGACGAATACAATAACAAAATACATTCATCTATAGGAATGTCACCAGCACAATCCTCAAAGAATCCAGATATCATAAAGTCAATTAACACACAAAGCAACTACGAAAATGAAATAAAAAATCTAAATGTCAAACCCAAATTTAAAGTCGGAGATCGAGTTCGTATTTTCAAATATAAAAGTAAATTCGAAAAAGGATATGTTGGTTATTGGACAAACGAAATATTTATCGTAGATAAAGTTAATAGCACATCCCCTCCAACATATGAATTAATCGATCAAGACAAAGAACAAATTATAGGTAGGTTTTATCAAAATGAACTTCAAAAAACTGACTTTTAAAAATGAATGAATTTCTCGATAAATATGGTACCGATACAACCACAAACTTCCAACTTATGAGATGGGCGAATGAGTTAAACATATCACCGTTTTATTATTGTATGAGAGATGAAATAAATAATCTCAAAAGTAAGAAAGGTAAATTCTACGCTATAACAAATATACACACTTCCGATCAGAAAGGTGTTCATCATTCTGCTTTGTACAAAGACTCTAACTTTTATTTTTTCGACTCTTTTGGATTAGATCCCACTGAAGAGATAATGAATATAACTAATCAACCAATTAAATCTTCTACATTTCAAATACAAAAGCCGGGTCAAAAGTTTTGTGGACAACTTTCACTTTGGGTTTTATATCAGTTGAGTTTAGGAAAACAGTTCGAAGAAATTGTAATAAATTTAACTCAATAAAAAATGGCAAATAAATTTGGTTTGGGCGCTTTACCTTTAGATACTAAAAAACCAAACACTACATTTTCAATCAATAAAATCAAACCATATTTTGTGGATCAAATCGGAGACATTCTTCAGGGTGATATTGATATGAACAATTTTGGTATAACTAATTTAAAGTTAGCAGAAAATGATAATGATGCTGTTAACAAGAAATATTTAATGGATCAAATAAATTTAATTGAAGTAGATAAAGACCATTTAAAAGATCGAATAGCTGATGTGAAAAGATTCTTCAAACGACAAATAAATAATAAAGATTTTATAAATGAATCTAAATTGAAAGAATTAGATTATATTGATGATGGTAAATTACAAAAAGAAGTAACAAGTTTAAAAAGTTTTATTCAACAACAATTAGTCAATACAGTAGATAAAACTCAATTACAAAATTTAAGGTCATTAATATCTAAATTAGATGACAAGATTACAAAGCAAAAAGTAGATCTTAAACAACTAATATCCAATATTAATCCAGGCATAAGTGAAGACAAATTAACCGCATTAGAAAGTAAACTTAGTGATGATAGCGAAATACAAAAACAAATAGAATCTATTCAACAAAAATTAATAAATGTAGTAGATAAAAATCAATTACAAAATTTAAGGTCATCAATATCTAATTTAGATGATAAACTATCAAAACAAAAAGTAGATTTTAAAAAACTAATATCCAACATTAGTCCAGGCATAAGTGAAGATAAATTACAACAAGAATTAACTGCTCTGGAAAGTAAATTTAAAACTGAATTACAAAACGAACTAAAAACTATTGATGATAGTGAAATTAAAACTTATATTCAACAACAGATAGAAAATATTGATGATAGTGAAATTAAAACTTATATTCAACAACAGATAGAAAATATTGATGATAGTGAAATTAAAACTTATATTCAACAACAAATACAAAATATTGATTATAGTGAGATTCAACAACGGATAACTACTATTAATAATGAAGTTTTAAAACAGGAGACAAATATAACCACATTACAAAATAATCTCAATGAAATAGAATATATTAAACCCTATTATTTCTTTCTTCCATTTTCTAAAGACTATAAAGATTATTCGGTGGAAGAAATCACTGGAGAATTTACTCGTGGTTATAAATATGGGTTTAAAGTAAATATTAAAAAAGATATAGATATTCATAGTGTGACTCATTTTGAGGGGAATACTATAATTGACATATTTTTTCCTATGAAGGTAAAAGTCGATTTTCCAATGCATTCCAATTATAACTCTCTTTTATCTGTTCACTTTATCAAAAATGGTAACATTGTAGATGCAAAAGAATCTTATTTTTTTCATGAAATTTCTAATATTTCGTCAAATCAGTTGTATATAGATAACCTTAGAATCTCAATCGAGGAGGTTGAGAAAATAGGTCCTTATACATTTGAGTTATTTGATATGATATTGGAAACGGAAACTCCACCATCAGCAAGCATAATTAGAAATCCAAAACCACGAGAAGAAGAAACACAGATTTATGAGTTTTTACGAACAACAGACTTTGAATATGTGAAACTATATTTTGTTCATAATGATCTTTTCTTCTCTGTTGATGTTAATAAAAATCAACAATTTAAACATTTTCCAATAGCATTAACAGAAAATCTATATGTATCATATTTTTTCATAGAAATCTCTATTGAAAAAAAAACAAATTTTTTTGTTTATCGGGATAAGAAGAACAAGGAGTCAAAACAAGAAGCATTCTTAGTACAGGTACATGTCACTATTGTACAAAACCCTAAGGATATACGTAGAGCATTATCGGAAGTTCACTTAATTTAACGTTTAAAAATGGAACAAGAAAGCAGACAAAAATACATGATAGACAAACAAATAGAATTAAAAGAAAAACTAAGACAATTTAACAAATGCAGAAATACATGGAGTAGAATCGATTCTGTTTTCAAAACATTAAGTACAGTTTTAACAGTAGGAATAACGCTGGCAACAGCTGTAACCGGTGGATTAATGCTTCCAATAATTGTCCCAACTGTATTAGCTGCGTTCACTGCCGTTCAAACTTCATCTTGTGGTTTGATAACTTTAGGTTTTACATCAAAACAGAAAGCTCATTATAAAAGGAAAATCGAAATTTTAAATGCGTATCTTAATAAATTGTTTATTTTTTTCGAAAGATCGAGAGAAGACAAGAACATAACAGTTGAAGAATTAGAAAAATTCAATGAAATTTTAGATAAATTTAATGTAGAAATGTCATCAATAAAAGTTAAAAATTCATAATTAAAATAGATACTTAAAAAAAGAAGATGGAAAATATTGAAAATTTAAACAATTCTTTTTCAAAATTATTCAAGGCAATACCTACTTTATCTTCGCAAGAAAAATTCAAATATCTAGCCGAAAATGTAGAAGAAGATGAAATCAAAATATCAAATATACTTTTTTCAGAATTAATCAAGAGAATAACTATTCTATTTAACGATTTTAAAATCAAAGGCCAAATTGAAATAAATGGTCAAATATATGAAGTTGGGGAATATAAACAAGACATGAGATTATCTGGATTCAATGCTCAAACTTTCCAAGTTATTTATTCAAAGATGGATGATAAATCTGACGCATCTGATTGGTATTTTACAGGAGAGATTTGTTTCCGCAAAAATAATTTTAGTATAATAAAAAGATCTAAAACTGGCAGAGGTGGTAATTTACTTAAAAAGATAAATGAGTACAAAGGCAAAAATTGTTTCATACCAAGCGATGGTTATTGTTTTATAAAGTGTGTAAATCACTTCATGAATAAAGACTTAACAAAAGAATTTAAAGATTTCGTCAATAGTTTTCAAAAATCAAACCGAAAAGGAGTTATGACATCTGCTAGAATCTCTGATTTCAATAAGAAATTTAATACTTATTTTCAAATTTATATGCCCGCACATAGACATTTTCAACCAAAGAAAGTATCCGAAGAATTAGATTGGGTATTTTATTTACACAAAGAACATTTTTGTTTGATAAGAAGAAATAACAAAAAGTTAGGCATTCAAGAAATAAAAGATAATTACGATGAAAATGTATGGAGAACCTGTGGGGATGATGACGCACTAACTTGTGTTGCTCAGTTAAAACTAAATGTGATTTCACACCCTCATGATGATACTTTATACGCATGGGATTGCGAAACTTATAACGAAAATAAAGCCATTCCTTATTGTTGTACTTTAGTCAATTTGGAAAAACTAAGGAAAAAACTAGAACTAATTAAAAGAGTATTCCCAGATTTAAAACCAACTGATCCCATTCCAGAAGAATATTACAACAAACTCATGACTAATATAGTAGAAATATTTGTAGGAACAGATTGTTTTGATCAGATGTTGCGTCGTTTAGGAAGAGTAGATGAAAAAAGATTAACCTTAATTTCCCATAACGGGAGTGGTTTTGACAACTGGGTTGCACTTCAAACCATTGATAAACTAACACAATGTCCACTAGTAGCAGATAATAAAATTCTATCTCTTCCTATATCTAATCCATATACAGAAGAAAGATTACAGAAAAAATGGAAAAGAGAGAAAGAGATATCTGATAAAAATAAATATTTACAACATATATCTCTCACTTGTTCCTATCAACATGAAAGATCTAGTTTGGAGGCATGGGGGAATTCGTCTAATCTACCGATGAATTTGAGGAAGATTGCCGATATTAATATTGCAAAATACACCAAAGATAATTGGGAATCTTTAAGACACGAATGGGAACCGTACGCTAAAAGAGATACCTTATGTCTCGCAGCTTGTTTGATAAAATACAATAAAGCAATGAGAGAAACTGTCTTCCAAAACGTTTCAAATAATCTTACGGCTCCATCTTTATCTTTAAAGGGTTGGTATTATTTATATCATTACGATAAAGAAATGGTTTTAGAAGAATGGTACGAAAGTACTAGAATGGTTCTGAAACACACCGAAAAGCAAAACATAGAAAAAGTTTACTCGCATACTCACCCTTTTATAAGATATTTTATAAGACAAAGTATTAAAGGAGGAAGAGTTTCAGCAAACAGAAAATCATTTGAAACGAACAAAATGGATGAAATTTGTGATGTATTAAAGGAATACACAAAACTTGAAAGCAATAACATAATTGATTTATTTAAAGAATATAGTAAAAGTGATACAGATAAAACGGAAGTTCACTCGAGACTTAAAAAAATAAAATGTACTAAACTGATGGCATTTGACGCCAACGGTTTGTACGCTTCCGCTATGACAGAAGGTGAATATCCAAAAGCTGAAAGTGCAAGAGCGTTTCTACCAGAAGAAAATAGAAAATTTGTCAAGCTCTTTAATGAACAGAAATTCAGACCTAGAACTGCTATTTTAAAAGTCTGGTTTGAATATCCCAAAAACATGTTCTTCCAACCCATACCAGCTAAAGATAAAATCACTTTCACGAATAAAGAAGGTAAAAAGGAAACTGGCACTAAAATCAGATTCAGAAATGGTTTCTGTTCAGATGTTTTAACATCAGTCGATATTCAAGAAATAGTGAAAGCCGGTGGACGAATTATTAAAATATTAGATGGTATAGTTTACGAAGAAAATTTTAAAAATCCACCCTATAGAGATTATATTTTGATTTTGAAGGAATTAAGGAGTAAATACAAAAAGGAAGGGGATATGGTTGCCAGTAACTGCATGAAGTTGTTAGGTAATGCCCTGTATGGGAAATCTATTCAGAGGGATAGAAATACCTCATTACACTTATGGAATGGAGAAACCTTTCGCCTTAATTACGACAAACACGTCATGAAGTATGACAGACTAAATGATAGTCAATACATTGTGGAGATTAATGACGAAGAAAAAGAGTTTGTTCCTCCAAAGGATTTTACTCATTTAGGTACGTTTATATTATCACACAGTAAAAAAATAATGAATAATTTTATTCACGTAATAGATGGTTTTTATAAACCAGAAATATACTATACTGATACCGATAGTTTATACATTTCTTCTAGCAATTAGGATAAATTAAATGAAGCTGGGTTGGTGTCCGAAAATGAGTATTGTAAAGGAAAGAATGATTATGGTGATGGTGGAATTATATTTGGTTTATATTTAGCGCCAAAAGTTAAATACAATATCATTCTAACTTCCGACGGTGTTCTAAAAGAAAAGAAAACGTTTAAGGGTTACTCGAACTATAAGGTTAAGGTAGAGGATTATATTCAATTAGCTAGTGGACATGACATAACGAATGAATTCGATAAACCATGGGGGAAGAGTTTTACTAATGGAATAGTTATTCCTAAAGAAAAACAAACTAAAAAATTTAAAAGTTATCTGAATCTCATAAAGAGAAAAGCACCGGACGATGAAGGAATCATGTATCCTTACAATGATAAAGAGGAGATGTCCTTGGATGAAAACTATGAATTTGATGACTTTGATTATCTAACTCTTCAAGAAGAATGTTAATTTTTTTGTTTTAAATGAAGTTGAATAACAATTTCCTCGTTACCAAAATCTATAAACCTATTTTTGCCATCTTTGATTTCCAGATTTATATCTTTGATCATAAAGGAATTAAGTGGTAAATACGTAGTTTGAAATGGTTTCTCTATAATTCTATATCCTATCGGTACAGTGAACGTTGGAAGACTGTAAATAATCTGACGTTTGTATTTATTGAAAAATCCACCGTTTATTAAATTGCAATGTATATTGATCACATCGACATCATTCTCGATATTAGCTTTATTTGGTGCTATAGTTGATTGGGTGTATACTCGTTTATCAAATCCTAGTAACGTATTCAATGAATTTTCTACGTTGAAATCAACTTGACTATTATTTCTTAATATCAATTTCATTTTGTTCAAATTTAAATTACCTTCGAATTCAATATTGTTTTTACCATTGACACTTCCTGCGTATTCAGATAGGTATTCGTTAATGGCTATGTATTCGTAACTTCCTGGTAGTAAACTTATGGTTTTGAATGTTGCTCCATTATCCGTCGATATTTTCAGTTGATTGTTTTTTTCGTTGATATTTCTAATGGAATTGTAAACAGAGAAATACTTTAATCCCAATTCATATTCTTGATTTCGATCGAGTTCATACTCATAATCTAGAGATAATTTAATGTCTGATTTATTTGAGGTGATGACGAATAGTTGACTCATTTTTAATAACACTTTTATAATCATTTTTATCTATGATACCTTTTTGTAGGAGTCTTTTTAATATACAATTTAATTCATTATATTGTCTGTGTGATTGATGTCCTTCCTTCATTGCCGCTAATATTATTTGTAATCTATTAAGCAATTCTTCGTTATTGTCTGGTAGAAAAATTACACCATCTCCTGTATGTCCCAAAAAGTCATCGATTTCTTCTATAATATCATCAGTGTAGTTATCATCACTACCATCGGTGTTATCATCTAATTCTTTTTCCAGTCTTCTTAATCTTAAAGTTTTTGGTCCTCCTGTCCTTGTCGATGTAAGAATTTCCACGTATGAATTCAAATCTTTGAAATTATAATCTTTATCATACCCATTCAAAAGATTAATCATACCGGGTGTTAAATCATATATAGCGTCTATTCTGTCAATCTTAAATGTTGGGTTGAGTTGATTGAAACGTATCCTAAAACCGTTAAGAATCAATCCATCCTGATCAATTGTTGGCTTTATTGTTTTGGCTAGGGTTGGATTTGGATTTGAAAAATAACGTTTTATATCATCTAATGTCCTGATTACGATTCCATCATCTTCAATGGGATATTCTATTTGTGGAGGAGATTGTTGAATTTGTTGTTTAGGAGCTTCTAATTTATTCTTGATATCCTCTTGACTTTTTAATATTGGTTTAAATAAAGTTTGTAGATTTTCCGTTAATCCAAGTTGTTGTAATCTGTTATTTTCAACTTGGGTCTTTATTTTATTCTTAGCTTTGATATATTCTCTATTTCTTTTTAAAATATTATTCCATTCCATTTTTAAAAAAATAAATTAACATATGTTGATCATTACTCTTTCACCCGCAGGTTTTCTGGTATTAACGAATACATATCCATGTTCCTCTGGATTTCTCCATTGAGCTTTACAAACCTTTTTAAACGAATCTCTGTCCATTCCGTGATTTATCGACTGTATGATTTGAGATAAATCTTTATCGTTTAATTCAAATAATAAAAAACAATTAGCATTTTTTCTAATAAACATAGAATCCATCCCGTAAAAAGATTGGGATTGGTATAAGCAGTGACAGTTGTGATGTCTTCCCTTCGTGAAGAATTCTTGTTGAACAGATTGATTTTTTTGCGCTACGCAGTCGTCAAACAATATTAAGTTCTTTCGTTTACTATCAATATTAGACAAGTCCAAATCATTTACATTTTTTGTCAGAAACACTTTTATGTCAGTTGGATTGAAAGATGGATTCTTTTCTTTTATGAAGTTATCTAAGATATCTTTTATTTCTATCTCATCGTTGTCCTCGTAATATTGAAATAATTCTTGAACATATTTCTTTGGTAAATATTCTAAAGCTTCGAGAAATTGATAATACGGTTGTTCTGGAGTTGTTGTGTAGATATATAGAGAATCAAAATCTAAAAGGTTGGGTGTTGTCAACATGTTAAAAGTGAGATGAGTTTTACCAGAACCGGAACTACCGCATATACACATGAGCATTGGATTATTAGGAAATATTTCTGACTGATTAAATTTCCTTCCCATTTTATGTACCAAAAATTACACCTTCTCCTTTATACTTTGAAAGATATATTCCTTCTCCAGTGTGTATATTTTTAAAAACTATTCCATTACCCTTATGTTTGACTTTGATTTCCCCTGTGTCAATACTATCCACTAATTTAGTTAATCCTTGTTTGACAGTTTTCTTAGTTTCTTCACTAAATCGATTTCCAAATTCTTTAACTGTACCTAATATGTCTGCTACTCCCGACCCTTTTGCTAACTTTTCCATTTCCAAATTATGTCTACGTTTTTCACTTTTTTCAGCTTCGGCTGCTTTCTTGGCATTGACGGCTTGAACTATTCCTGCCGTTCCGCCGGCCATGGCACCTGCGGCTGCAAGCCCAGCAAAGATCAAGGGTAGGAAAGGTAAAAATCCACCTGCCTTTATGTTCTTGTCAATTCTTTCCAAATCTATATCATCTCGCACTTTACAGTGTTTATATGTATCAATAAGTTTTTTAGTTATGCTGATTCTTTTACCATTGTAAGTAATTGTAGTTGGCTTTTCTGTTTCGATAGCGTCTATTATTCTTTTTACTAAAGTTTCGGGTTTCATTTTTAAGGGATTAATTTATTCTATTCGAATCATCCGTCTGTCGGATATTTTTATTATATGTTTTGCTTCTTCCAATAATAAACAATAACCGGTTACATCTCCTTGTGTTTTTTCGATATGAATATTTATGTTTACTCCAGTTTTGAAAAGATCTTCTTGATGAGCTGATAGATCAAAACAGAAGATTGGGTGATTAATTGCAAAATCTACATATCCAAACTGAGGTGGATTTCCAAATAATTCACACATATTTTTATAATTTCTATACAATTCATTATAATCCTTTGTGGATGGATTAATAGTTAAAGGTTGGTTAGGATAATTATCGTTGTTTAATCTTACTTGAACTTTACGGATTATAGGATCTTGAGTTTGGTTCATTGCCACTCTAAAGATATTGTTGTTATTTGTCTGAGAATCTGGTAAGTTCTTGAAACCAACTATTAAATATCTTGCTGGTTTAATGCTGTTAGTGATTGGCCATGTTGTGGATTCTCCAGTTAAAGTCATGCTCCCTACAGTGTTGCGCCGAAGAAAAGCTATTTCAATGTCTTTAGTTAACGAGTTGAATATTCTCGTTTCTACTTCAATTGATGGTGTTATTACGGGTATGAAAAGTTGGAGATTTGTTATTTCTAATTTTGCATTTGAATTAGCTTCTCCAAAGAATATCTTATCGTCATTAATTTCTCTTTGTAAATGAATTTTAAATGGTAAACCTATAGAAACTTTTCGATGTTCTAAAAGACCGAATAAAGGATATAATTTCCAATTGACGTAATTACCCCATCTATTATCCTCAACAACATTATTGTACTGATTTACTCGTTTGTCAAACCCATGGTTTACTGCTCTACCGATTCTCTCGATGCTATTTCTGGCAATGACTCTCATTCTAGCGATATCAGCATCGTTAGCTACAGTTTTTACTGGTTCTTTTAAAACGGTCCCATCACCAACATCGGGTATCCAACCCGAGACTGAATCGTAGTTTTTGGGGTAAAGGACTGTTTTCAACATTGTGTCAAATTCTCCAGGGTGTTTGATGGTTTCTATGGGGTTTGATCCCGCTTCCAAAACCATTTCGCTAAATAAAGAAGGAAAGAAATTATTTTCTAATGTTGTATTAGTCTGTGGGACTCTATTTTCATTTGCTGTTCCGTCCTTGATTTTGAAATCGCATCTGAAATAGGCATCGGAAAGTAATAACCAATTTGACAGACTATTGATCTCGAAAGTGACCCTACCACCATCATTCAATTGTGATTTAGACCCCACAGATGCATTAATAATAATGTAATCCTCTTTCTTACGAGTAAATGAATAAAGAATTGGATCGTATAATCTAAAAATTGGATCAAGAATTTTATTTGCCATTTTTAGAGGAATTATTTTGATAAAATACAATACATTTACTATATGCATATGTATCAGGAGGGATTGAATTGATTCGCGATCTGTTCTCCACCACCTAGCTCTCCAAAGTAGGAACATCAAGGTACATTAGACAACACAAAAATCACATTCCCGACCTATTGCTCTCTCCCAACCACATAGTAGTTCACCATTGAACCACAAACCGAACACCCAGATCGTCTCGAGCTAACCCACGAGCTCTACTCTACCAGCGGAGTGTTGTAATTCCCATAGAAGTAAGCAATCAGAGCCGAACTTAGCGAGTTCCTGCCCCACGATCGACTGACTAATTATTGCCAAAGTACGTACTTTTATACCCTGTTATGTTATGCACTGCACGTTTCATAACAACTTGCTGATTGACTTAAGCATATTTCCGATTGAATGTAAAAAAGCGAGGGACACATATTTTTGTTAAGTCTGATCGTTTCGGATTATATAAAACAGGATGTAATATTAATATATCTTACTTCCTTGTGTTAGAGACTAATAAAATGTGTCTACCGGATATGATATCACCTGACATAGAAAGCAGATATAAACAAGAAGCCATTTTGAATAATGTGTAATTTTTATTGTTTTTTTATCAATTATACCGTCTAATGAAGGGATAATAGGATTCTGATTAAGTTATTTTAATAGTTCAAGATGTCGGGCAATGGAATCTATCTATCAAATTATGTTTCTGTGTGGGTTACTAGTGCAACTTATGTCTGACCTATAGTCAACAATTGTGTATAATTAACTTCGTGTGTGCTATTATGACTCACCCCTCAAACCACTACAGATTGACAAAGGAATGTTTCTGTGTATTGTTAGTGAATTCTATGTTGAAACACACGTCATATTTTACTTCCTTATATTCACTACAGACTCATAACATCACATCAAATCATATTGGACTTCTGAGCAGAGATAAAAATTTGCCTGAATTCCAAATTATTTAATCACATCAAATCATATTGGACTTCTGAGCAGAGATAAAAATTTGCCTGAATTCCAAATTATTTAATCACATCAAATCATATTGGACTTCTGAGCAGAGATAAAAATTTGCCTGAATTCCAAATTATTTAATCACATCAAATCATATTGGACTTCTGAGCAGAGATAAAAATTTGCCTGAATTCCAAATTATTTAATCACATCAAATCATATTGGACTTCTGAGCAGAGATAAAAATTTGCCTGAATTCCAAATTATTTAATCACATCTAATGTATATAATCATTCATATGTATATAATATCTGTAGTGATAAGGAAGATGTTGAGTTTTAACATGAATTCTCAATCAATTCATTAGATAAAAGTTTCCAATCTGTAGTGATTTCATGTAACCCTTTGTTAATTCTCCGAGACTTTCGAATTTTTTCGCTCTGAGAATTGACCTTAAAAGGGGTATACATGAAAAATTAAGGTATTGAAAACCCTATCTGTTTATTCTACAATATTTAGTAGGATTTACAACCAAAATGGGGGACATCAAATTCAATACCTAATTGGAGGGAGGTAAATTGATCACACGAAGAAAAAATATGGTTTTGTTGGCTTATAGGTTAACATAGGGTACTGAGTCATTCATCTCAGAAACATTTAATTTGAGGAGATGATTCCAATATTTGATTATTTTGAACTATTGAATTTCTTTTTCAGTTATTCCCATGATTCCCTTCTACAGATAGAATAATTGATAAAAAAGCAAAATCCTTCAAAATTCTCATCTAAATGGCTTTCTTGTTTCAGCAATGTTGAAAGGAAGATATGTAGGTATTAGGTAAGTATTAGGTAAGTATTAGGTAAGTATTTTTAAGTATCCATCAACATGAGTAGCCAGTCCACGCTTCATGTTTAGAAAAATTAATTGTAGTCTGAAATATTTTTTCCAAGAAGAGTTACCTCACTTTAATAAAGGGAAGGAACAAAAAACCAGACCACATCAATTTTTTTTTGGTGGAATTAATGTTTTAATGGGGGTTTTTCCTGTATTGTTCATGTTTTAAAATTAAACTCATCCTATTTTTAATATGCTTTTTTGATGGAATGTAGGAAATTTATTGAAGGTGTTTGTCGTAAGAATTCTATGAAAAATGTAGGCTGTTTTATGAAATGTAGGGTGTTAAGGTGTGTTTTGGGAAGACTCAATTTGGTTGCAAGTTTCCCCATGGGATGAAAATGGCATGGGGAAAGGTGCGACCTAATTGAGTCTTCGTATACTACTTGGGAGTGGCGTTGGCAAGTTGGGCAATGCGGAAAAATGAAAATCAGGTTCAACCCCCCTCTTTCCAATCCCTTTTAGAGATAATATTCTTATGTAGTTTCCTTCATAAATTAGTCACTGGATAAACTCTCCATTATTATTAATTCTACATTTCAGTTTATTGAAGTAGCAAAAAACCTAAAAGTTGACAGAAGGGGGTTGGACAATGTTTTGTCATATCGAAAATACGTGGTTCTTCTCATGAATTCCTCATACAAAAGGGAGGAAATGTGCGGTATGACACTAACTGGCGATTCCAAGTTCGACACCAGTCTATGCAACTATAATAGGTAGGTAACCTGTAAAATCTATTTCATATTTCAATATTTGTAATTATTAATCCTTTTGTGTTTCCGCCTTTTTATTTGTCTGCTTAGAATTCACAGTAATTCTGCAATCCTCACAGAAAGCATAAGCATTTAAATAGCAACTGACTGTTTGTTATAAGCATCTCAAATCTATCCATCCGATTTAAAAAAATGATATATATTCATTCATGTATTTTTATACGCCCACACATTAATGTGAGTGTATATAGTTGTCGCCCCTGTCTGTCTGTCCACGTCCACAATTGTTTGTGGACACGATATAGAGCTGGTTTCTTGATGGATTTTGACGAAACTTGGTGTGAGTGTTTGTAATCACCCAAGGATGAACCGAAAAATATTTCATGGGTTATTGCCCTTGCTTTTGAAAATATATTGTGGACACCATAGAGAGCTGATTTCTTGATGGATTTTGATGAAACTTGGTATGAGTGTTTGTATTGACATTAGGATAATCCCTATTGAATGTCAGAAATATCGAATAAATATTTGATGAATTATTGGCCTTGTTCTTTAAAACACGTTAATTTTTCAGCCTGTTACACTCCCAAAGTTGTGGACACGATAGAGAGCTGGTTTCTTGGTGGATTTTTATGAAACTTGCTGTGAGTGTTTGTAATCACACAAGGATTAACCCATGAGTTATCGCCCCTTGTTCTTTAAGACATGTTAATTTTTCAGCCCGTTACACCCTCACAGGATAGAGAGCTGGCTTCTTGATTGATTTTAATGAAACTTGTTGTGAGGATGAAACATATTGAAAATCAGACAAATCTTAATATATTTAATTGGTTATTGCCCTTGTTTTTGTAAATGTGTTGTGGAAACAATAGAGAGCTTGTTTCTTGGTGGATTTTGATGAAACTTTGTGTTAGTGTTTGTATTGACCTTGGGATACACCTTATTGAAATTCAGAAACATCAACAACTATGTGAATGCTCTATATATTTTAGGATGGAACCTAAACGTTGGTTGCCCTTGTTTTATGCATATTTCAGTGACATAATTGTTTTTTCCAGGAAACTTTTACCCATGGTTTTACTCTTGTAAAAAGAGAAAATGTCATTCTCAGAATCTTTCATTTACTGACCACTCTTGTCAATCCCCCGGACGAATTGGCTGCCATTATAAAAGTGGGCGTATTACGATGGCCATCGCTATTTTTTAATTAGTCATAACATCTTGTCTCGTTTCCAATCAGGTTTTACTGAAAATGATTCAGCGGTATATCAACTTATAGATATTTATAATAGCATATCACAAACCCTTGACGTAGGCGGGGAAGTTAAAATGTTATTTTTCGACATAAGTCGTGATTTTAACAGAGTTTGGTTTGAAGGGCTCATACATAAGCTTAACTCCATCGGTATTCGCGGATCCTTTTTATATCTTTAATACAAAATTACCTTGAAAACAGAACTCCGTCTAAAACCTCATGTGTGACATTTTCAAGAAAGCAACAGCCTTCCGTTTTTTCTCTCGATTTTAACGGCACTATTTTGACCGACGTAACATCTCATAAACATCTTGGTATTTACCTCAACAACACTTGCTCATGGACTACACATATCGATTATTTGGTATCAAAATCATCAAAAATGATTGCCTGCCTACGACATCTAAAATATAAAATCAACCGCAAAATCTTTGGAAACATTATACAAACAGTTTATTCTACCAATATTCGACTATGGTGATAGTCTCTGGAACAACTGTAGTGACGTAGATGCATTGAAACTTGAAAAATTAAATTTAGACTCACTTAGGACAATAACCGGTTTAGTCCATGGCACATCCCATCACGTTCTATATAAAGAATCCGGATTCTCGAGTTTGCAAGACCGTCGCCTTTTTCATCAACTGACCATCTTCCATAAAATGATTCACAGGCTTACACCCCAATACCTAAGTATTCTAGTTCCTCCTCAGGTTTCCGTTATCCGTTTGAGTGGTAGTACATAATTAAAGTTAGTTATGATATATTTTTCATATTAGTAAAATAAAAAATCTATACCGAGTGCAGCATGAAACCGTCAAAACACACCGGAGGAACAACATATTGCCTTGGGCACATGCTACTGAAAGCCCTCGATTTAACCTTCTTTAAGGTATCATTTCAAAACAATTCGTCAACTTTAATATAGACAAATATGGAAATGAAATGTGACGTTAACATATGATGCGACTGTGTCATACCATAATAATAATACGTAAGTTTATGTATATATATATTTTTCAAGTCAAATGAGCCTAATTAAAAAATAATAAAATAATACCTTTTCTTTTTTAGAGGGACTTGGGCTCGAGACTCCAGCATCAATTTCATTATTTGTTGTTTTTTTCAGGTTTATTTTTCTCTGCTTTTTTTGGAGTTTTAACCGGAGATGGTGATTTTCTTGTAAGTAAGCTTATTGCCATGTTCCTTCAGCAACGTTAGACATTTGCATTATCTACCGTTGCTGGATTGACGGGGTTTTCTCGTCATTATCAACTAATAACCTCGTTTAAAAAACACTATACGTCACATTCAATTTATGACCGTTGAGACTCGATTATCACAAGGTAAATTTGCTACAAGAAATTTGACGTCTGGTCATTCGAAAGTTTTCCCGCAATAATTTGTTACAATGAATATAACTGGTCGACAATAATCGTTCGACCAATCAAAGTTAATGACGAGAAAACCTTATCATGATAGCAACGGATTAATGTAATGAAATGAAATGATAGCCGTTGCTAAAGGAACATGGCTTATTGCAGGTGTAGTTTCAATATTATGTCTCTACTAGTTTCTGGAAACAATTAGATGATTTTAAAATTCATTCCAATTCTTTCTTTCCATCTTCATCTATGAAAAAGACATAACATTATTACTCGATAATTTGGAGATGGGGGAAAAAAAATTAAATTCAAAACTACATTACTCAGAACAATGTCATTATAATGACCGTTTGTTATGTCTATCTTTATTTTCAAAAAACTGTTTTGAGAGAGTCAAATAAGCAAACAATATTTTATGTAGGCCTACTCAAATATTGTCTGCTGCTAACAAGTATAGTACATGGATGGTCATGTATCAATCAATTCTACTAATCACGTGGACAACAGGAGTTTACAGTTATCTTTGATCTCATGCCTCTTGTGTTCTGTACTGTACTCATATAAAAATTAATCAGGTGTCACAAATTTAACGGAATTTTATCAACTTATCTTATAATTAGTTTATTCAAGTAGCTTTTGTTTGAACAATAAAGAATAGATTTACAAAAACAATTCATTCCGTTATTAGGACAATTCACCACTTTCCAGTTGCACGCCACCTAGCGACTTTTCGTTGCATAAAAACAAAGATGGTGTCCGATGGGGTCATATGGCCCATAACTTGCAATAACGTTATAAGGGACGGTATGTACCTTTCCAGTTTTCTATGTAGTGTTCTGTCTTATATCTTCTGTCGATTTTATAATTATATGAAATAAACATTTCTCACAAAACATTTGTTTTTATTTATTTAAAACGCCTCTTATTTTGTGAGCGAACAAAGCGGAAGTAGGTTTATCGTCTGCTCGTTATTTTCATTAAATAAAAAGGCCTATTACTTGCGTATTATTTTCGACCAAAAGAATATTCAGCTATCTCCACCTTGTAAGATTCAGGGACGCATCGACAACATCCACAGTAGTGAATTTAAGTTTCAATTATCATCAATATGTTTATTTCCCTTTAATTCATAGAGTCTATGTGAAAACAATAATTATCATAAACATTACCAGCAATTTTTTTTTCAGGTTTTATCAAATGACCTGTAAACAAACCAGATTTTTTCTAACATGGGACAAATTGTTATTGGAATAACATTTCGGAAAATTTCAAATTCCTTGACTTTCCTCACAGCCCTTTCAACATGAACCCTAGCCGCAGCTACCGTCAGAGAATTTTCAAGTTGACTACTTGTGAATTGGTTTTGGCCATGTACAAAATCTGGAATATATTCAGTGGAGAAAGAGCTCTTGATGGACCTCTCTTATTAATGAAATCATATGGTGAGCCATGAGACGTATTACTAGTTCCTGTATAGTATAAAAAGTTGCATTCTGGAAGTAAAAACTGTTAAACCATAGCTATGACGTCATCTATTGTTCTTTTAATTCAATATCCAGAAGAGTGGCTTACGCCAGTGTAAACACCTTTAACACAGTTCACCAACTGTCTATTCTTAAACTGAAACTGTCCATTCTTAAACAGGAACTGTTCATAATTAATTCAAATAATGGACAGATTTACGTTAAGAATGGACGTATAGGTTAAGAATGGACAGTGGAAATTAGGTATAACAAACTTTCAGCAAAATACAAAATTTAATATCTAAACAGTACACGGACGTAATAAGGTTCCATACAAAACATGAGTTCAAAATTTTAAACAAAATGATACGGTTTCTGATTTGAAGGAAAAATGTTTTTCACCTTCATTTGTTTCATCGTCTTTTGCGTTAGCGCCTGTTTTCAATTTTTTGCATGGTGGAGGAGGGGAAGCATTGTGTACCCGTAAAATCTTATTACTCATTTCAGCTTGTTGGTTATCATTAGTACGTATATAGGATCTGATGGCATTTGATTTGTGTCTTCTCCGCAATCAGTTGCTCATCAACGCCCGCTGCATAAAGTCGAGTTGCTGCAGTCGCCCGTAAAGAATGATTGGTGAAGTGTCCTTTTAAGCCTGCACTTTCACATAACTTTTGAACTGTTTTCTGCAACATATGTATCCCAACAGGAGCATCACAGTACCAAACGTCTGTAGAGTAGTTGTTTCGTGGCCTCAAATAGAATGAGTCTAATTTACCATTCTTAGGCCTGAAAAGTATTTTAAAAATGCAGCATACAGATTACGGTCAAGTGATTATTTGACATTACGTTTCTATATAAAAAGATTTTAATGAAATTGCATGCATGTATCCAAAATTGCTGTAATTATTGACGTTTATTTTGTGTTGCTGATTTGGTACCCATCTAGTAATCGGTGGACAGATCGCATTCAGAATTGGTATAAATCAGAAAAAAGTTTATAATTAACGAAACTTAACCTCAAATATTTTTCATACATTTTGACCGGGCATCTCTCGGGATATTCTTTGTTTTCATATGCCCTGGTTATTTTCGGTGCCATTTTGCGATGTTGTAAGCACGAAATTCTAAATATTTAAGGTCATATTCATTTACTTGGATTGTCAGTTGAGATAAAGCACCAGTACAAAGATTACGATGTTCCTGTCCGGCCCTTAAGGCGAAATGGAGACCGAAAGACTAGGGTATCTAATAGTTGTTGTGGACTGCTGGTTCCAAGAATCCTATTATTCCACTTTATGTTTTCGTCTTGCTCATTAATGATATCGGCCTGTCGTCTCTGTACACCTTTTCCCTGACGGATCAATTCTTTCATTTTTGCATCCAAAACAGCCTTCATCAGTAGTTACTGAACTTATAGATTTGAAGCAAGTTTCCCCCATTCCATTTTTCATTTCATGGGGAAAAAACTCGCTTCAAATCTATAAGTTCATGGGGGAAAAAATGCAACCAAATTGAGCGTACCCAAAACAAAACCCCTACATTTCATAAAACACCCTACATTTTTCATAGAATTCTTACAACAAACACCTTCAATAAATTTCCTACATTCCATCAAAAAAAAACATATTAAAAATAGGATGAGTTTAATTTTAAAACATGAACAATACAGATTCGAAGATTATTCAGGCGACGGTATCTTTTCATCTATATTTTCTCTAGGTTCAAAAATCATTCCAAAAGTAGCTGGCTTTGTTTCAAACAACAAATCCCTAATTTCCTCCGGAGCTCAAGCAGTTGGGTCCGTGGCAAAAGCAGGCTTAAGAATAAACGACGCCGTGAAAAAATCCGACGAACTGAAAGAATTACAGCAAATAAGAGAACTACGAAACAAGAGAATAGAACAGCAGGTAAAAGAGGGAAAAGGGTTTAAAGTTATAGGATAAAAATGATAGTCGCTCACGCTCCAAAAACCTATTTTGGTTCCGATATTCAAAAATCATTAGGATATCTTCCTGGATTTCCATGGGCCAAATACTCTGGCGAGAAACATCTTCCAGGTCATAATTACACCGGTCCAGGTACTAGATTAGATCTGCGATTAGACGAAAACGATAAACCAAAACCAGGTGAAGAACCTGTCAATAGAGTTGACGCTGCTGCGCTTAAACACGACATACTTTACAGAAACAAAGACATAAACTTCAGACACGAAGCAGACAAACAAATGATAATCGAACTCGAAAATATTCCAAATCCAACATTCAAAGAGAAAATGCAAAGAGCGATAATCATAAAACTGTTAAAAGCAAAGATGAAATTGGGTATGGGATTGGCAGATGAAATTCATAAAGAATTTAGAAAAAACAAACATTATTTAAAAGTTAAAGTATTTGATAAAGATGAAATATGGTCAGCAGATTTAATTAATATGCCAGTTGAAAGGGGATATAAATATTGTTTAACAGTTATTGATTTATATACACGTTATGCTTGGGTTATTCCTCTCAAAAACAAAACTGGAATATCAGTCAAACACGCATTTGAAACCATAATGAAACAATCTGACAGACGGCCCCAAAAGTTATGGGTAGATAAAGGGAGCGAATTTTATAACAAAAATATGAAATCTGTGGGGTTTGAAATTTACAGTACTCACAACGAAGGTAAGGCTTTAGTTATTGAAAGATTCAACAGGACTCTAAAAAATAAACTATTCAAAAAGTTCACGGAATTAAAATCTCAAAAATGGCTAAAAATATTACCAGAGGTCGTAGACGAATACAATAACAAAATACATTCATCTATAGGAGTGTCACCAGCACAAGCCTCAAAAAATCCAAATATTATTAAGATCAATTAACGCGCAACATAACTACGAAAATGAGATAAACAATTTAAATGTTAAACCCAAATTTAAAGTCGGAGATCGAGTTCGTATTTATAAATATAAAAGTAAATTCGAAAAAGGATATGTTGGTTATTGGACAAACGAAATATTTATCGTAGATAAAGTTAATAGTACATCTCCTCCAACATATGAATTAATCGATCAAGAAAAAGAACAAATTATAGGTAGGTTTTATCAAAATGAACTTCAAAAAACCGACTTTTAAAAATGAATCAATTTCTCGATAAATATGGAACCGATACAACCACAAACTTCCAACTTATGAGATGGGCGAATGAGTTAAACATATCATCGTTTTATTATTGTATGAGAGATGAAATAAATAATCTCAAAAGTAAGAAAGGTAAATTCTACGCTATAACAAATATACACACTTCCGATCAGAAAGGTGTTCATCATTCTGCTTTGTACAAAGACTCTAACTTTTATTTTTTCGACTCTTTTGGATTAGATCCCACTGAAGAGATAATGAATATAACTAATCAACCAATTAAATCTTCTACATTTCAAATACAAAAGCCGGATCAAAAGTTTTGTGGACAACTTTCACTTTGGGTTTTATATCAGTTGAGTTTAGGAAAACAGTTCGAAGAAATTGTAATAAATTTAACTCAATAAAAATGGCAAATAAATTTGGTTTAGGTGCTTTAGCTTTAGATACTAAAAAACCAAACACTACATTTTCAATCAATAAAATCAAACCATATTTTGTGGATCAAATCGGAGACATTCTTCAGGGTGATATTGATATGAATAATTTTGGTATAACTAATTTAAAATCTCCGGAAAACGATAATGATGCTGTTCATAAGAAATATTTAATGGATCAAATAAATTTAATTGAAGTAGATAAAAACCATTTAAAAGATCGAATAGCTGATGTGAAAAGATTCTTCAAACGACAAATAAATAATAAAGATTTTATAAATGAATCTAAATTGAAAGAATTAGATTATATTGATGATGGTAAATTACAAAAAGAAGTAACAAGTTTAAAAAGTTTTATTCAACAACAATTAGTCAATACAGTAGATAAAACTCAATTACAAAATTTAAGGTCATTAATATCTAAATTAGATGACAAGATTACAAAGCAAAAAGTAGATCTTAAACAACTAATATCCAATATTAATCCAGGCATAAGTGAAGACAAATTAACCGCATTAGAAAGTAAACTTAGTGATGATAGCGAAATACAAAAACAAATAGAATCTATTCAACAACAATTAGTCAATACAATAGATAAAACTCAATTACAAAATTTAAGGTCATTAATATATAATTTAGATGATAAACTAACAAAGCAAAAAGTAGATCTTAAACAACTAATATCCAATATTAATCCAGGCATAAGTGAAGATAAATTACAACAAGAATTAACTGCTCTGGAAACTAAATTTAAAACTGAATTACAAAACGAACTAAAATCTATTGATGATAGTGAAATTAAAACTTATATTCAACAACAGATAGAAAATATTGATGATAGTGAAATTAAAACTTATATTCAACAACAAATACAAAATATTGATGATAGTGAAATTAAAACTTATATTCAACAACAAATACAAAATATTGATTATAGTGAGATTCAACAACGGATAACTACTATTAATAATGAAGTTTTAAAACAGGAAACAAATATAACCACATTACAAAATAATCTCAATGAACTAGAATATATTAAACCCTATTATATCTTTCTTCCATTTTCTAAAGACTATAAAGATTATTCGGTGGAAGAAATCACTGGAGAACTCATTTATAATTATAAATATGGGTTTAAAGTAAATATTAAAAAAGATATAGATACTCATGGAAGATTATCTGATAGTATGACTTATTTTGAGGGGAATACTATAATTGACATATTTTTTCCTATGAAGGTAAAAGTCGATTTACCAATTTATTATCAATTAACTAATTATAACTCTATTGTATCTGTTCACTTTATCAAAAATGGTAACATCGTAGATACTAAAGAATTTAATCCTGGGGGGGGGGGGGGGAAATTTTAATATTTCGTCAAATCAGTTGTATATAGATAACCTTAGAATCTCAATCGAGCCGGTTGAGAAAAGAGAACCTTATGAGGTGGATGATAAAAGAAACCCTTATGAGGTGGGTGATTATGAGCCGGATTATAAAAGATTCCCTTATAAACTTAAGTTATTTGATATGATATTGGAAACGGAAACTCCACCATCAGTAAGCATAGTTAGAAATCAAGAACCACAAAAAGAAGAAAGCAAACAGATTTATGAGTTTTTACGAACAACAGACTTTGAATATGTGAAACTATATTTTGTTCATAATGATCTTTACTTCTCTGTTGATGTTAATAAAAATCAACAATTTAAACATTTTCTAATAGCATTAACAGAAAATATAGGTGGATCATATTTTTTCATAGAAATCTCTATTGAAAAAAAAACAAATTTTTTTGTTTATCGGGATAAGAAGAACAAGGAGTCAAAACAAGAAGCATTCTTAGTACAGATACATGTCACTATTGCACACAACCCTAAGGATGTACGTAGAGCATTATCGGAAGTTCACTTAATTTAACGTTTAAAAATGGAACAAGAAAGTAGACAAAAATACCTGATAGACAAACAAAACGAACTAAAAGTAAAACTAGAACAATATAATAAATGTAAGAAAAGATGGAGTAGAATTGATTCTGCTTTCAAAGCACTAAGTGTAGTTTTAACAGTAGGAACAACAATTGCAACGGCAGTAACTGGCGGATTGATGGTGCCAATACTTATTCCAACTGTATTAGCCGCAATTACTGCTATTCAAACCTCATCTTGTGGATTGATTGCTATGGGTTTTACATCCAAACAGAAATCTTATTTTAAAAAGAAAACAGATATCTTAAATACATATCTTAATAAGTTGTATATTTTCTTCGAAAGATCAAGAGAAGATAAGATCATTAGCGTTGAAGAGTTGGAAGAATTTAATGAAATTTTGGATAAATTTAATATACAAATATCAGCAATAAAAGATAATAAAAAGAACTCCAAAAATTAAGTAATTAAAAAAAAACATATAAAAAATATGAATAACATTGAAATTATAGACGATGAAACATTCATAGAAAACGTACTATTTACCGATCTTATCAGGGCTATTACTCATAAATTTTCAACATTTAAGGGTCAAATTGAAATAGATGGTAGGATAATCGAGAATGGAAATCACAAACAATTCATGAAACTTCTTGGTTTCAATGCCAAAACTTTTAAGACCATTTTGTCTAATATGGATGCAAAATCTGACTGCTCGGATTGGTATTTTACAGGGAAAATAATTTTACGTAGAGACAATTTTAAGGAAATAAGAAGATCAAACGCTGGTAGAGGAACTGAACTACTTAAAAAGATAAATGAATATAAAGGTAGAAATTGTTATATACCAACAGATGGTAACTGTTTTATCAAATGCGTAAATCATGTTTTGAAAAAAGATTTAACAAATAAATTTCAAACATTCATTAATACATTTCCAAAAGCGAATAGAAAAGGAGTAATGACAGCTGCTAGAATTAATAAATTCAATGAGAAATGTAATACTTCATTTCAAATTTACACTCCCGAAAATAGAAATGTACGCCCCGCCCTCACAGATGTAAACAAGGACAAGGCATTAGATTGGGTTTTATATTTACATAACTCACATTTCTGTCTTATAAGAAGAAATCAAAAAAAATTAGGGATTAAAGAAATAGAAGATAATTATGAACAGGTATGGAAAACATGTAGAGATGATAATGCTGTAAAAGAAGTATCACCTTTGAAACTAAACGTATTTTCAAATATGAGTGATGATACTTTATTCGCTTGGGACTGTGAAACGTATTCAGATAGTGAAACGCGTAAAGCAATTCCTTATTCATGTACGTTAATTAATTTAGAAAAGCTAAGAAAAAAGTTAGAGATGATACCTCCCACTGATAATATTCCAGAAGCATTTTATAACAAACTAATGAAAATAGTAGAAATATTTGTAGGCACAGATTGTATAGATCAAATGTTGAAATATTTAGGTAAATATGATAAAAAAAGATTAACATTGATTTCTCATAACGGTAGTGGTTTTGATAACTGGATCGTAATTAAAAACGTAAAGAAACTAACACAATGTCCACTAATAACACCCAGAGGAATTCTTTCTTTACCATTATCTAATCCATACACTGATGAAGATTTACAGAAAAGATGGAAACGACAGAAAGATATAAAAAGTAAATCCAATTATTTACAGCATATTAATTTCACATGTTCCTATCAACACGAAGCATCTAGTTTAGCAACATGGGGAAAGTCGTCTAATCTACCAATGAATATGAGAAAGATCGTTGATGTAGACATTGCAAAATATACCAAAGATAACTGGGAAATTTTAAGACACGAATGGGAACCATATGCAAAGCGAGACACCCTATGTCTTGGAGCATGCTTGATAAAATATAACAAAGTTATGAAAGACGTTGTATTCCAGAGCGTTTCTAATAATCTAACGGCTCCATCTCTATCTTTAAAGGGGTGGTATTATTTGTATCATTACGATAAAGAAATGGTTGAAGAACCATATTACGAAAGTACAAGACTCGTACCAAAACATACTGAAAAACAAAATATTGAAAAGGTTTACTCACACACTAACCCTTTTATAAGACATTTTATAAGACGCTCTATTAAAGGAGGAAGGGTTTCTGCAAATCGAAAAATATTTACAACTGATAAAATCAATGAAATTTGTGATGTATTAAAGGAATATACACAAACAAATGACGACAACATAATTGATTTATTTAAAGAATATAGTAAAAGTGATAAAGATAAAACAGAGGTTAATTCAAAACTTAAAAATATAACATGTTCTAGACTGATGGCATTTGATGCTAACGGTTTGTATGCTTCTGCTATGTCAGATTTAGATAGTGTATATCCCAAAGCAGAAAGTGGTAGACCGTTTTTACCAGAAGAAGAAGAAGAATTTGTAAGACTCTTCAATGAACAAAACTTTAGACCCAAAACTGCTATTTTAACAGTTTGGTTTGAGTATCCCAAAAACATGTTCTTCCAACCGATACCAGCTAAAGATAAAATTAGTTTTACGAACAAAGAAGGAAAAAAGGAAACTGGCACTAAAATAAGATTCAGAAATGGTTTCTGTTCAGATGTTTTAACATCGGTCGATATTCAAGAAATAGTAAAAGCTGGTGGACGAATTATTAGAATATTAGATGGCATAGTATACGAAGAAAACTTTACAACTCCTCCCTATAGAGACTACATTTTAATTTTGAGAGATCTAAGAAATCAATTCAAAAGGGATGGCAATATCGTTGGTAGTAATTGCATGAAATTATTAGGTAATACCCTGTATGGGAAATCTATTCAGAAGGATATATCTTCATCAAAACATCTTTGGAATGACGTAACTTTAAAGGCTAACTTTGATTCACATGTTAAACACTATGAAAAAATAAATGAGACTCAATACATTGTTGATATAGAAGAAGAAGAAAAAGAAATTGACGATGTAAATAGTAAATCTACACGACTTACACCCAGTCATTTGGGATCATTCGTATTATCGCACAGTAAGAAAATAATGAACAATTTTATTCACGTAATAGATGGGTTTTATCAACCGGAAATATACTATACCGATACTGATAGTTTATACATTTCATCTAGAAATTGGAATAAATTAAATGAAGCTGGATTAGTATCCGAAAATGAATACTGTAAAGGAAAGAATGATTACGGTGATGGTGGAATTATATTCGGTTTATATTTAGCGCCGAAAGTCAAATACAATATCATACTAACTTCAGATGGTGTTTTAAAAGAAAAGAAAACATTTAAAGGTTATTCTAATGATAAGATAACTGTAGACGATTATATTCGGTTGGCTAGTGGATATGATATATCAAATGAATTTAAGAGAAATTGGGAAAAAAGTTTCACAAATGGAGTAGTTATTCCAAGGGATGATGATAAACAAAAGAAAGTTTTTAGAAGTTATTTAAATCTTGTAAAGAGAAAGGCTCCAAATAGTGAAGGAATCATGTATCCTTATTGTAATAAAGATGAATTGAGTTTGGATGAAAACTATGAATGTGATGATTTCGATTATCTAACTATTCAAGAAGAGAATGAAGAGTTACTTAATTCTTTTTAAATGAAGTTGAATAACAATTTCTTCGTTTCCAAAGTCTATAAACCTATTTTTACCATCTTTGATTTCCAGATTTATATCTTTGATCATAAAGGAATTAAGTGGTAAATATGTTGTTTGAAATGGTTTTTCTATAATTCTATATCCAATCGGAACAGTGAATGTTGGAAGACTGTAAATAATCTGACGTTTGTATTTATTGAAAAATCCACCGTTTATTAAATTGCAATGTATATTGATCACATCGACATCATTCTCGATATTAGCTTTATGTGGTGCTATAGTAGATTGGGTGTATACTCGTTTATCAAATCCTAGTAACGTATTCAATGAATTTTCTACGTTGAAATCAACTTGACTATTATTTCTTAATATCAATTTCATTTTGTTCAAATTTAAATTACCTTCGAATTCAATATTGTTTTTACCATTGACACTTCCTGCGTATTCAGATAGGTATTCGTTAATGGCTATGTATTCGTAACTTCCTGGTAGTAAACTTATGGTTTTGAATGTTGCTCCATTATCTGTTGATATTTTTATTTTGTTATTATCTTCGTTGATATTTCTAATGGAATTGTAAACAGAGAAATACTTAAATCCCAATTCATATTCTTGATTTCGATCGAGTTCATACTCATAATCTAGAGATAATTTAATGTCTGATTTATTTGAGGTGATGACGAATAGTTGACTCATTTTTAATAACACTTTTATAATCATTTTTATCTATGATACCTTTTTGTAGGAGTCTTTTTAATATACAATTTAATTCATTATATTGTCTGTGTGATTGATGTCCTTCCTTCATTGCTGCTAATATTATTTGTAATCTATTAAGCAATTCTTCGTTGTTGTCGGATAAAAAAATTACACCATCTCCTGTATGTCCCAAAAAGTCATCGATTTCTTCTATAATATCATCAGTGTAGTTATCATCACTACCATCGGTGTTATCATCTAATTCTTTTTCCAGTCTTCTTAATCTTAAAGTTTTTGGTCCTCCTGTCCTTTTCGATGTAAGAATGTCCACGTATGAATTCAAATCTTTGAAATTATAATCTTTATCATACCCATTCAAAAGATTAATCATACCGGGTGTTAAATCATATACAGCGTCTATTCTGTCAATCTTAAATGTTGGGTTGTTTTGATTGAAACGTATCCTAAAACCGTTAAGAATCAATCCATCCTGATCAATTGTTGGCTTTATTGTTTTGGCTAGGGTTGGATTTGGATTTGAAAAATAACGTTTTATATCATCTAATGTCCTGATTACGATTCCATCATCTTCAATGGGATATTCTATTTGTGGAGGAGATTGTTGAATTTGTTGTTTAGGAGCTTCTAATTTATTCTTGATATCCTCTTGACTTTTTAATATTGGTTTAAATAAAGTTTGTAGATTTTCCGTTAATCCAAGTTGTTGTAATCTGTTATTTTCAACTTGGGTCTTTATTTTATTCTTAGCTTTGATATATTCTCTATTTCTTTTTAAAATATTATTCCATTCCATTTTTAAAAAAATAAATTAACATATGTTGATCATTACTCTTTCACCCGCAGGTTTTCTGGTATTAACGAATACATATCCATGTTCCTCTGGATTTCTCCATTGAGCTTTACAAACCTTTTTAAACGAATCTCTGTCCATTCCGTGATTTATCGACTGTATGATTTGAGATAAATCTTTATCGTTTAATTCAAATAATAAAAAACAATTAGCATTTTTTCTAATAAACATAGAATCCATCCCGTAAAAAGATTGGGATTGGTATAAGCAGTGACAGTTGTGATGTCTTCCCTTCGTGAAGAATTCTTGTTGAACAGATTGATTTTTTTGCGCTACGCAGTCGTCAAACAATATTAAGTTCTTTCGTTTGCTATCAATATTAGACAAGTCCAGATCATTTACATTTTTTGTCAGAAACACTTTTATGTCAGTTGGATTGAAAGATGGATTCTTTTCTTTTATGAAGGTATCTAAGATATCTTTTATTTCCATTTCTTCTTTATCGTAATATTGAAATAATTCTTGAACATATTTCTTTGGTAAATATTCTAAAGCTTTGAGAAATTGATAATACGATTGTTCTGGTGTTGTTGTGTAGATATATAGAGAATCGAAATCTAAAAGGTTGGGTGTTGTCAACATGTTAAAAGTGAGATGAGTTTTCCCAGAACCTGAACTACAGCATATACACATGAGCATTGGATTATTAGGAAATATTTCTGAATGATTAAATTTCCTTCCCATTTTTATGTACCAAAAATTACACCTTCTCCTTTATACTTTGAAAGATATATTCCTTCTCCACTGTGTATATTTTTAAAAAATATTCCATTACCCTTATGTTTGACTTTGATTTCCCCTGTGTCAATACTATCCACTAATTTAGTTAATCCTTGTTTGACAGTTTTCTTAGTTTCTTCACTAAATCGATTTCCAAATTCTTTAACTGTACCTAATATGTCTGCTACTCCCGAACCTTTTGCTAACTTTTCCATTTCCAAATTATGTCTACGTTTTTCACTTTTTTCAGCTTCGGCTGCTTTCTTGGCATTGACGGCTTGAACTATTCCTGCTGTTCCGCCGGCCGTGGCACCGGCTGCGGCCAAACCTGCAAAGATCAAGGGTAGGAAAGGTAAAAATCCACCTTCCTTTATGTTCTTGTCAATTCTTTCCAAATCTATATCATCTCGTACTTTACAGTGTTTATATTTATCAATAAGTTTTTTAGTTATGCTGATTCTTTTACCATTGTAAGTAATTGTAGTTGGCTTTTCTGTTTCGATAGCATCTATTATTCTTTTTACTAAAGTTTCGGGTTTCATTTTTAAGGGATTAATTTATTCTATTCGAATCATCCGTCTGTCGGATATTTTTATTATATGTTTTGCTTCTTCCAATAATGAACAATAACCGGTTACATCTCCTTGTGTTTTTTCGATATGAATATTTATGTTTACTCCAGTTTTGAAAAGATCTTCTTGATGAGCTGATAGATCAAAACAGAAGATTGGGTGATTAATTGCAAAATCTACATATCCAAACTGAGGTGGATTTCCAAATAATTCACACATATTTTTATAATTTCTATACAATTCATTATAATCCTTTGTGGATGGATTAATAGTTAAAGGTTGGTTAGGATAATTATCGTTGTTTAATCTTACTTGAACTTTACGGATTATAGGATCTTGAGTTTGGTTCATTGCCACTCTAAAGATATTGTTGTTATTTGTCTGAGAATCTGGTAAGTTCTTGAAACCAACTATTAAATATCTTGCTGGTTTAATGCTGTTAGTGATTGGCCATGTTGTGGATTCTCCAGTTAAAGTCATGCTCCCTACAGTGTTGCGACGAAGAAAAGCTATTTCAATGTCTTTAGTTAACGAGTTGAATATTCTCGTTTCTACTTCAATTGATGGTGTTATTACGGGTATGAAAAGTTGGAGATTTGTTATTTCTAATTTTGCATTTGAATTAGCTTCTCCAAAGAATATCTTATCGTCATTAATTTCTCTTTGTAAATGAATTTTAAATGGTAAACCTATAGAAACTTTTCGATGTTCTAAAAGACCGAATAAAGGATATAATTTCCAATTTACGTAATTACCCCATCTATTATCCTCAACAACATTATTGTACTGATTTACTCGTTTGTCAAACCCCTGGTTTACTGCTCTACCGATTCTCTCAATGCTATTTCTGGCAATGACTCTCATTCTAGCCTCATCAGCATCGTTAGCTACAGTTCTTACTGGTTCTTTTAAAACGTTTCCATCACCAACATCGGGTATCCAACCCGAGACTGAATCGTAGTTTTTGGGGTAAAGGACTGTTTTCAACATTGTGTCAAATTCTCCAGGGTGTTTGATGGTTTCTATGGGGTTTGATCCCGCTTCCAAAACCATTTCGCTAAATAAAGAAGGAAAGAAATTATTTTCTAATGTTGTATTAGTCTGTGGGACTCTATTTTCATTTGCTGTTCCGTCCTTGATTTTGAAATCGCATCTGAAATAGGCATCGAAAAGTAATAACCAATTTGACAGACTATTGATCTCGAAAGTGACCCTCCCACCATCATTTAGTTGGGATTTAGATCCAACACTCGGAGAAACAATTATGAAATCCTCTTTTTTTTTATTAAATGAATAAAGAATTGGATCGTATAATCTAAAAATTGGATCAAGAATTGTATTTGCCATTTTTAAGGGGATAATTTTAGGTTTTTTCCAATCAGTAATTTAAAACTATAATTTGTGCAAAAATAAGTCATTTTTATTATACAAAACAAAATAACAATTCAAAAAGACATATATATAAGTTCAACAATGTATATACTATATTATCAACTCATAGCAACGTTGTTAATGAGAGCCACTGTAGTGTCCCTGCATGGAAACGGCAATAAACAGACCGTTGTTAATGAGAGACACTGTAGTGTCCCTGCATGGAAACGGCAATAAACAGCCGTCTATAGCAACGACAGTAAACACACGGTTACTAATCAAGGCTTCTATAGTGTCCTTGCATAGAAACGATAGTAAACAACCCGTTGTCAATGAGAGCCACTGTAGTGTCCCTGGGTCGATATTGTACAGGAGAAAATTCCACAATATATAATGAATAACATTATCGATTGAAAGTCACAGCTTTTGTTGAAATAACATAACAAGTATATTGATTTTTACAATAATGTTGAAACTGTGATAACTATACAAACTTATTCTTCTTTCCAAAACGCCGCTTCTACAGGATTAATAGTTAACTCCCGTTCAATTTTGGGAATTGACTTAATAATTGTAGAAATAGGCATTGACAATTTCTGTAGTTTCGGGTAGTCTTTAACGAGATCGGCAAGTCTTCTTAAGCTTTTACTCCAAGATACCGAAATAGTTAATTCTTTTTCAACGAAAGCGTTAAAGGTTCCCATTTTTAAAATTGAAAGTTTTTTCAACCACAATCCAAATACTACATAATACTGGATCGATCGAGAAGAATGTCGTTTTATATATTTATCACATTTCACAGTTATTTCTTCAACGTTTGTGTTTATAGTACTGTCAAAAGGTGGTATTTCCAAAGCCGCTTCAACAGAACACAGTAATGTTTTTAAATGTTTTAAATAATCTTCGGGTGTTTTAGGAAGCGGCTGTTCAAATTTAAGTTCCTTTGGTCTTTTACACAGGTTTTTTTTGTGTCCTTGATGAAATGTCTGCGCGCTTAAAAATCCATTCGTTTCCAATTCTATTTTAACTGTTTTGTAATGATGTAAATGGTCCTCGTGGTAAGTAATGTGTTCTTGTATTGCTGTTGCAATATCCTCTGGGGCTGAAACAAATATCAAATTCATATTATATATCAAAACAATATATCAAAAAACACCAAGCTTATTAATCTAATATATCAAATTACATACCTGGGGCTGTGTCCATATTTTCTTCACTCATTTTTGCTAGAAGGGCGAACTAATGTCTCAAATACAGCTTGCAACCTCAATATTATCACGTAATGTATTTGATTAGATTCCTAGAACAGCTTGTTTCCATAGTAATCAATGTATTGACGTTATATATTCATGCAATATTGATCTATAATAAAGACCTAAGGGCGAACTAATGTCTCAAATACAGTTCAATAACCTCAATATTATCACGTAATGTATTTGATTAGATTCTTAGAAATAGTTTATTGATCAGTTCACCATGAATACAGTTAGCTCATAGTTTATTGATCAGTTCACCATGAATACAGTTAGCTCATAGTAATCAAATAATGACGTTTATACGATGATAATGCAACATGATTAAAGGGAACTAAATCTGTCAATCTTAATAAAACCAGACCACAATGGATTTCAAAGATAAATAAATCATTTTCAAATAGTGGGATAATATGTAATTTGAGGTATTTTATGCTAGGTAGGGACTTGATGGAATGTAGGAAATTTATTGAAGGTGTTTGTTGTAAGAATTCTATGAAAAATGTAGGGTGTTTTATGAAATGTAGGGGTTTTGTTTTGGGTACGCTCAATTTGGTTGCATTTTTTCCCCCATGAACTTATAGATTTGAAGCGAGTTTTTTCCCCATGAAATGAAAAATGGAATGGGGGAAACTTGCTTCAAATCTATAAGTTCAGTAACTACTTTCATCCCACGAAAATCACCATCAGCGTAATAACGCGCCCATTTTGTCGCATATGATATTTGATACAAAGTGATTTGTTTATAATCACTGCTTTTTTCATTTTTGATTTCTGCTATGAAATATCCAAGTAAAGTATTAAGATTTTCATTTGATAGGTTAAAGATGTCGCAATGCTCCACATTTAATCCCACTGTCTGTGCCCTCCATTTCTTAAAAAGATTCACTGCCCACTTTGATTTACTTTCAGTTTTTCGTGGATAAGCCATCTTTCACTAAAGTATCCAAATCGTTTTGATTTAGAGGTGTTCCAAAACTAGTGTCGTGAACCTGTGGCTCATCTTCACTTGCAATATCCGAAAATATATCGCTTTTCAAGTTAAAATTTGGCAGGTTTAAATCGACATCAACACTAAACGCTGTTTGCGTTAAAAAATATATCCTCTCCACTTGAAGACATGGTGCTTGACAAATCAATGAATGATTTTCAATTTATTTATTGGTTAAATTCGATGAAATCTACTCAAGGTCCATTCTCAAATAAAGTTAACATTTACGTGTCGCTCACTTAAACGTACCTATATGCAGTAAACAAAGGGGTTTTGAACCTCACTTATACGATTCTAAAAATCCATATTAATCTATTCTTATTTGCCCAATATATTTCAAAAACGATACTTACGTTACTGTCGCCAAGCATTATTTGTATGTTCCAACGTATGCAAAACTAGAATTATTGCTTGTAAGGATATAATATTTAAATTGTTTATTATCTTGTGTTAGGTACACGTGAATTATATAACGAATGTTAGTTGTCCGTACAAAAGTTACACATTTGGGGGAAGTTTTAAACTTGTCGCTAAATTGCATTTTTGGTAAATTCGCCGTAAAAAACAATTTTCAGACAATCTAGTGATTGTTGTATGATGGAATCTGAAACAAGAATATACTTACCATTCACCTTAAATATTCGAAAACCAAACAAAACCAACTTAAGATCAAGTATATTAACCTATAAATCAGAATTGACTATTCAAAGCCACTGTATCGAGAAGGGTGAAATTAAGATGATATTTACGTTATTCAAATATTACAAAGGAAAGATACTCAACATAAAAAACTTGTGTTTGGTTTGTGTGAGAAACACATTATGGATTTTTTTTTTTTGCACAGAGAATTCACGACTGCAACCCAAACGGTCTCCGTGAAAGTTACGCTGGCGCTCTGCAACATATCACGGTAATGAACGGCGGCCATTCGACCGGACTACATCAATGTTATCACGTAATCTCGTGATTCTGGTAGTTCAAGCATCAGAGACGGGTCATTCGAGGCTACAAGTATTTGTAAACAAATAACACGAAAACAAACAGATATGTATTTAAAATGATGATAAAATGCGTAAATGGTGAACAGATAGTCACTACGTATCATTAAATGCACGAGCAGGTGTCAGAAAATTCCTCCACAGATTCTATTGCTATGAACTATATCTATGTCGCGACGTTACAAGCAAGTAGTAAAGCGTCAAAGTAAAGAGTCTCGCGCATGAAAACACAACGAAAAACACCATTCATTACCGAGACAGATTATGGTTTACGGAAACTGCCGAGGATTGCCGATTGGACTGCAACCTTTTCCTTGAGTAATCTGGTTTTTCAAGGGATAGTAGTATTTACGTTACCGGTACTTACGTTATCATACCCACTAATTCTAGTTACCTCCCTTATAAAAACTACGTCAAACGCCACGTGTGAGCTCTAGAGGTGACCTTGAGCCTTCACTTTACGACTGTGACGACTAACGAATAAATAATTAACACAAATATTACTAAATATCCTGCTATAGTAAAGATTTTGAGTACCAGGTTAGTGACTCTTTGATTTTTGGCAGCTTCTAATCATTTTTTTCATTGAATGATTATGAAATGTTTATTAGGAAATCAAATACATTGTGAAATCATGTTAATCGTGTGTAAACGATCTTGATATTTACGTTACACAATGTAACGTAAATATCACTATTTTTTATTGGTAGACTTGATCTTAAAATGTGTATCAATATTTTATTTCATCGATTTAATTTGATATTTTCGTTTTCCTTATGTTGCACAAACAATAAATATAGTAGCTTATTTTAGGTAGTACCGTGAGAGTATTAGGTATTGATAATGACAGAGATCAACGTTTGTCGTTTCTTTTCCAATGTTTGGTCGCTTCACAGGATCAATTTTTCTGATCTGTTAGTATATTAGAGTAAAAATGACCCCATTCAACATGGTTACATTAGCATTTGTTTAATTTCTGCAAGTATCTTATATTTCAAAGCTTATACACTCATGGATATAGGTAACGTAAATATCACTGAATGGTAACGTAAATATTATTTTTGATTATCAGAAAAAATTAGGAAAACGAGAGCCGAAATAAAAAAATGTCACAGAGAGCGGAAGAAACTGAAAGATGGTGAAATATACTTGATAAAAGAGTCGTCTAGAGTTAAGAAATATTACGTTTCATCGAGTTGTTTGACAGAAAAGGATAGAAAGAAACAGAGTAGCTGCTGAAAGAAATGGAAAGCATCGAAGGTTGCTTTAGGAAAGGGCTAGGGAAAGACAAGAGGAAGAGGATACTGATGTAAGTGAAGAGACGAGTGGATATGAATCGTCGAGGCTGGTTGTAAAGCTTCCTCTTCCAAACACCAAATCAAAAAAAGAAAAGACGAACAGCAAAGGCATTGTTGCGCTCTAATAGAAAATGTAAGAAAACAGAAGAAAAAGTAGAGCAGTTACATATGAAATGCAAGACAAACCAGAAAACTATTGAACGGTTACGAGCAAAACTTCGACGAATACAATCACCAGTGAAGGCTAGTACACCAAAAAGTAAAACTAATTCTCTAATGAATTCTTTGAACTTAACCCCCTTAACATATATATCAACTACATATATATTTTATCTGAATTAAAACCCATTATCTGTAACAAAACTTAAATTGTTGATACACAGTTATATATATTTTTCAATCTTCAATAACTTACATGAATGTAGGAGAAAAAAAAGTGATTTGATGATGTGATGATTATTAGTTTTTGCATAGGTATTTCATTGTTTATTGTTTTGTTTTATAGCTGTACATGTATTCAAGGTTAAAACTTACTTCCACCCATGTATGGTCTCCTTATTGTTTCTATGATCTCCATTCTAATGACATTTTCAATATCATTAATTTCAATGTTCGGACCTCTTACCCCCATAGTAGCAGAGCTTACCCATAGGTGGATATCACCCTTGTACTCTTCCTTAATCTGTAAGATAATTAAAAAAGATAGCTTGCCAGGCAAGCCCACTGGCAGCTTTGATTTTAAACCAAAATATTTGATATTTTTAAAAAAAACATTCAACCTTTAGTCATACTCCTCTTTTGAGAGTAGTGGAGAAAGTGGGGATACTAACGACACTTTTGCCCATGTTAAACCTATGGGAGAATTATAAATTATGATGAGGCTACCTCTCGGGAGGCTACCCTCTGACGTCATCATAGCCTCTCAATATTGAAAGCGTGTTTGAACTTGTCCATTAGTGTAAGTAGTGACCTTTTCAACACTTTCTGTTGACCTCAATAATCTGGTGTAACGTATGTGGGTCAATAGTTAGTACAGTCCACTAATACGTTAACCTTACTAAACGTTTTGACTAATGAAAGTTATTTTACCTTATAAAAACGTGATATGTACCCGAAACCCCAAACCTTAAACGCTTCATACTTATGATTCACATTCAGCTTCCATTCAATAATTGAACTTCTTTTCTCTATATTTTATATATTTTTTTTATCTCGTCTCCGTTATACTTTTTATATATTATATTTGTAACTGTAATTACAGGCGAAGCAAATATATAATATATAAGCTACCAGCTTGTTTCTGTATCGTCATTTCATATTGCACTATAATTTGTATTGCAATGCTAAATGAAATAAATATTGTTTAAATCAAATAAAAGATACAATATAGAAAATATGAACTATGTCAATAAATAATGGTTATCAATATTCAATAATTAATTGTATATTTAAATATATGAATGAAAAAAATGCGAAAGTGCATAGGTGGCCACACCAGACAAGGGTCGTCATCCCCAAGGATTCCACTCGTCCACAAGCACAACGAAGCCAAACAATAATAGTCAGGCTGATCAATTGGAGACTGTGCTAGGGTTGAAAGGTAATTTGATCAGACCAGAAATAGACATAGACATATTCTTGATCACGACGGTTAAATAATAATTTGAGAATAAAACAGTAATTTGCTTTGGATTTGAGGACTTTCAGTGTTGTACGCAGTGGCCTTTAACATGTTGATACCTGTCAAATATAACTGCTGGTTCATAGCCAAAGCTCTAGGCATTAATCTTTCCGAGATTATCCATACCCATTTACAGTTGGATGGACTGGAATTATGAGTGAAGATGACTGGACTTTTACACCCTGATAGAGAACCGAACTCTCAAATATATCGGCCTTCATTTCCTCATTTCCAAGCAAAGCATGTTTGTAAAGGTCTATTAATAGAGATATCGAAACCCCCATCTAAGTATGAATTAACACTTACAGAGACATTCAATATTGAAAACGTGTCCAGTATTGTACGTAGTGAAGGTAATTTGATCAGACTAGAAATAGACATAGACATAATCTTGATCACGGCGGTTAAAATAATAATTTGAGAACTAGAACCGTGATAACGGTACTGAGCAGTGCGCAATTTAAACATCCTTGAACGGTTGCATTTTAGTCCTGCATATAAATTAGGTCATGTGACAGAGCTGTTTATAGTTAAAAATCTCTATTTTCAATCGGCTATTAAACCGGAAGTAAACATCGGAAAAGTAAAAAGTAAAACATCATTTGATAGACTTTATCGAGGTCAATAGCTTCAGTTCAGATCAAAAGGTCATTAAACGTCAAGGTCACGAGTTTTGAGCTTTGAAAGTGTTTGCTATTGCTGCATTTCTTTAACAGGAAATAGACAACACTTTTAATCGAAATTAGGAAATCGGCTGTCACAATTTGGTTAGTTATTATTGAGATCAACATTATGTAAATCGGATGATATCCTGATCACTTATATCGATTTAAAGAAAAGTTGGTCATTTCAAGATGGTCGTCTACTAGTTACTTCCGGGTCCAATTTAATCCATTTTTTACAATGAATGTTATGTCATTTTATATCTGCAAAAGAATGTGTCGACTCTCTTTAAAACTCAACAATTTAGGAACCACGTGTTTTTTCGCCAAAAAAAAGCCACGCAGTTACTTTAGAACAATGAACAAAATTTCCAAATTAAAAAAAAGCAAACTGATTAAAATATCTACTATTATATATCAAGTGGAGATAAAGCATAATAAGAAAAGACGATTTTTTGTGACGTACGTGAAATAGGTTCAAACTGACAATTTTCATTTGGCTATAAAACAAGAAGTAAATATTGGACAACAAAAATGAATTCACCATTGGATAGATCTCATTTCGGGCAATAACTTTTGTTCGGATCATAAGGTCAACAAATGGCAAGGTCACAAGTTATGAGCTTTAAAAGTGTTACAATACTTGCTGAATATCTTATACCGGAAATAGATAAACACCATAATCGAAATTAGCAATTCAGCTGCCCTCATTTTGTTGGCAATAGATTGAAAATGCCATAAACATCAAAATTATATAAATCGGATGTCGATTTAAAGAAAACATGTTCATTTCAAGATGGTGGCCAGCGTGTTACTTCCCGTTACGATTTTGTCATATTTTTTTCTTTGTTAGTCATGTTCTTTTATATCTTAAGAAGAACGTAATCAATTAACACGTGTTCTTTTCCCGCCAAAAATAACACTCAGAGTTACTTTAGAACAAAGAACAAAATTCCAAATTTTGATCAAAATATCTAGTGTTATATATCACTGGAAAGAGAAGATAAAGCGTAATAAGAAAAGAAGATATTTTGTGACGTGACGTCACTTGACATAGCTGTTCAAAGTTCAAACTAACAATTTTTAAATGGCAATGAAACCGGAAGTAAATATTGGACAACAAAAATGAATACACCGTTGGGTAGTTCTCATCATGGGCAATAACTTTTGTTCAGGTCATAAGGTCACCCAAATCCAAGGTAACGTGTGATGAGCTTTGAAAATTTTTGTCTTTTCTGAATATCTATTACCGGAAGTAGGCAAACATCATAATCGAAATGAGCAAATTGGCTGTCATCATTTTGTTGGCCATAGATTGAAAATGCCCTAGACATCAATATTATACAAATCGGATGATACCCTGTTCACTTCTCTCGATTTACAGAAAACATGTTCATTTCAAGATGGTGGCCAGCGGGTTACTTCCGGTTACGATTTTATCATATTTTTTTCTTTGTTAGTCATGTTCTTCCATATCTTAAGAAGAAATTGTTACCTATCTTATGAAATCCGTAATTCAGATTAACACGTGTTTTTTTCCCGCCAAAAAAACGCGCAGAGTTACTATAGAACAAAGAACAAAATTAGAAAAAGCAATTTTGATCGAAATATCTAGTGTTATACATTTTTGGAAACAGGAGATAAAGCGTGATAATAATAAAAGATAATTTGTACCGTACATGAATTAGGTCAAGTGACAGAGCTGTTTAAAGTCAAAACTCGACATTTTCAAATGGCTATAAAACCGGAAGTAGACACCGGACAACGAAAATGAATACATCAGTTGATAGATCTCATCAAGGGCAATGACTTTTGTTCAGGTCACAAGGTCATTCAAGGTCAAGGTCACAAGATATGAGCCTTAAAAGTTTTGACTTTCCGAAAATATTAAACCGGAAATAAAAAAAATTCTGAATCGAAATTCAAAAATCGGCTTCCCATGTATTGTTAGCAATCGACTGTAGATCCCATAGACATCATTTTTATTCAAATCGAATGATTCCCTGATTCTGAATATCGATTTAAAGAAGAATCAGTCATTTCAAGATGGCAACTGATATGAAATATCTGGGACAGATTTTTTCATTCCATATTTAGACAATGGTTATTTCTAACATATTGCAAAACGATTTTTTCGAATATCTTAATTATTCCGGAAGTTGAAATTTCAACTTTACAAGCGAATGACGTCAAAACCGGAAGTGATATAAAAATTTTAAAAATACCATTTAGTTAGAAATCAAAATGTTTATACACCTGTAAGTTTTCAAATTGATCGAAATAAAATTGCAAGAGTTAAAAAAACGGTTAAAAAAGTGCTCCAAAAAGTCAGCAGAGAATGTCTAAAAAAGCATTTATGTTGAAAGCTATTATGTAGATATGAGAATAATAAAATAAACAAAAAAAGTTTTATCAAAATCGGTTTAAAAACAGAGGTAGAAAAGGTAAAAGACATCAAATGGGTTTTTCTGTCATATGTCATTTCCGGTTCGACAAAAAAACGCCTTTTTACATTTAAGCAACACCGAGCAGTTAGTGATTGTAGGAAAACATGTGAGATAATGTGTGGCATGCTCCCTTCATACCGAATTACCGTGACCAGAAGTAGACAAAAAAAAAAAAAAAACTAGAACCGTGATAACGGTACTGAGCAGTGCGCAATTTAAACATCCTTGAACGGTTGCATTTTAGTCCTGCATATAAATCAGGTCATGTGACAGAGCGATTTATAGTTAAAAATCTCAATTTTTAATCGGCTATTAAACCGGAAGTAAACATCGGAAAACACAAAGTAAAACATCATTTTATAGATTTTATCGAGGGGAATAGCTTTGGTTCAGATCAAAAGGTCATCAAACGTCAAGGTCACGAGTTTTGAGCTTTGAAAGTGTTTGCTATTGCTGAATTTCTAACCGGAAATAAAAAAACTTTTAATCGAAATTAGGAAATCGGCTGTCACCATTTTGTTAGTAATATATTGAAGATGCCATAGACATCAACATTATGTAAATCGGATGATATCCTGATCACTTATATCGATTTAAAGAAAAGTTGGTCATTTCAAGATGGTGGTCTACTAGTTACTTCCAGGTCCAAATTTAATCCTTTTTTTTTCTATGAATGTTATGTCATTTTATATCTTCAAAAGAATGTGTCGACTCTCTTTAAAAATCCACAATTTAGGAACCACATGTTTTTTCGCGCCAAAAAAGCCACGCAGTTACTTTAGAACAATGTACAAAATTTCCAAATTAAAAAAAAGGCAAAATGATTAAAATATCTACTATTATATATCAAGTGGAGATAAAGCATAATAAGAAAAGACGACTTTTTGTGACGTACGTGAATTAGGTTCAAACTGACAATTTTCATTTGGCTATAAAACAAGAAGTAAATACTGGACAACAAAAATATATTCACCATTGGATAGATCTCATTTTGGGCAATAACTTTTGTTCGGATCATAAGGTCAACAAATGGCAAGGTCACAAGTTATGAGCTATAAAAGTGTTACAATAATTGCTGAACATCGAAATTAGCAATTCAGCTGCCTTCATTTTGTTGGCAATAGATTGAAAATGCCATAAACATCAAAATTATATAAATCGGATGTCGATTTAAAGAAAACATGTTCATATCAAGATGGTGGCCAACGTGTTACTTCCGTTTACGATTTTGTCATATTTTTTTCTTTGTTAGACATGTTCTTTCATATCTTAAGAAGAAATTGTTACCTATCTTATGAAATCCGTAATTCAGATAACACGTGTTTTTTCCCGCCAAAAAAACACACAGAGTTACTATAGAACAAAGAACAGAATTCCAAATAGCAATTTTGATCAAAATATCTAGTGTTATATCACTGGAAAGAAGAGTTAAAGCGTAATAAGAAAAGAAGATATTTTGTGACGTGACGTCACGTGACAGAGCTGTTCAAAGTTCAAACTAACAATTTTTAAATGGCTATAAAACCGGAAGTAAATATTGGACAACAAAAATGAATACATCGTTGGGTAGATCTCATCATGGGCAATAACTTTTGTTCAGGTCATAAGATCACCCAAATCCAAGGTAACGTGTAATGAGCTTTGGAAAGTTTTGTCATTTCTGAATATCTTTTACCGGAAATAGGCAAACATCATAATCGAAATTAGCAAATTGACTGTCATCATTTTGTTGGCCATAGATTGAAAATGCCCTAGACATCAATATTATACAAATCGTATGATACTCTGTTCACTTCTCTCGATTTAAAGAAAACATGTTCATTTCAAGATGGTGGCCAGCGTGTTACTTCCGAATACGATTTTATCATATTTTTTTCTTTGTTAGTCATGTTCTTCCATATCTTAATTGTTACCTATCTTATGAAATCCGTAATTCAGATAACACGTGTTTTTTCCCGCCAAAAAAAACACGCTGAGTTAGTATAGAACAAAGGACAAAATTCGAAAAAGCAATTTTGATCGAAATATTTAGTGTTATACATTTTTGGAAACAGGAGATAAAGCGTGATTATAATAGAAGATAATTTGTGACGTACATGAATTAGGTCACGTGACAGAACTGTTTAAAGTCAAAACTCGACATTTTCAAATGGCTATAAAACCGGAAGTAGACATCGGACAGTAAAAATGAATACATCAGTTGATAGATCTCATCAAGGGCAACGACTTTTGTTCAGGTCACAAGGTCACTCAAGGTCAAGGTCACAAGATATGAGCCTTCAAAGTTTTGACAGTTACTTAAAATTTTAAACCTGAAATAAAAAAAATTCTGAATCGAAATTCAAAAATCGGCTTCCCATATTTTGTTAGCAATCGACTGTAGATTCCATAGACATCATTTTTATTCAAATCGAATGATTCCCTGATTCTGAATATCGATTTAAAGAAAAATCAGTCATTTCAAGATGGCGACTGATATGAAATATCTGGGTCAGATTTTTTCATTCCATATTTAGACAATGGTTATTTCTAGCACATAACACAAAGATTTTTTTGAATATCTTAATTATTCCGGAAGTTGAAATTTCAACTTTACAGGCGAATGACGTCAAAACCGGAAGTGATATAAAAATTTTGAAAATACCATTTAGTTAGAAATCAAAATGTTTATACACCTGTAAGTTTTCAAATTGATCGAAATAAAATTACAAAAGTTAGAAAAACGGTTAAAAAAAGTGCTCCAAAAAGTCAGCAGAGAATGTCTAAAAGTGCAATTATGTTGAAAGCTATTATGTAGTCATTAGAATAATGAAATAAACAAAAAAGGTTTTATCAAAATCGGTTCAAAAACAGAGGTAAAAAAGGTAAAAAACATAACATGGGGTTTTCTGTCATATGTCATTTCCGGTTAGACAAAAGAACGCCATTTTACATTTAAGCAACACCGAGGAGTTAGTGATTGTAGGAAAACATGTGAGATAATGTGTGGCATGCTCCCTTCATACCGAATTAGCGTGACCAGAAGTAGACAAAAAAAAAAAAAAAAAAAAAAAAAAAAAGTCATTATGAAAACAAAGCAGTGCGTTCGCTAGAACGCACTGCAAAAAAAGTCATTATGAGAACAAAGCAGTGCGTTCGCTAGAACGCACTGCAATAAAACAGTAATTTGCTTTGGATTTGAGGACATAATTGATATACAATAGGGTAAATAAGAGGCATCCATAAAAATGGTGGGCATGTAAGATCAGCAGCTGAGGTAATTATACAACGTCAGCAAGAGCGTATACACTATCTACCACTATGGTAAAGAAGAGACTTCCACAAATATGGTGGGGATAGAAGATCATAGACTAGTTTAGTATACAATGTCAGCAAGTGTGGTAAGTAGACGATGACCACAAGTATATTAGGTGTAGCGGCAATTTTGATATTGATAGGTCAATATCTTAAGTAGGTATATAAGAACACGATCTAGGACAACTAGGTTACACGATCAAAAGCGGGGTAAGAAAGTAAGGTTTAGAGAGAGTATACAACTAGAGTAGATATATACGATCAACAACAGGGATAAGCAAGCAAGATCTGGCAAAATCAAGAACTAAAGCCAAAATCATACTAAATAAATTAGCAAAAACGGCAATTTTTTTAAAAATCGTTTTCCCCAAAATCTTTTTTTCTCCCTCATTTACCCCAAGGAAGAACTTTCCCCGGTGTTATCCTTCCCCTGTCGCAGTATAATATTGCTATATTTTGTCGTCTCGCTATGTAATAGTACCTGCACGCAGGATTTAAATACTAAAAAAATGTCAAAAACAGCAAATTTTTAAAATTGTTTCCCCGGAAAAAACTTCTTAGCCCCTTTTCTCTCTCTCTTTTGCCCCTAAAGGAGTATAAAAACCGTCACAGGGGTTCTCCTTCCCCAGTTGCAGTATAATATTGCTTTATTTTGTCGTCACTCTCTTGTATATAGTCCCGGTAAACCATATGCACGTATGTTTTGAATGCAGGGGTCTAGACATATTCACGAAAAAAGGCAAATTCGTGTCTATAAAATTGTCAAAAACGGCAATTTTTTAAATCGTTTCCCCCAAAAACTTCTTAACCTCTTTTTTTCTCTCTCATTTGTCCCATGGAAGAACCTTTTCAGGGTTCTCCTTCCCCAGTCGCAGTATAATTTTTCTTTATTTTGTCGTCCCGGTAGTCCCGGTAAACCATGCACGTATGTTTTGAATGCAGGGGTCTAGACAAATTCACGAAATAAAGGCAAATTCGTGTCTAAAAAATTGTCAAAAACGGCAAATTTTTAAATCGTTTCCCCAAAAAACTTCTTCACCGCCTTTTTTCTCTCTCATTTACCCCAAGGAGGACCCTTCCCCGGGGTTTCCTTCCCCAGTCGCATTATAAATATTCTTTATTTTGTCGTTCCTCTCCTATATTTAGTCCCGGTAAACCATGCACGTATGTTTTAAATGCAGGGGTCTGGAAAATTCTAAAAAAAATAATGTAAAAAAAACTTCTTTTGAAATCGTTTCCCCAACAAAAATTCTTTAGTCCTTTTTTCTCTTTCATTTACCCCGGGGTTTTCCATCCCCTCTCACAGAATAATAGTCTTGGGGCAAATAGCATTAAATAGCTGTAAAATTGTCTTTTTGTGATTATATTGGGTGGTACAAACGGGCTTTACTCTGATGCATGGGAGTAAGAACTGCTATTTATTTGCCTATTTCAGGCAGAGTTTGCCGTTTCCAATAAACTTGATTCATTGAGTGAAAGTCAGGACAATTTATCTGTAGGCTATAAGTCCTTGGTTTATTCCAGTATAGATGAAAACTTGTAAATCTAAGTTAAATAATCGTGTTGTAAAGCGAGTGAAGCACTGTATGTTACAGCACTGAAATTTATATGAACACTCTCCCACTAGATGGCGCCACAGTACATGGAAACAAAATGGCGCGAGCTTAGTGATCACTCTCGTCTATCTATACTCTCTGGTAATAGCATATTCAAGATTTGGGGCAAGGGCAATAACTCTGCTTGTAACGATCAAAAATAGCTCAAATTCAAACTTGATCTTCATTTTATGAATATATATACACATATCAAATTTCATTTGATTCCGTCAAAAACTCTTGTTTTAGTACATTTACAAGCAAAATAATGACGTACGGACCAACGGATTTGGGACAAGGGCAATAACTCTGCTTCTAACGATCGAAAATAGCTCAAATTTGAACTTGATCTTCGTTTTATGAATATGTATACACATATCAAATTTCATTTGATTCCGTCAAAAACTCTTGTTTTTAGAGCGTTTACGAGCAAATGTTGACGGACGGACGGACAGGGGTGTCGACAATATACGTCCTCATAGAGAGATGAGGGCGTATAAAAACGAATGGTTCCATCTGGAGTGTGTTGGTTTGACACCTGAGGAAGTAATAGATTTCGGTGGAGGGAGGGTTTGAATCTCCCAAATGTACAGGCCTAGGATGGAACAAATACTTTATTGAGAAAATGGGATTAAGGGTCTGGATTCAGGCTTTTCTTCTGTTGTGATCTGAAAGTAGAAAAAATAAGAACTCGCCCGTTGGGCGAGTAGTATAGTATCTGCTAATTAATAATTGGTTTTAGTTTGCTATGAACCAGATTGTCATTAAAGTTCTGATTTTTTGAGTAGGCAACTATCATTTTCTGCTTATAAACATGGGGAAATTTCTCTTGAAGACTCTTGTAGTGGGTATGAACTATCTTGCTTGCTCGATTACTGGTTGTATTAAACGGGACAACAAAGGGTGCTATGCCTGCAAAATGATGAATATTGAGTCCTATAGGTCTTGCTGTATTCAATGTCTCAATCCAGTAGGCTTCTCTGGATTGTCTGAATTTGGTGGTTTCATCTTCCGGTAAATCAATTTCTATATGTTCAATTGGGGTTAGGGTGAGATCGTTTATTGAATGGTCATCGAGGTTGAAATGATTAGAAACGGGCTTGTCTTTCTTTAATTTTATATCTGATCTATGGGCATTGAATCTAAATAAAAATTAAATAAATTACATTAATTTGAGCTATCACATGATAAATGCTCCTGGATCGGATACCTTTTATTAGTAAAGCTACTCATAAAATAATGTGTTTCAGCTACAAAGGGACATGTTTTGCATCTATTTGACAAACATGGGGCACACCTTAAACCTGGAGGAACTTCGGCATATAGTCTAGTCTTCGCTGCTATTTGCGCTAAAGTGGAGTTTTTTATGTTTCGTAAAAATCGTTTTGAGTATCCACGCTCTTTCAGTTTTGAGAAAACAATCGTACAGGCTTGGTTAAAATCAGGAGATCTTGTGCAAATTCGGTGAAATCGTAAAACTTGTGATTTAATAATACCGGAAAAGGTATGTTTTGGGTGAAACGACCTTTTGTGCAGGAGTTGATGAGTATCAGTTTCTTTGAAATATACCTTAATGTCCAGTTTATTGGTTTCTGCTATGGAATCTCCTTTGAAAACAGTGGTATCGAGAAAGTCTATGCTTTTATGACTGACGTTGGCGGTTGTTGAGAATTTCAAAGAATTCCCAGAACTGCTCAATGGAATAAGTCCAAACCATAAAAATATCATCTAAAAATCGTCCATAAAATAATGGATCAAAGGGGTAATACCTCACGTTCCCACTCTGCCATGAAAAGATTTGCGTATGAAGGGGCGAATCGTTTACCCATAGCTGTTCCTGAAGTTTGTAGATACGTTTTACCATTAAATGTGAAATCGTTGCGACTGAGACAAATCTCTAAAAGCTCTAAAATTGCATCATCGGGTCTGTTCGGATCTGGGTTTCTACTAAAAGCTTTACGAACTGCCATTAACCTGGCAGTGTTATCAATATTGGTATACATAGAAGACACGTCAATAGAAATCAGAATGGCATTCGGAGGAACTCGAAGATTTTTAATTTTATTTACAAAATCAGTTGTGTCCTTAAGATAGGCTTTATGTTGGCAAGCTAGAGGTAGTAAGAAATGGTCAATGTATTCTGACACCGCATATGACTCACTACCACAGTCAGATATGATCGGACGGCCTTTAGGGATTTTATTAGGGACGAACCACTCCTTTGTGGGATTCTTATGGATCTTAGGCAAAGTGTATAAATGTCTCTCACGACAATCGGGTTTGGCAGACAGATAATCATATTGTTTCTGTTTGAGATAACTGTCTTTGACTAAATTTCCAAGAATATTGTTAATCATTTTAGAAGTTTCCTTAAAAATTGGGTCTGGCAAAATGGCATAATGTTTAAGATTATTCAATTGATTCTCTGCTTCTAAAATATAATCTTCCCTATTTAGAATGACACAACACGAACCTTTGTCACTTTTTTTAATAATAATGCTATCATCTTTCTTAAGTAAGTTTAAAGCTTCACGTTCTACCCGTGTGAGATTAGGTTTTTCATCAGTAATATAAAGATTTGTTGTTTGGCTATTCATACTCTCAAATACTTCTAAAATTTCAGGATGGATGGCGGCCTTGGGCGGTTTCCACGTGGATTTAGGAATAAACATTTTTCTAGCACCACGTGGGGGTGGTTTCGAAAAAAATAAGTGCAGCTGAGATTGCGTTGAAATCGTTCAATAGATGGACGAAGATAGTCAATGTTGGCTACCTTCGGGGTCGGGATAAATTTAAGTCCACGGTCTAAGATGGAATGTTGAAGGGGAGTGAGAATTTTACGGCTCAAGTCGACAACAGTTTGGCCTAGTGGTGGCCTCTCAGTATTTTTATCCCCAGTAATTAGTTTAAATTTTAAAGACAACTTACTCGATGCTTGAAGCTGGTGTATCCAAAATAAATAGATGCTGTTTGCTGTATCAGGAGACCAATGTAGATCATCAACTGGTTCAAATTCTTCTTCGTATGGAGGTAGGATTGCTGCGTCGTTGGTGTTGAAATCCATCATCATTTTGTTCAAAGTACTTAGGTTCTGTTGGGCTTTCTTCGTGATTTTATGGGAGATAGGTATACAGGTGAGGAAAATTCTGGATTTAGGAAAGGTTCGTTTGGCGGCGGCGATTAATTTCTGGACTTGGTCAAATGCGGTTTTGGCTAACTGGTAACGGTTGTTGAGACCGACATGAATGATGACGGTAGCTGGTTTGAAAACATGGTCGTACGAATCAATGATGGATTGGATGTGATGGATCTGGGCACCAGGGTACGAATGAATTTCGGTGTCTGAAGCAGTTTTGGTAATTCTGTTCAGGTTAGAAGATCCAATAAATAAGGTTGATTTCTGTAGAGCGGGTAGAGTCCATGATGATTTGTCATCGGTTTTATGGTAAAAGGGTTTGGTAGCGGATATAATGGTTGTCGACGGGATGATTGGAACTGGTACACAAGTTGAAGATGGAAAATTAGATAGTGATCGGGACCTGGTACGAGGAGGGGATGGTTTGGAAGTATGGCTGGCCTTGGTCGGAGAATTCGGGGTTTCCTGTTGGTCCAGATATTTCCAGAAGGCAGATAGGTTTACAGAACCGGAGTCCCTAGGTGAAGATTCAGATGGAGTGGTAGAGGAGGAATCTGAAAGAGAAAAGAGAAGAGAGGTGCCCTCTCTACGCGAACGTTTACCAACGTCTGCTGGACTAGGTGTAGGTGAACTACGGGCACGTTTAGGGGTTTGGTTCAATACGGTGGTGACCCTGGTAGGTGCAGGTGTATTCGGGTCAACATCCATTTCCGTTGGTATAGATATGGTGACTCTGGTCTTGGTACTGTTAATCGTTTGGTAAAATTGGGTAATTACTGTTTGGGTAAGGCGTTTCCCATAGGAGCGACGTGCCCAGGACAGGGCATGGGATATGATACGGTCGACGGCAGCTGGAGAAAGAGACTTTGCGCGGATAGTGGCTAGCTTCTCTTGAAGGGTGGTTTGGTAGTGGTCGATCAGGGCCTGTGTCACCTTAGAGAGCCATGTCCGATTGAAGGATCTAATATTTGTGACGACAGCTGAAGTTCTCATTGCTGGACGAATAAAACTATCCAGCTCATGGATTTTGCGCTTAAAGGTGAAGGCAGGTTGACCTTCCTGCTGGAGTCTAAGGGTGGCCAAATGATGAAGGCACTGCATAACTTGGAAGAACACCTTAACAAAGGGTTCTTCCTCCTTATGAGTGGGAACTGGTTGGCGTCTGTGGGCTGGTGGTCGTTTCTGTTGTTGGTTAGATCATTGATAATTTCTGGGTGGGTAGGAGTCGTTGTAGTTAGGTCGGTGATGGGTGGAATATAACTGGTTGGATTGGTAGGCGGTCGGCGATTAGTAGGTGGTAGAGGTCGATGGAAAACAGGACCATTGTAGGGTACTTGATGTTGGTTTGGTTGACGATTAGTGTTACGATATCTGGCTTCTTGCCAGTGGTTGTTGTAGTTTCGGAACATAATGAAAATGAATGGAGGTTAGATGTGGAATGTTCAAGGAATGTAATTGGGTGAAAAGTGTATATGCTAGCGTAAAGTGTGGGGATCAGGTTATGCAGATAAATCGAACTGGGCGGGAGAAATGATGCAGAATAAAAGCTAGGTGATAATGCAAAAATATATATATTTGATATTAAAAACGCTAACAATAATGTAAAAAATAAACAAAAAAAATAACAAAAACTTACACAATAGACACGAACCGGTTTTCGAAATATTTTTCTTTTTCAAGTGTCGATAAATTGTGAGAGTAAAGAGTAAAGAGTAATAGCGTTCATGACAAAATTTATACGAAATAAAGCGTAATATGCAGGCCAAATGTTTCTCGAATAATATTTACTATGGATTTGTTTTTACTTTGGTAATTTTCCAGATACCCTGAATTTGTTTTTGAAATAAATTTTGTCACAGATTTGGATTTATTTTGTTAATTTATCCTGACCCTTGCATCCGATCTAAAAATTAAAACATTACTTCTTCAAATTGTCCTTATTTCTTTATTGTTGTTCCTCGCTTTGAAATAGTACCGATTAAACCTGCACGTAGGTTTTAAATGCGGGGGTCTGGCAAAATCAAGAACTAAAGCCAAAATCATACTAAATAAATTAGCAAAAACGGCAATTTTTTTAAAAATCGTTTTCCCCAAAATCTTTTTTTCTCCCTCATTTACCCCAAGGAAGAACTTTCCCCGGTGTTATCCTTCCCCTGTCGCAGTATAATATTGCTTTATTTTGTCGTCTCGCTATGTAATAGTACCTGCACGCAGGTTTTAAATACTAAAAAAATGTCAAAAACAGCAAATTTTTAAAATTGTTTCCCCGGAAAAAACTTCTTAGCCCCTTTTCTCTCTCTCTTTTGCCCCTAAAGGAGTATAAAAACCGTCACAGGGGTTCTCCTTCCCCAGTTGCAGTATAATATTGCTTTATTTTGTCGTCACTCTCTTGTATATAGTCCCGGTAAACCATATGCACGTATGTTTTGAATGCAGGGGTCTAGACATATTCACGAAAAAAGGCAAATTCGTGTCTATAAAATTGTCAAAAACGGCAATTTTTTAAATCGTTTCCCCAAAAAACTTCTTAACCTCTTTTTTTCTCTCTCATTTGTCCCATGGAAGAACCTTTTCCGGGTTCTCCTTCCCCAGTCGCAGTATAATTTTTCTTTATTTTGTCGTCCCGGTAGTCCCGGTAAACCATGCACGTATGTTTTGAATGCAGGGGTCTAGACAAATTCACGAAATAAAGGCAAATTCGTGTCTAAAAAATTGTCAAAAATGGCAAATTTTTAAATCGTTTCCCCAAAAAACTTCTTCACCGCCTTTTTTCTCTCTCATTTACCCCAAGGAGGACCCTTCCCCGGGGTTTCCTTCCCCAGTCGCATTATAAATATTCTTTATTTTGTCGTTCCTCTCCTATATTTAGTCCCGGTAAACCATGCACGTATGTTTTAAATGCAGGGGTCTGGAAAAATTCTAAAAAAAATAATGTAAAAAAAACTTCTTTTGAAATCGTTTCCCCAACAAAAATTCTTTAGTCCTTTTTTCTCTTTCATTTACCCCGGGGTTTTCCATCCCCTCTCACAGAATAATAGTCTTGGGGCAAATAGCATTAAATAGCTGTAAAATTGTCTTTTTGTGATTATATTGGGTGGTACAAACGGGCTTTACTCTGATGCATGGGAGTAAGAACTGCTATTTATTTGCCTATTTCAGGCAGAGTTTGCCGTTTCCAATAAACTTGATTCATTGAGTGAAAGTCAGGACAATTTATCTGTAGGCTATAAGTCCTTGGTTTATTCCAGTATAGATGAAAACTTGTAAATCTAAGTTAAATAATCGTGTTGTAAAGCGAGTGAAGCACTGTATGTTACAGCACTGAAATTTATATGAACACTCTCCCACTAGATGGCGCCACAGTACATGGAAACAAAATGGCGCGAGCTTAGTGATCACTCTCGTCTATCTATACTCTCTGGTAATAGCATATTCAAGATTTGGGGCAAGGGCAATAACTCTGCTTGTAACGATCAAAAATAGCTCAAATTCAAACTTGATCTTCATTTTATGAATATATATACACATATCAAATTTCATTTGATTCCGTCAAAAACTCTTGTTTTAGTACATTTACAAGCAAAATAATGACGTACGGACCAACGGATTTGGGACAAGGGCAATAACTCTGCTTCTAACGATCGAAAATAGCTCAAATTTGAACTTGATCTTCGTTTTATGAATATGTATACACATATCAAATTTCATTTGATTCCGTCAAAAACTCTTGTTTTTAGAGCGTTTACGAGCAAATGTTGACGGACGGACGGACAGGGGTGTCGACAATATACGTCCTCATAGAGAGATGAGGGCGTATAAAAACGAATGGTTCCATCTGGAGTGTGTTGGTTTGACACCTGAGGAAGTAATAGATTTCGGTGGAGGGAGGGTTTGAATCTCCCAAATGTACAGGCCTAGGATGGAACAAATACTTTATTGAGAAAATGGGATTAAGGGTCTGGATTCAGGCTTTTCTTCTGTTGTGATCTGAAAGTAGAAAAAATAAGAACTCGCCCGTTGGGCGAGTAGTATAGTATCTGCTAATTAATAATTGGTTTTAGTTTGCTATGAACCAGATTGTCATTAAAGTTCTGATTTTTTGAGTAGGCAACTATCATTTTCTGCTTATAAACATGGGGAAATTTCTCTTGAAGACTCTTGTAGTGGGTATGAACTATCTTGCTTGCTCGATTACTGGTTGTATTAAACGGGACAACAAAGGGTGCTATGCCTGCAAAATGATGAATATTGAGTCCTATAGGTCTTGCTGTATTCAATGTCTCAATCCAGTAGGCTTCTCTGGATTGTCTGAATTTGGTGGTTTCATCTTCCGGTAAATCAATTTCTATATGTTCAATTGGGGTTAGGGTGAGATCGTTTATTGAATGGTCATCGAGGTTGAAATGATTAGAAACGGGCTTGTCTTTCTTTAATTTTATATCTGATCTATGGGCATTGAATCTAAATAAAAATTAAATAAATTACATTAATTTGAGCTATCACATGATAAATGCTCCTGGATCGGATACCTTTTATTAGTAAAGCTACTCATAAAATAATGTGTTTCAGCTACAAAGGGACATGTTTTGCATCTATTTGACAAACATGGGGCACACCTTAAACCTGGAGGAACTTCGGCATATAGTCTAGTCTTCGCTGCTATTTGCGCTAAAGTGGAGTTTTTTATGTTTCGTAAAAATCGTTTTGAGTATCCACGCTCTTTCAGTTTTGAGAAAACAATCGTACAGGCTTGGTTAAAATCAGGAGATCTTGTGCAAATTCGGTGAAATCGTAAAACTTGTGATTTAATAATACCGGAAAAGGTATGTTTTGGGTGAAACGACCTTTTGTGCAGGAGTTGATGAGTATCAGTTTCTTTGAAATATACCTTAATGTCCAGTTTATTGGTTTCTGCTATGGAATCTCCTTTGAAAACAGTGGTATCGAGAAAGTCTATGCTTTTATGACTGACGTTGGCGGTTGTTGAGAATTTCAAAGAATTCCCAGAACTGCTCAATGGAATAAGTCCAAACCATAAAAATATCATCTAAAAATCGTCCATAAAATAATGGATCAAAGGGGTAATACCTCACGTTCCCACTCTGCCATGAAAAGATTTGCGTATGAAGGGGCGAATCGTTTACCCATAGCTGTTCCTGAAGTTTGTAGATACGTTTTACCATTAAATGTGAAATCGTTGCGACTGAGACAAATCTCTAAAAGCTCTAAAATTGCATCATCGGGTCTGTTCGGATCTGGGTTTCTACTAAAAGCTTTACGAACTGCCATTAACCTGGCAGTGTTATCAATATTGGTATACATAGAAGACACGTCAATAGAAATCAGAATGGCATTCGGAGGAACTCGAAGATTTTTAATTTTATTTACAAAATCAGTTGTGTCCTTAAGATAGGCTTTATGTTGGCAAGCTAGAGGTAGTAAGAAATGGTCAATGTATTCTGACACCGCATATGACTCACTACCACAGTCAGATATGATCGGACGGCCTTTAGGGATTTTATTAGGGACGAACCACTCCTTTGTGGGATTCTTATGGATCTTAGGCAAAGTGTATAAATGTCTCTCACGACAATCGGGTTTGGCAGACAGATAATCATATTGTTTCTGTTTGAGATAACTGTCTTTGACTAAATTTCCAAGAATATTGTTAATCATTTTAGAAGTTTCCTTAAAAATTGGGTCTGGCAAAATGGCATAATGTTTAAGATTATTCAATTGATTCTCTGCTTCTAAAATATAATCTTCCCTATTTAGAATGACACAACACGAACCTTTGTCACTTTTTTTAATAATAATGCTATCATCTTTCTTAAGTAAGTTTAAAGCTTCACGTTCTACCCGTGTGAGATTAGGTTTTTCATCAGTAATATAAAGATTTGTTGTTTGGCTATTCATACTCTCAAATACTTCTAAAATTTCAGGATGGATGGCGGCCTTGGGCGGTTTCCACGTGGATTTAGGAATAAACATTTTTCTAGCACCACGTGGGGGTGGTTTCGAAAAAAATAAGTGCAGCTGAGATTGCGTTGAAATCGTTCAATAGATGGACGAAGATAGTCAATGTTGGCTACCTTCGGGGTCGGGATAAATTTAAGTCCACGGTCTAAGATGGAATGTTGAAGGGGAGTGAGAATTTTACGGCTCAAGTCGACAACAGTTTGGCCTAGTGGTGGCCTCTCAGTATTTTTATCCCCAGTAATTAGTTTAAATTTTAAAGACAACTTACTCGATGCTTGAAGCTGGTGTATCCAAAATAAATAGATGCTGTTTGCTGTATCAGGAGACCAATGTAGATCATCAACTGGTTCAAATTCTTCTTCGTATGGAGGTAGGATTGCTGCGTCGTTGGTGTTGAAATCCATCATCATTTTGTTCAAAGTACTTAGGTTCTGTTGGGCTTTCTTCGTGATTTTATGGGAGATAGGTATACAGGTGAGGAAAATTCTGGATTTAGGAAAGGTTCGTTTGGCGGCGGCGATTAATTTCTGGACTTGGTCAAATGCGGTTTTGGCTAACTGGTAACGGTTGTTGAGACCGACATGAATGATGACGGTAGCTGGTTTGAAAACATGGTCGTACGAATCAATGATGGATTGGATGTGATGGATCTGGGCACCAGGGTACGAATGAATTTCGGTGTCTGAAGCAGTTTTGGTAATTCTGTTCAGGTTAGAAGATCCAATAAATAAGGTTGATTTCTGTAGAGCGGGTAGAGTCCATGATGATTTGTCATCGGTTTTATGGTAAAAGGGTTTGGTAGCGGATATAATGGTTGTCGACGGGATGATTGGAACTGGTACACAAGTTGAAGATGGAAAATTAGATAGTGATCGGGACCTGGTACGAGGAGGGGATGGTTTGGAAGTATGGCTGGCCTTGGTCGGAGAATTCGGGGTTTCCTGTTGGTCCAGATATTTCCAGAAGGCAGATAGGTTTACAGAACCGGAGTCCCTAGGTGAAGATTCAGATGGAGTGGTAGAGGAGGAATCTGAAAGAGAAAAGAGAAGAGAGGTGCCCTCTCTACGCGAACGTTTACCAACGTCTGCTGGACTAGGTGTAGGTGAACTACGGGCACGTTTAGGGGTTTGGTTCAATACGGTGGTGACCCTGGTAGGTGCAGGTGTATTCGGGTCAACATCCATTTCCGTTGGTATAGATATGGTGACTCTGGTCTTGGTACTGTTAATCGTTTGGTAAAATTGGGTAATTACTGTTTGGGTAAGGCGTTTCCCATAGGAGCGACGTGCCCAGGACAGGGCATGGGATATGATACGGTCGACGGCAGCTGGAGAAAGAGACTTTGCGCGGATAGTGGCTAGCTTCTCTTGAAGGGTGGTTTGGTAGTGGTCGATCAGGGCCTGTGTCACCTTAGAGAGCCATGTCCGATTGAAGGATCTAATATTTGTGACGACAGCTGAAGTTCTCATTGCTGGACGAATAAAACTATCCAGCTCATGGATTTTGCGCTTAAAGGTGAAGGCAGGTTGACCTTCCTGCTGGAGTCTAAGGGTGGCCAAATGATGAAGGCACTGCATAACTTGGAAGAACACCTTAACAAAGGGTTCTTCCTCCTTATGAGTGGGAACTGGTTGGCGTCTGTGGGCTGGTGGTCGTTTCTGTTGTTGGTTAGATCATTGATAATTTCTGGGTGGGTAGGAGTCGTTGTAGTTAGGTCGGTGATGGGTGGAATATAACTGGTTGGATTGGTAGGCGGTCGGCGATTAGTAGGTGGTAGAGGTCGATGGAAAACAGGACCATTGTAGGGTACTTGATGTTGGTTTGGTTGACGATTAGTGTTACGATATCTGGCTTCTTGCCAGTGGTTGTTGTAGTTTCGGAACATAATGAAAATGAATGGAGGTTAGATGTGGAATGTTCAAGGAATGTAATTGGGTGAAAAGTGTATATGCTAGCGTAAAGTGTGGGGATCAGGTTATGCAGATAAATCGAACTGGGCGGGAGAAATGATGCAGAATAAAAGCTAGGTGATAATGCAAAAATATATATATTTGATATTAAAAACGCTAACAATAATGTAAAAAATAAACAAAAAAAATAACAAAAACTTACACAATAGACACGAACCGGTTTTCGAAATATTTTTCTTTTTCAAGTGTCGATAAATTGTGAGAGTAAAGAGTAAAGAGTAATAGCGTTCATGACAAAATTTATACGAAATAAAGCGTAATATGCAGGCCAAATGTTTCTCGAATAATATTTACTATGGATTTGTTTTTACTTTGGTAATTTTCCAGATACCCTGAATTTGTTTTTGAAATAAATTTTGTCACAGATTTGGATTTATTTTGTTAATTTATCCTGACCCTTGCATCCGATCTAAAAATTAAAACATTACTTCTTCAAATTGTCCTTATTTCTTTATTGTTGTTCCTCGCTTTGAAATAGTACCGATTAAACCTGCACGTAGGTTTTAAATGCGGGGGTCTGGCAAAATCAAGAACTAAAGCCAAAATCATACTAAATAAATTAGCAAAAACGGCAATTTTTTTAAAAATCGTTTTCCCCAAAATCTTTTTTTCTCCCTCATTTACCCCAAGGAAGAACTTTCCCCGGTGTTATCCTTCCCCTGTCGCAGTATAATATTGCTTTATTTTGTCGTCTCGCTATGTAATAGTACCTGCACGCAGGTTTTAAATACTAAAAAAATGTCAAAAACAGCAAATTTTTAAAATTGTTTCCCCGGAAAAAACTTCTTAGCCCCTTTTCTCTCTCTCTTTTGCCCCTAAAGGAGTATAAAAACCGTCACAGGGGTTCTCCTTCCCCAGTTGCAGTATAATATTGCTTTATTTTGTCGTCACTCTCTTGTATATAGTCCCGGTAAACCATATGCACGTATGTTTTGAATGCAGGGGTCTAGACATATTCACGAAAAAAGGCAAATTCGTGTCTATAAAATTGTCAAAAACGGCAATTTTTTAAATCGTTTCCCCAAAAAACTTCTTAACCTCTTTTTTTCTCTCTCATTTGTCCCATGGAAGAACCTTTTCCGGGTTCTCCTTCCCCAGTCGCAGTATAATTTTTCTTTATTTTGTCGTCCCGGTAGTCCCGGTAAACCATGCACGTATGTTTTGAATGCAGGGGTCTAGACAAATTCACGAAATAAAGGCAAATTCGTGTCTAAAAAATTGTCAAAAATGGCAAATTTTTAAATCGTTTCCCCAAAAAACTTCTTCACCGCCTTTTTTCTCTCTCATTTACCCCAAGGAGGACCCTTCCCCGGGGTTTCCTTCCCCAGTCGCATTATAAATATTCTTTATTTTGTCGTTCCTCTCCTATATTTAGTCCCGGTAAACCATGCACGTATGTTTTAAATGCAGGGGTCTGGAAAAATTCTAAAAAAAATAATGTAAAAAAAACTTCTTTTGAAATCGTTTCCCCAACAAAAATTCTTTAGTCCTTTTTTCTCTTTCATTTACCCCGGGGTTTTCCATCCCCTCTCACAGAATAATAGTCTTGGGGCAAATAGCATTAAATAGCTGTAAAATTGTCTTTTTGTGATTATATTGGGTGGTACAAACGGGCTTTACTCTGATGCATGGGAGTAAGAACTGCTATTTATTTGCCTATTTCAGGCAGAGTTTGCCGTTTCCAATAAACTTGATTCATTGAGTGAAAGTCAGGACAATTTATCTGTAGGCTATAAGTCCTTGGTTTATTCCAGTATAGATGAAAACTTGTAAATCTAAGTTAAATAATCGTGTTGTAAAGCGAGTGAAGCACTGTATGTTACAGCACTGAAATTTATATGAACACTCTCCCACTAGATGGCGCCACAGTACATGGAAACAAAATGGCGCGAGCGAAGTGATCACTCTCGTCTATCTATACTCTCTGGTAATAGCATATTCAAGATTTGGGGCAAGGGCAATAACTCTGCTTGTAACGATCAAAAATAGCTCAAATTCAAACTTGATCTTCATTTTATGAATATATATACACATATCAAATTTCATTTGATTCCGTCAAAAACTCTAGATTTTAGTACATTTACAAGCAAATAATGACGTACGGACCAACGGATTTGGGACAAGGGCAATAACTCTGCTTCTAACGATCGAAAATAGCTCAAATTTGAACTTGATCTTCGTTTTATGAATATGTATACACATATCAAATTTCATTTGATTCCGTCAAAAACTCTTGTTTTTAGAGCGTTTACGAGCAAATGTTGACGGACGGACGGACAGGGGTGTCGACAATATACGTCCTCATAGAGAGATGAGGGCGTATAAAAACGAATGGTTCTGGAGTGTGTTGGTTTGACACCTGAGGAAGTAATAGAATTAGAATCTGAAAGCATTAAATGGTATTGTCCAGATTGTATTAAACTTGAGTCGACATACAAATATTGTACATGTAAGGCAGATAATGGAAAGAATGAATCCATGATCAGATGTAGTCATCGAAAGTGTGAAAATGGGCAATGGTTTCACTATAATTGTGTTGGCATAAAGGAAACAACAGTGCAAAGTAAGACTTTCAATTTTATTACTTGAGAAAAATGTCTACCAAACTTCACCCAGATCAAAGTATGATCAAGTGATAGTACAAAAAAAACAAGGATATTAAAAACCTGGCACCTACAATTTCGGTTCAACTATTTTGGCTCCACATTCCAGACATATTGTTTTTCTATATAAAATAAAAAAAATACAAACCCCATATGAACAAAATCAACACCAGACCCTAAATCTTACGCCAAAGATAACAAAACGTGGACTATGAGATTAGAATATTGAATAAACAAGAATTTTAAATATTGCAAATATATTTTTCAGAGGGCAAATGGTATTGTTCCCCGATATGCAAACGACATAAAACAACCAAAACAACCGAACCATCAGATATTGGCAATGATGATCATCAGAATAAGTAAAAAGTAGCCTTGATATGGGAAGGTTTAAATGATAAGATACGGAAGAAAGCAACTAGATCAGGAAATAGACCAGCGATGATCCGATTCGGAGACAAAGTGAGTTAACTCGGAGACACATTCGAGTCAACCCGGAGACAACTTTGAGTTAACTCGGAGACAAAATATTATTGAAATGAAGATGATATTATGACCCATGTGATACTGGGTGGTGATTTTAACACTGATATGTCGCGTATAACATCATATCAAACTGTCCAACTAAAAAAATTCATTTCATTCAACACTATGACAGGTGCATGGAACTCTGACAACAGTGACATTCAATATACCTATGAGAGTAAAATCAATCACGATGGAACTTGTGTAGATGATTTCATTGTGACACAGAATTTATTTAATAATATTGTTGTATATAAATCATTACATGATGGTGATAATCTATCTGATCATTGCCCTGTCTCTTTAACCTTGGGTATGCCCGTTGATTATTTTGATAATTCTAACGTTTTCAGAACTGATGGAGTTTTAAAGTGGCAAGAGGCATCTGATGATCAAATAGACAATTACCAAACTATTGCAAAAACACTGCCTGTAGCTCTGATCACCACTCTGCTTTGGAAAAGTATTTTGAAGACTTAATTAAAGCGAGTCTCAAAGCTTCAGAACAATGTATACCCACCACAGGTTTTAAGCGCAAAAAGCAAATCATTCCAGGCTGGAATGACTTCATCAAAGAATCACGGGACAATGCACTCTTCTTGCATGACATATGGAAGGCCAACGGTAGGCCTATAGCCGTGTTTACACTACCTTAAAAATTGGCTCGCTTGAAGTGAACCGGGCTCGACCCGGGCGGGCCCGCCTGACAGGTACCGTTTACACAGCGCTGTTTTCACCGGGCCAGAATGGTGAGACATCAAGTACACACCGCCTGCGCATGCCACAAACAAAGTGATGATTTTGAAGTCGTAGTTAATATTTTGCCACATTCAAACCTCAAACGATTCTTTAAATGCTTTAATTTTGTTTTCGAGACACACAATAATAAAAGTTCATGTTTGCATGCCTACTTACCTACCAAGCTATTGCAAACGGTGTAGTTTATTACGACAATGGTTTCTGCGAATGAAGTCACAGGGTCAATACTATCATCGCGCATGCGCATAACTCCCCAGGTAAGTGGGCTCGGCCCAGTGGCGCGTTTACACTGCACAAATATATTGCCGAGCCGGGCTCGGTCCGGGTCGAGCTCACCTCTACTTGCCGGGCTCGGCTCACTTGAAATTAGAACCGGGCCGAGCTCGCTCAACCCGTTTACACTACCACTTTTTTGGCCGAGCCGGGCTCGGTCCGGACTCGGCCCGGATAATTATTGGCTGTGTAAACGCGACTTATGTCTGGGAATATAGCATGTATCAGGCGACAAACAAGAGCAAAATATCACTACACCCTCAAATGTGTCCGTAAGAATCAGGACCGCATATGTTCAAACAAACTAGCAGATAACTAGAGATTTCTGGAAAGAAGTTAAGAAGATCGATGGCACTTCTAACTCACTGCCCAATAATATTGATGGTAAGGTTGGGTATGAAGATATCGGTAATTTATTTACCAATAAGTATCAAAGTCTATTTAATAGTGTATCGTTTAGTAACGATGACATGTGTGCATTGAAGAATGATATTGAAAACTCAATAAGTAATAACTGTTGTGAAGGTAATTGCTATTATAATCACTATATATTTACTAATCAGGTTAAACAGGCAGTCAAACATCTCCGTTTCAATAAGAAGGATGAGGACTCGGTCAGTCATCAGAACATAATTATATATGCCCCCGATTCATATCTTATTCACCTATCACTTATTTTAAATGCTTTTGTTATTCATAGTTGTACAGCTGATAATTTTATTTTATCTAGCATTGTCTCTATTCCCAAGAATAGGAAACGTTCACTCAATGTATCTGATAATTATCGTGGCATTGCATTAAGCAGTATAATTGGAAAGCTTTTTGATTGGATTCTGTTGCAGGAAAATCAATCAATCTGACTTGCAATATGGCTTTAAAGGGAAACACTCCACTGTACAATGTACTTTTGTTATCAATGAAACTATTCAATATTACACGAAGAGAAACTCTTCTGTATTCGTAAATTTACTTGATGCCAGTTAGGCCTTCGATCGTGTCAATTACATAAAGCTTTTTAAACTATTGCTAAAGCGAGGTTTGTGCCCTTTAATAGCCAGGTTTTTATTGTTAATGTACATCAATCAGAAAATATGTATTAAATGGGGTAATTTCTTTTAATGTCACAAATGGTGTAAAACAATGTGGAGTTCTATTTCCGATTCTTTTTACTTTATATGTTGATGAACTTCTCAGTAGATGTAAAAATAGTAAATTTGGTTGTTTCATGGGTCATGTTTATGTTGGAGCACTAGGCTATTCTGATGATATTACGTTTGTTACACAGTAGACAGTCTCTCTTAAGATTAATTGACATTGCAACTGATTTCTCAAATGAATATTCTGTTAAATATAACCCTACAAAATGTAAACTTCTTGTTTTTAATTATATTGGCCCTATTAAAGATGTTTTAATAAACGGCAAGGTTATAGAACAGGTACAGAATGTCACCTAAGAAATCCACTCTCCAACGATTTTAAGAAAGATGATGGAACTGTGTTTAAATAATTTTTATTCGAAAATTTTAAATTTGTACATCTAGTAATAAACTATAAACTTTTTAAGACATGTTGTATGCCACTCTACGGGTGTCAGCTGTGGGATTATTCCAGCAAAAATATTCAACATTTTTTCTGCTCTTGGCGCAAAGCTGTTAGGAGGATATGGCAACTTCCCAACCGAACCCATTGTGTTCTTTTAAATCTTATCTGTAATGACTTTTCAATTGAAGCCCAATTAAATAAACGTTTGTTTAAAAATTTGCACATGGAATAATAACTAGTAAAAATGTATGCACTAATATTTGTTCAAAACTAGCCTTACATGGCAGTCAATCTCCTATCTGCAATTGTGTGAATTATATATGCCATAGGTACAACATTTGTAAATATAATATTTGTAAATCGTCATGTGGTCAATTATCAAGCATAGTTGATGAAATGGATTTTAATAATAATCATAATTTTGTTTACATTTTGTTGTTTGGAAAAAGTCCATATAGACTACATTTTTTTTTAAAAATGCTTCTGCTCACACCAACCTCATTACTTTAGCTCAATTATATCAAAATCTCAGCTATTTCGGCTGTATAGTTAAAAAAAGGGAAGGTTTATTAATTTAAAAATTTCCGAATATAGATTTTGACCTTTTTTGACATTTATGATTGTTAATCTCGTTAACTAATAGATGTAAAGGCTTGATAATTTAGCCACAGTAAGATATTATCAATTTACATAAAGTCACATCAAAAAACCTTACGTGGGCGTGGCACATCCGGGTTAAATATTTTGTTTTTGTCAAAATTTTGTTTATCAACAAAAAGTTTAATTTCTTTTTCAATAAATGACCTTCCATACGAGGGGAGGCTGAAAAGTTCATAGCCTGACTCAGAAGGAGTTATGCATTAAATTCAACATTTTCCGATACTAACGACATGGATTATTTTTCAACATTGTCTCCCCTGCGGTCCACACACTTCTTCTAGTGGTGTTGGGGTCCTCGGATCTCGGTGGTATAGAAGCTCTCATCCTGATCACCAAAAAAGTCATCAACAGCAGATCTGGCACCATTTGACTATTTTCTGTTCCCGAACATGAAAAACACTTTGTTTGGAAGCGGTACCGGACTGATGATGAGGTCATATCTGCTGTTGAGGACTTTTTTGGTGATCAGGATTAGAGCTTCTATACCACCGGGATCCAAGCACCCCAACACCACTGGAAGAAGTTTGTGAACCGCAGGGGAGACAATGTTGAAAAATAAACCATGTCGTTAGTATGAACTTTTCAGATCACCCTCGTACAGTTACAACATTGCTTTATTCAGCTTATCTTAAAGGCTCATATATTTCGGCTTTGTAGTTCAAAAAAGTGAACAGGATTAAAAATAAAAAAATCGATTTTGAAATTGACCTTTTAGGATCAAAGGTCATTGACATTGGCTGTTTGTTTATGCTTTCATATTAGATGTCTAGCGTCAACTTCCGGTGTTATTACTTGTATGCATTTCAAAATTTTAAAGACTTGTTTCTCGTGAATTTGACATATTGATAAAGGTTTTCAGCTGGTACGTTCAAATGTTAGGTCTGGTGACTACTTCCGGTTTCACAACCTTCCAAAAAAACAATTTTTGTCAACTTTTTTGGCACTTGCTATTTACGTTCAGGGCCGATTTTTTTTTAAATTCCCCTTAGCAATTTGCACATTTGCAAAGTCCCACTCTGTGCCTGTGGCTCTAGTTTTTTTGTTTTTTTTGTCTTTCATTTCATTATTCAACTTTTCACAAATACAACTTCGTATTTCCATTAATTTTACTTCTGGAAATTTTGATCAGACATATTCTGAAAATACATAAAAATGACATTATAAGATCGCTGGTATGCTGAGGGTACTCAATCAGCCCTAGTAAGCATATGATGTTTTACAACGGTAACCACCTCAAATAATCATCAACTAGTAAAAAAAACACTCGATCTTTGTAGATTTCGGTGAAACGGCATCAGTATGAACGGTTTCCTTGAAAAAAATAGTTTTGCTAAATATCCATCAGAATTGATCTATTGCAGTTCAATTGATCAAACAAAGTTTTATGTATATTTCATATTTTTCTTATTCATAATAAATAAATTGTGTTCTGTCGGAATCAAAATTACGGCACATTAGTACTCAATCTGAGCAACAGAAATTCTACCTATCGGAGATATTACTCTGACCTAAACAACAGCCATGTTTTAAATAGTTCACGCGTAGACTTTTTTTCTATCAGAGACCAGAAGTGAGACGTAACGACTTATTTAAAGAAACCGAAAGTTTAAGATGGATTTCTAACCCTACTCAAACCAATTTATACAAACACATATGAAGAGAATGTATTTCATTCGATCCATACTAAGTAAATACAATTAAAAATCTAAGCAGAATAATGTTAATGAGGTCGAAATATTGTTGGTGTCATAGGTGGTGATTAGATTCGTGTCTTTATGTGCGACACATACGGAGCTATAGACTCGATGCAAAGTTTCGTATGATCAGTACTATGACAGTCTCTGGAATGTTATTTTTGTTTCATATATAAATTATCAATCAAAAACAATTGACTTTACATTCTGTCTAATTTAATTCTTAAAACTTACCAATCAGAAGTTTATAAAACGTGTCCGTTTCGAAGCTTGTTTTGGCTTGATCTTTAGATTCTCCAGTTAGAGACAGCTGGCACATCTGCTCCCTAGTGTATTTCGATGACAAGATGGTGCACACCAGTTTCTTGTATGTTATAGCTCTAATAATTTACTATCAATATTGATACCAAGCTGAAATGTAATATAGATTCACCACCGCTCTCAACTCAACCAGATTCACCACCACCTATGAATCGACCAGATTCACCACTACCTACAACTCAATCCGATGTACTGCCAACCACTACTGAATTAGGAATACTAGTAAATTCACTTCCAGGTACCTCATCTGGATGTATTCTTAGTACTTTGCAATCATGCCAGTCACCACATTCAGATTATTCAGATGAATTGTTTTCATCAGTTTCACTTGCATCAAAAAACACAGATGTACATACATCTTCTGTACGGGCCATTCAAGATGGCGGACTGACAAGTCGGGTGAAAAGTCGCTCCGTGAAATTTATCAATTAAGTCATAGTTAAAGATATTTAAATGTGTGAAACGCGAAACAAACTTACCGAAGTACAAAATACGTGTTATTAAGGAACTTTTGGAGAAATTATATGTGTTTTTCCAAGTAATTGCTGACTTTGTAAAATCTGATTCTTGTTGAACACTAGTGAGTATAAGTCTAATATATATGTATGTCAATAAGAGGACCATAACAAGTTAAAGTTTGTGTGGCGGTTTTTCTGAACTTATAATTGTGTTAGTTTGGATTGTATTTGGACTACACTGCGATTTACAACCATGGGATTAGAGATAGCTCAATGGAGAATACAAATAGGGTTCTGTCGACATAAATCTACCAAGAAAAGTTACAGCCAGATGGAAATTCGCTGTGGATCTCTGACTTTGTCGTTGTTTGCAGCTATTACTTTACTGCGATGTGGGGACATTGAATCGAATCCAGTATGGTTTGAAATTGAAACTTAAAAACTGAATTATTGAAGAAGAGAGTAGTCTTTTTAGGCCGCTCAGTAAGCGCAGACGGTATTTCGATTGATCCTGCTAAAATAAAAGCTATAATTGAGTGGTCGGTTCCTACTGATAAATTACTTTCATTTCTAGGCTTTGCTAGTTACCATCGTGATCATATTGCCCAATTCGCTGACAATACTAGTTTGCTTTGGCTCATACTAAAGTTGATTTCAAATTGAATTCCAATCACCAATCGGCATTTGAGTATTTAAAAAACGCTTTGATATCGGCGCCTTGTTTAGCTTATCCAACGCCAGACGGTGCTTTTGTTCTAGATACGGACGCCTCTGATAAAACAATTGGTGCGGAACTGTCCCAGGAACAGGACGGTCAATTACGCGTCATATTGTACGCTAGCAATGTACTTATTCCTGCCCAACAAAAATATTGTACCACCACGAAGGAGTTGCTGGCTTTGGTCAAATTTACAAGATTATTTCTGCACTATTTGCTAGGAAGGAAATTTTACATTTGGACGGATCATAATAGTTTAGTATGGCTAACTCTACCATTGTCGGTCCCAAGTCCGGATGAGAAATGAGGAGGGTTGGGCGTGGGGTCAGCTACCCCACCCTGTAAAAAAAAGGCAGCTACAGAAACACAGACAAGAAATTTACCAGTAAGACCAAACTCAGCTCTTGGATGTAGGAGACCTTCCTACAGGAGACTCATGACGCCTAAAAAGCCGATTATTCTTTCTACAACCGGAGCAACCAACTTGGGAACATGGAATGTAAGAACCATGTACGAAGCGGGAAAGTGTTCTCAAGTAGCAGCAGAGATGCGTGCAAACGATTTAACCCTGCTTGGAATTTGTGAAACAAGATCGATTAAATACAGGGGAGATTTTACTTTACTCTGGCCATGAACAGGAGAACAGCCCACATACACAAGGAGTAGCCTTTTTGCTGACAAAAGAAGCTCAGAGAGCTCTGATAGGATGGGAACCGCATGGACCACGGATAATAAAAGCAGTTTTCAAAACAAAAGTGAAAAGGATAAACATGAACATCATACAGTGTTGATAGACAACATCAAAGAAAGGGATATTAACATCTTGATGGGTGATCTCAACGCCAAAATAGGAGATGAAAACAACGGATATGAAGAGGTAATAGGAAAACATGGACTAGGAAACATGAATGAAAATGGCGAAAAGTTAGCTGATTTTTGTGCACTGAACAAACTTGTAATTGGAGGCACAATATTCCACCACAAGCGTATCCACAAAGCAACCTGGGTATCACCAGATCACGTAACATAAAATCAGATTGATCACATATGCATCAACAGGAAATTCAGAAGATCAATGCTAGATGTTAGAGTAAAAAGAGGGGCAGATGTAGGCTCAGACCACCACCTGCTTGTAACCAAATTACAACTAAAGTTGAAAAGATACAAGACAGAAACCACCACAAAAAGACCCCCCCCCCCCCTTCAATACCACTCGTTTGAGAGATCCCAAAGCACTAGACAGTTTTAGTAAAGAACTAAAGAACAAATACCAGGTACTGTCAGAGCAGTTTGACAATGAACAGACAAAAGATGACAACTGGCTGATAGCAAAGGAAGCATTAGTAACAACATGCCAAGAAGTCCTAGGGCCCAGGAAGTACCACCATAAAGACTGGATATCAGCAGAATCAATAGTCAAGATCAAAGACAGAAAGAAGAAAAAGGCAGCTGTAAACAACAGCAGAACAAGAACTGAAAAAGCAAATGCTCAACTGGAATACAACGAGGCTAACAAATCGTCCAAGAAATCTATAAGAGATGATAGAAGAAAGTACATCAACAATCTCGCAGAGGAGGCTGAAAGAGCAAGTAGAAGTGGAAACATGAAACAACTGTATGACATCACCAAGAAACTGTCTCAACGAAACACCAAACCAGAACGTCCAGTAAGGGACAAACTAGGAAACCAAATAATAGGCGAAGAAAATCAACGTCACAGGTGGATGGAACACTTTGAAGAACTACTAAACCGCCCATCTCCAGAAAATCCACCAGAAATACAACCAGCAGTCCAATACCTTGACATAAACTGCAACCCACCAAGCCGTGAAGATATCAGACGAACCATCAAGCAGCTGAAAAATAACAAAGCTTCGGGTCCTGATGCTATACCAGCAGAGGCATTGAAGGCGGATATAGAAACAACTGTAGATATGTTCCATCCTCTCTTTGAACAGATCTGGAAAGAGGAAGATATACCTGATGACTGGAAAGAAAGTTACCTCATCAAACTACCCAAGAAAGGAGACCTTAGCGATTGTAACAACTACAGAGGGATCATGCTACTATCAGTTCCCGGAAAGGTTTTTAATAGAATCTTACTAAACAGAATGAGTGACGAAGTCGACACTAAGCTACGAGATGAACAAGCTGGATTCCGAAAAAAACAGATCATGTACAGACCAGATCGCAACACTGCGTATCATCTTAGAGCAGTCAAACGTGTGGAACTCTTCCCTCTACGTCAACTTTATAGATTATACGAAAGCCTTCGACAGTGTAAATAGGGAGACCATCTGGAAACTGCTAAGATATTATGGTGTTCCTGTGAAGATCGTAGACATCATTAGAAAATCATATGACAACTTGAATTGTAGAGTCATCCACAATGGACAACTAACAGAAGCCTTTGGAGTCAAAACAGGAGTCAGACAAGGATGCTTACTATCACCTTTCCTTTTTATACTCACCATAGACTGGATCATGAAAACAGCCACTGACCAATCACAAACTGGAATCCAGTGGACACCCTGGAAAAAATTAGACGATTTTGACTTTGCCGACGACCTGGCTTTACTATCCCACTCACAACAGCAGATGCAGACCAAGACAAACAAGGTAGCAGATATTTCATCAAAGGTGGGATTAGACATCAACAGAAAAAAGACCAAGCTCCTCCGGACGAACACGACAAATGAAGACGCCATCAGAATAAACGGAGAGCCAATAGAAGAGATAAAGTCCTTTACTTACCTCGGCAGCATAGTTGATCAAAATGGTGGCACAGATGCAGATGTTAAAGCAAGAATAGGCAAAGCTAGAGCAGCCTTCATCCAACTGCGAAACATCTGGAGCACAAAAGATATTGGGCAGAGGACAAAGATCAGGCTCTTCAACAGCAATGTCAAGGCGGTTTTGTTGTACGGGGCGGAAACATGGCGTGTTACAGTCTAAGACGTGTTACTGTCTAAGACGTATTCTCCATATACACTGGCCAGAAAAAATCAGCAACTCCGACCTGTGGGAGAAGACAAACCAGCTTCCTGCAGATCAAGAACTAATGCAGAGACGCTGGAGATGGATAGGTCACACATTGAGGAAACCACCATCCAGTATAACAAGACAGGCTCTAACATGGAATCCCCAAGGAAAACGAAAAAGGGGTAGACCCAGAAACACTTGGAAGAGAGACCTAAAAGCAGATATGAAGGAGATGGGAAGGAACTGGACAGATGTAGAAAGAGCAGCCCAGGACAGAGATGGCTGGAGAACAATTGTCTGTGGCCTATGCCCCCGTAGGGGTAACAGGCAAAAGTGAAAGTGATGGCTAACACGTTTCAAAAATGTACAAGGTCAACTGGCTCGATGGCTGGAAGACTTGTCTCAATATAGCATGATAATCCTTCATCGGCCCGGTAATAAACATACCAATGCTGATGAGTTGTCTCGCTTGGACGATCCTTTACCATCTTGTAATTGTTATTATGCCGGATGTAATCTGGATAATTTACCCTGTGGCGGATGTCCATATTGTACTAGAGCTCATAACCAATGGGAGCGTTTCTGCGAAGACGTTGACGATGTCGTTCCTCTCGCCTCGACTAGGGTCATGGGCGATGCACCAATTAGGATAGTTAGATTAGATGACACAAATTCAACACTTTGCAACGCCCCCCCAAGCTGATGCTGAACAATTATCTACAGTATCCGAAAACTCTAACTGGTTGGAGAGTTATACTGCTGATAAACTTAGGGATTTGCAATGTTCAGACAAATGCATTAAGTTAATTATTGATTGGATGGAAAATGATATATTCCTTTTGATTCAGATTTGTATTTGTGTAGTCGAACAAAAAAATATCTTTGGTTGAATCGAAATAGGTTAATTTTCGACAATGGATTACTTTTCATAAGTAATGAAGACAAACTTGGTTCTGAATTGAAACGATTTATTACACCCGAAGCTTTGAAAACACTAATCTTGCATCATTCTCAATCCTCCAGAACTGCAGGTCATTTCGGTCGAAACAAAACTTACGATCGACTTCGTAAACAATATTGGTAGTACGGAATGTTTAATGACTGCAAATTATGCGTTAAGAATTGTTCGTTATGTAATCAAAACAAAAAGGCATGTCGTAAATCAAAGGCATCTTTAAAAGTTATCATTCGGGTTATCCCATGGAACGTTTACACATAGATATTCTTGGTCCTTTCATGACTAAATATGTTCTAATGATTGTAGATCAATTTACAAAATGGTTGGAGATTATTCCGTTACCAGATCAGTCGGCAGAAAAAGTCGCTAAGAATCTATTGATGAAGTTCATTTGCACATTTGGTTGTCCACTACAAATTCACTCTGATCAAGGAGCTAACTATGAGAGCAATCTCTTCAAGTTACTATGTTCTTTACTTGAAATTTGTAAAACCAGGACGACACCATATCCTCTAACGGTCAGGTGGAACGGTATAACAGGACTGTTCTTCAAATGATTAGATGTTATATAGACGGAAAAGGACATGAATGGGACGATAATCTCGCCCTTATTTCCATGGCATTACATTCCGTAGAAAATCAACAAACCGGCTTTACTCCAAACATGATGATGCTTGGACGTGAAGTCTCTTAGCCAATAGATCTTTTTTTAGGTACCTCAGATGCCAAGAAATTTGCTCCATCTGAATGGGTGTCGCAAATTGGGAAGACTTTACAAGAAGTTCATGAATTAGCTCGTACACATTTGAAAGGGTGTCAGATTAGACAAAAGAGGGACTACGACGTCTCTCTTCATGAAAATGTATTTAATGTTGGAGACATTGTCTACCAAGTTGATTCTTCTACAAAGATAGGATACAGCAAGAAATTAATGCCACCATGGAAGGGTCCATTCCTAATCACGAAGACTTGTCATCCCTTTTATGAACTGACCAATCGGAAGACTAGCAAAATGATCCATCATGATCATTTAAAACACTGTAACGATAACACATGTCCTTTTTGGCTGAAACGCCTAAGGCATGAACTTTTATCACCCAGGATACCTTCCAACCGGAAGCTTCTTTTGTTGCTCCCATTCAAGACACTAGTAAAACTAGATCTGGTAGAACTAGCAGAATTCCCAAAAAAAAATCGATGATTACGTCATGAACTAATTAACGACATGTTAACTTTTATTTTATAGAATAAGGAGTTTAAATTTAATCCAGACGAACATGATTATGAAATATATGGCGAGGAAGATTGGTGTAATGCCAATTTTGTCAAATACGACCCACCTGAACGGTCGGTGGCGCCTAGAACCTAGAACACACAGGAAGTGCCCCATCTGCCATAGGCGATGTGGTCGCATGAAAAGACATGTATTGAGGGCTCACCTCCCAGATTTTGTGAACTTTGGAAATGCAGTAAAATCTAATGGCTGGGCACGGAAATGCAAATCCATGCTCGAGGCCATTGCCACTGAGTTCAGTTGTGTCTCGGTACTAGACCTAAAACATCTTGTGAAGGGACAACATATTTTCCAAACCGCATACTCCTACCTCAATAACCCTTCTCAACAGGAATTTACGAATCGAGAGAGGGATTGGTTGGTTTTTCTCCAATGTCGGGCCTTTAATAGAAGGTTGAGGCCCGAATACTTCTCGATAACACCACCAAATACGGAATCCTCACTTTTACATTGGAGGATTCTGGCAAATCTCCTCTCGATTTGTTCGGAATCATTCAAATTGCAGATAGCTAATTTGATGTAAATATAAAAAGTGTCAAATGTAAAAAGAAGGCTTAAAGCTTTCTTTCTCTATTTTTTTTTACACGAATTGCATAAAAGAGATTAGGAATATATTAATCTTTAGTTTTTTTTAATCTTCAGCTTTCAGCTTTGAAAAAATAAGAAAGTGAAGAATGTTACGGGAATTGGTCTCCCTTGTTTACAGTCTTAGCCCATTATGAAAAACAGTACATGTTATATCTGAGTATAAAGTTTTGATCCATCTGATGAAATTGTTTTTAAAACCAAATATTCTTAAAATGTGGATAATAAATTTATGACTTTAACTGTCGTATGCTTTAGAAAAATCTAAAGCCATCAAGAAACCTACAATACGTTTTTTCTTTGCTAATTGTATACAGTCATCGATTATTCTTATATTTTCCTGAATGTGTCTATCTGGGACGAATGCTGTTTGATTTGGACCTATGAGTTTATATAAATACGGTTTAAGACGACTCGCCAAAATTTTACTTATTATTTTCACGTCAACATTTATTAAGGTTATTGGTCTCCAATTAGATAAGTCATATCTATCTTTATTCATTTTTGGAATTATTTTAATTAGTGATTGTCGTTGACTAGTTGACAGTATGCAATTTTCAAAACTATAATTTAACAATTCAACACAAATGGGTAAATAACAGGCCAAAATTTATCATAGAACTCGATTGTCAATCCGTCATTTCCCGGAGGTTTACTTTTTTTAAAACTTTTAATGGCATTTTCGCATTCATAGTAATCAAGTTTATTTAAGGTGCAATCTGTGAAAGTTTTTTCAAATTTATCAATATCACTATCTTGAGTAGATTTTGAGTACAATTGTTTATAAAATTTGTATATTTCGTTTTGAATTATTTTAGGGTCAGTTGTATCGTTTCCATTCTTTAGATTCAACCTATTAAGTGTCGTAATTTTATTGTTGCGTTTTTCAAGGTTCAAGAAATATTTAGTATTTTTCTCACCCTCTTCATACCATCTTACTTTAGATCTGATAATATCTCCCTGTGTAATTTCTGTTGTCAAATCGAATATCTTACTTTTTATGAAGATGTATTCATCATATATTTCGTTTTTATTATTATCGTTAATATCAAGCTCCTTTTCTATTTCTCGTCTAATTCGTCCTTAGGTTTACTTTTTACCCTTTGTTTTTTCTTACAATATTGTATAGTGAAGTTTTTAATTTTAATTTTTAAAAAATCCCAGATTCCATTCTTATCATTTTTGTCATGTAATTCGAGTTTCCATTGATTTATAGAGCTTTTTATTAGATTGACATATGTCAGGTCATTAGTTAATGACGCATTGAATATCCAAAGGCCTGGTCCCCTCTTAATTTTATAGGTTAAAAGTTCTAAAGAGATAGCTGAATGGTCACTGAATGGGCATGCAATTATTTTCACTTTCTTTACAAAATCCATGTAAGTTTCCGAAAAAAGCCAAAAATCAATTCTACTTTGTATACGAGGATGTTTTTGTCTCCACGTAAATTCTTGTTTTTCAGGATATTTACACCTATATATATCATTTAGATTAAAACATTTCATTATGTCACTGATAGCAGATTTTCCCTGTGTTTTAATTTTATAGTTACCTCCCTTTCTGTCCATAGTTTTGTCTAGTACATTATTAAAGTCTCCCCCTAAAATTATGCATATATCCTCATATTTTTCACAGATTTCTGCCAGGGATTTATTTATATTTTCATAATAACATTTTTGATCTTTGTCTAATATTGGACTATATATGTTAAAAAAGATATATTTTTTATCGTTTATTTCTACTATCAGAATGTTATAGTAACCCCCTTTATCATTTAAAGATTCGATTAGATTAAGGTTATTACTAATATTGCTAAGAATTGCCGTTCCTGTAATGTAAAAAAAACACTCGATCTTTGTAGATTTCGGTGAAAGGGCATCGGTATGAACGGTTTCGCTAAATATCCATCAGAATTGATCTATTGCAGTTCAATTGATCAAACAAAGTTTTATGTATATTTCATATTTTTCTTATTCATAATAAATAAATTGTGTTCTGTCGGAATCAAGATTACGGCAAAATATACCGTATACAAACACATATGAAGAGAATGTATTTCATTCGATCCATACTAAGTGAATACAATTAAAAATCTAAGCAGAATAATGTTAATGAGGTCGAAATATTGTTGGTGTCATAGGTGATGATTAGATTCGTGTCTTTATGTGCGACACATACGGAGCTAGGCTCGATGCAAAGTTTCGTATGATCAGTACTATGACAGTCTCTGGAATGTTATTTTTGTTTCATATAAATTATTAATCAAAAACAATTGACTTTACATTCTGTCTAATTTAATTCTTAAAACTTACCAATCAGAAGTTTATAAAACGTGTCCGTTTCGAAGCGTGTTTTTGCTTGATCTTTGGATTCTCCAGTTATGCTCCCTAGTGTATTTCGATGACAAGATGGTGCACACCAGTTTCTTGTATGTTATAGCTCTATCTAATAATTTACTATCAATATTGATACCAAGCTGAAATGTAATATAGATTCACCACCGCTCTCAACTCAACCAGATTCACCACCACCTATGAATCGACCAGATTCACCACTACCTACAACTCAATCCGATGTACTGCCAACCACTACTGAATTAGGAACACTAGTAAATTCACTTCCAGGTACCTCATCTGGATGTATTCTTGGTACTTTGCAGTCATACCAGTCACCACATTCAGATTATTCAGATGAATCAGATTCACTTGCATCAAAAAACACAGATGTACATACATCTTCTGTACGGGCCATTCAAGATGGCGGACCTACAAGTCGGGTGTAAAGCCGCTCCATGAAATTTATCAATTAAGTCATAGTTAAAGATATTTAAATGTGTGAAACAAATAAACATATATCGCTGGTATTTGTTTACTCTAGGTAAATATCGAAGACGAGATCAAAGTAGAAAATTTAGGGTGGAGTTTTGAAGGTATGCCATAGACTTAACATTGTGTCATAAATTGGAATGGGTGGTAAAAGTGTACTTAAAACACTACTGAATAGGAGTTTAATATTCAGTGAAATGTGCGGCCATAATAACCTTCAAATGTATCTTGGTATAATTCTGAGCTGGAAGCTTTAGAACATGTCCAAGTTTCAGAAAAACTAAAATTAGGCTATACACGATAGAACATAGGCGTACGGGAGGTTTTGAAACTGGGGGTGCGGGAGAGATTTGTGCCCGAATCTCGGACTCTGCCCGAATTCTACTGAACGCGGAGCCGCGTCGGGCTAAGCCCGACTACGAGAAGCGCTGAAGGCGCGAGCCCGCTGCAGGGGGGCGGGAGGTCCTCCCCCAGAAAATTTTGAAAATCTACATTCAATCTGATGCATTCTGACTTCTGAGACATAATTGGGATTTGATTATTGGACGAGAGGGATGAGAAAAAAACATGAAATATGCTCACAATGTCGAAATTCATGCACAAAAAAGATCATGAAGGGTTACTAATTTGATACTCCATGAGAATATTCATCAAAAACGATTTTCATATCCATTCACAAAATTCAACAAGATTTTATTGGAATACTGCATGAAATATGTGAATTTCTGATGACTTTCAGAAATTCATAATCGTATGAAGACCTATGGGAAATTTGGCTGAACTATAACTACCTCGCGCTCTTTACATGTATTGTTGTGATTGCGTCGAAAAACTGCTGCACACCAAGACAATCCGCAAAAATAAAGAACTGAGAACGAAGGATGTTCAACTGTACGCCCTTGAGTCACACGAGTGTGTATAAGTAAAAACACATCTCACTTCCTTGCTTCAGATCGTACACTGATGTTTATTATAGACTCAATTGGCTGTAAACTGTAACTAGGCCATGATACATGGGATGATGGGGATTTGATTTTTTGGGGTTAGTTTTCCTCCAAAATTCTTTTTGATGACGAATTCGGATTGATGACGGAATTTTATTCTGGTTTCATACCAAAAATACCGAAATACCTATATTGATAAATTATCATAGACAATACACTGGCCAAGTGAACTGTTATTTCGCGAGCTAAATCGGTGCTTGATGATGACCTTGACGATGCCCGGTGATCAAATCCGAAACCGCCATGAATCCTAAAGTGCCCGAACAACCAAAGTTAATATCACCAACCCACAAGGCTTCCACACGAATATCTCGATATTCGGGTATTTTGCTTCATTAGAATCTAGGGATTCGGGCAGGAATCGGTTCCCGGCAATATTAGTGGGTATTTTTCTAAAAAATACCAAGCAGCTAGAAGACTCGGGAACTTTCAGTGCCCGAATATGATCGACCCTCCCGTACGCCTATGCCGATAGAATATTCAAAAATTAAACAAAAAGTTAAAAATAAATTACAAAATAGTCTTAAAGAAGAGCTAAACGATCTTGAAAGTAGAATAAAAAACGATGAAGACCTGATAATAATTAATACAGTAAAAGAAAAAGATTCGTGACAAGGAAGCAAAGGGTGCCATACTTAGATCAAAGATGGTGCATTACGAATTTAATGAAAGAAATAGTAAATATTGTTTAAATCTTGAAAAGTCGAATAAAATAAACAGCCTAATGAGCGTAAAGGTTCCATCGGGTGAAATAATTACAGAACAAAACAAAATTTTGGATAATGTATACAAATATTATAGTGACATGTATAAAAAATTCAACTCTAAAGGATCCGTGAATGACCTTCCATTATCAAAACCAGCGCAAATATTACCTGAAAGTATTTCTAAAGAATGCTCATTATATCTATGCATGTTCTTGATCAAACTGAATTTGTTATTTAAAGGGTTATTTACAAACAGGGAGTACTTATTGTTAATTAAGCAATTTGACCTAGTTTGGGTGTTTGCCCTTTAAATGACTCAATATTTCTAGCTGAAACCTTTTAAATACACAAGAGGGACATTTCTCTACAATTCGGCGTTTATTTTACTCAAATCCGTTCAGTAGTTTCCTATCAGCGTCCAAAAAACATAACATACTTAAAAACCTTACGTAAGGTTTTTTAAAAAATTTCACATGTTTTTAGCGTTTTAAAAAATTTTTTTGAGCTAAAACTTTCAGATACATTAAAGGTCACATAGTTACAGATTTTGGTGTAAAGTTTTCACAAGTTTGAGCAAAAAAAATGTTTGACCTAAAAAAAAATTCAGACTGTCCATTTAAGTGCATTAAATTCTTTACGTGATAGTAAATCACCCGGAAATGACGGGCTCACTTCCGAATTTTACAAGCATTTTTGGAATGAGATCTCTATCCATATTTTAAATTGCTTCAAAGAAAGTTTTGAAACCGTTTTTTTTTTTCTGAAAGCCAAAGACAATCACTTATAAAACTAATTCCGAAATCTGGGCGTGATAAAACGGATCTGTCTAACTGGCGACCAATAACATTGATTAATGTCGACATGAAAATAGCCAGTAAGGTATTATGCAATAGGTTGAAACATGTCATACAGAACTTAATTGAATCAAATCAAACTGCTTTTATGTCTAACAGACATATACAAGAAAATATAAGAGTTATAGATGATACCTTTCAGATAGCCAAACAAAAGAAAATAATTGGTTTCCTCTTAGCCATTGATTTTAGACGGGCCTACGATAGCATAAGTCATAGCTTCATATTAGAATGCTTAAGGCTGTTAAAAGGAATTTTGTTAGATGGATCCACATATTGTACTCAGGAATCAAATGCGCAGTTTTTAATAACGGCTTTACAACGAAATATTTCCCTGTAGAAATAGGAGTAAGGCAAAAAAATGTTCTCCAACCTCTTTAATTTAACAATAGAAATACTTTGCAACTTAATACGATTTGAAGACAATATAGCTGGAATCCAATTTGGAAAAACTGAATTAAAACTAACAATTTTTGCGGACGATATGACCTGTCTTTTAAAAAACTTCAAATCTGCGCGTCACTTGTTGGAAGTTATAAAACATTTTGGACAGTATTCAGGCCTGAATATCAATATATCAAAAACGGAAGCCATAGATTTAAATAGTGAAGATAGAGAGCTTCGAAACGAATTGATAAAATTGGGAATTAATCTTGCCACAGAATACATTAAAATACTGGGAATATATTTTTCAAAAAAAGTAAAACTAATGAATGAACTGAACTATGTTAAAAAAAATTGATTGAAATTGAAGGTGTTCTAAACAGGTGGAAGCACAGAAACTTGACCTTAATTGGAAAAATACAAATAATAAAAACATTTTGTCTATCAAAAATATCAAGCACTTTCAGTTAGCATATCCGATAATACAATACAAAAATTTAACAAACAAGTTTATAACTTTATTTGGAATGGGCCTGACAAAATTAAAAGAAATGTTCTGAGTCAAGATTATAGCGAGGGGGGATTAAGAATGATAGATCTCAAAGAATTTGTAAAAAGTAAATGTATCTTTTGGATAAAAAAAATTGTTTTCAAACCCGAATCAAATATGGCTCGCTACTTATAAATTGTTAGTAGATACAAACTACAGTGACTTTCTTCCAATATGTAATCAGCAGCAGGTAATATGTTATAGATGCTGTTATTTAAATAAGTAATTATATATAATCTGAAACAGGCTAGAGTGTGAGAGAACGAATGTGTGTGAATGTTAAAATCTTGTATAATGTTACTTGATTGTAACTATCTTATAGAAATAAACATATTTAAAAAAAAAAAAAAAAAAAAAATTTCAGAAAAACAAACTAAATCAAGGTGTTTGATAGCATTACATGTATATAAATCAGATTTACATTTGGATTCTTTGGAACCGAAGCCATTAATGTTCCAAAATCCAATATTCAAATTCATGCAAAATACAATTTAAAAGTAAAAAACCTAAAACAACATGCAATCAAGTACTGGATAAACAAAAACAAGTAATAAGGCGATTATAACCTGTAAATTACAATATGAACCATAAAACAATTCAATGAATGAAGAAATAAATGGATTATATCCTGTTGAATGGCAACTTAAGAGTACAATAAAAGATAACGATATTAGCACAAAATCAAATTTAAGTAATGTTTGTAAACATATCAGGTAACAAAATAAGCTTCTAAAGTATGTGTCAGTTATGGTTCATTTGATATTAATACTTAAAACAGTGAGGTCTGGGAAACGAGTGTCTGGGAAATAAGTTAGTTGATTGGTCTTCATGCCATATGAAGATTTATAGGGGTGATTTTGTGGTCTAGTTGGCATGCCTAGATTATATTTAAAGAGTCTGGCCAGCTGTGCAGTACCCTTTCTGTTTAAATGTATACCATCTTGAAATAAATATTGCTTTTGCTTACCCTCGGTACTTTTGAAGATGTCCTTGGTAGAAATAAAATGACAGTTATGAAATTTACAAATGGACTGTAACATCAAATTCACACTGTCAGTCCCACCAGTATCAACGTCACTGCGAGGAAGAATTTCAACAAATGTTATTATAGAGGTTGGATATTTTAGTTTAGTTGCCTTGATGAGATTGTTGAAGTCATTTTCACACTTTTAGGGAGTGTCACTACTGGCATTATTTGATTCTATCAGGAATATGATAGAACATTTTCTTTGTGACGACTGGCATCTATCAATAAAAGTCGAGGCATCTTCAATTTTCCCACCCCGAATTGTTCTTATTTCTGTGGTTCTTTTGAAGTCAGCCGATTTGGTATTAAGTCCTTTAGAATTGAAGATCCTACGACCTTATTATACAGGATCTTCATAGAGCGTGCCCTTTTGTCTACCATCCTTGGTACATGTGATTCTTTATTGTTTGGTTCCGAGGTTGATTGCAAAGATTTGGATGTTTGTTTCGTTGTTTCAATGTTAAAAGTTAATCTCTTTATTTCCTCGGTTTGGTGTTCTAGTTCCATCTTACACTTTTGGTACTCAGAGCTCTGTTTTTCCAATTTCGTTTTTAAAACCAAGTTTTCATCTAGGGCTTTGTTGATGGTGTCTTTCGAAAGTTAAGGTTTAAAGCCTCATAATTTCGGATTCTAAATTTGTAATAACCATTTTTAATTTTGTGACCTCAATTGCAACATTTGTAGTCTGGTGGTGATTTTGACTTTAGTCGATCTGCAAATCTGGGCATTTTTTTTCTGTGGTTTGCTTTTTGGTCGGCGGGGAGTTTCCATTTCAACAGTAGATTCGGTGTTTATTGTAGAAAACGAACTGAATATGGTGTTGGTTACAGGTGAGATGGCATCCTCCGAAAGAGCTAACATCAGGTTTAGATCATCTTCTTCCAATGAATGAACGTCTGTTGTTTCGTTTGGCTTTTTTTGAGGCGAACATTTCACAACCGACTCTTGAATAAAACTGTTGAGCTCATCCGCTTTTCCGTTATCCATCACTTCTAAAATAATTTGTAAGTGTTCATCTAAGAATGTATCAGAGCTTTTACCATTGACTAATACTCTGGATGTGGTATGAAATAAGTTAATGGTGTAATTGAAATCTGGTGACGTTAACCTGTATTAAAATTCAGAATTATACCACCACCTGTTTTTTCAACTTTTAATTTTTGTCTATACGAGGCATCTAGCTGTTTTTTTCACACATATTTTCTTATTAAGTTCATATTTTGAGAATGTTTCCTCTGTATCTATGTGATATGAGTGGTCAACACACGATACTGTCGTCTGCTGGTCTTTAGTAACAGTACCACTTTCAGCCATAGTCAAGTGTGAGATGGGCTTCAGTTTGGACTCACTACTAATTCTTTTGCCATCCGCTTCAATGATAAATCAACAAATTCAATCTTCTGTAACTTTTTCCAGAAATCTCGTTGAAAACTTTCCAATATGTCCAATGAAAGCCTGACCAATACTTGATTTCTCGACAAAATAGTAGGAGATCAACCTATAGTTTACCAATAACCATCCGAGAACGGGTCTGTAGAAGTGTAAAATTTACCCAGAACCATCCTAGAGTGTGATAGTTGAATTTGCCATGTCAGAAAACATATAATTAGACACTAAAATCATTCAAATCGGACAATGTTAAAATTTGACCTCTGTCACAAGTTCGTTGACCTTGGGACGTTTTTTTGGCCGTAGCGCCCTTATTTAAGGTCGGAGGTATAACAAACTATATATTTTCTGAATCCTCATGACTTTACGAGTAATTTGATATCCATATCGACACCCTAAGACTATATTTGAATTTTGATCCCTATTTGACCTTTGTTGACCCCTACCGGAAATGCCTGACATTTCAAGGGGGCAGCCCAAGTCAAAATTGTTCGGTGTTCATCAGGGAACACAAAAACACTTTCAAACCTTTGTTCCCAGACTTTGGTCACGGGACTTATAGGTTGATCTCCTACTAAAAATTCAATATGATGACCATGAAAATTTTGAACTAGTCAAAATGAAAGTAGACCTCTACCGGATATCAACATCAAGTTGACTTGGACTGCTCACATATCGACTATTCCGCCTTCCGCTTATAGATGTCTCATTATCTCACTAAATCTGAAAGAAAATGCAATATAAGACATCAAATTCGAAATCTAGACTATATATATTAATCCAAAATGGGCATGCAAAAAATAACACGGACTACATTCGTATACAATCATTTACATAAAATTAATTAGTGGGGTGGGTCCTATACAGCTTCTTTACTTTTTATTTTAACAAAAAATGTATATAAATTACCTCAAAAAATGTAGTACACTGGTCCTTGGGATCCTCAGTAAACAATCGATTAGAATAACAGAATTCAGCACATTTTAGCACATTGCATAGGTTTTTTACGTGTTAAAGTCTAGATCATCATATGGCACGTCCTTCTCCTTCGAAGTCAAATGCTCCAACTGCCTCTACCATGGGATGGGAACTGAAGGATGGTCAGATGCCACCAGTCCTTTCATCTCTTCTACCTGTCCCTGCATCCTATATATGGAACTGATCACATGTGGATGCACTTCAATTAGGTGTAAAGAATCCAGGTTATCCTGCACTGGTTCCAGCAGGTGTGAAGTTGACTGTATGAAACTTTGAAGTACAAGTGTTTATGTTATTTATTTATTTATTGCCATTTCAAAAGTGGTGTTAACCTGGTATACTAGTAAAGCATATAGAAAGCTGTATTTATTTATATAAAGTTGTAGTTCAAATTATAATTAAGGCATTAGGTTCTAAGAAAATTGGAAAAGAATAAAAAAATATAATATATAAGATTGTAAATATGTACGATATATTGCAGCCATTTTGGATTTGAAAGTGGCAGAAATGAATTCTTAGGGTCAAAATCCATATATTACAAGACTGTGTCAACTGACAAGGAAATTGTTACATTTTTATATTATCACCACAAGCTAATGGAATCATGGAAGAAATTAACAGAAAAGCGTGGATAAGAGAAATAGTTAGTGATTAAAACCCCAAGTGTTTGGGGTGAATGGGGTTCAAATAAATCCGAAATTAAAGCCTTTATTACTGCTTATTCTTTCTAAAAAAAAGTCAATAAAATAATAATTCCAGTACTAGAACTGTGAATGGTATTGTGGTGTCGATTTATATATTGATACACAAAATCATTGGTCAAAAGAAACTTGGATGATTCTGCTTTAATCTGTACTCTTGAAAGTCAAATTCAATATTTGTCACTGTGACTGAGAAAACGACATTCCATTTATTGATTTATTTTGCAGGGTTTGCTGCATATCAAGCCTTATTGTTGTTGTCTGCACTTCTAAAAGAAGATGTATGTAGGATTGTTTGCTCTTCCGAATTGGTAAGTAAACAGTTATGCAAATTGGCGTTTATTTCTCAATAATCTGTAGTTTATGACGTGTTTACAGTTTCAAAGCACAACAATGAAGCAAAATAAGTTTCGTGTCAAATTCAAATAAAAAAATCAAATATAGGGCCTATACCATCGAAGTTTTATTACTAAAAGTGTCTGCATTCAAATATATATGAATTAAACGTTTATTTCAAAAGCAATTGATCGCGCAACAAACATATACAAAAAAATAGCGATGGCCATCGTAATACGCCCACTTTCATAATGGCAGCCAATTCTTCCGGGCGGTTGGCAAGAGTGATCAGTAAATGAAAGATTCTGAGAATGACATTTTCTCTTTTTACAAAAGTAAGACCATGGGTTAAAGTCTCCTGGAAAAAACAAATATGTCACTGAAATATGCATAAAACAAGGGCAACCAACGTTTAGGTTCCATCTTAAATTGATTAAGAACAGTCACAGAGTTGATGATGTTTCTGATTTTCAATAAGGTATATCCGAAGGTCAAAACAAACACCAACAGCCAGTTTCATAAAGATAGTGGACCACGGCCATATACGCCTAACGAAAAAGCCTTAAATTTAATCAGGATCAAACTAAACTTTCTCAAACCTTTCAATTTTGGTCCAATAACATCCATTTTAAGTTTCAACAATATTGGTTGAAAACTAAGATAGTAATAGCATATTCAAGACTTTGGGGCAAGGGCAATAACTCTGCTTCTGACAATCGAAAATAGCTCAAATTCGAACTTGATCTTCGTTTTATGAATATGTATACACATATCAAATTTCATTTGATTCCGTCAAAAACTCTAGTTTTTAGAGCGTTTACGAGCAAATGTTGACGGACGGACGGACGGACCGACGGACGGACAGGGGTGCCGACAATATACGTCCTCATAGAGAGATGAGGGCGTATAAAAATCCACCAAGAAACTAGCTCTCTATCGTGTCCGTAACGGCTGAAAAATTAACGTGTTTTAAAGAACAAGGGGCAATAACCAATAAAATATTTTTTCGATGTTTCTGATATTCAATAGGGTTATCCTTATGTCAATACAAACACTCATACCAAGTTTCATCAAAATCCATCAAGAAACCAGCTCTCTATGGTGTCCACAACATATTTTCAAAGCAAGGGCGATAACCCTGGTAATATTTTTTGATACATCTGATTTTTAATAGGGTTCATCCTTGGGTGATTACAAACACTCACAGCAAGTTTCATAAAACTCCACCAAGAACCCAGCTCTCTATCGTGTCCACAACAATTGTCGACAGGCAGACAGACGGACGGACGGACAGACAGACAGGGGCGACTACAATATACGCCCACATTAATGTGTGGGCGTATAAAAACCGTAAAATTCTTAAATAGGCTATTGGTATAAAGCCCAAAGCATGTGAAATAATTGATCACATCGGGATTCAATACGAATGCCACAACGAATATCTAATTCCATATTTCCGAAACCAGATAAAGTTACAATACCAGTAACAGTGGAGAAATCAACCGAATTTTTAGTTGTTGCCGATGACACACACATTTCAAAATTGTCTGAATGTATTATGGCCCTTGAAGTATTATTCTGTACGTATTATGTTTTTAACATTAGTTATGAAAAAAAAAAGCAGTAATACTTTGACATTTATGCAACATTTCTTACTTAATATAAACGATGGTGCTTGCTTGCCTAGAAAGGTATTATCATTAGTGTCAAAACTTAAGGAATAAAATAATGTGAACCTATATATCGATAACTAAATTATACTGGCGGATTGGCACTTGATACTTTGTAAACATTAAAACTAAAACTGTAGCTATATGTAAGATGCGCATATTCGTCAAAACGAATGATTCATAGCAATGAAAAGGAATTTCGGCTGATTCAATTTTCATAGTGTGACAGGGCATAGACTATGTGAGACAAAGATATAATGTAAAATAAACTTATTACATGTATATGGATGCTTTATAACTACAACAATGTAGATACAATTTCTTTCTATTTCGAAAGTTGTATTTTTATACGCCCAAATGAAAATGTGGACGTATATTGCCGTCAACCCTGTCCGTCCGTCCGTCAACAATTTCTTGTGTACGCAATAGAAACCAGAGTTTTTATCCGATTTGAATGAAACTTGGTATGTGTATTCATGTAGGTAATGTAACATAATGTATCCTTATAACGTCATAGCGACGACCTCTGCTTACGTCATTAAATCAGTTTCCGGTCTAGCCATCTTTGTTTATTTGAACATCTTACATGGTGTCAAAAATCTAAGCCCATCGCCTAAATGGATTAATTTATTCCGTCTGAAAAACATTCATTTAATAATTTGGATTGTTTGTGATTTAATCTGTGAGATTATATTTAAGTGACATTCATCTGTCAGCTTCTACACGGAAAATTAAAATGGCACAGGTGCAATTCGATCAACCGGTCTTCGATTGGGATTCGAAGGACTTGTACAAAGAATACCAACGCTTTAAACAGCATGTTGACTTTGTATTTAAAGGACCGTTAGCGAAAGCTGATAAAGACAAAACCGGATGGATTGGCATGTGGATAGGCAAACAAGGCCGTGAGGTCTACAAAACTTTCGTGTGGGGTGAAGGTGAACAGGATGATCCGGACGACACCTTACAGAAGTTGGAGGACTATGTTAGGCCCAGAAGGAATAAACGTGTTGCACGTTACCGATTGAAGCAACGTAAACAAACTGACGGTGAGTCATTTGACAATTTTGTGAAAGATGTTCGTTTGATTCTAATGGATTGCGACTACACAGATCCTGATGATATTCTTATAGACACAATAATTGATGGTGTGCTCAATCGGAAAGTGCAAGAGAAAATGTTTGATCCAGGCCAAAATACAACGCTTGCTAAATGTTTAGATATTGGCAGACAGTTCGAAATGTCACAAACTCAGCTCAAAATGATTAGAGGCGAGGAGTCTGTTAACAGTGTCCATGTGAAATATAAAACTAAACGTAGTGTTGGACATTCTGAGAATAAGCCCAAACCAAAACCAAAATTAACGCGAGGCAGAAAATCAGAATCCGGGAAATTTAAGAAGTCCGCTAGTATTAACACTGAACAATGCACTAGATGTGGACGCGAGGCTCATAAAAGTGGTGTATGTCCAGCTATAGGGTCAACCTGTAACTACTGTCATAAGGCGGATCATTGGAAAATAAAATGTCGTAAGAGACTTAATTCTGAACAGTACGCTCATGTGAATGCGTTACAAAAGAGCGCCGACAGTGAAACAACTTCTGACTCGGAAGGGGAGTTATTTCCCATATACTCCCATCAGCGTTGTGATAACAACATAAGCATGGATGATAAATGGCTTGTTCAAATGACAGTCAATAACAAACCGATAACATTCCGAATTGACACTGGAGCCAAATGTTGTATCTTGGTAAAATCTCAGTATGATAAACTCGGCGTACGTGACAATATCAAAGAATCTGCAAAAGTTCTTAAATCGTATACGAATCATAAAATACGTCCGTTATACACAGCGAGTTTGTCTGTTAGCTACAAAGGTTCTCAGATCGAGACAGACTTTGAGATAATAGATCTGGACCAAGAGAATGTGATAAGCGGTAGTGTAGCAGAACAGTTAGGATTGATCGCGAGAATAGCTACTGTTAATCCTGAAAAACAGTTCGATGAATTTCCTGAAATAACCAAGACTGGTACGTTGCCCGGTGAATATACGATCAAGGTAGATCCAAGCGTGAAAGGGGTTATTCATCCAGTTCGTCGACAGCCTGCATCACTTAAACCGCGTATCGTAGCAAAACTTAAGGAAATGGAAAATGACGGGTTCATCAAACGTGTAGACAGACCGACTGAGTGGGTTAGCTCGATGGTAGTTTCCCTACGTAACGATAAAGTGCGTATCTGCATTGACCCGAGTGACCTTAATAAGGCTATTAAGCGTGAGCATCATCCGATGAAGACAGTCGATGAAGTATTGGCGACCGTTCCGAATGCTAAAATATTTTCATTTCTGGATTTCTCCAAATAAAGCTTGATGAAAGCTCATCGTATCTTACAACGTTTAATACACCGATCGGAAGATTCAGATGGTTACGCCTACCCTTTGGTCTAAACTGTAGTCCAGAGATATTTCAACGTATTATGGACGATATGCTCGAGGGAATCGAAGGTGCTACTGCAATAATGGATGCCATATTGATTGCAGGAACTGATCTGAAGCATCATGACAAAGTTCTTAAGGAAGTTCTACATCGCGCAACAGAGTTCAATTTAAAACTTAACTTTGACAAATGTAAAGTCAGACAATCGCGTGTGTCGTATGTTGGACATATCCTATCTGATAAAGGACTAGAACCAGACCCAAATAAGGTTCGTGCTATTACTGAAATGTCCGCGCCTAAGGACAAGCAAGGAATCAGGAGATTTTTAGGCTTAGTGCAGTATTTAGCCAAATTTATACCGAACCTTAGTCAAGTTGACGCACCACTGCGTATATTGTTAAAATCTGACGTAGAATTTGTGTGGGGTCCAGAACAAAAACAGAGCTTTAAAAAGCTTCAAAAACTATGTACGTCGTCTCCAGTCCTAACATTTTATGATGTGGAAAAACCGGTGTACATTCAGTGTGACGCTTCCAAGGATGGACTTGGTGCTGTGTTGATACAGGGAGATCGCCCTGTCGCGTTTTCGTCACGTTCCCTAACCGAAGCTGAGCAACGGTACGCTCAGATCGAAAAGGAACTTCTGTCGATTGTTCATGCTACAACAAAGTTTCATTGTTACATTTTCGGGAAACATGTTGTAGTGTATAATGACCATAAACCGCTAGAGCAAATATTTAAGAAACCACTTCTGTCTGCGCCTATGAGGTTACAGCGCATGTTATTAAGACTTCAATGGTACGACTTAGACGTAAAATACATGCCTGGAAAAGATCTCGTTGTAGCTGACGCGCTATCACGTGCGTACCTCCCAGACAAGAAGTCAGAACTGAGTCTAGAATGTATCAGCGCATTGGATTTTGTATCAGTGAGTAAAGACAAATACGTCGAAATAGTTCAGTGCACCAAAGCAGAATTGCAGCCATTGCATGAAGTAACTGTGGATGGGTGGCCAGATTCGCGCACTGAAACCCCCATAGCTGTTAAGCCGTACTGGGACTCACGAGACCAATTATCGATATCTGATGGCATCATATTCAAAGGAATGAGAATCGTTATTCCGCCTAGTTTGCGATCTTATATGCTTGACTTAATTCATGAATCGCATCTTGGGATAGTCAAATGCAAACAGCGTGCACGGGAAGTTATGTACTGGCCAGGAATGAATGGTGATATCGAGTGTTTGATTCAGAACTGTGGTAAATGTGCTGAAATTCAGAACAAACAACCAGCCGAACCTCTCCGTCCATCTATTACGCCTGATTTACCATACAGTGAAGTAGGTTGCGATTTGTTTCATTTTGAAGGTAGAAATTATCTGATGATAGTAGACTACTTCTCAAAATACGTAGACGTAGTAGAACTAAGAGAAACAACGTCAACGGCAACAATTTACGCTATGAAATCTGTTTTCTCATGTCATGGAATACCTAGACTTTTGCGCTCAGACAACGGACCACAATTTACGTCAGTTGACTTTAAAACATTCTGTAGCGACTATGGAATAGAACACGTAACGTCCAGTCCAAACTTTCAAAGTTCTAATGGTGAGGCCGAGAGAGCCATACAGACAGTCAAACGCATATGGCGTAAATCTAGTGATCCTTATCTATCATTACTTGACTATAGAACCACACCACTTGAAGGCATCAATTTATCTCCGTCGCAGCTTTTGATGGGACGCAGACCAAGAAACAAACTCCCAGCATCACGTGAGATTCTTGAACCTTCAATAAACAATCGTCGTGAAGTCAAACGTCGTTTCAATGAAGCAAAGCAGAAACAAAAGCGCTACTACGATTCTAGGAATGGTGTGAAAGAGTTGTCCCCATTAAAGAGTGATGATCCAGTTAGAATGTCACCGTTGCCTGGAACCAAAGTTTGGAAGCCTGCAACTGTTATCGAACATTCTGCACACCCAAGATCATATATTGTGAAATCTGGAAATAAACTATACAGGAGGAACCGTAAACATCTAAGAACCTCAACCGAGTGTGAAAATCAAAATCTACAACCGGACTACAATTTATTAGATAATGAATTTAGTGATATGGATATTGCATTCGAGAATTCGCAAATAAACAGTCCGTCACGTCAAAACATTACCAGTCCGTTACGACTAAAATCTATTCAGAAAGCAGCTACCAAAACGACATCAATTCCGTCTCCACGTCAATCGACTGAATCAAAAACATTCGTCACTAGGTCGGGAAGAACAATCAAAGCGCCAACAAAGTTGAATCTATAAAATGTTGTTTTATTTATGTTTGACATAACTGTGTTTAATTGTGCTAAATAAGCATTTAAGACACTTATTTCTATTAGATAATTCGTGCAAAGACTGTGCTAAAGTTTTCATTTCAGAATTATAGACATTATAATATTAGAGATTGAGTTATTTAACTTAATATAGGACTTAGTTTAATTAATAGCATACTATTACAAATGTACAATGTATTAGTAATTTCAGTTTTTAATCGTTTATTTTTAAATGTTAAAGAAAGGGAGATGTAACATAATGTATCCTTATAACGTCATAGCGACGACCTCTGCTTACGTCATTAAATCAGTTTCCGGTCTAGCCATCTTTGTTTATTTGAACATCTTACAGGTAATATCGCGGATGAGTTCGAAAATGGCGTAATTCCAGTCGACGGTTTATGAGTTATTGCCCTTGACTTAGTGAAAAACGTTAAAATTAACTTGTGTACGCGATAGAAGTTAGAGTTTTAATCTGATTTGAATGATACACGAATATCATTATTGCCCTTGACTTAATGAGAAAACGTTAAAATTGACTTGTGTACGCGATAGAGACCAGTGTTTTTATCCGATTTGAACGAAATTAGGTATGTGTATTCACCTTGATAATATCTCGGATGAGTTAGAAAATGGCACGATTCCAGTTGTCAGTTTATGAGTTATTGCCCTTAACTTAGTGAAAAAAACGTTAAAATTAACTTGTGTACTCGATAGAAGTTAGAGTTTTTATCCGATTTGAATGTAACTTAGTATGTGTATTCATCTTGATAATATCTCGGATGGGTTCGAAAATGGCACGATTCCAGTCGTTGGTTTAAGAGTTATTGCCCTTAACCTTAAAACCTTAAAATTAACTTTGTATGTGTATTTATCTTGATAATAACTCAGATAAATTCGAGAATCGTGCGTTTCTAGTCGTAGGTTTATGAGTTAATGTCTTCATTATTTTAACACTTGTAGAATTCCGGCTTTTCTCCATCCCAACAAAATCATGTCACGTGCATTTATGTTTAAAAGCTATTATGTAGGCATTAGAATAATGAAATAAACAAAAACAGAGGTAAAAGACATAAAATGGGTTTTTATGTCATGTCATTTCCGGTTAGACGAAAAATCGTCATTTTACTAAATTCACGCAACCCCGAGCAGTTAGTTATCATAGAAAAACATGTGAGATTATGAGTGGCATGCTCCCTTCATACCGAATTCGAGTGACCAGAAAAAGACCAAAAAAAAGTCATTATGAAAACAAAGCATTGCGTTAGCTAGAACGCACTGCAAAAAAAAAAGTCATTTGCAAATCAAAGCAGTGCGTTCGACGCACTGCCAAAAAAAACAAAAGTAACCAATATCTTTTACTTTCAAGTAGCCTTTGTTTGTCACTTAAGGGTGAACGGGTACCAGCAGATTGCGTACACAAAATAAGGTTAAGTTATCGACATTGTGTCATGTGTAATAAACCCTATCCTCTTTCTCCATCCTTGTGGCATCACCAAAGATGATGATAAAACTAAACAGAAAATTGATATGTCGAATGGTTAAAAAAAACCCTGGGTTTTGTTTTTAAATGTCGTTCGATATTAAATGACTGAAGTAGATCTGCTCACTTTAGAAAAAATGAACCGAAATAGAAACAACTAATTAATTTATTACATATAGACTCATGATCATCTTTAGGCCCTGAAACGAATTGGTTTCCTAGAGCCACGTCTCACATATCAGTCCACATCTGTGAAAACTAACCCACTACTGGAGAGGTTCTCTGATAGTAGTAAAGATGTTGATTCTTCCCTTCACTTATCGTATAGTACCCTCCACCTCTCGAGTCCCAACAAACCGATTCTCCTTGCGTTTCTACCACGTACGGAAGATCTTCCGGTGGATTACTTATAGCTCCGACGTAATCTCCGTCTGTCACATACCAGTAATAGACATGGTATTTGTATTTAATCAACATTTCTTTTCCATCCGGTGAAATGTCACCACCCACCGGATCATGTTTATGTCCAGCTTGAGTCAGCTTCGCCGAAGCTAGAACCGTCACAGTTTTGCCACTACTCCATCCGGATTTGTCCAATTTGACTAATTTCCATGACCACCACTGACCTTAGAGATCAGGTAAATATCTTCTTGGGGAGTCACCATGACGGTTTCGCAATCTGGCTGGTCCCACCTGGAACATAAAAATAACTCAAAGGCGATATCCTATTGATACCTTCGTTTAGGTAAACTATAGTTTATTGTATAAATAAATATTAATATTACAGTCAAGTTTCTGCCAAGTAAAACAAAAGAGTGTTCTGGGATTTTCATTTTTTTCTATAAAATTGAATAGTACATTATACTCACTTAAAATGTAATTTAGAATCGACGCCCAAGCTCTGATCTTTGTTAGATTTGGGTTCCTTAACTCTATAGATGATATTCTTAGCTCCGTCTTCCCCATGATCCCCAGTCTCAGCAATATAGATACATGAGCTACCTCCACCATGACCAACAGCTACGTCCTCCCAATCATAGTAAGTCACCTTACTGATCTTCAAGGTTGCTAGAGTTTGGGCGGTATTAGCGTCTATGGCGTAGATGACGCTACTGCCTCCCTTGTCGTTATGGGTATAGAGGACTCCTGGGTGAATTCTGCTGGCTGCCAGTCCAGAAGCTTCTTGTATATTGTGATCTATCACTGTACCCAGGACCTTTGCCGATGTAAATGATGGTGACGCAGGGGCCGTTGCTACAATTTAAATTTGAAATTGAGGAAAAATAACCTTTTGCTGTCAAAATTCCCTTTGGACAAGATAGTAGTATGAGGGGGGTAAATGACCCTTCCTTTTAATATAATGGTTTGTGCTACGTCCCCAGTCTTGGTCACAAGAGAAAACGAGTGAAGATTGGGATGTTACGGACTTTTCTTTAAAAACCTAATTTGACTCAAGAACATGAGCAAAAGTTGCTAACAAGAAGAAAGTCTGCAATCAAATCTATTCAAAAACCTTTTATGCGGTTCAAATATACCATCATCGAGTCATGCTACGAGCTGTGCAATGAGATTCTATATTCCAATTTTATGTCATTATGGACCTATCTATCCGCCCTAGAGCATAGGTATTTGGAATGAACATGACGTCAACGTTGTAAATTGGTACCGATAATCCGGGAAAAATCAATGCCAATGACCAGAGAAAGGACCCTTCCGGGAATTTGAGTTGTTATCATTGTAAAATATATAGCCTAGATGTTAAGAGCTGTTCAGTGTGATCCTGTTCAAGAAAAAAGCCTTGGAATTAACAACAACCAACTTACCTGCTGTGACTATGCCATGGAGTCCTAAAAGTATAATCAGTCCCAAAAGAAGCTTCATATTGTCGTCACCGATTAGGCCTATTGGTGATCTCTTTTACCGATAATTTCGCACGTATTAAGTTTATTATTTTTTAATATCTAAAATTTGCAATTCACAAATTTCACTTTCAGTTTCAAAACTTCTATGTCGGGAATTCAGGACCCTTTGTAGGTGCTCAGGATTATGGCATTGTATTTAGTTCAAATAGGATCAAAATCCGATTGTATGAATTCTTTCAAATCGCGTGGTCATTGTAGAAAAGACTAATCTTAACACAGAACGCGAATTGTAACCACTGGATGGTATCAGTTGAATTGTACTTTTTAGAACTTCACCACTGGATCGTGTTCGCTGAATCGTAATCTTCAGATCTCCTTAATGTACTTTGAATATTACAAAAATTTAGACCACGTGACATTTTCTGCATATAATTATTATTATGCTAACGATGTCGTTATTATTCTGCCAAGCTCCGATTACTAAGACAGTCCTACGGGTCATTTTGAAGGGGTTGTTTTTAACCAATTGAAAACAGCATTTTCATGATACAAAAAGGAATTGCTTTAGCCTTGTGAATCTTTCATATTTCTCATTTGGGTGATGGTATAACTTTTCTTAACACAGGCATGGTTGATTTTGGATATGTGGTCTAAAGTCATTCTAATTTCTTAGTTGATCCATCCATACACGTATTTCTCTGAAACATTTCTAGTGTTGAGCTAGTCGACTACAAGTATCTCCTTTATGCTAGAAATTGGATTCACTAAAAATACCTGGTTGAACATTCCAATTTATTTTTAAAAGCAGCCAATGTTATCAAAATGATTTTAATTTGCCAAAAAGAAAAATTGACCCATAAGACTGTCGTAGTATCGGAACTTGTCGAACGACATCGTTAGTTTTCCGTTGGCAACACGTGCAATAAAGATATGCAGCAAATATCACATGGTCCAATTTGATTTCCGTAATATTCAAGATTCAACAAGACGATCCGACGATTCCGATTCAGCGAACACGATCCAATGGTAAAATTCCAAAGATTACGATTCAACGAACACAATCCAATGAATAAGTTCCAAAGATTACGATTCAAAACAATCCATTGCCTTTATGTATTACCCTATCTTTCAATGCTTACAAGTTCACTACAATCTATATTATTGTACTATAACACTATGTCAAACCAACAATTTATATGGCTTTTATCTAATCCAAACATGTCAAGACCAATTAGCTAATTAACACCAATATTAAAGGGATTGTTTTCTAGCCATTTTATATGTACGAGGGACACTTCTGTTTTGTACATTTAAAATTCCCGCTAGGTGCCCGTGGTTTCTATTATTCCAGAAAGACCTCACCCGATATGACGCATCATAGAACTGGACATAAAAGATAGGGAATAACAACACCCGGTCAACAACCAGTTTATGCTTGGCACACATGCGCTTAATTTTGGCGACGCACTTAAAGAGAAGCTGACATATGTTTTAATATCCCTTATCAGTCATTTTTTTATATAGCAAAAACTATTACATATCATTTTCCAATTTTATACAACGATTGTTTTTGTCACCCACGCATCGTACTTTGATCAGCGCTTGTCAATAAGTAGCCATTTTAGCGTGACGTCACAACGGTAATAACAAACATGGCGCATTACGAGAGCGATAGTAATAGTTCGACCGACTTCGAAAGTAATTTAATACATTCCTGCTCCGAAAGTTCTTACGACTTAGAAGATTTGGGTAGTGTTATCGAACTTAAGCCGTGGGAAATATATGTATGCCATTATGAACCATGTGGATGGTAAGGGTGACGAGGGCAGCGGGAGTGATAATGGCGAGTCAGCTGCTGCTGCTGTGCCAAAGTAAGTGAACCAATTGCGAAATTAATATTATATTCCGTATTTACTAGTGCTGGCACGATATATCGTTGTATCGATGTATCGCGATACGACATGCCACGATACGCGTATCGTATCGCAGGGTCGTGTATCGATACATGGCATTCCATAAAAATAAGGGGGTATTATTTTATTTACTAGTCGGTGAATGCAGGCTTATCCCATCTAAAATTCCTTTTGCGGACTTCTCTAAAATCCATTGTTTTCAAATCACTTTCAAGACGGTGCATGTTAAGCCCCTCTATGGACTTCATTATCTAAATACCACAGACCGGGTTGAATTAATTTTCGTAACCATGATTTTATTTAATAGTCGGTGGATGTTATTAAACCTTATCGAATACACTTTTCAATATCATGGACCGGATTGAAATTAATACTACCAAAACACGGGTCAATTAATTTTAGTTTTGTAATTTACACATTATTTTTTCCAGAGTACGGTATATACAGTAATTTGTATCCATTATTATGAAAAATCTTCAATTAAGTTCAATATTTTGATTCCACAAATAATATACGAAACGACTGATCGTCTTAGTTACAAATAGAAAAAATGGCTGACAATATACTCATTGAGAATGCACCGGCTAAATATAAATCTAAAGTATGGAAAAACTTTGGTTTCCTTAAAGGAGATTCCACAAAAGCTGTGTGTAAACTTTGCAAAACAATTTTGAAATATTCAGGGAACACGACAAATTTGTATACACATATTGTGAACCATCTAGAAGTAGATGGTTCAACACTTACCACACTTCCAGATATTGCAAATTCGCTAGGAACAAATTTTTCTTTCAATTCTTCTTCAAATTTTTCTTCTGATGCTTTTCGGAGAGTAAGACTCCGAGAAGAGAAGAAGAAAGTTAAATTTGCTTCTCAAAATAAGGAATACTATAATAAGGAATTTACCATCTCTGAATTAAAGTTTTCTCTCAAACAGGCCCATGATACAGCTACTGGGCCTGATGATATTCATTATCAGATCCTTAAACACCTTCCTTATCCTACATTAAAAAAATTATTAGATATATTCAACCAGATTTGGGATGATGGCGTCTTTCCTCCTTCTTGGAGAATCGCAACCATCGTGCCCATCCCGAAACCTGGTAAAGATCCTACGAATCCTACCAATTACCGCCCTATTGCATTGACCAGCTGCATTTGCAAAACCATGGAACGGATGATCAATCGAAGGCTCGTTTGGCACCTTGAGTCAAACAATCTTCTTACTAACCTCCAATGTGGATTTCGGTCCCAAAGGAGCACTCTTGATCATCTCGTTAGATTTGAATCGTTCGACAGGGACGCCTTCATCCAAAATAAACATCTTGTAGCCATATTCTTTGATTTGGAGAAGGCATATGATACAACTTGGAGATATGGCATTCTTCGCGATCTCTTTGACTTAGGTCTTAGGGGAAGATTGCCATCTTTTATCTCCAATTTCCTACATGATAGGACGTTTAAGGTACGACTTGGTTCCATTTTTTCTGAACCGTTTCCTCAAGATAATGGAGTGCCTCAGGGTAGCATTTTATCCGTTACCCTCTTCTCCATTAAAATCAATTCCATCACGTCGTGCCTTAGGCGGGGGGGGGGGTCGATGGCTCTCTTTATGTTGATGACTTTCAGATGTGTTATGGTTCTACTAACATGCAGACGATCGAACGTCAGTTGCAGCTTTGCTTAAACAACTTACAGCAATGGGCAACTGTCAATGGATTTCGATTTTCGAAATCCAAGACCGTCTGCATGCATTTCTGTAAACGAAGAGGATTACACCTCGATCCAGAACTTAAACTGGACGGTGCTGCCATTCCTGTAGTACAGGAATTTAAATTTCTGGGACTTACATTCGACAGCAAGCTTTCCTTCCGTCCCCACATAAAAATCCTCAAAACTAAATGTCTGAAAGCCCTCAACATATTGAGAGTCTTATCCAATACCGACTGGGGAGCCGACCGCAAGGTCCTCCTCCGATTATATCGGGCTTTGGTTCGTTCCAAACTCGATTATGGGTGTCAGGTGTATGGTTCGGCTCGCCAATCCTACATCAAAGAGCTCGATACCATACACCATCAAGGACTAAGAATCAGCTTAGGTGCATTTCGAACAACGCCAGTTGAAAGTCTGTACGTCGAGGCTAACGAGCCCTCACTGTACGACAGACGTGACAGACTTGCACTGCAGTATGCAATTAAAATAGCTTCATTACCGAATCATCCTGCTTACCGCCCCGTATTTAGACCTTTCTTTGAACATTTGTACTATGCAAAGCCTCGTGCAATTTCTTCTTTTGGGGTCCGCATTCAACCCCTTATGTCGGAGGCTGGTATCAGCCACGACAGTATTGCGGACTTCACCATGACCACAACTCCACCATGGTCAATTGCTCCATTTCAGATAGACTTCAGTCTATCTTGCAATAAGAAGTCACAGACAAGTTCTTTAGTTTTTCAATCTAAATTCCTAGAACTAAGGTCTAAATATGGGGAATACTCACCTTTTTATACAGATGGGTCTAAGGATGGTGATAAAGTAGCAGCCGCTACTGTTACGCCATCCGAAGTTCTATCTGTAGCTCTTCCTCCAGCAGCCACTATTTTCACAGCAGAACTCATTGCCATATTACAGGCACTCGAGTTCTTTCAGTCCTCATCATCTTTAAAAAAATGTATTATATTTTCTGATTCTTTGTCCGCATTACAAGCTATTCATAACATGCAGCTTGTGCACCCAATAATCGGAGACATTTACAAGCTCTCTGGGCCAAAAAAGGACATTGTCCTTTGTTGGCTCCCCAGTCACATGGATATTCGGGGAAATGACAAGGCAGATGCGGCGGCTAAAGCTGCTTTGTCACTGCCTGTCTCCCCCTTTTTCTTACCTTACACCGACTTTAAGTCGGTGATAAGGGCATTTATACTTCAACGTTGGCAACAACGATGGGATGCTGCAGACACAAATAAACTTCATGCCATCAAGCCTCTCTTAGGAGATTGGCCCAACTCCTATTGTGCTAATAGGAGAAATGAAGTTGTTTTGTGTCGCTCTCGACTTGGTCATACTCACCTTACTAACTGTTACCTTCTCAAGCGAGAGCCTCAACCAGTCTGTGAACACTGCCAGGTACGCCTGACAGTGAAACACATTCTGATTGAGTGCAGGCATCTCAAACCTTTGCAATCACAGCACTACCGTGCTAGATCGCTGTTTCATTTGTTTGCGCAACCTTCTCTTTATGAGAAGGTTGTCGCTTTTTTAAAAGCAGCTCATTTGTATTTTAAGTTTTAAATGCTTTCATCATCGTTTTTGTTTTAATATATATTTTTTTGTTTTAATACCACTTTGTGGTGTTTTTCTGTGATATTGTTTTTAATTTTGTTCATTCTGTGATATTGTTTTTGTTTATCTATTTTATGTTTGTTTTATTGTTTTAGTTTCGTAGTAACATGTTTATTTTTTATCGTGTTCTGGAGCTATATAGCCCATTAGGTGCTGGTGCTCCTTAATACATTTCATTTCATTTGTATACACATATAAATCGACATCATTCAAATGAAATAGATTCATTAGATGAAACCGAAAGTTCTAGTTCTAGTCGTGAACGTGATAGCAAAGGAAGTAAGCCTTTCAACGATACTACTGCCACTGGGCAACAAAAGATTGATTCAGCTTTTCAACAGAAATTGCCAAAAGGTTAAAAAAAAATCCAAAGAAATCACTGACAGTATTACAAGATTTATAGTTGGAGACATGCAATCATACACAGTAGTGGAAGACAAGGGTTTTAGGAATCTGATAAACACATTGGAGCCCAGATATACAATAATTCTAGGAAGGCATTACTTTTCTGACACAGCTGTCCCTCAGTTATACAAAACAATTAAAGATGAGGTTCTAAAAAAATTGGAAGAATCTGAGAGAATTGCTTTGACAACAGATGGTTGGACCTCCAACTGTAACCAATCATACATCACAATAACCTGCCATTTTATAGATCTGAATTGGGAATAATGCTCTTATGTTTTACAAACCAGATAATTTTCTATGAGTCTTACTGGTCTTGATATTTCAGTTGTTGGTTGAGGCTACCGAAGAGTGGCAAATCAAAGATAAAAGCCCTGCTTTGGTCAGTGACAATGCAAGCAATATGATATTAGCTGGAAAGGAAACTGGATTTGAACCTCATGTGGGATGTTTTGCTCATACACTAAATCTTGCTTCACAAAAAGTAATGAACATTGCTTCTGTTTCTAAATTGTTGACAAGAGTAAAGAGAATCGTAGGCTATTTAAGGAAGAGTTCCAGCGCAGCACGTATATTAAAACAAAAACAGAATTTGTTGAGTTTACCAAACCATAAATTAAAGCAAAATGTCTGTACTCGCTGGAATTCAGCATTAGATATGTTAGAAAGAGTGTTGGAACAACAGCCAGCAATTGTAGCATCCCTCCTTGAAAAAGATTTGAGAAACAGAGATAAAGATCTGAACACATTAAGTGAAGATGACATATCTCTTGCTGAAGATATTGTTAAAGTTTTAGCTCCAATGAAAACGGCAACAACTGTCATGAGTGATGAAAAGTTACCAACTCTTTCCATTTTAAGTCCTCTGTACTACCAAATATTAGAAGAGATGCAACCTGATGTGAAGGATTCTTCCATCGTAAAAAATGTAAAAAAAGCATTGAGTGATGACCTCCTCAATCGCTACACAGACACTATGGATGTCTTTAATAAGGCTTCTGCCTTAGACCCTCGATTCAAATCATTACCTTATTTGACAGATGAAGAGAGACATAGGATTCTGTATGAATTAACATCAGAAGCTGAAACTTTAGTCAGATCTCAAGGCAATATTCCGCAAGACAATTCCCCTCCCAAAACATCAGAAGCTGGAGTAGATCAAGCCAGTAGTAGTAATCCATGTACCAGTACCACTACGTCCACTAGTACTACTACGTCTACTACTACTAGTACAAACATATCTGAGAGTAGCAGTTCAGATGAATTTTCACCATCTCAACCTAAGAAGACAAAAGGAGATGCCAGTGCCTTGTCCCAATTATTCAGAAATAAATTTTGTGAAGTGAAATATAGTGAAACAAAGAAATCCATGATTGAAGTGATAGAAGAAGAATTGAATTCACATAAAAAGGAGACTGTTTTAAAATTAGATAGTAACCCCCTACATTGGTGGAAACAAAATTGCAATAAGTACCCAATGTTGGCTGTTTTAGCTAAAAGATATTTATGTATTCCTGCCAGCCCTGTGACATCAGAAAGGGTATTTTCTACAGCAGGTGATATCATTACTGCTAAGATATCATGTCTAAAACCAAAACATGTGGATGAACTCATATTTCTTAAAAAAAAAACTATGCAAAATGCTCAAATTAAAAAGTATTTTATCTGACATTTAATTTAGTAGACAAACAAGCCGAATTATTTTTTAGTTAACAGTTTATTAGTAAAATACCTAAAAAAAACTAGTAAAATTACTAGTAATAACATTTTGTTACCTCAAAATACAAGTGTTACCTTAAAATAAAAGTGTTAAATTATAAAATTTTGAAACCTTGGAAAAAAAAAGTGTTAGTTGTTATCTATTACCCCATATCGCGATACGTATCGTATCGTGACCCTTGTATCGCGATACGTATTGTATCGTGACATGATTGGCAATACCCAGCACTAGTATTTACAATGAAATTAAATACAACAGTTGCTCATCAAGTATCTATCTCATTGTTTATATTTTGCCCCAACAAAATGTGTTGCCACAAAATTCTTCATTAATGTAGGAAGATGGTTTTAAGTTTTAAGTAACAGTTAAATGCATTTTTTGAAATTATATTTCAGATGCCGCAGATATATAGCTTATCGTCAATTTGTAAGATGGATATGGGACTTTCATGGAAAAAAGATACGGGTACCAGTGCCAGCCTGTGTTGAAGTCAAAGTTCGCTCAACGTATTCTTCTTCTCAATATTAAGGTTTTGTAAAGGCAACAGATTAAAAAATAGTTTAGTAATAACCTTTTCATTTCATATGTATCAGAATTAGGTTCATACCACTGAAGTGACCCGATTCTTAGCCTTCATAAATACAACCAAAAAAAGAATTGATAAACAAATAGTTATTGACACATTGCATATAATAATAATATATCCCTTTCGGTCACGGCAACACATTTTTGATTGTAAAAATTATTTCATGTGTTATTTATGATGGCTAGGTCATTTTAACTACACACATTTTTTTTTTAATTATCTAATTAATTATGGAAATTAGATGCTGTGTACAAACGTAAACGCTGTGATTCACAAAAGACAAATGTTCGTAATATACAGAACAAAACACAATGGTTTTCAATTGTAATATCAGTTTTATTTTATTACTATTTTGTATGGAATTTACCAAAACAATTGTTGTCCTTGTTAAGACATAAAAACACATTACATTTTGAACATTTAACACGACTGCGACCATTACACCCTTCCAACTTGCATCGCTGCCCAAGATCTCTAATACATTCGGGAAAATGACTATATGCGTCGAATCTGACATCACGAACATGTCTTTCGGCAGGTTTGGATCCTTTATTGGGTGGTTCGGGTGACAGTGGACGCTGATTCGAATCAGATTCACTCGATGAAGATAGTGACCTCGGGCGACCAACTAGTTGTACAGGGGGAGGTAAAAGACAAGCTTGCATCAAAGCAGAGGCAACCTCGTTTCTGTAGCTTAGAAGATCCATTACGCGTCCTTTCGGTGTGCCATGTGCATATTCGATATCCTTATATTCCAGGAACTGGCCAAGGCAACATCAATAAAGTGGAAAATAACCCTGATTGGCCATTTCTTGGTCTTGGCTTTTATTCTGTACAATGCAACAAGAAAGTTGGGCGCATTTGGGCCGATCTATGTAAATGTGGTCTTTTACACTCTCACTCCATCGCTCAACTTGATCTATCTCTGGAATGCTTGCAAACGTTGACGCTAACGTAAGTGCACCATTGTCCTGCCATTTAACAATTGCAATGTCTCCCTCTGCAGAAATATTGCTATCCATAGAGATCCTACCATCTTTCTTTAGGTCTTTATCACTTCTTAGTGTGCAACCGGCCAGTCTGTTAGATTTTAATACTCCAATTGAATATATCCCTTTTTATACGCCCACTCGAAAGATGGGCGTATATTGTAATCACCCTGTCGGTCCGTCGGTCCGTTCACATTTAGTTCGTGCTCACTCTACAGGCTACAATTCTTTATAGATTCTTTTGATTTTGATATTGTTGGTCAATGTCATTATGAAGATGATCCCTATTGATTTTCGTGATGATCGGATAATTTTTCACGGAAATATCGTGTCCGACTTGACGCTTCACTATATTGGCTATACTGTGCAACTCGTGCACACTCTACAGGCTTCAATTCTTTACAGATTCTTTTGATTTTGATTTTATGGGTCAATGTCATTATGAAGATGATCCCTATTGATTTTCGTGATGATCGGATAATTTTTCACGGAAATATCGTGTCCGACTTGACGCTTCACTGTATTAGCTATACTGTGCATCTCGTGCTCACTCCACAGGCTACAATTCTTTATAGATTCTTTTGATTTTGATATTGTGGGTCAATGTCATTATGAAGATGATCCCTATTGATTTTCGTGATGATCGGATAATTTTTCACGGAAATATCGTGTCCGACTTGACGCTTCACTATATTGGCTATACTGTGCAACTCGTGCACACTCTACAGGCTTCAATTCTTTACAGATTCTTTTGATTTTGATTTTATGGGTCAATGTCATTATGAAGATGATCCCTATTGATTTTCGTGATGATCGGATAATTTTTCACGGAAATATCGTGTCCGACTTGACGCTTCACTGTATTAGCTATACTGTGCATCTCGTGCTCACTCCACAGGCTACAATTCTTTATAGATTCTTTTGATTTTGATATTGTGGGTCAATGTCATTATGAAGATGATCCCTATTGATTTTCGTGATGATCGGATAATTTTTCACGGAAATATCGTGTCCGACTTGACGCTTCACTGTATTAGCTATACTGTGCATCTCGTGCTCACTCTACAGGCTTCAATTCTTTACAGATTCTTTTGATTTTGATTTTATGGGTCAATGTCATTATGAAGATGATCCCTATTGATTTTTGGGATGATCGGATAATTTTTCACGGAAATATCGTGTCCGACTTGACGTTTCACTCTATTAGCTATATTGAGCATCTCGTGCTCACTCTACAGGCTTCAATTCTTTACCGATTCTTTTGATTTTGATTTTATGGGTCAATGTCATAATGTAGATGATCCCTATTGATTTTCGTGATGATCGGATAATTTTTCACTGAAATATCGTGTCCAACTTGACGTTTCACTTTATTAGCTATATTGTGCATCTCGTGCTCACTCTACAGGCTTCAATTCTTTACAGATTATTTTGATTTTGATTTTATGGGTCAATGTCAGTATGAAGATGATCCCTATCGATTTGCGTGATGATCGGATAATTTTTCACAGGAATATCTTGTCCGACTTGACGTTTCACTCTATTAGCTATATTGTGCATCTCTTGCTCACTCTACAGGCTTGAATTCTTTACAGAATCTTTACAGATTCTTTTGATTTTGATTATGTGTGTCAATGACATTATAAAGATGATATATTTTAATGGATTGTAAACTGAAATTTGCATTTTTTATATTTTTCAATTTGGGAAACCTTTACCCGATATTCCTCATTTTTTGACATAATATATGTATATCTCGTGATCTATGAGATGTAGAAGCTTCAAAATTGAAACATAATTAAACATACCCCATATAAATGTATCCATGAAAAAAAACAAATTGACGTGGCACATCCGGGTTAAATTTTAATTTTGTTTACATTTTGTTGTCTGAAAAACATTCATATAGACTACTTAGAATACTTCTACACACACCAAGCTCATTACTTTAGCTCAATTATATCAAAATCTCAGCTGTATAGTTAAAAAAAAGGGAACAAGGTTTAAGAATTTCAAAATTTTCGATTATAGATTTTGACCTTTTTTGACATTTATGATTGTATATCTCGTTAACCAATAGATGTAAAGGCTTGATAATTTAGCCAGTTAGATATTATTCATATAAATAAAGTCTCATAAAAAATCTGACATGGGTGTGGCTTATTCGGGTAAAATTTTTTTTTGTGAAAATTTGGTTTATCAAAAAAAAAAGTTAAAGTTTAATTTTTTTTCAAAAAATGACCTTGCATACAGTTGGTTAAAACAAATTATTTTTTTCCGTAGTTGACCTTGACCTTTGTTGATATTGACCTTTCTAGAATCAAAGGTCATTATTGACTTTGGCTGGTCATTTATACTTTCATTTATGATGTCTAGCGTCAACTTCCGGTGTTATTACTGTATGCATTTTGAAATTTTATAAATTTCAAAGACTTGTATCTAGTGAATTCGACCTTAAGCGAACTTGACCTTGAGTAGGTTTAAGGTCATTAACATAGGGTATTCGCTGGTACGTTCATATGTCAGGTCTGGTGATCACTTCCGGTTTGACGATCATATATAAAAAACACTAAATTTCAAAGTTTTCGACTTCTTTTGCACATGGTATTTTCGTTCAGGTTCGAGTTTTTTTAAAATTCCCTTTAGCAAATTTGCACATTTGCAAAGTCCCACTCTGTGCCATGTGTGGTTCTAGTCTTTTATTCATTTTATAATCTTTCATATATGTGTATTTCTCTTATAACATTATGTTTTTGTAAATATGTTTTTGTAGTTTAATATGTAGAAAGATCCCAGGGAAGATTGCCGTGTGCAACTGGGTATCTAATAAAGTTATTATTATATATAACACAATATATTTGAATCAAAATCGCGCTTTTTAAAACTTGCAAATTTTGTGCCAACTTCCATTGTAATTGTTCGTGTTTTTTTTTTAATTTTATTTTGATCGATCTGAAAACTTACAGATAGACAATTTGAAAATGAACAAAAACTTAAATTTTGATATCACTTTTGGCGTCATTTGTTTGTAAAATTGAAATTTAAACTTCTGGAGCCTCGGAGATATTTGAAAATTTCTTTTTGCATAATGTTAGAAATGGTCATCTTAAAAGATATAACTGATCAAATCTGAACCGGAAGTACTATGTCAGGTGCCATGTTGTTGTGACTGTTTTTTTTTTTTTTTTTAAACTCAAAATGGGGTCTTAAGGGATAATCAGATTTGCATAATATCAGTGTCTATGAAATCCTTGGTCCATGGCCAACAACCTTATGACAACTGATTTTTGAATTTCGATTTCTTTATATATCTGGAACAAGAATTGTATTGCACTAAACTACATTTTGAATTTTTCAAATGATCTGAAAAAAACATTTGCTTGCAAAATATAAGATTAAAACTGACATGTTTGTTGTCTGTATGCTTAAATGCAGTTCTCTACCTTCAAATGACAATTGCACTATCATGCTCAACATAACTTTCTTACATGGTAACTTGCGTTTTTTAACGTATTAAATTATTATTAAATAAGATAAAAAGAAATCTAAATTTTTAATTAATTGAAATTTTAAATACTTTAAGCTGCTCTGTCACGTGACCTAATTCATATATGTCAGACATTCTCTTTTAGCCTTATTACAGTTTATTTGCCCCTTCATCGATGTATAATAAATATATTATATACTGTTTTCTAATTAAACAATATCGATTTTTAACTTCAAAAAAACTTCACGTGACCTAATTTACATCAAAAATCCGTTTTGAATCTCACTTTGCTTGATTTACTATTTAAAATGATATATGACACTGTATGTTCAATTTAAAATTGCGCATTTTGAAACTTTAAAAATTTGATATTAGGCATACTTTTTCCTGTTTTGACTTCAGGCGTGTTTTAGCCTAAATTAATTTTCCATTAAATTACTGGTTACTGAAAAATGTTTGATAATACGCGAAAATTGCGTATTTCCTTCAAATATACCTTAAATTAGACATTTCTCCTTCTATTTCTATAGATGACTTTTCTATATATTGCATAGTATCGCTAATGTGAAGTAGGGCATTATAACTTTCAAATGTTAATAATTATGGATGCACATGGATTTGAAGGCTCAAATTTCAATGGTGAGTTGTGATAACCAGTACTAAATTGCTGAGCTAAAAAATCCCCGTTTCTCAGACTTATCCAAATCGACCTGCGAAAATGAAGCCTGTGCCTCTTTAAAATTGGCACTCTTATCTTTTAACTGTTTTCCTCAATGCACCCTGATTGATTGATTCAAAAACTGAACCTGGTACACAAAGTTTTAAATCTGATTGGATGAAATTAAAAATATCCTCAAATCTTATTTGCGGTGTTTCAATCCTAATTTAGCTGAATCCGTTTTATGAGAATCAAACAGGCTTTCTGAACACCAATCTCTACCATTCAAATAGTAACCTAGAGTTAAAGCTATAACTGAACACTTTTCAGACCAGTTATAACTGAACACCTTTCACCTGTTCTTTTGTTTTTACACATTCAAGTTTTAATCCTTGTCTGTACAGGTAGTTTAACCTGGTCATTAAGGATCAGAACAAAATCAAATATTGAAATTTAAGGTAAGTTGAATGATTATATTGGCATTATCCCGGTAAAACCTACGCGTAGGTTTTAAATGCGACCGAATTACAGGTACAGGCCGGTACAGGTCATAACCATTACGGGTATATATAACTGCACGAACTTACTTTTCAGAAACGACAATAATTACAAAATAAAGTGTGAAATGGATAAAATTAACTATGTATTAAGATTTATTTAGTTAATTTTTCCCAATTAAATTAAAAATAAAATGTGTCATGAATTTCCATCTGTTTTCCTTTGAAAAACATTTGCTTTCAATTTTTTGACCTTTTGTTGCGACCTCCTGCCAAACAAAATGACCAAACTTCAAATTTCTTCACTCCTTTTTTCTCTCTCATTTACCCCAAGGAAGACCCTTCCCCGGGGTTTCTTTCCCCAGTCGCATTATAATATTGCTTTATTTAGTCGTCCGTCTCCTATATAATAGTCCCGGAAAGAACTGCACGTAGCTTTTAAATGCGGGGGTTTGGGAAAAATCACGAAATAAAGCCAAATTTAAAGAAATAAATTTGTCAAAAACGACAAATTTTTCAAATTGTTTGCCCAAAAAACTTCTTCACCCTTTTTTTCTCTCTCATTTACCCCAAGGAAGACCCTTCCCCGGGGTCTCCTTCCCCAGTCGCATTATAATATTGCTTTATTTTGTCGTCCGTCTCCTATATAATAGTCCCGGAAAGAACTGCACGTAGGTTTTAAATGCAGGGTTTTGAGAAAATTCACGAAATAAAAGCCAAATTCATAGAAATAAATTTGTCAAAAACGGCAAATTTCTAAAATTGTTTCCCCAAAAAACTTCTTCACCCCTTTTTTCTCTCTCATTTACCCCAAGGAAAACCCTTCCCCGGGGTTTCCTTCCCCAGTCGCATTATAATATTGTTTTATTTAGTCGTCCGTCTCCTATATAATAGTCCCGGAAAGAACTGCACGTAGCTTTTAAATGCGGGGGTTTGGGAAAAATCACGAAATAAAGCAAAATTCAAAGAAATAAATTTGTCAAAAACGGCAAATTTCTAAAATTGTTTCCCCAAAAAACTTCTTCACCCCTTTTTTCTCTCTCATTTACCCCAAGGAAGACCCTTCACCGGGGTCTCCTTCCCCAGTCGCATTATAATATTGCTTTATTTTGTCGTCCGTCTCCTATATAATAGTCCCGGAAAGAACTGCACGTAGCTTTTAAATGCGGGGGTTTGGGAAAAATCACGAAATAAAGCCAAATTCAAAGAAATAAATTTGTCAAAATCGACAAATTTTTTAAATTGTTTCCCCAAAAAACTTCTTCACCCCTTTTTTCTCTCTCATTTACCCCAAGGAAGACCCTTCCCCGGGGTCTCCTTCCCCAGTCGCATTATAATATTGCTTTATTTTGTCGTCCGTCTCCTATATAATAGTCCCGGAAAGAACTGCACGTAGCTTTTAAATGCGGGGGTTTGGGAAAAATCACGAAATAAAGCCAAATTCAAAGAAATAAATTTGTCAAAAACGGCAAATTTTTAAAATTGTTTCCCCAAAATACTTCTTCACCCCTTTTTTCTCTCTCATTTACCCCAAGGAAGACCCTTCCCCGGGGTTTCCTTCCCCAGTCGCATTATAATATTGTTTTATTTAGTCGTCCGTCTCCTATATAATAGTCCCGGAAAGAACTGCACGTAGCTTTTAAATACGGGGGTTTGGGAAAAATCACGAAATAAAGCCAAATTCATAGAAATAAATTTGTCAAAAACGACAAATTTTTCAAATTGTTTCCCCAAAAAACTTCTTCACCCCTTTTTTCTCTCTCATTTACCCCAAGGAAGACCCTTCCCCGGCGGGGTCTCCTTCCCCAGTCGCATTATAATATTGTTTTATTTAGTCGTCCGTCTCCTATATAATAGTCCCGGAAAGTACTGCACGTAGCTTTTAAATGCGGGGGTTTGGGAAAATTCACGAAATAAAGCCAAATTCATAGAAATAAATTTGTCAAAAACGACAAATTTTTCAAATTGTTTCCCCAAAAAACTTCTTCACCCCTTTTTTCTCTCTCATTAACCCCAAGGAAGACCCTTTATTTAGTCGTCCGTCTCCTATATAATAGTCCCGGAAAGAACTGCACGTAGCTTTTAAATGCGGGGGTTTGGGAAAATTCACGAAATAAAGCCAAATTCAAAGAAATAAATTTGTCAAAAACGGCAAATTTTTTAAATTGTTTCCCCAAAAAACTTCTTCACCCCTTTTTTCTCTCTCATTTACCCCAAGGAAGACCCTTCCCCGGGGTTTCCTTCCCCAGTCGCATTATAATATTGTTTTATTTAGTCGTCCGTCTCCTATATAATAGTCCCGGAAAGAACTGCACGTAGCTTTTAAATACGGGGGTTTGGGAAAAATCACGAAATAAAGCCAAATTCATAGAAATAAATTTGTCAAAAACGACAAATTTTTAAAATTGTTTCCCCCAAAAACTTCTTCACCCCTTTTTTCTCTCTCATTTACCCCAAGGAAGACCCTTCCCCGGGGTTTCCTTCCCCAGTCGCATTATAATATTGTTTTATTTAGTCGTCCGTCTCCTATATAATAGTCCCGGAAAGAATTGCGCGTAGCTTTTAAATGCGGGGGTTTGGGAAAAATCACGAATTATAAATCCACTTTTAAGACTCTAAAATCACTAAAACTTAAACTTTTTAAGATCGTTCCCCCCAAAAATCTTCCTAGCCCCCTTTTTTGTCTCATTTGCCCCCAAGGAAAACCCCTTCCCCGGGGTTCTCCTTCCCCAGTCGCATTTTAAGACCAAAATCATGAATTAGTTTTTCTTAAAAATGAATTCTATTCAATTTAAAAAAATATTTCAACATCGTTTTTAAACCGGATATTTTGGTATGTACTCGCGACATATTCTACAGCGAGTATTTAATGTAGCAGACTAAATTTTTGACATTTGCAGGGCGGTGTGGGTTATCCTCTCACACTTAAAACATACGTGTATTTTTTAGTGGGATTATGCCATTATATTTTGTTAATTTGAAATAAAACCATGATATTTTATTCCTGAAAATTTCTTTAGTCGAGTTAATCATTGTGTCTCTATTTTAAAAGAGCTTATACCATTACTTTACGTGGCAAACCTAAGCGATTTTTGTGCAGTTCTCATTTTTCATTTTAAATAAACATTTCAAATATTTTTGTTTCATATCTACGTAATGTGATCAAAGTAAAAATTACACAGAAGATACGGTTGATATGACAAGTGAGAAAAAAATACAACAATACAGTAGAAGTCACATACAGTTACCGTCGTTGTAAGTTTGCTCTTATTCTATAATGATAATTAATCTTGTGATATTCGCCTGTTTCATATTACCAACCATGGCATTTCATTAATCGTTTAATGTAGTCTACAAATCAGTGGAACAACTTGGTTGCTTTCCTTTTGCCAATTTAGGTACAGTACAGTAGGACAACTTGGTAGCTTTCCATTTGCCAAATGAGGTACAGTACAGTGGGACAACTTGGATTTTTTCCATTTGCCCAATGTTTCATAGTACAGTGTGACATAAAACTTGGTTGCTTTCCATTTGCCCAATGTTTCACAGTACAGTGGGACAAAAAACTTGGTTACTTTCAATTTGCCCAAAGGGGTACAGTACAGTGGGATAACTTAGATTCTTTCCATTTGCCCAATGTTTCACAGTACAGTGTGACATAAAACTTGGTTCTTTCGATTTGCCTAATGTTTCACAGTACAGTGTGACATAGAACTTGGTTGCTTTCCATTTGCCCGATGAGGCCCATTACAGTACAGTTTTAATAATAGCCTGTAATTTTATAGAACATTACTTTATAGTTTATTTGATTCTATTTGTTAAATGTACACACCTTTGCTGAATATTATAATCTTAGTTTGAGAACTTAAATTTTTTGTTCATTTTAAGAGGTAGTATCCCTTTAAAGTAGGACCTAAATCTCTGTCCGTTATAAAAGTTGCAGGAATATAAGACTGTTGGAAAAGTAAAAGTTGAAGCTTTATAGTTCCTGAAACACCAACAAAAAGACCAAACATTTTTGTATAATTTGTAGGTTTAGAAATTTCCTGTGAATGTGATTAACTGTGATGTCAGTTAACTTAAAGAAGACGTTTACTTGTAATAATCAATTGTTTTCAACTAAGTTTATTTATTAAGAATTCCAAAAAAATAAACAGTATTTCATAAAGTAGTGAATACTAGAATCAGGTAAGAGGTAAAATTCTTTTGAAACAATATGCATTATACATCCCAAACAAATATACATATAAATGAATATAGCCTACATATCTTAAACAAATATTCATAATGCATGTTGTCCTAAATAAATATTCATATTACATATCCCAAACAAATATTTATAATACATATTATCCCAAACAAATATCCATTATAAATATCTTAAACAAATATTCATAATACATATCTAAAATAAATATCCATTTTACTTATCCCAAACAAATATTTATTATACATATCCCAAACAAATATACATATCTAAAATAAATATCCATTATACATATATCAAATAAATATCCATTATAAATATCCCAAACAAATATTCATTATACATATCCCAAACAAATATTTATTATACATATCCCAAACAAATATACATATCTAAAAAAATTATCCATTATACATCTATCAAATAAATATCTATTATAAATATCCCAAACAAATATTCATTATACATATCCCAAACAAATATATATTATACATATTCCAAACAAATATGCATTATACATATCTAAAACAAATACACATTATACATATATCAAATAAATATTTATTATACATTATACCAAACATATATTAATAATACATAAATATCAAACAAAAATGAATTATACATAGCCTTTAAAAATATTCATTATACATATATCATAGAAAAATATATAATATATAACACAAATAGTACTTAAATACTGAAATATGTCAGTAACAGAATCAAATAAACCATAAAACTAAGTAATTTTCCCTAAAACTACAAGTTATTCTTGAACAACGATTAATAAAAAGCTTAATACTTTGTTTATCTAGTAGAAATTATAATATACATGGTAGTTTTCTGTATTAATCAGATGATACGGTATAGATATGACAACAGACAAATTGCCTAATGAATATAAACTCTTATTCTCGATCATTCTAAGATGCGTAATTCCTTTAAGAAAGTTGACTTATATTTTCAATACTAGTTTACCTGAAACGATATGCAGTACAATAAGAGCAATTCTGGGTCACTCTATTTGTCCGCACTGCAGCGTCTCTTTTAGAGTGTCTACATTATTGACCAATCATACTTTGGCTTGGTTATTTTTAAGCAAAGCTTATCAGTTACAATGTCCACAACTAATAGACGAATTTTGAGCCTTTCATTCCATCTGCATCAAGAATATTCAGCGTGTGCGACTCGTATTTTAGTGAGACAACGCCATACAAAAAACATATATATTGAAATAGAAAGTGAATTGTTTATTTTAAGGTATATTATGTTTCTAAATGTCCAGGGTCAATAAAGTACTTGTAATATAACTACTAAAAACTAGAAGAGAAATCAGTTACTATAGACGTTGTTGTTGTTAAAATGTTCAGGGTCAATAAAGCTCTTGAATATAACTACTGAAACCTAGAAGAGAAATCAGTTACTCTAGACATGTTGTTTTTAAAATGTTCAGGGTCAATAAAGCTCTTGAATATAACTTTAGAAACTAGAAGAGAAATCCGTTACTCTATACATGTTGTATTTAAAATGTTTAGGGTTCGTAAAGCACTTGTAATATAAATTCTAGAAACTAAAATAGAAATGAGTTACTCTAGACATGCTGTTTTGAAATGCCCAGGGTTAGTAAAGTACTTGTAATATAACTTCTAGAAACTAAAATAGAAATGAGTTACTCTAGACATGTTGTATTTATAATGTTCAGGGTCAGTAAAGTATTTGTAATATAACTTCTAGAAACTAAAATAGAAATGAGTTACTCTAGACACGTTGTTTTAAAAATATCCATGGTAAGAACAGGTTACTGTAGCAACGGTATACGATCACACCGATCTAACCGTTGCTCCCATGACTCAATATTTCATTAGTCATTAATGACTAATAAACCCTTCGCATTGAACTATCGATTTCAAACTTGACAAAAACGTAACACTGAGTGTCCCATTTCTAAAGCTCCCTTCCATTTAAAATCAAGTTTCAAAGTTTTCAGGTGGGTTATTTTCCTAATAATGGCGAAATAAAAGAGTGACATTTTCCGAAATAATGTTTTTTTTTAAGAAAATATGTTTTTGATCATAAAATAAATTTCACAATCTTTTGAACCCCTGTTTTTTCTGAAGATAACCCCAAAAGTGCTTTCGTGCCGTTGCCTTATAGCAAGGTTACAACCTTGGCTACCCCAAAAGACCTCAAGAGGCTTCGAAGAAGCTGTCTGAACGCATTATGAGTGCAATGTAGTTAAAATGGACAAATGGAAAACCGCAAGTATAATTTCTGTTATAATATTTAATATTACTAAGTAATACATTTAGATGGTTAGGTTATCAAAATAGCTTTTATATACTTCTTTGCTGTCAATCAAAATACCAAATGATTAATAATTGAGTCACTTTGTAAGAGATTTAACCAACGCTGATTGAAAGAAAATAGTTCTCAGAATCCATAATTTGATTTGCAAGAAAGATTTTTTGAAGAATCAAAATCGATCAGATGAAAATTAGAGTAGGAAGTCCCTATTGCAACTCAAATTCCGAAATATCGCCAAACCACGCCCTTGTAAAAATGAGAGTACTTGTGGAACTTCAAAATTTTGTCACCATATAGTTCTGATTTAACTGGTAATGTTTATTCCTTATTGTTATCTATTAATTGCCTATATTATTTTCAGGTCCATAAAATAACTAAAATGAATAATCCATTGAAATTAATGATATCGATATCATTGTTCTCAATTTCATAAAAGTCGGATTGATTTTTACAAAAAGTGCTTTTCAAAACCTGCTAATACAATATACAATGCATTCATTCTTCAATTACCTAGTTATCATTCATTCATTCAAAACCATCTTCTGTCTATCAACCAGCGGCTGGATGAAATGAGAGAGTATAGTTACAATACAGGAATTTGAGATACTTCGTGATCTTTGATACAGATAAATCCTTGATAGCAATATATTTAGTTCGTCTTGAAGATTTCAGTTCGTTTGAGTTTTAAAATAGTGTTTTAAGTTTTTGAGCTGAATGTATCTAAGATTCATACCTTAAAGACTGAATGAGTTAAGATGTAGTTGACATTTGGTTTTAGAAGAAAGATATGCACAACCCTTATTTGAATATTTCACCGTTATTGATAATTATAGAATTTATAATGAATGTAACAAACACTTTACTTTTGATCATTGATCATTGATCACTGAAGAGAAGAAAATAGATTCTGGTTGAGATTAAACCAGGCAGGTGTGTAGACTAGGTCTTAGTCTACGATATCTAGGACAGTCTATAAGGATCATAAAAAACAATAATAAAGCCCAAAAGAGGCATAGGAGCTAAGTCAACAAGCTCCGGGTCTTGGTATCTAGAGATGGTCAATAAGACCTCCTGGCCTTGATCTTTGAAGTAAGCAACATCATTTATTGCTAGTTATATATTGGTTGCACTACCTAGGACGTGGTCCTGAAAGCTGTACACCTCAGTAGAGTAAAAGTGTTCCATCTGGGACAGATCTCTCCCATGTTAAAGAGCCTGGTGCTGGTGCTATAGCAATATGCACCAGCACGCGAGCGGTGGGGTGGACTGCGGCGGATCGATATTATTCGCGCGCGCGTAATTTGAATTTGGCGGGTTGACATTCTTTGTTTTAAATTTTGAATGAAATATATTAATTGAATATTGTATAAGAATAAATATCTAATCTGTTTAATGATTGATTGATGTTTTTTAATTTTAAGCGAAGATTTGAGCATAATCTTTGTTTCCATAAGATTCTATGGTCATGAATTTAATAAATGATATAGAAAAACAATATTGGGTCGATAATTATTCACCTTCAGTGATATATATTATAGTCTAACGATTGGTTAATATTTTAAACTTTGGTTTATTATAATAATCAATATTTGTACATTGAACAAGAAGGAGTTTTTAAGGGTTTTTTTTGTTTTTTAACGGAGGTTAAAATTTTGATTGGTCAATTCTTAAATGTTATAGTTTGCGGGTATGAAATTATCGTCTGCTTCAATACAATAGATAGAATATCGATTGAAACGACACAAGCTATGAATACATGGGACAATGTCCTTTTATATAGGCCCTAATGTTTTGTTTTTTTTTTTTTCACTCGAGGTAATACTTGTTCTATAATACATGAATAATAGTACATAATGAGCGCGTGCCACTAACGAAATTAATCAATAAAACTTCACATACACACGTTTACAATTTTGATTTCCTTTCCACTGATTGGATGATGTTAATTAAGAAATATCCAATAAAACACACGTTTACAATTTTGATTTCCTTTCCACTGATTGGATGATGTTAATTAAGAAATATCCAATAAAAGTTTATTGTAATATTTATCATAGCGTTACTTTCATAACCGCGTTATTTTGAAAGCTATTTGTTGACTGTGATAGATTATAACGGAAAAAAAACCGGAAGCTTTACAAAAGGTAAGAAAATAAACTTTTCTATTTTTCTTGTTATATATAAACTCTTTGCTGAAATTCTTCCCAATTACTAAATCAAATATGATACGATATACATCTATTGAAATTGAAGGTTTTGTTTATTACTATATTTTAGAATAAGATGAAAATGAAGTCGTATGTCTGTGAAGAATGTGGAAAAGAATTTGTTATAGACGGAGTATGATTAGACACAAAAAAACTCACTCCACATTTAAACCCACGTGTAAAATTTGTGGAGCTCAGTTTAGTCGACTATATAATTTAAAGGATCATATAAATAAAAAACATACACCATCAACGGTCGAAAGTCAGTCAAATAGTCAACCATGTAATTTAAATCAACCATCAACCAGTGAAAGCCAGATAGAGGACTGTATAAATGAACGTGAAGCTATTAACGGGCATTTAATGGAATATGTGTTCACAGCCTCTAACGACTCAAAATATGATCCATTGTTATTTTTATCTTCACAATATGATTCTGTCATAAAAAAATTAAAGAAAGCATTGAAAGAAAAACATTCAATCAAGTGGTACCTTTCATTATGTGTTCAATTTACAAAACAAAAAGAAGAACAAAAAGAAACTGTAAAACCACATTTTCATGGGAAATGTCATATCGCATTGAAAGAAGATGATTTAAATGAAAGTTTACAGGAGAGCAACAAAAAGATGATAACCTCTTTTATGGAATTTCAACGTCAAGGTAGTAATTGGACATTAGACAGTGTGATAGACCTTTCGTTAAACGTCGTTAAATACAATCCCGTAGATGCATCGAGTTATATTCCACTTCCTTCAAAATTAAGTTCTAAAAAAGCAATAGTTAATATTCAAAATAGAGACCACCAGTGTTTTAAATGGAGTGTGCTAACATCTATTCACCCATCTCGAATTCACCCAGAACGGGTTGGTAATTATGTTGAATATGAGAATGAGTTGAATTTTCAAAACATTGATGTCCCCGTGAAAATAAAGGATGTACCCAAATTTGAAAAGCAAAATAACATAAGTGTTAATGTGTTTGGTTATGAAGAAAAGAAACTATTTCCAATACATTTAACGAAGCATCGTTTTGATAGACACGTCAATCTTTTAATCATATCCAAAGGTGAAAATTCACACTATTGTTTTATAAGAAATCTAAACCATTTATTAAGGAGGATGGTGAAAGAAAGAGGTCAAAGATTTTTTTGTAATTATTGTTTACACGGATATACGTCACAAAAGAGATTGAATAAACATATTCCTCAATGTCAAATTCATTGAGCGCAGAGGATAGAAATGCCTACAGAAGACAAAAAATGGATATCCTATTCAGACATGTCGAAACAACAGAAAGTTCCATTTGTGATTTACGCAGATTTTGAGTGTATCATTTCAAAGAACTCAATGTCAAGTTCCACTAATACAACCAAAGAATCTCAACACATTCCTTCTGGCTTTACATATAAATTAGTTGGTTTGAATGATACATTAACGGAAGACCATGTGACTTTTCGAGGAGAGAATGCCGTTGAAACATTTCTCGAACATATGATTGACATTGAAGAACGTTTATTAAGTATTTTCAAAAACCCCACACCTTTGAAAATGACTCAAGAAGATGAAATACAATTTGCTACAACTAAAGTATGCTATGTATGTGATAAACTTTTGGATTTAGATAAAGTAAGAGATCACTGTCACGTTACTGGTAGGTTTAGGGGTGCTATTCATAATTCATGTAACCTTAGTTTAAAGCTAAAGAAAAAAATTCCAGTGTTTTTCCACAATTTAAAACATTACGATTCACATTTGATTATGCAGGCTATTGGTAAAGTCAAAAACAAAAGAATGAATGTAATTCCACAAAATACTGAAAATTATATTTCATTTTCATTAGGATGTTTAAAATTTCTAGATACATTTCAATTTCTTTCCGCCTCTCTCGAGAAATTAGTTGAAAATCTAACACAAGAAGACGACAAATTCCACCATCTCAATAATTACATTCAACAATTTCACGAGGGAGACGAGAAGAAATTGAATTTGTTAAGGAGAAAGGGAGTTTATCCATATGAGTTTATGGATAATATAGAGAAATTTAATGAAACCTGTCTACCCCCAATTTCAGATTTTTATAGCTCTTTAAATGATTCTAATATATCTGACAAGGATTATGAACATGCTCAGAATGTTTGGGATACTTTTAGCTTAAAAACTTTAGGACAGTATCATGATTTGTACATGGAAACAGATGTCATATTACTGGCTGATGTTTTCGAGAATTTTAGAACCTTATGTCTCAACATTTATAGATTAGACCCCGCCCATTTTTTCACTTCTCCCGGTTTAGCGTGGCAAGCAGCTTTGAAAATGACGAATGTAAGGTTGGAATTGTTCACTGACCCCGACATGCATCTGATGATTGAAAATTCAATTAAAGGTGGTATTGCGATGATAACGCATAGACATCAATCCGCTAATAATCCTTACGTCAAAGGATATACTCCATCAGAACCTAATAATTATATTATATATCTTGATGTAAATAATTTATATGGTTATGCAATGAGTCAGTATTTACCAACTCATGGATTTCGCTGGTTAACTGAGAGTGAAATGAATATGTTAGATATTAATCAGGTTGATGATAACGATTCTATAGGTTACATCCTTTCAGTAGATTTAAAATATCCATCAAAGCTTCATGATTTACATAATGATTATCCCCTCGCTCCAGAAGCCATGAGAATTACATCTGATATGTTATCAGAATATCAGCGTAATCTTCAAAAAGATCTGAAACTGGACGTTTCGAGTACCCAAAAACTCGTACCAAATTTATTCGACAAAAAAAATTACGTTCTTCACTCAAAAAATTTAAAGTTGTATTTATCATTGGGTATGGAATTAGAGAAAATTAATTCTGTTTTAACATTTAATCAAAGTCCTTGGTTAAAAACATATATAGATTTTAACACATCAAAGAGAAAATTGGCTAAAAATACTTTCGAAAAAGATTTTTTTAAATTGATGAATAATGCGGTTTTTGGTAAAACAATGGAAAATTTAAGAAACAGAGTCAACATTCAACTTGTCAATAATGAAAAAAAGTTAAAACGTCTTTCGACTAAGCCCAATTTTAAATCTTTTCGAATATTTAATGAAGATCTTGCATCTGTTGAACTTTTGAAAGAAAACTTGATTTTAAATCGTCCAATTTATGTCGGTTTTAGTATTTTAGATCTTTCAAAATGTTTGATGTATGACTTTCATTATAATTATATAAAGTCCAAATATGGGAATCAATCTAAATTACTGTTTACGGATACGAATTCGCTATGTTATTCCATTTCAACTGATGATCTCTATAAAGACATGGCAAAAGATAAATGTTTATTTGATTTTAGTGACTATGAATTGAGTCACTTTTTGCATGATACTTCAAATAAAAAAGTGATTGGTAAGATGAAAGACGAAACCATGGGTAAACCAATTACGGAATTTATTGGACTTAGGGCTAAAATGTATTCGTTTCAATATGATGGTCATGAAAAACAAACTGCTAAAGGAGTTGTTAAGTCTACTATCATTAATAAACTTCGCCATTCGTCATATAGAAACTGTTTGTTTCAACGAAAAAACCAAATGGAAGCTATGAGAACTTTTAGAACATACAATCATGAAATTTTTACCACTTGTACTAATAAAATTGCACTCAGTCCATATGATGATAAACGTTATATCTTGAATGATGGTATTGAGTCTTTATCATTCGGACATTGGAGAATTTCCAATGTGTAATAGGTTTACATCATCCTTACAATGTTAAATGCATATATTATTCTAATATCAAAACTTAAAGTACAATTCATAAAATTTGTAAATAATATAAAATATTTTATGTAAATATATCATTATTTATTTTATGTATGTACTATACTGTAAAATGTATATGTAAATGTATATTAATAACTTCATGTAGTATGTAATATATATATATGTATTAAATAGAATCATGTTTAAAAGGTTTTATATATAAACCTCCAACTAACTATTTTATTGTCATTCAGCATAAGGATATCCAAAGAGTAGACATATATAGGACATGGATGGTTTCAAGTTTATACACCCCTTTACATCTATCGTCACTGGTCCAACCTCGTGTGGGAAAACTCAGTTTGTAGCTAGGGTCTTGCAAAATGCTTCAACGAAAATGTCCCCACCCCCAGAGAAAATCATCTGGCTTTACAAAAGATGGCAACCTTTATACGATGAAATACGTAATTCGGTAGTTCCAGAAGTGGAGTTCATTCGAGGAATTCCACCAACTATAGACCAAGATACATTCATTGATCCTTCAGTTAAAAACTTGTTAATTTTAGATGATCTCATGTCCACTTGTGCTAAAGATTCTAGAATTAATGAACTTTTTACAGAAGGATCTCACCATAGAAATTTATCGGTGATGAGTATAAGTCAAAACCTTTTCCACTACCGCGATCCAACACAACGACGCAATACTCATTATCTGGTGTTGTTTAATAATCCAGTTGATAAACAACCAGTAATGACATTATCACGTCAAATGTATCCGGAAAATCCACAACATTTAATGAAAACTTTTAAAGAGGCTACATTAAAGAGCTACGGTTATTTGGTCGTGGATTTGAAGCCGTTTACAGAAGAGACTCAAAGATTAGTTACAAACATCTTGCCCATTATCGATGATGTAATGAAAGGTAAAACCAAACTAGAAGAAAAATCTTCTGATAAATCTGATAGACATACTGAAGACGAGCATACTGATGAAAATGAATACTTGAGGAGTTTGTATGATATGGCTATAGAAAACAATAAAGAGAAACGAAGATCTAAGATGAAGAAATATAAAACTTTAAGCAAAGGCGAACGGAGGAAGAAAGTTAAGGAACAGATGAAGAAGAATTATCTGATTGAATTTTTGAATCTCTATGGGGAGAATATTTTAAATACTTTAAAGTTACAAGATGATAACATACATATGAAGATAATGCAAAACATTAACAATATGCTATCCCGTGGGTTTTCTAAAAGGGATTCTGTGCGAGCATCACTCACTCTATATAAAGATCAATTTGAAAGACAATTTCAGTATGATTAAGTAAAAGTGACATACAACCAAGTCATGAAGTGGCAAGAGTATCTCGAAAGTATTTACTATAATCTTGAAAATGCTGGAAGTTTTTCAGGACCTGATAAACTGTATCGCTATGTACAACAAGAAGAAAAGTTTGTTATCAGTAAAAATAATATAGAAAAATGGCTTCAGCAACAAGAATCGTACAGTCTTCTTCAGAGAGAAATGCGACGACGTTTTAAAAGAAATAGAATTATGGTGACGGGAATCGACGATCAATGGTCAATGGATCTCATGGACATGGGCAAATATGCTGAATATAATGAAGGGTGTTCTTATATTCTAGTCGTCATCGATACTTTTTCGAAATACGTTTGGTTAAGACCTTTAAAAGATAAGAGAGGTCTATCAGTCAAAAATGCATTATATGACATTATGACTGGTGGCAGAAAACCTAACCGAATTCGTTCGGACAAGGGTCAAGAATTTCGTGCTAGAGTTGTACAATCGTTATTAAAGGAAAATGGAATTCAACAGCTGTTTGCTCAAAATGAAACCAAGGCTTCCATAAGTGAACGAGTCATTAAAACAATTAAATCACGTATCCATCGTTATATGACTCACAAACAGTCTTATGAATATCTTAGTCAACTTCAATTATTTGCCAAGAGTTATAACGAAACATTTCACAGAACGATACAGATGGCTCCCACTGAAGTAAATAGAAACAATGAAACGTCTGTGTGGTGGACAATATATTGGCCTAAAAAGGGGAGGAAAACGACGAAGAAAACTTTCAAATTCAAAGTTGGTGATCGCGTTAGATTAACACATATAAGGAATCCATTCACGCGTGAATATGATCAAAAATGGACTGGGGAAATATTCTGGATTTTACAAAAGATTCGTCGTGGTGGACTAGCTGTTTATCGAGTTAAGGATTACGACGGAGATCTTATCGAAGGGACATTTTATCAATCCGAGTTACAAAAGGTGGACAGTCCAGAAAATGAGATGTGGAAGATAGAGTCTATTTTACGAGCGAAAGGACGGGGTGCTCATAAACAATATTATGTAAAATGGTTGCACTGGCCCAAGAAATTTAATGCTTGGATCAAAGCATCTGATGTACAACAATTGTAATTTGTAGACAATGAATAAAAATTATTTTATAATCTTTTGTTTTTATCTCCCTGTCCCAAACCCCCTTATAAGATTAAAGAAATGAAATGGTTTTATATACATTTTATTTACAAACAAGCAATACATACAATAATATAAAAATTCAATACTCAATTAAGAAGTTATAACTGATCTATTATAATCAATTTCAAAATAACCTAGAGTTTCATAATATAGAACTATAGTGACTGATTCAGGCAAAGCTTTTTTAAAGTTTACTTCTAAGCGAATATTCCCCTCTTTTATGAGAGAAATATAATTAATCGATGTAAAATTTGGCTCTAGAATGAATGGGAACAAAGCGTAACCACCTTTGAAATCATGGCGAGAAATTTTCATCTCACTCGAAAAATTGAACAGTTCATTATATACATCTATATAATTATATCCAGTATCTTTATCAAAATTAACGTGATATGAATTTATTCGATCTCCATCACATGTGAGAGTGATATCACTGATATTAAAATGTTGAAAATTAAAAGGATTCTTCTTATAATTTCCAGTAAAGGCAGATGTTGATACAAATCCTACTAAAATTCTGAAAGGTCTACTATTTTGAAAGATATTATCCCACGTCAATGACAACTGATTTGCGGGTACATTCAATACTTTAATTCCAGATTGGGTAAAGGGATATTTAGCATTAGATGAAAGTAATGAATTGTCTATAGCCATCATCATTGCGGGATTGAGAATAACTTTCCTAGCCTTAAAAATAACATCGGATAATACAATCTTGTAATTTTTCTTTTTTCCCTTTTCCTCTTTAGTCATCAATAGAAATTCTGGGCTGTTTCTATGTAGAACTATCCTGGTATCAACACCATTTAAGATATAACTTTTATTTTTAATCAAATCAAAATGCAAATCTCCTATTAAGTCACATAGTTTACTCTCTTCTGTAAACTTATGCCTTGAATATAAACCACGGTTTGCTCCCATAACCTCGGCACTGTCTATCGCTAAACCCGCACTGTCTTTGATGAAAAGTTCACCCTCTAAATGAGGAGAATCCGTATTCTTCATTAACGTTTGAATCATAGCTTTATAGGCATAATGGTTATTGGTAGTGGATATGGTCTTTCCTTGTAAGACGACATCTATTTGTTGCCATAATGACTGGAGTAATGAATTGATTGGAGCACAGTTTACGTCTTTAGTCAAAGCCGTCCCGTTTTCGTTAACAATTTTACATTTAACATATAATTTCGAATTGTGTAAGTCGAGATATTCGTGTCCATTTTTTCCAGATATGTTAAATTCAATCGGAGACTGGTCAGATATAGGATTAATGGGTCGGTAATCTTGGAAATATGATTTTTCGACAGCAGCTTGTACACCGTTGATGGAGAAAAGAGATAATTCTCGAGGTACAGATTCCGATGTGACTGTGGATAAAGCTGACATTGTTAAAACAATCGATCTTTAACGTTACTAATGATAATTTTTCTCTTTGTATCGTCCTTCTTCTTGGCTGGAATGCTGGTCAATGATGAATTTTCTTCGTGCGCATTCGTTTTAAAGTTTAATTTTCTCGCGCATGGTATTTTGACAGCTATATTTCGAATTCGCGGTTGTGTCTTCTTTTTATTTTGCGTTTTGGTCGGTGTTTCATCCATATCTGATTTAAAGTACTCCATATACGATTGGGTATTTGGTATATAAATTTCCTGTTTATTCATTTCCTGATTTGATGTGAATGGTTATCTTCAACGGTTCTTTTAAGAATGAGGCTAGTTCACCTTTGCCGTCTAATATATAAAACGATAATTGATCGATTGATTGTATGACTTTGCTGCTTATGTAAAACGGAGTTTGAATTATTTTAACTTCTTCGCTAGTATCGATACACCTCAACACGGGATATAAATTACCATCGACTATTGAATATTGACACTGATCGCAACAAATATATATTTCTTTAGGTTTTTGTGTCTTCAATCCTCGTATTTTACACAAACCTATTAAACAATTTCCACCCACGGGGATGTTTTGTGGTAATTGCACCTTAAACTTGTATGGTTTATTATCAGGGTAAATGTTTTTATTCTGTTCACTGGACATCCACACATATTCGTTTAAAATCATTATTAACACTATATTAGTCTCTTAAATACACTTCGAGACAGTGTTGCGGTAGACCACTTATTGTTCTCCTTCGACTCTCAATGTAACTCGATATTAAAATCAACAAAGTAAGCCACATTTTCTTTAAATAGAAATGTGAGACTCGACATCTGTCTGGTTAACTTTATTGAATTTTAGTTTTGGATTGGGAAGCAAATAGGCCACTGATGATGTTGTAATACCGCACCAGAATGTTGATAAGGAGATGATGGAGATTCAGACAACTGATAGAGGGAATAGCATAACAAAATGTATATGCAAAGAACTTGCGTAAAATATACAATAGCAGATTTCGAAAATTTACTTCCACAAAATTCCCAGTTTCTTAAAGATGAAGCGCTAGTCATGTTTATCCTTCTGCAGTTCGTGATAAATGAATACACTTCAATTAAAAAATAATATTTATAGTTCGAAACCGGAATAAATCAATCCAAACAAAAATTGAATAACTTTACAATCATCTTATACATCAACAGATGTTTAATAGATTGTGTGTGTTTTCTATCACTGAAGGTGAATAATTATCGACCCAATATTGTTTTTCTATATCATTTATTAAATTCATGACCATAGAATCTTATGGAAACAAAGATTATGCTCAAATCTTCGCTTAAAATTAAAAAACATCAATCAATCATTAAACAGATTAGATATTTATTCTTATACAATATTCAATTAATATATTTCATTCAAAATTTAAAACAAAGAATGTCAACCCGCCAAATTCAAATTACGCGCGCGCGAATAATATCGATCCGCCGCAGTCCACCCCACCGCTCGCGTGCTGGTGCATATTGCTATAGCACCAGCACCAGGCTCTTTAACATGGGAGAGATCTGTCCCAGATGGAACACTTTTACTCTACTCACCTCCCTTAAGGTTCTCCTACCTTGGACGCTGTCCGGAAAGTTGAGCTACTTCAAATCCTAGTTGATAGCATCTAATCCCGCTTTAGTCGTGTCCGGAATTAAAAATTATTATCACCAAGTTGTGTTAAAAAGTCCTTGTATAAATTTCCAGAATGGAATAGACAGGGCTGGCAACTTGGTTTATATCTTGGATGTCTTCCCTTCAATTTACTTATACATTCCAAATTATAAATTAATTATTTTTTTTGTCAGCTTGAACAATAAATGCTGTCACTGTATGCAATGCTTTCTTGAAAGTTTTAGTCACTACACTTGACCATATGGGGCTTAAAAAGAAATTTTCTTAGATAAATTCAGCCTGAGTTACAGAACAACTTTGTTTTAAGATCCAAATTAACTCATTTCTACAGGAGAAACTAAATATATTGGTATCAAGGATTTATCTGTATTATTGTTGTATGAAGGAACATCTAAGGACTGATTCTGGTATGTCAAAATTTCTAGTAAAAATAACCCTTTTTTAACTTTTTATTACATTCATTCATTCGTGAATAGATAGACCGAAGATAGAAAGGTTTTGGAATAAATAATGATATCTTGTGATATAGTGAGTTGAAACGAAAGAAAACACTTGTTTGGCTGCTCCCCATTTATTTCTATTATTGTCAAAAATAATTCCATATCAGAAAAATCTGAAAACAGCTTTTGTTGAAAAAAAAACAAGGAATGAAACCCTCATAATACTCCAAATATGTAGCATTATTTTAGATAATTATAGCGAATAACAACATTATCCCAACCCATTTGATATTCACCAAACATTGGCAATGCAATTTTATTTCGCAGAGGCATTCTTATCTCGTATTTTATGTTTTATGATTATGATACATTGTTTTTAGGTACTTTCAATCCATGAGCTCTTTAGAAGATTCTCGTTCTAACCTATTGCGTCTTGGGGGTTAGTTCGGCATTATGATTCACAATAAACCATTTTAAAGGAATACTACCTCTAAGAATGATAAAAAAAAATCAAAATTCTCCAACTTGGTGAATATAAGTTTATATTCATTAGGCAACTTATTTTGGATTTTGAGTGCGATTTTGATTAACGAAAATGTTTTGCTTGTACGGATTTTTATTATCTAGTGTCATAATCAAACATTGTCTGTATAATCCCATAAATTCAAAAGAGCATGTTATTTAGAAACAATTCAAAAACGCTCACAGATTTTTTAAGCGTTTTTCATCAATAACCTGTAATTTTAGGGAAATTAAGTTCATGTTTTATGAGTTTCTTGGGTTCTGTTTGCATACTTTTGACATCAATGATGAATATATACTATTATAGGCCAAGTTTGATAAGTTAAGCTCATTTGTTGTATCGCTTTAAAAGTGGCCAAAGCTTTTATTTCAGAACCAAATAGTAATTTTTTTTTAATCTTGAACACTTTAAAAAACAACGTTTCTAAATGAGCTATGGTGTTTGCAGGTGGTGACAGAATGAATGTGATCTGTAAGTCAAATTTGGTGAAATACATTGGAATCCGCTTGTGTGAATGTATGACAGGTTTTACTGATTCATCAACGTATACCCACATCACATCTTTTGTAGGCATAAAGTCAACATATACCCACACCACACCTTTTGTAGGCATAGAGTCAATACATACCCACACCGCACCTTTTGTAGGCATAGAGTCAACACATACCCACACCACACCTTTTGTAGGCATAGAGTCAACACATACCCACACCACACCTATTGTAGGCATAGAGTCAACACATACCCACATGACATGTTTTGTAGGCATAAAGTCAACACATATCCACACCACACCTAGAGTCAACAAATACCCACACCACACCTTTTGTAGGCAAAGAGTCAACGCATACCCACACCACACCTTTTGTTGGCATAGTCAACACATACCCACCCCACACCTTTTGTAGGCATAGAGCCAACGCATACCCACACCACACCTTTTGTTGGCATAGGGTCAACGCATACCAACACCATACCCTTTGTAGGCAAAGAGTGTACCCACATCATACCTTTTGTAGACATAGAGTGTACCCACACCATTCCTTTGTAGACGTAGAGTCAACGCATACCCACACCATACTTATTGTAGGGGCATGGGCATGAGGACGTGTATCATTTTTTCTCTAGCAAAACAATTCCGTTAATCAAAAATATCGTCAAAGCCAGAAGGTTCCAAGAAGCAACACCAATTTAAATGCACTGATTAATATAACCTTATTGACTTTGACACAGACTAAACAAGGGCGTCAGCAGATTTGTTTTTTAGGAGTCAGGCCCATGGGCGAAGAAAATTTAGTCCAGAAAGCTTAGTTTCGCACGTTTTGGATTTTGATATTTTAATCTTTTTTTCAGGGGAGGAAGGATTACTGTACGGCAGAAACACTTCAGCTAATATTGATAGCTGCCATCTAGTAATGTGTTGTTCTTTATTCTATCGACGAAATCTGATGTACGGGTTCATTCCCACGAAGTCTCCGCTTTGGTCAAAACTCATCATGTAGGAACTAAAACCGGGAACTTCCCTGGAATTTGTTCAAAAATTGGATTTTGAAAACAATAGGATTATTTTTTGTTATCTTAGCAGACTAAAACCTACTTAATCGGGTTATAGCCAATAAAACAAACATTTCTTCAAACAATTTATTTAACATTTAAAAACATGTAACAAACTATACTTTAATTTTAACAAATGTAAAACGGAATCAGCAAATACAAGAACATTTGATTTAAACATATTTTATTGATATCAAATGGATTTGGATGAAAGTTTCTAGAACTTAATAAAAAAAATAAATCCTATCCATAAAGAAATACATACTAATTATAACAGATGGGACAGAAAAAAAATATATATTATGAAAAAAAAATGTTAAAGGTGCACAAAACAACAAAAACACGAAGTACAATGTAGGGAATAGTCGAGGATAGAAGTAAGAAATGGACATTATTTAAAAGATAAGATAATACCTAATCACCCAGGAAAATCATAAACGTGTTCAAAAAAGTTTCGAATTTTTAATAAGTTTTTTTAGATTGATTCCAAATTTAGGTTATCAGAAAAATTAGGATCACCCCCAAGGACTGCATCTAGGTCAAGGTTTAAGCAATGAGACGAATTACTAAGTAAATATCACCTCGTACAGTTTATACTCAAAGAAGTCACGATAGGCGCCTATCTGACTTCTTTGAGTGTTAAATGTATAAGGGAACGTTTACTTAGTAATTCCCTCTCAATTTTATACAGTTTTAACTCAAAGAAGTCGTGATAGGCGCCTGTCATTATTTCTTTAAGTGTAATCTGTATAAAATTGAGAGGGAATTACTAAGTAAATGTTCTAGGGAACATTTACTTAGTAATTCGTCTCATTGCTTTAACCTTGACTTAGATGCATTCCTTGGGGTGATCCTAATTTATCTGATATCCTGATTTTGGAATTAATTTTACTCGTTCGAAAATTCATTAAAATTTCGAAACGTTTTTTTTAACTTGTTTGTGGTTTTCCTGTGTGATAAGGTATTATCTTATCTTTAATAATGTCCATTTCTAACTTCTTTTTCTCGACCATTCTCTACATTGTACTTCGTGTTTTTGTTGTTTTGTGCACCTTTTACATTTTTGTTTTCATAATATATATATTGTCTGCCCCATCTGTAATAATTTGTATGTATTTCTTTATGGATAAGATTTTTTCTTACTAAGTTCTCGAAATTTGTATCCAAATCCATTTGATTTAAATCAAATGTTCTAGTATTTTCTGATTACTTTTCACATTTGTTAAAATTAGAATATAGTTTGTTATATGTTTTTATGCTGTTAAACAAATTATTTGAAGACATTTTAGTTATACGCCCACATGAAATGTGGAGCGTATATTGCCGTCACCCATGTCCGTCGGTCCGGCGGTCCGTCCGTCCGTCCGTCGGTCCGTCCACAATTGCTTGTTAACACTCTACAGGTCACAATTCTTTACGGATTTTGACGAAACTTGCTGAAATTGTTTATTATCACCCAAGGATGAACCCTATTTAAAATCAAAAGAATCGGAAAATATTTAATATGAATTATTGCCCTTGTTCTTAAAAACGCGTTCGATTTTTAGCTTGTTAACACTCTACAAGTCACAATTCTTTACGGATTTTGACGAAACTTGCTGAAATTGTTTATTATCACCCAAGGATAAACCCTATTTAAAATCAAAAGAATCGGAAAATATTTAATATGAATTACTGCCCTTGTTCTTTAAAACGCGTTAAATTTTTAGCTTGTTAACACTCTACAAGTCACAATTCTTTACGGATTTTGACGAAACTTGCTGAAATTGTTTATTACCACCCAAGGATGAACCCTATTTAAAATCAAAAGAATCGGAAAATATTTAGTATGAATTATTGCCCTTGTTCTTAAAAACGCGTTCGATTTTTAGCTTGTTAACACTCTACAAGTCATAATTCTTTACGGATTTTGACGAAACTTGCTGAAATTGTTTATTATCACCCAAGTATGAACCCTATTGAAAATCAAAAGAATCGGAAAATATTTAATATGAATTATTGCCCTTGTTCTTTAAAACGGGTTTGATTTTTAGCTCGTTAACACTCTACAAGTCACAATTCTTTACTGATTTTGACGAAACTTGCTGAAATTGTTTATTATCACCCAAGCATGAACCCTATTAAAAATCAAAAGAATCGGAAAATATTTAATATGAATTATTGCCCTTGTTCTTTAAAACGCGTTTGATATATAGCTCGTTGACACTCTAGAAGGCACAACGATTTGAAAGAAACCTATTGAAATAGTTTATTATCACACGATAATTCCTATTGATAATCAAAAAATATTTGATTTGAGTTATTGGTCTCTTCTATGAAATACATTCAGTTTTAAGCTCAGAAAGACTCTACAAGGCAGAAAGATTTTGACTATACCTGATGAATGCTGAACCCTTGATGAAATCGAGAAAAAAAAATATTTAGGCAACACTTAATTCAAGTTCTGTACGAAATGTAGGCCTATGACTACAGGTTGAATATTTCATGGTTGTGATGGTTGCTGTTTTCTGCCAAATGTTCTTTTTTAAACAAAGCCTCCAGTGGGCGTATATTACCTTGCCTGGCAAGCTATCTTTTAATTGGTTTTAACCCGATTAAGAAGGCTTTCGTCTGCTAAGATAACAAAAAATAATCCTTGGCGGCTATCAATATTAGTTGAAGTGTTTGTGTCCTACTGTTATCTCCCTTCCTCTGGAAAAAAGATAAAAATATGAAAATCAAAAAAAACGTGCAAAACTAAGCTTTCTGGTTCCAAAATTGTCTTTGCCCCTGGGCCCGACTCCTTAAAAAAAGTCTGCGAACGCCATTGTTTATTCTATGTCAAAGTGAATAAGGTGATAGTGATCGGTGCATTTATTCCGAGAGGAAATCGAAATAATATACGGTAATCGAAGAGATAAATTCCTGGGCGTCGTTACTGATTACATCCACCTTAGTATACTGGCATCCAGCTTGTCCATGCCATTTGAAGACTTAATGGTGTAAACCTTCCATGCATCAACTTAACAGTTAAGAAGTAATAATGTTAATGTTGCATAACTTTATATGATAATAAACAGTGTTTTATTTTAACACATTGACAGTGTTCTTGATTCAAAATCTGGCAATTATCGTATATGTGCATCACACATCGAGAGGGTCTTACTATACTATAGTGCATATGAAATATATCAATAAATATTCTTTGGAAGTAGATTACTTAAAGAATCAATGATGTATAAAAATGTACTTAAATAAAAACGACTTTTATAAACAGGTGACTTTTCACTACCGAACATACGCTGGTTATTAGTAGTATATGTACTATCAGGACGCGTTTTCCCCTATTTCATTTTAATTCCAAGGGTAAAATGCATCCTATCTGATAGTACCCAAAACAGACCTTAACATCCTATATTTCATAAGGTGTTTGTTGGTCTTGTAAGAATTTTATGAAAATGCAGGATGAGTTTAATTTTAAAACACGAACAACACAGATTCGAAGATTATTCAGGCGATGGTTACTTTTTCTTCTATATTTTCTCTAGGTTAAAAAATAATTCCAAAACAATTTCAAACAACAAATCACTCCTTTCAACCGGAGCTAAAGCCGTTGGCTCAATTGCGCAAGAGGGAAAGAGTGTAAGCGACTCAGTTAAACAATCTAACGAGTTGAAAGAATTACCTATTTTGGTTCTGATATTAAAAAATCATTAGGTTATCTTCCTGGATTTCCATATACTCAGGCGAGAAACATCTTCCGGGTCATAATTACACCGTCCAGGTACTAGGTTAGATCTGCGATTAGACGAAAACGATAAACCCAAACCAGGGGAAGAACCAGTCAATAGAGTTGAAGCCGTTGCACTTAAACACGACATACTATACAGAAACAAAGACATAAACTTCGGACACGAAGCAGACAGACAAATGATAATCGAACTTGAAGATATTCCAAATCCAACTTTCAAAGAGAGAATGCAAAGAGCGCTAATCATTAAACTGTTACGATGAAATTGGGCATGGGATTGGCGGATGAAATTCATAAAGAATTTAGAAAAACTACAAACTTTTTGAAAGTTAAAGTGTTCGAAAAAGGTGAAATATGGTCAGCCGATTTAATTCATATGCCAGTCGAAAGAGGATTTAAATATTGCTTAACAGTTATAGATTTTTATACGAGATATGCTTGGGTTATTCCTTTGAAAAACAAAACGGAAATATCAGTCAAACACTCATTTGAAACCATAATAAAACAATCTAACCGACATCCAGAAAAACTGTGGGTAGATAAAGGGAGTGAATTTTATAATATAAATATGAAATATCTGGGGTTTGAAATGAAATAAAGAATTTAAATATCAAACCCAAATTTAAAGTTGGAGATCGAGTTCGTATTTTTTATCGAAATATTTATCGTAGATAATAGTTAATAGTACATCTCCTCCAACATATGAATTAATCGATCAAGAAAAAGAACAAATTATAGGTAGGTTTTATCAAAATGAACTTCAAAAAACCGACTTTTAAAAATGAATTAATTTCTCGATAAAATATGGAACCGATACAACCACAAACTTCCAACTTATGAGATGGGCGAATGAGTTAAACATATCACCGTTTTATTATTGTATGAGAGATGAAATAAATGATCTGAAATATAAGAAAGGTAAATTCTACGATATAACGAATATACACACTTCCGATCGAAAAAGAATTCTGCTCCATACAAAGACTCTCTAAATAACTTCTATTTATTTTATTCTTTTGGTTTAGAACCCACAGAAGAGATAATGGTGGAATTATATTTGGTTTATATTTAGCGCCAAAAGTTAAATACAATATCATTCTAACTTTTGACGGTGTTCTAAAAGAAAAGAACGTTTAAGGGTTACTCTAACTATAAGATTAAGGTAGAGGATTATATTCAATTAGCTAGTGGACATGACGTAACGAATGAATGATAAAGAGGAGATGTCCTAGGATGAAAATTACGAATTTGAAGACTTTGATTATCTAACTATTCAGTGATTTTAAATGAAGTTGAATAACAATTTCCTCGTTACCAAAATCTATAAACCTATTTTGCCATCTTTGATTTCCAGATTTATATCTTTAATCATAAAGAAAATAAGTGGTTAATATGTCGTTTGAAAGGGTTTCTCTATATATATCCTATCGGTACAGTGAATGTTGGAAGACTGTAAATAATTTATTGAAAAATCCACTGTTTATCAAATTGCAATGTATATTTATCACATAGATGTCATTCTCGAAATTAGCTTTATATGGTGCTAGAGCAGATTGGGTGTATACTCGTTTATCAAATCCTAGTAACGTATTCAATGAATATATATCAATTTTATTTTGCTCAGATTTAAATTACCTTCTAATTCACTATTGTTTTTACCATTGACACTTCCTACTCATTTTTAATCACACTTTTATAATCATTTTTATCAATGATACCTTTTTTTAGAAGTCTTTTTAATATACAATTTAATTCATTATATTGTCTGTGTGATTGATGTCCTTCCTTCATTGCCGCTAATATTATTTGTAATCTATTCAGCAATTCTTCGTTGTTGTCGGATAAAAAAAAGTTATACCTCGTCCAGATGTCAACATTTCTTCGAATTCATCTATTTCTTGTATGATTGGTGGACTGACTTTTATATATAGTTTAACTTCTTTCAATCTATTTGTGTCGGCTCCCCCTCTTTTAATTAGTTGTAGAAATTTTGAGTAAGCTACTAAATCCTTGTAATCGGCAATACTGGGATCCTCTCCATTCATTAGATATATTAATCCTTTTGTTATTGTAAATTTAAAGTCTTTTGTATCGATTTGGAATAAATCTCCATTAAATTTTATTCTATATCCATTAAACAATAAACCTTGATTATCAACGATTGGAGAAATACTCTTTGGTAAAAGATCAGGGTTTGAAAAATAATGATGTATATCATCTAATGTCCTAATTATAATACCATCCTATTCTATTTGAGGATATTCTATCTGAGCTGTTGGATATTCTATCGGTTCTAATTTCTTTTTAATATCCTCTTGAGATTTTAATATGGGTCGAAATAGAGAATAAAATCTACAAACTCTATTTCTATTTAAAATATTATTCCGTTCCATTTTAAAAAAAAAATCAAATTAACATATGTCGATCATAACTCTTTTACCCGCAGGTTTTCTGGTATTAACGAATACATATCCATGTTCTTCTGGATTTCTCCATTGAGCTTTACAAACCCTTTTAAATTCATCTCTGTCTATTCTGTGATTTATCGACTGAATGATTTGAGATAAATCTTTATCGTTTAATTCAAATAATAAAAAAAACAATTAGCATGTTTTCTAATAAACATAGAATCCGTCCCGTAAAACGATTGGGATTGAACATATTTCTTTGGTAAATATTCTAAAGCTTTGAGAAAATTGATAATACGATTGTTCTGGTGTTGTTGTGTAGATATACAAAGAATCGAAATCTAAAAGGTTGGGTGTTATCAACATATTAAAAGTGAGATGAGTTTTCCCAGAACCGGAACTACCGCATATACACATGAGCATTGGGTTATAAGGAAATATTTCTGAATGATTAATTTGTTTGCCCATTTTTATTATCTTAATTTTGTACCAAAAATTACACCTTCCTTTATGTTCTTGTCAATTCTTTCCAAATCCATACCATCTCGTACTTTACAGTGTTTATATTTATCAATAAGTTTTTTAGTTATGCTGATTCTTTTACCATTGTAAGTTATTGTAGTTGGCGTTTCTGTTTCGATAGCATCTATTATTCTTTTTACTAAAGTTTCGGGCTTCATTTTTAAGACAATAATTTATTCTATATTTTGATTATATGTTTTGCTTCTTCCAATAATAAACAATAACCGGTTACATCTCCTTGTGTTTATTCGATATAAATATGTATATTTACTCCAGTTTTGAAAAGATCTTCTTGATGAGCTGATAGATCAAAACAGAAGATTGGGTGATTAATTGCAAAATCTACATATTCAAACTGAGGTGGATTTCCAAATAATTCAAACATATTTTTATAGTTTCTATACAATTCATTATAATCCTTTGTGGATGGATTAATTGTTAAAGGTTGGTTAGGATAATTATCGTTGTTTAATCTTACTTGAACTTTACGTATTATAGGATCATGAGTTTGGTTCATTTCCACTCTAAAGATATTGTTGTTATTTGTCTGAGAATCTGGTAAATTCTTGAAACCAACCATTAAATATCTTGCTGGTTTAATAGTGTTAGTGATTGGCCATGTTGTGGATTCTCCAGTTAAAGTCATGCTACCTCCGTGTTGCGATGAGGAAAAGCTATTTCAATGTCTTTAGCTAACGAGTTAAATATTCTCGTTCCTACTTCAATTGGTGGTGTTATTACGGGTATAAAAAGTTCGAGATTCGTTATTTCTAAGTTTGCATTTGAATTAGCTTCTCCAAAAAAGACCGAAAAAAGGATATAACTTCCAATTTACGTAATTACCCCATCTATTATCCTCAACAACATTATTGTACTGATTTACTCGTTTGTCAAATCCAACCCGAGACTGAACCGTAGTTTTTGGGGTAAAGGACTGTTTTCAACATTGTGTCAAATTCCCCAGGGTGTTTGATGGTTTCTATGGGGTTTGATCCCGCTTCCAAAACCATTTCGCTAAATAAAGAAGGGAAGAAATTATTTTCTAATGTCGTGTTAATTTGGGGAATTCGATTCTCATTTGCGGTTCTGTCTTTGATTTTGAAATCGCATCTGAAATAGGCATCGGAAAGTAATAACCAATTCGATAATGAATTTATCTCGAAGGTAATTCTACCACCGTCATTCAATTGGGATTTAGAACCAACAGTTGGAGAAATAATAAGATAATTTTATATATGTTTTTTTATTAAATGAATAACGAATCGGATCGTATAATCTAAAACTTGGATCAAGAATTTTAGCTGCCATTTTTAAAGGAAGGATTTTAATAAAATACAACACATTTACTATATATAATGGCCCGTATGCACCAAATAACATTAGGCCTAATTTAATTATATTCTCTCCGAATAACATTAACTTTTAATTCAATTCTATATTTTGTATGCACCACAATTATCTTAAAAGTATTTAAAAATTAGCTAATTTAATGCCAAACTTAAAATTGGTCGAGACCAGTTTTAACTTTTAATTATATTTGTAAATCAGTTAAAATGCCTTTTGTGGCTCTTGGATGTTTCAAATTTAACGATTATTTAGACGATTTAATTGAACTTGGTGAAAATGACTGTGTAATTCCTATAAATAGACATGTCAGGGATCGCCTGAACCCCTTAACTTGGTTTTCAGATGAGAAGTTTAGATAGAACAAACAATCGTTGTTGAATCACAAATTGTGACAAATTCTACTGTCACATATATTTTGCAAAAATGAAACACGACATGGATTCCATTATAAATTTAGTCTGACGTTCACTTGCTCCTGCGGAGAATAGAAAGAATCAAATAGATTGTTCATCTTAATTTCCTGAAAACTGCCACAAAAAAAGTCAATTGAGTTTCAGACTACAAAAACACAACATAGAGTGATCAAAATGTTAGAAAAGAAATATGTCTTAGTGACCAACCTTTAGACTCTTTTGTCATATATAGATTTTGTATAGTGTGTGATTCGAATGGAAAATTGAATTTCAATTACGATTGAGATAAATATATTTAGTTAATTGTCAGTTGGTGCATACAAAATGTACAATTATCTTTAATTACAATTAACTAAATCTTGGTCTTGTAAGAATTTTATGAAAATGCAGGATGTTTTATGAAATGTAGGATGTTAAGGTCTGTTTTGGGTACTCTTAATTTGTTTGCATTTTACCCATGGAATTAAAATGGAATGGGGAAAATGCGAACAAATTAAGAGTACATATACTACTAGCCATGTTTTTTTTCTCAAGTTTCTCAGCACTAGGTAGAGACAAAATGGCTGCTATTTCTGTTTGCTGTCCTCTGTTTCTTGTTATTCGTTTACGGGCATATGAAACGGCAAAGTTGATCAGTCTGTCCCTTTTTTCCACAGTCTGATTGTCTAGGTATTCCATCACGTTGTTTTTCTGGGCACGAAGCTTTGAAGAAAGATAACCCATGGTGGCATTTGGGGATTTGTGGAGCGCTGCGCTGAACATTCTCATCACCTCCTCTGCATCAATGTTGTGACTTCTAGCTGATGCTGTCTGCTTCTTCAATTTGTCGGTGATGTCTATATGGAAGTAACGATCATATTGACGATTGAGAACTGCAATGATGGTTTCAATACATTGTTTCAATACATTGTTTCATCATGGTTTTGAACAATTCCGAATTTTCTGGACTTGTCTGTTGAAGGGCTGATAAGATGGTGTCCTTTTCGGGATAGAGTTTATTTCCAAAGAAGTCAGAGTCTTTCAATAACCTGTTGAACAGTTTTGATCCCTTCCAGTTTCAGTCTCACTTGATGTATAAAAACATGTCATCCATCTTTCCTATTAGACCCAACACTAAAGTTCCACTTTAGTTGTGAGATTTTGAAAGTCTGCCAATAAACTGGATCTTAAACCCCCAAAGATGGCCCTGATTGGAGGTAGTTAAGTAATAGAGCATGATGGGCAAACAATTTGCCAGAAATATGGAACACAATATGTAGACGATTTCCAAGGTCCAAGGTTGTTCTCTGCCAAGAATGTTTTCATTCTTTGAGGGTCTCCCTTGCCATCCTTATATCGAATCTTATTAAAGTACAACGTTTCCAGCATAGCAGTCACTGCCATACAGCTTTCCCTTCGTAATTTCAATACTTTTCAGACATGCTCTTACTTTTGATGCGATGGTGTCCAAGGGATGAAGGTGAAGGTTCAACTCCAACAATGTCTTATCCCATGCATCATTAATGACTTGAATGGCAGCATGGTTGCTGACTACACGATCAGTTAAACTGTTTGATATGTTTCATATTAATTCTTTCCTGGTATTCTGGTAGTCCACATTATTGAACAAAGAATACATATTTGCAAGTTCATTGACTGAATTACAAATGTGGTCCTTATAGTCCTTTGCTGTACCCCCCGCAAGCTGGTCTATACCAAGAACCAAACACTTCTCATATGGGAATGTTACATGCGCGCTATTCATATGCACTCCTTCCTTTGTGGTAGCATCGAATCCTAAGGTGCTGTCCTTATTTTCACGCATAGCTTCGGTAGTTTGTATATCGGTGATAACTCCAAGTTCCCTTACCATCATTTCGACAGTAGTCCGGTGCGGTATTGTATCTAATTTTGCTCCTGTTCTCTTGATAAAACTTTCTTATAGCTTCGGAACATTGCGTGTCGGAGTCTGGGCCATTACGGCATCGTAAACGAACAGTCTTGTTGCTATTGAATACGTTTTACCCTCCTTGGAGAAAGTGGTCTCTGATACTGCATTCTCAAGTTCATCTTCCAATAAACTTTTCTCAATGTGTCCTTTTAACTCATCCTTGGTTTTAACTGTATACTGTCAGTGTGTATCTGACGTTCAGATTATTTGTAGTTGCCAAAACATGACAGACAAACTTGGACCAGTTCGCCATCATCATTTGGTAAATCATATTGTAGGATACGCGGCTTTTTTTTATCAGCAGTCAATGTGGTTCTTGAGGGTTTGGATGCAACGACGTGCGTAGCAAGTCATCTTAGCTTTTCATTTAGGTCTGGTATATAATAAAAAAAAAGCCTTGATGGTGGTTGCTCTTCTTTCATTAGTTAATGTGTGACAGGGCAATCCTCTTTCAACACATTTTTTGATTGATTCTTCAACTCATTACTGGCATCTACAGACTCATTTGTTTTTTTTCGGTGTAATTAGACGCACCAGAACGTCTAGCTTCTTGAACAGCCCTACCTCTAGATAAGTTTGGGGTGATTGTCGACTGTATTTTCTCGAGTGCACCATCTACTAAATAGTCTGTTTCGTCCTGGCTGGTTCCAGAACAAAAAATACAAATGGAAATGAAATGGTCATAACACATCATTTTAAGATATCTCGGACAAACTGAAGAATTGATAATTTGATTGCCTTCATTTGAATCTTTCGAATCAGATAGTATGTAATCCGTATCGTTATCATCGTCTGCTGATCATCGTCAGATTGATCCGTGTCGTCTGTCCCAGATATGTCTTTCAACGTGAGAAACATCGCCATTCACACCCCTGTCCAGTTTAACAATCTTAGAAAGAGGGATGTCATCCACACTGTCTTCAGATGAGCGCCCTGTATGATTTACTATGGTTCCCGTCACCACGTATGATCAGGGTATCCTTTCACGAAGCCTTCGTAATTTACGTGCCAACATAATGGTTTACGTACACGTAAGTGGTCAAACATATTTTACGTTTGTGATGTGTCACAAAAGACTCCGTAACTTGTAAGTAGTTTACGTGTGCGTAATTTTATTTATGTAATAGGTCGAATCGTCCAATTCAAACTTGTCTATTATCTGATCGATCTAAATGTTAAATGATCACTCTAAATTTCATTTAAAATCAGATGAAATTTGTAGTTCTCATTAGAAATGTTGACAGTTGTTCGGACAAACCAAACAGATGTTTTAACAAGTACATTAACTCAAGAGCAATGTAGGCCTACATAACATAATGTTAAATGATAAAGTATTTGTACAAAAAACGGATGTTAAACAGTTCTATCTGAAAGGACTGTAGGGTATCTGGGACATATTAGTAGATACTGTGATAATGTACACGCCGTGAAAATTTTGGAAAATATGGAATACTCAGGAACACGTAATTGGTCAGGAAACATTTTGATCTTAGTGATTATTTAATGATTAGATAATTTTGGCTCTTTTATTTAGGCTAGATGGTTAATTATGAGATTTATTGAAAACTTTTTCTCTAAATATGTGGGATTGCCCGATATGGTTCTGAGGCCTTCAGATATAGGATCATGCAGATTGTATCTTGGATTTCGAAAAAATTCAGACAAAGCTCCAGAATATTTAATAACTTTTCAGGTTATTTTTTATACGGCCACATACGTTCGTCGGTCTGTCCGTCAATATTTCTTGTGAGCTCTACAGAGACTACAGTTTTTATCTGAATTCAATTAATTTGGTTTGATCATATATATTATATTGGTGAGATCTTGGACAAGTACGAATTTGATGATTTATCAAGGAATTATTGCCCTTGCTTAGTGAAAATTTGTTCGCGAGAACAAGAGAATGAATCTAGTTTACAACCGATTTTGATGAAACTTATCATTTACATTGATAACATCTCAGACAATTTCTAACCTGAAATAATGAACACCATTGACTTAGGAATACTATCTCTTAGAATGGTCAAATAATCTAAAAGTATAACTTGCCCAACCGGGCTGAAGATAGCATACACTAAGCCAGCATACAATAAGGAATATGGACGATTTGACGAGTCAAATCGACCCGTTGTAAAATACCGTTTTAAGTGCCTTAAATATTGAAGAAATCGTTTTAAATTTTGATAATTGTATCTCACACTAGTCCACTTTCCAAATAAAACACTATCTTAGCCCTATCTCAAATTTTCGTTATGTGGAGGCCCATAAAAGGAATACAACATTTTTCTTTCATATTCTAGCATTAACAGTTTCACATCATTTTTCGAACCTTAGCCATCATAGAAACGTTTCCAAATTTCAATCACACTATCTCACACTAGTCTACATTCGAAATCCGAAAAGAACTAAGTGCCACCTCGCTTACTTTTAGTATGGTGGCCCATCGAAGACACCCACCGAAATGCCCAAATTTTCGAATTTGGGTGAATTTTTACCGCAAAATTTCGATACTTAGCCATCATAGAAACGTTTCCAAATTTCAACCACACTACCCCACACTAGTCTAAATTCAAAATCCGAAAAAAAATAAGTGCCACCTCGCCTACTTTTTGTATGGTAGCTCATCGAAGTCACCCACCGTAATGCGTAAATTTTCGAATTAAAGTGAATTTTTAGTGCAAAATTTCGAAGCTTAGCCATCATAGAAACGTTTCCAAATTTCAACCACACTACCCCACAATAGTCTACATTCGAAATCCGAAAAAAACTAAGTGCCACCTCGCTTACTTTTTGTACGGTAGCCCATCGAAGACACCCACCGTAATGCGTAAATTTTCGAATTTAAGTGAATTTTTAGTGCAAAATTTCGAAGCTTAGCCATCATAGAAACGTTACCAAATTTCAACCACACTACCCCATACTAGTCTACATTCGAAATCCGAAAAAAACTAAGTGCCACCTCGCTTACTTTTTGTATGGTAGCCCATCGGAGACACCTACCCTTTTTCGTATATACTCAGCATACAGTAAGAGTTTGACGCTATATGGCCAGCATACAGTAAGGGTTTCTTGTAAATTCGATGCTTAGCCATCATAGAAAAGTTTCCAAATTTCTACCACACTATAACACACTAGTCTACATTCGAAATCCGAAAAAAACTAAGTGCCACCTCGCTTACTTTTTGTATGGTGGCCCATCGAAGACACCCATCGTAATGCGTAAATTTATGGATTTAAGTGAATTTTTAGCTCAAAATTTCGATGCTTAGCCATCATAGAAACGTTTCCAAATTTCAACCACACTACCCCACACTAGTCTACATTCGAAATCCGAAAAGAACTAAGTGCCACCTCGCTTACTTTTTGTATGGTAGCCCATCGAAGACACCCACCGTAATGCGTACATTTTCGATTTAAGTGAATTTTTAGTGCAAAATTTCGAAGCTTAGCCATCATAGAAACTTTTCGAAATTTCAACCACACTACCCCACACTAGTCTAAATTCAAAATCCGAAAAAAACTAAGTGCCACCTCGCCTACTTTTTGTATGGTAGCCCATCGAAGTCACCCACCGAAATGCGTAAATTTTCGAATTTAAGTGAATTTTTAGTGCAAAATTCCGAAGCTTAGCCATCATAGAAACGTTTCCAAATTTCAACCACACTACCCCACACTAGTCTACATTCGAAATCCGAAAAAAACTAAGTGCCACCTCGTTTACTTTTTGTATGGTGGCCCATCGAAGGCACCCACCGTAATGCATACATTTTCGAATTTAAGTGAATTTTTAGTGCAAAATTTCGAAGCTTAGCCATCATAGAAACGTTTCCAAATTTCAACCACACTACCCCATACTAGTCTACATTCGAAATCCGAAAAAAACTAAGTGCCACCTCGCTTACTTTTTGTATGGTAGCCCATCGGAGACACCTACCCTTTTTCGTATATACTCAGCATACAGTAAGGGTTTCTTGTAAATTCGATGCTTAGCCATCATAGAAAAGTTTCCAAATTTCTACCACACTATCTCACACTAGTCTACATTCGAAATCCGAAAAAAACTAAGTGCCACCTCGCTTACTTTTTGTATGGTGGCCCATCGAAGACACCAATCGTAATGCGTAAATTTATGGATTTAAGTGAATTTTTAGCTCAAAATTTCGATGCTTAGCCAATATAGAAACGTTTCCAAATTTCAACCACACTACCCCACACTAGTCTACATTCGAAATCCGAAAAGAACTAAGTGCCACCTCGCTTATTTTTTGTATGGTAGCCCATCGAAGACACCCACCGTAATGCGTACATTTTCGAATTTAAGTGAATTTTTAGTGCAAAATTTCGAAGCTTAGCCATCATAGAAACTTTTCGAAATTTCAACCACACTACCCCACACTAGTCTACATTCAAAATCCAAAAAGAACTAAGTGCCACCTCGCTTACTTTTTGTATGGTAGCCCATCGGAGACACATAACATATTTCGTATATACTCAGCATACAGTAAGAGTTTGACGCTATATGGCCAGCATACAGTAAGTGTTTCTTGTAAATTCAATGCTTAGCCATCATAGAAAAGTTTCCAAATTTCAACCAAACTATCTCACACTAGTCTAAATTCAAAATCCGAAAAAAAATAAGTGCCACCTCGCCTACTTTTTGTATGGTAGCCCATCGAAGTCACCCACCGTAATGCGTAAATTTTCGAATTAAAGTGAATTTTTAGTGCAAAATTTCGAAGCTTAGCCATCATAGAAACGTTTCCAAATTTCAACCACACTACCCCACAATAGTCTACATTCGAAATCCGAAAAAAACTAAGTGCCACCTCGCTTACTTTTTGTACGGTAGCCCATCGAAGACACCCACCGTAATGCGTAAATTTTCGAATTTAAGTGAATTTTTAGTGCAAAATTTCGAAGCTTAGCCATCATAGAAACGTTACCAAATTTCAACCACACTACCCCATACTAGTCTACATTCGAAATCCGAAAAAAACTAAGTGCCACCTCGCTTACTTTTTGTATGGTAGCCCATCGGAGACACCTACCCTTTTTCGTATATACTCAGCATACAGTAAGAGTTTGACGCTATATGGCCAGCATACAGTAAGGGTTTCTTGTAAATTCGATGCTTAGCCATCATAGAAACGTTTCCAAATTTCAACCGAACTACCTCACACTAGTCTACATTCGAAATCCGAAAAGAACTAAGTGCCACCTTACTTACTTTTTGTATGGTGGCCCATCGAAGACACCAATCGTAATCCGTAAATTTACGCATTACGGTGGGTGTCTTCGATGGGCTACCATACAAAAAGTAAGCGAGGTGGCACTTAGTTTTTTTCGGATTTTGAATTTAGACTAGTGTGGGGTAGTGTGGTTGAAATTTGGAAACGTTTCTATGATGGCTAAGGTTCGAAATTTTGCACTAAAAATTCACTTAAATTCGAAAATTTACGCATTACGATGGGTGTCTTCGATGGGCCACCATACAAAAAGTAAGCGAGGTGGCACTTAGTTCTTTTCGGATTTCGAATGTAGACTAGTGTGAGATAGTTTGGTTGAAATTTGGAAACTTTTCTATGATGGCTAAGCATCGAATTTACAAGAAACCCTTACTGTATGCTGGCCATATAGCGTCAAACTCTTACTGTATGCTAAGCATATACGAAATAGGGTATGTGTCTCCGATGGGCTACCATACAAAAAGTAAGCGAGGTGGCACTTAGTTCTTTTCGGATTTCGAATGTAGACTAGTGTGAGATAGTGTGATCGAAATTTGGAAACGTTTCTATGATGGCTAAGCATCGAATTTACAAGAAACCCTTACTGTATGCTGGCCATATAGCGTCAAGCTCTTACTGTATGCTGAGTATATACGAAATAGGGTGTGTCTCCGATGGGCTACCATACAAAAAGTAAGCGAGGTGGCACTTAGTTCTTTTCGGATTTCGAATGTAGACAAGTGTGGGGTAGTGTGGTTGAAATTTCGAAAAGTTTCTATGATGGCTAAGATTCGAAATTTTGCACTAAAAATTCACTTAAATTCGAAAATTTACGCATTACGGTGGGTGTCTTCCATGGGCTACCATACAAAAAGTAAGCGAGGTGGCACTTAGTTTTTTTCGGATTTCGAATGTAGACTAGTGTGGGATAGTGTGGTTGAAATTTCGGAAAGTTTCTATGATGGCTAAGCATCGAAATTTTTAGCTAAAAATTCACTTAAATCCGTAAATTTACGCATTACGATGGGTGTCTTCGATGGGCCACCATACAAAAAGTAAGCGAGGTGGCACTTAGTTCTTTTCGGATTTCGAATGTAGACTAGTGTGAGATAGTTTGGTTGAAATTTGGAAACTTTTCTATGATGGCTAAGCATCGAATTTACAAGAAACCCTTACTGTATGCTGGCCATATAGCGTCAAACTCTTACTGTATGCTGAGTATATACGAAATAGGGTATGTGTCTCCGATGGGCTACCATACAAAAAGTAAGCGAGGTGGCACTTAGTTTTTTTCGGATTTCGAATGTAGACTAGTGTGGGGTAGTGTGGTTGAAATTTGGAAACGTTTCTATGATGGCTAAGCTTCGAAATTTTGCACTAAAAATTCACCCAAATTTGAAAATTTGCGCATTTCGGGAGGTGTCTTCGATGGGCCACCATACAAAAAGTAAGCGAGGTGGCACTTAGTTTTTTTCGGATTTCGAATGTAGACTAGTGTGGGGTAGTGTGGTTGAAATTTGGAAACGTTTCTATGATGGCTAAGCATCGAAATTTTGAGCTAAAAATTCACTTAAATCCATAAATTTACGCATTACGATGGGTGTCTTCGATGGGCCACCATACAAAAAGTAAGCGAGGTGGCACTTAGTTTTTTTCGGATTTCGAATGTAGACTAGTATGGGGTAGAGTGGTTGAAATTTGGAAACGTTTCTATGATGGCTAAGCTTCGAAATTTTGCACTAAAAATTGACTTGAATTCGAAAATTTACGCATTACGGTGGGTGTCTTCGGTGGGCTACCATACAAAAAGTAAGCGAGGTGGCACTTAGTATTTTTCGGATTTCGAATGTAGACCAGTGTGGGGTAGTGTGGTTGAAATTTGGAAACGTTTCTATGATGGCTAAGCTTCGAAATTTTGCACTAAAAATTCACTCAAATTCGAAAATTTGCGCATTTCGGGAGGTGTCTTCGATGGGCCACCATACTAAAAGTAAGCGAGGTGGCACTTAGTTCTTTTCGGATTTCAAATGTAGACTAGTGTGAGATAGTGTGATTGAAATTTGGAAACGTTTCTATGATGGCTAAGGTTCGAAATTTTGAGCTAAAAATTCACTTAAATCCATAAATTTACGCATTACGATGGGTGTCTTCGATGGGCCACCATACAAAAAATAAGCGAGGTGGCACTTGTTTCTTTTCGGATTTCGAATGTAGACTAGTGTGGGGTAGTGTGGTTGAAATTTGGAAACGTTTCTATGATGGCTAAGCTTCGAAATTGTGCACTAAAAATTCACTTGAATTCGAAAATTTACGCATTACGGTGGGTGTCTTCGGTGGGCTACCATACAAAAAGTAAGCGAGGTGGCACTTAGTATTTTTCGGATTTCGAATGTAGACTAGTGTGGGGTAGTGTGGTTGAAATTTGGAAACGTTTCTATGATGGCTAAGCTTCGAAATTTTGCACTAAAAATTCACTCAAATTCGAAAATTTGCGCATTTCGGGAGGTGTCTTCGATGGGCCACCATACTAAAAGTAAGCGAGGTGGCACTTAGTTCTTTTCGGATTTCAAATGTAGACTAGTGTGAGATAGTGTGATTGAAATTTGGAAACGTTTCTATGATGGCTAAGGTTCGAAATTTTGAGCTAAAAATTCACTTAAATCCATAAATTTACGCATTACGATGGGTGTCTTCGATGGGCCACCATACAAAAAGTAAGCGAGGTGGCACTTAGTTTTTTTCGGATTTCGAATGTAGACTAGTGTGTTATAGTGTGGTAGAAATTTGGAAACTTTTCTATGATGGCTAAGCATCGAATTTACAAGAAACCCTTACTGTATGCTGGCCATATAGCGTCAAACTCTTACTGTATGCTGAGTATATACGAAAAAGGGTAGGTGTCTCCGATGGGCTACCATACAAAAAGTAAGCGAGGTGACACTTAGTTTTTTTCGGATTTCGAATGCAGACTAGTGTGGGGTAGTGTGGTTGAAATTTGGAAACGTTTCTATGATGGCTAAGCTTCGAAATTTTGCACTAAAAATTCACTTAAATTCGAAAATTTACGCATTACGGTGGGTGCCTTCGATGGGCTACCATACAAAAAGTAAGCGAGGTGGCACTTAGTTTTTTTCGGATTTCGAATGTAGACTAGTGTGGGGTAGTGTGGTAGAAATTTGGAAACGTTTCTATGATGGCTAAGCATCGAAATTTTGAGCTAAAAATTCACTTAAATCCATAAATTTACGCATTACGATGGGTGTCTTCGATGGGCCACCATACAAAAAGTAAGCGAGGTGGCACTTAGTTTTTTTCGGATTTCGAATGTAGACTAGTGTGGGATAGTGTGGTTGAAATTTTGAAAAGTTTCTATGATGGCTAAGCATCGAAATTTTGAGCTAAAAATTCACTTAAATCCGTAAATTTACGCATTACGATGGGTGTCTTCGATGGGCCACCATACAAAAAGTAAGCGAGGTGGCACTTAGTTCTTTTCGGATTTCGAATGTAGACTAGTGTGAGATAGTTTGGTTGAAATTTGGAAACTTTTCTATGATGGCTAAGCATCGAATTTACAAGAAACCCTTACTGTATGCTGGCCATATAGCGTCAAACTCTTACTGTATGCTGAGTATAAACGAAATAGGGTATGTGTCTCCGATGGGCTACCATACAAAAAGTAGGCGAGGTGGCACTTAGTTTTTTTCGGATTTTGAATTTAGACTAGTGTGGGGTAGTGTGGTTGAAATTTCGAAAAGTTTCTATGATGGCTAAGCTTCGAAATTTTGCACTAAAAATTCACTTAAATTCGAAAATTTACGCATTACGGTGGGTGTCTTCGATGGGCTACCATACAAAAAGTAAGCGAGGTGGCACTTAGTTTTTTTCGGATTTCGAATGTAGACTAGTGTGGGATAGTGTGGTTGAAATTTTGAAAAGTTTCTATGATGGCTAAGCATCGAAATTTTGAGCTAAAAATTCACTTAAATCCGTAAATTTACGCATTACGATGGGTGTCTTCGATGGGCCACCATACAAAAAGTAAGCGAGGTGGCACTTAGTTCTTTTCGGATTTCGAATGTAGACTAGTGTGAGATAGTTTGGTTGAAATTTGGAAACTTTTCTATGATGGCTAAGCATCGAATTTACAAGAAACCCTTACTGTATGCTGGCCATATAGCGTCAAACTCTTACTGTATGCTGAGTATAAACGAAATAGGGTATGTGTCTCCGATGGGCTACCATACAAAAAGTAAGCGAGGTGGCACTTAGTTCTTTTTGGGTTTTGAATGTAGACTAGTGTGGGGTAGTGTGGTTGAAATTTAGAAAAGTTTCTCTGATGGCTAAGCTTTGAAATTTTGCACTAAAAATTCACTTAAATTCGAAAATTTACGCATTACGGTGGGTGTCTTCGATGGGCTACCATACAAAAAATAAGCGAGGTGGCACTTGGTTCTTTTCGGATTTCGAATGTAGACTAGTGTGGGGTAGTGTGGTTGAAATTTGGAAACGTTTCTATGATGGCTAAGCATCGAAATTTTGAGCTAAAAATTCACTTAAATCCATAAATTTACGCATTACGATTGGTGTCTTCGATGGGCCACCATACAAAAAGTAAGCGAGGTGGCACTTAGTTTTTTTCGGATTTCGAATGTAGACTAGTGTGAGATAGTGTGATTGAAATTTAGAAACGTTTCTATGATGGCTAAGCTTCGAAAAATGATGTGAAACTGTTAATGCTAGAATATGAAAGAAAAATGTTGTATTCCTTTTATGGGCCTCCACATAACGAAAATTTGAGATAGGGCTTAGATAGTGTTTTATTTGGAAAGTGGACTAGTGTGAGATACTATTATCAAAATTAAAAATAATTTCTTCAATATTTAAGGCACTTAAAACAGTATTTTTACATCGGGTCGATTTGACTCGTCAAATCGTCCATATTCCTTATTGTTTGCTGGCTTAGTGTATGCTATCTTCAGCCCGGTACTTGCCCAATAGTTGTGAATATTCATCAGTAATGACGTTAGTACATGTATAAAACAAAACTCCAAACATCCATAAAGCTAAGTAATTATCCAATTACAATTGAAAAAAGTCTTACAAATTTTTGTGAGCGATTTTCAATTATTATATTTAACGTAGCTTTTTGCATTTGTGAGATTATAGGCGTTTTTGTCGCACGATTCGATTTGGACGATTAGCTATTTTGCGCATTTGTGAGTCAGTTCGATTAGGATAATCGGTGCATTTTACCGTTTACCTAAACTGATTAGGCTAATCGACCTAACCGTCCCAAGATGTGGTTAGGCGATTCGATTAGGTGTTACAAGATGGCGGAATGTGCAGGTTCAATGACGTCATATATAACATACACGTGACCTTCTTTTGTTGACAGTCAAGGCTGCCTAATCGCCGGTACATTTGTGGATCACAGCAAATTACACCAAATCGTACTAGCAAATCGAAACCAAATCGAATCTTCCGACAAAAACGCCTATTATAGGACGTACTCTGTTGTATAATTATGACACCAGCTAAGTCCACTGATGATTATATAAGCTACTCTTATTGACCAAGTTTGAGAATTGTGATCATTCACATGGTAATTCTCCTTTTAAGTTATTTTGATATGAGAAAATTTGTTTTATTGAGAAAAAAAAATATTTTTTTCAGACAGATGCCAATGGGCGTATATTACCTTGCCAGGCAAGCCAATATAGATTTAGCAACTTATGTGTTCCTTTTGTTGAATTCAATTAAAGCTGACCTTTTTGTTTTTGCAACGTCTAATCCCTATCATAATATCTGCATATAGGCACTACACAGAACAACTTGTTTCATACTTTTATAGAGTCTCAAAATAACGTTTGTCAGAAACTAAAAGATAAGAACATGAATATTTCGATAAAAGGTAAAATGAAAAAAAAAATATATATATATACGGGGAGATTTAGTCGTAACTTACGGGTACCCATAAATTACGTGGGTTTTGTGAATCGTTTAAAACCCGTACTTAAGGTTTATGTATGGACTTACGGGCACCAATAGCTTACGAAGGCTTCGTGCAAGGATACCCAGGTCATTGACATGACTAGTGTCCAGTTCATTGACATGACTAGTGTCCAGGTCATTGACATGACTAGAGTCCAGTGTAAGACGAAGTTTTTCTTATGTGCAAATTTATCCAAACAAAGCATATAATTCGGGCTAGGTTTTCGGCAAATGTGTCCACCCAATCGAAAAAGGCAGCTTGGGATAACATTACGGCTCAACTGAATGCTTCTATGTATGAGTATTAATTACTAAAGGTGCGAATAGACGAGGTACAGTGCCCGGTCCTGTGTGGGATTATCGATACAGTAGAAAATAGGAAAAACGAATCGTGTCCACATCGTGTCTGGACCCGCAATCTTCTATTTTCTACTGTATATATAGGCCTAATCCCGGACAGGACACCGGACCGGGCACCGTACGTACCTCGTATATAACTACGTCCGAAATTAATAAACCTTCAATTTATTGATAAGGAACTATTAACTAACAAAAGCTAGGCGTACCGGTAACTAAACACTGACACAAAGTGTCACTGTCTGTTAGTGGAAGCTTGGACATTTTAATTCGAGTACTAGGCCTAATACTAATTTAAGTACAAGTAGGTAAATAAAGTTAGTAGACCTACTGACATCCTAGTAGGCCTACTGTAGACCGCCTAAATTCAGACATTTTTTTTTATTTCAGGAGAAGGACCACCACCTAAGCCCCTCAGTGTCATTAGTCAATGTGTTGCAGATATTATTGGGGAAGACAATGTCGCCATTAAAGTTTATACCAAGTAACACGTTTAAATGATGAAAGGTGGCCTATTTAAAACTATAGAATATAGATCCTTTCTAGAACGAGTAAAAAGAGGGGAGGAGGTAGGCGCCTAGGCTAGCGATGATAATATTTACAATACAGTGTGAAAATATTGACAGATATTTGGGAGCCCAGACTCTGTGCGTCACATCTATAACCATGAAGTAATATAATGAAATGAGATAACCGGCTACTTTTCCAGTCACGCCCAGTGTCAAACAAGCTACCCCCTATTTTGGTTATTATCAGGCCTACCAGAACAAGTTGTTTATAACATTGAAGATATCTGTAACATGCTCCCTTCGACTTCAACTAAACCTGTGAGCAGCAAACGACCAATTGAAGAGAATGTTGTAAATGTAAATGAGGGAAAAAAAATTAAATTGCAGATTGAAAACTTAAATATTGAAAAAGAAAACCTTTTATTGATAAATGAATATTTGAAATTGAAATTAAAAGTATTAAAACAGAAAATGTCGCCAGAAAATTAAATTATATATATCACAGAAAACCTTTTCTTATTTTATTATATTTCCACTCGCACTGTACATTCAAATTCGCGTAAATTGCAGTGGACCTAAAAATACTCGTCTCGTCGTCTGATTTGACCTAGATTGACATTTGGGCGATTGGATGAATCAAGGTTTATAAAATTAAGATGAAAAATGAACATTGACAAGCTTTGATTAATATCATCCAGTACAGTTTATGTGAAATGGGTGTGTACTATATGGTCTCTGAACCTGTTTCCATCCAGATTTTCATTACCACCAACATCTTCATCATCTGGTTGATGATCATGATCATCACCATCTTCATCGGGAAGAGGTATACCCAAGTTTTTGTCGATATTATGCAATACTGCATTTGCAAGCTCGCTCTGGACACAACCTTATTTCACAGTGAAGAACATGAAACCTGCGTTTCATTTGGCCGATCGTTCTCTCCACAAGCGCCCGAGTAACCTTGTGTGCTCTGAAAATTAAGAAAGGTATTGCTTATGGATATAAACCTACACACAAATTATTATTACAATTAGACCAAAACCCTGGCCTGTATCCACGTTTAAAGTATTTTAGGAGTATAAAGGGTTAAACTTTTCCAAGATCTTTTGGATATAAACCTACATACACAATTTCATTAAAATTCAATCAAAACTGTGGCCTCTATCGCGTTCACAAGTCATTTCTAACATAATGTTGGTGTATCAAGGGTTGAATTTCCAGGAATATTTGTCGAATCGAATCCAAATTCGAACTTGTCCAAGATCTTATGGATATACAATTTTTTTTTAAATTCGACCACAACTGTGGCCTCTATCGCGTTCACAAGACAATTGTGGACGGACGGACAGGGGCGAAGGCAATATACTACTGTGGGCGTATAAAAACCTATATCATGAGCCAGACGTAAAAGATGCTATGCAGTGAGATAAAAAAAAAGATAATGTTTTCTAAGATGGTGAACAAATTTTTTTGTTTTTGATTTGCCTTAAAAAAGAAGTTTGTCTCAGAAAAAAGTCCATAGCCCCCCAGAAAATCAAATGGTCGCTGCCTAACATAGGTACATGAATATTGGAGAAACCTAAAGAAAGTACAAACGTACTTATTGTATCGAGATTGTGAACCGGGATTAGGTCGTAAAAATGGGGTTAACAACCATTTTTTACAGGGATATCCATCAAAAATTCTAGTTTTTACAAACAATTGATGTTGATAGAAATACTTACTGTATAGTGGTTAAAAGGCGATAACTCCTCAAAACTGATGTAAGAGGCCTACATCTTGAAAAACTCTCAATTTTAATCAGGAGTAAACTAAACTTTCTCAACCCTTTTTAAGTTTCATCAAAATCGGTTGAAAATAGCATAATAGCATATATTCAAGATTTTGGAGCAAGGGCATTATAGTGGAGCGGCATAACATCTTGTTTGTGCATTTTTTGATACAAGCACCAAATTTGGCACACATATACTTTGGTATATTGTGAATCTTTGTCGGCTATTAAAGCATTCTTGATGACTAATTCTGAACTGATACAGATACACGTGGTATCTGCAAATAATGCATCTTGAATTCTATGTAATCTTTCAACGTCTTGGCAGTACTCTAAAGCTGCCTGAGTTCTCGGGGGTTCTAGCCTTATAAAATCAAAAGAATCCGTAAAGAATTGAAGCCTGTAGAGTGAGCACGAGATGTACAATATAGCTAATAGACTGAAACGTTAAGTCTCACACTATATATAACCTCTGAACTATAATTTGGTAAAAAGACCGCCTTCAGAAGTATAAGAAATGTACCAAAAAATTGGTATAAAAAAAAGGATTTTTCTATTTTTCTTGCTCTATTACGGTTGAAAGAAAATTACATACTTCAAATATATTTTTCAAATATATTTTTTACATACCAAACTATTTAAAACTTTGCCATCCTCTAATTTGCCATCAAGCAATGTCATTTCATCCAGAGATTTTATGGGAAAATCAATCCCTTCAGGGAGCTCTGTAACTGTTTTACCGGTAGATTGATTTAACATTCCCAACATCTGGCGCATCATTTGTTGCATTTCTTTTTGTTGGTTAGTAATTTTTTCTAATACAGAAAATAATCTCACATTTCTTTCTGAAATATTTTCAGGTCTATTTAATATAAAATTCTTAAATTATGAAAAGAAAAATGTATCTCCAATCTGAAACAAATTTTATGTAGGGATAACAGTGCCATATTCATATACATTGCTGAAAAAAATGAGTAAATTTTGATGTAAAGTTGTCGGTATTTTTTTTATTGACAGCAGTATTTCTATTTTCAAATTCAGGAAAGACAACTCTTTAGTTCAAAAGGTATTTGAAGTAGGATTTTTTATTTATTTTAAACAGATAAAAGTAGCTGTAATAAAAATTTTATTTATGAAAATGAAAAGTGCTGAAATATATATGTGTAAAAATTCTAAAAAATTATTAACAATAAGGTATAATTCCTTTAAAGGAAATGAAGGCCAGTCATTTTTTCATGACCAAACCATTAATCCTTGATGGCATTCTTATATTTGAGGGCCATGCGGAACAAAAAATGAAATGAAATGAATGGAGTTTTACGTCCTACTGCCACACAGAACAATATGTACCATCTAACCAGTTGTCAGGAATAACTGCCACATTCTTTGTATCAGTAAATTCGACAAGAATAAACATGCTTAAAGGATAACTAAAAATAATTAATTTCGAAACAAACAAAAAATTACACAAAACCAAAATCAGATAAAGAAATCAAAGGAGTCTGAGTGGACATTGTCTTTAATAAAGAAGAAAATAAATTAAAATATTATCTGATCTGATTCTAGGAACACTTTCAAAGTTGACAATCATAACAGGAATGAAAACAGTACCATATCTAATAAATCAATTGACATTATATTAAATTAGGATGTGCTATATGGAAATAAAAACGCAGAAATATAGAATAATATATGTGCAATAATTTAAATCCATGCTAAATATCAACTGAAAATGATGATATATATATCATAAAGTTATTAGTCGTAAACTTTACCAACTTAGAAAAATAAAATGTTTCTCATCTCAATCCTACCGTTCTATCTTTTATTAAGTTCATATTCAACCAATATTGAAGTCCAATTCGGGATAAATTTGATTCCAAATCTGCTAATATTATTAACAGACTTTTTTTAAAAATAGCATCAAAATCAATTGTAGGAATATGTACTAATAAATCTATCATGTTAAATCCTTACAAAGTTTAATTGATAAATATCTTCTCCCGAAACAAACTAAATTCTCTGCTTTGCACATCATTGTAATTAAATTTTTGTTCTTTCTTATTTTTCCCTTCTGTATTATTTTTGTAGTGTACTTATATGTACGAAATAAAGTAGGCCTATATTATTATTTATTTATAAGTCAAAACTTATTGTATGCCTTTATATAGTATTCATGGCAAATGTTACCTGAAAGTAATACAAAGTATGCTTATTGTATCTCAGTATATTTTTAATCGAACTGAATTTTTTTTTCGGAGGGTTAATCAAAAACAAGAAGTACTTATTGTTAATCAAGAAGTTTGACCTAATTTTGGTGTGTGTCTTAAAAAGCAAAACGAACTTAAAAACCTAACGTAAGATTTTTAAATAGTTCGGCATTTTTTTAGCGTTTGAAAATAAACGGCTGAATTTTTTTAGTTTAAACTTTCGGATACCCTAGAAGTCACATTTTTCACAAATTTGAGAAAACAAAATGTTTGACCTAGAAAAAAAATCAGCTGATATCGCAAACTAGGTAGTTGTTGGTAGTTGTGTTAGAAATTAATTCTCCTCTTCCTGGTTTGTTTCGGGTTCCGTTGCTGGTTGAGTTTCCAAAGCGCGTTTCTTGCGCCCCCATTCCTATCTTTGGCCCCATCAAACCAATTGGTTAGCGCAACTCTATACTCTTTGTTTTGCGCCTCGGGGTGACTTTTTCTGACAGCATCTGCAAAGCATGACAGGTCAACAATAAATCAGAGGACATTATCTGCCAACCATGTAAACCTTTCTGTATGCTTATCAAGCACGTAGCCAGTTTTTATTCGGTAAGGAGGGTGTGGGGCATGGTTGGCTGCATTCTGGTGCTTATAGTATTTGCTTGGGGCAGTATGCAAATTTGTATTATTACATTAATTGTAAATAACGCTTGAGAACATTTAAAAAATAATGTTATTTACTATATTTTTCAACCCGGTTTCCCTCTGTCAGTGATCAGTGATACAGGGCGGAGGGTTGACTTTGAAGTCGTTCTGATGGGACAATAAATCGAGGCCCCGTGCGTTATTGGCTGTGCACGTTAAAGATCCCTCGACAGTTGGAAATCGAAAATAAGAGCAGGCTAATGCCGCTGTCCTGACAAAATTTCCCTCATTGCATGGCGTTTGCCCCTCCTCAATTAGTCCAGGTGCAGAAAAGCATTTCATTTTACTTTTATTCGGGTGTTCCACAACTGAACGTACCCAACCAAGTTTGAAGGTAAGTTTCTCAGCTATCGGTGAAGTGATCTTTCAAAATGTTCACCGATTTAATGCAACATGTCCTTGTCGGACCCTGAAAATATGAGAGTCATTTTTGGGACACCCGATATATACTTGATATTTGTTTTAAAAGGCGCGGTTCTTACCAAATATCAATCTAAATAGAGTTAGTTGCTCAAAAGGCCCTTTTTTCTTCTTGCCTTTTCCAGAAAGATTAAAATTTTCTGCTACTGATGAACATAATGCCTCTTCTAGCTTTCTTCTTGCATCTTCAACTACCGTTTTTCCATTAAAGGCAGTGAAATGTCTTACCTGCAAAATATAGTTTGTGTTTTATGTAAAGTTATGGGAGTTTTTAATAGTGTATTTTGGTCCTAAATCCTGGGGCTTTGGGACTAAGGGTTAAAGTGTCAAATAGCACTAATGACTAAACTGACTGACTGTTTTGAATGTAATCAATAAGTTAATGGTATCACGATCAAAGGTATAAAAGGCAGCAGACAAATCAAGTAGGACTAGGAGTATGTATCGATTACGTTCAGAATGTCATTTTGTACTTTTAGGAAGTTATTTTCAGTAGGCCTGCTGTTGTTTAGTCAGGCATGACTTGATCTCGTTGCACCTCATGATTTTGACCTTTATAGTAGTTGCGGGTGTCGCCCGCGAAGCAGACCATGCTTACTCTTTTCGAAACACCACTACTATATAATTATTGCTTCCGATTTTGCCATGCTCTGGACGAGATTTTTGATTAACGGAATTGTTTTGCTTGTACGAATTTTTATTATTCCTATGTTTTCTGTAGGCACGGAAATACTCCAGTAGTTGACATTCGTCCTAATGATCTGTGATCTGTTTACCGATATGTTATCGAAAACCTTAGACACATGATAATAATGATGAAAATACTTTATTTGACATGATAACAAGTTGGTAAGAGATATCATAAAACTACACATACAGAAATGAACAATACACATTGAATAATAAGCTACACATACAGAAATGAACAATACACATTGAAAAATAAGCAACACATACAGAAATGTACCTCACACATTGAAAAATAAGCTGCAAATACAGAAATGAACAATACATCATTGAATAATAAGCTACACAAACAGACATGAACAATACACATTGAAAAATAAGCAACACATACAGCAATGACCTACATGTATACATATTGGAAAATAAGCTACACATATAGAAATGAACTATACACATTGAAAAATAAGCTACACATACAGAAATGAACTATTCATATTTTGTATGGCGAATTAGACAGCTTTACCCTTAGCCTCATCTTAAAAATAGCGAAGGAGACGATTTAATAGTTTGAGGTAGTGCATTCCACAGTAGACTTGCTGTATATTGGAAAGGTCGCTTAATTCACCCAGTTTACATTAGGTAGATGAAGATCTTGCACAGTATACTTGTAGTGCACTTGAGATTTAATAAAGAAATTGATGATTTTTTTGGGGAAATAATTATCAAATTTGCTAGAATGTAAGCCAATTAAGAGTGTTAAACAAGTTTGCCGATCTTGCATCATAGATTTTTTTTTAAATTGTATACTGTCAGTCTACCATGAAGGAGTTGAGTTAGGGGCCAACTTAAATCAAAAGAAAATCTCGTTACCAGAGTTCTCAAGCCTTCCTTGGAAAGCACTCTCTCTCTAATACATCGACAGCCTCAAGGGATTGGAGAGGAAAGTTTCCCTGGGGAATTTCAGCGTCTGATTCATTCGCCCCTCGCCTCTGTTGGTGTAATATTCTTTTTATGGATTTCTGTTCCGATTTTATTTGCTCAAGTTCCGTGAAGATTCGACCTGATAAAATTGGCAAGCAACATTTAAAAAGTTAAATAACAATAATATTTTATTTGACTGAAAAAAAAAAAACAGTTTACCAGTGCCAAATCTTCTCTGGTATCCTCCTAAAATTACACATACTGAAATAACTATACACATTGAAAAATATACTGTACATACAGAAATGAACTATACACATTGGAAAATAAGCTACACATACAGAAATGAACTATACATGTTGAAAAATAAGCTACACATACAGAAATGAACTGTAAACATTGGAAAATCTACACATAAAGAAAAGAACAATACATATTGAAAAATAAACTACACATACAGAAAAACGGATTATACATATTGAAAAATAAGCTACACATACAGAAATGAACTATACATATTGGAAAATAAGCTACACATACAGAAATGAACTATACATATTGGAAAATAAGCTACACATACAGAAATGAACTATACATATTGGAAAATAAGCTACACATACAAAAATGAACTATACATATTGGAAAATAAGCTACACATACAGATATAAAATTGATTTCTTTGCATATCAGTCATTTTTGAACAGCAGGTGATTTTGACGAGTTGCACACTAAGAAAATTTTAAGAAAGATAACCCCTCTCGCAACCACCCCCTACCCAAGCAGGTTTGTAAGTTTGCCCAGAACTGTCCAAAAGTGTGTTTTGTTTCATTAATACACAATTTACAAGAATGGGTTTGTAGTAATACACAGTTGACTTCGAAGTATCCAAGAGAGGGATTTGGGTTTTTAATGATTCACAGTTAACTGAGAACTACCCGAGAGCGGAATTTTATTAATATACAGTTCACCAAAAAACATCTGAGAGAGGGTTAAGTGGGGTTTCATTACACGCAATTTACCAAGAACCATCTGAGAACGGGTTTGTATTAGTTTACAGTTTACCCAGGATCATCCGAGCCGGTTTGTATTAGTGTAGGCCTACAGTTTACCGATAACCATCCGAAAAGGGTCTGTATCAGTGTAAAATTTACCCAGAACCATCCAAGAGTTGGATAGTTGAATTTGCCATGTCAGAAAACATATAATTAGACACTAAAATCATTCAAATCGGACAATGTTAACTGTATTGGTAAATTTGACCTCTGTCGTTGACCATAGCGCCCTCATTTAAGGTCGGAGGTAGGCCTATAACAAACTATATAATTATTTTCTGAATCCTCATGCATATGCATATCGACACCCTAAGACTTTATTTGAATTTTGATCCCTGTTTGACCTTTGTTGACCTCTACCGAAAATGCCTGAAATTTTTAAGGGCAGTCCAAGTCAAATTTGTTCGGTATTCATCAGGGAACAAAAAAAAAAAAACACTTTCAAACCTTTGTTCCCAGACTTTGGTCACGGGACAGTAGTTACAGAACTTATAGATCTGAAGCAAGTTTTTCCCCATTCCATTTCATTTCATGCGGAAAAACTTGCTTCAGATCTATAAGTTCATGGGGAAACTTGCGACCAAATTGAGACCCAAAACACACCTTAACACCCTACATTTCATAAAACACCCTACATTTTTCATAGAATTCTTACGACAAACACCTTCAATAAATTTCCTACATTCCATTAAAAAAACATATTAAAAATAGGATGAGTTTAATTTTAAAACACGAACAATACAGATTCGAAGATTATTCAGGCGACGGTATCTTTTCATCTATATTTTCTCTAGGTTCAAAAATAATTCCAAAAGTAGCTAGCTTTGTTTCAAACAACAAATCCCTAATTTCCTCCGGAGCTCAAGCAGTTGGGTCCGTGGCAAAAGCAGGAATTAGAATAAACGACGCCGTGAAAAAATCCGACGAACTGAAAGAATTACAGCAAATAAGAGAACTGCGAAACAGGAGAATAGAGCAGCAGATAAAAGAGGGAAAAGGGTTTAAAGTTATAGGATAAAAATGATACTCGCTCACACTCCAAAAACCTATTTTGGTTCCGATATTCAAAAATCATTAGGATATCTTCCTGGATTTCCATGGGCCAAATACTCTGGCGAGAAACATCTTCCAGGTCATAATTACACCGGTCCAGGTACTAGATTAGATCTGCGATTAGACGAAAACGATAAACCAAAACCAGGGGAAGAACCAGTCAATAGAGTTGACGCTGCTGCACTTAAACACGACATACTTTACAGAAACAAAGACATAAACTTCAGACACGAAGCAGACAAACAAATGATAATCGAACTCGAAAATATTCCAAATCCAACATTCAAAGAGAAAATGCAAAGAGCGATAATCATAAAACTGTTAAAAGCAAAGATGAAATTGGGTATGGGATTGGCAGATGAAATTCATAAAGAATTTAGAAAAAACAAACATTATTTAAAAGTTAAAGTATTTGATAAAGATGAAATATGGTCAGCAGATTTAATTAATATGCCATTTGAAAGGGGATATAAATATTGTTTAACAGTTATTGATTTATATACACGTTATGCTTGGGTTATTCCTCTCAAAAACAAAACTGGAATATCAGTCAAACACGCATTTGAAACCATAATGAAACAATCTGACAGACGGCCCCAAAAGTTATGGGTAGATAAAGGGAGCGAATTTTATAACAAAAATATGAAATCTGTGGGGTTTGAAATTTACAGTACTCACAACGAAGGTAAAGCTGTAGTAATAGAAAGATTTAATAGAACTCTAAAAAATAAACTATTCAAAAAGTTCACGGAATTAAAATCTCAAAAATGGCTAAAAATATTACCAGAGGTCGTAGACGAATACAATAACAAAATACATTCATCTATAGGAGTGTCACCAGCACAAGCCTCAAAAAATCCAAATATTATAAGATCAATTAACACACAAAGCAACTATGAAAATGAGATAAACAATTTAAATATTAAACCCAAATTTAAAGTCGGAGATCGAGTTCGTATTTATAAATATAAAAGTAAATTCGAAAAAGGATATGTTGGTTATTGGACAAACGAAATATTTATCGTAGATAAAGTAAATAGCACATCCCCTCCAACATATGAATTAATCGATCAAGACAAAGAACAAATTATAGGCAGGTTTTATCAAAATGAACTTCAAAAAACCGACTTTTAAAAATGAATGAATTTCTCGATAAATATGGAACCGATACAACCACAAACTTCCAACTTATGAGATGGGCGAATGAGTTAAACATATCACCGTTTTATTATTGTATGAGAGATGAAATAAATAATCTCAAAAGTAAGAAAGGTAAATTCTACGCTATAACAAATATACACACTTCCGATCAAAAAGGTGTTCATCATTCTGCTTTGTACAAAGACTCTAACTTTTATTTTTTCGACTCTTTTGGATTAGATCCCACTGAAGAGATAATGAATATAACTAATCAACCAATTAAATCTTCTACATTTCAAATACAAAAGCCGGGTCAAAAGTTTTGTGGACAACTTTCACTTTGGGTTTTATATCAGTTGAGTTTAGGGAAACAGTTCGAAGAAATTGTAATAAATTTAACTCAATAAAAATGGCAAATAAATTTGGTTTAGGTGCTTTACCTTTAGATACTAAAAAACCAAACACTACATTTTCAATCAATAAAATCAAACCATATTTTGTGGATCATTCTCGGATATTTTCGGAGACATTCTTCAGGGTGATATTGATATGAATAATTTTGGTATAACTAATTTAAAATCTCCGAAAAACGATAATGATGCCGTTCATAAGAAATATTTAATGGATCAAATAAATTTAATTGAAGTAGATAAAGACCATTTAAAAGATCGAATAGCTGATGTGAAAATATTCTTCAGACGACAATTGAATAATAAAGATTTTATAAATGAATCTAAATTGAAAGAATTAGATTATATTGATGATGGTAAATTACAACAAGAAGTAACAAGTTTAAAAAGTTTTATTCAACAACAATTAGTCAATACAGTAGATAAAAATCAATTACAAAATTTAAAGTCATTAATATCTAAATTAGATGACAAGATTACAAGGCAAAAAGTAGATCTTAAACAACTAATATCCAATATTAATCCAGGCATAAGTGAAGACAAATTATCCGCATTAGAAAGTAAACTTAGTGATGATAGCGAAATACAAAAACAAATAGAATCTATTCAACAAAAATTAATAAATGTAGTAGATAAAAATCAATTACAAAATTTAAGGTCAGTAATATCTAATTTAGATGATAAACTATCAAAACAAAAAGTAGATTTTAAAAAACTAATATCCAACATTAGTCCAGGCATAAGTAAAGATAAATTACAACAAGAATTAACTGCTCTGGAAACTAAATTTAAAACTGAATTACAAAACGAACTAAAAACTATTGATGATAGTGAAATTAAAACTTATATTCAACAACAGATAGAAAATATTGATGATAGTGAAATTAAAACTTATATTCAACAACAAATACAAAATATTGATTATAGTGAGATTCAACAACGGATAACTACTATTAATAATGAAGTTTTAAAACAGCAAACAAATATAAGCACATTACAAAATAATCTCAATGAACTAGAATATATTAAACCCTATTATTTCTTTCTTCCATCTTTTAAAGAGGACAAAGAACATATAAAGGTGGATGACCGTGAAAGAATCTATTCTAATTATAAATATGGGTTTAAAATAATTATGAGATTTGATATTGATCTTCCTACAAGGCTTATTAATACTGATATTGATATTCCTACAAGGATTTTTGATAGTCTGAGTCAGAGTCGCGTATGGGGGAAAACTATAATTGAAATTGTTTTTCCTATGAAGGTAAAAGTCGATTTACCAATCCATGATCTATTCACTAATTGTAAATCTCTTTTATTTGTTCACTTTATCAAAAATGATAACATCGTAGATACTAAAGAATTTAAACTTCGGGAGGTATTTTTACCTTTTAATATTTCGTCAAATCAGTTCTATGTAGATAAGCTTAGAATCTCAATCGAACCGGAAGATGATGTGGTGAGATATTGCGCATTTGATTTATTTGATGACATGATATTGGAAACGGAAACTCCACCATCAGTAAGCATAGTTAGAAATCCAGAACCACGAGAAAATGAAAAACAGATTTATGATTTTTTACGAACAACAGATTTTGAATATGTGAAACTATATTTTGTTCATAATGATCTTTACTTCTCTGTTGATGTTAATAAAAATCAACAATTTAAACATTTTCCAATAGCATTAACAGAAAATATAGATGTATCATATTTTTTCATAGAAATCTCTATTGAAAAAAAAACAAATTTTCTTGTTTATCGGGATAAGAAGAACAAGGAGTCAAAACAAGAAGCATTCTTAGTACATGTACATGTCACTATTGTACAAAGCCCTAAGGATAAACGTAGAGCATTATCGGAAGTTCACTTAATTTAACGTTTAAAAATGGAACAAGAAAGCAGACAAAAATACATGATAGACAAACAAAACAAACTAAAAGTAAAACTAGAACAATATAATAAATGTAAGAAAAGATGGAGTAGAATTGATTCTGCTTTCAAAGCACTAAGTGTAGTTTTAACAGTAGGAACAACAATTGCAACGGCAGTAACTGGCGGATTGATGCTGCCAATACTTATTCCAACTGTATTAGCCGCAATTACTGCTATTCAAACCTCATCTTGTGGATTGATTGCTATGGGTTTTACATCCAAACAGAAATATTATTTTAAAAAGAAAACAGATATCTTAAATACATATCTTAATAAGTTGTATATTTCCTTCGAAAGATCAAGAGAAGATAAGATCATTAGCGTTGAAGAGTTGGAAGAATTCAATGAAATTTTAGATGAATTTAATATACAAATATCAGCAATAAAAGATAATAAAAAGAACTCCAAAAATTAAGTAATTAAAAAAAACATATAAAAAATATGAATAACATTGAAATTATAGACGATGAAACATTCATAGAAAACGTGCTATTTACCGATCTTATCAGGGCTATTACTAATAGATTTTCAACATTTAATGGCCAAATTGAAATAGATGGTAGGATAATCGAGAATGGAAATCACAAACAATTCATGAAACTTCTTGGTTTCAATGCCAAAACTTTTAAGACCATTTTGTCTAATATGGATGCAAAATCTGACTGCTCGGATTGGTATTTTACAGGGAAAATAATTTTACGTAGAGACAATTTTAATGAAATAAGAAGATCAAACGCTGGTAGAGGAACTGAACTACTTAAAAAGATAAATGAATATAAAGGTAGAAATTGTTATATACCAACAGATGGTAACTGTTTTATCAAATGCGTAAATCATGTTTTGAAAAAAGATTTAACAAATAAATTTCAAACATTCATTAATACATTTCCAAAAGCGAATAGAAAAGGAGTAATGACAGCTGCTAGAATTAATAAATTCAATGAGAAATGTAATACTTCATTTCAAATTTACACTCCCAAAAATAGAAATGTACGCCCCACAGATGTATTAGAGGAATTAGATTGGGTTTTATATTTACATAACTCACATTTCTGTCTTATAAGAAGAAATCAAAAAATTTTAGGGATTAAAGAAATAGAAGATAATTATGAACAGGTATGGAAAACATGTAGAGATGATAATGCTGTAAAAGAAGTATCACCTTTGAAACTAAACGTATTTTCAAATATGAGTGATGATACTTTATTCGCTTGGGACTGTGAAACGTATTCAGATAGTGAAACGCGTAAAGCAATTCCTTATTCATGTACGTTAATTAATTTAGAAAAGCTAAGAAAAAAGTTAGAGATGATACCTCCCACTGATAATATTCCAGAAGCATTTTATAACAAACTAATGAAAATAGTAGAAATATTTGTAGGCACAGATTGTATAGATCAAATGTTGAAATATTTAGGTAAATATGATAAAAAAAGATTAACATTGATTTCTCATAACGGTAGTGGTTTTGATAACTGGATCGTAATTAAAAACGTAAAGAAACTAACACAATGTCCACTAATAACACCCAGAAGAATTCTTTCTTTACCATTATCTAATCCATACACTGATGAAGATTTACAGAAAAGATGGAAACGACAGAAAGATATAAAAAGTAAATCCAATTATTTACAGCATATTAATTTCACATGTTCCTATCAACACGAAGCATCTAGTTTAGCAACATGGGGAAAGTCGTCTAATCTACCAATGAATTTGAGAAAGATCGTTGATGTAGACATTGCAAAATATACCAAAGATAACTGGGAAATTTTAAGACACGAATGGGAACCATATGCAAAGCGAGACACCCTATGTCTTGGAGCATGCTTGATAAAATATAACAAAGTTATGAAAGACGTTGTATTCCAGAGCGTTTCTAATAATCTAACGGCTCCATCTCTATCTTTAAAGGGGTGGTATTATTTGTATCATTACGATAAAGAAATGGTTGAAGAACCATATTACGAAAGTACAAGACTCGTACCAAAACATACTGAAAAACAAAATATAGAAAAGGTTTACTCACACACTAACCCTTTTATAAGACATTTTATAAGACGCTCTATTAAAGGAGGAAGGGTTTCTGCAAATCGAAAAATATTTACAACTGATAAAATCAATGAAATTCGTGATGTATTAAAGGAATATACACAAACAAATGACGACAACATAATTGATTTATTTAAAGAATATAGTAAAAGTGATAAAGATAAAACAGAGGTTAATTCAAAACTTAAAAATATAACATGTTCTAGACTGATGGCATTTGATGCTAACGGTTTGTATGCTTCTGCTATGTCAGATTTAGATAGTGAATATCCCAAAGCAGAAAGTGGTAGACCGTTTTTACCAGAAGAAGAAGAAGAATTTGTAAGACTCTTCAATGAACAAAACTTTAGACCCAAAACTGCTATTTTAACAGTTTGGTTTGAGTATCCCAAAAACATGTTCTTCCAACCGATACCAGCTAAAGATAAAATTAGTTTTACGAACAAAGAAGGAAAAAAGGAAACTGGCACTAAAATAAGATTCAGAATAATGGTTTCTGTTCAGATGTTTTAACATCGGTCGATATTCAAGAAATAGTAAAAGCTGGTGGACGAATTATTAGAATATTAGATGGCATAGTATACGAAGAAAACTTTAGAACCTATAGAGACTACATTTTAATTTTGAGAGATCTAAGAAATCAATTCAAAAGGGATGGCAATATCGTTGGTAGTAATTGCATGAAATTATTAGGTAATGCCCTGTATGGGAAATCTATTCAGAAGGATATATCTTCATCAAAACATTTGGAATGACGTAACTTTAAAGACTAACTTTGATTCACATGTTAAACACTATGAAAAAATAAATGAGACTCAATACATTGTTGATATAGAAGAAGAAGAAAAAGAAATTGACGATGTAAATAGTAAATCTACACGACTTACACCCAGTCATTTGGGATCATTCGTATTATCGCACAGTAAGAAAATAATGAACAATTTTATTCACGTAATAGATGGTTTTTATAAACCAGAAATATACTATACCGATACTGATAGTTTATACATTTCATCTAGCAATTGGAATAAATTAAATGAAGCTGGATTAGTATCCGAAAATGAATACTGTAAAGGAAAGAATGATTACGGTGATGGTGGAATTATATTCGGTTTATATTTAGCGCCGAAAGTCAAATACAATATCATACTAACTTCAGATGGTGTTTTAAAAGAAAAGAAAACATTTAAAGGTTATTCTAATGATAAGATAACTGTAGACGATTATATTCGGTTGGCTAGTGGATATGATATATCAAATGAATTTAAGAGAAATTGGGAAAAAAGTTTCACAAATGGAGTAGTTATTCCAAGGGATGATGATAAACAAAAGAAAGTTTTTAGAAGTTATTTAAATCTTGTAAAGAGAAAGGCTCCAAATAGTGAAGGAATCATGTATCCTTATTGTAATAAAGATGAATTGAGTTTGGATGAAAACTATGAATTTGATGATTTCGATTATCTAACTATTCAAGAAGAGAATGAAGAGTTACTTAATTCTTTTTAAATGAAGTTGAATAACAATTTCTTCGTTTCCAAAGTCTATAAACCTATTTTTACCATCTTTGATTTCCAGATTTATATCTTTGATCATAAACGAATTAAGTGGTAAATATGTTGTTTGAAATGGTTTTTCTATAATTCTATATCCAATAGGAACAGTGAATGTTGGAAGACTGTAAATAATCTGACGTTTGTATTTATTGAAAAATCCACCGTTTATTAAATTGCAATGTATATTGATCACATCGACATCATTCTCGATATTAGCTTTATTTGGTGCTATAGTTGATTGGGTGTATACTCGTTTATCAAATCCTAGTAACGTATTCAATGAATTTTCTACGTTGAAATCAACTTGACTATTATTTCTTAATATCAATTTCATTTTGTTCAGATTTAAATTACCTTCGAATTCAATATTGTTTTTACCATTGACACTTCCTGCGTATTCAGATAGGTATTCGTTAATGGCTATGTATTCGTAACTTCCTGGTAGTAAACTTATGGTTTTGAATGTAGCTCCGTTATCCGTCGATATTTTTATTTTGTTATTATCTTCGTTGATATTTCTAATGGAATTGTAAACAGAGAAATACTTTAATCCCAATTCATATTCTTGATTTCGATCGAGTTCATACTCATAATCTAGAGATAATTTAATGTCTGATTTATTTGAGGTGATGACGAATAGTTGACTCATTTTTAATAACACTTTTATAATCATTTTTATCTATGATACCTTTTTCTAGGAGTCTTTTTAATATACAATTTAATTCATTATATTGTCTGTGTGATTGGTGTCCTTCCTTCATTGCCGCTAATATTATTTGCAATCTATTAAGCAATTCTTCGTTGTTATCTGGTAGAAAAATTACACCATCTCCTGTATGTCCCAAAAAGTCATCGATTTCTTCTATAATATCATCACTGTAGTTATCATCACTAGCATCGGTGTTATCATCTAATTCTTTTTCCAGTCTTCTTAATCTTAAAGTTTTTGGTCCTCCTGTCCTTGTCGATGTAAGAATTTCCACGTATGAATTTAAATCTTTGAAATTATAATCTTTATCATACCTATTCAAAAGATTTATCATACCGGGTGTTAAATCATATATAGCGTCTATTCTGTCAATCTTAAATGTTGGGTTGAGTTGATTGAAACGTATCCTAAAACCGTTAAGAATCAATCCATCCTGATCAATTATTGGCTTTATTGTTTTGGCTAGGGTTGGATTTGGATTTGAAAAATAACGTTTTATATCATCTAATGTCCTGATTACGATTCCATCATCTTCAATGGGATATTCTATTTGTGGAGGAGATTGTTGAATTTGTTGTTTAGGAGCTTCTAATTTATTCTTGATATCCTCTTGACTTTTTAATATTGGTTTAAATAAAGTTTGTAGATTTTCCGTTAATCCGAGTTGTTGTAATCTGTTATTTTCAACTTGGGTCTTTATTTTATTCTTAGCTTTGATATATTCTCTATTTCTTTTTAAAATATTATTCCATTCCATTTTTAAAAAAATAAATTAACATATGTTGATCATTACTCTTTCGCCCGCAGGTTTTCTGGTATTAACGAATACATATCCATGTTCCTCTGGATTTCTCCATTGAGCTTTACAAACCTTTTTAAATGAATCTCTGTCCATTCCGTGATTTATCGACTGTATGATTTGAGATAAATCTTTATCGTTTAATTCAAATAATAAAAAACAATTAGCATTTTTTCTAATAAACATAGAATCCATCCCGTAAAAAGATTGGGATTGGTATAAGCAGTGACAGTTGTGATGTCTTCCCTTCGTGAAGAATTCTTGTTGAACAGATTGATTTTTTTGCGCTACGCAGTCGTCAAACAATGTTAAGTTCTTTCGTTTACTATCAATATTAGACAAGTCCAAATCATTTACATTTTTTGTCAGAAACACTTTTATGTCAGTTGGATTGAAAGATGGATTCTTTTCTTTTATGAAGTTATCTAAGATATCTTTTATTTCTATCTCATTGTTGTCCTCGTAATATTGAAATAATTCTTGAACATATTTCTTTGGTAAATATTCTAAAGCGTTGAGAAATTGATAATACGATTGTTCTGGTGTTGTTGTGTAGATATATAGAGAATCAAAATCTAAAAGGTTGGGTGTTGTCAACATGTTAAAAGTGAGATGAGTTTTCCCAGAACCTGAACTACCGCATATACACATGAGCATTGGATTATTAGGAAATATTTCTGAATGATTAAATTTCCTTCCCATTTTTATGTACCAAAAAGTACACCTTCTCCTTTATACTTTGAAAGATATATTCCTTCTCCAGTGTGTATATTTTTAAAAAATATTCCATTACCCTTATGTTTGACTTTGATTTCCCCTGTGTCAATACTATCCACTAATTTAGTTAATCCTTGTTTGACAGTTTTCTTAGTTTCTTCACTAAATCGATTTCCAAATTCTTTAACTGTACCTAATATGTCTGCTACTCCCGACCCTTTTGCTAACTTTTCCATTTCCAAATTGTGTCTACGTTTTTCCCTTTTTTCAGCTTCGGCTGCTTTCTTGGCATTGACGGCTTGAACTATTCCTGCTGTTCCGCGGCCGTGGCACCGGCTGCGGCCAAACCTGCAAAGATCAAGGGTAGGAAAGGTAAAAATCCACCTTCCTTTATGTTCTTGTCAATTCTTTCCAAATCTATATCATCTCGTACTTTACAGTTTTTATATTTATCAATAAGTTTTTTAGTTATGCTGATTCTTTTACCATTGTAAGTAATTGTAGTTGGCTTTTCTGTTTCGATAGCATCTATTATTCTTTTTACTAAAGTTTCGGGTTTCATTTTTAAGGGATTAATTTATTCTATTCGAATCATCCGTCTGTCGGATATTTTTATTATATGTTTTGCTTCTTCCAATAATAAACAATAACCGGTTACATCTCCTTGTGTTTTTTCGATATGAATATTTATGTTTACTCCAGTTTTGAAAAGATCTTCTTGATGAGCTGATAGATCAAAACAGAAGATTGGGTGATTAATTGCAAAATCTACATATCCAAACTGAGGTGGATTTCCAAATAATTCACACATATTTTTATAATTTCTATACAATTCATTATAATCCTTTGTGGATGGATTAATAGTTAAAGGTTGGTTAGGATAATTATCGTTGTTTAATCTTACTTGAACTTTACGGATTAAAGGATCTTGAGTTTGGTTCATTGCCACTCTAAAGATACTGTTGTTATTTGTCTGAGAATCTGGTAAGTTCTTGAAACCAACTATTAAATATCTTGCTGGTTTAATGCTGTTAGTGATTGGCCATGTTGTGGATTCTCCAGTTAAAGTCATGCTCCCTACAGTGTTGCGACGAAGAAAAGCTATTTCAATGTCTTTAGTTAACGAGTTGAATATTCTCGTTTCTACTTCAATTGATGGTGTTATTACGGGTATGAAAAGTTGGAGATTTGTTATTTCTAATTTTGCATTTGAATTAGCTTCTCCAAAGAATATCTTATCGTCATTAATTTCTCTTTGTAAATGAATTTTAAATGGTAAACCTATAGAAACTTTTCGATGTTCTAAAGACCGAATAAAGGATATAATTTCCAATTTACGTAATTACCCCATCTATTATCCTCAACAACATTATTGTACTGATTTACTCGTTTGTCAAACCCATGGTTTACTGCTCTACCGATTCTCTCAATGCTATTTCTGGCAATGACTCTCATTCTAGCCTCATCAGCATCGTTAGCTACAGTTCTTACTGGTTCTTTTAAAACGTTTCCATCACCAACATCGGGTATCCAACCCGAGACTGAATCGTAGTTTTTGGGGTAAAGGACTGTTTTCAACATTGTGTCAAATTCTCCAGGGTGTTTGATGGTTTCTATGGGGTTTGATCCCGCTTCCAAAACCATTTCGCTAAATAAAGAAGGAAAGAAATTATTTTCTAACGTTGTATTAGTCTGTGGGACTCTATTTTCATTTGCGGTTCCGTCCTTGATTTTGAAATCGCATCTGAAATAGGCATCAGACAGTAGCAACCAATTTGACAGTGAATTGATCTCGAAAGTGACCCTCCCACCATCATTTAGTTGGGATTTAGATCCAACACTCGGAGAAACAATTATGAAATCCTCTTTTTTTTTATTAAATGAATAACGAATTGGATCGTATAATCTAAAAATTGGATCAAGAATTTTATTTGCCATTTTTAGAGGAAGGATTTTGATAAAATACAATAAATTTACCATATGTATATATAATGTTTAATAGAACAAAATAACAACATATAAATAAGTTCAACAATGTTTAGTAACAACTTTTACTGTATTAATCAACCCCTTGACTACGGATAAACACTGGTAACCAAGAGGTGATCATACAGAATCGCTCCATGGTTTCAAGTATTATTATATAAATAAGTTCAACAATGTGTAAAGGGAGGTAACAACTTTTACTGTATCAATCAAGTTGAAACCCCTTGACTACGGATAAACACTGGTAACCAAGAGGTGATCATACAGAATCGCTCCATGGTTTCAAGTATTATTATATAAATAAGTTCAACAATGTGTAAAGGGAGGTAACAACTTTTACTGTATCAATCAAGTTGAAACCCCTTGACTACGGATAAACACTGGTAACCAAGAGGTGATCATACAGAATCGCTCTATGGTTTCAAGTATTATTTATATCCACACATTGGTAACGCGTGGTGAAGGAAAATTATCGATAATCAACATGTTGAATTCTACTAGAAATACACAAAGAGAGAAGTTATTCACTCAGGGTAAAATCAATAATCCATTCAGACAAAGCCATAAACGAGTAGTGAAGTATAAACATTGAATGTTCTGTATAATATAGGAAACTCTATTACATGTGAATATTGCACAGTCTATGCACCGGTCTGAACAGAATCGCTCTATAGTTACAAGTATTATTTCTATAAGAGCCGTAACACGTGATGAATATCGATTATCAACATGTTGCATTACACAAAGAAAGTTGTTAAGGGTAAAATCAATAGTCCATTTAGACAGAGTCATAAACGAGTGAAGCATTGAATCAATATATTCTGTATAATTAAAAACTCTATTACATGTGAATACTGTACAGTCATTATGAATCACGTTCCTTTCCAAAACCTTTGTTGTTCAGGACTGGCTTTTAATTCCTTGTTAATATCAGGCATCCAACTAAGTAAATGAGAAATAGAAACTGTGACTGTTTTAAACTTTGGGTATTCTGTACATAGTTTTGCAAGACGTCTTAGTTTTCTACAATGGCTTAGCGAAATACTTAAGTTGGTTTTAACGAAATTACTAAATAAACCAAAATTTAATATAAAAAGTTTCTGGAGCCACTGTCCATACGTTACATAGACTTGAATAGTTTGCGCTGAGTTTTGTTTAATAAAAATATCGCAATCCTTCACTATTTCTTTAACCGTGTTCTCTTCGTTTATACTATTGTCAAAATGTTTTAATTCCTGCGAATGGGGCAACTCACACACACTATTTTTGAGTTTTTTTAACACTTCCTTATCTTTGGTAAAACTTTTGTTGAAAGTTAGAGGTTTTGGTTTTCTAATAAGTGATTTTTTCATTTCAAAATGATAATCTGCAACTGTTTCTGTACCTTCAAGTAGTATCTTTTCTCTTAATTCCATATAATGATCTAAATGCATCTGGTGGTAATTTATGTGAGCTTCAATATCAGTTGTATAAATCTGAGCTGAAAATAAAAAAAACATAGTGTTTTAACGAGGAAAACTATTTGACACGGTCGTACGCCACCCAGCTATAAAATGATAGATAATTACATATTAAAATGTACTTACCTGTGTCTGAAATTGCTTTCTTCTGTCATGTTTCCCCTGTAGACGTGGCTGTCTCAAACAAAGAACGCAAACTGAATACTATTTCCTAGAAACAGCTTGTTCCCATAGTAATCAATGTATTGACGTTTATATCATGCTATATTGATCTATAATAAAGACCTTACAATATCATGATAATGCAACATGGTTAAAGGGTACACAAGTCTGTCGATCTTAATAAAAACCAGACCACAATGGATTTCTAAGATAAATAAATCATTTTCAAATAGTGGGATAATATGTAATTTGAGGTATTTTATGATGGAATTTGAGGCATTTTATGATAGGTAGGGACTAGATGGAATGTAGGAAATTTATTGAAGGTGTTTGTCGTAAGAATTCTATGAAAAATGTAGGGTGTTTTATGAAATGTAGGGTGTTAAGGTGTGTTTTGGGTCTCAATTTGGTCGCAAGTTTCCCCATGAACTTATAGATCTGAAGCAAGTTTTTCCGCATGAAATGAAATGGAATGGGGAAAAACTTGCTTCAGATCTATAAGTTCTGTAACTACTCGGGACCTACAGGCTGATCTCTTACTACACTAAAATTATCATCCCTCGCTACAAACTGTTCTTTTAACCTCCGTTTAATGCCTATAATGATGCCAGATTTATGATTTAAATGTTTCATCATTCAATGATTCAATTGTGAACATTTTGACTCTTCCAATTTATTTTTCTTGCCTCATGATGAGGAAATAGTACCATTTTGAAGAAAGTAATTTTCAGCTATTCTTTTTTAGCTTTTTTAGCCCGAGAACCAAATAAAGCAACCCAATTTACAAATTAACGTAATGCACTATCATTAAAATTTTCGAACCAAAAGCTTCCACTACAAATCAGCTCCAAATGTATGTAAATTATTTTGTTCTGCTATAAAGGGTATGGTAACAATGCCTATTTTATTATATGAATACCCAGATTTACACTTAAAAATAGTTTGACCTTTTGACCTCTAGTGACGTCATCAATGAGGTGAATATTTTGGGTGTTTACAAGCCACCTAGAACTCCTGTAGCAAATTTGATGTCAGCTATAGAAAATGTGAAAAGTGGTTGGAAAGTTGAAGACTATTCATTAATACTTGGAGATTTCAATATCCAATTGAATAGTAAATAATACGTTAGATTGAATTCTAATTTAAATGGTATGCAACAGTGTATTCTGGAGCCTACTACTGATGCTGGAACTACTATAGATTTGCTCTTTAGTAATGTACCTTGTGAATTTAGAAAATGTGGTATCATTGAGAATTATTTCTCCGATCACAAATTGATATACTCAATTACTGCATCAAAAATATGACCTTTGATGCACCTAAATTAGAAAGGCATAGAGTAATTCCGGAGAGAATTATTCTAGAAAAAAAATTTGAAAGGAAATTTGCTAAAAAGATCAGCAAATGTAAAGTTGAGAAAAATGATAGAGCTGTAATAGTTTCTGATTTGATCTGCTGTCGAGGGTTTGGTTATTCTTTAAAGGAAACTGACCTCAACACTCTTGCTGGAAATAACTGGTTAAATGATCAGGTTATAAATTTTTATATGAAAATTTTAGAAAGGGACGAAAATTTGAGTGGAACAGATGTAACTGTTCTAGATACATTTGCTTATCTACGAATTGAGAACAACATGCAGGCTGCTGTTGATATGTTCACAGACCACAATCTGTTGACATATAGTAAGATATTGATACCAATACATACACCACACCATTGGAGTTTGGTTGTTGTATTTGTAAATAGTAAAACCATAAAATACTATGATTCTGTGGTTCACAAGGAAATCGGTTATAAATGTATGAGAAATGTAACAGATTTCCTACTTATGTTGGAAAATATTCAGCCATCAAACTGGATACAAATATATGAGAACGAAACTACGTTGCAATTAAATGGTTATGATTGCGGTGTTTGTACTTGTATGAATGCCTGGTTGGTATTAGAAGGACATAGTTTAAGGGTCCGAAGACAAGAAATTGCAAAGTTTCGTAAACGAATGATCAGCCAAATAAATACATTTAGGTTGTGAAATGAATATACATATTACATTATGTGTATGCTTATGATGGAATGGTGTGGATGAGATGGCTATAAGGGGTGTTGGGAGGCCATTTTCTTATTGATTGCAATGTAAAATAATTCTTTATTTTACAAATAAATTTGATGGAATGGTGTGGATGAGATGGCTATAAGGGGAGTTGGGAGGCCATCTTCTTATTGATTGCATTGTAAAATAATTCTTTATTTTACAAATAAATTTGATGGAATGGTGTGGATGAGATGGCTATAAGGGGTGTTGGGAGGCCATTTTCTTATTGATTGCATTGTGAAATAAATCTTTATTTTACAAATAACCCCCCAGTGGACCGGGGTTGAGAATAGGTTCACCGTCCCCCATTGCGTGTCGTAAGAGGCGACTGAATTGGGGCGCCTTGTTTGCCGTGAGGTGCGACCCGTGTCGGTTTTGAATGGACTCCTGGTGGTTGAGGGTAACATACTTCCCAATACATCACTTTGGGCCAGGGGATTCCTAGACGGGCGACCAGTGTGGCCCACACTGGTCAATCGGCTTGGTCGTGTTGAGCCTATGAGTCAGTGATCAAAGAATGAATAAACATTTCCTCATTGTTTTTACTTTTTTGCATTTTCTAATTCACTGACTCAGAAGCAGCGGCCTGGGTCAATCGGGTAAAGAATCATCCAAGTTCTAGGAATTTAAAATGCCCCATCCTGAACTTTTTTTGTTTGTCTTTATCTGAGTATATCTCCTGATTACCCTCTAGGGCGTCAGCGCTGGATTCCCGCGCACAGCCCGCGCTGAAGACGTGGTCCGTGGTGGCCGGGGGTCTCAGGAGATGAATCTTTACATATAACTACATGGATACCCTAAAAAAAACCAATAAAAGACGATTAACGGAAGTCGACTACCAGGAAGCGTCGTCCAACGATAAAAGTTGGTCACGTTTTCTTGTAATAGAGAGTTCGGATCCCGCAAAATCATTATCTAAACTATCTCCATTTGCGATCTCTAAGGGTTTGTCTGGCCTGGCCAGCGAACCCAAATCTATTAAAAAATTACGTAGTGGTTCGCTCCTTATAGAATGTCATCGCCGTATTCATTCGGAATTGCTAATGAAATCGACGTCATTAGCAAATGTGCCCATAATTATATCACCCCATAAAACGCTTAATTCTTCCAAAGGAGTTATCAGGCATCCAGACTTGGATGGCTGTACTCCTGAGGAAATGCAGGAGGAATTAGCCGCCATCGGTGTTATCAAAGTCGAACGGATTTCCGTTCGACGTAATGGCGTGCTAACTCCAACCAACACCTACATACTTCAATTTAACCATCCTGAAGTTCCTGCATCAATTAAGATCGGCTATTTAAACATTAAAGTTAATCCTTTCATACCAAATCCTTTAAGGTGCTTTAATTGTCAGCGTTTTGGGCACGGAGCCCGTACTTGCAAAAGTAAACCAAAATGTGCCAAGTGCGGGAAGGACGGCCACGACAGCAAGGATTGCACCGACAATCCCTGCTGTGTAAACTGTACTGGAAGTCACGTTGCTTATTCTCGAGATTGCCCTAAGTGGCAACTCGAGAAAAGCATCCAAAAAGTTAAAACTGAACGTAAACTGTCATACTTTGATGCTAGAAAGGTTGTCGAGGAATCGACACCATCAACTCTATCTGGTAAGACTTTTGCTACTGTAGTGAAGTCTAAAAGTATGAATACTATAGGTTGTCAGACTGATGTCACTTGGCTTGATAAACTCGTGCTGAGTTATCACCAAGTTGCTTCATCACAACAAGCGTCTCCTCCATGTGCATCTTTAGCGACTCAGACTGAGTTGTTGAATGATGCCCCTGTCAACAAGGACATCAGGCCTAAGGGAGTTACTCCAAAAGGCACTGGTAGGGAGACTAAACAAAAAAATATAATAGAATCTTCCAGTACAGTAAAAAAGACTTCCGTTAAAAAGGGCGGATATTCAAAAAAGGCAGGAAAGGATCCGATCCTGTCTTCCATTTCCGAGGAAATGGATATAATAGAAACTATCGAGGTTGATGCGGTAGTTCACAACCCCCCTACTCGCACACCTCGTAGTTTAAATCATAATACCTGACGATGAATTATAAAAATAATATAATTCAATGGAATTGTCGAGGTTTAAGTCATAATTTTAATGAAGTTCAGCTATTAATTCAGCAATACAATCCGTTGGCATTCTGCCTCCAAGAGACCTTTCTCAAGCCAACGGATTTGCATTTAGTGCCATTCAAACATTTTGTTTCTTACCACCATTATGGCACTGGTGATGATAGGGTATCGGGTGGTGTTTCTATTATTGTCAATAGAAACGTTGCCCAGTCCTCTATCACACTCAATTCTCCTCTGCAGGTAATAGCCGTGCAAGTTACACTCCACGTGCCTATTACCATTTGTTCCATCTATTTACCACCTAATTCATCATTGGACCCCAGAGATTTGAATGACCTTGTTGCACAACTTCCGTCTCCTTGCATCTTGCTTGGAGATTTCAATGGTCATCATTCTTTCTGGGGTAGTCCAGATGATAACAGCAGAGGAAAATTAATAGCTGACTTCATTTATGACAACGATCTTTGCATTTTTAATGACGAATCGCCTACTCATTTCTGCGCAAAAAACAAGACATTTTCTCATCTAGATCTGACCATTAGCTCTCCATCTTTGTTTCAAGACTTTTCTTGGAATGTCCACGACGATCTCTGCCAAAGTGATCATTATCCTGTAATTCTACGGAATAATGGCCCTTCTCCAGTAGACAGGCCACAGAGATGGAAACTTTCTAAAGCTAATTGGCCTCTCTTTGAGGCTCTTTGCATTTCTTCTTTTCCTCAAGAGGATCTAGATGAGGCAGAAGACCCGATGGAAGTATTCACCACCATCTTACAAGATGTGTCGGGTCAGGCGATTCGTAAAACCTCGGCAACTCCAAAACGATTCAATAAACCATGGTTTAACGAAGACTGCAAGAAAGCACTAAAAGAACGTGGTCGTGCTTTACGACTGCTTGAACGTTCTCCTTCTGATGACAACATGGCCTCTTTTCGCATTGCACGGGCGAAAGCTAGGCGGACTATCCGTCAAGCGAAGAGGTCGTCATGGCAGGAGTACGTGTCAAGAATCAACAGTCGTACGTCTTCAAAATCAGTCTGGGATAGGATTCGTAGGATCAAAGGTAAGGCGGATACAATATCTGTGAACCATCTAGAAGTAGATGGTTCTACACTAACCACACTGCCAGATATTGCAAATTCATTGGGAAGTAACTTTTCTTTCAATTCTTCATCCAATTTTTCTTCTGATGCTTTCCGTAGAGTGCGACTCCGGGAAGAGAGGAAAAAAGTTAAATTTACTTCTCAAAACGAAGAATACTACAATGAAAAGTTCACTGTACAAGAACTGAGGTTTTCTCTCAAACAGGCCCATGACACAGCTACTGGGCCTGATGATATCCATTATCAGATCCTCAAACATCTTCCATATCCTACATTAAAAAAACTTTTATATATATTCAACCAGATTTGGGATGATGGTGTCTTTCCTCCTTCTTGGAGAATTGCAACCATCGTGCCCATCCCGAAACCTGGTAAAGATCCTACGAATCCTACAAATTACCGCCCTATCGCATTGACCAGCTGCATTTGTAAAACCATGGAACGAATGATCAATCGAAGGCTCGTTTGGCACCTTGAGTCAAACAATCTTCTCACTAACCTCCAATGTGGATTTCGGTCCCAAAGGAGCACTCTTGATCATCTCGTTAGATTTGAATCGTTCGTCAGGAACGCCTTCATCCAAAATCACCATCTTGTCGCCATCTTTTTTGATTTGGAGAAGGCATATGATACCACTTGGAGATACGGCATTCTTCGAGATCTCTTTGACTTAGGTCTTAGAGGAAGATTGCCATCTTTTATCTCCAATTTCCTACATGATAGGACGTTTAAGGTACGACTCGGCTCCATTTTTTCAGATCCTTTTCCTCAGGATAATGGAGTTCCACAGGGTAGCATATTATCTGTTACCCTGTTTTCCATTAAAATTAATTCCATCACGTCGTGCCTTAGGCGGGGGGTTGATGGCTCTCTTTATGTTGATGACTTTCAGATGTGTTATGGTTCCACTAACATGCAGACGATCGAACGTCAGTTGCAGCTTTGCTTAAACAACTTACAGCAATGGGCAACTGACAATGGATTTCGGTTTTCGAAATCCAAGACCGTCTGCATGCATTTCTGTAAAAGAAGAGGATTACACCTCGATCCAGAACTTAAACTGGACGGTGCTGTCATTCCTGTAGTACAGGAATTTAAATTTCTGGGACTTACATTCGACAGCAAGCTTTCCTTCCGTCCCCACATAAAAATCCTCAAAACTAAATGTCTGAAAGCCCTCAACATATTGAGAGTCTTATCCAACACTGACTGGGGAGCCGACCGCAAGGTCCTCCTCCGATTATATCGAGCTTTGGTTCGTTCCAAGCTCGATTATGGGTGCCAGGTGTATGGTTCAGCTCGCCAATCAAACATCAAGGAGCTCGATACCATACATCACCAAGGACTTAGAATCAGTTTAGGTGCATTTCGCACAACTCCAGTTGAAAGTCTGTACGTCGAGGCTAACGAGCCCTCATTGTACGACAGACGTGACAGACTTTCACTGCAGTATGCAATTAAAATAGCTTCATTACCGAATCATCCTGCTTACCGCCCCGTATTTAGACCTTTCTTTGAACATCTGTACTATGCAAAGCCTCGTGCAATTTCTTCTTTTGGGGTCCGCATTCAACCCCTTATGTCGGCGGCTGGTATCAGCCACGACAGTATTGCGGACTTCACCATGACCACAACTCCACCATGGTCAATTGCTCCATTTCAGATAGACTTTAGTCTATCTTGCAATAAGAAGTCACAGACAAGTTCTTTAGTTTTTCAATCTAAATTCCTTGAACTAAGGTCTAAATATGGGGAATACTCACCTTTTTATACAGATGGATCTAAGGATGGTGATAAAGTAGCAGCCGCTACTGTTACGCCATCCGAAGTTCTATCTGTAGCTCTACCTCCAGCAGCAACTGTTTTTACAGCAGAACTCATTGCCATTTTACAGGCACTCGAGTTCTTTCAATCCTCATCTTTAAAAAAAGGTATTATATTTTCTGATTCTTTGTCCGCATTACAAGCTATTAATAACATCCAGCTTGTGCACCCAATAATCGGAGACATATACAAGCTCTCTGGGCCAAAAAAGGACATTGTCCTTTGTTGGCTCCCCAGTCACATGGATATACGGGGGAATGACAAGGCAGATGCGGCGGCTAAGGCTGCTTTGTCACTGCCTGTCTCCCCCTTTTCCTTACCTTACACCGACTTTAAGTCGGTTGTAGGGGCATTTATCCATCAACGATGGCAACAAAGATGGGATGCTGCAGACACAAACAAACTTCATGCCATCAAGCCTCTCTTAGGAGATTGGCCCAACTCCTATTGTCCCAATAGGAGAAATGAAGTTGTTTTGTGTCGCTCTCGACTTGGTCATACTCACCTTACCAACTGTTATTTGCTCAAGCGAGAGCCTCAACCAGTCTGTGAACACTGCCAGGTCCGCCTGACAGTGAAACACATTCTGATTGAGTGCAGGCATCTCAAACCTTTGAGATCCCAGCACTACCGTGCTGGATCTTTGTATCATTTGTTTGCGCAACCTTCTCTTTATGAGAAGGTTGTTGCTTTTTTAAAAGCTGCAAATATGTATTTTAAATTTTAATTTCATAATCATTGTTTTATGATCTATTTTTTGGTTTTAATACCATTTTTTGGGTTTAATACCATTTTTTGGTTTTAAAACCACCTTTTGGTGTTATCCTGTGATATGGTTTTTAATTTTGTTCTTTCTGTGATATTGTTTTAGTTTTATCTTTTTTGTGTTTGTTTTAGGTTTGTTTTGACAGGTTTTTTTTTATCGTATTCTGGAGCTATATAGCCCATTAGGTGCTGGTGCTCCTTAATACATTTCATTTCATTTCATTTTTTACAAATAAATTTGATGGAATGGTTTGGATAAAGGCTCGCTCACACACAACGAATTTTCGTCCGATTTTGCGTCCAATTTGTTGTATACAACTTAATCGTTGTGTCTGATCTCATGTATCGAATACGATTCACCGTTCGTCAAATTGGACGGTCGGTTTCGATTGAGTCGAAAGAATTAGGACATGTCCTATTTTTAGTTGGAGGCGGAACTGAATTTACCAATCAAAAGACTCATCATGATCACGTGATTTTGACGTCTGACAGCTAGTAAACATGGCAGACATTACGGCGCTATTTATAAACTCTTATGAAACTTGCCATCAAAACCTATGGGATCCATCATGTAAGCAGTATATGGATAGAAATCTTCGTCTAAAATCATTACAAGCACTGTGCTCTGTTCTTGGTTTAGATATATCAGGTTAGAATACAATTTGATCTGTTTATTAAAGAATTGAATTCTACGCTTCGCTAGGCCTACCACTCACCACAGTCTAAGTACTGTCTTTACTCGACGTTTGCCTTTCAGTTTCATTCAGTCCCATGTGTTGAGGCCTATCACAAAGAAAGTCCGCCTACTTCCAAGCCTTCCTGTCACTTTGCATTCTGAATGAAATGAATTTTCTTTAATTTCCAATACAGCCTAGGCTAGACTAGGTACTGCATTAATTTGCACAGCCGTTTAGGCCTAACGTAACGTCATTAATGACATTATGAAATCCATCGAAGGTAAGATTATCATGATAAAGGCCTATGACTATACTATGTCTATAATAAGGCCTATGCCTAGTAATAGTATAGTTCTTATCTTATCCGCCATGGAAAAGCCCACTTTTGTGAACACCAATGAAAACAAACATACTATAATCTTACCTTACCGTTATTTGTTTCAGAGGAATCAATTAAAGTGGTTAAATCAAAAGTTAACAGTTTGAGAACCATATATGGGAGGGAGTTGAATAAGGTCAAATCGTCCCAAAAGTGTGGAGTTCTAGTAATGTTGAATGCACCAGCATAGAATGATCCTAACTTGAGCCACAAAAGCAGTTCTCTCTAAAATTCGAGATAACAATTATGCATATCAGCCTACATAATTATAAGTAAATTCCTCACCTTCGGCAAGATATCTGAGCGTAATTGCCAAACGCTCTCCAGGTGGTATGCTCTCACGCATTCTGGTGTCTAGCTTTTCAATTTTGGTTTTGACTAGTGACAAAAGGTACTCAAATGCTGTTTGATCCATTCGAAGAAAGTTTCGAAGTGCTGTTGAATCCTGAAAAGTTAGTTCTTTTAATAGACAGCAATAGGCACCCAACTTGGAGCGTTTCGCAATCCATTCCCTAACCCATTTCCGTCTTCGTTTGCGGCCCGACTCAACTAAAATAATCCCTGCAGCAACAACTGACAATAGAGCAAGTTCCTCTGTCTCTGAGTTGCTGTCACTGACATCCATTTTGTATGCGTCACTTGTTACCATGGTTTTATTCGAAACAAAATCGTTGTGTGTGAGAGCAAAAATCGAATGTTAATCGAATCGGTTTTATTCGACAAAATCGGAAGGAAAATTGGACATAAAAGTTTGTCGCATATTCGTTGTGTGTGAATGGCTTAAAGTGGATAGATATATCAGATGTTTGAACTGGAAGCTATAAAACATTGATGCATATGTCTCAAATAATTCTAAGATAAGTACATTATTTTACAGTCAAATTCCTGGTAAAATGTTACTGCAAAGATTCTGTTTCTTGGGGCATTGTTTGTTGGAGTTGAGGTAGCTTGGCTGTCACTTGTGTTGAGATTGCTTAGCTAAAATAATGTTAAATCGACAAATTCTTCTTCAAAATATACTTTCACAATTTTCCATAGGATTACAAGGTTTAAGTTTAAAGGAGTACATTCTATTGATACCATAAATTTGATGGAATGGTATGGATGAGATGGCTATATGAGATGCTTGAATCTATAGAATATTGAAGGATTGTCTCCAATAATTCCAAGATAAGTATTATACATTATTTTACACTCAAATTCCTTGTGAAAATGTGAATAGTGGTACTGCAAGATTCTGTTTATGATATGGTTTGTTTGAGTTGAAATAGTTTAGCTGTTCCTTTGATTGAAAGTTTGTAGATATAACTTGGCTGTTACCTAGATTATACATGTATTGAGATAACTTTGCTGTGTTAAGAGCTTGTCTGTCACCTAGGTCTACTACACGAAATAGAGTTTGATGTATCAAGTGAAATCAAGTTCAAAGGAGTCCAATACCATAGATAAGTGTATTATATTATTTTTTTTCTGCAATAAATTGTCATCTTAAATAAATTGCTAAACATAAACAAAAAAATATCATGTGTATCATAATCGTGCAAAAAAAAAATATTGGTGGTGGGTGTTCATTCATGTCCTTACAAACAATGCTACCAGTGGTCATGTAACCTAGTCAGACAAACTATATTTTGATTCACAAATACATTTTGACTCATTATATATGAGTAAATTTGTATTCTAAGTACTGAAAACATTTTTATCATTCTTAAGCTGCCAGTGGGCGTATGTTACCTTGCCTGGCAAGCTATCTTGCTATTTGAGTATAAGCTGTTCTTAATTTACTAAGCTTCTGTTGGTTTCTCTTTCGTAGATGAAAATTTGGTCATTGGTTTATACCACTTTATATATATATAGATCTGTGATTTGTTGTTCAGTCACTATCGGACTTTCCAGACCCGAGCTTGGTCAGTACCATCCTCATAACTGTATGAACTGTATTAAAACAGCTCTATGGTATTGTTGGTATTGTTGGCAAGTTAAAAACAAATTGGACGATTATTTGTCATAAATATAAAAGCATTCACATAAATTTGAGGATTAAGTAGGTGTATCTTCAAAAATCATTTTGTATTTTGTTAAACGAAAAGGCTTTTTTACATCATAATTATACCAATGGTTCCAAGACACATCATTAAATGACTCGCCTTTGAAAACGTGTTCTTATTTCGTCAATAAGGACAAGGAGAGTCGACACATTCTTTTGAAGATATAAAATGGCATAACATTCATAGAAAAAAAAGGATAAAATTGGACCCGGAAGTAACTAGTAGACCACCATCTTGAAATGACCAACTTTTCTTTAAATCGATATAAGTGATCAGGATATCATCCGATTTACATAATGTTGATGTCTATGTCATCTTCAATATATTACTAACAAAATGGTGACAGCCGATTTCCTAATTTCGATTAAAAGTTTTGTCTATTTCCAGTTAAAGAAATTCACCAATAGCAAACACTTTCAAAGCTCAAAATTCGTGACCTTGACGTTTGATGACCTTTTGAACTGAACCAAAGCTATTGCCCTCGATAAAATATATCAAATGATGTATTACTTTGTGTTTTCCGATGTTAACTTCCGGTTTAATAGCCGATTGAAAATTGAGATTTTTAACTATAAACAGATCTGTCACATGACCTAATTTATATGCAGGACTAAAATGCAACCGTTCAAGGATGTTTAAATTGCGCACTGCTCAGTACCGTTATCACGGTCCTAGTTATTATTGTGACCAATTCGACTGTGAAATGATCTCGAAAGTGACCCTCCCGCCATCATTTAATTGGGATTTAGACCCAACACTAGGACTAATGATAATATAATCCTCTAAAGATAGGATCCAACCTGTATTTTTTTCTGTCATTTTTAAGTGAACCTATTTGAATATCCAATAATTTAAAAAAATTATCCCTCTCTTGCTTGTTGCTCTATTCTCTTGCTTCGTAGTTCTCTTATTTCCTGCAATGCTTTCAATTCAGCAGACATTTAGCAACATCGCGTATTTTAAATACTGTTTTTGCGATTGATCTAACAACTTTGGCTCCTGAAGAAATAAGGGTTTTGTTGTTTGTGACAAAGCTAGCTACTTTTGGTATGTTAGTGCTGGGAAGATTCCGCCTCTTGAATAATCTTTTTCGTGTTATAAAATTAAACTCATTCTGTTTTTAAATACAGTTTTTAAATAAAAAATATTCATTTTTAAATAAAGGGGTAGGGTTTAGGGGTAATATGTGATTTGAAGGTAATGGAGAAATGTATGGGTATATTTTAATTGTATTGTCAAGTTATGGAAATTCCGTAAAGTGAGTGAAACAAATCTTGTATTTTTCATGTTATGGGAGTGGTGTGTTGGGCGGCAAATCCATTACACCGCAAGGTGAATGAAATGAACCTATGCGGTGTAATGGCATCGCCTAGTAATACTTTAGGGGCCTTTTAGAAACATATTTCTCGTTGACAACTCCCAAATCTTTACGTGGGTTTTGAGGACCGACAGTAAAGTATTTTACTGGTACAATTTCTATGGACCGAATTTTATTCAATGGACCGACGGCAGCTGCCCACTTTGCCTAGAGGTTAATCTACCTCTGATAACGCTGATGCGAACGCCTGGTTTTAAAATTGCATGTCTACAAACGTTGACCATTAAAATGTTTTTTGAAAAAAAATTAAAATATATTGTTTGCTTGAAGCTTATGTTGAAATGATAACTTACGAGCTGTAATGCAAACCTAAAAGTATGAAGGTTTTGTATACCGTTTCCTGTTGTCATTTCTATGTGTATTATTTTGTATATGTCGAGAATTAATTAATATTTTTTAAAATTCTTTAATTTTCCTCTTTCCAATGATGTACATGTATAACAAAATATATATAGGAACTGCGACTTTTTCTTTTATCAGATGACCTTTTCACTACTGAACGTGAACTGGTTATTCTATTGTTCACTCCCGAATAGAAACAATTTTTTTGAAGGTTGCACCACGGATTTAAAAAATTAAACGTTTCATCCATGGAATAGGTCGGATGCGCACTGCCTCGGTACCGTCTCATTGTTTAATTTTTTTTATCAAGAAATTTATAGTACATTTGTATATGTAAAAAGCCTTCAACTGGAAATATAGAATTTCATCAACATCTGGACCAGAAAAACACGATTAATCTGCTACATTATAAGCATCAGTAAGGATACGTTTCTACCAAGCTTTTGTGCTGTTGTCTGCGTTCAAATATGCTTTCGAGTGTTTCTACGATGCAATCGCGTCTGTGCGTTTTTGAAGATAGCCCAGAGACCAGAACTTATTTTCGTACCCAAAATGGCTACCCCCTCGAAATATAATAAACGAAACATAGAAAAAGTGGTCTATATGGTGTCACGTCACTATCCGAACTACAAGCTAACTCAAAATCTAGTTATTATCGTTTTCTTTGACATCGATCTCCTGCTCTATGAATTTCGTTAGGTTTTCTTCCACGTCTCTCTGGTTGTAGTCACGTGTAGATTTATCAAACAGTTCAGACCGTCTCTGTACAGCATCTGTAAGCTTGCCTTTGCCTGAATGGATCATTTTTCAGCTGAAATCAACATATACTACCACGTGTTTTTATGAAGACGACCTTATGAATATATTCCAAATATTGTACAAAACCGAGCGCATCGTGATTTAAAATTGGGTGCGGGGTGTTGGCTGCGTCCGAAGCTAGATACACGCTAACTCCAACGCCTAGTCGAAACACTATACCAGGACATAGAATTAAGTCAAACTCGGACGCTGACTCAGAAGCTGGGTGGAAACGTGGCCTTAGTTCATGCAATTCTGCATGATTTGATATGTATGATATGCAGGCTTTTTTGCTTATCATTAAAATGGAGATTTTTAATTTTTATTTATTAAGTATAGTTTTAAAATATTGCATGTTTGCAAACGTTGACGCAAGCAACACAATTTGCATTCGAATTGTTATCTGTACATATTTAAAACTAACAATACAACTTAATGCTTTTCTGATGTCAACAGTAGAAAACAAATAACAATAACATGGCATAAAATGTCAAAAATCGCGCTATGACGTCATAAGAAACATGTTCTCTACCCAAAATTTTCAACATACCCACTACAGATTGAAAATAAAATATTTACATAAGACCAACACAGCTAATAAACTCTTGAATACCTCAGTAATCATTCACATTCATATAATACAAAATAATTACCTCAAAAATAAGGAAAATATAAAACTTCCAAATAATAAACTTAACTATAGAATAGTCTAATATGGATACAAAGTGGCAGTCAGCCAATCAGAAGGCCCGTAAGACCTATCTTAATTGAAAACCAATCGATTAGCATGTAATATCTCTATTCGTGAAAACTGGAGTTGCTCCTCTTTGACAAAGTTGAAATTACAAAAAATGGCTTAAGCCGCTTCAATGTTAAATCACCAAATTCAATCTTCTGTAACTTTTTCCAGAAATCTCGTTGAAAATTAATTAGTGGGATGGGTCCTATATATGGGGAATATTTTTTTTTATTGCCTTAACTTGTTTTTTGTTCTCTTTGGAACAAACTGTCCAAAATTATGCAAAAAAACCTTTACGTATGCATGTGAGAGGATTTTTACTTTTGCAACCCGTTCCTATCATATTTCCTACAGTTGAATAGTAAATATGTATACGTACAATTCTAAATTGTTAATAACTTTATTATTTATGAAGATAATTCAATTCTGTATAAAGATTTCAGGTCGTTGATCTCAACCATGCCTGAAAAATATCAATTACATAAAAGAAAGGTTACATTTACATTTAACATTTACTTCGCACTTGATTTCATCTGTTTCCACTTCAGAAACCACAGTACTTCTTGAAATAATGACAAGTGCAGAAATAAAAATAACATATACCAAAATATTTGCCAGAATAAATCTATAAAGGCCATATTTCCATTAGGGAGTGAGTTTGAGTAACAACTATTATGTAACTCCTTGATAGGTATATGAAGAAGTTCACAATTTTTACCTGGTCATGTTAAGAAAGTTAGTCAGGTAACACAGACTGACTATGATGTTCCATCTACTTCTGCGGTGACTGAAGATCAAGAAACAAACTGTTTTAAAACATGGAATTAGACCTTCAGGTAGCTACAGGGTTTTACGGCCAAAACCTGAAAAAAAGAAAAGAATTATGGTGAAAATGAAGTATCAGACAACAGAATAATCAATGTGGTCGACATTAATGCATAATGAGTTATGACACAAATGGGAACAGTCATATTTCGATGGCAGAACAAAAATTTCAGTCATAGAAATCATGAAAGCCAATCCATGCACATTCATGGTCTTTCTTCTATGACTGATGGGACACCTGATAGATATTACCCCATACTTCCCATTTGATATCAAAGCCCCCTGCCATATCCTGTAGGAATTATTCACGGCCAGGATAGACAAATTTTCAAGTTTTTCAGCTGTTTCTATCATAAAGGCATTCATTTTATAAAAAAAAAAAAAAACACTTGGAGAAAAGAAAAAAGTACAAATTTGCTACATTGTTGCAGTGTTGTTATGTTAGAAATGGCGATTTTCAATAAAATAAGCTAAAAAGCCATTTTTTGCAAAAAAAAAGTTTGCATATGTTGCATAAACTAGTATTTTAGCCATATTTCTGCCTATCCTGAAGATTTCATACAATATCATTCACAACTTTTCGAAATTTAAGAATTTAAAAAAAAACTTACTTCGGCACAGACAGGACTCACTCCACTAATTCATTTGCCATCCGCTTCAATGTTAAATCACCAAATTCAATCTTCTGTAACTTTTTCCAGAATGCTTGTTGAAAACATTCCAATATGTCCAATGAAAGCCTGACTTATACTTATTGTCTCCTCAAAAATTCAATATATCATGACCATGAAACTTTTGAACTAGTCAACTTGGAAGTAGACCACTTACCGGATATCAACATCTAGTTGACTTAGTCTGCTCACATATCGACTACCCTTATGAAAATATATCCAAAGATTCCAGTGGAATACCAGTGGAAGAATTTGGCTGGAATTCCAGTGGAATTCCACTGGCAAATGCAAAAGAATTCTGGAGAATTTCCATAATTGTGGATTTTTCTTTTGTTGGAATGTTCATGCAACATGTTTATTCACAATTAAGTTAATCTGAATGCTGATCGAACACTGTAATTTAAGAAAAATGAGTAAAACTGTTGCAACCACAACATTTGTCGTCTCTTCAGTTCGGTTGTACATATAACCTATATTATAGATGGCAGCTATAAAATGAAACAAACGTTTTAAATTAACTAAATTTATTAAATTGTCTAGTTGAGTTGGGATTTGTACTTCCCCTTTCTCATTCCCCTAATTTGATCATTTATTACTTTCACCAATCTCTCCCATTCTTGGCGCCTTTCTTCTTTACTTTTCTCTTGAAAAAAGGTGCTGAACACTTGGCCTGTAAGAGAGAGAAAATATATGTTCAAAGGTAATAAAGTGATTTGTAGGAAATATTTAGCTGATTTAGCTGATTTTTTTTTTGGCTCAAACATTATATAATTAAAATTATTTAGAATCCTACAGATTTTCAGGAATTTGTCATTTGTGAGAAAACTGTTAATGAAATTGTCAAACTGATTAGTACCATCAGGAATGGAGTTGGCGAACAGGTAGTAGACGATTCATACAGGGTGAAATCAGTACATCCCCTTCAAAATGAGGGGTATTATGAATATTCTTAATTGTATATATGAATGAATATAATATCTTACTTTTCAATGCAAATCTCTCCAAGGCCTTCTTATCATGTTGTTTATTGCCATAAACTGTGCAATTTTGAATATCTTCTGGTGTCAAAACAAATTCTATTAAATTTAACATTAATTTCTCGGGAGTTTTGGCTGTGCTCTTGCATTGATCTAGGTCAGATTTTTTTTTCGTGATGCCATATTTGGCATCCCCTACATAAGATTTCACAACTGAAATTAAAAATTAAATCAGTTTTGCATGATGGTAGACTGGAATCAGATGGACCATTCATGTTAATCTAAATATATGTGTATAAAATCAAAACAACTTTTTAAAATAAAACCTTAACTTAGCATAGGTATCTAAAGTTGCATGTAAATCAGCATACCTAAAGTTGCATATAAATCACTAGAGCGTTTTCACGTGACGTCACGACCCATTGATATTTGAGTGGCGGCCATGATGGTGTAACAGCTACTCTGTGGCTACAATGAGCACAGAAACGCGTTTTGCCTATTATTTTTTAATGAATTAAAATATTAACCCAAAATTAGTTCTGAGAGTCTTAGATTGTCTTTGGGTTGATGAAAATGACAACTTTTAAAAAAATATCCATTTGGAAACATGATTTTACAGAAGGGAAATTTCAGTCAATGTAGGTCATTTTCACATGAAATTTCCAGGAGGAAAGTGTATTTATTTCATATTGACAATTTTCAAACCATATATTTTCATGGACCCATAGACATTCTAAGACACATGACATGCAATTGATCATATTTTGAATATTTGTGACATGAGAGAAAAAATTTAATTCAGACCTTAATGTGGCCAGAGAGTAGAAAATGAGTTTTCTATTGTCAACTTACAGCATCAAATCAGCAATAACATGGGTTTTATGTCTACATTGTATTAGACCAAAACCAAATTCTAATACTTCTAGCTCACCTAAGAACCCTTCCCCGAAATGTAATCATTCTTACCATCTGGAGTGGCCACTACTGGCAGCTGACCATAAGACGTGTTGATTTCATCAGTGTCCATACTTTATATATTTAAAATATTTAAAGAAAAAAAACAATATTTAATTTTTTAAAGTATCTGCAAACACATCTCACTATCGAAGCTTTCATCTATCTTAATGCGTCAACTGCAATCAGATAGAACATTTACGTAGGTATATATTAATGATCATGAAATTCGTGAATTTATATTTGGTAATACTGTAGCCGGGCACTGGGCTCGATAAAGGGGAATCTTCCCTGATCCAGAGACAAGGCTTGGGTTCATAAATCATACAACCATTTTATTACTAGTAACTGACAAAACAAAAACCCTGTAAAAAAATATTGCACTAATTAGAATATTATATACAAAATGTACAATACTATATACTATAAATATGAATTACCAAACATTTACATTGCTCTACAGGAAATAATAAAACGCATTGAAAAATATGTATTGAACAGAAATAAACCTACCCGAAGTGGGGTTTATAAGTAATTAATAACTTGTCGAAACGGCTCTAAACTAATATTGTAGCTCTCTGAAATAAATGCGTTCTTAATTAGAAATACATATTTAAACTGTAACTTATTCGAATTATAATTGCTTTATAAAAAAGGTAAAAAATGCACTGTAAACAACTTGCTTATTAAAATGAATATTACTATATGCTTGATATAAATAAAATAACTAAATTACACACATACCTTATCTAAATAGAGAAATATCCAAAACTAATATTTAAATTCTTAAAATGGAGGACAAAGAAGTTCCCCACTTCAATAAATCTCTAATGCTAATGGTAACTAACATACACACACACAATAGCTAGGGTGGTGATGAAGAGAACTCATCCCAGAGGCAAATATAGAAAGGTATATCCCAAAGCAAAAAATATATAGAGAGAAAGAGGGTGTTTACAGTTGATTGGCTGGTGCCGTGATGAGTAATAGTTAAGAGAATACTATACATGACTGTTTAAAGGGACAGTCACACTACACAAATCCATCCTGTCACATAAGCTCACTCATTTTATTGTAGGTTCACCAGTGAAAGCACAGTACCTACAGTCAAAAACTGGAAAGAGAATCATGTCGATGGATGATCCCCGACCACCGAAGTAGCGCAATCTAGATGGATTTTTTTTTGTTTAAACAATATTTTATTCACAGTAACATGAAAAGGATTGGGGAACAGGCTTTCGCCTATATAACCCCTCTCCTAATACAGAATGTTCATATGTACAAAATATAACGTAATGTATAATCAGTGATAATATACAAACATATATACAAACAGTGCTACATCCACTAGATCATTATTTTATATTTACAGAGAAAGAGAGAACAGTACATTCTAAAATTTTAAAAACGTTTTGAAAATAAAAGGAAGTCATGAACTTTAATAAAAATTGAGTTAGACTGAAAAGGGTCATTTGGGACACCATATAACAAGTTGAATATATTTTTAAAATGGTTTGGTAACAGGTTTATTGATCTCCTTCGTGCATCCAAATGTAAGGAGCAGTTTAATAGAAAGTGTTCTGAATCCTCAAATTGATGACAACAAAGGCATGTAGGGTTGTCACTGATGTGTCGAAGAAATTTATGACCATTGAGGTCACTGCCGGAAAGACGAAGGCGGCAGTGGTAAATTTGAATCTTTCGAGAGCCAAAGTTGTATGTATCAGGTGGGTTGGTATCATTAGATTTGAGCGACTTTTTAAAAGATGAAATTGATAGATGCAGTTTTTGAAAAATTGGTTGTTTGTTCCATTTCCTGATGGCTTATGGAATAAATGAATTGTAAAAGATATTTGTTCTGCAATTTAGAAAAGGTACATCGTTGTTATTCCTCAGATTGTAATTAGTATTTTTAGTTGGGAGAAGGTCTGATAAATAGGTTGGTGTGAGGTTATTTAAAATTTTGTACATCATTATCAGCTTATGCCGCCGTCGTCTTTCCTGCAGTGTAATGAAACCAGTTTCTTTGAAAAGTAAAGCGTGACTAGTTCCCTTAACAGCACCGCATATAGTCCTGAGTGCATCTAACTGAAGATTTTCTAATGCAGATGTTAGTTCGTCGGTGCACCCATCCCATATAATATCACAATAGTCAAAATGAGGAAGAATGTAAGAGGTATAAATAGTTTGAAGTGATTTCCTACTTAAACGGTACTTTAAACCCCTGAGACAGTTGATGAGCCTACCAGTTTTCAATAAAATACAATTAATATGACAATCCCAATGACAGTTTCTTTGCAAAGTAAGGCCTAAGTGTTTGTGGTGTGCAACTTCCTGAATAGGTACATTATCTAATTTTAAAGTGGGCATAGTTGGAGTATTTTTAGTATGTAGTGCTAGTGATTCAGTTTTCAGCGGATTGAAAGTCACCAACCACGCTTTAGCCCAATTATTGATGGTTTCAAGATCATGATTTAGCACTTCGGCAGATGCATTCGGGTCATCAATTTTTAGATAAAGACTAGTATCGTCAGCAAATAAACGTATGTTCGATCGGATGTTTTCAACGATGTCATTAATATAAATTAAAAATAGTAGAGGTCCCAGGACAGAACCCTGCGGAACACCAGCTGGGACCGTCTTGAGCTCAGAGGAGACTCCATTTACCACGACACATTGTTGTCTATTTTTAAGATAGTTTTGGAACCATTCCTGGAGGTCTCCTCTGATACCGACGGCCTCCAGCTTATGACAGAGCCCAGCATTCCAGACTCTGTCAAAAGCTTTACTGATGTCGCAGAATACTGCCCTGGTATATTGTTGCTGATCAATGGCTTGACAGAAAAAGTGTGAAAGATCGATTAGTTGATAGACTGTTGAGTGTCCGTGCAAGAAACCGCTTTGTACGTTAGTAATAACTGAGTGTTCCTGCAAGAAGTTAAAGACATGTTTGTAGATACATTTCTCAAATATTTTTACTACAATACTTAAAAGAGATACTGGTCTATAATTAGTACAATTTGATGGGTCGCCTTTTTTAAGTATTGCAGTAACATTTGCCGATTTCCAGATAAAAGGTACTTGTTTTAATGACAGACTGAGGTTGAAAAGGTTACAAAGAGGGAAACAAATTTCTGAACTGATAGATTTTAATAATTTAGCACTTATTTGGTCAGGACCGTTTGATTTTGATGTATCAAGTGTTAACATTATGTCTTTAACTTCCTGAGGAGTGAGTTCAATGTGATTTAGTGAATTTGAATTTTGCTTGATAGGAGGGAAGGGTGCATCAGTGCTTTCTATTTGTGACTGGGTGATGAAAAAATCATTCAAACAGTTTGCTTTGTCCTTTGGAGTAAAAGACGGGATACCATTTTTGACTAGTGGCGGTAGCTGCCCTTTTGGATTTTTTGTCTTCTTTACATATGAGTCAACAAGTTGCCACCAGCTCTTTTTCCCAAAATTGTTATTCTGGTTAATGTTATTGTCCAAATTTTCAAAATATTCGCTCTTACAGTTCCTTATTAGTTTGATATATGCGTTTCTAGATGTCTTAAAATTGTGCCAATCGTCACAAGAATTCGATCTTTTAGCTTTCCGATGAAGTTTATTTTTCTTTCTGCTCATTTTTCTAATAGTATTATTCATCCAAGGTTTATCATGTGGTCTAATGGTGTCGGTTTTATTAGGTATGTTTCTTTTGGCAATTCTTATTAACTCACATGTAAAGGAAACAGTTGAAGTGTCAATATTTGAATCGTCTCTTATGGCATCCCATCTTGTACTCCTGATGTCACGTCTTAGTAATTCAAAATTAGCCTTAGAATAATCCCATATTGTTCGTGTATAAGAAATGAGTTTAGGAGATCTGAAAGAGAGTTGGCAATACACAGGGCAGTGGTCACTACATACGTTGGCTAAACAGCCCGATGATTTTATGTAATGAGCACAATTACAGAGTATAAGGTCGATTAAAGAATTTGTACCATTTGAGTTGTAGCGTGTAGGATTTTTTATGATAAGATTCAAGTCAAAAAGTTGGATTGCATCATGTATAAAAGAGGTACATTTTTTTAGAAAATCTATATTAAAATCGCCGAAGATGAGAATATTTTGGATGTTGGAGACTGTTGCCTGAGAAAAAGAATCAAAAATATACTTATTTGTTTCCGCATTGGATTTCGGTGGAGGGAGGGTTTGAATCTCCCAAATGTACAGGCCTAGGATGGAACAAATACTTTATTGAGAAAATGGGATTAAGGGAGTGGATTCAGGCTTTTCTTCTGTTGTGATCTGAAAGTAGAAAAAATAAAGACTCGCCCGTTGGGCGAGTAGTATAGTATCTGCTAATAAAGCTATCATGCTCTAACTTAGCTAAAAATAATTATCTAAAAAATATAATTAAGACTGTCCGTCCGCCATATTTAATATAATCAGTCGCCATATTTGTTAAAGAAATATGGCCGCCACCACCCAGTATAAAACCCAGGTAAGACACGCCCATCAATCAGTTGGTTGTCAGATCTCGGCAGGTCAAGATCAAATCTCAAAGTGAAACCAACCAACCTTGACTTTGACGTAAACAAACAATAATGAATATTGAGGTTAGATCAAATTTCACGATCGAAATGAAATCGGGATTATTTTCAAATACATTATTATACATGATCATACATGTATATTTATAAACCATATCCGTGCTCGTGAAATATGTCTATTGCTGTTCATAACAAATTGTGACTATATTAGATTTTTATTTACAAAACAAAATATATAATCACACATTATGTACTCGTGTTTATTTGGAATATGATAACTAAATAATTATTCTATTGAGTAACATTCAGATTTTTCAGATCAAACTTTTCTTACAGATTATTTCATTGTTGCAGATAAAATGCTGCCCATGTGTAAACAAAGGAATGTGTATTTGAATCAACTTTTACTCCACATTCTTTACAAAATGAGTTCTTTATTAGGTCGTAAAGTTTTCCCTCCGATACTATAAACCGTCTCTGTTTTAGTATATCTCTCTCTAGGTGAAATTTGTCTTGATCTCTGAAATTTTTGCAATAATCTTTTGATATAACAGAATAAAAAAATTGTACAAATGCAAAAAAAATATGATAAATGTATATTTTATGTCATAGTTTGTTTATAATAATAACAATAACTATGCAGAATAAAACAATCTTTTCTTACAAATTTTGAAAGAAATTCTGGTTTTCTATCTCTTCTTCATCATTCTAACACTAGAGTAATCAATGTCATCACACAGAACATCATCAATATTTTCTGAATGTTCTGGTCGATCGTATGGGTGTGTAGATTTGACATCGTATTGCTCGGAAAAAATACTGTCCATAAGCTTATCTACCTCTTGTTCCTATAAAAAAAAACGAAACATTTAGTAACAATTTATATCACAAACGTATAGAGAGTAAGTTATTTTAAAATTCCCCTAATAATAACTTTGTGACAAATAAGAGTTACTTCCCTTATTCACCAAGCAGACTAAACAGAGATATATCAATGCAACTAACTAGTTTACATTATAATTGTATGCTATTATCATAATTATAAAATATTGGAAATATTTATCCTATGCATCAATATCAATCAGAATCTGTACTACATATGAGAAATGAAAACATTGAAATGACTCTTTTCATAAGCCTCAAAGATTATCATTTGTATATACATAAAGAAATAATCGTGGTACAAAACACAGGTAAGTCTGTTTTCTTATCAGAAGTACTCGTCTGCAGCTGCATTGTGCATATAATATGATACATTAGTAAGTATTATGCAAATTGAGAAACGTGTTTTGTATTTTCTTACCAGAGTCTCCATTTTTATTGTTTTGAAAGGCGAGGTTGACTAGTTTCAAGCTAAGTTGGTTTCACCGTGAGTGTCGTTCATCGATGTTGATAGTTTGAAGTTCGCAAATCAACTGGACGATGGGCGTGGCTTACCTGGGTTTTATAGTGGGTTAGTGGCGGCCATATTTCTTCAGCAAATATGGCGGCTGCTAGTTGCAAATATGGCGGACCAATGGATTTATTTTTAAAAAATAATAATTATTTTTAGCTAAGTTAGAGCATGATAGCTTTAATAATTGGTTTTAGTTTGCTATGAACCAGATTGTAATTATTTTTAGCTAAGTTAGAGCATGATAGCTTTAATAATTGGTTTTAGTTTGCTATGAACCAGATTGTCATTAAAGTTCTGATTTTTTGAGTAGGCAACTATCATTTTCTGCTTATAAACATGGGGAAATTTCTCTTGAAGACACTTGTAGTGGGTATGAACTATCTTGCTTGCTCGATTACTGGTTGTATTAAACGGGACAACAAAGGGTGCTATGCCTGCAAAATGATGAATATTGAGTCCTATAGGTCTTGCTGTATTCAATGTCTCAATCCAGTAGGCTTCTCTGGATTGTCTGAATTTGGTGGTTTCATCTTCCGGTAAATCAATTTCTATACGTTCAATTGGGGTTAGGGTGAGATCGTTTATTGAATGGTCATCGAGGTTGAAATGATTAGAAACGGGTTTGTCTTTCTTTAATTTTATATCTGATCTATGGGCATTGAATCGAGTGCGTAAATTATTCTTAGTTTCTCCTACATATTGTTTGGGGCATTTCTTACATGAAATTAAATAAATTACATTTGAGCTATCACATGATAAATGCTCCTGGATCGGATACCTTTTATTAGTAAAGCTACTCATAAAATAATGTGTTTCAGCTACAAAGGGACATGTTTTGCATCTATTTGACAAACATGGGGCACACCTTAAACCTGGAGGAACTTCGGCATATAGTCTAGTCTTCGATGCTATTTGCGCTAAAGTGGAGTTTTTTATGTTTCGTAAAAATCGTTTTGAGTATCCACGCTCTTTCAATTTCAATCGTACAGGCTTGGTTGAAATCAGAGGATCTTGTGCAAATTCGGTGAAATCGTAAAACTTATGATTTAATAATACCGGAAAATGTATGTTTTGGGTGAAATGAGCTTTTGTGCAGGAGTTGATGAGTATCAGTTTCTTTGAAATATACCTTAATGTCCAGTTTATTGGTTTCTGCTATGGAATCTCCTTTGAAAAATCTATGCTTTTAGTACTGACGTTGGCGGTTAGTTTGATGGACGGATGGTGGTTGTTGAGAATTTCAAAGAATTCCCAGAACTGCTCAATGGAATAAGTCCAAACCATAAAAATGTCATCTAAAAATCGTCCATAAAAAAGTGGATCAAAGGGACAAAGGGGTAATACCTCACGTTCCCACTCTGCCATAAAAAGATTTGCGTATGAAGGGGCGAATCGTTTACCCATAGCTGTTCCTGAAGTTTGTAGATACGTTTTACCATTAAATGTGAAATCGTTGCGACTGAGACAAATCTCTAAAAGCTGTAATATTGCATCGTCGGGTCTGTTCGGATCTGGGTTTCTACTAAAAGCTTTACGAACTGCCATTAACCCGGCAGTGTTATCAATATTGGTATACATAGAAGACACGTCAATAGAAATCAGAATGGCATTCGGAGGAACTCGAAGATTTTTAATTTTATTTACAAAATCAGTTGTGTCCTTAAGATAGGCTTTATGTTGACAAGCTAGAGGTAGTAAGAAATGGTCGATGTATTCTGACACCGCATATGACTCACTACAACAGTCAGATATGATCGGACGGCCTTTAGGTATTTTATTAGGGATGAACCACTCCTTTGTAGTATGAATCTTAGGCAAAGTATATAAATGTCTCTCACGACAATCGGGTTTGGCAGATAGATAGTCATATTGTTTCTGTTTGAGATAACTTTCTTTGACTAAATTTCCAAGAATAGTGTTAATCATATTAGAAGTTTCCTTAAAAATTGGGTTTGGCAAAATGGCATAATGTTTAGGATTATTCAATTGATTCTCTGCTTCTAAAATATAATCTTCCCTATTTAGAATGACACAGCATGAACCTTTGTCACAATAATGCTATCGTCTTTCTTAAGTAAGTTTAAAGCTTCACGTTCTACCCGTGTGAGATTAGGTTTTTCATTTGTAATAGAAAGATTTGTTGTTTGGCTATTCATACTATTAAATACTTCTAAAATGTCAGGATGGATGGCGGCCTTGGGCGGTTTCCACGTGGATTTAGGAATAAACATTGATCTAGCACCACGTGGTGGTCGGTAAAAGGTCCCTATCAAAAAGTATGTATCATTAATAATCGTTTCAATCCAGATGCCCTCTGTATTGCCAATCTCAAGATCAGATCTCCGTTTAAAGAAAAAGGTATTGCGAATATATAAAGCCACCCCACCATACCCGTCATGTCTGTCCTTCCTAATTGGTGCATGAAAACAAGGGATAGAAAGAGTGTCAGAAGATGCATTGGTGTCAAGCCATGTCTCAGTCAAAAGGATAAAATCATATTTTTCGGAGTATTCAGCTATAATTATATCTAATGCAGTGAGGTGTTTTGAAATATTTTTTCGCAAGCTCCTTACATTCAGATGCACAAATGATACATTTCGCGCAGGTCCAGGATTAGGATGTACATTTCCAGAAATCAAAAATATAATTATAGAGAAATATAGGAAATCTATAATGGATGTAGCGCTATAAATTAAATGGAAAATAAACATATATACACAAATCAGTACAGCAAGCGTTAGGTTAGTTAATAAATTTGAAAAAGTGGGTATCTAATCCAGATCATATTAAGCTTGAAACAAGCAATTGTAAAATCTTTGCAGTAAATATAAATAGAAAAAGGAATGAAAGTATAAACATGGTTAAATTGAACTCGCGACCAAATTTTCAACTAATAATATGACCGTATAACAATACATGATTTAGTTATATCATGATCTAAGTATCATATCACAATACATGATTTAATATATCTGTTGTAACTATAACTGGTCTACTGACCTATAATTAAATATATTATTATTGTAAAACAGTATAACAGAGTAATATCATGATCTAAGTTTCACATCACATTAAATGATATAAAGTGTTTGATCTATTGTAACTATATCTGGTCTACTGACCTATATTTAAATATAGTATTATTGTAAAACAGTATAACAGAGTAATATCATGATATAAGTTTCACATCACATTAATAATATAAAGTGTTTAATCTATTGTAACTATGACTGGTCTACTGACCTATATTTAAATATATTATTATTGTAAAACAGTATAACAGAGTAATATCATGATCTAAGTTTCACATCACATTAAATGATATAAAGTGTTTAATCTATTGTAACTATGACTGGTCTACTGACCTATATTTAAATATATTATTATTGTAAAACAGTATAACAGAGTAATATCATGATCTAAGTTTCATATCACATTAAATGATATAAAGTGTTTAATCTATTGTAACTATGACTGGTCTACTGACCTATATTTAAATATATTATTAGATGGATATCAGGATCATGTTCAGAATGCTGTAATCAACTATTGCTCCAGTACATCAAAAGATATAACAATGAGGTTTTTGTATCCGAAGGCTAATAATTACTTAGATATTCCATTTACAGAACATTGGGTTGATCAAAGCATTCAGGTAATTTGTGTTCATTTGAATTCAATATTTCATTGAATTATAGTAGAATCTTCAATACAGATTATACTTATTTCCTTTGGCATACAGCTAATTATTAATAACTTTAATATTAAAGGGGACCAGTCTTCATTTTTTTTGGTTGATTTGGGTCTTGAATATATTTAAGTATCCTTCAGAAGCACTAGAAATGTACGAAAATTGCATATTTTTTTCAAATATATCTTAACTTAGACATTTTCTCCTTCTATTTATATAGATGACTTTTCTATATATTGCATAGTATCGCTAATGTGTAGTAGGGCATTATAACTTTCAAATGCTAATAATTATGGATGCACATGGATTTGAAGACTCAAATTCCAATGGTGAGTTGTGATAACCAGTACAAAATTGCTGAGCCAAAAAAGTCCCCGTTTCTGAGACTTGAAAAAATCGACCTTCGAAAATGAAGCCTGTGCCACTTTAAATAAATAAATATTAATAAATTTTAAGATATATACGTGATCTCAATCTTATGTTATATTTCTACATATAAATAGAACTGAGTGGATTTTAATATGTATTATCAAAAATGTGTCTTATGCTTTTAGGTAACTGAAGCCCAGGCAGTGAAGTTGGAACTGGATACAAAGGCGCATACACAAAGTAAATGGTGGTTCGATGAGAGGCAAAAAAGGATAACAGCTTAAAGGTTTGGGGATGTGTGTAAGATGACAGATCGTCGTAATAAAGAAAAGTTCTGCAATTTATTACTAACAACACGTTATTTGAAGACAAAGGCAATTATGCATGGTCGTACATATGAGCGTTCAGCAATTGAACAGTTTGGAATAGAGTTCGGTTTGAAGGTGCAACAGTCTTTTTTTTTAGTGTTGAGTATCCCTTTATTGGTGCAACACCAGATGACATCATAGATAGCGATAATATTGTTGAAGTGGTCGATATGAAAAGATGTTGCCAGGGCCAAATTTCAATTTTTTTTGCATATGAATCATTGGACAAATGTTACTTAAAACATCCAGCAACATAAAAATTGTGGGAATTCTCAGGAAGCCGATTTTTGAATTTCGATTTTGTTTTGCATTTTGCGATTGAATATTTTGCATATTTGAAGGCCTATATCTCGTGACCTTGACCTTTAGTCTTTTTTTAAAGATTCTGATATAATATGAGAAACAGTGTTTGCAAAAACATTCATTCATTCTTATAATTTTGTGATTCTCACTTTCTTATTAGTTTCCTTCGACTTACTAATAAATGTTGAATACAATTTCATTTGTGCATAAGGGTCGGTCGAGTGCAACTGTTTGTTGCGCCAAATAATAACAATATCATGACGAAAGATCATTTATTATTATAAATGACGATTATAAGACTTTAAAAACATAAAACGAATAAATCAACATATAATCAAAAATAAACAGTAATTGTAAATAAAATGTCATGATACATGCAAAGAAATTAAAATCAAAAGAAATAACAATTTGGCACAACAAATATGGGGGACAAACCGCCACGCATTGTTACCTCGAAAACAATGCCGAAAGAACAAATGTTCTGACCCAATCGAAGAGCAAGAAACGATCAAAATATATTACCTCGTAAAATGGCGTAAGCTCAAGTGTATCCTAATAATTCCTAAAATATGATACACTTAAATCTTAGAGTCGACTGACTTGCTCAGTGGTCAATGACGAAGTGACCGATAGACCACGGTGCTATAATACACCCTATTAAAATTATAATTAAAATAGATTTACCTCCCCTTAATCACAAATGGATTTAAGACTTGTAAATCCTCATATATTGGTACTTGAACGTCATTGAAATATCTACTAGCCATATGTTAATCTCAAACCGGTACCAAGAAGACTGCATATTCTGAATCTAGTTCAGGTGACCGTATCATGTAAAAGTAGAGCAAAACAAATTTTTGATTCAAAAAAAATTCAGACTGTCCCTTTAAGATATTTTGGTAGCCTACAAATATAATTCTTACCGTATTAATTTGTGGTTTCCGTCGATGTGCCACAAGGCTCTTGGTGCTCATTGTAGGCTCTCCTCTCACATATAAAAGCAATCGTCTAAATAAAACACCTTCTGGATTTACAGCTTTCAATGCTCCTGTACTCTGCATTTTTTAATGCAGTTACTGTCCTATATTCAGCATCTGGGAATTTATCCTTTAAGTTTTTAATTAATTCTTTCAAATCCGATTTCCCAATGTTGCTGTATGGCCTAGCCGAAATACCATATAACTCCAAGCTTTATTGTATTGACACTTAATCTTAATAGCTTTGCTATATCAGTTAATTTAAAATCACATTCTATGAGTTCCTCCAGGCAATCATAGGCGTACGAGCCAGGGGTGCTGCAGCCCCCCCCCCCCCCTGACTCGGGCAAAAATGAGTTTTTTCGGGCAATTGTCAAATTTTTCGGGCAGCGCTCGAAAAAATGTAAAATAACGTTTTTGCTGATCCTGAGGTAGAGTTAGTCTGAGCTTCCCAGCCCGTCTCGGGGAAATTTCTTCTTGGCTTCTGTTGGCGCCCGAAAAATTGTAAAATAATGTTTTGGTCAAGAAAATCTTTCAAATATTAGAAAATCCCTTCGACCACCAGAACAAAGTGCCCGAAATCCGATGATCTGAGCTTCCCAGCCCGTTTAGGGAAATTTTGTTTGGAGCCCGAAATTGGTAACTACATAATATTAATCGACAGACCAGATCTTCTATTTTATTTAAAAATCAGTCCAGTTCGAATGGATAAGTCGAACTTGCTTTTTGAGATTCGTTAAGATCTTGAGATTGTTTTGCAGTTTGACAATGACTCCAGCTATTATCAAAGGCCTTTCTGTGTTATATACACATACCTAATTTTAATAGGTAGGATATAGCCAATGTTTGCATGTAACTAATTCCATGCCTTACGCATTCAGTTCAGTATAATAATTTCATTTCAAGATTTCCATGCCATAAGACTGCAGATTGTGATCATTCAAATCTTTGCATTTCAATCTTCGTGACTCTATCAAATTAATTCTTGTGTGATCCGTCTGATTAAGCAGACCCGAATCTTTAACAGGTTGATAATTGAAAATGTTGTCCAAACCAAAGACCCCGGCACCAAGTGGCCAATTTCTATGAACTAGATTCAGAGGTTCTGAAAGCTAAACATGAAATATATCGCAGAATAAGCTTCACTTCTCCAATGCAATTGATCTTCTTTCCATTATGTATAATCATGATCTGATAGATTTTCTTCCTGAATTTTCAAACGTGGTAAAATTGCTGTGTACCATTTCTGCTCTGCAGAACGCTCATTCAGTGCGTTGAGAAGACTGAAAACTTATCTGAGAAGCACCATGGGCAAGGAACGTTTGAGCCACCTCGCATTGATCAACATCGAACGATTTTATGCCAATGCTGTGATTGAAAATGATATGGACAGAATCATCGATGTCTTTGCTAGTCGCAAAAATCGCAAATCACATTTCTTTTAAAAGGGACGCCTCAATTTTCAGACTATGACTATATTCGCTATCAGCAGTGTACGTGTTTTGCTTTGCTAGTTGATGTAAACTGTGAAAACGCCATGGCCAAAGATTAATCCACATTCATTTTCGTGCTGTTCGTTTAGTAGGCTACCTTCTGCGCAGATGTGGTATTCATCGGCAGACGACAGTCACATCAGTTTTTTCAATTATAATTGAAATTCTTGATGTATGAATGATCACTTTTTCTTACACTGTATGTATATGGTGAAAATAAATTGGTCATTTGGGCATCATGCATATTTTTCGGGCAAAAATGGTTCAGCCCCCCCCCCCCCCTAGAAAAATCAGCCCGTACGCCTATGATTTAGATGAAACTTGGTATGATTGTTTGTATTAACTTTGGGATAAACCCTATTGAAAATCAGAAACGACGATAACATATTTTATGAGTTATTGCCCTTGACTTATAAAACACGTTAATTTTTCAGCCCATTACACTCTCAAAGTTGTGGACACGATAGACAGCTGGTTTCTTGGTGTATTTTGATGAAACTTGCTGTGAGTTTTAATAATCACCCAAGGATTAAGCCTATTAAAAATCTGACGAAGCAAAAAATATTACATGGGTTATTGCCCTTGCTTTTTTAGATTATGTTGTGGACACGATATAGTGCTTGTTTCTTGATGGCACAGTTTTTGACAGATGTTTCATTTACTGATAGTTCTTGTCAACCTCCCGGACGACTTGGCTGCCATTACAAAAGTGGGCGTATTATGATGGGGCATCGCTATTTTTATTATAATTTGTCATATTTATAATTTTGGTTTCTTTCCTAGGTTTTTTTGGCAATAAATATAATATTTTACAATTAATATAATCGCATGGAATATTTGGGGTTGATTACAGTTATGGAATATGACGGTATCTTCATTCAGTTCAATTGTGACTCCATATCTCATCATCAGGTCCCCTATATACTGCCATAATGGTGCGACTTCTTTACATTGTACAAATAAATGTTCACATGTTTCATCCGATATTTCACAGAAGGTACATAGGTTTGTGTTAGATATTTTCATCTTAAATAGACGAACATTAATATTCAATACCGGTATTCTTAATAAAATTTCATATTGCATTTCGACTATTTTTGGATTGTGTACTGTTAATCTAGCTATATTATATAATTCATTCCAGTTAAAACTTGAATTTGGATAGATTTCTTGCCATTTCAATTCATTATTTCTGATAATAGTATATTTGTTTAATAATATATCATATATATGCCGATTACATTTATTGTCAAAGAGAGATGTGTAGTAAAGCGGTTTAACTGGCCCTACTTGTTTTGAATTTTGATTTTTGTCGGAATATAAGACAAATTTACGTCTTAATCTCTCATAATCTAGATACGTGCCTTTTTTTAATTTATATAAATTTTTTAGTTCCTTAAACGGATAAAGGTCACCCTTTATATCTTGTAAATCAGAGTCAAATCTTATACCTTTATCATACCATTTTTTTTATGAATAAGTCGCTTGGAGTTGTATACCATAATAAATGAGTTTTTGACACTATTTGTTTCTTGTTGACATTATTACAAAAAAGTCCATGAATGAAACACATCTTTCCAGAATGGGTTTTCAATGTGAAGGGTTTTTAAAAAGTATGGACCACAAGAAAATAACTTTTCATAAAATTTTGGGGTGTTTGTTATAAATTTATATTTATCATAGTTCTCCCATAGACGTTTGATCCAAGCAATTTTCTGTGAATGGTTAAAGGACCTGATATCTGGTGCTCTTAAACCTCCATAATCATAATTTAGTTTTAGTCTATCACGTTTGATTTTGTCTGGTTTGTTTTTCCAAATAAATTTATAGAACATTCCTTCAATGTCTTTAAATATTGAATCAGTAGGATTAGGTAGTGATTGGAGAAGATGAATAAATTTAGGCAAAGTCAACGATTTAATAACACAAACCCTACCTATTAGTGTCAATGGTCGCCATGACCACAATGCCAGTAACTGTTTTGCATTTTTAATCTGTTCATGATAATTTTTATATTTCCACTTTCCCAGATTAGGCTGGTATCTTTACAGATTTTATCTCGCAAGTTTCTTTTAGGTCCTATCCACATTGCTTTTGTTTTAGTTATATTAGGTTTGAGTCCGGAGAGTGTATAAAATAGTTCTAAGGTATTTAATGTCTCTATTAAGGAAATTTCAGTACCGTCTAATAAAACTGCAGTATCGTCTGCGAATTGTGATAATAGTTTTTCTTCATTATTAATTGTATTAGCAACAGGTTATAGCTGTGGTATTGTCAAAAATGTAGTCCTATTCCTTGCATGTATTTCTTTGAGTTACCTCTGCAATTAGCCATGCAATTTAAGTTACCAAATTAAAATATTAAAATTATTTTTGTTTTGGCATGAAATATTTAAATCAGATGTATCAATTTTATTTTTGTCTTTGTGAAATACCTATACTATAATAAAAATGGATTGGATAAGTTTATATTTATATCGCAAAATAACAAAAATTTAATTTAAATTAAATTAAATTAAATTTTTGTTTCATATTTCAGAATTGAGCGGTTTTGGCGAGATGTATGGGAAGGCTGCATAGGATTGTTTTATAATCTGTTTTGCTATATGGAGGTCCATGATATGTTGAGGCCAACAGAGGAACATCATATTGAGGTTCTTCATTCTATATTCCAACCACGAATACATCAAAGCTTGGACGAATTCAGGAAGGCTTTAATAAACAGGTCTATGAGAACTGAAGGGGGTAGTACACCATTGCAAATTTGGACAAGAGGACAGATTCTTGATAATTTGGAAGATTTATCTGAGGTTTGTAAGGTTATTGATGTTGAAAGAGTTTATGATATGCTACTAAGAACTACATATTTTCCTGTTTTAAGCAGAACTTCAGCCTATACAAAAGTAATTTTCAATGGTATTAAATTTGTGTTGTTCACTCATTATTCAGGAATTGTTTTTAAAGGAAGACATTGTTCTTTATGGATCTTCCCAGGAAGATGTTATTGGTCTTGATATAGCAGGAGTAAACATTCCAGAAACTGTAACATCATTTGAGTAATGAAAAGCTAGGTGAACCCGATCGCCATGATGAGAGTGTGTTATCATTTTAAAATAAATAAGGTCTATCCAGAATAATTACAGTTTATTTTTTCTTTCAACTACATACATGTTACAAGAACTCTCAACCCCCCTCTCAATCACGAGCAGATGCTCACTCACAGTCAGGAGCAAAAACTTTCTGCAATTGTAGATGGATGGGGCAACGACAATGTACATCCAAAACGTGATAGTATATAAAAATCTCATCAAGTTAAGCCATGCCAAAACCATATGCAGGCACAATTATATTTATGAAAGTTTCTTCAAAGATTTTATATTCCTTAAAATGCTTAATATTACAAAAGGTGATGGATGGGGCACATGTATTTATGTGTGTCTATTGAAGCATGGTGAAAAATAATCAAGCCTTTGTTTATAGTCAGAGTAAAAAACTGGCACTCAATTAGTGAATGCAAAAGATGTCCTGTTGTTAAAGTAACATTATCCTCCTTACCCTTGACAAAATCAATCCAGGGTGTTACTATTCTACCACCTGAAACATAAAGATAGCTTACCAGACAAGGTAACATATGCCCAGCAGCCCAGTTTTTCAAAACAAGGTCCATCCATGTGTCATTATACAAACCCTACCAAATTTTATCAAAATCCAAAAACTTGAACATATAATAAAAAATGGTTTAAACAACTTGACTGATTTTCAATAGGCCTCAGTTTTTCTGACTCTCCCCTATCCATATGTTAAAATAGCTATCGGGGGAATAGTCAGAGACGACAAGTTTCGCGCACGAAGCAGACCATGCTTACTCTTTTCGAAACACCTGATGGTACTTCTCCACCACTACTATATAATTATTGCACCCGATTTTGTCATGCTCTGGACGATATTTTTTATTAACGGAATTGTTTTGCCTGTACGGATTTTTAATATTCGGAACAGGTCTTATTCAATCTTCTCAGTAGATTAATCAAAACAGAAACGTCCTTTTACCGCACATTTACCTGACGTCACAAGTCAGGGGGCATAACTTCAAACAACCTATTGCCTATTGGCTTCAGACAACAAAATTTAGTAAAAATCTGCAAAAGGTAGCCATATAATGAACAATATTAAGATAAGGAGAAAAAAAAGAAATGGACAAAACTATATTCAGTGGTAAAATTAACGTATATCTTGTGGTCATGTAGACCTCTTTATCGCTTGATCAAAGTTTAATTAATAATACAATATGCAATAATAAATTGATAAGTGTCTAATAGATCTTCTTCCCCTGCTGCTAATACTGGTTAACTCGTGCATATCAGAATCTCACTTCCCTACCATCTTCAAGATAGGTCATCTTAAGCCTTTATTGAAAGATAGGCGTCCACAGCCATATACGCCTAACGAAAAAGCCTTAAATTTAATCAAGAGTAAACTAAACTTTCTCAAACCTTTCGATATAGGTCCAATAACATCTATTTTAAGTTTCATCAAAATTGGTTGAAAACTTAGTAATAGCATATTCAAGATTTTGGGGCAAGGGCAATAACTCTGCTTCTAACGGTCGAAAAAAGCTCAAATTCGAACTTGATCTTCGTTTTCTGTATAGGTATACACCGTCAAAAACTAGCTTTGAGAGCGTTTACGAGCAAATGTTGGCGGACGGACAGGGGTGCCGACAATATACGTCCTCATAGAGAGATGAGGGCGTATAAAAAAGCAACATCAGATCGAAACTGTCTCCGAAATTACAGACCGGTCTCAAATCTGTCATTCCTCTCTAAAGTTGTTGAGAAAGTTGTAGTTTCGCAACTCAAGGAACATTTGGAACAGTATCATCTCCAAGAACCATTCCAGTCAGCCTACCGTAACAATCATAGTTGTGAGACGGCACTTGTCCGAGTAAGCAATGACTTGTTATGGATAACAAACATGTTATATTGTTTGTTCTTTTAGATTTGTCGGCCGCGTTTGACACTATTGATCATGACGTCTTGATGCATAGACTTGGACACCGACTAAACTTATCAGATACAGCATTGGGATTAATAAGATCATAATATTTAACTGACCGTGAACAAATAGTTTGTGTGAAATATTAAAAATCAAAACCTATTCGAATAGAATTTGAAGTTCCTCAAGGATCCGTCCTAGGACCGATTCTTTTCACTATTTATATCTGCCCTCTTGGTGATATTATCAGAAACCATAGTGTTTATTATCACCTTTTTGCCGATGATACCCAACTGTACCTCATGGGACCGGCCAGTGATATCACACAAAAACAATCTCAGCTCGAAACATGTATTGAGAGCATCAGAACATGGATGCAGAATAATTTCTTCAAACTGAACTCTGACAAAACTGAATTCATTACGATTGGACCCAACTAATTGTCAACTCCCTCATTACGTCACGGCTGGACTATTGTAACTCCCTCTTGATTTGCCTTCCTGCTTCTTCACTTGGAAATTTACAAAAGATACAGAATACGGCTGCAAGAATTATCACAAAGACAAAACCATATGAACACATCACACCTGTACTCAACACTCTTCACTGGCTCCCAATAAACCGACGCATTCAATATAAAGTCCTTCTTTTAACATATAAGTGTATTAATGGCCTTGTACCACAGTATCTGAGTGACTTAATTCAAATCAAATCTGGAGAACGTGAAACACGTTCATCATCTAAAAACTGTTTTGTTCAGCCCAGAACATTGCGTGTTTCTTGTGGGGACCGTTCTTTCTCAGCTGCAGCACCAAGGTTATGGAATAGGCTACCACATAACATAAAAGACTCTAATTCAGTTGAATTGTTCAAGACTTGTCTTAAGACACACTTGTTTACATGTGAATATCAAATGTGACAGAGATACTCAGCACCACTGAGTAGAATTTTTCTAGAAATTAGGCGCTATGCAAATGCATTATTATTATTACTCATTTTATTTCGACATACTTTTTTACAACCCGAAAATAGGACCGTATCGACTGATACTAATATAATTTTACACAATGTTCAGGGTTTATCTATTCATATACAAGATCTACAGAAACACAGGAAAATGCTAGGTGATATCATTTGTTTAACAGAAACATGGCTAAATAATTCAATAACTCCAACAAAACTTATAAATTGTTTCCTTCTTTACCACCAACCTCGAAGCAGCAGTTATGATGACACTAAAGATTTCAAATTTTTTTAAAAAAAAAAGGGGCATGGAAGAGTAGGAATTTATTATAAAGAAGAAATGAAAAGGGAAATGAATGGAGTTTTACGTCCTATTTTTCTGCACCTATATGGGCTAATTGAGGACGGGCAAACGCCATGCAGTGTGCAATGAGGGAAATTTTGCCAGGACAGCGGCATTAGCCTGCTCTTATTTTCGATTTCCAACTGTCGAGGGATCTTAAACGTGCAGAGCCAATAGCACACAGGGCCTCGGTTTATTGTCCCATGCAAACGACTTTTCAATGTCAGCCCCTCCGACCTGCATCACTGACAGGGGGAAACCGGGTTGAAAAATGCGAACGTGTCATCTCGACCCATGCCGGGATTGAACCCTGGACCTTCAGGTTAGCGAGCAAGCGTCTAACTCACAGAAAAAAAATGTCTTTAATTTGGGAGTTTTAAAAATAGAACACATTACTTTGAATATTCTGGATAGGAATATTAACGTAATTGTTATCTATAGACCACCTGTTTGTCGATTAGAATTATTTCTCCAAATGTTACAAAGATCACTAGTTGAATTACAAGAATCTGGTGTATGTTATTATGGGAAATTTCAATCAAAATATCTTGGAGAGTCATTTGTCTATACTTAATTGTTTTCAAAAATTTGGTTTTCAACAACTTGTTCAGCATTACACTAATGAAGGCGAAACACATAGATCATATTTATATCAGTAAAGGAATTCCGTCACATAATGTTCACATTTCACACATACCTGTATATTATAGCTACCATGAAGCTATAAAAATTACCATACTATAAGTTATATTGATACAAGATTGAATCTACCCTTTCACAAAACTTTTTACTAAAAATGAGGGAGTGAACACCAGACTTTAGGGGTTTGAAGTTCAAAAAGTCTTACAGCTATCAGGTAAAGTATCATGGGCCACGCTCAGTGCTGTTCACAGCTCTAGTTTTTTATTTTTTGCGTGGCAAATCTTTCGGTTTGTCACGCTTTGTTTTCGTTATTTTTTTTTTTTTATTTTTTATTGCAGGGCGTACTTCGTACGCCCTGCTTTGTTTTCGTTTTGATTATTGCAGGGCGTACTTCGTACGCCCTGCTTTGTTTTCGTATTGATTATTTTTTTTTTTTTCGTCGGTCGGTGCACCTATTTCTCAGCAATGGTACTATGTACTAAAAAACAGATTTCGTGACGTTTTCTGACTTGTGGCTAAATTTAATATGAATGTAAAACGAAATTTTTCTGAGCAACATTAAGCGACATTAGCAACAAACATAAAATGGGATCTAGAGACCGTATTTATCAACCGATTTTGCTCAAATTACTTTCATCGTATTTCTTGTAACAAAGGACATATAATAGAACTTTAAAATATTCGATTACATGAAAATCGTTCGTCACTTTTTCTTGCCGTAATTAATCGAAGTATGATTTTTTGTTTGATTTTCAACGGATCAATATGAAACTTCTATGATGTAGACCTACGGCAAGTGCAAATAATTCCCCACACTCAAAATTTTTGCATCACTTCCGGTTTTGATGATATCACTTCCGGTTACATCACTTCCGGTAAAACTTATTTATGATAAAATTAGGGTGTGCATAATTTTAGTGTCATTATTACAAACCGTTATGACCAAAAAAATATATACCGGAAGTTATAGTTTGGCCGCCATATTGGTTAGAGTCATTTTTCCAAAATTTTTATTCAGAATAATTTTGTAATCAGACATTCACGATTTTGATGTTAATCGGAGCATTAAAGATTTGTCGACACTTCCTTGAGAGCCGAATTTCGATTTTCGATTTTGACTTTTTTGTATAACGGAATGTTTTTTTCCAAAGTTTAGATGCTTGTATCACATGACCTTGACCTTGGATGACCTCCATATTACTCACAGTGATACCTTGCGACCTTGACCTTCTGATGACCTTTTGACCTTTGGGGTCAGACCACTTAAACTTATTTTATTGGGCTCCAAACATGGCTTTTTTAGCATATTGCCAGTGCTGTAGCGCAAAACCTAACTGGAATAACACCCTAATGTTTGTTGATTTTTAATGTACTCTTTAAAAGGTTTCAAATAATATCAGATTTGGCGATGTCAAAATTGAATTTAAGAAAATGTTGCGATTTTGATCAAAATTTAAAGGCTTCTATCTCGAGAACTTGACCTCAGATCATCTTGATATTTACAGATCTCATAAAGATTTATGAGAGCTTTAACATGATGTATTCATTTTTCATGTCCGACACGTGCTTTCTGTTTTAGAGGTTTGACTCAAAGGTGATTTTGCATCTTTAAAGCGTTTTTACATGGGCCCTAATATAGAGCAATAATTTTTTCGGATCCGTAATGCTGAGTTCCTCAGGTTTCCAAAAATATGAAACACTTCTATGTAACTAGCATATTTCCATAATCCATACTTTAACATGGGACAATAATAGGTATGTCGGTTAATTGATTGTTTAAACAGTGTCACTATTAATAGAGTCAGTAAGTTTGACATGTTCAAGTTAAAGGGGCTCTACCTCGATTTTTGTTAGATATGAATTATATTCAGTTTACGCATTAAAGGGTGGTCTAGGATAGACTAGGATGGACTAATCTACGGCATGTTGAAAATTTAACTTACTGAAGCACCCTGTAGGCACGCCCACTGCTTAATTGACCCACTTTCTTATTTATTTATGAACCGATTTTCTTCAAAATTTGCACATACCTTTATGTTCGGATAGTGATTTAAAGAAAAATACAAAATTTGTGATGTGCGCATGCGCAATGCTAACTTTTTGCAGGGCGTACTTTACAAGTACGCCCTGCTTTGTTTTGCAAATGATTATTTGCAGGGCGTACTTTACAAGTACGCCCTGCTTTGTTTTGCAAATGATTATTCTTTTTTTTTTTTTTTTTTTTTTTTTTTCGATTTTTTGACAGAGCACAGGGACAAAACGGCACATAGTACGGTAATTTTCGTACCATGTCGTATTTGTAAAACGCGCTCATTAGATTTTAAATGTATTACGGAACAGTTATGCAAATTTGATTATGCATAAATTATGCATCCATGAAATATTTCGGACAGTACTGGGAGTCGTATTTACACTTCGATTTGCATAGAGTTTCTCGTATTGTATTGTACATATTTAACGACATAGTATCGCTTTATAAAAAATGTCAATTTGCAAAAATATTTGCAACTTTTTGTAGCAAAACTATTTTAGCTCAATACTAAAATGTTTGCTTATCGATCGATCTGAAATTTTATATATACATTACTATTATGGAGATAAACATAAACCCGTTTTCAGAAATTTTGCAACTTTTTTGGTTTTTGCTAAAAATGCTCATAAAGTTCGATTTTCAACTTTTTACCTTTTACAGATATGCTGAAATAAATATATGCATGTCACTAGACATATCATTTGACATAAATTTAGTGAAAAAAATTGTACCAGAAACGTCAAATCTTCCGCCATCTTGGATAATAGTAACATATCTTTAAATTGCTACTTGTCTTTTAATTATTATCCGATTTTCATGATTCTGGTACTCATCGAAACGTTAGTCGTTTAAGACCAATGTCTAGGTATCCGAATTTTGAAATTTTATTTTGCTTTCTAGTAATTTTTAATTGAAATTATTTTAGAATTGCTCAATATTAGAAGTCATTTTTCTCGTGACCTTGACCTCCCAGGACCTTGAATTTCTCATGACACCAAGTTCTCGACAATATCTATCCACTGGTATTTTCATTTTTTGTTTTTGACCGTAACTTTCGATTTTATAAACGATTGAAAAAAGTTTAAAATTTGTTTTAAATGGCTCTAGCAGCTACCCTTTTTGTGCAAATATCATAATTTTTGCATATTCGTAATCTACGCATCAAGACGCATCCAATGATGTATAATATGCATACCTTTCAAGCATATTATTCAAAATGTACCAATGTGCAATGTTTTTAAATAGAGGTATTTCGGTTAATTAGTGTCAGTGACCCTGTCAACACAGATATAAATCAAAGTTTAGGGTGTTAAGTTAAAGCTATGTTCACACTGTTTCCTGATAACTATTTCTTGTGTCCAGTTATAACATATAAGCACACTCTAGGTTGCATTGAACAGCATCATGCTGTAATTTATGCAAACGGAACTACATTTAAAGGTACATTTCCACTTAATTTACCAACTTTTTTATTTCTTATCCGAATTTTATGAAACTTGGTACGTATATGCATGATCGGATTGCGAATTCAGGGGAAATGTTAGATTTAGGTTCTGCGCATGCGCATTATCAACTTTCTTAATTCTCATCCAAATTTCTTCAAAATTGACATATATGTGCATAATCAGATTCGAAATATCATGGAAATATTGAATTTGTGTAGTGCGCATGCGCATCGCCAACTTTCTTATTTCTTATCCGAATTTCTTCAAAATTGGCATGTATGTGTATAATTAGATTCAAAATATGGATATATTGAATTTGTGTAGTGCGCATGCGCATCGCCAACTTTCTTATTTCTTATCAAAATTTCTTCAAAATTGACATGTATGTGTATAATTAGATCCGAAATGTCATGGATATATTGAATTTGGTAGTGCGCATGCGCATCGCCAACTTTCTTATTTCTCATCCGAATTTCTTTAAAATTGACATGTATGTGTAAAATTAGATCCGATATATCAACATTATATTGAATTTGTGTAGCGCGCATGCGCATCGCCAATTTTCTTATTTCTTACCCGAATTCCTTCAAAATCTGTTTGTGTCGCATGTGCTATAAGAGTATGAGTTCAGGGCATGCACAAGAAATATTGCCGCACCGGTCGTACCTTTGTGTCGTAACAAGCCCTGCATCAGTACTGTTATCTGAACAGTTCTAGTTGCAGGGCGTACTTTACAAGTACGCCCTGCTTTGTTTTGCAAATGATTATTCTTTTTTTTTTTTTTTTTTTTTTTTTTCGATTTTTTGACAGAGCACAGGGACGAAACGGCACATAGTACGGTAATTTTCGTACCATGTCGTATTTGTAATACGCGCTCATTAGATTTTAAATGTATTACGGAACAGTTATGCAAATTTGATTATGCATAAATTATGCATCCATGAAATATTTCGGACAGTACTGGGAGTACGCGCTCATTAGATTTTAAATGTATTACGGAACAGTTATGCAAATTTGATTATGCATAAATTATGCATCCATGAAATATTTCGGACAGTACTGGGAGTCGTATTTACACTTCGATTTGCATAGGGTTTCTCGTAATGTATTGTACATATTTAACGACATAGTATCGCTTTATAAAAAATGTCAATTTGCAAAAATATTTGCAACTTTTTGTAGCAAAACTATTTTAGCTCAATACTAAAATGTTTTCATATAATGCGATCGATCTGAAATTTTATATATACATTACTATTATGGTGTTAAACCTAAAGCCGTTTTCAGAAATTTTGCAACTTTTTTGGTTTTTGCAAAAAATGCTCATAAAGTTCGATTTTCAACTTTTTACCTTTTACAGATATGCTGAAATAAATATATGCATGTCACTAGACATATCATTTGACATATATTTAGTGAAAAAAATTGTACTGGAAAGGTCAAATCTTCCGCCATTTTGGATCATACCAATATTGCTTAAATTGGTTATAAGTTTTTTATTTATTATCCGATTTCTATGATTTCGGTAATAATTGAAACCTTAGTCGTTTGGCTACATTTGCTAGACATCCGAATTTTGAAATTTTACTTTGACTTCTTTGAATTTTTAATTGAAATTTTTCAATATTTTTTTTCTTTTGCTCAATTTTTGAAGTCATTTTTCACGTGACCTTGACCTCCCATGACCTTGCATTTCTCATGACTCCAAGTTCTTGACAATATCTATCCAGTGGTACTTTCATTTTTTGTTTTTGACCGTAACTTCCGGTTTTATAAGCGATTGAAAATAGTTTAAAATTTGTTTTAAATGGCTCTAACAGCTACCCTTTTTGTGCAAATATCATATTTTTGTAGATTCGTAATCTACGCATCAAGACGCATCCAATGAGGTATAATATGCATACCTTTAAAGCATATTATTCAAAAAAACCAATGTTCAATGTACATGTATTTGGATAGAGGTATTTCGGTTAATTAGTGTCAGTGACCCTGTCAACACAGATATAAATCAAAGTTTAGGGTGTTAATTTAAAGCTATGTTCACACTATTTTCTGATAACTATTTCTTGTGTCCAGTTAGAACATATAAGAACACTCTAGGTTGGATTGAACAGCGTTATGCTGTAGGTTATGCATATGGAACCACATTTAAAGGTACATTTCCACTTAATTTACCAACTTTTTTATTTCTCATCCGAATTTTATGAAACTTGGTACGTATATGCATGATCAGATTGCAAATTCAGGGGAAATGATTGAATTAGGTTCTGCGCATGCGCATTATCAACTTTCTCAATTCTCATCCAAATTTCTTCAGAATGGACACATATGTGTATAATCAGATTCGAAATATCAGGGATATATTGAAATTGTGTAGTGCGCATGCGCATCGCCAACTTTCTTATTTCTTATCCGAATTTCTTCAAAATTGACATACATGTGTATAATTAGATTCAAAATATCATGGATATATTGAAATTGTGTAGTGCGCATGCGCATCGCCAACCTTCTTATTTCTTATCCGAATTTCTTCAAAATTTACATGCATGTGTATAATTAGATTCGAAATATCATGAACATATTGAATTTGTACAGTGCGCATGCGCATAGCCAACTTTCTTATTTCTTATCCGAATTTCTTCAAAATTTACATGGATGTGTATAATTAGATTCGAAATATCATGAACATATTGAATTGGTGTACTGCGCATGCGCATCGCCAACTTTCTTATTTCTTATCTGAATTTCTTCAAAATTGACATGGATTTGTATATTAAGATCCGATATATCATGAATATATTGAATTTGTGTTGTGCGCATGCGCATCGCCAACTTTCTTATTTCTTACCCGAATTCCTTCAAAATCAGTTTGTGTCGCATGCGCTATAAAAATATGAGTACAGGGCATGTACAAGAAATATTGCCGCACCGGTCGTATCTTTGTGTCGTAACAAGCCCTGCATCAGTACTGTTACCTGAACAGTTCTAGTCTTTTTTTTTTGCAGGGCGTACTTTACAAGTACGCCCTGCTTTGTTTTGCAAATGATTATTCTTTTTTTTTTTTTTTTTTTTTTCGATTTTTTGACAGAGCACAGGGACGAAACGGCACATAGTACGGTAATTTTCGTACCATGTCGTATTTGTAATACGCGCTCATTAGATTTTAAATGTATTACGGAACAGTTATGCAAATTTGATTATGCATAAATTATGCATCCATGAAATATTTCGGACAGTACTGGGAGTCGTATTTACACTTCGATTTGCATAGGGTTTCTCGTAATGTATTGTACATATTTAACGACATAGTATCGCTTTATAAAAAATGTCAATTTGCAAAAATATTTGCAACTTTTTGTAGCAAAACTATTTTAGCTCAATACTAAAATGTTTGCATATAATGCGATCGATCTGAAATTTTATATATACATTACTATTATGGTGTTAAACCTAAAGCCGTTTTCAGAAATTTTGCAACTTTTTTGGTTTTTGCAAAAAATGCTCATAAAATTCGATTTTCAACTTTTTACCTTTTACAGATATGCTGAAATAAATATATGCATGTCACTAAACATATCATTTGACATATATATAGTGAAAAAAATTGTACTGGAAACGTCAAATCTTCCGCCATTTTGGATCATACCAATATTGCTTAAATTGGTTATAAGTTTTTTATTTATTATCCGATTTCTATGATTTCGGTAATAATTGAAACCTTAGTCGTTTGGCTACATTTGCTAGACATCCGAATTTTGAAATTTTACTTTGACTTCTTTCAATTTTTAATTGAAATTTTTTAATAATTTTTTTCTTTTGCTCAATTTTTGAAGTCATTTTTCACGTGACCTTGACCTCCCATGACCTTGCATTTCTCATGACTCCAAGTTCTTGACAATATCTATCCAGTGGTACTTTCATTTTTTGTTTTTGACCGTAACTTCCGGTTTTATAAGCGATTGAAAATAGTTTAAAATTTGTTTTAAATGGCTCTAACAGCTACCCTTTTTGTGCAAATATCATAATTTTTGTAGATTCGTAATCTACGCATCAAGACGCATCCAATGAGGTATAATATGCATACCTTTAAAGCATATTATTCAAAAAAACCAATGTTCAATGTACATGTATTTGGATAGAGGTATTTCGGTTAATTAGTGTCAGTGACCCTGTCAACACAGATATAAATCAAAGTTTAGGGTGTTAATTTAAAGCTATGTTCACACTATTTTCTGATAACTATTTCTTGTGTCCAGTTAGAACATATAAGAACACTCTAGGTTGGATTGAACAGCGTTATGCTGTAGGTTATGCATATGGAACCACATTTAAAGGTACATTTCCACTTAATTTACCAACTTTTTTATTTCTCATCCGAATTTTATGAAACTTGGTACGTATATGCATGATCAGATTGCAAATTCAGGGGAAATGATTAAATTAGGTTCTGCGCATGCGCATTATCAACTTTCTCAATTCTCATCCAAATTTCTTCAATATTGACATGTATGTGTATAATTATATTCGAAATATCAGGGATATATTGAAATTGTGTAGTGCGCATGCGCATCGCCAACTTTCTTATTTCTTATCCGAATTTCTTCAAAATTGACATACATGTGTATAATTAGATTCAAAATATCATGGATATATTGAAATTGTGTAGTGCGCATGCGCATCGCCAACCTTCTTATTTCTTATCCGAATTTCTTCAAAATTTACATGGATGTGTATAATTAGATTCGAAATATCATGAACATATTGAATTTGTGTAGTGCGCATGCGCATCGCCAACTTTCTTATTTCTTATCCGAATTTCTTCAAAATTTACATGGATGTGTATAATTAGATTCGAAATATCATGAACATATTGAATTGGTGTACTGCGCATGCGCATCGCCAACTTTCTTATTTCTTATCCGAATTTCTTCAAAATTTACATGGATGTGTATATTAAGATCCGATATATCATGAATATATTGAATTTGTGTTGTGCGCATGCGCATCGCCAACTTTCTTATTTCTTACCCGAATTCCTTCAAAATCAGCGCTATAAAAATATGAGTACAGGGCATGTACAAGAAATATTGCCGCACCGGTCGTATCTTTGTGTCGTAACAAGCCCTGCATCAGTACTGTTACCTGAACAGTTCTAGTTTTTTTTTTTTTTCGATTTTTTGACAGAGCACAGGGACGAAACGGCACATAGTACGGTAATTTTCGTACCATGTCGTATTTGTAATACGCGCTCATTAGATTTTAAATGTATTACGGAACAGTTATGCAAATTTGATTATGCATAAATTATGCATCCATGAAATATTTCGGACAGTACTGGGAGTCGTATTTACACTTCGATTTGCATAGGGTTTCTCGTAATGTATTGTACATATTTAACGACATAGTATCGCTTTATAAAAAATGTCAATTTGCAAAAATATTTGCAATTTTTTGTAGCAAAACTATTTTAGCTCAATACTAAAATGTTTGCATATATTGCGATCGATCTGAAATTTTATATATACATTACTATTATGATGTTAAAACTAAAGCCGTTTTCTGAAATTTTGCAACTTTTTTGGTTTTTGCAAAAAATGCTCATAAAGTTCGATTTTCAACTTTTTACCTTTTACAGATATGCTGAAATAAATATATGCATGTCACTAGACATATCATTTGACATATATTTAGTGAAAAAAATTGTACTGGAAACGTCAAATCTTCCGCCATTTTGGATCATACCAATATTGCTTAAATTGGTTATAAGTTTTTTATTTATTATCCGATTTCTATGATTTCGGTAATAATTGAAACCTTAGTCGTTTGGCTACATTTGCTAGACATCCGAATTTTGAAATTTTACTTTGACTTCTTTGAATTTTTAATTGAAATTTTTTAATATTTTTTTTCTTTTGCTAAATTTTTGAAGTCATTTTTCACGTGTCCTTGACCTCCCATGACCTTGCATTTCTCATGACTCTAAGTTCTTGACAATATCTATCCAGTGGTACTTTCATTTTTTGTTTTTGATCGTAACTTCCGGTTTTATAAGCGATTGAAAATAGTTTAAAATTTGTTTTAAATGGCTCTAACAGCTACCCTTTTTGTGCAAATATCATAATTTTTGTAGATTCGTAATCTACGCATCAAGACGCATCCAATGAGGTATAATGTGCATACGTTTAAAGCATATTATTCAAAAAAAAACAATGTTCAATGTACATGTATTTGGATAGAGGTATTTCGGTTAATTAGTGTCAGTGACCCTGTCAACACAGATATAAATCAAAGTTTAGAGTGTTAATTTAAAGCTATGTTCACACTATTTTCTGATAACTATTTCTTGTGTCCAGTTAGAACATATAAGAACACTCTAGGTTGGATTGAACAGCGTTATGCTGTAGGTTATGCATATGGAACCACATTTAAAGATACATTTCCACTTAATTTACCAACTTTTTTATTTCTCATCCGAATTTTATGAAACTTGGTACGTATATGCATGATCAGATTGCAAATTCAGGGGAAATGATTGAATTAGGTTCTGCGCATGCGCATTATCAACTTTCTCAATTCTCATCCAAATTTCTTCAGAATTGACACATATGTGTATAATTAGATTCAAAATATCATGGATATATTGAAATTGTGTAGTGCGCATGCGCATCGCCAACCTTCTTATTTCTTATCCGAATTTCTTCAAAATTTACATGGATGTGTATAATTAGATTCGAAATATCATGAACATATTGAATTTGTGTGGTGCGCATGCGCATCGCCAACTTTCTTATTTCTTATCCGAATTTCTTCAAAATTTACATGGATGTGTATAATTAGACTCGAAATATCATGAACATATTGAATTGGTGTACTGCGCATGCGCATCGCCAACTTTCTTATTTCTTATCCGAATTTCTTCAAAATTTACATGGATGTGTATATTAAGATCCGATATATCATGAATATATTGAATTTGTGTTGTGCGCATGCGTATCGCCAACTTTCTTATTTCTTACCCGAATTCCTTCAAAATCAGTTTTTGTCGCATGCGCTATAAAAATATGAGTACAGGGCATGTACAAGAAATATTGCCGCACCGGTCGTATCTTTGTGTCGTAACAAGCCCTGCATCAGTACTGTTACCTGAACAGTTCTAGTTCTTTTTTTTTTTTTTTTTTTTTTTTTTTTTTTTGATTTCTTGACAGAGTACAGGGACGAAACAGCACATAGTACAGTAATGCTCGTACCATGTCGTATTTGTACTCCGCGGTCATTAGATTTTAAATGTAATACGGAACAGTTATGCAAATATGGTTATGCATAAATTATGCATCAATGAAATATTTCGGACAGTACTGGGAGTCGTATTTACACTTAGATTTGCATAGAGTTTCCTGTATTGTATTGTACGTATTTAACAACATAGTATCGATTTATAAAAAATCTCAATTTGCAAAAATATTTGCACCTTTTTGTAGCAAAACTATTGTAGCACTGTTCTAAAATGTTTACTTATAATGCAATCGATCTGAAATTCAAAGTATATAATACTATCATAATGATAAACCTAAATCCGTTTTCAGAAATTGTGCAACTTTTCTGGTTTTTGCAAAAATTGCACTTAAAGTTCGATATTCAACTTTTTACCTATCACAGATGCACAGAAATAAATACATGCATGTAACTAGACATATCATTAGACACAGATTTAGCAAAAAAAAATAGACCGGAAACGTCAAATCTTCCGCCATCTTGGATAATAGTAACATTTCTTTAAATTGCTACTTGTCTCTCAATTATTAGCCGATTTTCATGATTCTGGTACTCATCGAAACGTTAGTCGTTTAAGACCATTGTGTAGGGATCCGAATTTTGAAATTTTATTTTGCTTTCTTGTAATTTTTAATTGAAATTTTTTTAGATTGCTCAATATTAGAAGTCATTTTTCTTGTGACCTTGACCGCCCATGACCTTGAATTTCTCATGACACGAAGTTCTCGACAATATCTATCCACTGGTATTTTCATTTTTTGTTTTTGACCGTAACTTTCGGTTTTATAAGCGATTGAAAAAAAGTTTAAAATTTGTCTTAAATGGCTCTAGCAGCTACCCTTTTTGTGCAAATATCATAATTTTTGCATATTCGTAATCTACGCATCAAGACGCATCCAATGATGTATAATATGCATACCTTTCAAGCATATTATTCAAAATTGGCAAAAAATACCAACGTGCAATGTATTTAATAGAGGTATTTCGGTTAATTAGTGTCAGTGACCCTGTCAACACAGATATAAATCAAAGTTTAGGGTGTTAATTTAAAGCTATGTTCACACTGTTTTCTGATAACTATTTCTTGTGTCCAGTTATAACATAAAAGAACACTCTAGGTTGGATTGAACAGCGTCATGCTGTAATTTATGCATACGGAACTACATTTAAAGGTACATTTCCACTTAATTTACTAACTTTTTTATTTCTTATCCGAATTTTATGAAACTTGGTACGTATATGCATGATCGGATTGCGAATTCAGGGGAAATGTTAGATTTAGGTTCTGCGCATGCGCATTATCAACTTTCTTAATTCTCATCCAAATTTCTTCAAAATTGACATATATGTGCATAATCAGATTCGAAATATCATGGATATATTGAATTTGTGTAGTGCGCATGCGCATCGCCAACTTTCTTATTTCTTATCCGAATTTCTTCAAAATTGGCATGTATGTGTATCATTAGATTTAAAATATCATGGATATATTGAATTTGTGTAGTGCGCATGCGCATCGCCAACTTTCTTATTTCTTATCGAAATTTCTTCAAAATTGACATGTATGTGTATAATTAGATCCGAAATATCATGGATATATTGAATTTGGTAGTGCGCATGCGCATCGCTAACTTTCTTATTTCTTATCCGAATTTCTTTAAAATTGACATGTATAGGTATAATTAGATCCGATATATCAACATTATATTGAATTTGTGTAGTGCGCATGCGCATTGCCAACTTCCTTATTTCTTATCTGAATATCTTCAAAATTGACATGTATGTGTATAATTAGATCTGATATATCATGAATATATTGAATTTGAGTTGTGCGCATGCGCATCGCCAACTTTCTTATTTCTTACCCAAATTCCTTCAAAATTTGTTTGTGTCGCATGTGCTATAAGAGTATGAGTACAGGGCATGCACAAGAGATATTGCCGCACCGGTCGTACCTTTGTGTCGTAACAAGCCCTGCATCAGTACTGTTATCTGAACAGTTCTAGTTGCAGGGCGTACTTTACCAAGTACGCCCTGCTTTGTTTTGCAAATGATTATTGCAGGGCGTACTTTACAAGTACGCCCTGCTTTGTTTTGCAAATGATTATTGCAGGGCGTACTTTACAAGTACGCCCTGCTTTGTTTTGCAAATGATTATTCTTTTTTTTTTTTTTTTTTTTTTCGATTTTTTGACAGAGCACAGGGACGAAACGGCACATAGTACGGTAATTTTCGTACCATGTCGTATTTGTAATACGCGCTCATTAGATTTTAAATGTATTACGGAACAGTTATGCAAATATGGTTATGCATAAATTATGCATCCATGAAATATTTCGGACAGTACTGGGAGTCGTATTTACACTTCGATTTGCATAGGGTTTCTCGTAATGTATTGTACATATTTAACGACATAGTATCGCTTTATAAAAAATGTCAATTTGCAAAAATATTTGCAACGTTTTGTAGCAAAACTATTTTAGCTCAATACTAAAATGTTTGCTTATAATGCGATCGATCTGAAATTTTATATATACATTACTATTATGGTGTTAAACCTAAAGCCGTTTTCAGAAATTTTGCAACTTTTTTGGTTTTTGCAAAAAATGCTCATAAAGTTCGATTTTCAACTTTTTACCTTTTACAGATATGCTGAAATAAATATATGCATGTCACTAGACATATCATTTGACATAAATTTAGTGAAAAAAATTGTACTGGAAACGTCAAATCTTCCGCCATTTTGGATCATACCAATATTGCTTAAATTGGTTATAAGTTTTTTATTTATTATCCGATTTCTATGATTTCGGTAATAATTGAAACCTTAGTCGTTTGGCTACATTTGCTAGACATCCGAATTTTGAAATTTTACTTTGACGTCTTTGAATTTTTAATTGAAATTTTTTAATATTTTTTTTCTTTTGCTCAATTTTTGAAGTCATTTTTCACGTGACCTTGACCTCCCATGACCTTGCATTTCTCATGACTCCAAGTTCTTGACAATATCTATCCAGTGGTACTTTCATTTTTTGTTTTTGACCGTAACTTCCGATTTTATAAGCGATTGAAAATAGTTTAAAATTTGTTTTAAATGGCTCTAACAGCTACCCTTTTTGTGCAAATATCATAATTTTTGTAGATTCGTAATCTACGCATCAAGACGCATCCAATGAGGTATAATATGCATACCTTTAAAGCATATTATTCAAAAAAAACAATGTTCAATGTACATGTATTTGGATAGAGGTATTTCGGTTAATTAGTGTCAGTGACCCTGTCAACACAGATATAAATCAAAGTTTAGGGTGTTAATTTAAAGCTATGTTCACACTATTTTCTGAGAACTATTTCTTGTGTCCAGTTAGAACATAGGCTATAAGAACACTCTAGGTTGGATTGAACAGCGTTATGCTGTAGGTTATGCATATGGAACCACATTTAAAGGTACATTTCCACTTAATTTACCAACTTTTTTATTTCTCATCCGAATTTTATGAAACTTGGTACGTATATGCATGATCAGATTGCAAATTCAGGGGAAATGATTGAATTAGGTTCTGCGCATGCGCATTATCAACTTTCTCAATTCTCATCCAAATTTCTTCAGAATTGACACATATGTGTATAATCAGATTCGAAATATCAGGGATATATTGAAATTGTGTAGTGCGCATGCACATCGCCAACTTTCTTATTTCTTATCCGAATTTCTTCAAAATTGACATACATGTGTATAATTAGATTCAAAATATCATGGATATATTGAAATTGTGTAGTGCGCATGCGCATCGCCAACCTTCTTATTTCTTATCCGAATTTCTTCAAAATTTACATGGATGTGTATAATTAGATTCGAAATATCATGAACATATTGAATTTGTGTAGTGCGCATGCGCATCGCCAACTTTCTTATTTCTTATCCGAATTTCTTCAAAATTTACATGGATGTGTATAATTAGATTCGAAATATCATGAACATATTGAATTGGTGTACTGCGCATGCGCATCGCCAACTTTCTTATTTCTTATCCGAATTTCTTCCAAATTTACATGGATGTGTATATTAAGATCCGATATATCATGAATATATTGAATTTGTGTTGTGCGCATGCGCATCGTCAACTTTCTTATTTCTTACCCGAATTCCTTCAAAATCAGTTTGTGTCGCATGCGCTATAAAAATATGAGTACAGGGCATGTACAAGAAATATTGCCGCACCGGTCGTACCTTTGTGTCGTAACAAGCCCTGCATCAGTACTGTTACCTGAACAGTTCTAGTTCTTTTTTTTTTTTTTTTTTTTTTCGATTTTTTGACAGAGCACAGGGACGAAACGGCACATAGTACGGTAATTTTCGTACCATGTCGTATTTGTAATACGCGCTCATTAGATTTTAAATGTATTACGGAACTGTTATGCAAATTTGATTATGCATAAATTATGCATCCATGAAATATTTCGGACAGTACTGGGAGTCGTATTTACACTTCGATTTGCATAGGGTTTCTCGTAATGTATTGTACATATTTAACGACATAGTATCGCTTTATAAAAAATGTCAATTTGCAAAAATATTTGCAACTTTTTGTAGCAAAACTATTTTAGCTCAATACTAAAATGTTTGCATATAATGCGATCGATCTGAAATTTTATATATACATTACTATTATGGTGTTAAACCTAAAGCCGTTTTCAGAAATTTTGCAACTTTTTTGGTTTTTGCAAAAAATGCTCATAAAGTTCGATTTTCAACTTTTTACCTTTTACAGATATGCTGAAATAAATATATGCATGTCACTAGACATATCATTTGACATATATTTAGTGAAAAAAATTGTACTGGAAACGTCAAATCTTCCGCCATTTTGGATCATACCAATATTGCTTAAATTGGTTATAAGTTTTTTATTTATTATCCGATTTCTATGATTTCGGTAATAATTGAAACCTTAGTCGTTTGGCTACATTTGCTAGACATCCGAATTTTGAAATTTTACTTTGACTTCTTTGAATTTTTAATTGAAATTTTTTAATATTTTTTTTCTTTTGCTAAATTTTTGAAGTCATTTTTCACGTGACCTTGACCTCCCATGACCTTGCATTTCTCATGACTCCAAGTTCTTGACAATATCTATCCAATGGTACTTTCATTTTTTTGTTTTTGACCGTAACTTCCGGTTTTATAAGCGATTGAAAATAGTTTAAAATTTGTTTTAAATGGCTCTTACAGCTACCCTTTTTGTGCAAATATCATAATTTTTGTAGATTCGTAATCTACGCATCAAGACGCACCCAATGAGGTATAATATGCATACCTTTAAAGCATATTATTAAAAAAAAACAATGTTCAATGTACATGTATTTGGATAGAGGTATTTCGGTTAATTAGTGTCAGTGACCCTGTCAACACAGATATAAATCAAAGTTTAGGGTGTTAATTTAAAGCTATGTTCACACTGTTTTCTAATAACAATTTCACATGTCCAGTTATAACATATAAGAACACTCTAGGTTGCATTGAATAGCGTAATGCTGCAATTTATGCATACGGAACCACATTTAAAGGTACATTTCCACTTAATTTACCAACTTTTATATTTCTCATCCGAATTTATGAAACTTGGTACATATATGCATTATCGGATTGCGAATTAAGGGGAAATGTTAGATTTTGGTTCTGCGCATGCGCATTATCAACTTTCTCAATTCTCATCTAAATTTCTTGAAAATTGACATGTATGTGCATAATCAGATTCGAAATATCATGGATATATTGAATTTGTGTAGTGCGCATGCGCATCGCCAACTTTCTTATTTCTTATCCGAATTTCTTCAAAATTGACATGTATGTGTATAATTAGATTCGAAATATCATAGATATATTGATTTTATGTAGTGCGCATGCGCATCGCCAACTTCCTTATTTCTTATCCGAATTTCTTCAAAATTGACATGTATGTGTATAATTAGATTCGAAATATTATGGATATATTGAAATTGTGTAGTGCGCATGCGCATCGCCAACTTCCTTATTTCTTATCCGAATTTCTTCAAAATTGACATGTATGTGTATAATTAGATCCGATATATCATGAATATATTTAATTTGAGTTGTGCGCATGCGCATGGCCAACTTTCTTATTTCTTACCCGAATTCCTTCAAAATCAGTTTGTGTCGCATGTGCTATAAGAGTATGAGTACAGGGCATGCACAAGAAATATTGCCGCACCGGTCGTACCTTTGTGTCGTAACAAGCCCTGCATCAGTACTGTTATCTGAACAGTTCTAGTTTTGTTTGTTTTCCGATTTTTACGAAATTTGGTATGTACATGTATAATCGGATTCAAAACTTAGGGGAAATGTTAAATTTAGTTCTGCGCATGCGCAATAGCAACTTCCTTATTTCTTATCCAAATTTCTTCAAAAACGGTATGTATGTGTATAATTGAATTAGAAATATCATAGACATTTTGAATTTGTGAAGTGCGCATGCGCGTCGCCAACTTTCTTATTTCTTATCCGAATTTCATGAAACTTGGTATGCATAATTATATTCTGATTCGAAATATGATGGAGATATTGAATTTGTGTTTTGCGCATGCGCATTGCTAACTTTCTTATTTCTGAACCAAATTCATTCAAAATTGACATGCATGTGTATAATAAGATTCGAAATATCATGGACATATTAAATTTATGTAGCGCGCATGCGCATCGCCAACTTACTTATTTTTTATCAGAATTTCTTCAAAATTAGAATGTTTGTGTATAATCAGATTTGAAATTTCATGGATATAATAAATTTGTGTAGTGAGCATGCGCAGTAACAACTTTCTTCTTTCTCAACCGAATTGCATGAAACTTGGTCTGCATACGTATAGACTGATTCGGGATTTCATGGAAATAGAGTATTTGTGCAGTGCACATGCGCATTGCCAACTTTATTTTTTCTTGTTGAAATATTTTTAAACATGGTATGTATGTCTATAATCATAGTCTCAATTGCATTACCCTGTTGATCTCGCGCATTGAATTGTCAGTACAGTGCATGCGGAATCGAATATTGCCGCACCGTCGTAACTGTATGTCCTAACCCGCCCTGCACCAGTACTGTTAACTGTACAGTATTTTTGCAGGGCGTACTTCGTACGCCCTGCTTTGTTTTCGTATTGATTATTTTTGCAGGGCGTACTTCGTACGCCCTGCTTTGTTTTCGTATTGATTATTTTTTTTTTTTTTTTTTCGTCGAGTGTTGGGCCTATTTTTTGGAAATGGTAACATGTACGGAAAAACGGATTTCATGACGTTTTCTAACTCGTGACTCATTAAAAAATGAATGTAAAACGAAATTTTTCTGAGCAACATTAAGCGACATTAGCAACAAACATAAAATGGACTCCAGAGAACGTATTTATCAACCGATTTTGCTCGAATTACCTTCATCGTATTTCTTGTTAGAAGGGACAAATAATGGAACTTGAAAAAATTCGATTATATGAAAATCGTTCGTCACTTTTTCTTGCCGTAATTAATCGAAGTATGATTTTTTGTTTGATTTTAAACGGATCAATTTGAAATTTCTATGATGTATACTGTCGGCAATTGCAAATAATTCTGCACAATCGAATTTTTTTCATCACTTCCGGTTTCAATGATATCATGTTTTTTCACTTCCGGTTGTGTGATTTCTAATAAAACTGAGTTATGATAAAAATAAGGTATGCATAATGTTCATGCTCTTATAACAAACTGTTCAGATCAAAAAAATATTTACCGGAAGTTATAATATAGCCGCCATATTGGTTTTGGTTATTTTGATAAAATTGCTATTTTGAATCCATTTGTCATCCGACTTTCACAATTTTGATGTTAAACGAAGGATTAAAACTTTCTCTACAACTTATGGGAAGCCGATTTTTGATTTTCGATTTTGCTTTTTTTGTATAACTGAATGTTTTTTTCCAAAGTTTAGAGGCTTGTATCACATGACCTTGACCTTGGATGACCTTCATATTGAACATGATAATACCTTGCGACCTTGACCTTCTGATGACCTTTTGACCTTTGGGGTCAGATCAATATAACCTATTTTATAGGGCTCCAAACATGGCTTTTTTAGCATATTGCCAGTGCTGTAGCACAAAACCTAACTGGAATAACACCCTAATATTTGCTGATTTTTAATGTACTCTTTAAAAGGTTTCAAATAATATCAGATTTGGCGATGTCAAAATTCAATTTAAGAAAATGTTGCGATTTTGATCAAACTTTAAAGGCTTCTATCTCGAGAACTTAACCTCAGATGATCTTGATATTTACAGATCTCATAAAGATTTATGAGAGCTTTAACATGATGTATTCATTTTTCATGTCCGACACGTGCTTTCTGTTTTAGAGGTGTGACTCAAAGGTGATTTTGCATCTTTAAAGCGTTTTTACGAGGGCCCTAATATAGATAAAGCAATATTTTTTTCGGATTCGTAATGCTGAGTTCCTCAGCTTTCCGAAAATATGCAACACTTCTATGTAACTTGCATATTTCCATATCCCATACTTTAACCTGGGGCATTAATAGGTATATCGGTTAATTGACTGTATAAACAGTGTCACTATTAATAGAGTCAGTAAGTTTGACATGATTGTTAAAGTTAAAGGGGCTCTAACTCAATTTTTGTTAGATATGAATTATATTCAGTTTACGCATTAAAGGGAGGTCTAGGATGGACTAAACCACGGCATGCTGAAAATTTAACTTACTGAAGCACCCTGTAGCCACGCCCACTGCTTTATTGACCCACGTTCTTATTTATGATCCGATTTTCTTCAAAATTTGCACATACCTTTATGTTCGAATAGTGATTTAAAGAAAAATACAAAATTTGTGATGTGCGCATGCGCAATGCTAACTTTTTAGTTTGTTATCCGATTTTTACGAAATTTGGTATGTACATGTACAATCGGATTCAAAACTTATGGGAAATGTTAAATTTAGTTCTGCGCATGCGCAGTATCAACTTCCTTATTTCTTATTCAAATTTCTTCAAAATCGGCATGTATGTGTATAATTAAATTAGAAATATCATGGACATTTTGAATTTGTGAAGTGCGCATGCGCGTCGCCAACTTTCTTATTTCTTATCCGAATTTCATGAAACTTGGTATGCATAAGTATATTCCGATTCGAAATATGATGGAGATATTGAATTTGTGTTTTACGCATGCGCATTGCTAACTTTCTTATTTCTGAACCAAATTCATTCAAAATTGACATGCATGTGTATAATAAGATTCGAAATATCATGGACTATTAAATTTATGTAGTGCGCATGCGCATCGCCAACTTACTTATTTCTTAACAGAATTTATTCAAAATTAGCATGTTTGTGTATAATCAGATTTGAAATTTCATGGACATAATAAATTTGTGTAGTGAGCATGCGCAGTAACAACTTTCTTATTTCTCAACCGAATTGCATGAAACTTGGTCTGCATACGTATAGACTGATTCGGGATTTCATGGAAATAGAGTATTTGTGCAGTGCACATGCGCATTGCCAACTTTATTTTTTCTTGTTGAAATATTTTTAAACGTGGTATGTATATCTATAATCATAGTCTCAATTGCATTACCCTGTTGATCTCGCGCATTGAATTGTCAGTACAGTGCATGCGCTTTCGAATATTGCCGCATCGTCGTAACTGTATGTCTTAACCCGCCCTGCACCAGTACTGTTAACTGTACAGTTCTAGTTTTTTTTTTTTTTCGTCGAGTGTTGGGCCTATTTTTTGGAAATGGTAACATGTACGGAAAAACGGATTTCATGACGTTTTCTAACTCGTGACTCATTAAAAAATGAATGTAAAACGAAATTTTTCTGAGCAACATTAACCGACATTAGCAACAAACATAAAATGGACTCCAGAGCACGTATTTATCAACCGATTTTGCTCGAATTACCTTCATCGTATTTCTTGTTAGAAGGGACAAATAATGGAACTTGAAAAAATTCGATTATATGAAAATCGTTTGTCACTTTTTCTTGCCGTAATTAATCGAAGTATGATTTTTTGTTTGATTTTAAACGGATCAATTTGAAATTTATATGATGTATACTGTCGGCAATTGCAAATAATTCTGCACAATCGATTTTTTTTCTTCACTTCCGGTTTCAATGATATCATGTTTTTTCACTTCCGGTTGTGTGATTTCTAATAAAACTGAGTTATGATAAAAATAAGGTATGCATAATGTTCATGCTCTTATAACAAACTGTTCAGATCAAAAAAATATTTACCGAAAGTTATAATATAGCCGCCATATTGGTTTTGTTCATTTTGCTAAAATTGCTATTTTGAATCCATTTGTTATCCGACTTTCACAATTTTGATGTTAAACGAAAGATTAAAACTTTCTCTACAACTTATGGGAAGCCGATTTTTGATTTTCGATTTTGCTTTTTTTGTATAACTGAATGTTTTTTTCCAAAGTTTAGAGGCTTGTATCACATGACCTTGACCTTGGATGACCTTCATATTGAACATGATAATACCTTGCGACCTTGACCTTCTGGTGACCTTTTGACCTTTGGGGTCAGATCACTATTACCTATTTTATAGGGCTCCAAACATGGCTTTTTTAGCATATTGCCAGTGCTGTAGCACAAAACCTAACTGGAATAACACCCTAATGTTTGCTGATTTTTAATGTACTCTTTAAAAGGTTTCAAATAATATCAGATTTGGCGATGTCAAAATTCAATTTAAGAAAATGTTGCGATTTTGATTAAACTTTAAAGGCTTCTATCTCGAGAACTTAACCTCAGATGATCTTGATATTTACCGATCTCATAAAGATTTATGAGAGCTTTAACATGATGTATTCATTTTTCATGTCCGACACGTGCTTTCTGTTTTAGAGGTGTGACTCAAAGGTGATTTTGCATCTTTAAAGCGTTTTTACGAGGGCCCTAATATAGATAAAGCAATATTTTTTTCGGATCCGTAATGCTGAGTTCCTCAGGTTTCCAAAAATATGCAACACTTCTATGTAACTTGCATATTTCCATATCCCATACTTTAACCTGGGGCATTAATAGGTATGTCAGTTAATTGACTGTATAAATAGTGTCACTATTAATAGAGTCAGTAAGTTTGACATGTTAAAGTTAAAGGGGCTCTACCTCAATTTTTGTTAGATATGAATTATATTCAGTTTACGCATTAAAGGGAGGTCTAGGATGGACTAAACCACGGCATGCTGAAAATTTAACTTACTGAAGCACCCTGTAGGCACGCCCACTGCTTAATTGACCCACTTTCTTATTTATGAACCGATTTTCTTCAAAATTTGCACATACCTTTATGTTCGAATAGCGATTTAAAGCAAAATACAAAATTTGTGATGTGCGCATGCGCAATGCTAACTTTTTAGTTTGTTATCCGATTTTTACGAAATTTGGTATGTACATGTATAATCGGATTAAAAACTTAGGAGAATTGTTAAATTTAGTTCTGCGCATGCGCAATATCAACTTCCTTATTTCTTATTCAAATTTCTTCAAAATAGGTATGTATGTGTATAATTAAATTAGAAATATCATGGACATTTTGAATTTGTGAAGTGCGCATGCGCGTCGCCAACTTTTTTTATTTCTTATCCGAATTTCATGAAACTTGGTATGCATAAGTATATTCCGATTCGAAATATGATGGAGATATTGAATTTGTGTTTTGCGCATGCGCATTGCTAACTTTCTTATTTCTGAACCAAATTCATTCAAAATTGACATGCATGTGTATAATAAGATTCGAAATATCATAGACTATTAAATTTATGTAGTGCGCATGCGCATCGCCAACTTACTTATTTCTTACCAGAATTTCTTCAAAATTAGCATGTTTGTGTATAATCAGATTTGAAATTTCATGGACATAATAAATTTGTGTAGTGATCATGCGCAGTGACAACTTTCTTATTTCTCAACCGAATTGCATGAAACTTGGTCTGCATATGTATAGACTGATTCGGGATTTCATGGAAATAGAGTATTTGTGCAGTGCACATGCGCATTGCCAACTTTATTTTTTCTTGTTGAAATATTTTTAAACGTGGTATGTATGTCTATAATCATAGTCTCAATTGCATTACCCTGTTGATCTTGAGCATTGAATTGTCAGTACAGTGCATGCGCTTTCGAATATTGCCGCATCGTCGTAACTGTATGTCGTAACCCGCCCTGCACCAGTACTGTTAACTGTACAGTTCTAGTTGCAGGGCGTACTTCGTACGCCCTGCTTTGTTTTCGTTTTGATTATTTTTTTTTTTTTTTTTTCGTCTACGGCCCGGCCTATTTCTCGGACATGGTATTATGTATGGAAAAAATGATTCCATGACGTTTTCTCACTTGAGGTGAATTACAGTATAAAAGTAAAACGAAATTGATATGCGCAACATGAAGCGACATGAGCAACAAACATAAAATGGGCTCTAGAGACCGTATTTATCAGCCGATTTTGCTCAAATTACTTTCATCGTATTTCTTGTAACAAAGGAAACATAATAGAATTTTAAAATTTTCGATTACATGAAAATCGTTCGTCACTTTTTCTTGCCGTAATTAATCGAAGTATGATTTTTTGTTTGATTTTTAACGGATCAAAATGAAACTTATATTATGTAGACCTATGGCAAGTGCAAATAATTCCCCACACTCAAAATTTTTGCATCACTTCCGGTTTTGATGATATCACTTCCGGTTACATCACTTCCGGTAAAACTTATTTATGATAAAATTAGGGTGTGCATAATGTTAGTGTTATTCTTACAAACCGTTATGACCAAAAAAATATTTACCGGAAGTTATAGTTTGGCCGCCATATTGGTTCGAGTCATTTTTCCAAAATTTTTATTCAGAATAATTTTGTAATCAGACATTCACGATTTTGATGTTAATCGGAGCATTAAAGATTTGTCGACAGTTCCTTGGGAGCCGAATTTCGATTTTCGATTTTGACTTTTTTGTATAACGGAATGTTTTTTTCCAAAGTTTAGATGCTTGTATCACATGACCTTGACCTTGGATGACCTTCATATTACTCACAATGATACCTTGGGACCTTGACCTTCTGATGACCTTTTGACCTTTGGGGTCAGACCATTTAAATTTATTTTATAGGGCTCCAAACATGGCTTTTTTAGCATATTGCCAGTGCTGTAGCGCAAAACCTAACTGGAATAACACCCTAATGTTTGTTGATTTTTAATGTACTCTTTAAAAGGTTTCAAATAATATCAGATTTGGCGATGTCAAAATTGAATTTAAGAAAATGTTGCGATTTTGATCAAACTTTAAAGGCTTCTATCTCGAGAACTTGACCTCAGATGATCTTGATATTTACAGATCTTATAAAGATTTATGAGAGCTTTAACATGATGTATTCATTTTTCATGTCCGACACGTGCTTTCTGTTTTAGAGGTGTGACTCAAAGGTGATTTTGCATCTTTAAAGCATTTTTACGAGGGCCCTTATATAGATAAAGCAATATTTTTTTCGGATTCGTAATGCTGAGTTCCTCAGGTTTCCAAAAATATGCAACACTTCTATGTAACTTGCATATTTCCATATCCCATACGTTAACCTGGGGCAATAATAGGTATGTCAGTTAATTGGCTGTTTAAACAGTGTCACTATTAATAGAGTCAGTAAGTTTGACATGTAAAGTTAAAGGGGCTCTACCTCGATTTTTGTTAGATATGAATTATATTCAATTTACGCATTAAAGGGAGGTCTAAACTACGTCATGCTGAAAATTTAACTTACTGAAGCACCCTGTAGGCACGCCTACTGCTTAATTGACCCACTTTCTTATTTATGAACCAATTTTCTTCAAAATTTGCATATACCTTCATGTACGAATAATGAGGACTTAAAGGAAAATACAAAATATGAGTTGTGCGCATGCGCGATGCTAACTTTTTTTGTTTGTTATCCGATTTTAACGAAACTTGGCATGTACACGCATAATCGGATTTAAAACTTTGGGGAAATGTTAAATTTAGTTCTGCGCATGCGCAATATCAACTTCCTTATTTCTTATCTAAATTTCATCAAAATCGGTATGTATGTGTATAATTAGATTAGAAATATCATTGACATTTTGAATTTGTGAAGTGCGCATGCGCGTCGCTAACTTTCCTATTTCTTATCCGAATTTCATGAAACTTGGTATGTATATGTATATTCCGATTCGAAATGTAATACAAATATTGAATTTGTGTTTTGCGCATGCGCATTGCTAACTTTCTTATTTCTGAACCAAATTCATTCAAAATTGGCATGCATGTGTATAATAAGATTCTAAATATCATGGAAATATCAAATTTATGTAGTGCGCATGCGCATCGCCAACTTACTTATTTCTTAACAGAATTTAAACTTGATATGTATGTCTATAATCATAGTCTCAATTACATTACCCTATTGATCTGGAGCATTGAATTATCAGTACAGTGAATGCACAATCGTATATTGCCGCACCGTCGTAACTGTATGTCGTAACCCGCCCTGCACCAGTACTGTTAACTGTACAGTTCTAGTTTTTTTTTTTTTTCGTCTACGGCCCGGCCTATTTCTCGGAAATGGTATTATGTATGGAAAAAATGATTCCGTGACGTTTTCTCACTTGAGGTGAATTACAGTATAAAAGTAAAACGAAATTGATATGAGCAACATGAAGCGACACGAGGAACAAACATAAAATGGGCTCTAGAGACCGTATTTATCAGCCGATTTTGCTCAAATTACTTTCATCGTATTTCTTGTAACAAAGGACACATAATAGAACTTTAAAATTTTCGATTACATGAAAATCGTTCGTCACTTTTTCTTGCCGTAATTAATCGAAGTATGATTTTTTGTTTGATTTTTAACGGATCAATATGAAACTTCTATGATGTAGACCTATGGCAAGTGCAAATAAATCCCCACACTCAAAATTTTTGCATCACTTCCGGTTTTGATGATATCACTTCCGGTTACATCACTTCCGGCAAAACTTATTTATGATAAAATTAGGATATACATAATCTTAATGTTATTATTACAAACTGTTATGACCCAAAAAATATTTGCCGGAAGTTATAATTTGGCCGCCATTTTGGTTAGAGTCATTTTTCCAAAATTTTTATTCAGAATAATTTTGTAACTAGACATTCATGATTTTGATGTCAATCGGAGCATTAAAGATTTTTGGACAGTTCCTTGGGAACCGAATTTCGATTTTTCGATTTTAACTTCTTTGTATAACGGAATGTTTTTTTCCAAAGTTTAGATGCTTGTATCACATGACCTTGACCTTGGATGACCTTAATATGACACACAATGATACCTTGGGACCTTGACCTTCTGATGACCTTTTGACCTTTGGGGTCAGACCACTTAAACTTATTTTATAGGGCTCCAAACATGGCTTTTTTAGCATATTGCCAGGGCTGTAGCACAAAACCTAACTGGAATAACAGCCTAATGTTTGCTGATTTTTAATGTACTCTTTAAAAGGTTTCAAATAATATCAGACTTGGCGATGTCAAAATTCAATTTAAGAAAATGTTGCGATTTTGATCAAACTTTAAAGGCTTCTATCTCGAGAACTTGACCTCAGATGATCTTGATATTTACAGATCTCATAAAGATTTATGAGAGCTTTAACATGATGTATTCATTTTTCATGTCCGACACGTGCTTTTTGTTTTAGAGGTGTGACTCAAAGGTGATTTTGCATCTTTAAAGCGTTTTTACGAGGGCCCTAATATAGATAAGGCAATATTTTTTTCGGATCCGTAATGCTGAGTTCCTCAGGTTTCCAAAAATATGCAACACTTCTATGTAACTTACATATTTCCATATCCCATACTTTAACCTGGGGCAATAATAGGTATGTCAGTTAATTGACTGTTTAAACACTGTCACTATTAATAGAGTCAGTAAGTTTGACATGTTAAAGTTAAAGGGGCTCTTCCTCGATTTTTGTTAGATATTAATTATATTCAATTTACGCATTAAAGGGAGGCCTAGGATGGAATAAACTACGGCATGCTGAAAATTTAACTTACTGAAGCACCCTGTAGGCACGCCCACTGCTTAATTGACCCACTTTCTTATTTATAAACCGATTTATTTCAAAATTTGCACATACCTTTATGTTCGAATAGTGATTTAAAGAAGAATACAAAATTTGTGATGTGCGCATGCGCAATGCTAACTTTTTTGTTTGTTATCCGATTTTTACGAAATTTGGTATGTACATGTATAATCGGATTCAAAACTTAGGGGAAATGTTAAATTTAGTTCTGCGCATGCGCAATATCAACTTCCTTATTTCTTATCCAAATTACTTCAAAATCGGTATGTATGTGTATAATTAGATTAGAAATATAATGGAAATTTTGAATTTGTGAAGTGCGCATGCGCGTCGCCAACTTTCTTATTTCTTATCCGAATTTCATGAAACTTGGCATGCATAAGTATATTCCGATTCGAAATATGATGGAGATATTGAATTTGTGTTTTGCGCATGCGCATTGCTAACTTTCTTATTTCTGAACCAAATTCATTCAAAATTGACATGCATGTGTATAATAAGATTCGAAATATCATGGTGATATCAAATTCATGTAGTGCGCATGCGCATCGCCAACTTACTTATTTCTTATCAGAATTTCTTCAAAATTAGCATGTATGTGTATAATCAGATTTGAAAGTTCATGGACATAATGAATTTGTGTAGTGAGCATGCGCAGTAACAACTTTCTTATTTCTCAACCGAATTGCATGAAACTTGGTATGCATACGTATAGACGGATTTGGGATTTCATGGAAATAGAGCATTTGTGCAGTGCACATGCGCATTGCCAACTTATTTTTTCTTGTTGAAATATTTTTAAACGTCTATAATCATAGTCTCAATTGCATTACCCCGTTGATCTCGCGCATTGAATTGTCAGTACAGTGCATGCGCAATCGAATATTGCCGCACCGTCGTAACTGTATGTCGTAACCCGCCCTGCACCAGTACTGTTAACTGTACAGTTCTAGTTTTTTTTTTTTTGGGAAACTTTTTTAGAGAAAATCGAAAATAGTGTAGCATAATTGTATCCACCAAACATTATTAAATGACCTGGAATCAAAAATGAATATCTGAAACTCAATTTTTGCTGAACCAGGAGTGGGCTATTGCATAATATGCAATTATTTTGCACTTAGTCTGTAGGGTTTATTTATGGACCGATTTGGCTGAAATTTTCTTTAATATCTTCATTGTAAAAAGAAGTATCAGGTGGGACTACACAAATTTAAATTTTTCAATATTTTTGTCCAAAAAATTTGAAACCAAAATTTTTAAAAAAGCTCAAAATTTCTAACTCAGCCGCTAATTATCTGATTGACCTGAAATTCATAGGACATGTACAGAATGTCCATAGAAATAAAATTAATCAATCAAAATTTTTCTATCACTTACGGTTTTGACGTGAGAACTTCCGGTTTTTCAAAATCACGCCTAGCAGCCTCACTTCAGGTATAAATTTCAGATATTGACAAAAACTATATATATTGTCTGTCAGTCATAATTAGAATGCACTTAGCATAAAAAATCCAAACCGGAAGTGATGCATAAGCTGCCGTCACAGACTGACACGTTTCAGCAAAAAATCAATAAGTCCTCTATTTGTTATCCGATTTTTATGATTTTGGTGTCTATCAAAACCTTGTAACCTTGTCTACAGTTTGTTGGAACAGAATTTTGAATTTCGAATTTGAAATTTTGTTATGTTCGTTTGAATTTTTTGAAAATTCAAAAGGCCATATTATGTGACCTTGACCTTTGATGACCTTGAAAATTCCAATGAAGGATGTCCTTGACCTCAGCTATCCATAGGTATGCTGATATTAATTGAAAAATATTAACTTCTGGTTTTATGAACATTTGAAAATTGACATTTTTGTCAACTTTGGACATCTATATCTCATTCTCTAATCAACGCAAAGAATTAAATTTTTCAATTTTGTAATGCCGATTTGATTATCTTTTAAATGATATATGACAATAACCCATTAAAATATGTTTTCAAAATATTGCGTTTTTTTCGACTGAGGGTTATAACTTACAATGCAATTATCTAATAGCAATATGGTGTGTATAGTCAGTATGTACTAAATTTTCTCTTTTCAACGACATATGACATGAGCAGTTTAATACAAAATCCATTAAAGTGAAAATAGGCATAGAGTACCCCTTTTCTGAGAAAATAAGGAGTAGAGAGGGGATTAAAATGATTGACAGGGTTATAGCAGGTTATATAATATGGTAATAAAACTACCCACATGAACTTTTCACATGGAGGTGTGAAGTATTTTAGGTCATAAACAGATTAATCTGATTATGTAATCTTTTAACACTCTAAAAAATATGAAAAATTTTCACTTATATTAATTTTACATACAATCATTTAGAGCTGTGAATTTTTGATACATTAACCTGTTCGAATTTTTTCTCTACCATTGACAGAACTCTTTCTACAAGATACACACCAATTTTCTTTTTGTCGTCTGCTAAGGTTATTAAAGGTTATAAACAAATTAGTCAGACTACATAATCTTTTAACTCTAGGGCTGGACTCTAGCAGACAGCAATTTAGCTGTTGACGCGTCAGCGCTAATCCGTTGCAATAAAAAGTAAGTGCTCAAACTGTTTTTTATCGTCTGCTAAGATTATTATAGGTCAAAGATAAATTAATCTCATTACACATTGTTTTAACTTTATAAAAATTAACATGTTTTTTCGAGTGTTTGCTATATTTGATATAATAGCAGATTTTTTCTTATTTTGAGGGTGATTCTTACCCACGGCACTTAATTGACTTACATACATCAATTCTACTGGCTACTGACGGCTCCAATACATTGAAACGAAAGACAGTATTTCAACTCAGCATTAAAGGAAAATATTGACATTTACACAGTTCGAATGTTGGGGAAGGGGGTATATCCCCTATACAAAATGGCCCCTAGTCAAAATGGCCATAAATTTGGTCAAAATAGCCAGTCAACATGGCCCCTATTTTGGTCAGAATGACCTTTGAATTTCTCCTTTGATTTCAACCATTTTGACCTTTTTGAGGACCATTTTGACCATTTATCAGGAACCATTTTGACCAAACGAGGGGCCATTTTGGATAGGGGCCAAATTGACTTTAACCTGTTTTTATCGTCTGCTTAGCTTATTATTTGTTCGTAATTGTTGAATGTATTTGTAATGTATCGTCTATGCAGTCACTATTCGCAAAGTAGTCGTTATTAGCCTGCTCTTATTTTCGATTTCCAACTGTCGAGGGATCTTTAACGTGCACAGCCAATAGCACACGGGGCCTCGGTTTATTGTCCCATCCAAGCGACTAGACGCTTTTCCATGTCAGCCCCTCCGACCTGCATCACTGACTGGGGGAAACCGGGTTGAAAAATCCGAAGGTGTCATCTCGACCCATGCCGGGATTGAACCCTGGACCTTCAGGTTAGCGAGCAAGCGTCTAACTCGCTGAGCCACCGCGGCTCCCTTATTATAAAGAAGAAAATAAATTTGGGAGTTTTAAAAATAGAACACATTACTTTGAATATTTAAGAATATTAACGTAATTGTTATCTATAGACCACCTGTTTATCGATTAGAATTATTTCTCCCAATGTTACAAAGATTACTAGTTGAATTACAAGAATCTGGTGTATGTTATTATGGGAGATTTCAATCAAAATATCTTGGAGGGTCATTTGTCTATACATAATTATTTTCAAAAATTTGGTTTTCAACAACTTGTTCAGCATTATACTAATGAAGGTGAAACACTTATAGATCATATTTATATCAGTAAAGGAATTCCGTCACATAATGTTCACATTTCACACATACCTGTATATTATAGCTACCAAGAAGCTATAAAAATTACCATACTATAAGTAATATTGATATAATATTGAATCTACCCTTTCACAAAACTTTTTGCTAAAAATGAGGGAGTGAACACCAGACTTTAGGGGTTTGAAGTTCAAAAAGTCTTACAGCTATCAGGCAAAGTATCAAGGGCCACGCTCAGTGCTGTTCACAGTTGTCTCTTTGATTTTTTAAATTTATTTCTGTATACATTATGTGTGAAATTTGTGTATTATTTACCTTTTTAAAGTGTAAATGATAATTTCTCATTTCAGAGTCTCTGGAAAAGTTAGAAAGTTTGAAAGACCATAAAATCAGGTGGCAAGACCAGATCAATCATCCAAAGATTGAATATGATGGTATTCCTTTCATCGTCTTTGGAAGCCAAAGGAGATCTTGTCATCAAGGTCCACTTACTTATCCATTGAAAAATGTAAGTACATTTAATTTGTAAGATATAATTTATGACATTAGTAAATACCATTATTGATATTCGAATTCTATAAAACATATACTCAACTTTACATCAATGATTTCCTTGGCAATAATATTTGTATTTCTACAAGCATCATACTCGCTATCATAATATGGTGGCTATCAATGTATCACTTAATTTCTTATACACAATATGTATGTGAGAGTGTGAATGTGTTTTATATGGTTAATATTTATTTTGTAGGACGACTTGGTAAAAGATGATCATGCCTACTTGAAACATAGAAAAAACTACCAAAACACAAAAAAAATAAATTGCCCAGCTGAGATCAGAATGAGGGCTGTTATTAAATTTCCAGAATATAAGGTAACATTTTATGAACTTAAATTGTTGTCTTTTGGAAAAAAGCAATTTGTTGGTATATTTTGTATGATTTTAGTCTATTGTTTTGTAAGTAATGCCTAAATTGGCTTAAAAACACAATTGAGATAAAGTTTTCTTCTGAATTGTATGAGCATATGTATATTAATCTGCATATTTAAACAGGATTTACAACTAGTAAGTTGCTGCACCTTTGATGTTTAATATTGACAATCTTTGAGTTAGTTATCGCTTTTTACTGAGTCTTATATATCTGCTTTGTTTTGCAAATGATTATTCTTTTTGCAGGGCGTACTTTACAAGTACGCCCTGCTTTGTTTTGCAAATGATTATTCTTTTTTTTTTTTTTTTTTTTTTTCGATTTTTTGACAGAGCACAGGGACGAAACGGCACATAGTACGGTAATTTTCGTACCATGTCGTATTTGTAATACGCGCTCATTAGATTTTAAATGTATTACGGAACAGTTATGCAAATATGGTTATGCATAAATTATGCATCCATGAAATATTTCGGACAGTACTGGGAGTCGTATTTACACTTCGATTTGCATAGGGTTTCTCGTAATGTATTGTACATATTTAACGACATAGTATCGCTTTATAAAAAATGTCAATTTGCAAAAATATTTGCAACTTTTTGTAGCAAAACTATTTTAGCTCAATACTAAAATGTTTGCTTATAATGCGATCGATCTGAAATTTTATATATACATTACTATTATGGTGTTAAACCTAAAGCCGTTTTCAGAAATTTTGCAACTTTTTTGGTTTTTGCAAAAAATGCTCATAAAGTTCGATTTTCAACTTTTTACCTTTTACAGATATGCTGAAATAAATATATGCATGTCACTAGACATATCATTTGACATAAATTTAGTGAAAAAAATTGTACTGGAAACGTCAAATCTTCCGCCATTTTGGATCATACCAATATTGCTTAAATTGGTTATAAGTTTTTTATTTATTATCCGATTTCTATGATTTCGGTAATAATTGAAACCTTAGTCGTTTGGCTACATTTGCTAGACATCCGAATTTTGAAATTTTACTTTGACGTCTTTGAATTTTTAATTGAAATTTTTTAATATTTTTTTTCTTTTGCTCAATTTTTGAAGTCATTTTTCACGTGACCTTGACCTCCCATGACCTTGCATTTCTCATGACTCCAAGTTCTTGACAATATCTATCCAGTGGTACTTTCATTTTTTGTTTTTGACCGTAACTTCCGATTTTATAAGCGATTGAAAATAGTTTAAAATTTGTTTTAAATGGCTCTAACAGCTACCCTTTTTGTGCAAATATCATAATTTTTGTAGATTCGTAATCTACGCATCAAGACGCATCCAATGAGGTATAATATGCATACCTTTAAAGCATATTATTCAAAAAAAACAATGTTCAATGTACATGTATTTGGATAGAGGTATTTCGGTTAATTAGTGTCAGTGACCCTGTCAACACAGATATAAATCAAAGTTTAGGGTGTTAATTTAAAGCTATGTTCACACTATTTTCTGAGAACTATTTCTTGTGTCCAGTTAGAACATAGGCTATAAGAACACTCTAGGTTGGATTGAACAGCGTTATGCTGTAGGTTATGCATATGGAACCACATTTAAAGGTACATTTCCACTTAATTTACCAACTTTTTTATTTCTCATCCGAATTTTATGAAACTTGGTACGTATATGCATGATCAGATTGCAAATTCAGGGGAAATGATTGAATTAGGTTCTGCGCATGCGCATTATCAACTTTCTCAATTCTCATCCAAATTTCTTCAGAATTGACACATATGTGTATAATCAGATTCGAAATATCAGGGATATATTGAAATTGTGTAGTGCGCATGCACATCGCCAACTTTCTTATTTCTTATCCGAATTTCTTCAAAATTGACATACATGTGTATAATTAGATTCAAAATATCATGGATATATTGAAATTGTGTAGTGCGCATGCGCATCGCCAACCTTCTTATTTCTTATCCGAATTTCTTCAAAATTTACATGGATGTGTATAATTAGATTCGAAATATCATGAACATATTGAATTTGTGTAGTGCGCATGCGCATCGCCAACTTTCTTATTTCTTATCCGAATTTCTTCAAAATTTACATGGATGTGTATAATTAGATTCGAAATATCATGAACATATTGAATTGGTGTACTGCGCATGCGCATCGCCAACTTTCTTATTTCTTATCCGAATTTCTTCCAAATTTACATGGATGTGTATATTAAGATCCGATATATCATGAATATATTGAATTTGTGTTGTGCGCATGCGCATCGTCAACTTTCTTATTTCTTACCCGAATTCCTTCAAAATCAGTTTGTGTCGCATGCGCTATAAAAATATGAGTACAGGGCATGTACAAGAAATATTGCCGCACCGGTCGTACCTTTGTGTCGTAACAAGCCCTGCATCAGTACTGTTACCTGAACAGTTCTAGTTTTTTTTTTTTTTTTTTTTTTCGATTTTTTGACAGAGCACAGGGACGAAACGGCAGATAGTACGGTAATTTTCGTACCATGTCGTATTTGTAATATGCGCTCATTAGATTTTAAATGTATTACGGAACAGTTATGCAAATTTGATTATGCATAAATTATGCATCCATTAAATATTTCGGACAGTACTGGGAGTCGTATTTACACTTCGATTTGCATAGGGTTTCTCGTAATGTATTGTACATATTTAACGACATAGTATCGCTTTATAAAAAATGTCAATTTGCAAAAATATTTGCAACTTTTTGTAGCAAAACTATTTTAGCTCAATACTAAAATGTTTGCTTATAATGCGATCGATCTGAAATTTTATATATACATTACTATTATGGTGTTAAACCTAAAGCCGTTTTCAGAAATTTTGCAACTTTTTTGGTTTTTGCAAAAGATGCTCATAAAGTTCGATTTTCAACTTTTTACCTTTTACAGATATGCTGAAATAAATATATGCATGTCACTAGACATATCATTTGACATAAATTTAGTGAAAAAAAATTGTACTGGAAACGTCAAATCCTCCGCCATTTTGGATCATACCAATATTGCTTAAATTGGTTATAAGTTTTTTATTTATTATCCGATTTCTATGATTTCGGTAATAATTGAAACCTTAGTCGTTTGGCTACATTTGCTAGACATCCGAATTTTGAAATTTTACTTTGACTTCTTTGAATTTTTAATTGATATTTTTTATTATTTTTTTTTCGTTTGCCCAATTTTTGAAGTCATTTTTCACGTGACCTTGACCTCCCATGACCTTGCATTTCTCATGACTTCAAGTTCTTGACAATATCTATCCAGTGGTACTTTCATTTTTTGTTTTTGATCGTAACTTCCGGTTTTATAAGCGATTGAAAATAGTTTAAAATTTGTTTTAAATGGCTCTAACAGCTACCCTTTTTGTGCAAATTTCATAATTTTTGTAGATTCGTAATCTACGCATCAAGACGCATCCAATGAGGTATAATATGCATACCTTTAAAGCATATTATTCAAAAAAAACAATGTTCAATGTACATTTGTATTTGGATAGAGGTATTTCGGTTAATTAGTGTCAGTGACCCTGTCAACACAGATATAAATCAAAGTTTAGGGTGTTAATTTAAAGCTATGTTCACACTATTTTCTGATAACTATTTCTTGTGTCCAGTTAGAACATATAAGAACACTCTAGGTTGGATTGAACAGCGTTATGCTGTAGGTTATGCATATGGGACCACATTTAAAGGTACATTTCCACTTAATTTACCAACTTTTTTATTTCTCATCCGAATTTTATAAAACTGGGTACGTATATGCATGATCAGATTGCAAATTCAGGGGAAATGATTGAATTAGGTTCTGCGCATGCGCATTATCAACTTCCTCAATTCTCATCCAAATTTCTTCAGAATTGACACATATGTGTATAATCAGATTCGAAATATCAGGGATATATTGAAATTGTGTAGTGCGCATGCGCATCGCCAACTTTCTTATTTCTTATCCGAATTTCTTCAAAATTGACATACATGTGTATAATTAGATTCAAAATATCATGGATATATTGAAATTGTGTAGTGCGCATGCGCATCACCAACCTTCTTATTTTTTAGCCGAATTTCTTCAAAATTAACATGGATGTGTATAATTAAATTCGAAATATCATGAACATATTGAATTGGTGTAGTACGCATGCGCATCGCCAACTTTCTTATTTCTTATCCGAATTTCTTCAAAATTTACATGGATGTGTATAATTAGATTCGAAATATCATGAACATATTGAATTGGTGTACTGCGCATGCGCATCGCCAACTTTCTTATTTCTTATCCGAATTTCTTCAAAATTTACATGGATGTGTATATTAAGATCCGATATATCATGAATATATTGAATTTGTGTTGTGCGCATGCGCATCGCCAACTTTCTTATTTCTTACCCGAATTCCTTCAAAATCAGTTTGTGTCGCATGCGCTATAAAAATATGAGTACAGGGCATGTACAAGAAATATTGCCGCACCGGTCGTATCTTTGTGTCGCAACAAGCCCTGCATCAGTACTGATTCCTGAACAGTTCTAGTCTTTTCTTAATTCTGTATAATTGCTTACTTCAGGTTAATTCCATGACTAAATGGTGCCAAGACGTTATGGCTAAGAAATTGAAAACAGATTACATCATTAAGCGACCACAGATGGAACTGAAATATTTCATGACAATAATTCCCAACCATCAGCATCATCTTATGGATGAGGTATTTATTTCTTTTTAGTTAACATTTAAAGACAAACATAAATTTTGACATAATTGCCTGAAACAAATCAAAAGCTTTGCATTATAAAGACTGTGCCTTAAGCTGCCACTAACCTGTCTAAACCTGTCTAAACCTCAAAATTAAAGAATGATTCTATAAACTAGCCCCTTGAAAGTCAATCTAATTAAAATTAGATTACATTTCGTTTCGGTTATTTTTTGATTGTCGACTCAATGTAATCTAAAGACTTGTATAAGAAGGTCATCTTCAGGTGACGAAAATTTCAGCCAATCAAAAACTACCTTCAAGATCGCGGGTCTATGCATTGATATGCATTGTGGGAAAATTATGACGCAATACAAAATATTCAAATATAAACGGTGTTCTGATTGGCAGAGGGGCGGCACGTGCTATAAATAGCTTATTCGTAACCAGAAGATGACCTCCTTATACAAGTCTTTAGATTACATGGAGTCGACAATCAAAAAATAACCGAAACGAAATGTAATTTAATTTTAATTAGATTGCTTGAAAGTGGTCCAGAGTCAGAGTAGAGATAATTAAATGAAACTCAAGTATTACCAACACATTACAGGTGTGTGAGTGGCTATCAAATGATATACTTAATTTGTTTTTCATTTTCAGTTAGGCACGCACTCCCAGGGGCCTGATGTATCAATCAAAGAAAAAATTAAAGAATTAGTGCAAGAATATGACATCAACAAGACTAAAGAAGTAAAAAATCATTTTAAAGTTTTTGTGTCCAAAAATATCCTGCCTTTTCATGATATAAAGACCTATGACAGGCGTTTTTTTCCCACCAACAAGGACATCAGAAATAATATTGATTTTAATCTTAAAAAGTTAAGGTATTGTTCTATTTTATTCATTATTGACTGTTTTTTATTGGGAAAGAATTTGTTCTTTTTTGACAAGAATCTAGAGCTTTTACCCAGTTGATGTTCATGTCTTTATCTAGAAGCTTTTAAAGTTATTCCACTTAATAGTGTGGAGTTTTCATACATGTTCCTGCCATTCACCTTGCATGGAATACCGTTTGTGTCATCATTTTTCACTGAGTCTATTTCCAAACCTGCTGCTATTTGGTTTATGTTACTTTGTCTGACACTATATCCAATAATCATAGATTATTTTGGATTTAGACAATTTTTCAGATAACTTTGTTGTATGTTTACAGATATTCTACAAATGATCAGGAAAATTTGCGTTTAAAGGTGATAGAATGGACAACTTCACACCCAGAAGATAATTTTTTTTATCGGCCATGGTAAGTTTCTTACATGAATTGTTACATTATAATTGTTGTCTTGGAAGATAACGGTTAGGTCCATGATTCCAGTTGACATTTCTCTTGTAATGATATATGTACCTTGCACGGCAAGCTTTCTTTTTCTACTGGATATATTTTACTCTAATCATGCTTATCACTTCAAACAGCCTGGATTGTCAACCTGATTTCCCCTTTAGTCCCGTCAGTGATGCAGGTCGGAAGGGCTGACAAGGGAAAAAGCAGAAAGTCTTTTGGAGGAAAAGATAAGTCAAGGTCCAATTGTGCATTTTAAAGATACCTTAACAGTTAGAGTAGGCTAGTGCCACTTTCCTGTCAAATTTTCCCTCATTTGACAAGGTGTAAAAATTGAAGCATAAAAAATCCATTTCATTTTTTAATACAATTGTTTGCTTTAAAGTTATAAAAACTTGTGCATAATTAAAATGTTTGTTTGTTTTTTTGTGTGTGTTTCAGGTCGGAATCAAGTGATCGTGTCCAAAATGATAGCTTTATTTTTGTTCATCAAAATAATTTTCAGAAGTATCTTCTTGAAAAATACGGACAAGAAATATCACTTTTAGATGCTACTTATAACACACTAATCTATGATTTGCCTCTATTTTTTGTTTGTGTTTTAACAAATGTCGGATATTCCATAGTTGGTTCTTTTATTGTTCAAAATGAATCTTCTAATGCAATAGCAGAGGGTCTTAAAAGGCTGAAAGAATGGAATCCGAAATGGCAACCGGCTCATTTCATGACCGACTATGATACAGCAGAAATTAAAGCCATTGAATGTACATTTCCAGGTATGTTTCATGGCACATATATTATGCATAATGGAATATTTATCAGATGCATTTTAGAATGAGTAGAAAACCAAAGCCTTTAAAGCGCAGGGCATGGTTTTCTGTCTCTCAATCTATTTGCTCATAATTCCTCAAAGATATAGAGTCTTTGACGAAATTAATTTTTAGCAGTCTGTATAATAAAGGTCAGAGGTAAAATTTGAATTAAGCTGATTTAGATCATTGTGAATCGAGTTATTGCCCTGGTCTCAAAATGTTGAAATAGCTTGTGTTCCTAAATATTCAACCAATTTGATGAAACTTTAAAGGTCCTTTCCCTTATTTTGTTGCTACTAATACTTATATAAATCAAGAGAGAATTTATTTTAACAAATTTTGAGCAGAAAATTGTATCTCGAAGGTGTCAAAGGAACACGTAATTAGTTAATTACAATGAGAAATCACAAGGTATTTTCCACTGAGGGGGTCAATCTCGTTGATTGGCTTCAATATGACGTCATCGCTTCAGAGGATATTTCTTGTATTTCTCAGCCAATATTCAATTTATCAATATTGAAATTTTTGATTTATTCACTAGGAAGACATATTTATGAAATAATATGTTTGTTTTCCCCTTGACCAAACAAGAAAACCCATCTTTAACTTTAAAAAGTCATGTGCAATTGTCATGCTTCAGGCATATGATTATTATATTTCAGATTGTTCAGTTTACCTTTGTGATTTTCACAGGATGCAATGTTGGGAGAGGTGGCTAGCGAATTCAAGTCATGGGTGTACAGACAAAAAGAAAAACATTATATCTTTGTAAGTTTGAGTGATATTTGGAATAAATGTATAAAATCAAAAATATTTTCAAAGACAATTTAAAAGACCGTTTACTCTTTACATAATGGTGACTTCAGCTGTCTGTCTTTTGAATTTTTTGTGTATTCAAGGTGATTATTTTTATACGCCCACATGAATGTGGTCGTATATTGCTGTCACCCTGTCCATCCTATTCTTGAAATAGATGCAAGTTATTGTATTCTTTGAATGTTTCATTAACTGCTAACTTCCTTGATAAATTGCCCAATAATAGCTCATTTTTTTTTCTATTGTAGATTAAGAAAAATAGCAGATGCTAAATCGATAAATGAATATAATGAGAAACTTACTGAGTTACATTGCTCTGATTTTTACGTTGATAATAAACTTTTCCAGTCATATATTGATAAAACTTGGATCAAACATCATAAGGTAAAAATTTGTATTGTTTATACGCCTAAGCCTACATGATTTTAACAAAATGATTTTTAAATGTTCTCATATGATGTATCCTAGACCTAGATCCCTAGTGCTTAAACCTTAAAAGTATTTCCAGTCATCATTTTCTGACTGTAACTTGTAGTGGGTGTGGTCATCAAAGATTGATTTTAAACAGAACAAGTAAATGAATATAAAACAGCTCTGAACCTGCCAAATAAATCTGTGTCAAACAGGTTTAGTTTCTTTTAAAATGCAATAGTGAATTTTATTTTCTTTCTTTTTTCTTATATAGAAATGGGTGTTTGCCTTCAAAGATCCATTGTACAATGTTAGAATAAACACAACTAATGGGTTAGAACGGCAACATAAAGAAATCAAAGAAGCATATTTAAAATCAAAATGTTCTGGTAAAACTTTAGTTGGGATGATTGAATCATTTTTTCAACAGTATCTTCTCGATTGCAGAGACAAGTTAGTACTTTGAATAATAATGAATCTGTATGTTTACTGTCATTGCCACTTTCTCTTCCACATTTTTGTACACTTGGCTGATTAACATTATAGAGGCTAAGTGTGGACACAGTCATGTATCATCGTTGCAGATATATTCCAAATGCCTGATATTGCTGTTCAATCAAGGTTTCAAAGATATCAGTCAAAGTCTTGAAGTGACCAAACCATATTTAACCTCTGAACACATTGGAAACTGATTTTTCGAGATTTTATCATATAGCACATTAAAAAAGTCATTACGTTTGAAAGGTGCAAGCTGCTATGAAATGTTTGTGCATTTGGACGCCTTATGGTAGCTTGTTTGTTACATTCCTACAACAAATTCTATATATAAACTATGCAACATGTAAATTCTGGGGGAGGGGGTAGAAATTCATGATACTCTTGACATATACATGTAGGAATTGGCTGAAATAAGTTCCTTATACATGTAGGAATTGGCTGAAATAAGTTCCTTTAGAGATTTAACCAACCTGAGGTTTGTTTCTATTACAGATATAGGAGATACAATATCCAAAGTTCAAGTGGTATTAAACAGTATTCACATATGGTTCCTGATTTTTTGAAGAACCGACCAAAAAACTTCCTACTTCATTGTATGGATAGATTGCATAGATTGGACTCGTATGAAGTCATAAATCATACAACATACTTCCAAGTTAAAAACCCTGACTCTGATTTATCATACACAGTGGATTTTACTAACTACTTAAAATTTTGTTCTTGTGATGATTTTGTGAAAACACATTGGCCATGCAAACACATGTTGTGTTGTATGTTGAAGGATACTAAAGGTTGGAGTATGCTTCCCCCTGAATATGCAAATTGCCCATACTTCAATATTGACAATGAATGTTTCAAAGAAACATGTAAATCATACCAACCTTCTAAAGACATTCCAGAAGACAAGAAACCTGATATGAATATGGATACCACTGATTATCGTTCGGAAATGATATCTGAAATTAAATTGATTCAGACTGGCATATACGCTGTGAGTAATCCAGAATATCAAAAGCTGATTTTAAGCAAACTGGTAGAATTGAGGGCCTGTGTCGATAATCATACAGAGAAGAAATTTGGCTTACCCGTCAGGCAACGTTTGATAAGAAAGAAAAAGTGCAGAAAGAAGCGAACGTATTCAGGAAAAGAGAAACAATTTTGTAAGTTTCTTCATTTCTTTAAAACAAAAAACTTTTACTGCTCACACGATTATTAAGTTTATCTGTTTACGATTTTGTCTCTCGATTAATAGATTACTCTGATATCCCTTTAATAGCATATAATATTTGAGCATTTTTCTGTTTTATAACCAGATAATACTGTCAACATCTGTTTGGGCAATATACATTAGGAACTCTATTAGACGCAACTAACAACCTGATAAAACTGAATTTATTTTTCAGATATTTTAATTCCTTATTATCATACTGAATGTGTACATGCTGTGTACATATAACGGATGTCATAAAATACTTATATACATATATATATGATATTCATTACTCTTTCCAGCTCATTTAGTGAAGGAGAAAAATAAAGAAAGAACAGGTGAAGTCACTCTTCAGAGTTGCACATGTATGTTTCTTTCATACTTTATTATACACCCACATCTCTTTTTATATTTTTTCAGCACCATGTCTGCCTGTCCATTTGTTGTAAGGAAATTTTATATGTATACATATTCATGAAATGAAGATAAAGCTCTAAAATTGGAGTGATTTTCAATTGTTATGAAAAGAGTTATAGCTATTGAAATGATTATTGCTCCCTCCATAGGTTGGCAACAGATTTTTATGAAACATGTATGCTACGCAGTCCTGATGTTGTTGAGGATGTTAATGAATGTCTTTCAGTTTTATTCATACGCACACATGATAATATGCCATTAGATTAAGCTGCGGAGAGGGTGTTTACTTTTTAGAGCAACTTCACTAGAGTTTTCACCCAAAACTTTTTATACATTTTGTATTATCTTGCATATTAATGTATGATGCTATTGTAATCCTTTGATCACTGACTGACCCGTTTACATGCATGGAATTATATGCTTTTAATAGTTTTTTGGGGAGAAATATATACAATTTCTGACTAAAAGATTTTATTTGTTCCATTCTATAGCTAAACCAGAACAAGATAAAGTCATATATTTAGAGGAAATAATGGATGTAGATGAAGTCACATTTCAAAGCTGTGAGTTGATTTTATAGAAACATTATCAATTTAGATTAAGACAATTGTATGTTTATATGTTTGCATCATATTTACTTTTAGATATGCTCTTTTGGCTTGTTACATAAGGAGTTTTAATTGCCCCTTGCATGGCAAATAATGTCACAGAAGGCCAAATTTTCAGTGATTTTGGATAAGGCTTGGTCTTTGTTTCCAAATCACCTAAGAATTGAGCAATTTATTTTATTTATTTATTTTTTTTTTTATTTTTTATTTACACTGAATTGCAAAGTCCCTTTTTGTGCCATAATAGGCTCTAGTTTATTTTTATTTTTTTTGCTTAGCCCATCATGAAGTAGAATCTGACACAGAGTTGCCATCATTAGATAATAAGATCTATACAGACCGTAAGTCATTTTTCTTAAAAGACCATTCAAACATACAATACTCTAAATATATCTATAATTAATTATGACAGTTTGACAAGTATGTTCATATCACTTGTCATATAGAGTAAAGGCTGGTTCACACTGAATTGCAAAGTCCCTTTTTGTGCCATAATAGGCTCTAGTTTATTGTGGGACTTTGCTTCCGCAAAGTCCCAGTTTGTTATCGAAATGATTTTTTTTTTTCGTTTTTTACAAAGAGCACACAGCTTAAACTGCGACAGCTGCAGTGAACTTTTAACTTCTATATATCTTAGTTTTAGGCGAGGTATTGCATAAAGATAAATTGGATCGATTTTGCAAAATAGCAAATGCGCATTGCAAAATTTGCAAAAAGTAGACTATTGGCTCTCAAATCTACATTTTTAGGTCGATTTTGCTCGGGTTTTCATTGTTCGTATCTCTAGCGAATATCCAATATGACTGGAGTTAAAATAATTCAAATTTCGAATTTTCGTTGCACACTTTTTTGTGTCGAAGTTTTAACTTTTTGAAAATGTTTGTTTTTCTTCGTATTTTTTACTGAGCACAGAGCTTAAACTGCAACAGCTGCAATGAACTGTTAACAACAATATTTCTTACATTTGGGGGAATTACTGCTTAAATGTAAATTGGAACATTTTTGCAAATGTGCAAATTGCACTTTGCAACCTGAGCAAAAACGGGTTTTTTGACCCTGGAAGCCACATTTTTGGGCCGATTTTGCTCGGGTTTTCATTTTTGGAATCTGTGACTAAATTCCGATGTGATATGAGTTAAAAAATTTCAAATATCGAAAATTCGTACCACACATTTTTTCATCGAATTTCGATTTTTTTTAACTTTTTTTGAGTCTTTGTCAGATTGATCTGATATTTTGATAAAAAAGTTTGACTACAAATGTTATCCAAGTGACACAGTCAAAATATTCACTTCACTTCCGGTCCAAATGAAAAATCGATTTAAAGTTCCGGTTGAATAACTTCCGGTGAAATTTAAATATTTCAACGAAATTATGCTGATCGGTAGCCATCGTAATTCTACAGCCGATTTTAAAATAAAATTTCACCCGCAAGTGGAACTTTGGCCGCCATTTTGATTTTCCTGAAACATTTCGATTTTTATTCGAATTTCATAATTTTGGTGTCAAATGAAAGAACATAAAAATTGAAGAAAATTCTTGGAAGTGGATTTTTGAATTTCGAATTTGCTTTTTTACAATTTCCGGTTGAATTTTTTCAATTTTTAAAGGCTCATATCTCGTGACCTTGACCTTTGATGACCTTGACCGTAAGTAGGTCAAAGGTCATCGACCTTAGCTACCAGATGATACTTTAATATTTGACCTCCGATATCAACTTTCGGTTTTATAGCTGCCCGAAAACAGCAAAATTGGAAACTTTGGACTGCTCTAGCACGTTACCTAATTCACATAGAGAGTTATTTTTTTTTCAGATTCTAAATGTGCTTTACGAGCTCTATCGAACGATATATCACAATGGATTGTAATCTGAAATTTGAATTTTTTATATTTTGCAATTTGGGAAACCTTTACCCGATTTTTCTCATTTTTTGACATTAATATATGTATATCTCGTGATCTATAAGATGTAGAAGCTTCAAAATTGAAACATTATTAAACATACCCCATATAAATGTATCCATCAAAAATAAATTGAGGTGGGCGTGGCACATCCGGGAGAAATTTTAACTTTGCTTACATTTTGTTGTCTGGAAAAAAATATACATAGAATACATTTTTTTGAAAAATGCTTCTGCACACACTTACCTCATTACTTTAGCTCAATTATATCAAAATCTCAGATGTTTCGGCTATATAGTTCAAAAAAGGGAACAAGTTTTAAGAATTTCAAAATTTCCGATAATAGATTTTGACCTTTTTTGACATTTATGATTGTATATCTGGTTAACCAATAGATGTAAAGGCTTGATAATTTAGCCATAGTTAGGTAATATTAATATGAATAAAGTCACATCAAAAAATCTGACGTGGGTGTGGCACATCCGGGTAAAATTTTGTTTTTGTCAAAATTTTGTTTATCAAAAAAAAGTTAAAGTTTAAATTTTTTTTCTCAAAAAAATGACCTTGCTTACAGTTACAGCATTGCTTTATTTAGCTTATGTTAAAGGCTCATTGATTTCAGCTTTGTAGTTAAAAAAAGGGAACAGGGTTAAAAAAAATATTTTGCCATTGACTTTGGCTATTCATATATACTTTCATATTTGATGTCTACCTTCAACTTCCGGTGTTGTTACTGTATGTATTTTCAAAGTTTATAAATATCAAAGACTTGTATCTCGTGATTTTGACCTTAAGCGACCTTGACCTTCAGTAAGTTGAAGGTCCTTGACATAAGGTTTTAGCTGGTACGTTCGTATGTCAGATCTGCTGATTACTTCCGGTTTTAACACCATTTAAAAAACACTAATTTTCAAAGTTGTCGACTTCTTTTGCACATGGGATTTTCGTTCAGGTTCCGAGGTTTTTTTCAAATTCCCTTTAGCAAATTTGCACATTTGCAAAGTCCCACTCTGTGCCACGTGTGGTTCTAGTTTTTATTTTTTTTTGCTTAGCCCATCATGAAGTAGAATCTGACACAGAGTTGCCATCATTAGATAATAAGATTTATAAAGACCGTAAGTCATTTTTCTTAAAAAAAAAAGAACATTCAAACATACAATGCTCTTAATATCTTAAATGCTTTAAGATTTTTTCTGACCAATAACCGATAAAGGCTATATTTAATGCATTATGTGATTCAAGACAACCAAATTTAATATAAGATAATATCAATATTTTCTCTCAGACATTTTTTTGATGCTTTAATATTCAACAAGGAGCTCAACGAAATATTTTCTGCAGGATTATTTCTCAGATCTGTAGGCTTAATCACAAGAATATCTTAGATCGTTGCTGTATAAAATGTCAAATATCTTTATAAATTGCAATAGAAAATAAAGATCAAAATCATATGACATCATATAACTCATCAGACATATATTTTCAGGATTGAATCTAATTTGGCTTGGTCATGATGACTATATTAATGGTAAAATTGGCCCTTATTCAGTTTTCCAATCATCATTTTTTGATTTGAAGGACAGAATTCCGGATGAGGTATAGTATGATCTTTGATATTTATGCATAATCATGTCTTTTAGCTGTACTTTTAAAGGCAATACACATCCCATGATTATATTCCAAAAACCAAATAGTCTTTTTACAGTAAATTGTTTTTGTAAAATATTCATTTGTATCATTAGAAAAGATTTAATATGTTTAAACTTTTGTAACTTTGATGTTGCTTTTAACACAGTCAATGTTCATTTTAGTCAATGTTCATTTTAGATTATTGACTCTTTTCTCCATTTACTGATGGAAAAAAATTTGAATGTACTACATATTAGTTGTTCGATTGCTAAATCATTATTCGATGGAACAGAAGAATTGAATAATTTAATGAAGAATGTAAGTTGATTTTTATACGCCCACACCAAAGATGACTTATTTCCAGCATACAAGCACTAAAATTTAGGAAATCAAAGTAACTATTTTGTTTATTCTTCCTTGCATTTGAAAAAGAGATATCTTTACGAAAAAGCTGCTGTTGGGCGTATGTTACCTTGCCTGGCAAGCTATTGTTTTTAGTTGTATGCACTTAATCACAATTTTTAAATCGTAAAGAAAAAGTATGATATTTATTTGCATCCATATGATATGAGTTCGAACATGTATGTTTTAGGTGAACATTTATGATTATGACAAGATAATGAGCGATCGCAGTGAGTTGTCTGCCCTTGTCGCCGCTAGAGGCGCTGAAGCCATCTTGGTAAATGAAGGTCAACAAACTATGGCGTCTGCTTACGGTTCATTAACTTTGAATGAATTGCGAACCGAGTTTAAAAAAACGTAATGCTAAAACATCAGGAAGAAAAAAAGAACTGGTCGAAAGGTAAGCTTGACTTTGCTCCCTCATTGTACATGAATTAATTAATTTCTCCATAACCCAATTTTGCTTGAGAAAAAAAAATTACTCAATCTTTCTATTATTATTTATTAAAAAGATGGCGTCTCTATTTGGGTCATACGAGATGACAAAATTTTACGGACATATTGTTATTATTTATAGTTCGATTGACTTTGAGAATGAATGTATTTCGATTGAACAATATCAAAACCAACCGCTTATAATTAATTCTACAAATTTTATCTGATATGGCCTCTACAACCAGCATTGAATAGGCCTATTGAATTTATTAAATTTGGATCATTTCATAAATTCTATTATTGACATTGCAATTTGAAAATTTTTTTGAATTTGTTTTATGTTTTTTGAGAACTGGAAGAGATAATTTGATTTTGCAGAGGACAATTTTCTGAAAAATAAATGACCTTTTTGGGTTGAAATTTCCAAATCTTAATAATTCAATTACTCTTTATTTTTCAGACTGGAATCATACAAGAGGAATGATAACTTTGACAGCAGGGACTCTTCTAACATCACCAAGGAGTACATTATGACATTGCCCCCTGTAGAGAGATATGTAGATGTGCATGCAGAGAAGGAAATCGCTGGTGGAAATGTTGATAGTGAGAAAGTAAATCTATATCTGCGTCAATTTGATAAGTGCTTGGATCAGAAACCGATACAGATGTACGAAGAAAAGTACTTGTGTTTTATGCGATTGTGTCAAACAGATGGTGACTTTGATTACATCAAAAGTACGTGCCGTGCAGAGATGAAGAAATCAGTGACATATTCTGTGGACATTATGTTTTCAAGAGGTGGACATGTGGAGGAGGCACAGTGCGAGTGTGCAGCTGGCATGGGACCCAATGCCCATTGCAAGCATATAATTGCAGTTTTATATGGATGTGTGATGTTTTGTAAAAAACAAGGCAGTGATAGTGGAAGAAACATGTACTCAAAAGTTACAAACATTCCATCACACTAAAAGGTATCTTGGTTCTCCACTAAAGTCGCGCAACATAAATGCAGCTGGAGCTGATGAATTCACAAATGTTGACTTCGATCCAAGACCGGAAGAATATAGAAGAATGCCTTTTTATCAATCATACTTTAGGAATATATGTCTAAATTTTAAAGGAGTTTCCACTATGCCAATATTTCAGACATTTTTGCCTGCAAATAATTTAGCTGTCTCACATGACCACGACTACTTAAGCGAAACACAAGAAGACATATTTTTGAAAGAAATAGGTTTGCAGAATATTACTGACGCTGAATGCCAACTTACGGAGGAAAAAACCAGAGGACAATCTACCAATAAGGCATGGCATGCAGAACGATTAAAACGGATTCAATCCTCAAATTTTGGAAGAATTTGCAAGGCAACTGACAGAACTAATTTTAGTAATTTGGCATCATCCTTACTCAAGAAACGCACGGTGACATCAGAAGCTATTAAGCATGGCAAAAGATATGAAAAAGACGCTTTGACAGAATATGCACAACAAAAAAAGTGTTTGATAAAGGAATGTGGTGTGTCTGTTTCAAAAACACATTCTTATCTTGGAGCCTCGCCCGATGGAATTGTAAGCAGCAGTGTGCTTTGTGAGGTGAAGTGTCCTTTTTCTGCGAAAAATAGACCAATAACACCAGTAACAGTGTCTTATCTAAAAGTGAAAGATGGACATTATGTTTTGGATAAAAATCATGATTATTTCTATCAGGTACAGGGACAACTCTTTTGTTCTGGACTTCAAACTTGTGATTTTATAGTATATACTTTAATTGACATGAAGGTTGTTCGTATTGAACGCGATGATAAATTTATTTCGGAAATGGTAAAAAAATTAGAGTATTTTTATACGAAATTTTTTGAACCTGCACTCTTGGAGACGTTGTTTTATAATTCATACACATAGATTAGATAATTTGCACATTTTTGCTGGCATGTTCCATGTTTTTTGATTTGTATGATAAATTATATATAATTAACTGTGTATAGATAATTTGCACATTTTTGCTGGCATGTTTTTTTATTTGTATGATAAATTAAATAAAATTATCTGACAGTAGATAATTTGCACATTTTTGCTGGCATGTTCCATGTTTTTGTATATATACTGTTTTTTGATTTGTATGAATTAAATAAAATTATCTGAACATGAACATCTTTATTATTCAACATTAACAAATAAATAACTTATGCATCTTTGGGCACAATACAATTACGAAAATTACAAAGCATGGCACAAGTGAAAATTATCTCAGAGGACATCTTTGTTTCTGTTGCAGTCATTGGCTCAATTAGCACTTTATATGTCTTCATTAAACCAATAATACGTTCTATGTGAACACGCTTGCTAGCAATCTTTCTGTCTCTTATAACGGTTTCTCCTGACATTCTGTTTTTCTTTTTGAAAAATGTTGGAATGTTCACAGTCACATCATGAGGGGCAAAAAGGTCTTGCACGTTAAATCCTTTGTCAGCCATTAAACTATCCTTGGGGTCGCACATATTCACCAGATTAGATCTTTCAACAATTTGTCTATCACTTGTGCTTCCAGCAAAGACTTCCGAAACAAAGGATATCAGTCCACCAGGTGTCGCACCAATTAATACTTTAACTGTATTTCTGTTTTTATACGTAGAAAAAGTTGCTTGCTGGTACTTTGGATTTGATGGCTTTTTGACAGGACATTCTGTTCCATCGACAATAACGCGTGTATTAGGATACTGTGACTTAAATCCGGAGGGGGAAAAGAAATGCACAAGTTCTTTTGGAGGCCAAATTTCTAATTCTTTCCACTGTTTAATATATATTACATAAATATAATCCAAGTAAAAACAATATTTGAAACAGATTTTTCACACACTCGGAACATCCTAGCTAGTTCAAAGTTTGGAGTGTGTCTCCTTAACTTCATCAATACCATGAAAAACTGGTCAACAACACTGATATTTACAACATTATGGTGAACATATCTTAAACAATAAGCAGCAGGACCTAAAGTACTTAAAACAAACAAGAACTTCACTGCACTTTCTAAGCCTGTATAATAGTGAATACCTGCATCATCATTTCTAAATTCCTCAAAACCATAAGGAGGCTGTTTAGATGTCTGTGAACTAGCTTCCATCAGCTGTACAGAAGGCTCAGCATTTGTGTCAACACTTGTCTCTTCATCATTATTAGCACACAAATCATTTGTCAGAACCTCAAAATTAGCAACGTTCTCATCATTACAAACTTCATCCATATCTTCAGACTCAGGAACAGAAATGTTGGTAAGATCTCTTAAGAGCTGTCGCCTTGTCTGTCGGTCTTTACGAGCTAGATTATCAGGTGACGGTTTAGTTGTCCACGGAAAAATACTGGGAACCGCTGTATTTTTCAACCTGCGGCATGAAGCAGGGGTACCTAAAAAGACAAATTGATCATGGTTACTTCATTTAAATAGCATTTATGTAAACACTGTGTTAGATGATATAACCTATTAATATTAATATTGTTGCAATTTATTTTAATAATGCCCAATTTAATTTGTAATAATAAATAATGAACATTAATATATTCTGTTTGATAACGGTCTTTTGGTACTAAAATGATAACTCGGATAAACCCTAAAAAATAGGTCACATATTGACATTGATTGATAACATTTTACTTTCACTTTCAGGCCTAACTTCAGTTCATGAATGCTGGACGCCTTTCCCTCGTAAATCTATCACTCCTAAAGAGTGCAATAAATGCAATTATTTCGGGGTTTTGTAACCATCGGATAAAAATTGAGAATAATGAGAATTAAAAAGATTATTATTCTTACCGTGATATGTTAAAGATACATAGTCGTGCTCAGTAAAATGGTTCTTGCACACGTAGCTATATTTACTCGGCGGGCGCCATTGTTTAAATCGGGTTTCTCCCCTTCGAATAGCTCGGATCCATTGTTTCTTTCTTTCTTCATTAGCGGGAATAATGTGGTCGCCAGTCTCGTCACATTCGGGAACTGCACAAGTAGTAGTAGGCATGATTTGAAGCTTTGTTTACATAGTGACTAGGCAAGATGTACAAATGGCGCCCAGTCTAAACAAAAACAACTTGAGCGTAGCGCCCCCTATTTTGGCGGAAACGGGCGACAACTCACTACGATCCCCCATTGGGGCCATAAATGAAGGAGGCAATCACTGGACTTTAATGGTGTGTACAAAATTTTTTCAAATATTTTACAATTCAATTAGTGGTTAGTTTGTGAAAAAAATACAGCAACTTTGAATAGGAATAAAAGTGGAGCCCGTAAATGGCTTCCAACCTGTTAGATTGTATGCTGGAATCAAATTTGATGCTTTTACATAAGTGCACGTTGTCTTGAAATATGTGTATATGTATAATTGTTGTTTGCTTGTTGCTTTCTCTAGATAATTATGCCAAAATTAATCAATTGCTGTACATTAATCCTCTGGGTGAAACATTAGACTCATGTCAGCAATTACTTGAACACTGGTAGTAAGTAAAAAGTGTTGACAATTAACTCTGGAGTTTTTTATTTTTGAAATAAATCTAACAATTTTAAAAGATGGTTTGTTCTGGATATTGATAATGGTATTTGACACCTTATGAATTCTCACATATGGGAATGTGCTTAATGCACTTTATTACCGTTAACTTCTATAACTGTCTGAATATAGTTTAAAAATTTAAAAGCAAATCGTTTTTTTATGCCGACACCTCTTGTTTTAATATTGTTTGAACTATGATCTGACTGGATTGAAACATCATATGCTAGTACAAGCTTCACATTATCTTAGTTCAATATTCTTTTTATGAAATCTCAATATAACTTAGTAAATGTGTCTCGTGTATTTAGGCCTTATTTTTAATGAAACTTGGTGTGAAATGTAGGTTTCATGGTGTCAATTTACTGTTCCAAATTTCAAGGTGTGTTGGTGATGTATATTTTACTAACTATTATTGACTATTTTAATGTTTTTATGTTTAAGTAACAATTTTTACAGGTATACCCACAATGTGGTCGTATATTGTCTTGGTTCTTTTTTATCAATTCTACTAATATATAAATTTGTTATTATGAAAATGTTGTTGTTGAAGAAGGAAAGTAATTGAGCAATGAATTAAATGATCTATTTGCTGGAGGTTAATATATCGCTCATTATTGTAATACTACATTTGCATTCTCATAAACTAAATGTTAATTTGTTGATAATTGTTTATCTTTCTAGTAATTTTCTAATGAAACGTTTCCTAAGTGGCATTGATGAAAAACAATCTGGTCAGTGGTCCGTGGAAACACCGGAACACACTAAGCAGTATGATAGCTCTTCCTGTGGTGTTTTTGTTTTGAAGGTACATGTATTAGTCATAGTTTTTACTCAAATAATTTTTATACGCCCACTCGAAAGATGGGCGTATATTGTAATCACCCTGTCGGTCCGTCGGTCCGTTCACATTTAGTTCGTGCTCACTCTACAGGCTACAATTCTTTATAGATTCTTTTGATTTTGATATTGTGGGTCAATGTCATTATGAAGATGATCCCTATTGATTTTCGTGATGATCGGATAATTTTTCACGGAAATATCGTGTCCAACTTGACGCTTCACTGTATTAGCTATACTGTGCATCTCGTGCTCACTCTACAGGCTACAATTCTTTATAGATTCTTTTGATTTTGATATTGTGGGTCAATGTCATTATGAAGATGATCCCTATTGATTTTCGTGATGATCGGATAATTTTTCACGGAAATATTGTGTCCGACTTGACCCCTCACTGTATTAGCTATACTGTGCATCTCGTGCTCACTCTACAGGCTTCAATTCTTTACAGATTCCTTTGATTTTGATTTTATGGGTCAATGTCATTATGAAGATGATCCCTATTGATTTTCGTGATGATCGGATAATTTTTCTCGGAAATATCGTGTCCGACTTGACGCTTCACTGTATTAGCTATACTGTGCATCTCGTGCTCACTCTACAGGCTACAATTCTTTATAGATTCTTTTGATTTTGATATTGAGGGTCAATGTCATTATGAAGATGATCCCTATTGTTTTTCGTGATGATCAGATAATTTTTCACGGAAATATCGTGTCCGACTTGACGCTTCACTGTATTAGCTATACTGTGCATCTCGTGCTCACTCTACAGGCTTCAATTCTTTACAGATTCTTTTGATTTTGATTTTATGGGTCAATGTCATTATGAAGATGATCCCTATTGATTTTTGGGATGATCGGATAATTTTTCACGGAAATATCGTGTCCGACTTGACGTTTCACTCTATTAGCTATATTGAGCATCTCGTGCTCACTCTACAGGCTTCAATTCTTTACAGATTATTTTGATTTTGATTTTATGGGTCAATGTCATTATGAAGATGATCCCTATTGATTTTTGTGATGATCGGATAATTTTTCACGGACATATCATGTCTAACTGTCTTGACAATGTGTTAATAAGTGTTAATTCAGTTTATATTCACAGTTCTTTCTTTCAACTAAATGTGAATGGGCAGCAAACAAACACTCACACTTACAATCAAAGCTTTCTGTGGGCGTATGTTACCTTGCCTGGCAAGCTATATTTATGAATGATATCATTACATGTATTATGAAATAATTTGAATTGTACAATTTTCATATAAATGTTAATTTAGAACATTTTGCCAATGTGAAATTCAGATTTAACACATTTTTTTTTAGATGGCTGATATGTTTTTAAAAGGATTAGAATTGATATTTGATATTTCGGAAATACCAAAATATAGAGAATTTATTGGGATAACATTGTTAGAATATTTAAATGGTAGGTGATGCTGTTTTAAATACAAAAGCTGACATGAAATTGCTGCTGTGTTGGCGTCTGCTCATTGAGGAAATAATTTGTTGGTTACATGTATGTATAATGAGAACATCAGTGTGCGCTCTAATGCGGAGGGGATTTCTCAGGCAATGTGCAGAGTTTGTGATTCCTGTTTCAATGTAATATTTGATGAAATTGACTTGCGTGCCTTGAGTAATGAGACAGTTAATCCACGATATATTTTGGAAGCTAGCATTGTAAGTTATATATTATGCCCAGTTAATGATGTCACATGATATCTTGCATTACAGAGGACCAATTTTTACTACTCAACATAATTACACATTAGTGAATCATAATTCGCAATGTTAAGGAAAGTGACATTGATGGAATTTGTGACAAAAATTGTCTGGAAATCTGACAGATTTTTCCTTATGATTTGAAGTATTTATGTTTATTACTATCTAAAAATATCAACATTTTCTTCCATAGCTAAAAGATATTTTAAATCAACTAAGGGAGACCTGTCAAAACATTTCTAGGTAAGCATGTTTTAGATATTTTAGGATGTGTTTTAGGATATTTACAAAGTATAAGCCCTTTTCATGGAATTTTAAGTTGCTAATTTTTTTTTCATTTAACAAATTAAATGCTGTGGTGGGCATATATGGCTGTGGTCCACTATTCATATCTGAAACCTTGATTGCTATTCATTTCCTAACCAATAATGTTTATGTTGTGCCTTGAATTCTTAAGAAATTTGTCTTATGCAGGCCTTACAGAAACTTGAACAATGTAAACATCCTGGTAAAAAATTATGGTGGAGCTGTGATGGATGCCAGCAGTGCCAGTTTATTGCGATTATTCATACATAATAAACTGTTTTGTGATTTTAAAAGACATCCGACGTAAGCTATGAAAAAAACTATTATTCTATTTGGATGTATATTGTTAGCACCCATGTCCAGAATCAAATTAAGTTTGGCATGTGTATACATATTCTTAAAACGAAGGTCGAGTTGAATTTGACAATTTTTGGTCATTACAAGCTGACAGTGTGCCTTTGAAATTGCAATGGTGGATGTATATAACAATAAGTGCAAAACAAAAGATTTAATAAGCTGTTTAATGGTTCCCAATGTATAAAACATTTGCTTCTTTTTTTTCAGTATGTATTTATCGTATCCATCAGTAAAAGCATCAATACATGGTTCAAAACAATTCATTGCTGATATTTTAAGTGGTGTTATCAGGTAATTTAATAATTGAATGATAGAGATCAGAAATATTTTACTAGATACAGATACAGTAGAACCCTGTCTTTCCGCACGCCGATAATCCGGAAACACCGTTATCGGCACGTTTTTTACTGGGAACGGAATATTTACTATGTAAAATTACCCGTTGATTCGGTTCCCGGTTCCGCACGTCTGTGATTGGCAACCAATTATCAAATTGTATAGTAATTAGTATTCATAATCCGATCGCGTGTCACTGTGAGTACTTATAACTTACTTCCGGATTAGCGGCATTTCTGATGTCGCATGGTCAGTGTTTGAATAAATCTACATTGTGAGATTAGCTATTCATTCATTATGATATAACAACTGATGGTGTTAATTATGGCTACTGGACAAATTAACGGCACATTTGTACCCTTGAAAAAGAAATCAACTTGTTTTATAATCGTGTTAGAAATTCACGGGAAACGTGCAATTCACGTGGCTTGTGTCGTTCTCTATCATTGAAATCATGTTCATAGAGTCTGGAACATGAAATCGAAAATACACTATCTTACAGATTCGCATTAAAACTGCCTCCGTATTGTCAATTGTCAATGAGATCCCGTTAATTTGTCATACCTTGGATTAATTTTCTTGAGCATGAAAATAATACTACTTACTAGTACTGTTACTATAAATAGCTCGTGCTGACTCAGGAATAACCCATCACTTGTGCTCATCCTGGTACCGACTGGGGTATATTAATTGAAAAGCAGACGACATTGCTGGCTTCGTATCATATTCATAAGGAATTTCTATTAGTTCTGCTCTTATATATACTCTATCATGCATTGTGCACGTGATAATCAACAGGTGTCATTATAACTCTTATGTAAATAATCCGAATGGGAAGGGACATAACTCTAGGTACTTGACAGGGTATTTTCCAACTATGCGGAATTTCGTTAATCCGTACGAATTTATCGGGAACGGTAATGTGCGGATAAACGGGGTTCCACTGTATATTGTTAATTGCTTCAATTTAAAAAAATTAAAGTTGACGATCTACTTATTTTGTTTTTAAGTTAAAAAATTATTACATTTCAGCTCTGGTTATGTGGAAGATTTGATGATCATGACAGCTACAGAAATAGTAGTTGCTGCATACTTTATGATACCTATGGATAAATCAAAAGCTATTTGCTATCTACTAGCTTTTCTTTCGACCTAGTAGGTGTTTCTACGGGATAGTAGAAGACCAGATCAGTGGAATTTTTGTCATATATAAATATAGCAAGAAGACATGTCTACTCTTTGTATTTCATTATATTATATCACAAGTCTTATACATCCTTTGAGATATCTACTAGCTTTTCTTTCGACCTAGTAGGTGTTTCTACGGGATAGTAGAAGACCAGATCAGTGGAATTTTTGTCATATATAAATATAGCAAGAAGACATGTCTACTCTTTGTATTTCATTATATTATATCACAAGTCTTATACATCCTTTGAGATATCTACTAGCTTTTCTTTCGACCTAGTAGGTGTTTATACGGGATAGTAGAAGACCAGGCCCCCTATTCTCGAAACGATCTTAGCACTAGGATGTCCTAGAAACAGTGTTAGAAGATAGTCCTTAGGACATCCTAACTCTTAAGATCGTTTCGAGAATAGGGGGCCAGATCAGTGGAATTTTTGTCATATATAAATATAGCAAGAAGACATGTCTACTCTTTGTATTTCATTATATTATATCACAAGTCTTATACATCCTTTGAGATATCTACTAGCTTTTCTTTCGACCTAGTAGGTGTTTCTATGGGATAGTAGAAGACCAGATCAGTAGAATTTTTGTCATATATAAATATAGCAAGAAGACATGTCTACTCTTTGTATTTCATTATATTATATCACAAGTCTTATACATCCTTTGAGATATCTACTAGCTTTTCTTTCGACCTAGTAGGTGTTTCTATGGGATAGTAGAAGACCAGACCAGTGGAATTTTTGTCATATATAAATATAGCAAGAAGACATGTCTACTCTTTGTATTTCATTATATTATATCACAAGTCTTATACATCCTTTGAGATATCTACTAGCTTTTCTTTCGACCTAGTAGGTGTTTCTATGGAATAGAAGACCAGATTGTTGTCACTTTTATGTAGAGAGATGTTTTATGGAATCTGGGACTTTCATGTTATGAAATTGTTTTTTTTTTAAATATATATATATATATTGTTAAATATTAAAGCTGTTAACTACTGTCAAATCAATAGGTCTTAGCAAATCATTAATATAGCCCATTCTATGACAAACATATGTGAACGTGAAGCCGTTGACACAAAAACATATTCGATTCGATTTTTATCTGTCAGAGGACAGAGGCAGTCCACCTTCCTTAACAAATGCTAATTGAGTAAATGGATTGGAGGGTATCCATAGCTCACTATTCAAAGCTCTGAAACAACCCTTCCATAGTATAACCCTTTATTCATACTTTGCATTTTTTCAAAATGTACGTGGTTTTATTAATTTGTTAATACACTCTGAAAGTCGAGACACAAGAATATATATGCGGGCAAATAGCTGCCCCCCCCCCCCTAAACTTTTTTTGATTTTTGGAAAAGCAGTAAATTAAAGAAAGACTATTGAGAACAAGAACAAATATTTTTAACAACATTGTTCCAATTGAAGGGAATTTAAGCTGAAAATGGCATTAATTAACAAGACTCAAATATTTCAGCTAATTACTGTACCACATTATGTGTACACGCACGTCTGGTTAAATGTGCCTTAAAGAAATCTGAAAAAGTTGCAGCTTCCCCCCTAAATAGTATGTTTTCGGGAAGCGAGTTTAAAGGGCCTCGGGCGGTATTTTCGTGGGTTTATTTAGGCCTTGAATATATGTTACTGTCTTCAGACGTACTAGAAGTGTAGGAAAATCGCATAATCACTTCAAATATACTTAATATAAGAAAGTTATCCTTCTATTTCTAAATGTGTCTTTCCTATCTATCGCATAGTCAGAGTTAAGCACGAGTCGTCCTTATAACTTTCAAGTGCGGATAGTTATGGATACACATGGATTTGAAGGCTCAAATTTTGACAGTGAGCTGTGAACGATATTACTGATTAGCTCGGCTTAAAAAAATCCCGTTTTTGAAACTAATGTTCGATTGGTCGAAAAGTTACCGCCTGTGTCCCTTTAAAAAAATCGGGAAAACATCATTAAAATTCGGGCAGAGGGCGGTCTGCCGCCCTATTGAGTCGTGTGCACCTACGGCTATGCCTGGGACTTGTTTTCTAAATAGGCTCTAACCAACTTTTAGTATAAGGATTGTCTTCAGTTTGAGGTAATAATTTTGGAATGCAGTACTATCTCAAGGCAATATTGATGAATAATTTAATCAAAAGCCTTGTATTTTAAAGACATCAGACTGTGCCTGAAACTGTCACTAGATTGTCTTAAAACTGAAAAATAAGTAATCTTTTTTTCAGAAACAAAAAACTCTGAATCGCATTCTCTTGTATATACTTTTGAATTTCTGTGAATTCCACGCTTAGACCTCGTCATTGTTATCCCAATTATTTTTTTTTTCTTTTATTTTACTTTAATTGCGTGGCAAATCTATCGATTTGTCACGCTTTGTTTTCGTTATGTTTTTTGGGAAACTTTTTAGAGAAAATCGAAAATGGTGTAGCATAATTGTATCCACCAAACATTATATAATGACCTGGAATCAAAAATGAATATCTGAAACTCAATTTTTGCTGAATCAGGAGTGGGCTATTGCATAATATGCAATTATTTTGCACTTAGGCTGTAGGGTTTATTTATGGACCGATTTGGCTGAAATTTTCTTTAATATCTTCATTGTAAAAAGAAGTATCAGATGGGACTACACAAATTTCAATTTTTAACTCAACTCAGCCGCTAATTATCCGATCGACCGGAAATTTACAGGACGTATACAGAATGTCCATAGAAATAAAACTACTCAATCAAAATTTTTTCATCACTTCCGGTTTTGACGTAAGAACTTCCGGTTTTTCAAAATATCGCCTAGCAGCCTCACTTCCGGTATAAATTTCAGATATTGACAAAAACTACATATATTGTCTGTCAGTCATAATTAGAATGCACTTAGCATAAAAAATCCAAACCGGAAGTGTTGCATAAACTGCCGTCACAGACTGACACATTTCAGCAAAAAATCAATAAGTCCTCTATTTGTTATCCGATTTTTATGATTTTGGTGTCTATCAAAACCTTGTAACCTTGTCTACAGTTTGTTGGAACAGAATTTTGAATTTCGAATTTGAAATTTATTTTATGTTCGTTTTAATTTTTGGAAAATTCAAAAGGCCATATTATGTGACCTTGACCTTTGATGACCTTGAACATTCCAATGAAGGATGTCCTTGACCTCAGATATCCATAGGTATGCTGATATTAATTGAAAAATATTAACTTCTGGTTTTATGGACATTTGAAAATTGACATTTTTGTCAACTTTGGACATCTATATTGCATTGTCTAATCAACGCAGAGAATTAAATTTTTCAATTTTGTAATGCCGATTTGATTATCTTTTAAACGATATATGACAATAACCCATTAAAATATTTTTTCAAAATATTGCGTTTTTTTTCGACTGAGGGTTCAAACTTACAAAGCAATTATCTCATATCAATATGGTGTGTATAGTCAGTATGTACTAAATTTTCTCTTTTCAACGATATATGACATGAGCAGTTTAATACAAAATCCATTAAAGTGAAAATAGGCATAGGATACCCCTTTTCTGAGAATAAAGTAGGCCCTAGTAGAGAGGATTAAAATGATTGACAGGGTTATAGCAGATTATATAATATGGTAAGAAAATTATTGACATAAACTTTTCACATGGAGGTGTGAAGTATTTTAGGTTATAAACAGATTAATCTGATTATGTAATCTTTTAACACTCTAAAAAGTATCAAAAATTTATTCATTTTTTTGCAAAATTTTCACTTATATTAATTTTACATACAATCAATTAGAGCAGTGAATTTTTGATACATTAACCTGTTCGAATTTTTCCTCTACCATTGATAGAACTCTTTCTACAAGACCAATTTTCTTTTTGTCGTCTGCTAAGGTTATTAAAGGTCATAAACAAATTAGTCAGACTACATAATCTTTTAACTCTAGGGGCTGTTTACGCGTCTGCGCTAATCCGTTGCAATAAAAAAGTAAGCGCTCAAACTGTTTTTTATCGTCTGCTAAGATTATTATAGGTCAAAAATAAATTAATCTCATTTCACATTGTGTTAACTTTATAAAAATTAACATGTTTTTCGAGTGTTTGCTATATTTGATATAATATCAGATTTTTTCTTATTTTGAGGGTGCTTCTTACCCACGACACTTAATTGACTAACATACATCAATTCAACTGGCTGTTGACTGCTCCAATCCATTGAAACAAAAGACAGTATTTCAACTCAGCATTAAAGGAAAATATTGACGTTTACACAGTTCGAATGTTGGGGAAGGGGGTATATCCCCTATACAAAATGGCCCCTAGTCAAAATGGCCATAACAGTTAAATTTGGTCAAAATGGCTATTCACCATGGCCCCTATTTTGGTCATAATGGACCGGTCACCATGGCCCCTATTTTGGTCAAAATGGACTCTGTATTTATTCTTTGATTTCAACCAATTCTTTGGTCAAAATGACCTTTTGAGGACAAAATGGTCAAAATGGCCAAAATAATAAAAGTCAAAATGGTCCCTGATTTTTTTTTATAAATTGTAGCTTATATGATGATAATCAAAGGAATAGTTGGAAGTTTTTTTAACCCTAACAAAGGTCACTAATTTTGACTGAAAATTGTACTCTGTAACAACAAATTTTGAAGACATAAATTGTGTTCCTATTTATATTTTCATCGAAGCAAAGACATTCTAAGACTTACAATATTAATTTGAAGTTCCAGTACCAGTTCTCAAAAAGATTATAAAAAAAATATATTATGTATAATGTAATAAAAATATTATTTTGAGACCATTTTGACTTTTTGGAAGGACCATTTTGACCTTTTTTGAGGACCATTTTGACCATTTATCAGGGACCATTTTGACCAAACGAGGGGCCATTTTGGATAGGGGCCCAATTGACTATAACCCGTTTTTATCGTCTGGTCGATAGAGGCGTAATATCTCTCCGTAAAATATTTCATGCTGGTCAAGCCTATGTTGCGTTAAGCAGAGTTAAAACATTACAGGGTCATACAATACAAGATTTTAAGGAAAAAAACATATATGTGATGAAAAAATATAATCAGCATTAGGAGCAATTACAGCCTGAAAGTAGGACCATATCGACTGATACTAATATAATTTTACACAATGTTCAGGGTTTACATCTATTCACATACGAGATCTACAGAAACACACTAAAATGCTAGATAATATCATTGGTTTAACAACGTGGCTAAATGATTCAATAACTCCAACAAAACTCAAGTTAAATCGTTTCCGCCTTTACCACCATCCTCGAAGCAGCAGCTATGATGACACTAAAGATTTCAATTTTTTAAAAGAAAAGGGGCATTGAGGATTAGGAATATATTTTAAAGAAGAAAAAAATGTCAATATCTTAAATTTGGGAGTTTTAGAAATAGAACACATGGCTTTGGATATTCTGGATAAGAATATTAACGTAATTGTTATCCATAGACCACCTGTTTATCGATTAGAATTATTTCTCCCAATGTTACAAAGATCACCAGTTGAATTACAAGAATCTGGTGTATGTTATTATGGGAGATTTCAATCAAAATATCTTGGAGGGTCATTTGTCTATACATAAAAACCTCTTGTGACGTCATCCCATTGTTATGGCAGGTCTTTCTTTTTGCTAATATCCCTCAACCCAGGGACATTCGAGAGAATATCCTTCAACCCAGGGACATTCGAGATAATATCCCCGCAGACAGGTACATTAGACATAATATCCCCTCTACCAAAGTACATTCGAGAGAATATACTTTAACCTTACACCAATACATTTGAGCAATCAACTCTACGTCTTAAAGATTTTTTTTCTTTCAAACTTAATATTGAAGTTTCAAAATCAAGCTGATGAATCGTAACTAGTCACTACCCAGTGACAAAGTATGCAATCTTATCAGACAGTATCAAGTCACAACACAGTGATCTGTAAGGTTTCTTGCTTCCTATGATACAATAAAGGTTGATACAACAATATATACCCCTCACATTTCTTGTAATGTTTTTTACTGGTCATCTTATTTTTTAAAAACGGTTTTAAAAATTTAAAAACTAGATTTTTAGAGCGTAATTAATTTTCGAGGGATTTATATCTTTCAATACTACATTTTATAATTTTTTAATGTAAAATTAGATATTTAATATTAAAAACTAAATATTTCTGAAAATTCTGGAACATTTTTTCACACGACATGGATTACCTCCCATGTGATGTTAAATGTATTGATTGATTTTTCAACATATTTACCAATTATTGAATTAGGAATCGGTTTTTATGTCGGATAATGCATGGTTTCTATCGGGATTAGTTGTCATAATGCCCTTGGGCTCGGGAAAGCCCTCGGGCCTTCGGCCCTCGTGCTTTCCCGAACCCGCGGGCATTATGTCAACTAATCCCTCGAAACCATGCATTATCCTACACATAATTATTTTCAAAAATTTGGTTTTCAACAACTTGTTCAGCATTATACTAATGAAGGTGAAACACTTATAGATCATATTTATATCAGTAAAGGAATTCCGTCACATAATGTTCACATTTCACACATACCTGTATATTATAGCTACCAAGAAGCTATAAAAATTACCATACTATAAGTAATATTGATATAATATTGAATCTACCCTTTCACAAAACTTTTTGCTGAAAATCAGGGAGTGAACACCAGACTTTAGGGGTTTGAAGTTCAAAAAGTCTTACAGCTATCAGGCAAAGTATCAAGGGCCACGCTCAGTGCTGTTCACAGCTCTAGTTTTTTATTACTTTTATTTTTTACTTTACAGGCCAATAACACAATCAAAGTTAGAGAAAGTACCACTTTAACAGAATTGCAGTATATAGGCCTAACGTTTCCATGTTTATGGTGCGGATACGACTCTCTCTCTGGGGACGGATTGTGTTTGTTGGTAGCTCGAGAGCTATGAGATAAGCAGGCCCGGGTTCTATGCATGATGCCTAATATAATTTAGCATGAAGGATTAAACCTGTGAGAGGCCTGGAATGGAAGGTGCAGAGGCAAAGCATGAGACCCCACACCATTGGCGAATCTAAGGTGGGGGCATGGGTGTTGGGAGCTATAGTCCCTCCCAAAGGTCATAGAAGGAGAGTTTAGGGAGCGGTAGCTCCCCCCCCCCCCCCAAAGGCTATGGCAAAAAGCATGATTACATGTTGATTTCTGAAAAAAAACACCTGCAACAGGGGGCCCTTATAGCTATAGAAATATTTTCCCCACCCCCCTGAAACATTTTGGACCATTTAGCACATTCACGAGATAGGTAGCCGGAATGGTCTCGGATGCATGCAAATCAATCCTAATTTTCTAAATTTTTCTCCCCAAGCAAGACCCTTCCCATATATAGGCCTAGTAGTCCCATTAACAATGTTCCAGGTGGACCAAAAATTCTAATATGTTTCGTGACATGAACCTAATATGACCATTTAGTACTTTACGAGATTGCTGGCCGTAAGGCCTTCAGATGAGAGCAAATCAATCCTAATTTTCCTGGGGGGAGAACCCCCAAACCCTCCCTAACAGCCGATACCCCTGCTGCACCTTGATTCAGATTAAATGTATGCTTCCTACATATTTCGTGATTTACGTCTTTAATTTACTTCTTAAGGTTCATATATTTGAGCCCCCATGGCGCCTTTAAACTATTTGGCCGTCTCTTAGACTATTTATGATAATTATTTTATATAGCTCCCCCCAATAAAAATCCTGGATCCGCCACTGCTCCTCGCTCCTAATCCGAATATGGTTTACTATGTAACAAATCTCAAAGAAAGTGTTTTGTTTTATCCGCATTCAAAGTTTAGTTTATTGTAAATGTTCAAGGCAATTCAGGTAATTACTTAATAAATAATAAAAACTTATTATCCATCTTAAACTGTTCATGTCACATTAAATTAGATCAAATGCAAAATGTGTTTCTAACTCTTTAACTAGTCATATTATAGCCGGAAAAGCTTTTAGACGATTTTATCACCCTTTGGTCGAAAAGGTTTTTAGACGATTTGTCGTGGTAATTTATGTTTATATGATGGCCTGTCAATCAAAATCTGACACCTGCGTTGCTTGATATAACCTGCGTTACGTGACATAAGAAAGTGAATTCGTATTGACTTGTGAACGCGATAGAGATTGAGTTATTGCCCTTGGCTTGTGAACGCGATAGAGACTACAATTTCGCCTGATTTGAATGAAATTTGGTTTGAACCTTTGAATTTGTCTATTTTCAATGAATATTTTTTTTAGTTATTAGTAGTATACGTACACTCAATTTGGTCGCAAGTTTCCCCATTCCATTTTCATCCCATGGGGAAACTTGCGACCAAATTAAGCGTACTCAAAACACAGCCTTAACATCCTACATTTCATAAAACATCCTACATTTTTCATAGAATTCTTACAACAAACACCTTCAATAAATTTCCACTATTCCATCAAGACCCTACCTATCATAAAATACCTCAAATTCCATCATAAAATACCTCAAATTACATATTATCCCACTATTTGAAAATGATTTATTTATCTTAGAAATCCATTGTGGTCTGGTTTTTATTAAGATCGACAGACTTGTGTACCCTTTAACCATGTTGCATTATCATGATATTGTAAGGTCTTTATTATAGATCAATATAGTATGAATGTATAAACGTCGATACATTGATTACTATGAGCTCACTGCAGGTAAATGGAAACAAGCTGTTTCTAGGAATAGTATTCAGTTTGCGTTCTTTGTTTGAGACAGACACATCTACAGGGAAAACATGTCAGAAGAAAGCATGTCAGTGGGATCTCAAATTTCAGACACAGGTAAGTACATTTTAATATGTAATTATCTGTCATTTTATAGCTGGGTGGCGTACGAGCGTGTCAAATAGTTTTCATCGTTAAAACACTATGTTTTTTTTATTTTCAGCTCAGATATATACAACTGATATTGAAGCTCACATAAATTACCGCCAGATGCATTTAGATCATTATATGGAATTAAGAGAAAAGATACTACTTGAAGGTACAGAAACAGTTGCAGATTATCATTTTGAAATGAAAAAAACACTTATTAGAAAACCAAAACCTCTAACTTTCAACAAAAGTTTTACCAAAGATAAGGAAGTGTTAAAAAAACTCAAAAATAGTGTGTGTGGTTTGCCCCATTCGCAGGAATTGAAACATTTTGACAATAGTATAAACGAGGAGAACACGGTTAAAGACATAGTTAAGGATTGCGATATTTTTATTAAACAAAACTCAGCGCAAACTATTCAAGTCTATGTAACGTATGGACAGTGGCTCCAGAAACTTTTTATATTAAATTTTGGTTTATTTGGTAATTTCGTTAAAACCAATTTAAGTATTTCGTCAAGCCATTGTAGAAAACTAAGACGTCTTGCAAAACTCTGTACAGAATACCCAAAGTTTAAAACAGTCACAGTTTCTATTTCTCAATTACTTAGTTGGATGCCTGATATTAACAAGGAATTAAAAGCCAGTCCTGAACAACAAAGGTTTTGGAAAGGAACGTGATTCATAATGACTGTACAATATTCACATGTAATAGAGTTTCTAAATTATACAGAATATATTGATTCAATGCTTCACTCGTTTATGACTCTGTCTGAATGGACTTTTGATTTTACCCTTAACAACTTTCTTTGTGTAATGCAACATGTTGATAATCGATATTCATCACGTGTTACGGCTCTTGGTTACCAATGTGTTTATAGAAATAATACTTGTAACCATACAGCGATTATCTTCAGACCGGTCCATGGATACCAGTGTTTATCCGTAGTCAAGGAGTTGATTGATACAGTATAAGTTGTTACCTCCCTTTACACATTGTTATTTATATAATAATACTTGAAACCATGGAGTTGATTAATACAGTAAAAGCTGTTACTACAAATTATTGAACTTATTTATATGTTGTTATTAAACATTATATATGCATATAGTAAATGTGTTGTATTTTATCAAAATCCTTCCTCTAAAAATGGCAAATAAAATTCTTGATCCAATTTTTAGATTATACGATCCAATTCGTTATTCATTTAATAAAAAAAAGAGGATTACATTGTTGTTACTGCATCTGTGGGGTCTAAATCACAATTGAATGATGGTGGTAGGGTCACTTTCGAGATCAATAGTCTGTCAAATTGGTTATTACTTTCCGATGCCTATTTCAGATGCGATTTCAAAATCAAGGACGGAACCGCAAATGAAAATAGAGTCCCACAGACTAATACAACGTTAGAAAACAATTTCTTTCCTTCTTTATTTAGCGAAATGGTTTTGGAAGCGGGATCAAACCCCATAGAAACAATCAAACACCCTGGAGAATTTGACACAATGTTGAAAACAGTCCTTTACCCCGAAAACTACGATTCAGTCTCGGGTTGGATACCCGATGTTGGTGATGGAAACGTTTTAAAAGAACCAGTAAGAACTGTAGCTAACGATGCTGATGACGCTAGAATGAGAGTCATTGCCAGAAATAGCATTGAGAGAATCGGTAGAGCAGTAAACCATGGGTTTGACAAACGAGTAAATCAGTACAATAATGTTGTTGAGGATAATAGATGGGGTAATTACGTAAATTGGAAATTATATCCTTTATTCGGTCTTTTAGAACATCGAAAAGTTTCTATAGGTTTACCATTTAAAATTCATTTACAAAGAGAAATTAATGACGATAAGATATTCTTTGGAGAAGCTAATTCAAATGCAAAATTAGAAATAACAAATCTCCAACTTTTCATACCCGTAATAACACCATCAATTGAAGTAGAAACGAGAATATTCAACTCGTTAACTAAAGACATTGAAATAGCTTTTCTTCGTCGCAACACTGTAGGTAGCATGACTTTAACTGGAGAATCCACAACATGGCCAATCACTAACAGCATTAAACCAGCAAGATATTTAATAGTTGGTTTCAAGAACTTACCAGATTCTCAGACAAATAACAACAATATCTTTAGAGTGGCAATGAACCAAACTCAAGATCCTATAATCCGTAAAGTTCAAGTAAGATTAAACAACGATAATTATCCTAACCAACCTTTAACTATTAATCCATCCACAAAGGATTATAATGAATTGTATAGAAATTATAAAAATATGTGTGAATTATTTGGAAATCCACCTCAGTAGAATATGTAGATTTTGCAATTAATCACCCAATCTTCTGTTTTGATCTATCAGCTCATCAAGAAGATCTTTTCAAAACTGGAGTAAACATAAATATTCATATCGAAAAAACACAAGGAGATTTAACCGGTTATTGTTTATTATTGGAAGAAGCAAAACATATAATAAAAATATCCGACAGACGGATGATTCGAATAGAATAAATTAATCCCTTAAAAATGAAACCCGAAACTTTAGTAAAAAGAATAATAGATGCTATCGAAACAGAAAAGCCAACTACAATTACTTACAATGGTAAAAGAATCAGCTTAACTAAAAAACTTATTGATAAATATAAACACTGTAAAGTACGAGATGATATAGATTTGGAAAGAATTGACAAGAACATAAAGGCAGGTGGATTTTTACCTTTCCTACCCTTGATCTTTGCAGGTTTGGCCGCAGCCGGTGCCACAGCAGGGGGAACAGCTGGAATAGTTCAAGCCGTCAATGCCAAGAAAGCAGCCGAAGCTGAAAAAAATGAAAAACGTAGACATAATTTGGAAATGGAAAAGTTAGCAAAAGGGTCGGGAGTAGCAGACATATTAGGTACAGTTAAAGAATTTGGAAATCGATTTAGTGAAGAAACTAAGAAAACTGTCAAACAAGGATTAACTAAATTAGTGGATAGTATTGACACAGGGGAAGTCAAAGTCAAACATAAGGGTAATGGAATATTTCTAAAAAATATACACACTGGAGAAGGAATATATCTTTCAAAGTATAAAGGAGAAGGTGTAATTTTTGGTACATAAAATGGGAAGGAAATTTAATCATTCAGAAATATTTCCTAATAATCCAATGCTCATGTGTATATGCGGTAGTTCCGGTTCTGGGAAAACTCATCTCACTTTTAACATGTTGACAACACCCAACCTTTTAGATTTCGATTCTTTGTATATCTACACAACAACACCAGAACAATCGTATTATCAATTTCTCGAAGCTTTAGAATATTTACCAAAGAAATATGTTCAAGAATTATTTCAATATTACGAGGACAACGATGAGATAGAAATAAAAGATATCTTAGATAACTTCATAAAAGAAAAGAATCCATCTTTCAATCCAACTGACATAAAAGTGTTTCTGACAAAAAATGTAAATGATCTGGACTTGTCTAATATTGATAGCAAACGAAAGAACTTAATATTGTTTGACGACTGCGTAGCGCAAAAAAATCAATCTGTTCAACAAGAATTCTTCACGAAGGGAAGACATCACAACTGTCACTGCTTATACCAATCCCAATCTTTTTACGGGATGGATTCTATGTTTATTAGAAAAAATGCTAATTGTTTTTTATTATTTGAATTAAACGATAAAGATTTATCTCAAATCATACAGTCGATAAATCACGGAATGGACAGAGATTCATTTAAAAAGGTTTGTAAAGCTCAATGGAGAAATCCAGAGGAACATGGATATGTATTCGTTAATACCAGAAAACCTGCGGGTGAAAGAGTAATATTTACATTTTATTGTCACGCGCTACAGTGAACCCTTGTGAAAATTTTGCATTCATTTACCGATGAACGCAAAATTCTAGAGTGATCTCCCGTGACGTCGCTAAACAAAATCTTCCCTGACAACGTAGATTGCGGCGTATGAATACACACCATCATTATTTTAAGAATAGACAAATGATGGATCAATAATCGACTTGGGTAACCTAAGACATCGAAAAATAAGATATTTTGAACTTATTTGATATGAATTAAAGTCTCATTATGGACAAACAATGAATATAAAAATCGTAAATGTCGACTATTTGAGTGATCTGCCTTGACGATCTCCCTTTTTGACGTCATCCAAGTTTTGACGTCATGTTAATTGACAGGAGTTCTGTTGACGATTTCGTTCCCAATTTTCTTACAATTTTACCTACATTATAGCCATTAAAGCTATAATTTTACCACTAAAATATGGTAAAAGATACCAGAACTCTGCCGAATGTAAATATAAGGATTGAATTCAGATTTTTTTGCGTTCATTGGGTGATGAACGCCAAATTTTCACATGTTAAACCTGACATGAATGGCTTCGCCATTCATTCGATTTAACACGTGAAAATTCTGCGTTCATCACCCAATGAACGCAGAAAAATCTGCATTCAATCCTTAAATGATCAACATATGTTAATTTTATTTTTTAAAAATGGAATGGAATAATATTTTAAAAAGAAATAGAGAATATATCAAAGCTTAGAATAAGATAAAGACCCAAGTTGAAAATAACAGATTACAACAACTCGGATTAACGGAAAATCTACAAACTTTATTTAAACCAATATTAAAAAGTCAAGAGGATATCAAGAATAAATTAGAAACTCCTAAACAACAAATTCAACAACCACCATCTCCTCCACAAATAGAATATCCCATTGAAGATGATGGAATCGTAATCAGGACATTAGATGATATAAAACGTTATTTTTCAAATCCAAATCCAACCCTAGCCAAAAAAATAAAGCCAACAATTGATCAGGATGGATTGATTCTTAACGGTTTTAGGATACGTTTCAATCAACTCAACCCAAAATTTAAGATTGACAGAATAGACGCTATATATGATTTAACACCCGGTATGATTAATCTTTTGAATGGGTATGATAAAGATTATAATTTCAAAGATTTAAATTCATACGTGGAAATTCTTACATCGACAAGGACAGGAGGACCAAAAACTTTAAGATTAAGAAGACTGGAAAAAGAATTAGATGATAACACCGATGGTAGTGATGATAACTACAGTGATGATATTATAGAAGAAATCGATGACTTTTTGGGACATACAGGAGATGGTGTAATTTTTTTACCAGACAACAACGAAGAATTGCTTAATAGATTGCAAATAATATTAGCGGCAATGAAGGAAGGACACCAATCACACAGACAATATAATGAATTAAATTGTATATTAAAAAGACTCCTAGAAAAAGGTATAGATAAAAATGATTATAAAAGTGTTATTAAAAATGAGTCAACTATTCGTCATCACCTCAAATAAATCAGACATTAAATTATCTCTAGATTATGAGTATGAACTCGATCGAAATCAAGAATATGAATTGGGATTAAAGTATTTCTCTGTTTACAATTCCATTAGAAATATCAACGAAAAAAACAATCAACTGAAAATATCGACGGATAATGGAGCTACATTCAAAACCATAAGTTTACTATCAGGAAGCTACGAATACATAGCCATTAACGAATACCTATCTGAATACGCAGGAAGTGTCAATGGTAAAAACAATATTGAATTCGAAGGTAATTTAAATCTGAACAAAATGAAATTGATATTAAGAAATAATAGTCAAGTTGATTTCAACGTAGAAAATTCATTGAATACGTTACTAGGATTTGATAAACGAGTATACACCCAATCAACTATAGCACCACATAAAGCTAATATCGAGAATGATGTCGATGTGATCAATATACATTGCAATTTAATAAACGGTGGATTTTTCAATAAATACAAACGTCAGATTATTTACAGTCTTCCAACGTTCACTGTACCGATAGGATATAGAATTATAGAGAAACCATTTCAAACTACGTATTTACCACTTAATTCCTTTATGATCAATAATATAAATCTGGAAATCAAAGATGGCAAAAATAGGTTTATAGATTTTGGTAACGAGGAAATTGTTATTCAACTTCATTTAAAACAAAAAAATTAACATTCTTCTTGAAGAGTTAGATAATCAAAGTCATCAAATTTATAGTTTTCATCCAAGGACATCTCCTCTTTATCATTGTAAGGATACATGATTCCTTCATCGTTCGGTGCTTTTCTCTTTATGAGATTCAAATAACTTTTAAATTTTTTAGTTTGTTTTTCTTTAGGAATAACTATTCCATTAGTAAAACTCTTCCCCCATGGTTTATCGAATTCATTCGTTACGTCATGTCCACTAGCTAAATGAATATAATCCTCTACCATAACCTTATAGTTCGAGTAACCCTTAAACGTTTTCTTTTCTTTTAGAACACCGTCGGAAGTTAGAATGATATTGTATTTAACTTTTGGCGCTAAATATAAACCAAATATAATTCCACCATCACCATAATCATTCTTTCCTTTACAATACTCATTTTCGGACACCAACCCAGCTTCATTTAATTTATCCCAATTGCTAGAAGAAATGTATAAACTATCGGTATCAGTATAGTATATTTCTGGTTTATAAAAACCATCTATTACGTGAATAAAGTTATTCATTATTTTTTTACTGTGTGATAATATAAACGTACCTAAATGAGTGGGTGTTAATCTCGTAAAATCCTTTGGAGGAACAAATTCTTTTTCTTCGTCATTAATCTCCACAATGTATTGACTATCATTTAGTCTGTCATACTTCTTGACGTGTTTGTCGTAATTAAGGCGAAAGGTTTCTTCATTCCATAAGTGCAATGAGGTATTTCTATCCCTCTGAATAGATTTACCGTATAAGGAATTACCTAACAACTTCATGCAGTTGCTGGCAACCATATCCCCTTCCTTTTTGTATTTACTCCTTAATTCCTTCAAAATCAAAATATAATCTCTATAGGGTGGATTTTTAAAATTTTCTTCGTAAACTATACCATCTAATATTTTAATAATTCGTCCACCGGCTTTCACTATTTCTTGAATATCGACTGATGTTAAAACATCTGAACAGAAACCATTTCTGAATCTGATTTTAGTGCCAGTTTCCTTTTTACCTTCTTTATTCGTGAAAGTGATTTTATCTTTAGCTGGTATGGGTTGGAAGAACATGTTTTTGGGATATTCAAACCAGACTTTTAAAATAGCAGTTCTAGGTCTGAATTTCTGTTCATTAAAGAGCTTGACAAATTTTCTATTTTCTTTCTTTCTAGTTTCAATATCTTTTAAAAAAGGGTATTGGAGACCTTTCACGAAATGTATCACCTTTAGTCGCGTATAATTCTGAAAACACATTTCGATGGTGAGCTGTCGACACTGATATTGTAATTTTAGCTGAAACATTTCTGTTTCTGAGATGAAAGTTGAGCGGAAGATGACCGTGTCTATTTAACAACCTATCGAATGCTCTGTCATGTTAGGTTCTATAGCACAGTGGTTAGCTCATCGTTCTTTACAAACATGACGTCAGTTGCTTGAATACGAGGAAATGAAGGTTGTTAAGTTTGAGAGTTTGGTTCTCGATCAGGGTGTGACCTTGAATATCTTCACTCATATTTCCAGTCCACCCAGCTGTAAATGGGTACGGAGAATCCGGGAAAGATCAATGGCAAGAGGTTTGGCCAAACTGGGAGAAAGGAACCTAAGTTGTTATCCTTGTAAAATATTTCCAACCTTTTTCAAGCTCTGGCCCAAATTCACGAAGCTCCCAGAGCCATGGCCTCCTGTTCAATTCCAAAGTTTAATAAAAAGTTGGGCTAGAGAAAAAATAATATACATCCTCATGCGCCATGGCCCCCTGACAAACACCCCATGGCCCCCAGGTTGGGAACCACTGATATAGATGTTTCTTTCTTTCTTTTGTTTACTAATTGAAACTGGTTTTGTTAAATTCTCAAACACAGTAACACTATCACAATCGTATATCACGTCCGACAAACTGAGATCTAGGACTATATTTGATAGATACACACCTCGGGAAAGTTTTCTCTTTGATGTTGTCACACGATATTGAACATAACAACCCGGTGATGACGTCATCAGAGGGTGATATCTGATATCGTCCCTGTAGACGATATCCGATATCACCCGCTGATGACGTCATCACTGGGGTGATATGTCCAATGTTGTGAGACACAATCAAGAAATAATTAAACACTGTTTTGTCAACTTTATTTTGAGTACATTATTTTATATCAACAGTTCACAAAAACAAGAGATTTTACAATTTAAACCAAACATGAAATTGAATGGTATTTACGTCTCACTATACCTACTGGGATAAATAAATTAGGAGGGACAAACACCTGCAGTGTGCAATAAGGAAACATTTTGCCAGGACAGAGAGTCCACCCTCATTTTCATACTGAGGGATCTATAAAGTGCACAGTCCGTAGCACATGGGCTCTCGATTTATATTCCCATATGTCATAGAATGTAATTCAATAATTATAAGCGACACATGGATTGATTGTCACAAACCTCCCTTTCACTATGGTATATATATATTCCATCCTGTATATTTGGGCTTTGATGCTAATTTTGGGTTAATCTCCCCTATACAATTTCACAGCAGTCCACAGGAAAATATTCACGCTTTGTTTTTCATGTAATCCCAATCTTGCTGTATTTTCACATTTCCGTTTTTGTTTGTATATTTCACTATGACAGCCATTGATTGTGTATTTCAACCGCTTATTTGATATCAAAGAAATTAAAACTTTGACCAGGATTGTGCACATTTTCTTCTGCATTCGATGTATCCATGAACTATACCGTTTTTCTAAATATATAATCCAATATTGTCCATATTTCATTCGAATCGAATTCGATGTAAATCCAGCACTTTTTCTATTATTTGGCTTGCAATAACTAATTCACATCACAGCCATTAATTGTTGACTACATGTTCATGTTGTTTGTACTGTGTCACGTGTTATATCTACACGTGCATAATAGTACTCAGTGAGTAAAAATCTACTAAATCAACACAGGATGATATGGAAGAGGTCATTGTAGATTATAGGTAGGATTTGAATAAGGGATGTATTAAAAATCATGTCGATGTGTATGTAAAATATTACCCTCTTACCCTCGGTAAGATATTAGAGATAACCCTCGGCCTTCGGCCTCGTGGTTATTTCTAATATCAACCTCGGGGAGGTTAATATTTACTACATACACTTTCTTTTCAGGAATACCAGCCCATACGTTTCCATATTGATGACACGTCCATGCAAATAAATCACCGTCGAATGGTACTACAACAACAGTGTAAGAATTCATCTAACATTGACATTACATTTGCAAGACAAAAATTACTGGGATATAAGAATTTTATTTATTGTTCCATACCTAAGGTTGCATCTACCACGTGGAAACAAATTATCTTAGAATTGAATATGAAAGACCAAAATTATTCTGTCATAGATACAATGAATAATATCCATGAAAGGAGAAATGATTATTGGGACAATTATAAATTAAAGGACACAAGGAATGTCTTAGACCATTCACATAAAATGATAATTGTACGGGAACCCTACTCAAGATTATTGTCAGCTTATGCTAATAAGGTTTTTATACCGGTAACAATGATATTTTGGAAATCAACCTGGCAATATGTAAAGAGGCAACGACCAGTCGTAAGAGAAAAATGTGTAGATTTTACATTTCCAGAAATAGTTCGCTATGTTATCAATGCTATTAAAACCAATACTCTTAGTAACACTCATTTCAGGACTATGAATAGTCTTTGTAAACCTTGTGATATCCATTATGACACGATTATCAAATTTGAGTCTTTAAACAGAGACACGATATACATATTAAATAAACTGAACAGATTAGATGTGTATAATAAAAGTAACACACTGGTTCAACACAATAATGAAATAAGTATGATCCACCAAATTAATAACGCCTTTAAAAAGAATGTTGGACAATGTCAATCAAAGACAGAAAAAATCAGACGCTTATGGCGCAGTTTTCAAATTCGTGGTTTCATAGGACACAAAGTAAATTATTCCTTGAGTAAAGAGGTAGAAAACAATATCAGTGAAAGGGAATTCTTTGATTATGTGCTTAAGGCAAGTAAAATAGGAACACATTCTGATCATATAAAGAATAAAAAAATAGCCCTAATTGAAGCCTATAGCCAAATATCCTATACAGATTTGAACGAACTGAGCCCTCCATTAACTTTTTTGATATATGGTCTTTATAAGATAGTGAAGATTTCACAACTTCCCCTTTATTTTGATCACCGTTATTCTTATAGCATATAATTTTCAGATTCCTCTCAATTGTCAGTCTTGTGAAGCACGCACCTTTAGTCAAGCAAACAAACGTCCAACATAATAATTACAAATGTATATCATCATCTTATCTATCCACATAACAAGTCAGAGAGAATAAATATATATGTGACAAAGAAAACTTGTACAAGTAGTGTGAACTGTTTATAATATAATATCAAAAAAAGTATTCAAAATAAAGTAATAGTTGACAAAACAATTTTTATTTATTCACTTGTCTATTAAGTTGTCACAAGATATTGGAAAGATCACCTCTGTGCTGACATCACCAGCGGCTGATATCTGATATCATGACATCATCACTGGTGTGATAAGTCCAATATCATATGACAGCATCAAAGAGAATACTTTCCTGGGTGTGAATTTTCTTTAATGCTATTTGAAGTACCTCAAAACGACATAGAGTTGACAAGCTCTGTCACAGAGTGGCATCAGATGTCCCAGAAGGTTTAAAGAGGCACAGGCTTCATTTTCGCAGGTCGATTTGGATAAGTCTTAGAAACGGGGATTTTTTAGCTCAGCAATTTAGTACTGGTTATCACAACTTACCATTGAAATTTGAGCCTTCAAATCCATGTGCATCCATAATTATTAGCATTTGAAAGTTATAATGCCCTACTACACATTAGCGATACTATGCAATATATAGAAAAGTCATCTATAGAAATAGAAGGAGAAATGTCTAATTTAAGGTATATTTGAAGGAAATATGGAATTTTCGTACATTTCTAGTGCTTCTGAAGGATACTTAAAAATATTCAAGACCCAAATCAACCAATAAAAATGAAGACTGGTCCTCTTTAACAATAGCAGACTCGCTAACGATATACGTCGCCTAGTTGGGGATCCATCCTATAAGAACCTATGGCGGAAGTCCGGGAATCCTCATCCCCGCTGTCTGAACGCCTCTCAGGTCTTTATAAATTAACGTTTTTCGGAAATTACGCAGAATTTTCTCATCGATGTAAAAACTTAACAAAAAACTCCCATAAGTGCCGTTTTATACTGAAACAAAATTTGAAGCAGTCACAGACGACGGAAGTCCGGATAATTAAAATGGCAGCCATCACTATTAAAAGTTTCGCTAGGAAACTTTCGATCAAAATAAAAGGTATTATTTGAGCTAGGAGATCATCTAATTTACATTTTTATTTAATATGTTATATAAATGTATCGAGATGATACAGCATGGCAGTCTGACGCTGACCACTCAACGGCAGGTTTTATCTGACTACACGTCGCTTACAAAGAGCATTTAAACTTACATTTGGTATTTTGCCTTGAATTGACCTTCAAATAACAGAATTAATATATGAACACGATAGAAGTTATAGCGAAAGCACATACAACTTAATAACTATATAACTGCAATATTCAGGTTCTATTTTAATATTCCTATATCTCTCTAAATTTAATGTATTGAGCAATATTTTAACAGTAAATATATATTTAGTTATTATTGTAACTGCAATATTACATATACGCGAGGTGCGTATATTGTCGTGCACACGTCCGTCCACAAATGCTCTAAACATTCTAGAAAGCTCAGTTCTTCACCAATTTCGACGAATATTATTTATATTATTTATTCTCGCTCACTTACTCAGACAAATCACAAATTATTTAGAATTATTACAGCACATGTTATACATTATAATCCTAAATTAAAAAAACAAAACAAAGCATTTTACTTATTTTTAATGTTATTTGACCATCTTTGGATAAGACAATATTTTCTTTTTGTAAAGTTATACACAAATACATTTGTAAATACTTGTAAGCTCTGGCATTCCTTTACTTTAATATTCAACATTGGAAAAGTATTGAATGACCCATTTGAAGACTGGTTCTTCAGCATAGCTTGATTGGTCAACCATTAAAACACTTGTAAAGATACAAGGATGAGCCATCTATTAGTATATGTTAAACCTACCGAACTGTAAGTGGGTGGACATGGTTAGTTGTATTGTAACCGTTCATTGTTTTATGATCATATTATATAATAACTGTAAATCTCAACGCTGCTTTCCAAATGCAGGTGTTCTTCAGGGTTCGGTACTAGGACCACTGCTATTTATTATCTGCATAAATGATATACACGAAAACCTACTTAGTGCAACAAGATTATTTGCTGATAATACTGCTCTAATGTCGTAGACCAGACTAGTAGACAGCACGCTGTACACATCACGTCAGTACTCTAAATCGAAGCTGAATATGTGTGTGACAGGGGGAGAATACATCTTTAGGAAAGTGTAAATAACAAGACAAGGGTATAAACAATATAATTAAACCACCTTCTATACCCTTGCACTTTGCCTTAATTTGATTTCATTTTAATTTCCCCTGTGAATCTGATTGTCAACGGCCTTATACGTAAAACCGGAAACGGAAATCCTGAACATCCGACAGACTATTGACATTACATGTATATGAATTGAGACGGGAAACTCTTAGGGCCTGGTTGTGACGGGCCAGCCCGGTAAGCTGAGCTGGCTCGGTTACCCGGGTTGAAAGTTTTTTTTGAATCTTTACATGAACGCGGGCTAGGGCTCAAAGAGCTTTTATTTGGTTCTTTAGAGCAATGTTGTTTAGTAAAAGTATGTTGTACGCATGCGCTGTGGCTCAGTAGCCCGGGCTAACCCATCAAATAGTGTTTATATGAATACCAGGCAGGCCCTGATAGCCGGGCTTCCCGGTCTAGAAACCGGGGAGCCCGCCTATCCGGGCTGGCCCGCTTTCCATATAATTGTGTTTGAGTAAATCCATAGAAATTCACTACAGTGACGTCAAAACCGAGACACCCGGAAAACCGGGTCAGCCCAGTTAAGCGGGCTGGCCCGCTTCATATAAACTGGCCCTTAGTGATAAGAGTATAAAGAGTAAAAGTCTTTTCACCCCATTGCCCGTCTCAATCATAATATCCTGTCGGACAAATAAAAAGACCAAAAATATTTGTGTTTTCCTGTGATGATTATCTGTGATATTCGTGTGTTACATAACCTACTAAACTGTAATATTTGAACAAAAAAAAAAAACACTAGTCGAGTGTCTTAATAACTGTGATATTTTTGTATACATATTTATACACCCCAACCTAAAAAAAAATAACCAAAAAAAAACCTCTTTTTGTTCTTCTTATATTTCAATTTATTTATTTAACTTATATTGTACATAAATACAAATTTTCATCTTCAAGTAAATTTAAATTATAATATTGCTCTTCGCGCGGACCTGTTGGTGAGCGCATTATTTTACTGTACTCTATATTCATTCAAACATGGACCTGCTAGAGATCTCCCTTTATAATAAGCGCGGACCTATTAGAGAGCGTTGTATTACCAATATTATTGCAACTTAAAACTAACAACGTACCCTGCTTCATTATTTCCATTAACACACACGGACCTGATAGAGATCTCGCTTTATTATAAGCGCTGACCTATCAGAGAGCGCTCTATTATCGATAATATTTCACTCTAAAACATGACTAGTTGTACCGTATTCGTGTAACTATTTTCGAGCATTGGTGAAAACACGGCTAATGTATTCGTAAAATGGAAAAGTTCTGGATTTTCTATGTGCTAATATACCTGGATTACATATCTACAGTATTGTAATGAGCAGATAGACAGATAAGTTGATCAAAATAACTTTTTTTCTTTGTTTACACTAGCAACATATTATAAACTTCCGGTTAAAGATAATTCGGGGCTACTGACCCGGCAGTGTCTTAGTCCGAGATTCTAAACTTGTCATTTCTTCATTATATAGTGTTACTATTAGTTAATTGCAGTAATGTGAGTGTACACAAGAAAGGTGACTTTTACTGATAATGACATGATACGACAAAATACCTTCAAGAGAACAAACACAATATCTATTTTGCTGGCTGAAGACACAACAGACAGAATTAAATCCATAGACATCCTCTACACAATACAAAAAGTAAGTAGTGGTTCTATCCAAACAATAAAATGTCTACAAAACGTGGAGACAAACTGCTTCTATATTATGACATTTAACAACGAGTCAAACATGCATAGATTTGTAGAGAAATTTAACGGCAACTTAATGGTTAAGGGGAAAAAGCTGCCAAGAAGAAGTCTGGTACGAACCAGTAGACAACATCACTATCACTGTGTTCGGGGCATCATATCAACTTGACTCAGTAGAAATAACCAAAAAACTTACAAGATACTGTACAGTAATCAGCACAAGAAACATCAACTTCAGAGAGTTCCCATTAATAAACAGTGGCACTAGGCTAGTATATGTCAAAAATATCACTAAGCCTATCCCCACTAAGCTTTTTGTGCAAGGCAAAGGCGTACCTTCAAGTATGAAGGCCAACCCAAACCACAAAGGAAATGTTATACTTGTGGTGAGTATGGGCATCAGGCTCATGATTGCCCTAAAGACCACCATGTAGAGCCACCCAGACTGGAAGAGACCCCATGTATGATCATAGCCGTAGGGGCCCACGGCTCAACAGGGGGGCAGATCGACTTATTTTAATGATATTTTGCCCGATTTTGGGAATTTTTTGCCCGAAAACATAATATTTGGTATGATAACCACTATATGGGGAACCAAAATCCCGGCCCCTACATCCTCATCCACATCGTGAGGCCGAACAGGAAACTCCCCTTCGAGCTGAGCCCCCTCCAAAAGATCCTTCATCCAACCCAATCTCAACAGCGAAACCAATTGAGAACCGGGTAGAGATTCTCGATGCCATATCAAAAACCCTCAAAGCATTGGATGAATTTACACCAGCCACCTCTACACCAAAACTTGTGGTTAACATGCTTCCTTTAGTACCTACTATCCCACCTCCGACCGTGGAAGAGGAGGTAAGCCAGCTCTGTTGAAAATAAATCTAACAAGTCTGAACCCCAATCAATATCAGACCTGCATAGTTGAGACCTAAATGAGTCGCCTAGAACAGCTACCTCGGTGGGGCAGTGCAGAGACATGTCTTGTGATAATAACGTCTCTGAAAGTTTTTTGCAAATTTATAAAGAATAGTTACAAATTAAAAGAAAAATAAATAGTTCTAACAGTTATAGTTCAAATGAAAAAAATACAGAGAAGAAGGTGAGGACCACCTCACCTGTACAAACTGAAGTTTAATCTTCTAAAGGTAGATAGTACATGTACTAACAAATTACTAACTTTTATACACCCTACAAACCCCCCTTCCCCCCTCACACCCTCCACCATGGCTTTAAACTTCACACCCCTTAATATCAACCACCATTTAAACTCTTCTTTTTTCTCTTTCAGATTCATCTTCTTCCGATTCATCTCCCTCCTCTTCATCGTCCTCAACACCATCCGAATCTTAACCACGTGACCCAGGTTCTGCCAATCTTTCTCTCTTCTGTGCCTATTTAGACCAGCAAACCACCCCGCATTCCTCAACCAAACCAAGCCGTGTATCTCCTCCCCGAACCAGATCCCAGTCCACACCCAATGCTGCATTCCTAAAAACTACCAAACCAGTACCAATCTCCCCATCTACTACCATTGTATCCACTACCAAACCCTTCTACCACAAGACCAATAACAAGTCATCATGGAATCTACCTGCTGTAAAGAAATCTACCGTAATTATTGGATCCTCTAACCTGAACCGTATTACCAAAACTACTTCAGACACAGAAATACATGCGTACCCTGGTGCCCAGATCAATCACATCAAGTCCATCCTTGAATCCTTCGACCATGATCCCGTACCAAATACCGTCATTCTTCATGTAGGCCTCAACAATCGCGACAATTTGCCAAAGACTTCATTCAACCAAGCCCAGAAATTACTTTCCACAGCCAAACTGACCTTCCCCAATTCCAAGATCATCTTCACGTGTATACCCGTATCCAGTAGAATCTCGAAGAAAGCTCATCAGAATCTCAAGAACTTCAACAATATGATGATTGAATCCAATACCAACGACGCAACAATCTTACCACCCTATGCAGAAGAATTCGAACCAGTTGATGACCTGCATTGGTCTCCAGAAACAGCAAACGATATTTATATATTTTGGATACACCAGCTTCAAGCATCGAGTAAGTTGTATTTAAACTAATTACTGGGGATAAGAACACCGAGAGGCCACCGCTAGGCCAAACTGTTGTTAACTTGAGCCAAAAAATTCTCACACCCCTTCAGCATTCAATCTTAGACCGTGGACTTAAGTTTATTCCGACACCGAAGGTAGCCAACATTGATTATCTTCGATCTTCTATTGACCGATTTCAACGTAATCTCAGCTGCACATATTTTTTCCGACACCACCCCCCACGTGGTGCTAGAACAATGTTTATTCCTAAATCCACGTGGAAACCACCCCAAGCCGCCATCCATCCTGAAATATTGAAAGTATTTGAAAGCATGAATAGCCAAACGTCAAGTATTTCCGTAACGCACGAAAAGCCTAATCTCACACGAGTAGAACGCGAATCCTTAAATTTACTTAAGAAAGATGAAAACATTGTTATAAAGAAAAGTGACAAAGGCTCATGTTGTGTAATTTTAAATAGGGAGGACTATATTTTAGAAGCAGAAAATCAACTAAATAATCCTAATCATTATGCCATTTTGCCGGAACCATTTTTTAAAGAAACTGCTAATATGATTAACAATATTCTTCGCAATTTAGTTCAAACAAGTTTTCTTAAAGAGAAACAATATGACTATCTGTCTGCCAAATCCGACTGTCGTGAGAGACACTTATACACTTTACCTAAGATCCATAAGAATCCAAGCAAGGAGTGGTTTATCCCTAATAAAATCCCAAAAGGCCGTCCGATTATATCAGACTGTGGTAGTGAGTCGTATGCAGTGTCAGAATACATTGATCATTTCTTACTACCATTAGCATGTCAACATCGGGCCTACCTTAAAGATACAAATGATTTTGTCAACCAAATCAAAAACCTTCGAGTTCCTTCGAATGCTATTCTGATTTCTATTGACGTGTCATCTATGTACACTAATATCGATAACACTACTGGTTTAATGGCAGTTCGTAAAGCTTTCAATAGAAACCCAGATCCAAATAGGCCCGACGATGCAATTCTACAACTTTTAGAGATTTGTCTCAGTCGCAACGACTTCACATTTAATAATAAAACGTATCTACAAACTTCAGGGACAGCTATGGGCAAACGATTCGCCCCTTCGTACGCAAACCTTTTTATGGCCGAGTGGGAACGAGAGGTATTACCCCTTTGTCCATTTGACCCACTTTTTATAAACGATTTTTGGACGATATTTTCATTGTTTGGACTCATTCTATAGAACAGTTTTGGGAATTCTTTGGAATCCTCAACAACCACCATCCGTCCATCAAACTAACCGCCAACGTAAGTCACAAAAGCATAGATTTCCTCGATACCACTGTCTTCAAAGGAGATTCCATAGAAGAAACGAATAAACTAGATATTAAGGTGTATTTTAAAGAAACCGATACTCATCAACTCCTGCACAAGAGCTCATTTCATCCAATACATACCTTCTCTGGTATAATTAAGTCACAAGTTCTATGATTCCACCTTCAGATTTCAACCAAGCCTGTACGATTGTCTTCTCAAAACTGAAAGAGCGTGGATACTCTAAACGATTTTTACGAAACATAAAAAGTACCACTCTAGCTCAGATAGCAGCTAAAAATAGACTTTATGACGAAGCGCCAGCAGGCTTAAGGAGTGCCTTATGTTTTTCAAGTAGATGTAAAACATGTCCCTTTATATTAGAAACTCACTATTTTTTAAGTAACTTTACGAATATAAGGTACCCGATCCAGGAGCATCTAACATGTCAAAACTCGAATGTAATATATTTAATCTCTTGTAAGAAATGCCCCGAACAATATGTAGGAGAAACTAAGAATAATTTACGCACTCGTTTTAATGGCCACAGATCAGATATCAAATTAAAGAAAGACAAGCCTGTATCTAATCATTTTAATCTTGACGACCATTCAATAGACGACCTCACCTTAACCCCAATTGAGCAGATAGAAATTGACTTGCCAGAAGATGAAACTACGAAATTCCGACAATCTAGGGAAGCCCATTGGATTGAGACATTGAATACAGCAAGACCTATAGGACTCAATATTCACCATAATGCAGGCATAGCCCCCTTTGTTGTCCCGTTCAATACAACCAGCAATCGAGTAAGCAAGATAGTTCATGCCCACTTCAAGAGTCTTCAAGAGAAATTCCCTCATGTCTAAAAGCAGAAAATGATAGTTGCGTATTCTAAAAATAAGAACTTTAATGACAATCTTGTTCATAGCAAACTAAAAACCATCGATACATAACAGGTACTATACTCCTCGCCCTTTGGGCGAGCTATATTTTTCTAGTTTCAGATCAGAACAGAAGAAAAAACTCCAGAAGATCCAGACCATTTACTCCGATCTCTCAATAAAGTATTTGTTCCATCCTAGGCCTGTACATTTGGGAGAACCAATCCCTCCCTTCCCCGAACTAAAATAAACTCATATTGTGTGGCTTCAAAATTAATAAGATGCACATACCGTAACCACCCCAATATCTATAACGGGACGTGTTACGTGTACAGTAAAAAGGTGAATAACCCCATTCCTACATCCTTGACTATTCCGGGGTGTAGGTTAGGGGTTAAATATGAGGGTCAGCCCCTTCCCGATAGTCGTTGTTACGTCTGCCGGGAAGATGGCCACGCCACTGAATATTGCCCCTACAGACCCCCAACCATTAGCCAGCCCCAGAGCAGCCAAATATGGGAGGGTCAGGGCAATTCTCTGTCCCCACACTGGTGCTGTCCAGAAACTCAAAGTGTCAGAAAAGACAAAAAAAAAAAATCAGTAGAAAACCTGAGAAAACTAACGAAAACCCCAACCACAAACATCTCTGTCATTCCTGTTGAATCCCCAGATATCAACACCACAACTGCCGGAGATGAGTGGGCTGACGTGGCGGTCTCGGACTATCACCGCAGCCGAGAGGAGATCGAACGACGATCCCAAACGGAATCTACCCCTCAAACTGCAACCGGGGGAGCTAGACCGAAAGTCTCCTCTCAAACTGCAGCGGTCACCGAAACCCCTAAGTCTTCCCGCTTCCCCAACAAAGACCACCTGAAGAGGGACAGAGATCGAAGCAGTCTTCTGGAAGACAGCAAAAAATACAAGGCCAGAAGCCTAAGCGACATCAGCGGACCTATAGAATCCGCCACACACAAACGTCCAGAACTTGAAAACTCAAAATTCTACACTTTTCTCTATTCTGATCATGATAATTACAACTTGAAATATTCATAGAAAAACTTCATAAGATTATACATGACTGTAGATCCGCTGATGTCATAGGTTCGCGAGAAACTGGAATTGTCTCTGATCAGGAAATATCCGATCTGGAAACAATTTCAGATTTCTCGCTTGTCTGGTTTAACGGTCCTAATGCTATCACCAGGGGCGTAACAATTATGTTTAAAAAGCATCTTACTCTAATTCAAACTTTTCCCAATTCTAAACTTGAAGGACGATTTGTCCATGCTAAATTCCGAATATTCCGATACGAGAAATATAACATCCACTGTCTCTGTGTTTACGGCCCCTGTGAATATGAGAATAAAGGCTCCTTTTATAGTGACCTTTATTCTCATATTCAAACCCACTTCAATTTATCTGATATATTTTTACTCTTTGGCGATTTCAACCTTATTTATTCTCAACTGGACAGCAAGTCGCGAGAGATGCGCTATCAGTCAACTCTCGCGACTCGTATGTTCGATGGCATTAAGACCAACTTTTTTTCTACAACACTGCTTCCGGCATACAAACCCAAGAAGGAAGCTATTTACATTTCTCCGTGATAACACTGGGACTCGGATAGATAGAATCTATCTATCTCAGTCTCAGTGTAACACTATACAAGACGTCCTTCATTCCGACTGTCCCTTCACCGATCATAAGTCCGTGTCCGTCCGGGTAGAACTGGGGTCCGGGAGGTGGGGTAGGGGTAATTGGAAATTAAATACCGCTATTTTAGACGAAGATGAATACAAATCTATGTTTCAAACTCTTTGGCAAGACTGGCCGGTACTAAAGGTTGAGTACGGAGACCCTCTCCTGTGGTGGGAGGACGGCATGCTGGAAATAAAAAAAAACTAACTATTAAATATTGTAAGAACAGAACTGCAAAGCTACGGGAAACACTATCCAAACTTGAAGATAAAAAATTAGATCTAGAAAACAACAATAATCTGGCTAGTGACCACTTTTGCAAACTGCATCAGACCTCGATACAGGACATCAAAGCGGTTCAGAATATCTTGAATAGGGGGGCTCTTATTCGATCCAAGACCCCTTTCGAGGAAAGCGATATATCTAATATAGATATTTTTAGAAAAATAGAATTAGATAATGGGTCTAGCAAAATTATTGAAAAACTTTCGGACCATAATGGCAATATCAAAACGGAAAAATCAGAAATCTTGAGCATCATTCACCATTTTTATAAAAATCTTCTGAACCGATTCCGGACCACATTATTGATGCCTATATCAATGAGTCTGGTGTAACTAGTCTATCGCCAGCAGACAGAGACCTGATAATTTGACTATTATTTCAACTCATGAGATTCATACCACCTTGAAACATTTTCAGAATAACAAATCAACCGGGATCAATGGGATCCCAAAAGAATTTTGAGAACTAATGAAAGACGATCTTTACGAAATTATTAACAATGTCTATTTCAGACGTCTCACTGATACTATGAAAACATCAATTTTGACCATTAACCAAAAATTATAGGCCTATCTCTCTGTTGACGGTAGACTATAAGATAATTGCCAAGGTGGTCACTAACAGATTATCCAAAATTCTCAACAGTATTTTATTAGACACTCAATCGAGAGCAGGGGAAGATAAGTCCATTATCAATAACCTGCTCTCGATTGACAACATTATAAAATATTCTAACCAAAGTAATTCCAGCTTAGCCTTACTCGCCTACGACCAGGAGAAGACCTTCGATAGGCTCAACCGGAAGTACCTGACCAAATTATTGACTGCACTAAATTTTCCACCAAACATTCTAAAATGGATAGAGATACTTAGCAGTCATTTAGGCACACATTTTTAAGCACACATCATTTAGACACAGTACTTTAGGCACACTTCTTTTGGGCACACGGTCAGATAGGCACACGTCATATAGGCACAGTGTTCTTTAGGCACAGTCATTTAGGCACACTTTCAATTAAGCACATATTCAATTAGGCACAAATACTACCACATCCATTTAGAATGGTTCTGTACCTTCACTGCGTTTTTCTAAACAAACAAAAACAAACAACAACACATTTTAAAAAGCCCCTAACCCCGCAAATTCAAACATCTGCAGCCTGCAATGCAAATTTCTTATCATCTATCTTAACTCTCCCCCAATTAAAATTCCTTATCAACCGCGTCTATGGACCTTGAATTTCGCAGATAACAATTTTAACCATTCTAAATGGATGTGGTAGCATTTTACAACTTGGAACATGCATTTTGAACATTATGTGACCTATTCCTTTCTTTCTTCTAATATGAAGTGATCTCACTTTTCCGTCAATTGAGATTTGGACCCCCAACACCCTCTTTGGAGTCAGGTTTACTTAAATGACATAGCGCCGCATATAAGTGTTCGTAGGTTAGACCTCGCGCCGTGTTGCACACCCGCTATCGCCCCGATCTTGTATTTTGATATCGGATAGATGTCGAAAATAGATTAGAAGCCGATGTCGGTATCATGTCGGAAAATATCGGCTTCTCGGCAATAACCGACGTAGGTTAGACCTCGCGCCGTGTTGTCCATCCGTTGTCGGCCCGATCTTGTATTTTGATATCGGATAGATGTCGAAAATAGATTAGAAGCCGATGTCGGTATCATGTCGGAAAAATATCGGCTTCTCGGCAATAACCGACGTAGGTTAGACCTCGCGCCGTGTTGTACATCCGTTGTCGGCCCGATCTTGTATTTTGATATCGGATAGATGTCGGTATCATGTCGGAAAATATCGGCTTCTCGGCAATAACCGACGTAGGTTAGACCTCGCGCTATGTTGCACATCCGTTGTCGGCCCGATCTTGTATTTTGATATCGGATAGATGTCGAAAATAGATTAGAAGCCGATGTTGGCATCATGTCGGAAAAACATCGGCTTCTGGGCAATAGCCGATTTGGTGAATAGACATCGGTCCGATAAAGACGTCTTTGTCGGCCCGATGTAGGTCCGATCTGAAATGTTTGCTGGGTAAATCCATCATACATATAAAAAAAATATTAAAGAACAAATAAAAACAGCTCTTTACAGACTGTGCAACCATCATCAAAGAAAAACAACAGGCCAAATTAAAAAAAAGACACCAAAATCATAGACTTGTTTGTATAACTGAATGTTTTTTTCCAAAGTTTAGAGGCTTGTATCACATGACCTTGACCTTGGATGACCTTCATATTGCACATAATGTTACCTTGTGACCATGACCTTCTGATGACCTTTTGACCTTTGGGGTCAGACTACTCAAACCTATTTTATAGGGCTCTAAACATGGCTGTTTTAGCATATTGCCAGTGCTGTAGCGCAAAACCTTACTGGAATAACACCCTAATGTTTGCTGATTTTTATTGTACTTTTTAAGGGGTTTCAAATAATATCAGATTTGGCGATGTCAAAATTCAATTTAAGAAAATATTGCGATTTTGATCAAACTTTAAAGGCTTCTATCTCGAGAACTTGATCTCAGATCATCTTGATATTTACAGATCTCACAAAGATTTATGAGAGCTTTAACATGATGTATTCATTTTTCATGTCCGACACGTGCTTTCTGTTTTAGAGGTGTGACTCAAAGGTGATTTTGCATCTTTAAAGCGTTTTTACGAGGGCCCTAAGATAGATAAAGCAATATTTTTTCGGATCCTTAATGCTGCGAGTTCCTCAGGTTTCCAAAAATATGCAACACTTCTATGTAACTTGCATATTTCCATATCCCATACTTTAACATGGGGCAATAATAGGTATGTCGGTTAATTGACTGTTATAAACAGTGTCATTATTAATAGTCAGTAAGTTTGACATGTTAAAGTTAAAGGGGTTCTACCTCGATTTTTGTTAGATATGAATTATATTCAATTTACGCATTAAAGGGAGGTCTAGGATGGACTAAACTACGTCATGCTGAAAATTTAACTTACTGAAGCACCCTGTAGGCACGTCCACTGCTTAATTGACCCACTTTCTTATATATTTATTTTAACTTGATAGCATGCAAATTGTGAGTTTAAGCATGCAAAATAATCCAAATATCTTGAACGATGGGGTGGGAGGGTTTTACATAGCTTATTTCTCAAAATGTGCACCTTGGGTCTTTATGAAATTTGAGGGCAGGAAAATGTACTCTATAAAGTAGTAGCCAATGAAATTTGAGCATTGAAACTAAAAAATTTGACCCCTTGACCTCCAATTGGAAGTCGTTATAATCGGCTTTTTTCGTAAAGTTAACTTGTCAAGTCTGAGTGAAAGTTCAAAAAATTGTAGCTATCAAATTGAAATTTGTCATTTAGTTTCATGTCATTGATACTGACTTGTATGAAAATTGTTAACTTGATAGCATGCAAATTATGGATTTACCCATGCAAAATTGAAATTTAGAAGAGGGGGTGGGGCTGTTTGAAGGCTTATTTCTCAATATGTGCCAGTTAGATCTTTATGAAATTAGAGGGCATGATAGTGTTGTTAATAAGGTAATAAACAATTAAATTTGTGCTATGAAACTACAAAATTTAACACTTTTACAGCCCCAAAATATCAATGTAACCCATTTTGTTTCTTATTGGGCCCAAAATTGGGCAATTTGCCCTTTTAATGTTACCAAACCATAAGGCATTGTTAGTTCTTTATTTTAAGAACACTATAACATTAAATTGAAGCATTTTTCTGAGATATTATTCTATATGAAAATATTGGATTTTAATAATCAAAAATAATCAAACAACGGGCATGCATTTGATACGTTTACCCTAAAACAGGGCGGACAAATTTGGTATGGGCCGATAGGTTTTTTTATGGGCTTTTTAGAACTGGTCTTGTTTTTTGTATCTAAAACAACAAGAGAAAACGAGCTGTTTAAAAAGAGTAACCCCTTTATTCATTCAATCTCAAACTAGTCAAAGTCGAAGTCAAATGTAATTGACCTAGGTCACATACAGGTCACGTAGCTTTAGGCTGCATACTCAGTGAATTTTGAACGTATCAAATTGAAACTTGTATGGAATGATGCGTTATTCAATTCTCTTTCTGCACATATAATAATCCAAAGAATTGATTGTTTAGTTTTGGAGTAATTAATATATAATCTATCGAGGTCAGCCAGTTAAGGCAGCGTGGTTAATTCTAGGTCACGTAGGTTGCAAATAGGTCAATTCGGTTAGACGCTAACTACTCGATCAATTTTGAAAGTAGCAGACTGAAATTTACAGGGTAGACGGGATTGTGTACTTTCTTTCTGCCCTACAATTTTTAATTTAATCGGTTGATTAGTTTTTGAGTAATTAGCAGTGTTTATGTTTATTCGGTTAGGGTTCACGCGTGTCAGGTCAGGCAGTAGCTAGTTTCGAGGTCATGCTCTTTAAAGGGCCATTCTGCTTTTTTGAAAAAAGTTTGCAATATCCAAAAAATCGCAAATGCTACCTGAGAGTATTTTTAAAGTATGCTTATTGTATCTCTATATCTTCTTGATCAAACTGATTTTGGTTTTAAAGGGTTAATTACAAACAGGGAGTACTTATTGTTAATTAAGAAATTTGACCTAGTTTTGGTGTTTGCCCTTTAAATGGCTAAATATTTCTAGCTGAAACCTTTTAAAAACACAAGAGGGACATTTTTCTACAATTAGGCGTTTATTTTACTCAAATCCGTTCAATAGTTTCCTACCAGCGTCCAAAAAACATAACACACTTATAAACCTTACGTAAAAAATTTAGCATGTTTTTAGCGTTTAAAAATTAACGGCTGGATTTTTTTAGTTAAAACTTTCAGATACATTAAAGGGCACATAGTTACAGATTTTGGTGTAAACTTTTCACAAATTTGAGCAAAAAAAATGTTTGACCTAAAAAAAATTCAGACTGTCCCTTTAAGCGGCGACTAATCAACGAAAAATGAAAGTTAGAAATTGCAATGTCTGTAACCAATACTTGCAATACTTTATACTTGCAAAGACGTATTTTATTAAAGAATAGGACAATTAGTTAATGAGTAATGATCACTTGAAATGAAAGGTCAGCGATGTTTAGGTTGATATTAGCCTACTTGGGTAGTCTCAAGATATTTCCGGGGGTCATGTTCTTTAGGCGGCGACTAATTAACGAATAATGAAAGTAAGACATTGTAATGTCTGTGACAAATTCATTTTTGATTTATCTTTCGAAAGATGTTTCTTATCAAGGAATACGACAATTACTAAATGAGTATTGAAATTAAAGGGCACCGATGTTAGGGTCGATATTTGCCTGCACTTCCCACAGGTGCAGATGTTTGCACCCTGAAAACCCTGAAGAATAGTCTATTTTATTCAGACATTAAAATATTTGTTTATTTAATATGACTTTGCATAGTTTTTTCTAAAGCAAAAATGGATCAAAGTAACAGTAAAATGTTTTTTTGTATGAGAAAAGTTAATGGTTTTCGGTCCGTAACCGAAAGAATTTCCAAGATCGTTGAAACCTCCCTTTTTGTCCGACGGTATGAGCATGATCCTCTTATAAATAGCAAAGTAAACACGAAGAATCTCTGACTAAGTAACCCATTTTGAACTACTTACGAGGAGGTAAAACTCCACACTTTCAAAGAAACTTGCTAGGTCCCTCCCCCGAATACTACACAGACTATACTTGTGTAGTGTTGTTTAAATTGTATATATATATATATATTCATATTTATATATTAGCTATTTATTATATTTATTTATCTATTTATTTATTGTACATATACTAGTATTTATAGTGTATATAGCCATCATCACCACTTTCATCACCATTTTTATATATTTATTTGGTCCCTATTGATTTAACTATGCCAAAAACAACTGTCACGTGGAGAAAACAGCGCCGCTGTCCGAAATGTTTTAAACTTGTCACCAAGCTCTCGCGCCATCTGAGAGAGGTGCACAAGGTTTCGGCAGCGAGCGCTAGGGCACAATCCATTTCTCACAGTAAATCGATAGGGGCCAAATTCCGGTGTACGTTTCAGGATTGCGAGGCGAGAGTTTGTCGGTTAGATAACCACCTTAGATCATTCCACAAACTCTCGCCTTCCGAGGTGAAACCCCTCATGGACGAATTCAAGGCCATGAGGCGGTTCGCTAGGGACAACACCCATGAAAATGATGAGGAAAGTGATGATGATGATAAACCTACTGTTGTACATAATGTAAATAATTCCAATAAAATAAATAATGTTGGTGTAAATATTGTAAATACATGTACTTCAAATAAAATAAATAATGTAGACAATGTTGGTGTAAAATACTGAATTTTCAGCCGACCCAAATCAAGGCCCCTCCAGACGTGACACCTCGTCATCGTCATCATCTTTACGTCGTCAGAAAGTCTACGAATTCTGCGACGAAGATGATGACGATGATGATGTGGCTTATACCACAAGAAAGCCCACAACGCGTCAGGCATCAAGCACGGTCACATCGGCATCCTTGTCAGCATCATCATCTTCTGTTAACATCGGTGATGAAGATGGTGATGATGATAATGATGCCGATTATCATCCTCCTGGTGAGGGTGATGATCATCCTCCTGGTGAGGATGATAGTGACTGTGATGAATTGGTTAAACCGGCATCACACATGTATTTAAGAAACAATATTGTTAACGAATTCATTAAGCACATTACATTCAACGACGGGTCCGTAAAGGAGGTGCGGAATGCGCAGGCGCATGGCCGTCAAGTGTTTAATGTTTGGTATGCCATGGCCAAGGGCAGGTCAGTCTCCTTGGAGATGTTTAAGAGGACTGACCTGGCCCTTGAACATTGGTACAAACCAATAGTGAGTAGCATGCAGGTTCATGCTACTCGACCCGGAACTATAATTTCCTATATCTGTAGTCTCCGGTTATTTGTACAATTTTTGAATATACACCACAACCCCATAGTCAAGGATAACTACCTGATTTGGCTAGATACCTTGGCGACCTGGCGTCGCGGGATGAAGGCCCCTAACCGCAGGCGGAAGGTGGAGGTATCTAGGTATCAAATTAAGGATGTTATCCTTACGGCTGAAGAAGCCGATGTCATATTGACTAGTTCCGAATCCTTAGAGGTGGAGCACCTCCTCGACGGATTCGATGCCGCGAACGTTGCCCGGCCACCGGTAGAGCCAGATGTATACTAACATATTCTGACCTACCTTTTTTTCCATCTACTGTGGATATCCGGGCAACGCTCGATGGCACTGGTCAATATGACCCTCGGGGAATTTAGGGGTGCTGTGGCTGAGGATGGTAAAATGGTCATTACCGTTCTCAGCCACAAAACCGGGGATATTGCGCCGGCGCAATTCCCCACGTCCGTACAACTGTATAACAGATTGGCTTTGTACGTTACAAAAATACGGAAATGGACGTCGCTGGCCGAGTTCGAACCCGTATTTTTGCAACGTACAAAGTACAATAGCAAAATAGATATAAGCTCAATGAGCCGCATAATGTCGAACAGATACAGCCATCTTATCGGGGGACGCCGAATTTCTAGTAGGTGTATACGTAAATCACTGGTAAACGAATTTTACATCAAGCACCCCGATAAGATGGATCAACTGGCTTCGCAAATGTCCCACAGTACGAAAACACAGAGGACATATTACCAATGCTCGGCATCTGTCAACACCTCTGCCAGCATTGGTAATATGATTGCCAACCTTTCCTCTGCTACTGTAAACAATACATATGACAATACAGATGTACGGACGATACCTGCCCCAAATACCACCCAGTCACCCCCCCCCCCCCCACCCGTATCACCAGACCATTCCTCTTTCTCTTCACCCCAGCCAGCTTCAACGTCGTCCGGACTGGCATCAATAGCCCAACATGGGCGACGAGCATTCATTCCGGACGACGTTGAAACCCTAACTAGGGTAGTTCGACCCATTCTGGCTGGGGCCTTAAAATGCAACATTCCCAATATACCATGTTTAATAAGAGAATGACCTTTCCGCCAGTTGTTTGTTGGAAAACTATACCCAAGCAACTGGTGGATCGTGTCAAGTACATGGTGAAAAAGACGAAGAAACAGCAGTAGTCGAACAAATGTATATACATGTAAATATATTAGAAAAAAAACCAACAAAAAAACTTAACTTATTTGTATATACATGTAAATATAATAGAAAAAACACAATAAAATATAAAAAAAAAACCACTATGTACATATTTCAATAATTTATTTGTATATATATATGGTCGGCTTAGGTGATGCCTCCACGTGGCGCCGACTGGAAACTGGTGAGCACATCAAATGTTCACCAGGCGAAAAGCCCCTGTTTAAATCAATTAGGATAATAATAAATGCCATAAAGTGTGCAATTAGGGAAACTGTTGACAGCCCTATGGAAATGAATATATTTTTTTATACATTTTTGGGGCATTAATATGATACGTTTGCCCTAAAACATGTAGGACCAATTTGGTATGGGTCGATAGTCCTGTTTATTGACTTTTTAGAACTGGTCTTGTTTTTTTTTTTAGCTAAAACAACAAGAGAAAACGAGCTGTTTAAAAAGAGTAACCCCTTGATTTATTCAATCTCAAACTAGTCAAAGTCGAAGTCAAATGTAGTTGACCTAGGTCACGTAGCTTTAGGCTGCATACTCATTGAATTTTGAACGTATCAAATTGAAACTTATATGGAATGATGCGTTATTCAATTGTCTTTCTGTAAATATAATAATCCAAAGAATCGATTGATTTGTTTGGAAGTAATTAACAGATAACCTGACGAGGTCAAATAGTTTCGACAGCGTGGCCAGTTCTAGGTCACGTATGTCAAAATAGGTCAATTCGGTTAGACTCTAACTACTCGATCAATTTTGAAAGTAGCAGATTGAAATTTACAGGATAGACGGGATTGTGTACTTTCTTTCCGACACACAAATTTTACTTTAATGATTGATTAATTATTGAGTAATTAGCAGTTTATTCATTACTATGTCACATAGATAAAACGCGGACCTCACAGCGCGGACCCGAGACCTAAGTGAAAGTACCTTATACACGTGGAGTATTGTCATATGTGCCTAAGATTTGAGAGCCTCTAATGCCCTATTCCCCTACCCCTAAATGAGCAAGAGACAAATTTCATATGGCATATAGTTTCATGTCATTAAAACACACTTGTATGCAAAATTTTAACTTGATAGCATGCAATTTGTGAGTTCGAGGCTGCAAAATAATGCAAATATCTTGAACGATGGGGGTGGGGAGGGTTTTACACAGCTTATTTCTCAAAATGTGCACCTTGGATCTTTATGAAATTTGAGGGTAGGAAAATGTACTCTAAAAGGTAGTAGCCAATGAAATTTGAGCTTTGAAACTAAACAATTTGACCCCTTGACCTCCAATTGAAAGTCGTTATAATCGACTTTTTTCATAAAGTTAACTTGTCAAGTCTCAGTAAAAGTTGAAAAAACGCAGCTATCAAATTGAAATTTATCATATAGTTTCATGTCATTAAAACACACTTGTATGCAAAATTTTAACTTGATAGCATGCAAATTGTGAATTTGAGTCTGCAAAAAAATGCAAATATCTTGAACGATGGGGGTGGGGAGGGTTTTTACATAGCTTATTTCGCAAAATGTGCACCTTGGATCTTTATGAAATTTGAGGGTAGGAAAATGTACTCTATAAGGTAGTAGCCAATGAAATTTGAGCTTTGAAACGCAAAAATTTCACCCATTGACCTCCAATTGAAAGTCGTTATAATCGACTTTTTTCATAAAGTTAACTTGTCAAGTCTGAGTGAAAGTTGAAAAAATGCAGCTATCAAATTGAAATTCGTCATATAGTTTCATGTCATTGATACTGACTTGCATGAAAAATTTTAACTTGATAGCAGGCAAAATAATGCAAAATTGAAATTTAGAAGAGGGGGGTAGGGCTGTTTGAAGGCTTATTTCTCAATATGTGGCAGTTAGATCTTTATGAAATTAGAGGGCATGATAGTGTTGTTAATAAGGTAATAAACAATTAAATTTGTGCTATGAAACTACAAAATTTAACACCTTTACAGCCCTAAAATATTAATGTAACCCATTTTTATACGCCCACATGAAATGAAAACGCGTTCGATTTTTAGCTTGTTAACACTCTACAAGTCACAATTGTTTACAGATTTTGATGAAACTGACTGAAATTTCTTATTATCACCCAAGGATGAACCCTATTGAAAATCAAAAGAATCGAAAAATAGTTGATATAAATTATTGCCCTTGTTCTTTAAAACGCGTTGATTTTTAGTTTGTAAATACTCTAGAAGGCACAATTCTTTTTCTATTAGATTTTAATGAAACCTATTGAAATAGTTGATTATCACACAATAAACCCTATCGAAAATCAAAAAAATATTTGATATGACTTATTGCCCTTCTTGTTCAAAATAGGTTTTAGTATTTAGCTCATAAACATAGAAGGATTTTGACTAAACTTGATGAATGCTTAACCCTTGATGAAATCGAGAAAAAAATGTTTGGACGACACTTAATTTAAATTCTGAATGAAATGTAGGCCTATGACTACAGGTTGAATATTTGATGGTTGCTATTTTCTGCCAAATGTTCTTTTGACTACGCCTTCTTTCTGTCTGAACGTCTAGCGGGTATTCATGACTTTGCTCGACAAAAGATTCAAACTACAGGTCGCCACATGAAAAGAATGTATGATGTCACGGCAGGTCTGCACACTTTCTCTGTTGGAGACTCAGTTTAGTATAAGTGTCCAAATAAAAAGAAGGGTTTGAGTCGGAAATTAACAGCTCCCTTGGGTGGTCCTTATGTAATTATAGAAAAATTAAGCGATCGTTTGTATCGAATTAAGTTAAAACAAAACAGTGCTAGTAAAGTTGTACACCATGACAAATTAAGGTTATACAAAGGGATAAATCCGCCGAAGTGGTTTTCTGCTAATACTGAAAGTCTTTTAACCTCAATAGTGCTCCTCCCACCAAACGAACAACATAGGTTTTACTTTAGTTAGAATAGTGTAGATATTGGTGCTTAGTACTTTATATGGTTTGTTCCTGGTTGTTCAATTATGTTTCATTAGAAATAGTATTATTGTTTACTTCCAGGATGTCTGAGAGGAAATACAAGTGTGCAGTGTGCAAAACCCGATTCGTTTTGAGAGGAAATTTCTGGTTAAAAGGCATATTATGAAACAGCACTCCGGGTACTGCTACCAGTGCAGTGGGTGTTCCTATCTCTTTTCGAGGAAAGAAAATCACCCAAAATGTCCAAGAGCCTCCACGTTTAAAATGTCTATTATTGAGAGGAGTACCAGAAGGACTGGTCATGAAGTTGAACAAGTACAGAAGTTGAGAAGTACATAGATACCCTAGATGATAAAATAATGCTGGAGAAGCTGAGGGGAGATAAAAGGCCAAGAGAAGCCAAACAATCAACCCCGGTCAAGCGCCGTAAGCACTCAGAATAAGATTGAGGGAACCGTCGTTATCGACTTCCATGAGTTCAGGCAGTTCCAGGTCCAAGTCCAGATCACCAATACCAGCCATGTCAGGGTAGTGGAAATAATGCCGGCATGAACATAAACATAAGGAAGTTCTTTAGATGACTAATTCTAGATAAGTTAAGAAAAAAAAACAAAACAAACAAACTTATATCTGATACTTCTTAAGTGGTTTCCTACTTTTCAAACCAATTTGAGACAAATTCCATAGTAGGGGGAAGGCAGTGTAACAAATCTACATCCTGCAGGTAGATCGTTAGTTAATGGATCTAGATTCGGCGTCAGAAACTTCAGAGCATTTAAACCAACAGGACGAGGGACAGCAGCTCACAGGATTTGTTTAAGGATTGTTTCAACGCAAGGTTTGTTTTAGTGCAATCTTTCTTGTTTTCTTTGTATCCGAGCACCCTAAGAGTCGTTATACAGATGAAAGCCATACGAATCGCCACCAGGGCCCCAATCGGTACGAAGAACGAAGCTCTGCTTCAGGAGGCGGGAGAGAAACCCTTGTCTCTTCGTCTCTTCTTCAAATTCTGGGGTAAACTTCAGTATTTGTCCGAAAGCTGTCCAACGTATACCACCATCAGAGGATTTACTCGTGTCGGAAGGAACCAGATGAATCGGGGTATTTCGTACGGGCAGGCGGTCACTGATCTCTTGAGAGAGCACCAGCTCGATCAAGTTACGATCCTTGAGCGTCACTTGTCAGATACTCCTTTTTGGAAGGTTACCAACCCGACAATCAACACCCAGCTGATCCAGAGTACCAACAAGAATGAGAATCTATTAGGAGCAAGGGCTCACGCTCTTGATCTTATTGATTCTGCATACGCCGACCATTTGAAGATCTACACCGATGGCTCTAAGAGCAGTACAGCAACAGGTTACGGTTTGTGTATCCCGGCAAAAGGCATCAGCATTAGTAAAAGAATCCCTCCTCACTGTTCAGTGTTCACAGCAGAACTGCTTGCCATCAAGGATGCAGTAGCCTGGCTATGCTCGCATCATACGGCGCATGCCGTAATCTTATCCGATTCATTAAGCAGTCTTCAATCAATTTCTCTCAATTCTTCTAATTGCAGGTCTGAAGCTATATCCGAAATCCGTAAGATGATACACGACTACCAAACCAACAACAACCACCAGATACAGCTAGCATAGATCCCGTCACATGTCTACATCCCAGGAAATGACCAAGCAGACCGTTGTGCCAAGGAAAGTCTGAGTCTGGATGATATCGAACCTGTAGAATACTCCTACTCGGAGTTCTGCAGTATCGTGTCGTCTAGGGTCAACCAGAAATGGGCTGACATGTTAAGGAACCTCAACACCACTAGATACCAGATCGATCAGAAGATACCAAACCAAACCAAACCAAACCATCCATCCATTGCAATCTGCAAACTGGTAACAAGACTCCGCACCAACACCGTTCTACTAGACCACACGTTCACCGCCATTAAATGTCGATGTGGCCTTATCGCCACCAGGTCACATCTCCTCATTGAATGCGCCGAACTGAAACCCGCTCGCAAGCAACTGACAGAGTACTTTGAAACCAATGGTATACCAACAACAATACAGAATATCCTGGCTCCACCCACGGACTACTGGTATAGAATAATGGAACTCATCTACAACTTTATTACCAAATCTGTCTTGAACAGATAGGCTAAGTTTCTAATTAAAGTTTTTTATATCATTTATTCACAACCAAATTAATAAGTTTCATTGCAGAAACAAAGAGAACATTTTTTCCCCCTTTTTCTTCTTTTCTTCTCCTTTCTCACATTCTCCTCTTCCTTTCTTTTCAGGTCTTCCAGTTTTCCAACATCCATCAGATAATCTAACCAAACCAAACCAACAACTACCATTCAACTACCAGCATCAAGAAGAATAACCACGATCACAACGAGTTTGGAAGAATAAAGAAGATCGAGTAACTCACGCCACACCACCCAGGGCCGAGTTTCACTGCCATGTCATTCGACCCGACCAGATCTTACGAATTATCCAATTACCAAACCAACAGCACAGTACCATCCTATTGATCCAATCAACTACCAACTACCACCACTACCAACAACTACCTAGTTTGCGATATCAGCTTAAGCTGGCAGCGAACGTTAACTTGTCATCTACCAACCGTTTGTTAGTCAGTCGGTCGGGGCGTTGCACAACGGTAGGTTGTATCCGAAATGTGTATGGGAGTTTTCTTGACTCCGCTCATGGACTCGTAGGAAATAACATACCGTGGACTGGCTATGCCTGAGTTGCGTGATAGGGAGTTTTAAGAACTCCGCTCTATTCTCGCAACTCATGGAACTTTGTTAGGGTGTAGGTTTGCGTTATGGTGTAGTGTTCTGTTTTGTAGTTTTGTATGTGTATATGTTTATGTTTTGTTTAAAAATAAAATGTCTTTAAACTTCTCTCTTATTTCCTTGCATATCACAGTATACTGAACCTGGAACGTACGTAGGTGGGATTGAGTTGTGCGGGAGCAGCGCCGCCCCTTTCCCTCCTGCTACATATTTTTTGGCGAGCTTGCAAGGATACTGTGATTTTGTGAGGAATTATGGGAGAAATAATTGGGTTAGGTTCATAAATAATAGGTTTAGGGTGGTATTTTCTTGTCATTGTGAAGTTTTAATCTTAAGTTGGTTGTTCAAGGTTTCAACATGGAAAATTTTACTTGGAATGATAATGCTCAGGATCAAAGTCCTAATTCAGTTAGTAGTACTGTGGTAGGTGCAAGTTTGGATTCTATTATTCCCCCGACAGTTAGTAGGTCGACTGATAGGATTGCGCCGATTTTCAGAAGTACCCCACTGACCCCAGAGTTTCGCCCATACTCTTGGGAATCGGGTAGGAATGAATTTGATTATTTGGAAGATGAAATGTGCCCAACGGAATATCATAGCAGGCATAGGGTTGGATTTCGACAAGGGGATAATGAGAACGGTCGTAGGTTTCCGGACGCTGTTAGGGAGCCAGGGCATCATGTTGTTGTCACTACTGCTGGTCCCGAACCAGGGTCAAATTCGGAACCTCGATATATGACCACATCTACCCGGTCGACATATAGTCACCTTAAGTTTGTAAATGCGCCTTTGATGACTGAACGCACAGGTTATGAGAAGTCCAAAGTAGGTAACTTAAGGTCAGGATATGGTGCTGTTCAAGGTCCTTCTGTTGGTCGAAATGTCGAAACCCGGAGACATACCATGTCTAGGAGGGAAAAAGAACCAGAAAAATTTGATGGGGTTAAAACGGATTGGACAGATTTTATTATTCAATTCGAAAGGGTTGCTGACTGGAACCAATGGGATGATTTTGAAAGGGCTCAGCAGTTGGTTATGTGCTTGAGGGGTACAGCTTTGAGATTGTTAAGCACTCTTACCTCAGCACAGCTCGATGATTATGACGAAGTCAAGTTAGCTTTGGAGCGTAGATTTAACCCAGGGCACCGACTTACAGCTCATCGGGTGGAATATAGAAACAGGAGACGATACCGAGACGAATCTGTGGCAGACTTCGGTTATGACTTAAAGCGCTTAGCTTATAAAGCCTTCCCTAATTCTCAGTCTGACAGTTTAGAAGTTCATATTGTGGACCAATACATCAATGGGTTGGGAAATCATGAGTTAAAAAAACATTAGAGTTTGAGGCGTTTGAGGGTCCAGTTGATCGTAATCGAAAGCCATATTTTGAACAAGATAGGAATATTAACACTAGTTATTTACCATATAATCCTCGAGGTAACAGAAGTGATGAGCAAATGTATCATCGCAGAGGTTATGATGGTCGCTCACATGATAGTTTCTATAGGTTTGATCATGAAAAGTTATGGAGTAATAGGGATACTAGACATAACGTACGTCAGGGTCATTTTGCTGTTAGAAGTGATCGGTCAATGAAAGATATCCAGGATAGGAATGTAACTCGACAATCGCAGGATATAAGGAACCATGAGCATGTCTATAGAGTTCGTTGTTATCATTGTGGTGATGTAGGTCATATCCAGGCAGATTGTCCTCAGTTAAAGAATGTTGCAAACGAGTATAGGGTCTTTGAACGAGTAGGATCAGGTCTTATTGCTACCACATTAGTTCCCACAGTTAAAGAGCAGCAGGGAGAGATTGTTAACACTGAAGTTATTGAAACTAAAAATGAAGTTCAAGCGACTGCGATTCATTCTAAGAAATTTGTTTCCGGACTTTTCACACATTTAACAGACAGTTTTAATAATCACTGTGATAATGTTAGGCCTCAATTATCCGATGGGTTGACTTGTGGCAATATTTTCTATCGTTTTGTGGATGCAGATTATGAGTCGGTACCATCAAATGGTACAAAATTTCAAGGTGACTATCTATCTATTTCTAAGCCCCTTTCCTGCACAGAAGTAGATAACACTGTTCATAAGGTTATACCTCCTAGTTTGGGTGATAATTGCGTGTTACAGTTGAACACACATGAGACAAACGTTGATGTAGGTTCTGAACATGAATGTAATGATTATGAAAATGTTTCTGATAGGACAGACACTGTTGAGAACGATCCTAAGTGTAAACAAAGCTCAACAGATTGTGATATTGACAGTGAGGTTGATGTTGTTGAACAGGAACTAGCTGTGGTTCCAACTTCCTCTATTAGATCCATTCAAGTTTTACAATCAAGCGTGTCCAATGTTAAGGTCAATGTCAATGATATAGTTCAAACTGATAATGTTAAGGATAAACAGATTACAGTTAATAATTATGTTAAGGCCACTGAGACTGCGAAGGCTAGGCATGTTGTGGTCGGTGATATTGTAAAGGCTAGTAATGTTGACAAAGAGATTGTGAAGGCTAGTCAAAATAGAGTAGGCGTTAGTCAAGATACAGTAAGTGTACCACATGGACATCAGAATGAATTCTTGGGTGTCTTGAAGGTGAACCAAATACTGAACTTCATCCATAGGCCGGCAAGGGCTAGGTTGAAACTAGTGGTTGTTCTTATGCTCATGAAATGGATTATGGTACTGGTATGGATGATCTTCTTGACAATGGACGTTTGGTATGGTTATGGTGATATTATTGGTATTTTGGTGATAAGATTGGTACATGATAATGGTTGAATGGTGGATGAGAATGATAGTGAACTACTGGATACATATGGAGATGAACCTGGGCTGATAAACGAACTGAAATGATCTTGTACAAACTGTATTTATGTTATTATTGAGTTTGTAATGTAAACTATTTTATGTATTATTGTTTTCGCCCACTTTTGTTGAGAGCGGGCTCAACTTTAGCAAGGGCAGAGTGTAAAATATTTTGTTTACTATTGTTCTCGCCCACTATTGTTTACAGCGGGCTCGATTTTGGCAAGGGGGGAGTGTAGCGGGTTTGCTTTGATTACGTCATTCACGTCAGTGATATTTACAAGGGGTTTCCTTGTTGGCTATTTTTAGACTTGGTCGAGCGTGATTTACATTGCCGGGCTTGACTATTTAACATCGCATGATATGTTACGTGGCAGAGCCTCTCATTCAAACTTGTTATGAATCCTTATCCAATGGGAGCCGATGTTTGGCACGTGCATGTCCAATATCAAAGTGTATAAAAGCTCTTCTGTAGCGTTGTTAGTCAGTCGGTCGGGGCGTTGCACAACGGTAGGTTGTCTCCGAAAGGTGTATGGGAGTTTTCTTGACTCCGCTCATGGACTGGTAGGAAATAACATACCGTGGACTGGCTATGCCTGAGTTGCGTGATAGGGAGTTTTAAGAACTCCGCTCTATTCTCGCAACTCATGGAACTTTGTTAGGGTGTAGGGTTTGTTTTGGTGGAGGTTTGCGTAATGGTGTAGTGTTCTGTGTTGTAGTTTTGTATGTGTATATGTTTTATGTTTGTTTAAAAATAAAAATGTCTTTAAACTTCTCTCTTATTTCCTCGCATATCACAGTATACTGAACCTGGAACGTACGTAGGTGGGATTGAGTTGTGCGGGAGCAGCGCCGCCCCTTTCCCCCCTGCTACATTAGCAAGACATGCAAGTCAGTTAGTGAAGAACATCATGCATCTTCAGATTCTGATGTGATTGGTGATAACGTTACTGCAGTTTCTGGAAGTGATAGGCCTAGTGATCTGAAAAAAGAAACTCAATACATTTTAAAAAACCACAAAATTCCTGCTGATATATCAAAATATTTAAATGAACACCCCTTTGGTGTTGAAACCATATGTCCTTCTGTAGAGAAATGTGTATTTTGTCCTAATGCACCAGAGCTTATTAAAATGCGTCAGAAATCGAATGCTACTATCTATGACATCAGTTTAAGAAAACAAGGTTAGTACAATCTGCCATTTACTAACTTAATGGTTCAACTTACACAAATCATTTGGAAATGCAGCATTAAAGAACGGTATTTGTGGTTTCGAATCCAACTGAAGGCAAGAAGAATTCAGTGCTTTGAGAGTCGTGTCTGTTAAAAACTATTTGTGTAAAGCTTTTCAATGATTTTTTTATACTTAATTTTTATATTTTCTTATTTCTAGGTGTTCCTGTTTTCTACAAACAGTGCTCTGTTTGCCATTTCCGGTACAGTTATGCTGAATATCAAGATGGTTTACATATAGCTGACAATACAACCATCTTAACTCACCAATTATGCCTTTTACTCCGAGCCAGTGTCAAAGTTAGTAATTGTATACATAGTATATCAAAATATCCTGAAATGCAAATTCCATAATTCCAAAAATACAAACTTCAGAAACTACCAGAATTGCATGAATCAATACTAAAGCCGAAAATCATCCATTCTTGCGTGTGGTTGACCCAAATATTAAGATAAAGTTTTAATTTATCTAAATGTGATCCATTATCTTATATTTTAGCATCACACAGCTGTAGGAAGAGAATGTAGAAAATATATCAGAAGAAGTTGATATGCTTCAGTTTTGGAACCAAATAGAAGAACATGCTCTGGCTGGAACTCATTGCAAAAGAGGTTAGATATAATTTGTTCATGAATGCATGTATGATTATTTTGGTAATCTAAAATACCGCCAGGCTAAATGTATGATAATTAATAGGCAGTGGATAGAGAACCGGATTCGGTTCCCGACGGCAAAATACTACGGAACCGGATATTGTTACTGATTGGCTAATCCTCACCCTAACCCTAACCCAAACCCTAAAAAAACACATGTACATTGCTATCCTATCACTTCTCCCCGACCTGTGCTTTCGTAATTTCAATTTCATATTGTTATTACAACTACGATCACCTAAAAAAAAAGAAGTCGGGAACCGGATATTTAGCCACGTGATAAAATTAGCCAATCAGTTGGGAACCGGATCCGGTTCTCTATACACTTCGTAATTAATAGCAACTGCCATTTTATTTGAAATTGTGAAAAAAGGATAAAGGATTTTATTTGTCTTTGAGCTATCAAAACATCCATACATCATCCAGTCATATCTACAGAATATACTAAAAATTGTATACACTATATAGATATTGTAATATCTGATATCGAGTTATGTGGATATGACTACATGTCATATGACTAAATATGTATTGCAGGACTACTCAATCCCTTTGCCAGGGATATCCAGTATGAGGGTTGGTCTCAATGGACGGCCCCCAGTTCTTTAGCATCAACCATGGCTGTCATTAATACAGAATTCAAGAAGCTAAAGAAGATCTATGAGCCAGTAGATATTGATGAACTAGACAAGAAAATATCTGATGAATTTTTGGACTCTTTACTCTGTGAGGCATCTGTAAGTAATAGTTCTAGGATATAATACATTGTCTAGTATAGCTTGAAAATAGGAAATATTATTACTTTGTAGCATTTTGTATGAACCATTGCAATAATCCTGTTTTGGTTAAAGTATTGATTCAGTTGATGGGTGGAAAGATTATTCATATTTACATACTTTTTATGCTTTTTTTTTAAGGTCAGCTTTGTTAAAGATGTTGCAAAGGAAGTGGGTATCTCGGACAAAGGTTCAAAAATGGATGTAATTGTTCGCCTTCAAGCCATTACAAAAAGTAATTTTAAGAATATTTTCAGCAAATTGTGGGGCAGATCAGGTATGTGAATATTTGTCTTTACCGTATTTAATTATCAATAATTTAATCCCAGCTTACTCACGCAATGAATATAAACTATTAAACCTTTAACGGCCATTGTCGTAATATTGCGACATTTTACTTATCAACTTACATTTAACATAGACACAAAACTATGGCTGAAAAATGTCATTTTCCTGTAAGAATAACATTGAATTGCAAGTGGATTAAGATTCACAATGACTACAATATGAAAAAAAAATAAATGAAAATGACTGCCTAAATCCTGTTACTTTTGAAAAAAAGGACCACACAATGCCAATGTTCTCTGAAAAATATCTGGCAGTTGATGGGTTAAAAAAATGTAGAATAGCTTAATTTCATGTTAAAGCTTACATAAAAATAATTTTCTAATTCCAGGAGGATTTGTGGCAATGGTATGCCCTCATGGCATATGTTATGGAGCTAACTAAACCAATTATCAGAGCCGAAAGCGTCCGTGACCATGTAGATATGGTACTCTCAATGAAGCATCAACCGAAGACAATATTACATTGGCGAAAGAGGGAAAACTTTTTGTTAATATGGAATTTTTAAATGATTTGTCACAGGGTGCTGATTCTCATCCGTCATCTGTTAACACCCATCCTGTGACAAATACAAACAACCATTACATGTTGGCGGATAAGTTCCATGAGGACAACATGTCTGCGGAAATAGATAAATTAAGATCTATATCCCATGTGAAAGAATTAAAGGGACTAATTAACACCCAAGTATGTGAACAATTGTTTTCCGAAAGTGACAAGGATCTGTACTTTATTAATAAAATGAAGACAGAAAATCATCTTTTTATGCTTAGATCGTTATTACATTTTCGTAATGAATCGAAAAACAATAATATAACAAAAAAGATGAAAAGTGTAATACCCAAAAACATGAATATGACTATGGATGACTACTACAGATTGAGTATCCACCCAGATAACGAGGACCAATTTACCAAAGTATATGAGGATGAAGACCATCATCAAAATAGATCAACAGGTATTCTGCCCTGCTAAGGTAAAAGGCAGTAAGTGCAATTTTGGCCAAAATGAAGTTTTATATCAATCTGAATCAGCAGTATCTCAGCATGATTTTAATATGACCCCCTTAGTGATATATCGAGCTATTTTCGAGATTTAGGGGTAGTCAACGGGGCAGTATCTGTATATTCACCATATAAAACTGAGGCAGATGACAGTATCTGTCAATTACTGCTCTCTGCCATAGTAATATGTATGTCCTTGAAAGTTACTGCCCTTTGACTCAGTGTGTACTTCACGACCCAGCACTTACTGCCCTTTGCCTTATTAGCCATGTGTTATATTAGAATGTGACTGGAAGATAGGCCTACTGTGTTTACAAAATAAAAACATGAAAGTTTAGTGGCTTCAAATTTTGAATGAAAATGAATCATAAACAACAAAATGAACCCCTTTCACGGGGAAGAATGATTCTAAATCTGTCTAGAAAAGGTAAGTTAAACTAAAGTACTGTTACAGTGAAATTATGTTACTTAAAATGCCATTTAATAACCGTGATTCAATGCCACACAAAGGCTAACTTACTGAGTTTGAGATGTTGACATAAACAATCAAGGCAAAAATAGTCCGTAACTAGAAAATGCATTAGAAGGCAAGGGGGGGGGGGGGGGGGTGTCGGTGAGGATGAGGTGTCTCTCAGAGATTAGGCCAAGTTCCCTTGAGGCCTGGGTGGGGGTACTAGAGGTGCTCAGATGCAACTGATTTAGCTGGCCTGAGAAATTTTAGAATTGAGAGGGCTTAATTTTAGTTTCAAAATTGTCTTTTCAAAGGCGTGTAGGGGTGTGTGGGTGGGTGAGGGTTGGCCACTGGACAATACCCTGTGTTTCTAATTGAGTGGTCGAATAAAATTATAACATCATTTATACAAGTTTTTGTTGACTGGCTAAATAAGACGCATCAATTTTGTTTTTCAGGGTCAGTAACATCAGGTTTCAATGGTAAAAATCCAGTTACAGCTGCCAGCCTGTTTGCCACCATGACAGAAGACAGTTTCCCTGAGGAAAACGAACACCTAGTGGATACAACACCTTTAAGTTTAATACATGAGAGTTATCCTGAAGAAAACAAAGAAAATGTAATCGAAGATCCCCTATACGAAAGTGAATTAATAAAGGAAGATGTACCTCTTAATCCCTATGAAGAACAACATGATTTAGTTGACTTATTGTTTCCTTTGATAAGCGAGGTTGAGCCAATTGAGTCGGAAACTGCCAACATAAATCAGAATGAACAGTCTGTACCCCTGGAAGAATCACAGGTTTTGATGGAATTGGTAAATTTCAGTGTTCCTCAAAACATACCAGAACAGGACGAAGCAATTGTGGATGATATTACTGACCCAGATTTCAACCCAGATGACACACATACATCAGATTCCCAGAGTGATGAAAATCCTTCTGAATTAGACAGGGATGATGCCACAGATCATCAGAAAACAAAACGAATTCGAATGAGCGCAGATAAGTTAGACAGGGACAGGAAAAAACATCCAATCCAACAATCCTGTGAAGGTAGCGGGTGTCAAAAAAATTGTTCGCAGTTTTTATCACAGAATCGTCGCCAGCAGATATGGGAGTTGTATTGGGGAATGACATATAATGAAAGAAAATCATGGTTATTACAAACAATTGATAGAGTTTCTAAGGTAAAGTGCACAAAAGGGGATCATGTGAGTCGCCGACACCCGAGTTATCGATATAAGCTTAAACCTACAGAAGGTCTTACGCATAGCGTTTGCAAGACTTTTTTTCTGACCACTTTAGGGTACCATAAGAAAAATGACAAAGCAGTTATCACCGCATTGCGTAGCACGGGAAACATAATTGCCAAGAAAGATCGTAGAGGTGGACACGAACCTGCCAACAAGATTAACAGAACAGTTCTTCACCAGCACATTGAGTCGTTTCATCCATGCGCGAGCCACTACAGACGAGAACATGCCCCCCTCCGAAGGTATTTACCCAGTGACGTGAACATCATTTCAATGCATGCTGACTTCAAAGATAAAAACAGAGGTCTACAGATCAGAGGTAAAAAAGATGAAAATAAGGCTAAACTAGGGGAAGAGAGCTGCGAGATATGTGAAGAATTTCACATGAACAAACATGGCGTCACCATAGAGGCACTTCAAACCATCATAGATGATGAAGCTGAACCCGGTGCAAGAGATAATCTTGATTGTTAAAGATGCAAATCTTGGGTTAAACATGTGCAAGCAGCCAAATTGAGCAGGAAGCATTATCAGAACGATGCTAATCAAGATTTTCCCGGTGACGTCAGTGTGCGTAGTGTTGATTTACAGAAGGTTATAATGCTGCCTCGAATGCCCGGTAATAAACCAGCATTATTTACTAGGCGAATAATCGCGTTCCATGAAACTTTCGCCTCTGTTGGCAAAAGAGCGAAGAGGAAGCACAAGAAAAATACCGTGTCGGTAGTTTGGCATGAAGCGATTGGTGGGAGAAAACAAGAGGAAATTACATCAGCATTTGTAAAGGCTCTTCAGCACGAGAGGGATGTTAGCCATATTATATTCTGGTTGGATAACTGTGCCGCCCAGAATAAAAATTGGTGCTTGTTTTCAAGTTTGGTAGCTATTATTAATGACGTGAGTATAAGCGCACAAGATATAACTCTGAAATACTTTGAGCGTGGACATACATTCATGAGCGCCGACTCAATTCACCATGGTGTTGAAAAAGAAATGTCTAACAAACCTGGTGGAAATGTCTATGATTTTTCTGATTTTGTAAAAGTGGTGGCGGATTCTAATTCGGGGTACATGGATATTCTTCAGCTAGAACCTGATGATATTAGGGGCTGGGATGGTGGTCAATCTGCTGCTAAGCTAAAGAAACCCAGGCCTATGCTTGCAGATGTTGTCCAAGTACAAGTAAGACGTGGGTCCAGACTCCTTTTCTATAAAACCAACCAACCACGATGAAGATTTCAGAGACATGGATTTTCTTAAAAAGAACTTCAGGCTAGACAATCCACCTCCGTTGAGAAATGGATTTAGAGGGGTCAGCCAACAGAAAAAGGACGATATAATTGTAAAACTGTGTCCAATGATGCCAGAAAATCGTAGAGACTTATGGGAAAATCTGAGTATTGATAACAGCTCAGACGACCTCTAAGTCCAAACGAACTAAATATTTGTATTTAATAAATGTTGTTATCATATTTCAATATAATTAAATATACAAAATCATGTAGTATTTATTATAATTCGATTCAAACTTAATGTCTGAGGATGAGCCCACATGCTACAGATGTGGTAAGAAGGGTCATTTAGCATATGGTTGTAGGTCGAAAACGCCTTTAAACTCCAGGATATCTTCGTCGAGGGGCAGACGATAGGCAATGGTGTTGGCCCTAACAAAGACTTGGTAGGCTGTAGCAATCCGGCCGAAGTTTTTATTAACAACCAACCTGGTATAGCTTTGTTCGACACAGGCTCTCAGGTATCTATAGTTTGTGAGACATTTTTTACGAATCATATGGAATCTTCATGTGTGTTTCACAAATTACAAGATGTTATCAAGTTAGAAGGTGCGGGTGGCAATCCGGTTCCATACCTTGGATTAGTGGAGGCATCCATTTCTGCATATTTCTTGTAGTTCAGGACACACCATATCATGCAGATGTGCTTATAATTCTTGGAACTAATATTCTGGAATGTTTAATGAATAAAACCAAGGATGCCTATAGTGTTAACTTTTATAACTGCATTAAATATGATAAACCTTAGGTTTTAGCTTTCAAGTGTATAAAGTTAAACATTAAACATAAATATGAGTTGGTATGTTCTGGTTTGGTAAAATCTGCAGAGAGAAAATATATTTGCCTGTACAGTAATAGATCTACTGTTGTTCTTTGTCTGAAAATCAGTATGATATATCTGGAAGATGTAATCATATTTTCAGACACCTATGAGCAGCATTTGGAGCGATTAAAGTTAGTGTTTGAACGCTTTGATGCATGTGGTCTCAAACTGGCTCCTAAAAAATGCAAATTTTTCCAGCAAGAGGTAAAATATTTAGGCCATATTGTTACACCTGATGGAGTACGAGCAGATCCAGACAAAACAGCAAAATTTAGTGAATGGAAAACACCAGACGAGCTACGAAGTTTCCTAGGTTTTGTGGGATATTATAGAAGGTTTGTGAAGGATTTCTCGAAGATAGCCAAACCTTTAAATGCATTGTGGGTCGGGAGCCCAACTTCTAAGAAGAGGGGGGGGGGGGGGGGGGGGAAAGGTATCATCTAGTGCTTCTCCAGTGTGGAGTTGGAATAGTGAGACTGAACAGGCTTTCACAGACTTGAAGCAAGCTTTAATTACACCTCCAGTTTTAGCTTACCCTGATTATACAAAACCATACATCCTGCATACGGATGCCAGCAGTAGAGGTCTAGGTGCTGTATTGTACCAGGTTTCGGATGGGAAGGAACGTGTAATAGCATATGCCAGCAGAAGCCTGAATAAGTCAGAGAGGAATTACCCTGAACATAAGTTGGAGTTCTTATCGTTGAAATGGGCCGTGACTGATAAATTCCATCACTATCTCTATGGTAACTCTTTTACTGTTTTCACGGATATCAATCCTCTGACTTATGTCCTAACATCAGCCAAATTAGATGCCACAGGGCATAGGTGGTTGGCTTCACTAGAAAGTTACACGTTTAACATAGACGCTGATTGTTTGTCAAGGCTACCAGAGCAGTCTTTTGAGTATAGATGTATATCACACGAATCGATACAGGCTTTAAAAGGTATTCTGCTGGATGAACAGGAAGGATACGTTTCATGTTTGGCTATTATGTCATCCCTGATTTGTCTTTAACTGATGCCAGTTCAGCAGAGACATCCATAGATTGGTCATTGAAACAGCAGAATGATAAGATTATTAGCCCTGTATATCGTGCAGTCAAGGAAGGTAAGAAACCACCAGGAAAACCATCATCATCAGAAGCTGTATATTATAGAGAGTTTGATAAGATGACAATAAGGAAGGATATACTTTACATAACATCTACTGATTCTGCAGGTAAGTATGTGAATAAACTTGTCATACCAACGGATATGCGAGTAGAAGTTCTAAAGGCAGCTCACGACAACACGGGACACCTGGGACGGGATAAGACAATATATCTCCTTCGAGACAGAGTTTTCTGGCCTAAGATGTTTGCTGATGTAGAAGAGTATGTCAAAGGCTGATCACAACAAAAGATGACCCAAGGCTGTCTCAGATAAAAGAAATTATGGAATGGTTCAGAAATTGCAGGAAGGGAGTAAATGAATTAAAGGATATTAAAGATGATTTTAAGAGTAAAATGTTACCATGTAGGCAATACATAGATGACATTGACAACATGCTTACCACTTTCCCAGCTGTTTGTGAACAACATTTAAAAGAATTTAAAATTGGAAGCATAAAACCATCTCGTTTCAATCATGACATTGTTGAAAACTTTTTTTGCCAGCAAAAAGGAGTCTATATTGGGAATAATAACAACCCAACTTACAACAATTATTGTAAATCTGTTAACTAAGCTTGATTATATTTTGAAATTAATGGTTAAAATCACATAATACAAATTGCATGGTGTTTTGATACTTGATCGTCGACTATAAAAAAAAGGGTTTTAGAATCGACATACCGGTCTACAATGATTGTCTTAATCTGTTAACTTGTCATTTTTTTAGAGTGCTATGTATCTAATTGATCAAGATTTCTGTTAGGTTTAATACAAAATTGGAATCAGAAAATTAAATAGGTTTAATATTGGAAATTCTAAACTGATTTTTAAGTAACTTTCAGACTAAGGATACGTTCTCGAAACAACAACGTTGCCTGCAGTATACAAACGGAATCCAATAAAGCATACAATTAGCGTATACCATAAGTACTGTAATGACAGGTTATTATTGAAGAGCGCAAACGTTTGATATTTTGTATGTGTTGTAGTAGTTGTAAAATATATATAACTTATAAGGTTGTTTTCTGTATTTATCAGTAAGCTGAGCAGTATAGTTATGACATCTGCATAAGTTGAGAATATCTTTCTTCTTTTGATACTTCAAAGATAAGATTTTCCATCGAATTTTTTAAATAATTATATGAACAGGTTGATATTTTTCCCGAAATTGTACCTAATTAATTCAGTGTTGAATTGTTCAATAACAAAAAAAAAAAAAAAAAAAAATAGGCCATACAATATCGATGAAATTCAAGATAAGGTCCTAATAATATCCACCAAAAGGCCCGTCTTGCATTCTACCGAAGTGCCAGCGAATACAATTCGGTCAGTGTGTCCCAAGCTTGAGATATTATACTGGTGTAACTAGACATAAATTGAATTAGATTTTATTTAAATCTATATATATATATATATTATATATCTCATTCTTTTTTAATTTTTTTGCCTTTAATAATGTTTAGGCCTACACGTACGAAAGCCTTTTAGACACACCTAAAAAAAAATATTCATAATTTTATTTTTTTTGAAAATATTTTTCACAACTCGAAATTTCGGATTCCACAACTCGAAATTTCGGACTCCACAACTCGAAATTTCGGATTCCACAACTCGAAATTTCGGACTCCACAACTCGAAATTTCGGATTCCACAACTCGAAATTTCGGATTCCACAACTCGAAATTTCGGATTCCACAACTCGAAATTTCGGACTCCACAACTCGAAATTTCGGTTTCTGCAATTCTAATATCAGAGCTGTTTTTAGTATAAAAAGGTGTTCTAAACCCTAGGTTATTAGGATACCATGTAGGCCTTCGGTGATGCGATGCGTTAATTTCACCACAAAGGTGAAAACACATACATGCAGTTTGTCGTCCAGTGCGGCGATGCGATGCGTTCATTTTACCGCAGCGTTTTACAGGATCGAAACTAACATAGTAACAAGGGTATGCACTTGACATGACACATACATGCTGTTGCGGTGTGTTGTTATATTTCTTCGCTGAGTTTCACCGGTGAAACGCAGCGGAGTTGCAGATGATTTCCATCAAGGTGAAAACACACGCGGGTGCGATGCCAATGTTGAGGTAGAGTTGCGGCAGGTAGGACACATACGCGCGGTTAAATTTGACTGAACGTCGACGTTCATTCAACATCATACTTCATGGATATCGGAGGAGGACGTTTCCCCACAATGACGAGTGATAATTATGAAAATCAACTGCGGCACCAATCTCCTTTCCTGAAGAAGTGAAAGGCAGAAAATATTTTAGATTTCCGAAGCCAATTTTTACTACGCATGAATCGCTACATGGAGCGATTAAGTTTACAGCATCGAAGCCATTCGCAATTCGTGAAAAATCGCATGTCGTATCCGGACATATGGAAGCACCCTCGTTCGTATACATGCTTTTCCATTTTTGCCGGATTGGCTAACGCATGACGCATGCCGTTGCCGCTTAAGGCGAAACACATACATGCGGATGCGATGCCTACGTTGCGGTGATACGGTGGGATACAGTGGCGGCAGGTATGACACATATGCGCTGTTAAATGTGACTGAACGTCGAACGTTCGTTCAACCTCAGTCATCGTTGATGTCTCGCAGGAGGAAGTTTCCCCACAATGACGTGTGGAAATAATGGAAAACACCTGCGGCATCGCTGTGTTTCACCGGACAAACGTAGCGGGGAAATATAACATCATGTATTTGTCCGGTGCGGCGATACGATGCGTTCATTTCATCGTAGCGTTTTACCGGATCGAAACTAACAATGGTATGCACTTGACATGACACATACATGCTGTTGAGGTGCGTTGTTATATTTCTCCGCGCTTTTTTATACTAAAAACAGCTCTGATATCAGAATAGCAGAACCCGAAATTTCGAGTTGTGGAATCCGAAATTTCGAGTTGTGGAGTCCGAAATTTCGACTTGTGGAATCCGAAATTTCGAGTTGTGGAGTCTGAAATTTCGAGTTGTGGAATCCGAAATTTCGAGTTGTGGAATCCGAAATTTCGACTTAAGGAATCCGAAATTTCGAGTTGTGGAATCCGAAATTTCGAGTTGTGGAGTCCGAAATTTCGAGTTGTGGAACCCGAAATTTCGAATTGTGCAAAATATATTCCGAAAAATAAAATTATAAATATTTTTTTTTAGGTGTGTCTAAAAGGCTTTCGTATACACGTTCTGTCACTTTGGTCCTGAAAATTAAAATGATATATTCATTTTATGTTACGAAATTTTAAGTTGGTTTTGGGCTATAAAATATGAGGATGCTAATCTACTTTTGCGCTAACAAATTGTCCTGATGAAACCACAGCAGGGTAAAATAGGCCTAGACATCAAACTTTAAAAAATAAAAAAAACTTCTGTAATGCAACATTTTCATTTTTAGGCCTGTTTCTCAGATAACCGCAAATTGGCTACAAAATGATCTATTCAATATAATATAGTAGTGTCTTCACAATAGCCTCTGAAAAATTATGATATAAAATATGAATAGTCTTTCTAACCGATTCTAATTAATGGAAATAGTCTAACTTTCTTTAATCTGTATGTTCTGTCATATTAGCCTATAGGAGTTATATATACGAATACTTACATCTTTATAATATCCTCCCCTTTCGGGAGTATACCGTATTTTCCGTAGCATTGCGTAATTATTTCTTCTCGGACTTTTTTAATCGCCATGTCCTTACAAATGACTAAACACAGTGGTCTTTAAAAAAAATACATAGTTTAATGAATGAAATTAAGTGAACAACTACTTCTCCAGATGGTCCACCTTCGATGTTGATCAGAAAATGAAACTCCTTTGCAAGTAGATTCGGTCCTGAATATTGTAAAACAAAAAAAATAAAAAACTTGAGAGTTTAGGTATTGCTTTGACCGAGTCAACTATATTAATTTGTTTTTCTTCAAAATGATTGATCAATACCGACACAGCCTACAATATTGTCAACCAATTTGGTTCGAGAATCTGACAAGGACAAAGCACTAAATCATTTAACTGAGTGGGACGATAATCTTAATCTATCGATTAAAGGAAGTTTCAATGGTTAAATATCGAGTTTTATGCATACGAGCCTCAGAGAACAAGGGCTTCTATGTAGAAAACGCGACCACTCACCCATCCCAATCAATGCCCACGATTTCTATTCTACCATCGTAAGCTACAAACATAGAATATTAAATGTAATGAGAAACAAATTATTATAATTTTAATACGCACAATTAATTTCTTTAATCTGTATGTTCTGTCATATTAGCCTATAGGAGTTATATATACGAATACTTACATCTTTATAATATCCTCCCCTTTCGGGAGTATACCGTATTTTCCGTAGCATTGCGTAATTATTTCTTCTCGGACTTTTTTAATCGCCATGTCCTTACAAATGACCAAACACAGTGGTCTTCAAAAAAATACATAGTTTAATGAATGAAATTAAGTGAACAACTACTTCTCCAGTTATAACTAACAGTTATAGCATCAGAATTAGCAATAGGATAAGCAACTAAAAATTTGCTAAACATATCAACAGTTGTAAATATATAACAATCTTCTTTAGGTGTTTTTGGTAATGGACCATAAAGATCAACCTGCTAAACTGCAAAATGTAAATTTGGAGGAGTAGGATAAGCCACAATATCTGACTTTGTATGAGCTTTGGTACTAAGTTTGGGAAAATAAGAATCTTTGATTCGATCAGCTGTGTCTTGAATGCCACCATGACCACCAAGTGAGGAATCGTGATATAATTGCAAAAGTTGATTGACTAAAACATAACGTACAACGAGTTGATACTAGTAATTACTCAAAAGTTTACCACGTTTTGATTTGGCAATACAAGAATGAAATAAGATACCCTCAAATACCATATAATCACTAGATTCTAAAATTAAACGTTTTGTTGCTTTTTGAGAATCAGGTAATAAATTGTGAACAAGATAATCAATAATACGTTTCAAATATGAATCATTATTTTGCAACTCACGAAAATTAGAAATGCTAAAATCAAAATGTTTGATAAGTTCAATATTCTCAATATATAATTGCTGATTTATGTCAGAGTCGTGAAAAACACTCGACAACTCAGGATCAACAGTAGTCTCATTGCTATCAGTATTGACTTGAACACTTAAAAACGTGGGATTACAAGATAATGAATTAGGGTCACAAGATGCAACTGGGGAATCGTCACTACCACTGTCTTCAGTATCCGCATCATTAATTGAATCCTGTTCAGATAACTGAATAACATTACAAGTAATATCTGGACGAAATAATTCCCGGAAATCAACACCTCCAGGCAATGTGATACGATTTACATTATCAGTTACATAAGGGAAATGAGGATCTTCCTCATTGCCTGATGATCACATTCAATTATAAAATGACGACCTCGTAGATAAGGCGAACAATCTAAAATACTGGTAGTAACTATCTTTTCATCTAAAGGTTCAGAAAACTCTGAAATAGGATAAGCTTGATATAATATATAACCAACATCGAGGCTAGATGAATCTACACTTAGTTTAAAAGGCAAATCATACCTAGGAAAAGCTAAAACCTCAGAACATAAAAGGGCTTGTTTCAGATTTTCAAAAGCTGACTGATGAGTTGTCTCCCATGTGTAAGAAATATTTGTCTTAAGTAAAGTATAGTAATAACACTATAATGAGATTTAAATTTCCTTAACCAATAAGTTAATCCTAAGAAACGTTGTAATTCTTTAACAGACTTAGGAACATGGTAATTCTGAAAAACTGTGACTTGATTTTGTGGTGGTCTAATGCCAGTAGCTGAAATTTCATGTCCACGATACCCCCCCCCCCCCCCCTTTTTTGAGCAAAATAACATTTTTTGGGGGTTGAGCTATAAGCCAGCTGTACGAAGACGATCAAGGACAGTAACAATATCTTTGATATGATTTTGAAAAGTTGAACTATAAATCAAAATGCCATCAAGGTAGCACAATACGGAGTGAAAAGTTAAACCATGCAACATTTTTAGATGCTAACAAGATTCGTGTTTACTGCTGAACAGAGCGTCTTTGCAATATTTTCTAGGGGAGTGCTTTAATTGATGTTGATATTCAAACTCCCATATGGAAAACCAATCACATATTCACCAATGTTTAACGTCTTATTGTAAAAGTTTAACTGTGGTTGACGATAAAGGCAAGTTACATTGTTTATAATTTTCAAGAGTATCTTGGTCACTCTACAGGCTCTTTTGATGAAGATTCTTGAAAGTAAACTAGCTACAACTTTTGCACACTTTACAGGCAACGGTTTCACCATTTATGTCCACACATAGTATGTAAGCATATTATATTGTCGTCCGTCTGTTGTTAAAAAACGGCCATGATGCAATTCTCTATATAACACTAAATACGAAACAAATGGGCAACAAACAGACTTTGAACTTGCAGCCATCCGAGCTATTCCACTGCCACAAATACGTTCCAGTGAAATGTTGACGGTTACAGATTATATTTTGCTTCAGGTGCATTCATTTAACGGGAGGACGCTAAATGCCGCTAAATGTTTGAAGATTGTGGAAACTACCTTTAGGCTTCACAATAAAGCAGTTGATACCAAGATACCTTTAATTGATGGTGGTATGTAATATAATAAATCCTCATCAAAACATCGTCTTTCAAAATCAGCAAAATGGACCTGCCCAACAATTGATTGAGAGGACGTTTGGTACAACGGTTTTAAGACCATGTTAGTAATCAATAAAAACAAAATTGCAGATTATTACTTTCAAATTTTATTATTGGGGAAAGTTGATTCAAAATAGGCTGAGAATTTTGGATAAGAGATAGAGATATCGATTCCAAAGTTTCAATCTTTCTCATTTTGAGTTCCAAAATTTCTTCGCGATATGCAGAATCCTCTTCCATCTTTTTTTACCTTTAGCTTCAAATAATCTTGCATATCACCTGAAATATACAAACATTTGAAACTTATGCCTTATGGATATAAAATAGTTAAATTGACCATCTTGATCTTTCCATATGAAGTGCTATGAAATATTTCGAATTCACACTCCTGACAAGTGAGAACCAGGTTTGAAAGTCTCATTTAAACTGCAGATTACTATAATACAAGAACCTATGTTATACTTTTATAAGCCCACATGAATATTATTCAATGATTTATTATTATATTTTGACAGTTTAAAAGATTAAAGGGTTACTATAGTATAGTATCCTGTACTCACATGAACAACTCACACTTGAACTTCTTTTAGGTTTCTTCTCAGAATGTCTTTCTGTAATGAATGTAATGGACATCTTTAGTAATGTGACCCTGAAACAAATATGTGTAAGGTTGGTAAAGTAAGTAAACGATAAAAAGGATTAACTTAATATTCAATTGAAGCGGTTTGATATATTTTTCAATGAAACGAATTTCAAGGATAAACTTTTATTAGTTCATTGAATATTTAGATAAGTCAAAAATATCCAAGAAATTATATTAAAATTTTGTTATTTTATAATATAAATATTACCTTTGCATTGTGTTTCACTACTACCATCACTACCAGAAATAGATATGGAGCTTTCTGTAGATGCAAAAAAAATAGTTTAATGAAGTTAGGCCTATATTAAAATCAATCAGCTATATCATGGTAATTAATAATAATATTATCTTATATTGGTTAATGCCACTGGACATTTTTTGAGTACTTAAACTTTTCATTAGTTCACAGTTCTATGATTAGAAACACCAATTAATTAAACAATAAGCATGTAAGAAACAAAAAAAGAATAGTGACCATCAATTTCAACTACAGACAGTTGAATATCATCATGCTTTTCCTCATCAGCTGTAAGAAATATAGAATTTAAAAATGTTAAGGTTTCAATTATTACCGAAATCATAGAAATCGGATAATAAATGAGAAACTTATAACCAATTTAAGCAATATTGGTAAGATCCAAGATGGCGGAAGATTTGACGTTTCCGGTACAATTTTTTTCACTAAATCAAGAAATATTTACACATGATAAAATATTTGAATATGTTAGATGACTTTAGTAAGTATCTTTTGTATACATAAGAATCTATTGTATACATAAGAGTCTATTGTATGCATAATATTATTAAAATAACAAATAAAACATATTAAAATAATACATACAAACAAATAATAAAAGGGAAGATTTGATTCAAATGTATTGTGTTGTATATAATTGAAAGGAGTTTTACGTCCTGCTTTCTGCACCTATATGGGCTAATTGAGGACGGACAAACGCCATGATTGTAGTGTGCAATGAGGGAAATTTTGCCAGCACAGCGGCATTAGCCTGCCCTTATTTTCGATTTCCAGTCGAGAGATTTTCAAGAGAGGGGGGGGGGGGGGGGGGGCACGTTTCATTCTTAGCTAGAAGACACTCTAAAAAGCACAAATCTTAAAGGATTAAGATGAAACTTGTTCGAATTGTTCAATATCACCCATGCAAGAACCCTATTGAAAATCGAATATAGAAATATATATATGAATTATTGCCCTTGTTATTCAAAACACTTTGAATTTTAGGTCGTAAATACTTTAGAAGGCATCATTCTTGATACATTTTAATTAAACTTTTTGAAATAGTTTATTATCTGATTGTCAAAAACAAAAATACACAAATAGAAAAAGGTTCATAATAGTACAACCCGTCTGGAATTTTTGAACATTCACCCGCCCATGTCAGTTTTTTAAAACAGACTCATATAGGCAAGGTAGAATTAAAGGGATTATGAAGTGGTTTTCTCGACTTTTGTGTGTATCGTGGACTAGGAACGGGTAGGTCTAATCAAACCCTAGTCTCAGAACCTGGATTTATTTTTAGCTAAGCTTTATCAGTTATAGTGTTCACAAATCACCCGTGAAATTTGAGTCAAAAATACGACTCGAATTTTAGTGAGACTTGTCATTACTAGTATATAGAAAAACAAATATAGAAAATGAAAGATAAATGTTTGGGTAGGGGTATAATTGAAAGATTATGCGATTTGTATACAGTTTTATTAGAAAGGCTATTAACCCCTTACAAAAATTGAGACATGGTTTTACTACATAGTTATGCATGGTTTTACTGTACAGTTAACCATATAGTTTTTTGAGACGGTAAATCTTGAACTGTATGGTTTTACCACAATGGTTAACCATGAACTGTATGGTTTTACCACAATGGTTAACCATGAACTATATGGTTTTACCACAACGTTCAATCATGAACCGTATGGTTTTACCAGTGGTTAACCATGAACTGTATGGTTTTACCACAACGGTTAACCATGAACTGTAAGGTTTTACCACAACGGTTAACCATGAACTATATGGTTTTATCACAATGGTTAACCATGAATTGTATGGTTTTACCACAATGGTTAACCATGAATTGTATGGTTTTACCACAATGGTTAACCATGAACTGTATGGTTTTACCAAAACATTTAACCATGAACTGTAGGCCTAAAGTTTCACCTTAAAGGGATTGTTAAGAGGTTTTCTAGTCTATTTGTGTGTATCGGGGACACTTCCAACTCGATCATCCTAGTCTGACTTTTCTGTTTTCAAATAGAAGTTGGAAGTGTCCCCGATACACACAAATAGGCTAGTAGAAAAACCTCTTAAAAATCCCTTTAATGGTAAATAGCAAAAACTGTGAGGTTATTAAACTATTCAACCATTTGGTAAAACTACATGCTAAAAAGACAAAAAAAAAAAAAAAGATTCATGATAATTTTAAACTGAATTTATTTTTTTCTTAAAGGCTTTTGCTTCATTGTTAAGTTTTTCAGTCAAACAATTCCGGATTTGGCTAATTGTGGTTTTTGGGAATTTCTCCTTAACACAGTCTGAAAGATAAAAAAAATATTATCAAATTAAGTACAAGAATATCTTAAATCTGGAAAATAATGGTTTACATCAAAGCAGGATATAAGTACCGGTATAAGCTTATAAGATTACCGTACAGTATGTTTTCAATATGTCTGAAACTAATAGCGTATTGAAAATGAAAAAAAAGCGATGCCATCGTAATACACCCACACTTGAAATGGCAGCCAATTAGTCTGGGAGGTTGACAATAAATAAAAGATTCTGAGAGTGACATTTTCATATTACACAGGTTTTGTTTACAGCTGTTTTCTTTGATTAACATAAACATGTCAAGTTTCCTTTGAATTTGTATTGTCGTAATAACACTCACACAAAGTTTCGTCAAAATCCACAAAGAAACCAACTCTCTATAGTGTCCACAAAGAATTAAAGAACAAGGGCAATAACTCGTAGTCAGTATTTTAAAATTGGTCTGATTTTCAATAGGGTTCAATGGGTGATAGGTCAAAATCCATCAAGATAAAAAATTGAACGTGTTATCAAGAACAATGGCAATAACTAAAGTAAATATTTTCTGATTGTCTGATTTTCAATAGGTTTATCCTTGGGTGATAATTCAAACACTCACACCAGATTCGTCAAAATCCATCAAGAAACCAGCTCTCTGTCGTGTCCACAAAGAATTCAAGAACAAGGGCAATAACTCAAAGTAAATATTTATAGATTATTCGTCAAGAATTGTGCCCTGGAGAGTGTTTACGAGCTAAAAATTGAACGTGTTTTCAAAAACACGGGCAATAATTCATACTAAACATTTTACCATTTCGCTGATTATCAATAAGGTTCAGCCTTGGGTGATTACAAACACTCACACCAAGTTTCGTCAAAATCCATCAAGAAACCAGCTCTATATCGTGTCCACAAACAATTGTGGACGTGGACAGACAGACAGGGACGACAACTATATACACTTACATTAATGTGTGGGCGTATAAAAATACATGAATGAATATATATCATTTTTTTTAAATCGGATGGATAGATTTGAGATGCTTATAACAAACAGTCAGTTGCTATTTAAATGCTTATGCTTTTCATGAGAAGAACCACGTATTTTCGATATGACAAAACATTGTCCAACCCCCTTCTGTCAACCTTTAGGTTTTTTGCTACTTCAATAAACTGAAATGTAGAATTAATAATAATGGAGAGTTTATCCAGTGACTAATTTATGAAGGAAACTACATAAGAATATTATCTCTAAAAGGGATTGGAAAGGGGGGTTGAACCTGATTTTCATTTCTCCGCATTGCCCAACTTGCCGCATCGTGACCAACTGCACAAAAACGACTTATAAAAAGAAACTAAAGATAAGGTATGGGTTAGGGATCCCTAGCCCTACCTAATCTTAACCCTAGTTGGGCACGATGCGGTAAAAAGAACCCACCGGAAATTTCTTCTTTTTGATTTTCAACAACCCTCAGATTATTGTCCCATTAAAACGAAAAGATTTTTTTCCATGCCAACCCCTTTTAGGCCGAGCCGACGAGCGTATTTTTTCGCCCGATCGCGGCGAATTATGTTAGAAATTTTCGGCCGATCATTTTCATCGACAGACAAGCGAATTTGAAGGCGAATTTTAACGACGGTGAAAATAATCTGCCGAAATATATCTAACATTTTGAAATTCGCCGCGATCAGACATAAAATACGCTTGTCTGTCCCTAGCATTTAAAACAGCGTCTTAAGTGCAAAAGTTAACAAAATAGAAGAGAGTTTGTGATAACAACCTAAAATACTTGTTTTAGTGGAATTTCAAGAGGAACAGGCCATTGCAAGAGTAACAGGCCTCTAACTGTAAATACAAATGGAGCAAATTAATGTTATCAGTGGTGAATTCAAAAAGCATGCAGTTGATATGGTGCTTATTCAAACGACTAGGGTTTGTCAAAACCTTTCTGATCATGATAAAAATTAGGTCATACTAACATCAGTTGAGGATTGGACAGTTGGTTGTGGTTCTGTTGATTTCTCCTGTGGCTTTGGTTGTAATGGGGGTGGCGTTGGTTGTAATGGGAGTGGCGTTGGTTGTATGGAGTGTGACGTTGGTTGTAATGGGAGTGGCGTTGGCAAGTTGGGCAATGCGGAAAAATGAAAATCAGGTTCAACCCCCCTCTTTCCAATCCCTTTTAGAGATAATATTCTTATGTAGTTTCCTTCATAAATTAGTCACTGGATAAACTCTCCATTATTATTAATTCTACATTTCAGTTTATTGAAGTAGCAAAAAACCTAAAGGTTGACAGAAGGGGGTTGGACAATGTTTTGTCATATCGAAAATACGTGGTTCTTCTCATGAATTCCTTATACAAAAGGGAGGAAATGTGCGGTATGACACTAACTGGCGATTCCAAGTTCGACACCAGTCTATGCAACTGTAATAGGTAGGTAACCTGTAAAATCTATTTCATATTTCAATATTTGTAATTATTAATCCTTTTGTGTTTCCGCCTTTTTATTTGTCTGCTTAGAATTCACAGTAATTCTGCAATCCTCCCATAAAGCATAAGCATTTAAATAGCAACTGTTTGTTATAAGCATCTCAAATCTATCCATCCTATTTAAAAAAATTATATATATTCATTCATGTATTTTTATACGCCCACACATTAATGTGAGTGTATATAGTTGTCGCCCCTGTCTGTCTGTACACGTCCACAATTGTTTGTGGACACGATATAGAGCTGGTTTCTTGATGGATTTTGACGAAACTTGGTGTGAGTGTTTGTAATCACCCAAGGATGAACCGAAAAATATTTCATGGGTTATTGCCCTTGCTTTTGAAAATATATTGTGGACACCATAGAGAGCTGATTTCTTGATGGATTTTGATGAAACTTGGTATGAGTGTTTGTATTGACATTAGGATAATCCCTATTGAATGTCAGAAATATCGAAAAAATATTTGATGAATTATTGGCCTTGTTCTTTAAAACACGTTAATTTTTCAGCCTGTTACACTCCCAAAGTTATGGACACGATAGAGAGCTGGTTTCTTGGTGGATTTTTATGAAACTTGCTGTGAGTGTTTGTAATCACACAAGGATTAACCCATGAGTTATCGCCCCTTGTTCTTTAAGACATGTTAATTTTTCAACCCGTTACACCCTCACAGGATAGAGAGCTGGCTTCTTGATTGATTTTAATGAAACTTGTTGTGAGGATGAAACATATTGAAAATCAGACAAATCTTAATATATTTAATTGGTTATTGCCCTTGTTTTTGTAAATGTGTTGTGGAGACAATAGAGAGCTTGTTTCTTGGTGGATTTTGATGAAACTTTGTGTTAGTGTTTGTATTGACCTTGGGATACACCTTATTGAAATTCAGAAACATCAACAACTATGTGAATGCTCTATATATTTTAGGATGGAACCTAAACGTTGGTTGCCCTTGTTTTATGCATATTTCAGTGACATAATTGTTTTTTCCAGGAAACTTTTACCCATGGTTTTACTCTTGTAAAAAGAGAAAATGTCATTCTCAGAATCTTTCATTTACTGACCACTCTTGTCAACCCCCCGGACGAATTGGCTGCCATTATAAAAGTGGGCGTATTACGATGGCCATCGCTATTTTTTAATTAGTCATAACATCTTGTCTCGTTTCCAATCAGGTTTTACTGAAAATGATTCAGCGGTATATCAACTTATAGATATTTATAATAGCATATCACAAACCCTTGACGTAGGCGGGGAAGTTAAAATGTTATTTTTCGACATAAGTCGTGATTTTAACAGAGTTTGGTTTGAAGGGCTCATACATAAGCTTAACTCCATCGGTATTCGCGGATCCTTTTTGGCGCATTCTCCACTAAAGGGACATAATTCAGCATTTGTATGTCTCAAAGGCAGTGCTGCTCTAAATTAATTGTGATTTGAATAATATGTATTTTTCTGACAACAATAAACCATGGTTGATAATAAAAACACAAAATAATCGGGCCTTCAACACTTTTTTTTCAAAACCCCAAATTTTTCGAAAAAATGATATGTCGCAATGCTATAAGAATAAATAAATGGAGAACAAAATATTTAATATAACCTAAATAAATCAATACAGTTTACTAAACTGTCACAAATAAATAGGTTTACACAAAAAAATATTGAAGAAAGGGGAAAGGTGTGAACCCTTTTAAAAAATACGTTAAAATGAATGTCTGGAAAAATACAATCAAATACGTTAAATTTTTACACTATTTTACTACAAATTCATTTATGGTTATAAAGCATTCAATTGTTATTAACTAGACTCTAGAACAGGAACAGCAGCGAAGTAGACGACGAGCATTGTTAAGGGAATACAACAATTCTAATAATTGGTCATGATTTAGAACAATCGCATTTCAGTATGATCAGATCTCATCAGATACGATATAGTTTGGGAGGGTTTTATAGCTTGAATTTCGTCCACACAGCTATAACCATCCTTCGTTAACCAGTACATGTATCTTTATGTGCCATTTACATCAAACCATTGACAGATCTGATGAAACAATCACCTTGAAAGGATTAAAATCAAAATGCTGAATCAGAAACGTATTTTCAGATACGTTATATTATAATTTTAAGTATATTATAATGTAATGAAAGAAGCATTTATGTGCTTCCATACAATTATTCCCGCCAAAAGCGATCCTGATGACGTTCTCATTACGTAGAAAGTTCGCCATTTTAACAATAAAAAACATTACAAGGCTTGTTTCACAGTACGCTGTCTACAAATATCAGGTAAGCTATTTTGGCATCATCAATTTAAGAAAAACGTCGGCTTAATTTGAGAAATAACATGTTAATTTATGGAAGTATACTTGACCCCCATTTGGAATATATTAGCTAGTTCCATTGATGCATAGATCTCCTCCTATTTTAAGCCATTGTTTTTAACGTATTTGATGCATGATATTAACGTATTTCATTGATAATCATGTTTCAAAATTTCAAAGAATTATCGAAAAATATTTTATCTGTCTGAATTAGAATCAAATAATAACTGAACTAGATAGTATATAACTGATATAACACTTGTCCCAGACGATAGTAAGCATGATTTACATACTAACGTATTTGATGATTTTGTTAACGTTTCTGATGTTATATTTCAGAATGGTGAAAACTGCTGCTGAGTATCAGCGAGACTATAGAGATAGAAAGAAGAAAAGCGATCCATCATATTTAGAGAGTGAAAGAAAGAGACAGAAGAATTATAGAAAGGGTATAAATGAATTAAACAAGAAAGATCAAAAGAAGAGAAGAGACATGTCATGTGTATACAGTTTTACATACCGAGAGAAACAAAAGCTGAACAAAACTAAACCAAAACCAACACCTGTAGTTGAAACACTGATTCAATCTGATGATATAACATCTTCATCCGATCGTCCCCAATCGTCAAATACAAACACATGTGAACCCTCTTCAAGAAATAAAAGATCTGAGAGGTCTACCAAGATGCTCGTTCGAATGGCATTTCCATTGAAGTCCAGAAAATCAGTATGTCGAACAAATGCTCTGAAAAAAGCTAATAATAAAATATTTCAACCTAAGAAACAGGTGCAAAAAGTGGCAAGGTGTAACCGCAAGCTTCAAAAGCGATGTGAAAGAATAAAACTAAGGCTGTCCACAACTACCTCACCACAAACTACCGATCCATCAGCATTGACACCAAAGTCTAAAACTAAATTAGAACTGAGAAAAGCAGGTCTAAGTCCCAGAAGAATTAAAAATTCAATTGTAAAGAAGCTGATTATGACAAACGCTCTTATTGATGAAGTTAAGGAAACTAAGAGGGTGAATAAAAGTGAAAAGGCAAGAAATGTATTGTCGAAGATCATCAGTGGAAAGATCGTAAAAAAGTACAGATGTATGTCCATGATAGCAAGAGAAACGAAGATAAGTAGTAAAGTTCAAAGAAAAGCTACAGATAAAAGTATAAGATTGGTTCCTAGAAAACGGATGGAAAGGTTGAAGAATACGGTTAAAGCAAGAGTTATCAAGTATTTAGAGAGGGATGATATCAGTAGAATGATGCCAGGTAAAGATGATGTGACTAAATCAGAGAAAGAGAAAGTTCAGAAGAGAATATTGAATGATTACATGTCAAACTTATATGAAAAATTTAAATCTGAAATCCAAGATGTTTCCCTTTCTTTTTCATCTTTTTGCAAACTAAGACCGAATTATATACACCTCACCTCTGTAATATCAAGAAATATCTGCCTCTGTAGTCGACATCAGAGTTTTGCGATGAAGCTTACGAGTTTGAGAGAAGCTGGAGTTAAAATCTCACCCAATCCAGAGAGTGTTGTTAAGAATGTCAGTGAAGAAGAATTGAGGCTATTAATGACTGAGATACAGAAAGATAAAGTAGAGTATGAAGAATGGCAGAAAGTTGAAGACAGTGATAGGAAACGATTAAGAGTGGTAAAGGTTTTAAAGACAAAGACAGAGTTTCAAGATATTATGATAACAGAGTATGCAGATTTTATAAGGCACACCGACCGTGTAAAACAACAATTCAAAGCCCTAAAAGATTTGAAAGACAATTTGTCTCATGGTCATGTTGTTGTGCAGATGGATTTCGCCGAGAATTTTACATGTCAGGCAAAGTGCATATTTCAACACTACTGGTGTAACCATTCATCCAGTGGTAGTTTATTTCAAGACAGTCGACAATACAATTGACCACAAAAAGAAAAATCGAGAGCAAGATGGCGACTGAGAGAAGTCGTCTTTACGAGTGCTCTGAAAAGTTGAAAAAATACCTAGTTCTTTTAAGCTGTTCTTATCTCTAAGAATTGGAATGTGATTGGAATGTTATACGTTTGATTGTGAACGTGGACTTTAGTCTAAAAAATGTATGGAAATTGCTGAATATTTATGATTGAAAAGTTAGCGTAATTGACTGTGGTGAGTTGTATTTATCGAACTTATGTTACTCTAATTTAGAAACTAACTATGATTTAAGCCACTCATCGTATATACAAATTATACCAAAACAAAATGACGAATTCATTCTCAAGTTATGGCAGAATATGACCCAAAATTTGAATATTCAAGAAAACGAAAGGATTACAATTCGTCTCTTAGTGATCAATCGTTTAGTGATAACTCTTTATCTTGCCCCAGATTACCAGTAAACAGTTGTAAAAAGCAAATCAAGAAAAAACAACGGCCAATTGAACCAACTGAATTGTTATCTCCCGCTTCAAATACAACTTGTCAACTCAGTATGGGTGAAAATCCTTCCTCTATCACTAATGAAATGATAATGTCTCAGTTAAAACAAAATGAGACCTATCTTGAAAATATGAAACTCGATCTAATTGAAACTATAAATGAACGTTTTAAAACTCTTAAAGTTGAGGTTGAAAATCTCAGGTCCGAAAATCGTGACATTCGGCAGACTTTAGACAATACTCAAAAAGAAAATATCAGTCTGAAGTCGAAGATGCGCGAGACCCAAAAAGTTTCTGCATTAGCCTTAAATAAGTCCAATGCTGTTGAACAATGGACCAGAAGGTCGAGTGTTAGAATATATGGTATACCAGACGTTAAGACTGAAACTTTTAAGCAATCCATTACAAAATCTATCGAAATTTTCAATAAAATTGGAGCAAGTGTTACTGAAATTGACATTGATATTGCACATAGACTTGGTCCATACAACAATGACAAAACTAGGGGTATTATTGTGAAATTCATATCAAGGAAGTCCAAGATTGAAGTCATTAAGAAGAGAAGGTTATTGGCGCGGAGCGGAATTACTATTAAAGAGGACCTCACCCAAATAAACAATGCTTTATTATCGCAAACTCATAAATCTGATTTTGTGAAACAGGCCTGGACCATTGAAGGGGTTGTGCATGCTAAATTACAAAATGATAAGGTTATCAAAGTATTCCATGACACAGATATCACATCTGTCGTACAAGAATGTACAAATGGTAATAAAATTAGGTTAGCGCACACTGCATCTACGGAAATCAATGAAATAACTTCCCCTGCTCAAGATATGGATGTAAGTTTCCACTCGTCGGGATCACTTAATCGGGTATTTAGTCAAAGCACTATAAGATCACCACAACAAGATCACTTGTCAAATTCTCCTCTTGAAAAACGTCTTGTTCTGGAATCTACGCCCGTTCAACGTAACGATATCACCAGGTATTTTAGTCCCGCAGCAAAATAAATCCATATTAGATAGTAATTAAATGTGAATCGTTGTTCAATTTACCATGTCAAAATGTAATGATATCAATTAATATGCGCTTTACTTTTCCAATATATATTATTACATTTACTATATGAAAGTGGAAGTAATCGTCGACTTAATTAAGGGCTATTCTGTTTATTCTATTTTATAATCGTCTTGAAGTGCTAAATAGATAGGCAACTCCTGTTATGATCCTATTTAATTGGTTCTCATGCTATTAATTTTAAAGAGTAAGTCCCGTTTTCATTTATGCTCGTAAAGCGACAATTACTCTCACTTAAAGGAATACAACCTCTCAAGGGACTTGCCTAGTGTCATAACTATACAACAGATTACCTAAATAATCTGATAAATCCAGAAACAATGTTAATATACAATAATTTAAAAACCAATTTATCCAATTTAAGGCGTTTATCAATTATAACTTGTAATTATATGAAAATTTACATAGTTTCATGGTTGTTTTTGCATTCAGTTTGTATAGTTTGGACATCGTTGATAAATATAATGCTCTGGTTGACCAAGTTTGGGAGGTTGTATCGCTTTAATGAGTCCAGTTTACTCAAATGAATACATTGATGTATAAATCAACTGTAAATATGTATTCTGTGTTCAAATGTTATTTTACTTCCTTCAAAATATTAATTTCAGATTTTCTGTTTTTAGCACATTTCGTGTACCTGTACATAAGTTCATGCTGTCACTTACATAATTGCCCACAAATACTATTCTATATGTATACATTTAGTATGAGGTGTTCATCTCTGATTAACCTTTTAATTGCTTTCATAAGGTCTTGTTTGATGTTTGATATTGAGCAAAATCCGGGCCCAAATATCGACAAACTATCGATTTGCCATTTAAATATCCGCAGCTTAAGATGTAAGAAAAACTTTGTTAGGGATAATTTAGGAGATTTCCATATTATCTGTCTTACAGAAACTCATTTGAGTGAAACAGTTGAAAATTGTGAGTTAGATATACTTGAAAACTACATTATAGGAAAGATCGAAACAGTTATGGTGGTGGCGTCGTTATATATGTACGTAATGATATCATTACTGATCGCCTGTTAGAACTTGAATTTAATGCTGATATTTTATGGTTAAAAATCAAGTTAAAATCATATATTATAAACCTTTGTACTACATATAGATCAAACGAATCACCAATTGATTACTGGCAACAATTAAACAACTCAATAGAATCTGCACTTGATCTTTCAAATAACCTTGTCCTAGTTGGTGACCTTAACTCTGATTTCTTCAACCTAAATGCCGATATCCACAATATTTGCTCTAGTAATAATCTCGTAAATATTATAAAAACCCCAACAAGAATTACTGATACAACAAGCACTCTTATAGACCCAATATTAATATCAGATAATATCAATTATATAGTATCTGATACTTTTCCTACACCTACAGATATCTCTGATCATTATATGACAGCTGCATACTTCGATGTCAATATATACAATTCAATAAATCATACCCGAGAGATATATCTGTATAAAAGAGCGAATTTCCTACGTTTGAATGAAGAAATAAAAGTCATAAATTGGGATCTGTTTTTTAATGTCAATGAATCAGTAGAATTTAATGCTAACAAATTTGAAGATAAGATTACAGAATTGATAGATACATACATACCATCTAAAATTATTACTATACGAAACAATGATAAACCTTGGTTTAACCGTGACATTAAAAAACATATCAAAATTAGGGATCGATTACGTCATAAATTTCAAAAATCTCTAAATCCAAATCATTTCATGGCTTTTAAAAAGGCTCGAAATAAGGTCAATAATATGAAACGCTATGCCAAACAAGAATACTATAATAATATAAATCGTAAGATTGATTCTCTGCAGGATATTTCTCAAAGACAATACTGGAATATCTTAAAAAATTTCATTAAACCAAACCAAAAAACTAGCATCTCATACCTAGAAAGTCCAACTGGAGAGTATGTGACTGAATCAGTAGACAAAGCTCAAATGTTAAATGACTTCTTTGCATCGATTTCGACTATTAATGACATGACTACTCTTCCGGAATTTTCTTCACGATGCAATAACGTGTGTAGTGATGTAAGTATTTCGCCCACTTCTATTGAATTAATCCTAAGGAAATTAAATGTCTCTAAAGCTAATGGTCCAGGTAAAGTTAATAACCGAATATTAAAGGCAACTTGCGATGCAATTTGCGTCCCTTTATTCCACCTGTTTAGCTTAATTCTCCAACAAGGTGTTTTCCCTAGTCACTGGAAATGTTCATATGTAGTGCCATTACATAAGAAAGGACAAAAACATGACGTTACCAATTATAGACCAGTGTCATTACTTAACAGTATTTCAAAGATATTTGAAAGGGTTGTATACCAGCATATTTTAAATTTTTTGCAACGAAATAATCTTATATATCGATATCAAGCAGGATTTTTACCAGGATATTCTACCACACACCAATTACTAGAAATACAAAATGTATTATATAAAGCTTTAGAAAAGAAAGAACATACAGCAGTAATATTTTTCGATATTTCTAAAGCTTTTGATAAGGTCTCTCATAATGGTCTCATTCACAAATTATCAAATTATGGGATCCAAAATAAACTTTTACAATTGATTCATAGTTACATTTCCAATCGCAATCAGCAAGTCTTATTAGAGAACTGTAAATCGCAATTCTCATTTCCAAATGCAGGGGTTCCTCAGGGTTCGGTACTAGGGCCCCTGCTATTTATAATCTATATAAATGATATATACGAAAAACTCCTTAGTGAAACAAGATTATTTGCTGATGATACTACTCTAATATCGTCGTCCCAATCCTTTAATGAAATAGAGTCAAATGTTAATACTGATTTGGAAAGTATATATAAATGGTCATCCACATGGCTTATAACATTTAATCCTTCTAAAACTGATTTAATGATTTTTAGCAACAGATCCATTTCATTTCCTACAAATATTCATTTCAGTAACACATTCCTTGTGAAATCCGAAACTCATAAGCATCTAGGAATATATTTTCAATCTAATTTAAAATGGGATCGTCATATAAATCATCTCATCAAACAAGTGGGTTTCAGATTAAGTCAACTTAGAAAAGTAAAATATATACTTTCGCAAACATCTCTTAACAAATTGTATACATGCTTCATTCGCCCCATTTTAGAATATGCTTGTGAACTCTGGGATGACTGCACTGATCTAAGTTCCCATAAATTAGAGGTCATGCAGTTGAAGGCCTCTCGCATAGTCACTGGTACAACGATATACACCCCCCAGACACTGCTTATACAATGAAACTTCGTGGTTGACATTATCCGATCGCAGACGAACAAGACGTTTATGTCTCCTTCATAAAATAATCAATGGAAACGCCCCAGATTTTCTACAAAACCTTTTACCTCAAACTAACCCTAACCCATACTCACTTCGCAATCAAACCGACCTGCCCATTCCTATGTGCCACTTGACATCCTATAAGAATTCTTATTTCCCTAAAACTATTAGAGATTTTAACAAATTGACAAACACCCAGAAAAACCTAATCTCATTTCCCCAATTCAAAAAATCAATTGCAATAAAAACTCACATGCCAAAATACAGAGACATCGGAATACGGAAATTATCAACAATTCACACACAATTAAGATATTCATCAAGCTCACTGAAAAGCGACTTGTTTAAATGTAATTTGATAGAAAACCCAATATGTGATTGCAAAAACTCTGTTGAAACAGTATACCACTACTTTCTTCAATGTCCTTTATATAATAGACAACGTCGTGAACTATTGACAGAACTAGATGCTCTTGCACATATTCCATTTGAACAGTTATTGCATTTGTTATTAAACGGTAGTCCATCCATGTCTGATAGCGCAAATATATTCATTTTTAAGTCAGTTCATAAATTTATATTCACTTCCAGACGCTTTAATGCTTAATTAAAATAATGGTTTTTCTGTTAGAAAGGATCCTCATGTTATCCTTGTAAAATATGAATATAAATGATTTGTTATTGTTTCATACATAATATATATTAAAAATACCATATCTTATAATTGTATAAATTAAGAGTACTTTGTATGAACATATTTATTTAATTGGACTTACTTCGTACCATAGGTTAAGATAGTATGAAATTACCTGATATCTCGTATACATTTACCACGTATGAACTTGTGTAAAATTGTGTAAATATTGTATATATTATGTATTTATGTTCTTCTTTTCAAGCACTTAATAATTTTTTTGTTGACTACAATAGTCAGGGAGAAGGTTCATAATTTTTGTAAATTGTCCTAATCCCTTTGTAATGTTTTACAATAAAATATGTTTAAACTAAACAAAAGCTTCGTATTTGTATCTGATGTAAACCAACACAAAGCTAGTGCAGTATTAACCATAATAGATAAGTTAATGCCAGAATTGAAACTGTTATGTCCTGATGTCAAAATGGTCCACTACTGGACTGATAGCCCTACGTCTCAATACCGAAACAAAGTAATTTTTGACATGATACGAAGATATGAAGAATTATATGGTATTCATGCGAGATGGAATTATTTTGAAAGTGGGCATGGAAAGGGCCCTTGCGATGGCGTTGGGGCACTGCGAAGCGTCAAGCTGCTGATGCCGTAAAACAGGGGAAAGTACAAATCCAAGATGCACAAGATTTCTTTAAATGGTCGTTTTCTAATCAAAAATCCCTGCACTATATATTCTATGGTAAAACTGAATTTGATGACATTTCAAATAGAATTCCTACTAACCTTAAACCTGTACCCGGAACAATGAAACTCCACGCAGTCTTTTCCAAGGATGGATCTCTTTTCACCAGAACAACATCTTGCTATTGTGCTAATTGTTTGGAAATGGGTGATGAGATGTGTGAAGGTTGGGTGAACCCAATCGAAAATTGCCAATCAGGTGAACCTGTTGCGGAACTTGGAGTTGAAGATTTAAAAGTGTTTCATGAAAATGATTACGTAGTAGCACTTTATGAGGATAATTGGTATGTCGGTAAAATTATTAAAGTAGATCTATCCGATAATGACGCAAAAATCACCTTTATGGAAGCTGTCCAAACAAAGGATGATGAATCTAAATTTCGATGGCCAGCAATACCGGATGTTCTTTGGGTTAAATTTAATGATATCCTATCTGTAATTGAACCACCAGTTTCAATTGGAAAGTCGCAGAGACAATACAAGATCGACAGAGATATATTAGAAACCATTATATTTAAAGCAAATAAACAATTCGGTTTCTGAAAGATACGTTAAATCATATACGTTGGTATTCCAAAAGGACAAATATATATCATAATTGTTCTATTTTTTTCTGTTAGATTGTTAGATTTCATGTGTTCTATTGTTCGGAATTAAAATTGTTCAAATTTATTATTATGTAAAGTTGTTACCTCCATCATTAGAAATGTTGGGAAAGCAACAGATACGTGAGATAAATATTTTTGGATTTATTCCCCAAATTATTAATTTGATATAGTATTTTAGTGATTTATCTGTTACGTACTGCATCATTTTTACATACAATGCCATATTTTTCTGATTTCTGGTAATCACCAATTTTGTAGTTTTGTAGTCAAATACGTGAAAGATTTAAAACGAATATCACTTGCTTTCCTTTCAATGAAGAACAATACAATTTCTAGACAAGAGTGGTAGGTTGCTATACTGTCATATTATTAATTTATATTGCTCAACATCATCTGTATTGTTTCTACATAAAAACGTAACAAAATTAAATCGTTTTATTGCATGCAAACAGTCTTGGATTGAAAGACAATATGTATATATTGACTGCACTTTAGGTTTAGAAGTGTTGAATGGGTGTAAATTAGGAAGGCCTGTTGATGGGTTTAATTGGGCAGACACATTCATATTTCAAGATTGCATATAATTCCCATCAGAACATATTGTCTGTAATATCACGTATGTGACACGATAAATTAGCTACCAACATGAAGATGTGACACATAATTTTATGTTGGGTTATTTGAGGCGCATTTTCACATAAATACATTCTTAATATATTGATCTATTGAAACAACATAGAATTTGTAATAAAACAAAAAGTAAATATTTTTCAAAACGAATATTTCATCTAGTCCATTTAGCCGAGAATGGGTCTTTTATATCTTTAATACAAAATTACCTTGAAAACAGAACTCCGTCTAAAACCTCATGTGTGACATTTTCAAGAAAGCAACAGCCTTCCGTTTTTTCTCTTGATTTTAACGGCACTATTTTGACCGACGTAACATCTCATAAACATCTTGGTATTTACCTCAACAACACTTGCTCATGGACTACACATATCGATTATTTGGTATCAAAATCATCAAAAATGATTGCCTGCCTACGACATCTAAAATATAAAATCAACCGCAAAATCTTTGGAAACATTATACAAACAGTTTATTCTACCAATATTCGACTATGGTGATAGTCTCTGGAACAACTGTAGTGACGTAGATGCATTGAAACTTGAAAAATTAAATTTAGACTCACTTAGGACAATAACCGGTTTAGTCCGTGGCACATCCCATCACGTTCTATATAAAGAATCCGGATTCTCGAGTTTGCAAGACCGTCGCCTTTTTCATCAACTGACCATCTTCTATAAAATGATTCACAGGCTTACACCCCAATACCTATGTATTCTAGTTCCTCCCCAGGTTTCCGTTATCCGTTTGAGTGGTAGTACATAATTAAATTTCGGTGGAGGGAGGGTTTGAATCTCCCAAATGTACAGGCCTAGGATGGAACAAATACTTTATTGAGAAAATGGGATTAAGGGTTTGGATTCAGGCTTTTCTTCTGTTGTGATCTGAAAGTAGAAAAAATAAGAACTCGCCCGTTGGGCGAGTAGTATAGTATCTGCTAATTAATAATTGGTTTTAGTTTGCTATGAACCAGATTGTCATTAAAGTTCTGATTTTTTGAGTAGGCAACTATCATTTTCTGCTTATAAACATGGGGAAATTTCTCTTGAAGACTCTTGTAGTGGGTATGAACTATCTTGCTTGCTCGATTACTGGTTGTATTAAACGGGACAACAAGGGGTGCTATGCCTGCAAAATGATGAATATTGAGTCCTATAGGTCTTGCTGTATTCAATGTCTCAATCCAGTAGGCTTCTCTGGATTGTCTGAATTTGGTGGTTTCATCTTCCGGTAAATCAATTTCTATACGTTCAATTGGGGTTAGGGTGAGATCGTTTATTGAATGGTCATCGAGGTTGAAATGATTAGAAACGGGCTTGTCTTTCTTTAATTTTATATCTGATCTATGGGCATTGAATCGAGTGCGTAAATTATTCTTAGTTTCTCCTACATATTGTTTGGGGCATTTCTGACATGAAATTAAATGAATTACATTTGAGCTATCACATGAAAAATGCTCCTGGATCGGATACCTTTTATTAGTAAAGCTACTCATAAAATAATGTGTTTCAGCTACAAAGGGACATGTTTTGCATCTATTTGACAAACATGGGGCACACCTTAAACCTGGAGGAACTTCGGCATATAGTCTAGTCTTCGCTGCTATTTGCGCTAAAGTGGAGTTTTTTATGTTTCGTAAAAATCGTTTTGAGTATCCACGCTCTTTCAGTTTTGAGAAAACAATCGTACAGGCTTGGTTGAAATCAGAGGATCTTGAGCAAATTCGGTGAAATCGTAAAACTTGTGATTTAATAATACCGGAAAAGGTATGTTTTGGGTGAAACGAGCTTTTGTGCAGGAGTTGATGAGTATCAGTTTCTTTGAAATATACCTTAATGTCCAGTTTATTGGTTTCTGCTATGGAATCTCCTTTGAAAACAGTGGTATCGAGAAAATCTATGCTTTTATGACTGACGTTGGCGGTTAGTTTGATGGACGGATGGTGGTTGTTGAGAATTTCAAAGAATTCCCAGAACTGCTCAATGGAATAAGTCCAAACCATAAAAATGTCATCTAAAAATCGTCCAAAAAATAATGGATCAAAGGGACAAAGGGGTAATACCTCACGTTCCCACTCTGCCATGAAAAGATTTGCGTATGAAGGGGCGAATCGTTTACCCATAGCTGTTCCTGAAGTTTGTAGATACGTTTTACCATTAAATGTGAAATCGTTGCGACTGAGACAAATCTCTAAAAGCTCTAAAATTGCATCATCGGGTCTGTTCGGATCTGGGTTTCTACTAAAAGCTTTACGAACTGCCATTAACCCGGCAGTGTTATCAATATTGGTATACATAGAAGACACGTCAATAGAAATCAGAATGGCATTCGGAGGAACTCGAAGATTTTTAATTTTATTTACAAAATCAGTTGTGTCCTTAAGATAGGCTTTATGTTGGCAAGCTAGAGGTAGTAAGAAATGGTCAATGTATTCTGACACCGCATATGACTCACTACCACAGTCAGATATGATCGGACGGCCTTTAGGGATTTTATTAGGGACGAACCACTCCTTTGTGGGATTCTTATGGATCTTAGGCAAAGTGTATAAATGTCTCTCACGACAATCGGGTTTGGCAGACAGATAATCATATTGTTTCTGTTTGAGATAACTGTCTTTGACTAAATTTCCAAGAATATTGTTAATCATTTTAGAAGTTTCCTTAAAAATTGGGTCTGGCAAAATGGCATAATGTTTAAGATTATTCAATTGATTCTCTGCTTCTAAAATATAATCTTCCCTATTTAGATTTCGGTGGAGGGAGGGTTTGAATCTCCCAAATATACAGGCCTAGGATGGAACAAATACTTTATTGAGAAAATGGGATTAAGGGTTTGGATTCAGGCTTTTCTTCTGTTGTGATCTGAAAGTAGAAAAAATAAGAACTCGCCCGTTGGGCGAGTAGTATAGTATCTGCTAATTAATAATTGGTTTTAGTTTGCTATGAACCAGATTGTCATTAAAGTTCTGATTTTTTGAGTAGGCAACTATCATTTTCTGCTTATAAACATGGGGAAATTTCTCTTGAAGACTCTTGTAGTGGGTATGAACTATCTTGCTTGCTCGATTACTGGTTGTATTAAACGGGACAAAAAAGGGTGCTATGCCTGCAAAATGATGAATATTGAGTCCTATAGGTCTTGCTGTATTCTTTCAAATCTTTTTAGCTATAAACAAACCCCATATTCCAGTATAAACTCAAAACTTATTGTACAAAAACCACGAATTAATATGATTAAACAGAGTATTAAATATAAAGGACCAATTCTATGGAATGGACTAGGGGATAATATTAAGTCAGCTCCAGATTTTAAAACTTTCCGGAAAATGATTCTTGAAATGCTTTCAAAAGTATGAGAATATGCCACTATCGTATTGCTTTTGGTTGTAGGTCATGTGTCAGCTCTGGTTATATTTACTTGATTCTTCTATGATTTAACTGTAGATGCTGTGCCTGTGAGCCGTATCTTCTAGACCGGGGCCTTGTTCTCGAAAACTTAACTTAAGATGATTTAAGTATTCTACATCTTATTGTTAATCACTAAAATCGATTTTATATTGAGTTCTCTTATACAATCAGATTGCCGTACATCTGAATTCTGAATTTATCTGGATTAAGTTTTCGAGAATGAGACTTCTAATTAAACCCCCCTCTAAAATAAGATTTTACTTTCATTATTGTTTTGATTGTTTCTCTGTTTTATCTTATGAGTAGATGCTGTGCCTTAGAGCCGTGTCTTTCAGACCTGGATCCTTATCCTCGAAAACTTAACTTGAGTTGATTTTAGTATTCTATGTCTTCTGATTGGTTAATCACTAAAATCGATGCTATATTGAGTTCTAACGCAGATTGCCGTACATCTTAAAATTCTGAATTAATTTAGGTTAAGCTTTCGAGAATGAGACTCCTGATTAAATCCCCCTCTAAAATGAGATTTTACTGTCGCTAATAATTTGATTGTTTTTGTGGTTTTATCTTATGAGTAGATGCTGTGCCTTAGAGCCGTGTCTTTCAGATCTGGATCCTTATCCTCGAGGACTTAACTTAAGATGATTTTAGTATTCTATGTCTTCTGATTGGTTAATCACTAAAATTGATATTATATTGAGTTCGATTATCAAATCAGATTGGCGTACATCCTAAAATTCTGAATTTATCTGGGTAAGGTTTTCTAGAGTGAGACTCCTGATTAAATCCCCTTCTAAAATAAGATTTTACTGCCGTTAATAATTCGATTGTTCTCTGATTGAACTTATTAGTTTGTAGATGCCGTGCCTTTGAGCCGTTTCTTTCAGACCTGCAGGATCATTATCCCCGAAGACTTAACTTCAGATGATTTTAGTATTCTATTTAATCCCCCTCTAAATTAAGATTTTATTGCCGTTGTTAACTTGATAGTTTCCCTGATTTAACTTCTGAGTTTGAATTTGTAGATGGTTTGCCTTTGAGTCGTATCTATCAGACATTCTTCTATACCTTCTAAAATCTGATAACTACCGTGGTTAATTTGACTGTTTCTCGGATTTAACTTACCAGTTTGTAGATGCCTTGCCTTTGGGTCGTTTCTTTATACCCTGATTCTGTGCCCCGTGGAACTTGCTTCCGTGGTTAATTTGATTGTTTCTGTTCAGGAGATGAGGGCTTTCTTCGCTACGCTGTATCCTTTACTTTCTTTACTAAACTTATTGAATTTACTGCAGTGGTTAAATTGATTGTTTAAGATCAGGAGGTGAGGGCTTTCTTCGCTACACTGTATCCTTTACTTTCTACTAAACTCATTACATTAGAATTTATTGCCGTTGTTAAAATGAATGTTTATGATCAGGAGGTGAGGGCTTTCTTCGCTACACTGTATCCTTAACTTTCTATAATAAAATCTTTAAATTAGAATTTACTGTCGTGGCTAACTTGATCGTTTCGGTGATTTCAGTAATGGGTTTGTAGATGCTGTGCCTTTGAGCCGTTTCTTTCAGACCTGGTTCTATGCCCTTTAAAATTAGATTTTACAGACGTGGTTTTATTGATCTTGTTTACAGTTGTATTTGTAAATTTTCTTCTTACAGTTGTGGTGACTCTACTTTTGAATTCCAGTAGAGATCTGAACGAAAATATTTATTAATATGTTTTCTTTACTCTCGGAGCATGTCTAGTTGAAGCAGTGCAGTTCTTCTTCTGTTCTGATATCTTTACTTTTAGATTGCAGTAGACTTTCATCAACAATATTCAATAATAGTTATCTTGCCTCTTACATTCAATTCAAGTAGTTATAGTCATAGCGTTGCATGGAATCTGCTCATAAATACTTACTAATGGTTTACCTGTCTCTTGCAGTTGTGGTGTCTTTACTTTTTAGACTGCTGAAGACTTCTCATCGTCAATATTTAATAAGAGTTATCTTGCCTTTTACAGTTGAAGTAGTTCTACTCAGAGTTGCAGAGGATATCGGAAGTAAAATACTAACTAACGGTTAACTTTCTTTTTTCAGTTATAGTGTAGGTGCAATAGCTGTCTGGACGAAGTACTTACTTATAGTCCTGTCTCTTGCAATTGTATTTTGGCTGTTCCATCTCTTACAGATTTATTACAATTTGACATACCATATTTTAATTATTTCCCTTCCAGGTTTTCTATTTGGCATTATCATTTTTGGCAAACAATTCACACTTTTGGCAAATCTAAATTCATAACACACTGTCAGGGGATGAGTAAACATCCTTCAAGCTGGTCTTGAGCATGGATAAATCCTACCTCCCCCTCCAATTTAGAATAAGAACATTAATGGAGTAGGGTTGGGTAGCCCGCTCGCAGCACTTGCACTGACCTTTGGCTTCACAAATTCAATAATTTTTTTTTTTTTTTTACAATTTGTCGCAATGTACTTAATCGCTTGAGTATGTCCATTTAATACACATGTACTTGTGTATATTGCTATATTGTATATCTTAAAAAAAAATATCCAGTAACCTGTGGTCATGTATTTGATCTCTAAATCATCAAATTCTGTACAATAATCGCTTGAGGATAATATGTCCATTTATTACACATGTACTTGTGTATATTGCTATATTGTATATCTTAAAAAAAATATCCAGTAGTCTGTGGTCATGTACTTGATCTCTAAATCATCAAACTTTGTACATTGATTTTTTTTTTTTTTTTTTTTTTTTTTTTTTTGTGTCTATATGTTGTATTAGGGTTGGGACAATCAGAATCAACAAAAAATGCATGTTATTATCTGAGGCTATATATATTACTTTCCACGAATTTGATTGGTGCGGTGATGAAAAAACATTTTTTTGATTGGGGCAGGGCCCATTTTCAAAATGGCGGCCGAAATGGCGATGAAAAATGCTGTCAATGCTACTTTGTCACTCCTTATTTTCGAATATACCAAGTAATATATCATTTTATGGGTTTTAGGGGTCACTCAGTCCGAAAAACATATTTTCGATCATCTTCGACCATCACCACCATCTTTAAATCCAAGATGGCGGCCAAAATGGCGACCAAAAATCATTTTTAAGGTATTTTTTCACTGTTTCTGCATGAAACATGCTATGAGTTATAGAATTTTAAAGGTTTTTAGGGTCACTGGTTTTAAAAAATACATTTTTGATCATCTATGACCAATGTCGCAATATTTAATCTAAGATGGGGGTTAAAAAAAAGCTTCAAAATCAAATTTCTGTGAATTCGATGATGTGATAAACCACCCATTAGATATCCCTGAAAACACTATGAAACAAATTGAAACTTTCATTATTTATTCATCTTTGACAATGTTTAATGAATGAATGCAAATTTCAGTAAATGTTCAACATCTTCGACCATATTTTCGGGTTTGAGAATGTCGGTGATTGAACGAATCAGTTCAAAATTTGTAAACTTTACAAATTTAAATTTTCCTGTATCCATTTTAACTCTGCGTTTTTCCCTGATATCCGGCGCAATAGTACATCTAAGATATGCTACCTCTGCTAATAACTGCTTTTGCGATAAGCTCTGGAGTCTATTAACTGTAGCAGGTGTTACAGGTCCGTTATGTTGCTTACACGTTTCTAGCAGTTGGAGACATCGTTTAGTTTTTTTCTTCTTAAGTTCTTCTTTCTTTTTGATTGCAAGTATTTTAGCTGCAGCAACTGTCTCCAGAAAGTCCTTCTCAAGTTGTTTCGCTTTCTGTACCTCTTCTGAATTACGCCCCCATTTCCATTTTTTCCTTCGCTCTTCATCTGTTAAAGTCACAAAATCTTTCTGAACTAGTAAACCATTGGTCGTCACAACGTTTTTCCTAGAATGTGTTGTTATTTTTGTCATACCGCCTGCTGATTTTACTCGGTTGTCGAGTTTGGCAAATTCGGACTCGCAGCCCATATTTGTGAGAGGCGCATATTTCATTTTCTCCAATCCAGACATAGTTTGTTCTACTCCATCTTCATTCATTTCAAAACAGTCCATTTCTCCAAGTTGTCGTTTGACGGTTTGCAGAACCTCATCAAGGACAGCACCAATCAATTGGCCTTTTCCTGTTTGTGTTTTAGCAAAGTCTGTCTGCAAAATTTGTAGTCTTTGTAGTTTAAAGTTGAAAAAATCTCTCACTCCTTGCCAACTTCTACCTGGTATATTACTATTTTCACGTTTGTCGATACCAAGCAAGTCTAACAAAGGGAAAATTAGTAAATCTGACATAAGGGAATACACTTCGGAGCAGCAAATGAACCAGTCATTTGTTAGAAATGCTGAAACAGCAAGAACCAACTTGTTGGAGTTGTGGTCTACACATTCATCAAAAAACTGGATTATGTTGTCTTTATGTCGTAAGAATTCCTTTGCTAATTCGGCAACTCTTCCGAATCTATTAGCAACAAAACCATGGAAGCCAAGACTCTCAATGTTATTAATAAGCATCCACTGTTTGAACTCGTTGTAGAGAGAAACAGAATGGGAAGCATGAGAAGGGGATAGCAACTTCGCTAAAGCAATTAGACCAACCGTGTGTATACTGGATGAGGCTGATCTCAAAATTTTCTCGCAATCAATTAGCTTCTGCACACCAATTTTTTGTTCCGTCTCTTTAAACACTCGATCTATTCCATGGTCTATTCAAAGCACAAGATGACCACAGCATTTCAAAATTTTCTCTGCTTCCACCCCTAACTCGTCAAACATTACTTTACAGTCGGCTGCTCTGTCTGACATCCAAAAGTCGATATTGTTTTTGATATCTTCTACAGTAGTATTTGCCAATGTCGCAAGAGTTTCTAACTTGAATTCATAAGCGGTTGCACTATCCTTGCCAGAATGTGATATGTTTTCAACATACCCTGTTGTGAAAGTTCTGCGTGTCTGTGTGGGCCCAGCTATTGTTATGTGGTCGCCTTTAACGTGAAGCATATCATGACCGGCAGCCTTAGTTGCGTCATCTATACCTACAGTTACAATAGAGTCGTTCTTATTCAGAAGATAATCTGCTAACATCTCTAAATTAAGATAGTGGGCATCTTCCAAGTAGTTGGATAAGCATTTACGGGTTGGCATAACGTAGGTCAAATCACCACATCGCCTTCGCTTCGGCTGTGGGGATTCACAAGCATCAGAGTCTGCATCTGATGACTCTTCACTCTCCAAATCTGACGAAGAGATACACCAATTCTGACCAAATACTCCATTTGCGATATTAACTGTTATACCGATCAAATCGTTTGAGGATATCTTGTATTGTGACATAGACTGCACCAAACATCTCACTAAGGCCTCGTTCAAGGTTTTATGTCCTGTTCGTATTTTCACAGATGGAAATGAATTTGTGTCAGTATTTTCAGTAGCAACTGAATCTTTCTTATTGGATCTAGTGATGGGTACTGGTGCATCAATATCGTTACAATTATCTTCTGAATATCTATAATCAGGATCACTTAATATGTTATCATCTGTAATATCCTTGAGTGCGTCCCTCACCTGATTCATGCGCAAAGTTTCATTGGTTAATTGTTCGTTCGTCAATTCTATTCTCTGTTTTTCAACATTTATCTGGCGGACCTCATTTCTACTTTTTTGTTTTAGCCATTTACGCGGAACAGTTTGTGAACATGTAGCGACAAACTGTCCATGACAGTTATCTTCATAAAAAGCAACATCTTCAGAATTCATAACAACACCATAGTCTGTTTCTAGCCTTTTCTGAAAAGTCTTATTCTGACAGCGGACATCAAAAGCACGGTTGCACATTAATTCATTGAATTCGTTCGCCTTTGCTATCCATTGTTTGGTTTTAGGTTTTCCCTGATGACGTTCAGTTTTTCGAAATTCCCTGAATTTTTCGTAATCGTTTTGAATTCTAATAGCTATGCTGCGAACATCCATAGGATATACGTTTTTTGAGATCCAATCTGCTTTAACCTCTTCAGCAACAATTTCACTTGCTTCCTTCCGACTGATGATTTTAGATCCACCTTTGAGTCCTGGTTTACAAAGCGACATCATTCGCCCGATGATCAACTGTCCTGTTGGAAGTTTTGATTTTGTGAAGAATGTTGGTTCTTCTCTGTAATTAACATCAAAAAGTCCTTTAAAACTATCCGTACGAGTGCTAATTAGTTTCTCCATGTTTCTTAACTAATAAATGTATGGAGATCACTATGGAAATGTATGATGTCATACAAGTGTGATGTCATAGTATTATTACATCATAACCAACAAAAATATAGAAATATAAAATGTTATATAACATGGCAGATTCCGTTTAAAAAGTGAGGAAATATAACAAAAATGACATTTGGCCACCATTTTGGCTGCCATATTGGATTTAAAGATGGCGGCTATAATGGTAGGTGATTGAAAATATGTTTTTTGAAACCAGTGACCCCAAAAACCTGTAAAATGATATATTACATGGCATTTTTCGTATAAAAAAGTTAAACAATTGGCCAAAAAAGAATTTTGATCGCCATTTTGGCCGCCATTTTGAAAATGGGCTCTGCCCCAATCAAAAAAATGAATTTTCATGCTTGCCCCAATCAATTAAACCAAAAATGGTATATTTTGCCTGTAAAAATAACATGCTTTTTAGATATTTCACAAAAAAGGGGAAATTGTCACAACCCTAGTTGTATATTGTATCTATGTTTGTCCCCATGGGCTGGGTGTGAGACAGGACCGTTACCACTCGTGGTATAGGGCCTAATTCTGACCCATGTAAAATAAAGAGTTTATTATTATTATTATTATTAATGTCTCAATCCAGTAGGCTTCTCTGGATTGTCTGAATTTGGTGGTTTCATCTTCCGGTAAATCAATTTCTATACGTTCAATTGGGGTTAGGGTGAGATCGTTTATTGAATGGTCATCGAGGTTGAAATGATTAGAAACGGGCTTGTCTTTCTTTAATTTTATATCTGATCTATGGGCATTGAATCGAGTGCGTAAATTATTCTTAGTTTCTCCTACATATTGTTTGGGGCATTTCTGACATGAAATTAAATAAATTACATTTGAGCTATCACATGATAAATGCTCCTGGATCGGATACCTTTTATTAGTAAAGCTACTCATAAAATAATGTGTTTCAGCTACAAAGGGACATGTTTTGCATCTATTTGACAAACATGGGGCACACCTTAAACCTGGAGGAACTTCGGCATATAGTCTAGTCTTCGCTGCTATTTGCGCTAAAGTGGAGTTTTTTATGTTTCGTAAAAATCGTTTTGAGTATCCACGCTCTTTCAGTTTTGAGAAAACAATCGTACAGGCTTGGTTGAAATCAGAGGATCTTGTGCAAATTCGGTGAAATCGTAAAACTTGTGATTTAATAATACCGGAAAAGGTATGTTTTGGGTGAAACAAGCTTTTGTGCAGGAGTTGATGAGTATCAGTTTCTTTGAAATATACCTTAATGTCCAGTTTATTGGTTTCTGCTATGGAATCTCCTTTGAAAACAGTGGTATCGAGAAAATCTATGCTTTTATGACTGACGTTGGCGGTTAGTTTGATGGACGGATGGTGGTTGTTGAGAATTTCAAAGAATTCCCAGAACTGCTCAATGGAATAAGTCCAAACCATAAAAATGTCATCTAAAAATCGTCCATAAAATAATGGATCAAAGGGACAAAGGGGTAATACCTCTCGTTCCCACTCTGCCATGAAAAGATTTGCGTATGAAGGGGCGAATCGTTTACCCATAGCTGTTCCTGAAGTTTGTAGATACGTTTTACCATTAAATGTGAAATCGTTGCGACTGAGACAAATCTCTAAAAGCTCTAAAATTGCATCATCGGGTCTGTTCGGATCTGGGTTTCTACTAAAAGCATTACGAACTGCCATTAACCCGGCAGTGTTATCAATATTGGTATACATAGAAGACACGTCAATAGAAATCAGAATGGCATTCGGAGGAACTCGAAGATTTTTAATTTTATTTACAAAATCAGTTGTGTCCTTAAGATAGGCTTTATGTTGGCAAGCTAGAGGTAGTAAGAAATGGTCAATGTATTCTGACACCGCATATGACTCACTACCACAGTCAGATATGATCGGACGGCCTTTAGGGATTTTATTAGGGACGAACCACTCCTTTGTGGGATTCTTATGGATCTTAGGCAAAGTGTATAAATGTCTCTCACGACAATCGGGTTTGGCAGACAGATAATCATATTGTTTCTGTTTGAGATAACTGTCTTTGACTAAATTTCCAAGAATATTGTTAATCATTTTAGAAGTTTCCTTAAAAATTGGGTCTGGCAAAATGGCATAATGTTTAAGATTATTCAATTGATTCTCTGCTTCTAAAATATAATCTTCCCTATTTAGATTTCGGTGGAGGGAGGGTTTGAATCTCCCAAATATACAGGCCTAGGATGGAACAAATACTTTATTGAGAAAATGGGATTAAGGGTTTGGATTCAGGCTTTTCTTCTGTTGTGATCTGAAAGTAGAAAAAATAAGAACTCGCCCGTTGGGCGAGTAGTATAGTATCTGCTAATTAATAATTGGTTTTAGTTTGCTATGAACCAGATTGTCATTAAAGTTCTGATTTTTTGAGTAGGCAACTATCATTTTCTGCTTATAAACATGGGGAAATTTCTCTTGAAGACTCTTGTAGTGGGTATGAACTATCTTGCTTGCTCGATTACTGGTTGTATTAAACGGGACAACAAAGGGTGCTATGCCTGCAAAATGATGAATATTGAGTCCTATAGGTCTTGCTGTATTCAATGTCTCAATCCAGTAGGCTTCTCTGGATTGTCTGAATTTGGTGGTTTCATCTTCCGGTAAATCAATTTCTATACGTTCAAATGGGGTTAGGGTGAGATCGTTTATTGAATGGTCATCGAGGTTGAAATGATTAGAAACGGGCTTGTCTTTCTTTAATTTTATATCTGATCTATGGGCATTGAATCGAGTGCGTAAATTATTCTTAGTTTCTCCTACATATTGTTTGGGGCATTTCTGACATGAAATTAAATAAATTACATTTGAGCTATCACATGATAAATGCTCCTGGATCGGATACCTTTTATTAGTAAAGCTACTCATAAAATAATGTGTTTCAGCTACAAAGGGACATGTTTTGCATCTATTTGACAAACATGAGGCACACCTTAAACCTGGAGGAACTTCGGCATATAGTCTAGTCTTCGCTGCTATTTGCGCTAAAGTGGAGTTTTTTATGTTTCGTAAAAATCGTTTTGAGTATCCACGCTCTTTCAGTTTTGAGAAAACAATCGTACAGGCTTGGTTGAAATCAGAGGATCTTGTGCAAATTCGGTGAAATCGTAAAACTTGTGATTTAATAATACCGGAAAAGGTATGTTTTGGGTGAAACGAGCTTTTGTGCAGGAGTTGATGAGTATCAGTTTCTTTGAAATATACCTTAATGTCCAGTTTATTGGTTTCTGCTATGGAATCTCCTTTGAAAACAGTGGTATCGAGAAAATCTATGCTTTTATGACTGACGTTGGCGGTTAGTTTGATGGACGGATGGTGGTTGTTGAGAATTTCAAAGAATTCCCAGAACTGCTCAATGGAATAAGTCCAAACCATAAAAATGTCATCTAAAAATCGTCCATAAAATAATGGATCAAAGGGACAAAGGGGTAATACCTCTCGTTCCCACTCTGCCATGAAAAGATTTGCGTATGAAGGGGCGAATCGTTTACCCATAGCTGTTCCTGAAGTTTGTAGATACGTTTTACCATTACATGTGAAATCGTTGCGACTGAGACAAATCTCTAAAAGCTCTAAAATTGCATCATCGGGTCTGTTCGGATCTGGGTTTCTACTAAAAGCTTTACGAACTGCCATTAACCCGGCAGTGTTATCAATATTGGTATACATAGAAGACACGTCAATAGAAATCAGAATGGCATTCGGAGGAACTCGAAGATTTTTAATTTTATTTACAAAATCAGTTGTGTCCTTAAGATAGGCTTTATGTTGGCAAGCTAGAGGTAGTAAGAAATGGTCAATGTATTCTGACACCGCATATGACTCACTACCACAGTCAGATATGATCGGACGGCCTTTAGGGATTTTATTAGGGACGAACCACTCCTTTGTGGGATTCTTATGGATCTTAGGCAAAGTGTATAAATGTCTCTCACGACAATCGGGTTTGGCAGACAGATAATCATATTGTTTCTGTTTGAGATAACTGTCTTTGACTAAATTTCCAAGAATATTGTTAATCATTTTAGAAGTTTCCTTAAAAATTGGGTCTGGCAAAATGGCATAATGTTTAAGATTATTCAATTGATTCTCTGCTTCTAAAATATAATCTTCCCTATTTAGAATGACACAACATGAACCTTTGTCACTTTTTTTAATAATAATGCTATCATCTTTCTTAAGTAAGTTTAAAGCTTCACGTTCTACCCGTGTGAGATTAGGTTTTTCATTAGTAATAGAAAGATTTGTTGTTTGGCTATTCATACTCTCAAATACTTCTACAATTTCAGGATGGATGGCGGCCTTGGGCGGTTTCCACGTGGATTTAGGAATAAACATTGTTCTAGCACCACGTGGGGGGTGGTTTCGAAAAAAATAAGTGCAGCTGAGATTGCGTTGAAATCGTTCAATAGATGGACGAAGATAGTCAATGTTGTCGGGATAAATTTAAGTCCACGGTCTAAGATGGAATGTTGAAGGGGAGTGAGAATTTTACGGCTCAAGTTGACAACAGTTTGGCCTAGTGGTGGCCTCTCAGTATTTTTATCCCCAGTAATTAGTTTAAAGACAACTTACTCGATGCTTGAAGCTGGTGTATCCAAAATAAATAGATGCTGTTTGCTGTATCAGGAGACCAATGTAGATCATCAACTGGTTCAAATTCTTCTTCGTATGGAGGTAGGATTGCTGCGTCGTTGGTGTTGAAATCCATCATCATTTTGTTCAAAGTACTTAGGTTCTGTTGGGCTTTCTTCGTGATTTTATGGGAGATAGGTATACAGGTGAGGAAAATTCTGGATTTAGGAAAGGTTCGTTTGGCGGCGGCGATTAATTTCTGGACTTGGTCAAATGCGGTTTTGGCTAACTGGGAACGGTTGTTGAGACCTACATGAATGATGACGGTAGCTGGTTTGAAAACATGGTCGTACGAATCAATGATGGATTGGATGTGATGGATCTGGGCACCAGGGTACGAATGAATTTCGGTGTCTGAAGCAGTTTTGGTAATTCTGTTCAGGTTAGAAGATCCAATAATTAAGGTTGATTTCTGTAGAGCGGGTAGAGTCCATGATGATTTGTCATCGGTTTTATGGTAAAAGGGTTTGGTAGCGGATATAATGGTTGTCGACGGGATGATTGGAACTGGTACACAAGTTGAAGATGGAAAATTAGATAGTGATCGGGACCTGGTACGAGGAGGGGATGGTTTGGAAGTATGGCTTGACTTGGTCGGAGAATTCGGGGTTTCCTGTTGGTCCAGATATTTGCAGAAGGCAGATAGGTTTACAGAACCGGAGTCCCTAGGTGAAGATTCAGATGGAGTGGTAGAGGAGGAATCTGAAAGAGAAAAGAGAAGAGGGGTGCCCTCTCTACGCGAACGTTTACCAACGTCTGCTGGACTAGGTGTAGGTGAACTACGGGCACGTTTAGGGGTTTGGTTCAATACGGTGGTGACCCTAGTAGGTGCAGGTGTATTCGGGTCAACATCCATTTCCGTTGGTATAGATATGGTGACTCTGGCCTTGGTACTGTTAATCGTTTGGTAAAATTGGGTAGTTATGATATATTTTTCATATTAGTAAAATAAAAAAGCTATACCGAGTGCAGCACGAAACCGTCAAAACACACCAGAGGAACAACATATTGCCTTGGGCACATGCTACTGAAGGCCCTCGATTTAACCTTCTTTAAGGTATCATTTCAAAACAATTCGTCAACTTTAATATAGACAAATATGGAAATGAAATGTGACGTTAACATATGATGCGACTGTGTCATACCATAATAATAATACGTAAGTTTATCTATATATATATTTTTCAAGTCAAATGAGCCTAGTTAAAAAATAATAAAATAATACCTTTTCTTTTTTAGAGGGACTTGGGCTCGAGACTCCAGCATCAATTTCATTATTTGTTGTTTTTTTTTCAGGTTTATTTTTCTCTGCTTTTTTTGGAGTTTTAACCGGAGATGGTGATTTTCTTGTAAGTAAGCTTATTGCAGGTGTAGTTTCAATATTATGTCTCTACTAGTTTCTGGAAACAATTAGATGATTTTAAAATTCATTCCAATTCTTTCTTTCCATCTTCATCTATGAAAAAGACATAACATTATTACTCGATAATTTGGAGATGGGGGAAAAAAAATTAAATTCAAAACTACATTACTCAGAACAAAGTCATTATAATGACCGTTTATCTTTATTTTCAAAAAACTGTTTTGAGAGAGTCAAATAAGCAAACAATATTTTATGTAGGCCTACTCAAATATTGTCTGCTGCTAACAAGTATAGTACATGGATGGTCATGTATCAATCAATTCTACTAATCACGTGGACAACAGGAGTTTACAGTTATCTTTGATCTCATGCCTCTTGTGTTCTGTACTGTACTCATATAAAAATTAATCAGGTGTCACAAATTTAACGGAATTTTATCGATTTTGTCAACTTATCTTATAATTAGTTTATTCAAGTAGCTTTTGTTTGAACAATAAAGAATAGATTTACAAAAACAATTCATTCCGTTATTAGGACAATTCACCACTTTCCAGTTGCACGCCACCTAGCGACTTTTCGTTGCATAAAAACAAAGATAGTGTCCGATGGGGTCATATGGCCCATAACTTGCAATAACGTTATAAGGGACGGTATGTACCTTTCCAGTTTTCTATGTAGTGTTCTGTCTTATATCTTTTGCTGTCGATTTTATAATTATATGAAATAAACATTTCTCACAAAACATTTGTTTTTATTTATTTAAAACGCCTCTTATTTTGTGAGCGAACAAAGCGGAAGTAGGTTTATCGTCTGCTCGTTATTTTCATTAAATAAAAAGGCCTATAACTTGCGTATTATTTTCGACCAAAAGAATATTCAGCTATCTCCACCTTGTAAGATTCAGGGACGCATCGACAACATCCACAGTAGTGAATTTAAGTTTCAATTATCATCAATATGTTTATTTCCCTTTAATGCATAGAGTCTATGTGAAAACAATAATTATCATAAACATTACCAGCAATATTTTTTCAGGTTTTATCAAATGACCTGTAAACAAACGAGATTTTTTCTAACATGGGACAAATTGTTATTGGAATAACATTTCGGAAAATTTCAAATTCCTTGACTTTCCTCACAGCCCTTTCAACATGAACCCTAGCCGCAGCTACCGTCAGAGAATTTTCAAGTTGACTACTTGTGAATTGGTTTTGGCCATGTACAAAATCTGGAATATATATAGAGAAACTCCCCGAGCTGTTAAATCAGCCTGAATGTCAGAGCCCCTATCGACCATTAGATAGTCACCATCTGACAGCCAATCTAAAAAACCACAAGTCTTATGATTTTTTTTTATCAGAACAGCGACCCGCATACAAGGGAGATAAAAATGTTATTTGACCCTCTGGTGAAATTGCCAAAAAACCTTTTGCAGTGTTTCGATGCTTGTATAAGGAGAAAGTTTCTCTTTGACACAATGATGCGGATGGTTGTTCAATAAAAAATTCTGTGCAATCTACTATAGCTCGTGTATGAGGAAAATTTTGACGAAAAAAAGGTGGTAATTTAGATTTGACATGCTCTTTTGATTACCATATTGGTAGAAATATTAGTCTATCATAAAAGAATAAAATCCAAGTTGTCAGAATTTTGGAAACATGACTTTCAGAAATATTGTACAGGTCTGATAATAATTTTTCGGACAAACCTTTACGTAGACGAACCAAAGTGATAAACAATTCTTTCAGTGGAGAAAGAGCTCTTGATGGACCTCTCTTATTAATGAAATCATATGGTGAGCCATGAGACGTATTACTAGTTCCTGTATAGTATAAAAAGTTACATTCTGGAAGTAAAAACTGTTAAACCATAGCTATGACGTCATCTATTGTTCTTTTAATTCAATATCCAGAAGAGTGGCTTACGCCAGTGTAAACACCTTTAACACAGTTCATTAACTGTCTATTCTTAAACTGAAACTGTCCATTGTTAAACAGGAATTGTTCATTATTAATTCAAATAATGGACAGATTTACGTTAAGAATGGACGTATAGGTTAAGAATGGACAGTGGAAATTAGGTATAACAAACTTTCAGCAAAATACAAAATTTAATATCTAAACAGTACACGGACGTAATAAGGTTCCATACAAAACATGAGTTCAAAATTTTAAACAAAATGATACGGTTTCTGATTTGAAGGAAAAATGTTTTTCACCTTCATTTGTTTCATCGTCTTTTGCGTTAGAGCCTGTTTTCAATTTTTTGCATGGTGGAGGAGGGGAAGCATTGTGTACCCGTAAAATCTTATTACTCATTTCAGCATGTTGGTTATCATTAGTACGTTTATAGGATCTGATGGCATTTGATTTGTGTCTTCTCCGCAATCAGTTGCTCATCAACGCCCGCTGCATAAAGTCGAGTTGCTGCAGTCGCCCGTAAAGAATGATTGGTGAAGTGTCCTTTTAAGCCTGCACTTTCACATAACTTTTGAACTGTTTTCTGCAACATATGTATCCCAACAGGAGCATCACAGTACCAAACGTCTGTAGAGTAGTTGTTTCGTGGCCTCAAATAGAATAAGTCTAATTTACCATTCTTAGGCCTGAAAAGTATTTTAAAAATGCAGCATACAGATTACGGTCAAGTGATTATTTGACATTACGTTTCTATATAAAAAGATTTTAATGAAATTGCATGCATGTATCCAAAATTGCTGTAATTATTGACGTTTATTTTGTGTTGCTGATTTGGTACCCATCTAGTAATCGGTGGACAGATCGCATTCAGAATTGGTATAAATCAGAAAAAAGTTTATAATTAACGAAACTTAACCTCAAATATTTTTCATACATTTTGACCGGACATCTCTCGGGATATTCTTTGTTTTCATATGCCCTGGTTATTTTCGGTGCCATTTTGCGATGTTGTAAGCACGAAATTCTAAATATTTAAGGTCATATTCATTTACTTTGATTGTCAGTTGAGATAAAGCACCAGTACAAAGATTACGATGTTCCTGTCCGGCCCTTAAGGCGAAATGGAGACCGAAAGACTAGGGTATCTAATAGACTGCTGGTTCCTATTATTCCACTTTATGTTTTCGTCTTTCTCACTAATGATATCGGCCTGTCGTCTCTGTACACCTTTTCCCTGACGGTTCAAATCTTTCATTTTTGCATCCCATTTTGTCGCATAGGATATTAGATAGAATTAATGATTTCATACAAAGTGTTTGGTTTGTAATCACTGCCTTTTTCATTTTTGATTTCTGCTATGAAATATCCAAGTTAAGTAATAAGATTTTCATTTGATAGGTTAAGGATGTCGCAATGCTCCACATTTAATCCCACTCAATCCCTCCATTTTTTAAAAAGATTCACTGCCCACTTTGATTTACTTTCAGTTTTGTTGGATAAGCCATCTTTCAGTAAAGTATCCAAATCGTTTTGATTTAAAGGTGTTCCAAAACTAGTGTCGTGAACCTGTGGCTCATCTTCACTTGTAATATCCGAAAATATATCACTTTTCAAGTTAAAATTTGACAGGTTTAAATCAACATCAACACTAAACGCTGTTTGCGTTAAAAAATATATCCTCTCCACTTGAAGACATGGTGCTTGACTAATCAATGAATGATTTTCAATTTATTTATTGCTTAAATTCGATGAAATCTACTCAAGGCCCATTCTCAAATAAAGTTAACATTTACGTGTCGCTCACTTAAACGTACCTATATGCAGTAAACAAAGGGGTTTTGAAAATCAAGTTTTGAACCTCACTTATGCTAATGATGTTATCTGATTAATAAACCATGGTACGATTCCAAAAATCCATATTAATCTGTTCTTATTTGCCCAATATATTTCAAAAACGATACTTACGTTACTGTCGCCAAGCATTATTTGCATGTTCCAACGTATGCAAAACTAGAATATTGGTTGTAAGGATATAATATTAAAATTGTTTATTATCTTGTGTTAGGTACACGTGAATTATATAACGAATGTTTGTTGTCCGTACAAAAGTTACACATTTGGGAGAAGTTTTAAACTTGTCGCTAAATTGCATTTTTGGTAAATTCGCCGTAAAAACCAATTTTCAGACAATCTAGCCATTGTTGTATGATGGAATCTGAAACAAGAATATACTTACCATTCACCTTAAATATTCGAAAACCAAACAAAACCAACTAAAGATCAAGTATATTAACCTATAAATCAGAATTGACTATTCAAAGCCACTGTATCGAAAAGGATGAAATTAAGATGATATTTACGTTATTCAAATATTACAAATCAAAGATACTCAACATAAAAACTTGTGTTTGGTTTGTGTGAGAAACACATTATGGAATTTTTTTTGCACAGAGAATTCACGACTGCAACCTTTTCCTTGAGTAATCTGGTCTTTCAAGGGATAGTAGTATTTACGTTACCCACTAATTCTAGTTACCTCCCTTATAAAAACTACGTCAAACGCAACGTGTGAGCTCTAGAGGTGACCTTGAGCCTTAACTTTACGACTGTGAGGACGAACGAATAAATAATTAACACAAATATTACTACATATCCTGCTATAGTAAAGATTTTGAGTACCAGGTTAGTGACTCTTTGATTTTTGGCAGCTTCTAATCATTTTTTTCATTGAATGATTATGAAATGTTTATTAGGAAATCAAATACATTGTGAAATCATGTTAATCGTGTGTTTAAACGACCTTGATATATACGTTACATAATGTAACGTAAATATCACTATTTTTCATTGGTAGACTTGATTAAAATGTGTATCAATATTTTATTTCATCGATTTAATTTGATATTTTCGTTTTCCTTATGTTGCACAAACAATAAATATAGTAGCTAATTTTAGGTAGTACCGTGAGAGTATTCCGTATTGATAATGACAGAGATCAACGTTTGTCGTTTCTTTTCCAATGTTTGGTCGCTTCACAGTACCCGGTATCAATTTTTACTGATCTGTTAGTAATATTAGAGTAAAAATTACCCCATTCGACATGGTTACATTAGCATTTGTTTAATTTCTGCAAGTATCTTATATTTCAAAGCGTATACACTCATGGATATAGGTAACGTAAATATCACTGAATGGTAACGTAAATATTATTTTTGATTTTCAGAATAAAATTCGGGAAAACGATAGCCGAAATACAAAAAGATTACAGAGAGCGGAAGAAACTGAAAGATGGTGAAAGATACTTGATAAAAGAGTCGTCTAGAGTTAAGAAATATTACGTTTGACAGAAAAGGATAGAAAGAAAAGAAATAGAGTAGCTGCTGAAAGAAATGGAAAGGGCTAGGGAAAGACAAGAGGAAGAGGATAGTGATGAAAGTGAAGAGACGAGTGGATATGAATCGTCGAGGCTGGTTGTAAAGCTTCCTCTTCAAACACCAAATCAAAAAAAGAAAAGACGAACAGCAAAGGCATTGATGCGCTCTAATAGAAAATGTAAGAAAACAGAAGAAAAGGTAGAGCAGTTACATAGAAAATGCAAGACAAACCAGAAAACTATTGAACGGTTACGAGCAAAACTTCGACGAATACAATCACCAGTGAAGGCTAGTACACGAAAAAGTAAAACTAATTCTCTAATGAATTCTTTGAACTTAACACCCAAAAGAGCGAAAACTGTGAAACGCCAAATATTTCTTGGGAACGTTTTGTTGGATCAAATTTCCAGAACCAAGACAGACAAATCAAAGAAATGTGCAGCCTTGCGAGTTCTTGCCAGACGGGTGACCAAGAAATACAGATGTTTGAATATCTTAAGGAAGGCGTCAAATCTGGCATGCCCAAGAACTCTGTCAAAGTATGCTAACCAGAAATTCAAAGAAATTTGTTACCAGAAAATGTCCGAGAGAGGTTACTGTGTTTTTCGACAGAAGTGACAACAGCAGATCAAATCCCGGAAAGAAAGATTCTAAAAAGACGGAGAGAAGGGGCAGACTAAAGTACTGACTGATTACTTAGGTAATTTGTATACTTAAATAATTTGTATAATAAGTTTCTTGCTGAAAATCCAACTTATTGTTTGTCATTGGCTACATTTTGCCGACTGCGCCCAAAACACGTCTTGCCGGTGAAATTTACAAGCAGACTAGCAGGAATGAAGACGATGAAGGTTGTTAATGAAAGCAAGTTGAAAGGGGATTTTCTTATAGAGCAAAAGAGAGAGTTATCTGAATATAGATCACACGTGAAGAGAATGAAGGAACAGTTCAGTCAGATAAAGCAGCAACTAACAAAAAATCAAATGATAATTCAGATGGATTTTGCTGAAAACTACACCTGTCGATCCGTGAACGAAATTCAGAGTGCTTATTGGAACCGAACATCTGTAACAATTCGTAAAGAGGGCGAGCTTCGCCATAAGAGCTTCGTGTTAATATCCGACGAATTAGCTTACAATGCCAATACTGTTTGGGCAATACTTGACATCTTGTTTCCAGAACTACGAAGAATTGATCCGAATCTCAAAGTTATTCATTACTGGACAGACAGTCCCTCAAGTCAATACAGAAATAATTGTGGGACTTTGCTTCCGCAAAGTCCCAGTTTGTTTTCGAAATGTTTCCATTTTTTTTTTTTTTTTCGTTTTTTACACAGGGCACACAGCCTAAACTGCAACAGCTGCAGAAACTTTTTTACAACTTCTGAGGTCCATTTTTGGCGATGTACTTAATGAATATAAATTGATACATTTTTACAAAAGTGCAAGTTGCACATTGCAACATGAGCAAAAACCGGTTTTGTGACTCTGGAAGCTACATTTATGGGCCGATTTTGCTCGGGTTTTCATTTTTGGAATCTGTGACGAAATTCTAATCCGACTTAAGTTAAAAAATTTCAAATTTCGAAAATTCGTAGTATACATTTTTTGGCCGATTTTCGAAATTTTTGGACTATTTTTCAGTTCGTTTCGGATTAATCTGAAATTTTAATAAAAGATGCATGTCACTAATGTAAACAATTTAACATATTTAAAATTTTTGCGTCACTTCCGGTTAAAGTGGAAAATCGATTTTCACTTCCGGTTGAATAACTTCCGGTGTAATTGAAATATTTCAACGAAATTATGTTCATCGTTATTAATTGTAATTCTATGGCCGATTTTAAAATAAAATTTAGTCCGAAAAAAATACTTTGGCCGCCATCTTGATTTGACACTTTTTTATAAAACTCAAAATGGGGCTTCGGGGGAGAATGGGATTGGTCAAATTTTTATGTTGGTGTATACTTTAGTCGATGGCGACAAAAATGTTGCGAATGGATTTTTGAATTTGACTTTTGCTTTTTTGCAACTTCCGGTCGAATTTTTTCAATTTTTTAAGGCTTGTATCTTGTGACCTTGACCTTTGATGACCTTGACCTTTAGTAGGTTAAAGATCATTGACCTTGGCTATCAGATGATACTTTGAAATTTGACCTCCGACATCTACTTCCGGTTTTATAGCTCTCCGAAAATAGCAAAATTCGCAACTTTGTCCTACAGGCCACCTAATTAACCTAGAGAGTTCATTTTTGCATATTTTGAATGGGCTTTATGAGTTCTTTCGAACGATATGTCACAATGTACTGTAATGCAAAATTTGATTTTTTTTTAATTTTGCAATTTTGGAAACCTTTACCCGATTTTTTGAATATATTGACATTAATAAATGCACATCTCATGATCTTTTAAGTTCGGAGGCTTTAGATTTGGAACATAATTAAACATACCCATATAAATGTATCCATCAAAAAAAAATTCACGTGGGCGTGGCACATTCGGATTAAATTTTCATTTTGTTTACATTTTGTTGTCTGGAAAAAATATATATAGTGTAAGCGGGGACAAGCACCCTTTCAATGCTGACCAGCTACCTTCGACCACATGTGGTCGGAAAACCTCTCTTTTTATCTGTCAGGATGTATAGAGAGTTAGGTCTAAATTTAATCCGGAATCCACCATTTCTACATGATTTACTTTGCAAATTAGGCCAAAGATCATCAGCTTTTTTGATCTGATTTAATATGGGAGATAACTCCTGGAGGCTTGAAAAATCATCATTCAAGAAACTGATTAATGGGAGACAACTCCAATCTGCCTAATACGACTCTGTGTAGGACTTATGCAATTAATACTGGGCTGTCATTGTTTAGGGTTCCGGTTATGCCTTGGTTGTGCTCCTGTGCACATTTAATACAAATTTGTTTGCGTTTTCTGACTCTCATATACGTTTAAAACTCAAAGGCCTAGGTAGACAAAAGAGGAAAGGACCCCCACATACTGACTACACTGCCGAGTCCTTGATCTCCTTAATTCGAGGGGATACGTTTGCCTCTTTCCTTCCTTAGACTGGGGAACTTTTATTTGGGAAAGGACATAAGTAAAGCTCTCCAAAGAATAACCAGATCCACTCTACATAATGGCCAGCATAGGGTGCCGTGCATACACCCAAAGCTGATGATTAAGAACAACAAGAATATTCCTCCAAAAATAGTCTGTAAAATATATTCACAAATCTCCTTTAGCGATATATGGAATCGCAGTAACAATCAAATACACCGTCAAACGACGACAAAGACAACAGTACGATAAATGGCCGTACTTATATTTTGGATTATAATAATAGTTACGTTTCATCAAGCTAACTTCCTTCCGTTCTAATCTGCGAGGTAGCCTAGTCTACGCTCGGCTGATCCGACAATAAATTTCTCGCTAACATGGTAAATTCTTATCTCGAAATGTTCAATTTCAGATTTTGACCTTTGTTGACATATATGATTGTATATCTAGTTAACCAATGGATGTAAAGACTTTAGGCATTATTAGATATATTAATATTGATAAAGTCACAACAAAAACATTGACGTGGGCGTGGTACATCCAAGTGAAATTTTTATTTTTGTAGAATTGTAGAATTTAAAATGTTTTCAAAAAATGACGTTGCCTACAGTTACAGCATTGCTTTAGTCAGCTCATGTGAAAGGCTCGTTGATTTCGGCCTTGTAGTTCAAAAAAAAGAAAGAAAAAAGGAACAGGGTTAAGAAATTTATATTTTTCTGTTTTGACCTTGACCTTTGTTGACCTAGACCTTACTAGAATCAAATGACACTGACTTATGCTATTTATAAATACTTTCATATTCTATGTGTCAACTTCCGGTCTTATTACTGTGTACATTTTCAAAGTCTATATGTTTCATTACATATCTCATTAATAGGCTAGACTTGGAATGACCTTGACCTTCAGGGGGATTAAGGTCATTGACATAGGTTATCAGCTGGTACGGTCATGTGTCAGATCTGATGACTACTTCCGGTTTCACAACCTTAAAAAAGGACAAATTTCGAAAGTTGTAGACGCATTTGGCAATAAGGATTTCACTTAAGGGTAGATTATTTTTACAGATTCCTTTTAGCAAATTTGCACATTTGCAAAGTCCCACTCTGTGCCACGTGTGGCTCTAGTTATATTTTTGATATAGTTTCTAATCATCGTGGTCTGTATGGCGTAAACGCCAGGTGGAATTACTTTGAAGCCGGACATGGTAAGGGTCCTTGTGACGGGCTGGGTGGAACTACGAAAAGACTTGCTGATGAAGCCATTCGGATGAAAGCTGCAGTCATTCAAGACGCTTCTGACTTGTATGGGCTTCAAACTCTACCATGAAAGAAGTAAATTTACTATTGCTTGGCAAAGAAGCTTGTCGTAAAAAACAGGAATCTGCTGCATCTCTTCAACTGAAATCCATAAAAGGAACGATGAAATACCACGCTGTAGCCAGTATTGATCCTAAAACATTGTGGGCCATACTACTGGTTTTGATAATTTACATTATATCGGTGTCTATGAAATCCTTAGTCGATGGTCAACAACCTTGTGGCAACTGATTTTTTTAATTTCGATTTCTTTATATTTCTGGAACAAGAATTTTAATTTAAGCTGAAACTTTCAAAGCTATTTCGTAATCTATTGGTTCAAATGACCAGGAAGTACTATTAGCCTGTATGCTTCAAATAAGTGTAACACACCTCGAGAGGATCATGTTTTATTACTATATCTGACAATATGTAAGAGACTACGCTGTAGTAATACAACGTATCATTCCCTCATCACATCATACGATGCATGATCCATTTACCATCAACTAGAAAGTTAAAATTTACCATAGTGTTTCTTTTAACGCTTCTCACTGGTCAGAGTAGTATTTTAAAATGATCAAATGCAGTTGTCTCCCTTCAAATGAAAAATGTTTGTTGTCTGTGTGTTTAAATGCAGTTCTCTCCCTTCAACTGACAATTGTACCATGCTTAACTTGACTTTCTTACATTGTAACTTGCATTTTTAACGTTTTAAATTATGCACTAAAAAAGATAAACAAAAAGTCTAAAAGAAGTAGATAACGATCCAATGCCAAAAGAAGAAAATCCGTTCTAAAAATCTGGTTCTGTCATTTATTAAAAAACAAGTTTTAAAATTGCATGTCTAAAAACGTTGACCATTAAAATGTTTTCTAAAAAAATAATAATATAGAATTTTTGCTATGTTCATAATAAAATGATAATTTAAGAGCTGTGCTGCGAACTTACCTGTATGGAAGTTAGCAATCAGTATTCTGATGTCATATATGGATCATATCAAGAATTAGCTCTATCATATGTAGGGAGCCGCGGTGGCACAGTGAGATAGACGCTTGCTCGCTATGCTGAAGGGTTCAATCCCGGCATGGGTCGAGGTAATGCCTTCTGATTTTTCAACCCGGTTTGACCCTCTCAATGATGCATTTCGGCGGAGCTGACATGGAAAAAGCGCCTAGTCGTTCGGATGGGACAATAAACCGTGTGTTATTGGCTGTAAACGTTAAAGACCCCTCGACGGATGGAAATCGAAAATAAGAGCAGGCTAATGCCGCTGTACTAGCGAAATTTCCCTCATTGCACACTGCATGGCGTTTGCCCGTCCTCAGTTAGCCCATATAGGTGAAGAAAAGTAGGACGTTAACTCCATTCATTTCATTTCATTTCTTTTATATGTATGATATTGCATATGAAAAATATTAATAAATATTCTTGAACAATTCTACTTCCAATGACTTTTTAATCAGATGACTTTTCACTACCGAACATACGCTTGTTATTCCATTTTTCACTACTGAACGTGGACTGGTCATTCTTCTTTTCACTCCCGAATATAAACAATTTATATGCCGATATTTATGTTCTGTAAATTTCGCAATATGGATAGAAAATGTAACTTTTCACCCATGGACGAAACCGGATGCGCACTGCTCGGTACCGTCGCACGGTTCTAGTTAATGATTGGTTTTAGTTTGCTATGAACCAGATTGTCGTTAAAGTTCTGATTTTTTGAGTAGGCAACTAAACATGGGGAAATTTCTCTTGAAGACTCTTGTAGTGGGTATGAACTATCTTGCTTGCTCGATTACTGGTTGTATTAAACGGGACAGCAAAGGGTGCTATGCCTGCATAATGATGAATATTGAGTCCTATAGGTCTTGCTGTATTCAACATTCAGTAGGCTTCTCTAGATTGTCGGTATTTGGTGGTTTCATCTTCTGGTAAATCAATTTCTATACGTTCAATTGGGGTTATGGTGAGATCGTTTATTGAATGGTCATCGAGGTTGAAATGATTAGAAACGGGCTTGTCTTTCTTAAATTTTATATCTGATCTATGAGCATTGAAACAAGTGCGTACATTATTCTTAGTTTCTCCTACATATTGTTTGGGGCATTTCTTACATGAAATTAAATAAATTACATTTGAGCCATCACATGATAAATACTCCTGGATCGGATACCTTTTATTAGTAAAGCTACTCGTAAAATAATGAGTTTCAGATACAAAGGGACATGTTTTGCATCTACTTGACAAACATGGAACACTTCTTAAACCTGGAGGAACTTCGGCATAGAGTCTAGTTTTCGCTGCTATTTGCGCTAAAGTAGAGTTTTTTTTTTATGTTTTTTATGTTTCGTAAAAATCGTTTTGAGTATCCACGCTCTTTCAGTTTTGAGAAAACAATTGTACAGGCTTGGTTGAAATCAGAGGATCTTGTGCAAATTCGATGAAATCGTAAAACTTGTGATTTAATTATACCGGAAAAGGTATGTTTTGGGTGAAATAAGCTTTTGTGCAGAAGTTTATGAGTATCAGTTTCTTTGAAATATACCTTAATGTCTAGTTTATTGGTTTCTACTATGGAATCTCCTTTGAAAACAGTGGTATCTAGAAAATCTATGCTTTTGTGACTGACGTTGGCGGTTAGTTTGATGGACGGATGGTGGTTGTTGAGAATTTCAAAGAATTCCCAGAACTCCTCAATGGAATAAGTCCAAACCATAAAAATGTCATCTAAAAATCGTCCGTAAAAAAGTGGATCTAAAGGACAAAGGGGTAATACCTCACGTTCCCACTCTGCCATGAAAAGATTTGCGTATGAAGGGGCGAATCGTTTACCCATAGCTGTCCCTGAAGTTTGAAGATACGTTTTACCATTAAATGTGAAATCGTTGCGACTGAGACAAATCTCTAAAAGCTGTAAAATTGCATCATCGGGTCTGTTTGGATTTCTACTAAAAGCTTTACGAACTGCCATTAACCCGGCAGTGTTATCAATATTGGTATACATAGAAGACACGTCAATAGAAATCAGAATGGCATTCTGAGGGACTCGAAGATTTTTTATTTTATTCACAAAATCATTTGTGTCCTTAAGGTAGGCTTTATGTTGACAAGCTAGAGGTAGTAAGAAATGGTCAATGTATTCTGACACCGCATATGACTCGCTACCACAGTCAGATATGATCGGACGGCCTTTAGGGATTTTATTAGGGATGAACCACTCCTTTGTAGGATTCTTATGGATCTTAGACAAAGTGTATAAATGTCTCTCACGACAATCGGGTTTGGCAGACATATAGTCATATTGTTTCTGTTTGAGATAACTTTGTTTGACTAAATTTCCAAGAATATTGTTAATCATATTAGAAGTTTCCGTAAAAATTGGGTCTGGCAAAACGGCATAATGTTTAGAATTATTCAATTTATTCTCTGCTTCTAAAATATAATCTTCCCTATTTAGAATGACACAACATGAACCTTTGTCACTTTTTTTTAATAATAATGCTATCGTCTTTCTTAAGTAAGTTTAAAGCTTCACGTTCTACCCGTGTGAGATCAGGTTTTTCATTTGTAATAGAAAGATTTGTTGTTTGACTATTCATACTATCAAATACTTCTAAAATTTCAGGATGGATGGCGGCCTTGGGCGGTTTCCACGTGGATTTAGGAATAAACATTGTTCTAGCACCACGTGGGGGGTGGTTTCGAAAAAAATAAGTGCAGCTGAGATTGCGTTGAAATCGTTCAATAGATGGTCGAAGATGTTGGCAATGTTGGCTACATTCGGGGTCGAAATAAATTTAAGTCCGCGGTCTAAAATTGAATGTTGAAGGGGTGTGAGAATTTTACGGCTAAAGTTAATAAAAGTTTGGCCTAGTGGTGGCCTCTCAGTATTTTTATCCCCAGTAATTAGTTTAAAGGTGTTAGTTGGGCTATTTCACGTTATGAAAAAATGGAATAAGTATATGAACTAATGATTTCTTAAGACTTGTTGTGCATTTGTTGATGATTTGGGGTCCTTCTCGATAGTTTAAGGTTGATTCCATGTCAATCAGATTTTTTTTAATGAGTTGACAGCCCTTTCAAACATGTCATAAAAATTGGACATTTCAAACCTTTGATACAAGTTTAAAAAAAATGTGAATGGATCAATCTATATCAAACTTGGCATAAATGTAGACAATTACATGGCCGAGATATGTACAGAGCGATTTTCCAAAAAAATAAAATTATTTTGGTGGTTAGCATGGAAATACGAAAATTTACACGTAGGTACGGCAAACTTTTTCCAGGGGCCAAACTAATTAGAATTTTCAAAAAAGCTTTTAATCAAGACCAAGATCGTAATTTTCCAATAAAAAATGGCTGAGAAATCTTGTACCAACACATTTTTCTACTTTTTCCTAATTTTTTAGCAAAAACTAACGAAATACCTAATTTTTTGTCGGTTTCTTTCATTGCAGTGCGTTCTAGCGAACGCACTGCTTTGTTTTGCAAATGACTTTTTTGCAGTGCGTTCTAGCGAACGCACTGCTTAGGCCTATGACCTGTGGTTTAGTTGAAATCTAGTGAGGCCATTATTATTATTAATCTAAGTTGCTACGAAATAGCACTATCTGTCGTTCATCGACAATATTTTTTAAAGCAGTTTCTTGAGATTCGAGAAAATGGCGGCTTCTACGAAGAAAAGTTCAACTTCTACCTCGGCCAGCAAGTCAACTTTTAATCTCGCTAGTTTAATTTTTGAAAAAGATAAAAGCAGAAAGTCTGTAACTAGGGACTGATAGTTTTAAAACTAGCATTAAATCAACTGCAACTGGTGAACATTTAGAAAAAGTCACATGCAGTCCGAGTGAAATGGCGGCAAGAAATCAAGATGATGCAATCATCGAAACTGCAAGTTTTTCAAAAGATAACAGTCAAACTTTTGCTGACTTCAAAATGAAATGCATAAAAAGTCTCTTGAAGAAATTCAATTAATGATTGCAAATTCGTTTGATAATTTACGACAACCTGAAAGTCGTCGTACAGAGAAAAGACCCATTTATGGCCGGAAACGAGTTATTTCTGAATCTAATGTCAAAAACGATAGATCAGAAGGTGAAATTTACGAACATTCATACTCAGTTTTTCCTTTGACTCAAAAGAAGTATAAGATCCCAAAGTTGGATAAAAAGAGAGTCGGGGCAGAACATATGGACATAATACAACAAATTGATGAATTGTTGGAGCAATCTAATGATGAAAGAGATCATCAAGACCATGAAAAAGATGACAACTCAGAAAACGATTTTGAAAAGTTTCTTGAACAAGAATATTCTGTTGTGGATAAAGTTGGCAATGTTTTGCCAGCAAAAGTTGCTGACATAATTAAACACATGTTTAATACTAAACAAGCTGATGATCGGTCAAAAGAAAAAATACCTGAGACCAGGCAATATTGAATTATATCCTCAAAAGATCAATACAGAAATTTGGGATCATCAGAAAAAGGAAACCCAATTTGAGTGAGAAATTGATAAAATGTTCATATGCTGTTATGAGCTTAGTAGAACTGTTATTAAAATTTAAGGGTGTCTTTGGGCGAGTGGTTTACTTTAGTTCTCGAGTCGAGTCGAATTCTGTTCTCGGATAATGTTGCTCAAACACCAAGAACGAAACCAAGATGGCGACGAACGTACTAAAAAATACTGGGCATATATCAAATGTTAGAAGAAATTGGTGAAATGGATCAACCCATTACCATTCCGATTTTGACCTGTATGGAGGTTTTGACAGAAAAAAACACAAGACCTACAATTGAAGGATTTGTAGAGGACGTTGTCCCAAGAATGTCACCTTCTGAATTTAGGAGACATTTTCGTGTCAGTGTAGACATTTATATGCACTTACTGGACGATCTTCGAGCGGACTTGACGAAAATATATCGAGGGGGATTTAAACCAGTTCCACCAGAAAAACAGTTACTAATATTCTTGTGGTATGCAGCAAACCAGGATTCTCAGAGAGAAATTGGCATTTTGTTTGATGTTTGTGAATGGTACGTGAACACGTCTGTAAAAAATGTGGCAGAGACTCTGTGTACACGTGTTAACCAGTATATTAAAATGCCGAATAGTGACCGAGAAGATGAAATTAGCAGTTCATTTGAAGATATGTGTGGCATTTCAAACATTGTTGGAGCCTTGGATGGGACACACATACCCATTGTAAATTGTCCGGATGGAAAGAACGATTATGTTAACAGAAAGGGATACCCATCTGTCCAACTTCAGCTTATTGTTGATGATACTCTTTTGATAAATGATGCTTATGTAGGTTGGCCTGGTATTACACATGATGCTAGGGTATTGCGTAATTCTGGAATATATAATAAAGCAGAGGAAGGCAATGCTTTTTCCGATGGAAAGTTTCTTGTTGGTGATGGAGCATACCCATTGAGAAGATGGCTGATCACACCTTATAGGGACAATGGTCAATTGAATAGACAAAAGAAAAAATTTAACAAGGCTGTTTCATCTGCCCGTCAATGCGTAGAGAGGGCCAATGCCCATTTGAAAGGACGTTTTCGCAGGTTACAGAAAGTTTATTGCAGTGATGTAAAAAATATATGCAATTTGGTTATGTCATGTTGTATACTGCATAATTTGTGCATCATATGCGATGATGATATTGAAGATTTCATCGATATGAACTTAACTGTAAATGTCAATCAGTATCCAAATATTTTAAGAAATTATCCAAATGCAGAGACCATGAGAGACACAATTGCTGGTGCCCTGTAAATTTTTATCGATACATGTACAATATATAGATGTTTGCTGAAAATTGTACGTAAATAACATTAAACAATCATGTGGTTTTGTTTAAGTATTCTGATTTTTTTTCCTTATTGAGGTAGTGAAATGATCTATTGAATGATTTCATTCAGGTTCACATGACTAGTCTTGTGTGGGACTTGTGCAGCGTGGAGTGGGTAAAAATATTCCATATGCTCAAGATGGTATGAATTTTGACTCATTGTTGAAGGTCTTTGGTGACTTCCAAATAAAGAACAATAATAAAAGCATTGTTTTGTTTACCATGTATAATTTGGATTGTTGTCTAATGCACATTTACTACCTAACTTTAGGGATACAGTTTAACTAACACAGTTATTTTTCCATTGACAAAGAACAATACGTTATCAAGAAAAAACTTTTTTTAATAAACGTCATCAAATTGTTAAAACCTAACAAGTCAACAAAGAAAAATGACCCATGAGTTATCTAATTATTGTTAAAGTAAACTCCAAATATTTTGTTCGATTCCTTCCTTGACACAACACTTTTTTTGTAGTACTCAGAATCTGAAAAGCATGAAGAAACATTTTTATTATAATAAAAACTTAGGCATTACAAAGGTAAGTCATAGAATCATGAAAAGAAAAGTAGAGAACATACATGAGGACACAATTTTCAAATCTTGGACAGACCCAAAACAGAATTCATGAAGCATACTTTTGTTAATCTTTGGCAAATATGCAATCGATGCAGTACTATAAAAATACATGACATTGTACAAACCTGCTATTACAGTTTGTGACTTCCATCCCTGGTGTATTAAAATCAATTCCTGAAAGGACATAAATTCATAATAAATTCCATGCTTTTTCCTTCATTAAATCCGGAAACCCCAAATATATTATTCACTATTCAGCGCATTTTTTGGACTGAACTTGATAGATATTTTCAATGCAGAATTGAACATAATAACAATACAAATTTAGCATATAAAAAGAGATATAAACAGTTGCACTGTCTTTAATAAGCATTTTTATACGCCCTCATCTCTCTATGAGGACGTATATTGTAGTCAACCCTGTCCGTCCGTCGGACCGTCGGTTCGAATTTGAGCCATTTTCGATCTTTAGAAGCAGAGTTATTGCCCTTGCCCAAATCCGTCGGTCCGTCCATCAACATTTGCTTGTAAACGCTCTAAAAACTAGAGTTTTTGACGGAATCAAATGAAATTTGATATGTGTATACATATTCATAAAACGAAGATCAAGTTCGAATTTGAGCTATTTTCGATCGTTAGAAGCAGAGTTATTGCCCTTGCCCAAATCCGTCAGTCCGTCCATCAACATTTGCTTGTAAACGCTCTAAAAACTAGAGTTTTTGACGGAATCAAATGAAATTTGATATGTGTATATATATTCAGAAAACTAAGATCAAGTTCGAATTTGAGCTATTTTCGATCCTTACAAGCAGAGTTATTGCCCTTGCCCCAAATCTTAAATATGCTATTACTCTCTTAGTTTTATAATCGTTTTTGATAAACCGATTTTGATGAAACTTAAAATGGATGTTATTGGACCTAAATCGAAAGGTTTGAGAAAGTTTAGTTTTCTCTTGATTAAATTTTTTCCATCTTCGACTTTTTCTTTAGGCGTATATGGCCGTGGTCCACTATCTTTATCACTGACAAAACTTTACCTTAATCACATGTCCGCCATCTTCGTTCTTTACGCTCCTGCTAAAAAGGTTGTGTGAGATTTTGTTCCGAGAACAACACTCCCGGGAAACGTTCGTTTTGTTTGGGCGAAGATTTTATTCGCGAACACTGTTCTCGTGTTAAGAACACCTAGCCGTAAGACACCCTAAGAAACATGACAAAAAGTCAGATGATAAAGACAGTAGTCTGTCTTCTGGGATTAAGGCTGGAATGGATGCTCTTTCATTACTTGGCCATATAGTGCAGAATCATAATCAGATTAGACGTGATAGTTGTAAGGTAGTCTTAAATCTACAATATAGAAAATTGTACAATCCTTCTCATAATACTGATACTGGATCTGAGAGTTTCCACCCAGAATTGCTTCCCCTTTGCAGAAAAATGAAAAAGTGATTTGGTTTCAAGACACTCAGACAATGCCTTATGGGGAATGTCTTTCACGAAATTGATGTAGGTCTTAAGGGCCTTTATTTTTGCACCATTACTTCGAAAATGGTCCAAAACAGTTTGAATGTCATTATTGGTTGTCAGAACACCATATTTAATCACAAATTTGGCTCGTTCCTTTGTCTTCGCCTTTTGATTAGCCTGAGTTTCTTCTTGTTTTTTACGATTTGCTTCCAACTTTTCGGCTTTTAGATTGTCATTGTTAGCTGACATTATACGATACATAAGAGCCCATAACCTGCCCTTGGTTCAAGCTTGTTTCATAACCCTACTGTATTCTTCTTCATTCCTAGGGTTTTCAGCCACGAGGCTGTATGATTTCGTCTAAACATTACTCTTCCCTCCGCAGAAATAACCCCTATACCCTCGCTATTTTTTTTTTATCCAGTCCTTTCATTTGCCTAGAACTTCATGCGCTGTTTGGATGTACCTCCCAAGATCTATTATATGAATGTCAGGGTCTTCCATGATGCGCCAGAATGGATCTGTAAATTATTGTTGATGGAGTATTCCAAGGGCACGGACTCCTGGAAGATTGAATGTCAGATAGAACTGCCCTCAATAACTTGTTTGAAGCTTTAACATACCCATCTAAGAACATGTCAGTCACTTGCCAACGATGGTAAAACAACCCAGCAGCACACTCAAACAGTATGTTAAAACGGTTAGCTCGGAAATCATGAATGTGCAAACTGGCATTTTTAACTATTTCCTTTCTGTATGTAAGAAAATGTCCTGAACAACCGCTCTTTTGATCCGCTAGGGCACAGAGCATTACAAGTCGTCCGAATCAGTCTCTGGACAGCAGAGTCGGTGTGTGCCCAGTTGTATTCCCCATCTTTGCCTTGAAATTCTTGCAAATCTTCAACCCCTAATTTACCGTAGGTTTCTCTCCATTCGGTCTCGAGTGTTTTAAGGGAACTGTCACAGTAGTCGGCGAATCCAATTAAAACATGCAAATTACAATAGAAAAGGTCTACACGAAGCATTTGGGACTTTTCATTGTCCCTCCCAATTTTCTACTATTTCTGGCATAATTTCACTTCTGTATGTTTCTAGATTTTTGTTAAAAGACTTTTCAGTGGCAGTCTGATTCCCCAATGTGTTCTTTATTTTTGAGACCAGTTTTTTTTTATAAATAGTTTCTAAAGTGTTTGTTTCGACCTTGTCATTATCAAGTAGGCACTAAGTTTTTGCATGGTGAATTTCAATGCATTCAGTTGGGTGTCTGCATCACCACCAGCAACATCTAAAAGTCCAAGTGTGCGTGTACTCCCACTGCCTACAGTCACTTCCGACCATTCCGAGAACTGCCATTGCTGTGTTGGGGGGCATATTCTGTTCTAATCAGTTCTTCCGCTACCTGGCGGCTACTTACAATGTTCGCTTCTGTTCGCACAGAACGTTGACTTTGGAAGGTCTTCCTCTGATAAGTCGAACTTTCCGAGAATAGACAGCACAGATGCGATGACTTTACTGATATTCTTCGAACTCACATACTGAAAAACGTCCATATAACACTCGTGCACCTCATCTGAAATTTGTCTTTTGTTTCCTTCCCCTACAAACAAGTTCAAAATCCTAGATGACCTTTTCTCTTCTAACTTCATCAGTACAGAGTCAAGTTCTTTTTTCAATGCTTTTTTTCTGCTCTGAGATTTTTGACTAGACCATAATGATCCACAATATCATCTGTTGTTTGGAGCTTCTTCGAAATTGTTTTGAACCTTTTTCTGGATCGTTTTGACCTATGGATTTCAAGTTCACAGTTATCAATAGTCGCCTGTTTGACAGTCAAATCACCATGTAGTAACAGTACTGAATTCAACAACAGTTGGTTTTCTAAATCTAGTTCCTTTTTGCGAGCTTTGTGTGCGACATCGCGTCGATCTACATTATGTTTACTGTAGTGCCCAAGCACTCGTTTCTTCGCACTTTTTGCTTTGACTGAAGTTGCAGGTCAATATCCTGGAGTCTCGCAGCAGCATCCAACTCATGACATGCAAAATAATCTTTTTTTTTTGTAAACAATATTTTATTCATAAAATATCCAATACATTATGAAAAGGATTGGGGAACAGGCTGAGCCTATATTACCCCTCTCCTACAAACATTTAACTATATAAATTATATGAAAAAGACGGTAACTTATTTTAAATGCATATGTACATTATATACAACTTGCTACATGGAGTTTATTCTAAAGGACATTATAGTGTATTATCTTAGTAAAATAAGTGATATTGAAAAGAACTTTTGAGTAGAAAATAAATTGCTAAAATCTTTTCGAGAGTTCCAAGAAGGTATGGACTGTACGGAAAATATCAGTGGATAGATCGGGACAATCAGTGCCAAAAAGTAAAATGGAGGTTTTAATTAAGGATGGTGGGAGCAGAGAAATAGAACAGTTTCGTGCATCTAAATGTAGTGGGCAATAGATAAAATAATGTTCTGAATCTTCAAACCGATGACCACAAATGCAAGCAGCATGTTCTGAGACATGACGAGAAAACTTATCTCCGTTTAAATCACTACAGGCGAGACGGAGGCGGCAGTGGATTATCTGGTATTTCCTAGGGCCAATATCAAAATAGTTCGGAATAGTTATATCAGTAGATTTTAGAATATTTTTGAAAGATTTTAATGTTGTTGAGTTTTTGTATATATCAGGTAAGATGTTCCATTCTCTGATTGCTGAAGGGATAAAAGAGTTATAAAATAAGTTTGTTCTACAATAATACTGTTCAAGAAGGGTACTGTTTCGAAGGTTGTATAAGGTTTGTTTTGTATTGATCAAGTTGCAGAGATAAGGTGGAGTTAAATTTTTGTTCATTTTATACATCATAATAAGTTTGTGCCGTCTCCGCCTCTCCTGTAGTGGAATGAAGCCTGTTTCTTGATAAAGTAATAATAACTTAATAATAATAACTTTATTTTGGCAACCCATTTAGACCATAGTCCAATTTTCAATAGGTCCCACTAAACTACATAATTATATACAAAGTAACATATAGAAGAGAAATACAATATACATAATACACATTTACAAGAGTCATTGACTCTGAAAGAAATAGAAAATAATATATGAGCTAAATTATAAGATATAAAATAATTTTTAAAACCAAATGAAAGAAATAAAAAACCAACAAAGTAGGGATGATTAAAAATACTACTGCTCTTTTTTGTCAACAAGAACAAATTTCCGCAATTCTTTTTTAAATGTATATATGGAAGGATTATGTTTCACAGTTTGTGGTAAGGAATTCCAAAGTAAAGAAGCGGTATATTGAAATGTTCTCATCATAGCAGTCTTATTACATTTCGGTATATCTAAAGTTCGGAGTGTTTCAGATCTCAGTGTCATTCTGGTTTCCGTTAATTTCGATCTTTCTGTAAATTTACTGTACAAATATTCAGGATTTCCAGTTTGAAATATTTTAAAAGTCAATATGCCACGATTATATGTAATACGTTGATACAATGTCAACCAATTTAGAATTTTGAATAAAGGTGCCGAAGGGGAATCGTGTTTTTCATCTAATATACTCCTTGCAGCGCGTTTTTGTAATTTATAGAGAACCTCTAATTTACTTTTATTGGAATTACCCCAAACTGTAGAACAATAATCAAAAAATGGTAAAATATAACTATTATAATATAATTTACGTATGTCTAATGGAAGGCATTTTTTAATTTGGCTAAAAAGAAAGATTTTTGAACTTATAATATTTGAAAGTTTTTTCATTTGAAAATCCCATTCAAGATGGTGGTCAATAGTGAGGCCAAGTAAAACGGTGTTGGTAACATTTTGTAAAGGTACATTATTTATGGTCAATGATAATTGGTTATTTAATGTGTGCACATTGGAACCAATTAACAAAGCCTTTGTTTTTGTAGCATTTATAATCATCCCATTATCCTCACACCATGTTTTAATATTAACTAAATCATCTTGGAGGGTGGCATTAATAAAATTAATGTTATGGTGAGAAAAATGTAATGTACTGTCATCAGCAAACAAATCCGTGTCACAATTTTTAACGTGAAATGGCAAATCATTTATAAAAATTAGAAAAAGAAGAGGACCAAGATTTGACCCCTGTGGCACCCCACATTTAACAGTACTAAGGTCAGATTGACATGCACCAAGAGATACTCTCTGCATCCTTGAATTTAGATAAGATTCAATCAAAGTTAAAGAGCTGTGATGAAATTTGTATAATGTTAATTTTTCTAAAAGTAATTTATGATCTATCATGTCAAATGCTTTACTAAAATCTAAGCAGACAACTCCTGTCATTTCCCCATTATCAATTGCATTAAGCCACGAATCACACATTTTAATTAGTGCAGTATTGCAAGAATGATGTTTTCGGAAGCCAGATTGAAATTTATAGAAAAGTTCATATGTATCAAAGAAGTTGGTAATTTTTAAAGTTATATGTTTTTCAAAGATTTTTGATATAGTAGATAATACGGAGATAGGTCTATAGTTACTAGCTAAATTTCGTTCACCCTTTTTAAAAGCGGGTCTAATCTTAGCATGCTTTAAAACATCGGGAAAGGTGTTTTTGGCGATACATAAATTAATGATATACGTTAAAGAAGTAGCAATACAATTAGCTGATAAACGTAATACTTTCGGACCAATAAAATCAAGCCCTGTTGACTTCTTACAATCAAGTGACAAAAGGTTTTTATAAACATCATTACATGTAATATAGTCAATTTTAAAAAACTGATTTTGTGGAATTTTATCTGACACAAAGCTTTCAATGCAAGTAATATTTTTGTGAGAAAGGGGTTTATAAATTGGTTTAATATGATCAGTTATATTAGTAAAATAAGTATTCATAACATTAGCGATGTCAGAAAGATCAGTATATTCGGTATCATTATGTAAAATATTTTCAGGAAAAGGATTGATATTAACTTTACCTTTAGCTTCATTAAAAAATTGCCATATATTTTTCAAATCTGTTTTATCTTTCACAGATTTTTTAATAAAATTAGCCTTTGATTTTGTAATTAAGGATTTAGTTTCATTTCTCCAATATTTATAAAAGTAATTTTTATTCATTTTCTTATAGTAATCTCTTAACTTCCTTGCTTCCTGAATTTCCTCATTAAACCATTGAGGTTGGGTATGTCTCTTAACTCTTCTGTGTTTCTTTGGAGCGTGGAAATCAAGAACATGATTAAAAAGTGAATACCAAGTTTCAATAGCAATATTAGGGTCCTCAATATGTTCAATACATGAAAATGGTTGCCGAGAAAGGTCATAAAGAAAATCGTCTTCTTTGAAATTTTGAAATTTTCTATATTCAATATGAATATGCTGATTTTTATTAATTTTTTTATGAAAATCCAGAACAAATAAAACAGGGTAATGATCACTAAGGCCATAAGCTGGGACATGAATTTCAGATATTGATATGGAGGAATTGGTATAAACATGATCAATAATGGTTGATGTTGATTTAGTACATCTGGTAGGTGTATCAACCATCTGTTCAAGGCCATAAACAGTTAAAATATTTGCCCATTGCAATGGCAGCTCATGATTGAAGTCAATATTAAAATCACCAGATATAAACATGGGACTGTAAGTATTATTAGCTAAACTGAGCTCATTATCAAAAAGATTATACCAGTTAATTAAAGAAGAGGGTGGTCTATAAACAAAACATAATAAAAAGGATTGGTTTAAATGAGGTGAAATTTGTAACCATATAGTTTCAATGTTACCTACTTCTAGATCTAATCTTCTTTTATATTTTAAATTTGATTTTAAATAAACAATTAACCCACCGCCGTTTTCATTGTTTTTTCTGTCTTTTCTCTCAAATTGATAATGGGAAATTTGAATGGAGTTGTCTTCGATTTCTGAATGTAGAAATGTTTCACTAAAACCTATAACGTCAATATTATTAGAGTCATTTAAGATTACTTCCTTAACTTCGTCAAGATCATTAAAAAATCGATTTATATTTAGGTGACAAATTTTCAATCCTACGGTTGATGTAAGGAAAGGAGATATAACAGTATCGTTTAGAGATATAGTTGAGGATAACAAAGAAGAATTATTATCACTTTGTGCTGATGACAGTACACTTTGATTTGATTCTGAATCAAATCCATAATATGAAATATTAGTTATATCATCATTGGTATTATTTGAAAAAGAATCGTGATTACTTGTGTGAGAACAGTTTACAAAATTATTTAGGCATGCAAAATCAGAACCAGAGTGACTAGTAAGACGTGAAATTGTATTAATAGGAGGATTTTCGGCACTAGTGTCATGGCCAGTATCCTAGTAGTTGAGACCATAGTCAAAGTTTTTGTTGAAGTTACAGACATTAGACTTATGCCCTCGTAAACCACATGCATAACAGTACACTGGATTTTTATGCTTACAATTATTAATAGAGTGTCCAGTGCATCCACAGTTGTAGCACTTAGAGCGTAGCCATGCACTAGGTTTTTCTTTCAAAATGGAGACAAACTTGTTATATGTTTCCACAAGTTTCTGGGTGCCTTCATCAGTCAAGTGAATTCCATCCTTCCAGAAAAGATAAGCTTTCTTATGAAACGTAGAATGCACTGGAATAAATTGAATTTTGGCTTTTCTGGCAAGGTTTCTATACATGGAATTAATTTCGGTAATCGATGGCTTGTTCCCCTCACAGCACCGCTTATAGTGCGGAGTGCATCCAGTTGTAATCTTTCCAACTTGTCTGTTAATTCTGCAGTGCACCCATCCCAGAATATAATGTCACAATAGTCGAAATGAGGAAGAATAAAAGAGGAGTATATTGTTTGAAGTGATTTTCTATTTAATCGATATTTCAAAGATATAAGACAGTTTATGAGCCTACCAGTTTTCGATAAAATCGTAGCAATATGTATATTCCACTGACAGTTTGATTGAAAAGTTAACCTCAAGTGCTTATGTACAGAGACTTCTTGAATAGGAATATTGTCAAGGTTTAGTGTCGGTAAAATCGGATTTCGTTTAGTATGAAGTGCGAGTGATTCGGTTTTAAGCGGATTGAAGGAAACAAGCCATGTTTTAGCCCAACTGTTGATCGTCTCTAAGTCACGGTTAATTATTTCTGCGCAAGCATTTGGGTCATCGATTTTTAAGTATAAGCTGGTGTCATCTGCAAAGAGTCGGATGTTTGATCTGATGTTTTTGATAATGTCATTAATATATATCAGGAGAGTAAAGGTCCCAGGACAGAGCCCTGTGGAACACCAGCGGGAACGGTTTTAGGCTCAGAGGAAACCCCAGTGACAACAACCCTTTGTACTCTGTTGTTCAAATAGTCTTGAAACCACTGGAGCAAATTTCCTCTGATACCTGCAGCCTGGAGCTTATGCAAAATAATCTAATTCTTTTCCTAAATCACCCACATTTTTGTAATACTTCAACAAAGGTTTTTCAAATAATGTCCTTGCTAAGACTAAGAGCACGATTCTCCTCTGTCAGTTTTACCACTTTCTCACAGAGTTTTTCATGCGACAAAGTTTGACGAACTGGAAATCTATATTGAGTAGCGAACATAGCTTGAAGTTTCTTATCCTGTTTGTCCTGGGTGTAGTTATTTTTTCTTTTTTGGAAACCAGCGCTGAACGAAACGACTGCATAACAATATTCTCAGAAGACTGTTTTGCAAGGCTACACAACCACCTTTTGGCATCCTCAAATGAGAAATTTCCCTTTTCACGAATTAATTCTACCTCAGACACCATCATTTCTGTCAGCAGAATAGCAACCTGCTGTTCAGCACAGCCAGTCAACATTTTTGCTGTTAGTCTAATATTAGAACAAGCTGGCCAAAGGTAATCAGGATCGAATACTTTAGGATACAAGTCATTGATGATCAATTCACCATTGCCGTTCTTACAGTAATGTTGGGCAACCTTTCGAAGTAAATTCTTGACAGCTGGAATATTTGCTGTTACATCGATCAACGAGAGACAGCTCTCAAGTGTGGTATAGACAGGATGAGACGCTTCTCGAATGACTGTCTCAAGGTCTTTCACCAACTGGAATGTTATCTTTTCGCCTTTAAAGTGTTCTGAAAAGGGAAATTTTAAATATTTGATTTGTGAAATATATGTCGACAATAAATGAAACTTTTACATATATGTGTAACTTTGCTTTTGATAAAATTTCATCGCCCCATTTTTATACGCCCTCATCTCTCTATGAGGACGTATATTGTAGTCACCCCTGTCCGTCCGTCCGTCCGTCCGTCGGTCCGTCCGTCAACATTTGCTCGTAAACGCTCTAAAAACTAGAGTTTTTGACGGAATCAAATGAAATTTGATATGTGTATACATATTCATAAAACGAAGATCAAGTTCGAATTTGAGCTATTTTCGATCGTTAGAAGCAGAGTTATTGCCCTTGCCCCAAATCCGTCGGTCCGTCCATCAACATTTCCTTGTAAACGCTCTAAAAACTAGAGTTTTTGACGGAATCAAATGAAATTTTTTATGTGTATATATATTCAGAAAACGAAGATCAAGTTCGAATTTGAGCTATTTTCGATCGTTACAAGCAGAGTTATTGCCCTTGCCCCAAATCTTAAATATGCTATTACTCTCTTAGTTTTCAACCGATTTTGATAAAACTTAAAATGGATGTTATTGGACCTAAATCGAAAGGTTTGAGAAAGTTTAGTTTTCTCCTGATTAAATTTTTTCCTTTTTCGACTTTTTCGTTAGGCGTATATGGCCGTGGTCCACTATCTTTTTGAATGCGGAAGATTTCGATCGAAGGGCTTCATCTTCTTCGTTAAAATAATTTCCCTTTATAGGTTCATCGTCTTCAGCTGATGTACTTTTATCTAGGCTATCGTCATCAATTTCAATTAGGGAAGTATCCATATTATTTATTTTCTGTGCAAGACTTTCAGAATGTGACATCTGATTTTGTTTTTCCAAAAGAGCACCTAGAATGGGAATTGATGGTTGACCAGGAACTGGATTCTGAAAACTGACCTCATAGTATAATATCATATAATAATATGTGTGTTGGAAGGTGTTTTCCTGGCTACACCATCTGTTGCATCAATATATACAACGCTGGTCTTCGACATTTTGTTCCATATTAGTAAACTGTTTGGAAGCCAATAATATATGAACATTGGAGAAAGACCAATATCCTGTATAAACCCCGAACTTTTCCCAGCTTTTAAGTCGTCATGGAACCTTTCCTTTAGAATCAAAAGGCTTTTGGACACATCTTTGTCCTTACGACCAAGTTGATGACTTTCAGCAGAAATATTATTTAATACTTAGACTTACTTACCCCAATATCATTCATATTTCTAAATATTAAGCTAGGGTTCCCCTTTTGCTCCATTACTTCTGCTTTATGCTTTATGGGCTTTTTGCCGCGTGAAAAAATATTTCTTTCAACCCTTCTTTTCCCCGTCCGGATAGGTCTGGCCCTTATTTCCGTTATGAGGTGATTTACCATTCCGACGTATGTTACCATCATCTTAGACAAAGAATTCATTCTTAATGAAATACTTACTGTACAAGAATCAAACTTGCAAGACCCATGAGCAGAAAAAATAGCAGATGTTTTCTTTTTTTTTCTTGTCGTTTGCGACAGATACCCTATATGCTCTTTATACATAAAAACGCAATACAGATTCGAAGCTGAAATACCACTAGCTATTAACCTTTGCCATTCCCCCTTTTGAAGCGTACGAACCGGTTTGAATTTATTTTTTCTTCTTTCAGCATTCGCTACTTTCAATTTACTACTCAATTCGTTCCAAAGATTAACATCGAACGGTGCAGTTGGTGGCAGCTCTGTTGTTATGTAATCAGATTCTGGTATATCAAATCTCAGAATATTACCTATAGTCTCTATATCGAGTAAAGCAGAAGTACAGTTGGAATAGTTTAAAGATAAGGTATCTTTAACATATTATGATTCTGAGCGATGATTAATGGCTTTTGTGTCTGAAATCCTCGAAGGGCTATTTGAATGCTCCCGTCATCGAAAGTTGTGTTATCTTTGTTCTTTTCCACAACATCTAACTCAAACAATGTACAAGCCTCATCGTCTACTATTGGAACATCCATATTCTTTGAAAACGATTCATTAAAGTTGGTTTTAATGGGCATATTGTTGCGAACCGCTGCAGTCAGGGACAGGGTGCAATATAAAAGGGCTCGTCTACTGTATAGTTAGGAGAAATGAGAACAAAATACGTTAAAATATAAATAATTTTATATAACAAACAATATCAATATTCAGATATTCCAATTAACAATTGTTTATAACAATAATGTCCAATAACAATAATGATAATAGTATTTTGTAATATTCAGATTTTTATAACGGTTTCAAGGAACCACCGGTTTAAAGCTACGACCGGTTAAAGACTACCACCGGTTAAGTAACCACCGGTTCCACTTATTTTACAAATTAAGAAGTTCCACTTCTTAATAAATTATGAACATGAATGATCTTTCACAACGGTTGCTGGAAAAATATAGAGAACGGTTAAAATCCTACCATTTTAGATAAAGACATCCTCTTCCTAAATTAATGCAACCGTTGAAAATAGTTTAAGGCTAATTTGCTTAATAGTAGGAGATCAACCTATAGGTCCCGTGACCAAAGTCTGGGAACAAAGGTTTGAAAGTGTTTTTGTGTTCCCTGATGAATACCGAACAATTTTGACTTGGGCTGCCCCCTTGAAAATGTCAGGCATTTCCGGTAGGGGTCAGCAAAGGTCAAATAGGGATCAAAATTCAGATATAGTCTTAGGGTGTCGATATGCATATCAAATTACTCGTAAAGTCATGAGGATTCAGAAAATATATAGTTTGTTATACCTCCGACCTTAAATAAGGGCGCTACGGTCAAAAACGTCCCAAGGTCAACGAACTTTTGACAGAGGTCAAATTCTAACATTGTCCGATTTGAATGATTTTAGTGTCTAATTATATGTTTTCTGACATGACAAATTCAACTATCTCACTCTTAGATGGTTCTGGGTAAACTGTACACTTATATAGACCCGTTCTCGGATGGTTATCAGTACTGTAGGCCTACACTAATACAAACCGGCCCTGATGATCCTGGGTAAACTGTACACTAATACAAACCCGTTCTCGGACAGTTCTGGTCGAACTTACAAACTTCACTGCTTGGGTTGGAGGTGGTTGCGAGGGGGGTTATCTTTCTTAAAATTTTCTTAGGGTGCAACTCGTCAAAATCACTTGCTGTTGAAAAAGGACTGATATGCAAAGAAATTAAATTTTATTTTTTTTGCTGTATAATTCCCCAAACCCTATTTAAGAGGTGGATGTTCTCAACTAAATTCTGTTCGTTCGGAAAGGCATCATATACTAGGAAATCTTTTTGGTATACAATGTCTTTCTTCATGGGTGGTCGTTCTCAACAAGAAAGAAGGGTGGTGGTGATGGTTTTTAAATGAATTCTGTCGGAAAGGCATTAGATGCAAGGAAACAAGCATAAAATTTCAAAATTTTCTTGGGCTACAGTGCTTTCAAACACTCTTCAAGGAGTAGTCGTTTTCAAAGAAAAAAATGGGTATACAGTGCCTCCAAACCCTCTTCAAGCAGTGGGCGTTTTAAATGAGAATTTTGTTTGGAAAAGCATCAGATGCAAGGAAATCAACCTTGATTTCCAAAATTTTCTTAGTGGGAGAATCCCTGAAATCTTCCTTCAGTGGCAAGCATTTGATGTTCGATGCCATATTCTTTATAGGATTGGAGGTCTGTAAAAGAAAAATAATCAAAGAGAGTTGGTTGTATTGAAGTACAGTTTATATTAGTGTAGGCTACAGTTTACCAATAACCACCCGAGAACGGGTCTATATAAGTGTACAGTTTACCCAGAACCATCTAAGAGTGAGATAGTTGAATTTGTCATGTCAGAAAACATATAATTAGACACTAAAATCGTTCAAATCGGACAATGTTAAAATTTGACCTCTGTCAAAAGTTCGTTGACCTTGGGACGTTTTTGACCGTAGCGCCCTTATTTAAGGTCGGAGGTATAACAAACTATATATTTTCTGAATCCTCATGACTTTACGAGTAATTTGATATGCATATCGACACCCTAAGACTATATTTGAATTTTGATCCCTATTTGACCTTTGCTGACCCCTACCGGAAATGCCTGACATTTTCAAGGGGGCAGCCCAAGTCAAAATTGTTCAGTATTCATCAGGGAACACAAAAACACTTTCAAACCTTTGTTCCCAGACTTTGGTCACGGGACCTATAGGTTGATCTCCTATTATAAGGCAAGAAAAAGAGCGACATTTAATTTCGCGGGGTGCCTTATATAGGCTCCGTACATAGTCGGGAACATCCAGACTAAAAAAGGGGAGATAATTAGCGTCCTTAGTGATGGTGGCGCTGAATACAAAATGGCAGACTTTTCCTTCTTTAAGAATGAAAACCACAGGAATTGGAGGAGCCATCAATAGAGTCGTATCACTCACTCACATAGTATATATAAAGACAAGGAATGAAACAGCCAAATCAAAACACGGCACCCCGCCTCACTAAAACATCCTCAAAATGACACTTCCACTTATTTTTTTTCGCTTGAAACTTCACACGCACATCAATAAATGGTTCACCTTTCATTTCCAACCAAATTTTAGGTCCTTAATTGAAGGGATGGAGCGCAATCTTCTTTTTTCCACAGATATTTTCATTACAAATTTGTTTACCAGCCTGAGCGTCTGTGACGTCACATTTAGCTCCGCACCAAATTAGAGAGTTCAGTGTGGTAAGGGAAGTAATTATGTGATTCAGACAACATTTGTTTATAGTAATTTACGATCCTTTCTGTCAATTACACCACAAAATGATATTTTCTGGCTGATTATTGCAGTAATGATATTTTTCATTCCCTGCATAATAATTCACATAAATATTCTGATCAAAAGGTAACTATTAACTTTTTAGACAACAATTTCACAAGAAATTTTTCAACTGGAGAAATCACGACCTTGGTTTGACCTTGATCCTTCTTTTATGGTCATACCAGTACCAGCCAAATTTCACTTGCAAGTGAAATTGATCAAACCTCTATAGAAACTTGTGATGAAATTAACTTTAAACAAGGAGAGTCTAGAGGACTCCGTTATGTTAATGATGATGTTTTTAATTTTTTTCTTAAAACTGAATGGTCAAATGTGTCTATCATCAAACTATTTTCATTTGTTTTGTCAAGATTTACATGCAAAGTGTCGACAGAATATTTCAGGTAACATCGAATTAGAGGATTCATGGGTGTCATTATTTACACCATGTAATGAAGTTGAAGATGATTTATTTTTAACTTTAATTTTAGATTTATTTTATGTGGTAACTGAACATTTTATCAGGATAGGACTGAGTGATTCCCTCCAATCTTTCAAATCAAGCTTACCCAGGAAAAAAAAACAAGCCTTGAGACCAAAACTCCAATCACTAAGTGAGCCTGCTGAAAAAAAACTTAAATCTGTTGCTAAAGATGCTGCTGAAAGTAGTAGTGTTTACCTATGTAATTTGTGCCATGAACCATGTGAATGGGAACCAAAAGATACAAGTTTGGAAAGTATTGCTTGTGACATTTGTAACTGCTGGCATCATTTTGGATGTGTTGGCATTGAGGGAACAGAACAATTTTTAAATGATCCTAATTCAAAATGGAAGTGTAGTAACTGTAAAGATAAAGGGAAAGGGGGTGGAAAAGGAAAATCTAAAGGGAGAGGCAAAGGAAAAAAAGGAAGATAAATTTGTGTAAGAAAGCACTTTGTTATTTTTTTTAACCCTGTTAAAACTACCATTGGTTATTCATCTTTGTTTTTATAAATTGGAACTCATTAAGTCAGGTTTTCAAATAACCTCTCAAACCACACACACCACACACACACTAATCTCACTGAGAATAATAAGGAATTCCTCAGTAAATAACGTTAAATCTTCACAAATTTAAGACATTTTTAAAATGGAGGACATATATGATCTCTTTAGACATTAAAAATTCTATGATATGAATGCTCAAAATTCTCAAAATGTGGGTGAAATTTTTTAATATCATTTCCAGAAAGAATAAAATGTTAAGTGCTATGTTTTAAGATGCCTACTGCCATAATATATAAATTTTGATTACCACTTCTAATATTATTAGTTTTAATATTAAATCAGAATTAATTTCATATCATACCAGGCTCCAATACTAATATTCTGCTGTGTACTTAGAGGTGACAAATGTATCATAATTTTTCGTCTGCTAAGCTTTTGAAATTGACAGTTAACAGTGGTCTAGATGAAAAAATTACCTCCCTTTGCCATTCAAATTATCAGTTAAAAATGAACACTAAATCAAGCAAATAAAAATGTATTAGTCACTCAAATACATTGGATTAATTATTTTGTAAATTCAAACCAATTTCTATGGGCGAAAAGTTAATATAAACAATTTTTTGATGAACTCTCTAATTTGGTGCGGAGCTAAATGTGACGTCACAGACGCTCAGGCTGGTAAACAAATTTGTAATGAAAATATCTGTGGAAAAAAGAAGATTGCGCTCCATCCCTTCAATTAAGGACCTAAAATTTGGTTGGAAATGAAAGGTAAACCATTTATTGATGTGCGTGTGAAGTTTCAAGCGAAAAAAATAAGTGGAAGTGTCATTTTGAGGATGTTTTAGTGAGGCGGGGTGCCGTGTTTTGATTTGGCTGTTTCATTCCTTGTCTTTATATATACTATGTGAGTGAGTGATACGACTCTATTGATGGCTCCTCCAATTCCTGTGATGAAAACAAATGCATTTTAAGCTAATATGACAAAATAAACAATAATTACGATTAATTAATTCGATGAAAAGTTGATTTGGACCATTTTCTTGGAAAATACAATATACAAGGTAAGTGACAGAGGCGTGACTTGCAATTTCACGCATTTATCGATGTACGAGATTTGTTACTATTTATAGATCACGACCGCGATCTTTTCAATGTTTATTTTACATGTTTATTTAATGAAGGCCTCATTCTGCAGATGAGGAACCGTAACACTACCCCCTCCCCTAAAAAAGTATTCGTCCCGAATATAACATTTTAAATAATAACATTAAAAACATATCTTACAAATTATACAATATTTGGTCTTAAAGAGTCTCAGTCTACACATCTTCTTAGTCATCTACATGGTATGAATTCCGCTAAGTTTCTCTTCTATAATCTTTTTCAGGCCTTCCAGCTCATAAAACTCAGCTTCCTGTAATACTTCCAACAGCACAAGATGATTGGTTGGCAAGTCTTTCGCAGGATAAGAGACTGCGCCATTTATATTCCGGAGATAGTTTAGAATAATTTCGAATCTTTTGGGTGATCTTTCAATATAATATTTGTTGATGTCTTCAACACAATACGGTGGTAATCCGTCTTTAACATTGATTATTTTGGCCAATAGAGATGAAGGATCAGCAAGTAATGTAGGGGCGCTGGTCATGAACTTCATGCCTCCTACATTAAGGACTATTCTCTGCTTACTACAAATTTCCAGTCCACGAATTTTGGTCAGTGTTTTTGATGTTGGTATGTATTCTATTTCTATGGCTTTTGGTTTTGACTGTGTTTCAGAAGAGGTGACCTTTCTTACTGGCTCAGGCTGGTAGACAGATGTTTTTGACGAGTTTTTTTCTTCTTCCATAGGCTCATCGTCTGAAGAAAGTTCGAGATCATCTGCTAAGACTGAAAACGATGAGGATTCCGGTCCATTAGGAAGCCAGCTTCTTCTATTTACCTTCCTTGGCGAGTGCGGAAAAAGAAATTCCTGTGGTTTCACTGGTTTCTCTACAGAATTATACGGTTTTAAGGGACAGGTAAGTTTAGAAATTGGTGCCTCATCGGTTTTTGGTGTTTCATTATGATAATGGTCATTTTCTTTTGCTTGGTTTCCATTTAAATCCTTTTGTCTTCTAATTACGTCCACATACAGACTTCTCTTTGACAAAAATTCTCTAAATTGTATTTCATCTTCTTTGGTGAATTTTCCAGTAGATTTTCTTATCCTTATGAGTTCGCCTCCAGGACATCTGTGGCAACCATCAAAACGATTCATTTTCGTAAAACATTTGGTGCACTGGTAACAGAACTCCGAGTGGTTTGATAAAATGTGTCGTTCACACAAGAACTGTTTTGTGAAATCTCTAGGTTTCTGGCAAAGCATACACCTGTAGATGGTTTCCTGAAAGAAGTTCAATTTTTAATTATTGTAAGGTTTTAATTGGTTATGGTGAACCACCTTACTCCCATGTCTTGTATTTTTCCTTATCTTATATGCTGTGTCATTAAATTTGTCTATAACAACACAAGGTCCTGTCCATGGACGGTCAAGTTTTGCTCCCTTTCCTTTCTTTGGATTGTGCCACCAAACTTGGTCACCGGGTTTATATTGATTTAATACTATATCCTTATCATAATAGTTTTTCATGTTATTTATTGAGAGACTGATTTTATCCCTAGCAAATTTATGTATTAATTCAAGCTGATTTGATATATCTCTGGCATATTGTGAATGAGTTCTTTCTATTTCAGGTTCAACTCTCCCCAGAACGAGATCAATAGGAAGATTTAAGGTACGTGCAAACACCATTTCTGCAGGTGAGTATGAAGTTGTCTCATGATCAGCCGAGCGATATGCCATCATGAGCAAGTTAATATGTTCGTCCCAATCCTTCTTATTTTGTGATACAAAAGAGGAAAGCATTGAGGCCAAAGTACGATTAAACCTTTCAATCATTCCGTCACTTTGGGGGCGATAAGGACAACATCTTGTTTTCCTAATCCCAATAATTTTGCACATTTCTTGAAAAACCTCTGATTCAAAATTTGATCCTTGATCAGAGTGGAGCTGCATAGGTACTCCAAAAGTACAGACAACCCTCTCCACAAATTTACGTGCAACTGTGACTGCTTTTTGGTCGGGTATAGGTATAGCCTCCACCCATTTAGTAAAATAATCCCCTGTAACCATGATAAATTTATTTCCATTATAAGTTTCTGGCAATGGACCCATAATATCTATTGCCCAGCGCTCCATGGGTGCTCCTATTTTATTTGGCCTTAATGGGGCCTTAGCATTTTTATTTGGAGATTTTCTTGATGCACATACATCACAATTTTTACACCAGTCCTTTATGTGTTTATGCATTTTAAACCAAAGGTACCTATCCTGAATTTTGGAAAGTGTTTTCTTGAATCCCAAGTGCCCCCTGTTAATGCATTATGCATATAGTTTAATATCATATTTATTAATTCATCCGGTATCACTATTTGAAGTTTATTTCCAGTATCTGTCTCAACAGTGTGAATCAATAGATTATTCTCTATAATTAATGAATCAAATTTATGCCAGTAATATTTTAACTTCTCACCAAAATGAGTTATTTCCTCCCATTTAGGTCGGGACCTATCCATTACCCAATGTTTTATTATTGAAAGGTCTGAATCTTTATCTTGTATTTGATCTATATTATCCATATTTGTGACATCTATATGTTTATTATTTTTAGAAGTTGACGGTTTTTGATCAACTGAGTTAGCTTGAAATTCATCAGGTGAGTTACCAAACCTTATTTCAGCTTTAGTACAATGGTTGCATTCCGCCGGGCATGGGCGCCTTGACAGTGCATCTGCGTTCCCATGTTTATTCCCTTGCCGGTGCAATATGTGAAATTCATAAGAGGCTAGAAATTCAAACCACCGGGCTAATTGTCCCTCAGGGTTCTTGAAATTGATTAACCAGGTAAGAGATCCATGATCTGTCCTTACTGTAAATGGATGTCCATACAAATAATGATGATATTGTTTAATAGCACTGATTATAGCTAAGAGTTCCCTTCTTGTCACACAATATTGCCTTTCTGCACGACTAAAAGCTTTGCTATAGTATGCAATAACCTTCTCAGTGCCATTCTGGACTTGAGAGAGAACAGCACCAAGGCCTTTGTTTGAGGCGTCAGTGTCTAGAATGAAATTTCCCTCCCTGTCAGGATAAGATAAAATTGGGGAGGTTGTTAACTTTTCCTTAAGAGTTTCGAAAGCAATCTGACATTCCTCAGTCCAAATAAACTTTTTATTAGTCTTTTCAGTCAGCTTGTGCAGTGGTCTAGCAATATCAGCAAAGTGGTGCACAAATTTCCTACTTGTTTAACAGTCTCTGGTACTGGCCAACTTTTTACTGCATCAATTTTTGAAGGGTCTGTCTGAATTCCTTGACAGCTAACAATGTGACCCAAATAAGACACTTGTTTTTGGAACAATTCACATTTTTCTGGATTAATTTTTAGATTAGCCTGCTTCAAGCGATCAAAGACGACTTCTAAATTTTGAAGATGCTCCTCAAAAGTTTTGGACAAAACAATAATATCATCCAGATAGACCAAGCATGTCTTCCAGGTGAGATTATTTAACACTCTTTCCATAAGTCGTTCAAACGTAGCAGGTCCATTACATAGTCCAAAAGGGAGTACATTAAATTGCCAAAGACCACCGCCTGGAAATGAGAAGGCTGTCTTTGGTTTATCTTCCTCAGCAAGCTTTACCTGATAAAAGCCGCTTTTTAAGCCAATCACTGAGAACCATTGAGACCCTGACAGTGCGTCCAAGGTAGCATCAATCCTCGGTAAAGGGTGACTGTCTTTTATAGTAATATCATTAAGCTTGCGATAATCAATACACACTCTGACCTTCCCAGTTTTACGTTTACGTAGAATTACCAAAGGACTCAACCAAGGTCCTGAAGATGGCTCAATTACTCCACTTTCAGCCATGGTTTGAAGCTCTTTCATGGTTTCATCCACGCAAGCCATTGGAATTCGCCTTGGATATTCCTTAACTGGTCTTGCATTGCCTGTATCAATATGGTGCTGCACTAAGTTTGTCAGGCCTAAATCACTTGAGGACTTTGAAAAACCATTTTCATATGTTAATAATAAATTTTTCAGGACCTCAAGTTGCTCTTTGTTTAGTTGTGAAGAAGAATTTTTTAATACTGTCTGTAAATATTCAGGTAAGTGTGTGTCTTTATTTGTTCCTAGTCCACAAACCATTTCCTCTGGCTTGGAAGTTTCCAATGAATAGTCAGGGTCCATGTGAGCTACCACCTCATTTTGATGCAATTTGCAAACATCATCTCTGAGGTTCAGTAATCTTAGAGGTACAATTCCATAGCTTGGATTTACAGCAGTTTTAGCTAATAATAAGCCATGTTTTTCTAGAAGCTTTTCTGCTGGCTCTACAAGAGAACATTCAGTTCTGGGAATTGCATCAATGATTTGCCCAGGTATAACTATTTCTGTCATGGGTGGAATTACTATGTCCTCAAGAATTGAAATTCTGCTACATTTAGAGTCAGAGCCATCTTGATATCTATAACAAGGAGTTTTAAGGTTTCCACAACTTATACAATCTTTGTCTAGTAATAAATTAATTTTATATCTCGTCATGAAATCAATTCCTAATATTGCATTTTGTGTAATTTCAGCAATAAGAAATTCATACTCCATTTCACCGAATCCTATATCTATATTAATTTTACATTTTCCAGAAAAGGGTTTTCTATCACCCGTAGCAGTTACTAAATTAAGATTCACAGGTATTATTTTTATATCCTTATCTTTAATTATTGTATCAACAAATCTTTTGTTAAGAATACTAACATTGGCACCAGAGTCCAATAAGAATGAAATGCGCTCATCAAATATTTTACCACTAACGAAAAATCCTTTATTTTCATTACTAATACTACTTATAGTTATTTTATTTTATTTTATTTTATTTTATCAGCTGATACATGACCCTCAATATCAGCCTTTTCTAGTTTCCCTGTCCAGAGAAGTTTTGTGGTCCTGTATTAAATTGATGAACCCTACCAGGGGAGGTAACTCGACTATCCCCATTCCTTGGGTTTCTACTATATTCATTATAACCAGCCCTATTTCTATTTTGGAATGTTTCCCTGTTATAATTATTATAATTATTATTATTTCTATTTGTAGGCCTATAGCCTTGATTATTGCCATTCCAATGACTCCTTTGCCTGTAAGTATTATAATTATTATTATTATCACTCTCATGGTTAGTGAATGGCTTATTTTGCTTATCCAATGTTTTAATTAGCTGTCTGGTGGCATTGTCCAAGGAACTTATGGATTTGTTAAGAGTGGAAATGTCAATATTGTCAATTGAGTCATTTCCCTTTGCTTCCCCCTCTGCCATATTGACCTGTTTATCAAGAATTGACTCCTGCTCTATGGATCTTATAGTATGACCTCTTTGTTTATCCGCTATACGATGTGCTTCTAATCGAATAGCATTAGTTTCGGCCTCAGTAATGTTTTTGGGTCTCAATTCTCTGATACGTAGCCTAATATCAGATTCAGGAATGGCGTCAATAAAATGTTCCGTTGCAAGCACATCAATTAAGTAGGAGTCAGCTGTTGGGTAAGCTTTCCTAGCCAGCTTTCTCATTGATTGGGCCAATTCAGAGAGACTCTCATGTTTTCCTTTTGTTCTTGTTTGTAATCGTGCTCTGTACATTTCAGATTTTTCCAAAGAGCCAAAACGAGTGTTAAGAATATCTGTTAAGTATTCAAAATCGTCCATTTGAGCAGGTGTCAACTCTGTAAGCAAGGTCCTGGCATTCCCTGTCAAACTACTAGCCAGGTATAGAGCTTTGTCAGAGTAATTCCATTTATTGGGTAAGATATTCATCAATGTCCTCCCCACCATCATAAAGCTGGGGCTTAAGTTTAATCATTTGGCCTGCTGGCCTTGACCTCCTATCCATCTGACGATTAGCATTCAGATTTTCATTGACAGGGCTCTCTGCCAATGAGTTTTCCGGTGAAAGATCAATCATGTTCATGTGACTTTTAATTGAAGCCAAATCATGTTGCATTTCTTGTCTTAATGAAGTACGCAAAATTTGAAATTGTTCGGTTATCTTTTCCATAATTGTGTCCATATTTATATTTTCAGGATTGTTTGAATTGGTAGCTCCAAAGGCTGAAGATCTTTTTTCAGGTTCCAGATTAAAGGAAATTTCTGAATCCTCTAAATTGTTACTATCCATTTTGATTAAAGTTCCTAAGTTTTAGATTTATTATTTATATTTTTGTTTCTATTTCTCAACTATTACAGTAGAATAAGTTTTAAAGTATTTCCTGACTTTTATGATTAATCCCACTTCTGACACCAATGTTGCGAACCGCTGCAGTCAGGGACAGGGTGCAATATAAAAGGGCTCGTCTACTGTATAGTTAGGAGAAATGAGAACAAAATACGTTAAAATATAAATAATTTTATATAACAAACAATATCAATATTCAGATATTCCAATTAACAATTGTTTATAACAATAATGTCCAATAACAATAATGATAATAGTATTTTGTAATATTCAGATTTTTATAACGGTTTCAAGGAACCACCGGTTTAAAGCTACGACCGGTTAAAGACTACCACCGGTTAAGTAACCACCGGTTCCACTTATTTTACAAATTAAGAAGTTCCACTTCTTAATAAATTATGAACATGAATGATCTTTCACAACGGTTGCTGGAAAAATATAGAGAACGGTTAAAATCCTACCATTTTAGATAAAGACATCCTCTTCCTAAATTAATGCAACCGTTGAAAATAGTTTAAGGCTAATTTGCTTAAGGCAAGAAAAAGAGCGACATTTAATTGGTTGGTTGGTAGATGACAAGTTAACGTTCGCTTCCAGCGTCAGCTGATATCGCAAACTAGGTAGTTGTTGGTAGTGGTGGTAGTTGGTAGTTGATTGGTTCAATAGGATGGTACTGTGCTGTTGGTTTGGTAAGTGGAGAATTCGTAAGATCTGGTCGGGTCGAATGACATGGCAGTGAAACTCGGCCCTGGGTGGTGTGGCGTGAGTTACTCGATCTTCTTCATTCTTCCAAACTCGTTGTGATCGTGGTTATTCTTCTTGATGCTGGTAGTTGAAACGACATTTAATTTCGCGGGGTGCCTTATATAGGCTCCGTACATAGTCGGGAACATCCAGGTGGCGCTGAATACAAAATGGCAGACTTTTCCTTCTTTAAGAATGCAAACAAATGCATTTTAAGCTAATATGACAAAATAAACAATAATTACGATTAATTAATTCAATGAAAAGTTGATTTGGACCATTTTCTTGGAAAATACAATATACAAGGTAAGTGACAGAGGCGTGACTTGCAATTTCACGCATTTATCGATGTACGAGATTTGTTACTATTTATAGATCACGACCGCGATCTTTTCAATGTTTTTTTTACATGTTTATTTAATGAAGGCCTCATTCTGCAGATGAGGAACCGTAACAATATATAGATTAGGGAGCTCTTCACTTCCAGTACTGTTTTGAGATTGTAAAGTCTGACCATTTACTTTCCTGGAGTATTCGATACCATCTTCTGAAAGCTTATCAATGATATCATTGAAATGTTGTACAAGAGCGGTAACATTTTTACAATACCCTCGTACTATATCACGATGTTCAGCTGTATAGGATGATTTCATATTGTCCAACTTGATTGTCCTTTGTCAGAAGAAATAGTCACCGAATGAGCGATTTTCAATATATTAATAACGTTTATTATTTTATTAATAGATGTCAGAAAAGTTGGAGACAAGTTTGTCAGAGTTTTACAAAGAAGTTCTTTCTCAATGTCTAAACAAATAGTATTCCTGTAATTAATTAAGTCAACGTGCAAAGAGTTCCCTACCCTTTCAAAAAGAAAATATCCTTCTTTTTCAATTTTGATTTTTTTGTAATTTTATAATGGGCCATCCTGAAGTATATTTTTATTTACGATGTAATACCTCACACCAGAATTGCATTCGTTAAAACCACATCTGAATTCTGTATTATCCCCGTGATCACTAAGCCTGGCCATGTCCGAGCTTACACCAATACAGGGATAATGGTATCATTCTCCACAGACATCGCAGCATATCAGATCTTCACCATTTTTGTTTTTTTACATATACAAAACACACGCTTACTGCGTTTAATATCATAATCATATAAAAACGATTGTCGTTTTAAAGTCTTCCTTTTCGATATTCTAGGCAATTGAAAACCTAGAAGTAAGTTAACGTTGTAGATAGCCAATGCAAAGTTTAAAAAAAAATAATCATATTAAAGGAAAAGAACAATAATTGAACAGAGCATTAATAGTAAGAGAGTAGATAAAGCATTAGAGTAGTAATAGTAAGAGTAGATTTCGGTGGAGGGGAGGTTTGAATCTCCCAAATGTACAGGCCTAGGATGGAACAAATACTTTATTGAGAAAATGGGATTAAGGGTCTGCATTCAGGCTTTTCTTCTGTTGTGATCTGAAAATAGAAAAAATAATAACTTGCCCGTTGGGCGAGTGGTATAGTATCTGCTAATTAATGATTAGTTTTAGTTTGCTATGAACCAGATTGTCATTAAAGTTCTGATTTTCTGAGTAGGCAACTATCATTTTCTGCTTATAAACATGGGGAAATTTCTCTTGAAGACTCTTGTAGTGGGTATGGACTATCTTGCTTGCTCGATTACTGGTTGTATTAAACGGGACAACAAAGGGTGCTATGCCTGCATAATGATGAATATTGAGTCCTATAGGTCTTGTTGTATTCAATGTCTCAATCCAGTAGGCTTCTCTAGATTGTCGGTATTTGGTGGTTTCATCTTCCGGTAAATCAAGTTCTATACGTTCAATTGGGGTTAGGGTGAGATCGTTTATTGAATGGTAATCGAGGTTGAAATGATTAGAAACGGGCTTGTCTTTCTTTGATTTTATATCTGATCTATGAGCATTGAAACGAGTGCGTAAATTATTCTTAGTTTCTCCTACATATTGTTGGGGCATATCTTACATGAAATTAAATAAATTACATGATAAATGCTCCTGGATCGGATACCTTTCATTAGAAAAGCTACTCATAAAATAATGTGTTTCAGATACAAAGGGACATGTTTTGCATCTACTTGACAAACATGGAGCACTCCTTAAACCCGGAGGAACTTCGGCATAGAGTCTAGTCTTCGCTGCTATTTGCGCTAAAGTAGAGTTTTTTATGTTTCGTAAAAATCGTTTTGAGTATCCACGCTCTTCATCTTCATACGCAAATCTTTTTCCCTACCCTTTCAAAAAGAAAATACCTTCTTTTTCAATTTTGATTTTTTTGTAATTTTATAATGGGCCATCCTGAAGTATATTTTTATTTACGATGTAATACCTCACACCAGAATTGCATTCGTTAAAACCACATCTGAATTCTGTATTATCCCCGTGATCACTAAGCCTGGCCATGTCCGAGCTTACACCAATACAGGGATAATGGTATCATTCTCCACAGACATCGCAGCATATCAGATCTTCACCATTTTTGTTTTTTTACATATACAAAACACACGCTTACTGCGTTTAATATCATAATCATATAAAATATTCATGTGGGCGTATCAAAACACGGTTTGCACTGCTAATTCTACCCTACCCGGAGTGTTAAAGAATAATCTAAAATGAAGCCTATAATAAAACTAAAAAAGTATTTACTATCTAATGAGTAATGGAGTATGGAATAATTAATGTTTCATTTTGTTGATATATTCGCATTTTTTTTTTCAGGAGGACAAGCTTTCAACAGGCTTTCTAGACAGCTTAAATCCTTTAATAAAAAAAATGAAAGATTTCATTCAAAGTTTTAATGAGTTCATTAAAGAAGATTCAGCTTATATACCAGTATCTTTTGACATAATCAAATATACTAAATCTCTCTTCTGGAATGATTTTGTCACAAATTCTTCAGAGCTATTATCACCACAGTTATAACAGTTATAACAAGCTATAAACCTAAAACATTTATTTAAAGATCGAGCGAGGAGCAGGAAATGGTAAAAGAAGAGATGACTTCCACAATTCATTATTTTATGTTTGCTGTCAATCATTGGGAGAATCTCCAGGAAAGATTGTAACCTAAGAGGGCCTATATATTGAATTTAAAGATCTTGAAGAGGGGTTTAAAAAATATATTCACTTTTTATTGAGACTGAAAGACTCGCTTACAAGTAACTGCAAGTAATAATAATATGTTTGATGTTCTGGATAGTGAGTGTGAAGAACTTTCTAACAATGAAGAGCTTATTTAACAAAGATGTTCTCCTCTTGATTACAAGATAGATAGATTGATTTCAAAAGGCAGGGAAAATCGACTATTTTATTTTGATGTTTTTTGCTACTTGAAATAAGGCGTTCTGCTAAATCTACATGATCAATGTTTAATATAATATTATACAATTAATGACTTTTGTGAGGTTGACATGAGGATTTATCAACCTGAAGAGTGTAATATTTACCGAGGCCAAAGGCCGAGGTGAATATTGCATCCCTGAGGGTTGATAAATCCCATGTCAACTGAAACCAAAAGTCATGAATTGTTTTATTAAATGGCAATTGGTGTATTCGCTTTATCGTCAAATTTAGCAAAAAATGTCGAATCACTTCATCTTCAAGTGACGCCATATGCATTTTTTTGTTTACTGTTGTCCTCTGACACATCTCAAGTATGACGTAAAAATATCTTTGACTTTTGCAAAACCAGCTTTGATTGGTGGAAGGTTAAATCTGCATCCAATCAAAATCGCAGATCTAATTTTCGGCAAAGGAGGTGAATATAAAATTTATTCACCTCTTGTGCATAATTGCGCGGTGAATATGATGTTCTATCGAAGGAAGCGATGCACTCTCTCGACCAATGAAAAGAGAGAGATTTTCTAGCCATTTAATAAAATACATTAAATTTAAAGTTCAACATGAATGTGATAAGTTAAAGGGACACATTCACTATTCTGTGACCAATCAAACTTTAGAAAAAGAAACGATATATTTAAACTTAGCTAATCAGTAATGCTGTTCATGTAGCTCACCTTTGAAATTTGATGTAATCAGTATTAGATATAATATGATAATACATGTATTATGTTTACTCTTATAGACAAATGACAAGTTGATTAGCTGCTACCAATATATTGTCAATGTGCTTATATGAATTTAGAGATTCGTTTTACGGTTGAGATCGTTTATGCTTTGTTTTATTATATATACATTTTGATCTAAATGTATGAGTTTAATATGATAAATGTAGTTTTATTTTTTTGTAAAAAGAAATACATCACGTATTAAATTTTAAATGAATTAAAATAAGTAAAATTAGTATGCATTTCTTTCCTCCGATCTTTTCCTTTTAGACCAAGTGACGTATGGCAATTTCAACAAATTGGATTGACATTCAGTTATTTGTGTCTACCGAAACAATTAAAGCACAGTTGTTTCTCCTTGATAATTGTTAAACGTTTCTGATGTTCAATTACGTCTTTGCATTCGATTGATGAATGGGCTCCCTCGCAGTATATGCATTTTCTCTGGTTTGTATTGCTATATTTATTGCCTAGTTTTGTTGAATTATGTGTGCGATTTTTATCTTATCTAACACCAGCAACGAAATTTGTGGTAGGAGTGGCTACTTGACTCGGGTACATGTAGTTAGCTTTACCTAATTCTTGAATTGTCAGCTCTATACATATCGAATCACAGAGTATTTCTATAGTCTAATTATCATTGCAGTTTTCTCTGGTTATATTTGTTCTGAATTCAGGCGGTAATTTACCTAGTAAGATGGGAATCTACAGTGACCCGAACATTTCTTAGCATTGTCCAAGCGATTCAAGACCTCGAATGTAAGCTTCTGATTTATCGTAGAATGATCTGATGCCCTGTAAACGTTTATAAGGCATTGGCAACTTGATGTGCTCGACCACAAAGATTTGACAAAATTTTGACAGTTATAATTGTGATAAGTCATGGCAAGTCCTGAAATTACGCTAGTTCAGTAGTTGTGTCTGGTTTCAAAAACTGATTTTAGACAGTTTCTTTCATAAGTGAAGACAGTTACTCAAACATGAAACTACATGTATTTGATATATAGTGCATAGTTTCAATGCTGAAAAGTAGATTGCTTTTTCAAAATACATGCTTACATTTCCCATTAACACTTTCATTTTCATATATATATTCAGAAAAAATATGTTAAAAATCAAACAATTTGATATATTTGAGCAAAGTAAGAAAATGTGTAATCTGCAAAATAGATCGGAGTGTTTCGGACTTATTTATTAATTTATTAATATGAAATGTAAAAATGTCTTTATGTCAGATACTATCCTATATTTAGTGTCTATATTTCCTCTTGTTATTCTATACTTGTGTGGTATACCAACTCCACAAAAATTGGTGCCGTGATGGAAGAACACTGTTTTAGAAGTAATTAGACATTATTTTCCACACTGTTTTTCAAAATGTGTACACTGTAAAAACAAATTATGAATTTCAACTGGCGAAATGTCTTCGGCCGTTTCTTACTTAAAGGGACAGTCCGAATTTTTTCTACGTCAAAAATTTTTTTTGCTCAAATTTGTGAAAACTTTACACCAAAATCTGTAACTATATGCCCTTTAATGTATCTGAAAGTTTTAACTAAAAATATCCAGCCGTTAATTTTTAAACGCTAAAAACATGCTAAAATTTTTAAAAACCTTACGTAAGGTTTTTAAGTGTGTTATGTTTTTTGGACGCTGATAGGAAACTACTGAACGGATTTGAGTAAAATAAACTCCTAATTGAAGAGAAATGTCCCTCTTGTGTATTTAGAAGGTTTCAGCTAGAAATATTGAGCCATTTAAAGGGCAAACACCAAAACTAGGTCAAATTGCTTAATTAACAATACGTACTCCCTGTTTGAAATTAACCCTTTAAAACCAAATTCAGTTTGATCAAGAAGATATAGAGATACAATAAGCATACTTTAAAAATACTCTCATGTAGCATTTGGGATTTTTTTGATAATCAAACTTTTTTCAAAAAAGCAGAATGGCCCTTTAACATTATGTCTTCATCATTCCTGACTGGTCTACAAAACCTGACAGTGATGATGCACAGAATGTGAGAGGATTTACAGTAGAAAAAGAGCTGGTTTTCGCAGTCTTTTTACAAAAAAAGATTGAAGAATCTCCAATTTTATTGAAAATGGTGAATGGTGATAGATATTCTGAAACTTTCCTTCTATTGGGTGTAATTCTGAGCAAGCTGAAAGTTACAAAAGCGAAAATTACCAATTTAGACAAAGAAATTCAAGACTGGAAAATGATGAATTGGCTGATTTGGATTTTCAGGAAGCTGATTTGTTATCCGATAATCATGCATTACTGATTAATCGCAAGGAAGAATACTACAAAACCCCGAAAGAACGGCCCACGTCAAGTCCCCAATCGTAAACTTGCATTTATTTAACGGGAGGAAGTTTACCATACAGACCCGCAAAATGTTTGAAGATTGTGGAAACTACCTTTAGGCTTCACAATAAAGCAGTTGATACCAAGATACCTTTAATTGATGGTGGTATGTAATATAATAAATCCTCATCAAAACATCGTCTTTCAAAATCAGCAAAATGGACCTGCCCAACAATTGATTGAGAGGACGTTTGGTACAACGGTTTTAAGACCATGTTAGTAATCAATAAAAACAAAATTGCAGATTATTACTTTCAAATTTTATTATTGGGGAAAGTTGATTCAAAATAGGCTGAGAATTTTGGATAAGAGATAGAGATATCGATTCCAAAGTTTCAATCTTTCTCATTTTGAGTTCCAAAATTTCTTCGCGATATGCAGAATCCTCTTCCATCTTTTTTTACCTTTAGCTTCAAATAATCTTGCATATCACCTGAAATATACAAACATTTGAAACTTATGCCTTATTGATATGAAATAGTTAAATTGTCCATCTTGATCTTTCCGTATGAAGTGCTATGAAATATTTCGAATTCACACTCCTGACAAGTGAGAACCAGGTTTGAAAGTCTCATTTAAACTGCAGATTACTATAATACAAGAACCTATGTTATACTTTTATAAGCCCACATGAATATTATTCAATGATTTATTATTATATTTTGACAGTTTAAAAGATTAAAGGGTTACTATAGTATAGTATCCTGTACTCACATGAACAACTCACACTTGAACTTCTTTTAGGTTTCTTCTCAGAATGTCTTTCTGTAATGAATGTAATGGACATCTTTAGTAATGTGACCCTGAAACAAATATGTCGTGTAATGTTGGTAAAGTAAGTAAACGATAAAAAGGATTAACTTAATATTCAATTGAAGCGGTTTGATATATTTTTCAATGAAACGAATTTCAAGGATAAACTTTTATTAGTTCATTGAATATTTAGATAAGTCAAAAATATCCAAGAAATTATATTAAAATTTTGTTATTTTATAATATAAATATTACCTTTGCATTGTGTTTCACTACTACCATCACTACCAGAAATAGATATGGAGCTTTCTGTAGATGCAAAAAAAATAGTTTAATGAAGTTAGGCCTATATTAAAATCAATCAGCTATATCATGGTAATTAATAATAATATTATCTTATATTGGTTAATGCCACTGGCCATTTTTTAGTACTTAAACTTTTCATTAGTTCACAGTTCTATGATTAGAAACACCAATTAATTAAACAATAAGCATGTAAGAAACAAAAAATGAATACTGACCATAAATAACAAATAAAACATATTAAAATAATACATACAAACAAACAATAAAAGGGAAGATAAACTTACCTTTAGAAATAGAGTTAACTTGGTCTAAACAAGATGTATCAACTCCACCTTTAATACTTTCGATGGCAATTGGTGATAGTGTTCCGAGGACCTGAAACGATTTTGAGAAGTGAACTTCAAGGAAATAATGCTAGAATTTTGATTCAAATGTTTTGTGTTGTATATATTTGAAAGGAGTTTTACGTCCTGCTTTCTGCACCTATATGGGCTAATTGAGGACGGACAAACGCCATGTAGTGTGCAATGAGGGAAATTTTGCCAGCACAGCGGCATAAGCCTGCTCTTATTTTCGATTTCCAACTGTCGCGGGATTTTCTTAGCTGGAAGACACTCTAAAAAGCACAAATCTTAAAGGATTAAGATGAAACTTGCTGGAATTGTTCAATATCACCCATGCAAGAACCCTATTGAAAATCAAAAAATATAGAAATATATATATGAATTATTGCCCTTGTTATTCTAAACACTTTGAATTTTAGGTCGTAAATACTTTAGAAGGCATCATTCTTGATAGATTTTAATTAAACTTTTTAGTTTATTATCTGAATGTCGAAAACAAAAATACACAAATAGAAAAAGGTTCATAATAGTACAACCCGACTGGAATTTTTGAACATTCACCCGCCCATGTCAGTTTTTTAAAACAGACTCATATAGGCAAGGTAGAATTAAAGGGATTATGAAGTGGTTTTCTCGACTTTTATGTGTATCGTGGACTGGGAACGGATAGGTCTAATCAAACCCTAGTCTCAGAACAATTTTCAGTAATAGTCAAAACTTTTAAGGCTCATATCGTGTGACCTTGACCTTAAGTGACCTTGTGACTTGAACAAAAGTCATTGCCCTTGATGAGATCTATCAACTGATGTATTCATTTTTTCTGTCCGATGTCTACTTCCGGTTTTTTAGCCATTTGAAAATGTCGAGTTTTGACTTTAAACAGCTCTGTCACGTGACCTAATTCATGTACGTCACAAATTATCTTTCATTATTATCACGCTTTATCTCCTGTTTACAAAAATGTATAACACTAGATATTTCGATCAAAATTGCTTTTTCGAATTTTGTTCTTTGTTCTATAGTAACTCTGCGTGTTTTTTTGGCGGGAAAAAACACGTGTTATCTTAATTACGGATTTCATAAGATAGGTAACAATTTCTTCTTAAGATATGGAAGAACATGACTAACAAAGAAAAAAAATATGATAAAATCGTAACCGGAAGTAACACGCTGGCCACCATCTTGAAATGAACATGTTTTCTTTAAATCGAGAGAAGTGAACAGGGTATCATCCAATTTGTATAATATTGATGTCTAGGGCATTTTCAATCTATGGCCAACAAAATGATGACAGCCAATTTGCTAATTTCGATTATGATGTTTGCCTATTTCCGGTAAAAGATATTCAGAAATGACAAAAATTTTCAAAGCTCATTACACGTTACCTTGGATTTGGGTGACCTTATGACCTGAACAAAAGTTATTGCCCATGATGAGATCTACCCAACGGTGTATTCATTTTTGTTGTCCAATATTTACTTCCGGTTTTATAGCCATTTAACAATTGTTAGTTTGATCTTTGAACAGCTCTGTCACGTGACGTCACGTCACAAAATATCTTCTTTTCTTATTACGCTTTATCTCCTCTTTCCAGTGATATATAACACTAGATATTTTGATCAAAATTGCTATTTGGAATTTTGTTGTTTGTTCTATAGTAACTCTGCGTGTTTTTTTGGCGGGAAAAATACACGTGTTATATGAATTACGGATTTCATAAGATAGGTAACAATTTTTTTTTTTTAACAACGTACGTCACAAAAAAATCGTCTTTTCTTATTATGCTTTATCTCCTCTTGATATATAATAGTAGATATTTTAATCATTTTGCTTTTTTGTAATTTGGAAATTTTGTTCATTGTTCAACTGCGTGGCTTTTTTGGCGCGAAAAAAACACGTGGTTCCTAAATTGTGGATTTTTAAAGAGAGTCGACACATTCTTTTGAAGATATAAAATGACATAACATTCATAGAAAAAAAGGATAAAATTGGACCCGGAAGTAACTAGTAGACCACCATCTTGAAATGACCAGCTTTTCTTTAAATCGATATAAGTGATCAGGATATCATCCGATTTACATAATGTTGATGTCTATGTCATCTTCAATATATTACTATCAAAATGGTGACAGCCGATTTCCTAATTTCGATTAAAAGTTTTGTCTATTTCCGGTTAAAGAAATTCAGCAATAGCAAATACTTTCAAAGCTCAAAACTCGTGACCTTGACGTTTGATGACCTTTTGATCTGAACTAAAGCTATTGCCCTCGATAAAATCTATTAAATGATGTTTTACTTTGTGTTTTCCGATTGTTTACTTCCGGTTTAATAGCTGATTGAAAATTGAGATTTTTAACTATAAACAGCTCTGTCACATGACCTAATTTATATGCAGGACTAAAATACAACCGTTCAAGGATGTTTAAATTGCGCACCGCTCAGTACCGTTATCACGGTTCTAGTTTTCGTTTGGAGTTTTGATTTTGAAGTTGATTTGGATATTTGACATTGTGTGGAATTTTGGAGTTTAGTTTTTGTGTTTGGTTTTGAAGTTTAGTTTTTGAGTTTGGTTTTGGGGTTTAGTTTGTGAGTTTGGTTTTGATATCCTGACGTTGTCTTTGATGTGGTTCATTTATTTTGAGTGTTGCATTTAGTTTTGAAATTTGGTTGCTGACTTACTTACTTCTTTGGTTTTGATATTGATTGAACCGAGTTCGATTTTTTTTTTGTTCTCGTAGTTAATCTTCGATACTTTAAAGATGGTAAGTGGTGATACTAAGATGGATGATGAAGAGGTTTGGAGCCAAAGTCAAAGTCTAAGGAGGATTCGGTGGCATGGATGAAATTTTTTACCCAATCTCAATCGGGCCAGGATGATAAACCTGCAGCACCGATAAGAGAAGATAGGGATAACCTTTGCGTATTCTTCCCACACCGTCCAAATTGTCTACTTTTTCAGGGGATCCTACTAGGATAGCAGACAGGTTGTTTTTGCATCTTTAAAGGGTGAAGCTGCTAGGATTGCAATTCGTCTTGGACATGGGATTTCCCTAAACAAACTTCTAATTAAGTTAGAAAGTGTTTTTCGTACTGTTGATGAGTCGCAAAGTATTATTGCAGAATTTTACGTTTCTACTCAGAAAGCAGATGAGACTGTTGCTGCTTGGGGGGTGCAGACTAGAAGATCTGTTGCAGAAAGCATTAGATCAGGGGGAATCGTTTAAAAAGACAACAGAACGCAATATGCTTAGAACAAGATTCTATCAAGGATTAAGATCAGACTTAAAACTAAGGGCAGCTCATAAATATGATGCAATACCTGACTATGATATATTCATGGTTAGAGTTCGTAAGATTGAACGTGAGCATCAAGGGGGTAATAGTATGCCCGGAAAGAAGACTGCACAGGTTAAAATGACATCAAAGAAGGAAAAGCAACCTCAAGGTGACAATCAAGAAAGTGTTTTAAAAGCATTGGTCGTGTCTTTGGCGACTTCAGTTAAAGAGTTAAAAGATGAAAGGAAGAGTATACTGCCCTGCTAAGGTAAAAGGCAGTAAGTGCAATTTTGGCCAAAATGAAGTTTTATATAAATCTGAATCAGCAGTATCTCAGCATCATTTTAATATGACCCCCTTAGTGATATATCGAGCTATTTTCGAGATTTAGGGGTAGTCAACGGGGCAGTATCTGTATATTCACCGTATAAAACTGAGGCAGATGATAAACCAAAGTACTGTTACAGTGAAATTATGTTACTTAAAATGCCATTTAATAACCCTGATTCAATGCCACACAAAGGCTAACTTACTGTGTTTGAGATGTTGACATAAACAATCAAGGCAAAAATAGTCCGTAACGAGAAAATGCATTAGAAGGGAAGGGGTGGGGGGTGTCGGTGAGGATGAGGTGTCTCTCAGGGACTAGGCCGAGTTCCCTTGAGGCCTGGGTGGGGGTACTAGAGGTGCTCAAATGCAACTGATTTTAGCTGGCCTGAGAAATTTTAGAATTGAGAGGGCTTAATTTTAACTTCAAAATTGTCTTTTCAAAGGCGTGTAGGGGGTGTGTGGGTCGGTGGGGGAGGGTTGGCCACTGGACAATACCCTGTGTTTCTAATTGAGTGGTCGAATAAAATTATAACATCATTTATACAAGTTTTTGTTGACTGGCTAAATAAGACGCATCAATTTTGTTTTTCAGGGTCAGTAACAACAGGTTTCAATGGTAAAAATCCCGTTACAGCTGCCAGCCTGTTTGCCACCATGACAGAAGACAGTTTCCCTAAGGAAAACCAACACCTAGTGGATACAACACCTTAAGTTTAATACATGAGAGTTATCCTGCAGAAAACAAAGAAAATGTAATCGAAGATCCCCTATACGAAAGTGAATTAATAAAGGAAGATGTACCTCTTAATCCCTATGAAGAACAACATGATTTAGTTGACTTATTGTTTCCTTTGATAAGCGAGGTTGAGCCAATTGAGTCGGAAACTGCCAACATAAATCAGAATGAACAGTCTGTACCCCTGGAAGAATCACAGGTTTTGATGGAATTGGTAAATTTCAGTGTTCCTCAAAACATACCAGAACAGGACGAAGCAATTGTGGATGATATCACTGACCCAGATTTCAACCCAGATGACACACATACATCAGATTCACAGAGTGATGAAAATCCTACTGAATTAGACAGGGATGATGCCACAGATCATCAGAAAACAAAACGAATTCGACTGAGCGCAGATAAGTTAGACAGGGACAGGAAAAAACATCCAATCCAACAATCCTGTGAAGGTAGCGGGTGTTAAAAAAATTGTTCGCAGTTTTTATCACAGAATCGTCGCCAGCAGATATGGGAGTTGTATTGGGGAATGACATATAATGAAAGAAAATCATGGTTATTATAAACAATTGATAGATTTTCTAAGGTAAAGTGCACAAAAGGGGATCATGTGAGTCGCCGACACCTGAGTTATCGATATAAGCTTAAAACTACAGAAGGTCTTACGCATAGACTTTTTTCCTGACTACTTTAGGGTACCATAAGAAAAATGACAAAGCAGTTATCACCGCATTGCGTAGCACGGGAAACATAATTGCCAAGAAAGATCGTAGAGGTGGACACGAACCTGCCAACAAGATTAACAGAACAGTTCTTCACCAGCACATTGAGTCGTTTCATCCATGCGTGAGCCACTACAGACGAGAACATGCCCCCTCCGAAGGTATTTACCCAGTGACGTGAACATCACTTCAATGCATGCTGACTTTAAAGATAAAAACAGAGGTTTCAAGTGCTCATATGACGTCTACAGATCAGAGGTAAAAAAGATGAAAATTAGGCTAAACTAGGGGAAGAGAGCTGCGAGATATGTGAAGAATTTCACATGAACAAACATGGCCACGATCATCTCGTCACCATTGAGGCACTTCAAACCATCATAGATGATGAAGCTGAACCCGGTGCAAGAGATAATCTTGATTGTGAAAGATGCAAATCTTGGGTAAAACATGTGCAAGCAGCCAAATTGAGCAGGAAGCATTATCAGAACGATGCTAATCAAGATTTTCCCGGTGACGTCAGTGTGCGTAGTGTTGATTTACAGAAGGTTATAATGCTGCCTCGAATGCCCGGTAATAAATCAGCATTATTTACTAAGCGAATAATCGCGTTCCATGAAACTTTCTGTTGGCAAAAGAGCGAAGAGGAAGCACAAGAAAAATACCGTGTCGGTAGTTTGGCATGAAGCGATTGGTGGGAGAAAACAAGAGGAAATTACATCAGCATTTGTAAAGGCTCTTCAGCACGAGAGGGATGTTAGCCATATTATATTCTGGTTGGATAACTGTGCCGCCCAGAATAAAAATTGGTGCTTGTTTTCAAGTTTGGTAGCTATTATTAATGACGTGAGTATAAGCGCACAAGATATAACTCTGAAATACTTTGAGCGTGGACATACATTCATGAGCGCCGACTCAATTCACCATGGTGTTGAAAAAGAAATGTCTAACAAACCTGGTGGAAATGTCTATGATTTTTCTGATTTTGTAAAAGTGGTGGCGGATTCTAATTCGGGGTACATGGATATTCTTCAGCTAGAACCTGATGATATTAGGGGCTGGGTTGGTGGTCAATCTGCTGCTAAGCTAAAGAAACCCAGGCCTATGCTTGCAGATGTTGTCCAAGTACAAGTAAGACGTGGGTCCAGACTCCTTTTCTATAAAACCAACCACGATGAAGATTTCAGAGACATGGATTTTCTTAAAAAGAACTTCAGGCTAGACAATCCACCTCCGTTGAGAAATGGATTTAGAGGGGTCAGCCAACAGAAAAAGGACGATATAATTGTAAAACTGTGTCCAATGATGCCAGAAAATCGTAGAGACTTTTGGGAAAATCTGAGTGTTGATAACAGCTCAGACGACCTCTAAGTCCAAACGAACTAAATATTTGTATTTAATAAATGTTGTTATCATATTTCAATATAATTAAATATACAAAATCATTTATTATTATTCGATTCAAACTTAATGTCTGAGGATGAGCCCACATGCTACAGATGTGGTAAGAAGGGTCATTTAGCATATGGTTGTAGGTCGAAAACGCCTTTAAACTCCAGGATATCTTCGTCGAGGGGCAGACGATAGGCAATGGTGTTGGCCCTAACAAAGACTTGGTAGGCTGTAGCAATCCGGCCGAAGTTTTTATTAACAACCAACCTGGTATAGCTTTGTTCGACACAGGCTCTCAGGTATCTATAGTTTGTGAGACATTTTTTACGAATCATATGGAATCTTCATGTGTGTTTCGGGTGGCAATCCGGTTCCATACCTTGGATTAGTGGAGGCATCCATTTCTGCATATTTCTTGTAGTTCAGGACACACCATATCATGCAGATGTGCTTATAATTCTTGGAACTAATATTCTGGAATGTTTAATGAATAAAACCAAGGATGCCTATAGTGTTAACTTTTATAACTGCATTAAATATGATAAAGCTTGGGTTTTAGCTTTCAAGTGTATAAAGTTAAACATTAAACATAAATATGAGTTGGTATGTTCTGGTTTGGTAAAATCTGCAGAGATAAAATCTATTTGCCTGTACAGTAATAGATCTACTGTTGTTCTTTGTCTGAAAATCAGTATGATATATCTGGAAGATGTAATCATATTTTCAGACACCTATGAGCAGCATTTGGAGCGATTAAAGTTAGTGTTTGAACGCTTTGATGCATGTGGTCTCAAACTGGCTCCTAAAAAATGCAAATTTTTCCAGCAAGAGGTAAAATATTTAGGCCATATTGTTACACCTGATGGAGTACGAGCAGATCCAGACAAAACAGCAAAATTTAGTGAATGGAAAACACCAACTAATCCAGACGAGCTACGAAGTTTCCTAGGTCTGGTGGGATATTATAGAAGGTTTGTGAAGGATTTCTCGAAGATAGTCAAACCTTTAAATGCATTGTGGGTCGGGAGCCCAACTTCTAAGAAGAGGGGGGGGGGGGGGAAGGTATCATCTAGTGCTTCTCCAGTGTGGAGTTGGAATAGTGAGACTGAACAGGCTTTCACAGACTTGAAGCAAGCTTTAATTACACCTCCAGTTTTAGCTTACCCTGATTATACAAAACCATACATCCTGCATACGGATGCCAGCAGTAGAGGTCTAGGTGCTGTATTGTACCAGGTTTCGGATGGGAAGGAACGTGTAATAGCATATGCCAGCAGAAGCCTGAATAAGTCAGAGAGGAATTACCCTGAACATAAGTTGGAGTTCTTATCGTTGAAATGGGCCGTGACTGATAAATTCCATCACTATCTCTATGGTAACTCTTTTACTGTTTTCACGGATATCAATCCTCTGACTTATGTCCTAACATCAGCCAAATTAGATGCCACAGGGCATAGGTGGTTGGCTTCACTAGAAAGTTACACGTTTAACATAGACGCTGATTGTTTGTCAAGGCTACCAGAGCAGTCTTTTGAGTATAGATGTATATCACACGAATCGATACAGGCTTTAAAAGGTATTCTGCTGGATGAACAGGAAGGATACGTTTCATGTTTGGCTATTATGTCATCCCTGATTTGTCTTTAACTGATGCCAGTTCAGCAGAGACATCCATAGATTGGTCATTGAAACGGCAGAATGATAAGATTATTAGCCCTGTATATCGTGCAGTCAAGGAAGGTAAGAAACCACCAGGAAAACCATCATCATCAGAAGCTGTATATTATAGAGAGTTTGATAAGATGACAATACTTTACATAACATCTACTGATTCTGCAGGTAAGTATGTGAATAAACTTGTCATACCAACGGATATGCGAGTAGAAGTTCTAAAGGCAGCTCACGACAACATGGGACACCTGGGACGGGATAAGACAATATATCTCCTTCGAGACAGAGTTTTCTGGCCTAAGATGTTTGCTGATGTAGAAGAGTATGTCAAAGGCTGATCACAACAAAAGATGACCCAAGGCTGTCTCAGATAAAAGAAATTATGGAATGGTTCAGAAATTGCAGGAAGGGAGTAAATGAATTAAAGGATATTAAAGATGATTTTAAGAGTAAAATGTTACCATGTAGGCAATACATAGATGACATTGACAACATGCTTACCACTTTCCCAGCTGTTTGTGAACAACATTTAAAAGAATTTAAAATTGGAAGCATAAAACCATCTCGTTTCAATAATGAAATTGTTGAAAACTTTTTTTGCCAGCAAAAAGGAGTCTATAATGGGAATAATAACAACCCAACTTACAACAATTATTGTAAATCTGTTAACTAAGCTTGATTATATTTTGAAATTAATGGTTAAAATCACATAATACAAATTGCATGGTGTTTTGATACTTGATCGTCGACTATAAAAAAAGGGTTTTAGAATCGACATACCGGTCTACAATGATTGTCTTAATCTGTTAACTTGTCATTTTTTTAGAGTGCTATGTATCTAATTGATCAAGATTTCTGTTAGGTTTAATACAAAATTGGAATCAGAAAATTAAATAGGTTTAATATTGGAAATTCTAAACTGATTTTTAAGTAACTTTCAGACTAAGGATACGTTCTCGAAACAACAACGTTGCCTGCAGTATACAAACGGAATCCAATAAAGCATACAATTAGCGTATACCATAAGTACTGTAATGACAGGTTATTATTGAAGAGCGCAAACGTTTGATATTTTGTATGTGTTGTAGTAGTTGTAAAATATATATAACTTATAAGGTTGTTTTCTGTATTTATCAGTAAGCTGAGCATTATAGTTATGACATCTGCATAAGTTGAGAATATCTTTCTTCTTTTGATACTTCAAAGATAAGATTTTCCATCGAATTTTTTAAATAATTATATGAACAGGTTGATATTTTTCCCGAAATTGTACCTATTCGCCCACTGCATCTGTCGAATTAATTCAGTGTTGAATTGTTCAATAACAAAAAAAAACTAGAACCGTGATAACGGTACTGAGCAGTGCGCAATTTAAACATCCTTCAACGGTTGCATTTTAGTCCTGCATATAAATTAGGTCATGTGACAGAGCTGTTTATAGTTTAAAATGTCAATTTTCAATCGGCTATTAAACCGGAAGTAAACATCGGAATACACAGAGTAAAACATCATTTGATATCGAGGGCAATAGCTTTGGTTCAGATCAAAAGGTCATCGAACGTCAAGGTCACGAGTTTTGAGCTTTGAAAGTGTTTGCTATTGCTGAATTTCTTTAACCGGAAATAGACAAAACCTTTAATCGAAATAAGGAAATCGGCTGTCACCATTTTGTTAGTAATATATTGGAAGATGCCATAAACATCAACATTATGTAAATCGGATGATATCCTGATCACTTATATCGATTTAAAGAAAAGTTGGTCATTTCAAGATGGTGGTCTACTAGTTACTTTCGGATCAAATTTTATCCATTTTTTTCTATGAATGTTATGTCATTTTATATCTTCAAAAGAATGTGTCCACTCTCTTTAAAAATCTACAATTTAGGAACCACGTGTTTTTTCGCGCCAAAAAAGCCACGCAGTTACTTTAAAACAATGAACAAAATTTCCAATTAAAAAAAAAAGCAAAATGATTAAAATATCTACTATTATATATCAAGAGGAGATAAAGCATAATAAGAAAAGACGATTTTTTGTGACGTACGTGAATTAGGTTCAAACTGACAATTTTCATTTGGCTATAAAACAAGAAGTAAATATTGGACAACAAAAATGAATTCACCATTGGATAGATCTCATTTCGGGCAATAACTGTTTTTCGGATCATAGGGTCAACAAATGGCAAGGTCACAAGTTATGAGCTTTAAAAGTGTTCCAATAATTGCTGAATATCTTATACCGGAAATAGACAAACACCATAATCGAAATTAGCAATTCAGCTGCCCTCATTTTGTTGGCAATAGATTGAAAATGCCATAAACATCAAAATTATGGTGGCCAACGTGTTACTTCCGGTTACGATTTTGTCATATTTTTTTCTTTGTTAGTCATGTTCTCCTCCTGGAAAGAGGAGATAAAGCGTAATAAGAAAAGAAGATATTTTGTGGCGTGACGTCACGTGACAGAGCTGTTCAAAGTTCAAACTAACAATTTTTAAATGGCTATAAATCCGGAAGTAAATATTGGACAACAAAAATGAATACACCGTTGGGTAGATCTCATCATGGGCAATAACTTTTGTTCAGGTCATAAGGTCACCCAAATCCAAGGTAACGTGTAATGAGCTTTGAAAATTTTTGTCATTTCTGAATATCTTTTACCGGAAATAGGCGACATCACAATCGAAATTAGCAAATTGGCTGTCATCATTTTGTTGGCCATAGATTGAAAATGCCCTAGACATCAATATGATACAAATTGGATGATACCCTGTTCACTTCTCTCGATTTAAAGAAAACATGTTCATTTCAAGATGGTGGCCAGCGTGTTACTTCCGGTTACGATTTTATCATATTAACTTTCTTTGTTAGTCATGTTCTTCCATATCTTATGAAGAAATTGTAACTTATCTTATGAAATTCGTAATTAAGATAACACGTGTTTTTTCCCGCCAAAAAAACACGCAGAGTTACTATAGAACAAAGAACAAAATTCGAAAAAGCAATTTTGATCGAAATATCTAGTGTTATACATTTTTGGAAACAGGAGATAAAGCGTGATAATAATAAAAGATAATTTGTGACGTACATGAATTAGGTCACGTGACAGAGCTGTTTAAAGTCAAAACTCGACATTTTTAAATGGCTATAAAACCGGAAGTAGACATCGGACAGCAAAAATGAATACATCAGTTGATAGATCTCATCAAGGGCAATGACCTTTGTTCAGGTCACAAGGTCACTCAAGGTCAAGGTCACAGGATATGAGCCTTTAAAGTTTTGACTATTACTGAAAATTGTTTACCGGAAATAAAAAAATAAAATGAATCGAAATTCAAAAATCCGCTTCCCATGTTTTGTTAGCAATCGACTGTAGATTCCATACACATCATTTTTATTCAAATCGGATGATTCCCTGATTTTGATTTTTCAACCCGGTTTCCCCCTGTCAGTGATGCAGGTCAGAGGGGCTGACATGGAAAAGCGTCTAGTCGTTCGGATGGGACAATAAACCGAGGCCCCGTGTGCTATTGGCTGTGCACGTTAAAGATCCCTCGACAGTTGGAAATCGAAAATAAGAGCAGGCTAATGCCGCTGTCCTGGCAAAATTTCCCTCATTGCACACTGCATGGCGTTTGCCCGTCCTCAATTAGCCCATATAGGTGCAGAAAGTAGGACGTAAAACTCCATTCATTTCATTTCATTTCATTTCATTTCCCTGATTTTGAATTTCGATTTAAAGTAAACTCAGTCAGTTCAAGATGGCGGCCGATACGAAACAGCTGTGTCAGATTTTATCATTTTATATTTTGTGAATAATGATTTCTAGCACATTGCAAAACGATTTTTTAGAATATCTTCATTATTCCGGAAGTTGACATTTCAACTTTACAAGCGAATGACGTCAAAACCGGAAGTGATATAATATTTTTGAAAAGATCATTTTGTTTGTCATCAAAATGTCTATGCATATGTAAGTTTTCATATTGATCAAAATAAAATTGCAAAAGTTGAAAAAATTGTCAAAAAAGTGCTTCAAAAAGTCAGCGACAAAGTTTTAAAAATGCATGTTTTTAAACACCCAATTTGAAGACAATCGGTTAATAAAATAAACAAAACAAATTCCATCAAAATCGGTTGAAAATCAGAGATGAAAATGGTAAAAACATTAAATTGGGCTTATTGGCCATACGTCATTTCCTGTTGGACAAAAATGCATCATTTTATATTCACCTAATATCGTGCAGTTAGGCATAGTAAAAAAATATATGAGATAATGTGTGGCATGCTCCCTTCTTACCGAATTAGCGTGACCAGAAGTAGACAAAAAAAAAAACATACATTATGAAAACAAAGCAGTGCGTTCGCTAGAACGCACTGCAAAAAAAAAAAAAAAAATAGGCCATACAATATCGATGAAATTCAAGATAAGGTCCTAATAATATCCACCAAAAGGCCCGTCTTGCATTCTACCGAAGTGCCAGCGAATACAATTCGGTCAGTGTGTCCCAAGCTTGAGATATTATACTGGTGTAACTAGACATAAATTGAATTAAATTTTATTTAAATCTATATATATATATATATATATTATATATCTCATTCTTTTTTAATTTTTTTGCCTTTAATAATGTTTAGGCCTACACGTACGAAAGCCTTTTAGACACACCTAAAAAAAATATTTATAATTTTATTTTTTTGAAAATATTTTTCACAACTCGAAATTTCGGATTCCACAACTCGAAATTTCGGATTCCACAACTCGAAATTTCGAAATTTCGGACTCCACAACTCGAAATTTCGGATTCCACAACTCGAAATTTCGGATTCCACAACCCGAAATTTCGGATTCCACAACTCGAAATTTCGGACTCCACAACTCGAAATTTCGGTTTCTGCAATTCTAATATCAGAGCTGTTTTTAGTATAAAAAGGTGTTCTAAACCCTAGGTTATTAGGACACCATGTAGGCCTTCGGTGATGCGATGCGTTAATTTCACCACAAAGGTGAAAACACATACATGCAGTTTGTCGTCCAGTGCGGCGATGCGATGCGTTCATTTTACCGCAGCGTTTTACAGGATCGAAACTAACATAGTAACAAGGGTATGCACTTGACATGACACATACATGCTGTTGCGGTGTGTTGTTATATTTCTCCGCTGAGTTTCACCGGTGAAACGCAGCGGAGTTGCAGATGATTTCCATCAAGGTGAAAACACACGCGGGTGCGATGCCTATGTTGCGGCAGGTAGGACACATACGCGCGGTTAAATTTGACTGAACGTCGACGTTCATTCAACATCAGACTTCATGGATATCGGAGGAGGACGTTTCCCCACAATGACGAGTGATAATTATGAAAATCAACTGCGGCACCAATCTCCTTTCCTGAAGAAGTGAAAGGCAGAAAATATTTTAGATTTCCGAAGCCAATTTTTACTACGCATGAATCGCTACATGGAGCGATTAAGTTTACAGCATCGAAGCCATTCGCAACTGCGTGAAAAATCGCATGTCGTATCCGGACATATGGAAGCACCCTCGTTCGTATACATGCTTTTCTATTTTTGCCGGATTGGCTAACGCATGACGCATGCCGTTGCCGCTTAAGGCGAAACACATACATGCGGATGCGATGCCTACGTTGCGGTGATACGGTGGGATACAGTGGCGGCAGGTATGACACATATGCGCTGTTAAATGTGACTGAACGTCGAACGTTCGTTCAACCTCAGTCATCGTTGATGTCTCGCAGGAAGAAGTTTCCCCACAATGACGTGTGGAAATAATGGAAAACACCTGCGGCATCGCTGTGTTTCACCGGACAAACGTAGCGGGGAAATATAACAACATGTATTTGTCCGGTGCGGCGATACGATGCGTTCATTTCATCGTAGCGTTTTACCGGATCGAAACTAACAATGGTATGCACTTGACATGACACATACATGCTGTTGAGGTGCGTTGTTATATTTCTCCGCGCTTTTTTATACTAAAAACAGCTCTGATATCAGAATAGCAGAACCCGAAATTTCGAGATGTGGAATCCGAAATTTCGAGTTGTGGAGTCCGAAATTTCGTCTTGTGGAATCCGAAATTTCGAGTTGTGGAGTCTGAAATTTCGAGTTGTGGAGTCCGAAATTTCGAGTTGTGGAACCCGAAATTTCGAATTGTGCAAAATATATTCCGAAAAATAAAATTATAAATATTTTTTTTTAGGTGTGTCTAAAAGGCTTTCGTATACACGTTCTGTCACTTTGGTCCTGAAAATTAAAATGATATATTCATTTTATGTTACGAAATTTTAAGTTGGTTTTGGGCTATAAAATATGAGGATGCTAATCTACTTTTGCGCTAACAAATTGTCCTGATGAAACCACAGCAGGGTAAAATAGGCCTAGACATCAAACTTTAAAAAATAAAAAAAACTTCTGTAATGCAACATTTTCATTTTTAGGTCTGTTTCTCAGATAACCGCAAATTGGCTACAAAATGATCTATTCAATATAATACAGTAGTGTCTTCACAATAGCCTCTGAAAAATTATGATATAAAATATGAATAGTCTTTCTAACCGATTCTAATTAATGGAAATAGTCTAACTTTCTTTAATCTGTATGTTCTGTCATATTAGCCTATAGGAGTTATATATACGAATACTTACATCTTTATAATATCCTCCCCTTTCGGGAGTATACCGTATTTTCCGTAGCATTGCGTAATTATTTCTTCTCGGACTTTTTTAATCGCCATGTCCTTACAAATGACTAAACACAGTGGTCTTTAAAAAAAATACATAGTTTAATGAATGAAATTAAGTGAACAACTACTTCTCCAGATGGTCCACCTTCGATGTTGATCAGAAAATGAAACTCCTTTGCAAGTAGATTCGGTCCTGAATATTGTAAAACAAAAAAAATAAAAAACTTGAGAGTTTAGGTATTGCTTTGACCGAGTCAACTATATTAATTTGTTTTTCTTCAAAATGATTGATCAATACCGACACAGCCTACAATATTGTCAACCAATTTGGTTCGAGAATCTGACAAGGACAAAGCACTAAATCATTTAACTGAGTGGGACGATAATCTTAATCTATCGATTAAAGGAAGTTTCAATGGTTAAATATCGAGTTTTATGCATACGAGCCTCAGAGAACAAGGGCTTCTATGTAGAAAACGCGACCACTCACCCATCCCAATCAATGCCCACGATTTCTATTCTACCATCGTAAGCTACAAACATAGAATATTAAATGTAATGAGAAACAAATTATTATAATTTTAATACGCACAATTAATTTCTTTAATCTGTATATGTTCTGTCATATTAGCCTATAGGAGTTATATATACGAATACTTACATCTTTATAATATCCTCCCCTTTCGGGAGTATACCGTATTTTCCGTAGCATTGCGTAATTATTTCTTCTCGGACTGTTTTAATCGCCATGTCCTTACAAATGACTAAACACAGTGGTCTTCATAGTTAATGAAATACATAGTTTAATGAATGAAATTAAGTGAACAACTACTTCTCCAGTTATAACTAACAGTTATAGCATCAGAATTAGCAATAGGATATGCAACTAAAAATTTGCTAAACACATCAACAGCTGTAAATATAAAACAATCTTCTTTAAGTGTTTTTGGTAATGGACCATAAAGATCAACCTGCTAAACTGCAAAATGTAAATTTGGAGGAGTAGGATAAGCCACAATATCTGACTTTGTATGAGCTTTGGTACTAAGTTTGGGAAAATAAGAATCTTTGATTCGATCAGCTGTGTCTTGAATGCCACCATGACCACCAAGAGAGGAATCGTGATATAATTGCAAAAGTTGATTGACTAAAACATAACGTACAACGAGTTGATACTAGTAATTACTCAAAAGTTTACCACGTTTTGATTTGGCAATACAAGAATGAAATAAGATACCCTCAAATACCATATAATCACTAGATTCTAAAATTAAACGTTCTGTTGCTTTTTGAGAATCAGGTAATAAATTGTGAACAAGATAATCAATAATACGTTTCAAATATGAATCATTATTTTGCAACTCACGAAAATTAGAAATGCTAAAATCAAAATGTTTGATAAGTTCAATATTCTCAATATATAATTGCTGATTTATGTCAGAGTCGTGAAAAACACTCGACAACTCAGGATCAACAGTAGTCTCATTGCTATCAGTATTGACTTGAACACTTAAAATCGTGGGATTACAAGATAATGAATTAGGGTCACAAGATGCAACTGGGGAATCGTCACTACCACTGTCTTCAGTATCCGCATCATTAATTGAATCCTGTTCAGATAACTGAATAACATTACAAGTAATATCTGGACGAAATAATTCCCGGAAATCAACACCTCCAGGCAATGTGATACGATTTACATTATCAGTTACATAAGGGAAATGAGGATCTTCCTCATTGCCTGATGATCACATTCAATTATAAAATGACGACCTCGTAGATAAGGCGAACAATCTAAAATACTGGTAGTAACTATCTTTTCATCTAAAGGTTCAGAAAACTCTGAAATAGGATAAGCTTGATATAATATATAACCAATATCGAGGCTAGATGAATCTACACTTAGTTTAAAAGGCAAATCATACCTAGGAAAAGCTAAAACCTCAGAACATAAAAGGGCTTGTTTCAAATTTTCAAAAGCTGACTGATGAGTTGTCTCCCATGTGTAAGAAATATTTGTCTTAAGTAAAGTATAGTAATAACACTATAATGAGATTTAAATTTCCTTAACCAATAAGTTAATCCTAAGAAACGTTGTAATTCTTTAACAGACTTAGGAACATGGTAATTCTGAAAAACTGTGACTTGATTTTGTGGTGGTCTAATGCCAGTAGCTGAAATTTCATGTCCACGATACCCCCCCCCCCCTTTTTTTGAGCAAAATAACATTTTTTGGGGGTTGAGCTATAAGCCAGCTGTACGAAGACGATCAAGGACAGTAACAATATCTTTGATATGATTTTGAAAAGTTGAACTATAAATCAAAATGCCATCAAGGTAGCACAATACGGAGTGAAAAGTTAAACCATGCAACATTTTTAGATGCTAACAAGATTCGTGTTTACTGCTGAACAGAGCGTCTTTGCAATATTTTCTAGGGGAGTGCTTTAATTGATGTTGATATTTAAACTCCCATATGGAAAACCAATCACATATTCACCAATGTTTAACGTCTTATTGTAAAAGTTTAACTGTGGTTGACGATAAAGGCAAGTTACATTCCTTAATATAATTTTCAAGAGTATCTTGGTCACTCTACAGGCTCTTTTGATGAAGATTCTTGAAAGTAAACTAGCTACAACTTTTGCACACTTTACAGGCAACGGTTTCACCATTTATGTCCACACATAGTATGTAAGCATATTATATTGTCGTCCGTCTGTTGTTAAAAAACGGCCATGATGCAATTCTCTATATAACACTAAATACGAAACAAATGGGCAACAAACAGACTTTGAACTTGCAGCCATCCGAGCTATTCCACTGCCACAAATACGTTCCAGTGAAATGTTGACGGTTACAGATTATATTTTGCTTCAGGTGCATTCATTTAACGGGAGGACGCTAAATGCCGCTAAATGTTTGAAGATTGTGGAAACTACCTTTAGGCTTCACAATAAAGCAGTTGATACCAAGATACCTTTAATTGATGGTGGTATGTAATATAATAAATCCTCATCAAAACATCGTCTTTCAAAATCAGCAAAATGGACCTGCCCAACAATTGATTGAGAGGACGTTTGGTACAACGGTTTTAAGACCATGTTAGTAATCAATAAAAACAAAATTGCAGATTATTACTTTCAAATTTTATTATTGGGGAAAGTTGATTCAAAATAGGCTGAGAATTTTGGATAAGAGATAGAGATATCGATTCCAAAGTTTCAATCTTTCTCATTTTGAGTTCCAAAATTTCTTCGCGATATGCAGAATCCTCTTCCATCTTTTTTTACCTTTAGCTTCAAATAATCTTGCATATCACCTGAAATATACAAACATTTGAAACTTATGCCTTATTGATATGAAATAGTTAAATTGACCATCTTGATCTTTCCATATGAAGTGCTATGAAATATTTCGAATTCACACTCCTGACAAGTGAGAACCAGGTTTGAAAGTCTCATTTAAACTGCAGATTACTATAATACAAGAACCTATGTTATACTTTTATAAGCCCACATGAATATTATTCAATGATTTATTATTATATTTTGACAGTTTAAAAGATTAATAAGTTACTATAGTATAGTATCCGGTACTCACATGAACAACTCACTAGAACTTCTTTTAGGTTTCTTCTCAGAATGTCTTTCTGTAATGAATGTAATGGACATCTTTAGTAATGTGACCCTGAAACAAGTATGTGTAAGGTTGGTAAAGTAAGTAAACGATAAAAAGGATTAACTTAATATTCAATTGAAGCGGTTTGATATATTTTTCAATGAAACGAATTTCAAGGATAAACTTTTATTAGTTCATTGAATATTAAGATAAGTCAAAAATATCCAAGAAATTATATTAAAATTTTGTTATTTTATAATATAAATATTACCTTTGCATTGTGTTTCACTACTACCATCACTACCAGAAATAAATATGGAGCTTTCTGTAGATGCAAAAAAAAAATAGTTTAATGAAGTTAGGCCTATATTAAAATCAATCAGCTATATCATGGTAATTAATAATAATATTATCTTATATTGGTTAATGCCACTGGCCATTTTTTAGTACTTAAACTTTTCATTAGTTCACAGTTCTATGATTAGAAACACCAATTAATTAAACAATAAGCATGTAAGAAACAAAAAAAGAATACTGACCATAAATAACAAATAAAACATATTAAAATAATACATACAAACAAACAATAAAAGGGAAGATAAACTTACCTTTAGAAATAGAGTTAACTTGGTCTAAACAAGATGTATCAACTCCACCTTTAATACTTTCGATGGCAATTGGTGATAGTGTTCCGAGGACCTGAAACGATTTTGAGAAGTGAACTTCAAGGAAATAATGCTAGAATTTTGATTCAAATGTTTTGTGTTGTATATATTTGAAAGGAGTTTTACGTCCTGCTTTCTGCACCTATATGGGCTAATTGAGGACGGACAAACGCCATGTAGTGTGCAATGAGGGAAATTTTGCCAGCACAGCGGCATAAGCCTGCTCTTATTTTCGATTTCCAACTGTCGCGGGATTTTCAAACGAGGGGGGGGGGGGGGGGCACGTCTCATTCTTAGCTGGAAGACACTCTACAAAGCACAAATCTTAAAGGCTTAAGATGAAACTTGTTGGAATTGTTCAATATCACCCATGCAAGAACCCTAGTGAAAATTAAAAAATATAGAGATATATATGAATTATTGCCCTTGTTATTCAAAACACTTTGAATTTTAGGTCGTAAATACTTTAGAAGGCATCATTCTTGATAGATTTTAATTAAACTTTTTAGTTTATTATCTGAATGTCGAAAACAAAACTACACAAACAGAAAAAGGTTCATAATAGTAGAATCCGACTGGAATTTTTGAACATTCACCCGCCCATGTCAGTTTTTTAAAACAGACTCATATAGGCAAGGTAGAATTAAAGGGATTATGAAGTGGTTTTCTCGACTTTTATGTGTATCGTGGACTGGGAACGGGTAGGTCTAATCAAACCCTAGTCTCAGAACCTGGATTTATTTTTAGCTAAGCTTATCAGTGTTATAGTGTTCACAAATCACCCGTGAAATTTGAGTCAAAAATACGACTCGAATTATTTTAGTGAGACTGTAGTTAGAAGTGAGTTACAAAAACAAATATAGAAAATGAAAGATAAATGTTTAGGTAGGGGTATAATTGAAAGGTTATGCGATTTGTATATAGTTTTATTAGAAAGGCTATTAACATAATATTCAATGCCCAAATAGAGCGTTGGAAATGTTTAAATGGTAAAAACAAAAAAATGAAATAATAAAAACAGATAATTATAGCTAAAAATCTTGTATAACAAATTGAAAAACAGTAATTAATTTATAAAAAATAAAACAAAAAAGAACCCAGATATTATTAGTTGCCTAGCAAGAATAATAACATGTAATATATAAAAAAAGATAACATTAATAGTTTCACTCTTTCAGTGTTTGCAAGTCCAAAATACTACTCGTATTTAGTTCGACTATACCTTATTTATATAGATCAGGGCTTGCCATGCAAAGTGACATTTGTCGGAAATAATATTTTAATTAAAGATAATGGGTACCATAGATATAAGCCCACCACGACATGTGGATGGTTAAACTGAAAAAAGTTTTTAGTTTGATTTACGAGCAATTGGTGTTGATAGAAGCAGTATCTGTATAGAGGTCAAAACTGAAGAAAGAGTCTCTTATCTTGAAAAAGCCTTAAATTTAATCAGAAGTAAACAAAACTATTCGATTTAGGTCAAATAACATCCATCCAAATAAACACTGGTTTCATCCGTCAAAATACCTCAAACTCGAATTTGATGTTCGTTTAATGGATATTTATACACATAGATCTACCAAATTCCAATGATTCCATCAAAAAATCTAGTTTTTAGAGCGTTTTACAGACAAAAACATTAACAAACACAATTCCATATGGGCGTATAAAACATGATAAATGTTTAGGTAGGGATATAATTGAAGGGTTGATGCGATTTTTTTGCAGTTCTTGTTCTTTGTACTTTCAGGCTATTTACATATAATCAAGGACCAAATATATTCTCTCGAAAATGTTGACCATTTAAAAAATTTTCGTGTCTTCGGGAAATTCAAGAGCCAATAACTCATTTTCTACTTGTTCCTCTGTTTCTGTTAGTTTCCTGGAATAATAATGGTTAGATGATTTGAGTCTTTGAAATTGCATAGTTCTCTTGGATAAAACTTATCAAATTTCTCTTCATGATCTTTCTAAATAATGGCATTATCATACATTTTGTTTGCCACTGAATATTCAAAGACAAACTCCAGAATGGCATTTTTTTAAATCTATGGAATTGAGTTCGGGGCTTTTTTTATGCAGAAGCCCTAGTTACTCTGAGTAAGGTTTTGTATGCCAAGTTATATTATATTTAAAAGGATTATGTTCTTCATCTGTTTGTTCGACAAATGAAATTCTAGTCTGAATTTTCAAGCTAAGCTAATCAATTATAATGTTCATAACTTTACTCTTTTATGTATAGGATAAAACACGGCCGAGGGTTTTTATGATATTAGGACATAATGATGTGAATGTAGTTAATCACGTGGTCTGTCAGTGAGTTGAACTCAGAAAGGACGCCATGGGTGGCGAAGACGAAATTTTCCAATACAGGGAGAGACCTTATTGAGAAGAGATTATTGTTTGAGATTGTTTTGAATGTTTTGATTATATCATTAAGTCAAAAATTGGATTAGCCGTCTCAAAATATCACTCTATGTCACGAGGCTTTGTGTGCTACAGGCTGTGCACGCACGTTAACCCATTTACGCCTAGCGTCTTATATTTGGGACGCAAGGTATTATTAGTCATAAAATTTTAACTAACAATAACAAATGTAATATCTGCCCACATTTTGGCGCCAATTTGAGCAGAGTTATCTTTTAATATGCTTAGAGTAGTCTCCCTTACCAACCATGTGGTAGGTCGGCCATTTTGCCTCGAATTTTCACAGCAATGTCTTCTTCGAAAAGGTGAGTGATTTAAATGTTGTTTAAGACATATTTATAATAATCTGCAAGAATAAAAGTTGGAGATATATCAATTATGATCTGAAAATTTGTTTTATACATTAACTACGATTATAAACCATTTTGTAAATAGCTATTGAAGTTGTGTCCCATATATGGGACGCTAGGACTGACCGGGTACAGGTTTTTGTTGATCATAATTTGATGAGAATTGTTTATATTTAGACCCCTTACTTTGAATGAAGTTATTAACATACTTGAAGAAGATGATCAGCAATACGACAGTGCTGAAATCACCATACCGCCGTCACCAAATGACACTCTTAGTGATGAAGATAGTGCAGATGAGGACGAGACCGGGGTTTTGGATAACCTAAGTGGTCGTCAATTAAATGCACCTGCATCTGCAACCCTTAGGAAGAAGGATGGAAGAGGTAAGTTTATTGCAGAAAAATCCCTATCATCATCGTTATACAGCCATTTTATCAATCAAGCATCTTCGCAAGTAGCCAAGTAGTGGGTAAACATTCGAGGAATCGGCATTATATTATTCTGACATAGTCTGTAGTTTGAAGTATCCTTGATTTCATTTTTCTCATGATTTTTTCTCATGATGAACATCATTTTAATTCGCAAAGTGAATCCGAAGATGAAACCCCAATAGCTGCCAAACGCCCCAAAGAAATTGTTCCATCCACTACAAGAAAATGGTCAAAACGTGATTTGCCAGCATCTAAATCTAAACCTTTTGAGTGGAATGTTCCAGACACAGATCTTTCCAATTTACCCAAAGATCCAGTAGAACTTTTCGAATTGTTTTTCGATCAAAATGTTTTTGAATTGCTTATAACAAAAACACTCCAATATGCTAGATCTAAGGGTAATCATACTTTCACAGTTACTGTAGGTGAAATGCAAGCTTTTATTGGGATCATACTTATCTCAGGCTACACTTCGGTCCCACGAAGACGAATGTATTGGTCCTATGACAATGATATCCACAATGAGGCAATATCATCGGCTATGTCCAGAGATAGGTTTGATGAGATATCTTCATCTAAGTGACAACAACCAGCTGGATCCACAAGATAGGTTCAGTAAGGTTAGGCCACTTTTGAATTTGCTGAATGAGAAGTTTTTATTACACTTTATAAAACAGCAGAATCTAAGTATAGATGAGAGCATGGTCCCATATTATGGTCAGCATGGTGCCAAGCAATTTATTCGTGGGAAGCCCATTATGTTTGGCTACAAGATGTATGTATATTAGCAACCCCTCTTGGATACGCAGTTCAATTTGAGCCTTATCAAGGTGCATTTGGTCGACGGGAGTATGCGGGTTTAGGCATGGGTGGGTCCGTTATATTCAACTTGATATCTAATCTTCGAAATGATTATCCTTACCATTTGACTTTTGATAATCTGTTTACCTCCCTGAAACTTGTGGACGCACTATCTGCTAAAGGAATAGCATGTACAGGTACGGTTAGGGCGAACCGTATTGAAAATTGTCCCTTAAAACCTGTTTCAGAGGTTAGTAAAATGGAAAGAGGGTCATTTGATTTTGCATACGATTCTTCTGTAGGATTAGTTGTTGTTCGGTGGAATGACAATAATGTTGTGAATGTTGTGTCAAGTTATGTCGGTATACATCCAATACAGACAGCAAAAAGGTGGTCAAAACAAGTCTCCAAATCCATTGAACTTACCCAGCCATTTCTGATTTCGCACTACAACAAAACCATGGGTGGTGTTGATCGCTTGGATCAGAACATAAGCCAATATCGCTCTGCTATACGTTCGAAGAAATGGTGGTGGCCCATTTTCAATTACTGCCTTGATCTATGTGTTCAGCAAGCATGGCATCTGTACAGGGCTACAGATGTTAGCAAAGACAAGCCCCTAGACTTACTGGAAATGCGACGAACAATCGCTCAAGTATATGTGAAGCGATCTTCCAGGCAGGCTAGAGCTCGCGGTCGACCATCAAGTCTCCACAAGAGAGTGCCAAATGCTCTTATATTGGATGGTATGAATCATTTTGTTAGACCAAATGCTACCCACTTGAGATGTGCACATTGTGGTAATAAAACTAAACATATGTGTACAAAATGTGACGTAGGGGTGCATGATAGGTGTTTTGAGGTGTTTCATACATGTTGAACCCTTCATTACCATCTGTTGTTGTAGTGATTTAGAACACAGGTCTTTGGTGATGACTTTTTTGGAGACCTATCCATAACGACAATCAATGACTGAAAAGTCGATTGTGAAAATTTGTCAACCTTGGTTGAAATTTACTTCATCATAATATATCGAACAAATCTATATTACCAAATGAAATACATTTTTGCTTAAATTGATTACATTTTTACTTAAATTAATTTAGTATTTACCTTGGAGTTTATTAAAGAATTGAATACAGTTATAGATTTTTGTTTTTAACTCGTATTGACACCCACATAATAGTGTACGGACATGTACCCGGTCAATCCTAGTGTCCCATATATGGGACACACCATTTCCTTCATATTCCGAGACGAATTTTGGTCAGAATTGAGAATCTATGAAATATTACGTGCTTACATGACACAATCTTTCTATTGGAAAGCATTTTTCGAAAATAAAAAATTCAGGCATAAATGGGTTAAAGAGATATACTCACTAACTATACGACCAATAAAATTTTAGTCTCAGAATCTGGAATTATTTAGCTATTTTAATCCATAATAATGTTCAGAACTTTCCCTCGCAATATAAGCATTCAAATCCCCGTGTATCAATAAATATCAGCGTTTGAATGTCAAAAATACGACTCTCCGTTTAGTAATACTATGCATTATATAGAAAACACATACACAGAAAATGAAAGATAAATAATGTCTAGTTTGGGTATAATTAAAGGGATTGTGTGATTTTGGGACTGTTACAGTAAATCTGAAGGCTATTCACATAAATTCAAGGTCCAAATCGATCCTCGAAAATGGTGAACATTCACCTTTAAAGAGCCCTCGACACTTGGAAATCGAAAAAATAGGCTATACCACTGTCCTGACAAATGTCCCTCATTGCACACTGCATGACTTTGCCAGGACTCCTTTGCCCAAACAGACGCGAAAAAGTTGGACGACAATTCATTTGCAAAAGAAAACAGTGCGTTTAAAAAAAGCACTTCAATAATTAGACTAAATTTAAATATCATGCTAAACATTGTTTGATTTAAATGTCCAGTTTTTATAATTATCACGATATTTGTTTTACAGGACATCACCAGTGGTCAAAAGGAGAGGGTTTCTCGGCTCTTACTAAACAAAAGTTCCTCGAACATCCATCAACACGGTAACCACTGAAGAAGATAACATGTAGTTCCTGTGCAAACTGCAATAACTTCTGCACCGCTTGGTGTCTGATTTGTGTCAAAAGTCTGTCATATATAATTTTTTTTTTATTAAATACGCTTAATGATTTTGTTGTAATTTCGGAGCGATTTAACCATAGGGGTATATTTTGGTAAAATATCAAGATTTTCCGGGGATATTATAAAAAATCCCGGGGAAATTCTGTATAAAGTCTACCCAGGGATTTTATGAGATTTAAAATCCCGCTAGAACAATGAGATGACGTCACTATAGATTTACAAGCAGTTCTAGTAATTCTGATTGGAAAATATACGTTCTTAAATTCAAAGGAATATGGTAAATGAGATAGGACTATATTTTTAGCAATTATTTTAAAAGTTTACAATGATGGGAATGTGGTATAATTTAAGCTGTGACGGTCAAAACTCTAGCAAACTATGACACATAACACTTTGATGTGTGTAATGATGGAAATTTTGCTAGGATAGTGTTCTAAGTATATCTTTTTATGAGCAAGCAGTAGTCTCCTTTCAGGAGCCGTGTGTGTGAGGGTGCGTTTGTATAAGGTGTATATCGAGGACACATGCCAGAATACACACCTTCTGATTGAGGACTAGACCTGAGGACGTCTTGGTTTTGAAAAAAGTTAAAATGTAACTCAGCGTCCTCAGCTGATCTGAGTTGTTCCTCGGTAGAAGATAATTCTGCAGTCGGTGTGTATATGGGGTGTTTTGCTTTTTCAGTGATCAAATTTGATAGTGTGTTTCTTGGTCCTCGGTTATTGCTTTTTGTAATTTGAGTGTATGATTGCTTTTTGTACAATGAGTGTATGAAGTCCTCGGTAAAACGCTGTTCAACACACACAATTTGTTGCTGACAATATTTCTTAAGTATTGAACTTCGTGTGAAAGTCAACAAATTTGAACTGTAATTCTTTTGTCGTAAGACAGATTAGGGAAAAGTTTGTTTTTGTATTTTTAAATACATAAATAAAAGTGTAACGTCCTCGTTTCATCAGAATTTTGCATACATGCCACGTGATTTATGACGTCTGAAAATGATGCCGCCACCATTTTTAGAAGATCAGGTAAGCTTTTTTGTATTTGATTAATTTCCCTGTGATTCCTTTAAGTTTTCATTTGCGTAAAAAATGATATGATTATTTGGCACTGCAAAAGAAGATTAAAGATGTAAGAAACGTTGCTTCCGTTTTACGTATAAAGAAATGTAAAGGTCGTTACTTTTAAGTGTGTTGCATAACCTTTAACCGAGGACGTGGTGTGTATTTTTTAAACGAGGACGTTATGCATAACCTTTGACCGAGGACTCTGACCTACCAGTCCCACCCCACTCTATATATCATACACATCTTTTCAACGATTATAAAACTGATTCCACATTTCACATGTGTCTAATGATATCATCAATAGCATATTTAGAATTCGCACTTATTCTCCTTATTATATTTAGTAAGTAGTAACTCAAATATATATTTAAATTAATTACCTTTGAAATATAGCTGAAAAGAGAGCCGACATCAGGTCCTGTATATTTGATATGTATCATATCTAATGACCTCTTTGATGAGCCGGAAATTTATACATATCAGAATATTGAGCATAAATATTAGTTAGATTATAACTCTTTCTTACATTACCTATTCCCTGACTGAGAAATGTACTATCGAGGTACCAGTGATCATTTAATGCGAGTTCACAAACAATTCTGAATCTAAGTTCAGATGTAGCATGAGTATAGCCATGAAGAAATACACTTCCACTCGAAGGTAAACAGTTTCCATCAGATTTAACTTTTTTGAAAAAAGCCGAATGGCCCTTTAATAAACCTTGTTCCCTTTTTAGAACTATACAGCCGAAATAGCTGAGATTTTGATACAATTGATCTAAAGTAATGAGATTGGTGGGTGCAGAAGCATTTTTCCAAAAAATGTAGTCTATATGGATTTTTTCCATACAACAAAATGTAAACAAAATTAAAATTAAACCCGGATGTGCCACGCCCATGTCAATTTTTTTTGATGGATACATTTATATGGGGTATGTTCAATTATGTTCCAATTTTAAAGCCTCTAAACTAAATAGATTATAAACTATGCATATATTAAAGTCAAATAATTAAAAAAATCGGGTAAAGGTTTCCCAAATTGCAAAATAAAAAAAATTCAAATATTACATTACGTAAAGCACATTCAGAATCTGAAAAAATAACCCTCTAAGTGAATTAGGTCATGTGCTAGAGCAGTCCAAAATTGTCAATTTTGCTGTTTTCGGACAGCTATAAATCCGGAAGTTGATATCGGAGGTCAAATATTAAAGTATCATCTGGTAGCCATGGTCGATGACCTTTGACCTACTAAAGGTCAATGTTTTAAAAAGGTCAAGGTCATGAGATATAAGCCTTTCCAATTGCAAAAAAGCGAAATTGAAATTCAAAAATCCACTCCCCATTTTTTTTCTCCAATATAAATGTTCTTTCATTTGACGCCAAAATTTTGAAATTCGGTTCAGCCAAATTGGCTGAATAAATATCGATAAGTTTTAGGAAAATCAAATTGGCGGCCAACTTTTTTACGCGGGTATATCACATAACTATAGCTACCGATCAATGTAAGTTTCGTTAACAAATATCAATTAACGCGGAAGTGGTTAAACCGGAATTTTGCACCTTTTTTCCATGAAAACCGGAAGTGACGCAACATTTTTGACTAGGCAGTTTTGATTACTACCTTGTTCTCTATTTGCAATAAAAATTTCAGATAAATCGGACAAAAAGCAAAGAAGATAGAAAAAATTGTCAAAAATTGCAAAAGTTTGGATGCAAAATGTGTGCTAAGAATATTTGAAAATCTAAAAATGAAAACCAGAGCAAAATCAGCCCATAATTGCACCTTCCAGGCCCAAAAAAACACTTTTTGCACATTTTGCAAATGCACTACTTTCATTTTGCAAAAATGTTCCAATTTATATTTATGCAATACCTCGAAAAAAATAACATATAGAGTTGTTGCAACTGATGCAGTTAAGACTGTGTGCCCTGTGCAAAAAACGAAGAAAAAAATAGGAAACATTATGCTAACAAACTGGGACTTCTTCAACAAGTATTTCGACTGTTAGTTGTTAGTGCGTCATCTTGTAAGTTTATGTTGTTTATGGACTCCACTCTATTGCGTAGATTCTTAGTACGACCACTAAAAAGTTTGTGGCACCCACTACATATTATAACATATAAAACAGTTTAGACTTTACTTGTCATCAAAGTTGTAACTTTATTTCTGATCTATCAAAAATGTAGAGGTCCCACCTAAGGTTTTTTAAAACAATTGTTTTTTTTTTTCTTCAGAAGTTTCGTATTTAGCCCTAGTAAGTATGGATTTCAAATTATTGGGTTGATTTTATGTATTTTACTCCCTTAATTGTATCTATCATTTTACTATCCTTTTTCAAATATATGGTAGATTGTTTGAAATGATCGCTGAAATACCACGATTTTGTGGGTTAATCCGAAACAGACTAATGAATTTTCCGTTCCTTCTTCTTTTAGTTCGGATTTACGGATCTTCTATCACTTCCGGTTTTGGCGTGAGGACTTCCAGTTTTGCAAAATCACGTTTGGCGACCCCACTTCCGGTGAAAATTTCAGATGTTGACCAAAGCCATATAATACATTGTCTGTCAGGAATAATTAGAACGCACATTCAAACAGGAAGTGATGCATAGGCTGTCGTCTCAGACATTTCAGCAAAAGATTAATTAGTCCTCCATTTTTTTATCCACTATTTATGATTTTGGTGATTATCAAAGTCTTGTAGCTTAACTTCAAACTTGTAGGCACAGAATTTTTAATTTCGAATTTGAATTAATGTTATTATGGTTTGAAAAATCATTAGGCCATACTAATAACCTTCAATAACCCTGGAATTTTTTATGTACAATTTCTTAGACATTAGCTATCCATAGGTGTGTTGTTATTTCTTTTGTCAAACTTTTGCAGATAAGGTTTAGAGATATCCTAATACTAGGTTGGCATACACTGGTGCAACTTAATCCCCATTGCTTGAACTATTTGTAAGACCAAATTGAAACAAACAAAAATGTTTTTTAAAAATTGATATTCTACGTAACATGGAACACTAATATTGAATTAACTGGAACGTTTGTAATAGATGCAAATTTGTTCTCAAGCTATTGGTCACTTTGCACTTTTCACCACACCCCCACAGATCATGAGATTGAACTAATTTACAGTTCATCTTTCTTTACGAAATATTAGGTTATTGGACATTGGACTACTGCATTCTAGCAGGTTCTTGATGACATGGCATTCTCAAAATGAAATTACGTCTTGCATTTTTAAAGGCAAGACCTGAGGAATTGGAGATATTTCAATTTTTCTCAAGATGCACCATATGAACTGGAAACGGAGGTGGAGACGAGTTATTTTAAGAAATGTTTTCATTTTTTGGACATTTTATTCATATAATACTTTTATATAAAAATCATGTTCTTCTGGTTCAGACAAACTTTCCGGTTCAGCCACACCGTCTGTTTCCAATCTTAAAATAGATTAAAGTTATGCATTCGGGATTTGATATTCATAGGAAATATTCATAAAACAATTTGTTTTTTGTTTTGTGAAAGTAAGGATTTATTTATCAAGATAATTAATGGAAACTGGAGTTAAAGTAACTTTCAAGAGTTATTGATTTAAGTAAATTACTTACATTTCCTCTATCTTGTTTCCTAGTTTAGACATTTTTACTGTAGTGTTAGATAAGAGGTTGTTTTCGGTGTTATTATTGAATTCATGTAGACGGACATATGCAATGTCAAATTCCATGTCTTCCTCATCTATTAAGTAACATGTGGGTCTGAAAAATAAGTTGAAGTGAACGACTGAGACCCAAGTTTTACTAAGATATTTACGTCTGATATTGTCTGACTACGTTAACGCAGAGGAGTGAATTTCAATTTTTAAAATAACAAAATTACAATTAAGATCTCAGGTTTTCTTTTTAATACAATATTTATTACTCACTTTCCCCATATGATACCTTTTATAACTTGTATAACTATCCGTCGCCATTTGGCTTCTTCAATGACCTAAAAGTTAAAAATTGGATAGATAAAGATAAAAATTGATGTTTTGGTAAAACTACAATTCTGGTTCACTCAATTTGATAGATATAGATGTATAGATATTTCATATTTTATATAATAATTCATTTAAATTCTTTGTCATTATTCTTTATTTGGAAATATTGCCAACATGCAGCCTAGTGGAAAAAGGGTTTATTTGGTAGCCAAATAGTTAAATCATTATGGGAGGCAGTAGTTTTAGTACGTTACGAAATAATAAGAATCAGGGTATGAGAATTTACTTACCTCAAATTTGGTCAACGGTGTAGAGTTTAAGTCATTTCTGCCCCTGAATTTGCCAACCATAAGATTTGTTAATCTGCATTTTACAACTTGGTTTAGTTCTCTGCGTGTTTGGTTGTTCCATAATTTAACTGTGATATTAACATTTTTTGTTTCATCTGCAGTGTCTGGTTTTTGGTGAGAAATCTTTAAAAATTTATATTTTTTTCCCCGGCGTCAACTGTTTATCTTTAATCTTAAAAAGGAAGGTAGATTTTTACTACATCTATATTTATAAAGGTAATCTCCCCGTGACAAAATTATTCACATTTTTCTTCCCATCGATATATTGTAATGAAGGTTTGGTTATATTACGTATACAATAGATAAACATGAGTTTTTCAGACAAGAATGGGCTTTGTGCAAAATATACCTACATCATGTAAATATCCCTCGACGGATATTCACCGTTTTGGTTTAGCACAAATGGCATCAGCTATGGTAACTATCGGGAGATTCATTCATTCATTCCTAAAAGTAATTTAGGTTTCAGTTACTTATTCTTCAAATATTTAAACAATTGCAACCAGTTTTCTCATTGAAAATAAAACCCAATAAAAATTTGATGAAATCTTACCTTGGAATTATCTGTGATTCTCAACGAGTCTCCGTGTTGTGAGACTTTTGTTAAGGTATAAAATAAATTTGGTATAAATTTTTCACTTTTTTCATGTGATATAATGAGCATGTAAACTCAAGATGCTGTAGCAATGTGGGTTATTGATGTTTTAGGTAATTTCTCAGGGGTGTACAGGATTTTCCCTTTAATCGTTGTCATCTGAAGTTAAAAAAAAGTAAATCAGTTAAGGCATTGCATATTATAAGTACGTATTTTTTTTTAACAAAATAATTAATTCACTAAAATTATTTTTTTTAAAGAAATGTTTAATTGCTTAAGGGCTTAGAGGGATTATTAATTAATTAAAGAATATAATTTCGGCTAACATGAATTCGTAACTGTTGACTTATACTTACTTTGTTGACTGTAGAGTAAGATATGATTATTGAGATCGAGTGGATTTTTATAGTATCTGTGTTGTATCATAGCATGATTTTCTTGTAATTTTGTCTTGAAGAATGAAGTCCGAATCATTCGGGACTCGTTTGGGTGATCCACATTTATAATTTAATCTCAATCTCAAAGTATTTTTTATATATTTCAATCAAATTTAAAAAAAAAAATAGCCAATTTCAAAAGAAAATCATTTAAGAATCGATAAGAAGAAGCTGCGTCTATGATAAATAGCAAAACTAAAAAAAATATGCTACACAAGAGTAAACCTATCGCTGAAATGTATTCTGTTATTGTTGAAATGCTAGAACAAAAATTAATCCGAAAAAACAATTTATGGTACCGTACATAGCTACTGCATTCATGGAAAAATGTAGTTACCTCCCCTTTCAACAGGTCCTTTTATTATACTGTCGTTATGCTATATATACATTTGTTACTGTGAATATAATTATACTGTTATTGTTGTTACATATTGCTCATTATTATGTTTAATCAAAACGTTTAAAACTAACTTTCTTGTGAATTCATACCGCAATGTCCCAAAAAATCACAGAATATTACATTCTGTTCATAAAGAAAAGTGTAAATAGAATTAGTATTAATTTTGGATTAAATTTTGGCTATAGTTTAAATTTTGTAGCTTTATATCTTTCAGAGTATCAGGTATTATTTTGTAAATTAAGAATATGTATTTTTGGTCTATATTAGTCATTTATTTACTTATTTAATCTCAAGGGACTAACACCATGACCTTGACCCCTTTGACACTTATGGCACTTTGCATAATGGGTCACATCCTAGTCAACATTGACCTTTGGTCATAGGGTTGACCCTATGACCCCTTTGACACTTATGGCACTTTGCATAATGGGTCACATCCTAGTCAACATTGACCTTTGGTCATAGGGTCAAGGTCATGGTGTTAGATTGTAGGGGTCAACTAAGGGGTCATGTTGACCTTGACCCCATAACCCTAGGTCAATTAGAGCCTAAAGGAATAGAGTTCCGGAAAGTGATGTCAGATGTGCCCAAATTAAATAACCCTTTCCCTGACCCCTAATTGACCTAGGGTCATGGGGTCAACGTCTACATGACCCCCTCAATGAACCCTACAATTTGACACCATGATCTTGACCCTAGGTCACTTAGGGGCTAGGCAAAGGGGTTTGCAAATATGGGCACATGTGACATGTACATCACTTTCTGGAACTCTATTCCTTTGGGCCCTAATTGACCTAAGGTCATGGGGTCAAGTCATATATGTCATCCTAGTTGACCTTGACAATCTAACGCCATGACCTTGACATCCGGTCTTTTTTACGTTTTTGCCTTACTTGATAATTCATCATTTTTAACTTTAAAAAAAAAAAAAAAAAAAAATTAACCGATTTGAAAATTTTTTTTTTCTTTTTGATTAGAATGATTATATTATGTACTAACAGCCTTAATTTCAGGTTGATCGAACCATAAAATTTGGAGAAAAAAGATCAAATTTTACTCCCATATTGGGTATGTTGTTGACTTGTCAAGCCAGAGTGAGAGTTGAAGGAATAGAGCTACCAAGTTGAAATTTGGCGTGTGTCATCAGACCATTAAAATGGACTTGTATGCAAAATTCCAAGTTGATTGCTTGAAAATTGTGGATTTGAGGATGCTGAAAAAGTGTAAAAATATTTCCAAATGAACGGAAAAGTATATAATGTTGACTTGTTAAGCCAGAATGAAATGTGAAGGAATAGAGCTACAAAGTTGAAATTTGACATGTCATGTTCATATCATTAATAGGGACTTTAAGCAAAATTTCAGGTTGATTGCATGAAAATTGTAGGTTTTGAGACTACAAAATAATGCAAAATTGAAATTGGTGATGGGGGTGGGGGGCTATTTCGAAGCTTATTACTCGAAAAGTACACCTTGGATCTTTATAAAATTTAAAAGCATGTATGTTGTCTTAATAAAGAAATAGGTAAAGAAAATTGAGCTTTGGAACTACAAAATTTATCAATTTCCAGCCAAATGACTTAAAAATTTAATGGATTTTTATCATATTGTCATAATTTCAAGCCCTGGATTGTGCTCTACGGTGGCCCATGAGCGCCATAGCGGTTTTATTATTTTACATACAAAAATACTATTTGTTTTTAAATTTAAACTCATTTTCATTTCACTTTCTTTTAGTTTTCACATTTTTTTTTTAGTTTTACTTTCATTTCACTTTCATTTTTCAATTCACTTTCGTTTTGTTTTTAAAATCATTTTACTTTTACTTTCATTTCACTTTTAAAAAAAAAAAAAAATTCCTCTTCATTTACTGCGCCATAGTGTCCAGGTTATCCAGTCACACTTTTGTCTATAAGTCAAGTATTAGCGGGAGTTATTCCCCTGGATAACCGAACTGAAGATAGCATACACTAAGCCAGCAAGCAATAAGGAATATGGATGATAATATGATGATTCAAATCGAGCCAATGTAAAATACCGCTTTTTGTGCCTTAAATGTTTAAGAAACTGTTTTGCAAATTAGTCCGAAACTTGCTGACTCAATTCCCAGCCTTTGATAGATATTTGTTCATTTATCATAATATATCATATTCATATAAAATCTATCGGTCGCCATTGAATGCTGCACGCACAAGGGTTGGAAAATCGAAAGTTTTAGGGGCCTAGTTTTTCTGACTCTCTTCCAGCCATATCTGTGCAAATAGCTATCAGAGGCTCGGGAAAGAGTCAGCAAGTTTCGAACTATTTCCAAATAAACCATTATCTTAGCTCTATTATTCCTCATGTGGAGGTCCATGTAAGACAAACAACATTTTATTTGCATTTTGTAGTACAAACAGTTTCACAGCTTATTTCTAATATTAAACATCATGAAAACGTATTCAAATTTCAATCATAGTATCTCACACTACCCCTCATTCGACATACGAAAAACATTATCGAAGACATCTATCATAATGCGTAAATATATAAAGCAAAATGTTGATGCTTAGACACATGCGTCAAACGCATCCAAATTGCAATATCGTACACTAGTCCGAAATAAGAAAAGATCGAAATGGCATCTCGCTCACTATTTGTATAGCGGTCCTTGGAAGACACCGATCGTATGCGTAAATACTCGGAAAAGAGTAGATTTTTAGAACAAGATTTTGATGCTTAGACGTAATAGAAACTCATCCAAATTTCAATTACAGTAAGCTTATCTCACATTCGAATTACGAAAAGATCAAAATGTCAACCTCGCTTACCTGTTGTTTGGTGTCCTATCAAAAACATCCTCCGTAATGCGTAAATATTCGGAATAAAGGTTTTATAGCGCAAAATTTCGAAGCTTGGGCCAGCAAGATGGTACTTCGATCTTTTCGCATAAGGAAAAGTGTTTTTAGTATGATTAAAATTTGAATACGTTTCCATGACGGATAAGCTTCGAAATTTAGCACTAAAAATGTAATGTTTTCCGATTATTTCGGTGTGTGTCTTCGATGAACCACAAAACAAATAGTGAGCAAGGTGGCATTTCGATCTTTTCTAATTTCGAATAAAGTGTGGAATACTGTAATTGAAATTTGGATGCGTTTCTATGACGTCTAGGACTTTATTTCAGATATTTACGCAGGACCAGCTGGGAGAAAGGATCCTCACGGAACCTAAGTTTCTTTCTTTTCTTTCTTTCGGGAATGTCTTCGAAGGGCCATCATACGAAAAATTTTCTCACGCATTTTCGGAAAATTCAGCAAGGTGGCACTTTGATTTTTTCGTATTTCGAATAAGGGGTAGCGTGAGATACTATAAACGGACTTTGATGGCTATGGTTCGAAATAAGCTGTGTGGGCTACTACAATATGCAAATAAAATGCTGTATGTCTTCCATGGGCCTCCACAAGAGGAATAAGAGATAGAGCTAAGTTAATGTTTTTTTTAGGAAAGTGGTCTAGTGTGACATACTATGTTAACAATTTATAACAGTTTCTTAAACATTTAAGGCACAAAAACGGTATTTTACATTGGCTCGTTTTAAATCGTCATATCATACATATTCCTTATTGCTTGCTGGCTAAGTGTGTGCTATCTTGAGCCCGGTTATTCAGGGGAATAACTCCCGCTAATACTTGACTTATAGACAAAAGTGTGACTGGATAATCTGGACATTATGGCGCAGTAAATGAAGAGGATTTTTTTTTTAAAAGTGAAATGAAAGTAAAAGTAAAATGATTTTAAAAACAAAACGAAAGTGAATTGAAAAATGAAAGTGAAATGAAAGTAAAACTAAAAAAACATGTAAAAACAAAATGAAAATGAAATAAAAATGAATTTAAATTTCAAAAACAAAATAAAAGTAAAATAAAAAACGAAATGAAAGTAAAATGAATTTAAAAACGAAATGAAAGTAAAATGAATTTAAAAACGAAATGAAAGAAAACTGAATTTAAATTTAAAAACAAAATGAAAGTAAATGAATTTAAAAACAAAATGAAAGTAAAATAAAAACTAAAAGAAAGTGAAATGAAAATGAGTTTAAATTTAAAAACAAATAGCATTTTTGTATGTAAAATAATAAAACCGCTATGGCGCTCATGGGCCACCATAGAACTGCCCGAAAATCGCTTTCTCCTTAATTATAACTACAGATATCAATATCGGTATGTGTTTTCTATTAAGGAATAATCCGACTAAAATACGAGTCGAATTTTCGAATTTCAAACTCTGATAATTATGGGTACACATGGATTTGAAGAGAGAGCTATGAACGATAATACTTATAAGCTTAGCTAAAAGCTCTAGTTACTATGACTAAGATAATCAACAGAGTTAGTCAAAATTCTCCTTTCAGGGGGAATGTTCAGCATTTTCGAGGGTAGATTTGGGCCTTGAATATATGTAAATAGTCTCAAGAAGTACTAGAACAACATAAACATCGCAAAATCCCTTCAATTACATTTATCTTTCATGTTCTGTATTTGTGTTTTCTATATAAAGCATAGTCTTACTAAACGACGAGTCGTATTTTTGACTTTCAGACGCTCATAATCATAGCTACACAGAGATTAAAAGGCTTATATTTCGAGGGAGAGTTGTGAACATTATTATGGATTATAATAGCTAAAACAATTCCAGTTTCTGAGATAAAAAATTTATTGGTTAGTGAACATATCCTTTAAATTCAATATTGGATATAAAATCCCAGAAATTCACTCTATAAATGTTGTCAATGTTATCTTGCCTGGCAACTACAGAATCATGAATGTATGTATATAAGGAAATTTTTTAAAGACTACAACTTAAAATGTTAACAATGGCTCTTCTACATGGATTTCTAATATTTTCTGTTTTTACTGTTTCATGTCAGGAATTACCAGTAACCACCAAGGTATCGGATACACCATCAAATCAGCCATGTTCACAGACAGTGATTTCCAGTGAGGAAATTCAGGAATTAAAATTGCATATTTTTCAACAAAATACAAGGATTGCTAAACTTAACACAAGAATCGAACAACAGAATACAGCAATTGCGCTACAAAAAACAAGAATCGAGCAACAGAATACAGGAATTGCGCTACAGAACACAAAAGCCCGTAATGACCAAATATGTTCGAAACTATCCATAGAATTTCTACAATGCCAAGCTAACAAATTAAAGCCTAAAATGGATGTAAATATTTTCCATTTCTATAGTTTCTGGAAAATGGTCAGTAAGTGATATCATATTATATCCCTTAGCTGTTACTGGAAAAAGCGATAGGGTTGGGCAGTTTTTTCCATGGAATTGGGAAACTCCAATACTACAGTGCCAGCGAAGTTGTGCAAAATTTCCACAATAATGGCAATGTGATTGCGTTTTTTACCAAGTCCGTGCAAAAATCTGCTCTACCTCCATAAAAGAAGAAAAAATTGGCCATGTCGAATCTTCTTTTTGAGTGGCCAGCCAGTCATATTAGTACCAAAGTTATGTCAGAAAATGCACAGGTAAGGTGCTTGTGGACAGGATAGCCTATATAGGCCTATACAGGTGCCTATCATGTGTCCCCCATGAAATTTAAATTCTGTTTTATTTTTACCGACTTAGTTCATATTTGGCATGCAATGTTCAATGGAGGATTTTTTTTCTCGAAATAAACATTTATCAAAAAATAAAACTTCATGGGGGAAAAATAGGCACCTGTTTAGGCTATCCTTTGACTCCTGTCCGTACAGGCACCTGTGAGAAAAAGCGATTATTTTGTAAACTGTATTATTTTCACTGCTTTGGAGGCACTTTAGAATTGCGTTTCTACCAATTCCATCCGTCCCACCCCCACCACAGAATAAGGACAATTTTGGATATCACTCACTAGAAACTGTAGAAAAATAATATTATGTACATCCATTTTAGGCTTATTTTTTTAATAACAGATTTAGGTACGAACATTCAGTTTTGAAATGTTTAAACACTGGCACTTTGGAATGGGGTTTCTACCAATTCCATTCAAATCCGCCCACCCCCTCTCAGTAGACTAATACGTACGCAGGACTACGCTTCATCCCCATTATGCCTACTGTTGCGCCCCACGCTATACTAGCGTTGGCTGCAATGAGAGCTCGTCCCAGCCTAGCACTCTGATCAAGGAATTAAAAACTAAAGAACCATAAATATAGAATTTATTTGTACAGATTTATAAATGATCAACAATTATTTGATAACAACAAAAGGTCTAAATTTCCAAGGGTCCGAGGATGCTTGGAACAGTGACAACAGTGTGAATAAACCTGAGATAATGATTATCACAGTTAAATTGGATAAATTAATGAGCAACTAATACAAGGGCCAGGTTATACCATGCATGGGCATGATAGGAACTAACCTAAATAACCCTTAAATTGTGAAATATTAAAATGGTCAAAGTTCAGAATTACTAGGTCTATAATAGGCTAGTAATTAAGCTTAGTGCTAAATGTAGCGCTGAATGGAATTAGGTAATTACAGCTAGTTGCTAATTAGTTATTACCGCTTAATATCTTGCAGTGAAGTAAATGCAAGTAAGTGCCCTTTAGGCTTTAGGGCTAATAATATTAATGAATTATAATGGTAGGCCTAATGATAGGCTAATAAATAATATGTGGCACTAGGCTTTTGACAGCTGGTAAAACTCAGCTAGTTAAAAGCTATTGTATGAAGATTTACTTAATATGAAAGATTAAAGGTTCGAAAATAATCCTACCATTTATCCTAAACTGGTCGAGTTGACACTAGTTTGGCCTTTTCGATGAGCTAGAGGTATTGCCGTAAACGAGTCCAACCCCAGACTGCGGAATCCCCGTCGTCTGCTTGTTTATATAGTGACGTCACACGTGCTTGGTGGAATACCTTACGTAATATTTCTATGACGTAGTGTCATGGCTGACATTTAGTGGGAAAACGAAGAAAGCGAGATTGTTTTGAGTGATACTGCCACGATAGAGGTAAATAATATAAGCAAACTATGTGTAAAACATGTGAAACCCTTCTTGTGTTTGGTGTTAAGGGTTTACAAGGACTGTCGAATGTGCATTGACTTGATTGACTTCAAAATAGATCATTAAAAACGGCGTGTTAGATACTGACGGGACTGATGGACGGGGGTATGAATAACAAACTTATAAAACTAGCTCCATGTGGAACATAATGACAACATAAAATATAACAAAGTTCAAAGCATAACATTGCCCCCTCTTTCACTTAGCATTCGCCTCGAATGTAATATTCTATATGAGTATGACTATATACAATAACAATAATAATATTTTTACACCGTATTATCTTACCCTAACACTTACTTAATTTCTGGTTTATTATCTTCTCTAGGTTATGTAGCTCGAAATACCTGGCTTCACGTAAAAGTTCTTCCAGATAAGTTGGTGATGATGGTAGAATCCTACTTATTGGTTCCTGGCCTTGGTCCCTTAAATAATCGAGTATTAGATTAAAATGTCTTGGTGATCTGTCGATGTAGAAGTGGTGAATCTGTGCCGGTCCAACTTTATCCACCTGGTAGGGTTTTACACTCTCCAATATAGCTGTTAGTAAGTTGTCTTCTGCTTTATTAATCGTTGATCTTGTTGTCTCAAATTTCATCCCGCCTACATTGAAAATTACTCGACTTAGTTGTGCGTTTGCTAAAGTAGTCAGTTTCAGTTTCTTCCTGCAGGTTGGTGTGTAGTTTGGAGAGCTTATTGGTGTGGATGTGTTAAGTGGTCTAATAGGTGATGGTTGGTATATCTTTTCTTCTTCAGGTATTGGTGCTGCTGGTGGAACAGGAGAATTACTGGATGCAGATGATGAAGATGAAGATGATGAAGATGAAGACAAATTTAAATCTTCAGGTAAGTTTGTTACATCTCTATCACCAGCTGCATCTATTGCCAAAGGGATATTTCTTTTGGTTGTTTTTGTGTCAGGTTTGGCAGTCCAGGCTTTAGGAGGCATAGCTGTAGCTTGGGGATTTGTCGGTTTTCTTAGGGTGGCAACCAAGGTTGAGGTCTTTATAGTAGTGGAAGTTACTGGTACTGTTGTGGAAGTTGCTGGTACTGTTTTGATCATAGTCTTAATCCTGGCCATGAATTCATTATATTCTCTGTCCTCTTCTGGACCATATTTCATATTCGATCTTTTAACAAGCTCAAAAGTAGCATTTGGGCAGCTGGCGTGTTTCTGTTCCGGACGGGGACATAAATGTTTGCAGTTGCTACATCGGTAGGTGAACCCTGAGTGTACATTCAACAAATGCCTCTCCAGGTAGCTGATTCTAGAAAACTTCACTGTTTCGCATAGAGTGCAGAAGAATTGCAGGGCCTGAAAATATATGTATGGTTATGGTAAATAATGAGTAATAATGCAATTAGAATCATTGTTAATGTAGACAACACTCGTCTTGTAACTATTCAGTTTTGTAAGGTTTTAATAGATTATGGTGTACTGTTTTGATTTTAGAATTCTGATTTCTTTGTATTTGATAGATTACATCGTTTATGCGTTTGTACACAATGTATGGTCCCTCCCATGGGCGTCTTAGCTTAGATCCAGGCCCTTTGTGTTTGGTTTGATACTGCCAAACTAAATCCCCAGTTTTGTATATGTTATGAACAATATTTTTATTGTAGTTTTTTCTCATATTTTCAGAATAGGTTTTTATTCTCGTTCTAGCAAATTTATGTATGTGATTAAGAACATTTGAGAGTGTATGTGAATAATCATTGAGATTATTTTTTTCAGGTTCAACTCTTCCCAAAACCAAATCAACGGGCAGAAGGAGTCTCCTCCCAAAAAGCATCTCAGCTGGAGAGACCCCGGTAGCTTCATGTTTGGAAGAACGATATGCTAGCATGAGTAAGTCTATGTATTCATCCCAGTCTCTTTTATTTTCAGAAACATAGGCTGAAAGCATGGCTTCGATAGTTTGATTCGCTCTTTCAACCATACCATCAGAAATGGGGTGATAGGGTGTACATCTAGTTTTATCAATTCCCAGAAGTTTGCAGACTTCTTTAAACTTCTGACTCAAAGTTGGACCCTTGGTCAGAATGAAGTTCCATTGGCACTCCATATATACTTATCACGTTTTTAACAAGAGCATGGGAGATAGTTGTTGCCTTTTGATCAGGCATTGGGACTGCAACAGCCCATTTAGTGAAGTAGTCAGCTGTCACAAGAAGGTACGAATTACCTTTCCTTGTGGTTGGCAACGGACCTAAAACGTCCACTGCCCATCTCTCCATAGGGGCACCAACATTATAACTCTGGAGTGGTCCCCGGGCTTTATGTGGGTGTTTTCTGGAGTTACATTTGTGACATTTATTGCACCAATGTTTCACATCATGTGACATCTGGTTCCAGTAAAACCTCTCCCTGATTTTGGCTTGAGTTTTCTTTTGTCCCAAAATTGCCAGCTGTAACGCTATCATGCAGTTGAAACAGTGCAACTTCCTTAAGAGCTTGAGGCAACACAATTTGATAAACAGGGGGTTTTCCCTTAATGACAGTTTCCCATTTATTGCAAAGGACATCATCTCTTAGCTCAAGTGATTCAAACCGCATCCAGTAGAACTTACTGGTTTCATCAAGTATTGAAATTTCCTGCCATGTAGGCCTTTTCCCAGCTTTTACCCAATTAAGGACATGTTTAAGGGATTCATCTGATTGCTGTGCATGCTTTATATTGATAGTTTGTAATTGTGTTGTATTTTCAGAGGTACTGGGGACTGAGGAATCAAGAGAAAAGATGAGTTCGTTAATGTAATTTAAAAGGTTAGTATTCGGTTCCTCTTTTATTTCCTTTTCGGTATCAAATTGTTCCGCTTTGATGCATTTCCTGCATTCTGAATGCACACAAGGCCTACGAGAGAGACTGTCAGCATTACCATGCTTAAGCCCTGCTCGGTGAACTATTTCAAACTGATATGTGGCCAAGAATTGGAACCATCGTGCAAGTTGTCCCTCTGGATTTTGAAATTAACAAGCCAAGTGAGAGAACCATGATCTGTTCTTACTTGAAAACATTGACCGAAGAGGTAGTGATGGTAATTTTTGATGCCAGATACAACTGCTAATAACTCCCTGCGTGTAACACAATATTTACGTTCAGATTTACTAAATGCTTTACTATAATAGCTAATGACTCGTTCCACTCCATCTTGATTTTGAGATAGAACGCAACCCAAGCCAACGTTTGAGGCATCAGTATCAAGGATAAATTGACCTTTTGGTACTGGTAGAGATAAAATGGGACCAGAAGTTAAAGTTTTCTTGAGCGTATCAAAAGCAATTTGGCATTCCTCCCCCCAATGAAATTTGCTGTTCTTTTCTGTTAATTTATGTAATGGTTTGGCTATGTCTGCAAAGTTCCGCACAAATTTCCGGTAGAATGAGCAGAGTCCTAAAAATTGCCTTATTTCTTTAACATTTTGTGGAGTAGGCCATTCTGTAACGGCACTGAGTTTGCTCGGGTCTGTGGCAATGCCATTTGAACTTACAATGTGCCCAAGGAATGTGACTTCATGTTTAAATAGTTTACATTTTTTAGGGCTCATTTTTAGGTTGGCATTTAGCAATCTCTCGAAAATGAGCTTTAAATTTTCTAAATGTTCCTCAAATGTTTTAGAATATATGATAATGTCGTCTAAATAAACCATACAAATTTTAAAAGAGAGTCCACAAAGAACTTTTTCCATTAATCTTTCAAAGGTTGCAGGTGCGTTACATAGCCCGAAAGGCATAGTTACAAACTGCCAAAGCCCACTCCCTGGGATTGAGAAAGCTGTTTTAGGACGGTCCTCTTTAGCAACGTTTACTTGCCAGTAACCGCTCTTTAAATCAACCGTTGATAGGTAATTTGCTCCGGACATGGCATCAAAATCTGTCCTGGGTAAGGGGAAACTATAACTAATAGTGACTGAATTGAGCTTGCGGTAATCAATGCAGAATCTCAATTCTCCCGATTTTTTTCGACAAAGGACCACCGGCGAACACCAAGGGGACTCTGAACGTTCGATTACCCCTTTAACCTCCATATCGCTTATTTCATTCTCAGCTTCAACCATGTTAGCTAAAGGGATTCGCCTCGGGGCTTGTTTAATAGGTTGTGCCCCATCAGTTTTGATTTTGTGTTCAGCCAAATTTGTCAAACCCAAGTCATTTGAGTGTTTAGAGAAAGCATCTTGAAAATCTATCAATACCGCTTTCAAACCCTCTTTTTGATCTGAACTGAGGTCTTTGCTTGACTCTTCAAATAGGGTTTGTAAGTGGTCTGGAATCTTCCGATCGTAATTAGAGACTTCTAATTGATTTATGGTCTCTGATGAAACGGGGTCAATACACCTATCCACTGCATTGATAGTAGCTACAACAGAGTTCTTATGAATTTTACACTCTGTATCGTTACTATTTAAAAATCTTAATGGAACTGTGCCTCGATTTGGGTTAGCAATGATCCTAGCCAGAAGAATATCATGTTTTTCCATGAACTTATCTGTTGGCTCTACCATAACATTATTTCCTGTAGGTATGGGATCTTTTATCTTCCCAGATACCACCATTTCGGTGTTAGCAGGAATAATTATATCTTCACATACAGTGATTCGACTGCACATGAATTCACCCTTGTCTTGGTATCTATAACAAGGAATTGTTTCTCCCCCCATGGTGACACAATTACTTGCAAATAAAATATCAACAGAATGTTGTGTCAAAAAATCTATTCCCAAAATTCCTTGTTGCACTATGTCAGCAATAAGAAATTCATGTTTAACAACCCTAGAGCCTAATTTTATCTCGACAGTCGACTTTCCATAAAATGGTTTCTTTTCCCCTGTAGCTGTGACAAGGTTAAGTTTAACCTTGGAGTAATGATTGACTGGAGGAACATCGCCTATAGAAATCAGTGCCGCTCGACCCTGCGTAGCAACCCGCTTGACATTACGTAGTAACCATCTCGATCACTTCCATTGTCTGAAGCGGACATTATGATTGTAGCCGAGATGCGCAGTCGAACGCCCATTTATGTTTTATCAACACGCGTGCGCAGTGAAATCCAAGATGTCGGCTCCCGCGAAAAATGGATTTTCGTGATTTTTTTTTTTTAAATCGATTAAAAACTAACATTTTTACGATGAGATTTACAATTAAAACAGTTCTTTGATATATTTTGATAAAGGTGCATTAAAACATTCATTTATGTGACTTCCTGTGATCACCTGAATTAATGGTAACGATATTTTGAAAATCGAAAGTGTTGTGTAAACAAAACATAGTGAATTTTCCTTGCGAACCGGTGCGGACCGAAGTTATTCGGAGTCATTTTTAGCTATATGGAGTAAAATGGATGGATATTCTTCTGAAATTCAACAATGGTGTTGTAAGACGTGAGAGAGTCAAATCACGTGACGCGTTGATTGACAGCGGCACTGATCGGTAACGTTACGAGACGAGGCGATGTTCCTCCAGTCAATCATTACTCCAAGGTTTAACTGGCGTGACATTGAAATTAAATATAGTTTGTAGTAGGTTAAAAACTTTAAGATTTATAATGCTAACTGATGCACCACAATCCAAAAGCATAGAAATATGTTCACTTTTAATTGTAGCACACACAAATAACCCCTTATTTTGATCATTAATACTACTAATTATAATATCTGAGCTGGGCCCATTTATATCACCTGCTGGATTCTGACCCTCGAATTCAGCAAGGTCTAGTTTTCCGTCTGAAAGGTGTCAGTTTCATAGTCTGAACTCTGTATTGCACGGACATCCTGTGAGACAGGTCCCCATCTGCCTTGGTTAGTTTTTTTTTGTAAAATTAGAGTTGCCTTGGTGGTTACTATTAAAATATTTATTATTGTTATTATTAGGAGCAGTATGTTGTCTAGAGTTTTGAGCAGGGGAACCAGCATTGTGATACTTGTGATAAGAGGGTGGATTGTGGTATGTATTTTTATCTTGTATAAAGCTTTGGTTTTCCCTATTTTGTTGTGGGTTTCCATTCCAGTATCTGCGCTGAGTTCCCTTTTGTTGATTTCCAAAATTTGAGTGATTATTATTTAGAGTGTAGATTAATTGTTTAGTAGTTTTTAATTAATGGAATTGTTTAACGTACTGAAATTTGTTTCATTATGCTTTGGGTTTGGGGTAGTTTGCTGTACCTCACAAACAAGTTGATCAGCTTGATCAATCATGTGAACGGACCTTCCCCTTTGTTTATCGGCCAAACGATGGGTTTCTAACCTTAATGCATGTATTTCAGCTTCATTTATGTTTTTGGGTTGTAGCTCTCTTATTCGAAGTCGCATTTCTGAATCGTTGATAGCGTCTACAAAATGATCTAACGAAAGAATGTTTGTTACAGACATATCAGCTGTAGGGTATGCTTTACGTGTCAACTTTCTGATAGATTGTGCAAGTTCAGATATGGATTCATTTTTACTTCTTGTACGGTTTTGTAACCTAGCCCTAAACATTTCAGATCGCTCCACTGACCCAAATCTTATGCTTAAAAGTTTAACTAATGTATCATAATCTTGTCTTTCTACAGGGGATAGTTCAGTTAAAATGGCCCTAGCATTTCCATTCAGGCTACTGGCTAAAAAGGAAGACTTTTGCCAATAGTCCCAATTGTTTAGTTGAGCTACAATTTCGAATTGCGAAAGATATTCATCCCAATCTTCTTCCCCATTGTAGCTCTGTGGCCTTAATTTAACCCCTTTATTGTTGTGACCAAAATGTTGATGTGTCCTGTGTATGGGAGATCCTTGGTGGTTCTCATTAATGTTCCCTGGGGTTATTTGTGAGCTATGAAAATCGCCCCTTGAGGGATGGTCTGTGTTTGAAACCCTGTGTTCTAAGTCATATACCTTTTCTTTAAGAGAATCAAATCCATTGTGAATTTTACCCATGTCTCTCTGCATATGTTCAATTTTATTTGTTAAGTGTTCTGTAAATGTGCTCAGTTGTAGGGTTAGGTTGTCTATTAAATCTGTATTTGTTTTTCTAATTTCAGTTTGTGAAATCGAAGTGTTGTCTACATCAACAACTTGAAAGGATTGTTTACAATTTTCCTCCCCAGAGCCTTGTAATTTTGGAAAAGTTATTTCTGAATCATCCATATTTGAATGAATAAAATGTATTCTTAAGCCATTTGACCTAGTTTTGGTGCTTGTCCTTTAACCTTCAAGCGGTCACTTGGGGTATTTTTTGACCCCAAGCTAAATTTTTGAGAATAATTTCGAATGTTTTTATTTTTATTAGAACAGATTTCATGATATCCTCAAAGAACCATTTCTTTAAACAATACAACTATTTACCACATGAATAATAACATTTTGTGCCGGAAATATCACCAATACAATGTCGACTTGATTTTGCGACCTGGGGTCAAATTTGACCCCAAGGACTGGTTAATCTTAACTTTTGACTAAGGGAGATTACTCTTAATATGTTGCCTAGTCAAGGTCACTTTCCACCATTTTGCCTTGCTACTATTTCATTTGATCTCGAATTATCAACTTCTGCTCATATGGTAAGTTCTTTCATTGTTGCATTTTTGTATCTAATGTAGATTTGTGTATTGCCTATAAGATCAAAACCAATTTTTGTCTTCAAAAGTATGACACATATGTGTATTCCAAGAACAATACATGTGAATGTAATATCTCTATTATTATAAAACTGTCATGATGGCTAAGTTGGGGTCCAATTTGACCCCATGTCACACTTTATGGATTCTATAACTTAACAGTTGATTTGTTTCGTTATAGGCATCTACTTCTAAACGGTTCTCTGCTCGAGAAGCCCTGAATAAAATATTCGATAGAGAGTCCACAGATGATGAATTTGAAGATGATGATACTGATAATGATCTTGACTTCGAAGTGTTAGAAAATATAACCAGTAGTGAAGATTCTGATGGTGACGCTGATCCGTTGAATAACCAGGAAGATCATGATAAGAGCGATGGCGAGGACGATGGTGAGGACAACGAAGACATTGATATACCTACTATTCGTGATGCATCAAATCAAATTCCATCTGAAGATTTAGTTAGTAACAATGGTAAAGTTTGGAGCCAGACACCACCAACAATTCAAGGACGCACTCGAACTCAAGATATAATTCGTCAAAAATCTAAACCAAGAAACTGTAATGATGTGCATTCCATAAAATCAGCAATGAGTTTATTTATTAATGATTCCATAATAGATATGATTCTGAGGTATACTAATAGATACGCTGAGGATGTTTATAGTTTATGGAACAATGAGAATCCTGAAAAACCAAAACAATGGAAAAGTGCAACTGAAATTGAAATTCGTTCGTTTATTGGTCTTATATTACTAGCGGGTGTTTACAGGTCTAATCATGAGAATCTGGATGAGATGTGGTCTGTAGATGGTGGACGTCCTGTGTTTAGATCCACAATGCCTTTGAAAAGATTTAAAATGTTGCTACGGTTTTGCAGATTTGATGACAAGAGAACCCGTGAAGATCGCCGGTCAGGAGATAAACTAGCACCAATTAGAGATGTTTGGGATATTTTCAACAGCATGCTCTCTAAATATTTTGTCCCTGGTGCTGACATAACAGTGGATGAACAGCTTGTAGCATTCCGAGGTAAATGCCCATTTCGACAGTATATGCAGAGTAAACCTGCCAAGTATGGGATAAAAGTTTGGTGGGCTTGTGATTCAGCAACATCATATCCCCTGAGTGGTCAAGTTTATCTGGGAAAACGACCCGATGCTCAACCTGAAAAGAACCAAGGAAGTAGGGTTGTCAAAGATCTTGTTAATCCATGGTATATGACAGGTAGAAACATCACAGCAGATAATTTTTTCTCAAGTGTCAATCTGGCTGATGAGCTTTTACAGAGAAACTTAACGTTTGTTGGGACTCTTCGAAAGAATAAACCAGATATTCCAGAAATTATGAAATCCGGCAAACATGACGAAAAAACCTCTATGTTTGGATTCGCAGGAAATCTTACACTCGCTTCATATTATCCTAAAAAGAATAAGAGTGTAATACTATTATCTACTTTACATCATGACGATACTATTCCCGTTGATGACAACCCAGATAAGAAACCTGAGATTGTCCTGTACTATAATCAGAGTAAAGGTGGTGTCGACAACATGGATCATCTTAGTAGTATATATACATGTAGAAGGAAGATATCACGTTGGCCTATGTGTTTATTCTTCAATATCTTAGATGTAGCAGGTATTGCTGCTTACATTGTTTGGATTTCCATGAATCCTGATTGGTATGTTAATGACAAATGTAAACGCAGAAAGTTTCTCATCCAACTAGGAACTGCATTAGTGTCTGAATTAATAGAATTACGCTTACAGAACCCAAGAAGCATTCAGAAGGGTGTCAAACATGGTGTTGCCGCACTTGGATATGATGTGGGTCCAACTGCATATCCCAAAACGAAGTCCGGTCCTTCTAAAAGGAAACGATGTCATGTGTGTCCTAGAGAAGCTGACAAGAAGACCCCACTAGTTTGTGATGGGTGCGAGAAACCTATTTGTAAGGAGCATAGTACATGTAAGGTGAAAACTGTGTGCGATGATTGTAAATAATGTATGAAATATGAAAAAGTAGTGGGGTCATGCGAGACCCCAAGTGGTCGTTTTTATTAAATCCATGAAAATTTCTGTTTTATTCTAAAACAAATATTCTTGAAAATTTGTTTTATAGTTTTAATATTTATGCTTGCAACTTCATCTAAAATATTGGAACTCAATTTGTGAAGTATTGAAATTTATAAAGTCAGATAGGACTAATGTTAGAATTACAAGTCTCAATAACTGATTTCAACATAATGTTTTATATTATTATGTGCTCAATTTCTTTATATGTTTCATTCTTAACTATAACATAAATGTTCAATAAATTCACCAAATGAAATGTTAGTATTTTATCAATACTATAAATCTAAAAATAAGTCAAATTGAATTCGGGGGTCAGATTTGACCCCAAGGTACCAGATGTGTCGGTCAAACGACGTGACCGCTTGAAGGTTAAATGGCTCAATATTTCTAGCTGAAACCTTTTAAATACCCAAGAGGGACATTTCTCTACAATAAGGCGTTTATTTTACTCAAATCCGTTCAGTAGTTTCCTATCGGCATGATTTTAGCGTTTAAAAATTAACGGGTGGATTTTTTAAGTTAAAACTTTCAGACATATTAAAGGGCACATAGTTACAGATTTTGGTGTAAAGTTTTCACAAATTTGAGCAAAAAAAAATTTTGACTTAAAAAAAATTCAGACTGTCCCTTTAATAATTCGTCCACCGGCTTTCACTATTTCTTGAATATCGACCGATGTTAAAACATCTGAACAGAAACCATTTCTGAATCTGATTTTAGAGCCAGTTTCCTTTTTACCTTTTTTTTTTCGTGAAAGAGATTTTATCTTTAGCTGGTATGGGTTGGAAGAACATGTTTTTGGGATATTCAAACCAGACTTTTAAAATAGCAGTTCTAGGTCTGAATCCTGTTCATTAAAGAGCTTGATAAATTTTCTATTTTCTTCTGGTAGAAACGCTCTTGCACTTTCAGCTTTTGGATATTCACCTTCTGTCATAGGAAGCGTACAAACCGTTGGCGTCAAATGCCATCAGTTTAGTACATTTTATTTTTTAAGTCTTGAGTGAACTTCCGTATTATCTGTATCACTTTTACTATATTCTTTAAATAAATCAATTATGTTATTGCTTTCAAGTTTTGTGTATTCCTTTAAAACATCACAAATTTCATCCATTTTGTTCGTTTCAAATGATTTTCTGTTAGCAGAAACTCTTCCTCCTTTAATACTTTGTCTGATAAAATAGCTTATAAAAGGGTGAGTATGCGAGTAAACTTTTTTTATGTTTTGCTTTTCGGTGTGTTTCGGAACCATTCTAGTACTTTCGTACCATTCTTCTTCAACCATTTCTTTATCGTAATGATATAAATAATACCAACCCTTTAAAGATAAAGATGGAGCCGTTAGATTATTTGAATCGTTTTGGAAGACAGTTTCTCTCATTGTTTGATTGTATTTTATCAAACAAGCTGCGAGACATAACGTATCTCTTTTAGCGTAAGGTTCCCATTCGTGTCTTAAAGATTCCCAATTTTCTTTGGTGTATTTTGCAATATTAATATCGGCAATCTTCCTCAAATTCATCGGTAGATTAGACGAATTTCCCCATGCCGCCAAACTAGATCTTTCATGTTGATAGGAACAAGTGAGACATATATTTTGTAAATATTTATTTTTATCAGATATCTCTTTCTCTCTTTTCCATTTTTTCTGCAATCTTTCTTCTGTATATGGATTAGATAAAGGAAGAGATAGAATTTTATTATCTGCTACTAGTGGACATTGTGTTAGTTTGTTAATGCTTTGAAGTGCAATCCAGTTGTCAAAACCACTCCCGTTATGGGAAATTAAGGTTAATCTTTTTTCATCTACTCTTCCTAAACGACGCAACATCTGATCAAAACAATCTGTTCCTACAAATATTTCTACTTTATTAGTCATGAGTTTGTTGTAATATTCTTCTGGCATGGGATCAGTTGGTTTTAAATCTGGGAATACTCTTTTAATTAGTTCTAGTTTTTTCCTTAGTTTTTCCAAATTGACTAAAGTACAACAATAAGGAATGGCTTTATTTTCGTTATAGGTTTCGCAATCCCATGCGTATAAAGTATCATCATGAGGATGTGAAATCAAATTTAGTTTTAACCGAGCAAAACATGTCAGTGCAATATCATCCCCACAGGTTCTCCATACATTTTCATCGTAATTATCTTCTATTTCTTGAATGCCTAACTTTTTGTTATTTCTTCTTATCAAACAAAAATGTTCTTTGTGTAAATAAAATACCCAATCTAATTCTTCGGATACTTTCTTTGGTTGAAAATGTCTATGTGTGGGCATATAAATTTGAAAATAAGTATTAAATTTCTTATTGAAATCAGAGATTCTAGCAGATGTCATAACTCCTTTTCGGTTTTATTTTTGAAAACTATTGACGAAATCTTGAAATTCTTTTAAGTCTTTATTCATGAAGTGATTTACACACTTTATAAAACAAAAACCATCGCTTGGTATGAAACAATTTTTGCCTTTGTACTCATTTATCTTTTTAAGTAAATTACCACCTCTGCCAGTTTTAGATCTTTTTACTATACTAAAATTATTTTTGCGGAAAATAATCTCTCCTGTAAAATACCAATCAGATACGTCAGATTTATCATCCATCTTTGAATAAATAACTTGGAAAGTTTGAGCATTGAATCCAGATAATCTCATGTCTTGTTTATATTTCCCAACTTCATATATTTGACCATTTATTTCAATTTGACCTTTGATTTTAAAATCGTTAAATAGAATAGTTATTCTCTTGATTAATTCTGAAAAAAAGTATATTTGATATTTTGATTTCATCTTCTTCTAAATTTTCGGCTGTAAATTTTTCTTGCGAAGGTATTGCCTTGAATAACTTTGAAAAAGAATTGTTTAAATTTTCAATATTTTCCATTTTCTTTTTTAAGTATCTATTTTAATTAGGAATTTTTAACTTTTATTGGTGATATTTCTTCATTAAATTTATCTAAAATTTCATTGAATTTTTCTAATTCTTCAACTGTTATGTTCTTGTCTTCTCTAGATCTTTCGAAAAAAATAAACAATTTATTAAGATAAGCATTTAAAATTTCTGTTTTCCTTTTATAATGAGCTTTCTGTTTTGATGTAAAACTTAAAGTTATCAAACCACAAGATGAAGTTTGAACGGCAGTGAACGCAGCTAATACAGTTGGGACAATTATTGGAAGCATTAATCCACCGGTTACGGCTGTTGCCACCGTTATTCCTACTGTTAAAACTGTATTTAATGTTTTGAAAACAGAATCGATTCTACTCCATGTTTTTCTGCATTTGTTGAATTGTCTTAGTTTTTCTTTTAGTTCGTTTTGTTTTTCTATCATGTAGTTTTGTCTACTTTCGAGTTCCATTTTTAGGTAATTAATATAAGTGAACTTCCGATAAACCAATATCAGCATTAGAAACTCTTACAGTTACTAACGATATTTGTTCTTTCGAATCATTAATCTTATTCAGATGAACTGAAAATTCTGGTTTTTCAATAAAGATTACTATTTGAACATATTGACCTTTTTTTATAAAATTTTTTTGATTTTGTTGACTTTTATGAACATCAATTGGGGAAAATATATCATTATCAATAAAATATAGTTTTACGTATTCAAAGTTTGTTTGCTCGTAAAAACTGATAAACGCTTGTTCCTTTTTGTGGTTTTGGATTTCTAATAATATTCATCGATGGTGGAGTTTCCGTTTCCAATATCATATCAAAATCTTTCAATATATATGAATGATGATCGTTTTTATCTGGTATGATTAACATTCTAAACCTATCTATATATTTTCCACTTGTTTTAATTTCATATAAGTGATCAATCTTGCTGTTTTCATCGTTAATTTCTAATTCTTTAGTTTCTACATTTTCTGTACGATTGATAAACTGAAGAACTTTACGAGCGTTAAAATTTTTTTTATTTCGTGAATATGATTGTTGTGATTGAATATTGAATCAACTTTTACCTGAAAAGGGAAAGTTATTTCAATTGTAATTTTTCCATGAAAAATAAAAGGTATTACCTCAAAATTTGAATAAAAAAGACCATGGGATGATGAGTTATTATTTATGAGAGAATATTCTCTTATATTTGCTGTAAATCCATATGTTTTATATTCATAGTCTTTTGATCCATCAATTTTATTAGTAGGAGTAACGCCAATGTTATAAAATGGAAGATTGAAATAATATGATTCTTTCTTAAGAAACATTTTTTCTAATGCGACTAAATTTTTATCGTGTTTCAAAACTAGGTTATTAATTGTAGTTATCTTTTCATCAATATTTTCTATTTGTTGTTGAATATAAGTTTTAATTTCACTATCATCAATATTTTGTATCTGTTGTTGAATGTTTATTAGTTCGTTTTGTAATTCAGTTTTAAATTTAGTTTCCAGACCAGCTAATTCTCGTTGTAATTTATCTTCACTTATACCTGAATTGCTAATTAATTGTGAAAGATCTACTTTTTGTTTTGTAATCTTATCATCTAAATTAGATATATTTATGACCTTAAATTTTGCAATTGATTTTTATCTACTACATTGAGTAATTGTTGTTGAATAGATTCAATTTGTTTCTGTATATCATCACTAAGTTTACTTTCGAATGCGGTTAATTTGTCTTCACTTATGCCTGGATTGCTTATTAATTGTGAAAGATCTATTTTTTGTTTTGATATTTTATCATCTAAATTAGATATTAATGAACTTACAGTTTGTAACTGAGTGTTATCTACTGTATTGACTAATTGTTGTTGAATAAAATTTTTTAAACTTGTTACTTCTTGTTGTAATTTACTATCATCAATATAATCTAATTCTTTTAATTTAGCTTCATTTATAAAATCTTTATTATTTAATTGTCGTCTGAAGAATCTTTTCACATCAGCTATTCGATCTTTAAAATGGTCTTTATCTACTTCAAGTGAATTTATTTGATCCATTAAATATTTCTTGTGAACGGCATCATTATCGTTTTCCGGAGACTTTAAATTAGTTATACCAAAATTGTTCATATCAATATCACCCTGAAGAGTATCTCCGATTTGATCCACAAAATATGGTTTGATTTTATTGATTGATAATGTAGTGTTTGTTTTTTTAGTATCTAAAGGTAAAGCACCTAAACCAAATTTATTTGCCATTTCTATTGAGTTAAATTTATTACAATTTCTTCGAACTGTTTTCCTAAACTCAACTGATATAAAACCCAAAGTGAAAGCTGGCCACAAAACTTTTGACCCGGCTTTTGTATTTGAAATGTAGAAGATTTAATTGGTTGATTAGTTAGATTCATTATCTAAGTGCAAAGCAGAATGATGAACACCTTTTTGATCGGAAGTGTGTATATTTGTTATAGCGTAGAATTTACCTTTCTTACTTTTGAGATTATTTATTTCATCTCTCATACAATAATAAAACGGTGATATGTTTAACTCATTCGCCCATCTCATAAGTTGGAAGTTTGTGGTTGTATCGGTTCCATATTTGTGACCCGCCATATCAAAACCAGTCAGAAGTCGCAATTTAGTAAACAGAGATAATTGCATCTAAATGGCGAAGTACCGTGAAAATATCAAATTTCGGATTTTCCGCTAGTTGTATTCTTCTGTATTCACGCTGTAAAGTACATCGATTGTTCTGACGATTTTTACATTATTTTTGTGTTAATTTGTATATTTAATGGGAGCTTAGCTCGTTGATTCAACTAAATAATAAAAATTTCCAGTTAAAAACGATCAAAGTTCGTCGGCAAACATCGCCTAAAAGTATGGGAATTCCGAGAAATAACCCCATGTTTTCGGTATGTACATGAAGGGGATAACCTCAGGAAAGTTAAAAGGTTATTTTTAGAAGCATTTGTCATAATCCGTAGCCAATCAAAGCTTCTAAATCATTGGAAATTCCCGGCACTGTTGCTATGTAGTCGAATGCGCGCGTTTCATTGGTCGAATCGAGTCACATGACGTCGAAACGAAGAAAACTCCATTTTTTTTTGTTTCAACGCGAAATACATGATCCAGTTTGTACAACTTATACTACCAACGTTTAAAAGAAATTTTCTACACATTATTAGAATTATCGGAATATACACTGAACACTACAATAGGCCTAGTTGTCCGTTATGTGTGAACGTTTTGGATTTTTCGTGTGTTTGAAACTGTTTGTTGACATTGTGAACGAATGATGGAATTGACTTCTACTTCTGAATCAATCGCAAAACGTCTTAATGGTTCTGTGAAAGCATCAAACTTACAAACGATCGCCTCCAGTACCGAATGGAGCGATTTGATGACGGATTACTTCGCTTTTGATGGGAAAAATTCTAATTGTAGTGAAAGTGAAAGCAGTTCTGACTCAGAATTCAGTGACAGTGTTAGTCACAGTGATGTAGGTGAAACTGACACTGAGAATGTCAATGTTGTTGACATACACTGCACTATCAAAACAACTAAGCCAACTCTTCATGTTTCTAACAGTGACTATTCCAATGATATCCAAAGTGAACAACCTATTTTAACAGTTGACGGGGCTGAGTCAATTTTAAGAAGGGCCGGATTGAATCTTGTATGTGAAGATAATGTAGCGGAGGCAGAGAAAATAAGGACATTCTCATGCTCGTGCAAGTATAACAATAGTCTCCCATGCTTTAGTTTATTCACACACGAAGATATACAGGAATATAGATTCCAAATGTTCGAATTGGCCAGAGAGGAAAAGGACTTGATTATACTTGCCCAGATTGCTGCCCACATTCAACGTGACGCTAACACTCAATGCTCACGGAGGAAATCCCAGAAATTACGAAAGATGACACGGGTGCTGTACTTTCATGAAGGGAAGGAGATATGCCGGGATATGTTCAAGTTTTTTCACAGGTAACTACACTGAATAATTATGATAATGATTTTTGGTGGTGTGCGTATGCACATATAAATTTATATGAGAAAATAGTTAGAATGAACAGTTGATGAATTTGTACCTAGCCTATAGTACCTAATCATGATTATTTATGTCATTGAATTACATTTTAAAAGAAAACATTTGGCAATTAATGCATGAATGTAGAACACTTTGTACAGACGAGCTAGTAATATTATTCGAACATGTGATTAATTGATGATAATACCGATGTGTACCAGTAGATATTTACAAATTTTCATCTTTTCAAATTATTAATTTTTCAGCATCAGTCAGGACAAATTGACAGGGTTGATCAAGTGGTACAAGGAAAATGGTCTCGTTGCAAAGAAATGTAAATCAGGCGGCCGGATTAAAGGAAGGGCATTGTCATTAGAGGATGTGACTGAAGTCGTGAATTATGTCTCCAACTATGCGGAAGCACATGCTCTGGTTCTCCCTGGGCGAGTTCCTGGCTTTAAGAGAACGGACATCAAACTGCTGCCATCCTGTGAAACCAAAGCATCTATATGGAGAAAATATCGAGAGACATCAAAAGGGCTTGGTATGTATTATTTGTTGTGCGGTGCATACCAATTGATGCTTGAATTTGTCTATTTTCTTTTTTATGTCTAATAAGGAACTAGTGCCGGGTATTGCCAAGCAAGCCATGATACAATACGAAGCATGATACAAAGGTCACGATACAATTTATATCGCGATTTTGAGTAATGGGATAAAATTAAACACTTTTTCTTCAAAGTTTCAATATTTATTAATTTACAGCTTTATTACTGTGATATTTGGCAATGTAATTGTTTCAAGTGGTTCATGTCCAACGCCTAATGAATAGTTATTTATAGAGCCAATAATTTTAGATTCCATTCGTCAAATTATAAATAATTCTCACTTTTTTATGGTACAAATCAAATATCGATACTATACACGACCTCGGAATACTATACATTATATCATAGTATGTCGTATCACGATACATCGATTCAACTATATTATATCGTGCCAGCACTTAAGGAATTAGACCTAATAATTGTCAAGCTGTAACTTAATTTTCCGAACCCTTTTTTATACGCCCTCATCCCTCTATGAGTATGTATTGTCGGCACCCCTGTCTGTCCGTCTGTTGGTTTGTCCGTCTGTCAACATTTGCTCGTAAACGCTCTTAAAACTAGAGTTTTTGATGGAATCAAATGAAATTTTATATGCTTACACATATTCATAAAACGAAGGTGAAGTTCGAATTTGAATTGTTTTCGATAATTAGAAGCAGAGTTATTGCCCTTGCCCCAAATCTTGAATATGTTATTTCTCTCTTAGTTTTCAGCCGATTTTGATGAAACTTAAAATGAATGTTATTGGACCTTAATCGAAAAGTTTGAGAAAGTTTAGTTTACTTCTGATAAATTTAAGGCCTTTTTGTTGGACGTATATGGCTGTGGGCCACTATCTTCATATTTGGTGTTGTATCATGTTTATCAGTTGGCTATGTACATGTAAGCTTACGGTACCCATTAATTTTCAGGTAAACGTGCTGTGAAGCTGTCTGGATTCCGGTCGCTGTGGCGTCAGTTACTGCCATTCATAGTTGTCACAAGACCCATGTCTGATCTATGCTGGAAATGCCAGGACAACAATACAAAAATTTACCGATCTGCCAACCTTTCAGAAGAACAAAAATCAGCAACACTGAAAGACCAAGAGGAGCATCTTCGGGTTGTCAGACTTGAACGTTCATATTATCGTTCCCTAGTAGAGGATTGTAAGAATGTTGTGACAGCAAACAAGCTGGACTTATCTACTTGTGATGAAAATTCAAAGAATTCGATTTCGCTCAGCAGGTGTTCTACGCTAATGATCCACTCCAGCCAGGACCCATATATTTCTTGGTTCCTAGAAAGTGTGCTATATTCGGTGTGTGCTGTGAGGGAATTCCAAAGCAGGTGAATTTCCTTATCGACGAAGGTTCCAGTGTAGGTAAAGGGTCGAATAGCGTAGTGAGCTACTTGGATTACTTCTTCCTAAACTATGGCCTCGGTGAGATGAATGTACATTTGCATGCGGACAACTGTTCTGGTCAGAACAAAAATAACTTTATGCTTTGGTATTTGTGCTGGCGAATTCTTCATAAAAAGCACAATAATATTGGCATGCATTTTTTGATATCTGGACATACTAAGTTTGCACCGGACTGGTGTTTTGGCCTTCTGAAGCAGAAATACAGAAAAACACCCGTATCATGCCTAAATGACATTGCAGAAGTTGTCGAGAAAAGCACGCTGACAGGAGTCAATATTCCGCAACTTATTGTTGATGAGGCTGGAGAACAATTTGTTCCGACGCGGGATTGGCAGACATTCCTTAATCCATATTTCAGAGTTCTGCCTGGAATAAAGTCTTATCAGCATTTTAGGCTATCGACAGATCACCCAGGCATTGTGTTTTTTAAACCACATTCTGACTGTGAGGAGAAGCAATATTGTATTCTGAAGAATGAAAATATTCTTCCACCAGCTGAACGTCCAAGTGCCACAATCATGCCTGATCTTGATCAGACACGGAAACAATATCTTCACCAAAAAATCAGACCATTTGTTCGTGAGGATGTGAGAGACATTGTTTGCCCAGCTCCCCGATTAGGTGCAGAAGAGTAGGACGTAAAACTCCATTTCATTTCATTTCCAATACTGTTACCCGCAGACACTAATGAGCAGTACAAAAGAGACATATATAACTCAAATTTGATTACAAAAATATTCTTTAATTCTTTACAAAATACAACAGTTGAATACCCGCCGAGCGGAAACGGGTATCGGAATCGTTGATACGAATATTAACAATTAATATTTACATTCATGGAAAAACATCAAACATACTATGTAAGCTTTCACCCTTACATAGGGAACTAACCTGACAATAACTTGCAGTTAAAATTGTTCTCCGAATGAACGGAATTGAGCTTTATTTATACCCTGTTGAACCCCCCATAAACCAATCTACCTGGTATTCTAATGAAGTAAAACAATTAATATAAAATACGAACCCAAGCCCTACCCTAACAAATTACATATCAAACGAAAGGAAATTACGCGTAGAACATTATGAAATTATAAATAACCAAAAATATTAATGACCCATGCTTGGCCCAACGTCCTAAAAGGATATTTTTACAGGATTACTTCCCCTTAATATCAAAATACAGTAAAATTGAATATGAACATAAAACAAGGACATCAATAAAAAAATGGCATAAACATGAAATAAAAAGGGTAAATTTACAAAGTCTACCAAGGACAATCAATTCTTGAAGCCAGAGTAGGTTAAGGACACCTAAAATGGTCACACTACCTAATAATTGACACTGTTGTATTTGAATAGTTTGCCACTGTTTTGATGTTTTAATGTGTAATATTTTAATGTGTATTGTGTAATATAATGGTGATTACAATGAATAACATATCTGTATAAACATCATTTTAACATCAAGATTGTTTTTTTCTGGTTTTAGTTAAAGTGAGATATAGTCATAATGGTTTATGCTTTCAACCCTTTAAGCTATTCCAATTATTTTGATTGCATCAGAAAGAGCTATTCCTGCTCTTTAAAATGATATATGATATGTGGGGCTTGCTTCAAAGACATAATTGGTTGCTATGGCATTTTGGATCGACTGCTCGAAAATTCTTAGAATTCAATTATCTCAGAACTCTTTGAGCCATTTTCACACCGATAGCTCATACTGAAATTATCACTTTTGACTAAAACATGGCACATGGGTGGTTCTTATATCATTTTAAAGCTTATTTCAAGCCCTAAAAGAATATATAACTATCTCCAATATTTTTTTCTGAGACTTCAGACTGGTTTTGATGTGGTGGGTCACATATAATTCACTTGATATTAGTTAGACTACACTCTGCCTAGGCCTAATTTAAAAAAAAAACTAGTCCCTCATGCCAATGTTTTTTTTCTATAATACCGTATTTAATTATAAGCTTGCGAGCATGGCTTTAAAAATCTTTGTGTTTTCCATGTCATTATCATCATGATCAGCAACAGGGCCACACTTAGTTCGGGCTAGTCTAATCATAGGCTTCACAGTATTATTACTGCCTGTGCGATTATTTTTATGAGAATTGGAATATCAGCCTGACATTGCTACTGTTAGCCTTACAATGTCTTTGTTTTGATAAAAAAAATTAAATTACATTAAATAGAAATACATTTCTCTCCTAGAAATTTCAACCCAAATCAAAAAGGTGACTGAAAATGTTTTCCTCTGTAAAAACAAATTTTGAAGACATAAAGTGTGTTCCTTTTTATATTATATTTTCAACAAAGCAAAGACATTCTAAGACTAGCAATACTAATTTAAATCTTCTATTTCAGTTACAAATTAACTCAAATTAAGTCAAACTTTTTAACTTGCAAAGACAGTAAGTAAAGATACTGAACTAGACTGCCTATCCTTACTCTTAATTATTGTCATTGAAATTATGAAGCACTTGAACTACTTGAAGCCTACTATTTCATTTTCAAAACATGGATTTCCTTACTAAAATATTGCATGAGATTAAGGGCAGATATTCTGAACATATAGTGACAAACAATACTACTATTTAACTAAATTTTGAAGCCTTTTCCCATTCAACACTTTGGGTATCGCCGTCTTCGTTGTGACAGACGAATTCATCTTGGAATGTTTGGCTCTCGATGACGGAATCGAAATCAGTTTTTCTTAAATTAAAATTGTCTTCATCTTCATCCTCATCTTCGTCACTATCTGACACATTATCTTCCGGTGGCTCTGACAGGTAATCTTCGATCAAATCAACTAAATTTGTCTTTTCCGCGGCGTTTAAATTTAATAATTTCGCTATTTCAGATTCTATTTCAGAGGGATTTTCTTTTGTTATTTGATTAGCCTCTGCTGCTGTGACCTCATATAAATGCTATTTTTAGACACGGGGATTTCCTAGCTTCGCAACGATGGCCGACATGTTAAAAATCAATGTACGGTGAAGTAAATAGAACGATGCATATGCTGACCAGTTTATCGCCATTATGGCCGTAATTTGCTTAATAAACTGTGACCGCTTGCCGAAAAATACCATTTACACACATTTAGGATAAGATTTGATGAAAGAACAAACATTTTATTGATAGATTATTGATTTTTCTACCGACTTATGACAAAATTTCAATTTCGATAATTTGACACTGGTGTCGTGAATTTTTGCCGTGGACCAAAATTTGCTTTTGCGACTTCCGACTGGTTTTGTAATGGAGGGTCACATTAAGCCTAACGAAAAAGTCGAAAAAGGAAAAATTTTAATCAGGAGAAAACTAAACTTTCTCAAACCTTTCGATTTAGGTCCAATAACATCCATTTTAAGTTTCATCAAAATCGGTTGAAAACTAAGAGAGTAATAGCATATTTAAGATTTGGGACAAGGGCAATAACTCTGCTTGTAACGATGGAAAATAGCTCAAATTCGAACTTGATCTTCGTTTTCTGAATATATATACACATATCAAATTTCATTTGATTCCGTCAAAAACTCTAGTTTTTAGAGCGTTTACAAGGAAATGTTGATGGACGGACCGACGGATTTGGGGCAAGGGCAATAACTCTGCTTCTAACGATCGAAAATAACTCAAATTCGAACTTGATCTTCGTTTGATGAATATGTAAACACATATCAAATTTCATTTGATTCCGTCAAAAACTCTAGTTTTTAGAGCGTTTACAAGCAAATGTTGATGGACGGACCGACGGATTTGGGGCAAGGGTAATAACTCTGCTTCTAACGATCGAAAATAGCTCAAATTCGAACTTGATCTTCGTTTTATGAATATGTATATACATATCAAATTTCATTTGATTCCGTCAAAAACTCTAGTTTTTAGAGCGTTTACGAGCAAATGTTGACGGACGGACGGACAGGGGTGACTACAATATACGTCCTCATAGAGAGATGAGGGCGTATAAAAAAAAAGGTTAAGTTTAAATTTTTTTCAAAAAAATGACCTTGCATACAGTTACAGCATTGCTTTAATCAGCTTATGTTAAAGGTTAACCATTTTTTTTTTCGTTTTTGACCTTGACCTTTGTTGACCTTGAGCTTTTTTTAGGATCAAACGTCATTGACTTTGGCTGTTCATTTATACTTTCATATTTATTTGAAGTCTAGCGTCAACTTCCGCTGTTATTACTGTATGCATTTCCAAATTTTAAAGACTTGTTTCTCGGGAATTTGACCTTGAGTGACCTTTGCAAAGTCCCACTCTGTGCCACGTGTGGCTCTAGTTTTTTTATTATTATCATTATTATTATTCAAGTGCATCTGTAGCGAAGTTCAAAAGGTTGGGAACCACGGTTTTAATGCATAGATATTTAAATAGAATGCATATGAACTCTTTATAACTAGTCAAAGATTTTAATTACCGGTTTGTTATAAGATTTGGTCATTTTGGATTGTACAAATGCAAATTTGTGTGGATTCTACAGGTGAACTCTATAATGATATAGGTCTAAGTAAGCCATTCATGTATATAAAATAAAATTCAAATATTGATAAATATCATTAACACATAGTTACTAATAAGTCTATGCCTGATGAATCGCTTTACACTTGGTTACGCCAGTTTTTGAATCACATATTTGAAACCTTTTGATTATTAATGATCAGATATTTCTCAACTTAAAGGGAATGTTTGACTACTTTGAGGTTGGAAAACTTCTGTTGTAAATTATTGAAAGTTATTGACCAAAATCTAAAAAAAAAATGTATACATTATTTGTGAGTTGCCAATTTTTGAACGCCTAAAAAGATTTATGTAAACGTATTAAATAATTTATAGACTTTTATATTTGATGTACGGATTAAAGCTAAATAAACCCCAAAATGTCTCCTATTATACGTTTTCTGGTTTTTGATATTTATCAATAAGCACGCTCGGTTTGGTATTGAACCTTGAAAATCAGGTTGGTCAGGTAGAGGCTACATAGATGAATTTCATATTTCAGAAATATTTTTTTTGTTCTTGAAAATAGTCAAACATTCCCTTTAAGAAACATTAAGACCTAGATTTCAATTTTACTGCAAATCGTGATAGTGAAAATCTATCCGATCTATCAAATTTGCGATTGGCAATCTGATTCAAATCGTGGTCTGGTGATCCTATCAGATCTTATGGCATCGTGAGATCAGTCGTGTTAATAGTAGAAACGTTTAGAACCGTTCAACAAGATCCATTATTGTTACTTGCGATCATCGTATCATCTTATCATATTCTAACAAAGCGTCAGATTGGACATCCGAAGCTGATTTCGAGCTTTTTGTTACTTACGGTATCCGCAGCGGTACAAAGAGATTGCGTTAAAAAAAGGGGTTCGAAGGGTACAAAAGGTTGGTAACCAAGGTTGTAAGAGATAGTATTCTTTTAAAGTTTTTTTTTTAATATGAGAAAATTTGTATTAAACATTATCATTTCAGACAGCTGCCTATGGGCGTACATTAACTTGCCAGGCAAGCTATCTCTATATAGATTTAGCAATTTATATATTACTTTTGTTGGATTCAATCGAAGCAGACCTTTTTCTTTTGCAACGTCTTTTCCCCCATATCTGCTTTCATACTTTTATAGATTCTCAAAATAACGTTTGTCAGAAGTTTGTCTCACATTAAAAAAGATAACAACATGAACATGAATATTTAAATAAACGGAAAAATGGAGAAAATGATATATACAAGTTTGATAGCTTTTGATTAATACAAAATTTACTGATATTTTTATATTTTTAGACAATTTCCATTAATTTTTATCATTATAAAAGCATTTGGAAAATGTACGTAGTAAGTTACGGGCAGTCGGGACCATGTGTAAGTTACGGGGGACTTTAACCGTAACTTACGGGCATCAATAACTTACGAGGGTTTTGTTAAACACTTAAAGCTTGTACTAAAGGTTTATGTGTGGATTTACGGGCACCCATAGCTAACGAAGGCTTCATGCAAGGATACCCTGGATCGGATACCTTTTATTAGTAAAGCTACTCGTAAAATAATGAGTTTCAGATACAAAGGGACATGTTTTGCATCTACTTGACAAACATGGAGCACTCCTTAAACCTGGAGGAACTTCGGCATAGAGTCTAGTCTTCGCTGCTATTTGCGCTAAAGTAGAGTTTTTTTATGTTTCATAAAATTCGTTTTGAGTATCCACGCTCTTTCAGTTTTGAGAAAACAATCGTACAGGCTTGGTTATAATCAGAGGATCTTATGCAAATTCGATGAAATCGTAAAACTTGTGATTTAATTATACCGGAAAAAGTATGTTTTGGGTGAAATGAGCTTTTGTGCAGGAGTTGATGAGTATCACTTTCTTTGAAATATACCTTAATATCTAGTTTATCGGTTTCTGCTATGGAATCTCCTTTGAAAACAGTGGTATCGAGAAAATCTACTCTTTTGTGACTGACAAAGCATTGTTCAGGCACAGTGTTGTTTTGGAACAGTGTTGTTTAGGCATAGTGGTGTTTAGGCATATTGTTGTTTATAAAAATACGGTATTGTTTAGGAACAGTATTGTTTAGGCATAGTGTTGTTAAGGCATAGCGTTGTTAAGGCACAGTGTTGTTTAGGCTTAGCGTTGTTTAGGCATAGTGTTGTTTAGGCATATTGTTGTTAAGAAACAGTGATGATTAGGAACAGAATTGTTTAGGTATAATGTTGTTTAGGCATAGTGTTGTTAAGGCATAGCGTTGTTAAGGAACAGTGTTGTTTAGGCTTAGCGTTGTTTAGGCATAGTGTTGTTTAGTATAATGTTGTTTAGGCACAGCATTGTTTAGGTTTAGTGTTCTTAAGGCAAAGCGTTGTTCAGGCACAGTGTTGTTTTGGAACAGTGTTGTTTAGGCTTAGCGTTGTTTAGGCATAGCGTTGTTTAGACAAAGTGTTGTTTTGGCAGAGTATTGTCTAGGCATATTTTTTTGTTAAGAAACAGTATTGTTTAGGAACAGTATTGTTTAGGCATAGTGTTGTTTAGGCACAGCGTTGTTTAGGCACAGCGTTGTTTTAGTCCAGGCAATATATGATATGACCTCACACAATTGCAACAGAAAGTCTGTTGACTGATTTATACCCAGAAATATATCCTTTATAACATATCAAAACTCTTAAGGAATCCATGTAGCGGAAAGTGCAATGGCGGCCATTTTTCAAAATGGCCGCCATAAATATGATATTTTCTTATATCTCTGCTTCTAAATAACATAGAGCTCTGATTTTTAGTGCTAAATATACATTTTTAGAAACAAGGAATCCAGTGAAACACTTTTCAGTATTTTCAACTTAGCAAAAAGCCAAAACTGCAACCATTTTTCGAAATGGCCGCCATAAATATGATATTTTTTAATATCTCTGCTTCTAAATAACATAGAGCTCTGATTTTTAGTGCTAAATATACATTTTTAGAAACAAGGAATCCAGTGAAACACATTTCAGTATTTTCAACTTGGCAAAAAGCCAAAACTGAAACCATTTTTCAAAATGGCCGCCATAAATATGATATTTTCTTATATCTCTGCTTCTTAATAACATAGAGCTCTGATTTTTAGTGCTAAATATACATTTTTAGAAACAAGGAATCCAGTGAAACACTTTTCAATATTTTCAACTTGGCAAAAAGCCAAAACTGCAACCATTTTTCAAAATGGCCGCCATAAATATGATATTTTCTTATATCTCTGCTTCTTAATAACATAGAGCTCTGATTTTTAGTGCTAAATATACATTTTTAAAGACAAGGAATCAATTGAAACACATTTCAGTATTCTAAACTTGACCGAAGAGCAATAACTGCAACCAATTTCCAAAATAAATAAATGAATCTGACATTTTTCGAATATCTTCGCTTCTAAATGACATACACTTGATGTTCCATTGGCACACATTTCATTAAGCTAAACTTGACCAAAAAGTATTATATTCTGTGCAAAAATGTCAACAACATTTTGTTTTAATGATAATAAAAACATGATATGAGCATTATTTTATTATGTGAATTGTTCAAATCATAAGCAATAATCTCAATTTAAATCGTCATCACTGACACATATGCAACAAAGTGACTGTTCTGGAGCTGGTGGCTAATCAGTCTGCATGGGCACCACTCTACACTGCTTTACCGCCAACCTCAGTTCCTTGTACCTCACCAGCTGCAATGTCCTTCCACTGCCGTAGACACACCGGCTATGATATTTTGCTGGGCGGTAGACTTTTTGGTTGCACATGAGATGTGCTAGTGTTGACCTTCTACCATAACCGTTTATGTTGTACCACGTTTATGTTATTAAGAAGCAGAGATATAAGAAAATATCATATTTATGGCGGCCATTTTGAAAAATGGTTGCAGTTTTGGCTTTTTGCCAAGTTGAAAATATTGAAAAGTGTTTCACTGGATTCCTTGTTTCTAAAAATGTATATTTAGCACTAAAAATCAGAGCTCTATGTTATTAAGAAGCAGAGATATAAGAAAATATCATATTTATGGCGGCCATTTTGAAAAATGGTTTCAGTTTTGGCTTTTTGCCAAGTTGAAAATACTGAAATGTGTTTCACTGGATTCCTTGTTTCTAAAAATGTATATTTAGCACTAAAAATCAGAGCTCTATGTTATTTAGAAGCAGAGATATTAAAAAATATCATATTTATGGCGGCCATTTAGAAAAATGGTTGCAGTTTTGGCTTTTTGCTAAGTTGAAAATACTGAAAAGTGTTTCACTGGATTCCTTGTTTCTAAAAATGTATATTTAGCACTAAAAATCAGAGCTCTATGTTATTTAGAAGCAGAGATATAAGAAAATATCATATTTATGGCGGCCATTTTGAAAAATGGCCGCCATTGCACTTTCCGCTACATGGATTCCTTAAGAGTTTTGATATGTTATAAAGGATATATTTCTGGGTATAAATCAGTCAACAGACTTTCTGTTGCAATTTGTGTGAGGTAATATCATATATTGCCTGGACTAAAACAACGCTGTGCCTAAACAACGCTGTGCCTAAACAACACTATGCCTAAACAATACTGTTCCTAAACAATACTGTTCCTAAACAATACTGTTTCTTAACAAAAAAATATGCCTAGACAATACTCTGCCAAAACAACACTTTGTCTAAACAACGCTATGCCTAAACAACGCTAAGCCTAAACAACACTGTTCCAAAACAACACTGTGCCTGAACAACGCTTTGCCTTAAGAACACTAAACCTAAACAATGCTGTGCCTAAACAACATTATACTAAACAACACTATGCCTAAACAACGCTAAGCCTAAACAACACTGTTCCTTAACAACGCTATGCCTTAACAACACTATGCCTAAACAACATTATACCTAAACAATTCTGTTCCTAATCATCACTGTTTCTTAACAACAATATGCCTAAACAACACTATGCCTAAACAACGCTAAGCCTAAACAACACTGTGCCTTAACAACGCTATGCCTTAACAACACTATGCCTAAACAATACTGTTCCTAAACAATACCGTATTTTTATAAACAACAATATGCCTAAACACCACTATGCCTAAACAACACTGTTCCAAAACAACACTGTGCCTGAACAATGCTTTGTCAGTCACAAAAGAGTAGATTTTCTCGATACCACTGTTTTCAAAGGAGATTCCATAGCAGAAACCGATAAACTAGATATTAAGGTATATTTCAAAGAAAGTGATACTCATCAACTCCTGCACAAAAGCTCATTTCACCCAAAACATACTTTTTCCGGTATAATTAAATCACAAGTTTTACGATTTCATCGAATTTGCATAAGATCCTCTGATTATAACCAAGCCTGTACGATTGTTTTCTCAAAACTGAAAGAGCGTGGATACTCAAAACGAATTTTATGAAACATAAAAAAACTCTACTTTAGCGCAAATAGCAGCGAAGACTAGACTCTATGCCGAAGTTCCTCCAGGTTTAAGGAGTGCTCCATGTTTGTCAAGTAGATGCAAAACATGTCCCTTTGTATCTGAAACTCATTATTTTACGAGTAGCTTTACTAATAAAAGGTATCCGATCCAGGGTATCCTTGCATGAAGCCTTCGTTAGCTATGGGTGCCCGTAAATCCACACATAAACCTTTAGTACAAGCTTTAAGTGTTTAACAAAACCCTCGTAAGTTATTGATGCCCGTAAGTTACGGTTAAAGTCCCCCGTAACTTACACATGGTCCCGACTGCCCGTAACTTACTACGTACATTTTCCAAATGCTTTTATAATGATAAAAATTAATGGAAATTGTCTAAAAATATAAAAATATCAGTAAATTTTGTATTAATCAAAAGCTATCAAACTTGTATATATCATTTTCTCCATTTTTCCGTTTATTTAAATATTCATGTTCATGTTGTTATCTTTTTTAATGTGAGACAAACTTCTGACAAACGTTATTTTGAGAATCTATAAAAGTATGAAAGCAGATATGGGGGAAAAGACGTTGCAAAAGAAAAAGGTTTGCTTCGATTGAATCCAACAAAAGTAATATATAAATTGCTAAATCTATATAGAGATAGCTTGCCTGGCAAGTTAATGTACGCCCATAGGCAGCTGTCTGAAATGATAATGTTTAATACAAATTTTCTCATATTAAAAAAAAAACTTTAAAAGAATACTATCTCTTACAACCTTGGTTACCAACCTTTTGTACCCTTCGAACCCCTTTTTTTAACGCAATCTCTTTGTACCGCTGCGGATACCGTAAGTAACAAAAAGCTCGAAATCAGCTTCGGATGTCCAATCTGACGCTTTGTTAGAATATGATAAGATGATACGATGATCGCAAGTAACAATAATGGATCTTGTTGAACGGTTCTAAACGTTTCTACTATTAACACGACTGATCTCACGATGCCATAAGATCTGATAGGATCACCAGACCACGATTTGAATCAGATTGCCAATCGCAAATTTGATAGATCGGATAGATTTTCACTATCACGATTTGCAGTAAAATTGAAATCTAGGTCTTAATGTTTCTTAAAGGGAATGTTTGACTATTTTCAAGAACAAAAAAAATATTTCTGAAATATGAAATTCATCTATGTAGCCTCTACCTGACCAACCTGATTTTCAAGGTTCAATACCAAACCGAGCGTGCTTATTGATAAATATCAAAAACCAGAAAACGTATAATAGGAGACATTTTGGGGTTTATTTAGCTTTAATCCGTACATCAAATATAAAAGTCTATAAATTATATAATACGTTTACATAAATCTTTTTAGGCGTTCAAAAATTGGCAACTCACAAATAATGTATACATTTTTTTTTTAGATTTTGGTCAATAACTTTCAATAATTTACAACAGAAGTTTTCCAACCTCAAAGTAGTCAAACATTCCCTTTAAGTTGAGAAATATCTGATCATTAATAATCAAAAGGTTTCAAATATGTGATTCAAAAACTGGCGTCACCAAGTGTAAAGCGATTCATCAGGCATAGACTTATTAGTAACTATGTGTTAATAATATTTATCAATATTTGAATTTTATTTTATATACATGAATGGCTTACTTAGACCTATATTATTATAGAGTTCACCTGTAGAATCCACACAAATTTGCATTTGTACAATCCAAAATGACCAAATCTTATAACAAACCGGTAATTAAAATCTTTGACTAGTTATAAAGGTACTTGTGGTGTCATGCCATGATCAGTTGGTTTAAAGACCACAAATTTAACAGTAAAGAAGATTTAAAAGTGGTAGTCAAAAATTGGTTATTGAAACTGGAAGAAGTTGTAGATAAAGCGTTGATAGGAGGCGAAATACTCTCTGTAATTCTTAATGTGGCAGAACAATGTCTAAAACTTGATAACAACAATTCCCCATTATATTTAAAGTATGATAAAGAAATGTTACTGAAGGTTATCAAAGTGTTCAGACCTTATTGTAATTCTACGAAGGATATATAGAAGAGCTTGTACAAAACACGAAGGCAAAGAATCAAAAAGAACTTGAACAACAACGACAAGTTTTTAAAACACTGAAACATAATTTAAACATAATTTAGAGGGAATTATTGAAGGTAACCAGAATGAATTATTACCTTTTGATTCTGAAAACTGCTATGTACTAGCCAAGTCCTCCCCCTCTGTTTGTAATGATGTCAGAGAAATATGGAATAAACTAGAGTAGGATAGATTCAGGTAATGGGTTTCCTTGTATTCAATTATGAAAATAAAAATACTAATACTTATATAAATAGAAAGGAAATGTGTTTGAGAAATATCAGTTTGTCTTTTCCATAATTACTAAATTAGATAATTATGCATATTCATTATGCTTTATCTTTAAATAAGGCTTACTTCAATTTGAATTCAATTTATACATGTACATATAATAAAACTCATTCATTTGTGAAAAGCTATCGTATTTCAACAAAGATTCAGATCATATTTCTAAGCCTTTATTTGAATTATGTCCTTGTCTATTATTTTCATGTAGTTTCGTATGGTGTAGTTTTTACAATACATGAACAAAGAAAATAAACTAAAAAACATCATCAAAACATTGAATTTCCCTTACTACACACTTCTTTACTTCTCCTGCATTCGTTCGTAATTACGCGTATTAATTTGCTGAATCGTTAAATCAGTGGTCCAGAAAATAGGGCAAAATATAATTAAAATTCGGGCATTAAGTCGGTTTGAATAGCATGCCAAGTTGACGAACACAAGAAGAGTGACATCAATGTTATAATAATAGTTCACAGAAGAAAGGTATGTACAAATCACATGGGAAATCATTGAGTCCGAAGACACCTTCATATCGCCAAGATATGACCCCAGTACAGTACTCTATTTTACCGTAGTTATTAGGCTCTCCCGGAGACCAAATAGCTTGTATTAAACCACCTCGAGTCCAACGATGTTCCACTTTATCTCCTCTCACCGCTCGTCCGTAACCACCAAAATAATACTTATCTAAAAAAATATAAAACTAAAATTTAAAAATAAATAACCCCGACCAACCGTCTTATTTGTTCTATCATAACCTTCAAAATTATCTTATCTTATTTAAAACAAAAATTCAAAATTCGATACCATAACAAGTACCAACAAGTACCAACGCAATCGGCAATCCTCGACAGCTTCCGTAACTTCCATGGAGAGCGTTTAGTAGGCCTACCAACGATCCGAATTTTGTCCTCTTTAGTTCTACCATGATCACCAAATTGTAGCTTCTATTCTGCTCTCAAACAAATTGTGAGGCAATTTTACAAAATCGATGGCAATAACTCGAAAACTCTTTATCGAAAATGATCTCTTTGTGATCATAAAGAAATTAAAAACACTTACTGATGTGATAGTTTACTGGAACAAGAGTAAGAGAAAATGTCGTATTCAGTTTTGCAGCTGAATTCAGGTTAATAAGATAACCACCATCACGCTCACAGATTTTCTGGGCAAGTTCCCACATGGTTGGACTACTTCCAAAATATTTGATACATACACCCAGATCGGGATACATCGTGTATCCTTTAGATACACAGTCTGGTGGCTCTGAAACAAAGAACGTAAAACTCCATTTCACTTATGCTGAATCAAATAAATATCGTGATCAAAAATAGATGCAGAAAAGTAGGACGTAAAAATTCCCTTGGTTTGGTTCCTTTCAAGTGAAACTCAACAATGAAGAAGTTTTCTCAGACGCTTATCGATAGCCTCAATGTCCTTGGTTCGTTACCAGTGGTGAGGTGATTTCAGAACTTCAGATTTGCAATTAAATGACATGATAAACTAGTCTACAGCACTTGGGAACCTTAGAATGTACCTTTTGTTCGCGTCACGAAATACCAGCGTTGAAGATAGCAAAGATCTGATTGGTTAAAGTAGATGTCATTGAGGTTAGGTCAGAGTTCAATATTACAATATTGCCTGAAGGACGTGGTTAGACCTTAATGTGGGGACTAAAAAGCAGAATTTAAAAAGCTTATCGAAACGAAATTTTTACATACCTGTTACTTTTACAATAACAGACGAGACAGTCACGTGGGAATAAGTTTTGCCATATTCTGGATGTGACGTCAAGTAATAACAGCGGCCATTTTGAAATGCAACCATCATTGAAAGTTCTTGGTTCCATTCCATTGCGCATGACAACATACTTCTACAAGGAAAGGAAATGGTGTACTGCAACTTATCTGGAACTACCAAAGTTTGGATACCGATTCGGAAAGAACGAAACATGGCTGCATTTGAAACTAAAATAGCGTTAATCAAACACACGTAGGGAATTATCCAGAACATTTTGTTGATAGTTTGGTCTTTCACGTATATTGGTAACACATTACGATCTAAGGTAGTTTACGACATTAGTACTAGAGTTGGTTTGGTTTTCTGGATGCTGTCCTAGACGCAGAAGTCCACTACAAAACAACGATGGTTAAAATGATTCTAATGACGTCTTTTTCTTTAGTTGGTAGATGACAAGATAACGTCTGGAAAATCAGCGGCCTCTTATATAATCAAAAAAATCACTTTAGAATAATCGTAAACGCAACACAAGAACAATGTCGATTGGTTGATGTCACTGCAATTAGTAAAAATTGGCCAATTATAACTTAAAGACAATCGTAAACGCAGCACAACTAACAACTACGACTACAAACTACATAGTTTGCAATATCAGCTGCTGCTGGAAGCGAACGTTAATTTCTCATCTACCAACAACTACCTAGTTTACGATATCAGCATCCGCTGGAAGCGAACGTTAACTTGTCATGTACCAACCAACCAACCAACCAAAACGAAGCACACTGCCAACGCCGATTTCAGTCTCGGGACAGATTTCTCTTTCAGTTTCTCGCCTTGGTTTAAACACTACATAAACTGAGTTGTCTTGTCACTGTTGGAAACGCGACTAAAATTGCGGCTAATTTTTCGTATCATTGCGCAAATATTTGTGATAGGAATGTTTTAAAGCTAGTCGAGTGTAACGTCATGTAATTACAGTTTTTTCTTTGAAAACTTCATTAAATCTGATGAAAATTCAATACAATACACTATAATGAAATATATGGTTAAGTAGCGTAAAAATACAGGGATTAAAAAGAATCAATTTGCACCATTCCAATTTTCAGTCAGACTTCTGTACAAAGTGTTTAATTGAATTGGTACTTTTTGCAATACATACGTTATAAAACACTTAATTAAGGGTATTGATTGGGCTAGCGTTCGAGAAAAAAAACACGAGATGGAAGTTTTGCGAATTACTTATTATTTTTGGGCTCAGATTGTAGATAATTATTATTACTTTATTTGTAAACTATATAGAATGAAAAAAAAAGAAAAGAAATTAGGTATTTCGTTAGTTTTTGCTAAAAAATTAGGAAAAAGTAGCAAAATGTGTCCCGGTTGATACAAGATTTCTCAGCCATTTTTTGTTGGAAAATTACGATCTTGGTCTTGATTGAAAGCTTATCCAATACGGATGAAACGTACAGAGAGTTTTTTTCGAAAATTCTAATTAGTTTAGCCCCTGAAAAATGTTTGCCGTACCTACGTTTAAATTTTCGTAAATTTTCGTATTTCCATGGTAACCACCAAAATAATAATTTTTTTTGGAAAATCGCTCTGTACGTTTCTCGGCAATGTAATTGTCTACATTTATGCCAAGTTTGATGTAGATTGATCCATTCACATTTTTTTAAACTTGTATCAAAGGTTTGAAATGTCCAATTTTTATGACATGTTTGAAAGGGCTGTCAACTCATTAAAAAAAATCTGATTGACATGAAATCAACCTTAAACTATCGAGAAGGACCCCAAATCATCAACAAATGCACAACAAGTCCCAAGAAATCATTATTTCATATACTTATTCCATTTTTTCATAGCGTCAAATAGCCCAATTAACACCCTTAAGTGGAATTCCAATCCAATTTTCATTCAGACGTCTGTGTTTCCAGCAATTCCACTTAAACTAAGTGGTTTGTGAGTGAGTGACTTTTCCCTTAGATATCATTAGTAGCTTTTGCCATACATACGTCATAAAACACTTAATTAAGTGGGATTACTGGAACACTATACGTTTGATTGACATTGGAATGGTGTAAATATAAGCTTTCAGGGTATCGGATACAACCTCTTTGATTAAAAAATAACAGATGTAAATTGAAAATCGTTTGCCCGTCCTCATTACCCCAAAAACTAGACAAAATAGGACGCAAAACTTCAGCTGAGGACAGACCTTGCGAATCTTATCCGCCAATACTTCTGTCAAACTATTCGCCTCCCAATTCATTCGGTTGATGCAGTGGACAAATGCAATGATAATTGCGAATTGGCATCGACCGAATTTGGACACACTAATGCTAGGGGCAGACAAGCGTATTTTTTTGCCCGATCGCAGAGAATTTTATAATCACCCCCAAAAATACGCTCGTGTGCCTGAGTTTTTACGGCCGTACACGAGCGTATTTTTTGGGGTGATTATAAAATTCGCTGTGATCGGACGAAAACATACGCTCGTATGTCCCTAGCATTAGCGTAGTTCGCTGGTGATCGACTATACCCAACCATTCGCCATGAAAAGTCGCTCAGTCCGTAGCTTTAGTTTCATTGTCAATCTCAATAAACTCGGGTATTTAAAGAAGAAAAGCATCATTTTCAAGATCATTGAATCCATACTGTCACAGACAGGTTACACTCGTTCAATGGAACAATATTCTAGACTCGACTGGAAGTGGACTGTTAAAGTAGCAGTCTGAAACCCGTGGGCCTTATTCTCGAAAACTGAACTTAAATAAAATCCAGATTTTAAGAAATAAAGTGATCAGAACGGATAATAAAGCTGTATTTAAAATTGATTTTAGTGATCAGAAGACTAGAACACTAAAATCATTGTAAGTTAAGTTTTCGAGAATAAGGCCCCTGATGGCATTGAGCCCTTTATAACCAATATTTTGTCCCAACGTTCCCAGCACCAGGACGTCTTTTCTTACCCACCTACCTAAGATTATTTCTTATTTGCCATGAATGGCGTACAAGACCTCTCTCCCACTCCTTGACTCTGTCGTACACGTTTGTCAAAATTATTGAAGAACCTCACATCCCACACTTCTCACGCCCAAGCGGGGACTTGCTTCATTTCCGGAATATCCACCATCAATTAATCTTCCCCGGGGAGGCCTCTCCTACCCTCCTGATACGCCTATGTAACCAGCCCAATCCCCTGCTCGCCTCTTTCTCTCGACCTGCTACTCCTATGTAATTATAAATAATCAAATATCAATCCCATGCTAAACGTTTATCTAACACTAAATGTATATACAAGATGTTACCTTCTTGAATAAGCTTGTTAAATTATTCCTTTTAATATTGATTGTCGATCTACTTCTTTGAGTTTAGTTAAACACTTGTATTAGCTTGATATACACACATACACACACTGTTTCCAGTTTGCAACAATATCCCAGTTTTGCTAATATTGTGGAGCCATTTCCTTTCATTAGTCCTATAAGGTATAGAACAGTAGGACATAAAACTCCATTCTGTTTCATTAGTTCAATAAGGTACAAAACAGTAGGATATAAAACTCCAGTTCATTTCATTAGTCTAATAAGATACAGAACAGTAGGATGTAAAACTCTATTTCATTTCATTAGTCCAATAAGATACAGAACATTAGGGTATAAAACTACATTTCATTTCATTAGTCCAATAAGGTACAGAACAGTAGGGTATAAAACGCCATTTCATTTCATTAGTCCAATAAGATACAGAACATTAGGGTATAAAACTACATTTCATTTCATTAGTCCAATAAGGTACAGAACAGTAGGGTATAAAACGCCATTTCATTTCATTAGTTCAATAAGGTACAGAACAGTAGGATATAAAACCCCATTTCATTTCATTAGTCCAATAAGATACAGAACAACAGGACAGAAAACTTCATTTCATTTCATTAGTCCATTAAGATACAGAACAGTAGGATATAAAACTCCAGTTCATTTCATTAGTCTAATAAGATACAGAACAGTATGATATAAAACTCCATTTCATTTCATTAGTCCAATAAGTTGCAGAACAGTAGGATATAAAATCATTTCATTTCAGTCCATTTTGATATTATATTTTACCTAGACGGTGCTTGACAAACGTAGCATTTTTATACAACTCCACGTCGAAGTTGGATTCCCTCGTCACTTCTTTGTTTAACTTTCTTCGATACCACCATTCTAAACAATCATACGCTAACGGTTCAAACTCGTAATGGAATCTATTAGCAAATAATTCGGGTGTTTGAGTAAGTGTAGGCAAATCTGCCATTCCAAATATACACACGCCTCGCATGAAGTATCCGCTACCACATCTAGTTTCGTCGAACCATATTTTATAACGGCTGAATTCATGTCTATGGAAGGCTTCTATTTCACCTGTAATGCATTTTATTATTCACGGTTATATAATTGAGATGAAATGGAGTTTAACACCAAATTTTCAGTGCGTTTTTTTGGGCTTATGGGATTTTGATTATCCAGGCCTTGGATGAATCCTCATGCGAGGGTGGGGCTTGGCTGTCCAGTCTGGCGCGAAGTCTCCCTCTCCAGGTTTGTCTGTTGTCTACAATTATCACGAAAAATATGTAGGCTACGCTACAATTTGATTTAATTTTGCAGATCGTCACGATTTATTTTATATTCGGGATTATCATGAGAAATGTTGGATCGTATCAGAGATCAATTTGACTCGCAATCTGCGATGCGATACCGCATATAATTGGCGCACGCCCACTACTTACCAGTGTAAGACCCGGGAGCCTTTAGATGTGGATTGTTGTTTAACGACGTAAAGTAACTTTCATCTGCTACCCACATGGTTTTACTCCATTCCAGGAAATCCCGAGCTGTTTGGTTGAATAAGACGTATTGTATGAACGCCCGTGATGCTGTCATGTGGACAGACCCTTTACACACCTTGATCCTGTGGGGTGGGGGAATTTTAGGATTCACTCGTTCTCGATTTAATCTGAAATAACAAGTGAATGAACAAACTGAATTTAAAGATAAAACTCAAGCACGCATAGCCGAGGGGTCCACGACTCACTTACTGTCCGAATTTTAATGATATTTTGCCCGATTTGGGGGATTTTTTTTTACCGAAAACATAATATTTAGGGGGCAGCTGCCCTCCCAGCCCCCCTGTCTCCTACGGCTATACAAGCACGAACGATCCTATCTGTAAAACAAATCTCATTATCCATTTAAACATATTAGTAATACATTGGTAGCAGTTAATGAACTTTTTATATGAGGAAGTATAAATGAGTAAATATTTCATAATGAAACCAAAGCTAGTTCAGAGGATTGCAGAAAAGGAAGAAGAAGGAGCATACATACCAAATAATAATTATCACGAGTGCGATTATCACAATAATACAGCTAACTAATCCTCCTATCAACCCTGAAACTGAAATATAAAGAATAAAGATTCTAACTTTATACACCATCATCCCCCGTCCAATTGCCTTATTTCAGAATCCAAAGCACACCAAACGAAAAAAAAAACCCGATCTTTACTATAAAACTGGGACTTCTATGCAAACATTGACAATATAGTGGTATCAGTTAATGAACATTAAATAATTGAACGCACATCATTAGATGAATAACTATCTCATGATTGAAAGTAACATCAGGTGTCTAGACAAAGCATGCCCTACCTAGTACCAGTTTAGGATCAATTGAGAAAGTTGAAGGGAGGTAATTCAATTATTGTTTATGTCGTATTTTATTATATTCTAGCCTGGTTCGACGTCAGCGCCAGAAGAATAAGAAGCCTAATGAATTATATTATAGCAAACCTTCAGCCGAAAAACCTCTCCCGGAAAATCAATACTCTGGTTTCTACCTAACACCGACGGTTAATCCACCAGTAGGCCAGAAATGAACTAGAATATTGTGATTGAGGCGTTATAGTTTGTGTTAAAATTGAATTTCATGAGATTGAAAATTAATAGACTATAATTATGAAAAGTCTTATCTTATCTACGTCTTCCAAACACAGTTGTTCCCCTTGTCCAAAAAAAGCAAAAAAAAGTGAAATTGCCATAACTTTTCAATTTTCAATGGCGAACTGATCTTTATCATGTTATCCTACATTAAAAAAAAAAATAACTCGATGAAATTGAAAGGAATTAATAGGCTTTATTCTGACCAGAAAAAAATAAAAGCAAAAAATTGATTTAAACATATTTTATTGTATTAAACAAAAGGATGAGGCACAGGTTACATAACTTAGATAAAGCCCTTTCCATAACTTAGCAAAAATTATAGAAATTATTGGAAACTAATTCCAATAAAATGCTACCGTAACAGCAAATAAAATTCCGTGAATCAAAATCGCATCTAAAACAAGGCAAAATCGAGAGAAATGTTTGTGTAATAGTGGACTCAATAAGGTGTCTCGAAAAAGGTAGGCTTTGTTGTTGTTTGACTTCATGGTGAGAAATAGAATGTCACCATGACTTACGTTAGTACAATGTACTGGTAATTTTCAAATTTAACATTTATGTAAGTCAGATTTTAAGGCCCTGTCACACTTTGACGACGCAAAGCGTATACTTAACTTAAAATCTGTTGGATACGCTGCTATACTTCAAATACGTTACCACCATTTCGAAATTGAAAACAAACCTTACAAGATCCTAAGCAGGCCAAGCCACATCGCTGTAAACTTCATAACCCCTAACGAAGTTATATGGTTCATTTTAGCTAGATTAGACAGCTGCTTATGAGGCAATGGATAATTTAACCAAAAAAAATTAGCATTTCATAGAAATAAAAAATAAATTGCGGACGAATTGCTGCCGCACCCTTGTTTACTATTCGATGTCGCACGAAGTAAAGTCACTGCAACCTCTCACTTTTCAATTTCCATTAACATTTCGTAACGCTCTATTCGCCCTTTAAAGCTTATTTTAAACTTTTTTTTAAATGAAGAGTGCAGTCATTAACTTTTGGTTATGCTTGAGAATACAGTTTTGAGTCATAAACAAATTGAACTTGGGGACTTCATTGAAGACGAGACCTATCGGAAGATATGACGAAGAATTAAAGTTTTCTGGAACATTTGACTAGAACGGCTGGAGGCTTTGACGGAGAGCTATTTCTTTTGAATCTTTTTTATAAAATGTGATATTTTAGGAAAGTATAGACAATGGAAAATTAAATGATTTACGGTGCACTATAGTACAACCTTATTTTTTAATATTTGAAGCAAACAGATAACTTTATTTTGACGATATTTTTGAAAGCGACGATTACTTTTGTGAATCTTGAACGGCGACAGAAATTGACGGGAGCCATGATGATTCGAGTGCCAGTTATTGTGTTGATGTGCGTTGTTGGAGCATCGTGGGCACGGCCAAATGAATTAGTGGCTTATGCATGTCGTACTTTCACAGGAATGTTTAACGGGGAATGTTTAGAACGTAAGTGTTGCCTGTTTTTTTTTTCACAGCGATCGGCAGGGGCCCTCAGTTTGAGTCAATTTTTATACGCCCACTCGAAAGATGGGCGTATATTGTAATCACCCTGTCGGTCCGTCCGTTCACATTTAGTTCGTGCTCAATCTACAGGCTACAATTCTTTATAGATTCTTTTGATTTTGATATTGTGGGTCAATGTCATTATGAAGATGATCCCTATTGATTTTCGTGATGATCGGATAATTTTTCACGGAAATATCGTGTCCGACTTGACGCTTCACTGTATTAGCTATACTGTGCATCTCGTGCTCACTCTACAGGCTACAATTCTTTATAGATTCTTTTGATTTTGATATTGTGGGTCAATGTCATTATGAAGATGATCCCTATTGATTTTCGTGAAGATTGGATAATTTTTCACGGAAATATCGTGTCCGACTTGACGCTTCACTGTATTAGCTATACTGTGCATCTTGTGCTCACTCTACAGGCTTCAATTCTTTACAGATTCTTTTGATTTTGATTTTATGGGCCAATGTCATTATGAAGATGATCCCCATTGATTTTTGGGATGATCGGATAATTTTTCACGGAAATATCGTGTCCGACTTGACGTTTCACTCTATTAGCTATATTGAGCATCTCGTGCTCACTCTACAGGCTTCAATTCTTTAGATTATTTTGATTTTGATTTTATGGGTCAATGTCAGTATGAAGATGATCCCTATCGATTTGCGTGATGATCGGATAATTTTTCACCGGAATATCGTGTCCGACTTGACGTTTCACTATATTGTGCATCTCTTGCTCACTCTACAGGCTTCAATTCTTTACAGATTCTTTTGATTTTGATTATGTGTGTCAATGACATTATAAAGATGATCCCTATTGATTTTGGGATTATCGGATACTTTTTCACGGACATATCGTGTCTAACTGTCTTGACAATGTGTTAATAAGACAGTGTTAATTCAGTTTATATTCACAGTTCTTTCTTTCAACTAAATGTGAATGGGCAACATCCAAACACTCACACTTGCAATCAAAGCTATCTGTGGGCGTATGATACATTGCCTGGCAAGCTATATTTTTTAATAAATGTGCATACCGCTAGGAACAGGGTGCGGATAACACACCCGCGCCCCAATATTTGACTGAAGCAATAACAAAATGTTTATTCATGTTCAAACAGCTTTAAACAAATGTTATTTTTTTTTCTATTTAAATACATATATAATTCAAAAAATGAAAGAGGAAAATTTGGTTTAAGGATTTTTGGTGGCCGTTCATTAAAGGGTTAATTTTCAGTTATTACCCATTTACTTAAATATATCAAAATAATACTTGTTCTTTTGTTTTCACACTGTTTTGAAGCCTCATATTTCGAAAGAATTTTAATAAGTTTGAAGTATTTGCTGAGAAAGATTGAGTCAACGTGATAATGCATATTATGTTCAAGACGACTGGATTATGACAAAAGCTATTCATCTGAAAATCTTGACAATGATTTGATTATTAGGCCATGGGCCAACCCTAATTATCGTTTCAGTAGCCTACAGGTGAAAGGTGACTAGTAAATCTCAGTGTGATAATTAAGAGGGTGTTAAAAAAGGCCCAAATCCACATTGTTTTACCACCAAAGTATGTTTGTTATTTAAATATGACCAAAATAACCCAAAAAATTTAGCATAACGTCACTATGGGCATTTTAGATTATTGACCAATCAGAATGCAGCATTTTCTTCAGCCCTGTACAGTGACATGGCTGCCAATTCACTGAATTACATCTGTCATGTTGCTGACCCAGGGAAAAATAGTATCATAAGGAGTGTTAATAACATTTTTTGGGAAAAATTATTAAAATGTATGACAGAGTCAGGCCCCAACTGAATGGAAAAGAAAGAGATAGGTATTGTTATCAATAACAAACTAGAAATGGAAGAGAAAAGGGGACAGCCAGGTTAGCTGATTGTAGTGATAGGCCTACTGTCACTACTGATAAACTGAATGAAGAAGAGATTGAGTCTTGAAAGTCTACACCTTCTAAAGTAAAAAAAAAGGTACCCACTAGGTCCCAAAAGATCAACCCATGATGTACCTGAAGAGTGTATTGTTTGTAGGAAGAGTAAAACGATAGTGAGCAAATCAACTGGTAAAAAAGATCTGTGGAAAAACTTATAAATTTCATTCATGTGCATCAGATTGTTCGAATTTACTAAAAGTAGTAAAAGCTTTATACTACTGCAAATAGGAGACTTTGATCCAGTTAGTATAGAAGTAAGATACCATGCCTCATTCTGAAAGAAGTATACTAAGTGTTTGTTTGTAAACAAGAAATCAACTTCATAGGACATCAATCGTTTTTGTTTGGATACTAGAAGATACCTAGAACGAACAATCATGTTCATATATAACATTAAATGGAGACAATGATTCTAACAATAGTTAGTCATAATACAAATAATTCGAGACAAGCACAAGATGAATTTGCAGACTTATACCGACCAGCTCTTTAAATGTGTGAATCCATTTCAGCAGTGAATGGACTAGTAAGCTGACCTCCTAAAGCTAATGAACTCAATATGGAAAATTGTAAACAAATTGTTCCTGATTTTGTTTTTAACTTCATCGCCTGGAATGTTCTCTGAGTTTATGAGAAGAAAGTTTTGTTTTTAAAATACACACGCCACAGTAAACACTTTAACAATTTTGCATTCATTTAGCAATGAACTACAAATTTTCTTAGAGATTCCAAAGCCAGAGTCAACCCGGTGTTGTCTTTCACCTCATTATAACTAACATTATGCCTTAGCAATGTCTATTGACTGTCATCCTAATTTTGATGTCATGCTGTTTGACAGGAGGAGCTATGGCCATTACAGTGTAGAAGATTTGCTAGGATACGTTACTTTCAGTAGGATTCCCTTGCTGTTATTTTTAGATTTGGTCGCACTTGATTAACAAGACCAGGCTTTCACATTTATACTGTGCATAAGATTTGGCGCATTAGAGCATCAAATTTGATGATGTTATGAGTTATTATAATGGGGGCTGATGTTTGGCATCTGCATTGTCAAGATCAGATGGTATGAAAGCTCAATCTTAGCGTCTCTTCATAAGAAAATCCGTGGAATGATTCTTTGGCTTGAGTTTGTGCGATATAGAAGTTTGTGTGGACTTCGCTCTATTCACAAATTTGTTAGGGTGCAGAGTTTTTGTGTTATAATGTGGATGTTTTTTTTTCTTAAATAAAACTTGTCTACTTCTTCTCTTGCTTATTCCCTCACGTTTCACAGCATTCCGAACCCTGGAACATATGTAATTGGGATTGGGCCTTGTGTACTTGTGTCACTGAATTGCATTAAGAAACTCTAGCCCTCCTGCTACAATAGTAATAATTATATCTTTAAAAGTATGATGAAAGATTGCTTAACTTAACTACCGAATGTAAATATGAGGATTGAATGTAGATGTTTTTGCGTTTATTGGTTAAAGAATACCAAATTAACACTTGAAAATTCTGCATTCATCAACCAATAAATGCCAAATAATCTACTTCAATCCTTAAGTACGATTTAAAAAATAAAATTATCAAACTGAACTGGTGGTAAAACTATACAACAGATAACCTTAAGCTGAAAATCCAGAAAACAATGTTTATTTACATGGAAAAATGCACAGATTGTATACTTTGGGGGCCGTTGATGAATATATACTCTTATTAAACAAATTTGAGAACTTTTTTGTTCTTTCTAAGAAAGAGGTGCTATCGAGCGCCCCTTGATATAGGCAACCACTTGTTGTAGGTTTACATCCACAAGATAAGTTTATATTATGTTCGACAAATGTTTTTTTAAATTATAGTGCTTGACATATACAAAAAATATGTTAATAGTGGGCATATCTTGCTAGGCAACCACTTGTTCTTGTTGTTGCAGCAAACATGTATTGAAATTAAGAAATCTTTTGAAAATTACATTTTTTCAGTCTGCAGCTTGAATATTTCTGTACAATTTTGTCACTTAATTACAAAATCTACCTTATTTTGTAGTTTAGCAATTAAGCTTTCGTTTGCTCCATAAATACATTGATATTTATTAAAACTAAGTTAGCTGGAACTCTTCTTGAAGTGCGCATTAAGAAAATTCAATATGGTTGCCGTAACCATGGTAACCAAAAATTCAAGTTTTCAAAAATATAATATTATATCTAAATCAATTTTCTGAATCACTATAAGTATTTGCCTGCCATGAATATCCTTAACTCATGAAATTTTAACTATGATTCATGTTTGTATGATCTTCGATGATGATGATGATGATGATGACAAAGAATGATGATAAAGGATGATAAATGATGATGATGAATAATTTATTATTATTTTACAAAACTAAATCTGCTTTTATATTTATCTCAATATTATTAATTTCAATTATCTTGATTAAAAACAATGCAAAATTGACAATTCCATTTGATGATTTTTTCAATAATTGAAAAATGGGTGGATGTCTTCAAGAGTCATTTTTTCATTAATGAACCACTATTTTTGGTAAAACAATGCATATTCTGAAAGAGGGGAGTCTACTGATTAATTTGATATATAGATTTACTAGTCACCAAAAACTTGAGGCCAAGTGCATTTTCTGTGATAGATAGCACTGCTCGGCCCATGGCCTATATGTGTTAGAATACATCAGTGACTTCTATCATGATTTCTAAATTAAAGGGACAGTCTGAATTTTTTTTAGGTCAAAATTTTTTTTTGCTCAAACTTGTGAAAACTTTACACCAAAATATGTAACTATGTGCCCTTTAATGTATCTGAAAGTTTTAGCTCAAAAAATCCAGCCGTTAATTTTTAAACGCTAAAAACATGCTTAAATTTGTAAAAACCTTACGTAAGGTTTTTATTTGTGTTATGTTTTTTGGACGCTGATAGGAAACTACTGAACGGATTTGAGTAAAATAAACGCCGAATTGTAGAGAAATGTCCCTCTTGTGTATTTAAAAGGTTTCAGCTAGAAATATTGAGCCATTTAAAGGGCAAACACCCAAAATAGGTCAAATTGCTTAATTAACAATAAGTACTCCCTGTTTGTAAATAACCCTTTAAATAACAAATTCAGTTTGATCAAGAAGATGCATAGATATAATGAGCATACTTTAGAAATACTTTCAGGTAATATTTGCGCTGGTTTTGATAATGGAAACTTTTTTGAAAAATGCAGAATGGCCCTTTAAGTAGTGGATTTTTAAGAGGTTTTTTAAACTTTGTATGTGTATCGGGATTGGAATGAAATTGATGCTATCAGTGTCCCCGATACACTATTCAAAATTGGACTAGTTCCAATTGATGCTATGAGTGTCGCCGATACATATATAAAGTTTTACCATCTCTCTTTAATACTGAAAATGACATTGAACATTGATGTTTCAGTGGATGGATCATGGGGAACATGGGGACCCTTTTCACCATGTTCTAAAAATTGTACAAGAGGAACTCGTACACGTAACAGAACATGTGACAATCCCAGAGCAGCAATGGGTGGGTCCGAGTGTCCGAACATTATCACAGATGCATCAGAGACAGAAGACTGCAACTTGGGAATCCCTTGTCCTGGTAGGTATAAAACATATCATTTCCACGCCTTAATTATTAAATGAAATATCCATCAGTTCTCAATTTTTATACGCCCACATGAAATGTGGAGCGTATATTGCCGTCACCCATGTCCGTCGGTCCGTCCTTCGGTCCGTCGGTCCGTCCACAATTGCTTGTTAACACTCTACAAGTCACAATTCTTTACGGATTTTGACAAAACTTGCTGAAATTGTTTATTATCACCCATGGATGAACCCTATTGAAAATCAAAAGAATCGTAAAATATTTAACATGAATTATTGCCCTTGTTCTTTAAAACGCGTTCGATTTTTAGCTTGTTAACACTCTACAGGTCGCAATTCTTTACAGATTTTGATGAAACTTACTGAAATTGCTTATTATAACCCAAGGATGAACCCTATTGAAAAACAAAAAAATCGAAAAACATTTAATATGAATTATTGCCCTTGTTCTTTAAAACACGTTCTATTTTTTAGCTTGTTAACACTCTACAAGTCACAATTCTTTACGGATTTTAATGAAACTTGCTGAAATTGTTTATTATCACTCAAGGATGAACCCTATTAAAAATCAAAAGAATCGTAAAATATTTAACTTGAATTATTGCCCTTGTTCTTTAAAACGCGTTCGATTTTTAGCTTGTTAACACTCTACAAGTCACAATTCTTTACGGATTTTGATGAAACTTGTCAAGGACAATGTCTTCAAACGGAGAGGATGTACATTTTGGTGTTGATTTGGGATTAAATGTGGAGTATTGTGACACCCGTAACATATAAAATGAAATCTTAATATGTTACTTGGATATTTTATAGCAGAATGTCATCAGCGACATAAATCGGATGCCATTAGAATGGACAGTTATAGGTTAAGAATGGACAGTTGGTGAACTGTGTTGAGAGTGTTTAAGACTGGAGTAAGCCACTCTTCTGGATAATGGATTAAAAGAACAATAGATGACGTCATAGCTATGGTTTAAAACCATATCAATTACTACTTGTGTGTAAAATAGCAGAGGAGTGAAATCAAGTGTGACGAAATTTTGGATTGTTTGTATCATAATATAGTATAGATATTGTGGAAATATGGGACCAGATATAGCTGTATGGAGAGCGCAGATAGCCTGCTTCAAGCATAAAGTATGTAGAAAAACATTTAGAACCAATTTTGTGAAACTAAATAGTCTTGCCATATCCGTCTTCTTGGTTTTGAATATGGCGCTAGTCCTAGCAGGAGATATTGAGTCCAACCCAGGACCTGGACCATTAACAAGACAAGGACAAATCTCTAAAACTGGTGAATTAATAAGTTCCCCATCCTCAGCTACGAAAGGGGATAGACTCTCAGTTCTAACCAGCAAAATAGAATCGCTTATTGGAGACATTGCTGACTTGAGACAGGAAGTTAGGGAAATTAATATTAAGGAAGAGGTCGTTCAAATGAAAAGTGATATAGCAATACTGAAGGACGAAAATAGCTCACTTAAATTGAAATTAGACACATATGAAAATGTTTCAAAAGTCAAAAATATTATTGTCTTCGGGGTAGAGGAAAAGGATACTGGGGAGTCATTTGAAGAGTGTGAACGTCTGGTCAGGGAAGTCTTTGTTAGTGAATTTGGAATTGAAAAAGCAAGAGACCCATTGGAAATAGAATTAGAAAGAGTGTATAGACTGGGGAAGAAGCGAAATGGAGTACAAAATTCGAGACCGATATTGGTAATGTTCAATAAATTGAGAGTAAGAGACCATGTTTTGGACTGTGGTAGAAAGTATTCAAAGTCGAAAAAAGGTGTGATTCGTGTTAATGAAGACTTAAGTTTGCGAACTCGTCAGATTAGAAAAGCCTTAATCCCTAAGTTGATCGAGGCTAAACGATCTGATAAGAGAGCGATGTTAAAATATGACAAGTTAATTATTGACCAGGATGTGTTTACGTTTGATTTGAACTCAAAACAGGTTGTCCCTGTTAACACTAGAAAATAGCAGAGAAACATAATCCAAATCACTGAACCACAATTACAGTCTATTAAGTGTATGTCTTGGAACATTGAAGGCTTAAGTAAGAAATTGATCGATTATCACGTTGACATTAAAAATACAATAGCAAATTATGACATTGTTGTATTTGTAGAATCTTTTCAGAAAAATATATCTGACTTTGATAACTACTTTGAAGGATATTTTTCGATATGTAGTCCGAGAATATGCTACGCAGGTAAAGCATCAGGTGGTGTAGTGGTATTTATCAAGAACTCTCTTAAAGGTAAAGTAGATAAACTTGACATTTCTTATGAGGAGATGGTCCTCTTTAAACTGAAAGATGTTGGCCATTTAAAGGATATAATTGTTTGTGCTGTGTATGTCCCACCAAAAGAATCAATATTTTATACCAATAAAGACACGAAAAATGGTATTGGATTACTAGATAACGCTGTGTCCGATTTAACCAGTCGATATCCAAATGACGATCTTGTACTTTTAGGTGACCTCAATGCCCGCACAGGATCTATACCAGACTATTATCCGATTGACTCTACTTCACGAAATCCCTTCATTGAGAGCTTCAGAAATACCTTCTGTCAAGAGGAAGCGGGACTCCCAAATAGACAAAACGTTGATCAGGAAACCAACCTCTTCGGCCATTCTTTAATTGCATTGTGTAGAAATCATAACATACATATAGTAAACGGTAGATTCAAACCAGATATTGCAGGAGAGCTTACATACATTAGTTCGGTAGGTTCCAGCTCTATTGACTATTGTATTGTAAGTAAAAGCCTTTTCCATCACGTAGACAGCTTTGAAATTTTGAACTGTGATATATCGAAACATTTTCCAATTGTGGTTAGTCTATTCAAATCATACCATTCTGAATGTGAAATTACAAACATACCCACCAATAGAATCAAATGGAAGCAAGATAATACACCCCTATATTTAGAGAACATTTCTTCAAATCAGTTTCAACTTGAGCTAAATGATATTTACAATGGAATTGATAACAATGCCGAATCAAGTGTGGTACAGCTTACCAATTTGTTGCAAAAAGTTGCTTTCAAATCTAAAATGTGTCAATCTACATCGAAGAAAGTCAGAACTAATTGTGACAAACCCTGGTTTGATTCAGATCTAAAACAAGCCCAATGTCAAAAGAACAAACTTCTTAAAACTTTTCGAGTTTCAAGACTAAATGTTGACCTGGACAATTATATAGAATGTCGAAATAAGTATAAGTATCTCTGTTGTAGCAAGAAAAAATTATACAGAGACTTGCAAAATGAAAGATTGATACAATCATGTGAAATGAAGGACAGTAATGCTTTCTGGGCAAATGTTAAAAACTTACTTCCGTCTAATAATTTCAAGGACAATGACATTTCTATTGACACCTGGACAACATACTTCAATGATTTACTGAACCCTACCATTGAAGACACTGACCCTGAATTTGATACCTTAGTGGAAGACACACTTAGTTATCATGACAATTATTGTGAGAAATGTACTAATGATTTCGTTTTACCTATTAATAGTGAGATATCAGACGATGAAATTAGATCAGCCATCAACAAAATGAAAAATGGTAAAAGTGGTGGAGAAGACATGCTTTCAGCTGAATTTTTTAAATGTGCACAAACCACCTTAATTCCAGTTTTGTCAAAGCTTTTTAATGCAATTTTTTTCTCAGAAACCTTCCCAGATTGCTGGACTACAAGTATCATTATTCCGATATTCAAAAAGGGTGACCTTAACAACCCTGGCAATTATAGAGGTATATCTTTGTTAAATGTAATGAGTAAATTATTTACATCCATTTTAAATACACGGCTAGTAAATTGGTCTGATGCAGAACAAATTATAGTTGAAGAGCAAGCAGGCTTCAGAAAAGGGTATTCCACAATTGATAATGTGTTTATTTTGAACAGTCTAATAGAAAAGTATTTGTCAAAATCTAAGTCATCGACATTCTATTGTGGATTTATAGATTTTTATCCACTCAAGGATGAAACCTATTAAAAATCAAAAGAATCGTAAAATATTTAACTTGAATTATTGCCCTTGTTCTTTAAAACGCGTTCGATTTTTAGCTTGTTAACACTCTACAAGTCACAATTCTTTACGGATTTTGATGACACTTGCTGAAATTGTTTATTATCACTCAAGGATGAACCCTATTAAAAATCAAAAGAATCGTAAAATATTTGATATGAATTATTGCCCTTGTTCTTTAAAACACGTTCGATTTTTAGCTTGTTAACACTCTACAAGTCACAATTCTTTACAGATTTTGATGAAACTTGCTGAAATTGTTTATTATCACTCAAGGATGAACCCTATTGAAAATCAAAAGAATCGAAAAATATTTAATATGAAGTATTGCCCTTGTTCTTTAAAATGCTTACGATTTTTAGCTTGTTAACACTCTACAAGTCACAGTTCTTTACAGATTTTGACGAAACTTACTGATTATTGCCTTTCTTGTATAAAATAGGTTTTAGTTTATAGCTCATAACAGAGAAGGATTTTGACTAAACTTGATGAATGCTGAAGCCTTAATGAAATCGAGAAAAATATTGTTTGGACGACACCTAATTTAAGTTCTGAACGAAATGTAGGCCTCCGACTACAGGTTAAATATTTGATGGTTGCTGTTTTCTGCCAAATGTTCTTTTTCAAACAAAGCTTCCAGTGGGCGTATATTACCTTGCCTGGCAAGCTATCTTGTTTAAAAAAATTTAACTTACCGTTGAGTGCAGGGTGACTGTGTTCACTGTCAAGAAAGGGGTGACAACTGGCCGCGTCAAGAGGGTGGTGGTTGAATAGAAAAAAATTGAATGGAATGGTGGCCGTTAGACAAAGTGAAGAAGGTCTTTGCTATACTTCATTGTAATGGCTACGTACAAATAAAGCTAAAAACTAAAAACTTTGGTATCACTTCCTCGCATGATGTCCACATTTTTAAGGGGATTATCTCTGTCCAGAAAAAAACTGTTGCACAAATTTGTTTATGACATACAAAAACAATATTTACTTTACAGTACATGGCGGATTTGGCAGCTGGGGACCATTTTCCAGTTGTTCAGCCACTTGCGGTAATGGAACGTGGACACGACAGCGACTGTGCGAAAATCCGTATCCCGCGTATGGTGGTGATACGTGCCCTGATGAACCAACAACTGATACTAAGCAATGTGGAGATGTCATCTGCCCAGGTAAGACTTTGACTATTTTTATCCGCCCACATGGAAATTTGAATTGCAGTTCTAGTACTTCTAGAGACCATTCAAGACCCAAATCAACCTCTATCGAAAATGCCGACTGTTCTTCAACCGAAATAAAATTATCAAAACTTTTTGTTTTGATGCAAATCGTTATATTTCATATTTAGAGGGGGGAATTAAAATCCTTACTCTTATTTGTTGTGGACACGATAGAGAACTGGTTTCTTGATAGATTTTGATGAAACTTGTTGTGAGTGTTCATAATCACCCACGGATGAATCCTATTGAAAATCTGACAAATCGGAAAATATTTCATGGGCTATTGCCCTTGCTTTTGAAAATATGTTGTGGACACGATAAAGAGCTGGTTTCTTGGAAGGATTTTGATAATTGAAATGAAATGAATGGAGTTTTACGTCCTACTTAAAAGGATTTTGATGACTGGATTATGACAAAAGCTATTCATCTGAAAATCTTGACAATGATTTGATTATGTGTTAGAATACATCAGTGACTTCTATCATGATTTCTAAATTAAGTAGTGGATTTTTAAGAGGTTTTTTAAACTTTGTATGTGTATCGGGATTGGAATGACGCAAATTGATGCTGTCAGTGTCCCCGATACACTATTCAAAATTGGACTAGTTCCAATTGATGCTATGAGTGTCGCCGATACATATATAAAGTTTTACCATCTCTCTTTAATACTGAAAATGACATTGAACATTGATGTTTCAGTGGATGGATCATGGGGAACATGGGGACCCTTTTCACCATGTTCTAAAAATTGTACAGGAGGAACTCGTACACGTAACAGAACATGTGACAATCCCAGAGCAGCAATGGGTGGGTCCGAGTGTCCGAACATTATCACAGATGCATCAGAGACAGAAGACTGCAACTTGGGAATCCCTTGTCCTGGTAGGTATAAAACAGATCATTTCCACGCCTTAATTATTAAATGAAATATCCATCAGTTCTCAATTTTGTTTAAAAAAATTTAACTTACCGTTGAGTGCAGGGTGACTGTGTTCACTGTCAAGAAAGGGGTGACAACTGGCCGCGTCAAGAGGGTGGTGGTTGAATAGAAAAAAATTGAATGGAATGGTGGCCGTTAGACAAAGTCAAGAAGGTCTTTGCTATACTTCATTGTAATGGCTACGTACAAATAACGCTAAAAACTAAAAATTTTGGTATCACTTCCTCGCGTGATGTCACATTTTTAAGGGGATTATCTCCGTCCAGAAAAAAACTGTTGCACAAATTTGTTTATGACATACAAAAACAATATTTACTTTACAGTACATGGCGGATTTGGCAGCTGGGGACTATTTTCCAGTTGTTCAGCCACTTGCGGTAATGGAACGTGGACACGACAGCGACTGTGCGAAAATCCGTATCCCGCGTATGGTGGTGATACGTGCCCTGATGAACCAACAACTGATACTAAGCAATGTGGAGATGTCATCTGCCCAGGTAAGACTTTGACTATTTTTATCCGCCCACATGGAAATTTGAATTGCAGTTTTAGTACTTCTAGAGACCATTCAAGACCCAAATCAACCTCTATAGAAAATGCCGACTGTTCTTATTATCAAAACTTGATGCAAATCGTTATATTTCATATTTAGAACGAGAGAAATGTAGTCTTTGAGAAGGGGGAATTAAAATCCTTACTCTTATTTGTTGTGGACACGATAGAGAACTGATTTCTTGATAGATTTTGATGAAACTTGCTGTGAGTGTTCATAATCACCCAAGGATGAATCCTATTGAAAATCAGACAAATCGAAAAATATTTCATGGGCTAATGCCCTTGCTTTTGAAAATATGTTGTGGACACGATAAAGAGCTGGTTTCTTGAAAGTATTTTGATAATTGAAATGAAATGAATGGAGTTTTACGTCCTACTTAAAAGGATTTTGATGAAACTTGGTATGCGTGTGTGTATTCGGATAAACCCTATTGAAAATCAGAAATATATTTGATGAGTTATTGCCCTTGTTCTTTAAAACACGTTATTTTTTCAGCCCTTAAAACAAAGTTGTGGACACGATGGATTTTGATGAAACTTGTTGAGTGTTTATAATCACCCAAGGATGAACCCTATTGAACATCAAACAAAACGTAATTGCTACATAATTTCAATTTGGCTTTTGTATTTCATTCATAAAATGTATTTGGCCCTTTCCAAAAATTAATTGTGAAGGCCTGTTAAATAGATCATACATTACAACATTTTGTCATTTCAGTCGTAACTGCTTGTCAGAAGGGATACACGATTTATCCAAGCCAGAACTATTCTTTGAAATATTTTCCAACAGGAAAAACTAGAGAGGACGCTGAAGCGGCATGTCGAGAAGAAGGTGGACATTTAGCCTCAATTTATAGTCAACAAGATGTTGCTAATTTGCGAACTTTATATGAAAGTAGGTATATCAAATGGAGTAACGAAAGAGAAATATATTTTCCTAAGGATTCAATTTATATTATAAATTCGTCACACCAAATTTCCATTTTAACTAACGGAGTTCAATTTTGATTGGTATTTCATAAATATCAATAGCAATTCGATATTTTCCACTTAAGACTTTAGATTTTTTTCATTTCCATATTTTTTTTTTGTAGATAACTTAAAAGTTTATGTTGGAGCCAAGAGAACAGCAGATGGTAATTCCTTCGAATGGGAATATGGTGGGACGGTAGATACTCAGTTTTGGAATACCAATGAACCTGGCAATGAAGTAGAATGTGTTGAAATTTTAGGAAATGGAAAATTAAATGATATACCGTGCAGTATAGTACGACCTTATGTATGCCAAATTATATTATAATATACATAAAATATTAATACAATGATTTTATTAACACAACACAATGATTATAATATACACACAATATCAACACATTGAATATAATATACATACAATATCAACACAATGATTATAATATACATACAATATTAACAATATACATACAATATCAACACAATAATTATAATATACATACAATATCGACACAATGATTATAATATACATATAATATTAACACAATGATTATAATATACATACAATATTAACACAATGATTATAATATACATATAATATACATATAATATCAACACAATAATTATAATATACATACAATATCGACACAATGATTATAATATACATATAATATTAACACAATGATTATAATATACATATATACATATAATATTAACACAATGCTTATAATATACATATAATATTAACACAATGATTATAATATACATACAATATCAACACATTGCTTATAATATACATACAATATTAACACTGATTAAAATATGCATACAATATTAACACGATAATTATAATATACATACAATACTAACTTCATTTTCTTTAACATATGTTTTTTGTATGTATATTTTTGAATATAAAAATATTAAAACAGACTTTAATCATGTTGTTACTCAAGAGTTTCAAGCTGTGCCGTGCGACATACAGACCTATTTCAGTTGCGTCTCTTCTGATGTTGTACCAGTGGAACCTGTTTTCATGTCTCCATCTTGATACAATCTCATAACACCAGAAGACATCTGTGAGTGCTTGCGATTACGTGATTTTTAGACATACTTGGTAGTCTTTTGTTGTTCTTGATACGCTTTATGTCTCGGGTCAGAATATACTACAAATCTATTTATAAATCGGTCAAGTTTTATGTAATATAAAGATCTACCATTGTCAAAATTATCGGGCGAAATCAGTGTAAAAAGACGTACTCAAAAGTGCATTTTGTCATTTAAGTGTCAGTGCGACAAATACATGTAGTACCATGTAGGCCCTATACACAATTTTCATATACATATTATACTGTTGAACTTTTTGACCCGAATGGATATGAGCCCAACTTGTACTGCATAAAATACTCGTCGTTTTTTGTTTAATGAATAAGGGAATCAATTCTATCAATTGCAATGTACAAAATTCAAGTATTAAAGGGATAGTGAAGGGTTTTTTTTAACCTCTGAATGTGTATCGAGGACACTGATAGCATCAATTTGCGCCATTCCAATTTCCATTCCGACGTCTGTGGTTCTTGCAATTCCACTAAAATTAACGCGCTTTATGACGTCAATACCAGTGATCTACCGGAAGTTAGTATTGATACCTATGCAGATCACTGGTAGTTACGTCATAAAACGCGATAAATTTAGTGAAATTGTAATAACTGCAGACGTCGGAATGGAAATTGGAATGGCACAAATTGATGCTATCAGTGTCCCCGATACACATGTAAAGTTTTAAAAAAACCTCTTTACAATCCCTTTATATATTAACTGGCGTGGTAAAAGTGGGAGACTAAGGTGTTCACCACCAAATGAAGTCATTCGACTCGACCAGGTCTCACGAATTCTAAAATTACCAACTAAACCTTACCACACTACTACCAACAGCTATGACTATTACCGACTACTTCGTTTGTGATATCAACTTCCAGTATTTTTAGAGTCAATTTAACGTAATATTAAAACGTGGAAAATATTTTTATCACTATGTGGAATACACTATTTTCTAGTTGTTTGTTGGAGAATAACAGATGGAAATAACAGTAAGCATCATTTAATTGATATAATTTTATATGATGTTGTTTACATTTGTGATATTTTTGAGAGATATTAGTATAGCATCGAAAACGAAACGTAGACTAACTTTCGCCTTCGGTGCAATGCCAATCTCTCCCCCTCGGACAATTAAGCTCTGTTTTCACCTGAAAATCTTGAGCATCGCATCTCATGTTTTGTTTCATAAAATATTAACCGATCATGGGTGATCGACTTGAGAAAGATCGAATTTGCAGTTGCAGTTTTTTGTTGTTTTATTATTTTAGTTGAAATGTATGAACACGAGACACTGACTACGAAATCTGGTTTTCTAAGCAGAGTAAGCAAGAATGGTCCTACCAATTGTTGGTGTCAAGTAATATCAGAAACTGGAAGTTCAACAAAAGTTACATTCAGTGTCTATAGTTTTATCGGCCACCAATACATGTTATCTGTTTCTAATGAAACTTTTACCGGGTATTTTATAAATAGTGCCTCTCCAGATATTTTCTTCACTATTCTTGGATCTGATGAGATACAGCTGAAATTAAAGGAACATAATTGTCCTACACATGATGGCCTAGAATTTGGAATTAATATTAATTCAATCCCAGTTAAGCTAATTCCTTTGTTTCATATCACAGTTTGAGCTATTATAGACCTAGATATAACAAATATACATGTACACAATCAATTACGTGAGCGATATTTTGTTCCTTTAGTGCAAGGAATCAGAATCATGGGAAAGTATGAGACGTTAATCCTTTCCTACATACAATATGAAAAAGTGATAATCAGTAGCTGCAAGACTAGAAAATTTCCATTGAGTTGATGGACAGAGGAGGTCATAACCTTGTTTGAATAGCTGGGCGGAAGCAGTCATAAACAAATTTACAATAATACTTTCTGAAACTTAAGTAATTTCAATAATAGAGAACATAATTTTTAACATTCACAATCTTTTTGAACAACAAATACTGGTTAAACATTGTTGTTCCATACAACCTTGTCTATTGTGCTTACAAATCCTAAATGTCATTTTACGCCTTTTAATGAATACTTCTAAAATGTTTATTGAATAATTCAAAATACTTATTGAATCATTAGAATAGGTATTGAATATGTATACTTTCGATATTTTCATTGAATACTTTGTAGGTCGTATCAATATAACTTGTCATTCGACTACAAGAACAGTTACAACTACAAGTACAAGTACTGTTAGAACTACAAGTACAGCAACATCTGAACCCGTAATTACTGTATCAACTACTTCGTATACAGAATTATCATCAGACGCTCTTGGTAAGAAGAACTTTCCAGCAGTAGATAATGAAATCAAGGAAATAGTAATTGAAATTGCTTAGTAGTTATAGTAGTTATAGATTTAAAGCAAGTTTCCCCCATTCCATTTTTCATTTCATGGGGAAAAAACTCGCTTTAAATCTATAACTACATGAGGAAAAAATGCAACCAAATTGAGCGTACCCAAAACAAAACCCCTACATTTCATAAAACACCCTACATTTTTCATAGAATTCTTACAACAAACACCTTCAATAAATTTCCTACATTCCATCAAAAAAAAACATATTAAAAATAGGATGAGTTTAATTTTAAAACATGAACAATACAGGAAAAAACCCCATTAAAACATTAATTCCACCAAAAAAAATTGATGTGGTCTGGTTTTTTATTCCTTCCCTTTATTAAAGTGAGGTAACTCTTCTTGGAAAAAATATTTCAGACCACACTTAATTTTTTAAACATGAAGCGTGGACTGGCTACTCATGTTGTGGCGCCAGGCAGGGTATGCTTACTCTTCTAGACACCTGATACCACTTTTCATTATGATATACTTACTCATGTATGATTGATATAATTCCTCATATGAAAAGTTCTTAAGCTGTTACCTATGTTTCGTCAAAATGTCTTTTTGGATTTCGAGTTTAGTTTTGCGGTTCGGATCGTCAGTACTTGGTTTCTTTATTTATACTTAAAATACTTACCTAATACTTACCTAATACCTACATATCTTCCTTTCAACATTGCTGAAACAAGAAAGCCATTTAGATGAGAATTTTGAAGGATTTTGCTTTTTTATCAATTATTCTATCTGTAGAAGGGAATCATGGGAATAACTGAAAAGGAAATTCAATAGTTCAAAATAATCAAACATTGGAATCATCTCCTCAAATTAAATGTTTCTGAGATGAATGACTCAGTACCCTATGTTAACCTATAAGCCAACAAAACCATATTTTTTCTTCGTGTGATCAATTTACATCCCTCCAATTAGGTATTGAATTTGATGTCCCCCATTTTGGTTGTAAATCCTACTAAATATTGTAGAATAAACAGATAGGGTTTTCAATACCTTAATTTTTCATGTATACCCCTTTTAAGGTCAATTCTCAGAGCGAAAAAATTCGAAAGTCTCGGAGAATTAACAAAGGGTTACATGAAATCACTACAGATTGGAAACTTTTATCTAATGAATTGATTGAGAATTCATGTTAAAACTCAACATCTTCCTTATCACTACAGATATTATATACATTATGAATATTATGATTATTTGGAATTCAGGCAAATTTTTATCTCTGCTCAGAAGTCCAATAAAATAATTTGGAATTCAGGCAAATTTTTATCTCTGCTCAGAAGTCCAATATGATTTGATGTGATGAAATAATTTGGAATTCAGGCAAATTTTTATCTCTGCTCAGAAGTCCAATAAAATAATTTGGAATTCAGGCAAATTTTTATCTCTGCTCAGAAGTCCAATATGATTTGATGTGATTAAATAATTTGGAATTCAGGCAAATTTTTATCTCTGCTCAGAAGTCCAATATGATTTGATGTGATGTTATGAGTCTGTAGTGAATATAAGGAAGTAAAATATGACGTGTGTTTCAACATAGAATTCACTAACAATACACAGAAACATTCCTTTGTCAATCTGTAGTGGTTTGAGGGGTGAGGCATAATAGCACACACGAAGTTAATTATACACAATTGTTGACTTTATAGGTCAGACATAAGTTGCACTAGTAACCCACACACAGAAACATAATTTGATAGATAGATTCCATTGCCCGACATCTTGAACTATTAAAATAACTTAATCAGAATCCTATTATCCCTTCATTAGACGGTATAATTGATAAAAAAACAATAAAAATTACACATTATTCAAAATGGCTTCTTGTTTACATTTGCTTTCTATGTCAGGTGATATCATATCCGGTAGACACATTTTATTAGTCTCTAACACAAGGAAGTAAGATATATTAATATTACATCCTGTTTTATATAATCCGAAACGATCAGACTTAACAAAAATATGTGTCCCTCGCTTTTTTACATTCAATCGGAAATATGCTTAAGTCAATCAGCAAGTTGTTATGAAACGTGCAGTGCATAACATAACAGGGTATAAAAGTACGTACTTTGGTAATAATTAGTCAGTCGATCGTGGGGCAGGAACTCGCTAAGTTCGGCTCTGATTGCTTACTTCTATGGGAATTACAACACTCCGCTGGTAGAGTAGAGCTCGTGGGTTAGCTCGAGACGATCTGGGTGTTCGGTTTGTGGTCCAATGGTGAACTACTATGTGGTTGGGTAAGAGAGCAATAGGTCGGGAATGTGATTTTTGTGTTGTCTAATGTGCCTTGATGTTCCTACTTTGGAGAGCTAGGTGGTGGAGAACAGATCGCGAATCAATTCAATCCCTCCTGATACATATGCATATAGTAAATGTATTGTATTTTATCAAAATAATTCCTCTAAAAATGGCAAATAAAATTCTTGATCCAATTTTTAGATTATACGATCCAATTCTTTATTCATTTAATAAAAAAAAGAAGATTTCATAATTGTTTCTCCGAGTGTTGGATCTAAATCCCAACTAAATGATGGTGGGAGGGTCACTTTCGAGATCAATTCACTGTCAAATTGGTTGCTTCTGTCTGATGCCTATTTCAGATGCGATTTCAAAATCAAGGACGGAACAGCAAATGAAAATAGAGTCCCACAGACTAATACAACATTAGAAAATAATTTCTTTCCTTCTTTATTTAGCGAAATGGTTTTGGAAGCGGGATCAAACCCCATAGAAACCATCAAACACCCTGGAGAATTTGACACAATGTTGAAAACAGTCCTTTACCCCAAAAACTACGATTCAGTCTCGGGTTGGATACCCGATGTTGGTGATGGAAACGTTTTAAAAGAACCAGTAAGAACTGTAGCTAACGATGCTGATGAGGCTAGAATGAGAGTCATTGCCAGAAATAGCATTGAGAGAATCGGTAGAGCAGTAAACCATGGGTTTGACAAACGAGTAAATCAGTACAATAATGTTGTTGAGGATAATAGATGGGGTAATTACGTCAATTGGAAATTATATCCTTTATTCGGTCTTTTAGAACATAGAAAAGTTTCTATAGGTTTACCATTTAAAATTCATTTACAAAGAGAAATTAATGACGATAAGATATTCTTTGGAGAAGCTAATTCAAATGCAAAATTAGAAATAACAAATCTCCAACTTTTCATACCCGTAATAACACCATCAATTGAAGTAGAAACGAGAATATTCAACTCGTTAACTAAAGACATTGAAATAGCTTTTCTTCGTCGCAACACTGTAGGGAGCATGACTTTAACTGGAGAATCCACAACATGGCCAATCACTAACAGCATTAAACCAGCAAGATATTTAATAGTTGGTTTCAAGAACTTACCAGATTCTCAGACAAATAACAATATCTTTAGAGTGGCAATGAACCAAACTCAAGATCCTATAATCCGTAAAGTTCAAGTAAGATTAAACAACGATAATTATCCTAACCAACCTTTAACTATTAATCCATCCACAAAGGATTATAATGAATTGTATAGAAATTATAAAAATATGTGTGAATTATTTGGAAATCCACCTCAGTTTGGATATGTAGATTTTGCAATTAATCACCCAATCTTCTGTTTTGATCTATCAGCTCATCAAGAAGATCTGTTCAAAACTGGAGTAAACATAAATATTCATATCGAAAAAACACAAGGAGATTTAACCGGTTATTGTTTATTATTGGAAGAAGCAAAACATATAATAAAAATATCCGACAGACGGATGATTCGAATAGAATAAATTAATCCCTTAAAAATGAAACCCGAAACTTTAGTAAAAAGAATAATAGACGCTATCGAAACAGAAAAGCCAACTACAATTACTTACAATGGTAAAAGAATCAGCATAACTAAAAAACTTATTGATACATATAAACACTGTAAAGTACGAGATGATATAGATTTAGAAAGAATTGACAAGAACATAAAGGCAGGTGGATTTTTACCTTTCCTACCCTTGATCTTTGCAGGTTTGGCCGCAGCCGGTGCCACGGCCGGCGGAACAGCAGGAATAGTTCAAGCCGTCAATGCCAAGAAAGCAGCCGAAGCTGAAAAAAATGAAAAACGTAGACATAATTTGGAAATGGAAAAGTTAGCAAAAGGGTCGGGAGTAGCAGACATATTAGGTACAGTTAAAGAATTTGGAAATCGATTTAGTGAAGAAACTAAGAAAACTGTCAAACAAGGATTAACTAAATTAGTGGATAGTATTGACACAGGGGAAATCAAAGTCAAACATAAGGGTAATGGAATATTTTTTAAAAATATACACAGTGGAGAAGGAATATATCTTTCAAAGTATAAAGGAGAAGGTGTAATTTTTGGTACATAAAAATGGGAAGGAAATTTAATCATTCAGAAATATTTCCTAATAATCCAATGCTCATGTGTATATGCGGTAGTTCCGGTTCTGGTAAAACTCATCTCACTTTTAACATGTTGACAACACCCAACCTTTTAGATTTCGATTCTTTGTATATCTACACAACAACACCAGAACAATCGTATTATCAATTTCTCAAAGCTTTAGAATATTTACCAAAGAAATATGTTCAAGAATTATTTCAATATTACGATAAAGAAGAAATGGAAATAAAAGATATCTTAGATACCTTCATAAAAGAAAAGAATCCATCTTTCAATCCAACTGACATAAAAGTGTTTCTGACAAAAAATGTAAATGATCTGGACTTGTCTAATATTGATAGCAAACGAAAGAACTTAATATTGTTTGACGACTGCGTAGCGCAAAAAAATCAATCTGTTCAACAAGAATTCTTCACGAAGGGAAGACATCACAACTGTCACTGCTTATACCAATCCCAATCTTTTTACGGGATGGATTCTATGTTTATTAGAAAAAATGCTAATTGTTTTTTATTATTTGAATTAAACGATAAAGATTTATCTCAAATCATACAGTCGATAAATCACGGAATGGACAGAGATTCGTTTAAAAAGGTTTGTAAAGCTCAATGGAGAAATCCAGAGGAACATGGATATGTATTCGTTAATACAAGAAAACCTGCGGGTGAAAGAGTAATGATCAACATATGTTAATTTATTTTTTTAAAAATGGAATGGAATAATATTTTAAAAAGAAATAGAGAATATATCAAAGCTAAGAATAAAATAAAGACCCAAGTTGAAAATAACAGATTACAACAACTTGGATTAACAGAAAATCTACAAACTTTATTTAAACCAATATTAAAAAGTCAAGAGGATATCAAGAATAAATTAGAAGCTCCTAAACAACAAATTCAACAATCTCCTCCACAAATAGAATATCCCATTGAAGATGATGGAATCGTAATCAGGACATTAGATGATATAAAACGTTATTTTTCAAATCCAAATCCAACCCTAGCCAAAACAATAAAGCCAACAATTGATCAGGATGGATTGATTCTTAACGGTTTTAGGATACGTTTCAATCAACTCAACCCAACATTTAAGATTGACAGAATAGACGCTATATATGATTTAACACCCGGTATGATTAATCTTTTGAATGGGTATGATAAAGATTATAATTTCAAAGATTTGAATTCATATGTGGAAATTCTTACATCGACAAGGACAGGATGACCAAAAACTTTAAGATTAAGAAGACTGGAAAAAGAATTAGATGATAACACCGATGGTAGTGATGATAACTACACTGATGATATTATAGAAGAAATCGATGACTTTTTGGGACATACAGGAGATGGTGTAATTTTTTTATCCGACAACAACGAAGAATTGCTTAATAGATTACAAATAATATTAGCAGCAATGAAGGAAGGACATCAATCACACAGACAATATAATGAATTAAATTGTATATTAAAAAGACTCCTACAAAAAGGTATCATAGATAAAAATGATTATAAAAGTGTTATTAAAAATGAGTCAACTATTCGTCATCACCTCAAATAAATCAGACATTAAATTATCTCTAGATTATGAGTATGAACTCGATCGAAATCAAGAATATGAATTGGGATTAAAGTATTTCTCTGTTTACAATTCCATTAGAAATATCAACGAAGATAATAACAAAATAAAAATATCAACAGATAATGGAGCAACATTCAAAACCATAAGTTTACTACCAGGAAGTTACGAATACATAGCCATTAACGAATACCTATCTGAATACGCAGGAAGTGTCAATGGTAAAAACAATATTGAATTCGAAGGTAATTTAAATTTGAACAAAATGAAATTGATATTAAGAAATAATAGTCAAGTTGATTTCAACGTAGAAAATTCATTGAATACGTTACTAGGATTTGATAAACGAGTATACACCCAATCTACTATAGCACCACATAAAGCTAATATCGAGAATGATGTCGATGTGATCAATATACATTGCAATTTAATAAACGGTGGATTTTTCAATAAATACAAACGTCAGATTATTTACAGTCTTCCAACATTCACTGTTCCGATTGGATATAGAATTATAGAGAAACCATTTCAAACTACGTATTTTCCACTTAATTCCTTTATGATCAAAGATATAAATCTGGAAATCAAAGATGGTAAAAATAGGTTTATAGACTTTGGAAACGAAGAAATTGTTATTCAACTTCATTTAAAAAGAATTAAGTAACTCTTCATTCTCTTCTTGAATAGTTAGATAATCGAAATCATCAAATTCATAGTTTTCATCCAAACTCAATTCATCTTTATTACAATAAGGATACATGATTCCTTCACTATTTGGAGCCTTTCTCTTTACAAGATTTAAATAACTTCTAAAAACTTTCTTTTGTTTATCATCATCCCTTGGAATAACTACTCCATTTGTGAAACTTTTTTCCCAATTTCTCTTAAATTCATTTGATATATCATATCCACTAGCCAACCGAATATAATCGTCTACAGTTATCTTATCATTAGAATAACCTTTAAATGTTTTCTTTTCTTTTAAAACACCATCTGAAGTTAGTATGATATTGTATTTGACTTTCGGCGCTAAATATAAACCGAATATAATTCCACCATCACCGTAATCATTTTCCTTTACAGTATTCATTTTCGGATACTAATCCAGCTTCATTTAATTTATTCCAATTGCTAGATGAAATGTATAAACTATCAGTATCGGTATAGTATATTTCCGGTTGATAAAACCCATCTATTACGTGAATAAAATTGTTCATTATTTTCTTACTGTGCGATAATACGAATGATCCCAAATGACTGGGTGTAAGTCGTGTAGATTTACTATTTACATCGTCAATTTCTTTTTCTTCTTCTTCTATATCAACAATGTATTGAGTCTCATTTATTTTTTCATAGTGTTTAACATGTGAATCAAAGTTAGCCTTTAAAGTTACGTCACTCCAAAGATGTTTTGATGAAGATATATCCTTCTGAATAGATTTCCCATACAGGGCATTACCTAATAATTTCATGCAATTACTACCAACGATATTGCCATCCCTTTTGAATTGATTTCTTAGATCTCTCAAAATTAAAATGTAGTCTCTATAGGGAGGAGTTCTAAAGTTTTCTTCGTATACTATGCCATCTAATATTCTAATAATTCGTCCACCAGCTTTTACTATTTCTTGAATATCGACCGATGTTAAAACGTCATAACAGAAACCATTTCTGAATCTGATTTTAGTGCCAGTTTCCTTTTTTCCTTCTTTGTTCGTAAAACTAATTTTATCTTTAGCTGGTATCGGTTGGAAGAACATGTTTTTGGGATACTCAAACCAAACTGTTAAAATAGCAGTTTTGGGTCTAAAGTTTTGTTCATTGAAGAGTCTTACAAATTCTTCTTCTTCTTCTGGTAAAAACGGTCTACCACTTTCTGCTTTGGGATATTCACTATCTAAATCTGACATAGCAGAAGCATACAAACCGTTAGCATCAAATGCCATCAGTCTAGAACATGTTATATTTTTAAGTTTTGAATTAACCTCTGTTTTATCTTTATCACTTTTACTATATTCTTTAAATAAATCAATTATGTTGTCGTCATTTGTTTGTGTATATTCCTTTAATACATCACAAATTTCATTGATTTTATCAGTTGTAAATATTTTTCGATTTGCAGAAACCCTTCCTCCTTTAATAGAGCGTCTTATAAAATGTCTTATAAAAGGGTTAGTGTGTGAGTAAACCTTTTCTATATTTTGTTTTTCAGTATGTTTTGCCACGAGTCTTGTACTTTCGTAATATGGTTCTTCAACCATTTCTTTATCGTAATGATACAAATAATACCACCCCTTTAAAGATAGAGATGGAGCCGTTAGATTATTAGAAACGCTCTGGAATACAACGTCTTTCATAACTTTGTTATATTTTATCAAGCATGCTCCAAGACATAGGGTGTCTCGCTTTGCATATGGTTCCCATTCGTGTCTTAAAATTTCCCAGTTATCTTTGGTATATTTTGCAATGTCTACATCAACGATCTTTCTCAAATTCATTGGTAGATTAGACGACTTTCCCCATGTTGCTAAACTAGATGCTTCGTGTTGATAGGAACATGTGAAATTAATATGCTGTAAATAATTGGATTTACTTTTTATATCTTTCTGTCGTTTCCATCTTTTCTGTAAATCTTCATCAGTGTATGGATTAGATAATGGTAAAGAAAGAATTCCTCTGGGTGTTATTAGTGGACATTGTGTTAGTTTCTTTACGTTTTTAATTACGATCCAGTTATCAAAACCACTACCGTTATGAGAAATCAATGTTAATCTTTTTTTATCATATTTACCTAAATATTTCAACATTTGATCTATACAATCTGTGCCTACAAATATTTCTACTATTTTCATTAGTTTGTTATAAAATGCTTCTGGAATATTATCAGTGGGAGGTATCATCTCTAACTTTTTTCTTAGCTTTTCTAAATTAATTAACGTACAGGAATAAGGAATTGCTTTACGCGTTTCACTATCTGAATACGTTTCACAGTCCCAAGCGAATAAAGTATCATCACTCATATTTGAAAATACGTTTAGTTTCAAAGGTGATACTTCTTTTACAGCATTATCATCTCTACATGTTTTCCATACCTGTTCATAATTATCTTCTATTTCTTTAATCCCTAATTTTTTTTGATTTCTTCTTATAAGACAGAAATGTGAGTTATGTAAATATAAAACCCAATCTAATGCCTTGTCCTTGTTTACATCTGTGAGGGTGGGGCGTACATTTCTATTTTCGGGAGTGTAAATTTGAAATGAAGTATTACATTTCTCATTGAATTTATTAATTCTAGCAGCTGTCATTACTCCTTTTCTATTCGCTTTTGGAAATGTATTAATGAATGTTTGAAATTTATTTGTTAAATCTTTTTTCAAAACATGATTTACGCATTTGATAAAACAGTTACCATCTGTTGGTATATAACAATTTCTACCTTTATATTCATTTATCATTTTAAGTAGTTCAGTTCCTCTACCAGCGTTTGATCTTCTTATTTCCTTAAAATTGTCTCTACGTAAAATTATTTTCCCTGTAAAATACCAATCCGAGCAGTCAGATTTTGCATCCATATTAGACAAAATGGTCTTAAAAGTTTTGGAATTGAAACCAAGAAGTTTCGTGAATTGTTTGTGATTTCCATTCTCGATTATCCTACCATCTATTTCAATTTGACCCTTAAATGTTGAAAATTTATGAGTAATAGCCCTGATAAGATCGGTAAATAGTACGTTTTCTATGAATGTTTCATCGTCTATAATTTCAATGTTATTCATATTTTTTATATGTTTTTTTTAATTACTTAATTTTTGGAGTTCTTTTTATTATCTTTTATTGCTGATATTTGTATATTAAATTTATCCAAAATTTCATTAAATTCTTCCAACTCTTCAAAGCTAATGATCTTATCTTCTCTTGATCTTTCGAAGAAAATATACAACTTATTAAGATATGTATTTAAGATATCTGTTTTCTTTTTAAAATAAGATTTCTGTTTGGATGTAAAACCCATAGCAATCAATCCACAAGATGAGGTTTGAATAGCAGTAATTGCGGCTAATACAGTTGGAATAAGTATTGGCACCATCAATCCGCCAGTTACTGCCGTTGCAATTGTTGTTCCTACTGTTAAAACTACACTTAGTGCTTTGAAAGCAGAATCAATTCTACTCCATCTTTTCTTACATTTATTATATTGTTCTAGTTTTACTTTTAGTTCGTTTTGTTTGTCTATCAGGTATTTTTGTCTACTTTCTTGTTCCATTTTTAAACGTTAAATTAAGTGAACTTCCGATAATGCTCTACGTACATCCTTAGGGTTTTGTGCAATAGTGACATGTATCTGTACTAAGAATGCTTCTTGTTTTGACTCCTTGTTCTTCTTATCCCGATAAACAAAAAAATTTGTTTTTTTTTTCAATAGAGATTTCTATGAAAAAATATGATCCACCTATATTTTCTGTTAATGCTATTGGAAAATGTTTAAATTGTTGATTTTTATTAACATCAACAGAGATGTAAAGATCATTATGAACAAAATATAGTTTCACATATTCAAAGTCTGTTGTTCGTAAAAAATCATAATTCTGTTTGCTTTCTTCTTTTTGTGGTTCTTGATTTCTAACTATGCTTGCTGATGGTGGAGTTTCCGTTTCCAATATCATATCAAATAACTCAAATGTATAAGGTAATCCTTTATCATCCCCCTCGATTGAGATTCTAAGGTTATCTATATACAACTGATTTGACGAAATATTAGAAATTTCATGCAAAAAATAAAATTCTTTTGTATCTACAATGTTACCATTTTTGATAAAGTGAACAGATACAAAATAGTTATAATCAATTAATTGATAATAAATTGGTAAATCGACTTTTACCTTCATAGGAAAAAATATGTCAATTATAGTATTCCCCTCAAAAGAAGTCATAATATCAGATAAGCTTCCATGAGTATCTATATCTTTTTTAATATTTACTTTAAACCCATATTTATAATTATAAATGAGTTCTCCACTGATTTCTTCCACCGAATAATCTTTATTGTCTTTAGAAAATGAAAGAAAGATATAATAGGGTTTAATATATTCTAGTTCATTGAGATTATTTTGTAATGTGGTTATATTTGTTTCCTGTTTTAAAACTTCATTATTAATAGTAGTTATCCGTTGTTGAATCTCACTATAATCAATATTTTGTATTTGTTGTTGAATATAAGTTTTAATTTCACTATCATCAATATTTTGTATTTGTTGTTGAATATAAGTTTTAATTTCACTATCATCAATAGTTTCTATCTGTTGTTGAATATAAGTTTTAATTTCACTATCATCAATATTTTGTATTTGTTGTTGAATATAAGTTTTAATTTCACTATCATCAATAGTTTTTAGTTCGTTTTGTAATTCAGTTTTAAATTTAGTTTCCAGAGCAGTTAATTCTTGTTGTAATTTATCTTCACTTATGCCTGGATTAATATTGGATATTAGTTGTTTAAGATCTACTTTTTGCTTTGTTAGTTTATCATCTAAATTAGATATTAATGACCTTAAATTTTGTAATTGAGTTTTATCTATTGTATTGACTAATTGTTGTTGAATAGATTCTATTTGTTTTTGTATTTCGCTATCATCACTAAGTTTACTTTCTAATGCGGTTAATTTGTCTTCACTTATGCCTGGATTAATATTGGATATTAGTTGTTTAAGATCTACTTTTTGTTTTGTTAGTTTATCATCTAAATTAGATATTAATGACCTTAAATTTTGTAATTGAGTTTTATCTATTGTATTGACTAATTGTTGTTGAATAAAACTTTTTAAACTTGTTACTTCTTTTTGTAATTTACCATCATCAATATAATCTAATTCTTTCAATTTAGATTCATTTATAAAATCTTTATTATTTATTTGTCGTTTGAAGAATCTTTTCACATCAGATATTCTATCTTTTAAATGGTCTTTATCTACTTCAATTAAATTTATTTGATCCATTAAATATTTCTTATGAACAGCATCATTATCGTTTTCCGGAGATTTTAAATTAGTTATACCAAAATTATTCATATCAATATCACCCTGAAGAATGTCTCCGATTTGATCCACAAAATATGGTTTGATTTTATTGATTGAAAATGTAGTGTTTGGTTTTTTAGTATCTAAAGGTAAAGCGCCTAAACCAAATTTATTTGCCATTTTTATTGAGTTAAATTTATTACAATTTCTTCTAATATTTGGATTTTTTGAGGCTTGTGCTGGTGACACTCCTATAGATGAATGTATTTTGTTATTGTATTCGTCTACGACCTCTGGTAATATTTTTAGCCATTTTTGAGATTTTAATTCCGTGAACTTTTTGAATAGTTTATTTTTTAGAGTCCTGTTGAATCTTTCAATAACTACAGCCTTACCTTCGTTGTGAGTACTGTAAATTTCAAACCCCACAGATTTCATATTTTTGTTATAAAATTCGCTCCCTTTATCTACCCATAACTTTTGGGGCCGTCTGTCAGATTGTTTCATTATGGTTTCAAATGCGTGTTTGACTCCAGTTTTGTTTTTGAGAGGAATAACCCAAGCATAACGTGTATATAAATCAATAACTGTTAAACAATATTTATATCCCCTTTCAACTGGCATATTAATTAAATCTGCTGACCATATTTCATCTTTATCAAATACTTTAACTTTTAAATAATGTTTGTTTTTTCTAAATTCTTTATGAATTTCATCCGCCAATCCCATACCCAATTTCATCTTTGCTTTTAACAGTTTAATGATTAGCGCTCTTTGCATTCTCTCTTTGAATGTTGGATTTGGAATATTTTCGAGTTCGATTATCATTTGTTTGTCTGCTTCGTGTCTGAAGTTTATGTCTTTGTTTCTGTAAACAGTCTAATATCTTTCTACTAATGGCTACCGATTTTACCAAAATAAGGAATTTGACCCCACATTGCTACATGGGGTGTTATCTCATAAACTTGTCATGAACAATTAGTTCTTAAAATTTCTTGATGACCTACACAGATTGGTATCAAATTTCTTTGTTTGAGTTTAAATGTAGTATAGTAAAATAAAGTTTAAGTTTTAAAATTTCTGTTCTATTCTTGTTTCAAGCTATAAATAGCTTGGTCACATTAAACTGCCATGGAACTCCTAGAAAGTGTTAGAATTGAAATAATTGGTTGATTTATTCATAGTAGCCAGTTAAAATCTAGTATTTCAAATCTTATTTTCTTAGGTTTTGTATTTTGTTTGTAGCACAAGTGATTATTATGTAGCCATGTATTTAATAAAAACTGGTATTATAGAGCTCATATTTGGCAAAATTGAACCCTCAACTTCACTTTTATCAAATTATGAAATATGTTATGTTTTTTACCCCAAAGTATCAAATACAATTCGGATTGTTTCAGTAATTTGAGGCTTTTGAGTCTAGTTATTTAGTCTTCCTTCTAATTTATTGTTACCCTATAATTTTTCATAAAAAAATTAAAATGATGGTTTCGATGTGTTCATATGATTTCCTTAAAAGTAAAGTCTGATTTGTGCCTAAACAAAAAAGTTTCAGTTATACTTGTATGTATCTATTTGACCAAGGTGATGTTTATGTAAAAAGAACTGTGCTGATTGATCAGGAGTTAAAACTTATTTTGATATTTTAGTTGCAAGTAGCGAAATAAGTCAGAGACATATTTCTCTACCATTTATTTCCTTTAAATCTGCTTGAATCTTACATTAATTTTCCAACACCAACTGCAAAAACAAATTGTTAAACCTTTACGCAAACTTTTAAGATATTTTGGCATCCAGTTATATACGGCCAAGTATTTTTAGTCAAAAGATTCTTCAGAATTTGATCTAAAGTTTCCCTTATTTAAGCATAAAATAACTGAACTCCAAAAAAGTCAGGACTCCCTTTAGAGTATAGTGACAAAATCTATAAGCTTACACTACTTTTGATGACTAAATTTTGAAGAAATTTGTTAACCATTTGTTTCTGACTTTTTTTTAGATTGAACCTCTTAGAATGAACAAAAAATCAAATTTTCAAACTTGGCTTTATATACAATAAACGTAAAACACTAACTCAAAATTTAAGCTTTTTTCAACAATAACCTGTAATTGTATGGAAAATTACATAGTTTTATGGGTTTATTGGATTCTGTTTGTATAGCCTACCTTGAACACCGTGGATGAATGTATTCTCTTATTGATCGAATTCAAGAACCTATTTTTTTGTTCATTGTACGAGGTGGTATTGCTTTAAAAGGAATTCTACTTTCTAGAATGAACTACATGTATATTCTCTTCTTAGACATAAACGTTATTGAACATAACAGAATCCATCTACATGTATTAATCCATATACCTACGGAAAATTGTTTTAAAAATTTTTTTTTGTTTAATCATTTAATCTATTAACATACAGGAATTAATTTAAAAAATGTTTATTCTTTAATCAAACTATACAGGATTTTAATCTGTTGTTTAGTTATGACACCAGGTTAGTAATTTGCATGCTAGTTCTAAAAGGTAGAATTTGTCATAAATACATATTATCACACCGATTCAAAATGCAATGAAATACTGTTGTTCAAAAAGGAAGAGAAATGAGGTCATATCAAATAAACCTAAAATTTTATAAAGTACACTATTTCATTCTAAACTTGATAGTAATGATATGATTTATATGGTGTTAAGAACATTGTTGACATGATGTTTACACAGAACCATTCCAGCTGATTAAATGCAATGACCCCTGAAGGAGGTGTGAGCTTTTTCGTATGCCTTTTTTTACAGTAAGATGTTAGACTGTAAAGTATGTCGTGTTTAAGCGCAGCAGCGTCAACTCTATTGACTGGTTCTTCCCCTGGTTTGGGTTTATCGTTTTCGTCTAATCGCAGATCTAATCTAGTACCTGGACCGGTGTAATTATGACCTGGAAGATGTTTCTCGCCAGAGTATTTGGCCCATGGAAATCCAGGAAGATATCCTAATGATTTTTGAATATCGGAACCAAAATAAGTTTTTGGAGCGTGAGCGACTATCATTTTTATCCTATAACTTTAAACCCTTTTCCCTCTTTTACCTGCTGTTCTATTCTCTTGTTTCGTAGTTCTCTTATTTGCTGTAATTCTTTCAGTTCGTCGGATTTTTTCACGGCGTCGTTTATTCTTAAGCCTGCTTTTGCCACGGACCCAACTGCTTGAGCTCCGGAGGAAATTAGGGATTTGTTGTTTGAAACAAAGCCAGCTACTTTTGGAATAATTTTTGAACCTAGAGAAAATATAGATGAAAAGATACCGTCGCCTGAATAATCTTCGAATCTGTATTGTTCATGTTTTAAAATTAAACTCATCCTATTTTTAATATGTTTTTTTTTGATGGAATGTAGGAAATTTATTGAAGGTGTTTGTTGTAAGAATTCTATGAAAAATGTAGGGTGTTTTATGAAATGTAGGGGTTTTGTTTTGGGTACGCTCAATTTAGTTGCATTTTTTCCTCATGTAGTTATAGATTTAAAGCGAGTTTTTTCCCCATGAAATGAAAAATGGAATGGGGGAAACTTGCTTTAAATCTATAACTACTATAACTACTCCCTTCAATTGACAATTGAACTCTCAATGCTTAACATGACTTTCTTACATTGTAACTTGTATTTTTAACGTTTTAAATTATGTACTAAAAATGATCAACAAAAACTCTAAAAGAAGTAGATAACGATCCAATGCCAAAAGAAGAAAATCCGTTCTAAATATCTGGTTCTGTCATTTATTAAAAACCAATTTTTTAAATTGACTGTCTAAAAACGTTGACCATTTAAATGTTTTCTAAAAAAATAATATTATAGAATTTTTACCAAGAATATGTTAAAATGATAATTTACGACCTGTGCTGCAAACTTACTTGTATTTAGGTTAGCACTCAGTATTCTGATGTCATCTATATATCATATCAAGAATTGGCTCAGTGGCACAGTGAGTTAGACGCTTTCAACCCGGTTTCACCCTCTCAATGATGCATGTCACATGGGCTGACATGGTAAAAGCGCCTAGTCGTTCGGATGGGACAATAAACCAAGGTCCCGTGCTCTATTGGCTGTGCACGTTAAAAAAAACCCTCGACAGTTGGAAATCGAAAATAAGAGCAGACAAATGCCACTGTCCTGGCAAAATTTCCCTCATTGCACACTGCATGGCGTTTGCTTGTCCTCAGTCAGCCCATATAGGTGCAGAAAAGTCGAACGTAAAACTCCATTCATTTCATTTCTTTCATATGTATGAAAATGCATATGAAAAATATTAATAAATATTCTAATTCCAATGATGTATAAAAATGTACATTAATAAAAACAACTACTTCTTAATCAGATGACTTTTTACTACCGAACGTGAACTGGTTATTCTACTTTTCACTCCCGAATAAAAACAATTTATATGCCGATTTTTATGTTCTGTAAATTTCGCAGTAAGGATTGAAAACGCCATTTGTAACCCATGGACGAAACCGGATGCGCACTGCCCAGTATCGTCTCACGATTCTAGTTATCAAATTGTTTATCTACTTGTAAGTTTTCAGATAGATCAAAATCAAATTTCCAAAAAACACGCACAGTTACAATGAAAATTGGCACAAAATTTGCAAGTTTTAAAAAGCGCAAATTTGATTCAAATATTTTGTGTTATATATCATTTGAAAGAGCAGATTTAGCATAGTAAACATGTCTAAAAATTTGTGGCGTATGTTTATTAGGTCACGTGACAAAGCTCTTTAAAGTTAAAAATTACAATTTTCAAATGGCCATAAAACCAGAAGTTATCATCAGAAATCGGAAATGAATATATCATTGGATAGATCTCGTTACGGGCAATAACTTTTGTACAGGTCAAAAGGTCATGAAAGGTCAAGGTCACTAGATATGAGCCTGGAAAGTTTCTGTCATTACTGAAATTCTTTGTCCGGAAATAGAAAAAAGTCTAAATCGAAATTAAAATATCCGCTGTCATAAGGTTGGTGGCAATCGACTAAGGATTTCATAGACACCAAAATTGTGCAAATTCGATTATCCCCTGAAGCCCCATTTTGAGTTTTATAAAAATTAGTCACATCAACATGGCGTCTGACATATTACTTCCGGGTCAAATTTTATTATACATATCTTTTATGATGACAAATTCTAACTTAATGCAAAAAACAAATTTCAAATATCCCCAAAACTCCGGAAGTTGAAATTTCAAGTTTACAAGCAAATGACGTCAAAACCGGAAGTGATATCAAAATTTTGAAAACACAGTTTTGTTTGCAATAAAAATGTCTATATGCCTAGAAGTTTTCATAGCGATCAGAATAAAGTTGTGAAAGTTGAAAAAAAACGTCAAAAAAGAGTTCCAAAATTCAGCGTCAAAAGTCAAAAATTGTAAGTTTTTAAGTGGTAATCGTGTAGAAAAGACATAACTGAAATAAACAAAAAACATTCCATCGAAATCGGTTGAAAATTGTAGGTAAAAATGATAAAAAACCGAAAATACACGTTTTGTCATACCTCATTTCCGGTTGGACAAAACTGCGTCGTTTAACATTTAAGCCACAATGAGCAGCAGTTTATCGGGGGAAATCATGTCAGATTGAGCGTGACAAACTCCCTTCATACCGAAATAGCGAGACCAGAAAACGAAAAAAAAAAACTAGAGCCGTACCAAAACGGCGCTGGGCAGTGCGTCATCTTGGAAATCTTTCATAAATCATGAGGCACTAAGTCTAAGGCAAATGGTTATGAACATTAGAAAAGTTATATCTAGAGAGATTTTCTTATTTTAAGGAATTAAAATAACTGTTTGTGGTCTGAATGCTTAAAAGAGTGACGATTGGTTAGTTTTCGACTATCTTAAAATTTCTACTTTGCTAGTTTCAGGGTTGGATTGATAATAATGATAGTGATCGCTTATTACTGATGTTTACAGTTCGATGTTTGTATATCAATTGACTGAATGACGTGGCTTACACGGCTTTATAATGGGTCGGTGGCGGCCATATTTCTTCGGTATGGAGACTAAAAGTAGTAAATATGTCGATTAGTGTCGGATGGTTTGACTTATTTTTTATCAACATTTCTAGTTTAATTACAGCATGATAGCTTTAATAAAGATTTACAATTAAAATAGTAGTTCTCTCCCTTCAACTGTTTTGACGATAAATGTATGCGTTTAAAGTTAAAAATCGCAATTTTCCAAATGACAATAGAACAGGAAGTAAACATTGCACAAATTGTACATACCATTGGATAGATCTAATCAAGGACAATAACCTTTCTTCAGGTCACAAGGTAAAAAAAGTCAAAGTCAAGTCTTTGAAATTTTGGAAATTACTTAAAACATTATACTGAGAAATAACAAGAAAGCAATATCGAATATCAAAAATCAAGTAGCGTATTTATTATGACAATCGACTGAGCTGTCCAAAAATACTACAATCACGAAAATCGCTCATATCCCTGAGGCCCGATTTTGAGTTTTACAAAAGTTGGTTATATCAATATGGCGGCTGATTTATTACATCCGGGTCAGATTTTATTAATTAAATGTTTCTATTACATCATTTCTAATATATTGCCGTCAAAAATTTTCAAATATCTTCAAAATTCCGGAAGTTGAAATTTAAATTTAAAAAGTGAATAACGTCAAAACCGGAAGTGATATCGAAATTTTGAAAACAGATTTGAGTTTGCAATCAAAACATCTATCTACCTGTAACTTTTCAGAACGCTCAAAATAAAATTTGAAAAAAACACGCACAGTTACAATGGAACTTTGAACAAAATTTTTAAATTTTAAATCGCGCAATTTCAATAAATATATAGAGTATTATATATCTCTGGAAAGAGTACATTAGGCACATTAAGAATATATAAGAATTTGTGACGTATGTAAATAAGGTCACGTGACAGAGCTGTTTAAAGTTGAAAATATCAAATTTCAAATGACAATAGAACCGGAAGTAAATATCGGACAACCGAAATGGATATATCATTTGATAGATCTAGTCAAGGGCAATAACTTTTGTTCAGGTCACAAGGTCAAAAAAGGTCAAGGTCACGAGTTACAAGTCTTTGAAATTTTGGCACTTTCTTAAAACGTTATACCGGAAATGAGCAAAAAGCACAATCAAACATCAAAAATCGATTTGCGTATTTTGGGGGGCAGTCGACTGAGCTGTCCAAAAATACTATAAATATGAATTCCGCCGATAACCCTGAGGCCCCATTTTGAGTTTTACAAAAGTTGCTCATATCAATATGGCGGCTTATCTGTTACTTCCGGGTCAAAATTTTTTAATTTGTTGTTTTTGCATTATCATTTGAATCGTATTGCTGAAAAAAAATTTCAATTAACTTCACAATTCCGGAAGTTGAAATTTTAACTTTACGGGCCAATAACGTCAAAACCGGAAGTGATATCGAAATTTTGAAAATTGTATTTTTTTAACAATCAAAAGGTCTATATGCTTGTTTATTTTCAGACTGATCGAAATAAAATTGTAGAAGTTGAAAAATTCATCAATTTCAAACCAAAAAAGTTAGCTTCAAAATTTTTAATGTCTTCAAGAAGCCGAATTGTAGCTTTTGGTTTTTGCAATTAAACACAAAAAATCCGATTAGAATTGAATTTAAAATAGAGTAAGAAAATCGAAAATTCTAAAATACACTTCTGTATCCTACGTCATTTCCGGTTGGATAAAAATGCGTCAAATTACATTTAAAAAATTTAGTTTTTCGAGTACAGAAAAGAAATCATATCAGTGTATATGTGGCATTTGCAGTTTTGGCTGTTTACTCTGACCAGAATTCGAAGAAAAAAAACAAAAAACAAAAACATTCTGAAAACAAAGCAGTGCGTTCGAAATCGAACGCACTGCAACTAGAACCGCGATAACGGTACTGAGCAGTGCGCAATTTAAACATCCTTGAACGGTTGCATTTTAGTCCTGCATATAAATTAGGTCATGTGACAGAGCTGTTTATAGTTAAAAATCTCAATTTTCAATCGGCTAGTAAAGTAAACATCAGAAAACACAAAGTAAAACATCATTTGATAGATTTTATCGAGGGCAATAGCTTTGGTTCAGATCAAAAGGTCATCAAACGTCAAGGTCACGAGTTTTGAGCTTTGAAAGTGTTTGCTATTGCTGAATTTCTTTAACCGGAAATAGACAAAACTTTTAATCGAAATTAGGAAATCGGCTGTCACCATTTTGTTAGAAATGTATTGAAGATGTATTGAAGATGACATAGACATCAACATTATGTAAATCGGATGATATCCCTATCACTTATATCGATTTAAAGAAAAGTTGGTCATTTCAAGATGGTGGTCTACTAGTTACTTCCGGGTCCAATTTTATCCTTTTTTTTCTATGCCATTTTATATCTTCAGAAGAATGTGTCGACTATCTTTAAAAATCCACAATTTAGGAACCACGTGTTTTTTCGCGCCAAAAAAGCCACGCAGTTACTTTAAAACAATGAACAAAATTTCCAAATTAAAAAAAAAGCAAAACTGTTAAAATATCTACTATTATATATCAAGAGGAGATAAAGCATAATAGGAAAAGACGATTTGTTTTGTGACGTACGTGAATTAGGTTCAAACTGACAATTTTCAAATGGCTATAAAACAAGAAGTAAATATTGGTCAACAAAAATGAATTCACCATTGGATGGATCTCATTTCGGGAAATAACTTTTGCTCGGATCATAATGTCAACAAATGGCAAGGTCACAAGTTATGAGCTTTAAAAGTGTCACAATAATTGCTGAATATCTTATACCGGAAATAGACAAACACCATAATCGAAATTAGCAATTCAGCTGCCCTCATATTGTTGGTAATAGATTGAAAATGCCATAAACATCAAAATTATATAAATCGGATGTCGATTTAAAGAAAACATGTTCATTTCAAGATGGTGGCCAACGTGTTACTTCCGGTTACGATTTTGTCATATTTTTTTCTTTATTAGTCATGTTCTTTCATATCTTAAGAAAAAATTGTTACCTATCTTATGAAATCCGTAATTCAGATAACACGTGTTTGTTTCCCCGCCAAAAAAACACGCAGAGTTACTATAGAACAAAGAACAAAATTCCAAATAGCAATTTTGATCAAAATATCTAGTGTTATATATCACTGGAAAGAGGAGATAAAGCGTAATAAGAAAAGAAGATATTTTGTGACGTGACGTCACGTGACAGCTGTTCAAAGTTCAAACTACCAATTTTTAAACGGCTATAAAACCGGAAGTAAATATTGGACAACAGAAATGAATACACCGTTGGGTAGATCTCATCATGGGCAATAACTTTTGTTCAGGTCATAAGGTCACCCAAATCCAAGGTAACGTGTAATGAGCTTTGAAAATGCTGGCCATTTCTGAATATCTTTTACCGGAAATAGGCAAACATCATAATCGAAATTAGCAAATTGGCTGTCATCATTTTGTTGGCCATAGATTGAAAATGCCCTAGACATCAATATTATACAAATCGAATGATACCCTGTTCACTTCTCTCGATTTAAAGAAAACGTGTTCATTTCAAGATGGTGGCCAGCGCGTTACTTCCGGTTAGATTTTATCATATTTTTTTTCTTTGTTAGTCATGTTCTTCCATATCTTAAGAAGAAATTGTTACCTATCTTATGAAATCCGTAATTCAGATAACACGTGTTTTTTCCCGCCAAAAACAACACGCAGAGTTACTATAGAACAAAAAACAAAATTCGAAAAAGCAATTTTGATCGAAATATCTAGTGTTATACATTTTTGGAAACAGGAGATAAAGCGTGATAATAATAGAAGATAATTTGTGACGTACATGAATTAGGTCACGTGATAGAGCTTATAGTCAAAAATTGCAATTTTCTGACGGTCATAAATCCGGAAGTAAACATTGGGCATCTAAAATGATTATATCATTGGAAAGATCTCGTCTAGGGCAACAACTTTTGTTCAGGTCACAAGGTCACTCAAGGTCAAGGTCACAAGATATAAGCCTTAAAAATTTTGACTATTACTGAAAAATTTTAACCGGAAATAAAAACAAATCTGAATCGAAATTAAAAAATCGGCTTCCCATGTTTTGTTAGCAATCGATTGAAGATTCTATAGACATCATTTTTATTCAAATCGGATGATTCCCTGATTCTGAATTTCGATTTAAAGAAAAATCAGTCATTTCAAGATGGCGGCTAATATGAAATATCTGGGTCAGATTTTATTATTTCATATTTTGTCAATGATTATTCCTAGAACATTGCAAAAAGATTTTTTTGAATATTTTCATAATTCCGGAAGTTAAAATTTCAACTTTACAAGCGAATGACGTCAAAACCGGAAGTAATATAACATTTTTGAAAATACCATTTTGTTCGCAATCAAAATGTCTATGAACATGTAAGTTTTCAGATTGTTCAAAATAAAATTGCAAAAGTTAAAAAAGTTGTCTAAAAAAGTGCTCCAAAATTAAGCGACAAAATTCTTAAAGTGCATGTTTTGAAACTTTTATCTGAAAGCAAATCGATTAATGAAATAAACAAAAAAAATCCTATCAAAATCAGTTGAAAAGAAGAGGTGATAATGGCAAAAATCTTAAAACACATTTGTTTTCATACGTCATTTCCGGTTATGTGAAAATGCGTCATTTTATATTCATTCACTAATGAGCACATATTTATCGTGGGAAATCATGTCAGATTATGCATGGCATGTGCAGTTTTGGCTGGGGATCGTGACCAGAATTCGAAAAAAAAAAAAAATAGTCATTATGAAAACAAAGCAGTGCGTTCACTAGAACGCACTGCAAAGAATAGTCATTTGCAAAACAATGCAGTGCGTTCGAAGAATCGGGAATATAGAATAGATATAGATTCAATACATGATTATTATAATGAATTGTGTCATATATTGAGCAGTGTCATTGTAAACTCAAGCTTTTGTTCCTCACTTTGCTTTATTCAAATAATATTCAAACATATTATGACATAGGGTTTTCGCCGAGAATGGGTGACCCTCAATCTTCTTTAATGATTGTCGAAAGACGAACTTCGAATTAAATTACTGTATGCTTCTTAATGCATTTCATTCATCTTGAATATGGACACGGTTTCCCTATAGTCTATCGTCAAACTTGTTTTTTACTGCAGAGACGGTAATTTGTTGTGAATTGTTGTAATTCATTTGAGGATAATAAACCATTCAATACCTATAAGGAACATAACGCTTTATTTATAGGCCATACCATAATAATTTTCTGTTCTTCGGGATTTCTTGGAGAAAAGGGTAGGAGCGAAACGAATTTATATCTGAAATTCTATATTCATTGATTTTGGCAGTGCGATATTTTTTTTTTTGCAGTGCGTTCTAGCGAACGCACTGCTTTGTTTTCATAATGACTTTTTTTTTTTGTCTACTTCTGGTCACGCTAATTCGGTATGAAGGGAGCATGTCACACCTTATCTCACATGTTTTCCTACAATATCTAACTGCTCTGTGTTGGGTGAATGTAAAATGGCGGTTTTTTGTCTAACCGGAAATGACATATGACAGAAAAACCCATTTTATGTTTTTACCATTTTTACCTCTGTTTTTCAACCGATTTTGATGGAACTTTTTTTGTTTATTTCATTATTCTAATGTCTACATAATAGCTCTCAACATAAATGCACTTTTAGACATTCTCTGCTGACTTTTTGGAGCAATTTTTTTAACCGTTTTTTTAACTTTTGCAATTTTATTTCGGACAATTTGAAAACTTACAGATGTATAAACATTTTGATTTCTAACTAAATGGTATTTTCAAAATTTTTATATCACTCCCGGTTTAGACGTCATTCGCTTGTAAAAATGAAATTTCAACTTCCGGAATAATTAAGATATTCCAAAAAATCTTTTTGAGATGTGCTAGAAATAACCGTTGATTAAAAATGAAATGAAAAAATCTGACCCAGATATTTCATATCAGTCGCCATCTTGAAATGACTGATTTTTCTTTAAATCGGAATTCAGAATCGGGGAATCATTCGATTTGAATAAAAATGATGTCTATGGAATCTACAGTCGATTGCTAACAAAACATGGGAAGCCGATTTTTGAATTTCGATTCAGAAATTTTTTTTTTCCGGTTTAGAATTTTCGGAAATAGTCAAAACTTTTAAGGCTCATATCTTGTGACCTTGACCTTGAGTGACCTTGTGACCTGAACAAAAGTTGTTGTCCTTGACGAAATCTATCCAATGGCATAATCATTTTAGAAGCCCAATGTTTACTTCCGGTTTTATGGCCGTCAAAAAATTGCAATTTTTAACTTTAAACAGCTCTGTCACGTGACCTAATTCATGTACGTCACAAATTATCTTCTATTATTATCACGCTTTATCTCCTGTTTCCAAAAATGTATAACACTAGATATTTTGATCAAAATTGATTTTTGGAATTTTGTTCTTTGTTCTATAGTAACTCTGCGTGTTTTTTTGGTGGGAAAAAACACGTGTTATGTAAATTACGGATTTCATAGGATAGGTAACAATTTCTTCTTAAGATATGGAAGAACATGACTAACAAAGAAAAAAAATATGACAAAATCGTAACCGGGAGTAACACGCTGGCCACCATCTTGAAATAAACATGTTTTCTTTAAATCGAGAGAAGTGAACAGGGTATCATCCGATTTGTATAATATTGATGTCTAGGGCATTTTCAATCTATGGCCAACAAAATGATGACAGCCAATTTGCTAATTGCGATTATGATGTTTGCCTATTTCCGGTAAAAGATATTCAGAAATGACAACAATTTTCAAAGCTCATTACACGTTACCTTGGATTTGGGTGACCTTATGACCTGAACAAAAGTTATTGCCCATGATGAGATCTACCCAACGGTGTATTCATTTTTGTTGTCCAATATTTACTTCCGGTTTTATAGCCATTTAAAAATTGTTAGTTTCTTTTGAAGATATAAAATGACATAACATTCATAGAAAAAAAGGATAAAATTGGACCCGGAAGTAACTAGTAGACCACCATCTTGAAATGACAAACTTTTCTTTAAATCAATATAAGTGATCAGGATATCATCCGATTTACATAATGTTGATGTCTATGGCATCTTCAATATATTACTAACAAAACGGTGACAGCCGATTTCCTAATTTCGATTAAAAGTTTTGTCTATTTCCGGTTAAAGAAATAAAAAGCAATAGCAAACACTCGTAACCTTGACGTTTGATGACCTTTTGATCTGAACCAAAGCTACTGCCCTCGATAAAATCTATCATATGTGTTTTCCGATGTTTACTTCCGGTTTATTAGCCGATTGAAAATTGAGATTTTTAACTATAAACAGCTGTCACATGACCTAATTTATATGCAGGACTAAAATGCAACCGTTCAAGGATGTTTAAATTGCGCACTGCTCAGTACCGTTATCACGGTTCTAGTTTCTTTTTTTTTAAAGTTCCCAACTAGACGATCTAGACTATCTCTTCCAATGTTTAAATTGCCACCCGATGCTTTTGAAAAATCGTCCCCAAAATAAAAATTGATTTTAGATGCAAGGATGAGAAATTGCTTCTGTGTTCACAATTTTAAACTCAAGTCAGCAAAACATATACCAAATCTATAACATTTTGGTCCAGTCTGAGATCCACTGCTTTCGAGCCCTTGCATATGTAATCATTTAAGCACTTCGAAAAACTTATTTAACCGCTAACGCATAGCTTACGGTATATTCAGTTATATTCAAAATCAATGAATAACGAACAAGTTATTCGAGGATGTCATGCATTAAGATTATGATGATAACCAGTATTGAACAAGGTGGATATTCAAGCATGAATTGTATATTACATAAAAGGGAAGGCAAAATAATCAAAAACAATTATGAAGTTATGTACAATAGTTCAAGGTCTTCAGATTCATCTTTAGTCATCGAAGTAGACTTTGCATGTCCAATGTATATTTTTGTGATCAATTTAAACGGATACCACAAATCCGTTAGTTTCAAGTACGACTTATGATCAAAGGAAGAACATTCAAAGGAAAACTGCTATTTTTATGACAATTTAACAATGTTGTCAAGTATTTGTACAGTTGTTATCTTTCTGTTAGGTTTTCACAGGACAAAAGCATGGAAGTTCATTTTAATTATTTACTTCAACCAACCCTTATGATACAGGGCAACTTTAGTGCATTTCAATGGCAGCAATGGCAGTTGGTATAGCTACAATCTAATTAAAATTAGATTACATTTCTTTTCGGTTATTTTTTTAGTGTCAACTCCATGTAATCTAACCACTTATAAAGGCGAGCACCTTCTGGTGACGAAAATTTCAGCCAATCAAAAACTACCTTCAAGATCGCGGGTCTATGCATTGTGGGAAGACGAAACAGAAAGTAAAGCTGCACAACAGTCCAAATTATGACGTAATACAAAATACTAGTATTCAAATATAAGCGTTCTGATTGGTGAAGGGGTAGCACGTGCTATAAATAGCCTTAAGAAAGTGGTTAGATTACATGGAGTCGACAATCAAAAAATAACCGAAACGAAATGTAATCTAATTTTAATTAGATTGGTATAACTACTACAGCATGTAGCACAAGGGGTCTTCGTTAATAATCCGAACAAGCAGACATAAAGCCATGCATCATAATTGCATAATGCTAACGCATAGCTTATAGTGCATTTAGTAAAGGCTGATGCATCACACTTCTGAGGTACAGCAAAATCTATTAATCTATGTGCTACATATTATACAGGCCATGCGTATATTTTAAAGACAAATCAGAAAGCCCTTATTCATTGATATTTTTTCAACCGAAACAAAAGAATATTTTTAAATTTTGGAGCGAATTTTATGCTTTTTACCCGAATCATCAATGGCTTGTGTATTAGATATTTGTCATTTAGAACAATAACGGACTGGTTATCTGATATTTATAGTTATTACGATTTTATTACAGTAGTTGATATGTGTACTGATCAATCTTCCTCGTCAACAGACGCAGTCTTGAAGTTTATTAACGGTTCTGATGTCAGTAGTTGTAACTGTAGTGTAACTTTAGGAAATACAGAATCACTTGAATCTGCGAAAGCAAGAATCACGTTTGAAATTGTAGAGTTTATGGTTGTAAATATAAACTTGTTATGTCGTATAATAACACAAGCTCCATATTTAGTTGTTCTCATAACAGCACTGTTTACCATGATATGGACATTACAGATGAAATAAAACTACATCTGGAGCGTGATGGGCCCTCTTTGATTGACACAGAATTCATCGTACAAATAAAGTCTAATGTAACTGGTAAGGTTAATAAACGTTTAATCTGTAAATAAGAAAAGAATCTCTTAATGTGACTTAAACATAAAAAGGTTTTATAATGAAAGGTCATAAAACAACGAAAAAGTTCAATAAACCGAAACTTCCAGCTTTACAATTAGTGGACTCTTTAAAATATGAAACCGCATTTTAAAAAATAGTAGTTTAACATGCAATTTACAACGCTTTTGATAATGGACATACCCCCCTTTTACGTTAGTTAATTCTTTAAAAATGTAGTTAATATAACGAAACTATTGCAGCCACTGGACTTACCGTTCTCAAATTAGAATGTTTTCCACCGAACACCAATCAGTATACACCAACCGTTTTACCACAAACATCTGAGAGAACTACTATATCCTCATCCCCGTACACATCATCTACCATAGAACCAACCGCCCCTGTGCCATCAACAAAACAAGGTAATGTGCTTCCGATTCAAAAGCAACCTGAGCACCCTTATCTCTCGTGTTTGGCATCGATATCCTTGTCGATATCATTATGATCATCGGTGTATTAATATCGTAGGACTATTATCCTCAACAACATCATCACGTTCATCCATATCCTTTGAATGTCCACCATTATCTTTATCAACATCATCGTGTTACCATTATTTTTGTCAAAACTATTGTGTTCATCAACAACCTTATCAACATCATCATGTTATTATGTTCACGAGTATCCTTATCAGCATCATCATGTTCACCAGTCATGTTGCCATCACCATGTTTACCATTATCCTTACTCAAATTTAACATTCTGCTTACCATTATCCTAACTTAATAAATGCAATACATTATGTTGTAGATTATGATAATAAGGATGTGGTAAATGCTGGAATTACTGCTGGAGCAATCGGATTGGTTGTTGGTGGAGTGATAGTAGGTGTTTTAATATGTATCATATTACGGTAAGTATCATACACATTAGTGGTACAATAATAAACAATAGTACAATGTATGTACAATATTGTATGATATACATAAATCTCGTTATAACTTAATGAAATAAAATGTGTACATGTTCTGCATCACATTCCATCTTATATTCAATATTCTTAATAACTTTGGATATATTTGTAATATAAATATTTGTTTTTCTGTCCGTCTGTCCACAATTGTTGTGGACACGATAGAGAGCTGGTTTCTTGATGGATTTTGATGAAACTTGCTGTGAGTGTTTGTTATTACCCAAGGATGAACCCTATTGAAAATCAGACGAATCGAAAAATATTTCATGGGTTATTGCCCTTGCTTTTGAAAATATGTTGTGGACACTATAGAGAGCTGGTTTCTTGATGGATTTTGATGAAACTTGGTATGAATGTTTGTATTGACATTGGGATAAACCCTATTGAATATCAGAAACATCGAAAAAATATTTTATGAGTTATTGCCCTTGTTCTTTGAAACGCGTTAATTTTTTCAGCCGTTACACTCTCAAAGTTGTGGACACGATAGAGAGCTGGTTTCTTGGTGGATTTTTATGAAACTTGCTGTGAGTGTTTGTAATCACCCAAGGGTGAACCCTATTGAAAATCAGATGAATCGAAAAATATTTCCTTGGTTATTGCCCTTGCTTTTGAAAATATGTTGTGGACACCATAGAGAGCTGGTTTCTTGATGGATTTTGATGAAACTTGGCATGAGTGTTTGTATTGACATTGGGATAAACCCTATTGAATATCAGAAACATCGAAAAAATATTTTATTAGTAATTGCCCTTGTTCTTTAAAACGCGTTAATTTTTCAGCTGTTACACTCTCAAATTGTGGACACGATAGAGAGATGGTTTCTTGGTGGATTTTTATAAAACTTGCTGTGAGTGTTTGTAATCACCCAAGGATGAACCCTATTGAAAATCTGACGAATCGAAATATATTTCCTGGGTTATTGCCCTTGCTTTTGAAAATATGTTGTGGACACCATAGAGAGTTGGTTTCTTGATGGATTTTGATGAAACTTGGTATGAGTGTTTGTACTGACATTAGGATAAACCCTATTGAATATTAAAAGCATCATATTTTATGAGTTATTGCCCTTGTTCTTTAAAACACGTTAATTTTTCAGCCGTTAATCTCAAAGTTGTGGACACGATAGAGTGCTGGTTTCTTGGTGGATTTTTATGAAACTTGCTGTTAGTGTTTGTATTGACCTTAGGATACACCTACTTGAAAATCAGAAACATCATCAACTATGTGACTGCTCTTAATCATTTTAAGATGGAACCTAAACGTTGTTTGCCCTTGTTTTATGCATATTTCAGTGACATATTTTTATTTTCCAGGAAACTTTAACCCATGGTTTTACTCTTGTTAAAAGAGAAAATGTCATTCTCAGAATCTTTCATTTACTCTCCACACTTGTCAACCCCCCCCCCCCCCCTGAAGAATTGGCTGCCATTATAAAAGTGGGCGTATTACGATGGCCATCGCTATTTTTATCAAGTGTGTTCTCCACATAATTTTACTGAAATATTTAACACGATTTTTATACGCCCACACATTAATGTGGGCGTATATTGTAGTCGCCCCTGTCTGTCTGTCTGTCTACAATTGTTGTGGACACAATAGAGAGCTGGTTTCTTGATGGATTTTGATGAAACTTGCTGTGAGTGTTTGTTATCACCCAAGGGTGAACCCTATTGAAAATCAGGGTTATTGCCCTTGCTTTTGAAAGTATGTTGTGGACACCACAGAGAGCTGGTTTCTTGATGGATTTTGATGAAAATTGGTATGAGTGTTTGTATTTTATTAGTAATTGCCCTTGTTCTTTAAAACGCGTTAATTTTTCAGCCGTTACACTCTCAAAGTTGTGGACACGATAGAGAGCTGGTTTCTTGGTGGATTTTTTATGAAACTTGCTGTGAGTGTTTGTAATCACCCACGGATGAACCCTATTGAAAATCAGATGAATCGAAAAATATTTCCTGGGTTATTGCCCTTGCTTTTGAAAATATGTTGTGGACACCATAGAGAGCTGGATTTTGCTGAAACTTGGTATGAGTGTTTGTACTGACAATAGGATAAACCCTATTGAATATTAGAAACATCGAAAAAATATTTTATGAGTTATTGTTCTTTAAAACACGTTAATTTTTCAGCCCGTTACACTCTCAAAGTTGTGGATAGAGAGCTGGTTTCTTGGTGGATTTTTATGAAACTGGCTGTTGGTGTTTGTATTGACTTTCAGATACACCTTATTGAAAATCAGAAACATCATCAACTATGTGACTGCTCTTAATCATTTTAAGATGGAACCTAAACGTTGGTTGCCCTTGTTTTATGCATATTTCAGTGACATATTTGTTTTTTCCAGGAAACTTTAACCCATGGTTTTACTCTTGTAAAAAGTGAAAATGTCATTCTCAGAATCTTTCATTTACTCTCCCCTCTTGTCAACCCCCCGGAAGAATTGGCTGCCATTTTAAAAGTGGGCGTATTACGATGGCCATCGCTATTTTTCGTATAAGTATAATCATTTTTGAAATTAAATACATTCATTTCTTCTTACAGTATTATGAAGTATAGCAAGACAAAAGAAATCTACAGTTCACCTTCACCACCACAATACCAACCAGACCCTATATATGCCGATCTACAGTTGGGAAATGACCTAGGCCTTTTAGGCCACCAAAAATGGCTGAGATGCTTGCGTTGACTGCACAAATTAGGGAGCCACACATACAATGGTACACTTCAAGATAGAGTGCTCAGCAAGGCATGAGCCTAGGAGTATATATAAACCCAGGCAGTACTGGTTCGGTTAGTTGGCGATATCAGCATCAGTTGGAAGCGAACGTTAACTTGTCATCTCCGAATCAACTGGTTAGGTCTGTGGGGGGGGGGGGGGTCTTCATCAGTGCAAAGAGACAATAGCATATGTTAATAATATAAATAAATAAGATAGTGGACCACGGCCATATACGCCTAACGAAAAATTCGAAAAAGGAAAAAATTTAATCAGGAGAAAACTAAACTTTCTCAAACCTTTCGATTTAGGTCTAATAACATCCATTTTAAGTTTCATCAAAGTCGGTTGAAAACTAAGAGAGTAATAGCATTATATTGTAACGATCGAAAATAGCTCAAATTCGAACTTGATCTTCGTTTTCTGATTATATATACACATATCAAATGAAATTTGATTCCGTCAAAAACTCTAGTTTTTAGAGCGTTTACAAGGAAATGTTGATGGATGGACCGACGGATTTGAGGCAAGGGTAATAACTCTGCTTTTAACGATCGAAAATAGCTCAAATTCGAACTTGATCTTCGTTTTATGAATATGTATACACCTATCAAATTTCATTTGATTCCGTCAAAAACTCTAGTTTTTAGAGCGTTTACGAGCAAATGTTGACGGACGGACGGACGGACAGGGGTGACTACAATATACGTCCTCATAGAGAGATGAGGGCGTATAAAAATGTGAAGTTATTGTTATTTAAGGTATACATGTATATGTATATTGAGAGGGATTACTAATAAAAATATATTTTCTTCAAAACATTAGACAGGACATTACTTCCTTAATTTTGGAAACCACTAATTTGGAATGCTATCGGTTGTTTTTGAACTTCGGTAATACCACGTCTTAAAAAAAGTATGACTAATTAAAGTTTTTTCTAAAGTTGACCCCACCTTATTAACAGTGGGGCCTTTATGATATAGTCTACTTTGATTCAATGACACCGTCACTGCATAATAACAGTATATATAAGAATTTAAGAGGAAGTCCTTTTGAATCCCAACTTGGATTTTTCCAAACATAAGAAACATCATAGGTATTTTTACGTTGGGTGTAGTCAAATACAGAAATAAGAAAACCGTACGATCCAAAAGAGAACTAGAACCGTGAAGACGGTAACGAGCAGTGCGCAACCCACCCGATACATGGATGAAATGTCACATTTTCAACCAATGATAAGAGTTTTACATAATAATATAAAAGCGTACTTGTCAAATTACTCACTCTCTTTTGTGTGTCAGTAGAAAGTGCACTGCAAGATATGTTTGCAGGGATAATAAAATGGATGCAAAACTACAAGAAGTAAACAGAAAGATTAACTATGAAAACTAAAAAAATTAAAAGGGTGCAGAACTACAAGCAGTCAGACCAAATAAAAGGGGCGCACGGCTACCAGTATACAGGCAGGGTTAACTAAAAGGGATGCGGGGAATACCAGCAGACAGACAAACGAAACACGTACAGTTACAATGGAATTCGGCATATTACTTTCAAATTCTAAAACGCGGAATTATGATTCAAATACATAGTGTCATAAATAATATGTAAATTAGGTCACTTGACATAATTTGTTTTTAAAGAATTTTGTAAAAAAAGCACTCACAGTAACAATGGAAGTTATCAAGATAAATACACATAGCCTACCAAGCTTCATTCAAATCGAATAAAAACTCTATCTTTTATCATATACACAAACTAAACTTTTAAACCGACTACTGGAATAGCGCCAGTTTCGAACTCATCCGTGATATTATCAAGATAAATACATATACTAGAGCTTCATTCAAATCGGATAAAAACTCTAGTCTCTATCGCGTGTCAAGAAATTTTTGACGGACGGACCGACGAACAATATACAACCATATTTTAATGTGGGCGTATAAAAAGGCAGATAAAATGGATTCAGAAATACTAGCAAACAAAAAGAGGTGCAGAACTACAAGCAGTCATACCAAATAAAAGGGGCGCACGGCTATCAGAATACAAGCAGGTTAACTAAAAGGGACGCGGGAATACCAGCACACAGACAAACGAAACACGAAAAGTTACAATGGAATTTGGCAGAATATTTTCAAATTTTAAAACGAGGAATTATGATTCAAATACATAGTGTCATATATCATTGGAAAGCGTAGATAAAGCATAATACGAATCAAAAATAATTTATGTCGTATGTAAATTAGGTCATTCAAATCGAATAAAAACTCTAGCTTTTATCACATACACAAGTTAATTTTAACGTTTTCACTAACTCAAAGGCAATAACTCATAAACCGACGACTGGAATAGCTCCACTTATGAAAGGATCCGAGATAGTATCACGATAATTACACACACCAAGCTTCATTGAAATCGGATAAAAACTCTAGTCGCTATTGCGTGTACAAGAAATTGTTGAATGACGAATGGACCGACGGATGGACTGGGGTGACGGCAATATACGTCCATATTTTCATGTGGGTGTATATAAAGGCAGATAAAATGAAATCAGAAATACCAGCAGACAGACTAAATAAAAGAGGTGCACAACTACAAGCAGTCATACCAAATAAAAGGGGAGCACAGCTATCAGAATACAAGCAGGTTAACTAAAAGGGACGTGGGAATACCAGCAGACAGACAAACGAAACACGAAAAGTTACAATGGAATTTGGCAGAATATTTTCAAATTTTATAACGAGGAATTATGATTCAAATACATAGTGTCATATATCATTGGAAAGCGTAGATAAAGCATAATACGAATCAAAAATAATTTGTGTCGTATGAAATTAGGTCATTCAAATCGAATAAAAACTCTAGCTTTTATCACATACACAAGTTAATTTTAACGTTTTCACTATGTCAAAGGCAATAACTCATAAACCGACGACTGGAATAGCTCCAATTATGAATGATCCGAGATAGTATCACGATAATTATACATACCAAGCTTCATTCAAATCGGATAAAAACTCTAGTCGCTATTGCGTGTACAAGAAATTGTTGAAGGACGAACGGACCGACGGATGGACTGGGGTGACGGCAATATACGTCCATATTTTCATGTGGGTGTATATAAAGGCAGATAAAATGGAATCAGAAATACCAGCAGACAGACTAAATAAAAGAGGTGCATAAATACAAGCAGTCATACCAAATAAAAGGGGCGCACAGCTAGGTGCAGAAATACAAGCAGTCATACCAAATAAAAGGGGCGCACAGCTATCAGAATACAAGCAGGTTAACTAAAAGGGACGCGGGAATACCAGCAGACAGACAAACGAAACACGAACAGTTACAATGGAATTTGGCAGAATATTTTCAAATTCTAAAACGCGGAATTATGATTCAAATACATTGTGTCATATATCATTGGATAGAGTAGATCAAGCATAGTAACACCGAAACAAAATTTATGACGTATGTAAATTAGGTTAAAAAATGAAATTTTCTGACGGCCATAAAACCGGAAGTAAACATTGGGCATCTAAAATGTTCATGCCATTGGATAAATCTCGTCAAGGGTAACAAATTTTGTTTAAGTCTCAAGGTCACTCAAGGTCAAGGTCACAAGATATGAGTCTAAAAAGTTTTGACTATTTCCGATAATTCTAAACCGGAAATAAAAAAAATGCTGAATCGAAATTCAAAAATCGGCTTCCCATGTTTCGTTAGCAATCGACTGTAGATTCCATAGACATCATTTTTATTCAAATCGAATGATTCCCTGATTCTGAATTTCGATTTAAAGAAAAATCAGTCATTTCAAGATGGCGACTGATATGAAATATCTGGGTCAGATTTTTTCATTTCATATTTAGTCAATGGTTATTTCTAGCACATCTCAAAAAGATTTTTTTGAATATCTTAATTATTCCGGAAGTTGAAATTTCAACTTTACAAGCGAATGACGTCAAAACCGGAAGTGATATACAAATTTTGAAAATACCATTTAGTTAGAAATCAAAATGTTTATACACCTGTAAGTTTTCAAATAAATCGAAATAAAATTGCAAAAGTTAAAAAAAACGGTTAAAAAAGTGCTCCAAAAAGTCAGCAGAGAATGTCTAAAAGTGCATTTATGTTGAAAGCTATTATGTAGACATTAGAATAATGAAACAAACAAAAAAAAGTTTTATCAAAATCGGTTCAAAAACAGAGGTAAAAAAGGGAAAAAGCATAAAATGGGTTTTTCTGTCATATGTCATTTCCGGTTAGACAAAAAAAAACGCCATTTTACATTTAAGCAACACCGAGCAGTTAGTTATTGTAGGAAAACATGTGAGATAATGTGTGGCATGCTCCCTTCATACCGAATTAGCGTGACCAGAAGTAGACCAAAAAAAAAAAAAATCATTATGAAAACAAAGCAGTGCGTTCGCTAGAACGCACTGCAATAAAAATGGTGTCTGGTATATTGTTTATGTTGATCTTTCTTCGAGGAATTCACTGGATTGTAGCAGGTAAGATTTTTTTAGTTACAGGATTAGACAAAATATATCCATTGCTTATTTCAGTATTGTATTATTTCAAGTTTAAATTCCATAAGCCTCATAAGTGTATTTCTTGTTATAAAAAAATTAAAAACCCTTGGGCCTGTTTCACAAAATTAAGAAATACAGTAATCTAAAATCGATTATAGTGATCGATCAATCAGATTATTGGAAGTCTAAAATCATCTAAAGTAAGGGTTTTGTGAAATTGGTCTCGGGTCTTTATATCTTAAAAAAAAAAATTCGTATCAGGAAGACAAATCAAGATATTTAAAATCAAATCCAAAGTTTGGCAAAATCAAGAGGTAGAGATGCCGAAGACGAAGAATATTTTTGTTTCTTGCAGTAAACATGTGTAGAAATGAATCAACAATATCACAAGATGTATCACTGCATCTTCTACGAGGAACTGGTGTGAATGGATGTAGATGTAGTGTCAAGTTACATCGGACAGATCTACTTGGTTCTGTTCAACCACAAATTATATTTAAAACTGTGCAGTTCTCTGGTTGTGGATATAAACTTGTTATACCTTACGAGAAGACAAGTCCCAGTTTAAGTTGTTATAATAACAGTACTAATAATAATAATAATAATAATATTTACCATTATATAAATAAAACAGATGAAATAAAACTATTTTTGGAATCTACTTCCTACCAAGATGATACAGAATTTGAAATCAAAATAATGTCTATTGTACCTGGTAAGAATAACGATCATTTCAAGTGAAAGCAAACTTTTTTTGTTCGCTTACTAGTTTGGCATTCTGACATGGTATAAAGAAGATCGCATATGTGGCATCAACCGAGGTGGCTATAAAACCTTACATCAACTCAGATATCAGCACTACACTGATGAAGCCCAGAAGGCCCAAAAAATACTGTTTGCAGTTATTTCATATGTATATATTTTCGTCTAATACTTCTCGGGGTATAATTTTTCTTTAAAAATATAAAACGTTTTTCTTAGAATCTGAAAGATATTTTACTTGAATTTATTAGCTAGGGAAGAATGTAATAAAACACTTATTTCTGATTTCTGATTCGTAATATTTTAAAACAAAGAAAATTGATTATACGGTATGTACCATGCATATTTTCCAGGCATTATAAGTACTTTACTCGAGTTAGATTGTTCAGCATCAAACGTTATTAGATATCCCTCTACCAGTACCAAAGCCGTGATGTCAGAAACTACATCTTCCACAAGGACACATAGTACTTCAACACCATCCTCCAGCGAAACACCTTCCGATATAGTTACAAATACTGATAGTTCAACCCCATACACAGAATCTACCACAGACATTTCAACTTCCGATATGATAACATCTACCCAAAGAACAACTAAAAAGTCAACCTCATATGCAATAACTACCGTCCCATTGCCACCAACCAGTTCAATAAACGACTTGGTGAATTCCATGGATTCAACAACTACACAAGGTAACTATATCATCATCGTTCACCATTCCCCAGTTTCAACGCAATCATGTTCACCATTATTCCCATCGACACCAACATGTTCATCAACATGACCAATATGTTCACCATTATCTGCTTCAAAACCACTTATATGTTCATTATCTGCTATAAAAGAATCACATTCACACCCAATAATCCCCAATTAAAACCATCATGTCTTACATTATCTGCTTTAACATCATTAAGTTCACCATTATTCTCATCAGGTTCATCATTTATCAGCTTCAAAACCATTATGTTCACATTATCAGCTTCAACATCATCAAGTTCACATTCATCCACATTATCATGTTCACCATTTTCCTAATAAATAACAACGTTCAGCAATACTTAGGCATCGTGTAAAGGATTGTGATCTTTTATGCGTTTTTCATATTCTATTTAGGTGCAAAAGTGAAGGACTTTACAATCCATTCGAGTTATATCATATATGACTCAATTTTCAGTTCCTTATTATGTTCAACCTTTACAATTTACTCTCTAGTAACCGTATGATGTTATACAAATTTCTATATCGCTGTACATTAAATGGATTGGGGACTATTTTAAATATTGTGTTATTGTTATTTCATAATATAAACATTTTCACAGTACATTTACAGTACATGAACATTATAAATAACATTTTGTTCACTATTATCTACTTCAACTAGATAAAAAAAAAAATGAAATGAATGGAGTTTTACGTCCCACTTTACTGCACTACAACTAGATGATCATGTTAGAAATGTGAAACAATATGTTTTAGATGATGGTGGTGCAAATGGTGATGATGATAATGATAATGGTATCGCTACTGTCGGTGGTGTTATTAGCGGAGTGATAGTAGGTGTTTTAATCTTGATTATGATATGGTAAGTTTTAGAGTAATTATTTTTCGAAACGCAATACTTAAAGGGTTTTTATAAATATGTATAAAGTAATTTTCCCGAACTTATACTATCAAATCCTTACGCTGAACCTTTCTAAAACATGTCGCCTTCAAGTCAGTCATTGTGCCAATAATCTGAAAATTACCCCATCAATATAAAGGGCTTAATGTATTTTATGAAAAAAATATAAGGGCCAAATAGGGCTTAGCTAGCATAGAGATAATAGCGTTTTAGCGGAAGGGGTCACTATTGGAAGGCCATTCTCAAGGGCGTCGCTTTAAACCATACACATTTAAAAAAAAGTATTTTCCTTACAGTATTATGAAATATAAAAAGAAAAAGGCTGCATCTAAACTCTACAATTCAACTTTACCACAGCGACAACCAGAACCTGAAAATATATATTTAGAATTATCATCACAGAATCATTCACCACAACCTGATTTGTCATCACGATCGCACCGACCAGAATCAGAACATATATATTTAGAATTAATCTAAAATTGATAATATCTTGAATTTTTATGTTCCCAATCGTCATCATTCTCCCTGAGTGCCAACTCTTCTTGGACGAAAGAAATAGAGTTAACTTTATTAGCATTCACTTTCTCAACTAATCAACGGTCCATAATCTCATTTTACTTATGCATCGTTTTCCATTGTCATATTTTTCCATTGTCATATTAAGTTTTCCTTTTTGCATATTTATTTATTTTTTCCAATATATTTAGTACGTGTATACAACGTGTGATTGTTAATAAAAATGTATTGTCTTCAAATCTTTTTATCTATGACAGTGATTTTTATACGCCCTCATCTCTCTATGAGGACGTATATTGTAGTCACCCCTGTCCGTCCGTCCGTCCGTCGGTCCACAATTGCTTGTTAACACTCTACAGGTCACAATTCTTTACGGATTTTGACGAAACGTGCTGAAATTGTTTATTATCACCCAAGGATGAACCCTATTGAAAATCAAAAGAATCGAAAAATATTTAATATGAATTACATGTATTGCCCTTGTTCGATTTTTAGCTTGTTACCAATCTACAAGTCACAATTCTTTACGGATTTTGACGAAACTTGCTGAAATTGTTTATTATGACTCAAGGATGAACCCTATTGAAAATCAAAATAATCGAAAAATATTTAATATGAATTACTGCTCTTGTTCTTTAAAACGCGTTCGATTTTTAGCTCGTTAACACTCTACAAGTCACAATTCTTTACAGATTTTGACGAAACTTGCTGAAAATGTTTATTATCACCCAAGGATGAACCCTATTGAAAATCAAAAGAAACAAAAAATATTTAATATGAATTATTGCCCTTGTTCTTTAAAACGCGTTTGATTTTTAGCTTGTTAACACTCTACAAGTCACAATTCTTTACAGATTTTGATGAAACTTACTGAAATTGTTTATTATGACCCAAGAATGAACCCTATTGAAAATCAAAAGAATCGAAAAATATTTAATATGAATTACTGCCCTTGTTCCTTTAAACGCGTTCGATTTTTAGCTTGTTAACACTCTACAAGTCACAATTCTTTACGGATTTAGACAAAACTTACTGAAATTGTTTATTATCACCCTAGAATGAACCCTATTGAAAATCAAAAGAAACGAAAAATATTTGATATGAATTATTGCCCTTGTTCTTTAAAACAAATCAAAAAATATTTGATATGACTTATTGCCCTTCTTGTTCAAAATAGGTTTTAGTTTGAAGCTCATAAACAGGATTTTGACTAAACTTGATGAATGCCCCTTGATGAAATCGAGGAAAAAAATGTTTAAAAGACACTTAATTTAAGTTCTGAATGAAATGTAGGCCTATGACTACAGGTTGAATATTTGATGGTTGCTGTTTTCTGCCAAATGTTCTATTTCAAACAAAGCTGCCAGTGGGCGTATATTACCTTGCCTGGCAAGCTATCTTTTATTTCTATTTTTTAGTGAAACCAGATTGTATCTGTGTGTTCGACCTACTGAGAATTGTGTTACTGTTGAGATTTCGTATAACGTACTGTAGCCTATACCTTTATAATTAAACTGTATATTTATATTAATGAAGTTAATCTGTACATGCATTGCTTATGGGCTCAACGCCGAAGATATAGTTTGGCGTGATGGTCCTTACTCGCCACTATATTAAGTTTCAAACTTAGGACAATGTATGTATCAATGGAAATAGTTTTTAAACGATTTGAAACGAACCTTTTAAATATGGCATCATTATCCGGTCACGATTACTTTCTGAGGTTGGACGTCACTGACAATAGCAAAATAGAAAAGGACAATCCTAAAGCTCAAACTCCTGATAATGCCTCCACTCCACACACGCTACGAATCCCGCGAATAGCTACGAATTGATGAATCGTAGGATTCTTGGGAATTCGTGGCAATTCGTGGAAATTCGTGAGGATTCGTTGACTTTCGAAAATTAATTTTCAAAATCGTCACGTTCTACGATTCTGGTACGATAGAGTTAAGAATATTCGTGCGATTCGGTTCCAATCGTTAAAATATTGTCAAGAATGCACTGCGTTTTACAAGAATCGATTACAAATACTTCTAGAACGTTTTTAGACTTTCGTGAAGTTATTACTTGCTTCGTATCTGTTTCGGTGTCGTTGTATTCGTGACGGATTCCTAGCCGATAAGCCTACGATTATATCAAGATGCACAGGAATGCATCATGAAATAGTTAAGAACTAACTACGATTTGGGAATCGGGGAGTTCGTGGTCAAAACTTTGGGCGGGCTCAATATGTTGTGTACGAATTTCAGATGACTCAAGAATTGGAAGATCTGACTACGAATATATATCAATCGGTTAAGAATTTCCCGAAGTGATAACGAATCCAAAATATGATCAAATTCACAGCTCAAAATTTTTGCAACGAATTCCCGATAGCACAAGAATTAAAGGAACTTACTACGAATAAATACTAACCTATTGAGAAATTTGCGAAATGGTACGAATCCTACGATTAATCAATTCGTGGCTATTCGCGTGATTCGTAGCGTGTGTGGAGTGAGGGCATAAGTCGCCGAAACACAAAATGAAACGCCTCGAAGTGATGGTGCGATTCCAAAGAAGAAATCATTTACGCTCTTGAATATTGCTTCAGGAGACAATCAAGATGAAATGTTAGATGATGCATCAGATATATCCGTTATTTCTCAACTTGCTTCTGAAAAGGGCTGCACTCTTAGCCAAGGCAAAAACTTTAAACGAAAGGCATAGTTTGCGGAAACAACAGTTATTGTTGGATCTTAAGTGTGAGCAGTTGCAATTGGAAGAAAAACTCTCAATGTGTGAAGCTAGACATAACGTGTATAGAAAATTTGAATTAGAATCATCAACACCCCACCCAGTTGTTAATCAAAGGATTGATAACTGTCCCGTGTTTGATAAGATTGATTTATCTCCCTCACCTGTAACTAATATTAGGCATGATTTCCCCACACGTACATTGGCTAACAATCAAATGACCTTAGGCCCTGAGCATAATAGTGATTCTGTGTTGTATAAACTCCTTGAAAAGCAAGTAACATTGACTGAAAGTCTCATGGAACATCAAAATCAAACTCTGTTGCCCCAACCTGAAATTAAAAGCTTTGATGGTAAGCCCCTGGACTATAGGACATTTATTAGAGCATTTGAACACAGAATTGAACGCCGTATTAAAGATATGTCCGATCGACTTTACTACCTAGACCAATTAACTGAAGGTGAACCCAATAAATTAGTGCGAAGTTGTCTGCACCTGAATCCTGAAGAAGGTTTTTTGAAAGCAAAACAATTGCTGAAAGATAAATTTGGCGATAAATATTCCATAGCAACGGCACAGTCTAACGAACTCTTAGAATGGGAGGTGATGAAAGCAGATAATATCCATTCCCTAAAACAATTCTCAATAGCTCTAATCAGTTGCCTTAATGCAATGACTGATATTACTTACTTAGCAGAAATGAATAATCCGAAGACTATTTATAAATTGATGTTGAAATTACCTTTTGGAATGAGAGACAAGTGGCGAAACAAAGCTCAGAAAATTAAAAGAGAACATGATCGAATAGCTAATTTTAAAGACTTTGTCGCGTTTGTTCAGTGGGAAGTGGATGTTTTGACAGATCCTGTATATGGTAGAGTACTAGATATCAACCAGAATGTGCCAGTCAGGTCAAGACAGAGCTTGGCTACTAGTACAGAACCAGATTCACAATCCACTAAAGAAGGAAGACTGTTATTACTGCGACAAAAGTGGACACTCTCTAGATTTTTGTTTCGCTTTCCAGAAAATCCCATATGAAGAACGTCGTGAATTCGCGAGGTCAAAACAATTATGTTACGGATGTCTTTCAAAGGGACACGATTCTAGGTTGTGTTCAAATAAAAGTGTCTGTCGAAAATGCAATAAGCCACACCCAACGTGTCTACACTTTGACGCTTTGACTAACGTTACTAATGGGTATGTAGAAAACCCATCTCAAGATCCAGAAGTTTTGATGGCTATATTACCAGTGCATATTAAGTTATTGAAGATGTTCATCAATGGCGTGGATTTGTCCAAAATATTTGGGGTAGGAGGATGAACCATGGTCATCGGTGTTAACCCTTTAGTGCCGAAATTTTTATTTTCATATCGATACTGTTAAAATTGATAAAAATCATCTTCTAAGTGGGGTTTCGGCAATAAAAATATTTTCTCGCAATTATTTTTGCTTCCATTTGCTATTTAAGGTCCGACCTTGTACAAGGACACTAGGCACAAGATGACACAGGTTTTCATTAATGAGATTTATATAAATAAAGCATCGAATATATTTTTTTTAATCAATTCAACATACTTTTCACAATCAATATATGAATAATTTGATTGGTTATTTTATGTAACATCTTAAAACATTAGTTCATTTTGTGATATACCTTTGATATAAATAGCTTACAATGTAACCAGGCAATCAAATGACTTTTGCTTTACATTCTATGTATGGAACGCGACAAAACATCTATCATGCACACCAACTTGACATTTGATGCACCTATGCCTAATTTTCATTCCACATTCAGCACAACGTATTTGCTTGTCTAATAATTCAACAAGATGATCTCTCCTATCATATCTTACAGCTTTTGGTACCCTTTTATCCAGACTGCTATGTCTGGCAACTGGTCTACCCTATCTTACGGGTGTACACCGACCGCATGAGATATATCTTGGCGATTTCGCGTCGAATACAAAGAAGATCTTTTGGTGATGTTTAGCTTGATGGAAGGGATCGATATAAATGCCAGGCTTGTTGCACACACAAATCTAAACAGAGTATCTACCAAAATAGGGGAAGAGAAAAGGTTGTCAAATGTAATATGATAAGCATTATGATCTAAGACAGATACCAGATCAACCACAACATTCCCACCCATACCGAGGCCTGGTTTGATAGGTTTTTGAATGGATTTTCCTTGGTAAGGCTCAAAATTAACAACATACCCCAGACAAGTTGCAATAACCAAATCTTATAGGTTTACCCCTGATAAATTGTTTATCACCATGTTTCCCGAAATATGGAATCATACTTTCATCAATACTTAGATTTTGTTCATAGCGAAAAAATTTTAAAAAGCGTTTGTTAAGACTATCAATAAGCGGTCTAATTTTGCTCATCTTGTCAGTTAGATCAAGATCTGTGTTGTCTTTGACATGAAAATATCGCATGATTTCATCAAAACGGTCTCGAGACATAGCTGCAGCTACAGATTCATTGCGAACATCCTGATCCTCAGACCAAAAATACCGTCTACGGGGAACAGTATTGTAGCCTGAAACTAAAAGTATAGCAAGAAAAGTCTGCAATTCTTCAGGATTAACAGAAAACGAATGTTTGCCCTTTTGACCAGCTATTCACCACTATCACCGCTATCTTCATCCGTCAACTGACTAACATCTGGCAGTTCAATATAAATGTCAGCTTTAGCAAAGACCTCTTCGTCCTCTAACAGGTCCAAAACCTGGTTAACATTCATCAATCTGTTAAAATAAACAAAATAAAATCATTTTTTAAAAATATAAATACCTGTGACCTCTGGATCCTATTGTCCTTGTATAAGGTCGGAGAAAAATTTTGGCATTTCTATTTATATTATCTAACAATTAGCTGCAATTTTAATCTAAATCACACCTGGGACATACTACCTCAATATTAGTAACACATTTTAGTCAGAATCTATCATAATATAGTAAATAGATAACTTACTGCCTCTTGGAAGTCATTTGTTTTCTTCAATGCCCTTGAGCTAGGCAAAACAGGGGAGAAAACTCCATTGCTACTTTCTTGAAGACTAGGTTATTCTGGTCATTAATGATTTTGGTCGAGTTGTCTTTTAACAACTTTTTAACAAGTTACATCGCTAAAAGAGTTGTGACCTTGTACAGGGACGGCAGGCACGAAAGGGAAAAACAGTAGAACAGAGGTGGAATTATTTAAAAGATCTCGAAATCCCAGAGCTATTTAAAGAACTTGAGATAGGTTTACTGATAGGAACTAATTGTGTTGAAGCACATGAGCCTTTAAATGTCATTCCCAGTCAAAACGGGGGTCCTTTTGCCGTGTTGACAAAACTTTTTCAATTTGCTGTAATCGTATATTTTTGAAGGAAACTAATTCTGATGTGAGTCATGAAGTAATCGTTAAAGAATCCGTGCAAGAAGTAATCGATCCTGCTATTTTTTGTAAAGTGTTTGAAAGAGATTTTGATCATTTGGAGTTATCTTCTCCTGAATTTGGACTTTAAGTGGAGGATAAACGATTTTTAGACATTGTGGAAACAAACACGACCTTTAAAGACGGTCACTTTTACGTGCCTTTGCCATTCAAGAACGAATCCGTTATTCCTAACAACAAACCAAACAAACAACGTCTACTCTGGTTGAAACGTAAGCTGGAAAACAATTCTAGTTTTTGCTCGGATTATTGTGAATTTATGAATAGCTTAATAGATAAAAACTATGCAGTCGAAACCCCGCCAGAACATTTAGGAAGTGGTTGGTATATACCTCATCACGGGGTGTATCACCCTCTTAAACCAGGAAAAATACGAATAGTGTTTGACTGTAGTGCGAAACATAACAGAAAATCATTAAATTCATTAAATGATTTTCTTTTTCAAGGTCCGGATATGACCAATAATCTTTTTGGCGTTTTGACTCCTTTTCGTGAAAGACCAGTATGTTTTATGGCCGACGTCGAAGCCATGTTCCATCAAATCAAAGTTCCCGAGGAACAGCGTAATTTTCTTAAGTTCTTATGGTGGAAAAACTGTGATTTTAGTACTGAACCCTGTGAATATCAAATGACGTCACATCCATTTGGAGCTATTTCATCTCCGAGCTGCGCAAATTATGCTCTAAAGAGGGTTGCCGATACATTTAGTTTATCTGATGTGGTCTCTAAAACGTGATTTTTACGTTGATGACTGTCTTAAGTCCTGTTCATCGGATGTTGAGGCAATTGACCTAACGAGATCTTTCAGAAGTGTGTGCAAAGGGGGGCTTCAACTTAACCAAATTTGTAAGTAATAGTAGGGAAGTACTCAATAGCTTAACCGAGGAAAAACTTGCCAAAGGCGTTCAAAACTTAGATTTAAAATACGACGATTTGCCTATAGAGCGTGCATTGGGTGTTACTTGGTGCATTGAGAATGACGATTTTGGATTTATGATCATTTTAAAGGATAAGCCGCTAACCCGGCGAGGAATTCTATCAGTTGTAGCATCTATGTTCGACCCCTTTGGATTTGCTGCACCATTTACTCTACAAGCTAAGCAAATTTTGCGAGATGTCTGTCGTGACAATCAAGGGTGGGATGACCCTGTTTCAGAGGTTCATCAAGCACAATGGATAAATTGGAGAAAACAGTTAAACTCATTGGAAGAACTTCGCGTAAATCGTTGCCTACAACCGGCTGAAGTTGGAAAAGTACTTCAACGCGAATTACATGTGTTTTCAGATGCCAGTTCAATCGCATACGGATACGTTGCCTATCAGAGACTCGCTAGTGACAAGGCAGAAATTATTTGCTCCTTTGTTGCTGGTAAATCTAGACTTTCCCCAGCGAAGTCTGTGACTATTCCACGTCTTGAACTTAGTGCTGCTACTTTATCAGCAAAATTGTGTCATACTTTGATAAGTGAAATGGACGAAACACCAGGTAAAATTGTATTTTGGACAGATAGTACAACTGTTCTTCAATATATTCGAAATGAACATAAACGTTTTCACGTCTTTGTGTCAAATCGTATCGCTACTATAAGAGGACTCACTAAACCTGAAAATTGGCGTTTTGTATCGACAACAGATAACCCAGCGGACGATGCTTCACGCGGTGTTCTTGCTTCTGAATTACAGTCTGGTAGATGATTGACGGGGCCGGCATTCCTGTTTGACCCAGAAGACACCTGGCCTCTCCAGCCTGTTTTATCTAAAATTGAGTCCTGTGATCCAGAGGTAAAGGTTGAACATTCTAGTTTTGCAATAGCTGCCGAAATTTCAAATCCTACACAAGACTTTATTGAATATTTTTCGGACTGGTTTCGCTTGAAACGTGCGGTAGCTTGGATGTTGCGTTTTAAACGGATTTTACGAAAATGGATACAAGATCGTAAGGCGTTTGAGGCCACTCTTGCAACAAATATAAATCCTGAACTTAGAATAATAATATAATAATAATAATCTTTATTCAAGATCTCATAGTGAGACATAGTATGATATAAATACAAAAAGTTATTTACACAACAATGTACATGTTATATTAATTCATTTCGTACACAACTATATAATATAAATTTCATTTCATACACATCAGTACAAAATACAAATATAATTTAAAACTTAACTAATTTTACAATTTACTTAAATTCATTTATTATGACGTTAACTAATTTACATAGATTTTCTAATTCAGTTCCGTTACTATTAAATAAATTAAACATTTTCCAACATGACGGTAGACAGCAATAATGTGGGTGAAGGTATTTTGTCCTGGACCTTTCAAAATATGAACAATTAAAAACGTAATGGAACTCATCTCCTACCTCCCCTTTCTGACATAACTGACACAACCTTTCATCTCTGGGAATATTTTGAAAAACACCCTTTTCAATTGGCAATTTATGGCTTCTGCATCTTATGCGAGTAAAATTACGTCTCATGTTTTCTGGTAAATAAATTAAATATTCTTCAAATTGAAAAGTAGTTTTAAATATTCGATAATTTAAACATTTGTTACTACTATTAATAGTACCAAACCAGCTTTGTACGTACTGATCTTTTAATACAGAGAGTAAAGTTTCCTTTAGCCATGTTTGATTGATACCAGCGGCTTGTGTGTCCCATATATAATTTAAGCCTGCATCATACAAAATTGTCTTAATATAATTGATCCACAGTACGTCACTATTATATTTTGACTGATCTACCATTATACTATAGAAAATAGAAGAAAGCTTATATACAGGACAGGTTATTAACTTGAACCAAAAATTGACCATTCTGCTTTTAATTGTTACAGAAAGCGGATATGATCCTAACTCGCCGTATATCATTGCACTAGGCGTGGAAGTTTTAACATTTAACAATATCTTAAAATATCTTAACTGCAAGCGTTCTAAGTTAGTAATGTCACTGCTACCCCAAATTTCACACCCGTACAATATAATAGGTACAACCAGCTTATCAAATAAACTTAATTGTGTTTCAATATCAAGATGGAGTTTACTGCTCTTCTGGAGGAGCGAGAACATGGCTGCGGATGCCTTATTATAAAGTGTACATTTTGCTTTATTAAATGAGCCGTTGTAATTAAATTTGATACCAAGATATACATAGTCATCTACAACTTCTATAATATCACTGTTATATTTAATAACTGGCTTGTTACGAATCTTACCTCTGGAAAATACAATAATTTTAGTTTTCGATATATTTATGTTAAGGTCCCATAGTGCACAATATGAAGACATCCCATTTACAGCATTTTGCAGTTCTGTTTCGGATTCTGCTAACAATATTGTATCATCTGCGTACAATAATACAAATAATTTGAGATAACAACCAACATTTTCAATGTCTGATTCATAAACATTTAAACCAGAGTAGTAATTTGTTAAGAAATTAGAGAGATCTTTCAAATAAATTGAAAATAACAGGGGAGACAGGTTTTCACCTTGTCGAACGCCAATAGAACATTCAAAGGGCTCTGATACACAATTCCCTAAACGAACACTGGATTTGGCTTGTTTATATATGTTATATATCACATTAAAAAGTTTTCCTTTGATCCCACTTTCTAACACTTTTTGCCATAGTTTGAGTCGTGGAATACTATCGAATGCTCGTCTATAATCTACAAAGCATGCAAACAAACGTTTCTTATTCCTCAAGAATAGATCTATAAGACATTTCAAAGTAAAGGTGTGATCCAAAGTCGAAAAGTTTTTTCTAAAACCAGTTTGTTCTGGACCTAAGATCAATTCAGATTCTACAAAACTATTCAATCTTGCATTGAGGACAGAGGTAAATAATTTGCATAAACAACTAAGAATGGTAATGCCACGGTAGCTATCTGCATCTGCTTTACTTCCTTTATTCTTGTAAATTGGACAGATCATGCCATTAACCCATTCGGTTGGTACAGTACCAGAATCAAGAATAAGATTAAAAAGTAAAACATATACAGGTAACATAATTGATTTAGTAGTTTTTATATATTCATTCAATATTTGATCAGATCCGTAAGCTTTATTGTTCTTAAGGTTTTCAATACACTTCAGAATTTCATTTTCAGTTATTTCACTAGATAGATCTTCACATGGATTATCATTAGAGTTTTTAAGCAGTTTTTCTTCTTCATCTTTTTCGATCAGGCTACCGGTGTTGAGATTTCGGAAATGATCATAAAAAGAATCAAGATCAACATTACACTTTATATGAGTTTTGTCCTGTGAAATACATTTCCAATATTCCTTAGTATTTGTCCTTTTTAGTCTCTTCAAGTCGTGATTCAAAACTTTAAGATATTTGTCATATTCAAATTTTAATTGTTTCTTAAATGTCCTACTAGCGTTCTCCAGCTTTGTCTTATTATCAGTTGTCGGGTTTTTCTTGTACTCATTTTTGGCCTCAAAGAATAATTTCCTTTTAATTTCACAGTATTCGTTAAACCATGGTTTGCTAATAGTTTTTCGTTTTAGTTTGTTATTTTGAACTACACTCCTACTAATTTTGGCATCATAGGCACTCTTGTGAAAGATCTCACACAGTTTATTTGAAAACTGATTAATCATGGATTGGTTAACAGAGCTGGCGTTTATAGATGATAACTCGGTAACAAGAGAATTCACCGCATTACTATCAATACTGTCCACAAATTCAGTCTCTTTTTCAGCCTCCCACTTAATTTTCGTATACTTTTCTGTTTGGTGCGTTTTAATATCTGGTGTCAGTATTTCATTGTGATAGAGTATAAGTGATAATGGACAATGCTTATCTGAATACAGGGGGTTATACTCACTTATAGTAAACTCTTTTGTGTATCGAAATAGTCCTGGCGAACAGATCACATAATCCACAACTGAACTACCTGCACAGGTAAAAGCTCCAATGTTCTTATCAGTGCCTGATCTACCATTTAGTATGTATATTCCAAGATTTATACACAGTTCAAGAAGTCTCTCACCATATCTGTTTAAAACGTTATCCTTATTACTGCGTTCCAGTGTTCCTCCGTATGAAACAATTGCTGCATTTTGCTCAAACCTATTTTTGATATAGAAATCTAAATCTTCAACTTCTTCAGTATAGTCGTCAGGTGATAAGAAGTCATCATTTTCACTTGTTCTAGCATTAAAATCACCCAAAAAACAAAATTCAGATTTGTCACTGCACAGTTTGAGATAGGAATCCTCAATAATGTCAAACATTTCAATCGAACTGTAGTCTGAGTTGATCGGGGGTATGTAAGCTACACAAAACACAATGTTATGTCCTAACGTTTTCTCATCGAATGAAAACCACAGTGAGAAATCATTATCAACTTTAAATATCTTAAGAACGTCAACAAGATGATCCTTTATCAAAATGGCTACTCCCCCGGAACTCCTTTTCGCTCCCTTTCTGGAATTTATTTTGACTGTAAAACCTTCGATTTCGAATTCATCCCAAATACTTGCTTTGGTTTCCACTAGGCACACTAAATCATAATCAGCTATGAAATTTTCAAAGTCAGTTGACAAGAGTTTTGATTTAAGACCACACACATTTAAAGTTAACACATGTAATCCATTTAGCTATAAATCGCTTCCTGAACGGTTTTCTGCCCTGTCGATTTTCTGGTAGATTTTTCCATTTGAGTTGACACGAAGTGTTGAGTTGTTTGGGAGGTGTTTTACTAGTGCTCTTGAATTCATTTCCATTAATCTCTCAACATAAGACTTGGATCTTGAGATGAAAACATCCTTGAACTCACCTCTCATAAGTTTACGTTTGTTAGATAACACAATGTTTCGTTGTTGATTATTTTCAAAACTCACTTTGATTAGTCCTGGTTTGTCAGTTCTTGACTTAAAACGTTTCACATTAATTACTTTAACTTGATTAACTGTTTCGTCACCAAGAGTTTTAATTACATTGTAAATCTTCTCTTCTAGCCTTTCATCTTGAGTATAATTTAACCCGAATACTACAATTGAAACATCGTCACTGTCCAACGGAGAGTTTGATCGCACTTCACTGTTTTTTATATCAGATATACGTTGGTCTAATTCGTTAAAGTCACTCACCACTTTATCTAATCTAACTCGCTCAGCTATAATGTCAATAGACAATTCGTCATGCAAGGTTTTAACTTTTGAATCTATAATTTGTAATACTTCATCTTTCAAATTATCAATTTTACATTCTAGCGTTTTGCACATCCGTTCTTGGCTCTCTTTCATACTCTCTATACTTCCTTTCATTTCGGCCATACTCCCTATTAATATCTCCATTTGTTTACTAATTAAATCCATGGCTGTATCGTCAGATTTGTCCGTTCTAATATTTTTCAGTTCAGGTTTCGGAGTCTCACCTTCGCTTAGTCTATCTCGTTTTAATGTACCACTTGGAATATTTGACATCCCAATTATCCACTCTTTGATGTAATACGAAAGAAAGATCACAAAATATCACAAAATTCAATGTTAAGTTTGTGTCACGATTCAGTACACCTCCAGTTGTACGTCTTTACTGTCCACTGTCAACTAAACAGACGTGGATACTAATGACAAGAAAACCAACTATCTTCTTCTGTCCTGTTTAGCAACAGCACTGTAGATTTGTTTGGAAGAATGTAAAGGATGCAGCGTAGCGAAGAAAGCCCTCACCTACTGATCCTAAACAATCGTAAACAATCAAATTATTTACAGTAATAAAACATGAAAAGAAAAAGATTTTTCAGACAGCTACTTGAAACACGTCCACCATTTTCCACGCAAGAAGTGAGAATTAAAAATCACATGGGAAAAGTTCGAAGAAGGGACATGAACAATTCTTTTTTGTGTACAAGTGACATACAATCTGCTGAAAAGGCAATTTTACAATACACCCAAAGACAATCGTTTTCAGATACTATTAAAGAGCTCAAGTCGAATGCTGATGAACAATTCCACGTCAGTAAGAAGAGTCATTTATATCGCTAGGATCCAGTGTATGATAATGGATTAATTAAAGTCGGTGGTCGTCTTCGCCGTGCAGACATTCCTGAAACTGTAAAACATCCTGTTGTTATTCCTAAAGATGGACATGTAACGAAGCTTATTGTCAGAGATATTCACAATAAGCTGGGCCATTCCGGTCGATATCACACAATTGCTGGTATAAGAGAAAACTATTGGATAATTAACTGTAATTCTGTGGTACGCTTTATTTTGTCACGGTGCTTTGTTTGTAGGAAGCTTCGATCACCTGCGTTATCTCAAACAAAGGCAGACTTACCGAAGGATAGGGTTACACCAGCAGCCCCGTTTTCATCCGTCGGGGTAGATTATTTTGGACCCTTTTCAGTGAAGGATGGACGTAAAGTAGTGAAACGGTACGGTGTAGTTTTTACATGCCTGAAAATTAGGGCTGTACATGTACATATCGAGATTGCTCATTCCCTCGATACTAGCTCATTCATTCAAGCCTTGCGAAGGTTTGTTGCACGCCGAGGTGTAGTTTCTGAAATGCGAAGCGACAATTGGACGAATTTTTGTGGAGCGGAGCGAGAACTGCGTCTCGAAATCCAAAAATGGAATCATAATCAAATAAACAAGGAATTACAACAAAAGAACATTCACTGGATATTTAATCCACCAACCGGGAGCCATCACGGAGGTGTGTGGGAAAGACAGATTCGCACTATAAGAAAGGTGTTGAATTCTCTTCTTTTAAGTGGACATATTGTGACATTAAGTGATGAATCTTTGCAGACCTTAATGTGTGAAGTGGAATCAATTATAAATAGCCGACCACTAACATTTGTATCGGACGATCCAGATGACTTTGATCCTCTTACCCCTAATTGTTTTCTAAACCTGAAATCTACATCGTGGGTTTTGCCCCCTGGAGAATTTCTACGTGAAGATATGTATGCCAGAAAAGCTTGGAGACTCGTTCAACATCTCGTAAATATGTTTTGGAATCGATGGCAAAAGGAATACCTCGTCTTGTTACAAGAGAGACAAAAGTGGACAAAACCTCAACGCAACGTTTCGGTGGACGATATTGTGTTGATTATGGACGATAATATGCCTCGCAATATGTGGACTATGGCAAGAGTAGTAGATGTTAGTCCAGATTCTTTGGGGAGGATACGTATTGCAACCGTTAAGACTCATTCAAATGTCATGCAAAGACCAATTTCTAAACTTGTGCTCCTACTGCCATAATTTAACATATTATTGTTAAACCTTTTCAGTTTAAGGGGCCGGAATGTAATGGCAGTTTCCGCATTACTTAATGTTATTTTCAAATTTACTTAGTTTAAACTAGTTTTTCTGTAGTCTGAATATTTTCACTGTACTTGATTACCCCTCTTAGTTATAACCTTCACCTTACAATGACGTGTTCTGTTCTTTGAAGGAAGTAAATGATTTGTGTTTGTTTATTAATTTATTGTTTCTCTGGACCAAATTTTCATCTAATTAACGCCCATAACCCCTCACAAGTTGTAAGTAACGTTTTGCTATGATCGATTACATTTTATTTCCACGTATATATAGGCTATTTCGATAATTTCATTAATTAAACGATTATGTTGTTTTGTGCAACGCCAACGGTTAAATTTGGCTTTTCTGCTATAGCCGACTTATTATAGGCCTTTGAACTTGGTATTCTAAGCAAACAAAAGTATTTCTTTTTATTTTCCCTAATATGCCTTTCCATTATCTTCCAATAGTCATTGTTTTTTATTTCTATTTTTTAGTGAAACCAGATTGTATCTTTGTGTTACTGTTGAGATTTCGTATAACGTACTGTAGCCTATACCTTTATAATTAAACTGTATATTTATATTAACGAAGTTAACCTGTACATGCATTGCTAATGGTCTCAACGCCGAAGATATAGTTTGGCGTGATGGTCCTTACTCGCCACTATAGTAAGCGTAGCTGGGCACCACGGACAGGGTGCGCGCCCACGCTTACAATATGAAAGAGCCAATTCTTCTCATATAAATGACATCAGAATACTGAATGCTAACCTCCATACACAAGTTACAATGTAAGAAAGTCATTTTAGTGCAATTGTCAGGGAGAGAACTACATTTAAACATACAGACATTTGTCAGTTGAAGAGAAAACTGTATTTAATCATGCAGACAACAAACATGTATGTTTTAATATTATATTTTGCAAAAAAATGTTTTTTTCAGAATATTTTACAAATTCTAAATGTAGTTTAGTAGGACACAATTCTCCCCCAAAAATTTCATTGTTGTATTTTAGTTTTATAATATTATGAAAAAAACATTTAAAATACTGCGTTCGTTGTACATTATATCAAAACATTGACCAGTGAGAAGCGCAGACTCTCACATGCCATCAGGTATGCAATTACCCCCTGTCAGTGATGCAGGTCTTAGGGACTGACATGGTAAAGGCGCACAAACGTGGGTTAAATAAACCGATGCCCGTGTGCTAATGGGCTGTGCACGTTAAAAAACCCTCAACAGGTCGAAATTGAAAATAAGAGCAGGCTTATGCAAAATTCCCTCATTGCACACTGCATGGCGTTTGCCCGTCCTCAATATAGGTGCAGAAAAGCTGGACGTAAAACTCTATTCAATTTGTATAATACTTCCACACTGTAATATATTTTTTCCGAGTCGCATTACATTATTTATATCTTTTATGATGACCATTTTTAACATAATGCAAACAATTTTTTTCAAATATCTCCATAACTCCGGAAGTTGAAATTTCAAGTTTACAAGCAAATGACGTCAAAACCGGAAGAGATATAAAAATTCTAGAAATATTTTTTTATTCAGAATTAAATTGTCTATCTACCTGTAAGTTTTTAGATCGATCAAATAAAATTAAAAAAAATAAAACACGCAGTTTCAATGGAATTTGGCACAAAATTTGCAAGTTTTAAAAAGCACAATTTTGATTGTGTTATAGATCATTTGAAAGAGCAGATTTAGCAAATTAAAAATGAAATAAAATTTGTGACGTATGTATGTACGTATGTCACGTGACAGCTCTTTAAAGTTAAAAATTGCAATTTTCAAATGACGATAAAACCAGAAGTAAACATCAGACATTGCATCTCGTCAATAATTTTTGTACAGGTCAAAAGGTCATGGTCACTAGATATGACTCTTGAAAGGTCCAGAAATAGAAAAATGTCTAAATCGAAATTAAAAAATCTGTTGCCATAAGGTTGGTGGCAATCGACTAAGGATTACATAGACACCGATATTATGGAAATCCGGTTATCCCCTGAGGCCCTATTTTTAGTTTTATGAAAATTTGTCATAACAACATGGCGCCTGACATATACCTTCCGGGTCTTTAAAAAATATCTTTTCATACGTCACTTCCGGTTGGACAAAACTACGTCATTTAACATTTAAGCCACAACCAGCACCTATTTATCGTGGTAAATCAAATTGAGTGTGACAATGTCCCTTCATACCGAAATGGCGAGACCAGAAAACGAAAAAAACTAGATCCATTGGCTTTGCATGGTTCTGAGCAGTGCTTAACAGTTCTGAAAACACGTTAAAACTGTTTTTAAAAGGGTCTGTATTACTATTATTTCTAGACGCAGAAAAAAGACCACTACTAACGAGACCTTTGAGGTTACGAATCGAGTTGTCACCTGTATCGACGTACGATTAGTTGAATTCGGGTGTAATAAGTCATTGACAACAAAATCAAAATCATTTTAAACATTAAAATTTTCTATAAAAGTTAACAAATGGTCGAAAATGACAATTATTACAAATATACATTGTATATCAATTCCAAATGACATACAAAATATTAAAAAATCAAACATAGGCTTGCGGCAAGTCTCGCAAGCGTATACGCCGACCAGCAGCTTGATAAAGAGGTAAATGTGAATACCACAACAAACACGATATCAGAGTTTTATGTGATAAAAATCATCGCATCATCACTAAATTCAATAGTGCACATCTTCATAATGATATTGACATACATACAAAAGATTAAATGAATCCATGGAGAATTGTAGAAAACGATATCAGAGTTTTACGCAACATCTCTAACGAACTCATCAAAACATCACCAAATTCAATAGTGCACATCTTCATAATAATATAGACACACATACAAAATATCAAAAGGATCCATGAAGAATTGTAGCCTGTAGAGTGAGCAAGAGGGAAAACACGAATGCGACATCATCTCTAAAGAAAATAATCGAATCATCACCAAATTCAATAGTGCACATCTTCATAATGATAGTATTGACACACATACAAAATATCAAAAGGATCCATGAAGAATTGTAGCCTGTAGAGTGAGTACCAGCAAAAAAACTAATGCTATATCAGAGTTTAGCGCGATATTTCTGAAGAAAATCATCGAATCATCACCAAATTCAATAGTGCACATCTTCATAATGAGATTATTGACACACATATAAAATATCAAAAGGATCCATGAAGAATTGTAGCCTTTAAAGTGAAGGTAAATGCGAACCGACGGACAGACGGGCCGACAGGGGCAACTACAATATACGCCCATACTTACGTTCAAATGTAATTTTGTTGAAATTTAATTATTAAAATAGTTTACAATAGTTACTTCAATTGGCTTAATTAAAAACAAATTCTAGCTATTGAGTTAAGATTATCTCTCTTATCAACTTTGGATAAGTGTATAACACTTGTCCCAAATTAATACAGTCTTTGGGCCATTTGGTGTAAAATAAAAGAAAAGTTTCATCAAATTGATATAAATACACGTAAGAAGAATGATGTATATGTAAGCGGAAATAATGTCAGGGGGTATTTATGTCCGGGTTGGACATAATACGCTAGATAGAACTGTCCTTTATTTAGTTATGGACATTAATCACTAGTTAAATATGTCCATTGGACATGTTTCACTAGTGCAAAATGTCCAGTGGACATTTTCCACTGGCGGACATTGTACACTTTTACATATACAGGTTCTAACGCAGTGTCCAAATTCAAAGTCAAAATACACTCGACTTTTCTACAGTCAAACACTAAATCAACATTAACACTATAAAGCGAGTACTGTGTATCGAGCACTGGTTAGAAAAAAACAGTTCCTGCATCACCTCCAATCAACAGAAAATACTCTCAAACGAGCAGTACCAATTTAAGGAATAAAAAGTGCTTAATGACCGGAAGTTGGTTAAAGCATGCAGGAAAAACATAGTCTTTTCTATCCAGACTCAAATAATATGTAAAACAATACAGTTATAATGTCCAGATTATCCAGACTCTTAAAGCAACAAACTACAATTAAACAGTAGATTTAAGGCCAAACCATATTAAAATACCTTAGGCCAATACAAGTTAAATTAGGCAATACTGTTAGCTTTATAAATATTGACAAGTATGAACTACATTTAAATGCAAATATCAAATGGTAGTCACAACACTTGAAATTAATGGAGTGTTTACAAGCTAATAACATCAAAACCGGAAGTGATATCAATATTTAGAAAATAGATTTTGGATTGCAATCAAAATGTCTTTTGATCTGTAAATTTTTTGATCGATTGAAATAAAATTTGAAAAAAAACACGCATTGTTTTTTAAAAAATTGTCATAGTTATGGCTAAATTACAACTTCTATATCGTTTTTTTTTTTATCATTTAAAGTATTTTGCTACTGAATAGTTTGTTTTAATAATTTCTTGAGAACTTGAGATTGTATAGAACAAAAGAAGGGTGATGCCAGCAGCAAAACATATTTAGAAAATGTTTCTCGTCCCTACTCATCCCAGAGGTTACTTGCAAGAACAGTGGATACAAATTGGCGGCAAATATAGACAATAATAATCTTTATTAGCATTAAGTTAAATACAAACTTAAAACTTGTGCATAATAAATAGAAAGACTGTAACATGGTGTAAGTGAGTGGTAACACGATAACAAATTTACAGTATTTAAGAGTGAATACATATTTTACAATATATACACAAATATACTTTAATATACATTATTGATTGAGAAGGTGGGTTTCGCGTATTATAAAGGATAAATATACAAAAGCTGCTAGGTTTATAATTGCTTTTTGATTGTCAGTATTCAAAGGTTTATATATTTTTCAATGCAAGGATAGTTATTATAACAGTTGGGCAGTTTTAATTGTCTGTATACAGAGTAGAAGGGGCAACATAAAAGGAAATGATATTCATCTTCGATTTCACCTAAGTTACATAGTAAACACGTTCGTTCATTCCATGGTATTTACGGTTTATATATATCTGCCTTTTTCAATGCGCAAGTCATGTGATCCACATCTAAGTCTGGTTAAAGCAATATGATGTTTCCTATTAGTAATTATTTCTAAATAAGGTTTAAATGAATTAGAGTAACAGAAAAAAAAAATCTATGCAGTTTGAAATTAAGTTTTTAATTTCTGTGAATCTGTTCTTTTGTAGATGACTCATCCTATTTACGTCAAAGTTTTGTATACGCCTTTTCTCAGGAAGTTCAACTTTTCTACTCATGTTGGAACCTCAGAGGGGGTGAAGGAAGTTTTCTTCCCCGAGGAATTTAAAGAGAAACTGTTCGAAAACAAGTTTTACATAATTACTAACTCGTCAATTTGTCCAGCTGCGCTTTCAATTAAAGATTTCAAAATGATGGTGTAAGCGGTGGGGTAGAATTTCATGATTACGATCAGGAGAATGAATAAGTCAAGTGTATCTTTAACTTCAAATAGATTTTTGAGCAGTTAAAACCGGGATCTGTTTGTCTTGATGATATAACCATAGCTGTAGGAGACAGGCTGCCCCTCTAAATATTATGTTTTCGGGCAAAAAATTCAAGAAATCGGGCAAAACATCATTAAAATATGATACAAGTAATTTTAGTTACAATTTAACTAAATTTAACATCCGTGGTTTTAAGAACGTCGACATCATCTGCTTTTTTTTTGTCATGGTGTGAATTGGAAGAACATAGTAAATTGATATTGAAGGGAATATTATGTTATCCTGAATTAAAAGAATAGACAGCGGAAGTAGGCAATGACGTTTTGCAGAAGAATGATATAAAGAGTCTGGAAGACTAACAGAGGAGATACCTTGTAAGACATTTAGAAGTATCACAGCACATAAAAAATAACAATTTTTATTGAGTTGTTAAGATTTTTAGTTAGTATATATAGTTTGCTGATCTTATGATAAATAATCACTTGATATTGATAACGTTACCTGTATGTGTAATGAAACGTTGTGTTTGTCACAATATTGTATATATTTTAAATAAAAGTTAATTGGTTTTAGTTTTGTTTTTAAGACATGGAAACTAGGGACTACGTTGAGAGACTGGAAGTATGAGACTCTATGGTTGTATTCGCAACTAAACTAATGCTCAAAAGAAAGTACCCACTTTTCCATATTACAGTTAAATTTTCAAAAGCCAATAATAAAGAGTTAAAACCACTTTGATGCATCTGAAAACGGTCACCACATAACTTTATGTGAAGAACAGTATAATAAGTGATGGAATCGCACCGAGGGCGTTGCTAATCACGTATCTGGCATTGCCAAGTTCTCCAGGCCCATGTTAATCGTTGACGTCGGTGTCGAATGCGCTCTAGGTCAACATGCTCCAATATGATGTAGTGGCCAGGACACTGAGTGTCAGCTGATATGGTGCCCCAATGTCGCCGGTGCCACTGACGTTGCAGGAACAAAATGATTCAACGGATGAATGTTCCTGATGTTGCAGTCCTCGACTGGTGTTGTGACACGTAGTCGATCACTCCTAGGCTTGTCTGATGTATTGCCTGTGTGCCTCAAACGCCGCACCAGTTTTGTTGCAGTTTTGATGTTGCAGCCGAGGATTCTTGCAATCAAGGGTCTGTTTGCTCCTTGTTGCACCATCTCGGCAGCTCTCTCTGTTTCAATCTGGCTCAAATGTGGCATGCTTTTTGTGTTTTTCTTGCGCCTCTGTTGCTTACGTGTCCAGTAATCTGGTATATACCGCCATCATTCATGTGTATTTCGTGCAACATCAGAATTTGTCGCTTTTTGTTTTTTGCGCCGTTTGCTTGATGCGTTTACTTTTTTCATAATTTTTTCACATAAAGTATTGTGTTGACCGCGTGTGCGATGCATCACAGTGGTTTTATCACTTAATTTTTACTTTTGTTGGTTTTTATGCAAAATATATAGGTGGGTACTTTCTTTTGAGCATTAGTTTACGTTCTTGAGAACTCGAGATTGTATAGAACGCAAGAACGAAGTTTCGAACGGCAAGAACAAACACGAGTTAATCGTTCTTGTCACTCCCCATTTCGCCGGGAGTGGTATACGAGAACGCGGAGAACGGTGATACAAAATGAATCATATTCGTGTGTACATTTTTGTCCTTATTTCTATTTCTATTTATCTATAGCTATAGAATTGAATAATTTGTTTGCCAGAATTGATAATTTCATTTGTTGAGATGATTATTGCATACTGACATTTCCCGATTCTCCTCATCGTCAGAAAAATTTCCCCAAAAAATAGAAGAAAGTGAAAGTACGATAATTTGTTTTGTTCTTGATTGTTCCTGGCCGTTCGCAACTGACAACTCGGGTTGACTGTTCTCGTGTTCTCAAGAACGTAGTTGCGAATACAACCTAAGTGTATGTACGTGGAGTGAGTGTCCGTGCTATGAAAAGTATAAAAGAGGTGAGTGTTGAATGATTGTCGACAGTGTTTGTGGAATCAGGGGCTCATCGGGGTACTGATAACGCCATTCAGTAGTGGCAGGCTGAAATGCAACGTGACGCCATCGAATATCCCGTCTTGTATTTGTTGCAGAGGAACAGGCAGCAACAGTGACCGGAGCAGGATCAAAAGCAGGGTCATCTGCAGGATCATCAGCAATCTTGGGTCCTTCATCATCACTTACATGATCATTATCTGGCGGAGGGTAATAATCCGAATCCTGATTATCATCACTATCATTGATTTCTGATACCCGGTTTTACTAAGTGATATTACAGTTCTCAAACCCGCCGTGGCTGCCGTGGCAAATTTTTTGACAGTCAAAATTCTGGTCCATATCCACGGCAGTCACGTTTTTCTATCGCGTTGTCTCGCGTTCTCCACGTTTGCAATGAAACGTGCAGTGCCTCGACTAACACTGTGACTAGGTCGGCAGTCCTATATTGTTAAAATATCCCTAACAATCCAAATTCTTTAATGTAAAATATAATTAACATAACATAACAGAAATAAGAATAAAATGGTGTTGTCAACAACGGCATGGTAATATGTATCCCAAGTGCACACGACAACTTGTTCTATAGTAACCTTCAAATCACCTGGATGATCGAAGCTATTTTTCTAAGCGCTAGTGTGTTGCCAGATAACTGAACAACAAGTTAGGTCTAATGCTTTGGGAAAGGCTTTACCTTTCAAGGAATGATGCAAGGAATTTAATTCTATTTTTCAATATCTTCATACGGTTCAATCCGTCCAAATCGCTTGCTGTTAGGAAAGGTCTGATTGCATGAAAATCAAATCTTATTTCAAAATTTTCTTGTGATACAATTTCCCAATGAGGTGTGCGTTCTCAAAGAGAATTCTGTTCGGAAAAGCATTAGATGCAAGGAACTCGGACCTAATTTTCAAAATGTTCTTGGATTTGGCTTATAATGCCTCAACCCTCTTCGTCAGAACATAATTTCTAAGCTATGAACATTTGAACATTTGAGATTTGTGATGACGGCGATGATGATGTTCTGGTTCTCTTGAATAAATGTTTCAGAATAATTCTTCTGTTGTTTTTTTCGCCGTGTTTAATTTCAAATAAATAAATATCAAATATCGCCGCATTTGATAAAAGACTATTTGATGTCTGTTTCACTGATTGCATTTCCTGCGATTTAGTTTTCAACTTCGCCTGTTCAATTAACTGCCGCCCAGTAACAATTCCTTAGACGAGGCACTGGAAACGTGATTACCGTGACTGCCGGGAACATAGTGTAAACCTAGCATAAGATATGGAATATTATCATACAGTTTATGCTTGGCACACATGCGCTGAATTTTGGCGATTGTGTTTTCTATATAAGGCATAGTGTTTCTAAACACGTTTTTTTTTATTTAAAAACGCTGAACGATAATTATGAATACACAGACAATTGAAGGATTAATTTTCAAGGGAGAGGTGTGAACGTTACTACGGATTAGATGAACTAACAAATTCGAGGTTCTTAGACAAAAATGTTATTCGTTCAACGAATAGTGAACATTGGCAAATTCAAATTTAAAAAACTCTATATCATACTTTTGGCGGGGGTGGCAAGATCAAAAACTACTTTTTCAAAATTATTTAAATTGGTGGGAGGAGGGCAAAAAGCGTTTGGGGAAAATATGTAAAAGTTATTCGGCAATATTATCAAAAGAAAGAAAACAAGAAATTATTTGTAAATACAGAAAGAAAAAAAATCCCAAAAACAATTAATGGCCAAGTTATCTAAAATTGGTAAATTCAATTTTGTGAAACAGATGGACATAAAACAAAAAGATCGTGTGGATTTAATATCGAATGAAGTTAATAAACCGAGTTTTGTTTGTAAATTAACAGGGTAATATAAACTCAATATGTTTGTAATAAAAAATGTCATTTGACAGTCCATTTTATATTATTTTTTAGGTCAATTTTTTTTTTGCTCAAATTAGTGAAAACTATACACCAAAATCTCTAACTATGTGTCATTTAACATATCTGAAAGTTTTAACTAAAGAAATCCAGTCACTAACGCCAAAAACATGCTAATATATTTAAAAACCTTACGTAAGGTTTTTAAGTGTGTTATGTTTTTGGATGCCGATAGAAAACTACTGAACGGATTTGAGTAAAATAAACGCTATATTGTAGAGAAATGTCCCTCCTGTGTTTTTAAAAGGGTTTCATCTAGGTCAAATTGCCTTATCAACAATAAGTACTCCCTGTTTGTAATTAACCCTTTACAAACAAAATCAGTTTAATCAGGAAGATGCATAGGTACAAAAAACATACTTTAGAAATACACTCAGGTAACATTTGCGATTTTTTTGATTATGGAAATTTTTTTGAAAAAAGCAGAATGGCCCTTTAAGGGAATATGTTCACCATTTGTTTGATCAATAAAATCAGTAAATGTGTTCACAACTATCCCTTGAAATTTAAGCCTATAAATTCTATGTATCCATAATCATCAGTGCATGAAAGTCAAAATTACGACTCGCATTTCAGTGAGACTATAAGACTTTTGAGACATTTATAAAAAATATGTTTTATAGGCTTAGTGACGTTATCCGCACATGTAATGAATATCATTATTTTACTGTATATATATAATAATATAGCAAGTGTCGATTACGTAGCTTTTGCTGAACAATCAATAGCCTATGGCGTCAATGGTCCATGAGTCTTTATTAATACCACTATATCAGGGCAAATTCCTCGGTGTTGACAGCTTTAGTGAAAACGAAAGTAGGCCTATTGAAAGTTATGATGTGGATGATTGGAAATAAGAGAAAATATATTTTATAAGATGAATTTAGGTGTGAAGAACTCTATTGTGGAAACAATTTATTATAAAATATGATCACATTTGATAATTTGCATGATTTTTTTTTTTTTTTTTTTTTAAATCCTGTTTTCGAAAAAATATTTTTGTTATTGTAATCTGCTTCCAAGTGGTTAAGTCAACTCTTTAGAATGCTAGAAACAATGATTATTAATATGTCGTTACATTTGGGAATATAATTTTTGGTCCTGATAAAAAACCTTGGTCTTCATACCAGGTGAATTTGCTATCTCTTGCAATGACATAAAACTTGAATCTTAAAGTTTTTTTTAAATACTTGGGAATTTTCATTGATCAGTTTCTGACTGGAGAATTTATTGTCAATTCTATAGTTAAAACGGCAAATCAAAGGCTTGAATTCTTATAAAGAAATACGGTAAAGAGTGTCTTAATTTTCAATCTAGGAAAACATTATGCTGTTTATTAATTCAATGTCATTTCGATTATGCTTGTGCGTGCTGGTATGAAGATATCAAAAATAATGAAGAATAAACTTCAAGTGGCACAGAATAAAATTGTGAGATTTATTCTACAATTACATCCTAGAAAAAGTGTAACATGCAATGAAAACTAGATTTGTTATATATCAGTAATAGAGTCAAACAACTGAGACTCAATCATGTGTTCAATATTTATAACAATGCATGCACAAACTATTTGCATACCAATTTTGTCAAGAATAAAATATCTTTTAAGAACAGACGAAGTAATAAGTACCTCAGACATATCTCCGACAACCCGGAATGCTTATGCGGACATCAATTTGAAGATGCATATCACTATCTTCTAAAATGCCCCTTACATTTAGATGCACGCCGCCGCTCTATTCTTCTACTTCTACCAAAATTTATTAACCTAAACAACCTTTTATATGGATCAGATAATCAAACTGAATCTTTAGAAATATTATTACATAATTATTTCCTTCTTCATAGTTGTACAATATGTATATACGTTAGTATTATAATTCATAATAACTTTAATTTAATGTATTTAATAATTTTCTGTTTTTTGGAAAGGGGTTATCGTAAGCCTGTTCTCCAATCCTGTTCATATATATGTGAATAAAATATTGTTTACAAAAAAAAAAAACATAGCTTGCCAGGCGAGGTAATATACGCCCACTGGCCCACTGGCTTTGACTTTAAACAAATATATTTGACAGTTACAAGAAAAGTGATTAAGAGCATTCACATCAAGTTTCTTCAAAATCTTTCCAGTATTGTGCCTCCTATAGTGTTTATGAGCTAAAAATTGAACATATTTTCAAGAACAAGTGTAATAATTCATAGTAAATATTTTTCAAATTTGCTGATTTTCAATAGGGTTCATCCTAGAGTGCTTATAAACATTATCAGTAAGTTTCCTCAAAATCTGTTACGAATTGTGACCTGTGTAGTGTTTACGAGCCAAAAATCGAACGTGTTTTCAAGAACAATGAGATTCATAGTAAATATTTTTCGATTTTGCTGATTTACAATAGGGTTCATACTTGGGTGGTAATAAACATTATCAGTAAGTTTCGTCAAAATCCATTAAGAATTGTGACCTGTATAGTGTTTACGAGCCAAAAATCGAACACATTACGTCACTTGATTAACATTTCTGATAATACTTTTTTATTAAAATAGCAGATCAATCTGACAAAAATTGAAAAAATGTAAAAAAAAAATCGAAATTCGATGGTACGAATTTTCGATATTTGAATTTTTTCAACTCATATCACAGATTCCAAAAATGAAAACCCGAGCAAAATCGGCCAAAAAATGTGGCTTCCAGGGTTTAAAAACCTGTTTTTGCTCAGGTTGCAATGTGCAATTTGCACTTTTGCAAAAATGTTCCAATTTATATTTAAAAAGTACCTCACCCTGATGGAAGGTCAGAAGATATTTCAAAAATGTTGCAGCTAGCATAGTTTAGGCTGTGTGCCCTGTGTAAAATGCACAAAAATGACGTTTCGAAAACAAACTGGGACTTTGCGGAAGCAAAGTCCCACAAATATGCAATTTTTTTTTAATAAATCTAACATCACTCTTTCACATCGCACTTATTCAATCATATTTTCATGATCAATGAGAGGTAATTGTATATTTTAAATAACTCTTTCCACGTTAGAAATGGCATGCCCCTCCTAGACCAATCTAGCTGTACTACTGAAATCATAAAAGTTTTTTTTTCTATTTTAAGAGTGTTTTGCTGGCGAATTCGCTTGCGTACAAGAAGAGACATCGGTATGTTTAGCTAACTCTAAAATATGTGATGGAGTACCAGATTGTGCAGATAATTATGACGTGTTCTTCTGTAGATAGGCTACAATAAATATGATAAACCGTTGCTTGAGGGGCACAATTCGAGCGACCAATCTTATCGTAGTAACTAAACTTATTAGTTATAGTGTTATCAACTCTCCCTCGAAATTTCAACTTTCAAATGCATGTGTATCCATTATTATCAGCTTTTGAAAGAATAAAAAATACGACTCGTAATTTAGTGAGACAGTGCTTCATATATAAAACACATTTAGAAATACAAATACATTTTTACTAATGCTAGGTTTACACTATGTTCCCGGCAGTCACGGTAATCACGTTTCATTGCAAACGTGGAGAACGCGAGACAACGCCATAGAAAAACGTGACTGCCGTGGATGTGAACCCGAATTTTGACTGTCAAAAAATTTGCCACGGCAGCCACGGTGGATTTGAGAACTGTAATATCACTTAGTAAAACCGGGTATCAGAAATCAATGAACCTCTCTGATCTGCAAAAACGCCACACATCGGGATGAACCTTTATTGAAAGGTAATCAAACGTAATGAAACGGTTTTGTTCACCCTAGCTTGCCCTGTTAACCGTTCACAAAACGGGACACATGTTGACAAACTTGGAAAGGAACGTCGGAAGCCGTGGAATGGCTATGATACCCGTTCCACTACGGACCACTTCCAAGTTTTGTAACGACCCAATATACGTCCTGTTACGTTTTGTAGCGATTACCAAGTTCTGTAACGACCTAATAATTATACGATCTGTCACGTTTTGTAGCGTTTATCCCGTTTCGTACGGCCTGTTACGTTTCTCTGCACCGTGGCTGCCGTGGCAAATCTTTTGATAGTTTAAAAATCTGGCCCGGCATGGTCTGATTTTTTGTTCGAGGCAGTACTTGTACAATTTTTATTCGATGACTTTCATATTTTCAGGGTCTGAAAAGGACATGTTGAAGTAAATCTGTAAGAATTTTGAAAGAGATCGGTTCACCAACAGCTGAGATAATTACCGTCAAACTTGGGGACGTTTTTATTAAGACACCCGATATATAGAGATAATTTAGAGGACAGTCGTCGAAACGATTGGGGATATTGTAATGCCAAATGTAAATAAAATTGATTTAAGGCAAGTTGCCCCAGGTGTTCAACTTTACATATCCGGAAGTTTTGTTTTATTGACATAGTACTAATACATTGCCATATCGTAGGATTGGTGTAATTAGGAACCTTAAAAAGGATCATTTAACGTTGTGTTAATGATCTAAGGTTAGTTCGTTTTGCTCATCTAAGTTGACTTCATGGTGTCGTACAACTATTGAGTAATATGGTATAAGGTTCTATTGTTCCTTAGTCAGGTTGACGTGTGTAGTCATACCTCTTTTGTGTACAATTCTTGAGTAATTATAGTATACGGTTCTATTGTTCCTTGGTCACGGTGTAAACCAAACCTCAAGTACCTTACAATGGTCTATAGCTCCCGTACAGTTCCAGTTTAATAAATAGTCGGCTAACAGCTATGTTGCAGTCAATTGGGGATACAACAACAACCCAGAATATAGTTAAGAGCCACGTTGCATTGCTGCAAATCGTGATAATGGAAATCTGTCAGGAATTTGCGTTTCCAGGCATATATAATTCTAAAAAACATTCCTGTGTCATAGTCCTACATCTCTAGATCATTACTTGGATGATTTAATATTTATTGGCAAACAAAAGATGACTGACTGCTGACATTCCTTAGATTGGCAAATGAAACGAAATGGATGGAGTTTTACGCCCTACTTTTCTGCACCTGTATGGGCTAATTGAGGAATGGCAAATGCCATGCAGTGTGCAATGAGGGAAATTTTTCCAGGACATTAGCCTGCTCTTATTATCGATTTTCAACTGTCGAGGGATCTTTACCAGGAGATAGATACAGTACAATTTCAAATTAGAATTCCCAAAGAAAAAATAAAGGATTTAAATATATACAGTAAGAAATTTTTCTTCAACGCAAAAAAGTCACACTACAAGAAATGCAGTCCTTTGTAGGATCTCATCTTAATTTGTTTTGTCGTGCCATTCGACTGGGAAGAGAATTTAATACACGTTAGGAATCAAAAAGGCCCATCATTACATCACTTTGAACAAGGCAAAAAAAGATTAGAAAAATTTCCTGAGCAATTTCAATGGAGTGTCATTCTTACGGGCGGGGGGTACGGGCATATTGGAGCAAGTTACACCATGATCAAAGTGAGTCTCGTGTTAATTTTACCAATATGGTCCGTAGGTCGTGAGTTTTGTTAATTTGTTTTCTTTCTTGTTTGGATTTTATACAGAAATCTACCGGGTAAAGGACTATGTCAGGAATTTGCGTTTACAGTCATCTAATTCTCAACTTTTCTTGAGTCAGGAAATCGCAATAACAGGAGCGTCTAATTCTCAAAATTTTCTAAGCGCATATCTCAGACTGTATTCAGATATTCAAATCTATAAAGCATATAAAAGGGAAAAACACACAATATGGTATTTTGTTCAATTAAATGATTGAACGTTTATTGCAAGTTTAACCACTAGTACAGTCCATATCAACCTTGTGGAAAACATGCTCTTCAGCTTCTGAATCGCTCTTGAATTCTGTTTGTTTTGAGTCATACAGAGCACACCAAACGCCAGACATCGAACCAGTTACACATTTTTTATTCTGAGAACAAAGTTCTTGGCACGTTCCCGGTTCATATCAAAACGGACATCGATATAAAGAATTGGTGCACCAAACACACGACAACCAGAAAATATTATCCAATGTGTACATTTCGAATCATTGTCACATCTTAACTTACACTGTGCTTCATTGTCTTCGCCATAATGCCTCATGTTAAAATTCACCGAAATTCCACCTTGTTTTTCATTCTCATACTTGCAGGGCACTGAAAATATAATGCTGTTTTTCTCAATAAATCAATTAAAAAAACTATACAATCAACTCTCTTTTTATATGAATACTTAAAGGGGAATAATGTTCAGCTTTTTCGAGGGTTGAATTGGGGCTTTGTATATATGTAAATATCCTTCAGAGTACTTTAATTATAACCGTACCTTTACAGTTATCTTTCTTTATCTGTATATGTGTCATAGACTTGCTAAACGACGAGTCGTACTTTTGGCTTTCAAACGCTGATTGTTATGAATACACGGGGATTTCTAGGCTTATATTTCGAGGAAGAGTTTCAAGAAATCCAGGTTCTGAGACTAAAATTGTATTGGATGAACGAATGGTGAAAATATTCCTTTAATGAGAATAGGGAACAGTATCCAACATCATAAATATAATACATGATTCAGAAACTGTTCTCTATTTTCTCTATATAGCAAATCGGATGTTTTGTTACAGGTTAAAGAATTAAACAAAACAACCAAGTAACAACTATCTAAACCACAAACCCAAAATATAAACCCATAAAAACTATTCATATGACGAAGTACATTTTTCTTAGACAACCGATATATGCGCAATAAACATTGCCAAATTAAGGATTTCAACCCGTATCTGCCCTAAAAATATCTAGGGAAATTATAGAATACTTTGGTTTTGTTAATGAGTAGGCCTAATACTTAATAATAAAATCCAAGAACGAACGATCCCAACTGTCAAACAAATCTGAAAATCCAAACGCGACATCCATATGGTGATAAGTTCTTTCCCTTTTTTTATCTACCCTGATAGATTCTTACATAACGTTAAACCATAGAAATAGAGGTAGGGAATGCCAAGAAGGACAAATAAATAGTTTATGCTTGGCACGCATGCGCTGAATTTAAGGGTCTTCTCATAACTTCCGCTTTCTGCAAAATGGCACCTAATTGTCTAACAGACATCAATTCAACTGCACCTAAACTCGGCGTTAAATGTATTGATGTTTACACAGTACGAATGTGAGAGAAAGGCTAAGATAGTGTTTTATTTGGAAGATGGACTAGTTTGAGATTTGACATGTTTAAAATTTGGAACAATTTCTTAAACATTTTTCGACCATATTGCATATATTATTGTTTGCTGGCTTATTGTTTGCTGGCCAAGTGTCTGCTACCTTCAGCCCGGTAAAACTCACTGCATGGTAGGTCTAAATTTAAGCCATGGCATAACAGGTTTTCATGCTTAAATTTAATAATTACATTATTTCTACAGTAATATATACTATACCATTTAGAAATATATATCGGGTGTCCCAATAAAAACGTCCCCAAGTTTGACGGTAAGTATCTCAGCTGTTGGTGAACCAATCTCTTTCAAAATTCTCACAGATTTACTTCAACATGTCCTTGGCAGACCCTGAAAATATGAAAGCCATCGAACAAAAAATGTGTAGTTTGCCCTGATATTCAATTTTTTTACATGCTATTTTGGTCGAGGCAGTACTTGTACAATTTTTGTTCGATGGCTTTCATATTTTCAGGGTCTGCCAAGGACATGTTGAAGTAAATCTGTGAGAAATTTGAAAGAGATCGGTTCACCAACAGCGTAGATACTTACCGTCAAAGTTGGGGACGTTTTTTTTTGGAACACCCGATATACTTATCCTACACATATCAAATCATAAAATTACAGTTGTAAAAATCTTGTTAAATTAGATTTTCTGTGATAATATTCAAATTTACTTCTTTTGTTATTGTTTACCATAACTATTTTTACGCTGCACCAGAAGTTAAAAAAAGGCCCCCATGTAGAAATTTGGTCAACCATAAATTTAAACGGAAGTTCAATATTTATTTGTCCTTCTTGGCATTCCCTGCCTATATTTCTATGGTTAAACTTAAAGACTGGTTTATGTTCTTTATAAAAAAATATTACAGATTACCTGATATGACCGTAGAAAAAGAACCAACATACATTAAAACCACTACCAAAATCACTCTAGAATTGACCACCATTTTGACTGAATGATACAGTATAACTGTATAGAGATAATTATGTGAATTTTGATATAGAAGATAAGTTAATTATGGTATGATTTTACTGCGTTGTTAAGGAGATTTATTCTGCGTTATTTCATCGAGTCATCATTTTGTTTAACAACAACAGACACTGCATAAATCATCAGCAAACAAAGCCCAAACAACATGTTACTAAACGATTTGGGTATTATAGTCCCACTAAGATATCGAAAGTGATTATCATGCATTGGTCGAGGCTGGACAACCGGATTGAAACTGGAAGCAGAAATTCGGGTGTAAAATGTCAATGTGGGTATGTTACAATCTCAAACCATGTCTGGTTAAAATGTTGCTCTATTTGAACATTTGCATGCCCATGAACACAATTTACATTACTTTACTTATTACAGAAGTATCTTATATCTTATATTCCATAATAACATCTAAATCATAGTCACAAAATGGCGGTCGCTTTTATTGTTTTAAAGGGAAATGTTCAGCATTTTCGAGGATCGATCTGGGTCTTCAAATTTACTGGAATTGCCCAAAAATCGCACAATCCCTTCAACTATATCCGTACCTTAAGAGTTATCTTTCATTTTTTATAAATGTATTGTCTATATAAGGCATAGTCTTACTAAACAACGAGTCGTATTTTTGACTCTTATAATTATGGATACATTAGGCTTAAAAGGCTTAAATTTCAAGGGAGAGTTTGGGACATTATTATGGATTAGATTACCTAAACAATTCCAGGTTCTGAGACTAAAAGTTTTTTGGTCGAATAGTTAGTGAACATATCCCTTTAATGATGAATCATAACTTGTGTTGAATCAGTATAATATCAATGCTGAATTGTATAAACTACGGCAATGTCTATATACCACTATAATTAATATTTGATAAAAGTTAGAATTATACAAAATGATGATTTTGATGAACAAATGTTGAAAATGGCCTACAAATGAAGGAATAGAAATTAAGAACTATACTAGGGATTATGCAATGGAGCTGGTATTTGGCACTGTCTATTTACCACTGCATCAACACTATTCTGAATGAACAAAAGTTATAATATAACAATTTAACAACATTTATCACTCAAAATAGACCATCAGTTTATGATATTTAGCATTAATATTATTAATATTATTCTGAATGAACAAAGGTTACAATATAACAGTTTAACTACATTTATCATTCAAAATAGACCATTAGTTTATGATATTTAGCATTAATATTATTAATATTATTCTGAATGAACAAAGGTTATAATATAACAATTTAACAACATTTATCATTCTAAATAGACCAGTGGTAAAGCTGTACCTAAAACAACATTTTGAAGTAGGACTAATTTTATTTAAAACGTCGTGGTATATAGACATTGCCGTAGTTTATGCAATGCAGCATTGATATTATTAATATTATTTTGAATCAACACAAGTTATGATTCATCTATAAAATAACTAGAACCGTGCGACGGTACCGAAGCAGTGCACATCCGGTTTCTTCTATGGGTGAAAATTGGCATTTTCAATCCATACTGCGAACATAAAAACCGGCATATGTATTGTTTATATTCGAGAGTGAAAAGGAGAATAACGAGTTCACGTTCGGTAGTGAAAAGTGGATTACCCAGCTCACGTTCGGTAGTGAAAAGTCATCTGATAAAAAAAAAGTCGATGTTGTTATTTATGTACATTTTGTTAAACATCGTTGGAAAGAGAAAACTCAAAGAATGACAAAGATTAGTTATTAATTAAATCTGCAAAATTTTACACATGAAAGAGACAATTCTCAACATAGAAATGACAACAGAAAACGGTTTGCAAACCCTCCATACTGATAGGTTCGCAATACAGCTCGTAAAATATCATATCAAAATAAGCTGCAAAAACAAAAATATATACTAGAGCCACATGTGGCACAGAGTGGGACTTTGCAAATGTGCAAATTGTTAAGGGAAATTTTTAAAAAATGGGCCCTGAACGTAAATCCGAAGTGTCAAAGAAGTCAACAACTTTTAAAAAATTTTAATTTTTGGAAAGGTTGTGAAACCGGAAGTAGTCACCAGACCTAACATTTGAACATAGCAGCTGAAAACCTTTATCAATAACCTTCAACCTACTGAAGGTCAAGGTCACTCAAGGTCAAATTTACGAGATACAAGTCTTTAAAATTTGGAAATGCATACAGTAATAACACCGGAAGTTGACGTTAGACATCAAATATGAAAGTATAAATGAACAGCCAAAGTCAATGACCTTTGATCTTAAAAAGGTCAAGGTCAACAAAGGTCAAGGTCAAAAACGAAAAAAAAAATATTTTTTTAACCTTCAATGAATAATGAACCTGAAACAATGAATAATGAACCTGAAACAATGAATAATGAACCTGAAACAATGAATAATGAACATGAAACAATGAATAATGAACATGAAACAATGAATAATGAACTTGAAACAATGAATAATGAACCTGAAACAATGAATAATGTACTTGAAACAATGAATAATGAACATGAAACAATGAATAATTAAAATGTCATCTTATATAACAGTCTATTGGTCATCGTCTGAACTGCTATCTTCCAGGTCCTGTCTAACTTCCTTTCCCTGGGAATTTGCTAGGGCTGTCTCATAGTAATTACGAACTCCCTGATTAACACCCAACTCGTCCAACAACTTCAGAACGTCTTGTTTTTTAGCCTCTTTCACACAGTTTATGTTATTCAGTTTAGGGGGGTTAAAGTTTTCCCACTTTTTTCCTCTTTTAAGAATGGAATTATAATATTTGTGTTTATCTCATAAATATATATTGTGCCTATACCATATAACAGATTCAGTACATGTAATGTATTACTAAGTAAAAAAAAACATACTTACATAACATATTTAATATTGTATTAGCAAGTAAAGATAGTCATATTCATTAGTGAACTATAAGTAAACTTAACCTATTTGATAATGTATTATAAGTAAAGATAGCCAATTCATTACTGTTATATAAGAAAAGATAGCATATGTATTGCTGTAGTACGAGAATAGCATATTTGATTTTGTATTATGTGTAAAGTGTCAAAATATGGATACTGTAAATAAACTTATATGAAAAAAAAAGAATTTTTACTCATTGGCTTGTCGATTTTCTTTTCCTCTTCTTTGGGTTTGGAGAATTCGTATTGGATTCGTGCTTGAACATTCATTACATTGTATTTGGAAACAGTTATAATAAAGTAAAGGATTTTCTCCAAACCCAAAGTTGTTTTGTCAATTGTGTGTAATGAATGCAATCAGCATTCGTTGCACCTAATTGATATAAACTACAAGCCCCTGTGATTTATTGGTTAAGGGAAGTAACTCTCTTATTGTTAGTTTCCGGTTAGCACCCAGGTTGGAAGATAATAATGTTTTTTTTAATTTTTTTTCAGTTTTGATTCGATTTACTCTTTTGTCATGTTTGTTTTTTTTTTTATATTATATTTGTGCGTTAACATTCATAACATTGTATTTGGAAACAGTTATAATAAAGTAAAGCATTTTCTCCAAACCCAAAGTTGTTTTCTCAATTGTGTGTAATGAATGCAATCAGAATTCGTTGCACCTAATTGATATAAACTACAAGCCCCTGTGATTTATTGGTTAAGGGAAGTAACTCTCTTATTGTTAGTTTCCGGTTAGCACCCAGGTTGGAAGAAAATGTTTTTTTTATTTTTTTTCAGTTTTGATTCGATTTACTCCTTTGTAATGTTTGTTTTTTGTTTTTTTTTTATATTGGATTTGTTCGTTAACATTCATAACATTGTATTTGGAAACAGTTATAATAAAGTAAAGCATTTTCTCCAAACCCAAAGTTTTGTCAATTGTGTGTAATGAATGCAATCAGAATTCGTTGCACCTAATTGATATAAACTACAAGCCCCTGTGATTTATTGGTTAAGGGAAGTAACTCTCTTATTGTTGTTTCCGGTTAGCACCCAGGTTGGAAGAAAATGTTTTTTTTATTTTTTTTTCAGTTTTGATTCGATTTACTCCTTTGTAATGTTTGTTTTTTGTTTTTTTTTATATTGGATTTGTTCGTTAACATTCATAACATTGTATTTGGAAACAGTTATAATAAAGTAAAGCATTTTCTCCAAACCCAAAGTTGTTTTGTCAATTGTGTGTAATGAATGCAATCAGCATTCGTTGCACCTAATTGATATAAACTACAAGCCCCTGTGATTTATTGGTTAAAGGAAGTAACTCTCTTATTGTTAGTTTCCGGTTAGCACCCAGGTTGGAAGATAATAATGTTTTTTTTATTTTTTTTTTCAGTTTTGATTCGATTTACTCCTTTGTCATGTTTGTTTTTTTATATTGGATTTGTGCGTTAACATTCATAACATTGTATTTGGAAACAGTTATAATAAAGTAAAGCATTTTCTCCAAACCCAAATTTGTTTTGTCAATTGTGTGTAATGAATGCAATCAGCATTCGTTGCTTAAATAACTTACATAACTTAAATTGACCGGTGGCTTAGTGCGTTGGACGTTTTCTTGGTAACCTAAAGGTCCAGGGTCCAATCACGACATGGGTCGTGATGATACCTTCAACAGACCCATAGGAAGCAATTTCATATTGGGGATGGGGGGTAAATTGTGCAAGGGTGGATTTGCGGAATTCCTGCGGGTCTGTACAACCCTAAATTTGTGCGATTTCATTTAAATATTTAACGTACTCATATTCTGTTTGGCTTTGGACTGTATTTTTCAATGAATATATCTGACAGTTTTTAAACTTTTACTTTTTGTTAATAATTTAATAACAATGGCATCTGATGAATCTGGGTTTCATCAAAATTCCATTTGTAATCAGGGTTAGTAGATAGTATTATTAGTAGATATCTTAGTGTTTGGGTGTCATGAATCATTAAAATCCGTAGAATTAAATACATATTGTTATGAACATTTTCGACCTTTACCGAATTTGAAACAGCTACAAAACATTAAAGGGATTCGAAAGAGGTTTTCTAGCCTTTTTGTGTGTATGAAAGACACTTTAAACATCTACTTTGTGCATTCAAAATTCTCATTGGGTGCCCGTGGTTCCTGTTATTCCAGAAAGAAAAACGGGAAGTGACGTCTGTGTCTTGAAATAAGTCAGACTGGATGATCAGGTACAGGGCATTATAAATACATGTTTAAGAATAAAAGAATCGAGCAACAAAATACAATAATCGAGCAACAAAATACAAGATTCGAGCAACAAAATACCAAAATTAAAGATTTGAAGATGAAAATTGTAGAACTAGAAAAAAAAAGTCAACCAAGCAAATCAACGACCATTAAGAAATGATATTTTAGCAAATGTTACAGTTCAAAATACCAAACTTCCAGAACAGGACATCACGATTTTAGACAAAATTAAAAATTTGGAGATGAAAATAGAAGACGACCGAGAAAATCAAACAGCAGCAAGAAATGCTATTTAAGCACATGTTAAATTTCAAGATACCAAAATTGTTGAACTTGAAAAAGTGGCCAGAAGAGAAAATCAACCACAACAAAGAAATAGTAAGTTAATACTTTTTTTACATGAGAAACAATTTTTTTTTTTTGGTGAACTAAAATTAAAAGTAGTTTTTTTTGTATTTTACAAAGATGCTGGATTTACAAAATAACGATTCACAGGAATTAAAACATCCAGATCTAAGCTGACATATTCTCTGTTGGTTGGACCTTCTAATGGCCGACAATATTTATGAATTAAACAAATATCAACGTCGTCTCATGTCAACAGTTCTGTTAATTGTTTGACTTAGCTGATTTTATTTTTCTTTCTCCTTTGCTTCAAAAAGTTTGTGTCTTTAAATTTTACTAGTAAAGTTGTTCGAGAGATTACTTATATATTACTAGTAAAGTTGTTCTAGAGACTACTAATATATCACTAGTAAAGTTGTTCTAGAGATTATTGATATATAACTAGTAAAGTTGTTCTAGAGATTACTAATGTATAACTAGTAAAATTGTTCTAGAGATTATTGATATATAACTAGTAAAGTTGTTTCAGAGATTACTGATGTATAACTAGTAAAGATGTTGTAGAGATTACTGATGTATAACTAGTAAAATTGCTCTAGAGACTACTAATATATCACTAGTAACGTTGTTCTAAAGATTATTGATATATAACTAGTAAAGTTGTTATAAAGATTATTGATATATAACTAGTAAAGTTGTTATAAAGATTATTGATATATAACTAGTAAAGTTGTTATAAAGATTATTGATATATAACTAGTAAAGTTGTTCTATTACTAATGTATAACTAGTAAAGATGTTGTAGAGATTACTGATATATAACTAGTAAAGTTGTTTCATAGATTACTAATGTATAACTAGTAAAGTTGTTATAAAGATTATTGATATATAACTAGTAAAGTTGTTATAAATATTATTGATATATAACTAGTAAAGTTGTTCTAGAGATTAATGATATATAACTAGTAAAGTTGTTTCAGAAATTACTAATTTATAACTAGTAAAGTTGTTATAAAGATTACTGATATATAACTAGTAAAGTTGTTATAAAGATTACTGATATATAACTTGTAAAGTTGTTATAAAGATTACTGATATATAACTTGTAAAGTTGTTTCAGAGATTACTAATTTATAACTAGTAAAGTTGTTATAAAGATTACTGATATATAACTAGTAAAGTTGTTCTAGAGATTACTAATCTATAACTAGTAACGATGTTATAAAGATTACTGATATATAACTAGTAAAGTTGTTATAAAGATTACTGATATATAACTAGTAAAGTTGTTTCAGAGATTACTAATTTATAACTATTAAAGATATAGAGATTACTGATATATAACTAGTAAAGATGTTATAGAGATTACTGATATATAACTAGTAAAGTTGTTTCAGAGATTACTAATTTATAACTAGTAAAGATGTTATAGAGATTACTGATATATAACTAGTAAAGATGTTATAGAGATTACTGATATATAACTAGTAAAGTTGTTCTAGAGATTACTAATATATAACTAGTAAAGATGTTATAGAGATTACTGATATATAACTAGTAAAGTTGTTTCAGAGATTACTAATTTATAACTAGTAAAGATGTTATAAAGATTACTGATATATAACTAGTAAAGATGTTATAGAGATTACTGATATACATAACTAGTAAAGATGTTATAGAGATTACTGATATATTACTAGTAAAGTTGTTCTCCAATCGAGACACAATTTTGAAGATGTAGTACAAAAGGTGTTGGGTGGGGGTATTTCTCACGAGGAACACACCCCCTTGGCTCCCCTTAGCTACTGCGCTATTGAATTTTAATTTGTCCAATATTTTTAATAAATACAGCATATTGTGTTATCTTAATACGTCTATATATATACCTTCTAAATTTAGACACTGGCAGTTTATTTACAAGATGGGGACGTAGAGATTGCACAAGAAATGTATCTCAGTTGGTATATTCAGGTATGTTTTTTATGTTTTATTTGGCAGACTAATAATATACAAGATGTCAACACTGGTTGGTGTGGAATTCTATTTACTAGCTAGTACACTCAAAATATTTCCATAATATTCTATTACTGTTTTCATATCATAACAATCACTAAATATTTCTGGGTGTGTAATTATTATCAATTTATATCCAGGTTTTACTGGTGGATCACGTTCCGATTATTATGGAGGAGCAGCTGAGCTGAATATGTCTGTCTTCCTCCAGACCCGTCATGGAATAAAAATAAATATTTTAATGGTGAGTATTGGGGATATATGTATGGTACAGAATATGAGGATATGCCGAAGCCGATTATGGATTATGACGTACCATGTGCTGTATGTCGAAATAGTCAGTTTTCTACAGTATTAATGATACCAGCTAGATCATAATGTTATCCAGGCTGACAGAAAGCATATCATGGAGAATTAGTCAGTGGTTATGAAGATCATGCTGCAGCGTCCCAATATGTTTGTCTAGATGATGACCCACAAACTGACGGTGGTAAAAGTAGTAATGAAGGTAAAAAAAAATGTACGCAGTGAAAACAAGGTGTTGATTACTACCATGTCCTCCTTATGTAGAAAACACTCTTCTCACATGTGTTGTCTGTTTGAAATAATTGGAAAATTAGTTCAGTAGATGTGTATAAGTATGCTTTACGTAGTCTAGATTTCTACGACACTCAGACAAGATATTTCAAGACGGGATATTCGAGAATTGAAAAATACATTTCCATGACTCTTTATATAGTAATATTAACATACTACTCCTGTGGCGACCTCGTTAATAAATATAAATTGAAACAGTTTTGCAAAAGTGCAATTTGCACATTGCAACATTAGCAAAAACAGGTTTTTCGACTCTGGAAGCTACATTTTGATAACAGATGCATGTCACTAATGTAAACAATTTAACGTATTCAAAATTTTTGCGCCACTTCCGGATAAAGAGGAAAATCGATTTGCACTTCCGGTTAAATAAGTTCCGGTGATATTTATGAAATTCAACGAAATTTCGTTGAACTGTAGCCAAGGTAATTCTACAGTTGATTTAAAAATAAAATTCAACCCAGAAGTAGAACTTTGGCCGCCATTTTGATTTTCTTGAAACATCACATTTGCTATTCCGACAGAACGGCTGGTCCGATTTGAATGATTTTGGTGTCAAATAAAAGAACATAAAAATTGTTGGAATTCTCAGGAAGCCGATTTTTGAATTTCGATTTTGCTTTTTTGCAATTTGCAATTGAATTTTTTCAATATTTGAAGGCTTATATCTCGTGACCTTGGCCTTTGATGGCCTTGACCTTTAGTAGGTCAAAGGTCATCGACCTTGGCTACCCGATGATACGTTAATATTTGACCTCCGATATCAACTTCCGGTTTTATAGGTGTCCAAAATTAGCCAAATTCGCAACTTTGTACTGCTCCTACAGGTGACCTAATTAACCTAGAGAGTTCATTTTTGCATATTCTGAATGGGCTTCATGAGCTCTTTCGAACGATATATCACAATGTATTGTAATGCGAAATTAGTTTTCTTTAAATTTTGAAAACCTTTACCCGATTTTTTGAATTTTTTTACTTTAATATATGCATAATTTATGATCCATTACGTTTAGAGACTTGAAAATTGGAACATAAGTGAACATAGCCCATATAAATGAATCCATCAAAAAAAATTGACATGGGCGTGGCACATCCGGGTTAAACTTCAATTGTGTGTACATTTTGATGTCTGGAAAAAATCAACATAGACTACATTTTTTTGAAAAATGTTTTTGCACACACCAACCTCATTAGTTTAACTTAATTATATCAAAATTTCAGCTATTTCTGCTGTATAGTTCAAAAAAGGGAACGAGGTTTATCAATTTCAAAATTTCCGATTATAGATTTTGACCTTTTTTGACATTTATGATTGTATATCTCGTTAACCAATAGATGCAAAGGCTTGATAATTTAGCCATAGTCAGATATAATTAATAGAAATAAAGTCACATAAAAAATCTGATGTGGGCGTGGTACATCCGGGTAAATATTTGTTTTTGTCAAAATTTTGTTTATCCCACAAAGAGGTAAAGTTTAAATTGTTTTCAAAAAAGACATTGCATACAGTTACAGCATTGCTTTAGTCAGCTTATGTTAAAGGCTCATTGATTTCGGCTTTGTAGTTCAAAAATGGGAACAAGGTTAAAAAAAAAAATATTTCTCTTTTGGCCTTGACCTTTGTTTACCTTGACCTTTTTAGGATCAACGGTCATTGACTTTGGCTGTTCATTTATACTTTCATATATGATGTCTAGCTTCAACTTCCGGTGTTATTACTGTATGCATTTCCAAATTTTAAACACTTGTTTCTCGTAAATTTGACCTTGAGTGACCTTGACCTTCTGTAGGTTGAAGGTTATTGATAAAGGTTTTCAGCTACTATGTTCAAATGTTAGGTCTGGTGACTACTTCCGGTTTCACAACCTTTCCAAAAATTTAATTTTTTTAAAAGTTGTCGACTTCTTTGACACTTCGGATTTACGTTCAGGGCCCATTTTTTTTAAATTTCCCTTAGCAATTTGCACATTTGCAAAGTCCCACTCTGTGGCACATGTGGCTCTAGTAGTGTTTTTATTTTTAATGTTGTATCCTCTTATAAATGTCATTTAAAGATTAGTTCATAATATGCCTGCTATTTGATTCGGTGCATACATTTGCAAATTATATTGTTTAACTCTAGGCCTAAATAATTAGTTCTCGATAAAGTATGGGGGATAAGTCAGCTATATACATTGTTTCCTCGGTGTATGAGCTAATTTACCTCCTCTTTTTCGACTTGGGTTCTACTTGGCTTCTCCTCAGCCCATACACCTTGAAAACAATGTATATAAATTATACTTAAACTGGACTGTCATGAAAAGTTTTATTACAAATATATTGAGTTTATATTACCCTGTTAATTTACAAACAAAACTTGGTTTATTAACTTCATTCGATAGTAAATCCACATGATCTTTTCATTTTATGTCCATCTGCTTCACAAAATTCAATTTACCACTTTTAGATAACTTGGCCATCAATTGTTTTTGGGATATGTTCACTATTCGCTCGACCATAGAAATGTAGATAGGGAATAATAAGACAAGATTTATGCTTGGCACGCATGCTTTGAATTGGAGGTATGCCCATAACTTCCGATTTCTGCAAGAAGTTGTATTAATTTAAAAGCCATGATAAACGCGATTTAATTCGAACGGAACATCCAGTCTCTCTGCCACAGTATAACTTATAGTCAACCATACGAAACTTCGCATCTTTCCTAGCTCCGTATGTGTCGCAGATAAAGACACGAACCTAATCACCAGCCATGACGCCAACGATATTCGTGGAACGATAAAGTATGCATCAAACTTAATATTAAAACGTCTACAGGATATCAATAAGTTCTTAAATGCTAAAAATATTCCCAAATGATATGATCATATTGCATACCTTTTGTATATCAAGTCCAAACTTAATATGTATAAAATTTCAGAATTTATGCGTTTTAATGTCTGATAGGTAGGATGTTTGTGCTATTACTTTCATTTTTCTTTAAGTAGAGTTATAAGTGATATAGGTTGTATTATGATTAGTATTTTATAATGTGTCTCAAGAAATATTCCAATCAGGCCTTATCCAGAAACAGAACTCGAGAGTTGACTATAATTTTATTCTTGTTCGAGTGGAACTCATCCTTTAGAGGCCGCGGTGTTGTGGAGAAATTGCATTCCGTACCAGAATAAATGGTATTAAACAAGCATTTGAATATGTACAGAAAACATACTGAAGAATTCATTTTTATGAGTTCCCGCCGAAAATTCATAGTTCCTTTGTGTTCTGTAGTTTTAAATAGGGGACTCTTTACTTAAAGAAAATTCCATAGTGCGTAACGACAATGTATTTGTGCGCGTCAGTTAATCGGTCGACTAATCGGCAACAGCCAATCAAACCTATCGTATAGCACCACGTGATCAACCAAAATACTCCCACAATAACGTAAATAAATATGGCGCCTTCCAGTCAAACATTGATCAGCAAGTAAAAAAATGTCTAAAGTCACTAAAGTTCGAGGGAAACGTGCATAGAAGTGTATTTTACATTTGAAAAGTGTTCAAAAGGAAGGAGCGGGGCCAAATTCACACAGATGAGGTGGAAATATAGGATGCTGGTGAATATGGATGGAATTGACGAGTCAATTTTCGAGTTGTTAAGTACAAACAATCGTCTTTCATCAAGATTTGACGATCTGTCTTCTGAAAACGACTTCGGTTTTCACCTAACCTGCTACAGGAGATTTACAGACAAAACAAAAGTACAGAGAGCCACAGTATTACTAAATAGTCAACCATACGAAACTTCGCATCTTTCCTAGCTCCGTATGTGTCGCAGATAAAGACACGATCCTAATCATCAGCACAATCATTCGTTGAACGATAAAGTATGCATCAAACTTAATATTAAAATGTCTACAGGATATCAATAAGTTCTTAAATGCTAAAAATATTCCCAAATGATATGATCATATTGCATAGCTTTTGCATATTAAGTCCAAAGTTAATATGTATAGAATTTCAGAATTTATGCGTTTTAATGTCTGATAGGTAGGATAAAGTATGCATCAAACTTAATATTAAAACGTCTACAGGATATCAATAAGTTCTTAAATGCTAAAAATATTCCCAAATTTAACAGTGTGTATTTACTGAAGAAGTTGCAGTACAGAACTGTTTTTAATAGCGGAGGCGTTTTTGAGTTACGAGACTAGAAACCGGAAAGACGATTTAAGACATTTCGCACCATTATGAGTTGTTTCGAACTAATAAACATTATGCTGAAATTTTTATTCTTTTTCACTTAGTATGGATCAAATAAAATACATTCTGATTCATATGTGTTTGTATAAATTGGTTTGAGTGGTGTGGAATCCATCTTGGGACATTTGGTTTGTTTACATGAAGTCGTTTCGTCTCATTTCTGGTCTCCGAGAGAAAAATGTCTACGCGTGAACTATTTAAAACATGGTTGGTCAATAGGTCAGAGTAATATCTCCGATAGGTAGAATTTCTTTGTTGATCAGAATGATAGTCAACTAGTCCTAGAGGAGAAACTAGGTCAACCATAAATTGAAACAGAAGTTCAATAGACGATGAGTACACTAAGACTACCAGTCTTATACATTTCTATGGTTCGAACATTTTTGTCTAAGAGCCTCGAATTTGTTAGCTTTTCTAATTCGTATTAATGTTCAGAACTCCCCCTCGAAATTCAAGCCTTCAATACTAACGCTTGTCAGACTGGAAATGACAAGTAAATGTCACTGTCGGGCAAGTGAAATGTTCACAGAACTTAACCGACGTGACAAGTAAAATTTCCACAATTACTTTGATATTTATTTTGTCGTTAAACGTCAATAAATCCTCCGTGCTCTCAATTTCCTGTTGTCAATTTCTTCCGGTCTTCATCTTCGAAATCACGCAACACGTGCTCATTAACAGTGGCAGATTAAGAACTCTTTGGGCCGTATGCAAAAAATGGTAAAGGGTCTATAATTTTTTTTTAACTTTAGTGGGAGGAGGGTTGCGGTTGCTGTTTTTAAAATTGTTGTTTCTGGTTAACAGCGTGATCGGTGCTTTCCTCTTGCGAAAGGTTTCAGAATTTCTCTCCCAGAATTTTTTTTTAAATTCATGTTAGTAGTATACGAACACTCAATTTGTTCGCAACTTTCCCCATTCCATTTTCATCCCATGGGGAAACTTGCAACCAAATTGAGTGTTCCCAAAACACACCTTAACACCCTACATTTCATAAAACACCCTACATTTTTCATAGAATTCTTACGACAAACACCTTCAATAAATTTCCTACATTCCATCAAGTCCCTACCTAGCATAAAATACCTCAAATTCCATCATAAAATACCTCAAATTACATATTATCCCACTATTTTAAAATGATTTATTTATGTAAAAAACTCGTTGTGGTCTGGTTTTATTAAGATTGACAGATTTAGTTCCCTTTAATCATGTTACATTATCAATATACAATTCTAGTACATTTAGAATTGTAGTGTATAAATCAACTTGTACAGCAGCTTCAAAAAATCAATATTAATCATATTGTAAAGGCTTGATTATTAATCAATACATCCCGTATAAACGTCATTATTTGATTACTATGAGCTAACTGTATTCATGGTGAACTGATCAATAAACTATTTCTAGGAATCTAATCAAATACATTACGTGATAATATTGAGGTTGCAAGCTGTATTTGAGACATAAGTTCGCCCTTCTAGCAAAAATGAGTGAAGAAAATATGGACACAGCCCCAGGTATGTAATTTGATATATTAGATTAACAAGCTTGGTGTTTTTTGAAAATATATTGTTTTGATAATATATAATATGAATTTGATATTTGTTTCAGCCCCAGAGGATATTGCAACAGCAATACAAGAACACATTACTTACCACGAGGACCATTTACATCATTACAAAACAGTTAAAATAGAATTGGAAACGAATGGATTTTTAAGCGCGCAGACATTTCATCAAGGACACAAAAAAAACCCGTGTAAAAGACCAAAGGAACTTAAATTTGAACAGCCGCTTCCTAAAACACCCGAAGATTATTTAAAACATTTAAAAACATTACTGTGTTCTGTTGAAGCGCCTTTGGAAATACCACCTTTTGACAATACTATAAACACAAACGTTGAAGAAATAACTGTGAAATGTGATAAATATATAAAACGACATTCTTCTCGATCGATCCAGTATTATGTAGTATTTGGATTGTGGTTGAAAAAACTTTCAATTTTAAAAATGGGAACCTTTAACGCTTTCGTTGAAAAAGAATTAACTATTTCGGTATCTTGGAGTAAAAGCTTAAGAAGACTTGCCGATCTCGTTAAAGACTACCCGAAACTACAGAAATTGTCAATGCCTATTTCTACAATTATTAAGTCAATTCCCAAAATTGAACGGGAGTTAACTATTAATCCTGTAGAAGCGGCGTTTTGGAAAGAAGAATAAGTTTGTATAGTTATCACAGTTTCAACATTATTGTAAAAATCAATATACTTGTTATGTTATTTCAACAAAAGCTGTGACTTTCAATCGATAATGTTATTCATTATATATTGTGGAATTTTCTCCTGTACAATATCGACCCAGGGACACTACAGTGTCTCTCATTGACAACGGGCTGTTTACTATCGTTTCTATGCAAGGACACTATAGAAGCCTTGATTAGTAACCGTGTGTTTACTGTCGTTGCTATAGACGGCTGTTTATTGCCGTTTCCATGCAGGGACACTACAGTGTCTCTCATTAACAACGGTCTGTTTATTGCCGTTTCCATGCAGGGACACTACAGTGTCTCTCATTAACAACGTTGCTATGAGTTGATGATATAGTATATACATTGTTGAACTTATATATGTCCTTTTGAATTGTTATTTTGTTTTGTATAATAAAAATGACTTATTTTTGCACAAATTATAGTTTTAAATTACTGATTGGAAAAAACCTAAAATTATTCCCCTTAAAAATGGCAAATAAAATTCTTGATCCAATTTTTAGATTATACGATCCAATTCGTTATTCATTTAATAAAAAAAAAGAGGATTTCATAATTGTTTCTCCGAGTGTTGGATCTAAATCCCAACTAAATGATGGTGGGAGGGTCACTTTCGAGATCAATAGTCTGTCAAATTGGTTATTACTTTCCGATGCCTATTTCAGATGCGATTTCAAAATCAAGGACGGAACCGCAAATGAAAATAGAGTCCCACAGACTAATACAACATTAGAAAATAATTTCTTTCCTTCTTTATTTAGCGAAATGGTTTTGGAAGCGGGATCAAACCCCATAGAAACCATCAAACACCCTGGAGAATTTGACACAATGTTAAAAACAGTCCTTTACCCCAAAAACTACGATTCAGTCTCGGGTTGGATACCCGATGTTGGTGATGGGAACGTTTTAAAAGAACCAGTAAGAACTGTAGCTAACGATGCTGATGTCGCTAGAATGAGAGTCATTGCCAGAAATAGCATTGAGAGAATCGGTAGAGCAGTAAACCATGGGTTTGACAAACGAGTAAATCAGTACAATAATGTTGTTGAGGATAATAGATGGGGTAATTACGTAAATTGGAAATTATATCCTTTATTCGGTCTTTTAGAACATCGAAAAGTTTCTATAGGTTTACCATTTAAAATTCATTTACAAAGAGAAATTAATGACGATAAGATATTCTTTGGAGAAGCTAATTCAAATGCAAAATTAGAAATAACAAATCTCCAACTTTTCATACCCGTAATAACACCATCAATTGAAGTAGAAACGAGAATATTCAACTCGTTAACTAAAGACATTGAAATAGCTTTTCTTCGTCGCAACACTGTAGGGAGCATGACTTTAACTGGAGAATCCACAACATGGCCAATCACTAACAGCATTAAACCAGCAAAATATTTAATAGTTGGTTTCAAGAACTTACCAGATTCTCAGACAAATAACAACAATATCTTTAGAGTGGCAAAGAACCAAACTGAAGATCCTATAATCCGTAAAGTTCAAGTAAGATTAAACAACGATAATTATCCTAACCAACCTTTAACTATTAATCCATCCACAAAGGATTATAATGAATTGTATAGAAATTATAAAAATATGTGTGAATTATTTGGAAATCCACCTCAGTTTGGATATGTAGATTTTGCAATTAATCACCCAATCTTCTGTTTTGATCTATCAGCTCATCAAGAAGATCTTTTCAAAACTGGAGTAAACATAAATATTCATATCGAAAAAACACAAGGAGATTTAACCGGTTATTGTTTATTATTGGAAGAAGCAAAACATATAATAAAAATATCCGACAGACGGATGATTCGAATAGAATAAATTAATCCCTTAAAAATGAAACCCGAAACTTTAGTAAAAAGAATAATAGACGCTATCGAAACAGAAAAGCCAACTACAATTACTTACAATGGTAAAAGAATCAGTATAACTAAAAAACTTATTGATACATATAAACACTGTAAAGTGCGAGATGATATAGATTTAGAAAGAATTGACAAGAACATAAAGGCAGGTGGATTTTTACCTTTCCTACCCTTGATCTTTGCAGGTTTGGCCGCAGCCGGTGCCACGGCCGGCGGAACGGCAGGAATAGTTCAAGCCGTCAATGCCAAGAAAGCAGCCGAAGCTGAAAAAAGTGAAAAACGTAGACACAATTTGGAAATGGAAAAGTTAGCAAAAGGGTCGGGAGTAGCAGACATATTAGGTACAGTTAAAGAATTTGGAAATCGATTTAGTGAAGAAACTAAGAAAACTGTCAAACAAGGATTAACTAAATTAGTGGATAGTATTGACACAGGGGAAATCAAAGTCAAACATAAGGGTAATGGAATATTTTTAAAAAATATACACACTGGAGAAGGAATATATCTTTCAAAGTATAAAGGAGAAGGTGTAATTTTTGGTACATAAAAATGGGAAGGAAATTTAATCATTCAGAAATATTTCCTAATAATCCAATGCTCATGTGTATATGCGGTAGTTCCGGTTCTGGTAAAACTCATCTCACTTTTAACATGTTGACAACACCCAACCTTTTAGATTTTGATTCTCTATATATCTACACAACAACACCAGAACAACCGTATTATCAATTTCTCGAAGCTTTAGAATATTTACCAAAGAAATATGTTCAAGAATTATTTCAATATTACGAGGACAACGATGAGATAGAAATAAAAGATATCTTAGATAACTTCATAAAAGAAAAGAATCCATCTTTCAATCCAAATGACATAAAAGTGTTTCTGACAAAAAATGTAAATGATCTGGACTTGTCTAATATTGATAGTAAACGAAAGAACTTAATATTGTTTGACGACTGCGTAGCGCAAAAAAATCAATCTGTTCAACAAGAATTCTTCACGAAGGGAAGACATCACAACTGTCACTGCTTATACCAATCCCAATCTTTTTACGGGATGGATTCTATGTTTATTAGAAAAAATGCTAATTGTTTTTTATTATTTGAATTAAACGATAAAAATTTATCTCAAATCATACAGTCGATAAATCACGGAATGGACAGAGATTCGTTTAAAAAGGTTTGTAAAGCTCAATGGAGAAATCCAGAGGAACATGGATATGTATTCGTTAATACCAGAAAACCTGCGGGTGAAAGAGTAATGATCAACATATGTTAATTTATTTTTTTAAAAATGGAATGGAATAATATTTTAAAAAGAAATAGAGAATATATCAAAGCTAAGAATAAAATAAAGACCCAAGTTGAAAATAACAGATTACAACAACTTGGATTAACGGAAAATCTACAAACTTTATTTAAACCAATATTAAAAAGTCAAGAGGATATCAAGAATAAATTAGAAGCTCCTAAACAACAAATTCAACAACCACCATCTCCTCCACAAATAGAATATCCCATTGAAGATGATGGAATCGTAATCAGGACATTAGATGATATAAAACGTTATTTTTCAAATCCAAATCCAACCCTAGCCAAAACAATAAAGCCAACAATTGATCAGGATGGATTGATTCTTAACGGTTTTAGGATACGTTTCAATCAACTCAACCCAACATTTAAGATTGACATAATAGACGCTATATATGATTTAACACCCGGTATGATTAATCTTTTGAATGGGTATGATAAAGATTATAATTTCAAAGATTTAAATTCATACGTGGAAATTCTTACATCGACAAGGACAGGAGGACCAAAAACTTTAAGATTAAGAAGACTGGAAAAAGAATTAGATGATAACACCGATGGTAGTGATGATAACTACAGTGATGATATTATAGAAGAAATCGATGACTTTTTGGGACATACAGGAGATGGTGTAATTTTTTTACCAGACAACAACGAAGAATTGCTTAATAGATTGCAAATAATATTAGCGGCAATGAAGGAAGGACACCAATCACACAGACAATATAATGAATTAAATTGTATATTAAAAAGACTCCTAGAAAAAGGTATCATAGATAAAAATGATTATAAAAGTGTTATTAAAAATGAGTCAACTATTCGTCATCACCTCAAATAAATCAGACATTAAATTATTTCTAGATTATGAGTATGAACTCGATCGAAATCAAGAATATGAATTGGGATTAAAGTATTTCTCTGTTTACAATTCCATTAGAAATATCAACGAAAAAAACAATCAACTGAAAATATCGACGGATAATGGAGCTACATTCAAAACCATAAGTTTACTACCAGGAAGTTACGAATACATAGCCATTAACGAATACCTATCTGAATACGCAGGAAGTGTCAATGGTAAAAACAATATTGAATTCGAAGGTAATTTAAATCTGAACAAAATGAAATTGATATTAAGAAATAATAGTCAAGTTGATTTCAACGTAGAAAATTCATTGAATACGTTACTAGGATTTGATAAACGAGTATACACCCAATCAACTATAGCACCAAATAAAGCTAATATCGAGAATGATGTCGATGTGATCAATATACATTGCAATTTAATAAACGGTGGATTTTTCAATAAATACAAACGTCAGATTATTTACAGTCTTCCAACGTTCACTGTACCGATAGGATATAGAATTATAGAAAAACCATTTCAAACTACGTATTTACCACTTAATTCCTTTATGATCAAAGATATAAATCTGGAAATCAAAGATGGCAAAAATAGGTTTATAGATTTTGGTAACGAGGAAATTGTTATTCAACTTCATTTAAAACAAAAAAATTAACATTCTTCTTGAAGAGTTAGATAATCAAAGTCATCAAATTCATAGTTTTCATCCAAGGACATCTCCTCTTTATCATTGTAAGGATACATGATTCCTTCATCGTTCGGTGCTTTTCTCTTTATGAGATTCAGATAACTTTTAAATTTTTTAGTTTGTTTTTCTTTAGGAATAACTATTCCATTAGTAAAACTCTTCCCCCATGGTTTATCGAATTCATTCGTTATGTCATGTCCACTAGCTAATTGAATATAATCCTCTACCATAACCCTATAGTTCGAGTAACCCTTAAACGTTTTCTTTTCTTTTAGAACACCGTCGGAAGTTAGAATGATATTGTATTTAACTTTTGGCGCTAAATATAAACCAAATATAATTCCACCATCACCATAATCATTCTTTCCTTTACAATACTCATTTTCGGACACCAACCCAGCTTCATTTAATTTATCCCAATTGCTAGAAGAAATGTATAAACTATCGGTATCAGTATAGTATATTTCTGGTTTATAAAAACCATCTATTACGTGAATAAAATTATTCATTATTTTTTTACTGTGTGATAATATAAACGTACCTAAATGAGTGGGTGTTAATCTCGTAAAATCCTTTGGAGGAACAAACTCTTTTTCTTCGTCATTAATCTCCACAATGTATTGACTATCATTTAGTCTGTCATACTTCATGACGTGTTTGTCGTAATTAAGGCGAAAGGTTTCTTCATTCCATAAGTGTAATGAGGTATTTCTATCCCTCTGAATAGATTTACCGTATAAGGAATTACCTAACAACTTCATGCAGTTGCTGGCAACCATATCCCCTTCCTTTTTGTATTTACTCCTTAATTCCTTCAAAATCAAAATATAATCTCTATAGGGTGGATTTTTAAAATTTTCTTCGTAAACTATACCATCTAATATTTTAATAATTCGTCCACCGGCTTTCACTATTTCTTGAATATCGACTGATGTTAAAACATCTGAACAGAAACCATTTCTGAATCTGATTTTAGTGCCAGTTTCCTTTTTACCTTCTTTATTCGTGAAAGTGATTTTATCTTTAGCTGGTATGGGTTGGAAGAACATGTTTTTGGGATATTCAAACCAGACTTTTAAAATAGCAGTTCTAGGTCTGAATTTCTGTTCATTAAAGAGCTTGACAAATTTTCTATTTTCTTCTGGTAGAAACGCTTTTGCACTTTCAGCTTTTGGATATTCACCTTCTGTCATAGCGGAAGCGTACAAACCGTTGGCGTCAAATGCCATCAGTTTAGTACATTTTATTTTTTTAAGTCTCGAGTGAACTTCCGTTTTATCTGTATCACTTTTACTATATTCTTTAAATAAATCAATTATGTTATTGCTTTCAAGTTTTGTGTATTCCTTTAATACATCACAAATTTCATCCATTTTGTTCGTTTCAAATGATTTTCTGTTTGCTGAAACTCTTCCTCCTTTAATACTTTGTCTTATAAAATATCTTATAAAAGGGTGAGTATGCGAGTAAACTTTTTCTATGTTTTGCTTTTCGGTGTGTTTCAGAACCATTCTAGTAGTTTCGTACCATTCTTCTTCAACCATTTCTTTATCGTAATGATATAAATAATACCAACCCTTTAAAGATAAAGATGGAGCCGTAAGATTATTTGAAACGTTTTGGAAGACAGTTTCTCTCATTGCTTGATTGTATTTTATCAAACAAGCTGCGAGACATAAGGTATCTCTTTTAGCGTACGGTTCCCATTCGTGTCTTAAAGATTCCCAATTATCTTTGGTGTATTTTGCAATATTAATATCGGCAATCTTCCTCAAATTCATCGGTATATTAGACGAATTCCCCCATGCCGCCAAACTAGATCTTTCATGTTGATAGGAACAAGTGAGAGATATATGTTGTAAATATTTATTTTTATCAGATATCTCTTTCTCTCTTTTCCATTTTTTCTGCAATCTTTCTTCTGTATATGGATTAGATATAGGAAGAGATAGAATTTTATTATCTGCTACTAGTGGACATTGTGTTAGTTTATCAATGGTTTGAAGTGCAGCCCAGTTGTCAAAACCACTCCCGTTATGGGAAATTAAGGTTAATCTTTTTTCATCTACTCTTCCTAAACGACGCAACATCTGATCAAAACAATCTGTTCCTACAAATATTTCTACTATATTAGTCATGAGTTTGTTGTAATATTCTTCTGGAATGGGATCAGTTGGTTTTAAATCTGGGAATACTCTTTTAATTAGTTCTAGTTTTTTCCTTAGTTTTTCCAAATTGACTAAAGTACAACAATAAGGAATGGCTTTATTTTCGTTATAGGTTTCGCAATCCCATGCGTATAAAGTATCATCATGAGGGTGTGAAATCACATTTAGTTTTAACTGAGCAAAACAAGTTAGTGCGTCATCATCCCCACAGGTTCTCCATACATTTTCATCGTAATTATCTTCTATTTCTTGAATGCCTAACTTTTTGTTACTTCTTCTTATCAAACAAAAATGTTCTTTGTGTAAATAAAATACCCAATCTAATTCTTCGGATACTTTCTTTGGTTGAAAATGTCTATGTGCGGGCATATAAATTTGAAAATAAGTATTAAATTTCTTATTGAAATCAGAGATTCTAGCAGATGTCATAACTCCTTTTCGGTTTGATTTTTGAAAACTATTGACGAAATCTTTAAATTCTTTTGTTAAGTCTTTATTCATGAAGTGATTTACACACTTTATAAAACAATAACCATCGCTTGGTATGAAACAATTTTTGCCTTTGTACTCATTTATCTTTTTAAGTATATTACCACCTCTGCCAGTTTTAGATCTTTTTATTATACTAAAATTATTTTTGCGGAAACAAATCTCTCCTGTAAAATACCAATCAGATGCGTCAGATTTATCATCCATCTTTGAATAAATAACTTGGAAAGTTTGAGCATTGAATCCAGATAATCTCATGTCTTGTTTATATTCCCCAACTTCATATATTTGACCATTTATTTCAATTTGACCTTTGATTTTAAAATCGTTAAATAGAATAGTTATTCTCTTGATTAATTCTGAAAAAAGTATATTTGATATTTTGATTTCATCTTCTTCTACATTTTCGCCTAGATATTTGAATTTTTCTTGCGAAGATAAAGTAGGTATTGCCTTGAATAACTTTGAAAAAGAATTGTTTAAATTTTCAATATTTTCCATCTTCTTTTTTTAAGTATCTATTTTAATTATGAATTTTTAACTTTTATTGATGACATTTCTACATTAAATTTATCTAAAATTTCATTGAATTTTTCTAATTCTTCAACTGTTATGTTCTTGTCTTCTCTCGATCTTTCGAAAAAAATAAACAATTTATTAAGATACGCATTTAAAATTTCGGTTTTCCTTTTATAATGAGCTTTCTGTTTTGATGTAAAACCTAAAGTTATCAAACCACAAGATGAAGTTTGAACGGCAGTGAACGCAGCTAATACAGTTGGGACAGTAGTGATGTAACGTAGCTGACATCCTGCTTTTTCATTTCCACGCCCTACGTTAACCCAATGGCATAACTCTAAAACCCAACCTTAATTTCTCTACTTTGATGTCGGCTAGACGTAAACACTAACCGACGAAAAGTGTTTATTTAAGGTACTTAACGAGGATTGTTCAAACAATGGGCGGTGGTTAGATGATATTTTTTGTTGACGAATTAGTTGTTACCAGACTAAAACTACTTCAGTAGGTCACTAGAGTGGCTAGACGTAAACACTAACCGACGAAAAGTGTTTATTTAAGGTACTTATCGAGAATTGTTCAAACAATGGGCGGTGGTTAGATGATATTTTTTGTTGACAAATTAGTTGTTACCAGACTAAAACTACTTCAGTAGGTCACTAGAGTGTAAATCGTAGATCTAGTATGCATTTGGCCTTCAACTAAACCAATTCACTAGTGTAGAGTAAACAAATACCCGCTAAAGTTGCGTGTATCTATTTATAATCTATTTATCAAGTGAATAATCAATACAGACAAAAGGCGTTTACATCTATTCAAACAATTAATAAACTGACATAATTATTCATACTACACTACCACTTTCATGGATGCCTATCTCGAATCAATTTATTTCGATGCGAAACATCCAGGATCATATTCGGGGATCAACAAATTATATTACGTCGTTTTAAGAGAAGGTAAATGGAAGATTTCTAGACATTACATTAAAAGGTGGTTAGAAAAACAAGATTCGTATAGTTTGAATCGTGATGCGAGAAAGAGATTTAAAAGAAATAGAGTGATCACTAGCGGTCCTTTTGCACAATTCGATTTGGATCTGTGTGATGTTTCGAACATCGCTAAACAAAACGACGGAGTGAAGTTCATTCTCGTCGTCATAGACTGTTTCTCTCGTCAGGTATGGTTAGAACCTATTTTCAACAAAAAAGCTACAACGATTGTTTCTGCTTTAAAACGAGTTTTCGAGAGATTAACAAAATTACCATTCTCAATTCGCACAGATAAGGGTGGTGAATTCAACAATAGACAATTGGATGTTTTGTTTAGAGAGAAACATATAAAACATTTCGTATCACAAAACGAAGACATCAATTATACTTACAACCCTGATTTTCTTTCCAAAATTGTTTACGTTTATTCTTTGATTTTTTTCTTTTTCTTAAGGGTGTTTCGAATAGGTAAACCAAATTTACCAGTTTGTAAGCAATACTTGTTGGTGTTCAAGATGAGTTACTGCATATATGCCTGTCTGAATAAGCTTCAACTCTATTAATATCTTTGAATGATAGTCTGTAGTAGTACTTTCCTTTCTCCGATCTTCCTTGTCTAAAAGGTTACTCTGTACATGAAATGGTTTAAAATCTGTGAGACCTTCAATATCTATATTGAAGTATGGGCTCTTTGAGTATTCAGTGGGGAATTCTCCAACTCCAACAATCCCTTATCTTTACCATACAACACAACATATGCTTACATGGCCAATGTGTCTTGATAAAATCCTGACAAGTACAAAACTTGAGATTTTTGCTGAAATCCACTATGTAAGAGGTATCACTATTAGGAATTTCAACTTCAAAAAAGGTAGAATGATTAAATTCGCTTCTTCTTCATCTGTCCATACAATGAAGTACAAATTTTTTAGGACGATTTTTAAAAAAAGTCAGGAACAACATCAGTATATTTTTTATTTTAACTTTCTACATTATATCTTCTATGACTGTAAAGTATATTTCAAACCATGCATAAAGTTAAGAAGAAATTACCAAATTTTAATTAACTGCCTAATACCATTATTAACAAATATCATGGACAAAAGCAAACTCAAATATTGAGAACAGAGGAAATAATTCTGCATTCTTGAATATATGTAAGTAATGTGCGAAAATCGCACCAAAGACAAGTTGTTATTTTATCTTTCAAAATGTAGATAATTTTGGACACACTTAGATTAATTTGAAGTCTCAAATTTCTAAGGTGAGCTATGCACACTATTACTGGTAAGCTTGGCTTCAAAATTTTTTTCTTTTCTGAGAATAATGTATGATTGGTTAGTAAAAAAATTGGCCTATCTGTTCCTTTAAAGAGTGTATGGCATTACTCTAGTTTGCATCTAATATTAAAAAATAAAAACATACTTTTCCTTACAATCCGGGAAATACTTTTGAAACAGGGTTTCGATTAAGCCAACTAAGTTTTGCTTAAAGAGCGTGATCTTAAATATGATTCTTTTAATTCCTTATGCTGACGCTCTAATCCATTGGTGGTAGTAATTCTAACATTGTATAGAGATGCTCTAAAAGCATACACCCATTTCTAAAAACCAAAAGCCAAACAATATCACTGAGAAACAGGAACAATCTTTTAATCTGTGTTCTCCATATTTCAATATACACTCAACAAAAAAAGTTAAGGACCACTAATTATTTTGATAATTATGACACTTATATTCGAGGTTTGAATCTTGAAATTGTGGCCCTACTTTACCACCATAGTTAGGTTTTACTACACAGTTGGATGATTTCATGATGCACGTTGTAAGTTGGAACAGGTTCGTTCTAAAGGAAAAACACGGATTTTCACTGACAGACCTTCCATGTTAAAACTGCGCATAGAAGGTACAAATCACATTGATTGACCGACCTTTGATAAGCAGTGTATTGAATATTGTTCCTCAACTCTAAAATGCCTATAAGAAGACACTTAACGACCGAAGAGGCAGCCCAAGCCATTGGTCTTCTGGACGCAGGTCTCTCGTTCAGGGAAGTTGGCAGAAGGTTTAATGTCAGCCACAGTGTCATCAGCAGACTCCGTGAACGTCATCTGCAGACTGGAACTGTTAAAGAGAGACCTAGGAGTGGACGTCCAAGGAAAACCAGTCAACGTCAGGACCGACAAATGGTTATTATTGCAAAAAGGGAGAGGCTGATTTCTGCAAAAACGATTAATACTGAATTCAGGAATGCTACTGGCATACGAATTTCCGATCAGACAGTCAGAAATAGACTTCATAGTCACGATTTGCGTGCCCGTAAACCTGCTGTGTGTCCACCATTAACTGTACGTCACAGACAACATCGACTTGACTTTGCTCGTTTACATGTGAATATGGACAGGACCTCTCTTAGGAACATACTGTTCACTGACGAGTCCAGATTTTGTCTGGATTTTCATGATGGAAGGAGACGTGTGTGGAGATCTCGAAATCAGAGATTTGCCAACTGTAATGTGGTGGAACACGACAGGTTTGGAGGTGATTCAGTCATGGTTTGGGGAGGCATCTCATTGGACGGTTCCACGGACCTTTATGTGATAAGGAATGACAGTTTGTATGCTGTGAGGTATCGGAATGAGATCTTGGATCCCATTGTCAGACCATTTGCTGGTGCCATTGGCGATGATTTCATATTGATGGACGACAATGCTAGACCTCACAGAGCCAGAATAGTCAATGACTATCTTGCACGTGAATCTATTGTTCGAATGGATTGGCCAGCCTACTCGCCAGACCTTATTCCGATTGAACATGCCTGGGACTGTCTTCAAAAGCGGATTTCACAACTTCCGGTATCCCCACGATCGCTCGATGAGCTCGCTGACGCTCTTCTCCGTGAATGGCAACAGATTCCCCAACAACGGTTTCTAAACCTCGTTGAGAGCTTTAAAACACGTTGTCAAGCCGTAATTGCTGCACGAGGGAAGGTGCATGTACCTGACAAAGTGAATGTTAACAAGACCTTTGTGTTGCCTAATGGAAGACCTACATTATTCCCACCGTGTCAGTCAGTTAAAATCCACGAACATATAGGCTCAGAAAATGATATTTTTATTAGAACCCCGAATGAAGATAAACCGGGCTCGTCAGTGGAGGACAAAGAATTCATCGAACACATGGAATCAGGCTTTGTAAGAGAAAAATCAGGAAACTGGAGCGCACCTTTGCCCTTTAAGAAGGATCGACCTGTGCTTCCTAACAATTATGAACAGGCACTTCAGCGTGCTAAGAACTTAGAAAACAGTTTGAAACGAAATCCAAATAAAAAGGAACAGTTTTGTGAATTCATGGACAAAATCTTTACTAATGGCCATGCCGAAGTAGCTCCCCCATTGCAGCCAAGTGAACAGTGCTGTTGTTTGCCAATTTTCGGTGTTTACCACCCAAAGAGACCAGACAAGATTCGCGTCGTATTTGATTCATCAGCGAAGTATAAAAATCTGTCCTTGAATGACATACTTATAACAGGACCAGACTTAACAAACAACTTGTTAGGTGTCTTACTGAGATTCCGGAAGGAACAGGTGGCAGTTATAGCAGACATTGAGCAGTATTTTTTTTATTTTTTCGTTCATGAAAAGGATCGTAATTATCTTTGTTTTTTGTGGCACAAGGACAATGATCCAGAAAAAGAACTTATTTCCTATGGGATGAGGGTTCATGTGTTTGGAAACTCTCCATCTCCAAGCGTCTCAACATTAATACTAAGAAAGTGTGTTTGCAGTAGAGATATACACGATGAGTCGTGTGACGATATATGTCGATTTATACGTCACAACTTCTATGTCGACGACGGTCTCGTTTCCTTACCAGATTGCGAGTCAGCTGTTAATTTGGTGAAAGGAACTCAGGATAGGCTGATGAAGGGAGGTAATATCCGTCTCCATAAAATATCTTCAAATAGTCAAGAAGTTTTAAATAAGTTCCCTCAAAGTGATCTTGCAACAGATCTTAAAGAAATAGACTTTGATTCTGAAGTTCCAACTCTTCATAGAAGTTTGGGATTGATTTGGAACATTCAGTCGGACACTTTTACGTACCAAGTTTCCAATGACGACAAACCTTTCACAAGGCGTGGTATGCTGTCCACAATTAACAGTATATTTGATCCGGTTGGTTTCTTAGCACCAGTGATTTTAGGAGGGAAACTCATTCTTAGGAATGCTCTAACAAAGAATGTTGATTGGGATCAGCCTTTATGTACAGATTTTCTTTCTGATTGGCAAACTTGGACATCTTCTCTACGCAGCTTACAGACCCTTGAAATACCAAGACCTTATACAGCGATTTCGTTGCAGAATGCAGTTAGGACAGAACTTTTGATATTTTGTGATGCGTCTAAAGAGGCCATAGGAAGTGTCGCTTATATCAGGATTTACAATTCGAACGAACAGTTTCAACAAGGTTTCGTTATGGGAAAATCGAAACTTGCTCCACCTCACGGACACACCATACCCAGATTGGAACTTTGCGCCGCAGTATTGGCAGTAGCTGGTTTTATTTTGGAACATATCCAGACACGTATAGATGAAACTAAATTCTTCACCGACAGTAAAGTTGTGCTCGGATATATCAATAACGAAACTCGTCGGTTTTATGTTTATGTTACAAACAGAGTCGACAAAATTAGAAATGCATCTGCACCCAGTCAGTGGTTCTTTGTACCTACAAGTCTTAATCCGGCAGATCAAGCAACTAGACCAACAAATGCGAATACTTTCGGAGACAGTTCATGGCTGAGAGGACCTCCTACAGTATTTGAGAATCCTGTTAACCCAATGGACCTTAACCTTGTGGAACCGAATAGTGACAAAGAAGTGCGACCTGATATTAGCATCCTAAACACTGTCATTTCTCAGGGACTTGGATCAGAACGCTTTACAAGATTTTCTTCATGGGATAAACTTGTCCGAGCAATTTTAGTTCTTAAACGTAAAGCAGCATCACTTCGTTCAGTACCAGATAAGGAAGAACGTTTGCCTATTGAATTTTACAAGGAATCAGAAACTCTCATCTTAAAGGGCCATTCTGCTTTTTTTGAAAAAAAGTTACTATTGTCAAAAAATCGCGAATGCTACCTGAGAGTATTTTTAAAGTATGCTTATTATACCTGTGTATCTTCATGATCAAATTGAATTTGTTTTTAAAGGGTTATTTACAAACAGGGAGTAATTATTGTTAATTAAGCAATTTGACCTAGTTTTGGTGTTTGCCCTTTAAATGGCTCAATATTTCCAACTGAAACCTTTTAAATATACAAAAGGGACATTTCTCTACAATTAGGCGTTTATTTTAATCAAATCCGTTCAGTAGTTTCCTATCAGCGTTTAAAAAACATAACACACTTAAAAACCTTACGTAAGGTTTTTAAAAATGTTAGCATGTTTTTAGCGTTTAAAAATTAACGGCTGGATTGTTTTAGTTAAAACTTTCAGATACATTAAAGGGCACATAGTTACAGATTTTGGTGTAAAGTTTTAAAAAATTTGAGCAAAAAAAAATTTTGACCTGTAAAAAATTCAGACTGTCCCTTTAAAGGCAGTGCAATATGACCTTTATTCAAATGAAACTGAGTGCTTAAGGGTATTGATTGGGCTAGCGTTCGAGAAAAAAAACACGAGATGGAATATTTGCGAATTACTTATTATTTTTGGGCTCAGATTGTAGATAATTATTATTACTTTATTTGTAAACTATATAGAATGAAAGAGACCAAAAAGAAATTAGGTATTTCGTTAGTTTTTGCTTAAAAAAATTAGGAAAAAGTAGCAAAATGTGTCCCGGTTGGTACAAGATTTCTCAGCCATTTTATATTGGAAAATTACGATCTTGGTCTTGATTGAAAGCTTATTCAATAAGAATGAAACGTACAGAGAGTTTTTTCGAAAATTCTAATCATTTTGGCCCCTGAAAAATGTTTGCCGTACCTACGTGTACATTTTCGTATTTCCATGGTAACCACCAAAATAATAATTTTTTTTGGAAAATCGCTCTGTACGTTTCTCGGCAATGTAATTGTCTACATTTATGCCAAGTTTGATGTAGATTGATCCATTCACATTTTTTTAAACTTGTATCAAAGGTTTGAAATATCCAATTTTTATGACATGTTTGAAAGGGCTGTCAACTCATTAAAAAAAAATCTGGTTGACTTGAAATCAACCTTAAACTATCGAGAAGGACCCCAAATCATCAACAAATGCACAACAAGTCTCAAGAAATCATTATTTCATATACTTATTCCATTTTTTCATAACGTGAAATAGCCCAATTAACACCCTTAAAGAAAACAGAACCAGTACCCAGGAACAGTAATTTACTTTCACTTTCACCAATTTTGGACTCAAATGGACTTTTGAGAGTAGGAGGACGCCTTAATCAGTCTACTCTATCAGAATTTGAAAAGAATCCTTTGATCATTTCAGCAAAGCATCATATTGCAACACTGCTCGTTCGACATCATCACGAAAACATTCATCACCAGGGACGACATTTAACCGAAGGCTCGGTACGCGCAGCTGGTTATTGGATAACCGGTGGAAAACGTTTAATCGCATCCATTATCCATAATTGTGTAATATGTCGCAGGCTCAGAAGTAGAACAGAACATCAGAAAATGTCAGACTTACCAGAGGACCGCCTCAAACCTACTCCACCCTTTACTAATGTCGGGGTTGACACATTTGGACCGTGGTCGATAGTTACACGACGTACTCGTGGTGGACAAGCTAATTCCAAAAGATGGGCAATATTATTTTCCTGTTTAGTGTCGCGAGCTATTCATATTGAAGTCGTGGAAGATCTTAGCTCATCTTCATTTATAAACGCTCTTAAACGGTTTACATCATTACGTGGACCAGTGCAGGAGTTTAGATCTGGGGCCTTATTCTCTAAAACTTAACTTAGATAAAATCTAGATTTTAAGAAATACAGCAATCTGATTGGATGATAAAGCTGAATTTAAAATCAATTTTAGTGATTGACCAATCAGATGACCAAAACACTAAAATCATTGTAGGTTAAGTTTTCGAGAATAAGGCCCCAGATCGTCGAACGAACTTCGTGGGAGCCACCGATGACTTAAGGATTGATGTCATAAATGTAGAGAGTCCACCAGTTCAAGATTTTCTTCTGAAAGTTCGGTCGATTTGGAAATTTAATGCTCCACATGCATCCCACATGGCGGGTTCATGGGAAAGAATGATCGGACTGACACGCAGAATCCTGGACTCTATGTTATTGAATATCCCTGACAACAATTTAACTCATGATGTTCTTTGTACCTTCATGTGTGAAGTTTGTGCTATAATTAATGCCAGACCTATTGTAACTGTTTCAACAGACCCCGAATCCCCAGGTACATTATCACCTGCAATATTGTTAACTCAAAAGACTAACTTGAAATCAGAATCGTATGAACACTTTGGACGAAAAGACACTTATAAGTTTCAATGGAGGCATGTGCAAGTTCTTGCTGAACGTTTTTGGAAACAGTGGCAGCAACAATACCTTCAGAATCTCCAATCTCGCCCGAAATGGAAGGAAGAGAGAACTAATTTGAAACAAGACGATGTTGAAGGACAATGACTTGACACGTAATCAGTGGCCAATAGGTGTAATCTGTGAAACTTTTCCCAGTGCGGATGGAAATATTAGGAAAGTATCTGTTCGAATTTGGAAAGACAATGACTTTGTGAAATATACTCGTCTGATATCTGAAGTGGTATATCTGTTATCTCCGAAATAGTTTAATTTTTCTGTTTCTTATTTGCATACGTGCTCAGGATAGGACAGTGCAAATTATTATTATTTTTTTTTTTTGTGTTCATTTAGTAAGTAGTGATTTGTTATCAAAATCAGGCGGGGAATGTGTTGTTATATATTTAATTAGTGTGGTCTGAAGGTCAGATATGGTTGTCTCCCTTATGTATGTCTCTTCATAAATAAGTTACATTTTTGCTCAATCCAAAATAGGAACAGGAACTTAACGGAAAACTTTCAACCCTCTTTGATCCCCCATAGAGTAAGTTCAGGTTTAGAAATTGCTTTTAAATTTTCTTTTATAACTTAGGAATCTTCACCGGGCCTAGATAGGTTCTTATGTATGTTTTTGTATCAAAACAGGCGAGTTTAAGTAAACTTGGTTTCTGAAATTTTCCTTTGTGACCTTTGTTGATATTATTGAATTTGTAAACTGTACTGTTATTGTATTTTCAGTCTTTTACCACTCCGGTGAATAAATGTTTACCTGCTAGACATTACAAGGCTACTAGAAATTTCGCTTAAAAATAACCCACATATCGGCGTCATTATCGCATCGGACTGAAAACCTTGTATTTCCAAATTGACCTACCTTATCTATGGCAATATCGTTTGACATTTTCATCAACCAAAAACTCTTTTAACAATGAGTTCTTAAGGGCCTAGCAATGCGCCCCCCTCCCCCCTGAAGCAACTACCCACCTCATGATTTTTAGATACACCACTGCTTACAATCCAAAACAAACGAAATATTATGTAGGCCTATTTCTTATTTTTAGATGTTAGTAACACTAAGATTCCTAGCCAAAGGCGACTTCTTGTCAGAAGTCGCAGATATTCATGGCATTTCCAGATCTTCGGCCAGTCGCTGTATATGCACCGTTTCAAAGGCCATTAATGAAACCTTGCTCGGTAAAATTTGTCAAGAAGAAGAGGAATTAACTATTAAACAACAATTTTACAAAATGGCGAAATTTCCAAACACTGTTGGTGCCATTGATGGAACTTTAATTCCAATATTGGCACCAGAAGAAAATGAACCGGATTATGTATGCAGAAAGGGGTACCATGCCATCAATGTACAAGCTGTATGCGACAGTAAGATGAGGTATTTATCTATTTTACTTGGTCCAAATACGAACAAGATTTCATCAATTGTTTCAGTTGTAAACATTGTAAGTGCAATGGGTGTATCTTTCTTGACCATAGCTTGTTTTTGTATCATTAAGGCCTATTGTGATGATTTTTTTAAATTACTAAATATTATTGTCTTTCTATACATTTATGATTGACTTTTACTTAATTGGCTATATTTATATCTATTTCTAGATTTTCAAACCTTGTGTGCAAATGGCCTGGGTCAGTCCACGATTCGTTCATTCTAAATAATTCAAGTCTTATGGATACCATGAGTATAAATGATAATGGGTCCAGTTGGCTTCTTGGCGATTCAGGCTACGCACTTAAACCCTGGATCATGACACCACTTCTGAACCCAAACACGGAGCAAGAACAGAAATACAACAAAGCCCATTCCAAGACAAGAGTTGTGATAGAGAGAGCTTTTGGTGTCCTAAAATCTCGATTCAGGTATTATTCAAATATTTGTTCTGAATAAGTCATACCCCCATTTGTCATACCTCAGGGATCTGTTCTGAATTTTTATCTATATGCTGATGACACCCAATTATATATTTCTTTCTCTGCCTCTTCATCTCTCCAATTTTCTAAATCAAAACTAGAACAATGCATAACTTGCCCTCTTCCTAATGTTATTGACAAATTTAACTGTGTATAGAGTCAGCTTTATGGAACAACAATCACTGGTTAAAGTTTTATGCAACGTTTCAACGTGTTTCTTCCGTTGACTTCAGGCACAAATCTTAAATGTAACTGTGTCGATTTTCATTCTCTAAATAAAACTTGGTTATATGTAAATGTGTTTGTACTGTTTTGTAATTTGTGTTTGTATTTGTATTTTTATTTTATGTGTGTGTTATAATCATTATCTGATGGATAGAAATGTCCAATGAAATAAAGTATTTGAATTTGTTCGCCGTTAAAACACCAATTAATCCCACTGGCCACTACTAATCCATTATGAATGGCTGACAAAAGCCCTTTATCAAATAAGCAAGGTAGGAAGTAATATGCCCTTTATGAAAATTTGAAGTAAATGTTCACTTTGTTTGATTAATTATTTTCACTTTTCTTGTAATAAACACTTACACAATATCAAGATGATGCACTATTGAATAATTTTAGGTGCTTACATAAGACTGGAGGATGTCTGCCATTCAACCCAGCCAGGTGTGTTCAGGTAATCACATGTGCCTTCATTCTGCACAACATGTGCATTGATGCCGGTATACCCCTGGAAGATGACATTGTAGTGCTAGAGGATATGGAGGAAAACAATATCTATCCAAATGTGCAAAGGAATGGTGATGGGCACATGATAAGAAATCGTATCATCCAAAGATTTTGAGCTAAATAATCATATAATGTACTGAAAACATGATAACACTTTTCATTTCAGGATTATTCATAAAGGTACAAAAGCTAAGACCATAATATTTAGCAGCGTTTTTTAAATTCCTTGTAAGAACTTCCTTCATGCTGAAAATGGTTGGTTAGATACTATTGGCATTACATTTTTTGACAAAGATTTTTCAGTGTTTCAATATATGAAGCTTATATTTGGTGAAAAATGTCTGATATATATATATATATTTATGAGGTCAAAATATTATGGTTTTAATTTTCATACATTATGAATAATCGTGTAATCAAATTTTAAAAACCATGTTAAATATAATGGTCTTAGCTTTTATACCTTAATGAATTAACCTGAAATGAAAAGTGTTATGTTTTTTTCTGAGCCACTCAATATAGATTCCAAAATGAAAACGTTTTCTTTTAAAATTTAATTACAGGTAATAAATAATCTTCATTGTTTGGTGCCTTTAAAGTGTGTAAAATTTGTCTCAGCAATTCAACTTTTTCTTCCTCTAACTGAAGTCTTTTTCTTTTTATTTCGAGCTTTTCTTTTTCAATATCCAAAATTGACTGCCCATAGACACCTTGTAAATCTAAAATTAATATATTATATTATGCAGATCAATAACTAAACATTTTATACTTAAAGGGATTGTAAAGAGGTTTTTCTAAACTTTTTATTTGTATCGGGCACACTGATAGCATCCTGCAAGTTGCATCAGTGGTTCTTGCAATTCCACTTAAACTAATGTGTTTTATGATGTCAACAGAGGGGAGATACTATTAATATCTATGCTGTTCCCCTCTGGTGACGTCATAAAACATGCTATTTTTTTAAGAATTGCAAGAACCATAGACGTTGGAATGAAAATTGGAGTGGTACAAATTGATGCTATCAGTGTCCCCGATACACATAAAATCCTTTAAGATAATAATCATTACATCAAATGGAAAGCGAAATATTAGAAATCAACAGATCAACTATTTTAATCGTGTAATGACATCAATATAAAAATCTATGCAGCTTTATAAAAGTGACGTCATATATGCTTAGTTTTAGTGCAAGAACCACAGACATCTGACAGCAAATTTAAATGGTTCAAATCAATGTTATCTCTCTTAACAAACCCTTTAATTGTCAAATAACTAGTTTTCATAGGTTCTTTTATCATGATTTTCTATGTGAACTAATTCAAGGCTAAAAACATATGTGAAAATGTGCTAGTGAACATATTGCATTTTATTTTATTGTTGAGGTAATTATTCAAACAAACCTTCTGTGTTTCTCTTTCTTTTGTTACTTATAGGTTTTCTCTTTTCTTCTAGAAATAGAATCAGAAGATAACATTAAGAATCTTGGGATAATATGTTTGTTCATTACATTTACATACACATATAACCAGCGCAATATTTTTCAATTCTATTCTTCTTTGTAATGCAAATTTATTGAAGGGTTTCTTCAGTTTTGAGGAAAATGATTTTTGCATTATTCACGTTGAAAATTTTACTTACCTTTGTCTGTGGATACCTCCCATATCAAACTTTGTGTTTCATTTGTTTCTGCAAATTGTAAAATGTCCAAATGTCATTAGATATATGAACAATTCAAAGGTTTTACACTTTTAAAAATCCCTACATCTGAACATCTTCACAAGATCACAGATTAGTGTTTAGATGTTGTTTTTGTAAATATTAAATCATTATATTAAAATTATCATATTATTTCTTTCTATGGAGTATGAGAATGCGATATTAACATATTATTATTTGTGTATTTTATAAATGTATTACGGGTTTCATATAAGTTAATAAATGGAATTTTTTTAACTTGAACTCAGCAAACTAAAGTTTTTATTCTCAAAGTCACAGGTGTGCTGATATTGTATTATAAATGTTATGCATACCTATTGTTCTTGAGCATTCAGGAGTTTCTATTTCAATGACTAATTGAAGATCTGAAAAAATAAATTTATGTACTTTAAGATTTCCTTAGAGGAGGTGGTTAGTCCAGCCATGGACTCTATGGTTGTATTCGCAACTACGTTCTTGACAACACGAGAACAGCCAACCCGAGTTGTTAGTTACGAACGGCCAAGTACATTCAAGAACAAAACAAAAATGGCCGTACTTTCACTTTCTTCTATGTTTTTGGGGATTCTTCTGACGATGAGGAGGATCAGGAAATGTCAGAAGATATAATACCTATACTTACTGCTGCAGGCCTTGTGCAAAGCAGAGAGAAACGTGCTAGAGTGCCATTCTTTATGGAAAATGTTATTTTACATATGAAAGACCTCGATTTCAGGAGACATTTTCGACTTTCACCAAAAACATTTGATTACATATTAGAAAACATCAATATATATTTGTTACCGAAAGGCCCAGGTGGATCATTGGACGGAATAAGTCCACACAAACAATTGCTCGTATTTCTGTGGTACCTGTCTAACCAAGATAGCATGCGAGAAATATCTGTACTTTTTGGAGTATCTGAGAGTTCTGTCCACAAAATTGTCCGTCAGGTATCCAAAACCTTGTCTGACCAAATGAAGAAGTTCATAAAATGGCCTACATCTGAACAACGGAGGGAAATATCTGAGTCATTCAAAAATAAGTTCATTAGGTGAAACATTTAAAATGATATAAAAAACCTTGACAATAAAATCATCACATTTAGACCATCAATTTATAGAACATATGCCATCCTTAACAGGTGAGTCTTTAAAAGTTTCTTAAATTGAGGTAGAGATTGTTCATTTTGTATTTTAGGTGGTAAACTGTTCCAGTTTTTTGCCGATGCCATGTCAAACCGCCTTTCGCCATACGTTTTAGTTCTCACTTTAGGTTGATGTAACAAGGTATTGGCCTGTGATCTTAGAGTTCGAGATGGTTCATAGCGTTTTATTAAATCTTGTATGTATATCGGTGCCAGACCATGTAGGGCTTTGAATGTGTGGAGAAGTATTTTGTATAAAGTTCTGAATTTTACTGGCAGCCAATGAAGAGATACTAGAACAGGTGTTATGTGTTCATATTTGCGTGTTCGAGTAATTATACGAGCTGCCATATTTTGCACACGTTGTAGCTTGTTAAGATGACATTCATTAATTCCATAAAAGAGAGAGTTTCCATAGTCTAGACGAGAAGTGACTAAAGATGCCACGAGTGTCTTGCACGCATCGGTAGTAATGAATTGTCGAATTCGTCCTATATTACGAAGATGAAAGTAACATGATTTGGAAGTTTCGCTTATCTGTTTCTCCATAGACATTGTCTTGTCGAAATACATTCCAAGGTTCTTTACAAATGCAGCATCATGAACAATACAGCCGTCGAATTTAAGAAAACAGTCAGAAAAATCTTTCGGACAATTTTTAGGAACGAAAATTATAAGTTCAGTCTTATCTTGATTTATTTTTAACAGATTTGATTGCATCCATAAACTGATATCTTGCAGACAGGCTTCGAAGTGAGAGGCAACGGCATTCCAGTTGTCGATTGGTTTGATGACTTGGTATGCTTGAGTGTCGTCCGCATAACAGTGATAACTCATTCTATGTCTTTTACATATCTCGCCTATGGGTTTCGCAAACATACAGTAGATACGGGGCCCCAAAACATATCCCTGAGGAACACCATACTTCAATTTAAAAGTATTCGATTTGACGCCTTCTATGGAAATCGTTTGAGTTCTATTGCAAAGATAGGATTCCAACCATGCCAGAACATTACCAGATATTCCATAAGAGGACTGGAAGCGTTTGAGCATGATAGAATGGTCAATTACATCAGATTCAGATGTTAACTGACCTAGCTGGAATTTGGCACATTGAGAGAGGTTTTTAATAAAATATAAACTTTTTAAGTGTAGTCGGTTCCATTTACGGTACACACATTCGCATACAATTATAAATAAATAAACTAAATTCAAACAATTAATGATCCACTACGATTTTAAATTCCTTTAATATAAAATTTAACGTTAATATATTTAAAAAATTATATTTTTTTTTTAATTGTTACATTTTTATATTAAATTTATTCCTTTTTAATCATTATTAAAATTAATAGGCCTACAACTATCTTCACTTATGACAGTCTTAAGATCATCTTAGTTATGACCATCGTAAGACAGCTTTGATTTACACCATATTACATATCGTAAGATGGTCATAAGATAGTCATAAAATGTGTCCTAAGATACATCTTAAGACATATCTTACGATACTTTCGAAAACAAGGCCCCAGATTTACAAAGATCTACATATGAAGTGAATTCAGTACTTTATCCATTATTTTACTATTAACATCATTTATTAAATGGCTAGAAAATCTCTCTCTTTTCATTGGTCGAGAGAGTGCATCGCTTCCTTCGATAGAACATCATATTCACCGCGCAATTATGCACTAGCGGTGAATAAATTTTATATTCACCTCCTTTGCCGAAAATTAGATCTGCGATTTTGATTGGATGTAGATTTAACCTTCCACCAATCAAAGCTGGTTTTGCAAACGTCAAAGATATGTTACGTCATACTTGAGATACGTCAGAGGACAACAGTAAACAAAAAAATGCATATGGCGGCACTTGAAGATGAAGTGATTCGCCATTTTTTGCTAAATTTGACGATAAAGCGAATACACCGATTGCCATTTAATAAAACAATTCATGACTTTTGGTTTCACTTGACATGGGATTTATCAACCCTCAGGGATGCAATATTAACCTCGGCCTTTGGCCTCGGTAAATATTGCACCCTTCAGGTTGATAAATCCTCATGTCAACCTCACAAAAGTCATTAATTGTATAATATTGACCAGTGGTAAAAACTATATTATTCTACATAACACATTTAAAAGAGTGCTTGTCGTGTAGATGTAAATGGGTTACATGTTTTAATGTATTGAGATATGTCCTATTCGTGGAAGGAACTGTTTGTAAATAATCAGGGAATGGTGAAATAAAATATTGACTACTGACGTTTTCGTTTATCGTTTCTAAAAGACTATCTGCGTATTTTAATTAGTCCACCAAGATTGAATAAGGAAGACTTAAAACACCAATTTCACTTCAAACCTCAACATCGTTTTAAGATTCATAGAGAACTCTTGACGTAAACTTTCCAAATTATTTGCAATTATAATATGGATCGGTAGCTTTCAACGTACACACACAGTGTATATTTTCAACTGAGTAAAATCTCCTTCATTACTTGAATTCAATGTAATCACAATTGTGATTTTTTTTATAGACCCAATAGAAGCTGCATTTTTTCGGTATTTATGGGACTTCTTAAACATTGACCTTATGGGATTGTAAAGGCATTTTCTGCATATCGGGAACATCGATAGCATCAATTTGTAGAAGTCCAGTTTTCTATCAGACGGTCGTGGTTCCATCCATCCTACTAAAACTATGTGCTTGATGACGACACTAAGCCCGATCCGATCTGCATTACTATTCATCTCAACAATTGTTTTATAATTGGGTGTGAGCGTTAGAGTATTTTACTTCTCTTGGTACCATGTTTTTATAGTAAGTGAATATCAAGCACGTAACCGCAATTAATTCTCAAGTCATCAATTTTCTCTGCAAACATTTTTACAATTAAATATTGAAAACAAATAACCAATTTATAAAGTATTATCTAGGAAAGATCAACAAATTCCTCGTTGTATGAAATTAAATATGATTTTTATACGCCCTCGTCTCTCTATGAGGACGTATATTGTCGGCACCCTGTCCGTCCGTCCGTCCGTCCGTCAACATTTGCTCGTAAACGCTCTAAAAACTAGAGCTTTTGATGGAATCAAATGAAATTTGATATGTGTATAATGCAATTTAATATGTGTATACATATTCATAAAACGAAGATCAAGTTCGAATTTGAACTATTTTCGATTGTTAGAAGCAGAGTTATTGCCCTTGCCCCAAATCTAGAATATGCTTAGTTTTCAACCGATTTTGATGAAACTTAAAATGGATGCTATTGGACCTAAATCGAAAGGTTTGAGAAAGTTTAGTTTACTCCTGATTAAAATTAAAGCTTTTTCGAGATTTAGGCCTCTTATCAGTTTTGAGGAGTTATCGCCCTTTACCCTCTATACAGTAAGTGCTTCTATCAACATCAATTGCTTGTAAACGCTCTAAAAACTAGAATTTTTGACGGAATCAAATGAAATTTGGTGTGTATATGCATATTCAGAAAACAAAGATCAAGTTCGAATTTCAGCTATTTTCGACCGTTAGTAGCAGAGTTATTGCCCTTGCCTAAAAGTCTTGAATATGCTATTACTATCTTAGTTTTCAACCAATTTTGTTGAAACTTCAAATGGATGTTATTGGACCTAAAGGTCGAAAGGTTTGAGAAAGTTTATTTTTATCCTGATTAAATTTAAGGCTTTCTCGTTAGGCGTATATGGCCTTGGTCCACTATCTTGTTTGATGACATTATCAATTGTTCAGTAATAAATGAATGATGCAGTAGGAAGCCAGTAGCAGCCGTGGACCCAGAAACTACGGTGTTAGATTTAAAACGTCAGAGTTTCCGCAGTTAAGAATTGAAGGGGTTAGTCAATAAATTGAAAGTAGATTATTGTCTGTGTCTTCCAGTTAAAAAGTAATCACCTTTATGATTATCCACATTATGTTTGTTCAAAATGACATTAGGGTTAACTCCATTTAATATGCCCGACATCAGAAAACAATGAAAATGGAATATTTAGGTAGTTAATTTATATTCTAATCCCGTGAATTCTGTAAGAAAGCTGAATTGGTGAAAACTCTTACTTTAACATTCATTTGCGTAAAATTTCAAATTTGGACTTAGCCTTGTTTTTGTTCTTAACAAATTGGCATGGTTATCTTAGGCCTGAATCACAAATTACTAAGTTTTGTAATAACTTTCGGGTTTAAGATGTAAAATTATTAAATGATGAATATATATCAGTCTCTGGAGTATAAAGATTTAATAAAGTTGGTAGCAAAGGGATTACTTTATTAATCTAATATTATTTAGCTATTCTACCTAAAAATTACAAATATTTTTTAAGCAAAAAATTTCATTAGGAAGGAAGCGCAACTGCATACAGTTTGTGAAAAATGTTTTAAAATTTGTAGATATCCTTTAGTTTGTAAGTATTTCAATTTTTGAAAAAAATGCAATTCAAGGGACATAACATGATATTTTAACTTGTGTTTTAGACTACAAACATTTTTTCATAATTCATAAAAGGGAATAACTATGTGTAAATCTTACCTGTTATAAATCTATAGTCAGTTTCACATTCAAACACTTGTTCACACAATTGAACTGATTGACTTTTTTCAGGACCTGGAAATAATTGATTTTGTACATTAAACATTTACATACACTGAAATACTTTTCAATTTGTATCCTGATCAGACACCTGATTTCATAGATAATAATGCATTCACAAGCTTTTTGGGAAGAAAAAACTCACCGCAGAAAAGAAATATTTCCTTCTTTGTAATCTTCCAGTAATTCTGCTAATTTAAGGCAGAATATTTCCCCATTTGTTTCATCCTCATCAATTGTCATCCAGTATAATATCTGAACAAAATAAATAAAATTAACATTAATTTTAAAGTATTATAATAAAAACCGAAAAAAGCCTACCATGTATGGATGTTTATTTTTCATGGAAAATATATAATATATATATAAAATATACACATCATATATATGCTGTGTTTTAAAAGATTAGATATTTCAAAGCAACACTGATTCAACCATTGTAGTTTACACTTTTGACTCGTTATTTGTCAGCCACTATATTCCTATCTATTTGTAAAATAATAAATTCAATATCAATTTCCCCATCACCAACAGTAAATCAAAAGTGCAACTTTCAACCTAATTTACCTCTTCCAATAAATTAATGAATATTGTACATTCAACAAATTTGAACATTAATGTAATATATTATTGTTTGCTGTGTTAAGTCAAGTTATTCAAAGTGATATTGCTTGTGTACCACAATAGGTTTAAAACTAGTGTTTTTGTAAATATCAGCAAGTGTTTGATGTGGTTGTTTTTTTTATTATTAGTTGTGATGTGTATGGCATATTATTCACCTGGTATTCATCAGCCTCTTTAGACAAAATCATAGCTGTATATTGCACATCTATTGAATTATCTGTCCAGATGTGATTAAAACACAATCCACAATAAAATTCTGTAATTTGGTCGAAGGGTATTGTTACTGTTGCTGATGTTGATGTGATGAGATGATTAATGACTTTAAGTTTTCTTTCAATGTGGTGATGTCATATGGTTTACCTTTGGAACTGAACAGCAATTTATCTTTTAATGATTTTGTTGATGGTATATGTTTTTATGCATTTATTTGCTGTTTAATGGCGCTGAATTTGTCTTTTTTCGTGTTATGATTTGTAAGTTGGGTGTCTATTTCATGTAATTTCCAAAGGTGACTGTTAATGATGGATGATTGTTGAATGATTTTGGTGTCTTTTTTAATTTGGCCTGTTGCTTTTCTTTGATGATGGTTGCACAGTCTGTAAAGAGTGTTCTTTAATATTTTTTATGTATGATGGATTTAGACGGCGAGCTGTAGAAACGATGTGATGTGATTTATGAGGTGACCTTGATGATGTTTGATTATTTTGAAATGTGATGTGTGATTCGATTGTTGACGTTAGGTGCCCTTGTGATATGATTGTCTAGTTTAGCCATTACCCGTTCTACCCCGATGTTGTGTGGTGGACATGATTTGCAACTGTCTATGAGTTCTACTGATGGTTGATGATATGAACTTGATGGAAGAAAGTCTTTAAAAAGTTGGTCACATTTAGATTTCAGTTTGTTGCATAATCTTTGTAATATCATGGTGCATTGGTTATCAAGTTGACATGGTTCGTAGAGTTTGTTCTGAATGTCTGTTAATCTGTTTTGAGGTCCTATGAAAAGTTGAATTTTGTTGTGAAGTAATAAATGAGGATGTTGTGTGCATAGAGTTAAAAAGTTGATTAATTGAATGTAAATGCCCCCCATTTCCAATGCTGATGGTGTTGATGTACACGAAGCCCAGTATGATTCTGTGATTGATTTTGAAATGATCCCTAATGATCTGAAAAATATCTTGCTGTAAGCGGGTGTAAATAAAGTTTTGTGTGTTATTAAGAGAAGATTTAGTTGTAGAAAAATATTGAATAAGTAATGGACAAATATAGAAGAGACCTGCTGCATTGTAAAATTCGACGTTGAAACTGTTGCCTTTGTTGCGGATGATTGGAATTCTGGAGATCTCATTCTCCTTCAAGAAAACTTTGAAGAACAGTTTAGAAATGAATGATAACATGGTTTTGGTGTCACACATGCTGAAGATGAAGTAATGAATTCTTTTTCTATGGATGTGATTTCTTTGAAACATGTGCCTGAGAATTGAAGTAATGAATGTACTGCACATTTAAATGGATAGATGAAAGATGAGGTTTCATTGTTTATGAGTTTATTTGTTTTGTTTCCTGTAGTACTGCGATCTGTCATGCATGAGGAGATGTTTTGAAATGAAGTGAATTGAATGTCGTTTAAAATGTCTTGAGTTGTAGTGAAGTATGTATTTGAAGTTTCATTTTGTTCTTTATTTCCTTTAGGCCAGCTGTATACAATTTGTTATTATGTGAAATTTGAAGGGCAAGGGCAATAACTCATAAACCGACGACTGAAATTGCGCCATTTTCGAACTCATTCGATATATTATCAAGATGAATACACATACCAAGTTTCATTTGAATTGGATAAAGACTCTGGTTTCTATCATGTACACAAGAAATTGTTGACGGACAGGGGTGACGGAAATAAAATTTTCATGTGGGTGTATAAAAAATGAAGGTATAGTATAGGGGGTCTGCGGTTTATAGTTGAGGTCTGCCGAATATAGTTGGGGTCTGCCGAATATAGTAAAGGGGGTCTGCCGAATATAGTATAGGGGGTCTGCGGATTATAGTTGGGTCTGCCGAATATAGTATGGGGGGTCTGCGGATTATAGTTGGGGTCTGCGATCTTCGGATTATACAGGTCTTCGATCTTCGGATTATACACTACCCCTTTTTTTGTTCGGATCTGGACAAAGGTTTGCTTGCTTTTGTGCATAGACAGCTCACGATTCATTGACTTTGACAACATGTCAACAACGACATGTAAATAGAGAGCGTTTGGTATTTTGATGAACAGTGTTAACGTTATCAAAACAAATCTCAGACTAATGCATGACTATACTGGTCAATTTAATGATGACAATAAGCTACCCCAAACTTCAGGTTATTACCCGAAGTATAGAAATAAAATAGTTATATTATGATAATCATGTTTTAATTAGCATATTTTTTCTGCTACGGTATTACTGGGTATGGTCTCATATTTCAAGACATCAGGTATTTGGTTCAGAGTAATGTTATATAAAAAACATTCACCCGACGACAAACTACTCATCGTTAAACATGCTCTCATCTCTGAACAGATCTTCAAACATTGCTTTAGATCTATATCAAAAGACACGAATATGGTTGGTGTTGGATAAAGATAACAATGCATTCTTTTGACAGATAGATATGTAGCGCCACATCTGGTATTGGTATTACACAATTCATCACATTCCTTCTGTCCAGATACTGGTTTATCATCAAAGTTTCCAGAAGACACAGATGTTTTATTTGTATACTTGTAATCACATTCTAAAATATAAATTTAGTTAAGTAAAGTACATATAACTATATTGTGTGTTTCAATAAAAACGTCTCTAAGTTATGTCTTCGCTTTTAATAATCTGATTTTTCAAATTTCTCACAGAACAAAATTTCTGTGATCCTTTACGTGGGCAGATATAATACAATCAGAAAAAAGGACGGTTCAATATTCTGGTGGACAATAACCAAGAAACTCTTTTTTTAAATTGTGTATGTAAGATAAATTATATAAAGATATTTGCTCGTATAAATAGATCTGTTACATAAAGTGACAAGTGACTTATTAACATCCACAATGTAATATAGGTCAAAATTGATATAATATTACCTTTAAATTTAGACAGATTTAGTTCTCTTACAATCAGCCCATCACCGCCTGTTTTAGATAACCAACAATTACACACAAACTCATAACTTCGACCTTCAGATGGTACACCAATAGTAACTTTATCTAAGAACCATGCAGGACCTTTCCCAGAATTATCATGTTCTATCTTAATTTTTTCAATCTGAAATATGAAAATCAGCACGTAAATCGACATTTATAACAAAATTCAGTCAGGATTAAATGGAATAGAATAACTAAATGGATTAAATAATAATATAACGCAATAACGAAGTAATATTTTTTATCTAACAATCAACATTTTAATATTTGTGACCTAAACACCGTCATAAACACTTTTATATACATTCAAATTCATGTAACAAATGGTTACGTTTTCGTTTTGTTATAATGTTTCCATTGAAAATTTTAAAGTTGTTTTTCTCCTAATATATGTGGGATGACCATGCAGATTTTATCTTGGATTCGAAAAAAAAAGTTCAGACAAAGCTCCAAAATATTTGATAACTTTTCGGGTAATTTTAATACAGCCACTTGGAAATGGGGACGTATATTTCCGTCGCCCCTGTCCGTTAGTGACTGCAGTTTTTATCTGATTTCACTGGCCGAGTGGGAGCTTGAAATATCGAACATTTCACCTTTCAAACCTTTCTTCAATGGGAGGTTTCTATAAAAATAATAATATTTTTACATGGGTCATAATTAGGCCCAATACCACGAGTGATAACGGTCCTGTCTCACACCCAGCCCATGGGGATAAACATAGATACAATATACAACATAGACACAAAAAATTTTTTTTTTTTTTACAGAATTTGATGATTTAGAGATCAAGTACATAATAATATTATTAGATAAGAGTTGAACAGATAAAAACGCACTTGTCAAAATACTCACTCAATTTCATGTGTGTGTCAGTAGAGAGTGCACTGCAATATGTTTGCAGGAATAATAAAAGGGATGTAGAACTACAAGAAGTCAGACTAAATAAATGGATGCAGAAATACCAGCAGGCAGACAGACTAAAAGAGATGCAGAACTACCAGCAGTCAGACTAAATAAAAGGGGCGCAGCACTACCAGTACACAGGCAGATTAAGAAAAAGGGATGCGGGAATACAAGAAGACAGACAAACGAAACATCTGTTTGACTATACCTGTAACGATCGAATTAAAATTTGAAAAAAAAACAACAATTACAATTGAACTTGGCATAATATTTTCAAATTCTAAAACGCGAAATTTTGATTCAAATACATTGGAAAGTATAGATCAAGCATAGTAAGAGTATGATATAATTTGTGTCATATATAGGTCACGCGCCATATTCGAACTCATCCGAGATATTATCAAGATAAATACACATACAAAGCTTCATTCAAATCGAATGAAAACTCTAACTTCTATCGCGTACACAAATTAATTTTAACGTTTTTTTTCACTAAGTCAAGGGCAATAACTCTTAAACCGACGACTGGAATCGCGCCATTTTCGTAATCATCCAAGATATTATCAAGATAAATACACATACCAAGCTTCATTCATATCGGATAAAAACTCTAGTCTCTATCGCGTGTAAAAGAAATTGTTGACGGACAGACGGACCGACGGACGAACAGGGGTGACGGCAATATATGTCCATATTTTCATGTGGGCGTATAAAATGTCAGATAAAATGGATTCAGAAATACCAGCAGACAGACTAAATAAAAGGGGTGCAGAAGTACAAGCAATGAGACCAAATAAAAGGGGCGCCGGGTTACCAGTATACAGACAGGTTTAACTAAAAGTAATGCGGGAATACCAGCAGACAGACAAACGAAACACAGCCAGTTACAATGAAACTCGACACAAAATTGTCAAATTCTAAAACGCGGAATTATGATTCAAATACATAGTGTCATATATAATTGGAAAGCGTAGATCAAGCATAGTACGAATTAAAACTAATTTGTGTCTTATGTAAATTAGGTCACGTGACAAGAGATGTTTTAAGTCAAAAGTTGCAATTTTCTGACGGCCATAAAACCGGAAGTAAACAGTGCGCATCTAAAATGATTATATCATTGGATAGATCTCGTCGAGGGCAACAACTTTTGTTCAGGTCCCTCAAGGTCAAGGTCACAAGATATGAGCCTTAAAAGTTTTGACTGTTACTGAAAATTTTTAACCGGAAATAAAAACAATTCTGAATCGAAATTCAAAAATCGGCTTCCTATGTTTTGTTAGCAATCGATTGAAGATTCCATAGACATCATTTTTATTCAAATCAGATGATTCCCCGATTCTGAATTTCGATTTAAAGTAAAATCAGTCATTTCAAGATGGCGGCTAATATGAAATATCTGGGTCAGATTTTATCATTTCATATTTTGTCAATGATTATACCTAGCACATTGCAAAAAGATTTTTTTGAATATTTTCATTATTCCGGAAGTTAAAATTTCAACTTTCCAAGCGAATGACGTCAAAACTGGAAGTGATATAAAAATTTTGAAAACACCATTTACTTTTCATTTACCATTTACTAAGTTTTCAAATTAATCGAAATAAAATTGCAAAAGTTTAAAAAACGGTTAAAAAAAAGTGCTCCAAAAAGTCAGCAACAAATGCCAAAAAGTGCATTTTGTTGAAAGCTATTATGTAGACATTAGAATAATGAAATAATCAAAAAAAGTTCCATCAAAATCGGTTGAAAAACAGAAGTAAAAATGGTAAAAATCATAAAATTGGTTTTTCTGTCATATGTCATTTCCGATTAGACAAAAAACCGCCATTTTACATTCACGCAACACCGAGCTAAACGCACTTGTCAAAATACTAGAGAGTGCACTGCAATATGTTTGCAGGAATAATAAAAGGGATGTAGAACTACAAGAAGTCAGACTAAATAAATGGATGCAGAAATACCAGTACACAGGCAGATTAACTAAAAGGGATGCGGGAATACCAGAAGACAGACAAACGAAACATCTGTTTGACTATACCTGTAACGATCGAATTAAAATTTGAAAAAAAAAAAACAACTAGAACCATGAATGGTACCATGCAGTGCGCATCCGGTTTCGTCAATTGGTGAAAAGTGACATCTTTCAATCCATGATGTCAGGTTTACAGAAGAAAGCTTGTTTTACAATAAAATGCAGAAGGTACAAAAGTTTAAAACGCACAATTTTGAATTCGGTAGTGAAAAGTAGAAAAACCAGTTCACACACGGTAGTCAAAAGTGAAATAAACATTTCATGTTCGATAGTGAAAAGTCATCTGATTAAAAAAGGCGTAATCACAGTTTGATATACATCAGTGGAAAACGCATATCACAAAATTTCTAAGATTTGTAAATAAGTTCTAAAGTGCAAGAAAGGACACATGAAAGAGCCAAATCTCAATTTAGAAACGGACTGCACAGTATTCATACTTCATAGTTTGAAATACAGATCGAATTTTATCAATACTTATGTCATTCAAAGAAAATATATCTTAATGTTTCTTTTGAACAGTTACAATGTAAAAAAAAGTACATTAATGATAACGCCCAAACGCAAGTTAATGGGAGAGGACAGAGGACGATCGCCCAAACGCAGCTTTTATGTCAAAATGTAGTACTCTCCCTTCAACTGAAATTTGAATTTAATATTTTACAAGCAGATGGAATAACTAATTTTCAAAATTCAAAAGGCGCTATTTTGATTTTAAAATATTGTGTTGTATATAATTGAAAAAGTAGATTTAGCATAATTAGATTGTGAAAGAATTTGTGACGTACATGAATTAGGTCACGTGTCAGGGCTCTTTAAAGCTAAAAACTGCAATTTTCAAATGGATATAAAACCGGAAGTAAACATCGGAAAACCTAAATGAAAGTCTCCGTGTATAGGTAACATTAATGCCAATGAATTTTTTCAGGTCACATGGTCACCGAAGGTCAAGGTCACGAGATAAAAGCCTTTAAAATTTTGACAATCACTGATTTATTTTAACCGGAAATTAAAATGAATCAGAATTGCAATTCAAAAATCGGCATCTCATGTTTTGGTAGCATTTGACTGTAGATTCCATAGACATCTTAGTTATGCAAATTTTATAACACCATGAGGCCCCATTTTGCCTTTTATAAAAATATACCATTTCAAGATGACGACTGATCTGTTACATCCGGGTCAAATTTTATTATTTGTATACTTTTGTGTCTATATTACAAACATACTGCAAAAAGAATTTTTCGAATATCTTCAAAATTCCGGAAGTTGAAATTTTAACTTTAAGAGCCAATAACTTCAAAACCGGAAGTGATACAAAAATTTTGAAAACATATTTTTGTTCGCCATCAAAATGTCTATTTCTCTGTAAGTTTTCAGAACGATCGAAATAAAATTTGAAAAAAACACGCACAGTTTCAATGGAAATTGGCACAAATTTTTTCAAACTTTAAAAGGCGGAATTTTCATTCAAATGTATTGTGTTGTATATCATTGGAAAAAGCGGACAGAGCAAGAGTAAGACGGTGAAAGAAAATAAGACATATGTAAATTAGGTCACGTGGTAGGGCTGTTTCAAAAATTACAATTTTCTAACGGCTTTAAAACCGGAAGTAACCATTGGGCATCTGAAAAAAATATGTCATTGGATACATCTAATCAAGGGCAATAACTTTTGTACAGGTCACAAAGTCACAAAAGGTCAAGGTCACAAAATATGGGCCTTGAAAGTTAGGACAATTACTGACTTATTTTTACCGGAAATCAGAAAAATTCAGAATTGAAATTCGAAAATCCGCTTCCCATGTTTTGGTCGCAGTCGACTGTTGATTACATAGACATAAAAATTATGCAAATTCCATAACACCCTGAGGCCCCATTTTGCGTTTTATGAAAATATACCATTTCAAGATGGCGCTTGATCTGTTACATCCGGGTCAAATTTTATGATTTGTATAATTTTATGTCTACATAACAAACATATTGCAAAAATAATTTTTCGAATATCTTCAAAATTCCGGAAGTTGAAATTTCAACTTTGAGAGCGAATGACGTCAAAACCGGAAGTGATATCGAAATTTTGAAAATTGCTAATTGTTTGCAATCAAAAGGTCTATACATATGCGAGTTTTCAGGTCGATGAAAATAAAATTGAAAAAGTTGAAAAAATGGTCAAAAAAGGTGCTCCAAAAGTCAGCGACAAAGTTTTCAAAGTGGATGTTTTTAAACACCTATCTTGTGGACTAGATTAGAGAATTTAACAAAGAAAGTCCGATCAAAATAGGTTGATAAACAGTGGTGAAAATGATAAAAAACTTAAAATGGGGTTTTCTGTCATACGTCATTTCCGGTTAAACAAAAAAGCGCCATTTTACATTCGCGTAACACCGTGCAGTTAGATTTAGTAGGTGATAATCTGAGATATTGTGTGATATGTTCCCTTCATACCGAATTAGCGTGACCAGAAGTAGACAAAAAAAGTCATTTGCAAAACAATGCAGTGCGTTTGAAGAATCGAACGCATTGCAATTACAATTGAACTTGGCATAATATTTTCAAATTCTAAAACGCGAAATTTTTGATTCAAATACATTGGAAAGTATAGATCAAGCATAGTAAGAGTATGATATAATTTGTGTCATATATAGGTCACGCGCCATTTCCGAACTCATCCGAGATATTATCAAGATAAATACACATACAAAGCTTCATTCAAATCGAATGAAAACTCTAACTTCTATCGCGTACACAAATTAATTTTAACGTTTTTTTTTCACTAAGTCAATGGCAATAACTCTTAAACCGACGACTGGAATCGCGCCATTTTCGTTATCATCCGAGATATTATCAAGATAAATACACATACCAAGCTTCATTCATATCGGATAAAAACTCTAGTCTCTATCGCGTGTAAAAGAAATTGTTGGCGGACCGACGGACGAACAGGGGTGACGGCAATATATGTCCATATTTTCATGTGGGCGTATAAAAAGTCAGATAAAATGGATTCAGAAATACCAGCAGACAGACTAAATAAAAGGGGTGCAGAAGTACAAGAAATCAGACCAAATAAAAGGGGCGCCGGGCTACCAGTATACATGCAGGTTTAACTAAAAGTGATGCGGGAATACCAGCAGACAGACAAACTAAGCGCGGACAGTTACAATGAAACTTGACACAAAATTTTCAAATTCTAAAACGCGGAATTATGATTCAAATACATTGTGTCATATATAATTGGAAAAAGTAGATCTAGCATAGTACGAATCAAAAATAATTTGTGTCTTATGTAAATTAGGTCACGTGACAGAGCTGTTTGAAGTCAAAAATTGCAATTTTCTGACGGCCATAAAACCGGAAGTAAACATTGGGCATCTAAAATGATTATATCATTGGATAGATCTCGTCAAGGGCAACAACTTTTTTTCAGGTCACAAGGTCACTCAAGGTCAAGGTCACAAGATATGAGCCTTAAAATTTGACTATTATTTAAAAATTTAAACCGGAAATAAAAAAAAATCTGAATCGAAATTCAAAAATCGGCTTCCCATGTTTTGTTAGCAATCGATTGAAGATTCCCTAGACATCATTTTTATTCAAATCGGATGATTCCCTGATTCTGAATTTCGATTTAAAGAAAAACTAGAACCATGAATGGTACCATGCAGTGCGCATCCGGTTTCGTCCATTGGTGAAAAGTGACATCTTTCAATCCATGATGTCAGGTTTACAGAAGAAAGCTTGTTTTACATTAAAATGCAAAAGGTACAAAATTTTAAAACGCACAATTTTGAATTCGGTAGTGAAAAGTAGAATAACCAGTTCACACACGGTAGTCAAAAGTGAAATAAACATTTCATGTTCGGTAGTGAAAAGTCATCTGATTAAAAAAAAAAAGCGTAATCACAGTTTGATATACATCAGTAGAAAACGCACATCACAAAATTTCTAAGATTTGTAAATAAGTTCTAAAGTGCAAGAAAGGACACATGAAAGAGCCAAATCTCAATTTAGAAACGGACTGCACAGTATTCATACTTCATAGTTTGAAATACAGATCGAATTTTATCAATACATAATTCGTTCAAAGAAAACACATATTAAATTTTCTTTTTAAAACAGTTAAAATGTAAAAAAAAGTACATTAATGATAACTTATCGCCCAAACGCAAGTTTATGGGAGAGGGCGATCGCCCAAACGCAGCTTTATGTCAAAATGTAGTACTCTCCCTTCAACTGAAAATAGAATTTAATATTTTACAAGCAGATGGAATAACTAATTTTCAAAATTCAAAAGGCGCTATTTTGATTTTAAAATATTGTGTTGTATATAATTGAAAAAGTAGATTTAGCATAATTAGATTGTGAAAGAATTTGTGACTTACATGAATTAGGTCACGTGTCAGAGCTCTTTAAAGCTAAAAACTGCAATTTTCAAATGGATATAAAACCGGAAGTAAACATCGGAAAACCTAAATGAAAGTATCTGTGCATAGGTATCGTCAATGGCAATGAATTTGTTTCAGGTCACTTGGTCACCAGAGGTCAAGGTCACAAGATATGAGCCTTTAAAGTTTTGACAATTACTGATTTATCTTAACCGGAAATTAAAATAAATCAGAATTGAAATTCAAAAATCGGCGTCTCATGTTTTGGTAGCACTCGACTGTAGATTCCAAAAACATCAGAATTATGCAAATTTCATTACACCCTGAGGCCCCATTTTGCGTTTTATGAAAATATAAAATTTCAAGATGGCGACTGATCTGTTACATCCGGGTCAAATTTTATTATTTGTATATTTTTGCGTCTATATTACATACATACTGCAAAAAGAATTTTTCAAATATCTTCAAAATTCCGGAAGTTGAAATTTCGACTTTGAGAGCTAATAACTTCAAAACCGGAAGTGATACAAAAATATTGAAAACATATTTTTGTTCGCCATCAAAATGTCTATCTACCTGTAAGTTTTCAGAACGATCGAAATAAAATTTGAAAAAAAAAAGCACAGTTTCAATGGAAATTGACACAAATTTTTCAAACTTTAAAAGGCGGAATTTTGATTCAAATATATTGTGTTGTATATCATTGGAAAGAGCAGACATAGCATAGTACGACGGTGAAAGAAAATAAGACATATGTAAATTAGGTCACGTGGTAGGGCTGTTTAAAGTCAAAAATTACAATTTTCAAACGGCTATAAAACCGGAAGTAACCATTGGGCATCTGAAAAAAATATGTCATTGGATACATCTAATCAAGGGCAATAACTTTTGTACAGGTCACAAAGTCACAAAAGGTCAAGGTCACAAAATATGGGCCTTGAAAGTTAGGACAATTACTGACTTATTTTTACCGGAAATCAGAAAAATTCAGAATTGAAATTCGAAAATCCGCTTCCCATGTTTTGGTCGCAGTCGACTGTTGATTACATAGACATAAAAATTATGCAAATTCCATAACACCCTGAGGCCCCATTTTGCGTTTTATGAAAATATACCATTTCAAGATGGCGCTTGATCTGTTACATCCGGGTCAAATTTTATGATTTGTATAATTTTATGTCTACATAACAAACATATTGCAAAAATAATTTTTCGAATATCTTCAAAATTCCGGAAGTTGAAATTTCAACTTTGAGAGCGAATGACGTCAAAACCGGAAGTGATATCGAAATTTTGAAAATTGCTAATTGTTTGCAATCAAAAGGTCTATACATATGCGAGTTTTCAGGTCGATGAAAATAAAATTGAAAAAGTTGAAAAAATGGTCAAAAAAGGTGCTCCAAAAGTCAGCGACAAAGTTTTCAAAGTGGATGTTTTTAAACACCTATCTTGTGGACAATCGATTAGAGAATTTAACAAAGAAAGTCCGATCAAAATAGGTTGATAAACAGTGGTGAAAATGATAAAAAACTTAAAATGGGGTTTTCTGTCATACGTCATTTCCGGTTAAACAAAAAAGCGCCATTTTACATTCGCGTAACACCGTGCAGTTAGATTTAGTAGGTGATAATCTGAGATATTGTGTGATATGTTCCCTTCATACCGAATTAGCGTGACCAGAAGTAGACAAAAAAAGTCATTTGCAAAACAATGCAGTGCGTTTGAAGAATCGAACGCATTGCAATTACAATTGAACTTGGCATAATATTTTCAAATTCTAAAACGCGAAATTTTTGATTCAAATACATTGGAAAGTATAGATCAAGCATAGTAAGAGTATGATATAATTTGTGTCATATATAGGTCACGCGCCATTTCCGAACTCATCCGAGATATTATCAAGATAAATACACATACAAAGCTTCATTCAAATCGAATGAAAACTCTAACTTCTATCGCGTACACAAATTAATTTTAACGTTTTTTTTTCACTAAGTCAATGGCAATAACTCTTAAACCGACGACTGGAATCGCGCCATTTTCGTTATCATCCGAGATATTATCAAGATAAATACACATACCAAGCTTCATTCATATCGGATAAAAACTCTAGTCTCTATCGCGTGTAAAAGAAATTGTTGGCGGACCGACGGACGAACAGGGGTGACGGCAATATATGTCCATATTTTCATGTGGGCGTATAAAAAGTCAGATAAAATGGATTCAGAAATACCAGCAGACAGACTAAATAAAAGGGGTGCAGAAGTACAAGAAATCAGACCAAATAAAAGGGGCGCCGGGCTACCAGTATACATGCAGGTTTAACTAAAAGTGATGCGGGAATACCAGCAGACAGACAAACTAAGCGCGGACAGTTACAATGAAACTTGACACAAAATTTTCAAATTCTAAAACGCGGAATTATGATTCAAATACATTGTGTCATATATAATTGGAAAAAGTAGATCTAGCATAGTACGAATCAAAAATAATTTGTGTCTTATGTAAATTAGGTCACGTGACAGAGCTGTTTGAAGTCAAAAATTGCAATTTTCTGACGGCCATAAAACCGGAAGTAAACATTGGGCATCTAAAATGATTATATCATTGGATAGATCTCGTCAAGGGCAACAACTTTTTTTCAGGTCACAAGGTCACTCAAGGTCAAGGTCACAAGATATGAGCCTTAAAATTTGACTATTATTTAAAAATTTAAACCGGAAATAAAAAAAAATCTGAATCGAAATTCAAAAATCGGCTTCCCATGTTTTGTTAGCAATCGATTGAAGATTCCCTAGACATCATTTTTATTCAAATCGGATGATTCCCTGATTCTGAATTTCGATTTAAAGAAAAACTAGAACCATGAATGGTACCATGCAGTGCGCATCCGGTTTCGTCCATTGGTGAAAAGTGACATCTTTCAATCCATGATGTCAGGTTTACAGAAGAAAGCTTGTTTTACATTAAAATGCAAAAGGTACAAAATTTTAAAACGCACAATTTTGAATTCGGTAGTGAAAAGTAGAATAACCAGTTCACACACGGTAGTCAAAAGTGAAATAAACATTTCATGTTCGGTAGTGAAAAGTCATCTGATTAAAAAAAAAAAGCGTAATCACAGTTTGATATACATCAGTAGAAAACGCACATCACAAAATTTCTAAGATTTGTAAATAAGTTCTAAAGTGCAAGAAAGGACACATGAAAGAGCCAAATCTCAATTTAGAAACGGACTGCACAGTATTCATACTTCATAGTTTGAAATACAGATCGAATTTTATCAATACATAATTCGTTCAAAGAAAACACATATTAAATTTTCTTTTTAAAACAGTTAAAATGTAAAAAAAAGTACATTAATGATAACTTATCGCCCAAACGCAAGTTTATGGGAGAGGGCGATCGCCCAAACGCAGCTTTATGTCAAAATGTAGTACTCTCCCTTCAACTGAAAATAGAATTTAATATTTTACAAGCAGATGGAATAACTAATTTTCAAAATTCAAAAGGCGCTATTTTGATTTTAAAATATTGTGTTGTATATAATTGAAAAAGTAGATTTAGCATAATTAGATTGTGAAAGAATTTGTGACTTACATGAATTAGGTCACGTGTCAGAGCTCTTTAAAGCTAAAAACTGCAATTTTCAAATGGATATAAAACCGGAAGTAAACATCGGAAAACCTAAATGAAAGTATCTGTGCATAGGTATCGTCAATGGCAATGAATTTGTTTCAGGTCACTTGGTCACCAGAGGTCAAGGTCACAAGATATGAGCCTTTAAAGTTTTGACAATTACTGATTTATCTTAACCGGAAATTAAAATAAATCAGAATTGAAATTCAAAAATCGGCGTCTCATGTTTTGGTAGCACTCGACTGTAGATTCCAAAAACATCAGAATTATGCAAATTTCATTACACCCTGAGGCCCCATTTTGCGTTTTATGAAAATATAAAATTTCAAGATGGCGACTGATCTGTTACATCCGGGTCAAATTTTATTATTTGTATATTTTTGCGTCTATATTACATACATACTGCAAAAAGAATTTTTCAAATATCTTCAAAATTCCGGAAGTTGAAATTTCGACTTTGAGAGCTAATAACTTCAAAACCGGAAGTGATACAAAAATATTGAAAACATATTTTTGTTCGCCATCAAAATGTCTATCTACCTGTAAGTTTTCAGAACGATCGAAATAAAATTTGAAAAAAAAAAGCACAGTTTCAATGGAAATTGACACAAATTTTTCAAACTTTAAAAGGCGGAATTTTGATTCAAATATATTGTGTTGTATATCATTGGAAAGAGCAGACATAGCATAGTACGACGGTGAAAGAAAATAAGACATATGTAAATTAGGTCACGTGGTAGGGCTGTTTAAAGTCAAAAATTACAATTTTCTAACGGCTATAAAACCGGAAGTAACCATTGGGCATCTGAAAAAAATATGTCATTGGATACATCTAATCAAGGGCAATAACTTTTGTACAGGTCACAAAGTCACAAAAGGTCAAGGTCACAAAATATGGGCCTTGAAAGTTAGGACAATTACTGACTTATTTTTACCGGAAATCAGAAAAATTCAGAATTGAAATTCGAAAATCCGCTTCCCATGTTTTGGTCGCAGTCGACTGTTGATTACATAGACATAAAAATTATGCAAATTCCATAACACCCTGAGGCCCCATTTTGCGTTTTATGAAAATATACCATTTCAAGATGGCGCTTGATCTGTTACATCCGGGTCAAATTTTATGATTTGTATAATTTTATGTCTACATAACAAACATATTGCAAAAATAATTTTTCGAATATCTTCAAAATTCCGGAAGTTGAAATTTCAACTTTGAGAGCGAATGACGTCAAAACCGGAAGTGATATCGAAATTTTGAAAATTGCTAATTGTTTGCAATCAAAAGGTCTATACATATGCGAGTTTTCAGGTCGATGAAAATAAAATTGAAAAAGTTGAAAAAATGGTCAAAAAAGGTGCTCCAAAAGTCAGCGACAAAGTTTTCAAAGTGGATGTTTTTAAACACCTATCTTGTGGACAATCGATTAGAGAATTTAACAAAGAAAGTCCGATCAAAATAGGTTGATAAACAGTGGTGAAAATGATAAAAAACTTAAAATGGGGTTTTCTGTCATACGTCATTTCCGGTTAAACAAAAAAGCGCCATTTTACATTCGCGTAACACCGTGCAGTTAGATTTAGTAGGTGATAATCTGAGATATTGTGTGATACGTTCCCTTCATACCGAATTAGCGTGACCAGAAGTAGACAAAAAAAGTCATTTGCAAAACAATGCAGTGCGTTTGAAGAATCGAACGCATTGCAATTACAATTGAACTTGGCATAATATTTTCAAATTCTAAAACGCGAAATTTTTGATTCAAATACATTGGAAAGTATAGATCAAGCATAGTAAGAGTATGATATAATTTGTGTCATATATAGGTCACGCGCCATTTCCGAACTCATCCGAGATATTATCAAGATAAATACACATACAAAGCTTCATTCAAATCGAATGAAAACTCTAACTTCTATCGCGTACACAAATTAATTTTAACGTTTTTTTTTCACTAAGTCAATGGCAATAACTCTTAAACCGACGACTGGAATCGCGCCATTTTCGTTATCATCCGAGATATTATCAAGATAAATACACATACCAAGCTTCATTCATATCGGATAAAAACTCTAGTCTCTATCGCGTGTAAAAGAAATTGTTGGCGGACCGACGGACGAACAGGGGTGACGGCAATATATGTCCATATTTTCATGTGGGCGTATAAAAAGTCAGATAAAATGGATTCAGAAATACCAGCAGACAGACTAAATAAAAGGGGTGCAGAAGTACAAGAAATCAGACCAAATAAAAGGGGCGCCGGGCTACCAGTATACATGCAGGTTTAACTAAAAGTGATGCGGGAATACCAGCAGACAGACAAACTAAGCGCGGACAGTTACAATGAAACTTGACACAAAATTTTCAAATTCTAAAACGCGGAATTATGATTCAAATACATTGTGTCATATATAATTGGAAAAAGTAGATCTAGCATAGTACGAATCAAAAATAATTTGTGTCTTATGTAAATTAGGTCACGTGACAGAGCTGTTTGAAGTCAAAAATTGCAATTTTCTGACGGCCATAAAACCGGAAGTAAACATTGGGCATCTAAAATGATTATATCATTGGATAGATCTCGTCAAGGGCAACAACTTTTTTTCAGGTCACAAGGTCACTCAAGGTCAAGGTCACAAGATATGAGCCTTAAAATTTGACTATTATTTAAAAATTTAAACCGGAAATAAAAAAAAATCTGAATCGAAATTCAAAAATCGGCTTCCCATGTTTTGTTAGCAATCGATTGAAGATTCCCTAGACATCATTTTTATTCAAATCGGATGATTCCCTGATTCTGAATTTCGATTTAAAGAAAAACTAGAACCATGAATGGTACCATGCAGTGCGCATCCGGTTTCGTCCATTGGTGAAAAGTGACATCTTTCAATCCATGATGTCAGGTTTACAGAAGAAAGCTTGTTTTACATTAAAATGCAAAAGGTACAAAATTTTAAAACGCACAATTTTGAATTCGGTAGTGAAAAGTAGAATAACCAGTTCACACACGGTAGTCAAAAGTGAAATAAACATTTCATGTTCGGTAGTGAAAAGTCATCTGATTAAAAAAAAAAGCGTAATCACAGTTTGATATACATCAGTAGAAAACGCACATCACAAAATTTCTAAGATTTGTAAATAAGTTCTAAAGTGCAAGAAAGGACACATGAAAGAGCCAAATCTCAATTTAGAAACGGACTGCACAGTATTCATACTTCATAGTTTGAAATACAGATCGAATTTTATCAATACATAATTCGTTCAAAGAAAACACATATTAAATTTTCTTTTTAAAACAGTTAAAATGTAAAAAAAAGTACATTAATGATAACTTATCGCCCAAACGCAAGTTTATGGGAGAGGGCGATCGCCCAAACGCAGCTTTATGTCAAAATGTAGTACTCTCCCTTCAACTGAAAATAGAATTTAATATTTTACAAGCAGATGGAATAACTAATTTTCAAAATTCAAAAGGCGCTATTTTGATTTTAAAATATTGTGTTGTATATAATTGAAAAAGTAGATTTAGCATAATTAGATTGTGAAAGAATTTGTGACTTACATGAATTAGGTCACGTGTCAGAGCTCTTTAAAGCTAAAAACTGCAATTTTCAAATGGATATAAAACCGGAAGTAAACATCGGAAAACCTAAATGAAAGTATCTGTGCATAGGTATCGTCAATGGCAATGAATTTGTTTCAGGTCACTTGGTCACCAGAGGTCAAGGTCACAAGATATGAGCCTTTAAAGTTTTGACAATTACTGATTTATCTTAACCGGAAATTAAAATAAATCAGAATTGAAATTCAAAAATCGGCGTCTCATGTTTTGGTAGCACTCGACTGTAGATTCCAAAAACATCAGAATTATGCAAATTTCATTACACCCTGAGGCCCCATTTTGCGTTTTATGAAAATATAAAATTTCAAGATGGCGACTGATCTGTTACATCCGGGTCAAATTTTATTATTTGTATATTTTTGCGTCTATATTACATACATACTGCAAAAAGAATTTTTCAAATATCTTCAAAATTCCGGAAGTTGAAATTTCGACTTTGAGAGCTAATAACTTCAAAACCGGAAGTGATACAAAAATATTGAAAACATATTTTTGTTCGCCATCAAAATGTCTATCTACCTGTAAGTTTTCAGAACGATCGAAATAAAATTTGAAAAAAAAAAGCACAGTTTCAATGGAAATTGACACAAATTTTTCAAACTTTAAAAGGCGGAATTTTGATTCAAATATATTGTGTTGTATATCATTGGAAAGAGCAGACATAGCATAGTACGACGGTGAAAGAAAATAAGACATATGTAAATTAGGTCACGTGGTAGGGCTGTTTAAAGTCAAAAATTACAATTTTCAAACGGCTATAAAACCGGAAGTAACCATTGGGCATCTGAAAAAAATATGTCATTGGATACATCTAATCAAGGGCAATAACTTTTGTACAGGTCACAAAGTCACAAAAGGTCAAGGTCACAAAATATGGGCCTTGAAAGTTAGGACAATTACTGACTTATTTTTACCGGAAATCAGAAAAATTCAGAATTGAAATTCGAAAATCCGCTTCCCATGTTTTGGTCGCAGTCGACTGTTGATTACATAGACATAAAAATTATGCAAATTCCATAACACCCTGAGGCCCCATTTTGCGTTTTATGAAAATATACCATTTCAAGATGGCGCTTGATCTGTTACATCCGGGTCAAATTTTATGATTTGTATAATTTTATGTCTACATAACAAACATATTGCAAAAATAATTTTTCGAATATCTTCAAAATTCCGGAAGTTGAAATTTCAACTTTGAGAGCGAATGACGTCAAAACCGGAAGTGATATCGAAATTTTGAAAATTGCTAATTGCTCGCAATCAAAATGTCTATAAATATGTAAGTTTTCAGGTTGATCAATATAACATTGCAAAAGTTGAAAAAGTGGTCAAGAAAAAGTGCTCCAAAAGTCAGCAAGTTTTTTCTCAAAATGATATTGTTAAACTTTTGTCTCATGGACAATCGATTGGAGAAATATGCAAAGTCAGTCCGATCAAAATCGGTTGAAAAATAAAGGAGATAATGGCCAAAACATCAAAACCCATATGTTCTCATACCTCATTTCCGGTTGGTAGGGCATGCGTCATTTTACATTTAAACAATACCGAGCAGTAGATTATCGTGGGAAATCTTGAGAGATTATATGTGGCATGTGTAGTTTTGGCTGGGCGCTCTGACCAGAAAGTGAAAAAAAAAAAAAACAAAAAAAACTAGAACCATGAATGGTACCATGCAGTGCGCATCCGGTTTCGTCCATTGGTGAAAAGTGACATCTTTCAATCCATGTTGTCAGGTTTACAGAAGAAAGCAAATTTTAAAACACACAATTGTGAATTCGGTAGTGAAAAGTTGAATAACCAGTTCACACACGGTAGTCAAAGGTGAAATAAACATTTCATGTTCGGTAGTGAAAAGTAATCTGATTAAAAAAAGGCGTAATCACAGTTTGATATACATCAGTGGAAAACGCATATCACAAAATTTCTAAGATTTGTAAAAAAGTTCTAAAGTACAAAAAGGACACATGAAAGAGCCAAATCTCAATTTAGAAACGGACTGCACAGCATTCAGACTTCGTAGTTTGAAATACCGCTCGAAATTTATCAATACATAATTCGTTCAAAGAAAATATAGATTAATGTTTCTTTTAAAACTGTTACAATGTAAAAAAAAGTACATTTATGATATACGTATCGCCCAAACGCAAGTTAATGGCAGAGGGCGATCGCCCAAACGCAGCTTTATGTCAAAATGTAGTACTCTCCCTTCAACTGAAATTTGAATTTAATATTTTACAAGCAGATGGAATGACTAATTTTCAAAATTCAAAAGGCGCTATTTTCATTTAAAAATATTGTGTTGTATATAATTGAAAAAGTAGATTTAGCATAATTAGATTGTGAAAGAATTTGTGACGTACTTGAATTAGGTCACGTGTCAGAGCTCTTTAAAGTTAAAAACTGCAATTTTCAAATAGATATCAAACCGAAAGTAAACATCGGAAAACCTAAATGAAAGTATCCGTGCATATGTAACATTAATACCAATGAATTTTTTCAGGTCACATGGTCACCGAAGGTCAAGGTCACGAGATATAAGCCTTGAAAATTTTGACAATTACTGATTTATTTTAACCGGAAATTAAAATGAATCAGAATTGAAATTCAAAAATCGGCTTCTCATGTTTTGGTAGCAATCGACTGTAGATTCCAAAGACATCAGAATTATGCAAATTTCATTACACCCTGAGGCCCCATTTTGCGTTTTATGAAAATATAACATTTCAAGATGGCGACTGATCTGTTACATCCGGGTGAAATTTTATTATTTGTATACTTTTGTGTCTATATTACAAACATACTGCAAAAAGAATTTTTCGAATATCTTCAAAATTCCGGAAGTTGAAATTTTAACTTTAAGAGCAAATGACGTCACTACCCGAAGTGATACAAAAATTTTGAAAACATATTTTTGTTCGCCATCAAAATGTCTATCTATCTGTAAGTTTTCAGAACGATCGAAATAAAATTTGAAAAAAACACGCATAGTTTCAATGGAAATTGGCACAAATTTTTCAAACTTTAAAAGGCGGAATTTTGATTCAAATGCATTGTGTTGTATATCATTGGAAAGAGCAGACAGGGCATATTAAGACGGTGAAAGAAAATAAGACATATGTAAATTAGGTCACGTGGTAGGGCTGTTTAAAGTTAAAAATTGCAATTTTCAAACGGCTATAAAACCGGAAGTAACCATTGGGCATCTGAAAAAAATATGTCATTGGATACATCTAATCAAGGGCAATAACTTTTGTACAGGTCACAAAGTCACAAAAGGTCAAGGTCACAAAATATGGGTCTTGAAAGTTTTGACAATTACTGATTTATTTTTACCGGAAATCAGAAAAATTCAGAATTGAAATTCAAAAATCGGCTTCCCGTGTTTTGGTCGCAGTCGACTGTTGATTACATAGACATAAACATTATGCAAATTCCATAACACCCTGAGGCCCCATTTTGCGTTTTATGAAAATATACCATTTCAAGATCGCGCCTGATCTGTTACATCCGGGTCAAATTTTATGATTTGTATAATTTTGAGTCTACATAACAAACATATTACAAAAAGAATTTTTCGAATATCTTCAAAATTCCGGAAGTTGAAATTTCAACTTTGAGAGCGAATGACGTCAAAACAGGAAGTGATATCGAAATTTTGAAAATTGCTAAATGTTTGCAATCAAAATGTCTATAAACATGTAAGTTTTCAGGTTGATCAATATAAAATTGCAAAAGTTGAAAAAGTGGTCCAGAAAAGGTGCTCCAAAAGTCAGCAAGATTTTTCTCAAAATGATATTGTTAAACTTTTGTATCATGGACAATCGATTAGAGAAATAAGCAAAGTCAGTCCGATCGAAATCGGTTGAAAAACAAAGGAGATAATAGCCAAAACATCAAATCCGATATGTTCTCATACCTCATTTCCGGTTGGTAGGGCATGCGCCATTTTACATTTAAACAATACCGAGCAGTAGATTATCGTGGGAAATCTTGAGAGATGGTGTGTGGCATGCATAGTTTTGGCTGGGCGCTCTGACCAGAAAACGGAAAAAAAAAAAAAAAAAAAGACATTTGCAAAACAAAGCAGTGCGTTCGCTAGAACGCACTGCAAAAAAAAAAAAAGTCATTTGCAAAACAAAGCAGTGCGTTCGCTAGAACGCACTGCAATTACTCATTTCATGATGGCGGCTGATATGAAATATCTAGGTCAGATATTACCATTTCATATTTAGGCAATGGTTATTTCTAGCACATTGCAAAAAGATTTTATCGAATATCTTAATTATTCCGGAAGTTGAAATTTCAACTTTACAAGCTAATGACGTCAAAACCGGAAGTGATATAAAAATTTTGAAAATACCATTTAGAATTCAAAATGTTTATACACCTGTAAGTTTTCAAATTGATCGAAATAAAATTGCAAAAGTTAAAAAAAAAAACGGTTAAATAAATGCTCCAAAAAGTCAGCAACGAATGTCTAAAAGTGCATTTATGTTGAAAGCTATTATGTAGACATTAGAATAATGAAATATACAAATAAAGTTCCATCAAAATCGGTTGAAAAACAGAGCTAAAAATGGTAAAAATCATAAAATGGGTTTTTCTGTCATATGTCATTTCCGGTTAGACAAAAAACCGCCATTTTACATTCACGCAACACCGAGCAGTTAGTTATCGTAGGAAAACATGTGAGATAATGTGTGGCATGCTCCCTTCATACCGAATTAGCGCGACTAGAAGTAGACAAAAAAAAACCTGTCATTATGAAAACAAAGCAGTCCGTTCGCTAGAACGCGCTGCAAAAAAAAAAATCATTAATTTGTGAAGCCAAAGGTCAGAGCAAGTGTTGCGAGCAATCTGTTTTAGAGGATGAACTGTAGGCCTTTCACTTTGAAATGCTTTACATTAATATTAATTTTCTTCATTTTAAGTAGGAATTGTAAGAAGACATTTTTGTATATTGGTTTTATATTACTTCCAGATAATAGGGACCAGTCGGTATCACCAGCTTTTTATGCAACTTTTTACTTATTTATTTTTTTTAATATACTAATAAATTAACTGCACTTTAAAATATATTGTTCTAGATTCATGACCTAGGCCAGTGCTTTTTTATGGGAATTTTATTCTCATATCACCTTAGCAAGAACGAATTTGACGATTTTTCGAGGATTTGTTTTTGAGATATTGCCCTTTACTTTGTAAACGTCAAAATGTGTTCGTGAGCACAATATAAGCTAATAACTTCTTAAGAAGTATCAAAGGAAATCTACCTCTTATTACAATCTTGCCCCCCCCCCCCCCACCTCCACATAGAAAAAAAATATCAATTGTTATATCTTTTTTTTTTTAATGCATTAATTCATTTTACTGAGTCTTTTTTTCAAATGTCAGCAAATAGCCTTTACAGGCATCTTATTCTCAAAATTTTCTAAGAGACAAAAAATTTTGAATCTTAAATTAGCTGGGAAATGTCAGAAAATTGTGTTTCTCAAAATTTTCTAGACGAGATCACAGATCCTACACAAATAATCTTAAACCTTTAATTTAGTGGGAAATGTCAGGAATTGAAATGGTCTCGCAGTCCCTACACAAAATAATCTGAAGTTGGTCAGTTAATTGCATTTGTGAACGTATATGTTTACAATATGTTTACGCTAGATCCCTCAGACCCTATACAATTAATCTTGAACCATAATTTCGGTGGAATGTGTCAGGAATTTGCGTTTTCAGGCGTAAAATTCTCAAAATTAACCTGCCCCCCCTTGATTGGACGTTTGCCTCCCTAGAAGTACTTGGCTGGCTATGGGCCTGCCTCTTAAAATGGTCAAAAAATCTACAATTGTAACGTCTCCAATACGAGTTAATATTCATCTCTGCTGTCGTAAGTATAAAATATCCACAAAGCTAAGTAATTATCCATAAAATTACAATTGAAAAACGCTTAAAAAATCTGTAAGCTTTTTTCAACTATTATATATTTATTATAGCTTTTTGAATTTATGAGATTTAGCAGGTACTCTGTAGTTCATTTTGTGATCATTCTAAGACCTCGGTTCCCAACCAGGGATACTAGTACCAGCGAACACCACAAGGGGTACCTGAGAAGCGTCTTGGTCAATTTTAAAAAAAGTAGTGTTATAGGTCTATAATATTAATCAATTTACCTTATTTTAGTTTGTTTCACCTTATAATTGACATAACATCTTTTATTTAACAATAAATACATACGTCAGTCACAAACAACTGTAAAAGTGGCTACAAATATCACATTACTTTCATGTTGGCTCTTATTGTTACATACCAGTGACCGAAGGGGTACCGGGAAATTGTGTTAACAAATAGGCGTACGAAGGGTTCAAAAGGTTGGGAGCCAAGGTTTTAATGCATATGTGTTTAAATAGAATGCATATGAACTCTTTATAACTAGTCACAGGTTTTAAATTACCGGTTTGTTATAAGATTTTGTCATTTTGGATTGTACAAATGCAAATTTGTGTGGATTCTACAGGTGAACTCTATAATAATATAGGTCTAAGTAAGCCATTCATGTATATTTTGTAAAATAAAATTCAAATATTGATAAATATCATTAACACATAGTTACTAATAAGTCTATGCCCGGTGAATCGCTTTACACTTGGTGACGCCAGTTTTTGAATCACATATTTGAAACCTTCTGATTATTAATGTTCAGATATTTCTCAACTTAAAGGGAATGTTTGACTACTTTGGGGTTGGAAAACTTCTGTTTTAAATTATTGAAAGTTATTGACCAAAATCTAAAAAGAAATGTTTACATTATTTGTGAGTTGCCAATTTTTGAACGCCTAAAAAGATTTATGTAAACGTATTATAGAATTTATAAACTTTTGTATTTGATGTACGGATTAAAGCTAAATAAACCCCAAAATGTCTCCTATTATACTGTTTGTGGTTTTTAATATTTATCAATAAGCACACTCGGTTTGGTAGTGAACCTTGAATAATCAGGTTGGTCAGGTAGAGGCTACATAGATGAATTTCATATTTCAGAAATCGTTTTTGTTCACGAAAGAAGTCAGACATTCCCTTTAAGAAACATTATGACCTAGATATCAATTTTGCTGCAAATCGTAATATTGAAAATGTATCTGATCTATCCAATTTGCGATTGACAATCTGATTCAAATCGTGGTCTGGTGATCCTATCAGATCTTATGGCATCGTGAGATCAGTCGTGTTAATAGTAGAAACGTTTAGAACCGTTCAACAAGATCCATTATTTTTACTTGCGTTCATAGTATCATCTTATCATACATTATCAAAGCGCTACAGATCGCATCTTATCGTGCTTCCAGTCGTGGTCATTGGAGTCAATCTTGACCCATTGTTGCGCAGACGTCCAGATTGAACATCCGAAGCTGATTTCAGGCTTTGATCTATCTTGCCCCCTCTTCCTAAAAAAATGTGAATTTTAGTTTTTATACGCCCACACATTAATGTGGGCGTATATTGTAGTCGCCCCTGTCTGTCTGTCCGTCTGTCTGTCCGTCTGTCCGTCCACAATTGTTGTGGACACGATAGAGAGCTGGTTTCTTGATGGATTTTGATGAAACTTGCTGTGAGTGTTTGTTATCACCCAAGGATGAACCCTATTGAAAATCAGACGAATCGAAAAATATTTCATGGGTTATTGCCCTTGCTTTTGAAAATATGTTGTGGACACCATAGAGAGCTGGTTTCTAGATGGATTTTGATGAAACTTGGTATGAGTGTTTGTATTGACATTGGGATAAACCCTTTTGAATATAAGAAACATCGAAAAAATATTTTATGAGTTATTGCCCTTGTTCTTTAAAACTCGTTAATTTTTCAGTCGTTACTCTCAAAGTTGTGGACACGATAGAGAGCTGGTTTCTTAGTGGATTTTTATGAAACTTGCTGTGAGTGTTTGTAATCAGCCAAGGATGAACTCTATTGAAAATCAGACGAATCGAAAAATATTTCCTGGGTTATTGCCCTTGCTTTTGAAAATATGCTGTGGACACCATAGAGAGCAGGTTTCTTGATGGATTTTGATGAAACTTGGTATCAGTGTTTGTATTGACATTGGGATAAATCCTATTGAATATCAGAAACATCGAAAAAATATTTTATGAGTTATTGCCCCTTGTTCTTTAAAACACGTTAATTTTTCAGCCGTTACACTCTCAAAGTTGTGGACACGATAGAGAGCTGGTTTCTTGGTGGATTTTTATGAAACTGGCTGTTGGTGTTTGTATTGACCTTTGGATACACCTTATTGAAAATCAGAAACATCATCAACTATGTAACTGCTCTTAATCATTTTAAGATGGAACCTAAGCGTTGGTTGCCCTTGTTTTATGCATATTTCAGTGACATATTTGTTTTTTCCAGGAAACTTGAACCCATGGTTTACGCTTGTAAAAAGAGAAAATGTCATTCTCAGAATCTTTCATTTACTGATCACTCTTGTCAACCCCCCCAGACGAATTGGCTGCCATTATAAAAGTGGGCGTATTACGATGGCCATCGCTATTTTTAAATACATTAATTCATTTTACTTGGGATCTTTGCTACTAGAAAAATAATCCTGAGGCTTAAAGGTGTTTGAAAAGTTAAAGAATTAAGTCATCCCGCAAATCTGGTAGATAGTGTCCTTTATCTCTATTCAGATTTGGCTTGCGTCTTAATTTCTATAGCTTCCCTTATAACTCGGTCAGACTTCACATGCATGACTTTCACGTTGGCTCTTTTTGTTACTTACGGTATCCGCAGCGGTACAAGGAAATTGCGTTAAAAAAGAATAAGGATTAGAAGGGTACAAAAGGTTGGGAATTCTTTTAAAGTTTCTTTAATATGAGAAAATTTGTATTAAACATTATCATTTGAGTCAGTTGCCTATGGGCGTACATTAACTTGCCAGGCAAGCTATCTCTATATGGATTTAGCAATTTATATATTACTTTTGTTGGATTCAATCAAAGCTGACCTTTTTGTTTTGCAACGTCTATTCCCCCATATCTGCTTTCATACTTTTATAGATTCTCAAAATAACGTTTGTCAGAACATTGTCTCGCATTAAAAAAACAACATGAATATTTAAATAAACGGAAAATGGAGAAAATGATGTGTATACATGTTTGATAGTTTTTGATTAATACAATTTACTAATATGTTTATATTATTAGACAATTTCCAGTAATTTTTTTTATTATTATAAAATCATATTGAAAATTTACGTAGTAAGTTAAGGGCAGTCGGGGCCATGTGTAAGTTACGGGGGACTTGAGCCGTAACTTACTGGCATCCATAACTTACGTTGGTTTTGTAACACTTAAAGCTTGTACTTAAGGTTTATGTGTGGACTTACGGGCACCCATAGCTAACAAAGGCTTCGTAAAAGGAAACCCTGAATATTAAGATCCTAGCAATAACTGAAATTGACAATATTGAGGAAGAAATTGTACAATCGGTTGAATTGAATCATTTCATTCAAATAAATATTACTAAAATTCAAAGACACCTCAATCAAACGCAACAAACACAAGCACAGAGTAGTACACAAAACCGCTCTTTCGATTTAGCTCAAACAAGACCCAAGATTCAAATATCAAACGATGTCACAGACAACAACATTGAACAAAATCAAAAAGGTGATCCCGATCAACTTGCAGATATTATTTTGAACAATTCTATCCGATCAAGACAAGATTCATAAGCCTCTAACGGAAGTCATTCCAATTCAAATGCAAAGCTACCTAAGCTCACGTTGTCAAAATTAAGTGGAGATTACATACGTTTTCAGCAATTTTGGGATAGCTTTGAGAGTTCAATACATCATAATGAGAGACTGTCAAATGTCGATAAATTCAATTATCTGTACAGCCTTTTGCAAGGACCCGCCCTATACAAGGCTATTCCGAGCTATTCGATGGGTCTGCAAAGGCACAAATAGACCATGCATCAGTCAAAGAGTGTTTAGACAAAGGTCCAAATTTAACCCCTCGCATATTTGACATTCAGACAACATACAATTGGTATTACTGCGGATATTGAAAAAGCTTACCATCAGATGATCGTTAACCCAACTGATAGGGACGAGTTTTGTGGTTTAAGAACATATACAATGAGCCTTTGGGAATTATTCAATATCGATTTCGTAGATTAGTTTTTGGACTAACTTCTAGTTCTGCGATTCAACATCATTTGGATAATTATAAGGCAATTGAACCCAAAATAGTGCCTGTTTTATCAAAGTCATTGTATGTAGATGACTTGTCAACTGGAAGCGAAAATGTTTCTGACACATTTTAAATATTTGGGTGGCTCAGTGGGTTGGACGCTTGCTCGCTAACCTGAAGGTCCAGGGTTCAATCCCGGCATGGGTCGAGATGATACCTTCGGATTTTTCAACCCGGTTTCCCCCTGTCAGTGATGCAGGTCGGAGGGGCTGACACGGAAAAGCGTCTAGTCGTTCGGATGGGACAATAAACCGAGTCCCCGTGTGCTATTGGCTGTGCACGTTAAAGATCCCTCGACAGTTGGAAATCGAAAATAAGAGCAGGCTAATGCCGCTGTCCTGACAAAATTTCCCTCATTGCACACTGCATGGCGTTTGCCCGTCCTCAATTAGCCCATATAGGTGCAGAAAAGTAGGACGTAAAACTAAAATTCATTTCATTTCATTTTTTTGCATTTGAAATATTTACAAAAGGCAAACGCATATTCAACGAAGGTGGTTTTAATCTACGTAAATGGTGTACAAATTCAACTGAATTACAAAAGAGGATTGACAAATTCGAAGGAAACAGTGCTACCTCTAGAGACAAAACAAACATGGTCTAACATGGGATACATTTGAAGATGAATTTCAATTTGACGTTTCTGATATAGTGACATATATCAAATCATTACCAAAAACGACAAAACGATCAGTAGTTTCTGCAAAAATAGTTGATCCTTTAAAGTTATTACGATTCAGTTAAAGGTTCTTTTCCAAAAAATTTGCAAAGAGAAACTCGATTGGGATAGTCAATTGGATGAAAACAAATCTAAAATTTGGAATAGTTTAATCAATGATTTCATTGTAATTATGAAGATTCGGGTTCCTAGATGTTATCATCCGGTATCAAGTGACGTAACAAATTATCAATTGCATAGATTTAGTGATGCCTCAGAGTCTGCTTACGCTGCCGTCGTGTACTTACGAACAACAAACAGTCCGAATTCAACAACTATTAGGCTTGTTGCCTCAAAAACAAGAGTTGCTCCTATCAAAAAGCAATCATTACCACGACTAGAACAATTAGGTGCAACAATTCTTGCAAGATTTATGAACACAATCATAGGTGTGTTGAAACATTGACAAACTGAAAACATTTTACTTGACTGATTCATTTACAACTTTATGTTGGATAAAAAACAGCCGACCCTGGAAGCAAGACATTGAGCATCGAGATTCAGAAATCCGCGAATTATCTAACAGAGAAGACTGGAGATTTTGTCCCGGAAACGAAAATCCTGCAGATAAACCATCAAGAGGATGTTATGGTCAAGCCCTCGTAACGGATGCTGTTTGGTGGACAGGTCCATTATTTCTTCTCATTCACAAGACGAATGGCCAGATTTACGAACCACTTTTAATTCAAATGATGCCTATCAAGAGGAACTCAAACATCCCGTTTCTATTACTCATTCTCTCACATTAACAACTCCAAATCGATTATCGGATATTAATTTGAATAATGTATTCGACATACACAGATCCGGATCAAAGACTCAGAGCAATCGTAGATCAAGAGTGTACAGCGTAAATCGTTTCAAGCAGAAGTTTGTCATCTTCAAAGCAAAGGTCAATATACGATGTATACCAGACCATTTCGATTCTTTTTAGACCAAAATGGACTTTTACCGAAGTCGAGTTTCTGATTATATCTTACCAGAAACAACTACACATCCCGTTTTGTTACCTTCAAAGGATTATTTTTGTGTGCTAATCATAAGGGATGCCCATGAAATTATTCATCACAGTGGAATTCGTGATACGATTAATCAAGTTAGACATACTTATTGAATTTTAAAGGGTCGCAAGTCTGTAAAAAAGGTCGTGCGAAAATGTGTACTTTGTCGAAAGTTTCAAGGACCTCCATATATGTAACGCCATCGACACCTGATCTCCCGATTGATCGCGTCAGTGTTAATCCACCCTTCACAAATACAGGTTTAGACTTTGCCGGACATCTTTATGTAAGTGACTTAGATGAGACGTCAAAAACTTGTGTGTGCCTTTTCACTTGTGCTTCAACCAGAGCTGTTCATTTTGAACTTACTAAGGACCTTTCAATTTTTACTTGCTTTCAGACGTTTTTCAAGTCGTAGAGGATTACCCACGCGATTATTGTCAGACAATGCTAAAACTTTCAAATGTGCATCAATTCAGATAACAAAAATACTACGAAGTGATGAAATTTCGAACTATTTCACAAATAAACAAATTGAATTGAAATATATTGTCGAGAAAGCTCCATGGTGGGGTGGTTTTTTGGGAGCGTTTGGTTGGGAGCATGAAACGTTGCTTGCTTATAACTATTGGCCGTTCCAAACTAACATTTGAAGAATTGCGTACTATCCTTGTAGAAATAGATACAACAATAAACAATCGTCCTCTAACATATGTATAATATGATTATCAGAATGGTACATCTTATCCTTTATCACCGTCTGATTTATTTTATGGACATCGCATTGCTACAACACCGAGTTGGTGGAAATTAGCTAAAATAATAGAGTTATGCCCCGGGCAATTCATTCGTTCAGCTAAGATAATGGTTTTAAACAGTAAACATCAACCAACAACCACTTAAACCAGACCAATTCAATATTTGATTCAGTTAGAAGTTACCAACAATGGACAATTATTTGATTTTGATGTTCATTTAATAGTAACTTTTATTACCCAGAGGCCAATAACCCCGGGAGTGTCATAAACAATTTTATATACATTCAAATTCATGAAACAAATGGTTACGTTTTCGTTTTGTTATAACGTTTCCATAATTTTGTATCAATCCGTAATGTTTATAATAAAATCTCCACGAAAAAGACATTTTCTGGGTTTTTTTCTGAAACAGAACATTGTAAACTAGTATGTTTTCATCTGATTTGTGATTATCGATGGTCTGACAACTAATGTGGTTTTGGTAAGAACTGTATTATTCATATTTCTTACAGTTACGGTAGAATGAAGCAAAACTTGTTTTGGGTGAGTTTCATGATTAAAAACCGGTTTTAGATTAAGATGAAAACCACTAAGATACAATGTCGTAAATTTTGTCAAGTCTTCAACTATCGGACTTATCTATTTCCTCACCTGTCCAATGGCTGGAGCTTTAAGTGTAATCTTCTCATTGGTGTTTCTTAAAAACTGTGTTTTAGAATTATCTTTTAATAGATCATGTGGACCTGTGTCTCTATCACTACCATACATCGTAAGACTAACTCTGGCGCCTGTACCCGCCCATTTCTTGTCACCAGTTGTTACTTCTATTTTATATACAATAGCTGAAACAAATGAATAATTGTTTATGATAAAATGTTTACAATGTGAATGTTGTTTGCAATTCATTATTAATATTCTGAGTTAATATAATTTAGCAAAGCCAATATGGGCAGTTTCGATTGTACAGAAGCGGTACCTTATTTAGTAGATCAAGTGATTAGCAATGTTTTCCTTGACGCCATGTTTTTACTTGGAGCGAATAGACGACACGACATTTACAAAATAAATCGAAGACTTGGAAGCTCCAGCGTCTGTAAGTAACACATAAATTCCGTAATCGGGTGTTTTACATTCATGGCTAATCAAATCAGACCTTTATATGTTGAATATTTTATGTATTTTGCAGAAAACCACTGAAAACATTGAAAACTTATTGTTATTCTTCATCCAACAACCCAGTGCGTAGAATCCTATTTGAGCACCATTCCACGACATAGCTTTGAAATACTGATTGACAAGTCTACTTCGTTCCCGACACCGACATTTGCAATAAAATCAGTAGGCCTACTTAACAAACCGAAACTACGGGTCTAGACCTAGGCCTACTTCATCTATATTATTATGTCAGAACAAGGAGCTCTGAACCAAACGACAAACGAGACAGACGGCACTGGTCAAAATGAAAACGAATCTAACCAGGACATTACTGAAGAACCAAAACAGTTCGAAAATGGGCTTATTGATAGACATGATAATATAAGTCTTACTTCTTCTGAAAAGAGAAAAAGATCACATAGCATCTTACAGTTTATTGGAAATGTCCCAGCATTGGATCAGATGAATTATAAAGACCTGAAAAAAATACTGATAGAACTAAATGTTAGGGCAGAAGATTTTACTGAAGCCTTTAACGAAATAGAAGCATGTATTCAAGAAGGTGAGAATATCCCCAATCTAATTAAAATTATATTACATTTCGTTTCGTTTATTTTTTGATTGTCGACTCCATGTAATCTAAAGACTTGTATAAGGAGGTCATCTTCAAGTGACGAAAATTTCAGCCAATCAAAAACTACCTTCAAGATCGCGGGTCTATGCATTGATATGCATTGTGGGAAAATTATGACGCAATACAAAATATTCAAATATAAACGGTGTTCTGATTGGCAGAGGGGTGGCACGTGCTATAAATAGCTTATTCGTAACCAGAAGATGACCTCCTTATACAAGTCTTTAGATTACATGGAGTTGACAATCAAAAAATAATAACCGAAACGAAATGTAATCTAATTTTAATTAGATTGGAATATCCCTGACATATTTTCAAAAGAATATGAAAGTACAGTAGAGAAATTGATGGAATTTAAAAGAAACATCCATATTAAAAAGGGAGCTGTTATACTCATATGATAATCACTCTGTAACAAGTAGAAGATCAGATAAATCTCAATTCTTATACCAAAAGAAAGAAGAAAGACAAAAGAAAGCTATTGTAGATGCCAAAGTTTTAGAGATGAAAGTGCAAGTAGAGCAAGCAAAACAAGAAGCAGAATTGTTTAAATTAAAACAAGACCAATATGTAAGAAGGATATCATTAGTAAAGAAAGTAGCTACAGCTAAAATCATACTAGATGCAGAGAGTTTAACAGTAGACCAGTGGTTGAATTCTGAAGATCAAGATAAATCAAAAAATGGATCGAAAGACTCACCCCTACATACTTCTGCATCTTTAATGCAGACCTATAATGTAACACCTTCAAATACAGTGAGACCAGAAACATCCAGTGATGTAACGACTCTTGATAGAATACTTTTGAGAGCAACATTACCAGATATGAAGCCTATTGTTTATAATGGTGAACCAATTAATTACCAAGAATGGAGAAGTTCATTCAGAGTTTGTTTTTGAGAAGAAGACTAATGATCCCGAGAAATTAATGTTTTTTTTTAGCTGAATACACCGCAGGCGAGGCATTTGCCCTCATTGAGAGCAAACTTCATCTACCAACGATGGAAAATTTCAGAAAGGCTATGCAAAAATTAGAAGTATTCGGAAATCCTGTTATCATTTGTGAAACATTTGTCAACCAGCTTCAATCTTGGCCGAAAATAAAGGCTAACGACGCCAAAGCTATGAGATCATTCGCCAACTTTCTTGAAAATTGTATTACCTTCATCGAATAATACCAGATATACGGGACTTAACTGACGCCACGATAGCTATTATGCTTGGAAGAAATGTCCCACTTGCAGTATCTCCGCGAGAAGTTATACCACCAGATGGGCCTACATCGCCATGGGCAGAACGTAACGGACTGGGATGGTCTATATTATGTGCCGAGAAACCAACTAACTACCATTGTAACTTTATAAAAGTTCGAGGTACTGTCCAAACAGATGATTCTCTATTACTCATCACAGAAAATGAAACGACAGAAATGGTATCGCCTAAAGACATTCTTGAACAAGATTTCAACGAAAACAACACTGAAAATAAATCCCTATCGAAAGAAGATAAGCGATTTAACGACATAATGGAAAAGTCGAAAACATTTCTAGATGGTCACTACCAGGTCGATTTACCTTTCCGACACATTCCTCCGTTCCTGAAGAATAATAAGAGAATAGCCGAATGTGCACTTTTAAGATTGATGAAAAGGTTCGAACGAGATAATCATTTAAGGAAGATTATACATCCTTTATGCAATCTACCATTAAGGAAGGTCACATCGAAAAAAATGAAGAAAATGACGAAGAAAAACCAGTGCATTACCTCACACATCATGGTGTTAGACACAAACGAAAAGGAAAACTGAGGGTAGTATGTAATGCTAGCCTTAAGTATCAACGTTGAACTCTACCCAGGACCGGATATGCTTAGTAACCAAGCTGGATCTTTGTGCCGATTGAGAAAAAACAACATTAATAGCTATCACCTGCGATATCGCATCAATGTTCATGATGGTAAAAATATCACCGGAACATCGCGATTACACTAGAATTTTATGGTGGGAAAATGGAGACACTTCGACTTAACCTATACCATACCTGTTACCATTTATTTGGAGCGGTTTCCAGTCCAAGTATTTGTATCAGAGCCTTACAACAGACAGCCATTAACCATGCGAATGAATATCCTGAAGAAGTGATTGATTTTATATTATACCACTTTTATATGGATGATGGAACAATTTCCGTTGACAAATTGGATGATGCAATTAATCTCGCTTGGGGAGCTATATCTCTGTGCTCCGCTAGTGGATTCACTCTTGGAAAGTTTGCATCGAACTCAAAGGACTAAAACCTTACCATCCGACAGAAGAGCAAGACAGACCTATCCTTTGAAATATCGAAAGATGATGCCGAAATGAAAGCCAGCTCGAAAGTATTCGCCGTAAATGCAGACATTGTTGGCTTACCCGATAGATTCATTCTCAACAGATTGGAAACAGTTGGATCTTGGTAGAGGAAAAAGAAGATAATCTCAGTATGGTTACATCTGATCAAGATATACAAAATCGAAGGGTTCAGATAAACCCAGAATGGAATAAGAGCATCGAGCGTCTTGAAAAAGCTGAAACCGAAATCATCAGGCTTATTCAAGCTGACAACTTTAATTTCGAAGTTGCAACTTTGACGAAGTCCAGAGATAAAACCACTCGAGAAGTATTAAAGTCATCTTCATCTTAAATCAGACTTAACCCATTCGTTGACAAAAATGGCTTATTAAGAATTGGAGGTCGACTTAAACATTCAAATTTATCTTATCCTGAGAAACATCCAATTATCATTCCGAAGAAAGGACATATTATTCAATTAATAATTCAACATTATCACCAAAGACAGGCACATTCTGGACGGAACATCACGCTGAACTCAATACGAGATAAATATTGGCTGATTAATGGTCCATCAGCAGTAAGGCATACATATCTAAATGCACCACTTGCTCCAGATTACGAGGAAAATCTACTCCACAGATGATGAACAATCTGCCAGATGACAGAGTCACCACCGTTCACGTACTCAGCCTGCGATCTCTTCGGACCCTTTTATATTAAAATTCTCAGATCTGAGGTTAAAAGATATGGCCTGATATTTTCCTGTCAATCCAGCAGAGCAGTCCACATCAAAATACTACACACAATGACAACAGACTCTTGTTATGCGGACTTCGAAGATTCATTTGTCGCAGAGGCAGAGTTAAAGTAATCCGATCGGATCGTGGTAGCCAAATTATCGGAGCCGCTACAGAACTAGATAAACTCACAGCAGACTTGAATAAATCTTTTATTAAAGAAGACCTCATGAAGCAGTTCGATTGCGAGATCGAGTTTGCACCAAGCATACCTTATGCACCACGCTAACATGGTTCTTGGGAACGCCAGATCCAAAGTATTAGACGAGTATATTGAAGGCATACTACATCAGCATGGTAAATAACTTAACGACGAGTCATTGACTACTTTAATGGCTGAGGCTATTATCAATGCACGAACACATACCCTTGAATCTATAGCCGATCCTGAACTGAAACCATTAGCTCCAACTAATATATTGACCATGAAATCCGGTGTCGTATTACCCCTACCAGGTGTATTTACCAGACAAGATTTGTATCTTCACATTAACCAGTTCGAATCTTAATGGTTGGAGACTTTGTTCTTTTAATAGAAGACAATACACCAAGGAATACCTGGCCTTTGGTGAATGTAGAAAATGTCTATCCTAGTCAAGATGGATTGGTGAGAAAGGTATACTAGTACGTGACAACAACCAGAGGCGACATTAAACTAAAGCGTAACAGTGCAACCACCAAACGAAGACTTGGAAGCCCCAGCGTCTGTAAGTAACACATAAATTCCGTAATCGGGTGTTTTACATTCATGCATACAATTTGATATTAATATACGGCCTCGTGTTTCTAATCTATTTTCTCAAGCTTAACTTGAAAATCGTACTAATCTTCGGGCATTCTCAGGCCTGCTTTTCTTTTTCGCGTCCTCGGTTAACATCCTATACTAAATATAAATTTTTACAAATTACCTGACTGGTTGACGGAACTGGCCACTGCCAAAGAACCAACATACAGCAAAACCAATGCCAACATGAAACTAGAATTTACAACCATTTTGACTGAATGATACAGTATAAATGTAGAGAGATAATTATGTGAATTTATAGAGAGGAGAGAAACGTGCTGTAATATAATTACATTGCATTGATTTATCGAGTAAGCATTTTGCCAGCTTTCGAGTTTATTTCGGAGCTATATTGTTTTCGTAATATATATTTTTTTAATTGTTGAGTTAAATATTAAGATAGTTTCTGGACTAAGAGATATTTAAGTGAATGAAGTCTACATGAAACGTTGAATGATATGTTTGCATTGTGAAAGACTTACTATGTTATTTCATGACAGATGTTTCTGTTATAATTGTAAAGGTAAGTAATGTACTAGTGTACAGGTGTTATTGTTATGTTTGTAAAGGTAAGTAATGTACTAGTGTACAGGTGTTATTGTTATATTTGTAATGGTAAGTAATGTACTAGTGTACAGATGTTATTATATATTTGTAAAGGTAAGTAATGTACTAGTGTACATGTGTTATTGTTATATTTGTAAAGGTAAGTAATGTACTAGTATACAGATGTTTTTGTTATATTTGTAAAGGTAAGAAATACAGATGTTATTGGTATATTTGTAAAGGTAAGAAATGTACTAGTGCACAGATGTTATTGTTATATTGGTAAAGATTAGTAATGTACTAGTGGTAAGTAATGTGCTAGTGTACAGATGTTATTGTTATATTTGTAAAGGTAAGTAATGTACTAGTGGTAAGTAATTTGCTAGTGTACAGATGTTATTGTTATATTTGTAAAGGTAAGTAATGTAATGTGCTAGTGTACAGGGTATCCTTGCACGAAGACTTCGTAATTTATGTGCCAACATAGTGGTTTACGTACACGTAAATTGTCAAACATATTTTACGTACGTGGTGTGTCACTAAAGACCCCGTAACTTGTACGTAGTTTACGTGTTCGTATTAATATTTATGTAATCGATCAAATCGTCCAATTAAAACTTGTCCATGATCTCATCGATCTAAATGTTTAATGATCACTCTGAATTTCATTTATCAGATGAAATTTACATTACAGTTCTTACTAGAAATGTTGACAAATTTAACAGGGGTTTTGACTATGTACGTTTTTTAAAACAGTACAATGACTCTATACATACGTCAATCACAAACAACTGTAATAGTGGCTACAAATATCATATTACTTTCATGTTGGCTCCGGGATACCGGGAGATTGTGTTTAAAAAAAGGCATACGAAGGTTTTAAATACCGGTTAGTTATAAGATTTGGTCATTTTGGATTGTACAAATGCAAATTTGTGTGAATTCTACTTGTGAACTCTATAATAATATAGGCCTAAGTAAGCCATTTATGTATATTTTGTAAAATAGGATTTCAATATTGATAAATATCATTAACACATAGTTACTAATAAGTCTATGACTGGTGAATCGCTTTACACTTGGTCACGCCTGTTTTTGAATCGCATATTTGGAACCTTTTGGTTATTAATTTTCAGATATTTCTCAACTTAAAGGGAATGTTTGACTACTTTGAGGTTAGAAAACTTTGGTCTTAAATTATTGACCAAAATCTAAAAAAAAAAATGAATACGTTATTTGTGAGTTGCCAATTTTTGAACGCCTAAAACGATTTATGTAAACGTATTATATAATTTATAGACTTTTATATTTGATGTACGGATTAAAGCTAAATAAACCCCCAAAATGTATTATACTTATTCTGGATTTTAGCATTTATGAATAAGCACACTCGGTTTGGTAGTGAACCTTGAAAATCAGGTTGGTCAGGTAGAGGCTACATAGATGTAGATCAGAATGTGTTTCACTGTCAGGCGTACCTGGCAGTGATCACAGACTGGTTGAGGCTCTCGCTTGAGAAGGTAACAGTTAGTGAGGTGAGTATGACCAAGTCGAGAGCGACACAAAACAACTTCATTTCTCCTATTAGCACAAAAGGAGTTGGGCCATTCTCCTAAGAGAGGCTTGATGGAATGGAGTTTGTTTGTCTCCTAAGAGAGGCTTGATGGAATGGAGTTTGTTTGTGTCTGCAGCATCCCATCTTTGTTGCCATCGTTGATGGATAAATTACAACCGACTTAAAGTCGGTGTAAGGTAAGGAAAAGGGGGAGACAGGCAGTGATAAAGCAGCCTTAGCCGCCGCATCTGCCTTGTCATTCCCCCGTATATACATATGACTGGGAAGCCAACAAAGGACAATGTCCTTTTTCGGCCCAGAAAGCTTGTAAATGTCTCCGATTATTGGGTGCACAAGCTGGATGTTATAAATAGCTTGTAATGCGGACAAAGAATCAGAAAATATAATACATTGTTTTAATGAAGTGGAGGACTGAAAGAACTCAAGTGCCTGTAAAATGGCAATGAGCTCTTCTGTGAAAATTGAGGCTGCTGGAGGTAAAGCTACAGATAGAACTTCAGATGGCGTAATAGTAGCGGATGCTACTTTATCACCATCCTTAGATCCATCTGTATAAAAAGGTGAGTATTCCCCATATTTAGACCTTAGTTCAAGGAATTTAGATTGAAAAACTAAAGAACTTGTCTGTGTCTTCTTATTGCTAGATAGACTAAAGTCTATCTGAAATGGAGCAGTTGACCACGGTGGAGTTGTGGTCATGGTGAAGTCCGCAATACTGTCGTAGCTGATACTATCCGCAGACAAAAGGAGTTGAATGCGGACTCCAAAAGAAGAAATAGCACGAGGCTTTGCATAATACAAATGTTCAAAGAAAGGTCTAAATACGGGGCGGTAAGCAGGATGATCTGGTAACGACGCTATCTTGACAGCATATTGCAGTGAAAGTCTGTCACGTCTGACATTAGGAAATGAAATGTAATGTATTAAGGAGCACCAGCACCTAATGGGCTATATGGCTCCAGAATACGATAAAAGTAACCATGTCAAAACAAACCTAAATAAGTAAAAAAAACACAAAACAGATAAAACTAAAACAATATCACAGAAAGAACAAAATTAAAAACCATATCACAGGATAACACAAAAAGGTGCTTTTAAAACCAAAAAAATGGTATTAAAACCAAAAAATAGATCATAAAACAATGACTATGAAATTAAAATTTAAAATATAGATTTGCCTGCTTTAAAAAACCAACAACCTTCTCATACAAATAAATGATCCAGCACGATAGTGCTGTGATCGCAAAGGTTTGAGATGCCTGCACTCAATCAGAATGTGTTTCACTGTCAGGCGGACCTGGCAGTGCTCACAGACTGGTTGAGGCTCTCGCTTGAGCAAATAACAGTTAGTAAGGTGAGTATGACCAAGTCGAGAGCGACACAAAATAACTTCATTTCTCCTATTGGGACAATAGGAGTTGGGCCAATATCCTAAGAGAGGCTTGATGGCGTGAAGTTTATTTGTGTCTGCAGCATCCCAACGTTGCTGCCATCGTTGATGGATAAATGCCCCTACAACCGACTTAAAGTCGGTGTAAGGTAAGGAAAAGGGGGAGACAGGCAGTGACAAAGCAGCCTTAGCCGCCGCAGCTGCCTTGTCATTCCCCCCAAATATCCATGTGAATGGGTAGCCAACAAAGGACAATGTCCTTTTTTGGCCCAGAGAGCTTGTATATGTCTCCGATTATTGGGTGGATGTTATGAATAGCTTGTAATGCGGACAAAGAATCAGAAAATATAATACATTTTGTTTTAAAGATGATGAGGATTGAAAGAACTCGAGTGCCTGTAAAATGGCAATGCGTTCTGCTGTAAAAATAGTTACTGCTGGAGGTAGAGCTACAGATAGAACTTCGGATGGCGTAACAGTAGTGGCTGCTACTACCAAGGAATTTAGAAAAAACTAAAGAACTTGTCTGTGACTTCTTATTGCAAGATAGACTGAAGTCTATCTGAAATGGAGCAATTGACCATGGTGGAGTTGTGGTCATGGTGAAATCCGTAATACGTCTGACATTAAATATGGAAGTACACATTAAACTTAAATTTGGCGAATTGATATTCTCCTGATAATCTGATTAATTCTGTTTTTGAGATGAATGACTATATCATCAAATTCATTAAAGAGAATAACAGTTTTCTCAAATATTGCATATTAAAGAAAACATTCCTGCCAGAATTATTAGAATGAAATGTTAATCATCACTTCATAACCAAAATATTAGCTCTTTGAATGGAAATAAATTTACAAATATCAAAATTGGCACATTTGAAAATAAAACTTCACAATAGTCAATGAAATTATCAATTATGTCTATTGTAATTGAATTAGAATCAGTTTGATGTAATAAGGAGCATTATATTCATCAGTAGACATAACTGATGTTATAGAAATATAATTGAAATCATCTAGAATCTGATGAAAACAAAATACTATAATCTCATAAATAAAATATACAAAGTAATTATAAAGAAAATCACAAGAATTGCATTCATTAGCTGTTTCAATAATTACTTAGCTATGTGAATCCAGATTACAAAGATAATTTTATTCTATAGTTATGACACCAGATATGAAAGTGTTTAATCTAAATTCAATATTTTAGTTTCTTTTCATCTTAAGAGGTAGTATTACTCAATTACAGTGATACTTCAAATATGCCACTGAGCTGTCTATTTTTTTTGTTACCTGAACTAGCAAAAAAATGTCATTTTGGATTTAGTTTAGATTAATTGATTTTGATTTGCAATTTAAAGTATCTGTATTTCTACATTATCCATTAAGATGAAGCATGGTATGAAATTTATCAGAATCACATTTATTTAAAGCAACTATGCTTGAGACGAAAAAAAAAAAAAAAATACACGCTAATATCAGGGCGTCTTCTATCATCACCATAGAAGACGCCCTGACTACTGTGACTATATTTACATCACGTGATACTGTCATGGTCAAACATTAAACTTCGTCGCAATCAATCAATCTCGCCAGAGCCTCGCTCGGTCATTTCCGTGGTACCTCGGCTATTTCCGTAGATTTTCCGATATCAAAATGTCAACAAAGGTACAGAATTTTTGAATGCTCTTATCTCCGCGTAGAATTGACGGATTGGGACAATTTTTTGACACAGTTTATATTTCAATGTCAACTTTATGACAGTTATCTCATTTTTCACAACCTAAACAGTCATGTCTCAAGCATAGTTGCTTTAAATTACAGCATTAAAACTGACCATGAAAATAATACTGTACAATTCTATTTCTTTATAAGATTAAAGATACAGTTCAAAATGGGACTAAATCCTATAAGTTCCTAAAACTATGCCATAGTACCCCTAAAGATAGGGATGAAAAAACTCCTGTAATCAACCTAAAACTATGGAACGACAAATCCAACATCAACATTACAGAAGGTGTAAAAGTAAATATTACTAATCTCATGGTCACTGAGTTTAAAGGGGAAAATGACCTCAATTCCACCCCGCTAACAAAACTAGAGGACAGTCTTCTAAAATCCTATACCTAAATCATGTTTACTGTAGAAAAGCCTTACAAATGTACATCCTATGAAAAAAATCTTTGAAAACTATTACTTATAATTTCATATATAAAACATATATAAAATGAGTGAATGCTTCAGATGTAAGAAAATCATTTTGACTCTTTAAAGTCTTAAAAACATAATCTTCATTTACTAGCACCAATTTAAGTCTTACCAAATTATCACTAATAAGACAAATTTTATATTGAAAATATTGTGTTTATTTACTAGAGCTATCAATTTACTTATCTTTCAGATTTTAGAAGAAGCTACAGAAACCATCATTCAGAAAATCAAAGGCATTAACACGGAGGAGTTAGTATAAATATTATTTTAAATTTGTTTGTCAAGATATTACAGACAAATTCAGATCTATCAATTGTAACACCAGAATAGTTAGAATTTAAAATTTATTTTCTTACCAAAATACTATGAAGAAAAACATTGTTTGACACCACAGAGAAGACATCTTCAATGTGATTCCCATACAGTCTGAATAATAGTCTAACCCATGAATTGATTGCACACCAACACATAACAATATTTTTAATAATTAAAACAAAACAATATATTTTTAATAATTAATACATCTAATGCCTGCCACGGTATTCAATACACTTTCATTCCTCCCATTACTTGCCTCTTTATCTACGATTAAAATTTCATACTTTGAACAAAAGGCGTTTAAAGAAATTTTCAGAAAATTCTGAACATAATCAGGCAATTAATGTTAAATAATGGGGTGGTCAGTGCAACCTACCGTGTAACACTGACGTGAAGGTCAAACTACAGAACATTTTGGTAAAGAAGTTCAAAGATATCAACGACATTAATTGTGACACCGTTGACTCGAAAAACCACAAGATATATAATATGGAATAGCTGTTTACGCTTTGCTTGAGTTTGATAGCTAGCTATTAGCCTCAATTTTTCTATTTTTTCGATATATTGGTACTGGTCTTAGTTAGGGTAGGTAATAGTTAGCTATCAGCCTCTATTTTTCTATTATTCTATAATAGTCTTGTTAGAATAGCTGTAGCCTCTATTTTTATCTTTTTGTATAATAGCCTTAATAAAATAAGTATATCCTCTATTTTTCATCCCCACCCACAGACATAGTGTAAAACAGAGAAAGTCGATAATGCTTTTCGATTGCTGGTAATTCATAAAATAGCATAATTGAACAGAAGTTAAATATACCTTTAATAATAACAATTTAAAAATAAAACAAAATACAAAATATAGACGCACTAATTGAAATTTAAAGCAAATATTGACTTAGCACTTCGTTAGATAATACAAATTATATTATTGATCAAAGAATAAAGGGTCGACGGCAATAACTAAAATATGTTCATCGAAAATGTCTCATGTCTGCAATTTTATCAATTACATGAATTTGCATCAGAATATGTTGAAAGTAGTAGCTGCTCACAAACTATTTTGGTCACATTTCATCAGTAACAAAACAGAAACAACTCAAAAACCATTCATCATTCATGTAGAATGTCTATGGCATGTTCACTGGCTATTTACACTACTTCTAGAGTTTTCATCTTCAATAAGAGTTGATGTATAGGATGTTTGGGTAAGTCCGATTTTCTCAAATTGGGTCCTTGTCTCCTGAGGCAAACACTGAAAATCGACCCGTTTAAACTTGGCTTTCGATAGCCTTTCCACAGCTCCCAAACTGATCATTTGATTCATAAATTCATTAATATGGGCAACAGGGTAAGCCTTGACGGGCCCACCAGCGTAGTCAGGGACTGTGTTTCTTGGTAGCAACTTCTTTTGTGATAATTTGCTTGCTGTCACTGGAGCTGCAGCAAGCGAAATGAACCTTTTTATGGAGGCTGAAAATTTCTGTATGAATTGATCTTCGGTTACCTTAAAATATACATAAATAAAATTAAATACAATGTTAAATTAAATGATAATACGTGTATACATTGTAATGAATAATATATATACCATAATTGGACAGCCAATACTTCTATAAATAGAAAGTAAAGATGTTCTAATGACTTGCAAAAATACCAGTTTGTCCAAAATTAACTCGTAATTAGGCTAATTATGAAGCAGATATCATTGTTTGCGGTACTAAACTCGCTCGGTCGTTAGGTCTCTTTTGATTTAGGTAAGTGAGAGACAGTAAGTAGATTAATAGAATAGATTTGAAAAAAGATGATGAATATAAAGAAATTGAATTTAATGAATAGAATAGATTTTAGATCAAATAAAGATGATAAATATAATCGAATTGAATTTAATGAATAGAATAGATTTTAGATCAAATAAAGATGATGAATATAAACGAATTGAATTTAATGAATAAAATAGATTTTAGATCAAATAAAGATGATGAATATAAACGAATTGAATTAAATTAATAGAATAGATTTCAGATGAAATATGATGAATATAATCGAATTGAATTTAATAATGAATAGAATGGACTTTTGATCAAATAAAGATGATGAATATAAACGAATTGAATTAAATTAATAGAATAGATTTCAGATGAAATATGATGAATATAATCGAATTGAATTTAATAATGAATAGAATGGATTTTAGATCAAATAAAGATGATGAATATAAATGAATTGAATTTAATGAATAGAATAGATTTAAGATCAAATAAAAATGATGAATATAAATGAATTGAATTTAATGAATAGAATAGATTTTAGATGATATATGATGAATATAAATGAATTGAATAGAAGTTAAATAGTTCATAAAAACGGCTTACTTGTGTTCTTTCAGTATAGGCATTAAAGCTAACGTGTAAAACATACAATGTCTGATGAGAATTATGGCAAATTCCATAACTTCTTTGTTGATCAATCTATCAATAGGATTAGGGGTGTTGGTTTCCACTTCCAGTACTGTGGTATACAGTACCTGTAAAACCATGACAAATCGTGCAAGTTGTCCTTGCGCTTTGGAAAATATCCCGGCGATTTCTGGATCATCTTGTGTCTTCATCTTCATCTTGCAACGAAAGGTAAAAAAAATTAAAACTTGAAATAAAAACAACATACAAAATCGTCCACAATTTATATTTTTGAATGACAATTTTGCAAAATAATTATTCCACATTTGGATAAACTTTACAAACCAATTGTGACTATATTTTTATTTATCCATTAAGTATCCAAAATTAGCCATAATATTCCCAGAAAATTAACCCTCATGCTCATATTTGCATGATATGAAATAAGACTTACCTCATCTTCATCAAGTCGACCTTCCATTTCTTCAAAAAAGCCTTTAAACAGCTTTTTTCACTAAGTTGATATTCACTTGATTGGGTGTGATTTCTTCTTAATCTTACCAGTGTTAAAACTGTAAAGAGATTTCGTTTCTTTTTACTGCAATATCCCCTTGACTGAGCATTGCAAACGCAATAGCAGGCTGCATAAATCCTGAAAGATTTTAAAAAATATTTTTGTCAATTCCATGACAGTCAAGTTTGACATTAACAGGTATAAGTTGGTGTATAATAATTATAAGTTTTAATTAATGTAGCGGGGGTTGAAACCAAAGGACGGTAAACAGATATAAACAGTTTATTTACAAGCAAATCAGTAAGAACATTCCAGTTGCTTACAGTTGATCAGTTGAAATATGTAAATATATTATATAAAAACTCTGAAAAGAATAAATGAGGTACAATTTAACAAATCTTACCCTAATTCCTAGGAGTTTTACAAACAAATTACTCTTCTATATCCACATTCACGATATATTATTATGACACTATAAAAATACTATTACAGAGTAAAGACAATTTCAAAGCTGCTGTCTAATTCAAAACATAAAATGAAAAGTCACTAGGAAACAACAACTGCCACCTATATTAAGTAAAACTACTCAAGATTACTAAAGATTACTCATGATGAATGAAAACTGATTAGGAAATAAAACCAAACAGCCAAATATTGGTGGTGGGTGTTCATTCACGTCCATACAAACAATGATACCAGTGGTCATATGTAACCTAGTCAGACAAACTATATTTTGATTCACAAATGCATTTTGGCTCATTATATGTGAGTAAATTTGTATTATAATTACTGAAAACATTTTTATCGTTCTTAGGCTGCCAGTGGGCGTATGTTACCTTGCCTGGCAAGCTATCTTTAGACTGCTCTAAAACAGTAAAATGAAAATTGAGTGCTTTACGGACTTTTTCTTTCTTTTCGATTGGTGACCCCAAATTGCGTAGAAGGAGTCTGATTTTAGTTCTGGGGGTTGTACCATGCTTAGACTGTTCTCTCTCATACTTCTTTCTGTATTTTTCCACCCTTGTTTTTTCTTTATGTAGCTTTTGTTGTAATTTATTGATTTCTGCATACAATTTACTCGTCTTCTGGTTTTGTCGCCTTTTATTTCTTCGTACCAGTGGTTCATTTTGATGTGGTTTGTCTGGAGTGCATGGTGTTGTTAGGGTTATCAAGAGTTTGCTCCTTTCCTTTGATTTCTTTTTTTGTTCTTTCCACGTTTTTCGAGCTCTCTTTTGTTCTCTTGCAGTCATACTGGATACATTTTCTTCAATCTTAAAATAAATTATTGTTGGATAATCATTCATTCATGAATAATTTTCCTTCCTGTTATCAAATATGTCCTTCCTGTTACTCACATACAGTAACAGGGAGGAAAAATAACCTAAAGAAAATAAGATCAAAATATAATAAATTCTCCCATATATAAACATGTCTGAATATAAACATAAACTTCACTACAATTCTCAATTTTTCACCTATTTTGTTTTAATTATTAGAGCTATTTTGACCAAAATATGCTAGTAACAGTAGAGAATCTATAAAAAAAAGTATTCCTTACCTTAAATCACGAAACTGCCAGTAAGTAAAGAATTCTTTCTAGGCAATGAAGGTGACCTCCATTTTAGCATTAATTTATTTAGCCAATAGCCAATGTAGTTTAAGTCACATGATTGGGAGCAGCTATTGAATTATTAATAAATTTCTGTGATAGTAACAGGAAACAAATTACAGACAGGTGTAAAAATGAAATTGTTATCACTTTTCCGGGCATAAGATAAAAAAACAAATTCGGCAATCAATAAAACTGCATTAAAATTTCAAATAACTCAAAACTTGAAAACAAAATGTACACAAACTCATAGAAATATGTATGAAAACAGGAAAACTTTTAAAAAAGGACGACTTATTTTTACAACATAAAGAACTTGAAAACTCATTTTTTGGTTAAAATATATCAAAATGACAAAGTTTATTGTGAATTTAATAATTGGATTGATTAAAGCAATAGAAATGTGCAGGAAAAGTCCATTTTGTCTCTATTTAGAAAAGATATACAAGACTGTAAACCATTGACAGGAATTTTGAAAATATTTGAAAAAGGCCCATATAGGTCTACATGTTGTTTTTTTTTTGTTATCTACTTATTTACAAAAAAGGAAATGATTTATTAGAACCGAGAAGGGGCTATCTCCGCTTCCGGGTTTTGGCTTCTTCACTATGGGCAGATTTTAAGTAAATAACTGAACTTATAAGTGGCGAATCTCGGCTGACTTAAATCGGTGGCGCTTTCTTTACATAACTGTGGCTTGAAAAAAATGGGCGGCTAATGGCAGTGGCTTAATACTGGTGAATTATCCGCCGTCGGTGTCAGTGGCTCTGGGGCTATCATGTTGTCTTTTTGTAGATTAGCATATTTCTTCTTGTAGTGGCTATTGATTAAATCATCATCATCATCTGATGTTAACTCGGCTCTATGCAGATCCCTCTTTTTATACGCCCACATGAAATGTGGAGCGTATATTGTCGTCACCCATGTCCGTCGGTCCGTCGGTCCGTCCGTCCGTCCGTCGGTCCGTCGGTCCGTCCGTCCACAATTGCTCGTTAACACTCTACAGGTCACAATTCTATACGGATTTTGACGAAACTTGCTGATATTCTTTAGTATCACCCAAGGATGAACCCTATTGAAAATCAAAAGAATCGCAAAATATTTCATATGAATTATTGCCCTTGTTCTTTAAAACGCGTTCGATTTTGAGCTTGTTAACACTCTACAGGTCACAATTCTGTACAGATTTTGACGAAACTTGCTGATATTCTTTATTATCATCCAAGGATAAACCCTATTTAAAATCAAAAGAATTGCAAAATATTTAATATGAATTATTGCCCTTGTTCTTTAAAACGTGTTCGATTTTGAGCTTGTTAACACTCTACAGGTCACAATTCTGTACAGATTTTGACGAAACTTGCTGATATTCTTTATTATCACCCAAGGATGAACCCTATTGAAAATCAAAAGAATCGCAAAATATTTAATATGAATTATTGCCCTTGTTCTTTAAAACGCGTTCGATTTTGAGCTTGTTAACACTCTACAGGTCACAATTCTGTACGGATTTTGACGAAACTTGCTGATATTCTTTATTATCATCCAAGGATAAACCCTATTGAAAATCAAAAGAATCGCAAAATATTTAATATGAATTATTGCCCTTGTTCTTTAAAACGCGTTCGATTTTGAGCTTGTTAACACTCTACAGGTCACAATTCTGTACGGATTTTGACGAAACTTGCTGATATTCTTTATTATCACCCAAGGATGAACCCTATTGAAAATCAAAAGAATCGCAAAATATTTAATATGAATTATTGCCCTTGTTCTTTAAAACGCGTTTGATTTTGAGCTTGTGAACACTCTACAGGTCTCAATTCTTTTCGGATTTTGACGAAACTTGTTGAAATTGTTTATTATCACACAAGAATGAACCCTATTGAAAATCAAAAGAATCAGAAAATATTTAATATGAATTATTGCCCTTGTTCTTTAAAATGCGTTCGATTTTGAGCTTGTTAACACTCTGCAGGTCACAATTCTTTACAGATTTTGATGATACTTACTGAAATTGTTTATTATCACACAAGGATGAACCCTATTGAAAATCAAAAGAATTAAAAAATATTTAATATGAATTATTGCCCTTGTTCTTTACAACGTATTTGATTTTTAACTCCAAAAGTCACATTTCCTTATAGATTTTGATGAAACTTGCTGATATTGTTAATTTATCAATAAAATTGGAAAATATTGAATTATATGAATTATAGATTATTCCCCTTGTTCTTCAAAACATATTTGATTTTAAGCACTAATGGATTTTGACAAAACTTGCTAAAATTATTTAAAATATAAAAATTCAAAAAAATTATCATCAGTCTCTAAAACACATGTTATTTCCTGGCAGACATTCTAAAAGACACTAGGCCTATAGTACTCCATGCACTCTAAAGACACTCTTCTTGATATATATTGAAATAATTATTACTCAAGGTGAAAGGGATGAACTTAATTGAATTTTTGTAGCCTAATATTTAAAGACATAATAGGTTTCATAGATTTGGTTAAAAGCACTTTTCAATCAGATGTCTTTGTCGTGAGAAATGGATTTTTAGATTGAATATTAAAAGTAAAAATTATTTAAAAAAACAAAACAAATCAGAAAATAAATATAATCATTTGACATGTCAGTAATATGCTACCATACATATTATGGCATCATAAGATACTATAAATAGACTTAGTGGAAAACCCAACAAGACAGTTATCCAATCAGAGCTCAGTAGTCATGTGACATTCCAGCATGTTTCTTCATTTTAGAAAATTTAATTCAACAGAAAGGTTTGCTTAGTAATTAATTTTGTAGTGTTACCTAATACAAAAATGAAATTCTCTATAGTTTAAAGGGAAAACAGGAGTAGGCTAAGGGGAGTAGGCTTAGGGGAGTAGGCTTCATTAAATTATGTCATTCATCAATATTGGTCAAGGGGGAAAGGTTTCTTTGCATGTTGATTTGAATTGTTGAATTATATCAGTAGGGTACAATCAACCATGTCAGGCTGCATTATTATGGGGTCTGTATTTTGCCAACTTGCCCATTTTTTTATTACTTGAAAGATACATTCAATATTGGTCAAGGGGGAAAGGTTTCTTTGCATGTTGATTTGAATTGTTGAATTATATCAGTAGGGTACAATCAACCATGTCAGACTGCATTATTATGGGGTCTGTATTTTGCCAACTTGCCCATTTTTTTTATTACTTGAAAGATACATTCCATATTGGTCAAGGGGGAAAGGTTTCTTTGCATGTTGATTTGAATTGTTGAATTATATCAGTAGGGTACAATCAACCATGTCAGACTGCATTATTATGGGGTCTGTATTTTGCCAACTTGCCCATTTTTTTATTACTTGAAAGATACATTCCATATTGGTCAAGGGGGAAAGGTTTCTTTGCATGTTGATTTGAATTGTTGAATTATATCAGTAGGGTACAATCAACCATGTCAGACTGCATTATTATGGGGTCTGTATTTTGCCAACTTGCCCACAGTAGCCTACATTTCAATATTATTCAAGATTTTGCAATATCACAAGCTAATTTATCAACTATAAACTGACAGTGATAATAATTTGGAATGCTAACATAATTATATTTTAAAATTTTAGATTAAGTTTATTCTATGCCAAGAACAAAGAAGCAGAGTAAATTATCCAGACAAAAGAAGCAGAAAGAGTTGATGTCTGCATTGAGGGAGAAAAGAGACATAAGTGATGACTCTAACCTCAATGCAGATTGCTTTCCAGATGTAGTGGAAGAGATATCCATTGCAGATGATGGAAAGTCTAATGATGAAGATGTCCGGCTTTTTCCAGATGTAGTGGAAGAGATATTCACGGCAAATGATGGAAATGTCGGGCTATTTCCAGATGTAGTGGAAGAGAAATCTGCTGCAGATGATGGAATTTCTTATGATGGAAATGTTGGGCTATTTCCAGATGTAGTGGAAGAGATATTCAATACAGATGATGGAAATGTCAGTCCCACAAATGAGATGAATTCAGATGTAATGGAAGGAAATCCTTCTGTTACAGATGATAGTTCTAAAAAAATGGGTGAAAACTTGAAAAAATATTTTAAATTTGAAGAAAAGCAGACAAAGGTGATTCGACTGAAAGGGTTAAAATCAGATCAAGCAAACAGTCGAAAGAGGTATTATAAAGAATACAAAAATTTGAGAAGAGCTGATCCTGAATTCAGAGCAGCTGAAAGAGAAAGGGAAGTCTGTCGTAAACAGACTAAGAGAGCTGAAACTGAATTCAGGGCAGCTGAAAATTTGAAAGGAACTCCCAACAAGAGGAGAAAAAGAAATGAAAATCCTGATTACAGGGATTTGGAAAAAGAGGTTGGTTCTAAACAGTCAAAGAGAGCTGATCTGCGATTCAGGGCAGCTGAAAATTTGAAAGGAACTCCCAACAAGAGGAGAAAAAGAGTTGAAAATCCTGATTACAGGGATTTGAAGAAAGAGGTCAGAGCTCAAAGAACCAAAAGAGCTGATCCTGCTGTAAGAAAAGTTGAAAGAGAAAGGGAAGTCTATGGTAAACAGACAAAACGAGCTGATCCTGAATTCAGGGCAGCTGAAAGAGAAAGGGAAGTCTGTGGTAAACAGACAAAAAGAGCTGAACCTGAATTCAGGGCAGCTGAAAGAGAAAGGGAAGTCTGTGGTAAACAGACTAAACGAGCTGACCCTGAATTCAGGGCAGCTGAAAATTTGAAAGGAACTCCCAATAAGAGGAGAAAAAGAGTTGAAAATCCTGAATACAGGGATTTAAAGAAAGAGATTGGTTCTAAACAGTCAAAGAGAGCTGATCCTCGATTCAGGGCAGCTGAAAATTTGAAAGGAACTCCCAACAAGAGGAGAAAAAGAGTTGAAAATCCTGAATACAGGGATTTGAAGAAAGAGGTTAGTGCTAAAAGTGCCAAAAGAGCTGATCCTGAATTCAGGACAGCTGAAAGAAAAGATGAAAATATGTCTAAACTTTTTCGAAGACAGAATAAAGAAATGTCATCAACTGATAAATTGATTGCTGAATTTCATAAAAATATTGAAAATGGGCCTACTTATGTATGTGTGTCTTGTCACCAATTATGGTTCAGACATAGTGTAAAAGCATGCCTTAGTATGCTGAATTCAAATGAAACTGCAGAGCTTTGTTTGACGAATGATGGATGGGTATGTGGTACATGTGAAAGGTACATAAAGAAGAACAAAATTCCACCTTGTTCGATTGAAAATGGAATGAATTTTCCAGATAAACCGAACAATTTGGAATTATACCCTTTAGAATGGAGACTTTTGTCTCCAAGAATACCTTTCATGAAGGTATATGCTGCCCCTAGGGGAAAGCAGAAGAAAATTCGCGGAAATGTTGTTAATGTGCCTGCCAATGTCACTACAACTGTCCGAATGTTGCCTAGAGCAACAGATGATACAATGACTATTGCAGCTCAATTAAAAAGGCAATTGAAATACAACCATGCTGTGATGACTGAAAACATTCGGCCCTACAAAATTAGAGAAGCTGCTGAATGGCTTCAAAAAAATGGAACTTTATATAAAAAAGAAGGCATTTGCTTTGAAGAAAATTGGAATCAGTATCTTGAAAATCAAGACAATGGAGAAGTCTTGAATGATTCTGAATTTGACGAGATTCCAGTAGTCGTAGACTCTGATCTCAAGAAAGATGATGGAAATGATAGAAAGGAGGATCTTGAAAATCAAGACAATGGAAAAGTCTTGAATGATTCTAAATTTGACGAGATTCCAGTAGTCGTAGACTCTGATCTCAAGAAAGATGATGGAAATGATAGAAAGGAGGATCTTGAAAATCAAGACAATGGAAAAGTCTTGAATGATTCTAAATTTGACGAGATTCCAGTAGTCATAGACTCTGATCTCGAGAAAGATGATGGAAATGATGAAAAGTCTCTAGCACAATCTGATGAAGATAACTGGAGTGAAGATGAAGGTGATGTAGAAGTTGCAAGCTCTAAAGACACACTTCTTACATCACCAGACTTTATTGAGAATGATGAGAAAGAGAGAGTTCATAATTTTGCTCCAGGAGAAGGTAACTTTCCTTTGAGTATATTTATGGACAAAAACTCTGAAGAACTTGCATTTCCAAACATTTTCTTTGGGAAAGGTCGAACTGTAACTTCTGATAGACCTACTAAGGTTTATTACAGTGAAATTTGTAAATCCGAATTGAGAAGGGATGATCGAAGGGCAGCCAATTGCATTGACAACATTTTTTTTAAGTTAAAAAAGTTGCAAATGAAGACATTGCTTGGTAGTGCTCAAATTGCCCTTCGAAAAAACAAAACTGATGGACGGAAAATAACAGTTGGAGATTTAAAAAATTCAGCCACTGTTAAAAATTTGATAAATTTTGATGATGGATATATGGTGTTAAAAACACTAAGAGGTTCACCTCCTTATTTCAAAAAGGCTCAAAGCGATTTATTTGCTATGATTAGGCAGCTGGGGCCTGCAACTTTTTTTTGTAGTTTCTCAGCTGCTGAAACTCGTTGGAGACACTTGTTACGCATTCTTGGTAGAGTGCAAGATAACAAAGAATATACTAATGATGAGATTGATAACATGGATTGGGAAACGAAAAGTAGATTGGTGTCTTCGGACCCTGTAACTTGTACTAGGCAATTTGACTTCCAGGTCAAACTGCTTTTTAAAGATGTTCTAAAGAAAGAAAACTCACCTATTGGAAAAGTCACAGACTATTTTTATAGAGTTGAATTCCAACACAGAGGCTCACCACATATTCACACATTGTTGTGGTGTGCGGAAGCTCCTGTGTATGGTGAAAGTAGAAATGATGAAATTTGTAAATTTGTAGATTCTACAATTACGTGCAGTAGAATGATGGACGATGAAAATTTGGCAGAGTTTGTGAAATATCAAACTCACAAGCATTCACACACTTGTAAAAGAAAGAATCAGAAAACTTGTCGGTTTGGTTTTCCCAAGCCTCCTATGAAAGAAACTAAAATTTTAGAACCACTTGAATGTGATTTTCCACATGCCCAAAAGTGCAAGGAAAGTTATGGAAAGATGAAACTAGTCATGGATGACATGATTGAGGGAGAAGACATAAATTTTGATGAATTTTTAGAAAAGGTAGATTTGAAATATGATGACTATATTCTAGCAATTAGATCATCAATTTCACATCCTACTGTATTTTTGAAGAGAACTCCCTTTGAACTAAGGGTGAATGCTTACAACACCAAATTATTGGACTGTTGGCAAGCAAATCATGACATTCAATTTGTATTAGATGTCTATGCCTGTGCAATGTACATTGCTTCGTACATAGCAAAATCACAAAGGGGCATAAGTGACATTTTACGCAAAGCTTGTGAAGAAGTTAGAAAGGGAAATACTGGTATCCGTGAGCAAGTAAAGGCAATCGGAAATAAATTTTTGAATAATGTTGAAATTAGTGCCCAGGAGGCTGTTTACATTATACTACAATTATCTATGAGAAAATCATCTAGAGAAGTTGTATTTGTAAACACGTCTCCTCCTAATGATAGAGTGAAACTCCTCAAAACTAAAGAACAGTTAGAGGAGTTAGAAGATGATGATGAAGATGTGCAGTCTAGCAATATGATCGCTAGATATAGCAAGAGACCTAAGAAATTAGAAGACATAACACTAGCACAGTTTGTGTCATCATATGATAAAAGGAAACGTTACATTAAACGTTCTAAAAATGTTGAACTTGAAACTTTGGTTGAAAATGCTGAAGAACATGACTCTGATTCTGATGAAGATGATGAAACAAACAAATCGTTAAAACGATCTGTTCCTAGGGTGATAAGATATGTCAATTTTAACATTGATAAAGATCCAGAGAAATATTATAGAGAGTTGCTTATGCTCTATACTCCCTGGAGAGATGAATTTGTAGACCTTATAGGAAATCATATTTCTTATGCTGAAAGGTTTGAAGAAGTAAGAGATAAAGTAGGATCTCAGCAGGTTCTGTTTGAAAATAACAGATCTGCTGTTGATGCAGCTATGATTGCTGAAAAAGATAACTTGGATGATGCCTGGGACAAAGAAGTTCCTTCAGGTCAACAGCCTGAGAGGGAAGATGAACAGGAAGAACAGGCTGATATGGATGTACTGAAAGAGAAGGGTGAGCCTGTTAAATTTGAATATGACATTGGTCCAGATCTTGGTATACCCAAACAAGATACTGAAGATGCCATAAAATTGTATGAAATGCCAGAAAATGAGTATAGGCATTTGATGAGAGCTCTGAATGTAGAGCAGATGAAATTTGTAAATGACACATTACGTGTCATTAAGACATCTGAAAACCAAGTTTTTAGATTTTTGAGTGGTGGGGCTGGTGTAGGTAAAAGTTTTGTTACTACGGCATTGTATCAAAGTTTACTACGCTATTATAAGTCAAAAGCTGGTGATGACTATCAGACGATAAGACAGTTACTGTTAGCACCAACTGGTAAAGCCGCATTCAATATTAAAGGAAATACAATCCATAGTGCTTTGAAGATTCCAGCCAATCAAAATCTGGAATATAAAAGTTTAGATTGTAGTAGATTAAATACCATTCGAACACAGCTCGGAGGTTTGAAAGTGGTATTTATCGATGAGATATCTATGGTTGGAAATAGAATGATGAATTTCATTAACAGAAGATTGCAAGATATTAAAGGATCTCCTTTAATATTTGGAGGAGTACATGTCATTGCAGTCGGAGATTTGTTTCAACTGAAACCTGTCTTTGATTGCTATGTATTCCAAAATTTGAATAATTTGTATGGCCCTCTTGCCAGTAATTTGTGGAAAGATAATTTCAAAATGTATGAATTAACAGAAATTATGAGACAAAAAGATAGTAAGAAATTTGCAGAAATGTTGAACAGGCTCAGAGAAGACAACTATGTCTCTAAAGATCAAAAGATGGAAGATATGGAACTTTTTAAAACAAGAGTTCTAACTAATGATGGCAACTACCCATATGATGCTCAGCACCTATTTGTCAGTAATAAAAAGATGGATGAGTTCAATAATAAGATCTTTGAACAGATGAGTGGTGATAAATATATCATCACAGCTAAAGATAGCGTTGTTGGTTCAGAGGCACGGGCTGTTGAAAAAGCTCTGTTGGCCAATGTTCCAGATGATCCAAGGAAAACTATGCAATTACACAAACATCTAAATCTAGTAATAGGTATGAAGTGTGAATTGTGTATAAATGTGAAAACTGATGATGGCTTGACAAATGGTGCTGATGGAACTGTAATGTTCATTGAAGCACCAAATAGACGTACTGCAGTAGGTAACATTGTATGGGTAGAATTTAGAGATGAGATAGTTGGCAAACTAACTCGGAACGATTTGAAGAATTTGTACAAACCAAATATGAATAAAATTTGGACTCCAATCTTACCTGTTTCCCGACAGATTAGGATTGGTAGATTTAAGAATGCAGAGTTGATGAGGACTCAAATTCCCCTGAGACCTTCAGCTGCTAAAACTGTGCATAGATCTCAAGGAGATACTCTTGACAAAGTGGTTGTTGATTTTAGAGGAATGACAATGGCTCATATTCATTATGTTGGATTGAGTCGGGTTAAAACTCTAGAAGGCTTGAATATTGTAAATCTTGCTGAAGACAAGATAAAAATTAGCATGGAGGTGAAAGAAGAAATGCTATCACTAAGAAAGGAAAGGAAATTAGAAATTGAAGAATTTGATTCTCATGTTACTGATGATGACTCCCTGATAGTCATTTATCATAATGTGAGATCATTACAAAAGTATATTGAAGATGTGAAATTGAGTCATGTTGTCAATAAAGCACATGTTGTAATATTGTCTGAGACTCGATTAAAACTGAAAAATGATAATTTGTATGCTATACCAGGTTTCTCCCTGTATAGAAATGATGCTCTTACATCTAGCAATACGAACCATCATGGTTTAGCTGTGTATGTAAAATCTAATGTTGTGAAGAATGGTGACGTTAATGTTCAGCCCATGAACATACAAGATGTTGAAATGAGCTTATTATGTCTGTCAGTTAGACTTAATAATTGTCTTAAGAATGTGAATATTTTGGGTGTTTACAAGCCACCAAAAACCCCTGTAGTAAATTTGTTGTCAGCTATAGAAAATGTGAAAAGTGGTTGGAAATTTGAAGACTATTCATTAATACTTGGAGATTTCAATATCCAATTGAATAGTAAAGAATACGTTAGATTGAATTCTAATTTAAATGGTATGCAACAGTGTATTCTGGAGCCTACTACTGATGCTGGAACTACTATAGATTTGCTCTTTAGTAATGTACCTTGTGAATTTAGAAAATGTGGTATCATTGAGAATTATTTCTCCGATCACAAATTGATATACTCAATTATTGCATCCAAAAAGATGACTTTTGATGCACCTAAATTAGAAAGGCATAGAGTAATTCCGGAAAGAATTATTCTAGAAAAAAAATTTGAAAGGAAATTTGCTAAAAAGATCAGCAAATGTAAAGTTGAGAAAAATGATGGAGCTGTAATAGCTCTTGATTTGATCTGCTGTCGAGGGTTTGGTTATTCTTTAAAGGAAACTGACCTCAACACTCTTGCTGGAAATAACTGGTTAAATGATCAGGTTATAAATTTCTATATGAAAATTTTAGAAAGGGACGAAAATTTGATTGGAACAGATGTAACTGTTCTGGATACATTTGCTTATCTACGAATTGAGAACAACATGCAGGCTGCTGTTGATATGTTTACAGACCACAATCTGTTGACATATAGTAAGATATTGATACCAATACATACACCACACCATTGGAGTTTGGTTGTTGTATTTGTTAATAGCAAAACCATAAAATATTATGATTCTGTGGTTCACAAGGAAATCGGTTATAAATGTATGAGAAATGTAACAGATTTCCTACTTATGTTGGAAAATATTCAGCCTTCAAACTGGATACAAATATATGAGAATGAAACTACGTTGCAATTAAATGGATATGATTGCGGTGTTTGTACTTGTATGAATGCCTGGTTGGTATTAGAAGGACGTAGTTTGAGGGTTCGAAGACAAGAAATTGCAAAGTTTCGTAAACGAATGATCAGCCAAATAAATACATTTAGGTTGTGAAATGAATACACATATTACATTATGTGTATGCTTATGATGGAATGGTGTGGATGAGATGGCTATTAGGGGAGTTGGGAGGCCATCTTCTTATTGATTGCATTGTGAAATAATACTTTATTTTACAAATAAATTTGATGGAATGGTGTGGATGAGATGGCTATTAGGGGAGTTGGGAGGCCATCTTCTTATTGATTGCATTGTGAAATAATTCTTTATTTTACAAATAAATTTGATGGAATGGTGTGGATGAGATGGCTATAAGGGGTGTTGGGAGGCCATTTTCTTATTGATTGCATTGTGAAATAAATCTTTATTTTACAAATAAATTTGATGGAATGGTGTGGATGAGATGGCTATAAGGGGTGTTGGGAGGCCATCTTCTTATTGATTGCATTGTGAAATAATTCTGTATTTTACACATAAATTTGATGGAATGGTGTGGATAAAGTGGATAGATATATCAGATGTTGGAACTGGAAGCTATAAAATATTGATGGATATGTCTCAAATAATTCTAAGATAAGTACATTATTTTACATTCAAATTCCTGGTAAAATGTTATTGCAAAGATTCTGTTTCTTGGGCCATTGTCTGTTTGAGTTGAGGTAGCTTGGCTGTCACCTAGTTTGTAAGTGTGTTGAGATTGCTTGGCTAAAATAGTGTTAAATCGACAAATTCTTCTTCAAAAATATACTTTCACAATTTTCCATAGGATTACAAGGTTTAAGTTTAAAGGAGTACATTATTCTATTGATACCATAGATTTGATGGAATGCTGTGGATGAGATGGCTATATGTGATGCTTGAATCTATAGAATATTGATGGCTATATCTCCAATAATTCAAAGATAAGTATTTTACATTATTTTACACTCAAATTCCTTGTGAAAATGTGAATAGTGGTACTGCAAAGATTCTGTTTATGGATTGTTGAAATAGCTTAGCTGTTCCTTTGGTTGAAAGTTTGTAGAAATAACTTGGCTGTTACCTAGATTATACATGTATTGAGATAACTTTGCTGTGTTAAAATAACTTGTCTGTCACCTAGGTCTACTACACGAAATAGAGTTTGATGTATCAAGTGAAATCAAGTTCAAAGGAGTGCAATACCATAGATAAGTGTATAATATTATTTTTTTCTGCAATAAGTTGTCATCTTAAATAAATTGCTAAACATAAACAAAAAAATATCATATATATATTGGTGACAGGTGTTCATTTATGTCCATACAAACAATGCTACCAGTGGTCATATGTAACCTAGTCTGACAAACTATATTTTGATTCACAAATACATTTTGACTCATTCTATATGAGTAAATTTGTATTATAATTACTGAAAACATTTTTATCATTCTTAAGCTGCCAGTGGGCGTATGTTACCTTGCCTGGCAAGCTATCTTTGGGTGTAAATGTTGGATCTCTAACAGAATCATCCGAGTCGAGCGATTCATCATCTGAAACACCATCCATATTTTCCGGTACGTTACCAAATAGCTGATCCACTGTTGGACTATCTGATCTATCAATATTATTAGCCACATCTGTATGGATTGTCTGTTGAACAGGTGATGTGCTTGAAATTAATGATAGTTGTACTAGTCGTTTACCACGGGAAAGGCTGTTATTTGAAGACATTAAATGTTTTTGGTTGAGATCACTGTTATGAAGTCGTTAATAAACGATCTGAAACATAAAAAAGAAAATCATTTTATTTCATTTGGTCTATTTTTAATTACAAATCGGAGATTCAAAATGTCGTATGTCAGACAAAATATCAGTTAAAAAATAAATAACAATATGTCGTATCTAATAAAACTTAGAAAAAGGGACAGATTTGGAAAATCAGTGGTGATCAATAATGCTTCAATGGTATTTACATAATAATTGATGAAAGAATTAATGTTTCTGTTATGGAAAAACCATACTAGAATACACATTTGCATTTTACCGCCAAGAAACTTAAGGCTATGGCAATGTCAGTCTAATATTGGCTAAAAATACTCTTGTGGTAGTTAAGTGAGAAGCTAGGTACCAGCAAATGAAAATACTGGTGTTTTGTTACATTTTTGACAAAACAGCTGCTCTTGAAAAATTTGGTGCTTTCATCAAAAAAAATTCCGAGATACGATCTTATAGCATTTCAATTTTTAGCGAATCAATATACGATTTTTGGACACATGATCACAGAACAATTTTTAATTGGGTTAGACTTACGACTAGTATATGAAAAGTTGCGCCTTTTGATTTAGAATTCAATAATGCAATAAAAAGTTTTTACGATATTTTTTAGATACGACCTTTGACTCTTCACCGACTATATGTAGACAAGATCTGCCAAACTCAAAATGATATGAATTCCTAAGGACTATAACTAAATTATGTACATTATCTTCCTTTCTGTTTTCTATATATAGGACATAGTCTCACTACATTACGGATCGTATCGTTGACTTTCAAACGCTAATAATTATTAAATAAACGTTAAATATTACCCAAAGGCTAAAATATATAGTAAAGGACCAACAGGTTACAGAATTTATGCAAGTACCTGTAAGCGAGGTGGATAACATTTATTTTTTACATAATTTAGTGTTCCAATATCAATCAAATAAGGTAATATTTGTATTTGACCCAGTGTTAACACTAACACGGAATTTGACCTCACCCATTGTTAAAAGAATACAGACATAATGGATTCATAAAAGAAATTTGATTATAACCAAACTCTATCGACACAACATACACCCTTGTGCATATTAATTGACTCAAACAGTGAAAAAGACGATTTACATCAAAATGATAAGTTTTTTTCATAATTTTGTATGGTTTTCTCTCATTTTAAGATGAAGTATGTCTACTTATATTGTAGAAGCCATATCAGCATCATCATCCCAATGCCATACCTTTCTCCTTTACTATGTACGTCAAAAGCCATGACCGATAATAGTACTAGAAATACGGACAAATTTGATTGGAGACAATATTCGACACGTCCCAATGAAAACCTCTGGGAGAAACACGTTTGCGCACAAAATCAAAAGTTTCATTTGCGCACAGTATACATCTGCGCACAAAAAAGCTCGACAATTGCGCACAAATTATAGTCTACATTTGCGCACATCTAGATTAGATATAAACCATGAAATCTAAAATATTAGGGTGACTTTGGTAGAACATTGTACTTAATTGTTTATGGAAACTCTCACATCCATTTGTATTACGCTTGGTAGTTAGATTAGAATCAGCCCATAAAATAACATAACAGGAAATCTGGCGTTTACGTCGACATACGTTTTCAGGATATAGTCTGCAAACAACATAGCTGTTTCATCTTCCGGTGCTTGGGACAAAATGTCAAACGCAAAGGAATCCGCCACGTCACAAGGATCAAGATAACTTAAACCGAAGAAAGATTTAAGCCACTTGCCAACAGCAGAATCTGGATCCTTATAAGCGTTCGTCAATCCAAGACTCTGGATTTTCCTGAACCATGCTTGTCCAAGATGGAATTGACAAGTCTTTATAACCAAGTTAGGCCAAAGTGTACGTGCTGCCTCAAATACAGCTGGTTCAAAATCCAGATGTAGAATATTAATGTGAAGATTGATGGCATTCTCCAAGCACGATTCTTTAAGAAGTTTGAACATGTTGTCATAACAGTCTCGTCCCTTTCCAGGAAGCAGAACGAAAGCACAAGGTACACACTGCACATTCTTGTAGACAAGAATTGTGTACAATCGATAAATATTATATAAATGTTGTGCGCAATCGTAACATAGATTAATTAGTTTCTTTTGAAAAAATGTGCGCAAATGTCGACCCGAATTCTCGGGTGATTTGTGCGCAAATGTCGACCCAATTAGTAATTTTGTGCGCAAATGTCTTGCACCCAAACCTCTATCACAAATAACCGACCTTTACGCATGCAAGCTCATAGAGATCATAATTATAATAGACTAAATAGGCCCTACGCTATAGATGACGTATAAGCAAAACGACGTCACCGTCTATTATAAGATATCTATGTGCAAGCTATTTATTTCTTATCATCCAGCCGTCGAATGAATTCCAAATTTTATTCATTGGTTAACCAAGACTACGTTGTAATAGTCGCCATATATAACTCTATGGCCATAACTCGATATTACAGTACATGTGATTGGATCCTATTATTAGTTACACTGTAATTGATGACAACTGTCCGAGATTCACTCGGGGTTATCTGTCAAGGTATTAGATGTACGGTAGTTAAAGAGAATAACTTGACCACGGGAATATGTATCAGCATGGAATTGATTAATTTTGGGACTTTGCTACCGCAAAGTCCCAGTTTTTTATCGAAATGTTTCCATTTTTTTTTTTCGTTTTTTACACAGGGCACACAGCCTAAACTGCAACAGCTGCAGCAACCTTTTTACACATTTTGAGGTCCATTTGTGGAAGGGTATTGCATAAATATAAATGGGAAGATTTTTGCAAAAGTGCAAATTGCACATTGCAACATGAGCAAAAACAGGTTTTTCGACTCTGGAAGCAACATTTTTTTTTCGATTTTGCTCGGGTTTTCATTTTTGGAATCTGTGACTAAATTCCGATGTCATATGAGTTAAAAAAATTTCAAATTTCGAAAATTCGTAGCATACATTTTTTGGCCGATTTTCGAAATTTTGGGACCATTTTTTTTTTTTTTCGGATTGATCTTTGGCCGCCATTTTGATTTTCCTGAAACATTCCGATTTTTATTCAGCCAATTTGGCTGAACCGAATTTCAAAAATTTGGTGTCAAATGAAGGAACATAAAAATTGGAGAAAAATGTTGGAAGTGGATTTTTGAATTTCGAATTTGCTTTTTTGCAATTTCCGGTTGAATTTTTTCAATTTTTGAAAGCATATATCTCGTGACCTTGACCTTTGGTAGGTCAAAGGTCATCGACCTTGGCTACCTGATGATACTTTAATATTTGACCTCCGATATCAACTTCCGGTTTTATAGCTGTCCAAAAATAGCCAAATTCGCAACTTTGTACTGCTCCTACAGGTGACCTAATTAACCTAGAGGGTTCATTTTTGCATATTCGGAATGGGCTTCATGAGCTCTTTCGAGCGATATATCACACTGTATTGTAATGCAAAATTTGATTTTTTTTAAATTTTGCAATTTTTGAAACCTTTACCCGATATTTTGAATATACTGACATTAATAAATGCACATCTCATGATCTTTTACGTTCAGAGGCTTTAGATTTGGAACATAATTAAACATACCCATATAAATGTATCCATCAAAAAAAAAATTCACGTGGGCGTGGCACATTCGGGTTAAATTTTCATTTGGTTTACATTTTGTTGTCTGGAAAAAATATATATAGTGTAAGCGTGGACAAGCACCCTTTCAATGCTGACCAGCTACCTTCGACCACATGTGATCGGAAAACCTCTCTTTTTATCTGTCAGGATGTATAGAGAGTTAGGTCTAAATTTAATCCGGAATCCACCATTTCTACATGATTTACTTTGCAAATTAGGCCAACGATCATCAGCTCTATTGATCTGATCTTAAATATGGGAGATAACTCCTGAAGGCTTGAAAAATCATCATTCAAGAAACTGATTAATGGGAGACAACTCCAATCTGCCTAATACGACTCTGTGTAAGACTTATGCCATTAATACTGGGCTGTCATTGTTTAGGTTTCTGGTTATGCCTTGGTTGTGCTCCTGTGCACATTAAATACAAATTTCCCATTAACTCCTGCGTTTCCGGACTCTCCTATAAGTTTAACTCTCAAAGGCCTAGGTAGACAAAAGAGGAAAGGACCCCCACACACTGACTACACTGCCGAGTCCTTGATCTCTTTAATTCGATGGGATACGTTTGCCTCTTTCCTTCCTAAGACTGAGGAACTTTTATTTGGAAAATGTCGTGTTCTGCTATTAGGGATTAAATCATACAACTATATTCTTAGGACAAGATAGATTCTTTTATTAGCCTTTGTACAAGAGAGTCATTCTATTAAGATGGATACTGACATAACACTGCTCACTAGGTGACGTGACTTCCTAGTGTGGAATTTACCGTAAGCATACTAAAAGTCGATAAACTACAGAAAAGGACATAAGTAAAGCTCTCCAGCTCTCCAAAGCATAACCAGATCCACTTTACATAATGGCCAGCATAGGGTGCCGTGCATACACTCAAAGCTGATGATTAAGAACAACAAGAATATTCCTCCAAAAATAGTCTGTAAAATATATTCACAAATCTCCTTTAGCGATATATGGAATCGCAGTAACATTCATATACACCGCCAAACGACGACAAAGACAACAGCTACTGTAAAAGGCCGCACTTATATTTTGGAATATAATAATAGTTATGTTTCATCAAGCTAACTTCCTTCCGTTCTATTCTGCGAGGTAGCCTAGTCTACGCTCGGCTGATCCGACAATAAATTTATCGCTAACATGGTGAATTCTTATCTCGAAATGTTCAATTTTAGATTTTGACCTTTGTTACATATATTATTGTATAGCTGGTTAACCAATGGATGTAAAGACTTAAGGCATTATTAGATATATTAATATTGATAAAGTCACAACAAAAACATTGACGTGGGCGTGGTACATCCGAGTGAAATTTAATTTTGTAGAATTTAAAATGTTTTCAAAAATGACGTTGCCTACAGTTACAGCATTGCTTTAGTCAGCTCATGTGAAAGGCTCGTTGATTTCGGCCTTGTAGTTAAAAAAAAATAGCGATGGCCATCGTAATACGCCCACTTTTGTATTGGCAGCTAATTTATCCGGGAGGTTAACAAGTGTTATCAGTAAATGAAAGAGCAGTAAGTTGCAAATACTTTGTTTATAAAAATGTATAGTCGTAATGGATGCTAAATCAGTAGGGCATTAATTGTCAATAAAATAGCAAGTAAGCTTACCCTTGTAGCTAATACAGTTGTTAGACTTCTTACTATCAATTCACTCAATAAAATAGCATGTAAGGTTACCCTTATAGCTGACTCAGTATTATATTTTAACCAGGGGGTTTGATACCCAACTAAGTTCACTCAATAAAATAGCATGTAAGGTTACCCTTATAGCTAACTCAGTATTATATTTTAACCAGGGGGTTAGATACCAAACTAAATTCACTCAATAAAATAGCATGTAAGGTTACCCTTATAGCTAACTCAGTATTATATTTTTACCAGGGGGTTAGATACCCAACTAAATTCACTCAATAAAATAGCATGCAAGGTTACCCTTATAGCTAACTTAGTATTATATTTTAACCAGGGGGTTTGATACCCAACTAAATTCACTCAATAAAATAGCATGTAAGGTTACCCTTATAGCTAACTCAGTATTATATTTTTACCAGGGGGTTAGATACCCAACTAAATTCACTCAATAAAATAGCATGTAAGGTTACCCTTATAGCTAACTCAGTATTATATTTTAACCAGGGGGTTTGATACCCAACTAAATTCACTCAATAAAATAGCATGTAAGGTTACCCTTATAGCTAACTCAGTATTATATTTCTACCAGGGGGTTAGATACCCAACTAAATTCACTCAATAAAATAGCATGTAAGGTTACCCTTATAGCTAACTCCTAACTCAGTATTATATTTTAATTAGGGGGTTAGATACCCAACTAAATTCACTCAATAAAATAGCATGTAAGGTTACCCTTATAGCTAACTCAGTATTATATTTTAACCAGGGGGTTTGATACCCAACTAAATTCACTCAATAAAATAGCATGTAAGGTTACCCTTATAGCTAACTCAGTATTATATTTTAACCAGGGGGTTTGATACCCAACTAAATTCACTCAATAAAATAGCATGTAAGGTTACCCTTATAGCTAACTCAGTATTATATTTTTACCAGGGGGTTAGATACCCAACTAAATTCACTCAATAAAATAGCATGTAAGGTTACCCTTATAGCTAACTCAGTATTATATTTTAACCAGGGGGTTTGATACCCAACTAAATTCACTCAATAAAATAGCATATAAGGTTACCCTTATAGCTAACTCAGTATTATATTTTTACCAGGGGGTTAGATACCCAACTAAATTCACTCAATAAAATAGCATGTAAGGTTACCCTTATAGCTAACTCCTAACTCAGTATTATATTTTAATTAGGGGGTTAGATACCCAACTAAATTCACTCAATAAAATAGCATGTAAGGTTACCCTTATAGCTAACTCAGTATTATATTTTAACCAGGGGGTTTGATACCCAACTAAATTCACTCAATAAAATAGCATGTAAGGTTACCCTTATAGCTAACTCAGTATTATATTTTAACCAGGGGGTTTGATACCCAACTAAATTCACTCAATAAAATAGCTTGTAAGGTTACCCTTATAGCTAACTCAGTATTATATTTTAATTAGGGGGTTTGATACCCAACTAAATTCACTCAATAAAATAGCATGTAAGGTTACCCTTATAGCTAACTCAGTATTATATTTAAACCAGGGGGTTTGATACCCAACTAAATTCACTCAATAAAATAGCATGTAAGGTTACCCTTATAGCTAACTCAGTATTATATTTAAACCAGGGGGTTAGATACCCAACTAAATTCACTCAATAAAATAGCATGTAAGGTTACCCTTATAGCTAACTCAGTATTATATTTTAACCAGGGGGTTAGATACCAAACTAAATTCACTCAATAAAATAGCATGTAAGGTTACCCTTATAGCTAACTCAGTATTATATTTTAACCAGGGGGTTAGATACCCAACTAAATTCACTCAATAAAATAGCATGTAAGGTTACCCTTATAGCTAACTTAGTATTATATTTTAACCAGGGGGTTAGATACCCAACTAAATTCACTCAATAAAATAGCATGTAAGGTTACCCTTATAGCTGACATAATCTCACAACAAAACCAGATCACTTTTAATTAAGTAATAAGAGTTGATTTTTATCACAGTAAAATAGCCTCCACATCACCCCTTTTAGCTATACCAGTCCTCACCTTCTCTCTCAAGTCATCAGTGTTAAGTACAACATTGGTTGAAGTGTTCAAAATTTCTGCATGATTTGTATTGTTGGTATTAAGATTTGCTCACTTTCTCGATGTCCATGTTTATTGCACAAGATGTACAAAACTTTGTTCACTTGTAAAGTGAAGTTGAGGTAAGATGAGCCTACTTCAGGCTTTTAGCTTCCAGGTAGAGAAGTCATAATAATTGAGACATGTTTAATATAATATGTAGTACTTGTCTATTAATGGGGACCAAAATATAGCTAGAGTTGTAATCAATACTCTCAAAAAAATAATTTTCTTTGTCTCATCTAAACCAATGGTGAGGGTTAGTTGATCCAACCTTGAAGATAGAATGAGCCATGTTTTTTAATTGAATAATTCTCTTAATCAAACTAATCAAAATATACCCTCTTTGGGAGCCAAGTCTGAATGAAATGACATATCTATGCAAACCACAAAGACCACTAAAATAAGCAATTGTGGCAAAAAAAATGAATGCTATGTAGATATGTATTACGTAAAATACAAATAAAATTTCTATTAAGAAAAATCTAATAAAATATTACAAAAGTAATTGATGATATGTGTTTGCAACATTGGCATTAGGTTGCAGTATTTCCCAATTGGTTAAGATGTCCTATGGCTCATATCATATTTCCCTACATAAGATATGATCTTTTTATCCCATACCCTACCATACAGTTTTTGATTGTATATCAAAGAAGGAACTTCTATTTTTAATCAATAATACACTGTCTTAAAATGAAGAGAAAATTATAATGTTACTATTAATTGTATAATTGACTTAAAATTCTAGATCATGATAATCTTAATGAAAATTGAAAAATAATTTAACTCATTAACCTTAAATTGAGACCATAAAAAAAAACATATAATTGTTGATGTCACAAACAATTTTAGAAATCTGCAAGCAGTTTAGATATTATATCCTACTAATAAAGGGGTGGCTCATCTTAACTCTGACTGGTCTTACCTCTTGGCTCATCTTACCTCATCTTCCCTCTTAGTGCCTATTCCTAGGAATAAGATCTCTTTTCACAGTACAATAACCTCCACAACGTCCTCTCTCAAATTAACATTTTTGATTGAATATTCATTCAAACCCAAAATTTTTAATTAAATTATATATTCTCTGACGGTACTGACTGATTTGTCGTTCACTCACTCTCAAACAATGTCCTTGGAGAACTCTTTCTGCATTTATACATACAAAAACTCCACAATCATAACCATTTGACTGTATAGTTGCTTCATGTGAATATATCAGTTTCCACTTGGATGGAATATCTTCCATGGTGACAAGCATCTCTCTGATTTTCTTCATACATTTGTTCCCAGTATCTTTATGTTTCAGGGAATCATAGTATTTTATGGTTTTACTCCTTACAAATACAACAACAAGGCTCCAATGACCTGGTGTATGTATTGGTATAACAATTTAATCATGTCCCAATAGATTTCTCGGTGAATAAATATCGACAGCATTCTCCATATTTACTTTCATTCTCTCATAAGCAAAGGTATCGAGTTCAATTTCATCCCTTTCCATTATCTTTAAATAGAAGTTGATGACATTGTCATTCAACCAATTCTGTCCAGCAACAGAACTTAGATCGTGTTCAGTTACAGAGTAACCAAACCCTCTACATACTACATGGTGGTCAATAACTGAAATTGCCATACCATCTTTGTTAATTTTATTTTCTGCCACCATTTTTTTTTGAGTAAGCTTATGTTTGCTTACATTTTTTTTCGCTCTAGCTGGCTTTGCTTCAAATAATCTTCTGGTGCTATCAAGAAGTGTTGGAAAGGGTTTTTCACAGTCAGGTTTATTTCCAGGTGTAGATCTTTTAGATACATCTCGTTTCACAATTGATGAACTTATCATTGCATATATTATCTTATGATCAGAGTAATAATTCTCTATAGTCCCAGTTAAAATGTGTTCATTACACACATCACTATATATCAAATCTATAGCAGTTCCTGCATCTGTTGTTGGTTCAGTTATACACTGATTCATGTCAATGAACTGCAAATTCATCTTCTTATAATTCTCACTCTCAATTTGCACATTAAAGTATCCAAGGATTAGAGTTAAGTCACAGACTACATTCAATTTAGCATTTTTTATTGCAGATGTTAGATCTGCCAATGATTGTTTAGGAGGCTTATATAATCCCAACACACAAATTTTCTTACCAACATTTTCTAGCTGAATTGTTAAATTTACACGACTAATTTCAATTCCGTTAAAATTTACAGATTCAACTTTCACATCTCTACTTTTATTATTCTCAGTTTTCACATATACAGCCATTCCATGATGACTTTTGTTTCTTTCTGTATATGCATCATTCCTGAGCAAGGTAAAACCTTCTATCTCGTACTGTTCACTGTTCTTTAATTTTAGTCTTGTTTCAGACAAAATAATCAAAGAAGCCTTTGTCAAAACTTGATGACATTTTACATCTTCAATGTACTTTTGTAATGATCTGACATTATGGTACATAACAACAAATTGATCTTGAGAATCAACAATATGATCAAACCTCTCTATTTCTAGTTTTCTATCATTTCTCAAAGACTTCATTTCATCTTTCACCTCGTCATTCACTTTTATTTTAGTTTCTGCAAAATTAATAATATGGAGACCATCCAAAGTTTTCACTCTACTCAAGCCAACATAATGTACATGTGGTGTTTTTCTGCCATCAAAATCAACTACTACTTCATCCAATGTATCTCCTTGAGATCTATGGACTGTTTTTGCAGCTGAAGGTCTTAGAGGTACTTGTGTTCTCATTAACTCAGCACTTTTAAACTTCCCAATACGTATTTGTCTTGATACTGGTTGGATTGGCGTCCAAGAGGCTGATACATTTGAATGATACAATTTTTTCAAATCACTTCTAGTTTTTTGACCAATTATCTCATTTCTAAACTCAACCCAGACAACACTTCCGATAGCATTTCTCTTATTTTGTAATTCAATGAATTTAACAGTCCCATCTGCACCATTCGTCAATCCATCTTCAGTTCTTACATTCAGACAGACTTCACATTTCATTCCAATCACTAGTTGAAGTGCAGTGTGCAATTGCATGGTTTTTCTTGGATCTTCAGGGACATTTGCCAATAAAGCTTTTGCCACTGCTTGAGCTTCTGAACCTACAACACTGTCTTTTGCTTTGATTACATATTTTTGACCTGCCATTTGGTCAAATACCCTCTCATTGAAGTTCTGCATTTTTGCATTGCTTAGGAAAAGATGTTGGGCATTATATGGATAATCTTCTGCATCTTTTTTTATGACTCGACTCTTCAAAATTTTCATGTCTTGTTCTCTTTCCTCATTATTTGCATAGAAACCTTCACGAAAGCGATTGAGTATTTCTGCAAACTTTTTACTCTCTTTTTGTCTCATTATTTCTGTTAGCTCATACATTTTAAAGTGATCCATCCACAGGTTGCTAGCAAGGGGGCCATAACCTTTACTTAAACTTTGGAAGACATATCCATCACAAACTGGTTTCAGTTGAAATAGATCTCCTACTGCTATCACATTAACTCCACCAAATGGTAGGCCACATCCCATCACATCTATCAATCGCTTATTTATGAAGTTCAGCAAAGCATTCCCAACCATTGAAATTTCATCAATAAATATGACTCTCAGTCCTCCAAGACTTGCACGAAGAGTGTTTAGTCTGCTGCAATCCAATGGACGATATTCAAGTCCCTGGTTAATAGGAACTTTGAGTGCACTGTGGATTGTATTTCCTTTGATATTATAAGCAGCTTTCCCAGTAGGTGCTAAAAGCAATTGTCGTATAATCTGATAATCATCTCCAGCTTTTGTTTTGTAGTATCTCAGTAAACTTTGGTATAGAGCTGTGGTAACAAAGCTCTTTCCAACACCAGCACCACCACTAAGAAATCGAAATATTTGTCTCTCAGTAGTTTTTAACTCATGTAAAGTGTCATAAACAAACTCCATCTGTTCATTATTCAGGGATCTCATAAGTGCTCTATACTCATCTTCAGGCATTTCATATAGCTTGATTTCATCATCCTCATTACTCTTTGGTACACCTAAATCAGTAGATATATCATAGTCAAATTTCACATGTTCTTTCTTTTTCAAAAGTGCATCCATTTCGATATTTTCTTCATCTTCATCTTCTCTATCAACTTGTTGAGTCAAAGGGGCTTGTTCATCCCAAGCATCTTCATTCGCTTGCCCCTCTGATTCAGCTAATATTGCTGCATCTAACTCATATCTATTATTTTCATATTCCTTTTGGAGGGCTGCTATTTCTTCTTTACATTTCTGATACCTCTCAGCAAAAGTTTCTTCATTTCCAAGTAATTCAATTTGCTCATTTCTCCAGCAGGTATATAGCATCAGTAATTCTCTATAGTGCTTTTCTGCATCTTTGTCCACATTAAAGTTAACATATCGAATAACTCTTGGTATTTTTCGTTTAGTTGTTTTCTCATTCTTTTCATCAGTTGTCTCATCATTATCAGAATTGTGTTCATCCACATTTTCTTTTAATGTATCACAGTCAATAGTTTTGGAACGTGGTTTGTAACTATTTTTCTTGTCATAATATGCCACATACTCAGCCAAGCTCACTTTTTCTAATTTTTTAGGTCGCTTTTGATATCTTTCTATCATGTTGCTTGACTGAATATCCTCATCTTCATCTTCCATTTCATCCAAAATATCTTTTGATTTCAGTAAACGTACACGGTCATTTGGTGGAGAAGTATTGATGAATACAACCTCTCTCGATGCTTTTCTCATAGGCAATTGAAGAATTATGTATACTGCTTCCTGTGCACTGATTTCCACATTATTCAAAAATTTATTGCCAATTACTTTCACTTGTTCTCGTACTCCATAGTTGCCATTTCTAACTTCCTGGCAGGCTTTTCTCAAAATATCACTTATTCCCCTCTGTGATTTTGCAACATATGAAGCAATATACATGGCACATGCATACACATCTAACACATATTGAATATCTAGGTTTGCTTGCCAACAGAGCAGTAATTCAGCATTATATGCATTAACTCTCAATTCTAAAGGTGATCTTTTTAAAAATACAGTGGGATGAGCAATAGATGATCTTATTGCTAAAATATATTCTTCATGATTTAAATCAATTTTTTTCATGAATTCTTCATAAGATATATCTTCTCCCTCAATCATATCATCCATGATCACTTTCATTTTACTGTAGTTGTTCTTCTGTTTTTGAACTTCAACATCAGTAAGAGTTGATTCAAGTGGCTCTAATATCACTGTTTTCATCATAGGAGGTTTGGGAAACCCAAATCTACACATTTTTCTATTTTTTCGTTTGCACGTATGAGAGTGCCTATGTGTTTGATAGGCAATCAATTTTTTCAAATCCTCATTATCAGTGCTTTTACTGCAGGTAATTTTACTGTCAATAAAATCAACAATATCCTCAATAGTACTCTCTCCATACACAGGTGCGTCATTAACCCAAAGCAAAGTATGAATATGGGGTGACCCTCTGTGTTGAAACTCCACTCTGTAAAAAAAGTCAGTGACTTTCCCAATTGGAGAATTCTCTCTTTTCAGAACATCTTTGAATAACAGTCCAACTTGGTAATCGAACTGCCTCGTACATGTTACTGGATCAGAAGCAACAAGTCTGCACTTTGTTTCCCAATCCATATTCTCAATTTCCTCATCAGAATAATTTCGTCCATCTTGAACTTTGCCAAGTATTCTTAGCAAATGTTTCCATCTAGTTTCAGCAGCTGAAAAACTACAGAAATATGTAGCTGGCCCCAATTGTCGAATCATGGCAAATAAATCACTCTTTGCTTTCTTAAAGTATGGTGGAGATCCTCTCAAAGTTTTTAACATCATATATCCTTCATCAAAATGAACTAAATTCTCAATCGTTCCAGGCAATCGTAGATCCCCAGCTGTTAAATTCTTTCCTTCAGTTTTATTTTTCCGTAATGCAATTTGTGCATTCCCTATTATGGTTTTCATTTGCAGCTTTTTTAATTTGAAAAATATATTATCAATACAATTAGCTGCTCTTCTATCATCTCGTCTCAGTTCTGATTTACAGATTTCACTATAAAACACTTTAGCCACCCTCTCTTCAACTGGCATACGGGCATTACCAAAGAATATGTTTGGAAATGCTAATTCTTCAGAATTTTTATCCATGAATATGCTCATTGGAATATTGCCTTCTCCAGGGGCAAAACAATGAACTTTCTCTTTCTCATTATCCTCTATAAAATCAGGTGATGTTAGTAGTGTATCTTTAGATTTAGAGACCTCTTCATCACCTTCTTCCTCACTCCATAAATCTTCATCATCACATGGTTTACTCTTAACAGTAGTAGTATTTGAGTCCTCACAATCATGTTCTACATCCACTGAGTCTATATTTTCATCATCTGAATGATCTGATGTATGATCTGTATCAACAGTGGGATCTCTGCTAAGGTCTTCATTCCAATTTCTATTGAAACATATGCCCTCTTTTTTAAATAATTTTCCATTTTTCTCCAGCCATTCAGCAGCCTCAGTGATTTTATAAGGTCTGATGTTCTCAGTCATAACAGCATGGTTATATTTTAGTTGCCGTTTTAATTGGGCAGCTATAGTCATGGTATCATCAGTAGCTCTCGGTAGCATATTCACAGTGCTTATCACATTAGCTGGAACATTCACCACATTTCCTCTTATTTTTTTTTGTTTACCTCGTGGAGCTGCATACACTTTCATAAATGGTATTCTCGGTGACAGAAGTCTCCATTCTAATGGATATAGATCAAGGTGATCAGGTCTCTCAGGAAAAACCATGTCATTAGAAATAGCGCATGGAGGCATTCTATTCTTCTTAATGTATTTTTCACATGTGGTACATATCCATGCGTCGATCTCATCTGTGAGACAGGTATTCGCAGTATCATTAATGTTTTTCAAATTAATTGAACTCTTCACACTGTGCTTGAACCATAATTGGTGACAACATTCACATGAATATACAGGTCCATTTTCTATTTTCTTATGGAAGTCTGTTATTAAAAGTTCAGTCTCCATTAGTTTATGTTCAGCACGTCTTAGTTTTTTAGCAACCTTATCTCGCTCTTTTTCATCTTCTCTGTATTCAGGTTCACTTCTTTTTTCTCGTCTAGCAGAAACATCACGTATCTTTTCACCTGCTCTGTATTCAGGTTCATTTCTTTTTTCCCTTTTAGCTGGAGTTTCTCTCTGATTTTGTTTAGCTTTGTAGTCAGCTTTATTTCTTTTTTCTCTTTTAGCTGGAGTTTCTCTCTGATTTTGTTTAGCTTTATAATCAGCTTTATTTCTTTTTTCTCTTTTAGCAGAAACATCACGTATCTTTTCTCCTGCTCTGTATTCAGGTTCATTTCTTTTTTCCCTTTTAGCTGGAGTTTCTCTCTGATTTTGTTTAGCTTTATAATCAGCTTTATTTCTTTTTTCTCTTTTAGCAGAAACATCACGTATCTTTTCTCCTGCTCTGTATTCAGGTTCATTTCTTTTTTCCCTTTTAGCTGGAGTTTCTCTCTGATTTTGTTTAGCTTTGTAGTCAGCTTTATTTCTTTTTTCTCTTTTAGCAGAAACATCACGTATCTTTTCACCTGCTCTGTATTCAGGTTCAATTCTTTTCTCTCTTTTAGCTGGAGTTTCTCTCTGATTTTGTTTAGCTTTGTAGTCAGCTTTATTTCTTTTTTCTCTTCTGGCAGAAAAATCACGTATCTTTTCACCTGCTCTGTATTCAGGTTGTTTTCTTTTTTCTTGTCTAGCAGAAACATCTCGTATCTTTTCACATGCTCTGTATTCAGGCTTACTCCTTTTTTCTCTTCTATTTAGTAAGGTTTTCAAACTTTCTGTTTGTCGAAAATCTTCTTTGAGACGTCTTTTCTTTTTATAATTTTTCCAGTTCTCAGTTCTGCTACTAATATTACTATCGACAGTCAATGACTCGCTCAACATTTTAAGTTTTTTTGTTCGAGTTTGTTTCTTTTGAAACTCAAAATAGTTATGTAGGTTTGATGTCAATTTGTTTTCCACAATCTCAGTTTTGTTAATTTTCTCACTAACAAAATTGTTAAAGTTCTCAGTTTCCATTGTGATATTACAATCACTCAAATTCTCAGTTTCCATAGTGATATTACTATCATTAAATTCCTCAGTTGTAATATTACTATTACTCAAATAATCAGTTTCCATTGCAATATTGCTATCACTTAAATTCTCAGTTTCCATTGTGATATTGCTATCACTCAAATTCTCAGTTTCCATTGTGATATTGCTATCACTCAAATTCTCAGTTTCCATTGTGATATTGCTATCACTCAAATCGCTCAAATTCTCAGTTTCCATTGTGATATTGCTATCACTCAAATCGCTCAAATTCTCAGTTTCCATTGTGATATTGCTATCACATCGTCGTCTCTTCATATACTCTTTTTTCTTCTTCCTTTTTGTATCATGACTTTTCTTCTTTGTTTTAGGCATTTCTTTATATTATCTGGAAAAAAGAAGAAAATTAATATTTGATTTTAAAGATATGCTCTGAAAATAACTACAAAATGATCGAAGATGATGTTTGTTTCATGTAGTAAATGCACAGACAATAAGGTTATCATTTATGTACTTTCATTGAAAATAAAAAAATATCAAAAAATTTAAATGTTTCTACATATGTGTGTTGAATAGGAATTTTTTTAAAATCAAGATAACCCAATCATCTGTCCAGTTACTGCTAGATTGACATTTGCCATCTAGACATTCAACTTATTCAAAAGTATGCTAAATTAGGTCCTGATGTATGTGTACATATCAGAAGATAATTTAATTGATTTCCTCCACTAAAATTTAAATTGATAAATTTTGAAAAATTGGTCATGATTCAAAGCAATAGTCTTGATTTGAAGATTCATTGAAGATAATTTTGGTCTTCAATAAATATTTCATCATCTCAGTATTAAAATTTAGTTTTATAGTTGTAAAAGAGCTCAAGACTCATCTCTCTCAATAAAATGTGCTCTCTCAACAAAGTGTCATCTTCTGTCCTTTTACATTTTCCTTGATTTAAAATCTTCGTGGGTTTATGTTTTCTGGAAATAAACAAATAATTTGTCACTGAAATAGGAACATTCTTGGGTGATTACGAACACTCACAGCAAGTTAAATCCAAATCCATTAAGAAATCAGCTCTCTATAATGTCCACAACTTTGAAAGTGTAACGGCTGAAAAATTAACGTGTTTTAAAGAACAAGGGCAATAACTCATAAAATATTTTTCAATGTTTCTGATATTCAATAGGGTTTATCCTAATGTCAATACAAACACTCATACCAAGTTTCATCAAAATCCATCAATAAACCAGCTCTCTATGGTGTCCACAACATATTTTCAAAAGCAAGGGCAATAAACCAGGAAATATTTATCGATTCGTCTGATTTTCAATAGGGTTCATCCTTGGGTGATTACAAACACACACAGCAAGTTTCATAAAAATCCACCAAGAAACCAGCTCTCTATCGTGTCCACAACTTTGAGAGTGTAAGGGCTTAAAAATTAACGCGTTTTAAAGAACAAGGGCAATAACTCATAAAATATTTTTTCGATGTTTCTGATATTCAATAGGGTTTATCCCAATGTCAATACAAACACTCATACCAAGTTTCATCAAAATCCATCAAAAAACCATCTCTCTATGGTGTCCACAACATATTTTCAAAAGCAAGGGCAATAACCCAGGAAATATTTATCGATTCGTCTGATTTTCAATAGGGTTCATCCTTGGGTGATTACAAACACTCACAGCAAGTTTCATCAAAATCCACCAAGAAACCAGCTCTCTATCATGTCCACAACTTTGAGAGTGTAATGGCTGAAAAATTAACGCGTTTTAAAGAACAAGGGCAATAAGTCATAAAATAATTTTTTGATGTTTCTGATATTCAATAGGGTTTATCCCAGTGTCAATACAAACACTCATACCAAGTTTCCTCAAAATCCATCAAGAAACCAGCTCTCCATGGTGTCCACAAGATATTTTCAAAAGCAAGGGCAATAACCCATGAAATATTTTTCGATTCGTCTGATTTTCAATAGGGTTCATCCTTGGGTGATAACAAACACTCAAAGCAAGTTTCATCAAAATCCATCAAGAAACCAGCTCTCTATCGTGTCCACAACAATTGTGGACAGGCAGACAGACGGACAGACGGACAGACGGACGGACGGACGGACAGACAGACAGGGGCGACTACAATATACGCCCACATTAATGTGTGGGCGTATAAAAAAGGAACAGGGTTAAGAAATATAAATTTTTCTGTTTTGACCTTGACCTTTGTTGACCTAGACCTTACTAGAATCAAATGACACTGACTTATGCTATTTATAAATACTTTCATATTCTATGTCTTGCGTCAACTTCCGCTCTTATTCAAGTCTATATGTTTCATTACATATCTCATTACTTTGACTTGGAATGACCTTGACCTTCAGTGGTATTAAGGTTGACATAGGTTATCAGCTGGTACGGTCATGTGTCAGATCTGATGACTACTTCCGGTTTCACAACCTTAAAAAAGGACAAATTTCGAAAGTTGTAGACACATTTGGCAATAAGGATTTCACTTAAGGGTAGATTATTTTTACAGATTCCTTTTAGCAAATTTGCACATTTGCAAAGTCCCACTCTGTGCCACGTGTGGCTCTAGTTTTTTTTAATTTTTCTCATATCTTTTGGTCATTGCATCAGACCTAAAAATTTGCTATTTTTAGCTTTATTTTCGTTTTTCAAACCTTTTTACAGAGACAAGTCTTTGTAATAGACCACAAATTTCTATAGGATTTCAAACTGGAGACATTTCAAGCTAGTTTAAGACTTTTATCGTGTTGAGTTTGAAAAAATGGTCACACAGTAACACTTCTGGACAGAAACTCCGCAAAGGTCACATCGACCAATCCGAGAAATACCTCAAAAGACAATGAAAAAATATGTTCTGGGACTGTTTAAGTTACAATAGAGTTGGATTCCCTTGTCCAGTTCAAAACTGATAAGATCTGCCAATTACATCTACGTGATGCATTAAAAAGTGTTACATGGTATCCAAAAGGCATTTTCAGATGGGTTGGGATATTTCAGCAGAATATGGCTCCTTGCCATGCTTAAAATTGTATGGCAATTTTCTTCAACTTAACAACACCAGTGCTTAACTGGTCAGGAAACCCTATATTGAAATAAAATCACATAGGTGAGGTCTATAATTGAGAATAATTTCCAAAAAACATATCATTTTGATAAAAAACAACTTTTTCACTGTTTTTAGCGTTTGAGTCAATTAATATGCACAAGGGTGTAGATAATTTAGATTAAGTAAAAACATTTTAGGTGACCAAGAGAGCAGCTAATACTTAAAGACTGTAAGTCAAAGATGGTCAGAACTAAATGATGAAGAAAGACAAAATTATTCCAAAAGAGCTGAAAAAAGGCAGGACCCACTGAAAGGGAATGATAGACATAGTGCTATCATTAATCAATTAAACATCATAAGAAAAGCTGAGAGTTCTGTACCTTTTTGTGTCATGTGATATTTATGTTCTTAAGAGTTTTTTTTTAAATGTTTAATGTGTATCAAGGACACTGCTATCGATCGGACGTCTTGGGTTCTAGCAATTGCACTTAAAGGAAAATATTCACTAACTGTAAGCTTTCAAACTTATCCTTTCAGTTAATGAAATAATGAACAGTACGTAAATGAGTCAAAATTCTCGAAGAGTCCGTTTTAACCACCATAAATAAACCTCTACAAAAGTAAAAAATTGTCTCAAACATTTTAATCAAACCGGCCACCACTTGACACATCTCAAAATCATTCCAATACAACAGATTTATGAACAATCTAATAATATGCAAATTAAAAAAAAATCGGCTAATTCGAGAGAACCATAATAAATAGAAGAGATTATGCAATTTTCATGCAGTTCTACTTTGATAGTTACATTCACATATTCAATGGACCTTTGGAAGTATTGAATGTTCCCGTTTGAAGTATTTGATAATGAACATTCCCTTTTTTCGAGGGTTAATATTTTGGTCTTGAAAAGTGCAATAATTGCTCGAAAAAAAACAACTTTATGGACAATCTGGTTCATATCAAACTACAACAAATCAATACATAAACAGGCAGGCCTACTATACCACTCTCTCAATGAGCGAGCTTTTTTTTTCTAATTTCAGATCAGAACAGAAGAAAAGCCAGAATGCAGAACCTTAATCCCAATTTCTCCGAAATCAAAATAATCTATGATATATCTGTTTTTCTAAATAAGGCTTATACCCCTTTCGCACTGCACAACTGGATTATTGAATTCGGTTATAACCGAATAGAAAAATCCGATTCAGTTCGATTCGATTCGGTTCGGTTTGCTGCCGAGTTGGGCCAATCTCCTAAGAGAGGCTTGATGGCATGAATTTTTTTTTTTGTGTCTGCAGCATCCCATCTTTGTTGCCATCGTTGAAGTATAAATGCCCTTATCACCGACTTAAAGTCGGTGTAAGGTAAAGAAAAGGGGGAGACAGGCAGTGACAAAGCAGCCTTAGCCGCCGCATCTGCCTTGTCATTCCCCCGTATATCCATATGACTGGGGAGCCAACAAAGGACAATATCCTTTTTTGGCCCAGAGAGTTTGTAAATGTCTCCGATTATTGGGTGCACAAGCTGAATGTTATTAATAGCTTGTAATGCGGACAAAGAATCAGAAAATATTATACATTTTTTTAAAGATGATGAGGACTGAAAGAACTTGAGTGCCTGTAAAATGGCAATGAGCTCTGCTGTAAAGATAGAGGCTGCTGGAGGTAAAGCTACAGATAGAACTTCGGATGGTGTAACAGTAGCGGCTGCTACTTTATCACCATCCTGAGATCCATCTGTATAAAAAGATGAGTATGACCCATATTTAGACCTTAGTTCAAGGAATTTAGATTGAAAAACTAAAGAACTTGTCTGTGACTTCTTATTGCTCGATAGGCTAAAGTCTATTTGAAACGGAGCAATTGACCACGGTTGAGTTGTTGTCATGGTGAAGTCCGCAATACTGTCGTAGCTGATACCAGCCGCAGACATAAGGGGTTGAATGCGGACCCCAAAAGAAGAAATTGCTCGAGGCTTTGCATAGTACAAATGTTCAAAGAAAGGTCTAAATACGGGGCGGTAAGCAGGATGATTCGGTAATGCATACTGCAGTGAAAGTCTGTCACGTCTGTCGTACAATGAAGGCTCGTTAGCCTCGACGTACAGACTTTCAATTGGAGTTGTGCGAAATGCACCTAAGCTGATTCTAAGTCCTTGGTGGTGAATGGTATCGAGCTCCTTGATGTATGCCGAGCCGAACCATACACCTGGCACCCGTAATCGAGCTTGGAACGAAGCTCCCCAGTCATTATTGGATAAGACTCTCAATATGAGGACGGAAAGATAGTTTGCTGTCAAAGGTAAGTCCCAAAAATTTAAACTCCTGTACTACAGGAATGACAGCCCCATCCAGTTTAAGTTCTGGATCGAGGTGTAATCTTCTTTTACAGAAATTCATGCAGACGGTCTTGGATTTCGAAAACCGAAATCCATTGTCAGTTGCCCATTGCTGTAAGTTGTTTACGCAAAGCTGCAACTGATGTTCAATCGTCTGAATGTTAGTAGAACCATAACACATCTGAAAGTCATCAACATAAAGAAAGCCATCGACCCCCCGCCTAAGGCACGACGTGATGGAATTTATTTTAATGGAAAACAGGGTAACAGATAATATGCTACCCTGTGGAACTCCGTTATCCTGAGGAAAAGGATCTGAAAAAATGGAGCCAAGTCGTACCTTAAACGTCCTATCATGTAGGAAATTGGAGATAAAAGATGGCAATCTTCCTCTAAGACCTAAGTCGAAGAGATCACGAAGAATGCCATATCTCCAGGTGGTATCATATGCCTTCTCCAAATCAAAAAATATGGCTACAAGGTGTTTATTTTGGACGAAGGCGTCCCTGACGAACGATTCAAATCTAACGAGATGATCAAGAGTGCTCCTTTGGGACCGAAATCCACATTGGAGGTTAGTAAGAAGATTGTTTGACTCAAGGTGCCAAACGAGCCTTCGATTGATCATTCGTTCCATGGTTTTGCAAATACAGCTGGTCAATGCAATAGGGCGGTAATTGGTAGGATTCGTAGGATCTTTACCAGGTTTTGGAATGGGCACGATGGTTGCAATTCTCCAAGAAGGAGGAAAGACGCCATCATCCCAAATCTGGTTGAATATATATAATAGTTTTTTTAATGTAGGATAAGGAAGATGTTTAAGGATCTGATAATGAATATCATCAGGCCCAGTAGCTGTATCATGGGCCTGTTTGAGAGAAAACCTCAGTTCTTGTACAGTAAAATGTTTGTCGTAATATTCTTCATTTTTAGAAGAGAAATTTATTTTTTTCTTCTCTTCCCGAAGTCGAACACAGGGATGTTTGGAGAAAGAGGATAGGGTTTATTACACGACACAATGTCGAGAACAGGATAAGAAAAAGAAAGAAGGGTGAACAAATGTTAAATTCAGATATAGAAATGTTACAAAGTAGAGTTACAAATGAGGAGGTTGATTGTTTGCACATATACTCTACAAATATTATTTCTATAAATTGTCCAGATTCCATTAATATTAATGCATTAGACTACTCTAAAGATGCTAGATCTGGGACAATGAAGCTAAAGGATAAGTGTGTAAAGGCTGCTGACACTCCTCTTGTTGAATTGTTAAAAATAGGTGTTGGAACAAAAGTTATGTTGGTAGTTAATGTCGATGTACCTGCTGCATTGACAAATGGAAGTTTTGGTGCAGTACCTTTTATTGAAAATGATCAGAATGATAAGCCTGTTAAGGTTTATGTTAAGTTTGACAGTCCCAAAGTTCATTCAAATAATGCAGCCAATCATATTCCTCCTAATATTGAACAAGGTAGCATTCCAATTGAAAGACATGAAAGCACTCATATAAATTATAAAGGTGATGTTCGACGTCAATTTCCCTTACGTCTTGTTTATGCTGTAACAATTCACAAGGTTCAAGGTTTGAGTCTAGACAGAGGTGTAGTGTCATTACATAGAATATGTCAAGCTTATGTTGCACTTAGTCGAGTTAAAACTTTACCAGGGCTGACTATACAAAATTTTGATGAAAAATCTATTTATTGTGATGAAAAAATTAAACCCGCACTAAATACTATGCCACGGTTTTTGCGACCTGCAACGCCATCATCACCTTCTGATTTCAATTTCATTTTGTTTAATGTTCAGGGCTTGACTACACATTTTGAAGATACATGTATAAGAAATGATTTAAGATTTCTAAAATGTAATATAATTTGTTTGACAGAGACTTGGTTAAGAAATATTAGGAATCACACTCGAATTACATTAGATGTTTTTTTGTTTTTTTTTCCATAACAGAAGTCGCATTGATAGTGTTGGTGGTGTCGGAATGTACTACAAGACAAATATCAACATTCATATTTTAAATTTAGGTCTTTTAAATATTGAATGTATAGCTTTTAATCTTCCAGATAAAAATGTTTCAGTTATAGTTATTTACAGGCCACCTAGATATGGGTTAGAATTGTGTATACCACAATAAGAAAAAATATTGCAAGAGTTACAAGAATCTGGTCACAACTATATCGTTATAGGCGATTTTAATCAAAATGTTTTAGAAGGATATTTTTCTATCAGAAATTGTTTCAGTGAATTTGGTTTTTCACAATGTATTACAGACTTTACAACTGAAGGTGGAACAATTATTAATCATGTGTATACAAGTCATCAAATTAATGCAAAAGATGTTGAAGTTAACATCGTTCCTACTTATTACAGCTACCAGGAGGCAATACATACAACTTTGAAATAATAACACTAAAACAAGCATATTAAATAGAAATTGATAATGAACCAATAAAATTATGGTTTCAGATGAATTAAACAAAAATCCTCTCCTGCTGTAACCTTGTCGTGGTGGAGAGGCTTGTCCTTTATGATGTTGAGATCTAAGCCAGGTTTGAAGTGCTGGATCTCTTTGAAAGGTTTAACCAACAACAGCAAGGTTATTGCTTGTTTCGTAAATACATAGTATAATTAATTTAAAATCGCTGATGCTGAAATTGTAATTGGTTAAGTTGTTACAATAAAATAATAGCACTAAAGCAAGCAAATTGAATCAATATAATGATGGATTCAGATTTCACAAAAAAAAATCCTCTCCTTCTGCTGTGACCTTGGCGTGGTGGAGAGGCTTTTCTTTTATGATGTTGAGATCCTGGCCAGGCTTAAATATGGCTTAGTACAGACTTTGTTGGGTGAAAGGTGCTTAAATAACTCTGAAATGGGTAGATGCCATGAAACAAATCGCAAGTCGAAATCATGAATAATCCTCTACTATTGCTGTGACTTTGTCATGTATGATATTGACATTCATGCCTGGTTGATTCCAAGCTTAATATCATCTGAATAACTAATATTTATATCCATAATAATCAGTGGCTTTCTATCATTGATTGATAGTTATTGCCATCCAGTAGGGATAAGAATTGGGTAGCTGTAGTTAATAGCAGTGATTAAAACTAGGTTGCTTTGTTTTAAGGAATTCAGAATATTATGACATGAGCATTGTAAATTGAAACTTATAACAAATTAATCTGTATTATCTAATCTTTCAGAATTGTATACAATGGTTTTGGATATCTTTAATTTGGTTTGAAGATTAGTTTTACATAATTTTAAATTATGTTATGTACCTATAGCCCTTTAGGGTCACAGCAAAATCCATACTGGCAAGTCTTTTTGTTCTTAGTTACTTTACAACCTTTACTCATTATGTGATCAACACAATCTAATTGAAAGCAGCCTGAATAGTCTAAGAACATTATAGTTTAGAATTATCAGAATACAAATGTCCCGTCATTTCTGAAAATGCTGAATTTTAAATGGCAAATCTATGTCAGCAATGCCTTTAGATTGAATTATATGAATTTTAAACATATTATGAAACAAGCGAGATGAATTTTATTACTGTAACTATTCTTATGCTGAAAAATGTGATTTTGACTTTTCATTCAGTTTCTATTTTTTTTTGTATTTGTAAACCACTAAAGCTGATACAAATAATTATGTAATACTAAGTAAATGATGAATGTGTAAACAATATCATGTTACATTTTATATTGTAGAATTATTGAATAAAGTATTTAAATCTTTAAGATTTTGCTAATTTACCACTAGTTTTGCAAAATTACCATAAGTTAACAATGGCTTTTTTTAGTTAATATTGAACAATTCATGACTGCTTTCAACCTGAAGGCTGTTAAAATTACAATTTTGTTATAACTGGCAGTGGGTTCAATACATAGTTCCGACAAAGTTGGCATGGATAGATTTTTCCATAGTATAATTATTTGTAGGAATTCTCTGGTGGATTTCAATAGGATGCGTTTAAATCATACGTCAGTTTTCTGGGTTTACAGCAATAATTCTATAAAATTTAATTTGAGGGTCAGGAGACTAAGCTTGATTATATTTTGAAATTAATGGTTAAAATCACAAATTGCATGGTGTTTTGATGCTTGCTCTTCGACTATAAAATAAAAAGTATTATCAGAGTAAGCGGAGCAGTTTAGTTATGACATCTCAAAAGTTGAGAATTTTTTTCTTCTTTTTATACTTCAAAGATTAGATTTTCCAACGAATTTTTTAAATAATTATACGTACAATTTAATATTTTTCCCGAAATTGTACTTATTCGCCCACTGCATCTGTCGAATTAATTCGGTGTTGAATTGTTCAATAACAAAAAAAAAAATAAGCCATACAATATCGATGAGCTTCAAGATAAGGTCCTAATAATATCCACCGAAGTGCATTCGGTCAGTGTGTCCCAAGCTTGAGATATTATACTAGTGTAACTAGACATAAATTGAATTAGATTTTATTTAAATTTACATATTTATATCTCATTCTTTTTTATTTTTTTCGCCTTTAATGATGTTGACACGTTCTGTCACTTTGGTCCTGAAAATTAAAATGATATATTCATTTTATGTTACGAAATTTTAAGTTGGTTTTGGGCTATAAAATATGAGGATGCTAATCTACTTTTGCGCTAACAAATTGTCCTGATGATACCACAGCATGGTAAAACTAGGCCTAGACATCAAACTTTAAAAAAATAAAAAAAAACTTCTGTAATGCAACATTTTCATTTTTAGGTCTGTATCTCAGATAACCGCAAATTGGCTACAAAATGATCTATTCAATATAATATAGTAGTGTCTTCACAATAGCCTCTGAAAAATTATGATATAAAATATGAATAGTCTTTCTAACCGATTCTCAATAAATGGAAATATTCTAACTTTCTTTAATCTGTATATGTTCTGTCATATTAGCCTATAGGAGTTATATATACGAATACTTACATCTTTATAATATCCTCCCCTAGGATTTGTACAGTAAACCTCTCCCCTTTCGGGAGTATACCGTATTTTCCGTAGCATTGCGTAATTATTTCTTCTCGGACTTTTTAAATCGCCATGTCCTTACATATAACTGAACACAGTGGTCTTTAAAAAAAAATACATAGTTTAATGAATGAAATTAAGTTAACAACTACTTCTCCAGATGGTCCACCTTCGATGTTGATCAGAAAATGAAACTCCTTTGCAAGAAGATTCGGTACTAAATATTGTAAAAAAAAACAAACAAAAAAACTTGAGGGTGTAGGTATTGCTTTGACCGAGTCAACTATATTAATTTGTTTTGATTGATCAATACCGACACAGCCTACAATATTGTCAACCAATTTGGTTCGAGAATCTGACAAGGACAAAGCACTAAATCATTTAACTGAGTGGGACGATAATCTTAATCTATCGATTAAAGGAAGTTTCAAGGGTTAAATATCGATTTAACTCAGTGAGTTTTATGTATACGAGCCTCAGAGAACAAGGGCTTCTATGTAGAAAACGCGACCACTCACCTATCCCAATCAATACCCACGATTTCTATTCTACCATCGTAAAGCTACTTCACAAACATAGAATATTAAATGTAATGAGAAACAAATTATTATAATTTTAATTCGCACAAAATTTAACGGACATTTCGAGAAGAATTCCTCTTCGGTGTTCTCATTCATTCTAAATAAATGAATTTTCGCTATTTCCCTTCTCACGTCTGTGGCGTTTTATGATGTCTCTGATAGTGATCTACATCGATCTCTATGGAGATTGTTATTTCAATGACGTAAGAACGACGCGATAGTTTCGGATGTGTTAGTGACATTATAAAAATATGCGTTAGTTAGTAATTTTATGCATTGAAGGGTGTGATAGTTGAAATGTGAATGTACAAATCTATTAAACTTGATTTGAATGGCATACTTTTTTTTTTATTTCCTAAGTGACAAACTAATGTAAACTGAACTTTTCAAATATATCATATTAGTTTATCACGTCATGATCAAGTGAATTCTTATTTTAACCACAAATTGTGGTAAGCATAACATTTCAAGAATGTTTTTCAAAAATGTGTTTATACGCTCTACTGATCATAATATCTACCAACTTTTATTCTGATCCTGTTGAAGCAGAGCGGATAGTTTTCCATCATTATTTAACTTACATCTATCCTTGTTAAAGGTGTAGAATTGACGTCATTCATATTCATTACAAAATATTCATCACGCAATTTTGGCATTCTAGTCTGTAATAAAAAAGTCTTACACATTTGCATTGGAACGCATTTCGTACCTCTAACAAGTGAAAGGATTTGTCCTATGTTGCCTTTAAAACGGAAACATGAAAAAACCCACAGAGGACCCCAGTCTCTAACAGCATCAGACAAATGCAACAGTTGATGAACGTTAAAAGTACAATATTCCCTGCTATAGAGCAATGGAACATGTTTTACAAATTTGATTAATGATTGTTCTGCCAGATTGATATCAGCCAAGCTGATTTTGTCCTGCAACAGTATATGTATTGAATAGACTAAAAGAAACAAGTGATTAAAATATCGCAGAGGTAGTGCACCATGCAAGATGATTAGAGAATAATACAATAAAAACGACTTCCATTCAGAGCCTTTCCAAAATTTCCTTTCTGAAAAGGACCTTGGCAAGCGTGAAATATTATTGGGGGGTCTCATACTGATCATTTTACGACTTAGATCAGTGGTATTTTGTCCAAGATACCAAGGAGCTAGATGGTTTTTTGAGTCAAACCAAAGACTAACAAACATTCTAACAACACCTAAAAAAACAGTGCAGATAGTCTGGTACAAATCCTTTAACAATATCAAACATGGGTAAAACTAACAGTGGGCTGACCCCCTTTACACCATTCACAGGATTTGTTTCAGTGCTTTTCAGGGCATCATCTAGAAAACTTTTTGATGTTCTTTTTTCTGAGGTATTGATGAGCGGTTGATATATACGAGAGAAGCCATCGCCACGCTCAATGGTTTCACCTTCCTGCAAACACCAGTCACAACCAAACCGCCCATTAAATTGTGTTGTGCTTCTAAACATCGGTCTTGCACAGGAGTCGCATGATGAGCATATACTATAAACTTTGCTATGTAGTTGTTCTTGTGCACTATTCACCCATTTCATACCAACAGTACCCAAATGTTTCAATTCATCAACAAATGGTTTCACGTAACACAGTGACCATGGTTTTTGTTTGGCAAAAAACAATCCTATAAGGAGACAGTTATCTTTACTATCAACTGATATTTCATTTACACATGTCTGCAAAGGCCAAATAGATCGTTTTGAAGAACGATATACAGGCGCTCCATCACAATTCCACAGCAGTGTTAAGTCATTGTCCGATATCTCTTCTTTCTTGAAATGCTCTTTCAACACCCTTCCACTGAACACACAGGAAAGATTGTTCCACGAAGTCAGATTTATTTATAAGTGTGTGTCGCTTTAAGAGCTCTTTCAGTTGCTTTTCAATACTTATGTAAAGAAAAAAATGTCCATTCACCAAACACTTGTGACGGTCTAATTCTGTACTGCAGGAGTTGCAAGCGGTCAAGTTTTCATTTTGAGAATACTTTCCCAAATAAATGTCACAATGTGGACAAAACAGGTGAGCATCATAGTATTCTTCTTGAGGAAGCAGTCCTTTAAAAAGAAGAAATGATGATGATGGAAACATTCCGGGACAAAAAATTTCTAGCATTTCCAGCATGTCCATCACTGCTGCACTTGTCAAATGATGGCGCAAAATAAATGCCACTAAGGTAACTATTGCTTGTCCTTTAGTTATGTCTGAATTGTTATGGATAAAATCATTAGCGTTAGGAATACACGGCTCGTCGTCAGAGTTCAGACCATTGTCACTATCCATATCCGATTCATCATCACCCTGAATATCATCAGTATCTGATTCATCCGATTGCATGGCATTGATATTTTCAGCATGTTCATCATAATCAATTTCTTCATCAGTCTTCAACTGAGTTGTTTTTCTACAATATAATTAACATCAAATGATTTGATTTTGACTAAGTCCAAAATAGGATGGCCATCTGAATAGGTCCACTTTAATAATAAGCAGTCAATTCATCCAGGCTTAAATTTTGTAGGAATATTATTATTTTTGTGAACAATATTATGGATGAGATAAACTAAAACATCTTTTTGGTCGGACAGTTAGTGAACATCCTGTGATGAATCAAAATTATTATTATCTCTTTGTGGCCTTTTATTCACTTTTCAAAATTTAATTAACCCTTTGGCATACTTCTCACATTGCTCCCGTCTTCGTCCCCTATTATATTTATTATTTTTTTATTATCAACCGTTTTTATTTTTCTCATTTGTACATATTTCTCATTCAATCCGTATTTTTATTATTTGTTTTCACGTAATTTCACGCTGCTACGAGATAACGTTTACTTGTGATCTCGCGAGATTTTGTCGCTATATAAACAAGGAGCAGACGAATTAAACTTCAGAAAGATAGTGCTCTCAACAGGTTAGGAATCTTTCTCAATGAGCTCTACCCCGAAGGTCCTATGTGACTAGTGTTGTCGGCGGTACCTCATTACCCTTTTTCAATCGGGCGATCCTCAGTGATTTTTGTTACCGGTGTTGTGCATATTATACTATTAGTGTTTCAGTGCTTTATTGTGATTCGTGTGTGCCGCCCCAAATATTTTTGGGCTATCGAGTTTTATTGTCCACGTGTGTGCCGCCCCAAATATTTTGGGCTATTGTGCATGTTATAATTATACGTGTGAAAATCATTTGTGCCTTTTGTGTATAGGACAGTGCCCAGGTTTGTGTTAAAAAGTGATAATCAATTTGTGTATAGGACTGTGCTCTGATTCGTTTTATCCATTTTTGTGTGTGTCCAGTTTTGGGGCCCGATATCGTATTTTCATTTTGGTTTTGGGGCTCAACTGTGTCTCGTAGCAGCGCCTATTCATTTTTCACCCCTTTTAACAAGTGTATATAGTGTATTGTGTATTATTGATATTTTTGATATATAAAGTTTTGTTTATAAAACATTTGTTTGTTTGAATTGAGATATTGGTTTTCGTGTGTTCTTGGCAGTAGAACAACATCACCCTTTTTGTTCATTCGAGTCTTTGGGTGTTCTTACATTTGGGGTAGATCATTTAGTCACTGTTGAGCTGACACTTACTTACGTTAACGAAGAGATTTTGCGTGGTGGTTCTGGGGTTGCAAAGCAAAACCCCATCCCCAGAAATATAATTCCAGTTTCACGCTACATATAGGGTTTTCTTGGTGGCAGAGGTGGGATAGGTGATCTATCCTATTACCCCAATATCTCAATTCTCAAACAATTTGTTCTGTGGTTTATGGAGTAACACCCTGTGCATGAATCGTAGACATGACTAGACATACCATAATTGACATGGATTTTACAAATATGTGTGACCCCACTCCTGTGTTGTGTCCATCTGATGACCAGCGATATGATTTTAGTGCCTGTGCCCGAAACAACAGCCCCGAAACTTCAAACCCTCCACATACTGTGCCCTCTAGTAACTTTGAGACGACTATCCTTCATCAGTTATCGACTGTAGTTGAACAGTTAGAACTACAAAGGAAACGAATTGATGAGATTGCAGCTACCAAAACATCGCCCGATGTGAATAATGTGTCTAATAGTGAACATGTGCATACAAATGAGACAAGTAATGTGGTAGGCGGTATTAGTGATGACTTCGTTGCAAAATTGTTTGACAGATTCGACAATCTTTCTAAGGAAATGGATTTATATAGAAGTGAAGTGTTTGATGTGAAAACCTACCTGAAACAAGGTGTGAGTGCGGGGGGTGGTTACAACAAATCAAACAACGTTACTTTCGGACCCAATTGTGATGAAAATAATTTCGTTCCTAGTGTAACATCTACCCCGAATACTAGAGGTGACGTCTCCGGGTATGTACCGTAAACCTGTGAGAACACCCCAAGCCTATGATGGTAGTACATCCTTTATGGACTACAGGTGCCATTTTCAATTGTGTGCTCAACTCAATAATTGGAGTGAAAATGAAATGGCTTTACATTTAGCCACCAGTTTAAAGGGTAGTGCCCAAAAAGTGTTGACGTCGTTAAAGGCAGAAGATCGTTTAGTTTATTCAAAAATTATTGGTGCTTTGGAAGATAGATTTTTACCCCAGAATCAGTGTCAATTATACAGAGCACAATTGAAGGCCCGAAAAAGGAAACCCAAAGAAAGTTTGCCCGAACTTGGGGAAGCGGTAAAACGTTTGGTGACAATGTCGTATCCGTCTGCTGATAGTGAATTACTCCAAATATTGGCAAAAGATGCATTTTGTGATGCTTTGTGTGATGATCGAGACATGGTGTGGCAGATTCAGAGAACCAGACCTACAAATGTTGAGGATGCTGTAAGGTTAGCCGTAGAGTTAGAGGCACATCGTACCGCCTGTGACACCCAGCCGGGAAAAATCCGAAGTGTAGATACACCACCTGAGTTAGTTGAACTACAAAATATGAAGAAGAAAATCAGTGATATGAATGCTTCATTAGAAAAGTTCAAAAGTGAACAACAGAAAATGAGTGTGGTAAATAACAAACAACCTGAACGTACATACCAATATCAGGGTAATAATAACAGTTATAACACCAGTAGAGGGCCGACTAATGGGAATGGAAGTGCCGGTTTTAGAAATCAGCATTATGACAACAACAACAGACGGTATCATGCTCGTTCGGGACATGGTAGTCATGCAAATAAAAGAACATTTGGTACACCCAATGAAACCGGTCTCCACATAAAATGTGTCATTCAATCAGTGAATGTAAATGCCCTTATTGATACTGGGGCTACAATAAGTTTCCTTTCAAAGAAGTCCTTCGACTCTATTCCCCGAAATAATCGACCCGAACTCAAATATGTGGCTGCTAGATATAGTACAGCGAATGGTGGGCTTATGACCATTTATGGTAAAGCTGAGTTTTTAATTGAGATCTATGGCCATGGCTATCCTCACACATTGGTGGTAGCAGATATTGGCTCTCAGTGTATTCTTGGACTGGATTTTATGAATGCCAACGACGGCAACATAGATAACGAAAGACAATAACGTTGAATGATAAAACATACGAAACTCATCTAGAAGAACCTATTGGTATATGTCGTGTGTCTTTGTGTGAAAATACATGTGTTCCATCTAGACATGAAGTGGTTGTTAATGGATATATTCCTTTAGAATGCGTTAATTTAGTGAAATACCGGAATGTAATGATGGAACCAATTGAACGGCTGTATAAGGAAAAACGAATCTTGTCGGCTAAAGTTATTTGTGATATAAATGATGATAACCCCTGGGTACCAGTGAGGCTATTCAATGCAAATGATTATGATGTCTTTGTTTATAAAAACACCTCGGTTGGTGACTTAGTTCCAGTAAGAGTGGTTGATGCAGAGAGGGTACCAGCAACACCAAATATTTGTCCAGAGTTACCAGCTCATGTTCTGGACTTGTGGATTAGAGCTTGTGAGGGATTGGATCGAGAACAATCTAGACAGATCGAGCACCTACTTACAAGACATCATGATTTATTTGCCTCTTCATCAGCGGATCTGGGAAAAACGGGACTTGTGAAACATACAATAAATGTTGGCTGCGCTGAACCGATAAAACAAAGACCCAGACGGGTGGCAATTCACCAAAGGATAGAGATGGATAAGATGGTAGATGAAATGATGGCCAATGGGATTATTGAACCATCCAGTGGACCATGGGCCAGTCCAGTTGTGCTAGTTAAGAAGTCTGATGGAAGTTTGAGGTTTTGTGTAGAATATAGACAGTTAAATTCTTTGACTGTAAAGGACGCATACCCTTTACCCCGTATTGATGAAACATTGGATACACTGTCCGGTGTCGACCATGGATTTAGCAAGTGGCTACTGGCAGGTAGAGGTTGACCCCCGAGATCGACCTACGACATTTTTTACCACATTTAAAGGCCTGTACCAATTTAAATTTCGGTGGAGGGAGGGTTTGAATCTCCCAAATGTACAGGCCTAGGATGGAACAAATACTTTATTGAGAAAATGGGATTAAGGGTCTGGATTCAGGCTTTTCTTCTGTTGTGATCTGAAAGTAGAAAAAATAAGGACTCGCCCGTTGGGCGAGTAGTATAGTATCTGCTAATTTATAATTGGTTTTAGTTTGCTATGAACCAGATTGTCATTAAAGTTCTGATTTTTTGAGTAGGCAACTATCATTTTCTGCTTATAAACATGGGGAAATTTCTCTTGAAGACTCTTGTAGTGGGTATGAACTATCTTGCTTGCTCGATTACTGGTTGTATTAAACGGGACAACAAAGGGTGCTATGCCTGCAAAATGATGAATATTGAGTCCTATAGGTCTTGCTGTATTCAATGTCTCAATCCAGTAGGCTTCTCTGGATTGTCTGAATTTGGTGGTTTCATCTTCCGGTAAATCAATTTCTATACGTTCAATTGGGGTTAGGGTGAGATCGTTTATTGAATGGTCATCGAGGTTGAAATGATTAGAAACGGGCTTGTCTTTCTTTAATTTTATATCTGATCTATGGGCATTGAATCGAGTGCGTAAATTATTCTTAGTTTCTCCTACATATTGTTTGGGGCATTTCTGACATGAAATTAAATAAATTACATTTGAGCTATCACATGATAAATGCTCCTGGATCGGATACCTTTTATTAGTAAAGCTACTCATAAAATAATGTGTTTCAGCTACAAAGGGACATGTTTTGCATCTATTTGACAAACATGGGGCACACCTTAAACCTGGAGGAACTTCGGCATATAGTCTAGTCTTCGCTGCTATTTGCGCTAAAGTGGAGTTTTTTATGTTTCGTAAAAATCGTTTTGAGTATCCACGCTCTTTCAGTTTTGAGAAAACAATCGTACAGGCTTGGTTGAAATCAGAGGATCTTGTGCAAATTCGGTGAAATCGTAAAACTTGTGATTTAATAATACCGGAAAAGGTATGTTTTGGGTGAAACGAGCTTTTGTGCAGGAGTTGATGAGTATCAGTTTCTTTGAAATATACCTTAATGTCTAGTTTATTGGTTTCTGCTATGGAATCTCCTTTGAAAACAGTGGTATCAAGAAAATCTATGCTTTTATGACTGACGTTGGCGGTAAGTTTTATGGACGGATGGTGGTTGTTGAGAATTTCAAAGAATTCCCAGAACTGCTCAATGGAATAAGTCCAAACCATAAAAATGTCATCTAAAAATCGTCCATAAAATAATGGATCAAAGGGACAAAGGGGTAATACCTCACGTTCCCACTCTGCCATGAAAAGATTTGCGTATGAAGGGGCGAATCGTTTACCCATAGCTGTTCCTGAAGTTTGTAGATACGTTTTACCATTAAATGTGAAATCGTTGCGACTGAGACAAATCTCTAAAAGCTCTAAAATTGCATCATCGGGTCTGTTCGGATCTGGGTTTCTACTAAAAGCTTTACGAACTGCCATTAACCCGGCAGTGTTATCAATATTGGTATACATAGAAGACACGTCAATAGAAATCAGAATGGCATTCGGAGGAACTCGAAGATTTTTAATTTTATTTACAAAATCAGTTGTGTCCTTAAGATAGGCTTTATGTTGGCAAGCTAGAGGTAGTAAGAAATGGTCAATGTATTCTGACACCGCATATGACTCACTACCACAGTCAGATATGATCGGACGGCCTTTAGGGATTTTATTAGGGACGAACCACTCCTTTGTAGGATTCTTATGGATCTTAGGCAAAGTGTATAAATGTCTCTCACGACAATCGGGTTTGGCAGACAGATAATCATATTGTTTCTGTTTGAGATAACTGTCTTTGACTAAATTTCCAAGAATATTGTTAATCATTTTAGAAGTTTCCTTAAAAATTGGGTCTGGCAAAATGGCATAATGCTTAAGATTATTCAATTGATTCTCTGCTTCTAAAATATAATCTTCCCTATTTAGAATGACACAACATGAACCTTTGTCACTTTTTTTAATAATAATGCTATCATCTTTCTTAAGTAAGTTTAAAGCTTCACGTTCTACCCGTGTGAGATTAGGTTTTTCATTAGTAATAGAAAGATTTGTTGTTTGGCTATTCATACTCTCAAATACTTCTAAAATTTCAGGATGGATGGCGGCCTTGGGCGGTTTCCACGTGGATTTAGGAATAAACATTGTTCTAGCACCACGTGGGGGTGGTTTCGAAAAAAATAAGTGCAGCTGAGATTGCGTTGAAATCGTTCAATAGATGGACGAAGATAGTCAATGTTGGCTACCTTCGGGGTCGGAATAAATTTAAGTCCACGGTCTAAGATGGAATGTTGAAGGGGAGTGAGAATTTTACGGCTCAAGTTGACAACAGTTTGGCCTAGTGGTGGCCTCTCGGTATTTTTATCCCCAGTAATTCAACTGATCCAGCCAAGATTGAATGTGTTAAAAAATGCAAAACACCTATAAATTTAACCGAAGTTCGTAGTTTTGTGGGGTTGTGTAGTTATTATCGGAGATTCATTTCACAATTTTCAGCCGTAGCTAAACCATTAAATAGACTCACTGAAAAGGGTAGAGAGTTTATTTGGACAAAAGAGTGTGAGGAAGCATTTAATACCCTTAAACACAGACTTACTGAAAGTCCTGTTCTGGCATATCCAGACCCAAACAAGCCTTTCATTGTGGATACTGATGCGAGTGGTTACGGAATTGGAGCAGTGGCGTCTCAAGTTTTTGATGGAGTAGAACGTGTTATAGCTTATGGTAGTCGTTCTCTTACTAAAGCTGAGAGAAATTATTGTGTTACGCGAAAAGAACTTTTGGCTGTTGTGTACTTTGTGAAATACTTTAAAGCTTACCTCTACGGAAAACAATTCACTCTCAGAACAGATCATGGGGCATTAAGGTGGCTGTTAAACTTTAAAAACCCTGAAGGTCAGGTAGCACGATGGATAGAACAGTTAGCCCAATTCAATTTTGAAATTCAACATAGACCGGGCAGAGTGCACAATAACGCTGATGCGTTGACCGTGTGTTCAGTGTGGAGTTGGTGATGGAAATGTGGAGGAATATGATGGGTTAGTAGGACTTATCGGTGTTGATACTAATGTTATGAGAAAGATGCAAGAAGACGATAAAGAAGTTGGGTCTATTAAAACCTGGGTTGAATCCAAAATTAAACCGAAATGGAGTGAAGTATCTCCTAAGAGCCCGTTCGCAAAGAAAGTTTTAACAAGTGGGAATCTTTGGTGATTGAGGATGGAGTTCTGATCCTTGAGCAGGTTAAATTTGATGATGTTCTTCTGAAGCGTGTTGTGGTTCCAGAAAATAAGCAAAAAGAGGTTCTTCATCTTACACATGACTTACCAACAGGAGCTCATCTTGGCAAAGGTAAAACAGAGGAGAAAATTAAGCAAGGTTATTACTGGCCAGGATTGAAACAGGATGTTCAAGATTATATAAATTCGTGCAAACAGTGTGCCGCGATAAAGATGAGGAAAAGAAAGGCACCATTGTCCTCTTACGCTGCAGGTGCGCCCTTTGAAAGGATTGCAATAGATATCGTTGGACGGATTGATCCTCCCACAGAAAGTGGCAATCGTTATATTCTCGTTATATGTGATTACTTTACGAAGTTTGCTGATGCGTTTCCGATTAAAGATATTGAGGCAAAAACAGTGGCAACTACCCTAGTGGGAAAACTTATATTGTCTTTTGGAATTCCAAGACAAATTCACAGTGATCAAGGCACACAATTTGAGAGTTCCGTGTTCCAAGAAATGTGTCGTATGTTAGGAATCCATAAAACCAGAACAACCCCGTACCGCCCGCAATCCAACGGCCAGGTGGAACGAAATAACAGAACCATTAAAAGCATGTTGTCATCATTCGTACAACAGAAGGGTGACAAGAAGAAGACGGATAATGAGAAGAAGGGTGACAAGAAGAAGACGGATAATGAGAAGAAGGGTGACAAGAAGAAGAGGGATAATGAGAAGAAGGGTGACAAGAAGAAGACGGATGATGAGAAGAAGGGTGACAAGAAGAAGAGGGATGATGAGAAGAAGGGTGACAAGAAGAAGACGGATGATGAGAAGAGGGATGTTGAGAAAAAGAAGGATGATGAGAAGAAAGCTGATGGTGAGAAGAGTGATGATCAGAAGAAGAGTTGTTTGAAGAAGAATGATGAAGAAAAGAAGAGAGATGATAGGATACGAGGTGATAAGGAGGAGGACGATAGAAGAAGTGAGAGAAAGGTTAATGAAAGGAAAGATGAGAAGAAAAGTAAAAAGAATACCGAGGATAAGAAGGATACAGTGGACGAGAACAGATTTGGTTTTAACAAAGATGAGGTGAAGAAGGATGATGACGATGGGAAGGAAGAAGAAAGTGATCCAGATCTAGATAGGAAGGGGAATGATAGTGATGAAGAAGATAGAAGATATAAAGTGGAAGATAGAGGGGGCTTGATAAGAATGATAAAACTGGATGAGGAATTAGGTGGTCAACCGAATTTGAGCTTTAGTCTCTACAGTGATATAAGTGAAGAGAGTTGTATGGTTGAGAAAGATTTGGAAATGTCAGAAGATAGTGAGGAAGCCGGGGAGAAGGTAGAAGAGGAAGTAGAGGAACAAGTAGATAGAGATGTGGTGGAGAAGAAGGAAGCTGGAACACAGTGTTGTATGGTGAGATATAAGAAGATTGTGGAGGTGGAGAGTATATCAGAGGCTGGAGAAAGAAGGACAGTGAGAGTAGAGACGGATTGGGAGGTGGATATTGGGGAACAGTTACTTTAGTAAAAATGTTTGTTTGTTTTATCTTGTAAATAAATTTTCACTTTGTGCAATGCGGGACGCATTGGACGGAGGCGTGGGTAATGTGATGAATCAAAATTATTATTATCTCTTTGTGGCCTTTTATTCACTTTTCAAAATTTAATTAACCCTTTGGCATACTTCTCACATTGCTCCCGTCTTCGTCCCCTATTATATTTATTATTTTTTTATTATCAACCGTTTTTATTTTTCTCATTTGTACATATTTCTCATTCAATCCGTATTTTTATTATTTGTTTTCACGTAATTTCACGCTGCTACGAGATAACGTTTACTTGTGATCTCGCGAGATTTTGTCGCTATATAAACAAGGAGCAGACGAATTATACTTCAGAAAGATAGTGCTCTCAACAGGTTAGGAATCTTTCTCAATGAGCTCTACCCCGAAGGTCCTATGTGACTAGTGTTGTCGGCGGTACCTCATTACCCTTTTTCAATCGGGCGATCCTCAGTGATTTTTGTTACCGGTGTTGTGCATATTATACTATTAGTGTTTCAGTGCTTTATTGTGATTCGTGTGTGCCGCCCCAAATATTTTTGGGCTATCGAGTTTTATTGTCCACGTGTGTGCCGCCCCAAATATTTGGGCTATTGTGCATGTTATAATTATACGTGTGAAAATCATTTGTGCCTTTTGAGTATAGGACAGTGCCCTGGTTTGTGTTAAAAAGTGATAACCAATTTGTGTATAGAACTGTGCTCGGATTCGTTTTATCCATTTTTGTGTGTGTCCAGTTTTGGGGCCCGATATCGTATTTTCATTTTGGTTTTGGGGCTCAATTGTGTCTCGTAGCAGCGCCTATTCATTTTTCACCCCTTTTAACAAGTGTATATAGTGTATTGTGTATTATTGATATTTTTGATATATAAAGTTTTGTTTATAAAACATTTGTTTGTTTGAATTGAGATATTGGTTTTCGTGTGTTCTTGGCAGTAGAACAACATCACCCTTTTTGTTCATTCGAGTCTTTGGGTGTTCTTACATTTGGGGTAGATCATTTATTCACTGTTGAGCTGACACTTACTTACGTTAACGAAGAGATTTTGCGTGGTGGTTCTGGGGTTGCAAAGCAAAACCCCATCCCCAGAAATATAATTCCAGTTTCACGCTACAATCCCTTTAATCAAGATGTGATCATTTTTGTTCTACTCTCTGTGTTGATAAAGATATCTTTGGTATTTTTGAAATTTTGAAGACATAAATTGTGTTCCTATTTATGTTTTCATCAAAACAAAGACACTAAAAAACTAACAAAGCTTATTTGAAGCTTTAATTCCAAAATTATGACACCAAATTAAAAAACTCTTCAACTTGCATAAGACAGTAAGATGTGAAAAAGAAAACCAGATAGTAGTCTGCAAGACTTTCATTCTTCATACTAACATTACATTTTATGTGGAATCCTTTGATTCACTTACCTCAAAATTTTCTATGTCAAGTTCTTCATTTTCCACATCAGAAAAAACATACTGGTTGTCAGTTTCCTACAAATGTAACAAATCATCCATCAGTAACCAACATTGAATTGAATTTTTCCTTCATGTTACAAACATTCACAATGTTTTTCAATTGCATGCCATGGGTCGGAGGGTCCATGAAAATATATAAGTTTTGTCTTGAAAATTTGAAATGAATACATAGTTCCCACCTAGAAATTTCATGTGAAAAAAGAAACACATTTTGCCTCAGACTTTCCCTCTGTAAATTCATATTGCAAAATTAATATATTTTTAACAGTGGTTATATTCATCAAAGACAACCTAGGCTAGGACTCTCAGAACTACTGTCTATGCAAGTTGAAAGGTTTTTTGAATTTTTGCGATATTTTTTAAATCTAGAACTAGAAGTGCAATAGGCTATCAGCCATGCTTCTGCTAGGCTAAAAATGTCTTTGCTTTGATTATAAAACATTTGTAATTTTTTGTAAGTTTACATTAAATGTAAAAAAATACATTTCTTTTCCCTCGTGGAAATTTGACTGAAAATTGTCCTTTCCTCAGTAAAAACAAATTTTTAACACATTAATTGATTTCCTTTAAATATTTTCATCAAAGCAAAGACATTTTAAGACTAACAATACATATTTGAAGATTCGATTTCAGTTCTAAAAAAAATTATGGCAAAAATTCAAAAAACTTTTCAACTTGTGAGACAGTTCAGTACTGGTAGTGGCAGTGGTCAGTAGCTCAGAAGGCCAATTTTGAAGTAAATAGTTTTTAAACAATTATTATTTGGCTAAATGCTGTTCTAAACTCAATGTGTCAGAGAATGAAAAAACGTTTTATTAACAGTAATGGAACTTAAAAAAAAATCAGAATGCCCCTTTAATTTTTAGATCCACAAACTCAACAACTTTATCTTGTGCGGTTTGTTTACCATTCCGCCATATTGAATTTGAGGTCCCGCCTTCCGGTTTTATTATCTACCTTTCATCATGACACAAGAGAAGTAAATATTCAAATTTTATGATACTTTGTAATAAAAAAACACCTTCCAAATGCATCAAACTTAAATCTAAAATAAACAATTTACACATACCGTTGACGTGACATTTGTCGCATCGTCATCATCCGTGTCCATGTCGAGGAAGTCAATTCCAGGGCCAAGGCCAAGGTGAAGGTCGTTTGTTGATTCAGTATTTTTCAAGTCGAACACACTTTCATTACTCGTGCTATCGAGCACAACATTTCCATCCCTTTCCTTTCCCTCTGCGCTATCATGAAATGGCAAAACTTCAGTCTCTCTCCATCGCTTTCTTGATGTTTTCGGAATAGAAGGGTTATCACTCTCAGACAGATAACGTCGATAGCCTCTTCTTGCCGCCATTATTGTTCTTTCTCCTCTCGGAGTTTCCGGAAACATCCGTAGTTTTTCTGATTTTGTTTCCAGGTAGTATTTCACTTTGAATAATTTTTTAGATAATCGTTTTCTGAGTTGTGATTAAAATGTTAAGTAATAGCACCTTTTCAGCTTAAATTGAAATTTTTTCTTGAGACACGAATAATAACGTAAATAATGACGTCATTAGCGCCAAATCTTAGTTGATTCATTTCGATTGGTTGAAGTTAAATTTAAGCGGTTAATTTTGGAGGGAATTTATCTGTTTGTGCATATGACTGGAAAGAAGTTTGCACTGATTGATTACTTTGAACGACAAGAGGTGGAGGTAATAGAAACTCGACATGTTATAACGAAATTTGATTCATCTTTTTTCAATGGAGAAAAATGGGATCCCGTTACACAGATCCATGTAATGTGGCCAGTGAAAAAAATCCACGGCGTGCTTCAAGAAAAGCACGTCGCCAAAGTTTTACGGTTTGGTGGTGAGTATTTTTTATTGTTAAATGTTTTTGAAGAGACAAACCAGCGTCACAAATCCTGGCCTGGCAAAGTTTGCATCATGAATTCCGTAAAAGCTTGTCCAAATTACAAACATGGCTAGGCTAATAATTAGAGTAATCGTGATTGCTCTTAAAATTGTCAATAAACCTGGAAAAATGATATTTTATTATTTTGAAACACTTTGATCTCTCTTGGCATTATTAAGTTATTGAGTAAAGGCCTAGTTATAATCCTTCCGTCCATGATATTTATGATAATTGGTCATAATATCATGGACTAGATAAGCTTAGGCCTAGGCCTACTCTCTGCATGATATCAATAATTATATATTTTTAGCCTTGCACAGATGTTAATCAGGTTGAATCATTTAAAAGAAACAATGGAGCCCCAATTGTAGCAGTTATTGGTATGTATTTCAATACTTAACTCACGAAATGATAGTTTAGTAAATTATGGTATTTCTAGCTTTCCACACAGCTCAAGATAAATACATGACACTTTTCCTTGAAAAGTGGATTCAAAGTATATTCTTTTCATCACTAATTGTTTTGTGCATAAATATTGCAGATATTAAATAATTAAAACATTATTCTTTTAAATGGAAAACTGACAATCCAAAAAAACTAATATAAACGAAAGAATTGCCAAAACTACAAACAATAAGGAACCAAAAGAAATGGTAGCATCATGTGTTTTGAAAACAAGACTTGGTACTCCTCATGTCAGTTGTCAAGAAAAATACTTTAAAGTGGCATGTTCTAGAATCTGTGTTGGAACATTTTTGACCAAAATATCCAATACTAAGAAAGCAATTGCATTTTGGTTAAAAAGAACACATCATTAGTTACAAGCCATGCTTTTGGCCTCTTATTTTGCATCCAAAATATCAGAACTATATTTATGCACATTTAACATTTTTGAGTTTAAATCTAAATCTTGCATGAGATATCAAGCCATTTAACATTCTTCACAGGCAGAAATTCTATGCCCCTTTTTTCCATATAATCCAATATGATATTTGATTATCATTTGGAAGATTTATTGGAATTGACATCTTCATATTGTAGGTGACCTGTACAGTCCTATTTTGCATCATGTTGTACTGGAAAACAACATAGTATCAACATCTGAATCCATTAACGAAGCTGTAATGATCTTGTTTGGAATTTACTATGTCTTCAATTTAGAATACCATCCCCAGGCAACCCAAACATTAGAATTCATCCAAAGGAAATTTTGTTTTTTTTATAGTTGGTATAAATAGTTCTAAATGGTGAAAAGGAGTCACAGATTCAGTATAATTTTGTACATAGTTTTGTCTGATATTCAGCACAAGCTTTGTTAATTAATTGAATTTATTAACCACTTGGACGCGGATGACGAGATATCTCGCACATGTCGCCATGACGTCGTCACGGATGACGAGATAACTCGCAAAAGCACCTTGTGTTCCGCGGGTGATCTGAGACGTTTCGTACCGAACTCGAGAACATTCTTATGTTTTGTTTATGAGCCTAAAAGAGTTTGCAGAGGTAAGAGTTGTCTCCCGTTCCATCATGGCGTCTGTAAACAAACGAAAATTCAATTTAGATGAAAATGAGATCAGAAATATTTTTGTAGATTCGGGATCGTCGTCAGATGAAGATGAAAACTCAAGTGAAGATGGCGATGATGAATCGGAGGAAACAGATCAAGAATTAGAGTTTTCAAGGGCGAATTCCGGATTTGACAGCTGTACTGAAAACGAAAGTAGGACTAATAATAATAGTGATGTTGAATGGAAATGGGAGAAAATCGACAATCGCCCGAATATTTTTGAATTTACAGGACGGCCCGGTTGCAAGCTTGATGTCTTGAATAAAAACAGCACTGCTTATGATATATTCAGTGAATTCATGTGTGAAGAACTCTGCCAGAAAATAGTTGAAGAAACAAATTCATTTGCACAAGTACAAGCAGCATCCAGAACAGAAAACCCTGCTAAAAAACGCCATGACTTGGAATGGTTTGATGTAACTCCTGATGAACTTAATATTTTTTTCGCTGTAACGATTTTGTGTGGAATTGTGCGTAAACCAGAAATTGAGATGTATTGGAGTAGGGATCCCCAGATTGAAACACCCTTTTTCCCAGATATCATACCACGTGACAGATATACAAGCATTTTACGTAATCTACACTTCAACAATAATGAAGAAGATGAAGGAACCGATAGACTTTTTAAAATTCGGCCAGTTGTTGACATGCTGAATGAAAAATTTAGATCAGCTTACATTCCATCACAAGATATCTCCATCGACGAATCGCTCATGAAATTTCATGGCAGACTTGGATTTAAACAGTACAACCCTTCTAAGCGTGCCAGATTTGGAATAAAATTTTACAAATTAAACCAATCAAATGGTCCTGCATCTGGATACACATGGAATTTCAAGATATACACTGGACAGGACACAGATGCAAGTAAAATGCCAGCCAGTACAAAAGTTGTGATGGATCTTAGTAAAGATCTTCTTGGATTTGGTTACAACATCTATGTGGACAACTGGTATACAAGCCCTGATCTCTTCGGTCAGCTGATAACACACAAAACAAATGCATGTGGAACTGTCCGCATTAATCGAAAGAACATTCCGAAAGACATATCAAATGAGAAACTAAAAAGGGGTGAAAGAACATTTCAAACGTCAAATAACACACTTTTGCTTGTTTGGAAGGACAAAAAAGATGTTAAAATGCTTACAACTATGCATGATGCAAAGATGGTGGATACTGGAAAAACAGATCGCAGAACCAATTTACCAATTTTGAAACCTGCCTGTGTTTTGTCTTATAACAATGGCATGGGTGGAACAGACAGGTCTGACCAGTTAGCTGCAAGTTGTAAATCTGTACGTAAACACGTGAAATGGTATAAGAAATTGTTTTATTACTTGCTGGATTTAACAATCATAAACTCGTTTTTGCTGCACAAAGCTTTAGGTGGGAAATCATCACTTCTGGAATTCAAGCAATCCCTTGTTTCTCAACTAATTGAAACCTCCCGTGTACCAACCTATCGTTCGCGTGGTAGACCTCACTCCTTACCATGTCCATTACGTCTACAGGGAAGACATTTCCCATCGTATATAGCTGCTACAGAAAAGAAAAAATACCCTACCAAGAGATGTGAAGTCTGTGCAAAAAGTGGACAAAGAACTGAGTCGCGTTATATGTGTGAAAGGTGTGAAGTCCCTCTTTGTGTTGTGCCATGTTTCAAGAGTTTTCACACTAAAGTAAATTATCGCGTTCAAAATGAACAATGAATAATTATCTGTAGTTGTTATAGATTCTCAAAATGAACAATGAATTATCTGTAGTTGTTATAGAACCTCTAAATGAGCAATGAATTAGCTGTAGACATGAAGTTGTCATATACAAAATGAACAGTGAATTACCTGTAGTTGTTATAGATTGTTATAATTATATTGAAAACAGTGAACTAGCTGTAGTTGTTATAGATTGTTACCGTATTCAAAATGAACAGTAAATTAGCTGTTGTTGTTATAGATTGTTATTCAGAATCAACAGTGAATTAGCTGTAGTTGTTATAGATTTTTATAATTATATTGCAAATGAACAGTAAACTTAGCTGTAGTTGTTTTATTCAAAATGTTATTTTCAAAATGAACAATTGATTTTAGCTGTAAGCTTATAGTTGTTATGTTCAAAATGAAAAGTGAATTAGCTGTTATAGAATCTCAAAATGAACAATGAATTTTATGTAGTTGTTATAAATTAGAATTTGTCACATTGCATGAACTAGTCAATTATTGTATATATTTTGCATTACATTATTGAGATATATTTATTTGAAATGTGATAACTTGAAATATTTACACTAAATATTTACATGGAATAAAATCTTGTATTTCAGAGCTAAAAATATTGTTTTTATTAACTGTACAAGAATTCAATACTGTGTTTATTTGAAAATATAAACTTTTATGATATTTTCAAAAAAAAAAAAAAAACATTTTTTTTTTTTTTTTTTTTTATTTATCCTATTTTTGAGAAAAACTGAAATTACAGGTATTCCAAGCCATAATACTTCACCTTTTTGACTATTTTCTAAAAATATAACCATAATTCATATTCTGCATGAATTAAAAAAAAAAAAAAAATCTCAAAATTAATCCCGTTTTTTAGCAAAATTTGCTTTTAAAATCCCGCTCCCAAGTGGTTAAGAGTTGATTAGAGATATTTTGATGACATTTGACAATCTTATGTTGATAATATATAATTTTACACACTTTTGATCATTTTAATATTTACAACAGTTATTGCCCTGTATTTAGTTAAAATATTTCATTTATGAATTTTGATGAGATATCTGATTGGTTCAAATTAAAGTTTTCTGATGGTGGATGTCTGCAAATAAATTAAACATAAGAAAATTTGATAGCATGTTCTTTCAGATCATGGTTTGTTACTGGTCATTCAGTGTTTAAGTTTCTATTTTTTATATTTTAGAGCATTAATTGGAATAAATCCAGATTCAGGAACAAAGAAACCAAAACGAAACATAAAGAAAGGTGGTGTATCTTCAAAGGTTATAACCCTTGCCAGTCATATTGATGATCAATGATGGGAAAAGAAGAAAACTGTAGCAGTGTGTAATTTGGATATTTCATGTTTTAAAATTATGTTTTTCATGCATTTTCAGATTGAAATTGTACTGCATCTAATAAGGTGTTGTTTGAGCTTTTGAAATTATATTTTAAGTTCTGAGAATGTACAATTGTCAGATTTGTTCCCTAGATCTATTTTCTGTGAAGGCATATTTAAGTCACTATAAGCTTCATAATAATGTCAGAAATATCGTATTTCCCTGTTGCTATGATTTTTGCAACCGGACTTTTTGTTAAATTTTCATCTCTAAAAAGTAAATCTTATACCTGTTAGTACCATTGATTCAATCATGTCTGATATATCCAGTATTCATAATTTATCCATAGATCTTATGTTTAATAAGATTAATAATGAGGTCAAATTTGATACACCCGAAGAAAAGGCAAAAATGAGCCAAATTAGACAAAGTGATTGCTTAAACACATTGAGCGTTGATGCCAGTGCTATTTTTAAAACAAATTAAAAAAGCAAGTCTTACTATAAATTTCTTTTTAATTATGTGGAGCCTATAGAACTACACTTGGGACTAGATGAAAATAATAAAATGTGCATTTATCATTATGTTCCCATGAAACATACATTAAAGTCATTACTTACAGATTCTAGTGTAGTTAAGCAGATTAATGAACCTTTAAATCATGAGAAACATGTTTATACTGATATTATTGATGGAGAAGGTTACAAATAATCAAATAATTATTTTAGTGAGAATAATGATGCATTAAAACTAATACTCTATCAGGATACATTTGAAATTGTGGACCCGCTAGGGTCTGTGGCAGATATTTATCCTTATAACAGAGGAAAGATTGACCCGTTGCAATTGACAATTTTGTGCTGAAATGAAATGAAATGAAATGTATTAAGGAACATCAGCACCAAATGAGCTATATAGCTCCAGAACACGATAACAATAAACATGGCAAAACAAAACTAAAACAAACATTTGTACAGGAATTGAAAAATGATATTCAAACCAATGAAAAAGAATCTGAAGAAATTAAACAAATAAAAAACAAAGAAATAAAGAACCTCAAAAAGAAATTAACAGAAAAAACTAATGAAACACAAGAAAATGAAATTAAAAAATTGAAAGAAGAACTACAAAAATGTAACAAGGACATTTTTCTCATAAAACGTGAAAACAGCCTATTAACAGTTAGAAATGAATCTTTGGAAGCAAAATTGTCATTGATTTCTGATGACAATTTTTCATTGGGGGCTGAACCTATTACTTCAACTCCAATTGAAGAAACTCTTGCAAGCACTTCTGATAGAATTGAGAAAAGCACGGACACTGAAATACATAAAAGAAAACTTGATGAAATCACATTTGAAACTCCAAATGAAAAGAAAAGCAAACAATAGTTAGAATTGACTCTGAAATGCTGGATGTCTCTCTATTAGAGAGCACTGAAAATCTAGAAATGAAAGAAATGATCGTACAAATATTGCAAATTACAAAATCAAATAATTCATTATTGAAAGAACACGTGAAAGAAATGAACTTTTTAAAGAAAGAAAATGAACACATGCAATTAGAAAATGCTAATTTGAAAACACAAATCTCAAGCTTGAAGAATACCAAAACTGTAAATTTTTTAGAAGAAATTAGTACCAGCAATGTCCCATCTTGGGCTCAAATAGTTCAAGAAAGTTTTGACCAGAAAAGCTCGCTTTCTGTAAGAGACAATTCTTCAGAAGACGAATTCAAAATAGTGTCCCCGAGAAAAAAGAAAGCAAAAATAACACAAAAAAAGTTAGAACCAAAGAAATTAGTTGAAAGTTTGTTCAACCCAACCAGAGAAGAAAAGTCAGATCCTATAAAACGCGTCCGCAGCACTGAAAGTCTTGCAAATGAAACTGGTATTGTCCTTGACAGGGGTACCACAACCGAGAAAAATGCAACTCTGGCAATTATTGGCGATAGTCAGGTAAAACTACCAACAAACACTGGCAATCATACCTATACCAAAAGCAATGCATCGTTGGAGACACTGTAAATCGACAGCTTCATACCAGAAATTGTCTTCCAGCAACCAACAACGTGCAAAATCTCATCATTTCTTTTGGTGGAAATTACTTGGCAAGATTGAATGACATGGAATCTGGTGTCCTCGATCATCTACTCTGCAAGAAAGATTTACTGCATGAAACTCTTCAGGAATTCTCGAGCAAGTTGGTATCACTCACTGAAACATATGCAAATGCAAATAGACAAGAGATTATGTCTCGCAGTGTTTGGTCGATGACCAAATACATTTCCGAGCAATATTTTTTAATGAAATCATGGAAAAAGCAATGGCCCTTGTAAATGTAGATTTGTTGCTACCTTCAGAGCAACCAACAATTAACTACAGGAAAACCTATGCAAATGTACACATGTGTATGAAATGTGGAGGACATGATCGTACTCATTGCAAATCGTCCTTCGCATTGAGAAACACTTGCAAATTGTGTCTGCACATTGGACACATGCCAGCCGCTTGCAATTCTCACTTTCACAAATGTAATCACTGTGGGGAATAAGGGCATTACAGAGAATGCTGCCCCAATAGAAAACATCATTCTTAATGGTCCCTTCTTGTAATTTTAACCAACGCAAATCATAATCCTCGTGCAATCATTTTGTAAAAATGCAAATTCTCTACTGAATCTTTAAAAAACTCATTATTAAAAACTGGTGGATTGAAACACATATGCCACTGTCTTATCTACAACTTTCAAGAGTGAGAACTATCCATGAAGACTTTTATATTAAATAATATGAATTGAAATAAGAATAAGAGCTGTATTTGCCAATTTTTTAAATGCCAAAATATCGACCCTGAACAGAAAGATGCCTTGATATACAAAATCTTTCTTTTAAGTGGTAGTAATATTGTATCATTCGATTTCAGAAAATATACTATGAATGACCATCTCGTTAACGTAAATAACAAAAAAAGTGGTAAGCTAACTAAGATAACAGAAGGTAAGTAGAAACTTATTCAAAACAAATTATGATGACCTAAACGTATACTATTTTTATATTATTTGAATGAAGTTGCTGTTGTGGTCATATTTAGTTGTATTAGTAAAGCTTTCATGGCAATCCACATGGAATATTCAAATTTGCTGAAGTGGGCGTATGTTATCTTGCCTGGCAAGCTATCTTTCAATTTGTTATACAAGTTTTTTAGCTATAATTATCTGTTTTTATTTTTTTTTTTTATTTTTTTTTTTACCATTTTTAACGCTCTATTTCGGCATTGAATATTATGTAAATAGCCTTTCTAATAAAACTGTATACAAATCGCATAATCTTTCAATTATACCCCTACCTAAACATTTATCTTTCATTTTCTATATATGTTTTTATACGCCCACACATTAATGTGGGCGTATATTGTAGTTGCCCCTGTCTGTCCGCCTGTCCGCCTGTCCGCCTGTCTGTCTGTCCGCCTGTCTGTCCACAATTGTTGTGGACACGATAGAGAGCTGGTTTCTTGATGGATTTTGATGAAACTTGCTGTGAGTGTTTGTTATCACCCAAGGATGAACTCTATTGAAAATTAGACGAATCGAAAAATATTTCATGGGTTATTGCCCTTGCTTTTGAAAATATCTTGTGGACACCATAGAGAGCTCGTTTCTTGATGGATTTTGATGAAACTTGGTATGAGTGTTTGTATTGACATTAGGATAAACCCTATTGAAAACAGAAACATCGAAAAAATATTTGATGAGTTATTGCCCTTGTTCTTTAAAACGCGTTAATTTTTCAGCCTTTAACAAAGTTGTGGACACGTTAGAGAGCTGGTTTCTTGATGGATTTTGATGAAACTTGCTGTGAGTGTTTGTTATCACCCAAGGATGAACCCTATTGAAAATCAGACGAATCGGAAAATATTTCCTGGGTTATTGCCCTTGCTTTTGAAAATATCTTGTGGACACCATAGAGAGCTCGTTTCTTGATGGATTTTGATGAAACTTGCTGTGAGTGTTTCTTATCACCCAAGGATGAACCCTATTGAAAATCAGACGAATCGAAAAATATTTCATGGGTTATTGCCCTTGCTTTTGAAAATAGCTTGTGGACACCATAGAGAGCTCGTTTCTGGATGGATTTTGATGAAACTTGGTATGAATGTTTGTATTGACATTAGGATAAACCCTATTGAAAATCAGAAACATCGAAATAATATTTGATGAGTTATTGCCCTTGTTCTTTAAAACGCGTTAATTTTTCAGCCTTTAACTAAGTTGTGGACACGTTAGAGAGCTGGTTTCTTGGTGGATTTAAATGAAACTTGCTGTGAGTGTTTGTTATCACCCATGGATGAACCCTATTGAAAATCAGACGAATCGAAAAATATTTCATGGGTTATTGCCCTTGCTTTTGAAAATATCTTGTGGACACCATAGAGAGCTCGTTTCTTGATGGATTTTGATGAAACTTGCTGTGTTTGTTATCACCCAAGAATGAACCCTATTGAAAATCAGACGAATCGAAAAATATTTCACGGGTTATTGCCCTTGCTTTTGAAAATATCTTGTGGACACCATAGAGAGCTCGTTTCTTGATGGATTTTGATGAAACTTGGTATGAGTGTTTGTATTGACATTAAGATAAACCCTATTGAAAATCAGAAACATTGAAATAATATTTGATGAGTTATTGCCCTTGCTCTTTAAAACATGTTAATTTTTCAGCCTTTAACAAAGCTGTGGACACGATAGAGAGCTGGTTTCTTGATGGATTTTTATGAAACTTGCTGTGAGTGTAATCACCCAAGGATGAACCCTATTGAAAATCAGACGAATCGACAAATATTTCCTGGGTTATTGCCCTTGCTTTTGAGAATATGTTGTGGACACCATAGAGAGCTGGTTTCTTGATGGATTTTGATGAAACTTGGTATGAGTATTTGTATTGACATTAGGATAAACCCTATTGAATATCAGAAACCTCGAAAAACTATTTATGAGTTATTACCCTTGTTCTTTAAAACACGTTATTTTTTCAGCCCGTTACTCTCTCGAAGTTGTGGACACGATAGAGAGCTGGTTTCTTGGTGGATTTTTATGAAACTTGCTGTGAGTGTTTGTAATCACCCAAGGATGAACCCTATTGAAAATCAGACGAATTGAAAACTATTTCATGTGTTATTGCCCTTGTTAACTTGTAGTTGTAAACACTCAAAAATCGTTTAATTTTGTAAACATTCTTGATGGCACGGTTTTCGACAGATGTTTCATTTACTGATAGTTCTTGTCGACCTCCCGGACGACTTGGCTGCCATTACAAAAGTGGGCGTATTACGATGGGGCATCGCTATTTTTCTATATAAGACAGTCTCACTAAAATAATTCGAGTCGTATTTTTGACTCAAAGTTCACGGGTGATTTGTGAACACTATAACTGATAAGTTTAGCTAAAATAAATCCAAGTTCTGAGACTATGGTTTGATTGGTAGACCGGATTATGAATGTATCCTTTAACTTAGGCATATTTAACAACTTCATAAATTGATTTAGATTTCTAAACCGATTTCGATGACGTCACATTCAATTTAGTCAAAATTCAAATCGCTTTTCTATAATTGATAAATACGTGTTTTAAGAATCCAAAATGGCGGACGATTCGACTATTGCTTTGGAACTTTCTAAAGAGACCAGTAGACCTAAAGCTATTATAAAAAAAAAACAATTGGCATATTATTAAATTCCAATTCTTTGAGCAGCACGTATTTAAAAAAAAACAGAGGTTAAAAAATACTTAAAGACTCGGAATGTTCCCAGGATATTAAACTACACAGTTAAAACAATACCAGAGTATAGTGATGAAGAATTCCGTGCCAGATTCCGAATGCTTCCACCAACCTTTTAAAAGCTTAATCAATTTCTCGAACCCTACACCAAATTAAATATATTAGAGAAACATACATACCGGTAGAATCGCAGGTCCTGGCATACATTTATTACGTATCGACTCAAGTCCCTATGATTCGAGTAGCCGATGTTTTTGGTATATCCGAGGCAACAGTTTGTAATATTGTGAGTTCGTTATCTGAGGTTATCAATAAAGAATTAATGCCAAAGTTCATTCAGTGGCCTGTAGAAGAGAAACAGAAATTATACAATTTTAAACATAGTTCGACTCGAATGAAAATTGAACACTCATTTGGAATTCTAAAAGGTCGATTTCGTCGATTAAAATATATTGATATGCTGGATATGAATAAAGTCGTGGCTTTTAATTCAAGTTGTTTTGTGCTACACAACGTTTGTTTAGCAATGGGAGACTTTTGCGACTATTTATTAGAAGAGACCCAAAATGGAGACGATGACTTGTGCGAACCAACTGTGATACAACCCCAGCAGCCAACAGTCACTGCTCAAGAAAAACGACAAGCATATCGTATCATAAAATATTGTTTGAATGATCACAAAATCAAATGATTGCATAAAACATCAAAGTGTGACCAACACAAACTCAAAATAAGTACGATAATACAAAATAATAACAAACTGGAAGAGTCAAGTCAATCGTAGATCGACGAATATTCAAATCATTGTATTAAGTAGTGTAATTAGCCGCCATGATTCTTTTTGACGTCATACCAAATTCAAATCGTCCTTCGAAACGATTTGGCGAATTGGTGCAAACCACTTTAGATTTAGGTTGAATAAAGATCAGATTTAGATTTGGTGGTCGTTAAATACGTTTTTCAGTCATAGACCAAATCGATTAGCCAAATCGTATGTCGTTAAATATGCCTTTGATACCGGCGATTAGGCAATATGGCCGCCTCCACTGACAACAAAAAGGAGTCAGCTCTTTTAATAATCAACGAATTGATGGAAACAGACGAATACACCCATAAACTTAACAACAAAAAAAGGAACCATTTTAGATCTATCCTAGCTGTTGAAAATCTATGTTCTTCTTCATCTGCAATTATTTTACAAACAGAACTATATAAACATGTGAAAACCATCATCAACAAACCTCGGATCTAGAAGTACGTGGAAAAGACAGTGGATCGTTATACCACCGAAGAATTTCGCCAAAGATTCCGGTGTGAAAAGGCAACTTTCAGTGTTCTTGAAGCCTACATGGAACGCTTTATAAGTACATTGTATGTAAACCGTGTTGAGATATCTGCTGAAAAACAGTTACTAATATATTTGTATTGTGCATCACGTCAACTACCACTGATACGTATTAGAGATGGGTTTGGTGTATGCGAAGCTACTGTTTTCAAAGTTGTTGGTAAGTGTATACTGTATGTTTGAATTGCAGTCAATCACATTCAATATTGTCTACTACAAATATTTTCTGATCATATATAATAAACGTCATTCATTGTTTAGTACGGTACTAAAGTTCACATTTTGGGGCATAAGTAATTTTGCTTCGTGGTGTAATCCGAATATCTAGGCTTAATTTAAGGGTTCCAAAAGCAGCTCACACATAGGCTATCTTGCTTTCAAATTTTGTCAGGAAAGATTAATATAATTTCATTTTTTCAGGTCAGCTTTCAAAGATCATAGTAGATCATGTGTTGCCTAAAGTGATTAAATGGCCAACTGGAGACAGACTGAATGAGATAATGGAAGGATTTAAGACATTCCAAGGGTTCCCAAGCCTTATTGGGGCATTAGATGGCACCCATGTTCCTATCAAAGCACCCAAAGAATTTTCCGAAAATTATTTCAACAGGAAGAAGTTTTATAGTGTAAATGTTATGGCAATATGTGATCATGAATACTTTTTTACATCAGTTTATTCAGGATGGCCTGGGTCAGCACATGATGCCAGAGTTTTACAAAACTCTCCATTATACACCGACTCAGAAGATGTCACAGTTCGGCGTAAATTATTTCCAGACAATTCACATCTAGTTGCTGATTTGGCTTATGCACTAGAGCAGCATGTTTTAGTGTCATACAAAGATTTTGGTAATTTGACAGACATTCAGAAAAACTTTAACTTTAAACATAGTTCAACACGCATTCGCATCGAACATGCTTTTGACATGCATAATCATAATAGACTGATTCATTTCATAACTAGCTGCTTTGCTGTGCATAATATTTGTCTACAACATGAGACATCTCTTGATGACTATTTGAATGAAGGCTTAGTTGAAGAGGCTGGTGATAATGAGAATTTTGGTAATGACATGCATGTACCTAATGGTGAACAAAACGTACTGCTATAAGCTTATTGCTGTCTATGTAAAGTAAAACATAAAATGAGTTAAACCCTTTGACCCAACTTTTATCTTTTGCATATGCGACTGAAAAGACATCCACACAAGAAATTGTCAGATTTGTATATGTGTATAAAAGGGCTTTGAGTTTTCAAGAGATATAATATATCTAGTTAAATGACAAAAATTTATTTCAGGCCAACACAACTGATAAAGACATTCAAGATTTGAATCTAGAAATTCACACAATCATTGCTTTAGGTAGGTTCAATTTTGAAGTAAAATTGGACGAAACAAATTATTTCTCTTGGCATTTTTCTTTTGGCAAAATGATATCACTTTGACTTCAGAAAATCACTATAGATAACTATTTTTTACAATTTAAACAACTATTTGTTTTAATTTCAGGTCCAAGAATGGATGCTGCTCAAGAATTTTTTTGTAATCGTAGATGGAATCAAGATAGTAACTGTACGAACTGTCCGTCTTGCTTTCCTGTACTACTTGGCTGGGTATTATGTTTTAAATATAAAATATCCAGAGAAGATAGAAGCTACTCTTGAATTCTTCCAAAGGTTTGTTTAGATTTTTAAATTGATTTAAATAAGGAATGCATCTGAATGATATGAACAAATAGAGCAAAGTTGTTCTGAGAGAAAGATTGATTGTAACAGAGCTGAAATTCTTATATTTAAAGGTACAATTTTTCATCATTTATGATAATATTTAAAAGTCAGTACTATATGTTTGCTATTGATTTTTATGAGTATCAAAAGAATTTGAGACTTTTCGTCGATTATCTTGAATAGCAATCAACTTGTTGACACTCATCATATATCAATTAATGCATTAAATTTCAGAGTAGTTCTGGGTATAAATCCTCAACTTGGATCCAAGGCGAAAAAAATGAGGAATTCTGTAAATGCAAAGATCAGTCATCACTGAAATTTCTGAATTTGAATGGACAGTCCATGAATCTACATAGAGCATATTGATTTGAATGTTTAAGATTCATAAGTATAAAGACAACAAGTGTTTGTTTAACTGTGAAAATGCTCAGTTTTTATACGCCCACACATTAATGTGTCCGTCTGTCTGTCCGTCTCTCTGTTCGTCCACAATTGTTGTGGACACTATAGAGAGCTGGGTTCTTAATGGATTTTGATAGAACTTTGTGTGAGTGTTTGTAATCACCCAAGGATGTATTGACTGTAGGATAAACCCTGTGAAAAAACTAGAAAATATTTTATGAGTTATTGCCTTTGTTCTTTAAAACAAGTTCATTTTTCAGCCTTTTACAACTCTCTAAGTTGTGGACATGATAGACAGCTGGTATCTTGATTAATTTTAATGAAACTTGTGAGTGTTCATGATTACATAAGAATGTACTCTATTAAAAATCAGACTAATCGAAAAAATATTTCATGGGTTATTGCCCTTGTTTTTGTAAATATGTTGTGGACACGATATAGATACGCATTTTATCATCATTTTAAATACATATCTGTTCGTTTTCGTGTTATTGGTTTACAAATACTTGTAGCCTCGAATGACCCGTCTCTGATGTTTGAACTACTAGAATCACGAGATTACGTGATAACATTGATGTAGTCCGGTCAAATGGCCGCCGTTCATTACCGTGATATGTTGCAGAGCGCCAGCGTAACTTTCACGGAGCCAGCGTAACTTTCACGGAGACCGTTTGGCTCATACCATAATTCGCTTTGAATTTTGTATCTTTAACGTGAGATTGGTAAAGAAAATTATGCTATAATGACTAGTGGTCATTGAAATATTATTATTGCTGTTAAGTTGAGTTGCCCTTAATATCAATATTCAACGAGTGCAAATGCATTTCACATCTTGTCAGCTTCAATGCAGTTTCAATTTGTCACCCATTGAGCTAGACATATAGAATATTCTTAGCAATAGAAATTTGTATTGTTTAATTTTTTTTGTTGTTGATATTTTTGAACAAAATATTTGCTTTTTCTTTTTTTCTTTCAATGTTTATATAAATGTAACTCTATAATGTCCCTTTAAACTGATATATAACATTGTTATAATAACATCCTGTTGACACCTTTGATGTCTTGTATCAGATCTATTTATAGAACTGCTGAGTTCTGTTTAGGGCATTATTAGTTAATTGCTTCAGTGTAGATAGAGTAGAATATAGAGAAGGGTGGCAGTGTTTTCGCTGTTCCTTCTTTTGGTAAATTCTTTGACTCTATAGTTAATATTATACTGTTCTTGTATATTGGTGTATATTAAAGTGTCTCCAGAACATATATATTTGTGTTTTGTGTGTAAAAACGTTATTTTAAAGCTAAGGGATAAAGAAAAATATGCTGTTGTGTGACTGCCACCAGTTCAAATTATAGCTAGGTTTGCTAAATTGTAATTTTTAGTTTTGAAAAAATAAAATGTTATTTGTATTCTAGAATGTTTACAGTATCCTATGCTTCATGGTTATGAGATAAATTGGGTGACTAGGTCTGCTCATTTGGACGACTCGGACCCTCTTGTACATTTTACAGAGAATGACCTGGTTAAAATTTACAGTCAATTCCTTGTGAATTTTTTTTTTACAGACGTCTGTGATTTTTACAGAACTGTTTTGGCAACATAGCTGCCAGGTCATTCTCTGTAAAATTTACAGAAAATGTTTTACACTGTAAACAATATTTTATTCATAAGAGAAATGGATTAGGGAACAGGCTTTCGCCTTTCCTAGAAAGTTTTAAATGTACAAAACAATTTAAGGCCCAGTCCCATTGCCAACGACGCATAAATCACGCTTAAAATTGGTTTGTGCGTGATTGTTCGTGGAGAAATTGGTTATTTTCTGGGGTTGTGCGTGGTCTGAATCACCGATGAATCGCGTATAAACTGTGCATGTATCACTTACAATCACTGACAAAGAACGAACATTCCACGCACAACAGCGTACAAGCCCAAACCCGATACAATTTCTGACGTTCAATCGACGCATGTATAGCGAATGTAACACGTATGGATGTGCACGAGCACTGATGAATCACGTACGGTCTGCGCATGGAGCACGCATGTATCACTGATGAAGGGCGCACTATAAAAGGCGCACACTGACAGCATTTCGCCAGTCTTGCACCAGCACTCGAGGCAGCCACATCTCCTGAAGACCACTTGAAGACTGCCTGAAGATGCCACCTAGGAAATGCCGCCAACCCTCTAAGACCAGGGCTCCACAAGAAGACCAAGCTGCCCCAAGGTCACCAAGACCTGCTGAAATGCAGATGGAGGTGGAGGTGCATGCTGCTGCTGTTGCTACTGCTGATATTAAAGACCCTGCTGCTGGTGAATCCGAAGAAGATGCACGTCCACGCAAGGGCAAGGGCAAAGTCCGAGGCGAGGGCAAGGGAAAAGTCGTTGCTAAACATGACTATTCTCTTGAAGATGAGATGGAAGCAAATTTCATTGAGTGGATGGTTGAGCACGAGGAAGTCTGGAGGCGGGGCAATCGCCTCTACAAGAAACGTAGAGAAATCTGGGCTGCCAAAGCTGATGAGCTGGGGCTAGAGTTGGACCACATCATGGGCTGGTGGAAGTCAGTCAAGGACTGGTAGGTCAGACTCACAAAGGTCAAGTCTGGTCAAGCAGCCAAGAAGTACACAGACAGGGAGAGGTACATCCTGGACAATCTCCAGTTTAACAAGACCCAGCTGCCATCAACCAAGTCTGATCCCATGGTGAGCTTGCCCATGACTTCCACCCAGTGACAGTGAACTGGACAGTGACCAGGAACGTGCACCCACTCCACTTGAAACAGACCTGGAGGCAGTGGAGACGACATCTATTTTTGGTTCAATAACAAAGGCTGCTTCAGATAGTATTGATAAAATTTTAATATTTGGCGATTTTAACATTGATTTCCTTCAACCAAATCACACCTTTCTTCATACAACGTTAAACCTTTTTGATATGAAATAAATAATAGAAGATCCTACCCGCATTGACACCCTGTTTATGTAGACGCAGTTTACCGGTAACATCATAACCGACAAACGGTTTTACCGATTGGTTATCGAAGACTCCAGCTTTAACCAACTTAATATACAAACCAATTTTTGTAAATTCAGTAAACAAATTATGTAAATGTAAACGAACGGTAACATAAGTTACACAAAGTTTTAACTCTTTAGGTTAAAGGGATTCAAATAGAAGTTGGAAGTGTCCCTGATACATCCAAAAAGACTAGAAAACCTCTTAAGAATCCCTTTAATAAATCGGTTTTACCGACGGTTCCATCTTTACTGACTTGTATCAACTGATTACACGTTTTTCAGACGAGTTCAGTGAAAGTTTTTTTTTTGGCAATTTGTTTGGGGGGGGGGGGTGCAAATTTTATCAATACTATCTGAAGCAGCCTTTGTTATTGAACCAAAAATAGACTTATCCACTTTACTCTTATGATCGGCTCTATAGAATGTTCCAATTAAAAATTTAGTTTTGTTAATCGCGGCCTCGATCCATATACCCTCTGTATTGTCGGATCTAGTCTTCGTTTTACCAAAATATTATTGCGAATGAATAGTGCTACCCCACCCCCTATTCTGTCCGTCCTGTCTTTCCTAATTGGTGCAAGAAAACCTGATAGAAAGGGTGTTGGAAGAAATCGTTTTGTCAAGCCATGTTTCAGTTAGTAAAATACAGTCAAATTTCTCAGAGAATTCTGCAACTATTAGATCTCACTTCTTTTGTTTATTAATACTCCTTACATTCAGATGCACCAAGGAAATGTTTGAAGGGCCAGGATTGGTTTCAATATCACCAGAAAGTACCAAGATTAGTTTTAAGACAGCTGACTGGAGAGAATAATCCTGAAATGATATAAGTATACACTGTTCATTAGAGTAAAAGTTAAAATGTATGTGTATGCTCAAGAGTAATAGTATGCAAGCAGAATGATAAAAAATATGTACATATATACAGTTTATAGTGCAAGTATGGACGACTGATAGGCACATTTGGTTTTGAGACTTGGAGAATTAGGTATATAAATTATAATTAAGTTAGAAATTTCTAACTAATATAAAATAACATTTCAACTTACTCTGATTTGTATTCAATCTTCTAATATATAGAATGGCAGTTTCTGACTAGTATAAAATATCATTTCCATTTGATTAGTATTCTATATTCAGTTAGATTGTATTCTATATTCTGATATATAGATTGAAAGTTTCTATCTAATATAAAATATCATTTCAATTTACTTTGATATGTATTCTATATTCAGTTAGATTGTATTCTATATTCTAATATATAGATTGAAAGTTTCTGTCTAATATAAAACATCATTGCAGTGCGTTTGATTTCGAACGCACTGCTTTGTTTTCAAAATGTTTTTTTTTTTTTTTTTTTTTTTTTCTTCAAATACTGGTCAGAGCGCCCAGCAAAAACTGCTAATGTCACATATGCACTGATTCGACTTGCCTACTTTTCTCGAAAAACTAAATTTTTTAAATGTTATTTGATGCATTTTTGTCTAACCGGAAATGACGTAGGACAAAAAGGCGTATTTTAGAATTTTTCATTTCACGGCTCTATTTTTCATCCGATTTGACTCGGATTTTTTTAGGTTATTTCTTTAAACTAATGTCTACAATACGGCTTCTTCAAGCAATTTAAAATTTTACTTTTGTCGATAACTTTTTGCAGTGCGTTCGATTCTCGAACGCACTGCATTGTTTTGCAATTGACTATTTTTTTTTTTTTTTTTTTTTTTTTTTTTTCGCTTTCTGGTCTCGCTATTTCGGTATGAAGGGAACTTGTCACACTCAATCTGACACGATTTCCCACGATAAACTACTTCTAGTTGTGGCTTAAATGTCAAATGACGTAGTTTTGTCCAACCGGAAATGAGGTATGACAAAACGTGTATTTTCAGTTTTTTATCATTTTTACTTACAATTTTCAACCGATTTTGATGGATATTTTTTTGTTTATTTCCGTTGTGTCTTTTCTTCACGATAACCACTTAAAAACTTATAATTTTTGTACTTTTGACCCTAAATTTTGAAACTCTTTTTTCACGTTTTTTTTAACTTCCACAGTTTTATTTCGATCGCTATGAAAACTTCTGGGAATATAGACATTGTTATTTCGAACAAAACCATGTTTTCAAAATTTTGATATCACTTCCGGTTTTGACGTCATTTGCTTGTAAACTTCAAATTTCAACTTCCGGAGTTTTGAAGATATTTGAAAATTTCTTTTTGCATTATGTTAGAAACTGTCATCATGAAAGATATTTATGATAAAATTTGACCCGGAAGTAATATGTCAAGCGCCATGTTGTTGTGAGTAATTTTTATAAAACTCAAAATGGGGCCTCAGGGGATAATCGGATTTGCACAATTTTGGTGTCTATGAAATCCTTAGTCGATTGCCACCAACCTTATGACAGCGGATTTTTAAATTTCGATTTAGCCTTTTTTCTATTTCCGGACAAAGAATTTCAGTAATGACCGAAACTTTCAAGGCTCATATCTAGTGACCTTGACCTTTGATGACCTTTTGACCTGTACAAAAGTTATTGCCCTTAACGAGATCTACCAAATGATATATTCATTTCCGATTTCTGATTTTAACTTCCGGTTTTATCGCCATTTGAAAATTGTAATTTTTAACTTTAAAGAGCTTTGTCACGTGACCTAATAAACATACGTCACAAATTGTTAGACATATTTACTATGCTAAATCTGCTCTTTCTAATGATATATAACACAAAATATTTGAATCAAAATTGCGCATTTTAAAACTTGCAAATTTTGCGCCAATTTTCATTGTAACTGTGCGTGTTTTTTGGAAATTTGATTTCGATCGATCTGAAAACTTACAAGTAGATAAACAATTTGATAATGAATAATACAATATTTCTGAAATTTTGATATCACTTCCGGTTTTGACGTCATTTGTTTGTAAACTTGAAATTCTAACTTCTGGTGTTCCCGAATTATTTGAAAGTTTCTTTTTGCATCATGGTAGAAATGATCATCAGAAATGATATAAATGATAAAATCCGACCCGGAAGTACTATGTCAGGTGCCATGTTGTTGTGACTTATTTTTATAAACCTCAAAATGGGACCTCAGGAGATAATCTGATTTGCATAATATCAGTGTCTATGAAATCGATGGCCAACAAGCTTGTGGCAACTGATTTTTTAATTTCGATTTCTTTATATTTCTGGAACAAGAATTTTAATTTTCAATGCTCATATTTCTAAATCTATTAGTTCAAATGACCAGGAAGTATTATTTGCCTGTAATCTTCATTTAGGTGTATCATACCTCGAGAGAAACAGCTTTAGATACTATATCGAATAACATATGAGAGTCAGCGCTGTTATATTACAACGCATAATACCCTCAGCACATCATACGATTCATGGTCAGTGTACCAACATCTAGAAAGTAACAATTTACCATAGTGTTTCTTTTAACGCTTCCCACTGGTCAGAGTAGTATTTTAAAATGTTCAAATATAGTTTTCTCCCTTCAATTGAAAAATGTTTGTTGTCTGTATGTTTAAATACAGTTCTCTCCCTTCAACTGACAATTGCACCATGCTTAACATGACTTTCTTTCATTGTAACTTGTATGTTTAACGTTGTAAATTATGTACTAAAAAAGATAAACAAAAAGAAGTAGATAACGATCCAATGCCAAAAGAAGAAAATCCGTTCTAAAAATCTGGTTCTGTCATTTATTAAAATTGCATGTCTAAAAACGTTGACCATTAAAATGTTTTCTAAAAAAATAATAATATAGATTTTTTGCTAGGTTTATGTTAGTATGACAATTTACGATTTGGGCTGCGAACTTTCATGTATGGAGGTGAACACTCAGTATTCTGATGTCATTTAATTGATAAATCAAGAATTGGCTTTAACATGTAGGTAGGTGAATTAGACGCTTGCTCGCTAAGCTGAAGTTCCAAGGTTCAATTCCGGCATGGGTCGCATTGCCTTCGGATTTTTCAACCCGGTTTCACCCTCTCAATGATGCAGGTCGGAGGGCCTGACATGGAAAAAGTGCCCAGTCGTTCGGATGGGACAATAAACCAAGGTCCCGTGCGCTATTGGCTGTGCACGTTAAAAACCCCTCGACAGTTGGAAATCAAAAATAAGAAAATTTCCTTCATTGCACACTGCATGGCGTATTCCACTTCCTATGGTATAAAAATGTACATTAGTAAAAACAACGACTCTTTAATCAGATTACTTTTCACTCCCGAATATAACAAATTTATATGCTGATTTTTATGTTCTGTAAATTTCGCAGTATGGATTGAAAACGCCATTTTTCACCCATGGACGAAACCGGATGCGCACTGCCCAGTATCGTCTCACGATTCTAGTTTTAGTTTTAATTATAATTTTTTTTCAAATTCTACAATTTAAATTCGATGAATCTGAAAATAAAACTGCATATAGGCAATTCGATTGTGAACATAATGCTAATTTCAAAATTTCGATATCACTTCCGGTTTGGACGAAAATGGCTTTTAAATTTTTAGATTTCAACTTCCGGAATTTCGAAGATATGTGAAATTTTTTTTTGGAAATATGATTGCAATGACAATTCGAAAACAATGAATGAAAAAAAAATGACCCGGAAGTAACAAATAAGCCGCCATATTGATATGACCAACTTTTGTAAGACTCAAAATGGGGCCTCAGGGTTATGAGCGGAATTCGTAATAATAGTATTTTAGGACAGCCCAGTCGATTGCCAAAAAAAGTACGTGATTAGAATTTTGATTTTTAATACTGCCTTTTCGTTATTTCCGGTATAACGTTTAAAGTAATTGCGAAAATTTCAAAGACTAGTAACTCATGACCTTGACTTTTTATGACCTTGTAACCTGAACAAAGGTTATTGCCCTTGACTAGATCTATCCAATGACATCCATTTTTGTTGTCCGATGTTTACTTCCGGTTCTATTGCCATTTGCGATTTTCAACTTTAAACAGCTCTGTCACGTGACCCAAATAACATACGTCACAAATTCTTATATATTATTAGTGTGCTTATTTTACTCTTTCCAGTGATATATAACACTTTATGTTTGAATGAAAATTGCGCGATTTAAAATTTGAAATTTTGTGCAAAGTTTCATTGTAACTGTGCGTGTTTTTTTCAAGTTTTATTTTGACCGTCCTGAAAACTTACAGGTAGATAGACATTTTGATTGCAAACTCAAATCTGTTTTCAAAATGTCGATAACACTTCCGGTTTTGACGTTATTCGCTTTTTAAATATAAAATCTAACTTCCGGAATTTTGAAGATATGATTTTTTTTTTTTTGCAATATATTTGAAATGATGCTATATAAACAATCAATAAATGAAATTTGACCCAATTGTAATAGATCGGCCGCCATATTTATATGACTAACTTTTGTAAAACTCAAAATGGGGCCTCGATGATATGAGCGGAATTCGTAACTGTAATATTTTTGGAGAGCTTAGTCGATTGCCCCAAAAAGTACGCGATTCGATTTTGATATTCGATGCTGCTTTTTTGTTATTTCCGGTATATTGTATTTAATGTAATTGCCAAAATTTCAAAGAATTGTAACTCGTGACCTTGAACTTTCTTATCTTGTGACCTGAACAAAGGTTATTGCCCTTGACCAGATCTATGTACTGATGTATCAATTTTAGTTGTCCGATGTTTACTTCCGGTTCTATGGCCATTTGAAATTTGCGATTTTTACTTTAAATAGCTCTGTCACGTGACTTAACTTTCATACGTCACAAATCATTATATATTCTTATTGTGCCTAATCTATTCTTTTTAATGATATACAACACTTTATGTTTTAAAGAAAATTGCGCGATATAATATTTGGAAGTTTTGTGCAAAGTTCTATTGTCACTGTGCGTGTTTTTTCAAATTTTATTTGAATGTTCTGAAAACTTGTGGGTAGCTAAGCATTTTGATTATGAACTCAAATCTATTTTCAAAATTTCGATATTACTACCGGTTTTGACGTTATTTGCTAATTACCTAAAATAATATGTTTGTTGTCTAAATGGTTAAATGATAGTGCTCTCCCTTCAACCTGTAATTAACTTGAGTTTTGGCGATACTAAACGAAAGAAGTAAAAAACATCACCAAAACGCTAACACATTATATTAAATAACGCTAACAATTATCGTCAAAACAGTTGAAGGGAGAGAACTACTATTTTTATTGGTAATCTTTATTAAAGCTATCATGCTGTAACTAGACTAGAAAAAATGTTTTTAACTTTTTTAATATTAATATTTTCGTAACCATTTGCTTAGTGCCTTGTGATTTATGAAAGATTTCCAGGATGACGCACTGCCCAGCGCCGTTTTGGTACGGCTCTAGTTTCAATTTACTTTGATATGTATTCTATATTCAGTTAGATTGTATTCTATATTCTAATATATAGATTGAAAGTTTCTGTCTAATATAAAACATCATTTCTGTGTACTTTGATAAGTACTCTATATTCTTATAAATAAATAAAATCTGACTTATGTAAAGTATCACTGCAATTTAATGTGATAAGTATTCTATATTATGATATATAGATTGAAAGTTTCTGTCTAATATAAAATACCATTTCTATTTACTTTAATAGTATTCTATGTTTTAATATATATAGGAATTACTCATAATTAAGTTGGACATTTCTAACTAATATAAAATAACATTTCAACTTTCGTTTATTTATATTCTAATATGACTATTATAAAATACCATTTCAGTTTACTTTGATTATTATTCTATATTCTAATATATAGATTGGAAGTTTCTGACTAATATAAAATACCATTCCAATTTACTGTGATAAGTATTCTATATCGTCACGATCAGAACACAAGCGCCTAAGTCAGTTTTTGATGATTTGGAGTTAGCCCCCCTATAATCAAGATGAGCCTGTTTCCCACCTTTTTCACAAACGCTTATATCCTCAGCCAATCAGATAACTTTATTTTCCCGCTTTTTACACAATCGCCCATGTGAACTCTATGACTTAGGCAATCTTTGGACAGATGATGGCGTCTCAGGATAACACAATAAAACGCAGACATTACAATGCACAGTAACTTCTTAAGCTAATAGAGCAGAGTAAGTATATTATATTCAATATAAACTTTTCTTAAATAATATTATTTATAACTAGTTGATTCATAAATTGGAATATAATTATTGATAATTAGAAGTATGATCATTCGCCTTAGTCAAGTTACATGTCATGTTTGTTGTCGTCCTTGTGTCACAGAAATACAGCCTACATCAAAGGGATTGATTTAGGCAATTGTGATTGTAATATTATTGTAGTAAATAAAAGTTGTTTTCTTATGTATTTATTATATTACACTATAAATTCGTTATTGTTCTTAAACAACTTAATCTTTTTTTCAGGTCCAGAATTATCTGATGATGATGATGAAGCCAAGAAATTATAGAGTCTGAAAGTTTTCAATTCCAGGCTATTGGTTTGATGTTTGATTTGCCAGAAAAGCTGGATTCGGAAATTGAGGTATTGGATAAAACAGATACACCTGCATCTTTACATGTTGATACTGCCCCCATTCCAGCTCTAACATCTCCACAGGACATTGAGCCTGTGATTTGCCACCAACAATCAATCGATGAGCCTTTAGATGATACACGAGATATAGATTATGAACCCCCAGAATCGGAAGCTGACAGCTCTAACTCAGACGAAATAATAGAAACTGGAGAGAAACCAAAGCGAAAAAGAAACAAAGCAGCACAACAGGAAACATGGAAACTAAATATGTCAAAGATCAAACGTTTGAAAGGAGAGAAAAATATAAGCAGACGAGGCATAGAGAATGAAGTCAGAAAAATGGGACCTAGATGCGAATCAAACTTTTGTAGAAAATCAAACTTAAGAAACTGTAATACATTTTCTGAAGTAGACAGAGAAAGAATTTTTTTATCATTTTGGGCAATGACATCATGGGATGAAAGAAAATCCGTTGTGAGGGCACTGGCAGCATCGATTGATATTAAACAGGAAAAGTCAGCTTCCAATAAGAGGGCTACCAGCTATCGATACACTCTAAGGATGCAAAATGGGACCATACTTCAGGTATGTAAATCAATGTTTTGTTCGACTTTGGGTATTGCTGAAAGAACAATAACAGACTGGTTAAGTCTTAAAGTTGAAGATGGTTCCAATGATGTACATGATGTTGCCGATATACCATGTAAGGAGAAAACAAGATCAGGGCCTACTCAGAAAATGTCTGATGATACAGTTAATTACCTTAAGACATGGCTTACCAATATTCCGTGCGTTGATTCCCACTATTGTCGTAAAATACCAGCTTATAAGGATAATAGATTTCTTCAACCGGGTACTAAAGTTATTGACCTGTTTGAGCGTTATAAGGAAGAGGCAGTTGCAGCAGAACAAAGACCTGTAGGATATACATATTTCAAGACTATGTTCAGAAATTTAAACATGTCCATTTTCATGCCACGAAAGGACCAATGCGATACATGCATTGCTGCCAAAATGGGAACGATTTCACCCGAAATTCACAAATTTCACTTGGCTAACAAAGACAAAGCAAGAAGTCAAAAGACTGTTGATAAGGAGCGAGCACTCTCAGATGAAAGTGTGTCTGTGTGGACTATGGACACACAGGCTGTTCAACTTTGTCCTCAAAGTAAAGCCAGTGCTCTCTATTATCGCACCAAATTACAAGTGCATAATTTCACTTTGCATAATATGAATACGAATGATGGCTTCTGTTATGTATGGGACGAAACAGATGGCAATTTAACAAGTGAGGTATTTGCGTATATTCAATATACGCATTTTTAAGCAGTTGATAGCATCGTCTGAAAACAAAATAAAAGAAATTATAATATGGTCAGATGGTTGCGGATACCAAAACAAAAACTACAATCTTGCAAATGCATATCTCCATTTATCTAAGGAAACCGGTGTCATGATCAGCCAAAACTATCTAGTTTCCGGTCACACCAACATGAACTGAATTATGTATGGTTACCTCCCTTTATTGAATGTACTTGTATTGAGTGTCTGGATAATTGAGACAATCACTTCCTGTAACATGGCTGATGCTTACTGAATAAATACAATTCTTATTAACAATTTATTACGCTTATAATCCTAAGATATCATCAATCATAGTCAGTCAAGAGGTATTGTATCAGTGCAGAATTAAAGTAGCTGATAGCTGTATAAAGCCAAAATAAGGAAGAAGTTGATAGAATTTGTTGATTGAATTTAAGTCAAAAATTTCAAAAAATCGGGTAAACAAAATTGCAAAATTAAAAAAAAAAAAAAAATTGCATTACAATGCATTGTGATATATCGTTCGAAAGAGCCCATTTAGAATATGCAAAAATAAACTCTCTAGGTTAATTAGGTCACCTGTAGGAGCAGTACAAAGTTGCGAATTTGATATTCAAGGCCTATCACAAAAAACTTTGAATGAAGGTTGTGCAAAGACAAATTCAAAATTCCAAAAAAAGGCGACTAGAGGACCTAGATAATTTTCAAAATTGTATTTTAAATCAAGTTTGAAAAAAATCGGATTGAAAATGAGGGAGGAGTATTTTTCCGATATTTTGCTTTTTTTAAGATGGCGGCTGGCGGCTAAACGGTTAGGAATTTGCATTTACGGCAAGTGTACAAAATGAAGATATTAATGGTGCAAATGCCATGAAATAACAAATTTCAGTTTTTTTGCAAAAAAATAATCCGAAAAATCTGATTTTTGTGATTTTTGACATTTTTTGGAAATTTCAGAATGTTTCGGACAAATTTCGAAATATTTTTTATGAGTAAGTTCGCAGCACAGTTCGTAAATTATCATTTTATCATAAACCTTGCAAAAATTCTATATTATTATTTTTTTAGAAAACATTTTAATGGTCAACGCTTTTAGACATGCAATTTTAAAACTTGTTTTTTAATAAATGACAGAACCAGATTTTTAGAACGGATTTTCTTCTTTTGGCATTGGATCGTTATCTACTTATTTTAAACTTTTTGTTTATATTTTTTAGTACATAATTTAAAAGGTTAAAAATGCAAGTAACAATGTAAGAAAGTCATGTTATGCATGATGGTACAATTGTCAGTTGAAGGGAGAGAACTGCATTTAAACATACAGACAACAAAAAATTCTGAGTTAAAAGGAGAAAACTGCATTTAAACATTTTAAAATACTACTCAAAACATTGACCAGTGAGAAGCGTTAAAAGAAACAATATGGGAAATTGTAACTTCTAGATGTTGGTATACTGATCATGAATCGTATGATGTGCTGAGGGAATATTACGTTGAAATTATATAACGTAGACTCTCACATGTAGTCAGATATAGTAACAAGCAATGATCCTCTCGAGGTGTGTCACACCTAATTGAAGATTACAGGCTAATAATACTTCCTGGCCATTTGAACTAATAGATTTAGAAATATGTGCCTTGAAAATTTCAATCTATACTAAAATTCTTAGTGGTCCAATTTTGAGTTTTATAAAAATAAGTCACAACAACATGGCACCTGACGTAGTACTTCCGGGTCGGATTTTATCATTTATATCTATTCTGATGACCATTTTTTACATGATGCGAAAAGAAACTTTCAGAAGTTAGAATTTCAAGTTTACAAACAAATGACGTCAAAACCGGAAGTGATATCAAAATTTCAGAAATATTGTTTTGTTCATTATCAAAATATTTATCTACTTCGAATTTCAAAATCAAATTTCCAAAACACACGCACAGTTACAATGAAATTTGGACCAAAATTTGCAAGTTTTAAAAAGAGCAATTTTGTTTCAAATATTTTGTGTTATATATCATTTGAAAGAGCAGATTTAGCGTAGTAAATATGTCTAAAAATTTGTGACGTATGTTTATTAGGTCACGTGACAAAGCTCTTTAAAGTTAAAAATTAGAATTTTCAAATGGAGATAAAACCGGAAGTTAACATCAGAAATTGGAAATGAATATATCATTTGATAGATCTCGTTAAGGGCAATAACTTTTGTACAGGTCAAAGGGTCATCAAAGGTCAAGGTCACTAGATATGAGCCTTGAAAGTTTCGGTCATTACTGAAATTCTTTGTCCGGAAATAGAAAAAAGTCTAAATTGAAATTCAAAAATCCACTGTCATAAGGTTGGTGGCAATCGACTAAGGATTTGATAGACCCCAAAATTGTGCAAATCCGATTATCCCCTGAGGCCCCATTTTGAGTTTTATAAAAATTACTCACAACAACATGGCGCCTGACATATTACTTCCGGGTCAAATTTTATCATAAATATCTTTCATAATGACAATTTCTAACATAACGCAAAAAGAAATTTTCAAATATCTTCAAAACTCCGGAAGTTGAAATTTGAAGTTTACAAGCAAACGACGTCAAACCCGGAAGTGATATCAAAATTTTGAAAACATGGTTTTGTTCGCAATAACTATGTCTATATGCCTAGAAGTTTTCATAGCGATCGAAATAAAACTGGAAGTTGAAAAAAAAGTTTCAAAATTCAGGGTCAAAAGTAAAAAATTATAAGTTTTTAAGTGGTTATCGTGTAGAAAAGACACAATGGAAATAAACAGAAAAATATCCATCAAAATCGGTTGAAAATTGTAAGTAAAAATGATAAAAAACCGAAAATACACGTTTTGTCATACCTCATTTCCGGTTGGACAAAACTGCGTCATTTAGCCTCTAAGCCACAATGTGCAGCAGTTTATGGTTGGAAATCGTGTCAGTTTGAGCGTGAAAAGCTCCCTTCATACCGAAATAGCGAGACCAGAAAACGAAAAAAAAAAAAAATAGTCAATTGCAAAACAATGCAGTGCGTTCGAGAATCGAACGCACTGCCAAAAGTTTTATCAAAATCGGTTCAAAAACAGAGGTAAAAAAGGGAAAAAACATAAAATGGGTTTTTCTGTCATATGTCATTTCCGGTTAGACAAAAAAACGCCATTTTACATTTAAGCAACACCGAACAGTTAGTTATTGTAGGAAAACATGTGAGATAATGTGTGGCATGCTCCCTTCATACCGAATTAGCGTGACCAGAAGTAGACAAAAAAAAAAAAAAAAAAAAAGTCATTATGAAAACAAAGCAGTGCGTTCGCTAGAACGCACTGCAACTAATGCGTGTAGCTCATATTACTATCAAAAGTTTAAGTGGAATTGCAAGAACACAGACGTCGGAATGAAAATTGGAATGGTGGAAATTTATGCCATCAGTGTCCCCAATACATCTAAAGAGTTTAGAAAACCTCTTTACACAATCCCCTAAAGCTAATTACCTTCACAGGTTCAATAGTCTCCTTCATTTCTATGTTACTTTCATCACTTGATGCAGCATAATCTCTAAGTTTCTTTATACCACTGATACTTTTGATACCATTTTCGAAAAGGGGTGATTGTTTCTGACGCATCAATCCAATTGACTGGAGTGCTAGGTTTAGTGTTGACATAATTCTTTCAGGAGGATTCTTCCACGAATTATATGGTGGTGTTCGGGCGGTAATGAGCATGTCTTAGTCATAACATAAAAATAAACAGACAAGGCTCAGTTGTACGGAGAGATATGTTAATCGGTGGTCTGGTCTACCATCTGTGTACAGTAATAGAATTGGTTTTTGGTCAGAGTCATCGGACTCATGTAGACTAGTAAATTCAGTTATATGTATCATTGGAGAAGAAGGTTCCAATATTAGGCTTTTCACTCCAACATAGACTTGTCCACGATAAAAGGATCCATTTATTGTCTCAGGAATGTCAATCACCATGGTAACACTGGGAATGACACTAAATTTAGTGAAATCATGACCTGCTACAGCAAATACTCTATCTTGTTTAACAATGACCCTTCTTCTTCTCTCAACAGCCGCAACTGGGAATCCTGGTCACCCACTTTGCAGTGGTGTTTATCATCCATGCAGACAAATTCTGTTTGTTCCCTGAATTTGACTGCCATTTCCTTGAGGTACCTGAACACTGCTGAAGCATAATGCATATCTATGTGATCATGCCTCATCTGTCGACTTTGTACTTGAAACTTAACATCAAGTGCACCTGTAAACTGGAGTGAAGCACGTGAGGTTTGGTTTTTTGGAGCAAATTGTAGGCGTAGCCATTGTTCACTTGGAATTGGTGTTTCAGGTGGACACTTTGCTACCACTTGTTTCAATAAATCAGGCACAGAAATTGCTGTTGCTAAATGAGTAAAAATACCATGGCGACGATCATCTACAGCAGTTTCTACAGTATTTTCTAAAATTCCTTTACATGTTCACAAAAAAACTCCATACTTTGGAGGTTGCCCCTTGTTGTGGTGTCTTAAGTCCATAATAATTTCTGGATCTTCTATATCAATGGCTTGTTGCACTCTTGTATCGGTTTCAAACTCTGCTTCATTTGTGCTGGCACTGCTGTCCCCAGTTAATGATTTGTAAATATTTCTAGCATGCATAGTTCTGACATTCATGATAAGACTGGATTTTTGGATAAAACTCCTACGCATTGCTCTTGTGTGATATGTTGACATATTTGTTTTAATACTGCCAATGACCGACAGGTTTCTCTTCAAAATTATCTCTTCATTTTGATCATTGGGGACACGCCAAAGAAAGTTATGGGTCCCTATATTATTTCCAGCAGAAATCTTGAACAGGACAGATTTGTATGGCAAACCACTACTAATATTGTCAATGTAATACCGCCTCTGGCGCGTATCTGAGGGTGTATATTCATCCAAACACACATACTCGAAGTCACTCACCTGATGCAAATGACTGACTAAAGCATTGTATCTTACTGATACAGCTGGTTTTACCACATGTGTTGGTAATATAATCTGTACAGTTTCGTTTTCATCATGGTTCCTAACAGTCTCATGTAAACTGTGGTTGACAGAAACATTTTCATTAGATTGTTTTAAATAGTCTACATACTTATGTAAGTTGTCACACAGTATTGTCACATTATGCTTGATAGGCTGCCAGAGTTCTCCAGTCATCCATGGTTGAGCGAACATGGTGTCCAATTTTTCTGCATGTAATAGTACTGTCTCACTTTTACAGTTTGGAATCTTATGTTTGTGACGGACTGGATCATTATATCCTACCAGATGGTCAAACAGCGGTGGAAGTGATAGGCCCCTACTTTTTAAGCGATTTATGAACGGATCAATATACCATAGGATATTAGTTAAATCGTCTAGAATATTTTTACCTATTGGCATGTTGGATTGGGTAAATCCCAATGATAAATTGTCGAAAACTTTTAGAAGATCATTGAATAGAAGTTTATTTTGCAAAGTTTTGTCTCCATCCAGTTGGAATGGTGGTGGCAGTGTTAGGTTTTTTTCTCGAACTCATGAGAATTTGAAAAGCATCTTCTTTCGGGTTGTTTGCATCTGGAATGACACAAAAAAATGAAAGATGTAAAACGTTTATAAATAGCTTATATATAATATTGAAGACACAAATAATGAGAGAGGGGGGGGGGGGCGCAGGGGTACAAAAATATCAGTCCACTTTTACAATACTACAATAGGCCTTATTCAATAATGAAAAAAACAACAAAGTACTATTATATGTATTGTTTATAAGACATATAGACGTAGGAAGATTACATTAAGAACAAGATATATGGATATACTACATCTGCATTTATTACATACTACGTTTCGAAACACATACAGATAACGTTATCAATTAAAATGATTGAAAACAAAAAACAATACAATATATAATGAAATCTTAGAAGCCATAGTGAAGATAAAGAACAAAATTATAACAACGAAGAAAGCACTAGTTAAGGATGAGCATTAACAACAAAGGGTACAACAAACAACCAAATAGATCAAGGAATAATAAAGAGCACTGATGAGTAAGAGTAATGAAAACAATGATTTACTCATTACTCTTACATATTTTTTCCCACTCTGGCCGACACCTGAAAATCATTGTATTTCGCTGGTATGGATACAGCGTTTCCGAAATCCCCTTCCTTGATACTCGTATATAGGCCACTGAGAGTAGTTGATTCGTTGTAGCCGCAAATAATAGTGTATGGCTGGATAATAAATGCACCACAAACAATTTGGATAGAAATAAGCGACATGTTTTTTTTTTTTTAGGAAACCACGTGGTATGTCGATAGCCTAAAACCAAAATATTTCAGAAGCAGAGAAATCGAATCGAATTTGCAAAAACACAGATTTTATAATCATTTTAGTAATTAATAACATTTATACATGTTTATACATGAAGATTAATAATAATGTTAATATATTCCAAAACGGTGCCTAAGCTTTTATAATAACGTATATCCGTTTTTTGTACACACCTTTTTAAAGGCGTTTTTGTCATTGATGAGTCTATAAAGACCTAATCGAATCGCCTAATCACCTCATACATAGGACGGTTAGGTCGATTAGCCTAATCAGTTTAGGTAAACTATCTCACAAATGACCGCTAGGCCTAATCGCCCTGGCTCACAAATGCGCAAAATAGCTTATTTACCTAACTGAAATCAAATCGAATCGGCCGACAAATACGCCTTTCGTCAATGATTCATTTCGTTTTTTGTTGTATCGCGTAAATTTGTACGTTGCCACGTTGTATTGTCGAACGAATATTTTGTTTTAACTTTTATTCTGAAGATTTCTAGATCTAATAAGTCGTTGTCATTGATAAAAAAAAGTCTTAAAATAGATGTACGCGGGACATATAATCGCTTTGCGGCGGGGACTAGGTATTTGTTTTTTACAGTAACACTAAACAATGCGGCGGAATGACTTTTTTTTTATTTGTGTGGATAAAATGAGGAATGCGGGGCCAAAACACGTAATGCGGCGGTGCCTGAGAAACTAATGATTTATTTAATTTGGCCTAACACTAACTTTTTCTCAGAAGCGTAATGACACTCCACTACTTATTTACTAACTAAATTTGACATTTATTCAGAAGCCAAAGCGATCAAAATTGAAAATTGCTTTAAAGCTTCTAAACTTATCTTTTAGACTCTATGAGTTCCCGATCTAATTGCAAATAACTCTTCTCTGAAAGACATTTAATATGATGTAGGTACCTGAGTTACTATAGCCATATATTTTCTCAAATTTGTGCATGTTATCAACTCTGGGTTTGTAAGTTGTGCTTTTGAACAAGCCTTCAAAACAGAGCTATAAGCTCTAATAACTCCCTCCTCTGAAATATTAAGTAAGAAATGGATTACTCAACATTGATCATAATACACATGTTCAAAATAGATGATATTACAATATACACCTAAAACACATTTTCAGCATTTGAAAATAATTAATTGCCAGCTCATATGAATGAAATCACACCAAAAATGTAACCATGAATAGAGTACCAAAAGACCTTTATCAAGCAATAAGAAATGTTTAACTTGCCAAACCTCTGCAGTTCTGATTAAATAATCTGACATTAATAACAAAAGAACATACCTTTCCCAGCAAAGATATAAACATTTTTAGGATTAATTCCACAAGCACGTCGTATGGCCTTGTCAGTTAAAAAAACTTTAGGCTTTTGAAACCATGATAATTAAATAAACACTAAGCGTTGATCGCCATGTTGTCAAAAGCTGAACTCGCCGAACTAGGAAAAGGTCAACCGGCGGAGTACTATATTACAATAACGCCATTTGATTGGTCGATATCTAGTAAACAAGCCAATCTCGTCATGCATTGCGAATATTGAAGTTCCATATTTTTGGCAAGTTCTACAAAAAAAAACTGGCAATTTTCTAGCTTGGAAACAAATCATTTCGTATTCAGCAATTAGAAATGAAATCCAGCTAAAAAATAAATTGTTAGTCCCGGTAAAATTTAAGTTTTCTAAACGAAAAATGGTCAGAGTCTGTAAGCGAAAATAATGTCCGGGGGTATTTATGTCCGGGTTGGACATAATACGCTAGATAGAACTGTCCTTTATTTAGTTATGGACACTAATCACTAGTTCAAAATGTCCATTGGACATATTTCACTAGTGCAAAATGTCCAGCGGACATTTTCCACTGGCGGACATTGTACACTTATACAAGTCCACCGTCTGTAAGATTTATCACGCTGGTGAATACGACCTACCTAGATTTAATACAGTTACCTAGATGTATCACGGTTGCAAATACGACTAAGATTTATCACGGTTGCAAATACGACCTAGATTTATATCCTATTAGGTCGTCACTTTTCTAGAAAGCTTTATATATATTGCTTTCATTGTCCATATTATAATGAAGTTCATAAAATTGAATGGATTTTGATATAATAATATATTTATTGTAGTTATTGGTTTCATAAAAAAAAAATGATAGTTTAAATGCACGTATAGACTCATTGCACAAAAATATTTTATGCAAATAACAACATAGTCGGTGGTATTTTTCCAACATCTTAACCCCTCCCTTTTTTTTCATTTAGATCAATATTCGTCTAGATTGGGATTTTTGATGTGTGAAATTGTCATTTCTTTCAGATTTGGGAAATTTGGGAAGGCATTTCATATGAATTGGTGGAGTGAGTCCATATTATATTGAAACAATATGACAGTCATGTACCTTTACCAGCAACGGTATACAATCTTAATGATCTTACCGTTCTTCCCATAAGATGATAATCTCGTCATTAATCATTAGTAAACCCTTTACATTGAACTATCGATTTGAAACTTGACAGAAATGTATTGCTATGTGTCCTTAATATCCACAGCATTTTTTTCTCAAGACCCCTTCCTTGTGAAATCAAATGTAATTTTCAAAGTTTTTAATGTCAAGATGATCATATATACCGTTACTAAAGAAACATGTATGACAGTATGAATTTGATCGTCCTATGTCATACTGGACCTTTAGGTTAGCGAGCAAGCGTCTAAATCACTGGGCCACTATTATAGTTCCATACAGTCATTTACAAACGACGTTTAAATATATTTCTTACCACAGATCATTCAACCATGTATTCATTTATATTTCTACAAGTATCTCTTGCAATATTCAGACATAGAATTTCGATCTCGTTAGATTGATTGTTTAAAAAAAAGTTTCTATTATCAAAGACAGCGCAAATATTACCTGAAAGTATTTCTAAAGTATGTTCATTATATCAATGCATCTTCTTGATCAAACTGAATTTGTTTTAAAAGGGTTAATTACAAACAGGGAATACTTATTGTTAATTTAGCAATTTGACCTAGTTTTGGTGTGTGCCCTTTAAAAGGCTCAATATTTCTAGCTGAAACCTTTTAAATACACAAGAAGGACATTATTCTACAATTCGGCGTTTTTTTTACTCAAATCCGTTCATTAGTTTCCTATCAGCGTCCAAAAACATAGCACACTTAAAAACCTTACGTAAGGTTTTTAAATAATTTAGCATGTTTGTAGGGTTTTAAAGATAGTGGACCACGGCCATATACGCCTAACGAAAACGTCGAAAAAGGAAAAAATTTAATCAGGAGAAAACTAAACTTTCTCAAACCTTTCGATTTAGGTCCAATAACATCCATTTTAAGTTTCATCAAAATCGGTTGAAAACTAAGAGAGTAATAGCATATTTAAGATTTGGGGCAAGGGCAATAACTCTGCTTGTAACGATCGAAAATAGCTCAAATTCGAACTTGATCTTCGTTTTCTGAATATATATACACAGATCAAATTTCATTTGATTCCGTCGAAAACTCTAGGTTTTAGAGCATTTACAAGGAAATGTTGATGGACGGACCGTCGGATTTGGGACAAGGGCAATAACTCTGCTTCTAACTATCGAAAATAGCTCAAATTCGAACTTGATCTTCGTTTTATGCATATGTATACACATATCAAATTTCATTTGATTCCGTCAAAAACTCTAGTTTTTAGAGCGTTTACAAGCAAATGTTGATGGACGGACCGACAGATTTGGGGCATGGGCAATAACTCTGCTTCTAACGATCGAAAATAGCTCAAATTCGAACTTGATCTTCGTTTTATGAATATGTATACACATATCAAATTTCATTTGATTCCGTCAAAAACTCTAGTTTTTAGAGCGTTTACGAGCAAATGTTGACGGACGGACGGACGGACAGGGGTGACTACAATATACGTCCTCATAGAGAGATGAGGGCGTATAAAAATGAACAGCTGGATTCTTATAAACTTTCAGATACATTAAAGGGCACAATAGTTACAGATTTTGGTGTAAAGTTTTCACAAATTTGAGCAAAATATTTTTTGACCTAAAACAAAATTCAGACTAGATTCATTAGTATTTTTAATTGTTGATGTTCCAAGGGAAAAACCTAGTTATAAAGAAATATAAAATCAGACCACAAATAAAACTTATTACCAATAGTTACAATGAATATTATATATATTATACGATCTATTCAGCCTATCGACATGATATCAACTTAACTTTGTGAAGACGATAGATCAAGGTGAGGTGTATAGGAATATATTTAATGTTCCTGTTTGCTAGTGTTTTTGACAAATCAATCAGCTACCACGAGGGTTAAAATTACATGGAGATTTAAGTGTTGCTTAAAGTGTCGATGACAGAACTCGTGGAATATCATTCGGATTAAAGGGAGTGTGTAGTGGTTTTGGTGATTTTTTGTAAGTTAATCTATAACAATTATGGGATCAATTCGATTGGCTCATTCGAATTTTCAACCAGGCGTCTGTGGTTCCAGCAATTCCATCCACACTAGGTGTTAGATGACATGACACCTGCGGATCGGAATGTTCCAAAATGACGCTATCATTGTCCCCGATACACGAAAAAATTGATTGGAAAACCTTTTTACAACCCTTTTAATGTTGTTTCTCTTGAAGGTTATAATATACAAGCAATATAAAATTAAAATGAATAATAAATGAAACATGTTATAATGAATGATCAACTTGGTAGATTTATAAACACATAATCAAAAATGCAGTCATTTGATATGGAAATATACACTTGAGACGTTTTGGGATTGTTTTGAACTTTTAGACTTAGTTACAGTTGGTGAAGGAAAGTCGTTCTCTGATGATGTTCAGAGTAATGAAGCTTGTGCTTTCGTAGCACTGTTTAATTCAATGTTACAACCTATTATTTCTAATTGAGCTAATATTTAGACATTCTTTTATATTGCAATGAATTAGAAAATCAAAATTGAAAATATCAAATAACTGTACTTGTAACTTAATTAAATCTCTAATATGACAAAATTGAAACTGTATTTGATTGTGTTTCGTCTTGCGGTTCGAACCGTTAGTACTTGTGTGGTTTTTTTTTTCAATTGGATCTAAATAGTCTTCAGAAATACTCAAACTCAAATGAGCTCTAAATATTCCAAAACGGTTTTTAATTTATTTATTTATTTTTTTTAAATCATATAATATGTCACCTCAGGTTTTACAAAGATAATGATGAAAACGTTAGTATAAAGGCTATAAATTGTGGAAAACGATTCAATTTACAACCCAAAAATACAGTCACTGTTTATATTAGATTTGTTGTTGTTAATTACGACGAACATAAAATCAAATTATGTTTCATCAATTAAATAGTTTTTCAAGAAACTCACCATCGTCATCATCACTTTTTTTAAAATACGATATGTTACTGATATCAAAGTATTTAGATGGTATCAGATCCCTCAGACAAACAAACCGAATTAACCTGGGGGCAATATTTAAAGCTTTAAGTTTTTCTTCAATACCTGGGCCAATACTAACTCTGATTTGACGACGACATAATTCTGTCAAACTAAAATTTTCACAAAAACAATTAAATTCTTTTTCATCACCATCATCCATTTCAAAAATATTCAGAATAAGTTGTCTTGATGCACCACTGTGATAAAATATTTTTGCCAATTTCAGACGATAATTATGGTATTGATGTACTAATTCGAATTGTTTACGACTCATCGAAACCAAGCCAAACGAACAGTTTCGGGTGATAAGGTACCATACAAACGACATATTTGCTGTTTCAAGAACATATTGAAAAGGCGTCAACCCGTTTCGATCCTTATAATCAAGAGAACGGGAACAAGCATTTTTCAAAAGAGGTCTCAAACAATCGAGATAACTATCATAAAGTACAAGTGGATATGGTTGTAAAAATTGTAAAGCAGTTCGTCCATCTTGTGCTCGAATATTGACGTCCGCCCCTGCTTCTATCCATTGTTGAAGTGATTCTTTGTCATTTTGTTCAGCAACCATCATAAGCAGTGTTTGTCCTTTATTATTTCTCAAATTAACATTCGCCCCTCTTTCCAGAAAATAGCTGACTAACTTATCCTTGCGTTTAGCAGAAAACATCAAAGGTGTATCACCAACAGAATCTTGTTGGTTTACATCAGCCTCGTCACAATAGTGTTTGATTTTGTCAAAGATCATGGCCCAAGATTGAGCCAGGAGATGAAGAATATTACAATTGTTTTTACCAATGTTATGAATATCAAGTCCGTTCGATACCAGGTAGTCCAATGCATCAATATCATCATTAAATAATATTTCCACAAAATGTTCTTCAGTGATGTCTGCCATTTTGATTTTATGACATTTGGTATGGAAGAACTCTAGGACATCCTTAGCTGATTTAACCCCGTATGGATACCGGAAACAATGGTTCATACCCGTTTCTCCATCTTTATCTTTAAAGTTAATATCTGCACCATGTTGGATAAGCAATTTAAACGAATCCAAGTCTTTTAAAGACGCTGCTACCATCAATGGTGTTGTACCGTATTCATCTGAAACGTTGACTTTACTACCAGCAGCGATAAGCTTGGCGACAATATTGCTGGTGGAATTCTGAGTTGCTCTCAATTTGATAGCCACAGACAACATGGTTCCGTTGTCTTCGGGCCAATTTAAATTTACATCACATCCGGCTTCAACGAAAATGTCAACAATCTTTTCTTTGCCTGACTTCATAGCAAAATATAATGGCGTCTCATCATAAACATTTTTTGTATCAAGATTGTACAAACTTTTGGTATTTTTAAAGTGTTGAACAAATCGCCTAATACAAGCGAGAGAATCTTTGGTCTCAGGATTTTGACAGAGGTAGTGTAGAGCCGTGTTTTTCTTTAAATCGCACGATGTCAAGTCAGCACCATTGTTTATCAAATATTTCACATGGTCTCGTACATTTAGGCATGCAGCCATTACTATATCTAGGTTATCTGTTTTTAAAGCCAGTTCTACAAGTGTCATACCATGTAATGTAGAATGTACATGATTTGGTTGTTGCTTTAAAAGAAAATTTACAATGTGGGGTTTGCCGTATTCTACAGCTTGGAACAAAGCTATCAGTTTCTGATTATCAGGTTTTGATTCTAAATACAATCCCTCGTTTACTAAAAATTTTACTCCTTCAAGAAAATCCTCTTGGATTGCGCAACACATAAATTCTTTAAATTTCATAACGTCACTTTGACCTAACAACATATAGTATATTTTATAGAGGTTCCGCAACAACAGTAAAGATCGCTTTCGTATTGCTTTTAAACAGTGAATCTTTATTGCCTCATAAAACGTTTCCCTGTCTTCTGTATTAAGTTGGTAATGTAGTCGAGGAATATCAGTGGATCTTTCTATAACATTCTGATCACCATTTTCCACAACTTGATGTAATCTACAAAAAAGATTTTATGTTTTTTCTGCTACTATAATTTGATAGCCATAATTCATAGTAAAACGTCACATGATTTAATATGGCCATTTAGGTAAAGAACAAAAAAATGAGAATAACAACTAACCTTCTTTTTGCAGTCTTTGAGAATTTTTCATTTTTTATTTTTTGAATGACAGCACAGATGTAAATAACGACTATTAATGGTTAATTTACAATGGTTAAGTTCCTAATAACTAAATTATCTATGCATTAATTCACTTCGTAATTACGTAAATTTTACTTAAGATCTTACTTATACACTTATACACTATTATAATAAGAGAATATTAAGAATTTACCTTTGAATGAGTTCATCTACAGTCACATCAGATTGACCAGTGTCCGCCATATTAGCTTTATATCTAACTTACACACCACCTCTTCAATAATTATTTAGTAAAGACTGATACGAAATACCAAGTGTAAATAAAATACAAATAATATGCAGAGGTTAAAATCATTTCAAATCGCTTGAACCCGGATTTCTTTTCAATCTTTTATTATTTTTCATAGTGCACTATAGATTGTCACGAGCTGGATTTGTATACGTCTACAATACAATACGAAATATATACCTTTCATCCCGTGTGGCTATTATAGCCTATTTGATTATATTTCTTTTTTTTATACCCAAAATAATAAACCAATTCAAACACCAACATTATATCAATAATGACAAGGCTTTCATTTAAAAAAAAAACCACTTGCTTAAAGGACTATTAATAGATATAAACAATATAAATATTATGATCATTTTTCTTCGTTCTCTATTGTAAATAATGTTCCTTACCTTTTAATACACCTCTATCTATAAACATGACCTGGTACCTCCTTGGCTATAGGTGTTATAGATGATATTCTCCTATAGAAGCACTGGCCTAGGTCACAAGTCGAAACTGATTTCAATCTGAAATTTAATTCAATTTTAATGAAATATTTTTTACTAAAGAATATTGACGGATTTGATAAGAATCCTACAAAGGAGTGGTTCATCCCTAATAAAATCCCTAAAGGCCGTCCGATCATATCTGACTGTGGTAGTGAGTCATATGCGGTGTCAGAATACATTGACCATTTCTTACTACCTCTAGCTTGTCAACATAAAGCCTACCTTAAGGACACAACTGATTTTGTGAATAAAATAATTATCTTCGAGTTCCTCAGAATGCCATTCTGATTTCTATTGACGTGTCTTCTATGTATACCAATATTGATAACACTGTCGGGTTAATGGCAGTTCGTAAAGCTTTTAGTAGAAACCCAGATCCGAACAGACCCGATGATGCAATTTGACAGCTTTTAGAGATTTGTCTCAGTCGCAACGATTTCACATTAATGGTAAAACGTATCTTCAAACTTCAGGAACAGCTATGGGTAAACGATTCGCCCCTTCATACGCAAATCTTTTCATGGCAGAGTGGGAACGTGAGGTATTACCCCTTTGTCCCTTTGATCCACTTTTTTACGGACGATTTTTAGATGACATTTTTATGGTTTGGACTTATTCCATTGAGCAGTTCTGGGAATTCTTTGAAACTCTCAACATCCACCATCCGTCCATCAAACTAACCGCCAACGTCAGTCACAAAAGCATAGATTTTTTCGATACCACTGTTTTCAAAGGAGATTCCATAGCAGAAACCAATAAACTAGACATTAAGGTATATTTCAAAGAAACCGATACTCATCAACTCCTGCACAAAAGCTCATTTCACCCAAAACATGCCTTTTCCGGTATAATTAAATCACAAGTTTTACGATTTCATCGAATTTGCACAAGATCCTCTGATTTCAACCAATTGTTTTCTCAAAACTGAAAGAGCATGGATACTCAAAACGATTTTTACGAAACATAAAAAAGTCTACTTTAGCGCAGATAGCAGCGAAAACTAGACTCTATGCCGAAGTTCCTCCAGGTTTAAGAAGTGTTCCATGTCTGTCAAGTAGATGCAAAACGTGTCCCTTTGTATCTGAAACCCATTATTTTACGAGTAGCTTTTCTAATAAAAGGTATCCGATCCAGGAGCATTTATCATGTGATAGCTCAAATGTAATTTATTTAATTTCATGTAAGAAATGCCCCAAACAATATGTAGGAGAAACTAAGAATAATTTACGCACTCGTTTCAATGCTCATAGATCAGATATAAAATTAAAGAAAGACAAGCCCGTTTCTAATCATTTCAACCTCGATGACCATTCAATAAACGATCTCACCCTAACCCCAATTGAACGTATAGAAATTGATTTACCGGAAGATGAAACCACCAAATACCGACTATCTAGAGAAGCCTATTGGATTGAGACATTGAATACATCAAGACCTATAGGACTCAATATTCATCATTATGCAAGCATAGCACCCTTTGTTGTCCCGTTTAATACAACCAGTAATCGAGCAAGCAAGATAGTTCATACCCACTACAAGAGTCTTCAAGAAAAATTTCCCCATGTTTATAAGCAGAAAATGATAGTTGCCTACTCAAAAAATCAGAACTTTAATGACAATCTGGTTCATAGCAAACTAAAACTAACCATTAATTAGCAGATACTATACCACTCGCCCAACGGGCGAGTTCTTATTTTTTCTACTTTAAGATAACAACAGAAGAAAAGCCTGAATCCAGACCCTTAATCCCATTTCTCAATACAGTATTTATTCCATCCTAGGCCTGTACATTTGGGAGATTCAAACCCTCCCTCCACCGAAATCCAATTGTTAGTTTTTCAGGGAGTTGATTAAAAGGGGCTCTAATCCACCAGTGCATTACTAAAGTTGTCAGTTATCAAACGTTTAGTACAGATGTACAGGGAATTCATCAAGCAGTTCATTATAGAAGCGTTTGACATTTATAAAGGCATGTTTAGTTGTAGTATAGCAGGTTGCAATGACAAGTATGATTTGGTTGTCATTCTGGATCTTTAGACCGTAATGTACTGTTCATCAAACTGACAACATGTTCGCCTACATGTATACGAAAAGCCATGTTGTTGAAAATGCTGTAAGTATACATGTCGGAAACATTCGGCAACAAGTTGCCCAACAAATTGTCCAAAATGTTGTCGTGTGTGTACAGGACTAATTTCTTGTTGCCCAGGATCCATGATTTAGAGAAAGAGGGGGCTCTGAAGTATAAAATGCTGAAATACAACGGTATTGCGAGCGCCAAATTTTTAGAGGGTTCTGACATCAGTAGGCCAAAAATAGGGGTGTGGGGTAGGACTTGAGCTGGGGAAGCCCCCATCTCCTTGGATCCGCCCCTGAGTGTGTACAGCACTTAATTGTGGGACTTTGCTACCGCAAAGTCCCAGTTTGTTATCGAAATGATTTTTTTTTTCGTTTTTTACAAAGAGCACACAGCCTAAACTGCAACAGCTGCAGCGAAATTTTAACAACTCTATACCTTGTATTTGGGGGAGGTACAGCTTAAATGTAAATCGAAACATATTTGCAAAAGTGCAAATTGCACATTGCAACATGAGTAAAAACAGGTTTTTTGGATCTAGAAGCTACAATTTTGAGCCGATTTTCCTCCGGTTTTCATTTTTAGAATCTGTGAGTAATTGCTGACCTGATCAAAGTTAAAAAATTTCAAATTTCGAAAATTCTTAGCAAAATTTTTTTCATCGAATTTCGATTTTTTTTTTACATTTTTTCAATTTTAGTCAGATTGATCTGCTATTTTGATAAAAAAGCTTTATCAGAAATGTTAATCAAGTGACGTAGTTGAAATTTTTACTTCACTTCCGGTTTGAATGGAAAATCGATTTAAAGTTCCGGTTGAATAACTTCCGGTGAAATTTAAATATTTCAACAAAATTATGCAGATGGGTAGCCAAAGTAATTCTATGGCCGATTTTAAAATAAAATTTCACCCGCAAGTGGAACTTTGACCGCCATTTTGATTTTACTGAAACATTCCATATTTATTCAGCCAATTCGGCTGAACCGAATTTCAATATTTTGGTATTAAATGAAAGAACATAAAAAATAGAGAAAATTCTTGGAAGTGGAATATCGAATTTGCTTTTTTGCAATTTCTTTTTGAATTTTTTCAATTTTTGAAGGCTCATATCTCGTGACCTTGACCTTTGATTACCTTGACCATAAGTAGGTCAAAGGTCATCGACATTGGCTACCAGATGATACTTTAATATTTGACCTCCGATATCAACTTCCGGTTTTATAGCTGTCTAAAAACAGCAAAATTGACAACTTTGGACTGCTCTAGCACGTGACCTAATTCATTTAGAGAGTTATTTTTTTCAGATTCTGAATGTGCGTAACGATCTCTTTCAAACAATATATCACAGTGGATTGAAATATAAAATTTGAATTTTTCTATATTTTGCAATTTTGGAAACCTTAACTCGACTTTTTGACGTTTTTGACGTTTTTGACTTTGATGTATGCATATCTCATGATCTATAAGATATAGAAGCTTCAAATTTGAAACATAATTTGAACATACCCCTTACAGATGTATGAATCAAAAAATATTGACGTGGGCGTGGCACATCCGGGTAAAATTTTTATTTTGTTTAAATTTTGTTGTCTGGAAAAAATATATATAGAATTAAATTTTTTGGAAAAATGCTTCTGCATACACTTACCTCATTACTTAAGCTCAATTATATCAAAATCTCAGATGTTTCGGTTGAATAGTTCAAAAAAGGGAACAAGGTTTAGGAATTTCAAAATTTCCGATAATAGATTTTGACCATTTTTGACATTTATGATTGTATATCTCGTTAACCAATGTATGTAAAGCTTTGAAAATTTAGGCATTAATAGATATTAATAATAGAAATAAAGTCACATCAAAAAATCTGACGTGGGCGTGGCACATCCGGGGAAATTTTGTTTTTGTTAAAAATTTGTTTATCAAAAAAAGGTAAAGTTTATTATTTTTTTCAAAAAATGACCTTGCATACAGTTACAGCATTGCTTTTTTCAGCTTGTGTTAAAGGCTCATTGATTTCTGTTTTGTAGTTCAGAAAAGGGAACAAGGTTAAAAAAAATATTTTTTCCGGTTTTGACCTTGACCTTTGTTGACATTGACCTTTCTAGGATCAAAGGTCATCGACCGTTGCTACCAGATGATACTTTAATAATTGACCTCCGATATCAACTTCCGGTTTTATAGCTGTCCGAAAACAGCAAAATTGACAACTTTAGACTGCTCTAGCGTGTGACCTAATTCACTTAGAGAGTAATTTTTTTCAGATTCTGAATGTGCTTTACGAGTTCTTTCGAACGATATATCACAATTGATTGTAATCTAAAATTTGAATTTTTTATATTTTGCAATTTGGGAAATTTTCGTTCAGGCTCGATTTTTTTTTACATTCCCTTTAGCAAATTTGCACATTTGCAAAGTCCCACTCTGTGCCACGTGTGGTTCTAGTATATACTTTTTTTTATACAGTACGAATATGATTTTATCATGGTTGTGAATATGCCTTTACCACGGTTTTGAATACGACTTTATCACTATTGCGAATACGACATACATTTATCACAGTAACGAATATGTCACAGATTTATATATTTATAACAAATAGCCTACCTTAATTCCAACCATTAACTCTCTTGGTTGTCGTCATGTTCCTATAGCAACGGCTATCATTTCATTTCATTACTTTAATCCGTTGCTATCATGATAAGACATTCTCGTCATTAATTTTGATTGGTCGAACGATTATTGTTCGACCAGTTATATTCTTTGTAACAAATTATTGCGGGAAAACTTCCGAATGACCAGACGTCAGAATTCTTGTAGCAAAATTTTTGTGATAATCGAGTCTTAACGGTCATAAATTGAATGTGACGTAGTGTTTTTAAAACGATGTTATTAGTTGTTAATGACGAGAAAATCCCGTCAATCCAGCAACGGTAGACAATGCCAATGTCTAACGTTGCTGAAGGAACATGGGTTGTCGTATGATTTGTCTTCGACCTCTGTTGTTAATAATTATCTGTAGATTTTAATACACTTAAGACTTAGAAAACAACCTTTATTTATCACAGCTGCAAAAAAAAAAAAACAAAAAAAAAAACAAGATGGCCGACTAGAGGAGATACACTTAAAACCTCTCTGTACTATCTTCGATTAGAGAATCATTTACAGAGTATTATGGTACCAAAATGTGCATGTAATAAGTCATGGTAATGGTGAACTTGGTGACCACGAAATTACAGCAAAAAAATAATATTCTTTAAGTTATGGCACTTTGAAAGACAATATTTCTTGTCCTAGTAGTGATAGAAAGATTATTGAACCATGAACATTGAGTTATTCTCTGAAATAGTAGCTATATAATCTGATCACCTGAGATTTTTACCTGAGTATTATGTAAGAGATAAAACACGACTACGAGGTTATACAGGGATTTGAAGAAAGAGATTGGTGCTAAAAGAGCTGATCCTGAATTCAGGGCAGCTGAAAGAAAAGACGAAAATGTGTCTAAACCTTTTCGAAGACAGAATAAAGAAATGTCATCAACTGATGAATTGATTGTTGAATTTCATAAAAACATTGAAAATGGGCCTACTTATGTATGTGTCTTGTCACCAATTGTGGTTCAGAGATAGTGAAAAAGCATGCCTTAGTATGCTTAATTCAAATGAAACTGCAGAGCTTTGTTTGACGAATGATGGATGGGTATGTGATACATGTGAAAGGTACATAAAGAGAAACAAAATTCCACCTTGTTTAATTGAAAATGGAATGAATTTTCCAGATAAACCTAACAATCTGAAGGTATATGCTGCCCCTAGGGGAAAGGAGAGGAAAATTCGTGGAAATGTTGTTAATGTGCCTGCTAATGTCACAACAACTGTCCAAATGTTGCCTATAGCAACAGATGATACAATGACTATTGCAGCTCAATTAAAAAGGCAATTGAAATACAATCATGCTGTGATGACTGAAAACATTCGGCCCTACAAAATTAGAGAAGCTGCTGAATTGCTTCAAAAAATGGAACTTTATATAAAAAAGAAGGCATTTGCTTTGAAGAAAACTGGAATCAAGATTTTGAAAATCAAGACAATGGAAAAGTCTTGAATGATTCTGAATTTGACGAGATTCCAGTAGTTGTAGACTCTGATCTCATGAAAGATAGTAGTAGGGAAAGTGGGCAGAAGAACTAAAGTGTTCTACAAAGTTTATTGGAGTGCATTCTATTGGTACCATAAATTTGATGGAATGGTGTGGATGAGATGGCTATATTATGTGATTCTGGAAGTTATCTCAAATTCATGGTGAAAATCTAAATAGTGATACTGTAAAGATTCTGTTAATGATTTGTTTGACTTAAAGGGCCATTCTGCTTTTTCGCAAATTCTACCTGAGATTATTTTTAAAGGGACAGTCTGAATTTTTTTTAGGTCAAAAAATATTTTTGCTCAAATTTGTGAAAACATTACACCAAAATCTGTAACTATGTGCCCTTTAATGTATCTGAAAGTTTTAACTTAAAAAATCCAGCCGTTAATTTTTAAACGCTAAAAGCATGCTAAAAATTCAGACTGTCCCTTTAAGATAGATTGGCTGTCACCTAGGTTATAAGTGTTGTGATAGCTTGGCTATCACCCGGGTCAATAGTGTTTTGAAATAGCTTGGCTGTCACCTGGGTCAAAAGTGTGTTGAAATAGCTTGGCTGTCACCTAGGTTATAAGTGTGTCGAGATAGCTTGGCTGCCACCTAGTTTAGCTACACAGAATAGAGTTTGGTGTATCAAATGAAATCAAGTTCAAATTTATTTATCCATAGATTAGTGTACCGGTAATTTTTATAATTTTTTTCTTCAATGAGTTGTCGTTTTAATAAATTGCTTAACGTAAATAAAAGACATTGTGCAAAAAAACAAAATGTCTAGCAAACAATGCTACCAGTGGTCATATGTAACCTAGTCTGATAAAATATATTTTCATTCACAAATACATTTTGACTTGAATTATATATGAATTAATTTGTATTATAATTACTAAAAACATTTTATCATTCTTAGGCTGCCAGTGAGCGTATGTTACCTTGCCTGGCAAGCTATCTTAAATACTTCTATCTCCTCGTTTTCTGCGGTATGTTAAAGTTGGCAATTTTAATTTCTTCAATCTTTCCTAATAGGTTAGGTCTCTATATCCCGGGATTTGCTTTGTTGGCCGCCTCTGAACGTTCTTTATCGCTGTTACATGTTTCTTCTTATATGGATTCCATATACTATTGGCGTACTCTAGATGCCTTATATAAAGCCAAGAAAGTTGCTTCATCCATATAAGTGAAAGATCGTCTAATTAATCCCATAATGCTGTTGGCTTTGTTTATCTTTTCGTTCATATGATCTTCAAACTTTAGCTGATCATCTACTACCACGCCTCTTTTTCTTTCCTAGTGCTGTAATTATGTGTCGCATAGCTTGTAGTTGTATATTGGAGTTGTTGGTTTTCCCTCTGTTAAAACTTTACACTTGTCAGGATAAAAACGAAGAAGCCATTTGTTGGACCAGTTTTCTAGTTCTTACATGTCTTCTTGTAATTTCTCAGTGTCCTCTGTTGACTTGATTTTCCTAAATACTTTAGTATTGTCGGCAAACATGTAGCATTCTGAGTTTAGTAGGTCTGGTAAGTCGTTTATGTATATGACGAATAGTATTGGGCCTAGTACCTTGAGGTATTCCACTAGTGACCGTTTCCCAAGTTGAGTAACTGTTCATAACTCGTACCCTCTGTTTTCGATTGCTTAGAAACGATTTTATCCAGGCTACAACATTTGGTGTTATTTTGTATCTGTTAAGTTTAGTAATGAGACGCTGGTGATGGAATTATCAAAAATTTTACTCACTGGTTCACTCAATTCTTCACATAGAATTCTGGGGTATAGATTGTCTGGACCTGGCGATTTGCTGATGTTTATGTCGTGTAGGCGTTTATAAACTCGTTTGGTATCTCGAGGTCAATCATCTCGCATTTTACATCAATTTTGGGTAGGACAGTAATATTACTACAGTCTTCTGTAGATAATAATTTAGATAATAAGTTTGCCTTGTCACTGTCATTTTTAGTTAACACTTCATTTCCTTTATCAATATTCATCACTAAATCTGATATTCCTGTCCTGACTTTAGTTTTGGACTGTGCATATTGCAAGAATACATCGACGTACCGTACATGATATTTCAACAATATAAACGCAAGCAACACAATTTGCATTCGAATTGTTATCTGTACATATTTAAAACTAACAATATAACTTAATGCTTTGCTGATGTCAACAGTGGAACGTGAAGCTTTAAACTTACTTAAGAAAGACGATAGCATTATTATTAAAAAAAAGTGACAAAGGTTCATGCTGTGTCATTCTAAATAGGGAAGATTATATTTTAGAAGCAGAGAATCAATTGAATAATCCTAAACATTATGCCATTTTGCCAAACCCAATTTTTAAGGAAACTTCTAATATGATTAACACTATTCTTGGAAATTTAGTCAAAGAAAGTTATCTAAAACAGAAACAATATGACTATCTATCTGCCAAACCCGATTGTCGTGAGAGACATTTATATACTTTGCCTAAGATTCATAAAAATCCTACAAAGGAGTGGTTCATCCCTAATAAAATACCTAAAGGCCGTCCGATCATATCTGACTGTGGTAGTGAGTCATATGCGGTGTCAGAATACATTGACCATTTCTTACTACCTCTAGCTTGTCAACATAAAGCCTATCTTAAGGACACAACTGATTTTGTAAATTAAATTAAAAATCTTCGAGTTCCTCCGAATGCCATTCTGATTTCTATTGACGTGTCTTCTATGTATACCAATATTGATAACACTGCCGGGTTAATGGCAGTTCGTAAAGCTTTTAGTAGAAACCCAGATCCGAACAGACCCGACGATGCAATTTTACAGCTTTTAGAGATTTGTCTCAGTCGCAACGATTTCACATTTAATGGTAAAACGTATCTACAAACTTCAGGAACAGCTATGGGTAAACGATTCGCCCCTTCATACGCAAATCTTTTTATGGCAGAGTGGGAACGTGAGGTATTACCCCTTTGTCCCTTTGATCCACTTTTTTATGGACGATTTTTAGATGACATTTGTATGGTTTGGACTTATTCCATTGAGAAGTTCTGGGAATTCTTTGAAATTCTCAACAACCACCATCCGTCCATCAAACTAACCGCCAACGTCAGTACTAAAAGCATAGATTTTCTCGATACCACTGTTTTCAAAGGAGATTCCATAGCAGAAACAAATTAACTGGACATTAAGGTATATTTCAAAGAAACTGATACTCATCAACTCTTGCATAAAAGCTCATTTCACCCAAAACATACCTTTTCCGGTATTATTAAATCACAAGTTTTACGATTTCACCGAATTTGCACAAGATCCTCTGATTTCAACCAAGCCTGTACGATTGTTTTCTCAAAACGATTTTTACGAAACATAAAAAACTCCACTTTAGCGCAAATAGCAGCGAAGACTAGACTATATGCCGAAGTTCCTCCAGGTTTAAGGTGTGCCCCATGTTTGTCAAATAGATGTAAAACATGTCCCTTTGTAGCTGAAACACATTATTTTATGAGTAGCTTTACTAATAAAAGGTATCCGATCCAGGAGCATTTATCATGTGATAGCTCAAATGTAATTTATTTAATTTCATGTAAGAAATGCCCCAAACAATATGTAGGAGAAACTAAGAATAATTTACGCACTCGATTCAATGCCCATAGATCAGATATAAAATTAAAGAAAGACAAGCCCGTTTCTAATCATTTCAACCTCGATGACCATTCAATAAACGATCTCACCCTAACCCCAATTGAACGTATAGAAATTGATTTACCGGAAGATGAAACCACCAAATTCAGACAATCCAGAGAAGCCTACTGGATTGAGACATTGAATACAGCAAGACCTATAGGACTCAATATTCATCATTTTGCAGGCATAGCACCCTTTGTTGTCCCGTTTAATACAACCAGTAATCGAGCAAGCAAGATAGTTCATACCCACTACAAGAGTCTTCAAGAGAAATTTCCCCATATTTATAAGCAGAAAATGATAGTTGCCTACTCAAAAAATCAGAACTTTAATGACAATCTGGTTCATAGCAAACTAAAACCAATTATTAATTAGCAGATACTATACTACTCGCCCAACGGGCGAGTCTTTATTTTTTCTACTTTCAGATCACAACAGAAGAAAAGCCTGAATCCAGACCCTTAATCCCATTTTCTCAATAAAGTATTTGTTCCATCCTAGGCCTGTACATTTGGGAGATTCAAACCCTCCCTCCACCGAAATCTAAAAAATTGAAGTAATTATCGAAATAAACTACATGGTTTTTATGGAAAGGCAAGGTTTCACACAACTTCAAAACTATATCTCCTGGTTGATATCCACACGAATCCGGAACAGTTGGGGTTTTACCATCATACAAAATAAAATCATGTGTGAATCCGTCTTCACTATTTCTGGAAAACACCTTAAACCCCCACTTTTTAGGTTTCTTTGGCAAATATACAGACTTTCCCTTGAAAGGTATCATTTGCTCATCGATGCTCTGTCTACGTGTTGGTTGAATCTTCAAGCAGGAAGCTCTTATCTCTTGAAGAAATGGCCTAACTTTATGTATACGATCATATTGTGGATCATCTCTATTGGTTACTAGATTAGTATTATCAGCAAGATGTAGAAACCGATTCATGTCAGTAAATCGGTTCCTAGACATGTGGTCAGCAACAGCAGGAAGTCGAAATTCTTGTGACCAATACATCACGTAACGTGGATAAGCTGTTAAACCCATTCGTATTAGTATACCAATATACTGTTCAATTTCTTGTTTTGTCGTATGAAACGAGGACCCCTCTTGTGCTGCATACAAATTTGTTTGCTCTTCAATAAGAGCAAAAATTGGGTCTTCTCAGAATTGTCGAAAAAACCATATTGGTTCCTCTTCTTCGGTGGCATATTCAACATTGTTATTTTGGAAAATCGGGTTCATAACAGGCTGTTTTACTTTTCTCCATCTGAAGACATGTTTTGTTGAACGCAAATTGTCTTGATCCTCTCTAGAAGGTGCAAGTTGTTCATTGTCATAAGATGAGTCCGAATCTGAACAAGAGTTATTGCCAGCGACATACTCATCCCCTTCATCAGAATCTGTTTCTGGCTCTGAAATATCTGCATCTGGTAACAAAATAAGCTCTTTCACCTTTTTTGATGACCTTGATGTTACACGAACATCAGCATCCATGGTTTTGTAAAACCTTGAAGGATGTAAACTACTCATTTTTCAATCTATCATCAAATTACAGACGCCTAGTGTTTTATGTCAGCCATGTAAAATGGCCATGTGCTATTGAAGAAAATATTAATTTTCATGGAAGCAACCACCATAGTATCATATAATATATATCATATTATGATACATAAGCCTTTTTTGTCAGATTTTCAATATTTTTGACAGGGGGGAAGAAAGAATAAATTGGAACTATATTAGGAATATTATAACACACTAACATAATTTTCATTTCATTGTGGGACTTTGCTTCCGCAAAGTCCCAGTTTGTTTTCGAAATGTTTCTTTTTTTTTCGTTTTTTACACAGGGCACACAGCCTAAACTACAATAGCTGCAGGAAAATTTCAATAACTTCTGATATCCATTTTTGGCGAGGTACTTGGTGAATATATTTTGAAACATTTTTGCAAAAGGGAAAATTGCACATTGCAACCTCAGCAAAAACAGGTTTTTTGACCCTGGAAGCCACATTTTTGGGCCGATTTTGCTCGGGTTTTCATTTTTTGAATCTGTGACTACATTACGATCTAATAGGTTTTAACAAATTCGAATTTCGAAAATTCGAAGCATACATTTTTTGGCCGATTTTCGAAATATTTTTGGACTACTTTTCAATTTTTTTCGGATTAATCTGAAATTTTGATAAAAGATGCATGTCCCTAATATAAACAATTTGACGTATTCAAAAATTTTGCGTCACTTCCGGTTAAAGGACAAAATCGATTTTCACTTCCGGTTTTATAACATCCGGTGATATTTTTGAATTTCAAAGAAATTTTGTTGAGCGGTAGCCAAAGTAATTCTACAGCCGATTTTAAAATAAAATTCAACCCGGAAGTAGAACTTTGGCCGCCATTTTGATTTCCTTGAAACGTCACATTTGCTATTCCGACATAACGGCTGGTCCGAATTGAATGATTTTGGTGTCAAATGAAAGAACATAAAAATTGTGGGAATTCTCAGGAAGCCGATTTTTGAATTTCAATTTTGCTTTTTTGCAATTTGCGATTGAATTTTTTCAATATTTGAAGGCTTATATCTCGTGACCTTGATCTTTGATGAACTTGACTTTAAGTAGGTCAAAGGTCGTCGACCTTGGCTACCAGATGATACTTTAATATTTGACCTTCGATATCAACTTCCGGTTTTATAGCTGTGCGAAAACAGCCAAAATCGTTACTTTGGACTGCTCGTATAGGTTACCTAATTAGGCTAGAGAGCTATTTTTTGCAGATTGGGAATGAGCTTTACCAGCTCTTTCGAAAAATACATCACAACGCATTGTAATCCAAATTTTTTTTTTTTATATTTTGCAATTTTGGAAACCTTTAACTGATTTTGTGATTTTTTGAAATAAGTATAGGTATATCTCATGAACCATTTAGTATAGAGACTTCAAAATTGAAACATAATTAAACATACCCCATATAAATGTATCCATTCAAAAAATAATGACGTGGGCGTGGCACATTCGGGTCAAATTTTCATTTTGTTTACATTTTGTTGTCTGGAAAAAATATACATAGATTGCAATTTTTTGGAAAATGCTTTTCCACACTCTTATCTCTTTACTTTAGCTGAATTATATAAAAATCTCGGAAGTTTCAGTTTTTTAGTTCAAAAAAGGGAACGGGTTTTAGGATTTTCAAAATTTTGCAATTTTAAATTTTGGACCTTGCTCAAAGGGAAGTAACTAAAAGTAAGACTTGTTTGGGATCGTTAATTTACACCACAACAGATTTTTTATTGGATTGTTGTCGAATTGTATTTACCATGATTATCGATTCAGACCAAAACGGATTATTTTTGTTAGTTAGCTACTTATTGTCTTGATATTGTAAATATTGGAAATTGAAATAAACATAGATATTCAGTGGTCCATCAAAATTAACACATATGTAAACTACATTTTACACACACTTATCTCTACTTAAATTGAATTATATCAAAATCTCGGAAATTTGAGCATTTTAGTTCAAAAAAGGGAACGGGTTTTAGGATTTTCAAAATAAAACAATTCTTTATTAGATCAATAAAAGTATGTCACATCATGCAGTGTGCAATACCAAAAATGGTCAGGGCACTTACACAAGCTTAAGTTTTATAGTTTGTAATATAAAAAAAGCTTGTCAAGCAGTGAAACTTTGAATTAGATTAACCAGTGTTAAAAATCAATAGATCTAAGAAATATTATGGCTAGTAGTAAAGGTGTAACACTCAAAATGAAGGACGAGGTTAATATAAAATTCTATAAACGAATGAATAAAAGTCAACATCGAAAATGAACATAGAAATGTCATGTTGTGTTTCTTTTAAACCAAGATTTTTCAACTCGGTCAAATGACAATTCGGATCTCATTTTTTTTTTAAATTTTCAAAGTTTAAAAAATTCATAACTATTTATAATGTTTACATATTGTTTTGAACATAAATTTATATAATATTTTAGGGATGATGATAATTAATGTGGTTTGTAATAATATGAGAAGTAAACAAATTCTTCTTAGAGATGTCCTTGACCCGCAACGGTTTTCCCGCTAAAACTGCTGATACGCAAAAAAAATATCCATTTATCTGGTTCGTAGATCTAAAGCAAGTCAGGATGGCGGAATTGAACAACACTCCCAAAAAAAAGCGATCTGATGTTGAAACTGAAGATTTTGAAGCTTTTGTTCATTCTGTGTCGCCACCAAAGAAGGGTAGAAAAGCAATGTCACCATATTTCAATATGGTGCTTCAAACAAGCAAAAATGATTTTCACAATGCTGTGTACTTTACCAACTCTTACAACTCAGAACATATCAGAAAGCAGATGCTGTCAGTATCTGAAAAGAAAAAAACCTATAAAATTAAAAACAGCCAGCAAGTCCATAAGTAAGTAGTTAGTTTTATTCTAAATTCGCCATTTCACTAACTGACTAATTTATTGACTTTTTTGTTATATTATGAATAGATAGAGCGAGCAGTAATGACTTCAGTCTCAGACGAGTTATTCTATGCAATTTATGTGTGTTATGTTGTTAAAAAGGTCTCAAGGACAACATGTGGGAAAGGAGGGGGGGAGTGACAAGTAGGCCTAGGCCTAATGAAGTCTCTGGCTAATTATGTAAGTCCTTACTTTGTTTGAATTTCAGGCTTTTCAAATCCATCGCCATATGATATAATGTGCAATTCGTATACAAATATATCACCAATGGACGACATAGGTTTCCAATTTAAACAACCGCCCATCACAACAAAAATTACAGTAGAAAATGTGAAAATGGCATCGGTAAAAGAAGTTGTAAGTTGTAATTTTTTTTTATTGATCTATTATCTTGTTACTAACTAGTGCAGGTCTATATAATGATAAAATCATGCTTACCTTATGTATACTGTGTGTCCTTGCAGTTTGCGTTAAACTTTGCTTTTATACATAGTTATTATTAGCCAATTTAGAAGGAGTGCCTGAGAATACATGATATAATATGATATTGATGACAATTGTGGAAACTGACTGGTATTGAGACTTTGTTCCCTCCCCAGTCCTGATTTGGTTCACAGGAACTTGTTATATAGCATCTAAATTGCCCCTAGTTGAATTGTCATTGTATTTAAGATAACTGTAAAATTGAAAAGAAAAACAGGATGCATTTTAATTAATATTTTTTATACTTTCAGGTAAGTATGGAGGCAACAGTTACAAAAGTTTTGAAACCTCAAGAAAAGAGATCAAAAGAAGGGAAGACCATTTTATTACAAGAAATACACATTGCGGATTCTACTGGCTCGATGTCTATGTCATTATGGGCTCCAAATCAAATTTTTGAACTTGATAATTCTTATTTGTTTGAAAACGTGGCTGTTAAGGAGTTTAATGGCATTAAGTACTTAAGTTACATGGCATCATCATCCAACAAACTAATTGAAAATTTGGCAGACATCTGCAAAACTGAACCTGAGAGCTCATCTACTTCCAAAACTACTGATCAAATCTGTTCAGTAAGTTGTTCTACAGTCCACAATTGCACATCATGTGGTAAAGAAATTCCTCCATCAAGTGTTATTTTCATAAAATGCCCATCATGCCAGATGAAACAAAAAACATCTAAATTGTGTATTTCAAGGACAGTTAAAATGAAACTTAGTAAATCATTTATATTATTCTCTGTAACAAACCAAGCTTTGGATGAATTTTTTGCTGAGCAAGATATTGATACAAAAGACATGGATTCTGATGACATTGAGGAATGTTTGTTAAATTTTGAAACCGATTTCCTCTTTTTTATTGTTAACAACACTGTAATTGAAAAAATTCAGAAAATAGAAGAAACAACTCCAATGTCCAAAAGCAGTTTGTTTTTTTATTTGTATTGTACAACCTATCAAAAAATCATGTTTTATTAAGGGAGATATTTTTGTGATAATTTATTTTGTTTTTGTTCTTTTTTTATATTTTCATTTGACTGATAATTTATTTTGTTTTTGTTCTTTTTTTATATTTTCATTTGACTGTTAGGCTACATGAAAACAGACATGTCGAAAAGCATTTAATTTCGTTATTTTTTATTTCATATGTTCTGAACGCAAAGCTTGAGAAAACTTCCTTTTTGAGGCGATACAGATGAAAATTTATATCATATTTGATGCAGCGGTTTAAAAAGTTCTAGAATTTCTGATGTGCTCAGCTGCTCTGTGGGTGTCATCCGTCACTTTTTTTTATTTATTCATTAGTTATATGAAACATGAAAACAGAGGCATGTTGTTTCTTCTTTTTATTTGTACTGTTACAACCAATCTTCTTCAGTGGTTACATAAACTTTTTGTAAATATTAAGAACTATTAGAAAAGCATTCAAGGCAAGAATTATGTTAAAATGTTTATGCAAAAAAATCATGTTTTATTAAAGGAGATATTTGTGTGATAATTTGTTTTTGTTATTTTTTTATGTTTTCATTTGACTGTTACATGAAACAGACATATTCAAAAACATTTAATGTCTTTTTTTTTATATCATTTATTCGTAACCTGCTATTTCAATTTCCATCCAAGCACGTTTTTTTTTCAACATTTTTGCATGATGAACACAACTGATTGTTGTACTATAGTTGCAGGGGAGTAGGGGTGACTTTTTGAATTTAACACCAGGGGCATTGTATTCAGAGTCCATAATGCTTTGAAAAAAAATCAGTTTATGCAACACTACACTCAAATTAAGAACATTAAATTAAACCTGCAACCTGGTATTCGGACAGCATTTTTATGAATGTTTGGGTATTTTTATAGATTAACTGCCAATTAGTAGGAAATAGGCATCTAAAAAACCCATACACTGCATTCCCATTTAATATGCCATCTGAAAGGCTATTTGTGTTTTCTTTTTAACCTCTCAGAATGTATATTTTGTGTAGGTAAATCAGGTCCAGAGCAGGAAATTAAATTCCATAGCATGCAGGGATCAAGTTTTTCACTCCACAATATTTAAACATAATTTATATGCTAACTACAACATTGTCTTAATAAAAACATTTTTATTACTTAAAATTATGTTTCACGCAATTAACATTTGGCAATCAATGTCATACAAAAAGTAAAGCAAAAATTTTGCAACATTAGTCTTCTCTTTTTCAATCTTTAATTGGAAGTAAAATATTAATTTTTTGTTTTATTTATGACCATTCTGGTCAAAAGTTTGTGTAATAAAAAACAAGACTATAAAAAATATTAAATTTTCAATGGGATTGCATAAGGACTTGTTAGGTTAAAATACAATTTTTATTAATAATCTACACTTCTATAACATAAAGCGGTCCAATGTTTCAATCTGAATCCCACAATGTAATATTTAAAAGATGTACAGATAAATTCATAAACAGTAATCCATATAACTTTGTCTTTTTCTGAAAATTAATACCTAAATGTTAAATACATAGATAAGGTAATATTCAAAAAAATGTACATATAATTACATGAACAGTGATTCACTTCACTTTGTCTTTTTCAGTTATGGCAATTTAAAAATAAATGTTAACTACATATAATATTCATAAGATGTTCCAATAATTACATGAACAGTGATTGATGTCTTTTTCTGTAAGGACAATGACTATGTAAATGTTAAAGACATAGATAAGGTAAAATGAAGTGATATTCAAAAGATCTACAGATAAATACATGAAAAGTGATTCATATAACTTTCATATGTCTATCCATATTAAGACAATTAATACCTGAATGTACATAGATAAGATTAAATTATGTAATATGAAGAGGTGTGCAGATGGTTACATTAATATTTTTTTTGAGAAAGAAACATTCTTCAACAGTATATAAAAATAAAACATGGCATATACTGAAACTAACAATAAAGTACCTAACATGTTGAGAAGATATTTTACTTTAGTAACAAAGACATGTCAATACATAGTAAATACATAGAAATAATAAATATGAATAAACATATAAACAAAATATTACTGTAAAAGTTCATTTGGTAATCTGCTTTTACAGATATTTTACATTATCAAATTTCATTATATCATTACACACCCTTTCACAAAACTCTCCGATTTGATCTCCTTTTTTTTTTATCCATAAATGAAATAATTTCTTAGATATGTTATATACCAAAGATTTATCATTCCTTGCAGTTAAAAATTGAAAAAGAGTAGTCGAATGTTTCAAAATAAAAATTCTACTGAAGTCTAACATAATATATTCAATATAAAATGAAATTAAATTACAATAGTAAATAGTGAAAAGTAATAAAAAATGCCCCCCTTGTTCAGACAAGAAGTACAGTTTAAATTCAGAAATGTGCATCAACAATATTATGATAACATACACTAAATGTTGATATTTCAGTTCTTTGTTCTACAATTTAATTAATGATTAGTTTAATATAACCATTTTATATTTCAAAAGAGAGAGCAAACCTAATATGTTTTATTGAGTTGATAGGTAAATTTTAACATGGTTTTCAAAAAGTTCATACTTGACACTGTGAGCATTGTTTAAATACAACAAAAACATATTGGGTTTACCATTTCTCTTTAAAACCCATTTTATGGTCCCTGGGATAAAAATGCTTGAATACATTGCATGCAAATATTAAAACGATCCAGAATATCATCGAATAAAATACAAATTTTTAAACTTGTGTACACAAGTTCATCAAAAAAGACGATAAATAAAACCAATGTGTTTATCATTATCTTCATTTTTGATCTAGTGAATTTTTCTTTTTGATTAAATTACTAGTATTCAAACACTTTTAAACAAATAATAGTTAGAACTATACTATAGTTTTATCAGAAATATGTCATATCAAGTAGCTGTATCAAGTTTATATAAACCGAGTTAGTAAGACCATTTACCTCTGTTTTGAGACCAATAAATAAATAACCCAAAAAAAATTAATGAATAGACACAAATTGCAGCTATGCATCTTTCTTCTATCTTGGCATGTAATGATGTCTTTGAACCTTAAAAATTCTTACACTGAAAATAAAAAAAAAATATTTTTTTTATAAATACATACAGATTATTGCAAACTGGTCTGAAGAGAGTTATTAGGTTTCATATTAGCATTCTTCATTTTATTTTCACATTCAAAAGAACAACAGATTTTAATATTTAATAAGTGTATCACTTTTTATAATACATATAATATATATATATGGAATATCTACCTGATTAATTATTGGTAAATATTGCACTTAAATGTCTTTATCCATGTATCAATCCTGCAGTTGTTCCTTTAACATCCTTGTAAAATACTTCTTTCTTCACAAATTTATATCTTCCTCACTACCACCCCCCACCCAACAGAGGTAAATGGTCCCCCCTGCCCCATCATCTTTTAGTGATCATATTGTAACTATTCCTGAAATTCTGAAATAAAATAAATTACAATAAATTAATGTTAACAGCTTCATGATAACTATAATATGTAGGTCAGTTGTAATTTTAACACGGTTTAAATTGATACCTGAACTCAAATATACATGATCTATTATTGTATTACCCTCTGTTGTACTTTCTGCCACACATTGTTTAAACCCAAACTCTTGAAAACAATCCCTAATAGAACTATGTCCTTCTAATAGATTTTGATTAAAATCTCCCATAACAATATAATTATAACCAGACTCTTGTAACTCAGTCAACAAATGTTCTAAATGAGGCATAAACAATTCTAATCTATATTTTGGTGGTCTATAAATAACTATTATGGAAACATTTTTATCTGGAACATTACAAGCAACATACTCCATATTTAACTGTCCTAATCTTATAATATTACAACTTTTATTTTTACTATGATATATTCCTACACCACCATGGTCTTTTTCTTTAAGATTTTTAAAATTAGCACTATCATCATAACTATCTTTACGACATTGATTTAAAAAAAATGAAATTATCTAATCTTATTTTAGCTGGATTTTTAACATTCTTTAGCCAAGTTTCTGTACAACAAATCATGTCAGAGTTCATAAATCTTCTATCATTTTTTAAATCTTCAAAATGTGTAGTTAGTCCCTGTACATTAAATAGTATAATCTTATAACTATTAGGTAACACTTGTTCTTCAGGTTGTAAAAATCTGGGCATTTCATTTAGAGCAGCTTCAACCTTTTCATCACAAAATATAGCTTTTTGATTAAAATCTTGTATTGTCAATCCTTCTAATGTTTTAACACGACTTAATGCAACATATGCTTGGCCAGTTTGAAATATTCTATCTAAAGACACAACACCCCTATCTAAACTTAAACCTTGTACTTTATGAATGGTAACTGCATAGGCTAAACGTAATGGAAATTGGCGTCGAACATCACCTTTATAATTAATATGGGTACTTTCATGCCTTTCAATAGGGATGCTTCCTGGCTCAACATTAAGCGGAAGACGCTTAGTTTGTTTACTAGAACCAGCTTTAGTATTATTAAATTTGATATATATCTTACTGGGTTTATCATGTTGATCATTTTCAATAAAAGTAACAGTGCCAAAACTTCCATTAATCAAACCAGCTGAAACATCTAAATTAACAACTAACATTACATTAGAACCTATACCAACTGTTAAATTTTCTACTAGTGGTGTATCAGTAGCTCTTACACAAGAATCTTTCAGTAACATTCTTCCGGATCTAGCATCTTTACTATAGTCTAAAGCCTGTATACAAATTGCATTCGGACATTTTTCATTGATCATTCTACTATTATAATTATCAACTTGTGCATTTGTGGAGAAAATATGTAAACAATCAACTTCAACATTTGTTACTCTACTTTCTAACATTTCAATATCTGATGCCAACATTTCTTCACTCTTTTTCCTTTTTCTAATTCTATTTAAAAGCTGAGCAAATGCCAAATCATCTTTCTGTCTCATAATTTCTGTTAACTCAATAAGTTTAAAATTTCCATTCCAAATATCAATTACACTATCATGACATAAACTAGAAGCTTTAACTGGTTTCAGTTGCCACATGTCACCAAAACAAATTACACAGATATTACCAAACAATTCATTACTATTTGTACCCTTAATTTGATTTAATCGTCCATGAATATAACATAGTAACTTGTGATCTACCATTGATATTTCATCTATAATTAATATTTGTAAATTACAATATTTAGATCTTAATGTGTTGACAGTATCTTGTCCTAATGGTTGATATGGTAAAGTAAACTTAGTTCTAATTGATAAACTGGAATGTATAGTGCTAGCCCCTATTGCAAAAGCGGACACTCCTGTTGGCCCAGTTAATAAAACAGAACAATCATCTAAATTTTCTGAAGTTTTTGCTAAAATTCTAGAAGCTTCATAATTTAAACATTTTATCAAATGTGATTTACCAGTGCCAGCAGAACCAGTAATAAACAATCTTAATGGATCAGGATTTTTACCATGTACTTTATCTAAACAATATTGTCGAACCTTATAAAATACTCTGGATTGAATGTCATTTAAGGACCTTAGTAATGGAATAGCATCACCTTTAGAAATTCCACTTATATTATTTTCAGATCTAATTCTATCACTGTTACCTTTATCAGATATAATGTCTGGAATTTGTGGCTCAGAATTCTCTTCTTGTTCTGTATCATTCTCATTTTGAAATGTTTCACATTCAATTCTATCTAATTCAGTTTCAGGTGCTATACTAGCCCAGGCATCTTGAAAATCACCACAATTTTCTATAACTTCTGAAATTGAATCAATATCTAAATCAGTTTCAAAGTGTTCACGATTGTTTTCAATAATTTGTTTTACAGATACAATTTGTTCACATAGTTTTACACGTCCTGATTTATAAAATTCTTCATGTGTTTCAAATTGAGGTGGTTTTAACTGTGTGTCAACACGATATGGTAAAAATAATTGAAGACTACTTAAATAATAATTCTCAGGATCTCTTGTGACAGAAAATCTAGCGTAACGAACAATAGCAGGTGGAGATCTTGTACGTTTTATTATAAAACCTAAATCATTTTGTAACTCAAAAGCAGGATTTTTCTCTGAATTAATATTAGGATTCTCAGATTTAGACATAACTCTATACTCTGAGCAAAAGGTTGCAATACACATACTATCAAACGGTTTACCTTTAGGTCTAGCTAAATAACGATCAACTGTTGATGTCATAAACAAATTATGGTCAGACAATGTTCCATCTTTAGCTCTACTTTGTAAAACTTTCAGTGGGAGAGTAACTCTAATATTATTTTTACCCGTGGGTATGAACTGAACTTTCCTAGAACATTGTTTCAAAGGTAAGCCTAAAACTCTTACAGATGATAATTCTTTCCAAATAGATTCTAAAATAGATTTAGCTTGATCTGCAGTTAAAGTATTTTTATTGTCTTCAATAAGCTCATTACTATCAGTTTCTTCATCTTGTTCCATAGGATTCTCAGGCTCTAATGGTCGACAAATAAATGTTTTATCTGAAGGTGGTTTAGGAAAATTAAATCTACATACTTTCTTATTCTTTCTACAAGATTTAGAATGTTTTTTACTGTGCTTTTGAACATTGGATACTATTTCATTCAATTCAGGGTCTGTTTTCTCATCTGGCAATTCACATGAAATATATTTATCAATAAATTCTACAACTTTCTCATCACTATCTACATCTAGTTTAGGAGATTGATCTATATAAATTATCATATGTACATGTGGTGAACCTCTTTGCTGAAATTCAATTCGATAAAAATAGTCAGAAATTTGTCCTAATGGTTCTGCACTTGAAAGTAACACATTCCTTAGAAATAATTTAAATCTTTGATCAAAAAGTCTAGCAATTGTTACTGGATTAGACCTCAACAACTCACGTTTTTGTAGCCAATTCAAATCACTTACTTTAACTGTAGAACCTTGTTGTAACAATATTGTTTCTAAAAACGATTCAAATCTTAATTCACTGCAGCTAAATGACACAAAAAAAGTAGGAGTACCAAGTTGTCTTAACATAGCAAACAGATCTTTCTGAGTAGCTTGCCAATAGGCTGGACTTCCACGACAATTTTTCATAAAGGTATAACCTGCATCAGATTTGAGAATATTTTGCAGTGGTTCATCTTGAGTTAACATATCAGCTGTTATCATATTACCTCCCAGTCTACCTTGTCTTAAAGCAATAGATGTACCTAATATTATTTGTTGTAATTCATAAATATATTGACCATAAAATAAATAATCTGAGCATGATGCAAAACGAGTGTCTACAGACATTAATCTTGTCTTTAGATATTTATCTAGTGTTATTCTTACATCTCTATTTTCAAAAAAAGTATTTTTTCCTTTAGGAAACAAATAAGGAAAAGAACAAGCTTCATTTGATTTATCCATTAACAGTCTAACTGGCCGATTATTTTCACTTGGAGAAACAGAAAATATCTTATCAGAACTATTTAATACTTCAGCAGTAGCATCAACTGGTTGTAAACAAGTACCACCTAAAGATTCAACAGGATAACGACCTACATTATCATCAATCAATGGTAAATCATCATCACTATCATTATCAGACTTATCATTAGATTCTATATTTACTGGTGTATCATTAGATGCTATATTTACTGGTGTATCATTACATTCTATATTTACTGGTGTATCATCTTGTATTATTTCATCTTGTTTATCTTGTTCTTTAACCCAACTATTATTTACAGTAACATCATTATAATAGATATTATTATGTCTCAAGTAATTTAGTGCATTTTTTACATGATTCTTTGTTATAGTTTGAAATTCATAATACCCTTTATTAGAAATCTGCTTTTTCAATTTTATACGAATCATCTCATCATATGTTCTACACCTAGGTAATACATTGCTCATTTCTTTCCAATTTGATGGCACAGAAACTACTTCACCAAATATTTTTTTATCATTTTGTGGACAGACTTTCACTAGTTTCAAAAATAAAATATTTTTACATACAAGGTGTTTCTCTAATTGATTCAAGAATTTTAATTCGGTAGGTAATGGACCAGGATCCATATCATTTACTACAGCCTCAGCTGGCATTTTACCTTGTAAAATTTTCTTATTGCAAGTAAAACATATCCACAAAGATTTGTAATTGTCAGACCATGGACATTGTTCTAAACAATCATCATCACAAACATGATAGTAAGTCTTAGTTATACATTTTTTAGCTAATCTTTCTACAAATTTACTTTTCTTTTCATAAAGCTCTTCATGACATTCCTTAACTTGATTTTTAAAATTGATCACTACTAAAGATACAGTGATAGAAATGATAGAGAAAAACTTTACTGTACCTGAAGGTTTTGTAGTAAGCAATTCAGAATTTATTTCTGGTAGGGTCATATCGGCTAAAATAAATATAAAAACAAATTGTCCATCTTGTCAAAAACATGTTGCAAATGTTGACACGAATCAAGGGACAATATATTGCAATTTATGCAATACACGTGTCAGGAAGAGTGCTTTAGTGGGACAGAGTATTGCCACTTTACAAATAGAGTCAAATGATGTAACCGAAAAGGTTACATTATTTAATGACTTGTTAACTAAATACTTTAAAGATAAAGATCTGAAACATCTTGTTTTAAACAAGACTGGATTAGAAGATTATTTTCTTCAAGATAATATCATTTTTTAACTTGAATTTGACCAAAACAAGACAGTAATTAAAATAGAAGGAAAACCATTAGTTTAAAAATTAAATTTTGATTTGAAAATCATTTTTCATTTATGTGTTTGAATGTTATAGTTTTATTGTGCATAACAGTTGGAATATGCAATTTGTATTTTATAAGCATTGAGATGTTTAATGCATAGTACATGATAATGTATCAGATTTTATTTTTTATTGTTTTTTGTTTTATGTTGTATTTCAATCATCCATAACAAGTATTGTCTTATTCAGTTTTGTTTCAATGGTAGATTTTGATGAGATGCTGTAAGACTGTTTCGTATTGGTTATCTTGATGATGAGGTCATTCTTTTCAATTAATGAGTGTTTATGTTATTACTTTATGCAAAATTTGCAAAACATATAATAGTTTCTGTTGTTTTAATAATTTTTTAATTGGTTAGTAAATTTATATTTATTAGTTTTGTAATTTGTAGTGGTGACAATGGTAACAGTAAAGTGTTGCTTTGTGCAATAAAATGGGGCCAGAATGAAATGGAATGGGGCCAGGAGGGGTTCCAGGGACTTTGGGCAGGGGGGTTAAAGGGGTGCGGACTGTAGTACCCCACCCCCCTAGCGCCGAAAGGCCTTTTCCCTAGAAAATTGGGGTTTGGTGCCATTCTTGTTTTTTTTCTTGTTGATTTGCATATGTGCCTTTTCCGTTTCGCTCAATTTTCAATACCTAGTTCCATTTTTCGTTCCCAGATGGACGGGGTTAAGGATGTGGAGCGGGGGATTAATTCCATCCAATTTTGCACACCGATTTTCGTTCTTAGATGGCCAGGAGGGGGTGCGTGTCAACCCCCTTCTCTGCATACACATAATATTTCAATGAATTCATAAGTTTTCTTATGTTTCACTAATAAATATACGATGTTTTGTTGTAGTCTGAAATGACTTGTTACAAGCAAAATTAAAACTGGTTTCCTCCCTTTAATCGGTTACAAGTTATAGCAGCTCTCGAAACTAACAATAAAGTGTCAAGCATACACAGTAATTTTGACCATTTAATTTCATTTCACGACCGATATAGCATTTGCCTACTCTTGTTATTGATTTTCAACTGTTGAGGTATCTTTAACATACAGATCCTGTAGCACACAGGGCCTCGGTTTATTGTCCCATCCGAACGACGCTTTTCGTTCCATCTGACCTGCATCACTGACAAGGGCGAACCGGGTTGGAAAAAAAGAATAATTGGACTCTGGCAACGTCATGGAGAGTGCAATGAAGAGAATTTTGCCAGGACAGCGGAATTTGGGTTTGGCTACTTTTAATATGCCTATTGAGGGATCCAAGTACAATGGATCTCGATTTATTGTCCCATGCGAATAGTGAGACAATTTCAGCCCCACTTAAATCATCAGATTGTGTCTTCCCCTAGTTTTCACTTCTAGTTTTGCGGGCCCAAAGATCATAAAATTATATTTCATTGTATGCTAGGATCAAGTTTTCGAAACTGAATCTACAACACATTAATATACATTTCAAACATTTTAATTTTCAATAAACATGCATTTCAGAAACATTTTAAATTTCAATAAACATGCATTTCAAATAAGTACAATAATAATTTATTTCACACTAAGGAAGAACCATTTTCCAACATTGGTACTTTTTTGCCGATCTTCAACTTAAAGGAAAGTATTTAAGTAATTTATGCATTAAAAGAGAAACATAAAAATATTTTTCGTTTATTACACAGGGCACAGCGCCTTAACTAAAATAACTACAGCAGATCTTCAACAACTTCTGACCCAACTTCCGGTGTAATTTATGTAGGCCTACGAAACTTATGCTGATTGTCATGAAATGTTAAGACAACAAAACGAAGTAAAAAATCCTGACCGGAAGTGAAACTTTGGCCGCCATATTGAAAAAGTGCCAAGTCCCACTCTGTGCCAAGCATGGCTCTAGTTGTTATTTATTTCAAACAGACAACACATGTAAGAAGAGTGTTATCTTCATAAGGAGGACATGGTAGTGCTCCACACCTTGTTCTCACTGCGTACATTAGTTTACCTTCATTATCACTATTAGTGCCGTTAGTTTGTGGGTCATCATCTAGACAAACATATTGAGACGCTGCTCTGTGACCATGATAACCACTGACTAATTCTCCATGATATGCTTCCTGCCAGCCTGGATAATATTCTGATCTAGCTGGTATCATTACTACTGTAGACAACAGACTGGTTCGACATACAGCACATGGTACTTTATAATTCCCTATCGCCTTCGGAATATCCTGATATTCTGTACCATACATATATCCCCAATACGAACCTTTATAATGTTTATTTTGATTCCAGGACGGGTCTGGAGGTAAACAAACATATTCTGCTGCTCCTCCATAATGATCAAAACGTGATCCACCAGTAATACCTGGATATAAATTGATGATAATAATAATTACACACAGAGAAATACCCAGTGATTGCTATGATATAAATTGATAATAATTACACACAGAGAAATACCCAGTGATTGCTATAATAATTACACACAGAGAAATACCCAGTGATTGCTATGATATAAATTGATGATAATAATTACACACAAAGAAATATCCAGTGATTGCTGTGATATAAAAGACAATAATAGAATATGATGGAAATATTTTGAGTGTGCTAGCTAGTTAATAGCATTCCACACCAAACGATACTGCCATTTTGACATCTTGTAAATTATTTAGTCTACCGAATAAAACATAAAAAACGTACCTGAATATACCAACTGAGATACATTTCTTGGGCAATCTCTACGTCCCCATCTTGTAAATATACTACCAGTTTCTAAATCTACAAGGTATAAATATATTATGTATTTATTAAAAGTATTAGACATTATCGAGAGTCAGTCCGGTATCTAAGATAAACCAGGCGGATATGATCCTCGTGAGAAATACCCCGCCCCTCCAAAATCTACCAGATAAATAGAATCATTATTTAGTCAATCCAGCCGAGAATTTAGAAATCTGCGATGGGGAAATTGTAGAAATAGCCAAAACGGAGATGAATCTACAATCTACAATATTAAGCAACAATTCTGTAATGGATGTGCTGACCATGACCGAGATTGTTTGGCGATGGATGAAGATGGTCGGCGACTTTGTGATGGTTTGTAATGGGCCCGTCACACCATGACGTTCTGGCCAACGTTCTTTGACGTTAGAGGAAACGTTGGCAGTCGTCCATGGTCGCTAGGATAGCGCCAGAAGACCGTTAAGTTATCGCCAGTGATCGTCGTTAATCGTCGGAAAACGCTGGTTCGGAAAAAAAGTTTTGAACATGCACAAAAGTTTTCACCGAGACGAGAGTTCTCCAACGTTTAAGTTTAGACGCCGAAGAACGTTCCTTGAACGTTTTACTAACGTTCGACGAGCGTAGCACGCGTTCGGCCACCGTTACTCATTCGTTACTCTAGCGTTACTTGGTTGTTACTTATCGTTTGCTTTGCAGTGTTAACGACCACTGAACGGTTCCCTGGCGCACAAGCCAGTAAAGCGCTTTTCTGTCGTTATTAAAACGTTAGTCACACGCTCGCCTAACGTTGACAAATCGTTCGTCACACGCCAGTTGGTCGCTATAACACGCTTCTCGCGCGTTAGACACACGTTAATCAAACGCTTGGCACACGTTCATCACACGCCAGATAGGTCATCGAACGCTCTAAAACGCTTAAAATTTGAACGATTGAAACGTTCAGAGAACGTTGACTAGAACGTCATGGTGTGACGGGCCCATAAACTTATTATGAAGAAAAGGGGGAGCTATCTTAATGCTTTGTAATTACATTTGCAGAATGTTCGCCGTGCGTCTGCGATGATCTCAAGGCATCTCAAACATTCTCACTAGATCAAGATCCCAAAAGCGAAAAAACAAAAAATCATTGCAAGCAATGAAATTTGTCGAATGCATTTACAAATGCGCGCAAATACATCTACGAAGCTTTGCCGATATCTCTGCGTATGTTCACACACGTCGGAATGGTTCAAATTAATGCTATCAGTGTCCCCGATACACATACAGAGTTTAGAAAACCTTTTTACAATCTCCTTTAAGCATGAAATACAAATCAAGGTTACTTTTAATTTCAGTTGACCAAAAAGATTTAATTTTATTTGTCATGTAATAAAAGTATTAACTTACTATTTCTTGGTGATGGTTGATTTTGTCGGCTGTCTTCAATTTCCATCTTTAAATTTCTAATTTTTGAATTCTGTTTTAAAATCTGTTCAGACAGTTTGGTATTTTGAATTGTAAAATTTGTTAAAATAGAATTTCTTGATGGTGGTTGATTTTCTTGGTTGCCTTCTTTTTCTAGATCTTCAATTTTCATCTCCATTTCTTTCATTTTGTTATTCTGTTGTAATATCTTGTTTGTTTGTTCTGAAAGTTTAGTATTTTGATCTGCAAATTTAGTATTTTGATCTGCAAATTTAGTATTTTGATCTGCAACTTTAGTATTTTGTTGTTCGATTCTTGTGTTAAGTTTAGCAAACCTTGTATTTTGTTGAGAAATTGCTGTATTCTGTTGTTCGATTTTTTGGATAAGTTTATTAATCCTTGTATCATGTTGAGAAATCTGCAATTTTAATTCTTGAATTTCCTCACTGGTCATTGTCTGTGAACATGGCTGTTTTGATGGTGTATCCGATAACTTGGTGGTTACTGGTAATGCATGGCACGTAACAGTAAAAACCGAAAATATTAGCATACAACATAGAAGAGACATTGTGAACATTTTAAGTTGTGGTCGTTGAAAAGTTTCCTTTTATACTGTAGAGAAATATTTGAAGGTTGTAGCTAGTCTTTGATTTTTAAAAATGTTTATTTTTAGTATTTCTGCAGATCGAGTCTAATATATCACGCGCAGATATGACAGGATAAAAAATATGCAAACTTAAAGGAGAATTTTCAGCATTTCCTTGGGTCGATTTGAGTCTTGAATATATGCAAAAAGCACATACAAAATGTAGAAAACCTCGTTTTAATCCCTTTAATATAGTTATACAATATGAGAATATTATGCAATTGTTTTGATGGTTTGCCAAACAAGCTGGTATTTCTATTATACCGCCATTATTAATGTTTATTTAGCTACTCTCTCTCTCTATATATATAAGACTGTTATGAATTCTACTGTTTTTGTTGAACAAGCTGGTAAGGTATTTCTATTATGGAATAATCTATTCGGTGCAACCATCGTCATTTTGTTCGAGACTGTTTAATAACTCGGCCATGATAGGTGGCCATCTTGCCCGGTATTTGGGCAGGAAAAGACAACTCTTGTTTCAAGGTTGACTTTGATTATCAAATTTAATAAGCGATTAATTGTCAAAGTTACGTTTTCTCCAGTAAAGGCATAATGCCAGTATTCTACAATGTCACTTGTTGTTAATATAATATATCTTCCATAAAGTTTCCCTTTTACTTTCTTATTTGTAATTAAATAAGTTAAAAAAGGGATTGTATTAAAGCATAGAATTAAAAGGTAGGGAATGCCAAGAAGGATAAATAAATAGTTTATGCTTGGCACGCATGCGCTGAATATGAGGGTTATCGCATAACTTCCGCTTTCTGAAAAATGGCAGACGATATTGATATGATGTTTGTTGATGTTATTTTGGAAGTAAGATATAAATGAAAATTTTCATATTCTGTTTATTTTATAACATTATCACAAAATTGATTTACCTATTTAACGAGTTGCCACCTTGTAATAGCGATAAAAAATGTTATTCTTTGTGAGATTTGTTGAGATTGATAAAGCCTAGCCTGAGTTGCTTACTGTTTAAAAAACTTATTGAGTTATTGTGTACTTAATAATGTCAGTCTTTGAGATCTTTTTCGTTTATTATGACAAATATGGGACTACTGTATGTTTCAGGACATGTTCCTTTAGCAACGGCTATAATTTCATTTCATTACATTAATCCGTTGCTATCATGATAAGGTTTTCTCGTCATTAACTTTGATTGGTCGAACGATTATTGTCGACCAGTTATATTCATTGTAACAAATTATTGCGGGAAAACTTTCGAATGACCAGACGTCAAATTTCTTGTAGCAAATTTACCTTGTGATAATCGAGATAATGCAAATGTCTAACGTTGCTGAAGGAACATGGTTTCAGGAATTCCTGGTTATTGAGAATGTTGATTTTTTTCCAACAGTGAAGAAAAGTGAAGAAGAAGGTCAGGTAAATAAGTGTCCAATAATGCCATAATGGTAATGTCAATACCGGTATAGCCTACCCATTTTTAATTTAAAGGGGAATTTTCAGCATTTTCGAGGGTTGATTTTGATCTTATATAGCCATAGGTCAATAGCCTCCAGAAGTACCAGAACTTCACAAAAATCACACAATCCGTTCAATTATACCCCTACAGATGTCTGACCAAATAAATGCTACATACTAAGACCAGAAAACTCTTTTTAAAACCTTTATTGTATTGGCAGTATTAGTATATTTCATTGTTTGATACACAATTATATTCTACCTCTTTAATTCATCTATTATAAAACTGTAAGCCTAAAAGGATTAGTTTCATTAATTATAATTCTATATTTGTTTGCCAGTTGAATTAAAAATATCATTCAATTTCAGGATCCGTGCAGTTCAATTTAAAAGGGGATGTTCAGCATTTTTGAGAGTCGATATATATAAATAGCCTCCAGAAGTACTAGATCTGCAGGAAAATCACAGAATCCCTTCAATTATACAAATACCTAAACATTTATTGCAGTGCGTTCTAGCGAACGCACTGCTTTGTTTTCATAATGTATGTTTTTTTTTTTTGTCTACTTCTGGTCACGCTAATTCGGTATGAAGGGAGCATACCACACATTATCTCATATAATTTTTTACTATGCCTAACTGCACGGTATTAGGTGAATATAAAATGATGCATTTTTGTCCAACAGGAAATGACGTATGGCCAATAGGCAACGTGAAGTTAGTTCCTGGTTCGTTGTTCGTTGTTCGTGATTCGCGAATCACGAACCAGGAACTGGACCCGGGTTCGTGATTCGTGAAAAACGAACCAGGAACTGGCTCCGGGTTCGTGATTCGTGAAAAACGAACCAGGAACTGGACCCTAGTTCGTGATTCGCGAAAAACGAACCAGGAACTGGCTCAGGGTTCGTGATTCGTGAAAAACGAACCAGGAACTGGACCCTAGTTCGTGATTCGCGAAAAACGAACCAGGAACTGGCTCCGGGTTCGTGATTGGTGAAAAACGAACCAGGAACTGGACCCTGGTTCGTGATTCGCGAAAAACGAACCAGAAACTGGATACGGTTTGTGATTCAAAAAAATAGAATTAGACAGCGTTTTAGCCCAAAATACGGTATAATTGGATGGAAAATTGTTTCAAAGACAAGAGAAGACAGTTCTTGGTTTGTTTTTTGGCCAATGACAGTTGTTTTTGAACCTATTTCTGACATTTTCGAAAAACGAACCAGGAACTGGATACTGTTTGTGATTCGTGAAAAACGAACCAGGAACTGGACCCTGGTTCGTGATTCGCGAAAAACGAACCAGAAACTGGATACGGTTTGTGATTCAAAAAAATAGAATTAGATAGCGTTTTAGCCCAAAATACGGTATAATTGGATGGAAAATTGATTCAAAGACAAGAGAACACAGTTCTTGGTTTGTTTTTTGGCCAATGACTGTTGTTTTTGAACCTATTTCTGACATTTTCGAAAAACGAACCAGGAACTGGCTCCTGGTTCGTGATTCGTGAAAAACGAACCACGAACTGGCTCCTGGTTCGTGATTCGTGAAAAACGAACCACGAACTGGCTCCTGGTTCGTGATTCGCGAAAAACAAACCAGAAACTGGATACTGTTTGTGATTCAAAAAAATAGAATTAGATAGCGTTTTAGCCCAAAATACGGTATAATTGGATGGAAAATTGTTTCCAAGAAAAGAACAGACAGTTCTTGGTTTGTTTTTTTGGCCAATGACAGTTGTTTTTGAACCTATTTCTGACATTTTCGAAAAACGAACCACGAACTGGCTCCTGGTTCGTGATTCGTGAAAAAACGAACCAGGAACTGGCTCCTGGTTCGTGATTCGCGAAAAACAAGCCAGGAACAAGATACTGTTTGTGATTCAAAAAAATAGAATTAGATAGCGTTTTAGCCCAAAATACGGTATAATTGGATGGAAAATTGATTCAAAGACAAGAGAACACAGTTCTTGGTTTGTTTTTTGGCCAATGACAGTTGTTTTTGAACCTATTTCTGACATTTTTGAAAAACGAACCAGGAACTGGCTCCTGGTTCGTGATTCGTGAAAAACGAACCAGGAACTGGACCCTGGTTCGTGATTCGCGAAAAACGAACCAGAAACTAGATACGGTTTGTGATTCAAAAAAATAGAATTAGATAGCGTTTTAGCCCAAAATACGGTATAATTGGATGGAAAATTGATTCAAAGACAAGAGAACACAGTTCTTGGTTTGTTTTTTGGCCAATGACAGTTGTTTTTGAACCTATTTCTGACATTTTTGAAAAACGAACCAGGAACTGGCTCCTGGTTCGTAATTCGTGAAAAACGAACCAGGAACTGGACCCTGGTTCGTGATTCGCGAAAAACGAACCAGAAACTGGATACGGTTTGTGATTCAAAAAAATAGAATTAGATAGCGTTTTAGCCCAAAATACGGTATAATTGGATGGAAAATTGATTCAAAGACAAGAGAACACAGTTCTTGGGTTGTTTTTTGGCCAATGACAGTTGTTTTTGAACCTATTTCTGACATTTTCGAAAAACGAACCAGGAACTGGCTCTTGGTTCGTGATTCGTGAAAAACGAACCACGAACTGGCTCCTGGTTCGTGATTCGCGAAAAACAAACCAAAAACTGGATACTGTTTGTGATTCAAAAAAATAGAATTAGATAGCGTTTTAGCCCAAAATACGGTATAATTGGATGGAAAATTGATTCAAAGACAAGAGAACACAGTTCTTGGTTTGTTTTTTGGCCAATGACAGTTGTTTTTGAACCTATTTCTGACATTTTCGAAAAACGAACCAGGAACTGGATACTGTTTGTGATTCGTGAAAAACGAACCAGGAACTGGACCCTGGTTCGTGATTCGCGAAAAACGAACCAGAAACTGGCAGTCTAATTAAAATCAGACCCTAATTTCGTTCGTTCGTTTTTTTTAAATCCGGTTTTTTAACCACTACATTTGGGTCTGAGAACGTCGCGCTTTGCCAGCCGTTTAGGTTAACTTTGACCTTACCTTGATAAACATGACCTGATAAACTAGTCTACAGCACTTAGGAATCCTAGAATGCACCTATTGTTCGCGAACAAAATCCCAGCCCGGGAGAGGGCAAAGATCTGATTGGTTAAAACAAAGGTCATTAAGGTTAGGTCAAAGTTAACCTGAACGGTTGGCAAAGCGCGACGTTCTCAGACCCAAATGTAGTGGTTAAAAAACCGGATTTAAAAAAAACGAACGAACGAAATTAGGGTCTGATTTTAATTAGACTGAGAAACTGGATACGGTTTGTGATTCAAAAAAAATAGAATTAGATAGCGTTTTAGCCCAAAATACGGTATAATTGGATGGAAAATTGATTCAAAGACAAGAGAACACAGTTCTTGGTTTGTTTTTTGGCCAATGACAGTTGTTTTTGAACCTATTTCTGACATTTTCGAAAAACGAACCAGGAACTGGCTCCTGGTTCGTGATTCGTGAAAAACGAACCACGAACTGGCTCCTGGTTCGTGATTCGTGAAAAACGAACCACGAACTGGCTCCTGGTTCGTGATTCGCGAAAAACAAACCAGAAACTGGATACTGTTTGTGATTCAAAAAAATAGAATTAGATAGCGTTTTAGCCCAAAATACGGTATAATTGGATGGAAAATTGTTTCCAAGAAAAGAACAGACAGTTCTTGGTTTGTTTTTTGGCCAATGACAGTTGTTTTTGAACCTATTTCTGACATTTTCGAAAAACGAACCAGGAACTGGATACTGTTTGTGATTCGTGAAAAACGAACCAGGAACTGGACCCTGGTTCGTGATTCGCGAAAAACGAACCAGAAACTGGATACGGTTTGTGATTCAAAAAAATAGAATTAGATAGCGTTTTAGCCCAAAATACGGTATAATTGGATGGAAAATTGTTTCAAAGAAAAGAACAGACAGTTCTTGGTTTGTTTTTTGGCCAATGCCAGTTGTTTTTGAACCTATTTCTGACATTTTCGAAAAACGAACCAGGAACTGGATACTTTTTGTGATTCAAAAAAATAGAATTAGATAGTGTTTTAGCCAAATAATACGCTATAATTAGATGGAAAATTGTCTCAAATACCAAAGAAGCCAAGTTCATGTTTGGCAACGTTTGGAATTATATATGTTTTAGCTTTCACACTTGAGACAGATGTATCCAACAGGGATGGGGAGGGGTATGGATCGTACATATTCGTGGAGACGATAATTGAGATGAGGTAGGCTGAGTAAGTTTGAAATCTGATTAATTTCTATTCCAAAAGAGTGTCAAATTGAATCAAGCCCTTTCCATAATTTCAACAATTTTGTTGGGCAGACTGCTATCCTCTCCCGATGAAAGAACAATATCACACATTGATTATTTATAGTTTCATCAACCAATAACATGTACAGGTAAACAACTTTCACATTATTATATGCATGTATAATGCATGTTTCACTTTGCTCTGACAAAACTGTTTCCTCGGGAAAATGCATTTGATAGTTGCGAAACAAATCCAAAAGAACACGTGTTTCCCTCTTGACATACACCAAAAGAGTGTTATAAAGTGAATAAAGGATCATGCAAACGTCGGTCAGAGATTGTGAAAGATCAAAGGACTATATTGTTCTATATTGATGGTAGACAAGACTTGCATCCTTTCATCTTTCTCTATTTCTGATATTGGCCACCACATGATGTTAATATCATCCACCAATTGTTCAATTTGTATGATTCTGTTACACTACACCGTTAAAATAAAAGTATAACGTTACACTTAAATAAGTAGCAACTGAGCCGCCAATTGTAATGGTGTTAACAAACACTATACATGTATCAGGTAAACGTAGTTCAGTCTTTACTCGGATGGGTGTTAATATAACACCATTACAGGTGGCAGCTCCGTTATACTTTTATTATTACAGTTTAAAACCAATGTCAGAAAAAATGTTCAAAAACGTCTGTCATTAGCCAAAAACGATCTAACAACTGGCTCCTCTTGTCTTTGAAACAATTTTTCATCCCATTATACCGCATTATTTAGCTTAAACACTATCTAATTCTATTTTTTTGAATCACAAACAGTATCCGGTTCCTGTGTTCTCTTGTCTTTGAAACAATTTTCCATCCAATTATACCGTACTTTGGGCTAAAACGCTATCTAATTCTATTTTTTTGAATCACAAACAGTATCCAGTTTCTGGTTCGTTTTTCGCAAATCACGAACCCGGAGCCAGTTCCTGGTTCGTTTTTCACGAATCACGAACCCGGAGCCAGTTCCTGGTTCGTTTTTCACGAATCACGAACCAGAAGCCAGTTCCTGGTTCGTTTTTCACGAATCACAAACAGTATCCAGTTCCTGGTTCGTTTTTCGCGAATCACGAACCCGGAGCCAGTTCCTGGTTCGTTTTTGACGAATCACAAACAGTATCCAGTTCATGGTTTGTTTTTCGCGAATCACGAACCCGGAGCCAGTTCCTGGTTCGTTTTTCACGTTCTTTTTTCACGAATCACGAACCCTGAGCCAGTTCCTGGTTCGTTTTTCGCGAATCACGAACCCGGAGCCAGTTCCTGGTTCGTTTTTCACGAATCACGAACCCGGAGCCAGTTCCTGGTTCGTTTTTCGCGAATCACGAACCCGGAGCCAGTTCCTGGTTCGTGATTCGCGAATCACGAACAACGAACAACGAACCAGGAACTAACTTCACGTTGCTTGGCCAATAAGCCCAATTTAATGTTTTTACCATTTTCATCTCTGATTTTCAACCGATTTTGATGGAATTTGTTTTGTTTATTTTATTAACCGATTGTCTTCAAATTGGGGGTTTAAAAACATGCATTTTTAAAACTTTGTCGCTGACTTTTTGAAGCACTTTTTTGACAATTTTTTCAACTTTTGCAATTTTATTTTGATCAATATGAAAACTTACATATGCATAGACATTTTGATGACAAACAAAATGATCTTTTCAAAAATATTAAATCACTTCCGGTTTTGACGTCATTCGCTTGTAAAGTTGAAATGTCAACTTCCGGAATAATGAAGATATTCTAAAAAATCTTTTTGCAATGTGCTAGTAATCATTATTCACAAAATATAAAATGATAAAATCTGACCCAGCTGTTTCGTATCGGCCGCCATTTTGAACTGACTGAGTTTACTTTAAATCGAAATTCAGAATCAGGGAATCATCCGATTTGAATAAAAATGATGTGTATGGAATCTACAGTCGATTGCTAACAAAACATGGAAGCCGATTTTTGAATTTCGATTCAGTTTTTTTTTTATTTCCGGTACACAATTTTCAGTAATAGTCAAAACTTTTAAGGCTCATATCTTGTGACCTTGACCTTGAGTGACCTTGTGACCTGAACAAAGGTCATTGCCCTTGATGAGATCTATCAACTGATGTATTCATTTTTGCTGTCCGATGTCTACTTCCGGTTTTATAGCCATTTGAAAATGTCGAGTTTTGACTTTAAACAGCTCTGTCACGTGACCTAATTCATGTACGTCACAAATTATCTTTTATTATTATCACGCTTTATCTCCTGTTTCCAAAAATGTATAACACTAGATATTTGGATCAAAATTGCTTTTTCGAATTTTGTTCTTTGTTCTATAGTAACTCTGCGTGTTTTTTTGGCGGGAAAAAACACGTGTTATCTTAATTACGGATTTCATAAGATAAGTTACAATTTCTTCTTAAGATATGGAAGAACATGACTAACAAAGAAAAAATATATGATAAAATCGTAACCGGAAGTAACACGCTGGCCACAATCTTGAAATGAACATGTTTTCTTTAAATCGAGAGAAGTGAACAGGGTATCATCCAATTTGTATAATATTGATGTCTAGGGCATTTTCAATCTATGGCCAACAAAATGATGACAGCCAATTTGCTAATTTTGATTGTGATGTTTGCCTATTTCCGGTAAAAGATATTCAGAAATGACAAAAATTTTCAAAGCTCATTACACGTTACCTTGGATTTGGGTGACCTTATGACCTGAACAAAAGTTGTGGCCCATGATGAGATCTACCCAACGGTGTATTCATTTTTGTTGTCCAATATTTACTTCCGGTTTTATAGCCATTTAAAAATTGTTAGTTTGAACTTTGAACAGCTCTGTCACGTGACGTCACGTCACAAAATATCTTCTTTTCTTATTACGCTTTATCTCCTCTTTCCAGTGATATATAACACTAGATATTTTGATCAAAATTGCTATTTAGAATTTTGTTCTTTGTTCTATAGTAATTTGCGTGGTTTTTTGGCGGGAAAAAAACACGTGTTATCTGAATTACAGATTTCATAAGATAGGTAACAATTTCTTCTTAAGATAATTATGAAAGAACATGACTAACAAAGAAAAAAATATGACAGAATCGTAACCGTAAGTAACACGTTGGCCACCATAATTTTGATGTTTATGGCATTTTCAATCTATTGCCAACAAAATGAGGGCAGCTGCATTGCTAATTTCGATTATGGTGTTTGTCTATTTCCGGTATAAGATATTCAGCAATTATTGTAACACTTTTAAAGCTCATAACTTGTGACCTTGCCATTTGTTGACCTTATGATCCGAACAACAGTTATTGCCCGAAATGAGATCTATCCAATGGTGAATTCATTTTTGTTGTCCAATATTTACTTCTTGTTTTATAGCCAAATGAAAATTGTCAGTTTGAACCTAATTCACGTACGTCACAAAAAATCGTCTTTTCTTATTATGCTTTATCTCCTCTTGATATATAATAGTAGATATTTTAATCATTTTGCTTTTTTTTTAATTTGGAAATTTTGTTCATTGTTTTAAAGTAACTGCGTGGCTTTTTTGGCGCGAAAAAACACGTGGTTCCTAAATTGTGGATTTTTAAAGAGAGTGGACACATTATTTTGAAGATATAAAATGACATAACATTTATAGAAAAAAAAGGATAAAATTTGATCCGGAAGTAACTAGTAGACCACCATCTTGAAATGACCAACTTTTCTTTAAATCGATATAAGTGATCAGGATATCATCCGATTTACATAATGTTGATGTCTATGGCATCTTCAATATTATATTACTAACAAAATGGTGACAGCCGATTTCCTAATTTCGATTAAAAGTTTTGTCTATTTCCGGTTAAAGAAATTCAGCAATAGCAAACACTTTCAAAGCTCAAAACTCGTGACCTTGACGTTTGATGACCTTTTGATCTGAACCAAAGCTATTGCCCTCGATATCAAATGATGTTTTGCTTTGTGTATTCCGATGTTTACTCCCGGTTTAATAGCCGATTGAAAATTGAGATTTTTAACTATAAACAGCTCTGTCATATGACCTAATTTATATGCAGGACTAAAATGCAACCGTTCAAGGATGTTTAAATTGCGCACTGCTCAGTACCGTTATCACGGTTCTAGTCTTTCATTTTGTGTTTATGTGTACTGTTTTCTAATATAAAGCATAGACTTACTAAACAACAAGTGGTATTTTTAACTTTCAAATGCTAATAATTATGACTACACAGTTCTGAGATCAAAATTGTATTGGGTGAACAGTTAGTGAACACATCCTTTAAAAAAGTATGATTAAATAATAAATTATTCATTCCCTGCAAAACACAAATCCAACCTTTATTTTTGATAGTGAAAATACAGGCAAAGCTCATTTTTCTTATTGGTGAATAGGTTTATGATGTATTGTAATTTATTTTCAATTTAATAGTTTATTTTTGATTTATTGTTACTTGAATTTTATTTTTATTGTTATCTAGTAAGATATTCACGAAGACTGGTAAATGGGTGATTTTTATTGAATGCCTTGTATTCTTGCATATGTATGATGTTCAATATATATATTCAGTTATTGTTTGGAATTATCAAATATGATAAAAATAAATTCTATGAAGTGAAATTGAGTTTTACATATAGTTTTTTTCTGCACATTTTGCGCTAATGAGGACCAGCAAATGACATGCAGTGTGCAATTGGGCAATTTTTACAGGACAGTGTCATTATCCTACTCATATTTTGTTATCCAACTTTTGAGGGATATTTATCATGCTCAGTCTGTAACATACAGAACCTCCATTAATTGGTTCATTTGAACGACTGCGGGAAAGGGGTAAAAAATCGGTAGTAGTCATCTCATCTCATTCTGGGAAAGAACAATTGTTTTAACCCCCTGACCCACTGCGGCCCTATGATGTTGTATCTGTCATTTTAATTAAATCTAAGAAAAAATAAGTTTTTATCACAGTTTTTATTATATTTTTTCCAGATGAATTTAATAATGAATTATTAAATTTTGTATACACATCCTCACCACAACAGGAGTCCAATGCTGAGAAAAGTTGAAAATTATTTCATTCATCTTTGGACAGTATTGTTGAGAAAATTAAAAAAAAAATCAAATTGAAAGAAATTTTTCTTTTGTTAAAGTACTTAAAAAACTTATTCACATTAATATTTTTTTTCAAACTCAAAGTCAACAGGATTCTGTCAAAGGCATTGACAGTGATGAAAGAGACATAATTGCATATAGGAGGAAGCATAGTAGGGAAACTTTTAAAACTGTACTGGCACTAGCTGTAGAATACTTATTGCCTGCAAAAGAGTAAACAATTTTATAAACATAATATTATCTGCAAGGAATAAAACCAGTAGACATTCCATCATAAATCCTTCCAGTACTAGCATATAGGATCCCCAAATCACTGCATTGACTTGCAGTAATTTATTGACTTGACAATTCTATTAATAATAAATCATTTTTTTGTCTGACAATTAGGCATAAATGCACTTTGTTAAATCAACTTATAAGATTCATAAAGCTGTGACTATAACTTATAAGGTTGTTTCATATACTTACTACTTGTTTTTGGGAGTATTTAGTGTAGTTGAAATAGATTGTTCTGGTAAAAATAATGTTGATATAATACCAACATGACGTAATACACATCTTTATCTTATGCCTGGAATGAATAAATAATAATTAGACTGTTCTATAGCAAATTGGTGTAAATGCAAGGTAATTTTCAGTAGAAAATAGTATGGGCAAGGGTCAATTTCAAGTGAAAATGTTCCAAGGAAAAATCATTTTATGGACTCAAAGTCTTCCTTGAACAAATGATGTATAATTGACAATAATATTTTGAATATATGTGAATGAAAGAAAACAATCAATTAAAAACTCACTGCATGAGGTCATTAATACAGTAATCCTATATCATTTTAGAAAATATATACTGATAGTAAAATATCAAATCAAGAAATAACAGTTGTAAAAACGTTGTAAAATTAAATTTTCTGTCATAATTTTTAAATTAACTTCTTTTGTTATTGTTTACCTTAACACCGGAAGTTAACAAAAGACCCCCAAGTAGAAATTCGGTCAACTATAAATTTAAACGGAAGTTCAATAGACTAAGAGAAGTCTCAGACTTCCAGTCTTATATATTTCTATGATTAAAGGGATTGTAAAGAGGTTTTCTAGCCTTTGTGTGTGTATCAGGGACACTTAACTACTATTTGAGACATTCAAACGTTCCATCCGAGTGTGACGTTTTCTGTGAGACGTTGAGTGAATAGGATGATCGCACACATAGTTATTATAAGTCTATGGTGTTAAAACATTTAACGCCATAGTCACACCTGGTTACGTTTTTCTTGAATAACAGGAACCTCGGGCATCTGACGGACAGTTTGAATGTCTCAAATAGAAGCTGGAAGTGTCCCTGATACACACACACACACAGGCTAAAAAACCTCTTTACAATCCCCTTATGTAGCTCAAAAGTCATAGAATAAGAAACTTTATGCCACTATCTTTACTATTTTTCAGTTCATCTGTGACCGATACATCTTCAGAAACAACTGACACGGATGCGGCAACCAATATGTGTGCGGAAAAGGATAGCGATTACCTTATGGAAGTTAGCTACGAATATTGAGTACAGAACACTGGCTCATCTGTTTGGCATTGGTCGAAGCACTGTAGAGAAGATAGTACTGGGAGCATGCAAAGTTATTGCTGAAAAGCTGAGTTGTGATTATGTTAAACTCCCTGAAGGAAACGATATGATCAACAATATTCAACGTTTTGAAGGTAAATGGGGTTTCCCACAGCATTGATATTGATGGCACACATATTCCTATTGTGGCACCAGACACCCATCCTAAGGATTATTATAATCGATGTTCAGGCTGTTGTGAGCTCAAATTACCGTTTTATTGATGCAACAATTGGCTGACCTGGTAGTGTTCATGATGCTCGAGTTCTTGCACAGTCAGCTCTGTACAGTCAAGCTGAAGATAATTGTTTACTACCAGACAATAGACGTAACATAAGTAATGTTTCAGTGCCACTGGTTTTACTTGGTGATGCTACGTACCCCCTCTTAACTTAGCTGATGACGCCTTTCCGCGACACTGGAAATCTCTCTGATGCACAAAAAACCTACAATTATCGACACAGTCGTGCTCGCATGGTCGTTGAAAATGCATTTGGCCGTTTGAAAGGTCGTTGGAGAATTCTCCTTAAAAGGGTAGACTGTCGTCTGGACTCTATACCAAACATAGTGCTTGCCTGTATGACTCTACACAATATTTGTGAATACATACGATTGGAGAAGCATACGATGCTCAACATGATGAGGAAATTCAGTTCAATCGCCAGGACCCATTGCAATCAGAAATGACATAAAGACATACTTATAATGAACAGTAAACTTTGTATTCACTCAATCCGATGTATGCTTCAGTTCCTTCATTTTCAGGTGAAGGCTAAGTGGAAAAGTTTTCTAATCAGAGGATTCTAAAAGGTGATCACCTGCCTTTGCAAAAATGGGACATTAAAATAATCATGAATATCAATTATATTTTTAATGTATGCAATACATAACAAAAAATATCAAGTTAAAACCAATAAAAAACGAACAATTCACTGTAAGTTTACTTATCATTTAGGTACTGAGAAAAATGTGAACTAGTGCTACATTTACTGTACCATAAAAATCATGTTTTGTTGCACACAATAAAGTTAGTGCTGTTCATAAAAAGTGTATATATATATATATATAGAATAAAAAACAAACTGCTATCTCATAGTAAATCTCATTTTACTCCATTAAGTACTTTCTCGCCTTGGGCGTTTTTCAAAATGTGAGATGAATACATAAATAATGTATATAGATTCTTGAATGACATTTAGACGCAGAAAGTATAAATAAATCAACGTAACTTTATGGATGATACTACCTGTTTATTCTTACTTTGCCCTTAAAACAATTGTAACATTGTATTGAGAATAAACAGAGGTATCATACATTGAGTTATGTTCATTGAACTAGTGTAAATAGATTTCTGCATATTTGTTACCTCCTTTGTAAAAATTGTTATGCATTAGAATGCATACAAATCTCTTTCATTGTATGCATTATTTCTGACAAGCTAGATGACTCTGAATCCTTGGTTTGAAAATTATATGCAAAGCTTGGATATGAATTTCATCATCAATGTCTAAAATACCATTATCTTCCATGAAATATAATATCTGGTAAAATAGGGATGTGCATCCAGTCCCGATTTCTCTCCATAACCTTTCAATTCTAAAATGTAAAAGTTTTACAATATGCAAAACAACCCACATAATCACATAACAAGTACGATCACAATGTTCTTTCATTGACATAAACATAGCTATGTTCTCAATCCTCAATAAAATGATGTTATAGCATGTGTTGTATCAAAATTCATCTAGTCATTACAACAAGGGAACCAAGAAATGGAATCATCACTGGAAGTTTAGTGTCATATATTTAAAGACATTAACAAGCAATATCATACCTTTGATTGTGCACGCTTCTGCCAGCAATAAAACTACCAGAACCTTTGTTTAATAGCATGAATTCGGCAACTTTAGTATTTTCACCTCCCTTGTCTGTCCTCACACGTTCTGGAATTCCCCACTCCTCTGCAGCTTTTTCAAAAGCCCGTAAAACTGTTGTGGCTTGGTTGGTTGTGTTGACATCAAGGAAAACTGGAAGTCTCGAAAAACCATCTATCCCTCCATGAATAATAAAACTTACACCTAAAAAAGATCACATTGATTACCTACATGCCAGGATGGACATTCGGACCACGCTATTGGCTTTTATTCAATAATTTCTATTGAATCAAAATATAAGCTCTAAAATAGTACTGAGAGCTTTAGAAATTCTAGGAGTTAATAGAAATTACCATCAATGAAAAAAGTCGCATTATCTAATTGTTCACATTATTCAGATCATACATGATACTATTTACACTACACGTTCAGTACATTTCCGTCAAAAACATAAGTATGGTATGAAGCTTTGTGCTTTTACTCTTAAATTTATCACATAAAGGGGTTAGGCCTACCATAATTTACAAAAAGTCTCCTACCTTATAAGTTTATGGACATTATATTGGCGTCGATGCATTCGTCTCACATTTTAAAAAAGACGTCTGAATAAAATACCTTCTGCATCTACTTTTCTTAGCACATCTACTACACGAAATCTCTGGATCCTATACTCACTGTCTTTAAGCAACGCTATTATGCTTCTATAACCAGCATCAGGGAAAGTTTTTACAAGTTTCATTAGCTGTTCATCATCTATGTCGCTGTAATTACACTTAAAAGTTTTGCAACATCCCGGATTGTAAAATCACAATCGAGCAAACTCTCTAACGTTTCCTTCCATATTACGTAGGATGGTCTACCTCTACTTCCAGAAAAAAATAAAGGGGGTTTCATTTCTCCATTAAACGCACTATCTGTCCCGATTAGATCGATTTCTTTTTGAAAGGAAGTCAGTCCAGATGTAAACATATCGATAACAGTATTAATACTCGAAGTCGATTCCGCTTCTTCCAATATTTCAGACAACTGGCTCAACATATCATGGTGACGTCTATATCTGTCGACAATGTTTGATTATTTGGCTGGTAATTTTCTAAATTATGAATAATTTTTGTCATTTTCTCATGTGAAAGTCTTTTCATGGAACTAACCAAATTCAACTCTATCATGAATACTTAATCCGGATGTTTAACTTACGATTTCATCTATAGTCTCAGATGTATCAGATAAAGTCAGCGATTGCAGCGCCACTTGTCGTCATAATGATAGCGTTCTCTTGAAATGCGAGAAATGTTTTTCAACATTTGTTCGGTAAACTTCATTCGGCGTTATGAAGTGGGCATTATTAGTTCGGCTTGATCGTTAATTTGTTCATAAAACGAAGATCAAGTTCGTATTTGAGCTATTTTCGTTCGTTAGAAGCAGAGTTATTGCCCTTGACCCAAATCTTAAATATGCTACTCTATTAGTTTTCAACCGATTTTGATGAAACTTAAAATGGATGTTATTGGACCTAAATCGAAAGGTTTGAGAAAGTTTAGTTTTATCCTGATTAAATTTAATACGTTTTCGTTAGGCGTATATGGCCGTGGTCCACTATCTTTACAGTTTACAACAATATGCACAGAAAAACATTACATAAGTATATAGGTGAAACAGATAACTGTCAACGTGAAAGAGAGTATGAAACACACCCAGAAATACCACAAAGATATTTTATCTTCTTCGACATAATCTTCTTCGACATATTCCTTATCAGTTTCCATGGACGAACTATTTTTCATATTTGGATCAACGCGCGATGATCGTTTCTTCGTACAGATGTGTAAACTTTGTTTGGTTTGTTTTAGAGTTTCTTTTTTCACTAAAATAATGCAAATGATAGTAAAGCACTCAATCCTTGTAATATCATGATATAGACGGATAAAACTGATATGGACGCGGATGTTTTGGGTAAAGTACCACTGACGACATTCAGAAATACGGTGTAGGATAAGAGTATAGTGACTGCTACAGACACTGTCTCTCCTGATGATGCCGGAATGAGAATTACCATTGGATTTAATAAAGCAGAGACAACGAGTGGGGTAATCAGTGTGATCAAGTAAAAATCTGGTAGTCTTTTAACGGTAAATTGAAATTGTACAGCTGATTTGCCGAATTTCTGTGTTATTTGACCAGCGCTACTTATTACCTTCCACTGACCATTAGAAACATCACTCGACAACAATTCAAAACCTATAAAATTGGTTTTATCAGATGTCATATACTTGTCTATGATATGAAATCCACAAACTTGTACATCGAATGGAAACTTGGTAATATCCATCATACACTCTATCTTTGCATACATTCCTTGCTCCAGAAGAACCATGCCTGTATAGTTTACTGATAACAGCGATCGGTCGTTCACTTGTATATTGAAGTCACCTATCGAATTAAATATTCCAAAATGTGGTGTCCACAATGTCGATGGTAATAGTGTAAGATGTTTTATATCATCATGCAAATTAGGATCCCATGATAGAAATTCGTCAATCCAGTATATCTCTATCCAATAGCTGAAGGTCATCACCTGTTCACTCTCAATTAAAATAATTTCAGCATAATTTAAAGATAAATGATACTCTATTTTTGTATAAGTGTTATTGAGTGTTATTGACTGGTCTGGACACAGGATCATAGCGTTCAGGATTCAATAATTCCCTTTTCAGTTTTAAATTAGCTTTGTACTCCGCTAATGAACTTGCAATGAAGAGAACGAACATTGTTGATATAAAATGATTCTTCATATCAAGCGTTGCTAATTGCGTTGCAGCCTTCTTTTCATCTAAAACGAGTGAAGGAACTCTGATACTGATATACAAGAATGCCCACCCACTTTTATTTGATGCAAGTTATAATTAAACAACAAATCTAATAACTGTTTGGATATTTAATTGTTAGCTATTTAGTTTTTATTTATTCTGTTTAATCGGAAGTGAACCATATTTACAAAGATCTTCATATGAAATGAATTCTGTACTTTATCCATTATTTTACTATTTACATAATATATTGACCAGTGGTAAAAACTATATTATTCTACATAACACATTTAAAAGAGTCCTTGTCGTGTAGATGTAAATGGGTTACGTGTTTTAATGTATTTAGATATGTCCTATTCGTGGAAGGAACTGTTTGTAAATAATCAGGGAATTGTGAAATGAAATATTGACCAAACTACTGTAAAGACATTATTTTCTGCATATCGGGTTTCTGCATATCGGAAACATCGATAGCATTTTCTATCAGACGTCCGTGGTTCCACCAATCCTACTAAAACTATGTGCTTGATGACGACATTAAGCCCGATCCGATCTGCATCGCTATTCACCTCAACAATTGTTTTATAATTGGTTGTGAGCGTTAGTGTATTTTACTTCTCTTGCGTACCATGTTTTTATAGTAAGTGAATATCAAGCACGTAACCGCAATTAATCAAGTCATCAATTTTCTCTGCAAACATTTTTCCAGTTAAATATTGAAAACAAATAACCAATTAATAAAGTAATATCTAGGAAAGATCAACAAATTCCTCGTTGTATGAAATTAAAGGGACAGTCTGAATTTTTTTTAGGTCAAAAATTTTTTTTACTCAAATTTGTGAAAACTTTGCACCAAAATCTGTAACTATGTGCCCTTTAATGTATCTGAAAGTTTTAACTAAAACATTCCAGCCGTTAATTTTTAAACACTAAAAACACGCTATTTTTTTTAAAAACCTTACAGAAAGTTTTTAAGTGCGTTATGTGTTTTGGACGCTGATAGGAAACTACTGAACGGATTTGAGTAAAATAAACGCCTAATTGTAGAGAAATGTCCCTCTTGTGTATTTAAAAGGTTTCAGCTAGAAATATTGAGCCATTTAAAGGGCAAACACCAAAACTAGGTCAAATTGCTTAATTAACAATTAGTACTCCCTGTTTGTAATTAACCCTTTAAAACTAAATTCAGTTTGATCAAGAAGATATAGAGATACATTAAGCATACTTTAAAAATACTCTCAGGTAGCATTTGCGATTTTTTTTATAATGGAAACTTTTTCAAAAAAGCAGAATGGCCCTTTAAATATGATTTTGTTTGATGACATTATCACTTGTTCAGTAATAGATGAATGATGCAGTAGCAGCCGTGGTGTCCTATCTTTGGACCCAGAAACTACGGTGTTAGATTTAAAACGTCGGAGTTTCCGCAGTTCAGAATTGAAGGGGTTAGAATAACACCCGAGGTTAACTCCAATTTTTAGATTTTGGTCTATGAATTGAAAGTAGATTATTGTCTGTTTCTTCCAGTTAAAAATAATCACCTTTATGATTATCCAGGCTTTTATTCATATATTTGTTGTTCAAAATCATATTAGGCTTAACTCCTTTTAGGAGTTAGCCTTGTTGTCATTCTAACTTTACCAGTAGGCCTTTAAAATGTCCGACATCAGAAAACAATGAAAATGGAATATTTAGGTAGTTAATTTATATTCTAATCCAATTTTTTGTTCCTTCTATCTTATATTTACCCGTGAATTCTGTCAGAAAGCTGAATTGGTGAAAACTCTTACTTTACATTCATTTGCGTAAAATTTCAAATTGGACTTGTTTTTATTCTTAACAAATTGCCATGGTTATCATAGTCCTGAATCATACATTACCAAGTTTTGTAATAACTTTCAATGCTATTGGTCTGACAACTGCATTGGAAGAGAAGGCAAACTGTTCTTTTCCAATTCACACCCCTTTCAAATCCCCCCACGTCTTTAGACATCTAATTACATTTAAACATTTCTCATCCCAAGTTAACTGAAAATAAAGTTTAATTGGATATTGCATGATTAGACAAAATATTATATAAGTTATACAAGAAATGTTAATCTATCTGTTGTGGTTTTGGTATATCCATTGTATATTTGAGATAAGTTGTATATTATAAGATTTCCTACTCTATCTTAGGGGTTAAATCATCAAAATACCAACTGTTTGTTGATAAATGGTGACACGTTTATTCAAATGACCATTTGGAAGTACACGTCTATAAAAATGACTTGACTAAGTACAACTGAAAATACCTGTTCACTGAATATCTTTTGGATATGGTCGCATAATCTAATGACTTGTTCTTGACTAGCCTGAAACACATCAACAGGGTTTATTTGACATTATCCTCGCAATTCACAATACGCGGGGTTAGAATCAAATGGTTCCATCTACAAAAACAGCGTTTTGAGAAATCGTCTTGCAAAGTTCAGGTATCAAAAAAATAGATATAATTCCTGCACTAAAATTCCTTTGTATAATGCTGTCATATTCATGTTCAGAATTTCAGTTAGAACCATTTGACTGCATCATATTGTTAATCAGCTTGGAATCAAAAGGTTCATGTGCAAATATGTCATTATTAGCGGTATTTAATTCAAGACAGTCGTTTAGATTTATGAAACCTGGTCTTGAAATTCTAATCTTCCAGTCAGAAAGCGGGGTGGGGGCACAGGGAGGATGGGCGGGGCTAATCCCATCGGGGGGCTTAGAGACGATGTGAGGGGTTGAGGTGGTGGCTTTTGCCAATTTTCAAGTCCGGAGGGGGACATTCGGAGTATTGGCGGACTTATGCATCTCAATCCTCCAGCCAGTGGGATGGGAGTAGGTGGTTTTAGAAGGAAAGGGGGGGGGGGGGGAGGGGGGTGTGTTACACCGCATAATGTAATAATCACCCATAATGTAACAACTGTCGCATAATGTAATAAAAATTTTCGTATAATGTAATAATGCGGCATAATGTAATAAAAAATACGTATAGTGTAATAAACTCTCTCAACGCATTATGTAATAAAAATTTCCGTATAATGTAATAACGAAAAACCAAAACGCATAATGTAATACGAAATTTCCGCATAATGTAATAACCACTACGGAATCAGGTACAAGCGAGGTATGGAATTTAGCAACCCGAATAAAACATAAAAAGTGTCAGTGTGATCTGGAAGTCTGGCAACGAGCATCTTACACACCCCTTGTTATGCATAAAAGATATACACACATTTTTATCACATTATAAGAGCATTTCTGCAATAGTTTTCAGTATATCTGTCATCGAATACAGGGAACAAAAGTAAATTGTTAGAAAAAAACACGTATCCAAGTGTCATGGATTACATATAAAAAATATATGAATAACGCATCATAACCATGTTGGTGCCATTTTGGCTAACCCGAAAAGCATGATTTTATAAGATTTATCAAAAATGGTACAGAGTGGGACTTTGCAAATGTGCAAATTTACTATAGGAATATGCAAAAAACTTGACGCTAAGCAAAAATAGCAAGTGCCAAAAAGTTGACAACTTCAAAAAACATTGTTTTGTAGAAGGCTAATATGTGGTATTTTCAAGAATGTGAAACCGGAAGTCGTCATCAGACCTGGTAAATAAACGTATCAGCTTATACCCTATGTTAATGACCTTCATCCAACAGAAGGTCAAGGTCATTTATGTACAAGTCTTTGAAACTTATAAACTTTGAAAATATAAACAGTTATAACACCAGAAGTTGACGCTTAACATCAAATATGAAAACATATATGAAAAGCCAAAGTTGGATACGTGTATTTTTCTAACAATTTACTTTTGTTCCTTGCATTCGATGGTTTTACGGCTTGAGCTGTTTATGAAAGATATGAGAATTATTGTAGAATTGCTGTTCTTTTAAAAAGTAATAAAATATTCGTGAATCTTCAATCTTTTGCCTCATTTTATGCATAACAAGGGGTGTGTAAGATACTCGTTGCCAGACTGCCAGACCACACTGACACTTTTTATGTCTAAAGGTGCGAATACACGAGGTACGGTGCCCGGTCCTGTGTCCGGTCCGGGATAATCGATACAGAAGAAAATAGAAGAAGCGAACACACAGAGTACGGGTCCGGACACGATGCGGACACGATTCGCTTCAACCATTTTTCCGGAACGGGTACCGTACCTTGTGTATTCTCGGCTTTATTCGGGTTGCTAAATTCCTTATCTCGCGTGTACCTTATTCCGTAGTGGTTATTACATTATGTGTTTTGGCTTTTCGTTATTACATTATCCGGAAATTTTTATTACATTATGCGTTGAGAGAGTTTATTACACTATACGTAATTTTTATTACATTATGCCGTATTATTACATTATGCGGAAATTTTTATTACATTATGCGACAGTTATTACATTATGCGTGATTATTACATTATGCGGTGTAACAGGGTGCACATATTTTATAGGAATGAATAGAGGTCTAGAACAGTAATGGGGTATTCACGTTTGCTCGATTGTATTGATCTTAAATAATGTTCATTTAATCATGCAAATACTTCTAGGAATGAGGGGGGGGGGGGGTATAACATGGCTTCTGACTTTCTTCTTAATCCTTTGATACTTAATCATTAATACAATAAACTTTTTCATAATATTCTCTGTCTCTAAAGGGCATGAATTTCAACATATCTTTCATTTTTTCTTTTGTTAAAGTACTTTGTTTTATTGTTTTGACCTCTAATTTTCCTTGTGGTGATGTTACCTGGTCTTTATTTATCCTTTTTGATGTGCACCTTTTTCTCACATCGACACTCTAATGTCCTTTTTCTGCATGGGACAATTTTAATCCTACTTGAGTTGATCCTTGCACTAATTTTAAGGCCATAACTTTGGTGTAAGGTACGAGGTTGAATTTAAACATGCTGTCCGAATATTTTTTATAGTCCATAAAATCAGTTTTTCGCATTTGTATGACTTTGTATTGGTTATTGCGGTTAGTTTTCAGAATGACATTTATTAATGACAGTGGAGAACAAAATTCAGCTAATGCGAAACTTTTCTCAAGAGCACTATGAACTTGGTCAACTTCCTGTACTGCTGAGTGACCAGGAAGACTATATTTCATTTCAATACTTTCAATTAGAGGATGTTTTTCTAAAAAAAATTATCATGGATGTTGATATAAATGCATTCTTATTTTAAGGGCACACAGCTGTCATTCCATGTTATTATTCTCTTAACACTTGGTTTATATTTAACCGTATCTTCTAATATTCGAACAAGAGCGCTAGCAATATTATTGCCTTCTCTGCCAGACGTAGTTTCCGCCCATACTGAACAGATTACAGAAGACTTGTTTCTCTCTTCCAAATTGTGCCACTGCAGTTTCATTGTAGACATTTAGTTTGCGTTTATAAAAGAAGCGACTGATTTCAGCCTTAGGACAAGTTATCACATTTTGCAAATCAAAAGCAACCACCGCCACCCCGTCATCCATCAATTCTTTGTCAAGTTTTCTGTTTTCTCTCATATCAAGTTTACTAGCATCATGTTTTAGCTTATTTGCTTTTTCTTCTTCTGTAACAGTATTATTCCCTGCCTTTACACGATATGCTTCACAGAAATCACACCTATCCTTTTTCTGGCTGATGGAAGTCGTAGTTATATTCTGTTGTGGAAATATGCCTGTAATATGATGATTTCACGGGGTTGATTTCATTTTCCTTACATTTTTCAGAATAAAGCTCGTACATTTTATTAATACTTAAGCCAGCCTCAAGGTATTTCTTTTTACTGTCAGCTCTGCAATAATGACTATCGATAACTGGAAAAGAATCAATGTGTGCTCTTATATGCCCCTTTACCTCTTCACTAAAACCTTTTTCTGTGCTTCTGCCCCTCCTATCTGGGGCGTGAGTGCCACATGAACTCTTGTTCTTGTGAATGTTATACACTTTCTTTTGACTTATTGCCAAAGTATCCAAATAGAAACTTTTACAAACTTGAACCCTGTTATTATTTTCAATATCCAAATAGAAAGAAAATGTGTTGTTTCTCCTACTATTTAGGCTGTTATCAACAGTCCTACGCTTAACAGGATTACAACTTGTTGTGTTTATAATATAATAATTTTTTTCTTCATTGTTTAAGCTGTAATAAGTATTAAATAGTAATAATCTACAATCAGCATCTATTTTTGTGGAACAATTTAGCTTACATTTCAGTGAACAGTCTTTGGACTTTTTAATGCGCTTTTCCGGGATACATTTTCCAGTCCAGTTTGTATGAGATTTGCCTTTTGCTGTAAGTGCCTTAGTTTTATTTTTCTTCCATGATTGAATATTTCTCTTTCTCTTTCTTACTTAACTGGACTTCTGCAGGAACCCTGCTCTTCTGTTGTCTTTGCGTCATCGTCAGAGCTGAAAAAATTAAAGATAGTGGACCACGGCCATATACTCCTAACGAAAAAGTCTTGAATTTATTCAGGATAAAACTAAACTTTCTCAAACCTTTCGATTTAGGTCCAATAACATTCATTTTAAGTTTCATCAAAATCGGTTGAAAACTAAGAGAGTAATAGCATATTCAAGATTTGGGGCAAGGGCAATAACTCTGCTTCTAACGATCGAAAATAGCTCAAATTCGAACTTGATCTTCGTTTTATTAATATGTATACACATATCAAATTTCATTTGATTCCATCAAAAACTCTAGTTTCTAGAGCGTTTACAAGCAAATGTTGACGGACCGACGGACGGACGGACGGATGGACGGACGGACAGGGGTGCCGACAATATACGTCCTCATAGAGAGATGAGGGCGTATAAAAACGTTGTTTAGAAATAATAGTACATAAATATAGAATAGAACTAAATTTAAACATTTGAAAGGTAAATATGTAATCAAAAGTGATAAAGAAAAGGGAAGAAAATGGCAAATATATGAAAGGAAATAGATAAAATCAAATTACCTGGTACTCAGAGGAGGATTGGGAGGTTTATTAGTTTGGTCATCGTTGTTTTTAACAACAATGAGCGGAGTTAAATTGGCCTCCTTATGAATTGGTAGTTCAAGAATAGTTAACTAATTATTTTTGTCTTTTTCTTCTTCATCTGCTTCCAAGCATTCAAACTCATCCAGACTGGAGAAAAAAAAACAGAATTATTTACTCACTACCGTAATACTTACTACAACATGAAACGACCAGGAAACGACCAAAGAAAACATGAACCTACCAGAAAAACGACCAGGAAACGACCTCAAACTATTTTTAACTAAATTCCAAACAAGCTCATTAGGCCAATCAAGTAATTAATTTTCCACAAATATGATTTTTGGGAAAATGCACTAAATGACTTTAAAATTTAAAGTGAGTCTTTCTTCAATTTTTTTGTATACTCTCAGTTATAATTATTTTTAGCTCTTTTTTTGAAGCATTTTAGGCGAATAGGGCTACCACTCTCAATCTCCGCTCCTATTACCATGCTTCTGAGAGAAATTTGTTTACTTTTTAAAACTTATACACAAAAAATAACAAATAATAGTGTCTCTTTAAACTTCACGACAACACTATACAACAATGTATATCAATATGTTATGGATCAAACGTTACAAGTTGTGTGTTAAATACTTTATCTCACAGACAAAATGAACCCAACTGGGCAATATGGAAAACAGAGGTCAATAACATGCACTTTTCTGGGAAATATGAAAGACGTAGATCAATAAAATACAATTCTCAAATTTGAACTTCATTTTCGACCTAACATGCTTAGAATTCTTTGCAAAATGGTTTGGGGTTGTTTCCTAGTCGTTTTCCAGGTCGGTTCATGTTTTAGCAAGTACGCACTATCGTTCATCTGAAGGCAAATACGTTATGTATGTATTGTATCTAGGCATAGCTAGGCACATGTTGTTTTAATATCCTTATTTCTATAAATTATAGCAATAATTAGGTCATAGGAATTAGCAAAACAATGTATTTTGATATTATAAGTTTACCTTGAATCATCAAAGTTGGAGTCTTCTGCATCCAAGCTCAATAAAATATCTTCTGCCCTTGAAAAAAGTTTCCTTGACGTTTTCATGGGAGCTGCCATATTTAAACTTATCTAAGGCATTCAATGAAACAAAAAGATCTGATTGGATAAAAAAGGCTGTGGAACCTTTTGACACCAATCCATAGTCAAGGAACCATTTGAAACTTAACTGTATTGGCCATTTACATATGGAACCAATTGTCACTGATCATAACGCAACGTCATTGAGGGCAAACAGTCCTAAATTGTGTTTAATTAATGTATCTTTAACTGGCTTATCGGTAGTAAGATTTTCTAAAAAATTTCAAAATTTCAGATAGAACCTTTTGACTCTCAGGCCGCGAAATGACTGCATTTTTGATAATATGTGTTTATAAATCTACCAAGTTGATCATTATAACATGTTTCTTTTATTATTCATTTTAATTTTATATTGCTTGTATATTATAACCTCCAAGAGAAACAACATTAAAAGGGTTGTAAAAAGGTTTTCCAATCAATTTTTTCGTGTATCGGGGACAATGATAGCGTCAATTTGGAACATTCTGATCCGCAGGTGTTGTGTCATCTAACACCTAGTGTGGATGGAATTGCTGGAACCACAGACGCCTGGTTGAAAATTCGAATGAGCCAATCGAATTGATCCCATAATTGTTATAGATTAACTTACAAAAAATCACCGAAACCACTTCACACTCCCTTTAATCCGAATGATATTCCACGAGTTCTGTCATCGACACTTTAAGCAACACTTAAATCTCCATGTAATTTTAACCCTCGTGGTAGCTGATTGATTGTCAACAACACTAGCAAACAGGAACATTAAACATATTCCTATACACCTCACCTTGATCTATCGTCTTCACAAAGTTAAGTTGATATCATGTCAACAGGCTGAATAGATCGTATAATATATAATATTCATTGTAACTATTGGTAATAAGTTTTATTTGTGGTCAGATTTTATATTTCTTTATAACTAGGTTGTTTCCCTTGATCATCAACAATTACTAATGAATCTAGTCTGAATTTTTTTTTTAGGTCAAAAAATTGTTTGCTCAAATTTGTGAAAACTTTACACCAAAATCTGTAACTGTGCCCTTTAATGTATCTGAAAGTTTTAACTAAAAAAATCCAGCTGTTAATTTTTAAAACCTTAAAAACATGCTAAATTATTTAAAAGCCTTACGTAAGGTTTTCAAGTGCGTTATGTTTTTGGACGCTGATAGGAAACTAATGAACGGATTTGAGTAAAAAAAAACCGCCGAATTGTAGAATAATGACCCTCTTGTGTATTTAAAAGGTTACAGCTAGAAATATAGAGCCATTTAAAGGGCAAACACCAAAACTAGGTCAAATTGCTTAATTAACAATAAGTACTCCCTGTTTGTAATTAACCCTTTAAAAACAAATTCAGTTTGATCAAGAAGATGCATAGATATAATGAACATATTTTATAAATACTTTCAGGTAATATTTGCGCTGTTTTTTATAATAGAAACATTTTTTGAAAAAAAGCAGAATGGCCCTTTAAGCAATCAATCTAAGGAGATCAAAATTCTATGTCTGAATATTGAAAGAGATACTTGTAGAAATATAAATGAATACATGTTTGAATGATCTCTGGTAAGAAATATATTTAAACGTCGTTTGTAAATGAGTGTATGGAACTATAATAGTGGCCCAGTGATTTAGACGCTTGCTCGCTAACCTAAAGGTCCAGAGTTCAGTATGATATAGGACGATCAAATTTCTAAAATCTGAAAGAAATGACAATTTCACACATCAAAAATCCAAATCTAGACGAATATTGATATTGATCTAAATGAAAAAAGGGGAGGGGTTAAGATGTTGGAAAAATACCACCGACTATGTTGTTATTTGCATAAAATATTTTTGTGCAATGAGTCTATACGTGCATTTAAACTATCATTTTTTTTTTTTACGAAACCAATAACTACAATAAACATATTATTATATCAAAATCCATTCAATTTTATGAACTTCATTATAATATGGACAATGAAAGCAATATATATAAAGCTTTCTAGAAAAGTGACGACCTAATAGGATATAAATATAGGTCGTATTCGCAACCGTGATAAATCTTAGTCGTATTTGCAACCGTGATACATCTAGGTAACTGTATTAAATCTAGGTAGGTCGTATTCACCAGCGTGATAAATCTTACAGACGGTTTAGAAAACTTAAATTTTACCGGGATTAACAATTTTTTAGCTGAGTCATTTCATTTCTAATTGCTGAATACGAAATGATTTGTTTCCAAGCTAGAAAATTGCCATTTTTTTTTTGTAGAACTTGCCAAATATATGGAACTTCAATATTAGCAATGCATGACGAGATTGGCTTGTTTACTGGATATCGACCAATCAAATGGCGTTATTTTAATATAGTACTCCGCCGGTTGACCTTTTCCTAGTTCGGCGAGTTCAGCTTTTGACAACATGGCGATCAACGCTTAGTGTTTATTTAATTCACATGGTTTCAAAAGCCTAAAGTTTTTTAACTGACAAGGCCATACGACGTGCTTGTGGAATTAATCCTAAACATGTTTATATCTTTGCTGGGAAAGGTATGTTCTTTTGTTATTAATGTCAGATTATTTAATCAGAACTGCAGAGGTTTGGCAAGTTAGGCATTTCTTATTGCTTGATAAAGGTCTTTTGGTACTCTATTCATGGTTACATTTTTGGTGTGATTTCATTCATATGAGCTGGCAAGGAAATGGATTTTAAATCCTTGTTCATTTATTTATTTTGAAATGCTGAAAATGTGTTTTTGGTGTATATTGTAATATCTATTTTGAACATATTGTGTATTATGATCAATGTTGAGTAATCCATTTCTTACTTAATATTTCAGAGGATGGAGTTATTAGAGCTTATAGCTCTGTTTTGAAGGCTTGTTCAAAAGCAAAACTTACAAACCCAGAGTTGATAACAAGCACAAATTTGAGGAAATATATGGCTACAGTAACTCAGGTACCTACATCATATTAAATGTCTTTCAGAGAAGAGTTATTTGCAATTTGATAGGAACTCTCAGAGTCTAAAAGATAAGTGTAGAAGCTTTAAAGCAATTTTTAATAGATCGCTTTGGCTTCAGAATAAATGTCAAATTTAGTTAGTAAATAAGTAGTGGAGAGTAATTACGCTTCTGAGAAAACGTTAGTGTTATAGTCTTGAGATATTTGTGTATGGCCTCAGGGCTAAGCTGTAAAGGATGACTTAAAATGTGTTCAAGATAAGTTTAAGAATTATTTAGTATAAAGTGAAATACTAGAATGTTTTGTTGATCATTTTATTTTTAAGGTGTTGGATCTCAAACCAAATGAGATGAATTGGGTGTTGGACCATTTAGGTCACAGCATGGATGTTCATAGGATACATTACAGGTAAGACATCTTGTTTTATGAAATATACCTAAGAAAAGGTACTAGTATTATTACATAGATATTTAACGGGCTAAAATAATCTGTAAAGAACCTGGACCATCGACTTAAATTTCGTATGTTGTCGACTTCTTTGACACTTCTTATGAACATACCAGCTGATACCCTATGGTTGTATTCGCAACTACGTTCTTGAGAACACGATAACAGCCAACCCGAGTTGTCAGTTGCGAACGGCCAGGAACAATCAAGAACAGAACAAATTATCGTACTTTCACTTTCTTCTATTTTTTGGGGGAATTTTTCTGACGATGAGGAGAATCGGGAAATGTCAGTATGCAAAAATCATCTCAACAAATGAAATTATCAATTCTGGCAAACAAATTATTCAATTCTATAGCTATAGTTAAATAGAAATAGAAACTAGAACCGTGAAGACGGTACCGAGCAGTGCGCAACCCATCCTATACATGGATGAAATGTCACATTTTCAACCAATGATAAGAGTTTTACAGATAAAAGCGCACTTGTCAAATTACTCACTCAATTTCTTTTGTGTGTCAGTAGAAAGTGCACTGCAAGATATGTTTGCAGGGATATTAAAATAAATGTAGAACTACAAGAAGAAGACAGAAAGATTAACTATGAAAACTTTAGCTTCTCGAACTCATCCGATATACTAGTATTATCAAGATAAATACATAACAATATACCAAGCTCCATTCAAATCGGACAAAAACTCTAGTCTTTATCGCGTGTACAAGAAATTGTTGACGGACGGACCGACGGACAGACAGACAGGGGTGACGGCAATATACGTCCATATTTTCATGTGGGTGTATAAAAAGGCAGATAAAATGAATTCAGAAATACCAGCAGACAGACTAAATATAAGGGTGCAGAACTACAAGCAGTCAGACCAAATAAAAGAGGCGCACGGCTACCAGTATACAGGCAGGGTTAACTAAAACAGACAAACGAAACACGTACAGTTACAATGGAATTCGGCATATTACTTTCAAATTCTAAAACGCGGAATTGTGATTCAAATACATAGTGTCATATAAATGTAAATCAGGTCACGTGACAGAATTTTTTTTTTTTTTTAAATTTGAAAAAAAAGCACTCACATTAACAATGGAATTCATCAAGATAAATACACATACCAAGCTTCATTCAAACTCTAGCTTTTATCATATACACAAGCTATTTTTAACGTTTTCACTAAGTCAAGGGCAATAACTGTTAAACCGACTACTGGAATAGCGCCATTTTCGAACTCATCCGTGATATTATCAAGATAAATACATATACCAAGCTTCATTCAAATCGGATAAAAACTCTAGTCTCTATCGCGTGTCAAGAAATTGTTGACGGACAGACCGACGGACAATATACATCCATATTTCAATGTGGGCGTATAAAAAGGCAAATAAAATGGATTCAGAAATACCAGCAAACAAAAAGAGGTGCAGAACTACAAGCAGTCATACCAAATAAAAGGGGCGCACGGCTACCAGAATACAGGCAGGTTAAAAGGGACGCGGGAACACCAGCAGACAGACAAACGAAACATGATGATCAGGTACAGGGCATTATAAATACATGTTGTCACAACGCTATGACTTATATGATATCGCTGTAACATCATTTATCTAATAACGTCATATCGTTGTAACAACATGTATTTATAATGCCCTGTACCTGATCATCCAGTCTCACTCATTTCAAGACACTGACGTCACTTCCCGTTTTTCTTTCTGGAATAACAGGAACCAAAGGCACCCAATGAGAATTTTGACTGCACCAAATAGATGTTAGAAGTGTCTTTCATACACACAAAAAGGCTAGAAAACTTCTTTCGAATCCCTTTAAGCTTCTATCGCGTAAACAAGTTAATTTTAACGTTTTTACACTAAGTCAAGGGCAATAACTCATAAACCGACGACTGGAATCGCGCCATTTTCAAACTCATTCGATATATTATCAAGATAAATACATATACCAAGCTTCATCCAAATCGGATAAAAACTCTAATCGCTATTGCGTGTACAAGAAATTGTTGAAGGACGAACGGACCGACGGATGGACAGGGGTGACTGCAATATACGTCCATATTTTCACGTGGCAGTATATACAGGCAGATAAAATGGAATCAGAAATACAAGCAGACAGACTAAATAAAAGGAGTGCAGAACTATAAAAAGTCAGAACAAATAAAAGGGGCGCACAGCTACCAGAATACAAGCAGGTTAACTAAAAGGGACGCGGGAATACCAGCAGACAGACAAATGAAACACGAACAGTTACAATGGAATTTGGCAGAATATTTTCAAATTCTAGAACGCGGAATTATGATTCAAATACATTGTGTCATATATCATTGGAAAGAGTAGATCAAGCATAGTAACGCCGAAAAAGAATTTATGACGTATGTAAATTAGGTCACGTGACAGAGCTGTTTAAAGTTAAAAATTGCAATTTTCAGAAGGCAATAAAACCGGAAGTAAGCAATTGACATCTAAAATGATTATACCATTGGATAGATCTCGTCAAAGGCAACAACTTTTGTTCAGGTCACAAGGTTACTCAAGGTCAAGGTCACGAAATATGGGCCTTGTAAGTTTTGACAATTTCTGATTTATTTTAACCGGAAATAAAAAAAAATTCGAATTGAAAATCAAAAATCGGTTTCCAATGTTTTGTGCGCAATCGATTGGAGATACCATAGACACTAATATGATGCAAATTCCATTATACCCGTAGGCCCCATTTTGCGTTTTATAAAAATATATCATTTCAATATGGCGATTGATTTTTTACATCCGGGTCAAATTTTATCATTTAAATATTTTTGTGTGAAGATGTCAAATATATCACAAAAAGAATTTTTCGAATATCTTCAAAATTCCGGAAGTTAAAATTTCAACTTTAAGAGCAAATGACGTCAAAACCGGAAGTGATATATTTTTTTTGAAATTATAGTTTTGTTTGAAATAAAAATGTCTATTCACCTGTAAGTTTTCAAATTGATCAAAATAAAATTGCAAAAGTTAAAAAACATGTAAAAAAAAGTGCTTCAAAAAGTCAGCGAAAAAATTCTACAAGTGCGTGTTTTTTAAGAACTATCATGTAGACATTCGAATAATGAAATAAACAAAAAAAGTCCTATCAAAATCGGTTGAAAAACAGAGGTGAAAATGGTAGAAAACAAAAAATGGATATTTCTGTCATACGTCATTTCCGGTTAGACAAAAATACTTCATTTTACATTCATTTAATACCGTGCAGTTAGGTATCGTAGGAAATTATCTGAGATAATGTGTGGTATGTTCCCTTCATACCGAAATAGCGTGACCAGAAATAGACAAAAAAAAAAACAGTCATTATGAAAACAAAGCAGTGCGTTCGCTAGAACGCACTGCAATAATGACAAAAATGTACACACGAATATCATTCATTGTTTATATTCGCCGCCATTTTGTATCACCGTTCTCCGCGTTCTCGTATACCACTCCCGGCGAAATGAAAGATCACTTCACCGATAGCTGAGAAACTTACCTTCAAACTTGGGTACGTTCAGTTGTGGAACACCCGAATGAAAGTAAAATGAAATGCTTTTCTGCACCTTTATGGACTAATTGAGGAGGGGCAAACGCCATGCAATGAGGGAAATTTTGCCAGGACAGCGGCATTAGCCTGCTCTTATTTTCGATTTCCAACTGTCGAGGGATCGTGCACAGCCAATAACGCACGGGGCCTCGATTTATTGTCCCATCAGAACGACTTCAACGTCAACCCTCCGCCCTGTATCACTGATCACTGACAGAGGGAAACCGGGTTGAAAAATATAGTAAATAACATTATTTTTGAAATGTTCTCAAGCGTTATTTACAATTAATGTAATAATAAAAATTTGCATACTGCCCCAAGCAAATACTATAAGCACCAGAATGCAGCCAACCATGCCCCACACCATCCTTACCGAATTAAAACTGGCTACGTGCTTGATAAGCATACAGAAAAGTTTACATGGTTGGCAGATAATGTTCTCTGATTTATTGTTGACCTGTCATGCTTTGCAGATGCTGTCAGAAAAAGTAACCCCGAGGCGCAAAACAAAGAGTATAGAGTTGCGCTAACCAATTGGTTTGATGGGGCCAAAGATAGGACGGGGGGGGGGGGGGGCGCAAGAAACGCGCTTTGGAAACTCAAACAGCAACGGAACCCGAAACAAACCAAGAAGAGGAGAATTAATTTCTAACACAACTACCTAGTTTGCGATATCAGCTGAATTTTTTTCTAGGTCAAACATTTTGTTTTCTCAAATTTGTGAAAAATGTGACTTCTAGGGTATCCGAAAGTTTAAACTAAAAAAAATCAGCCGTTTATTTTCAAACGCTAAAAAAATGCCGAACTATTTAAGTTCGTTATGCTTTTTGAATAATGTTAAAAAACTACTGAACGGATTTGAGTAAACTAAACGCCTAATTGTAGAGAAAAAAATCTCCAATGTATTCTTAAAGTTTCAGCTAGAAATATTGAGCACTATTTAAGACACACACCAAAATTAGGTCAAACTTCTTGATTAACAATAAGTACTTCTTGTTTTTGATTAACCCTCCGAAAAAAAATTCAGTTCGATTAAAAATATACTGAGATACAATAAGCATACTTTGTATTACTTTCAGGTAACATTTGCCTTTTGTTTATGAATACTATATAAAGGCATACAATAAGTTTTGAAGAACTTATAAATAAATAATAATATAGGCCTACTTTATTTCGTACATATAAGTACACTACAAAAATAGTACAGAAGGGAAAAATAAGAAAGAACAAAAATTTAATTACAATGATGTGCATAGCAGAGAATTTAGTTTGTTTCGGGAGAAGATATTTATCAATTAAACTTTGTACGGATTTAACATGATAGATTTATTAGTACATATTCCTACAATTGATTTTGATGCTATTTTTTAAAAAAAGTCTGTTAATAATATTAGCAGATTTGGAATCAAATTTATCCCGAATTGGACTTCAATATTGGTTGATTATGAACTTAATAAAAGATAGAAGGGTAGGATTGAGATGAGAAACATTTTATTTTTCTAAGTTGGTAAAGTTTACTACTAATAACTTTTTTGATATTATTTATATGATCTTTCCGATCCATATTCTTGTTGAATACAACACCCAAAAGTTTAAATTTTGAAACATTTTCAATTATGGAATTATTAATAGAAATATTAAGCTGATCGATATTCAAACGAGATCTTCGTTGTTTAGTAGTTATAAGCATACATTTAGAGTTGTTTTCATTAATTATCATTGAATTATTCGTACACCATTTGACTTTTTCGTTTGCATCATGTTATTGTTTACACAAGACCATCTGTACATATTTGCTACTTAAATAACTTTATTAAGTTGAGTTGATCGTTATCACAAATTTTCTCAGCAACTCCAACAAATTGAAATTGATTCCTACGGGCCTGGATCGATCAATCTATCGTGATATTTTGTATTATCACACAACAGTACTGTTATCGGGTTCATAACGCGAGTTAATATTAGAGATATTACACAGTAGCGAGGTTAATAACTATGCAAATTAGGTAGAATTTAGGTCATGTATTCATGCGCCAGTTACACAGAACCTTTAACGTTAGCGACTCCGTTAAAATTAACAATGCGGGGCATGTAATTTTCATTAAAAGTGTTCCGAAAAACATTATTTTGATTAAAAAAATTAATTTAGTTAGCACATGAAAGTATTTTTCTTGATGTTATTTGTTAGCGCAAGGACATTTAAGCATACGTTAACACGCCTAACCTAGTTACTAGCTCTATGACGTCAGAAAAGAATGACGTGATAGTTTAGTTTACAAAACGATTAAACTGAAAATTGGCGAAAAATGCATTGAATTTTAGGAAAACATGCGTGTATCGATAGTTGTGTGATAAATAGAATCTTAAACTCGTGCTTATGTCATATAAAATTTATGAAATTCGTTGCCGAATTAAATATTTCCCTCGCCAAGGCTCGGGGAATATTAAAACCGGCAACTCATTTCATAAATTTGATATGACATAAGCACTCGTTTAAGATCCTCTATATATCATTGTTCTGTTTAAGTTGTCAAATGTGTTTTGATAGTTCATTAGATATAAAAAAATAGTATTTTCATTGTAGTTTTGGCCTACTGCTCCCCTGTTCTAATTCATATCTGAAAAAGTGTAACTAGATCTGTGTGTCAGTCTTGAGCCAGATCTGGCTATGGCCAACTCGTGTGAGCGACCCGGCCAAATTCAGATCTGGTTTACAGGCCTGGATCAGACTTAATCTCATTCCAGATGAGTATTCAGATCTGATTTCCAGTCCTGTGTTAAACTAGACCCGATGCGTATTCAGATCAATACCAGACCTGGATTAAAACTGGACAAGATGAGTGTTCAGATCTATGCTAGTCCTGGGTTATAACTGGACCAGATGAGTGTTCAGATCTATGCTAGTTCTGGGTTATAACTGGACCAGATGAGTATTCAGATATATGCCAGGCCAGGGTTTTAACTGGGCCAGATGAGTATTCAGGTCGGGGATAGGACTGGACCTGGTGAGTATTAACATCTGTGTAAGACCTGGACCCGATGTTTATTCAAATCTATGCCAGGCCTGGGTTATAACTGGACCAAATGAGTATTCAAATATATGCCAGTCCTGGGTTAGAACTGGACCAGATGCTTATTCGGATCTATGCCAGGTCGGGGATAGGACTGGACCAGATGAGTATTCAGATATATGCCAGGCCTGGGTTAGAACTGGACCAGATGAGTATTCAGATCTATGCAAGGCCTGAGTTATAACTATACCAGATGCGTATTCAGATCTATGCCAGGTCTAGGTTTTAACTGGATCCGATGCGTATTCAGATCTATACCAGGCCTGGGTTATAACTGGACCAGATGAGTATTCAGGTTTATGCCGGGTCGGGGCTAGGACTGGACCAGATGAGTAATCAGATCTATGCTAGTCCTGGGTTATAACAGGACCCGATGCGTATTCAGATCAATGCCAGCCCTGGGTTAGAACTGGACCAGATGAGTATTCAGGGTTATGCCGGGTCGGGGCTAGGACTGGACCAGATGAGTAATCAGATCTATGCTAGTCCTGGGTTAGAACTGGACCAGTTGAGTATTCAGATCTATGCCAGTCCTCGGTAGAACTGGACCAGATGAGTATTCAGATCTATGCCAGGCCTGGGTTAGAACTGGACCATATGAGTATTCAGATCTATGCCAGGTCGGGGCTAGGACTGGACCCGGTGCCTGTTCAGATCTATGCCAGTTCTGGGTTATAACTGGACCCGATGCGTATTCAGATCTATGCCAGGCTTGGGTTATAACTGGAACAGATGAGTTTCATATCTATGTCAGGTCGGGGTTAAGACTGGACCCAAGGCTTATTATGATCTACCGGTGCTACCAAATCTGGGTGCCAGATTTGAGCCAGATCTGGCTAAGCCAAACTTGGATGAGCACGCCCGGCCGATTTCTGATCTGATGGTACAGACCTGATACAGATCCTACCTAATGGTCATGTCATATTTAAGCCGGATTTGTGCCAGATCTGAGAAAGGTGAGTTCTCAGATCTGGGCCAGGCCTGGTTCAGTCCTGGAAAACTGTTATTAAATCTGGATGCCAGATCTGGCTAAGCCCAACTCGGATGAGCACGCCCGGCCGATTTCTGATCTGATGGTCCAAACCTGATACAGATCTAGCTGCCATATTTCAACCAGATCTGGCTAAGACCAATTCGGATGAGCACGCCCGGCCGATTTCTGATCTTGCTGTCCAGACCTGATACAGATCTGACTTCATGATCATGTCAGATCTGGACCAGATGAGTATTGCTAGCTGGGAGTTGACTAAATCGGCTTACCGCTGGTGTATTTCTAAAGATTAGCTCTTGATCAGGTCTACAAGATAAAAAAAATAAGCTCTTGATCAGGTGATACATCGGCTTCTGTGATTAGATTCTTGAAGGAAATCTTCCAAGGAAGGAATATTGCAGAATTACCCGCAAACTCATCAGGCTTGCATTTTGGTAGACATTGCTTGGCTTGTGATGCTACCAATTTTCTTGTTGATTTCTTGTTGTTATAACTCAAAGTCGAAGGGTAGTTGACGAACATTAAATTTCTCTTAGGTTTGCCAGAACAAGATCTGTTGTTGCTTGGTGATCAGTTGCTGATGCGTTCTCAAATCTTAGTAGAATCGTCTCTGTTTTAATTGGAGATTTTTCAACTAATGAAGAATTGAACTGACATGTCTTGTTAGATTTCCTGACATCTTAGGCTGACCATGTAATCTTGGCGTTACCTGTATGTTGATCCAGTTTTGAGTGGTCTGAATAGGATCTAAGGGTGGATCTAGCCCCGATTCGAAATCCTCATCTATGGTGATCAGATCAGATTTATCGTCGTAGACACTGGCCATCGCTTCAGCTAGTTTTTTTTTCTACTATTCAATAGATCGTTTTCTGCCTGCTGAACTTTTCGGGCAAACTCAAGTTTTCTTATCGCTTCAACATTCTAAATTCTTCTCTAGCGGCTCTCAATTTTGATTCGACTGACATCTGTGCTTTAGTTTTTGAAGATCTTGATCTGGCGTGGGACGATGATTTATGAAGACTGGTCTGACATGGTGGCTGTACTTGGTATGTAGCATACCGATCGCATGCTTATTTGTACTCTCTTCTAGGTGGACATTGAAAGTGATTAATTCCTTTGAGTCGTCAAATCCATACAAATTAGCGACTGAATTATAGAATTATGATGATCCATGTGTAGTTTTACGGTGCTGTTAAGTGTTTTAGGATACGGCTCGGTGTAAGTTTAACAAACGGCCCTTCTCAAATCTTCGAACGTGGAACTTTCTCGAAATTAATGTTAATAAAGTCTACAAATGATCACTATTTTCCAATAATTTGATAAGAATTCCTTCTGAAAGAAAAACGATTTCTTTCTCAATAATTGATGCTACTCACTTCGAAAGTCTATGGAAACTCGGGTGGGACGTCGTGGTCAAAAGTTTTTTACTGTTCTTTCTCGCTGATGATTATTATTTTGACAACATGTATTAATAAGATGCGGTAAAAAACCTTGTTCAGACAAAATCATTGCCTTCCTCAAATTTTGTCCGTTGTTTACTTTTAAATCCGCCCAGGCTAATCGAGACTACGGGGTAGACTTTTCGTCAAAATGTACCCAATAAGACCCAGATATTTTAGCAGAACTAAAACGTAATTAATTATGAACGTCACACGTATAGAAAAAGTATATGTCTCCACATCAATCAAACCAAAAAACCAAGCGATTGCAAAATGAGAGTTTCTGGATAATAATAATAATAATATCTTTATTACAAAAGGGTAGACAATTAGGCCATACATTACCGATGAGCATCAAGATAAGATCCTGAGTACACACCGATAGGCCTGTCTTCCATTCTGCCCCTTATGGACAGTACAAACACAAAATACAATAAAACCATTACATGGATGACATGAAAAAAAAAATAAAAAGAAAAAAAAAAAAATAGTAAAGTATTCAAAGCAAATGCACACACTATATACATAATGATAGATCTTTTGTTAAGGAAGAAAAAAAAATTGTCGTGAAGGAATCAGAGCATAATGATAATATACAAACTAAATACATAATTGATACTGTAAGGTTACAAATTTGAACAAAATACACAAGTACATGTGTATGGGATGGACATTTTAAATACAAACAAAAAGTAGAATTTGGATGGCCGAAAAGTCAGTGTAAGTTCTGCGAGCGGGCTACCCAACCCCTCTCCATTTCGTGACCATATTTGTCTATGGAGGGGGAGGTAGGATTTATCCAGACTCAAGACCAGCTTAAGAATGTTAACTCATCCTCTGACAGTATGATTTTAGAATTTATAAAAACATAATGAATAGATTGCTATGCATGGGAAAGAAACTTTGTAATTATTGTAAAGATTGTAATTATTAGGCAAATAACATTTCAAATAGTAAAAAATATCAATTTATTTGGAACTCAGTTTTCATAATTTCACATTCATGAAACATCTGAAATAGGAGGAGTGTATTACTGGTTAATTTCAACAAAACCTGGAACTAAAAAAGAGAGCACAAATTTGTATTATTTTTTTATGTAAAATAGTTTTAAGTATCTGAAAAAAAAAACAACAAAAAAAAAAAAATAAAGAAACATAATTATCTCGTACATGTATAGCTATGAGATTCTTGAAGCTGGATGCATTTGTGACACTGTTTATATTGTCTGGAAGAGAATTCCATAGAACAGCACCAGAATACCTACGGCTATTTTTAACAATCTCAAGATTGGGTCTAGACTGGCTACGAAGTCATATTTAACCGTGCTTTCTATGAGATCTATCTCATTTCAATTAAACACCTATAACTAATTAATGTCCTTCAAAGAACAAACAACCCTGAAGATCTTCAGTGAACACGCCCAGTCAGCCTGATTGATTCAGGAACTATAATGACAGTTCTTATTTTGTGTTCAACCCAAAATTTATTACCTTCAAGTTTATGACAAGCAAGTGACTTACTGAAATAATCTTGCCTAATTATACCCCTTTCGCACTGCAAAAGTTATCTGGATCGGATCCAGTTCTATCCGAATAACTTCCAGTTGCTTTCGCACTGGCAAATAAACTTATTCGGTTATAACCAGCAGTTATCCAGATAGAAAAATTCACCTCCAGAGGTGGATTTCGTCCGGATCCGATCCAGATAAGTTGCAGTGCGAAAGCAAACAAGAAGTTATCCGGATAAGACTATCACGTGATCATCAAAATGGCGTCTCCTCTTCGTGGGGACGATATAATGGAAATACTTGAAAAGCACAAGAAAAGGATGAATAACGTACACGAATTGTTTAGGGGAAATAATGCATATCCATCGGAAGATGAAACCGGAACTGATATTGATAATATATTCATATGTTACATTGTTAAACAAGGAATACCCGGGGTGAGAATCATAATATGATAATGTTTTTTGTCACATCTTGTGACATGTTACTGAAATCTAGATAACTTTTTTGGCAGTGCGAAAGCGGCGATCCAGATAGGATTGCAGTGCTAAAGCAAACCGAACCGAATCGAATCGAATTGAATCGGATTTTTCTATTCTGTTATAACCGAATTCAATAATTCAGTTGTGCAGTGCGAAAGGGGTATTAGAGTATTATCATATTTAAAAAAAAATGTTGGGTTAAATAAAGTTTAAAATTATTAATATTAATATAGCTTATCTTCAAATTGAATAATTTGTGGAAAATTTAAATTAAATAATAAATGTTGGTATCAAATGAAAGCGTAGCCAAAGCCGATTGTGTGGCAGAAAATTAAAGGTTGCAGAAGTTAAATGTTAAAAGTTATCAGCCTTGATATTCAAGGCCCATCAAAAAAAACTTTCAATGAAGGTTGTGCAAAGACAAATTCCCAAAAAAAGGTTTCTAGAGGGCTTAGATATTTTTCAGAATTACAAGTTTGGAAAAAATCAGATGAAAAATAACGGACAAGTAGTATTTTTTCGATGTTTGCTTTTTTCAAAATGGCGGCTGAACGGTTAGGGATTTGCATACACGACAAGTGTACAAAATGAAGATATTGATTGTGCAATTTTCAAGTTTTAGCAAAAAATAATCCGAAAAGTCCAATTTTTGTAATTTTCCACATTTTTGGGGCATTTCCAAATGTTTCGGACATTTTAGGGGAATCTTATTAGATAATTTATGTTTTACCCACCTTTTTTCTGAAAATCGATTAGAAATCCAGAATGCAAACCCTTGATCCCAATTTCTAAATAAAGTATGTGTTCCATCCTAGGCCTGTACATTTGTGAGATTTAAACCCTCCCTTCCCCGAAATCAAAATGATATTGACAAGAAAGAGGACACAATTTTAGATTTAAAGCAAGATAAAAGAAACTTACAAGTAAAAGTCTGCAGACTAAAAAAAAAATGCATAAATAGTTGTTTTACTTTAGGATATTGATATTAAAATAAAAAAATATTAAAATTAGAAATTACAGAAAAAAAAAACAAACAGAATAGAGGAATATTTGAGAGCTTACAAGATATGATTAATTCTCCAGTCATTAATGCATTTTATAATGGTAGATATTGTAATGAAATAAGAGAAACAATTATGACATTTTGTACCAAATGTGGGGTGAGTCAGAAAAAAGTAAATGATGTTATCAATACGCTTGTGAAAAGAAAACAGATTTATATGAGGGTAATTGTCTCCATCAGGAACATCGAAATTTCACCGCCATTTTCAGTCATTTCAAGTGACTACTCCAGATCAGAACACTTTCGCGTGGATTGGCTAAAATTGGTGCTGCAGCTGCTTCCACCCTGATGGAAACATTTAAATAGCAAATTGAAGATCTCTCTAAATGTTAAAATAATGAAAATACTACGTCAAAATTGGTAACAAGCATTGTTTCTACCATGGCTTATCAGAGATCAGTCAATCCAGTTTTCAACCGTCAATGTGAAGAATTAAGAAGCACACTTTTGCCAGATGTTGTTGAAAACTGGGATGGCTTGTCTGTTAATGCCAGATCAGATATGAGTAGAATAGCTAGTTGTTTAACTTAAACTGTTGGCTAATGATTCATCTTCATTTCTGAGGGAAGAGCAAGTGCTCAAAGAGGTAAGTATAAATAAAAATTCCATTTATGAAAGTGTATTCTTTAACGATGATCCAGTTTTAGATACTTACACACAAATGGCGCTGCAAATTGGTCTTACAATTACACTTCGAACAGCTCCAACTCGGTGACATAGAACCTCAAGAAGGCCGAGTATCTTGCTCAGAGAAGAGCTAATGCTATCCAAAGGTCGCTAACGTGCCAAGCCTCGTGCCACAAGCGATGAACCAGGACGTCAGGACGTTTTTCGTTCAGTGAAAAAAAAAATCAAACCAGAAACAAATTCCATTACAAAGAAAAAAAAGATATGTTCAGGAAGAATTTTCATGCATCAGGAAAAAATTACGATGTAATATTTTATCGCCAAATAATGTGATGCGTTTCTATTCGATTTTGACGTACTATAAAATTATTTAAGACGTCCCATAAATTTAGTTTGCAATTGCCCACAATGAATAATGAAAAAATTAAAAAAAGAAAACATTTTACTTTGCACAGACAATGTGGGAATTCGGAATGTACTTGCTATGTATGACTAAGTTCATTGCTCCATGCCCAAGTGGTTACCGAGTTCCTATAAGATGCATTTTCCCTAATCAATATGTAAATATATAGTCTCACACCTTACGCCCAGCCTAGTAATAGGCCCAAGCCTACAATAGGCGTTTATTATACTCAAATACTTTCAGTAGTTTTCTATCAGTGTCCAAAAAACATAACACACTTAAAAACCTTACGTACATTTTTTTAGCACGTTTTTAGCGTTTAAAAATTAACGGCTGGATTTTTTAAGTTAAAACTTTCAGATACATTAAAGGACACAAAGTTAGAGACTTTGGTGTATAGTTTTCACAAAATTGAGCAAGAAAAAAGTTTGGCCTAAACAAAATTCAGACTGTCACTTTAAAGCGATACAACCTCTTAGAAAATTAAGTTCTCAAACTTGGTCAATGAGAGTATATTTTCATCAATAGTGTCCAAAGTATACAAACAGAATCAAATAAACCCATAAAACTATGTAATTTTCCATACAATTACAGATTATTATTGATAAAAGCCTTAAACTGGATTTGAGAATTTTTTTTGCTCATTCTAAGACGTAGTATCGCTTTAACAACCTTAGTGTAGGTTTATATAAACGAAATCTTGAACAATATGAATGTCAACCATTTTTTTAGGATGCATCATCTTCATCTGACAATGATGACTTACCAGAGGTGCTTTTTCATATAAATACTACCTTACCTAGTGCATCTGCTTTAGTAATGCCACTTATGAAGATATAGATGATGTTATGGTTATTACCGAAGAAGTTGAAATCATTATGCAGAACGAGTATCTGCTTCCTCCAGTGTCGAAACATGCCAGGTGAGTCTAAACTCTACTGTGTCTACATCTGATTTTCAGATCATGGGTCGCGTTCCATAATCAGGTAGCACACCCTTTAAGGGTCGTAAGGCAATAAGAACCATATTCTCGATTGGCGCATGTCTGATCCAAAATCAGACATAGTTCAGTTCGCGTTACAGTTACTTATCTTGAGTTTGGATCGCATATCAATTAGGCTTAGTTAGTATATGAAATCACCTTTAAAATGTCTTTATTTTGTGCCTCTTTTTTAAATTCTTATTTCCTTTTCTAAATTACAGAAGATGCACTGATGCATTTTATTATTCTCCAAATAAAACTATTTTGCGCATGTTTATTTTTTATTCAGACGTGAAACTGGTGATAGACAAGATGCTACTGGACTTATTAAGGATCATCTTAACATGGTTGGGTCGCAAGATGCTCCCCATCTTTTGTCAGCAGACTTAAACCATTTAGATCTTTTGCAAGGGTCTTTGAATCTGCAGAAAAGGAGAATATCCAACTTGTGCAAGTCAAATTCTCTGACAGCATGAACACTGTGGATGATGGGGGCCATGACAGGAAATTATCACTTGAACAGGAATTTTTGATGACATGCATGAGGCTCCGTTTTTGTCTTCTTGTGAAGGATCTTGCTTTTCGTTTTGGTACTTTAGCTACGCGTATCTCTTCAGATTTGGATAACCTGGATAAAACTAATGTCAAAAGAGCTGAGTTGTCTAATTATTTGACCGTCAAAATGTCATATTCAACGTTACCCGATGCTTTCAGGTGTCCTAGTGTCATAATTGATTGATCATCTTTAGAAGCTATGGCTTATTTGTGGAGTGATTATAAGCATCACCATACGTTTAAGTTTCTTGTTGCCATCACCCCAAATGGTATATCTTGGGTCTCACCTTGTTAGGGTGGTCGAACTGCAGATATATATATATATATAGCCAGAACTTCAGGAGTTATGGACATTTTAGAACCATACGACACCGTCATGGCTGACAGGAGGTTCAAAATTAAAACTGATCTGATTGTCAAAAGGTGTTATTTGGCAGTTCCACCCAGTGCTGCTAAAGGAACTGGATGAGAAGGATGTTGGACAAACAAATACTGTAACAATTGCTCGAATAAAATGGTTTAGAATATTAAAATCTGAATTGCTCCTTTTGGAATTGCCATAGTGGATGATATTATTGTTACATGCTTTGCATTGGTTAATATATTACCACCTCTTCAAGAACTTTGAAATGTTTCTAAGCTAACTCTTTTAGACACCAGATACCACTTTTCATTATGAAATATTTACTCATTTATTGATATACTTCCTCAAATGAAAAGTTCATACTGCTTCCAATGCATTGCCAATGTGTTTACATGAGCTTTGTTTTTATGTTGGGATCGTTCGAGCTTAGTTTCATTATTTTTTATTTTTGCATATACATATATCTCATCCACAATCCATCCATGTGTATTGACTCAAACTTGCCATTCAGTTTATGGTGTTGTACTTACTTTTTTGTTTTAAAACCCAGTGTAGATCATTTTGCTTATTATTCTTTTTTTGTATTCCCTTTTTCCTTTTTGGTATTAGTTGCGTACCTTCTGCATTTTAATCTTTAACTTAATTTATGGGCAATGACAGCTGGCACCTCCTCGCGGTGTGGCCTGGATAATACTGTAATTTCTAGATTACAATGATAAATTAACGTCAGCTAAGAAAATCAATGAATAATTTCTAAATGCAACATTATGACCGTAAATTAATTTTATAATATTAGGCCTATTTGAATCAAACAAGAAATGAATATCAGTTCCTTTAGGAGTTCTTTATCCCCATTACCCCAAATAAAAACACAGTGTTATGCATTTGGCTGCAGACAGGCACTTTAATTTCAACAAACATACTGTACATATTTACACCAAACCACAACCAATCTTCTACCAGGTAAACATGCCTTACACCAGGCAAACGATGCCTTACGCCAGGCAAACAAAGCCTTCTACAATACAAACAATGCCTTGAACCAGGCAACCAATGCCTAACATCGAGCAACACATGCCTTATACTTGGTTATAATGTACTGCTATGTACTTCCATTAGGTGCTAAACATGCAGCATTACATGCGTGGATTTCAAAAAGTTTTGCAAGGTCTTCCTTGAATTCTTCACCACTTAGGGGTTGTCCCCGGGGGAATGATTTATGTCTAAAAGAAACTCCCTTTTTGATAAAACCACACCATGCACCACAATTTGAGTGTACACCAAATGCATGGTGAACAATATTACGAAGACCATTTTGAACTGCAACTACATTATCTTTGTTTTGAGCTATAACATAAGAATAACATTTCTTGAAGTAGGAAATAAGTTTTGATGTTAATTTTTTTTGCGTTTTTGCAATGTTATATAGACCGTTTGTAAGTGATTTTTTAGAATGATTTACATCGCTCCACTTTGTTATATTAGGGTCATACTCCTGTCGCAGATGGGCCAAGGTAGTAGAATCATCATCCATAACAATGCAGTTAACACGTTTTGTAGGGGATTGTGTATTTTTAAGTAACTCAACGCCAACACTCGCTTCCATTGATTTAGAAGAACCTGACCAATTATATCGGCAGTCATGTGGATGAGGTGTTAAATTGTTAGAATGAGCAATTTCACATGTCCTACATGTCGATGATCGTGATCCATATCCTATCACAAGTCCACTATTATGGCCAATAAGAGATCCATGACCTGATTTGCTGTTGTATGTTCGCCCAGAGCATCGGCGTTGCCATCCCATATCGTAGCATCCAACAAGGTTTACTTGTTCAGAATCTGACACTTTGGAAAGAATAGTTTCTTGTGTGAGTGCATCTCTACAGGATTTTTTAGCTACATGTTCAACAATAGGTCCAATTTCTCGTTCTCTACGTTTTAAAGTTGTAGCTGAAGGACAAGGCACATTAATGGATGCTAGCCAGTTGTTAACATGTGTAGGACCAATACCTGCATGAATCATACCTAAAATAGAAAAAGGTTATTTATTTAACAACTATAGTGATAAATTAGCTTTGAAGTGATAGAAAAATCATCTCTAGGCTATATTATGTGAGATTGTACTCAAGCCAATAACAATTGTTGTAGCTATTTTTTAATAACAAAATCTAATACTAGAGCTGTGAACAGCACTGAGCGTGGCCCGTGATACTTTGCCTGATAGCTATAAGACTTTTTGAACTTCAAACCCCTAAAGTCTGGTATTCACTCCCTCAATTTTTAGTAAAAAGTTTTGTGAAAGGGTAGATTCAATATTATATCAATATAACTTATAGTATGGTTATTTTTATAGCTTCATGGTAGCTATAATATACAGGTTTGTGTGAAATGTGAACATTATGTGACGGAATTCCTTTCCTTTAAATATGATCTATAACTGTTTCACCTTCATTAGTGTAATGCTGAACAAGTTGTTGAAAACCAAATTTTTGAAAACAATTAAGTATAGACAAATGATATTTTGATTGAAATCTCCCATAATAACATACACCAGATTCTTGTCATTCAACTAGTGATCTTTGTAACATTGGGAGAAATAATTCTAATCGATAAACAGGTGGTCTATAGATAACAATTACGTTAATATTCTTAAATATTCAAAGTAATGTGTTCTATTTTTAAAACTCCCAAATTTAAGACATTTTTTTCTTCTTTATAATAAGGGAGCCGCGGTGGCTCAGCGAGTTAGACGCTTGCTCGCTAACCTGAAGGTCCAGGGTTCAATCCCGGCATGGGTCGAGATGACACCTTCGGATTTTTCAACCCGGTTTCCCCCTGTCAGTGATGCAGGTCGGAGGGGCTAACATGGAAAAGCGTCTAGTCGTTCGGATGGGACAATAAACCGAGGCCCCGTGTGCTATTGGCTGTGCACGTTAAAGATCCCTCGACAGTTGGAAATCGAAAACAAGAGCAGGCTAATAACGACTACTTTGTGAATAGTGACTGCATAGACGATACATTACAAATACATTCAACAATTACGAACAAATAATAAGCTAAACAGACGATAAAAACAGGTTAAAGTCAATTGGGCCCCTATCCAAAATGGCCCCTCGTTTGGTCAAAATGATCCCTGATAAATGGTCAAAATGGTCCTCAAAAAAGGTCAAAATGGTTGAAATCAAAAGAGAAATTCACAGGCCATTCTGACCAAAATAGGGGCCATGGTGACTGGCCATTTTGACCAAACCATTGACTAAGGGCCAATTTGGATAGGGGCCCAATTGACTTTTTATTGCAATGGATTAGTGCAGACGCGTTGCGAACGCGAACCCTCAGTCGAAAAAAACGTAATATTTTGAAAACATATTTTGATGGGTTATTGTCATATATCGTTTAAAATCTAATCAAATCGCCATTACAAAATTGAAAAATTTAATTATCTGCGTTGATTAGAAAATGTGATAGAGATGTCCATTTTGACCAAAATAGGGGCCATGGTGACTGGCCATTTTGACCAAATTTAACTTTTATGGCCATTTTGACTAGGGGCCATTTTGTATAGGGGATATACCCCCTTCCCCAACATTCGAACTGTGTAAATGTCAATATTTTCCTTTAATGCTGAGTTGAAATACTGTCTTTCGTTTCAATGTATTGGAGCAGTCAGTAGCCAGTAGAATTGATGTATGTAAGTCAATTAAGTGCCGTGGGTAAGAATCACCCTCAAAATAAGAAAAAATCTGCTATTATATCAAATATAGCAAACACTCGAAAAAACATGTTAATTTTTATAAAGTTAAAACAATGTGTAATGAGATTAATTTATCTTTGACCTATAATAATCTTAGCAGACGATAAAAAACAGTTTGAGCACTTACTTTTTATTGCAACGGATTAGCGCAGACACGTAAACAGCTAAATTGCTGTCTGCTAGAGTCCAACCCTAGAGATAAAAGATTATGTAGTTTGACTAATTTGTTTATAACCTTTAATAACCTTAGCAGACGACAAAAAGAAAATTGGTGTGTATCTTGTAGAAAGAGTTCTGTCAATGGTAGAGAAAAAATTCGAACAGGTTAATGTATCAAAAATTCACAGCTCTAAATGATTGTATGTAAAATTAATATAAGTGAAAATTTTGCAAAAAAAATGAATAAATTTTTGATACTTTTTAGAGTGTTAAAAGATTACATAATCAGATTAATCTGTTTATGACCTAAAATACTTCACACCTCCATGTGAAAAGTTCATGTGGGTAGTTTTATTACCATATTATATAACCTGCTATAACCCTTGTCAATCATTTTAATCCTCTCTATTTCAATTCTTTCTCAGAAAAGGGGTAATCAATGCCTATTTTCACTTTAATGGATTTTGTATTAAACTGCTCATGTCATATGTCGTTGAAAAGAGAAAATTTAGTACATACTGACTATACACACCATATTACTATTAGATAATTGCATTGTAAGTTATAACCCTCAGTCGAAAAAAACGCAATATTTTGAAAACATATTTTAATGGGTTATTGTCATATATCGTTTAAAAGATAATCAAATCGGCATTACAAAATTGATAAATTTAATTCTCTGCGTTGATTAGAGAATGTGATATAGATGTCCAAAGTTGACAAAAATGTCAATTTTCAAATGTCCATTAAACCAGAAATTAATATTTTTCAATTAATATCAGCATTCCTATGGATAGCTGAGGTCAAGGACATCCTTCATTGGAATTTTCAAGGTCATCAAAGGTCAAGGTCACATAATATGGCCTTTTGAATTTTCAAAAAATTCAAACGAACATAAAAAAAATTCAAATTCGAAATTCAAAATTCTGTTCCAACAAACTGTAGACAAGGTTACAAGGTTTTGATAGACACCAAAATCATAAAAATCGTATAACAAATAGAGGACTTATTAATTTTTTGCTGAAATGTGTCAATCTGTGACGGCAGTTTATGCATCACTTCCGGTTTGGATTTTTTATGCTAAGTGCATTCTAATTATGACTGACAGACAATATATATAGTTTTTGTCAGTATCTGAAATTTATACCGGAAGTGGGGCTGCTAGGCGTGATTTTGAAAAACCGGAAGTTCTCACGTCAAAACCGGAAGTGATAGAAAAATTTTGATTGATTAATTTTACTTGTATGGACATTCTTTATACGTCCTATGAATTTCAGGTCAATCGGATAATTAGCGGCTGAGTTAGAAATTTTGAACTTTTTTGACAATTTTGGTTTCAATTTTTTTTTACAAAAATATTTAAAAATTGAAATTTTTGTAATCGCACTTGATACTTCTTATTACAATGAATATTTTAAAGAAAATTTCAGCCAAATCGGTTCATAAATAAACCTTACAGACTAGGTGCAAAATAATTGCATATTATGCAATAGCCCACTTCTGGTTTAGCAAAAACTGAGTTTTAGATATTCATTTTTGATACCAGGTCATTTAATAATGTTTGGTGGATACAATTTTGCTACACCATTTTCGATTTTCTCTAGAAAGTTTCCCAAAAAAAAAAAAAAATAATCATAACGAAAACAAAGCGTGACAAATCGAAAGATTTGCCACGCAATAACAGTTTAGGCATTTACTGTGTAGTCTTTCACTATTCACGAGTACAAGTACTATAGACAGATTGTCATATATAAAATATCATATCATTATAAATATGATCTAAAAACTTACCACACCATTCTTAGTTTGAAATAACTTGCATCCATTCAATCATCAAAATCAAATAACATAACTAATAAAAATTAATAAAAAAAATTGTTAAACACAGGATAAACGTTCCTGTCAAACAAAATAATACAATCTAAATAATTAATAATAAATCAAGAACAAAAACCAATAACTTGACAAAGAAAATGGTTAATAAACAATTAACAGTTTTAACAATATCATCAAATCACTAGAAATTATTTAAAAAATGAAACATATCTTATATGAAATAACCTTAGAATTACTAGTAGGCTAATTTGTACTTACCAGCTGCTGCTTTTGTGTTGACATCATAAATTGGAACACCACGGTTCTGTCCATTCTTTCTATGACACTTCCCAGTATTCACACTGTTTAACACTCCGCAATTGCATTCAATATACAATAAACTTGCAAGTCCATATCGTTTCTCATTAGTTATTCTTCTGAGATCTAACAATTCATGGCATTCAGAACAGGACATATTTTGGGCTATCACATCTAATTCCACTATTCTTCTTCCTTCAGCGAAAAATGATGCATCAGATAAAGAATCAGGTTCATGTGAAATAGAAACTTCAAAGTTGTTGTTGACATTGATTTCTGGTGTTGGTACTCCATTAGTAGGGTCGGAAGACGAAGAATCTGTCGATGAAACATTAGACCCGCTTTCTACATTCCATTTCTTCGCCGATGAAACATTTAAATATCTTTCGAAGTTTGATTTCTTTGCGAATTTACCTTTTCTTCGAGAAGGCAATACCTTTTCCATGGAGGCCGCCATGACACAGGATGTAGGTAAAGACGCGAGTATGGGACGTAACTCTGTCTGTAGTTACTCGCGACACACATGCGCAACGGGATGCGCACGAACAATTCGGTGGAACGTCCTTAATAGATGTCAGAAAAGTTGGAGAAGTTCTTTCTCAATGTACAGTATAAACAAATAGTATTCCTGAAATTAGTTAAATCAACGTGCAAAGAGTTCCCTACCCTTTCAAAAAGAAAATTTCCTTTTTTTCAATTTTGATTTTTTTTGTAATTTTATAATGGGCCATCCTGAAGTATATTTTTATTTACGATGTATTAAACCAAAATTGCTCTCCAATAGTATGAGTGGTGATCATACTTTAGACGCCAATAGTTTAATTAGCACTCCAATAGTTAAATTTGGACGCCAATAGTAAAATTAGGGCTCCAATAGTGTAATTAGGACTCCAATAGTGCAACACAACCCTGTACCAAACAACACTTTTATTCTTAAAACAATATATATAATTGCGGTCAATAATAGTCAGTTTCACGGGTTCAGTTTTATCAATTTGCAGTTCTTCATCATAATCGCCTCTCCTTCGGATTGTTTAGCCTTTTCCCCCTGAATACTCATCTATGACTTTCAATAGTCTAGCAATGGTTCTATTGTATCTGAAATAGAATGCATGCAAAACAGATAATATTAATATGACAAAAAGGAAATTTGGCGTGTTTTTCAGACATAAATTGTCCGAACTCTTCGATTACCAAGTGCTATTATAGTGACAAGAACACATCCCAGGGCATTTGTTAACAATATTGACACTGATAGCACCAGTTTGAACCATTCCAATTTTGGTTCCAGCAATTAGCGTTTGATGACGTAATCAAGTGGAATTACTGGTACCACAAACGTAAGACTGAATAGAAATAGTTCAAAGTGTCCCCGATACACATACAAAATTTAGAAAGCCTTTTTTTCATTCAATCTTAAGATTTACGGTTGATAGGCTTATGGAATTGTTTGACTAACGACATGTATGTGTGCACCCTCCTTAACAAAAGAATATTTACCAAGGTATGGCAGTCGATCTGTGGCCTGTTCTTTCGGCTGATAACTGTCCCTCTATTCCATAATCACACTGTCTAGTGGCACTAAGAGATCGTCTTGTTCAGAATACCTCATTGGGTTTTGTAGGTTTTCGGTCTGAAAATTAATTAAATCATAAATATATTTAAATGTTTCACGTATTGCACAACAAAAGATTGACTGGAACTTGATCTACAAACCTATTTTTTTGGCGCACAGCTGATTGCTTTTTTTTTACCCACAGTCAAAAAATACTCTTTATCAGATGCAAAATCTCGCTATTCAACCGGTTCCCTGTCGGTAATGCAGGACGGAGGGCGGACATGGAAAAGGCGTCTAGTGTATAGTTGTAACGGGACAATAAATCGACGCACCGTATGCTACAAGTTGCGCACGTTTAGATCCATCGACACATGAAAATCGAAAATAATCAAATAATGCTGCTGTTCTGGCAAATTTTCTCTTATTGTACACTGCATGGTACATAAAATAAAAACCACATTTCATTTCATTTCTCAATTTATTTACACACATTTATGTTTAAAATTGTTATTAACTATTAACAGGACTCACCTTAGAAACATGATTTTTATATAACTGAACAATACATCAGAATGGTTTCGTTGTTATCACTCGACTAAAATTCGAATGCGTATGTGAGCTTTAATAATATGACGTCAATAGTAAAATGCACGTGATCTGGCTATCTAGGGCGCCAATAGGTATGATACGTGCTCAATGTACTGTAACTAGACAGGGCGCCAATAATCAAATTTAGGTTTAAGTAGGATAAACTCCTCAAACACACCAATAGTTTTGACCTATATAAAGTCGTTGGCCTATCAAAACTATTGGCGCGTTTACGGAGTTTATCCTATACTTAGTCACGAAATTTTGCGTCTGCGACTCACTTATTGAACAATTCATGCCCGAACGTCAGAATTTGTTTAAAACTCATTTACGAGCGACAAACGAAATATGAAATCTTATCAGTTATAGTTGTAGCACAAGCATGTGGTTATATAGTTTGACTGTTATAGGGTCAGCAACGGATGGAATCTCAGCTGTCCGGGCACTGACGGTGATGGATGAAATCTTGGAAAGATTGTTAAGTCATGGCATGCATATATGATAATTTTTGGCGAAAATTCACGACAAGAGGAGAAATCTTGATATGGAAAATGTATTTTATCAAAACGTTGCATCAATGGATCTAAATAACATAGCTTCAATTCTAAACACCCAGAGAAAAACTTGTTTCCACCTCGATTTTTCATCCCATTTTAAAGAACTTATATAAATCTTGTGCGTTTTTTTTTAAAATGTCAGAATTCATAAAATCAATTGTGATTTTCTTGAAAAGAATTCTCGGTCTCAGGCGCTCTTTTGAAGACTTGCGACAAAAGTGCATCGCATCCACCAGAATTGCCGACATAATGATATCTTCCAACGGGCGAGGGACAACAAGGGGGGGGGGGACTTCCAATCAAGGGAGCAGTTTAGGTACCCCCTTGATTATAAAGTAATGGGGACCGAAATGACGAAATTAATGTTTTCTATATAGGTGCTTCCAAGGATTTCTGAGAGGAAGGGGGGGGGCCTTCCAATCAAGGGGGCAGTTTAGGTAACCTTGAAAACTTTGTGAATTGTTATTGCTACCTTTATTGCTTCAGAGATGCCCATTGGAAGCCTGGAAATATGATTTTCTAAAGTAATGGGGACCTCCAGACTTTATTTCTGACGAAATTAAGGTTTACTTGTATAGGTGCTACATAGGTGATGAAAAGAGTAAGAAGTCCTTCCCAAAGTTTGGGATAAATCCACGCCCTTGGGTGCTTCAATTTTGGAAATAAAACACAAATTCCTGACATTTCCTAAAACATTTGTAGGCATAAAGCGTTTGAGGGATCTTGTTTAGAAAATTTTGAGAAATAGACGCCCGTAAAAGCAATAGTATCCTGGCATTTGCAGACAAATTAAAGGGACTGCAAAGGCCAGAATTTGACGTCTGGACACGCAATCTACAGATATTTTCCACCTATGGCTATATAAGGTTATTTGTGTAGGTTTAGTATCAAGTATAGAGAATGCTGAAAATTAGACGCATGAAATCATAATGTTTTAATTTAATTTTGTTTGTTTTGTAGGCCTAATAGGATTAAGAACATTGAAATAAAAAGTTATAGGCCAAACCATAGACCAATACCAATATTGGTCTATGGCCAAACGTATGTTTGTTTACCCAAAAAGTGAAGGTCGTATTAATGTTGAAATTGTTATTTTTCGTTTCGTATCTGACCCCGCCTCGATAACGTTATAAAATATGCATATAGTCCCGAACGTACCAGTTCTAATTTCTGAGAACACGTCCAGCTATTAATCAGAAATGGCCGAGATAGCTACTAATAACGCATGTTCCAATATCTCATAAACCGACGAATAATAACGATGTCAAGAGAAATGGAAGAAGAAGACAGTTACTAATCAACCAGTTCATGAGAAACGAAGCAATGACAGAGAAAGTTACGAATCAAAAATCAGAAATTGACAGATCCGGCAACTATTAAAGGAATGCAACCTCTTAGAATGAACAAAAAATCTAAATTTTCAAACTTAGTCAATAGGAGTATTTATTCATCAAGGGTCTTGCCTGGTGTACAAAAGTTCACCTAATTAATCTGATAAATCCAGGAAACTATGTTTATAATATACACTAATTGAAAAACCCTTAATGGAATTTAAGGCGTTTTAATAATTATAACCTGTTATTATATGGAAATTTACATAATTGTTATGGGTTCTTGCATTATGTTTGTATACTTTGGACACCCTTGATGAATATATACTCTTATTGAAAAAGTTTGAGAACTTAATTTTTTGGTTCATTCTAAGAGGTTGTATCGCTTTAACGAATGAAAAATCAGAAGTTCACGGCTCCAGTTACTAATAACAAACGAAGACTTTTGTCTTGAATGGCCTTCCATAGATTTAATGACCTGGTTTGATGAGAATTTTATGGATTCTGATTAAAGCTTTTTTAGACGTGAAGGTTGAGAGGCCGGCATATCATCATACTCAATGACTATTTTTGTATACGCCCACATGTAATTGTGGACGTATATTGCCTTCACCCCTGTCCATCCGTCCGTCCGTCGGTCCGTCAACAATTTCTTGTGTACGCGATAGAAACCAGAGTTTTTATCCGATTCGAATGAAACTTGGTATGTGTATTCCTCGGATGAGTTCGAAAATGGCGCAATTCCAGTCGTCGGTTTATGAGTTATTGCCCGTGACTTAGTGAAAAAACGTTAAAATAAACTTGTGTACGCGATAGAAGCCAGAGTTTTTATCCGATTTGAATGAAACTTGGTATGTGTATTCATCTTGATAATATCTCGGATGAGTTTGAAAATGTCGCAATTCCAGTTGTCGATTTATGAGTTATTGCCCTTGACTTAGTGAAAAAACGTTAAAATTGACTTGTGTACGCGATAGAAGCCAGAGTTTTTATCCGATATGAATGAAACTTGATATGTGTATTCATCTTGATAATATCTCGGATGAGTTCGAAAATGGCGCAATTCCGGTTGTTGGTTTATGAGTTATTGCCCTTGACTTAGTGAAAAAACGTTAAAATTGACTTGTGTACGCGATAGAAGCCAAGAGTTTTTATCCGATATGAATGAAACTTGGTATGTGTATTCATCTTGATAATATCTCGGATGAGTTCGAAAATGGCGCAAATCCAGTTGTTGGTTTATGAGTTATTGCCCTTGACTTAGTGAAAAAACGTTAAAATTAACTTGTATACATGATAGAAGCTCGAGTTTTTATCCGATTTGAATGACACTTGGTATGTGAATTCATCTTGATAATGTCTCGGATGAGTCCGAAAAAGGTGCGATTCCAGTTGTCGGTTTATGAGTTACTGCCCTTGACTTAGTGTAAAAATGTTAAAATTGACTTGTGTATGCGATAGAAGCTCGAGTTTTTATCCAATTTGAATGAAAATGGGTATGTGAATTCATCTTGATAATATCTTGGATAAGTTTGAAAATGGCACAATTCCAGTTGTTGGTTTATGAGTTATTGCCCTTGACTTAGTGAAAAAACGTTAAAATTGACTTGTGTACACGATAGAAGCCAGAGTTTTTATCCAATTTGAATGAAACTTGGTATGTGTATTCATCTTGATAATACCTCGGATGAGTTTGAAAATGGCCCGATTCCAGTGTCAGTTTATGAGTTATTGCCCTTGACTTAATGAAAAAACATTAAAATTAACTTGTCTACACGATAGAAGCTTGAGTTTTTTTTCCGATTTGAATGAAACTTGGTATGTGTATTCATCTTGATAATATCTTGGATGAGAAAAAACGTTAAAATTAACTTGATACCGGTATGTGTGTTCATCTTGATAATAACTCAGATAAATTCGGGAATCGTGCATTTCTAGTCGTCGGTTTATAAGTTATCGCCTTTGACTTGGTGAAAAAATGTTAAAATTAACTTGTGTAAGCTTACACAATAGAGGCTAGAGTTTTCATTCGAATTGATTCATCTAAATATCAGCTCAAATAAGTGCGGTGGTGCAATCAACTTTTTCAAATATTCAAATTGCTGAAGTGGGCGTATGTTACCTTGTTGCCTGGCAAGCTATCTTTTTTTAATGTATAGGTCAATAAACACTACGACTTTCCATGATGTTGGTATGGTTCAATTCCTCTATCTATGATCTTCCACATCTCAAAATACGTTAAAAAATTATAAATGGCCTACAAGTGACGTCACGTGTATTTTAACTAAAACCGGGATTAGTTTTTCTCAGGCAGGTGAAAATTGTCTCTTTAAAGAACGATTTGTCAAAAACTGCTGGATGGATTTTCGTGAACTTTGTTTTATTGTCTTCTCAATGGTCCAATGCTTTACAGTTTTAAAAATCGTTGATCACTGGATCCTTTTTTAAACTGATGTTTTATCATAACATTCCGACACTGGCCACTTTTAAAAAACCACATCTTTAAAAGAATGTTGGACCACTCCATTAAACACAAAAGGTTGCATGTCTGCATCACTCATTTTACTTACCGGTCATTTCTACATTTCCAGCGATCAGAGTCTCGAAAACCTCCAAGTTGTATTTAAATTCTTGAATTCCAACAACTTTTGGACTGTAGTAAATTCGTTGCCATGTTTTGGAATAGGCGAGGGTCCATCGTTTCGAACACAATATGTCATCATACAATTTAGTGTTTAAGTGACGTCTGACTGCGAAGACATGTCTGCAAGGCAGCTGCCTAGAGATGTTAAAGCTGCACTGGCAAGAGTCAATGGATATTTCAATATCTCCAAGTGATTTGGTTTGAACAGTTGCAGTTCTCAGGACTTGTTTTTGGAAGAATAATTGCTTTACTATAATAACTTGAAGGAAAACGGAGTAAGCAGTCCCTTGTATGACATATCTACATTTAACCTCGGATGTTGATTAATTGACTAAACCGTGAAAGACCTCAAAACACATAGAAAAAATATGTTCTGAGGCTGTTTTAATTACAATTGTGTTGGATTCATTTGTCTAGTCGCAAAAATGCTGAAATTTGTCCATTACATCAGCGTAATGTATTAAAAAGTGTTTCCGGGTATTCAAAAGGCATGTTCAGATGGGTAGGTGGTATTTCAGCAGAATCTGGCTCCTTGTCCTGCTTAAAATATTTTGGCAATTTTTTTTAAATCAACTACATCCAATTATTTAACTGGCCAGGAACACCCTATACTGAAATGCAATCACAAAGGTGATGTCTATCATTGAAAATAATTTCCGAAAAATGGTCGGAATAACGAAATTTCAGCTAAAAATGGCACTATTTCAGGTTTGGTGCCATGACAAGCAAACTTCAAAAAAATAATCAATTCTATGCTGAAGTGGCTTCTACAGGTGAAAGACAATAGAGGTAGACATACTTAACATAAAAATGTGAGAAAACCATACAAAATTATGACAAAAACATATAATTTTGATCAATAATATGCACAAGGGTGTACTTCTTTTTTTGATACGTAGGAAGCGTGATGATCTTTCATTTTTGAGACTTCGGATACATAACATCAAATCTTGAAAGAACACTGTAACGCCCGAATATCTTGAAACCACCAGTTTGATTTTTTGATTTGTTGATTCCAATCTGTTTTTTAAGAAATTTGCCTTTGCAGGTTTGAGACCCTCTACCCACTGTTCTCGAATATAGTGCCATTTTTGTTATAATATCTTAGTACGCTTTGAAAAACTGATCTAGCGAATTCAGCGTATAGTTCTTGGTAATGGTTCTCACTATGCACGTGCGTTAATTTAGACAGAAATGCACGTGCGTTAATTTAGACAGAAATTCTAAGGACATATCTCTTTCCCCTACAGAGATTCCAAGTTTATCGGTTGAGACTTCTCTCCGAAAGCTTCTCATAACATAGAAGAGGCATATTATGAGGATGTCCACTCTTGACATTTTCTCTTTAAAACCCTTGTCCGATGGAGCGGGGTCCAACTGGACCCCAAGGTTAAAATAATTGTCATAAAATTTCTTTCAGTAGAAATAAATAACAATCCGCTAGGTAATCCTCAATTAACCATTTCTCTTTCCAATGGCCATTTTTCAGAAGAAATTGAAAAATAATTAGAATTGAATTCGATGTATGTCTGCACTTACCCTACTTGGGACGACCCCAATGCCAATGTTTTCCTTCATTACCTAGAAATAAGGTCAAGGTCAACGCATTACACTGAACAGTCACATAACAAGACCTTCAAAATGGATTGTGGAAATATATTTGATCTGATGCAACAATAACTTGGTGATGATAGGTCTGTTGTAAGTGATGAAGGATCTGGTGATGCTGACTATCAACCTTCAAGTCCATCTGAAAGCTCAGAGATTGAATCAGACAATGAGGATGATATAAGCTCCTCGATTGAGCCTGATCAGATATATTAGCCGTGACGGGACACAATGGTTCAAGGACCCTCTGACTGCAGTTAGAACACCCCAAAGAAATCTTGTCCGCAAGTTGAATGGGAAAGTAACCAATGTTGACAGAAGTGAACACCAGGTATGGATTGTCACAGGTGCGATCAACCATGTCCAGAGAGCGAGCGGTACATTTAATGACAGGCTTCAACGCTCTCCTGTAGCATACTTGACAGTTGACGAGCAGTTGGTTCCTTTTAGGGGAAGATGCAGCCCCCCCACCACACCCCCCCCCCCCGCCATGACGATTTTTTGGCCGAACTCCACTCGGCCCTCCCACCTAATTAATCCTAGAAACGCCACTGTCTGGAATGCAATACCCTGTCGAGTATCATTTCTGTTAAGGCTGCGTGCACATAGAAGTATATTTTTCGGTCACATAAGAGGACACTAATCGAAATCGAATAGTATTTTCAAAGACTGATGTCTAGAACTGTCTCGATGGTTGCTTTAACTTGCAGTTCTGTAGCTAGGATTTAAGCACTGACCCTACTGTATCCTTAACCCGTGTCTGGCTACATAAATATCTAAGAGTTCATTCAATATCAATTTTGATGTCGCGGCGACGTGTATCTAATATGTGCCTGATTTGATAGTCTCCCAATACTTAACTTTGACTTTTCTATTTCAGATTAGTCCTTGGTAATAATATCCTGAACAGAAGAAATCTGTGGCTTGTAATACAGGAGTGAGCTTACCTGTTTACGTTGTGCCTACAAGCTCAAATTCAGGGAACTAGCGAATCTTTGTCTCAATACAGCTATTCAGTTACAGACATTTGGACATGTTACTATCTCTTGATTGTCCCAAAAGACCTCAATCAGTAGAACTAGCGAATCACTGTCTCGATACAGATATTCAGAGGTTTGGCGAACACTGTCTTAACAGCAGCTATTCAGGAGTCTGGTAAACATTGTCTTATCAGCAGCTATTCAGTGGATATAGTGTTAATTACGATATTGAACGAGTTATAACTGATTTATTACTTTTATCTATTATATTTTGCTGAATTTTAATCGAAATGGGCCGAACGAAAAGATCTAGCATATTAAATTTGAACAAAAAACCAAAACATTTGGATTCATCTACTCCTACAGTGAATAATCCGGAATTTGAGATTAAATCTTCTGCTTCAAAAGTGAATACGACCAATCTGGGAAGGAAAAAGAATGTAAAATGTCGTGTTCCGGAAAGTTGAATATATCAGAAAGTAAAATGTCGTGTTCCGGAAAGTAAAATGTCGTGTTCCGGAAAGTCAAATATATCAGAAAGTAAAATGTCGGGTTCCAGAAATTAAAAGTAAAATATATCCCATACCTAAAATCTGTTTACTTGGAAACGTACATCAAGGAAATATAGATAGATTCTCACTGAATGCAGGAAAACAATGAGTTCCAAATTCATTAGTTGCTGTTATTGCAGTGTGTTCTACCACTGCTTTGTTTTCGTAATTTTTTTTAAATTAATTTTGTACCAAGTACTCTGAAGAAACTGTGATAATTACAGCAATATTTGCAATACATTACATCACTGTATATGATCTTTTCCTGAATGAATGTATATTGGGACATTTTTGCACAACCGGAAGTGCAATATTGAAAACTGTGCAAAAAGTGGTTTATTGACCGTAGCGCATTTTTTTTTCTCTGAATTTTTGAATCTCGTGCAAATATCTAATCGGATAGTAGTGAAAAAAAAATCAAATTTTGAAAATTCATAGCACACTTTTTTGAGTCGAATTTAGCTGTTTTGAGCCAAAATTTATATTTTCTGTGTTATTCGTCCGATTTTATCAAAAATTCTGATGCTCAAGCAGAAAACAGAGAACAAATTTCCACGGTTAAACTTTTTTTTATCACTTCCGGTTTTCATAATATCAAAGTTCTCACTTCTGATTGACCCACTCCACGAAAATCATATGGTTGTCAAAAAACTGATACTAATAGACTCACAAAATGAGAGGCATTTCCTAGACAAAAATATTTATAGTTTGGCCGCCATTTTTGATATTTGTTAAGTTGCCAAAATTTTATTCGGATCGGATCATTCGCCATCTTGAAATGGTATATTTCTATAAAACGCAAAATGGGGCCTCAGGGGTGTTATGGAATTTGCATAATTTTGATGATTATGGAATCTACAGTTGATTGCTACCAATACATGGGAAGCCGATTTTTGAATTTCAATTCTTAATTTTTTTAATTACCGGTTGAAATAAATCAGTAATTGTCAGATCATTCAGGGTCAATATTTCGTGACCTTGACCTTTCATGACCTCTACAAAGATTATTGTCCTCGATGAAAAGCATTTAATGGCATAATATATTTTCAGACAAAACGCTTACTTCTGGTTTTATAGCCCTTTGAAAATTGCAACTTTAAAAAGCCCTGTCACGTGACCTAATTTACATACGTCAAAAATCATTTCTCAATCCATCAATGCTTGCTCTACTCTTTCCAGGGATATATAATACAAGATTTTTTAATCAAAATTCCGCCTTTTAGAATTTAGAAGTTATGTTCCTTCTGCCATTTAAACTGTACGTATTTTTTCCAACTTTTTCAATTTCTGATCAATCTGAAAACTTACAGTTGGACAGACACTTTGAATGTCAACAAAAATCTGTTTTTATATCACTTTCGGCTTTAACGTCATTCGCTTTTCAATTAAGATTTTCAACTTCCGGAATTTACAAGAAATTTTACACATATTGTTGCTGTTTACTATGTTTGTTCAAACTCACAGTTAATAATTAGATTATCTCCCCTGTTGCATAAGCCCCCAATGTCATTTCAGAAGCACTAATTTTAGTAACTAATTAGTAATGTAAGGCCATATAAAAAAAAAGTTGGTTAGCATCCTTTTCTTCTCCATTTTCAGGAGAGGGCGGGAGGTTTTTTTTTTTTAACATTTATTTACGGAATTGCGCATGCGCAGATACTAAAGTTTCGTTTCGTATATACAGTCAGATTTTTAAAGGCTTTGTTGATTCAGATTTATGGCTTCGTGGATGGATAATAGATAGCACAATGAAAGAAAATATCGACTGCTTTCCGACTTATCCGTTTTTATAATGCTTTCGGCGATTTTTTAAATGATTTTTTTGAAAATTTGAAAAAAAAAAATTAAAATTTTTTGAGGCGGGGGGATATTTCGATGGCGGGCGGGGATGCTAACCAGCTTTTTTTTTATGGCCTAAAGTGCGACATTAAAGCAGAAACAAGTACATATCCGCATGGTCCTGATTTAGAGAATTTAGTAGTTTTGTTAGAAAGCTCCATTCATCGGGGAAAAAGGTATTATATTTGTTCATAATTGTGTAAAATATGACTTAGGTTCGTGAAGGTTAGGTTATGAATAATCCGAATCTGTTCAACCCCATATAAGCATTCATATGCCCACCTCTTCACGCCAATTTATTTGCGTTTGTATACACCCACATGAAATGTGGAGCGTATATTGCCGTCACCCATGTCCGTCGGTCCGTCCACAATTGCTTGTTAACACTCTACAAGTCACAATTCACTACCGAATGAACATGAATAAGTTATAAGACTGTTTAATTTATGTGTTAAGCTCTTGCCATAGAAAATGAAGGTTTCATCGACTTATCAGGTAGGATGCGCACTGCTTCGGTAACGTCTTTTTTTTTTCATTTTGGTCGAACCAGAAATGGTAATTCACAGAAATATATGAAAGCCGAAAAGACTTCAGTTGTTAAATCTTTCAGATACGTTATATATCATGTATCTCATGATTTTGGTGTATAGTTTTTACAAATTTGAACAAAAAATTTCCGACATAGAAAGAAAGCGGTCTGTCCATTAATATTATGTCAGTCTTCCCTTGAGTCATAAAAAGTTAATATTTCATTTAGATTAATCATTTTGAATAAGGAAATAATCATAACATGTGACACATTAAAAATGAATGCTCAAAATCACTCAAAAAGCATCATGAGAAGGAAGGGGGTGATTCTTAACATTCGGGGCTGTGCGATATTTTACATACCAATTGTATTTGAGTTATTGGCAATACACAGTTCAGTAGCATGTAAGTTACTTTTATTTACTGCAAAATGTACCTGATTTTTTTTATTACATTACTTTTGGTTTTGTTTGAATCTTAACTATGTTTCCTATGGGTAGTAGATAAGCTTTTTCTGTTTTATAAATTAATATGAGTGAATTATATTATGTCTTTCTATTTTAATTTTCTTAAAGGAATAGAACCTCTTCAAATGAGGTAAATAGGAGTACAGTATATATACATCAGGAGACCTACCTGGCGTCATAACTATACAACAGACTACCTAAATAATCTGATAAATCCATAAAATAATGTTTATTTATAATAATTGAAAAACGCTTACTCAAAATTTAAGCTTTTTTCTATTATAATCTATAATTGTATGGAAAATTACAAAGTTTTAAGGGTTTATTTGATTCTGTTTGTATACACTGGGGACACCGTTGATGAATATATACTCTTATTTGCCAAGTTTGAGAACTTATTTTTTTAGTTTATTCTAAGAGCTGGTATCGCTTTATCTTCATTTTTACAGATGTTTATATAAATCTGCATTTTACCGTCGATAATCTTCATGACATCATTTTTACTGTCGGTATTCATGTAAATCTTCATGATTTCATTTTTATCGCCGATTTTTAATGTAAATCTTCTTGTCTTTATTTTCATGTAAATCTTCATGACTTAATTTTTACCGCTGATATTATTGTAAATATTCATAACTTCATTTTATACGCCCACATCTCGTATATTTTCGGCACCCCTGTCGAAAATCGTTAATATGCTATAACTCTCTTAGTTTTCAACCGATTTTGATGAAACTTAAATTGTGAGTTATTGGACCTCAGTCAAAAGGTTTGAGAAAGTTTAGTTTGCTTCTGATTAAGTTCAAGGCTTTTTTCGTTTTTACCATCCGCATGCCGCATGCCGTGGTGGGCGTATATGGTTATGGTCCACTATCTTTTGATGTTAATATTAATCGTTATGACTTTATTTTTACAGTTGATACTAATATAACAGGCCCAGCTGGTGATATTGCAGTCGGGACAATCTACAATGTTATATGTACGTTATATGAAAAGAGAGGAACTTTTTTCAGAAATAATATCTCTGTCACCGATGCTTTCATCAATGACACAAGTGGACGATGCTATGTGACGAATGTTGTCAAGTACAAATGTCATTCTAAAAGGATGTTGTTTTATAATGAATTCAAATTGGAAGTACCAACAGATTCTGATGATGCAGGTGTAACGGAATGGTATTGTTCGGATTCAAATGGAAAATCGGACACTGTATCTTTTGATGTTTATCAACCATCGGAGCACACAGTACCTGGTAATACATTTTACATATTATTTTGCTTTTGAGATTTAGGAATGATTTAAAAAAACACAAATGAAAAATCATAAATGAAAATGAAAAGATAGTGGACCACAGCCATATACGCCCAGCCAAAAAGCCTTAAATTGAGTCAGGAGTAAACTAAGCTTTCTCAAAACTGTCGATTTAGGTCCAATTACATACATTTTAAGTTTCATCAAAATTGGTTGAAAACTTATATAGTAATAGCATATTCAAGACTTTGGGGCAAGGGCAATAACTCTGCTTCTAATGATCGAAAATATCTCAAATTCGAACTAGGATCTTCGTTTTATGAATATGTATATCAATACCAAATTTCATTTGATTCTATCAACAATCTAGATTTTAGAGCAAATGTTGATGGACGGACAGGGGTGCCGACCATATATATCCCTAAAGAGAGAGATGAATAAATTATCATTTCGACATCCGCGAATAATTGCGGGTGTATTCGATTCTCTATGGTTTATCCGTGTCGTGCTCCTTCAACGAAATCATATAAGAAGTGTCTGGAACGACAACGCCTTGAAGTTAACTTAAATGATAAATTATTTTAATTAAGGATAGGGAAATAATCACTCGGCGATATAATACGTAAGAAACAGATTCATGTGAATCATGAATCAATTTGAGAACAACGCACTAACGATCTTGTACATTTGACACATTGAATGAAAGTTTTATAATGGTTTACGATTGCCCGTGTAAAAGTTAATCCTATATTCCACTAATTCATTGACGTTAATGATGGTGTATTTTGATCCGGACAAAATGTTTAAAACGGAAAGTGACTCTTTTTACATCGGTAAATCCTGAAAACCGGCAAAATGAACAAATGAATTGGTCCCGTGCATGGCCGATTTTCATGAGTGTCACTGAGTAGCTTAAACCAATCTCAATGATATTTCCGGGTGAACTCATCACGAAAATACATGTGGGTTAAAGATGGAAGTTGGCTTATTTGTCATCGCCCCACTTTCATACGATTAACTTATTCAAAGCTTTTTTTTTATGCATCATGAATTTTCAATTTTCCGCCAAACGCTTTTCACCGTTGTTGATCTTTCAATCCACGTAAACCACGGGTCTTCAAATCATGGGACGTGGGTGTCTATAAAACTAAGACATAAGACCTAAGACGGTCTTAGTTACCAACTAGGATAGTCCCGCTAACATTTACATTAGCGTTATATTTTACATGATTTTCCTGTACAAAGAATAGCGTTCCATCAAGGTGTCACTTATGAGAGAAGGAGGTCCAGGGTATGATGGGCATATCTCAGGATATGGTATTCTCCACGGCGGTGCCAGAAATGAGCTTCTAAATGCGGTTTTAGTTACCCCCATATATATTATATATATTCTGAAGCTTCCCATGGTACCAAGTTGGGGTTTTTTTTTGGAGGGGGGGGGGGGGGTAGTTACGAACTGCCCCTCCCCCAAAACCAAACCGAACCCCTCCAATGGATGGTCAAAAGAGAACCCAGCCATATGATAATTTATGATATTGATATAATATATGATAAATATGCTGGAAATATACAATTTCTACAGGGTCTTAGTTTCATAGTATCCAGGGTTTTAGTTTCCTAGCTAGGAAACTAAGACCCCTGGATACTATGAAACTAAGACCCAACTAGGATAGTCCCGCTAATGTTTACATTAGCGTTATATTTTGCATGTTTTTCCTGTACAAAGAATAGCGTTCCATCAAGGTGTCACTTATGAGAGAAGGAGGTCCAGGGTATGATGGGCATATCTCGAGATATGATATTCTCCACGGCGGTACCAGATATGAGCCTCTAAATACGGTTTTAGTTACCCCCATATATATTATATAGATTCTGAAGCTTCCCATGATACCAAGTTGTTTTGTTTTTGTTTTTTTTGGGGGGGGGGGGGAGGGGGACTTTATTTCCGAAATGTCCCCCAAAACCATACCGAACCCCTCCAATTGATGGTCAAAAGAGAGCCCCAGCCATATGAAGTTCTTTCCTTAGCAGGGAATAATGGGACTCAAGAAGTCTTGGCTCTACAGCATCTGTAATGGCGAGATATTGTGTTGTGAAGTAGTGGAATCTTCTCAAGACACACGAAGCTCGAATACAATTAAACCTTGTTGTAAACTTAGCAAATTTGCGTAGTGTATGGGGATCATTCCTATCTTTATATGCCCATCACTCTTTATGTGAGAGAACAATATACGACGATCCCACTATCCTGTTGGGTCTTAATTGTATATTTATGTATTATCATCTTTTTGCATTATCAGCATCATCTTTTTGCATTATCAGCATTTCGTATTATCATCTTTTTCTATTATCATCTTTTTGCATTATCAGCATCATCTTTTTCTATTATTGCAGTGCGTTCGATTTGTCGAACGCACTGCTTTGGTTTGCAATTGACTATTTTTTTTGCAGGGCGTACTTTACAAGTACGCCCTGCTTTGTTTTGCAAATGATTATTCTTTTTTTTTTTTTTTTTTTTTTTCGATTTTTTGACAGAGCACAGGGACGAAACGGCACATAGTACGGTAATTTTCGTACCATGTCGTATTTGTAATACGCGCTCATTAGATTTTAAATGTATTACGGAACAGTTATGCAAATTTGATTATGCATAAATTATGCATCCATGAAATATTTCGGACAGTACTGGGAGTCGTATTTACACTTCGATTTGCATAGGGTTTCTCGTAATGTATTGTACATATTTAACGACATAGTATCGCTTAATAAAAAATGTCAATTTGCAAAAATATTTGCAACTTTTTGTAGCAAAACTATTTTAGCTCAATACTAAAATGTTTGCATATAATGCGATCGATCTGAAATTTTATATATACATTACTATTATGGTGTTAAACCTAAAGCCGTTTTCAGAAATTTTGCAACTTTTTTGGTTTTTGCAAAAAATGCTCATAAAGTTCGATTTTCAACTTTTTACCTTTTACAGATATGCTGAAATAAATATATGCATGTCACTAGACATATCATTTGACATATATTTAGTGAAAAAAATTGTACTGGAAACGTCAAATCTTCCGCCATTTTGGATCATACCAATATTGCTTAAATTGGTTATAAGTTTTTTATTTATTATCCGATTTCTATGATTTCGGTAATAATTGAAACCTTAGTCGTTTGGCTACATTTGCTAGACATCCGAATTTTGAAATTTTACTTTGACTTCTTTGAATTTTTAATTGAAATTTTTTAATATTTTTTTTCTTTTGCTCAATTTTTGAAGTCATTTTTCACGTGACCTTGACCTCCCATGACCTTGCATTTCTCATGACTCCAAGTTCTTGACAATATCTATCCAGTGGTACTTTCATTTTTTGTTTTTGACCGTAACTTCCGGTTTTATAAGCGATTGAAAATAGTTTAAAATTTGTTTTAAATGGCTCTTACAGCTACCCTTTTTGTGCAAATATCATAATTTTTGTAGATTCGTAATCTACGCATCAAGACGCATCCAATGAGGTATAATATGCATACCTTTAGAGCATATTATTCAAAAAAACCAATGTTCTATGTACATGTATTTGGATAGAGGTATTTCGGTTAATTAGTGTCAGTGACCCTGTCAACACAGATATAAATCAAAGTTTAGGGTGTTAATATAAAGCTATGTTCACACTATTTTCTGATAACTATTTCTTGTGTCCAGTTAGAACATATAAGAACACTCTAGGTTGAATTGAACAGCGTTATGCTGTAGGTTATGCATATGGAACCACATTTAAAGGTACATTTCCACTTAATTTACAAACTTTTTTATTTCTCATCCGAATTTTATGAAACTTGGTACGTATATGCATGATCAGATTGCAAATTCAGGGGAAATGATTGAATTAGGTTCTGCGCATGCGCATTATCAACTTTCTCAATTCTCATCCAAATTTCTTCAATATTGACATGTATGTGTATAATTAGATTCGAAATATCAGGGATATATTGAAATTGTGTAGTGCGCATGCGCATCGCCAACTTTCTTATTTCTTATCCGAATTTCTTCAAAATTGACATTCATGTGTATAATTATATTCAAAATATCATGGATATATTGAAATTGTGTAGTGCGCATGCGCATCGCCAACCTTCTTATTTCTTATCCGAATTTCTTCAAAATTTACATGGATGTGTATAATTAGATTCGAAATATCATGAACATATTGAATTTGTGTAGTGCGCATGCGCATCGCCAACTTTCTTATTTCTTATCCGAATTTCTTCAAAATTTACATGGATGTGTATAATTAGATTCGAAATATCATGAACATACTGAATTGGTGTACTGCGCATGCGCATCGCCAACTTTCTTATTTCTTATCCGAATTTCTTCAAAATTTACATGGATGTGTATATTAAGATCCGATATATCATGAATATATTGAATTTGTGTTGTGCGCATGCGCATCGCCAACTTTCTTATTTCTTACCCGAATTCCTTCAAAATCAGTTTGTGTCGCATGCGCTATAAAAATATGAGTACAGGGCATGTACAAGAAATATTGCCGCACCGGTCGTATCTTTGTGTCGTAACAAGCCCTGCATCAGTACTGTTACCTGAACAGTTCTAGTTTTTTTTTTTTTTTTGTCTATTTCTGGTCACGCTCCCCAGCCAAAACTGCACATACCACACATAACTTGACATCATTTCCTGCGATGATTAACTGCTCGTTGTTGCTTAAATGTAAAATGGCGCATTTTTGCCTGACCGGAAATGACGTATATTAAAAAGTTGTATTTCAGGGTTTTTCCATTTTCAACTCATTTTTCCAACAGATTGTGATCGGTCTTTTTTGGTTCATTTGTTTAACCCAATAGCTAAAAATTGCAATTTTGAAAAATTCATATTTTGACTTTTATAGCTGACTTTTGGAGCACTTTTTAAAGGATTTTTTTTTAACTTTTGCAATTTTATTTCGATCGATCTGAAACCTTTCAATAACTTAGACATATGAATTTCCAAAGAAAATCAATTTTCAAAGTTTCGATATCACTTCCGGTTTTGACGTCATTTGCTTCTAAACTTTCAATTTCAACTTCCGGAATATTGAAGATATTTGAAAAAAGTTTTTTGTGTTATCATAGATTTGCTCATACATAAAAAATAAAATGATGAAATTTTATCCAGGTGCAAGGGATCAGCCGCCATCTTGAACTGACCTATGTTTCTTAAAATTTTAATTCAGAACCGAGGGTTAATCGGATTTTTTTAATTTTGAAATCTACGACTTCTGCAGTCGATTGCAAAAAAAATGTAGGTTGTAGATTTTTGAATTTCGATTTCAATTTCTTTATATTTCCGGAACAAGAATTTCAGTAATGACCGAAACTTTCAAGGCTCATATCTAGTGACCTTGACCTTTGATGACCTCTTGACCTGTACAAAAATTATTGCCCTTGACGAGATCTATCAGATGATATATTCATTTCCGATTTCTGATGTTTACTTCCGGTTTTATCGCCATTTGAAAATTGCAATTTTTAACTTTAAAGAGCTCTGTCACGTGACTTAATTTACATACGTCACAAATTCTATTTCATTTTTACTATGCTAAATGTGCTCATTCAAATGATATATAACACAATATATTTGAATCAAAATTGCGCTTTTTAAAACTTGCAAATTTTGTGTCAAATTCCATTGAAACCGTGCGTGTTTTTTTGAAATTTTTTCGATCGATCTAAAAACTTACAGGTAGATAGACAATTTGATTCTGAACAAAAAAATATTTCTAGAATCTTTATATTACTTCCGGTTTTGACGTCATTTGCTTGTAATCTTGTTATTTTAACTTCCTTAGTTTTGGAGATATTTGAAAATATTTGTTTGCATTATGTTAAAAATGGTCATCATAAAAAAAAAAATAATGTAATGTGACCCGTAAAAAATATATTACAGTGGAAGTATTATAAAAATATCCAATTTTTGAAAAATGAAATATAATGAATAGAGTTTTACGTCCTGCTTTGCTTTTCTGCACCTATATTGAGGACGGGCAAACGCCATACAGTGCGCAATGAGGAAAATTTTGCATCAGTCTGATATTATTATCAATTTCCATTTGTCGAGGTATCTTTAACATCACAGCCAATTAGCACATCGGTTTATTTACACCCACGATTGAACGCCCTTACCATGTCAGCCCCTCCGACATGTATCACTGACGGGATTCATCCCTGGACATTCAGGATGGCGAGTAGGCATCTGATTCACTAAGCCACTGGGGCCCCCCTTCAAATCATTATACCTGCAACACTGATAGGGGGTAAGAGTAATGGACATTCATTACCTTTTAATATGGCATAGGAAGGGTCATTACATCTTCCCATACCTGATGGCATGTGAGAGTCTACGTTGTTGTGTTACAATGTATCATCCCCTCAGCACGTCACACACTTCAGGATCAGTGTACTGTGTACAGTGTATTGTTTCATTTAACGCTTCTCACTGGTCAATGTTTTGATATAATGTACAACAAATGGTTTTTTATAACATCATTAAACTAAAATACAACAATGAAATTTTTGGGGGAGAATTGTATCCTACTAAACTATATTAAAATTTTTCAAATGATCTGAAAAAACCGGTGCTTGCAAATTATAAGATTAAAACTTACATGTTTGTTTTCTGTATGTTTAAATGCAGTTCTCTCCCTTCAACTGACAAATGTTTGTTGTCTATATGTTCAAATGCAGTTCTATCCCCTCAACTGACAATTGCAAGTGCTTACTTTCTTACATTGTCACTTCCACTTTTAACGTTTTAAACTATGTAGTAAAATGAAAAAATAAAATCTAAATATAGAAAAAAACGATCCGATGCCAAAAGAAATAAATTCGTTTTAAAAATCTGGTTCTGTCATTTATTAAAAAAAAAGTTTTAAAACTGTATGTCTAAAAACGTTGACCATTAAAATATTTTTTTAAAAAATAATATAAATTTTTTGCTAAGGTCATTTTAATATGACAAATTACGAGCTGAACTGTGAACTTTTAAGAAAGTTAGCACTCAGAATTCTAATGTCATTTACATATCATATCAAGTAATGGTGTTATGCGGCAGCTCAGTGAGCTAGACGCTTGCTCGCCAACCTGAACGTCTAGGATTGAATCCCGCCAGTGATGCAGGTCGGAGGGGCTGACATGGAAATAGCGCCTAGTCGTTCTGATGGGAGAATAAACTATGGTCCCGTGTGCTATTGGCTGTGCACGTTAAAGACCCCTCAACAGTTGGAAATCGAAAAAAAGAGCAGGCTAATGCACACTGCATGGCGTTTGCCCGTCCTCAGTTAGCCCATATAAGTGCAGAAAAAAAATAGGACGTAAACTCCATTCATTTCACTTCATTTCTTTCATATGTATGATATTGCATATGAAAAATATTAATAAATTTTCTTTAACTATTCTACTTCCAATGATGTATAAAAATGTACATACATAAAAACAACAACTTTTTAATCAAATGACTTATCACTGGTTATTCTACTTTTCACTCCCGAATAAAAACAATTTATATGTATGGATTTTAAATGACACTTTTCACCCATAGACGAAACCGGATGCGCACTGCCCAGTATCGTCTCACGATTCTAGTCATCTTTTTGTATTATCAGCATCATCTTTTAGTATTTTCATCTTTTCCGTAACTGGTCGTAGGTTTAGGACCCGGGTTTCTCTCTCCAAGAAAAATATTGACGTATATGTATAATTGATCGTGTGCATTCTGATACGTATTTAGAGAATAAACGTATACATTTCGAAATTTCTTACAGGACATCAGCAATCCAAATGGCTAATTCCAGGAACCACTATAGCTATAATAATCGTATTTGCAATCGTGTTTGTTCCACCGGTAGTCTTGATTGTTCGAAGAATTAAAACTGCGAAATTAAACAAAGTCCAAAGTGGTAAGATTTTCTTATTTATTGAATAACTGTGAGCTCACATTGACGTAATTTCTAATTTAAAGCAGGGGCTGAAGTTGTGGAATCCGAAATTGACAGTCATTTCAAGTCAAACTAAAAAAAATTCAACTTAAAAATGTGATCTTCCGCAAAACAAAATAGTGTGGCTTATTTCCAACATTAGTTTCATAAATTGTTTTTTTTTTTTTTAGTCGAACCAGAAATGGTAATTCACGGAAATAGTGTATATGTATATGAAAGCGGAGAAGATTTTAGTTGTCTTAATCATTCCAGAACTATTACAGATCCAAGCCACTTTTTACCTTCCCAGAACGACGATGATGATATTTATGACAACGTTTCAGATATGCGAAATAGTCCAACCGAATCGGCAGCTCTTGAAGGACAGAGTAGCCATGGTCCATCATTCTGCAGATCTTGAAGAACAGAAAATTTATTCCACAGCAATGAGGCTCAGCTGTGAAGTTTCCCCTAAAAGATAAGAGCATGAACTCACATTCATCTGTTATATACATCATAATATTGATATATCTGGAGAGCATGGGGGAGATGCAATTGGTCAAATACCCTTAGATTTAGCTTGAATTGGTTTTTCTCTTCTTTTTTTAAGCTTCATAGAGACTTGTCCTCATTATATGTATACCACAATATACAATAGTCTGTATATTCTTGTATAACTATTGATTATCTCTTCGTATGATTTTTTCGTTTTTTTACACAGGGCACGTAGCCTCAAATGCTACAGCTGCAGTGAACTGTATTTTAAAGATAAATTGGATTTAAGTTGAGAATTAAGTTTTTTTCAGATTCTGTTGTTTTAGACTTTGACCTCCTCACATTCCAGACCTTAATATTGCATGGTATGTTGATATATCATGGCCCATATTTAGCAGTATGACCATATACTAGTACTGGCTGAACGTGATCAGGATTTTAAAATTCTTTATTGTTAGCTACTCATACCTTTAATATTTACATGTAGAACATTAAAAACTGTTCTCTTTTTTATAGTTAGCAATTTGGGAAACCTTTACCAACCGGTTTCACAACCTTTAAACACACATTGAATAATGTGACATGCCCGTAGGAACTTAAAGTGAAATGACTTCAGAAAAACTGACATGTCAAAATCACACTCTTTTTGATTTAAACAATAATGCACATTTTGATGTTTCTTAATGTTTTTATTTTTCAAGATATGAATGTACCATTTTATTTCAATATTATCAAAGTGTATTTTGTAAATATATTCTGATGTCATTATATTGTGTTAGGTTTCATGCATTTGTCAAAGTGTTTGGTGTCTCGGTCTACTTTCACCGACAAGCGTAACGTTCTACAGAAAGGGCAAACTCGTCACTAAAATATATCAAAACCTTCTCGCGAAAAACAATGGGAGAAGAACGTGTAAATGCCCTGTTGCTTTTCGTATGTACACAAAAACATTAAACTTAAAAATCTGAGGAAGATGCTTTTGGTCAATCCTATGGCTTAGCACTAAAAACTTAATAAAAAATGTTTTCTGTGGATTTATTTTTTAATGATAATGCATGAATAAAGTAAAACATCAGTTATATAAGTAGGTATAGTCAGATGCATTGTGGGTATGAATCACAAATTTGCGTTGCATTCCTAAGAAGCTAGTTGTGACCTATGATTTCATTGACTGACTTGGCTAGGGAATATTTCTATGTCCACTTTTAAACGACAATTTTCACATCAATTTTATGTACATACCTTTTGATCCATTCAGTCAGTTGAATTTGTATAATAGACAATTAATGGGGAAAATACGACATAAAAAATGTCTAACCCATTAACGTTTACTATAAAACATACATGGTCCACGTCAGAAACCGTTTAATTAGTACAATTTATACTTATTCTATGTTTTTAAGCCAAAAAAGGTCAAAAAAAATTTCGCCTGGATCCGCCCCTGTGAAATGATTTCTATGTTGAAGACAAATCTTCGTTTGCTGTTTCTGGAACCTACATATCAAATGACACAAGGCTCATGAAATTGATGGTTTTTCAAACAAATGGGTTCCGCTAAAAATGTTTGACAATTCTCTTCTTGATCGTTGACTACTGCCAGTGCAATAAGCACATAAAAAGTTAAGATTGTTGATGATTTAACCCATGAAAAATGCAGTGCCATAAGAGAATCTTCATTCTATGCAATTCTAGAATTTTGTCCTCCAACCTGTAGTTCACTTATAACCCATGTATCACAAAGCCATTGGTAAATAGAATATTAAAATAAAACCACCCTATTTCAGAGCATTTCAGATTTGTTGGCCATTGTTCTTAATCATTTTGCAAGATAAACTGGTACAAGTCGGGCTTATATGTAAAGATCACAAGGAAAGTAGTATTTGGGAGTACTTATTTATATGAAGAAATTTAAACAACATAGATCAAACGAAGCCAGAATTAGTGGTATATATGGAGAAAATACCAGAAAAGGTTTTAAACCGTCCCCCACCAGTAGCTCAACATTTCCCCCGTCGTGGTAAGAGATTAATTATAGTTTTCAAGTTGATATTTACAGATCTTACAACTATTTATGAGAGCTTTAACATGATGTATTCATTTTTCATGTCTGACACATGCTTTCCGTTTAAGGTGTGCGACTCGGATGTGACTTTGCATCTTTAAAGCATTTTTACGAGGACTTTAATTTAGATATAGAAATATTTTTTTTCGGATCCGTAATGCTGAGATCCTGAGGTTTTAAAGAGGCACAGGCTTCATTTTTCGCGGGTTGATTTGAATAAATCTCAGAAACGGGGATTTTTTAGCTCAGCAATTTAGTACGGGTTATCACAACTCACCATTGAAATTTGAGCCTTCAGATCCATGTGCATCCATAATTAATAGCATTTGAAAGTTATAATGCCCTACTACACATTAGCGATACTATGCAATATATAGAAAAGTCATCTATAGAAATAGAAGGAGAAATGTCTAATTTGAGGTATATTTGAAGGAAATACGCAATTTTCGTGCATTTCTAGTGCTTCTGAAGGATACTTAAATATATTCAAGACCCAAATCAACCAATAAAAATGAAGACTGGTCCCCTTTAAATAATATACAACACTTCTATGTAACTTGCATATTCAATAAGTCCATTCGATAACGTTAGAGAATAATAAGTGTCAATTGACTGTTTATAAAATGTCACAATTGATAATTTAAGTTGACATGTTAAAGTTAAATGGTCTCACCTCGTAAATTAAGCTTACTCAAGCACCCTTTAGTCACACCCACTTAAAAATTTGGTACTAGTATGTACACGTATATTCGGAATCAAAAACTAGGGAAAATCTTAAATTTGAAGACTGCGAATGCGCATTATCAACTTTCTTATTTCTTATCCAATTTTTTTCAAAATCAGCATGGCTTTGTATAATCAGATTCGAAACATCATGGATATATTGAATTTATGTAGTGCGCATGCGCGTCTTCAACTTTCTTATTTCATTTCCGAATTTTATGAAACTTAATATGCATATCGTCATCCTCCTAACATAATTGCCTAACTCACTTTTTGGTCAATTTTAGTTATTAGCCTCGTATCAATCTAATTTCAAGTGCGCATCTTCTGTATAAATATCTAAGAGATTGGCCAATCAGAATAATAGATATCACGAAAATGCATTTATGCCTATCTCACAAAGTTGACATAGGCAGTTTTCTTTCAACGCAAAATGGCCGAATCGACGTCAAGACTAAGAAGAAAGTTAAAAACAAATGATGCAATTGCCCCCCAGTGATTTTCATAAAGGAAATTTAAAAAAATAAAATCGTTTGGAAATGATGTGATCAGACAGATGGCGAGAAGTTTTTGGAATTAGGGGTTGGGTGGGGGTCAACTTGTCGGGCATTTAAATTTCGTTGTCGGGCAAATTCGATTAGTTGTGGGGCGAATTGGTTTTGCCCCCCCCCCCCCCCCCCCGCTCAACTAACGCCCCGTACGCCTATGAGTGGGACGTCGCTGAGGGACGGGATATGCAAACGTGACAGACTGTGATTACCGTGGCTGCCGGGCCAGATTTTTAAACTGTCAAAAAATTTGCCACGGCAGCCACGGTGCAGAGAAACGTAGCAGGCCGTATGAAACGGGGTAAACGCTACAAAGCGTGAAAGATCGCATTTTAGGTCGTAACAGAACTAGGTAATCGCTACAAAACGTGACGGACGTACATTGGGTCGTTACAAAACTTAGAAGTGGTCCGTAGTGGAAGGGAAACATGCCCATTCCACGGCGTCTGACGTTACTTTCCGGTTTTGTCAACATTTGTCCCGTTTTGTGAACGGTTATCAGGGCAAGCTAGGGTGAACAAACCCGTTTCATTACGTTTCAATAAAGGTGCATTCCGATGTGTGGCGTTTTTGCAGATCATAGCATCACGGTTCATTGATTTCTGATACCCGGTTTTACTAAGTGATATTACAGTTCTCAGACCCGCCGTGGCTGCCGTGGCTGCCGTGGCTGCCGTGGCAAATTTTTTGACAGTCAAAATTCAGGTCCATATCCACGACAGTCACGGTTTCCTATCGCGTTGTTTCGCGTTCTCCACGTTTGCTATGAAACGTGATTACCGTGACTGCCGGGAACATAGTGTAAACCTAGCATAAGTTACTTGGGTAACGTGAACGTGTAATAATTATACCAAAATAAACATAAGCTAATATGTGGAATTTCTAAAAGGGACACCAGACTTGACATACTCGATCTCAGATCTGTATCAGTACTTGTTAGTCCACTTAGTCGTTTTCCCATCGAAAGCACAGGGCCCGCTGCCCTTACATTTTTGCCGATTGTCCTTCAAAATATTTTTCATATTTTTGACTGTCAACGATCATCAATAGCACAAAACTGTTCAGATGCATGGTAACTGGCCAGAAGACGTTAGTTTTCAATATTTCTTCACTGGAATTTCAAAATTTCTAAATGGTTGCCCCCTGCCCTGTGGCCGTTCCGGCGCCCCTGCGTTGTTCATTTCCTGATGTTGCGTATGATATTACTGTGTCACAGAAAAGTTATGAAATGATTAATTTGTCTCACTATTTTTTTTAATGCCAGGTAAAGGATTCGAAAATCTTGAAAAGGCATAAACATCCCGCTGAAAAATGTTCTGTCTCAATCATGTTATCAATATTTTGATAATCTACCACATACCGAGACATAATTTTAACTTGTTCATGATAATCGTTCGTTTTAAAACGTTTTCCGATGTTTGATTGAATATTTTGTTTATCACACACTATTTTAAGTTGGTTCAACATGTTCTTTTAGGGCTCTGAGAAAACATGTGATATGACTAACTTAATTGTAAAACTACCTATGTCACAAAATTATGATTCTAGTTATGCCTATGTCACGTCTGCCTGCCCCTATCACGTTCTATTTTAAAATAGTATTTTAGTTTGATTATAAATATGTTGAAATGAATAAATGCAAAATTTCTTGAATAAACGATAATTTTTAAAAATTTTGCAAAGTTTTTTTCGATTATCTCAAAATGGTAAAAAGTGAGTTAGGCAATTATGTTAGGAGCATGACGATATGTGTTTTCCGATTCAAAATATGACAGATATTGAATTATCTTTAAACTTGGTATTGATGACTATAATCTATAGCAATATTTCGATTGTGCATGCACTGATAATTCAAAGCGAGCGATATGCATTTCCACATGATTCAATTGCATCTCCATTATCATGTGGAAGTGTATATCACACGCATTGCATTATCAGTGCATGCGCAATCGAAATATTATCAAACTGCCGTACCTGTATGTTGTGAATATAACAGAGTTTCAAGCCTTTTCATGACATATTTTTAAAAAACCCTAGTCAATGCCATTAAAAAAGATAGCTTGCCAGGCAAGGCAATATACGCCCACTGACAGCTTTGTTTGAAAAAGAACATTTGGCAGGAAACAGCAACCATCAAATATTCAACCTGTAGTCAGAGGCCTACATTTTGTTCAGAACTTAAATTAAATGTCGTCAAAATATTTTTTTTATACGGTTTATCGTGAAATCATTATTTTAATGAGCTTAAAATCAAACGTTTTTAAAGAACGCGGGCAATAACTCATATTAAATATTTTTCGTCAAAATCCGTATAGAATTGTGACTTGTAGCTAAAATTGAACGCGTTTTAAAGAACAAGGGCAATAATTCATATTAAATATTTTTTGATTCTTTTGATTTTCAATAGTGTTCATCCTTAAGTGATAATTAACAATTTCGGCAAGTTTCGTCAAATTCAGTTAAGAATTGCGACTTGTAGAGTGGTAACGAGCAATTGTGGTCGGACCGACTGACGGACATGGGTGACGGCAATATACGCTCCACATTTCATGTCGGCGTATAAAAATACAATATATATATGTAATAAAAAAAAATAATCACTTACAGACTCATAATAATAAATGGATATTTGTTGTTGGTTTTTTGCTTTGCAGGTTTTTGAGACTAATCATGTTGAAATCTCAGAAGAGAAAGTGAACGCATTCTGCAATCCTCCGTTGTTCAAAGTGGAAGAGATTCCCGCCTTAGCTACGAAAAGGCGGGTAACCGTTGAAGGTTTTTTTCATGATATAAGTTCTTTTCATCCTTCTACACAATATATTATAACATTTCTTTTCTGAAAAAAAGAATTTTAACTAAAGACAAAAAACAGGCTTCTTTGATTCTAATTCTAATCAACCAGGGCTTGCCAGGCAAGGTAACATACGCCCACTTGCAGCTGTCGGAAATTATTTCATTATATATCATAAGAACAAAAATTCAAGGGCAATAACTAAAAAACTGTTCATTGAAAATGCCTCAAATAAGAACTTGACTGACAATTCCAATGATCACACCAAGTTTCATCAGAATCGGTTGAAAATTGTAGCTTCAATTCTGCTCACAAACTATTTTTGACGCATTTTTACAAAGTCAAGGGCAATAACTCAAAAACCTTTCATCGAAAATACGTCAAATTCGAACCAAGATCTTATCAATCCAAAGGATCACACCAAGGTTCAACAATATCAGATAAAAACTGTAACATATACCGTACAGTGATAAGGATAAATTTGATGTGTTTTATCAAATTCAAGGGCAATAACTGAAAATCCAAAATAGGTCAGATTTGAACTTGACCCGAGATCTTATCACTCTTAGATGGATTGTATGTAATAAGGTTTTCTATCGGGGACACTGATAGCATCAATTTGCATCATTCCAATTTTCATTCTGATGTCTGTTCTTATTTCAATTATACAAACGCCACCTCCACTGATCTACCGCAAGCTACTATTGATATCTATGCAGATCAGTGGGGGCGACGTCATAAAACGTGTTTTAAGTGTAATTGCAAGAACCACACGTCAGAATGGAAATTGGAATGGCTCAAATTGATGCTATCAGTGTTCCCGATACACACACCAAGTTTCTATTAAATCAGATGAAAACTGTTGCTTCTATTTAACTCGTTTATCAAAGTCGAGGGCAATAACTTAAAAACCATTTATCGAAAATACGTCAAATTTGAGCTTGACCAAAATCTTATCAATCTAACGGATCATAAAGTTTCATTAATATCAGATGAAAACTGTAGTCTTTATAGCCTTGGTTCCCAACCTTTTTGACTCTTCTTACTCCTATTTTGTTCAAGTAATCTTCTGGTACCCCTTCGCCCCACCCTAAGTAACATTAAGATTTGTATCGAGGGTGGGCTGAAAAGATCATAGCCCGACTCAAAAGGGTGTTTAGTTGCCGGTGGTATAGAAGCTCTGATCCTGATCACCAAAAAAGTCCTCAACTGCAGATTTGGCACCATCTGACTATTTTCTGTTCCCGAACACTTCGTTGGGACTGATGAGGTCATGTTTGCTGTTCAGGATTTTTTTGGTGATCAGGATGGGACCTGATATACCACCGTGATCCAAGCAGCCCAACACCGCTGGAAGAAGTGTGTGGACCGCAGAGGAGACAATGTCGAAAAATAAACCATGTCGTTGGTATCAGAAAATGTTAAATTTAATGGATACCAAGTTTCACCACTGTGGCATAACTCCTTCCTAGTCAGGCTATGAACTTTTCAGAACACCCTCGATACAAATCTGACAACCGTGATCTTGCTTTTACCACCCCAGTTGTCTTTACATTTAATATATTTTTTATTAAAATGGCCACTATACAATGTGAACGAAGAACAAATAAACAAATAGTCGTAAAAAAAAAAATTATGAATGCTCACCGAAATGGTTATCAGTAAAGATGCATACGTTTCCTTTTCAGATCAAAGATACTGTAACCACAGACAATGGAGTATCACATAAATTCATGAAACTTTCATCTTCAAAAATTGCAGATCCTACAAATACAATAAATGTCAAATTGTGGGCAGACAAAACTGCCCTCAATATAAAGCCTAATATGAAATGTAGGATAACTAACATGGTGGTTTCCTCATTCAACGACAAAAAGGACATAAATTCCAGTCCGCTTACAAAAGTAGAGGTACATTATATCATTTTGATTTAAAGGGATTGTAAAGTGGTTTTCTAAACTTTGTATGTGCATCGGGGACAATGAGAGCATCAATTTGATATTGATCTACCGGAAGTTACTATTGATATCTCTGCAGATCGCTATTAGTGACGTCATAAAACGTGTTGGTTTTAGTGGAATTGCAAGAACCACAGACGTCGGAATGAAAATTAGAAATGGCGCAAATTGATGCTCTCAGTGTCCCCGATACACATACAAAGTTTAGAAAACCACTTTTCAATCTCTTTAAAAATTTGAAGAGGTAGTTAAAAATAAAATAGCGTGTTTGTTAGATGAATATCCTTATTTTAGTTTATGAAAATGAAAATAATAGTTATAAATTTAAGTTATAATTAAAGTCACCGTGTACAATGCGCACCCCTTGTTTGACGGGTACTTTTCAGGGAAAAAAAAGTGCATTATATTCGGAATTATACGGTACTATACTAAATAAAAAGAAGTGACTGATAGTGTTTATAATTTTTTTATAATTATCTCATTAGTTCCGGTAAATTATTTGGATGACAAATGAAATACCAAAAAAGTGGTCTATCAAAAAAAGCTCAAACAGTATTTGTTCAGCCTGGATATAGACAAAGAAGCCTTTTTGACCTTTTTGATAAACCATTCAAGCCAGAAAATCTTCATTCTTATTTAGAAAATTGTTCGATACTACCTCTTTGGATGAGCATAAAATTTTCACTCTCAAAATAAGTCATTAAGATAAAAATATTCTCCAATGGTGTCATAAATATACAAACAGATTAATAAATCCATAAAATCTATCTACAAGATCAGGATTACTGACCATCTCTTTGTTATGGCATAGATGAAAGGGAAATTTACACATGCTGACAATGATGACAACATGGTTGAAATTGACCATTATGTCTAAGTAAAGAGTAAGGGTTGTCCAGCAAGACAATCATATGTTTATGAACATTAATTCATATTTTAACTTTACTTCAGATATGCGAACCACCAACAGATTTAACCATTACCATTAAAGGTATTGTTTGGGAAAGGTAAGAGAATATTACTCTTTAGATAAAAAAAAATCTAAACTCACCTAATAAACCTCACGAATATTGTTTACTTTTTTTTCTCTATAGACTCAAATTTTATTTCACCACACTTCACTGTGCAAGCCTGAAATTGAGCTTTGTTAAAAACATTCAATTTAGAGGGTGCAATATAAGCAGTTTTTATATCTATACAAGTCTACAATCCATAACATTTATATCACAGTTACAATATGGTGACAGGATGGTCTTTTGGTGCTTCATGTCATCATGAGTCTGAGTACTCAAAATAATACCCATGTATTCTAATTTTGTTCTAACTAACATTGTGTATTTACTGGCAGTTGTGCTGATTTTCTGAAAAAAATTGCATTTAATAAGACTGAAGGTAAGACAATCCTGTCTTGTTGACATGAGATACCTCTTGCCTATCATCTTAAAATATTCTGAACAAAGGATCCTGCCTTTCATGTCACTAGCTTCTTTTAATTCCATAATAATTTTTCTCTATCTCCATAGAAAGTTTTATTAAATCAGATCATTTAGTCCAGTTACTCAGTGTTTTTATCTCCAAAATTACCTTTTTCTTGCTATTTTAATCTGTCAAAGCAGTATTGACGGAAGTGTCGGCGTGCGCGTGTTCGAGCACTTTGACCTCTTGCATACATTTTTTACTGAACTAACCTATTTGGCTCATTTTAATTTGTCTTTATATTAATTAACGTCGAAATTCTTTATTTACATTTTATAGTAGCCTAGAACGATGTCTTATGTATGTACTGTATGTGAGTTTAGTATAATTTATGCAAGAAAGCGTACCACGTGATTGAGGTCAAAGTCCTCGAAAACTTCCGTCCATACTGCTTTGACTGATTCAAAATGGCAAGAAAAAATGTACTTTGAGAGATAAAAACACTTTGTAACTTGACTAAATGATCTCGTATTTTCAGTAAATCGGCACAATTTCTAGTAAATTCCAATTTGACTTAGATCCCTTCATCATTTACATGTTAAACTAAGTTTCCTTAAGATCAGACAATAATAGTTGCTTCTATCGTGGATACAAGTCAAATTTTAGGGTTTTGACCAAGTCAAGGGCAATAACTCTAAAACCATTCATCGGATTATTGCAAAAAATCAACTTGATTGAAATCTTATTAATATATACATGCTTACCAGGTTTCATTAAAATTGGATAACCATTTTAGCCTCTATCGTGGATACAAGTCATAATTGACGCAGGCCCGTAACCAAAGTCCTCGAAAACTTCCGTCCATACTGCTTTGACTGATTCAAAATGGCAAGAAAAAATGTACTTTGAGAGATAAAAACACTTTGTAACTTGACTAAATGATCTCGTATTTTCAGTAAATCGGCACAATTTCTAGTAAATGAACAATGTTAATAAGCATCTTTCAAGAAAATAAAATAATAATACATGAGGATTATTTGGAGTACTCAAGACTCATGAAGCACCAAAATAGGCTATCCTATCTCCATGTACCTGTGAATAATATTAGATATTTTTCAAACAAATTTTGGAATATATTAGATGGTGTCACGCCAAAAGCAGATCATGCTTACTCTTTTCGAAACACCTGATGGTACTTTTCGCATAGGAAGTCCACTACTATATAATTACTGCACCTGATATTGTCATGCTCTAGACAAGATTTTAATTGTTTTGGTAGACATTAGACCCTATTTTCGTTTTGATTGGTTTTTAAATTAGATTTTTTTTCTCCACTAAATGAGGATCTAACCACTTGTGAAGACTACTGTCAGATTAAACTCTGACCTACCCTTAATACCAAGGCTTGCCAGGAAAGGTAGCATACAACCACTAACGGCTGTCGGAAATTAATATTTTAATTCACAATTCTGTTATACAAATTCTGTAATAATAAAAAACGTTCAGCAAAGTTTCAATGATTACACCAAATTATATCAAAATCAGTTGATAACTTTAGTTTTAATAGTGCTTATGAACAAATTTGGACTCGTTTCTTCAAATTTGCCAAATTCCAATTTGACTTAAATCCCTTCATCATTTACATGCTAAACTAAGTTTCCTTAAGATCAGACAATAATAGTTGCTTCTATCGTGGATACAAGTCAAATTTTAGGGTTTTGACCAAGTTAAGGGCAATAACTCTAAAACCATTCATCGGATTATTGCAAAAAATCAACTTGATTGAAATCTTATTAATATATACTTGCTTACCAGGTTTCATTAAAACTGGATAACCATTTTAGCCTCTATCGTGGATACAAGTCATAATTGACGCAGGCCCGTAACCAGCCTATGTAGTCAAGGGGGGCGCACAGAATTCTCAGGGGGCTCTATGTTGAACTGTCATACTTGTCAAAAAAGTAAAGGATCATACTATCAAGAGATTATGACTTATTGGTACGAATCTAGTTATATCATGCAATAACATCTATGAAGACTTATTATCACTACAGAACAGTGATACAAAAAAATAATAACGCCATGGGGAAAATATATTGTTACCTACTAGACCATTCTGTCTGCCAGACGATTGAAATTCTGCTGGCAATTCTCTTAATTATGAATTAATTATGGACACAAAACTGGTATTTTTCCAAATCATTTGAACAACTCTACTTTCTATTCATATAAGTATTAGCATTTTAATTTTCAAAAATGAAAATAAGGGAACCCATCTTTAGACGAAGATACATCTATGAACACAACACAACTTAATTAATTCAACAAAAGCCTGGGGTGGATCACACTGAAACGATCAACAAATTCTTCTAAATCTATTTTCTCAGTAAGTTGGCGTTCATATGCCAAGAGAACGAGATTAGCTTGTCGAGGTTGCAACTCTGACCTCCTAGTTGGCCTGTCAATTCTCGCGAGCACAGAAAAACTACACTCACAAACAGCGCTGCTCGAACCAAAGGGGAATATTCAAATTAATGATTCAAAAAAACTATAAAGGTATGATTAAACAAAATGAAAAGCTGATGAAAATCTTTGCTTTAAAAAAAAACATCACGATTTTGGGCGAATAGGGGGGCTCGAGGATTTGCACCCCTAGTTATGGGCCTGAATTGACGTGTTTCGACCAAGTCAAAGACAATAACTCAAAAACTGTAAATTCAAATTATGGCCAAAATCAAATTTAACCGAGTTTCAATAAGATCGGTCAATATGTGAAACCTCTATTGTGGATGCAAAAAATGTGAACGGACGGACCATACAAATGCCATGAAAAATTTGTCTACAGCATTTGGAGACCTTATAGAATAGAATGTACCTTTTGTTAGTCACAAAATTTAAGAGCTGCAAAAGCCAAAGATCTGATTGGTCAAAGTAGACAGCAATCAGATATGATTGCCTTTTTTTTGGAGTAATTAGACCCTTACTAATGTAGTTGCTTAAAAAACAGAATTTAAAAAGTCAATCGAAACAAAATTTGGACCTAATTTCAGCTAGATTGGTTTTGCTTGTACAGATTTTATTCATTTCTCTATTCTTTATGGACAATTTGTCATCTAACTACCCACCAAATTTAAATGTGGCCCAGTAAAAAAAATTATAAATCTGCAGTCTGTTGGATTTTTTTTTTTGAACAGTAAACTTATACACTATGATCAGAAAAATATATACAAAATAAGCATTGTATGACCAATTTCTTAATGTTCAGTTACCAGCAGTGCCAACAATTTCTAACTAATATAAAGTTTTGGCCCCAAACTCTTAACAATTACAACAAGTAGTTGCCTTTCAAGATACACCCACTTCCTTGATAAATTTTTAGTATATCAAGAGCATTCTCCAATTTGTGTCAAATTGTATCAAAAACATAATCTGTTTCCAAGTTTTTATCGGGAGCCGCGGTGGCTCAGTGAGTTAGACGCTTGCTCGCTAACCTGGAGGTCCAGGGTTCAATCCCGGCATGGGTCGAGATGATGCCTTCGGATTTTTCAACCCGGTTTCCCCCTGTCAGTGATGCAGGTCGGAGGGGCTGGCATGGAAAAGCGTCTAGTCGTTCGGATGGGACAATAAACCGAGGCCCCGTGTGCTATTGGCTGTGCACGTTAAAGATCCCTCGACAGTTGGAAATCGAAAATAAGAGCAGGCTAATGCCGCTGTCCTGGCAAAATTTCCCTCATTGCACACTGCATGGCGTTTGCCCGTCCTCAATTAGCCCATATAGGTGCAGAAAAGTAGGACGTAAAACTCCATTCATTTCATTTCATTTCCAAGTTTTTATCCTTGTAAAATGAATTCAATCAAATCAGATGAAAACTGTAGTCTATCCCATGCAAAAGCCAATTTCGACAGAAAGGCAATACATTAAAAACCATTCAAGGAAATATTGTCAATATCCATCTCGACCAAGATCTCATCATTATAAATGATCTTACAAAATTTCATCCAATTCAATTGTGAAATATAGTCTCTATCAGGTTCACAAGCCAATTTTGATCCGTTTCATATATAAGTCAAGGACAATAACTCAAAAGTCGTTCATTGAAAAATAGCCAATTTTTAACTTTTTCGAGATCTCATGAAAAAAATGTCAGTTGTCAGGTCAAGGCAAACAATAGCCAAATTGAACTAGTTTGACATGTCTTAACACAAATGTTCACACCAAATTTCATTCAAATCAGGTGAAAACTATAGCGTTCAGAAGCTAATTGTTGATGGACAGACGGACGGATGAACAGGGGTGACGACAATATACGACTACATTACAATGTGGGCGTATGAAAAATTGAAAATAAAAAACAACTCGTAATACATATTCTTTCTAAGGTATCCAAAATAATTGAATTTGATAACAAGTGGTTTCCTAGCAAGATATGCCCACTTCCCTGATAAGTTTTTAGTAAATCAAGGGTGCTCCCAATGTGTGTCAAATTGTACCAAAAATCAAACCTGTCAAAAATATTGTTGATATCTTTTGATCACAAAATTAAACTAGAGCCGTACCAAAACGGCGCTGGGCAGTGCGTCATCCTGGAAATCTTTCATAAATCACAAGGCACTAAGCAAATGGTTATGAAAATATTAATATTAAAAAAGTTAGAAACATTTTTTCTAGTCTAGTTACAGCATGATAGCTTTAATAAAGATTAACAATAAAAATGGTAGTTCTCTCCCTCCAACTGTTTTGACGATAACTGTTAGCGTTAGAACTTTGCACAAAACTTTCAAATATTATATCGTGCAATTTTCTTTAAAACATACAGTGTTATATATCATTAAAAAGAATAGATTAGGCACAATAAGAATATATAAGAATTTGTGGCGTATGAAAGTTAGGTCACGTGACAGAGCTATTTAATGTTAAATATCGCAAATTTCAAATGTCCATGGAACCGGAAGTAAACATCGGACCACTGAAATGGATACATCAGTACATAGATATGGTCAAGAGCAATAACCTTTGTTCAGGTCACAAAAGTTTGTCATATCAATATGGCGGTTTATTTGTTACTTCCGGGTCAAATTTTTTTAATTCATTGTTTTTGAATTCTTTTCAATCATACTTCAGAAAAAAAAATTCACATATTCAAATTCATCGAATTTAAATTGTAGTTGTAGAAGTTGAAAATTTTGTATAATTAAAACTAAAAATGTTATGGACAAAAGTAAAAAATGTCAATTGCTTGAAGAAGCCGTATTGTAGACATTAGATTAAAGAGTTAACCTAAAAGAATCCGAGAAAAATCGGATGAAAAAAAGAGCAGTTAAATGGAAAATTATAAAATACGCATTCTGAAAACAAAGCAGTGCGTTCGAAATCGAACGCACTGCAATTACTAGAACCACACGTGGCTCAGAGTGGGACTTTGCAAATGTGCAAATTTGCTAAAGGGAATTTTAAAAAAAACTCGACCCTGAGCGAAAATCCCACGTGCAAAAGAAGTCGAAAAGTCAATGACCTTTTATTCTAGAAAGTTAAAGGTCAACAAAGGTCAAGGTCAAAAACGGAATTTTTTTTTTTTTAACCTTGTTCCTTTTTTTGAACTACAAAGCCGAAATCAATGAGCATTTAACATAAGCTGAATAAAGCAATGCTGTAACTGTATGTAAGGTCATTTTAAAAAAAAATATTAAACTTTACCTTTTTTTGTGATAAACAAATTTTTAACAAAAACAAAATTTTACCCGGATGTGCCACGCCCACGTCAGATTTTTTGATGTGACTTTATTTATATTAATAATATCTAATAAAGCCTAAATTTCAAGCCTTTACATCCATTGGTTAACGAGATATACAATCATAAATCGTGGGTGACCGCTTGAAACCTCGTATATGCTAGATTTGGTCATTTTCACTTTTTGGTATCGTTCGAAAGCTTGTAAAAGCGCGCATATCCTGGTAAAACACTCGAAACTCTACCCTGATTGTAAATGACCTAAACATACTAAATAAATAACGCGGATATTAACGGCCATATTAAAAACCTCGTAAATTGTTATACGAGGTTTTAATTCAATTTTGAGTGAATAAAAAACAAGAAAACCTCGTATACTGTTATACGAGTTTAATGATTAAATATTCACTTTTACTATATTAGTATACGAGGTTTAAATTGCCAAGGTCACAACGACACTGTGTTGGGAGCCTGTTGAAATAACACATCAAAAACTTAAAAAATAGGTATGTAATCCTTGTTTTTTACTAAAATGCCGTGGGTAACATGTTTGTTTATCATTTCCACCTTTAAAAAAGTTACTTTGAATAAACTTTTCCACAATCATCACCGATTATCGTTCGACTTTCGATTTGTTTACAAAAATACCATAACAAGTGTCCATAAACCAACCAGAATCAGGCAAAGAAAATGTGCAACGACCAGGAAACGACCTCATACGTTTTTGCCATATTTGTTTTGTTTTGCCGTTCGGATCTTTTATACTTTGGTCTTTATCATTCTAAGGATACTCTCCATTTTAAGAAAATGTACAATTATTGTGAGTAGTTGACTTTGTTGACCTACGTATTTCATATTGCCCAGTTGGGTGCACTTTTTTCTTTAACGCTTCTAACTAACACCTTATCCATATAATTATTATGATGTATCAACTGCTATGTGAAAAGTTCACTTTTATTGACCGAAGTATTTCTTATTGCCCAGTTCAGAGTAATTTTTTCTGTGATATAACGCACATAACTAACACCTTATTCATAATTATTATAACATATCAACTGTTTATAGCCGATTTTTATCACAGGTATGGAATATCATTGATCAATATTTTTAACGTTAATACATTATAGCAATATTGTTTCATAGTGTCGTGGTGAAGTTTAAAGAGACACTATGATACATTAAGTTTACAAAATGTCAACAATATTGATAAGTTCATTTCTGAAGATACTTAACGAAAATTTTGAGCTCTTCAAAAGAGCTTAAGAAGCTTCAAAACAAGAATAAGGAAAATAATATAATATAAATAATAATATAAGAAATAATGAATAAATAATAATATAAGAAATAATGAATAAATAATAATATAAGAAATAATGAATAAATAATAATATAAGAAATATGAGAGTGTTCAAAAATATCAAGTACGGGTCACTTTAATTTTTTATAATTTTTATCACGTGTACTTCTAAAAACTGCTTAGGCCTATCTCTTGAAAATTTATTACTTGTTTGGTTTAATAAGCTTGCTTTGAATTTATGGCAAGATGTTTAAGGTCGTTTCTGCCAGTTTCTTGGTCGTTTCGGCTAATCTCCTGGTCGTTTCTGCTGGCTAAAAACTAATAGATTTGCTCTATAAAAACTACTTTATTGCTCCAATAACCAGAACTATTTCTTCTTGTAGATAACACTATGATTAAGAAAAAGATATATAGCAGAGGAATGCTAATGGTTAATTTGGCCGCAGAAAAAAATACTGGACAAAAATCAGTAGTCTCCTCAACCAGTACCTCAAAGCAAAAACTGCCCACAAAAAAGCATCTTTCTGATTCTAGCAATGTATTCCCACAAAAAGCACAAAGAGAAACACTCCGTACATCAACTACGGATCTTACCTTTAATAATTTTGACGAAACTAGATCTACTTACCTCCATGGTGCAGCTCCATTTACTGACCAATCGCAACACAGTGCCGATTCATCAGAAACATTTGATTCTCATGTCGACGTTCCAGGGGACACGCCACATGAAACCATCTCTACTCACCAAACTTATCAAGGTGCATTTCCATTTACGTCCCAATCACTACAGCAAACAGCTGATGTTAACCCTGCAAATTCGATGGATACTTACCAAAACCATTCAAACACCTTCCTGGTAAAAGCTGGAGAGTATGCACCAACTACTAGTATATCTTATTACGATCCTATTCTATATGCCCATTCAACTGGAAACCACTTTGGAGAAGAAAGTTTATTTCAGGAACTTAGTGATGATATGATTCCTGGCCTTGATAACCAAGAAGTTGTTGATCTGCTATCTGATGCTATTTTTAGAGACGAGTCTATTCAACCTATAGCTTTGGACTGTCCAGATCAAACACTGTCACAAGTATTAACACTTGAACACCAAGATACACCAGATGTTGTCCAAGATGTTGTTCAGGATGTTGCTCAGGATGTCGTTCAACAAGATGAACATCGATCGGTCGAAAACACGGCTGTAGATCCAGATGAAATTGTTGAAAAAACTTCAAGAAAAAGAAATATAGTCAGCAATAAAGAACAGTGGATCACAGTAAAAAATAAACGTTTGAGGATGGAGGGTAAGAGTTATCAAGGTTACAGAAAGGATAAGGAAACAGGGAAACACAAACTTGTTGATAGACTCAATAGAATTTTGTAAAACAACGTTTTTAAACACTTTAGGATTAAATGAATGGACAGTAAGGAACTGGACAATAGACGCTGAAGAAACTCATGGTATGAAGGAACGAGCTGGTAGTAGGACACAAAAGGGGGACACACCTAAATCTAACAAACAGAAAAATGCCATAGCATATGAATTTATCGACTCTTTACCGAAACTGCCATCGCATTATTCGCGCAACGACACGTGTAAAGAATACTTAGAAACATGTATTGAAAACAAAACACAATTACAGAACCTATTTTCAGATTATTGTTCGGCAAGGGGAATTGATACAATTTCAAAGCAAGTTCTAAACAGGGCATTAAAAGTTAGAAATATTGGAATAGGGAAACCTAAGAAAGATCAATGTAATGTATGTTGTAGTTTTAAACAGGGCAATGAAGCAGAAGATGCATACATGATTCATATTCAAAGGAGAGAAGAGGCTAAACTTGAAAAGGAAAGTGACAAAGCTGAAGCTTTAAAGAGTGACAGTGATGTTACTGTTTTAACCATGGACTTACAAGTTGTATTACTGTCTCCTAGGATTTTTGCAAACGCTAACTACTACAAAACAAAACTTACCTGCCACAATTTTACTACGTATGATCTTGCAACCAAAGATGTATGGTGCTATTTTTGGCACGAGGGACAGGGGGAAGTAACCAGCAACAATTTCACATCATGCATTATAGATCAAATAAAACACATTATACAACAGAAGTCACCAAAAACCATTATACTATACAGTGATGGCTGCTGCTACCAAAATAGAAATAATACACTATCTAATGCTCTTTTGAGTGTATCTGTTTCCACAGGCGTCATCATTATCCAAAAGTTCCTCGAAAAAGGCCATACATGGATGGAGGTCGATTCAGTACACTCTTCAATAGAAAACAAACTACGCAACAGAGAAGTATATTGGCCAGCCGAATATGTCAGTATCTTTGAATCGGCAAGAAAGGATAATAAATATCACGTCAAATATGTGGATCATACATTTTTTAGTAATTTTTCCAAGATATCGTATGTTAGCAGCATAAGACCTGGATCGGTAGTCGGGGATCCCACTGTTACTGACATCAGAGCTCTAAAATACTCCCCTAATTTGAAGATAGAGTTTAAATTATTACTATCTGACGATTGGCAGTTATTGCCTAGAAGATCTAAGAACCAAGTTAATCCACTACCAACTAAACTTTATCGCAATCCTATTCCTATCAAGAAAACCAAATGGCAGCATTTACAGGAATTAAAGATGATGTTACCACAAGATTATCATAAGTTCTACGATAATCTTCCACATGCTGATGAGTAACTTTAATATACTTTGAAAACATCTACATGTAATCTGCTTAACTTTCAAAAATGTAACGTGAACCAGTTTTGTTGATATTTGTATTATAATAAATTTTACCGTTAACATGTTTAGAGAATTATCTCATAATGAACCTTACCTTAAACCTGTTTAGAGAAACCAGTTTTGTTGATTTTTGTATTATAATGAATTTTACCGTTAACTTGTTTAGTGAATTATCTCATAATGAATTTTACCTTAAACCTGATTAGAGAATTATCTCATAATGAATTTTACCTTAAACCTGTTTAGAGAATTATCTCATAATGAATTTTACCTTAAACCTGTTTAGAGAATTATCTCATAATGAACTTTACCATAAACCTGTTTAGAGAATCATTTCATAATGAACTTTACCATAAACCTGTTTAGAGAATTATCTCATAATGAACTTTACCATAAACCTGTTTAGAGAATCATTTCATAATGAACTTTACCATGAATCAGTTTTGTTGATAATTGTATTATAATGAATTTAATTAAATCATTTTATTAGTATGCACTTCATCCTGAACCGTTTTTTTATAAACAATATTCACATAAATATCCCCATCGTTTACGGATAATTCTTGGCAGCGGTCGGAATAAAATGGAAGTAGACATACGGTTAAGTATTTTAGTGGCTATTTAACGAAAATTTTCGGGTAGATTGTTTTTTACCCCAATCCCTCGCCTCTTTCACGAATGGACAACGCTGTCTGAGGGCATTTAAAACGGCGAAACCCGTTTTATTTCCAATAACTAGTCTTTTTATTTAGTGGTTATAACCTGTAATATAAACATAGGCCTAATGTAGAGAGATACTCTCCTAAATGTATGTTTGTATGGGATAAAGCAGGATGTCTGTCGGGATTAATTGCCATAATATCCTTGGGATCAGATGAGCAAAGCCTTGGACATTTGGCATGCGTCCTTTTACGATCGTAGGAATTATAACAACTAATATCGATAGAAGTCCCAAATTATCCTACACTAAATACATGATTTCTCAGAATGAAAACCACGTATAACATTAAAAATATCATTAAATAAGATTTGAAACCTCGTATAAAAGGCTTTTTGTGTTTTTTTTTTCAGTTAAACGTTATTTTTAGACATTAAAAATGTCTTAGATGATGTGCAATTAACAATACAATCATTTAAAACACAAATCCTCAAATTTGTGGCAGTTTTTCTATGTCTACTAACATTTTTGTGTTTTTCTCGAAAAGTTATTTTGACTCATATAACGTTATACGAGGTTTCAAGCGGTCACCCACGAAATGTCAAAATATATAATCGGAAATTTTTAAATTCTTAAACCTTGTTCCCTTTTTTGAACTATTCAACCGAAACATCTGAGAATTTGATAAAATTGAGCTAAAGTAATGAGGTAAGTGTGTGCAGAAGTATTTTTTAAAAAAATGAATTATATATATATTTTTTCCAGACAACAAAATTTAAACAAAATGAAAATTTTACCCGGATGTGCCACGCCCACGTCAATATTTTTTGATGGATACATCTATATGGGTATGTTCAATTATATTTCAAGTTTGAAGCTTCTATATCTTATAGATCACGAGATATGCATACATCAATGTCAAAACATTCAAAAAGTCGGGTGAAGGTTTTCAAAATTGCAAAATATTAAAAAATTAAACTTTTGCATTACAATCAACTGTGATATATCTTTCGAAAGAGTTCGTAAAGCACATTCAGAATCTGAAAAAATAACTCTCTAAGTGAATTAGGTCACGTGCAGAGCAGTCCAAAGTTGTAAATTTTGATGTTTTCGGACAGCTATAAAACCGGAAGTTGATATCAGAGGTCAAATATTAAAGTATCATCTGGTAGCCAAGGTCGATGACCTTTGACCTACTTAAGATCAAGGTCGTCAAGGTCACGAGATATGAGCCTTCAAAAATTGAAACAATTCACTTCCGTTGTTTTCTCCAATTTTTACGTACTTTCATTTGACACCAAAATTTTGAAATTCGATTCAGCCTGAATAAAAATCGAAATGTTTCAGGAAAATCAAAATGGCGGCCAAAGTTCCAATTGTGGGTGAAATTGTATTTTAAAATCGGCCATAGAATTACTTTGGCTACCCATCAGCATAATTTCGATGAAATATTTAAATTTCACCGGAAGTTATTCAACCGGAACTTTAAATCAATTTTCCATTCAAACCGGAAGTGAAGTAAAAATTTCGACTACGTCACTTAACATTTCTGATAATACTTTTTATACGCCCACATTGAAATGTGGTCGTATATTGCCGTCGCCCCTGTCCGTCCGTCCGTCGGTCCACAATTGGCTTGTGAACGCAATACAGTTCATAGTTTTGGTTGGATTTGAATAAAATTTTGTATGTAGGATTATATTCATAAGATCTCGGACAAGTTCGAATTTGGGTTTGATTCGACTAAAATTCACGGAGTTTTACACCCAAAATATGTAAAAAAATGGCTTGTGAACGCGATAGAGACCACAGTTTTGGTTGGATTTGAATAAAATTTTGTATGTAGGATTATATTCATAAGATCTCAGAAAGAATTTTACCAAACAATAAATTTGTGTCATTATAAACTAGTGTCCAAAAGAAACGATACATCTGTAAAAAAAAAGTTATGTGTCAATCGTGCCTTGTGTGGCCTTGCATTGTCATGTTGGAAAAGGTGTCCACGTGGCTGTTGCTAAATAAAGGGCACCACAACAGGCCGTAAGATGTCATCAAGATAACGCTGTGCATTCAGGTTTCCACGAATGAAGCCTCGTTTTGACGTCACCACATATGCCACCCCAAACCATTAACCCTCCACCTCCAAACGGCCGAACCTGGACCCAGTGTTACTAAGATCCGTAAATTCACGTTTAATCGTAGAAGTTACGACTGTCGTAAATTCACGTTTACGTCTACGAACGATAGGTTTTTCGAAAGTACTCGTAAAATATGTGTAGTTTACTATGGCGGGGGAATAGAATAGGGATAATAGGACATACCTGCCAAATTTGATAACGGTAGCTCAACGGGAAGACAGTAAACAAACATAGCCAAACACTTTGGCCTTGATTTGACCCAAATAAAGATATTGCAATGTAGAAATGTAAGTAAGTTTATCGAGATATGTCGTCTAATGCTAACGGTGTTTCACATTGTAAAATCAATAATGCATAAGAAGTTAAATGTATTGTGTATTAGAGGTTTCTTGTACTTTGTCTTTTGAATTAGACGTATAAGGTATTATGTATTAGAGGTTTCTTGTATTTTGTCTTTTTCATTAGACGTTTTAGGTATTTGGTATTAAATTATGTTACATTTGCGTTTTGAATTAGACATTTCTACATAGCATTAGGTTTTTGATGCTTTCCCCCGCCATAGTTTACGTTCAACTCTTTCGCGTTAGAGGGGAGAAAGGTAATGACTTCCGGCCGGAACATGTATAATTATTGTTTTGACGTTATTTATGGATATCTATATCATATTTTGACGTCTGCTGCTGATGTTAAGCGGTAAGTAATCGTTTGGTTCTGATTTCCTTACTAAATCGAGATGGCCATGTCGGTGACAAGCGAAGAAAAAAAAGAGAAAACCAAACTGGGCCGACCAGGAAATGAATGTGTTGTGTGAGTTAGTGTCGGGGAGAATATAAAGATTCTCCGATCTAAATTCACACCTACTGTTGAAGATTGTAACTTTCTTAGGTGTAGGATGGTAGTTACATTTCAGTGATTTATATATTGAAACTTCTTCAATTAGTGTATAGAATTGTAATTTCAATAGGAGTATTTTTAGTGAATAATATAGCTTCTATATTATTATATTATTTGGAAATCACCATCAGGTATGTTGTATAAAGTATATTCTGTGTATTTGGAATTGTGTAATGGAATTTTAACCAAAACTAGGAAACTTGTGAACTGCCTGCGATCTTTAAAGTACCGAATTTCTAGAAAATCTCTTCAAACGATATACACTTCATATATTCTACCACATTTTGACTATTGTGACGTAACTGGGGTGGGAGCAATGCAGTATTAACCAAAAAGTTAGAAAATGTTCAGTTAGATGCACTCAGGACTATATGCGGCGCTGTGAAAGGTACCAGCCATCACAAATTATATGAAGAAACAGGATATTTAACTTTGCAAGAGAGGCGAAGGAGGCATAAGCTTATATTAATGTTCAAAATTTTAGATAATCAGACTCCCGCGTTTCTTTCAAATCTTGTACAATATTCAGACAGACCATATAACCTTAGAAACAGTGATAAACTTTCAGAATACTTTTGCAAAACTGATATATTTTCGAATTCTTTTATACCATCTACAATCAAACTCTGGAATAACTTACCATCTTCTATCAAAAATTCACTCTCAATCTCAATTTTCAAAAATAAACTAAAAATTAATGATATCAAAATTCCTCCGCAATTCTACTTTGGCACTCGTCTTAATCAAATTCTTCACTGCCACCTCCGTCTCTCTTGCAGCGATCTTCAAGGACATAAGCATATGAGGCACATATCCGATTCATCCGCTTGTAGTTGTGGTCATGGATCAGAAGATAATCAGCACTACCTACTAGACTGTAACTTGCATTGCGATGCACGAAACCAATCCATAAATCTCTTACCAAAACACCTTATCATCTTACCCACACTTTTATTTGGCAACGAAAACATTTCAGAAACTATCCAGATATTTACAGCAGTACACCATTTTCTAACCTTAAGCTGCCGGTTTTGACTTATCTCTAATCCTACAATCTGTATTTATATTTATAACTTATAGCAGCATGTGTCGTAATTTGTATTATATTATAATCTTTAAACCTATTTATACATGTATATACTGTATATATATTTATTTTTTTCTGATTCTGTATTATATTGTAATTTAAGGAGAGGGTACGATAGGCGAAAGCCTGTTCCCCAATCCTATATAAATAAATATTGTTTATACAAAAATTTTAATTGTTTTTACTTATTTTTTTAAGGTTGAAAGTATGATTATAACTATAGATTTAAGTAGATTAAAACAATTTCATTATGTTTTATAATTCTTTCTTGCCTCACACATGAAATTTGAAAAAAGTTAATTAGGTAAGTTCATAATTAACATATTGAAAAGTTTATTGACTTTGTGTTTCAATTTGTAATGAATCTATATATTTTCCATTTGGATTACATTCAACACGCTATAAATAACCCTCTTGGTTTTGATGATCTGGTTCCATATAGCAAGGGATACAAGAGGTCAATTCAGGAATACATTGGATAATTGTGTGGATATTACGCATTATCTTCTTCCATTGACTAACATTTAGATGTATTGCGAATTTTGGAAGGGACTTATCTCCGCTTTCCGAATAATAGTCTTAACAGCTGCAACCATTTCCTTTCTGGCCAATAGAACTTCATTCAATCTTCTCACCGTCAGGGATGCACCGTCTTTAGTCGGAATCCTAGTACCATCCGATGACATGGTAAATCTTTTTTTTTTCATTTCTCCATTCGTTTACAGACACCATAATAGATTTTCCAATGTCAACCTGGACGAGATCTTGAGTTTTTTTTATTCATTCTCGAATATTCAAGTATTAAGCTAGGCTTATGTCGGCTTGCGACGCTCCTCGATTATAGGCAACTGGTAGATCCAGTCAGTTGCCTACGGTAGGCTGACAGTTTCTGCCGACCTGAGTTGGCTTACGATGCAACTACCCTCCTTGCGACTGTCGGCAACTGAGATCCAGCCAGATACAGTGAGTCGCGGATGTTCTACTCTGGCCTAGGTAGTTGCCGACGATCGTAAGCGATCGTAGCGACCTGAGTAAAACCTACTCCGCGACGCAACTGAGTGGTAGATATTAGCCAATCAACGCACTTAGTTTAGTCCCTGCTTGGTGGCGTTAGTATCTCAAATAATCTTGAGTCTGAAAAAAAGAAATATTTGACAATTGACCCGAATTAATCTTTCATAGATTATATGTGTAGTATTTCATGAAGTTATTTTTCTTAGTTTGTATGAGTTTTTCATGAGAATTGAGTGAAATAATCATATCAACACTGAAATATGGGGTTGAAATATGAATACAGTGAGGCAAAGTACCACGAAAGCGTTGCAAAACTTTAAAAAAAAAATGAACACACAAAAACTTACAACGTGAAGGTTCGTGGGCGCCGCCATATTATAATGTATCACATGTCCGTCGAAAATTGAACGAGCCGTAGACAGTTGCAGCCGACATGAGTGCTCTTTACGATTAGCGAAAACCAGTTGCCGCTGTATCCGTCGAGGAGCGTCGCATCCGACCTGAGCTCTCTGAATTATCAGATCCAGCTAGATGCCGACAGTCGAGGAGCGTCGCAAGCCGACATAAGCCTAGCTTAACAAATTTTCAACTTATTCGAACCGATATGATTAACTCTCGATTAGCGATGACATATTTATACCTTTGTAATAGTGTGTATTTAAATTTCATCCATTTTCTTCTCACGGGTGCGAACGATCCCCTTAATCATTCATTGTGAAATTCAATAAACTCGTACTTTGTATACCCCTGAGTGAATAGAAATATAAATATTTTACCCCTTTTTTTTCTTTTTTTTCATTTATACCCGTTAAAATCATAAGAATTGATCTATTAAGAAAAACTCAAGTAGATGATGATAAATTTCTGGGCATAATAAAAAATATTCCATGAATAGAGAAATGAAAGATAGTGGACCACGGCCATATACGCCTAACGAAAAATTTAATCGGGATAAAATTAAACTTTCTCAAATGAGAAAAGAGATGAGGGCGTATAAAAACAATCATCTCGAAATGAATAAGAAGGTTAAATACTTTAAGATAGTAATATTGTGAATCCACAGGTGTTCATTCGTCATGCCTAAATAAATAACACTATTTCTATAGATCCCTTTCATACCATCTTTGGATTGTACTAGCCCTATCATTTATCAAGTGTCGACCATCATGGATTTTACTAGAACAACCATTTACCAGGTGTCGCGGTCACATCGGCGAGGATAAAAGGTGGAATTTCATACCCCTATGGGACTGGTGGAAATTTTATAGTCCTATAACAATTGCGTCAATCCTCCATCTTGGATCTTACTAGTCCCAGTCATTTGACAGGTTTCGCCCCTCGCACCTGCAAGATCAAAGGTCAAGGTTGGACACAAACTAGACATTATTCTACTACTACTAGCTCTATGATGTCAGATAAGAATGATGTGATAGCTTCGTTTGCAAAAGGATTAACCTGAAACGTGGGGAAACATGCATGGAATTTTAGGAAAGCATGCATGTATAAATAGAAATTTTAAAGGGGATCAATCTTCATTTTCATTGGTTGATTTAAGTCTTGAATATATTTCAGTATCCTTCAGGCCACACCAATTTGATTTGCATTTCGTCGGAATTCCCGCCCGGGATTTCGGTAATTGTAAATATAAATAAATGGTCGAGTAGCCGGTATTCAGTCGACCCGTCTAGCCCATTAGGAGCACCTTGATATTCATTTATTTAATTTCAATTTTAAAAAAGTTTCGCTCGCTCCTGGTGATAGCTCTTCGGTTTAATTTTACTGATTATGAAATTTTAATTTAAACAAAAAATCGCTCGCACTATTTTTTTCATCTCAAAATCCCAATCAACTGCAAATTAAATTGGTATGGCCTCAGAAGCACTAGAAATGTACGAAAATTGCATATTTCCTTCAAATATACCTTAAATTAGAAATTTCTCATATTTCCATATATATGACTTTTCTATATATATTGCATAGTATCGCTAATATGCAGTACATATTAAAACTTTCAAATGTAAATAATTATGGATGCACATGGATTGGAAATGAAATGTATTAAGGAGCACCAGCACCTAATGGGCTATATAGCTCCAGAACACGATAAAAATAACTCTGTCAAAACAAAACTAAAAAAGTAAAACCAACATGAAATAGATAAAACTAAAACAATATCACAGAACGAAGAAAACTAAAATCCATATCACAGTATAACACCACAAAGTGGTACTAAAAACAAAAGATAGTGGACCACGGCCATATTCATCTCAAAATCCCAATCAACTGCAAATTAAATTGGTATGGCCTCAGAAGCACTAGAAATGTACGAAAATTGCATATTTCCTTCAAATATACCTTAAATTAGAAATTTCTCATATTTCCATATATATGACTTTTCTATATATTGCATAGTATCGCTAATATGCAGTACATATTAAAACTTTCAAAGGTAAATAATTATGGATGCACATGGATTGGAAATGAAATGTATTAAGGAGCACCAGCACCTAATGGGCTATATAGCTCCAGAACACGATAAAAATAACTCTGTCAAAACAAAACTAAAAAAGTAAAACCAACATGAAATAGATAAAACTAAAACAATATCACAGAACGAAGAAAACTAAAATCCATATCACAGTATAACACCACAAAGTGGTACTAAAAACAAAAGATAGTGGACCACGGCCATATTCATCTCAAAATCCCAATCAACTGCAAATTAAATTGGTATGGCCTCAGAAGCACTAGAAATGTACGAAAATTGCATATTTCCTTCAAATATACCTTAAATTAGAAATTTCTCATATTTCCATATATATGACTTTTCTATATAGTGCATAGTATCGCTAATATGCAGTACATATTAAAACTTTCAAAGGTAAATAATTATGGATGCACATGGATTGGAAATGAAATGTATTAAGGAGCACCAGCACCTAATGGGCTATATAGCTCCAGAACACGATAAAAATAACCCTGTCAAAACAAAACTAAAAAAGTAAAACCAACATGAAATAGATAAAACTAAAACAATATCACAGAACGAAGAAAACTAAAATCCATATCACAGTATAACACCACAAAGTGGTACTAAAAACAACAGATAGTGGACCACGGCCATATACGCCTGCCGAAAAAGTCGAAAAAGGAAAAAATTAATCAGGAGAAAACTAAACTTTCTCAAACCTTTCGATTCAGGTCCAATGACATCCATTTTAAATTTCATCAAAATCGGTTGAAGACTAAGAGAGTAATAGCATATCTAAGATTTGGGGCAAGGGCAATAACTCTGCTTGTAACGATCGAAAATAGCTCAAATTCGAACTTGATCTTCATTTTATGAATATGTATACACATATCAAATTTCATTTCATTCCGTCAAAAACACTAGTTTTTAGAGCGTTTACAAGCAAATGTTGATGGATGGACCGACGGATTTGGGGCAAGGGCAATAACTCTGCTTCTAACGATCGAAAATAGCTCAAATTCGAACTTGATCTTCGTTTTATGAATTGATACACATATCAAATTTCATTTGATTCCGTCAAAAACTCTAGTTTTTAGAGCGTTTACGAGCAAATGTTGACGGACGGACCGACGGACGGACGGACAGGGGTGACTACAATATACGTCCCCATAGAGAGATGAGGGCGTATAAAAATCGATTAACACAAAATTAAAATTTGAAATAGAAATTTGCATTTTTTAAAAATGCGACAACCTTCTCATACAGAGAAGGTTGCGCAAACAAATGAAACAGAGATCCAGCACGGTAGTGCTAGGATCTCAAAGGTTTGAGATGCCTGCCCTCAAACAGAATGTGCTTCACTGTCAGGCGGACCTGGCAGTGCTCACAGACTGGTTGAGGCTCTCGCATGAGCAGATAACAGTTAGTAAGGTGTGTATGACCAAGTCGAGAGCGACACAAAACAACTTCATTTCTCCTATTGGGGCAATAGGTCATTTCTGAGACTTATCCAAATCAACCCACGAAAATGAAGCCTGTGCCCCTTATGCTTATGTCATATAAAATTTATGAAATTCGTTGCCAAATTAAACAAAATATTAAATTCAGCAACTCATTTCATTAATTTTATATGCCAGAAGTCCTCATATTAAATTCATTAATTTTCTAAAGATGTTTCAGCAGAAGTGGAGGTAGCGAAGGTCTTGGCACGATCCTCCTACCACATTATCTATCTGATGCTAGAGGAAGCCATTCCCTCACATCTAGCTCAACATCTGTGGCAGTACAAGTGCACGCCTTCATGACTGCTTCTGAAAGAAAACGACATTAGTAAGGAAATTATTATTTTGATTTTCATTGAACTATTGTGTCTTCAATTACAATTGGGAAAGGTTTTTACTTTATATTGACCAGAATCAATATGCATACTACACATTTACAGACGCTAAGAAGCAACACAAGTTTATGTCCACAATTCCATGTCAAATCATTAATAAAACATGTAACATCCTTTAATACCCAAGGTTTCTGAATTTTCCTTTTCTACAGCATCTTCTCCAGAATTAAAAACTATACAACTGGACATTTTAATTTTGAAAAAAAGCTTGCTCATCAAGGTAACATACACCCACTGGCAACTTTGTTTGAAATAGAACAGTTTAAAAGAAAACTACACACAAACTTGTAGTCATTCATTCCATTCAGAAATTTGTTGATGTTTGAATGGCTCTTCCTTAGTAATTAGGTACAAATAATTTTACTAAGTGTCGTCCAAATTTATCACTGTGTGTGCCTTGTAGAATGTTTACGAACTAAAAATCAGACATGTTCGAATTGCAAAACCTTCATATTCTTTTTTAATTGTTCGTCAAGGGTTCATCTCTGTTATAATAAATTTCACCAAGTTTTGTCAAAATCCTTTAAAAATTATGTCTTGTAGAGTGTTTACAAACTATAAAATCAAAAGAATACATCAATAAATATCCTGCATTCCTGTAGGGTTCTCAGGCCAAAAGTGAATGGACAGAATATTTCCTTCATCAAGTAAAAAGGTTGCAGGAGAACAGGACAAGGAGTTCTGACTTTAAAAAGTGTTAATGACAGCTTAAATAAGTTGAATTAATGTAACCGAAACCAACAGTCACTTACTTTGTACAGCCACGGACAATCTAAACGACTTGAAAGCCAACTTGCTTCGCAAGCCATACCAATTATAGTTGGTGGCCATTTCATTACTTAATACAGCCCTCATAACACGTCTAGAAACATCCGCCCAGTTCCTTCCGCCTTAGGCAGACAGAAAAGTAATCTGAAGAGGAAACAAACAGAAGCACACAGTATGACAAGCAGGATGTAGTCACTTCCAGTCCAGTCAAATCCAAAGAAAAGTAGGCTGCGAAAGTTCTTTCAGGCAGCGATTTGCTATTCTATGTTACCTAGAATTCAGGTTACTGTAATAGTCAAGAGAAAAGTAAAATGGGTAAATTTATAATTCGTTCCAATCCAGGTTTTTAAAGTGAAAAATCAGATAAATTTGCTGACATACCAAACTATTTAAAATCGCAGTGTCCTCTAGGGAAGTTTCCAGGACCATCATTTGTTCTTGAGTTTTAATGGGCAACTCTATGCCCTCAGGTAGTTCTGTGGCAGATTTATTGTTGGTTGTTATGCCCCTTACCACTCCCCAAATCTGCCGAATCATGTCTTGAGTATCAGCTTGTTGTTCATTCAACTTTTCTAACATCAAGAATAATCTCGTATCTCTTTCTAAAATATTTTCAGCAATTCTATTTAATGTGAAAATCTTAAATTAAAAAGTATTCTGCACTTACTTAAATCTTTAAGAAAGTTCATGATTCTTGCTTTCTTCAATTGCAAGTTGTTTCATGTTGGTTTAAGGTCCAATATAAACTGATATAAAGTGCAAAAATATTTGTAAAATGACTTTCACACCTCCAGTCTAAAAACAAAACTTCAATAATGATTATAGGGATATACATGTAGTTGATTTTTTCTACAAACAAAAAGTAATTCCTACTAATTTCCATCCTACAAAAATATTCCTGTTAGGTGTGTCTGAAAATTTTTTGGGAGGTGTCAAGTCTATTATTTCAAATTTTTTTCACAATTCAGGAAAGACAACTCTTATGTGCACAAGTCAAATGGTGCTTTTTGTTATCATTCTAAACATTGATGGAAGTAGCCTTCATTAATAATATATTTGCATACTAAGTTACCAGTACAAACAGATGTGCTATACTAAAACTAAGTGCAGAAATATAGTATAAGGGATTGACAAGAGGTTTTCTAGCCTTTTTATGTGTATCAGGGATAGTTCTAACTGTTATTTGAACCATAAACAATATTTTATTTTCATATTACATATAGTATTTTACAAAAAATATCTTAGGTTTCGGAAACAAGCCGAAGCTTATGCTAATCCGGCACCTGATACAAATAAAAGATACAATATAGAAAATATGACTTTGTCAATAAAAAGGTTGTCAATATTCAATGATTAATTATGTATATTTAAATACTGTACATGAATAAAAATTATCGCATCATCATTAAATTCAATAGTGCACATATTCATAATGATATTGACACACATACAAAAGATCTTAAGAATCCATGGAGAATTGTCAGCCTGTAGAGTGAGCACGAGCAAAAAAAAAAAAAAAAAAAACGGCGCGATATCAGAGTATCTCGAAAGAAAATCATCAAATCATCACCAAATTCAATAGTGCACATCTTCATAATAATATTGACACACATGCAAAATATCAAAAAGAACCATGAAGAATTGTAGCCTGTAGAGTGAGCACGAGAAAAAAAAAACGAACGCCAAATCAGAGTTTTACGAAATATCTTGGAGGAAAAAAACGAACGCGAAATCAGAGTTTTATGCGATATCTCGGAAGAAAATCATTGAATCACCACCAAATTCAATAGTGCACATCTTCATAATGATATTGACATACATACAAAATATCAAAAGGATCCATGAAGTACTGTAGCCTGCAGAGTGAGCACGAGCAAAAAACGAACGCGAAATCTGTTTTACGCGATATCTCGGAAGAAAATCATCGAATCATCACCAAATTCAATAGTGCACATCTTCATAATAATATTGACACACATACAAAATATCAAAAGGATCCATGAAGAATTGTTGCCTGTAGAGTGAGCACGAGCAACAAAAAACGAACGCGATATCAGAATTTTACGCGATTTCTCGGTAGAAAATCGTCGAATCATCACCAAATTCAATAGTGCACATCTTCATAATGATATTGATACACATACAAAATATCAAAAGGATCCATTAAGAATTGTAGTGTGTAGAGTGAGCACGAGGTAAATGTGAACGGACGGACGGACCGACAGGGGTAACCACAATATACGCCCATACTTACGCCTGGGCGTATAAAAACTGATGCGATGGTCCATATCATGTGGACATCGAACAGAAGTGATATGGTCCAGGAACATTGGGTACCCAATCATTTTGTACCAGTTCTCCCTATAGTTGATTCAAAGTCACTAAATACTAACAAACCAGGTCCTGTCGAATGCACCAATAAATATGTTCTGGTAAGATACGGAAACAATTTTCATCCTAACATCACAATTGATTCTGAGAATAACAAACTTTATGTCGAGTGCATGCACCAGGTTGGGAGAAAAAATTGAAAGATTTATGTTGGCATGCGTATGACGATATAGTTTGTGTCATAAATTCCCCACAATTAAAGAAAGGTTCTGCCTCTCATTTTGAAGTTGAACATGATGTTTGGGAATCATTAGTTTGATTATGATGTTTTCATTGTTATGTTTAGATTTCGGTGGAGGGAGGTGATGGTAACAGGTGATGTTCTTCTCGTAACATTGCATATATTTTTGTCTATACTAATAGGATTTTCATTCTGCTTGTTATTCAGCCTAAATAATGTTTTACATTTGATAATATTCACATCTATAGATTGATTTCTTAAAGATAGCAACTTGTAAATGAAGTCGCTGAAAAAGGAATGTCAATAGATTAACAGTTCTTAAAATATGAAAGATATTTTAAACTTGTGGGATATGAAAATATTTACCAAATAAATTCTACTAGGGTTGGGACAATAATGCTCTTTTTCATATGCAAGTTTTCAGCAGGGGTATTTCTGGGGCGAAATTGACTGACTAATCCAAAAATGGGCATTTGTTTGGTCTCCATCGGATTTTTATACCCGAACCTGGCATTTTTTCAAAATGGCCGCCAAAATATGCCAAAAAATTATTTTGTGCTCGAAAAACTTTAGTTATGGCCATTTATTTTCTTGAAATTAGGTTATACATGCAAGAAAGCTATATATTTGATAATTGGAATGAATGTAATACTAAAATGGCTACCAAAATCCAAGATGGCGATCAAAATCCAAGATGGCGACCAAAATCCAAGATGGCTTCCATACGTGTTACAGAGTTTTTCAATATTTCTCTAGAAGAACGATAAAAATGTCATGTTATATACCATTTAATACATTTCAAGATACGCTATGTCCATATAAAACAATATTTTCAAATATCAGCTAAACTTTATCATATAAAAGACAAATGTTTGTCAAAACAGATCGTTAGAAATTTTCTTTGAATACATGACTATGACCCAAAATCATATTGTACATTATAATTATTGTTATAATTATATAAACAGTACATAGTCATTTTCAATGTCAATATGCAAAATAGATTACATTAATGTACACATTATCTGCAGGTCAATGCCAATTTTAATAATGGTTCAATGTCACAAATGTGTTGATATTCTGGGTGAACAATTGATTTGATCGAATTTCTAAGTTCTTCAAGTGTGAAGTTTTGGAACCGGAACCTTCCATTGTCTGATTTCACACGCCGTTTCTGTCGAATATCGGGTGCTGCAGTCAATCGCAAATATCCTATTTCCAAAAGCAGTTGCTTCTCATTCAGATCTTTTAGGTTACTGACAGACGATACAGTCACTGGTCCCCCATGTAGTTTACATGAATCCAATATTTTTCCCATCCTTGCAAACTTTTGTTGTTTGACCTTTTCTTTTTGCTTCAATGCCATTTGTTTGCTGATTTTGACTGTTTCGAGGAAGTCAGCTTCCAATTTCTTCACCCGCTTTACTTCGTCACTACTTCGTGCCCATTTCCATTTATTTCTACGACCTTCTTCAGTCATTTCTGTAAACGCAGTATCTGATAGTAACCCATTTGTTGCAATAATACATTTCTTTGAGTGTGTTTCCACTTTTGTCATTCCTCCTGCAATTTTCATCTGATTATCTAACCTAGCAAATCTAGATTCGCAACCCATGTTAGTAATTGGTGCATATTTCAATTTGTTTTCATCAATTTCAACAGCGTTCTCGTCATTGATAGCGAAAAAGTCCATTTGTGATAACTGTCGCTTCAGAACATCTATGGTCTCTGCGATAATTTTTCCTATCAATTGCCCCTTTCCGGTAGACGTTTCACCAAATCTGACACGTAACTTCATCAATTTATCTAGTTTATCACAGAAGAAATCTTTCACGTTATCCCATTTGTGGCCTGACTCGCATTTTCGACCATCTATTCCAAATAAATCCATCATGGGAAATATTACCATTTCTCCAATAAGTGAATACACTTCACAGGCACACTGAAACCAGTCATTTGAGATGAATGTTGATACAGCTAATACAAGCTTATTAGAATTGACATCGACAATCGCTTCAAAAAAGTCTCTAATCTGATCTTTTTTCTTGAGATATAACTTTGCAAGTTCTGCGATACGACCGAAACGGTTTGAAGTAAAACCCTTGAATCCTTTAGATTCCAAATTGTTGCTCTGTAGCCAGTGGATGAACTCATTATATAATGAAACCGAGTGAGCAGCATGACTGGGCGAGAGCAATTTAGTTATCGCAATGAGTCCAATCGTTAAAATACTGGAAGATGGGGAACGAAGAATACTTGAAAAGTCAATTAACTTCTCAATGCCAATTCTTTGTTCAGTTTCTTTGAGAATTTTCTCAATTCCATGGTCGACTCCTAAGATGAGATGTGCACAGCACTTAAGGATTTTGTCACTGGTAACTTCGAGATGCTGTAACATGGTGGTACAATCACCAGCACGGTCAGTGATCCAGAAATCTATATGCTCTTTAATCTCATCAGAAGAACAATCAGCAAGAATGGCCAAGCTTTGCAGTTTCAAATCATACGCTTTAGCCGCATCTTCTCCATTATGAGAAAGATTTTCCACATATCCAGTTGTGAATGTCTTCTTGTCAGTTGTTGGGCCTGCTACTGTTATGTGATCTGTTTTTATGTTGAAAAGTCTATGACCAGCCGATTTTGTGGTATCATCTACTCCGACTGTTATAGTGGTAGTGTCTGATTTTTCAGCCAACTGTTTGGCCACCATTTCTAGGTTCAAATACGATGCATCATTTAGATAATTACGTATCGACTTTCTACTCGGCATGATATAAGTGCGATCATCACATCTTCGTCGTTTTGGTATTTCTCCTGATATTTCTTCGTAATCATCAATATCGTCTTCTTCCTGGTCTTCACAATCATTCAGCTTCCAACTATGTCCAAAAACTCCATTAGCCAAATCAACACATATGCCCAATAAGTCGTTGGTAGTAATTTTGTATGTCGATGCACTCTGTACCAAACAGCGAATCAACGGCTCGTTGAATGTTTTGTAGCCATTTCTTACTCTGATAGAAGGGAATTGTGAGTTGACATGTAGATTTGGTGTAGATTTTAAAACCCTCGACGTTTGAGCGGAGTGGGACATATCATAGTTTTCAGGACCGTAACAAGGATCAAAGTCTATTGTGTCTGGTATATCTTCAATAGCAGCTTTAATTTCACTCATATTGATGGCTATTTGATTCTGTTTTTCAGTGTTAATTTTCTCTTGTTGTTGTTCTATTGAAATCCGACGTTCATTCGTTCTTCTTTTCTGTTTGATCCAGTTTCGTGGGACCGTTGTTGTGCAACTTGCTATGTACTTGCCATGACAATTGTCTTCATAGAAAGCAATGTCTTCTTTCGTCATTGTCACTCCGAATTGCAATTCTAATTGTTTCTCATAAGATGGATCAGTAGCTCTGATATCGTATGCCTTGATAGTCATTCTTTCATTGAAATCTGAGACCCTATACAGCCAATTATCCGATTTGAATTTGTGGCGTTTATCAATTTTAACCATCTTCATTAAAGTTTCATGCTCATCCCGGAGTCGTTTCACTACAGTTCGCTCGCTCAGTGGATATACATTTTTACTTATCCAATCTTGCCTTACCTCATCAGCCACTATTTTATAAGCTTCTTCTCTGCTTATTGCTTTAAAATTTTGTCCTTTTGTAGCACTTTTACACAAAGAAATGATTCTTCCCAATAAATATTTTCCACTGACCAACTTTGAAGTCCTGACATACTCTAGTTGTTCGGTGTAAATAACACTGGACAATTCCTTCTTTACATCCGAGCTACGAAATTCCATCCTGAGCACCGTACAATAAAAGGCAACACAGTATAATATAAACGACAGCACAACTTCCGTTATAAAAGCAATAATAATCTGAAATTTCTAGAACAAAACGCAGCTTGTGCAATGTCGTTTCCAATGAAAAAAGCTTTCATTCACTATGACATCATTCATTATGACATCATTCACTATGACATCATTCACTATGACATCATTATATCGTTGATATCCCCTTTCTTTACACATATAAAATAATGTTCATCATTATTCTGAGAAATACTGATATACCGAGTATCGGAAGGCCGCCATCTTGGATTTTGGCCGCCATTTTGGATTTTAGTCGCCATCTTGGATTCAGTATGTCATCCTTACCAATATTATAATATAATTTCCCCCCAATTTGAACTTATTTCAGCCAAAAAAATTGCTATAACTGAAGTTTATTGCTAAAAAGCTCATTTTTGGGCAAATTTTGGCGGCCATTTTGAAAAACGCCAGGTTCGGGTATAAAAATCGACTGGAGACGAAAAATTTGACCATTTTTGGATCTATCAGTCAATTTCGCCTCGGAAACACCCCTGCAGAAAAAATATTTACGATTATCCCAACCCTAATTCTACCTTATAATAAAAATGTTAAGTGTATGGCATGTTTCATCTCAAAATGTTTAACTTTAAGGAATATTTACATACAAATATTCACACAAAAAATATTGTTACAGGATGGACATTTTTCTCAACTTGATTGATAAAAACAATATATTTTTTGGTTAAAATTGGTCAATAATTCTAGCACTGTTTATTGAAGTCATAGGTCAAAGTTCAATTTATAATACTAACACAAATCATTAAAGGATTTCATTAAATACTTTATCATGTTTTCATTTTTCTAAATATGACCGATTTTGAGAATGACCCATATAATTATATCTTTTCCGTTATAATAACAGAAAAGACTTGTTAATAACGGAAAAGAAGAAATGGCATATTTTAGGAATATTTACTAATCAAAATCATCAATTTCTATTTAAGGATGCCACCAAAACCATCCAATAAAGAAGCCATGAAAAAGTACCGAGAAAAATACGTAATAATCCTCAAGCTTACGAAGAATCAAAAGCTCGTGATAGAGCCAGATACAGACATCGAAAAGCGGATGGTAAAATACAACCCATTGCCGATTTTAACCCAAGAGATCAGAGAAGTTTAAGAAAATAATGAAGACTAGATAAGCGAAAACGCACATGTTCTACAAATCAACACACTAATCAAGAAGAAAATCTCACGCCTCCAACAACTCCAACTGAAGTACAAGAAAAAAAAATTCCATTTCCAAGTGTACAGAAAAATAATGCAAGGAAACAAGTGAAAAGAGCCGATAGGAAGGCGTACAGAAAACTACAAAAACAACAAAAGAAGATAAAAGACTTAACCAATGAGGTCAGAAAATTAAAGAGAACACTGATATTGGTATTGAAAATTCAACCGCTACTAAAACAAGAAATTTATTGAATTCTGGCGGTAAACCTGCTATAAGAAAAGCCTTATTATTTGGATTTGCTTTAACAGCTGAAGTAAGAGAAAAACTCAAGAAATATTCAACTAACAAACAAGCAAACACAATTCATTCTGTGGTAAGTGGAAAAATTGTCCAATTCTGACCTCTCTTAAACAGAAATATGTATTGGTACGAGATCAGGCATGGATGAAGCTGCAATATTGAATTATATCCTCAAAAGATCAATACAGAAACTTGAAAAAGGAAACCCAATTCAAAGACATTGACTCTTTCAAATTGAGTAAGAAATTGATAAAATGTTCATATGCTGTTATGAGCTTAGTAGAACTGTTATTAAAATCTAAGAAACAGGACAAAAAGTCAGATGATAAAGACAGTAGTCTGTCTTCTTGGATTAAGGCTGGAATGGATGCTCATTACTTGGCCATATCATAATCATAATCAGATTAGACGTGATAGTTTTAAGGTAGACTTAAATCTACAATAAAGAAAATTGTGCAATCCTTCTCATAATACTGATACTGGATCTGAGAGTTTCCACACAGAATTGCTTCCCCTTTGTAGAAAAATGAAGAAGTGATTTGGTTTCAATACACTCAGACAATGCCTTATGGTGAGTGTCTTTCACGAAATTGATGTAGGTCTTAAGGGCCTGTATTTTTGCAGCATTACTTCGAAAATGGTCCAAAACAGTTTGAATGTCATTATTGGTTGTCAGAACACCATATTTAATCACAGATTTGGCTCGTTCCTTTGTCTTCGCCTTTTGATTAGCCTGAGTTTCTTCTTGTTTGTTTACGATTTGCTTCCAACTTATCATTGTTAGCTGACCTACGATACATGAGAGCCCGGAACCTGCCCTTGATTCGTGCTTGTTTCATAACCCTACTGTATTCTTCTTCATTCCTAGGTTTTCAGCCACGAGGCTGTATGATTTCGTCTAAACATTACTCTTCCCTCCGCAGAAATGACCCCTATACTTTCGCTATTTTTCTTGATCCAGTCCTTTCATTTGCCTAGAACTTCATACGCTGTTTGGATGTACCTCCTAAGGTCTATTATATGAATGTCAGGGTCTTATATGATGCGCCAGAATGGATCTGAACACTGTTGAATGTCAGATAGAACTGCCCTCAATAACTTGTTTGAAGCTTTAACATACCCATCTAAGAACATGTCAGTCACTTGCCAACGATGGTAAAACAACACAGCAGCACACTCAAACAGTATGTTGAAACGGTTAGCTCAGAATCATGAATGTGCAAACTGACATTTTAAACTATTTCCTTTCTGTATGTAAGAAAATGTCCTGAACAACCGCTCTTTTGATCCCCGCTAGGGCACAGGGCATTACTCTGGACAGCAGAGTCGATGTGTGCCCAGTTGTATACCCCATTTTTGCCTTGAAATTCTTTCAAATCTTCAACTCCTAATTTACCGTAGGCTTCTCTCCATTCGGTCTCAAGTGTTTTTAGTGAACTGTCACAGTAGTCGGCGAATCCAATTAAAACATGCAAATTACAATAGAAATGGTCTACACGAAGCATTTGGGACTTTTTCATTGTCCCTCCCAATTTTGTACTATTTCTGGCATAATTTCACTTCTGTATGTTTCTAGTTTTTTGTTAAAAGGCTTTTCAGTGGCTGATTCCCCATTGTGTTTTTTTTTTTTTTTTGAGACCAGTTGTTTTTAAATAGTTTCTAAAGTGTTTGTTTCGCCCTTGGGTTTCATTCTCCACAGACATCGCAGCATATCATATCTTCACCATTTTTGTAATCATATGTTTTTTTACATATACAAAACACACGCTTACTGCGTTTAACATCATAATCATATAAAAACGATTGTCGTTTTAAAGTCTTCCTTTTCCTTAACGATATTCTAGGCAATTGAAAACCTAGAAGTAAGTTAACATTGTAGATAGCCATTGCCAAGTTTTAAAAAAAGAATCATATTAAAGGAAAAGAACCATAATTGAACAAAGCAATAGTAACAGAGTTGTGTAAGATAGTTGCAGATGACTTCATTGAATTGGCAACTTAGTATGCCGAACAATTCAATTCATGTTGGTGTCATATTATTGCCACAAAGATTTGGTATCGACAAGAATTTGATAGCTACAGTTAATAAGCTGTGTGTAGAAAAATTTGAAAAATCTAATTTCAAATATGTTGATATTGGAAAAGACATGCTCAAATACGAATATTCAAAGAGATGTCTAATGAATGATGGCGTCCATTTGAAGTATGATTACTTCAATCATATTTTGGACATAATTTGTAAACAAAAAGGTTACGAATTCATTCTTCCACAGACTGGGAGTGAAATTGATAGGGCAAGAGTTTTTCGAAACTCTTGTCTACGTTGTGGATTATGTTAAATTAGAGTGTTCTTGTGCTTACGTACAGGACACATAGATCAGATGTGCAAGTCACATTATGAAAAGTGTAACGGTTGTGGCAATTATGGCCACTTCAGTACAACCTGCAATTTTAAATTTCATTAATTGAAAATGTAGTCTTATGATTCTTTTTTTCACAAATGAATTTAATGGAATGGTGTAAATAAACTGGATATTTATCAGATGTTGGAACTGCTGAAAGCTATAAATTATTCATGGATATGTCTCCAATAATTCTCAGATCAGTACATTTGTTTACACTCGATTCCAGATGAAATGGTACTGTAAAGATTCTGTCAATAGTTTGTTTGAATTGATATAGCTTGGCTATCACCTAGGTCAAAAGTGTGTTGAGATAGCTTGGCTATCACCTGGGTAATAAAGTGATGGTTAAGTGTTTTGATTATGTATTAAGCGTTAAAATCAACAAATCTTCTTTAAAATATACTTTTACAACCGTTCATAGGATTACAAGGTTTAAAGTGTTCTACAAAGTTTATTGGAGTGCATTCTATTGGTACCATAAATTTGATGGAATGGTGTGGATGAGATGGCTATATTATGTGATTCTGGGAGCTATAAAATATTGATCAATATTTCTCCAATAATTCAAAGATAAGTACATTATTTTACTCTCAAATTCCTTATGAAAATCTAAATAGTGATAATGTAAAGATTCTGTTAATGATTTGTTTGACTTAAGATAGCATGACTATCACCTAGGTTATAAGTGTGTTGAAATAGCTGTCACCTAGTTTAAGTAGGCCTACAGAAAAGTAGGACGTAAAACTCAATTAATTTTCATTTGACTTTAGTCGTACGATAATGAGTGAAAAGTGTTCAGCACAGAAAAATGAACGTAATCATTTATTGAGATACTGTGATTAACAAATCTAATACTGATATTTCTTCATTTCATTTCATCTAACCAAATAAAAGATTGGTCCGCTCTTTATGGTTGTTTTAAAAACCGTCCCTCCCCCAACTTATATCATTTATTGACACCCGTGAAAAGTGTAGAAGGAAGGTCCGATTTATTGACTCGACCAATCAAAATCAGATTATTTTTATCATGGCAGAAATAGCACGTGCATGCACGAGATAAAATAGTGTAAAATCACTTGTGCAAGATCAATACTTATTGATGATAGCTCCCTGAATAGAGATGGTCACAAAGTGAATACGAGTAATTTGATGTTCATAATGACATTTAATTTAACTGAAGTTAGAAGGCGAGTTTATTTGGAATTGAAAGAAAAAAAATCTGAGCAACCGAATGCTAGTCTGCATTATTGCACAATGTTATAAAGGTAGGGGTGAATAATTAGTTCTTACACTTAAGGGTATTGATTGGGCTAGCGTTCGAGAAAAAAAACACGAGATGGAATTTTTGCGAATTACTTATTATTTTTGGGCTCAGATTGTAGATAATTATTATTACTTTATTTGTAAACTATATAGAATGAAATAAACCGAAAAGAAATTAGGTATTTCGTTAGTTTTTGCTAAAAAAATTAGGAGAAAGTAGCAAAATGTGTCTCGGTTGGTACAAGATTTCTCAGCCATTTTTTATTGGAAAATTACGATCTTGGTCTTGATTGAAAGCTTATTCATTAAGGATGAAACGTACAGAGAGTTTTTTCAAAAATTCTTATCAGTTTGGCCCCTGAAAAATGATTGCCGTACCTACGTGTAAATTTTCATATTTCCATGGTAACCACCAAAATAATATTTTTTTTGGAAAATCGATCTGTACGTTTCTCGGCAAAGTAATTGTCTAAATTTATGCCAAGATTGATCCATTCACATTTTTTAAACTTGTATCAAAGGTTTGAAATGTCCATTTTTTATGACATGTTTGAAAAAATCTGATTGACATGAAATCAACCTTAAACTATCGAGAAGGACCCTAGATCATCAACAAATGCACAACAAGTCTCAAGAAATCATTATTTCATATACTTATTTCATAACGTGAAATAGCCCAATTAACACCCTTAAGCGTAGACCTCATTAGCATTATTGGTGTGATCCTGGATTGATTTCGAACGAAGAAATTTGTTGAAACTAATATTTAGTCGTGATTTCCTCTTTTCCACTCATAACTATTGTTGCCTACAGAACCTTCGACATTTTGCTGTTTCAACTTTTTATACGCCCACATGAAATGTGGAGCGTATATTGTCGTCACCCATATCCGTCCGTCCGTCGGTCCGTCATGCCGTCCGTCCGTCCGTCCGTCCACAATTGCTCGTAAACACTCTACAGGTCACAATTCTTGACGGATTTTGACGAAACAATGGTAATGTTTATTACCGCCCAAGGATGAACCCTATTGAAAATCAGCAAAATCGGAAAATATTTACTATGAATTATTGCCCTTGTTTTTAAAAACGCGTTCGATTTTTGGCTCGTAAACACTCTACAGGTCACAATTTTTGACGGATTTTGACGAAACTTAATGTTAATGTTTATTATCGCCCAAGGATGAACCCTATTGAAAATCAGCAAAATCGGAAAATATTTACTATGAATTATTGCCCTTGTTCTTAAAAACGTGTTCCAATTTTGGCTCGTAAACACTCTACAGGTCACAATTCTTGACGGATTTTGATGAAACTTAATGGTAATGTTTATTACTGCCCAAGGATGAACCCTATTGAAAATCAGCAAAATCGGAAAATATTAACTATGAATTATTGCCCTTGTTCTTAAAAACGCGTTCGATTTTTGGCTCGTAAACACTCTACAGGTCACATTTCTTGACAGATTTTGACGAAACTTAATGGTAATGTTTATTACCGCCCAAGAATGAACCCTATTGAAAATCAGCAAAATCGGAAAATATTTATTATGAATTATTGCCCTTGTTCTTAAAAACGCGTTCGATTTTTGGCTCGTAAGCACTCTACAGGTCACAATTCTTGACAGATTTTGACGAAACTTAACGTTAATGTTTTTTACCGCCCAAGGATGAACCCTATTGAAAATCTACGAAATTGGAAAATATTTATTATGAATTATTGCCCTTGTTCTTAAAAACGCGTTCGATTTTTGGCTCGTAAACACTCTACAGGTCACAATTCTTGACGGATTTTGACGAAACTTAACTTTAATGTTTATTACCGCCCAAGGATGAACCCTATTGAAAATCTGCAAAATTGGAAAATATTTACTATGAATTATTGCCCTTGTTCTTAAAAACGCGTTCGATTTTTGGCTCGTAAACACTCTACAAGTCACAATTCTTGACGGATTTTGACGAAACTTAATGTTAATGTTTATTACCAATCAAGTATGAACCCTATTGAAAATCGGCAAAATCAGAAAATATTTACTATGAATTATTGCCCTTGTTCTTAAAAATGCTTTCCATTTTTGGCTCGTAAACACTCTACAGGTCAAAATTCTTGACAGATTTTGATGAAACTTAATGGTAATGTTTATTACCTCCCAAGGATGAACCCTATTGAAAATCAGCAAACTCGGAAAATATTTACTGTGAATTATTGCCCTTGTTCTTAAAAACGCATTGGATTTTTGGCTTGTAAACACTCTATATGTCACAATTCTTGACAGATTTTGACGAAACTTTATGGTAATGTTTATTACTGCCCAAGGATGAACCCTATTGAAAATCAGCAAAATCGGAAAATATTTACTATGAATTATTGCCCTTGTTCTTAAAAATGTGTTCGATTTTTGGCTTGTAAACACTCTACAGGTCACAATTCTTGACAGATTTTGACAAAACTCAATGGTAATGTTTATTACCACCCAAGGATGAACCCTATTGAAAATCAGCAAAATCGGAAAATATTTATTATGAATTATTGCCCTTGTTCTTAAAAACGCGTTTGATTTTTGGCTCGTAAACACTCTACAGGTCACAATTCATTATAGATTTTGACGAAACTTACTGATAATGTTTATAACCACTCAAGGATGAACCCTATTAAAAATCAGCAAAATTGAAAATATTTACTATGAATTATTGCCCTTGTTCTTGAAAACGCGTTCGATTTTTGGCCACAATTCGTTACAGATTTTCATGAAACTTGCTGGTAATGTTTATCACCACCCAAGCATGAACTGTATTGAAAATCAGCAAAATGGAAAAATATTTACCATGAATTATTGTTGTTGTTCTTGAAAACTTGTTTGATTTTTGGCTCATAAACACTATACAGGTCACAATTCATAACGGATTTTGATGAAACATACTGATAATGTTTATTACCACCAAGGATGAACCCTATTGAAAATCAGCAAAATAAAAAAATATTTACTATGAATTATTGCTCTTGTTCTTGAAAACATGTTGAATATTTAGCTCATAAACACTACAGGACAATACTGGACAGATTGTGAAGAAACTCGATGTGAATGTTCTGAATCACTTTTGTTGTAACTGTCAAATATATTTGTTTAAAGTCAAAGCCAGTGGCCCAGTGGGCGTATATTACCTTGCCTGGCAAGCTATGTTTGATTTTTGGAGGTTTATTTTTCAAACAAATTTTTAATACTTATTCTCATATTGATGACATTTTTAAATTATTTTTTTTTTATTTCTATGTCCAAGGCGCATAAGCACAATATTTAAGACCATAAATTTAGATATTTAAAATGATCCACTACCATCCACTTAACTTACGAATAGTATGTATAAGGATTGTCGAACCTACCAATTCACACCATGACAAAACTTAGAAAACCATAGATGTTAAATTTTGTTAAATTGTAACTAAAATTGCTTGTTTCATATTAACATAGTAAAAACTTTATTAAGTTGACTTTAAGTTTATTGCCGGGTATCAATAGTTATTTCATCAAGACAAAAAGATCCAGTTTTTAACTGGTCAAAAATCTATTTCAAGCTAAAGATACACTCGACTTCGGGTTATTATCTTATTCATTATCGTGATCGTAACCATGAAATTCTACCCCACCCCCACTGCATACACCATCATATCGAAATCTTTAATTGAAAGCGCAGCTGGACAAATTACTATTTTTTTCATATTTGTCGAAACCTACACCCGCTCTATGTTTCTATAGAAAATCGATCTATAACCCCCAGTCCCATCAAAATAGTTTAATATGTACGACAGAATCAAAACAAAAAGCAAATTGCTGTCGATGTTAGAAATGGAATTGTTGCCTCTTATAATAGAGAAACTGCAGATAAAACATAATTTGTTGTAGTTTGTAGTCTTATTAAAAATATGGTTATGTGCCTTTAGTCAGAATTTTAACTAGGTTAAAGCTTTCCATTCTCAAATGAAATTAGTAGTATGGGGGGTAGTTTGTGTGCCAACCTTTCAAGTGGGCTTCGAGAAATAAGAAATACTAGGAAACAACTTGTGTTGGTTGAGCGATTTTTTTTTTTGCAGTTCTACTTTTTCTCAAAGCTATCTACATATATTCCAGGAATAAACCATCGAAAATACTTACATCAAACAGATAGCCTTCGAGCGACACTCTTTTGCTGCCCGCAGAAAAAAAACACGTCGGCAACACTCACCACTTTTGGATTTATAAAATCCAATACCTTATCTTCGTCAATAGCAAATTTCTGAGTTTCAAATATCTATAAAAAAATATTGGAAATACAAATATAGAATAAGAAAAAGAAAAAAGAAGAAAACATAATCATGGACGATATTTATAACCGTTTCAAAAAGGCTTAGCTGTTCCATCATCCTTCAGGATGAGAGGAACCAAAACATTGCTTGCTGTAGATATTATACTGTAGGATTTTGCCCAATGGTCGCTTTTTGAGGATGCCTGTGTTAACATTTACTTACTTTATTATGTAATAATATTATGTTTCAAAGTATGAACGTTTTGGTCCGTTGAAAACGAGTTAGTTATGATATAAAATTTGTTTTCCAACAATTTCTCTTTGAATTCCTCGGGGAAGAAAATTTCCTTTACCCCCTCCGAGGTTCCAACATGGGTAGAAAAATTATAAAACTTTGACGTAGATAGGTGGAGTCATCTACAAAAGAACAGATTCACAGAAAATAAAAATCGTAATTTCAAACTGCATAGATTTTTTTCTGGATTGAGACATTGAATACAGCAAGACCTATAGGACTCAATATTCATCATTTTGCAGGCATAGCACCCTTTGTTATCCCGTTTAATACAACCAGTAATCGAGCAAGCAAGATAGTTCATACCCACTACAAGAGTCTTCAAGAGAAATTTCCCCATGTTTATAAGCAGAAAATGATAGTTGCCTACTCAAAAAATCAGAACTTTAATGACAATCTGGTTCATAGCAAACTAAAACCAATTATTAATTAGCAGATACTATACTACTCGCCCAACGGGCGAGTTCTTATTTTTTCTACTTTCAGATCACAACAGAAGAAAAGCCTGAATCCAGACCCTTAATCCCATTTTCTCAATAAAGTATTTGTTCCATCCTAGGCCTGTACATTTGGGAGATTCAAACCCTCCCTCCATCGAAATCTAATACTGTCCGTGCCAGGCCAGACCTGATAATTTATTTTGACTATGGGTTCTCTTGTATTTATATATTTTCATTTTCATTTCGTTTTTAAATATTTTATGTATATTTTGTATATGTTAGTATTATGACACTTGTTTATCTGTACATATTAATTACTTTAGTCCAAAAATATATTTTTTTTTACTTCAACCATTAACTATTTTACGATTATCCATGTTTTTCTTTTATGTAAATTATACTCTGAGGTAATCTTATCCTTGTAACTCAGATATAATCAAAATTCATAATTAGTTCTCATTTATTTTGTTCATGCCATGTTTATGTTTTTCTTCATGTAAATTATACTCTGAGATAATCTTATCCTTGTCACTCAGGTATAATCAAAATTCATAATTAGTTCTCATTTATTTTGTTCATGCCATATTTCTGTTTTACTTTTATGTAAATTGTACTCTGAGATAATCAAATCCTCAGGTATGATCAAAATTCAGTCTAATCCAATATCTATATTTAATCACTAATCCTCAATTGATCTAAGATATGACACGATTCACTCAATTAATTAGAAAATCAAAACACTGATTAACTAATCATTCTAGAACTATAAATTACCACCAAAATCATCAGTCTGCACAATTTATCGACACTTGAAAAAGAAAAATATTTCGAAAACCGGTTCGTGTCTATTGTGTAAGTTTTTGTTATTTTTTTTGTTTATTTTTTACATTATTGTTAGCGTTTTTAATATCAAATATATATATTTTTGCATAGCTTTTATTCTGCATCATTTCTCCCGCCCAGTTCGATTTATCTGCATAACCTGATCCCCACACTTTACGCTAGCATATACACTTTTCACCCAATTACATTCCTTGAACATTCCACATCTAACCTCCATTCATTTTCATTATGTTTCGAAACTACAACAACCACTGGCAAGAAGCCAGATATCGTAACACTAATCGTCAACCAAACCAACATCAAGTACCCTACAATGGTCCTGTTTTCCATCGACCTCTACCACCTACTAATCGCCGACCGCCTACCAATCCAACCAGTTATATTCCACCCCATCACCGACCTAACTACAACGACTCCTACCCACCCAGAAATTATCAACGACCTAACCAACAACAGAAACGACCACCAGCCCACAGACGCCAACCAGTTCCCACTCATAAGGAGGAAGAACCCTTTGTTAAGGTGTTCTTCCAAGTTATGCCGTGCCTTCATCATTTGGCCACCCTTAGACTTCAGCAGGAAGGTCAACCTGCCTTCACCTTTAAGCGCAAAATCCATGAGCTGGATAGTTTTATTCGTCCAGCAATGAGAACTTCAGCTGTTGACACAAATATTAGATCCCTCAATCGGACATGGCTCTCTAAGGTGACGCAGGCCCTGATCGACCACTACCAAACCACCCTTCAAGAGAAGCTAGCCACTATCTGCGCAAAGTCTCTTTCTCCAGCTGCCGTCGACCGTATCATATCCCATGCCCTGTCCTGGGCACGTCGCTCATATGGGAAACGCCTTACCCAAACAGTAATTACCCAATTTTACCAAACGATTAACAGTACCAAGGCCAGAGTCACCATATCTATACCAACGGAAATGGATGTTGACCCGAATACACCTGCACCTACTAGGGTCACCACCGTATTGAACCAAACCCCTAAACGTGCCCGTAGTTCACCTACACCTAGTCCAGCAGACGTTGGTAAACGTTCGCGTAGAGAGGGCACCCCTCTTCTCTTTTCTCTTTCAGATTCCTCCTCTACCACTCCATCTGAATCTTCACCTAGGGACTCCTATCTGCCTTCTGCAAATATCTGGACCAACAGGAAACCCCGAATTCTCCGACCAAGTCAAGCCATACTTCCAAACCATCCCCTCCTCGTACCAGGTCCCGATCACTATCTAATTTTCCATCTTCAACTTGTGTACCAGTTCCAATCATCCCGTCGACAACCATTATATCCGCTACCAAACCCTTTTACCATAAAACCGATGACAAATCATCATGGACTCTACCCGCTCTACAGAAATCAACCTTAATTATTGGATCTTCTAACCTGAACAGAATTACCAAAACTGCTTCAGACACCGAAATTCATTCGTACCCTGGTGCCCAGATCCATCACATCCAATCCATCATTGATTCGTACGACCATGTTTTCAAACCAGCTACCGTCATCATTCATGTAGGTCTCAACAACCGTTACCAGTTAGCCAAAACCGCATTTGACCAAGTCCAGAAATTAATCGCCGCCGCCAAACGAACCTTTCCTAAATCCAGAATTTTCCTCACCTGTATACCTATCTCCCATAAAATCACGAAGAAAGCCCAACAGAACCTAAGTACTTTGAACAAAATGATGATGGATTTCAACACCAACGACGCAGCAATCCTACCTCCATACGAAGAAGAATTTGAACCAGTTGATGATCTACATTGGTCTCCTGATACAGCAAACAGCATCTATTTATTTTGGATACACCAGCTTCAAGCATCGAGTAAGTTGTCTTTAAACTAATTACTGGGGATAAAAATACTGAGAGGCCACCACTAGGCCAAACTGTTGTCAACTTGAGCCGTAAAATTCTCACTCCCCTTCAACATTCCATCTTAGACCGTGGACTTAAATTTATCCCGACCCCGAAGGTAGCCAACATTGACTATCTTCGTCCATCTATTGAACGATTTCAACGCAATCTCAGCTGCACTTATTTTTTTCGAAACCACCCCCACGTGGTGCTAGAACAATGTTTATTCCTAAATCCACGTGGAAACCGCCCAAGGCCGCCATCCATCCTGAAATTTTAGAAGTATTTGAGAGTATGAATAGCCAAACAACAAATCTTTCTATTACTAATGAAAAACCTAATCTCACACGGGTAGAACGTGAAGCTTTAAACTTACTTAAGAAAGATGATAGCATTATTATTAAAAAAAAGTGACAAAGGTTCATGTTGTGTCATTCTAAATAGGGAAGATTATATTTTAGAAGCAGAGAATCAATTGAATAATCTTAAACATTATGCCATTTTGCCAGACCCTATTTTTAAGGAAACTTCTAAAATGATTAACAATATTCTTGGAAATCTAGTCAAAGACAGTTATCTCAAACAGAAACAATATGATTATCTGTCTGCCAAACCCGATTGTCGTGAGAGACATTTATACACTTTGCCTAAGATCCATAAGAATCCCACAAAGGAGTGGTTCGTCCCTAATAAAATCCCTAAAGGCCGTCCGATCATATCTGACTGTGGTAGTGAGTCATATGCGGTGTCAGAATACATTGACCATTTCTTACTACCTCTAGCTTGCCAACATAAAGCATATCTTAAGGACACAACTGATTTTGTAAATAAAATTAAAAATCTTCGAGTTCCTCCGAATGCCATTCTGATTTCTATTGACGTGTCTTCTATGTATACCAATATTGATAACACTGCCGGGTTAATGGCAGTTCGTAAAGCTTTTAGTAGAAACCCAGATCCGAACAGACCCGATGATGCAATTTTAGAGCTTTTAGAGATTTGTCTCAGTCGCAACGATTTCACATTTAATGGTAAAACTTATCTACAAACTTCAGGAACAGCTATGGGTAAACGATTCGCCCCTTCATACGCAAATCTTTTCATGGCAGAGTGGGAACGTGAGGTATTACCCCTTTGTCCCTTTGATCCATTATTTTATGGACGATTTTTAGATGACATTTTTATGGTTTGGACTTATTCCATTGAGCAGTTCTGGGAATTCTTTGAAATTCTCAACAACCACCATCCGTCCATCAAACTAACCGCCAACGTCAGTCATAAAAGCATAGATTTTCTCGATACCACTGTTTTCAAAGGAGATTCCATAGCAGAAACCAATAAACTGGACATTAAGGTATATTTCAAAGAAACTGATACTCATCAACTCCTGCACAAAAGCTCGTTTCAGTAGTATACGAAGACTCAATTTGGTCGCGTTTTTCCCCATGCCATTTTCATCCCATGGGGAAACTTGCAACCAAATTGAGTCTTCCCAAAACACACCTTAACACCCTACATTTCATAAAACAGCCTACATTTTTCATAGAATTCTTACGACAAACACCTTCAATAAATTTCCTACATTCCATCAAAAAAAAACATATTAAAAATAGGATGAGTTTAATTTTAAAACATGAACAATACAGATTCGAAGATTATTCAGGCGACGGTATCTTTTCATCTATATTTTCGCTAGGTTCAAAAATAATTCCAAAAGTAGCTAGCTTTGTTTCAAACAACAAATCCCTAATTTCCTCCGGAGCTCAAGCACTTGGGTCCGTGGCAAAAGCAGGAATTAGAATAAACGACGCCGTGAAAAAATCCGACGAACTGAAAGAATTACAGCAAATAAGAGAATTGCGAAACAGGAGAATAGAGCAGCAGGTAAAAGAGGGAAAAGGGTTTAAAGTTATAGGATAAAAATGATAGTCGCTCACGCTCCAAAAACCTATTTTGGTTCTGATATTCAAAAATCATTAGGATATCTTCCTGGATTTCCATGGGCCAAATACTCAGGTGAGAAACATCTTCCAGGTCATAATTATACTGGCCCAGGCACTAGGTTAGATCTACGACTAGACCAAAACGATAATCCCAAACCAGGTGAAGAACCTGTCAATAGAGTTGACGCTGCTGCACTTAAACATGATATTTTATACAGAAACAAAGACATAAACTTTAGACACGAAGCAGACAAACAAATGATAATCGAACTCGAAAATATTCCAAATCCAACATTCAAAGAGAGAATGCAAAGAGCGCTAATCATTAAACTGTTAAAAGCAAAGATGAAATTGGGTATGGGATTGGCAGATGAAATTCATAAAGAATTTAGAAAAAACAAACATTATTTAAAAGTTAAAGTATTTGATAAAGATGAAATATGGTCAGCAGATTTAATTAATATGCCAGTTGAAAGGGGATATAAATATTGTTTAACAGTTATTGATTTATATACACGTTATGCTTGGGTTATTCCTCTCAAAAACAAAACTGGAATATCAGTCAAACACGCATTTGAAACCATAATGAAACAATCTGACAGACGGCCCCAAAAGTTATGGGTAGATAAAGGGAGCGAATTTTATAACAAAAATATGAAATCTCTGGGGTTTGAAATTTACAGTACTCATAACGAAGGTAAAGCTGTAGTAATAGAAAGATTCAACAGGACTCTAAAAAATAAACTATTCAAAAAGTTCACGGAATTAAAATCTCAAAAATGGCTAAAAATATTACCAGAGGTCGTAGACGAATACAATAACAAAATACATTCATCTATAGGAGTGTCACCAGCACAATCCTCAAAGAATCCAGATATCATAAAGTCAATTAACACACAAAGCAACTACGAAAATGAAATAAAAAATCTAAATGTCAAACCCAAATTTAAAGTCGGAGATCGAGTTCGTATTTTCAAATATAAAAGTAAATTCGAAAAGGATATGTTGGTTATTGGACAAACGAAATATTTATCGTAGATAAAGTTAATAGCACATCCCCTCCAACATATGAATTAATCGATCAAGACAAAGAACAAATTATAGGTAGGTTTTATCAAAATGAACTTCAAAAAACTGACTTTTAAAAATGAATGAATTTCTCGATAAATATGGTACCGATACAACCACAAACTTCCAACTTATGAGATGGGCGAATGAGTTAAACATATCACCGTTTTATTATTGTATGAGAGATGAAATAAATAATCTCAAAAGTAAGAAAGGTAAATTCTACGCTATAACAAATATACACACTTCCGATCAGAAAGGTGTTCATCATTCTGCTTTGTACAAAGACTCTAACTTTTATTTTTTCGACTCTTTTGGATTAGATCCCACTGAAGAGATAATGAATATAACTAATCAACCAATTAAATCTTCTACATTTCAAATACAAAAGCCGGGTCAAAAGTTTTGTGGACAACTTTCACTTTGGGTTTTATATCAGTTGAGTTTAGGAAAACAGTTCGAAGAAATTGTAATAAATTTAACTCAATAAAAAATGGCAAATAAATTTGGTTTAGGTGCTTTACCTTTAGATACTAAAAAACCAAACACTACATTTTCAATCAATAAAATCAAACCATATTTTGTGGATCAAATCGGAGACATTCTTCAGGGTGATATTGATATGAATAATTTTGGTATAACTAATTTAAAATCTCCGGAAAACGATAATGATGCTGTTAACAAGAAATATTTAATGGATCAAATAAATTTAATTGAAGTAGATAAAGACCATTTAAAAGATCGAATAGCTGATGTGAAAAGATTCTTCAAACGACAAATAAATAATAAAGATTTTATAAATGAATCTAAATTGAAAGAATTAGATTATATTGATGATGGTAAATTACAAAAAGAAGTAACAAGTTTAAAAAGTTTTATTCAACAACAATTAGTCAATACAGTAGATAAAACTCAATTACAAAATTTAAGGTCATTAATATCTAAATTAGATGACAAGATTACAAAGCAAAAAGTAGATCTTAAACAACTAATATCCAATATTAATCCAGGCATAAGTGAAGACAAATTAACCGCATTAGAAAGTAAACTTAGTGATGAAAGCGAAATACAAAAACAAATAGAATCTATTCAACAAAAATTAATAAATGTAGTAGATAAAAATCAATTACAAAATTTAAGGTCATCAATATCTAATTTAGATGATAAACTATCAAAACAAAAAGTAGATTTTAAAAAACTAATATCCAACATTAGTCCAGGCATAAGTGAAGATAAATTACAACAAGAATTAACTGCTCTGGAAACTAAATTTAAAACTGAATTACAAAACGAACTAAAAACTATTGATGATAGTGAAATTAAAACTTATATTCAACAACAGATAGAAAATATTGATGATAGTGAAATTAAAACTTATATTCAACAACAAATACAAAATATTGATTATAGTGAGATTCAACAACGGATAACTACTATTAATAATGAAGTTTTAAAACAGGAAACAAATATAACCACATTACAAAATAATCTCAATGAACTAGAATATATTAAACCCTATTATTTCTTTCTTCCATTTTCTAAAGACTATAAAGATTATTCGGTGGAAGAAATCACTGGAGAATTCATTCGTGGTTATAAATATGGGTTTAAAGTAAATATTAAAAAAGATATAGATACTCATAGTGTGACTCATTTTGAGGGGAATACTATAATTGACATATTTTTTCCTATGAAGGTAAAAGTCGATTTTCCAATTCATGATCGAGTCACTGGTTATAACTCTCTTTTATTTGTTCACTTTATCAAAAATGGTAACAACGTAGATACTAAAGTATTTAATCCTTGGGGGGGAAATTTTAATATTTCGTCAAATCAGTTGTATATAGATAACCTTAGAATCTCAATCGAGCCGAATGATAAAAGAGGGCCTTATACATTTCAGTTATTTGATATGATATTGGAAACGGAAACTCCACCATCAGTAAACATAATTAGAAATCCAAAACCACGAGAAGAAGAAACACAGATTTATGAGTTTTTACGAACAACAGACTTTGAATATGTGAAACTATATTTTGTTCATAATGATCTTTTCTTCTCTGTTGATGTTAATAAAAATCAACAATTTAAACATTTTCCAATAGCATTAACAGAAAATCTATATGTATCATATTTTTTCATAGAAATCTCTATTGAAAAAAAAACAAATTTTTTTGTTTATCGGGATAAGAAGAACAAGGAGTCAAAACAAGAAGCATTCTTAGTACAGGTACATGTCACTATTGTACAAAACCCTAAGAATGTACGTAGAGCATTATCGGAAGTTCACTTAATTTAACGTTTAAAAATGGAACAAGAAAGCAGACAAAAATACATGATAGACAAACAAATAGAATTAAAAGAAAAACTAAGACAATTTAACAAATGCAGAAAAACATGGAGTAGAATCGATTCTGTTTTCAAAACATTAAGTACAGTTTTAACAGTAGGAATAACGGTGGCAACAGCTGTAACCGGTGGATTAATGCTTCCAATAATTGTCCCAACTGTATTAGCTGCGTTCACTGCCGTTCAAACTTCATCTTGTGGTTTGATAACTTTAGGTTTTACATCAAAACAGAAAGCTCATTATAAAAGGAAAATCGAAATTTTAAATGCGTATCTTAATAAATTGTTTATTTTTTTCGAAAGATCGAGAGAAGACAAGAACATAACAGTTGAAGAATTAGAAAAATTCAATGAAATTTTAGATAAATTTAATGTAGAAATGTCATCAATAAAAGTTAAAAATTCATAATTAAAATAGATACTTAAAAAAAGAAGATGGAAAATATTGAAAATTTAAACAATTCTTTTTCAAAATTATTCAAGGCAATACCTACTTTATCTTCGCAAGAAAAATTCAAATATCTAGCCGAAAATGTAGAAGAAGATGAAATCAAAATATCAAATATACTTTTTTCAGAATTAATCAAGAGAATAACTATTCTATTTAACGATTTTAAAATCAAAGGTCAAATTGAAATAAATGGTCAAATATATGAAGTTGGGGAATATAAACAAGACATGAGATTATCTGGATTCAATGCTCAAACTTTCCAAGTTATTTATTCAAAGATGGATGATAAATCTGACGCATCTGATTGGTATTTTACAGGAGAGATTTGTTTCCGCAAAAATAATTTTAGTATAATAAAAAGATCTAAAACTGGCAGAGGTGGTAATTTACTTAAAAAGATAAATGAGTACAAAGGCAAAAATTGTTTCATACCAAGCGATGGTTATTGTTTTATAAAGTGTGTAAATCACTTCATGAATAAAGACTTAACAAAAGAATTTAAAGATTTCGTCAATAGTTTTCAAAAATCAAACCGAAAAGGAGTTATGACATCTGCTAGAATCTCTGATTTCAATAAGAAATTTAATACTTATTTTCAAATTTATATGCCCGCACATAGACATTTTCAACCAAAGAAAGTATCCGAAGAATTAGATTGGGTATTTTATTTACACAAAGAACATTTTTGTTTGATAAGAAGAAGTAACAAAAAGTTAGGCATTCAAGAAATAGAAGATAATTACGATGAAAATGTATGGAGAACCTGTGGGGATGATGACGCACTAACTTGTTTTGCTCAATTAAAACTAAATGTGATTTCACACCCTCATGATGATACTTTATACGCATGGGATTGCGAAACCTATAACGAAAATAAAGCCATTCCTTATTGTTGTACTTTAGTCAATTTGGAAAAACTAAGGAAAAAACTAGAACTAATTAAAAGAGTATTCCCAGATTTAAAACCAACTGATCCCATTCCAGAAGAATATTACAACAAACTCATGACTAATATAGTAGAAATATTTGTAGGAACAGATTGTTTTGATCAGATGTTGCGTCGTTTAGGAAGAGTAGATGAAAAAAGATTAACCTTAATTTCCCATAACGGGAGTGGTTTTGACAACTGGGTTGCACTTCAAACCATTGATAAACTAACACAATGTCCACTAGTAGCAGATAATAAAATTATATCTCTTCCTATATCTAATCCATATACAGAAGAAAGATTGCAGAAAAAATGGAAAAGAGAGAAAGAGATATCTGATAAAAATAAATATTTACAACATATATCTCTCACTTGTTCCTATCAACATGAAAGATCTAGTTTGGCGGCATGGGGGAATTCGTCTAATCTACCGATGAATTTGAGGAAGATTGTCGATATTAATATTGCAAAATACACCAAAGATAATTGGGAATTTTTAAGACGCGAATGGGAACCGTACGCTAAAAGAGATACCTTATGTCTCGCAGCTTGTTTGATAAAATACAATCAAGCAATGAGAGAAACTGTCTTCCAAAACGTTTCAAATAATCTTACGGCTCCATCTTTATCTTTAAAGGGTTGGTATTATTTATATCATTACGATAAAGAAATGGTTGAAGAAGAATGGTACGAAACTACTAGAATGGTTCTGAAACACACCGAAAAGCAAAACATAGAAAAAGTTTACTCGCATACTCACCCTTTTATAAGATATTTTATAAGACAAAGTATTAAAGGAGGAAGAGTTTCAGCAAACAGAAAATCATTTGAAACGAACAAAATGGATGAAATTTGTGATGTATTAAAGGAATACACAAAACTTGAAAGCAATAACATAATTGATTTATTTAAAGAATATAGTAAAAGTGATACAGATAAAACGGAAGTTCACTCGAGACTTAAAAAAATAAAATGTACTAAACTGATGGCATTTGACGCCAACGGTTTGTACGCTTCCGCTATGACAGAAGGTGAATATCCAAAAGCTGAAAGTGCAAGAGCGTTTCTACCAGAAGAAAATAGAAAATTTGTCAAGCTCTTTAATGAACAGAAATTCAGACCTAGAACTGCTATTTTAAAAGTCTGGTTTGAATATCCCAAAAACATGTTCTTCCAACCCATACCAGTTAAAGATAAAATCACTTTCACGAATAAAGAAGGTAAAAAGGAAACTGGCACTAAAATCAGATTCAGAAATGGTTTCTGTTCAGATGTTTTAACATCAGTCGATATTCAAGAAATAGTGAAAGCCGGTGGACGAATTATTAAAATATTAGATGGTATAGTTTACGAAGAAAATTTTAAAAATCCACCCTATAGAGATTATATTTTGATTTTGAAGGAATTAAGGAGTAAATACAAAAAGGAAGGGGATATGGTTGCCAGTAACTGCATGAAGTTGTTAGGTAATTCCTTATACGGTAAATCTATTCAGAGGGATAGAAATACCTCATTACACTTATGGAATGGAGAAACCTTTCGCCTTAATTACGACAAACACGTCATGAAGTATGACAGACTAAATGATAGTCAATACATTGTGGAGATTAATGACGAAGAAAAAGAGTTTGTTCCTCCAAAGGATTTTACGAGATTAACACCCACTCATTTAGGTACGTTTATATTATCACACAGTAAAAAAATAATGAATAATTTTATTCACGTAATAGATGGTTTTTATAAACCAGAAATATACTATACTGATACCGATAGTTTATACATTTCTTCTAGCAATTGGGATAAATTAAATGAAGCTGGGTTGGTGTCCGAAAATGAGTATTGTAAAGGAAAGAATGATTATGGTGATGGTGGAATTATATTTGGTTTATATTTAGCGCCAAAAGTTAAATACAATATCATTCTAACTTCCGACGGTGTTCTAAAAGAAAAGAAAACGTTTAAGGGTTACTCGAACTATAAGGTTAAGGTAGAGGATTATATTCAATTAGCTAGTGGACATGACATAACGAATGAATTCGATAAACCATGGGGGAAGAGTTTTACTAATGGAATAGTTATTCCTAAAGAAAAACAAACTAAAAAATTTAAAAGTTATCTGAATCTCATAAAGAGAAAAGCACCGAACGATGAAGGAATCATGTATCCTTACAATGATAAAGAGGAGATGTCCTTGGATGAAAACTATGAATTTGATGACTTTGATTATCTAACTCTTCAAGAAGAATGTTAATTTTTTTGTTTTAAATGAAGTTGAATAACAATTTCCTCGTTACCAAAATCTATAAACCTATTTTTGCCATCTTTGATTTCCAGATTTATATCTTTGATCATAAAGGAATTAAGTGGTAAATACGTAGTTTGAAATGGTTTCTCTATAATTCTATATCCTATCGGTACAGTGAACGTTGGAAGACTGTAAATAATCTGACGTTTGTATTTATTGAAAAATCCACCGTTTATTAAATTGCAATGTATATTGATCACATGGACATCATTCTCGATATTAGCTTTATTTGGTGCTATAGTTGATTGGGTGTATACTCGTTTATCAAATCCTAGTAACGTATTCAATGAATTTTCTACGTTGAAATCAACTTGACTATTATTTCTTAATATCAATTTCAATTTGTTCAAATTTAAATTACCTTCGAATTCAATATTGTTTTTACCATTGACACTTCCTGCGTATTCAGATAGGTATTCGTTAATGGCTATGTATTCGTAACTTCCTGGTAGTAAACTTATGGTTTTGAATGTTGCTCCATTATCTGTTGATATTTTTATTTTGTTATTATCTTCGTTGATATTTCTAATGGAATTGTAAACAGAGAAATACTTTAATCCCAATTCATATTCTTGATTTCGATCGAGTTCATACTCATAATCTAGAGATAATTTAATGTCTGATTTATTTGAGGTGATGACGAATAGTTGACTCATTTTTAATAACACTTTTATAATCATTTTTATCTATGATACCTTTTTGTAGGAGTCTTTTTAATATACAATTTAATTCATTATATTGTCTGTGTGATTGATGTCCTTCCTTCATTGCTGCTAATATTATTTGTAATCTATTAAGCAATTCTTCGTTGTTGTCGGATAAAAAAATTACACCATCTCCTGTATGTCCCAAAAAGTCATCGATTTCTTCTATAATATCATCAGTGTAGTTATCATCACTACCATCGGTGTTATCATCTAATTCTTTTTCCAGTCTTCTTAATCTTAAAGTTTTTGGTCCTCCTGTCCTTGTCGATGTAAGAATTTCCACGTATGAATTCAAATCTTTGAAATTATAATCTTTATCATACCCATTCAAAAGATTAATCATACCGGGTGTTAAATCATATATAGCGTCTATTCTGTCAATCTTAAATGTTGGGTTGAGTTGATTGAAACGTATCCTAAAACCGTTAAGAATCAATCCATCCTGATCAATTGTTGGCTTTATTGTTTTGGCTAGGGTTGGATTTGGATTTGAAAAATAACGTTTTATATCATCTAATGTCCTGATTACGATTCCATCATCTTCAATGGGATATTCTATTTGTGGAGGAGATGGTGGTTGTTGAATTTGTTGTTTAGGAGCTTCTAATTTATTCTTGATATCCTCTTGACTTTTTAATATTGGTTTAAATAAAGTTTGTAGATTTTCCGTTAATCCAAGTTGTTGTAATCTGTTATTTTCAACTTGGGTCTTTATTTTATTCTTAGCTTTGATATATTCTCTATTTCTTTTTAAAATATTATTCCATTCCATTTTTAAAAAAATAAATTAACATATGTTGATCATTACTCTTTCACCCGCAGGTTTTCTGGTATTAACGAATACATATCCATGTTCCTCTGGATTTCTCCATTGAGCTTTACAAACCTTTTTAAATGAATCTCTGTCCATTCCGTGATTTATCGACTGTATGATTTGAGATAAATCTTTATCGTTTAATTCAAATAATAAAAAACAATTAGCATTTTTTCTAATAAACATAGAATCCATCCCGTAAAAAGATTGGGATTGGTATAAGCAGTGACAGTTGTGATGTCTTCCCTTCGTGAAGAATTCTTGTTGAACAGATTGATTTTTTTGCGCTACGCAGTCGTCAAACAATATTAAGTTCTTTCGTTTACTATCAATATTAGACAAGTCCAGATCATTTACATTTTTTGTCAGAAACACTTTTATGTCAGTTGGATTGAAAGATGGATTCTTTTCTTTTATGAAGTTATCTAAGATATCTTTTATTTCTATCTCATCGTTGTCCTCGTAATATTTAAATAATTCTTGAACATATTTCTTTGGTAAATATTCTAAAGCTTCGAGAAATTGATAATACGGTTGTTCTGGAGTTGTTGTGTAGATATATAGAGAATCAAAATCTAAAAGGTTGGGTGTTGTCAACATGTTAAAAGTGAGATGAGTTTTCCCAGAACCGGAACTACCGCATATACACATGAGCATTGGATTATTAGGAAATATTTCTGAATGATTAAATTTCTTTCCCATTTTTATGTACCAAAAATTACACCTTCTCCTTTATACTTTGAAAGATATATTCCTTCTCCAGTGTGTATATTTTTAAAAAATATTCCATTACCCTTATGTTTGACTTTGATTTCCCCTGTGTCAATACTATCCACTAATTTAGTTAATCCTTGTTTGACAGTTTTCTTAGTTTCTTCACTAAATCGTTTTCCAAATTCTTTAACTGTACCTAATATGTCTGCTACTCCCGACCCTTTTGCTAACTTTTCCATTTCCAAATTATGTCTACGTTTTTCACTTTTTTCAGCTTCGGCTGCTTTCTTGGCATTGACGGCTTGAACTATTCCTGCCGTTCCGCCGGCCGTGGCACCGGCTGCGGCCAAACCTGCAAAGATCAAGGGTAGGAAAGGTAAAAATCCACCTGCCTTTATGTTCTTGTCAATTCTTTCTAAATCTATATTATCTCGCACTTTACAGTGTTTATATGTATCAATAAGTTTTTTAGTTTGCTGATTCTTTTACCATTGTAAGTAATTGTAGTTGGCTTTTCTGTTTCGATAGCGTCTATTATTCTTTTTACTAAAGTTTCGGGTTTCATTTTTAAGGGATTAATTTATTCTATTCGAATCATCCGTCTGTCGGATATTTTTATTATATGTTTTGCTTCTTCCAATAATAAACAATAACCGGTTACATCTCCTTGTGTTTTTTCGATATGAATATTTATGTTTACTCCAGTTTTGAAAAGATCTTCTTGATGAGCTGATAGATCAAAACAGAAGATTGGGTGATTAATTGCAAAATCTACATATCCAAACTGAGGTGGATTTCCAAATAATTCACACATATTTTTATAATTTCTATACAATTCATTATAATCCTTTGTGGATGGATTAATAGTTAAAGGTTGGTTATGATAATTATCGTTGTTTAATCTTACTTGAACTTTACGGATTATAGGATCTTCAGTTTGGTTCTTTGCCACTCTAAAGATATTGTTGTTATTTGTCTGAGAATCTGGTAAGTTCTTGAAACCAACTATTAAATATCTTGCTGGTTTAATGCTATTAGTGATTGGCCATGTTGTGGATTCTCCAGTTAAAGTCATGCTCCCTACAGTGTTGCGACGAAGAAAAGCTATTTCAATGTCTTTAGTTAACGAGTTGAATATTCTCGTTTCTACTTCAATTGATGGTGTTATTACGGGTATGAAAAGTTGGAGATTTGTTATTTCTAATTTTGCATTTGAATTAGCTTCTCCAAAGAATATCTTATCGTCATTAATTTCTCTTTGTAAATGAATTTTAAATGGTAAACCTATAGAAACTTTTCGATGTTCTAAAAGACCGAATAAAGGATATAATTTCCAATTTACGTAATTACCCCATCTATTATCCTCAACAACATTATTGTACTGATTTACTCGTTTGTCAAACCCATGGTTTACTGCTCTACCGATTCTCTCAATGCTATTTCTGGCAATGACTCTCATTCTAGCGACATCAGCATCGTTAGCTACAGTTCTTACTGGTTCTTTTAAAACGTTCCCATCACCAACATCGGGTATCCAACCCGAGACTGAATCGTAGTTTTTGGGGTAAAGAACTGTTTTCAACATTGTGTCAAATTCTCCAGGGTGTTTGATGGTTTCTATGGGGTTTGATCCCGCTTCCAAAACCATTTCGCTAAATAAAGAAGGAAAGAAATTATTTTCTAATGTTGTATTAGTCTGTGGGACTCTATTTTCATTTGCTGTTCCGTCCTTGATTTTGAAATCGCATCTGAAATAGGCATCGGAAAGTAATAACCAATTTGACAGACTATTGATCTCGAAAGTGACCCTACCACCATCATTCAATTGTGATTTAGACCCCACAGATGCATTAATAATAATGTAATCCTCTTTCTTACGATTAAATGAATAAAGAATTGGATCGTATAATCTAAAAATTGGATCAAGAATTTTATTTGCCATTTTTAGAGGAATTATTTTGATAAAATACAATACATTTACTATATGCATATGTATCAGTAGGGATTGAATTGATTCGCGATCTGTTCTCCACCACCTAGCTCTCCAAAGGAACATCAAGGCACATTAGACAACACAAAAATCACATTCCCGACCTATTGCTCTCTTACCCAACCACATAGTAGTTCACCATTGGACCACAAACCGAACACCCAGATCGTCTCGAGCTAACCCACGAGCTCTACTCTACCAGCGGAGTGTTGTAATTCCCATAGAAGTAAGCAATCAGAGCCGAACTTAGCGAGTTCCTGCCCCCACGATCGACTGACTAATTATTGCCAAAGTACGTACTTTTATACCCTGTTATGTTATGCACTGCACGTTTCATAACAACTTGCTGATTGACTTAAGCATATTTCCGATTGAATGTAAAAAAGCGAGGGACACATATTTTTGTTAAGTCTGATCGTTTCGGATTATATAAAACAGGATGTAATATTAATATATCTTACTTCCTTGTGTTAGAGACTAATAAAATGTGTCTACCGGATATGATATCACCTGACATAGAAAGCAAATGTAAACAAGAAGCCATTTTGAATAATGTGTAATTTTTATTGTTTTTTTATCAATTATACCGTCTAATGAAGGGATAATAGGATTCTGATTAAGTTATTTTAATAGTTCAAGATGTCGGGCAATGGAATCTATCTATCAAATTATGTTTCTGTGTGTGGGTTACTAGTGCAACTTATGTCTGACCTATAAAGTCAACAATTGTGTATAATTAACTTCGTGTGTGCTATTATGCCTCACCCCTCAAACCACTACAGATTGACAAAGGAATGTTTCTGTGTATTGTTAGTGAATTCTATGTTGAAACACACGTCATATTTTACTTCCTTATATTCACTACAGACTCATAACATCACATCAAATCATATTGGACTTCTGAGCAGAGATAAAAATTTGCCCGAATTCCAAATTATTTAATCACATCAAATCATATTGGACTTCTGAGCAGAGATAAAAATTTGCCTGAATTCCAAATTATTTAATCACATCTAATGTATATAATCATTCATATGTATATAATAATAAAGCATATAATCATTCACATAATCATAATATTCATAATGTATATAATATCTATAGTGATAAGGAAGATGTTGAGTTTTAACATGAATTCTCAATCAATTCATAAGATAAAAGTTTCCAATCTGTAGTGATTTCATGTAACCCTTTGTTAATTCTCCGAGACTTTCGAATTTTTTCGCTCTGAGAATTGACCTTAAAAGGGGTATACATGAAAAATTAAGGTATTGAAAACCCTATCTGTTTATTCTACAATATTTAGTAGGATTTACAACCAAAATGGGGGACATCAAATTCAATACCTAATTGGAGGGAGGTAAATAGATAACACGAAGAAAAAATATGGTTTTGTTGGCTTATAGGTTAACATAGGGTACTGAGTCATTCATCTCAGAAACATTTAATTTGAGGAGATGATTCCAATGTTTGATTATTTTGAACTATTGAATTTCCTTTTCAGTTATTCCCATGATTCCCTTCTACAGATAGAATAATTGATAAAAAAGCAAAATCCTTCAAAATTCTCATCTAAATGGCTTTCTTGTTTCAGCAATGTTGAAAGGAAGATATGTAGGTATTAGGTAAGTATTAGGTAAGTATTAGGTAAGTATTTTAAGTATCCATCAACATGAGTAGCCAGTCCACGTTTCATGTTTAGAAAAATTAATTGTGGTCTGAAATATTTTTTCCAAGAAGAGTTACCTCACTTTAATAAAGGGAAGGAATAAAAAACCAGACCACATCAATTTTTTTTTGGTGGAATTAATGTTTTAATGGGGTTTTTTCCTGTATTGTTCGTGTTTTAAAATTAAACTCATCCTATTTTTAATATGTTTTTTTGATGGAATGTAGGAAATTTATTGAAGGTGTTTGTCGTAAGAATTCTATGAAAAATGTAGGCTGTTTTATGAAATGTAGGGTGTTAAGGTGTGTTTTGGGAAGACTCAATTTGGTTGCAAGTTTCCCCATGGGATGAAAATGGCATGGGGAAAAACGCGACCAAATTGAGTCTTCGTATACTACTCGTTTCACCCAAAACATACCTTTTCCGGTATTATTAAATCACAAGTTTTACGATTTCACCGAATTTGCACAAGATCCTCTGATTTCAACCAAGCCTGTACGATTGTTTTCTCAAAACTGAAAGAGCGTGGATACTCAAAACGATTTTTACGAAACATAAAAAACTCCACTTTAGCGCAAATAGCAGGTTTAAGGTGTGCCCCATGTTTGTCAAATAGATGCAAAACATGTCCCTTTGTAGCTGAAACACATTATTTTATGAGTAGCTTTACTAATAAAAGGTATCCGATCCAGGAGCATTTATCATGTGATAGCTCAAATGTAATTTATTTAATTTCATGTCAGAAATGCCCCAAACAATATGTAGGAGAAACTAAGAATAATTTACGCACTCGATTCAATGCCCATAGATCAGATATAAAATTAAAGAAAGACAAGCCCGTTTCTAATCATTTCAACCTCGATGACCATTCAATAAACGATCTCACCCTAACCCCAATTGAACGTATAGAAATTGATTTACCGGAAGATGAAACCACCAAATTCAGACAATCCAGAGAAGCCTACTGGATTGAGACATTGAATACAGCAAGACCTATAGGACTCAATATTCATCATTTTGCAGGCATAGCACCCTTTGTTATCCCGTTTAATACAACCAGTAATCGAGCAAGCAAGATAGTTCATACCCACTACAAGAGTCTTCAAGAGAAATTTCCCCATGTTTATAAGCAGAAAATGATAGTTGCCTACTCAAAAAATCAGAGCTTTAATGACAATCTGGTTCATAGCAAACTAAAACCAATTATTAATTAGCAGATACTATACTACTCGCCCAACGGGCGAGTTCTTATTTTTTCTACTTTCAGATCACAACAGAAGAAAAGCCTGAATCCAGACCCTTAATCCCATTTTCTCAATAAAGTATTTGTTCCATCCTAGGCCTGTACATTTGGGAGATTCAAACCCTCCCTCCATCGAAAACTAATCTCTAGGGCATTAACACGAGCATGAGTTTAGTGTTGGTGTTAGCAGCCATTTTATTTCATTTAAAATGTTTTTTATACCGGTTGATCAAGCTATTGGTGTACAAAATAGAGGTGAGAATTCGGAAAGGCATCCTGCTACAAGTGCGGAACCGATTGAACGTCATATCCGAGTGAATCAACACGAATTAGATGAGTTATCGGCTGAGTATCATGATTTTAGAGATGGAGACCCAGCAAGGAAACAAATGCGTGTTTCTCAAAAACGCATGGAGACATTTTTTGTATATTTGGCCTCAGGTGGTTATTACAGAAATGTTGGTTTTTCCAGTGGCGTGGCTAAAACTACTACCTTGTTATACGTCCATGAGGTTGCCGATTTTTTCTTAAGCATTGCTCCAAGATTCATCAAACTACCACACCCGGAGGAATACCCTAATTTAACAACAACTCTTAGAGATGTTGATGGTAATAATAAAGATATCATACTCTATATCGACGGTGTAATCATTAGGATTCAACGCCCAGACCATGCAGGAGATGCTTATTATGTGACTCTATTAATGTCCAGTATGTTTGTGATAAATACAGAAGGATTCGACATGTAATATCTGGACTTCCTGGTTCAACCCACGATAAAATTGCATGGTCTCCTGAATTCATGAAGTATCTGCACACACTACCGAACGATGTCGTTGTTTTAGGTGACCCTGCTTACCGTAATTTACACCCATCTGTGATGCACACATTTACTGGCGCGAATCTGACCCAACAACAATTGCAATTTAACGACACTTGCACACGACAGAGTCAAATTGTAGAGAGAACTATAGGTGCCACAGAATTAAAATGGAGGATTACTCAGATGAAAGAAAACAGACTTGCTGCCAAAAAAGGACCAGATTTAGCATCAAAATGTTCCATCGCTGCATGTGTTCTTCACAATCGTTACACAAACTTTTTGTTATAAATATACTAATGAAATTAAATACGGTGTGAAATTAATCATCTTACGGCAACGATTGGTGTTCAAAATGTAGTCCTGTCAATGCTGTAAAATAAATAGGACATTCTTCCTGGACCATGATTGTCAACATATCATTGCAGACATGTAAAATATGCCCTTATATGTATTCAGTAATACATTAACTTATATTTATATGTGCTTGCCGGATGGACAAGGTTTTTTTTTCGTTAGCGAAGCAGGATAGTACATACTTCCCGAACACCTGCCGCCACTCAGCATTTATCAACTCACCACCCCCTTTATAATATACAAAGATAGCTAATTAAATTTAATTGATATACTAGTATTTATCAATACACAACACATTTCATTAACAAATACAACATAAAATAAAAAATATTGTTTTTTGGTACCGGTACCCATGAAATAATAAGATATGCGACATGTGTCTTTGTCTAAAATTTAAGAAAATTATTACAGTATTTAATTAGGAAACATGAAACCTATATTTTCTTATGATTTCTGTATTTCTGGATTAATCTGGGTTAGGTGTTTGAGAAGCAAAACATAAATTTTCCACTACTTCTAAGTTATGCACAGTCATATACCCCATTCGTATCATCTTCAGTTCACTGTGCATCCATTGGAGATACTGCTGTTGCAGATCAGTAGAGGTTTCCAAAAACTTCTTTGTGTGTTCTGCTTTCTGTTCTTTTTTGTGGTGGAGATTTGCTTGATGATGAAGCTGATACTGGTACTGATCTGACTGTCTGTTGTACCCCCTTCTCTGTCATTACAGCCAATGGTCTGACATTACTTCCACTTGGAAAATACAAGTCCAAATAATCTTGATAAAGCGTAAATACTATTTCAGAACCCCTTAATTTGGGAACAACATCTTCTATGCCTTGACCTGATTCTTTGGTTTTCCTGATAATATCACGAAACTCACGGCCCATATTTTTCATCACATTTTCCACCACTGAACCATCCGTGGGTGGAAGCATCTGTTCTCCAACAAACGTATAGAATTCTGCCGATTTACCTCCTTTACGGAGCTTAACAAATCTCCCATTGTTCCTTAATAGAATTGTCAGCATTGTTTTCAGCTTGTCTGATGTCCATATATAACGTTTTGGAGCCATACCTGTAGCCATCATTAAACGATGTTTAAACTTCGATTTTAATCAATTAAATGAATTGGGTCAAAATTTAAAGGTTGCATGTGTGTTTTAGGTCACGTGCATTTAAAGATGTTTTAAAGATACTTTCTATCAGATTATTCTGCCGTTCTACCAAAGCAACGCCCACTCAAAATTCCTTAAATTTGAATAATGTTTGTACTTTTGGCTACAAAAAATGCCAAACTATTTAGTAAAAATATTGAACGTTTTCGATATCGAGCTTTTGTATGTTATCTTTTAATGAGAAAAAAATCCTTCAGAGTGTCCCTTTAACGAAATCCCAGTATTGAACATTTCAAATATCTAACGTAAAACTATAAGTAGAATAATACGTACAGTTTCCTTGACAACGCCCCTTTACACAATTACAGCCTGTAATATAATGTTTACTGTGTGTTGTTGAGGCGCGTATCTCAAGCGAACAGGACATGATTACGCCTGTTGAACACCTATGTTCACTACTTGCGTTTATCAATTTAACCTTACTTAGAGTGCATATAACACTAAGTTTGTTTTACCTCGCAATGAGGGGTGTGGGGCAAAGCAGGGTATGCTTACCATTCTAGACACCTATTACCACTTTCATTATGAAATACCCCCTCATTTATTGATATATGTATGCATATGAAAAATTCATTAGCTGCTTCCAAAGTATTGCCAAAACAAAAACAACGTCCCGACTCAACAAAATTGGTATGTCAAAACGTATCTTTGCACAGCCGAGGACACTTCCCAGTCGGTCGGTCAGGTGCCAACAAAATTATTGCTTTATGAGCGAATGGTCTGAAAGTGACCTTCGGAGATCTGTCTCAAAGATACACATTTCATCAGAAGGGAATGGGAGGGGGGGGGGGGGAGTTAGGGGTCTCATTTCTTTAACTGAAAAACATCGAACATGATTTCATACTCTGCGCTTCCCCCACCTCCCTTCCTTCCTTTCGAATTTCTCAAACCTGGGGGACACAAGGCGGCAGCAGAAGACACAATTCAAATGAAAAGTAGGTATGTTTTAATTCGTTTAGCACACAAATAAATTTTAAAACAAATTAGAGAGCTCTCTCCGTCTAGTAGTGGACAATTATCTTAGTCGAAAGTCAACGCCACAACAGGCCGCTCTACCGAGTACAACTCACACAAAGGCAAAGCCTAAATGGCAATAAACCACCAAGCACCAACGCTTTCAATCCCGGACCAACGTTCCTCTCGTACTAGTCAGTCCTACCCGCTCGTAGCCGCTCGTTCGTAAAGAGTTCCCTACCAGTAGGATAAAACTAATCTCTCACGACGGTCTAAACCTAGATCGGAACACCCTGTCCCTCAATTAGTGAATTTGAGGGACAGGAGACCAAGCTTGATTATATCTTGAAATCGCGCAGCCAATTTGGTTGCGTTGAAATATTCTTCCTGAAATTTGTTTCTCTAAATACTGGCAAATTTCTTTTATGTTATGATGTCAGCTTTATAACAACCATTTTTTCGACAAAATAAAACAATAATTGTCGTCTCTAGGCCCTAATCTCAGTTAAAATATTCAGACAGAGAGCCATTTAGTAGACCGACAAGTTGACTCAAATAATCTATTTTAACTGAAATTAGAGACAACAATTATTGGTGTTAATTAAAATGTAATATTTGATTCGCGTAACACCAGAAATACAATATTAACACGAAGAATGAGTTCAAATGTCGTGTTATATGTCGGTGTTAACACTAACACGGAACACTAACAGGAGACTTGGACCTCACCCACTGTATTTCTTATTCTTGTTCTCAAATTTTCCAAGTAAAAAACCCTCTACGAAAATGTGTTTTTTTTAATAATCAGAAAACGAAGTCGGACTGCTTGAGTAGGTCTAGGCCTATTTAAAAGTATAGGCAACAGTTGGTGGACAATTTTCGGTGGATTACCTTTGTTTGAGTTAATAAATGTTATATTTCAACAGAACATAGCTAAATCACAATTTAACTGTATCTACCATTTGTTTTGTTTAGTCCCGTTTCTTTCCCAATTTGCCTACATTATAGCTTAAAACAAAAATGTTCATCTTTTTTTCAGGCTAAGTGAGGGGTGTACGCATGTTGCCGGTATGCTATTTGCCATGGAGGACACACACAAGAAATTCCAGTAAATTCAAAATCTTGTCAGTGGAACAAACCTAGTAAACGGAAACGCACGAACGATACTGTTGACAACATGACTTTTAAGAAATTCAAATACGGAAAGCACTCGTATGATGAGAAGAAGATGAGAATCTCTCACAGGTAAACTTGCCAAAAACGCGACAAACTACGCTTTGTTACATTTAGTTGAGCCAGAACTAGATCATGTTGCGGTCGAAAGTGATTTAAATGTCGGGTTTCATGAAGTTATAACTACTTCAAAACATAATTACTTTAAAACACAACAACCAGTTATCAATTTTGACCAGTATGTAAACCTTTAGTAGGAGATCAACCTATAGGTCCCGTGACCAAAGTCTGGGAACAAAGGTTTGAAAGTGTTTTTGTGTTCCCTGATGAATACCGAACAATTTTGACTTGGGCTGCCCCCTTGAAAATGTCAGGCATTTCCGGTAGGGGTCAACAAAGGTCAAATAGGGATCAAAATTCTAATATAGTCTTAGGGTGTCGATATGCATATCAAATTACTCGTAAAGTCATGAGGATTCAGAAAATATATAGTTTGTTATACCTCCGACCTTAAATAAGGGCGCTACGGTCAAAAACGTCCCAAGGTCAACGAACTTTTGACAGAGGTCAAATTTTAACATTGTCCGATTTGAATGATTTTAGTGTCTAATTATATGTTTTCTGACATGGCAAATTCAAATTTCTCACTCTTGGATGGTTCTGGGTAAATTTTACACTTATACAGACCCTTCTCGGATGGTTATCAGTACTGTAGGCCTACACTAATACAAACCGGCCCGGATGATCCTGGGTAAACTGTACACTAATACAAACTTGTTCTCGGATGATTCGTGGTAAACTGTACACTAATACAAACCCATTCTTGGATGGTTCTTGGTAAACTGTACACTAATACGAAACTGTATACTGATACAAACACGTTCTCGGATGATTCTTGGTAAACTGTACACCAATACAACAAACCCATTCTTGGATGGTTCTTGGTAAACTGTATACTAATACAAACCCTTTCTTGGATGGTTCTTGGTAAACTGTATACTAATACAAACCGGCTCGGATGATCATGGTTAAACTGTATAGTTATACAAACCGGCTCGGATGATCCTGGGTAAACTGTACACTAATACAAACCCGTTCTTGGATGGTTCTTGGTAAACTGTATACTAATACAAACCCGTTTTCGGATGGTTCTTGCATGGTAAATTTCGTATAATGAAAACCCACTTAATGAACGAACCCGCTATCAGCTGGTTTTTGTTAAAATGTTTATTAAAACCAAAACCCACTCTCGGATGGTTTTTTAATGGTATTTTGTTTATTAATTAAAAAACCCTCACTTTGATAGTCAACTGTGTATTACTACAAACCCATTCTTGGATGGTTCTCAGTAAATTGTGTATAGATGAATCAAAACACACTTTTGGACAGTTCTGGACGAACTTACAAACTTCACTGCTTGGGTTGGGGATGGTTGCAAGGGGGGTTATCTTTCTTAAAATTTTCTTAGGGTGCAACTCGTCAAAATTACTTGCTGTTGAAAAAGGACTGATATGCAAAGAAATTAAATTGTATTTTTTTGCTGTATAATTCCCCAAACCCTATTTAAGAGGTGGACGTTCTCAACTAAATTCTGTTCGTTCGAAAAGGCATCATATACTAGGAAATCTATTCCAATTTTAATAAAAGACTAGAATCGTGAGACGATACTGGGCAGTGCGCATCCGGTTTCGTCTATGGGTGAAAAGTGTCATTTAAAATCCATACATATAAATTGTTTTTATTCGGGAGTGAAAAGTAGAATAACCAGTGATAAGTCATTTGATTAAAAAGTTGTTGTTTTTATGTATGTACATTTTTATACATCATTGGAAGTAGAATAGTTAAAGAAAATTTATTAATATTTTTCATATGCAATATCATACATATGAAAGAAATGAAGTGAAATGAATGGAGTTTACGTCTTATTTTTTTCTGCACTTATATGGGCTAACTGAGGACGGGCAATTGCCATGCAGTGTGCATTAGCCTGCTCTTTTTTTCGATTTCCAACTGTCGAGGGGTCTTTAACGTGCACAGCCAATAGCACACGGGACCATAGTTTATTGTCCCATCCGAACGACTAGGCGCTATTTCCATGTCAGCCCCTCCGACCTGCATCACTGGCGGGATTCAATCCTGGACATTCAGGATGGCCCGCATAACAGCATTACTTGATATGATATGTAAATGACATTAGAATTCTGAGTGCTAACTTTCTTAAAAGTTCGCAGTTCAGCTCGTAATTTGTCATATTAAAATGACCTTAGCAAAAAATTTATATTATTATTTTTTTAAAAAACATTTTAATGGTCAACGTTTTTAGACATACAGTTTTAAAACTTTTTTTTTAATAAATGACAGAACCAGATTTTTAAAACGAATTTATTTATTTTGGCATCGGATCGTTATCTTCTATATTTAGATTTTATTTTTTCATTTTTATACGCCCACATGAAAATGTGGACGTATATTGCCGTCACCCCTGTCCGTCCGTCGGTCCGTCCGTCCGTCGGTCATGCCGTCCGTCCGTCTGTCAACAATTTCTTGTGTATGCAATAGAAGCCAGAGTTTTTATCCAATTCGAATGAAACTTGGTATGTGTATTCATCTTGATAATATCTCGGATGAGTTCGAAAATGGCGCAATTCCAGTCGTCAGTTTATGAGTTATTGCCCTTGACTTAGTGAAAAAACGTTAAAATTAACTTGTGTATGCGATAGAAGCCAGAGTTTTTATCCAATTCGAATGAAACTTGGTATGTGTATTCATCTTGATAATATCTCAGATGAGTTCGAAAATGGCGCAATTCCAGTCGTCGGTTTATGAGTTATTGCCCTTGACTTAATGAAAAAACGCTAAAATTAACTTGTGTATGCGATAGAAGCCAGAGTTTTTATCCGATTCAAATGAAACTTGGTATGTGTATTCATCTTGATAATATCTCGGATGAGTTCGAAAATGGCGCAAATTCCAGTCGTCGGTTTATGAGTTATTGCCCTTGACTTAGTGAAAAAACGTTAAAATTAACTTGTGTACGCAATAGAAGCTAGAGTTTTTATCCGATTTGAATGAAACTTGGTATGTGTATTCATCTTTATGATATCTCGGATGATTTTGAAAATGGTGCAATTCCAGTCGTCGGTTTAGGGGTTATTGCCCTTGGCTTCGTGAAAAAACATTGAAATTAACTTGTGTATGCGATAGAAGCTAGAGTTTTTATCCGATTTGAATGAAACTTGGTATGTGTATTCATCTTTATGATATCTCGGATGAGTTCGAAAATGACGCAATTCCAGTCGTCAGTTTATGAGTTATTGCCCTTGACTTAGTGAAAAAACGTTTGAATTAACTTGTTTACGCCATGGAGGCTAAAGTTTTTATCCGATTTGAATGAAACTTGGTATGTGTATTCATCTTGATAATATCTCAAATGAGTTTGAAAATGGCAAAATTCCAGTTGTCTGTTTATGAGTTATTGCCCTTGACTTAGTGAAAAAAACGTTTGAATTAACTTGTTTACGCCATGGAGGCTAAAGTTTTTATCCGATTTGAATGAAACTTGGTATGTATCTTCATCTTGATAATAACTGGGATAAATTTGAGAATTGTACGTTTCTAGTCATTGGTTTATGAGTTATCGCCCTAGACTTAGTGAAAAAACGTTAAAATTGTGTACATGATAGAGGCTAGAGTTTTCATTCGAATTGAGTCATCTAAATATCAGCTCAAATAAGGGCGATAGTGCAATCAACTTTTTAGAATATTTAAATTTGCTGAAGTGGGCGTATGTTACCTTGCCTGGCAAGCTATCTTTACTACATAATTTAAAACGTTAAAAGCGGAAGTGACAATGTAAGAATGTAAGCACTTGCAATTGTCAGTTGAGGGGATAGAACTGCATTTGAACATATAGACAACAAACATTTGTCAGTTGAAGGGAGAGAACTGCATTTAAACATACAAAAAACAAACATGTAAGTTTTAATCTTATAATTTGCAAGCACCGGTTTTTTCAGATCATTTGAAAAATTCTTAATATAGTTTAGTAGGATACAATTCTCCCCCAAAAATTTCATTGTTGTATTTTAGTTTAATGATATTATAAAAAACCATTTGTTGTACATTATATCAAAACATTGACCAGTGAGAAGCGTTAAATGAAACAATACACTGTACACAGTACACTGATCCTGAAGTGTGTGACGTGCTGAGGGGATGATACTTTGTAACACAACAACGTAAACTCTCACATGCCATCAGGTATGGGAAGATGTAATGACCCTTCCTATGCGAGATTAAAAGGTAACGAATGTCCATTACTCTTACCCCCATCAGTGATGCAGGTATAATGAATTGAAGGGGGCCCCAGTGGCTTAGTGAATCAGATGCCTGTTCGCCATCCTGAATGTCCAGGGATGAATCCCGTCAGTGATACATGTCGGAGGGGCTGACATGGTAAGGGCGTTCAATCGTGGGTGTAAATAAACCGATGTGCTAATTGGCTGTGATGTTAAAGATACCTCGACAAATGGAAATTGATAATAATATCAGACTAATGCAAAATTTTCCTCATTGCGCACTGCATGGCGTTTGCCCGTCCTCAATATAGGTGCAGAAAAGCAAAGCAGGACGTAAAACTCTATTCATTATATTTCATTTTTCAAAAATTGGATATTTCCACTTCCACTGTAATATATTTTTTACGGGTCACATTACATTATTTCTTTTTTTATGATGACCATTTTTAACATAATGCAACCAAATATTTTCAAATATCTCCAAAACTAAGGAAGTTAAAATTACAAGATTACAAGCAAATGACGTCAAAACCGGAAATAATATAAAGATTCTAGAAATATTTTTTTGTTCAGAATCAAATTGTCTATCTACCTGTAAGTTTTTAGATCGATCGAAAAAATTTCAAAAAAACACGCACGGTTTCAATGGAATTTGACACAAAATTTGCAAGTTTTAAAAAGCGCAATTTTGATTCAAATATATTGTGTTATATATCATTTGAAAGAGCACATTTAGCATAGTAAAAATGAAATAGAATTTGTGACGTATGTAAATTAGGTCACGTGACAGAGCTCTTTAAAGTTAAAAATTGCAATTTTCAAATGGCGATAAAACCGGAAGTAAACATCAGAAATCGGAAATGAATATATCATCTGATAGATCTCGTCAAGGGCAATAATTTTTGTACAGGTCAAGAGGTCATCAAAGGTCAAGGTCACTAGATATGAGCCTTGAAAGTTTCGGTCATTACTGAAATTCTTGTTCCGGAAATATAAAGAAATTGAAATCGAAATTCAAAAATCTACAACCTACATTTTTTTTGCAATCGACTGCAGAAGTCGTAGATTTCAAAATTAAAAAAATCCGATTAACCCTCGGTTCTGAATTAAAATTTTAAGAAACATAGGTCAGTTCAAGATGGCGGCTGATCCCTTGCACCTGGATAAAATTTCATCATTTTATTTTTTATGTATGACCAAATCTATGATAACAAAAAAATTTTTTTTCAAATATCTTCAATATTCCGGAAGTTGAAATTGAAAGTTTAGAAGCAAATGACGTCAAAACCGGAAGTGATATCGAAACTTTATAAATTGATTTTCTTTGGAAATGTATATGTCTATGTTATTGAAAGGTTTCAGATCGATCGAAATAAAATTGCAAAAGTTAAAAAAAATCCTTTAAAAAGTGCTCCAAAAGTCAGCTACAAAAGTCAAAATATGAATTTTTCAAAATTGCAATTTGTAGCTATTGGGTTAAACAAATGAACCAAAAAAGACCGATCACAATCTGTTGGAAAAATGAGTTGAAAATGGAAAAACCCTGAAATACGACTTTTTAATATACGTCATTTCCGGTCAGGCAAAAATACGCCATTTTACATTTAAGCAACACCGAGCAGTTAATCATCGCAGGAAATGATGTCAAGTTATGTGTGGTATGTGCAGTTTTGGCTGGGGAGCGTGACCAGAAATAGACAAAAAAAAAAAAAAAAAAAAAAAATAGTCAATTGCAAACCAAAGCAGTGCGTTCGACAAATCGAACGCACTGCAAAAAGATTGGGATTAACCCATGTCGTTGTAAAAGCCATTAAATAAGCTGAACTAAGCACGACAACACGAACGCGCATTGTTTACCGTGACGTCCGCAGTGACGTTATAAATAAAGAGCGCGTAATCCATGCTACACTCTCATTAAGACTAAAATGAGTTTCTCCAAGCAGATCGACCTCTCTGACAAAGTAAGTAAATAATCTCCAATATTGGAGAATAATAATAATAATAATAATAAACTCTTTATTTTACATGGGTCAGAATTAGGCCCTATACCACGAGTGGTAATGGTGGAAATAATCTAATTGGGGAAAAAATATAAGACTGTGATTAAACTAAGGTTTAATACAATATCCTCCAAAAGGATTCCTTAAATAACACAGTTGGAGAAAATCTTCAATCTCGAAATTGGAGAAAGATTAAAATCCCCCAACCATTGGAGAAAGTCCCCAAGCGTTGGAGAAAACCCCCAGGCGTTGGAGAAAATCCCCAAGTGTTGGAGAAAGTCTCCAAGATCAAAGTTGGCGAAAATCTAAATACCCATTCTCGAAATTGGGGAAAAATTAAGGATGGAGAAAATCCCTCAACCGTTGGAGAAAACCCCCAACCGTTGGAGAAAACCCCCAACCATTGGAGAAAATCCCCAACCGTTGGAGAAATATTAAAATTGGAGAAACCTTAATCTTAAAGCTTGGAGAAACATTTCTCCAAGATCAGTTAAACAATCATAATTATATATCAACATTTAGGTTGAAGAAAACTTATATATAAAACAATAATAATATAAAATAAGTACCGTAACTTTAAGTTACAAACCTTGTATACTCAAATATAAGAGTAAGATAATAAAACTTACGCATATAATTTAATAATAAATTAATATTTATAATAATAAACAATTATAATTAATAATTTAATTCCAGAATTATATTTTGGAATAAGCTAAATAAAGATATTTGGAGAAGCTGAGAAGATACCTGTTTGATTTGTTTCATTTTAGCGTTTGGAAATAAAAGTATTGTTGTTTATTTGTGTGTTTTGATTTCTCTCCAATTTTGTAGCATTGTAGGTTTGATGTTGGACGGGTCCTTACATTTATAGATTGATAACAAACTCTCTTCATCCTGACAGATTCTGGGATTTGTTACAACAGCCAATAGCACACGGGGCTGTGCCATCCGAACGACTAGACGCTTTTCCATGTCAGCCCCTCCGACTTGCATCACTGACAGGGGGAAACCGGGTTGAAAAATCCGAAGGTATCATCTCGACCCATGCCGGGATTGAACCCCTGGACCTCCAGGTTAGCGAGCAAGCGTCTAACTCACTGAGCCACCGCGGCTCCCGTACTCGATAGAAGCTAGAGTTTTTATCCGATTTGAATGCAACTTGGAATGTGTATTCATCTAGGTAATATCGCGGATGAGTTCGAAAATGGCGCAATTCCAGTTGACGGTTTATGGGTTATTGCCCTTGACTTAGTGAAACACGTTAAAATTAACTTGTGTACTTGATAGAAGCTAGAGTTTTTATCCGATTTGAATGAAACTTGGTATGTGTATTCATCTAGGTAATATCGCGGATGAGTTCGAAAATGGCGCAATTCCAGTTGACGGTTTATGGGTTATTGCCCTTGACTTAGTGAAACACGTTAAAATTAACTTGTGTACGCGATAGAAGCTAGAGTTTTAATCCGATTTGAATGATACTTGGTGTTTGTATTCATCTTGATAATAACTCGGATGAGTTTGGAAATGGTGCGATTCCAGTTGTTGGTTTATGAGTTATTGCCCTTGACTTAGTGAGAAAAAAAACCCATTAAAATTGACGTGTACGCGATAGAGACCAGTTTCTTTAACCGATATGAATGAAATTTGGTATGTGTATTCATCTTGATAATATCCCTGGATGAGTTTGAAAATGACGTGATTCCAGTTGTTGATTTATGAGTTATTGACCTTGACTTAGTGGAAAAAACGTTAAAATTAACTTTTGTACACGATAGAAGCTAAAGTTTTTATCCGATTTGAATGAAACTTGGTATGTGAATTCATCTTGATAATATCTCGGATGACTTTAAAAATGGCACGATTCCAGTTGTCAGTTTATGAGTTATTGCCCTTAACTCAGTGAAAAAACGTAAAATTAACTTGTGTACTCGATAGAAGCCACAGGGGCTCGTAGTTATATTTTTTTTAAATATTGTTATACGGTTATAACAGAAATGAGAAGGGAGGACACTATTTTTGGGGTCAAAATTGAAATAGAAATTCGGCGCCTTTCTTCACCTCGAAAATGGCTAAGTCTTTTGTCTAACCGGTATATTTAGGTAAATAAAACAGATTTTGAATGATAGACTGGTTTACGACGGAGTAATTACCGTTTTTGTGTTCCAAGCGGAGCGAACATGGTCCGGACAACTTCATTGTAGGTCATTTTCCGGTAGCTTCAAGACGAATTACCAGGGGAGTTTTCATTGGTCCAAATTTGAGTTAATAATTGACGTCATTGTATGACGTTCAGAAAAATAAATTTCTATTTTTATTTGGACCAATGAAAACTCACCTAGTATTTCGTCTCGAAGCAACCGGAAAATGACCTACAAAGAAGTTGTCCGAACCATGTTCGCTCCGCTTGGAACACAAAAACGGTAATTACTCCGTCGTAAACCAGTCTGTCATTCAAAATGTGCTTTTTTTACTTAAATATATCGGTTAGACCAAAGACTTGGCCGTTTTCGAGGCGAATAAAGGCGCCGAATTTCTATTTCAATTTTGACCCCTTCTCATTTCTCTTATAACTGTATAACAATATTTAAAAAAAATATAACTACGAGCCCCTGTGGATAGAAGCTAGAGTTTTTATCCGATTTGAATGAAACTTGATATGTGTATTCAACTTGATAATATCTCTGGATGAGTTTGAAAATGGCACGATTCCAGTTGTCAGTTTATGAGTTATTGCCCTTGACTTAGCGAAAAAACGTTAAAATTAACTTTAGTACACCATAGAAGCTAGAGTTTTTATCCGATTTGAATGAAACTTGATAAGTGTATTCATCTTGATAATATCTCGGATGAGTTCGAAAATGGCACGATTCCAGTCGTTGGTTTAAGAGTTATTGCCATTGACTTCGTGAGAAAAAAAAACTTAAAATTAACTTATTTTTAATCTTTTCTTCAGTTATTCTATGAGGTTTCTTTATGGGAAAGAGCAAGTGGTTTTGATCCGATTAATATGATTGTACGAGATAAACCAGCATGGATTACACTTGTAGGTGGAACTCCTTCATCTTTAACCCCGTATCCTATTGTTTAAAGTTAGTGGTTCCTTTGACATTAACTCCTTATCATTTAGAGATCCGGCCTATTTTGTGTCTGGACAAATCCATGAGCAATTTGAAAATTGGGAGCATATTTTTGATCAAGTGAAGTTTGGAAATGCGGATAAAGTTTAAGAATTGCTAAAATTTGGTATTAATGTTAATGATTTTTTTCGACCATTTGCTGGGAATTTCAAGGGTAGGTCATATGATTGTGATATCCCTCCTCGGCACTTCTCCAATAATTCTCCAAGAATCATATTGATTTTATTCCCACTGGTGCTGTTAGGTTATTGGGCAGGATTGGGGAATGCAAAAGATTGGGGAATGCAAGATGTCAAAGATAATCATGCCATTAACAGTTGAGCCTAACAAGTCTCGGTTATGCCACGACGAGCGTTTTATAAAATTGATGGATAGAAGACTCCCCGTTTCACTTAAATACTCTCAGGGATGTTCACAGAATGGTTGATAAAGGTGCCTATATGATTACGTGCGACGAGAAATCTGGCTATGATCATGTAAAGTTAACTGGGGCATCCTAATCATATTTTGGAATTAATTTTTGGGGTTTTGTTTGTATACTCTTCCATTTGGTTGGAAAGCGTCTACTTTTATATACCAATCTATTGCTTCCGCTTACCTTAGAGAAAAGTCCATCTTAAACTTATTATATATCGACGATGGGTGGGCGGTTTCATCATTAGTAGATGAACAAGATTTTAATCAGGCGAAGAGAATAGCCTATACATTATCTCTCAATAAATGTTCTCTTGTGCCTAAACAATGTTTAAAGTATTTGGGTTTTTATGTAGATTCAGAGAAACAGGCTTACATCTTACCAGATAACAAAAGACAGGCATTTGTTGAGTTGAGAGAAATTATTTTGCATTCTGGGAAAGTTGATTTGAGCACACTTCAACGTTTTAGTGGAGACTGTATTTCTATGTTAGTTTTTGTAGGGAAGTGAATAGGGCAAATTTACAAAGTACTAACAATTCAAAGCTGATTAATATAGATAGAAGTTTGAAGCGTGACCTGGGGCATTGGCGTTTTCTAGATACCTGGGAGGGTTTTGGAGACCTGAATATCATAGATGTATCAATTCGTCTACAGATTCGTCTGGGTATAAGTATGGTGCTGTCGGTTGTACTGATTGTCAAAATGTGGAGCTGTCAGGGCGCACGTGTTTCTAACACAAGCTAAACCTATTTTTCGCTTTGTGTTTATTCATTGATAAAAAATTGTCCAATTATTGATTTCTCTCTTAAACAGAAATATGTATTGGTACGAGATCAGACATGGATAAAGCTGTAATATTTTGCAGGGACCGTGCTAGCGATCTTTCTGTAGTCGTTTCTCAGGAGATGCGTTTTGCATGATCAGTCAGGGTTGTTGCGTCACCAAAGATGATGATAAAACTAAACAGAAAAATATGTCGAATGGTTAAAAAAAACCTGGGTTTTGGTTTTAAATGTCGTTCCATATTAAATGACTAAACTAGATCTGCTCACTTAAGAAAAAACGAACCGAAATAGAAAAAACTAATTAATTTATTACATATTGACTCATGATCATCTTTAGGCCCTCAAACAAATTGGTTTCCTAGAGCTACGTCTCGCATCTCAGTCCACATCTGTGAAAACTAACCCACTACTGGAGAGGTTCTCTGATAGTAGTAAAGATGTTGATTCTTCCCTTCACTTATCGTATAGTACCCTCCACCTCTTGAGTCCCAACAAACAGATTCCCCTTGCGTTTCTACCACATACGGAAGATCTTCCGGTGGATTACTTATAGCTCCGACGTAATCTCCGTCTGGCACATACCAGTAATAGACATGGTATTTGTATTTAATCAACATTTCTTTTCAATCTGGTGAAATGTCACCACCCACCGGATCATGTTTATGTCCGGCTTGAGTCAGCTTCGCCGAAGCTAGAACCATCACAGTTTTGCCACTACTCCATCCGGATTTGTCCAATTTGAATAATTTTCCATGACCACCACTGACCTTAGAGACCTGGGGCCTGTTGTCAGAAAGTTCGTATCTCTAAGATATCGTAAATGTCGTCATAAATGGTTAAGTTTACGACAATGCCGTTGTCAGTAGATTCGTAACTTTATGAGAATCTTAACGTTCGGATATTTTCACTTAAAAATCATAAATATTTAAGACCGCTCTGGACCGGTCTTAACTCTATGATTCTCGTAAATTTATGATAACTATAACACATTTTGCGATTTGTCATGGAAACTTGGCAAAATGGCGGCTGTTGTGTTGCTCCAAAGACGCCGAAGAAATCCAGAATCAATCATTTACACAACCGAGATGCCTTACACTCGTCGATTTACAATGGATTTTTTGAATGGTTTAACTGAGGTGAAGTGCGTCCAAGTTTTCCGTCTCAGCAGAAACGGAATATTCAGAGTTCATGAAATTTTAGAGCCAATTTTGACTAGGCCAACGAAGAGACATCGATCTTTAGAATCTATCCACCAAGTAAGTTTACTTCTGCCATTAGAATTGCCTCTTTTAGGGATTTCACGTTAATTTGAAATCGGTACCACTCGTAACATACATATGGAATACATGAACATATTCAGAAATCTTGCAATAGCGTTTTCAAAATTTACATTTTGGACAATGACTATATCTGATACCTCCAACACCCTTGAAATTTCATTAAAACAGTTTTTCTTGAAGATATTTTTCAAGCGATTTTGAACTTTATTTCAGGTATGTGCCTTACTTAAGTTTGCAGGCAGTGGCTGTTATCTTAATGAAGCCGGTGAAGGTCTCGGCCTTGAAAAAAGCACCGTATCGCGAATTGTGGCTACGGCGACTGATTATTTCTCGACAAGCGCTGGGCAGTACATCTCCATGCCATCCATTGCGAGGGAGTTAGACGAGGTATAATGCAAAAGTTTTATTTTAGACGAACCACTGGACCACTATCAAAGATTTTATACTACCACCCTGTCCCCGCCGGTAATTTTCCATTGAATTGCATCAAGAAGTTACCAACATCCAGTATTAACTGCATGTCTTACAGTAATCTTTTGCATAACACTCCATAGCAGGATCTGCAAAAAGCGAAATGATTTTTCTTGCTATTTTCTCTGACTCTGGGCTCTATTTAATGAATTAAAAAAAGCCATTGGAACCATGTCGTCTGGATGGTAATGAATGGTATGATTTTAACATCGTTATTCTTGATCCTACGTTTTTCTCGTGGGAGGGAAACCTGCAACTACCTCCGAAGTTTTACGATAGACTTGCTTAAGATACAAAATAGTTTATTTTATGTTTAGATCAAAGAAAGCTTTTACAACACAGCCCCGTTACCAAATATCATTGGAGCAATTGATGGTACACATATGCTAATCAAAGGACCGGAGGCACCATTTGACGAAGCTGTGTTCATTAACAGGAAGGGTAGCCACTCGATTAACTGCATGGTGGTAAGTAGGCCTAATGGTTTACACGATAGACGTGTCAAAGTAAGATTGCGCATTAAGTCCCACATCCAAGGCGGAAAGATTGAGGTAAATGCCTTGACTGAGCCAAAATCCTTTAGAACTGGCTCGCGGTGATATTTATACATGACCGTAATCAGCTGGTGTAAACTAAATGGGGGAAGGGGACCAGGATTCTCGAAACAATTGTGAATATGTGTTCCGTTTGTCTGACTCCGCCGAGTAGGAGAGGCCCCGTCCCCTGCGCCCGTGACTTGAATGATATTCGAAATTGATACTATTTCCCCATTCTGCCTCTCAAATAACGTTTTGCTGACTAATAACAACACATTTCATATCCTTGTATTTTGACCTTTTAGGTGTGTGATCATCGTATGAGAATTAGGGCGTTGAAGGCGGACAGTCCTGGCGCAGAACATGATAGTTGTATATTCAACTTTTCCCGGCTTTGTGATCGACTGGAATATGGTGAATTACGCGGAACTGGGATATTGTTAGGTGATAGTGGCTATTCCATCCGAACTTATCTTTTTACCCCCCTGTTACATCCAACCTCAGCCAACGAAAAGGTCTTTAATAAACACCACAGAAAATTACGATGCATCGTAGAAAGGGCAATAGGTCTTTTAAAGTCACGATTTAGATGTCTTCACAAGTCGGCAGGGTGTCTCAATTTCAAACCTGGAAGGGCCAGTAGGATAATTAACATGTGTGTTATTTTGCATAACATTTGCATAGACATGAACGAGCCAGAGGTCAATATAGAAGAGGAAAATCCAGACGAACCCCCAGTAAATGTGTATTTTGATGATAGGCATGATGGAATTGAGGCAAGACAGAGAGTCATTGATGCTTTAAGATAATTTATTAAATCTAATCTTCTTGCAGTAAAAGTTGCTGTAAAATAAAAGAAAAACACCTGCTATTAATTATTCAATGTAAAATGTTACCCTTGACCTCTTCTTGTTCTACTGCGAATATTGTATCATTCTGTTATTTTAAATATTATCATTATTTACAATTTATTGAAAATATAGTGAATGCACTTACATAATTGTCATCGGGGGATAGGTGCTTTTTCAACTCTCCTAAGATGTCTTTTTGAACTTTTAATCTGAAAGCAAATGCATTCTACAAATTGGTACCTAAAGATAGGTTTCCTTATTTTCATTTTTGAAAATTAAAATGATAATACTTATATGAATAGAAAGTAGAGTTCCAACGACAAATACCAGTTTGTCTCACATGTCCATAATTAACTCGTCATTTAGAGAATTACCAAACGAAAAAGCCTTAAATTTAATCAAGAGAAAACTAAACTTTCTCAAACCTTTCGATTTAGGTCCAATAACATCCATTTTAAGTTTTAACAAAATTGGTTGCAAACTAAGAGTAATAGCATATTCAAGATTTGGGGCAAGGGCAATAACTCTGCTTCTAACGATCGAAAATAGCTCAAATTCGAACTTGATCTTCGTTTTATGAATATGTATACACAATCAAATTTCATTTCAAAAACTCTAGTTTTTAGAGTGTTTACGAGCAAATGTTGATGGACGGACCGACGGACGGACGGACAGGGGTGCCGACAATATACATCCTCATAGAGAGATGAGGGCGTATAAAAATACATGATAATTCATTAGTTTCAAATAATTTTCTTAATTTGACACTGAAAAATAAGGAAACTCATCTTTAATTCTTAAAGTTCATTAACCATTTCACAGTGGGGTACATATAGTATTTGATATGAAGAATATCATTTAAACCCAAGCCAGATTTAGATTTTCTGTTATTTATAGTTTTGGGTAAATATTCAATACTAAAACATTGTTGAACTTACATGTCAACTTCAAACTTTCTCCTCTCATCCCAAGCTTTCTTCATTATTTCATTTCTAAAATATAGGAAAATAGGCAATGCAGCTTTCATTTCTATGAGTAGTCGGTTGAAAGACTACCCGTCTATACAGCCATAATCAGACTTAAACTGATAATAAAACATCTGTATTTTTCCTCCTAAAAAGCTGATGGAATTGACTCTAGGGATTTCAGCTTGAAAACTATCACTCTCTCTTAACTAACAATTTTCCTGGTCCCGACGACTGTCTTTTTTGACATGTTTTACGGTATTTGGAAAGGAGGATCCTTTAAGATGGGTTCCCTTATTTTCATTTTTGAAAATTAAAATGCTAACACTTATATGAATAGAAACTAGAGTTGTTCCAATGAAAAAATACCAGTTTGTCTCACATGTCCATAATTAATTCATAATTAAGAGAATTACCAACAGAATTTCAATCGTCTGGCAGATAAAGAATAGTCAAAAAGACCTTTTTTGTTCATCTAGACTGTACATACATGGCCATTTTTGATTGGTTAAAACTCTTAATTATATGCGATAAAAATATAATGATATGATTAATTTGACACTAAAAAATAAGGAAACCCATCTTTAACCCACTAAAATAAGACATGTTCTAATACCTTTCCTTATCCACCAATATCTGCTCTTTCATGAGCTGAAACAAACTATCCTCATCTGTTTTCTTCTTTTTTTTTTCTGGTGATGCAGACTAATGTAAGAAAGGATAATTATAATATATATACGAATGTGAAAGAATCCGTTAATGTATTTTGATGAACCACTCATAATAATATGACACAACTAAAAACATATATAGAATTATGTGAAAACATATTATGAATAATACGGTTGAGAATATTTTGAAATCTTGCTTAAAAACTGAATTAAGAACTTATTTACCACGGTTGTTACTGGTGCTGCAATAGGGGTGGAGCAGTCTCTCTCTACTTCCTCCTGTAGGCCAGAATATAGAAAATATAATTAAATAACGTGTGGAAAAGAAGACGATAATACAAAATAAAATGGTTCCAAACTACAATAACCCACTATTAATTCAATTTCCAGCAAAGAAGTTTCTTTTTTTATCATGACAAGGGGTAGTAGCAAGGTTCTATTTCGCTACAGATCTATATCAAGTAATCTACCTTTATGCTCCAGAGTAAAAAACACAAAAAAGGAACAAAAATACCTGGTCCAGCGTTATGTCAAAAATTGGTGGAATGACTGTTACGTGCTTGGAACCTGAAAGAGCAAATATATATTTTTAAGCAACGGATATAGATATGTTGTCGAGTGATGATAACAAAAATTATTTTTCAATTATAGGTAAAACACAAAATACAAGTTTATTTACTTCATTCTTGAAAAAGGAACATGCTAAATGACAAGATTGAATCAATTACCTGACACTTCCAAACCCCCAGGTATCCCAGTCAATATTTCCTGGGGCATCAATTTAAGCACCTTCAGATCAAGTTCAGAAGCCTCTTTTGGAGCAGGTCCACCACCAGTTCCATTTCGATACCTTAAACAAGATAAATAGATAGAAAGATAAGTAAGTTCTAATATACCGCATATAAAATTTGGAGAATCATTTTTTATAGATTATAAGCATTAATTAAATCTTACTCACTTTATTCTCTCCTTCTCTCTTTTTTTGGCCTCACTCTTTATGTGGCACCACTTGTTAGAGCACTAAAAATTAAAATTATCTTGAAATTTAACCTACGTCTCTGTGAAATCATACTATCACCCTAAAATTTGTAGATTAATCGTTTCCGAATTATACAAATAATATAGCAGACAACAGACATATTATAGGCTAACAAATGGGAAGGATGTCAGGCATATACCGTCGGGATGTCGGGAAAAATTGGTCCCCCAACCCCGCCCGCTCATTTCAATGATAACAGACCTTCACAGTTTCAAGATTCCCCAATACATGTACTTTATTGAATACGATTCGTGATATATGAAATACTTTCAGTATTGGAATAAATTTCAGTAAACGAATGAATTGCCATAATTGAATAGTATAAATACACAAACCTCATCAGCGGTTCTCCCAAGACCCCTAATAGCATTTATCCTCATAGCTATATCTTCCCAAGATTGGTTTTTTTTCAACTGCGTTACACTTTGGGAAAATTTCCCAAACAATATTTTGTGATATTTCTCAACCCCTTCCACAAGTTTGGTTAATTCCACTGTGTCCCAGTTAGGACGTCTTTGTTTCTTTGTCGAATTGGATGAACTTGCCATCTTGTGATGTTCATTCTATGTGAGTGTGACGGCTTTAACTCTCTGCCTACCGTTTACCGAACGGTGGCAGACGTCAAAACATCAGCCTTATACCGAACGGTGGCAGACGTCAAAACTTCAGCCTTGTATCAAATCAGTATAGTTGTTTTGACAACTCTGGTAATATGTTTATGTTTAAAGGGACCAAAAGGCATTTTCGTGGGTTGATTTGGGCCAAATTTTATATCACAGTCTTTATTATGTACCATCTATCCACCTTATATTACAAAGAGCGTTAAGGCATAGGTATTGTGGGGGGGGGGGGGGCGTATGCAGCCCAAATGTCAATTTGTCGTGCCCTGAGGGTCAAATAAATATTGAAAATTGGCTATATGATATAAGTGATAAGTAAATGCCGAGAAAAACACAGCGAAAGATGAATAAATATAATTAATTGATTTATGAGGAAACTGCATGAGATTCGTTTTAATACACTATCATATTTCCGCTAGGGATATTTTTGTGCAGTTTTTTAAGGGGACTAATGTAGTTTTTGTAAGAGTTTGCATGTCTTTGAAGGCCCCCTCATCCATAAATAATTTTGCCTATAGGCACTGTATTTTTTTTTCTTCGTGTTTCAATTACCAAGAGAATAAAAACAATATTGAAATTTTCAATTGATTTATTGACAAGTCACAAGATGTCCACCAAACCACCAATTAATGGGCTACATACATAGAGTTATATAGTTGTTCTATTTATAACTCTATGGCTATATATCGCACCTTCGCTTCGACTTTTCTGTCAACATTGAACCTCAAACCCCTTCATATATTTCTGGTTTTTCGATCGATTTACTTCACAACATATACAAAATATCTATCTTGATCAAACTCGTGCCCCGAAAAGGTAAAACTCCATAAAATGGCGGCGAATTAGGTACTAAGCGATGAAAATTAATCAAAAAGCGCCATTTTTTTATTCTTACTCCAAAGGTCATGACGCATTGGTCACGTGACAATTATCGTAAATATTGAAATATTTACGAGCCATTTACGATTTGTTTCAGGCAACGCTAATCTCGTAAATTTATGATTATCATAAGTCGCTCGTATCTTTTCCTGTTACGAGAATCTTAGACATAAGATATCATAAAATTACGAACTTTCTGACAACAGGCCCCAGGTAAATATCTTCTTGGGGAGTCACCATGACGGTTTCGCAATCTGGCTGGTCCCACCTGGAACATAAAAATAACCACATTATTGATGCGGAGCCCCAATGGCGATATCCTATTGATACAGTCGTTTAGGTCAACTACAGTTAATTGTTTAAATAAATAATAATATTACAGTCAAGTTTCTGCCAAGTAAAACAAAAGAGTGTTCTGATTTTTTCTATAAAATTGAATAGTGCATATACTCACTTAAAATGTAATTTAGAATCGACGTCCAAGCTCTGATCTTTGATGGATCTATAGATGATATTCTTAGCTCCGTCTTCCCCATGATCCCCAGTCTCAGCAATATAGATACATGAGCTGCGTCCATAAGGACCAACAGCTACGTCCTCCCAATCATAGTTAGCCACCTTACTGATCTTCAATGTTGCTAGAGTTTGGGCGGTACTAGCGTCTGTGGCGTAGATGACGCTACTGCCCCCCTTGTCGTTATGGGTATAGAGGACTCCTGGGTGAATCCTGCTGCCAGTCCAGAAGCTTCTTGTATATTGTGATCTGTCACTGTACCCAGGACCTTTGCCGATGTAAATGATGGTGACACAGGGGCCGATGCTACAATTTAAATTTGAAATTGAGGAAAAGTAACCCTTTGCTGTCAAAAATCCCTTTGGACAAGATAGTAGTATGAGGGGGGTAAATGGCCCTTCCTTTTTATATATAGGTTTGTGCTACTACCCCGGTCCTGGTCACACGAGAAAACGAGTGAAGATTAGGATGTTACGGACTTTTCATTAACAATCTAATTTGACTCGAGAACATGAGCAAAAGTTGCTAACAAGAAGAAAGTCTGCACCACAACTCAAATCTATTTGACAACTTTTTATGCGGTTCAAATAGGCCATCATCGAGCTGTGCAATGAGATTCTATATTCCAATTTTATGTCATTATGGACCTATATATCCGCCCTAGAGCATATGTATTTGGAATGAATTCGTTGAATAATAAAACCCACGCACGAACTCCCAACCATATAAGTTATTTACAAACATGACGTCAAAGTTGTAAATTGGTACCGATAATCCGGGAAAAATCAATGCCATATTTGGTCATGGACCCTTCTGGGAATTTGAGTTGTTATCATTGTAAAATATATAGCCTAGATGTTCAGAGCTGTTCAGTGTGATCCTGTTCAAGAAAAAAGCATTGGAATTAACAACAGCCAACTGCTGTGACTATGCCTTGGAGTCCTAAAAGTATAATCAGTCCCTGAAGAAGATTCATATTGTCGACACAGAATTAGGCCTATAGGTGATCTCTTTTACAAATAATTTCGCACGTATTACGTTTATTATTTTTTAATATCTAAAATTTGCAATTCACAAATTTCACTTTCAGAACTTCAGGTTCCTATGTAGGTGCTCAGGATTATGGCATTGTATTAAGTTCAAATAGGATCCAAATCCGATTGTATCAACTCGTTAAAATCGCCTGGTCAATTAATAAATAGAAATCTTATTAAACACAAAACACGAATTGTAACCTTAGGAACTTTACCACTGGATGGTATCAGTTGAATTGTACTTTTTAGAACTTCACCACTGGCTCGTGTTTGCTGAATCGTAATCTTCAGATCGCCTTGCTGTACTTTGAATATTACAGAAATTTAGACCATGTGACATTTTCAGTATATAATTATTATTATGCTAACGATGTCGTTATTATTCCGCCAAGCTCCGATTACTAAGACAGCCCTACGGGTTATTTTGAAGGGGTAGTTTTTAACCAATTGAAAACCACATTTTCATGATACAAAAAGGAATTGCTTTAGCCTTGTGAATCTTTCATATTTCTCATTTAGGTGATGGTATAACTTTTCTTAATACAGGCATTCTGGATATATAGTCTTAAGTCCATTCTAATTTCTTAGTTATTCCATCCATACACATATTTCTCTGAAACACGTGTCAAAACACGTGTCATTTCTAGTGTTGAGCTAGTCGACTACAAGTAGTTCCTTTATGCTAGAAATTGGTTTCACTAATAATACCTGGCTGAACATTCCAATTTATTTTTAATAGCAGTCAATGTTATCAAAATGTTTTTAATTTGCCAAAAAAAAATAATCTTAATGACCCATTTCGTAGTATCGAAACTTGTCGAACGACATCGTTAGTTTTCCTTTGGCAACACGTGCAATAAAGAAAAGCAGTAAATGTCACATGGTCCAATTTGATTTAATATTCAAGATTCAACAAGACGATCCGAAGATTTCGATTCAGCGAACACGATCCAATGGTAAAATTCCAAAGATTACAATTCAACGAACACGATCCAATGAATAAGTTCCAAAGATTAAGATTCAGCGAACACAATCCATTGCCTTTATGTATTACCCTATCTTTCAATGCTTACAAGTTCACGATAGTTTACTACAATCTATATTATTGTACTATAACACTATGTCAAACGAACAATTTATATGGCTTTTATCTAATCCAAACATGTCTCTTATGCAATTTTCTCACTGGTTGTATCACTTAAAGTAGATGATAAATTCTGGCCTGATTTCTTTTATCCCGACCTTAAACAGCTTTACGAGTTTTTATCTGTAATCTGTACATGTATATCAATAATCAATTACCTTTGGAAAACGAAAATACGCCTAGTATTTCAGTAAGGTGTCTTCCCGGGAAGTCACCAGGATGAATTTCAAAATTCACCGTTTTTAGTATCTGCAAGGTTTATTATAATCCAAGCGGGTTATCGTGGGAATGAACCTTCAGTAAGATTACTTTACGAGTTTTTATCTGTAATCTGTACATGTATATTAATAATCATTTACCTTTGGAAAACGAAAATACGCCTTGTATTTCAGTAAGATTATGGTGTTCTCATACTTATCTATTTTATTTCATTCTATTATAGTGTATAGATATTTCGTTGTGGAATATCTTAAGACCAATTAGCTAATTAACACTAATGTTAAAGGGATTGTTTTTTAGCCATTTTATATGTACGAGGGACACTTCTGTTTTGTACATTTAAAATTCCCACTAGGTGCCCGTGGTTTCTATTATTCCAGAAAGACCTCACCCGATATGACGCATCATAGAACTGGATATAAAAGATAGGGAATAACAACACCAGGTCAACAACCAGTTTATTCTTGGAACACATGCGCTTAATTTTGGCAAAGAGAAGCTGACATGTGTTTCAATATCCCTTATCAGTCATTTTTTTTTATATAGCAAAAACTATTACATATCATTTTCCAATTTTATACAACGACATATAGCTCAATGCCCAAGAAAGGCTATTGTTTTTGTCACCCACGCATCGTACTTTGATCAGCGCTTGTGTATATTGCTATAATGTATATCTTAAAAAAATATCCAGTAGTCTGTGGTCATTTTTTTTTTGGTGTCTATATGTTGTATATTGTATCTATGTTTGTCCCCATGGGCTGGGTGTGTTACTCTCGTAGTATTGGGCCTAATTCTGACCCATGTTAAATACATGTATGCCATACACGTATGAACCATGCGGATGGTAAGGGTGACGAGGGCAGCGGGAGTGATAATGGCGAGTCAGCTGCTGCTGCTGCTAGGGGCTTACCTTCGATATAGGATCGTCTGAACAACATAGAATGGTGAGTTTGAACATACTATATAATGATTAGTGGATTTAGAAGTCGGAATTTCATAGATTTTATAACAAGCTGAAGCCAAAAATCGCTATCTGTTACTATAAATAGACATGTAAATATTCCGTTTTGTGAACGTAGAGCTTTGCCGCATGATCTATACTAATACAGTCTGGGCGACAGAGATTATGATTGTATGCCCTTGTTTTTGTTTACAATACAAATGGCCTTTCTTTTTTTTTTTGTAATACAGTATACTGATTTATTTCTTGATGTAGCAAGATAATGCTGGACAAAAGTTCTTGGATTTGGCATTCATCAAGGTTGACAGTCACAAAATAACTACTTATTATAGGCCTACTCATTTGTTGCTCATCACCCAATGCTCAATTTTTTGTTATCATATTTGATACAAACAATAGGTTTTATATAATTTCAGGTGCCAATGTGGAAACTGTACCTATTTCAATATGGAGAAACCTGAAGAGTGTGTGTGTGTGTTGTAGGGAGATTGAGAGAGTGATGTTAAGAATGAAAGTCAAAAGTGTATCACGCAGCATCCAGAATTCCTTACTGTGTGCTTTGATCCGGATGTGCTGGATATTGCTTATAGTCATTATAAGCAGCATTATGGACAAATGAACAAGTCCCAAAATGAGTAAGTGAACCAATTGCGAAATTAATATTATATTCTGTAGTTACAATGAAATCAAATACAACCGTTGCTCACCAAGTATCTATCTCATTGTTTATATTTTGCCCCAACAAAATGTGTTGCCACAAAATGCTTCATTAATGTAGGAAGATGGGTTTAAGTTTTAAGTAACAGTTTAATGCATTTTTATACGCCCACACGATAGTATGGGCGTATATTGCGGTAACTTCTGTCTGTCAACATTTGCTTGTAAACGCTCTAAAAACTTTTTTGACGGAATCAAATGAAATTTGACATGTGTATCATATTCATTAAACGAAGATCAAGTTCGAATTTGAGCTATTTTCGATCGTTAGAAGCAGAGTTATTGCCCTTGCCCCAAATCCGTCGGTCCGTCCATCAAGATTTCCTTGTAAACGCTCTAAAAACTAGAGTTTTTGATGGAATCAAATGAAATTTGATATCTGTATATATATTCAGAAAACGAAGATCAAGTTCGAATTTGAGCTATTTTCAATCGTTACAAGCAGAGTTATTGCCCTTGCCCCAAATTTTAAATATGCTATTACTCTCTTAGTTTTCAACCGATTTTGATGAAACTTAAAATGGATGTTATTGGACCAAAATCGAAAGTTTAGTTTTCTCCTGATTAAATTTTTTCTTTTTTCTACTTTTTCGTTAGGCGTATATGGCCGTGGTCCACTATCTTTGAGTTATTGCCCTTGACTTTACCAAAACGCATCAAAATTAGTTTTGTGAGCACCATAGAAGTTGAAACTTGAATGGTTTGATCATTGCAATTGATAGATCTGGGTGCAAGTTCTTACATGTGCCAGGTGCCGGATTAGCATAAGCTTCAGCTTGTTTCCGAAACCTTAGTTATTATAAATTGTAATAATATTATGTAGAAATAAGATATTATTTAAATCAAGTTCTTACATGAGGCATTCTTGATGAACAGTTTTTGAGTTATTGCCCTTGACTTTTTATTCTTTTGATATAATAAGATTTTTATTATTGTTAATCAAAATATCATCATTTCCGACATTTGCCAGTGGACGTATGTTACCTTGCCTGGCAAGCCCTGGTTTAAAAATATCTTTGTTTAGAAACAGTGTTTCATATTTTCATGTTTCGTATTTGTAAAATTCATGTATATTTCTATCCAAGGTTTGGACATGGTGTCTTTTTTAAATACTACATTGTATTTGTTAATGTTTTTATTTGTTTCAAATATTTTGTTCCAATATGTTCATTGATGTTAAATTTTAAAATTTATTGACAAGTATCACTTTAAGGAGTAAAATTAAAATATGCAAATACATGTACATCTCTTCTTGAAAAGTCTAAGGTACTTTCAAATGCAAAGTTTTAACCACATTCTGTAAGATCTTATTGCACCAAATTCTTGTCAAATTTCCTTTAGATGGGACCTACAAGCCCCACACAAAGCACGATTTAAACCTATCGAGTGAAGGACCCTCACCGTGGTGAGTTTTTAAAAGCATCCACTCCGTCCCGACTATTTATTGGTCGAGAATTTGCCCCGGGGCAAGGGGTGGAGCAACAAGGGGAATGTAGAATTTGCTACCGGCCTGAAATGTTTTACTACCATACTGTGGGTTTTTAATAAATCATGACCGTTGGAACAGTGGGGGGGGGGGGGGGAGGGGGCTTACCTTCGATATAGGATCGTCTGAACAACATAGAATGGTGAGTTTGAACATACTATATAATGATTAGTGGATTTAGAAGTCGGAATTTCATAGATTTTATAACAAGCTGAAGCCAAAAATCGCTATCTGTTACTATAAATAGACATGTAAATATTCCGTTTTGTGAACGTAGAGCTTTGCCGCATGATCTATACTAATACAGTCTGGGCGACAGAGATTATGATTGTATGCCCTTGTTTTTGTTTACAATACAAATGGCCTTTCTTTTTTTTTTGTAATACAGTATACTGATTTATTTCTTGATGTAGCAAGATAATGCTGGACAAAAGTTCTTGGATTTGGCATTCATCAAGGTTGACAGTCACAAAATAACTACTTATTATAGGCCTACTCATTTGTTGCTCATCACCCAATGCTCAATTTTTTGTTATCATATTTGATACAAACAATAGGTTTTATATAATTTCAGGTGCCAATGTGGAAACTGTACCTATTTCAATATGGAGAAACCTGAAGAGTGTGTGTGTGTGTTGTAGGGAGATTGAGAGAGTGATGTTAAGAATGAAAGTCAAAAGTGTATCACGCAGCATCCAGAATTCCTTACTGTGTGCTTTGATCCGGATGTGCTGGATATTGCTTATAGTCATTATAAGCAGCATTATGGACAAATGAACAAGTCCCAAAATGAGTAAGTGAACCAATTGCGAAATTAATATTATATTCTGTAGTTACAATGAAATCAAATACAACCGTTGCTCACCAAGTATCTATCTCATTGTTTATATTTTGCCCCAACAAAATGTGTTGCCACAAAATGCTTCATTAATGTAGGAAGATGGGTTTAAGTTTTAAGTAACAGTTTAATGCATTTTTATACGCCCACACGATAGTATGGGCGTATATTGCGGTAACTTCTGTCTGTCAACATTTGCTTGTAAACGCTCTAAAAACTTTTTTGACGGAATCAAATGAAATTTGACATGTGTATCATATTCATTAAACGAAGATCAAGTTCGAATTTGAGCTATTTTCGATCGTTAGAAGCAGAGTTATTGCCCTTGCCCCAAATCCGTCGGTCCGTCCATCAAGATTTCCTTGTAAACGCTCTAAAAACTAGAGTTTTTGATGGAATCAAATGAAATTTGATATCTGTATATATATTCAGAAAACGAAGATCAAGTTCGAATTTGAGCTATTTTCAATCGTTACAAGCAGAGTTATTGCCCTTGCCCCAAATTTTAAATATGCTATTACTCTCTTAGTTTTCAACCGATTTTGATGAAACTTAAAATGGATGTTATTGGACCAAAATCGAAAGTTTAGTTTTCTCCTGATTAAATTTTTTCTTTTTTCTACTTTTTCGTTAGGCGTATATGGCCGTGGTCCACTATCTTTGAGTTATTGCCCTTGACTTTACCAAAACGCATCAAAATTAGTTTTGTGAGCACCATAGAAGTTGAAACTTGAATGGTTTGATCATTGCAATTGATAGATCTGGGTGCAAGTTCTTACATGTGCCAGGTGCCGGATTAGCATAAGCTTCAGCTTGTTTCCGAAACCTTAGTTATTATAAATTGTAATAATATTATGTAGAAATAAGATATTATTTAAATCAAGTTCTTACATGAGGCATTCTTGATGAACAGTTTTTGAGTTATTGCCCTTGACTTTTTATTCTTTTGATATAATAAGATTTTTATTATTGTTAATCAAAATATCATCATTTCCGACATTTGCCAGTGGACGTATGTTACCTTGCCTGGCAAGCCCTGGTTTAAAAATATCTTTGTTTAGAAACAGTGTTTCATATTTTCATGTTTCGTATTTGTAAAATTCATGTATATTTCTATCCAAGGTTTGGACATGGTGTCTTTTTTAAATACTACATTGTATTTGTTAATGTTTTTATTTGTTTCAAATATTTTGTTCCAATATGTTCATTGATGTTAAATTTTAAAATTTATTGACAAGTATCACTTTAAGGAGTAAAATTAAAATATGCAAATACATGTACATCTTTTCTTGAAAAGTCTAAGGTACTTTCAAATGCAAAGTTTTAACCACATTCTGTAAGATCTTATTGCACCAAATTCTTGTCAAATTTCCTTTAGATGGGACCTACAAGCCCCACACAAAGCACGATTTAAACCTATCGAGTGAAGGACCCTCACCGTGGTGAGTTTTTAAAAGCATCCACTCCGTCCCGACTATTTATTGGTCGAGAATTTGCCCCGGGGCAAGGGGTGGAGCAACAAGGGGAATGTAGAATTTGCTACCGGCCTGAAATGTTTTACTACCATACTGTGGGTTTTTAATAAATCATGACCGTTGGAACAGTGGGGGGGGGGGGAGGGGGCACTTTTCACTGGGCCTCAGTCGTCGCAAGTTGTCAGTCGACATTGCTACTTGCTCTCCCCTCCTCCAAAACACACACACACAAGACCGTTCAGATAGCCCTTGGAATTGGCTTCGATTTGGTGTATCTTTATCATAAGCTATAAGCAATGTAATTGATTTTAACGGTATATTTCCCAAAATTTATACGAAGTTATTTTTGTATCATTCCAGAAAAGTGAAGCACTATGCCCAAGTGGAAAACGAACGATGCTATGTCAAACTACTGAAGTTATATTTAAACAATCTACCTGAACAAACTGGTCCATTTTACAGAAGACCGTTATGCAGGAAAAATGAAATAGTTTACTCGAAACAAAAGGTGGGAATAGATACCATTGAAAGATTGATGAAAGAAATGTGCAAAGAAGCTGGCTTAGAAGGCAATTTTACTGGTCATTCAAGTAAGGTAAGGTTTTTCGTATTTTTTTCTTTTTAAACAAAATTTTTCAAAATTTGCAAATTCATCAGGAATTCCACACTGCAACCGACACGAAACTTATCACTCTGGACTAACAACATCAGATTTTCAATCTTAGTAGAAACGTATGTAATAATTTAATTCGTCAGTCTTTTATCTTTTCAGGTTACTACAGCCACGACACTTTTCAACAGAAAAGTAGACGAGCAGTTGGTAATGAAGCGAACTGGTCATAGAAGTACGGTACGGGCATATAAAAGAACCAACTCTGAAGAAGTGTCAGATATGCTTCAGCCACCTGCCCCAAAGAAATGTACTAATGAGACTATCACCAAGGCTACATCAAGTGATGCCACCCCAATTGATTTTCAATCTAATAATTCTGATGTGAATGAACCAACAACCTCAAAGACGGAAAGTGAAGACAATGCTCCAAGAATTACGATTACCTACACCAACAAGGGTCAACAATTGGAAATAAAATTATAAATGAACTATTGTTGTGTATTCCCCTCACCTCCTTTTTTGGTGAACATAGGCTTTTCAAAAAGTGTAGGTGTATCAGAAAAGTGTAGGTGTATCAGAAAAAGTGTATGTGTATCGGCAAATAACCTATACTTTTAAACAAAGGATCGAGAAAAAGTATGCGTATAAGTTATTGTTACCAGAGTCACATATTCAAATGATAGTAGATGAATTTAAAAAATTGACTGAGTTGAACCAACTCATTGTTGAAAAGCAGGTGAGTTCAAAATTGAGATCATTTGACATTAATTTGCTTAATGAATCCTTTGAAGAAATCCATGCCACATACACTAATAATGATATGTTATCTAAATCGAATATTGGGCCCTTAAAACCAAGTAGAAAAAAAAGTCGTTTTTCCAGAAAAACTTTTGTTACGTTCCTGCAAAAGAAATTTGTTTGGGAAAGAAACCTTTCATATAGTGTCCATAAAGGAATCCTTATATTATGCTTTTTCAGCATTATTCAAATAAATTAGGCTTAAAACCAGGTCAATGCAGAGCTGAATCCGAAAATATTAATGATTCAAATTCAGAAATTTCAGTGATGACTTTAAAGATCTTTGCATTTACAGAATCCCTTCTTTTTTTCGCCTTGGATCCAAGATGAGAATTTATACCCAGCACTACTCTGAAATTTAATGCATTAATTGATATATGATGAGTGTCAACAAGTTGATTGCTATTCAAGATAATCGACGAAAAGTCTCATATTCTTTTGATACCCCTCAAAATTGTACCTTTAAATATAAGAATTTCAGCTCAGTTACATCAATGTCCTTGATACAAAAAAATATCAATCTTTCTCTCAGAACAACTTAGCTCTATTTGTCATATCATTCAGATGCATTCCTTATTTAAATCAATTTAAAAATCTAAACAAATCTTTGGAAGAATTCAAGAGTAGCTTCTATCTTCTCTGGATATTTTATATTTAAAACATAATACACGGCCAAGTAGTACAGGAAAGCAAGACGTACAGTAACTATCTTGATTCCATCTACGATTACAAAAAATTCTTGAGCAGCATCCATTGTTGGACCTGAAATTAAAACAAATAGTAGTTGTTTAGATTGTAAAAATAGTTATCTATGTGGCAGAGAAGGCCTCTTCACATATCCCATACTTGATATTGCACATGCTCATATACCATGGCTCATATTTCACACTATGACCATACTGGTTCTGACTGGTTGTCACATGCTTGACAAGGTCAGACGACCACTGAATGCAGACAAGATAGGAAGCAAGCTTCAGTTTACAGTTATTCAGCATTGCTGTCCTGTTAATTGTGTAACTTGTGAGAGATTATCTACTGTAGAAGTAATAAACTGTGTAAATTGTCATAACTTCATTGAGTGAGGTCAGAACTCGGGGTTAGTGTTAGATTACTGACCTCGATGAAAAGTGTTGGCCGACACTGAGATAGCACTACACTTTTAGGCCTTTTTGGAACAAAAGTGTTAATCTAGTGTTACTCTAGTGTTCAACTAATCCGAACTAATGGTTTCAGAACACTGGCTTAGCATGCTTTTTCATATACCTTTAACACTAACCCCTAGGGGTTTACAGGAAACAGAGGTCAGAGCTCAAGATTAGATTAGTGTTGTCCTACCAGACAGGATATTTTTTTTAAGACTTCAAATTAAAAACCAAGAAAAAAATTTTGTATTTGAAAGATGCACTTAGCAGATAACACAGTAACGTGGGTTCGGATCTAACACTAGAGTTACACTAGAGTAACACAAGCGACTTGAGTCACATTAGTGTATATCACAAGAGTAATTCGAGTGTTATTCTGGTGTCACACTGATGTCAGTGTTATGGTGACTGGATTAGCCCTAACTCTAACACTAATTCTAATACTAACACTAACCCCGAGTTCTGACCTCACTCATTGTCTGCATTTAAACTCTACCACAGCTATAGTGATTTTCTGAAGTCAAAGTGAAATCATTTTGCCAAAAGAAAAATGCCAAGAGAAATAATTTGAGCAATGATTGTGGGAATTTCTAGATTCAAATCTTGAATGTCTTTATCAGTTGTGTTGGCCTGAAATAAATTTTTGTCATTTAACTAGATATATTATATCTCTTGAAAACTCAAAGCCCTTTTATACAAATATATACAAATCTGACAATTTCTTGTGAGGATTTCTTTTCAGTCGCATATGCAAAAGATAAAAGTTGGGACAAAGGGACCACAGCCAGATATTATCACTGCTGCATGGAAACATAAAAAATGGTCTACATTCATATCTTATCTTCATTTCAATTTCACAAAAACCGTTCTAAAATTTTACACTCATCTTTTGAAAATAGCTAATGCGAAAATTTGCCTAAATATATTAGAATTAACAAATGGATTCAGTAACAGAGTTGCATTCACAAACATTAAAAGATTACTTTCATATGTAAAAACCAAAAAAACTTCCTTCTTTTCCTTCAATTACAAAATAAGACTGTTGTCTTTGATTCCTCTCCAAAGAATTTAACCAGTCTCTCAGCCTTCTCTTCTAGAAATTTGTCAAAAATTTCAGTTATTTCTATACCTGTTCAGTCTCTTCTTTGTAGTGGTGGAGTTACTTTCAGTTTCATGTCAATTTCAGTACTGCTGCACTTAAAATTGTTTTGTGTAATCATTTCTTTTCTGATATTTTCTTGAGTTTCCTTGTCATCAATTTCAGGGTTACATTGAATACAGCCATATGAATTTTTTTTTTGTCAAATTATCCACTTCTTCTTCAGTTTGTCTTTTCTTTCTACCGAAAGGTGTTTTACCTCGGTTCGGGTTATCGTTTCTGTAAATGAGTTGACTGGCCAGACTATCATAGTCTGAGCCAACAACATGTCCACAAACAATGCCTTTAAGGCATTCATATTTCTGTACGATTCTTCTGGCAACAAATCTGAATTGTATTGTGGATACATTCTCATTGTGCTTTCGTAATTCATCCACAATATTTCTAACTAATTTACGCCTATTCTCACTTGATAATATTTCATTCCTTAATTCAGTTAAGATTTGTTTTGTAAATATTTTTGGATAAGGAAGTGGAACAGTTTCAGCCAATTCTGCATTTTGATTGAAATTTGTGCTGACCGTATCAGATGAAGGATATGATGTAGATGAAGAAGAAGATGTAGATACAGCAGAAGGTCCTGGTGCTAACAGGATATTTGAGTCTGTAGAGACTGAAAGGGTTGAACAGACCGAATCACTTGCTGAAAATAAAACCCCAAAAAACAATATTGTTTAGCTCATGCATTTAGTGTTTTGGGTTCAATTAAATATCTATTCAAAAATTGGTAACACAATTAGTTAATCATTATACTAGACTATAACATTAAATAGTCATTGGGGAACCCGTCTCTACTGACTTGTTTATGTGTATTTACTATTATGGCCCTATAATAATTCAATTATAATCTTATGTAATTATAGTTTGTTATTCTTATAAAAAGATAGTTTGTCAGGCAAAGTAACATATGCCCACTGACAGCTTTGTTTTCTTAAGAGTATGCTTCCACTTGTGTACCAGTTCCGATCACCCCGTCGACAACCATTATATCCGCTACCAAACCCTTTTTTCCATAAAACCGATGACAAATCATCATGGAATCTACCTGCTCTACAGAAATCAACCTTAATTATTGGATCTTCTAACCTGAACAGAATTACCAAAACTGCTTCAGACACCGAGATACATACCCTGGTGCCCAGATCCATCACATCCAATCCATCATTGATTCGTACGACCATGTTTTCAAACCAGCTACCGTCATCATTCATGTGGGTCTCAACAACCGTTACCAGTTAGCCAAAACCTCATTTGACCAAGTCCTGAAATTAATCGCCGCCGCCAAACAAACCTTTCCTCAATCCAGAATTTTCCTCACCTGTATACCTATCTAACAGAACCTAAGTACTTTGAACAAAATGATGATGGATTTCAACACCAACGACACAGCAATCCTACCTCCATACGAAGAAGTTATCTCAAACAGAAACAGTATGACTATCTGTCTGCCAAACCCGATTGTCGTGAGAGACATTTATACACTTTGCCTAAGATCCATAAGAATCCTACAAAGTAGTGGTTCATCCCTAATAAAATCCCTAAAGGCCGTCCGATCATATCTGATTGTGGTAGTGAGTCATATTCGGTGTCGGAATACATTGACCATTTCTTACTACCTCTAGCTTGTCAACATAAAGCCTACCTTAAGGACACAAATGATCTTGTGAATAAAATAAAAAATCTTCGAGTTCCTCAGAATGCCATTCTGATTTCTATTGACGTGTCTTCTATGTATACCAATATTGATAACACTGTCGGGTTAATGGCAGTTCGGAAAGCTTTTAGTAGAAACCCTTATCGAAACAGACCCGATGATGCAATTTTACAGCTTTTAGAGATTTGTCTCAGTCGCAACGATTTCACATTTAATGGTAAAACGTATCTTCAAACTTCAGGAACAGCTATGGGTAAACGATTCGCCCCTTCATACGCAAATCTTTTCATGGCAGAGTGGGAACGTGAGGTATTACCCCTTTGTCCCTTTGATCCACTTTTTTACGGACGATTTTTAGATGACATTTTTATGGTTTGGACTTATTCCATTGAGCAGTTCTGGGAATTCTTTGAAATTCTCAACAACCACCATCCGTCCATTAAACTAACCGCCAACGTCAGTCACAAAAGCATAGATTTTCTAGATACCACTCTTTTCAAAGGAGATTCCATAGCAGAAACCAATAAACTAGACATTAAGGTATATTTCAAAGAAACTGATACTCATCAACTCCTGCACAAAAGCTCATTTCACCCAAAACATACCTTTTCCGGTAAAATTAAATCACAAGTTTTTACGATTTCATCGAATTTGCACAAGATCCTCTGATTTCAACCAAGCCTGTACAATTGTTTCCTCAAAACTAAAAGGGCGTGGATACTCAAAACGATTTTTACGAAAAATAAAAAACTCTACTTTAGCGCAAATAGCAGCGAAAACTAGAGTCTATGCCGAAGTTCCTCTAGGTTTAAGAATTGTTCCATGTTTGTCAAGCACCAAATACCGACAATCTAGAGAAGCCTACTGGATTGAGACATTGAATACAGCAAGACCTATAGGACCCAATATTCATCATTATGCAGGCATAGCACCCTTTGTTGTCCCGTTTAATACAACCAGTAATCGAGCAAGCAAGATAGTTCATACCCACTACAAGAGTCTTCAAGAGAAATTTCCCCATGTTTATTAGCAGAAAATGATAGTTGCCTACTCAAAAAGTCAGGACTTTAATGACAATCTGGTTCATAGCAAACTAGAACCAATCATTAACTAGCAGATACTACTGGGCGAGTTCTTATTTTTTCTACTTTCAGATCACAAAAGAAGAAAAAGTATTTGTTCTATCCTAGGCCTGTACATTTGGGAGATTCAAACCATCTCTCCACCGAAATCAAACAATAAAGTCATGGGAAAAGGAAACAACTCTTAAGCCCTTCATAGAAAATATTTATCTGCCTAAGAGGGGAGGGGGTGGACAAAAAGGGAAAATGTCATTCTCAGAATCTTTCATTTACTGACCACTCTTGTCAACTCCCCGGACGAATTGGCTGCCATTATAAAAGTGGGCGTATTACGATGGCCATCGCTATTTTTTAATTTCCTAGCACATACTTTAAAGAAACTATGTTTGCTTTCAAAGCGCATTGTCCATAATTTCATAAGTGGGTCCAAACTGAATAATAAGTCCTGGATAATGGAGAAGAAAACGGTGTTTTGGCCTTAATCTTATTTCTGGAAAACATTTTTTTCTCTCTTCCAAATACTCAATGATACATAAATTTGAATATGCTATTTGGCTGGGACTAATGCTAGGTGCACACAACAGTTCTGTAATTATTTTAAGTAATTATGCCTTTAAAATCAAATGAATCTATTTGCCTACTTAATTGGCCAATAGTGAACCATTTAGCAGTTGTTATGAAATATTTAATGAAAATTTTTAAATCAAAAGAGACAATACCTTCAAACAAGTCATGACCTAAACAAGGTGGTAAACCACCAACAACATTGAAATGTGACTTTTCATTAAATAATGAATTAGCTGTAATCCCTTAGAAATGATCTAAATCCTGGTTCTGAACATTATTTAAGTGTTATAATTTCCAGCAGTTCTTGGTTTACCTAAATTTTGAATTTCATCTGCATGAAATTCAGTTTTGGAAATACAGCAGTATCTACAAAAATATTCACAAACAAAATTTTCAATAAATCCTCCAATCACATGAGAGCGAAGATTATCCCCTGCTATTGAATGAAGTCTACACTGAATACTATGTTCATAATTTGAAATAAACAGTCCATTTTGTTCTAAATCTTTTAGTTCCTTGATAACTGGTCCAAATATAGCTTTTTGTCAAAAATATTTCAAATTAGCTTCTGAACATAGTAAAACAAGTGGCATATATATGATCAATATTGGAACGCTGATGAGGTTCATAATTAACTAATGTAAAATACATGCCTTATAGTTTATGTTTATTTTTAGCTGAGCCAAGAGGGTTGACCACCTCAAAGGCATCCTGATAAAGAATTAAATATAAACATTCTTGATTAATTTTTTTTTTTGGATAAAAGAAGTCCCATCAATGATATCATTAATATTTTCGGATTCAGCTCTGCAATGACCTGGTTTTAAGCCTAATTTATTTGAATAATGCTGAAAAAGCATAATATAAGGATTCCTTTATAGACACTATATGAAAGGTTTCTTTCCCAAACAAATTTCTTTTGCAGGAACGTAACAAAAGTTTTTCTGGAAAAACGACTTTTTTTTCTACTTGGTTTTAAGGGCCCATTATTAGATTTAGATAACATATCATTATTAGTGTATGTGGCATGGATTTCTTCAAAGGATTCATTAAGCAAATTAATGTCAAATGATCTCAATTTTGAACTCACCTGCTTTTCAACAATGAGTTGGTTCAACTCAGTCAATTTTTTAAATTCATCTACTATCATTTGAATATGTGACTCTGGCAACAATAACTTATACGCATACTTTTTCTCGATCCTTTGTTTAAAAGTATAGGTTATTTGCCGATACACCTACACTTTTTCTGATACACCATCACTTTTCTGATACACCTACACTTTTTGAAAAGCCTATGTTCACCAAAAAAGGAGGTGAGGGGAATACACAACAATAGTTCATTTATAATTTTATTTCCAATTTTTGACCCTTGTTGGTGTAGGTAATCGTAATTCTTGGAGCATTGTCTTCACTTTCCGTCTTTGAGGTTGTTGGTTCATTCACATCAGAATTATTAGATTGAAAATCAATTGGGGTTGTGATATTTGTTATAACTATAAGTCTGTGTTAAAGACATAAAGTTTATTCACTTCAAATCAGTATACATGTAATGGCGTATCGTGTAGACCGCATGTAATATCAAGGGCACTAACCCTGATTACAATGCCAAACTAAAGGGACATAACTCTGTATAAGAACTTAACAGTGTTCTGTACTATTGGTACAGTATAACCTTAACATAAGATCAATATCCTTACATCTCCCTTTCCACAAATAAGAAATACATTTAGATATGAAAATATAAAATACCTTGTACAAATAATACTTATTAACTAACAGGTTTCTACTAATCTTTCTGGTGGACGTGAATGTCTCTTTGGTCTATCTAAAGCATGAAAATCTCTATGACTATTGTCCTCATTTTCATTACTAATGTTATGCATTGAGTTTGGTATCAATAATAAATCTTTTCTATTTCTACGACATAATACATCATTATCTAATTTCACAAGATAAGATCTAGGCGCTACTAATTTAACTATAGTACCTTTATTTGACCAAGTACTATTATTATTATTAATAACTCTAACAATATTTCCTGGTTCAAGTGGTTTCAAACTTCTTGTTGAATTTTGATCATAATATAACTTTTGGTTATCTCTTAACTCTTGTCTTTTCTTAACAATATTCTTAGAATTAGGCACATCTAATAAAGTTGTTTTAATGGGAAGATTAGTACGTAAATTTCTATTCATTAATAATTCTGATGGAGATAAGTCAATATGTTCTAATGGGGTAGTTCTATAAGCTAATAAACCCATTTCAACATCTTCATTACTTTCAAAACATTTCTTATAAATCAATTTTATAGTCTGAACAGTTTTCTCTGCTAACCCATTTGACTGGGGGTATCTAGGACTACTAGTCACATGTTTAAAATCCCAATCTATTGCAAATTGTACAAATTCATCACTATTAAAACATGGACCATTGTCACTTAATAATTCTGAAGGTATGCCATGTCTAGCAAATACACTTTTTAAAGCACTTATAACACATTTTGTTGTCTGATTAGATAACAGAATAACTTCTGGATAATTACTATAAGAATCAACAATAACAATATAATATTTCTTATTTAGTTCAAATAAATCTGTAGAAACTTTCTCCCATGGGCGCTTTGCTAATTCATAACTCATTAATGGTTCTGATGTTTGCTTTCTTTGATATTTCTGGCAACTTTCACAATGCTTAACCATGTCTGCTATATCAGTATTAATATTAGGCCAAAACATAACTTGCCTTGCTCTAATTTTACATTTTTCTATTCCTAAATGACCTGAATGCACTTTACTTAACATAATTGATCTTAATTTAACAGGTATAAGAATTCTATTACTCTTAAAAATGATATCATTAATAACAGACAATTCATCTCTATAATTCCAATAAGTTAACAATTCTTTTCTACAATCTGATTTATAATTAGGCCAACCTTTTAATATAATTTCTTTTAAAGAACATAATGTTACATCTTTGAAAGTTTCATTCTTAATCTCATCTAATTTGTTATCAGATATAGGCAAAGACTCTAATACACCACATACATAAGAATTTACATGATCTTCAATATTAGTTTGATTACAATGGATAGTAGGGGCTCTTGATAACATATCAGAAATATACATGTATTTACCTGGTACATAAGTTAATTTAAAATCATACTTTTGCAATCTTAATCTTAATCTTTGAATTCTAGCTGGGCAATCATTAAGACTTTTAGAAAATATAGCTATAAGAGGTTTATGATCTGTTTCTATTTCAAATGTTTGACCATATATATACTGGTGAAATCTTTCACATGCATATGTCAAAGCTAAAGTTTCACGTTCAATTGATGCATACCTACTTTCAGTTTCAGTGATTGCTCTAGAACCATATGCTACAATAAACCAATCATTATCATGTTTCTGTTGTAAAACACAACCTATTCCCCTTAGACTTGCATCAGTCGATATCTTAATGGGTTTACAAGGATCATAAAATTTTAAAATAGGGTCACTAGAAACTAATAATTTCAATTCTTCAAATGACTTTTGATGATTAGGTGTCCAATCCCACACATTTCTTTTATCTAATAAAGTTCTCAAGGTAGCAGTCTTATCTGACAAGTCTGGTAAAAATCTAGCCAAATAGTTAATCATACCAAGGAATCTTTGTAAATCTTGTTTACATTTTGGAACTTCCATATCATTAATAGCACTAACTTTGCGCTTATCAGGTTTTAAACCATCTTTTGAAACAATATCACCTAAAAACACTTATTTCACATTTATCTTTGTTTAATTTTAGACCTACTTCTCGAGCTTTTAATAATACTTGTCTTAAACGATAATTATGTTCTTCTTCATTTGAACCCCAAATAATAATGTCATCCATAGATGTATCTACACCTGGCATGTGTTCAAACAGTTGATGAATTGTTCTATGATATATTTCTGGTGCTGAACTTATACCAAATGGAAGTCGCAAAAATCTGTAACGACCAAAAGGAGTATTAAACGTACACAAATATGAACTAGCTTCATTAAGTTTTAATTGCCAAAATCCATTCGAGGCATCTAGTTTCGAAAGCACAGTGGCATTAGCAAACCTACTGGTAATTTCCTCGCGAGTTGGAAGTTTATAATGTTCTCTACAAATTTCTTTATTCAAATTTCTTGGGTCTAAGCAAATTCTAATTTTACCATTACTTTTATACACAACACATAAGCTATTAACCCAATCTGTTGGTTCTTCAACTCTACTGATGATATTATTCTCCTCCATTCTACTCAGTTCTTGTTTCAATATATCTTGTATGGCAAATGGAACAGCTCTACATGGTTCAACTACTGGATGAGCTCCCTCTTTTAGTTTTATATTAACATGTCCTGGAAGACATCCCTGTCCTTTAAATAAATCTTCAAATTCATCAAAGAATTTTTTACTGCTAGCTGACTTTTGATCTACCATGTACACAAGTTCAAGTAAACCAATCATCTCACTTGACTTTCTTCCTAAAATTGGTTTCACATCATCATTGCAAATATAAAATAATGTCTTGAATATATTAGATTTATATTCAACATCTAATATGCACTGACCTATCACAGGAATGTTTGTATTATTATAAGCCTTTAACTGCACATTACACCTTTTCAATTTAGGTTTCTTATGTAATTTATCATAGTCTTTCTTTGACAATAAATTGCCATCTGCTCCAGAGTCTATTTTCAATGGAATAATTACTTTGTTTATATTCATTGGAACTGTCCATTTATCTTTATCTGTCTCTTGATAAACTGTATCTATGAAAAATTCTTCTTCCTGATCACATTCTACAGAATATATCTTCTTACCATTACTGCTATCTTCTTTATATCTTGAATAATGTTGTTTCTGATTATCAAAATGTTTACCATTATTATCTCTTGATCTGCACATCTTTTTAAAATGATTAAATCTATTACAGTTGTGGCACTTCTGACCTTTTGCTGGACACATTGACATATTCCTATGCTCAGGGTAACCACATGCTGAACATTTTCTTCTATTATCATGACTAAAGTTATCAGGTTTTGAAGGTGGTCTAGATGATCTTCTATATCTATTCTTAGATTTCTGTACTGCATTAATATCAGTATCAACTTCTGTTTTCTCTGCAAACTTCTTCATATGTTTGGCAGTTGTCTCAGCTACTCTGCATAAATCTATACATCTGTCTAAATCAACATCTTCTGTCAATAGTTTTCTTCTTAATTTATCATCTAAAACTCCTGCAATAATTCTATCAACAATAAAACCATCTCTTAATTCACCAAATCCACAATCTTTTGCTAGTCTTCTTACCTCTACTAGAAACTGGTCAAAGGTTTCATCAGGTTTCTGCTTCCTTTCAAAAAATTCATGTCTTTCTATGGTATGATGTGTTTTTGGATTGCAGAATGCTTCAAATTTCTCTATCAATGGCTCTATCTTATCAATTTCATCTGCGGTAAAAGTAAAAGTATTATATACCTCAATAGCATCTTCTCCTGCTAATGTAAGGAACGTAGCACATTGGATTTTTTGTGATTTACTGTCTTTTCCTGTTGAAGTCATATACAACTTGTATGCCTGTTTGAATCGTCTCCAATTTTCACTTTTATTTCCCGAAACTTCTAGTTTTTTCGGTACTGGCAAATCATAAATAGAAGCCATTCTTACACTTAAATTTAAATCACTTCTGACACCATGTGATATTTGTTATAACTATAAGTCTGTGTTAAAGACATAAAGTTTATTCACTTCAAATCAGTATACATGTAATGGCGTATCGTGTAGACCGCATGTAATATCAAGGGCACTAACCCTGATTACAATGCCAAACTAAAGGGACATAACTCTGTATAAGAACTTAACAGTGTTCTGTACTATTGGTACAGTATAACCTTAACATAAGATCAATATCCTTACAGGGGTGGCATCACTTGATGTAGCCTTGGTGATAGTCTCATTAGTACATTTCTTTGGGGCAGGTGGCTGAAGCATATCTGACACTTCTTCAGAGTTGGTTCTTTTATATGCCCGTACCGTACTTCTATGACCAGTTCGCTTCATTACCAACTGCTCGTCTACTTTTCTGTTGAAAAGTGTCGTGGCTGTAGTAACCTGAAAAGATAAAAGACTGACGAATTAAATTATTACATACGTTTCTACTAAGATTGAAAATCTGATGTTGTTAGTCCAGAGTGATAAGTTTCGTGTCGGTTGCAGTGTGGAATTCCTGATGAATTTGCAAATTTTGAAAAATTTTGTTTAAAAAGAAAAAAATACGAAAAACCTTACCTTACTTGAATGACCAGTAAAATTGCCTTCTAAGCCAGCTTCTTTGCACATTTCTTTCATCAATCTTTCAATGGTATCTATTCCCACCTTTTGTTTCGAGTAAACTATTTCATTTTTCCTGCATAACGGTCTTCTGTAAAATGGACCAGTTTGTTCAGGTAGATTGTTTAAATATAACTTCAGTAGTTTGACATAGCATCGTTCGTTTTCCACTTGGGCATAGTGCTTCACTTCTCTGGAATGATATAAAAATAACTTCGTATAAATTTTGGGAAATATACCGTTAAAATCAATTACATTGCAAACTTTTCAGAACAAAGTATTTAAAAGTCGAGTGACATTCTAAATCTGTGGACATTATTTGAAATTGAGGTAGTGTCTCCATCTATTATTATTGATTTAAGAGTGATAAATATTACAGATTTAAGTTTCATTTAAAAACAACTTACAACCTTCCCTGTTTGTTTCAATCCATCCTGGTAATTCTTACAATTTTTCCCATTATATTCAACAAATTCACCAACATAATCTTTCCCAAATTAAATTGTTCTATAAGACGATTGCTGTGCTCATCAGCCGCTCTAAATCCAAACACTTTACTGGTATAGAAGTATATTGCATTGAACAGTTTTTTGGCGTTATCCATTCCAAAAACATTAGAATCCCATAATTTCTGCTCGACATTGGTGTTAAAGGGCTGGGCTTGTTTCTTGTTTATTCCTATTCTCTGATTATTCAATTTTTTTCATCTGACCATCAAGCGTGGCTCGGAATTCTGCAAACGTCTTACTCTTGCTGTCAAAAATATTTAGATCATATCGGTTGTATTCATCACGTAAAAAACGCCAAATTCCTATACAAATGGTTTTGAGTGAACTTGCGGGATAATGTGATCCATCTTGTCTCCTGATATCACATACAAAGCGACACATAAAAAAGTTCAAAACATCAGCGGGAATATCTGCTGTTAATGGGGGGACCAACAAATATCGCTCACTGGTAGCTGTACCGTGTTCCTGTATGTTTACTGGAATTATGTCTTTCTGTAATTGGCGAATATCGGTCTCTTTAACTGGACGGTTGAAGCGTTTTTCCTTTTGATTTCTCGTCAATTTGAAGTGCTCGCGGTCATCTATGTCACTTGGTGAGCTTATATCTTCTGTGTTTGGTATATAGATTTGAGATAAAATAAGATCAGATTCTTCATCAAAATCTTCTGCAAATGGCGTTGACATCTTTGTTTTTTCGAAAATTGACTTCAGTCCTATACATGCGTCTGTAACTCAATAGCGTGTTGGCGTTGGCTGTCCTTTATGAGCTGTCCGAATAATACTAATCAACCAATCATCGTTTTAAATCTACACGTACAGTGTTCACCGTTAATTACAAATCACTTGATATGTCTTTGCTTAAATTTTATGATGCTCTGTAAAGGGAATTTTACCCAATTTTTCATTATTTTGTTTCAAATTGAACTCTTTACATAAAATATTTATTTAATTCTCAAAAAAGTATGTTGTATAAGTCAGTTATATACATGGTTTCCTCGGTGTATGGGCTGATACACCTCGAAAACCATGTATATAACTACTACTTACCTTGAAGTTTTAAGTAAAAAAGTGCTGAATTTCACTTTTAGATGGCATTGGAAAAACAATTTCATCTTGCTCTTCATTGTAACTGATATTAGTACAGAATCAACAGAATCATTTGTTAATGTTAAATGTCTTTTTGATATGTGAGCGTCTTGATGAAATCTATGTTTGCGAGAAATATGAGACGTAAAAGAAGATTTCACTTTGACAAGGCTGAACAGCTAGCAAAGGGACATTCTATGGGTTCGAACTGTTTAATATGACATTTGAGGTGACTAACAAGCTCATGAGTATTACTGAAGGTTTCACCTTGAACACACTCAGGTTTGTTGTATATAAACTTCTTGCCAGTTGCAACAGATCTCTGCCATTGGTCTATGGATTGGATTTACCTCCAAATTGATTCTTAAAACATTTGATTTTAAGGCGGCATATGTTCTAAATTGTCGAATACAATTGGCATTACAGCACTTAGATATGACATTAGGGATATTAACATGGAAACGAAAATGATAATCATACTGCCGTATCCACACAGTTTTGAAGGCACAATAATCACAGTTATACATTTTAAATTTATATCAAACCTTACTTTACAAATAAAAAATTTAATTTTGAATTTGTTAAAATAATTTTGAACTTCAAATTTTAATTTAAATTTTTTAATTCTAATTTCGATTTTCAAATTTTAATTTCGAATTTTTAAAAAAAGTTTTGAATTTGAAATATTTTCAAAGAATGATTTTCCATACCACACTGAGTTAGAGAAGGCAGGTCAAAATGTTTACGACGAGGCATTGAGAGCAATTAAACTAGAACTGCAAGAGAGTGGACAGTGCTTCGGTTACCGGACAATGCAACTTCGACTAAGACAAAAATATCATCTGCTAGTATCTCTGCACTGGGTTAGACAGACTTTACGACTTGTCGATCCAGAGGGTGTGGAATTAAGATTGCAGAGGAGACTTCATCGGAGGCAGTATATGTCAAATGGTCCAAATTTTCTTTGGCATATTGATGGTTGGGACAAATTAAAACAGTTTGGACTGTGTATACATTGTTGTATAGATGGGTATTCGCGGCGTGTATTGTGGTTGGAGGTTTCTGCAACAAACAATGACCCTTATGTTATATGCAGGTATTTTTCGAGATGTGTAAGAAAACTTGATGGTTTGCCGAAAACGATAAGAGCCGATCGAGGAACGGAAAATGTTAATGTTGAATATATTCAATGCACTTTAAGAAATTCAGATGAAGAGAACTGTGTGGTCTTTATATAGGCCTACGGCAAATCAATAGGGAATCAAAGGATAGAGAGTTGGTGGAGCAAGTTTGGTTTATTTGGAATGAATTCATGGATACAACATTTAAAGAAACTCTCTTATCATGGCATAATTGACACATCTAAAGAATTAGACATTCAATGTATCCTATTTTGCTATCCATCTTCTACAAAATGACTAAAAGGTATTGTAAGGTTATGGAATGCACACAAGATAAGAAAGTCTGTCAATCCGGATGAACCAAACAGAAAACCAGATGTAATGTATTACATGCCGGAAGTCTTTGGAGGAAAAGATTATCTCAAACCAATTACCAATCAGATTTGGATGAACTTTCTTTGAAGCTAACTTCTGATGTTCCGTACATCAAGGAGTTAAACAGAGAACTGTTTTGTATAATCATGGATTATTCATTCTTTGAATCCAAATCCCTATTGAATATCCATTCAATCTCAAAGATTCATGGATAGCTTATGATAAAGATACACCAAACCGAAGCCATTTGAGACCCATCTTCAATTCCAAGGGCTATCTGAACGGTCTTGTGTGTGTGTTTTGGAGGAGGGGAGAGCAAGTAGCAATGTCGACTGACAACTTGCGACGACTGAGGCCCAGTGAAAAGTGCCCCCTCCCCCCCCCCCCCACTGTTCCAACGGCCATGATTTATTAAAAACCCATAGTATGGTAGTAAAACATTTCAGGCCGGTAGCAAATTCTACATTCCCCTTGTTGCTCCACCCCTTGCCCCGGGGAAAATTCTCGACCAATAAATAGTCGGGACGGAGTGGATGCTTTTAAAAACTCACCACGGTGAGGGTCCTTCACTCGATAGGTTTAAATCGTGCTTTGTGTGGGGCTTGTAGGTCCCATCTAAAGGAAATTTGACAAGAATTTGGTGCAATAAGATCTTACAGAATGTGGTTAAAACTTTGCATTTGAAAGTGTATGGATTTTGATAAAACTTTGTGTGAGTGTTTGTAATCACCCAAGGATAAACCCTATTGAAAACCAGACGAATCAAAAGATATTTCATGGGTTATTGCCCTTGTTTCTGTAAATATTTTGTGGACACGATATAGAGATTGTTTCATGATGAAACTGGGTTATTGCCCTTGTTCTTTAAAACATGTTTATTTTTCAGCCTATTACAACTCTCTAAGGACACAATTGCGGTTTGTTTGTTTCATATTTCAGTGACATATTTGTTTTTCCAGTAACCTTTAACCCATGGTTTCACTCCTGTAAAAAGAGAGAATGTCATTCTCATAATCTTTCATTTACTGACAACTCTTGTTAACCACACGGATGAATTGGCTGCCATTATAAGAGTGGGCGTATTACGATGGCCATCACTATTTTTATGTTTTAAATTGTGAAGCTCATACCTAGAAATGTTCCACTACCGTGTCTTCCATTTCTTCGACGTACAGACACAGTAGTGTATGGTCCCTCAATAACCCTTTGCGCAAGATTTGTTGTCGCTTGATGACAAAAAAGTAGCTCCTTTATTTCCTATTAAACTAGCCCCCAAACGCAATGTAAATAGTTCAACCAATGGATATACATATAATAAACTAATTCCGATTGAAAAGAGGGTAAAACCTTACCGTCTAATTATGTTATTAGCAAAAATCCGACTACTGATATTTTTACATTTTTAAAACATGAATGGCGACCTTCAATGAAGTGCGCATGTCATAAAGGAAATACGTTCCATATATGGTGATGCTGTCCATAATAGTATGCTAATGAGTTGAACATGGGAAAAAAATGGCGGACGCTATCATAGATGAAGTGTTTGGGAGATTCGATTTTGCCCTCAGAACTGAACATAAGTTAATAATTGATTACGTCCTTCAAAAGTTTGATGTGATGGGGATATTACCAACAGGTTCTGGCAAATTCGTATTAATTCCATTAATTTTGGATGAGGTAAGAATATATTTTTTTTTTCAATTTATCTGCACCACCCACAAAAAAGGGCATAGCATTTGATATAAAAGATAAAGGCATTATTATTAAGTCGAGGATGGTTTGGTTTCTTAAATTTATAAATTGGATTATTTGATAATAAAAACTTGTCATTCATAAAATTTAAAATATTACTATTGGCATCATTTTGATTGCGAAAGTGGAATTATTTGTTTGTTCCCTTTTTACTGTGATTTTTATTTGTTTTAGATATATCCTGGTGAACATCACCACTTAAGGCTTAAATGAAAAATCAAATGGATTCACTTACCAGGCAATCAATTAATTCTGTGGCAATAATGGAAGAAACAAGTGTTAAAGGTATATAAAACAGGCCAGAAAATTTATTGATTAATGGTTCTTTAAAGTGAGCAGAAAATTGTTAGTTTTGCAGAATCTTTCCACTAAATCTCCCTTTTTATACGCCCTCATCTCTCTATGAGGACGTATATTGTAGTCACCCCTGTCCGTCCGTCCGTCCGTCCGTCGGTCCGTCCGTCCGTCCGTCCGTCGGTCCGTCCGTCCGTCAACATTTGCTCGTAAACGCTCTAAAAACTAGAGTTTTTGACGGAATCAAATGAAATTTGATATGTGTATACATATTCATAAAACGAAGATCAAGTTCGAATTTGAGCTATTTTCGATCGTTAGAAGCAGAGTTATTGCCCTTGCCCCAAATCCGTCGGTGCGACCATCAACATTTGCTTGTAAACGCTCTAAAAACTAGAGTTTTTGACGGAATCAAATGAAATTTGATATGTGTATACATATTCATAAAACGAAGATCAAGTTCGAATTTGAGCTATTTTCGATCGTTAGAAGCAGAGTTATTGCCCTTGCCCCAAATCCGTCGGTGCGACCATCAACATTTGCTTGTAAACGCTCTAAAAACTAGAGTTTTTGACGGAATCAAATGAAATTTGATATGTGTATACATATTCATAAAACGAAGATCAAGTTCGAATTTGAGCTTTTTTCGATCGTTAGAAGCAGAGTTATTGCCCTTGCCTCAAATCCGTCGGTCCGCCCATCAACATTTCCTTGTAAACGCTCTAAAAACTAGAGTTTTTGACGGAATCAAATGAAATTTGATATGTGTATACATATTCATAAAACGAAGATCAAGTTCGAATTTGAGCTTTTTTCGATCCTTAGAAGCAGAGTTATTGCCCTTGCCCCAAATCCGTCGGTGCGACCATCAACATTTGCTTGTAAACGCTCTAAAAACTAGAGTTTTTGACGGAATCAAATGAAATTTGATATGTGTATACATATTCATAAAACGAAGATCAAGTTCGAATTTGAGCTTTTTTCGATCGTTAGAAGCAGAGTTATTGCCCTTGCCTCAAATCCGTCGGTCCGCCCATCAACATTTCCTTGTAAACGCTCTAAAAACTAGAGTTTTTGACGGAATCAAATGAAATTTGATATGTGTATTTATATTCATAAAACGAAGATCAAGTTCGAATTTGAGCTATTTTCGATTGTTACAAGCAGAGTTATTGCCCTTGCCCCAAATCTTAAATATGCTATTACTCTCTTAGTTTTCAACCGATTTTGATGAAACTTAAAATGGATGTTATTGGAGCTAAATCGAAAGGTTTCAGAAAGTTTTGTTTTCTCCTGATTAAATTTTTTCCTTTTTCGACTTTTTCATTAGGCGTATATGGCCGTGGTCCACTATCTTTATGCATTATTTTTCTGTTCTCTCGAGTTTTATACAGCATTATTGATTTTCAGAATGTGCCTTTCATATGTACCTAGTTAGCAATTATGAATAATGAAATCTGTATTTTTTTTCTAGATGTAGGTGTCAATTTCAATGTAATTTCCGCTTCGCCTGAGTCTTTAATTTTGGAAAAATGGCGGAGAGTACTAAAGGAGACCTGTGTATTGGTCTATGATGAGGCACACTGTATTTCCTCTTGATATGCATCCATATTTTATTGATTCTTTTTTCCTCATATATTTATGACCCAATAGACACCAATCATTCAAGATACGGGATTTCTATATAATTGGATTGAGGACCTGTTAATAGTTGTTTTGATAGCATAAATTTTAGTTGGTATCAAACTGGTACTTCAAACAATCTTTGACCATTATGAATTCATAAAAAAGTTGACAGTTGAACTGGTCTGCTTACTTTTCACGTTTGATTTTTGTTATATAAATAATTATTAGATTTCTCTTCAGGGATTAGATTTTCGACCAACGTACAGGCAACTTACGATTCTGCAGAGCTTATTTGATGCACCAAACCTCATCCTTACAGCCACTGCTACAAAGAAAATACAAGATGATGTCTTTGAAGTGTTGGGTTTTAGAGAAGAGCAAACTAAGGTTGTTGCTGTTTTACCTGATAGGTAACTAGAGAGAAGTCTCATCATGTCCTATATATAAAAGTATTTGGGTCTCAATTTCTCATAAGACCCCTCCCCCCCCCCCACACGCTTTGTAACAAGGTATCTATCATAAAATACTGGTACTGTTTGTTTTGCAGGCCTAATATATTTTTATATATATCGGGTGTCCCAATAAAAGCGTCCCCAAGTTTGACAGTGAGTATCTCAGCTGTTAATGAACCGATCCCTTTTAAAATTCTCACAGATTTACTTCAACATGTCCTTGTCAGACCCTGAAAATATGAAAGTCATCAAAAAAAAATGTACAAGTACTGCCACGAACAAAATAGCATGTACAAAAATTCAATATCAGAGCAAACTACACATTTCAACCTGTGTCTATTCTGCTTTCATCACATCGACCACCAATATCATTCATTTATCTTAAGATATTTCTCCCAAAAAGCAACCTTCCTGCTTTTCAGTTCCTATTCATCTAATTTGTTCCACTTGTGATGGTAATGACTCTGGGCAGTATGGGATTCTCTTAAGAAACAGGTGTATTGCACTTTGGTTAGAAGGACACACTGATTAAACATGAACTGAAAGGCAGGATTGTCGCTTCTCAAGTGAAACCTTTAGATGAGATCTGTGAGAGTTTATCAGGATGGAAAATGTTTGATATTGGTGGTTGATGTGGTGAAGGCACAATGAACACAAATTCAATTATGTAGTTTGCTCTGATATTGAATTTTTTGAAATGCTATTTTGTTCGAGCCACTACTGGTACAATTTTTGTTCGATGACTTTCATATTTTCAGGATCTGCCAAGGACATGTTGATGTAAATCTGTGAGAATTTTGAAAGAGATCGGCTCATCAGCAGCTGAGATACTTTGCGTCAAAGTTGGGGACGTTTTTTTGGGACACCCGATACATACATCAAGTGAAAAATTTGAAGAATAACTTGAATGGTTGATCAAAGTTATTGAAAAGGTCTTCATTACAGTATAGTCGTCATCAATGCATACTTTCTATAGTAATACTATAAGAACAATAATAAGATAAGTGGTTTGGGGCAAACAATTTATTGCAAATATAATAACTAAAATAAAGGTATGTTAACTACCATACTAATACAATTATTTTTTTTATGTTAAAGGGACAGTCTGATTTTTTTTTAGGTCAAAATTTTTTTTGGCTCAAATTTGTGAAAACTCTACACCAAAATCTGTAACTATGTGCCCTTTAATGTATCTGAAAGTTTTAACTAAAAATATCCAGCTGTTAATTTTTATACGCTAAAACCATTGTAAAATTTTTAAAAACCTTACGTAAGGCTTTTTAGTGTGTTATGTTTTGTGGACGCTGATAGGAAACTACTGAACGGATTTGAGTAAAATAAACGCCTAATTGTAGAGAAATGTCCCTCTTGTGTATTTAAAATGTTTCAGCTAGAAATATTGATCCATTTTAAGGGCAAACACCAAAACTAGGTCAAATTGCTTAATTAACAATAAGTACTCCGTGTTTGTAATTAACCCTTTAGAACCAAATTCAGTTTGATCAAGAAGATACAGAGATACAAAATGCATGCTTTGAAGATCCTCTCAGGTAGTATTTGCGATTTTTTTGATAATGGAAACTTTTTTCAAAAAAGCAGAATGGCCCTTTAAGTTAATAGAAAAGGCCATCAGTATAAAGAGAATAGAAAACACAAAAACAACTGCTATAAATATAATCATAATTAAGAGAAAAGGGGTGGGTGGGTGTGGAGCACGTTTTACTGCGGCGCCATTCAAACTAAAATGAACTTCAACGTTAGAGAGCGGATTCCTTCAAATTCAATAATTACATATTTTATAAAACGAAATAATAAAATAACACAATTACAGTGTAGTCGTCATCTTTAATACAATGCATACTTTCTACAGTAATACAATAAGAACAATAATAAGATAAGTGGTTTGGGACAAACAATTTATTGCAAATATAATAACTAAAATAAAGGTATGTGAACTACCATACTAATACAATTATTTTTTGTGTTAAGTTAATAGAAAAGCCAAACTAAACCCTAACCCATTTATCTATGATGAGAATATATTATGAATTGAACCCTGTAGAAAAAGAAATAGCAAGTTACATATAAAATACACTTAACAAATTTTAAGCATAAGAGAGGTAACTTGTAATTGTTTTCTCAAGTTAGGTTTTATATACTGCTGATAAGCATTTGATCTCCAATTACCATGAATTCGAATAGATTCTGTATCTACTCCAATTGAAAAGGCAAACGTACAGCCACCTCTCCTAAAGCTATGTAGCGAATATAAATCTGGATTATAATCAACATCTTATTTTTTTTTAAAAAAACAACATGATAAGTTAAAGGGAGTAAGCAAGCATTGCCACCTGGGTAAACAAAAGCGGGGGAATCAGAATCTGCTGGGATTGTAGTAAACATCATATGTAACATATGGACATACGATATTATTAGGCATGGCACTAAGTGGAATTAAAACAGGTTTTTCCTGAAAATTATCAGTCTTGGAGGAACGAATAACCAACAAAGCAGCATCAGGTAATAATACTATAGCACCTCGTCTAAGGAAATCTGCCTTACTCTCCATAGCATGCTTAATTGTGTTCGGAATAAGATTTGACTTCCGTAAAAAGGAGAAAAATGCAACTAAAAGTCCAGCAGACCAAATAAAATGGGTTTGATAAATCTAATAAAGAATAGATTTGAGTTAAAATATCTACTGTAACAGGTAACTTCTGCAAAGGTACAGACTGATCTATGCAGTCCATTGAGTATAGACTTGATTTGCAAAAATTGTGTTGGTTCAATATCAAAACCATAACACTGATGTAATAATTTAACACTACTGACAATGGATGATAAATACTGGAAAGAATGACATGATAAAACAAATAAAACAGGCTAAATCTTTTATATTAATAGATATACTATTTAAATTGAAATAAGTACAGAATGATAAATAAGCCTTCCAATGAGCTCTAATATTCTGTAAAGTTCCAGGTGAATAAGCTTGTCTCTGAATAAGAACTGTTTCATGCTGCAATAATTGCCACTGAATCCTGGTTTGATCTGGAAATAGAATTATCAAAATTCATCATTGCAAATTAGCAATCAATCATGAGAGAAATCAAACCAGCAATCAGGACAGTGCTGCAAGATAAAAGAAGGGTTATCCTTTAATATCTTCGCATTTAAACCTCTACTCAATTGATCAGCAATATCATTACATTTTCCTGCAATATGCACAGCTCTGATATCAAAATTATAATATGATGCAATATACAAAAGTTCTCGAGCACATCCAGTTAATATTTTGTTATGTGACCGACCAGTATTTATAACAATTGTGGAAATCATATCACATTTCACAAGAATCCTAAGTCCTTTCCATTTATGCCCCCAAACCTTTGCAGTCACTAATACTGTTAGTAACTCAAGAATGTTTATGCTATAGTTCATATTTAATATATGAGCTGGAAATTGTCTTGAAAAACAAAGATTTTCACAATAACCACCACAAGACAGTAAACAGGCGGCAGTTTGAAAAACTGCCCCTGGTTCTGAAAATAAAATGTCTCCTAAAACAGAAATTCCATTAAAAGATGCGAGAAATTTCTGCCACCAGTTCAAATCCGCTTTAAAATCTGTATCCAATAATATTTTGCTATTTTGATAAGGTCCTCAATGTGTCCAACATGCGTGAAAGTTTGTACCAGACTGGTGTTTTGGCCTTCTATAGCAGAAATACAGAAAAACACCTGTATCATGTCTAAATGACATCGCAGAAGTTGTCGAGAAAAGCACGCTCACAGGAGTCAATATTCCGCAACTTATTGGTGATGAGGCCGGAGAACAATTTGTTCCGACGCGGGATTGGCAGACATTCCTTAATCCATATTTCTGCCTGGAATGCATTCTTATCAGCATTTTAGGCTATCGACAGATCACCCAGGCATTGTGTTTTTTAAACCACATTCTGACTGTGAGGAGAAGCAATATTGTATTCTGAAGAATGAAAATATTCTTCCACCAGCTGAACGTCCAAGTGCCACAATCATGCCTGATCTTGATCAGACACGGAAACAATATCTGCACCAAAAAATCAGACCATTTTTTTTCGTGAAACATTGTTTGCCCAGCTCCCCGATTAGGTGCAGAAGAATAGGACGTAAAACTCTATTTCATTTCCAATATCTAATAATTGACACTGTTGTATAAACATCATTTTAACATCAAGATTGTTTTTTTCTGGTTTTGGTTAAAGTGAGCTGTAGACATAATGGTTTATGCTTTCAACCCTTTAAGCTATTCCAATTAGTTTGATTGCATCAGAAAGAGCTAATTCTGCTCTTATGTTCTTTCATTTGACACCAAAATTTTGAAATTCGGTTCAACCAAATTGGCTGAATAAAAATCGAAGTGTTTCAGGAAAATCAAAATGGCGGCCAAAGTTATACTTGCGAATGACATTTTATTTTAAAATCGGCCATAGAATTAATTTCGTTGCAATATTTAAATTTCACCGGAAGTTATTCAACCGGAACTTTAAATCGATTTTACATTCAAACCGGAAGTGAAGTAAATATTTCGACTACGTCACTTGATTAACATTTCTGATAAAACTTGTTTTTATTGATTTAAACAATATTTTATATTCATATTACATATAGTATTTTACAAAACATATCTTAGGTTTCGGAAACAAGCCGAAGCTTATGCTAATCCGGCACCTGATACAAATAAAAGATACAATATAGAAAATATGAATTATGTCAATAAAAAGGTTGTCAATATTCAACAATTAATTATATATATTTAAATACTGTACATGAATAATAAAAAAAAAGTGCGAAAGTGCATAGGTGTCCACACGAGACAGAGGTCGTCAGCACCAAGAATTCCACTCGTCCACAAACACAACGAAGCCGCAGGCAAATATAGTCGGGCTGATCAATTGGAGACTGTGTTAGGGTTGAGAGATAATTTGATCAGAAATCAGAAATAGACTTGGGGGGGGGGGGGGGGAAGACATATAATGTTGATCACGATTCACGATCAACAACAGGGATAAGCAAGCAAGATCAGCAATCAGAGGGTATTCAACTAGAGTAGGTATACACGATCAACAACATGGGTAAGTAAGCAAGATCAACAACTAGAGTAGGTATACACGATCAACAACAGGAGTAAGCAAGCAAGATCAGCAACTAGAGTAGACATTCAACTAGATTAGGTATTCACGATCAACATCAGGGATAAACAAGCAAGATCAGCAACAAGAGTAGGCATTTAACTAGATTAGGTATTCACGATCACCAGCAGGGATAATCAAGCAAGATCAGCAATTAGAGTAGGTATTCAACTAGAGTAGGTATACACGATCAACAACATGGGTAAGCAAGCAAGATCAACAACAAGAGTAGGATAAAAAACTAGAGTAAGTATACACGATCAACAACATGGGTAAGCAATCAAGATCAACAAATGATGTAGGTATTCAACTAGAGTAGGTATACACGATCAACAACATAAGTTAATAAGCAAGATCAGCAACTAGAGTAGGTATGCAAGTTAGGGTAGGTATAGTAGGTGTTCAACATGGGTAAGCAATGAAGATCAGCAAATGATGTAGGTATTCAACTAGAGTATGTGTACACAATCAACAGCATGGGTAAGTGAGCAAGGTCAGCAACTAGAGTAGGCATTCAACTAGAGTAGGTATGTACGATCATCAGCATGGGTAAACAAGCAAGATCAGCAACTAGAGTAGGTATACACGATCAACAGCATGGGTAAGCAAGCAAGATCAGCAACGAGAGTAGGTATACAAACTAGAGTAAGTAAAAACGATCAGCAGCATGGGTAAGTGAGCAAGGTCAGCAACTAGAGTAGGCATTCAACTAGAGTAGGTATACACGATCAGGTAAGCAAGCAAGATCAGCAACTAGAGTAGGTATATGTACAACTAGATTAGGTATACACGATCAACAACAACATGGGTAAGCAAGCAAGATCAGCAACTAGAGTAGGTATACAAACTAGAGTAGGTATACGCGATCAACAGCAGGGGTAAGCAAGCAAGGTCCGCAACTAGAGTAGGTATACAACTAGATTAGGAATACAACTAGATTAGGTATACTCGATCAACAACATGGGTAAGCAAGTAAGATCAGCAACTAGAGTAGGTATACAAACTAGAGTAGGTATACGCGATCAACAGCAGGGGTAAGCAAGCAAGGTCCGCAACTAGAGTAGGTATACAACTAGATTAGGTATACAACTAGATTAGGTATACTCGATCAACAACAACAACATGGGTAAGCAAGCAAGATCAGCAACTAGAGTAGGTATACAAACTAGAGTAGGTATACGCGATCAACAGCAGGGGTAAGCAAGCAAGGTCCGCAACTAGAGTAGGTATACAACTAGATTAGGTATACTCGATCAACAACATGGGTAAGCAAGTAAGATCAGCAAATAATGTAGGTACATGTATTCAACTTGAGTACGTAAACACAATCAACAACAGGAGTAAGCAAGTAAGATCAGTAAATGATGTAGGTATTCAACTAGAGTAGCTATACACGATCAACAACATGGGGAAGCAAGCAAGATCAGCAACTAGAGTAGGTATACAAACTAGAGTAAGTATACACGATCAACAGCATGGGTTAGTGAGCAAGGTCAGCAACTAGAGTAGGCATTCAACTAGAGTAGGTGAGCAAGCTAGATCAGCAACTAGAATAGGTATTCAACTAGAGTAGGTATACGCGATCAGGTAAGCAAGCAAGATCAGCATCTAGAGAAGGTATACATGTATGTACAACTAGATTAGGTATACACGATCAACAACAACAACAACATGGGTAAGCAAGCAAGATCAGCAACTAGAGTAGGTATACAAACTAGAGTAAGTATACACGATCAACAGCAGGGGTAAGCAAGCAAGGTCCGCAACTAGAGTAGGTATTCAACTAGAGTAGGTATTCAACTAGGTTAAGTATTCACGATCAACAGCAGGGGTAGGCAAGCAAGATCAGCAAATAATGTGGGTACATGTATTCAACGTTAGTAAGTATATACGATCAACAGCAAGGGTAAGTAAGATCAGCAACTGGAGTAGGTTTACAACTAGGGTAGGTATACAACTAGGGTAGGTATACACGATCCTCCACTAGGTTAAGTAAGAGTCTATATTTAATAATATGGTATACAGAAAGTCAACAACCATGGAAGGTATCAGGAGCCAAGGTAGGTATATTAAAGTAGTGAAAGTATACAAGAACAAACTATGGTAAATATACAGAATCAATACCTATTTTCACTTTAAGGGGGCAAATAAAATATGTTTAAATAACGAATCTATTTGATCGTATTATGAAATCATGTACTGAATGGAAAATATGTGCATTTTCAACCTCACTGAGGTGATTAGAACCATACGATAGCGTTTTTTCATCTAGGAGGTGCTGTGCTAGTGAAAATAATGTATCTCTTCTTTGAAGCTGATATTTTGGACAGACAAGCAGAAAATGTCCCGAATCTTCTATAGGGTGTCCACATGAACAAGATGGAACATCACCAACATGTCTTAGAAACTTGTGCAAGTTGAGAGCACTCATTCTATTTCTAAGTTTACAATGTATTATTTGGACCGATCTTTCTGCAAGGTAATAATACGAGGGGGGATTCACACATGATTTTATCTTTAGTTTAAACTCTTGTATACTACTGAGTGATAAAATAGCATCAGGCAAAGCGTTCCAATCACGAATAGAGGATGGTAGGAATGAATCATAATAGAGTTTGGAGCTAGTAAAGAGTGTTCTTAGCTTGTGACTATGGCGTGTGTTATAAGTATTGGAGGATCCCACAGAATCTGGAACAAGTGCGTTGAGGTAGTTTGGAACCATATTATGAACCATTTTGTAGAAAAGGATAATTCTATGTTGATACCGTCTTTTGTTTTAGTGAACTGAAACCTGATTCCTTATAAAGTAACGAGTGAGATGTACCACGGACTAAGCCGGTTATTGATCTAAGGCAATCAAGATGGAGATTTTCTAGTCGACATGAGTCTGTTTCTGTACAATTATCATATAATACATCACCATATTCAAATAGGGATAGAATAAAAGATTTGTAAATATGTTCAAGAGATTTCCTTGAAAGTCTGTATTTCATAGACCGAAAACAATTCACTGACTTGCTGAGTTTACGTATGAGGGTGACAATGTGTTCTTCCCATTCTGGCTGAATGTTATACCAAGGTGTTTGTGATGTTCAGAATCTAATAAGTTATTGCCGAAAGAGAGTGGAAATGCAGAAGGAGATAGTTTCCTAGTAAAGGTCATGCTGACTGTTTTTTCTGGGCAGAAGACGACATTCCAAGAGTTTGCCCAATTGCTGATGGTTCTAAGGTCATTGTTTAAAAGTGTTTGGCATTCGGTCGGGTCATTTATGATCATTAATAGTGACGTATCATCTGCAAACAGACGGATGTTAGATTTGATGTCGTTGGTAATATCATTTATATATATATTAGGAAAAGGAGTGGCCCAAGTACCGAAGGCCTGCATGCCATACGCGATCAAAAGCTCTGCTTAGGTCAAAAAATACAGCTTCAGTTTCGAGACCTTCATCGAGGCTACTACATATATTATTATATATATTAATGAGCTGGTACGTGCAAGAGTCATTTTCTGTAAAACCTGATTGTGAGGCAGAAAGTAATTGATGAAGACGGAGAAAATTATTAAGATATTTATGTATGAATTTTTCAAAGACCTTGCCTAGAGTGCTGAGGAGAGAAATAGGACGATAGTTTGAGCAGATGTTAGCATCACCTTTCTTATATATTGGAATGATGTTGGCTTGCTTCCATATGACGGGAAAACAGCATTGGTCCTGTAAGAAGTTAAAGAGTGTACTCAATGGCATTATAATAGACGGGCTACAGCATTTAAGAATTCGATTTGTTATGTTATCATTTCCGCAGGCCTTATTTGTCTTAAGTGAATTTAGCATGGCTTTGACATCTTGGGGAGTATAAACGGGAAGTGGAATGCAAAGGTCAGATTGGGGTAAGTTTGGAAGCGGTTGATTTGGATTTGGTAAGACTGATTGCTTGATGAAGAATTGGTTTAGATGTTCAGCTTTAGCAGCATCTTCATGAACAATTTGGTTGTTGATTAAGAGTGGAGGAAAATGTTAGGATGAACTGTTTTTAAAAACTACCTTTTAAACAAGTTTCCACCAGTTTTTTTCTTGAAAATGACACTGACCTATCTTAACGTCAAGATTTTGAAAGAAATCCTGTTTAACTCGTCGTACCTCCGCAATGACAAAGTTCCTACAAGAACGAAAATCTTTTATAGTGGCTCGGAGAACCTGTCCGCTTCGCTTTACTGTGAAGTCTATTCCGTTTGCGAATTATTCGCCTGATGTAGCCATTCATCCACACAGTATCGCGCTCACGGATCACCACATCTTTATGGGGAACAAATAAAGATACTGCTTCAAGAAGCCTATCTGAGAAATTTTTAGCAAGTACACATATATCATTGGAAAGCGTAGATAAAGCATAATACGAATCAAAAATAATTTGTGTCGTATGTAAATCAAGTCATTCAGATTTTCTCGATACCACTGTTTTCAAAGGAGGTTCCATAGCAGAAACCAATAAACTGGACATTAAGGTATATTTCAAAGAAACTGATACTCATCAACTCCTGCACAAAAGCTCGTTTCACCCAAAACATACCTTTTCCGGTATTATTAAATCATAAGTTTTACGATTTCACCGAATTTGCACAAGATCCTCTGATTTCAACCAAGCCTGTACGATTGTTTTCTCAAAACTGAAAGAGCGTGGATACTCAAAACGATTTTTACGAAACATAAAAAACTCCACTTTAGCGCAAATAGCAGCGAAGACTAGACTATATGCCGAAGTTCCTCCAGGTTTAAGGTGTGCCCCATGTTTGTCAAATAGATGCAAAACATGTCCCTTTGTAGCTGAAACACATTATTTTATGAGTAGCTTTACTAATAAAAGATATCCGATCCAGGAGCATTTATCATGTGATAGCTCAAATGTAATTTATTTAATTTCATGTCAGAAATGCCCCAAACAATATGTAGGAGAAACTAAGAATAATTTACGCACTCGATTCAATGCCCATAGATCAGATATAAAATTAAAGAAAGACAAGCCCGTTTCTAATCATTTCAACCTCGATGACCATTCAATAAACGATCTCACCCTAACCCCAATTGAACGTATAGAAATTGATTTACCGGAAGATGAAACCACCAAATTCAGACAATCCAGGGAAGCCTACTGGATTGAGACATTGAATACAGCAAGACCTATAGGACTCAATATTCATCATTTTGCAGGCATAGCACCCTTTGTTGTCCCGTTTAATACAACCAGTAATCGAGCAAGCAAAATAGTTCATACCCACTACAAGAGTCTTCAAGAGAAATTTCCCCATGTTTATAAGCAGAAAATGATAGTTGCCTACTCAAAAAATCAGAACTTTAATGACAATCTGGTTCATAGCAAACTAAAACCAATTATTAATTAGCAGATACTATACTACTCGCCCAACGGGCGAGTTCTTATTGCAGTGCGTTCTAGCGAACGCACTGCTTTGTTTTGCAAATGACTTTTTTTTTTTTTTTTTTTTTTTTTTTTTCCACTTTCTGGTCAGAGCGCCCAGCCAAAACTACACATGCCACACATAATCTCTCAAGATTTCCCACGATAATCTACTGCTCGGTATTGTTTAAATGTAAAATGACGCATGCCCTACCAACCGGAAATGAGGTATGAGAACATATGGGTTTTGATGTATTGGCCATTATCTCCTTTATTTTTCAACCGATTATGATCGGACTGACTTTGCATATTTCTCTAATCGATTGTCCACGAGACAAAAGTTTAACAATATCATTTTGAGAAAAATCTTGCTGACTTTTGGAGCACTTTTTCTTGACCACTTTTTCAACTTTTGCAATTTTATATTGATCAACCTGAAAACTTACATGTTTATAGACATTTTGATTGCGAGCAATTAGCAATTTTCAAAATTTCGATATCACTTCCGGTTTTGACGTCATTCGCTCTCAAAGTTGAAATTTCAACTTCCGGAATTTTGAAGATATTCGAAAAATTCTTTTTGCAATATGTTTGTTATGTAGACTCAAAATTATACAAATCATAAAATTTGACCCGGATGTAACAGATCAGGCGCCATCTTGAAATGGTATATTTTCATAAAACGCAAAATGGGGCCTCAGGGTGTTATGGAATTTGCATAATTTTTATGTCTATGTAATCAACAGTCGACTGCGACCAAAACATGGGAAGCGGATTTTTGAATTTCAATTCTGAATTTTTCTGATTTCCGGAAAAAATAAGTCAGTAATTGTCAAAACTTTCAAGGCCCATATTTTGTGACCTTGACCTTTTGTGACTTTGTGACCTGTACAAAAGTTATTGCCCTTGATTAGATGTATCCAATGACATATTTTTTTCAGATGCCCAATGGTTACTTCCGGTTTTATAGCCGTTTGAAAATTGTAATTTTTAACTTTAAACAGTCCTACCACGTGACCTAATTTACATATGTCTTATTTTCTTTCACCGTCGTACTATGCTATGTCTGCTCTTTCCAATGATATACAACACAATATATTTGAATCAAAATTCCGCCTTTTAAAGTTTGAAAAATTTGTGTCAATTTCCATTGAAACTGTGCGTGTTTTTTTCAATTTTTATTTCGATCGTTCTGAAAACTTACAGGTAGATAGACATTTTGATGGCGAACAAAAATATGTTTTCAAAATTTTTGTATCACTTCCGGTTTTGAAGTTATTGGCTCTCAAAGTCGAAATCTCAACTTCCGGAATTTTGAAGATATTTGAAAAATTCTTTTTGCAGTATGTATGTAATATAGACACAAAAGTATACAAATAATACAATTTGACCCAGATGTAACAGATCAGTCGCCATCTTGAAATGGTATATTTTCATAAAACGCAAAATGGGGCCTCAGGGTGTAATGAAATTTGCATAATTCTGATGTTTTTGGAATCTACAGTCGATTGCTACCAAAACATGAGACGCCGATTTTTGAATTTCAAGTCTGATTTATTTTAATTTCCGGTTAAGATAAATCAGTAATTGTCAAAAATTTAAAGGCTCATATCCTGTGACCTTGACCTCTGGTGACCAAGTGACCTGAAACAAATTCATTGCCATTTACGATACCTATGCACAGATACTTTCATTTAGGTTTTCCGATGTTTACTTCCGGTTTTATATCCATTTGAAAATTGCAGTTTTTAGCTTTAAAGAGCTCTGACACGAGACCTTATTTATGTACGTCACAAATTCTTTCAAAATCTAATTATGCTAAATCTACTTTTTCAATTATATACAACACAATATTTTAAAATCAAAATAGCGCCTTTTGAATTTTGAAAATTAGTTATTCCATCTGCTTGTAAAATATTAAATTCAAATTTCAGTTGAAGGGAGAGAACTACATTTTGACATAAAGCTGCGTTTGTGCGATCGTCCTCTCCCATTAACTTGCGTTTGGGTGATAAGTTATCATTAATGTCCTTTTTTTACATTGTAACTGAAACATTAAGATATATTTTCTTTGAATGAAATATGTATTAATAAAATTCGATCTGTATTTCAAACTATGAAGTATGAATACTGTGCAGTCCGTTTCTAAATTGAGATTTGGCTCTTTCATGTGTCCTTTCTTGCACTTTAGAACTTATTTACAAATCTTAGAAATTTTGTGATATGCGTTTTCCACTGATGTATATCAAACTGTGATTACGCCTTTTTTAATCAGATGACTTTTCACTACCGAACATGAAATGTTTATTTCACTTTTGACTACCGTGTGTGAACTGGTTTTTCTACTTTTCACTACCGAATTCAAAATTGTGCGTTTTAAAATTTTGTACCTACTGCATTTTAATGTAAAACAAGCTTTTTTCTGTAAACCTGACATCATGGATTGAAAGATGTCACTTTTCACCAATGGACAAAACCGGATGCGCACTGCATGGTACCATTCATGGTTCTAGTTTTTTCTACTTTCAGATCACAACAGAAGAAAAACCTGAATCCAGACCCTTAATCCCATTTTCTCAATAAAGTATTTGTTCCATCCTAGGCCTGTACATTTGGGAGATTCAAACCCTCCCTCCACCGAAATCTAGCTTTTATCACATACACAAGTTAATTTTAACGTTTTCACTAAGTCAAAGGCAATAACTCATAAACCGACGACTGGAATAGCTCCAATTATGAATGATCCGAGATAGTATCACGATAATCATACATACCAAGCTTCATTCAAATCGGATAAAAACTCTAGTCGCTATTGCGTGTACAAGAAATTGTTGAAGGACGAACGGACCGACGGCTGGACTGGGGTGACGGCAATATACGTCCATATTTTCATGTGGGTGTATATAAAGGCAGATAAAATGGAATCAGAAATACCAGCAGACAGACTAAATAAAAGAGGTGCAGAACTACAAGCAGTCATACCAAATAAAAGGGGCGCACAGCTATCAGAATACAAGCAGGTTAACTAAAAGGGACGCGGGAATACCAGCAGACAGACAAACGAAACACGAACAGTTACAATGGAATTTGGCAGCATATTTTCAAATTCTAGAACGCGGAATTATGATTCAAATACATTGTGTCATATATCATTGGATAGAGTAGATCAAGCATAGCAACACCGAAACAAAATTTATGACGTATGTAAATTAGGTCACGTGACAGAGCTGTTTAAAGTTAAAAAAATGCAATTTTCTGACGGCCATAAAACCGGAAGTAAACATTGGGCATCTAAAATGTTCATGCCATTGGATAAATCTCGTCAAGGGTAACAGATTTTGTTTAAGTCTCAAGGTCACTCAAGGTCAAGGTCACAAGATATGAGCCTAAAAAGTTTTGACTATTTTTCGAAAATTCTAAACCGGAAATAAAAAAAATTCTGAATCGAAATTCAAAAATCGGCTTCCCATGTTTTGTTAGCAATCGACTGTAGATTCCATAGACATCATTTTTATTCAAATCGAATGATTCCCTGATTCTGAATTTCGATTTAAAGAAAAATCAGTCATTTCAAGATGGCGACTGATATGAAATATCTGGGTCAGATTTTTTCATTTCATATTTAGTCAATGGTTATTTCTAGCACATCTCAAAAAGATTTTTTTGAATATCTTAATTATTCCGGAATTTCAACTTTACAAGCGAATGACGTCAAAACCGGAAGTGATATACAAATTTTGAAAATACAATTTAGTTAGAAATCAAAATGTTTATACACCTGTACGTTTTCAAATAGATCGAAATAAAATTGCAAAAGTTAAAAAAACGGTTAAAAAAGTGCTCCAAAAAGTCATTATGAAAACAAAGCAGTGCGTTCGCTAGAACGCACTGCAAAAAAAACAGTCATTATGAAAACAAAGCAGTGCGTTCGCTAGAACGCACTGCAAAAAAAACATTTCGAAAACAATAAGACATTGTGCTTTTTTAGATTGGCTGTCAGATGGTGACTATCTAATGGTCGATAGGGGCTTTGACATTCAGGCTGATTTAACAGCTCGGGGAGTTCCAGATTTTTTACATGGTCAAAACCAATTCACAAGTAGTCAACTTTAAAATTCTCCGACGGTAGCTGCGTCTAGGGCTCATGTTGAAAGGGCTGTGAGGAAAGTCAAGGAATTTGAAATTCTCCGAAATGTTATTCCAATAACAGTTTGTCTCATGGGAGAAAAAATCCGGTCATTTGATAAAACCTGAAAAAAAAATTACTTGTAATGTTTATGATAAATATTTTTTTCACATAGACTCTATGCATTAAAGGGAAATAAACATATTGATGATAATTGAAACTTAAATTCACTACTGTGGATGTTGTCGATGCGTCCCCTTCAACCACTAACATGCACACTACTGAATCTTACAAGGTGGAGATAGCTGAATATTATTTCGGTCGAAAATAATACGCAAGTTGTAGGCCTTTTCATTTAATGAAAATAACGAGCAGACGATAAACCTACTTCCGCTTTGTTTGCAAACAAATACAGTTCAGTTATCTGCCCTCGCTCACAAAATGAGAGGCGTTTTAAATAAATAAAAACAAATGTTTTGTGAGAAATGTTTATTTCATATAATTATAAAATCAACAGCAAAAGATATAAGACAGAACACTACATAGAAAACTGGAAAAGTAAATACCGTCCCTTAAAACGTTATTGCAAGTTATGGGCGTGCAACTGGAAAGTGGTTAATTGTCCTAATAACGAAATGAATTGTTTTTGTAAATCTATTCTTTATTGTTCAAACAAAAGCTACTTGAATAAACTAATTATAAGATAAGTTGACTGAAATCGATAAAATTCCGTTAAATATGTGACACCTGATTAATATTTATATGAGTGCAGTACAGAACACAAGAGGCATGAGATCAAGATAACTGTAAACTCCTGTTGTCCACGTGATTAGTAGAATTGAGTGATATATGACCGTCCATGTACTATCCCAAGTGTCACCTAGCGGGAATAATACCATGACCTCACTTTGGTTTATGTTTTCAACCTGAGCGGACGTGCTTTTTGCAGCTCTTCGGGAAAGTGGAACAGCGTGGGTGAACGTACTACAACAGGGTGAATATATTTTATTATGGTTATTAATTGATATGGTATCAATTAATATGGTTTAAGCCAAGGTGGCTAGGTTGTGGTTTAAGCCAAGGTGGCTAGGTTGTGGTTTAAGCCAAGGTGGCTAGGTTTTGATATTTGGCCAGGGAACGCTGTGAAAGCGTGATATAGTATAATATTATAGATTTATAGAACTGTGTTTTATTGCTTATGAATCAATTGATGATTTGCATTGACTGTGAAACCAGTAGGACGATAGATAGCATGTCTAATTTGAGTAGTGTGAGTGGTATTCAGAATGCACGTGCATGTTTATTAGTTTGATCAAGGGAAGTAACCTGTTTTTTGATGGCCACTAGTGGGTGAGCGATATTTTTCATTTGCATTCATTCTCAGATTAGAATATTAGTATTGCCTGTGTGTGTAGTTTATTTATTTATACTTCCGACTATTATTGCAGGGCGTACTTTACAAGTACGCCCTGCTTTGTTTTGCAAATGATTATTCTTTTTTTTTTTTTTTTTTTTTTTTTTCGATTTTTTGACAGAGCACAGGGACGAAACGGCACATAGTACGGTAATTTTCGTACCATGTCGTATTTGTAATACGCGCTCATTAGATTTTAAATGTATTACGGAACAGTTATTCAAATTTGATTATGCATAAATTATGCATCCATGAAATATTTCGGACAGTACTGGGAGTCGTATTTACACTTCGATTTGCATAGGGTTTCTCGTAATGTATTGTACATATTTAACGACATAGTATCGCTTTATAAAAAATGTCAATTTGCAAAAATATTTGCAACTTTTTGTAGCAAAACTATTTTAGCTCAATACTAAAATGTTTGCATATAATGCGATCGATCTGAAATGTTATATATAAATTACTATTATGGTGTTAAACCTAAAGCCGTTTTCAGAAATTTTGCAACTTTTTTGGTTTTTGCAAAAAATGCTCATAAAGTTCGATTTTCAACTTTTTACCTTTTACAGATATGCTGAAATAAATATATGCATGTCACTAGACATATCATTTGACATATATTTAGTGAAAAAAATTGTACTGGAAACGTCAAATCTTCCGCCATTTTGGATCATACCAATATTGCTTAAATTGGTTATAAGTTTTTTATTTATTATCCGATTTCTATGATTTCGGTAATAATTGAAACCTTAGTCGTTTGGCTACATTTGCTAGACATCCGAATTTTGAAATTTTACTTTGACTTCTTTGAATTTTTAATTGAAATTTTTTTATATTTTTTTTTTTTTGCTCAATTTTTGAAGTCATTTTTCACGTGACCTTGACCTCCCATGACCTTGCATTTCTCATGACTCCAAGTTCTTGACAATATCTATCCAGTGGTACTTTCATTTTTTGTTTTTGACCGTAACTTCCGGGTTTATAAGCGATTGAAAATAGTTTAAAATGTGTTTTAAATGGCTCTAACAGCTACCCTTTTTGTGCAAATATCATAATTTTGGTAGATTCGTAATCTACGCATCAAGACGCATCCAATGAGGTATAATATGCATACCTTTAAAGCATATTATTCAAAAAAACCAATGTTCAATGTACATGTATTTGGATAGAGGTATTTCGGTTAATTAGTGTCAGTGACCCTGTCAACACAGATATAAATCAAAGTTTAGGGCGTTAATTTAAAGCTATGTTCACACTATTTTCTGATAACTATCTCTTGTGTCCAGTTAGAACATATAAGAACACTCTAGGTTGGATTGAACAGCGTTATGCTGTAGGTTATGCATATGGAACCACATTTAAAGGTACATTTCCACTTAATTTACCAACTTTTTTATTTCTCATCCGAATTTTATGAAACTTGGTACGTATATGCATGATCAGATTGCAAATTCAGGGGAAATGATTGAATTAGGTTCTGCGCATGCGCATTATCAATTTTGTCAATTCTCATCCAAATTTCTTCAAAATTGACATGTATGTGCATAATCAGATTCGAAATATCACGGATATATTGAAATTATGTAGTGCGCATGCGCATCGCCAACTTTCTTATTTCTTATCCGAATTTCTTCAAAATTGGCATGTATGTGTATAATTAGATTCGAAATATTATGGATATAATGAATTTGTGTAGTGCGCATGCTCATCACAAACGTTCTTATTTCTTATCCGAATTTCTTCAAAATTGACATACATGTGTATAATTAGAACCGATATATCATGAATATATTGAATTTGTGTAGTGCGCATGCGCATCGCCAACTTTCTTATTTCTTATCCGAATTTCTTCAAAATTGTCATGTATGTGTATAATTAGATCCGATATATCATGAATATATCGAATTTGAGTTGTGCGCATGCGCATCGCCAACTTTCTTATTTATTACCCGAATTCTTTCAAAATCTGTTTGTGTCGCATGTGCTATAAGAGTATGAGTACAGGGCATGCACAAGAAATATTGCCGCACCGGTCGTACCTTTGTGTCGTAACAAGCCCTGCATCAGTACTGTTATCTGAACAGTTCTAGTTTTAATTTGAATTTGAGAATATTGGGTCTGTTTGTATTTTATTTTTCTTCAGTCCAGGAACACAGATTCCTAGTGGGATTCAACCACGTGGACTGTAGGAAAATTAGATTTTCTGTTGCCATTAACTTGGATGTTGTTTGATTTCAGAAAGTAATTTTGGATATACCACAGGCTGAAAAGGGAATTGGTTTTCGGTCTGATAAAGTGTAAGTATGGAAACAGCCTTGTTGGTTGACTTGCAGCGGAAAATCTGTTTTCCTGCAGTTCACGGCGAAATTTAAGAAGAGCGCCGATTGTTCTGGGTTAAAGTCGATTTTTAAATGAGATGCCAATTTGTACATTTTATTTTTGAATAAATGGGAAATGTTTGTTTTTCTTTCTTTTCGTCTCATGTTAGCAACATTTCGACGTGAGTGTTGGGAGGGGGTCTTTATGATGTGCATTGGTGTTTGTGAATGTAATGTACTGTAAGGGGCATCTAGCATGACTTTATCCCAGAACTCAGAGGCAGGTAGGATGCGCGATAGAAGACACTTGGGAGATGGTTATATCCCAAGTGTCACCTAGCGGGAATAATACCATGACCTCACTTTGGTTTATGGTTTTATGAGGAGGCGGACTGCCTTGGAGACTCGTAGATGAGGCATTTATGATTATTTCTTTTTGTCCCCCCTCCCACCCTTTTTCTATTTTAATTTGCTTCTGTCGTGTGTCATACATGCCATCCAGCATGACTTTATCCCAGAACTCAGAGGCAGGTAGGATGCGCGATAGAAGACACTTGGGAGATGGTTATATACTTGTTAGAAGCCGACAATATTTGAGTAGGCCTACTTAAAATATTGCTTGCTTATTTGACTCTCTCAAAACAGTTGAATAGTCTAATATTTTTTTGAAAATAAAGATTAACATAATAAACGGTCATTATAATGACATTGTTCTGAGTAATGTCATATTGATAATTTTTTTCCCCCATCTCCAAATTTATTGAGCAATAATGTCTTTTTCATAGATGAAGATGGAAAGGAAGAATTGGAAAGAATTTTAAAATCAACTAATTGTTTCCAGAAACTAGTAGAGACATAATATTGAAACTACACCTGCAATAAGCTTACTTACCAGAAAATCACCATCCCCGTTTAAAACTCCAAAAAAAAGCAGAGAAAAATAAACCAGAAAAAACAACAAATAATGAAATTGATGCTGGAGTCTCGAGCCCAAGTCCCTCTAAAAATGAAAAAGGTATCATTTCATTCTTTTTAAATTAGGCTCATTTGACTTGAAAAATATATACATAAACTTACGTTTTAGTATTATGGTATGACACAGTCGTCATTTGTTGACGTCACATTTTTTTTTAAACAGTATATTTATTTCACATAATAACATTAGCTAATTATAAAACGATACAGAAAGAAGCTCGAGGCTTAATTTAATCTGCTTCGCAAAACAAAGAAATTTGTAAAAAAAATAGTGAAATAATTCAGATGGTGCATTGTAACACGGTCAATTATGCAAGTTCATTGTACTTTTTTCTAAAAAAGGGTGCGAAGGGGTCGGATCGGCGCCAGTCATCGGGGTGCTGGTTGTGTCATGGCAAACCCTGTGATGAGCAAAGCATTTTCCCAACATATTCCAATACACTGTCACATTATACACAACCCTATCCCCTCTATTTCTAACTTTACACCTTTTGGGACAATAAATTATAAAACTTGAATGGTTATTGAGCACTATTTGTTATAAAATAATATTACTTCACCTCATTTATATTTGTATAATTTATATCAATAATTAAATGGTAACGGATTAATATAAGCTTCGGCTTGTTTCTGAAACCATATATTGAATTTATGTACCACATATCTTGTAAATTTATGAATAAAAATTGTTTAAAAAAAAACAAAAAAACCCTGTGATATGGGAGGAGAGGAATAGAGTGAAAAGTATTTAACTTGAAAGTGTAACGTTTGATACAGTACTATGAGAATTGTAAGGAGAAAACAGCATTCCAACAGGGAGAACACTGAGATATTGGTAGATGTGTGATCTATTTCAACAGTGTAAAGCGATTGGAAAGCTTAAGAAATTCATGGAGTGCAGAGAATATTGCTTCGTTGGAGAGCAAAGAATCTCCGAAGAGGAGTGTATTGATTGATTTTCTTGAATGGTGGAGCTTGTCAATTGTGGACCGCCTTTTAGCAGTATAGGAGGAAGTGTTCGGAGTTTTCTAGAGGTGGCCACATGAGCAGGTAGGGTCAGTTGTCAGAGATAAACATTCCAAATTTGTGTGCATTTAGCTCACTTTTATGGTGTCGCAATCTACAATTTATGATCTGGAGTGCTCTTGTTCCAAAATTAAAGTAAGAAGGGTCAACATGATCATGAAGACAGTGATTTCTTAAAGATGGCAATTGATCTGGACGATTTGATGTTTTGGGGAAGATTGTTCCACAATTAACAGTAGATGGCAAAAAGGAAGTTTTGTAATGTTCAGAGTTAGATGGAATTGATCTTAGTTTATTTTGATTTCGGACAGGATAGAGATTTACTGAAGCAACGGAGGGGGGACAAGAGTGCTTAAAACAGAAGGTACTAATTTGTTGATCATTTTATAGAATATTATAAGTTTATGACGAATACGGCGAGTTTCAAGAGAAGTGAAACCAGCTTCCTTGTACAAAAGTTCGTGTGATGTTCTAAGAACTAGTCCGGTGATGGTTCGCAAGGCATCAAGCTGTAGATTTTCTAATGTACCGCTGTCTCCTTTTGAGCAGTTGTGCCAGATGACATCTGCGTAGTCGAACACTGGAAGGTTGAAGGACTTGTATATCAGTTCTAGAGTCTTGCGATTCAGGCGGTATTTCAGACTTTTGAAGCAGTCGATCACTTTTCCGAATTCTGAAATGAAGAATGCTATATGACAATGCCAGGTCCCGGTTCAATCGAATATCAGTCCTAAGTGTTTATGCTGTTCAACTGATGTTACGAGTTGATTATTAAAAGTTAGATCAATTTGGGTAGGAGGCCTTTTTCTACTGAAATGAAGAGTTGTTGGATTGAAGTTTACCTTCTAGTTATTAGACCAATCAAGAATCTCCATTTAACAAATTTTGGCTAGTAGACGGTTCTTCAATGGTGACGTAGAGAGAGGTATCATCTGCATACAAACGAATGTTGGAATTTATGTGGTTAACAACATCATTAATATATATGATGAATAGGAGAGGACTCAGAACAGATCCTTGAGGAACACCATTTGGTACTATTTTGGATTCAGATCTTTGGTTTTTAACTAAAACAGATTGTGTGCGTTCTTGAAGATAACTTTTTAAGGTAATAATAATAATAATATTTATTGTTTAAAGCCCATTACATCAAAATCGATCTCAATAGGCTGTACATGACTTTGTATAAATCATAGTACAATACCACTATAACAAAATTAATTAAATGATAACAACTAATTGGAAAAATACTAAAAACAAAACGGATGTAAAATATAAAATATAAAATAGAGATGACAAAATTCATAAAAGTTCATACTAAAACAAAAAGAGAGGATGTTATCATAAAAACAGAGGATACAATTTATAAAAAAGTGTGCTGACTAGAGGAGAAGAGATTTATACGTTTATACGTCAGAGTATGCTCTTCTGAAAAGGTGTGTTTTTAGTTGTGATTTAAAATATTCTAGAGTTGGTGATTCGCGAATAGAAGAAGGGGTGGCATTCCAGAGGCGTGGTGCCGCAACCGAAAAGGCGCGCTTTCCATAGAATTCTTGATTGTAGCGTGGCTCAACAAGCTGGTGTTCCTGAGATGATCGGGTTACTCTTTTCGAGTGACGGCGAGAGATGAGATCTGATAGGTAAGCAGGTGCCTGTTCATGCAGAGTCTTGTATGTTAATACTAAGACCTTAAATTCAATTCGGTGAGACACAGGAAGCCAGTGCAGAGAAGTGAGAACAGGAGATATGTGGGAATATTTTCTGGTGCGACATACGAGGCGTGCAGCAGAGTTTTGAATAGATTGGAGACGTTTGATGAGATGTTCTGGTGCATGCAGGAGAAGGCTGTTGCAATAATCTAAGCGTGAGGTAATGAAAGCATGTATTAATCGTTCAGTGCTAGTGCGATCTAAAACACGTCTAATGCGACCAATGCGGTATAGTGCAAATGATGCAGATTTACAAACAGATGAGATGTGTGACGACAGAGAACAAACAGAGTCAAGGTAAAACCCTAGATTCTTCACAGTATCAACAGGGTGTACAAAGTCATCTCCGATTCGTATATTGTCGAACACTGAGTGACGACGAAATTTGGAGTGAAAATGGACTACTTCGGTCTTACATCCAAGCACGAATCTCATCAACACATGACTCGAGTGCAGCAGTAGATAATTCACCTGACTTACAACTACAATAAATTTGAGTGTCGTCAGCGTACACCATGAAATCAAGACCGTAACTGTTAAAAATCTCCTCGAGAGGGGTACAATAAAGACGGAACAAGAACACTACCCTGAGGTACACCGTATTTCAAAGAGGATGGTTCCGAAGACGATGCGCCTATCTTCACAGTCTGTGACCTGCCTATCAGGTATGATTTGAACCAACATAGCGCCTGTCCGGTGAAACCAAAGCGTTTCTCTAACCGTTCCAATAAAATGTCATGATCCAAAGTGTCGAAGGCAGCAGATAAGTCCAGCATGACTAATATAACTTCGCGATGTCCATCTAGAGAAACCAAAATATCATTGTACACTTTCAAAAGTACTGTTTCTGTCGAATGAAACTTTCGATAGGCTGACTGGAACTTACAGAACATAGAATTACTAGACAAATACTCTTCAATTTGATTAATAACAGCTTTCTCGATAGCCTTTCCTAGAAACGATATATTAGACACAGGTCGGTAGTTCCTCAATTCATCAGGGTTCAGTCCAGACTTTTTCAAAAGCGGCCTCACAAACGCACACTTCTCGGACTCGGGGAAAGTGCCTGAAGAAAGCGACTCGTTCACAATTTTAGTAACGAAGGGAACAATGTCTGGTAAACATTTCTTGAGCAAAACGGTGGACAGCGGATCTAATTCACAGGACTTGGAATTCATAGAAGTCAGAAGTCTGAGAACGCTATCACAGGAGATCGTTGAAAACCGTTCGAAATCGTGCCCAAGACTTGTGAATAATGACTGCGGTGGAATGTGAATGAATCTGTTTCGTAAAGTATCAATTTTGTCGTTGAAAAAATCTGCGAAAGTTTGTGCTAATTCTGATGGATCAGAGTGCGTTGGTAAAACTACTGTTGATGTATTAACACCAGTGATATTGTCTATCTCTCGGAACAGTTTGCTCTGGTCAGCGTTTTTAATGCGACTCCTATAATACGCATTCTTTGTTTCCTCAAGTAGACGATTGTATTCACTGCGTTTTGCTTTGAAGATTTGCCAATGGACTTCAAGGCCAGTCCTTTTCCAGAAACGTTCTGAAGCGCGACGTTCCACCTTGGCATGGTCTGGTCTGTTCTTCGAACCAGGGTCCACGTGGTTTTTTCGTGATGACCTTTTCTTGAGATGGAGCTACGTCATCGTGTATGTTTCCGTGCATGCCGATTTGTTGAAGTTTACACAAGAGCCCCTTGTGCAAGACACGGTCAAATGCACGACTGATGTCACAGAAGACTGCTTTAACCTCATTACCTTCATCAAGACTTTTCAATACATAGTTGGAGATGTCGATAATCTGGTAAGTTGTACAGTCATTTGGTCTGAATCTTGATTGGAAAGATGTGAGCTTGTTTGTTTCTAGGAGAAAGTTGTAGATGTTTTTAAATAAACACTTATCAAATACCTTGCCAAGGGAGCTAAGAAGTGATATATTTGTCGGTAATTACAGCGAAGAGACTCGTCTCCTTTTTGAAAATGGGCACTACGTTGGCATCTTTCCATATGGCAGGAAAAGTTCCCGATGATAGACGGATGTTAAAAAGACGAGAAAGAGGTGATGATAGACTTTGTGAGCAGGATTTTAAGATTTTGTTGTTGATTGAGTCTGATACACTGGCTTTGTTATTGGCGAGTGTATTCGGAATGCTGTATACTTCTTGTGATGAGAATGTTGGTTTTTGCATCTCAACTGTTCTAGTTGGGACTGGAGAAGTTACTTCATCGGAGTTTTCAATATGGGCCTGATTAATGAAATAATCGTTTAGAAGATCTGCATTCTCTTTGTCTCCGTAGAAGAGCACGTCATCATGAGTAAGAGGGGGAAATTGAGAAGAACGGTTCCCACTATGATGTGCGTGAGATTTTATCAATCTCCACGATTCTTTTTCACCAAATTCGTTTTTGCAGATTTTGTCGTCAAGATGTCCATAGTTTTCGGATTTGCATCTACGAATTTCCCTAGTCACATAGTTTGAAGATCAGCCAATTTCTGTTTGTCTTAGATGTTTTAAATTTGCTGTAGAGTCTGTTTCTCGCGTAAGTGGCTGTTGAACCAAGGGGTATCTAAGGGCCTGATAGTAACTATTTTGGACGGTACATAGTCATTTTATGCCTTTGATGATAACATCAGCTACAGCAGAAGTTATAGTTAAGGGGGTATTGGAGTATTGGAGCGAAATAGGGCATTCCAGTCAGTCACATTTCATTTCCATATCATAAAGAAGGTTAAATCGAGGGCTTTTAGTAGCATGTGCCCAAGGCAATTTAGTAATTATGTTGTTCCTCCGGTGTGTTTTGAGCTTTTTTATTTTACTAATATGAAAAATATTTTTTAACTAACTTTAATTATGTACTACAACACAAATATTCAACTTTGTAGACACATCCTTTGTGTTTTTTGGTTGTTGGTGGGATTTGATTTACCATTGGCCTTGAGCACATCTTTAAGTGTTACCAACTGACTTCTTTAGAATCTTCTTAATTTGGTACGTTGCCCTACCAATAAAGAGAATAATTATGTGGGTTGGTGGTCAGTTAATGTCAGGCTGTTGGTTGGTTTGTTTTGCCACCAGTGTTGTATCTTATGGCTTCATGAACAAATGCTTCAGGGTAGTTATTGTGCCAACAGAATACATTCTTGATGTGCTGTAGTTCTTGTTAATAATACAATGTAGCTATAAACAAGACGGATATGGGGAAGTGTTATCAATGCCGCAAGAGATATGGATATAGGGATATAGAAAGCTATATAATACACTTTTATAAACTTTAATTTGCATTGATACCTCAAATACTTATTCTTATATTGATTGCTTTTTAGAACAATTACTTGATTGAAGATACACCAAAAGAAGAACTCTATAATGAATTTTCGAAGGTACACATAAAGGTTTATTATGTCATGTTAGAGTACTTTGAAGCATATATTTTTATATGCCCACACATTTATGTGTGTTGTGGGTCGTATATAGCCATTACACCTGACTGTCTGTTCACAATTATTTGTGGACACATTAGAGAGCTTGTTACTTGTATGATTTTGATGAAACTTGGTCTGAATGTTTGTAATCACCCAAGGATGAAGCCTGTTGAAAATCAAAATAATTGAAAAATATTTACTAAGAGTTATTGCCCTTGTTCTTGAATTGTTTGTGGACAGGATAGAGAGCTGTTTCTTGATGAATTTTAAAGGGGCAGTCTGAATTTTTTTTAGGTCAAATTTTTTTTTTTTTGCTTAAATTTGTGAAAACTTTACACCAAAATCTGTAACTATGTGCCCTTTAATGTATCTGAAAGTTTAAAATAAAAAAAAACCCAGCCTTTAATTTTTAAACGCTAAAAACATGCTAACATTTTTAAAAACCTTACTTATAAGGTTTTAAAGTGTGTTATGTTTTTTGGACGCTGATAGGAAACTACTGAACGGATTTGAGTAAAATAAACTCCTAATTGTAGAGAAATGTCCCTCTTGTGTATTTAATAGGTTTCAGCTAGAAATATAGAGCTATTTAAAGGGCAAACACCAAAACTAGGTCAAATTGCTTAATTAACACTAAGTACTCCATGTTTGTAATTAACCCTTTAAAACCAAATTCAGTTCGATCAAGAAGATATAGAGATACAATAAGCATACTTTAAAAATACTCTCAGGTAGCATTTGCGATTTTTGTGATAATGGAAACTTTTTTCAAAAAAAGCAGAATGTCCCTTTCAAAAAACTTGGTGTAAGTATTTGTAATCACTCAAGGATGAAGCCTATTGAAAATCAAACGAATTGAAAAATGTTAAAGTGTTATTGCACTTGTCTGAAACTCGCTGACTCTTTCCCCAACCTATGATAGCTATTTATTGTTTATTTCCCAATTTATTGAGTAAAAATAAACATACTATTCACTATACACTATTCTTCGGCACTTGATAAAGAAAAATATTTCAAAAACCGGTTTGTGTCTATTGTGTAAGTTTTTGTTTATTTTTGTTTGTTTTTTACAGTATTGTTAGCGTTATTATTTATCTGCATAACCTTATCCACACATTTTACGCTAGCATATACTGTTTTCACCCCGTTACACTCTGAACAATCCACATCTAACCTAGATTCATTTTCATTATGCTTCGCAACCACAATAACAACTACTGGCAAGAAGACAGACACCGTAATACAAATCGTCAACCAAATCAACACCAAGTACCCTATAATGACCCTGTATTTCATCGACAACTACCACCTGCCAATCGTCGACCACCTACCAACCCAACCAGTTATATTCCACCCCATCGCCGAACAACCTATAACTCAGCTTACCCACCTAGAAATTACCACCGACCTAACCAAGAACAGAAACGACCACCAGCCCATCCACGCCAACCAGTACCCACGCTTAAGGCGGAAGAACCCTTTGTTAAGATGTTCTTCCAAGTTTTGAAGTGTATTCACCACTTATCTACTCTTACACTTCAACAGCAAGGTCAACCGGCGTTTACGTTCAAGCGCAAGGTCCATGAGTTGGATCGTTTTATTCGTCCAGCAATGAAATCACCGGCTGCAGATGCGAATATTAGATCCCTCAATCGGACATGGCTCTCGAAAGAAACGCAGGCCCTGATCGACCATTACAATTCCACCCTTGAAGAGAAGTTAACCACTATCCGTTACAAGTCATTAGCACCACCTGCCGTCGACCCCATTATATCCCATGCCCTATCCAGGGCCCGTCGCTCCTATGGGAAACGTCTTATCCAATCTGTGATTAGCCAATTTTACCATAAGATTAACAGTACCAAGGCCAGAGTCACCATATCTATACCAACTGCAATGGATGTTGACCTGAATACACCCGCACCTACTAGAGTCGCAGCTGTAGTGAACCAAACCCCTAAACGTGCTCGAAGTTCACATACATCCAGTCCAGCATAGAGAGGGCACCCCTCTTCTCTTTTCTCTTTCAGATTCCTCTTCTACCACTCCATCTGAATCTTCACCACGGGACTCAGTTTCTGTAAATCTTTCTGCCTTCTGTAAATATTTGGACCAGCAAGAAACCCCGAATTCCACTTGTGTACCAGTTCCAATCACCCCGTCGACAACCATTATATCCGCTACCAAACCCTTTTACCATAAAACCGATGACAAATCATCATGGACTCTACCTGCTCGACAGAAATCAGCCTTAATTATTGGATCTTCTAACCTGAACAGAATCACCAAAACGCTTCAGACACTGAGATACATTCGTACCCTGGTGCCCAGATCCATCACATCCAATCCATCATTGATTCGTTCGACCATGTTTTCAAACCAGCTACCGTCATCATTCATGTAGGTCTCAACAACCGTTACCAGTTAGCCCAACCCTCATTTGACCAAGTCCAGAAATTAATCGCCGCCGCCAAACAACCCTTTCATAAATCCAGAATTCTCCTCACCTGTATACCTATCTCTCATAAAATCACGAAGAAAGCCCAACAGAACCGAAGTACTTTGAACAAAATGATGATGGATTTCAACACCAACGACGCAGCAATCCTATCACCATACGAAGAAGAATTCGAACCAGTTAATGATCTACATTGGTCTCCAGAAACATTTATTTATTTTGGATACACCAGATTTAAGCATCAAGTAAGTTGTCTTTAAACTAATTACTGGGGATAAAAATACTGAGAGGCCACCACTAGGCCAAACAGTTGTTAACTTGAGCCGTAAAATTCTCACACCCCTTCAACATTCAATTTTAGACCGTGGACTTAAATTTATTCCGACCCCGAATGTAGCCAACATTGACTATCTTCGATCATCTATTGAACGATTTCAACGCAATCTCAGTTGTACTTTTTTTTTTCGAAACCACCCCCCACGTGGTGCTAGAACAATGTTTATTCCTAAATCCACGTGGAAACCGCCCAAAGCCGCCATCCATCCTGAAATTTTAGAAGTATTTGATAGTATGAATAGCCAAACAACAAATCTTTCTATTACAATTGAAAAACCTTATCTCACACGGGTAGAACGTGAAGCTTTAAACTTACTTAAGAAAGACGATAGCATTATTATTAAAAAAAAGTGACAAAGGTTCATGTTGTGTCATTCTAAATAGGGAAGATTATATTTTAGAAGCAGAGAATCAATTGAATAATCCTAAACATTATGCCATTTTGTCAGACCCAATTTTTAAGGAAACTTCTAATATGATTAACAATATTCTTGGAAATTTAGTCAAACAAAGTTATCTCAAACAGAAACAATATGACTATCTATCTGCCAAACCCGATTGTCGTGAGAGACATTTATATACTTTGCCTAAGATCCTACAAATGAGTGGTTCATCCCTAATAAAATCCCTAAAGGCCGTCCGATCATATCTGACTGTGGTAGTGAGTCATATGCGGTGTCAGAATACATTAACCATTTCTTACTACCTCTAGCTTGTCAACATAAAGCCTACCTCATGGACACAACTGAATAAAAAATATTCGAGTTCCTCCGAATGCCATTCTGATTTCTATTGACGTGTCTTCTATGTATACCAATATTGATAACACTGCCGGGCTAATGGCAGTTCGTAAAGCTTTTACTAGAAACCCAGATCCAAACAGACCCGATGATGCAATTTTACAGCTTTTAGAGATTTGTCTCAGTCGCAACGATTTCACATTTACTGGTAAAACGTATCTACAAACTTCAGGAACAGCTATGGGTAGACGATTCGCCCCTTCATACGCAAATCTTTTCATAGCAGAGTGGGAACGTGAGGTATTACCCCTTTGTCTCTTTAATCCACTTTTTTACGGACGATTTTTAGATGACATTTTTATGGTTTGGACTTAATCCATTGAGCAGTTCTGGGAATTCTTTAAAATTCTCAACAACCACCATCCGTCCATCAAACTAACCGCCAATGTCAGTCACAAAAATAGATATTCTCGATACCACTGTTTTCAAAGGCGATTCCATAGCAGAAACCAATAAACTAGACATTAAGGTATATTTCAAAGAAACTGATACTCATCAACTACTGCACAAAAGCTCATTTCACCCAAAACATACCTTTTCCGGTATTATTAAATCACAAGTTTTACGATTTCATCGAATTTGCACAAGATCCTCTGATTTCAACCAAGACTGTACAATTGTTTTCTCAAAACTGAAAGAGCATGGATACTCAAAACGATTTTTACGAAACATTAAAAAACTCTACTTTAGCGCTAATAGCAGCGAAGACTAGACTGTATGCCGAAGTTCCTCCAGGTTTAAGGTGTGCCCCATGTTTGTCAAGTAGATGCAAAGCATGTCCCTTTGTATCTGAAACACATTATTTTATGAGTAGCTTTACTAATAAAAGGTATTAGATCCAGGAGCATTTATCATGTGATAGCCCAAATGTAATTTATTTAATTTCATGTAAGAACTGCCTCCAACAATAAGTAGGAGGAACTAAGAATAATTTACGCACTCGATTCAATGCCCATAGATCAGATATAAAATTAAAGAAAGACAAGCCCGTTTCTAATCATTTCAACCTCGATGACCATTCAATAAACGATCTCACCCTAACCCCAATTGAACGTATAGAAATTGATTTACCGGAAGATGAAACAACCAAATTCAGACAATCCAGAGAAGCCTACTGGATTGAGACATTGAATACAGCAAGACCTATAGGACTCAATATTCATCATTTTGCAGGCATAGCCTCTTTTGTTGTCCCGTTTAATACAACCAGTAATCGAGCAAGCAAGATAGTTCATACCCACTACAAGAGTCTTGAAGAGATATTTCCCCATGATTAAAAGCAGAAAATGATAGTTGCCTACTCAAAAAATCAGAACTTTAATGACAATCTGGTTCATAGAAAACTAAAACCAATCATTAATTAGCAGATACTATACCACTCGCCCTAAGGGCAAGTTCTTATTTTTTCTACTTTCAGATCACAACAGAAGAAAAGCCTGAATCCAGACCCTTAATCCCATTTTCTCAATAAAGTATTTGTTCCATCCTAGGCCTGTACATTTGGGAGATTCGAACACTCCCCATTTCGACGAGCAAGTTCGCTCGTGCCGTTTCGTCTTGCTCCCTCCACCGAAATCTACTCTTACTATTACTACTCTATTACTCTAATGCTTTTTCTACTCTCTTACTAATAATGCTCTTTTCAATTATTGTTCTTTTCCTCTAATATGATTCTTTTTTTAAAACGTGGAATCGGCTATCTACAACGTCAACTTACTTCTAGGTTTTCAATTGCCTAGAATATCGTTAAGGAAAGGGAAGACTTTAAAACAACAATCGTTTTTACATGATTATGATATTAAATGCAGTAAACGTGTGTTTTGTATATGTAAAAAAACATATGATTACAAAAATGGTGAGGATATGATATGCTGAGATTTCTGTGGAGAATGATACCATTATCCCTGTATTGGTGTAAGCTAGGACATGGCCAGGCTTAGTGATCAAGGGGATAATACAGAATTCAGATGTGGTTATAACGAATGCAATTCTGGTGTGAGGTATTACACCGTAAATAAACATATACTTCAGGATGGCCCATTTTAAAATTACAAAAAAATCAAAATTTAAAAAGAAGGATATTTTCTTTTTGAAAGGGTAGGGAACTCTTTGCACGTTGACTAAATTAATTAGAGGAATACTATTTGTTTAGACATTGAAAAAGAACTTCTTTGTAATACTCTGACAAACTTGTCTCCAACTTTCTGACATCTATTAATAAAATAAAAAACGTTATTGATAATATATTGAAAATCGCTCATTCGGAGAGTATTTCTTCTGACAAAGGACAATCAAGTTGGACAATATGAAATCATCCTACACGGCTAAACATCGTGATATAGTATGAGGGTATAGTCCTAAAAATGTTACCACTCTTGTACAACATTTCAATGATATCATTGATAAGCTTTCAGAAGATGGTATCGAATACTCCAGGAAAGTAAATGGTCAGAATTTATAATCTCAAAACAGTACTGGAAGTGAAGTGTACAACATTTCAATGATAAGCTTTCAGAAGATGGTAACGAATACTCCAGGAAAGTAAATGGTCAGATTTTATAATCTCAAAACAGTACTGGAAGTGAAGTGTACAACATTTCAATGATAAGCTTTCAGAAGACTGTAACGAATACTCCAGGAAAGTAAATGGTCAGATTTTATAATCTCAAAATAGTACTGGAAGTGAAGTGTACAACATTTCAATGATAAGCTTTCAGAAGACTGTAACGAATACTCCAGGAAAGTAAATGGTCAGAATTTATAATCTCAAAACAGTACTGGAAGTGAAGAGCTCCCTAATCTATATATGCCCATTGAAACCACCTCTAATGAATCGTTTTCAAATATTATGGATGTTCCAATAGTAGACGATGAGGCTTGTACATTCTTTTAGTTAGATGTTGTGGAAAAGAACAAAGATAACACAATTTTCGATGACGGGAGCATTCAAATAGACCCTTCGAGGATTTCAGACACAAAAGCCATTAATCATCGCTCAGAATCATATGTTAAAGATAACTTATCTTCAAACTATTCCAACTGTACTATTCTGAGATTTGATATACCAGAATCTGAGTACATAACAACAGAACTGCCACCAACTGCATCGTTCGATGTTAATCTTTGGAACGAATTGAGTAGTAAATTGAAAGTAACGAATGCTGAAAGAAAAAAAAATTAAAACCTGTTCGTACGCTTCAAAAGGGGGAATGGCAAAGGTTAATAGCTAGTGGTATTTCAGCTTCAAATCTGTATTGCGTTTTTATGTATAAAGAGCATAAAGGGTATCTGTCGCAAACGATAAGAAAAAAAAGAAAACATCTGCTATTTTTTCTGCTCATGGGTCTTGCAAGTTTGATTCAGCCCCACATTTCGGCTTTCTTGAGTCATTTTAGGTATGCTGAAAAGGTTGCTAAGCGAAAACCAAACGTAGCACAGCCAATGCAGATAAATTGTGATTGGGGTATGGCAATTGTACTATCTGTTATGCAAGTATTTAATTCCGAATCCATGTCCACCTATTTATCAAGAACATGGAATATAGTCAATGGATTAGCGATGCAAACCGACTTCCAAAAAACGACAATACATATCTGTTTAAGTCATCATATGAAGATTATGAAAAAGAACTGCATCAATTCTGGCAAAAAGAATTTTGATTTCAAAATGTATTTTTGTAGTGTGGTGGTCAAATGTCGTACTTTGCAAGAAGTTTAAGAAATTTTAGAACATGGAGCAGTGATATTCTTAAACCGATATATCGATCAAACTGTTTTGTCACATTCTGAAAGTCTGGCACAGAAAATAAATAATTTGGATACTTCCCTAATTGAAATTGATGACGATAGCCAAGATACAAGAACATCAGCTGAAGACGATGAACCTATAAAGGGAAATTATTTTAACGAAGAAGCTGAAGCCCTTTGATCAAAATCTTCCGCATTCAAAAAATGGGGCGATTAAATTTTATCAAAAGCAAAGTTACACATATATGTAAAAGTTTCATTTATTGTCTACATTTATTTCACAAATCAATATTTAAAATTTCTCTTTTCAGAACACTTAAAAGGCGAAAAGATAACATTCTGGTGAAAGACCTTGAAACAGCCATTCGAGAAGCGTCTCTTCCTGTCTATACCACACTTGAGAGCTGTCTCTCGTTGATCGATGTAACAGCAAATATTCCAGCTGTCAAGAATTTACTTTGAAAGGTTGCCCAACATTACTGTAAGAACGGCAATGGTGAATTGATCATCAATGACTTGTATCCTGAAGTATCCGATCATGATTACCTTGGTCCGGCGTGTTCTAATATTGGACTAACAGCAACAATGTTGACTGGTTGTGCTGAACAGGAGGTTGCTATTCTGCTTACAGAAATGATGGTGACTGAGGCAGAATTATTTCGTGAAAAGGGAAATTTCTCATTTGAGGATGCCAAAAGGTGGTTGTGTAGCTTTGCAAAACAGTCTTCTGAGAATATTGTTATGCAGTCGTTTCGTTCATCGCTGGTTAGACAAAAAAAACTGTACACACAGGACAAAAAGGATGAGGAACTTCAAGCTATATTCGCTACTCAGTATAGACTTCCAGTTCGTCAAACTTTGTCGCATGAAAAACTCTGTGAGGAAGTGGTAAAACTGACAGGAGAATCGTGCTCTTAGCAAGGACATTCAGTTGAAAAACTTGTATTGAAGTCTTACAAAAAATGTGGGTGATTTAGGAAAAGAAATAGATTATTTTGCATGTCATGAGTTGGATGCTGCTGCGAGACTCCAGGATATTGACCTGCAACTTCAGTCAAAGCAAAAAGTGCGAAGAAACGAGTGCTTGGGCGCTATAGTAAACATAATGTAGATCGACGCGATGTCGCACACAAATTTCGCAAAAAGGAACAAGTACAGTTACTACATGGTGATTTGACTGTCAAACAGGCTACTATTGATAATTATGAACTTGAAATCAATAGGTTAAAACGATCCAGAAAAAGGTTCAAAACAATTTCGAAGAAGCTCCAAACAACAGATGATAATGTGTAGCATTATGGTCTAGTCAAAAATCTCAGAGCAGAAAAAAAGCATTGACTCTGTACTGATGAAGTTAGAAGAGAAAATGTCATCTAGGATTTTGAACTTGTTTGTAGGGGAAGGAAACAATAGACAATTTTCAGATGAGGTGCAAGAGTGTTATATGGACGTTTCTCAGTATGTGAGTACGAAGAATATCAGTAAAGTCATCGCATCTGTGCTGTCTATTCTCGGAAAGTTCGACTTATCAGAGGAAGACCTTCCAAAGTCAACGTTCTGTAAATTAGTGCGAACAGAAGCGAACATTGTAAGTAGCCGCCAGAACTGATCAGAACAGAATATGCCCCCAAACACAGCGATGGCACTTCTCGGAATGGTCAGAAGTGACTGTAGGCAGTGGGAGTACACGCACACTTGGACTTTTAGATGTTGCTGGTGGTGATGCAGACACCCAACTGAATGCATTAAAATTCACCATGCAACAACTTAGTGACCTACTTGATAATGACAAGGGCGAAACAAACACTTTAGAAACTATTTAAAAAAAACTGGTCTCAAAAATAAAGAACACAATGGGGAATCAGGCTGCCACTGAAAAGTCTTTTAACAAAAAACTAGAAACATACAGAAGTGAAATTATGCCAGAAATAGTACAAAATTGGTAGGGACAATGAAAAAGTCCCAAATGCTTCGTGTAGATCATTTCTATTGTAATTTGCATGTTTTAATTGGATTCGCCGACTACTGTGACAGTTCCTTAAAAACACTTGAGACCGAATGGAGAGAAACCTACGGTAAATTAGGAGTTGAAGATTTTAAAGAATTTCAAGGCAAAGATGGGGTATACAACTGGGCACACATCGACTCTGCTGTCCAGAGTAATGCCCTGTGCCCTAGCGGGGATCAAAAGAGCGGTTGTTCAGGACATTTTCTTACATACAGCAAGGAAATAGTTCAAAATGTCAGTTTGCACATTCATTATTTCCGAGCTAACCGTTTCAACATACTGTTTGAGTGTGCTGCTGGGTTGTTTTACCATCATTGACAAGTGACTGACATGTTCTTAGATGGGTATGTTAAAGCTTCAAACAAGTTAAACCAAAATTGCTCTCCAATAGTATGAATGGTGATAATACTTTAGACGCCAATAGTTTAATTAGCACTCCAATAGTTACATTTGGACGCCAATAGTAAAATTAGGGCTCCAATAGTTACATTTGGACGCCAATAGTAAAATTAGGGCTCCAATAGTGTAATTAGGACTCCAAACGTGCATCACAACCCTGTACCAAACAATACTTTTATTCTCAAAACAATATATATAATTGCGGTCAATAATAATCAGTTTCACGGGTTCAGTTTTATCAATTTGCAGTTCTTCATCATAATCGCCTCTCCTTCGGATTGTTTAGCCTTTTCCCCCTGAATACTCATCTACGACTTTCAATAGTCTAGCAATGGTTCTATTGTATCTGAAATGGAATGCATGCAAAACAGATATTAATAAGATGACAAAAAGGAAATTTGGCGTGTGTTTCAGACATAAATTGTCCGAACTCTTCGATTACCAAGTGCTATTATAGTGACAAGACCACATCCCAGGGCATTGGTTAACAATATTGACACTGATAGCACCAGTTTGAACCATTCCAATTTTGATTCCAGCAATTAGCATTTGATGACGTAATCAAATGGAATTACTGGTACCACAAACTGAATAGAAATAGTTCAAAGTGTCCCCGATACATATACAAAATTTAGAAAACCTTTTTTCCATTCAAATTTAAGATTTACGGTTGATAGGCATATGGAATTGTTTGACTAACGTCATGTATGTGTGCACCCCCCTTAACAAAAGAATGTTTACCAAGGTATGGCAGTCGATCTTTCGGCTGATAACTGTCCCTCTATTCCATAATCACACTGTCTAGTGGCACTAAGAGATCGTCTTGTTCAGAATACCTCATTGGGTTTTGTAGGTTTTCGGTCTGAAAATTAATTAAATCAACATGTTTCACGTATTGCACAACAAAAGATTGACTGGAACTTGATCTACAAACCTTTTTTTGGCGCACAGCTGATTGCTTTTTTTTTTACCCACAGTCAAAAAATACACTTAATCAGATGCAAAATCTCGCTATTCAACCGGTTCCCTGTCGGTTATGCAGGACTGGGGCGGACATGGAAAAAGCGTCTAGTGTATAGTTGTAACGGGACAATAAATCGACGCACCGTGTGCTACAAGTTGCGCACGTTCATATCCATCGACAGATGAAAATCGAAAATAATCGAATAATGCTGCTGTTCTGGCAAAATTTCTCTCATTGTACACCGCATGGTACATAAAAACCACATTTCATTTCATTTCTCAATTTATTTACACACATTTATGTTTAAAATTGTTATTAATTGTTAACAGGACTCACCTTAGAAACATATGATTTTCATAAAATTGAACAATACATCAGAATGGTTTCGTTGTTATCACTCGACTAAAATTCGAATGCGTATGTGAGCTTTAATAATATGACGTCAATAGTAAAATACACGTGATAAAGCTATCTAGGGCGCCAATAGGTATGATACGTGCTCAATGTACTGAAACTAAATAGGGCGCCAATAATAAAATTTAGGTTTAAGTAGGATAAACTCCTCAAACACGCCAATCGTTTTAAAATAGTCAAAACTATTGGCGCGTTTTCGGAGTTTATCCTATACATATATTGCATAGTATCGCTAATGTGTAGTAGGGCATTATAACTTTCAAATGCTAATAATTATGGATGTACATGGATTTGAAGGCTCAAATTTCAATGGTGAGTTAGTTGTGATAACCAGTTCAAAATTGCTGAGCTAAAAAATCCCTGTTTCTGAGACTTAGCCAAATCGACCCGCGAAAATGAAGCCTGTGTCCCTTTAATTGACCAACTTTCGCATTTCTGATCCGATTTATATGGAACTTAGTATGCATGTATATTCCGATTCGAAATATCATGGAGATATTGAATTTGTATTTTGCGCATTGCTAACTTTCTTATTTCTAAACCGAATTCATTCAAAATGGGCATGCATGTGTTTAATAAGATTCAAAATATCATGGACATATTATGATATTACATAATTTATGTAGTGCGCATACGCATCTCCAACTTACTTCTTTCTTATCAGAATTTCTTCAAAATTAGTCCGGGAAATAATTTTGAAAATAGAATTGATGTGGTGCTTTCTGACACATGGGCTTCTAATTGGGACATCCGTACACAAACCATATTTTTAAATTTCTTATAAATAAAGTGGGTAAGGGATGTGGGGGATGAAAATGGGGGTAAAAGTCTTAGATCTCGGCCTCATTCTCTCGTCATAAGAAAAAATGCTAATCATCCTTCCTTTAACTTTTGATAGCAATTGTAACTGATGTCGAGTGGCGAAGGTGTCTTCCTATATCGCACTTTGCCCCAAACCATTCCTATTTCCCCTATCCAGTACGTCTCTTTGCCATTTCCCCACGTATGGGCAAGGGACGAACGGAAAAACGGGGGGGGGGGGGGGAAATGGGCATGGGGCGAAATAGGAATTGTTTTTTTGCTAACACAATGGTTGTGATGAGTTGTGTTACACATCGGGTGGCAAACTACCACATTTTACACTGTTCACACACGGACACGACACGATCGCCAAAATCAACAACATGTGGCGTACCAACTTTTTCGGGTGTTATAAAGTCCTATGTACTATTTAATTTAAGGCGAATGTAAGAAAACTGTTCTTTTTCATGACCAAGTTTTATGTATTCTTAGCTTACAGTCCAAAAATTAGGCATAATAACCATAATATTGTAATGTTTATTCATCAAGCAGAATAATAATACGACGAGACGATTTACACAGGATATAATCTGTAGTTTGAACTCTTGTATACTACTTAATGATGAAATATCTTCAGAGAAAGCGTGAAGCGGTTCAATCGAGGAAAGCAGATGATAAGAATGCAACAGAGTTTGGAGCTAGTTAAAGATAGCTTGCCAGGCAAGGTAATATACGCCCACTGGAAGCTTTGTTTGAAAAAGAACATTTGGCAGAAAACAGCAACCATCAAATATTCAACCTGTAGTCAGAGGCCTACATTTCGTTCAGAACTTAAATTAGGTGTCGTCCAAACAATTTTTTTCTCGATTTCATTAAGGGTTAAGCATTCATCAAGTTTAGTAAAAATTCTTCTCTGTTATGAGCTAAAAACTAAAACCTATTTTATACAAGAATTGCAATAAGTCATCAAATATTTTTTGATTTTTAATAGGGGTTATCGTGTGATAATAAACTCTTTCAATAGGTTTCATTAAAATCTAATCGTAAACGAATTGTGCCTTCTAGAGTATTTACACCTAAAAATCAACGCATCTTTAAGATCAAGGGCAATAATTCATATTAAATATTTTTCAATTCTTTTGATTTTCAATAGGGTTCATCCTTGGGTTATAATAAGCAATTTCAGAAAGTTTCATCAAAATCCGTGAAGAATTGTGACTTGTAGTGTTAACAAGCTAAAAATCAAACGCATTTTAAAGAACAGGGGCAATAATTCATGTTAAATATTTTACGGGGGGATTCTTTTGATTTTCAATAGGGTTTATCTTTAAGTGATAATAAACAATTTCAGCAAGTTTCATCAAAATACATAAAGAATTGTGACCTGTAGATTGTTGACAAGATAAAAACCGAACGCGTTTTAAAGAACAGGGGTATAATTCATGTCTAATATTTTTCGATTCTTTTGATTTTCAATAGGGTTCATCATTGGGTGATAATAAACAATTTCAGTAAGTTTCATCAAAATCCGTAAAGAATTGTGACCTGTAGAGTGTTAACAAGCTAAAAATCAAACGCGTTTTAAAGAACAAGGGCAATAATTCATATTAAATATTTTTCGATTCTTTTGATATTAAATAGGGTTCATCCTTGGGTGATAATAAACAATTTCAGAAAGTTTCGTCAAAATCCGTAAAGATTGTGACTTGTAGAGTGTTAACAAGCAATTGTGGACGGACGGACCGACGGACATGGGTGACGGCAATATACGCTCCACATATGGGTGACGGCAATATACGCTCCACATTTTATGTGGGCGTATAAAAATGTTCTTAGTTTGCGAACTGTCAATAAAGATTTTAGATCCTAAGTGTTAGCATAAACATATATATAGATGAATAGCTAGCGGGACCCGAGGGGGTTAGTGACCCCTAAACATAAAACTGTTACCAGCTGTTTATATTTTATCAAGGGCTATTTTTAAAAAGGAAAGACATGTTATAGTAATTGTCTAATCGAGCGTACTATTGTTTTTATCTCAACTGAACTGTAGAAGAGGATTTTTATTTGTTAATAGGACACTACACTATATCACACTTACAACAGCATCGTCGACCTCATTCAGAAGTGTGTCATCTGTCTACTGAAATCTATACGTCGGCCTTTGAATAATGTAAGCCGATGACAACTTAACCAATTGCTCTGAACTGCTGGTTGATGTTACCTGTGTCGTAATCGGAGAAGAAGAAGATCCCTCTGTTCTATTAAAGCATTTTAATGCTCAGCTTAAACTGGCGAAGTTCACAGCGGATTCATGTGGAAGTACATATATAGGAGAAAATAAAAGAACTCTTGATGTACGACATCAACACAAGCCAGGTAATGAACGACCATCTACTGTGTCTGAAAACCTTGTATTTGGAAGAAAAACGACACATAACGTTAACTTTAACAAAACCAAGGTATTGACAATCAACAAGCATAATTGATAAAACCTGAAGACTGCATGAAGCTATCATCATCAGAGGACATCAGTCTAATTAAACAGATATGAAGGTGTGCGCTTATCTCATGAATAGGATAAACTTTACTGTATGCATGGTACGATGATATCACATCATGTGGGATCATCTGAGGTGGCTATATAGCCAAACCTCAACTCCATTATCAGCACTGCACTGATGAGGCACAGAAGGCCAAAACAGTACTGTTTGCAGTTAGTTATACTGTATTCTATATTAGTTAATAAAAAACAGCCTTGATATTCATTCGTTTAAACGAACAGTCTGAATTTTTTATGTCAATTTTTTGTTTTGCTCAAATTTGAGAAAACTATACACCAAAATCTCTAACTATGTTTTAACTTTACCTTGCGTAAGGTTTTTAAGTGTGTCATATTTTTTGGACGCTGATATAATACTACTGAGCGGATTAGAGTAAAAATACGCCTAATTGTAGAGAAATGTTTTGACTATGTATTGTAAAGGTTTCAGTTAGAAATATCGAGCAATTAATAAGCCAAACACAAAAAGTTGGTCAAACTGCTTAATTAACAATAAGTACTTCCTGTTTGTAATCATCCCTTTAAGAACAAATTCAGTTTTATCACGAATATGCATATATATCGGGTGGGCCAAAAGTAATGTCCCAACTTTTGACCTTCACTATCATCCAAAGCATTTACTCAAATGAACTGAAATTTTGCATATGATTAGTTTATGATATTATCTACCTTTGGTACGAGTTTGAGTGATATCGCATCATTAACCTTTAAATGGCATACAAAACTAAATCAGAGGTCGAAAAATAAAATGCCGGGGTCTTCTGAAATTATCCCTCCATGTGCATGGTACCATGGTGCCACCAGCCAATCAAGGGTCATATGGGATGTTCCTGGGTTTGAGGTGCCAAAATGTCTAAACAGAGGGCCTAGATGATGTTAAAACATAAACTGCCCAGTTAGATGTAATACCTCTAACTAACAACATCTGGGACTCACTCTCGGAAAAGGTTTATTAAGGTCGCACTTTATTCACAGAGACAGAATTCAAGGTAAAAATTCGAACATGCTGGGATCACATTTCAACTGCTGAAGTCAGAAAATGTATTGCCTCGTGACTGAGAGCTGTACAGAATGAAGATGGAGGTCATAATGATCACCCCTTATAAGAAACAAATGGTATGACAACATTCCGGCATTAAATTTTTCGACCTCTGATTTAGTTTTGTATGCCATTTAAAGGTTAATAATGCGATATCACTCAAACTCGTACCAAAGGTAGATAATATCATAAACTAATCATATGCAAAATTTCAGTCCATTTGAGTAAATGCCTTGGATAATAGTGAAGGTCAAAAGCTGGGACATTACTTTTGGCCCACCCGATATATACAGGTATAATGAGCATACATTAGAAATACTGTCAGGTAACATTTGCGATGGTTGTGATAATAGAAACTTTTTTTTCAAAAAAACAGAATGGCCCTTTAAAAATGTACCCGCCTCATTAATAAATTGTTTCAACAATACCTATCGTTGTTTATTTGTTAGTTGTCATTCACCTTTTGATTTATTTAGTACTTTATCAATTTATTACTTATCGAAATATGTATGTTATTTTAAGAATCATCATGCTCTGTTTTGTATCAATTAGATTATAATGTAATATACCAACCAACCACTTTTATCATAATGTGCCTGAGAATGACGGGGGAAACAGGTCGAAACTTTTCATACGTTTTTAACCAGTGATTGGCGCTTCATAAAACTTTGTCTATATATTGTTAAATGTTTTATTATACGCTTAGTATTTATAGACAATTGAATATTTTAATATAAGGTATGTTATATTTTTATAGTTTGTGTATTTTGGTTACTACTTGTCAATCATCTTCATTTTAAAAAAGCTAAAAAATAACAATTTAACTAACATTCATTATAATAATTCAATCTTTTCAGTTATTACAATAACTTGCAAATATATAAATTTTATATATTTTAACTAATATTTCTCAGTCCAATTAAAATAGAACTATAGGCTTGGGATATCCAGGGTCCAATCCCGACATGGGTCGAGATGATTCCTTTGGAATTTCCACCCGGTTTCTCCCTGATAGTGATGCAGGTCGGAAGGGGCTGACATGGTAAAAGTATTTAGTCGTTCGGAATGGCCAATTTTGAGTTATATGATTTAATAGGTGGTATTCCTTTAAGAATGATCTGATGAATTGTGTAGAAAGTAGATTTATAAATTAAAACATCTTAATCATAGATTGATATATCGTAAAAAAAGTAAAAAAATAGCAATAGAAACCGTGAAACCAACCTAATAAAGACGTAGTAATATCTGGAAGTTGTTTAAAAATGATTCTACTTGTTGACTCGTGCAAGCCTTGAGATGCTCTGAACATCATTACTCCATTAATAATTATGATTTACGGTTGCTACAATGCTATTCGCCCACAATGCAAATGATTTTCTATAACACAGTGGCTATTTTTACGGCATCACAAAGAAAAGTCTGTGGACTATTTTTACGGCACTTCCTGTCACAAATGCGCAACGTTCAAAATGAAGTTCTAAATTGGCTATTTTTACGTTAGTAGCATAAACAATATTATTTCTTCTATTTTTACGGCACTCGAATCTTATATTTTATGTCTTATATTTAATTTAGGGGGATAGCCCACAGAGTGACAGACTTTTCTTTAGGGTGCCGTCAAAATAGCCACTGTGTTTCTATAAACCTTATCCGCTGATTTATACCTATATGGACTAATGTCGAGAATAAAAACTTGATAAAGTCCATAGAAACAAGGCATAACACATATTTATTTTCTTACACAGGCTTACATAGACAAAAACTTGAAGTGATTAACAAAAATGAAGATAAATTGGAAAAAGTTACTTTTTTTCTTTGTGTGTGTCACTTTGGGACTGTTTCTGGGTGGTAAGTCAAACTGAAATTTGTAACAAAATTAGAAGCTAGGTTTAAAGTATCGGACGCATGTTTCTTAGTTATCTTTGAAAGTATTGGAGATACTGGTAGCATAGATTTGTGCCATTTCCATCAGACTTTTGATTTTTTGTTCTTTCAATTTCGACTTAATTAAAAGGTTATATACCCCACTATCACAAGGCATCTAAGATAGAAAAAATTGTACCGAGAATTTCAAACCATGTTACGGAATAAATCATTAATGTAATCCCTTCTGTACTGTCTTTTAACAAAAAAATCCCAATTTTTGAACGATAATTTTTTTAACCAGCTTTAGTTTCATTTTTAGGTCAATGGAATGAGGTTAGATTTTCAGATGTTTTAAAAACTGTAAGTGAAGTACTAAATCAATTTTTATGTTTAACGCAAGTTTAAATATCGATTTAAGTTACTACAGTTAGGACTATCTGTTTAGGCCATGGATGAGTTTCAATATCTTTTAAAAAGGGTATTGGAGACCTTTCACGAAATTAATCACCTTTAGTCGCGTATAATTCTGGAAACAAATTTCGGTGGTGAGCTGTCGACACTTATACTGTAATTTTAGCTGAAACATCTGTTTCTGAGATGAAAGTCGAGCGGAAGATGACCATGTCTATTTAACCTATCGAATGCTCTGTCATGTTAGGTTTTATAGCATAGTGGTTAGCTCATCGTTCTTTACAAACATGACGTCAGTTGCTTGAATACGAGGAAATAAAGGTTGTTAAGTTTGAGAGTTCGGTTCTCGATCAGGGTGTGACCTTGAATAAGTCATCTTCACTCATATTTCCAGTCCATCCAGCTGTAAATGGGTACGGATAATCAGGGAAAGATCAATTCCATGAGGTTTGGCCAAACTGGGAGAAATTTGTTATCCTTGTAAAATTTAGATCAGTGGTTACCAACTGTTTTCAAGCTGTGGCCCATAATTCACGAAGCTCCCAGAGCCATGGCCCCCTGTTCAAAGTTTCATAAAAAAAAGTTGGGCTAGAGAAAAAATAATATACATCCTCATGCGCCATGTTTCTTTCTTTCTTTTGTTTACTAACTGAAACTGGTTTTGTTAAATTTTCAAACACAGTAACAATATCACAATCGTATATCACGTCCGACAAACTGAGATCTAATAATAATAATAATAATAAACTCTTTATTTTACATGGGTCAGAATTAGGCCCTATACAACGAGTGGTAACAGTCCTGTCTCACCCAGCCCATGGGGACAAACATAGATACAATAAACAACATATAGACAAAAAAAAAAAAAAAAAAAAAAATCAATGTACAAAGTTTGATGATTTAGAGATCAAATACATGACCACCGGCTACTGGATATATTTTTTTTTTAAGATATACAATATAGCAATATACACAAGTACATGTGTATTAAATGGACATATTATCCTCAAGCGATTATTGTACAGAATTTGATGATTTAGATATCAAATACATGAACACAGGCTACTGGATATTTTTTTTAAGATATACAATATAGCAATATATACAAGTACATGTGTATTAAATGGACATATTATCCTCAAGCGATTAAGTACATTGCGTCAAATTGTAAAAAAAAAAGCCTATAGCCAAATATCCTATAAAGATTTGAACGAACTGAGCGAAATATTTAAACAGGATTGTGATGTATTCGGATATGATTGCAGACCTGATATTCTTTTTGACCGTGAAAAGTATCCACCTTCCGCTAACTTTTTTGATATATGGTCTTTATAAGATAGTGAAGATTTCACAACTTCCCCTTTATTTTGATATGTTATTCTTATAGCATATAATTTTCAGATTCCTCTCAATTGTCAGTCTTGTGATGCACGCACCTTAAAGTCAACAGCTCAGCCATTCGTCTCTCGTGCCATTTGTCTCAGCAGTATGGTTTCACCACAGACGGTGCAACTTTGGCTCAGTCGATCGAATACCTGCAGCTGAACAGAACAGGTCATATGACTTATTGTCACGTGATTGCAACACTTCAAAATGGCGGACGTGAATAGAGACTACCAAATATTCTAAAGCTTGTTGCCGCTTGTCCCGGTTTTTGAAATCGACAGAACAAACGGCATACAGGCATGGGAAGTCGGACCAAATTTCAATTAATTTGTCTTCAGAAATTATTTCGTTTACTGCTTCAGACACCATTTTAAACGGTAAAATGTCAAATGACAAATTATACGCATTCTATTGGCCATTGAGAAAACCCTGACTGAGCTGTCGTCTCATGTCGAACGCACACGCTGAGTCAAACGTCATTCGTGCCAAAAATATCAAACATGATAGATTTCTGACGCACTGTCTAGCGTGTCGAACGACGCAGCAAAAACTACCCGCAGACGATGAGATTTCAGTTACTCGTGACGAATGGCTGAGCTATTGACTCACATGTCCGCCGGCCTCAAGCAAACAAACGTCCAACATAATAATTACAAATGTATATCATTATCTACATAACAAGTCGGAGTGAATAAAAATATGTGACTAAGAAAACTTGTACAAGTAGTGTGAACTGTTTATAATATAATATCAAATAAAGTATTCAAAATAAAGTAATAGTTGACAAAACAGTGTTTATTTATTCACTTGTCTATCAAGTTGTCACATGATATCTGATATCATGACGTCACTGGTGTGATAAGTCCAATATCTTATGACAACTTACATCAAAGAGAATACTTTCCCGGGTGTGAATGTAATGCTATTTGAAATACCTCAAAGCGACACAGAGTTGACAAGCTCTGTCACAGAGTGGCATCAGATGTCCCAGAAGGTTTAACAATAGCAGACTCGCTAACGATATACGTCGCCTAGTTGGGGATCCATCCTATAAGAACCTATGGCGGAAGTCTGGGAATCCTCATTCCCGCTGTTTGAACGCCTCTCAGGTCTTAACCTTTATAAATTAACGTTTTTCGGAAATTTCGCAGAATTTTCTCATCGATTTAATGTAAAAACAAAATGACTGATTTTTATTTAAATCTAACTTTCCGATTTGAATGAAAATGATGTCTATGAATTCTTTAATCGATTGCTAACAAAACTTTTTTTTTATTTCTGGTTAACATTTTTCCCTAATGGTCAAAATTTTTAAGGCTCATATCTCGTGACCTTGACCTTGAGTTACCTTGTGACCTGAATAAAAATTGTTGCCCTTGGTAAGATCTATTCAATGATTTAATCATTTTATAACTTTAATCAGCTCTGTCACGTGACCTAATTTACATACGACATAAAGTATTTTTGATTCGAATAGTGCTTGATCTACGCTTTCAATTGATATATGACACTATGTATTTGAATCATAATTCCACGTTTTAGAATTTGAAAATAATCTACCAAATTCCATTGTAACTGTTTGTGTTTCGTTTGTCTGTCTGCTGGTATTCCCGCATCCCTTTTAGTTAACCTGCCTGTATACTAGTAGTCATGCGCCCATTTTATTTGGTCTGACTGCTTGTAGTTCTGCACCCCTTTTATTTAGTCTGTCTGTTTGATATTTTTTAATCCATTTTATCTGCCTTTTTATACGCCCACATGAAAATATGGACGTATATTGCCGTCACCCCTGTCCGTCCGTCGGTCCGTCAACAGTTTCTTGTACACGCGATAGAGACTAGAGTTTTTATCCGATTTGAATGAATCTTGTTATGTGTAAGTGCAAATTGCAACCTGAGCAAAAATCTATATAAGGTATATGTTCTATTGTGTAGAAGTCTATTCTGCAAGGTTTGATAATACAGAGTGCGTAATGCAAAGTGACTAATGCAGTCTGTATAATGCAAAAGTGCCTTATGTAAATTGCATAATGCTAAGAGTAAATTGCTGCATTCGTGTGGCATTTCATTGGATTTTTGAGTATACTTATATATTTTGCAATTTTACACATCGACAATTGTACTCAGCATTGACTAATGCATTTCGTAATTTCGACATTCGACAATTTTGGCAACGTTATACCTCCATAGCACCAAGAAGGCGACGTGGACGAGGTTGTTGTGAATGCAGTCAACTGTAGGAAATAATTTAGGGATTTAGGTTCTAAGGAATAGATAACAGTTACGACTATTTAGCCAGACTTTCCGGCATTTACTGGCCTGCTGAAACAATTGTATTACACTGTAGCGGACGAAAAAAGATGACTAGATAGTTTTACAATACTTCTCCCTTATCATACAACTCTTGAACATAATTCATCAAAATATGAGATTTCCACAAATTTAAACCGAGAGACGCGTGAAGTCCGTCTTGACTTAAAATCCCCTTTGACATGTCTCTTACATTCATTATAGGTACTCCTTGAGATTTTAAATAGGGTACAACACCTTCGATATACTTCTGTACGTGATCGTTGGTCTGAACCCCGAACGGTTTTTTAATCATATTAAAGTATCCCGGGGAGACCCAGAATAAACGGTAAGGTTTCCGTAGTAACCTATACAAGTCTAATACCGGTTTGAGAAAAGTCTTCATATGTTTGCCTGGATTAAAGTCTGATATTAACCCTCCACTGCCGAAAATAACCAGCGACTTTTCACGAGGAATTGTTTTCATTACTGCTAACATGTCTTTTATGTTGTTTCGGCTTTTATCCGCTATTCTTTGGTACTTTAATTGAAGTGTTCCGTCGCAAGCTGTGGCAAAACGATCCAAGTTGAGTCTACATGTATAATCACCAAACATTCTGTATCTCAAACAGTTATACTGGACATCTGTAATGTAATGATATTGGGTCTAACATCGGAACTAAAAGCTGTATATTGGGAATTGAATGAAACATGTCAGATCAGAGATATCAAATTAATGCGCCCACTCTCAGCTGTTGGAAATAATCATATTTTGATTAACGATAATACTAATTTTATTATAAAATTCAATGGCAAAAACTGTTTATCGAAAATGCATAATGTTAGAACTTGTTCAGGATCTTATCAATTCCAATGATCACACCAAGTTTCATCAGAATCAGTTCAAAATTGTAGCTTCAATCCTGCTCACATGCTATTTTTGAAGCATTTTGACAAGGTCAAGGGAAATACCTCAAAAACCGTTCATTAAAAATGTGTCAATTTACAACTTGTCCCAGATCTTATGAATTCCAACGATCACAAGAAGTTTTAAATAAAAACTGAAGCTTATATTGTGTTAACGAATAATTTTTGACATGTTTTATCAAAGTCAGGGGCAATAACTCAAAATATGTTCACTTAAATTACAACTTGACCGAGATCTTATCAATCTCAAGGAGCATACCAAGTTTCATCAAATTCAGATGAAAACTTTAGTCTCTAAAGTGCTCACGAATCAAATTTGACGCGTTTTTACCAAGTCAAGGGCAATAACTCAAACCCGTTCATCGAAAATACGTCAAATTGGAACTTGACAGAGATCTTATTTATCAATCTAAAGGATCATACCAAGTTTCATCAAAATCAGATGAAAACTGTAGTCTCTAGAGTGCTCACGAACCAAATTAAACACATTTTTTCAAAGTCAATGGCAATAACTCAAAAACCGTTCCCCGAAAATACGTCAAATTCGCACTTGTTCGAGATCTTATTAATCCAACTAAAGGATCATAGCAAGTTTCTTTCAAATCAGATGAAAACTAAAGTCTCAAGAGTGCTCAGGAATAAAAATTGACACATTTTTGAAGTCAAGGGCAATAACTCAAAAACCGTTCCCCGAAAATACGTGAAATTCGAACTTGACAGAAAACTGCAGTGCATGATGTGCTCACAAGAAATGTTGACCAACGGACCGACAGACGACGAACAGGGGCGACGACAATATACGACCACACATTCCTGTGGGCGTATAAAAAGCAGTGACTATATTCAAACTACTTATAATAATGTTAGTAAATTAAGAAACGAACTACTGACCTTTTGTAGCAGTGGATCGTATAGCACCATCTACATAATTATTCCGGATATAAATTAGAAAGGCAGTATACATTTGTCTGATAATAGAATCACCTAGAAAAGTCAAAGTGTAACCTTTAAGCAATTTACATGCGTCTTTATAATCAATTTTCCTCACTGCACACCGGGGATGAGATGGTATCCAATCGGCATGTTCCGGTATGATAACGTCCCTAAAATCATAGCAGTTCGGACAGCGGCATTGTTCAACAGTTGTATTTACACATTGGTTGTTATAGCAACAAGGAGTGGTTCCATCTCGATCACAAATGGCGCGAAAATAAATTCTGTGATCGAAAGTCACGTTACCACATTTCTTGTCATCTCGCTGGTAGTTGACCGGAAGTTTATTTTTAGTCGCAGCATCAAATAGGAACTTATTGATGTCCATCTTTTGAGAATGACTCATTAGGTTCTGATGCCATCGTCCATTGGTCATATTGTCTAAAACACTCGGACACGGTTCTGTAAACACCAAATTGGTAAGTTGTATAGAAGTTTGTTGTACATTGTGATACGTCATCGTTGTAATCATCAGCAAGCAGATCAAGAGTATTGTCAGAACTTTAAGTCGCCTCATCTTAAAAATAAAAAGATTCATTCACGCTTCAAATATTTAAATGCAAATACTAATATAGTGCTTTCGATGTGAGTTTAATAACTGTTCCCTCTTATTTAATAATAATAATAAACTCTTTATTTTACATGGGTCAGAATTAGACCCAATAGGACGAGTGATACGGTCTTCGCTCACATTCAACACATGGGGACAAATAAGATACAATACACAATATATAGACACAAAAACAAACATGGACAGAATAAGATTTAGTGTTCAAGTATACGACCATGTCCACAATATGTACAGTCTATTGGTTAATTAAATTATATGTTATTTAAGATATGTACAGTCTACTGGTTAATTAAATTATATGTTATTTAAGATATGTAATTATATGTTATTTAAGATATGTACAGTCTACTGGTTAATTAAATTATATGTTATTTAAGATATGTACGGTCTACTGGTTAATTAAATTATATGTTATTTAAGATATGTACGGTCTACTGGTTAATTAAATTATATGTTATTTAAGATATGTACAGTCTACTGGTTAATTAAATTATATGTTATTTAAGATATACAATAAAGTAATACATGTATACACAAGTACATGTGTATTCAATGGACATATTATGTTGAAGTGATCAATAAAATTACTACAATTGAACATATACAATGAAATAAGATAGAGAACAAACATTGAAACCAAAGGTCGCTGCAAATGCTTCGAGCGGGCTACACAACCCTACTCCATTTTATGTTCATAGTGAGCTATGAGACTAGGGAGTTTACAGTTGCAAATGATAGATCTAGTGATGTGTGATAGTGTATACATCTTTGAAATTGTGATCAAAAGTACTGCCCAGTTTTGTTAAAATTGTCAAATGATGTAATAAAATATATAATATAATATTTTTGTTTTCTTTTGGACCATTTCTAAAGTATCATTTTGATCTTGGGACTACATTTTATACATCCAATGCCAATATCTAAGATTGTTGTCCATATAAAGGCACTCAAAGCAACAAGATTGATCCAGACAACGAGAGTTACAGGGGAGGATCCAGTATTTAGAGAAGGAGGTGGGTGAAATATAACATGCTTCAAATTCAACGCCAGTGCCGAAGACACCATGGCACCATGCATATGCAAGGATAATTTCAGAAGACTCCGGCTTGAATTTTTCGGCCTCTGATTTTGTTTTGTATGCCATTTAAATGTCAGTCATGCTATATCACACAAACTCGCACCAAAGGTAGATATTATCATAAACTAATCATATGCAAAATTTCAGGCCATTTGAGTAAATGCTTTGGAAAATATACCTGTAACGGTCGAATTAAAATTTGAAAAAAAAACACAAACAATTACAATTGAAATACATATCTCTCCTAGAAATTTCCACCAAAAAAGGTAACTAATTTTGATTGAAAATTGTCCTCTGTAAAAACAAATTTTGAAGCTTTTATTTCAGTTCTCAAAAATTCAAAAAAAAAAATTGAATTTGCACAGAAAGTAGCCTCTATCGTGTACACAAGTTAATTTTAACGTTTGAACTACTCTATCTTTAAAATTAGTTCAGATTCTAGTCAAATCTCTAGAACACTTACCTTATTTATATCTTTAAAATTAGTTCAGATTCTAGTCAAATCTCTAGAACACTTACCTTATTTCTATCTTTAAAATTAGTTCAGATTCTAGTCAAATCTCTAGAACACTTACCTTATTTATATCTTTAAAATTAGTTAAGATTATATTCAAATCTCTAGAACACTTGCCTTATGTTTATCTTTAAAATTAGTTCAGATTCTAGTCAAATCTCTAGAACACTTACCTTATTTCTATGTTTAAAATTCAGATTATATTCAAATCTCTAGAACACTTATCTTATTTCTATCTTTAAAATTAGTTCAGATTCTAGTCAAATCTCTAGAACACTTATCTTATTTCTATCTTTAAAATTAGTTCAGATTCTAGTCAGATATCTAGAACACTTACCTTATTTCTATCTTTAAAATTAGTTCAGATTCTAGTTAAATCTCTAGAACACTAACCTTATTTCTATCTTTAAAATTAGTTCAGATTCTAGTCAAATCTCTAGAACACTTACCTTATTTCTATCTTTACAATTAGTTCAGATTCAAGTTAAATCTCTGGAACACTTACCTTTTATTTATCTTTAAAATTAGTTCAGATTCTAGTTAAATCTCTGGATCACTTACCTTTTATTTATCTTTAAAATTAGTTCAGATTCTAGTTAAATCTCTGGATCACTTACCTTATATTGAAATCTTTAGAACACTTACCGTATGTCTATCTTTAAAATTAGTTCAGATTATAGTCAAATCTCTAGAACACTTACCTTATTTCTATCTTTAAAATTACTTCAGATTATAGTCAAATCTCTTGAACACTTATATAAACTATGGTAGAATAATAATTGTAAAATAATATTAAAGTTAGAAGTAAGACGATCTGAACTGTAAGTGACTAGAATCGGACAAGCCATAGATTTTATACAGTAAGATTTCAATAGTGTTTTTTACTATTACGGTTGGTTTAATTTGACTGATAACCATAATCATTCTATAAGGTTTTGTTTTTTAGGACACTATAACAGGCCGTTATGGGAGGAGGGATCTGGTGCGTTGTATACCGAACCATTGTGCTGTGTCCACTGCTAAAATATCTGGTGGATCTATTCTCTGGAAATAGAGTAACACTTCCCCACAACCCCACCTCAGCCACCACTTTCCTTTGGACGACACTTTTGCTAGGAATATCACTGACTGGAAGTTGAAATCCTTGCCGTTATTGTACCAGTTTAGATTAACTGTAAACAAGATTTCTGAGCCATTGTGACTTGTCTATTTCTACTACATGTAAATTGTGTGATGTTTTGTACCATGTATGATGTCAGGTTTAGTTAGAAGACTTGAGATTATGACAATGTGATGTTTTGTACCATGTATGATGTCAGGGTTAGCGAAAAGACTTGAGATTGTGTGATGTTTTGTACCATGTATGATGTCAGGTTTAGCTAGAAGACTTGAGATTGTGTGATGTTGTGTACCATGTATGATGTCAGGGTTAGCTAGAAGACTTGAGATTGTGTGATGTTTTGTACCATGTATGATGTCAGGGTTAGCGAGAAGAATTGAGATTGTGTGATGTTAAAAGTATTGTGTTGTAAACCGAGCTTGTTAGAATGATGTCTAGAAATCACCAGTTCTGTGTATATTTATTGCTCTGAATTCTAGATATTTAGTTTCAATTCCAGTTCAATTCAGTTTAACGAAGTTCAATTACCCGGACTGTGAGATCATAACGAGTAATAAGCAGTGAGACGGGGCATTTGACATATACCTCAAAATTAGTGATGTATTTTTTTTAAGGGAAATACCCTTTTAACAGCAGACAGATCTTATCCAATGATAATCCTAGAATTTAACATTAAAATTCTAACAATATATATATATATATAGTTTAATTCTATTCATGTATATGAGCCTTTCGGCAAAAGTAAACAATTTCTATACATTTTACAATAAAATTACATTACTAATATAATACAATACTAATTTAAATATAAATTGATAATAAATACATTTGATATTATACAAGTGCTCTAGAAAAATAAATATTTGTCATGTATTTACAATAATGATTTATATTCTATTTTCCTTCTGTTCCAAGCATAATAGATATACTTAGATACATTAATTCATTTACAAAATTTTGCAATACATATATTACATTACATACTGATCTCTTAAACTCTCATAAAGTTTACATTGAAATAAAAAGGGTATTTCATTTTCTTCTTTTCCTAATGTACATATTTTATAAATATTGTCGTTAGGACGTTTTAAACATTTTAGGGAAAACTGAACATATAATAGAGACATGTTACAAGAATTTCTAGAGACTCTGAAAGCAGTCTTGAAATATTTAATCTGGACATTTTCGATTTTAGGACAAAGAGTATGGCCCCACACTTCTGATCTATATATATTCTTGAAACAGCTTTGATCATATTAATTACCTTATCGGTTTGCACTATTTGTGTTTCTTTTGCTTTTGTCCAACTTAATTCAGGTGAAAAAACTACGCCTAGATATTTGTAATACGTTACAGTTTCTAATTCAATATGTCGTGATGCTCGTCGTTACAGTTGATGATTTAGGACAATAATGAAGATATGAACTAAAAGGTTTTCTCTCTATATAGGTGTTAAAGGGGTGGTAAAGAGATGTTCTAGTCTCTGTATACTGGGTAAACTTATTACTTTCAGTTTCACCAACTCAATTTCTTGGTTGACGTTCCAGCAATTAAAGCAGCGTGGTTTAAAATAAAGAAACCAAATACTAACGATACGAACCACAAAACGAAACTCGAAATCCAAAAAGACATTTTGACGAAATATAGGTAACAGCTTATTAACTTTTGAGGAACTTCACATGAGGAATTATATCAATCATACATCGACGTATCTACCACGAATGCTTATCCAGAAAAAAAGAGTTACGACAGTGACGTCAAGTTTTTCCAGAATTTCAATGCCCAATATCCTCAAACAGGATATAATAATGTTCAAATAGAATGTAAGTGAATCCGATACTAAAAATAATCTTTCTATAATCCCTTTGATATACCACCAAACTTAAATTTAAAATAATTCAATACTTTGTATTATAGTGAATATTAAGTCATCAAGTTTCAAAATGAGTCATAAAAATATTTGAACGAGGTGTGGCTTAAAAATAATTTGAAATAAAGACCTAACCATCCGAGTCGTATAAAGACCTAACCATCCGAGTCGTATAAAGACCTAACCATCCGAGTCGTAAAATGAAACTCGAAACCCATATACATGTACATTATACAACATGCTCGCAAATTATGGGTATATAGGAGCTAATAAACTTGGCATACATCAATCATAAATGAGAGAGGATCATCGTGTGAAAGAGTAAACATAACCTGCCCGAATCCACACCACACCCGCCATTAATGCCCAATATCACATACTAAACCAGTGATTCTCAACCGGTGTAAATTCGAAATGCTAGGAGTCAAATTTCGAAAGAGGGGGAATTGGGCTTGAATTATATGGTAAGAGGGGATTTTGGATTTGGGTTTAGGGATTTTGACACAAGGCAAGTAGAAAAACTCTCATTTTCGAATTTATATTATTGATATTCCTGGTGCTTTTAGGCATTGAGACAATTAAGATTAATTAATTATAGAAATTCACTTAAAGAAAAAAAAAAAACCCACTACTTAACACTGATTGATTAACAAGACAGTTCTTAAAGCTATCATGTGCTGAATAAAACAGAAACCAAACGTTTACTCTTGTCCTGTTAATTAGTCATTTTATAAGTATAGGATAAAACACGACCGAGGGTTTTTATTATATTTAAAACCCGCATCCCGAGGAAATTAATCACGAGGGGCTTGCCCCGATGGATTTACCGAGGGAAAGGTACATATACCGAGGGAAATATTGATCTATTATGCGCTGGTTGATTTGAAAATAATTAGGACTTAAACGATGTTGGTTATCCCAGTACTGAAGGCCCAGGGACTGAAATAAGCTCTTCACTTGAAACGCCAGGTTACCATTTTTACAATTAATGTTATTGTTTACATCAATAAACAAAAGTTGGTAAACCTTAAATTTCAATGAACATTTATCACTTATGATATCTATCCAGTATTTGATAATATTTACAAGACGTGAAATTGCTAGAGGGAATCTTCCCAGTTCAACATACAGAGTGGAAGTAGAAGTGGACATTTTAACATTTAATATACGCCTACAAAACTGTAAATGGATTCTCTCAATGTCCGGACATATATGAAAACCCCAAACCGCAGAGGCATACGATAGTATCGATCCAACATAACAGTCGAATAATGCTAATTGTCTTTTAACATTCAAATTGACATTATCAAAGATATTATACTGTTGATAAAGACCTTTCGAACCTTTCTGAGAAATAACCTTTTGGAGTGTATCAAATTTACCATTGTAGGATACACAAACTCCTAGATATGTGAAAGTTTTGACACATTCCAAATGGTGCTTATCATAACTGAAATTGTATTTATCTAACTGTCCTTCTGGAAAACTATATTTGCAGATAGTTCCCATTTGGAGCAATAGAAATATAATAGTTGTTTTTGAAGGTCCTTTTCTGATTTGGAAATAATGGTAGTATCGTCTGCATACAAAAATGCAGATAGGACGAGATTACCCACTTGAAATGGGTCGACAGAATGGTCATTTAAAGATAGCTTGCCAGGCAAGGTAACATACGCCCACTTCAGCAAATTTGAATATTTAAAAAAGTTGATTGCACCATCGCACTTATTAGAGCTGATATTTAGATGGATCAATTCGAATGAAAACTCTAGCCTCTCTTGTGTACACAAATTAATTTTAACGTTTTTACACTAAGTCAAGGGCAATAGCTCATAAACCGACAACTAGAAACGCACATTTCTCGAATTCAACTGAGTTGTTATCAAGATAAATACACATACAAAGTTAATTTCAACGTTTTTTTCACTAAGTCAAGGGCAATAACTCATAAACCATAAACTGGATTGACCCATTTTCAAACTCATCCAAGATATTATCAAGATGAATACACATACCAAGTTTTATTCAAATCGGATAAAAACTCGAGCTTCTATCATATGCAAAAGCTAATTTTAACGTTTTTTTCACTAAGTCAAGGGCAATAACTCATAAACTGACGACTGGAATTGCGCCATTTTCAAACTCATCCAAGATATTATCCAGATGAATACACATACCAAGTTTCATTTAAATCTGATAAAAACTCTAGCTTCTATCGCGTACACAAGTTAATTTTAACGTTTTTACACTAAGTCAAGGACAATAACTCATAAACCGACGACTGGAATCGCACAATTTTCGAACTCATCCGAGATATTATCAAGATGAATACACATACCAAGTTTCATTTAAATCTGATAAAAACTCTAGCTTCTATCGCGTACACAAGTTAATTTTAACGTTTTTTCACTAAGTCAAGGGCAATAACTCATAAACCGATGATTGGAATTGCGCCATTTTCGAACTCATTTGAGATATTATCAAGATGAATACACATACCAAGTTTCATTCGAATCGGATAAAAACTCTGGTTTCTATCGCGTACACAAGTAATTGTTGACGGACGGACCGACGGACAGGGGTGACGGCAATATACGTCCACATTTTCATGTGGGCGTATAGAAAGGACCCTAGATCAATGAGCGACTTACGCCATTTAAATGTAATTTTTGTAACAGGAGGCATCTGTCCACTTTGTCAAATTCTTTGCTAAAATCGATAAATGGACAGAAAAGCTTCTCGCCTCTCGATAAGGAGTAGTTGATTATATTGTGAAGAATAAATATACAGTCTTGGGTTGATTTTTTAGGTTGGAACCCGAATTGAAATATTGATAACAACTCTGTTTCCTTGACCCATGCAAGTAGCCTATTGTTGATTACAATTGAGAATAGTTTCCCAATAGAGCACATGAGCGTTATACCTCGATAATTGTACTACCCTTTTTTAGGAACGGGTACTATAGCGCATTGCGACCATTCTGGTGGGTATTGCCCACTATCATAAAGTAAATTAAAATACCTACAGAAGGATGGAGACAGTACATCAATGTTTGATTTTAATACCTCTGGGATCAAACATTCAATTCCCGCACTTTTACCGTTTTTCAGCTGTTTGGCTGCGCGGTGTATGTCAAGCTCAGTGAAGGCCATATCCAACAGAGGGTTATCAATGCAACATGAATCAAGCGGATCAAATACAGAATCATTGACAGAACTAAAGACTGCACTAAAGTGGGCAAACAAATCATTGATTGTGGCGTCATTAGAACCGATTGCAACATTTCTAGGTTTTCGAAAGTTTTTGGGGTCATTGGTTGCCAATGCGCTTAATTCGGTGCCTTTTACAGGTTTGTAGGTTTCTTTAGCTTGTTTTTTTAATTTTACTGTAAAATGATCTCGACTTAACGAACTTATGCTTGTTAGTGCAGCTTCTGTTTCTGTTGTAAATATTTCTATGGAATACAAAACGGTTTTTGCCTTAAAACATTCATTATTGAACTTTGTAGATCATGGATTGGATTACTTGGATCAGTGTCAGGTCTGACTTTGAAATTTAATGCAAGAGAAAGTGGGGTATGTTCTGAAAACTCTTAGCAATTCTCGACAGAGAAAACTAGTAACAGAATTAATTGATGCATGTTAATCAATCTGAATAACAGTAACTGTATCTTAAACCTGCAGACACTTCATTTAAATATTTACAATTTTTATACACCAAATAATCAATAGTCTCATAATCATCATCAATAATAGATTCTTCATCTTTAAATAAATATCTTATATACCTACACATTATATCATCATCATCATACTCCATATTTAAATCATAGGAATTATAATCATCATCATAATCATCATCAATAAAATGTTCTAACTGATCAGGCAGTGAAAATCTTTCAGAATCAATATCTTTAAGCATCAGAAAATCAGTCAGGGTTGGAAAATCAAGAAGTTCTGAAATTCGGTCATGAATTGCTAGACCAGTATTTTGTCTGATAACTCTTATACAAATTTCTTTTAGGCTCAGATTGTTGGCGAAAAGATGGAATTTTTCTTTCGGTTTTTCTCGTAATGTTTTTGGCAATGATGCTTCATAATTTTCCTCGACTTCAAAATGTAATATTTGTGTAATTTGTTCAAATGAGCCACCACTTAAATACAAGATTTGCCTTAATTCATGCCTAGATTCTGAAGAAAATTCCTCCAGAGATATCTGACCATAATAGTCTTCTTCTCCAACATCTGAGGTTAAAAGTTGTAGGTTGACATTTTTAAAAACAAGAAATTTTATGAAATTGACTATATCATCAACTTGCCATAATGGTGTGAATTGGAGTACATTTTGAATAATAGTGTTACCATTAAGACATGGCTGATTAAAAGATTGTTTACAACCATGAGACAGAAGTAAATTAAAACATGTTAAATCATAAACATTGTTTGTTAAATCTATGTATTGTAGAGCAGATCGACCATGGTTGTCCACAATATTCACATCAGCTCCATGTATTAATATTGTTTCTAATAACATTCTTTCATTTTTCATACAAGCCAACATTAAAACTGTTTTCCCGTCTTTATTTTGTATATTGACGTCTGCACCAAGACTGAGTAAAATATCAATACATGCAAGATACCTGGGATAATATTCACGGGCACATAACGCTTTCACTATATCATTGGTTTTCATCTTATTCAATTTTTCTTTTATCAAAGTAAATCCAATGACACATAGGTGGAGTGCTGTGTGACCCTGATGGTTTTGTCTGTTGACGTCACAGGGTAAATCAGCTAAAAACTGAATAAAGGGTGAATTATTTAAAAGAGAGGTTACCATTAATGGTGAATTACCATCATTATTTATAAGATCAAAATCTAATTCATAATTAAACAAAAAACTAAAATCTATGTATAAATAATTCATATAAAATTTAGCAAAAAGATGGACTATATTTTCACCCGATGATGTTAAAGAATTGATATAGAGACCATTCTGAATATAAAAACATAGAGGTTTAAAATCATTTTCACTCAGAATAAATTTAAGTAATTGAAGCTGATTATCGACATGATTAGTTAAAACATCAACATTACGTTGAATTTAAACATGAAGAAATTCCACATCCTGAGATTCTGCTATTTTATGAAGAGTTTGTAAACCATCTGTAGAGGAGAATGGTGAATTCCTTTTTTTTTTATTTTTTATATTCACATCACAGTTCACCCTGTCTAATAAACACCATACAATGTCTATATTACTCCTATGCCATACAGCTATATGTAAGGGTGTTTCACCATCACTATCCTGTATATTAATATCACAGTCCACCCTGTCTATTATACACCTTACAATATCTATATTCGCCTCCAGTACAGCTATATGTAAGGGTGTAAAACCATCACTGCCCTGTATGTTTATATTACAGTCCACCCTGTCTATTAAACACCCTACACTGTCTATATCCCCCTCCAGTGAAGGGCCTTCACTGCAGCTTTATGTAAGGGTGTATAACCGCCACTGTACTGTATATTAATATCACAGTCGACCCTGTCTATTAAACACCTTACATTATCTATATCACTATGCCCTACACCTAAATGTAAGGGTGTATTACCGAACCTGTCCTGTATGTTTATATTACAGTCGACCCTGCTTACTAAACACCTTACACTGTCTATAATCTCCTCCACTACAGCTCTATGTAAGGGTATATTACCATCATTGTCCTGTATGTTTATATTACAGTCCACCCTGTCTATTACACACCTTACAATGTCTATAATACTAAACAGTACAGCTATATGTAAGGGTGTATTACCATCACTGTCCTGTCTATATTCTCCTCCATTACAGCTCTATGTAAGGGTGTATCACCATCACTGTTCTTCACATTAATATCACAGGTACCACTCTGTATCAGGCTTCTTACAGTTGGTAGATCATTGTTCTTTATGGCATCAAATAAATCTGTACTGGTTGCCATTTTCAAATCAGTCTGTAATAAATAAAAATAGTAACAATTTGACTTAATATTCGCGAATTGAAAAGCATTTTTTATACGCCCTCATCTATCTATGAGGACGTATATTGTCGGCACCCCTGTCCGTCCGTCGGTCCGTCCGTCAACATTTGCTCGTAAACGCTCTAAAAACTAGAGTTTTTGACGGAATCAAATGAAATTTGATATGTGTATACATATTCATAAAACGAAGATCAAGTTCGAATTTGAGCTATTTTCGATCGTTAGAAACAGAGTTATTGCCCTTGCCACAAATCTGTCGGTCTGTCGGTCAACATTTTCTTGTAAACGCTCTAAAAACTAGAGTTTTTGACAGAATCAAATGAAATTTGATAATATGTGTATACATATTCATAAAACGAAGATCAAGTTCGAATTTGATCTATTTTCGATCGTTAGAAGCAGAGTTATTGCCCTTGCCCCAAATCTTGAATACGCTATTACTCTCTTAGTTTTCAACCGATTTTGATGAAACTTAAAATGAATGTTATTGGACCTAAATCGAAAGGTTTGAAAAAGTTCATTTTATCCCGATTAAAATTTTCGTTAGGCGTATATGGCCATGGTCCACTATCTTTTATAAAATTGTTCAATTATGTTGACTATGGGTTTTTGCACTTCTCTGTTTTCTTTTATAGGTGATGGAAAGCCGATTTTTCAGCATTCGGACGGGTATTGCTGTGAGTTTCGAAAGCAGTTGTAGCTGATACTTGATTTTAACTTGTGCTGAAATAATATTCAAAAATATTCTCCTATTTTTTATCTGTTTTTTTATTTACCTTGTAAATTTGCGTAACTAGTTTTTACGACAATTCTTATGTAATTACATGCATCTCCTTCATCATTTTCCCCTAAAGTTTCATCGAAATTCCCCGCTCCACCAATTTCATTCCCAGCACTACCTTCTCTGTCTACTGGATCTCTTTCCATTATAATATCTTCTGCATCTAAACCCTCTTCTTTCAATAACCATTTCATTTTTCTATCCGCTTCTCTAATCCTGCTTTTCTTTTGTCCAAATGTCTGTATCGCTGTATCCTTCTCTCTTCATCCACTTTCTTCTCTGCACGTGTCCATGATTTCTTGGATTCAACGGTTGGATTGTTTTCTTTTTCGTTCTTCTTCCTTGCTCTCAGCTCCCTCATCCTTATCTTACTCAACTCTCTGTTCCTCTCAACTTCTTCAGCACTCCAGTTCTTTCTTCTTTCCCTCATGTTCGCATTATGTTTGATTCTATCCCCAGCTTCAGCTAATACAACTTGTATGTTGCCTCTCCTCCACCAGTACTACTAAAATACAAAAAATACACATCTATAGACAGGGCTTATTTATCATAAAGCCAGCAAGAGCCCCCCCTTCCATTTTTGTGGCCATATAGCCCTGTGGATAGACCAGGTATGGTCTATTTATAATGGGGCTTACCAAGAGCCCCCCCCCCCTCCCATTTCATGGCCATATAGCCCTGCGGATAGACCAGGTATGATCTATTTATAATGAGGCCCATCAAGAGCCCCCACCCTCCCATTTCATGGTCATATAGCCCTGTGGATAGATCAGGTATAGTTTATTTATAATGAGGCCTATCAAGAGCCCCCACCCTCCCATTTCATGGCCATAGCCCTGTGAAAAGACATTCAGAGAAATACTTATATAATAGTTAACAATAACAACAATCTATATTAACATGTAGGGTATAAAAACTATGGTATTACTGTCATACTGTTTTCTGTCTTTGTTAAGGTTAAATAATCCAGGATCTCTATTAATTGTCGGTTGGAATCTTTTATGTTAATGCCTTCAAATAATTCCTTTCTTTTTGTTGTTGTGTTTATTGGTAGTCAACGTTTTCACGGAATTCCATCGTATCATATTTTGACTGTTATTTGAAGCATGTTCTGCAATGGCTGATTGGTTGTTCTGGCTTTTCGGATGTCTCTGGTCTGCCTTTTGTTTGAAATATAGTTTTCAATGTTTGGTTGGAGGTGAATGTTACATCAATTCCATTTTTATACGCCCTCATCTCTCTATGAGGACGTATATTGTAGTCACCCCTGTCCGTCCGTCCGTCCGTCGGTCCGTCCGTCCGTCGGTCCGTCCGTCGGTCCGTCCGTCAACATTTGCTCGTAAACGCTCTAAAAACTAGAGTTTTTGACGGAATCAAATGAAATTTGATATGTGTATACATATTCATAAAACGAAGATCAAGTTCGAATTTGAGCTATTTTCGATCATTAGAAGCAGAGTTCTTGCCCTTGCCCCAAATCCGTCAGTGCGACCATCAACATTTGCTTGTAAACGCTCTAAAAACTAGAGTTTTTGACGAAATCAAATGAAATTTGATATGTGTATACATATTCATAAAACGAAGATCAAGTTTGAATTTGAGCTATTTTTGATCGTTAGAAGCAGAGTTATTGCCCTTGCCCCAAATCCGTCGGTCTGTCCATCAACATTTGCTTGTAAACGCTCTAAAAACTAGAGTTTTTGACGGAATCAAATGAAATTTGATATGTGTATATATATTCAGAAAACGAAGATCAAGTTCGAATTTGAGCTATTTTCGATCGTTACAAGCAGAGTTATTGCCCTTGCCCCAAATCTTAAATATGCTATTACTCTCTTAGTTTTCAACCGATTTTGATGAAACTTAAAATGGATGTTATTGGACCTAAATCGAAAGGTTTGAGAAAGTTTAATTTTATCCCGATTAAATTTTTCGTTAGGCGTATATGGCCGTGGTCCACTATCTTTTTTACAAACAGTCTGATCTTGTAATTGGGGGTGCCACTAAATAGTAGATTAATTCTTATATTTTTTATATCCTGCATGTTTATGTAGATTGTTGTCAGTGTTAACCATTTATTATACATGTAACCCTTTGGATATATGTATCATTGCCTGATGAAGACTAGTGAAACCTAGTTAAAACATTGCTTTTAATAAAGATAGTAATGGTATTCCATAAAATAGTGCCTTATTTATAACATCATTTCTATGTTCATAAAGAACGACATTTTCGAACCATTTATGTCAAACAACATAAGTTCCTTATGCATGAACAAATTGTTTACTCCGTGAAAACATTAAGACTGCATGGAAATACCTGTGTCAGGAAAATTAAATGTCATGTTTCTGAAGCAAATATTTTGTTATATTCTGAAAAATATAATGACTATTCAGAGAATTTCAAATTTGACAAAGAATAGTTTCACCAAAAAAGGGAAATAATCTGTATTCAATCCTGAAATCATGCCTATCTTTTATGCAAAATAAATATATCAAACGAAAACTACTCGGAAGCTGACAGATCTGTGTCGAACAGGTCTAGTTATATTTGAAAACATTAGGATTCTTATAATAAAACTCTGGTAAATTTCGCGTCCTGGTATCTTTAATTTCAATGTCATTACAAACGAACAAATAATGGAATTCATCACCTAATTCATTTTTGTCCCAAAGTGAACATTTCCTATCGTCTCTTGCTATACCACTCCATCTACCAATTTCTATTGGAAGTTTGTGATTACATGTTCGAAATTTACATAAAACGATTGCTGATTTATAGGGTAATGCCAACATGGAGTTTTCTAAACAAAGGTCATGCTTGAAAATTCTATAGTTTGTAGTTTTACTGAGATTATCAACATCACTTTTCCAGCTTTGTAAAAACTGATCTTTTAAAATATGAATTACTGTGCTTTTAAGTCAATTTAAGCTTTTAAAAGTTTGAGAATGAAATACATATGATAAACCACATTCGTCAAGAATTTTCTTCACATACTTAGCCCACGGAAATTCATAGAATATCGATATGTTATAAAGTTTATTACATAGTTTAGGTTTGGTTGAGGTGACTAGTTTTCCCCAATACGATATCATGCGAGTTTTAATATTGATACTAATTGGGAATCTCCCTAATTCGCCATATACCATACAAGTTGGCGTTGTATTTCTTAATTTCAAAATATGTTTACAGAATTTTAAGTGAATACCCTCTAACAATGAGGGATTACAAAACCCCCACACTTCACATCCATACAAAATAATTGGTTTGATAGCTTTGTCAAAGATATCAAGTTTACAATCTATACTTAAATTGTGGTCTCTACATTTTGAAATAGCCCCATACATTGCCTTTAAACCCTTATCATATATATAACTTTATCAAGTTGAGTTGATCGTTATCACAAATTTTCTCAGCAACTCCAACAAATTGAAATTGATTCCTATGGGCCTCGATCGATCAATCAATCGTGATATTTTGTAATTATCATTGTTCTGTTTAAGTTGTCAAATGTGTTTTGATAGTTCATTAGATATAAAAAATTAGTATTTTCATCGTAGTTTTGGCCTACTGCTCCCCTGTTCTGTTTCATATCTGAAAAAGTGTAACTAGATCTGTGTGTCAGTCTGGAGCCAGATCTGGCTATGGTCAACTCGTGTAAGCGACCCGTTCAAATTCAGATCTGGTTTACAGGCCTGGATCAGACTTCCAGATGAGTATTCAGATCTGATTTCCAGTCCTGGGTTAAACTGGACCCGATGCGTATTCAGATCTATACCAGACCTGGATCAAAACTGGACCAGATGAGTATTCAGATCTATGCTAGTCCTGGGTTATAACTGGACCAGATGAGTGTTCAGATCTATGCCAGGCCTGGTTTAGAACTGGACCCGATGCTTATTCAGATATATGCCAAGCCTGGGTTATAACTGAACCAGATGAGTAATCAGATCTATGCCAGATCGGGGCTAGGACTGGACCAGGTGCCTATTCAGATCTATGCCAGTCCTGGTTTAGAACTGGACCCGATGCTTATTCAGATATATGCCAAGCCTGGGTTATAACTGAACCAGATGAGTAATCAGATCTATGCCAGTCCTGGTTTAGAACTGGACCAGATGCGTATTCAGATCTATACCAGGCCTGGGTTATAACTGAACCAGATGAGTATTCAGGTTTATGCCGGGTCGGGGCTAGGACTGGACCAGATGAGTAATCAGATCTATGCTAGTCCTGGGTTATAACAGGACCCGATGCGTATTCAGATCAATGCCAGCCCTGGGTTAGAACTGGACCAGATGAGTATTCAGGTTTATGCCGGGTCGGGGCTAGGACTGGACCAGATGAGTAATCAGATCTATGCTAGTCCTGGGTTAGAACTGGACCAGTTGAGTATTCAGATCTATGCCAGTCCTGGGTAGAACTGGACCAGATGAGTATTCAGATCTATGCCAGGCCTGGGTTAGAACTGGACCATATGAGTATTCAGATCTATGCCAGGTCGGGGCTAGGACTGGACCCGGTGCCTGTTCAGATCTATGCCAGTTCTGGGTTATAACTGGACCCGATGCGTATTCAGATCTATGCCAGGCTTGGGTTATAACTGGAACAGATGAGTTTCATATCTATGTCAGGTCGGGGTTAAGACTGGACCCAAGGCTTATTATGATCTACCGGTGCTACCAAATCTGGGTGCCAGATTTGAGCCAGATCTGGCTAAGCCAAACGCCCGGCCGATTTCTGATCTGATGGTACAGACCTGATACAGATCCTTCCTAATGGTCATGTCATATTTAAGCCGGATTTGTGCCAGATCTGAGAAAGGTGAGTTCTCAGATCTGGGCCAGGCCTGGTTCAGTCCTGGAAAACTGTTATTAAATCTGGATGCCAGATCTGGCTAAGCCCAACTCGGATGAGCACGCCCGGCCGATTTCTGATCTGATGGTCCAAACCTGATACAGATCTAGCTGCCATATTTCAACCAGATCTGGCTAAGACCAATTCGGATGAGCACGCCCGGCCGATTTCTGATCTTGCTGTCCAGACCTGATACAGATCTGACTTCATGATCATGTCAGATCTGGACCAGATGAGTATTGCTAGCTGGGAGTTGACTAAATCCTTCGGCTTACCGCTGGTGTATTTCTAAATATTAGCTCTTGATCAGGTCTACAAGATAAAAAAAAAATAAGCTCTTGATCAGGTGATACATCGGCTTCTGTGATTAGATTCTTGAAGGAAATCTTCCAAGGAAGGAATATTGCAGAATTACCCGCAAACTCATCGGGCTTGCATTTTGGTGGACATTGCTTGGCTTGTGATGCTACCAATTTTCTTGTTGATTTCTTGTTGTTATAACTCAAAGTCGAAGGGTAGTTGACGAACATTAAATTTCTCTTAGGTTTGCCAGAACAAGATCTGTTGTTGCTTGGTGATCAGTTGCTGATGCGTTCTCAAATCTTAGTAGAAGCGTCTCTGTTTTAATTGGAGATTTTTCAACTAATGAAGAATTGAACTGACATGTCTTGTTAGATTTCCTGACATCTTAGGCTGACCATGTAATCTTGGCGTTACCTGTATGTTGATCCAGTTTTGAGTGGTCTGAATAGGATCTAAGGGTGGATCTAGCCCCGATTCGAAATCCTCATCTATGGTGATCAGATCAGATTTATCGTCGTAGACACTGGCCATGGCTTCAGCTAGTTTTTTTTTTCTACTCTTCAATAGATCTAATTTTGCTTCGTTTTCTGCCTGCTGAACTTTTCGGGCAAACTCAAGTTTTCTTATCTCTTCAACATTCTAAATTCTTCTTTAGCGGCTCTCAATTTTGATTCGACTGACATCTGTGCTTTAGTTTTTGAAGATCTTGATCTGGCGTGGAAATTTTGAAGTTCTTAAACCTTGTTCCCTTTTTTGAACTATTCAACCGAAACATCTGAGATTTTGATGTAATTGAGCTAAAGTAATGAGGTAAGTGTGTGCAGAAGCATTTTTCAAAAAAAATAATTATATACATATTTTTTCCAGACAACAAAATTTAAACAAAATGAAACTTTAACCCGGATGTGCCACGCCCACGTCAATATTTTTTGATGGATACATCTGTAAGGGGTATGTTCAAATTATGTTTCAAATTTGAAGCTTCTACATCTCATAGATCACGAGATATACATACATCTATGTCAAAAAATTCAAAAAATCGGGTAAAGGTTTCTAAAATTGAAAAATATAAAAAATTGAAATTTTGCATTACAATCCATTGTGATATATCTTTCGAAAGAGCTAGAAAAGCACATTCAGAATCTGAAAAAAATAAGTCTCTAAGTGAATTAGGTCACGTGTTAGAGCAGTCAAAAGCTGTCAATTTTGCTGTTTTCGGACAGCTATAAACCCGGAAGTTGATGTCGGAGGTCAAATATTAAAGTATGATCTGGTAGCCGAGCTCGATGACCTTTGACCTACTGAAGGTTAAGGTCATCAAAGGTCAAGGTCACGATATATGAGCCTTCAAAAATTGAAAAAATTTAACTTGAAATTGCAAAAAAGCAAATTCGAAATTCAAAAATCCACTTCCGTTTTTGTCCAAGTTTTATGTTCTTCCATTTGACACCAAAATTTTGAAATTTTGAAATCGGAATGTTTCAGGAAAATCAAAATGGCGGCCAAAGTTTCACTTGTGGGTGAAATTTTATGTTAAAATCGGCCATAGAATAACTTTGGCTACCCATCTGCATAATTTCGTTGAAATATTTAAATTTCACCGGAAGTTATTCAACCGGAACTTTAAATCGATTTTCAATTTAAACCGGAAGTGAAGTAAAAATTTCGACTACGTCACTTGATTAACATGTCTGATAAAACTTTTTTATTAAAATAGCAGTTCAATCTGACAAAAAATGAAAAGATGTAAAAAAAAATCGAAATTCGAAGAAAAAATGTGTGGTACGAATTTTCGATATTTGAAATTTTTAACTCGTATCACATCGGAATTTAGTCACAGATTCCAAAATTGAAAACCCGAGCAAAATCGGCCCAAAAATGTGGCTTTCAGAGTCAAAAAACCCGTTTTTGCTTAGGTTGCAATGTGCAATTTGCACTTTTGCAAAAATGTTCCAATTTCCATTAAAGCAGTAATTCCCCCAAATGTAAGAAATATCGTTGTTAACAGTTCATTGCAGCTGTTGCAGTTTAAGCTCTGTGCTCAGTAAAAAATATGAAGAAAAACAAACATTTTCAAAAAGTGAAAACTTCGACACAAAAAAGTGTGCAACGAAAATTCGAAATTTGAATTATTTTAACTTCAGCCATATTGGATATTCGCTAGAGATACAAAAAGTGAAAACCCGAGCAAAATCGACCTAAAAATGTAGATTTTAGAGCCAATAGTCTACTTTTTGCGCATTTTGCAAAAATGATATAATTCATCTTTATGCAATACCTCGCCTAAAACTAAGGTATATAGAAGTTAAAAGTTCACTGCAGCTGTTGCAGTTTAAGCTGTGTGCTCTTTGTAAAAAACGAAAAAAAAAATCATTTCGATAACAAACTGGGACTTTGCGGAAGCAATGAAGCCTGTGCCCCTTTAACGTATACTATAAAACATACATGGTCCACGTCAGAAACCGTTAAATTAGTACAATTTATACTTATTCTATGTTTTTAAGCCAAAAAAAAAGGTCAAAAAGTTGTTCGCCTAGCTACGCTTGGCAAAGTTCGGCATTTACGCCCCCCTTCCGAAAATCCTGGATCCTCCCCTGCGAATGGCCCTCCCCAAACTCTAATGCTGGATCCGCCCTTGGAAAGAACATTAGGTGACGGACTCGAGTGAAATAATGTTTAAGATATATTTAATGAACTTTTCTTATATAATTTATCTTTTTATTTATTTTTTTCATATAGATTCGATAAAATGAATGTATCATAAATAAGCTCTTTCTTGTTTAATTTCATAGGACAAGGTGGTATATATTTCCAGATAATCTATTTGATGTATTCTTAAGATAAAACTAACTAATCTAACAAGCACCTTGAAGTAAATAGTTCTTGTTTCTGACCTAGGCCCGTGCTTTCTATGAGATTTATCTCATTTCACTTTAACACTAACAAAGAAAAAAATATGACAAAATTGTAACCGGAAGTACATCTTAAAATGAATATGTTTTCTTTAAATCGACATACGATTTATATAATTTTGATGTTTATGGCATTTTCAATCTATTGCCAACAAAATGAGGGCAGCTGAATTGCTAATTTCGATTATGGTGTTTGTCTATTTCCGGCATAAGATATTCAGCAGATTTATGAAGACTGGTCTGACATGGTGGCTGTACTTGGTATGTAGCATACCGATCGCATGCTTATTTGTACTCTCTTCTAGGTGGACATTGAAAGTGATTAATTCCTTTGAGTCGTCAAATCCAAATTAGCGACTGAATTATATTGAATTATGATGATCCATGTGTAGTTTTACGGTGCTGTTAAGTGTTTTAGGATACGGCTCCTACATTTCGTTTCCCAATCAAAGTTTTCTATTTCTACATCTGTATAACCTTTCTGGTCTTGAACTTTGCCAAGTATGCGTAGTAAATGTTTCCAGTGAGTTTCTGCAGCTGAGAAGCTACAAAAGAATGTTGCTGGACCAAGTTGCCTTATCATTGCAAATAAATCACTTTTTGCTTTCTTAAAGTATGGAGGTGACCCTCTCAAAGTTTTCAAGATCATATATCCTTCATCAAAATTTATTATTTTGTTTATTGCAGTGGGGTTTTTGATGTCTCCTGCTGTTAATTTTTTTCCTTGTGTTTTATTTTTACGAATTGCAATTTGAGCGTTACCAATCATAATTTTCATTTGCAGTTTCTTCAACTTGAAGAAAATATTTTCAGGGCTATTTGCAGCTCTTCTATCATTTCTTCGTAATTCAGATTTGCATATTTCACTGTAATAAGCTTTCACTTCTCTTTCATCATTTGTTTTGGGAGCGTTTCCATAGAATATATTTGGAAAAGACAATTCCTCTGAATTTTTATCTATAAATATACTCAAAGGAAAATTGCCTTCTCCAGGTGCAAATGCATGAACTTTTTCTTTCTCGTTATTTTCAATGAAGTCAGGAGCATTTAACATGGTGTCTTTGGTGCTCCCAACATTTTCATTTTCATCTTCACTCCAATCATCATCGGAATTGCCAGAGTTTTTTTCTTTCTCTTCATTACTTGCATTGATTTCATTTTGCTTATGTTTGTCATTATTGCACGAATTTACCGTTTCAGTTTCTAGAGTTTCTTTGATTTCATTTCCTTCATTTTCAAGTGTTTCTATTGAGTCTTCTTCATTTTCTTCTATTTCATTTTGCCAATTTTCATTTAATATGATACCTTCACTTTTGTAAAGTTTACCATTTTTCTGTAGCCATTCAGCTGCTTCCATTATTTTATAGGGTCTTACATTTTCAGTCATTACAGCGTGGTTATATTTCAGTTGTCTTTTTAATTGCGCTGCAATGGTCAGTAGTATACGAAGACTCAATTAGGTCGCACCTTTCCCCATGCCATTTTCATCCCATGGGGAAAGTTGCAACCAAATTGAGTCTTCCCAAAACACACCTTAACACCCTACATTTCATAAAACAGCCTACATTTTTCATAGAATTCTTACGACAAACACCTTCAATAAATTTCCTACATTCCATCAAAAAAGCATATTAAAAATAGGATGAGTTTAATTTTAAAACATGAACAATACAGATTCGAAGATTATTCAGGCGACGGTATCTTTTCATCTATATTTTCGCTAGGTTCAAAAATAATTCCAAAAGTAGCTAGCTTTGTTTCAAACAACAAATCCCTAATTTCCTCCGGAGCTCAAGCACTTGGGTCCGTGGCAAAAGCAGGAATTAGAATAAACGACGCCGTGAAAAAATCCGACGAACTGAAAGAATTACAGCAAATAAGAGAACTGCGAAACAGGAGAATAGAGCAGCAGGTAAAAGAGGGAAAAGGGTTTAAATTATAGGATAAAAATGATAGTCGCTCACGCTCCAAAAACCTATTTTGGTTCTGATATTCAAAAATCATTAGGATATCTTCCTGGATTTCCATGGGCCAAATACTCAGGTGAGAAACATCTTCCAGGTCATAATTATACTGGCCCAGGCACTAGGTTAGATCTACGACTAGACCAAAACGATAATCCCAAACCAGGTGAAGAACCTGTCAATAGAGTTGACGCTGCTGCACTTAAACATGACATTTTATACAGAAACAAAGACATAAACTTTAGACACGAAGCAGACAAACAAATGATAATCGAACTCGAAAATATTCCAAATCCAACATTCAAAGAGAGAATGCAAAGAGCGCTAATCATTAAACTGTTAAAAGCAAAGATGAAATTGGGTATGGGATTGGCAGATGAAATTCATAAAGAATTTAGAAAAAACAAACATTATTTAAAAGTTAAAGTATTTGATAAAGATGAAATATGGTCAGCAGATTTAATTAATATGCCAGTTGAAAGGGGATATAAATATTGTTTAACAGTTATTGATTTATATACACGTTATGCTTGGGTTATTCCTCTCAAAAACAAAACTGGAATATCAGTCAAACACGCATTTGAAACCATAATGAAACAATCTGACAGACGGCCCCAAAAGTTATGGGTAGATAAAGGGAGCGAATTTTATAACAAAAATATGAAATCTCTGGGGTTTGAAATTTACAGTACTCATAACGAAGGTAAAGCTGTAGTAATAGAAAGATTCAACAGGACTCTAAAAAATAAACTATTCAAAAAGTTCACGGAATTAAAATCTCAAAAATGGCTAAAAATATTACCAGAGGTCGTAGACGAATACAATAACAAAATACATTCATCTATAGGAGTGTCACCAGCACAATCCTCAAAGAATCCAGATATCATAAAGTCAATTAACACACAAAGCAACTACGAAAATGAAATAAAAAATCTAAATGTCAAACCCAAATTTAAAGTCGGAGATCGAGTTCGTATTTTCAAATATAAAAGTAAATTCGAAAAAGGATATGTTGGTTATTGGACAAACGAAATATTTATCGTAGATAAAGTTAATAGCACATCCCCTCCAACATATGAATTAATCGATCAAGACAAAGAACAAATTATAGGTAGGTTTTATCAAAATGAACTTCAAAAAACTGACTTTTAAAAATGAATGAATTTCTCGATAAATATGGTACCGATACAACCACAAACTTCCAACTTATGAGATGGGCGAATGAGTTAAACATATCACCGTTTTATTATTGTATGAGAGATGAAATAAATAATCTCAAAAGTAAGAAAGGTAAATTCTACGCTATAACAAATATACACACTTCCGATCAGAAAGGTGTTCATCATTCTGCTTTGTACAAAGACTCTAACTTTTATTTTTTCGACTCTTTTGGATTAGATCCCACTGAAGAGATAATGAATATAACTAATCAACCAATTAAATCTTCTACATTTCAAATACAAAAGCCGGGTCAAAAGTTTTGTGGACAACTTTCACTTTGGGTTTTATATCAGTTGAGTTTAGGAAAACAGTTCGAAGAAATTGTAATAAATTTAACTCAATAAAAAATGGCAAATAAATTTGGTTTAGGTGCTTTACCTTTAGATACTAAAAAACCAAACACTACATTTTCAATCAATAAAATCAAACCATATTTTGTGGATCAAATCGGAGACATTCTTCAGGGTGATATTGATATGAATAATTTTGGTATAACTAATTTAAAATCTCCGGAAAACGATAATGATGCTGTTAACAAGAAATATTTAATGGATCAAATAAATTTAATTGAAGTAGATAAAGACCATTTAAAAGATCGAATAGCTGATGTGAAAAGATTCTTCAAACGACAAATAAATAATAAAGATTTTATAAATGAATCTAAATTGAAAGAATTAGATTATATTGATGATGGTAAATTACAAAAAGAAGTAACAAGTTTAAAAAGTTTTATTCAACAACAATTAGTCAATACAGTAGATAAAACTCAATTACAAAATTTAAGGTCATTAATATCTAAATTAGATGACAAGATTACAAAGCAAAAAGTAGATCTTAAACAACTAATATCCAATATTAATCCAGGCATAAGTGAAGACAAATTAACCGCATTAGAAAGTAAACTTAGTGATGATAGCGAAATACAAAAACAAATAGAATCTATTCAACAAAAATTAATAAATGTAGTAGATAAAAATCAATTACAAAATTTAAGGTCATCAATATCTAATTTAGATGATAAACTATCAAAACAAAAAGTAGATTTTAAAAAACTAATATCCAACATTAGTCCAGGCATAAGTGAAGATAAATTACAACAAGAATTAACTGCTCTGGAAACTAAATTTAAAACTGAATTACAAAACGAACTAAAAACTATTGATGATAGTGAAATTAAAACTTATATTCAACAACAGATAGAAAATATTGATGATAGTGAAATTAAAACTTATATTCAACAACAAATACAAAATATTGATTATAGTGAGATTCAACAACGGATAACTACTATTAATAATGAAGTTTTAAAACAGGAAACAAATATAACCACATTACAAAATAATCTCAATGAACTAGAATATATTAAACCCTATTATTTCTTTCTTCCATTTTCTAAAGACTATAAAGATTATTCGGTGGAAGAAATCACTGGAGAATTCATTCGTGGTTATAAATATGGGTTTAAAGTAAATATTAAAAAAGATATAGATACTCATAGTGTGACTCATTTTGAGGGGAATACTATAATTGACATATTTTTTCCTATGAAGGTAAAAGTCGATTTTCCAATTCATGATAACTATAACTCTCTTTTATCTGTTCACTTTATCAAAAATGGTAACATTGTAGATGCAAAAGAATCTTATTTTTTTCATGAAATTTCTAATATTTCGTCAAATCAGTTGTATATAGATAACCTTAGAATCTCAATCGAGGAGGTTGAGAAAATAGGTCCTTATACATTTGAGTTATTTGATATGATATTGGAAACGGAAACTCCACCATCAGCAAGCATAATTAGAAATCCAAAACCACGAGAAGAAGAAACACAGATTTATGAGTTTTTACGAACAACAGACTTTGAATATGTGAAACTATATTTTGTTCATAATGATCTTTTCTTCTCTGTTGATGTTAATAAAAATCAACAATTTAAACATTTTCCAATAGCATTAACAGAAAATCTATATGTATCATATTTTTTCATAGAAATCTCTACTGAAAAAAAAACAAATTTTTTTGTTTATCGGGATAAGAAGAACAAGGAGTCAAAACAAGAAGCATTCTTAGTACAGGTACATGTCACTATTGTACAAAACCCTAAGGATATACGTAGAGCATTATCGGAAGTTCACTTAATTTAACGTTTAAAAATGGAACAAGAAAGCAGACAAAAATACATGATAGACAAACAAATAGAATTAAAAGAAAAACTAAGACAATTTAACAAATGCAGAAAAACATGGAGTAGAATCGATTCTGTTTTCAAAACATTAAGTACAGTTTTAACAGTAGGAATAACGGTGGCAACAGCTGTAACCGGTGGATTAATGCTTCCAATAATTGTCCCAACTGTATTAGCTGCGTTCACTGCCGTTCAAACTTCATCTTGTGGTTTGATAACTTTAGGTTTTACATCAAAACAGAAAGCTCATTATAAAAGGAAAATCGAAATTTTAAATGCGTATCTTAATAAATTGTTTATTTTTTTCGAAAGATCGAGAGAAGACAAGAACATAACAGTTGAAGAATTAGAAAAATTCAATGAAATTTTAGATAAATTTAATGTAGAAATGTCATCAATAAAAGTTAAAAATTCATAATTAAAATAGATACTTAAAAAAAGAAGATGGAAAATATTGAAAATTTAAACAATTCTTTTTCAAAATTATTCAAGGCAATACCTACTTTATCTTCGCAAGAAAAATTCAAATATCTAGCCGAAAATGTAGAAGAAGATGAAATCAAAATATCAAATATACTTTTTTCAGAATTAATCAAGAGAATAACTATTCTATTTAACGATTTTAAAATCAAAGGTCAAATTGAAATAAATGGTCAAATATATGAAGTTGGGGAATATAAACAAGACATGAGATTATCTGGATTCAATGCTCAAACTTTCCAAGTTATTTATTCAAAGATGGATGATAAATCTGACGCATCTGATTGGTATTTTACAGGAGAGATTTGTTTCCGCAAAAATAATTTTAGTATAATAAAAAGATCTAAAACTGGCAGAGGTGGTAATTTACTTAAAAAGATAAATGAGTACAAAGGCAAAAATTGTTTCATACCAAGCGATGGTTATTGTTTTATAAAGTGTGTAAATCACTTCATGAATAAAGACTTAACAAAAGAATTTAAAGATTTCGTCAATAGTTTTCAAAAATCAAACCGAAAAGGAGTTATGACATCTGCTAGAATCTCTGATTTCAATAAGAAATTTAATACTTATTTTCAAATTTATATGCCCGCACATAGACATTTTCAACCAAAGAAAGTATCCGAAGAATTAGATTGGGTATTTTATTTACACAAAGAACATTTTTGTTTGATAAGAAGAAGTAACAAAAAGTTAGGCATTCAAGAAATAGAAGATAATTACGATGAAAATGTATGGAGAACCTGTGGGGATGATGACGCACTAACTTGTTTTGCTCAATTAAAACTAAATGTGATTTCACACCCTCATGATGATACTTTATACGCATGGGATTGCGAAACCTATAACGAAAATAAAGCCATTCCTTATTGTTGTACTTTAGTCAATTTGGAAAAACTAAGGAAAAAACTAGAACTAATTAAAAGAGTATTCCCAGATTTAAAACCAACTGATCCCATTCCAGAAGAATATTACAACAAACTCATGACTAATATAGTAGAAATATTTGTAGGAACAGATTGTTTTGATCAGATGTTGCGTCGTTTAGGAAGAGTAGATGAAAAAAGATTAACCTTAATTTCCCATAACGGGAGTGGTTTTGACAACTGGGTTGCACTTCAAACCATTGATAAACTAACACAATGTCCACTAGTAGCAGATAATAAAATTCTATCTCTTCCTATATCTAATCCATATACAGAAGAAAGATTGCAGAAAAAATGGAAAAGAGAGAAAGAGATATCTGATAAAAATAAATATTTACAACATATATCTCTCACTTGTTCCTATCAACATGAAAGATCTAGTTTGGCGGCATGGGGGAATTCGTCTAATCTACCGATGAATTTGAGGAAGATTGTCGATATTAATATTGCAAAATACACCAAAGATAATTGGGAATCTTTAAGACGCGAATGGGAACCGTACGCTAAAAGAGATACCTTATGTCTCGCAGCTTGTTTGATAAAATACAATCAAGCAATGAGAGAAACTGTCTTCCAAAACGTTTCAAATAATCTTACGGCTCCATCTTTATCTTTAAAGGGTTGGTATTATTTATATCATTACGATAAAGAAATGGTTGAAGAAGAATGGTACGAAACTACTAGAATGGTTCTGAAACACACCGAAAAGCAAAACATAGAAAAAGTTTACTCGCATACTCACCCTTTTATAAGATATTTTATAAGACAAAGTATTAAAGGAGGAAGAGTTTCAGCAAACAGAAAATCATTTGAAACGAACAAAATGGATGAAATTTGTGATGTATTAAAGGAATACACAAAACTTGAAAGCAATAACATAATTGATTTATTTAAAGAATATAGTAAAAGTGATACAGATAAAACGGAAGTTCACTCGAGACTTAAAAAAATAAAATGTACTAAACTGATGGCATTTGACGCCAACGGTTTGTACGCTTCCGCTATGACAGAAGGTGAATATCCAAAAGCTGAAAGTGCAAGAGCGTTTCTACCAGAAGAAAATAGAAAATTTGTCAAGCTCTTTAATGAACAGAAATTCAGACCTAGAACTGCTATTTTAAAAGTCTGGTTTGAATATCCCAAAAACATGTTCTTCCAACCCATACCAGCTAAAGATAAAATCACTTTCACGAATAAAGAAGGTAAAAAGGAAACTGGCACTAAAATCAGATTCAGAAATGGTTTCTGTTCAGATGTTTTAACATCAGTCGATATTCAAGAAATAGTGAAAGCCGGTGGACGAATTATTAAAATATTAGATGGTATAGTTTACGAAGAAAATTTTAAAAATCCACCCTATAGAGATTATATTTTGATTTTGAAGGAATTAAGGAGTAAATACAAAAAGGAAGGGGATATGGTTGCCAGTAACTGCATGAAGTTGTTAGGTAATTCCTTATACGGTAAATCTATTCAGAGGGATAGAAATACCTCATTACACTTATGGAATGGAGAAACCTTTCGCCTTAATTACGACAAACACGTCATGAAGTATGACAGACTAAATGATAGTCAATACATTGTGGAGATTAATGACGAAGAAAAAGAGTTTGTTCCTCCAAAGGATTTTACGAGATTAACACCCACTCATTTAGGTACGTTTATATTATCACACAGTAAAAAAATAATGAATAATTTTATTCACGTAATAGATGGTTTTTATAAACCAGAAATATACTATACTGATACCGATAGTTTATACATTTCTTCTAGCAATTGGGATAAATTAAATGAAGCTGGGTTGGTGTCCGAAAATGAGTATTGTAAAGGAAAGAATGATTATGGTGATGGTGGAATTATATTTGGTTTATATTTAGCGCCAAAAGTTAAATACAATATCATTCTAACTTCCGACGGTGTTCTAAAAGAAAAGAAAACGTTTAAGGGTTACTCGAACTATAAGGTTAAGGTAGAGGATTATATTCAATTAGCTAGTGGACATGACATAACGAATGAATTCGATAAACCATGGGGGAAGAGTTTTACTAATGGAATAGTTATTCCTAAAGAAAAACAAACTAAAAAATTTAAAAGTTATCTGAATCTCAAAAAGAGAAAAGCACCGAACGATGAAGGAATCATGTATCCTTACAATGATAAAGAGGAGATGTCCTTGGATGAAAACTATGAATTTGATGACTTTGATTATCTAACTCTTCAAGAAGAATGTTAATTTTTTTGTTTTAAATGAAGTTGAATAACAATTTCCTCGTTACCAAAATCTATAAACCTATTTTTGCCATCTTTGATTTCCAGATTTATATCTTTGATCATAAAGGAATTAAGTGGTAAATACGTAGTTTGAAATGGTTTCTCTATAATTCTATATCCTATCGGTACAGTGAACGTTGGAAGACTGTAAATAATCTGACGTTTGTATTTATTGAAAAATCCACCGTTTATTAAATTGCAATGTATATTGATCACATCGACATCATTCTCGATATTAGCTTTATTTGGTGCTATAGTTGATTGGGTGTATACTCGTTTATCAAATCCTAGTAACGTATTCAATGAATTTTCTACGTTGAAATCAACTTGACTATTATTTCTTAATATCAATTTCATTTTGTTCAAATTTAAATTACCTTCGAATTCAATATTGTTTTTACCATTGACACTTCCTGCGTATTCAGATAGGTATTCGTTAATGGCTATGTATTCGTAACTTCCTGGTAGTAAACTTATGGTTTTGAATGTTGCTCCATTATCTGTTGATATTTTTATTTTGTTATTATCTTCGTTGATATTTCTAATGGAATTGTAAACAGAGAAATACTTTAATCCCAATTCATATTCTTGATTTCGATCGAGTTCATACTCATAATCTAGAGATAATTTAATGTCTGATTTATTTGAAGTGATGACGAATAGTTGACTCATTTTTAATAACACTTTTATAATCATTTTTATCTATGATACCTTTTTGTAGGAGTCTTTTTAATATACAATTTAATTCATTATATTGTCTGTGTGATTGATGTCCTTCCTTCATTGCTGCTAATATTATTTGTAATCTATTAAGCAATTCTTCGTTGTTGTCTGGTAGAAAAATTACACCATCTCCTGTATGTCCCAAAAAGTCATCGATTTCTTCTATAATATCATCAGTGTAGTTATCATCACTACCATCGGTGTTATCATCTAATTCTTTTTCCAGTCTTCTTAATCTTAAAGTTTTTGGTCCTCCTGTCCTTGTCGATGTAAGAATTTCCACGTATGAATTTAAATCTTTGAAATTATAATCTTTATCATACCCATTCAAAAGATTAATCATACCGGGTGTTAAATCATATATAGCGTCTATTCTGTCAATCTTAAATGTTGGGTTGAGTTGATTGAAACGTATCCTAAAACCGTTAAGAATCAATCCATCCTGATCAATTGTTGGCTTTATTGTTTTGGCTAGGGTTGGATTTGGATTTGAAAAATAACGTTTTATATCATCTAATGTCCTGATTACGATTCCATCATCTTCAATGGGATATTCTATTTGTGGAGGAGATTGTTGAATTTGTTGTTTAGGAGCTTCTAATTTATTCTTGATATCCTCTTGACTTTTTAATATTGGTTTAAATAAAGTTTGTAGATTTTCCGTTAATCCAAGTTGTTGTAATCTGTTATTTTCAACTTGGGTCTTTATTTTATTCTTAGCTTTGATATATTCTCTATTTCTTTTTAAAATATTATTCCATTCCATTTTTAAAAAAATAAATTAACATATGTTGATCATTACTCTTTCACCCGCAGGTTTTCTGGTATTAACGAATACATATCCATGTTCCTCTGGATTTCTCCATTGAGCTTTACAAACCTTTTTAAATGAATCTCTGTCCATTCCGTGATTTATCGACTGTATGATTTGAGATAAATCTTTATCGTTTAATTCAAATAATAAAAAACAATTAGCATTTTTTCTAATAAACATAGAATCCATCCCGTAAAAAGATTGGGATTGGTATAAGCAGTGACAGTTGTGATGTCTTCCCTTCGTGAAGAATTCTTGTTGAACAGATTGATTTTTTTGCGCTACGCAGTCGTCAAACAATATTAAGTTCTTTCGTTTACTATCAATATTAGACAAGTCCAGATCATTTACATTTTTTCTCAGAAACACTTTTATGTCAGTTGGATTGAAAGATGGATTCTTTTCTTTTATGAAGTTATCTAAGATATCTTTTATTTCTATCTCATCGTTGTCCTCGTAATATTGGAATAATTCTTGAACATATTTCTTTGGTAAATATTCTAAAGCTTCGAGAAATTGATAATACGGTTGTTCTGGAGTTGTTGTGTAGATATATAGAGAATCAAAATCTAAAAGGTTGGGTGTTGTCAACATGTTAAAAGTGAGATGAGTTTTCCCAGAACCGGAACTACCGCATATACACATGAGCATTGGATTATTAGGAAATATTTCTGAATGATTAAATTTCTTTCCCATTTTTATGTACCAAAAATTACACCTTCTCCTTTATACTTTGAAAGATATATTCCTTCTCCAGTGTGTATATTTTTAAAAAATATTCCATTACCCTTATGTTTGACTTTGATTTCCCCTGTGTCAATACTATCCACTAATTTAGTTAATCCTTGTTTGACAGTTTTCTTAGTTTCTTCACTAAATCGTTTTCCAAATTCTTTAACTGTACCTAATATGTCTGCTACTCCCGACCCTTTTGCTAACTTTTCCATTTCCAAATTATGTCTACGTTTTTCACTTTTTTCAGCTTCGGCTGCTTTCTTGGCATTGACGGCTTGAACTATTCCTGCCGTTCCGCCGGCCGTGGCACCGGCTGCGGCCAAACCTGCAAAGATCAAGGGTAGGAAAGGTAAAAATCCACCTGCCTTTATGTTCTTGTCAATTCTTTCTAAATCTATATCATCTCGCACTTTACAGTGTTTATATGTATCAATAAGTTTTTTAGTTATGCTGATTCTTTTACCATTGTAACTAATTGTAGTTGGCTTTTCTGTTTCGATAGCATCTATTATTCTTTTTACTAAAGTTTCGGGTTTCATTTTTAAGGGATTAATTTATTCTATTCGAATCATCCGTCTGTCGGATATTTTTATTATATGTTTTGCTTCTTCCAATAATAAACAATAACCGGTTACATCTCCTTGTGTTTTTTCGATATGAATATTTATGTTTACTCCAGTTTTGAAAAGATCTTCTTGATGAGCTGATAGATCAAAACAGAAGATTGGGTGATTAATTGCAAAATCTACATATCCAAACTGAGGTGGATTTCCAAATAATTCACACATATTTTTATAATTTCTATACAATTCATTATAATCCTTTGTGGATGGATTAATAGTTAAAGGTTGGTTAGGATAATTATCGTTGTTTAATCTTACTTGAACTTTACGGATTATAGGATCTTCAGTTTGGTTCTTTGCCACTCTAAAGATATTGTTGTTATTTGTCTGAGAATCTGGTAAGTTCTTGAAACCAACTATTAAATATCTTGCTGGTTTAATGCTATTAGTGATTGGCCATGTTGTGGATTCTCCAGTTAAAGTCATGCTCCCTACAGTGTTGCGACGAAGAAAAGCTATTTCAATGTCTTTAGTTAACGAGTTGAATATTCTCGTTTCTACTTCAATTGATGGTGTTATTACGGGTATGAAAAGTTGGAGATTTGTTATTTCTAATTTTGCATTTGAATTAGCTTCTCCAAAGAATATCTTATCGTCATTAATTTCTCTTTGTAAATGAATTTTAAATGGTAAACCTATAGAAACTTTTCGATGTTCTAAAAGACCGAATAAAGGATATAATTTCCAATTTACGTAATTACCCCATCTATTATCCTCAACAACATTATTGTACTGATTTACTCGTTTGTCAAACCCATGGTTTACTGCTCTACCGATTCTCTCAATGCTATTTCTGGCAATGACTCTCATTCTAGCGACATCAGCATCGTTAGCTACAGTTCTTACTGGTTCTTTTAAAACGTTCCCATCACCAACATCGGGTATCCAACCCGAGACTGAATCGTAGTTTTTGGGGTAAAGAACTGTTTTCAACATTGTGTCAAATTCTCCAGGGTGTTTGATGGTTTCTATGGGGTTTGATCCCGCTTCCAAAACCATTTCGCTAAATAAAGAAGGAAAGAAATTATTTTCTAATGTTGTATTAGTCTGTGGGACTCTATTTTCATTTGCGGTTCCGTCCTTGATTTTGAAATCGCATCTGAAATAGGCATCGGAAAGTAATAACCAATTTGACAGACTATTGATCTCGAAAGTGACCCTCCCACCATCATTTAGTTGGGATTTAGATCCAACACTCGGAGAAACAATAATGTAATCCTCTTTCTTACGAGTAAATGAATAAAGAATTGGATCGTATAATCTAAAAATTGGATCAAGAATTTTATTTGCCATTTTTAGAGGAATTATTTTGATAAAATACAATACATTTACTATATGCATATGTATCAGGAGGGATTGAATTGAATCGCGATCTGTTCTCCACCACCTAGCTCTCCAAAGTAGGAACATCAAGGCACATTAGACAACACAAAAATCACATTCCCGACCTATTGCTCTCTTACCCAACCACATAGTAGTTCACCATTGGACCACAAACCGAACACCCAGATCGTCTCGAGCTAACCCACGAGCTCTACTCTACCAGCGGAGTGTTGTAATTCCCATAGAAGTAAGCAATCAGAGCCGAACTTAGCGAGTTCCTGCCCCCACGATCGACTGACTAATTATTGCCAAAGTACGTACTTTTATACCCTGTTATGTTATGCACTGCACGTTTCATAACAACTTGCTGATTGACTTAAGCATATTTCCGATTGAATGTAAAAAAGCGAGGGACACATATTTTTGTTAAGTCTGATCGTTTCGGATTATATAAAACAGGATGTAATATTAATATATCTTACTTCCTTGTGTTAGAGACTAATAAAATGTGTCTACCGGATATGATATCACCTGACATAGAAAGCAGATGTAAACAAGAAGCCATTTTGAATAATGTGTAATTTTTATTGTTTTTTTATCAATTATACCGTCTAATGAAGGGATAATAGGATTCTGATTAAGTTATTTTAATAGTTCAAGATGTCGGGCAATGGAATCTATCTATCAAATTATGTTTCTGTTTTGGGTTACTAGTGCAACTTATGTCTGACCTATAAAGTCAACAATTGTGTATAATTAACTTCGTGTGTGCTATTATGACTCACCCCTCAAACCACTACAGATTGACAAAGGAATGTTTCTGTGTATTGTTAGTGAATTCTATGTTGAAACACACGTCATATTTTACTTCCTTATATTCACTACAGACTCATAACATCACATCAAATCATATTGGACTTCTGAGCAGAGATAAAAATTTGCCTGAATTCCAAATTATTTAATCACATCAAATCATATTGGACTTCTGAGCAGAGATAAAAATTTGCCTGAATTCCAAATTATTTAATCACATCTAATGTATATAATCATTCATATGTATATAATAATAAAGCATATAATCATTCACATAATCATAATATTCATAATGTATATAATATCTGTAGTGATAAGGAAGATGTTGAGTTTTAACATGAATTCTCAATCAATTCATTAGATAAAAGTTTCCAATCTGTAGTGATTTCATGTAACCCTTTGTTAATTCTCCGAGACTTTCGAATTTTTTCGCTCTGAGAATTGACCTTAAAAGGGGTATACATGAAAAATTAAGGTATTGAAAACCCTATCTGTTTATTCTACAATATTTAGTAGGATTTACAACCAAAATGGGGGACATCAAATTCAATACCTAATTGGAGGGAGGTAAATTGATCACACGAAGAAAAAATATGGTTTTGTTGGCTTATAGGTTAACATAGGGTACTGAGTCATTCATCTCAGAAACATTTAATTTGAGGAGATGATTCCAATGTTTGATTATTTTGAACTATTGAATTTCTTTTTCAGTTATTCCCATGATTCCCTTCTACAGATAGAATAATTGATAAAAAAGCAAAAATCCTTCAAAATTCTCATCTAAATGGCTTTCTTGTTTCAGCAATGTTGAAAGGAAGATATGTAGGTATTAGGTAAGTATTAGGTAAGTATTTTTAAGTATCCATCAACATGAGTAGCCAGTCCACGCTTCATGTTTAGAAAAATTAATTGTGGTCTGAAATATTTTTTCCAAGAAGAGTTACCTCACTTTAATAAAGGGAAGGAATAAAAAACCAGACCACATCAATTTTTTTTTTGGTGGAATTAATGTTTTAATGGGGGTTTTTTCCTGTATTGTTCATGTTTTAAAATTAAACTCATCCTATTTTTAATATGCTTTTTTGATGGAATGTAGGAAATTTATTGAAGGTGTTTGTCGTAAGAATTCTATGAAAAATGTAGGCTGTTTTATGAAATGTAGGGTGTTAAGGTGTGTTTTGGGAAGACTCAATTTGGTTGCAACTTTCCCCATGGGATGAAAATGGCATGGGGAAAGGTGCGACCTAATTGAGTCTTCGTATACTACTATGGTCATAGTGTCATCTGTTGCACGAGGTAGCATTTTTACAGTGTCTGTTACGTTGGCTGGTACATTTACTACATTGCCTCTTATTTTCAATTGTTTGCCACGAGGAGCAGCATATATTTTCATGAATGGTATCCTTGGTGACAGTAAACGCCATTCTAAAGGATGTAATTCCAAATTCTTGGGTTTTTCAGCGAATTTCATTCCATTGATAATGGAACAAGGTGGCACCTTATTCTTTCTAATGTATTTTTCACATGTACCACAAGTGAAGCCAGTGCCTTCATTTGTTAGACACATTGTTGCAGTTTCATTGATTGCTTTTAAACTTGCTGATCTCTTTACACTATGTTTATACCATAGTTGATGGCAACATTCACATGTCAGAGTTGGCCCATCTTTAATTTTCTTGTGAAACTCATGAATGAGTTCTTCTATTTCTATTGATTTACTTGCATCTCTTTTTTCTTTGCGTAAATTAGATTCCCTTTCATTTTCAGATTTCTCTAAATTCTGGGGTTTTTTTTTCTTTCTTTTGAGGAGTTTCTCTTTCTCTTTCAGTTGCAGTGTATTCAGGGTTTTTTCTTTTTTCTTTCTTCAAAAGAGTTTCAGTGATCTTTTCATTTACTTTGAAATGAACATCCTTGCGTTTTATTTGTTTTGCTTTTACTTCTGAATCTATTTGACGGTATTCTGGATTTTTTCTTTTTTCTTGCTTGAGGGGAGTTTCTCTTTCTCTTTCAGTTGCAGTGTATTCTGGATTTTTTCTTTTTTCTTGCTTGAGGGGAGTTTCTCTTTCTCTTTCAGTTGCAGTGTATTCTGGATTTTTTCTTTTTTCTTTCTTGAGGGGAGTTTCTCTTTCTCTTTCAGTTGCAGTGTATTCTGGATTTTTTCTTTTTTCTTGCTTGAGAGGAGTTTCTCTTTCTCTTTCAGTTGCAGTGTATTCTGGATTTTTTCTTTTTTCTTTCTTCATAAGAGTTTCAGTGATCTTTTCGTTTACTTTGAAATGAACATCCTTGCGTTTTATTTGTTTTGCTTTTACTTCTGAATCTATTTGACGGTATTCTGGATTTTTTCTTTTTTCTTTCTTTAAAGGAGTTTCCCTTTCTCTTTCAGTGGCAGTGTATTCCAGGTTTTTTTCTTTTTTCCTTTTTTAGAGGAGTTTCTCTTTCTCTTTCAGTTGCAGTGTATTCCAGGTTTTTTCTTTTTTCTTTCCTGGACTTTGATTCTAGCTTTCTTTCCTTACAGCGAAACTCTGGATCTTTGCTTGCGTTTATAATCTTTTAAATATTCACTGCGATCTTTCTCTTTCAAATGTTTCTCTAACTCTGCTAGTTTCATTGCTTTAGTTTGTTTCTTTGCATATTGAAAATATTTATCCAAATTACTATTCATTTTTGTTGCTTCGTCAGTTCCTGTGTTTTCTGGGGTATTAGTTGGTATTTCAATTTCAGTATCAAACTCTTTTGTAGTCCCATTTTTCTTTTCTATTTTATCAATTTCATTTGTCAAATTGCACGTGTTAAACTTGCTCGTGGTAACTTCATTGCTAATGTTTTCGTATATTTCATCACATTTCTCGATGTCTTCTTCTTTCCTCTTTGTTGCCATAGATTTCTTGTTGCCTTGCCTTCTCTGTTCAAAACTTTTCTTCTTTAGTCTTGGCATTGTTCATAGTTTGTTCTGAAAATATAAAGAAAAACTGTTATTTAATTGAAATCAAAGAGATCTTCTTGTTAAAATTTGAAAATCATGACACAGCAAGCATTCTACTGTAAGACAGACATTGTCTCCGCCTACCATATAGCTCAGCACGGCAGGGGCGCTACTCCCTGTAAGACAGACATTGTCTCCGCCTACTATATAGCTCGGCACAGCAGGGGCGCTACTCCCTGTAAGACAGACATTGTCCCTGTAAGACAGACATTGTCTCTGCCTACCATATAGCTCGGCACGGCAGGGGCGCTACTCCCTGTAAGACAGACATTGTCTCTGCCTACCATATAGCTCGGCACGGTAGGGGCGCTACTCCCTGTAAGACAGACATTGTCCCTGTAAGATAGACATTGTCTCTGCCTACCATATAGCTCGGCACGGCAGGGGCGCTACTCCCTGTAAGACAGACATTGTCTCTGCCTACCATATAGCTCGGCACGGGAGGGGCGCTAATCCCTGTAAGACAGAAAATGACTTCCTCTACTGAAAATAAGAAGAAAAAAAAGCACATACCTCATTCCCATATCATATAATAATGCACTTTGGTCTTGTACATACACAAATTAATTTTAACATTTTTTAACACAAGTCAAGGACAAAAAATCGTAATCCGACAACAGGAATCGTGCAATTTTTTAAACTCATCCAGTTATTATCAAGATGAATACACATACCAAGTTACATTCAAATATTCATCCAGTTATTATCAAGATGAATACACATACCAAGTTACATTCAAATTGGATAAAAACTCTAGCCTTTATCAAATACACAAGTTAATTTTAACGTTTTTTAACTAAATCAAGGGCAATAACTCATAAGCCTACGACTGCAATCATGCCAATTTCGAACTGTTCCGAGATAATATCAAGATGAATACACATACCAAGTTTCATTCAAATTGGATGAAAACTCTATCTTCTATCGCGTACACAATTTTACTTTAATGTTTTTACTAAGTCAAGGGCAATAACTCATAAACCGACAACTGGAATCGCGCTATTTTCGAACTCATCTGAGATATTATCAAGATAAATACACATACCAAGTTTCATACAAATCGGATGAAAACTCTAGCTTCTATCGCGTACACAAGTTTACTTTAATGTTATTTACTAAGTCAAGGGCAATAACTCATAAACCAACAACTGGAATCGCGCCATTTTCGAACTCATCCGAGATATTATCAAGATGAATACACATACCAAGTTTCATTCAAATCGGATAAAAACTCTTGTCTCTATCGTGTACACAAGGAATTGTTGACGGACGGACGGACCGATGGACGGACGGACGGCATGACGCACGAATGCTACAATATGCAACCTTTTCTTATGGGATTTTTCTTGTGAAACTTTTTATCGTTTCTTACGAGTGACACCTTCGATTACTTTTTTCCTTTGTGACTTTTTCTTACAATATGCATAAGGGGACTATTGTCCCAACCTAGCGTTTATGAGACTAAGTTTTTCCGAGACTTTATTTCCAATGTTATATGAATGCATTTGGGACTATTTTCACGAACATAGTCATGTCAGAAAAAGTATCTCCCCTAGACCACAGGACTCAATAAAAACATTCTCACACATGCATGTGGGTCTTTCCTCATACGAGACTTTCTACTGTATGCGACTATTTCTGTTCTTCGTATTTTGGCTTATGCATAACCAGTAGGATTTTACTCTTTCTGTCTTTATGGGACTATCTGTCCTTTGGCCACAAGATGTATTTAAAACATCCCTACAGTAGTATATGGGACTTTCATAACTAGGCAAGATAAAATGGAAATCTTATAAGACTTCATGTTTTCTTCTTTCTTTCTCAAAGATATCAAAAGCTTGTCATATCCAATTGATAAATTTTTCTATGTATACATTTTCCTAAAGACAATTGAAAACTAAAACAGACATAAAAACCAGTTCATTCTGTAACCCCGTTCGGTTATAGGGCTATTACATAATCAAGGGACTGAAAACTGATTGTTTTGGTAAAATCATGCTTCCTCCCAATTTGACAAGATCTTTTAGTAGTTTTAAGGTAAAAACTGTATGTACAATAATAAAATACTCCAGTCCCACAGTCATTTAAGGAAAATTTCATTTCTAATTCGAAGAATGAATGAAAAAGAAATTAAAATAGCAAATAATTAGCAAATTACCTTTTCTCTGACAATTATCAAATCTTGTGTTGAAAGGAGGTGTTTTTCAAGCACAGTCAAATCACCTATCAAACTTTTATCTACATCAGTTAACTCTTTCCTTCGTGATCGAAAATTGTTGATACTGAAAAGAATTTTGAAAGATCATATACCTGTAACCACAGGGGCTCGTAGTTATATTTTTTTTAAATATTGTTATACGGTATAAGAAAAATGAGAAGGGGGGACACTAATTTTGGGGTCAAAATAGAAATAGAAATTCGGCGCTTTTTTTCGCCTCGAAAACGGCCAAGTCTTTGGTCTAACCTAAATATTTAGGTAAATAAAGCACATTTTGAATGATAGACGGGTTTACGACGGAGTAATTACCGTTTTTTAGTTCCAAGCGGAGCGAACATGGCCCGGACAACTTCATTGTAGGTCATTTTCCGCTTGCTTCGAGACGAAATACCAGACGAGTTTTCATTGGTCCAAATTTGAGTTATTTATAGACGTCATTGTATGACGCCCAGAAAAATAAATTTCTATTTTTATTTGGACCAATGAAAACTTACCTAGTATTTCGTCTCGAAGCAAGCGGAAAATGAGCTACAATGAAGTTGTCCGGACCATGTTCACTACGCTTGGAACTCAAAAACGGTAATTACTCCGTCGTAAACCCGTCTATCATTCAAAATCTGCTTTATTTACCTAAATATTTAGGTTAGACCAAAGACTTGGCCGTTTTCGAGGCGAAGAAAAGCGCCGAATTTCTATTTCTATTTTGACCCCAAAATTAGTGTCCCCCCTTCTCATTTTTCTTATACCGTATAACAATATTTAAAAAAAATATAACTACGAGCCCCTGTGCCTGTAACTAATGATTTTTTCCTCTGCTTAACATCTTTTGACATATTCAAATGTAACTTCTGCTAGAGGGATTGCAAATTTTCCTTAATTATTTTCACTTGTAATTAATTACAAAAAAAGATGAAATTGATAACTTAATCATAATAAACCTAATTATAAATAAAAAAGTTGTACTAATAACTACTTACGTAATAGCATCTATTTCACCTGATCGTCTTTTGTTATAACAAAGCAGTCGACATTGAACCAGAGTTAGAATTTTTTGTAATTTGTAGGATTCAATGTTGTAGTGCGTAATTCAGCATGTACATGCCTATTCAGCATTTCTATATCTGAAGGTGTCGGGATTTGTTTTTGTTTTGGTGAAAGATCTTTTTGTGAGAACTGCATAACCTAGTTTTGTAACTTTTGTGTTGTATTCCACTGTCATCAATTTTAAAAGGTTTTTGCAGTCTTTACGTTGGTTGTCGTCAAGGTTGTTCTTTACAATGAAACTCCATTTGAAGTTCATCAATCTAATTACAGTAAATCATACTTCAATTTTAGACAATTTGATGGTGACTTCAGCTCCTCTTCGTCATCCATCATAGGTAAGGCTAATTCTAAAGATGCTTTCACAATGTCATCAAAATAGGACGGTTTCAAAAATCCCCACAATTTCATCTCCTTGCCCTCTTTGGTCTGACTTCTTAGCTGAATTAAGAGTTTTGCTCCAAGACGCATACGTTGCGATGAATACTGAGCTCTTTTGAGTTTATTGTCTATATTTTGCCTCAACCAATATTCACCTAATGCAATAATCAATGTATCATTTTGAGCAATATTAGAGATCTCATCCACTGTCATGATGGAAAATACTTCTTCTTTCAGCATTTTAGATGCGCACGAGGAGACACGTCCACATGCGATATCCGATTGTAACAGCAAATTGCGTCTACTTTGGGCTCCTATGGAGTCTACCAGACGGGAGCAGGTTTTCTGATGCCGTTTAATGTTAGTTTTTGAAATCCAATCACAGCAGTTAGGACATGGGCCATATTCATCTATAGTGAAGTCCTTTACAGGACGTCTTCTTAAAAGTAATTGACCCTTTTTATCTTTCAATACTTTCTTATTATTATTATCATCACCCAGGATTCTAAGGTGATCAAACTTCTTACCACTTTCATCAGCAATCGCGTCAGAAACTTCAGGAGTATGGTTGTGTTTTGCAACCAGGTGAGGCTTAATGTGCAGGAAAAATTTCTTGCAGAACAAGCAACAATGAAGTGAATTATACATTATGTTGCTTTTTTTCTTATGGTTGGTAAGTTTATGATCAGATTTCAATATTTTTTTTATGAAAATTTCAGGATAGTTTCTGTCATAAGCTATTTCATTTTCACTTTCATCGATAATAGCTTCTGGTTCAAGTTCAAGTTGTTTTTCAACCTTGTTCCACTTACTTAAAATTCCGTGTAAATAATCTGGCCCATCTTCTTCATCTTCAGATGCACTGACAACATCAATATCAAGAAGATCTGCAATCAATGGTATATACGACGAATCATCTGTATTTATATCTTCAACTATATTTATTCCACTATCTGTCTGTATATCTTCATGCTGATTACTATTTTCTTCTACTGTATTTATTCCACTATCTGTCTGTATATCTTCATGCTGATTACTATTTTCTTCTACTGTATTTATTCCACTATCTGTCTGTATATCTTCATGCTGATTACTATCTTCTTCTACTGTATTTATTCCGCTATCTATCTGTATAACTTTGTGCTGATTACTATCTTCTTCTGCTGTGTTTATTCCACTATCTATCTGTATATCTTCGCGCTGATTACTATTTTCTTCTACTGTATTTATTCCACTATCTGTCTGAATAACTTCGTGCTGATTACTATTTTCTTCTACTGTATTTATTCCACTATCTATCTGTATATCTTCATGCTGATTACTATCTTCTTCTACTGTATTTATTCCACTATCTATCTGTATATCTTCATGCTGATTACTATCTTCTTCTACTGTATTTATTCCACTATCTGTCTGAATAACTTCGTGCTGATTACTATTTTCTTCTACTGTATTTATTCCACTATCTATCTGTATATCTTCGTGCTGATTACTATCTTCTTCTACTGTATTTATTCCACTATCTATCTGTATATCTTCATGCTGATTACTATCTTCTTCTACTGTATTTATTCCACTATCTGTCTGAATAACTTCGTGCTGATTACTGTATTTATTCCACTATCTATCAGTATATCTTCGTGCTGATTACTATTTTCTTCTACTGTATTTATTCCACTATCTATCTGTATATCTTCATGCTGATAACTATCTTCTTCTACTGTATTTATTCCACTATCTGTCTGTATAACTTCGTGCTGATTACTATCTTCTTCTACTGTATTTATTCCACTATCTGTCTGAATAACTTCGTGCTGATTACTATTTTATTCTACTGTATTTATTCCACTATCTATCTGTATATCTTCGTGCTGATTACTATTTTCTTCTACTGTTTTTATTCCACTATCTGTCTGTATATCTTCATGCTGATTACTATTTTCTTCTACTGTATTTATTCCACTATCTGTCTGTATATCTTCATGCTGATTACTATCTTCTTCTACTGTATTTATTCCACTATCTGTCTGAATAATTTTGTGCTGATTACTATCTTCTTCTACTGTATTTATTCCACTATCTATCTGTATATCTTCATGCTGATTACTATCTTCTTCTACTGTATTTATTCCACTATCTGTCTGAATAACTTTGTGCCGATTACTATCTTCTTCTACTGTATTTATTCCACTATCTATCTGTATATCTTCGTGCCGATTACTATCTTCTTCTACTGTATTTATTCCACTATCTATCTGTATAACTTTGTGCTGATTACTATCTTCTTCTACTGTATTTATTCCACTATCTATCTGTATATCTTCGTGCTGATTACTATCTTCTTCTACTGTATTTATTCCACTATCTGTCTGAATAACTTTGTGCTGATTACTATCTTCTTCTACTGTATTTATTCCACTATCTATCTGTATAACTTCGTGCTGATTACTATCTTCTTCTACTGTATTTATTCCACTATCTGTCTGAATAACTTTGTGCTGATTACTATTTTCTTCTACTGTATTTATTCCACTATCTGTCTGAATAACTTCGTGCTGATTACTATCTTCTTCTAGTGTATTTATTCTACTATCTATCTGTATAACTTTGTGCTGATTACTATCTTCTTCTACTGTATTTATTCCACTATCTATCTGTATAACTTCGTGCTGATTACTATCTTCTTCTACTGTATTTATTCCACTATCTATCTGTATATCTTCGTGCTGATTACTATTTTCTTCTACTGTATATATTCCACTATCTGTCTGAATAACTTTGTGCTGATTACTATCTTATCACCCAATAAGGTATTCTACAGTAGATATTGCTTGTATGATAAAAAGCATTATCTACTGCACTATATCTACTAGGAGATACTGCTTTTCTGAATCATTGATTGGTCAATATGGTCACGTGATAAGCATTTCGCCCAATGACGTCTTAATAACAATGACGTCATATTGATTTAGCCCTACGAAAGTTCTTTCAATAATCTGCAGTTCACACCTCGAAAGTTGTTGTTTCGCATATTTCGATTTTAGAATGATATTGGATGATAAATAAAATCTCACCCTTGTGTCTTTTGATATCAGATATATCAACACTCGTTGATAAAAGTGGAAAAACTCCTCGGCAAGCCTCGGAGTTTTTCCACTTTATCAACTTGTGTTGATATATCTGATATCAAAAGACACTCGGGTGAGATTCTCTATTTCTTCTACTGATTTATTCCACTATCTATCTGTATATCTTCATGCTGATTACTATTTTCTTGTACTGTATTTATTCCACTATCTATCTGAATATCTTCATGCTGATTACTATTTTCTTGTACTGTATTTATTCCACTATCTATCTGAATATCTTCATGCTGATTACTATCTTCTTCTACTGTATTTATTCCACTATCTGTCTGTATATCTTCATGCTGATTACTATCTTCTTCTACTGTATTTATTCCACTATCTGTCTGTATAACTTCGTGCTGATTACTATCTTCTTCTACTGTATTTATTCCACTATCTGTCTGTATAACTTCGTGCTGATTACTATCTTCTTCTACTGTATTTATTCCACTATCTATCTGTATATCTTCGTGCTGATTACTATCTTCTTCTACTGTATTTATTCCACTATCTGTCTGTATATCTTCGTGCTGATCATACCTCATGTGTTCTTAATAAAAAAAAAATTCATAATGAATGAGCAGTCAGCAAGAAGCCCAGCAATATCAATGCATTTGGAGTCAAATCTTGGGTAAAAGCTTGAAGCTGCATTCCCTTGTTTTCATTGACAGTGGCCATGACAGCAAACTTCCACACAATAAGACAGAATCAAAATGAAATAGAGTTAACAACTCAACTTTTTACACAAATGAAACTATTTGGAGACGGACGATGCCACGCAGAGTGAAGAGCTACAGAATTTGTCTACTTGAAGAATTCAAAATATCAAAGGATTTTCAAAATGCAAAGCATCAGTGCCATCATTTCAATATGAATGACTATTCACTTTTCTTTGTTAGAAACTTTCATTATTCATGACTTACGTAGTCATGTAGCATCACAATTTCCGATAAAACAATGAATACTTGTGCATTTTGGACAAACCTCTGGGAGATAACAACGAAATTTTCTTCTCACCTGTTGCCCATTTGACATCTTCTTGAAAACAATTCAAAGTGGAAACCATCCCTTTCTTATGAAGCTTTTCTGAAAAAACAAATTACAGTTGATACAGTCTCTTGATATAAGCTTACTGGTATTAATCCATTCGGTTTTCATAATGAACCAGGAAGATTTATGAGAATTATGTAAGTGAATCTTGGTAATAAAGTATGACCAGACCAGGGGCCTGTTGTCAGAAAGTTCGTATCTCTAAGATATCGTAAATGTCGTCATAAATGGTTAAGTTTACGACAATGCCGTTGTCAGTATATTTGTAACTTTATGAGAATCTTAACGTTCGGATATTTTCACTTAAAAATCATAAATATTTAAGGCCGCTCTGGACCGGTCTTAACTCTATGATTTTGTAAATTTATGATAACTTTAACACATTTTGCGAATTGTCATGGAAACTTGGCAAAATTGCGGCTGTTGTGTGGCTCCAAAGACCCCGAAGAAATCCAGAATCAATCATTTACACAACCGAGATGCCTTACACTCGTCGATTTACAATGGATTTTTTGAATGGTTTAACTGAGGTGAAGTGCGTCCAAGTTTTCCGTCTCAGCAGAAACGGAATATTCATGAAATTTTAGAGCCAATTTTGACTAGGCCAACGAAGAGACATCGATCTTTAGAATCTATCCACCAAGTATAAGTTTACTTCTGCCATTAGAATTGCCCCTTTTAGGGATTTCACGTTAATTTGAAATCGGTACCACTCGTAACATACATATGGAATACATGAACATATTCAGAAATCTTGCAATAGCGCAATCGAAATTTACATTTGACAATGACTATATCTGATACCTCCAACACCCTTGAAATTTCATTAAAACAGTTTGGCTTGAAGATGGTTTTCAAGCAATGTTGAACTATATTTCAGGTAGGTGCCTAACTTAAGTTTGCAGGCAGTGGCTGTTATCTTAATGAAGCCGGTGAAGGTCTCGGCCTTGAAAAAAGCACCGTATCGCCAGGGGCGCCGGGACCACGGGGGCAGGGGGGGGGGGGGCGAGGGGGGCGAACATGTGCCCTTTTTATGTCATAATAATTACAGCCGACGGAGGCAAGAGACGGAAAATGGGGATTTTATCTGGACTGGGCTCACATCCCCCCAAAATAAGAGCCGGCGGATACTATAAACCATGCGGCAGCCCAGAGCTGCAGTCAGCTGGTGTTCATGGACCCTTCCCCAACCCTCCAATCCCCTTCCCTCTATTAACCATAAATCCAAGGAGCCCGACCAGCACGTTGGATCCAGACTGTAGGTGTACATGTACCCGTATTATATTTTTATATTGGTCTTGATGAATAAAAATAAGTGCCATTTTCGCCCTTTTTTTAAAGAAAAATACAACGCATTGATTCATGCAAATTTGTTCCAGCAAAATTTGTTGTCCCTATGCCCCAAAATATAAGCATGACGTACGTTCTGGTATACCTAAGAAGTGATCTAAAAAGCTCTAAAATACAAAATTTTCTCGGGGGGCTTACGGCGCTTACCCCCCAGACCGGAAGGTTAACTCGCTTCGCTCGGTCACATAGTGCCCTATATATCACAGCTCCGCCCCCGCCGCTAACATTTCCTTCCGGCGCCCCTGCGTATCGCGAATTGTGGCTACGGCGACTGGGCAGTACATCTTTATGCCATCCATTGCGAGGGAGTTAGACGAGGTATTATGCAAAAGTTTTTTTTTAGACGAACCACTGGACCACTATCAAAGATTTTATACTACCACCCTGTCCCCGTAATTTTCCATTTATTTATTGACAAGTCACCAAACCACCAATTAATGGGCTACAAACATAGAGTTATATAGTTGTTCTATTTATAACTCTATGGCTACATATCGCACCTTCGCTTCGACTTTTCTGTCAACATTGAACCTCAAACCTTTCCAGATATTTCTGGTTTTTCGATCGATTTACTTCACAACATATACAAAATATCTATCTTGATCAAACTCGTGCCCCGAAAAGGTAAAACTACATTAAATGGCGGCGAATTAGGTACTAAGCGATGAAAATTAATCAAAAAGCGCCATTTTTTTATTCCGACTCCAAAGGTCATGACGCAATGGCCACGTGACAATTATCGTAAATATTGAAATATTTACGAGCCATTTACGATTTGTTTCAGGCAACGCTAATCTCGTAAAGTTATGATTATCATAAGTCGCTCGTATCTTTTCCTAGTTACGAGAATCTTAGACATAAGATATCATAAAATTACGAACTTTCTGACAACAGGCCCCAGATTTCCATATATTTACTAGAATTGACTATAGTAAGTGAACAAACGTGACCTCAAAGTAGTAATACAATAATTACAGATACCAGTATCTGATTTTCAAGTCAGAAATTCATAACTGGCGGTATATTATTAGGGAATTGAAACAACAAAATATAACAAAAATAACAAACATGAAATAAACAAACACTTGCAACAAATAAACAAACATTTGCAACAAATAAAACATGAGCCTTCTGTAATAAAGGTATGGAATAAAGATTTGTGTTGAAACGGTTAATCAGTTAACCGATATCAAGTACGATTTTACGGGAAACCGGGTATGATTTCAGATGAACGGTTAACCGTTAATTTGTAACGTGATAATTTTAATTAAGAAATTTGTGTAAAAAAAATGCATTTTATAAAATAAATCTGCCGTATTCTCAACTGAATATTAGTAAGCCGTGCGCGGACATTTCACACCCAGATAATTCCCGCCCGGACAATTCCCGCCCGACCAATTCAAATCGGATAAAAAGTCTAGCTTCTATCGCGTACACAAGTTAATTTTAACGTTTTTTCACTAAGTCAAGGGCAATAACTCATAAACCGACAACTGGAATTGCTCCATTTTCAAACTCTTCCGAGATATTATCAAGATGAATACACATACCAAGTTTCATTCGAATCGGATAAAAACTCTGGTTTCTATCGCATACACAAGAAATTGTTGACGGACCGACGGACGGACGGACAGGGGTGACGGCAATATACGTCCACATTTTCATGTGGGCGTATAACAATAAAATCCAAACAATGGAATTCATAACTTTTATATAAACTAGAAATGAAACAATTTGAAATAGAGATAAAGATTCATTTATACCAATTCCCTGTTCTTTAATGTGGTCACGACAGTCGGACAGTAAATCTGAAAAATCCATATTATCTTGCATGAAATGATATGAGAAATTCCAATAAAATCAAAGGGCTATGTTTACTAACTGTTCGACTAAAAAAAAATAGTCTCAGAACCTGGAATTTTTTAGCTATTCTAATCCATGATGATGTTCACAACTTTCCCTCAAAATTTCAGCTCTCAAATCCATATGTATCTATAATGATCAATGTTTGAAAGTCGATGACTTATATTAACCACAAAATGCATGATTAAACTGTTAAGGTACGGGTATGATGGAAGGGAATGTGCGAATTTTGGGCAATTCCAGTAAATCTGAAGGTTATTAACATCAAGGCTAAACTCGATCTTCGAATTTGCTGAACATTCCCCTTTAAGTCCTATAACTATAGTAGTTAACTCTTTAATAACTTTTGTATAAGTTAACAAAGAAATAGAAGAAATATTTAATTCTGAAAGCTATATTACTTACTCTGCCTCATCACTTTTCACATATACTCTTGCAGCAATCATTCCATGATGTAAAACTTTGGCCGGCCAAAACACTGGAGTGTTTTTTAATTTTGCCAAACATTTTTCAGATAATCAAATAACTCTGTAAGAAAAACAATAACTGACAATATAACATTTGTACACAGGCACTGCGGAGAAGGGGACAAGGGCACTAATTTGCTTAGACCGGAACATCCTGTCCCTCAATTAGTGAATTTGAGGGACAGGAGACCAAGCTTGATTATATCTTGAAATCGCGCAACGAATTTGGTTGCGTTGAAATATTCTTCTTCCTGAAAGTTTTTTCTCTAAAATAGTGTCATATATCATTGGAAAGCGTGGATCAAGCATAATACGAATCAAAAATAATTTGTGTCGTATATAAATTACCGTACCTCAATTGACAGAGCTGTTTAAAGTAAAAAATTGTTAATTTCTAACGGCTATAAAACCGGAAGTAAGCATTTGGCATATAAAATGATAATGTCATTGGATAGATCTTGTCAAGGGCAGCAACTTTTGTTCAGGTCACAATGTCACTCAAGGTCAAGGTCACAAGTTATGAGCCTTAAAAGTTTTGACTTTAACTGAAAATTTTAAACCGGATATAAAAAAAAATTCTAAATCAAAATTCAAAAATCGGCTTCCCGTCTTTTGTTAGCAATCGATTGAAGATTCCATAGACATCACATTTATTCAAATCGGATGATTCCCTGATTCTGAATTTCGATTTAAAGAAAAATTGGTCATTTCAAGATGGCGGCTGATATGAAATATCTGGGTCAGATTTTATCATTTCATATTTTGTCAATAGTTATTTATAGCACATTGCAAATTTTTGAATATCTTCATTATCCCGGAAGTTAAAATTTCAACTTTACAAGCGAATGACGTCAAAACCGGAAGTGATATAAAGTTTTTGAAAAAAGAATTTTGTTCGCGATCAAAATGTCTATGCACATGTTTTCAGATTGATCAGAAAAAAATTGCGAAAGTTGAAAAATTGGTCAAAAAAGTGCTTCAAAAAGTTTTAAAAATTCATGTTTTTAAACTCATATTTTGTAGACAATCGTTTAAAGAAATCAACAAAAAAATTCCCATCAAAATCGGATAAAAAACGGAGGTGAAAATGGTAAAACAATTTAAATGGGTTTATCTCGCATACGTCATTTCCGGTTGAAAGGAAATGCATCATTTTACATTCATCAAATACCGAGCAGTTAGATGTCGTAGGAAATCATCTGAGATAATGTGTGGTATTTCTCCTTCATACCGAAATAGCGTGACCAGAAATAGACAAAAAAAATAGTCATTATGAAAACAAAGCAGTGCGTTCGTAAGAACGCACTGCAAAATGTCATTTTGAAAACAAAGCAGTGCGTTCGCACTGCAAAAAAATCTTTATATACATATATCGGGTGTCCCAATAAAAACGTCCCCAAGTTTGACGGTGAGTATCTCAGCTGCTGATGAACCGATCTCTTTCAAATTTCTTTCCGATTTACTTCAACATGTCCTCGTCAGATCCTGAAAATATGAAAGTCATCGAATTAAAATTGTACTAGTACTGCCAGGAATAAAATAACATGTAAAAAAATTCAATATCAGAGCAAACTACACATTTCAACCTGTGTCTATTTTGCTTTCACCACACCGACCACCAATATCATTCATTTTCCAACCTGAAATGCTCTCACCGATCTCGTCTTAAGATATTTTCTCCCAAAAAGTAACCTTCCTGCCTTTCAGATCCTGTTCATCCTGTTTGTTCCATCGGTGATGGTAATGTCTCCGAGCAGTGTGGGATTCTCTTAAGAAACAGGTGTAATGCACTTGGGTTAGAGAGACACACTGATTACACAGGAACTGAAAGGCAGGATGGTCGCTTCTCGAGTGGTACCTTTAGACGAGATCCGTGAGAGTTTGTCAGGATGGAAAATGTCAGTGGTCGATGCGGTGAAGGCACAATGAACACAAATTCAAATATGCATGTAATTTGTTCTGATATTGAATTTTTTGACATGCTATTTTGTTCGAGACAGTACTTGTACAATTTTTGTTTGATGACTTTCATATTTTCAGGGTCCGACAAGTACATGTTGAAGTAAATCTGTGAGAATTTTGAAATAAATTGGCTCATCAGCAGATGAGATACTTTGCGTCAAAGTTGGGGACGTTTTTTTTTTGTGACACCCGATATATATATCGGGTGGGCCAAAAGTAATGTCCCAACTTTTGACCTTCACTATTTTCCAAAGCATTTACTCAAATGGACTGAAATTTTGCATATGATTAGTTTATGATATTATCTACCTTTGGTTCGAGTTTGAATGATATAGCATCATTACCCTTTAAATGACATACAAAACTAAATCAGAGGTCGAAAAATTTAATGCCGGAGTCTTCTGAAATTATCCCTCCATGTGCATGGTGCCATGGTGTCACCAGCCAAGGGTCATATGGGGTGTTACTGGGTTTGAGGTGCCAAAATGTCTAAACAGAGGGCCTAGATGATGTTAAAACATAAACTGCCCAGTTAGATTTAACACCCCTAACTAACAACATCTGGGACTCACTCTCGGAAAAGGTCTATTAAGGTCGCACTTTATTCACACAGACAGAATTCAAGGTAAAAATTCGAACATGCTGGGATCACATTTCAACTGCTGAAGTTAGAAAATGTATTGCCTCGTGGAAAAAGGGACTGAGAGCTGTACAGAATGAAGATGGAGGTCATAACGATCACCTCTTATAGGAAACAAATGGTATGACAACATTCCGGCATTAAGTTTTTCGGCCTCTGATTTTGTTTTGTATGCGATATCACTCAAACTCGTACCAAAGATGGATAATGTTATAGACTAATCATATGCAAAATTTTGGTCCATTTGAGTAAATGCCTTGGATGATAGTGAAGGTCAAAAGTTGGGACATTACTTTTGGCCCACCCGATATGTACATTCATATTGAATCGAACAAATTAACAAATATAATCATATCTGGAGACAATTACAGGGCATACATAGACTTGACTTCCATTTATATATAAAATGTAAAACAAAGCATGCACAATATAAAAAAAAACATTTTTGGCACATGAAAGTATATCAATATATCCTAAAGAAAACAGAAGCATATAGTTACAAAGGAATAGAGAAAAATGAAATTAACAGATGGAAACATAAATATAATACATACATGCATAATATAAAAAACCTGCAAACATATTTGGTACATAATAAAATATTAATATAAACAAAACAAATAGAAGAGAAAATTAAAATGAAAATATTAAGACAATTAAACATTAATATATACACCTACTATAACATAAGATATAATACAATATATTCATGAAACATTCTCATCATCACTGTCAATGTCACTATTATCAATTTCAATAACAGTTTCTGTAAATTGATTGTTCACATAATTTTGACATCTGCCAAAGTCATCACATCACATCAAGTCATCACAGCTTAGACTTGAAACAGGAGCATCTATCTTTGCTGCATCCTGACGTACACCCACAATTAAGTACATCCTTAGGAGCAGGGTCTTTTGCCATCCACTTTATATCCAAATGATCATTATTAATAATCCATCCATGAGTATTGGGAGAGGGGGCGACAATCCGTTGCTTTAAAGCGCTGCGCTAAATCGCAGACTGATAGTTCGATCTCCTGATATGTTGAGTTAAGGCATCCCTGGTTGAAGGCATACTTTTTTCGTCGGATGATTTTGAAGAAAATAGCCTATACCTAGCCTCATTCACTGAGTTACAATTTTGAACATTGTAAATGTCGCAAACAAATTTATCAAAGTTGTCAACCTTGTCATCCGTATGACATCTTTTCCATTTATAATTTTCTGCAAAATATATTCTTCACAAAACTGCTGATAAACTTCATCTGATTTCAACTGAGTCTCACTGCTGAAGAAAATGAATATAAATACACATACACTTATATTAAAGAAAAAAAATAGATTGGCATAGATTGCACACACTGCATGCCATAACTACAACACATGAGAGTAACATTTGACAAACCTGTGTAACACAAAGTGACTTTAAGTTGGTCAACCCAGTTTTGGCTGAAGAAGCAGAATTTAAGCCATGTTTATTTATTTGAAAAGTTGGAAGTGCTGTTAAGATTTAAAGTTACTGCTGTGTATTTATTTGAAAAGTTGGAAGTGCTGTTACGATTTAAAGTAACTGCTGTGGCAATCAATAAGCTTATAAAACAATAAAAAAAAACTTACCTTGATGACTGGACTTTTTCTTTTTGTCAGAAAGAGACTGTGTGTATTTTCGGAAGCATTGGGCATGGTAACGTACCTCAATAGCTACACAACATTTTCCACGGATTTGCAGCAATACCTTTTCTTCAGCTTTTAATGTGGCTGCCTCCATCAACTGACCTATAAAAGAGATTGAACTGCAATAAAATAAAGATCAACCCTAGATATTGTAACATGTGATCAAATTTCAGATAGGCCTATGGCACTTGATTCTATGGAATTGTGGCATATAGTACTCTATGGAAATTTGGTCAATGGAAATATTTCATTTTGGTAAGATGACTTTACACAGTACAGTATAATTCTCCTAACAAAATATGGATTGTATGTTTGGTTTATATTAAAATATTAAGGGGGATAACTGGGCCCAGTCATAGATTATACATAGAATATAACTTTATAGGTCTTATTTCAGACCCATGGCATTTAAAAGAATTAGGAAAGCAGTTATTGTCTGAGCTTGCGACAGTGTATCTCTAACATACGGTGGCTCACATACGACAAAATTATTATTTTTAATTTTTAATTTTAAACCTGATTTTGTATTTATAAACTTGAATTTTTAACTAAAAACTTCAATTTTCACCATGGTGGAAATTAGGTGATAATTCGGTAATAAATAATTAACACGTTTGCGTTCAAAACTATAAACAAATGACGATTCTTTTTGGCATATTACACAAACTGGTGGCAATACTGAGGAGCTTTTCTTTCGGGATGAAGTTGTACTAGGCCTACTGGTTGTCGATTTTTCTGAACTGTAAAGTGATCTCAATTTCTTGGCGGGAGAAGGTTTAGGTAGTGGTTAGTGGGTAGTATCTGCAGCCTTTGCTATACGTTTTTCCGAAGATTTTATCCTTAACTTATCGGTAAATCTACTATAACACGTGGAGTGATAACTAATTGGTTCAGGTTCACATTCATTCACAATTTATCGACACTTGAAAAAGAAAAATATTTCGAAAACCGGTTCGTGTCTATTGTGTAAGTTTTTGTTATTTTTTTTTGTTTATTTTTTACATTATTGTTAGCGTTTTTAATATCAAATATATATATTTTTGCATTATCACCTAGCTTTTATTCTGCATCATTTCTCCCGCCCAGTTCGATTTATCTGCATAACCTGATCCCCACACTTTACGCTAGCATATACACTTTTCACCCAATTACATTCCTTGAACATTCCACATCTAACCTCCATTCATTTTCATTATGTTCCGAAACTACAACAACCACTGGCAAGAAGCCAGATATCGTAACACTAATCGTCAACCAAACCAACATCAAGTACCCTACAATGGTCCTGTTTTCCATCGACCTCTACCACCTACTAATCGCCGACCGCCTACCAATCCAACCAGTTTTATTCCACCCCATCACCGACCTAACTACAACGACTCCTACCCACCCAGAAATTATCAACGACCTAACCAACAACAGAAACGACCACCAGCCCACAGACGCCAACCAGTTCCCACTCATAAGGAGGAAGAACCCTTTGTTAAGGTGTTCTTCCAAGTTATACAGTGCCTTCATCATTTGGCCACCCTTAGACTTCAGCAGGAAGGTCAACCTGCCTTCACCTTTAAGCGCAAAATCCATGAGCTGGATAGTTTTATTCGTCCAGCAATGAGAACTTCAGCTGTTGACACAAATATTAGATCCCTCAACTCGGACATGGCTCTCTAAGGTGACGCAGGCCCTGATCGACCACTACCAAACCACCCTTCAAGAGAAGCTAGCCACTATCCGCGCAAAGTCTTTTTCTCCAGCTGCCGTCGACCGTATCATATCCCATGCCCTGTCCTGGGCACGTCGCTCCTATGGGAAACGCCTTACCCAAACAGTAATTACCCAATTTTACCAAACGATTAACAGTACCAACGGAAATGGATGTTGACCAGAATACACCTGCACCTACTAGGGTCAACACCGTATTGAACCAAACCCCTAAACGTGCCCGTAGTTCACCTACACCTAGTCCAGCAGACGTTGGTAAACGTTCGCGTAGAGAGGGCACCCCTCTTCTCTTTTCTCTTTCAGATTCCTCCTCTACCACTCCATCTGAATCTTCACCTAGGGACTCCGGTTCTGTAAACCTATCTGCCTTCTGCAAATATCTGGACCAACAGGAAACCCCGAATTCTCCGACCAAGTCAAGCCATACTTCCAAACCATCCCCTCCTCGTTCCAGGTCCCGATCACTATCTAATTTTCCATCTTCAACTTGTGTACCAGTTCCAATCACCCCGTCGACAACCATTATATCCGCTACCAAACCCTTTTACCATAAAACCGATGACAAATCATCATGGACTCTACCCGCTCTACAGAAATCAACCTTAATTATTGGATCTTCTAACCTGAACAGAATTACCAAAACTGCTTCAGACACCGAAATTCATTCGTACCCTGGTGCCCAGATCCATCACATCCAATCCATCATTGATTCGTACGACCATGTTTTCAAACCAGCTACCGTCATCATTCATGTAGGTCTCAACAACCGTTACCAGTTAGCCAAAACCGCATTTGACCAAGTCCAGAAATTAATCGCCGCCGCCAAACGAACCTTTCCTAAATCCAGAATTTTCCTCACCTGTATACCTATCTCCCATAAAATCACGAAGAAAGCCCAACAGAACCTAAGTACTTTGAACAAAATGATGATGGATTTCAACACCAACGACGCAGCAATCCTACCTCCATACGAAGAAGAATTTGAACCAGTTGATGATCTACATTGGTCTCCTGATACAGCAAACAGCATCTATTTATTTTGGATACACCAGCTTCAAGCATCGAGTAAGTTGTCTTTAAACTAATTACTGGGGATAAAAATACTGAGAGGCCACCACTTGGCCAAACTGTTGTCAACTTGAGCCGTAAAATTCTCACTCCCCTTCAACATTCCATCTTAGACCGTGGAAATTTATCCCGACCCCGAAGGTAGCCAACATTGACTATCTTCGTCCATCTATTGAACGATTTCAACGCAATCTCAGCTGCACTTATTTTTTTCGAAACCACCCCCCACGTGGTGCTAGAACAATGTTTATTCCTAAATCCACGTGGAATAGTAGGAGATCAACCTGTAGGTCCCGTGACCAAAGTCTGGGAACAAAGGTTTGAAAGTGTTTTTGTGTTCCCTGATGAATATCGAACAATTTTGACTTGGGCTGCCCCCTTGAAAATGTCAGGCATTTCCGGTAGGGGTCAACAAAGGTCAAATAGGGATCAAAATTCAAATACAGTCTTAGGGTGTCGATATGCATATCAAATTACTCGTAAAGTCATGAGGATTCAGAAAATATATAGTTTGTTATACCTCCGACCTTAAATAAGGGCGCTACGGTCAAAAACGTCCCAAGGTCAACGAACTTTTGACAGAGGTCAAATTTTAACATTGTCCGATTTGAATGATTTTAGTGTCTAATTATATGTTTTCTAACATGCTAAATTCAACTATCTCACTCTTGGATGGTTCTGGGTAAACTGTACACTTATACAGACCTGTTCTCGGATGGTTATTGGTAAACCGTAGCCTACACTAATGTAAACTGTACACCAATACAACCAACTCTCTTTGATTATTTTTCTTTTACATACCCCCAATCCTATTAAGAATATGGCATCGAACATCAAATGCTTGCCACTGAAGGAAGATATCAGGGATTCTCCCACTAAGAAAATTTTGAAAATCAAGGTTGATTCCTTGCATTTGATGCTTTTCCGAACAAAATTCTCGTTTTAAACGCCAACTGCTTGAAGAGTGTTTGGAGGCACTGTATACCCAAAGACAATTTTGAAAATTTAGGCTTGTTTTCTTGCATCTCAGGCTTTTCCGAATATTTTTTTCTTTGAAAACGACAACTCCTTGAAGAGTGTTTGGGATCACGGATCACTGTACCCCAAAAAATTTTGAAAATGTATGCTCGTTTCCTTGCATCTAATGCCTTTCCGATAGAATTCATTTAAAAACCACAACCCCTGTTCTTTCTTGTTGAGAACGACCACCCAGTGAAGAAAGACATACCAAGAAATTTTCTAGTATACGATACCTTTTCGAACGAACAGAATTTAGTTGAGAACATCCACCTCTTAAATAGAGTTTGGGGAATTATACAGCAAAAAAATAAAATTTAATTTCTTTGCATATCAGTCCTTTTTCAACAGCAAGTAATTTTGACGAGTTGCACCCTAAGAAAATTTTAAGAAAGATAACCCCCCCCCCCCCCCCCCGGGACCAGCCCCAACCCAAGCAGTGAAGTTTGTAAGTTCGCTCAGAACTGTCCCAAAGTGTGTTTTGTTTCATCAATACAAAATTTACTGAAAACCATCCAAGAACGGCTTTATAGCAATACACAGTTGACTTCTAACTATCCAAGTGAGGGTTCTTTAATTAATAAACAAAATACTGAAAACTATCCGAGAGTGGATTTTGGGTTTTAATAATACACTGTTAACTGAGAACTATCCGAGAGTGGATTTTGGGTTTTAATAATACACTGTTAACTGAGAACTATCCAAGAGTGGATTTTGGGTTTTAATAATACACTGTTAACTGAGAACTATCCGAGAGTGGATTTTGGGTTTTAATAATACACTGTTAACTGAGAACTATCCAAGAGTGGATTTTGGGTTTTAATAATACACTGTTAACTGAGAACTATCCGAGAGTGGATTTTGGGTTTTAATAATACACTGTTAACTGAGAACTATCCAAGAGTGGATTTTGGGTTTTAATAATACACTGTTAACTGAGAACTATCCAAGAGTGGATTTTTATTAATAAACATTTTAACAAAAACCAGCTGAGAGCGGGTTCGTTCATTAAGTGGGTTTTCATTATATGAAATTTACCAAGAACCATCTGAGAACGGGTTTTCATTATACGCAATTTACCAAGAACCATCTGAGAACGGGTTTGTATTAGTGTACAGTTTACTAAGAACCATCCAAGAACGGGTTTGTATTAGTGTACAGTTTACCAAGAACCATCGTAGAACGGGTTTGTTTTAGCGTATAGTTTACCTAGGATCATCCGAGTCGGTTTGTATTAGTGTAGGCCTACAGTTTACCGATAACCATCTGAAAAGGGTCGGTATAAGTGTAAAATTTACCCAGAACCATCCAAGAGTGAGATAGTTGAATTTGCCATGTTAGAAAACATATAATTAGACACTAAAATCATTCAAATCGGACAATGTTAAAATTTGACCTCTGTCAAAAGTTCGTTGACCTTGGGACGTTTTTGACCGTAGCGCCCTTATTTAAGGTCGGAGGTATAACAAACTATATATTTTCTGTATCCTCATGACTTTACGAATAATTTGATATGCATATTGACACCCTAAGACTATATTTTAATTTTGATTCCTTATTGACCTTTGTTGACCCCTACCGGAAATGCCTGACATTTTCAAGGAGACAGCCCAAGTCAAAATTGTTCGGTATTCATCAGGGAACACAAAAACACTTTCAAACCTTTGTTCCCAGACTTTGGTCACGGGACCTATAGGTTGATCTCTTACTAGAAACCGCCCAAGGCCGCCATCCATCCTGAAATTTTAGAAGTATTTGAGAGTATGAATAGCCAAACAACAAATCTTTCTATTACTAATGAAAAACCTAATCTCACACGGGTAGAACGTGAAGCTTTAAACTTACTTAAGAAAGATGATAGCATTATTATTAAAAAAAGTGACAAAGGTTCATGTTGTGTCATTCTAAATAGGGAAGATTATATTTTAGAAGCAGAGAATCAATTGAATAATCTTAAACATTATGCCATTTTGCCAGACCCAATTTTTAAGGAAACTTCTAAAATGATTAACAATATTCTTGGAAATTTAGTCAAAGACAGTTATCTCAAACAGAAACAATATGATTATTTGTCTGCCAAACCCGATTGTCGTGAGAGACATTTATACACTTTGCCTAAGATCCATAAGAATCCCACAAAGGAGTGGTTCGTCCCTAATAAAATCCCTAAAGGCCGTCCGATCATATGTGACTGTGGTAGTGAGTCATATGCGGTGTCAGAATACATTGACCATTTCTTACTACCTCTAGCTTGCCAACATAAAGCCTATCTTAAGGACACAACTGATTTTGTAAATAAAATTAAAAATCTTCGAGTTCCTCCGAATGCCATTCTGATTTCTATTGACGTGTCTTCTATGTATACCAATATTGATAACACTGCCGGGTTAATGGCAGTTCGTAAAGCTTTTAGTAGAAACCCAGATACGAACAGACCCGATGATGCAATTTTAGAGCTTTTAGAGATTTGTCTCAGTCGCAACGATTTCACATTTAATGGTAAAACGTATCTACAAACTTCAGGAACAGCTATGGGTAAACGATTCGCCCCTTCATACGCAAATCTTTTCATGGCAGAGTGGGAACGTGAGGTATTACCCCTTTGTCCCTTCGATCCATTATTTTATGGACGATTTTTAGATGACATTTTTATGGTTTGGACTTATTCCATTGAGCAGTTCTGGGAATTCTATGAAATTCTCAACAACCACCATCCGTCCATCAAACTAACCGCCAACGTCAGTCATAAAAGCATAGATTTTCTCGATACCACTGTTTTCAAAGGAGATTCCATAGCAGAAACCAATAAACTGGACATTAAGGTATATTTCAAAGAAACTGATACTCATCAACTCCTGCACAAAAGCTCGTTTCACCCAAAACATACCTTTTCCGGTATTATTAAATCACAAGTTTTACGATTTCACCGAATTTGCACAAGATCCTCTGATTTCAACCAAGCCTGTACGATTGTTTTCTCAAAAATGAAACAGCGTGGATAATCAAAACGATTTTTACGAAACATAAAAAACTCCACTTTAGCGCAAATAGCAGCGAAGACTAGACTATATGCCGAAGTTCCTCCAGGTTTAAGGTGTGCCCCATGTTTGTCAAATAGATGCAAAACATGTCCCTTTGTAGCTGAAACACATTATTTTATGAGTAGCTTTACTAATAAAAGGTATCCGATCCAGGAGCATTTATCATGTGATAGCTCAAATGTAATTTATTTAATTTCATGTCAGAAATGCCCCAAACAATATGTAGGAGAAACTAAGAATAATTTACGCACTCGATTCAATGCCCATAGATCAGATATAAAATTAAAGAAAGACAAGCCCGTTTCAACCTCGATGACCATTCAATAAACGATCTCACCCTAACCCCAATTGAACGTATAGAAATTGATTTACCGGAAGATGAAACCACCAAATTCAGACAATCCAGAGAAGCCTACTGGATTGAGACATTGAATACGGCAAGACCTATAGGACTCAATATTCATCATTTTGCAGGCATAGCACCCTTTGTTGTCCCGTTTAATACAACCAGTAATCGAGCAAGCAAGATAGTTCATACCCACTACAAGAGTCTTCAAGAGAAATTTCCCCATGTTTATAAGCAGAAAATGATAGTTGCCTACTCAAAAAATCAGAACTTTAATGACAATCTGGTTCATAGCAAACTAAAACCAATTATTAATTAGCAGATACTATACTACTCGCCCAACGGGCGAGTTCTTATTTTTTCTACTTTCAGATCACAACAGAAGAAAAGCCTGAATCCAGACCCTTAATCCCATTTTCTCAATAAAGTATTTGTTCCATCCTAGGCCTGTACATTTGGGAGATTCAAACCCTCCCTCCACCGAAATCTAACATACGGTGGCTCACATACGACAAAATTATTATTTTTAATTTTTAATTTTAAACCTGATTTTGTATTTATAAACTTGAATTTTTAATTAAAAACTTCAATTTTCACCATGGTGGAAATTAGGTGATAATTCGGTAATAAATAATTAACACGTTTGCGTTCAAAACTATAAACAAATGACGATTCTTTTTGGCATATTACACAAACTGGTGGCAATACTGAGGAGCTTTTCTTTCGGGATGAAGTTGTACTAGGCCTACTGGTTGTCGATTTTTCTGAACTGTAAAGTGATCTCAATTTCTTGGCGGGAGAAGGTTTAGGTAGTGGTTAGACTTGGGTAGTATCTGCAGCCTTTGCTATACGTTTTTCCGAAGATTTTATCCTTAACTTATCGGTAAATCTACTATAACACGTGGAGTGATAACTAATTGGTTCAGGTTCACATTCATGAAGTTCTTTTCCCCAATAATTTTCGATTACTTTCTGCTAAAATTTTATCATTTCCGTCCATATTCAACTACTGCTTCGTAAAATTTTGGAAAGCAGCCCACCTCACCTCAGTAGATTGTTTAATTTCGCTGGATTTAACTGATTCTAAATGAATAATACAACGCATTTTATCACATTATGATTAGACTCGCTTGCTAATGTTTACAAACAATATGGTGACCTGACCCGAACTTCGACCTATATTGAACTCTGTGCTGCGTCATGATTGGATAAACCCGCCCCTAGCTTTCAAATAATCCATTTATGTAGTGGGAAGAAATTTCAAATGTGCAAAGAAATGTTTTAGAAAAAATATTTACAGAAAGAGCATTAAAATAGGAATGTTTTCGTGTATAAATTTATTTACGGGAAATGCATGGGAGAAACAGGTTTCTATGGGGCGTAGGAGGAGGTGGCTCACGGTCTAAATGGTTTTATTGGCGAGTCAGTCGCAGGAATAAGTTCTAGTAGTGAGAGTGAATTGGAAGATGAAGAACCAAACTCTGAAAAACGCAGAAAGATTTGGAGAAAAACAGAAGAGTGAGTAAAATTTAGACTTAGATATCTTGTTATTATTCATTGATCTTAGACTCATGATACGATACTGATTGTACGAGATACACCCTAAAAGATAAAGGGTGTAATTTTGATATTAAGATGTTATAGAGTTAATTGTTTCTGTTGTAGATTTATGCCAACTATAGAAAATTTAGCAGAAGAAGAAAATCGACATAATTAATACAAAAGTCCGGCTGATTATTTTAGACAATATTTTGATAAGGAAATGTATTCATTGATGTCAGAAATGACCAACCGATATCGCCAACAAAATTCAGGAAAATTACTTAACACCTCTGCCACTGAAATTCGAACTTTTGTTGGATGTTCAATTCTAATCGGCGTTCATAATGCCGTGACACATAATCCGCGGAATCTTCTACGGGTTACTAAAAGACGGATTCCGCCTTACATTACATTACCCCCTTCTCTGTGAAGCATTCGTCCCGAATGAATCGTATGATCGTTTTCCTCGATGAAATTTATAAATTATTTTTAAACAAGATATTTCCACTTTTAGCTTTTAGTTTTAACATCCAATTTTATTATTGCAGTGCGTTCTAGCGAACGCACTGCTTTGTTTTCATAATGACTATTTTTTTTTTTTTGTCTATTTCTGGTCACGCTATTTCGGTATGAAGGAGAAATACCACACATTATCTCAGATGATTTCCTACGACATCTAACTGCTCGGTATTTGATGAATGTAAAATGATGCATTTTCTTTCAACCGGAAATGACGTATGCGAGTTAAACCCATTTTAATTGTTTTATCATTTTCACCTCCGTTTTTTGTCCGATTTTGATGGGAACTTTTTTGTTTATTTCTTTAAACGATTGTCTACAAAATATGAGTTTAAAAACATGAATTTTTAAAACTTTGTCGCTGACTTTTTGAAGCACTTTTTTGACCATTTTTTCAACTTTCGCAATTTTATTCTGATCAATCTGAAAACTTACATGTGCATAGACATTTTGATCGCGAACAAAATTATTTTTTCAAAAATTTTATATCACTTCCGGTTTTTACGTCATTCCCTTGTAAAGTTGAAATTTTGACTTCTGGGATAATGAAGATATTCAAAAAAATCTTTTTGCAATGTACTAGAAATAACTATTGACATAATATGAAATGATAAAATCTGACCCAGATATTTCATATCAGCCGCCATCTTGAAATGACCAATTTTTCTTTAAATCGAAATTCAGAATCAGGGAATCATCCGATTGGAATAAAAATGATGTCTATGGAATCTACAGTCGATTGCTAACAAAACATGGGAAGCCGATTTTTGAATTTCGATTCAGTTTTTTTTTTATTTCCGGTTTAAAATTTTCAGTAATAGTCAAAACTTGTAAGGCTCATATCTTGTGACCTTGACCTTGAGTGACCTTGTGACCTCAACAAAAGTTGTTGCCCTTGACGAGATCTATCTAATGGCATAATCATTTTAGATGCCCGATGTTTACTTCCGGTTTTATGGCTGTCAGAAAATTGCAATTTTTAACTTTAAACAGCTCTGTCACGTGACCTAATTTACATACGACACAAATTAATTTTGAATCGTATTGTGCTTGATCTACGCTTTCCAATGATATATGACAATATGTATTCGAATCATAATTCCGCGTTTTAGAATTTCAAAATATTGTTAGTATTGCTGGTATTCCCGCAACCCTTTTAGTTAACCTGCTTATATTCTGGTAGCTGTGCGCCCCTTTTATTTGGTATGACTGCTTGTAGTTCTGCACCTCTTTTATTTAGTCTGTCTGCTGGTATTTCTGATTCCATTTTATCTGCCTTTATATACAGCCACATGAAAATATGGACGTATATTGCCGTCACCCCTGTCCATCCGTCGGTCCGTTCGTCCTTTCTTATACACGCAATAGCGATTAGAGTTTTTATATATGTATAACACTAGATATTTCGATCAAAATTGCTTTTTCGAATTTTGTTCTTTGTTCTATAGTAACTCTGCGGGTTTTTTTTGCGGGAAAAAACACGTGTTATCTGAATTACGGATTTCATAAGATAGGTAACAATTTCTTCTTAAGATATGGAAGAACATGACTAACAAAGAAAAAAATATGATAAAATCGTAACCGGAAGTAACACGCTGGCCACCATCATGAAATGAACATGTTTTCTTTAAATCGAGAGAAGTGAACAGGGTATCATCCGATTTGTATAATATTGATGTCTAGGGCATTTTCAATCTATGGCCAACAAAATGATGACAGCCAATTTGCTAATTTCGCTTATGATGTTTGCCTATTTCCGGTAAAAGATACTCAGAAATGGCCAAAATTTTCAAAGCTCATTACACGTTAACTTGGATTTGGGTGACCTTATGACCTGAACAAAAGTTATTGCCCATGATGAGATCTACCCAACGGTGTATTCATTTTTGTTGTCCAATATTTACTTACGTTTTTTTAGCCATTTAAAAATTGTTAGTTTGAACTTTGAACAGCTCTGTCACGTGACGTCACGTCACAAAATATCTTCTCTTTTCATATTACGCTTTATCTCCTCTTTCCAGTGATATAGATATTTTGATCAAAATTGCTATTTGGAACGTGTTATCTGAATTATGGATTTCATAAGATAGGTAACAATTTCTTCTTAAGATATGAAAGAACATGACTAACAAAGAAAGAAATATGACAAAATCGTAACCGGAAGTAACACGTTGGCCATCATCTTGAAATGAACATGTTTTCTTTAAATCGATTTATATGATTTTGATGTTTATGGCATTTTCAATCTATTGCCAACAAAATGAGGGCAGCTGAATTGCTAATTTCGGTGTTTGTCTATTTCCGGTATAAGATATTCAGCAATTATTGTAACACGTTTAAAGCTCATAACTTGTGACCTTGCCATTTGTTGACCTTATGATCCGAACAAAAGTTATTGCCGGAAATGATATCTATCCAATGGTGAATTCATTTTTTTTGTCCAATATTTACTTCTTGTTTTATAGCCAAATGAAAATTGTCAGTTTGAACTTAATTCACGTACGTCACAAAAAATCGTCTTTTCTTATTATGCTTTATCTCCACTTGATATATAATAGATATTTTAATCATTTTGCTTTTTTTTTAATTTGGAAATTTTGTTCATTGTTTTAAAGTAACTACGTAGCTTTTTTAGCGCGAACAAACACGTGGTTCCTAAATTGTGGATTTTTAAAGAGAGTCGACCCATTCTTTTGAAGATATAAAATGACATAACATTCATAGAAAAAAAAAAGAATAAAATTGGACCCGGAAGTAACTAGTAGACCACCATCTTGAAATGACCAACTTTTCTTTAAATCGATATAAGTGATCAGGATATCATCCGATTTACATAATGTTGATGTCTATGGCATCTCTAATATATTACTAACAAAATTGTGACAGCCGATTTCCTAATTTCGATTAAAAGTTTTGTCTATTTCCGGTTAAAGAAATTCAGTAATAGCAACACTTTCAAAGCTCAAAACTCGTGACCTTGACGTTTGATGACCTTTTGATCTGAACCAAAGCTATTGCCCTCGATAAAATCTATCAAATGATGTTTTACCTTGTGTTTTCCGATGTTTACTTCCGGTTTAATAGCCGATTGAAAATTGAGATTTTTAACTATATCTGTCACATGACCTAATTTATATGCAGGACTAAAATGCAACCGTTCAAGGATGTTTAAATTGCGCACTGCTCAGTACCGTTATCACGGTTCTAGTTATTATTATTATTATTATTATTAAGTTGTAACAGCTCAACAATATAATGAAACACAAAGAAATTTAACTTTGAACTTTCAACACTGTTTGAAAAATTTATTAACAAATTTGTACACAACAGGTAAGTTTAATATTTTTCATTAATTTCGTTAGGCCTTATTTTAGGACTAAACTTTCCTATGATGGAATTACAGGACAAACTTAACTTATTCTTTGAGATACTAATATATTTTTCTCATTAAGTAATACTTTTCTTATACCTGCATTATTTTTCATTGCAGGAAGTTCTAATAAATGCAGAATTAAACTTTGCATCAATATTCGTTATGCAATACATGCACGTAAGTAAATCATAACTAGCTTTTAGCTATAACACATTTCACTATTTAGCTACATTTCAGTATTTGTATCCGCTATTGATATCAGCATAATACTTGCTGAAGAAATATATAATTCCTATTATCTATTGCAGGATCCACTATATATAAGAATATTTATATCACATCCATATTATAAAATTCAGGTAATTATTAAGCACTATTTTCACTATTTATCATTAACATCAGCACAAACTTGCTGAAGAAATACATGTTTTTCCTTTACAGGTTCCACTGGATATGCATAATATAATTATGCATAATAAATTGATTCACATCCACATGTTCAAATTCAGGTGAATCATATATTATAAACATTTTTCACTGTTTAACACAGTAACATGTCAATACATCCATATCAGAATACTGGTAGTATGCTGAAAATTAGCCTATATCTGGGTTTTTTTTTAGGAGGAATACTCAGAAAGTCTGTTTAGGACAGTTTTACATAGGCCACTCAATTTATAAAATCTGGCCTCATCCAAGATTTCTTCCAGAATGAACGGATTTCGTGGCAGTAGTTTGGTGGAGGACTTCGCAAGTAATCTTCTTAAGAAGTTTAGAATCACCATGAAATGCTTCGGGTCCCTGTCTATGAAAATGCAAGGTAGGTTACTAAGGTTATAAGGTATTATTGGGGATTCATCAGATACTAATTTTGCTAATAATGAGTGTGGATCAGCTCGCAAAATTTGCTTTGAACATTCAAATTTCGTCCCTCCGACATTTAAGATCAGACGGTCTCTTTGCTGGTTTGCCATAGTTTGAAGAAGAAGTGAAGTTAGATCTGTTGGTTGGTATGTGGGTCTATATGATTGTGTTTCAGGTTCGGCACTGGTTCGGTTGTCAAGTATAACTGGTGAGGCTACTACGGATGTTTCGACAGGAAGATTGTTGCAGGTGGTTTCGAACGGAATCGGAGTTTTGATGGCATCTATTTCGATGTCAGGTCCAACCCAATCTTGCCAGGAGGAACTTGTTGAAATGGGAGACATGGCTGAAGCAATCTCATCCACCGGCTGCAATGTTGGAAATGGTATCGGAAGTTGAGGACCAGGATTAAATTTCTTTATCTTGATGGGAGGCGAAAAGAGAGGTTGCTGCTGCAGGAGACTAGGGATGTTTTTAGCAGTAGAACTTTGCTTCCTCTTAATAGCTGTGGCATCTCTGTTAATCTTCTGTGTTTGATTTAAAGTTGCATTTGAGATGATGAGGTTACCAATGCCCTCCATATATAGAGTGTACTCCTCCTCTTCTTTTGGTCCAAATTTCATCGTGTTTCTTTTGACGAACTTAAGGGTTGAGGTACTACAGTTGAGGTGAGTTTTCGATTCCTTATTTGAAATGAATTGACACGTTGGACATGCATAAATAAATTCTGAGTGGTTACTCATGATATGATTAATGCAGTAGTCTCTTCGTTGAAAAGCCTTATTCCCACAAACACCACATTTGAAAACAGGCGACTGTAATTAAAGGCAAAAAAATAATAAAAGGTAAGTTATGCTTTCTTCAATGGGTTACCATCACAATATGGCTTTAAAAAGTTATGGTGCACTACTTTATAAGTTCCATTGGATGTTTTGGAAATTTTATATATTACATCATTGATATAATCTCCAACTATATATGGACCTTCCCATGGGCATGATAATTTGGATCCTATTCCCTTTTTCTTATTATTAAAATACCAGACCAGATCACCTTTATTATACTTATTTAAACAGGTATACCTGTCATGATTTCTTTTAATAACTTTATTTGATAATTTCAAGTTTTCTCTTGCAAACTTATGAATTTCTTCTAATTTTTCAGATAAGATATAGGCATAATCAGTGTTTAGTAGGTTTATATCTGAAGGAATGCGGCCAAGAATAAAATCTACAGGTAGGGTTACATTTCTACCAAACACCATTTCTGAAGGTGAAACTTTGGTTGAAGATTGTTCAGAAGATCTACATGCTAATAACAGTAATGGAATGTGCTTATCCCAATCTCGTTTATTGCTAGAAATGTAGGACGCTAGCATGGCTTGTATGGTTCTATTATTTCTCTCTACTAAGCCATCACTTTGAGGTCTATAAGGGGTAGTTCTAGTCTTTTTGATTCCTAATATGGAACATACTTCTTTAAATACCAGGGATTCAAAATTAGATCCTTGATCAGAGTGTAATTGAGAAGGGACACCAAATGTGCTGACAACACGACCAATGAAATGATTTGCTACTGTAGTAGCTTCTGAATCAATCATAGGAACAGCTTCTATCCATTTGGTGAAATAATCGGCCATTACAAGGAGATATATATTTCATTGGTCAGATTTAGGAAGTTGACCTATAATATCAATTGCCCAACGTTCCATTGGAGATGAAGTTTGGTTAGCTTTCATAGGAGCTAGGCTGACACGAACCCCACAGTAACGTTATACAGCCCGCGTTACAATTGGTGTCAGAAGTGGGATTGATAATATTTATTGGATAGAATAATATATGTGAAATTGAAAAGATAAATATTACTTGTCAGTGTCTAGTGGATTTAAGATTTCCTAAAATAGAAATAAATATAACTAAATTATAAAGAAACAAACTAAAAGAATTTATTAAATAAAATATAAATTGATACAGTTAAGTTAAAATACAAAATGGATGATTCAGAAGTAGTTTTCAATCTCCCAAAATCTCAATCATCACCCCTTCTTGATAATCCTGAAAATGAAAGAGGAGATAGAAATCAAAATATTCTTTAAGAAAGAATTCTTGAGAAAATTGAATTAGTATCTCATGGATTAGATACAATCCAGAAGCGTGTGAGTGATTTGGAGCAAGATGTGGACCAGGACATTGATAGGAGATTACAGACTCCTATCAGTGAAACGGACCAAAACACAAATCGTTTAAGTTCTCCCAATTTAAGAGTCAATCAGAGACCTTCAAATATTAAACTTAAACCCCATTATTATGATGGCGAAGAAGACCTTTCAATAATCTATTTCAATAATTTTTTTTTTTACAATTTGTCGCAATGTACTTAATCGCTTGAGGATAATATGTCCATTTAATACACATGTACTTGTGTATATTGCTATATTGTATATCTTAAAAAAAATATCCAGTAGCCTGTGGTCATGTATTTGATCTCTAAATCATCAAATTCTGTACAATAATCGCTTGAGGATAATATGTCCATTTAATACACATGTACTTGTGTATATTGCTATATTGTATATCTTAAAAAAAAAAATATCCACTAGCCTGTGGTCATGTACTTGATCTCTAAATCATCAAACTTTGTACATTGATTTTTTTTTTTTTTTTGGTGTCTATATGTTGTATATTGTATTTATGTTTGTCCCCATGGGCTGGGTGTGAGACAGGACCGTTACCACTCGTGGTATAGGGCCTAATTCTGACCCATGTAAAATAAAGAGTTTATTATTATTATTAATATATTTCACAATTCAATATCATAGCAGATTTAAACAATTGGAATTATTGTGAAAAGTCATCCTACTTGGCAAGCAGCCTTAAAGGGTGTGCTAGAGCTGTCCGTACTGAGTTATCCCAATTAGAAAGAAAAGATTATGATACACTATATAATTTGCTCAATGTACGATTCGGCTCAGTGGAACGCTCAGAAATGTTCAGAGCCAAATAACAAACTAGGATACGGGGAAGAAATGAATCTCTATCAGAACTGGCCCAGTCCATAAGAAAGTCTACAAGGCTTGCTTATCCAACAGCTGATCGCTCTGTTACAAATATCTTGGCCACAGATTATTTTATTGATGCCATCCCTGATTCAGATATACGCTTAAGAATAAGAGAGCTCAAACCCAAAGACATTAATGAAGCCGAAATACATGCTGTCAGATTAGAAACATATAGAGTAGCTGACAAGCAAATGGGAAAATCTGTCCATTTCCTAGATTTAGAATCTGAAACTATAAATGAAGTTAAGAAAGTTTCAAATACCTCTGATATTGATATACAATCTTTGAATAATTCCATCTCAAGCTTAAACCAGACCACAAAACAACTTTATAATGCTGTAACCAAAGAAAATAATAATTATAGGAATAATAATAATAGGCATAATCAGTATAATCAAAGAAATGCCTGGAATAATAATAGAAGTTCCTATAATAATAATAGATATAATAATGGCCATTTTAATAATCAATCTCACCCCTCTTGGAGAAACAGATATGAAGATAAATTCCAAGGCACTCATAATAATACTTATAGTTCTAGACCCCAAAGCCAATCTCTGAGACAAGATGTAAGAACTCAAAGAGATTATAATGATTAAATGGACCTAATACGTTGCGTCTAGATAAACATAGTCAAGAAAGAGAGAATTTACTTAATGTTCTGGGAGTGATCTAAGGTCTATGTTGTAAATGTAACGAGGTGCCAAACACACCAATTGTTGTAATTACAACATTTAGGAATCAAGGCAAAGATTATAAACCAGCACTTCCCATTCTTAACTATGACTGTTTAAATGGACCTAATAGGTTGCGTCTAGATAAACGTATAGTTAAGAAGGCTTGATTAATAACTCTATTTTAATTCTCAAAGATTTCTAATAGGAAAACTACTCTGGGGACAAGCGTGTTGCGATCGTAACAAAACCAATTCTAATATGTCAAGCTGACATTTTCTAATAGAAATGGCCGAAGGACGGTGTGATTATGTGGTGAGTGAATTTAGAAGCAAGGTGGGACTCGATGTATGGTTCATCAATATTCAGCTCACTTGATTTATCTAGTGGTTACAACCAACTATGAATGAACGTTCATATGATCTTCAAACTTTAGCTGATCATCTACTACCACGCCTATATCTTTTTCTTTCTTAGTGCTGTAATTATGTGTCGCATAGCTTGTAGTTGTATATTGGAGTTCGGGGAAGGGAGGGATTGATTCTCCCAAATGTACAGGCCTAGGGTGGAACAAATACTTTATTGAGAGATTGGAGTAAATGGTCTGGATCTTCTGGAGTTTTTTCTTCTGTTATGATCTGAAATTAGAAAAATATAGCTCGCCCAAAGGGCGAGGAGTATAGTACCTGTTATGTATCGATGGTTTTTAGTTTGCTATGAACAAGATTGTCATTAAAGTTCTTATTTTTAGAATACGCAACTATCATTTTCTGCTTATAGACATGAGGGAATTTCTCTTGAAGACTCTTGTAGTGGGCATGAACTATCTTGCTTACTCGATTGCTGGTTGTATTGAACGGGACAACAAAGGGGGCTATGCCTGCATTATGGTGAATATTGAGTCCTATAGGTCTTGCTGTATTCAATGTCTTTATCCAATGGGCTTCCCTAGATTGTCGGAATTTCGTAGTTTCATCTTCTGGCAAGTCAATTTCTATGCGCTCAATTGGGGTTAAGGTGAGGTCGTCTATTGAATGGTCGTCAAGATTAAAATGATTAGATACAGGCTTGTCTTTCTTTAATTTGATATCTGATCTGTGGCCATTAAAACGAGTGCGTAAATTATTCTTAGTTTCTCCTACATATTGTTTGGGGCATTTCTTACAAGAGATTAAATATATTACATTCGAGTTTTGACATGTTAGATGCTCCTGGATCGGGTACCTTTTATTCGTAAAGTTACTTAAAAAATAGTGAGTTTCTGATATAAAGGGACATGTTTTACATCTACTTGAAAAACATGGGGCACTCCTTAAGCCTGCTGGCGCTTCGTCATAAAGTCTATTTTTAGCTGCTATCTGAGCTAGAGTGGTACTTTTTATGTTTCGTAAAAATCGTTTAGAGTATCCACGCTCTTTCAGTTTTGAGAAGACAATCGTACAGGCTTGGTTGAAATCTGAAGGTCTTGCGCAAATTCGGTGGAATCGTAGAACTTGTGACTTAATTATACCAGAGAAGGTATGTTTTGGATGAAATGAGCTCTTGTGCAGGAGTTGATGAGTATCGGTTTCTTTAAAATACACCTTAATATCTAGTTTATTCGTTTCTTCTATGGAATCTCCTTTGAAGACAGTGGTATCGAGGAAATCTATGCTTTTGTGACTGACGTTGGCGGTTAGTTTGATGGACGGATGGTGGTTGTTGAGGATTCCAAAGAATTCCCAAAACTGTTCTATAGAATGAGTCCAAACAATGAAAATATCGTCCAAAAATCGTTTATAAAAAAGTGGGTCAAATGGACAAAGGGGTAATACCTCTCGTTCCCACTCGGCCATAAAAAGGTTTGCGTACGAAGGGGCGAATCGTTTACCCATAGCTGTCCCTGAAGTTTGTAGATACGTTTTATTATTAAATGTGAAGTCGTTGCGACTGAGACAAATCTCTAAAAGTTGTAGAATTGCATCGTCGGGCCTATTTGGATCTGGGTTTCTATTGAAAGCTTTACGAACTGCCATTAAACCAGTAGTGTTATCGATATTAGTATACATAGATGACACGTCAATAGAAATCAGAATAGCATTCGAAGGAACTCGAAGATTTTTGATTTGGTTGACAAAATCATTTGTATCTTTAAGGTAGGCCCGATGTTGACATGCTAATGGTAGTAAGAAATGATCAATGTATTCTGACACTGCATACGACTCACTACCACAGTCAGATATGATCGGACGGCCTTTTGGGATTTTATTAGGGATAAACCACTCCTTGCTTGGATTCTTATGGATCTTAGGTAAAGTGTATAAGTGTCTCTCACGACAGTCGGATTTGGCAGACAGATAGACATATTGTTTCTCTTTAAGAAAACTTGTTTGAACTAAATTGCGAAGAATATTGTTAATCATAATAGCAGTTTCTTTAAAAAATGGTTCCGGCAAAATGGCATAATGATTAGGATTATTTAGTTGATTTTCTGCTTCTGAAATATAGTCCTCCCTATTTAAAATTACACAACATGAGCCTTTGTCACTTTTCTTTATAACAATGCTTTCATCTTTCTTAAGTAAATTTAAGGATTCGCGTTCTACTCGTGTGAGATTAGGCTTTTCGTGCGTTACGGAAATACTTGACGTTTGGCTATTCATGCTTTCAAATACTTTCAATATTTCAGGATGGATGGCGGCTTGGGGTGGTTTCCACGTGGATTTAGGAATAAACATTGTTCTAGCACCACGTGGGAGGTGGTTTCGGAAAAAATATGTGCAGCTGAGATTACGTTGAAATCGGTCAATAGAAGGTCGAAGATAATCAATGTTGGCTACCTTCGGTGTCGGAATAAACTTAAGTCCACGGTCTAAGATTGAATGCTGAAGGGGTGTGAGAATTTTTTGGCTCAAGTTAACAACAGTTTGGCCTAGCGGTGGCCTCTCGGTGTTCTTATCCCCAGTAATTAGTTTAAAGACAACTTACTCGATGCTTGAAGCTGGTGTATCCAAAATAAATAAATATCGTTTGCTGTTTCTGGAGACCAATGCAGGTCATCAACTGGTTCGAATTCTTCTGCATACGGTGGTAAGATTGTTGCGTCGTTGGTATTGGATTCAATCATCATATTGTTGAAGGTCTTGAGATTCTGTTGAGCTTTCTTCGAGATTCTACTGGATACGGGTATACACGTGAAGATGATCTTGGAATTGGGGAAGGTCAGTTTGGCTGTGGAAAGTAATTTCTGGGCTTGGTTGAATGAAGTCTTTGGTAAATTGTCGCGATTGTTGAGGCCTACATGAAGAATGACGGTATTTGGTACGGGATCATGGTCGAAGGATTCAAGGATGGACTGGATGTGATTGATCTGGGCACCAGGGTACGCATGTATTTCTGTGTCTGAAGTAGTTTTGGTAATACGGTTCAGGTAAGAGGATCCAATAATTACGGTAGATTTCTTTACAGCAGGTAGATTCCATAATGACTTGTTATTGGTCTTGTGGTAGAAGGGTTTGGTAGCGGATACAATGGTAGTAGACGGGGAGATTGGTACTGGTTTGGTAGTTGTTAGGAATGCAGCATTGGGTGTGGACTGGGATCTGGTTCGGGGAGGAGATACACGGCTTGGTTTGGTTGAGGAATGCGGGGTGGTTTGCTGGTCTAAATAGGCACAGAAGAGAGAAAGATTGGCAGAACCTGGGTCACGTGGTGAAGATTCGGATGGTGTTGAGGACGATGAAGAGGAGGGAGATGAATCGGAAGAAGATGAATCTGAAAGAGAAAAAAGAAGAGGGGTGCCCTCTCTACGTGAGCGTTTACCTACGTCTGCCGGACTAGGAGTTGGTGAACTTCTGGCTCGTTTAGGTGTTTGGATCGATAGGGTGGCGACTCGAGTTGGTACTGGTGTATCAATGTCTGTTGGACCAGTTTTCTAGTTCTTGCATGTCTTCTTGTAATTTCTCATTGTCCTCTTTTGACTTGATTTTCCTAAATACTTTAGTATTGTCGGCAAACATGTAGCATTCTGAGTTTAGCAGGTCTGTGACCGTTTCCCAAGTTGAGTAACTGTTCATAACTCGTACACTCTGTTTTCGATTGCTTAGAAACGATTTTATCCAGGCTACAACATTTGGTGTTATTTTGTATCTGTTAAGTTTAGTAATGAGACGCTGGTGTGGAACTTTGTCAAACGTTTTCATAAAATCCAGGTATGATGTGATCTCTAACGAAGGATTCAAGCAGTTTGCACAGGATACACGTTAGGCTAACTGGGCGGTAGTTTAATGGGAGCTTCCTATTAACCTTCCCTCCATTCATCTGACACTTCCATACTGGTGATGGAATTATCAAAAATTTTACTCACTGGTTCACTCACTTCTTCACATAGAATTCTGGGGTGTAGATTGTCTGGACCTGGCGATTTGCTGATGTTTATGTCGTGTAGGCGTTTATAAACCTTCTCATTTGGTATCTTGAGGTCAATCATCTCGCATTTTACATCAATTTCGGGTAGGGCAGTAATATTACTACAGTCCTCTGTAGATAATAATTTAGATAATAAGTTTGCCTTGTCACTGCCATTTTTTGGTGTCTTCCCACATCGTCCCTTCCCACTTCGCCCCTTCCCATTTCGCCCCCAAACTTATCCCATTTTGCCCCTTCTCCATTTCGTCCATTTCCTGTTTTGCCCCTTCCCGGTAGGCCCCTTTCCTCTTTCGCCCCTTTCCCATTTCACCCCTTTTTTAGTTCGCCCCTTTCCTCTTTCGCCCCTTTCCCATTTCACCCCTTTTTCAGTTCGCCCCTTACCCATTTCGCCCCTTCCTATTTCACACACTTTAAAAATACTTATACCACTTAAGAGGGGCAGAATGCATATTTCTAATATCAAAAACTATGTAAATTATACTTCTGTATTTCTAAAATAGGCTTTTCATGAATAAAAATGGAGTGTCTAACTAATTTGTGTATAATTTTTTTCTCATAATACAATTGGTTTTATTAAGCATGGAATAGAAATAAGCGTGATGATTGGGGGGGGGGCAAAATGGGAAAGGGCGAAATGGGAAGGGGTGAAGTGGGAATAGGGGGCGAGATGGGAAAGGGGCAAAATGAAAAAGGGGTGAAATGGGAAAGGGGCAAAACAGAAAAGTGGCGAATTGGGAAGGGACAAAATGGGAATAGTTTGGGGGCGAAGTGGGAAGGGGCGAAGTAGGAAGGGGCGATATGGGAATAAACCGTCATTTTTAGTTAACACTTCATTTCCTTTATCAATATTCATCACTAAATCTGATATTCCTGTCCTGACTTTAGTTTTGGACTCTGCATATTGCAGGAATACATTAAGGTACCGTACATGATATTTCAACAATATAAACGCAAGCAACACCATTTGCATTCGAATTGTTATCTGTACATATTTAAAACTAACAATATAACTTAATGCTTTTCTGATGTCAACAGTAGAAAACAAATAACAATGACATGGCATAAAATGTAAAAAATCGCGCTATGACGTCATAACAAACATGTTTTCTACCCAAAATTTTCAACATACCCACTACATATTGAAAATAAAATATTTACATACGCTCAATAGACTTACTCCGGAACTACGTCATTGGCGTTATTTGCGGGTTTTCCCTTTTCGTGGTCACGTAATGTAGGTACAAACAAGATGGCTGTCGAATCAACATAGATTTGATGTTTTTTATAATATAATGGAGAAGTTTTCTAGTACATCGGTGTGCGAACTGCAAGACTATTTGAAATCGAGAGGAGTATGTTTCAACAGTATTAGAAAGACTGAATTGGTTGAATTATGTGAGATCGCGACACGTATAAATATAGAAGTTGACCCGATGGCCTTGTGGAGGATCGCTTGGAAATACTGAGTGAAAAGCTGAAGACGGATAGAGGTGAAATTTTGACGTCCCTTCAATTAATAGAAGGTTCTAATGATATTTCTTTCATACCAGCCATTTCAATTTTTGACATTTATAACTACTTAGTATCTTATATCCTTTGATGAATTTGACCATGCGAAACTGAGAAGTTATAATAAGTTAGAAGGGTACACAATGTTCCAATATGGTTGTTTGTGTGTACAATTGTATATAAAATTTAAAAAAAAAAAAAAATAAATAAAAATATCAGCTCATTAGTAGAATTTTATCTGCCTTAATCCGTTTAATCCCTATAACCCAGCTAATCCGGATTAGACAAATTTAATCCCGATAATCTGCCGGGAAAGTGGGAACACCCCAAGCCACGGACGTGTGACAAGGACCCAGTGTCGAAGTTAGGCCACTACAATACATTGATAATCATGAAAAGGAATGATGGTGGATCTGTGAAATCAGCATATTGCTCATGATAAGGAGGGTAAGTGTAAATCATATTCCTCATCTTTTTTTCATATTCATTTTAGTCCTATTTCAAATTCATTCTCATTATTAATATCATGCCATGTAGAGTAGCAAGGAGCTGCGAGTATTTGCCTTTACATTATATTCCATCATTAATTTTTAAGTCCATAAGGCTATACGGGAAGCTTGTAAAATATTAGTTTACCATCAACAGTTGGTTGTGATTAGGCCCTATTTGTTAATTAATTGTGTAGAGAAATATTTGTAGGCTGTAGCTAGTTTTTATTTTTATTCATATATATTAGTAGTATGTCTGGCAGACCAAGTTTATTGCATTTATTGTATTTGATAAGTTTCTTAAAACACTAAACAATATTTTTAGCCAAGTCCATATTCCATTTTCTGTGTCAGGTCTTGTAACATTATTTATTTGTATTTTAAACACCTTTTATATTGTATGTAAACTTCAGTTAGAGTACTGCTATAATCTGGACAATCAGGTCATTTGTCTCAGGTTTCACTGGTCATATATGCCACTGACAGACAACTATACTATATATACTCTAGATTAGATTATTGGTATATGTATTTTAGTGTGTAATTAGATTAATGATGCATGATATTTTCCATTATTATTTTCTTAATATGTAATAGTCTATTGCGTATCTTTTTATTGTCTTTATATATTTTTCATATTCTTAGTATTATTGTTAAAGATTGTTTTTGTCAATTGTTGGTACCATGTAGCATTTGACATATGTTATTTTAAATCTGAAGTTAGACTTTAGTTCTGGGGCTGTCTGTATTGAGGGGATGAAACTCTGTCCACAAACAAAGTTGACTCTCGATTGACAGCATACACGGTTACACAGTGATAACCACCCCCAGTCGTGGTATCGGAGTGTGAGTACCTTCACGAAGGCTGGGCCGAGATCGACTTGGAAACTCTCGATTCTCGACATACAAAGCCCGGACTAGTCCGGCCCGACTCTAGGTCGGTAGATGATGATGTTTAGATGTAATGTAGATGATGATGTTTTGATGTAACCTAGATGTGGATGTAAAATAAACGATTTAAATCGTTATATTGTGTTTTTACTGTATGTGAAGCTGAAAAGTGGCAGAGACGTCTCCCACAGAACAGATACAGATTTGGGTCCTTTAACAGACCACAGTTGGCGAGAGTGGTGTATATCTTACAACTCCCTGGCGCCCGGTTTTGATGCGTTACAGATTTTGGTGGCAGAGGTGGGATAATCTACTAGAACTACTGTTACAGATTCTGGTAGGATACATGTATTAAAATTTCGTATTTTATACAGTTATCCCCGTTACAGATTTTGGTGGATAATCAAATTTCGTATTTGATGAAGGAATCCCCTTAGCTACTACTACTCGCCTGATGATTGTCAACAATGTTTGAAGCAGACGATGTTCCCTCATACTCGACAGATCCGATGGACTAAAGACCAGGTCCTGGTAAAAGTACCCTTGCAGACATACTTACCCCGTCTGTAGGAGAAACGGAAGAAACCAGAAGACATCAAAAGATGATGATACCTGAAGATATTCCAGAACATGTTACAGTACGAGAGAGTAAAGGGGCGAGGCCTAAAGTACCAGAATATATACCGCCTCGTCGGTTACATTTCTCGCCAGATCCATTGCCCGACGATTATGAGGGTGATGGAAGAATTGGAAGAAGTAGCCACGATGGTTTCGGTGCAGTTTCCAGGTCTTATTACAGAAAACCAATTTTGGCTGCAAGTAAATATGACGGTTCAACTCCATTGATGGACTATCAAGCCCACTTTCAGGCTTGTACGAAAATCAATGAGTGGACGAGAGAAGAGCAGGGATTACATCTGGCAGCTAGTTTAATGGGTTCTGCCCAGCAAGTGTTGAGCTCTTTGCCAATAGAAGACCGGTATGACTTTGATATTTTGATGAGTGCTTTAGAACAACGTTACCAACCTCGAAACCAGACGATGATGTATCGTAGTGAATTGAAAAACCGGAGGCGAAAACCAAAGGAAAAGTTAACTGAGCTTGGACAAGCTATAAAACGAATGACCGAATTGGCATATCCAACTGCAGAACAGAGTATTCAAGATGTTCTTGCTAAGGGTGCATTTTTAGATGCACTGGAGGATGATATGGACATGGTATGGAAGATACAACAAACAAGACCATCAAATCTTGAAGAATCCATACATGTTGCCATTGAGTTGGAATCGTTTCGAATTTATAATGAAACGAAAAGTCATCATGAGAAAACTCGAACCGAAGGAGAAGACCTAGTCTGATGTTTATGTAGAAGGAAGGATCGGAGTCTACTATCATAGTTATACCTACCTATGTTGTAGATGAAAACCTAATTGTAGATCCAGTGACAGGAGAGTTTAGGAGATCTGGAAGTTACTATCATAGTTATACCTGCCTATATGTTGCCGATGAAAACCTGAATGTAGTTCCAGTGACAGAAGATTTCCTGAAGATGATATCTGAAGATCAATTGAAAGCTTGACAAGTTAACACATTTTTTGTATGATATATCATTAGTATAAAAGACGAGACGTCTTGTTTTTCGGAGGCTTGGGTAATGTAGAGAAATATTTGTAGGCTGTAGCTAGTTTTTATTTTTATTCATATATATTATTAGTATGTCTGGCGGACCAAGTTTATTGCATTTATTGTATTTGATAAGTTTCTTAAAACACTAAACAATATTTTTAGCCAAGTCCATATTCCATTTTCTGTGTCAGGTCTTGTAACATTATTTATTTCTATTTTAAACACCTTTTATATTGTATGTAAACTTCAGTTAGAGTACTGCTATAATCTGGACAATCAGGTCATTTGTCTCAGGTTTCACTGGTCATATATGCCACTGACAGACAACTATACTATATATACTCTAGATTAGATTATTGGTATATGTATTTTAGTGTGTAATTAGATTAATGATGCATGATATTTTCCATTATTATTTTCTAAATATGTAATAGTCTATTGCGTATCTTTTTATTGTCTTTATATATTTTTCATATTCTTAGTATTATTGTTAAAGATTGTTTTTGTCAATTGTTGGTACCATGTAGCATTTGACATATGTTATTTTAAATCTGAAGTTAGACTTTAGTTCTGGGTCTGTCTGTATTGAGGGGATGAAACTCTGTCCACAAACAAAGTTGACTCTCGATTGACAGCATACCCGGTTACACAGTGATAACCACCCCCCAGTCGTGGTATCGGAGTGTGGGTACCTTCACGAAGGCTGGGCCGAGATCGACTTGGAAACTCTCGATTCTCGACATACAAAGCCCGGACTAGTCCGGCCCGACTCTAGGTCGGTAGATGATGATGTTTTGATGTAACCTAGATGTGGATGTTAAATAAACGATTTAAATCGTTATATTGTGTTTTTACTGTATGTGAAGCTGAAAAGTGGCAGAGACGTCTCCCACAGAACAGATACAGATTTGGGTCCTTTAACAGACCACAGTTGGCGAGAGTGGTGTATATCTTACAACTCCCTGGCGCCCGGTTTTGGTGCGTTACAATTGTGATATATTAAAGAATGTTCTTCTTACTTCAGCATGAATGGATGTTGCATGTCATAGCCACATTGTTTGAAGTTCAGGATTACCTTCAAGATTTTGGTCAAAGAAGTTGTACGTGAGAGCCTTGTAAATGGGTGCGTCGCTCAAGTCAGTCAAACCAACTGTCCCAACCTATTCCAGTAACGGAGCTGAATACCTCGATTTTACAAACAAGGTACGGTAGCCGTTTTATTCTTTAATATTATTGTAGTATAATATAAATCATAAAATACATTAAGTTAAAAAAATTTAGTATTTCATTTGTTACTATGTATATTAATAATTAGTAGCCTATTTAGTATTATATCTCTAAGATTGTTTTCGAAACATTGATTATTCTAGTTTCGCATGACAAGAAGGGAACCAAGTATTTTATAACAAGCCTGATTCTCAAAAACTTAACTAAGATAAAATCCAGATTTTAAGAAATTTAAAATAGATTTTAGTGATTGACCATTCAAATGGGTGGAACACTAAAATCATTGTAAGTTAAGTTTTCGAGAATAAGGCAATTTAAAAAAAAGAACTATTGATATATCAAACAGTCTGAGTAATTTCATATCATGATCAGCGATTTATTTTTTATACTTTCTTTCTTTTCAGTTCAAATATAGCAAGACCCTGCAACTTCCCACCCTTACCAGATACTTTTCAGAAGCCAGACCCAAATGTGTTTTTAGAAAGAGTAAGAACTATATATATCCAAAGGCTTGTATATTGGATACAACGTAGAAGATTGTTTGTGTGCAAATTTATTTTTAGAATGTAATTTATTTTATTCAGTGGAAGAGAGAGCACATATTGAGCTCTTTACTCGAGGTCAGGCAAGCAACAACAACTGGCACAATATGAGAAAAGGTCTTGTTACTGCCTCCAACTTTAAATTGATTTGCTCATCAACCAACCACACCAAAACAGGTGAAAGTTTGATGAAAGACCCCTTTGTTCACTCGGGTCTTCCACCAGCAATTCAATTTGGTAGGCGCTTTGAGGATAAGGCCAGAAATATGTTCTTGAAAGCTCATAGGTTCAGACACAGGCAGTGTCAGCTATCTGTCCCAGGTATTATTATGTTTAAGGAGGATGCTTATTCTTTTTTGAGATGATCCCCAGATGGTATCATTGACTGCAAGATTTGTGGGAAGTTTCTACTTGAAGTGAAATGCTCTTTCAAATATAAAAGCGTTCATCCAAGGACTGCCTTAAAATTGGCTGCAATTTGTCAGGAGGATGAGAATAGCGACTTAAAGATCAAAAGTACACATCCCTATATTTTTCAAATACAGGGTCAAATGGCTGTTACAGAAATCCTAACATGCGTTATGGTGTTTTACACTCATAAAGGTATATGCACTGTGGATATTGACTTTGATGAAGACTTTTGGAAACGGTGTAAATCAACACTGTTATCATTTTACATCAACAGCTACTTTCCCCTCCTTAAGCGTGAAGTCACAAATTCAAATAGAACAAAAGCAAATACAATGTGAAGTGTTTCTTAGACTGATTTTGAAGTCACATATTGTCTTATTTAAGAAACAATATAAAACTTTATATAGCCAAAATATACATGTTGTAAACAATTTGTATGCTACTTAGTTTATTCAGACAAAAGTACAAATTTAAGAATTGTTCATCCTGACATTTGAATTACTCAAATTGCATAATTTTTTTTTTTTCAATTTAGATTGTCCCAGAAGATTGTTTTTTTTGTACATTGTAAATATGTTTGTCCAAATGGGTTGAATGTCACTTAGTGTATTATTATAATATTATTTTGGTGGTTTCCATTGAAATACGAAAATTTACACGTAGGTCCGGCAGACATTTTCCAGGGGCCAAACTAATTATAATTTTCGAAAAAACTCTCTGTACGTTTCATCCTTATTGAATAAGCTTTCAATCAAGACCAAGATCGTAATTTTCCAATAAAAAATGGCTGAGAAATCTTGTACCAACCGGGACACATTTTTCTACTTTTTCCTATTTTTTTTAGCAAAAACTAACGAAATACCTAATTTCTTGTCAGTTTCTTTCATTCTATATAGTTTACAAATAAAGTAATAATAATTATCTACAGCCTGAGCCCAAAAATAATAAGTAATTCGCAAAAAATCCATCTCGTGTTTTTTTTCTCGAACGCTAGCCCAATCAATACCCTTTAGTCAAAATGTGGGTACAGAGATGGCTAAAAATACCTAAAGTAACTTAATACACATTTAGGTAAATTCAAAACAACACATAAATGATATTATTTTTCTACCTAACAATATACATAACATATAAAAAAAACAACATTTGTATGTAACAACTTTTCATATCATTCCTTATGACAAACACTTTGTATTAACTAAGCCTACATTCTTACCTCATTGAAGAATAAAAAAACATTGCACCAAAACAAATGACCCATCAACATAATCATACTAATTGACAACAATAATAATAATAGACAATGTTACCCAAATTTAAAAAATATTTCAAAATCAATATAACAGTTTCATATTTATCCTTTAGAATACACTATGCAAGATAACTTAACTAAAGTTTTATTACTCATTAAAACAACACTATCGAAATTAAAAAAAAAGCTAATAACAAACAGGATGTACATCACCTTATTCATACACTATTTCGTTAGGAAAAAATTAGTCTAACATTTGTATTTGTAACTGAACAAAATGCAAAAGATTATATATGTACGTTCTTCTAGCCTGAGAACGTGTACTATGGGTTTTTTATCAGGTGGTCTTTACGGGCAACGATATTGTCAACAGGCAACTTCTTTCATAAACCAATATGCCATCTGGTTTACCATACTAATAACCATGTACCATGTATCTACTTTAATTGCCGTAAAAACTGAAAATACAATAACAAAGGTCTTACACAATATCAATATAAAACATGTATTATAATAACCGTGTAGGCCTCTGAAGGCACACTAAATTTAATAGGTCGGGGAAACATTATTTCATAGGCTGAGTTACCTCCCTTGACTATGGCACACACGGCTTACAGCAGCTATAATAAAAGGCACGAATTTGGGTCGACACCGCCTGAATGCAAAATTCAGCGTGGAGTCTTATATGACCATAAAATAATAATGAGCAGCAAAACAACACATACAAATACACTCTAATACTATGCAAATATGATTCAATGATTTCTAGTTACCTAGTTCCCCGATTACTTGACCAAACGAAAGATAACTTAAGGCAAAATATCACCCTGCTTCTAAAACGGTGTAACTTTTCTTTGTACCAAGTTGCGCATAAAATACAGATTTTGGATTAAGATATAGCATAAAATATAGACTCGAACAATAAAAGTAAACATGTCTAAAACTTGAAATAACAATTAAACGCAGGCGTAACATGGCTCCCTTAAATTGATAGGGTGACTATAAATTTACCATTAACATTCAATTCAAACACATTAACGAAATAAACAATGTTAAAAGAGTTTCTTTATAAAACAAAGTTTTTTAAATGTTACTTCTATACATTTCGATTCGCCGTAAAAGAGTTTCCATGATTCCATGTAAATTGAATTCCATATAAAGAGATTCCAAGATTCCAAATAAAAGCTTTCCATGATTCAGAATAAAACACATTCGTATGTGATTATTATGCACATACGATTAACACTTGCATGTATAATGCTAATATTTTCACTATATAGCCAAAAAGGCTAACACACTTAAACCACACATATAAATGGCTCCTTGGTGGGGAAACCCTGGTTAATTCTTTGACATAAGCAAAACAAGCTTATGGATTGGTCGTGTGACGTAGGTTACTGGTTTTAAGCGTCTTCCATATCTGTCTAAAGTTCTATCAGCAACGGCTAATTTTACAGTGCGAACATACTTATCCGAACTTTTATAAACTTCCACTATACGACCGAGCTTCCACAAGTTACGCGATACAAGATCATCTTGAATCAGCACGATATCATCTATTTGAAGATTCAATTTTGGTCGGTTCCATGTTTGACGTGCTTGCAAATTCTGAACGAATTCCTTTCGCCATCTTTCCCAGAATTCTGTTGCTAAATGTTGGACTCGTCTCCACCTCTTTCTACAATATAAATCTGTCGAGGGAAATTCGCCTGGAGGAGGTAAAACTGCTTTAGTCTTCAGTGTCAGCAGGTGATTTGGAGTTAAAGGTTCCATCAGGTCGTTAGAGTCTACCGTTAAGGGACGGCAGTTTACTATGGCTTCTGCTTCCGTCATGAAAGTCCTCAATGACTCATCATCTAATTGTTTACCATTTTTGGTTAATAGGGAGTTAAGAACACTTCTTACAGACCTGATTTGCCTCTCCCACACACCTCCCATATGACTAGAGTGTGGGGCATTCATCTTGAATTCAAAATAGTCACAATTATCCTTTAAAAGTTCACCATGTATTTTATCTCTGTTTAGTTTAAACAATTCTGCTGCCAACTCATTTTTGGCTCCCACAAAGTTGGTTCCCTGGTCTGATCTAAGACGTCTTATGGGGCCTCTACGGCATACAAATCTTCTGTACGCATTCAGAAATGAATCAGTATCTAATGAATTAGCTGTTTCAACATGTATCGCCCTCGAGACCAAGCATGTGAAAAGCACTCCATACCTCTTCAATTCTGAACGCCTTTCTTTGATGTAGAAAGGTCCAAAGCAATCTACAGCCGAGTAGGTAAATGGAGGTGCAGGTTCAAGGCGGTCGTAAGGTAAGTCTGCCATCTTCTGAAGTTGTGGTGCCGATCTATTCTTCAGACATTCAATACATTTGGAGATGAAGTGAGAAACTGCAGCTTTTCCACCAATTATCCAATAACCAGAACTTCTTATCTCGTTATGGGTGATCCCTCTTCCTTGGTGCTGTTGTTTGATGTGAAAATGGCGTATAATCATATCAGTGATGTGACTTTTCTTGGGCATTATGACTGGGTGGACAACTTCATATGATAAATCTGCCTCTTTGATGCGCCCACCGACTCGTAGCAATCCATTTGAGTCAACAAATGGATCTAATTTGTATATTGGACTATTTCTGTTTATCTTTTGATCCGTCCGACTACTGGTCAACCTGGCTATCTCTTCTTCAAAATGGATGCTTTGCAGTTGACGTAAGATTTCAGTTCCTGCAGCCTCCAATTCTTCAACGGTAAGTATTGATGAACTAACCATGTCTTTTTCTCCAGACTGAAGTTTTTTCTTTATTCGTAGACAATTTGCAATCGCTCGCTTTGCATTGAACCATTTTGAGAAATATTCCAATCTGTCTATTAAAGATGCATAGGTAGATTCTGGTCCTTTAACAGCTAAGCATTTTACTTCAGGATCACTGGCTTGTAGAGATGGAGATTGAATATCAGCTTGGAAATCCATTTCATGCCATAACATTTCTGGCCCATTCCACCATCTATCTTTCTTGATTATTTCTGTAGGACTAAGACCTCTGGAAGCGTCATCTGCTGGGTTACTTAAAGTGTCTATCTTATGCCACTGGCTAGGGGTGGTGTAGTTCCTAATCTGCTGGACTCTGTTTGCAACAAAGGTGTGGAATTTTCTTGCGTCATTGTTGATATAGCCTAGAACAACATTGCTATCAGTCCAGAAGAATTCTTCCATATCTTTGTACTCTAATTCTTTGCGAAGGATAGCACTGATTCTTGTAGATACTACTGCTGCTGTGAGTTCGAGTCTGGGTACTGTGATCTGCTTCAAAGGTGTGACTCTAGCCTTTGACATAACTAAGGAGCAATGTATGTTGTCAAATATATTTACAAGTCTGAGGTACGAGCATTCACCATAACCAATTAAGCTTGCATCGGAAAAATGGTGCAACTGTACCGACTTCAGGTCACCAAAGTTGTTCGGCTTATAACATCTGGGTATTTTCTTTTCTGCGAGTAGTTGAAGATCTTTTCTCCACTGTTCCCATCTATGGCGGTAATTGTCGGGTATATCATCATCCCAGTCAAACTTGTCTCTGCATAGATCCTGGAGGATTCGTTTACCAATTAGGACTACTGGGGAAACCAGTCCTAGGGGGTCAAATATCGAGCTAACTGTTGAAAGGATCCCTCTGCGTGTTATAGGGCTATCTTTTAGTTCTATCCTGAACTGAAAACTGTCAGACTCCACACACCATTGTACCCCTAGAGTTCTTTCTAATGGTAGCTGGTCCATGTTGATATCGAAGTCTTTGATACTCTTAACTCTTTCTTCTTTGGGAATGGAATCGATGACTTCCTTTGAGTTTGATAAGAATTTATGGAGATGAAATCCTCCTTGTCGACACATTTCTTGACTCTTCTTGATGAGATCAACTGCCTGGTTAGGTGTATCGACTGATTTAAGACCATCGTCTACATAAAAATCATGTCTAATAAAATTAGCAGCTTCTTTTCCATAGGTGTCTTCAAATCTATTTGCTGCTTCCTTTAATGCGTAGTTGGCACACCCTGGTGACGAAGTGGCCCCGAATAGGTGGACGGCCATTCTATAATCTGATACCTCTGTCAATGATTCACCGCTCCACCAGACAAATCTCAGTAGGTCTCTGTGGTCTGGGTTGACTCTTACTTGGTGAAACATTGCCTCAATGTCGCATACGAAAGCATAATTTTCTTGTCGGAATCTGGATAGGACACCTATCAAAGTATTGGTAAGATCAGGACCTTGAAGTAGTTGTTCATTTAAACTTGTGTTCATATACTGCAGTCGAAAACTACCCTCAGTTCTCCTGATTTCTTTGGAACTGCGTGATGCGGGATATACCATACTTGTTTCTTTTCTATTTCATCTGGAGGTACCACTTCTGCATGATTATCTTTTAGTAACTTCAGCATATAATCTTGGTATAAAGTCTTGTAGTTAGGATTCTTCTCCAGTCTTTTTCTCTGGCTAATCAAACGTTTTAAAGCCAATTCTCTATTATTTGGAAAGGATGTCTTTTCTTTTAATGGCAGTGGCATTTCAAAATGCCCATCTTGTAGGTGTATTCCATCTTTAATAGTTTTCAGGAACTTTGTGTCATTGAAGGAATATGGTCTTTCGTCACATCTATGGTCAATGAAATCCATGTTAAACATTCTTTCTAATGTCTCCATGTTAACTTTGTTGACATAATATTCTTCACCATATCCTTCATTATAGGAATTTTCTTCACCATTTATTGTTCCTATGACTCCCCAACCAAGATGAGTCTTCACACCATAAGGGTCATTCTCATTTCCAGGAGCAATCTCTATAGGTTTGATAGCCTGAATACAGTTGATTCCAATTAGTAAGCCTATTTCCACATCTTCTCTATATGGCATCAGCGACTGTGATACATCGGTGAGATGTGGCCATTTCGATACTAGGTAGTCTTTGGGAATCTGACTTCGTTTGGAAGGTATAGTATCTCTGGTATACAAGGTAGGTAAGTATATTTCTTTATCTTCAGTAGTTCCACATACCATTAAGCCATGTATCTTTTTCGTGGTTACATCTTCTTTTCCTAGTATGGTTGACAAAACTAGGTTGACTTCATGACCCTTGACCTTTAATTTTTCTGCAGTAGAGGATTTGATGAAAGAACAATCTGATTGATCATCTAGTAGGGCATATACCATTATTCTCTTATTCTTTTCTTCACTTGTGTAAAGCCATACAGGAACAATAAGTGAGTGGGTGTAAGTTGGCTCATGATAGTTGTCTGTACAAGTGTTTACTGAAACCTCCTTTTTAAATGTCTGTTCTTTTGATTTAGCAATGTAGTTGTCATAATGGAGGGAAGTAGGGTGACGTCCTTGGCATGTATCACACCTTTTTCTTGATCTGCAATTTGTCACTCCATGTCCTTGTCTAAGACAACCCCAGCATAAATTTTCTTTAATAACGAATGTCTTTCTGTCTTCAATAGGAATGGCTAAGTATTTCTTACAATCATTGAGATAGTGATCTGTACTTTTACAATATAAACATCCAATCTTCTTAGTTGGTGTTTTGTTCTTGTTTTCATCGACTTCTGACTTGAAACTGGAAAAAGATCTTTTTTGCTCTGTTTGTCTATTCTTATAAGAGTTGTTTCCCTTTGTTGAATTTTCTCTTTCTTTCAAACTGCTGATACCTGTTATTGGATTTGATGCGATTCTTGCTTCTTTTGACAGGAAATTGCAGAATGATTTAAATGATGGATATCCTCCTTTATAACATTTATCTTTAGGAATATCATCGTAAATGTCATCAGAATCTTGCCTAAGCTGGTTATCAACTATTCGTCCCCATCTTGAAACAATATATGTTGGAAGTTTCTTCAGAATCCTGCGGTTTTCTTCTGGGTCATCTAGAACCTTTAAATAGTCTGTTGATTCACTAGCAATGCTACATTGTTGAAGGAAATCAGCAAATTTTTGTAGTGAGGTGGCTTCATTCTGTATCTTTGGCCATTCGTGTATCTTTTTCCTGAATGATTCAGCAACTAGAAATGGGTCTCCAAATCTTTGTTTCAGGATACGTTTTGCTTTTATATTAGGCTTCTTTGTTGTCTAATGAAAGTATTCCACTAATTGATTCCTTAGCCTCACCAGCAGTGTAACGTCCAAGATAGTATAGTCTCTCAGCTGGATTATCTGTTCTACTTTCTATCAGTGCTTCAAATGATTTCTGCCATGTTGGATATTTCAAGGAGTCCCCACGGAATACCTCAGGCTCTGGTTTTGGTAGTGAATCTCTATCCTGCCTTTTAGTGAGAATGTTGGCTAGGGCTTCAATAGGATCTGTAGTACTGTAGGTAGGTGTAGGTACTAGCTCAAAATCATTCTTCGGTACAGGTCTCTGTTGTTGTTCAATGATAGCAGGTTCTATAGACCTATATTCAGTGTCGTGGTCATTTCTTATCATAGATTCGGGAATATGGGTAGTGGATTTAAGATCTAAACCAGTGTTTTCCCTTGTAATTTCAGAATCTAGCTGTTGATATAATTTTGATTTACCATCAGCTATAGTTAATTTAGTGTTTTATGTCTAATTGTTGTTCTTGGAAATGTAGGTCTATTTTAGCTCGTTCAATTTCTCTCTTCTTTATCATTGCATCAGCTTGTGCAGCTAGTTCGACTCTGAGTGAATCTTCCTTCAATTTAAGTGACTTGATACTTGATATACTTTGGATTGAGGACCGTGATGAATGAGATCGTGTATGAGCAGAGCGGTTCGAGGAGTGATGAGAAGAGCGGTGTGAGTGTTGACTTCTGTTATCAATGTTATCATCTAGTATTTTATCAAGTTTTTGATCACAATGTCTTAAAATCGTTTGTGTTTCGAGTTCTACACTGTCAAAATGTTTATTGTGAGCAATCTTATCTTCTTTGTCTAGATATTTCTCTACCTCGTAATTGTGCTCATAAAGCTCTTGAAAATAAAAGTTAATGTCATTAATAGTTTTTTGCACATCTTCTGGGCCTAATTCAGGTAATGTATCTTTAGCTTTGTCTATTAGTGCTCTCAATCTTTTTAATGTTGAACTGTATTTCTTTTCAGTACGTACTCTTTCTATTTCAGGTACTGGTATTGGTCTATCCGGATTAGAAGCCATGATATATTTTTTCTTTCAGGTAACACCATGAAGTAGTCAGCTAGTTTTTACTGTACGTTCTTCTAGCCTGAGAACGTGTACTATGGGTTTTTTATCAGGTGGTTTTTACGGGCAACGATATTGTCAACAGGCAACTTCTTTCATAAACCAATATGCCATCCGGTTTACCATACAATAACTAGTTACCATGTATCAACTTTAATTGCCGTAAAAACTGAAAATACAATAACAAAGGTCTTACACAATATCAATATAAAACATGTATTATAATAACCGTGTAGGCCTCTGAAGGCACACTAAATTTAATAGGTCGGGGAAACATTATTTCATAGGCTGAGTTACCTCCCTTGACTATGGCACACACGGCTTACAGCAGCTATAATAAAAGGCACGAATTTGGGTCGACACCGCCTGAATGCAAAATTCAGCGTGGAGTCTTATATGACCATAAAATAATAATGAGCAGCAAAACAACACATACAAATACACTCTAATACTATGCAAATATGATTCAATGATTTCTAGTTACCTAGTTCCCCGATTACTTGACCAAACGAAAGATAACTTAAGGCAAAATATCACCCTGCTTCTAAAACGGTGTAACTTTTCTTTGTACCAAGTTCGCATAAAATACAGATTTTGGATTAAGATATAGCATAAAATATAGACTCGAACAATAAAAGTAATCATGTCTAAAACTTGAAATAACAATTAAACGCAGGCGTTACAATATATATACAATAATAACAATATAATAATAATATATATGTTTTTGAAACTAAACAAAAATGCTATCAACCTGTAATTTAACAGAAACAAAAATAAAACACCAATGCTTAACAGTCAAATAAAATACACCCACCAGCAACTGTTGTTATCATTCAATTGACAATAATTGTCATCTGTATTTATACCCACTAACAGAAGTCATGACAATATACGATCACATATTCATGAATCGTATCTTTTACGCATCAAATGAAATTTCTTTTCATGTTTTCAATCAAAACATTCATTTTGCCACTTTGTTTCAAAAAAAATGCTTCCAACCCTTTAGCATCAGTTATCAAATGTTCCTTGTTAACCTTCAAAAGAAAATCTTTCATAGCATAATTGAAACTTTTTGATTAATTCCATTATCCTGCGTTCCATCTATTCGTGTCGTCATCGCAGACACAATTTTAGCCGTTTTGGTTAACATGTCGCATTTAGAACATCTTATTGTTGCTACATGTTTCACTGATTCATTATTAATGTCACTTGCACAACATGGACATTTTACTTTTAAATCACAATCTGTATCGTTCTTTCCAATATCATACAGATTGCCAAGAAGTTCATATTCTGTTTCTTCTATTACTGTTTGATTTCTACTTGTCAATTTATTCACATTATTTATTCTCCTCATAGCCACACAGTCTCTTTCGGCTTTTAGAAAAACCTTCCAGTTATCTGGTGACAAACACACCATTTCGTTGACTTCTGTTTCCGTTTGAATAGAACACGTGAAATAAGTGTTATTCTTTTCACTAATTTTAATTGGTGAAACATTATGAAACACCAGTCATTTCATTTTGATCAAATTTGAATTTCCTTTTTTTCTGGTGTTGAAGGTTGAGTCATTTTTTTCTGTTAACTCAAATATTAAAAACAACTCAAAATACAAAAATAACTAGAGCCGTACCAAAACGGCGCTGGGCAGTGCGTCATCCTGGAAATCTTTCATAAATCATGAGGCACTAAGTCTAAGGCAAATGGTTATGAACATTAGAAAAGTTATATCTAGAGAGATTTTCTTATTTTAAGGAATTAAAATAACTGTTTGTGGTCTGAATGCTTAAAAGAGTGACGATTGGTTAGTTTTCGACTATAGTAAAATTTCTACTTTGCTAGTTTCAGGGTTGGCTTGATAATAATAATAGTGACCGCTTATTACTGATGTTTACAGTTCGATGTTTGTATATCAATTGACTGAATGACGTGGCTTACACGGCTTTATAATGGGTCGGTGGCGGCCATATTTCTTCGGTATGGAGACTAAAAGTAGTAAATATGTCGATTAGTGTCGGATGGTTTGACTTTTTATTTTTATCAACATTTCTAGTTTAATTACAGCATGATAGCTTTAATAAAGATTTACAATTAAAATAGTAGTTCTCTCCCTTCAACTGTTTTGACGATAAATGTATGCGTTTAAAGTTAAAAATCGCAATTTTCAAATGACAATAGAACAGGAAGTAAACATTGAACAAATTGTACATACCATTGGATAGATAATCAAGGACAATAACCTTTCTTCAGGTCACAAGGTAAAAAAAGTCAAGGTCAAGTCTTTGAAATTTTGGAAATTACTTAAAACATTATACTGAGAAATAACAAGAAAGCAATATCGAATATCAAAAATCAAATAGCGTATTTTTGATGACAATCGACTGAGCTGTCCAAAAATACTACAATCACGAAAATCGCTCATATCCCTGAGGCCCGATTTTGAGTTGTACAAAAGTTGGTCATATCAATATGGCGGCTGATTTATTACATCCGGGTCAGATTTTATTAATAAATTGTTTCTATTACATCATTTCTAATATATTTCCGTCAAAAATTTTCAATTATCTTCAAAATTCCGGAAGTTGAAATTTAAATTTAAAAAGTGAATAACGTCAAAACCGGAAGTGATCTCAAAATTTTGAAAACAGATTTGAGTTTGCAATCAAAACATCTATCTACCTGTAACTTTTCAGAACGCTCAAAATAAAATTTGAAAAAAACACGCACAGTTACAATGGAACTTTGAACAAAATTTTGAAATTTTAAATCGCGCAATTTCAATAACCATATATAGTCCAGGCATTTCGTGAAAAAAAAGGGGCCAACCTCACACAAATTGCAACAGAAAGTCTGTTGACTGTTTTGTACCCAGAAATATATCCTTTATAACATATCAAAACTCTTAAGGAATCCAGGTGGCGGAAAGTTCAATGGCGGCCATTTTTCAAAATGGCCGCCATTTATATGATATTTCCCTTTATCTCTGCTTCTAAATAACATAGAGCTCTGATTTTTAGTGCTAAATATACATTTTTAGAGACAAGGAATCAGTTGAAACACATTTCAGTATTCGCAACTTGACCAAAGAGCAAAAACTGCAACCATTTTCCAAAATGGCCGCCATAAATCTGACATTTTTTGAATATCTCCGCTTCTAAATGACATAGAGCTCTGATGTTTAGTGCTAAATATACAATTTCAGTGACAAGGAATCAATTGAAACACATTTCAGTATTTTCAACTTTGCAAAAAGTCAAAACTGAAACCATTTTCTAAAATGGCCGCCATAAATCTGACATTGTTCGAATATCTCCGCTTCTAAATGACCTACACTTGATGATAATTGCTGGATGTAAGTTGTCTTGGGCCAGGGATCCATTGGCACACATTTCATTAAGCTAAACTTGACCAAAAAGCATAATTCTTTGCAAAAATGTCAACAATTGTTTTAATGATAATAAAAACATAATATGAACATTGTTTTATTATGTGAATTGTTCGACTCATAAGCAATACTCTCAATTATCACTGTCACATATGCCTACAAATTGGGTTAAGTTTGAACATGCCGACCCTCTTCAGTTAACACATTGTCATGCAGCTGATCACTTAATTTTCTGCTACTTGCTGCAGTCTAACAGTTGCAACAAAGTATGTTAAGAAGCTCTTCTGGAGCTGGTGGCTATAAATCAGTCTGCATGGGCACCACTCTACACTGCTTTACCGCCAACCCTAGTTCCTTGTAGCTCGCCAGCTGCAATGACACACAGGCTACGATATTTTGCTGGGCGGTATACTTTTTGGTTGAACATGAGAAGTGCTTGTGGTGACCTTCTACCATAACTGTTTATGTCGTACGTACCACGTTTAGTGGCTTTGCAGGCTTTCCATTGTAAAGGCATACCAGGGGGCTTTCTCTCCTGTTTCTTCAACATCATCGGTGGACGCTGTCAGTCTATTAAATACATTGGCTTGTTCACGGAAGTGTGCACTAGTTTTTAATTTGCTGATAAGCTCCCTTGCAAATGCCATACATACCAGAAGTGGTATCACTTCCCAAGAGAGCGTGTATAAATAATATGTGCTGTGATATATCATGACCTAACTGTTGCTTGACAGATTAAACATTAATTAAATCAATATACATAAAATGAATCTGTCATTTATTACACTCTAATACGTCGAAACTTTACTCCACTTCTACTACATTTGAAATATGCGTATGGCTTCGTGTATCTTTGCTGAGTGCGCTTGACCTTTTGGAAGCTGCTATCAAATACAAAGAATTCCCTCTTTGCTTTCGATGCCATACTTCAATCAATTACACAGAGAACAATCCATGAAAAAAATGACCAATCGGCCTTTATCAGAAAAATATTCCAGAACACCCACTCTTATAGCCTTACTAAAATAGCTATGCTTGGATGCAGATCAGCCTGAAATATCACCTGACAATGCAATGTAATGATTTCATTTTGATCACTGCAAACTCATGGAGCATACTGATGTAGTCTTGCTTGTTTGCTTTGTTTGCCAGGAATTGATCATTCTTCACCAAACATCACTTTTTTTCCACCATCCCCTCTCATGCGTCTTTGATGTGTTATCTACTTTGTTGTTGTACCGTCATAACCATGAAACACGACCGATGTCTGGCCATACTTCTTCTCGACATACTCTGTGTATTGCTTGCAGATACTATTGTATGCGTCCACGGACATTTTGGGAGCTATTTATTGGTAAAATATTTGGTTTGAGAGGTTAAAACTTGTGCTCTTGTCTCAATCTGGCTGACGGCGTCCACCGATGATGTCAAGGAACTAGGGTTGGCAGTAAAGCAGTGTAGAGTGGTGCCCATGCAGACTGATTAGCCACCAGCTCCAGAATAGCTTCTTAACATACTTCGTTGCAACTGTTAGACTGCAGCAAGTAGCAGAAAATTAAGTGATCAGCTGCATGTGTTAACTGAAGAGGGTCGGCATGTTCGAACTTAACCCAAGTTGTAGGTCTATGTGACAGTGATGACGTTTTGAATTGACATTATGTGTCGAACAATTCACTTAATAAAATAATGCTCATATTATGTTTTTATTATCATTAGAACAATGTTGTTGGCATTTTTGCAAAGAAAGGATGTCAATGGATCTCTGGCCCAAGAAAACGTACACCGAGCACGAAAAATCAGTGTATATGTCATTTAGATGCGGAGATATTAAAAACATGTCAGATTTATGTCCCCCATTTTGGAATATGGCGGCGATTTTGAAAAATTGTTGTAGTTTTTTCTCTTTTGCCAAGTTGAGAATACTGAAATGTGTTTCATTTGATTTCTTGTCTCTGAAAATAAAATTTAGCACTAAAAATCAGAGCTCTATGTTATTTAGAAGCGGAGATATTCGAAAAATGTCAGATTTTTGGCGGCCATTTTGGAAAATGGTTGCAGTTTTTGCTCTTTGGTCAAGTTGCGAATACTGAAATGTGTTTCAATTGATTCCTTGTCTCTAAAAATGTATATTTAGCACTAAAAATCAGAGCTCTATGTTATTTAGAAGCAGAGCTAAAGGGAAATATCAAGTAAATGGCGGCCATTTTGAAAAATGGCCGCCATTGAACTTTCCGCCACCTGGATTCCTTAAGAGTTTTGATATGTTATAAAGGATATATTTCTGGGTACAAAACAGTCAACAGACTTTCTGTTGCAATTTGTGTGAGGTCATATCATATATTGCCTGGACTAATAGAGTATTATATATCTCTGGAAAGAGTACATTAGGCACATTAAGAATATATAAGAATTTGTGACGTATGTAAATAAGGTCACGTGACAGAGCTGTTTAAAGTTGAAAATATCAAATTTCAAATGACAATAGAACCGGAAGTAAATATCGGACAACCGAAATGGATATATCATTTGATAGATCTAGTCAAGGGCAATAACTTTTGTTCAGGTCACAAGGTCAAAAAAGGTCAAGGTCACGAGTTACAAGTCTTTGAAATTTTGGCACTTTCTTAAAACGTTATACCGGAAATGAGCAAAAAGCACAATCAAACATCAAAAATCGATTTGCGTATTTTTGGGGGCAGTCGACTGAGCTGTCCAAAAATACTATAAATATGAATTCCGCCGATAACCCTGAGGCCCCATTTTGAGTTTTACAAAAGTTGCTCATATCAATATGGCGGCTTATCTGTTACTTCCGGGTCAAAATTTTTTAATTTCTTGTTTTTGCATTATCATTTGAATCGTATTGCTGAAAAAAAATTTCAAATAACTTCACAATTCCGGAAGTTGAAATTTTAACTTTACGAGCCAATAACGTCAAAACCGGAAGTGATATCGAAATTTTGAAAATTGTATTTTTATAACAATCAAAAGGTCTATATGCTTGTTTATTTTCAGATTGATCGAAATAAAATTGTAGAAGTTGAAAAATTCATCAATTTCAAACCAAAAAAGTTAGCTTCAAAATTCAAAATTTGTAATGTCTTCAAGAAGCCGAATTGTAGCTTTTGGTTTTTTCAATTAAACACAAAAAATCCGATTAGAATTGAATTTAAAATAGAGTAGGAAAGTCAAAAATTCTAAAAGACACTTATGTATCCTACGTCATTTCCGGTTGGATAAAAATGCGTCAAATTACATTTAAAAAATTTAGTTTTTCGAGTTAAGAAAAGAGATCATATCAGTATATATGTGGCATTTGCAGTTTTGGCTGTGTACTCTGACCAGAATTCGAAGAAAAAAAAAAAAAAAAAAAAAAAAAAAAAAACATTCTGAAAACAAAGCAGTGCGTTCGAAATCGAACGCACTGCAATGAAATAACCCTTTGATTTTACCCATAATTACTTCCCCTCAAGGCTCAAATATCCAAATTGCTGATATGAAGATGGAAGTAGAAACATTTTGAAAACGAACAAAAAAAAAAACTACTGTCGTTTGCGTTGTTAATAAATGTACACCTGAGGCATAAGTAAGCAATTCCCCTCCCAAAAAAGTGAATCAGTACCCTTTGACAAACAAATAAGCAACTTCGGTTTAGTACATTTGTGCCTTAGTACTATAAACCATTGCATTGGCATTTTAAATATACGTAGACACTATTTTTCAACAATGACTTTATTTTATTGACAGAATGTCAAAAACCTGTGCTCACACCACAAATTGTTCAAAAAAAGTATCTTGTTCGTTCCCAGCAAATATCGCAACATCGGCTCAATCTCGGCACGTCAGCATCGTTTTACAATCTCGACCCGACGGCGGCCCTATGTCGGCTATATATATGCTGATTTATGTCGGTTCAGACCATATCGGCCCTATGTTGGGCCTATTATAGATATAGACGATCTATCTCACGATGTCAAGCCGAAATCTTGCCGACATCGGTTCATTCGTGATTTATGACCATTATCCGATGTGACATTTTTATCATTACTAAAGCAAAAACTTATATCGGGCCTATGTCGGCATTTGATAGTCAATAGATAAGCGATTTGACTATATCGGGCCTATGTCGGACCTATTTTACATATAGACGATCTATTTAACGATGCCAGACCGAAATCTTGCCGACATCGGGTCATTAGCGGTTTACGACCAACATCCAATGTGACATTTTTATTTCTTACTGACGCAAAACTGATATCGGGACGACGATGTCGGCATTTGATAGTCAACAGGTAAGCGATTTGACTATATTGGGCCTATGTCGGACCTTTTATGTGACACAAACTGATATCGGAACGACGATGTCGGCATTTGGGCATATGTCGGACCTATTTTACATAATAGACGATCTTTCTCACGATGTCAAGCCGAAATCTTGCTGACATCTGGTCATTCGCGGTTCACGACCAAAATCCGATATGACATTTTTATTTTTACTGATGCAAAAAAGATATCGGAAAGATGTCGGCTTTTGATAGTCGATAGATAAGCGATTTGACTATATTGGGCCTATGTCGGACCTATTTTACATAAATACGATCTATCTCACGATGTCAAGCCGAAATCTTGCCGACATCGGGTCAATGGCGGTTCACGACCAACATCCGATGTGACATTTTTACTTTTTACTGACGTAAAACTGATTCGATGTAGACATTTGGTAGTCAATAAATAAGAGATTTGACGATATCGGGCCTATGTCGCACCTATTTTGCATATAGACCATGTAACTCACTATGTCAAGCCAACACCAGGCAGTTAACGCCAAACAACCGATGTGAAATCGAGTCTGTAGAGTCGACATAAGGTGGTACATAACCTCTACATTTTAAATGGAATGTTTATGTTGTACATACGATTAATCTTAGATTTGTATCGACCAACAAACACCAATATTTTAATTAATTCAAAACAACACATAAATGATATTATTTTTCTACCTAACAATATACATAACATATAAAAAAAACAACATTTGTATGTAACAACTTTTCATATCATTCCTTATGACAAACACTTTGTATTAACTAAGCCTACATTCTTACCTCATTGAAGAATAAAAAAACATTGCACCAAAACAAATGACCCATCAACATAATCATACTAATTGACAACAATAATAATAATAGACAATGTTACCCAAATTTCAAAAATATTTCAAAATCAATATAACAGTTTCATATTTATCCTTTAGAATACACTATGCAAGATAACTTAACTAAAGTTTTATTACTCATTAAAACAACACTATCGAAATTAAAAAAAAAGCTAATAACAAACAGGATGTACATCAGTCGATAGTCGATAGATAAGCGATTTGACTATATTGGGCCTATGTCGGACCTATTTTACATAAATACGATCTATCTCACGATGTCAAGCCGAAATCTTGCCGACATCGGGTCAATGGCGGTTCACGACCAACATCCGATGTGACATTTTTACTTTTTACTGACGTAAAACTGATTCGATGTAGACATTTGGTAGTCAATAAATAAGAGATTTGACGATATCGGGCCTATGTCGCACCTATTTTGCATATAGACCATGTAACTCACTATGTCAAGCCAACACCGGGCAGTTAACGCCAAACAACCGATGTGAAATCGAGTCTGTAGAGTCGACATATGGTGGTACATAACCTCTACATTTTAAATGGAATGTTTATGTTGTACATACGATTAATCTTAGATTTGTATCGACCAACAAACACCAATATTTTAAAACATAATTTTAACATTTGGCATAATATTTTTGTTACCCAACAATCATAACGGAATTGAATATTATAATATACATAATTATGATCATATCGGGTGTACCAAATGTTAAATGGGAAGTATCTGCTGGTGAATTCATAATTCTGACAGTTTTAATTCAACATATCTTTGTCAGTTGTAACAAATCCCAGAATCTGTCAGGATGAAGGGAGTTTGTTATCAATCTATAAATATAAGGACCCTTTCAACATCAAACCTGCAATGCTACAAAATTGGAGAGAAATCAAAACACACAAATAAACAACAATACTTTTATTTGCAAACGCTAAAATGAAACAAATCAAACAGGTATCTCCCCAGATTTTCCAAACATCTGTATTTAGCTTATTCCAAACTATAATTCTGGAATTAAACTATAAGCTTATTAATTATTATTATTAATATTAATTTATTATTATATTATATACGTAAGTTTTATTATCTTACTCTTATATTTGAGTATACGAGGTTTGTAACTTAAAGTTACGGTACTTATTTTATATTATTATTGTTTCATAAAAGTTATAAATGTTGATATTTAATTATGATTGTTTATCTGATCTTGGAGAAATGTTTCTCCAAGCTTTAAGATTAAGGTTTCTCCAATTTTAATATTTCTCCGACGGTTGGGGATTTTCTCCAACGGTTGGGGTTTTCTCCAACGGTTGGGGGTTTTCTCCAATGGTTGGGGGTTTCTCCAACGGTTGGGGGTTTTCTCAAACGGTTGGGGGATTTTCTACAACCTTAATCTTTCCCCAATTTCGAGATTGGGTATTTTGACTTTCTCCAACACTTGGGGATTTCCCCCAACGCTTGGGGACTTTCTCCAATGGTTTGGGGATTTTAATCTTTCTCCAATTTCGAGATAGGAGATTTTCTCCAACTATGTTATTTAAGGAATCCTTTTGGATGATGATTAAACCTTAATTTATTCAGTCTTATATTTTTCCCCAATTAGATTATTTCCCCATCTCCAATATTGAGATTATTTACTTACTTTGTCAGAGAGGTCGATCTGCTTGGAGAAACTCATTTTAGTCTTAAAGCTATCATGCTCTAACTTAGCTAAGAATAATTATGTAAAAAAAATAATTAAGACTGTCCGTCCGCCATATTTACTATAATCAGTCGCCATATTTGTTAAAGAAATATGGCCGCCACCCACCCAGTATAAAACCCAGGTAAGACACGCCCATCAATCAGTTGGTTGTCAGATCTCGGCAGGTCAAGATCAAATCTCACAGTGAAACCAACCAACCTTTTCTTTGACGTAAACAAACAATAATGGATATTGAGGTTAGATCAAATTTCACGATCGTAATGAAATCAGGATTATTTTCAAATACATTATACATGATCATGCATGTATATTTATAAACCATATCCGTGCTCGTGAAATATTGTCTATTGCTGTTCATAACAAATTGTGACTATACTAGATTTTTATTTACAAAACAAAATATATAATCACACATTATGTACTCGTGTTTATTTGGAAAATGATAAATAAATAATTATTCTATTGAGTAACATTCTGATTTTTCAGATCAAACTTTTCTTACAGATTATTTCATTGTTGCAGATAAAATGCTGCCCATGTGTAAACAGAGGAAAATGTATTTGAATCAACTTTTACTCCACATTCTTTACAAAATGAGTTCTTTATTAGGTCGTAAAGTTTTCCCTCCAATACTATAAACCGTCTCTGTTTTAGTATACATGTATCTCTCTCTCTCTTGGTGAAATTTGTCTTGATCTCTGAAATTTTTACAATAATCTTTTGATATAACCATAGAATTAGAAACTATTATACTTCTATGATATAACAGAATAAAAAAATTGTATAAATGCAAAAAAAATATGATAAATGTATTATATTTTATGTCATAGTTTGTTTATAATAATAACAATAACTGTGCAGAATAAAACAATCTTATCTTACAAATTTTGAAAGAAATTCTGGTTTTCTATCTCTTCTTCATCATTATCATCATTATAACACTAAAGTGATCATTGTCATCACACAGAACATCATCAATATTTTCTGAATGTTCTGGTCGATCGTATGGGTGTGTAGATTTGACACCGTACTGCTCGGAAAAAATACTGTCCATAATATTTTTTTCTTCTTGTTCCTAGAAAAAAAACGAAAAATTTAGTTACAATTTATATCACAAACGTAGAGAGTAAGTTATTTTAAAATTTCCCTAATAATAACTTTGTGACAAATAAGAGTTACTTCCCTTATTTCCCACCAAGCAGACTACACAGAGATATATCAATGTAACTAACTAGTTTACATTATAATTGTATGCTATTATCATAATTATATTTCTAAAATATTGGAAATATTTATCCTATGCATCAATATCAATCAGAATCTGTACTACATATGCCAAATGAAAACATTGAAATGACTCTTTTCATAAGCCTCAAAGATTATCATTTGTATATACATAAAGAAATAATCGTGGTACAAAACACAGGTAAGTCTGTTTTCTTATCAGAAGTACACGTCTGCAGCTGCATTGTGCATATAATATGATACATTAGTGAGTATTTTGCAAATTGAGAAACGTGTTTTGTATTTTCTTACCTGAGTCTCCATTTTTATTGTTTTGAAAGGCGAGGTTGACTAGTTTCAAGCTAAGTTGGTTTCACTGTGAGTGTCGTTCATCGATGTTGATAGTTTGAAGTTCGCGTATCAACTGGACGATGGGCGTGGCTTACCTGGGTTTTATAGTGGGTTAGTGGCGGCCATATTTCTTCAGCAAATATGGCGGCTGCTAGTGGTAAATATGGCGGACCAATGGACTTATTTTTTAAAAAAAATAATTATTTTTAGCTAAGTTAGAGCATGATAGCTTTAATGAGAGTGTAGCATGGATTACGCGTCCTTTATTTATTACGTCACTGCGGACGTCACGGTAAACAATGCGCGTTCGTGTTGTCGTGCTTAGTTCAGCTTATTTTACGGCTTTTACAAGGACATGGGTTAATCTCAATCTGTTCTTTTATTACAATTAGAGTAGATAACATTATTCAGTATGGGTCTGTATGTAGGAATTTTGGGGTTAACTTTCTGTGAATAAGAAACAGATAAAAAGGAGACAGAACGGCACAGGAATCGAACTTCCGCTTTCGCTATGATGTCATTATATAAACATAGCGACCAGAAAATATGGCGGTGTGCGTGGTTTTCACGAATGGTCTAGAAAAAGTGATGAATCCATTAAATTAACGATAATTTCTAATCTAACTTTATGCAAACATGCATATGAAACATGTTTAGTTTATGTGGTGTAGGAAACCATAAATGTCATTCCATATTTAACTATGAGAATCTTCATTTTAGATTGATAAAAAAATAAAGGCGCCATTTTTATGTTAGCTTAGAACTTAGATCTAGAGTGAGTAGAGTGCTTAGAGGCTAAATCGTTACATTGCCCCCCTTTTCTTTAAACATTCGTCCCGAATGTATTTATAGTTTTAACTTTTATTTACAACATTTCTATTATTATTTATTACAGAAATATTTCTATTTTCAGATTTGCTATAAGCTAAATATTATTGAAACATTAACAACAACATCCAGTGCCACTATTGGCTATGGAATAATATGGACTTCAACAAAAGTTTTTCAACTGAATGTCCTTGCTAAGAGCACGATTCTCCTCTGTCAGTCTTACCTCTTTCTCACAGAGTTTTTCATGCGACAAAATTTGACGAACTGGAAATCTATATTGAGTAGCGAACATAGCTTGAAGTTTCTTATCCTTTTTGTCCTGTGTGTACAGTTTTTTTTTTTTTTTTTGTCTTTTTTAGAAAGCAGCGATGAACGAAACGACTGCATAACAATATTCTCAGAAGACTGTTTTGCAAGGCTACACAACCACCTTTTGGCATCCTCAAATGCGAAATTTCCCTTTTCACAAAATAATTCTACCTCAGCCACCATCATTTCTGTCAGCAGAATAGCAACCTCCTGTTGAGGAAAACAGTTAAAAGATCAGAGTGCCAATTTCCCAACCAATTTTAAAGGAATACTACCTTTTAGAATGGCCAATAAAGCAAAATTCTCAAAAATGGTGAATAAGAGTTTATTATATTCATTAGGCAACTTGTCTGGAGTCATAATGATACTGTATAATCTGTTAAATCCAGAACTACTTTATATATTTTAATTACTACGTAATATACAAAATATTAAGCGTATTATCAAACGTTTTTCAGTAATCAGTAATTTAATGGAAAATTAATTCCAAATTATGAATAAAAAGTAAATCGATGCGGGACAAAAGATTGAAAAATTTTGTTTCATGTAAAACGAAGTTGGATTTTTTAAATAAAAAGCGCTAGGCTAAAAAACGCCTGAAGTCAAAACAGGAAAAAGTATGCCTATTATCGAATTTTTAAAGTTTCAAAATGCGCAATTTTAAATTGAACATACAGTGTCATATATCATTTTAAATAGTACATCAAGCATAGTGAGATTCAAAACGGATTTTTGATGTGTGTAAATTAGGTCACGTGAAGTTTTTTTGAAGTTAAAAAGCGATATTGTTTAATCAGAAAACAGTATATAATATATTTATTATACATCCATGAAAGCTGAGTGAAGTTAGTTCGTTATTGGTTATTCGCGAATAACGAATTTTGTCGTTATTCGTTATTCTCTGATATAGTGGGGCGGATTAGCACAACAATCATGCAAATAATGGCACAAACATGAAATTTGTAAGAACATGATTTTATGTGTATTTATCATATAAAGAGGGTAGCTAAGAAAATAATCCAAGATGGCGGTCATTTTTCAAGATGTCAGCCAAATAGTAGGGTAACGTACCACAACAATCATGCAAATAATCATACAAGCATGAAATTTGTAAGAACATGAGTGTATGTGTATTTATCATAAAGAGGGTAGCCAAGAAAATAATCCAAGATGGCGGTCATTTTTCAAGATGTCTACCACGTGAGCTGCTCCTAGATCACTCTTGCTTAAATGTATTAGTAGTTACCAGAGTGGCATGGTCATACAATTATTATTTGTCTAGCTTAACCTGACAATTGGAATGTTAATATCAAGCAAGAAGGAGCATTTAACCAAAATCACAGTAGAAAAACAACCTAATATGAAAAAGGTGAAAAACCAATAACGAATAACGAACAAACTTCACAATTTTGTCGTTATTCGCTGATATAGTGGGGCGTATTAACACAACAATCATGCAAATAATGATACAAGCATGAAATTTGTAAGAACATGATTTATGTGTATTTATCATATCAAGAGGGTAGCTAAGAAAATAATCCAAGATGTCGGTCATTTTTCAAGATGTCAGCCAAATAGTAGGGTAACGTACCACAACAATCATGCAAATAATGATACAAGCATGAAATTTGTAAGAACATGAGTCTATGTGTATTTAACATATAAAGAGGGTAGCCAAGAAAATAATCCAAGATGGCGGTCATTTTTCAAGATGTCTACTACATGAGCTGCCCGCAGATCACATCTTGCTTAAATGTATTTGTAGTTACCAGAGTGACATGGTCATACAAACTGTTATTATTTGTCTAGCTTAACCTGACAATTGGAATGTTAATATCAAGCAAGAAGGAGCATTTAACCAAAATCACAATAGAAAAACAACCTAATATGAAAAAGGTGAAAAACCAATAACGAATAACGAACAAAATTTCACAATTTTGTCGTTATTCGTTATTCGCTATTCGAACAAACTTCACAATTTTGTCGTTATTCGCTGATATAGTGGGGCGGATTAACACAACAATCATGCAGATAGTGATACAAGCATGAAACTTTGTAAAAACATAACTTTAAGTGTATTTATCATATCGCGGGGGTAGCCACGAACAAGATTTAAGGCCTACCGTCCACCTGTCGGGCTATTAAAAAACAACAGTCCAGAACGTTCACTATTTCACCGTTTCGTTGCCATCTTCTGACCGTTCTCACCGGGCGCATACCGGGTGTTAAACATTTTGGCCGTTTTCATACCGGGCCCAAACCGGGCCTATACCGGGTCTCGAACGTGTGCACCGGGTTTGTAGCAGCCACGTAACAGACATATAGCGTCCCCTCACCGCTCGGAGCGAGTCCCCGGTATCAAAACGTTCATGACACGTTCACAACCCGCTTAATACCCGTTGCATACGGTGGATTTTGATACATGCCCAAAACTTTCGCCGGGTCCCACCGGCCACAAGTAAGCGGCAACGCCCTATGAACGTGTTGCCCGCTTAGATAACGAACCACCGTGTGCCCTCGCCGTTCTCCACCGTCCGCAGACATTTTCGCGCACGGTGGCACACGGTAGGCCTACACGGCAGAGTGTGAGAGCCGCTTTAGTGTTAATGGAATTGCAAGAACCACAGACATCGGAATGAAAATTGGAATTGTAAAGTGATGCTATCCCCGATACACATAAAAAATGAAGAAAACTTCTTTACAATCCCTTCAAGACAAACAACAACATTAGGTTCATTATTAGTTATTATCTAAAAATAAAGAATAAATTGTGAATTTTTTTCGTTATTCGAGATCAATTGTGAAGTTTTTTCGTTATCCGTTATTTGTTTTTCATTTTTTCAATGTAGGTTAATATTGTTCTGCTGTCGTTTTTTTTGGCTAAATGCTCCTACCTGTTATCAATATTAACATTCCAATTGTCAGGAGTTATTCTTAAAAACAGAATAAAGAATCAATTGTGAAGTTTGTTTACTCGTTATTCGTTTTTCACTTTTTTCTAATACGGTTGTGAACCTACTGTCATTTGTACATGGAAATAGTACCGTCGCCCCTGTCTGTCTGTCCGTCGGTCCGTCTGTTCACATTTGTTGTATGCAAGATAGAGGCCACAGTTTCTAACTATTCTTAATGAAACTTGGTATGCATGTATATATCGATTTGATCTTGGTCAATTTCCAAATTGGCAAATTTCGGATTAACAGTTTTTTAGTTATTGCCCTTGACTTCGTAAAAGCCGTCAGATTGGGCTTGTATGCAAGATAGTGGCTACAGTGTTAATCAGATCTGAATAAAACTTGCTATGCATGTGTATATTGATAAGTTCTCAGTAAAGTACGAATTTTGCATTAATCGGATGAACTTATTTTGAGTTACTGTCCTCGACTTAGTAAAAACGCGTCACATTTAGGCACGATATAGGCTATAGTTTTAATCCGATCTTAGTGCAACTTGGTATGCATGTATATATTTATGAAATCTAAGTCTAGTAGGAATTTAGCATTAATCGGATTAACTTTTTTGAGTTATTGCCTTTGACTTGACAAATTTGGCTTGTATTTCTCATGAATGTGCTGATTAGAAAGACAATATCATTGTTTTGATTGCTAGCATGTGCGTATGTTACCATGCCTGGCAAGCTGTTTGGTTAAATGCTTCTACCTGCTATAAATATTAACATTCCAATTGCATGAATTGTTATTATCTGTCTTAAAGATGAAGAGATCGTCTCCTGACAATTGACCATCCAAATCAGGTAACTACAAATACATTTCAGCAAGATATAATCTTCAGGCAGCTCATGTGGTAGACATCTTGAAAAATGACCACCATCTTGGATTTAATTTTCGTAGGTACCGCCTTGATATGTCTTAATATACATAAAGCCATGTTATTACAAACTGTTATGCTGGAATCAGTAGTATTACCATTCTTGTGGTCAGGTGCCTCACTATTTGACAGACATCGTGAAAGATAGTTGACCACGGCCATATACGCCTAACGAAAAAGTCGAAAAAGGAAAAAATTTAATCAGGAGAAAACTAAACTTTCTCAAACCTTTCGATTTAGGTCCAATAACATCCATTTTAAGTTTCATCAAAATCGGTTGAAAACTAAGAGAGTAATAGCATATTTAAGATTTGGGGCAAGGGCAATAACTCTGCTTGTAACGATCGAAAATAGCTCAAATTCGAACTTGATCTTCGTTTTCTGAATATATATACACATATCAAATTTCATTTGATTCCGTCAAAAACTCTAGTTTTTAGAGCGTTTACAAGCAAATGTTGATGGACGGACCGACGGATTTGGGGCAAGCGCTATAACTCTGCTTCTAACAATCGAAAATAGCTAAAATTCGAACTTGATCTTCGTTTTATGAATATGTATACACATATCAAATTTCATTTGATTCCGTCAAAAATTCTAGTTTTTAGAGCGTTTACAAGCAAATGTTGCTGGGCGGACCGACGGATTTGGGGCAAGGGCAATAACTCTGCTTCTAACGATCGAAAATAGCTCAAATTCGAACTTGATCTTCGTTTTATGAATATGTATACACATATCAAATTTCATTTGATTCCGTCAAAAACTCTAGTTTTTAGAGCGTTTACGAGCAAAAGTTGACGGACGGACCGACGGACGGACGGACAGGGGTGACTACAAAATACGTCCTCATAGAGAGATGAGGGCGTATAAAAATGGCCTCCATCTTGTATGTTGTTTGTAGCTATCCCCTTGATATGATTCAATAAACCAAAATCTATGTACGTACAAAGTTTCATGCTTGAATCAATATTTGCATGATTGTTGCGGTAAGTTACCTTACTGATTGGCAGAAAAATGGCAGCCATCTTAAATGTTGTTCGTGGCAACCCCCTCGATATGATAAATACACTTAAAGTCATTTACAAATTTTCACGCCCCACTATATCAGCGAATAACGAATAACAACAAAATTGTGAAGTTTGTTCGTTATTCGTTTTTCACCTTTTTCAAATAAGGTTGTTTTTCTACTGTGATTTTGGTTAAATGCTCCTTCTTTCTTGATATTAACATTCCAATTGTCAAGTTAAACTAGACAAATAATAACAATTGTAACATAAATGATGTTTTTTCCTTTGATGTTTTTGAGAAATAATTTGCTTAAAAGGGACCAGTCTTCATTTTTATTGGTTGATTTGGGTCTTGAATATATTTAAGTATCCTTCAGAAGCACTAGAAATGCGTATTTCCTTCAAATATACCTTAAATTATACATTTCTCCTTATATTTCTATAGATGACTTTTCTATATATTGCATAGTATCGCTAATGTGTAGTAGGGCATTATAACTTTCAAATGCTAATAATTATGGATACACATGGATTTGAAGGCTCAAATTTCAATGGTGAGTTGTGATAACCAGTACTAAATTGCTGAGCTAAAAAAATCCCCGTTTCTGAGACTTATCCAAATCGACCCGCGAAAATGAAGCCTGTGCCTCTTTAAAATGTGTGTTTGAGGAAAACTGTGGTGTATAAACAGCAAATTTGTGTTATTGCATTCTTGGGTAATTTGACATAAAAGCCATATAGAATCTAATAGGAAAAATGAGTGAAATAACCAACTAAGTTATTGCACTCGCAGTAGCTCCGCCCCTTTTTGGAAAGACATCCCCTTTGCAGACGAAAATGAAACGTGCACGAGCTTCAATTTCATTGGATTAAAGAGTAACGTGATCGATGCTGTCATAACTTTTAAGCTGTCAATCATATTTATGTTACAAGTAATATATACCACGTGACTTACTCATTAACATATTTAAACAAACTCATCCTAACGGATTCGTGTGTTTAAATATGTTAACTCGTAAGCACCGTGGTATATATAGTACTTGTATGACCATGCCACTCTGGTAACTACAAATACATTTAAGCAAGATGTGATGTGCGGGGAGGTCATATGGTAGACATCTTGAAAAAACCGCCATCTTTGGTGTTTTTCGTGGTAAATACACATACACTCATGTTCTTACAAATTTCATGCTTGTATCACCAGTTGCATGATTGCTGTGGTAAATTACCCTACTATTTGGCAGACATCTTGAAAAATGGTCGCCATCTTGGATTATTTTCGTGGATACCTTGATATGATAAATACACATAAAGTCATGTTCTTACAAAGTTTCATGTTTGTATCACTATTTGCATGGTTGTTGTGGTAAGTCACCCTACTATTTGGCAGACATCTCGAAAAATGGTCGCCATCTTGGATTATTTTCGTGGATACCTTGATATGATAAATACACCTAAAATCATGTTCTTACAAAGTTTCATGTTTGTATCACTATTTGCATGATTGTTGTGGTACGTTACCCTACTATTTGGCAGACATCTCGAAAAATGGTCGCCATCTTGGATTATTTTCGTGGATACCTTGATATGATAAATACACCTAAAATCATGTTCTTACAAAGTTTCATGTTTGTATCACTATTTGCATGATTGTTGTGTTAATCCGCCCCACTATATCAGCGAATAACGACAAAATTGTGAAGCTTGTTCATTATTCGGTATTCCCGAATAACGAATAAATTGTGAAGTTTGTTCGTTATTCGTTATTCGCGAATAAAACTTCTTCATCTCTCAAGTAACATTGACCTTTTCTGTGAGCCATGTTGCCTAGATCTACAACTTAAACCTAATCCTGATGCCTAAGTCACCATGTGACATGCGCAAATATACATATTGATGATTTGAAAGATCTGATTGGTTGATTGACTTATGTGGTTTTGATATTTAAATGTGTCTCTTATCATAGAATGTTGTCATGGAGCTAACTTAAATCATCAAAAATGTGACTTAGGCACTTATGTTATGATCGTGACGACTTGGTAATCGAAGAGTTCGGACAATTTATGTCTGAAAAACACGCCAAATTTCCTTTTTGTAATCTGAATATTATCTGTTTTGCATGCATTCCATTTCAGATACAATTGAACCATTGCTAGACTATTGAAAGTCGTAGATGAGTATTCAGGGGGGAAAGGCAAGGAGAGGCGATTATGATGAAGAACTGCAAATTGATAAAACTGAACCCGTGAAAGTGACTATTAATGACCGCAATTATATACAGTCAAACTTGGTCCAACGGTCACCTGTATTCAGCACCACCCTTTAATGAAAGGCCACCCAAATTACATTCCATATAATTTTCAACCAAATTTACCTCTATTCAACACCACCCTCTTGACGCGGCCAGCGGTCACCCTTTTCTTGACAGTGAACATGTGTCACCCTGCAATCAGCGGTCATTTTCCTTAATCCTTGTTAATCCCATTAATTAAACTAACAGTTAATTACTGCAAAACAGATTCAACTTTGTCTATAATCCTTGAATTTTACTCATACACTGATATAATGAGGCCTAATGTTGTAAATGATTATTAAAATAAGTAATGAAATATTCAAAAGTGTATAAGAGACTTGTTTCAAATAATATTTTTATATAGGACATCGCTAATGCTATTTAAATTGCTATTGCTGTTTTCCTTTAGTGCATGTACATATAGTTACAAATTACAAACTTAACTATAAGCATTCCCTTGATTGGCTGCTTAACACAAGTTATACTGTATATTGTTTTGAGAATAAATGTTCAAATGTAACTATTGGAGTGCTAATTAAACTATTGGCGTCTAAAGTATGACCACCACTCATACTATTGGAGAGCAATTTTGGTTTAATTTTCTTCTATACGGGTACCTTTGTTTTTATAATTTATAGATATGATGGAAGTTTTCGTATTATCTGTTAGTTGTTCTGATAAATATATGTTATTGATGGTATCCACAAGGTCATTCTTTAAAAGTTCCCAGAAGGTGACATAGAACATCCTGGGGATTTATTATTTTTGATATCTGGAACAGCTTCTGTATATAGGTTAGAGCATATAAGTGTGCCCTTGTTTAGTTTTTCTTCTAATAGTTTTAATTAATTTTGCATAGTAATTATTTAATAAATTTGTATTACTGATATCTATGATCAGGCGAGTTTCAATGTCCATAATAAGTTGTTTAATAGTGATAATTTCATTGTTTAGTTTTAATCTCATATGTTTTGAATATTGTATGGTGATTCAAATCTAGTTGGTTATCATGTTCAGACTTGTTTTGTTGATGGTAAAGCCAGAAGTCTGACATTTGTTTTTGAAATGCTATATCATTTAGTATAGAAGTGTTAATTTTTCGTTTTTTTCAGAAATTAGATGTAAACCATGAAGACAATGAGGTTTTAATTATTTCTACTGATGAAAGAGATATTAGCACCAGTTCTGACCTTGAGGATGAGGAATCATTAAACAATGAACATGGGTTTGTTACTTCTGAATCAATGTTAGATACATCCCTACGAGTTCATGATTATTTCGGACAACAATATGTTATAAACCATTCTACCATCAGGAATCAGTATATTCAACACCATTAAGTACAAGATCAATTGCAACCCAAACAGAAGATGGTTGTGTAGTTTCTTGTTTTCAAGATGTTGAGTGTCAGACTGAGACTAGCTGTGTTGATGCAAGTGTACAGTTATCACTTCCATTATTAACATGATGACATCAACTCAGATGCACAGAAAGTTTTATTTTATACAGGCATTCCAGATGGCAACACGTTTGATGCATTGTTTGACGAAATAAAATCTGACGCAGAAGAGAGAGTTGCAAGGGGAAGTGGAACAAGCAATGGATGTGGTGGTCGACCTCGCATTTTACGGTGTATAGATGAGTTTTTTATGGTATTGATGCGAATAAGATTGGGTCTCCTGTTAGAGGACTTGGCATTTAGGTTTTGTATACAACAACAATCATTAATGTATAGTGAATACAAATCACATATGACCTGGAAATCTTTAATAGGAATTAGTCCAGCAGGCACTGTTACTTATGTATCAGATCTTTGGTGTGGGAGCATCAGTGACAAGCAACTTGCCATAGAAAGTGGGTTAGTTGAACTCTGTGAACCAGGAGATTCTATCATGGCTGATAAGGGCTGTACCATTTCCGATTTGACCACCCCCAGGGGAATAAATTTGATTATACCTCCTTTTAAGAAAAAACAGTTAAAATTTTCAAAACATGATGTCCATAGAACAAAAGAAATTGCAAACGCACGTATTCACTTAGAGCGGCAGATGGAAAAAATTAAGAATTTTCGTATTGTTCAAGGGGTTATTCCCACTTTCCCGGCAGATTATCCGGATTACATTTTTCTAATCCGGATTAGTTGGGTTATAAGGATTAGTCGGATTTAAGCCGATAAAATTCTGCTAAGAGCTGATCTTTTGTATTTCTTTGCATTTTATTAAATATAATTATGTACCATACACAACAGTACTATTCCTATCACTATGGCTAATCGGGCATAAAAAATATGGCGATTATGTGCCAGATTAACAAACTTAAAACCCCCTTAAGTCCCAGAAACTAGATTTAGATCTGCTGATTGATCTTGAATATTTTTATTTTATAATAGATTTAGGCTTTAATCAAGAATTTGTTTTGAGAGATTGTAAATAAGTTTTCTTTTGGCAACATTCAATTTTCAAACAGATGTCTGTTTGAATGGTAACAAAATCGGGTGCAACAGTTCATTTCTCTTTGCAATGTCATATCTTCCTAAAAAAGAAACAAGATTGATGAGCGTATTTTCCTTCATGGTTCTAAAAACTAAGTACATGAAATTGATCGCACAAAAGGGTATGAATCTGGATGATGCCCTGCTGGTATCCGGCCTGGGTGTGAAATTTCTACTTGTACGTACATGGTATGTCAATAGATGATTCCTCTAAATGATCTTCATCTGAATTTCCGATTCCTTCACCAGTCTCTTCTTGGCCATTCTCTGTGCAATTGTTGTTATTGTCAATGGCCGATTCCTGTGAATGCTTGAGATTCATTTGGTATGTGTCCAAGTAAAGCATCTAGCTCATCATAAAAGTCAATAACCTTCCTTCCACTACCAGTGTACAACAAATTTCTGATGAAGAGGCATTAAAATCAACCCCCCCCCCCCACCCCAAATGGCTGGAACTAGCTACACAGACGTGACAGGGGCTGGCAAGAAATATGCAGCCTACAAATGCTATTTACTACTCACCTGGTTATGTTCACGTTGGTATCCTAATGCAGTCAACTCTGACGAGATTCGTCTGGACGTTTTGACATCATTTGAGAATCCTTCAAATCAAAATGGAACACCCTCTCCCAAATGGCTAATAAACCTTTAGTCTCTGCCACAGACCACTACTTCGTTCCTTTTCCTTTGGCATGATAATAATAATATCCGTTTACTCTTGATTGAATACGACACGCATGAAGTGTTGCTATAAAACAAAAAGCAATAGACTTAATCGAGCACGTGTCAATCTCTGAATGAAACTGAAACAGTACTAGTATCACCACCTATTATGCCAATAGCTAACTGCCTAAATAAAAAGTTAATGTCGTATGTGAGTCACCGTACAAAAAAATCCTGTTTGGGCGTATCAATGAAAAGACAAAAAATAAAAACATAATATTTCTATTAATTTCAGTTTTCCGACTGATGAGTCGAGACGAAATCTATAGATAAAGATATTGCGAAGAAAAAATAGGACGCCGAGTAAGTTCGCCTTTGTGTGTAGTAAACACTCACTAGACTCTGATTATTCACCATCTGGACAGTCAAACCCAAGACTAAAGAGAAGTGCATTTCCGTCAAATTTTGATTTCCCCCCACACTAGCTATCCCGAAACAACGCCAAAGAGAAATTAAAAGATGCATGCAATCAATTACATGTAAAACAAAAAACACAATTCAACACCATAATATTGATCACACATATTCTACAGTTACTAATGTCAGTATAAATTCACCACATAAAATTAAATCAAAATCCTGCAACAAAAGTAAGACGACAACACAAGAAAATGTGCACCCTTAATGATGTAATAACCACTTTGAAAGAAAAATAAATATTGATTGAATCCCCCTGCTTATCTTCGCAAAGATCAATTTTTTGGACTCAGTTTGGATATGTTTGAAAGTGAAATCAAGAATTCTAAAAGAAAAAATAAAGGATATCGATATAACCCTAACCTACCTGCAAAAGAATTATAGGTAAATAGAATCTAAGCTCGGTTAATGAAATTGTACTTTTATCTAGGATATATTTCATCAAAAACCTAGAAAAATTCTATCAACTTCCATAAAAAGGGTAGGGGTTCGTGTTAGGGTCAGATTCAAAATTCAATGTCTTCCCTACTTGCAAAAGGGTTATAGATAAATAGAATCTAAGCTCGGTTAAAGAAATTGTACATTTATCGAGGATAAATATATTTCATCAAAAAATTCCATCAATTTCCGAACGGTAGATGTTCGTGTCGGGTTCAAAATTCAATTTCTACCCTTTTTCTACTAGTCCAGTATGTTAGCAGCCAATTTTCACCCGAAGGGTACCCAGCGGACAAAAGCAAAATATTTTTCACGTGTATCTATATGATGATTGGCTACAAATCCAGAAGGGGTGCCATCACCTTACTCGTCCCATATGGCTACTATCACCATATTAGCGTAAAACTCCTCATTGATGACGTCACCAGAGGTCAAAAGGTCATGAAAACTATTTTTAAGTGTAAATTTTGGTATTCATATAATAAAATAGGCATTGTAACCATAACCTTTATAGTAGAACAAAATAATTTACACCCATTTGGAGCTGATTTGTAGTGGAAGTTTTTGGTTCGAAAATTTTAATGATAGTGCATTACGTTATTTTGTAAATTGGGTTTCTTTATTTGGTTCTCGAGCTAAAAAAAGATAACAAAAAAAAAGCTGAAAATTCCTTTTTTCAAAAGTATCCTATTTTGAAGAAACCGGATGTGCACTGCTTGGTACCGTCGCACCCTTGCATGTCTAAAAATGTTTACCATTAAAATGTTATCTTAGCTTATCTAATCCGTCAAATTGTTCACAACTCTCTTACAAAATATATTAAATGATGTGGATTATAAAATATATAATTCACAAAGATTTGATCAAGTTATTATTATTATTAAATGGCTTAACAATGGCTCTACGTCACGGTAGACCAAAATGCTCATATCTCGGGAAGTTACAGGGCTACAGCGCCCAAATTTTGCCACAAAAAAAGCCAATTTGTCAATATCTATTCGCCCATAGATTTTCAGAAAAATCCAAGAAAAACCTGCAAATTGAGTTTTTGGCCTCTCTGGGACTCTAAGAGTTGAAATTGCGCGAGAACCAAAAAAAAAAAAAAAACGATCAAAAATGGCGGATTGTACAGAGTAAAATTGTGAACCCCGAGTTTGGTTTTATAATATAAAGTGGATGCTTCCAATCTAGGACATAGTAGAAGCGCTTGCATATCCATGGTTATTACCAATGTTTTGTTGGTTTCTTGTCTACAAATATCTTTATCGGTCCGTTTGGCATCCCTTGCCACATCTTTGGCTTTTCTATGAAGAGTATACTCTTCTTCAGTAAGGTTGCCATTTTTATTGGAGAAACATGCATCACACATTGGTCTTTACGCGGCCGATACAAACTCAAGTTTTTCTTATGAGATTCATCTGAAAGAATTTGACGAGATTCTGCATTCTTCGTTATAAAGATCATACAATTGCGACATGGCTATAAACTGTGGTTCAAGGTAAAGTTTGGATGATGATTGTCGACAGTAGTGTGGAGGTACCTGGGGTAGTTTTTCAATAAACGCTTGGACAGATTTTCGTATGTTCTTCTGCCTTTCCCTTAATGGTGTCATACGTGTCCTCTTTGCTGGTATCTCATCAGTTTCCGTTGCAGCCTCAACAATGTTATAGGTAACCAAATATTTGTGGACCCATGAATGTACAGAATACAAGTGAATAAACTTTTTCTACAAATAATAAATGAAAGGTTTAATGATTCATATTAGAAAAAATTGTGTTTGTTGATTATATAAGTTTAATAACAGTTTAATCTTATAGGGACAGTTAAGTGTTTTTTTTTAATCTTTGCATGTGATTGGGGATACTGATATCAATTTGCCCCATTGTAATTTGCATTGTGATGTTAACAGTTGTTGGAATTTGTCTAAATGCTAAATGTTGAATATTTTTTTATTAATATTGTAGACTTTGTGTTAGCTATTAAAAGTAATAATATTGTAATTGACAATAATATAAATAATATCAAAATTAAAAGAAAACATTCTGAATTCCGAAGTTTAAGTTCTATTCTACTGACTAAGAAATTTTGTTGGAATTTTACAAAGATAAGGGCAATAAGTCAAAAATTGAATTGGAAATGTGTCAAAATATGGAATGGATTAAATTGAGTTTTATTTGTCTATGGAAATTTTTGTAATTTGTTTGTTTGTATTGAAATGGAAAAGGAAATTTACATCTGTGGACAAAAAGAATTCTTCTAAGGAATCTTTGTCAATTTTTAATTCAGTTTTTTCAATTGTGTGGAGGAAATCTGATATAATATCGTCTGGAATTGCAATTTTTTCATTTTGACTAGGATATTGTACCTGCAAAATCACCATGGTGATGGGTTTCAAAATTGATTTCCGGTTTCAAAATTGATTTCCGCATTCTAGACTTGCAGACATGACATATAATAAATTTAGATGAATTTTTATCTTCATTCAGATTCAGGTGGCACGATGGACATTTGGTTTAATTGGAAACTTTGACAGTAAGAATTTGTCCAGATTGGACTATGGTTTCTTCTTGTAATGTAAAGGTATCCGGGATAGTTATTGCGTGGCAAATCTTTCGATTTGTCACGCTTTGTTTTCGTTATGATTATTTTTTTTGTTTTTTTTTTGGGAAACTTTCTAGAGAAAATCGAAAATGGTGTAGCAAAATTGTATCCACCAAACATTATTAAATGACCTGGTATCAAAAATGAATATCTAAAACTCAGTTTTTGCTAAACCAGAAGTGGGCTATTGCATAATTTGCAATTATTTTACACCTAGTCTGTAAGGTTTATTAATGAACCGATTTGGCTGAAATTTTCTTTAAAATATTCATTGTAATAAGAAGTATCAAGTGCGATTACAAAAATTTCAATTTTTAAATATTTTTGTAAAAAAAAATTGAAACCAAAATTGTCAAAAAAGTTCAAAATTTCTAACTCAGCCGCTAATTATCCGATTGACCTGAAATTCATAGGACGCATACAGAATGTCCATACAAGTAAAATTAATCAATCAAAATTTTTCTATCACTTCCGGTTTTGACGTGAGAACTTCCGGTTTTTCAAAATCACGCCTAGCAGCCCCACTTCCGGTATAAATTTCAGATATTGACAAAAACTATATATATTGTCTGTCAGTCATAATTAGAATGCACTTAGCATAAAAAATCCAAACCGGAAGTGATGCATAAACTGCCGTCACAGATTGACACATTTCAGCAAAAAATTAATAAGTCCTCTATTTGTTATCCGATTTTTATGATTTTGGTGTCTATCAAAACCTTGTAACCTTGTCTACAGTTTGTTGGAACAGAATTTTGAATTTCGAATTTGAAATTTTTTTATGTTCGTTTGAATTTTTTGAAAATTCAAAAGGCCATATTATGTGACCTTGACCTTTGATGACCTTGAAAATTCCAATAAAGGACGTCCTTGACCTCAGCTATCCATAGGAATGCTGATATTAATTGAAAAATATTAATTTCTGGTTTAATGGACATTTGAAAATTGACATTTTTGTCAACTTTGGACATCTATATCACATTCTCTAATCAACGCAGAGAATTAAATTTATCAATTTTGTAATGCCGATTTGATTATCTTTTAAACGATATATGACAATAACCCATTAAAATATGTTTTCAAAATATTGCGTTTTTTTCGACTGAGGGTTATAACTTACAATGCAATTATCTAATAGCAATATGGTGTGTATAGTCAGTATGTACTAAATTTTCTCTTTTCAACGACATATGACATGAGCAGTTTAATACAAAATCCATTAAAGTGAAAATAGGCATTGATTACCCCTTTTCTGAGAAAGAATTGAAATAGAGAGGATTAAAATGATTGACAAGGGTTATAGCAGGTTATATAATATGGTAATAAAACTATCGACATCAACTTTTCACATGGAGGTGTGAAGTATTTTAGGTCATAACCAGATTAATCTGATTATGTAATCTTTTAACACTCTAAAAAGTATCAAAAATTTATTCATTTTTTTTGCAAAATTTTCACTTATATTAATTTTACATACAATCATTTAGAGCTGTGAATTTTTGATACATTAACCTGTTCGAATTTTTTCTCTACCATTGACAGAACTCTTTCTACAAGATACACACCAATTTTCTTTTTGTCGTCTGCTAAGGTTATTAAAGGTTATAAACAAATTAGTCAGACTACATAATCTTTTAACTCTAGGGCTGGACTCTAGCAGACAGCAATTTAGCTGTTTACACGTCTGCGCTAATCCGTTGCAATAAAAAGTAAGTGCTCTAACTGTTTTTTATCGTCTGCTAAGATTATTATAGGTCAAAGATAAATTAATCTCATTACACATTGTTTTAACTTTATAAAAATTAACATGTTTTTTCGAGTGTTTGCTATATTTGATATAATAGCAGATTTTTTCTTATTTTGAGGGTGATTCTTACCCACGGCACTTAATTGACTTACATACATCAATTCTACTGGCTACTGACTGCTCCAATACATTGAAACGAAAGACAGTATTTCAACTCAGCATTAAAGGAAAATATTGACATTTACACAGTTCGAATGTTGGGGAAGGGGGTATATCCCCTATACAAAATGGCCCCTAGTCAAAATGGCCATAAAAGTTAAATTTGGTCAAAATGGCCAGTCACCATGGCCCCTATTTTGGTCAAAATGGACATCTCTATCACATTTTCTAATCAACGCAGATAATTAAATTTTTCAATTTTGTAATGGCGATTTGATTAGCTTTTAAACGATATATGACAATAACCCATCAAAATATGTTTTCAAAATATTGCGTTTTTTTTTCGACTGAGGGTTCGCGTTCGCAACGCGTCTGCACTAATCTATTGCAATAAAAAGTCAATTGGGCCCCTATCCAAATTGGCCCTTAGTCAATGGTTTGGTCAAAATGGCCAGTCACCATGGCCCCTATTTTGGTCAGAATGGCCTGTGAATTTCTCTTTTGATTTCAACCATTTTGACCTTTTTTGAGGACCATTTTGACCATTTATCAGGGATCATTTTGACCAAACGAGGGGCCATTTTGGATAGGGGCCCAATTGACTTTAACCTGTTTTTATCGTCTGCTTAGCTTATTATTTGTTCGTAATTGTTGAATGTATTTGTAATGTATCGTCTATGCAGTCACTATTCACAAAGTAGTCGTTATTAGCCTGCTCTTGTTTTCGATTTCCAACTGTCGAGGAATCTTTAACGTGCACAGCCAATAGCACACGGGGCCTCGGTTTATTGTCCCATCCAAGCGACTAGACGCTTTTCCATGTTAGCCCCTCCGACCTGCATCACTGACAGGGGGAAAAATCCGAAGGTGTCATCTCGACCCATGCCGGGATTGAACCCTGGACCTTCAGGTTAGCGAGCAAGCGTCTAACTAGCTGAGCCACCGCGGCTCCCTTATTATAAAGAAGAAAAAAAATGTCTTAAATTTGGGAGTTTTAAAAATAGAACACATTACTTTGAATATTTAAGAATATTAACGTAATTGTTATCTATAGACCACCTGTTTATCGATTAGAATTATTTCTCCCAATGTTACAAAGATCACTAGTTGAATTACAAGAATATGGTGTATGTTATTATGGGAGATTTCAATCAAAATATCATTTGTCTATACTTAATTGTTTTCAAAAATTTGGTTTTCAACAACTTGTTCAGCATTACACTAATGAAGGTGAAACAGTTATAGATCATATTTAAAGGAAAGGAATTCCGTCACATAATGTTCACACAAACCTGTATATTATAGCTACCATGAAGCTATAAAAATAACCATACTATAAGTTATATTGATATAATATTGAATCTACCCTTTCACAAAACTTTTTACTAAAAATTGAGGGAGTGAATACCAGACTTTAGGGGTTTGAAGTTCAAAAAGTCTTACAGCTATCAGGCAAAGTATCACGGGCCACGCTCAGTGCTGTTCACAGCTCTAGTTTCTTTGTTTGATTCCATGATGACAGTTTCGATTGTTGTTGTTAGTTTTTTTTATTATTAAACATTCGTAGTTTAAGATTGGTGAAATGGTAGATTTTGTCTTTTTGTATGTTGTCAATAAGGTTTTCATATAGAGCTACCTGGATTGACTGGATACCGTCATGAACTGTGGCATCGGTTTTTTTTTTCCATGTTATGAATATTTATTGTTTTGACATCAGATAGTTTTAAAACTTTAGCTGTTATATTATACTGAATTGTTAAATAAGAAGTTTTGTAAGATATGGAGATTATACTGTAGTTGAAAGAAATTGAGGAATGCAATACATGTATATTATAGGGAGAGTCTGAATTTATTTTTAGGTCAAAATGTTTTTTTTGCTCAAATTTGTGAAAACTTTACACCAAAATCTGCAACTATGTGCCCTTTAATGTATCTGAAAGTTTTAACTAAAAAAATCCAGCCGTTAATTTTTAAATGCAAAAAACATGCTAACATTTTTATAAACCTTATGTAAGGTTTTTTGGACCCTGATAGGAAACTACCGAACGGATTTGAATAAAATAAAAGCCTAATTGTAGTGAAATGCCCCTCTTGTGTATTTAAAAGTTTTCAGCTAGAAATATTGAGCCATGTAAAGGGCAAACACCAAAACTAGGTCAAATTGCTTAATTAACAATAAGTACTCCCTGTTTGTAATTAACCCTTTAAAACCAAATTCAGTTTGATCAAGAAGATATAGAGATACAATAAGCATACTTTAAAAATACTCTCAGGTAGCATTTGCAATTTTGTTGTCAATGGGAACTTTTTTCAAAAAAGCAGAATGGCCCTTTAAAAAAATCATTTTCAGGTGGCTTTTAAACCAAAAGTAAACATCCTGCCTGATACATGGATGAAATGTTGAATTATCAATGGTAATAGTTTTGCAGGTTTAATAAATCATTCCAATAACTTTACTAGCTAGTTCCTAGCACGCGAGTAAAATTACTTACTCAATTCCATACGTGTGTCAGTAGAGAGTGTACTGCAAGATATGTTTGCAGGAATAATAAAAGGGATGAAGAACTACAATGATAGCTTGCTGGGAAAGGTAACATACTCCTACTTCAGCATATTTTTAAGTTCCAAGTTGATTGCACCAATGAAAACTCGAATGAAAACTCCACTGCCTGTGCAAGTTTTTTAATTTTTGCGATGATTTTTATGAGAATTGGAATATCAACCTGACAATGCTATTGTTAGTCTTAGTCTTTGCTTTGATAGCAAATATATTTTTTGTAAGTTTAGATTAAATGGAAATACATTTCATTTCCTAGAAATTTCAACCAAAAAGGTCATGTCAAGGGCAATATCTCTTAACCCGTACTCATCCGAGATATTATCAAGGTAAATCCACATCCTAAGCTTCATTCAAATCGGATAAAAACTCTAGCCTAAATCACATACACAAGTTAATTTTAACATTTCCACTCAGTCTTTCATTAAGCATTAACCTTCAAACCGACGGACAGACTAGGGTGACGGCAATATACGTCCATATTTTCATGTGGGCGTATAAAAGGCAGGTAAAATGGATTCAAAAATACCATCAGACAGACTAAATAAAAGGGGTGCATGGCTATCAGTATACATATTGTCATATATCATTGGAAAGTGTAGATCAAGCACAATACGAATCCAAAATAATTTGCGTCGTATGTAAATTAGGTTACGTGACAGAGCTGTTTGAAGTTAAAAATTGTAACTTTCAGACGGCCATAAAACCGGAAGTAAACATTGGGCATCTCAATCGATTATGCCATTGGATAGATCTTGTCCAGGGCAACAACTTTTATATTCTAGATTATCTAGAACGCACAGCAAAAAAAAGAAAAATATTTGCAAAAAGAAAAAACCAAAAGAAACCAATAAAATATCTTTTACTTTCAAGTAGCCTTTTTTGTTACTTAAGGGTGAACGGGTACCAGCAGATTGCGTACACAAAATAAGGTTAAGTTATCGACATTGTGTCATGTGTCATAAACCCTATCCTCTTTCTCCAAACATCCTTGTGGCATCACCAAAGATGATGATAAAACTAAACAGAAAAATATGTCAAATGGTTAAAAAAAAACTGGGTTTTGTTTTTAAATGTCATTACTTAAATGACTGAAGTAGATCTGCTCACTTAAGGGCAATAACTCTGCTTCTAACAATCGAAAATAGTTCAAATTCGAACTTGATCTTCGTTTTATGAATATGTATACACATATCAAATTTCATTTGATTCCGTCAAAAACTCTAGTTTTTAGAGCGTTTACGAGCAAATGTTGACGGACGGACCGACGGACGGACGGACCGACGGACGGACGGACGGACAGGGGTGCCGACAATATACGTCCTCATAGAGAGATGAGGGCGTATAAAAACGAACCGAAATAAAAACAACTAATTAATTTATTACATATAGACTCATGATCATCTTTAGACCCTCAAACAAATTGGTCTCCTAGAGCCACGTCTCACATCTGTGAAAACTAACCCACTACTGGAGAGGTTCTCTGATAGTAGTAAAGATGTTGATTCTTCCCTTCACTTATCGTATAGTACCCTCCACCTCTTGAGTCCCAACAAACCGATTCTCCTTGCGTTTCTACCACGTACGGAAGATCTCCCGGTGAATTACTTATAGCTCCAACGTAATCGCCGTCTGGCACATACCAGTAATAGACATGGTATTTGTATTTAATCAACATTTCTTTTCCATCCGGTGAAATGTCACCACCCACCGGATCATGTTTATGTCCGGCTTGAGTCAGCTTCGCCGAAGCTAGAACCGTAACAGTTTTGCCACTACTCCATCCGGATTTGTCCAATTTGACTAATTTTCCATGACCACCACTGACCTTAGAGACCAGGTAAACATCTTCTTGGGGAGTCACCATGACGGTTTCGCAATCTGGCTGGTCCCACCTGGAACATAAACATAACCACATTATTGATGCGGAGTCCCAAAGTTGATATCCTATTGATACCGTCGTTTAGGTAAACTACAGTTTATTGTTTAAATACATATTAATATTACAATCAAGTTTCTGCCAAGTAAAACAAAACAGTGTTCTGGGATTTTGATTTTTTTCTATAAAATTGAATAGTACATATACTCACTTAAAATGTAATTTAGAATCGACGTCCAAGCTCTGATCTTTGATGGATTTGGGTTCCTTAACTCTATAGATGATATTCTTAGCTCCGTCTTCCCCATGATCCCCAGTCTCAGCAATATAGATACATGAGCTGCCTCCACAAGGACCAACAGCTACGTCCTCCCAATCATAGTTAGCCACCTTACTGATCTTCAAGGTTGCTAGAGTTTGGGCGGTACTAGCGTCTATGGCGTAGATGACGCTACTGCCTCCCTTGTCGTTATGGGTATAGAGGACTCCTGGGTGAATCCTGCTGGCTGCCAGTCCAGAAGCTTCTTGTATATTGTGATCTGTCACTGTACCCAGGACCTTTGCCGATGTAAATGATGGTGACACAGGGGCCGATGCTACAATTTAAATTTGAAATTGAGGAAAAGTAACCCTTTTCTGTCAAAATTCCCTTTGGACAAGATAGTAGTATGAGGGGGGTAAATGGCCCTTCCTTTTTATATATAGGTTTGTGCTACGGCCCCGTCTTGGTCACAAGAGAAAACGAATGAAGATTGGGATGTTACGGACTTTTCTTTAACAATCTAATTTGACTCAAGAACATGAGCAAAAGTTGCTAAAAGAAGAGAGTCTGCACCACAACTCAAATCTATTGAAAAACTTTTTATGCGGTTCAAATAGGCCATCATCGAGTCAAGCTATGAGCTGTGCAATGAGATTCTATATTCCAATTGTATGTCATTATGGACCTATATATCCGCCCTAGTGCATAAGTATTTGGAATGAATTCGTTGATTAATGAAACTCAAGCACACACTCCCAACCATATATGTTAATTGTTATTTACAAACATGACGTCAAAGTTGTAAATTGGTACCGATAATCCGGGAAAAATCAATGACAGATTTGGTCATGGACCAGAGAAAGGACCCTTCCGGGAATTTGTTATCATTGTAAAATATATAGCCTAGATGTTCAGTGTGATCCTGTTCAAGAAAAGAGCCTTGGAATTAACAACAGCCAACTTACCTGCCGTGACTATGCCATGGAGTCCTAAAAGTATAATCAATCCCTGAAGAAGCTTCATATTGTCGACACCGAATTAGGCCTATTGGTGATCCCTTTTAACGATAATTTCGCACGTATTAAGTTTATTATTTTTTAATGTCTAAAATTTGCAATTCACAAATTTCACTTTCTGTTTCGGAACTTCAGGACCCTTTGTAGTTGCTCAGGATTATGGCATTGTATTTAGTTCAAATAGGATCCAAATCCGATTGTATCAACTCTTTAAAATCGCCTGGTCATTTCATAAATAGAAATGACTAATCTTATTAATAAACACAGAACGCGAATTGTAACCTTTGGAACTTTACCACTGGATGGTATCAGTTGAATTGTACTTTTTAGAACTTCACCACTGGCTCTTGTTCGCTGAATCGTAATCGTCAGATCGCCTTGTTGTACTTTTAATAGTACAGAAATTTAGACCATGTGACATTTTCTGCATATAATAGGCGTTTTTGTCGGAAGATTCGATTTGGTTTCGATTTGCTAGTACGATTTGGTGTAATTTTGGTGTAATTTGCTGTGATCCACAAATGTACCGGCGATTAGGCAGCCTTGACTGTCAACAAAAGAAGATCACATGTATGTTATATATGACGTATTTGATATATCAGCCAATAGTATTACGAACTGGCACATTCCGCCATCTTATGAAACCTAATCGAATCGCCTAACCACCTCTTGGGACGGTTAGGTCGATTAGCCTAATCAGTTTAGGTAAACGGTCCCACAAATGCTCCGATTAGCCTAATCGAACTGGCTCAAAAATGCGCAAAATAGCTAATCGACCAAATCGAATCGTCCCACAAAAACGCCTAATGATTATTATGTATACAGAAATTTAGACCACGTGACAGTTTCTGCATATAATTATTATTATGCTAACAATGTCATTATTATTCCGCCAAGCTCCGATTACTATGACAGTCCTACGGATCATTTTGAAGGGGTTGTTTTAACCAATTGAAAACAACATTTTCATGATACAAAAAATAATTGCTTCAGCCTTGTGAATCTTTCATATTTCTCATTTAGGTGATGGTATAACTTTTCTTAATACAGGCATTTTTTTATTTTGGATATATGGTCTAAAGTCCATTCTAATTTCTTAGTTGCTAGAAATTGGTTTCACAAATAATACCTGGTTGAACATTCCAATTTATTTTTAATAGCAGCCAATGTTATCAAAATGTTTTTAATTTGCCAAAAAAAAAAAAATCTTAATGACCCATAAGACTGTCGTAGTATCGGAACTTGTCGAACGACATCGTTAGTTTTCCGTTGGCAACACGTGCAATAAAGATATGCAAAAAATGTCACACAGTCCAATTTGATTTCCGTAATATTCAAGATTCAACAAGACGATCCGAAGATTTCGATTCAGTGAACACGATCCAATGGTAAAATTCCAAAGATTACGATTTAACGAACACGATCCAATGAATAAGTTCCTAAGATTAAGATTCAGCCAACACAATCCATTGTCATGTATTACCCTATCTTTCAATGCCTACAAGTTCACGATAGTTTACTACAATCTATATTATTGTACTATGTCAAACCAACAATTTATATGGCTTTTATCTAATCCAAACATGTCACTTATGCAATTTTCTCACTGGTCGTATCACTGGTTGTATCACTTAAGGTAGATGATAAATTTTGGGCTGATTTTTTTTTCCCCGACCTCAAACAACTTCACGAGTTTTTATCTGTTATCTGTACATGTATATCAATAATCATTTACCTTTGGAATACGCCTTGTATTTCAGTAAGATTATGGTGTTCTCATATTTATCTATTACATTTCATTTTATTATAGTGTATTTCGTTGTGAAGTATCTAAAGACCAATTAGCTAATTAACACCAATATTAAAGGGATTGTTTTCTAGCCATTTTTATGCGCCCACATGAAATGTGGAGCGTATATTGCCGTCACCCATGTCCGTCGGTCCGTCCGTCCGTCAACAATGCCTTGAGTACGCGACAGAATCCGATTTGAATGAAACTTGGTTTGTGTATTCATCTTGATAATATCTCGGATGAGTTCGAAAATAGCGCAATTCCAGTAGTCTGTTTATGAGTTATTGCCCTTGACTTAGTAAAAAAAACATTAAAATTAACTTGTGTACGCAATAGAAGCTAGAGTTTTTATCCAATTTCAACGAAACTTGGTATGTGTATTCATCTTGATATCCACTCGAATGAGTTCGAAAATGGCGCAATTCCAGTCGTCGGTATACGAGTTATTGCCCTTGACTTAGTGAAAAAAAAGTTAAAATTAACTTGTGTACGCGATAGAAACTAGAGTTTTTATCCGATTTGAATGAAAATTGGTATGTGTATTCATCTTGATACAAACTTAAATGAGTTTGTAAACTACGTGATTCCAGTCGTCGGTTTATGAGTTATTGCCCTTGACTTAGTGAAAAAACGTTAACATTAACTTGTGTATAATAATAATAATAATAAATAAATAATTAACTCTTTATTTTACATGGGTCAGAATTAGGCCCTATACCACGAGTGGTAACGGTCCTGTCTCACACCCAGCCCATGGGGACAAACATAGATACAATATACAACATATAGACACCAAAAAAAAAAAAAAAAAAAAAAAAACTAGAACCGTGGACGGTACCGAGCAGTGTGTATCCGGTGTCGACCATGGGTGAAAAGTTACATCTTTCGACCCAAATTGAGAGATTTACAGCAAAAATCTATATTTTTATTCGTTGATTTAAAAGTAGAAATAGTTAATGTTAAGGATTGAAAACTAAATGGAATAAATAAAAATTCCAACCCATAGCACATACGATTTGAATATAGGCTAATTTGAATTTGGATTGACCAAACAAATTTACTTCACAGTCTGCAACTGCTGCTCATAATCCAATCAAAATTTTGTCGTTAAAAGAATAAATCATACTCTTATGTTTCTTTACAAAAACATTTCACCTTGAACAGTTTTATACAACGTATATAAAACTAAATTTTTAATACTATTTCAATAAATCACAATCACATTATATTTGAAAAATATAATTTCTTCTTAAGAAATGTATTGGTATATTCTACAGTTAGAATTTACTACCAATCTGAAAAATACTGAAAAAGATCACTTATAGTCTTGATACAATAATAACTCTAAATACTAAAAAACGCAGAAAAATTGGCGTGAACATGTAGGAAAATTAATGCTTATAGGCCTATGGGGTTGAACAGATTCGGATTATTCATAATTTCTTGCGAAAAGCTTATTTGTTGAAAATATGACAAATTAATGAATCTAAAAAGGTTTAAAGAGACTAACCAAAGGCACGAACCTAACATATTATACACAATTATGAACACATATAATACCGTTTTCCTCGATGAATGGAGCTTTATAACAAAACTATTAAATTATGTACATCAGGACCATGCGGATATGTACTTGTTTCTGCTTTAATGAAGTACTTTATTACTTAAATCAGAGCCTCCAAAAAAATTGAAATGACATTGGGGCATTATGCATCAGGGGAGGTAATCTAATTATTAACTGTGGGTTTGAACAAACATAGTACACTGTCAACAGTATGTAAAATTTCTTGTAAATTACGGAAGTTGAAAATCTTAATTGAAAAGCGAATGACGTTAAAACCGAAAGTGATATCAAATTGTTAAAAACAGATTTTTGTTCGCAATCAAAGTGTCTATCCAACTGTAGGTAGGTTTTCAGATTGATCAAAATGAATTTGAAAAAGTCGGACAAAATACGTACAGTTTAAATGGCAGAAGGAACAAATCTTCTAAATTCCGAAAGGCGGAATTTTAATTAAAAAATCTTGTATTATATCCCTGGAAAGAGTAGATAAAGCATTGATGGATTGAGAAATGATTTTTGACGTATGTAAATTAGGTCACGTGACAGGGCTTTTTAAAGTTGCTATAAAACCGGAAGTAAGCGTTTTGTCTCTGAAAATATTATGCCATTAAATGCTTCTCATCGAGGACATTAATTTTTGTAGAGGTCACTCAGTCACGAAAGGTCAAGGTCACGAAATATTTACCCTGAAAGTTTTGACAATTACTGATTTATTTCAACCGGTAATTAAAAAAAATCAGAATTGAAATTCAAAAATCGGCTTCCCATGTTTTGGTAGCAATCAACTGTAGATTCCATAATCATCAATATTATGCAAATTCCATAACACTCTGAGGCCCCATTTTGCGTTTTATAGAAATATACCATTTCAAGATGGCGACTGATCCGTTACATCCGGTTCACATTTTAACACTTGTATACTTCTGTGTCTACAAAACAAATATACTGCAAAAAGTATTTTTCGAATATCTTCAAAATTCCGGAATTTGAAAATTCAACTTTAACAGCGAATGACGTCGAAACCGGAAGTAATAATAAAATTTTGGAAATAGATTATTGTACCCAATCAAAATATCTATTTATTATTTGTCAGATAAATCAAAGGTCAAGGTCAAAAGATACAGGCCTTCAAAATATTGACAAAATTTGACCGGAAATTGCAGGAAAACCAAATCGAAATTCAAAAATCTGCTTCCCGACATTTTTTAGAATTGTTATGTTCTTTTATTTGACACCAGATTCGTCAAAATCGGATAAACTGTTTTTTCTGAATAAAATTTGGGCACTTTTTACAAAAATCAAAATGGCGGCCAAACTATAAATATTTTCTTCCCGTTTTTTCTTCTCATTTTTTGAGTCATAACGATATCTATCTATTAGTATCAGTTTTTTTGACAACCATGTGATTTTCGTGGAGTGGGTCAACCGGAAGTGAGAAGTTTGATAGCATGAAAACCGGAAGTGATAAAAAAAGTTTAACCGAGGAAATTTGTACTTGCGGCTACAGACAGAAGTCATCATCAGTATTGCGCATGCGTATACACAATGGGAACCTCTCAAATTTATATTTAGAACCATGACGTCAAATGACGTCATTGGGAAATACCTCAAAACACTCCACAATAGCGCCAGTTTTGTTTTCGCCATTTTATTTCTGCCTACTGATTTACTATAAACTACTATTTGCTATAATATTATCAGTAAATCAGTAGGCCTATGGCAAATATTAAAATGAATTTGTCTGGTAAGTTTTCGATCTATAGATGGATGGGTGTTGTTACCGACCTGCAACTGTAGGCCTACATTCGCGTGACATATTAGAATAATAATTAGATAGGAAAGTCAGTTGGCTTTGGCCTGGCCAGGACAGGTCATGAAATAATGAGACAGCTATCTTCGATGCATGAAGATGCAATTGAGGCCATAGTTCTAGGCCTGTAGTGTAGGTCTATGCAAGTCCCCCACACCATTCGCCCCCCCCCCCCTAAAAAAAAAACCGGTAAATTTTACAAGATATCTTTGTTGAGTTGACTTTATTATGAGACTACTAGCCCTAGTACTAGTAAGTCATGTAAGCGTAAAAGTGTAGGCCCGTTTTAACTGTCCACGTGCCTCCTCAAGTCACCCCCCCCCCCCCCTCCCAACAAAAACAGATGACATTTCTAGGCCCTAAGGCCCTTAATTTGATAGCACCGATAGCCTTAGTCATGTTAGTGCGAATCTGTAGGCCTAGGCCCGTGGCCGTGGTTCTCAAATGCGGGGTCGCGACCCTAAGTGGGGTCGCAGGGTCTATATCGTGGGGTCGTGAGGCCGGCTTTGGGTCGCCGGGTCAATTTCATGTTGATTATGTTTTTAGACGGAAAGATGGCACTGGACTTAACAGAACTGCATGAAAACAGTGATGTCAAAGTTCTCCGGATAGACCTAGAGCCAGATTTTGATTCATCTTTCCTTGATTGGGTTAAGCACCCAGGACTAACCTCAGACGCCCACACAACTCTACAAATGGTACAGAACAAGTATAAGTCAGTGGCCGCGCAAATGTGTATTTTTACTATAGGCCTACCACCAGTTGTGGTTTTGACATTGTCAGTGACGGCGTCAGTGGGGGTAAGACATTTCCCCTAAGAAAACTAGCTTGTACCCCCATTTGTACCCCTGCTTTATTTCTAAGAAATTTCAAAATAAGATTTTTTTATACGTTTTTCTCCTAAAATATGTCAGAATGCAACAAATCAATTATATTTATTTCCTGAGGATGAACCCCTCACATCCCCTACGGGAGGCTTGTGCCTTTGGTCTTTACATATTTGGATTTTTAACCCCGGCAATTGTCCCCATTTGTCCGTCTGCCCTCTATTTGAACCCCTACTTCCAGGAGGCTAGCGCTAGAAAATTGTCAAGGGGGGCCACCAGCACTAGGCATTTAATATTTCAATGATAAAAAATTTGAAAGTCAGCTGCGCCCTTCATTATCTACTTAGTCTTGATTTCGACTGAAAATTATGTCAGACGTAAAATTCAACCGTTTTTAAGCGCTGAGTTTTACCCATGGCCGCTGCCAGTATAACTACATGTAAATCCATTGGGAAAAAATCAAATGGCGGGAAAAGACCAACTGGGTAAAAACATTACGCAGAGGATGGTGCGCGACTTCTAAGTAGGCCTACTTGTGAGTCATTACCGTAAATCTTATGCGAATAGATGCCATTGGGAAAAATCATTGGTTTTTTAATTGATCTCAAATTTCTTTCAGGTGGTAAATTACAAAGGCGAACAGACTTCCCTCAGAAGTATTTTCAAGAACGTTATTGGTTCACGCAACCTTATCCGAAACCACATACAGTCAACAGCACTTTCCAGAAAATCGACTTCACCTCGTTTAAGGAGATCATTTGGGAAAGAGGTGCCAACGAAATAATACCAAAATATGGTGAGCAACACTCCTATAAATAACAACTAATTACGTTATTTACTATAGGCCTTTAATTTAACGACAGTTCCCCTGGTCCTCAACAGGGACAGGTAATACTTCGAGAAATAACTGTAAGCGCCTAAACATCCCACCCCCTTCCACAAAATCATCCTGATGCAAGAACTGGATGAACACGGACTCATAGTTCATCCTTTGATCATTTGGTTCCAATATAGCTTTCCGAAGTAGTGTAGGTAGACTCAATTCGGTCGCACCTTTCCCCATGCCATTTTCATCCCATGGGGAAACTTGCAACCAAATTGAGTCTACCCAAAACACACCTTAACACCCTACATTTCATAAAACAGCCTACATTTTTCATAGAATTCTTACGACAAACACCTTCAATAAATTTCCTACATTCCATCAAAAAAGCATATTAAAAATAGGATGAGTTTAATTTTAAAACATGAACAATACAGATTCGAAGATTATTCAGGCGACGGTATCTTTTCATCTATATTTTCGCTAGGTTCAAAAATAATTCCAAAAGTAGCTAGCTTTGTTTCAAACAACAAATCCCTAATTTCCTCCGGAGCTCAAGCACTTGGGTCCGTGGCAAAAGCAGGAATTAGAATAAACGACGCCGTGAAAAAATCCGACGAACTGAAAGAATTACAGCAAATAAGAGAACTACGAAACAGGAGAATAGAACAACAAGCTTTAGATAAAAAAACAGGAAAAGGTTTTAAAGTAATTGGATAAAAATGTCTTTGATAATTGCTCAAAATCCAAAAACTTATTTTGGTTCCGATATTCAAAAATCATTAGGATATCTTCCTGGATTTCCATGGGCCAAATACTCAGGTGAGAAACATCTTCCAGGTCATAATTATACTGGCCCAGGCACTAGGTTAGATCTACGACTAGACCAAAACGATAATCCCAAACCAGGTGAAGAACCTGTCAATAGAGTTGACGCTGCTGCACTTAAACATGATATTTTATACAGAAACAAAGACATAAACTTTAGACACGAAGCAGACAAACAAATGATAATCGAACTCGAAAATATTCCAAATCCAACATTCAAAGAGAAAATGCAAAGAGCGCTAATCATTAAACTGTTAAAAGCAAAGATGAAATTGGGTATGGGATTGGCAGATGAAATTCATAAAGAATTTAGAAAAAACAAACATTATTTAAAAGTTAAAGTATTTGATAAAGATGAAATATGGTCAGCAGATTTAATTAATATGCCAGTTGAAAGAGGATTTAAATATTGCTTAACAGTTATAGATTTGTATACGAGATATGCTTGGGTTATTCCTCTCAAAAACAAAACTGGAATATCAGTCAAACACGCATTTGAAACCATAATGAAACAATCTGACAGACGGCCCCAAAAGTTATGGGTAGATAAAGGGAGCGAATTTTATAACAAAAATATGAAATCTGTGGGGTTTGAAATTTACAGTACTCACAACGAAGGTAAGGCTGTAGTTATTGAAAGATTCAACAGGACTCTAAAAAATAAACTTTTCAAAAAGTTCACGGAATTGAAATCTCAAAAGTGGCTTAAAATATTACCAGAACTCCTAGACGAATACAATAACAAAATTCATTCATCTATAGGAGTGTCACCAGCACAAGCCTCAAAAAATCCAAATATTATAAGATCAATTAACGCGCAACATAACTACGAAAATGAAATAAAGAATCTAAATGTCAAACCCAAATTTAAAGTCGGAGATCGAGTTCGTATTTATAAATATAAAAGTAAATTCGAAAAAGGATATGTTGGTTATTGGACAAACGAAATATTTATCGTAGATAAAGTAAATAGCACATCCCCTCCAACATATGAATTAATCGATCAAGACAAAGAACAAATTATAGGTAGGTTTTATCAAAATGAACTTCAAAAAACTGACTTTTAAAAATGAATGAATTTCTCGATAAATATGGAACCGATACAACCACAAACTTCCAACTTATGAGATGGGCGAATGAGTTAAACATATCACCGTTTTATTATTGTATGAGAGATGAAATAAATAATCTCAAAAGTAAGAAAGGTAAATTCTACGCTATAACAAATATACACACTTCCGATCAAAAAGGTGTTCATCATTCTGCTTTGTACAAAGACTCTAACTTTTATTTTTTCGACTCTTTTGGATTAGATCCCACTGAAGAGATAATGAATATAACTAATCAACCAATTAAATCTTCTACATTTCAAATACAAAAGCCGGGTCAAAAGTTTTGTGGTCAGCTTTCACTTTGGGTTTTATATCAGTTGAGTTTAGGAAAACAGTTCGAAGAAATTGTAATAAATTTAACTCAATAAAAATGGCAAATAAATTTGGTTTAGGTGCTTTACCTTTAGATACTAAAAAACCAAACACTACATTTTCAATCAATAAAATCAAACCATATTTTGTGGATCAAATCGGAGACATTCTTCAGGGTGATATTGATATGAACAATTTTGGTATAACTAATTTAAAATCTCCGGAAAACGATAATGATGCCGTTCATAAGAAATATTTAATGGATCAAATAAATTTAATTGAAGTAGATAAAGACCATTTAAAAGATCGAATATCTGATGTGAAAAGATTCTTCAAACGTCAAATAAATAATAAAGATTTTATAAATGAATCTAAATTGAAAGAATTAGATTATATTGATGATGGTAAATTACAAAAAGAAGTAACAAGTTTAAAAAGTTTTATTCAACAACAATTAGTCAATACAGTAGATAAAACTCAATTACAAAATTTAAGGTCATTAATATCTAAATTAGATGACAAGATTACAAAGCAAAAAGTAGATCTTAAACAACTAATATCCAATATTAATCCAGGCATAAGTGAAGACAAATTAACCGCATTAGAAAGTAAACTTAGTGATGATAGCGAAATACAAAAACAAATAGAATCTATTCAACAAAAATTAATAAATGTAGTAGATAAAAATCAATTACAAAATTTAAGGTCATCAATATCTAATTTAGATGATAAACTATCAAAACAAAAATTAGATTTTGAACAACTACTATCCAACATTAATCCAGGCATAAGTAAAGATAAATTACAACAAGAATTAACTGCTCTGGAAACTAAATTTAAAACTGAATTACAAAACGAACTAAAAACTATTGATGATAGTGAAATTAAAACTTATATTCAACAACAGATAGAAAATATTGATGATAGTGAAATTAAAACTTATATTCAACAACAAATACAAAATATTGATTATAGTGAGATTCAACAACGGATAACTACTATTAATAATGAAGTTTTAAAACAGGAAACAAATATAACCACATTACAAAATAATCTCAATGAATTAGAATATATTAAACCCTATTATTTCTTTCTTCCATTTTCTAAAGACTATAAAGATTATTCGGTGGAAGAAATCACTGGAGAATTCATTCGTGGTTATAAATATGGGTTTAAAGTAAATATTAAAAAAGATATAGATCCTCATGGAAGCTTATCTGATATTATGACTTCTTTTGAGGGGAATACTATAATTGACATATTTTTTCCTATGAAGGTAAAAGTCGATTTTCCAGTTCATGGTCAATTCACTAATTATAACACTCTTTTATCTGTTCACTTTATCAAAAATGCTAACATCGTAGATACTAAAATATTTAATCTTTGGGGGGAAAATTTTAATATTTCGTCAAATCAGTTGTATATAGATAACCTTAGAATCTCAATCGAGCCGCTTGATAAAAGAGCGTCTTATACAGCTGAGTTATTTGATATGATATTGGAAACGGAAACTCCACCATCAATAAACATAATTAGAAATCCAAAACCACGAGAAGAAGAAACACAGATTTATGAGTTTTTACGAACAACAGACTTTGAATATGTGAAACTATATTTTGTTCATAATGATCTTTTCTTCTCTGTTGATGTTAATAAAAATCAACAATTTAAACATTTTCCAATAGCATTAACAGAAAATCTATATGTATCATATTTTTTCATAGAAATCTCTATTGAAAAAAAAACAAATTTTTTTGTTTATCGGGATAAGAAGAACAAGGAGTCAAAACAAGAAGCATTCTTAGTACAGGTACATGTCACTATTGTACAAAACCCTAAGGATATACGTAGAGCATTATCGGAAGTTCACTTAATTTAACGTTTAAAAATGGAACAAGAAAGCAGACAAAAATACATGATAGACAAACAAATAGAATTAAAAGAAAAACTAAGACAATTTAACAAATGCAGAAAAACATGGAGTAGAATCGATTCTGTTTTCAAAACATTAAGTACAGTTTTAACAGTAGGAATAACGGTGGCAACAGCTGTAACCGGTGGATTAATGCTTCCAATAATTGTCCCAACTGTATTAGCCGCGTTCACTGCCGTTCAAACTTCATCTTGTGGTTTGATAACTTTAGGTTTTACATCAAAACAGAAAGCTCATTATAAAAGGAAAATCGAAATTTTAAATGCGTATCTTAATAAATTGTTTATTTTTTTCGAAAGATCGAGAGAAGACAAGAACATAACAGTTGAAGAATTAGAAAAATTCAATGAAATTTTAGATAAATTTAATGTAGAAATGTCATCAATAAAAGTTAAAAATTCATAATTAAAATAGATACTTAAAAAAAGAAGATGGAAAATATTGAAAATTTAAACAATTCTTTTTCAAAATTATTCAAGGCAATACCTACTTTATCTTCGCAAGAAAAATTCAAATATCTAGCCGAAAATGTAGAAGAAGATGAAATCAAAATATCAAATATACTTTTTTCAGAATTAATCAAGAGAATAACTATTCTATTTAACGATTTTAAAATCAAAGGTCAAATTGAAATAAATGGTCAAATATATGAAGTTGGGGAATATAAACAAGACATGAGATTATCTGGATTCAATGCTCAAACTTTCCAAGTTATTTATTCAAAGATGGATGATAAATCTGACGCATCTGATTGGTATTTTACAGGAGAGATTTGTTTCCGCAAAAATAATTTTAGTATAATAAAAAGATCTAAAACTGGCAGAGGTGGTAATTTACTTAAAAAGATAAATGAGTACAAAGGCAAAAATTGTTTCATACCAAGCGATGGTTATTGTTTTATAAAGTGTGTAAATCACTTCATGAATAAAGACTTAACAAAAGAATTTAAAGATTTCGTCAATAGTTTTCAAAAATCAAACCGAAAAGGAGTTATGACATCTGCTAGAATCTCTGATTTCAATAAGAAATTTAATACTTATTTTCAAATTTATATGCCCGCACATAGACATTTTCAACCAAAGAAAGTATCCGAAGAATTAGATTGGGTATTTTATTTACACAAAGAACATTTTTGTTTGATAAGAAGAAATAACAAAAAGTTAGGCATTCAAGAAATAAAAGATAATTACGATGAAAATGTATGGAGAACCTGTGGGGATGATGACGCACTAACTTGTTTTGCTCAGTTAAAACTAAATGTGATTTCACACCCTCATGATGATACTTTATACGCATGGGATTGCGAAACTTATAACGAAAATAAAGCCATTCCTTATTGTTGTACTTTAGTCAATTTGGAAAAACTAAGGAAAAAACTAGAACTAATTAAAAGAGTATTCCCAGATTTAAAACCAACTGATCCCATTCCAGAAGAATATTACAACAAACTCATGACTAATATAGTAGAAATATTTGTAGGAACAGATTGTTTTGATCAGATGTTGCGTCGTTTAGGAAGAGTAGATGAAAAAAGATTAACCTTAATTTCCCATAACGGGAGTGGTTTTGACAACTGGGTTGCACTTCAAACCATTGATAAACTAACACAATGTCCACTAGTAGCAGATAATAAAATTCTATCTCTTCCTATATCTAATCCATATACAGAAGAAAGATTACAGAAAAAATGGAAAAGAGAGAAAGAGATACCTGATAAAAATAAATATTTACAACATATATCTCTCACTTGTTCCTATCAACATGAAAGATCTAGTTTGGAGGCATGGGGGAATTCGTCTAATCTACCGATGAATTTGAGGAAGATTGCCGATATTAATATTGCAAAATACACCAAAGATAATTGGGAATCTTTAAGACACGAATGGGAACCGTACGCTAAAAGAGATACCTTATGTCTCGCAGCTTGTTTGATAAAATACAATAAAGCAATGAGAGAAACTGTCTTCCAAAACGTTTCAAATAATCTTACGGCTCCATCTTTATCTTTAAAGGGTTGGTATTATTTATATCATTACGATAAAGAAATGGTTGAAGAAGAATGGTACGAAAGTACTAGAATGGTTCTGAAACACACCGAAAAGCAAAACATAGAAAAAGTTTACTCGCATACTCACCCTTTTATAAGATATTTTATAAGACAAAGTATTAAAGGAGGAAGAGTTTCAGCAAACAGAAAATCATTTGAAACGAACAAAATGGATGAAATTTGTGATGTATTAAGGGAATACACAAAACTTGAAAGCAATAACATAATTGATTTATTTAAAGAATATAGTAAAAGTGATACAGATAAAACGGAAGTTCACTCGAGACTTAAAAAAATAAAATGTACTAAACTGATGGCATTTGACGCCAACGGTTTGTACGCTTCCGCTATGACAGAAGGTGAATATCCAAAAGCTGAAAGTGCAAGAGCGTTTCTACCAGAAGAAAATAGAAAATTTGTCAAGCTCTTTAATGAACAGAAATTCAGACCTAGAACTGCTATTTTAAAAGTCTGGTTTGAATATCCCAAAAACATGTTCTTTCAACCCATACCAGCTAAAGATAAAATCACTTTCACGAATAAAGAAGGTAAAAAGGAAACTGGCACTAAAATCAGATTCAGAAATGGTTTCTGTTCAGATGTTTTAACATCAGTCGATATTCAAGAAATAGTGAAAGCCGGTGGACGAATTATTAAAATATTAGATGGTATAGTTTACGAAGAAAATTTTAAAAATCCACCCTATAGAGATTATATTTTGATTTTGAAGGAATTAAGGAGTAAATACAAAAAGGAAGGGGATATGGTTGCCAGTAACTGCATGAAGTTGTTAGGTAATGCCCTGTATGGGAAATCTATTCAGAGGGATAGAAATACCTCATTACACTTATGGAATGGAGAAACCTTTCGCCTTAATTACGACAAACACGTCAAAAAGTATGAAAGACTAAATGATAGTCAATACATTGTTGAGATTAATGACGAAGAAAAAGAGTTTGTTCCTCCAAAGGATTTTACGAGATTAACACCCACTCATTTAGGTACGTTTATATTATCACACAGTAAAAAAATAATGAATAATTTTATTCACGTAATAGATGGTTTTTATAAACCAGAAATATACTATACTGATACCGATAGTTTATACATTTCTTCTAGCAATTGGGATAAATTAAATGAAGCTGGGTTGGTGTCCGAAAATGAGTATTGTAAAGGAAAGAATGATTATGGTGATGGTGGAATTATATTTGGTTTATATTTAGCGCCAAAAGTTAAATACAATATCATTCTAACTTCCGACGGTGTTCTAAAAGAAAAGAAAACGTTTAAGGGTTACTCGAACTATAAGGTTAAGGTAGAGGATTATATTCAATTAGCTAGTGGACATGACATAACGAATGAATTCGATAAACCATGGGGGAAGAGTTTTACTAATGGAATAGTTATTCCTAAAGAAAAACAAACTAAAAAATTTAAAAGTTATCTGAATCTCATAAAGAGAAAAGCACCGAACGATGAAGGAATCATGTATCCTTACAATGATAAAGAGGAGATGTCCTTGGATGAAAACTATGAATTTGATGACTTTGATTATCTAACTCTTCAAGAAGAATGTTAATTCTTTTGTTTTAAATGAAGTTGAATAACAATTTCCTCGTTACCAAAATCTATAAACCTATTTTTGCCATCTTTGATTTCCAGATTTATATCTTTGATCATAAAGGAATTAAGTGGTAAATACGTAGTTTGAAATGGTTTCTCTATAATTCTATATCCAATCGGAACAGTGAACGTTGGAAGACTGTAAATAATCTGACGTTTGTATTTATTGAAAAATCCACCGTTTATTAAATTGCAATGTATATTGATCACATCGACATCATTCTCGATATTAGCTTTATTTGGTGCTATAGTTGATTGGGTGTATACTCGTTTATCAAATCCTAGTAACGTATTCAATGAATTTTCTACGTTGAAATCAACTTGACTATTATTTCTTAATATCAATTTCATTTTGTTCAGATTTAAATTACCTTCGAATTCAATATTGTTTTTACCATTGACACTTCCTGCGTATTCAGATAGGTATTCGTTAATGGCTATGTATTCGTAACTTCCTGGTAGTAAACTTATGGTTTTGAATGTTGCTCCATTATCTGTTGATATTTTTATTTTGTTATTATCTTCGTTGATATTTCTAATGGAATTGTAAACAGAGAAATACTTTAATCCCAATTCATATTCTTGATTTCGATCGAGTTCATACTCATAATCTAGAGATAATTTAATGTCTGATTTATTTGAGGTGATGACGAATAGTTGACTCATTTTTAATAACACTTTTATAATCATTTTTATCTATGATACCTTTTTGTAGGAGTCTTTTTAATATACAATTTAATTCATTATATTGTCTGTGTGATTGATGTCCTTCCTTCATTGCTGCTAATATTATTTGTAATCTATTAAGCAATTCTTCGTTATTGTCTGGTAGAAAAATTACACCATCTCCTGTATGTCCCAAAAAGTCATCGATTTCTTCTATAATATCATCAGTGTAGTTATCATCACTACCATCGGTGTTATCATCTAATTCTTTTTCCAGTCTTCTTAATCTTAAAGTTTTTGGTCCTCCTGTCCTTGTCGATGTAAGAATTTCCACGTATGAATTTAAATCTTTGAAATTATAATCTTTATCATACCCATTCAAAAGATTAATCATACCGGGTGTTAAATCATATATAGCGTCTATTCTGTCAATCTTAAATGTTGGGTTGAGTTGATTGAAACGTATCCTAAAACCGTTAAGAATCAATCCATCCTGATCAATTGTTGGCTTTATTGTTTTGGCTAGGGTTGGATTTGGATTTGAAAAATAACGTTTTATATCATCTAATGTCCTGATTACGATTCCATCATCTTCAATGGGATATTCTATTTGTGGAGGAGATTGTTGAATTTGTTGTTTAGGAGCTTCTAATTTATTCTTGATATCCTCTTGACTTTTTAATATTGGTTTAAATAAAGTTTGTAGATTTTCCGTTAATCCAAGTTGTTGTAATCTGTTATTTTCAACTTGGGTCTTTATTTTATTCTTAGCTTTGATATATTCTCTATTTCTTTTTAAAATATTATTCCATTCCATTTTTAAAAAAATAAATTAACATATGTTGATCATTACTCTTTCACCCGCAGGTTTTCTGGTATTAACGAATACATATCCATGTTCCTCTGGATTTCTCCATTGAGCTTTACAAACCTTTTTAAATGAATCTCTGTCCATTCCGTGATTTATCGACTGTATGATTTGAGATAAATCTTTATCGTTTAATTCAAATAATAAAAAACAATTAGCATTTTTTCTAATAAACATAGAATCCATCCCGTAAAAAGATTGGGATTGGTATAAGCAGTGACAGTTGTGATGTCTTCCCTTCGTGAAGAATTCTTGTTGAACAGATTGATTTTTTTGCGCTACGCAGTCGTCAAACAATATTAAGTTCTATCGTTTACTATCAATATTAGACAAGTCCAAATCATTTACATTTTTTGTCAGAAACACTTTTATGTCAGTTGGATTGAAAGATGGATTCTTTTCTTTTATGAAGTTATCTAAGATATCTTTTATTTCTATCTCATCGTTGTCCTCGTAATATTGAAATAATTCTTGAACATATTTCTTTGGTAAATATTCTAAAGCTTCGAGAAATTGATAATACGGTTGTTCTGGTGTTGTTGTGTAGATATACAAAGAATCGAAATCTAAAAGGTTGGGAGTTGTCAACATGTTAAAAGTGAGATGAGTTTTACCAGAACCGGAACTACCGCATATACACATGAGCATTGGATTATTAGGAAATATTTCTGAATGATTAAATTTCTTTCCCATTTTTATGTACCAAAAATTACACCTTCTCCTTTATACTTTGAAAGATATATTCCTTCTCCAGTGTGTATATTTTTAAAAACTATTCCATTACCCTTATGTTTGACTTTGATTTCCCCTGTGTCAATACTATCCACTAATTTAGTTAATCCTTGTTTGACAGTTTTCTTAGTTTCTTCACTAAATCGATTTCCAAATTCTTTAACTGTACCTAATATGTCTGCTACTCCCGAACCTTTTGCTAACTTTTCCATTTCCAAATTATGTCTACGTTTTTCACTTTTTTCAGCTTCGGCTGCTTTCTTGGCATTGACGGCTTGAACTATTCCTGCCGTTCCGCCGGCCGTGGCACCTGCGGCTGCAAGCCCAGCAAAGATCAAGGGTAGGAAAGGTAAAAATCCACCTGCCTTTATGTTCTTGTCAATTCTTTCTAAATCTATATCATCTCGCACTTTACAGTGTTTATATGTATCAATAAGTTTTTTAGTTATTCTGATTCTTTTACCATTGTAAGTAATTGTAGTTGGCTTTTCTGTTTCGATAGCGTCTATTATTCTTTTTACTAAAGTTTCGGGTTTCATTTTTAAGGGATTAATTTATTCTATTCGAATCATCCGTCTGTCGGATATTTTTATTATATGTTTTGCTTCTTCCAATAATAAACAATAACCGGTTACATCTCCTTGTGTTTTTTCGATATGAATATTTATGTTTACTCCAGTTTTGAAAAGATCTTCTTGATGAGCTGATAGATCAAAACAGAAGATTGGGTGATTAATTGCAAAATCTACATATCCAAACTGAGGTGGATTTCCAAATAATTCACACATATTTTTATAATTTCTATACAATTCATTATAATCCTTTGTGGATGGATTAATAGTTAAAGGTTGGTTAGGATAATTATCGTTGTTTAATCTTACTTGAACTTTACGGATTATAGGATCTTGAGTTTGGTTCATTGCCACTCTAAAGATATTGTTGTTATTTGTCTGAGAATCTGGTAAGTTCTTGAAACCAACTATTAAATATCTTGCTGGTTTAATGCTGTTAGTGATTGGCCATGTTGTGGATTCTCCAGTTAAAGTCATACTCCCTACAGTGTTGCGCCGAAGAAAAGCTATTTCAATGTCTTTAGTTAACGAGTTGAATATTCTCGTTTCTACTTCAATTGATGGTGTTATTACGGGTATGAAAAGTTGGAGATTTGTTATTTCTAATTTTGCATTTGAATTAGCTTCTCCAAAGAATATCTTATCGTCATTAATTTCTCTTTGTAAATGAATTTTAAATGGTAAACCTATAGAAACTTTTCGATGTTCTAAAAGACCGAATAAAGGATATAATTTCCAATTGACGTAATTACCCCATCTATTATCCTCAACAACATTATTGTACTGATTTACTCGTTTGTCAAACCCATGGTTTACTGCTCTACCGATTCTCTCAATGCTATTTCTGGCAATGACTCTCATTCTAGCGATATCAGCATCGTTAGCTACAGTTTTTACTGGTTCTTTTAAAACGGTCCCATCACCAACATCGGGTATCCAACCCGAGACTGAATCGTAGTTTTTGGGGTAAAGGACTGTTTTCAACATTGTGTCAAATTCTCCAGGGTGTTTGATGGTTTCTATGGGGTTTGATCCCGCTTCCAAAACCATTTCGCTAAATAAAGAAGGAAAGAAATTATTTTCTAATGTTGTATTAGTCTGTGGGACTCTATTTTCATTTGCTGTTCCGTCCTTGATTTTGAAATCGCATCTGAAATAGGCATCGGAAAGTAATAACCAATTTGACAGACTATTGATCTCGAAAGTGACCCTACCACCATCATTCAATTGTGATTTAGACCCCACAGATGCATTAATAATAATGTAATCCTCTTTCTTACGAGTAAATGAATAAAGAATTGGATCGTATAATCTAAAAATTGGATCAAGAATTTTATTTGCCATTTTTAGAGGAATTATTTTGATAAAATACAATACATTTACTATATGCATATGTATCAGGAGGGATTGAATTTATTCGCGATCTGTTCTCCACCACCTAGCTCTCCAAAGTAGGAACATCAAGGTACATTAGACAACACAAAAATCACATTCCCGACCTATTGCTCTCTCCCAACCACATAGTAGTTCACCATTGAACCACAAACCGAACACCCAGATCATCTCGAGCTAACCCACGAGCTCTACTCTACCAGCGGAGTGTTGTAATTCCCATAGAAGTAAGCAATCAGAGCCGAACTTAGCGAGTTCCTGCCCCACGATCGACTGACTAATTATTGTCAAAGTACGTACTTTTATACCCTGTTATGTTATGCACTGCACGTTTCATAACAACTTGCTGATTGACTTAAGCATATTTCCGATTGAATGTAAAAAAGCGAGGGACACATATTTTTGTTAAGTCTGATCGTTTCGGATTATATAAAACAGGATGTAATATTAATATATCTTACTTCCTTGTGTTAGAGACTAATAAAATGTGTCTACCGGATATGATATCACCTGACATAGAAAGCAGATATAAACAAGAAGCCATTTTGAATAATGTGTAATTTTTATTGTTTTTTTATCAATTATACCGTCTAATGAAGGGATAATAGGATTCTGATTAAGTTATTTTAATAGTTCAAGATGTCGGGCAATGGAATCTATCTATCAAATTATGTTTCTGTGTGTGGGTTACTAGTGCAACTTATGTCTGACCTATAGTCAACAATTGTGTATAATTAACTTCGTGTGTGCTATTATGACTCACCCCTCAAACCACTACAGATTGACAAAGGAATGTTTCTGTGTATTGTTAGTGAATTCTATGTTGAAACACACGTCATATTTTACTTCCTTATATTCACTACAGACTCATAACATCACATCAAATCATATTGGACTTCTGAGCAGAGATAAAAATTTGCCTGAATTCCAAATTATTTAATCACATCAAATCATATTGGACTTCTGAGCAGAGATAAAAATTTGCCTGAATTCCAAATTATTTAATCACATCAAATCATATTGGACTTCTGAGCAGAGATAAAAATTTGCCTGAATTCCAAATTATTTAATCACATCTAATGTATATAATCATTCATATGTATATAATATCTGTAGTGATAAGGAAGATGTTGAGTTTTAACATGAATTCTCAATCAATTCATTAGATAAAAGTTTCCAATCTGTAGTGATTTCATGTAACCCTTTGTTAATTCTCCGAGACTTTCGAATTTTTTCGCTCTGAGAATTGACCTTAAAAGGGGTATACATGAAAAATTAAGGTATTGAAAACCCTATCTGTTTATTCTACAATATTTAGTAGGATTTACAACCAAAATGGGGGGACATCAAATTCAATACCTAATTGGAGGGAGGTAAATTGATCACACGAAGAAAAAATATGGTTTTGTTGGCTTATAGGTTAACATAGGGTACTGAGTCATTCATCTCAGAAACATTTAATTTGAGGAGATGATTCCAATGTTTGATTATTTTGAACTATTGAATTTCTTTTTCAGTTATTCCCATGATTCCCTTCTACAGATAGAATAATTGATAAAAAAGCAAAATCCTTCAAAATTCTCATCTAAATGGCTTTCTTGTTTCAGCAATGTTGAAAGGAAGATATGTAGGTATTAGGTAAGTATTAGGTAAGTATTAGGTAAGTATTTTTAAGTATCCATCAACATGAGTAGCCAGTCCACGCTTCATGTTTAGAAAAATTAATTGTGGTCTGAAATATTTTTTCCAAGAAGAGTTACCTCACTTTAATAAAGGGAAGGAATAAAAAACCAGACCACATCAATTTTTTTTTTGGTGGAATTAATGTTTTAATGGGAGTTTTTCCTGTATTGTTCATGTTTTAAAATTAAACTCATCCTATTTTTAATATGCTTTTTTGATGGAATGTAGGAAATTTATTGAAGGTGTTTGTCGTAAGAATTCTATGAAAAATGTAGGCTGTTTTATGAAATGTAGGGTGTTAAGGTGTGTTTTGGGTAGACTCAATTTGGTTGCAAGTTTCCCCATGGGATGAAAATGGCATGGGGAAAGGTGCGACCGAATTGAGTCTACCTACACTACTTTCCGATTTGTTCTTACAATTCGACAATGACAGTCAGTGCTGGTCCCCAATTCTCACCAGGTGACCTGGCCTTTAATACAATCCCATCTTATTTCATTACAGGAATGACAGCAGCGGAGATGGCATCACTCTGTGGGAGTGGGAATGATGGATGGCTGTCTACTTCCCACATCCATTGGGTCATGGAAAGAATTAACGCAATTCAAAGGGGAGCAATGTGCTTTTGCCACCAAGGGACATCGCCGGACTTTCGTATCCCAAGAATTAAAAATCAGGGTTGGGATCTCTCCCAAGTGAAAAAGATTATTGTGGTGATGAATGTTGGGAAAGACGAAAATAACAACGTTTATATTGGAAATGCCGACACACCGGGAAGCCATTGGACGCTGGCATTAGTTGACCTTTTATCAGGGCACTCATACTATTGTGATACCATGGCATGGGGACCTCCATCGGACTTACTTCAACAACTGCAGGAGTATTGCAAGCACTTTAACTGTCAAGTCTGCGTCAATCGGTTAACATTATGCCACACACCAACACCGATAGGTTACAACCACGTCTGCACTGGTCAATGTAGAAATTTTTCTTTACAAACTTGCAACGACATCTGCGGGGTGATAGCTTGCATAAATGCCGTTTGCTTTGCAATCGATGACAAACATCTTGAACACTTGACAGGTCCTCGCAGGCGATTGCCATGCTACTTGAAAGAACCAACCAAGTACACCGTGTATCTGAGGCGTGTCATTATTTCCTGGTTCATTAGAGACACTGTAATACCGGATTTAGTCCTGATGAGATTTGTGCCCAGCAACAATTCAGATCACCAATACCAGAGTGTAAAAAAGCGAGGACTGGATAGGCCTTACAAGGTACCCTTTAAGTTAGCTATGATTTTGGCGCGAAAATAACAAATTCTGAGAAATTGTAAGTGCCCGACAGCTACAAGCACAAGCATGACAAGTGTCAGGAATACCTAATATCTTCCAAATGACGACAATGTCGCAGACCCTCTTGGAAATTACGCGTACAACGAATGTTACAGCCACTAAAGTCCCTGAATCCATGTAAAATGTAATTTTGTAATTTCCACACTTTATCTTACATGTAGGTGGATCCTAGAGGCCAGTCGTCAGAAGTTGAAGGCAGTAGTCAAGATTCTGTCCATGAACACCCGGCCACGCATTCCATCCCAACACAGGTAGGGCACCTGCAACAAATTGGCCGGTTTTCCGTCGGTCGGTCCTGCATAATAAATCTCGTGAGATAGAAACTTTTCTTGGACATGTAACAAACTAAAAAGTAAATTTTTTACGAAATACAAGTCACTTCTTATTTTACGAAATTAATCACATTCTAACATGAATGGGGACTACCATTAAATATAAATAAAATCCTGACATATTTCGGGGGGGGGGGGGGGCAGCATGACCTCGAAGTCAAACTCAGTAGATGCTAAGCGCAACTTTAGCACCTGTTGACTTTGAGATCCATGAAAAGTATTGGATTCGGAGAATCGGAGTAAGGATGTCGATAGTTAAAGTACATACTAGTATTAATTCTAATCTAATCTGTTTCAGGCGGACCGTAACAGTTCTTCGGAAAGCGATGATGATTTTGTAGCTGATAGTCAGCCTGCTACACATTGCACAAGAACTCAGGTAGGACACTAAATGCTCCGGACGCTTTCTTCTTCTTCCGGCAAGTTTTGAGCGTGATTGACTCTAGTCAATTCTACGAACCTAAACTTAACTAAGCAACAGTCTCTTGAAGTAAAATCGAGACCAGTGTCAGGTCTATACAGAATATGGAATTGCAGATGACTGCATGTGATTTAAAGACCGGGTTACTCAAAGTTGATGAGAACTAGAGACTCATTCCACTGCCTCTGAATAGGAGGAACCAAGTCCAACAACAGTAAGGAGCATTGCAGTACAAATCCAAGGCGTTCAGTGAAGTGAGGCTATAGATTATTAACCCATTATTAGCACCATTTCTCCACTTCAGAATAAATTAGCGTCGTTTACTATAAGACTTATTCTTCATTTTTCTCTTTGTAATGAGAGCCGGGCATTTTCTTTTCCAGAAAACGGCAGCCGGAAAGTACGTATGCACTGTGTGCAATACGGAACTTGCAAACCGACAGTCCCTGTGGCGCCACAAGAAGATAAAACACCCGGAAATAAAGTCACTAAAAAAAGAGCCAAGAATCGTATGTCCTGATTGCAAAACGTTCCGGTAAGCTTATTAGAATGTTGGTGATATGAACTTCACACCAACATTTGGTATGAAGCTTATACATGCAATTTGCTTATATAAATTTCACATTTGAATACTTAATTCTACATAAAATTAATATAAAAAGTAACTGATGTAAATTTGATATAACATTGGTTTAACTGCAAACAGTACTGTTCAGTGCTGATACTGAAGTTGAGGTTTGACTATATAGCCACCTCAGATGATCCCACATGGCCACATACTAGTATGTGGTATCATCGTATCATATAGATGTTATATCCAATTTTTTTCAAACGAAATATATGAATTTTCTGTTTGAATGAAAAATACCCTCTTTTGCAGCTGTGGAACACTGAGAGACCTCCTCAACCATCAAAACCAGGAGCATGAACGAAATTACAGCATACAACATGCAGACTTCACTTCTGAAGATGAATTTAAATGCTGGAAAAAAGATATAGAAAGACAGTTTGGAACATATTTCGTTAAACCCTGTGGTGAACAATCTAGTCATGATCACAAGACTGTGTATTTCTACTGCAATCGATCTGGGTTTTTTAAGTCGAAGGGGAAGGGGAAAAGGACAATCAAATCGCAGGGCTCTTCTAGGATTGAATGTCACTGTTGTGCATTCTTGAAGAAGATCACATCCCTATCAACTGGACATGTGAACGTCGAATATTGCGTTGACCATTTACATGGAACCAAAATTGCCCATTTGAAAATGTCTGACCATATAAGATCAAATATTGTTGGAAAATTGGCCGGTGGAGCCGACACTAAAACTGTGCTGAATGACCTCCGGAACAAGATGCATGAGTTGGACGCCCGTAACAGAATCATATCGCATAAGGACATTCAGAACATCAAGTCGCAATACCATATATCTTCGGCTAAGAGACATAAAGATGACGCTACCAGCACTGGCATTTGGGTTCATGGGCTGAAAGAGCAAGACTTTAATCCCGTTCTGATTTTTAAACAACAAGGCGATGAGGAATTCGGGCTGGGGAAGTACAGTTTTCTGTTGGGTATACAGACTGAGTTTCAGCGCGATATGATGATAGAATTCGGACAGGAGTTAATCTGTATGGACTCAACACATTGTACCACCCAGTTTGATTTTCTGGTGACAACCATTGTAGTAGCAGATGACTTTGGAGAGGCAATACCCGTCGCTTGGCTCATTTCTAACAAAGAAGATGAAGAAACGTTGATCCCTTTTCTGAACGCCATCAAGGATCGAGTTAATGAGTACAGGTGTAATATATTCATGAGCGACTTGGCAAACAATTTTTATAACGCCTGGTGTATAGTATTCCTCAAACCGCAGCGCCGATTGTATTGCAGTTGGCACATCCAGAAAAACTGGCGAAAGAATGTGAATGCGCGGGTTAAACGGGAGGATCAAAATACGATTTATGGAATGCTGGATGTTATGTTGAAAGAGCCGTGTGAACAGGTTTTCAGAAAGTTACTAGCTGAGAGCTTGACAAAATTCGAAGCAGAATGTCCTCCGTTTCACCAGTACTTCACAACAAGCTATGTTGAGGACGACAAATTCAAACATTGGGCTGCTTGCTTCAGAAAGGGCACCACTGTTAAAACCAATATGTATGTAGAAGCAATGAACAAAGTGTTGAAATGTGTTTACTTCAAACGGAAACAAAACAAACGCGTCAACACTCTTAACTATGGCCAGGGATAAAGCCTGTGAGAGGTACACAAAACTAGAGAAGGGAAAGGTCAGCAACCGAATTAAAGAAACACGAAAAAGGCATCAAAAGATTGACGAAGTGAAAAACATCGAAACTAAATTGGAAAATAAAATCTGGGCGGTGCCGTCAACCTCAAGGGAGGGTGTAGTTTATGACATTTGCCGTGAGAGAGAGGATTGCAGCTGCAGACTTAAGTGCAATAATTGTAATGTGTGCTTGCACCTCTTTTCTTGTACTTGTCTGGACTATCTAATTCAGTCTGTAGCCTGCAAGCACACACACGCTGTTCAAGTTCAAGTTCAACATTCCAATCATGCCCCTCAAGATGGACTTATAGATGGAGCAGACAATTGCGATGACGACGATGACCACGATCAACCAAGCCTAAGAGAGGAAACAGGAGATTACTTTTCACGAATCCTTCATTCTGATGACGCAGAGAAGAGGGAGCTAACTGATATAAAGGCATCTCTGATGCGAGAAATCGGGGACCTCGTTAGGGTTGTTGAATCCTCCCCCAACGCCGACACAGTGCGCAGCATGATGTCACATGTAAAAGCTGCTACAGCTGTAGGGAAGGGCCTGTCGGTGGTCGGCAATGACCATCGTTACCTTAAAACACAAAATTATCCATCAAATAAAAATTTCGACCCACCGAAAAGATTTTACAGCACTAAAAAGAAAATCGTAAAAATTGCTTCAAATTTGCAAAAGCCGTTTGAGAGCGACCGAAAGAAAATTAAAGTCGATCTGGAGGAAACTGTGCCATGTGTCTGCGCTCTCTGTTTTAAGGAAAACGACGTGACAGGTTCGGACATAATCGATTGGAACGAGTGTTCTAAATGTAAAATTTGGGTGCACACTACTTGCGACATTCAGACGGACCTGACCGAAGACTATTTATGTATCTTCTGTCGATAGAAACAGCTTTCATGAAATTGTATTCGTTCATTTTTATTCACTATTGTGGTAGCTGCAAAAAGAATTTCCGTAAATTTCTCATTTAATAGTCGTAAATTTCCGTAAGAGGTCAGCTCCACCCACTAATTTGCATATTAGTCCAAACTCTAGATCCAAAATGACAAATGAAACATCTACATTGGTACAATCGACATTTCACACATCGTCATTTCATTATCGAGCTTATACATTTCTACATTGACAAATCGACAATTGAACTTGTAATGAACATTTACAAATCAATCTCAAAATTACCAATTTACATTTGAACTTTTACAATTTGACAAATGTATTTTCACACTTCTACACTTCTACAAATGCACTTCGAAATATACACTTTGTCACTTTGCAAGGAAATGAATATTTATATCAAAACAACTCCATACACTTGAAAATTGAAAATGTTTTTCTACAACATGGTGTTCTATATAGCTCAATAATTCATATTGTAACATAAATGATGTTTTTTCCTTTGATGTTTTTGAGAAATAATTTGCTTAAAATGTGTGTTTGAGGAAAACTGTGGTGTATAAACAGCAAATTTGTGTTATTGCATTCTTGGGAAATTTGACATGAAAGCCACATAGAATCTAATAGGAAAAAATGAGTGAAATAACCAACTAAGTTATTGCACTCGCAGTAGCTCCGCCCCTTTTTGGAAAGACATCCCCTTTGCAGACGAAAATGAAACGTGCACGAGCTTCAATTTCATTGGATTAAAGAGTAACGTGATCGATGCTGTCATAACTTTTAAGCTGTCAATCATATTTATGTTACAAGTAATATATACCACGTGACTTACTCATTAACATATTTAAACAAACTCATCCTAACGGATTCGTTTGTTTAAATATGTTAACTCGTAAGCACCGTGGTATATATAGTACTTGGTATCTAGGATAAAAGGGGACCATGCAGTCTTCATTTTCATTGGTTGATTTGGGTCTTGAATAAATTCAAGTATCCTTCAGAAGCACTAGAAATGTACGAAAATTGCATATTTCCTTCAAAAATACCTTAAATTAGACATGTCTCCTTCTATTTCTATATATGACTTTTCTATATATTGCATAGTAGGCCTATCGCATATATGTAGTGCATATTTTTCAAATGTTAATAATTATGGATGCACATGGATTTGAAGCCTCAAATTCCATGGTGAGTTGTGATAACCAGTACTAAATTGCTGAGCTAAAAAAAATCCGTTTCTGAGACTTATCCAAATCGACCCACGAAAATGAAGCCTGTGCCCCTTTAATATAGAGTTAAGTACAATCGCCTTAGATTGTCACTCCTTATTTTGTATAGAGATAGGCCTAGATAGCACTGTTAATCTAATTGAGTTAGCCCTATGTTTCTAATTTAGTTATGTCTAGTTTAATATGGAGTTGTACAATCGTCTTAGATTTTGTAGTAAAGAATGCTAAAATTACCATTTCGGAAGTCGTATTTTCCATATTTTCCCAGGAGTAACGAATACAGCATAAGTAACGAAGTCGCCAGGAGTTTCCCAATGACGTCATGGTTCTAAATGACGTCATGGTTCTAAATATAAATTTGAGAGGTTCCCATGGTGTATACGCATGCGCAATACTGATGATGACTTCTGTCTGTAGCCGCAAGTGAAATTTGTTCTCTAATGTGATCTGCTTGAGCATCAGAATTTTTGATAAAATCGGACGAATAGCACAGAAAATAGAAATTTTGGCCAAAAACAGCAAAATTCGACTAAAAAAAGTGTGCTATGAATTTTCAAATTTCGATTTTTTTTTCACTACTATCCCATAAGATATTTGCACGAGATTCAAAAAACGCGACTCCGAGAAAAATCGGATCAAAAATGTGCTTTCTAAGGCCAATAAACCATTTTTTGCACAGTTTTTAATATTGCACTTCCGGTTGTGCAAAAATGTATCAATTTACATTCATGCAGTAATAGACCATATACAGTGAAGTAATGCATTGCAAATATTGCTGTAATTATCACAGTTTCTTCAGAGTACTCGGTACAAAATTAATTTTTTAAAAAATTATGAAAACAAAGCAGTGTGTTCGCGAGAACACACTGCAAAAAAAAATCAATGTACAAAGTTTGATGAGTTAGAGATCAAGTACATGACCACAGGCTACTGGATATTTTTTTTTTTAAAGATATACAATATAGCAATATACACAAGTACATGTGTATTAAATGGACATATTATCCTCAAGCGATTATTGTACAGAATTTGATGATTTAGAGATCAAATACATGACCACAGGCTACTGGATATTTTTTTTAAGATATACAATATAGCAATATACACAAGTACATGTGTATTAAATGGACATATTATCCTCAAGCGATTAAGTACATTGCGACAAATTGTAAAAAAAAAAAATAAAAAAAAATAAATAAAATAAAAAAAAAATAAATTATTGAATTTGTGAAGCCAAAGGTCAGTGCAAGTGCTGCGAGCGGGCTACCCAACCCTACTCCATTAATGTTCTTATTCTAAATGGGAGGGGGAGGTAGGATTTATCGTGTACGTGATAGAAGCTAAAGTTTTTATCCAATTTAAATGAAACTTGGTATGTGTATTCATCTTGAAAATGGCACGATTCAAATTGTCATTTTATGAGATATTGCCCTTGACTTAATGAAAATAACGTTAAAATTAACTTGGTATGTGTATTCATCTTGATAATAACTCAGACAAAATTTGTGAATCGTGCGTTTCAAGTCGTCGTTTTATGAGTTATCGCCCTTGACTTAGTGAAAAAACGTTAAAATTAACTTGTGTTCACAATAGAGGCTAGAGTTTTCATTCGAATTGATTCATCTAAATATCAGCTCAAATAAGTGCGATGGTGCAATCAACTTCTTCAAACATTCAAATTTGCTGAAGTGGGCGTTTCCTCTGCAATAAGCCATGCAATTTAAGTTAACCAAATTAAAATATTAGAATTATTTTTGTTTTGGCATGAAATATTTCTATCAGATGTATCAATTTTATTTTGTCTTTGTGAAATACCTATACTAAAATAAAAATGGATTGGATAAGTTTATATTTATATCCCAAAAGCTATTATTTTGAACTAATTAAATTTTTGTTCCATATTTCAAAATTGAGCGGTTTTGGCGAGATTTATGGGAAGGCTTCATAGGATTGTTTTATAATCTGTTTTGCTATATGGAGGTCCATGATATGTTGAGGCCAACAGAGGAACATCATATTGAGGCTCTTCATTCTATATTCCAACCACGAATACATCAAAGCTTGGACGAATTCAGGAAGGCTTTAATGAACAGGTCTATGAGAACTGAAGGGGGTAGTACACCATTGCAAATTTGGACAAGAGGACAGATTCTTGATAATTTGGAAGATTTATCTGAGGGTTGTGAGGTTATTGATGTTGAAAGAGTTTATGATATGCTACTAAGAACTACATATTTTCCTGTTTAAGCAGAACTTCAGCATATACAAAAGTAATTTTCAATGATATTAAATTTGTGCTATTCACTCATTATTCAGGATTTGTTTTTAAAGGAAGACATTGTTCTTTATGGATCTTCCCAGGAAGATGTTATTGGTCTTCCAGAAACTGTAACATCATGAAATGAAAAGCTAGGTGAACTTCGTAACCTGATTGATCCTTTACGCCCATCTGAAAATTTTGTTGTTGATATTTACAAAGAAGTTTGTGATTTCATTGCTGCCTCCCATTCTCAAGATACGAGATAAAAGGATTAGAATTAGTGAACATTGAGTCATTTTTTTTTAACCAAAAACTAGTCATGATTTAATACATGTACATGTACTATTTGTATAATAGCATTTGAAGTGAACCCGATCGCCATGATGAGAGTATGTTATTATTTTAAAATAAATAAGGTCTATCCAGAATAATTACAGTTTATTTATTTTCGCAACTACATACATGTTACAAGAACTCCAATCTAATTAAAATTAGATTACATTTCGTTTCGGTTATTTTTTGATTGTCGACTCCATGTAATCTAAAGACTTGTATAAGGAGGTCATCTGGTTACGAATAAGCTATTTATAGCACGTGCCACCCCTCTGCCAATCAGAACACCGTTTATATTTGAATATTTTGTATTGCGTCATAATTTGGACTGCTGTGTCGCTTTACTTTCTGTTTCGTCTTCCCACAATACATATCAATGCATAGACAAGCGATCTTGAAGGTTGATTTTGATTGGCTGAAATTTTCGTCACCAGAAGATGACCTCTTTATACAAGTCTTTGGATTACATGGAGTCGACAATCAAAATATAACCGAAACGAAATGTAATCTAATTTCAATTAGATTTCAAGAACTCTCAACCTCCCCCCCCCCCCTTTCAATTTTGAGCAGATGCCCACTCTGTAAACAATTTTATAGCAGCTTTAGCCTTTCGAACATCATCCTTAGTTTAATACATATCGACATACCAAGTTCCTATTCTTTTTTACGTTCCTAGAATTTTTTGCAAAGTCAAAAGCAAAAACTTTCTGCAATTGTAGATGGATGGGGCAACGACAATGTACATCCACAACGTGATAGCATATAAAAATCTCATCAAGTTAAGCCACGCCAAAACCATATGCAGACACAATTATATTTATGAAAGTTTCTTCAAAGATTTTATATTCCTTAATATACTTAATATTACAAAAGGTGATGGATGGGGCACATGTATTTATGTGTGTCATGTCTGTTGAAGCATGGTGAAAAATAATCAAGCCTTTGTTCATAGTCAGAGTCAAAAACTGGCACCCAATTAGTAAATGCAAAAGATGTCCTGTTGTTAAAGTAACATTATCCTCTTCACCCTTGACAAAATCAATCCAGGGTGTTACTATTCTACCACCTGAAAAATAAAAATAGCTTGCCAGACAAGGTAACATATGCCCAGCAGCAGCTTTCTTTGTAAAAATAAGTTTTTCAAAACAAGGTCCATCCATGTGTCATTATACAAAACCCTACCAAATTTTATCAAAATCCAAAAACTTGAACATGTTAATAGTAAAAAATGGTTTTAACAACTTGACTGATTTTCAATAGGCATCACCACCATCATCCTTGTTTCTTCTGCCTAAAATCCTCAGTTTTTCTGACTCTCCCATAGCCATATGTTAAAATAGCTATCGGGGGAATAGTCAGAGACGACAAGTTTGGCGCACGAAACAGACCATGCTTACTCTTTTCGAAACACCTGGTGGTACTTCTCCACTACTACTATATAATTATTGCACCCGATTTTGTCATGCTCTGGACGATATTTTTGATTAACGGAATTGTTTGCCTGTATGGATTTTTAATATTCGGAACAAGTCTTATTCAATCTTCTCAGTAGATTAATCAAAACAGAAACGTTCTTTTATTTTTACCGCACATTTACCTGACGTCACAAGTCAGGGGGCATAACTTCAAACAACCTATTGCCTATTGGCTCTAAATTTATTTAGAGTAAAATCTGCAAAAGGTAGCCATATAATGAACAATATTAAGATAAGGAGAAAAAAAGCAAATGGACAGAACTAAAAGCAAATGGACAGAACTATATTCAGTGGTAAAATTAAAGTATATCTTGTGGTCATGTAGACAGTTTAATTAATAATACAATATGCAATAATAAATTGATTAGTGTCTAGTAGATCTTCTTCCCCTGCTACTAATACTGGTTAACTCGTGCATATCAGAATCTCACTTCCCTACCATCTTCAAAATAGGTCATGTTAAGCCTTTATTGAAAGATAGTGGACAACAGCCATATACGCCTAACGAAAAAGCCTTAAATTTAATCAAGAGTAAACTAAACTATCTCAAACCTTTCGATTTAGGTCAAATAACATCCATTTTAAGTTTCATCAAAATTGGTTGAAAACTAAGATAGTAATAGCATATTCAAGATTTTGGGGCAAGGGCAATAACTCTGCTTCTAACGTCGAAAATAGCTCAAATTCGAACTTGATCTTCGTTTTCTGTATAGGTATATACATACCAAATTTCATTTGATTCCGTCAAAAACTCTAGTTTTGAGAGCGTTTACGAGCAAATGTTGACGGACGGACGGACCGACGGACAGGGGTGCCGACAATATACGTCCTCATAGAGAGATGAGGGCGTATAAAAAAGCAACATCGGATCGAAACTGTCTCCGAAATTATAGACCGGTCTCAAATCTGTCATTCCTCTCTAAAGTTGTTGAGAAAGTTGTAGCTTCGCAACTCAAGGAACGTTTGGAACAGTATCATCTCCAAGAACCATTCCAGTCAGCCTACCGTAACAATCATAGTTGTGAGACGGCACTTGTCCGAGTAAGCAATGACTTGTTATGGATAACAACTGGCCCCCAATAAACAGACGCACTCAATATAAAGTCCCTCTTTTAACATATTAGTGTATTAATGGCCTTGTACCACAGTATCTGAGTGCTTTCTCAGCTGCATCACCAAGGTTATGGAATAGGCTACCACATAACATAAAAGATTCTAATTCAGTTGAATTGTTCAAGACTCTTAAGACACACTTGTTTACATGTTAATATCAAATGTGACAGAGATACTCAGCGCCACTGAGTAGAATTTTTCTAGAAATTAGGCGCTATACAAATGCATTATTATTATTACTCATTTTATTTCGACATACTTTTCTGGAAATTAAATCAAAACAATTTATTTTCGACAGTCCTTTCCAAGAATTAAATCAAAAACATTTATTTTCGACATACTTTTCTGGAAAGTAAATCAAAATCATTTAACCTATTTATTTATCTCAAAACCTTGTTCAAGAAATATTATCCCTGGTCGCCAATACTGATTTCGAGAGCAACCAGTTCGAACATCTCAACAAATGAATTGAATGGAGTTTTACGTCCTGCTTTTCTGCACGTGAGTGTGCTAATGAGTAAGATCATTGTCAGGCCAATATTCAAATTATTTAAAGATAATGGCAAAGGAATCTCGGATGGCAAAGGAATACTAAGTTGTTTTCTTCTGCTTTCAGAGCGAATTGTGAACAAAAATGTGTTCCTGTTGCAGCTACAATGCTGCTCATTGGTTTTATTCTAGAATTGCTTGTTCTTGCTTATAGTGTATAGTCGAAATTGTTATGGAGTTAAAGGGTCATTCTGCTTTTTTTTACCTGAAACTATTTCTAAAGTATGCTCATTATACCTATGCATCTTTTTGATAAAAATGAATTTGATTTTAAATGATTAATTACAAACAGGGAGTACTTATTGTTCATTAAGCAGTTTTACCTAGTAGGCCTAATAAAGGCTCGATATTTCTAGCTGAAACCGTTACAATACATAGTTAAGACATTTCTCTACAATAGGCGTTTATTGTACTCAAATCCATTCAGTAGTTTTCTATCAGTGTCCAAAAAAACATAACACACTTAAAAACACAAAAATATTTTAGCATGTTTTTAGCGTTTAAATATTAACGGCTGGATTTTTAAAACTTTCAGATACATTAAAGGACACAAAGTTAAAAACTTTGGTGTATTGTTTTCACAAATTTGAGCAAAAAAAAATGTTTGACCTAAAAAAAATTCAGTCTGTCCCTTTAAGGGTATTGATTGGGCTAGCGTTCGAGAAAAAAAACACGAGATGGAAGTTTTGCGAATTACTTATTATTTTTGGGCTCAGATTGTAGATAATTATTATTGCTTTATTTGTAAACTATATAGAATGAAAAAAACCGAAAAGAAATTAGGTATTTCGTTAGTTTTTGCTAAAAAAATTAGGAAAAAGTAGCAAAATTTGTCCCGGTTGATACAAGATTTCTCAGCCATTTTTTATTGGAAAATTACGATCTTGGTCTTGATTGAAAGCTTATTCAATAAGGATGAAACGTACAGAGAGTTTTTTCGAAAATTCTAATCAGTTTGGCCCCTGGAAAATGTTTGCCGTACCTACGTGTAAATTTTCGTATTTCCATGGTAACCACCAAAATAATAGTTTTTTTTGGAAAATCGCTCTGTACGTTTCTCGGCAATGTAATTGTCTACATTTATGCCAAGTTTGATGTAGATTGATCCATTCACATTTTTTTAAACTTGTATCAAAGGTTTGAAATGTCCAATTTTTATGACATGTTTGAAAGGGCTGTCAACTCATTAAAAAAAATCTGATTGACATGAAATCAACCTTAAACTATCGAGAAGGACCCCAAATCATCAACAAATGCACAACAAGTCTCAAGAAAGCATTATTTCATATACTTATTCCATTTTTTCATAACGTCAAATAGCCCAATTAACACCCTTAAAGCAATACAACTTCTTAGAATGAACAAATAAATTAAGTTCTCAAACTTGGTCAATAAGAGTATATATTCATCAACATTATTGTATTCTGTACATTATTATTTTTTTTTTGTCTGTATGTTGTATATTGTATCTATGTTTGTCCCCATGGGCTGAGTGTGAGGCAGGACCGTATCACTCGTGATATTGAGCCTAATTCTGACCCGTGTAAAATAGAGAGTTTATTATCATTAACAGTGTCCAAAGTATACAAACAGAATCAAGTAAACCCATTAAACTATGTAATTTTCCATACAATTACAGATTATTATTTATAAATGCCTTAAATTAAGGCATTTATCAATTATTGTATTTAAACATAGTTTTCTGGATTTATCAGATTATTTAGGTAATCTGTAGATATAGTTATGCCACGAGGTTTGTCCCCTGATGAATATATACTCCTATTGACCAAATTGAAAATTATTTTTTTTTGTTCATTCTTAGACGTAGTATCTCTTTAAATTGAGCATTGGTGGTTATGGTTTTTACAGGTTCCGTTATGTTAAGGCAGATAGAACTCGGATTTGTAATCCTGTTGTGGAAGAGGACTGAGTATGGGATGGTGCTAGGGTGTTTGCCTTGTGTGGGGCTGGAGCTGTTTATGTAATGGCAAATGGACACATACCGGATGCTTTTGACGCTAGCCTCTACATGCCTACTGAAGTGGTGAGTGATAACCAACGATACAAAAACTATTTCAAAACTCTCTCTTTTGAGATAAATCGCCTGTCATAATAAAAATCAAATTATATCTTCTTTTTAGTTTTGTATACGCCCTCACCTCTCTATGAGGACGTATATTGTCGGCACCCCTGTCTGTCCGTCCGTCAACATTTACTCGTAAACGCTCCAAAAACTAGAGCTTATGACGGAATCAAATGAAATTTGATATGTGTATACATATTCATGAAACGAAGATCAAGTTCGAATTTGAGCTATTTTCGATTGTTAGAAGCAGAGTTATTGCCCTTGCCCCAAATCTGTCGGTCTGTCAATCAACATTTGCTTGTAAACGCTCTAAAAACTAGAGTTTTTGATGGAATCAAATTAAATTTGATATGTGTATACATATTCATAAAACGAAGATCAAGTTCGAATTTGAGCTATTTTCGATCGTTACAAGCAGAGTTATTGCCCTTGCCCTAAATCTTAAATATGCTATTACTCTCTTAGTTTTCAACCGATTTTGATAAAACTTTAAATGGATGTTATTGGACCTAAATCGCAAGGTTTGAGAAAGTTTTTTTATCATAAGGTACTCTTTGATACATTTTTAAACTCAAGTAGCTAAAACAAAGCTTGAGTCCTTTCCTCGGCTCTTGAACACAATAGAGGCTACACTATTTATCCAATGCGTAAATGCGCTGATGAAATATATATGCAAATAAGAAACTAATAATACCTCCATGAGCCTTTGTAATTAACGCAAATTTCGCAGCCCAAACAAATCTTTTGGCGCACTCAAGAAAAAATATTAAAACCGGAAACGGAACTATCGCAAATGTATGCTTCGATATCGCATAAAATCACGTATTCACATTATGAATGTTGACTTCGGATCGGTAGATACAACAGCAGCTACATGGCTCCCCAAATTAGATGCTTCTTAATTTCCTTAACGGAAAGCGAAGTTGTGTATTCAAACGTTACAATATGTTATTTTACACACACGTACAAAGATAACAAACAAAAATCTAAATAAACTAAACTTAAAAAACAAAGTTAAAGTTATATTTTAACTAAACGAATGGCTCCCTTATCTTAACTAAACGAATAAACGAATGGCTCCCTTGGTGGGGATTTCCCTGGTATAAACCTGAATGCTAATTTTCTAATGCTAATTTTCTGATTCAACAACTAATACTAATGTATAGGGCGTTCTAAATAATTTTTTTTATCTAACGCTTGTCCTTTACGATTTAAATTTCTATTACCAATAAGCAACTTAACTTTACGAACAAGATTATCATTTTCAACAACACGACACAAGATCCATTGATTGCGAGCTACATTTTCATCACTAAGCAAAACAATGTCACCAATTTGTATATTTCTTATTGCAAGTTTTGTAAATATTCAGATTTCCATCGCGACCAGAATACATTACACAAATACTGGACTCGACGCCAGCGTTTTCTTGAATAAATGTCTTCTTTTACAAAATCACCTTTAGGTGGCAATACAATGTTCGATTTCATCGTTAGAAGATGTTTTGGAGTTAAAGGATTTAACGAATTAGGATCGTTTAAATTATCTACAGATAAAGGTCTATTAACGATAGCAGCAGCTTCAAACATAAATGTATTCAATGCTTCATCATCCAATTGAGTTCCACATTGACTTAAAAGAGAAATAAGTACATTACGGACCGAAGAAATTTGTCGTTCCCAAATACCACCCATATGGCTAGCATGTGGTACATTAAACTTAAATTGGAAATAATCACAATTATTACGTAAAAAATATTCACAAATAGAATCTTGATCCAAATTTTTTAATTTATCAAATAATTCACTATTGGCTCCTACAAAATTAGAACCATTATCACAATATAATGAACGAATAGTACCACGAATAGCAATGAAACGTCTTAAGCCATTTATAAACGAATCGGTTGACATAGAATGTAGGGTTTATATATGCACTGCACGTCTACACATACAAGTAAATAATAATCCATATCTCTTAAGCTCTTTTCTATCTTCCTTAAAGGGGACCAGTCTTCATTTTTATTGGTTGATTTGGGTCTTCTATATATTTAAGTATTCTTCAGAAGCACTAGAAATGTACGAAAATTGCATATTTCCTTCAAATATATCTTAAATTAGACATTTCTCCTTCTATTTCTATAGATGACTTTCCTATATATTGCATAGTATCGCTAATGTGTAGTAGGGCATTATAACTTTCAAATGCTAATAATTATGGATGCACATGGATTTGAAGACTCAAATTTCAATGGTGAGTTGTGATAACCAGTACTAAATTGCTCAGCTAAATAAGTCCCCGTTTCTGAGACTTGGAAAAATCGACCCACGAAAATAAAGCCTGTGCCCCTTTAAAGGGGACCAGTCTTCATTTTTATTGGTTGATTTCGGTCTTGAATATATTAAAGTATCCTTCAGAAGCACTAGAAATGTACGAAAATTGCGTATTTCCTTCAAATATACCTTAAATTAGACATTTCTCCTTCTATTTCTATAGATGACTTTTCTATATATTGCATAGTATCGCTAATGTGTAGTAGGGCATTATAACTGTCAAATGCTAATCATTATGGATGCACATGGATTTGAGGGCTCAAATTTCAACGGTGAGTTGTGATAACCAGTACTACATTGCTGAGCTAAAAAATCCCCGTTTCCTCGCGAAAATGAAGCCTGTGCTTCTTTAACAATAAAAGGACCGAAACAATCTACACCGCAAACAGTAAATGGAGTAGAAGGTTGAAGACGTTCTTCTGGAATATTAGCCATTTTCTGCTCTTGTAATTTATCACGATATTTACGACAATTAACACACTTACTAATATATTCATAAACTGCGGATGTACATCAAAAACCATTTGATCTGAAAATATTAGTAGTAATACCTCTACCTTGATGTTCAGACAATATATGAAAATGACGAATTATTAAAGAGGTAACATGATGTTTTCTTGGGATTATAACTGGATGCTTTTCTAAAGGTCCCAAATCATTACTCTTCAAGCGTCCACCAACTCATAATAAACCTTGAGAGTTTAAAACGGATCTAAGCGAAATAAAGATGAAGATTTCTTTAAGAATCTTTTAGGCGGAATAACGGAATTCTTATTTTTAGTCAAAAAATCAATTTCAGTTTTAAACACTTTATACTGAACACGTTTTATAATTTCTGTCTCAGCTAAACATAAATCAGAAACACTTACAGACTTAAAGGACAAGAGAAAAGAAATACAAAATCTTTAAAAAACTATTTCTTTTTAAAGTAAAATCATACTAAAATCAAATGCAATCAATGTTTTTTTCGAAAAATAAAATTTTAGTAGAAACGCTTTTGAAATAGCCTATTTTGACAGCTGACGAAAGTTAATGAGCTAGGCGATCACGTGACCGCGTGACGTCAAAGATGCCCAACACAATGTAAACAAAGCATGCGGCCTAATGGAAGCAAATAATCCACAGCTCCAGTGCTCTCATTTCTGATTAATCTAATGGCCATGGAGGATATGTCCGCTTGCATAAAGGCATTAGAATTAAACCACAACAATTTAAACCATTTTATCAAGCCGTGAAAATGTCGATTCGTCTGGCAAACTGACCGGCCTAGCTAGATATCGTATCGTCTAAAGTCTAAGCCTAAAATGTCAAGCGATCTTGACGAAATTCCGACCTTCACGCCATCAACAGATAGTAGTTGAATGCATGACATAAAAACAAAATGTTATAAATATAATCTTAGTTAAAAGCAGAATTGAATCGGCTTTGTATAGATATTTTCAAATATTTTTCATTGGCATGTGAGTCGATTTCCGCGGTCGGCAATATTGTGATGTGACGGCAAAACTTTCGAGAAAATGGATGCTTGTTTTTAAAACGAAGTACCGGGAGATTAATTCCGTCTGATTATAATTCTATGTCCATTTCTCTACATTAACCATTTTATTTTTACCATTTCCGTCCAGTCAATTCTTCCCGAAATTGATTTTAAAACAGGTACCGGTAGAATCAAAATCTTCAATTTTACAGACTCGCTTGCATGTCACGTGATACACGCTTCGAAAAAAGGGGAAAGTACCAAGGACAATTTCTAGGTTTTATAACCTTTAGAATAGGATAATTAAGTGTCTCAGATCTTCGTGAATGCTGATGAAATATTGATGCTTAATAAAACAATTAATTGAATTCAAAATTTGACATAGATGGCTTTCAAATGTCCCGATTTCGAGGTTTGTTTACATTTATCTTACCTTGGCTCTACAATGACGTCACGCAATCTTGTCTAAATGGCGAAATTTCAACCATCACGTTTTTACTTCTATTAGAATCCATAAAATTCACATCAACACATGTCATACATCGTTAACAGTGGAATTGAATCAACTTTTTGCCAATATGTTTAAATAATTTTTATTAGCTTTTGATTCCGAGACACGGCGGTTTGAAGTCACATTTTTCGGCAGTCGGCCATTGACATTCTTCTCACCTTGACTCGAGCCGACTAGGCCTAAGTTTTAAAATCGTTTACTTCAATTAGTTCCCAAGTTAAAGTTGGTATTTGAACACAATCGGCACTCGAAAACCATGATAGAAAGAGTATATGTAGATATAATTAAAACACTTGATCGATTTTTGTCATAGGCTTAGGCCAAACATTGCGAATAATGTAAACAATGTCGTGTGGCCGATCTCGGTAGGGCATAACTGACGTCATTTACGAATAGTGACGGAAACTACCGATCTTTTTGCATATTTTAGAGAGCATTTTTAAAAGGTTTTTTAACTATTTTAGAATATTTCTTTTTAATTTTTTTTGGTTGCAATCGATAGATAAATGATAAATGAATGATTTTACATTAAAAAAATGTCCATTTAATGCAATTCACATAATCGTTTCTCTTGTCCTTTAATAACATTGTCTTTAACAATATTCGGATTCTGTCTTGTAAATACCCTATTCCTTAATATACACTTAAATCTAATACAATTAGCAATAGCACGTTTTAATTTATACCAATAGGCATATCTTGCTGAACAGCAAATGAAATTTCGGGATTATTTACATTTATTTCATAAACAGTGTTGTCGGAATGTATAGGATTACTTGACCAAAGAAAGTCTGGACCAGAGAACCAATTTCATTGATTGACAAGTTTATCAACAAATGCACCTCGTGATGCGATATCAGCTGGATTTTGTTTAGATTTTACATAATTCCATTGATCTGGATCAGAGAAATCACGAATAGTTTGAATTCTACTAGCTACAAGAACTTGAAATCTACGAACATCATTTCGAATATAACCCATAACTACAGTACTATTAGAAATGTTCCACTACTGTGTCTTTCATTTCTTCGACTTACAGACACAGTAGTGTATGGTCCCTCAATAACCCTTGGCGCAAGATTTGTTGTCGTTTGATTATAAAAAAGTAAGCTCCTTTATTTCCTATTAAACTAGCCCCCATACGCAATGTAGATAGCTCAACCAATGGCTATACATATAATGAACTAATTCCGATTGAAAAAAAGAAAAATAATTATGTTATTAGCAAAAATCCGACGACTACTGATATTTTTACATTTTTATAACATGAATGGCGACCTTCAATGAAGTGCGCATGTCATACAGGAAATACGACACGTTCCATATATGGTGATGCTGTCCATAATAGTATGCTAATGAGTTGACCGTGGGGATAAAAATGGCGGACGCTATCATAGACAGGACTCACACCACTAATTCTTTGGCCATCCACTTCAATGTTAAATCACCAAATTCAATCTTCAGTAACTTTTTCCAGAAATCTCGTTGAAAACTTTCCAATATGTCCAATGAAAGCCTGACCAATACTTGATTTCTCCACAAAAATTCAATATAGGATGACCATGAAAATTTTGAACTAGTCAAAATGAAAGTAGACCTCTACCGGATATCAACAACAAGTTGACTTGGACTGCTCACATATCGACTATTTTTAGAAATAGCCTTCCGCCTATAGATGTTTTATTATCTCACTAAATATGAAAGAAAATGCAATTTAAGACATCAAATTCCAAATCTAGACCAAAAATTAATCAAAAATGGGCATGCAAAAACCCAAAGATAGTGGACCACGGCCATATACACCTAACGAAAAAGTCGAAAAAGGAAAAAATTTAATCAGGAGAAAACAAAACTTTCTCAAACCTTTCGATTTAGCTCCAATAACGTCCATTTTAAGTTTCATCAAAATTGGTTGAAAACTAAGAGAGTAATAGCATATTTAAGATTTGGGGCAAGGGCAATAACTCTGCTTGTAACAATCGAAAATAGCTCAAATTCGAACTTGATCTTCGTTTTCTGATCATATATACACATATCAAATTTCATTTGATTCCGTCAAAAACTCTAGTTTTTAGAGCGTTTACAAGCAAATATTGATGGACGGACCGACGGATTTGGGGCAAGGGCAATAACTCTGCTTCTAACGATCGAAAATAGCTCAAATTCGAACTTGATCTTCGTTTTATGAATATGTATACACATCAAATTTTATTTGATTCCGTCAAAAACTCTAGTTTTTAGAGCGTTTACGAGCAAATGTTGACGGACGGACGGACGGACAGGGGTGACTGCAATATACGTCCTCATAGAGAGATGAGGGCGTATAAAAAGGAAAGGAGAAAGAGGATTTCTAAAAATAGCATGGACTACATTCGTATACAATCATTTGCATAAAATTAATTAGTGGAGTGGGTCCATATAGAGATAAGGAAGGATAATTGGAGCAGGCATTTGAAGAGTAAAAGGCATTTAAATGACAAACCAAATGGTAGCAAGGAAAAAACAAAAAAGAAGGAAAACGGAGGTAAAAACTTCTTTATAACGTACCAAAAGGTCGTAAAATACAAATTGGTGAAGAAATGGTTGAAATGGCCGTTAGGACAACAAATGGTAGCTGGTAATGAATGGGGAGTCACAGGAAGGAATGGTCATACCCATATGTTTTGCAGTACAACAGAAAAGATGGATTTTGAACGAATGAAGAGGATGATGAGAGTACAGGGTTTCCCGAAACCGGATGATATTCAAAGCTGTAAAAGTGTGCCCAACAGTATTAGATATATAACTAAAGAAGACCATAAAGCTGTGTATGATAAGATCGATGTGGATATGGTCAGTTTGGGGTGTAAGGCATGGATTACGGCCAGGAAGTATTACCACTTGAAGAACCTGCCCATGACTAGTTACCCATATATGTCTCGATTAATGGTTTCCCTTACAACATTGAAGGGGCTAAAGGGACAGTTTTCAACGGTTTCTATTCCGTTGGTCTATCCTGGAGGGGAAGAAGAGATGATCAGCTCTATGGAAATGTTTCTGATGGTGATAAAGATCTCCCTGTGATGATAAACCATATGGACTTAGCTGATGTTTAGTGACTGATCCCTGGGTTAGGTTAGGGTTAGCTAACCGTTCTTAATGTATTTATAAACACAAATGTATTCAATTTTTGATTTATTAAACTTAACATACAATCATTCGGTATTTATCTTCACCTTTCTCAAGCTTAAAATTCCAGTATCTGTCGTGAGACATTTTATCCATGTTGGGGAGGAAGTTAGCAAAACAAACGATCTTGGGACTGTTGAAGTGCTTTGTGTTACTTTCATATTTAGGACTCTTCTGTTTTGTTATTATGGTTTGTCATTTGTATAGTTATTGTCTGTTATTTTTTCATTATTTCTATGAGAATTGGAATATCAGCCTGACAATGGTACTGTTAGTCTTAGAATATATTTGCTTTGCTTTGATTAAAAATATAATTTGTGTACGTTTACATAGAAATATATTTCTCTCCTAGAAATTTCAACCCAAAACATCATTAATTTTGGCTGAAAATTGTGCTCTGTAAAATCAGTTTTCAAAACAATTTAAATCACGAAAAATGTTGAATACACAATAGCTATTATAGAGCATGAAACATATTTACATTCGCTGTTGAATACTAAACTATGAAAGGTTATACATCATCCAGACTGATGTCGATTCGTGCATCCAACAGAACTACAAGACTTCGCCATGATTGTTTTTTGCCCTGACCGGAAGTTGGAAGCGTTTGGCCACAACATTTAGTCATGCGCGCGGTCTAGTTATTTATAGACGTCATTGTCTCTATCTGTCAATAAATGGCAGTCTTAAAACTTTGCTTGTTTACAATAAAAAACGTAGAGATATGCTTATTAATAGCCAGTGATGGTAATCACCAGGAAAAGTAAAAAAGGGATTTATAAAGTAGGTATGTGACCATGTCAAAACCCGTAACCCGTATTCGTGATACGATGGTCTTATTAAATGGCCATTCTGCTTTTTTGAAAAAAGTTTCCTTTATCAAAAAAATCGCAAATGCTACCTGGGAGTATTTTTAAAGTATATTAATTGTATCTTTATATCTTCTTAATCAAACTGAATTTAGTTTTAAAGGGTTAACTACAAACAGGGAGTACTTGTTGTTTAATTACGCAATTTGACCTAGTTTGGGTGTTTGGGTACATTCATGTACCGATGGGCATTAAAGGGTTAAATGCCCAGACTTAAAAGCAAACAATGGAAAAATTTGATATTCCTCAATTGTATGTAAAAAAGACCCACTAAAAATATTATGTTTTTTTTTGAATAATTTGACCTTTGACCTCTTTTTCAGTTTGGTGCATATATGGCACAATGGGCATTTGCTTCAAAAAAATTGGATCTGATTAGACATTACTCATAACACTTGTAAACAATTCAATTCCAGTAAAATAATGAACATTTTTTTCATTCTGAAACAAAAATCAGTCTACTATCGACAGTCACGGGGCCAATATTAATTAGCTTTAAGAAAACAAAACTTTTGTAGCAGTTTAGATTTTTATTTAAAAAGAGGTATTTTTCGCATTATACAAATGAGTGAACAACATTTACGTCCTTCACTGACATGAAGCCATGATGGAAAGCGCCCATCACCAAAATTGTATCTTTTGTAGACTTGAAAAATTCATATAAGGGGGTGGGGAGGGGTAATGAAATACATGGATTATAATTTGATGTAGTGGATTACGTAAATTGAAATTGACCAGGTATAATCATCGAAATAAAAGATGATTGTGAACACTTGTCAATGTTAAGGTTATGCTATTAATGCCCATTGTGCCATATATGTACCATCATTTTTTTAAGCGTTTGCCTCAAAATTATTTTTTCATCATATTAATTACAGTCTGCAGCGATGGTGTAGGACATATGTTTTGTGTTAACAAATCAAAACCACGACACAAAATCACATTTGAAATGACCATATTGAAGTAGAAACATAGCAACAATTTGAAAACAATGCCTACCCTGTAACCCATTAAGGTCAGCCATGCAGAGTAGTCTCCCTTGATAGTCAAATCGGATGAAATTATGCTTGAATGACACAAGTGACTAATATTTGTAAATAAACTGTTACGGGGTGAGATAATAATATTTTTAGACTATAGTGGCTGGCATTTAAAATTTTAGCATGTTTTTAGCGTTTAAAAATTAACGGTTGGATTTTTTTGGTTAAAACTTTCAGATATATTAAAGGGCATATATAGTTACAGATTTTGGTGTAAAGTTTTCACAAATTTGAGCAAAAAAAAATTTTAACCTAAAAAAAGATTCAGAATGTCCCTTTAAGGTGGGACATGTTATCAAAGACTGAACTTCTCCTAGTTTTACAAACCAATGGCGAAATGGATCATCTTCATGCTGTGACTCAGACCAATTCATAACAGTTTGTGCCTCATCAATAACAAATAATTTAAAACAGTCCCAGTTTACAACTAATTAATTTCATCATTGCAGTTCTCAATCGTCAATATGATCGTTACTTCCATATAGACATCACCGAAGAATTGAAGAAGCAGACAGCATCAGCTAGAAGTCACAACATTGATGCAGAGGAGGTGATGTGAATGTTTAGCGCAGCGCTCCAAAAATCCCCAAATGCCACCATGTGGGGTGGGTTTAAAAAGCCAACCGCCTACCGATTTTTTGTTGACGTTAATATTGCGGAATCAAAATTATTTTAAAAATGAAACGAAACAAATAAATATATTTCTTTTCTTACTGAGATGTTTTTCTTCATATTTGCTGATTCAATTCAGGCTCAAAATAGCAAAAGTCTATTTTAAATATAAAATGAGCACACAATAAAACGTACAAGATCCCCTATTTATTTTTTAATTATCACAACGCCGTACAAGGCATAGACATACTATTAATAATAGTATGTCTATGGTACAAGGTCGTTTGTTTCAGAGTTACTTCCCTTATCGTCGGCGTCATGGAGCATCAAGGCGAAGGAATTTTTCTTCCACCTGTTACAATATTTTCAAAATTAATCCTTAATGTTGACTACAATAAATCTGGAAATGCTCCTCCTGTTGATCCGACGGATTCATCAGTATTTGTAGTAGACAAACATCTTTATCAAGACTGGAAACACACTTCCAGTACTTGGAAAAATCAGGTTTCCAAGTATAGAACTTTAAGAAAAAAAGATGGCGAGGATGGCTGGTTAATTGAGAAGGTTCCGGCAAAAGAAGTCATAAAACGTTGTCAGGATATTGGTGATTGCTATCTAATGAAGCAAACCTATTATAAACATGGAAATCCAAAGTATTCTGAAGTCAGGAAAATGATAAGCGAAGTACAAACTTTTAACTCTACAGATAATAAACTGGGTGAGTAGGCTACTAGGCTCATTTTTTAGCAGTTATAGTAAGATAGGCTATTAAAGTATATTTAATAATTAGGTCAAGATATCAGATTTGCCTACATTGACACAAATAAAAATTTGTTTAGAAACTTCAAATTATAAAGGAAGTTTAAAAAAGTTCTTTAATTTCAGTATTAAAGCAGTAGCGTTTCTGAGCGAGTTCTTTCTTGGACTTGAATATCACTTATCATTGTCCGAAAAATTTGAGCTGTTGCAGGTTAATAATGCTAAGAAGAAAAAAATGGTTAATTTTTTCTTGAAATAATGTTGTTAAATACATTTCTATTTCAGAAGATACCAACTTTGGTTTAATACAGTATGTATTTCCGGATGGACGTATTATAACCCTGTCTCCAAATAAAAGAAAGGGAAAACAGTTCATACCTACAGCCCCATCTACTAAAAAGAAAATTATCGAAGCTGCAAAATCCAACCTAGGTCCTAGAACTATAGCTGCTGAACTTTCTGGAAATATATTACAGCATAAAGTGCCAGGAACAACCCCCAGAAATGTTCAGCAAATAAAGAACTTCCGTACAAGCCTACAAGATAAAAAAACTGACGAATTCAATGAACTATTACAGTTTTCTCATCATAATCGAGTGGGACAGAAAACTATACACAACCTCCAATTTACACGCAAAGGGATAAGATTTGTTTATTGCTTGGAACCCCAACTTAAAGAAATTATATCTCTTTGTACTAGTTTGATTATATCTCTTTGTACTAGTTTGGATTCAGATTGTGGAATACTTTCCATTGACACTACTTTTAATGTGGGCAATTTTTATATGACTCCAACATGTTACACCATTCCATCAATTATAAATAGCAGGACTAATAAACCCATTAACATGCCAGGTCCCTGTCTTTTTCACATTGAGGAAGAAGATAGGTCAGTTTATTTGTACTTTGCCCACAGTCTTATCCAAATGAATGAAGATATAGATAAAATTCGTTTTGTTGGTGGTGACAGAGGGAAAGGACAACTTGGATTTTTACATCCTCTTAGATCAGCAATTCTTTTACCCTGTACTTGGCACTTGCAAAATAATATGAAACAACATATAAGTGATCAAGAGGTATGTTCCAAAATTTTCAAGGATATCTTTGGATCCTTTAGCCATAAGACAAAGGGACTTGTAGACTATGAAAGAAAAGATTTCGATGAAGCAGTGGATAAAATGAAAAAAGATTGGCCTCAGGATTTTGTCAATTACTTTCAAGTCAATGTTGAAAAAGATATAAAAGAGGGCATGCTCATAGATGTTCGCAGGGCTGCAGGATTAAGAGATACATTTTACTATAATAATGCTCTTGAATAAGAAGATTAAAACCAAAAAAGCTGAAATGCAACTTCGAACTATCTCTGGAGTTCCAGTAAAAAAACTGTGTACTTTAATTCAAGGTGTTGAGATATATCATAATTTATTATTAGAGGAGCGCAAATATATGCAAAGTACAGTTATTGGAAAGGGACCATACAAATTGGCGCCAGATTTTGAACATCTATTTGTAGATGAAACTAAATATTGTCAGATGAATATTGAAGAAAAAAATGTGCTCTTGCTAAAGTTGATCCCTTTATTAAAGATTACGATTTTAACGACTCTATGTTTGAATAACAATAACACTGGAAGAATTGCAATCGAAACAATTATCAAACAAACTATACATTAAAGAAATAAAAGTAATGATAATCATATAAGAATTTGATCTAAAATTGTTAAAAAGAAGTTCTGTGTGATGTGTCAATATAAGAATTATATTAAAGAGAATTGCCACTTTCATTTTATATATATTTCTAACATAAAATCTTACAACGGATTGTTGCATGTAATAATGTATTTGTATTTTAACATACATAAAAAATAGTGGTTCTTGTTCAATGATTTAAATGTGTTGTACAACTGATAATTTTTATAAGCTTAATGGTCAATTATATGTCACTGAAGAAAAGAAAATAAAAACATTTAATTTTACAAAAGACTTTTATATAGATTACCATAAATTATAAAATTTATCATCATTTAATCATAACAAAATTATGACTATGTAAAGCCTCAGTCATCTCATCAAGTCTGATTCAAGCATAACTCTGCAAGTTTTGAATGATTACATAAAAGCTTTTCATAACAATATTATCAAATTGAATCTTTTTCACCATTGTTTCATCAATTTCAGATAAATGGGCATATGAAAATACAAGAAACAGTTGAACATTAAACTTTCTGATCTTAAAGGGATCGTAAAAAGGTTATCTAAACATTTTATGACATTGATAGCATAAATTTTCACCATTCCAATTTTTATTCCGACGTCTGTTCTTACAATTCCACTAAAACTAATGTGTTTTATGACGTCAACTGTGAGGAATTGCATAGATATCTATAGTAGCTTCCAGTAGCTCACTACAGTTAACGTCATCAAACGCGTTAGTTTTACTGGAATTGCAAGCACCACCGACTTAAAAAAAATGGAATGGTGCCAATTGATACTATCAATGTCACCAATACACATAGAAAGTTTAGAAAACCTCTTTACAATCCCTTTAAGCACTTTCCATTAGATTTAGAGAAATATTTTCCAAAAGTTGCAAACCATCACCAAAATTATCTTTAAAATTTTCAGTTAAAACTAAAACCAATTTACTATATTATAATAATGAAAGAAAAAACATTTATTGAGTTAGTACATCAGTTTTCTAAATTTTTTATGTGTATCTTGGACACTGATAGCATCAATTTGCACAATTTCAATTCCGTCCTCTGTGGTTCTTGCAATTCCACTAAAGCTAAATCGTTTTATGACGTCAACTGTGAGGAATTGCATACATATCTATAGTAGCTTCCAGTAGCTCACTACAGTTGACGTCATAAAATGTTAGTTTTACTGGAATTGCAATGACCACAGACGTCAGAATAAAAGGGAATGGTGCAAGTTGATGCTATCAAATCAATCCCTTTATATTAACATTATTCATTTTATACAGTATCACTAGACACAATAATAATAAACATTTTCTTTCTGTTTTTTTATATGTAGTTTGCCGGGGTTCCCATCTTTAGCCTTTTCTCTGTAATGTCTGTACATTTTTGTGGTGAAAGCAATGTCGAATGGGGGAGGTGGAGCTTCAGCCCCAGCACTATTTCTCATTTTGCCGCCACACCCATAGCACCTAAAAGCACGAGTTTCATCTAAAAAAACTATAGACATCTCTTCTTCACAAAATCCATCTGTTTGGATAGGATTATTAAAACCTTGAACATTTCGCTCTGGGTAAATACGTCTTTGTCTAGTAGTTTGCCCAGGTTTTTGGCCAGACTTATGTTTTCCTTGCAATTTTGGTAGCTCGAAATTACCCACCAATAGATCTAACTTTTCAGTTACAAAAGCAACAGCTATATTATGAGAACACATATTCATTTTTTCAAATGCAACACAATCACACCTAAAATATAAAACATAATTAGCTGTTAGGGCAATGGACTAAGAATGTGAATCATTTTCCCCAATTTTTTAAGTATGAATAAATAAACCTTTTTTTCTGAATGGGTTTCTTAATGCACAACGAAAATGTAATGCTGTTAATCAATCTGAAGCCTTATAAAAAAATTATACAACTAGTTAACTCTATAAGCTCAGTCCAGCATCAGCTAGTCATATTTTTTCTTACCCTGGCACTTTATAAGATTGTTTTCAAACTAACCTCCATCACAATGAATATAGATTTTTGTTTCACATCATCATCAGTAAGAAGAGCAGAATTTTAGATTTACTTTTGAGTTTATTCAAAATTTGTACGACCACTTTGTCAACTTAATAAGGAATCATTTTTTGGGATGAGTAAATATTGACTTATGTAAGTACCAATTTTTTGTTTAAAATTCCAAAGCCCACTTGTCGGCTTCTAGTCCAGAACAATGAAAACAAGATTGTTTTCAGGCTAGTGGTTGTAGAACATAGGAAATTGGTTAATGAATCTATAATTAGGCTCTATGTTACCATTGCTCTTGTGGAATAAACTAACCTGAACTCATCTGTGACATCATGAAACTTAGTGCTGGTAAGGGAAACAACTATCTTTCTATCATTAAAAAATGGGTTTGGTTTCACACCTTCCTTTGCAATTATTACACCAGCATTGTACCAACACCCTCTCAGATATTCTGGCAATCCAGAAGCTTCAAAAGGTGGGAATTCAGAATCTACAGAAAGACAAAGATTTATTATAAGTATGGCTGGATGTAAAAAGATAGCTTGCCAAGCAAGGTAATCTACGCAGATTTTCAATAGAGTTCATCCTTTGGTGATTACTAACACTCACACCAAATTTTGTCTAAATCTGTGAAGAATTGTGCCTTCTAGAGTTTTTAGGAGCAATTGTGGACAGATGTACAAACCGACATGGGTGACTATAATCTACACCTCCAATTTCATGTGGGCGTATAAATATATATATAGCTTATATGGAACAACAAAATGACACCATGAAATGTGGACATCTAATTAGAAATGATAAAACTATAAGTTATTAACTTCTACATACCAACAGAATTTCTTGTCTCTGTTTCTTCAGGCATTCTTGCTCTACCTAAATCTGGCCTAAATACTGTATTTTCATCTAAAATATAAAAGAAATTTCATTATTTCAAATTCATGCCTGTCTAAATAAAAACAGAAGATACATTGCATGAAAAAAAAAAGACAAATGTGAATTGCAGTGCAATCTCTATCAATTTTACATCTCAAGTGTTGATCTGAAGTATTGAACGACAGTGGCAGCAACAAAATGGCACCATGAAATGTGGACATCTAATTAGAAATAACTATAAGTTATTAACACAAATGTGTTAATTGCAATTGCAATATCACCAAACCCTTTTTTCTATGAACCCATAGCCATTCTAAGACAAATGGCATACAAATGAAAATTCTATTTTGAATAGGCCTGTGACATAAGAAAAAATTCAATTCAGAAATCAATGTGGCCAGAGTGTAATATTATTATTTTACCAGACCAAAATTAAAAAATTAAGTCTTTAAACTTTACTTTGTAAATTTGAATATAGCCTACACTGTACCTTGTTTATTTTGCTCCAATAACATTGCTCCAGCTCCAGTCACTTTCTTTTTTGTAAATGTTCCTGTGCCCGTGGTGACTGAGCTTGACTTCCTTTTATTCTGAGAAAGAACTAATGTTTTTCCTTCTGGAAAAATATACTCGATTAAACCAAAACAAGTATCTTCTGTAATAGAAAAGTACATATTTTATACTGTGAGTGTGACTGGTTTAAACAGTAACACAATTAGGTCAGGTGCGTTCTCGTGTAGGCTAAAAGTACGGTATCATAATAATCGGATCGTGTTTTTTACATCCAACAGGTGAACGCAACATGGCTTCGTCTTAATATCATGAGACCAGTAGCAGTACTACAGTAGATCTCTTTGAACTTGAATACTAAAAAAAATTAAGGCTACTCACCCAGTTTATTATCCGTCGAGTTAAAAGTTTGTACTTCGCTTATCATTTTCCTGACTTCAGAATACTTTGGATTTCCATGTTTATAATAGGTTTGCCTCATTAGATAGCAATCACCAATATCCTGACAACGTTTTATGGCTTCTTTTGACGGAACCTTCTCGATTAACCAGCCATCCTCGCCATCTTTTTTTCTAAAAGTTCTATACCTTGACACCTGATTTTTCCAAGTACTGGAAGTGTGTTTCCAGTCTTGATAAAGATGTTTGTCTACTACAAATACTGATGATTCCGTCGGATCAACAGGAGGAGCATTTCCAGATTTATTGTAGTCAACATTAAGGATTAATTTTGAAAATATTGTAACAGGTGGAAGAAAAATTCCTTCGCCTTGATGCTCCATGACGCCGACGATAAGGGAAGTAACTCTGAAACAAACGACCTTGTACGGCGTTGTGATAATTAAAAAATAAATAGGGGATCTTGTACGTTTTATTGTGTGCTCATTTTATATTTAAAATAGACTTTTGCTATTTTGAGCCTGAATTGAATCAGCAAATATGAAGAAAAACATCTCAGTAAGAAAAGAAATATTTATTTGTTTCGTTTCATTTTTAAAATAATTTTGATTCCGCAATATTAACGTCAACAAAAAATCCGCCAAATTGAATAGTTTCTTTTGTAGTATAAAAATCAACGATCCCTAAATTTAACAATACTCATTTTAGCGCATTTTTTTATTTCCGGTTGGCCGGTAGGCAGCGGTAGGCGGTTGGCTTTTTAAACCCACCCCACCATGTGTTATCTTTCTTCAAAGCTTCGTGCCCAGAAAAACAACGTGATGGAATACCTAAACAATCAGACTGTGGAAAAAGGGAAAGACTGATCAACTGTGCCGTTTCATATGCCCGTAAACGAATAACAAGAAACATAGGACAGCAAACAGAAATAGCAGCCATTTTGTCTCTACGTAGTGCTGAGAAACTTGAGAAAAAAACATGGCTAGTAGTATATGTACTCTTAATTTGTTCTCATTTTCCCCATTCCATTTTAATTCCATGGGTAAAATGCAAACAAATTAGGAATACCCAAAACAGACCTTAACATCCTACATTTCATAAAACATCCTGCATTTTCATAAAATTCTTACAAGACCAACAAACACCTTCAATCAATTTCCTACATTCCATCAAGTCCCTACCTATCATAAAATACCTCAAATTCTATCATACATCACCTTCAAATTAAATAGCGGCCCACTATTTGAAAATGATTCATTTATCTTAAAAATCCATTGTGGTCTGGTTTTTATTAATACATTGATTACTAGGAGCTCACTACAGTTAAATGGAACAAAGATTGTGTATTAGATCTTTTCAAAACTGGAGTAAATAATTGACAAGAACATAAAGGAAGGTGGATTTTTACCTTTCCTCCCCTTGATCTTCGCTGGGCTTGCAGCCGCCGGTGCCACTGCTAGCGGAGCCGCTAGTATAGCATCAACAGTCAATGCCAAGAAAGCAGCCGAAGCTGAAAAAAGTGAAAAACGTAGACATAATTTGGAAATGGAAAAGTTAGCAAAAGGTTCCGGAGTAGCAGACATATTAGGTACAGTTAAAGAATTTTTCAAACCCTGATCCATTTTTACATTAACAAAAGGATTAATTGATCTAATGAATGGAGAGGATCCCGGTATTGCCGATTTCAAGGATTTAGTAGCTTACTCAAAATTTCTACAACTAATTAAAAGAGGGGGAGCCGACACAAATAGATTGAAAGAAGTTAAACTATATATAAAAGTTTGTGGTTGTATCGGTTCCATATTTATCGATAAATTCATTCATTTTTAAAAGTCGGTTTTTTGAAGTTCATTTTGATAAAACCTACCTATAATTTGTTCTTTTTCTTGATCGATTAATTTACTTTTATACAGTCTAATATCTTTCTGCTAATGGCTACCGATTTTACCAAAATAAGGAATTTGACCCGACATTGCTACATGGGGTGTTATCTCATAAACTTGTCATGAACAATTAGTTCTTAAAATTTCCTGATGACCTACACAGATTGGTATCAAATTTCTTTGTATGAGTTTAAATGTAGTATAGTGAAATAAAATTTAAGTTTTAAAATTTCTGTTCTATTCTTGTTTCAAGCTATAAATTGCTTGGTCAAATTAAACTGCCATGGAACTCCTAGAAAGTGTAAGAATTGAACTAATTGGTTGATTTATTCATAGTAGCCAGTTAAAATCTAGTATTTCAAATCTTATTTTCTTAGGTTTTGTATTTTGTTTGTAGCACAAGTGATTATTATGTAGCCATGTATTTAATAAAACAGGTATTATAGAGCTCATATTTGGCAAAATTGAACCCTCAACTTCACTTTTATCAAATTATGAAATATGTAATGTTTTAGACCTCAAAGTATCAAATCAGAAGACACCATGTCAATACAATTCCGATTGTTTCAGTAATTTTAGGCTTTTGAGTCTAGTTATTTAGTCTTCCTTCTAATTTATTGTTAGATTTACTGATTGATCAGGAGTTCAAACTTATTTTGATATTTTAGTTGCAAGTAGCGAAATAAGTCAGAGACATATTTCTCTAACAATTTGTTTTCGCAGATTTAAGGGAAATAAATGGTAAACTCCAAAAAAGTCAGGACTTCCCTTTAGAGTATAGTGACAAAATCTATAAGCTTACACTACTTTTAATGACTAAATTCTGAAGAAATGTGTTATCCATTTGTTTCTGACTTTTTTTTTGATTGAACCTCTTAGAATGAACAAAAAATCAAAATTTTCAAACTTGGTTTTATATACAATAAACGTAAAACACTAACTCAAATTTTAAGCTTTTTTCAACAACAACCTGTAATTGTATGGAAAATTACATAGTTTTATGGGTTTATTGGATTCTGTTTGTATAGCCTACCTTGAACACCGTGAATGAATGCATTCTCTTATTGATCAAATTCAAGAACCTAATTTTTTGTTCATTGTAAGAGGTTGTATTGCTTTAAAAGGAATTCTACTTTCTGGAATGAACTACATGTATATTCTCTTCTTAGACATAAACGTTATTGAACATAACATATACCTACGGAAAATTGTTTTAAAAATTATTTTTGTTTAATCATTTAATCTATTAACATACAGGAATTAATTTCAAAAATGCTTATTCTTTAATCAAACTATACAGTATTTTAATCTGTTGTTTAGTTATGACACCAGGTTAGTAATTTGCATGCTGGTTCTAAAAGGTAGAATTTGTCTTAAATACATGTCACACCGATTCAAAATGTAATGAAATACTGTTGTTCAAAAAGGAAGAGAAATGAGGTCATATCAAATAGACCTAAAATTTTATAAAGTAACTGTTTCATTCTAAACTTGATAATAATGAGATGATTTATATGGTGTTAAGAACATTGTTGACATGATGTTTACACAGTAAGATGTTAGACTGTATATTTGAAAATACGAACTCGATCTCCAACTTTAAATTTGGGTTTGATATTTAAATTCTTTATTTCATTTTCGTAGTTATGTTGCGCGTTAATTGACTTCATGATATCTGGATTCTTTGAGGCTTGTGTTGATGTGACACCTATCGATAAATGTATTTTGTTATTGTATTCATCTACGACTTCTGGTATTATAATATGCACTCCCTTTAACCGACATCCAGAAAAACTGTGGGTAGATAGATTGTTTCAAATTAGTGTTTGATATTCCCGTTTTGTTTTTCAAAGGAATAACCCAAGCATATCTCGTATACAAATCTATAACTGTTAAGCAATATTTAAATCCTCTTTCGACTGGCATATGAATTAAATCGGCTGACCATATTTCCCCTTTTTCGAACACTTTAACTTTTAAAAAGTTTTAGTTTTATTGTATAGTATGTCGTGTTTAAGTGCAGCGGCGTCAACTCTATTGACTGGTTCTTCCCCTGGTTTGGGTTCATCGTTTTCGTCTAATCGCAGATCTAACCTAGTACCTGGACCGGTGTAATTATGATCCGGAAGATGTTTCTCGCCTGAGTATTTGGCCCATGGAAATCCAGGAAGATAACCTAATGATTTTTGAATATCAGAACCGAAATAGGTTTTTGGAGCGTGAGCGACTCTCATTTTTATCCTATACCTTTAAAGCCTTTTCATTTCCTTTCTTCTAATCTCTGGTTTCGAAGTTCTCTTATTAGTTGTAATTCTTTCAACTCGTTAGATTGTTTAACTGCGTCGCTTACACTCTTTCCCGCTTGCGCAATTAAGCCAACGGCTGTTTGAAATAAAGCTAGCTACTTTTGGAATTATTTTTGAACCTAGATAAAATATAGATGATAGATACCGTCGCCTGAATAATCTTCGAATCTGTGTTGTTCGTGTTTTGAAATTAAACTCATCCTATTTTTAATATGCTTTTTTTTAATGAAATGTAGGAAATTGATTTAAGGTGAGTGTTGGTCTTGTAGGAGTTTTATGAAATATAGGATGTTAAGGTCTGTTTTGGGTACTATCAGGTACCCATGGAATTAAAATGGAATGGGGAAAACGCGTCCTGAGAATACATATACTACTAATAACCAGCGTATGTTCGGTAGTGAAAAGTCGCCTGTTTATAAAAGTCGTTTTTATTTAAGTACATTTTTATACATCACGATTACCCCCCGTCAGTGTTGCAGTTTTTATAGTATTTTTTGAAGGTCTATATACCCCCGGTCTTCACCCGTTTTTCTCGGCGACTCAAACCAAGCTTAGTAGCAGTTAATCGACTCTGAACTATGCCAGATTTTGAATCAAGATCACTGTCAATGTGTTAAAATAAAACACTGTTTATTATCATATAAAGTTATACATCAACATTATTACTTCTTAACTGTTAAAATTATGGTAAAAATCGTTATAAACAAGGACCCTACAAGTCCTACTGCACGGTACTAACCTATAAATGTCCTTTCGATCCATGTGACCCTCGACAACCCCCGCAACCCTTTCAGGTAGTCTCATTAGTACGCTTTAAGTTGATGCATGGAAGGACAAGCTGGATGCCAGTATACTAAGGTGGATGTAATCAGTAACGACGCCCAGGAATTTATCTTTTCGATTACCGTATATTATTTCGATTTCCTCTCGGAATAAATGCACCGATCACTATCACCTTATTCACTTTGACATATAATAAACAATGGCGTCCGCAGCCTTTTTAAAGGAGTCAGGCCTAGGGGCAAAGAAAATTTAGCATCCAGAAAGTTTAGTTTCGCACGTTTTTGATTTTGATATCTTTGTCTTTTTTCAGGGGAAGGGGGATTACTGTACGGCAGAAACACTTATATTAGCTATTATACAGCTAATATTGATAGCCGCCATCTCGTAATGTGTTGTTCTTTAATCTATCGACGAAATCTGATTAGATGTGCGGTTCTTTCCCACGAAGTCACCGCTTAGGTCAAAACGAACCATGTAGAAACGAAAAACGGTGACTTCCCGGGAATTTGTTCAAAAATTAGATTTTGAGAACAATAGGATTATTTTTTGTTTTCTTAGCAGACGAAAGCCTTCTTAATAGGGTTATAGCCAATTAAACAAAAATGTCTTCAAATAATTTGTTTAACATTATAAAAACATACTAGAACTGTTCAGGTAACAGTACTGATGCAGGGCTTGTTACGACACAAAGGTACGACCGGTGCGGCAATATTTCTTGTACATGCCCTGTACTCATATTTTTATAGCACATGCGACACAAACTGATTTTGAAGGAATTTGGGTAAGAAATAAGAAAGTTGGCGATGCGCATGCGCACAACACAAATTCAATATATTCATGATATATCGGATCTTAATATACACATCCATGTAAATTTTGAAGAAATTCGGATAAGAAATAAGAAAGAAGGCGATGCGCATGCGCAGTACACCAATTCAATATGTTCATGATATTTCGAATCTAATTATACACATCCATGTAAATTTTGAAGAAATTCGGATAAGAAATAAGAAAGTTGGCGATGCGCATGCGCACTACACAAATTCAATATGTTCATTATATTTCGAATCTAATTATACACATCCATGTAAATTTTGAAGAAATTCGGATAAGAAATAAGAAGGTTGGCGATGCGCATGCGCACTACACAATTTCAATATATCCATGATATTTTGAATCTAATTATACACATGTATGTCAATTTTGAAGAAATTCGGATAAGAAATAAGAAAGTTGGCGATGCGCATGCGCACTACACAATTTCAATATATCCCTGATATTTCGAATCTGATTATACACATATGTGTCAATTCTGAAGAAATTTTGATGAGAATTGAGAAAGTTGATAATGCGCATGCGCAGAACCCAATTCAATCATTTCCCCTGAATTTGCAATCTGATCATGCATATACGTACCAAGTTTCATAAAATTCGGATGAGAAATAAAAAAGTGGGTAAATTAAGTGGAAATGTACCTTTAAATGTGGTTCCATATGCATAACCTACAGCATAACGCTGTTCAATCCAACCTAGAGTGTTCTTATATGTTCTAACTGGACACAAGAGATAGTTATCAGAAAATAGTGTGAACATAGCTTTAAATTAACGCCCTAAACTTTGATTTATATCTGTGTTGACAGGGTCACTGACACTAATTAACCGAAATACCTCTATCCAAATACATGTACATTGAACATTGGTTTTTTTGAATAATATGCTTTAAAGGTATGCATATTATACCTCATTGGATGCGTCTTGATGCGTAGATTACGAATCTACAAAAATTATGATATTTGCACAAAAAGGGTAGCTGTTAGAGCCATTTAAAACAAATTTTAAACTATTTTCAATCGCTTATAAAACCGGAAGTTACGGTCAAAAACAAAAAATGAAAGTACCACTGGATAGATATTGTCAAGAACTTGGAGTCATGAGAAATGCAAGGTCATGGGAGGTCAAGGTCACGTGAAAAATGACTTCAAAAATTGAGCAAAAGAAAAAAAATATTAAAAAATTCCAATTAAAAATTCAAAGAAGTCAAAGTAAAATTTCAAAATTCGGATGTCTAGCAAATGTAGCCAAACGACTAAGGTTTCAATTATTACCGAAATCATAGAAATCGGATAATAAATAAAAAACTTATAACCAATTTAAGCAATATTGGTATGATCCAAAATGGCGGAAGATTTGACGTTTCCAGTACAATTTTTTTCACTAAATATATGTCAAATGATATGTCTAGTGACATGCATATATTTATTTCAGCATATCTGTAAAAGGTAAAAAGTTGAAAATCGAACTTTATGAGCATTTTTTGCAAAAACCAAAAAAGTTGCAAAATTTCTGAAAACGGCTTTAGGTTTAACACCATAATAGTAATTTATATATAACATTTCAGATCGATCGCATTATATGCAAACATTTTAGTATTGAGCTAAAATAGTTTTGCTACAAAAAGTTGCAAATATTTTTGCAAATTGACATTTTTTATAAAGCGATACTATGTCGTTAAATATGTACAATACATTACGAGAAACCCTATGCAAATCGAAGTGTAAATACGACTCCCAGTACTGTCCGAAATATTTCATGGATGCATAATTTATGCATAATCAAATTTGAATAACTGTTCCGTAATACATTTAAAATCTAATGAGCGCGTATTACAAATACGACATGGTACGAAAATTACCGTACTATGTGCCGTTTCGTCCCTGTGCTCTGTCAAAAAATCGAAAAAAAAAGAAAACTAGAACCGTGATAACGGTACTGAGCAGTGCGCAATTTAAACATCCTTGAACGGTTGCATTTTATTTAGTGCTGCATATAAATTAGGTCATGTGACAGAGCTGTTTATAGTTAAAAATCTCAATTTTCAATCGGCTATTAAACCGGAAGTAAACATCGGAAAACACAAAGTAAAACATCATTTGATAGATTTTATCGAGGGCAATAGCTTTGGTTCAGATCAAAAGGTCATCAAACGTCAAGGTCACGAGTTTTGAGCTTTGAAAGTGTTTGCTATTGCTGAATTTCTTTAACCGGAAATAGACAAAACTTTTAATCGAAATTAGGAAATCGACTGTCACCATTTTATTAGTAATATATTAAAGATGCCATAGACATCAACATTATGTAAATCGGATGATATCCTGATCACTTATATCGATTTAAAGAAAAGTTGGTCATTTCAAGATGGTGGTCTACTAGTTACTTCCGGGTCCAATTTTATCCTTTTTTTTCTATGAATGTTATGTCATTTTATATCTTCAAAAGAATGTGTCGACTCTCTTTAAAAATCCACAATTTAGGAACCACGTGTTTTTTCGCGCCAAAAAAGCCACGCAGTTACTTTAGAACAATGATCAAAATTTCCAATTTAAAAAAAAAAGCAAAATGATTAAAATATCTACTATTATATATCAAGAGGAGATAAAGAATAATAAGAAAAGACGATTTTTTTTGTGACGTACGTGAATTAGGTTCAAACTGACAATTTTCATTTGGCTATAAAACAAGAAGTAAATATTGGACAACAAAAATGAATTCACCATTGGATAGATCTCATTTCGGGCAATAACTTTTGTTCGGATCATACGGTCAACAAATGGCAAGGTCACAAGTTATGAGCTTTAAAAGTGTTACAATAATTGCTGAATATCTTATACCGGAAATAGACAAACACCATAATCGAAATGAGCAATTCAGCTGCCCTCATTTTGTTGGCAATATATTGAAAATGCCATAAACATCAAAATTATATAAATCTGATGTCGATTTAAAGAAAACATGTTCATTTCAAGATGGTGGCCAACGTGTTACTTCCGGTTACGATTTTGTCATATTTTTTTCTTTGTTAGTCAAAAAAACACGCAGAGTTACTATAGAACAAAGAACAAAATTCGAAAAAGCAATTTTGATCGAAATATCTAGTGTTATACATTTTTAAAAACAGGAGATAAAGCGTGATAATAATAAAAGATAATTTGTGACGTACATGAATTAGGTCACGTGACAGAGCTATTTAAAGTCAAAAATTGCAATTTTCAGACGGCCATAAAACCGGAAGTAAACATTGGGCATCTAAAATGATTATATCATTGGATAGATCTCGTCAAGGGCAACAACTTTTGTTCAGGTCACAAGGTCACTCAAGGTCAAGGTCACAAGATATGAGCCTTAAAAGTTTTGACTATTACTGAAAAATTTTAACCGGAAATAAAAACAATTCTGAATCGAAATTCAAAAATCGGCTTCCCATGTTTTGTTAGCAATCGATTGAAGATTCCATAGACATCATTTTTATTCAAATCGGATGATTCCCTGATTCTGAATTTCGATTTAAAGTAAAATCAGTCAGTTCAAGATGGCGGCCGATATGAAACAGCTGGGTCAGATTTTATCATTTCATATTTTGTCAATAATGATTACTAGCACATTGCAAACTCATTTTTAAGAATATCTTCATTATTCCGGAAGTTGAAATTTCAACTTTACAAGCGAATGACGTCAAAACCGGAAGTGATATTAAATTTTTGAAAAGATTATTTTGTTTGTTATAAAAATGTCTATGCATATGTAAGTTTTCATATTGATCAAAATAAAATTGCAAAAGTTGAAAAAATTGTCAAAAAAGTGCTTCAAAAAGTCAGCGACAAAGTTTTAAAAATGCATGTTTTTAAACCCCCAATTTGAAGACAATCGATTAATAAAATAGACAAAAAAAAATTCATCAAAATCGGTTGAAAATCAGAGATGAAAATGGTAAAAACATTAAATTGGGCTCATTTGCCATACGTCATTTCCTGTTGGACGAAAATGCATCATTTTATATTCACCTAATACCGTGCAGTTAGGCATAGTAAAACAATATATGAGATAATGTGTGGCATGCTCCCTTCATACCGAATTAGCGTGACCAGAAGTAGACAAAAAAAAAAAAACATACACTATGAAAACAAAGCAGTGCGTTCGCTAGAACGCACTGCAAAAAAAAAAAGAATAATCATTTGCAAAACAAAGCAGGGCGTACTTGTAAAGTACGCCCTGCAATAACAAACTATATTTTAATTTTAACAAATGTAAAAGTAATCAGAAAATACTAGAACATTTGATTTAAATATATTTGATTGATATCAATTAATGGATTTGGATACAAATTTCGAGAACTTAGTAAAAAAAAATCCTATCCATAAAGAAATACATACAAATTATTACAGATGGGGCAGACAATATATATATTATGAAAACAAAAATGTAAAAGGTGCACAAAACAACAAAAACACGAAGTACAATGTAGAGAATGGTCGAGAATAGAAGTAAGAAATGGACATTATTAAAGATAAGATAATACCTTATCACAAAGGAAAACCACGAACAAGTTAAAAAAACAGTTCGAATTTTAATTAATTTTCAAACTAGTAAAATTAATTCCAAAATCAGGATATCAGATAAATTAGGATCACCCCCAAGGAATGCATCTAAGTCAAGGTTAAAGCAATAAGACGAATTACTAAATTTACTTACTAATTCCCTCTCAATTTTATACAGATTACACTTAAAGAAATAATGATAGGCGCCTATCATGACTTCTTTGAGTTAAAACTGTAAAAAAATGAGAGGAAATTACTAAGTAAATGTTCCCTTATACATTTAACACTCAAAGAAGTCACGATATGCGCCTATCATGATTTCTTTGAGTGTAAACTGTACGAGATGATATTTACTTAGTAATTCGTCTCATTGCTTTAACCTTGACCTAGATGCAGTCCTTGGGGGTGATCCTAATTTATCTGATATCCTCAATTTGGAATCAATCTAAAAATCTTATTAAAAATTCGAAACGTTTTTGAACACGTTTGTGGTTTTCCTGGGTGATTAGGTATTATCTTATCTTTTATTATTCTTACTTCTATTCTCGACCATTCTCTACATTGTACTTCGTATTTTTGTTGTTCTGTGCACCTTTTACTTTACATTTTTTTTATTTTCATAATATATATTTTTTGTCTGTCCCATCTGTTATAATTAGTATGTATTACTTTATGGATAGGATTTTTTTTTATTAAGTTCTAGAAACTTTTATCCAAATCCATTTGATATCATTAAAATATGTTTAAATCAAATGTTCTTGTATTTGCTGACTCCGTTTTACATTTGTTAAAATTAAAGTATAGTTTGTTATATGTTTTTAAATGTTAAATAAATTGTTTGAAGAAATGTTTGTTTAATTGGCTATAACCCGATTAAGTAGGTTTTAGTCTGCTAAGATAACAAAAAATAATCCTATTGTTTTCAAAATCCAATTTTTGAACAAATTCCAGGGAAGTCCCCGTTTTTCGTTCCTACATGGTTAGTTTTGACCAGAGCGGTGACTTCGTGGGAATGAACCCGTACATCTAATCAGATTTCGTCGATAGAATAAAGAACAACACATTACTAGATGGCGGCTATCAATATTAGCTGTATAATAGCTAATATAAGTGTTTCTGCCGTACAGTAATCCCCCTTCCCCTGAAAAAAGACAAAGATATCAAAATCAAAAACGTGCGAAACTAAACTTTCTGGATGCTAAATTTTCTTCGCCCATGGGCCTGACTCCTAAAAAACAAATCGCCCTTGTTTAGTCTGTGTCAAAGTCAATAAGGTTATATTAATCAGTGCATTTAAATTGATGTTGCTTCTTGTAACCTTCTGGCTTTGACGATATTTTTGATTAACGGAATTGTTTTGCTAGAGAAAAAATGACACACGTCCTCATGCCCATGCCCCTACAAAAAGTATGGTGTGGGTATGCGTTGACTCTATGTCTACAAAGGAATGGTGTGGGTACACTCTATGTCCAAAAGGGTATGATATGGGTACACTCTATGCATACAAAAGGTATGGTGTTGGTATGCGTTGACTCTATGCCAACAAAAGGTGTGGTGTTGGTATGCGTTGACTCTATGCCAACAAAAGGTGTGGTGTGGGTATGCGTCGACTCTATGCCTACAAAAGGTGTGGGGTGGGTATGTGTTGACTATGCCAACAAAAGGTGTGTTGTGGGTATGTGTTGACTCTATGCCTACAAAAGGTGTGGTGTGGGTATGTGTTGACTCTATGCCAACAAAAGGTGTCCTGTGGGTATGTGTTGACTTTATGCCTACAAAACATGTGATGTGGGTATGTGTTGTCTCTATGCCTACAATATGTGTGGTGTGGGTATGTATTGACTCTATGCCTACAAAAGGTGTGGTGTGGGTATATGTTGACTTTATGCCTACAAAAGATGTGATGTGGGTATGCGTTGATGAATCAGTAAAACCTGTCATACATTCATACAAGCGGATTCCATTTTATTTCACCAAATTTGACTTACAGATCACATTCATTCTGTCACCATCTCCAAACACCATAGCTCATTTAGAAACATTGTTTTTTAAAATGTTCAAGATTAAAAAAAAATTACTATTTGGTTCAGAAATAAAAGCTCTGGCCACTTGTTTAAAGCGATACCACCAAATGAGCTTAACTTCTCAAACTTGGCCTATAATAGTATATATTCATCATTGATGTCAAAAGTATGCAAACAGAATCCAAGAAACCCATAAAACACGAACTTAATTTCCCTAAAATTACAGGTTATTGATGAAAAACGCTTAAAATATCTGTGAGCGTTTTTGAATTGTTTCTATATAACATGCTCTTTTGAATTTATGGGATTATACAGACAATGTATGATTATGACACAATATAATGATGTATGTGTATTATATTCATTTGAGGAAAATCAATAACTTTCATTAAGGGCTGCGTTGAAGAGTTCAATGTCCAGATGGTGAATTATCAACTGAATGACCACGACGTTGAGGCCTTTGTTGTTGGCCACGTGTGTCGAAGTTAATAATTCTATCTGGATAATTACTCTTTAATTTTAATGATAGCATTGGTCGCCTTTGTCAAATGAATATGATTCACACATCGGCAGACTAGGGGAAGCCGCTGTTAGGGTCGGACGTGTTACTTTAAGATGTAGTTAACTGTTGTACTCGTGTAGTCTTGTATATAGTTAATATATAAATAATAATAACTAGAACCGTGATAACGGTACTGAGCAGTGCGCAATTTAAACATCCTTGAACGGTTGCATTTTAGTCCTGCATATAAATCAGGTCATGTGACAGAGCGATTTATAGTTAAAAATCTCAATTTTCAATCGGCTATTAAACCGGAAGTAAACATCGGAAAACACAAAGTAAAACATCATTTTATAGATTTTATCGAGGGGAATAGCTTTGGTTCAGATCAAAAGGTCATCAAACGTCAAGGTCACGAGTTTTGAGCTTTGAAAGTGTTTGCTATTGCTGAATTTCTAACCGGAAATAAAAAAACTTTTAATCGAAATTAGGAAATCGGTTATCACCATTTTGTTAGTAATATATTGAAGATGCCATAGACATCAACATTATGTCCATCGGATGATATCCTGATCACTTATATCGATTTAAAGAAAAGTTGGTCATTTCAAGATGGTGGTCTACTAGTTACTTCCAGGTCCAAATTTAATCCTTTTTTTTTCTATGAATGTTATGTCATTTTATATCTTCAAAAGAATGTGTCGACTCTCTTTAAAAATCCACAATTTAGGAACCACATGTTTTTTCGCGCCAAAAAAGCCACGCAGTTACTTTAGAACAATGTACAAAATTTCCAAATTAAAAAAAAGGCAAAATGATTAAAATATCTACTATTATATATCAAGTGGAGATAAAGCATAATAAGAAAAGACGACTTTTTGTGACGTACGTGAATTAGGTTCAAACTGACAATTTTCATTTGGCTATAAAACAAGAAGTAAATACTGGACAACAAAAATATATTCACCATTGGATAGATCTCATTTTGGGCAATAACTTTTGTTCGGATCATAAGGTCAACAAATGACAAGGTCACAAGTTATGAGCTATAAAAGTGTTACAATAATTGCTGAATATCGAAATTAGCAATTCAGCTGCCTTCATTTTGTTGGCAATAGATTGAAAATGCCATAAACATCAAAATTATATAAATCGGATGTCGATTTAAAGAAAACATGTTCATATCAAGATGGTGGCCAACGTGTTACTTCCGTTTACGATTTTGTCATATTTTTTTCTTTGTTAGTCATGTTCTTTCATATCTTAAGAAGAAATTGTTACCTATCTTATGAAATCCGTAATTCAGATAACACGTGTTTTTTCCCGCCAAAAAAACACGCAGAGTTACTATAGAACAAAGAACAGAATTCCAAATAGCAATTTTGATCAAAATATCTAGTGTTATATCACTGGAAAGAAGAGTTAAAGCGTAATAAGAAAAGAAGATATTTTGTGACGTGACGTCACGTGACAGAGCTGTTCAAAGTTCAAACTAACAATTTTTAAATGGCTATAAAACCGGAAGTAAATATTGGACAACAAAAATGAATACATCGTTGGGTAGATCTCATCATGGGCAATAACTTTTGTTCAGGTCATAAGATCACCCAAATCCAAGGTAACGTGTAATGAGCTTTGGAAAGTTTTGTCATTTCTGAATATCTTTTACCGGAAATAGGCAAACATCATAATCGAAATTAGCAAATTGACTGTCATCATTTTGTTGGCCATAGATTGAAAATGCCCTAGACATCAATATTATACAAATCGTATGATACCCTGTTCACTTCTCTCGATTTAAAGAAAACATGTTCATTTCAAGATGGTGGCCAGCGTGTTACTTCCGGATACGATTTTATCATATTTTTTTCTTTGTTAGTCATGTTCTTCCATATCTTAAGAAGAAATTGTTACCTATCTTATGAAATTCGTAATTCAGATAACACGTGTTTTTTCCCGCCAAAAAAACCACGCTGAGTTAGTATAGAACAAAGGACAAAATTCGAAAAAGCAATTTTGATCGAAATATTTAGTGTTATACATTTTTGGAAACAGGAGATAAAGCGTGATTATAATAGAAGATAATTTGTGACGTACATGAATTAGGTCACGTGACAGAACTGTTTAAAGTCAAAACTCGACATTTTCAAATGGCTATAAAACCGGAAGTAGACATCGGACAGTAAAAATGAATACATCAGTTGATAGATCTCATCAAGGGCAACGACTTTTGTTCAGGTCACAAGGTCACTCAAGGTCAAGGTCACAAGATATGAGCCTTCAAAGTTTTGACAGTTACTTAAAATTTTAAACCGGAAATAAAAAAAATTCTGAATCGAAATTCAAAAATCGGCTTCCCATATTTTGTTAGCAATCGACTGTAGATTCCATAGACATCATTTTTATTCAAATCGAATGATTCCCTGATTCTGAATATCGATTTAAAGAAAAATCAGTCATTTCAAGATGGCGACTGATATGAAATATCTGGGTCAGATTTTTTCATTCCATATTTAGACAATGGTTATTTCTAGCACATAACACACAGATTTTTTTGAATATCTTAATTATTCCGGAAGTTGAAATTTCAACTTTACAGGCGAATGACGTCAAAACCGGAAGTGATATAAAAATTTTGAAAATACCATTTAGTTAGAAATCAAAATGTTTATACACCTGTAAGTTTTCAAATTGATCGAAATAAAATTACAAAAGTTAGAAAAACGGTTAAAAAAAGTGCTCCAAAAAGTCAGCAGAGAATGTCTAAAAGTGCAATTATGTTGAAAGCTATTATGTAGTCATTAGAATAATGAAATAAACAAAAAAGTTTCAATCAAAATCGGTTCAAAAACAGAGGTAAAAAAGGTAAAAAACATAACATGGGGTTTTCTGTCATATGTCATTTCCGGTTAGACAAAAGAACGCCATTTTACATTTAAGCAACACCGAGGAGTTAGTGATTGTAGGAAAACATGTGAGATAATGTGTGGCATGCTCCCTTCATACCGAATTAGCGTGACCAGAAGTAGACAAAAAAAAAAAAAAAAAAAACTAGAACCGTGATAACGGTACTGAGCAGTGCTCAATTTAAACATCCTTGAACGGTTGCATTTTAGTCCTGCATATAAATTAGGTCATGTGACAGAGCTGTTTATGGTTAAAAATCTCAATTTTTAATCGGCTATTAAACCGGAAGTAAACATCGGAAACCACAAAGTAAAACACCATTTGATAGATTTTATCGAGGGCAATAGCTTTGGTTCAGATCAAAAGGTCATTAAACGTCAAGGTCACGAGTTTTGAGCTTTGAAAGTGTTTGCTATTGCTGAATTTCTTTAACCGGAAATAGACAGACCTTTTAATAGAAATTAGGAAATCGGCTGTCACAATTTTGTTAGTAATTATTGAAGATGCCATAGACATCAACATTATGTAAATCGGATGATATCCTGATCACTTATATCAATTTAAAGAAAAGTTGGTCATTTCAAGATGGTGGTCTACTAGTTACTTCCGGGTCCAATTTTATCCTTTTTTTTTCTATGAATGTTATGTCATTTTATATCTTCAAAAGAATGTGTCGACTCTCTTTAAAAATGCACAATTTAGGAACCACGTGTTTTTTTCGCGCCAAAAAAGCCACGCAGTTACTTTAGAACAATGAACAAAATTTCCAAATTAAAAAAAAAGCAAACTGATTAAAATATCTACTATTATATATCAAGTGGAGATAAAGCATAATAAGAAAAGACGATTTTTTGTGACGTACGTGAATTAGGTTCAAACTGACAATTTTCATTTGGCTATAAAACAAGAATTAAATATTGGACAACAAAAATGAATTCACCATTGGATAGATCTCATTTCAGGCAATAACTTTTGTTCGGATCATAAGGTCAACAAATGGCATGGTCACAAGTTATGAGCTTTAAAAGGGTTACAATATTTGCTGAATATCTTATACCGGAAATAGACAAACACCATAATCGAAATTAGCAATTCAGCTGCCCTCATTTTGTTGGCAATAGCTTGAAAATGCCATAAACATTAAAATTATATAAATCGGATGTCGATTTAAAGAAAACATGTTCATTTCAAGATGGTGGCCAGCGTGTTACTTCAGGTTACGATTTTGTCATATTTCTTTCTTTGTTAGTCATTTCTTTCATATCTTAAGAAGAAATTGTTACCTATCTTATGAAATCCGTAATCAATTAACACGTGTTCTTTTCCCGCCAAAAACACACTTAGAGTTACTATAGAACAAAGAACAAAATTCCAAATAGCAATTTTGATCAAAATATCTAGTGTTATATATCACTGGAAAGAGAAGATAAAGCGTAATAAGAAAAGAAGATATTTTGTGACGTGACAGAGCTGTTCAAAGTTCAAACTAAATTTTTTTAAATGGCAATAAAACCGGAAGTAAATATTGGACAACAAAAATGAATACATCGTTGAGTAGTTCTCATCATGGGCAATAACTTTTGTTCAGGTCATAAGGTCACCCACATCCAAGGTAACGTGTAATGAGCTTTGAAAATTTTTGTCATTTCTGAATATCTTTTACCGGAAGTAGGCAAACATCATAATCGAAATTGGCTGTCATCATTTTGTTGGCCATAGATTGAAAATGCCCTAGACATCAATATTATACAAAACAGATGATACCCTGTTCACTTCTCTCGATTTACAGAAAACATGTTCATCTCAAGATTGTGGCCAGCGGGTTACTTCCGGTTACGATTTTATCATATATTTTTCTTTGTTAGTCATGTTCTTCCATATCTTAAGAAGAAATTGTTACCTATTTTAAGAAATCCGTAATTCAGATAACACGTGTTTTTTTCCCGCCAAAAAATACACGCAGAGTTACTATAGAACAAAGAACAAAATTCGAAAAAGCAATTTTGATCGAAATATCTAGTGTTATACATTTTTGGAAACAGGAGATAAAGCGTGATAATAATAAATGATAATTTGTGACGTACATGAATTAGGTCACGTGACAGAGCTGTTTAAAGTCAAAACTCGACATTTTCAAATGGCTATAAAACCGGAAGTAGACATCGGACAACAAAAATGAATACATCAGTTGATAGATCTCATCAAGGGCAATGACTTTTGTTCAGGTCACAAGGTCACTCAAGGTCAAGGTCACAAGATATGAGCCTTAAAAGTTTTGACTATTTCCGAAAATTTTAAACCGGAAATAAAAAAAAATCTGAATCGAAATTAAAAAATCGGCTTCCCATGTTTTGTTAGCAATCGACTCTAGATTCCATAGACATCATTTTTATTCAAATCGAATGATTCCCTGATTCTGAATATCGATTTAAAGAAGAATCAGTCATTTCAAGATGGCGACTGATATGAAATATCTGGGTCAGATTTTTTCATTCCATATTCAGACAATGGTTATATCTAGCACATTGCAAAACGATTTTTTCGAATATCTTAATTATTCCGGAAGTTGAAATTTCAACTGTACAACCGAATGACGTCAAAACCGGAAGTGATATAAAAATTTTGAAAATACCATTTAGTTAGAAATCAAAATGTTTATACACCTGTAAGTTTTCAAATTGATCGAAATAAAATTGCAAAAGTTAAAAAAAAGGTTAAAAGAGTGCTCCAAAAAGTCAGCAGAGAATGTCTAAAAGTGCATTTATGTTGAAAGCTATTATGTAGACATTAGAATAATGAAATAAACAAAAAAGGTTTTATCAAAATCGGTTCAAAAACAGAGGTAAAAAAGGTAAAAGACATAAAATGGGTTTTTCTGTCATATGTCATTTCCGGTTAGACAAAAAAAACGCCATTTTACATTTAAGCAACACCGAGCAGTTAGTGGTTGTAGGAAAACATGTGAGATAATGTGTGGCATGCTCCCTTCATACCGAATTAGCGTGACCAGAAGTAGACAAAAAAAAAAAAAAAAAACTAGAACCATGAATGGTACCATGCAGTGCGCATCCGGTTTCGTCCATTGGTGAAAAGTGACATCTTTCAATCCTTGATGTCAGGTTTACAGAAGAAAGCTTGTTTTACATTAAAATGCAGAAGGTACAAAATTTTAAAACGCACAATTTTGAATTCGGTAGTGAAAAGTAGAATAACCAGTTCACACACGGTAGTCAAAAGTGAAATAAACATTTCATGTTCGGTAGTGAAAAGTCATCTGATTAAAAAAAAGCGTAATCATAGTTTGATATACATCAGTGGAAAACGCATATCACAAAATTTCTAAGATTTGTAAATAAGTTCTAAAGTGCAAGAAAGGACACATGAAAGAGCCAAATCTCAATTTAGAAACGGACTGCACAGTATTCATACTTCATAGTTTGAAATACAGATCGAATTTTATCAATACATATTTCATTCAAAGAAAGTATATCTTAATGTTTCTTTTAAACAGTTACAATGTAAAAAAAGGACATTAATGATAACGTATCGCCCAAACGCAAGTTAATGGGAGAGGACGATCGCCCAAACGCAGCTTTATGTCAAAATGTAGTTCTCTCCCTTCAACTGAAATTTGAATTTAATATTTTACAAGCAGATGGAATAACTAATTTTCAAAATTCAAAAGGCGCTATTTTGATTTTAAAATATTGTGTTGTATATAATTGAAAAAGTAGATTTAGCATAATTAGATTGTGAGAGAATTTGTGACGTACATGAATTAGGTCACGTGTCAGAGCTCTTTAAAGCTAAAAACTGCAATTTTCAAATGGATATAAAACCGGAAGTAAACATCGGAAAACCTAAATGAAAGTATCTGTGCATAGGTATCGTCAATGGCAATGAATTTGTTTCAGGTCACTTGGTCACCAGAGGTCAAGGTCACAGGATATGAGCCTTTAAAGTTTTGACAATTACTGATTTATCTTAACCGGAAATTAAAATAAATCAGACTTGAAATTCAAAAATCGACGTCTCATGTTTTGGTAGCAATCGACTGTAGATTCCAAAAACATCAGAATTATGCAAATTTCATTACACCCTGAGGCCCCATTTTGCGTTTTATGAAAATATACCATTTCAAGATGGCGACTGATCTGTTACATCTGGGTCAAATTTTATTATTTGTATACTTTTTTGTCTATATTACATACATACTGCAAAAAGAATTTTTCAAATATCTTCAAAATTCCGGAAGTTGAGATTTCGACTTTGAGAGCCAATAACTTCAAAACCGGAAGTGATACAAAAATTTTGAAAACATATTTTTGTTCGCCATCAAAATGTCTATCTACCTGTAAGTTTTCAGAACGATCGAAATAAAAATTGAAAAAAACACGCACAGTTTCAATGGAAATTGACACAGATTTTTCAAACTTTAAAAGGCGGAATTTTGATTCAAATATATTGTGTTGTATATCATTGGAAAGAGCAGACATAGCATAGTACGACGGTGAAAGAAAATAAGACATATGTAAATTAGGTCACGTGGTAGGGCTGTTTAAAGTTAAAAATTACAGTTTTCAAACGGCTATAAAACCGGAAGTAACCATTGGGCATCTGAAAAAAATATGTCATTGGATACATCTAATCAAGGGCAATAACTTTTGTACAGGTCACAAAGTCACAAAAGGTCAAGGTCACAAAATATGGGCCTTGAAAGTTTTGACAATTACTGACTTATTTTTTCCGGAAGTCAGAAAAAAACAGAATTGAAATTCAAAAATCGGCTTCCCATGTTTTGGTCGCAGTCGACTGTTGATTACATAGACATAAAAATTATGCAAATTCCATAACACCCTGAGGCCCCATTTTGCGTTTTATGAAAATATACCATTTCAAGATGGCGCCTGATCTGTTACATCCGGGTCAAATTTTATGATTTGTATAATTTTGAGTCTACATAACAAACATGTTGCAAAAAGAATTTTTCGAATATCTTCAAAATTCCGGAAGTTGAAATTTCAACTTTGAGAGCGAATGACGTCAAAACCGGAAGTGATATCGAAATTTTGAAAATTGCTAATTGCTCGCAATCAAAATGTCTATAAACATGTAAGTTTTTAGGTTGATCAATATAAAATTGCAAAAGTTGAAAAAGCGGTCAAGAAAAAGTGCTCCAAAAGTCAGCAAGATTTTTCTCAAAATGATATTGTTAAACTTTTGTCTCGTGGACAATCGATTAGAGAAATATGCAAAGTCAGTCCGATCAAAATCGGTTGAAAAATAAAGGAGATAATGACCAAAACATCAAAACCCATATGTTCTCATACCTCATTTCCGGTTGGTAGGGCATGCGTCATTTTACATTTAAACAATACCGAGCAGTAGATTATCGTGGGAAATCTTGAGAGATTATATGTGGCATGTGTAGTTTTGGCTGGGCGCTCTGACCAGAAAGTGAAAAAAAAAAAAAAAAAAAAAAAAAGTCATTATGAAAACAAAGCAGTGCGTTCGCTAGAACGCACTGCAAAAAAAAAAGTCATTATGAAAACAAAGCAGTGCGTTCGCTAGAACGCACTGCAATAATAATCTTTATTAGCATTAAGTTAAATACAAACTTATAGCTTGTGCGTAATAAATAGAAAGACTGTAACATGGTGTAAGTGAGTGGTAACAAGTTAACAAATTTACAGTATTTAGGAGTGAATAAATATTTTACAATATATACACAAATATACTTTAATGTTCTTTAAATATAAATTACTGATTGAGAAGGTGGGTTTCGCGTTTTTTAAAAGATAAATATACAAAAGCTGCTAGGTTTATAATTTCTTTTTGATTTTCAGTATTCAAAAGGTTTATATATTTTTCAATGCAAGGATAGTTATTATAACATTTGGGTAGTTTTAATTGTCTGTATACAGAGTAGAAGGGGCAACATAAAAGGAAATGATATTCATCTTCAATTTCACCTAAGTTACATAGTAAACATGTTCGTTCATTTCTTGGTATTCGCGGTTTATATCTCCCTGTTTCAATGCGTAAGTCATGTGAGCCACTTCTGAGTCTGGTTAATGCAATACGATGTTTCCTATTAGTAATAATTTCTAAATAAGGTTTAAATGAATTAGAGTAACATATGATATTATAATTTTGTAGTTTTTCATACTGGGAGCGGTCATCATTCCATTCTTGTAGAAACTGATCATCAATACGTAAGTTCAAATAATCATAATTAGGTAAATAAATATGTTGATTATGCCAATTCTCGCTTAAACCTAGCTTATCTAATAGAGATTTAACATTATATGCCCAATTTTGTTTGTTCACTGTGTCCAACTTGCAGAGATCACAGTATGCTAAATATGGTAGTGATGATTTATCAGATATTATTTGTAACCAGTATTTTAAAATAGACTTAAAACGATGCTTTTGCAGGGTGGTTATTCCAAGCTCACCGTATATCACTGGGGTACTTGTTGTGTTTTTGACGTTTAATATCGTCTTATAGAAACGCAACTGAACAGTTTCGATATCTGGTGAGCTGTGGAATCCCCACACTGGAGATGCATATGAAAGGATAGAGCCTATATAACAATTAAACAAAAATATTTCTTGTTTCATATTTAAATGACATTGATCAAAAATGTTATGTAATTGATAAGCTGCTTTGGAGGCTTTAATTGATAAATTCTTTTGACATAAATTAAAATTACCATTTCTAGTGAAATCTATACCTAAATAATTAAAACTTTTTACACACTCAACTTTAACATGGTTATATATAAAATTATAGTTTTTGAATTTGTTTCCTTTTTGGAACACCATAATTTTTGTTTTTTTAACATTTACAATTAGCTTCCATTTTTGACAGTACAGAGACAATCTATCAAGCAAGTGTTGCAACCCTTCAGGGGAAGTTGACATGAGGGTAGTGTCGTCAGCGTATATCAGAGAGGTTAAAATCAAAGTATCAAGATAAACTGGATCCATGACTTTTTCGTTCATAAAACAGTTGAAATCATTAAGATAAAATAAAAAGAGAAGTGGGGAAAGGTTGTCTCCCTGCTTTACTCCCAGATGCGAGGAAAACTGTTCTGAATAAGCACCATTTGACCTGACATACAAATTAACATGTTTATACATCGACTTAATACAATTTATCATTTTACTACTTATACCTATATTCTGTAATTTTAACATGAGTAATTCTCTATCAATTGTATCAAAACATTTTGAATAATCCACAAAACAACAAAATAACTTCCCCCCTTTCGCAGTTTTTTCACAAATAATAGAGTGTAATACAAATATGCAATCGACTGTGCTTTTCTTGGCTTGGAATCCAAACTGGTTTTTTATAAGTACATCGTTTGTGTTTGCCCAAGTCCATAGGCGTTTATTTATCACGATAGAAAATAACTTGGCTATCACAGGCATCAAAGTGATACCTCGATAATTGTTTACGTCATTGGCATTTCCTTTCTTTGGAACGGGCACGATAATACAGTTTGTCCAATCTTCAGGATACAGACCATTGTTAAATACAATATTGAATAAGTCACATAACGGTTGTATTAACTCATCTACGCCCTTGAATAATTCCGCCTGTAAACCATCCCTTCCTACACTTTTTCCCGATTTTAATTTGCAGACAGCACATTTCACTTCTTCAGTGGTTATATTTTTATCCAGAAACACATTTGATATCAAATTCAACCGAGGAGGCGATTGAATTTCTGACAACGGGTCCTTTTCACAGGTAACGCCTAGTATGTTCTTAAAATGATTGTAAAATTGACATAGCTCGATAGGACAAGTAGAGCTGACTGTATTATCTTTGAATGCTTTTATTTGATTCCAAAAGTTTTTGGGGTTTTTCTTTGCGTTCAACTGGAGTTCTCTCCCTTTGTTATATTTATAAGATTCTCTTGTTCGCCTGGTTATTTTATTATATTTTGTCCTTGCTTTTGTAAATGCCACTCTGTCTGAATTGCGTCGGTATTTATTAAATCTATTTCTAAACAATTTAAAATTCGATCGGGCCTGCTGACAAGCCTCGTCAAACCAGGGATTTGTCCTTTTTGTACGCTTGGGTATGCTGTTTGTGGATGTCTTTGTATGACCTATAATTTCGAAGCATGAGTCAAAGATTGAAGTAACGAAGTGTGAACTCATTTGGTCTAATTGGATCTGGTTTATATCATCCCCTGCCGTTGTGGCAAAATAGTTTAGAACTGGACTTGCTCGAAGCTTATTTTGTATCTCACTTATCTTGTTTTTGTCCCATACAAGAATTTTAGATTCATTTGAGCGTGGTTTATGTTGCTGATGTGCGGTCGTTGGTTCTGGGAAAACATTTGATTTTAGCTCAAAAGTTAAAGGGGTGTGGTCTGAGAATTCGTTGAAATCGCTTACACAGAAATTTTTAATAGTATCCGAGTTTCTCCAGTGGATGAGCAAATAGTCGATTACACTAGACCCTTGTGCAGTGCAACATGTCACCTTCCCGTCACTGATTCTGCCATTACAGATCGACAACTCGGTATTGATACAAGTACGTATCAACTTCCTTCCAAAAGCATTTGTGACTGGGTCATCTGAATCGCGGTCTAATTTATAATTTGACGATAAGTGTTCATAAAGCTTGTCTTCACAAATTAGATAATCCTCTAATAGACCTGTTCTCGAATTTAGATCGCCACATACCATAAATATACCGTATTGTGAAAAGTGTGCATTATAGAGTTCGATTTGCCTAAAGAAGTCAATGTTATAAGAACTATAGAATCTTGATTCTGAATGGGGTATATAAACAAAACATATGAATACATCTATTCGACAGTCTATTATAGAGTTTGAGACTTTAAGTACCGCTAGACCACACTCATCACTCTTTACTACCTTCACGTTATTCTTATGAACACGACTATTCCCCCGCTGCTTTTGTGCTTTTTACGATTTATGACTGTAGTTGAATATCCCTCTAATTTAGCTCTAGCAGTAGAGAGGCCGGTGTGTAATAGCGCTATAATGTCATGTTTCTTAATAGTGTTCACAAAATGGGTATCATTTAGCTTTTGTTTAAAACCACTATTAATATTCCAGCAAAAGACTTTTAATCCACCTTCTGCGATTTCCTAGGCACGTGGTGTTTGGCGATATAACTGGTCATTTATATAAAGTTTATCTCTAATAAAGTATACTTTATTACCCATCCCTTTCTCTCGTTTGAAAATATCCATGAGTGTACGGCGTTTGGATAGAATATCAGGTGGAAATTGTTCCGAGATGCCGTATTTGGTATGTGCCAATAATTTTGATTTACCTCTTACTTCTTGTCGATCAGGAAAATAGTTGAATTTCACCACAATAGGTCTTGGATTATAATTGCTGGCTCCGGCGTTAGGTTGTTTGAATTTACCAACCCTGTGAGCTCTATCGATCCGTATTCTTTGTATAGCATCGTCAATTTGCAATTCTCTAACCAAGAATTCTCGGATAGTGTCTGTACAATTTTCTTCTGGGTGCTCCTGTATTCCGAAAAACATTAAATTGTCCTGCATGCTTCTACACTTTAAATCTGTTATGTCCTCTTTGAGACCACAATTCACATCCTGTAATTTATTAACTTCATCTCGTAGCATTTTGTTCTCTGATTGCACATTTTCTACGGTTACAGATTGAAATTGGATACCCGTCTCATGCAGATAGAGTTGTTTCTCTATGGATTTTATGTGTTCACTGTTTAATATCACATCCGTTTTAACATTTGTAAGGTCTGCTACAACATTTGATAATTGTGTCTCAATATTGTCCAATTTATTCAATCGTTGACATATATTTTCTAGTGTCTTTGAGATGGATACTAACTTAGAGTTCAAGTCTGGATTATGCTCAGCTTGAGTTGGTTCACTGGGTAATATTGGTGTACTAACCGATTGTGGTAAGGTAATAGGATCATCATATAAAGTGTTCATAGCTCTACTAAAAACTGAGGACACTTCACAGTTTGAGTCACTTGTATTAGAAGTAGTGAGCGAAGCTTCTGTGTGTGTCCGTTTGTTAACGCGTCTATTTCTGCGACTAGGCATGAGTTCAATCACACAAACTTCACTTGTTTAACTGTTTAAAATGGCGACACACTCCACTAACTCTTGTTTACTTGTAGTGAATTTGAAATTCCAAAAACAAACCCGTTTCCCATACACAGATATTGTTCCACATTGAAAATATAATCACTCAACAGTTAATTGAATATACACAATAATAATCCGTTTCACTAAGGCGTATTAGGTTTTGTAGAAATGAATTCGGTGTAGAGCAAACTGTACCACGTCCTTACACCATGAAAGTCAAAATATGTTCGTATAAGTGATGTGTCTTTTATAATAATGGAATTAGAAGAATTAGAATATATAGTAGAAGGAACATAAGCATTACATTACATTACAACAAGATAATAAAAACCCGTAAAAGCAAAACAACTTCGTTAATCAAAACCGCATCCAAAATCCAAAATAAGTTGCCTAATGAACATAAACTTATATTCACCAAGTTTGAGAATTTTGATTTTTTTTATCATTCTTAGATAAGTACCTAAAAACAATGTATCATACTTTTTGACGATGCCTTTATCAGAAACATAAAATACGAGATAAGAAAGCCTTGGCGAAATAAAATTGCATTGCCAATGTTTGGTGAATTTCAAATGGGTTGGGATAATGTTGTTATTCGCTATAATTATCTAAAATAATGCTACCTTAATATATTTTGAGTATTATGAGGGTTTCATTCCTTGTTTTTCTTTCAACCAAAGCTGTTTTCAGATTTTTCTGATGTGAATTTTTTTTGGCAATAATAGAAATAAATGAGGAGCAGCCAAACAAGTGTTTTCTTTCGTTCCAACTCACTATATCATTATTTATTCCAAAACCTTTCTATCTTCTGTCTATCTATTCATGAATAAATGTAATAAAAAGTTAAAAAAAAGGTTATTTTTACTAGAAATTTTGACATACCAGAATCAGTCCTTAGATGTTCCTTCATACAACAATAATACAGATAAATCCTTGATACCAATATATTTAGTTTCTCTTGTAGAAAGGAGTTAATTTGGATCTTAAAATAAAGTTTTTCTGTAACTGAGGCTGAATTTGTCTAAGAAAATTTCTTTTTAAGCCCTAGATGGTCAAGTGTAGTGACTAAAACTTTCAAGAAAGCATTGCATACAGTGACAGCATTTATTGTTCAAGCTGACAAAAATAAATAATTAATTTATAATTTGGAATGTATAAGTAAATGAAGGGAAACATCCAAGATATAAACCAAGTTGCCAGTCCTGTCTATTCCATTCTGGAAATTTATACAAGGACTTCTAAACACAACTTGGTGATAATAATTTTTAATTCCAGACACGACTAAAGCGGGATTAGATGCTATCAACTAGGATTTGAAGTAGCTCAACTTTGACAGTGTCCAAGGTAGGAGAACCTTAAGGGAGGTGTACAGCTTTCAGGACCACGTCCTAGGTAGTGGAACCAATATCTAACTAGCAATAAATGATGTTGCATTACAAGAGCTTTACTGTCCCAGAACATTTCAAATGTCTAGAGTAACTCATTTCTATTTTAGTTTCTAGAAGTTATATTCAAGAGCTTTATTGACCCTGAACATTTTAAAAACAACATAGAGTTACTGATTTCTCTTCTAGTTTTTAGTAGTTATATTCAAGAGCTTTATTGACCCTGAACCTTTTAAATACAACATGTCTAGAGTAACTGATTTCTCTTCTAGTTTTTAGTAGTTATATTACAAGTACTTTATTGACCCTGGACATTTAGAAACAAAATATACCTTAAAATAAACAATTCACTTTCTCTTTCGCAATTTGTCTGTTGTCATAACTATACGGTATAATCTGATAAATACAGAAAACGTATATTATAATTTCTACTAGATAAACAAAATATTAAGCTTTTTATTAATCGTTTTTCAATAATAACTTGTAGTTTTACGGAAAATTACTTAGTTTTATGGTTTATTTGATTCTGTTACTGACATATTTCAGTATTTAAGTACTAGATTTGGGTTATATATAATGAACATTATTCTATGATATATGTATGATGAATATTTTTAAAGGATATGTATAACTCATTTGTGTTTAATATATGTATTATTAATATATGTTTGGTATAATGTATAATAAACATTTATTTGATATATGTATATGTGTATTTGTTTTAGATATGTATAATGCATATTTGGTTGGAATATGTATAATATATATTCGTTTGATATACGTATAATTAATATTCGTTTGATATACGTATAATGTATATTTATTTTAGATATGTATAATGTATATTTGTTTGGAATATGTATATTGTATATTTGTTTGAGATATATATAATAGTAATTATTTTGGATATGTTTAATAAATATTTGTTTGGGATATGTATAATGAATATTTGTTTGGGATATTTATAATAGATATTTATTTGATATATGTATAATGGATATTTTTTTTAGATATGTATATTTGTTTGGGATATTTATAATAGATATTTATTTGATATATGTATAATGTATATTTATTTTAGATATGTATAATGGATATTTGTTTTAGATATGTATAATGTATATTTGTTTGGAATATGTGTATTGTATATTTTTTTGAGATATATATAATAGTAATTATTTTGGATATGTATAATAAATATTTGTTTGGGATATTTATAATAGATATTTATTTGATATTATGTATAATGGATATTTATTTTAGATATGCATATTTGTTTGGGATATGTATAATAAATATTTGTTTGGGATATGTAAAATGGATATATATTTTAGATTTGTAATATGAATATTTGTTTAGGATGATATGTATAATAAATATTTGTTTGGGATATGTAATATGAATATTTACTTAGGACAACATGTATTATGAATATTTGTTTTAAGATATGTAGGCTATATTCATTTATATGTATATTTGTTTGGGATGTATAATGCATATTGTTTCAAAATAATTTTACCTCTTACCTGATTCTAGTATTCACTACTTTATGAAATTCTGTTTATTTTTTGGAATTCTTAATAAATAATCTTAGTTACAAGTAAACGTCTTCTTTAAGTTAACTGACATCACAGTTAATCATATTCACAGGAAATTTCTAAACCTACAATTATACAAAAATTTTTGGTCTTTTTGTTGGTGTTTCAGGAACTATAAAGCTTCATTTTTTACTTTTCCAACACTGTCTTATATTCCTGCAACTTTTATAACGGACAGAGATTTAGGTCCTACTTTAAGGGGATACTACCTCTTACAATGAATACAAAATTTAAGTTCTCAAACTAAGATTATAATATTCAGCAAAGGTGTGTACAGTAAACAAATAGAATCGGATAAACTATAAAGTAATTTTCTATAAAATTACAGGCTATTATTAAAAATGTACTGTAATGGGCCTCATCGGGCAAATGGAAAGCAACCAAGTTTTAATCACACTGTACTGTGAAACATTGGGCAAATAGAAAGCAACCGAGTTTTATGTCACACTGTACTGTGAAACATTGGGCAAATGGAAAGAATCCAATTTCTCCAAGTGTACTTGTACCCCTTTGGGCAAATTGAAAGTAACCAAGTTTTATGTCCCACTGTACTGTGAAACATTGGGCAAATGGAAAGCAACCAAGTTTTATGTCACACTGTACTATGAAACATTGGGCAAATGGAAAGAATCCAAGTTGTCCCACTGTACTGTACCTAATTTGGCAAATGGAAAGCTACCAAGTTGTCCTACTGTACTGTACCTAATTTGGCAAATGGAAAGAAACCAAGTTATTCCACTGATTTGTAGGCTACATTAAACGATTAATGAAATGTCATGGTTGGTGTTCTTTTTTAGATTATGAACCTACATAAGTATAACCCACATCAAAATACAACAATATGACACAGGCAAATATCACAAGATTAATTATCATTAGCCTATAGAATAAGAGCAAACTTACAACGACAGTAACTGTCTGTGACTTCTACTGTATTGTTGTATTTTTTTCTCACTTGTCATATCAACTGTATCTTCTGTGTAATTTTTACTTGATCACATTACGTCGTTATGAAACAAAAATATTTGTATTGTGTATTTAAAATGAAATCTGACTTCAAACTATTTTACGGCTTCAAGGGGAATGTTTAGTATTTTCGAGGGTCGATTTGAGTCTTTAATATTATGTAAATAGCCTACAGAAGTACTAAAACTGCACAAAAATCGCTTAGGTTTGCCACGTAAAGTAATGGTAGAAGCTCTTTTAAAATAGAGACACAATGATTAACTCGACTAAAGAAATTTTCAGGAATAAAATATCATGGTTTTATTTCAAATTAACAAAATATAATCATTCAACTTACCTTAAATTTCAATATTTGATTTTGTTGAGATCCTTAATGACCAGGTTAAACTACCTGTACAGTCAAGGATTAAAATTTGAATGAGTAGAAACAAAAGAACAGGTGAAAGGTGTTCAGTTATAACTCACCGGTCTGAAAAGTGTTCAGTTATAGCTTTAACTCCAGGTTACTATTTGAATGGTAGAGATTGGTGTTCAGAAAGCCTGTTTGATTCTCATAAAACGGATTCAGCTAAATTCGGATTGAAACACCGCAATTAATATTTGAGGATATTTTTAATTTCATCCAATCAGATTTAAAACTTTATGTACCAGGTTCAGTTTCTGAAGCATACAATCAGGGTGCATTGAGGAAAACAGTTAAAAGATTAGAGTGCCAATTTCCGAACCAATTTTAAAAGAAATACTGCCCTTTAGAATGATCAATAAAGCAAAATTCTCAAAAATGGTGAGTTTATTATATTCATTAGGCAACTTATGATACTGTATAATCCGTTAAATCCAGAAAACTACTTTATATATTTTAATTACTACGTAATATACAAAATATTAAGCGTATTATCAAGCGTTTTTCAATAAAAACCTGTAATTTAATGGAAAATTAATTCCAAATTATGAATAAAAAGAAAATCGATGACGGACAAAAGATTGAAAAATATTGTTTCATGTAAAACAAATGTCCATTCCGGGTTTTACAAGTCGACGTTGTGCAGTGAGAACGATACAGCAAGTTGGGCAATGCCACCTTTGGGACCCCGTGTTTGGTACCCGGTTGAGGATAAATATAAACTAGAATCGTGAGACGATACTGGGCTGTGCGCATCTAAGTTTGTGAAATGTTGCATTAACTTCATCAAATCTCTGTGAATTATATACTTTATAATCCACATCATTTATGAAGTGAAATAAGGCTAGAAGATAATGTTTAACGTATGTAATAGCTCAAGTGTTACCCTTTTGACTTGTTACCCATTTGACTGGTATTGTGACAACTGCTTACAGTTAAAATATAGTTTGTTAAGTGACTATTTAATCGGAACTAAACACCGGACAAGTAACATAATATCACTGGATAGATCTCATCAAGAGATTTATTGCATGTCCCAGACCCAAGGTCAACGTCTTGAGATTCCAGAAGTTGGATTTTTTTAATAAAAAAGCGCTTAAAAGCGCTAGGCTAAAAAACGCCTGAAGTCAAAACAGGGAAAAGTATGCCTAATATCGAAATTTTAAAGTTTCAAAATGCGCAATTTTAAATTGAACATACAGTGTCATATATCATTTTAAATAGTAAATCAAGCATAGTGAGATTCAAAACGGATTTTTGACGTATGTAAATTAGGTCACGTGAAGTTTTTTTAAGTTAAAAATAGATATGGTTTAATTAGAAAACAGTATATAACTAAGATAATGATGTTCAAAATATATTTATTATACATCGATGAAGGGGCAAATCAACTGTAATAAGGCTAAAAGAGAATTTCTGACATATATGAATTAGGTCACATGACAGAGCTGTTTAAAGTATTTAAAATTTCAATGAATTAAAAAATTAGATGTATTTTTATCTTTTTTACAACATAATTTAATACGTTAAAAATGCAAGTTGCAATGTAAGAAAGTCATGTTAAGCATGATAGTGCAATTGTCAGTTAAAGGTATAGAACTGCATTTAAACATACAGACAACAAACATGTCACTTTTAATATCATATTTTGCTAGCAAATGTTTTTTCAGATCATTTGAAAAATTCTAAATGTAGTTTAATACGATACAATTACCCACCCCCACCCCCCCAAAAAAAATAAATTCATATTATAAAAAAACATTTGAAAATACTGCGTTCGTTTTACATTATATATCAAAACATTGACCAGTGAGAAGCGTTTAAAGAAACAATATGGTATCTTGTAACTTTCTACATGTCGGTACTCTGAACATAAATCGTATGATGAGCTGAGGGGATGATACGTTGTAATACAACAACGCAGACTCAGATATGGCAGTATAGTACGACTCTCTCTCTCGGTGATGATTTATCATCCTGATTACCCCCTGTCAGTGTTGCAAGTCGGAGAGGCTGTCATGGAAAAGGCGTCTAGTCGTTCGAATGGGACAAACGCGTGTTAATTCAATTACCGGTTGAAGGGGGAGAACCTCGCATTTGAATGTAAATACATTTTTAACATGTAGTTCTCTCCCTTCAACTGACAAAGTTTGAATTTAATAACTTAAAGACAGAAGGCGCTATTTTCATTTAAATACATTGTTTTGGGTATAATTTGATGGAATAGATTTAGCATAGTCAGTGAGACTGAATGAATTTGTGGCATATGTAAAATAATAGGTCTAGTAACAGAGCTTTTTAAAGCTAAAACTTTAATTTTCAAATGACTATAAAATCGGAAGTAAACATCGAAATGAAGTATCCGTGCATAGAGGGCAATAACTTTTGTACAGTGTCAAAAGGTAATCAACTGTCAAGGTCATTAGATATGAGCCTTGAAAGTTTCGGTAATCACTAAAATTCTTGTTCCAGATATATAAAGAAATCGAAATTCAAAAATCAGTTGTCATAAGGTGGTTGGGCATAGACTAAGGATTTCATCGACATTGATATTATGCAAATCTGATTATCCCCTAGGACCCCGAATTAGTCACAACAACATGGCACCTGACATAGTACTTCCGCTTCGGATTTTATCAGTTATACCTTTATGATGACCATTTCTAAAATAATGTTCATTATCAAATTGTCTATCTATCTGTAAGTTTTCAGATCGATCAAAATAAAATTAAAAAAAAAAAACACGCACAGTTACAATGGAAGTTATTACTAAATTTGCAAGTTTTAAAAAGCGCGATTTTGATTCAAATATATTGTGTTATATATAATAATAATAATAACTTAATAATACCCAGTTGCGCACGGCAATCTTCCCTGGGATCTTTCTACATATTAAACTACAAAAACATATTTACAAAAAGATAATGTTATAAGACAAGTACATAAGAATATAATGATGTATATGGATATATAAAGGGTTATAAAATGAATAAAAAATAATGTAATTTATACATGAAAATAAAATGAATATGAGTATTCACATAAGTATATTAAATTGGAAAAAATATTAAAAATCATTAAGATGAAAACATATTAAGATTGTAACTCCCTTTTCAGTCCTGTTTTTAAACTTCCTTTATCATTAGATAGTTTGAGTACCTGTGGTAGTGAATTCCAAAGTAAACTAGTCTTGTATTTAAATGTTTTTTTTCATGGCCTCGTCACGACATTTTTGAAGTCCTGAAGTTTGGGAAATAAAGTATTTTCCCAGAATTCCACATCAAAATATATTCTTTCCACCATTAAGTCGACTAGGGTTCCATAAAACAAAGTCTATCCATGGCACTGACATGATGGCCATCTCTCCTTGTATTTGTGAAAAGTATGTGGAAGATCTTTTCAATGTTAAAACCTCATTGTCTCCGATTGTGACACAAAAGCCCGTCCTTCCCTCTAACATCTCTCCCCCCCCCCCCAAATAGTGCATGGGCATTTAATCTCAAGTGCTCCATTCTGTAGACCCGCTGCCTGAGAGGCATCAAAAACATGGCCATCACTGTCTTAAAGTACACCTGCCACATAAAGAGAAAGTAATTCAACAACTCAAGGGTCAAGATATTAAAATTGTGTAAAAACATTCTTTGAAAAGAACATTTGGCAGTAAGCGGCAATCATTGCAATTGTGAACTATTCAACCTTTAATCAAACATTTTTTTTAGAACTTTTTCATTTCTCAAAATTGGAGACAACTTATTTGTTAGATCAATTTAATTTAATGAGTTTCATAAAAGAAAGATAACAATGCATATCAAATATTTCAAAATTTTCTAACGGTGGATGGAAGGACATTAGTGACAACAACACTTTATGAGTGCAAATAAATATTACTGCCATACCTTTCCATTGTTGTGTACTGCATAATTCTGCCGATGAGAGACTTGTTTTCACTCTTTCTTAGTATAGCCAAAATATCGTCAAATACAGAACTTGTTAGCCTCCCAATGTGAAGTTTTCTCCATAATGGTGAAATACTTTGTCCTTTTGTACAGTTTTCTATATATATTAACAGCTCCTTTGATTTTTTTTTTTGGGCAGCATTAAAAGCTTTTACTTCAGACACATTTGGTAGTCTAGGATGTTCTGTAAAAGAATTATTAATGTGTGTAAATTCACAAATTAAAAAGACCTCTCAAGACAATAATTATCTGTGCAGTTGATTGTAACTTACGAGAAAAATAATCTTTTTCATCTGATCTGCCGCACATTTGTCGGTTTATACATAAGTTTACAGAACTTTATGTATGATTGATTTCAACTGAATGTTCCAATGACATATTTTGGGATGGATCATTTTGTACTTACCAGCTGGAATAACAATAAGGGGTTCAGCCATTTTATCCATTTCTGAAGTTTCAAGAACAACTTCCCATTCCATTTCTGGTACTTCAAAAGGATAAAGCTTCATCAATTCCTTAACCTGATTTTGGATTTTACCCAAATCAGGGTTTCTGTCATCAGGATGACGAAGATCCATGTCCCGTTCGTTTGGTTGCTGTGGATCTAAAATAGATTCAAAATTCTCAGATGGGAAGAACTTTTACTGTTATGTGATCATTTTAGTAGCTCTAAGTTTTATTTCTCAATTTAAGTTATTCTTCAAATAATGCTGACATTAAATATAATTTTTTATACATTAAACGGCAGGAATTGAAAAACACTTATATTCATATCTTATTGACTGCATAAGTTTTGTTTTAATTCACGACAATTTTTCCAATTGCAAGGCCAGACACGGGTCGAGAAATGAGATTTTTGACAAAAAAATCGAAATCTTTTTTTTTTATGATTTTTGACTATTTTATTGTGTCAAAAAGGAAAGTAAATATCTTTTTCGGGACAATAAAGAATATTTACATGAAACAACGCATTCTATAAACCGATCCGATAATTTTTTAATCAATTATGGCCAAATTGGTCATTGAAATGCCGTTTTTCCTCAGTCAATAGCAACTTTCATTTTAAGGCAGCGGCCATGTTGTTGGTACCGTTGGAAAGCGCATGTCAATGGCCTTTTCCGGGTCAGAAATATAATCCCATGTTGCAATTCCCCAATCGGCAATTAACGGAAAAATACCGTAGAAAATGTAACGGTTATTCCCTTATATGGCGAGTTCGGTGGTCGTTTGAATAGAAGATTAGGGTCAATGAATATAAATAAAGGCCAGCAGTCTTCAACGCATGCTTCGACATGCGCACAGCGGCTTGAGTAGGTGGCGCTTGCTGTAACTTTGGTGACACGAATGCTATCACGCGATCACACAAGCCCTAACAGATGTAATGAAAAACCAATAAAGATAATCATGACTATAAATTTAGCGAAATTTACAGTTATTTTGCGGCCGTTTTTTTAATTCTGTGTTTTATTCATTCATTTCTTTTATATGAAATGGAGCCAAAAAAAGAAGTTTAGTATAATTAGTAATAAGGGAAGAACTATAAAAAGGAATTTACAATTAACTTTAGCCAGGAATAAGCGTTTGCTAAACAAAAGTCTGAGTGACAGTAGTGACACCTCTATAATATTTGACATTGACAATAATAACAATGACAATGTGAGTGATAATGATAATAGGAATAATTCAAATGATTTAGTTTGTGGAGAGATAATTACTAATTCTACTAGAACAATTAAAAAACTTGATTTTTTCAAATCATCATTACATAATGATGAACAATCGGATAAATTAGACAGTTCTAGTGACACCTCTGATATTACCCCCCACCCCAATAATTTAGTTGAACAATATATCATGGTGGATTTTCCTATGCTTCAACAGTTGGTTAGAAATATTAATTGTCCTGAGTGTCATGAAAAAACTTTGGGTATTTCAAAGTCTAAAAACATGGGTTTGGCTTAAATTAAAAACTTTACATGTGATATAAACACAACTAAATCTTCTTCAAAAATTGGTGGCACTCATTCTTTAAAAGCTCCCTTTGACATAAACAGGAGAGCAGTTACCGCCTTTATACTTCTTAAATAAATGAATTATTTATTCAAAAAAAAAGAAAGAAAAAAAAACCCACTAAAATGTAAAATCTTACAAGATTGTGGTACAACCCATGTGCCAAAATTGAAATGCCAAAATACTAAAGAGCCAAAATTGAAATGCCAAAATACTAGAGCCAAACTTGAAATGCCAAATCACAGAGCCAAAATTGATAATAGCCAAATACATCCAATTCGATTAAAAGCCCCCTGGTACATAACTCGCACCTTCCTTTCCTTGTTTCTTCCTATCAGATTTAAGATTTTCAAGTTCTTTAGACTTCCTTATCTTCTTAAATTTCTCAGTTCCCTGGATGATTGACTGTCTTTTTCTCTCAATGTCTCTCTTCAAACAAAAACTTTCTGCATTTGGAGTTGGGATGATGCCTGCTTCCTCCATCACAGTAAGAGATGACGTACTGCCTCGATTAAATTCCATGCAACACATGTTTACAGCATGACAAACTGACTCAAAACTGGTAAAACGGTGTTTCGGGGCCCGCTTTTAAATGAGTTGGTTGAAGGATTCATTGGCGTTCTGTGTTGCTCCTCTCAAACATCCAGACAACAAGGTTTTGCTGCACAGTCTCTCAAATACCGACAGAATAGCTTGTGACACACGAGGTGGTAGGGGTGCTGTGTGTTCGCCTCTTTTTGGAGTAGAAATACCTTTAGCCAGTTGTCTTTGGTACCAACACCAAGAATCTGGTCCGGAAGGGCACTTATGGTGCTGATTGTCTTCTTCATCGAAGTAGTGGAGGTCGATTGCCCATGTACTTCTTTGCATTCCTTTCAAATCCCCGGCATTATCTTTGATGGCTCTCCCATAATAATTTTGTATAGCTCTAACCCGGGCCTTAGTAAGTCTACCGTTTGCGTCAATGGGTTGACCTTGCGCCTTTAGTTTAGCAATCTGTGTATCGAGACTGTTCTTCATCCTCTTACTGATGTCGTTCACACAATCTTCATTTACTACTGGGTGATCACTTCCATAGGGTCCGGTACCATCATTAAGAGCTAAGATGTTTCTGTATACACTGCTGTCTCCATCATTTAATAATAATAATAATTTAATTTCTTATATAGCGCATTACAAGGCAACTTATAAAGAGGCACAAAATCTCAATGCGCTTTACATTCACAATATATAAATTACAAGACAAAACGAAGATTAAAACAAGAAAAACATATAAAACGGGTACACGTACAATAAAAACATTAACTCATAAAATATCGTTTAAAAAGCATAGTTTTAATCTTTGTTTTAAAAACATTAATATTAGTTTCTTTGCGCAGATCATGTGATAAGAAGTTCCATAAGGTTGGAGCATACTGACTAAAAATCTTATTTCCATAAAATTTATTTTGGGATTTCTTAGCAGGATATGCAATGGAGGGCGATTGGTTGAACCTAGTCGAGACAAGTGGTCGTTTAACCGTAATGAGTTCGTTGAGATAGGTGGGGGCTTTATTGTTTACAATTTTAAAAATAGTTAAAAGCACTTTAAATTCTATGCGTTCAACAATGGGGAGCCAATGTAATTCAAAGAGTATAGGGGTGATTGGCTCAAACTTCCTGGTTAGAGTTACAAGTCTGGCTGCTGCGTTCTGCAAGCTTTGGAGTTTTTTCGTCTGTGACACACTAATTCCATGGTATAGTGAATTGCAGTAGTCCAATTTTGACGTGATCATTGCATGCACAAGTTGTTTAGTTGATGGTTGATCGAGGAGTCTACGTATTCGTCCAATCTTAAAAATAGCAAATGCAACACTTTTACAAGTTTCGGATACGAAACTCTCAAGTGAACAGTCAGAGTCAAAACTTACACCAAGATTTCGTACTGAGACTGATGGTAAGATAGCTTCGTTACCCACTCGAATAGACTGGATAGGGTTAGTATGATTGAAACGTGACTTGAAGTGAATGACTTCAGTTTTTGCATCGTTTAAAACTAATCTGTTTTCAAACATCCACAAACGAATCTCATCTAGACATGCTTCTATTGATGAAATGACAACTGATGGGTCTTGACATGCTATATACACCTGGGTATCATCAGCGTATATCATTGGTTCAAGATTATGTCCTGTAATTATTTCTTCTAAGGGAGATGTGTAAAGGGTGAAGAGTGCTGGTCCTAAGACAGTTCCTTGTGGTACACCACGCTTCAGTTGCCGTTTTGCAGATGTATTACCATTTCCAATAGTTACACATTGACTCCTATCATTAAGATACGATCTAAACCAATCGAGAACAGTACCCGATAGGCCAAAGCGGCTACCCAGTCGAGATAAGAGAATTGAGTGGTCCAAAGTGTCGAAAGCTGCACTTAGGTCTAGCATTGATAAGATTACATGAGATCGTGAATCCAGCGCGGTAACAATGTCATTATGAACGCGGAGTACTGCGGTTTCACAACTATGATTTGGACGGTATGCTGATTGGAATTTAGAATATAATTTATTGTCCGAGAGATAGCTTCTTAAACGGGTCATAACAACTTTTTCTAGGATTTTAAAAACGAACGGCAAATTAGATACAGGTCTAAAGTTCTTAAGAATGTCTGGATCTAGTCCTATTTTCTTGAGAAGAGGTCTGATTATAGCGGTTTTATAGGAATCTGGAACTACTCCTGTCGACAAAGATTCATTTATCAGGTCAGTAATGTAAGGTGCTAGGGTGTCCACATGTTTCTTCACCAACTCTGTGGGCATTGGATCTAATTCGCAGGTTTTAGAAGGTGCTGTTAGGATAAGTTTCTTTATTTCCTGTATGGAGGCTGGCTTGAAAACACTCATCGCTGATTGGCACTTCTTCTCCTGTAAATTAATGGATGTAGCCGTGTCAAACTTTTCACACAGTTTGTCAATTTTTCCGATGAAAAAATCAGATAGCATATCTGCAGCTGCTTGCTCCGATGAAGCTGATGATGGGTATACATTACTGAGTGAACTCTTTTGACCTGTTATTCTCTCGCATATTTTGAATAGTCCTTTTGTATCTGTATCTTGAATTTGATTTTGGAAGTATTCGGTTCTAGCTTTTTCTAAAATACTGTTATATTTTTCCTTTTCGGTTTTGAGTATCTGTTTATTAATTTCTAGATCGTGGGATTTCAGTTGTCGCTCTACTTTTCTTACGACCTGTCTGGCAGTTGATAGATCTGAAGTAAACCACGGAGCCTTGGGTTTATCAAGAACAGTTTTTGTGGATACCGGTGCCATTTGATCTAGGACATTTCTCAGAGATGAATCATAGTGGTCAGCCATACAGCCAGAAGATTTAGATTTAGTCAGGGATTCCACTAGACTATCTTTCAATGCATCATGGTCTATGTCCACTAGCTTTCTGTATTTGATAGTTTTCTTTTGGCACGGTGGCCGGGTAATGTTAATGTTAATCAAAATTTCACTGTGATCAGATGGTAGTCCATTTTCGACGTTAATATGACTGATGGTGTTGTCCGAGTCCCTTGTTAGAAGCAGATCCAGTGTGTGACCTTTGTTGTGGGTAGCTTGTTTAACATGTTGAACAAGTCCAAATGAAGCAATTATGTCAGCTAGTTTCAAGGCTTCGGGATTTGAGGACTCAAAATGGACGTTGAAATCTCCCCCAATTAACAGGTGACCTGGTCGGGAGATAGACACTTCCAAAAGCGATCTGAATTCATCTATAAACACCTCCACTGTGAATTTATTTTTGGATGAATATGGCGGTCGATATATAACGTAAACATTGAACAAGTCACTATTAGTTTTAATGGCAGCTTCTAGATATTGAAAAGACTTAAATTTCATTGATGTCCTTTTCTTGACTGTAAGATTGGTTCTGGTAAGAAGTCCTACACCACCTCCTTTTCGAAATTGACGATGTTCGTGCGTGAACGAATAGCCAGAAAGGCCGTTGAGAAGATCACCAACTGTTGGGTCAATGCCATCTTTAGTCCAAGTTTCAGTTATCATATAAAAGTCAATTTTATTTTCGATCACAGAAGTTGATAATGCGCCAAGTTTGTTAGTAAGTGACCGAGCATTCCAAAGTCCACAGTTGAGGTTGGTTTTAACTTGTTGAGAGGATTGAAAAGTTACTTGTATTAAGTTGGGTCTTTGTTTTTTGGATTGCGAAGAATCATTGGTTGGAGGACATCTATTTTGGTCTTATTGGGTGTAGTTCTGTCAGATATAATAACATTTATGGGATGATCAAATTGTTTATGGCTCGAATGTTGTGCCTTGGGAAAGTCACAGGTATTATGAGGCAAATATTCGCTTACTACAGAAATTTGGTTTCTAATAGTTCCGGTGGTATTTAATAAACACAAATCAATTAATCTATTATTGTTAAAGGTTGATTGGTTTGTCACACAGATTGTATCCGTAGCTAATCCGGCAAGGTGATCCGTGAATGTGTGACTGGGGCATAAGCACAGAGTAGTTAATTGTTTCAGAGGAATGTTCACTAGGTTTTTTCTATTTACGGTTTCAATTTTGGTTTCAGTTGTGAGTGTTGGATAATTAGGGCGATAAGTAATCAAAGTTTTAATATGTTTAGGCCACTGTTTTCCACCTCTATATCCTCTATAACGATCTGTAATCACTTTAATAGGTTCACTCAGTCGATCACATAAGAATGACTTGACCATTTTTAATCCGAGTAGAATTCACAAACACAAAGAAAATTTCTAAAAATGTCAATAACTTCCTTAAAATAATTAAAAATCAGAGTAAAACACAAATATTTAGAGAGCACTTGACACACAGCTGCCACTAAGGCGACTCACCAACAAATGTGCCATGGTTATAAAAACAGTTAACTTTATATCAAGCACAATTACAAGAGTAGATGGTCACCAAGAAAATGGTGACAATCAAAAACCAATTATTCAAAATTGGGTCATGAAAGATTATTTAGTGAAAATAAGTAAGAAGCACCAACTTAAAGATCCGAAAGGCTTAGTGGAACATTTGATAAAACAAAATAGTACGATGATAGTGTTAGTGGAAAATATGAATGTGAAAGAAATAGGATCTGTTGAATAAATGCATTTAACATGAGGTTATGAGTGTATGAATCATGAATGTTACATATTGGTTTATATGTCCACAGAATAGTAAATGTGTAAATGTGTGCAACGAAATCCATACTTCTCAGTGGAATGATTAAACATTTTCAGCGTAGTTTCTGTCTCCATGGATTTGGAAGAACCGATATGATTTATTTGGCAATTACTCTTATGATCTTCAAACCATTCTTCATATTCGGGCGAATCTTTATCCAATCTGTTCTTGACACAAATAGCACAAGAGTTGGTCAAAACTTCAAAACCTAAAGCCAATCCAGTTAACAAGTCGGTAATTACTGTAACGTTGTATTTAGATGAAAAGCCACGTTTCTGCCATGTTCCATCCGCCACTACATCAATATCAATGATATCCTGGTCTGCGTAAATCGGATGAATGTCTGTATAGTCTATCAGGAAAAGTTATATCTGTTGGCAAGTCGATGGAGATAATGGCATATGGCAACAGAAAAAACTGTCAAGACATAGTTATAACAGATTGTGTGTTTAACTGAATGTTTCTTTGTTTGGAACTTTAATAGGCAAGATGGAAAAAGGCAAAAGTTATAGGTTTATTAATGTAGCGTTGAGAAAAATCAACAACATCACCAAAGTTACGGTGAGGAAGCAAACTACATTGGAAGAGATTGGTTATAAACTTTTAAGGGACACATATAATGTTGGGAAGAATGATGAGGATGGCGAAAAATTCATGATAGACATTTCAGGAGTAAAATGTGACTTCAAAGTGAAATGTCCCTGTTGTAATCGTGAACTATGATGCAGTGAAGCATATGACAACTGTACGATGTTACAAATGTGCCATGGTTATAAAAACAGTTAACTTTATATCAAGCACAATTACAAGAGTAGATGGTCACCAAGAAAATGGTGACAATCAAAAACTAATTATTCAAAATTGGGTCATGAAAGATTATTTAGTGAAAATAAGTAAGAAGCACCAACTTAAAGATCCGAAAGGCTTAGAGGAACATTTGATAAAACAAAATAGTACGATGATAGTGTTAGTGGAAAATATGAATGTGAAAGAAATAGGATCTGTTGAATAAATGCATTTAACATGAGGTTATGAGTGTATGAATCATGAATGTTACATATTGGTTTATATGTCCACAGAATAGTGTATGTCTGTCATGTCTATTGTTGTGGTTTGCTTGTTTGTTCACATTTTTTGTCTAGAAATAGAGATGAAAATTATTATCAGAGTTTAATGAGTAATGAAAACAGTAGTTGCTATTTCGATCGTTCTGAAAACTTACAGGTAGATAGACATTTTGATGGCAAAAAAAAATGTGTTTTCAAAATTTTGATATCACTTCCGGTTTTGATGTCATTGGCTCTAAAAGTTGAAATTTCAACTTTCGGAATTCTGAAGATTTTTGAAAATTTCTTTTTGTAGTTTGTATTGTAATCACAAAAGTATACAAATGATAAAATTTGACCCGGATGTAACAGATCAGTCGTCATCTAGAAATGGTATATTTTCATAAAAGGCAAAATAGGGCCTCATGGTGTTATATAATTTGCATAATTTAGATGTCTATGGAATCTACAGTCGATTGCTACAAAACATAACATGCCGATTTAATTTCAATCCTGATTCATTTTAATTTCCGGTTAAAATAAATCGGCAATTGTCAAAGTTTTAAAGGCTTATATCTCGTGACCTTGACCTCTGGTGACCATGTGACCTAAAAAATTCATTGCCATTGACGATACCTATGCACGGATACTTTCATTTAGGTTTTTAATTTTTTAAAATTGCAGTTTTTAACTTTAAAGAGCTCTGACACGTGACCTAATTCATATTCATATAAATAGCGCCTTTTGAATTTTGAAAATTAATTATTCCATCTGCTTGTAAAAAATTAAATTCAAATTTCAGTTGAAGGGAGAGTTATACATTTTGACATGCCGGTATTTCCCTTCAACTGCGTTTGGGCGATACTTGTCTGCATGTTAATATATCGTTCTTTCCCATTAACTTGCGTTTGGGCGATACGTATATCATTAATGTACTTTTTTTACATTGTAACTGTTTAAAAAGAAACATTAATATATATTTTTTTGAACGAATTATGTAATGATAAATTTCGATGTGTATTTTAAACTATGGAGTATGAATGCTGTACAATCCGTTTCTAAATTGAGATTTGGCTCTTTCATTATTATTTTGGTGGAAAAAACTCTCTGTACGTTTCATCCTTATTGAATAAGCTTTCAATCAAGACCAAGATCGTAATTTTCCAATAAAAAATGGCCGAGAAATCTTGTATCAACCGGGACACATTTTGCTACTTTTTCCTAATTTTTTAGCAAAAACTAACGAAACACCTAATTTCTTTTCGGTTTCTTTCATTCTATATAGTTTACAAATAAAGTAATAATAATTATCTACAATCTGAGCCCAAAAATAATAAGTAATTCGCAAAAATTCTATCTCGTGTTTTTTTTCTCCAACGCTAGCCCAATCAATACCCTTAATGTAAAATAAGCTTTCTTCTGTGAACCTGATAACATGGATTTTCACCAATGGAAGAAACCGGATGCGCTCTCTCATGTGTAAGTTCTTCTGTGACATCATATTTTGATGCACTGGATGAATGAATTTGCTTTTGGAACAGCTTAAGCTTGTGTTATAATCTAATACCCCTTTCGCACTGCACAACTCGATTATTGAATTAGGTTATAAGCGAATAGAAAATTCCCATTCAGTTCGGTTCGATTCGGTTCGGTTTGCTTTCGCACTGCAATCCTATCTGGATCGACGCTTTCGCACTGCTGAGTCAAGTTATCTGGATAACTTTTTATTTTTAGTAACAAGTCATGTCACGTGACAACATTATCACGTGATTATCTCCCCGTTAAAAACAAATATGGATGCTGGAAATTATAATGATGAAATTCGATGCATGCTAAAATTCAAGATGAATTAGATGGCATGAATAGGAATAAACATGTTTTTTTCAACTATTGCCAAGCGAATGGCTTTGAGAGGTTATGTGAGAAGTGCTAATCAGTGTATGAATAAACTAAAAAAAAATTAAAAGCCGAGTATAAAAAGGAAGGACAACAACAACAAATCAGGAAGAAAACGAATAACATGTAAATTTTATACTGAGTTAGAGCAGATTCTAGGCAGTAGGCCTGCGATTTCCCCTGAAAATATTCTAGAATCCACAGAATGATGTTGTTAATGAAAATTCAGAGTCAGAGTTGCCAGTGAGTGAAGTTAATGACTATTATGAAGAAGATGATGGATTTTCAACAAATTCTAGGCCTTCTACTACAATAGTGTCTATTTCTACTTCAAGAACTGTAGTTGAAGATGATTCAGAAGATGGAGAAGAATAATTTGAAAACAAAGAATGGGTGAAAACACAAATTTTGACATTTCTGGACTTGAAGAAAGTAATGGTAAGTACGGTACTAAGAAGGGTCAAGGCTGTTATTTTATAAAAAAAAAAAAACATATAATATAAGCTAGTCATAAATACAAAAAAAAAAAATCCTCATAAAAAGTCAAGTCAAATATTGACTTTGGCATTCTTATTTCTGAGTTTTATGGTATACACTTATTAGAACTCTCTGATTCATATTTTGAAAAGTTGTTTTGGGTCTTGAATATGTAAATTTATGCACTTTCTACGTAATATATGTTATCTCGATAATGCAAAGTCCCACCGATTCAATATGAGATGTATTTTTGACTTTCGAACGCGGATCTATATGGATACACGTGGATTTATTATTAACTATAATAATAATAATGATAGATCTTATAGTTTGTTCACAAAAAAATAACTTTTGAACATTGGTTATCTTTGTTTAAAAGCTTACAGAATTTTGTGTACAGATATGATTGGCAATATTCAGCACTAACAAATACTTATTTAGTCTGTTTTTCTTATAAGATTTTTCATTTATTTTAGATTCAGTGTCACTGACAACTTCCACTCCTAAGGGAAAAGAAAAAGGCAAGCAGAAAAATGATAGTGCTCCAGTTAACCAATATCGTATAAATTCAGATAAACGAAAACGAGGTGAAAAAAAAAAATCAGGTAGCAGAGGCTCTTTCAGAATTGGCTGCTGCTTTTAAGAAAAGTGATGAGATGATGTTTTCTCTCGAGGAAAAGCGCATTAAAATGGAGATAGAAGCAGAAGAGAAAAGAACAAAAATGATGTTAGAGTTTGAAGGTAATAGACGAATGGAGCAAAATAATTTGGAATTAAAAAGAATGGAAATGATGACGCATTAAATCAAAATCCAAGATTCCAACCACCCTGTAATAATTTAAACAGTGCTGATTATTCTAATGAACATGTATATAGCTTCCAACAGCTTTAATAGCCATCATCCCCAGAGAAAAATCCCTATATAAAAAAAAAAGATGTTAATTTTTATTCTCAATTTAAAAAAAAACAAAACAAATTAGCCATGAATAAAGCTGGGTCAAATAATTGAAATAATCGATTTTTAATGCTACAAATTATTAATTTTGATTATTGATTATCAAATTTATATTGAAATATTCTTTTAGCTTAACTTGTTAGTAACAAGTTGTTACACTCTTATCAGCGAAGTCACAACCCATGTTATCATGATGATCATACATATCTTCGATACCTGATATTGATAAATAACAAACATTCAGGCATAAAAACGTACACGAACATATGAAGATTAGAAGATTTCTGAATTAAAATATTTTGATTTTTAATCGATTATTGATCTGTGGCGTGCCTTCGATAATCGATCTCAATTTGGTAATCGATGCAGAGCCTCATTTCAATTAATTTTTAAGTTTAAAGATTCACTTTTATGGAGTATAACATTGCCAATATCATTGATTGTGTTGTAGCTTTCAAATACCAAAATAGTCATTACAAAATTAATATTTTTAAATGCTGCAAAGTACAATTGTCGATTTGTAAAAATGCCGACTGTATAAGTATTCTTAAAAATGAAATGAAATTCAGACAACATTTTACATCTAGTACACTTTGGATTATCAAGCCTTGTATAATAGATTTTTCTTATTGACCCATGGATATATATGGTATGATGACTATTCATAAAGTAAATAACAGCAGAAATGTAAGGAAGTTTATGAATCATTTGTACAAGAAAAATTATATGGTCTTAGTCCTATATTTCAAAATTTCATAAAAAAAACTTTCCTTATTATCAACCATATGTTCAGATTTTATTGCTCATGCAGAATTGTCATCATTCGATATATGGTATATGTTCGATTATGTAAAATCTATTTTTCAAGACTTGACAATGCAAATTGTAATATGCAAAGTGTAAAATGCATTCTATGACATTTCATTTCATTTTGTAGAATACTTATTCAGTTTACATTCTAAAAAAAGACAATTGTACTTTGCAGGATTAACATTTTTTTAATAATATTGGTATTCTTAAGCTACAACACAATCAACAATTTTGACATTATACCGCTATACTCTTTAGAATCTCACTTTTTATGAAGTTTATTGTGAGAGAAAATACTAATAATTGAATTAAATAAATTTAATTGGCGAAAATATGTCAGTATATATGTTTTAACAAAAAACAATGATAATCGAAAATCAGATAAACATTACAGTTCATTATCTTTATCACTTGAAATTCCAAAATTGATAGTCTATAAGTATACCATGACCTTTGACATGACCTGACCGAGAAGTTCAGCATGTAAGGTCATTGATATTTGGAAGCCTTATCGATTACCACTGTACACCATGCTGCATGAGTAGGTGGAAACGTATGCTATATCTGTATAGTGCATTGTTGATTCCACCTGAAACGAGGAAATTAGAGCACAAGCAATACCTTTAAAGGGATGGGATTGGGTGGGTTTTTGATAATGCTTTCAAATTTTTTGAGGTAATAAATTCGAATTTGTTTCATAAGTCAAATCAACAACCTTTCACAAAGCAGCCAAAATTGAAAGTAGGCTAATAGGGGCTGACGTTTAACTCCACATGACTACCAGAATACCACAGGGACTTGAATTTTCCTACAATAAACTCACCTATTGTGCAGGCAATAGGTGTTGTTATTTCAAATTTTATGTTAATTCATATCAACTTGATGTAAAATTTATGTTATCATTCGTTTTATTTTGTTAATTTTATTTTAGTTGTTTAAATAAAAATTTTGTTACTGTGTGTTCATTGGATGTGATTGACAATAATCCTTCAGAAGATTTCTGACTTGTGCACCATCTTTACGATGATTATGTATAACAGCATCAGATTGGTCGCATGGTTGATTATCAGAGGGCGAGTATTCAAACCAATTTTCATCGAATTCATCACCATGAATTTCGCAAATGTTATGCAATACACAGCAGGCACCTACCATTAGTTTTCCCGTTTGTAAATCACAATCGATTCTTTTTGATAATATTCTAAAACGACCCTTAAGGCGTCCAAATGCATTTTCTACGCACATTCTAGCATGACTCAGTCTATAGTTGAAATGGTTCTGATCAGCAGGCATATTGGGTGATTCAGGAAAAGGTTTTAAAAGCCATGGTAACAAGGGATATGCAGCGTCGCCAATATCTCATGTCCTTCTATAACCCTAGCCACATCTGGAAAAAAAATGTCCAGTTTCACATAAATTATAAAGTCTATTATTATTTTTTTTTTTTTTTACTCAATGAGAGTAGGTTGCATTTGATCAGCTTCATGCTAAACACTAAACATAAGCTGTGTTGATGGCTCCATAGAATTAAACAATTGACTTTCCTGAAGTTCACAGTTCCTAGCTTTAGGGATGATTATCGAATGACAAATGAAAGAAGCGACTGATGCAATTTTAGACAAAAGTAGTTAAATGCATGAAACTCCAATTCCAAATCGCATAAAATAAAAAAAAAAAACAATCACTGTCAGTCACACAGTGTTTGGATTGTTTTAATTTGATATAAAATTCACTTAAGCTATGCCTAAGCGTAATTCGGCTAATGGGATGAGGATCAGTAAAATATCAGGCATCTCATATGTAGGTCTATACGTACTCGTTCAGATTAATAATGCCAGATCTCATCAACCATTCCGACCTAGGTTGCACCCACAGTTGACGGGACTGAAATTCTGTGTTCATCTATAAAAAAATATGAAAATAAAAACAAAAGCATCTTCCGTTTCCTCTTCCGATATATATTAATTCTTTTCCTAGACAATTCGTGTACTTTATTAATCCTTTTCTTGTGGTCGTCAAATATCATTAAAACGTCCCCGCCAACAGGAGCCATTTTGAAGTGTTTATACACGCGACACCCCACGTGATAAACTTATCCGGATAACTTCTCGTTTGCTTTCACACTGCCACTTATCTGGATCAGATCCGGACGAAATCTACCTCTGGAGGTTGATTTTTCTCTCTGGATAACTTCTAGTTATAACCGAATAAGTTTTGTTTGCCAGTGCGAAAGCAACTGGAAGTTATTCGGATAGAACTGGATCCGATCCAGATAACTTTTGCAGTGCGAAAGGGGTATAAGCCTTCATTTCTTTTGTCATTTTTATTAATTTATTAGCACCCTTCCAATCACCTCATTCTTTGAAGTTCCTTTCGATTTTTTTTTCAATGTTTCAACATGTTTGGTTCCACATCATGAGTTTTAACTTATTATGGTTACGTTTATTTTGTAAAATTGAAACATAAAAAAGCCAACGATCTGTTAGTGGAATATGGCTACTCTTATCAACTGAAAACATAACATAAGTCATAAACTCAATAATCAACAAGCGAGACACATAATATGCTCAAACGAGTGTTTGCTATTTTCTGCCACCGATATTACTAGACAATATAATTGTTTTGGTTTGGTACGGTAATGTACCTGTCAATGACCTTAATGCCTTGGCTTCTGCCTATTTGGGACTTTTAGTTTTTCAAAATCCCCCCTTCACCACATTCAAATTGTGTAAACGTCAGTACTTTCCTCTAACGCCGAGTTAAAATACTGTCCTTTGTTTTGGATTGATGCAGTCGGTAGACAGTCGTATTGATGTCTGTTAGACATTAAGTGCCGTGGGTAAGAAATTCCCTCAGAGTAAGAAAATATCTGATGCTACGTCAAGTATTTTCGAGAGACGGCCTGGTGTTGGCTTTTACCACCTGACACCTATAACCAAAACTATTATTCACTGCTCTATTGTATGTTAAAGTATTGTAAGTGAAAACTTTGCAAAAAAAAAAATGAAAACAAAAAGTTGTTTTTTTAGATTGTTAAAAGATTACTTAATCAGAGTTATATGTTTATGACCTAAACTCCTTCATACCTGCATGTCAAAAATTCATGTAGATAGAATTATTATCATATTATATACCCCCCCCCCCCCCCCCCAACTCAAATATATATTATATAAGTCAGAATGTCAGAAAATTGCGTTTACATTGCGTTTACTTCTCACAATTTTCTATGGTAGATCCCTCAGACACTACTATACAAATTATCTTCAACCTCAAATTTGCTCGGAAATGTCAGGAATTTTCGTTTCCAGGCGTCTCATTCTCAAAATTGTCTTCGTGTGGCCTCGCAGTCCCTACACAAAATGATCTTAAGTTAGTCAGGAAATTGCATTTGTGGAAATCTATTTCTCACAATATTTCCATGCTAGATCCCTCAGACCCTATACAATTAATCTTAAAACATATGTCATAAGTAATATGTCAGGAATTTGCGTTTTCAGGCGTAAAATTGTGGAAATCTATTTCTCACAATATTTCCATGCTAGATCCCTCAGACCCTATACAATTAATCTTAAAACATATGTCATAAGTAATATGTCAGGAATTTGCGTTTTCAGGCGTAAAATTCTCAAAATTTTCTTCTGGTGGCCCTTAAGTCCCTATACAAATAAACCTTTAATTAGTCAGAAAATGACTAGTTCCCCAAATTTCTTCTTGTGGTCCTGTATTTCTTAAACAAAAAGTCCTCAACCGAGAATAACGTTTCAGCTTTCTGAATCTTCTAAAAGGGGGTTCCCTGATTTTAGAATAATCATATATCCAGGCTTCGAATTGACATCCTTGAAGCAATAAACAATAGAGGGCAACATTGCAAAGCTTGACAATTCATACATTTTCAAGGAGGGAAAGAAAAGGGTAACTGAACTGCCCCCCTTGATTGGATTTTTGCCCCCCTAGAAGTACTTGGCTGGCTACGGTACTGACAGCATTAAGTATTCATTACCTACGAAAAACAATGACAAGCAGTACGGTTGTAAGTCTTTCTTCCTGAATACTCTGGATATCTCTGAAAACATGGTAAAGTATAATTTGGATAATTCCAAGGGGGGAATCGTACAATGTAATCCATGTCGTACTCCATCAACTAAACCTCACTGGAAAAAATGTCGGTTGTTGAACATCACATCTCCAGTTTCCCTAAAGTAGATAGTCACTATTGTAGAGCAGGTACCAGTCGTAAGGATGAACCCTATTGAAAATCAGCAAAATATTTACTTTAAATTATTGTCCTTTTTCTTGAAAACGCGTTCAATTTTTAGCTCATAAACACCATAGGAGGTACCATACTGGACAAATTTTGAAGAAACATGATGTGAATGTTCTTAATCACTTTTCCTATAACTGTCAAATATACTTGTTTAAAGTCAAAGCTGGCAGATGGCGTATTACCTTGCCTGGCAAGCTATCTTATAATTATTTTTTTATAACTTCCGAAATCTGAAAATCGAGTGGTCGAAATCCGAAGTTTTTAGATGGGGGTAAGGGTGAGAGGTGGATTTTGAAAATCCGTTTTTTAGCAGACCTATTTATGGTCTATTTTTCGATTTAGTCTATTGTATACATGTTAATTCTGCAACGTTTTTTAGGTATACAATTGAGATGTATTTATTTTGAGCTGTTATCTAATTAAATTGTATTATCTTACTTGGTATCGAATGAGGCAAGCATGTGACTAGATAATTCGTGGAAAACTTTATCATTCTGTGATAGCTTCCATGACGTTTATATTGTTATCGAAGGGTCTACTCTGTTTAAACAGTATAATGATAACTCTATAAGTATATCACCAGGACATTTCTAGGATGTTTCATGGAAAATTAAGCTAACCCAGTATATATTGTGACTATTGTAGTATTGTTTCTCATACTGCACTGTAACGCAAATCAGACTGGTTGGTGAACATCAACAACTTCTTCATCAAATATTTTATATTAACATATCTATAGTGTGTTTTGAATTCGGGACATCGCTTGTGTGTATTAAGAAAAATAAAATGGCAACAGCGTTAGTTAGCAACACACAGGATTGTTCAATTTGTTTTGAAAGCTTCGATACACCAAAGATACTGCCATGTGGACACACTTTCTGTTTGGATTGTATACAAAAAGTTATAAGTGTTAAAAAAAAGTCATTTCCATGTCCGCTCTGTCAGCAAGATATTAAAATCCCTAAAAGAGGTGCCAAGATGTTTACGACCAACTACATAGTTTTAACATCCAAACAACCAGAACATTCAAAGGAACAACCGTCATCAATAACACAACCAAAATGTCCCAACCACAACCAGATTGAGATTGGTTATTACTGTAAGAATTGTAATGTAGGATTGTGTTTTAAGTGTAAATCTAGCCAACACAAATATCACGAAACACTGGATATAGAATGTGACGAAACACGGAATGAAGCCATAGAAAAACTTCAACGTTCACAAAACAATATCCAAAGCAGAATCAAAAACTTGAAGAAAACTCGCTCCTCAATGTTAGAATCATTTGAACAAATGAAGTCTTCGTGTGAAGAATCCTGCGCTAAAGTGACTGAAAAAACTGAGAAAATTATTTCAGATTTACGAAAAAGTTGTGAACAGATTAAAAAAGACATCAGGAATAATTTTGAAGAAAATAAGAGTAAAGTAGAGGATAGAGAAAGGCAAATTACAAGTAATATTAATTTATTAGAAAGTAATATAGAATCAAATATTTCAACTAAATCAACATTAAATATTTTATTTAAATTGCCTCGTTTGATAGAAATAGAAAAACTGAGTGAAAGTAGGAAAGATGATAATCTGTGTGTATTGTATTTACAGTGGGTGGGGAAGGATTTTAGTTTAGATCAGTTAGGGTCAATTATTTCTAAATCATTTAACATACCAGGTTCGTATCAGTTTATATTTGGTATTAGGGATATAGAAAGGTTTAAATATGATTCCAGTAAAGATAACGTCCTATCATTGCGTCGACTACAGCAATCTTTATTTAATGTTTGTACTTATTACAGTAAAGACATATTTAGAAACAGCAACCTGGTATGGAGTTGTAGTTTAATGATATATGCCAATAATGATTTATCTTTTTTTATTGAAGTACCACATACTGACAATCCTAGACTAAACTATTGCATTATTGATTATAAACTCAGTTTATTGAATATTGATGACAACAGTCAAACTATAACTGAAACATTTAGAGAATATAAATTTTCAGGATCAAATCCTTGGTTTAGTTTTCGGCATCCTATCACATGGTCCAAACTCACTGATAAAAACAATGGTTATTTAAATTCTTACAATCAGTTTGTTGTTCAATTTGATATAACACAGATCAGAGAAATAAAGTTTAATGAGTAAAATTACACCAAGTAACCATATTATGAAGAAAATTCGCATCGACAATTTATTTTCTCCCTAGTTTATATTTTATTGTCAATATTTGTAAAATTATATTTAATTGTCGTTATATTTCTTTGTCAATATTTGTAAATTTTTCATTGACAGAATTTATCAATTTATATTTCATTATCAATATTTGTAAATTTATATTTGATTGTCATTATTTGTAAATCTATATTTTATTGTCAATATTTGTCAATTTATATTCAATGAAATTTATATTTCATTGTCAATATTTGAATTTATATTTTATTGCCGATATTTGTAAATTTAAATTTCATTGTCAATATATATATAAATTTATATTTCATTGTCTGTATATGTAACATTATATTTCATTTTCAATATTTGTAAATTTGTATCTTATTGTTAATATCAATATTTGTAAATTTGTATTTCATTGTCATTATTTATATTTTATTTTCAATATATGTAAATTTAAATGTCAATATTTGTAAATATATATTTCATTGTCATTATTTGTAAATCTATATTCTATTGTCAATATTTGTAAATTTATATTTCATTGTAAATAATAGCAAATTTATATTTCTTGTCAATATTTGCATATCTATATTTCATTGTCAATATTTGAATTTATATTTTATTGCCGATATTTGTAAATTTAAATTTCATTGTCAATATATATATAAATTTATATTTCATTGTCTGTATATGTAACATTATATTTCATTTTCAATATTTGTAAATTTGTATCTTATTGTTAATATCAATATTTGTAAATTTGTATTTCATTGTCATTATTTATATTTTATTTTCAATATATGTAAATTTAAATGTCAATATTTGTAAATATATATTTCATTGTCATTATTTGTAAATCTATATTCTATTGTCAATATTTGTAAATTTATATTTCATTGTAAATAATAGCAAATTTATATTTCTTGTCAATATTTGCATATCTATATTTCATTGTCAATATTTGCATTTTGTATTTTATTGCGGATATTTGCAAACTTAAATTTCATTGTCAATATTTATAAATTTATATTTTTATTGTCAATATATGTAAATTTATATTTCATTGTCAATATTTGTAAATTTGTATCTCATTGTCAATATCAATATTTGTAAATTTGTATTTCATAAAAATTGTCTTTTGAATCAAATATAATGATTTATTTTTATATACATTGAAGGACTAACTACATGTTGTTGCTCGTTAAAAATAGACTCGCACCCTATTTCTGCACATGTTTGTGCTTTATATAAAAAAAACGAAATGAAGCTTTTGAACACCTGTAGGGGATAATTGAGGACGGGCATTGAACCCCCGGACCTTCAGATTAGCGAGCAAGCATCTAACTCACTGGGTCACCGCGACTTTATGTGATTTATATAGAAAACACATAAACAGAAAATGAAATACAAAGTACCGGAAGTAATCTTATTCATAGTTGGAGGTAAATCTTTCTGGCTTATTACATATACTTAAGCCGAACGGAGTTATCCATCTTTAATAGATCAATAAGAATACGTTGGCATTATACTACATATCTCCCTTTTTTTAGAACATTGTTTTGTATACAAAAATAAATTCAAATTCAGTAATGGCTTATAAATAGACTTAAGCCGAACGGAGTTATCGCTCTTAAATAGACCAATAAGAATACATTGGCATATACTACATCTCCCTTTTTTTAGAACATTGTTTTGTATACAAAAATAAATTCAAATTCAGTAATGGCTTATAAATAGACTTAAGCCGAACGGAGTTATCACATATAAGAATACGTTGGCATATACTACATCTCTCCCTTTTTCATTGCTTTGTATACAAAAGTAAATTCAAATTCAGTAACATCAAATAAATGTATAAACAAAATGTCTTGTAAAGAAATCCATTACTTAAGGGTGTTACTTAGGCTATTTCACGTTATGAAAAAATGGAATAAGTAAATGAAATAATGATTTCTAGAGACTTGTTGTGTATTTCTTGATGATTTGGGGTCCTTCTCGATGGTTTAAGGTTGATTTCATGTCAATCAGATTTCTTTTAATGAGTTGACAGCCCTTTCAAACATGTCATAAAAATTGGACATTTCAAACCTTTGATACAAGTTTAAAAAAATGTGAATGGATCAATCTACATCAAGCTTGGCATAAATGTAGACAATTACATTGCCGAGAAACGTACAGAGCGATTTTCCAAAAAACAATATTATTTTGGTGGTTACCATGGAAATACGAAAATTTACACGTAGGTACGGCAAACATTTTCCAGGGGCCAAACTAATTAGAATTTTCGAAAAAACTCTCTGTACGTTCAATCCTTATTGAATAAGCTTTCCATCAAGACCAAGATCGTAATTTTCCAATAAAAAATGGCTGAGAAATCTTGTACCAACCAGGACACATTTTTCTACTTTTTCATAATTTTTTAGCAAAAACTAACGAAATACCTAATTTCTTGTCTGTTTCTTTCATTCTATATAGTTTACAAATAAAGTAATAATAATTATCTACAATCTGAGCCCACAAATAATAAGTAATTCGCATAAATTCCATCTCGTGTTTTTTTTCTCGAACGCTAGCCCAATCAATACCCTTAAAGCCTTAACAGAAATAACAGTAAACTTTTAATTAAACTATTTTTTTTTTTTAATATTGAATACAAAAATAATTCTTTTATCTAAATACAAATCATTAACTGGATATAAAGTCATTAACTGTGTATACATTTTAAATCAAACATGACTAGAAATTAAAATCAGAATATATGATACCACAAATTAACCAACAATAAAATCGTCATACTTTGATGGTAACTTGCTTTTCTGGGACAGGATCATTTTCCGAATTTTCCGCAGTTACGGGTTCACGAATTTTCGCGTTTTCTCGTTTATGAAACTTTTTAAGATGTGTAACGTTACGCCTTGCCTATTCTGAACACCTTGATCAGATTCAACAACAAGACTATTTCCGTTTCCGATACGACTTGAAATGGGGAACTATTAACATTGTAGACTTGTAGAATTTGTTTTCGCGATCTTGCTTCACTAGAACTTTGTCACCGAGCTCGATATCTGCATCTTTCGTACCACGACGCATATCGGCATATAGTCTTCCCTTTTCCTGCATCTCGGACAGCGATATCATCGTCATTATAATCAATAAACTCGGGTAATTTAGTTCTGATTTTCCGACCGACAAGTAACTCAGACGGACTTACAACTGTATCCGTATGAGCTGTACTCCTATACATTATAAAAAAACTTATCAAGCTATTCGTACACGTTTCATGATCGACCGATTTTGCCGTTCCACTTCGCCGTTAGCTTTTTCCGATGTCGAGTAATACCGTTCTCCATCATAAAATCCTTAAAATGTTGGCTCGTAAATTGATGACCATTATCCGTATGAATTGACATAAGCAAACCATGAGTCAAGCAACTCTACGAAATCAGCGATGTAATTTTCTCGGACGTAATTGGCGTTGTGATAGCAACTTCAGAATAACGACTATAGTAGTCAACAAAAATATAATGGTAGAGGTCCGCACAAGTCAGCTGCTAAATGTTGCCACGGTGCGTCATCTGTTCAGGTCACCATACTTTACTCCGTAACTACGAAAAGCTATAGGCACGACGATTCGGGTTCCTCGTAGAACTAGCTTGCCAATCGCGCATAACTTATTTCGAATAGGCAATTATTCACCGATCACCGTCGGGTGCTCGTTCCAACTCACGTGTTGTCATGGCAACCGAGGTTCACTCAGAAGCACCAAATCCAATGTTACTTTCGGAAACTTATTACAGTAAAGACATATATTTAGAAACAGCAACCTGGTATGGAGTTGTAGTTTAATGATATATGCCAATAATGATTTATCTTTTTTTATTGAAGTACCACATACTGACAATCCTAGACTAAACTATTGCATTATTGATTATAAACTCAGTTTATTGAATATTGATGACAACAGCCAAACTATAACTGAAACATTTAGAGAATATAAATTTTCAGGATCAAATCCTTGGTTTAGTTTTCGGCATCCTATCACATTGTCCAAACTCACCGATAAAAACAATGGTTATTTAAATTCTTACAATCAGTTTGTTGTTCAATTTGATATAACACAGATCAGAGAAATAAAGTTTAATGAGTAAAATTACACCAAGTAACCATATTATGAAGAAAATTCGCATCGACAATTTATTTTCTCCTTAGTTTATATTTTATTGTCAATATTTGTAAAATTATATTTCATTGTCGTTATATTTCTTTGTCAATATTTGTAAATTTTTCATTGACAGTATTTATAAATTTATATTTCATTATCAATATTTGTAAATTTATATTTGATTGTCATTATTTGTAAATCTATATTTTATTGTCAATATTTGTAAATTTATATTCAATGAAATGTATGTTTCATTGTCAATATTTGAATTTATATTTTATTGCCGATATTGGTAAATTTAAATTTCATTGTCAATATATATAAATTTATATTTCATTGTCTGTATATGTAAAATTATATTTCATTTTCAATATTTGTAAATTTGTATCTTATTGTTAATATCAATATTTTATTTTCAATATATGTAAATTTAAATGTCAATATTTGTAAATATATATTTCATTGTCATTATTTGTAAATCTATATTCTATTGTCAATATTTGTAAATTTATATTTCATTGTAAATAATAGCAAATTTATATTTGTTGTCAATATTTGCATATCTATATTTCATTGTCAATATTTGAATTTTGTATTTTATTGCCGATATTTGCAAACTTAAATTTCATTGTCAATATTTATAAATTTATATTTTTATTGTCAATATATGTAAATTTATATTTCATTGTCAATATTTGTAAATTTGTATCTCATTGTCAATATCAATATTTGTAAATTTGTATTTCATTGTCAATATTTATAAATTTATTGTCAATATATGTAACTTTATATTTCATTATCAATATTTGTAAATTTAAATTTCATTGTAAATGTTTGTAAATTAATATTTCATCGTCAATATTTCAAATTTTGTATTTCGATATATTATTTCATTATCAATATCTATATTTTTTTTTCACTGCAAATATTTCAAAATTCTTTGCTATATTTTATTGTTACTATTTGTCTTATTAAAAAAAATTGTCTTTTGAATCAAATATAATGATTTATTTTTATATACATTGAAGGACTAAATACATGTTGTTGCTCGTTAAAAAAAGACTCGCACCCTATTTCTGCACATGTTTGTGCTTTATATAAAAAAAAACGAAATGAAGCTTTTCAACACCTGTAGGGGATAATTGAGGACGGGCATTGTACCCCCGGACCTTCAGATTAGCGAGCAAGCATCTAACTCACTGGGTCACCGCGACTTTATGTGCTTTATATAGAAAACACATAAACAGAAAATGAAATACAAAGTACCGGAAGTAATCTTATTCTTTAGTTGGAGGTAAATCTTTCTGGCTTATTACATATACTTAAGCCGAACGGAGTTATCCATCTTTAATAGATCAATAAGAATACGTTGGCATTATACTACATCTCTCCCTTTTTTTAGAACATTGTTTTGTATACAAAAATAAATTCAAATTCAGTAATGGCTTATAAATAGACTTAAGCCGAACGGAGTTATCGCTCTTTAATAGACCAATAAGAATACATTGGCATATACTACATCTCCCTTTTTTTAGAACATTGTTTTGTATACAAAAATAAATTCAAATTCAGTAATGGCTTATAAATAGACTTAAGCCGAACGAAGTTATCACATATAAGAATACGTTGGCATATACTACATCTCTCCCTTTTTCATTGCTTTGTATACAAAAGTAAATTCAAATTCAGTAACATCAAATAAATGTATAAACAAAATGTCTTGTAAAGAAATCCATTACTTAAGGGTGTTACTTAGGCTATTTCACGTTATGAAAAATGGAATAAGTAAATGAAATAATGATTTCTAGAGACTTGTTGTGTATTTCTTGATGATTTGGGGTCCTTCTCGATGGTTTAAGGTTGATTTCATGTCAATCAGATTTTTTTAATGAGTTGACAGCCCTTTCCAACATGTCATAAAAATTGGACATTTCAAACCTTTGAAACAAGTTTAAAAAAATGTGAATGGATCAATCTACATGAAACTTAAATGTAGACAATTACATTGCCGAGAAACGTACAGAGTGATTTTCCAAAAAAACAATATTATTTTGGTGGTTACCATGTAAATACGAAAATTTACACGTAGGTACGGCAAACATTTTCCAGGGGCCAAACTAATTAGAATTTTCGAAAAAACTCTCTGTACGTTTCATCCTTATTGAATAAGCTTTCCATCAAGACCAAGATCGTAATTTTCCAATAAAAAATGGCTGAGAAATCTTGTACCAACCAGGACACATTTTTCTACTTTTTCCTAATTTTTTAGTAAAAACTAACGAAATACCTTATTTCTTGTCTGTTTCTTTCATTCTATATAGTTTACAAATAAAGTAATAATAATTATCTACAATCTGCGCCCACAAATAATAAGCATAAATTCCATCTCGTGTTTTTTCTTTCTCGAACGCTAGCCCAATCAATACCCTTAAAGCCTTAACAGAAATAACAGTAAACTTTTAATTAAACTATTTTTTTTTTTAATATTGAATACAAAAATAATTCTTTTATCTAAATACAAATCATTAACTGGATATAAAGTCATTAACTGTGTATACATTTTAAATCAAACATGACTAGAAATTAAAATCAGAATATATGATACCACAAATTAACCAACAATAAAATCGTCATACTTTGATGGTAACTTGCTTTTCTGGGACAGGATCATTTTCCGAATTTTCCGCAGTTACGGGTTCACGAATTTTCGCGTTTTCTCGTTTATGAAACTTTTTAAGATGTGTAACGTTACGCCTTGCCTATTCTGAACACCTTGATCAGATTCAACAACAAGACTATTTCCGTTTCCGATACGACTTTAAATGGGGAAGGATTAACATTGTAGACTTGTAGAATTTGTTTTCGCGATCTTGCTTCACTAGAACTTTGTCACCGAGCTCGATATCTGCATCTTTCGTACCACGACGCATATCGGCATATAGTCTTCCCTTTTCCTTCATCTCTGCATCTCGGACAGCGATATCATCGTCATTATAATCAATAAACTCGGGTAATTTAGTTCTGATTTTCCGACCGACAAGTAACTCAGACGGACTTACAACTGTATCCGTATGAGCTGTACTCCTATACATTATAAAAAAACTTTTATATAAAAAAGCTATTCGTACACGTTTCATGATCGACCGATTTTGCCGTTCCACTTCGCCGTTAGCTTTTTCCGATGTCGAGTAATACCGTTCTCCATCATAAAATCCTTAAAATGTTGGCTCGTAAATTGATGACCATTATCCGTATGAATTGACATAAGCAAACCATGAGTCAAGCAACTCTACGAAATCAGCGATGTAATTTTCTCGGACGTAATTGTCGTTGTGATAGCAACTTCAGAATAACGACTATAGTAGTCAACAAAAATAGAATGCTCGCTCGGTAGAGGTCCGCACAAGTCAGCTGCTAAATGTTGCCACGGTGCGTCATCTGTTCAGGTCACCATACTTTACTCCGTAACTACGAAAAGCTATAGGCACGACGATTCGGGTTCCTCGTAGAACTAGCTTGCCAATCGCGCATAACTTATTTCGAATAGGCAATTATTCACCGATCACCGTCGGGTGCTCGTTCCAACTCACGTGTTGTCATGGCAACCGAGGTTCACTCAGAAGCACCAAATCCAATGTTACTTTCGGACACTTATTACAGTAAAGACATATTTAGAAACAGCAACCTGGTATGGAGTTGTAGTTTAATGATATATGCCAATAATGATTTATCTTTTTTTATTGAAGTACCACATACTGACAATCCTAGACTAAACTATTGCATTATTGATTATAAACTCAGTTTATTGAATATTGATGACAACAGCCAAACTATAACTGAAACATTTAGAGAATATAAATTTTCAGGATCAAATCCTTGGTTTAGTTTTCGGCATCCTATCACATTGTCCAAACTCACCGATAAAAACAATGGTTATTTAAATTCTTACAATCAGTTTGTTGTTCAATTTGATATAACACAGATCAGAGAAATAAAGTTTAATGAGTAAAATTACACCAAGTAACCATATTATGAAGAAAATTCGCATCGACAATTTATTTTCTCCTTAGTTTATATTTTATTGTCAATATTTGTAAAATTATATTTCATTGTCGTTATATTTCTTTGTCAATATTTGTAAATTTTTCATTGACAGTATTTATAAATTTATATTTCATTATCAATATTTGTAAATTTATATTTGATTGTCATTATTTGTAAATCTATATTTTATTGTCAATATTTGTAAATTTATATTCAATGAAATGTATGTTTCATTGTCAATATTTGAATTTATATTTTATTGCCGATATTTGTAAATTTAAATTTCATTGTCAATATATATAAATTTATATTTCATTGTCTGTATATGTAAAATTATATTTCATTTTCAATATTTGTAAATTTGTATCTTATTGTTAATATCAATATTTGTAAATTTGTATTTTATTGTCATTATTTATATTTTATTTTCAATATATGTAAATTTAAATGTCAATATTTGTAAATATATATTTCATTGTCATTATTTGTAAATCTATATTCTATTGTCAATATTTGTAAATTTATATTTCATTGTAAATAATAGCAAATTTATATTTCTTGTCAATATTTGCATATCTATATTTCATTGTCAATATTTGAATTTTGTATTTTATTGCCGATATTTGCAAACTTAAATTTCATTGTCAATATTTATAAATTTATATTTTTATTGTCAATATATGTAAATTTATATTTCATTGTCAATATTTGTAAATGTGTATCTCATTGTCAATATCAATATTTGTATTGCATTGTCAATATTTATACATTTATTGTCAATTTATGTAAATTTATATTCCATTATCAATACTTGTAAATTTAAATTTCATTGTAAATGTTTGTAAATTGATATTATTTCATCGTCAATATTTCAAATTTTGTATTTCGATATATTTTTTTTTCATTATCAATATCTATATTTTTTTTTTTCACTGCAAATATTTCAAAATTTGTTGCTACATTTTATTGTTACTATTTGTCTTATTAAAAAAAAATTGTCTTTTGAATCAAATATAATGATTTATTTTTATATACATTGAAGGACTAAATACATGTTGCTCGTTAAAAAAAAGACTCGCACCCTATTACTGCACATGTTTGTGCTTTATATGAAAAAAACAAAACGAAATGAAGCTTTTCAACACCTGTAGGAGATAATTGAGGACGGGCATTGAACCCCCGGACCTTCAGATTAGCGAGCAAGCATCTAACTCGCTAGGTCACCGCGACTTTATATGCTTTATAAAGAAAACACTTAAACAGAAAATGAAATACAAATGTATTTCCACTACTATGATATCGGATTTAACCAAAGAATAAGAAGCACACATTCAAGGTTCTATACATCCGAAGTAATGTTATTTCTGGCTTATTACATAGACTTAAGCCGAACGGAGTTATCCATCTTTAATAGATCAATAAGAATACGTTGGCATATACTATATCTCTCCCTTTTTTTAAACATTGTTTTGTATACAAAAATAAATTCAAATTCAGTAATGGCTTATAAATAGACTTAAGCCGAACGGAGTTATCGCTCTTTAATAGACCAATAAGAATACATTGGCATAATATACTACATCTCTCCCTTTTTCATTGCTGTGTATACAAAAGTAAATTCAAATTCAGTAACATCAAATAAATGTATAAACAAAATGTCTTGTAAAGAAATCCATTACTTAAAGCCTTAACAGAAATAACAGTAAACTTTTAATTAAACTTTTTTTTTTTTTAATATTGAATACAGAAATAATTCTTTTATCTAAATACAAATCATTAACTGGATATAAAGTCATTAACTGTGTATACATTTTAAATCAAACATGACTAGAAATTAAAATCAGAATATATGATACCACACAATCATAAACCAACAATAAAATCGTCATACTTTGATGGTAACTTTCTCACTCTAAGATTGACAATTAGAAGTTTTACATGTACTGTCAACATTGGTTTCAGATTCTTGTTCTGGACCATTCATATCACTTTCTGATATAACAATAAGCTTTTCTGGGACAGGATCATTTTCCGAATTTTCCGCAGTTATGGGTTCACGAATTTTCTCGTTTATGAAACTTTTTAAGATGTGTAACGTTACGCCTTGCCTATTCTGAACACCTTGATCAGATTCAACAACAAGACTATTTCCGTTTCCGATACGACTTTAAATGGGGAAGGATTAACATTGTAGACTTGTAGAATTTGTTTTCGCGATCTTGCTTCACTAGAACTTTGTCACCGAGCTCTATATCTGCATCTTTCGTACCACGACGCATATCGGCATATAGTCTTCCCTTTTCCTTCATCTCTGCATCTCGGACAGCGATATCATCGTCATTATAATCAATAAACTCGGGTAATTTAGTCTTGATTTTCCGACCGAAAAGTAACTCAGACGGACTTACAACTGTATCCGTATGAGCTGTACTCCTATACATTATAAAAAAACTTATCAAGCTATTCGTACACGTTTCATGATCGACCGATTTTGCCGTTCCACTTCGCCGTTAGCTTTTTCCGATGTCGAGTAATACCGTTCTCCATCATAAAATCCTTAAAATGTTGGCTCGTAAATTGATGACCATTATCCGTATGAATTGACATAAGCAAACCATGAGTCAAGCAACTCTACGAAATCAGCGATGTAATTTTCTCGGACGTAATTGTCGTTGTGATAGCAACTTCAGAATAACGACTATAGTAGTCAACAAAAATATAATGCTCGCTCGGTAGAGGTCCGCACAAGTCAGCTGCTAAATGTTGCCACGGTGCGTCATCTGTTCAGGTTTACTAGATTGACTAACTAATTGACATCCGTAACAACTTTTACAATATGGCTCAATACTCTTGTCAATACCCGGTCACCATACTTTACTCCGTAACTACGAAAAGCTATAGGCACGACGATTCGGGTTCCTCGTAGAACTAGCTTGCCAATCGCGCATAACTTATTTCGAATAGGCAATTATTCACCGATCACCGTCGGATGCTGGTTCCAACTCACGTGTTGTCATGGCAACCGAGGTTCACTCAGAAGCACCAAATCCAATGTTACTTTCGGACACGTTACTTGTCGACCTATTTCCCGTTACATCACATTGTATTTTCCGTGAAGCCTTCGGCTTACTAACCATATAAAACAACGCCAAAATAAATATGATCGCTTACCATGTTGGACTGGTATTTATAATGTTGTGTGTAATGGCGGATAGCGTGGGTAGCAACAGGTCATGACCTTTTTTTGTTTTTTCTTTGAAGAGCGCTAACCTTGAGCTTCGGCATTTTTAACAGCTCTTATGGGCAATTGTTTCATCATGTGAAGTCACATTATGCCACCTAACAAGCTGTGGCAAGTGGAAAACTGGGTTCGGTTCAACAACACCAACCAAAGACATTTTGATGTACCCGTCTGCATAGCTGGAGCAGACTGTCGTTTCGTGCCGCCTGTCATATATGCAAGACAAATAAATACAAGTAAGGGGGTACAATCAGACCATTCATTCACAAATAAATATGATAGGAATAACGAAACAAAGAACATATACATCACAAATAACAATAAATAAGAGACATTAACGAGGACGGGTTCTCACATTCACGGGGCGTTTTCTTTGGCAAGGTTTTTTTGCTACATCTCGAGCTTTAGTCGGTACCTGGTATTTTCCATCCGATGAAATTATAGTTTCAGGTGGATTATTTCTTTTATTTGTTAAAAACATTAAAAATATCGACTTGTTTTTGTTCAGTTGTTCTTACCCTCCAATAATGCTCAGATACTAAGTATCTTTTCTCATTTGTCGTAAGCTTATAATCCCCCGTATTTTGCAGAGCGGCTCTTAAATTCATGAACTGATAATCAACTCAATCGAAAAGTTCAGGTGTCGATTGGGGTTTCCAATTGGTAGCAAATTTAATTTACTTGATTGATTCGGCATTGTTATTTGTCCACAACTTTGGTGACTTAATATTGCTAGCCCTTCGTGGCTGAAACACATACCTATCTAACATATCTTTGAGAATTTTTTCAAAGTAATTTAAGAATTGTTCAATATTTCCACATTAAGATTTTAATTCAATAGAGAGTCTCTCAAAGGTTATCGAATCGTCAGCATTGACCAATCCCGAATCACCGAAAATGTGGTCCATTACTTGGTTTCTAAGTTTCGAATTCACTCCAACTTTATTTTGAAGATAAAACTTAATATTATCTTTAAGGTGTTTTGTACAAAGTCTTCGTGTGGCATTACGAAATGAATGTTCAATAGCTTTTGTTATCGCTCTCTCATTGTCAGTTCCGAACTCGATACTTTGATCGAAATGAATCTCGAAGTCCTCAATTGAAACTACGGTAGCAAGGTGCGAGAAAAATTCCTTATAAGTTGTATAAGTCGCATCTGTATGTAGAAGCATGGGTCCAATATATATGGGATGGTCGTTCGTTTCTCTTCTCAACACTGTTGTTTTTGTACACAAGGCAAGTAACAAAGAAAGGTCCCAAATTAAATGTCCTATCCACACCAATGATAGGGGAATCACTGTTCTTTAGGAAAAATTTTAATCCGCGAGCTGTTCCTCCGTGTAGCATATTATTGACGGCACTTTGTTCTTATGATGAGACACATGTTGCACAAACGGATGTTCGTTTAACATTTCAGCACACACAAAATTTCATCTGCTACATTAGCACTTCGTACTCCTCCGTTTTTTTTTTTTAGTTTCTCGATATTTCAAATTGCGAATTTGTTTAGTGTTTTTTGGACCCAAGAGAGAACCTTCCCTATTCAGATCAACATATATATTTTGCGGTGGTTCCCTCATATTCATATAGACCAACGTCACTTAAGTAAGGTTTTTAAAAATTTTAGCATGTTTTTAGCGTTTAAAAATTAATGGCTGGATTTTTTTATTTAAAACTTTCAGATACATTTAAGGGCACATAGTTACAGACTTTAGTTTAAAGTTTTCACAAATTTAAGCAAAAAAAAATTTTGACCTAAAAAAAATCAGACTGTCCCTTTAAATATGTATCATCGGTCGACGTAAAAGAAAGAAGCATCACCTTTCTTAAATATGAAAATTTTCCTAAGAAAATATATTTTTATCCTTGTGGTCTGGTTTTAAATAAATTCTATATTATCTCTCTTGTGTTGCAAAGCATTGTGGGAAATCAATGTGGATGAGCACAGAACATGTTTCAATTATTCACGGAAGAAATTAAAATAAGTTGAATATTAAAAAATCAAAACTATAGCTTATTGCTGTTCCTGTTCTATTCAACAGGTATATGTATATGTTACATTTTGACTCGATCAAACCTTATGTTGTACATTATTAGTGTGTTTCCGTGTTTCATGTTTTCATCAGGACAATGGCGATGAATGGCGCCATCGTATCCGACAACATTTTTTTTTTAATTTTGGGTAGTTCCCATGTTTCCTGATTTCATTCTTTTATGTCTCATTCAGATCATGGTTGTGGATCTGAACTTACTTTATCATGTGCGGTGGAGGTGTCCTATTTTGGAATAGGTGGAGGCAAAATTTGTTGGCGGTTTTTACCCCATCTTACATGATGATTGTTTAATTAGGTTTATTATGTAAATATTCAGATATGTGTTGTATTTATGTAAATTACTATGTGTAAAGTTTATGTTTAAGTTATTTTGATTTGTCCGTCATTTATAAGAAATAAATGACCTTATTCAATTCTATATTTGGTTGTCATTTTTAACCATCATGTAACAAGCACAACACAGGGGATAAAAAAAATATTTTAGTAATGGTGTTAATCCTAAATAAAGTTTATGCCGAAAACAACTCCTAAATTTGATGAGTTTTTTTTTTCTTAGAAACAAATCATGACTAGGCTCCTTGTGTAAAAACAATAGCGCGTGCCAGTCTATTTTTAATAATGGCTGAACTAAATGTCAATGTATCGCCTTCGTCTCCACGGATTCTTTTCAGTATTGAGCTCGAAAAATGTCTTCATTATGAGAGAAAAAATAAAAATGGAATTAAAACTGTCCCAGTTTGTCCTGTTTTTGTAAAAATAAAATTATTTTTTGTTTATTTATTCATTTAGGCCTAGTTCATCTCAACGTGCACTGAACAGAAAAGATGAACTCTTCAATGATCTAGTTGATATTTTTATAGAGCGAAAAACTATGTTTTCTAAAACCACTGTGGCAGATGAGGGTAACTATGTTCTTCAGGTGAGAATTTTATTTTTTTCATATTTTATTAATTTATTTATATGTGATGGTTTGGATTTTCACAGATATAGTATAAACTTTATAGTCAATATTTACTTAAAAATGTTTGAAGAATTCAAAAAAAATAATTGCTGAAGATACGGTACCTTTTAAAAAACATTTTGCTCAATAATTGAGGTATTTATACTGGTATTTTATGTTTGAGATTAGATAGGGACTATATTATATACATAATTAAAACAATACTCTCAGTTTGGCCTTTGTTTTTTTCAGATTCTTACCAATGCACTATGGTACATAACTAACCAACATACAACAATAAATGACACAGCACTGAAGAGAAAAGATGCTATTCCAGTACCACCCACATTTGAAGGATTTCAAGGCTATAATGAAATCAAACGGAAGAAAATGAAAAGTCAACATATGTCTCAAACTGAACTGCATAGTCACTCACAAGCCCTTTTTAGTCTCTGTTCTCGACCCATTTGTAAGAGCAGTAAAGCTTGGTCAGAATTTAGCACTGAGATACAGTCACTGGCTGAATGCCTTCAGAAATACAAGGGCTACTTAGAAATACAGCTGCAGTTACAGCAGCAAAGTCAAAGTCAGGAGCACACTTCTAGAAGTATTGGATCTGATATATCCGTTGAGCATAGACCCAGGGCTTTTTTGGTTTTAAAGAAAAATACAAGTTGTTTGACAATGCTCTGTGAAATGAAGAACTGACACCTTTAATATTTGATAAAGAAATTCATCTTCTAGACCCGTTCGAAAACAACATGCAGCGGCACAGATTTTTCCAGGAAATGGCACTGACGTCCCCAATTGACATATTTCGGTATTGTCCAGGTGGTAGCATTTACAATTGTTTTTGTTGTTAAGGTTAATAGAGAAGAAAGGTCTGAGAATGAAGCAGTGATCTAGTCTATCCGGATCGTTAAAGAGATTGAAAATAAACTTCCAGAGTTTCACACAAGGCTTCAAAAAAAGAGGTTCAAGGAGAAGATGAACAACATTGCTTCAATAAAACCTGCTATTATAGACTTCTTATACAAAGAATTGGCCATGGACGCCTCAGCAGCTGCCCATCCTGAATCACAGCAGAGGGTTCAGTTGATTGCTTTGGGAAATACGGGTCTTGTGGCCGATTTACGATATCTGAATACAGGAAGACCCACTGAAAAATATGATGTCTTCTTTGAAAAATTGGAAGAGATAGTTCACAATGTTACTGCTGTGGATGATAGAAGGCACGGTGAGGCCCATCTAAGTGAGTGGATATCTTTAAACGAACTTATGAAACAAGCTACAGACAAATGCTCTGACGAAACATTAATTCCATCAAAAAGCCTTGTTAGACTTCAGTTCAGTCCACGAAATCCTTATTCGCATACAGCATTGAATTTCACAAGTCGCATCCCAGTGCAGTATAAAATTCAAAGACGCCAATTACGTGTGTCGCATGTAGACCAGCATTACTGTGCTGCACAGTTTAAGTACCTCAAAGAGAAAGCTGTGGAAATGGGTCAAAATGGTGTTTTGTTTTGCTGTGACGATAAGGCAAAAGTGCCAGTAGGGAACCCAGGGGTCCCAGTCTCATGCGACCATGACATGACAAATGCTAGCTTATGTCCATCAGTATATCTATTGTGTGCAACACCTGTCAGTGCAGAAAAATCATTTGTGACCGGTAAAGTTTATGTTGTTGTTAATGACTCTGTACTCCAAACATCAAACCCATTTCGCCATTCTACTATTATATGCAAGATACTCAAGCAGCAACCAGATATGCCAAAAGTAATGATGAAGTTTAGTGATGGTGGCACAGACCAAAGAAATACTTTAGAATCTGTGAAGTGTGCTTCTATCTGTATTTTTAAGGAGTTGAATTTGGACATGTATATTGCAGCAAGATGTGCTCCAGGTAATAGTTGGGTAAACCCAGCCGAGAGAATAATGAGTATTCTGAATTTAAGATTACAGAACTGTGCTCTGGAGAGAAGTGATGATGATGGCATGTTTAAGTCATGTAATAGTATGAAACAAATTCGTGAGTTGGTTCAGAAAAAAACAGATTTAAAAGATGTGAGGAAATCAGCTGTTGAGCCAGTCCAGGAAGTTGTAAGAAACGGTTTCAGAAACAGGTTTCAGAGAAAGGTAACCCATTTCAAGCCTCAGATCAGGAATTAGATGTCCTCAAACGGCATCTCGGTCAACTATTTCCAGACCTTGATTTAGGAAAACTTCAGAAAGCAAACACTAAATCTATTCCCACATATCAAAATTGGCTTAAAACACACTTTCGCCAAAGGCAATACACCTTTCAAATAAAGAAATGCAGTGACCCTGCTTGTTGCCCTCCACCTTCTACAGTCGACCAGTTGCAGTGGCTACCTGATCCAGTATATACTGAGGATAAGGAGCATTACAGATCTTATACAGAAGTAAAAGTTACAGACACAACAGATGCAGACAGACCTAGCTTCCGACATCCAACAAAACAAAGAAAGGCAAACTTGAAACTTTATAAATGTACCGGTAGCTGCACCTGCAACAGAAGGGGACAAATCAGAAGTCAGCGCTTCCCTCTTCACCTCCCAAAATGCTAGGTTCGTATGTGAATACATTGAATGCAGAAAATCGCGTATAATCTATTCAAAAAACAAACTAACTGAAAGACAGTTGATGCGTTTGGCGATACTTATTAGTGAAATTGATTACTGTTGTGGATCGCATATCACTGTACCTGGAGACATGCTCCATGGACATGTCCATGCAAGGCTTGAGATGGACTGTGTATCCCCTGTTGAATTTTCATTTTATAGTTTGGGTAGAAATGATATTTGTTGCTACTGTGAAGCAATAAATGCTGAAGTAAAACAAGACATGAAAACAAAATTCAAAACAGTACTACCAATCTGTGTCGAATGTTCTAAAAAAGGACTGGAAGTTGTATGTAAGAGGCCATATGGCAAACAAAAGTGACATTTTCCGAACTGAAATAAAATATGTGAGTTTATGCTGCGTTCATTTGAAGACGTGAATACTCGTGAAACTTGTGAATTCACGACTTTCAAAAGTTGAAAGTGTTCACGTCGTAATCGTTATATCCACCAGGATCAAGATGGCGCCTACTACAAAATTGATCGCTGTATTAAATGGCTTAATCTTGTCAGAAGACAAACTACAGCTATTGCTGTCCAATAAAAAGAAAAAAATCAGAAGGTATATAAATATAATTATTTTAGTTGCCGTGTTGTGATATTTATGAAAATATACAAGCTAGTTTTGCACATGAAATTGAAAATAGATGTACACATTCAGATTCAGAAGGTTTTGCTACTTCCCGCCATATAAAAAGATGCCTATTTTTTTTCTCTTCAGATTGGTAATACTTCATGAACTGAAACGGAGAAACCGTGTAGCTGTTATTAAAACTGGTTTGGCATGTAATCTTTTCTTGCAGATGGACGATTACACACTTCGTCGACATATTCGGTTCAACAGAGAACAACTGCAAACATTTGTAGGTTTTTTAATAGAATGGGGACATGATGATCCACCCGCTAGACCTGGTGGACCCGCCCAAATATCTATAGAGCGGAAAGCCCTTATCTTTTTATGGTACATGAGCAATGCCAATTCCTTTAGAGAAATGTCGGATAAATTTAATGTATCTCAAGGCGCAGCTCATAACATTATAATGAGAGTATTGAAAGACATCCATAAGCTATCGCAGAGATACATTACCTGGCCAGACCACCATGAAAGAACACAAAATACACGGCAATTTTATCGCATTTGTGGAAAGCAGAACATTTTAGGTGCAATAGATGGCTGCCACATATCTATTCTTAAACCAGCCAAGTCCGGTATATCTTACATGAATCGCAAGGGATACTTTTCAGTGTTAATGCAGGGTGTTTGTGACTGGAAAGGTCAATTTACAGATGTATTTATTGGACCACCCGGAAGAGTGCATGATGCACGAATGCTACGACGATCAACATTGTATGCCAGTGTAGACAACAGATTAGGCAACCGATGGAAATTACTTGGAGATTCTGCATATATTAGCAACGATTTTCATTTCATATTGACTCCAAAACGCGACAACGGCAATCTTACAGCAGACGATGTTCGCAATAATACAAACATTTCGAAGGGAAGGGTTATTATTGAGAATGCATTTGGTATGCTTAAATGTAGGTTTCGACGAATAAGAGACATTCAGAATACAAATTTGGAAACAATTGTGCGTGTCATATTAGCTGCATGTACACTTCATAATTTTATTATTGTCGATGGTTATGTTTGTCCGGAACATCCATTTGGTTGTCCTAGAGATGATGATGGTAATGAAGATTAACATAAAACATCTTTTTTCTTTTAAAATACTTTGTGTTAGTTTTGTTATATTTATATTTTTCTCATTAAATGAGACTGATTATTAAAGTCACTGAACCTTTGAAATAAAATTACTTATTCATTGAAGGGGAATTTTGCTTTGGCCAGAGGTTTGGTTTGGTGTTTGATTTACGATTATTCATGGAATTTTGACCGCATAAAGATTAGGTAATTGTTAAGTATAATTATAATAACTTGCAGAACATCACACATTCATCCACATCCCTACCCATGACCAAAGCAAAATTCCCTCATGAAAAACTCTTTAATTCTTCAATCAACGGTGGGATTATATGAATATATGAAGATCAATTTCACATATCGCAGACACACATCAATACACAATTTTGTTTTTAACATTTATTCTTTAACAAAATAAAAAAGAAAATCATAGTTTGATTTAACGTTTATCAACCGTGGAATGGTGGTGGTTTATCTCAATGAAAGATTAATCCAGATCAAATGATCACAATGTCCCGGTTGTGAACATGCTTACTCTTGAAGCAATTCTATTAAAAATAAACAAAATAATTAACACAGTAAACTTTGTTTTCTTAATAAACGAGTTGTAAATAAACATTTTGTTGGACGGCTTACATTGAATGCCTTGACAGTTTCACAATATTACATCTTTTCTGCCATTTTCTGCATAGTTTCAAGGAAGGATGTGTGGAAATATTTCATTTCATCTAGTATTTCTTTTTCTCTCTGCTCACTCTTTTCCTCGCTTTTCTTCAAAAATTCTAAAACATTGTCATTCCTGGCCCTCTTTCTTGGTTGCACAGGACGCGACAGTGTTTGTTGTTCTTTCCTCAGTTCATCCTGCTCTGTTCCATCTGTGCCAACATCTAATTCAATTTCTGGTAAATCTTGTGTTGAACTAGATGATGCTCTGGAAGAATCAGGAGTCGGTGTGCGAGATCTGTGAACCACAACTGATTGACTGTCTGCTGTCACCAAAAAATTGATGTCATCCCTATCGCCTATCAAAGCATTCATTTCATCGAAGAATTGGAATCGACTTCGACCTTTACCAGTTGAAGTGTTGTTGTCGACTGCAGCCTTGAAACCATCAATTAATGTCTGCCATTTCCTGGTCACTTGCTTCACAGTGAATTCCATTTTGAATGCCTCACTCAGCTTCAAAGCAATCTCTGTAAACAGGTGCTTGTGGTTAGCCTTACCCCTTTTAATTCTTGCATTCAGCTCTGCCAATGAAGCAGGCGGATTGTCCTCCTCCTGTACATAGGTTTTCATTTCATCTATTAGAAAAAGGGTTTCTCTTTTCGACCATGCGTCATGTTTTGTGTATTTCTCTGTTTCGTTGCAAAGTGTAGATAAGGTCTGGGAAGTGGTTGGTATATTAATAGGTTGGCGTATGGAAGGGGTCATCGTTGTCGGTCGTTCTTCAACCACCATTAGTTTTGTACATGCCGCGTCCATAAATAAATTATCCCCGTCCGACTCTTTGTAAACTTCTGTTATAAGTTGTAGAGTGGCGGAGTCGTACATTCCACCATCAGGAGTTCGGTAAACTGAAAAAATAAAATAATTAATTAATAACTGAATTTATCACCCAGCCCCCCCCCCCATCAAAAACTAAAAAAATTAAATTCTTACGCTAAAGAATAGCATCGCCTGAAATCGTTATGTACATGATAGGCTTTAAAGATACATAACCGCACGTGGTGAAAAATTTGACATGGAAATTGGCTATATTTAAAAACAAATGATATTCCGATCAAAGTTTATACGAAATAAGTTGAATGAAAATCTCAAAAAGCCTCTCAAAGAACGAAATTAAACCAATGGACCTAGAACAAAGGGATTTTTCAAATGTTACCTTTCACAATTTCTGAATGACTTGTGTTGGACGCCATCTTTTTTTTCCCAAGTCGTGAACTCGATGCTTTTTTGTTGAAGCATGTTCACCACTGGGAATCACGAGTTACGCGGTCAAATGAACGATTTTCACATGTCGTGATCTGGGAATTTCCTACTTGACGAGTACTAATGAACGCAGCATGAAACAGAATTATTTTCATATCATGGTTTGTTGAACAGTATCACTGTATACATATGTATTCTGATTAAATGATTTAAACCTTGTATTTCTCATTGAATTGAATATAGATAGTCCTTAAAATGAAGAAAATGGTTAAATTGGTGGGTGGGGGGTAATTCTAGGAAAAAAAAAAAAAAAAAATTATCCGACCTACCGACCCTTCCGTCTGACAAGCCCCTTACCGGAAACACAACCTTTTTTTTGTTTGGCCTAATATATGATAAATATGCTGGAAATATATAACTTCTACAGGCTCTGGAAACTAAGACCTTGGATACTATGAAACTAAAACCCTAACATATACATTAGCGTTATATTTTGCATTTTTTCCTAGTTTCTAATCTCTATCGCGTGTACAAGAAATTGTTAACGGACCGACGGACGGACAGGCAATATGAAATATCTGGGTCAGATTTTATCATTTCATATTTTGTCAATGGTTATTTCTAGCACATTGAAAAAAGATTTTTTTGAATATCTGCGTTATTCCGGAAGTTAAAATTTCAACTTAGCAAGCAAATGACGTCAAAACCGGAAGTGATGTAAAATTTTTGAAAACACCATTTTGTTCACAATCAAAATGTCTATTAACATGTTTTCAGTTTTCAGATTGCTGAGAATAAAATTGCAAAAGTTATAAAAATTGTCCCAAAAAGGTGCTCCAAAAGTCAGAGACAAAGTTCTTAAAGTGCATGTTTTGAAACTTTTATCTGAAAGCAAATCGATTAAAGAAATAAACAAAAAAATCCCATCAAAATCAATTGAAAAGAAGAGGTGATAATGGCAAAAATCTTAAAATACATTTGTTTTCATACGTCATTTCCGGTTATGTGAAAATGCGTCATTTTACATTCATTCACTAACGAGCACATATTTATCGTGGGAAATCGTGTCAGATTATGCGTGGTATGCGCAGTTTTGCCTGGGGATCGTGACCAGATTTCGAAAAAAAAATAGTCCTTATGGAAACAAGCTAGAACGCACTGCAATGAAATTGACCAAATTTGACGTAAATAATGGCTAAATACTTATGAAAGTCGCAATGGTTTGAGTTTTTATTAAAAACACAGACCCTGAATTTTCTAATACCTATAGTGAATGGTACATATCTACATACACAGTACACAGCAGCAGCAATATGTGTTCAAATGACACGCAAACAAAACCAGTTCAACACCTGCATGATACAATGATTATCATTGTCAACTATCAATAAAGATTTTAGATTCTAAGTGTTAGCATAAACATATATATAAATGAATAGCTAGCAGGACCCGAGGGGGGTTAGTGACCCCTAAACATAAAACTGTTACCAGCTGTTGTTTATATTTTATCAAGGTAATTGTCTAATGGAGTGTACTATTGTTTTTAATCATTTTATCTCAATTGAGCTGTAAGAGAGGATTTTTATTTGATACAGTAAGGTATTTGAAATATGTTAATAAGACACTACATTAGATACCACACTTACATCAGCATCGTCGACCTCATTCAGAAGTGTGTCATCTGTCTATCTTAACTTACATTTTACCTGTGTCGTACTCAAAGAAGAAGATTCCTCTGTTTTATTAAAAGTTCACCGCGGATTCATGTGGAAGTACATATATAGGAGAAAATAAAAAAAAATCTTGACGTACGACATCAACACAAGCCCGGTTATTAAGGACCATCTACTGTATCTTAAAACCTTGTATTTATAAGAAAACCGACACATTACGTCGTAACAAAACCAAGGTATTGACAATCAACAAGCATAATTGATAAAACCTGAAGACTGCATGAAGCTATCATCATCAGAGGACATCAGTCTACTTAAACAGATATGAAGGTGTGCGCTTATCTCATGAATAGGATAAACTTTACTGTATGCATGGTACGATGATATCACATAATGTGGGATCATCTGAGGTGGCTATATAGCCAAACCTCAACTCCAGTATCAGCACTGCACTGATGAGGCACAGAAGGCTGAAACAGTACAGTTTGCAATTAGTTATACTGTATTCTATATTAGTTAATAAAAACCATTTCAACTGCCTTGATATTCATTTGTTTAAATTTTATGTCAATTTTTTTTTTTTGCTCAAATTTAAGAAAACTATACACCAAAATCTCTAACTATGTGTCTTTTAACGTATCTCAAAGTTTTAATTTAAAAAAAACGAGCCGTAAACTTGGTCCAACTGCTTAATTAACAATAAGTACTTCCTCTTTGTAATCAACCCTTTAAAACCAAATTCAGTTTGATCACGAATATGCATAGGTATAATGAGCATACTTTAGAAATACTGTCAGGTAACATTTGCAATGATTTTGATAATAGAAACTTTTTTCAAAAAAGCAGAATGGCCCTTTGAAAATGTACCCCCCTCATTAATAAATTGTTTCAACAATACCTATCGTTGTTTATTTGTTAGTTTCACCTTTTCATTTATTTAGTACTTTATCAATTTATTACTTATCGACATATGTATGTTATTTTAAGAATCATCATGCTCTGTTTCGTATCAATTAGATTATAATGTAATATACCAACCAACCACTTTTATCATAATGTGCCTGAGAATGACGGGGGAAACAGGTCGAAACTTTTCATACGTTTTTAACCAGTGATTGACGCTTCATTAAGCTTTGTCTATATATTGTTAAATGTTTTATTACGCTTAGTGTTTATAGACAATTGAATATTTTAATATAAGGTATGTTATATTTTTATAGTTTGTGTATTTTGGTGACTACTTGTCACTCATCTTCATTTTAAAAAAGCTCAAAGATAACAATTTAACATTCATTATAATAATTCAATCTTTTCAGTTATTACAATAACTTGCAAATATATAAATTTTATATATCGATGGCTTGGAGCACAATTGTATTAAGTCCATTTTGGTAATTTCGAGAAAATCGTATTTTAAAGTTTGCAATTGTCATGAAAAATCAGGTTTTCGTTCGAACTATACTATAATGTAGAAGTGTGTAGACTTGATTGAAGTCCCTTAAATGTCAATGAGTCAATTGTACTCAGTTCAATATTTTTGCAAATATTTTGCAAAATATGGACATAACCTTTTTGTGCACAAACGTTTTTGAATATAATGTGGACTTAAATTCACTAATATTGAGTATTTTCAGAGCAATAAAAGAAATTTATTGATAATTGCGTATTGTAAAAGGGTTTTATGTGGGAATTTTCACGATATGCTGTACTATCAAGTTAGGTTATTTAAAAGTTACACATACCCAACTGATAGTACAGCGCATCATGAAAATTCCCCCATAAAACCCATTTACAACGCATGGCATATAAAGATAAATGCAAGGTCAAGGGTTCAATAACATTCATTTTATTCATGTCTTATAACGAAAGTTAAAAATCTAATTGCATCATTCATAATATTTCTTATTATCTTAACAGGCACAAATTTTAATGTCCACGTTGATAAAGTTATTCATCACTTTCTGTATCGCAACACTCAATATTGTCAACTGATCGTTTAGAAGTCGCTAAATTATTATAGAATTCACCATACTCTTTAGGAATAACTTTTGATTCAAGCAGGTTTAAAAGATCAGCTTTTTTAGCGTCGGTTATGGGCAGTCTTGACTTGTAAGCTTTCTTAACATTTACGTCTAAGCTGGGTCGGCCTTTAACTGGAATGGTACTAATAGCCTTGAAGTCATCATCTTCAATATTGTATTTATATTGGATGGTATTAGCTTTATTCTTCTCAAACCTCAACCACTTTATATTCAGCCACTCTACCTTTTCTCCGTTCACATTTTTCGTTCGGTTTCTGATTAACTGATTTGCCAAATCTTTCAAATCCAAGAAGTCAGTATGATCCAACCTGACAATATTATAAGGACGAGGTCTTCTTCTGGCACCTCTTATAACAACCTCCCATTCAGATGTAGAAAATATTCTTTGATGTTTTGCAGCTCGTTCAATAGTAGCATGTATTGAATCAACCTCCATATAACTGTGGCCAGATTCCATAAATTTCAGATCAATGGTGTTTAGAAATGGCTTCTTCAGAACCGCATACATCATAGCAGCACATATATATTGGTTTCTATTTTGCCCTGCGCATGTGTCTGAAAAGGTTGAAATATGAGTAACGTTGTTGGGCTGTGAAAAGATATATTTCAGTAAAGCTGTACCGATTTCTGATGATCCTCTTTGTCCTTCAACTTCACTCCAAACGTAACAAAAGCCATCTAAGGAAGAGTGTTCAAATATGGTGAAGTTGTACACGGATAACTTTCTTTTATAGTATATCTGGGCATCACCTGCATGGGGCAAGTTCAAAACTGCTTGAAGGTCAAAGGATAAAGACAAATACGAAGAATCAGTTTTAGCTCTCTCTTTGTCAGCTGTTTTTTCATGTAGTGAAGCAGCCTCCCTTTGCTTATGCTTCAGCCATTTTGGTCTCAGCGATTCTTTTTCCTCATCGGTAGTTGAATAAAATGCATTGCAGACAGAGCACTGGTCTTTCTTTGGCTTGAAAAAACGCAAATTAAAGTCAGTGACAAACACCTCTCTGTATTTATGTTCTTTGACTGGATCTGTGATGGAGAATCTTTTACAGTAGTCGTTAACATACAAGGAATACATTTTACTAATAGATAAGTCACTGTTGAGGTATAACGATTTAGTATGCTTACGACAGTAGTGCGACTCTATCCTGACAAATGAATTGATGTGATCTCGTACATGCTGAATTCTCTGTTCATCTGTAGCATTATGTGCAGCTTTACCAGAACGCTTATCATCACCAGAATAATTACCAAGCTCATTCACAGATGACAGAGCACTTTCTACAAAGGATTGAGAAATGGACAGGGTTTTCAAAAAGAATGATTTGCACACCCGATATTTCTGGTTCTGTATACAAAATGTGTATATATAAGACTTTGACCTTGTCTTCACAGATTTTCTTGAACGATGTCTTTGAACCTCGTAAACCCTAATACATTTACAAATGTAATCCTTTTGACGTTTTGTATCGTTTAAGGCATAAAATGATGAACATAACTGCTTTCTCTTCTCTTCGTTGAAATTTTCGTCACATTTAAGTTTACAATTGGAACATGTCGAAGTTTTAGGTGACTTTGCCGGTATTTGTTTGCCTTTACGGTCAACATAAGATTTGCCTGATACCCTTCTTCGATGGCGAATATTTCTGTTCCAAGTTTGTGGATCTCTCTTCCGTTTTCTCCCACGGGTTTTATCCATTTCAGTATCAGATTCATTTGTACTTAGAACAGTGGCTGACTCATTGGAAGTAGCTTGCAATGAATTCTCAGCTTCATCTGATGAGGTAGATAAGGTCTCAGGTACATAATCAGCGTCACAAGGATCATCATCCTTACCTTCATCATATTCAGTGTTTTCTCTCTCTTGGACAATTTGTAGGCTCTCAGATATAATCTCACCAATAGATTGACAGTCTTCAACTTCAAATTCATTAGAAGGATTTGATGGGTCGTTCTCAGAAACAGAATCTTCATCTAGCATTTGTAAAACGCTTGAAATATTAAATAAATTTGACATTTTCCCCAGTTATCAAAGAAAATTAATCAGAATTATTAACCATGTGCTTTGTTTACTTTGAGCCTTATGTTTTAAGTCCAAACATCCTGGACAAACGAGTGTACAAATGTGTTATGTCCAACGTTAATATAAGTGTGCTCTGAACAAAAGAGAATAGCGGACTTAACATAAAAGGTTTTAATGGTATTTTCCTTTTATTTATGAAAACAAATGTCAGGCAAATTGAAGGGAGATAACTCTGTTTATTTCCTTCATTAATAGCTAAAATTGTGAAAATTGAAAAATTGGACTTAACATTTTTGTGCTCCAAGCCATCGATATTTTAACTAATATTTCTCAGTCCAATTAAAAGAGAACTATAGGCTAGGGATATCCAGGGTCCAATCCCGGCATGGGTCGCGATGATTCCTACGTAATTTCAACCCGGGTTCTCCCTGATAGTGATGGAGGTCGAAAAGGGCTGACATGGTAAAAGCGTTTAGTCGTTCGGAATGACCAATTTTTATACGCCCTCATCTCTCTATGAGGACGTATATTGTAGTCACCCCTGTCCGTCCGTCGGTCCGTCCGTCAACATTTGCTCGTAAACGCTCTAAAAACTAGAGTTTTTGACGGAATCAAATGAAATTTGATATGTGTATACATATTCATAATACGAAGATCAAGTTCGAATTTGAGCTATTTTCGATCGTTAGAAGCAGAGTTATTGCCCTTGCCCCAAATCCGTCAGTCCGTCTATCAATATTTGCTTGTAAACGCTCTAAAAACTAGAGTTTTTGACGGAATCAAATGAAATTTGATATGTGTATACATATTCATCAAACGAAGATCAAGTTCGAATTTGAGCTATTTTCGATCGTTACAAGCAGAGTTATTGCCCTTGCACGAAATCCGTCGGTCCGTCCATCAACATTTCCTTGTAAACGCTCTAAAAACTAGAGTTTTTGACGGACTCATATGAAATTTGATATGTATATTTATATTCAGAAAACGAAGATCAAGTTCGAATTTGAGCTATTTTCGATCGTTACAAGCAGAGTTATTGCCCTTGCCCCAAATCTTAAATATGCTATTACTCTCTTAGTTTTCAACCGATTTTGATGAAACTTAAAATGGATGTTATTGGACCTAAATCGAAAGGTTTGAGAAAGTTTAGTTTTCTCCTGATTAAATTTTTTCCTTTTTCGACTTTTTCGTTAGGCGTATATGGCCGTGGTCCACTATCTTGAGTTTTATGATTGAATAGGTGGTATTCCTTTAAGAATGATCTGATGAATTGTGTAGAAAGTAGATTTATAAATTAAAACATTTTAATCATAGATCGATATATCGTAAAAAAGACAAGCAACAGAAACCGTGAAATCAATCTAATATTGACGTAGTAACATTTGGAAGTTGTTTAATTAAAAATGATTCTATTTGTTGACTCGTGCAAGCCTTGAGATGCTCTGAACATTATTACTCCATAATAATTATGCTTTACGATTGCTACAATGCTATTCGCCCACAATGCAAAAGATTTTCTATAACACAGTGGTTATTTTTACGGCACCGTAAAGAAAAGTCTGTGGACTATTTTTACGGCACTTCCTGTCACACGTGCGCAACGTTCAAAATGAAGTTCTAAATTGGCTATTTTTACGTTAGTAACATAAACATTATTATTTCTTCTATTTTTACGGCACTCGAATCTTATATTTTATATCTAATATTTAATTTAGGGTGCCGTAAAAATAGCCACTGTGTTTATATAAACCTTATCCGCTGATTTATACCTATATGGACTAATATCGAGGATAAAAACTTGATTAAGTCCATGAGCTTGGTGAGACTACAAGAGTTAACTACTCTCTTTTAAATTTTGTCTCAAATTATTGTATAAGATACATTGTACGAAATCAGAAGAAAAAAGACATAACTCATATTTCTTTTCTAACACAGGCTTACCTAGACAAAAATTGGAAAAAAAAAAAACGACACTTACAGTGATTAACAAAAAATGAAGATAAATTGGAAAATGTTACTTTTTTTCTCTGTGTGTGTCACTTTGGGGCTGTTTCTGGGCGGTAAGTCAAATTGATGTTTGTAACAAAATTAGAAGCTAGGTTTAAAGTATCGGACGTATGTTTCTAAGTTATCTTTGAAGTGTATTGGAGACACTGGTAGCATAGATTTGTGCTTTTGATTTTTTGTTCTTTGAAATTAAAAGTTTATATACCCCAATATCACAAAGCATTTAAGATAGAAAAAAAATGTACCAAGAATTTACAAACCATGTTACGGGTACGGAATAAATTATTAATGTAATCCCTTCTGTACTGACTTTTAACCAAAAAATTCCCAATTTTTGAACGATAATTTTTTTACCAGCTTTAGTTTCATTTTTAGGTCAATGGAATGAGGTTAGATTCTCAGATGTTTTTAAAACTGTAAGTGAAGTACTAAATCATTTTTTATGTTTAACGCAAGTTTAAATACCGATTTAAGTTATTACAATTAGGACTGTATATTTAGACCATGGATGAGTTTCAATATCTTTTAAAAAAGGGTATTGGAGACCTTTCACGAAATTAATCACCTTTAGTCGCGTATAATTCTGAAAACAAATTTCGGTGGTGAGCTGTCGACACTTATATTGTAATTTTAGCGAAAACATTTCTGTTTCTGAGATGAAAGTCGAGCGGAAGATGACCGTGTCTATTTAACCTATCGAATGCTCTGTCATGTTAGGTTTTATAGCATAGTGGTTAGCTCATCGTAGTTCTTGACAAACATGACGTCAGTTGCTTGAATACGAGGAAATGAAGGTTGTTAAGTTTGAGAGTTCGGTTCTCGATCAGGGTGTGACCTTGAATAAGTCATGTTCACTCATATTTCCAGTCCACCCAGCTGTAAATATGTACGGATAATCCGGGAAAGATCAATGCGTCGAGTTTTCTAATGTATTTTAGCTGTGTCAACACCCGTATACTATTCACTCCAAAAACCAAATTTCTTCCAATTTAAATTCCATCGAAACTGAATTTCAAATTTGCTAATTTCAAGAAAAAATTTCCCGTGAGTGATTTATGTCAATTATTGCTGATGAAAACGCATAATGTGAAATTTAGAAAATTATGAAAATAAACCGAAAGTAGATTGTAGTCTGATGACTAGGTCATCCAAGAGCAGCGTTGTCCCTGTGTAATTGAAATATTAGGATGAGGATGGCAAAGTCAGATTATTATTAAAAAAGAAAGAAAGAAAGAAACATCTATATTTTACAAGGATAACAACTTAGGTTCCGTGAGGATCCTTTCTCCCAGCTGGTCCTTGGCCAAACCTGTTGGCATTGATCTTTCCCGGATTATCCGTACTAATTTACATCTGGGTGGACTAACACTTTCTATAAGTATCCTTTCAATTATTGCTGGTTATTATGGATACATACAGATTTGAATGTTAAAACTTCGATATCGAGCAGTGAACGTTATTATCTATTACATGTAGTTTGGTGAAAACAATTCCAGTTTCTTTAGTCGAACGAGTTGTGAACGTGTCCCCTTAACTTAACTTCAGTTACGACTCTCCCAGCTGGTCCTTGGCCAAACCTGTTGGCATTGATCTTTCCCGGATTATCCGTACTAATTTACATCTGGGTGGACTAACACTTTCTATAATTATCTTTTCAATTATTGCTGGTTATTATGGATACAGATTTGAATGTTAAAACTTCGATATCGAGCAGTGAACGTTATTATTTATTACATGTAGTTTATGAAAACAATTCCAGTTTCTTTAGTCGAACGAGTTGTGAACGTGTCCCCTTAACTTAACTTCAGTTACGACTCACTTATACCATGATATAAACTATTGAGACAGGAAAACAATTTCTTTTTTTGATTTAGTCCCTTTTTCACTCATAATTCCAGTCAACCCAGCTGAGTACGGATAATCCGGGACAGATGAAGAGGTTTGACCAAACTGGGAAAAAGCTGGGAGAAAGGTTATCCTTGTAAAATATAGCTCAGTGGTTCCCAACCTTTTTCAAGCTGTGGCCCAAATTCACGAAGCTCCCAGAGCCATGGTCCCCTGTTCAATTCCAAAGTTTAAATAGAACCGTGAAGACGGTACCCAGTGGCGTCACTTGGTGGGGGACAGGGGGGACATGTACCCCCCACATATTGTGATGGGGGGACAGAATATCTAATGTACCCCCCCCCCCCCCCTTTTTGGTATTTGGGAAATTCTGTTAAGAATATTTTCAGTCCTACTATACACTGTTTGATCTTTACATTCCAAGTGGTGAATTGTTATTTAATCATTTGTAGTTTGTAACAATATTATTAAAGAATCTATATTTGCCTTTATGTATAAATAATTGTAAGTATTTTGCTAGAAAAAAAACCTTTTTTTAATTTTGAATGAATTGTTTGTTTTTGTAATGAATTAGTGATTTTTTAGAGCATGATTTCTGAAATGATGAGAAAATATTCTATAGGTCAAGTGGCCTCAAAATAGCTAAAATGCCATTTCCGAGCATCTAGGGATTCAGAGCTTCCGGGGCCTAGTCGGCCCCTGGACCCTCGCCTAATTTGCTGGGATTTGTCCCCCCCCCCACTTTTTCACAGCAAGTGACGCCCCTGACGGTACAGAGCAGTGAGCAACCCACCTGATTCATGGATGAAATGCCACATTTTTCAAGAGTTTTACAGATAAAAGCGCACTTGTCAAAATACTCACTCAATTTTATATGTGTCAGTACTCAGTAGAGAGTACACTGGAAGATATGTTTGCAGGCAGATTAACTAAAAGGGGTGCGGGAATAACAGCATACAGACAAACGAAACATCTGATTGACTATACCTGTAACGATAGAATTAAAATTTGAAAATAAAATACATTTCTCTCGTAGAAATTTCAACCAAAAAAGGTCAAGGTCAAATCAGGCAATAACTCTTAACCCGACTTTTCGAACTCATCCGAGATATTATCAACATAAATACACATCCCAAGCTTCATTCAAATCGGATAAAAACTCTAGCCTTCATCACATAATTTTAACTTAGTCAAGGGCAATAACTCATACACTGACGACTGGAATAGCGCCAATTTTGAACTGATCCGATATAGTATCAAGATGAGGACACATTCAAATCGGATGAAAACCTTAACTTTTATCGCGTACACAAGTTAATTTTAACGTTTCACTAAGTCAAGGGCAATAACTCTTAAACCGACGACTGAAATCGCTCCATTTTCGAACTCATCTGAGATATTATCGAGATAAATACACATACCAAGCCTTATTCAAATCGGATAAAAACTTTAATCTCTATCTCTATCTATACAAGAAACTGTTGACGGACGGACGGACAGTGGTGACGGCAACATACGTTCATATTTTCACGTGGGCGTATAAATAGGCAGATTAAATGGATTCAAAAATACCAGCAGACAGACTAAATACAAGGATCAGAACAAAAATCGGCTCGCCATGTTTTGTTAGCAATCGATTGATGATTACCTAGACATCATTTTTATTCAAATCGGATGATTGCCTGATTCTGAATTTCGATTTAAAGAAAAATTACTCAAGATGGCGGCTTATATGAAATATCTGGGTCAGATATTACCATTTCATATTCAGGCAATGGTTATTTCTAGCACATTGCAATAAAGATTTTTTCGAATATCTTAATTATTCCGGATGTTGAAATTTCAACTTTACAAGCGAATGACGTCAAAACCGGAAGTGATATAAATCGGTGATGACCTTGTCGGTAAAACGCGGTATCGGTCGGTAAAAGGCTGGACTTGTCGGTAAAACATAATATTGGTTTTTCTGTCATGTCATTTCCGGTTAGACAAAAAACGTCAATTTACATTCACGCAACACCAAGCAGTTAGTTCTCGTAGGAAAACATGCGAGATAATGTGTTGCATGCTCCCTTCATACCGAATTAGCCAGAAGTAGACAAAAAAGAGTCCTTATGAAAATAAATAAAGTTGGGCTAGAGAAAAAAATAATATACATCCTCATGAACCATGGCCCCCTGACAAACACCCCATGGCCCCCGGGTTGGGAACCACTGATATAGATGGTTTTTTTTGCAGTGCGTTCGATTTCGAACGCACTGCTTTGTTTTCATAATGTTTTTTTTTTTTTTTTTTTTTTTTTTTCTTCAAATACTGGTCAGAGCACCCAGCAAAAACTGCTAATGTCACATATGCACTGATGCGATTTGCTTTTTTTTCTCGAAAAACTAAATTTTTTAAATGTTATTTGATGCATTTTTGTCTAACCGGAAATGACGTAGGACAAAAAGTGTTTTTTTAGAATTTTCCATTTCACGGCTCTATTTTTTATCCGATTTGACTCGGATTTTTTTAGGTTACTTCTTTGAACTAATGTCTACAATACGGCTTCTTCAAGCAATTTAAAAATTTTATTTTGTCGATAACTTTTTTTAGTTTTAATTATAAAAAAATTTCAAATTCTACAATTTTAATTCGAAGAATCTGAAAATAAAAATGCACTTAGGCAATTCGATTGTGAACATAATGCTTATTTCAAAATTTCGATATCACTTCCGGTTTTGACGAAAAAATTTTAGATTTCAACTTCCGGAATTTCGAAGATATGTGAAATTTTTTTTTGGAAATATGATTGCAATGACAATTCGAAAACAATGAATGAAAAAAAATTGACCCAGAAGTTACAAATAAGCCGCCATATTGATATGACCAACTTTTGTAAAACTCAAAATGGGGCCTCAGGGTTATGAGCGGAATTCGTAATAGTAGTATTTTAGGACAGCCCAGTCGATTGCCATAAAAAGTACGTTATTAGATTTTTGATTTTTAATACTGCCTTTTTGTAATTTCCGGTATAACGTTTAAAGTTATTGCGAAAATTTTTATGACCTTGGAACCTGAACAAAGGTTATTGCCCTTGACTAGATCTATCCAATGAAATATCCATTTCCGTTGTCCGATGTTTACTTCCGGTTCTATTGTCATTTGAAATTTGCGATTTTTAACTTTAAATAGCTCTGTCACGTGACCCAACTAACATACGTCACAAACTCTTATATATTATTAGTGTGCTTTTTTTACTCTTTCCAGTGATATATAACACTTTATGTTTGAATGACAATTGCGCGATTTAAAATTTGAAAATTTTGTGCAAAGTTTCATTGTAACTGTGCGTGTTTTTTTTCAAATTTTATTTTGACCGTCCTGAAAACTTACAGGTAGATAGACATTTTGATTGCTAACCCAAATCTGTTTTCAAAATTTCGATAACACTTCCGGTTTTGACGTTATTCGCTTTTTAAATCTAAAATCTAACTTCCGGAATTTTGAAGATATATGATTTTTTTTGTTTGCAATATATTTGAAATGATGCTATATAAACAATCAATCAATGAAATTTGACCCAGTTGTAATAGATCGGCCGCCATATTTATATGACTAACTTTTGTAAAACTCAAAATGGGGCCTCGGGATTATAAGCGGAATTCGTAATTGTAGTATTTGTAGACAGCTTAGTCGATTGCCCCAAAAAGTACGTTATTCGATTTTGATATTCGATGATTCTTTTTTGTTATTTCCGGTATATTGTATTTAATGTAATTGCCAAAATTTCAAAGAATTGTAACTCGTGACCTTGAACTTTTTTTGACCTTGTGACCTTAACAAAGATTATTGCCCTTGACCAGATCTATGTATTGATGTATCCATTTTAGTTGTCCAATGTTTACTTCCGGTTCTATGGCCATTTGAAATTTGCGATTTTTAACTTTAAATACCTCTGTCACGTGACTTAACTTTGATACGTCACACATTCTTATATATTCTTATTGTGCATAATCTATTCTTTGTAATGATATATAACACTTTATGTTTTAATGAAAATTATGAGATTTAAAATGTGAAAATATTGTGCAAAGTTCCATTGTAACAGTGCGTGTTTTTTCAAATTATATTTGAATGTTCTGAAAACTTGTGGGTAGATAAATATTTTGATTGCAAACTCAAATCTATTTTCACAATCTCTAAATCAGAACCAGTTTTGGCGCTTTTGGCTTGTAAAAATGAACTAAAATAAAATGTTTGTTTTCTAAATTGTTAAAAGATAGTGCTCTCCGCTCAACTTGATATTGGCTTGATTAAAGGTATCATGCTGATATTACGCCAAATATATAGTCATACTGGTCGGCATATTTACTACTACAAGTCGCGATACCACATTCAGACCACAAACAGGTACTGAACACTTCTTAATATAAACTTACAAAATTTAACTTATCTAATGTTCATATTTTTTTAACCATTTGGATAATACTTTAAGATTTATGAAATATTTCCAGGATGACGCACTGCCCAGCGCCGTTTTGGTACGGCTCTAGTTTTGTTTTGTTTTTTTTTTACTAACTGAAACTGGTTTTGTTAAATTCTCAAACACAGTAACAATATCACAATCGGATATCACGTCAGACAAACTGAGATCTAGGTAAAAGGCTGGACTTGTCGGTAAAACCGATTGGTTAACCAAGAGACCATAAAAGGTGACTTTTACTTAACTTGTCGGTTAAACCAGGAATAAATAGGTCGATAAAAACTGTAATTGCTGGACCTGTCGGTAAAACCGATTGGTTAACCGAGAGAGTCAAAACCTTGTTATCGGTAAAATGTTGATATCCATTTAAGTTGATTTTTACTGAACTTGTCGGTTAAACGAGGAATAGGTCGTTAAAAACTGAAATGGCTGGACCTGTCGGTGAAACCAATTGGTTTACCGAGAGAGTTAAAACCTTGTTATCGGTAAAATGTTAATATCAATTAAAGGTGAAACTAGTTGGTTAACCGAGTTTTTTAGTGAATAGATATTAAGGTGTGTAATTATGAAAATGGTGTTTATGTGAAAATAATTATATTAAGGTTAAAACACGAAGCTACAGCGATGGAACTAGACGTGCGAATTCTGTTCGAAAAGGCATCAGATGCAAGGAACTTCTGACCTAATTTTCAAAATTTTCTTGGAGTACAATGCCTCCAAACCCTCTTCAATTGGAAAGTCGTTCTCTAAGAGAATTCTGTTCTGAAGGGCAACAGATGCATGGAAATGTACCTTTATTTTCAAAATTTTCTAGTGATACAATGCCCCAAACGCTATTCACGAGGTGTGCGTACTCACGAGAATTCGGTTCGGAAAGGCATCAGTTGCAAGGAACTCAGACTTAATTTTCAAAATTGTCTTGTAGTAGGCCTACAATGCCCCCAAACCCCCTTCAAATGTGAGATCGTACTCTAAGAGAATTCTGTTCGGAAAGTCACCAGATGCAAAGAAATCAACCTGATTTTTAAAACCCCTTTAAATCTAAGCTACCCCCCCCCCCCCCCTAGTTTTCATTTGCTTCCTACGGCCATGTGTATATTTATGATTTAGTGCCTGTTGGATTTTTGTCCTCTGAAAACCACGTGATCGTCGGTAAAACATGGACCTTACACCCCAAGTCAAATTGGTCACGCTACGCCCCTGAGACTATATTTCATAGATACGCTTTCTTTTCAGGAATACCAGCCCATACGTTTCCATATTGATGACACGTCCATGCAAATAAATCACCGTCGAATGGTACTACAACAACAGTGCAAGAATTCATCTAACATTGACACTGAATTTGCAAGAAGAAGATTACTGGGATATAAGAATTTTATTTATTGTTTCATACCAAAGGTTGCATCTACCACGTGGAAACAAATTATCTTAGAATTGAATATGAAATACCAAAATTATTCTGCCAGAGATACAATGAAAAATATCCATGGAAGGAGAAATGATTATTGGGACAATTATAAATTAAAGGACACAAGGAATGTCTTAGACCATTCACATAAAATGATAATTGTACGGGAACCCTACTCAAGATTATTGTCAGCTTATGTTAATAAGGTTTTTATACCAGTAACAATGATATTTTGGAAATCAACCTGGCAATATGTAAAGAGGCAACGACCAGTAGTAAGAGAAAAATGTGTAGATTTTACATTTCCTGAAATAGTTCGCTATGTTATCAATGCTATTAAAAACAATACTCTTGTTAACAAGCATTTCATGACTATGAATAGTCTTTGTAAACCTTGTGATATCCATTATGACACGATTATCAAATTTGAGTCTTTAAACAGAGACACGATATACATATTAAATAAACTGAACAGATCAGATGTGTATAATAAAAGTAACACACTGGTTCAACACCATATTGAAAAAAGTATGATCCACCAAATTAATTACGTCTTTAAAAAGAATGTTGGGCAATGTCAATCAAAGACTGAAAAATTCAGACGCTTATGGCGCAGTTTTCAAATTCGTGGTTTCATAGGACACAAAGTAAATTATTCCTTGAGTAAAGAGGTAGAAAAAAATATCAGTGAAAAGGAATTCTTTGATTATGTGCTTAAGGCAAGTAAAATAGGAACACATTCTGATCATATAAAGAATAAAAAATTAGCCCTAATTGAAGCCTATAGCCAAATATCCTATACAGATTTGAACGAACTGAGCGAAATATTTAAACAGGATTGTGATGTATTCGGATATGATTGCAGACCTGATATTCTTTTTGACCGTGAAAAGTATCCACCCTCCACTAACTTTTTTGATATATGATCTTTATAATATAAGATAGTGAAGATTTCACAACTTTCCGTCTATTTTGATCAGCGTTCTTCTTATAGCATATAATTTTCAGATTCCTCTCAATTGTCAGTCTTGTGATGCACCCACCTTTAGTCAAGCAAACAAACATCCAACATAATAATTACAAATGTATATCATCATCTTATCTATTTATCTACATAACAAGTCAGAGAGAATAAAGATATATGTGACTAAGAAATATTGTACAAGTAGTGTGAACTGTTTATAATATAATATCAAAAAGTGTATTCAAAATAAAGTAATAGTTGACAAAACAATGTTTATTTATTCACTTGTCTATTAAGTTGTCACATGATATTGGAAAGATCACCTCTGTGATGACATCACCAGCGGCTGATATCTGATATCATGACGTCATCACTGGTGTGATAAGTCCAATATCATATGACAACATCAAAGAGAATACTTTCCCGGGTGTGAATTTTCTTTAATGCTAATTGAAGTACCTCAAAGCGACAGAGTTGACAAGCTCTGTCACAGAGTGACATCAGATGTTTCAGAAGGTTTAACAATAGCAGACTCGCTAACGATACACGTCGCCTAGTTGGGGATCCATCCTATACGAACCTATGTCGGAAGTCCGGAAATACTCATTCTCGCTGTTTGAACGCCTCTCAGGTCTTAACGAATTGGCCCACCTTTATAAATTTACGTTTTTCGGAAATTTCGCAGAATTTTCTCATCGATGGAATGTAAAAACTTGAACAAACAAAATTTGAAGCAGTCACAGACGACGGAAGTCGGGATAATTAAAATGGCAGCCATCACTGATAAAATTTTCGCTTGGAAACTTTCGATCAAAATAAAAGCTATTATAGTCCAGGCATTTCGTGAAAAAAAGGGGCCAACCTCACACAAATTGCAACAGAAAGTCTGTTGACTGATTTATACCCAGAAATATATCCTTTATAACATATCTAAACTCTTAAGGAATCCAGGTGGCGAAAAGTTCAATGGCGGACATTTTTCAAAATGGCCGCCATATATACAATATTTCCCTTTATCCCTGCTTCTAAATAACAGAGAGCTCTGATTTTTAGTGCTAAATATACATTTTTAGAGACAAGGAATCAAATGACTAGAGCATGTTCTTTCTACGATGATTTCTTAGCTAGATCGAAGCTTCTAACATCTAAGCTACTACTACAAGGATATTTACCAAATCGACTCAAAATCTCTCTTAAGAAATTTTACGGCCGCCATCATGAACTAATTGATAAATATAAAATATCTGTTTCTGCTATAATTACAGATGTTTTTGCTTAACGATTCATTTTTTTTTTTTTTTAAACCTGTCTTCACGAAATTACTCACCTTTTGTTCTAATTTTACATGACACTACTAATTGTTTTGCCTACCTATTTTATCTTCAATATTAAACAACTATTACCGGTGTTGTTCTAGATAGTATTTGTTGACCCTTCTTCTCACCGGTAACACTTTTCGTCATTGAATTGTTCTCCTTTATTCGGACGTACTCAGCCACCCCCCTTTTATTATCATAACATTGCAATTATTATGATCAGTTACGTCCCTTAATTGTAGAAATTGGATATTTTCATCAGTTACGTCCCTTGAACTTTTAACATTTGTCGTCTGGTCACTAATTTTATTTGACGCGATTTTATGCTTCTGTCTTTAAGTTGTAGTGTGTTAGTCTACTACAAAGATGTGAACTAAAACCGACTCTAACTAAAGCTCTTTTAGGAAATTTTAAGACCGCCATCAAAAATTGATTTATCAATACAAATCATCTGTTTGTGTTATGACTGCAAATGCTTTTGCTAAACGATTCTTTTTAAGTTATCCTCACGAAACTGTCGAGTTGTCACCTTATTTTTATAATTTTACTAGACACTACTCTTGTTTTGCCTCCCTCTATCTTAAATATTAAGCAGCTATTACTGGTGGTGTTCTAGGCAGTATTTGCTTGCCCTTCTGATAATATGGTTCCTCGTTGATTGATAGCGTACGGATTGAGTTTGTGTAAATTTGTCGTCGAGTCATGTTTGTTTCATCCGACGCTTTTTCACGTTTTTGTTTTGTAGTTCTGTGGATGTTTAACCGGTGGGTGTAAAATTCCGAATTCCCGAATTCTCCGAATTGTCCGAATTGGGTCAGAAGAGACTAAAAAATCGAAACTAAATTTGCGCCAAAAGTCGTGCACAAATTTGGGATCAGAACAATTTTACATCAAAAAACGAATATTTTAAAGCTTTCTTTGGTCAAATCAAAATTTCTATTTTTTTTTTTCGTGTAAAATTCATAAGCTAATTCATAATAATTCTGTCTATCGAATATGATTCGCTAATAGTCAATAAACACTTTTGGTTGTTTGTGACCGGGTGTGTCTTCCAATGAATACAAGACCGGGTGTGTCTTCCAATAAATACAAGACAACTCGGACCATAACACACACGATCACTTGACAAACTCGGGCAAAGTTTTAACTTAATTTTTTTTAACTTTGATCAATTGCTTTGATGATCACAAACAATGCCATCTTTTCTTCACTTTTTTTCCGTGTTTATCGAAAACAATCTATTATCAGTATTTATATTGTCGTCAAAATTCGTATCAAGAATTGAAATTGCGCAATCATTTATTGAAATATTCCCAAATTGTTTTTTATATGAAAAAAAATTCAAAAAAAAAATATGGCTCGTATTGCATTCACAGGCCACATCTGTAATCCTTTGTGGAACGTGTTTAAAATCGTATGTATAAAAACCTTCACATATAATTTCATTCAGATCGGAAATTCAATCCCAAATTTGAAATTTGATCCGATATCTTGTATAAAATCTTATGGATATTAACCTACAAACCAAGTTTAAAAGATTCCATAAGCCAGATTTAACGTAATTTCTGTGTATCAAGGGTTAAAACTTTGTGATCCGTCGTCGAATGAAACCAAATTCTAACTTAAAAATATAACACTACACATAAAATTTCATGAACATAGGATAAAATCTTTGGCCCCTATCTAATCCGAAACTTGCTCAGATAGCTATTTACTCAAGCTAATTGTGGACCGGACGACAAAAATAATGTGTTCACGAGTTTTTCATGAAAAGTAGTTGGAGTGTGTTATAAACAGTGACCCGAGATTGTTTTTGTCCGAGTTGCATTGACTCATTCAGTTACAGACAACAAAAAGTGTTTATTGACTAACAGCGATTGTATACTTTAAAAATAAAATCCTAATCAAAAGACAATTATTATGAATAAGCTCACTAATGTTGAAGTAGACGAAAAATTAAAATTTGACCAAAGAAATATTCTTTAAAAATATTCGTTTTTTGGTGTAAAATGTTTAAATCTTGAATTTGTGCACGACCTTTGGCGCAAATTTAGTTTCGATTTTTTAGTTTTTTCTTACCCAATTCGGACAATTCGGAGAATTCGGGAATTCGGAATTTTACACCCACCGATGTTTAACAGCTAGGACGGGTGTGGCGCCAGGCAGGGTATGCTTACTTTTCTAGACACCTGATACCACTTTTCATTATGATATACTTACTCATGTATGATTGATATAATTCCTCATATGAAAAGTTCTTAAGCTGTTACCTATGTTTCGTCAAAATGTCTTTTTGGATTTCGAGTTTCGTTTTGCGGTTCGGATCGTCAGTACTTGGTTTCTTTATGAAACACATTTCAGTATTCACATCTTGACCAAAGAGCAAAAACTACAACCATTTTTCAAAATGGTCGCCATATTCCAAAATGAGAAACATAAATCTGACATTTTTTGAATATCTTCGCTTCTAAATGACATATACACTGATTTTTCGTGCTCGGTGTACGTTTTGTTTTCTTGGGCCAGGGATCCATTAGCACACATTTCATTAAGCTAAATTTGATTAAAAAGCACAATTCTTTGCAAAAATGCCAACAACATTGTTTTAATGATAATAAAAACATAATAATATATGAGCATTATTGTATCATGTGAATTGTTCAACACATAATGTCAATTCAAAACGTCATCACTGTCACATAGGCCTACAACTTTGGTTAAGTTTGAACATGCCGACCCTCTTCAGTTAACACATGCAGTTGATCACTTAATTTTGTGCTACTTACTGCAGTCTGACAGTTGCAACAAAGTATGTTAAGAAGCTCTTTTGGAGCTGGTGGCTAATCAGTCTGCATGGGCACCACACACATTCTATAATATTTTGCTGGGCGGTAGACTTTTTCGTTGAACATGAGAAATGCTAGTGGTGACCTGCCTTAACCGTTTATGTCGTACCACGTTTAATGACTCTGCAGGCTTTCCATTGTAAAGGCATACCAGGGGGCTTTCTCTCCTGCTTCTTTAACATCATCGGTGGACGCTGTCAGTCTATTAAATACATTGGCTTGTTCACGGAAGTGTGCACTAGTTTTAAATTTGCTGATAAGCTCCCTTGCCAATACCATACACACGATAAGTGGTATCACACAAAAGAGCTTGTATAAATCATATGTGCTGCGATATATCAGGACCTAACTGCTACTTGACAGATTTAACATTAATTAAATTAATATACACAAAACGAATCTGTCATTTATTACACTCTAATACGTCGACACTTTACTCCACTTCTACTACATTTGAAATATGCGTATGGCTTCGTGTATCTTTGCTGAGTGCACTTGACCTTTTGGAAGCTGCTATCAAATACAAAGAATTCCCAAAGTTTGCTCCTCTTTGATTTCGATGCCATACTTCTATCAATTACCCAATTGGCCTTAACCAGAAAAATATTCCAGAAATACCCCCTCATGCGTCTTTGGTGTGTTATATACTTTGTTGTTGTACCGTCATAACCATGAAACACGACCGATGTCTGGCCATACCTCTTCTCGAGATACTCTGTGAATTGCTTGCAGATACTATTGTATGCGGACTATTACTGGCATGACTTGAGTGTAATCTTAGACTAAGTACTTTTATACACACGGCCCCTGTTCTTCCTGTTCATCTTCCTTTTCAGGCTGTTGACCTAAAGGAACTTCTTTGTCCCAAGCATCATCCATGTTATCATTGTCAGCAGTCATAGCTGCATCAACAGCAGATCTGTTATTTTCAAACAAAACCTGCTGAGATGCTACTTTATCTTTTACTTCTTTAAACCTTTCAGCATAAGAAATATTATGATTTCCTATAAGGTCTACAAATTCATCTCTCCAGGAAGTATAGAGCATAAGCAACTCTCTATAATATGTCTCTGGATCTTTATCAATGTTAAAATTGACAAATCTTATCACCCTAGAAACAGATCGTTTTAACGATTTGTTGGTTTCATCTTCATCAGTCATGTTCTTCAGCATATTCAACCAAACAATTTTTAGAACGTTTAACGTAACGCTTCCTTTTATCATATGATGACACAAACTGCTAGTGTTATGTCTTCCAATTTCTTAGGTCTCTTGCTATATCTAGCGATCATATTGCTAGACTGCACATCTTCATCATCATCTTCTGTTCTTTAGTTTTAAGGAGTTTCACTAATTAGAATTAGGAGGAGACGTGTTTACAATAAATACAACTTCTCTGGATGATTTTCTCATAGATGATTGTAGTATAATCAACATTATTCAAAAATTTATTTCCGATTGCCTTTACTTGCTCACTGATTTCACTATTTCCCTTTCTAACTTCATCACAAGCTTTGCGTAAAATGTCACTAATGCCCCTTTGTATAGAAGGTGAAATCCTTATTTTAACCTAACATGCCTAATCGCTATATTTCAAATTCTTTATTCTAAATTCCACATTCTATGCATGTCAATTACAAATTTCTAGCCGTTTGTCTAATTTTAAGTGTGAGATCTTATAATCCAAATTCTTCATTCATAATTCTATCTTCTTATTTCTAATTTCTAAACTTGTGTTTCCAAAATACATATTCTATATTCCTTTTTGGCTATTTTGATAGTAGAATTAAAAATTTATAGATTAATAATATTCAATTGTTTATTGCAATGATTTATTATATTTTACACATACTTACTGTCTTTTTCAAGTAAATGACCAAAGAATTTATCATTGCGAACATTTAATTTTGACAATCGTAACATTTCGTTTCAAAAAATCTAACAAAATGAAATATAGGGAACCAGAATGAGGCAGTCAAAATGAGAACTGCGTGAAATTTGCCTAAAGTATTTTGTTCACAATAACCGCTGCTTTATATACACTGGTAAATCATGTCTACAATTACGACAACCACCATCCAGACGAATCTGAACATATCTGTGGACGAGTTGACTAAACTTTTGAAAACCAAAATATTCTCATGAATTTCAATTAATGGATAGTACCGGTACTAGTGATAGTGCAACAGAAAAATCATTCCTAGAGCTTGAAGTTGTTATGGAGATGATAACAGATCTTGCTATGTTAACAGGTCCTGATTTCAGGCTAGATAAATGTCTTGATTTAGTCCAAGAATCATATCATGCATTAAATCAGATGTCGAATACTAACAGTAATAGTGGTAGCTGTGAAGAGCAAAACAGTTGTAGAAGTGGACGTAGTAATGTCATTGGGCGACCATCATTTGTGATTCCTGAAGAAACTTTGGAGTACTTTTTAGAATACAATTTTACAGTACAGCAAATGGCAGATGCTCTTCATGTTGGGAAACGCACAGTTGAAAAACGACTTTCAGAGTATGGTATTGGCTCAAGAAAAATGTTCAGTGACATAACAGATTTTGATTTATCAGAACAAGTTAAATCTATTGTCAGTGAGTTTCCATGCATTGGCTACAGGAGCGTTCGAGCAATTTTGGCTAGTAAGGGTTTCACGTTCAACAGAAAAGGGTCCGTGAAGCCATTAAATTGGTTGATCTAGAAGGGGTTGTCTTCAGAAGAATCTTCATGTCTTCGAGTAGGGTGAAAAGACGAACATATAGAGTAAATGGGTCACAAGCTCTCTGGCACATAGATGGAAACCATAAGCTTATAAGGTAAGTAAATTAAGTTGGAATGTAGTCATAATGTCCACCAGCCAAAAAAGTCAATAAGTTTAGAAACAAAATTGATATACATTAAAGGAAACAATAGTTTATTGATTAAATCAATAACTTTATAAAAATAAAATAAGGTATTTGATTTAAGCATCAATGTTTATTATTTCACATAGTATGTACTGATCAGTAAAGGAAACTTCATCTAGAAAGATCTTTTCATCTAGAAAGATCTTTTATATATCTTGCCATATCAATTGACATTGTTTGTGAATTTATTTGTGGAGTGACATGTGATGATAGTTCCTGTCCTGAAACTGTTTCTTGTCTGGAAAGTTTGAAAGCAGCAGGATTCTAATGCTTCACTCATTGTGCGCTTTTGAGAAGTTGAACACCCTGATATAAACATAATATGTCTAGATTCAAAACCAGCATCATTCAGATGTTGAATGGAAGTGGCCCTCAAGGAATGTGCGGTGTAGCGGATACTGATGTGTGCAGCATTAGATATGTCTGGCATAGAATTACGAAAACTGTTATCTCCAGTTGCATACATGCGTTTGTCACTTTGGCTTCCTTGTTACTACCGTGGAAATTTTTCTGTTTTGTTTCATGTGTAATGTACGCATATCCTCTACCAATATCATCTATTTTAAAAGAGAAGGAACTTTTTTGAAGTTGAGGGTGAAATTCAATCCACGTGAAACAAAATGAATAGATATTATGTACCATAATATGTATTGTCTTAATGTTATAGGATTTGAACTTGCGGAAATATTTGTATATTGTTGATAAATCATTCTGTTCTATAATTGGTTTATGTGCAGTTGCCGAAGATGTCCCTATCTGTGTTTGAAATTTTAATTTTCCATCAAGTATTTTGTTACAATTTTTATACGCCCACACATTAATGTGGGCGTATATTGTAGTCGCCCATGTCTGTCTGTCTGTCTGTCTGTCTGTCCGTCTGTCCGTCTGTCTGTCTGTCTGTCCACAATTGTTGTGAACACGATAGAGAGCTGGTTTCTTGATGGATTTTGATAAAACTTGCTGTGAGTGTTTATAATCATCCAAGGAAGAAGCCTATTGAAAATCAGAAAAATCAGAAAATATTTGATGGGTTATTGCCCTTGTTTTTGAAAATACTTTGTGAACACGATAGAGAGCTGGTTTCTTGATGGATTTTGATGAAACTTGGTGTGAGTGTTTGTCATGACCTTGGAATTAACCCTATTGAAAATCAGAAACATCGATAAATATTTTATGAGTTATTGCCCTTGTTCCTTAAAACGTGTTAGTTTTATAGCCCATAACACTCTCAAAGTTGTGAACACAATAGAGAGCTGGTTTCTTAATGGATTTTGATAAAACTTGCTGTGAGTGTTTATAATCATCCAAGAAAGAAGCCTATTGAAAATCAGAAAAATCGAAAATATTTGATGGGTTATTGCCCTTATTTTTTAAAATACTTTGTGAACACGATAGAGAGCTGGTTTCTTGATGGATTTTGATGAAACTTGGTGTGAGTGTTTGTCATGACCTTGGAATTAACCCTATTGAAAATCAGAAACATCGATAAATATTTTATGAGTTATTGCCCTTGTTCCTTAAAACGTGTTAGTTTTATAGCCCATAACACTCTCAAAGTTGTGAACACAATAGAGAGCTGGTTTCTTAATGGATTTTGATAAAACTTGCTGTGAGTGTTTATAATCATCCAAGAAAGAAGCCTATTGAAAATCAGAAAAATCGAAAAATATTTGATGGGTTATTGCCCTTGTTTTTGAAAATACTTTGTGAACACGATAGAGAGCTGGTTTCTTGATGGATTTTGATGAAACTTGGTTTGAGTATAATCACCCAAGGATGAACCCTATTGAAAATTAGAAGAATTGAAAAATATTTCATGGGTTATTACCCTTGTTAACTAGTAGTTGTAAACACTCAAAAATCGTTCAATTTTGTAAACATTCTTGATGGCACGGTTTTCGACAGATGTTTCATTTACTGATAGTTCTTGTCGACCTCCCAGACGACTTGGCTGCCATTACAAAAGTGGGCGTATTACGATGGGGCATCGCTATTTTTATATTCTTTAATATCTGATCTTAGATTTTCTATGTGCCTGTTTATTGCTGCTCTAATAATAAGTGTTTTTATGGGCTATTTTCACAAAAAATGTACAAATAACGGAAAAGACATTTCAAAAAATATATTTGAGTATGTTTCATGAAATATACAATTTTTTTTTAAACATTTATGACTCAAATAGCACTAGGAGCTCTAGACAAGCTGGAATCCTAAAAAAAAAACAGAAATATTTGAAAAATAAAGTTTTGAACGATGTCTTTTCCGTTAATGAAATAACGGAAAAGACATAACGGAAAAGATGCGTATATAAGGAGATAACAGAAGAGACATCACAGAAAAGACCTGAGAGTTGAAATTGAATTTCGGTAGTTGAATCCAGCTGAAGCATCAATTTTAGCGCTTGACTTTCAAGGTTAAAGGCAAAATGTTTCTCTGATGTTTAGAAAGGGGCAGACATTATTAGCTAAGAAAAACACTGCCAACTGCGAACTCAGTTACAGAGTAGGCCTACCTTGAGATCTTAGGATATGGGCTGGAAATTATCATTAAAAGTTTTTCAGTAATTAATGATTTATTCAACAGAAAAAACACCTGACACTATCGTTTTACATCAGTCATTCTGAACTTTTCAAATACAAGGGGTTTATCCAATAATTCATTTCAAATTTTTGTGAAATTTCATTCAAGAAACTTATTCAAATTAAAAGAGATATACTTATTTCCTTTAAAGAAAACTTTTATTTAAGTTTTCTTTTGGAAATTTAAACAGAACAAACATTAAAATTAACTAAAATAACTGCCAAAACGAGCAAGTATAGACTCTTTACAAGCTTGAATTTTTAATTTTTTGTGCCATGTGATGCTTCTAATAAATTCCAGTAGACCTGGTCAAAACCATATTTCTTGTATGGAAGAGTAGTCAAGTACAAAAAATTTGTCTTATTCCTGTACTGAGTAGTTGGCCCATCAGATTCAAAATGGATAACCCTTACACCCATTGTCTTCAGGTCCTTCAAAACAGGATCTAAATGGGCCCATATACCTGATGGGGAATGGCGTCCATCTTCACTCATAGTACAGAAGCATTTGGTAAGTAATTGATTTTCTTGACGAAGAGTTGTATGGCATGTATGAAGAACTTGTCTCCATCTGGCACCAAAATGCATTGATTGGACTTCTTGGGCTGCTTTGCAACAATAATTTTCACTAAAGTCAACTTGCAGTACACACTCATCTGGTTTTGAAACCTGCTTCATTTCTCGAATTTCTTTACTCAATTCAATAAATTTCTTGTTTTAGTAGCGGGTGAATTTTCAATACCAATATCAGTGTTTAAACTGGGGTGTAATTTTGATAGTGTTCTCTTTAATTTTCTGACCTCATTAGTTAAGTCTTTTATCTTCTTTTGTTGTTTTTGTAGTTTTCTGTATGCTTTCCTATCGACTCTTTTCAATTGTTTCCTTCCATTATTTTTCTGTACACTTGGAAATAGAAAATTTTGTTCTTGTACTTCAGTTGGAGTTGTGAGATTTTCTTCTTGATTAGTGTGTTGATTTGTAGAAAATGTGCGTTGTTTTCGCTTATCTAGTCTCCATTTTTTTCTTAAACTTCTCTGATCTCTTGGGTTAAAATCGGCAATGGTTTTTATTTTACCATCCGCTTTTCGATGTCTGTATCTGGCTCTATCACGAGCTTTTGATTCTTCGTAAGCTTGAGGATTATTACGTATTTTTCTCGGTACTTTTTCATGGCTTCTTTATTGTGTTGTTTTGGTGGCATCCTTAAATGGAAATTGATGATTTTGATTAGTAAATATTCTTAAAATATGCCATTTCTTCTTTTCCGTTATTAACAAGTCTTTTCTGTTATTATGAAAATATAACGGAAAAGACATAATTATATAACGGAAAAGACACATTTAGCCTTCTGCACTCAATACCACTTGTTAGACAGACATGAAATTTGCATGGTGCTTTAAGAAACACATTTTATGCATAAAAAGATGCATTTGTTAAGTTAATATAGTTATATAATGACCTTGAAGTGGCTAACAGAAAAGACAAAGTATTTGTGCGACTACACTGAGTCATAAACTTACTTGTTCAAATTCTCCTTGATAAAAACTTTTATTTCAATAACATCTGCTATTGGTGATTGACCTTGAACTTAGCCTTGATACAGTAGTGACATCTGGTGGCTGCCTTGCTAAGATAGTCTATTAATAAGGCCTAAAGATACTAGTAGTTATAGTAGTTATAGATTTAAAGCATGTTTCCCCCATTCCATTTTTCATTTCATGGGGGAAAAAACATGCTTTAAATCTATAACTACATGAGGAAAAAATGCAACCAAATTGAGCGTACCCAAAACAAAACCTCTACATTTCATAAAACACCCTACATTTTTCATAGAATTCTTACAACAAACACCTTCAATAAATTTCCTACATTCCATCAAAAAAAAACATATTAAAAATAGGATGAGTTTAATTTTAAAACATGAACAATACAGATTCGAAGATTATTCAGGCGACGGTATCTTTTCATCTATATTTTCTCTAGGTTCAAAAATAATTCCAAAAGTAGCTGGCTTTGTTTCAAACAACAAATCCCTAATTTCCTCCGGAGCTCAAGCAGTTGGGTCCGTGGCAAAAGCAGGAATTAGAATAAACGACGCCGTGAAAAAATCCGACGAACTGAAAGAATTACAGCAAATAAGAGAACTACGAAACAAGAGAATAGAACAGCAGGTAAAAGAGGGAAAAGGGTTTAAAGTTATAGGATAAAAATGATAGTCGCTCACGCTCCAAAAACCTATTTTGGTTCCGATATTCAAAAATCATTAGGTTATCTTCCTGGATTTCCATGGGCCAAATACTCTGGCGAGAAACATCTTCCAGGTCATAATTACACCGGTCCAGGTACTAGATTAGATCTGCGATTAGACGAAAACGATAAACCCAAACCAGGGGAAGAACCTGTCAATAGAGTTGACGCTGCTGCGCTTAAACACGACATACTTTACAGAAACAAAGACATAAACTTCAGACACGAAGCAGACAAACAAATGATAATCGAACTCGAAAATATTCCAAATCCAACATTCAAAGAGAGAATGCAAAGAGCGCTAATCATTAAACTGTTAAAAGCAAAGATGAAATTGGGTATGGGATTGGCAGATGAAATTCATAAAGAATTTAGAAAAAACAAACATTATTTAAAAGTTAAAGTATTTGATAAAGATGAAATATGGTCAGCAGATTTAATTAATATGCCAGTTGAAAGGGGATATAAATATTGTTTAACAGTTATTGATTTATATACACGTTATGCTTGGGTTATTCCTCTCAAAAACAAAACTGGAATATCAGTCAAACACGCATTTGAAACCATAATGAAACAATCTGACAGACGGCCCCAAAAGTTATGGGTAGATAAAGGGAGCGAATTTTATAACAAAAATATGAAATCTGTGGGGTTTGAAATTTACAGTACTCACAACGAAGGTAAGGCTGTAGTTATTGAAAGATTCAACAGGACTCTAAAAAATAAACTATTCAAAAAGTTCACGGAATTAAAATCTCAAAAATGGCTAAAAATATTACCAGAGGTCGTAGACGAATACAATAACAAAATACATTCATCTATAGGAGTGTCACCAGCACAAGCCTCAAAAAATCCAAATATTATAAGATCAATTAACGCGCAACATAACTACGAAAATGAGATAAACAATTTAAATATTAAACCCAAATTTAAAGTCGGAGATCGAGTTCGTATTTATAAATATAAAAGTAAATTCGAAAAAGGATATGTTGGTTATTGGACAAACGAAATATTTATCGTAGATAAAGTAAATAGCACATCCCCTCCAACATATGAATTAATCGATCAAGACAAAGAACAAATTATAGGTAGGATTTATCAAAATGAACTTCAAAAAACTGACTTTTAAAAATGAATCAATTTCTCGATAAATATGGAACCGATACAACCACAAACTTCCAACTTATGAGATGGGCGAATGAGTTTAAACATATCACCGTTTTATTATTGTATGAGAGATGAAATAAATAATCTCAAAAGTAAGAAAGGTAAATTCTATGCTATAACAAATATACACACTTCCGATCAAAAAGGTGTTCATCATTCTGCTTTGTACAAAGACTCTAACTTTTATTTTTTCGACTCTTTTGGATTAGATCCCACTGAAGAGATAATGAATATAACTAATCAACCAATTAAATCTTCTACATTTCAAATACAAAATCCGGGTCAAAAGTTTTGTGGACAACTTTCACTTTGGGTTTTATATCAGTTGAGTTTAGGAAAACAGTTCGAAGAAATTGTAATAAATTTAACTCAATAAAAATGGCAAATAAATTTGGTTTAGGCGCTTTATCTTTAGATACTAAAAAACCAAACACTACATTTTCAATCAATAAAATCAAACCATATTTTGTGGATCAAATCGGAGACATTCTTCAGGGTGATATTGATATGAATAATTTTGGTATAACTAATTTAAAATCTCCGGAAAACGATAATGATGCTGTTCATAAGAAATATTTAATGGATCAAATAAATTTAATTGAAGTAGATAAAAACCATTTAAAAGATCGAATAGCTGATGTGAAAAGATTCTTCAAACGACAAATAAATAATAAAGATTTTATAAATGAATCTGAATTGAAAGAATTAGATTATATTGATGATGGTAAATTACAAAAAGAAGTAACAAGTTTAAAAAGTTTTATTCAACAACAATTAGTCAATACAGTAGATAAAACTCAATTACAAAATTTAAGGTCATTAATATCTAAATTAGATGACAAGATTACAAAGCAAAAAGTAGATCTTAAACAACTAATATCCAATATTAATCCAGGCATAAGTGAAGACAAATTAACCGCATTAGAAAGTAAACTTAGTGATGATAGCGAAATACAAAAACAAATAGAATCTATTCAACAACAATTAGTCAATACAATAGATAAAACTCAATTACAAAATTTAAGGTCATTAATATCTAATTTAGATGATAAACTAACAAAGCAAAAAGTAGATCTTAAACAACTAATATCCAATATTAATCCAGGCATAAGTGAAGATAAATTACAACAAGAATTAACTTCTCTGGAAACTAAATTTAAAACTGAATTACAAAACGAACTAAAATCTATTGATGATAGTGAAATTAAAACTTATATTCAACAACAGATAGAAAATATTGATGATAGTGAAATTAAAACTTATATTCAACAACAAATACAAAATATTGATGATAGTGAAATTAAAACTTATATTCAACAACAAATACAAAATATTGATGATAGTGAAATTAAAACTTATATTCAACAACAAATACAAAATATTGATGATAGTGAAATTAAAACTTATATTCAACAACAAATACAAAATATTGCAAACGGAAACTACACCATCAGCAAGCATAATTAGAAATCCAAAACCACGAGAAGAAGAAACACAGATTTATGATTTTTTACGAACAACAGACTTTGAATATGTGAAACTATATTTTGTTCATAATGATCTTTACTTCTCTGTTGATGTTAATAAAAATCAACAATTTAAACATTTTCCAATATTATTAGCAGAAAGACTAGACATATCATATTTTTTCATAGAAATCTCTATTGAAAAAAAAAACAAATTTTTTTGTTTATCGGGATTTGAACATGGGGTCAAAACAAGAAGCATTCTTAGTAGAGGTAAAAGTCAATATTGTACAAAACATTAATACACAAAGAGCATTGTCGGAAATTCACTTAATTTAACGTCTAAAAATGGAACAAGAAAGTAGACAAAAATACCTGATAGACAAACAAAACGAACTAAAAGTAAAACTAGAACAATATAATAAATGTAAGAAAAGATGGAGTAGAATTGATTCTGCTTTCAAAGCACTAAGTGTAGTTTTAACAGTAGGAACAACAATTGCAACGGCAGTAACTGGCGGATTGATGGTGCCAATACTTATTCCAACTGTATTAGCCGCAATTACTGCTATTCAAACCTCATCTTGTGGATTGATTGCTATGGGTTTTACATCCAAACAGAAATCTTATTTTAAAAAGAAAACAGATATCTTAAATACATATCTTAATAAGTTGTATATTTTCTTCGAAAGATCAAGAGAAGATAAGATCATTAGCGTTGAAGAGTTGGAAGAATTTAATGAAATTTTGGATAAATTTAATATACAAATATCAGCAATAAAAGATAATAAAAAGAACTCCAAAAATTAGGTAATTAAAAAAAAACATATAAAAAATATGAATAACATTGAAATTATAGACGATGAAACATTCATAGAAAACGTACTATTTACCGATCTTATCAGGGCTATTACTCATAAATTTTCAACATTTAAGGGTCAAATTGAAATAGATGGTAGGATAATCGAGAATGGAAATCACAAACAATTCATGAAACTTCTTGGTTTCAATTCCAAAACTTTTAAGACCATTTTGTCTAATATGGATGCAAAATCTGACTGCTCGGATTGGTATTTTACAGGGAAAATAATTTTACGTAGAGACAATTTTAAGGAAATAAGAAGATCAAACGCTGGTAGAGGAACTGAACTACTTAAAAAGATAAATGAATATAAAGGTAGAAATTGTTATATACCAACAGATGGTAACTGTTTTATCAAATGCGTAAATCATGTTTTGAAAAAAGATTTAACAAATAAATTTCAAACATTCATTAATACATTTCCAAAAGCGAATAGAAAAGGAGTAATGACAGCTGCTAGAATTAATAAATTCAATGAGAAATGTAATACTTCATTTCAAATTTACACTCCCGAAAATAGAAATGTACGCCCCACCCTCACAGATGTAAACAAGGACAAGGCATTAGATTGGGTTTTATATTTACAATACTCACATTTCTGTCTTATAAGAAGAAATCAAAAAAAATTAGGGATTAAAGAAATAGAAGATAATTATGAACAGGTATGGAAAACATGTAGAGATGATAATGCTGTAAAAGAAGTATCACCTTTGAAACTAAACGTATTTTCAAATATGAGTGATGATACTTTATTCGCTTGGGACTGTGAAACGTATTCAGATAGTGAAACGCGTAAAGCAATTCCTTATTCCTGTACGTTAATTAATTTAGAAAAGCTAAGAAAAAAGTTAGAGATGATACCTCCCACTGATAATATTCCAGAAGCATTTTATAACAAACTAATGAAAATAGTAGAAATATTTGTAGGCACAGATTGTATAGATCAAATGTTGAAATATTTAGGTAAATATGATAAAAAAAGATTAACATTGATTTCTCATAACGGTAGTGGTTTTGATAACTGGATCGTAATTAAAAACGTAAAGAAACTAACACAATGTCCACTAATAACACCCAGAGGAATTCTTTCTTTACCATTATCTAATCCATACACTGATGAAGATTTACAGAAAAGATGGAAACGACAGAAAGATATAAAAAGTAAATCCAATTATTTACAGCATATTAATTTCACATGTTCCTATCAACACGAAGCATCTAGTTTAGCAACATGGGGAAAGTCGTCTAATCTACCAATGAATTTGAGAAAGATCGTTGATGTAGACATTGCAAAATATACCAAAGATAACTGGGAAATTTTAAGACACGAATGGGAACCATATGCAAAGCGAGACACCCTATGTCTTGGAGCATGCTTGATAAAATATAACAAAGTTATGAAAGACGTTGTATTCCAGAGCGTTTCTAATAATCTAACGGCTCCATCTCTATCTTTAAAGGGGTGGTATTATTTGTATCATTACGATAAAGAAATGGTTGAAGAACCATATTACGAAAGTACAAGACTCGTACCAAAACATACTGAAAAACAAAATATAGAAAAGGTTTACTCACACACTAACCCTTTTATAAGACATTTTATAAGACGCTCTATTAAAGGAGGAAGGGTTTCTGCAAATCGAAAAATATTTACAACTGATAAAATCAATGAAATTTGTGATGTATTAAAGGAATATACACAAACAAATGACGACAACATAATTGATTTATTTAAAGAATATAGTAAAAGTGATAAAGATAAAACAGAGGTTAATTCAAAACTTAAAAATATAACATGTTCTAGACTGATGGCATTTGATGCTAACGGTTTGTATGCTTCTGCTATGTCAGATTTAGATAGTGAATATCCCAAAGCAGAAAGTGCAAGAGCGTTTCTACCAGAAGAAAATAGAAAATTTGTCAAGCTCTTTAATGAACAAAACTTTAGACCCAAAACTGCTATTTTAACAGTTTGGTTTGAGTATCCCAAAAACATGTTCTTCCAACCGATACCAGCTAAAGATAAAATTAGTTTTACGAACAAAGAAGGAAAAAAGGAAACTGGCACTAAAATCAGATTCAGAAATGGTTTCTGTTATGACGTTTTAACATCGGTCGATATTCAAGAAATAGTAAAAGCTGGTGGACGAATTATTAGAATATTAGATGGCATAGTATACGAAGAAAACTTTAGAACTCCTCCCTATAGAGACTACATTTTAATTTTGAGAGATCTAAGAAATCAATTCAAAAGGGATGGCAATATCGTTGGTAGTAATTGCATGAAATTATTAGGTAATGCCCTGTATGGGAAATCTATTCAGAAGGATATATCTTCATCAAAACATCTTTGGAATGACGTAACTTTAAAGGCTAACTTTGATTCACATGTTAAACACTATGAAAAAATAAATGAGACTCAATACATTGTTGATATAGAAAAAGAAGAAAAAGAAATTGACGATGTAAATAGTAAATCTACACGACTTACACCCAGTCATTTGGGATCATTCGTATTATCGCACAGTAAGAAAATAATGAACAATTTTATTCACGTAATAGATGGGTTTTATCAACCGGAAATATACTATACCGATACTGATAGTTTATACATTTCATCTAGCAATTGGAATAAATTAAATGAAGCTGGATTAGTATCCGAAAATGAATACTGTAAAGGAAAGAATGATTACGGTGATGGTGGAATTATATTCGGTTTATATTTAGCGCCGAAAGTCAAATACAATATCATACTAACTTCAGATGGTGTTTTAAAAGAAAAGAAAACATTTAAAGGTTATTCTAATGATAAGATAACTGTAGACGATTATATTCGGTTGGCTAGTGGATATGATATATCAAATGAATTTAAGAGAAATTGGGAAAAAAGTTTCACAAATGGAGTAGTTATTCCAAGGGATGATGATAAACAAAAGAAAGTTTTTAGAAGTTATTTAAATCTTGTAAAGAGAAAGGCTCCAAATAGTGAAGGAATCATGTATCCTTATTGTAATAAAGATGAATTGAGTTTGGATGAAAACTATGAATTTGATGATTTCGATTATCTAACTATTCAAGAAGAGAATGAAGAGTTACTTAATTCTTTTTAAATGAAGTTGAATAACAATTTCTTCGTTTCCAAAGTCTATAAACCTATTTTTACCATCTTTGATTTCCAGATTTATATCTTTGATCATAAAGGAATTAAGTGGTAAATATGTTGTTTGAAATGGTTTTTCTATAATTCTATATCCAATCGGAACAGTGAATGTTGGAAGACTGTAAATAATCTGACGTTTGTATTTATTGAAAAATCCACCGTTTATTAAATTGCAATGTATATTGATCACATCGACATCATTCTCGATATTAGCTTTATGTGGTGCTATAGTAGATTGGGTGTATACTCGTTTATCAAATCCTAGTAACGTATTCAATGAATTTTCTACGTTGAAATCAACTTGACTATTATTTCTTAATATCAATTTCATTTTGTTCAAATTTAAATTACCTTCGAATTCAATATTGTTTTTACCATTGACACTTCCTGCGTATTCAGATAGGTATTCGTTAATGGCTATGTATTCGTAACTTCCTGGTAGTAAACTTATGGTTTTGAATGTTGCTCCATTATCTGTTGATATTTTTATTTTGTTATTATCTTCGTTGATATTTCTAATGGAATTGTAAACAGAGAAATACTTTAATCCCAATTCATATTCTTGATTTCGATCGAGTTCATACTCATAATCTAGAGATAATTTAATGTCTGATTTATTTGAGGTGATGACGAATAGTTGACTCATTTTTAATAACACTTTTATAATCATTTTTATCTATGATACCTTTTTGTAGGAGTCTTTTTAATATACAATTTAATTCATTATATTGTCTGTGTGATTGATGTCCTTCCTTCATTGCTGCTAATATTATTTGTAATCTATTAAGCAATTCTTCGTTGTTGTCGGATAAAAAAATTACACCATCTCCTGTATGTCCCAAAAAGTCATCGATTTCTTCTATAATATCATCAGTGTAGTTATCATCACTACCATCGGTGTTATCATCTAATTCTTTTTCCAGTCTTCTTAATCTTAAAGTTTTTGGTCCTCCTGTCCTTGTCGATTTAAGAATTTCCACGTATGAATTTAAATCTTTGAAATTATAATCTTTATCATACCCATTCAAAAGATTTATCATACCGGGTGTTAAATCATATATAGCGTCTATTCTGTCAATCTTAAATGTTGGGGTGAGTTGATTGAAACGTATCCTAAAACCGTTAAGAATCAATCCATCCTGATCAATTGTTGGCTTTATTGTTTTGGCTAGGGTTGGATTTGGATTTGAAAAATAACGTTTTATATCATCTAATGTCCTGATTACGATTCCATCATCTTCAATGGGATATTCTATTTGTGGAGGAGATTGTTGAATTTGTTGTTTAGGAGCTTCTAATTTATTCTTGATATCCTCTTGACTTTTTAATATTGGTTTAAATAAAGTTTGTAGATTTTCTGTTAATCCAAGTTGTTGTAATCTGTTATTTTCAACTTGGGTCTTTATTTTATTCTTAGCTTTGATATATTCTCTATTTCTTTTTAAAATATTATTCCATTCCATTTTTAAAAAAATAAATTAACATATGTTTATCATTACTCTTTCACCCGCAGGTTTTCTGGTATTAACAAATACATATCCATGTTCCTCTGGATTTCTCCATTGAGCTTTACAAACCTTTTTAAACGAATCTCTGTCCATTCCGTGATTTATCGACTGTATGATTTGAGATAAATCTTTATCGTTTAATTCAAATAATAAAAAACAATTAGCATTTTTTCTAATAAACATAGAATCCATCCCGTAAAAAGATTGGGATTGGTATAAGCAGTGACAGTTGTGATGTCTTCCCTTCGTGAAGAATTCTTGTTGAACAGATTGATTTTTTTGCGCTACGCAGTCGTCAAACAATATTAAGTTCTTTCGTTTACTATCAATATTAGACAAGTCCAAATCATTTACATTTTTTGTCAGAAACACTTTTATGTCAGTTGGATTGAAAGATGGATTCTTTTCTTTTATGAAGGTATCTAAGATATCTTTTATTTCCATTTCTCCTTTATCGTAATATTGAAATAATTCTTGAACATATTTCTTTGGTAAATATTCTAAAGCTTTGAGAAATTGATAATACGATTGTTCTGGTGTTGTTGTGTAGATATATAGAGAATCAAAATCTAAAAGGTTGGGTGTTGTCAACATGTTAAAAGTGAGATGAGTTTTCCCAGAACCGGAACTACCGCATATACACATGAGCATTGGATTATTAGGAAATATTTCTGAATGATTAAATTTCTTTCCCATTTTTATGTACCAAAAATTACACCTTCTCCTTTATACTTTGAAAGATATATTCCTTCTCCAGTGTGTATATTTTTAAAAAATATTCCATTACCCTTATGTTTGACTTTGATTTCCCCTGTGTCAATACTATCCACTAATTTAGTTAATCCTTGTTTGACAGTTTTCTTAGTTTCTTCACTAAATCGATTTCCAAATTCTTTAACTGTACCTAATATGTCTGCTACTCCCGACCCTTTTGCTACCTTTTCCATTTCCAAATTATGTCTACGTTTTTCACTTTTTTCAGCTTCGGCTGCTTTCTTGGCATTGACGGCTTGAACTATTCCTGCTGTTCCGCCGGCCGTGGCACCGGCTGCGGCCAAACCTGCAAAGATCAAGGGTAGGAAAGGTAAAAATCCACCTTCCTTTATGTTCTTGTCAATTCTTTCCAAATCTATATCATCTCGTACTTTACAGTGTTTATATTTATCAATAAGTTTTTTAGTTATGCTGATTCTTTTACCATTGTAAGTAATTGTAGTTGGCTTTTCTGTTTCGATAGCATCTATTATTCTTTTTACTAAAGTTTCGGGTTTCATTTTTAAGGGATTAATTTATTCTATTCGAATCATCCGTCTGTCGGATATTTTTATTATATGTTTTGCTTCTTCCAATAATAAACAATAACCGGTTACATCTCCTTGTGTTTTTTCGATATGAATATTTATGTTTACTCCAGTTTTGAAAAGATCTTCTTGATGAGCTGATAGATCAAAACAGAAGATTGGGTGATTAATTGCAAAATCTACATATCCAAACTGAGGTGGATTTCCAAATAATTCACACATATTTTTATAATTTCTATACAATTCATTATAATCCTTTGTGGATGGATTAATAGTTAAAGGTTGGTTAGGATAATTATCGTTGTTTAATCTTACTTGAACTTTACGGATTATAGGATCTTGAGTTTGGTTCATTGCCACTCTAAAGATATTGTTGTTATTTGTCTGAGAATCTGGTAAGTTCTTGAAACCAACTATTAAATATCTTGCTGGTTTAATGCTGTTAGTGATTGGCCATGTTGTGGATTCTCCAGTTAAAGTCATGCTCCCTACAGTGTTGCGACGAAGAAAAGCTATTTCAATGTCTTTAGTTAACGAGTTGAATATTCTCGTTTCTACTTCAATTGATGGTGTTATTACGGGTATGAAAAGTTGGAGATTTGTTATTTCTAATTTTGCATTTGAATTAGCTTCTCCAAAGAATATCTTATCGTCATTAATTTCTCTTTGTAAATGAATTTTAAATGGTAAACCTATAGAAACTTTTCGATGTTCTAAAAGACCGAATAAAGGATATAATTTCCAATTTACGTAATTACCCCATCTATTATCCTCAACAACATTATTGTACTGATTTACTCGTTTGTCAAACCCCTGGTTTACTGCTCTACCGATTCTCTCGATGCTATTTCTGGCAATGACTCTCATTCTAGCGATATCAGCATCGTTAGCTACAGTTTTTACTGGTTCTTTTAAAACGGTCCCATCACCAACATCGGGTATCCAACCCGAGACTGAATCGTAGTTTTTGGGGTAAAGGACTGTTTTCAACATTGTGTCAAATTCTCCAGGGTGTTTGATGGTTTCTATGGGGTTTGATCCCGCTTCCAAAACCATTTCGCTAAATAAAGAAGGAAAGAAATTATTTTCTAATGTTGTATTAGTCTGTGGGACTCTATTTTCATTTGCTGTTCCGTCCTTGATTTTGAAATCGCATCTGAAATAGGCATCGGAAAGTAATAACCAATTTGACAGACTATTGATCTCGAAAGTGACCCTCCCACCATCATTTAGTTGGGATTTAGATCCAACACTCGGAGAAATAATTATGAAATCCTCTTTTTTTTTATTAAATGAATAAAGAATTGGATCGTATAATCTAAAAATTGGATCAAGAATTTTATTTGCCATTTTTAGAGGAATTATTTTGTTAAAATACAATACATTTACTATATGCATATATAATGTTTAATAGAACAAAATAACAACATATAAATAAGTTCAACAATGTTTAGTAACAACTTTTACTGTATTAATCAACCCCTTGACTACGGATAAACACTGGTAACCAAGAGGAGACTCGCTCCATGGTTTCAAGTATTATTATATAAATAAGTTCAACAATGTATTAAAGGGAGGTAACAACTTTTACTGTATCACTCACAATGTTAATACCGGTCCTACAGGGCCGGTTATCGTGACATTACACACATCTATTTTTAGTTAATGTCCCTAGCAACTCACAAATAACACGTGGTATATGTCTACTTAAGACCGGTCATGATGACATACACACTATAAATCTACTGAAGACAAACTATCGATTGCGTGAAGCTTGAGTTATTTTTTAGAGCGGTCCTACAGGGCCGGTCATGATGACATTACACGCTATAACACTATACTATATAAATACACCATAACAAAGATATCCGCGTTATAAGCCGTGACAAACTATGAATTAAATAAACACTTTAAATCGACAAAAACTCATTACCCTGTTGAATGCCAAACTTAAATGATATTAAACTAGAAACGCATAAAAAATCATTTCCAAAATATTTGCTCCTGAGGATTGGTTTCTAAACTTCGATTGATTTTCGCAATGTTTGAAACTAATTCGGAAATTGGCATGGATAAATTTCTAAATTTTGTGTAGCGTTTACACAGATTTGCTAGAGATCTCAATTTTCTAGCCCAACGCACCGAAATTGACAATTTGTCTGCCACAAAAGTGTCGAAGTTCCCACCATTCAATTTGAATAGTTTTTGTAGCCAACATCCAAATGTTACGTAATGTTGGATGAAGTGTTTCTTATTTTTGATGTACTTGTCACAATTTATAGGTATTTCTTGAACATTTTCATTGTCATTAATTTTGTCGTCAAAATCTTTTATTTGTGTGTTTGTAATTGCATTGTCTCGAAGTCGAGTTTTTAGATATTCCAAATATTCGTTGGAGGATTTAGTTTGTTTGCTAGTCCGCGTTCCTTTATTAAAATCAATTTTTTTTGGTGTTTTGGACAGGGTTTTGAAAGTCGATTTGTGGTAATCGGCTGCACATTGAACACTCTGTTTTTCAAGTTTTTCTTGTAATGTTGTATAATATTGTAAATATTCCTCATGGTATCTGATATGGCTTGTTATCGCTTTAGAAATATCCAAATCACTTATATCAAAATCCATGTCTTCTAATCCATCGGCTTTTTCACTTTCTTGACCTGAAAAAAAATATAATACATATATAATATACTCTTTGATAAATGTTTTATATTTTTTAACATGTTTATAGAAAGATTTATATTACATACTTGACAGATTCATGGATGTCAGATTTAAACTGCCAGTTGAACTTTCTGTAGTTAGTGATTGATTTATCAGTTGGTCATCATCAGTTAGATCCATTGTTTTATCGGTTCCTTTATCATCCATGATCAACAGTTATGTGTGTTAGTATCGTCTGCTGTTTCCCCTGTAGATGTGTCTGTCTCAAACAAAGAACGCAAACTGAATACTATTTCCTAGAAAGAGCTTGTTCCCATAGTAATCAATGTATTGACGTCATATTGACCTAAGGGAGAACTAATGTCTCACATACAGTTCAATAACCTCAATATTGATTTATAATAAAACCTGATGTCTCACATACAGTTCAATAAACTCAATATTGATTTATAATAAAAACCTGATGTCTCACATACAGTTCAATAACCGCAATATTATCACGTAATGTATTTGATTAGAAATAGTTTATAGATCAGTTCACCATGAATACAGTTAGCTCATAGTTTATTGATCAGTTCACCATGAATACAGTTAGCTCATAGTAATCAAATAATGACGTTTATACGATGATAATGCAACATGATTAAAGGGAACTAAATCTGTCAATCTTAATAAAACCAGACCACAATGGATTTCAAAGATAAATAAATCATTTTCAAATAGTGGGATAATATGTAATTTGAGGTATTTTATGCTAGGTAGGGACTTGATGGAATGTAGGAAATTTATTGAAGGTGTTTGTTGTAAGAATTCTATGAAAAATGTAGGGTGTTTTATGAAATGTAGGGGTTTTGTTTTGGGTACGCTCAATTTGGTTGCATTTTTTCCTCATGTAGTTATAGATTTAAAGCATGTTTTTTCCCCCATGAAATGAAAAATGGAATGGGGGAAACATGCTTTAAATCTATAACTACTATAACTACTGATACTGATAACGGAAAAGACAATTTGCTTGACAATTTTCTGCCAAACCTTTTTAATCAATAAAACCTAATCAAAATATTTTGAATAGCCTAAATGTATTTCCTATTTACTTCTTATAAGCAAATACAATATATAAATAAATAAATATTTTATTTATCTATATAAAATTATAATAAAAAAATGAGTTGAACTTAAGTTTTTCAGGTTTTGCCATCTAACGGAATGGACATTTTGGACATAAAACTTGATGTACAGGGCATGATTAAAGTGTTAAATTTGTCAAACAAATTTCCAGAAATAAGTTTTTTTGTAATAATTTCAAAAATATACTAGACCTGTTCGACACAGATCTGTCAGCTTCCGAGTAGTTTTCGTTTGATATATTTATTTTGCGTAAAAGATAAGCATGATTTCAGAATGGAATACAGATTATTTCCCTTTTTTGGCGAAGCTATTCTTTGTCAAATTTGAAATTCTCTGAATGCAGTCATTATATTTTTCAGAATATAACAAAATATTTGCTTCAGAAACATGACATTTAATTTACCTGACACCGGTAAAAGGGGTCATGGTGGCTGGCCATTTTGACTAAATTTAACTTTTATGGCCATTTTGACTAGGGACCATTTTGGATAGGGGCCCAATTGACTATAACCTGTTTAGGGTAATTTATAAAAAAAAATTAATCAGAGACCATTTTGACTTTCTTTTTGTGGCCATTTTGACCAATAAATTGGTTGAAATCAAAGAGTTAACATTTATGGCCATTTTGATTTGGGGCCATTTTGGATACGGGCCCCAATTGATTATAACCCGTTTAGCAAAACATTGCTCTTTTTATTAACTTACAATATCCAACTTTCTTACTTGTAAAATGTCATTATCAATAATTGTCATTCATTAAACCCTTTGTTTTTGGACAAACTAGTAAAATAATCCAATACACAAACCAATATCCAATTAAAATTGAACCAACTATAACTGATTAGCTCTTTGTTTGAAATAGAGAAATTATAATCTGTACCGTGCATTTTCGTATCCCACAAAAAGTTCTAGATCCATTTCACAATGTCATTGGTCAGTTTCCTGACTATTTATTGCATCTTTATTTGTGGTAATATGGATTGTTAAAGGATTGAGTTGTTGAATTGAATATTTTAATTTTCAAGCAATGGTCACCATTATTTAGGTTTAGGTTTTACCCACCCATCAATTTTCGTGCAAATCGAATAAAAATTAAAGAAGTTTGAATTTTGGCCGAATTCGGTACAAAAAGTTATAGACAAAATTTTCGAATTTCAAATTTCAGAAAGCGCAGACTGCTCAAAAGTTCTTTAAAGATTGCACACAAAAAAAATCTTTTTAGGGTAATTTATAAAAAAAATTAATCAGAGACCATTTTGACAAATTTCAGAAAGCGCAGACTGCTCAAAAGTTCTTTAAAGATTGCACACAAAAAAAATCACGAAAATCAAACAAATAATAATCAATTAATGAGCCATTTCCAAAATTAAGGATTTTTCCGCTACACCACTTCCGGTCGGAATCTGATGTCTGGAAATATATTTAAAAGACAATTCCGCGGTTTTGAATCTTTTATCCAATGTCAAAAATGTTCTTAGTATTACAGTTTTTGCTGGGTACTCTGACAACGATTACAAAAAAGAACTAGAATCGTGAGACGATACTGGGCAGTGCGCATCCGGTTTCGTCTATGGGTGAAAAGTGTCATTTAAAATCCATACATGTAAATTGTTTTTATTCGGGAGTGAAAAGTAGAATAACCAGTGATAAGTCATTTGATTAAAAAGTTGTTGTTTTTATTTATGTTCATTTTTATACATCATTGGAAGTAGAATAGTTAAAGAATATATTAATATTTTTCATATGCAATATCATACATATGAAAGAAATGGAGTGAAATGAATGGAGTTTACGTCCTATTTTTGTCTGCACTTATATGGGCTAACTGAGGACGGGCAAACGCCATGCAGTGTGCATTAAGGTGGGTTTATACAGAGCGCGAACGCGACCGGCGCGAACGCGACTTTTCATCTGTTCAGTCATTCAAATAGAGCGCGAACACGAACGCGGAAAACCGTCGACGGCAATGCAAAATAAATTGAATTTTTTAATCACACACGTCAGTCCAACCTTCTCTCCGATTCCCTTCCAAATATCTTTCTTTTTTACTGTGTCTTTGTAAGATTTTTCAGCTTTGTCAAACAAAACTGGATTCTTTTCAACTTCTAAAATCAAAACTTCCGTTTTATCCATTGTTTGTACCCTACAAGCAAATTGGAAAAGCCATGTGCACAAGTTTCTATTTTAGGACATGATGCAAGGTGGTACAAGCTGATTGGTTGATAGCAAGAAATCCGCCGCGACTTTCTGAAAAATTCGCTCTTGGGGCAATCTCGGCGGTCGACCGCGCGAACAAATATTTGTTCGCGTTCGCATTCTATTTGAACGGTCCCTCTATAAAATGATGAAACCATTCCATGACGAAAAACCGCATTCGCGTTCGCGTTCGGTCTCTGTATAAACCCACCTTTGGCCTGCTCTTTTTTTCGATTTCCAACTGTCGAGGGGTCTTTAACGTGCACAGCCATTAGCACACGGGACCTTGGTTTATTGTCCCATCCGAACGACTAGGCGCTATTTCCATGTCAGCCCCTCCGACCTGCATCACTGACGGGATTCAATCCTGGACGTTTAGGTTGGCGAGAAAGCGTGTAGCTCACTGAGTTGCCGCATAACACCATTACTTGATATGTAAATGACATTAGAACTCTGAGTGCTAACTTTCTAAAAAGTTCAGCTTGTAATTTGTCAGATTAAAATGAACTTAGCAAAAAATTTATATTATTATTTTTTTAAAAAACATTTTAATGGTCAACGTTTTTAGACATACAGTTTTAAAACTTTTTTTTAATAAATGACAGAACCAGATTTTTAAAACGAATTTATTTCTTTTGGCATCGGATCGTTTTCTTCTATATTTAGATTTATTTTTTCATTTTTACTACATAATTTAAAACGTTAAAAGCGGAAGTGACAATGTAAGAAAGCACTTGCAATTGTCAGTTGAGGGGATAGAACTGCATTTGAACATATAGACAACAAACATTTGTCAGTTGAAGGGAGAGAACTGCATTTAAACATACAGAGAACAAACATGTAAGTTTTAATCTTATATTTTGCAAGCAAGTGTTTTTTTCAGATCATTTGAAAAATTCTTAATATAGTTCAGTAGGATACAATTCTCCCCAAAAAATTTCATTGTTGTATTTTAGTTTTATGATATTATAAAAACACATTTGTTGTACATTATATCAAAACATTGACCAGTGAGAAGCGTTAAATGAAACATACATTGTACACAGTACACTGATCCGGAAGTGTGTGACATGCTGAGGGGATGATACATTGTAACACAACAACGTAGACTCTCACATGCCATCAGGTATGGGAAGATGTAATGACCCTTCCTATGCGATATTAAAAGGTAATGAATGTCCATTACTTTTACCCCCTATCAGTGATGCAGGTGTAATGATTAGAAGTGGGCCCCAATGGCTTAGTGAATCAGATGGCTGCTCGCCATCCTGAACGTCCAGGGATGAATCCCGTCAGTGATACAGGTCGGAGGGGCTGACATGGTAAGGGCGTTCAATCGTGGGTGTAAATAAACTGATGTGCTAATTGGTTGTGCATGTCAAAGATACCTCGACAAATGGAAATTGATAATAATATCAGGCTAATGCAAAAATGTTCCTCATTGCGCACTGCATGGCGTTTGTCCGTCCTCAATATAGGTGCAGAAAAGCAGGACGTAAAACTCTATTCATTTCATTTCATTTTTCAAAAATTGGAAATTTTTATGATACTTCCACTGTAATATATTTTTTCCGGGTCGCATTACATTATTTATTTTTTTTATGATGACCATTTTTAACATAATGCAAACAAATATTTTCAAATATCTCCAAAATTAAGGAAGTTAAAATTTCAAGATTACAAGCAAATGACGTCAAAACCGAAAGTGATATATAGATTCTAGAAATATTTTTTTGTTCAGAATCAAAATGTCTTACTACCTGTAAATTTTTTAGATCGATCGAATTTTTTTTAAAAAACACGCAGTTTCAATGGAATTTGACACAAAATTTGCAAGTTTTAAAAAGCGCAAATTTGATTCAAATATATTGTGTTATATATCATTTGAAAGAGCAGATTTAGCATAGTAAAGATGAAATACAATTTGTGACGTATGTAAATTAGGTCACGTGACAGAGCTCTTTAAAGTTAAAAAATGCAATTTTCAAATGGCGTTAAATCCGGAAGTAAAAATGGGACAACAAAAATGAATTTTTCATGGATAGCATTCATCTTGAGCTGTACATTTTTCAACCAGAGAGTATAGATAGACGAGAGTTGTCACTCCGTCAAATCTGCATTGGCGCCATTTTGTTAGCATGGACTGTGGCGCCATCTAGTAAACGAGTGTTCATCAATGACGTCTATAAATAGACGTCATTGATGTTCATGAAGATAGATAGTTAAAAGGCTTCAAACCAGCCGTATCAGCGTCAGTTATTGTTCGAATGCCAAGAAACTCCACATACATGCACTTTTTCCGGCAATATCCCACAAAAACATACATACAAAAATTTTGTTCCCGATTCGGGCAGGTAGGCCTACGCCTACGGGTCATGACAAAATTTATACGAAATAAAGCGTAATATGCAGGCCAAATGTTTCTCGAATAATATTTACTATGGATTTGTTTTTACTTTGGTAATTTTCCAGATACCCTGAATTTGTTTTTGAAATAAATTTTGTCACAGATTTGGATTTATTTTGTTAATTTATCCTGACCCTTGCATCCGATCTAAAGATTACTTCTTCAAATTGTCCTTATTTCTTATTGTTTTTCCTCGCTTTGAAATAGTACCGATTAAACCTGCACGTAAGTTTTAAATGCGGGTGTCTCAAAATCAAGAACTAAAGCCAAAATCATACTAAATAAATTAGCTAAAACGGCAATTTTTTTTAAAATCGTTTTCCCCAAAATCTTTTCCACCCTTTTTTTTCTCTCTCATTTACCCCAAGGAAGAACTTTCCCCGGTGTTATCCTTCCCCTGTCGCAGTATAATATTGCTTTATTTTGTCGTCTCGCTATGTAATAGTACCTGCACGTCCTGTACGTAGGTTTCAAATACTAAAAAAAAAATGCCAAAAACAGCAAATTTTTTAAAAATTGTTTCCCCGGAAAAAAACTTCTTAGCCCCTTTTCTCTCTCTCTTTTGCCCCTATAGGAGTATAAAAACCGTCACAGGGGTTCTCCTTCCCCAGTTGCAGTAGAATATTGCTTTATTTTGTCGTCCCTCTCTTGTATATAGTCCCGGTAAACCATGCACGTATGTTTTGAATGCGGGGGTCTAGACAAATTCACGAAAAAAGGCAAATTCGTGTCTATAAAATTGTCAAAAACGGCAATTTTTTAAATCGTTTCCCAAAAAAACTTCTTCACCTCTTTTTTTTTCTCTCTGATTTGTCCCATGGAAGAACCTTTCCAGGGTTCTCCTTCCCCAGTCGCAGTAAATTTTTTCTTTATTTTGTCGTCCCTCTCCTACATATTATAGTCCCGGTAAACCATGTACGTATGTTTTGAATGCAGGGGTCTAGACAAATTCACGAAATAAAAGCAAAGTCGTGTCTAAAAAATTGTCAAAAACGGCAAATTTTTAAATCGTTTCCCCAAAAAACTTCTTCACCTCCTTTTTCTCTCTCATTTACCCCAAGGAGGACCCTTCCCCGGGGTTTCCTTCCCCAGTCGCATTATACATATTCTTTATTTTGTCGTCCCTCTCCTATATATAGTCCATATAAACCATGCACGTATGTTTTAAATGCAGGGGTCTGGAAAATTCTAAAAAAATTAATGTAAAAAAACCTTTTTTTGAAATCGTTTCCCCAACAAAAATTCTTTACTCCTTTTTTCTTTTTCATTTACCCCGGGGTTCTCCTTCCCCTCTCACAGAATAATAGTCTTGGGGCAAATAGCATTAAATAGCTGTAAAATTGTCTTTTTGTGATTTTGCGACCGCCCCCCCAAAATTTTCGGCTCGATCATATTCGGGCAAAATTCTCGACATATTCGGGCACTGAAAGTTCCCGAGTCTTCTTGGTTTAATACCCACTAATATTGCCGGGAACCGATTCCTGCCCGAATCCCTAGATTCTATTGAAGCAAAATACCCGAATATCGAGATATTCGTGTGGAAGCCTTGTGGGCTGGTGAAATATACCTTGGTTGTTTGGGCACTTTAGGATTTATGGAGGTTTCGGATTTGATCACCGGGCATCGTCAAGGTCATCATCAAGCACCGAAATGAATATTCTCATGGAGTATCAAATTAGTAACCCTTCATAATCACTTTTGTGCATGAATTCCGACATTGTGAGCATATTTCATGTTTTTTTTCTCATCCCACTCGTCCAATAATCAACCCCCAATTATGTCTCAGAAGTCAGAATGCAACAGATTGAATGTAGATTTTCAAAATTTTCTGGGGGAGGATCTCCCGCCCCCCTGCAGCGGGCTCGCGCCTTCAGCGCTTCTCGTAGTCGGGCTTGGCCCGACGCGGCTTCACGTTCAGTAGAATTCGGGCAGAGTCTGAGATTCGGGCATAAAATCTCTCCCGCACCCCCAGTTTCAAAACCTCCCGTACGCCTATGGTAAGAACTGATATTCATTTGCCTATTTCAGGCAGAGTTTGCCGTTTCCAATAAACTTGATTCATTAATAGAAAGTCAGGACAATTTATCTGTAGGCTAAGTCCTTGGTTTATTCCAGTATAAACGAAAACTTGTAAATCTAAGTTAAATAACCGTGTTGTAAAGCGAGTGAAGCACTGTATGTTACAGCACTGAAATCTATATGAACACTCTCCCACTAGATGGCTCCACAGTACATGGAAACAAAATGGCGCGAGCGAAGTGATCACTCTCGTCTATCTATACTCTCTGTTTCAACCCGGTTTTCCCCTGTCAGTCATGCAGGTCGGAGGGGCTGACATGAAAAAAGCGTCTAGTCGTTCGGATGGGACAATTAACCGAGGCCCCGTGTGCTACAGGCTGTGCATGTTCAAGATCCCCCGACAGTTGGGAATCGATAATAAGAGTAGGCTAATGCCGCGGTCCTGGCAAAATTTCCCTCATTGCATGGTGTTTGCCCGTCCTGATTAGCCCAATAAGGTGCAGAGGAGCAGGACGTAAAACTCCATTTCATTTCATCTGTAAAATTTGAAATTGCTTGAATTTCTATCCTGTAGCTATTGGTTAAAAGAAATAAACAGAAAAGGACCGATCAAAATCGGTTGAAAAAAGTAGACATACTCTTATCACTGGAGGTTTTTCCTACATGCCAGTACCTTCGTAGCATTTAATTAACCACAACGTTAGAACATTCCATCCCTATATCTGTTGAATACTTATTACACAAAAGTGCTTACACTGAATATTTTTCGAAATACAATCATATAATTAATGTTATATTGAACAAACTCAAAGTACTTGAGAAGTATTTCTCTGACTATTATCCTGGTGCAGTATGATATAGTCATTATTTTAATATCCTGTAATTTCTGCAATATGAAAATTCCATTAAAAAGTTTACGACTGGTAGAAATATTTAAATATATATATAGTATAAAATTACCTCCCTTGATCGTTAAATCATTAACAATACCAATATTTAAATGGCTATAGATCCGGAAATAAAAATAGGACAACAAAAATGAACACATCATGGGATAGCATTTATCTTGAGCTGTAAGTTTTGTTCCGGTTTCAACGAAATCAGAAGTCAAGGTCACAAAATATGAGCCTTGAAAGTTTTTTAAATTGCTGAAAAAATTTAACCGGAAATTGAAAAATAACAAAATTAAAATTAAAAAATCCACTCCCATACTTTTTTTCGCAATCCATTGCAGTTTCCAGAAATAACACAATCACGTAAATCGGATTTATCCCTGAGGCCCCATTTTGACTTTTACAAAAGTTGGTCAAATCAATATGGCGGCCAAACTATAAACATTTCCTTCCCAAAATTTTCTCTCAAATTTTAAGTCATACCAATAAAAACCTATTAAGATAAGTTTCGGCGACATTCATGCATTTTCCAGGTTGTGGCTTAGTCGGAAATTTGTATCATTATTTCGTGAAAACCGGAAGTGATGCAAATTTTTTGTCTGAATCAATTTGTTATCGATTGTGATCTGTTTTAGCACCAGCAATTTCAAATTGATCGGACGAATACTCTAGAAAATAGAAAATTTGGTCAAAATTGGCTAAATTCGGTCCAGAAATGTGTGCTATGAATTTTCGAAATTCGAACTTTTTTGAATGCTATCATATCAGATATTCGCGAAAGATTCTAAAATTGAAAATCCGAGCAAAATTGGGGCAAAAACGCGTCTTCCGGGATCGATTTACTACTTTTTGCGCAGATTTCAGTTTTGCATTTCCGGTTTTGCGAAAACGTTCCAATTTACATTCACTCAGTAATTAACTAAAAATGTTGATCTACTGCGTTATAATTGTTGCTGTAACTATTATAGTTGCTGAGATTTAGGCGACACAAAATCGTAATTTTTTGAAATTACGAAAACAATAGCAGTGCGTTTCGAAACGCACTGCTAAAACGCACTGCTAAAAAAATAGTCAATTGCAAACCAAAGCAATGCGTTCGACAAATCGAACGCACTGCAACTAGAGCCGTACCAAAACGGCACTGAGCAGTGCGTCATCCTGAATTTATTTCATAAATCATAAGGCATTAACCAAATGATTATGAAAAATGATCATTAGTAAAGTTAAATTGAGATTATTAAGATGAATGGTAACTTTTGTGGTCTGAACAATTAAAAGATTTACGATTTGTTAGTTCTCTCCCTTCAACTGTTTTGACAATAGTATGTGTTTAGACGAAATATGTCACGTGACACAGCTGTTTTAAGTTAAAGATCACAAATTCCAAATGGCTATAAAACCGGAAGAAAACATCGGCCAACAAAAATGGATATATCAATGGATAGATCTTGACAAGGGCATTAACTACGTTAAATCGGCCTTTTGAAACATATTTTGTAAGTAGTCCTTTGCTGAATAAGTTAACATTAAATTTACACAAATCCCATTTAACCCTGATGCCTCATTTTTCGTTTTACAAAAACAGGTCAGTTTAATATGACGATTGATTCTTTACTTCTGGCTAAGCTTTTATGATTGCATTTGTTTTGTATCGTAAAAATGAACATTATATTAAAAAAAAATTCAAATATCTTAAGAATTCCGGAAGTTGTAGTTTCAAATTAAAAACCGAATGACGCCTAAACCGGAAGTGATAATGAAATTTTGAAAATAGATCTCAGTTCGATATTTAAATGTCTTTCCACATGTAAGTTGTCAGGTCGATAAAATTTGGAAAAAAACAAGCACACTTGAATGGAAATTGACGCAAATTTTTCAAACTTTAAAAGGTGAAATTTGGCTCCAATGTGTTGTGTTGTATATCATTTGAAAGAGAAGACAGGGCATAGTAAGACATTTAAAGAAAATAATACATATGTAAATTAGGCCACGTGGTAGGTTTGTTTAAAGTTCAAAATTGCAATTTTCAAACGACGTTGGGCATCTGAAAAAAGTATATCATTAACTACATCCCATCAAGGGAAATAATTTTTGTACAGGTCACTAAGTCAGGAAAGGTCAAGGTCACGAAATATGATCCTTGAAAGTTTAGACAATTTCTGATTCATTGTAACCGGAAATAAGAACAATTCAGATTTGAAATTCAAACATCGGCTTCCCATGTCTTGGTAACAATCGACTGTAGATTGCCTAGACATCTAAATTATGCAAATTCCACAGCACCCTGAGGCCCCATTTTACGTTTTATAAAAATATACCATTTCGAAATGGCGACTGATCTGTTGCATTCGGTTCAAATTTTATCATTTGTATACTTTTGTGTCCACATAAAAAACATACTGCAAAAAATATTTTTCGAATATCTTCAAACTTCCGGAAGTTGAAATTTCAACTTTGAGAGCCGATGACCTCAAAACCGGAAGTGATATCGAAATTTTGAAAACATATTCTTGTTCGCCATTAAATTGTCTATCTATCTGAAAGTTTTCAGAACGATCGAAATAAAATTTGAAAAAAAAAACACGCACAGTTTCAATGGAAATAAGCACACATTTTTCAAACTTTAAAAGGCGTAATTTTGATTCAAATGTATTATGTTGTATATCATTGGAAAGAGCAGACAGAGCATAGTAAGACGGTGAAAAAAATTAAGACATATGTAAATTAGGTCATGTGGTAGGGCCGTTGAAAGTTAAAAATTGCACTTTTCAAACGACTATTAAACCGGAAATAACCATTGGGCATCTGAAAAAAATATGTCATTGGATACATCTCAAGGGCAATAACTTTTGTACAGGTCACTAAGTCACAAAAGGTCAAGGTCACGAAATATGGGCCTTGAAAGTTTTGATAATTACTGATTTATTTATAACCGGAAATTAGAAAAAATCAGAATTGTATCATGTTTTGGTACCAATCGACTGTAGATTGTATAGACATCAAAATTATAAAAATTCCATAACACACATCCGGGTCAAATTTTATCATGTGTATACTTTTGTGTCTACATAATAAACATATTGCAAAATGAATTTTTCGAATATCTTCAAAATTCCGGAAGTGGAAATTTGAACTTTGAGAGCAAATTACGTCAAAACCGGAAGTGATATTGAAATTTTAATGACAGGGTTGTATTTAGAATTAAAATATCTATCTGCATGTAGATTTTCAAATCGAACAAAATAAAATTGTAGAAGTTGAAAAATTCAAAAAATTTCAAATTAAAAAAGACAGTGTCAAAAGTTAAATTTTTTAATTTTAGTAAGAAGTCATCTTATAGCTGTTAGATTATAGATATTAACCCAAAAAATCCGATCAAAATCGGACAAAAATTAGAGACGTAAACTTAAAAACCTTAAAATACGTTTTTGCGTCGTATTGGATTAAAATGCATCAATTTATATTCATGTAACGGTGGCCACCATTTGTGAATAGGAAGTCGCATCAGTGAGTACGTACCATGCGTAGTTTTGGCTGAGCGAGATGGGAAGAATTCGAAAAAAAAAATCATTATGAAAACAAAGCAGTGCGTTCGAAATCGAACGCACTGCAAAAAAACAAAAATAAATAAATAAAAATATCTAAAAAATTAATGGAAACAATACAGTTTCGAGCGCAACTCGAAAGCTGTAATTAATGGAAACAATAAAGCTGTAATATCTTTTCTGTAATTAAAAATATTTTAACCCACTTTTCGCCAGTTACATGTCTTTCCCGTTATTGGTACATCTTTGTGAAAATAGCCCTTATGATATGTTTCTGCAATTTTTTCTGTCCTGGATTCTTTCCTTCTCTTGACATCTTTTGGCTTGGCTTCACAGTAAAATTTTGTGAGTTTATCTGTAAATTCTTTATCTAAATTTGTAAAATCTTCTTTTCGGCCAAATTTTTCTTTACGCCACTATATTGAGAGAAAAAAATATCCGAAATAGTGACTAATGTGAACGCATTCAAAATTATTTTTAAAGGGAAAGTTTCTTGTAAATTATATAATGTAACAAGGTTAAAAGTTTTTTTTACACATGATTTGCTTTTACAGCAGTCAATTTTCAGCCAAGACATTTTTTCTTGAAATTAAAAAAAAAACTTTTCACCTTGTTCAGACAATAAATTAGGCTAGGTATATTCTCTTCTCTATTAAAACCAATTATTAACAATCTGATAGTTTTGCCGATAAGCCCACCTTGCGCTATGGATTCCGGCTTTTATTCATCAAAAATCATGTTCAGCTAATATTTTGAATTCATTCAAGTCTAGACTTTCTAGGAAAGTATGGCGGGGGAAAGCGGCAAAAATCTAATGCTATGTAGAAATGTCTAATTCAAAATGCAAATGTAACATAATTTAATACCAAATACCTAAAACGTCTAATGCAAAAGACAAAATACAAGAAACCTCTAATACATAATACCTCATACGTCTAATTCAAAAGACAAAGTACAAGAAACCTCTAATACACAATACATTTAACTTCTTATGCATTATTGATTTTACAATGTGAAACATCGTTAGCTTTAGACGACATATCCCGATAAACTTACTTAAGGCTAGCGCACACGAGAGCTCCCAGCTGAGCAAAATTTCATTCGTGGCTGTCAGCTCAGCTCGTAGCTCTCGTGTGCGCGGAGTTTACGTAAGGTTTTTTTTATTCGAGGCGTTAAGGAAATTATCTGTCGTGTTTGATAATTTTTTCCTCGAATGAAAAATACCTTACCGTGTGCGCAGTCGAAAGCTCTTAGCTTTCAACTTTCAACTGGAGCGCATGCGCTAGCACGTCATCAAACTAAAAATAGCTGCGATCATCGGTGAATGTGAGTTTGTATCTTAAGCAATTATCGCAAGGACGCAACAACAAAAGAAGAAGTAATTTTTTTCATATTCTGAATCATTCGAAGGGTTGTCGACGTCCGGTATTTTGTTTAAGTCACGTTATAATGTCACGTGAGCTTGTTTTTTTTTAGATATTTATGACTCGACACCAATTCAATGAAAGCTCTTAGCTTAGCGTGTGCGCGGAAACCGACGAAAGCTACGAGCTGAGCTGACAGCCACGAATGAAATTTTGCTCAGCTGGGAGCTCTCGTGTGCGCTAGCCTTTACATTTCTACATTGCAATATCTTTATTTGGGTCATTGGGTCAATGTCAAGGCCGTAGTATTTGGCTGTGTTTGGTTACTGTCTTCCCGTTGAGCTACTGTTATCAAAGTTGGCAAATATGTTATATTATGTATCCTGAATAATTATTGAAAATTTCAGATGATCTTCAGGGCCGTATTAAGCAAATGGCTGCTTTTTTGTCCTTTCACAGACATCTAATACTGTAAAGGATACGGCATCGAACATTAAAACGATTGGCGCTGAAGGAACATTTAAGGGATTCTCCCATTCAGGATTGATTTCCTTGCGTTTAGGTGGTTTCTGAACAGAATTCTCGTTTAGAACACCCACCTACTTTTTGAATCTTTTCTTCGATGTCTTCCTAAACTCGTCAAAAGATAATAGGACAGTTAGCCGAGCGTCGAATGAAAGAAAATTAACTTTAATTTTCAAAGTTTCCTTATAGGGTGCCAACTCTCCAAACCGCATGCAAATTTAAAGGTCTGGGATGTAAGGGAATTTTTTCTTGGGCTATAATCCCCCAATAAAACCTACTACTGCAAGGAATCAAATTATATTTTTTTTAATATTCTGAGGGTGCAATCCGTCAAAATCTCCTGCTATTCGGAAAGGCCTAATATGCAAGGAAATAAAATTTTATTTTCAAAATTTTCTTGCTGTATATGCTATATGCCAAAAGTCTTATTCAAGTGGTAGGTATTCTTTTAACGACAATTCTGTTCGGAAAGGTATCATAACAAATGTTCTTCCTCAAAGGGGCAGAGCGGGTTGGTTCTTACAGGAATTTTGTTCGGAAAGACATCGGATGCAAGGCTCCGAGCCTAAAATTTTGAAAATTTCTTTGGGTAAAGTAACCTTCTTCAAAAAGCCCGAGACGCAAGGAAATCAACAACTTTCAAAATTGTCAGAATCCCTTAAAGCATAGCCGTAGGATCCCATGACTCAAAGAGGGGGGGGGGGGGGAAATGGGGGGCAAATCAACTTATTGCCCGAATTTTAATGATATTTTCCCCTATTTTTGGGATTTTTTTGCCCGAAAACATAATATTTGGGGGTGACCCCCCTGCCCCCTGTCTCTTACGGCTATGCCTTAAAGGTTCCTTCAGCGTCAAGCGTTTTGATGTTCAATGCCGTATCCTTTATGGGATTGATTGGCTGTAAAAAAAACAGCCCTAGTTTTCATTTGCTTCCTACGGCCCTAAAGAAGAAGGAATAAAGCTTCAGAATTTTCAATGAATATTCAGGATGCATAATAGGACATAAGATATTATCTGCCAACTTTGATAACGGTAGCTCAACGGGAAGACAGTAACCAAACACAGCCAAATACTAAGCCCTTGACATTGACCCAATGACCCAAATAAAGATATTGCAATGTAGAAATGTAAGTAAGTTTATCGAGATATGTCGTCTAATGCTAACGATGTTTCACAATGTAAAATCAATAATGCATAAGAAGTTAAATGTATTGTGTATTAGAGGTTTCTTGTATTTTGTCTTTTGCATTAGACGTTTTAGGTTGTTGGTATTGCATTATGTTACATTTGCGTTTTGAATTAGACATTTCTACATAGCATTAGGTTTTTGCCGCTTTCCCCCGCCATAGGAAAGAGCTACATGTACAGAGTTTGGCAAAAGCTAATAAGCTATCCCTAGAGGCTAGTCAACAGCTAAAGGATGAAGTCTTTTCAATTATGACTAATGACAAAAAAAGTCATATTGCAAAAACTGATCCGTTAATAGTCAGTTTGGGGAATCTCTGTTATTAAAAAATATCAGAAATAAACTTAAGAAGAAGTATTATGCTTCCTCGCGAATAAGAGATGCAGCCAGGTATTTGTGCCACTTGAGAAACCTGACACACTTAGCATGTGAGGACATGGATGGGTTTTTGAAACCAAAACATTTTGACCAGCTTGTAAAATATGCTCTTCTTACTGCATCACCTGCATTAGATGACGAGGAAGACCTCAAGTCACCCTCGACAGCCATAAAGATTGGTTATGATTTAAAGAGGATTATTGCATTAATGGTCTAAAGCAATAAAATAGAACAACCAGATTAAAATTCATGAATGCAAGGACTTGTTCAAATTGATTAAATTTGAATGGTCAGTGAAAGTAACGAAAATAGCGTCAACCATACTAACATACAGAATATTAAATAAAGATACCAGTTTACCAGATCCTGAGGATTTGGGAAGATTACAACAAAATATTAAAGATGACATTCAAAAACTTGATTTAACCCTTTCAGGACCATAAGACTTCCAGATGTGGTAGAGGTTTCATGTTTGATTGTTCTATGCAATAGTTGGTCTGGAAACACATTTTCGAAATCAGTATCTGAATATGCAAATTAGGTCACGTGATATAAACTGGGACACATGTATTCCTTAAAGGAAGTTTTTAAAATATATGTTGTTAATTTTGATATTCCTTTGGGCTACCTATAAAGGGATTAGTTATGAAGGTAAAATATATAGTTATGTTCCTCGTTGTTTGGTGGGTATATTAGAATATTTGCAGGTATAATGGGTCGGTAAAATACAAAGCATGACATTGCAGATTAGTGTTTATAAATCCAGAAAAAAATTAAATCAAATGACAAATTTGTTTAATTCCATTTCATTTCTTCACTTTAGAGAGAACATCAAAGTGTATAATATAACATGCAAACATTAGAACATTTAACATAGTCTCTTGAGGGTTAAGTTTATTTACTGTGATGTATCCCTAAGTAATTTCTGTCGGAGGTGAAGCACAGATGAATGTTACATACATTACATATGTTGAAGGTACGATTTTCAATTTTTGATTTTGCACAATTTACGCATCTTTTACGAGATGTGGCTCTAATAAGCATATGGTCAGGAGTGCAGCTAGTCCCAATAGATGAAGAGTGGCATACTGCTTATGGATGTGATCTGGATCTGTTGCTGTATTTTCCGATCAGACCCATGGCTATTTCTCGTTTGAATTCAAAACAGGTCATTGCTTTTGTTGATGAATCCGTATTTTCCAGAGCGTTATTGAACACTATACAGGAATTTACTAGAGCTAATTCTAACAGATCAAAGAAAAGTCTAAGGTAATATTTTGTTGTTGATCTCCTGTCTAGGTCATATGTACCTTTCTTCTGATCCATCAAGTCAACTCCACCCATGTACTTGTTGTAAAACTGAACCATGGTAGGACAGTCGACATTAATTTTATCAGCGGCACCAGATTTTCTTCTTTTAACAGACACCTTTGCAGATGCCGGAATAAAATTGGAAAGCAAATAAACTGCTCTGTTGTCCATCCATTTGACACAGTTGATACCATTTGCTGTAACTGAGTTTATATCACCGCGAGTCATACCTTTATCAGATGTTAAAGACTTAGGCATTCCCTTGCGATTAGCACGGACAGTTCCACATGACATAATATTCTTCTGTAAAAGATCATATTGCAGGATTGGACTGTTAAAGAAGTTGTCGATGTAAATTTCACATCCTGCACCATCTAAAGATTGTGTTAATTGATGAACAACACTTTCGCCTAAACCATACTGTGTATCAAGTTTCCTTCCCGTATACATGTCAAATTCGTATACATAACCTGTTGATGAGTCACAGCGACACCAGGGCTTGAAACCCCATTTTATTGGCTTCTGTTTCATAGAATTGTGTCCTTTCAATTTCACCATATGCTCATCTATTGACTGATGCTTTGTTGCTTCTAAAGCTTCCTGAAAGCTTCTGTTGAAGTGGTCGATTAGTGGGCGGACTTTGAAAGCTCTATCAAATAATGGATCAGATTGAGAAACAATTACTTCAACATTATTAGAAAAATGGGGGGGAGGGGGGCAGAACGGATTTGTTCGAAGCGCTTGCGTGGCATTACATTCGAAATATATGGCACCTGGCAATCAGGATGAGTAGACCAATAGTCGGAAGACGATGATAGCTCATAACTAAATTCATACCAAGAAATGCCTTCAATTCAGTTGAATCAGTTGAAAACGGCATGCCTTTCTGTCCCATGTACAGCTCACTCTGCATCTTTATGTCACCAATAAGTTTATTAAGTCACACACATCTTCGAAAACATCCATAGGATCGGGATTCACATCGTAGATGCGTTTCATCTTACCATATGGGTAATGTGAATCAGGGATGTATATAGGGTCTTCAGTCTCAGAATCAGTTTTGCGCCACAAAAAGTTCAGGTCCATCTTAGGACGTTTTCTGGCAGGTTCATGTACGTCAGTATGTTCACACATATCCTTATCGACCTCTCCAATAACAATCTCAGCACCTACATTATCTGCATCATCATCCAGAAATCCCTGATCTTCATCATCAAGTTCTAAGTCACTCTCACAGTCACTGTTGTCTGCGAATAAAATCTGCTCAACCTCTTCAGGTTTAATCAAAAATCGTTTTTCCCTAACACTCATGATGGTTTTAAAGGAAGGCTAATGTTTCCCGCCCTTTGTGCATGAGAGTTATTTGCCCGTTTGTAATTGAGAGTAATCCCCCTTAAAGCAAGGCATTTGCCTTTCAGGACCACTGGGACACATGTGTCCCAATTCATGACTTTGGTTATTTTGAGAAAATTTACGGATAAAAATATTTTTTTTCCTTTTTCTCTGTTTATAGAAATTAATACCATTACAAATTCATAAAGGCCAGAAACTATGAATATGCATAGGGCGTTAAAAAGAACCCTCGAATACACTGGTATAAATTCAATAATAATGGACATTTTCATCTAATGACGTCATCGACAGAAATCATCTAAATCTTTTCACGTTTCTATCATGATATATACACTATAACCCGAATAAATAACTGAATATATACACAATCAAATTGTACAGTTTCTAAAAATTTTACACAACTTTAAACATTTGGGACACGTGTCCCATGGTCCTGAAAGGGTTTTAAATAATTCAACTTCATCGAATTACAGAAGAGTTGCTTGTTTAGCTCAAACCAGAATACTGATGTTTAACAAACGTCGATCCGGAGAAGTGGAGGCAGTGAGGTATGATAAAACTTTACTAGTTTCCATATCAATAGTGTAATGTTATCCTCTGTTTTGGACATGGCTTTAGTTATTGAAACAACATTGTTCTCTGAATCTCCAGTTTTATAACTTTATAAGTGTGTAAATTTCTATCATAATTTGAAGATATCTGGCTCTTTTAATTATTGTCAGAAAAATATTTCTGTTAATTCTCATTTTTTTAAACAGAGTGAGTGTTTACTTAAAAAGAAAAGATGTAAGTAGTGTGGAAAAATCTATGAGAGAAGAGTTGACAGACCTTGAAAAGCATCTGCTAACAAGTTAAGATTTGATTGAAGTGTGTGGAAAAGTAAGTAGATAAATTTATCTGTTCATGCTGTTAACATTTTACATATGGCTCATTTTACTTGCACGCATATTATAAATGTATATTTTTACGTTTCAGAATGGACGTGGAGTTCCGATCATTGTTCCAAGTGCCACAAGGGCATTATTAACATACTTATCATATTCTGAAAACAGATCTAAGGCTGGAATATATGAAAATCGCTATTTGTTTCCCAATGGCAGTAAGTTATTTCTTTAAAACCTCAAACTTAAATTTACTTTCCCCAGTGCATTGTTTTATTGCAGTCCAATCTAGCTGATTTTGGGGTTTAAGTATATAAACTTATTATACTTAACCCTTCATATTTTTCATCTTTCTAACGATTTTCATAGGCAATGCTTGCTTATACCTATTTTTCAAAAAGGATTGGTGTGTTTAATTCTGATAATTTCAAAATTAAATGAATGAATATGAATGATTTTGATTTACAAGGTGAATTTACTTGTTGTTAAAGGAGATGGAGTATTAAGGGCTTACGATAGTCTGAAGCTTCTTTGTACTGAAGTGATGTTAAAAAACCCAAATAAGATAACCAGTGTCAACATGAGGAAATATACCCATTACAATCTTTCAGTTAAGATAGTATTTAGTTCTAAATTCGATAAAGTAATTGAAATGAATTGTATTAGCTAATGATTATTCTTCAAATAGACCTTATCAATGTCATTGACACATGCACTATTTGAATATTTTATATATTATAGATCTTTGATTTGAATCAGCAGCAGCAACAGTGGCTATTAAACCACTTAGGGCATTCCATGAATGTTCATAAAATTCACTATAGACAAACATCCGGTCTGATAGAGAGGGTTGACATAGCCAAACTGATGTTACTTCAAGAATACAATCTTTCGGCAAGATATGCAGGCAAAAAACTTAAAGACATTCAATTAGATCGATGGTAACTATTTTACACAGTTCATTTGATGCCAACAGTAAATCTGTACACATGATATCATATCATTCACATAATATGGAATATGTTTTCTTATAATCAAGTATACTTTTACATTACTTCTTTACATAATGCAAAATAAATGATTTTTCAAGAACTCATTTTACGATGATTTGTTTCAATGTTTTATATTATAGAATTGGTTTTCAATCCTTCAGTAAATGATGTTCCACATGTTGGTAAGTATCTGTTCTTTATACTGATATCAAAAAATTATTCTTTAAGAAAAAGGTGAAATTTCAGAAAACCTGTAATCAACCCTGTCATAGATAAAATAGAACACAAGCAAAATAGAGCACAAGTTCTCCTCACAAATTAATGACATATTAATGTGTTGGAGTGGTGTTACTATAACCTGATCCTATCTACATGTAATTAATTGTTATGATTGATTTTGGGTACAATTTTAGTATTAGAACTGCATTGCATTGTTTAAACAGTGTCTTCAATTTTCAGTATCAACTGAAGATGAAATTATACTTGATATTGATGAAGATAATGTTATCGAAGACAATTATGAACCTGTCTTGAACAATGGTAATTGCTCTTATTTATTTAAAATATCAACATTCATTTTCCATTGCTAGTCTGATGTGTTCTCACTATAGATTTTTGTCTGTCGATTTTTTAAGTTGACTGCAAACCGACAAAAAACCATTAGCTAGAACTCAGCTAAAGTCAGAGAGGTCAAAGTATTATTTTTGTTTCATAGATAATGAAGATGAATTCCGTTTTCTTGATGATGATAATGACAAACCAAAGAAAAATAAGAGAAAAAGAAAAAGTGGTATGTTTCACACTATTATTCAATTGTATATGTTGTGTATTTTCTCAACTTGAATTACATTTATGAAGTGATAATCACACACATGTATTTGATTTGATTCTTTTATATCAGTATTTTATTTGTTTTTTTTTTTACATTATAGTGTCAACTAGAGTGAGATGGTCATCTGAGGAACATGAAGAAATTAAGAAACATTTCAAAGAATATTTTCAAACAAAAACTACTCCTGGGAGGACTGCCTGTGAAAAAGTCATCAAAGAATCTACTATACTTAAAAGGAGAAACTGGGAAACGTTAAAAAAGAAAATTAGGAACATGATAAAAAAGGATTGAGCTGGCTGGCTGGTCTTATTTTTTTTAACTTTTTGGCCTTAGTAAATAGTTTAGTTGATATACCATATTATTGTGGTTCAGTCCAAGGTTTTGACTGCTTATTGATTAATGTTCAAGATATGTTGTCATATTTTTGGTAAAATTTTGGTAAGATTACTGCTTGATTAAGGATAGATGCCCTAATATTTGCAGGTTTGTTGTTGGATTAAAGATAGGTTATCTTGGGAATTATTAGGTGTTGATACCATATTATTATGGTTTAGTCTTAGGTTTTGACTTAATTGAGCACGAATGTTGTCATGGGTGTTGAAGCGTCACATCAGCGAGAATACTTTAAACTTATTGGTCAATTTGAACGATGGCGTCATATACACAGCCAGAGCCAATCATATTGCAGCTTCTCGTTTCACTCTCAGGGGAAATACCTTGGGATTTTCCTAGTAATTAGCTAATTACGAGTTAATTATTGACTGTAAGGATAAAATTTTGTGCTAAAAATTCGTTAGAATGAGCTCTCTTTCGAATGATATAGTTATAAGACCCAAAATACTTATTTTGAGCTAAAAATAAGATAATCTTTCTTTAAATATCTTACTACATATTAATTAATGTTCAAGATGGGTTGCCTTATTTATGGTAAGCCAAATTGAATAATTTGTCATCGGCAATTGATTTATCATTAAGATATTTGATCTAGATTGGATAATAAAATATTGATATTAACATGTACAATAACTGGCATCTTACATTGCATGACAAGCTATTTTCATCTGAATTAAATGGTTTAATAGACAGCCGTAGTTATTTTTTCACATGGGATCGGGTTGTATATTGACATAGTACCAGTACAGGTCCATAAAAATAGAGTTTTCAGCAAATATTAATGAAACTTGGTATCAACAAGTTAACGTTTTCAAAGTTGAGAGCTGGAACAATTTTATTGAGTTTTTTTTTTTTAGAAAAGGGAATAAATATCTTAAAAACTGAAAGCTAATCATCTCATCAAACACGGTGGAATAAACTATGCAGATGAAACGACTTTGTTGATACCCAACTAATATGGACAATCTCAAACCCAACATGTGTCTATTCGTAAGAAGAGAAAAATGTACCCAATGTCCCCTTTAGCCTCTATACAGTAAGTGCTTCTATCAACATCAATTGCTTGTAAACGCTCTAAAAACTAGAATTTTTGATAGAATCAAAGGAAATTCGGTATGTATATACATATTCAGAAAACAAAGATCAAGTTAGAATTTGAGCTTTTTTCTACCGTTAGTAGCAGAGTTATTGCCCTTGCCCCAAAGTCTTGAATATGCTATTTCTATCTTAGTTTTCAACTAATTATGATGAAATCTAAAATGGATCTAAAATGGATTTTATTGGACCTAAATCGACAGGTTTGAGAAAGTTTAGTTTTATCCTGATTAAATTTAAGGCTTTTTCGTTAGGCGTATATGGCCGTGGTCCACTATCTTTATCAAAATTCTACATTTTCCGGCAACCATTGATATGAAAATGTGTTAAATTAATAGGATAGGCCTAGGCCTAATGGACCTAGCGTGGCTTAGCCTTAATCCGAAACCACGACCCTAGTGGCCTAGGTATTGGTCAGTTTAGTCTTAGTATTACTAGCCTACTGACTAAATTTAATTAATTAGGCCTAGCTAGATGTAGGTTAGGTCTTTGGAATCAGGACAACGCTCTCTGCTGACCACTTGCCAGTGGGTAGCTATCTTTACTAATTGATGTGATCTTATAATAGGTTTAGTAAAGGGATAAGATGATTGTAATTAAGCCTATAACAGTCTGCTTTCAATTTCAAATCAACCCATGAAAATGCCGTCTGTTCCCCATTAAAAGTTCCATGATATTTTCATGTGCATTTCTAGAAAAATGTTGGAAAAGGGTTCTGAAGATTGTGACATTGTGCTGTATGCAGCTTATCAATGCTGTGTATGGTGTCATATTGTACAGACATCCACCTTTGTTTTAAACACTACAATAATCTAAACCTCATGTCACTTGCATATCTTATTTATCTCAATAGGTGTAAAAATATTTCATTATGAAAAAAAAAGAAGTTCTAGATTTGTTTAATACCAGTTACCAAAAAGAAACTCTAACCTATCCAAAATTGGTAAAACCCTCAAACCAAATTTTTTAAACAAGGGGTCCAATCAAATAAGACTGTTTATAGATTTTTCTTGGACTACTTGAAAGAAGTGGCAGGTAATTGTGTTACTGTTTTATACGCTCACATGATATGTGGGGTGTATATTCGCGCCAGTCCGTCCATCTGTCCACAATTTCTCATAAAAAAATAGTTTATTATAACTAAAAGATGAGCTCTTCTTAAAATCAAAAAAACTAAAATATATTTAATATAGGTTATTGCCATTGATCTTTAAAATGTATTTATCTCATAAACATTCTATAACGACTGTTTTGATAGAACTTGGTAAAATTGTTAATTATCATTCAAAATAAACCCTATGTAAAATCAGAAAAGTAGAAAAAAAAAATCTTTTTTTTGAAACACATTTAATTTTTGAACTCTTGAAGGTACAATTCTAGATCGATTTTGACGAGAATTCTTTGAAACGCCATTAAAAAGAATTGAAAATATATAAAAATAGTTTGATTTCTAGCTTGTAGACATAGATGGCACAGTTCGTGACTGATATGGACAACATTATTAAGTATGAACAAAACAATTTCTGAAAAGTATATTACTAAAGATTGAATATTTTATACTGGTGATGATGGCTATTCTGTCAAATGGTCTTACTTAAACAGCTGGCTTATGTTCTTCTGTTAACTTGCCTGACTAGCTATATATTTCTTTTATCATGTATATTATCAGCAATTCGATTATGTCCCATACATGGATAGCAATTAATTATATCCGCATTTTTTTTATTTTCGATATATATTTTTCAGCACATCGAAGAGGAAGTTTAACATTTCAGAGCATTTTGAAGTTCGTTACTGGATCTGTGGAAATACCTGTATTCGGGTATAGGTGCAACCGAACCATCAGTTTCTTTTGATTACGCTTTCTACAATGACAATTTTGGCATTGTGTGAAACCGCTTCATAAAACTCATTCCAAAATGTTAAGTTTCAAATTGGATATTTTGTGACAATCTTTCTTTGATTTAATACTTGAAAAGGATTGTGAAATGCTACAGTTTTTAGCAGTTATATAAAACATAGGCTTGCGGCAAGTCTCGCAAGCGTATACGCCCACCAGCAGCTTGATAAAGAGGTAAATGTGTACACCAAAACATACGCGATATCAGAGTTTTATGCGATAAAAATTATCGCATCGTCATTAAATTCAATAGTGCACATATTCATAATGATATTGAAACACATACAAAATATCATAAGGATCCATGAAGAATTCTAGCCTGTAGAGTGAGCACGAGCAAAAAAACGAACGAGATATCAGAGTTTTACGCGATATTTTGGAAGAAATTCATCAAATCACCAAATTCAAAAGTGCACATCTTCATAATAATATTGACACACATACAAATTATCAAAAGGATCCATGAAAAATTCTAGCTTGTAGAGTGAGCACGAGCAAAAAAAACGAACGCGATATCAGAGTTTTACGCGATATTTCCGAAGAAAATCATCGAATCATCACCAAATTCAATAGTGCACATCTTCATAATAATATTGACACACATACAAAATATCAAAAGGATCCATGAAGAATTGTTGCCTGTAGAATAAGCACGAGCAAAAAAACGAACGCGATATCAGAGTTTTACGCGATATCTCGGACGAAAATCATCGAATCATCACCAAATTCAATAGTGCACATCTTCATAATGATATTGACACACATACAAAATATCAAAAGGATCCATTAAGAATTGTTGCCTGTAGAGTGAGCACGAGCAAAAAAACGAACGCGATATCAGAGTTTTACGCGATATCTCGGACGAAAATCATCGAATCATCACCAAATTCAATAGTGCACATCTTCATAATGATATTGACACACATACAAAATATCAAAAGGATCCATGAAGAATTGTAGTCTGTAGAGTGAGCACGAGGTATATGTGAACGGACGGACGGACCGACGGACGGACCGACAGGGGTAACCGCAATATACGCCCATACTATCGTGTGGGCGTATAAAAATGTGATTTTTATACGCCCACACATTAATGTGGGCGTATATTGTAGTCGCCCCTGTCTGTCCGTCTGTCTGTCCACAATTGTTGTGGACACTATAGAGAGCTGGTTTCTTGATGGATTTTGATGAAACTTACTGTGGTTGTTCATAATCACCCAAGGATGAACCCTATTGAAAATCAGACGAATCAAAAAATATTTCATGGGAAAGGCCTTTCACTATTTTTGTTGCTCTGCGCTGTACATTTTCGATGTTCTGTAGGTCTTTAGTGTAGTGAGGATTCCAGATTGTTGATGCGTATTCCAAAGTTGGTCGGATAAGTGACTTGTAAATAGGTAGGAATATGTCTGTTTCTACTGGTTTGAAGGTTCTTTTTACCATACCAGTCAGTCTATTGGCTTTCTTGACGTTGTTACTTATATGTGTAGTGAACTTTAGATTATCCTGAATAGTAACTCCTAAATCCTTTTCTTCTTTCGTTTGTTCAATTGTCTGGGTAGTGGTGTTGGTGGTTAGGTTATACAAGTGTTTTCTATTATTGAAGCCAAGCCCTAAGTGCATTGATTTACATTTGTTGTGGTTGAATTCCTTCTGCCAGTTAGTTGACCAATCTGTTAATTTATCAATATCATCAGTTTGGTATCATCAGCAAATAGCTTTACAACGGAATCAACTATTTCAGGTATGTCGTTGATGTATACCAAGAAGAACACGGGGCCTATAACACTGCCTTGGAGGACACCGCTGGTGACATCAATCCATGGGGATAGGGTGCTGTTAAGTGTAACTCGTTGTCTTCTGCCTCTCAGAAATTCTGCAATCCAATTACGAACATGAATGTTTATACCTAGGGATTCGAGTTTTAGGAGTAGCCTTTTGTGGGTAACTTTGTCGTAGGCTTTTTTAAAGCGATACTACGTCTAAGAATGAACAATAAAAATTTTTTTTTTCAAACTTAGTCAATAGGTGTATATATTCATCAGGGGACAAACCTAGTGGCAACTACAAAACAGATTACCTAAATAATCTGATAAATCCAGAAAACTATGTTTAAATACAATAATTGATAAATGCCTTAATCCAATTTAATGCATTTATCAATAATAATCTGTAATTGTATGTAAAATTACATAGTTTTATGGGTTTATTTGAGTCTGTTTGTATACTTTGGACACTGTTGATGAATATTTACTCTTATTGACCAAGTTTGAGAACTTAATATTTTTTGTTCATTCTAAGACGTAGTATCGCTTTAAAATCAAAATATATCACATCTACAGGATTGGAGTTGTCAACTTGGTTGGTAACATAGTCTAGGTAGTCTAAAAGTTGTGTTGATGTGGATCTAAAACCATACTGGTGAGTACTTAGAAGTTCATTTGATTCTAGGTGGAACCGAATGTCGCCTCTATCAGGATGGATCCATCGTTTTGCATATTATACTTGTCGGGCTGATTGGTCTGTAGTTGTTGGCATCGGTTTTTTTTCCTTCTTGAAGATAGGTACCATGTGGGCTGATTTCCATGCCTCTGGTAGAGAGCCTTCGTCTAATGATCTGCAAAATATATCTTCGGTAATTAGCTGTCCATCCTTGTTGATGATGTTAAAGCCCCTATTTAACCATACTATCACTGTTAAGCCTTGACCGTACTACTACTTTTATTCCTACGCAGTTCCTCTTAACCTTTGACCTTAGTATAGTTCCATGTCCTATTTGCTTTTTTTGCAGTGCGTTCTAGCGAACGCACTGCTTTGTTTTCATAATGTATGTTTTTTTTTTTTTGTCTACTTCTGGTCACGCTAATTCGGTATGAAGGGAGCATACCACCCATTATCTCATATAATTTTTGACTATGCCTAACTGCACGGTATTAGGTGAATATAAAATGATACATTTTTGTCCAACAGGAAATGACGTATGGCCAATAAGCCCAATTTAATGTTTTTACCATTTTCATCTCTGATTTTCAACCGATTTTGATGGAATTTTTTTTGTTTATTTTATTAACCGATTGTCTTCAAATTGGGGGTTTAAAAACATGCATTTTTAAAACTTTGTCGCTGACTTTTTGAAGCACTTTTTTGACAATTTTTTCAACTTTTGCAATTTTATTTTGATCAATATGAAAACTTACATATGCATAGACATTTTGATGACAAACAAAATGATCTTTTCAAAAATATTAAATCACCTCCGGTTTTGACGTGATTTGCTTGTAAAGTTGAAATGTCAACTTCCGGAATAATGAAGATATTCTAAAAAATCTTTTTGCAATGTGCTAGTAATCATTATTCACAAAATATAAAATGATAAAATCTGACCCAGCTGTTTCGTATCGGCCGCCATCTTGAACTGACTGAGTATACTTTAAATCGAAATTCAGAATCCGGGAATCATCCGATTTGAATAAAAATGATGTGTATGGAATCTACAGTCGATTGCTAACAAAACATGGGAAGCCGATTTTTGAATTTCGATTCAGTGTTTTTTTTATTTCCGGTAAACAATTTTCAGTAATAGTCAAAACTTTTAAGGCTCATATCTTGTGACCTTGACCTTGAGTGACCTTGTGACCTGAACTAAGGTCATTGCCCTTGATGAGATCTATCAACTGATGTATTCATTTTTGCTGTCCGATGTCTACTTCCGGTTTTATAGCCATTTGAAAATGTCGAGTTTTGACTTTAAACAGCTCTGTCACGTGACCTAATTCATGTACGTCACAAATTATCTTTTATTATTATCACGCTTTATCTCCTGTTTCCAAAAATGTATAACACTAGATATTTCGATCAAAATTGCTTTTTCGAATTTTGTTCTTTGTTCTATATAGTAACTCTGCGTGTTTTTTTGGCGGGAAAAACACGTGTTATCTTAATTACGGATTTCATAATATAAGTTACAATTTCTTCTTAAGATATGGAAGAACATGACTAACAAAGAAAAAAAATATGATAAAATCGTAACCGGAAGTAACACGCTGGCCACCATCTTGAAATGAACATGTTTTCTTTAAATCGAGAGAAGTGAACAGGGTATCATCCAATTTGTATAATATTGATCTCTAGGGCATTTTCAATCTATGGCCAACAAAATGATGACAGCCAATTTGCTAATTTCGATTGTGATGTTTGCCTATTTCCGGTAAAAGATATTCAGAAATGACAAAAATTTTCAAAGCTCATTACACGTTACCATGGATTTGGGTGACCTTATGACCTGAACAAAAGTTATTGCCCATGATGAGATCTACCCAACGGTGTATTTTTGTTGTCCAATATTTACTTCCGGTTTTATAGCCATTTAATAATTGTTAGTTTGAACTTTGAACAGCTCTGTCACGTCACAAAATATCTTCTTTTCTTATTACGCTTTATCTCCTCTTTCCAGTGATATATAACACTAAATATTTTGATCAAAATTGCTATTTGGAATTTTGTTCTTTGTTCTATAGTAATTTGCGTGTTTTTTTGGCGGGAAAAAAACACGTGTTATCTGAATTACGGATTTCATAAGATAGGTAACAATTTCTTCTTAAGATATGAAAAAACATGACTAACAAAGAAAAAAATATGACAAAATCGTAACCGGAAGTAACACGTTGGCCACCATAATTTTGATGTTTATGGCATTTTCAATCTATTGCCAACAAAATGAGTGCAGCTGAATTGCTAAATTGGATTATGGTGTTTGTCTATTTCCGGTATAAGATATTCAGAAATTATTGGAACACTTTTAAAGCTCATAACTTGTGACCTTGCCATTTGTTGACCTTATGATCCGAACAACAGTTATTGCCCGAAATGAGATCTATCCAATGGTGAATTCATTTTTGTTGTCCAATATTTACTTCTTGTTTTATAGCCAAATAAAAATTGTCAGTTTGAATTTAATTCACGTACGTCACAAAAAATCGTCTTTTCTTATTATGCTTTATCTCCTCTTGATATATAATAGTAGATATTTTAATCATTTTGCTTTTTTTTAATTTGGAAGTTTTGTTCATTGTTTTAAAGTAACTGCGTGGCTTTTTTGGCGCGAAAAAACACGTGGTTCCTAAATTGTGGATTTTTAAAGAGAGTGGACACATTCTTTTGAAGATATAAAATGACATAACATTCATAGAAAAAAAAAGGATAAAATTTGATCCGGAAGTAACTAGTAGACCACCATCTTGAAATGACCAACTTTTCTTTAAATCGATATAAGTGATCAGGATATCATCCGATTTACATAATGTTGATGTCTATGGCATCTTCAATATATTACTAACAAAATGGTGACAGCCGATTTCCTAATTTCGATTAAAAGTTTTGTCTATTTCCGGTTAAAGAAATTCAGCAATAGCAAACACTTTCAAAGCTCAAAACTCGTGACCTTGACGTTTGATGACCTTTTGATCTGAACCAAAGCTATTGCCCTCGATATCAAATGATGTTTTACTTTGTGTATTCCGATGTTTACTTCCGGTTTAAAAGCCGATTGAAAATTGAGATTTTTAACTATAAACGGCTCTGTCACATGACCTAATTTATATGCAGGACTAAAATGCAACCGTTCAAGGATGTTTAAATTGCGCACTGCTCAGTACCGTTATCACGGTTCTAGTTGTCATGTTAGATTCATAAAAAAACATGTTAAATGTTATTATGGTTGTTAAATATTATTTTGTGTTATTGAGGTAAGAAGAAAAAAAACCTAAGTGCATACCTTGCGTAATACGCGGACTTTGGTTTTGTCTTCATACATCAATGAACACAAACAATATTGATGTCAATTCTTAAATAAAAAGCATCGTGTATTGCAGAAGAAAATGCAAATAAAATTTAAGACTACTGTATATTTAATTACTATTTCTGGATAACTGACAATTAAAATATTTATGCAATACCCATCAAATTGTATTTCAGAGAGCTTTTTATTGGCATATTTCCCACCATGTTATGTTCTTATTAACTTTGCGATGTCAATTCTCTCTATTAATCCTGATGTTTGCCTGTAGTATTCATCGTGTACCCTTTGAGTGTGACCCAAATGGTTACAAACATTCTTCATCTGTTGTTCATCTAAACTGACAGCCTATGATTTAGGAATAAATGGAATTACAATTTATGTCCTTAAGAGTTTAAGAAAATTTATACAAAGTCAGAATTCTTATTAGTGTTTAAATAACACTTAGCTTTTTACATGTCTAGTGTCAACCATCTATTATTACTCCTTTTTATGTGATACATAAACAAGAGATATAAGTAACAAAAAATGTACAACAAATTAAATAACCTACTTGGGATATTGTTGCAGTGCGTTTTCTCAAATTTGTCGGTAAAATCCGAGCCTGGTCTTTATTTCGTTTAGAGAATCGCCAGCTCTTACAACTGTATCTCCTAGTAAAAAAAATTAAACATAAACAGAAATTTCATAATGTGTATGGCTCTTTTGATGCAATCAATCAGACATCTGATTCTGATAATTCCACAAATAAATTATGTGCTGAAGTCACTAATCGTAAATTAGTGGCAACTCCATCATAAATAAAGCAAAATTAAAAGAACCCGAAAATAGTTTTCTCGCTGATTGCTGCTATTTGATAGGAACTCCAGTGTTCTTTTGGCTTCATGTGGAACCAGTTAAAGAACACATCTTCCAGTCTGAAATATAACGATATGTCCTTTAACTAAAACAAAAAATGAAACAGAATTTGGAAATGGAAATATGCATCATTAAAGTTTATCTACCTGTTCTTTTTTTAAGTGGAATGCTAAAACTCAGAAAGCAAAATCAAAATGAATTCAAACCTTTCCTCGAATTTCAATCAAATCTTGACTTGACAATAGTTTTCTTTCAAACTAGGACAAATTCTGTCGCAAACTTAATTCAGTTTCATCAATAGACGGTCTGGCAATATAAGCATCAACACTGAAATGTTAAATTGAATAAACATTGAATGAAAGGTGTATGGGAAAATTGCTGTTTTCCTGAAAAGATAGAAAAGGAAGTAAAAAAGAATAAAGTACAAAACCTAGAGACTGATTCATTTCATATGGTTTACGGGGAAAAAAAATCCCTCATAACCTTTAGACTTTCTAATATCATCTCCGACTCATTCCATATTAATTGATCATAGACTTTTGTATCTCAAATGAAATTACCTTAGACCTTCCAGTTCCCCTGGTCTTCTTCTATTATATAGTAACAATATTGACTGACATAAAATTACAACTTCTCTGAATAGTTGGGGGTTTGGTTCAGACAGGTTTATGTTTTTAAGTTTCTTGAGAAGAAAAAATGCAAATTTTGCAATGTCATCTGGATTTGGAAGCGATTTTCCCTTATTAAAATGTCTTTCGGACAAAATGACTCTCATAATTTTGGAAACTTAAACGCTCCATTCCATTTGGATAAGTTTCAAAAATTCTGTGAATTCTGTTTTCTTGATTTCATCATGTTTTTTAATGCTAAATCCTTAGTTGGCGGATGCCAAGCGCGATAAGTCATAGCTTAATTTTGAAGTTCTGAATCTTCTGTTTCTCGACAGGCTTTTAAACAACACTCAACTACAAGGTCAAAGTAGGTTGGAACCAAAAAATCATTCATGGAGGCTGTTGTATTTCCAGATTCTTTTCTCAGTAACATTAAAAGACGTGCTGCTAACCTCATTCTAAAGCTAGTAAAATTCTTTCTTCCCAGTTTATTACCAATGTTTTTCATTGGCCATATTTCACCCAATGATACTATTAGTTGATCACCTTGAGCAACATCGGTTACTAGTACCTCATCTCTCATCATGGATGGAAAAATTTCTTTTAACAACCTCTTTGAGGGCTTGGTTAGAATATGACCCTTCATTATTTTTGCCTGGATAATGGATGTTTCTTTAGTAAAATCATCGTTTTCTGAAGATTTATTAAAAATGCAACTGTTTTTGTGTTTAGTAAGACTATCAAACTGAATCCAATCCATACATCTTGGACATGGTCCATATTGTGCCAGATCAAAAGTCTCTGTATCACGGCGTCGACTAAGTATAATTTCACCTTTTTTTTCTGCTGACATACCTGCATGTTGTGATTGTGATTACCCTGATTTCTTAGTAATGTTTGAACTTGATTAATCTTGAAGATGAGAGGATCTTTTTCTGCACCACTTACTGTTTCCATTTCTCTTTTTTTTTCAAACATTTTTTTTAACTTCTTCACAGTTTTTATGAGCGCGTTCTAAATGAGTTTGTATGTTCGTTTTCCACAGAAATTGCAAGCATGACTTCTATCATATGTTCTTCCATGCTTAGATTCATTATTTGCTTTTTTACAAAGCAATTTTATGTTTATGTTCCTTCACATAGCTTTCACAAGGCAAATTGTCAAGTTCCACAATACTTGTGTAGCTTAGCAGTTCGCTGGTAGAACATACAGGTTCGCTGGTAGAACATACAGGTTCACTGGTAGAACATTTTCTACCCTTTTCGAAGGTTGGTTCAAAAGAACACTCTTCAAGAAAATTGTCTTCAATTAGGCGGGCCTCCCACGATCAAGAAATGTTGTCAAGTTTCTTGGGCAAGATCTTGTCGGGCAACTCCCACGGCCTCAAGAAATTTCATGACAAAACGCCAGCAAGTTTTCTTGACCAGAAAACTTGGGCAATTTCTTGCCGAAATCTTGCGACGCGACTCACATGATCAAGAGTATTTTTTATTGACTCAATATTGACACTGTTGCCGATTTCATTGCTCCCCCGTCTCAATATTCCCCATCGCATTGTTGGTCTCCCGTTGTCCCCCTTGAACTGAGAAAACACTGGGATTTGTATCTAGTGGGAATCCTCACCCAGGGATGCCTAAATAAGTGGTAACAACGAGAAGGATAATCATGGGGATGGGAGAGAAATTAGATAGGGACCATCGGAGCGGAAGCATATTGAGATGAATCAGATTAAACGTTCAGAAATGACTGAATGAATGCTATTTGTGTTTCTTCAACTGCTTTGGCCAATATTCTGTTCCGAATTTTGCATATTAAGACATGATTGAATAAATATATGCATTTTTTCACTTACTTCAGAGACTTCTTTATTCAAGGCCTGCCCAACTTCGCGCCACGCGGCTGATTTCTTATTTTGGTCTTTGTATTCATCGAGGAATACATTCCACAGTATCGGCCGCGCTTCGATTTCCTCGATCAGTTTCGAAACGTTTTCGATTGTCCACGCCATGACTAGTATGGGAGATGTATGTAGAGATCTCTATGTAGTACATATAGCATCTACGGTCTCTGTGTAGTTCGACTGCACTGTGGGGTCAACCAAGCACAACAATATTGTCGAAATTAGAAAGCGGTTATAATTTCGGCAATATTGCTGACCATTTCTTAATTTCTTGCCGACTCCGTATCACACGGGACTCCCACGGCACGGCAAGAATATTGCTCAATATTGCTCAACATTCTTCGTCAATATTGGGCAAGAACCTTGACGGTCACCTCACACACAACAAGTTTCTTGGCCCGCCTAACAGCCATCACATCTGATGTGTCAACGTTAGTTTCTTGATAAATAAAATATTGATCAACATCAGAAACATCCATTCCTTCAGACTCAGAGGACATTACTTGACAGCCTGGAATTATATCTTGATCCAAATCAGATTCAGTTGGATTCTGATCTTTTTGATTAAATACAGCTCCATCCTGGTTAGGTTGTTGATGAATTACAAATCCATACTGGTTAGGTTGTTGATTAATAACAGATCCATCCCGGTTAGGTTGTTGATGAATTACAAATCCATACTGGTTAGGTTGTTGATTAATAACAGATCCATCCTGGTTAGGTTGTTGATTAATAACAGATCCATTCTGGTTAGGTAGATGATTAATAACAGAACAATTTGACTTAGGTTGTTGATTTATTTACAGATCCACCCTGGTTAGACTGATTAATTACAGATCCATCCTGGTTAGGTTGTTGGTTAATAACAGATCTATCCTGGTTAGGTTGTTGATTAATTTCAGGTCCGTCCTGGTTAGGCTGTTGGTTATTAACAGATCCATCCTGGTTAGGTTGTTGGTTAATTACAGGTCCGTCCTGGTTAGGCTGTTGGTTATTAACAGATCCATCCTGGTTAGATGAGGTTGTTGTTCGAGTTTCGTTTTGCGGTTCGGATCGTCAGTACTTGATTTCTTTATCCATCCTGATTAGGTTGTTGATTAATTACAGGTCCATCCTGGTTGGGCTGTTGGTTATTAACAGATCCATCCTGGTTAGGTTGTTGGTTATTAACAGATCCATCCTGGTTAGGTTGTTGATTAATAACAGGTCCGTCCTGGTTGGGCTGTTGGTTATTAACAGATCCATCCTGGTTAGGTTGTTGATTAATTACAGGTCAGTCCTGGTTAGGTTGTTGATTAATTACAGGTCCGTCCTGGTTGGCCTGTTGGTTAATAACAGATCCATCCTGGTTAGGTTGTTGATTAATTACAGGTCCATCCTGGTTGGGCTGTTGGTTATTAACAGATCGATCCTGGTTAGGTTGTTGACCAATTACAGGTCAGTCCTGGTTAGGCTGTTGGTTATTAACAGATCCATCCTGGTTAGGTTGTTGATTAATAACAGGTCCGTCCTGGTTGGGCTGTTGGTTATTAACAGATCCATCCTGGTTAGGTTGTTTATTAATTATAGGTCCGTCCTGGTCAGGCTGTTGGTTATTAACAGATCCATCCTGGTTAGGTTGTTGGTTATTAACAGATCCATCCTGGTTAGGTTGTTGGTTAATTACAGGTCCGTCCTGGTTGGGCTGTTGGTTATTAACAGATCCATCCTGGTTAGGTTGTTGGTTAATTACAGGTCCGTCCTGGTCAGGCTGTTGGTTATTAACAGATCCATCCTGGTTAGGTTGTTGGTTATTAACAGATCCATCCTGGTTAGGTTGTTGATTAATAACAGGTCCGTCCTTGTTGGGCTGTTGGTTATTAACAGATCCATCCTGGTTAGGTTGTTTATTAATTATAGGTCCGTCCTGGTTGGGCTGTTGGTTATTAACAGATCCATCCTGGTTAGGTTGTTAATTAATTACAGGTCCGTCCTGGCTAGGCTGTTGGTTATTAACAGATCCATCCTGGTTAGGTTGGTATAAAACATTAAAGTTGATTGCGGATTGTCTGTCGGGAAAAATCACACTGTCGGGTAAAAATAATTGTATCAAAGGGTTAAAGACGAAGATGAACTTTTCGTCACTATCATTTATTATGATGACGAATACCTTTTTGTTATATTCCGAGTTCAAAGAAACGTCCTTAAGTTTGACGGGTAGTATCTCAGCTTTTGGTATTTGGTTACCAACAACTGAGATACTACCCGACGTTTTTGGGACACCCGATATAACAAAAACGTATTCAATTGCAGTCAAGAGACGAGAAATTCATGGACGTCTTTGACCCTGCTACACATTTTTTTCACCCTACAGTTTGATTCTTTCCCGACAGAAAACCACTGTGAGATAAATATATTTTATACCTCTGAGTCAAACAAAAAAAGAACTTCTCGGTAGACAAAAACATCTAAATCTTTTCGACAGATAAACCTAATCTGACCTGAACAGATTTCTAGCTGTAATGATCCTAGATACACGCAAATCAATCCTTATTTCCCAAACATTTCCTGGAGTGATTCCTAAAACTTGATGAATTGTCTTTAATATCTTTTCTTATAGTCAAACACAACACGATCTTTCCGGTGGACCAAAAGTAGCCACCGAAATTTTTTCCGTCAAGTAAAGCTTATTTGACCATGTTGTACATCAACGAAATTGCTGGATGGACCTCAGATGCACAATCCTAATTTTCAAAATCTTCTTGGGAGAGACCCAGTACCTTCTCCCTAACAAACATGGTGCGCTTCCCAAAACTTGATTATTTTTATACCTCTTCAAATAGTCACATAATAGTCAAATAATTGATCTTCCCGATGGATTAAAAAGTACTGAATGTTTTCATGATATAAAACTAATCTGACCCACAGACCATCCCCATCAAACATGGATACCTGCGTCATCCCAAATCATCTACTAGATGAAGATATGATGTATGTTTTCATTGTTTTTCCTGGTTTTAATGGAGATTTTATTCCGTTTATAATGAATAAGCAGTATCTCTCAGGGTGCCACCATCTTGGTTTTGGATTGAATTGGACTCCATGCAAGATGGTCGTACCCTCAGGCGAAATTTAAAATTTTGTTTGATTGATCTTACGCTACCGACCCTGTTTTGTTGTGCGCGACTCAAAATAATAATTATTTTACTGCTTCATTGAAAATAAATTTTATTTTATAATAAAAACATTTTCCGACCGACCTTCACCCGCCCATAGAACTGTAATACTGACATACAGTTCTATGACCCGCCCGCCTTACTGCACGTTGTCAACTCGAGGTCAACTCGATTTGCCGCTTCTGGAAGTAGAATGATGAATACCGGAAGTGCATATTTTCGGTCTCTGGTCAACTCCCCGCGGCACAGATTGAAACTTGGCGACAAAATTCATAATAAATGACACTCAACACTTATTACATAATATTTGTGTTTTCATTGCACACAGGTTTTAATCAAAATACGATAGCTCAACTTCCATGTTCCCATCGAAATCATTTATGTTTACTTAGGCCAAGAAAAAACTATGAAAGTGAAAGTAGCCTAGCCTAGGGCCTAGGCTTAAGCTATTTCGAACGGAAGATGGGAATTTCATCGATATACTTATGAATATTTGAGTTGATTTAAATCAAATTTATATTTTAAGATATATTACAATGTATATGAATGTTTTTATATGATAAACCATGAAATAAATCCATATTTATGTATTTCATTTACTGTCCGCCTCGCCATTTTGAGTACATTGAAATGCCCCACTGCCACTGGGCCTACATCATTATATTATCTATGGTAGGGTCTTCAGTTCTATGACAACATGAATAAGTCTAATGGAATACCACATCCCCTTTTTCCGATGAGTTGGTAAACGATTTATTTGCTATATATACTCTGTTAGTCTTATTATGTTATTCATTCTCTTGATAACGCTGCCTGTATGAGCATGTGAAACGTTGAGTTAATAAATGTCAGAAATAGTATATCCATATATCTTGTGCCTCTTTATCTATACCTATTTCTATATGTCTTATAAACAATTATTTTAACTACTTCAACAACAGGTCCGAGAAACAGGCATATGATGATTTCATAAACAAAATGAGTCCACCTTATACCATGTTCCTTCCGCAACGTTAGACATTGACCTTATACGGTCTTTTTCTCTTTTTTTTTTTGGCATCACTTTTGATGTGTACCCATTTGTTCATGCACTGAAAAAGAGGGGCAAATTGTTAATTCTCATGTCCACACACCTTCAAAATGAAAAAAATACTACACCTACTGGTTTGAGTGTCAGTTTGTGATGAAAAGTGGTCTTTTTTTTTTTTAAATCAAGTCTTTTAGTCAGATAACATAATTATCATTATGGTACCAAAACTTCAAGTCTTAATAAAAAGTGTTCAGAGTTGAATAATTTGTGAAAAAAAGTTTTTTTGGGAGGATTCAAGGAGACGCCGACCCTAAGAAAATTTTGAGTTTTTTTTTAAATCAAGTCTTTTAGTCAGATAACATAATTATCATTATGGTACCAAAACTTCAAGTCTTAATAAAAAGTGTTCAGAGTTGAATAATTTGTGAAAAAAAGTTTTTTTTTTCTTAATTAAAGACAGATAATACTACTCTCTAACTACCAAATGTCCAGAATCGCAATTTTCGTGTTGGAGGCATATGAATTACTCAATTGCATTTGACAGTGCGTTCAACTTACTTCAAATGTTTTCGGGTCCATTAAAATTGGCTTTGAAAGCATGGTCTTACCTTGCAAAGTACTCTTTACACACACATACGCCTATTTGTAGGCCTACCAAAACTTTGAATGAGTAGAAAAAAACTTGGTCTAAGTTTGTGATAACACAGACAAGATTTAACAAATTAAAAATACCCTTACTTCCTCTTTTGTCCTGGAGAGTCCTTCAATGCTGTTATTTTAACTACTTCAACAAAAGGGCCGTAAAAAGCAAATAAAAACTAGGGGGGGGGGGCGCTTAAAAAACAAATTGAGAACGCCCTTCCCCCCTCCCTTTTTTAAGGAAGGTTTTTGTTAACGGTAAATTTGGAATATTAGGGTTGATTTCCTTGCATATGTTGCCTGAATTCTCTTAGGGAACGACCTCCCGATTGAAAAGGGTTTGGAGGCGACGTAGGCATACTCCAAGAAAATTTTGAAAATTAGGTAAGAGTTCCTTGCATCTGATGTCTTTCCGAACATAATTCTCGTTTAGAACGCACACCTCGTGAATAGGGGTTGGGGCATTATATCACAAGAAAATATTGAAATAAGAATTGATTTCCTTGCATCTGAGACCTTTCTTGATCTGGTTGACAACGCATGACTCTTGAGTAGGATTTATTTGGGGATAACCCAAGACAATTTTGAAAATAAGAACTGATTTCCTTGCACTGGAGGCCTTTCCTGACAGTCATGTCGTTGAAGATTATATGGCGCGCGACTGACGGTAGCATCTGTGGGAGGATTTAAGGAGACGCCGACCCTAAGAAAATTTTGAAAATTAGGATTAATGTCCTTGCCTCCGAGACCATTCCGGGCAGCATTAACTATTTATTGATCTCATAAGAATACAGGCAAATCAGATGACCAGTCAAATATCAAAGTCATCTGCCGAATCCTGTAAAAGGGTCTAGATTTTCTTAGGCCTACTTATTTTAGATATATCGTGGTTATGGTTTTTAATTGGACCCATTTGCTTGACAAACAAATGTCCATCTTGCGTGACTCGGACTTTCATTGCAAATGGACAATCTTTCAAGAACGTGCTGAAGCAAAATAAATAGAAATCATGAAAATAACATCAAGAGCAACTTATTATTATAACCATTGTATATCCATTTTCGACTTGCTGGAAGTAGACCCATAGCATACTCGATTGTTCATAGGGACATGCAGTGATGATATCATTGAAATATGTGACCGTCACAATTTCTTTCGGGATAGAGATTTTTTTTCAGTGGAGCACTTTATAAGTGATTATTAGTCGTGTGTATTTTGGCCTTTTCTAATTTTGAAATATTTGAATTAAACCGTTTTCTTAAATAAATATTAGGATTGTTTACGTCTCTTGTCATTTCATTACTGTTCAATGAATTCTCTATTTTTCGTTTTAGTATTTCATTATCTTTATCATGTTCATTCTCGTCATCAGTGGAGTCCAAAACACCTGTTTTTATGTCTTGGTTTTTCCTTTCTTTACCCTTTGTTTTTTGTTTGTTTCATTTATATAAGGAAATTCATCCCTATCCCCCTGACTTTCATTGCTTGGTGGACACCATTCGTCTCCATCGGTCATTTTTTCTTTATATCTGTTCTATCATCATCTACATTCATAGTATGTACTCAATTCTTCACCATCTAGGTTCTTAATATCTGGTCTATCATCTACAGTCATAGTACTCAATTCTTCACCATCTAGATTCTTATTACCTGGTCTATGTATCATCTACAGTCATAGTACTCAATACTTCACCATATAGATTTTTAATTCCTTGTCTATCATCATCTACAGTCATAGTACTCAATTCTTCACCATCTAGATTCTTATTACCTGGTCTATCCTCATCTACAGTCATAGTACTTAATTCTTCACCATATAGATTCTTAATACCTGGTCTATCACCATCTACAGTCATAGTACTCAATTCTTCACCATCTAGATTCTTAATACCTGGTCTATCATCATCTACAGTCATAGTACTCAATTCTTCACCAGCTAGATTCTGAATACCTGGTCTATCACCATCTACAGTCATAGTACATGTACTCAATTCTTCGCCATCTAGATTCTTAATACCTGGTCTATCATCATCTACAGTCACAGTACTCAATTCTTCACCATATAGATTCTTAATACCTGGTCTATTATCATCTACAGTCATAGGTTTAATCAAATGTATTAGTTCTGCTTTTCATGAACACATTACAGATTTCACATGACTTCAAAAATGGATATATAATCCACTTTGCAAATAAACCCTTCATGTATATCAATGTTTATGAATTTGAAAACTCTAAATATGATAGAGGCCATGTCATGTGAACTTTTTGATAACACTTCATCTTCCGATGATGTCAATCTGGACTGTGCTATCTTCTGATGCAAACTTAGTAGCTTCAGTTTAGCTCGTGCTCTTCTTTTGACATCTGTAAAATAGCCTGCTCTATTTCTACTGTTTTAGAAGAAACTGGAGATGATTTAACCCGTTTAGCATTGTTGTCAGCTTTTTCTCGGTTACTGCTAAAAGAAAGACCAATAAATCATTTATTTCATTGTAAAAATATTAGGTTTCGGGTTAATGATAACACCTAGAGTGGCCCCTTGATTTATTATGATTACTGGGAAAATTCGTTAAGAAATTGTCCACTCTGGTCTCTGGCAGAAATCAGTATTAAAAGTTGTCAATTGTATATAAAACACTTTTCACATTATGTACAAATGGCACATAACATATGTCTTGATCAAAATTTTATCAAATTCAAACTTGTCCCAGATATATAATCAAAAAAACAATCATGTCAAATTTACTAAAATCCAGTACCACCCCCCCCCCCCCCCAAACAAACTGATCACGGCAGCGATTAATAAATACAGATCAAAATGATAAATTGATATAGAATAAATACCTCTTAACAGCATCTGGTCTTTTTTCAATTTTCTCGCATGAACTATCGTCTTGATCCGTTACAGATGTCTTCCTTTAAATTAACAATAAAACAAATTCTTACTAGATTTAATATGGAAATAAAAAGTCCTAGTATTACTAGGCCTATTACCTTTTTATACGCCCACTCGAAAGATGGGCGTATATTGTAATCACCCTGTCGGTCCGTCGGTCCGTCCGTTCACATTTAGTTCGTGCTCACTCTACAGGCTACAATTCTTTATAGATTCTTTTGATTTTGATATTGTGGGTCAATGTCATTATGAAGATGATCCCTATTGATTTTCGTGATGATCGGATAATTTTTTACGGAAATATCGTGTCCGACTTGACGCTTCACTGTATTAGCTATACTGTGCATCTCGTGCTCACTCTACAGGCTTCAATTCATTAAAGATTCTTTTGATTTTGATTTTATGGGTCAATGTCATTATGAAGATGATCCCTATTGCTTTTTGTGATGATCGGATAATTTTTCACGGAAATATCGTGTCCGACTTGACGCTTCACTGTATTGGCTATACTGTGCATCTCGTGCTCACTCTACAGGCTACAATACTTTACAGATTCTTTTGATTTTGATTTTATGGGTCAATGACATTATGAAGATGATCCCTATTGATTTTTGTGATGATCGGATAATTTTTCACGGAAATATCGTGTCCGACTTGACGCTTCACTGTATTAGCTATACTGTGCATCTCGTGCTCACTCTACAGGCTACAATTCTTTATAGATTCTTTTGATTTTGTTATTGTGGGTCAATGTCATTATGAAGATGATCCCTATTGATTTTCGTGATGATCGGATAATTTTTCACGGAAATATCGTGTCTGACTTGACGCTTCACTGTATTAGCTATACTGTGCATCTCGTGGTCACTCTACAGGCTTCAATTCTTTACAGATTCTTTTGATTTAGATTTTATGGGTCAATGTCATTATGAAGATGATCCCTATTGATTTTTGGGATGATCGGATAATTTTTCACGGAAATATCGTGTCCGACTTGACGTTTCACTCTATTAGCTCTATTGAGCATCTCGTGCTCACTCTACAGGCTTCAATTCTTTACCGATTCTTTTGATTTTGATTTTATGGGCCAATGTCATAATGTAGATGATCCCTATTGATTTTCGTGATGATCTGATAATTTTTCACTTAAATATCGTGTCCAACTTGACGTTACACTTTATTAGCTATATTGTGCATCTCGTGCTCACTCTACAGGCTTCAATTCTTTACAGATTCTTTACAGATTCTTTTGATTTTGATTATGTGTGTCAATGACATTATAAAGATGATCCCTATTGATTTGTGTGGTGATCGGATAATTTTTCACTGACATATCGTGTCTAACTGTCTTGACAATGTGTTAATTCAGTTTATATTCACAGTTCTTTCTTTCAACTAAATGTGAATGGGCAACAAACAAACACTCACACTTACAATCAAAGCTATCTGTGGGCGTATGTTACCTTACCTGGCAAGCTATATTTATCGTTTCTATAAAATGGCTATAATCTTTAAATGGCATTTAGTAAAGGTGATGGATATAATGAAACAATTCTTATGGATTACAATTACTAACTTTATTTGAGCAATGATAAAGCTTGATAAAGACCAGAGAACACTGGTTGAAACGTCGCTCAAATAAAGTTAGTAATTGTAATTCATAAGAATTGTTTTATTATATAAAATGGCTAGTTGCAGTTGTTACCAATGTCGGCTGTGTCAAGTCAATCTCATCGTGATCTTCAAATCTTCTGTCATCCATTTCAAACAGTTCATTATCAATTGAATCTTCCTCGCTCATGTTGTGTTCAGCTGCACCTACTGTCATTTGTTTTAATTCGTTTGGAGTCATGTCCACAATTTTACTAGTCATTTCAGATAGCATTTGTGGACCCTCACCTCTACCTTTTTATATTCAGAATACTCTTTCTTAGCCAGATCCTTCATCCTTTTCCACATTTCTTTAATTCTCTTTCAATCTCGATGACCATGTGATTCCACAAATTTGCTGTGAATTTCAATCAAATTGTTATCGATGTCAAGGGATATGAATGGTTACGATACTTTTACATTTGATACCATACGGTTTATTCATTCAATAAATTTGTGATGAGATAAAGAGGTCTGTCTAGAAGAGATTTATTTCTTGACAGCCAAATAGATTTTCTGAAAAAAAAAAAAACAGCTAATCATTTTGGAATCCATTAAGACACTTGTAGCAAAAATATGAAATTTAAAAACTTTTGATGGTCTTGTGTATATTTTGACATTATTGTTGCCAGAAATGATGCTTTTAGACAACAAAGTAGAATGGTTACATTTAAAATCCAAGAAGGAACATCTTTTTTATGAAATTTCATTGGTGTAAAAATCTAGGAATTGGAATGATTTTGATCATTTGCATCCTTCAACATTTACTAATCTTAACCCTAATACACCAAAGAAATTATCACAAATTTCCTTTTCATGTAATTGATATACACAAAGTAACCAATCTTATGTTAAAAATTATTCTATAAAGATTAGGAGTAAATGTGAAATACCAATTTCCTTTTAAACTGCCTTTTTGGATAAGAATGATACACGATGACCAGTGATCTGATGTTTTAGGGAACACAAAATCTTTTACGTTGAAATTGAAAATCAAAACATAAAGGAATTTAGATTTTGACAAAATATCTAGAGCATACTTATTTGGTCTTCTTCATGAAAAATGTTATAAATAAAATTTTCTGTGAATATAAAAAAGATATAGTATATTGTAACCCTTCATATTTATTACAATGACTTAATATGCGTATTTGACATTAAGAATTAGAATTGTTTAGAATTTCGTTTAATCATTTGGACAATATTTCCATGTAAAAAAAAATATGATAATTTAAATATCATAGGAAATTTCTAAACATTCAATTGATGCAATTTTTAGATTTTTTCTTTTCAAAAATTATGTTGTAGAAAAAGTTAATTATTACAAAAACTAGTTTTATTGATATTAGAATTCCTTTAACCGAGTCCATGCTCAGAGAGCTGGAAGAAGCCAATTTTCTCTCTGTCACCTACAATTTGCCCCCAATTTTTACCATGACCCTGCCCATTCCCTAAATATCGTTTTTAGAAATAACGCCTTGTTAATATCTATTTCCAGATTTAAAAATTGTTACAAATAGACAAGAGGAGCTGAAGGTTAAGTAGAGATTTTAACTGGTATTTGAATAAAGTACAGCACACAAATCTTACTGAGATCACCAATTAATAAAATTAAAAATATTGCTGCATTATATAATAAAAGTTCATCAAGCTATGAGTTGTAACGCGTCAACAAGGATCTGAGACATTGTTTTTGTGTATTTTATTGAATTAAAAAGATATGAAATGTCGGTCGCTTCGACGAATGACATAGTATCCGGACTCAAAATAATAATATACTTTTGGCTGTTTCTGTTCTAAATCTGACATCTGCTGAAGATAAACCGATAAGCCGATTTCAAGTATAAATCGTGCCCTGTGGCAAAGATAGGATAGAATCTGCTGTACAGATTGAAAATGTAGATTCCTATCGCCAGTTCTTTCCGCTTTAACAAACCTCTTCAAAATGTCCAACATTTCCATATATTGGAGCCATAACGCGGCCGTTGGGGATCCAGCTAGATTAATGCAATGCTGCTTAATCTCCACCCTGATATAACCTGCGTTTACCTTCAAGCGTAAAGTCTACGAGTTGGATAGTTTTATCCGTCCAGCTATGAAAACCTCAGCTGTTGACGCGAATATTAGATCCCTCAACCGGACATGGCTCTCTAAGGTCACGGAGGTTCTCATCGACCATTACCAAACCACACTTCAAGAGAAGCTCACCACCATCCGTGCCAAGTCCTTATCACCACCTGCCGTCGACCGCATCATTTCCCATGCCCTTTCCTGGGCCCGTCGTTCCTATGGGAAACGTCTTACTCAAGCTGTTGTTACCAAATTCTACCAAACCATCAACGAGACCAAGGCCAAAGTTACCATATCCCTACCCACTGAAATGGACATTGATACACCAGTACCAACTCGAGTCGCCACCCTATCGAACCAAACACCTAAACGAGCCAGAAGTTCACCAACTCCAAGTCCGGCAGACGTAGGTAAACGCTCACGTAGAGAGGGCACCCCTCTTCTTTTTTCTCTTTCAGATTCATCTTCTTCCGATTCATCTCCCTCCTCTAAATCGTCCGCAACACCATCCGAATCTTCACCACGTGACCCAGGTTCTGCCAATCTTTCTCTGTTCTGTGCCTATTTAGACCAGCAAACCACCCCGCATTCCTCAACCGAACCAAGCCGTGTATCTCCTCCTCGAACCAGATCCCATTCCACACCCAATGCTGCATTCCTAACAACTACCAAACCAGTACCAATCTCCCCGTCTACTACCATTGTATCCGCTACCAAGCCCTTCTACCACAAGACCAATAACAAGTCATCATGGAATCTACCTGCCGTACAGAAATCTACCGTAATTATTGGATCCTCTAACCTGAACCGTATTACCAAAACTATTTCAGACACAGAAATACATGCGTACCCTGGTGCCCAGATCAATCACATCCAGTCCATCCTTGAATCCTTCGAGCATGATCCCGTACCAAATACCGTTATCCTTCATGTAGGCCTCAACAATCGCGACAATTTACCAAAGACTTCATTCAACCAAGCCCAGAAATTACTTTCCACAGCCAAACTGACCTTCCCCAACTCCAAGATCATCTTCACGTGTATACCCGTATCCAGTAGAATCTCGAAGAAAGCTCAACAAAATCTCAAGACCTTCAACAATATGATGATTGAATCCAATACCACCGACTCGACAATCTTACCACCTTATGCAGAAGAATTCGAACCAGTTGATGACCTGCATTGGTCTCCAGAAACAGCAAACGATATTTATTTGTTTTGGATACGCCAGCTTCAAGCACCGAGTAAGTCTTTAAACTAATTACTGGGGATAAGAACACTGAGAGGTCGCCGCTAGGCCAAACTGTTGATAACTTGAGCCAAAAAATTCTCACACCCCTTCAGCACTCAATCTTAGACCGTGGACTTAAGTTTATTCCGACACCGAAGGTAACCAACATTGATTATCTTCGACCTTCTATTGACCGATTTCAACGTAATCTCAGTTGCACATATTTTTTCCGAAACCACCCCCCACGTGGTGCTAGAACAATGTTTATTCCTAAATCCACGTGGAAACCACCCCAAGCCGCCATCCATCCTGAAATATTGAAAGTATTTGAAAGCATGAATAGTCAAACGTCAAGTATCTCCGTAACGCACGAAAAGCCTAATCTCACACGAGTAGAACGCGAATCCTTAAATTTACTTAAAAAAGATGAAAGCATTGTTATTAAGAAAAGTGACAAAGGCTCATGTTGTGTAATTTTAAATAGGGAGGACTATATTTCAGAAGCAGAAAATCAACTAAATAATCCTAATCATTATGCCATTTTGCCAGAACCATTTTTTAAAGAAACTGCTAATATGATTAACAATATTCTTCGCAATTTAGTTCAAACAAGTTTTCTTAAAGAGAAACAATATGACTATCTGTCTGCCAAATCCGACTGTCGTGAGAGACACTTATACACTTTACCTAAGATCCACAAGAATCCAAGCAAGGAGTGGTTTATCCCTAATAAAATCCCAAAAGGCCGCCCGATTATATCAGACTGTGGTAGTGAGTCGTATGCAGTGTCAGAATACATTGATCATTTCTTACTACCTCTAGCTTGTCAACATACAGCCTACCTTAAAGATACAAATGATTTTGTCAACCAAATAAAAAATCTTCGAGTTCCTTCAAATGCTATTCTGATTTCTATTGACGTGTCATCTATGTATACTAATATCGATAACACTACTGGTTTAATGGCAGTTCGTAAAGCTTTCAATAGAAACCCAGATCCAAATAGGCCCGACGAGGCAATTCTACAACTTTTAGAGATTTGTCTCAGCCGCAACGACTTCACATTTAATAATAAAACGTATCTACAAACTTCAGGAACAGCTATGGGCAAACGATTCGCCCCTTCATACGCAAACCTTTTTATGGCAGAGTGGGAACGAGAGGTATTGCCCCTTTGTCCATTTGACCCACTTTTTTATAAACGATTTTTGGACGATATTTTCATTGTTTGGACTCATTCTATAGAACAGTTTTGGGAATTCTTTGGAATCCTCAACAACCACCATCCGTCCATCAAACTAACCGCCAACGTCAGTCACAAAAGCATAGATTTCCTCGATACCACTGTCTTCAAAGGAGATTCCATAGAAGAAACGAATAAACTAGATATTAAGGTGTATTTTAAAGAAACCGATACTCATCAACTCCTACACAAGAGCTCATTTCATCCAAAACATACCTTCTCTGGTATAATTAAGTCACAAGTCCTACGATTCCATCGAATTTGCACAAGACCTTCAGATTTCAACCAAGCCTGTACGATTGTCTTCTCAAAATTGAAAGAGCGTGGATACTCTAAACGATTTTTACGAAACATAAAAAGTACCACTCTAGCTCAGATAGCAGCTAAAAATAGACTTTATGACGAAGCGCCAGCAGGCTTAAGGAGTGCCCCATGTTTGTCAAGTAGATGTAAAACATGTCCCTTTATATCAGAAACTCACTATTTTTTAAGTAACTTTACGAATAAAAGGTACCCGATCCAGGAGCATCTAACATGTCAAAACTCGAATGTAATATATTTAATCTCTTGTAAGAAATGCCCCAAACAATATGTAGGAGAAACTAAGAATAATTTACGCACTCGTTTTAATGGCCACAGATCAGATATCAAATTAAAGAAAGACAAGCCTGTATCTAATCATTTTAATCTTGACGACCATTCAATAGACGATCTCACCTTAACCCCAATTGAGCGCATAGACATTGACTTGCCTGAAGATGAAACTACGAAATTCCGTCAATCTAGGGAAGCCCATTGGATTGAGACATTGAATACAGCAAGACCTATAGGACTAAATATTCACCATACTGCAGGCATAGCCCCCTTTGTTGTCCCGTTCAATACAACCAGCAATCGAGTAAGCAAGATAGTTCATGCCCACTACAAGAGTCTTCAAGAGAAATTCCCTCATGTCTATAAGCAGAAAATGATAGTTGCGTATTCTAAAAATAAGAACTTTAATGACAATCTTGTTCATAGCAATCTAAAAACCATCGATCCATAACAGATACTATACTGCTCGCCCTTCGGGCGAGCTATTTTTTCTAATTTCAGATCAGAAGAAAAAACTCCAGAAGATCCAGACCATTTACTCCAATCTCTCAATAAAGTATTTGTTCCACCCTAGGCCTGTACATTTGGGAGATTCAATCCCTCCCTTCCCCGAACTCTAATACTGTCCGTGCCAGGTCAGACCAGATAATTTATTTTGACTTTGGATATTCTGTCTTTATAATTTAATTCATCATTCTATATATATAGTTATATTTTTGTTGTTGTTTATATTCTATAATTTGCTTATGTATATATTGTATATGTTAGATTATGACAATTGTCTCTCTGTCATGTAACAATCCATCGCTCCATTACCAAATTTTGCATCAGTCCCAATAATATTTTATTTCATGTCATCCAATTAACTTTTATTGATATTGTTGACGTTTCCTTTTATGTAAATTGTACTCTGATAATCCAATCTGACAAATCATTTATGCCATTTAAATTTTATATCTCCATATTTTTCATGTCTATATTTTATAATCCTCCTGTATTGTTTATGTTTTTTCTTTTATGTAAATTGTACTCTGAGATTAACTAATCCTTTAGAACTCGGGTACAATCAAAATTCATACTAATCTAATTTTTGTAAATACAATTCACTAATCCTCAATTGATCAAAGATATGACATGATTCACTCAATTATAAATCACTCATTAACTAATCAGTCTACTACTATAAATTACAATCAAATTTCTCAATAATCACCATTTATCGACACTTGAAAAAGAACAATATTTCGAAAACCGGTTCGTGTCATTTTTGTAAGTTTTTGTCATTTTTTGTAAGTTTTTTTTATTTATTTTTTTACTTTATTGTTATTCATTATCTAAATATATATTTTTGCATTTTCTGTCATCAAAACTCTCATTTTTTACTTTATTCCTCACGCCCGTTTTACTACTTACCTTGATCCCCACATTTTTTACTAGCATATACAAATTCGTACCAGTACAATCTTTATACATTCCCCGACTTTCCTCGATTCATTTGCATTATGTTCCCCAATATCAACAACCAATGGCAAGAAGCAAGATATCGTAACAGTAATCGTCAACCAAATCAACATCACGTACCCTACAATGGCCCAGTATTTCATCGTCCTCCACCACCAATGAATCGCCGACCACCTACCAACCAAACCAGTTATGTCCCACCCCATCGCCGACCTACATATAACCTCGCCTACCAATCCAGAGATAACCGCCGACCTTACCAACAAAGACCACCAATGCATCGACGTCAACCAGTCCCCACTCATAAGGAGGAGGAACCCCTTGTTAAGGTGTTCTTCCAAGTTTTGCAGTGTCTCCATCACCTGGCAATACTGGCTCTGCAGAAGGAAGGCGAACCTGCGTTTACCTTCAAGCGTAAAGTCTACGAGTTGGATAGTTTTATCCGTCCAGCTATGAAAACCTCAGCTGTTGACGCGAATATTAGATCCCTCAACCGGACATGGCTCTCTAAGGTCACGGAGGTTCTCATCGACCATTACCAAACCACACTTCAAGAGAAGCTCACCACCATCCGTGCCAAGTCCTTATCACCACCTGCCGTCGACCGCATCATTTCCCATGCCCTTTCCTGGGCCCGTCGTTCCTATGGGAAACGTCTTACTCAAGCTGTTGTTACCAAATTCTACCAAACCATCAACGAGACCAAGGCCAAAGTTACCATATCCCTACCCACTGAAATGGACATTGATACACCAGTACCAACTCGAGTCGCCACCCTATCGAACCAAACACCTAAACGAGCCAGAAGTTCACCAACTCCAAGTCCGGCAGACGTAGGTAAACGCTCACGTAGAGAGGGCACCCCTCTTCTTTTTTCTCTTTCAGATTCATCTTCTTCCGATTCATCTCCCTCCTCTAAATCGTCCGCAACACCATCCGAATCTTCACCACGTGACCCAGGTTCTGCCAATCTTTCTCTGTTCTGTGCCTATTTAGACCAGCAAACCACCCCGCATTCCTCAACCGAACCAAGCCGTGTATCTCCTCCTCGAACCAGATCCCATTCCACACCCAATGCTGCATTCCTAACAACTACCAAACCAGTACCAATCTCCCCGTCTACTACCATTGTATCCGCTACCAAGCCCTTCTACCACAAGACCAATAACAAGTCATCATGGAATCTACCTGCTGTAAAGAAATCTACCGTAATTATTGGATCCTCTAACCTGAACCGTATTACCAAAACTATTTCAGACACAGAAATACATGCGTACCCTGGTGCCCAGATCAATCACATCCAGTCCACCCTTGAATCCTTCGAGCATGATCCCGTACCAAATACCGTTATCCTTCATGTAGGCCTCAACAATCGCGACAATTTACCAAAGACTTCATTCAACCAAGCCCAGAAATTACTTTCCACAGCCAAACTGACCTTCCCCAACTCCAAGATCATCTTCACGTGTATACCCGTATCCAGTAGAATCTCGAAGAAAGCTCAACAAAATCTCAAGACCTTCAACAATATGATGATTGAATCCAATACCACCGACTCGACAATCTTACCACCTTATGCAGAAGAATTCGAACCAGTTGATGACCTGCATTGGTCTCCAGAAACAGCAAACGATATTTATTTGTTTTGGATACGCCAGCTTCAAGCACCGAGTAAGTCTTTAAACTAATTACTGGGGATAAGAACACTGAGAGGCCGCCGCTAGGCCAAACTGTTGTTAACTTGAGCCAAAAAATTCTCACACCCCTTCAGCACTCAATCTTAGACCGTGGACTTAAGTTTATTCCGACACCGAAGGTAACCAACATTGATTATCTTCGACCTTCTATTGACCGATTTCAACGTAATCTCAGTTGCACATATTTTTTCCGAAACCACCCCCCACGTGGTGCTAGAACAATGTTTATTCCTAAATCCACGTGGAAACCACCCCAAGCCGCCATCCATCCTGAAATATTGAAAGTATTTGAAAGCATGAATAGTCAAACGTCAAGTATCTCCGTAACGCACGAAAAGCCTAATCTCACACGAGTAGAACGCGAATCCTTAAATTTACTTAAAAAAGATGAAAGCATTGTTATTAAGAAAAGTGACAAAGGCTCATGTTGTGTAATTTTAAATAGGGAGGACTATATTTCAGAAGCAGAAAATCAACTAAATAATCCTAATCATTATGCCATTTTGCCAGAACCATTTTTTAAAGAAACTGCTAATATGATTAACAATATTCTTCGCAATTTAGTTCAAACAAGTTTTCTTAAAGAGAAACAATATGACTATCTGTCTGCCAAATCCGACTGTCGTGAGAGACACTTATACACTTTACCTAAGATCCACAAGAATCCAAGCAAGGAGTGGTTTATCCCTAATAAAATCCCAAAAGGCCGCCCGATTATATCAGACTGTGGTAGTGAGTCGTATGCAGTGTCAGAATACATTGATCATTTCTTACTACCTCTAGCTTGTCAACATACAGCCTACCTTAAAGATACAAATGATTTTGTCAACCAAATAAAAAATCTTCGAGTTCCTTCAAATGCTATTCTGATTTCTATTGACGTGTCATCTATGTATACTAATATCGATAACACTACTGGTTTAATGGCAGTTCGTAAAGCTTTCAATAGAAACCCAGATCCAAATAGGCCCGACGAGGCAATTCTACAACTTTTAGAGATTTGTCTCAGCCGCAACGACTTCACATTTAATAATAAAACGTATCTACAAACTTCAGGAACAGCTATGGGCAAACGATTCGCCCCTTCATACGCAAACCTTTTTATGGCAGAGTGGGAACGAGAGGTATTGCCCCTTTGTCCATTTGACCCACTTTTTTATAAACGATTTTTGGACGATATTTTCATTGTTTGGACTCATTCTATAGAACAGTTTTGGGAATTCTTTGGAATCCTCAACAACCACCATCCGTCCATCAAACTAACCGCCAACGTCAGTCACAAAAGCATAGATTTCCTCGATACCACTGTCTTCAAAGGAGATTCCATAGAAGAAACGAATAAACTAGATATTAAGGTGTATTTTAAAGAAACCGATACTCATCAACTCCTACACAAGAGCTCATTTCATCCAAAACATACCTTCTCTGGTATAATTAAGTCACAAGTCCTACGATTCCATCGAATTTGCACAAGACCTTCAGATTTCAACCAAGCCTGTACGATTGTCTTCTCAAAATTGAAAGAGCGTGGATACTCTAAACGATTTTTACGAAACATAAAAAGTACCACTCTAGCTCAGATAGCAGCTAAAAATAGACTTTATGACGAAGCGCCAGCAGGCTTAAGGAGTGCCCCATGTTTGTCAAGTAGATGTAAAACATGTCCCTTTATATCAGAAACTCACTATTTTTTAAGTAACTTTACGAATAAAAGGTACCCGATCCAGGAGCATCTAACATGTCAAAACTCGAATGTAATATATTTAATCTCTTGTAAGAAATGCCCCAAACAATATGTAGGAGAAACTAAGAATAATTTACGCACTCGTTTTAATGGCCACAGATCAGATATCAAATTAAAGAAAGACAAGCCTGTATCTAATCATTTTAATCTTGACGACCATTCAATAGACGATCTCACCTTAACCCCAATTGAGCGCATAGACATTGACTTGCCTGAAGATGAAACTACGAAATTCCGTCAATCTAGGGAAGCCCATTGGATTGAGACATTGAATACAGCAAGACCTATAGGACTAAATATTCACCATACTGCAGGCATAGCCCCCTTTGTTGTCCCGTTCAATACAACCAGCAATCGAGTAAGCAAGATAGTTCATGCCCACTACAAGAGTCTTCAAGAGAAATTCCCTCATGTCTATAAGCAGAAAATGATAGTTGCGTATTCTAAAAATAAGAACTTTAATGACAATCTTGTTCATAGCAAACTAAAAACCATCGATCCATAACAGATACTATACTGCTCGCCCTTCGGGCGAGCTATTTTTTCTAATTTCAGATCAGAAGAAAAAACTCCAGAAGATCCAGACCATTTACTCCAATCTCTCAATAAAGTATTTGTTCCACCCTAGGCCTGTACATTTGGGAGATTCAATCCCTCCCTTCCCCGAACCCTAATACACCAAAGAAATTATCACAAATTTCCTTTTCATGTAATTGATATACACAAAGTAACCAATCTTATGTTAAAAATTATTCTATAAAGATTAGGAGTAAATGTGAAATACCAATTTCCTTTTAAACTGCCTTTTTGGATAAGAATGATACACGATGACCAGTGATCTGATGTTTTAGGGAACACAAAATCTTTTACGTTGAAATTGAAAATCAAAACATAAAGGAATTTAGATTTTGACAAAATATCTAGAGCATACTTATTTGGTCTTCTTCATGAAAAATGTTATAAATAAAATTTTCTGTGAATATAAAAAAGATATAGTATATTGTAACCCTTCATATTTATTACAATGACTTAATATGCGTATTTGACATTAAGAATTAGAATTGTTTAGAATTTCGTTTAATCATTTGGACAATATTTCCATGTAAAAAAAAATATGATAATTTAAATATCATAGGAAATTTCTAAACATTCAATTGATGCAATTTTTAGATTTTTTCTTTTCAAAAATTATGTTGTAGAAAAAGTTAATTATTACAAAAACTAGTTTTATTGATATTAGAATTCCTTTAACCGAGTCCATGCTCAGAGAGCTGGAAGAAGCCAATTTTCTCTCTGTCACCTACAATTTGCCCCCAATTTTTACCATGACCCTGCCCATTCCCTAAATATCGTTTTTAGAAATAACGCCTTGTTAATATCTATTTCCAGATTTAAAAATTGTTACAAATAGACAAGAGGAGCTGAAGTTTAAGTAGAGATTTTAACTGGTATTTGAATAAAGTACAGCACACAAATCTTACTGAGATCACCAATTAATAAAATTAAAAATATTGCTGCATTATATAATAAAAGTTCATCAAGCTATGAGTTGTAACGCGTCAACAAGGATCTGAGACATTGTTTTTGTGTATTTTATTGAATTAAAAAGATATGAAATGTCGGTCGCTTCGACGAATGACATAGTATCCGGACTCAAAATAATAATATACTTTTGGCTGTTTCTGTTCTAAATCTGACATCTGCTGAAGATAAACCGATAAGCCGATTTCAAGTATAAATCGTGCCCTGTGGCAAAGATAGGATAGAATCTGCTGTACAGATTGAAAATGTAGATTCCTATCGCCAGTTCTTTCCGCTTTAACAAACCTCTTCAAAATGTCCAACATTTCCATATATTGGAGCCATAACGCGGCCGTTGGGGATCCAGCTAGATTAATGCAATGCTGCTTAATCTCCACCCTGATATAACCAAAGAGAGGTTGGTGCACTACATCTGTCCCTTGACAAAGACTATCGTGTAGGTTTGATGCAAAGTCCAAAGTGTTGTCTGTAGCCTCCTGTATTGGTGTATCAGAAAGTTGGATGTTTAATATTGTAAGCCAATGTAGGGAGCACCTGTCGAATGCTTTTGGCATACGTTTTGCGACTCGCATCAGCATTCCATCTCTACTTGCTTCATTAATTCCAGAATGGAGTCTTTCATGTATCATAGGTAACGTTACGTTGTTCCTTGGTACACCAACCCATCATAGTGGGGACGAGATGCCATTTTGCCCTCGCATCTGCCCTTTTTCGGGAACAATAGCTGCAATGCTGTTTCAACTTTGAAATTTATTTACATGTTACTGTCTTCTATTTTGTTTTCTTTTTTACACTCAGAGTCCGTTCAAGGCATCAATCAGTAGCACTCTACTAGGCAATTACACAAGCTTGGATCCCTAACATTAAAATATTTTTCAACCTGACTAATTTAATATACAATATCTACAGACTGGCCTACTTTAAAAAAAACATAATATACAGATAGTGTTAGTACTATTAGTCAGAAGGGGTGCAGTGATTAAAAGCCTAGCACTTGTTATACATACCAATAACGAAGTTCTTATGATTGATTTATCCAAGCTTTGTAACATAAATGATGTTTTTTCCTTTGATGTTTTTGAGAAATAATTTGCTTAAAATGTGTGTTTGAGGAAAACTGTGGTGTATAAACAGCAAATTTGTGTTATTGCATTCTTGGGTAATTTGACATGAAAGCCATATAGAATCTAATAGGAAAAAATGAGTGAAATAACCAACTAAGTTATTGCACTCGCAGTAGCTCCGCCCCTTTTTGGAAAGACATCCCCTTTGCAGACGAAAATGAAACGTGCACGAGCTTCAATTTCATTGGATTAAAGAGTAACGTGATCGATGCTGTCATAACTTTTAAGCTGTCAATCATATTTATGTTACAAGTAATATATACCACGTGACTTACTCATTAACATATTTAAACAAACTCATCCTGACGGATTCGTTTGTTTAAATATGTTAACTCGTAAGCACCGTGGTATATATAGTACTTATGCCTCATCATTGTGTACTTTTTGCTCCATTTTATTGTTAACATAATTACAAGCTCAGTCATACATAGGCCTATACCTAAACAAAATTAGCCTGGTGAATGGAAAACTGAATAGTGAGATTTTCTGTTGGTATTAATACTTAAAACATAGTTATGATGTCATCCTTTGTTGTTTTAATCCATTATATAGGAGAATAGACACTGTTAGTAGATGTTCTGTCCATTATTTAGAAATCTGTCCATTATTTGCGATTAGTAATAGACAGTTTTCTAGATAATGGACAGTTTTCTAAATAATGGACAGATTTCTTAATAATAGACAGTTTTCTCAAACATAAGAGGGCAATAGCAAAATGGGCACCAATGTGAAAAAAAATTATTAACACTGTACACAAAATCAATGTAAAACTTTTTAAAATGTATATTTCACGTTATGACCTTGAGGGTTTTCTTATTTTGATTTCTGGATTATCTTGTTGGATGACTGCAGGCTTTTTTTCCATAAAGGGTACGGTTTTCAGGGGTTCTGAATATAGAATAACTTGTATTGCATGAAAATCACATAATCCGTTCAAATATACCTTAAACTAACAATTTCTCCTTCTATATCCATATTGTGTATTCGCTTAGTCTCACTATATATGATATTCGCTACATGACTATTATCAATCTTAAACCTTTTTCACCAATATATTTGATGCATCCTTCATAATATAAATATTACATCATATTATAGAATATCCAATTAAAGAATGATTATTGTAACTGGTATGTAATTATTTGCAATATATATTATTCAAATCATGTAGAATATTATCATTACCTAAATCCTTGATTGTGTGATAACTACAGTGTCCATTGGAAGACATCATGCTTATTGATATGTAGTTACCACCTCTATGAGTGAATACATATCATACTGAGTTGTTTTAAGAATCTGTCCATTATTTTAGTAATGACATGATGTTTTTGAGATATTTTGGATCTCTATGTTGCTATGTTTTAAGTTTGATAATAGCCTCAGACTGTCCATTATGTAAATAGTCAGAACAACTTCGGGGCTCAGTTGTTCTTTCTATTTACATAATGGACAGTCTTCGGCCATTATCCATCACATACTAACAAATAAAACTGAAATAAAACACAGATTAATACTTAGTACATCAAGTATTAAACCTTTAGCTTCTAACGTGTCTTATAGTAAGACAGTTAAATCATTGTTACCTGACGCCATCTTGGTCTTACCTTACCTTGTTTTGCCGAAATCGGTGTATATTAATTCAAATTGTCAACAAAGATTGTTTTATAGTATATTGATATTAGCCTATTTGTTACACAAACATAATAATATAGTATCAATAAAGCGTAGAAATCTATTGCCGATTTCATCATAATAATATATGCATGGTTGAACCATAGAAATATAGGCAGGTAATGTCAAGAAGGACAAATAAATAGTTTATGCTTGGCACGCATGCGCCGAACTTACGGGTTTTCTCAGAACTTCCAGTTTCTGCAAAATGGCACCTAATTGCCTAACTGACATCAATTCAACTGGCTACCGACTAGCGCCTCGGCGTTAAATGGGAGTATTGATGTTTACACAGTGCTAATGTGAGAGAAAGGCCAAGATAGTGTTTTATTTGGACTAGTTTGAGAGATTTGACATGTTTAAAATTTGAAACATTTTTCGATCATATTGCGTATTGTTTGCTGGCTAAGTGTTTGCTGGCCTAGTGTCTGCTACCTTCAGCCCGGTAAACCTCATTGCATGGTAGGTCTGAATTTAAGCCATGGCATAACAGGTTTTCATGCTTAAATTTAATAATTACATTATTTCTACAGTAACATAGGCCTATATCATTTAGAAATATATATGCTTATCATTACATATCAATTCATAAAATTACAGTTGTAAAAATAGATTTTCTGTGATAATTTGTAATTTAACTTCTTTTGTTATTGTTTACATTAACTATTTTTACGCTGCACCGGAAGTTAATAAAAAATCTCCAAGTAGAAATTCGGTCAACCACAAATTTAAACGGAAGTTCAATATTTATTTGTCCTTCATGGCATTCCCTACCTATATTTCTATGGTTGAACAAAAGATGGGTTTAGCATAAAGATATAATAAAGACTAGAGGGTGAACTGACGTCTTTTTACTATTGAAGCCACTATGGATTGTACGGCAAAAATCGACGTAATCTACACTGGCAGTAAAAAAGGTGACATTCATGCGCCAATAAAAGACACAATTTTAACATTTAATGGCGATTACAATAAAATCTGCGAAGCACTACACATGTGGAAACCATCAATAAAATATAAAATAAATATTTTTATAGATTTAATCAATAAAATAGAACTAAATTAGATTGGACTATTATCGTGAGCCTATCAATATTGCGCTCAAAGCCCGTTTTTTGGGGGAAATTGAAACTAAGGAAAGTTCTTATCTTTTTTCTTTCTGTTTAAAAATTCATTTTGTATAGATTATTAGTATTAAGAAATTGATAAAAAGGATTTTTATACAGGAGAAAAATTTCATTGTTTTTTTTTTGTGCTCATGAAAAAGGATTGTTTCACCGACAATTTTGTATTTTCAATCTATCGGGGATATCATTTAAGTCGACATTAGGTATCTAGGTATCCAATTCTCCAAATTTTCTATGCGCGATCCCTCAGACCTCAACCAAATAATCTTGAAACTCTCAGCCATCTGTCCATATAGCTGTCAAAGGTTGGGAATAGAGTTTCCTGATATTCCATGAGTTTCCACATCTAGCGCGCACAGCCTTTCAATTTTTGGAAAAAAAAATTTGACGGACTCAAATACCTGGCCTGAACTACAATAATTCGTTCGTTCGTAGATGACAAGTTAACGTTCGCTTACAGCAGCAGCTGATATCGCAAACTAGGTAGTAGTTGGTAGTTGGATTGGTTCAATCGGATGGTACTTTGATATTTGTTTGGTAATTTGAGAATTTGTAAGAACTGGTCGGGTGGAATAACGTGGCAGTGAAACTCGGCCCTGAGTAGTGTTTCTTGAGTTACGCGGTCGATAAAAAATATCACTTTTCCAAATATATAGAGGTTTGGTGGATTTAAGTTAGGCCTATAGTCTATGAAATACGTTTAAAGGTACGGAAAATTCCCAATTTGTGTGGTTAATTTTTCTGACCCCCAGCCATATCTGTCCAAATAGCTGTCAAAGGCTGGGGTCGGGATAAAGTCAGCAACTTTCGAACTACCTCGTGGTTATAACTATAATAACCGGTTCTAATTTTATCGAATTTTTACGCACTTTCTTACTCTTTTTTAGAGGTTCCTCTATGCTTTTCTTTTTCATATTTCATCCTACACAGAGCAGGAAAACTGCCAGATGTGTGCCCTTGCTTCTTAAGTAACATTAATTGAATACAAGAACATTTAATTTTTCGCTGAGAATCATAATCCTTTTGGAAATGCCGCGTACAGCGTTATGCATAGATATGACGTTATGCGTATTTTGCCGTACAAACAAGATGGCGTCAGAGCGCATAGAGACTTCAGTCACGTTATGAAGTTCGCCCTCTAGTCTTTATTATATCTCTAAGGGGTTTAGGCCTAAGGGAAATAACTCCTGTAATGGGATATTTCAAATTCAATATTGTTCTGAAGAATAGGAAAATGGATTCAAATTAGTAAATGATGGCTATAATATAATAGCTGATCAATCGTTCAGAAAAGCTGCCCCTACCGTGCCCCTCAAATTAGAATTTATAAGACTTATAGCAATTAAACCTAATCTTGAACACCACTATCTTTGCAATTCCCACTATTATAACATACAGTCCAGCAAACGGACACGTAAAGAAGGCCAACTTGTGTGGTTGTATGGTTCGTTAAAGAGGAACATGCGGCATTTGCTTCGGACAATCATCCGACGGTCGCAAAGACGTGAAATCTTTCGCTTAGCTCATCAGAAATAGTCTACAGAGATTACCGTTAAAATTTGAGCCTTCAAATCCATGTGTATCCATAATTATCCGTGTTTGAAAGTCCCAATGGCCTACTACACATTGAACGTCCCGCCATATTGGAAAAAAAGTTATCCTTCCCGTGGTGCAATAGCGCGGGTCAGGTCATCTATATAAATAGACTACTGTGCAGACCCGGACAAGCAATACAAAGCGAAAGTAACAACAATGGCCGATTCCGAAAATCGAGGAGTGAAAAGAAAAAGAGCGGCTAAAGGTTCGTTGACTGAATCTACAAAGAAAAAGAACATTTGCTGTCATATAGCTCGGAATTTAGGTTTGTTTACTATCACATTAATCTAGACGCAAGTCCACTTCCGCTTGAGCATGCGCATACCGTATTTTCAATTGTAGACTTGGTCAACAAGACTCACAATTTTCACACAGACAGGAGAGGAGACCAGCCGCCGCGTACAGCAAGGGAAAAAAAAATAAAAGTGAATTTTTTAGTTTGAGGTATATTTGAAAGTATTTTGCGATTTTCTTATAGCTTGAGTACTTCTAAAGACTGTTTACATATAACAAAGGCCCAAAACGACTCCTAAAAATGCCGATTGTTCCCCTTTAAGGAAGATAGGTATCTGTCAGAAACTGACTTCTCGATGGAAGGGTCCGTATTTGATAACTAAGAAGATAGACAATCTAACGTATATGGTCAAAAAGGGGAAGACCTAAAATAAATCATATTGACATAATTTTGCCATACAAAGGGATCAACGAACCTAAGTGGATAATAAAATATACGGAAGAACATAGTAAATTGATTTTGAAGGGAATATTATGTTATCCTGAATTAAAAGAATAGACAGCGGAAGTAGGAAATAACGTGCTGCAGAAGAATGGCTCTCCCCAAACTCCTGGATCCGCCCCTGGGAGATACCTTGTAAGACATTTAGAAGTAACACAGCACATTAAGAAATAACAGTTTTTATTGAGTTAAGTTAAGATCCACAGACCTGAAACCCCACGCCAAATTGCCAACACCAACAAGAACTCGAGGAGATGTCTCAAGGAAGTTTATCCGAAAAAAACTGTTTTAGGGTGCTTAATTTTCGGAGATCTATTCGAATGTCGTCAAACCAACGGATAAGAAGTCCAAGGAGGTGATGCCTTTACTTAATGCTGTCAATTCTCACGCCAAGGCGTCTGACCCAGAGGAAGGGAAGGCGGAATTTGGTAAACCGGTTTTATCCTCAGATTTAATAGAGGCAACCTTTTGCGTCTCCGACAGGGAATACAACGGGTGGCATCAGACCGGCATTTTAAAGCAGCCTAGGTTAATAGAAACCCTAATGAGGTGCTTCACTAGTCTCTTTCTTTAGAGGTGAAAGATAGGCAGGAAGTAGGAGATAAAAAGAAGACATGATGATAAAAAGGAGGTGGGAGACAGGATAACGGAAGATATAGAACAGACAGAAGAGAGGATGAACGATAAGAGAGTGGTGGAAGAGAAGAATATTATTGAGAAAGTGGTGGAATAGAATAAGAAAATCAAGAAACAGATGGAGGCCACACTACAGCAAAACAGAAACAGCCACTAAACTGTTAAAGTTTGGAGGAATGCCCCTGTTTCCTGCTGCCCATCGGGAATGGGATCAAGATGAAGAAGTGAATATCACCCCAACCATCAAATGGCCTCCAAAGAAATGAAAAACTATGGACAAGAACAAAAAGAACACTTGGATGTATTTCACATTTACAGCCTTCGAGCTATCGAAAGGAACCACCGAACCACTGGGAGAAGAAGATCTGTTCCTGAAGTATAACCATCTAACATTGGCCGGAAGTTCGCCACACCAAGGATGACCACGTAACCTCCCACGCGAGATACTACAAATACGCTATACTTAGGAATGTAGCAAATGGTCAGATAGTAAACAACGCAGACACATATTTACAAATTTTTGAAGCAGCCAGCGAAAACGGAGATAGATCAGCAGACCACCATATAGAAGACATAGACAGATTGGGCATTGGGACAAGTCAAACAGAAGAGTAAATTCTGAAAATCGAGGAGTATTTTAGACAAGGGTGGGGGAGTGTAATATGTAGGCAAGGGAGGCATAAATCGTGATTTCTTTAAAATCTATCAAGAATTGTGCCATCTAGAGTGTCAACGCGTTTAAAGAACAAAGGCAATAATTCATATTTAATATTTTCAAATTTTTATTGATTTTAAGTAAGTTCATCTTTGGGTGATAATAAACAATTTCAGCAAATTTTGTCAAAATCCATAAGGAATTGTGACTTGTAGAGTGTTATTGAGCTAAAAATCAAACGTGTTTTAAAGAACAAGGGCAACAATGTATATTAAACAGTTTACGATTCTTTTGATTTTAAATAGGGTTCATCCTTGGGTGATAATAAACAATTTCAGCAAGTTTCGTCACAATTCGTAAATATTTGTGGCTTGTAGAGTGTTAACAAGCAATTGTGGACGGACCGACGGACGGACGGACCGACGGACATGGCTGATGGCAATATACGCTTCACATTTTTATGTGGGCGTATAAAAATCACAAAAATAGCGATGCCCCATCGTAATACGCCCACTTTTGTAATGGCATCCAAGTCGTCTGGGAGGTCGACAATAACTATCTGTAAATGAAACATCTGTCGAAAACCGTGCCATTAAGAATGTTTACAAAATTGAACGATTTTTGAGTGTTTACAACTACAAGTTAACAAGGGCAATAACCCATGAAATATTTTTGAATTCTTCTAATTTTCAATAGGGTTCATCCTTGGGTGATTATGAACAATCATACCAAGTTTCGTCAAAATCCATCAAGAAACAAGCTCTCTATCATGTCCACAACATAATCTAAAAAAAGCAAGGGCAATAACCCATGAAATATTTTATCGCTTCGTCAGATTTTTAATAGGCTTAATCCTTGGGTGATTATTAAAACTCACAGCAAGTTTCATCAAAATACACCAAGAAACCAGCTGTCTATCTTCTGCTTAAATTGAAGGCATTTTCAAAATTTAGGCCTTTAACACTTTATGAGTTATTGTCGTTTAACCGCTGTACAGTAAGCACTTCTTAAAACGTAAGCGCTCTAAAAACTAGAGTTTTTGACAAAATTGAATGAAATATGGTATGTGTATACATATTCATAAAACGACGATCAAGTTTAAATTTGAGCAATTTCCGACCGTTAGAAGTGAAGTGGTTGCACTTACCCAAAAATTGTGAATATGCTATTACTCCCTTAGTTTTCAACCTTAAAATTGATGTTATTGGACCCATATCAAAGGGTTTGAGAAAGTTTATCCATCATCTGCTTTGATTTAAGGCATTTTTAAAATTAAAGGGATTGTAAAAAGGTTTTTTAAACTTTTTATGTGTTTTATAGACAATAATGGCATCAATTTGCATCATTCCAATTTTCATTTGGACGTCCGTGGTTTTAGCTATTCCACTTAAAGTAATACGTTTTATGACGTCACTAGAGGAGAGTTACTCTTAAAGATGCATTCCCTTGTTTTCATTGATGAAAATGAAAATGCTAATACTTATATGAATAGAAAGTAGAGGTGCTCTAATGACTTGGAAAAATACTAGTACATAAGTCCCTAGTTAACTTATATTTAACGCTAATTAAGTGGGGGATTTCCTTGTTAGTATCCTAATTTGTAATAATTTAGGGTACCAAAGAGGAACTTCTCGTTATATTTAGCATAATTACGAGTTAACTGAGGACTTGTGAGACAACTGTATTTTTCCAAGTCATTAGAACACCTCTACTTTCTATTCATATTAGTATTAACATTTTTATTTTTATCAATGACAACAAGGGAATGCATCTTTAATATCTATACAACTCACTAATGTCTGCTTTTTATACGCCCACATGAATATGTGGTCGTATATTGCCATCAACCCTGTCCGTCGGTCCGTCCGTCGGTCCGTCCTTCAACTTTTTTTGTTAGCACTATAGAGACTACAGTTTTCATCTTATTTTAATGAAACTTCCTGTGATTGTTAAGATTGATAAGATCTCGGTCAAGTTCGAATTTGAAGTATTTTCGATGAACGGTTTTTGAGTTATTGCCCTTGTCGAAAAATGTTTGTTAGCACAATAGAAGCTAGTTTTCATCCGATTTTATTGAAACTTGGTGTGATTGTTTAGATTGATGAGATCTCGGTCAAGTTCGAATTTGACAGATTTTCGATGAACGGCTTTTGAGTTATTGCCCTTGTCTTTGATAAACCGCGTCAAAAATTGTTCGTTAACACAATAGCAGCTACAGTTTGCATCGAATTTTATTGAAACTTTGTGTGATCCTTTAGATTTAGATCTCGGTCTAGTTGAAATTTGATATAGTTTGAATGAACGGGTTTTGACTTTTCCCTTGACTTATTAAAATCGCGTCGAAATGTCCTTGTGGGGACAATAGAAGTTACAATTTTCAGTGGATGTTGATGAAATTTGTTTTGAGCATTGGGTTTGATAACATTGCAGTCAAGTTTGAAGTTAACAATTTTTTTATATCCAATTTCTGAGTTATTGCCCTTGATTTAGTAAAATAGTTTTTCATCAGCTTTAATATAATAAAACTCTTAATTTAATCATTTCTGACAGCTGCCAGTGGGCGTATGTTACCTTGCCTGGCAAGCTATGTTTTGTGTTTTTCAAGAGGAAAAATTATAAGCAATTTTATTGACCTTGTTTGCCTGGATGAAGCTGTACAGAAAACTCTTTCACTTGAGGACTTCTTAAGAGCTACAACAGGTAGCCCTACATTAGTAAGAGGTATACCACATGGTCTGATACTATTTGATCATGCATCTGAGAAATGTTCGACGGTTAACACATGTGCTCCCTCCATTACCATAAATTCTGTGAAAAAAAGTACAGAATATGACTTCCTTGAAAAAGCTATAATCGATATAATTGTATGTGCACAAGGTTTTGGCATGGCCTAACAAATTGATGTTATGTTTTAATACAGAGTTGTATTGTGTCTTACATTGGCGTCGCCCCTGTCCGTCAGTGAACTTTTTCTTATGAACAGACAACTGTTTTCATCCAATTATAATGAAACTTGGTATCAACATCTAGAATGATAATATCATGATTAAGTTTGAATTTTTGAAAATTTCATTCATTGGTTTTTGAGTAATTGCGCTTGACTTAGTCAAAACTTCTTGGTTAACACAATAGCTAGCAAACTTACTTTTTATCGATTTAAATGAAACTGGGTATCAACATCTGGAATGATTATATCATATTTTATATTATATAAGTTCGAATTTCATTCATCACTTGAAAATGTGGACGTATATTGCCGTCACCCCTGTCCGTCCGTCAACAATTTCTTGTGTACACGATAGAGTTTTCATCCGCTTTGAATGAAACTTCGTATGGGTATTCGTCTCAGTTAAGTTCGAAAATGGCATGATTACAGTTGTCGGTTTATGAGTTATTCCCCTTGACTTAGTGAAAAAAGTTAAAGTAAACTTGTGTACGCGATAGAAGCTAGAGTTTTCATCTGATTTGAATGAAACATGTTATGTGTATTCATCTTGATATAATCTCGAAACAGTTCGAAATTGGCACGATTCCAGTTATCGGTTTATGAGTTATTGACTTAGTGAAAAAACCTTAAAATTAACTGGTGTGTGTGATAAAGGCTAGAGTTTTTATCCAATTTGAATGAAATTTGGTAGGTATATTCATCTTGATAACAACTCTGATGAGTTTAAAACTTGCGCGATATTTAATATGCTGAAGTGAAATTTAAAAATGTAAATGCTCAAGAAGACACAATTCTTGTACAGTACTGTTCCTATATTGTGATATTTTAATTCAGAATCAAAGCTGTCAGTGGGTGTATATTACCTTGTCTGGCAAGCTATCTTTATACATTGTTTGTTCATGTTATGGTTTTAAACATATACATTTTTTTATATGGTTCAGTTTAAGGTATCCAGCATTTGGACATGCTATTGTTTTGGTTAAATTTTTATACATTGCATGGTGTGTATTGGTTTTAAACATAATTTTTTTTTATATGGTTCAGTTTAAGGTATCCAGCATTTGGACATGCTATTGTTTTGGTTAAATGTTTATACATTGTATGGTGTGTATTGGTTTTAAACATTTAAAACTTTGTTTTATGGTTCAATTTAAGGTATCCAGCATTTGGACATGCTATTGTTTTGGTTAAATTTTTATACATTGCATGGTGTGTATTGGTTTTAAACATAAATTTTTTTTTATATGGTTCAGTTTAAGGTATCCAGCATTTGGACATGCTATTGTTTTGGTTAAATGTTTATACATTGTATGGTGTGTATTGGTTTTAAACATATAAAACTTTGTTTTATGGTTCAATTTAAGGTATCCAGCATTTGGACATGATATTGTTTTGGTTAAATTTTTATACATTGCATGGTGTGTATTGGTTTTAAACATAATTTTTTTTTATATGGTTCAGTTTAAGGTATCCAGCATTTGGACATGCTATTGTTTTGGTTAAATGTTTATACATTGTATGGTGTGTATTGGTTTTGAACATATAAAAGAATTGTTGTAATGTAATGGAAATCCTTTAATAATAAAAGATTCAAAATACAGGTTCTGTGTCCTGTTTCTCAAAAAAACTTAAGATAAATTTTGTCGTAAGTTAGGTATGTTTTCAATGTAAAATTCTGCACTTACGACAAAGTTCTATCGTAAGATTTTTTGAGAAACAGGCCCCAGAACATTTATTGTAGATCTTTAAACATTTATTATGGCCAATGTCTTGTTTTTGTGTCAAAAGGCCTGGTGTTCATCCTTGCATTGGCATAAGTTGCATTTCTTATGACAAAAGGCAAGTGGGCCAGTACCAGATCAAGTGGGCCAGTACCAGTACCAGATTTGAATTGCTTGCATTGGTGGTGTATATAAATGTTACAGGTTTGTTAAGTAAATAAATGTCCATCATAAAAATACGCGACACATATATATAAATGAGCAAACACCCACACGACTGAAATTTCAAAGCAACCTTCGTCTTTAAAATGAAGGTCATCTATATTTCAATACAAACATACAAGGTTTTAATTACATCAGATAAAAACTTAAATGAATTTTTTGCAAAGTCATGGACATTAACTCGGAAAATGTTCAGTACAAACAGATCTCATATACAGATACATATTTTCATAGCAATAGGATAAAAATTGTAGTCTCTATCAAGTTTGAATTTAACAAATTTTGACCATGAGAATGAAATGGTATGGTATTCATTTATTCCTTTGCAGAATGTACATATTATTTCATGTCTGTCAATATCATCATGGTGCCCAGACTCTACCTGAAGATTGTGGGTTGAAATATGATATCTACATATCACATATTTATATAATATACATTTATACATAAATGATATTGCAATTCAACGTTTTTGCTAAAATACTGATCTATTCTACATCATACTAACTTATAAAGGTAACAGTGAAGTTATTCTCACGTTTATGTGAAGACATTGTGTCCTAGGGCTTTGATCGTTTTTCTCAAAAAACTTTCATCGAACAATACTTGTCAAAGATCTGATGAAGACAATATCACACAAAACTTTATTCAAATCGGTTAAAAATTGTAGTTTCAATTGAGTCTACAAGTCAATTTAAACATATTTTAATGAAGTCAAGGGCAATAAGTAATAAACCATTCACCGAAAATTACTTGAGATTGACCTCGTCTAAGATCTCATGAATACAATAATATCACACCAAACATTATTCAAATTGGTTGCAAGTTGCGCTCACAAGTCACAGCCAATTGTGGACAGACAGACCGGCTACAGGACAGGAGTGACGACAATATTCGACCACATAACATGTGAGCGTGTAAAAAGTGTCAGTTATCATTATTATTCATGTCAATTGAATGTAATAATTCAAGAATTTCAATATATATGTCCACACCCAAGTTATCAGATGGTCTCAAACAATCAATGGAGTTTCTCAGTAATTGCAAGTTCTCAGGGGTCAAACCAAAAGTTGTATCAGGCACATTAACCACTTCAGTATCAATTGGTATAACATCCTCAGGAGCAGTACCATATAACTCCACTGATTCCTGTAATAAAATGGAACAAAATTATACTTATTTTTAAACTAAACTCCACGTTTCATAGATGTAATGGTACTAGTATTTATCTATCCAATATGCAATCTTATCTAACCAAAATCAACAAATACTGACTCAACAATAAATATGTTTGTTCGAAATGTTCTATTGGAAACAACTTTTGATGCCAGTATATCTGGCTTTCTGAACGCCCATATGGGTGATATATTGCTGTCACCCTGTCTGTCAGCCTGTCCACAATTATTTACTGATTTTGATGAAACTTGCTGAAATCGTTTATGATCACCCAAGGATGAACCCTATTGAAAATCGATGAAATCAAAAAATATTTTATGTTAATTATTTCCCTTGTTCGAGAAAGCAAAATATCGTAAAAATACTGTTTGTCAAGCATTTTAGTCTGATTCTTTTCGAGCTTGCTTTAGGTTGTAATTTTTAAAATTGCTTGTTCAAAGTCACAATCTTTTATGAACCCATCGAAAATCAGAAAAATATTTAATGAGTTATTGCCCTTGTTCTTCAAAACACGTTCGATTTAAGCTCGTTAACACTTCACAATTCTTGTACAATACTGTTCCAAGTACTGTGATAATATTATATTATATTACCTTGCCTGGCAAGCTGTCTTGATATTAGTGTAACAAACCCTTCTACAGAAATGAAAGTAAATATTTTCACTGTTCACTGACCTGAGACAAAATGTCATTTATCATGCCTCTTGTCCAAATTTGAAATGGCGTTTGATTCCTTTCTTTTCGTAGACTTCTGTGAGAAAATGCAAGACGAAATTCATCAAGACTTCTTTGTATCCTTGGAGTGAAAGTAAGATGGAGGGCAGCTAGGTGAAGTTCATTTGTTGGTTGTAATATGTTACTGACTTCCATGTAACAGAAAATGTTATAATACAAACCAATACAGCCTTCAAACAAATCTCTCCAAAAACGTTCTATGAGGACATGAAACTGAAAGTTATCCTTGATATTATGTATTTTGAAAAATATAAATAGTCATAACGTGTGATCACACAGTTAGTTATAATCACTTACTATCCAAAAGTACTATTATTCGGTTAGTATCCAGTTAAACAATACAACAGCTAATTTCTTTAAAATGAAATCATATCCCCAATATAACCTACAACTTACTCCTCCATTTCTCAAGCGATATATATTGTATATAAGTGAGACAGGGGAATTTTGAGAGATTGGTTGACTGAAAGGCAAAATCCTATCTGATCGACTGGTGAATTGTAACCAGAAACAATTTACTGAGTAACCGTGTGAGCGCTATTCATAACTTCATTTCATTGTCTCTTTAAAGAGCCATCCACTAAGTCTTGACTTCGCTCTTTATTCTGATAAATAGACAATGATGAGTGTTTGGCAGTTTAATGATCTTGAAGTGATCGGGAATCTTTTGGTAAATGAACAAGCAATTAAATAACAAAAAAAAAAAAAAAAAACATTGCAAGCCAACATGTATGTAAAATATGAAATAAAATATTACCGCTGGTTGTGCACACTTCTTCCAGTAATATGGCTTCCCCTGTTTCCTCCTCTTTCAGCTAACATGAACTCTGCCACACGAACATTCTCTCCCCCTTTATCTGATCGAACTCTCTGTGGAAGACCATATTGTTGAACTGCTGTCAAAAAAGTAGCAAGTACTGTGTCAGCTTTATTGTTTGAATTAACTTGAAGATAAACATGCATTCTGGAATATCCATCCACACCACCATGTATAACAAACCTCCAACTGAAAAATGCAATAAAATGACTCAGACATTGTCAAGAAAACATTAATAACTATTAATATTCTATTTCCTAGTTTTCGAAGCAGTGAAAGAGTGCCTTGATGGTTTGAAGATGCGGTGTGGGGTTAGTGATTATGCAATATGGAAAGGTTTTAGGACAGTCTAATTAAAATCAGACCCTTATTTCGTTTCGTTTGCTTTTTTTTTAATCCGGTTTTTTAACCACTACATTAGGGTCTGGGAACAAGACGCTGTAACAGCCGTTCACGTTAACTTTGACCTTACCTTGATAAAAAATGACCTAATAAACTAGTCTACAGCACTTAGTAATCCTAGAATGCACCTATTGTTCGAGAACATACGAGAACATAATCCCTACGCAGGAGAAGTCAAATATATGATTGGTTAAAATAAAGGTCATTAAGGTTAGGTCAAAGTTAACGTAAACGGCTGTTACAGCGTTTCGTTCTCAGACACTAATGTAGTGGTTAAAAAAACAGATTTAAAAAAAAAGCCAACGAAACGAAATTAGGGTCTGATTTTAATTAGACTGGGTTTTAGGACAGCATTCCCTATTGTTCCGATCAAGGGATGTGGATTCCATTGGGCTAAAGCCGTGACACATAAGGCGAATTAGGTTTCGGTGGAGGGAGGGTTTGAATCTCCCAAATGTACAGGCCTAGGATGGAACAAATACTTTATTGAGAAAATGGGATTAAGGGTCTGGATTCAGGCTTTTCTTCTGTTGTGATCTGAAAGTAGAAAAAATAAAGACTCGCCCGTTGGGCGAGTAGTATAGTATCTGCTAATTAATAATTGGTTTTAGTTTGCTATGAACCAGATTGTCATTAAAGTTCTGATTTTTTGAGTAGGCAACTATCATTTTCTGCTTATAAACATGGGGAAATTTCTCTTGAAGACTCTTGTAGTGGGTATGAACTATCTTGCTTGCTCGATTACTGGTTGTATTAAACGGGACAACAAAGGGTGCTATGCCTGCAAAATGATGAATATTGAGTCCTATAGGTCTTGCTGTATTCAATGTCTCAATCCAGTAGGCTTCTCTGGATTGTCTGAATTTGGTGGTTTCATCTTCCGGTAAATCAATTTCTATACGTTCAATTGGGGTTAGGGTGAGATCGTTTATTGAATGGTCATCGAGGTTGAAATGATTAGAAACGGGCTTGTCTTTCTTTAATTTTATATCTGATCTATGGGCATTGAATCGAGTGCGTAAATTATTCTTAGTTTCTCCTACATATTGTTTGGGGCATTTCTTACATGAAATTAAATAAATTACATTTGAGCTATCACATGATAAATGCTCCTGGATCGGATACCTTTTATTAGTAAAGCTACTCATAAAATAATGTGTTTCAGCTACAAAGGGGCATGTTTTGCATCTATTTGACAAACATGGGGCACACCTTAAACCTGGAGGAACTTCGGCATATAGTCTAGTCTTCGCTGCTATTTGCGCTAAAGTGGAGTTTTTTATGTTTCGTAAAAATCGTTTTGAGTATCCACGCTCTTTCAGTTTTGAGAAAACAATCGTACAGGCTTGGTTGAAATCAGTAGATCTTGTGCAAATTCGGTGAAATCGTAAAACTTGTGATTTAATAATACCGGAAAAGGTATGTTTTGGGTGAAATGAGCTTTTGTGCAGGAGTTGATGAGTATCAGTTTCTTTGAAATATACCTTAATGTCCAGTTTATTGGTTTCTGCTATGGAATCTCCTTTGAAAACAGTGGTATCGAGAAAATCTATGCTTTTAGTACTGACGTTGGCGGTTAGTTTGATGGACGGATGGTGGTTGTTGAGAATTTCAAAGAATTCCCAGAACTGCTCAATGGAATAAGTCCAAACCATAAAAATGTCATCTAAAAATCGTCCATAAAAAAGTGGATCAAAGGGACAAAGGGGTAATACCTCACGTTCCCACTCTGCCATAAAAAGATTTGCGTATGAAGGGGCGAATCGTTTACCCATAGCTGTTCCTGAAGTTTGTAGATACGTTTTACCATTAAATGTGAAATCGTTGCGACTGAGACAAATCTCTAAAAGCTGTAAAATTGCATCGTCGGGTCTGTTCGGATCTGGGTTTCTACTAAAAGCTTTACGAACTGCCATTAACCCGGCAGTGTTATCAATATTGGTATACATAGAAGACACGTCAATAGAAATCAGAATGGCATTCGGAGGAACTCGAAGATTTTTAATTTTATTTACAAAATCAGTTGTGTCCTTAAGATAGGCTTTATGTTGACAAGCTAGAGGTAGTAAGAAATGGTCAATGTATTCTGACACCGCATATGACTCACTACCACAGTCAGATATGATCGGACGGCCTTTAGGTATTTTATTAGGGATGAACCACTCCTTTGTAGGATTTTTATGAATCTTAGGCAAAGTATATAAATGTCTCTCACGACAATCGGGTTTGGCAGATAGATAGTCATATTGTTTCTGTTTGAGATAACTTTCTTTGACTAAATTTCCAAGAATAGCGTTAATCATATTAGAAGTTTCCTTAAAAATTGGGTTTGGCAAAATGGCATAATGTTTAGGATTATTCAGTTGATTCTCTGCTTCTAAAATATAATCTTCCCTATTTAGAATGACACAGCATGAACCTTTGTCACTTTTTTTAATAATAATGCTATCGTCTTTCTTAAGTAAGTTTAAAGCTTCACGTTCTACCCGTGTGAGATTAGGTTTTTCATTTGTAATAGACAGATTTGTTGTTTGGCTATTCATACTATTAAATACTTCTAAAATGTCAGGATGGATGGCGGCCTTGGGCGGTTTCCACGTGGATTTAGGAATAAACATTGTTCTAGCACCACGTGGGGGGTGGTTTCGAAAAAAATAAGTACAGCTGAGATTGCGTTGAAATCGTTCAATAGATGGTCGAAGATAGTCAATGTTAGCTACCTTCGGGGTCGGGATAAATTTAAGTCCACGGTCTAAGATTGAATGCTGAAGGGGTGTGAGAATTTTACGGCTCAAGTTAACAACGGTTTGGCCTAGTGGTGGCCTCTCAGTATTTTTATCCCCAGTAATTAGTTTAAAGACAACTTACTCGATGCTTGAAGCTGGTGTATCCAAAATAAATAAATGCTGTTTGCTGTACTCGGAGACCAGTGTAGATCATCAACTGGTTCGAATTCTTCTTCGTATGGAGGTAGGATTGTGGCGTCGTTGGTGTTGAAATCCATCATCATTTTGTTGAAGGTCTTCAGATTACGTTGCGCGTTCTTCGTGATTTTATTGGAAACTGGTATACATGTGAAGATAATCTTTGAATTTGGAAAGGTAAGTTTGGCGGTCGCGATTAATTTCTGGGCTTGTTCTAATGATGACTTTGGTAGCTGGTATCGGTTGTTGAGACCCACGTGAAGGATGACGGTAGCTGGTTTAAAATCTTGGTCGTAACTTTCAATGATGGACTGGATGTGATGGATTTGGGCACCAGGGTATGAATGAATTTCGGTGTCTGAAGCAGTTTTGGTAATTCTGTTCAGGTTAGAGGATCCAATAATTAAGGTTGATTTCTGCAGAGTGGGTAGAGTCCATGATGATTTGTCAGTTGTTCGATGATAGAAGGGCTTGGTAACGGAGATAATGGTTGTCGATGGGGTGATTGGAACTGGTACACAAGTGGAAGGTGGAAGATTAGATAGTGATCGGGACCTGGTACGAGGAGGGGATGGTTTGGATGTATGGCTTGACTTGGTCGGAGAATTCGGGGTTTCCTGTTGGTCAAGATATTTACAGAAGGCAGATAGATTTACGGAACCAGAGTCCCTAGGTGAAGATTCAGATGGAGTGGTAGAGGAGGAATCTGAAAGAGAAAAGAGAAGAGGGGTGCCCTCTCTACGCGAACGTTTACCAACGTCTGCTGGACTAGGTGTAGGTGAACTTCGGGCACGTTTAGGGGTTTGGTTCAATACGGCGGTGACCCTAGTAGGTGCAGGTGTATTCAGGTCAACATCCATTGCAGTTGGTATAGATATGGTGACTCTGGCCTTGGTACTGTTAATCGTTTGGTAAAATTGGGTAATTACGGATTGGGTAAGGCGTTTCCCATAGGACCGACGTGCCCAGGACAGGGCATGGGATATGATACGGTCGACGGCTGCTGGAGAAAAAGACTTTGCGCGGATAGTAGCTAGCTTCTCTTGAAGGGTGGTTTGGTAGTGGTCGATCAGGGCCTGCGTCACCTTAGAGAGCCATGTCCGATTGAGGGATCTAATATTTGTGTCAACAGCTGAAGTTCTCATTGCTGGACGAATAAAACTATCCAGCTCATGGATTTTGCGCTTAAAGGTAAAGGCAGGTTGACCTTCCTGTTGAAGTCTAAGGGTGGCCAAATGATGAAGACACTGCATAACTTGGAAGAACACCTTAACAAAGGGCTCTTCCTCCTTATGAGTGGGAACTGGTTGGCGTCTGTGGGCTGGTGGTCGTTTCTGTTGTTGGTTAGGTCGTTGATAATTTCTGGGTGGGTAAGAGTCGTTGTAGTTAGGTCGGTGATGGGGTGGAACATAACTGGTTGGATTGGTAGGCGGTCGGCGATTAGTAGGTGGTAGAGGTCGATGGAAAACAGGACCATTGTAGGGTACTTGATGTTGGTTTGGTTGACGATTAGTGTTACGATATCTGGCTTCTTGCCAGTGGTTGTTGTAGTTTCGGAACATAATGAAAATGAATGGAGGTTAGATGTGGAATGTTCAGGGAATGTAATTGGGTGAAAGCTGTATATGCTAGCGTAAAGTGTGGGGATCAGGTTATGCAGATAAATCAAACTGGGCGGGAGAAATGATGCAGAATAAAAGCTAGGTGATTATGCAAAAATATATATATTTGGTATTAAAAACGCTAACAATAATGTAAAAAATAGACAAAAAAAATAACAAAAACTTACACAATAGACACGAACCGGTTTTCGAAATATTTTTCTTTATCAAGTGTCGATAAATTGTGAAGACTGATAATTTTGATGGTAATTTATAGGTCTAGAATGATTAGTTAATCAGTGTTTTGATTTTCTAATTAATTGAGTGAATCGTGTCATATCTTTGATCAATTGAGGATTAGTCATTAAATATAGATATTGGATTAGACTGAATTTTGATCATACCTGAGGATTAGATTATCTCAGAGTACAATTTACATAAAAGAAAAACATAAATATGGCATGAACAAAATAAATGAGAACTAATTATGAATTTTGATTATACCTGAGTGACAAGGATAAGATTATCTCAGAGTATAATTTACATAAAAGAAAAACATAAACATGGCATGAACAAATTAAATGAGAACTAATTATGGATTTTGATTATACCTGAGTTACAAGGATAAGATTACCTCAGAGTATAATTTACATTAAAGAAAAACATGGATAATCGTAAAATAGTTAATGGTTGAAGTAAAAAAATATATATATATTTGGACTAAAGTAATTAATGTGTTATATGTACAGATAAACAAGTGTCATAATACTAACATATACATAAAATATTTTAAAACCAAAATGAAAATGAGAATATATAAATACAAAAGGACCCATAGTCAAAATAAATTATCAGGTCTGGCCTGGCACGGACAGTATTAGATTTCGGTGGAGGGAGGGTTTGAATCTCCCAAATGTACAGGCCTAGGATGGAACAAATACTTTATTGAGAAAATGGGATTAAGGGTCTGGATTCAGGCTTTTCTTCTGTTGTGATCTGAAAGTAGAAAAAATAAAGACTCGCCCGTTGGGCGAGTAGTATAGTATCTGCTAATTAATAATTGGTTTTAGTTTGCTATGAACCAGATTGTCATTAAAGTTCTGATTTTTTGAGTAGGCAACTATCATTTTCTGCTTATAAACATGGGGAAATTTCTCTTGAAGACTCTTGTAGTGGGTATGAACTATCTTGCTTGCTCGATTACTGGTTGTATTAAACGGGACAACAAAGGGTGCTATGCCTGCAAAATGATGAATATTGAGTCCTATAGGTCTTGCTGTATTCAATGTCTCAATCCAGTAGGCTTCTCTGGATTGTCTGAATTTGGTGGTTTCATCTTCCGGTAAATCAATTTCTATACGTTCAATTGGGGTTAGGGTGAGATCGTTTATTGAATGGTCATCGAGGTTGAAATGATTAGAAACGGGCTTGTCTTTCTTTAATTTTATATCTGATCTATGGGCATTGAATCGAGTGCGTAAATTATTCTTAGTTTCTCCTACATATTGTTTGGGGCATTTCTTACATGAAATTAAATAAATTACATTTGAGCTATCACATGATAAATGCTCCTGGATCGGATACCTTTTATTAGTAAAGCTACTCATAAAATAATGTGTTTCAGCTACAAAGGGGCATGTTTTGCATCTATTTGACAAACATGGGGCACACCTTAAACCTGGAGGAACTTCGGCATATAGTCTAGTCTTCGCTGCTATTTGCGCTAAAGTGGAGTTTTTTATGTTTCGTAAAAATCGTTTTGAGTATCCACGCTCTTTCAGTTTTGAGAAAACAATCGTACAGGCTTGGTTGAAATCAGTAGATCTTGTGCAAATTCGGTGAAATCGTAAAACTTGTGATTTAATAATACCGGAAAAGGTATGTTTTGGGTGAAATGAGCTTTTGTGCAGGAGTTGATGAGTATCAGTTTCTTTGAAATATACCTTAATGTCCAGTTTATTGGTTTCTGCTATGGAATCTCCTTTGAAAACAGTGGTATCGAGAAAATCTATGCTTTTAGTACTGACGTTGGCGGTTAGTTTGATGGACGGATGGTGGTTGTTGAGAATTTCAAAGAATTCCCAGAACTGCTCAATGGAATAAGTCCAAACCATAAAAATGTCATCTAAAAATCGTCCATAAAAAAGTGGATCAAAGGGACAAAGGGGTAATACCTCACGTTCCCACTCTGCCATAAAAAGATTTGCGTATGAAGGGGCGAATCGTTTACCCATAGCTGTTCCTGAAGTTTGTAGATACGTTTTACCATTAAATGTGAAATCGTTGCGACTGAGACAAATCTCTAAAAGCTGTAAAATTGCATCGTCGGGTCTGTTCGGATCTGGGTTTCTACTAAAAGCTTTACGAACTGCCATTAACCCGGCAGTGTTATCAATATTGGTATACATAGAAGACACGTCAATAGAAATCAGAATGGCATTCGGAGGAACTCGAAGATTTTTAATTTTATTTACAAAATCAGTTGTGTCCTTAAGATAGGCTTTATGTTGACAAGCTAGAGGTAGTAAGAAATGGTCAATGTATTCTGACACCGCATATGACTCACTACCACAGTCAGATATGATCGGACGGCCTTTAGGTATTTTATTAGGGATGAACCACTCCTTTGTAGGATTTTTATGAATCTTAGGCAAAGTATATAAATGTCTCTCACGACAATCGGGTTTGGCAGATAGATAGTCATATTGTTTCTGTTTGAGATAACTTTCTTTGACTAAATTTCCAAGAATAGCGTTAATCATATTAGAAGTTTCCTTAAAAATTGGGTTTGGCAAAATGGCATAATGTTTAGGATTATTCAGTTGATTCTCTGCTTCTAAAATATAATCTTCCCTATTTAGAATGACACAGCATGAACCTTTGTCACTTTTTTTAATAATAATGCTATCGTCTTTCTTAAGTAAGTTTAAAGCTTCACGTTCTACCCGTGTGAGATTAGGTTTTTCATTTGTAATAGACAGATTTGTTGTTTGGCTATTCATACTATTAAATACTTCTAAAATGTCAGGATGGATGGCGGCCTTGGGCGGTTTCCACGTGGATTTAGGAATAAACATTGTTCTAGCACCACGTGGGGGGTGGTTTCGAAAAAAATAAGTACAGCTGAGATTGCGTTGAAATCGTTCAATAGATGGTCGAAGATAGTCAATGTTAGCTACCTTCGGGGTCGGGATAAATTTAAGTCCACGGTCTAAGATTGAATGCTGAAGGGGTGTGAGAATTTTACGGCTCAAGTTAACAACGGTTTGGCCTAGTGGTGGCCTCTCAGTATTTTTATCCCCAGTAATTAGTTTAAAGACAACTTACTCGATGCTTGAAGCTGGTGTATCCAAAATAAATAAATGCTGTTTGCTGTACTCGGAGACCAGTGTAGATCATCAACTGGTTCGAATTCTTCTTCGTATGGAGGTAGGATTGTGGCGTCGTTGGTGTTGAAATCCATCATCATTTTGTTGAAGGTCTTCAGATTACGTTGCGCGTTCTTCGTGATTTTATTGGAAACTGGTATACATGTGAAGATAATCTTTGAATTTGGAAAGGTAAGTTTGGCGGTCGCGATTAATTTCTGGGCTTGTTCTAATGATGACTTTGGTAGCTGGTATCGGTTGTTGAGACCCACGTGAAGGATGACGGTAGCTGGTTTAAAATCTTGGTCGTAACTTTCAATGATGGACTGGATGTGATGGATTTGGGCACCAGGGTATGAATGAATTTCGGTGTCTGAAGCAGTTTTGGTAATTCTGTTCAGGTTAGAGGATCCAATAATTAAGGTTGATTTCTGCAGAGTGGGTAGAGTCCATGATGATTTGTCAGTTGTTCGATGATAGAAGGGCTTGGTAACGGAGATAATGGTTGTCGATGGGGTGATTGGAACTGGTACACAAGTGGAAGGTGGAAGAATAGATAGTGATCGGGACCTGGTACGAGGAGGGGATGGTTTGGATGTATGGCTTGACTTGGTCGGAGAATTCGGGGTTTCCTGTTGGTCAAGATATTTACAGAAGGCAGATAGATTTACGGAACCAGAGTCCCTAGGTGAAGATTCAGATGGAGTGGTAGAGGAGGAATCTGAAAGAGAAAAGAGAAGAGGGGTGCCCTCTCTACGCGAACGTTTACCAACGTCTGCTGGACTAGGTGTAGGTGAACTTCGGGCACGTTTAGGGGTTTGGTTCAATACGGCGGTGACCCTAGTAGGTGCAGGTGTATTCAGGTCAACATCCATTGCAGTTGGTATAGATATGGTGACTCTGGCCTTGGTACTGTTAATCGTTTGGTAAAATTGGGTAATTACGGATTGGGTAAGGCGTTTCCCATAGGACCGACGTGCCCAGGACAGGGCATGGGATATGATACGGTCGACGGCTGCTGGAGAAAAAGACTTTGCGCGGATAGTAGCTAGCTTCTCTTGAAGGGTGGTTTGGTAGTGGTCGATCAGGGCCTGCGTCACCTTAGAGAGCCATGTCCGATTGAGGGATCTAATATTTGTGTCAACAGCTGAAGTTCTCATTGCTGGACGAATAAAACTATCCAGCTCATGGATTTTGCGCTTAAAGGTAAAGGCAGGTTGACCTTCCTGTTGAAGTCTAAGGGTGGCCAAATGATGAAGACACTGCATAACTTGGAAGAACACCTTAACAAAGGGCTCTTCCTCCTTATGAGTGGGAACTGGTTGGCGTCTGTGGGCTGGTGGTCGTTTCTGTTGTTGGTTAGGTCGTTGATAATTTCTGGGTGGGTAAGAGTCGTTGTAGTTAGGTCGGTGATGGGGTGGAACATAACTGGTTGGATTGGTAGGCGGTCGGCGATTAGTAGGTGGTAGAGGTCGATGGAAAACAGGACCATTGTAGGGTACTTGATGTTGGTTTGGTTGACGATTAGTGTTACGATATCTGGCTTCTTGCCAGTGGTTGTTGTAGTTTCGGAACATAATGAAAATGAATGGAGGTTAGATGTGGAATGTTCAGGGAATGTAATTGGGTGAAAGCTGTATATGCTAGCGTAAAGTGTGGGGATCAGGTTATGCAGATAAATCAAACTGGGCGGGAGAAATGATGCAGAATAAAAGCTAGGTGATTATGCAAAAATATATATATTTGGTATTAAAAACGCTAACAATAATGTAAAAAATAGACAAAAAAAATAACAAAAACTTACACAATAGACACGAACCGGTTTTCGAAATATTTTTCTTTATCAAGTGTCGATAAATTGTGAAGACTGATAATTTTGATGGTAATTTATAGGTCTAGAATGATTAGTTAATCAGTGTTTTGATTTTCTAATTAATTGAGTGAATCGTGTTGACTTAAAATAATTCTTAATATCTCCTCTCAGAGGTAATTCTGGCAATTATTGGAAGAACAGAAATTATCAATAAATTGTTTTCAAAACTGATCAATATAGCAATCAACAAAGACAACAGATTTAAATCGGTAATTGTTGTAAACAGGTTAACTGAAAATTTTGTGGACGAGATGACATGTAGACCGGTATCATTAATACATATTGTCCTTATTAGAGGTATAAATTTTTTGTAAATGAATTACCTGTACCCGGTATTCAAATTGAAACTCACCTGATAAGTTTATGATAACCATCTATGTGCCACAAAGAGTTAGGCGCTTTCACTTTGTAGTTCCTTCTCTTTATGGGACGAAGCTGCAATCTTCTAATAAGACAACCTTCAAAATCCACATGCCGCATTGACTTTCGTACTCGCTGCTCCTGGATCCGTATTCCCTTTGATGTTAAATGGGCTTGAACACTTCTGTAGCCAATATCTGGATGATCCATTAAAATATTTGCAACTTCAGTATCAAGTTCTTCATCAGATTTATTGCTATACAAGTCTGAAACTTTTACACCTTCTTCGCACATACGTCGTGCAATAGTGCTTTTACTAACAAGAACGATGTTTGCAATGTCTTTCACGGAAAAATTGCAGGATAATAAATACTCAATTTGTTGAAAAGGAATAGATAATCTTGGACGTCCAACATTTTCTCGTTGCTGTAAAAATAACGAAACCGGATTCTCTCTTGAAAGTCCTGAAATGCGATCCATCATATCCGAGACATTGGTCATAATAAATAAACAATGATCAAGTTGTCCAAGCAAAACATCGTGTTGAGAGTTGAAAGTTGACAATATATTTATCACAGTTTCCACCTCATGTTTATTTTCATCGATATTGCAGTTGGATTCCAACATATGACAAATTCTTCTTATCCTCCTCACACAGGCCCGTAGGAAGCAATTTCATATTGGGGGGCAAAATGTGAAAAAAAAACTCATTCTCAAGGGGGGGGGGGGGTGTGCATAATTCAAGGCTGCTCCTGCCTATATAAAACAATTTTGCTTTCACTGGCCCTAACAACATACCAGTAACTTCTTGTTTTATCTTAAAAAAAATATTTTTGTATTGCTTCAGTCATTAATGTCAAAATTATTGGGGGGGCGGGGCAGATGCTCCCCCTGCCCCCACCCCCCCCCCCCCTGTTCCTACGGGCCGGCACAAGTTCTTGCACGATATCTTCAAGTTGTGACATTTTGCAATTTTTCACAAAACACGATAAAAATATCTCATACCAGAGTTATCTGTTCTTGACAAGGAGCAATCATTGTGATAGTTTAGATCTCGCGAGATTAGAAAATAGGGCTGTGTGCACTAATTTACATATAACCCAGATTTCATGTATTTTTACGCTGTTACGATGCACGATACAAATGCAGAAATACAGAGTACATGTGTCGAATGTCGTTTTCACTACGTTTAATGAGAAAATGCTAATGTTAAATTTCAATCAGAGCCTATATAAACGAGCCTGGTCACTCTGATGACGTACAATGGTTTCCTACGACAGCGCCTCTAGCGGTGGGGTGTAGCTTAGCACAACAAACAGTCTGTTGACATCGCTAAATGCCGTAATTCGGAAAGCCCTTGCCCTGTCCTCAAATTGTTCTTAATAAAACTGCTTAAAACTTAAGTACTACACCAGCATGTGGCTACACTCTCGTGTAATCATGACGATCATTTTTTAAGTTTAACCTTTGTTGGAAATCCTATAAAATCTACCAATTTTTGTTTAGATTGGCAAAATTATAGAATAGGTCTAGGCCTTTATTAATAGGCCTATTTGTCGGAAGTCGAATTTTACAAAAGCGAATCAAAAGATCGGCTTCGAAATAGTAAGGATAATTTGGAATGTTTTAGTAATAGAAATTAAAAATATAATACATAAGTTACATGGATTCAAATCGACCTAGAGGGACAGCACCAAAGGTATTCCCGAAAATGTCTGTGCTCGGTCATTATTGGTTAAAACGAACAAGGTAATTCAAGTTAGTTTTTTAGATTAAGGCCTAATAGTGTTGATTTAATCATTAAAATTGTAAACCCAGAATTTGAAAAATCTTTGAAAGATATGTACAAGCCACCCTGAAAATATTGAATGTAACATGATGCATCCAGACAGCTTTTAAATAAGGGGAAAAGTAGGAAAGCTTTAGCCTAGTTGAAATAAAATGAAATGGAGGTTTATTTCCTACACCCTTTGAGATAGGCCTAATGATGATAGGCAAATGTCATGCAGTGTGCAATGAGGGAAATTTTACCAGGACATCAACATGGGCATAATCTCGTTTTTGATTTCTAACAGTCACTAGATCTTTACAGTTTACAGTTTGTAGGTAGCATACAAAGCCTCTGTTAATTGTCACATCCGAACAACTTTATACAGACACAGCCCACTTTGTAAGGGGAAACCGGTTTGAAAGATTTGATGGTTTAAACTCGTGCTATGATTGATTCCTGGAATTGATAGAAAGCTAGCATGTAAATAATTTAGCGACTCCCAAAATAAAAAAAAATATATTTTTATTTGAAAAGATAGTGGACCACGGCCATATACGCCTAACGAAAATGTCGAAGATGGAAAAAATTTAATCAGGAGAAAACTAAACTTTCTCAAACCTTTCGATTTAGGTCCAATAACATCCATTTTAAGTTTCATCAAAATCGGTTGAAAACTAAGAGAGTAATAGCATAATTTAAGATTTGGGGCAAGGGCAATAACTCTGCTTGTAACGATCGAAAATAGCTCAAATTCGAACCTGATCTTCGTTTTCTGAATATATATACACATATCAAATTTCATTTGATTCCGTCAAAAACTTTAGTTTTTAGAGCGTTTACAAGCAAATGTTGATGGGCGGACCGACGGATTTGGGGCAAGGGCAATAACTCTGCTTCTAACGATCGAAAATAGCTCAAATTCGAACTTGATCTTCGTTTTATGAATATGTATACACATATCAAATTTCATTTGATTCCGTCAAAAACTCTAGTTTTTAGAGCGTTTACAAGCAAATGTTGATGGACTGACTGACGGATTTGGGACAAGGGCAATAACTCTGCTTCTAACGATCGAAAATAGCTAAAATTCGAACTTGACCTTCGTTTTATGAATATGTACACACATATCAAATTTCATTTGATTCCGTCAAAAACTCTAGTTTTTAGAGCGTTTACGAGCAAATGTTGACGGACGGACCGACGGACGTCCGGACGGACGGACGGACAGGGGTGACTACAATATACGTCCTCATAGAGAGATGAGGGCGTATAAAAATAGACACACTTATACAAACTCATTTTTATTTATTTTAATACATGATTATTGTGTCCTAGCTAAAGATTGATGGAAAACACTTTCAATTTTCAAGAGAGACATTTTTCATTGATTATTTCCTCTTCACCTGAGGTGTTAAACTACTGTATACTGTCCTTCCATGTTGGTGCAACCTTGATAAAATTACACTTCACCAACCAGCAGTTCCATTGTATTCAGATTTTGAAATAGTCATATGGAACATGTATACAATATGGTTGTTTTGTTGATTAGACTTTCTGACTCTTTCAGCGAAATTCAACCTTGGTCATTAACTGTAATAAAATCAAAATTTTCAAGTTATGTAACTTTTATATATGACTTTTACCACAGACTTCTATATACATATATCTATACATATCTCCACATGTATGTACTTGAATTTGAAAGATAGGTCTGTGTGAAATTCTCACCTGAAGTTCACAAATTATCTTTTTTTATTTACAGATTCAACCTGACCTCACCCATACTCTTCCTTGCACAATCACACCACTTTTTTCAAATATCTTTAACTTACCTCATTATTTCAGATGGATGCCTGGTCGATACCTTCCTATAAGAAGCAAACATTCTTCAATATTTCTTCATGCAACTTAACAAAAGTTAATGTGTGTTCATTCCAGCATAATAATATCTTAAGGTATAAACTTAGGCAGCCAAAAAAACTCTAAAAATAAAATTACATAATTAATACTGTGTAAAGTTCTACTTTATATTTAGTTGTAGGCCCTATGTTCTATGTTTTGCACCTGTTTTAGCTAAGTTTGGAAGGTTTAAACACCTTGCAATGTTCAAAGAAGAAATTCTTTTCAGTGATGATTTCCTCTTGAATTTCATACTGCATGGTAGTCAATTGAATGCCATGTGTCTTAGAATACATTTTCATCAACCCAAAGACAATCTTAGACTTTTACCACTATTTTGAGCTTCATATTTCAATTCATAAAAAAATGATTGACAAAATGCGATTCAGAATTCAATAGGCCTATGCCATTTTATGGCCAGAGATTTTTTTTGTAAACCCAATCCTCGAATCAGACTTTCTAACCAGCACCTATAACCGTCAGTATCAATCAAGTTATTGTGAAGTATTGCCAATCCCGAGTCCTTTTAATAAAAGTAAAAACATACCTGACATGTTCTTTGTTCGTGTGAAACCTTCAAACGCAAAACAGACATTTCCTTGACCGAAGCTGTGAAAGACGCCATCACTGTCAAGAGATTGTAGGCCCTATGTTCTATGTTTTGCACCTGTTTTAGCTAAGTTTGGAAGGTTTAAACACCTTGCAATGTTCAAAGAAGAAATTCTTTTCAGTGATGATTTCCTCTTGAATTTCATACTGCATGGTAGTCAATTGAATGCCATGTGTCTTAGAATACATTTTCATCAACCCAAAGACAATCTTAGACTTTTACCACTATTTTGAGCTTCATATTTCAATTCATAAAAAAATGATTGACAAAATGCGATTCAGAATTCAATAGGCCTATGCCATTTTATGGCCAGAGATTTTTTTTGTAAACCCAATCCTCGAATCAGACTTTCTAACCAGCACCTATAACCGTCAGTATCAATCAAGTTATTGTGAAGTATTGCCAATCCCGAGTCCTTTTAATAAAAGTAAAAACATACCTGACATGTTCTTTGTTCGTGTGAAACCTTCAAACGCAAAACAGACATTTCCTTGACCGAAGCTGTGAAAGACGCCATCACTGTCAAGAGTTACACCCAACCGCTAGGGTCTATGTTTTAAAATGGCCGAAGGTGAGTGACCAGGCTCGTTTATTTCAATGTACCAGTGATGTAGACTACAATTTTTTGACATTTTCTGCATTGATTTATCATTGTTGCATTCAACATTTTGCAGTAACTTTTAACATTTTGCGACATGGAACTTGTAATATGCATTAGCTACATGGTATTAGCATTACCTACATAGCATATAATATTGACACACATAATATGGAAGCTTCTACGCTCATCTAATCCTGACTTCCGATCTCGATTAAATTCATCGTTCCTTTATGGAAAATCTACTGCAAATCGGAGAATTGAGTCTTGGTAGAGCAAGTTCAAACTGCAAGGGATGAATTTCTGGATTGACCACTTTAAAGATTTAGTAGAAATGGGAATAATGGATTCAGATTTTCACATTCAGTGTTCCAGGTTTTGTTACATGGGGCTGCTACGGAATGAATTGGAAATCATTGTTCAACTCTGGAACACTCACCATATTAGGTCTAGCACTGTCCTCTCCAGGAGGTAAACCAGATATCTTATATGACTGCCCAGAATTAACTGGACATAGGAATTATCTACGACCTTTGAATGTGGAAGACTTAGAACCAATTAACCTCTCATTAACCAAAAACGTTTCCGATTGTGATCCAGTGTATGAAGAACTTTTCAGTTTAATCAGTTTTGACAGAGGCTAGCTGCTTAACACTATAGAGGACATAATTCTTGTTGGATTTTGACAAAACTTGGTATGAATGTTCTTTATCACCCAAGGATGAACCCTTTTGAACATCAGCAAAATCGTAAAATATTTAGTATGAAGTATTGCCTTTGTTATTGAAAATGCTTTTAATTTTTAGCTCGTTAACGCTAGAAGGCACAATTCTTGATGGATTTTGACAAAACTTGTGTGAATGTTCGTAATCACCCAAGGATGAACCCTATTGAAAATGGGTAAAATCAAAAAATATTTAGTAAGAGTTATTGCCCTTGTTAATTTTATGTACGAATTCCTTATGATGTAACCGTTTTCTCACATTTAATAATGAAATCTTTCCCGAATATCCTATCCTTTAACTGTATTTTTTTAAATTGGTAGCCCGACTGTATTCTCCTTAAATAACTGTTCATAATTCATTTCATTTGAGAATGGAAATCACTGCCACTGTAAGTGTATATTACAGTTTTTTTTTTATTTAAACACGAGTAATGCTTGTCTCAGATCAGTGGAAATGCAGTTGTTGTGTTGTATATTCTCAAAAAAATTCTTGGGAATTATTTCGTGTATACTATGTTTGTATGCAGTAAGAAAAAAAAGGGTTTTCTGGTTCGATCTCATTCTTCTTCCATGGTCTCAAGTGATGTTTTAGCAGAAAGTTCTGACCACTTTTTGTTAAATTGTACTTATACATGTATATGCATATAGAGCAAATTTTGTGTAATGAATACCGATTTTGTCAAAGATTCATACAGACAGGAAATCTTTCTCTAAATTAATACAAATATTTTTTTTCTTCTTAGACAACGCCACAATATTGAGATTTTGACAAAATAGGGTAAGCTTGCAGGACTTTACTAAAAGGGAAAATTAAATTGAGTGATGGAGGCTCAGATAACTACATTATCAAAGATGTAAACCGTGTTTAAAATACTTTTAGGCTCACGCCTATTAATTGTATACAGTTATTTCAACAGGTAGATTCAATAGCTGTGGAGATAATTCAGAATACAGATTTGTTAGAACTTGGACTTCATGCAATGGCAGATATAGCAAAGCTGAGACATTTTTGTCAAATAAATGATGATTCTTCACCTAACGATTCCAACCCTTGTGGGTTTGAAACCAATCCAACTTTGGAATTTCTTAGAGGAGGAACAAGATATCCAACAGCAAACACATGCGCATGCATTTTAAAACTTTCGACAATGTATGACAAATATTCAGAATTCAAAAGTTTGGAATTCTAAATGCCATAGGTTTTGGTGTTGCATAATACCTTATCACATAATACTTTGCTTTAATTAGATTAAATTAATTATAGATTCATACATTTACCCAAGTCTTCATAAAGTTGATATAAATAGTGGTCACCAAAATATCTGTCAATCAAGTTAAAAATATATTGGAGTAAAATCTTAAATTCAATATTCAATTATCTTTAGTCATTTTTATTTCTTCTATTGTTTGTCTTTGAGAGATGGTTGATGAACCATTATATTTGGTAGATTTGTTGATATCTTTCTTTCTTTTTTTTAAATCATTAAGGAATGATTTCATTATTTGGATGATTTGAATACACTTCGTTATATTTCCTACATTTGATGTTAAACTTGAGGGCTGACTCAATAAAATTCTGATAATTCCTTATTTAATTTAAGCTAATCAGAAATTAACGTCCGACTAGACGCTCAGATCAGCTCATCGTTGATTAAAAATTGTTTTTGAACTCTGATTAAAATGATTATAAAACATTAATATTATTTTCACTTTAGTCATGGTTTAACTTAAAGGGCCAGTCCCTGTATTTTTGTTTTGTTGCGCCTTACTATTTTCATTTTAGCACCAACTGTTCAATAGTTGCTAAAGCTTCACGATGTAGAGTAGAATAATTTATTTCAGTTTTTGAAAGTTTCTTAGATGCATAAATAATTGGATGTTCTAATCCAGTGTCGTCAGCTTGAAGCAAAACAACTGCTAAACCAGTTTGACTCGCATCTGTTTGCACAATGAGCACATTGGCACTATCACCGAAATCAGGATGAGCCAGTAATGGTTCTGACATTGAGCAAGATTTCAGGCGTTTAAAAGAGGTTTCACATGCCTCAGTCCACTTTTATTGTTTATGAGCTACAATATTACTTAAAAGGTAAAACACGATCTGAATAGATAGGAATAAAACACATAAAATATCCACATAATCCAATACAGGAACGAACTTCCTCCCAAGTAGTCGGAGTAGGATAATTCTGAATAGCTTGTAAACCTTTATCACCAGGAATAATGCCATCTTCTGAAAATTTAAAACCTAGATAATTTACAGAGTCCATGAAGAAATGACATTTTTCTGGTTTTAAAGTTAAACCAGCTTTAAGAAAACAATCTAATACTTGTTCTAATATAAGCAAATGGTTATCCAATGTTGAGGTATGAATAAGACAATCATCTAGATATATCAATATATGATTAAAATTTAAACCACCTAAAACAAGATGCATAATTTTCTGAAATGAAGAGGAGCTACTTTCAAACCAAAACATAATCTTGTAAATTGATAAACCCCTGAGGATTTTTGAAGACCTGTTAAAGGACGACTATCCTCAGATAATGGAATTTGATTGAAAGCAGAACACATATCAATAATACTAAAATACTTTTAGTTCTTAAGTTGCATCATGGCTTCTGTAGATGTTAGTAATGGAAATGTTTCATCAGTTAACTGATTATTTAATGATCTAAAATCTAAGGGAGCCATCTCGCTTCTTAGCTAATACTATGGGTGACAATACATTTGTATCAATAACATTTGAGTCTAACATCGACTGAACTTGAGATTCTGTCTCCTGATTAATTTTTGGATTTGACTTTAGACGACGACCACGTACTTTAGACAAATCAGCTGCTAGCTTTAATTCGTAAGAATGTTTCTTAGCACAGCCTAAACCTGTAAACACATCCGGTTTATAATTATCTAACAAACCAAGTAGTTTGGTTTTATATGAAGTATCAATTGGACCAATATTCCAATTCCTCAAATACTATAATAGAATCCATTTCTGAAGTAGAACTTATTGTTAATGCGGTTGCAAAAGCAACTTGAGAAGCATACACAGTTTTACTAGTGGAATTAGGGTTCATAAGCAATACAAAAGGAATCTTAGAGTTGGAGACACATCGTCCAACAAAATATCCAGATTTGTCTTCAAATGCATTCAACCAGCAATCCAGAATCAGACAGTGAAGGATGTGATACTTGAACATGATATATTTTTTGAGACCGGGGTGGTACAACTGTGGTTCTAACAGCTCGTACTTCTGAAACCAATTTAGAATTTTCAACTAGAAGTCTGGCTGGCTGGCTGGCTGGCTGGAGAAATAGTCACTTTTTGAAATTTCGAAATAATATCCCAACCAATAAGGAAAATATCCTCTTCTGAATCTATAATATGAATTCGTACAGGAACTGTATGTTCATCTATCTGTACAAAAGTGTTTATACCTAAAGATGGAATCTGTTCACCAGAAGGACCTGTCAATACTGGACTACAGGATTCAATATCATAACCACCAGGAAAAGCTTTCTGCATATTTGGAACAGTAGTGCAAGTTACAGCTGCACCAGAGTCAACAGTTGTAGAGCTTGTTAATTTTCCTACAGTAACATCTTTGGTTAGATATGTCTGGTTAAAATTTACATGATGCACATACTAAATATTTTACGATTTTCTGATTTTCAATAGGGTTCATCCTTAGGTGATAAAGAACATTCACGCCAAGTTTTGTCAAAATATTTAAAGAATTATGTCCTCTAGAGTGTTAACTAGCAATAATTCATACTAAATATTTTACATTTCTGCTGATTTGCAATAGGGTTCGCTATTTTTAAATTTTGTTATGTATTTAAATGTCAACATAGAGTGCGTGGTACGAAAGCCTATTAGGGCCAAATTCATTGATAATAATTTTTATTTTAAAGGTGTAATAACAAGTTGTAAAGGTGTACAAGTTGTAAAGTTCTAATTACAAGTTTATAAAGGTGTAATAACAAGTTGTAAAGTTGTAATAACAAGTTTGTAAATTTGCAATTACAAGTTTATAAAGGTTGTAATTACAAGTTTCTAAAGTTGTAATTACGAGTTGTAAAGGTGTAATTACAAGTTTGTAAAGCGACAGAGTTATGCATTCTGATTTCTCACATTAAATTTCAGATCAGACAACTCTTAATATGTTAAATCTGTCGTTAAAGGCTTGCCCTATATGCCCCTATTGCGCTATCGCACACCGATCACTTTCGATCGCGATATCGACACTAAAATTAGTAATATGACAGATTAATGTGTCCTGATTACTCAAATGAAATTTCGGACCGATCAGAAACCTATTACTATGTTGAATCAATCGTTTAAGTGCCCCTATTGCGCTATCGCACATCGATCACTTTCGATCGCGATATCGACACGAAACTTAGTTATATGACAGATCAATGTGTCTTGATTATTCACATGAAATTTCAGACCGATCAGACACCTAATACTGTGTTAAATCCATCGCCAAAGTCTTGCCTATATGCCCCTATTGCGCTATCGCACACCGACCACTTCCGATTGCGATATCAACACGAAACTTAGCAATATGATAGAGTAATGTGTCTTGATTACTCACATGAAATTTCGGACCGATCACACACTTATTACTATGTTAAATCCATCGCCAGTCTTGACTATATGCCCCTATTGCGCTATCGCACACCGACCACTTTTGATCGCAATATCGACACGAAACTTAGTCATATGACAGATTAAAGGGACAGTCTGAATTTTTTTTAGGTCAAAAAAATTTTGCTCAAAATTGTGAAAACTTTACACCAAAATCTGTTACTATGTGCCCTTTAATGTATCTGAAATTGTTAACTAAAAAAAATCCAGCCGTTAATTTTTAAACGCTAAAAACATGCTAAATTTTTTAAAGTGTGTTATGTTTTTTGGCGCTGATAGGAAACTACTGAACGGATTTGAGTAAAATAAACGCCTAATTGTAGAGAAATGTCCCTCTTGTGTATTTAAAAAATTTTCAGCTAGAAATATTGAGCCATTTAAAGGGCAAACACCAAAACTAGGTCAAATTGCTTAATTAACAATAAGTACTCCCTGTTTGTAATTAACCCTTTTAAACCAAATTCAGTCTGATCAAGAAGGTATAGAGATACAATAAGCATACTTTAAAAATACTCTCAGGTAGCATTTACGATTTTTTTGATAATGGAAACTTTTTTAAAAAAAACCAGAATGGCCCTTTTATGTGTTTTGATTATTCACTTGAAATTTCGGACCGATCAGACACCTATTACTATGTTAAATCCATCGCCAAAGTCTTGCCATGTCTATATGCCCCTATTGCGCTATCGCACTCTTAGTAATATGACAGATCAATGTGTCGAAACTTAGTAATATGACAGATCAATGTGTCTTGATTATTCACATGAAATTTCGGACCGATCATACACCTATTACTATGTTAAATTCATCGCCAAAGTCTTGCCTATATGCCCCTATTGCACACCGACCACTTTCGATCGCGATATCGACACGAAACTTAGTAATATGATAGAGTAATGTGTCCTGATGACCCACATGAAATTTCAGACCAATCAAAAACATTTTACTAAATTGAATCCATCGTTAAAGTCTTCTCTATATGCCCCTATTGCGCTATCGCACAATAACTCATAATTTTTGAATACATTATTGAATTTGAAGTATAAGCTTATAACGTTAATTTTAGTTTTAAACATAAGAGTATTAGTTTTCTTGAAACTCGGTGTGAAATCCATTTAATTTAGTAACTGTTATATTGTCACATATGAACATTTAAGCCGTGTATTTATTTCTCAAAATACCTTCAACCACAGGCACTTGTTTCTATCCATTTCAAATTTCAATATTGCAGCGATTGGTCGGGTTATAGGTTATTTCTTTGACTTTGACTTTCCCTTTCTATTTTTGTATGACCCTGTGACCTATGAACCGACTAATCGCTGCAATATTGAAATTTGCTGCTGTACTTCAACCCGGGAAATTCTCAAACCGGAAGTTGTAGGATGTTGGGAGTTCATTGAAAATGAAAACATGACAATTTATTGACACAGATCGTGTTTTGGAGCTAAGGGGTACTGTAAGGGTAAATACAATGCATACCATCGGAAAGAAAAACTTTTCACGAATAGAGTGATGTATGGAACAAGAAATTTCAGATTGAATTGACAGAGAAATAAGGGTTTTAAGCGGAGAGGTGAAAAAAGTAGTTATGTACCTTGATGTAAAAATACGTTGATAGTAGGGCTTCCCTTTGGGATAGAAACAAGTGCCTGTGCTTTCAACGCTTGATATTGAATAAATTTGAAATTTTATTGATACTGATATCTTTGAATTACTAGTCATCAGCGTAATATTCCTATAATATTTAATTTAGTAACTGTTATTTATCTCCCCTCATGTTGGGCTCGTTTGATGTTAAACAATTTAGTTGAATAGAAAAGGTAATAACAAATGACGTGAAAAACAATACACAAATAAGTACAAAATCCAATAAAAACTATATTATACTTGATGATTTTCAACAAGTCCGTAAACATCAAAGATGGGGGTACAACAAACACCACAGTTTTATGACCAACTAGATTTTTTGCAAAAACGATTTAAATGTGGTCACACCCCGACCACCACCAACCAATAAGATGTGTCCTTTGGAAAATAAATTTTATGTTATTAATGGATAAACAATTGTTAGATAATTTGGAAGAAACAGAAGTAAATTCGCCAATTCTCAAAAACGCATGAAAAGCTAATAAATACATAGATTTATATAAAATCTTATCAAACGCAGATAATTGCAAATGTTGCAAAGATTGAACAATTTGTTTCAGTATGACGGGGGTTATTGGCAAACCTGATGTCACACACAGAACGGAGGCGACGGTAGCCTTGCAATGCCTGTTTGAACTACAAAACTAGAAGAGAGAGTGAGACAGTTTGTGAACATAACTTATTGCTGATATAGTGGAATATATAGTGGATGTAGCAAAAGCCTTGTTAAAGCAATATGAAATGGAATATACTACTAAAAAAGCACGACCTGGTCTGCACATGCAAAATTTAACACACCTATCAAACTTTGCTCTTCCTTTAAAGTCACTTTTTTCTTACTACGAAAAAATGTAAGGAGTTGTTTAATTTTGAGATATTTGTCCTCAGGCAAACTGAGCAACATTTTTTCGGAATTAATTTCTAAGCCCAGAAAAGTTATAACTGTACAAGGGGAAACAGTTTTTTCTGGACTTAAAGGAATGCCAATCGCAGTAGCTAAATCCTCAAAATGTTGTAAGGAAGACCCCGGGAAATTGCAATGTCTGCTGGTCCCATAAAAGAACATCGTCAATAACATGCACGCAATTAGCATTAAATTTTGATTCCATTATCCACTGCAAAGCTGTGCTGAAAGTTTCAAAAAGGGCACAGCTGCTGGAAAGGCCCATTGGCAACGTTTTATCAAAATAGAACTTTCCATCGATTTGAAAGCCAGTTAAATTGAAACTATGTGGAGATAACAGGATAATTTTGTAGGCATGTTTAATATCCGATTTAGCCATTAGTGTATTGTTTCCAAAATTTAACGAGTTTTACCGCATCGTCGATTGTTTGATACTGAACAGTAGAAGAAGATTGGGGAATGCCATCATTCACCGAGTCGCCATTTGGATAAGACAAATGGTGAATAATACGGTACTCCCCTGGAGTCTTCTTTGGCACAACACCCAAAGGCGATGCACGAAAATTTGGCAATAGAGGTTTTTCAAAAGGACCAGCAACCCTGCCAGCAAGCAATTCCTTCTTGATTTTGTCCTGCAAAATTTCGGGATAATGTTGAGCAGAAATTAAATTTTTTGAAATTTGAGATTTCTGTTCACCGTTGAAAGGAACTACAAATCCAGATATAAAACCTTGCACTAACAAATTTGTTAAATTGTTTTGATAACCTTGCAACCACCATGCAAGCTTGATAGCATTGATTGGTGTAATGATAGAAAAATTATTATTTTGCATGCTTTTTTGAGGATTTTCCAGATTGATTTCCCGATTTGATATGTTTTGAGTTTTGTTGAGTGGACATTTGTTGGCGAAAGCGAAAAGTTGTTTCATTACATAATTCCATATTTACCACTGACCATGGAAGAGACAAAGGTTTGGATGCCCTCCAATGACGAAACTTATAGTCATAAGAAATAGCAGCTTTATCTCCGGCCAAAAGAGCCAAAGTGTGCACTGTATGAGTATACTTCATCAATCCAGGGGCACACTGTGGCTTCTTCTGGCAATAGATAGCCACATAGCAATGAAAAGATTGAAGCCATATATGGTCTCAATAGACTTTGATTTACATGCTTGTTTTTCAAAGGTCACACCTTTATCAGTTTGAACTAGAGCGAAAGTTTCCTTATTATCAAAATTGTTTGTAGTTAAGGCCATGTAAAGATGACCCAAATCGACATACTTATCGGCCCAAATTTTCTTACTGTCCACGCCCAAATCCAATGGTTTTTCAATGCCATAAGGTATGGAATCGCTATCAGAATCAGAATTCTCATCATTGGAAGAATCGTGATCTGACATACCTGCATCAGTGAGTTTGTCGAATGCAGTAGCAGCAACCTGATGCGTTTCAGAAACAGTATCTTCTTCAGTTTCACTATTGGTAGTTTGGTCTTGTCGTAGAGCGGACAGTACTGTTTTCGCAATATCAGGAACCACAGATTGTACTGCTGTTGTCACAGCTGTATTTATAGCGTCACTGACTTCTACACTCAACACTTGTTCACTAGACCTAGGCCCTCTAGATGTCGGGGGTGTCTGGTGTGTGTCCAGGCCAACTACATTTTCATCTTGTGGTGTAACTGGTTGTGAAGAAATTGATTTAGAACGTTTGGATTTACATCATTACTTGACCGCTTTCCTGATAACGATCTATAATTTACTGATTTTCGTCTCTCTGCCATAGTTCTGAAACAAAAAGAATACAATTGAGAAAAATGCCTAAGAATATTGGAAAGCGGCAAATTTTTGTTTTCCTGTTAATTTTGCTAGAAGGCAGTAAGATTCGAATTTTCCAGAAAATAGTTGACGTTGCCATCACCAGACCAGAAAATGTAGATAGTCTAGTAATGAAACCAAGGCTTATATTTCCTACAATGTGAGGGTGCTGACCATTAGTATTACTGTCCCCAAATTCATTTTTCCTGAGTAGTTTCAGTTTCAGTTAAAAAATCATTGGCATACTGTATATCGGAGTCCAAAAAATCACTGGAATATGGGTATGGCCAGGGTGAACTTGACAGACTGAAGACAGTCACAAAAAATAAACCTTTCACTTTGTTAAGCATCTCCACCATATTGTGTTATTAGGGGGTGTAGAATAAAAAATATTGAGGTTCTCTTAATGCATGATTTTAACAAGCCATTTCCAAAAAACGTGCTTATGACAGGAAGTGAAAAAACTTTAACTGACCCAGAGCTAGCACACATTATAATTACATCAGCATTAAAACAATAGTTTCGTATTTGGGGATAATATTATAAGGCCACTTAAAGTTAATACCCAATATAAGACATATAAGGCCAAACCAAGATGATATTGGGGTCTAATATTTCCAGTTAAAATTTTTCGCTAATAGTCAAAACTTTTAAGGCTCATATCTTGTGACCTTGACCTTGAGTGACCTTGTGACCTGAACAAAAATTGTTGCTCTTGACAAGATCTATCCAATGACATAAATATTATTATAGATGCCCAATGTTTACTTCCGGTTTTATGGCCGTCAGAAAATTGCAATTTTTTACTTTAAACAGCTCTGTCACGTGACCTAATTTACATACGACACAAATAGTTTTGATTCGTGTTATGCTTTATCTACGCTTTCCAATGATATATGACACTATATATTTGAATCATAATTACACGTTTTAGAATTTGAAAATATTCTGCCAAATTCCATTGTAACTGTTCGTGTTTCGTTTGTCTGTCTGCTGGTATTGCCGCGTCCCTTTTAGTTAACCTGCCTGTACACTGGTAGCCGTACGCCCCTTTTATTTGGTATGACTGCTTGTAGTTCTGCACTCCTTTTTATTTCGTCTGTCTGCTGGTATTTATGAATCCATTTTATCTGCCTTTTTATATGAAAATATGTATATTGCCCGTCGGTCCGTCCGTTAACAATTTCTTGTACACGCGATAGAGACCAGAGTTTTTATCCGATTTGAATAAAGCTTGGTATGTGTCTTCATCTTGATAATATCTCGGATCAGTTCAAAATTGGCGCTATTCCAGTCGTCGGTTTATGAGTTATTGCCTTTGACTTAGTGAAAACGTTAAAATTAACTTGTGTATGTGATAAAAGCTAGAAGTTTTATCCGATTTGAATGAAGCTTGGTATGTGTATTTATCTTGATATTTAAATTCCATTGTTACTATGAGTGTTTTTTTTTTCAAAATTAATTTCACAGGTATAGTCGAACAGTTTTTTCGTTCGTCTGTCTGCTGATATTACCGCATTCCTTTTAGTTAATCTGTTTGTCTACTGGTAGTACTGCACCCCTTTTATTAAGTTAACTTTATTAACTTGAAAAAAAGCTATGTCACGTGACCTAATTTGCATACGACACAAATTATGTTTGATTCTTATTATGCTTGATCTACGCTTTCAAATAATATATAACACTATGTATTTGAATCATAATTCCGCGTTTTAAAATTCCATTTCACAGGTATAGTCAAACAGAGTTGTTTCGTTTGTTTGTCTACTGGTATTACCGCATCCCTTTTAGTTAATCTTTCTGTCTACTGTTCGTTCTGCACCCCTTTTATTTAATCTAACTGCTTGTAGTTCTGCATTCCTTTTAGATTGTCTGCCTGCTAGTATTTCTGCATCCATTTTTATACGCCCACATTGAAATGTGGTCGTATATTGCCGTCGCCCATGTCCGTCCGTCTGTCCACAATTGGCTTGTGAACGCAATAGAGTCCACAGTTTTGGTTGGATTTGAATAAAATTTTGTATGTAGGATTATATTCATAAGATCTCGGACAAGTTCGAATTTGGGTTCGATTCGACAAAAATTCACGGAGTTTTACACCCAAAATGTGTTAAAAATGGCTTGAGAACGCAATAGAGACCACAGTTTTGGTTTGATTTGAATAAAATATTGTGTGTAGGATTATATCCATAAGATCTTGGACAAGTTCGAATTCCGGATCGGTTCAACAAATATTTACGGAGTTTTACACCTAAAATATGTTAATAATGACTTTTGAACGTGATAGAGACCACAGTTGTGTTAGGAATTTAATAAACTTTTGTATGTAGGATAATATCCATAAAATCTTGGACAAGTTTGAATTCTGGATCGATTCAACAAGTATTTACGGAGTTTTACACCTAAAATATGTTATAAATGATTTGTGAAAGTGATAGAGACCACAGTTATCAAAAGATATAAACTATATTTTTGACAGGTTATATTTTTGATACGATTTGACACCAATTGGGGAATGCTCTTGGTATACTAAAAGATTTATAAGGAAGGTGGGCGTATATTGCTAGGCAACCACTTGTATTTAGTCTGTTTAGAAAGTTTACTTCCAGTTTTATAGCCACCAGCTTATTGCAATTTTTAACTTTAAAGACCTAATTTACATATACGACACAAATTATATCATACTCTTACCATGCCTAGACTAGACTTTCCAATGATATTGTCATGTCATAGAGGGGGGTCTATTATTCATATTGCCATATTGGGGGGAAGGGGGGAGTTTTAACTCATGATAAGTCATGCATAGATTATAGAATCAAGTAGCTGTGCATAAATACCATGATGTAGCTTTGACTGATAGCCGTTGTTTATAAGTTATTGTGATAAGTTATTGTTTACTAGTTACGATCATTGGTGACGTTAGTTTAGGCCTACCGACAGGTGGAATTTAGGTTGTTGTTGTTTTGTTAGAAACGTTTATTCCTACCTTAATCGGGATTCGCTTTGTACCGCATCCTTGTACGAATATGTAGACCTCAGCTTACAGTTAATAAGTTGATCTATTAGTCTCTTTGTCATGCATTTAGATTATAACGTAACGTAAATTTAGAACTGACTATGGCGGCAACCATGTTTGTTGTCGTGTGACGTGTACGTATGAATTTTTTATTGACATTGGTTAAATAGGGGGGAATTATTGTTTTAGTTCTGTTAATGAAAATCTTGTAGTTATAATTAGTAAGGTTCCTCCACATAGTACATTGTAAATAATAGTTAAGTCTTAAGTAACGTTACTTATTTGTAATTAAGGTACGCACTATATTTTGAAGGCGTAGGGATTTGTGCACTCTGACTTTACGCGGACCTAGGAGTAACCTCTAAGCCTAAATCACTTAGTCTATTATTAATTAATTCTAAGCTTTTACGCTAGGTAATTATCATAAAAAAGAATCATTGTACATAGTAATAGTTTGAGGAAACCCTTAATGGCATAATTTGATATGTTTCCATTGTATTTGTAATTTTAAGTTTTCCTTGTCAGGAATATTTCGCTTGTCAGGAAAAGGTAGTACCTGTCAGGAAAAATTAAGGCTTCCGATTGGTTAATCGGCTCCTCTGAGGCTATATAAGGCCGAAAGCGCTTAGTAATGGCAGATAGCTCTTAACAGGCAACTGAGTAAGACCTTACTCTTAACTATTTCCTGACACGGAATAATCCGGAACGTGTCAGGAATGATCAAAATTACATTTCCTTGCAAAATATAAATCCTGCAAATTATTTCCTGACAAACTAAATCCTGACAAACCAAATCCTGACAAATTATTTCCTGACAATATCAACCTGACAAGCTGCATCCTGACAAATGAGCTTGATAACAACTATAGAACTAAGTATATTCCTGACAAGCTGCATCCTGACAAATGAGCTTGATACAACTAAAAACCGATTCCTGTAATTGAATATGTAAAGTACCAAAGACTGAATATGTAAATTACCAAAGACTATCTCCCACCATTCACTTAATTATTTGTAAATAGATTCTCCGTGGAGGAACCAACTTTATTTGATCGTATTATAAACATTGTTAAAATGATGTCCATGTATTGAAAGAGAAGAGAGACAGAATATACAAAGAGCACATAAATATGTAAAGGACGAATTGTTGTTTATATTCCTCACCCACAGAGATTGTCCGTCAGAAAAGCCTTGGACCCGGGGGTCAACCTGTTACAATATATAACACAATGTATTTGAATTTAATTAAGTCAAAAAACTAAAATTCACGGCTTTGGGTACTCAGATGGCTTCGATGCAGCTGGATTTAAACTCGGAATGATTTCCAAAAATAAAATGCTAATGAGGTCAAGCGGGGGGCGTGTTAGTTAAAAGACGTCACACTCCAATCTCCAGTAGCGCGTGCTAGTAGTGGGCGGAGCTTGTGAGTTATTGACGTCTCCCTCAACTCGGTGTTGAAATGTAAACAATCAAAATTTCCTTCAAATGGCTGTAGAATTGGAACCACGAAAGGGAATCGATTTTTTTTTAGTTCAATATTCATTTCTAAGTTCTAACTTAAAAAAAAAAAAAACGATGAGAAGACTTTTTCTCAATGTCCAAGTCTGGGCTTATGTGGCTTTAATCTACCTGTGTATTGGTGGTGCATCACCCCTTTTTTAGTTGACTCTCGTAGTTCTGCATTCCTTTTTGTCCGTCCGCCTTCTGGTATTTATGCATCAATTTTATTATCCCTGCAAACATACCTTGCAATGCACTTTCTACTGACACACATATGAAATTGAGTGAGTATTTTGACAAGTTTATCTGTAAAACTCTTATCATTGGTTGAAAATGTGACACTTCATCCATGTATCAGGTGGGTTGCGTACTGCTCGGTATCGTCTTCGCGGTTTTAGTTGCAGTGCGTTCGATTTCGAACGCACTGCTTTGTTTTTAGAATGTTTTTTTTTTCGAATACTTCCCAGAGCCCCCAGCCGTAACTACGCATGTTACGTGTATTCTGATACAATTTCGTACGATGAAGTGTGAATTTTTTTTTCTGCAATATGATTGACATGATAATTGAAAAACAATGAATCAAAAATATTTGACCCGGAAGTAACAGATCAGCCGCCATATTGATATGACCAACTTTTGTAAAACTCAAAATGGGGCCTCAGGGTTATTAGCAAAATTGGTAATTTTAGTATTTTAAGACAGCTCAGTAGATTGCCCCAAAAAGTATGCAAATCGATTTTTGATATCTAATTTTGCTTTTTTGTTATTTCCGGTACATTTGTTTTCTGTAATTGCCAAAATTTCAAAGACTTGTAACTCGTGTAGTATTTTTGAATAGGTCAGTCGATTACACCAAAAAGTACGCAATTCGATTTTTGATATTCGATGTTGCATTCTTGTTATTTCCGGTATATTTTTTTATGTAATTGCCAAAATTGCAAAGACATCTAACTCGTGACCTTGACCTTTTTTGACCTTGTGACCCGAAGAAAGGTTATCGGTCTTGACCAGATCTATCTAATGATATATCCATTTTAATTGTCCGATTCTTACTTACGGTTCTATATACATTTGACATTTGCGATTTTTAACTTTAAATATCTCTGTCACGTGACCTAATTTATATACGTCACAAATTATCAAATATTCTTAGTGTGCTTTATCTATTCTTTCATATGATATATATAACACTTTATGTATCTAAAAATAGCACGATTAAAGTTTTGAACATTTTGTGCCAAGTTCCATTGTAACTGTGCGTGTTTTTTCAAATTTTATTAAAATGTTCTGAAAACTTGTGGGTAGATAAACATTTTTATTGCGAACTCAAATCTATTTTCAATATTTCGATATATCTACCGTTATTGCCTTGTAAAGATTAACTAAAATAAAATGTTTGTCTAAATGGTTAAATGATAGTGCTCTCCCTTAAACTTGTAATTGACCTGAGTTTGGGCGATACTAAACTAAAGAAAAGACATACGTCGCCCAAACGCATACAATTATCGTCAAAACAGATGAAGGAAGAGAACTACTATTTTCATAGTAAATCTTTATTAAAGCTATCATGCTGTAATTAAACTAGAAATAATGTTTTAAAAAATAAGTCAAACCATCTGCCATTAATCGCCATATTTACTACTAGCAGTCGCCATACATGGCCGCCACCGACCCACTATATAACAGAGTAAGCTACGCCATTCAGTCCGTTGATCGGACTGTCAACATCGATAATATGCGGTCACTATTAATCAAGCCAATCCTGAAACTATCGACTCTAGTCTCTTTTTGCAGTGCGTTCGATTCTCGAACGCACTGTTTTGTTTTGCAAATGATTATTTGCAGTGCGTTTGATTTGCGTTTGGGGTCTGTTTTCTGTGTATTTGATAGTTTACTGGAATAACGCTTGTAAATGAGAAAAGATTTAAAAAATATGCAGAAAATTAAAAACTATTTACACTTTGGAAAGTTGTGGACCCGTCCTCCCTGTGTGACGAAAAGTTGGACCCGGATCAGCTATCAACATATCTCGTGCAAATTCTTATTCGGACAGGCACAGCATTGAGTAGTCCGAAATTATCTAAACCTACCTACAGATTGAAATAAACGTTTCAACTGAGGGTACCAATCAAATATTTTTGAACTAATAATTGATGTACAATAGAATTCATTGGTTCTGAAATTTTGACATCGTTGTAATATTCCAAAAAAGTATTAAGAGCACTCATTGGTTGATGTTATTTAAGGATTGAATGCAGATTTGTTTGCGTTCATTGGGTGATGAACGCAGAATTTTCACGTGTTAAATCGAATGAAACATGTGAAAATTCGGCGTTCATCCCCCAATGAACGCAAACAAAATCTGGATTCAATCCTTATATTTACATTCGGTAGAGTTCAGGTATCTTTTACCATATTTTAGTGTTAAAATTATAGCTTTAATGGCTATAATGTATTTAAAATTGTAAGAAAGTTTGGAACGAAATCGGCCACAGAAATCCTGTCAATTAACATGACGTCAAAACTTGGATGACGTCAAAAAGGGAGATCGTCAAGGCAGATCGCTCAAATAGTCGACATTTACGTCTTTTATGTTCATTGTTTGTCCAAAATGAGACTTTATTTCATATTAATAAGTTCAAAATATCTTATTTTTAGATTTCTTAGAGTACCCAGGCCGATTTTTGATCCATCATTTGTCTATCTTTAAAATAAAGCAATTTACGTTGTCAGGGAAGATTTTGTTTAGCGACGTCACGGGAGATCACTCTAGAATTTTGCGTTCATCGGTAAATGAATGCAAAATTTTCACAAGGGTTCACTGTAGCGCTTGACAATAAAATGTAAATATTGCCGTGTAAATATTGACTAATCAGATTTCGAAATGTTAGAAACGAAACCGGATTGGTGAAGGATCCGATCAGATATCCTGAATCGTTTATTAACCTTAATGAATGAATCCGTCGGAACATATCTTCAGACAACAGGGACAACCGTCAAGGCAATCTCTCATACAGAGTTGTTTCCCCTGCGGTCCAGATTTCACCTCTGTCACTGTCTGAGCGGTTTTACAAGATTCTTGTAAAACACCTTTATGCTCTATATTTTGCTTTTTAAACGCTTTCCGTGTCTTTATTCCCACATTGTTTTAGTAAAAGCATGAAATATTATTTCATTTGAGATTAAATACAATTTTCAAAACAGTTTAAATGTAAGGACTATATTTTTGTGTAACGCTATCTCATGTTTGAGTAATTTGTTATAGGTATTCATCCGAGAAAACGTCATTATTTAGATGACGTCATAGAGGAGAATGCAGTCTTGATGAAGTTGTCAACACAAAATAGGACTATTTTTTGAGGAGTAGTTGACAGAGATTGAATCTATCCCAGTGTTATATTTAATACGTTGTTCGAGAGTAAGCCAATTTAGTTGAGAAAACAAGTCTGCCGATCTTGCATCAAAGTTCGCGTCAAGGATACTTCGCGCCGCGCGTTTTTGAAGTTTAAATAGAGAGACAAGTTTATTTTGAAACGCATTCCCCCATACAATGCTGCAATAATCTAAATTGGATAAAATGTATGAATTGTAGAATAAGATACGTTGATTTAAATGTAGGTTAATTTTTATTTTATTTAAAAGGTATATTTTAGAAGATATAATGGAGGAAATTTTATTTATATGTTTTATTGACATGTTTTGATATATTATGACCGATCTGCTTTGGTAAATTTGATTGAAATCTTACAGAATATTTTGACATTTTTGATTGACAAGATTTGGCATATTTGGTAAATAAAGACAACTCATTTGATAATAAGAACAAAAGAAATACTATTCTATTATATTCAAGGCATGGAACCGCCATAGGTGCAAGCTCCTTTGTAGGCTTTGGGGGGCATCTTGTACTACAGACATTCCCCTCGACAGTTGGAAATGAAAATAAAAAAAAAGAGCAGGCCCAAGTGAGTGACATTGATGCTACAGTCCTGGCTAAATTATCTCATTGAAGGCCTACACTGCAAGGCGTTTTTCCGTCCTCATTTGCCCAAAAAGGTCAAAAGAGGGGGGGGGGGGGGAGATCTTCAATTCATTTAATATACACAACGTATTACTCATACTCAATTTTCATTTTAAAAAATTTCAATTTGGATCTTTATACCCTTGCCTTGATTCGAGCCGTAGAATTGCGCCCGAGCTAAATTTGATATCATTTTATTTGGGAAATACGGAAGACCTTTTAGCAATTAGCCTATAGCCTGTATTTTATAAATTCTGAGGAATATTATAAATGAATATCATATTCTATTAGTGTTGAAATTAAAAAAGGGGAAAATTTGAGTATCAAAAATAGGCATAATTAACGCATTGACGTAACGTCCTAATAAGAACAGACGAACCGCATAAGGCCATAGGCTAGAGCAATGTAAGTACGCGACGCCAAATAGTCCCATTTTCAAAATAATAATTTTTGACGTATAGTTAAATATTTTTCAGCAGATTTGGGTTAAAATGGATAAATTCGTGTAACTGAACCTCATGGGACGGATTTTAAATATTTAGAACGTTATGGGGCAATTTTAAAACGCGTAGTGACATGTTGCCAGACAACGCCTACAGTTCCTCACCCAATCTCTTACACAGAGTTGTCTTCCCTAGCTTTGGCAGTCCAGATTCAATCTGTCACCTACTCAAAAAATAGTCCTTTTTTGTGTTGACAACTTCATCAAGACTGCATTCTCCTCTATGACGTCATCTAAATAATGACGTTTTCTCGGATGAATACCTATAACAAATTACTCAAACATGAGATAGCGTTACACAAAAATATAGTCCTTACATTTAAACTGTTTTGAAAATTGTATTTAATCTCAAATGAAATAATATTTCATGCTTTTACAAAAACAATGTGGGAATAAAGACACGGAAAGTGTTTAAAAAGCAAAATATAGAGCTTAAAGGTGTTTTACAAGAATCTTGTAAAACCGCCAAGACAGTGACAGAGGTGAAATCTGGACCGAAGGGGAAACAAGTCTGTATGAGAGATTGTTCCTCACCCTCAGCGCAGAACTTTTACAGTGAAGACGCTCTTTTAGAATTTCTAAATGTAATTGGATTTTTTCGGATTTTTTTCTAAATGCCTATATGGAAAATAGGTAGTTTAAATTTAACAACCATAGCTGCAGGAATTGGGGTAGGGGTTGTGGGTGTTTACCTCGTTCAGAAGGTTATACGCAGTTATAAAGATGACCGACAAAAGCCTCAAAAGGGTGAGTATAAAGCTTAACTTTGATGAAGAATGGAAATCTAAATCGAAATTATTTTCTTTCTCTTGTTTTTGTATCTTATTGTTTCTTTTGGACCAAAAAAAACAAAACAAAAACGTTTAGCGTCTAGACTTAATTGGTAGAAAAGTTTCGTTGAATGAAAAAGAATAAATCCAATAAATTTTAGTTAGGTCAGATAGGGATGATTAATTTGCCGGTTTAGTTGCAGAGCTGCACCAGGCTGTTCTGTTTAGGTGGGAAAGAGATTCTCACCCTACATCCAACGATAATGAGCTATTGCATTCGAAACATCTGCAAATGGCAGGGGCCGAGGAGCGTTTCTAAAAGTGAGGGGGGGGGGGGGGGCGGGGTGGAGGGGATAGAAGGGATTAATAGTAATAATGGTTGTTTCTTTTTCCCTCTTTTTTGATCATCTGTGAGATGAAAGTCCTATATTGATATTTACGAATTTTCAGATAAAAAAGCAGTCAATGTTGGGGAATCCACGCTCTTGAGTGGAGCTCCCATTAAAGCCTCGACCATATTTGCCCAATGTTTTCAAACATAGCTTGCCAGGCAAGGTAATATACGCCCACTGGCCAACTGGCTTTGACTTTAAACAAATATATTTGACAGTTACAAGAAAAGTGATTAAGAACATTCACATCAAGTTTCTTCGAAATCTGTCCAGTATTGTGCCCCCTATATTGTTTATGAGCTAAAACTTGAACATGTTTTCAAGAACAAGTGTAATAATTCATAGTAAATATTTTTCAAATTTGCTGATTTTCAATAGGGTTCATCCTAGAGTGCTTATAAACATTATCAGTAAGTTTCCTCAAAATCTGTTACGAATTGTGACCTGTGTAGTGTTTACGAGCCAAAAATCGAATGCGTTTTCAAGAACAATTGCAATAATTCATAGTCACTATTTTTCGATTTTGCCGATTTACAATAGGGTTCATACTTGGGTGGTAATAAACATTATCAGTAAGTTTCGTCAAAATCCATTAAGAATTGTGACCTGTATAGTGTTTACGAGCCAAAAATCGAATGCGTTTTCAAGAACAATTGCAATAATTCATAGTCACTATTTTTTGATTTTGCCGATTTACAATAGGGTTCATACTTGGGTGGTAATAAACATTATCAGTAAGTTTCGTCAAAATCCATTAAGAATTGTGACCTGTATAGTGTTTACGAGCCAAAAATCGAAAACATTTTCAAGAACAAGGGCAATAATTCATAGTAAATATTTTCCGATTTTGCTGATTTTCAATAGGGTTCATCCTTGGGCGGTGATAAACATTACCATTAAATTTCGTCAAAATCTGTCAAGGATTGTGACTTGTAGAGTGTTTACGATCCAAAAATCAAAAGTGTTTTGAAGAACAAGGGCAATAATTCATAGTAAATATTTTCCGATTTTGCTGATTTTCAATAGGGTTCATCCTTGGGCGGTATTAAACATTGCCATTAAGTTTCATCAAAATCCGTCAAGAATTATGACCTATAGAGTGTTTACGAGCCAAAAATCGAACGCGTTTTTAAGAACAAGGGCAATAATTCATGATAAATATTTTCCGATTTTGCTGATTTTCGATAGGGTTCATCCTTGGGCGGTAATAAACATTAACTTTAAGTTTCGTCAAAATCCGTCAAGAATTGTGACCTGTAGAGTGTTTACGAGCCAAAAATCGAATGCGTTTTTAAGAACAAGGGCAATAATTCATAGTAAATATTTTCCGATTTTGCTAATTTTCAATAGGGTTCATCCTTGGGCGGTAATAAACATTACCATTAAGTTTCGTCAAAATCCGTCAAGAATTGTGACCTGTAAAGTGTTTACGAGCCAAAAATCGAACGCGTTTTTAAGAACAAGGGCAATAATTCATAATAAATATTTTCCGATTTTGCTGATTTTCGATAGGGTTCATCCTTGGGCGGTAATAAACATTAACATTAAGTTTCGTCAAAATCTGTCAAGAATTGTGACCTGTAGAGTGTTTACGAGCAATTGTGGACGGACGGACGGACCGACGGATATGGGTGACGACAATATACGCTCCACATTTTATGTGGGAATTAAGGACACAGAAATTTGAGAGGATAAGTTCGGGTTTTGGGGTTCTGATAATATGTAACCGTAATTTTAATAATTTTTTTTTACAGAATGATAGAGAAAATGTCATCAAGGACTGCACGATCTCCTTGAAGTAATACAACGGTGATCAAGATATCTACGCTAGGCGAGCTGCAGCCTACATTCACTTTGGAAGGCTTCAAGAAGCTCTTGGTGGTAAGTGTTGATTGGTCTTTCTACTTTCATTTCAGGAAGGTCTAATATTGCGACATTGAAATTAGTGCTCTGGATGGATGCTTAATTTATGACCTCAAATTAGATCCGCTTTCCACCAATTGATATCGCAGCCTAGTGCTTTAAATGGATGGTTGGTTGGTTTGTTAGATGCCAAGTAAATTTCCGAATCCAGTCAGTTGATATCGTTCACTAGTGCTCTGAATGTTAGGATGATTTGTTGGTAGATTGTGAGCTCGCTTCGAGGTAACTGATATCGCAAAGAATTTCTCTGAATGCAACTACATGTACATGTATTACGAGTGAATATTGACTGATGCAACATGTTATATTTTCAGACTATGCCACCATTAACTATTTAGTTAAAATTCCTGACATTACGATTTAAACAAAAATGCAGGAAATAACCCAACAACTGGCACAAGATAAACTTACAGAATCATTCCAGGTAGATTACTTTTCTTGTGCAGGAAAACTCTGTTTAACCCTCTAAAAACCCTCTAATGACCTGTAAACTGACATCCCTTCTTAACCACGGCCCTTTTAACTTGAAATTCCCTCTAAACCATACTCTCTGTCAACCGGTTCCCCTCCTAAACACACCTTCTGAAACCGACATCTCGCTACGCTACACCCCCTGTAAACTGAAATTATTTTTAAATCATACTCTCAGTCAATCGCTCCCCCTTTTAAACACCCCCCCCCCCCCCTGCAAATTGTCACACCCTCTAAACTTTACTCTCTGACAACCGGTTCCCCGTTTAAACAAACCCCCTGCAAATTGCCACACCCTCATCTCCTTTAACCTGCACGCCCTGGAAAACTTGCTTCTGGTGTTCAAGGTGGCCTTACTTTCAGGTTAATTGAACGCCCTCCACGGTATTACGAAAAGGCTCCTCGCTGACGGTTTCAAGGAGTAACTTTCTCGCTCCAAATATTAAGGGAGATGGATCATTTGAAGGGGTTAGAATTGCAACGACCTAAGTCACTTTATACAACTTTTCAGTAAAAGCAAAAAACAAAAATATCGATATATTACCATCCGATTTTTATGTTTTGTTTTTTATTTTGAAAAGAATGTAAAATATGTCATATTGAGAGAAGGGTTTGATTATAGTCCTAATGTACTATACAGAATGAACGAAAATCAGATTTTGCATGTTTGATTGAGGATAGAAACAACCTAAGTCAGGCTTTTTCAGATAAATAAACCTATGTCCTAGCGGAACATGCACAAAACAGCCTAAGTCAATTAAAAACTGTCGAAAAAAACCTAAGTCATTGTGGTCTGTAGCCTCATTATCTACCCCTGGCACCTAATCTGCTTTTTATAATAGTAGACATGTCTTTTCTGCTTCAAATGGTACCCCACTTAGAAAACAACCTAAGTATGACTTAGGTCGTTTCAATTCTAACCCCTTCATTTCGTCTCAGAAATATTGACGTTTGAAATTATTTTTCGTTACAGTACCATTCGCATCTCTCGCCACCAAAATACGTGGTGAGAGAATTCATTGCGAGGTGTCACAACCACCCGTTGAAGATCATGGATGATTTCAGGGACCGGGACAGGTAAGATTCTCCAGTGTTTTTTCAGTCGATCTTTAGGTGCGGCTTCAGAAGCTTATTAAAAACCTTTGATCTGCAATTGTAAAAAGCAAAGGTTTTGGAAATAACTCATTGGCAATATATTTGAGCTCATTTGAGGAAGTATATCAATTAATAATTAGTAAATATTTCACAATGAAAAGTGGTACCAGGTGTCTAGAAGAGTTAGCATACCCTGCTTGGCGCCACATCCGCCACCGCTGTCCAATAATATTTTTTGTATGATGGCACCCTCTCCTTGAATTTTATTTTGAATTAAAAAATTTGAGTAAAAATCTTAAATCTTACAGAAGTAAGTGTTCAAGTGATATTTATTACATAACACATATCTATTTTATTTCTTTTATTTACAGAGCCCTTGTCGACGCACATAGAGAGTTCCTGGCGGGAAATATATTAGATGCCTTTAACCTCCATCCAAATGATATTGTGGCCTCCACCAATCCGTATAAATACATGCTGCTATTGGCCACAGCGAAGTTGCTTCACGGTGGTTCGGATGTGGCCTTGGCATTACTCGTGCGAATTGACTTTAGGTCTGTTGGCGAAAGGGATCCTTTGGTAAGGGTTAAAATTAATTTCTGAGTGTGAAATGAGGGAAATTTTGTCCGAACAGATGCATTAGTCTAATCTTTTTCGATTTCTAACTGTCTCAATTACTGTTTATTATAAAGTTAGTGTTTATGCTTTAAATCCAACTACATCTGAGTGCGGTTATATTTAAATATGTGTAACTGTTATTGTGTTGTAGCTATCCACCACTATACTGATTCAAACTGAATTTGACAAGACCTGGAGGTGGTTTGCTGGACTATATTTAAATATGTGTTATTGTGTTGTAGCTATCCATCACTATACTGATTCAAACTGAATTTGACAAGACCTGGAGGTGGTTTGCTGACTATATCTAAATATGTGTTATTGTGTTGTAACTATCTTCCACAATACTGATTCAGAGTAAATCCGAAAGACTGGATGTCTCTGCTGGATTATATTTCAATATTTGTTATTGTGTTGTAGTTATCAGCCACTATACTCATACAGACTGCGAGTCTATTCCATTTGGAACAAGCGGAAGGCTATTTCGACCAGGCTTTAGCCATAGCACCTAATAACACAGATGTGTATTTCCATAGAGGAGAGGTAGGTTCACTTCACTTAATTTTCCTTTATAAAATAATAATAATAAACTCTTTACATGGAGCAGAATTAGGTTCAATGGACCAAAGTTATATGGTCTCAAAACACATTCAACCCATGAACAACCAACAACCAATTGAATATTATCGGGTATGCATACAGGGTGCTTTGGTTTACAAGCTCTATAACCTCTGGATATTCATTGAGACTCGTGATATGCCACTGGTATGGAAACTCCATCTTGAATTTGAATTTGAATTTTAATTGAAAGGATACTTGAATTTTTAACAATATTATATTTGGTTTAAGTCATATTGGATTGTCATTGATGGAACATTTTGGTTTATTTCCGGGATACTTAAAACTTGGTGACAACCTTAAAGCCATAGATAATTACAACCACGCTCTCCAGCTGCAGCATGATTTTATTCCAGCAATGACTTCTAAAGCTTTGGCTCGTAAGTATACAAATTTCATTCTGTTAGAGTTTAGAGAACTTGTACTGATGGCAATGATCCCAACGGACTTAACAACCCAATAAACAACTTAATATCAACGGCAAACATCAACCAAATCTGAAATTCAAAATAAAAAATAACAGTTAAGCAGACATTGGTGTAGCTTATATCATATAAAGACACCCAAGAAAATAACTTTTAATGATGCTTAAAGGGGAATGTTCAGCATTTTCAAGGATCGATTTGGGCATTTAAAATATGTAAATATCCTTCAGATTTTCTGGAACTGCCTAAAAATCGCACAATCCCTTCATTTATACCTTACTCTAACAGTAATCTTTCTTGTATATGTGTTTTGTATATAAATATTTTGGACTTTCAAACGCTGATAATTATGGATACAGGGGCATTTGAAGGTTTTGAATTTGAGGGATAGTTTATTACGTATTAGATTAGGTTTTTTGGTCGAACAGTTAGTGAACATATCCCTTTAACCTATTTGTGTTTTTCAGTGTTCCGACAGGGAAAGGTCAATGTAGCACACTTCCATCTTCAACTGGAATCTGAAGCTTTTTTTTAAAAAAATGCTTCAGAAATATCCTGAAGAATATATGATTCATTTCATTTATGCTAAGGTAATTGACTAGATAATTATACTGTATATATATATTGTGTTCTTAAAGGAATACAAAGGACGTTAGTTATTATGAATAACTTTTGTACAGTGCTGTTAACGGAATTGCAAGAACTACAGACATTAGACAGAAAAGTGTCCTAATCGGTGCTATCAATTAATTTCTTATATCCTTGATCAGAGATATAGTATTCTATGCCACCCAAAACGTGTCTACTGAAAAATAACCTGTTCATTGTGATTTCCCCTATAGGTTCTATGTAGCAGAAAGGCGTATACAGAAGCAGAAGAGCATTATAACAAGGCACACCAATTAGCTCCTGATATTGGTGGAATTCTCGCCTACAAAGCGTAAGTACTGGGATCGAGGGAATAGAAGATCAGGGGAAACTAGACTAAGAAAGAAATGAAAGAAACATCTATATTTCACAAGGATAACAACTTAGGTTGCGTAAGGATCCTTTCTCGCAGCTGGTCCTTTTCCAAACCTCTTGGCATTGATCTTTCCCGGACTATAAAGACCTTTATTGAGAACTTCTAATTTGAAAACATACCTCAGCATCTGACGCCCCATATCATTCAGATATTCACCTACAATCAGAATTCAATCGGAAGATGTAGGATTACTTTTTTAGCAACTGCTGTACGAAACAGTGAAACTTTTCTTGAACAGACATACCATTCCCTTTACACTTTACCGACTTGCAAATAAGTTCACAGTAAAGGCAATGTGCTCTAATGCAGCTCATTCGAACTAGATGCAAAAGGCATCTAACTTATTGACTTTCGTGCATTAGATATTTTGTGGACACCAAAATCATTATTTATTTTTTTCATTTCAGAGAAATGTATTTGCTTTTATTAAATAAGGACAAGGCCTACAACGCATTACAGAGAGCATTGAAAGCTGACTACGCCTGTGTTCAGGCGAATGAAAAAATGGGATACATCTACATAGAAAGGTAAGGAATACTCTTAGCGTTTAGACTTTCATATTTTGATTGACATGTTTTGACGTTTTTGATTGATATATTTTTTTTTTTTTTATTGATATATTTTGACTTTTTTGATTGATATGTTTTGACGTTTTTGATTGACATATTATTTCGACGTTTTTGATTGATATATTTTGGCATGCTTTGATTGGCAGATGAGTGATATTTTTGTGAATAATTTTTGCATATTGTTCTTGATCTTTGTTTAATATTTTTTATGGACATATTTGACATTTTTTTTTCTAATATAGGCCCTATTTTGGTATTTTGTGATTTATACTTGTTTAACATTTTTGATTGACAGTTTTGATATACCTTTAAATTCGTGGGATTTTGAAACTTGCTTGACAAATATCTTAATCTTTGTTGATTGATATTCATGTACATGTATCTGGATATTTTTTTCTACAGATAATTACATCATTTTATATATTATATTTCAGAAATCTTCCTGCCAAAGCGGTTAAAATGTTTAGAAAGGGTCTAGAATATGTTATTGACAGAGAAGATTACTTTACTGCGATCAGTTTTTCCATTCACTCCACTGAAAGGGTATCAGTGGATCAACTATCAAAAGGACACAACCTATTTTAGTCATCTCATCTAGTTGAGCCACTGAGCAACGGATAACTGATCGCAGGGCTGTTTCCTAAATTTCAATATCAAGGCATATTCATCAACCAGCAAATCGTTATCTTCAAAACAAATTGTATCAGCCCAAGTTTACAATCTGTTAAGATAAACATAAATAGATAACGATTTGTTGTGTGATGAATATGCCTTCAGTCATTTTCTATATAATTTACCCGATTCACGGACGTGTTTTGGGGTTGAAACCTGTTCATTGTCAGAAATCTAAAAATTTAAAAACAAGAAAGAAAAAAAAATAAGTCAAAAAAATAATACAAATTTATTTCTCTATTTTATTCACTTATGCATTTTTTTTATTTAGCAAAGAGAAAGAATAAAAAAGTAGATTTCACTCTTATCTCTTAGTGATTTTATTCATTATTTAAAAAAAAAGTGAGAGCTTATTTAAGAAATAAGAATTAAAGTGATAAAAATATCATTAAAATAAATAAAAAAAAAAAGCTTTTAAGCTTTTCTGCTTTTACTGCGTGTGATGGATGAAATGTAGGTGTAGGTCCATTTGAGGTCTAGGCCTACACTAAAATTTAACCCGTTTCTTACGGGTTTAATTTATTTTACGTTTTTTATATATCATTTGTTAAGCTTTTACCAATATATTTATTTCTGATTCATACACTTATGTATTTTTTATTTAGCGAAGAGAAAGAATAGAAACTGCTATTTTTAAAGTAGATTTCACTCTTATCTCTTAGTGATTTAATTTATTATTTAAAAAAAAGTGAGAGCTTATTATTGTTTAATATTGTTTTATGTCTTTTTTATATATCATTTGTTAAGCTTTTACCAATATATTTATTTCTGATTTATACACTTATGTATTTTTATTTAGCAAAGAGATGAAAGAGCAGAAACTGCTATTTTTAAAGTAGATTTCACTCTTATCTCTTTGTGATTTAATTTAATATTTAAAACCAAAAGCTTATACACTTTATTTATTATAATAAAAGTTTATTATTGCATACAAGAGTCATCATTTATGAGAAATTTATAGTTGCCCTTACGATTATATCAGTCCGGTTCCCCCTGTCATTGATGCAAGTCGGTGGGAATGACATGGAGAAAGCATCTAGTCGTTGAGGTGGGACAATAAACCGAGGAACCATGTGATACAGTCGATCCCTATCCCTTGAGAAGCTTTATGCCGCACTCTTTGCAAAATTTATCCCATTGTACACTACATAACGTTTGTCCGTTCTCATAAGCACACACAGATGCAGACGAGTCCCATATTTTTGCAATCCGGTTCCCAGGGAATCTAACCCTATGCATCGTATCGACGTTTCTCGAACGCCCTGCATTGATTTACAATTGACTATTCTTTTCCGTTTTCCGTATTCAAACAGGTTAGCGCTTCAACAAAATTTTAACTTTTGTCGCTTACTTTTTGAGTTTAAATTTTGGCCTGTTTTTTCACTTTTGCAATTTGATTTTGATCAATCTGAAATGTACAGACATTTTGATTGTCAACTAATATCAACTTTCAAAATTTCGATATCACTTCCGGTTTTGACGTCATTTGCTTGTAAAATTCAAATTTTAACTTCCGGAGTTTTAGAAATATTTGAAAATTTCTTTTTGAAATATGTTGGAAATGTTCATTATACAAGATATTATTAGTAAAATCCGACCCGGAACTAAAATACAAGACGCCATTGTTATGACTACTTTTTATAAAACTCAAAATGGGGCCTCAGGGTATAATCGGATTTGCACAATATTGGTGTCTATGAAATCTTTAGTCGATTGCAACCAACCTTATTGCAGCGGATTATTGAATTTCGATTTAGACTTTTTTCTATTTCCGGACAAAGAATTTCAGTAATGACCGAAACTTTTAAGACTCATATCTCGTGACCTTGACCTTTTGACCTGTACAAAAATTATTGCCCTTGACGAGATCTATCAAATGATATATTCATTTCCGATTTCTGATGTTTACTTCCGGTTTTATCGCCATTTGAAACTTGCAATGTTTAACTTTAGAGAGCTTTGTCACGTGACCTAATTAACATACGTCCCAAATTTTTAGACATATTTACTATGCTAAATCTGCTCTTTCAAATGATATATAACACAATAAATTTGAATCAAAATGCGCTTTATAAAACTTACAAATTTTGTGCCAAATTTCATTGTAACTATGCATTCTTTTTGGAAATTTGATTTTGATCGATCTGAAAACTTGCAAGTAGATAGACAATTTGATAATGAACAAAAAAATATTTCTTAAATTTTGATATCACTTCCGGTTTTGTCGTCATTTGTTTGTAAACTTGAAATTTTAACTTATGGAGTTATTTGGAAATTTCTTTTTTTGATTATGTTAGAAATGGTCATCAAAAAAGATATAAATGATAAAATCCGACCCGGAAGTACTATGTCAGGTGTTATGTTGTTCTGACTAATAAAAATAATTAGCCTTTAATCTTCATTTAGGTCTGACGATGTGCGAGAGTCTGCGTTGTAGAATTTCATCGTATCATTCCCTCCACGCGTCAAACGACCATAGGCGTACGGGGCCTTATTTGAGCGGGGGGGGGGGGGGGTGCAAAACCGATTTGCCCGACAACTAATGCTAATTTGCCCGACAACGAAATATATATGCCCGACAAGTCGACCCCCACCCTACCCCTAATTCCAAAAACTTCTCGCCATCTGCCTTATTACATCATTTCCGAACGATTTTATTTTATCAAATTTCCTTCATGACAATTACTGGGGGGGCAATTGTCATTTATTAAAAAAATATTGCGTGTCTAAAAACGTTGACCATTAAAATATTAAAAAAAAAAAAATTTATGTTAAAACGACAACTTACGAGCTGTACTGCGAACTTACGTGTATGGAAGTTAACACACAATATTCTGATGTCATTTACATGAGAAGAATTGACTCTGTCATGTGTAGGGACCGCGGTAGCTCAGTGAGTTAAACGCTTGCGATGCAAGTCGGAGGGGCTGACATGGAAAAGCTTCTAGGCGTTCGGAGAGGACAATAAACCGAGGTCCCGTGTGTATTGACTGTACACGTTAAAGATCCCTCGACAGTTGAAAATAAGAGTAGGCTTATGCCGCTGTACTGGCAAAATTTCCCTCATAAAGACATTGCACACTGCATGGCGTTTTCCCGTTAGCCCATATAGGTGCAGAAAGGTAGGACGTAAAACTCCATTCATTTCATTCCTTTCATGTGTATGATGTTGCACAACAACTCAGATGACTTTTCACTACCGAATTTACGCCGGTTATTCCATTTTTCACTACCGAACGTGAAGTGGTTATTCTACTTTTCACACCCGAATATAACCAATTTACATGCCGATGTTTATGTTCTGTAAATTTCGCAGTATGGATTGAAAACGTCACTTTTCACCCATGGACGAAACCGGATGCGCACTGCCCAGTATCGTCTCACGATTCTAGTTTTGATTGATCTGAAAACTTGCAAGTAGATAGACAATTTGATAATGAACAGAAAAATATTTCTTCGATTTTGATATCACTCTCGGCTTTGACGTCATTTGTTTGTATACTTGAAATTTTAACTTTTGGAGTTTCGGAGTTATTATTTGAAAATTTCTTTTTGAATTATGTTAGAAATGGTCATCATAAAAGATATATTTCAGGTGCCATGTTGTTGTGACGTATTTTTTGAAACTCAAAATGGGACCTTAGAGGATAATCGGATTTGCATAATATCGGTGTATATGAAATCCTAAGTCGATGGCCAACAACCTTATGGCAACTGAATTTTTCATTTCGATTTCTTTATATTTCTGGAACAAGAATTTTAGTAACGACTGAAAATTTCAAGGCTTATATTCTATATCTATTAGTTCAGATGACCAGGAATTTTTTTTTAGCCTTTAATCATCGTTTAGGTGTAACACACCGAGAGAGGATCATTCTAGGCTGCCATTTCTGACGACATGTGGGAGTCTCTGTTGTTGTGTTACAACGTATCATCTCATCAGCACTTCAAACGATTCATGATCAGTGTACAACTAGAAAGTCACAAGATACCATATTGTTTTTTTTAACGCTTCTCACTGGTCAATGTTTTGATATAATGTACAACGAACGCAGCATTTTAAAATTATTATTTTTTTTTTAATATCACAAAATTAAAATACAACAAAATTTTGAACATTATCAATTAAAATGTTTCAATATGTGATTTTTAAGATAATATGCGTGAATAAGTTATTATCATAAACAGTAATTCATGAGACATAGACAGATTAGTGACTATGTGCCAAATGATATAATATTGAGTTAAGTACTGTGATCAGAATATTTTTGTTACAAAATGTATGGCTGAATGACCTGTAGGTTTGTAAAATCTGCCCAATTTACTCTACAACCAATTGCAAATGACGTTATGCCATCTTGGATTATTAATACTTAATACTCGCCGTTTAGCAAGACTATGCTTTATATAGAAAAGACAAATACAGAAAATGTAAGATTAATTTCGGTTCTAGTACTTCTGGAGGCTATTTACATACATTACGGGCTGAAATCGACCCTCGAAATTGCTGAACACTCCCCTTTAACGATAAAATAAACTTTTGCAACCATTTGAAATAGAAATATGTGCTGAGAAATTAAAAAAAAAAAAACCCTAATGAAACCAATATGCACAACGTATTTATTGTCTAAATATGGTAGTAATAAACATTACCAGTAAGTTTTACAAAAAACAAACAAACGAATATGAGACAATTTGACAACTATAAATGATATTAAATAATACATAATATATATTTTGGAGAATCAAACTCTCCCTTCCCCCTGAAACCTCTATATGTATATGATATTATTCATAATAATTCTTTACGTGCATTTTTTAAACCATATTTTAAAAAGCATGTCAGAACTAACTTCGTGCCATGTAATTACACGTTTTGATTTATAAACACACAGATTTGATTTCATACCAGTCCCATAATTAAAACCTGGAATACGTACCAATGAGTAGCCTAATTTTTTAATACAAAGGGACACGTAAACATCTTCTAAGTGGAAAAAAGGCACATTTTTAGAGATTTCAAAAATTTGTTGTGCAAGTTTGCTTGTTAAAATATAACCCGTGCCTGAACAAAATCCTGGATACTTTGCATTCGGATAGCTTTGAAAACTTGCATACCATTTCGAGAATTTATTACGAATGGGATTTGCTGTTTTAACAGCACAAGAGCCCCCAACAGAATTTATTAATTGTTGTGGGTTTGTTCGTAAATATTGATAAAGCGCATTGAGATTGATCCACATATCATCATCAGTTTTAAGAACGTATTTAGAATGATTACAGTATAATGTAACAAATTTAAACGCCATCATTGTTTTGTAAGTTAAATTCTGGTAAGTATCTTGAAAATCTTCCATGATGATGTCTTTATAAATTTTTGCTTCCTGGAAAAAATTTTTCTTGTCAATACTGTTTCCAAAAAAAAAAGCATATCTGGTCCTAGCGGTGTTATTCTTTGAGGCAGATGCCCAAGTTTTTCTGATTGCGTTTCTTTTGGCAATATTTCTAGGAATTGAGAAAATAGAAATGAAAATCTCTACTGTGTTACTATTTTGAACATTACAGATATTACTGTTTAGAACATTATATTGGAAATTATTCAGAAAACAGTTTGTACACTGGTCTTTTCTCATTGTATCATTTGATAATTTGTTTTCTTTTCTCATTGTATCATTTGATAATTTGTTATCTTTTCTCATTGTATCATTTGATAATTTCACGTCTTTTCTCATTGTTTCATTTGATAATTTGTTCTCTTTTCTCAATGTTTCATTTGATAATTTCTCGTCTTTTTTCATCTTTTCGTTCAATAATTTTACGTCTTTTCTCATTGTTTCATTTGATAATTTGTTATCTTTTTCAACTGTTTTATACGATAAGGTGATATGTTTCCTAACTTTTAAAAAGTCGGCGCTCATAGACAAATTCCGTTTATCATAATGTAACGTAGAGTTTGTATTTAGTGTATAAACAATTAATATTGTGGATGTAATACCAACCCAAATAAACAATAACTTGAGTTTATAACAATAACGGTAATTTATATATCTTAACATATTTATTATTAACATATCCTAAAACAAAAGGAATGCTAGGTAACAAATTCAAATTCCGAATAGTTTACGGTTACACGTAACACATGGTAATATACCAGTAAAAAAAATCGATAACACGTAAATCAAAGTGTTGACTATATTAAATAACAACGGTATATATTAATAACACTATCAAACAGTGATTTAAAAATGTTTGCAAAACTAGTAACAGCATAAGTGAACAATGGCTTGCATTTAACAAATAACAACCTCACGATTCTAGTAACAGTTACTAAGTAACAAGACACGATATCCAACGTCAAAGTTCGATTTCCAACGTCGTTATGATAATCAGCATGCACAAGTCATGGTATCGAACATCAAGGTACAATATCCAACATCAACTTCTGATAACCAGCATCAAGGTAAAATATCCAACATCAAGTTCTGATAACCAGCATCAAGTAACAATATCCAACAATAAGTTCTGATAACCAGCATCAAGGTACAATATCCAACATCAAGTTCTGATAACCAGCATCAAGGTACAATATCCAACATTAAGTTCTGATAACCAGCATCAAGTTACAGTATCCAACATCAAGGTACAATATCCAACATCAAGTTCTGATAACCAACGTCAAGGTATGATAACAAACATCAATGTATGATAATCAACATCAAGGTACAATATCCAACATCAAGTTCTGATAACCAACGTCAAGGTATGATAACAAACATCAATGTATGATAATCAACATCAAGGTACAATATCCAACATCAAGTTCTGATAACCAAGACCAAGGTATGATAACAAACATCAAGGTATAATAGACTGTAAGGCGGAACCTCAATATTAAACAGAAATCAGATATCTAATATATATTAATAACTATAATAACAGAAGTTGCGTTTCAGAATGACTTGATAATGTTGTGTTTTCATTCAATTCATAATTTGATGTATTATATTGCATATTTTTAATAAAGTAAAAAAAAATAAAAGCATACAATGCATACAAACGTAACGCGTCGTGCGTGCAGAAAGAATATCGAATAATATTTATAACTAGAACCGTGACGACGGTACTGCAATCTAATTAAATTGGAATACATTTCGTTTCGGTTATTTTTTGATTGTCGATAGTGTAATCTATCAAGGTTTATAAGGCAAGCATCTTCTGGTGACGAAAATTTCAGCCAATCAAAAACTGTCTTCAAGATCGCGAGTCAATGCATTGTGGGAAGATTTTGTGATTAACGTTGTTCTGATTGGCGGAAGGGTGGCACGTGCTATAAATAGCTTATTTCGTCACCAGAAGACGCTCGCCTTATAAACTTTGTTAGATTACACGTAGTCGACAATCAAAAAATAACCGAAACTGCTTTGTTTTCAGAATGTTTTTTTTTTTTTTCTTTCTTCAAATTCTGGTCAGTACGCCCAGCCAAAACTGTAAATGCCAGATATGCATTGATGAGATTTCCCTTAAGTATTCGAAAAACTGAATTTTTTAAATGTAATTTGATGCATTTTTGTCTAACCGGAAATGACGTAGGACATAAAAGTTTATTTTAGAATTTTCCATTTCACGACTCTATTTTACATCCGAATTTACTCGGATTTGGGTTACTTCCTTAAACTAATGTCTACAATACGCCTTCTTCAAGAAATTGAAATTTTTTACTTTTGCTGCTAACTTTTTTTAGTTTTAATTATAAGAAATTTTCAACGTCTACAATTTTAATTTCGATGAAAATAAACAGACATATAGGCATTTAGATTGTGAACAAAATGCTAGTTTCAAAATTTCGATATCACTCCCGGTTTTGACGTAAATGGCTCTTAAAGTTAAAATTTCAACTTCCGGAATTTTGAAGATTTGTGAATTTTTTTTTTCGGAAATATGATTGCAATGACAATTCAAAAACAATGAATGAAAAAAAATTCACCCGGAAGTAACAAATAAGCCGCCATATTGATATGACCATTGAAATGGGGCCTCAGGGTTATGAGCGGAAATCGTACTTGTAGTATTTTAGGACAGCCAAGTCGATTGACAAAAAAAAGTACGTGATTAGATTTTTGATTTTAATACTGCCTTTTTGTTATTTCCGGTATAACGTTTAAAGTAATTGCACAAATTTCAAAAACTTGTTACTCGTGACCTTGACCTTTTATGACCTTGCAACTTGAACAAAGGTTATCTGGGTATCTTTTCGCGCAATCGTATATACGTCGGTCATTTTCTATCAATAATAACCTCGTATGCAGATAGAAGAAAACCTTCCAATGCCAATGGGCGGAAGGAGATTACGCGATAAAAAATAGTTCTGTTTATGGGTTGTTAGTTACCTCCCTTGCACATTATGCTTATAGATAGGAAAAGTCTGGATGTCAGAGACTTTTCAGATGACGTCATCAATAGAGACAAAAGTAGTGCGATTTATCCGCCTGATGCATACGAGGTTATTATTGATAGAAAATGGCCGACATATATACGATTGCTTTTCGCGAAGCCTTCGTAATTTATTTGCAAACATAGTGGTTTACGTACACGTAAATTGTCAAATATAGTTTGCGTACGTGGTGTGTCACAAAACACCCCGTAACTTGTGCATAATTCTATTTATGTAATCGATCAAATCGTCCAATTAAAACTTGTCCATTATCTCATCTATCTAAATGTTAAATGATCACTCTGAATTTCATTTAAATCAGATGAAATTTACAGTTCTCACAAGAAATGTTGACAAATTTAACAGGTTTGGACTATGTAATCTCTACAGCCATGTACATAACATGATAGAGAGAAGTTGTACATTAAAATTTCTCTCTGAAAGGACTGTAGGGTATCTAGGAGGTATTAGTAGTAGATACTGTGATTATTAAGTACATGTCCGTTACTTACACTCCACCCTTTAAGAGGGCTAACCAGGCAAAGTTACCGAATATTGTTACGCTATTTCGGGTACACTGATCAAGATAACGTACACAGATGAAAATTCGGGAAATAAGGAATTTTATTCTCGAATTTAGCGGGGTTGTCAACTTTGGCTCTTAATATTTATGTTGGTAAATAATTATGAGATTTTTGAAAATTTTAAAGTTGTTTTTCTCCAAATATATGTGGGATGACCATGCAGATTTTATCTTGGATTTCGAAAAAAAAAGTTCAGACTAACCTCCAAAGTATTTGATAAATTTTCGGGTAATTTCAATACAGCCACTTGGAAATGGGGACGTATATTTCCGTCGCCCCTGTCCGTCGGACCGTATGTGAGCAGTTCATGTGAGCACTATATAGTGACTGCAGTTTTTATCTGATTTCAATGAAACATGGTGTGCTATTGATAAGGTCTTGGACAAGAACGAGTTGTTTTTTGAGTTATTGCCTTTGACTTTGTAAACGTCAAAATTTGTTCGTGAGCACAATAGAAGCTAATAACTTCTTTAGAAAGTTAGAAAAATACCTTTTAGAATGGTCAAAAAATCTAAAATTATAACTTCGCCAATGAGAGTTAATATTCATCACTGCTGTCGTAAGTATAAAACATCCAAGATAAGTAATTATCCATAAAATTACAATTGAAAAACGCTTAAAAAATGTGTAAGCTTATTTCAGTTATTATATATTTAATATAGCTTTTTGAATTTATGAGATTTAACAGGTAATCTGTAGTTAATTTTGTGATCATTCTAATACTTCGGTTCCCAACCAGGGATACTAGTACTCCTTGGGGTACAAACGAACACCACAAAGGGTACCTGAGAAGCCGCTATGTCAATTTTAAAAAGTAGTGTTATAGGTCTATAATATTAATCAATTTACCTTATTTTAGTTTATTTCACCTTATAATTGGCATAATTATTACATCTTATATTTAACAATAAATACATAAGTCAATCACAAACAACTGCAATAGTGGCTACAAATATATTACTTTCATGTTGGCTCTTTCAGTTACTTACCTGTGACCGATGGGGTACCGGGAGATTGTGTTAAAAAATAAGCGTACGAAGGGTTCAAAAGGTTGGAATCAAGGTTTTAATGCATAGATATTTAAATAGAATGCATATCAAATCATTTATAATTAGTGAAAGATTTTAATTTTACCGGTTTGTTATAAGATTTGGTCATTTTGGAATTGTACAAATGGAAATTTGTGTGGATTTTACATGTGAACTCTATAATAATATAGGCCTAAATAAGCCATTTATGTATATTTTGTAAAACAAAATTTCAATATTGATGAATATTATTAACACATAAGCCGTGTTTACACTACCTTAAAAATTGGCTCGCTTGAAGTGAACCGGGCTCGACCCGGATAATTATTGGCTGTGTAAACGCGACTATAGTTACTAATAAGTCTATGCTTGGTGAAGCGCTTTACACTTGGTGACGCCTGTTTTTGAATCAATATAATGTGAATATTTCAAATACTAATTGAAACCTTTTGATTATTAATATTCAGATATTTCTCAACTTAAAGGGAATGTTTGTATTGAAAGTTATTGACCAAAATCTAAAAAAAATGTATACATTATTTGTGAGTTGCCAATTTTTGAACGCCTATTTATGTAAACGTATTATAGAATTTATAGACTTTTATATTTGATGTACGGATTAAAGCTAAATAAACCCCAAAATGTCTCCTATTATACTTATTCTGGTTTTTTAATATTTATCAATAAGCACCCTCGGTTGGGGAGGTCGAAAACTCGGACTTCTCGGAATCCCAAGATTATCGAATCCTAGGAATTGGAAGTCCGAGTGTTCGACCTCCCCCTCTCGGTTTGGTAGTGAACCTTCACTGTAAAAAATATGTGTAACTATAATCCAAAATCAGTGTTAACTTTACACTTATTTTAGAGTTCTTATCTTTTAACACTATTAAAAGTGTTACTTGCAAGATTTGAAAACACGCTTAAGGTGTAACCGGTATTACACCTTAACGACACGTAATTCAGTGTTAATTTACACTTCGTTGAATGTTTCAAGAGATTGTACACCCTGATAGGTGTTATTTTTCCATTACACCAATGAGTGTATCATTTTTTCTTGCATTACCCTAAATTCAGAGTATCTTCCATACGTATAGTGTTGTTCACAAAAATGTAGTTTGATATCAGAGACTGTTTGACTATTTGCAAGAGTTCGAGAAACTAAAGCTCTGAAAATTGATATCAAAATTAGCCACCACAGCTGAAATTATAAATAGAAGGCAGAAAATGTGAAATTAAAAACTTTAGCCACATTATTGATTAGTTGAAGAGAAATCAACATTGAAAGACTATTTGCGTGTTTATGTATACAAATGTATATAGAATATTGAAAGTTTACGCTCACAAGTAGGCCTACCATAAAATGGCATATATAGCTGCCAAAATGTAAGTTATACTGAAAATCTTTGACATTCTGTATTCTGTCATTGGAACCATAATAAAGATAGGCCTATTTCCTTTATAATTGCCATGGCCCCAATAAAAAAAATAGTTATTAATCTAGTAAGTTACATTTGTGACTATTGATATTTCCTTCTTTATTTTAATAAATAATTACATAATCTATTTTCTGCTATTTCATGTCTAGACCTATTTTAGACTAATATGGTTACGTTTAGTGAACTCTAGAGAAGCAAGTCTTCTGGGTAATCGAGTACGACTTGTAAAAAAGATCTACTTCCGGCGTCTAAAGCGGGAAATTTCTGCTGTATCGTCACGATGGCCAGCATCACCTCAACAAACGAAGAAGAAAATCTTTCAGGTAGGGGTTAAATAGCATTGGTATCATATTTATTAAACTTGTCAGTAAGAAGTTTATGAAAAGCCTTTACTTGGCTACTTAACGTCTTACACGCGATTAGAAATAGAATAAGCCAATTGAATAAGGAGAGGTCATTTTCAACATTTCGATTTCATTTTCAATTTTTTTAGTTTAGACCTTGATCTTTATCTAGTTGTTTATTTAGGTCTAAGCTACTAAAAAGTGGTTACCTATTAAAAAGGAAACAACATCCAGAATTAAAAGTTGATGTAAAGTTCCGACTTTTTTTTATTATTATTTTATTTCACAATAGGCCTAGACCTAGATTATCTATATACCGGTACTATAGTAAAGTAATTAGTATAGTAAGCCTAGGCCTTAGAGGTCTACCTTAGTTGTAACAATATGATATATGAGTGTGCTTTATGCGGCATGTTCAGGTCAATGAGGTTTGATTTATATTTTAAACATATAGGTAATCATAGAGCTGACCCACAATTTAATTTGTTTTGCATAATTGAAGGATGTGCAAAGCAATTCAGGACATATTATGCATACAAAAGCCATGTTTATAGAGCTCATCATGAAAGGTTGACAACCATTCCTCAGACCACAGATAGAAATGTCCATACTCTAATAAAATGCTCACTATGTTTTGATGCCAGTAAGAGTTTTAAATTTTTTTTACTACATTTAGTGGGTCATATTAAGAATGGTTCTTCAATCACATGCCCTTTCATAAATTGTGGCCTCTCATATACAGTTGCCTCATCATTGACATCACATATTGCTCGTACTCATCAAAGTCTGTCAACAGCATCTCTAGCTGATTTGAAAAATACTTTAGATCCTCAATATGCTATATTATGTTCAGAAGACACATTTGAATGTGAGGAAGAATCAGATAACATTCAAATTGAACAATGTTACCCTCCAGTTCAAATGAATGATGACTTTTTTGACTCTGAGGAAACGTTTCTCAGAACATTGTCCTTTTCTTTTTTAAAGCTTCAAGAACTATGTTATCTACCTATCTCAACTGTTGATTCTATAATATCAGAGTTGACAACAATAAACGAACAAACTTTTGATTTGATACAAAATAAGATATGTTCAGTTCTTTCAAAAGACAATGTTGATTCATTGGTTATAGAAAATGTGAAAACTTGTATCACAGAAAATGTCTTTCTAAAAGCAATTTCAAATCTTAAGTCGAATCATTTACGTAATAAACATTGGAAATCACAATTAAGGTATATTGAACCACAACAAATAAGGCTTGTCACAAATGAATGTCACAATGAACAAAGTTATCAATATGTTCCATTACTGGAAAGTTTAAGATCACTTTTATCAAATGAGGAAATTTTATCAGAAGTAATGAACCCGTTATCTCAACCTGATCCAAGTATTTTAAAAGATTTTATGCATGGTAAATATTTCAGGGAAAATGATCTGTTCAACTCTAAAACCAATGCATTACAATAAGCTATATCAGCATTACAACTGCGCATGTCAGATGACCTCCCACGTCGGTAACGTCAAAGGTCACGAGAACCAAAGTAGACAACGTCAATGGCGTCAATCTCGAACTCAATGTAAACATTGTACGTTCGAGTAAGGGTTTAGTTATTAATACTATTCCCTAAACCATAGAATTAGAAACTTATACTTCTATGCTTAAAACAAGGCTTGAGGAAATAATGCCGTAAGAAGTGGCGGAACCTAGATTGTGAAATAGGCCTATTACACTCTACACATGGGAAAGACTTGTCTTGGTAGGCCTACAGCTACACATTTCTACAGAGTTAGCCTAGCGGATCCACACAAAAGGAAAGAATGGATTAATTTGGTGAGTTTTATTAACCATGTTTATCCTATACCATATATAAAGCCTGTGTACTATCCATATTGAACGAGTTTTATACTAATTTTATAAGCCCGGAGTAAGGTAAGCATGTAATTGGCGTAAGATAGACCTAGGATTAGGCCGAGGCCTAGAGTAGAGTTCGGCTTAGCCTCACCTAAATAGGACAATTTAATGCCATTGTTGCCCCAATCTCGACAACTTATGGTAAGCATACTCTGCCTATGGCGCCTAACCCGTCTTTTTTATGAATTATTTGAATTTGTTCTTATTTAATGCAGGATGTGACTAATTTCTCTTGTGTTTCTATGTTTTTTCTATAGGGCCTATGGCATGGTCTAAAAAAAGTTGTCATTCTGGTAATTCATTTAAATGTTGTTTCTATATATTCTTCCAGTTAATGTCAATCAGTTGATGGAAGAGGTTTGTCAAGCTTGTATAGATGGAACAATTACAGACAAGTTTGAAGCAGTCAACGTTCCAACATCACTCACAGCACAATATGACCATCAGGTTAAAGCAGAGGCCAGAGGCAGTCAAAAACTTTGTGTCCAGATTTGGATGTCAGTAATGAGCAGGCAACATTTAATCATCTTATACCCGTAATTAAAGGGATTGTAAGGTTTTCTAAATTTGTTATGTGTATAGGGGATAGCTTCAATTTGCACCAATCCCAATTTTCATTCCGACGTCTACGGTTCTAGCAAAACTAACGTGTTTTATGAATGAAGCTACTATCTATTCAATTAACATCATTAAACACGTTTTAGTGGAATTGCAAGAACCACAGATGTCGGAATGAAAATTAAAATGGTGCAAATTGATGGAATGAGTGTCCCTGATAGAAAGAATTTTAAAAACTTCTTTACAATCCTAATAACAAACAGTACTCATTTTCCAAATCTCATGTTAGGGGATGAGTAAACATCCTTCAAGCTTACATTGTGCATGGATAAATCCTACTCTACCTCTCCATGGATTGGAGTAGGTTGGGTAGCCCGCTGGCAACACTTGCCCTGACTTTTGGCTTCCATTTTTTTTACTCAATGTTATACTAATCTATGCTATATTGGTGTTTGTATATATGCCGTGGTCATCAAAGGAAACTATGTATAGTTCTTACATGGAAATAACACTCACACAAATGTATGAATGACCCATGTGAAATAAAGAGATTATTGCGTTCATTACTTGTTTTATTATTATTATTATTATACAGCCTGCATAGGCAACATCAAGCACTTCTGGGTCCACATTTGGAAAGCTGGGTGCTGGATGCATTCCTTAGCTTGACCCTCATTTTTCTCTCTAACTCTCTTCAATACAGCAAAGACATTCTTCAGGTTTGTCCAAATGTAGGCCTATGTAAGAGCATGAACCACACTGACACCTGAAATTATAAGATGGTACTTTATTACTAGCAAATGGGGGTTGTAAATGAGCTTTCTAAACGATTAGGCCTAGTGTAGGCCCTACACTAATAATATGTGGCAGTGGAATAGCTCAGTAGGTAGCGAGTTAGATTGCCGTTTGCTAGGTGATTAGGTGCCTAAGGGCAATACAAATTTCTGATGCCACGGCCAGTGCTTTCGAGAGTCGGCCCGGTGTCGGGCTTCACCCCTAATAATATAGAACAGAACCACACACCAGTCAAATATCTTTGTTTTTTTCTTGTAATTCTAGGCCTACTAGTCTAGCTCTAAGCCTAGGCCTATTACGTCAAATTCAAACGATTGTCAAAATCTACCAACTTTGCCACAAAGTAATTACACAATTTAGTTCAGAAATGATGCATTGTTTTACATGATATAAAGTGAAAATAACCATACAATACATGTGGCGTAGGAAATCATAAAATGGAGGGAATCCCTTTTCTTATTCTTTGTTGACACTGACAAATATTAATATCGTATCGTCACGTGTCTATTTATAGTAACTCTTGATAGGACTTTCGTCGTTAAACATATTAAAATCTAGGAAATCCGAATTGCTACTTCTATCAATTAAATAATGTGTTTAACTTACCATTCATTATTAATATTATTCAGCCTACCAAAATCGACAGAAAAGCCCCCATGCAGAAGCTGGCTCGCCATTGATCATTCAATCAACAAGTAGGCCTAGGCCCTGGTCGTCAGTTTTCACTGCAGTCTTCTGGTCGCTGACGGTCATAATAACGGGTAAATTCTGCAAACTAGAACAGTACACCATGACCACTAATTCCTTCCATTCACTGGTAGCCCTCTCTTTTGGCAAAACTCTGTCAACTGCTGAACTTTCCATTTTTGAAAACTTTCGATATCTTCCTGCTCCGCCATTGATGTTGATCTTTTGGTTCCCGTGACCTTTGACACAATCCCACCATGCACCGCGCGGCTCAGACTCTGAATCCGCTTATTGATACTCTATTTTGATGAATTCGAAGTAGTTAATCCGTTGGGTTCTAAAAGGGGAATTCACAAGATATGTGCTTTTTATTATAACCTGGCTAATATTTACCCTCATCATCGCTCTGAATTAAAAACAATACAACTGTGCATATTATGCCCATCTAAAGTTCTTAAATCTGTAGGGTTTGAGAAAGTCCTTGAACCTCTGATGTTTGATTTGAATGTGTTGGAAACTGAAGGAATTGAAGTATTGAATATCCCTAAGAGATTTTTTGGGACCATTGCTTTCATATCTGGTGACAATTTAGGAAGTCATCAAATTGGGGGTTTCACTGAAAGTTTTGGTCCAAATGTCAAATGTATATGTAGATTTTGTATGGCATCTCCTTTACAAATTCAACGTTCATTTAAATCTGGTGACTTTGAAATACGCAATAAAGTCAACTATGATTTGCAAATAAAAAAAGTATGTGAAGCTCCGTCTGTAAATTTGTATGGAGTTAAGTCAGATTCTGTGTTTAATAAGTTGAGATATTTCCATGTTACACGTGGGTTACCACCCGACTGTATGCATGATTTATTTGAAGGTGTTGCCAGATATGAAATTCCACTAATCTTGCAAAAGTTTGAAGCTGAAAAGTTTTTTTCTAAAAATGAAGTGATAAAGCTCATGAAAGCCTGGAATTATGGGTCTAATGACATTACTAATAAGCCTCCGATACCTAAAAATTTCAATTCTATCCCTGCAAGTGCATCCCAAATGTGGACTTTATTGCGCATTTTACCTCTGATAATAGGGAGCTTCATACCTGAAAGTAACAAAACATATGGAATTCTTTTGACATTAAAGGAAATTTCTGAAATAGTCTGTTCTCCAAAATTGAATGTTAATATCTTGTCTTACTTAAGCAGTTTAATATCAGAACATTTAGAGTTGTTTTCAACTGAATTTCCTGAAAACCGACTGACCCCCAAACAGCATTTTTTAATTCATTACCCTGAACACATATTAAATTTTGGCCCCGTGAAAAGTTGTTGGTGCATGAGATTTGAGGGTAAACACAACTATTTTAAAGTACTAAGTCAACGGCTTGGTAATTTCAAAAATATCTGTTTAACTCTCGCAACCAGGCATCAAAGGATGCAGGCGTATTTAACTGTGTCTGATGATCAATATTTTAAGGACAACCAAATAATGGCTTCTTCCTCTGTGATTAGTGTCAGGACATTAGATCCTAAAATTCAAGAGGCATTGGTTGAGAGGGATATATTTGATACTGATATCTGCCATACAAACAAAATAATGATAAGTGGTATCATATATAAAGGAGGAATGTTTGTAGTGACAAGGATTCAATCTTTAGGTGATATAGAATTGTCAAAAATTCTGGGAATATATATTCAAGATACAAAACTTAACAAAAGTGATTTGAATGCCGAAAATGTAATGCTTTTGACTGAAGCACATGAAACTATTTATAATCCTCATCTTGCGTCATTTGAAGTAGCAAATTTAAATCATATGTCTCTGCATCGTGTAAAAGATTTGATAGATTATTATCCTTTAGATGTATATAATGTAGATAAAAAGAAATATGTCACATTGAAGCATTCAGTACAGTAGCATGTTAATTCTTGAAAATGAAACAGAATAGTTTTAGTGTAGCATATGAAAGAAAAAATTATAGGGATTGTGCATTTTATGTAAAGAATAGAAACTCAGTGCTGATAATTAAATTTGATTTTGTTTATATTATGTTAGTCTGCAGTCAACCATTATGTTGTGAAAGGCACATCAAATTTCAAAATTAAGAAAGTTTACATGTAATCAATTCTGACCTTAAAAAATGTTTGTTTTTTTCAGATCAAGTTTTATCCATCCTTGCTTCTTATGAAAAATCTACAAAAGTACTGGAGTTGAATTCTTCAGAAAATCTTGAAGAAAAACTTCGTCAACTCTTTAAAATACCAACTAGTGAATCCATTATTATACAAAAGTACAATTTGAAGTGGAATTGTTATGTGGATGTTGATGACTATGGAACAATAACTAATGATTCCAAAATACAAATTGTGAGCAAGGGTACCCAATCTCAAGAATCAGCCAGTTCCTTGTTTTCTCAATCCATTCCAGACTCTTATTCCAATGAGAGCAGTTTTGAAGAATTTTCTTCATGTCGCTCTGAAAGTAGTGACTGTGATAATAGCTCAAACTCTAGTCGGAACATTTCCTGGTTTGAACAAAAGGTAAACACAAAACAATTTTCTACAGAACTTAAAACAAAATTGTTAAAAGGAGAACAGCTAAATTGGTCAACTCAACATGAGTTCATGAATGTGATTCAAAAGCTAATATTTGACAACACACTGTATCCAAAACCAGAAGAAATAAATAGTTTGTGTCGAAATCTTCAGCGTCAGTTTCCACAATCATTAAGAGAGCACATAGGTAGTGGATGAACGAAAAGGAAGAAAACCAATACAAGTATGTAAATACATATATTCTTGGTAATGAGACCATGCCAACAGAAGAAGAAACCATGATCTACAGCCATTCTTCTACTACTGATGAGTCAACCCTACAATAGGATAACAGTTTTAACTCGCCCAATAGCACTGTAAATAATAATAATGTAACCGTTGATACGAAAGATGTATCGGGTGGGCCTAAAAAAGTGGCAACACACTTTAATATGATATTATGAAAAATGTATGGGAGCTATAATTTTGATATTACACACCCATCACAATATGGTAATTTGACATCTTCACTAGAAATTTCAGACCAAAAGACCAAATAGTGTTAATTTGCCAGCAATTTTAAAATTAGAGGTCAAAAAGAAAAATATCGAAGAATGTCAAATGTTATCTAAACTTTGTTTCACTTGAAAAGGTGATCAATGTGTCCACCGTCTTGATTGCAGACAGCCCTCAATCGTTTTTTCCATGAAGAAATACACTTTCTGATCTCTGCCTGTGGGATTTCGTTCCATTTTTCACGAATTCGAGCTTTTAGTTCACTTTCCGTGAACACCTTTGTTCGATCCGCATAGACTTTTTCTGAGAGAGAGTCCCACACAGTGAAGTCCATGGGATTGCAATCAGGGGACTGCGGGGGCCACTCATCTTTTTTAATGAACTTTGGGGTCGCGTCATTTGGGTAACTTTGTGTTGCATTGCTGGTATGGGAAGTTGCACCATCCTGCTGAAACACATAGTCATTGTTCGGAAAGATAACATTTGACATTCTTCGATATTTTTCTTTTTGACCTCTAATTTTAAAATTGCTGGCAAATTAACACTATTTGGTCTTTTGGGCTGAAATTTCTAGTGAAGATGTCAAATTACTATATTGTGATGGGTGTGTAATATCAAAATTATAGCTCCCATACATTTTCCATAATATCATATTAAAGTGTGTTGCCACTTTTTTAGGCCCACCCGATATATATTTTGTATAGTAATGTTGACAGCTTACTCAATAAAAGAAAGGAACTAGAAATTTTAATCAATGAACACTCCCCAAGTATAATTGCAATCACTGAAGTGTTACCAAAATTAAACATTGGAGATATTGAAGAACAGGAATTTCAACTGGACGGTTTTGACATATATTACAACCAGCTCAATAAAGGTCGAGGTGTTCTCATCTATATTAAAACAGAATTACGATCAGAGAAAGAAGAAAACTTGTCGAGTATGAACTTTGAAGAAATGATGTGGTGTACCATACCAACCAACGACCAAGGGAAATTACTCATTGGATGTATTTATAGGAGCCCTTCTAGCAAAGATGAAAACAGTTCAAATCTCAATGGTGTCCTTAGAGAAGCATGTGAAAAATACGACAGCGTAATCATTGTTGGTGACTTTAATTACAGAGACATTGACTGGGATACAGAATTCACAACATCAAATCCAGGTTCAACTACTTATGAGTTTCTGAAGAATATCCAGGACTTGTTTCTTATACAACACATCTCAGTACCAACTAGAATCAGACATGGAGACAGACCATCTACGCTTGATCTGGTATTCACAAAGGATGAATTTTCCACAACCAACCAAACTATTTTACCACCAATTGGAAAAAGCGACCATGTGAGCATCTTATTTTCGACTGACATCATATCATCATTAAAGACAACAACTAAACCACACTACAAATACTTTAAGGGAGATTACACAGGATTCAGAGACAAACTCAACACTAAAAACTGGAGGGAAATTTTGAATGACAAGACAACTCTAGATGCATGGAATACTTTCAAGGAAATCATAGATACCGAAATTGAAAACTTCATACCAACATCAAAACCAAATTCCAATAGAAGAAATAAAAAACTGTGGTTCACAAAAGGTGTCATTGATGCAGTAAAGAAGAAGAAGAGACATTGGAATATCTACAGCAAAAACAAGACACAGTGGAATTATGAAGCATACAAAACAGCAAGAAACCATGCTACATCAATGCAACGTAAGGCGCATGAAGACTACGAAAAGAAGCTAGCATCAGAAATCAAAGAAAATCCCAAAGGTTTTTGGCGATACATACATTCCAAAATAAAAGCAAAAAATCCTATCAAGAATCTGATAACAACTGACGGATCCTTGCTGACTGAAGACATAGACAAAGCTACAGAACTAAATAATTTCTTTGCAAGTGTGTTTACTGATGAAAATTGTACCTGTCTACCTAGACTACAAGTGCCTTTTCCAGAAACAAGACTCAGTTCTATTACCATCTCAGAAGAAAATGTACTTAATAAGCTGTCCAAACTCAACACTACCAAATCACCAGGACCAGACAAACTTCACCCAAAGATACTAAAGGAATTAAGCACAACAATAGCCGAACCCCTTAGAAAAATATTCCAGAGCTCGATAGACGAATCAACCTTGCCTGATAGCTGGAAAGAAGCAAATGTGGTACCTCTCTTCAAAAAAAGGATGTAAGAAGAAAGCCTCAAACTATAGACCAATCAGCCTGACTAGCATAATTGTAAAAACATTAGAATCAATAGTACGCGACGAAATAATGAGCCACTTAGAATCAAACCATCTGCTGCACAAAGAACAGTATGGATTTAGGCATGGCCGCTCAACCAGCTTACAACTACTGGAAGTACTTGATTACCTGACCAACGCTACTGATGAAAACACTCCAATAGACATGGTTTACTTTGATTTCCAGAAAGCCTTCGACAAAGTCCCCCATCAACGCTTATTGATAAAAGTTCAAGCACTAGGTATCGAGGGGAAGATATTACAATGGATCGAAGAATTCCTTACAAACCGAAAACAGAGAGTCATCCTAAACTCTACTTTTTCTCCTTGGACAAAGGTGCAGAGTGGTGTCCCCCAAGGTAGTGTTTTAGGCCCAGTATTATTCCTTATTTACATAAACGACATTCCGGCAGCTGTAAACTCAATGATTAAACTATTCGCAGATGATACTAAACTATATGGACCATGCAACAGCGACTATGGTAGAGAGAGAATACAGACTGACATCAACAATCTAGTATCTTGGACTGACACATGGCAAATGAAATTTAATAAAGAGAAATGTAAATCCCTGCATTATGGACACAACAACCCACATCATCAATACTACTTCCCAGAACCAGATGGAATGTTCTCACAACTAAAACAGGAAAGCGCAGAAAAGGATCTTGGAGTGACTTTTCAGACCAACCTTAAATTTGAACAACACATAGCTGAGAAATGTAAGAAAGCCAATAGAATGATAGGAATGATCAAACGAACTTTCACATGTATAGACAAAGACTCCTTTCTCCCTATTTACAAATCACTCATTCGGCCCATCATGGAATATGCTGTTACAGTCTGGCATCCAAATTTTAAAAAAGACATCCAGCTTACTGAAAATGTCCAGAGAAGAGCTACAAAAATCATCCCAACACTAAGGCATAAAAGCTACCCTGAACGACTGAAATACCTAGGCCTACCAACATTACAATACAGAAGAAAGAGAAACGATGTCATCCAAGTCTATAGAATCATCACTGGAATAGACAAAACAGTTAATACCTCAATGTTACAATTGTCTCAAGAAACTCGAACCAGAGGACACAACATGAAGTTGAGTAAACAACAATGTAGACTTGATGTAAGGAAAAACTACTTTACCGTACGTGTCGTCAACGATTGGAACTCTCTTCCAGACTATGTCATAAACTCAACATCATTGAACGAATTCAAATCTAATCTGAACATAGCCTGGAAACACCTCGATATCAAATTCACACCAAGTTTTATGGAAACCTAGTCCAACCATTATTTTATTAGTCGTATGCGCAAAACGAACATAAGAAAAACAAAACAAATATTTTATTACTTCATTTTTGGAAGTCTTATTAGAAATATATAAGGTGGTCAAGAAGTCGTTGTGCTTACAAACAGACCGAAGAACAGGTATAACAGGTATAATATGATGCGCTGAAACAAAGGATCCTAAATAAGTTGAAGAATTCACGACGTCCTATGGTTTCACGTGCAGTACAAAGTAAAAAGAGAAGCCTGAAACAGGATTCAGTAAAGAGTATAAAAAGCCCAGTGTTTTTTGAGAAAAAAGGAGTGAAGAATTGGTTACCATTGTCAAATGATAACATATCAGAAACTGATTCAATTGAAACACTGAAAGTTGAATGTGGGAAAAGTTTTGGAAAGGATACTGAAAAAATAAGTAAACTGACTGAAAGCACCTTCTCGTGTCGACGTAAAATTATCAATGAAGGTGCTAAGGTTTCGGAAGTTATAGAACAATTTCCTTCATTGAAGTGTCCTGAACAGCAAGTTAAAGAATTTGAAAGACTAGTTGAAAAGTCACAAACAAAGTCTGACTTTATTGCAAATATTAATAAATATTCAGCTGCAACAATGAAAATTGCTTCAGGAAAGGCGAACCAAAGTGACTTAGTGAAATCACAGATTGCCAAATCTACTGAGTTTAATGAACAAAATGATACTGTTAAAGAATTACATTTGTCGATATCAGCTATGAATGTGTTGCCAGAGATACTTGGATGTAAAAGAAACATGATTTTAGTAGAATATCCGGTAAGTAAAATTTTAGATACCCCTGTGGAATGAAAATGTAGCCCCCCCCCCCCCCAAACACACTGAAAAGGTGTATCAGATTGAAATGCATTCCTTAATTCTCAGTACAAAATTTCATTTTGTGTCATTCAAAAACATTTCCTTCAGTGTTCACTCTAAACTAAGAATGGTTTATATTGCATATGGAACATCCATGACACTTTAAGGTAAGTATGTGACATTATGTTCTTTTTCTGAATTGAATGCAATTATTTATTTTTATCTTTCAGGATACTGCCACTACTGAAGAAATTTTTGATGGACCGGCTGCACCAGCACCATATATAGCTTCCATTGGAGACAACCATTCTTCAAAGAATTTTTACATTATAGTTGAAGGCAGCATTGTAGCACATGTTGGCAACTTCATAGAAGCACTTTACTGTCTCTTTATTACTTTCTATATTTTTAACATTGAATATACTAAAAAAACGGTTGGGTTTTATCAATTTATGCAGTACTGTTTGTTATCTCTTGACTCTACAGCACGTCCACCATCGAAAATTATTAACATTTTTCAAAAAATTAAATGGATATCTGACTCGAGACATATGAGGTAAATATATTCAAAGGGAAAGGTGAATGAGTAAAACTTTTTTATTCAAAAATAAGGAAAGAAACCTGAATTTAGATTTGAAAGTGCAACTACTTCCTAAAGCTGTCTTTTAACAACAGATATATACACATGTATCCCTTTTGAGCTTTTCAACTTTAAGTATGAATTTGGATATCTGACATAATTCTTCACTTTTAATAAAACTTGAAATTAACTGCTAAGCTATTTTTTCCAGAAAAAAGAAAAAAAAAGGTGCTCATAATGAGCTCTACCTGATGCTCAAAGATGGCCTTAGGGGGTTTAGTTGCACTTTTAAGAGATGTTTATTTTATTTGTTAAGAGTTTTAAATAGTTTAACTTTGTGCTTTGGAAACCAGGTGTGTAACGGAATGCAAACGATGCGTTCTAAATACACGTTGAAACAATTATTGAAGTCAATAAAAACACGAAAGTTCATTTGTTCTGATATTATTAACCACAATGTTTAGCAATAGCAATATTTTTCAATCGTGTCAAAATCCAGACATTAACGGAAGTAAATAATAATCGTACAAAAACTGAATTCTGACGTAAACGAAATATTAATTATGAAACGAAATATATTTAAATTTAAATGATTATAATATGATATTACATGACAGCCCAGGGGACATCACATCGATAGGAATATCGATCAATCAATTGTTTATCACTGAAAGTTCGTTTAAACAAAACAAAAAGTCACTACTTTGTGATAAAAAATATTACACTTTGAAAAGTTATTAAATGTCTTTTCTTTCACTCTGTTTCATCAGTAGAATAAGTTTGGTAACTGGACGCTTCAAAATAGTACCATCAGCAAGTTTGACATCAACTATTCTAACTAAATTATCATCTCCAATATAAATTTCGATAATCTCTGCTAATTTCCATTTACCACGTTTATTATTCTCATCATCAACTAAAACTATGTCTCTTTTCTCTAAATTATCCGTACAATTTAACCATTTCTGACGAGGTGAAAGTTTATGTATATTAGTCATCCAACGACGCCAGAATCCATTCACCATATTGTTACAAAGTTCACGTCTTTTTCTAAGATTCCCTGCATAATCATCACAAGGTATTTGTGGCGATGTTAGATCACCTCTTCCAATTAGGAAATGATTGGGCGTTATATAGGGTTCATCTAATGGTGATGAGGAATGAGCAGTAAGCGGTCTGCTATTTAGTAATCCGGAAATCTGACAGAAAATTGTTTCCCATTCTATAAAATTAAGTTTATCAGCGGATACCAAATGTTTCATCGATTTCTTAACTTCTTGAACCATTCTTTCTACAGCACCTTGATGATGTGGTCCAGCAGGAGGTCCAAATTTCCAAGTAATTTTAAATTTTAAACAGTTAGATCGAACTTGATCTTGATCTAGTCGAAGTTGCATTTCACGTATTTCATTATCAGCACCTCTAAAACAAGTAGCATTATCACTAATTAACAGTTCAGGCGCACCACGAATACTAACAAAACGTTCTAGGGCTTGTAAAAAGGCTGAAGTAGTCAAGTCTTGCACACATGTAAGATGTACAGCTCTTGTTACTGCACATGTAAAAACTGCACAATATCCTTTAGTGACCGTATTTCTATTGAGTTTAACATTAACAGGTCCTAAATAGTCTACAATCGTAGTTTGAAACGGCGGTGTACACGGTTTAATTCTAAAGTCTGGTAAGTCTGCCATACGTTGTTCGATTGGCTTTCTTCTATAACGAGCACATATTATACATTCTCGTACAACTTGACGCGATAAATTTATATCACCGATAATCCAAAATTGTTTTCGGATTTCAGCTGCTGTTCAAAGGTGTCCACCATGTAAACAATGTCTATGTCTTTCTTGAGCTATTAAAAGACTAACATGATGTTTCTTTGGAAGTAGATAAGGATGTCGGATGTCGTAAGAAAGTTGAGCTTTATCTATTCGTCCACCAACTCTGTAGACTCCGTCAATTTCATCATAGATCGGTTCCAACTTCATAATGTTGTGATCTTCAAAAATAATATCTTTCTGGGCGTATCGTATCCAGTATAATTCAGCTTCTTTAATTCGTTTATATGAAGGCCATTGAGCTATAGTCTTGGTTAAATCTTTCAACCATCTATTTTTAGGTAAATCTTTTAGAGATAAAATTCTAGCAGTTACCATTACCAATTTTGTCCAACTAGAATGCTGTTTTGGATCTATTATGGGAACGATATCTCCAATTCTAACAGCTAAAACTTTTGCATTTCTCACGTGGAATTTCTTTAATTCAACATCTTCACTGTTGACCGGAACGTAAGTAGGTGTAACAGGCCAAGTATGTTCTGACTTCTTGAGAAAGTCGGGTCCGTCGATTACTTTATTCATTTCATTGGCTTTAACTCCCCTTGAAACTAAATCGATAATATTCTGGTCCGTAGGAACATATGAAACATCTTTATATGGGTCAAAATCTGAAGTTATTTCACCAACACGATAAGCAACATAAGATCTAAAAGACTTTGATTGTCCTCGTAACCAGCTTACAGTTGTGATACTATCAGTCCACATTTTCACGTATTCAATTTTAAGTCTTAAAGCGTTCATAATAACTATCATAAGGCGGGATAACAACAGAATAGCTTGTAATTCTTTGCGTGGTATACTCGATTGTTTAAGTGGCGTAAGTCTTGATCGAGCACAAACAAACGATAATTCGGCATTTGATTCGTCTTCATTGGACCATCTCATCCAAACTCCTATGCCCATTGCGTCTTCCGATGCATCACTAAAACCATGAAGCGACATTTTAGGTAGTTCAGATAGTCCTTGGAATTTCTCGGGTATTAAACAGCGTTTGATTTCGATTGTATCAACATCTTGAAGATCTGTTTTGATCTTATTTAACATCAAATATAAATCACTATCAGGATGAATAGGATCATCCCAGTTAATATCATACTGCCATAATTGTTGTAAAAGTATTTTCGGTCGTACCAATATTCCTGACAGCATACCATAAACGTCGTAATACGAAGCAGTCATCTTGAGAATATTGCGTTTTGTAGGAACGAAATCCTTATATAAAACTTCTTTAACGCTGAGAGTGTCTGTCTTCAAATTCCATCTAGTACCAAGAACTGAAGTAACATCGTTGACAGGATAAAATTCGGTATCACAGATCTCTGGCTTATTTGATAACCATTTGCGAATGTTGAAATTTCCTTTTTCTAAGGTAGACGTAAGATTAGATTTTAATCGTTGAGCTTCATCAGTTGATCTTTGAGAATCTGTTAAATCATCGACATAAAATTGATTATTGGCAATTCGTTGAATTTCAGGATCATTAGGAGCGTTTTCAGCAGCAACATGACGTAAGGCTATAATGGCTGCAGCAGGTGACGGTTTATCTCCGAAAGTAACTGTTGTTAATTCATACACTTTGATTGCGTCTTCCGGATGCTTACGGAATAAATAACGATGAAATCTAGCATCATCAGGTACCATCTTTACAGCTTGAAACATCTTACTAATGTCAGCAATTACTCCAACTTCATATTCTCGAAATCTTAAAGCTATATCAAATAAATCTACATTCATGTTATGACCTTTGGCTAAATAATCATTCAAAGAGTGTCCTTGGAATCTAGCTTTACCATCATAAACAACTCGAACTGGTGTAGTCTCTGAATCTTTAAGAACTCCGAAATGAGGTAAAAACCACATTTTTGTACCATTTAAATAGTCAGTATCCATTTCATGTTGAGGAACTTCTCGTGCAACACCTCTAGATACTTGATCATCCATTTGTTTACAATAAATTTCCCATTCACGAGGACGGTTTTGAAACTGTTTCTCTAAGTTAATTAAACGTTTGACAGCATATTCATAATTGTTTGGTAATTCTAACGGTGATTTCTTCCAAGGTAAGTTAATTTGATAAATACCATCTTCTAATCTAGTAACACTATTCTGCATCTGTTCGGTAGCTGCTTTCTCTTCGGCGTCAATTGAACATTTACAACGTCGAGGTTCAATTCCCATCCGTTCAATGCCAAGAAAATCTTCAATTTCACTAACTGCAGAAACTTGCGTAAAGTTCATAATGTTATTTTTCGGTGTTTCGTTGTATCGACCTCCTTGAACATACCATCCTAAAGGACATTTAGCTGCGATAGGATCATCTTCGTTTGGACCTAGTATGTACTGTTCTGAGGTAAGTAAATCTCCATTTTCAACTCCAAGTAAAATGTCTATAGTTTCACTGGAAGCTTCTTCAATTTCAATATTATTCATATGTGGATATTGTTTAATTTGTTTATTGGTTATTATTGGTATTTCTCCACAAGGTTTATCCATTTCAGTTAAACGGACTTTTCTAGTAAATGTTCCATCTAAATTCTCAATATCACAATCTACAACACGAAGTCTATGTGTCTTAGTCGCACCACCAACGGTAGTAATTTTAAAGTCTTGTATTTGACCATCAATTTTCTTAATTAACCCTTTTCGTACCAATGACAGCTGACTTCCAGAGTCTAACAATATACGAACTGGAATCTTGGTGGATCCAATTTTAAGATTAGCCACAACAGTTGGTAATACAGGTGAAATTCTGGGTAAGGTTTCAGAAATCTCGTTAACAGCGGTTAAAGTCGTTGATACAGTATCAGTATTATTCGGCAAAATTGTCAATGAATTGGACTTCTTTGAAGTAGTTTGTTCGCTTGATTCAGTTTTGAAACGTTGATTCTTGTCAAAATGATCATAACCGTCATTTCCATACACTCTAGGACAAATTGACGAGAAATGAGTGTCTGCTCCACAAGTTGGTATTTGACAAGGTTGGATAAATTGACATTGATCATAATCGTGAGGCGGTTTACCTGCGACACAATTATTATGTCCACATCGATGACATATACGATTTGAGTTCATAATTTCAAATTTCTCCTTTTGAGAAAGTGTTTTAAATTTATTGCACCCCTTTAAGTAATGGTTATTATTTTGTGGATGCAAAGGACATTTTGGTTGACGATCAGTAGCACCATGCTCCACATTATTTCCATGCTTCGGGTAACTGTCTCTATTGTAATTCTTTGAATTATACGTAGCACCAGGGGACATCGTTGAGACATTCGATGATTTATTGATGGGGGTTCTCTGGGGCTTATACGAATAATGCGATTTATAACTATCCGATGAATCAGTTGAACCTTTAGCTTTCTTCAGAAGAACTAGTTGAGAATGTAACCATCTGACGAGTCCAGAAAGAGAGTCTTCTAAGCCTTCATCTCGAACACTTTTGAGATATGATATTCGATGCTCTTCTGGGAGTTTTCGTCTAACTTGGGTAACTAAAAATCGTCCACTGAGATCTTCTGATTTTCCTAAAGAATCCATTTGTGACTCAAAGTTTTGAAGTGATTCAACAAATTTTTCCATTGCAGAAATATTGATGTGTCCTTTTGTATCATATGAATTCATTCTTTCTAAATCTCCAATTAAAGTTTCTACGATCTGATCATCATCTCCATAAAACTCATCTAAAATTTCCCATGCTCTAGTTGTATTACTACACGATTTTATTTTATTCTTTTCTCTGGCTTTCTCCATTGACTCAATTAATTGGTAAAAACATTCAATTTCATCTAAATGCTGTGAATAGTGAAGAAATTGCTTTTTAAATAATTTGTAGTCGCGTAAATCTCCAGAAAATGTAGGAAACTTAAGTTTGGCTAGTCGAGCATGTGACGATGTCGGTTGACTGGATCGGTTGATATGAGTAGTAGGCGATTCAAGATCTAATAATCTTTTGGCATTACGTATTAAATCACGAACGACTGGCATAGCATTGTCTTGTGCTTCGTCGAAATGAGTCTGTTCAGCTTCGGCTATCTCTTGCTCTGCGCTATCTAATTCTTCTTCTGATTTGTATTCATCAACTTTTAATTCTTCACATTTGAATTTAATAACATGATCAACAGTAACTTGTAAAATATCTAAATGTTTTCGAATCATATCGGCTAAAAGTTTATATTCATCACAGGGAATTCCTTCGTCGGATTGTAAAAGGGAGAGTCCATCTTTAACAAGATTGGTTATTTTCCTCTTTGCGTTTCCGCGAAGCATTTTGGCTTCTCTGGTTGTGCGTGGAGTTTCGGTCGACATATTGGGGTAATACAGTGATATAGCACGTTGATATACGATAAAAGGCTATACTTTGTGATACAATGTTTATAAGGAATGTCACTGTTGTTATAGGACGGTGATATACGATAAAAACAACAGGTGTTCAATATAAACAAAGATGACGTCACTATATGTCCAAAGCGGGAAAGCACTCACCAGCACGTTTTCTATTTTCGATTGAATAAAACGACAGATTTCTTCTCACTGGATGTCCATTGATTGAAAAAGATGTAACGGAATGCAAACGATGCGTTCTAAATACACGTTGAAACAATTATTGAAGTCAATAAAAACACGAAAGTTCATTTGTTCTGATATTATTAACCACAATGTTTAGCAATAGCAATATTTTTCAATCGTGTCAAAATCCAGACATTAACGGAAGTAAATAATAATCGTACAAAAACTGAATTCTGACGTAAACGAAATATTAATTATGAAACGAAATATATTTAAATTTAAATGATTATAATATGATATTACATGACAAGGTGTTTTTTGTATTGTTATTAAATTTTTGTTTTTGTTTTTCGATAAATAACAATGAGAAGTAAATATTATCAATTAGCTATAACTGTTGATGGTACATTGCTTAATAGATATGATAATGATGTCATGAGAATATGTTATTTTTTATACGCCATTGAAATGTGGACGTATATTGCCGTCGCCGTCTGTTCACATTTATTGTAGGCACAATAGAGGCTGCAGTTTTTATCCGATCTTAATGAAACTTGGTATGATGCATGTATATATTGATAAGATCTCGGTGAAGTTCGGAAATGAAAATTATTGGATGAATGGTTTTTTGCCCTTGACTTAGTAAAAACGTGTCAAATTTGGGTATGCATGTATATTTTGATTACATCTTGGTCAAGTTCAAACATTTTTTTAGTTATTGTAAAAAGGCTTCAAATTTGGCTTGTAGACAGGAAGTTCTTTAATTTGAAAGTTATAAAAACATTTCTGACAGCTGCCAGCTGGTCATTTTAACAATTACTTTAAAATGTTTAAAAAAGGAAATCAATAACTTATTTTTTGAAAGCAAAGATTGCTTTCTTCTAATATTTTTTCCCTATTTTACCTTTAAGCTAAGGATGTTAATTTGTAGATTATATTAACACTGTTTAAATTGTTTTATATCCGGTCAAAAGTGGATTTTCTTTTAATTTGTCAGGTTTTAAATGAACAACTGTTTTATCAATATTAAAATGTTATTAATTAATGATTTAATGTTTTTTGTATAAGGGAAGGTGGCTCTGCAAGACAAATCAGTTGGCTATGATAAAAAATCCATATTTTCTGTGGATATTATGCCAAATATTCGACAGTTTTGATTTGAAAAAACTCGCGAAATTGAAAAGAAAGTGTACTACAGAGGAAAGTGACTGGGGGGTGGGGGGGGGGGGGGGGGTCTTAGGGTGGTAACACTAATGGTAGTGTCAAAGATACCAGCGTTTAAGTGTAGTCAACCCCTTTTAAATCCGTAAGAGGTGTAAAGTAAACACACTTTATGGCGATTCGTCACACTCAATGAAAGTCTAATAACACTTTAAAAAGAGATAATTTATTAGTGAAAAGGAGTAACGTAACCTATTTACACCAATTAAATTGTATCTTATGCACTTTTTGGGGTGTACAGAAAATCTCTATAAAGGTATAAAGTTAACGCATCGTCAGTGTAAAGATGTTTACACCTTCGAGTGTAAACTTTGCCTACTCTTTTATTTGTGTAAACTTACACCACGGACGGTAATCCAATTACACTAATAGCGGTGTCGAAATACAACTCGGAATTTGGTGTAATGTTACACTGATATCGGTGGCAGCTGAGGCGCCACTCAAATGAGTGTAAACTGAGCCATTATTATTTACAGTGTTGAATAATCAGGTTGGTCAGGTAGAGGCTACATAGATGAATTTCATATTTCAGAAACCTTTTTTGTTCATGAAAGTAGTCAGGCATTCCCTTTAAGAAACATTAAGACCTGGAATTCAATTTTGCTGCAAATCGTGATAGTGGAAATCTATCCAAATTGCGATTGGCAACCTGATTCAAATCGTGGTCTGGTGATCCTATCAGATCTTATGGCATCGTGAGATCAGTCGTGTTAATAGTAGAAACGTTTAGAACTGTTCAACAAGATTCATTATTGTTACTTGCGATCATCGTATCATACATTATCAAAGCGCTACGGACCGCATCTTATCGTGCTTACAGTCGTGGTCATTTGAGTCAATCTTGACCCGTTGTTGCGCGGACGTCCAGATTGGACATCCGAAGCTGATTTCGGGCTTTGATTCTTGATGTGAATTTTATTTTTTTAAATACATTAATTCATTTTACTTGGGATCTTTGCTATTAGAAAAATAATCCTGAGGCTTAAAGTCTGAAAGGAATGTCAGGAATTTGCGTTTCATATACATATATATATATAAATTCCCACAGTCCAAATTCGTGAACTATACGTGAACTAGTCGTGGACAGTGCGGGAACCTCAAAATTCGTGCCCCAAAATGGCACGACTTGCCACGACAAAATCGTGTCCAAAAGTCGTGCAAGTGCCAGCCTACCTTTTATACGTCTTGATTTCTATAGCTTCCCTTATAACTCGGTCTGACTTGACATGCATGACTTTCATGTTGGCTCTTTTTGTTACTTACGGTATCCGCAGCGGTACAAGGAGATTGCGTTAAAAAAAGATAGGGGTTCGAAGCGTACAAAAGTTTGGGAACCAAGGTTGTAAGCGATAGTATTGTTTTAAAGGTTTTTTTTAATATGAGAAAATTTGTATTAAACATTATCATTTTAGACAGCTGACTATGGGCGTACATTAACTTGCCAGGCAAGCTATCTCTATATAGATTTAGCAATTTATATATTACTTTTGTTGGATTCAATCAAAGCTGACGTTTTTCTTTTGCAACGTCTATTCCCCCTTATCTGCTTTCATACTTTTATAGATTCTCAAAATAACGTTTGTCAGAAGTTTGTCTCGCATTAAAAAAAATAACAACATGAACATGAATATTTAAATAAACGGAAAAATGGAGAAAATGATATATACATGTTTGATAGCTTTTGATTAATACAATTTACTAGTATTTTTATATTTTTAGACAATTTCCTTTATTTTTTATCGTTATAAAAGCATTTTGAATATTTACGAAGTACGTTACGGGCAGTCGGGACCATGTATAAGTTACGGGGGACTTTAGCCGTAACTTACGGGCATCCATAACTTACGTTGGTTTTGTAAAAAGAAAATAAAGAAACATCTATATTTTACAAGGATAACAATTTAGGTTCCGTGCGGATCCTTTCTCCCAGCTGGTCCTTGGCCAAACATCTTGGCATTGATCTTTCCCGGATTATCCGTACCCATTTACAGCTGGGTGGACTGGAATTATGAGTGAAGATGACTTATTCAAGGTCATCGGACTTTCACACCCCAGGTATCCTTGCACGAAGCCTTCGTAATTTATGTGCCAACATAGTGGTTTACGTACACGTAAGTGGTCAAACATATTTTACGTTCGTGATGTGTCACAAAAGACTCCGTAACTTGTAAGTAGTTTACGTGTGCATAATTTTATTTATGTAATAGGTCGAATCGTCCAATTCAAACTTGTCTATGATCTGATCGATCTAAATGTTAAATGATCACTTTAAATTTCATTTAAATTAGATGAAATTTGTAGTTCTCATTAGAAATGGTGACAGTTGTTCGGACAAACCAAACAGATGTTTGGATAATGTACATTTTTTAAAAAGTACATTAACTCAAGAACAATGTTAAATAATAAAGTATTTGTACAAAAAAATGGATGTTAAACAGTTCTATCTGAAAGGACTGTAGGGTATCTAGGACATAATATATACTACATTATTATACATCTCGTACACTCAATCCCTTAAAACATGCGGCTTGCCGGGCAAGATGCCGAACATTGTTGCACTATTTCGGGGACACTGCTCAAGATAAAAGTGATAATGTACACGCCGTGAACATTTTTATGGATTACATAATAATTTTCCTTTAAAGTTATTTTGATATGAGAAAATTTGTTTTATTGAGAAATAAAACATTTTTTTTTCAGACAGATGCCAATGTGCGTATATTACCTTCCCAGGCAAGCCAATATAGATTTAGCAATTTATGACTTCCTTTTGTTGGATTCAATTAAAGCCGACCTTTTTGATTTGGCAACGTCTAATCCCTATTATAATATCTGCACATAGGCACTACACAGAACAAAGATATCAACATGAACATGAATATTTCGATAAAAGGAAAAATGGAAAAAAAATATATATATACAGGTTTGATAGCTTTTGATTTATGTCATTTACTAAGTTTTTGTATTTTTAGACAATTTTCATTAATTTTTATAAATATAAAAGCATTTTGAAAATTTACGTAGTAAGTTACACATGGTCCCGACTGCCCTTACTTACGGGCACCCATAAATTACGTAGGTTTTGTGAATCGTTTAAAACCCGTACGTTAAGTTTATCTATGGACTTACGGGCACCCATAGCTTACGAAGGCTTCGTGCAAGGATACAAGGACTAGATCTATCAAATGATATATTCATTTTTGTTGTCCGATGTTTACTTCCGGTTCTATGACCATTTGAATTTTGCGATTTTTAACTTTAAACAGCTGTCACGTGACCCAACTAACATACGTCACAAACTCTTATATATTCTTAGTGTGCTTAATTTACTTTTTCCAGTGATATATAACACTTTATGTTTGAATGAAAATTGCGCGATTTAAAATTTGAAAATTTTGGGCAAAGTTCCACTGTAACTGTGCGTGTTTTTTTTTAATTTTATTTTGAGCGTCCCAAAAACCTACATGTACATAACATTTTGATTGCAAAGTTAAATCTATTTTCAAAATTTCGATATCACATCCGGTTTGACGTTATTCGCTTTTTATACGCCCACACATTAATGTGGGCGTATATTGTAGTCGCCCCTCTCTGTCTGTCCGTCTGTCCGTCCGTCCGTCTGTCTGCCTGTCCACAATTGTTGTGGACACGATAGAGAGCTGGTTTCTTGATGGATTTTGATGAAACTTGCTTTGAGTGTTTGTTATCACCCAAGGATGAACCCTATTGAAAATCAGACGAATCGGAAAATATTTCATGGGTTATTGCCCTTGCTTTTGAAAATATCTTGTGGACACCATGGAGAGCTGGTTTCTTGATGGATTTTGAGGAAACTTGGTATGAGTGTTTGTATTGACATTGGGATAAACCCTATTGAATATCAGAAACATCGAAAAATTATTTTATGAGTTATTGCCCTTGTTCTTTAAAACGCGTGAATTTTTCAGCCGTTACACTCTCAAAGTTGTGGACACGATAGAGAGCTGGTTTCTTGGTGGATTTTGATGAAACTTGCTGTGAGTGTTTGTAATCACCCAAGGATGAACCCTATTGAAAATCAGACGAATTGATAAATATTTCCTGGGTTATTGCCCTTGCTTTTGAAAATATGTTGTGGACACCATAGAGAGATGGTTTTTTGATGGATTTTGATGAAACTTGGTATGAGTGTTTGTATTGACATTGGGATAAACCCTATTGAATATCAGAAACATCGAAAAAATATTTCATGAGTTATTGCCCTTGTTCTTTAAAACGCGTTAATTTTTCAGCCGTTACACTCTCAAAGTTGTGGACACGATAGAGAGCTGGTTTCTTGGTGGATTTTTATGAAACTTGCTGTGAGTGTTTGTAATCACCCAAGGATGAACCCTATTGAAAATCAGACGAATCGATAAATATTTCCTGGGTTATTGCCCTTGCTTTTGAAAATATGTTGTGGACACCATAGAGAGCTGGTTTATTGATGGATTTTGATGAAACTTGGTATGAGTGTTTGTATTGACATTAGGATAAACCCTATTGAATATCAGAAACATCGAAAAAATATTTTATGAGTTATTGCCCTTGTTCTTTAAAACACGTTAATTTTTCAGCCGTTACACTTTCAAAGTTGTGGACATTATAGAGAGCTGATTTCTTAATGGATTTGGATTTAACTTGCTGTGAGTGTTCGTAATCACCCAAGAATGTTCCTATTTCAGTGACAAATTATTTGTTTATTTCCAGAAAACATAAACCTACGAAGATTTTAAATCAAGGAAAATGTAAAAGGACAGAAGATGACACTTTGTTGAGAGAGCACATTTTATTGAGAGAGATGAGTCTTGAGCTCTTTTACAACAATAAAACTAAATTTTAATACTGAGATGATGAAATATTTATTGAAGACCAAAATTATCTTCAATGAATCTTCAAATCAAGACTATTGCTTTGAATCATGACCAATTTTTCAAAATTTATCAATTTCAATTTTAGTGGAGGAAATCAATTAAATTATCTTCTGATATGTACACACACATCAGGACCTAATTTAGCATACTTTCGAATAAGTTGAATGTCTAGATGGCAAATGTCAATCTAGCAGTAACTGGACAGATGATTGGGTTATCTTGATTTTAAAAAAATTCCTATTCAACACACATGTAGAAACATTTAAATTTTTTGATATTTTTTTATTTTCAATGAAAGTACATAAATGATAACCTTATTGTCTGTGCATTTACTACATGAAACAAACATCATCTTCGATCATTTTGTAGTTATTTTCAGAGCATATCTTTAAAATCAAATATTAATTTTCTTCTTTTTTCCAGATAATATAAAGAAATGCCTAAAACAAAGAAGAAAAGTCAAGATACAAAAAGGAAGAAGAAAAAAGAGTATATGAAGAGACGACGATGTGATAGCAATATCACAATGGAAACTGAGAATTTGAGCGATTTGAGCGATAGCAATATCACAATGGAAACTGAGAATTTGAGCGATTTGAGTGATAGCAATATCACAATGGAAACTGAGAATTTGAGTGATAGCAATATCACAATGGAAACTGAGAATTTGAGTGATAGAAATATCACAATGGAAACTGAGAATTTAAGTGATAGCAATATTGCAATGGAAACTGATTATTTGAGTAATAGTAATATTACAACTGAGGAATTTAATGATAGTAATATCACTATGGAAACTGAGAATTTGAGTGATTGTAATATCACAATGGAAACTGAGAACTTTAACAATTTTGTTAGTGAGAAAATTAACAAAACTGAGATTGTGGAAAACAAATTGACATCAAACCTACATAACTATTTTGAGTTTCAAAAGAAACAAACTCGAACAAAAAAACTGAAAATATTGAGTGAGTCATTGACTGTCGATAGTAATATTAGTAGCAGAACTGAGTACTGGAAAAATTATAAAAAGAAAAGACGTCTCAAAGAAGATTTTCGACAAACAGAAAGTTTGAAAACCTTACTAAATAGAAGAGAAAAAAGGAGTAAGCCTGAATACAGAGAATGTGAAAAGATACGAGATGTTTCTGCTAGACAAGAAAAAAGAAAACAACCTGAATACAGAGCAGGTGAAAAGATACGTGATTTTTCTGCCAGAAGAGAAAAAAGAAATAAAGCTGATTACAAAGCTAAACAAAATCAGAGAGAAACTCCAGCTAAAAGAGAGAAAAGAATTGAACCTGAATACAGAGTTGGTGAAAAGATACGTGATGTTTCTGCTAAAAGAGAAAAAAGAAATAAAGCTGACTACATAGCTAAACAAAATCAGAGAGAAACTCCAGCTAAAAGAGAGAAAAGAAATGAACCTGAATACAGAGCAGGTGAAAAGATACGTGATGTTTCTGCTAAAAGAGAAAAAAGAAATAAAGCTGATTATAAAGCTAAACAAAATCAGAGAGAAACTCCAGCTAAAAGGGAAAAAAGAAATGAACCCGAATACAGAGCAGGAGAAAAGATACGTGATGTTTCTGCTAAAAGAGCAAAAAGAAATAAAGCTGACTACAAAGCTAAACAAAATCAGAGAGAAACTCCAGCTAAAAGGGAAAAAAGAAATGAACCTGAATACAGAGCAGGTGAAAAGATACGTGATGTTTCTGCTAGACGAGAAAAAAGAAGTGAACCTGAATACAGAGAAGATGAAAAAGAGCGAGATAAGGTTGCTAAAAAACTAAGACGTGCTGAACATAAACTAATGGATACTGAACTTTTAATAACAGACTTCCATAAGAAAATAGAGAATGGACCTGTATATTCATGTGAATGTTGTCACCAATTATGGTTCAAGCACAGTGTGAAGAGTTCAATCAATTTGAAAAAGATTAACGATACTGCGAATACCTGTCTCACAGATGAGATCGACGCATGGATATGTACCACATGTGAAAAATACATTAAGAAGAATAGAATGCCTCCATGCGCTATTTCTAATGACATGGTTTTTCCTGAGAGACCTGATCACCTTGATCTATATCCATTAGAATGGAGACTTCTGTCACCGAGAATACCATTTATGAAAGTGTATGCAGCTCCACGAGGTAAACAGAAAAAAATAAGAGGAAATGTGGTGAATGTTCCAGCTAATGTGATAAGCACTGTGAACATGCTACCGAGAGCTACTGATGATACCATGACTATAGCTGCCCAATTAAAACGGCAACTAAAATATAACCATGCTGTTATGACTGAGAACATCAGACCTTATAAAATCACTGAGGCTGCTGAGTGGCTTGAGAGAAATGGAAAATTATTTAAAAAAGAGTGCATATGTTTCAATAGAAATTGGAATGAAGACCTTAGTAGAGATCCCACTGTTGATACAGATCATACATCAGATCATTCAGATGATGAAAATATAGACTCAGTGGATGTAGAACATGATTGTGAGGACTCAAATACTACTACTGTTAACAGTAAACTATGTGACGATGAAGATTTATGGAGTGAGGAAGAAGGTGATGAAGAGGTCTCTAAATCTAAAGATACACTACTAACATCACCTGATTTTATAGAGGATAATGAGAAGGAGAAAGTTCATTGTTTTGCCCCTGGAGAAGGCAATATTCCAATGAGCATATTCATGGATAAAAATTCTGAAGAATTAGCATTTCCAAACATATTCTTTGGTAATGCCCGTATGCCAGTTGAAGAGAGGACAGCTAAAGTATTTTATAGTGAAATCTGTAAATCAGAACTGAGACGAGATGATAGAAGAGCAGCTACATGTAATTGTATTGATAATATATTTTTCAAATTAAAAAAGCTGCAAATGAAAACCATAATAGGGAATGCACAAATTGCATTACGGAAAAATAAAACTGAAGGAAAGAATTTAACAGCTGGGGATCTACGATTGCCTGGAACGATTGAGAATTTAGTTCATTTTGATGAAGGATATATGATGTTAAAAACTCTGAGAGGATCTCCACCATACTGTAAGAAAGCAAAGAGTGATTTATTTGCCATGATTCGACAATTGGGGCCAGCTACATATTTCTGTAGTTTTTCAGCTGCTGAAACTAGATGGAAACATTTGCTAAGAATACTTGGCAAAGTTCAAGATGGACGAAATTATTCTGATGAGGAAATTGAGAATATGGATTGGGAAACAAAGTGCAGACTTGTTGCTTCTGATCCAGTAACGTGTACGAGGCAGTTCGATTACCAAGTTGGACTGTTATTCAAAGATATACTGAAAAGAGAAAATTCTCCAATTGGGAAAGTCACTGACTTTTTTTACAGAGTGGAGTTTCAACACAGAGGGTCACCCCATATTCATACTTTGCTTTGGGTTAATGACGCACCTGTGTATGGAGAGAGTACTATTGAGGATATTGTTGATTTTATTGACAGTAAAATTACCTGCAGTAAAAGCACTGATAATGAGGATTTGAAAAAATTGATTGCCTATCAAACACATAGGCACTCTCATACGTGCAAACGAAAAAATAGAAAAATGTGTAGATTTGGGTTTCCCAAACCTCCTATGATGAAAACAGTGATATTAGAGCCACTTGAATCAACTCTTACTGATGTTGAAGTTCAAAAACAGAAGAACAACTACAGTAAAATGAAAGTGATCATGGATGATATGATTGAGGGAGAAGATATATCTTATGAAGAATTCATGAAAAAAATTGATTTAAATCATGAAGAATATATTTTAGCAATAAGATCATCTATTGCACATCCCACTGTATTTTTAAAGAGATCGCCTTTAGAATTGAGAGTTAATGCATATAATGCTGAATTACTGCTCTGTTGGCAAGCAAACCTAGATATCCAATATGTGTTAGATGTGTATGCATGTGCCATGTATATTGCTTCATATGTTGCAAAATCACAGAGAGGAATAAGTGATATTTTGAGAAAAGCCTGCCAGGAAGTTAGAAATGGCAACTATGGAGTACGAGAACAAGTGAAAGTAATTGGCAATAAATTTTTGAATAATGTGGAAATCAGTGCACAGGAAGCAGTATACATAATTCTTCAATTGCCTATGAGAAAAGCATCGAGAGAGGTTGTATTCATCAATACTTCTCCACCAAATGACCATGTACGTTTACTGAAATCAAAAGATATTTTAGATGAAATGGAAGATGAAGATGAGGATATTCAGTCAAGCAACATGATAGAAAGATATCAAAAGCGACCTAAAAAATTAGAAAAGGTGAGCTTGGCTGAGTATGTGGCATATTATGACAAGAAAAATAGTTACAAACCACGTTCCAAAACTATTGACTGTGATACATTAAAAGAGGATGTGGATGAACACAATTCTGATAATGATGAGACAACTGATGAAAAGAATGAGAAAACAACTAAACGAAAAATACCAAGAGTTATTCGATATGTTAACTTTAATGTGGACAAAGATGCAGAAAAGCACTATAGAGAATTACTGATGCTATATACCTGTTGGAGAAATGAGCAAATTGAATTACTTGGAAATGAAGAAACTTTTGCTGAGAGGTATCAGAAATGTAAAGAAGAAATAGCAGCCCTCCAAAAGGAATATGAAAATAATAGATATGAGTTAGATGCAGCAATATTAGCTGAATCAGAGGGGCAAGCAAATGAAGATGCTTGGGATGAACAAGCCCCTTTGACTCAACAAGTTGATAGAGAAGATGAAGATGAAGAAAATATCGAAATGGATGCACTTTTGAAAAAGAAAGAACATGTGAAATTTGACTATGATATATCTACTGATTTAGGTGTACCAAAGAATAATGAGGATGATGAAATCAAGCTATATGAAATGCCTGAAGATGAGTATAGAGCACTTATGAGATCCCTGAATAATGAACAGATGGAGTTTGTTTATGACACTTTACATGAGTTAAAAACTACTGAGAGACAAATATTTCGATTTCTTAGTGGTGGTGCTGGTGTTGGAAAGAGCTTTGTTACCACAGCTCTATACCAAAGTTTACTGAGATACTACAAAACAAAAGCTGGAGATGATTATCAGATTATACGACAATTGCTTTTAGCACCTACTGGGAAAGCTGCTTATAATATCAAAGGAAATACAATCCACAGTGCACTCAAAGTTCCTATTAACCAGGGACTTGAATATCGTCCATTGGATTGCAGCAGACTAAACACTCTTCGTGCAAGTCTTGGAGGACTGAGAGTCATATTTATTGATGAAATTTCAATGGTTGGCAATGCTTTGCTGAACTTCATAAATAAGCGATTGATAGATGTGATGGGATGTGGCCTACCATTTGGTGGAGTTAATGTGATAGCAGTAGGAGATATATTTCAACTGAAACCAGTTTGTGATGGATATGTCTTCCAAAGTTTAAGTAAAGGTTATGGCCCCCTTGCTAGCAACCTGTGGATGGATCACTTTAAAATGTATGAGCTAACAGAAATAATGAGACAAAAAGAGAGTAAAAAGTTTGCAGAAATACTCAATCGCTTTCGTGAAGGTTTCTATGCAAATAATGAGGAAAGAGAACAAGACATGAAAATTTTGAAGAGTCGAGTCATAAAAAAAGATGCAGAAGATTATCCATATAATGCCCAACATCTTTTCCTAAGCAATGCAAAAATGCAGAACTTCAATGAGAGGGTATTTGACCAAATGGCTGGTCAAAAATATGTAATCAAAGCAAAAGACAGTGTTGTAGGTTCAGAAGCTCAAGCAGTGGCAAAAGCTTTATTGGCAAATGTCCCTGAAGATCCAAGAAAAACCATGCAATTGCACACTGCACTTCAACTAGTGATTGGAATGAAATGTGAAGTCTGTCTGAATGTAAGAACTGAAGATGGATTGACGAATGGTGCAGATGGGACTGTTAAATTCATTGAATTACAAAATAAGAGAAATGCTATCGGAAGTGTTGTCTGGGTTGAGTTTAGAAATGAGATAATTGGTCAAAAAACTAGAAGTGATTTGAAAAAATTGTATCATTCAAATGTATCAGCCTCTTGGACGCCAATCCAACCAGTATCAAGACAAATACGTATTGGGAAGTTTAAAAGTGCTGAGTTAATGAGAACACAAGTACCTCTAAGACCTTCAGCTGCAAAAACAGTCCATAGATCTCAAGGAGATACATTGGATGAAGTAGTAGTTGATTTTGATGGCAGAAAAACACCACATGTACATTATGTTGGCTTGAGTAGAGTGAAAACTTTGGATGGTCTCCATATTATTAATTTTGCAGAAACTAAAATAAAAGTGAATGACGAGGTGAAAGATGAAATGAAATCTTTGAGAAATGATAGAAAACTAGAAATAGAGAGGTTTGATCATATTGTTGATTCTCAAGATCAATTTGTTGTTATGCACCATAATGTCAGATCATTACAAAAGTACATTGAAGATGTCAAATGTCATCGAGTTTTGACAAAGGCTTCTTTGATTATTTTGTCTGAAACAAGACTAAAATTAAAGAACAGTGAACAGTACGAGATAGAAGGTTTTACCTTGCTCAGGAATGATGCATATACAGAAAGAAACAAAAGTCATCATGGAATGGCTGTATATGTGAAAACTGAGAATATTAAAAGTAGAGATGTGAAAGTTGCATCTGTAAATTTTAACGGAATTGAAATTAGTCGTGTAAATTTAACAATTCAGCTAGAAAATGTTGGTAAGAAAATTTGTGTGTTGGGATTATATAAGCCTCCTAAAAAATCATTGGCAGATCTAACGTCTGCAATAAAAAATGCTAAATTGAATGTAGTCTGTGAATTAACTCTAATCCTTGGAGACTTTAATGTGCAAATTGAGAGTGAGAATTATAAGAAGATGAATTTCCAGTTCATTGACATGAAACAGTATATAACTGAACCAACAACATATGCAGGAACTGCTATAGATTTAATATATAGTGATGTGTGTAATGAACACATTTTAACTGGGACTATAGAGAATTATTACTCTGATCATAAGATAATATATGCAATGATAAGTTCATCAATTGTGAAACGAGATGTATCTAAAAAATCTACACCTGGAAATAAACCTGACTGTGAAAAACCCTTTCCAACACTTCTTGATAGCACCAGAAGATTATTTGAAGCAAAGCCAGCTAGAGCGAAAATAAATGTAAGCAAACATAAGCTTACTCAAAAAAAAATGGTGGCAGAAAATAAAATTAACAAAGATGGTATGGCAATTTCAGTTATTGACCACCATGTAGTATGTAGAGGGTTTGGTTACTCTGTAACTGAACACGATTTAAGTTCTGTTGCTGGACAGAATTGGTTGAATGACAATGTCATCAACTTCTATTTAAAGATAATGGAAAGGGATGAAATTGAACTGGGTAATGATGTAATTGTACTAGATACCTTTGCTTATGAGAGAATGAAAGTAAATATGGAGAATGCTGTCGATATTTATTCACCGAGAAATCTATTGGGACATGATAAAATTGTTATACCAATACATACACCAGGTCATTGGAGCCTTGTTGTTGTATTTGTAAGGAGTAAAACCATAAAATACTATGATTCCCTGAAACATAAAGATACTGGGAACAAATGTATGAAGAAAATCAGAGAGATGCTTGTCACCATGGAAGATATTCCATCCAAGTGGAAACTGATATATTCACATGAAGCAACTATACAGTCAAATGGTTATGATTGTGGAGTTTTTGTATGTATAAATGCAGAAAGAGTTCTCCAAGGACATTGTTTGAGAGTGAGTGAACGACAAATCAGTCAGTACCGTCAGAGAATATATAGTTTAATTAAAAATTTTGGGTTTGAATGAATATTCAATCAAAAATGTTAATTTGAGAGAGGAAGTTGTGGAGGCTATTGAACTGTGAAAAGAGATCTTATTCCTAGGAATAGGCTCTAAGGGAAGATGAGGTAAGATGAGCCAAGAGGTAAGACCAGTCAAAGTTAAGATGAGCCACCCCTTTATTAGTAGGATATAATATCTAATGTGCTTGCAGATTTCTAAAATTGTTTGTGACATCAACAATTATATGTTTTTTTTTATGGTCTCAATTTAAGGTTAATGTGTTAAATTATTTTTAAATTTTCAATAATAATAATAATAATAATAAACTCTTTATTTTACATGGGTCAGAATTAGGCCCTATACCACGAGTGGTAACGGTCCTGTCTCACACCCATCCCAATAAAAATAAGTTAAATCAATAAGATTATCATGATCTAGAATTTTAAGTCTTTTACAATTAATAGTAACATTATAATTTTCTCTTCATTTTAAGACAGTGTATTATTGATTAAAAATAGAAGTTCCTTCTTTGATACACAATCAAAAACTGTATGGTAGGGTATGGGATAAAAAGATCATATCTTATGTAGGGAAATATGATATGAGCCATAGGACATCTTAACCAATTGGGAAATACTGCAACCTAATGCCAATGTTGCAAACACATATCATCAACTACTTTTGTAATATTTTATTAGATTTTTCTTAATAGAAATTTTATTTGTATTTTACGGAATACATATCTACATAGCATTCATTTTTTTTGCCACAATTGCTTATTTTAGTGGTCTTTCAAAGATATGTCATTTCATTCAGACTTGGCTCCCAAAGAGGGTATATTTTGATTAGTTTGATTAAGAGAATTATTCAATTAAAAAACATGGCTCATTTTATCTTCAAGGTTGGATCAACTTACCCTCACCATTGATTTAGATGAGACAAAGAAAATTATTTTTTTGAGAGTATTGATTACAACTCTAGCTATATTTTGGTCCCCATTAATAGACAAGTACTACATATAATTAACATGTCTCAATTATTATGACTTCTCTACCTGGAAGCTAAAAGCCTGAAGTAGGCTCATCTTACCTCAACTTCACTTTACAAGTGAACAAAGTTTTGTACATCTTGTGCAATAAACATGGACATACCGAGAAAGTGAGCAAATCTTAATACCAACAATACAAATCATGCAGAAACTTCAACCAATGTTGTACTTAACGCTGATGACTTGAGAGAGAAGGTGAGGACTGGTATAGCTATAAGGGGTGATGTGGAGGCTATTTTACTGTTTGAGAGTTCGGTCCCTGACCAGGGTGTGAAAGTCCGATGACCTTGAATAAGTCATCTTCACTCATAATTCCAGTCCACCCAGCTGTAAATGGGTACGGATAATCCGGGACAGATCAATGCCAAGAGATTTGGCCAAGGACCAGCTGGGAGAAAGGATCCGCACGGAACCTAAGTTGTTATCCTTGTAAAATATAGATGTTTCTTTCTTTCTTTTCTTTTTCATAGTTTGCAATATATGCAGGTAAAATCCTCAAAAATGTATTTGTGCTTTGCACAAATTTTAAATTGTGATCTTGATTTCTGGATGTGACAATATGAGCACCTACAATGGAATGTATAGATAGGGAATATAACTCATGATTGGAATGTATTGTTACAGCAAAGACACAGTTGTAACAGTATGGACAATGAACGATAACTTGTATTAAAAGATTGGTTTTCTTGATGTAGTTTGAACAAATGAGTTTTTATTGGTTCCTTTATACATGTGAGCTAGTGTAAGGGATTCAGGCTTTATGTCAAATATGGATTTATTGGGCTAAAACCACAATTTTGTCAGGACTATGTTGAGATTTATTAAACAGAACAAAAAAAGGGTGTAATATACATCAGAATATAGATATCTGAAATTACAAAAGGACAATGTAAGAAAATATGTTAAGAATGAATAAATTGGAAAAATGGATGTGGAATAAAGCTGTCTATGCTACCAGCCTTGACTCATGCTCCTTTTAGTAACATAATAACCATAGTTTGTCATTTAAGACCATTATTCAATCATAATGTGAACCTTATGAACAATAATGTATGTTGAATAATAAAATGGCTAAAACAATATTTGTGTTTCAATTCAACAAATTTACTAAAAACATTCCAGTATTCTTGTTTCTACTTCCTATGCAACCATGTGAACACTATATTTCCAATACAATGGAAATATCAACAGACAACCACAAATACCTGCAATATAGGCTAGAAGCAATACAAATTATAAATTCTACCACAAACCATTGAGATTATGAAAATATGTTTGGATTTAAGACTAAACAAACATATTTGAGCTGAAACTTTTGACAAATTCCAATGCTAAGCAAGTCACGTGACCTCAGAAAATTCTCGAAAACATCTGGGTTTATAGTTTGCTTCTCAGTTTTTGGCAATCTGACAAATGACATACATTCAATACATTCACAATCTGATAATAATGGAAGGAATTACCAAATAATATCTAAATTATACAAAATATATGCATTCTAAGAGTAGAAATATGAAAACAAACCTGAACTTTTATGAGCGGGCTTCTTAGTGAAAATTTCTTATCAAAACATCCGGTAAATATTATATAGAAATAGATAAGACAATTGAGGCTGGATAATCATAATAACAAAGGGAGACAAATCTTATTTGGTTCACTAATTTCTTAATCCGAAAACTCTGACTTCCATAAAATTAGTTCGATAAACTCTGACCTGGTTACATACAACATACTATATTGTCAAAAGAATACCAACAAAAGTCTCTCATCTTTAGCCAGTAGAAGCAGTTATTATATTTGCGACCCACTTGATGCATACATTATATGTACAGTTCATTATTTTCAGAATCAATAACAATTCCTGGGTAAAAATTTTCATCATATCGAACAATCACATGTTTCCCTAGATATTTGTTTGGATGCAGTTCTGGCTCTTTTTTTTTCATATTTCACAGGAATAACAGCAACAAAGTGATTTGGAACCCAATGTTGTGGCACCATATCATTTCTGTTTGATGTCCACATTATATGTAAGATACTATAACTTTTGTTTACTTGTCTTGGCACCAATAGTCGATGAAGATCTTTTCTAATATTTTGATTTCCTAATTTTGGATAAATTGAAAATATTTTGGAGTTTAAAATGCTAGCTAAGGCATGCATCTGCCATATACCCATGAAAGATTTATCAAGTCTTACATTTAAAACTTCAGCTTCATATATGGACTTTATGAGAACCTTGTTTTATGCAGTACCGGGCAGTATCTATGTTTGTCCCCATGGGCTGGGTGTGAAACAGGACCGTTATCACTCGTGGTATTGGGCCTAATTCTGACCCATGTAAAATAAAGAGTTTATTATTATTATTATTATTATTGGAACATATCAGAATATTGAGCATAAATTTTTGGCAGATCCTTATTCCTTGCTTGTTTCTCAGGACAATCCAAATCAACACCCTGTGAAAGAAAATCATTATCCAAGTATTTATCAGCGTGTAAAACTTGTTCACCATGACAAAACACACTTCCTGAACTTGGTAAGCAGTTACCATCACTTTTCACTTTTACTGGGTATAATATACGCTTATCTGGAACATCATTAGGGTATAAATCTAATGCACAAGTGTCAACTTCCAAATAAGTATTTTCGAAACTGACCTCTTGGGTATTTACTGGAGGGAGCAAATTTTGAATTTGAGCGCATTTTTTTTCCATAGCTTTGAATGTTTTACATTTTTTTAGCTGCAATAAAAAATTCTCGTATTTGTTGGATGATTTCAATACAGTTTTATCCTTATAAATTGTTGATTTAAAAATGCTGTCTCTTTTTAAGTTATGTTGAGGACATGTACTTGGAATATTACAATGACAGCTTTGTTCTCTATGGAACATTGTTCCATTTGTTGTTTCAGGGATGATTATTTGATGAAGTGCCATAGTGCCTTTTATGCTATTAAGATTCTTGCTCACAAGTTTTAAATTTTCTTCTGCCTGTATAATCAATTCACTATCTATCACTTTCAAAAATGTTTCACTATTCTTTAAATTTTCAAACAAGGCAACTGCTGACATAATATCTGTATAATATTTTACTTTAATATCTGCATTTCTCTTAAGTGATCCACCTACACCATCAGGAATACCCTTCCCGTGTCCTGCTTCGAAAAAGTTCCAGGATACAAAACTAAATCCAAGCTTTTGTGGTTCAGTGGAAAGAAGATAAAAGTTTTCATTCTGTCGATATTGGCTAGTTGGGCCATCACTGAAAAAATGAATTGTATTAATGAGTGGATGATTGGATCTAATGAACTGCAAAATAGGGGTCATATGAACACAAATACTTGATGGTTTGTGAAGTACTAGTATATTGTCTGAGACGGTACAAAATGTATTATAGTCATTCTCTCCACCAACAAAATACACCCCAGTATGTAAGGACAGTTGCTTCTTAGATGCACCAAAATGCATTCCTTGAATTTCGGATGACATTTTACATACATAATTTTCCGTAAAATCAATATGTATTAAGCATTCATTTGAGTTCAGTGATGATCTTTTCTCCTTATAAAAGGAAAACTGACATTTAATGTTAAACATATGCTTTTTGTATCTTATTAATTGGGTCTCTAATTTCTCAATAAGGTCAGAAATCGTACCACAAAACTTTTCCTTTTCTATTAGTGTCACTGTTTTTTGACTTGTTTACCGTTCTGTTTAATTGACCGGTCTTCATTTATGGTCCTCCATTCGAACCATTCTACTTCTTCTGTTCCATTTTTTGTGATTGTTGGACGTTGATCTTGACAATCGATGATTTGATTTTGAATATTACATACACATTGGCTTACCAATTCATCCTTATTTGAACTTTCCCGAGCCCATGGGTATTATGACAACTAATCCCGATAGAAACCATGCATTATCCGACATATAAACCGATTCCTGATTCAATAATTGGTATCTTGGTAAATATGATCAATCAATACATTTAACATCACATGGGAGATAATCCTTGTGGTGTGAAAAAATGTTCCAGAATTTTCAGAAATATTTAGAACATCTAATTTTACATTAAACAATTCTAAAATGTAGTATTGAAAGATATTAATCCATATTAATCCCAGAAAAACAATTACGCTCTTAAAATCTAGTTTTTAAATTTTTAAAACCACTTTTAAAAAAATAATTGTATCTCAAAGATGACCAGTGAAAATCATTACAAGAAACATGAGGGGTATGAAACTTCAATATTAAGTTTGAAAAAATTAATCTCTCTGACACAAAGTTGAATACTTAAATACATTGGTTTAAGATTGAAGTATATTCTCTCGAATGTACTTTGGTAGAGGGGATATTATTCTCTAATATACCTGTCCACGGGGGATATTCTCTCGAATGTCCCTGGGTTGAGGGATATTCTCTCGAATGTTCCCGAGTGGAGGGATATTAGTGAAAAGAAAGACCTGCCATAACAATGGGATGACGTCACAAGAGGTTTATATTAGTCCTTATTAAACTCAACTATCCACATGCCTTCTTCTTCTAGTAGGCTACTTGGTCTTTACAAAATTCTTAGCCTCGTTCGGTGTAACTAGTAACTAACTAGGCCTAAGTCGGTTTACTCACTTTTTTGTTTTGGTAATTAGCACTGGCAGTATCCTGCAGACACTAGTTCCAAAAGTAGACACATAGAACCTTTTTCATTATCAAGGATTTTTTTAGTTCAAGATCAAGAATCGATGGCTATTTTTACAAATATATACATAAAATACACCCACCTGCAAACCTTCGTATTCGTGTTCATTGATTTTCATTTGTTTAATCTAATAGCTACAAATTGCAATTTTGAAAAATTCATATTTTGACTTTGGTGGTTGACTTTTGGAGCACTTTTTAAAGCATTTTCTTTAACTTTGGCAATTTTATTTCGATCGATCTGAAACCTTTCAGTTACATAGACATAAAATTTCCAAAGAGTATCCGGTTTTGACGTCATTTGCTTCTAAACTTTCAATTTCAACTCCCGGAATATTGAAGATATTTGAAAAAAATGTTTTGTATTATCATAGATTTGGTCATATATAAAAAATAAAATGATGAAATTTTACCCAGGTGTAAGGGATCAAGGGCCATTCTGCTTTTTTGAAAAAAGTTTCCAATATAAAAAAAAATCGCAAATGCTACCTGAGAGTATTTTTAAAGTATGCTTATTATACCTATGTATCTTCTTGATCAAACTGAATTTGGTTTTAAAGGGTTAATTACAAACAGGGAGTACTTATTGTTAATTAAGAAATTTGACCTAGTTTTGGTGTTTGCCCTTTAAATAGCTCAATATTTCTAGCTGAAACCTTTTAAATACACAAGAGAGACATTTTTCTACAATTAGGCGTTAATTTTACTCAAATCCGTTCAGTAGTTTTCTATCAGCCTCTAAAAAACATAACACACTTAAAGGGACAGTCTGAATTTTTTTTAGGTCAAAAAACTGTTTTGCTCAAATTTGTGAAAACTTTACACTATGTGCCCTTTAATGTATCTGAAAGTTTTAACTAAAAAAATCCAGCCGTTAATTTTTAAACGCCAAAAATAGGTTAAAATTCTTAAAAACCTTACGTAAGGTTTTTAAGTATGTTATGTTTTTTGGACGCTTATAGGAAACTACTGAACGGATTTGAGTAAAATAAACGCCTAATTGTAGAGAAATGTCCCTCTTGCGTATTGTAAAGGTTTCAGCTAGAAATTTTGAGCCATTTAAAGGGCAAACACCAAAACTGGGTCAAATTGCTAAATTAACAATAAGTACTCCCTGTTTGTAATTAACCCTTTAAAATCAAATTCAGTTTGATCAAGAAGATACAGAGATACAACAAGCCTACTTTAAAAATACTCTCATGATGCATTTGTAATTTTATTGATAATGGAACCTTTTTTCAAAAAAGCAGAATGGCCCTTTAAAAACCTTACGTAAGGTTTTTAAAAATTTTAGCATGTTTTTAGCGTTTAAAAATTAACGGCTGGATTTTTTAAGTTAAAACTTTCAGATACATTAAAGGGCACATCATAGCCGTAGGGGCCCACGACTCAACAGGGGGGCAGACTGACTATTTGCCCGAATTTTACCGAATTTTAATGATATTTTGCCCGATTTCGCGAATTTTTTGCCCGAAAACATAATATTTAGGGGTGCAGCTGCCCCCCCTGCCCCCCTGTCTCCTACGGCTATGGGGCACATAGTTACAGATTTTGGTGTAAAGCTTTCACAAATTTGAGCAAAAACATTTTTTGACCTAAAAAACATTCAGACTGTTAAACTGACCTATTTTTCTTAAAATTTAAATTCAGAACCGGGGGTTAATCGGATCTTTTAAATTTTGAAATCTACGGCTTCTGCAATCGATTGCAAAAAAAATGTAGGTTGTCGATTTTTGAATTTCGATTTATATTTCTTTATATTTCCGGAACAAGAATTTCAGTAATGACCGAAACTTTCATGGTTTGCAATTGCAATTGCAATTTTTAACTTAAAAAAGCTCTGTCACGAGACATAATTAACATACGTCACAAATTTTTAGACATATTGTATGCTGAATCTGCTCTTTCAAATGATATATAACACAATATATTTGAATCAAAATCGCGCTTTTTAAAACTTGCAAATTTTGTGCCAACTTGTAACTGTGCGTGTTGTTTTTAAATTTTATTTTGATCGATCTGAAAACTTACAGATAGATAAAGAACAAAAATTTATTTCTGAAATTTTGAAATCACTTCCGGTTTTGACGTCATTTGTTTGTAAACTTGAAATCTTAACTTCTGGAGCTTTGGAGATATTTGAAAATTTCTTTTTGCATTGTTAGAAATGGTCATCATAAAAGATATAACTTATAAAATCCGAACCGGAAGTACTATGTCAAGTGCCATGTTGTTGTGACTAATTTTTATAAAACTCAAAATGGGGTCTTAGGGGATAATCAGATTTGCATAATATCAGTGTCTATGAAATTCTTAGTCTATGGCCAACAACCTTATGACAACTGAATTTCGATTTCGATTTCTTTATATATCTGGAACAAGAATTTTAGTAATTACCGAAAATTTCAAGGCTCATATCTAATGACCTTGACCGTTGATGACCTGTACAAAAGTTATTGCCCTTGACGATATATATGCACGGATACTTCATTTCGATGTTTACTTCTGGTTTTATAGTCATTTGAAAACTAAAGTTTTTAACCTTAAAAAGCTCTGTTACTAGACAAATTCTTTCAGTCTCACTGACTATGCTAAATCTATTCTATCAAAAGATACCCAAAACAATGTATTTAAATGAAAATAGCGCCTTCTGCCTTTAAGTTATTAAATTCAAACTTTGTCAGTTGAAGGGAGAGAACTTATATGTTAAAAATATATTTACATTCAAATGCGAGGTTTCCCCCCCCCCCCCCTTCAACCGGTATTAAAATTGAATTAAATTAACACGTGTTTGTCTCATTCGAACGACTAGACGCCTTTTCCACGACAGCCTCTCCGACCTGTAACATTGACAGGGGTAATCGGGATGATAAATCATCCCCTACAATCATCGTGAATGTGCATCACACATCGAGAGGGTCGTACTATACTGCCATATCTGAGAGTCTGCGTTGTTCTATTACAACGTATCATCCCCTCAGCTCATCATACGATTTATGTTCAGAGTACCGACATATAGACAGTTACAAGATACCATATTGTTTCTTTAAAGTGGCACAGGCTTCATTTTCGCGGGTCGATTTGGATAAGTCTCAGAAACGGGGATTTTTTTAGCTCAGCAATTTAGTACTGGTTATCACAACTCACCATTGAAATTTGAGCCTTCAAATCCATGTGCATCCATAATTATTAGCATTTGAAAGTTATAATGCCCTACTACACATTAGCGATACTATGCAATATATAGGAAAGTCATATATAGAAGTAGAAGGAGAAATGTCTAATTTAAGGTATATTTGAAGGAAATACGCAATTTTCGTGCATTTCTAGTGCTTCTGAAGGCTACTTAAATATATTCAAGACTCAAATCAACCAATAAAAATGAAGACTGGTCCCCTTTAAACGCTTCTCACAGGTCAACGTTTTGATATATAATGTACAACGAACGCAGTATTTTCAAATTTTTTGAAATGTGGAGCGTATATTGTCGTCACCCATGTCCGTCGGTCCGTCCATCCGTTGGTCCGTCCAAAAACACTCTACAGGTCACAATTCTTGACGGATTTTGACGAAACTTAAACGAAACGAAACGAAACGTAATGTTTATTACCGCCCAAGGATGAACCCTATTGAAAATCAGCAAAATATTTACTATGAATTATTGCACTTGTTCTTAAAAACGCGTTCCATTTTTGGCTCGTAAACACTCTACAGGTCACAATTCTTTACGGATTTTGATGAAACCTGCTGGTAATGTTTATTACTACCCAAGGATGAACCCTATTGAAAGTCAGCAAAATCGAAAAATATTTACTGTGAATTATTGCCCCTGTTCTTAAAAACGCGTTCGATTTTTGACTTGTAAACACTCTACAGGTCACAATTCTTGATGGGTTTTTATGAAACTCGCTGGTAATGTTTATTACCACTCAAGGATGAACCCTATTGAAAATCAGCAAAATCGAAAAATATTAACTATGAATTATTGCCCTTGTTCTTGAAAACGTGTTCGATTTTCGGCTCGTAAACACTATACAGGTCGCAATTCTTAATGGATTTTGACGAAACTCGAAACTTTTAAAATTGGTTGAGAAATTGGCACTCTAATCTTTTAACTGTTTTCCTCAATGCACCCTAATTGATTGCTTCAGAAACTGAACCTGGTACACAAAGTTTTAAATCTGATTGGATGAAATTAAAAATATCCTCAAATCTTAATTCCGGTGTTTCAATCCGAATTTAGCTGAATCCGTTTTATGAGAATCAAACAGGCTTTCTGAACACCAATCTCTACCATTCAAATAGTAACCTGGAGTTAAAGCTATAACTGAACACTTTTCAGACCGGTGAGTTATAACTGAACACCTTTCATCTGTTCTTTTGTTTCTACACATTTAAATTTTAATCCTTGAGTGTACAGGTAGTTTAAACTGGTCATTAAGGATCTCAACAAAATCAAATATTGAAATTTAAGGTAAGTTGAATGATTATATTTTGCTAATTTGAAATAACACCAGGATATTTTATTCCTGAAAATTTCTTTAGTCGAGTTAATCATTGTGAACATTCCCCTTGAAGCCGTAAAATAGTTTGAAGTCAGATTTCATTTTAAATACACAATACAAATATTTTTGTTTCATAACGACGTAATGTGATCAAAGTACAAATTACACAGAAGATACAGTTGATATGAAAAGTGAGAAAAAAATACAACAATACAGTAGAAGTCACTGACAGTTACCGTCGTTGTAAGTATCTTATTCTATAATGATAATTAATCTTGTGATATTTGCCTGTGTCATATTGTTGTATTTTGATGTGGGTTATACTTATGTAGGTTCATAATCTAAAAAAGAACACCAACCATGACATTTCATTAATCGTTTAATGTAGCCTACAAATCAGTGGAACAACTTGGTTGCTTTCCATTTGCCAAATTAGATACAGTACAGTGGGACAACTTGGTAGCTTTCCATTTGCCAAATTAGGTACAGTACAGTGGGACAACTTGGATTCTTTCCATTTGCACAATGTTTCATAGTACAGTGTGACATAAAACTTGATTGCTTTGCATTTGGCCGATGAGACCCATTACAGTACGGTTTTAATAATAGCCTGTAATTTTCTATAAAATTACTTTATAGTTTATTTGATTCTATTTGTTTACTGTACACACCTTTGCTGAATATATTATAATCTTAGTTTGAGAACTTAAATTTTTTTTTCATTTTAAGAGGTAGTATCCCTTTAAAGTAGGACCTAAATCTCTGTTCGTTATAAGAGTTACAGTGTTGGAAAAGAAAGAAAAAAGCTTTATAGTTCCTGAAACACACAAAAAAAAAGACCAAAAATTTTTGTATAATTGTAGGTTTAGAAATTTCCTGTGAATGTGATTAACTGTGATGTCAGTTAACTTAAAGAAGACGTTTACTTGTAATAATCAACTGTTTTCAACTAAGATTATTTATTAATAATTCCAAAAAATAAACAGAATTTCATAAAGTAGTGAATACTAGAATCAGGTAAGAGGTAAAAAAATTTATATACAATATGCATTATACATTCCAAACAAATATACATATAAATGAATATAGCCTACATATCTTAAACAAATATTCATAATACATATTGTCCTAAATAAATATTCATATTACATATTATCCTAAACAAATATTCATAATACATATCTAAAATAAATATCCATTTTACATATCCCAAACAAATATTTATTATACATATCCTAAACAAATATTCATAATACATTAACTAAAATAAATATCCATTTTACATATCCCAAACAAATATTTATTATACATATCCCAAACAAATATAAATATCTAAAATAAATATCCATTATACATAATATATCAAAAAAATATATATTATAAATATCCCAAACAAATATTCATTATACATATCCCAAACAAATATTTATTATACATATCCAAAACAAATATCTATTATATATATATCTCAAACAAATATACAATATACATATTCCAAACAAATATACATTATACATATCTAAAACAAATATACATTATACATATCTAAAATAAATATACATTATACGTATATCAAACGAATATTAATTATACATAACCCAAACAAATATATATGATACATATTCCAAACAAATACACATTATACATATATCAAATAAATATTTATTATACATTATACCAAAAATATATTAATAATACATATATTAAACAAACATGAATTATACATATCCTTTAAAAATATTCATCATACATATATCATAGAAAAATGTTCATTATGTTTAAATATAAAAAAGTCAAAATCTCTCTTTTTTGCTTTCACTTTTATTTTAATGAGGCAAATTTTCGCATATAATGCTTCTTCAGGCCAGGAGAAAGACTTCCGAGATGAACAGAATAAAGGTGGAGGTGTTACCTCCCCAATAATGAAAAATGTTCATTATATATAACCCAAATCTAGTACTTAAATACTGAAATATGTCAGTAACAGAATCAAATAAACCATAAAACTAAGTAATTTTCCGTAAAACTACAAGTTATTATTGAAAAACGATTAATAAAAAGCTTAATATTTTGTTTGTCTAGTAGAAATTATAATATACATGGTAGTTTTCTGTATTTATCAGAGTATACCGTATAGTTATGACAACAGACAAATTGCCTAATGAATATAAACTCTTATTCTTGATCATTCTAAGAGGTGTTATTCCTTTAAGAAAGTTGACTTATATTTTCAATACTAGTTGACCTGAAACGATCATACAAGGATCCAGTAAGATATGCAGTACAATAAGAGCCATTCTGGGCCACTCTATTTGTCCGCACTGCAGCGTTTCTTTTAGAGTGTCTACATTATTGACCAATCAAACTTTGGCTTGGTTATTTTTTAAGCTAAGCTTATCAGTTACAATGTCCACAACTAATAGACAAATTTTGAGCCTTTCATTCCATCTGCATCAAGAATATTCAGCGTGTGCAAGTTAAAAATACGACTCGTATTTTAGTGAGACAACGCCATACAAAAAAACATATATTGAAACAGAAAGTGCATTGTTTATTTTAAGGTATATTTTGTTTCTAAATGACCAGGGTCAATAAAGTACTTGTAATATAACTACTAAAAACTAGAAGAGAAATCAGTTACTCTAGACATGTATTTAAAATGTTCTGGGACATAGAAATCAGTTACTCTAGACATGTTGTTTTTAAAATGTTCTGGGACAGTAAAGCTCTTGTAATATAACTTTAGAAACTAGAAGAGAAATCAGTTACTCTAGACATGTTGTTTTTAAAATGTTCAGGGTCAATAAAGCTCTTGTAATATAACTTCTAGAAACTAGTATAGAAATACGTTACTCTAGACATGTTGTTTTTAAAATGTTCAGGGTAAGTAAAGCACTAAACTAAAATAGAAATGAGTTACTCTAGACATGTTTTAAAATGTTCAGGATCAGTAAAGTATTTGCAATATAACTTATAGAAACTAAAATAGAAATGAGTTACTCCAGACACGTTGTTTTAAAAATATCCATGGTAAGAACAGGTTACTGTAGCAACACTGATCTAACCGTTGCTCCCATGACACAATATTTCATTAGTCATTGAACTATCGATTTCAAACTTGACAAAACCGTAACACTGTGTGTCCCATTTCTAAAGCTCCCTTACATTTAAAATCAAGTTTCAAAGTTTTCAGGTGGGTTATTTTCCTAATAATGGCGAAATGAAAGAGTGACATTAATAAATATAAGTAATGTCTTTTAAAGAAAATGTTTTTGATCATAAAATAAATTTCACAATCTTTTGAACCCCTGTTTTTTCTGAAGATAACCCCAAAAGTGCTTTCGTGGCGTTGCCTTATAGCAAGGTTGCAACCTTAGCTACCCCAAAAAACCTCAAGAGGCTTGGAAGAAGCTGTCTGAACGCATTATTAGTGCAATGTAGTTAAATGGACAAATGGAAAACCGCAAGTATAAATTCTGTTAAAATATTTAATATTACTAAGTAATACATATAGATGGTTAGGTTATCAAAATAGCTTTTATATACATCTTTGCTGTCAATCAAAATACCAAATTATTAATAATTGAATCACTTTGTAAGAGATTTAACCAACGCTGATTGGTAGAAAATAGGTTAGGTTCTCAGAATCCATAATTTGATTTGCAAGAAAGATTTTTTGAAGAATCAAAATCGATCAGATGAAAATCAGAGTAGGAAGTCCCTATTGCAACTCAAATTCCGAAATATCTTTGAGAATGTACCAGCTGTTTGGGCTTGCGGTTGTGGCGCTTCGACTCCATCCATCCTAGATCGTCCCCAAAATTATTTTTTGGACAAATCCATGCCCTTGTAAAAATGAGAGTACATGTACTTGTGGATACATGTATGCGAACTTCTAAATTTTGTCACCATATAGTTCTGATTTAACTGGTAATGTTTATTCCTTATTGTTATCTATTAATTTGCCTATATTTCAAGACCATAAAATAACTAAAATGAATAATCCATTGAAATTAATGATATCGATATCATTGTTCTCAATTTCATAAAAGTCGGATTGATTTTTACAAAAATTGCTTTTCAAAACCTGCTAATACAATATACAATTCATTCATTCTTCAATTACCTGGTTATCATTCTTTCATTCAAATCCATCTTCTGTCTATCCACCAGCGGCTGGATGAAATGAGAGAGAATAGTTACAATACAGGACTTTGAGATACTTCGTGGTCTTTGATACAGATAAATCCTTGATAGCAACATATGTAGTTCGTTTTGAAGATTTCAGTTCGTTTGAGTTTTAAAATAGTGTTTTAAGTTTTTGAGCTGAATGTATCTAAGATTCATACCTTAAAGACTGAATGAGTTAAGATGTAGTTGACATTTGGTTTTAGGAGAAAGATATGCACAACCCTTATTTGAATATTTCACCGTTATTGATAATTATAGAATTTATAATGAATGTAACAAAAACTTTACTTTTGATCATTGATCACTGAAGGGAAGAAAATAGATTCTGGTTGAGATTAAACCAGGCAGGTGTGTAGACTAGGTCTTAGTCTACGATATCTAGGACAGTCTATAAGGATCATAAAAAACAACAATAAAGCCCAAAAGAGGCATAGGAGCTAAGTCAACAAGCTCCGGGTCTTGGTATCTAGAGATGGTCAATAAGACCTCCTGGCCTTGATCTTTGAAGTAAGCAACCTCATTTATTGCTAGTTAGATATTGGTTCCACTACCTAGGACGTGGTCCTGAAAGCTGTACACCTCCCTACCTTGGACGCTGTCCGGAAAGTTGAGCTACTTCAAATCCTAGTTGATAGCATCTAATCCCGCTTTAGTCGTGTCCGGAATTAAAAATTATTATCACCAAGTTGTGTTTAGAAGTCCTTGTATAAATTTCCAGAATGGAATAGACAGGACTGGCAACTTGGTTTATATCTTGGATGTCTTCCCTTCATTTACTTATACATTCCAAATTATAAATTATTTATTTTTGTCAGCTTGAACAATAAATGCTGTCACTGTATGCAATGCTTTCTTGAAAGTTTTAGTCACTACACTTGACCATCTGGGGCTTAAAAAGAAATTTTCTTAGACAAATTCAGCCTCAGTTACAGAAAAACTTTATTTTAAGATCCAAATTAACTCATTTCTACAGGAGAAACTAAATATATTGGTATCAAGGATTTATCTGTATTATTGTTGTATGAAGGAACATCTAAGGACTGATTCTGGTATGTCAAAATTTCTGCTAAAAATAACAATTTTTTTGTACTTTTTTATTACATTCATTTATTCATGAATAGATAGACAGAAGATAGAAAGGTTTTGGAATAAATAATGATATCTTGTGATATAGTGAGTTGGAACGAAAGAAAACACTTGTTTGGCTGCTCCCCATTTATTTCTATTATTGTCAAAAAAATTCCACATCAGAAAAATCTGAAAACGACTTTTGTTGAAAAAAAAAACAAGGAATGAAACCCTCATAATACTCAAAATATATTAAGGTAGCATTATTTTAGATAATTATAAATACGAATAATACGAATAACAACATTATCCCAACCCATTTGAAATTCACCAAACATTGGCATTGCAATTTCGCTAAGGCTTTTTTATCTCGTATTTTATGTTTCTGATAAAGGCATCGTCAAAAAGTATGATACATTGTTTTTAGGTACTTTCAATCCAAGAGTTCTTTAGAAGATTGTCGTTCTAACCTATTGCGTCTTGGGGGTTAGTTCGGCATTATGATTCACAATAAACCATTTTAAAGGAATACTACCTCTAAGAATGATAAAAATCAAACTTGGTGAATATAAGTTTATATTCATTAGGCAACGGATTTTGGATTTTGGATGCGATTTTGATTAACGATGTTGATTTGCTTGTACGGATTTTTATTATCTAGTGTCATGATCATACATTGTCTGTACAATTCCATAAATTCAAAAGAGCATGTTATATAGAAACAATTCAAAAACGCTCACAGATATTTTAAGCGTTTTTCATCAATAACCTGTAATTTTAGAGAAATTAAGTTCATGTTTTATGGGTTTCTTGGATTCTGTTTGGATACTTTTGACATCAATGATGAATATATACTATTATAGGCCAAGTTTGAGAAGTTAAGCTCATTTGGCCAGAGCTTTTATTTCAAGAGTAATTTTTTTTTTAATCTTGAGCATTTTAAAAAACAACGTTTCTACATGAGCTATGGTGTTTGAAGGTGGTGACAGAATGAATGTGATCTGTAAGTCAAATTTGGTGAAATAAAATGGAATCCGCTTGTGTGAATGTATGACAGGTTTTACTGATTCATCAACGCATACCCACATCACATCTTTTGTAGGCATAAAGTCAACATATACCCACACCACACCTTTTGTTGGCATAGAGTCAACACATACCCACACCACACCTTTTGTTGGCATAGAGTCAACACATACCCACACCACACCTTTTGTAGGCATAGAGTCAACACATACCCACACCACACCTTTTGTAGGCATAGAGTCAACACATACCCACACCACACCTTTTGTAGGCATAGAGTCAACGCATACCAACACCACACCTTGTGTAGGCATAGAGTCAACGCATACCCACACCATACTTTTTGTAGGGGCATGGGCGTGAGGACGTGTATCATTTTTTCTCTAGCAAAACAATTCCGTTAATCAAAAATATCGTCAAAGCCAGAAGGTTACAAGAAGCAACACCAATTTAAATGCACTGATTAATATAACCTTATTGACTTTGACACAGACTAAACAAGGGCGTCCGCAGATTTGTTTTTTAGGAGTCAGGCCCATGGGCGAAGAAAATTTAGCATCCAGAAAGCTTAGTTTCGCACGTTTTGGATTTTGATATCTTTTTTTCAGGGGAAGGGGGATTACTGTACGGCACAAACACTTCAGCTAATATTGATAGCCGCCATCTAGTAATGTGTTGTTCTTATCCTATCGACGAAATCTGATTAGATGTACGGGTTCATTCCCACGAAGTCACCGCTTTGGTCAAAACGAACCATGTAGGAACGAAAAAACGGGACTTCCCTGGAATTTGTTCAAAAATTGGATTTTGAAAACAATAGGATTATTTTTTGTTATCTTAGCAGACTAAAACCTACTTAATCGGGGTATAGCCAATTAAACAAACATTTCTTCAAACAATTTATTTAACATTTAAAAACATATAACAAACTATACTTTAATTTTAACAAATGTAAAACGGAATCAGCAAATACAAGAACATTTGATTTAAACATATTTTATTGATATCAAATGGATTTGGATAAAAGTTTCGAGAACTTAATCAAAATATTCCTATCCATAAAGAAATACATACTAATTATAACAGATGGGACAGAAAAAAATATATATATATTATGAAAACAAAATTGTAAAAGGTCAACAAAACAACAAAAACACGAAGTGCAATGTAGAGAATGGTCGAGAATAGAAGTAAGAAATGGACATTATTTAAAAGATAAGATAATACCTAATCATCCAGGAAAACCACAAACGTGTTCAAAAACGTTTCGAATTTTTAATAAGTTTTTTAGATTGATTCCAAATTGAGGATATAAGATAAATTAGGATCACCCCCAAGGACTGCATCTAGGTCAAGGTTTAAGCAATGAGACGAATTACTAAGTAAATATCACCTCGTACAGTTTACACTCAAAGAAGTCATGATAGGCGCCTATCGTGACTTCTTTGAGTGTTAAATGTATAAGGGAACATTTACTTAGTAATTCCCTCTCAATTTTATACAGTTTTAACTCAAAGAAGTCATGATAGGCGCCTATCATTATTTCTTTAAGTGTAATCTGTATAAATTTGAGAGGGAATTACTAAGTAAATGTTCTAGGGAACATTTACTTAGTAATTCGTCTCATTGCTTTAACTTTGACTTAGATGCATTCCTTGGGGTGGTCCTAATTTATCTGATATCCTGATTTTGGAATTAACTTTACTCGTTCGAAAATTCATTAAAAATTCGTTTTTTAACTTGTTCGTGGTTTTCCTTTGTGATAAGGTATTATCTTATCTTTAATAATGTCTTTTTCTTACTTCTTTTCTCGACATTCTCTTCGTGTTTTTGTTGTTTTGTGCACCTTTTACATTTTTGTTTTCATAATATATATATTGTCTGCCCCATCTGTAATAATTTGTATGCATTTCTTTATGGATAGGATTTTTTTCACTAAGTTCTCGAAATTTGTATCCAAATCCATTTGATATCAATTAATTATATTTAAATCAAATGTTCTAGTATTTTCTGATTACTTTTCACATTTGTTAAAATTAAAATATAGTTTGTTATATGTTTTTATAATGTTAAACAAATTATTTGAAGACATTTTTGTTTAATTGGTTTTAACCCGATTAAGAAGGCTTTCGTCTGCTAAATAACAAAATGTAATCCTATTGTTTTCAAAATCCAATTTTTGAACAAATTCCCGGGAAGTCACCGTTTTTTTTTTTTGTTTCTACATGGTTCGTTTTGACCTAAGCGGTGACTTCGTGGGAAAGAACCCGCACATCTAATAAGAGTTCGTCGATAGATTAAAGAACAACACATTAAGATATGGCGGCTATCAATATTAGCTGAAGTGTTTGTGTCCTACTGTTATCCCCCTTCCCCTGAAAAAAAAAGATAAAAATATGAAAATCAAAAAAACGTGCAAAACAATGCTTTCTGGTTCCTAAATTTTCTTCGCCCCTGGGCCTGACTGAAAAAGTCTTTGAACGCCTTTGTTTATTCTATGTCAAAGTGAATAAGGTAATAGTGATCAGTGCATTTATTCTGAGAGGAAATCGAAATAATATACGGTAATCGAAAAGATAAATTCCTGGACGTCGTTACTGATTGCATCCACCTTAGTATACTGGCATCCAACTTGTCCTTCCATGCATCAACTTAAGGCGTCCTAATGACACTACCTGAAAGGGTCGCAGGGGTTGTCGAGGGTCACATGGATCGAAAGAACATTTAAGGGTTAGTACCGTGCAGTGCAGTAGGACCTGTAGGATTTTTACGATAATTTTAACAGTTAAGAAGTAATAATGTTGATGTATAACTTTATATGATAATAAACAGTGTTTTATTTTAACACATTGACAGTGTTCTTGATTCAAAATCTGGCATAGTTCAGGGTGAAGACCGGTGGTATATAGACCTTCAAAAAATACTATAAAAATGTACCATGGCTGCACTAACATAGATTTCTGTGAACCAAATTTCATTAAGCCAAAGACACTGAAGTATTATTTTGGAACTGATGTGTTGTTAAATATTGGCATTGGGATTCATCAATCAACAGGCACAAGATTCTGGTTAAAAAAAATCGCATATAGTTATTTAAGAGAACACAGCAGACAAACAAATGATAAACGAACTTGAAAATTGTTGTATTGTAGGGTGAAATTGTAAGGAAGTACTTTTAGAAATAAACTTTATTCAGAGTTATCTCCCCGGATCTTATCACGTAATATGATCATCGTCTTTTACTACACAGATAGTCCGATACAACAAAAATATTCCAAATCCAACATTCAAAGAGAGAATTAAAGGGATTGTAAAGAGGTTTTCTAGCCTTTTTAGGTGGACGAAGGACACTTCCAACATCTATTTCGTACATACAAAATATTCATTGTGTGCCCGTGGTTCCTGTTATTCCAGAAAGAAAAACAGGAAGTGACGTCACAATCTTGGAAAAAATCCGACTGGATGATCAGATTTCGATTATATATCTGGAATAAGAATTTTAGTAATTACCGAACTTTCAAGGCTCATATCTAATGACCTTGACCGTTGATGACCTTTTGATCTGTACAAAAGTTATTGCCCTTGACGATATCTATTTGTCATTTGAAAATTAAAGTTTATAACTTTAAAAAGCTCTGTTACTAGACCTATTTTATATACGCCACAAATTCTTTCAGTCTCAAAAGATACACAAAACAATGTATTTAAATGAATTAACACGCGTTTGTTTTGATATATAATGTACAACGAACGAATGTTTTTTTTTTTTATAATATCACAAAATTAAAAACATCAATGAAATTTTTTGGGGTGGAATTGTATCCTACTGAACTATATTAAGAATTTTTCAAATGATCTGAAAAAACATTTGCTTTCAAAATATAAGATTAAAACTTACATGTTTGTTGTCTGTATGTTTAAATGCAGTTCTCAACCTTCACTTCAACTGACTGCTTAACATGACTTTCTTACATTGTAACTTGCGTTTTTAACGTATTAAATTATGTAGTAAAAAAGATAAAAATAAATCTAAATGTATTAGATAACGATCCAATGCAAGAAGAAAATCCATTCTAAAAATCTGGTTCTGTCATTTATTAAAAAAAAGTTTTAAAATTGCATGTCTAAAAACGTTGTCAAGTAAAATGTTTTTTAAAGAAAATAATAATATAGAATTAATCTCAGAATATATTTTGTTTAGCTTATCTAATCCGTCAAATTGTTCACAACTCTCTTACAAAATATATTAAATGATGTGGATTTTTGTTTTTCTGAAACAATGGAATAAATCATTGAAAAATTAAGTATTTACGGATACTCAAATACGACATGAACTTTTTTTTTTGAATTTGAACAAAAGCAATTTTGAAATAAAAATCACATTTTGAAATTTCTCAGAAATACCAACTATATTCATTTTTTTAGGGTTTCAAATCACACCGATCGCTCTCTCTTTCTTTTATCCTGCATCTCCACTAGCGTCGTCACTGCATATTAACGGGCGTTGAGATGAACCTCGTGGTCCAGTACAAAGCAGTATTCTGAGCGGTCAAGAAGATTATAACTAACCACGGGGATCCTACTTTATATTATCACTGATAATTAACCAATCTGCTGACTGTCAGTAACAGTTGACTACCATGACACTCGATGACCAGAATAGAGGAGATTTTTGCCACAATAGCGGAGAGCTTCAGGTGCATGTTATATGTTAAGTCAGGAAAATGTTATGGATATTGTTCACCATAATAATTATTGGTTGTCTTGAAGTTTGAATTAACACATTTGAACCACGAAATGAAATGGGAGTTTTGCCAGGACAACGGAAACAGTATCGTTAACTGATCACCATTTTTACTTTTCATATATGTAACTTGACATTATCGTAATCTACGGATTATCATAAGAAAAATTTGCAAGTCTTCTGAATTTGAATCAAACTAGAGCTGTGAACAGCACTGAGCGTGGCCCGTGATACTTTGCCTGATAGCTGTAAGACTTTTTGAACTTCAAACCCCTAAAGTCTGGTGTTCACTCCCTCATTTTTAGTAAAAAGTTTTGTGAAAGGGTAGATTCAATATTATATCAATATAACTTATAGTATGGTAATTTTTATAGCTTCATGGTAGCTACAATACACAGGTATGGGTGAAATGTGAACATTATGTGACAGAATTCCTTTACTGATATAAATATGATCTATAAGTGTTTCACCTTCATTAGTGTAATGCTGAACAAGTTGTTGAAAACCAAATTTTTGAAAAAAATTAAGTATAGACAACTGACCCCCCAAGTTTTTTTGATTGAAATCTCCCATAATAACATACACCAGATTCTTGTTATTCAACTAGTGATCTTTGTAACATTGGGAGAAATAATTCTAATCGATAAACAGGTGGTCTATAGATAACAATTACGTTAATATTCTTATCCAGAATATTCAAAGTAATGTGTTCTATTTTTAAAACTCCCAAATTTAAGAGTGGCTCAGCGAGTTAGACGCTTGCTCGCTAACCTGAAGGTCCAGGGTTCAATCCCGGCATGGGTCGAGATGACACCTTCGGATTTTTCAACCCGGTTTCCCCCTGTCAGTGATGCAGGTCGGAGGGGCTGACATGGAAAAGTGTCTAGTCGCTTGGATGGGACAATAAACCGAGGCCCCGTGTGCTATTGGCTGTGTACGTTAAAGATCCCTAGACAGTTGGAAATCGGCTAATAACGACTACTTTGTGAACAGTGACTGCATAGACGGTACATTACAAATACATTACAAATACATTCAACAATTACGAACAAATAATAAGCTTAGCAGATAAAAACAGGTTATAGTCAATTGGGCCTCCATCCAAAATGGCCCCTCTTTTGGTCAAAATGGTCCCTGATAAATGGTCAAAATGGTCTTCAAAAAAAGTCAAAATGGTCCTTCCAAAAAGTCAAAATGGTCTCAAAATAATATTTTTATTTATGATGTTACAAATTAACAAAACATAAAGCGCTAAATAATATATTTTTTATATAATCTTTTTGAGAACTGGAACTGGAACTTCAAATTAATATTGTAAGTCTTAGAATGTCTTTGCTTTGATGAAAATATAAATTGGAACACAATTTATGTCTTCAAAATTTGTTGTAACAGAGTACAATTTTCAGTCAAAATTAGTGACCTTTTTTAGGGTTAAAATAGCTTCCAATTATTCCTTTGATTATCATCATATAAGCTACAATTTATAAAAAAAAAAAAAATCAGGGAACATCTTGACTTTATTTTTGTGGCCATTTTAACCAATGAATTGGTTGAAATCAAAAGAGAAATTCAGAGGCCATTTTGACCAAAATAGGGGCCATGGTGACTGGCCATTTTGACCAAACCATTTTGACTAATAGCCGATTAGGATAGGGGCCCAATTAACTATGACAAGATTAAACATTTACTTTTTATTGCAACGGATTAGCGCAGACGCGTTGCCAGTTAAATAATTAATTGCTGTCTGTTAGATAGTCCATCACTACAGATTATGTACTCTGACTAATTGGTTTATGACATATAATAAGCTTAGCAGACGACAAAATCAAAATTGGAATTGGGTGTTACAGAAGATACTCTCCTATAGAAGCACTAGTCAAGGTCACAAGAAGAGAGCATACATTTCAATTATCAATTCAAATGATAACAATTAGAACTAGGGGCCATTTTGTATTGGGGATATGCCCCCTTCCCCAACATTCGAACTGTGTAAACGTCAATATTTTCCTTTAATGCTGAGTTGAAATACTGTCTTTTGTTTCAATGGATTGGAGCAGACAGTAGCCAGTTGAATTGATGTATGTTAGTCAATTAAGTGCCGTGGATAAGAATTACCCTCAAAATAAGAAAAAATCTGATATTATATCAAATATAGCAAACACTCGAAAAAATATGTTAATCTTTATAAAGTTAAAACAATATGTAATGAGATTAATTTATCTTTGACCTATAATAATCTTAGCAGACGATAAAAAACAGTTTGAGCACTTACTTTTTATTGCAACGGATTAGCGCAGACGCGTAAACAGTTAAATTGCAGTCTGCTAGAGTCCAGCCCTAGAGTTAAAAGATTGGGTGCAAGACATTTGCGCACAAAATGACTAATTGGGTCGACATTTGCGCACAAATTACCTGAGAATTTGGGTCGACATTTGCGCACATTTTTTCAAAAGAAACTAATTAATCTATGTTACGATTGCGCACACCATTTATACACCCAGCTACTTATCTGTTATCACCTATTATGCTAATCCTATAATATTATCTAATTTTACATGATTCTCTGCCATTCTGTCATTCTAATCATGTAGGATAATCACACACTCTTGAAAAGCCGAAGATGAACCTGGAGAAAGGCCTTCAAAAATAATCATTAAAGAAATCGGGAAACTCAACCGAAACTTCGTAAGTCTAGAGAGGAAACATTCCAGACATTAACAGAATACGAAATGTAGTAGAATATTTTGATATTAAATTATTAAATTTTCAACTGTTGTGTTTTATATCTAATCTAGATGTGCGCAAATGTAGACTATAATTTGTGCGCAAATGTCGAGCTTTTTTGTGCGCAGATGTATACTGTGCGCAAATGAAAGTTTTGATTTTGTGCGCAAAGGTGTTTCTCCCAAAAGATTATGTAGTCTGACTAATTTGTTTATGACCTTTAATAACCTTAGCAGACGACAAAAAGAAAATTGGTGTGTATCTTGTAGAAAGAGTTCTGTCAATGGTAGAAAAAAAATTCGAACAGGTTAATGTATCAAAAATTCACTGCTCTAAATGATTGTATGTAAAATTAATGTAAGTGAAAATTTTGCAAAAAAAATGAATAAATTTTATATATATTTTTTAGAGTGTTAAAAGATTACATAATCAGATTAATCTGTTTATGACCTAAAATACTTCACACCTCCATGTGAAAAGTTCACATGGATAGTTTTATTACTGTATTATATAACCTGCTATAACCCTTGTCAATCATTTTAATCCTCTCTATTTCTATTTTTCTCAGATTACTCAGGGTACTCTATGCCTATTTTCACTTTAATGGATTTTGTATTAAACTAATCATGTCATATATCGTTGAAAAGAGAAAATTGTGTACATCATCATTAAACAATCGATATTGCTATTAGATAATTACATTGTAAGTTAGAACTCTCAGTCGAAAAAAACGCAATATTTTGAAAACATATTTTAAGGTATTATCGTCATATATCGTTAAAAAGATAATTAAATCAGCATTACAAAATTGAAATGATTAATTCTTTGTGTTAATTAGAGAAGGTGATACAGCCGTCCAAAGTTGTCAAAAGTGTCAATTTTTGAATGTCTATAAAACCGGAAGTTAATATTTTTCAACTAAAATCAAAACACCTATGGATAGCTGAGGTCAAGGACATTCTACATTGAAAATTTCAGGGTCATTGAAGGTCAAGGTCACATGGTATGGCCTTTTGAATTTTCAAAATATTCAAACCAAAATAAAAACACTTCAAATTCGAAATTCAAAATTCTGTGCCTACAAGTTTTAGATAAAGTTACAATGTTTTGATAGACATCAAAATCATAAAAATCGGATAAAAAATGGAGGACTAATTAATTTTTTGCTGAAATGTGTCAGTCTGTGACGACAGCCTATGTATCACTTCCGGTTTGGATTTTTTCTGCTAAGTACCTTCTAATTATGCTTGACATACAATATTTATGGTTTTAGCCAACATCTGAAATTTACACCGGAAGTGGGGTCGCCAGTCTTAATTTTGAAAAACCGGAAGTCTTCACGCCAAAACCGGAAGTGATAGAAATATTTTAATTATCTTGTATTATTTGTATCGACATTCTGTTTATGTCCTGTGAATTTCAGATCAATCGGATAATTAGCGGCTGAGAAAAAAATTTTGATTTTTTTTTGAAAATTTTGGTTTCAAATTTTTTTTACAAAAATATTTAAAAATTGAAAATTTTGAAAATGCTCCAGATACTTCTTTTAACAATTAACGTAATAAAGGAAATTTCATGTAAATCGGTTCATAAATAAGTCCTACAGACTCGATGAAAAAATATTGCACATTACGTAATAGCCCACTTCTGGTTCCGCAAAAATGTGCCGTTTCATATTTAAGGGAAAATTTCCCTCGAGTGAAACTAGCTGATCAAACCAGAATTTCTATACCATTTCCAGTTTTCTCTACAGACGCTGACCAGAATTTGGAAAAAAAAAAAAAAAAAAAAAAAAAAATAATCATAACGAAAACAAAGCGTGACAAATCGATAGATTTGCCACGCAATTAGAAATGATCAGATTGATCAGAGAGTGCGATAACAATGCTGTAAAGAATACCATCAATTATATAGGTACAGTGTACTGATAAAGTAATTATACGGATGACTAGAGATGCCATTTTCATTTGCCGATTGCAATCAAGGCAGCAAGCATATTGATCGTATTAAAACCAATATAAAGAGTAAATTCTACAATTTATCAACCATTTAAATTCAAATAATTATAATCTTAAACTATGTTAAGCCTTGTCTTCACTCGAATAACCTAGAAGAATGAGACCGTGGTACTGATGCAGAACTCGATTTCGTGACAATAACCATTAATTCCTGGTTTTTCTCGAATTACAAATGTCGCTTCCTTCCTCTATGTCGTACAGTCTAAATAACGATTTTTCGAAGTAAGGAGAAGATTTGGGAACATACAGTGTTTTAAATGTTAATAAACCAATATAATATAATATAGGTTTTTTGTGTATTCCAAAGGCCCGTTTTTGCAATCTCTACAAGTTAAATGAGATTTTTCATATGAAACTGCTAATTGTGATATGGGAATGGGACAAAGCTTGATATAGAGACTACCTGTATATATACACGTACCAAATTGTATAATTATGTATGTATATTAATGAGATCCCGTTTAATGTAACATTGATTAAGCCATGGACATATTGGGATATAAGTCCGAATGGCTCATTTAAAGGTCAAATGTTAAAAATTCTTGTTGTTGACGCCCTTTCCGATAGAAGGTATTCGACAAAGATTGAAAACATAGAGTATGAGATGCTGCTTGTCAACTCCCGCCACCATATTGAACACATTTCTTTCATTTCCTGTTGAAATAGATAAGAAATTAATTGGGTTTATTAATCAAGTAGAAAGATTATTCAGTTCTATCAATGTATTTTACGGTATCGTGACTAGAAATTGTCTGAATCAGAGAAAAGCCAAGATGCACAACTGTTCTAAAGTGCTGGTTTGTAATTATACCCATTATATTTCACGTTAAAGGTTCACTATCTGTTCGACCAATAAAAATTTTAGTCTCAGATAAGCTAAAACAATTCCCGGTTCTAATGCGTAAAAATGTTACCAACTCTGCCTTATATAAGAATATTGTATGCAGAAAATAAAAGATAAATGTTAAGCTAAGGGTTTAATCGAGGGGATTGTTCGTTTTTTTACTGTTCTAGTAAATCTGAAGGCTATTTACAAATATTCAAGGCCTAAGTCGACCCTCGAAAATGCTGAACATTCCCCTTTTTAAGGGTGTTAGACTTTTTTCATGAACATGTATTATTATATTTCTGTAATATGTCATTTACTTATATGTATCTACTTGTCAAACCTGATTTTTATATTTGAAGGTTAATACTAAAAAAGAGTGTGCAATTTTAATAATTGATCTTGTGGCGAAGTCATACATTTCTTCTATCAGATATTACTCTTACAGATTTCAGAGAAAACCAATCAATGTTATAAAGAGTATAAAGCTTGTTGAATTATTTGTAAAAGGAGAAATGAATCGTGATTCAACTATTTACATATAGATAAGTCTTCACTGATGATGTTACAGATTGAACTGATTTCAGTTCTGTCAATAAAACATGTAGAAACACCATGGCCAAATTCAGTACGTCAATCAAATTTACATGTCTTTGTATTTTTCTAAATATTTGTTGATTTTAGTATTGGTGCTCACAGTTAAAGCGATACCACCTCTTAAAATGATCAAAAAATAAAGTTTTCAAACTTGGCCAATAAATGTATATATTCATCAAAGGTGTACAACCAGAATCCAATAAACCACAAAACTAAGTAATTTTCCATAATTTACATAAATTAATATTTTGTATGATGATATGGTAGTTTTTCTATAATGACACCAGATAATGTAAATAAACTCTTATTCACCAAATTTGAGAATTTTGCTTTTTGGATCATTTAAGTTTGTATTCCTTTAAGTTAAGATCTGATATTTTGTGAGTTTTTGTTAGAGACCTTCTAACAAATTGTACTTAATTTGTTCATTGGGTTTATGTACTGTCCTGTTAGCTAGACATTTTAGATAACCATAACGTCAGTAGTTGTTATACCAGAAGGTCAGTGAGAAGTCAAAACCTTAGATAGATACTTTATTCTCTTATACGACCCCTGGTTAGAGGTAAATGAGAAGTACAATCAAATATCAAAATATACAAACATAAAGAATAAGATGGCGACAATAGTACACTTTATAATACAAATAATAATATTATACTTAAAAAGGTTCAGTGATCAAATTGGTTCGTTATTAAAAGAAGAAACCTCGATAAATTTGATAATTGTTTCTTATTGGTGCTGCTAAAAAGTTGATGAAACTTTTCAGTATTTGGTTTTATATAAAAATAGGATTTAATGTATAGCTGACGCTCAGTATTAAAACTAGGACAGATCATAACATAATGATATTCATCAGCACAATCACTACCACATAACAGACAGTTATTTTCTATATCGTTAATAAATCGATTTTTGCAATATGGCAAACAATTGGACCCGCATCTAAATTTACACATGATTATTCTTTCTTTAAAAGACAATTTAAGCAGATATGGTTCTAGGTTATGGACAGATTTCATAATTCTATAATTGAGACATAAGCTATTGTTATATATTTCATGGCTCCATTTTTGCTTAAAAATGTCAGTGAGGCGTAATTTTAGTTGCATTTTGAGCCATTTAGGATTGATAGTAATGAAGTTATGCCAGACAAAAGATAAACCACAGTGGTCTAATATTTGTTTGATTTTGCAGAGCCATTTTGATTTATAGACATCATTGTTAAACAATGTCATAATTAAATTTAGAATTGTATATGAGATTTTACTGTTTTTTCCTTGAAACAATCTTATCCAGAACATTACCATACTTAAGGAATTGAGATTTGTTGATTGATGAGAACTAGTTAAAGAGATAGAGAAAGACAGTGATCAACTGACGATGTATAGAATCTAACTATAAGATACTAATGAGTTAATTGATGTAGTTATTAATGTCCTATACTGGTAGATTAATACGAGATGTTCACGATGAGTCACTCCTCAACCATCATATTTTTAATCATACTCATTCTAGGAAGGGTTAAGGATCAATGATTTCAGCGTCTCAAGATTTTTTTTTATGGTCAACAGAAGTGAATAATTATGAATGCTCGTTCATACAGAACGTGAATTTGTAGTTTTTCGTCGATTTGATTTGATTTTTAAAATTAATTGTAAGTTGTCAAACATTTATTCAGAATATGCTTAAATGTCAGTAAAATCGGTTTATAGTGATATCACTGACATTTAAGCATATCACTATTAACTATATACCAGTCCATGTCAGTGACACCACCTTAAACTATCTACAACGCCTTCTCAATTCAATTTTATTAAGGGTCAAATGCATTTTAAGAAAAGAAATATAACAGCCAAATAGAGTTTAGCTAGAATAGCAAGCGGAGAGTTTTAGTGGTAGGGGTCACTCATGAGGGGCCATTCTCAAGGGCATTGCTGGCTGAATTTGACCCGTGGGCCGCCTTTGAGAAGGCCTGATATACTAGTACACCATTTCATCAGTCCATGTCAGTCAGTGATATCAATATAAACTATATCAGTCTATGTCAGTCAGTGATATCACTATAAACTATCTATCAGTCCATGTCAGTGATATCACTATAAACTATCTATCAGTCCATGTCAGTGATATCACTATAAACTATCTATCAGTCCATGTCAGTGATATCACTATAAACTATCTATCAGTCCATGTCAGTGATATCAATATAAACTATCTATCAGTCCATGTCAGTGATATCACTATAAACATACGAAACTTCGCATCTTTCCTAGCTCCGTATGTGTCGCAGATAAAGACACGAACCTAATCACCAGCCATGACGCCAACGATATTCGTTGAACGATAAAGTATGCATCAAATTTAATATTAAAACGTCTATAGGATATCAATAAGTTCTTAAATACTAAAATTATTCCCAAATTTAACAGTGTGTATTTACTGAAAAAGTTGCAGCACAGAACTCTTTTTAATAGCGGGGCCGTTTTTGAGTTACGAGACTAGAAACCGGAAAGACGATTAAAGACATTTCGCACCATTATGAGTGATCAAATAAAATACATACTCTTCATGTGTGTTTGTATAAATTGGTTTACATGAAGTCGTTTCGTCTCATTTCTGGTCTCCGAGAGAAAAATTTCTACGCGTGAACTATTTAAAACATGGTAATATTAACACGATTTGCCTCTGATGGTCTTGTTTTACAATCGGGTGTAAGGAGCACTTCACATTATGATACCAGTGGTTGCATGTGAAAGAGTAATGAAAATGAATTGAAAGAAAAGTGTAGAAAAGATTTTATTGAACTGTTCTGGTCTATGGAAATAAATATTCAGACACTTTTTGTAATAATAATGTAGCGACGGTTGCGTGTAGATTTCTGAAGGTTATAAATTACTTTGATTTACAGCTCACGAATTTATATTTTTTTTCCGAATTCAATAGGTACAGTAAATTACTTTATTTTATACATTATGTAAAGTCGGTACAAGAACCTCGTGTATTATTATGGTACAAAAGTTTCATACCCTATGAAATCATGGTACAAGAGCGTCAAACTATGTGAAATTATGGAAGAGGGAGTCACCGCATTCTATGGAATCATGGTGATCGACATAGTACAAGAGCGGCATACGCAATGAAGTTGTTTAAAATACCGTCTTACACCACAAACTCATTAGGCATGATATTGCTGTACACAAAAATGATATTGTCAAAATCATTTGAATTCTTTAATTCGTATTTGAAATTACATCTAGAAACAATCTTTCAAAAGAGGCTGAGTTTTAAAATATATCTAGAATCAATCTTTCAAAGGAGGCTAAGTTTTAAAATATATCTAGAGTCAATCTTTCAATTGAGGCTAAGTTTTAAAATACATCTAGAAACAATCTTTCAAAGGAGGCTAAGTTTTAAAATATATCTTGAGTCAATCTTTCAAAGGAGGCTAAGTTTTAAAATACATCTAGAGTCAATCTTTCAAAGGAGGCTAAGTTTTAAAATATATCTAGAATCAATCTTTCAAATGAGATTAAGTTTTAAAATACAGCTAGAGTCAATCTTTCAAATGAGATTAAGTTTTAAGATACAGCTAGAGTCAATCGAAGGGGTTAGGATAACACGTTGACTCAGATGTATAATTTAAAAAAAAAAAGCCGATTCCCGCTTAAATTCTAATTCATTGAACTCTGGAATGGAGGCCAGAAGTCAACAACAGGAATATTATGGTCCATGTAGAATAAATACACTGAGCTATATTCAAAGTAAATTGAGGTGATATAAAAGGTTATATAGGAAAGTTAAGGACTGGAGGCCGACCAGATCGATAATGTTTGAATAATGTAATATATAGTAAGCCTTTAGTTTATTACATTCACATTATCATGTTTGATTCATTCTAACACCAATATTGGTATTCCTTTCATCTCTTAGAATCAAACATATTCAATTCACTCTAGAGGTTGATATTAGCCTGGTCGTTACATGATAATTGTTCATATTTATATATAGATGTATCAGTTGATACGAACTAAGTTCCCCTGCAGTCTTCAAATCATAAGTCGCTAGCATCCCTGTCAAAGGTCGCAGGACTTAGATTTGGGTAGACATGATTTCCATCGTCCTAAACACAACTCTTTAGCGCGTTTCATAACAGTAATGACCATGGTGCTTAGATGAAGGTTACTAGGTTCGCCAGTATTAATAATTGGAAATAAAAATCCGATTCTAAGTTGTATTCGTCGAGGCCACCTCTTTCCCTCTTTCCAGACCCTACACAAATAATCGTAAACCTTAAATTCGATAGAAATTAGTTGTTTCAAAATTTTTGTTCTGGTGGCTTTGCAATTCCTATACACAAAAGCTTTAAATTCGTCTGAAAAATTGCGTTGACGGGCGTCTAGTTCTCAAAGTTTTCTAGGCTAGATCCCTAAGACACCATACAAATAATCTTTAACCTCAAATTGCTGGGAAATGTCAAGAATTTGCGGCGATCCCAGACGTCTAATTCCCAAAGTTTTTTTTTATCTCGGTTATTTGTATAGAGACTTGAGGACAACATTTCTGGAAGTAAATTTTCAAGAGAGGATCCCCAGACTTCAGAAAATCATATTTCCAGACTTCAAATCGGTATTCTTAAAGAAATAAAGGTAGCAATTACTCAATAGAGGGAGCCCATTCCCCTCCCTTGGCTGGCTACTGATCTGTTTCTTTCAGGAGTCCAATTTCGTATATTAATCTACAAGTCAAAGTACATAAATATTGTTGGCGGAGAATAGTAATAATAATACTAAGTAGTCCGATTAGAGAAATTATTTTTTAAATCTACCATACCTGATACGTTCATCTGTACAACTAAATTAAAAGTGACAATTAAAAATAGCAACATTCAGTTTTATATTGTTAACGCGGACGTTAAAGTAAACAATGACGTGACGTCATAGTCTTCAAAAAGAAACATTTTAAAAGTTAAAAATATTTTGAAATTGTGTTTGTTTATTGAACAAAAATCCCGATTTTACTGTAAAGTATTTAAAAATGATCTATTAACTTGAGATTTTCATACAGAATTAGTAGATATTAATTATTATAATGTGTCTACAAGTTAAAAACTAGTGTAACATTTTCTAAAAATTCGAATTGATTCTCAACCCTATGTAATAAGAACAGACAAAAACCGACTAAATTCCAACAAAATGATCATTGATGCTAATAAATCATGTTTGAACATATATCCTCGATTAAAAATCTTGCACAGAAACAGCTTCTAGTGAAATAAAGATTTGATTGCATAGTTTCTCTTTCACCAAAACAGCGACCCTGAAACACGTTTGTCTGATCCAAAACTGTTGACCCTGTTAATGTATAAAACCGTATTTCAGATCTTCTCAAATGTCGCCCACAAGACTGCCCTGAAGACAAATATATAATACATATAGTACAATGGTTTTTTGGTGCAATATCAGTGCCAACACTGGAACTTAAGAGCTTCCGAGCCCCTTGACCCCACCCTCTAAAACGCTACGCGAATTGATTGAGAAGGCCTACCATCTTATGCTTTCTGTTCATACAATACAATATGTGCTCACTAGGGTTTGCAGCATTCCCGGATAGGAATTAATGCTATTCCCTGGAATACCAGGAATCAATTGCAGCTTATAAGAACTACTCAAACTAGCAACCGTTACCCACATATAGGACATACATGTAATAACTAAAGACATTTATGTAGTTTGATTTTTCAGATAATTCGCCATATTTTAGAACATTTTTTGAACCCTAAATGTCTGTTTGCAAATAGGTTTTAGTATTAATTATTGGCAGTGGAAGTGGGTTATGCACCAACGATACTATCTTCCGAAACCAATGCTTCAGAAAGACCAACGCGCACAAAGATTCCACCCCAAGGCGAGATCTTATCTTCGTCGCAAAATTTCCTGCAACAGAAAAGCTTGTTCTGCTGCGACTGATGACGACTTTATTGACCTCAGAGCACTATATGAATTCCAGATTTAATGTCTTAAGTCTTTGTTTGCTCGAATGACCTAAATTCCCAACTGAAAGTGGTAATATTCTCTTTCTGACATTGCTTGAGTTCCTTGTTCATAGTTTTTTTAAGTTCTTATTCCAAAAACATATCAACAGTTGTCTCGGGTATCACCATCATCACTGCGGTCAGGGGCGGATTAGGGATCGGGGGAATGGATAGGGGAAATTGCAGTGATTTTTGTCCCTCCATCCGGGAACGGGAATCCCGGGTACAAACCCTAGTGCTCACCAATCTAAAATAGGAAATTTCCCTGTGAAATGGACAGTGTCTTTCTAACCAACTTTTGTTATAAACTCTGTGAGAGCAAACCGCCAATGGATAATCAGAGCTAACCTATTGAACAGTAGAGCAATTATCAGAGTTAATAAGATTTTAACGGGTTTTTCTATCCTCACTGCCATCGGCAACATTATCTCTAAACGTTTATTCCCTGATTCTACCAAGTGTTTATTTAAGAACGATAATAGTCATTATAAAACTGTCATTTTGTCGGATTAACTGAGTTTTCCTACAGAAATCACATTGAAAGCCTTCGTTCGATGATTAGTTTTAGAGCAACCATGTTACAGATGTATGTATAGCGTCCTATCTATAGTCCGAAACCTGCTGACTCTTACCACTTCTAAAAGATATGTTGATGGTTATCGCCTTTTCGCAAATGATGACTCACGAATGAGCGTCCACTAGATTGCTGACCCGGTACCTTTTGACCCCTGTCAGTTATGGGAGAGAAAACGACATTGAGCAACAATCTAACAAAAGAGACAATCTAAAACTAAATCTTTCGACAGTTGTACCTCCAAAAAAAATGTAAGCGAATGCCACTGTGCTGGCAAAGATTTTCTTAATTACCCAATTAGCCCAAACAAGTGCAGAAAAGTCTGCGATGTAAAACGTCATTTCATTTCGATTGGGACCTAAAAGAAGTCAAAGAAATTACCCACATGAAATTTGAGATACTGATCAGTAGAATAGATTATGGTGGTCAATATATAGTGATGACCAACTCTGTACAAGTAATAGATGAACTGTATTGTTATGACTCAGTGAGTAGGGACTGGTCACTACGTTATTACATTTTCTATTTCAAATGATCACATTTAAATCTTCGATAACTGAATTTCTTTATAACAACCATTTTATAAGGTTATAAAATATCTTACCAGACAAAGTAACATACGTCGACTGGCAGCTTTTTTTAATGATCGACCTTTTGTTTATTTTAGATAGAGTTCATCCTTGACTGATTACCAAATGATAAGCATTATCATAATTAAAAAAAAAAAAAGTTTCGTCAAAATCATTCATGGAGACACGGACAATTTGTATGTCATAATAATTAAGTACGTTCTGGTATACCTAAGAAGTAATCTAAGAAGCTCTAAAATACGAAATTTTCTCGGGGGGCTTACGGCGGTCACATAATAATAATAATAATAATAATAATAATAATATTTTATTCTCTTGCGACCCCTAAGGGCAAATGAGAAGTACATAAATATTACAATTAAATGTGACGGCAAGGTACAAAGAACATATACAAAATGCTAAATGTAACAATGTTATCTTCAAAAGCTTTTCATTATTATAGTTACAAATTTAGCTAAATTAGACAGCTGATTTTTTTTATTACAAGAAAACAATTGACTCATTTTTATAGTATTTGGATATATGTTGTAATAATGTTTGTAACATAAATGATGTTTTTTCCTTTGATGTTTTTGAGAAATAATTTGCTTTAAATGTGTGTTTGAGGAAAACTGTGGTGTATAAACAGCAAATTTGTGTTATTGCATTCTTGGGTAATTTGACATGAAAGCCATATAGAATCTAATAGGAAAAAATGAGTGAAATAACCAACTAAGTTATTGCACTCGCAGTAGCTCCGCCCCTTTTTGGAAAGACATCCCCTTTGTAGACGAAAATGAAACGTGCACGAGCTTCAATTTCATTGGATTAAAGAGTAACGTGATCGATGCTGTCATAACTTTTAAGCTGTCAATCATATTTATGTTACAAGTAATATATACCACGTGACTTACTCATTAACATATTTAAACAAACTCATCCTAACGGATTCGTTTGTTTAAATATGTTAACTCGTAAGCACCGTGGTATATATAGTACTTTAAGAAAAATTTTCTTGCATCATCGAAGTAAGAGCACTTAAAAATATAATGGAATTCGTCAGGTTTATCATCTTCATCATCACATAGTGGGCAACAGATATCATATAAAGTGGGATTATATCTACTCTGGGTATACGGCAACCTATGGTTTCCGCATCTAAATCTACAGAGAGCAGTGAGCTGATTAGCGTATAAATGTGACAAATAGGGTTCAAATTGGTGATTTGTTTTAAATATTTTATAATTTATACATAGTTTATTATTTGATAATGATTCTTGCCAGGTTTGCAGGTAAATATCTTTAAGACGCAGTTTGAGTGCGCTTTTGAGCCAAATTGGGTTAACCGTTTGGTAATTATTCCAAACATATGACATTCCTGAAGAATCGAGAATACTTTTTATTTTATTAATCCAGGGTGATTTATATATATTTCTATCATGGAGACTTTTGAGAAGCATTAACAATGTGTATGAAAATTTACTAGATTGTCCTTGAACAACCCCAAGCCAAAAACATACCATCCTAGTTTGTATCAGAACTTCTAAAGGAAACGTGCCAGTTTCACCGTAGATCATAGCTATAGCTGTCCTTGAATTAAGTCTTAAAATGCGCCTAAGAAAATTTCGGTAAAATACTTCAAGGTGGGCAATGTTTGCAAAGCCCCAGACCTCACAACCGTAAGTTAATACTGGTACAATCATTTTATTGAACAATTCAAGTTGGGTTAAGATAGTTAGGTGAAGTTTTTGAGATTTAGTATTCAGGCTATGCAGAGCCTTCTTAGCTTGTGAAGTCTGTTTTGATATAGCCCTTTATATCACAGCTCCGCCCCCCGTCGCTAACATTTCCTTCCGGCGGCCCTGGATATCCTAGCCCTATGGTAGGGTGCTCTATTGAACATAATCCATTTAACACGTAAGCTGTTGCGTAATCATACCCCATGGATTGGATAATTCATAATAATAGAAATGTATATATATTTTACTTCAGTTGATAGGTAGGAGTTTTAAAGCCTTAGGTCTTTAGAGGCCCATCTTGCTTTTACATTGCTACTTCTGATTTCACTTTATTTATACCGAAAAGTGCTACCTTATTTTACATACCGGTACACTGAGTTGAGATAGAGTAAGTATTGTAGTAATGATAATCATCAGTTAATATATGATAAAGTATTATGTAGGACGGTAGGTGGTAAGATATAGGTGATATCAACAAGGTGATAATATAACTAATTATGTTAATGAGACAGACTAATTGATATATAATGGCTATTTATAATATATAAACATACACATTACACTTTTCACCTTGTTCATTACTATTTAATTAATATGTTTTATAGAATTCACAAGTAGCAATATGGTATTCACAAGTAGCTTTATAGCATTCACAAGTAGCTATGTTACAATTTTCACTGTAGGGGTTATATTACTTGCCTGTATCTTTATAGAAAAGAGATAATTATTTGACGTTTATTTTCAAGTGAACTATTTTCTAAGAAATTCATTACGGGAGAGAACTCTGTGAAAATTTGGTAAAAAGTAAGTCAATGTGTTGTAAAAATATGATAAAAGTGTGACAGATGTGTTGACAGTCAAGATATATTCAAGTATCAAGAGTATCCGTAGAAATAAGTTCAAGAAATTGACCATTTACAAACTAAGAAAAAATGTTTAAGTGATTTAAAAAAAAAAAAGGGAAAGTGTTTTACCAGTTTGTATCGGTCGTGGATTCTCTATAGTTTTAATTAGGTATTAGTCATTTAATAAATCTTTATTGTATCAGTCTCGTGTCTAAAACACGCCCAGTTCTTGTACCTTTTCTGTCTAACATCCTGATATCTGCTTTCTTCTTCAAATAAATTGATGATGCAGTGACAAAGTTATTATCAAAGCGTTTCATGCATAATTAACAATTTCTTTGAAATATCAGAAACGTTATGCGACCTGTAATTAGAGGGTTGGGGAAAATGCCATCATTAGTATTCACTATTCATGGTACCTTGCAAATAACATCACCATACTACTGAAAGACCCAGGGGCACAAAAGTTAGTTATTTGGTAATCAACAGCAGAATATCTATGGTTAAAGTCAGGCCACATACATTTTGAAGTGTATAAAATCACCAGGATCAAACTGACATGTACCTATAATAATTCATTAGTCAAGGTCCATAACCCCAACAAAATCAATACGGTTCACATAAATTAATGACCCAAGAAGCCAGCCAAGTTCAATGAATATTTCAATTTTGAAAATATAGACAAAACTTGGTGTCTGCAGAACAATATATGTAGGTAGAGTACGTAAAATCAACTGTGTTTTAAAAAAAAATCTTCCTAAGAAGCCTCTATACTGATTGCACTTCCACAGTGCTGCATTATTTCAAATTCAATCTGCCCCTCATTAGACCCAAAACCATCGAAGGGGAAAGTCAGTGGTTGTTTTTAGTGAATTTCAGCAGCCTATTTCTGAAAACTGAAACTGATTTTCTATATTGGATTGTGGACTGGCTACTAATTAAAATAATAATGTTAGCTGAATGGTGTAATCTGAAACTATTTAATTGTGGTTTATGATGATAAATTTATGTCACTAGAGGATGACCATCTGTTCAAATCGTCTTTCTTTCTTCTTTCCTCGTGGACTGAGTTTTAAAGGGGAATGTTCAGCATTTTTAGGGCCGATTTGGGCCTTGAATATTTGCAAAAAGCCTACTAATGCACGAAAATCATATAATTCCTTCAATTATATCCTTACCTTAACATTTATCCTTCATTTTCTGTACATGTGTTTTCTATATAACGCATAGTCTTACTAAACGGCGAGTCGTAATTTTGACTTTCATGGTGATATTTATAGGTATACGTGCGTTTGAAGGCTTAAATTTTGTAAGAGAGTTGTGAACAATATTACGGATTAAATAAGCTATAAAATTCCAGATTCTGAGACAAAAATTTGTTTGGTCGAATAGTTAGTTAGATATTATTCCTTTGACCCACTGAGAAACAATAGGTAGTGGTATACGTATGTTATTTGACAAATCTTAGCTATGCCATTTGCAGATAAATGTAATCGGAATGGTCTCAAATATTCGCCTTGGTGCATTAACTTAATTCATCTATAAATTATTTTTTTAGTAAAGGGAAATAACTGTCAGTAGGTTCGTTTACCCCATTTTGATAATTCAGGCTGTATTGACTTTCAGAAGAATTATAAGAATTAATCCCTTTATCACTGACTATGACTATTTTACAATTGATCTAAGTAATATGTCACCTGTTGACCGTATTGTAATAAACTCGCATGTAAAAAATGTAAAACATTGTTCGCTACAGTGAATGTTTTGTTGTGTATTTCACACAAATAATATGGCATCTGTTGAATATGTTCGAACAAGACGTATTGTATTCATGTATATTGTTCATATTTACTGGTTATTAGGCTAATTAAGGGATACCTTCCTCCGAATTATCATCATATCCACTATATTATAAAACAGCAGAATTTCAACTTTAGATTTTAAAATGAAATGAAATGAATGGAGTTTTACGCCCTACTTTTCTGCACCTATATATGGGCAAATTTAGGACGGGCAAATGTCATGCAGTGTACAATGAAGGAAATTTTGCCAGGACAGCGGCATTAGCCTGCTCTTATTTTCGATTTCCAACTGTCGAGGGATCTTTAACGTGCACAGCCAATAGCACACGGGGCCTCGGTTTATTGTCCCATCCGAATCTAGACGCTTTTCCATGTCAGCCCCACCGACCTGAATCACTGCCATGGGGAAACAGGGTTGAAAAATCCGAAGGTATCATCTCGACCCATGTCGGGATTTAGATTTTAAAGATTCCACGGGGTTGTATACATGTAGGCCTATATAAGAACGGAGTGGGCTTTTTGATAAACAGTTAAGAAATAAACCGTACCTTTATTAGGTTTCAATCACCATCCAAAAACATAACATAAGTCTTAATACGTTTATACCTGAACTTTCAAATAGTTTAGGTGTTCAAAAACTAACGGTAAGATATTCTTAAATGAATATATCAGATAATGTAAGGGTTCAATTCTGTATATTTTAGTCTATAGTATATCCTAACCTTCAAAAAAGTCAGACCTTACCTTTAATTATTGTAAAGGTCAAAGGTTCATCAGGGTATATATAAGAAAGAGGAAGGGATTTAGGACCCTATTTTAATCAATTTGTCATATCTGTGTACTGATTGTATGTCTCTATAGATTTATTTCATCTATTGTTAAAATATCAACCAGAATCTTGGTTTCATTTAAGCACAGTTTGTGTTCAGTGGTCATGCTGTTTCTGTTCATTATTGTCGCTTGGGTCAGTCAATATCACCGTCAGCGTCCAGACTATGCACCATAGGTTTTTCATCTATCCACACTGGCTGCTTAAGAAGCATATCTTTCAGATACATTTAAATAAAATAGAGTTTTACGTGATGCTTTCCTGAACCCGCATGGGCTAACGAGACGGGCAAACGCCAGGAGCAATGATGGAAATTCAGGGGCGGATCCATGATTTAGAGAAATGGGGGGCTCTGAAATATAACATGCTTCAAATACAAGGGCATCGCGAGCGCCAAAGGCGCGAGCGGCAAATTTTTACAGGGTTTTTAAGGGCCAAAAATAGGGAGGGGGGTCGGGACAGGACGCGGCATTAGCCTGCTCTTATTTTCCATTTACAACTGTCGAGGGATCTTTAACGTGCACAGACAATAGCACACAGTGCCTCGGTTTATTGTCCCATCCGATCGACTAGACGTTTTTTCCATGTAGCCCCTCCGACCTGCATCACCGACAAGGGGAAACCGGGTTGAAAAATCAGGTGGTTTCATCTCGATCCATGCCGGGATTGAACCCTGGACCAACCAGGTTAGCGAGCAGCAAACTGTGATACATAATAATAAGAAACTGGGTTGATTAGGCAATGGACTCCCTCAAATTCATTTAACAAATTCACTCTAGTACTGTCCATCCATTGTTGACACCACGTTTACTTCCATTGTTCAGGTGAAATTATAACTTGACCTGTGTGGGTCAAACAGATTTCAAGCTACTTGATCTTTATTTATATTGTATAGATAGTGTTTGAACATGTCCAGGTTTGATATTTACCCTCTGTTAGCCGCCACTTAGTCTGATTTATACATATTTCAGTAAATTATAAAATGTACAGGTAATATTGGTAGAGTAATGGAAATAAAATAGGTATAAAGTGATCAATGAATATATATGTTCATTGTTGTTATATAAAGTTAGCTGTGTAACATAAAGTTAGCTGTGTAATATAAAGTTAGCTGTGGAGTACAAAGTTAGCTGTGAAATATAAAGTTAGCTGTGTAATATAAAGTTAGCTGTGTAATATAAAGTTAGCTGTGTAATATAAAGTTAGCTGTGGAATACAAAGTTAGCTGTGTAAATACAAAGTTAGCTGTGTAAATACAAAGTTAGCTGTGTAAATATAAAGTTAGCTGTGTAAATATAAAGTTAGCTGTGTAATATAAAGTTAGCTGTGTAATATAAAGTTAGCTGTGTAAATATAAAGTTAGCTGTGTAATATAAAGTTAGCTGTGTAATATAAAGTTAGCTGTGTAATATAAAGTTAGCTGTGTAAATATAAAGTTAGCTGTGTAATATAAAGTTAGCTGTGTAATATAAAGTTAGCTGTGTAATATAAAGTTAGCTGTGTAACATAAAGTTAGCTGTGTAACATAAAGTTAGCTGTGGAATACAAAGTTAGCTGTGGAATACAAAGTTAGCTGTGTAAATATAAAGTTAGCTGTGGAATATAAAGTTAGCTGTGTAAATATAAAGTTAGCTGTGTAACATAAAGTTAGCTGTGTAAATATAAAGTTAGCTGTGTAAATATAAAGTTAGCTGTGGAATATAAAGTTAGCTGTGGAATATAAAGTTAGCTGTGAAATATAAAGTTAGCTGTGTAATATAAAGTTAGCTGTGTAAATATAAAGTTAGCTGTGTAACATAAAGTTAGCTGTGGAATATAAAGTTAGCTGTGTAAATATAAAGTTAGCTGTGGAATATAAAGTTAGCTGTGTAAATATAAAGTTAGCTGTGTAACATAAAGTTAGCTGTGGAATACAAAGTTAGCTGTGGAATATAAAGTTAGCTGTGTAAATATAAAGTTGGCTGTTAGCGGTGTAATATAAAGTTAGCTGTGTAATATAAAGTTCTCCATGAAATACAAAGCTCTATGCGTAATTCAAACTTTTTCTGTGTAAAACAAACTTCTCTGTGCAATAAAAACTTTTCAATATATAGCCTAATATACAAACTTCTCTGTAATATAGAAACTCTCTCAATTGTCCATTTGTTTAGGTACATCTATATTTCAAGCCATTTTTATACATAAATTATTTATAATATGGTTTAATAATCTAGCGAAACTTCTTGATTTGACATTTTAAATTTGTTTTAAAAATAATGTCATTTCCTGTTACAAAACTTGATTAAAACTTGCAGAAGTCAGGTCGGCAAGACCTGAAACAGAAACATAATTTGGTAGAAAATAACATGCAACTCGCACGGAAGTAAACAAGAGATATGTAGTATATCAGTTTATGAGTTTAAATCAGAAGGATTAAAACAAAATATTTCATAAAAACAATATGCGGGTAAAAAAAAATAATTAGGAGAAACATCAAATTATATTTTGCCATCTTCAGGGGATAATAACCTAAATCTGAAAATCGAGTAATTTTCTAAAGTATGGAAGTTGAGGTTAGATTTTGAAGACCACCGACCTCGCCCCCACCTCTAGGGACGATGGCAGTGGCATTTTCGAGAGTCGATTTAACTTTAAGTCCAGAACATAATGTAAAAATAGCTTCACTGGTAGTGGTAGCCTGTACAGTAGAACTCTACGAAATTCACAATTCACATCTAGGCCTAATCCCTAAAAAAGGTCTACTAAACATGTGTCTTTCGTGGTAATGAAAAAACACCTTAATTGCATAGCTAAACGAAAGTAGCTTTGGTGCATTGGAATCAATAGTTACCCGCGCGTGCAGCTGTCAAACATTTGTTTGCCTTTTAACTACCGAAGAATTACTTAAAATAGAAACTTTTATGCCAAATGAACTACCGAAGAATTACTTAAAATAGAAACTTTTATGCCAAATGAATGATTTTAAATTGTATTAATGTTTAGTTCTTTTTAATGTTTTCTCGAATATTTATTACCTATAAATCATCCTTTTCAACTTCAATTTCAGACATATAATGGTCGATGGCTGAAGAATTATTCGGTAGTAAAAAGTAACAAATTTGATTGGCTAACTAGGTCATGTGATACAATGTATGCAGACATTGCCAATAAGCAGGTTGACATTTCGTGATCAAGTTTTCACGTTTTGTGGAATAACTATAAGCTGTAGAGAGGGATATAATTGTATTCGCAGGAATTTCAGGTGAGATTAACACTCCATTGAATGATGTTACTGTTGTTGTTATTAACATTTCGGTCATTTTGAAAATGTGGGAAAATTCTCGTGCAATATATAACGAACCTTCTGCAACTTCGATTTCCCGTCTCGGAATTCATCGGCACACATGGCCAATCTTCTGCTGGTTGCAGGATGATTCCATGACATTAACTGACGCAAATCAATAATTAGACAGTAGGCCTACACAAATTGTCGACTTGTAGATTATCCCTGAAAATGACATACTGACTCTGGTCTGGAACCATTGACAATTTCAACTTTGAATTCTAAAGCACTTTTATTTTTATATTTTTATAGCAGACGACTCCTTTAACTCACTGACTGTAAGTGTAAGAGTGTAACTCTTGAAGTCTTGTGTTTTCGAACATTAATTTGGTTTGTTTGGTAATTTGGAGAAAAAAAAGTAAATTAATATAGGAAAGGCTATGAATATTGGATATGATTACTTGTTTGTAAATTTTCAGCCATGATTATGAAGTTTAGAACCTAGAAATTTATTAAATTTGACAATTACAGTCTCGATATTTTTATCTATTAGCCTACTATTAGGCTATTATGGAGTATGGTATCATGCCATCATGGTACAGTTATATGGGTATTTGTAATGTATATTGTATACTACTAGGCGACAGGTTAGGCAAAGCTTAGGGAATAAAGCAAAGAGATAATATTTTTTCAAGGGACACCCGTCTGTATTCACCTATTATATTATAGGTGATATGTTTTTGATATTAATTTGAAAATTGCAGCCTTTTGCTTCATTTTCATAGGCTGTCACAGCCACCACAGGAATGTTTTCAAACAGTGCTTCAACTCAGTGAGATGAAGTATTTAATGATACATAATATGAATCATCGTCTCTTTAATAACATTCTATCATGAATTTTAGTTCCACCTTGTATAGAAAGAGGATATGATCATTTTGTATCCTGTAATTATTTATGACAGAATTGATGACTCTTCCTAATTCATGAATAAATTTGACTATGATTCTAAATGTCAAAATGTTTTATATAATTGGTAAATTTGATGGACTATAACAGAATTTGTGTAGAGTGAAATCATATTCAGTGGCTTCCAGATATATCAGATATATCTTTTATTAATGTAAGGAGGATCACTTTTATACCATTGCTTGTCTATGGCAGGAAATAATCATTGACAGAAATGGCATGCATGTATTGTATTATGTTGATTCTTCAGTTTTCTCAATGATTTCAATGACACAAACATCAGGACATGATGTAAGACTGGTTATGGATATTAGATATTAAAGGGGAAAGCTAGATGTTGAGTGTAGATGTTATGTACAGCAAATGGCAAAATATATCACTTTTTCAATGAAGGTGTCTCAAATGGTTGATAAATTTAGTGAAATATGTGTTAAAAATTTGTGAAAGTTTGCATATATTACGTCAATAATTTATCATTTAAATCAGTTTTTTTTTAACATGGTTGTAATGGTTATCAATCAATTTGAATGCAATTTGACAAATTTCACTGTTCCAGTAATTCTATGAGAGATGTATGAAATGATATATATATCAGATCTGTCATTAATAATCAGTTAAACATGGAATGACATTTGATAGTAGATATCTACATCTATCATCATCTAAAATTAATATCTTTCTACCCTATACACACCAAACAATAAACTGACCTTTATAACTAACTGACCAGGATAATGGTCACTCCATTGGTCAGACTATCATAAATCATTTACTATCTCTCAACTTTCCTCAAACCATTAAAATATAAGTAGAATCAAATTTCTATTTTGAAAGATGAAATCAGCATCATGTGTTATTCAGGTGTTGAAATGCAGTAGAATATGGCAGGGCGAATTATATTAAAATCATATTCTAGATGGTGTAAAGGGCTCTCTTGTTTGTTTTTGACTCCTAATATGGTCATTTACACAAAACATCTATTTTTCTTATAGATCACAGAGCTTTAGATTACATGCTGATGACAATGTTCGGTAAACATTGTATCCATATCACCCAAATAAACAAAACTGAGATGTCCCGCTAAGTCATTTAAGCACTGCAAGGCCAGAAATGCCAATAACATTGATAAATGAATTTAAACAAGCCCCAGAGCAGAAGGTTCTATATAGGTGAAAACATGTCTGTAGCCTTCTAGGAGCCTTTCCCTATATTTTTGGTGATTCAGGGTGTGCCCAAATTAAGGTAATCTCTGGACCAATGCTAAAAGTGTCACCAGAACTATAATTAAATCAACATATAAGCTTATTACCGGTACCATAAAAATAACTTATGACTATGTTTTATATTAATATTTTTGATAAACTCTGGATGCTGTCAAATTAGATATTTTGATATTATTATACTAAGTTCTCTAAAGGTCACCAAAGCATGGTGCAACAGGCAGAAAGCTGACGAATACCTGCTACTTTTCAACATACAGTGTCTGTAAGCTTACATAAGTTGTAAAGACAAAATTAATTTTTTCAATGATCTAGGAATGGCATTAAAAGTTTAAATGAATCTCTTCAGCTGGTTGAGCAAACAATTAAGACAGCCTTGTCCCTGCATGAAAATGTTACGGTTACACCTAATTCCTTCAAGTTCGATGATTTAAACAGTTAATGGGGAAACTTCAAAATGTTGTTTAAATCAAATTTTTTTTTCATTGTGTGAATTGTGTAGATTATCGCGGCAACGTAGATATCATACACTTGAATCTCCTGACAGTAGAAAATAATTGATTTTTCAAGAAGTTTCCAATGAGTTTGTCAGTATTCAAGGAATTTATTTTCTATGTATTACACTCCAGATTATCTCTCAGTTTCCAACTTGGTGCTTGTATCCACTCCTGCCTATAGTATTCAATAATTGATGACTCATCAATCTCCAGGAAGCAAATTTACTTTTCTCGTTGCCTTAGTAACACATTAATAGAATAATCTATTCTTATAGTGGGGAAGTATAACAAACCACTTGTTGTCAAAATATAAAACTATCCAATCTTTAATAAGGCGTGAAATCAGTTTTCAGTTTTACAGTTATCTTAATGAAAATGTTGTTGAGATAATACATGTATACTTGAAGATATGCTGTCAACTTAAAAACAGAATTAAAGGGATATAATATCTAAAGGGATATGGTACCTTTTCTGTTAGATTTGTTCTAAAATATAAGTGTAGCCTACTATCTTTTTTTTTTCAATTCTTAGCTGTCAATGATTTCTGTACAATTTGATATGTGCCATGATTAAAATGTGTTATAACAGTAAAATTTACCATGAGTTATTTGATAGATACCCTATAGGGAGTTATGAGAAGATGAAAGTGGTTAGTACTCAATACAGATATATTGTAATAGGTTAGAGAACAAACGGAAATATTATTGGCTTGGGATTATTTTGTCATCAAATCTTTGATATTGTTAAAGGGATTGTTAAGTGGTTTTTCTAATCTTTGTATGTGTATCGGGGTCACTGATAGCATCAATTTGCGCCATTCTAATTTCCATTCAAACAACTGTGGTTCTTACAATTCCACTTAAACTTGATATTATCAGTGTCCCCGATATTATAGTCAGTGCAAAGTTTAGAAAACCACTTTACAATCCCTTTAATGCTCATGTATCTATCGATTTCATATATTTGAAGACTTTATTCAGATCTATAGTGTTTTAAGGCTGTAAATAACTTTAATTATTTCTTTACTGGTATTTTTCTAAATTTATTAGTGCTTTTATGAAAAGTTTTGTCAAAATAAGAAGACTATCTTTAATAGTGTGTTTAAAAAAGTTGATTGATATAGTTTGAATTTCATTGTGTATAGAAGGATTCTGGTTTATATTTTAAGAATTGAGATCAAGAATGAAATTGGTTATAGAATGGCATGAATTTTAATAATCATTTATTATGTGAAAATCAATATGTTGAAGGATCTGAAAGTTAGGTTAATGTCAGAAATTATTAATTATAAAAGATATGGACTTTGTTGCTGTTTTTTCAAGGAAGTAGACATCAGCATTTTATTAATAAATAATTAATGATAATGATAAGAACTTGAAGATGACTGTTGAGATATGCTATAGGATTTTTTTATAGCACATAAAATAGAAATATTTAAATTCAGGAGGATTAAAAGCTTTAAATTACGGTGTTTCCGCTGAGAATTGGAAATCAAAGGTTGCTCTAAGCTAGCTTAATTGCCAAACTTTTTGTGTTAACACTGTTTTGAATTTTTACCCGAGCACAGGATTTAAAAGACTACCATTTAAAGGGACAGTCTGAATTTTTTTTTGGTCAAAAAATTTTTTTTGCTCAAACTTGTGAAAACTTTACACCAAAATCTGTAACTATGTGCCCTTTAATATATCTGAAAGTTTTAACTAAAAAATACCAGCCGTTAATTTTTAAACGCTAAAAACATGCGATTTTTTTTTAAAACCTTACGTGTTATGTTTTTTGGACGCTGATAGGAAACTACTGAACGGATTTGAGTAAAATAAACGCCAAATTGTAGAGAAATGTCCCACTTGTGTATTTAAAAGGTTTCAGCTAGAAATATTGAGCCATTTAAAGGGCAAACACCCAAACTAGGTCAAATTGCTTAATTAACAATAAGTACTCCCTGTTTGTAATTAACCCTTTAAAAAACAAATTCAGTTTGATCAAGAAGATGCATAGATATAATGAGCATACTTTAGAAATACTTTCAGATAATATTTGCGCTGGTTTTGATAATGGAAACTTTTTTGAAAAATGCAGAATGGCCCTTTAATATACAAGTTAACTAGAAAGATCGTGTCCCTACTGCTGAAGGAGAAAAAGCCAATTTTTAGGTTTCCATAAATGCATTTATTTGGCTCCTGATAAATTGCGGAGAGGAAAATATTTTGGTTCAATAACAGTTCTATTAAATAATTTGCCCATTGAAATCAGTGAATGTTGTAAGAATGGTGATAGTGACTATGTTACCACTAGAAAATAGATTATTGAAGAAGAAGAACTATCTGTCAATAAGCCAGTAGGTTGTACTAAGACTTATTGATTAGTAGAATGACCCAATAATTCTATATCTTGCCATTACTCACTATTCTTTAATACCCTGTAAAACTCACAGCTTAAATTGTCTGACTGACACATTCCTACTTTATATGACTAACAAATCTTACATTATTTAAGATGACAACACTGAGGAATATTAACTTTTATCACAAACAATTTTTTGGGGGTTAAACAAATATTTTTTGAAATGCTCTTTGGGTTGCCTCTGACAGTAATGAATCCTAAAATTGAAGTTTTTTTTAATATATTTTTAGGAACTGTGTGTGGTACGGTATTTTAATTCAGACATTGATAATTATTTTTCTCATACTAAATCAAAAGTCCCAATTCAGTGGTTTATTCCATAATTTTTGCCCAAATCTGGCTGACAACCTATAATTTCTGTTGGGTAACCTTATTTCTGAAAGTGATTTCCACCATGGTGTTTAATCTGAATCTCTGACTGTTGGTATGATGGCAGGGCAATTTAACAGCTGAAGGGATTGTATTTTACAGTGTGGAAAGGAATTTATTGATTTATGATTTACAAAATTCATTAAAATTAAACTTTTAATAAAAATGATATACAACAGGTTTTGTGTATGTGAAAACAGGGATAAAAGGTTTGTATGACAGTATACTATATCTAGTAATATGATAGTGGATTACTGTAAGATCAAGTTATTGATTTTAAACAGTACTGGTACCAGTACTGAGATCTAGGACTAGAAGGAAGTCTGTTGGGAGTTGTTAGCTAGTCCGGCTACGGGCGGCTAGTCATGTTATAGCATAGTATGGAGTAGCCTACTGTTTAATAAATCATAGCAAAAAGTTTTTGAAAATATTGTGCTATCGCACTATAATCACAAGTCCATAGCCAGGAATTTCCAAAAGGAGGGAGGGGGGCTCCTCAAACCTCACCTGGCTACGCATGTGCTGTCACACTATTCCTTCTTAAAATATTGTACTGGATTTATGTAAGCATTTACAAGAATAGGTGAGGGGACAGTTTTAATAGGGAAATCAGGAACAAATGATGCATAGGTACAAAAATTCTTATTCCACCCTATGACAGTGACTTGAAGAATTGTTTCAGAGTGATTCCTGCAAGTCTGGAATAATTGTTGAGACATGATTTATTTCTAGCCTCACTAAGCTTTAATCAGATTGACTTTAATCAGCTGTCTTGTACAGAAAGAAACCTCATGTTTCTATAAAAAGAAAAGTTGATTAACTGTAAAGCCACTGTTGAATATAAAGAACAATAGAAATATTGTCAGAGAGTTTTAAGTGGCATTATAGTGATAATTGACCAGAGGTTTAGACCAGGCTTTACAACATTGTTATCATTAGTTTATTATAATAACTTCATAATGCCTGACTTCAAGTGGTCAGTGTGGTATGTTAAGTGGACAGTACTCATATCATCCCTTATTTTGAGTTTTTCTTCGCGTAACTAGATATTTCGATGTTAATAGAAAATACAATGAACTTCTGAACAAATATCTGGATGTTGTAATTTATAGTGGTCTGTTGAATATTTTTCAGTTTTAATGTCACATTCTAGAAATAATGAAATTATGAACATCTTCAAAAATCTGTCAAAAGTGAATGGGACATTCCATGTGAAGTGTACACACTTTTTGTTCATAAATTGACATGTCGTCTCCAATTTGCTTCATTTTTGGTGTGAGTATTGACCCCCATGAAAAATCATCATGTACAAAAATTATCAAAAGATACTACACAGAGTTACAAAATAAATTTCCAACCATTTTCTACAAAAAATTAGTCTGTGCTTATTCCAAAAATAAAAACCTACATGATATACTTGTTCATGGACGGCTTGACCCAATCGACGATGTAGGTTGATTTAACAAATTAATTGAATATATCACTATATCTTATTTATTGATATGAAACATGTATTTTCTATAGTTATTAATCGATTTCTTTCTTATTCTACAGAATTTGGCTTACAATCAGCCTAATATTATTTTGTCCACAGTGAATTGCTTCAACAATGCTTTAGCTTTTACAGTAATAATCAGTATTTTAAATTTATTTATTAGGTTCAAGAAGATTTATAGGACAACCATTTATTATTTTTCTTCTTTGATTTTGTTTATTGCATATTAGCATCACAAAGTTTGTAAACATAACCTTAACCCTGTGCCAGTGCCTTCTATTTGAATAGCAACTTGTTGCTTTTCAATCACCCTAATCTCTAAGGTACAGAAACAAATCTTAGGTTTCCAAATTTACAATTAAAGCAACTAAATTATTTTTATCATTTTCTGATTGTACATTAATAGAATAAAATGAATTGCATTAGTTATAGCGATTTTTTTGCTTTCAGAGCTTTAGTTGACTCTGTAGTTTCTTGTTTATTCAATGTATATGTTCTGCCAGTGGCTGTTCTGGGCTCCACAGATTGCAAAATGTCCAAAACATCAATTGTCAAGTGATCTTCAATTTCAGGGAAAAAGAAGCTGTTGGATGGTCCATTCGGATGGAGGAAGTTTACCTCCACCTCGCGAGTTTCATGATTGGCATTGATGATGCAAGCCAACCACCATTGGTCATCATATTTCACTGTCACATATCCAGTTAGATTTGCAGTGAATTTCTGATGACATTTGGCAACAACGTATTCATTTCGAGATTTGTTGCTGGTGCTGAAGTCGCGGGCTTCCACTGCATTTGCTGAGATAGGAATAATGCAGTGAAGTCTTTGGGTCCCGGCAACCGTTTTTGCTAATTTCATTCTTGATTTAAGGATTTGTTTCTCGTTTTCATAGTTTTCGAGAGTGCCATAGCCAAACTTCATTGCCTTTAAGCTGGATTCCGCAAAAGAAAACAAGTCTTTTGGCGTCATTATTTGCTTGTCATACGGCCGTCGTAAGCTTTCTTTTCTGGCTTGACGTTTTACAGTGCCGCCCACTCCATCTGACGGACCCTTACCGTGGCTTGTGGCGAAGAAGTTCCATTCGGCATCCACACCAAAATCAGAATGGTGGTGGCACAGATTCACGAATGATTTGCAATTTTTGTATTGGCCAGCACATCCATCCGAAAAGTAGTAACACTTTGAGACATTGTCAAATTTTGTCTTTAAATGTTCGAGGAGCATCCGTTGGAAAAGGTGAACAGCGATGACATCGTGGGTGTGACATTCAGAAATAACAGTGAAGGAGTCATGGCATAGGGCTGGGCGATATTGGTTAAAGTGGATATCACGATATTCATCATTAATATATCACGATATGGGTATATATCGCGATATTTTTAATCAGGGTTTTTACTGGTTTTTGAAACAAAATGTTCATGTTTTCTTCCATCAAAAAATCTTAAATGTAAGAAAAACAGTAAATATCTGTCAAAAACAACCAAATCTTCAATAGCATGAAAAAACACATCTTTTTCAAATATCTAAAAGTATTAAGTTATGTGTTAAAACTGTCAAAATGACTTTATCTTTACCAAAATTTGACGATATATCATAATTACATATATAACGATATGGCGATATTTCGGTATTTTTATTTGAGGCGATATTACTAACGATATAAATTCCTATACCGGTATTTATCGTGATACCGGTATATCGCCCAGCCCTATCATGGCACAGGCCACCATTATCCCCTATGTAGTAGTACACCCATGGATGTATGGTAGCCTGCGAACAGTTCCAGTGATACCCCTGGGCAGCATCCTGCACAATAAATGAATAGTTTTCTGAAAAGTCACCAATGATGACGAATTCTCCTGCAATAAGTTCATCCTTTTTCTTTTTCAAGTATCCTGATTGTGCTTTTGCAATGAAATCGTGCCTGGTCAGCTTCAAAATGCGTCCACAGAATTCTTCCACAAACTCATCCAGTGGCAGGACCATCGATTGCAGTTCCGATCGGTCAGTAGAAGTCCACTGTTTGAATTGGACCTCATCGATTCCTTCTTGTTCATAATCGTTCAACAGCTTTTACTTCAAGTCCTCAATTGATGGGCAGCTTGTACAGTCTCTGAAATAACAGGTTTGCTGTGCTGGATTGCAAACAATGCTTTCAATAACGTGGTGATATGTCAGAAAGTTGCTTATTTCGGCCATTTTTGCTCCAATCATCATGAGCTTGACATTCTGGTGTATGGTACAAACACAGACACTATGTGTACCACTCGAACCAGCCAGAACACACTCATCAGGGCGCAACATTGCAAATTTTGAAAACCCAACATTCATGCTTGGGTGGTCAACTTTGAACTTTTGGAACAATTCTTGAAGATTACTGAGAACTAAACGTTTTTGTACTTTTTCTTTTCCATTTTCTGACTTGATGATTACATAGTCCTTTGTCCCTGGCATAATCCGACTAACTTCATCATTTCGGTAATACTCAATGACCGCAGCTTTCACTTCATGAGACAATATTTTTCCAGGTTTTGCATTGGGGGTTGATAGCATGCCACTTGCAGATTCTATCTTCTTTGCTTGCACAGGCATTCTTTGGGAGCATCCAAACTCGCTCATCATTGTCCCGACGCTCATACTGGGAGCAAAGATAGTGAGGATCTGAATTTTTGTATTTGTCTTTCAAATTTTTAATGACCATGCAGTTCTCGTCACACTTCTTCGGGGTATTTTCTTCTGTCCCAATAGCACTTGGACCAGCAACCAGATCTAGCTTTTTTTTCACAGAATCTTCAATTTTCCTACGCTTGTCAGGTACATAGGTTGGATTCCTCCCAGCTTTCCTGACATCAAAAGGGCTCTCACCTATTACTTGTAATGACTCATTTAGCAGGTCCACCTCTGCAGCAGTCTCAACCACTTCATCTTCTGATTTGTCAACAATTGTTTCTTCAGATGATGAATTTAATGAGATATTGGATTCTTTTTTTTTCTGGCGAAAGTTTCGAAATTCTCTTCCGACACGCAGAACAAAGTTTATTATCTAGCTTAAGCTTAGATGGATGATCCCTTAACATGTTCGCTGAAACATAGCGGAGGTCTTGCACTTGTTTTCTTTTGTGAGCTTTAAATGGATCACAACAGTAATTCCTGCTTGTTTCTTTCTTGTCTTGACTTGCCATTGCCATTAAAACTATTAGTTTCAGAAAGAGGTTGAGGTCAAGGTTAGATAGGAAATGATGTAATAATTAATATGTAAGCATGAATTTTAGTACATTTTAGTAATTTATATTTTTACATTTTTGGTACATTTTAGATTTTTATATTTTATTTAGTAAATTTTACATTTTTTAGTACATTTTACATCTTAAAAATTTTAGTTCATTTGGTTCCTTTTCCATTTGAGAGTATATTTGATCTTGATGGAACTTTGTGAAAACATAGTTAAGTACTGTGCATTGTATGGTTTATACCTTGACTCCAGGCAACATGGTGGTTGGCCGAAATGTCAACATCCTTTTATTCAAATGGATACCATGTCTGATCCCATGGAGATCCCATTTTTATTTTTGTCATACTTTGAGAGGATGACCAAAGCTAACTTCTGACAAAAAATTAAGGAAATCGACCTTGCCACGTGGCGAAGGTCAAAGGTCAAATATTTAAAACCAAAATTTTTTTATTAACTTTATACCCGATAACATCCCATTTTGTGTCAAATAAATGGGATGGATTTTACGGTCATTTTGACAAAAAGATCATCCAAATCGGACCACTAGAAGCCAAGATACAGCTTGTAGAAGTCTCCGGGTCACCCTGAATCGCCCAAAATGTGGGGGGCCATAAAATGGGCCCAGGTGGGTCTAGGCACCCAAAATTTTGTACATGATGATTTTTCATGAGGATCAACACCCACACCAAAAATGAAGCAAATCGGAGACGGTGTTGTCAATATGGTGTGTACACTTGACATGGAATGCCCCGAATATTGATCAGGGTTTTAGATAACGTGTTAGTTACAACGGTAAACGTCCTGCCAAAATTAGCTGCACAAAAATGAAAAAAGTACAGTAGAGTCAAAAATGCCATCAACAACTTTGAAGGGCTGATCATAACAGTATCCCAGTAGTCACACCTCTGGAAATGAAATAATGTACTGGTAACCCCCTGAAAGGTCTGAATTAGTGAAAATACTTCTGAGGAGCTCCTTCTGCCTATATTTTTTAAGGTAATCTAAAGCCCTGTTGATTCTTGCTTACAAAGTTTAGAATAATGCAGAGTTGTGCATAAAAAACAAATTTTAAGCTCGAAACAATTGAGTAGTTTAGGTGGATGAGACATTTAGATTTACTCTGTGAACGTTATCATTTAATGTATGCATGATGCATCTATGTCACATAATCAGGCATTAAAAGGTGATCTATTATAAGATGAATGTTTTGGTAGGGGTATAATTGAAGGGATTTACAATTTTTGTGCAGTTATAGTACTATTGGAGCCTATTTACAATGGTTGTAATTGACCCTCCGAATTTCTGAACATTCCCATTTCAGACGTTGTGATGATCAGCAATTTCTGTAATAAAAACCATTGTTGAATAATATTGTTAGCCATAATTTTAAACATTTCAACACAAAGTCAAACCTTGTAAACATTATAATTTTACTATAACATACACACTAGTAGATTTATCAGAGGAAATATGCCAAGAATAGAATGGAATGTTGAAATAGGCTATAAGACTTCTAAATTTAGTTTCCAGATTAAATAAATTATTATGTACCGGTACCAATAGTTTATTACACCTCAGTAATACTGTATACAGAAATTATACACCCCTCAGTATTGACTGGCATCAATTTGTTAAGATCAATTTCAATGTCACAAAACTTGTTTTGAAAATGATAAAATTACGCAAATGTTGTTTGGAGCATTGGAAACTTGGGTCATAGTAAATTTATCACCAGTTATCAGTATAAGTGTATTGACACAAGAATTTGGCCACACAGCAATTTTCATGGCATTTTGCTGTGAACTGGTTACTAAACAAAATGTTAAGGGGATAAATTTATTATAATAACCCTCAAATTTGAAAAATAAAACTAACAGAATTTCATTAACTTGTATTTGAAATATCAATCTTAGAATTGAAAGAAGTGCCGTATCACTCTGTGTAGTTGTATGATAAAAGAAGTAAGATGACACCTTTTAAGAGTGACTAAAGTAATTTATTTTACGAGCATTCGTCGTCGTCGAGACGACTTCATCAGGTGAAATGATTTGAAAAATAGCGACGCAAAAACAGACATTAAAACATCATAGCCCAATGACGGGTTACCAACGGCGTTATCCTAAACATCATTGTGCATCATTGCATTGTGAATACAATCGTATATACGTCGGCCATTTTCTATCAATAATAACCTCGTATGCATCAGGCGGATAAATCGCACTACTTTTGTCTCTATTGATGACGTCATCTGAAAAGTCTCTGACATCCAGACTTTTCCTATCTATAAGCATAATGTGCAAGGGAGGTAACTAACAACCCATAAACAGATCTATTTTTTATCGCGTAATCTCCTTCCGCCCATTGGCATTGGAAGGTTTTCTTCTATCTGCATACGAGGTTATTATTGATAAAAAATGGCCGACGTAAATACGATTGTTGTGAATATTGATAAATTTTGATGTTTTTATCATTGAATTATAAATGTATTGTTCATGCATGCAGTAGGGAATGTTTAGGATAACGTCGTTGGTAACCCGTAACGTCATTGGGCTATGATGTTTTAATGTCTGTTTTTACGTCGCTATTTTTCAAATCATTTGTAAAAATGACTCGTTTGTAAAAATGGGTATAGTGTATACTGTATACAGTTTATACTGCAGTCTAGGTTAAATAGATCAGGTCATTCTAGTGTTAGTGAGAAATTCCATTCATTCATTAAGTCTCAATTACATAAGTCTAATTTGTAAAGGTATTTTCTTAAAAAAATTTAATTATTCATTTTGTCAGAAGACTGATGATTTAATGCCAAGGTTAACATTTTTCAGTAATTGGATCATTCATACACATTGAACTACTGTCACAGCCCTCAGGTATGAAAGGGGAACATATTCACTTTGATCAATCATACCTTAGTCTCTTAAACAGGAAGATTATCGGTTCAGTATCAAACCCCTTTTACACTGGCTGCTAAAAAGTGTTCCATTCTTGATCTCGGAAAACTCGGAATGTTCTTTGAACGGAATATTTTTGTAGTTATTGTGTTCACAGTTCACTGTTGAATACAAGCCTTCAAATCCATGTGTATTAATAAAAATATCAAGCCAAAAATATCTACCATTATTCTTCTTTGAAAGGTAAGCTTACCTCTCATGAATTGAAGGCAAAATCGAATCTCCTTACAAAAGATTGCTACCGTATGGGAAAATAGAATTAAAGTCGGCTGACAATGAAAATGATAAGATTATTGTCATAGCTGCCTGCAATCAAATTACAAGTTTAGCTTATTTCTCACCATATTCCCCCTGTATTATTCCTTCTCTCTGAATTTCCATTTAATTATGCTTCTTGAGAAAATTGGAAAGAGGTACCGTACCTCAGCTTTTTGTAACTTTTATAAGTGGAACAAGAAAAATAGAAATTAACCCTTTTAAAATGGTGGTTACATTCTGGAATTTCAATGATGGAATGTGATTTATTGATAAGCAATTATTTACCTTTCTGTTTATTTCATCACCATCTGTTACTAACTTTCATATCCACAATACTGCAGTCATTATAAATAAATTATTCATATAACAACATATTGAAATATTGTAATATCACTTGTTCATTATTTCTTATACATTATATATTATGTTTACAATATGGCCATTTTGCCTCCTTTTAGTCTTTGAAGTAGGACGTAAAACTCCATTCATTTCATTTTCCTTGAGTTTGTGAGGCTGTGGCTCAGTTACTTTGGCGCTTGCTCGCTAACTTGAAAGCCCAATGGTCGAAATCAAGATATCTTCAGATTTTTCAACCTAGTTGCCTCTAATCACTATCAGCGATGTACCGTAGGTTATTGGAGCAGACTAAAAAAAATGCAGCTTATCATTAAGATAGGACAAAAACTGAGGATCTATATGCTTAAAGGCTGTGCATCGTGTGTGTATAATAAAGTCCCTCAACATATGAAAATTGAAAATTGTAGGTTTTAATGCAATTGTCCTGTCATAATAGCTCTCATTCCTTGTAAGGCATTTCATTAGATGCAGAACTTCATGCTCAGTGACCTGGAAAGAAAGATGCTTGCTGACTAAATAGGTACCACTATTCATTCTTGGTTTCATAATGCTTTCTCCTGTTTCGCTTGTTAATATATAAATAGTGTCTTTTGATCTGGTTTTAAAAAATAAGTAATGCAATTAGAATATTGCATTTTAAATTTTTTTCTATGTTTAACTGATGTTAAGTGAAATACGGTACCTATTATTAGAAATTAATTTTGATATTTGTCAATGTAAGATGTAATCAATGTAATGTATTGTTTAATTACAATCTATATTTAGTCTATTGATTTCTATTCCAATCCAATATATTCTATTGATCGATATGTTATCTCTTATTTGTGTTTAAACTCATACGGAAACACACTTAAATCGAATTTCCTAACAACCCACAGAGTAGAATATTGTTTAAGTAGGTTTATCTGAAATTAAACAAAATCATATCATTTGATTTGATATACCCAGTAGTACCAATAACCTTACTACCGAATACATTACAAAATTTATCAATTCTCAGAATGGACCTGATGAACTTTGTGATGAATTTTATGTAAACAGTCGAGCATTTTGAAAACTATTTCAATTCTAGCCAATCTCTAAGAGATGGTATCAAAATGTTTCTAAAATAAGACTCTGAAATAGGTAAATATTATGTAAAAATGGTAACTGTTCTGAGAATGGTTTACTGTGCATGCCTCTCAAGCGACTCTCACTCTGAATTTCGTCATTTCAATGAATTTGTCGATAACATGGTTTTGATAGCATAAGTGAGACTGTAGGCATTGAATTTTACTTCATTTAAAAGAGTTCCACAGATAGCCTTGCCCAGAATGCTTTGCATTTACACCGAAAAACCTGTTCTCAGACAACTTCAGGAGTTTATTTTTTATGTATCGGTAAATGGGCTTATTTTATGGAGTGAGAACCGAACGCTTTATAGTGGCTTAGTGTAAGAGGGGCTAATGCTTTGGGCCTTTGAGCTTTAACTATATCCTTGGGCTTCTACATTGAAGGAATTTATAAATAGTTATGTAGGCTTCACCAGCTGATACAGTGATTTTGCAATCAAGAGAACATACAAATTTTGAATTTATCAACTGGTTTTTGAACTTGCCAAGTTTTGATCAATATTCCATTTTCTTCATGCCGATCCTTATTTTCTAACAGATTTATTGATATATTAAGAAAAGAGTTCGCATTTAGAATCTACCGTTCATGTGATATTATTGTAAACTTGTTAGTACTATTTTAACACAACCAGAACAAACTATACAATATATAACAATAGAGATGACCAGTAGAGCAAAGAGATGATCAGGTGTCAATGAAGGAATGAGATGTTTATAGAGAATAACTGTACAGATGACTGGAATATCAGTCAATCATTACACTTGCAATGACTCATTCTCTCACTGTATACAGCACCACCAAGTCAGTGCTCACTCAAATTACCATAGCATTGTAGTTGGAATTAATCAATATAAGACAATACTGTCGTCATTCTACTGCCGTCATTCTACTGCCACCTACTGACATTCTGATTCATCATACAACTCTATACAATCTCCAGGTAGTACGGAATTATTATTCTAGACCTGTTCTTTCTTTTTTTTTTACAAGTGATTAGAATTGATTAGGATTTAGGAAAAGATATTTTAGTGACTAACTGTGTAATCTGTGTGAGATTGTTTTTATTGTGCAATTTTCAGTTGGGTTTCTACTTTTGGATTTATTACAGAATTTATACAGATAGTCCACATAGTCTTTGCCTTGGATTTGATGGTAAAGCTATATTGGATTGAATAGCTGTCTAGATTGAATTGTAAAACTGTAGATTGGATTGTAAAACTGTGGATTGTAAAACTGTAGATTGGATTGTAAAACTATATTGGATTGTAAAACTGTATATTGGATTGAAAAGCTCTTTATTTCAGATAGTCAGTGAGTTATTCTATGAGCATGAAATACTTAATATCCCTAGTTTCATAGCTGGTCTGTCTCGTTGACTATTTTCTGATATAATTTACAAGATAAAGCCAGAAATATCTTTGATTTAAGATTTGATAGAAAAGGAATCAAAACATGAAATAATTGTATGTGCAGCAGTTGACAGAGATGTTTGATTTGTTATTCAATCAAGACTATGGTACTACCGGTATTTGTAAATGTTCATAGTCTCTAGTATGCACAAGATTTAAGAATTTCATATCACAATGACAGATTGACTGTTTAATTGATTTTGTCATCTTATGGACTTTGACTGATCAGTGGATTGTCGTTTTGCATGATAAATCACTCGTCTAGTTTTTCAAGGTCATGTCCACTTGAAAAGCATACCGTACTGGTATTAATCCTTTCATTATTTGAGAGTAAAAGAATTCTATTCTAGTTTCACTAAGAATTAAGTGTAATATCCTGGAGCCATATCTGTATATTATTAACTAGGGAATACACTCTAGACAGTATTGTATCCATAATATCATTATTCATGTTATTTTAACTCTTTATGGCTGTTTTTTGTTTTTCAATATTATACTTTAGGTTAATGGTATAAAATTCAGTGTTAGTATTTTTATTCTGTTGAAATCTATGGTCCTTAATATCTCTTAAGATCTTGTTGTTATTCAGAGGTTGCAATTCAAACCAAAGCTTTTTTGTTGCAAATATGGTAGACCTGACTACCGGTACTAAAGATAACATGTTGTATCTATTAACAGCTGGTTGAAGTAATACCAGTAATAGATGTTAGTTCTACAGCAATAAGATAAATGTTGATTATTTAATGCAATGAAAGATTTACACATCTAATTATATACCTACATCTTATTTAATTAACCTTCTCATAGGCAGATATAGAAACATGAACAATTTTAATGCATGCAAGGTTATTTCTGAACTGAAATATGTTTTATGTCCTACTTTTCTGCACCTGTTTAGCTGGATTCACAAATGCCATGCATTTAGCAATGACAGATTTTATGTTTCCACTGTTTGAGATCTTCAACAAATGCCTCATTTAAATGAATAGATGCTTATTCCATGTCAGCCCCTTTTACGTTACAAACTCATTTCTGAACAGGACACAATGGAATGTGAAAGACAAATAAAGTAGGCTACTGCTCTCCTAAAAATCATTTAATAACTGTAGTTTGAAAAATTCAATTTTAACGCATTACAAAGCATTTCAACTTGTGCTGCAATTTATAGATTATTTTCTACAATTCTGTTATTGATCTAAATTTAATTATAACGCTGAAAAGGGAGATAATTATCATTTTTTTCTGTAAAATTGTCTGAATATTTGATAATGGTATTTTTATTATTGAATAATTCAATAGAATGTGCTAGGCTTGTTATTGATTGTAGATAACCATACTGGATCTTTGTTCTATGATTATAGTAATTATTAACAATGAACTGGGGTCAAATTGTCTAATTTAGCACTTTTACTGTAAAAAACAATCTTCTAAACATTTCAAATAAAATTCAATTTATTATTCCATGTTATTCTGGTAATTTTGAAAATGTCAAAATTATGGATTTGATTTTTGAAAATCAGGATATGAAAAAAAAAAATCATGTGGTACGGTAAATCATAATGCATGTGAACTTATTATTGGCAGATTTTGCTTTTTTATCATTAATCCTATTTTTAATTTAGAAATTTACAAGAAATTGATGAGCAGTAATACATTGAGAGAGATATAAAGTTTTCATTGATTTCCTATGTACAGTTTACACCAAGTCACTACAATATCTCTTAATCTAGTATTTGTACTGAATATAATCATTGATTCCTGCAACTTATTCTATAGTTTATTCTGACCTGCATTCAAATAGTGTCAATACTGCACACATCCTCTCTGATCATAGCTTCAGGTCATAGCTGTACACACACTGTTAGATGTTACATTGTGCAGTTGATGTTGTTAAATGAGTTAGGGGTATTAGTATTATTATGAGATATTGATTCAAGGTTTTGTTGTTAAACTAGGCAGGTGTTCTGCATTCTTGCCATTTTATAATTTATTTCAAATTTGACAGTTGAATTACAGTATTTTGAAAGTCATTTATAAGGTGGAAAACTAGAAAAATTTCTCTTATTGTACACAGCATGTTAATAGTCAAAATACGATTCATATTTAATTAGGATACGTACGAAGATTCTCCGCATGAAGCCCGCTACATTATTGGAAAAAGAATAGGTTTTAAAGGGACAGTCTGAATTTTTTTAAGGTCAAAATTTTTTTTTGCTCAAATTTGTGAAAACTTTACACTAAAATCTGTAACTATGTGCCCTTTAATGCATCTGAAAGTTTTAACTAAAAAATCCAGCGGTTAATTTTCAAACGCTAAAAACGTGCTCAAATTTTTAAAAACCTTACGTAAGGTTTTTAAGTGTGTTATGAATTTTGGACGCTGATAGAAAACTACTGAACGGATTTGAGTAAAATAAACGCCTAATTGTAGAGAAATGTCCCTCTTGTGTATTTAAAAGGTTTCAGCTAGAAATATTGTGCCATTTAAAGGGCAAACACCAAAACTAGGTCAAATTGCTAAGTTACAATAAGTACTCCCTGTTTGTAATTAACCCTTTGAAACCAAATTCAGTTTGATCAAGAAGGTATAGAGATACAATAAACATAGAAATACTCTCAGGTAGCATTAGCGATTTTTTTGATAATGGAAACTTTTTTTCAAAAAAGCAGAATGGCCCTTTAATATATTTTGTAGAAATATTACAAAAAAAATAATTGCTGCAGATCTACAAGTTTTTTTCATAGAATTTAATTCCATGTTGTTCCATAAAAAATCATTGTAGGTTTCTGACATCTGAGGTCAGGGCTCACAATTCCAAGATGTCAGTCAGTAAGTGGACCACAGTATGGAATATATAATTCTGAAATTGATTCCAAGACTTGCATATTTTCAAGTAATTCTCACAGATATTAATTTACATAGAACTAGGAGATTATAATATATAGAGTTGTTGTGACCTATAGATAAACTCATGAATAGAAATAAGATTAAAATAATAGAGAAATATAATAGGTGATGATTATTAGAGATAACCTGAATAAATTACAATATGATGACATTTACTCCAACCTCTATCTCACATTGTTATTAGAACCTAAACCTGGGGTATCTCTCTCATCAGTAATAATAACCGCGTTTCCACTGAGAATTGTGAAGGAAAGCTTGCTCTAAGCTAGTCTAGAGCTAGCTTTATTGCCGAACACGTTGCGTTTACACTGAGTTTTCGACTTTAATCTCGATCATAAAGTCACACATTATAGACAGCACACGATCTACAAGACTTAACATATACCCGGTACTCTACCAGTTAATTAAGAGCGCCCCCTATTGCCACTGAGTAAATGAAAGTTGGCTTTCATTTGGCCCCTGATAAATTGCTGAACGCGAAAAGCTTCCATAACGGTTCGGCAATTTGTCAGTGGAAACACAAAAAAGCTAGCTTAAATCTTTGTCTAATTACCTCGTGTCAAGTAGAATGCAAGGAAATTACGATGGGCCAAAAAATATATATTTATATTTTATACTATGTGAATAATTGCAGTAGCTGTTCATTGCCTTGTTGCAGATTACTAAGCTGTTAAATTGGAAATGAAATGATACTTCTTTTCTGCGCTTGTATGGGCTAATGGGGAAGGGGAATAGTATATATAACTGACTATATTCTTTCTGTCATAATGTGCAATACAATAACAAAGCATTATCATTGTTAAAATAGTGATCAATAAAGGTAGAGCAATTATAATACGTATCATATTATACAAGATATTATGATCAGGTAATTGTATATGACTCAATGGATTGTACTGACTAACTTTGAAATATGGTACTATACATAATTGATTTAAATTTTATACTTGAGTGACTATGATTGTAATTTTCAATTGATAGGCAAAGGATTGTTACATTACCCTAATTTTATAGTGAATATGTGGTGACTCTGTTTTTAACTGACCACTTTTACATCTGAAGATGCTCTCAAATTTCCATCATTGTATTTAACCTGAACAATACATTTCTTTTTGGATGAAACAAATCTGCATCATAATTAGGCATTGAATTTCTGTTTTAGAATTATTGATTTTGATAAAAGTAAGAAATAGCTTAGTTAAAAAAAATATCGTTTGGTCAGGAAAATTAAAAAATGAACTATTTTATTGTGAATGAAGTAAAGGAGGTTAACAATGACATACGGAGACTCCTAAATAAATCCCTAGAGAATGTGAACAAAGAGGGTGTTGATTACATCTAACAAATAAAGTCTGTCCAGTGTGTTAATATTACAATGATTAATGTAATGTTATAATAATAATAGTGTTTGATGTTAGTTAATGTTATAATGTAATCTAATCTATGTCCTCTCTATAATGGATGTTCACTTGTTTACCTCCAGTTGTTGTTTTCAGATTTTGTTTGTCAAAATTAACCCTGAACCTACTTTCTAAATGTTAAGTTATGATCATATTTGATGTAAAATTGTATGTTTTAAAATTTTCTTACAATTTTATCTATTATAGCCATTATAGCTAGAACTTTACCCCTACAATGTAGTAAAAGATACCTGAATGATAGCAAAAAATAAGGATTTCACCATTCATTCGATTTAACACATGAAAATTATGCGCTAATCACCCAATGCAATAAACATAACAAATTGACATTAAATCATTAAAAATTTCAAATTTTAGTTTTTGAAATGATTCCATCAGATGTAATATAAACCTGCATTGAATGCTACAAGATTTCTTTTTTTTATTACCAATGGAATAAAATGTTTTCCTTTAATTTTAACTTGAAAGAGTTGATTAACATTGATGAAGAGAAAAGAGGAATCTAATTTGATCACTTTGACCAACTTTTGTCAATTATAATGAAAAATTGGAACAGCTTTGAAATCGAGTGATTCATTTTGTCAGTGGCACATTAAATGGCTGGTTTAAGTTGTGGGTACTATTTTATAAGATGTTGATGACTAATATTGACCCAGATTTCATTTCATCTTCATTTGTTTGAAGTCTTCTACTGTTATCTCTTTATTGTCTTTGATGTTCAAGGACTGTACAGGATATTACAGTTGTTCAATCTTCTTCTTCCATACTGGTAAGGTTGTTTATTTTTTTTTAATGTAAAAAACTCTTTAGTGTATCTCTACACAACTGATTTCTTCTGATGATAAAAGTACAAAACATAAGCAGAAAAAAAAGCATTTTAAAATAATACTTTTTTTTCTGTTTTTATACGCCCTCATCTCTCTATGAGGACGTATATTGTAGTCACCCCTGTCCGTCCGTCCGTCGGTCCGTCGGTCCGTCCGTCAACATTTGCTCGTAAACGCTCTAAAAACTAGAGTTTTTGACGGAATCAAATGAAATTTGATATGTGTATACATATTCATAATACGAAGATCAAGTTCGAATTTGAGCTATTTTCGATCGTTAGAAGCAGAGTTATTGCCCTTGCCCCAAATCCGTCGGTCCGTCCATCAACATTTGCTTGTAAACGCTCTAAAAACTAGAGTTTTTGACGGAATCAAATGAAATTTGATATGTGTATATATATTCAGAAAACAAAGATCAAGTTCGAATTTGAGCTATTTTCGATCGTTACAAGCAGAGTTATTGCCCTTGCCCCAAATCTTAAATATGCTATTACTCTCTTAGTTTTCAACCGATTTTGATGAAACTTAAAATGGATGTTATTGGACCTAAATCGAAAGTTAAGTTTTCTCCTGATTAAATTTTTTCCTTTTTCGACTTTTTCGTTAGGCGTATATGGCCGTGGTCCACTATCTTTAACCTTTCGACCAAATGCCTTCTTTTTCCTGTTTTGGGGAATTTGTTATATAATATAAAAAAAGTATAAAGTGAAACTAATAAATTTTGGAAATCTTTGGCCATTAATGAGATGTTGAGGGATAATTTTAGTAAAAAAAAGCTTGTGACATCTGGATTGATAGTGTGAATATTTCTTAGATTTGTAGGTAAATTTATTATATTTTTTACAAAAAATTTCAGTAGAACATCATTTTGAAATTGATTCAAATAGTAGAAATATTTTCATGGCTATAATAGTCTAGTCTTATTTACTAAAGTGAATTATATTTTTTATTAAAATTGTCCAACCATGAAATATATGTGTAACAATAGAAATATTTTATTATAAACAGAATGTGTTGTTCATTCATGGTTCAAAGATAATATTCAAAGGTTTGATATAATCTAAAAGAAGAACAAATTAGTTCTGAACCATTAACAACATTTCTACAGTAGATCAATAAGCAGATCTTGATGTTGTCTGTTTCACATCAAAGAGAAAAATAACATCTGACTATAATTGAATTGATAATTAGTAGAAAAATTGAAATGGATGTGGTCAACAGCAAACAATGGTCTCATCTTAATCACTGTCCATTATCAATCTTGAGATTCATTACTCTGACCATTCCGGACACTGTCCACTCTAATGTTTACTTGACATTTGTCCACTGTTGTCAAATTGGGCGTTTAATAGCCTTTGTCTACTGGACAGATCAAGTTAAGTGCTCTCATTCAGCGTTGCCAATTATCATCAAGTGGGGTGCATGTAATTACTGTAATAGTCAATGAGGTTTTTGATGAGGAAATTGAGATGACTGAATTATGAGTGGTTACAGGCTATTTCTATAATATTGTATTAAAGGGTTTAAGAGATTTTCTACTACTATAATTTGTGTAATAAGTATGATTAATTTAAAAGACTTTGGTATACTTTGAAAGATTACAACCTCTTAGAATGAACAAAAAATCTAAATTTTCAAATTTGGTGAATAGGAGTTTATATTCATCAAGGGACTTGCCTGGTTGCATAACTATACAACAGATTACCTAAATAATCTGATAAATCTAGAAAACAATGTTTATATACAATAATTGAAAAACCCTTATAATCAAATTTAAGACATTTATTAATTATAACCTGTTATTATATGGAAATTTACATAGTTTTATGTTTTTTTTGCATTCTGTTTGTATACTTTGGACATCGTTGATGAATATATACCCTGATTGACCAAGTTTGAGAACTTAATTTTTTTGTTCATTCTAAGAGGTTGTATCGCTTTAACTGTGTGAATAATGTTATGTTTTTATTTGATCAACTTTGTCTACAACATCTGATGATAGATGACTATAATGTTATGTGTTTATTTTCAATATTTTGAAAGAGAATTATAAATATTACATATTGTGAAAGGGAATATTTTGAATTTTCAAATTTGAACTGACGGTCATCACCTAATTAGTCATTGTCAAATTAGTTGTTATCATTATATAACATTACTGTAATATATTTATTAGAGTCATGACCTGTGTTCACAAAATGATATATCATTGGATTAAAAGGACATGTTCAGAATGGTTTTGACAAAACATATATATTGATCTTATATACAGAAATTATTTAGCCAAGCTTATTGGTAATAGTCTTCACAGCTCTCCGTAGAAATTTGGGCCTTTCATTCCATGCAGATCTATGTTTATTTGTGTTTTGACTCATAATTGGAAAGTGTAATTCTGAAGACCATTTATTCCAGACCCAAATTAACCCCCCAAAATGACGACTGTTCCCCTGACCATGCAAGCACAAATAGAAATAAATTTTGACTTTTTCCGAAAAAAAATTATACTTATACGGTGAAATATGTAAATTAAATTCTATTGATGATGAGAAAATGAAATATAAAGTTAATTGCTAATTAAGTGAGTTGAAGAAAAAATGTTTAAAAGAAATGAGCTATAAGCATATATTAAATTATGTTTTAATCAAATCAGATGTTTTATCTATGATAAGTTTCTCACATTTCATATGATTTTAATATCAGACCAATCTTAAACATGGAATGTGAATCATTTCATTCATCAGTTACTAATATTTACTATTATTATAACCTTTTATATTTACTATGACCTTTCACCTCTCAATCATCCTACCAAAATATCTTGATAGTCTCTCATATTGATTTGGTTTCCTGAATTTCCTACACATAGAGTTCAGTGTAATTCAAAAAGAGCTTTTGATTTAAATTGTGTACTCTTGTACATTTTCATGTTGAATTTAGTTTGTGATGCTTTTAAAAGCGTTTTATTTGAATTCAGACACCTGACTTCATTTAATATATGATTCAATATGGCTATTGAACTTAATTCATGTCAGACACTCTTATCTCATTTTGTTTGGTCAACTAGTGACTTAAAGATTGCAGTATGGATACTATCCAGTTTTTTTTATACGCCCACACATTAATGTGGGCGTATATTGTAGTCGCCCATGTCTGTCTGTCTGTCTGTCTGTCCGTCTGTCTGTCTGTCCGTCCACAATTGTTGTGAACACGATAGAGAGCTGGTTTCTTGCTGGATTTTGATAAAACTTGCTGTGAGTGTTTATAATCATCCAAGGAAGAAGCCTATTGAAAATCAGAAAAATCGGAAAATATTTGATGGGTTATTGCCCTTGTTTTTGAAAATACTTTGTGAACACGATAGAGAGCTGGTTTCTTGATGGATTTTGATGAAACTTGGTGTGAGTGTTTGTCATGACCTTGGGATTAACCCTATTGAAAATCAGAAACATCGATAAATATTTTATGAGTTATTGCCCTTGTTCTTTAAAACGTGTTAATTTTATAGCCCGTAACACTCCCAAAGTTGTGAACACGATAGAGAGCTGGTTTCTTGATGGATTTTGATAAAACTTGCTGTGAGTGTTTATAATCATCCAAGGAAGAAGCCTATTGAAAATCAGAAAAATCGAAAAATATTTGATGGGTTATTGCCCTTGTTTTTCAAAATACTTTGTGAACACGATAGAGAGCTGGTTTCTTGATGGATTTTGATGAAACTTGGTGTGAGTGTTTGTCATGACCTTGGAATTAACCCTATTGAAAATCAGAAACATCGATAAATATTTTATGAGTTATTGCCCTTGTTATTTAAAATGTGTTAATTTTATAGCCCGTAACACTCTCAAAGTTGTGAACACAATAGAGAGCTGGTTTCTTAATGGATTTTGATAAAACTTGCTGTGAGTGTTTATAATCATCCAAGGAAGAAGCCTATTGAAAATCAGAAAAATCGAAAAATATTTGATGGGTTATTGCCCTTGTTTTTGAAAATACTTTGTGAACACGATAGAGAGCTGGTTTCTTGATGGATTTTGATGAAACTTGGTGTGAGTGTTTGTCATGACCTTGGGATTAACCCTATTGAAAATCAGAAACATCGATAAATATTTTATGAGTTATTGCCCTTGTTCCTTAAAACGTGTTAGTTTTATAGCCCATAACACTCTCAAAGTTGTGAACACAATAGAGAGCTGGTTTCTCGATGGAATTTGATAAAAATTATTGTGAGTGTTTATAATCATCCAAGGAAGAAGCCTATTGAAAATCAGACAAATCGAAAAATATTTGATGGGTTATTTCGCTTGTTTTTGAAAATACTTTGTGAACACGATAAAGAGCTGGTTTCTTGATGGATTTTGATGAAACTTGGTTTGAGTGTTTATAATCACCCAAGGATGAACCCTATTGAAAATTAGAAGAATTGAAAAATATTTCATGGGTTATTACCCTTGTTAACTAGTAGTTGTAAACACTCAAAAATCGTTCAATTTTGTAAACATTCTTGATGGCACGGTTTTCGACAGATGTTTCATTTACTGATAGTTCTTGTCGACCTCCCGGACGACTTGGCTGCCATTACAAAAGTGGGCGTATTACGATGGGGCATCGCTATTTTTCTGTTATTTGCTGTAAGGCCCTCCTTGAATCAGGGGTTCAAATATAGGCAGACTTATTTGTCGGGGATTAAATCTAAATAAGGTAGAGTCAAAGTGCATGTATCTCTAGAGAGCCTGAGGGGTTCTCATTTGGTTACAAATAAATTGGAACAAAAACATATAAAAAATCATAATTTGAGATTATAGTTCTAAATGAAGTGAGAGTGTTATTTGGGTTGTTTTCTAAATTGATGTTAACTTAAGTTGTGATTAGATGTTGATGGTACTTGATAACAAGATATTTAGATCAATTGGATGGTACTTGAAGTGAAGATCTCAAATTATTCACCTACTTCTATCAAAATCTCAATATAGCTTCTGTAATTGATTGACATGGTCTAATAGATATATTTTACTCAAAATGTTTTCCAATTTGCCGAATATCTTAGTACATGTACTTAAAGGGATTGTAAAGAGGTTTTCTAAACTTTGTATGTGTATCGGGGACACTGATAGCATCAATTTGCGCCATTCCAAGTTCCATTCTGACGTCTGTGGTTCTTGAAATTCCACTAAAACTGACGTAATAGTGATCTGCATAGACATCAATAGTAGCTTCCGGTAGATCACTATTAGTGACGTCATAAAACGCGTTAGACCAAAGATATGACCTCAAGAAAAAGTGCACCAATCATTAATCTGGATTGCTATGTGAACTAAATTTGCTTTCTGATAGCTTGTGAAAATTCTGAAAAATATTCAAATATACCATGTATAAATATTTTGAATAGATTTTAAAGATAGTATACTGTATAATTTCAGGTGTAAGAAGGGATGTAAGATAATAGAAAGTGACCAGATGACCAGTACTAGTTGACCACAGTAAACCATCTTATATTACTAGTTAATCATTCATCATGATACCAATATATACCTTATTACTGTTATTATTACCGTTATTTAATCTATCAGGTAAGTACCAATGTTTAGATTAAATCTTAGATACCAGTTACTTACTAATTAATTAGTATACGGTACTCAGGAAAAGTTCTTTCAAGTTCTCTGTAAAATACTTAGACCATATTGTACTCTGAATCTTTTTATTTACCAACATGTAAATGTGAATGTATGATTGTTGGTCCACATTACTTGTAGACTCATTGACTCGAGTGTTTAAATGCATTGTGTGTATCATTTTTAAGAGCATTCAGTAATCAGTATGCTGGAGCATTAGATTTACTGAAAAATTTGATAAAATTTTTACTACTATTATACGGTAGCCTACATTTTTACCGTAAACAAAGGCAAGCAGGCCTTGATAACTCAATTGCTATTATTATTACTGAAAATAAGTATTTTTAAAAATATAATTAGACTTCAATACAAAGCATTATAAAATTAGTTAAAACACCAATACTAATTATCTTTTGTATGTGTTTAGATGCAGCAACATACAAACCACCTATGATAGATGAAAGTGTATTTAGAACTAGAAATATCTATTATAAAGAAGGAGAGTCTATAGAAATACCATGTGCTGCAGAAGGTCATCCTACTCCAGTGTAAGTATTTATATCAGTGTCTTTGTGAATTCTGAGAACTTTGTAGACATTTTTTAAAACTAATAAAACCTATGGGAAATTTCAAGCAGAGGGGTTCTAAAAGATACTTTTACAAGCTGATCCTTGACCAAACCTCTTTGCATAGATATTTCCCAGATTATCCGTACCCATTCAAAGCTGGTAAACTAGAATTATGAGTGAAGATGACTTCTAGAAAGATTGGCACACTGTTCTTCGCTATGTCTAAGATGGGATGGTTATATTTATAATAATAATCTTTTATTTTGTATTATCAGATATTCGTGGATTAAAGATGGAGAGGACCTAGATTTAGAGTCAGAAGAAGTGAATACACGTATGTCATTGATATCTGGAGTAGGAACATTACGTATTAAACCAGCTCACGGTAGTGATGAGGGAGTATATCAGTGTCGAGCACGTAATGCTCACGGTACCAGTTTATCTGTGAAAGTTAATGTCCTACAGTCCAGAATGGAACCATTTAAAACAGTGGAAGATCCTGAAATATTACGACCTCTATTAGCTCATTCCTTGAAATTAAGTTGTGTTCCCCCAGTGAGTGTACCCCCAGCTAAGATCAGTTGGATTATAGATCAGAAAGTTGATGAAGGGGATTATGATACAGATTATGATTCTGAAAATCAGGATTTATTTGATTTTGTTAATCTAGATGATAGAGTGACGATGGATTACTCAGGTAAATATTAATAATGTAAAGAAAAAGTTAATATCAATAATTGAATATATTTGATTGAAAATATAGATCCCTCTATTTTATACATCTACTCAGTTTTCAAAATGAATAAAAAATGTCAGCCAGCATAAGATCATTATTAATATTTTGAGGTACAGATTTTGCATTGTTTCCACTGTCAGTAATGCAGGTCGTACCTGGGGCTGACATGGAAAAAGTGTCTACTTATTCAGACAATAAACCAAAAAAAACTCTGTGCTACAGACTATACTTAAAAGATCCCTTGAGAGTTGGAAATAAAAAAAGAGTAGGCTAATGCTGATGTTCTGACAAAATTTCCTTCATTGTGCACTGCATGGTAATTGTGCATCCTAATAAAAAGCTCAATCAGGTACAGAAAAGTAAGATGTAAACTTTTGTTTCACATATTTGACTGTTATTATGATGTCATAACTAAAAGAGCATTTAAAAAAAAAAAATTTATATTGTATTTAATCTGTTGTATATTATATTATTACAGGTAATTTATATATTACCAATGTAAAACCAGAAGATGCTAGAGATGGTAATAAATATGTGTGTTTTTCTAATAATGTACAATTACGATCATTTGGTAAAGGTGAAGATAAGATAATAGAACCATTAGGAAGTAAGTCATTAAGTATTATTAGTAATATTATGTTTATTTTATTGTTTGTGTATTTATAATAAACTTCAAATCATTATTCTATTGTAATTTCTATTCTTGGTTCAGAATTTCAGTGGATCAGATATGACTATACTTGTTACAGTAATGTTATTAGGTGAAAAAATATATTATTGTCAAAGTATTATCCCATTTTGCAAAGTCAATTTTAAACACTAATGCCTTAAAACTTAAAGATGCAAATATATGAGATGCAGTGTTGTTTTGGTTCAGATTATTGATATAGTTGAAAATGAATATATACAAAGTATGGCTCTGGAAATGTTGCTTCTTTTTTATTGCATCAACAATTATGTAACTGTAAACTGAACAAACACTAGACATGATCTATTTGGGTCTTTAGTCAGAAGAATTTTCCTTGTGGATTTGAAGTTTATCTCTGTACTTTCATAACTAATATTTTATTTTTTAATTACTTTTTATTGAGTTTAGCATGATCCATTATTCTATTTAATTATAACTTATAATGAAAGGAAAAACATATATATATATATATTCATGCACATTTTGTTTGTTTTGTATTTTATTGCACATTATAACATTATATTTTTGTTTTTATCTTTGCCTTGTTTTTATTTTTTTTAAATAACTGAAATAAAAAACAATTTTCTTTTCTTTTATATTTCCCTTTGTTTCTCTGTTTTTTGTTGATTTTGTATTGCACCAATTTTATGTTAAATGAAATTTTTCTATTTGTAGATACAACTAAGAGTAAGTGTAATAATTATAATGTAATGGGTGGTGACTGAAATATTGACATTTTCTAGATATAATGACTATATTATTATTATTATTAATGTAGCTTTCAGTAGATATTGTAGTTTATAATTATACCTTACTTAAATAGTTTCAATCTCTTGCAAAATTTTATGAAAGTTTTCCCTTATTTACAAGCCACAGTGAGCATTTGAATATTAATTTTAAATTGATCGATTTTAATCATAAGCAACTTTTTTTACACTTAAAGATTGAAATCCACCGTACATTTTGAAAAATTCAACAAAAATATACTTAGTACCGTACTGGATGTTTTATTATTATAAATTCACTTATTTTATGGTTATATCTAGACACTAGACACCATTAATAGAAATGTCACAGAAGTTACAGTTAATAGAAATGTCACAGAAGTTACAGTTAATTTTGCTACTCTGATATTGTCAATATTATGAATGATCGAAATGGTGGCAAACTGGCACTTATAATGGACATATCTGGCCTATTGCCAACTCCCATGTCAATATATAAATGATATTTTCCTTGAAAAATATTTATTGGAAACTGTTGTCTAATTGAGATTTCACATGTCCGATTGGTAAAAAAAAAATCAACAGCCATGCTAGAAACCATTAATAGATCTACAGTTTAAAACACCAATTTTGAAAAGTGATCCATACTGTATTGCTTTGTAAAACAGATATCCAAAAACATAAAAAAATTATTTAAATTTGAATTGAACCCAACTGACTAAATATAAGGTATCAATTCTAGTATTGTACTCTAAAATAATCAGCTCATGAAAAGTGGTAAATGTTTTGCTGTCCTGTTAGTAAAACTATGAAGTAATTTGGGTATAAATTGAGAGATTGAAACTATAATTTCAGGAGTAGAAAGACAACTATTAACCCTGGCAGTGTGGAGTTATTTTAACATTAGATTACTTAACCATTACCTTACTACACCACCATTATTAAGATATACATTAGTAAAAGAATTTCTAAAAAAATTAATGAGTATCGGAGACACTGCTTACATCAATTTGTACCATTCCAATTGTAATCAGATGTCTGTGGTTCCTGCAATTCCACTAAAACCAAGTATTTGATGATGTCACTAATTGTAAAAATATTTTTGTATCACAGAAGACCTTTTCGATTGGTGAGGTCATAAAACACTTAGTTTAAGTGAAATCGCTGGAACCATACACATCTGATTAGAATGGTGAAAATTGTCACTGATACACATTAACTTTGTTTTAGAAAATTGAAAAATTAACAAATAAATAATCATTGAAATTATTGGTCATAGGTTATGAGTACTTACCTTTAAAAATAAGTTTCCTTTTCATCCCTATACTACCACCAGCATGGAGATGAATTGCTTTTCAGTATTTTTCAGCATTTTCGAGTTTTGACATGTAAAGAATGTTGCCCTGAATTATCTTTTGAAACTATCCTTGAAGTTGTAATTGCAATATTTGGAATGAGTGTTGCAGCTGAATTGAATTTGGCATGGTTTACATCCAAATCAGTGGTTTTCACTTGGTACATTGTATAATCTTGATAACTTATAACTTTGATTTTGGCTGAAAATTTTACTGGCTCCTCAGCAAAACATTCATGATGCCTTAAATGAAATTCATGAGGAAAACATCTTCTTTCTTATTGGCAATATTAAACATTACCTACCAGTATGTTGGCACTTGAGAAACTAGTTGCTCTCAAACATTATTTATATCATTTAGAATTCATAAGAAAAAAATTTTTAAAATCCAAACTATGTTATTAAGTGAAAATCACTGTGTTTGATGTATATTGATGAATTGGGTGTATGAATGGTTTATTAGAATAATGATTGTTAATTTCCTTAAGCTTCATCATCAACAATCATTTCATGCCTTTAAATCATTTTCATAATGGCTTCATGCATCTACTCTAACGCTTTAACTTCATATCTACATTTTTGCATGCCCTTTCTTACTTAATCTTTATTATTAAATGGTGAAATTTTCTCTTTAGTGTAATAATTAAGATATCTTGATACTTAACCTCAGAAAATATGATTTAATTATTTATGATAAATAGTTTAAAAAAATGAACTTAAAGACACAAAGATGATGATCAAGAAAATTTTTCACCGCTATAGAATCTAAATGATTTTCTCATGAATAATGATTCTTTACAAACCATATCAAGCCTTTCATTTTGACAAAATTATGATTTTTCACAATTGATGAGACAGTCTTTCTTCAAAGGCCTGTTTTCTTTGAATATAACATACTTTTTCTATGCATAGTAAAGTATATGTATTGAAAACATGGGATTTTATATATGATTAAAATGTTTAAATCTTTCTCTGAAATTTTTGAAATTCTGTTTTTATCTGTTTAATTTCCGTTTGTTTTATTTTTCTCTTTAAATGTGTAAATTTTGTTTGCTATCATTATTCATACCACTATGAAGCTCCACTCATTCTAGGGTAGTGTAGATTTCTCGAGTTAGAATTATGAATTAAGATTAAATTTTCTATTTTTAGTGCGAGATTCTAACATGCCTGTTGAAATGTTATGGCATTCGGACACTGATGTTATGGGACTTGTTGGTAGAACTGCACGCTTTAAATGTATCTTCTCTGGCAAGTAAGTATATGTTACCTAACTATGGATTTTGACACCTTTAGATATTCATTTGTAACAATACAGGCTTTTAAAGTGTAGCTATTAGCATCGATTTGCAGTCGATTTGAACTTAAATAAGATTTTTAATCATTATACTTTTAAGGGTATTGATTGGGCTAGCGTTCGAGAAAAAAAACACGAGATGGAATTTTTGCGAATTACTTATTATTTTTGGGCTCAGATTGTAGATAATTATTATTACTTTATTTGTAAACTATATAGAATGAAAAAAAAACGAAAAGAAATTAGGTAAAAAGGAAAAAGTAGCCATTTTTTATCGGAAAATTACGATCTTGGTCTTGATTGAAAGCTTATCCAATAAGGATGAAACGTACAGAGAGTTTTTTCGAAAATTCTAATTAGTTTGGCCCCTGAAAAATGTTTGCCGTACCTACGTTTAAATTTTCGTAAATTTTCGTATTTCCATGGTAACCACCAAAATAATATTTTTTTTGGAAAATCGCTCTGTAAGGTTCTCGGCAATGTAATTGTCTACATTTATGCCAAGTTTGATGTAGATTGATCCATTCACATTTTTTTAAACTTGTATCAAAGGTTTGAAATGTCCAATTTTTATGACATGTTTGAAAGGGCTGTCAACTCATTAAAAAAAATCTGATTGACATGAAATCAACCTTAAACTATCGAGAAGGAACCCAAATCATCAACAAATCATCAACAAGTCTCAAGAAATCATTATTTCATATACTTATTCCATTTTTTCATAACGTGAAATAGCCCAATTAACCCCCTTAAAGTAAAACCAAAAACATATTCTACAAAATGTTATTTATTTATATCATTTGAAATCAATTCTTACTAAGGATAATCATAAAAAGTTACCTAACATTCAAGTGAAAGAAAGTATTGAATGAATTAATTATGCTGAAGAAAGTGTCTTGTACACCATTGCCTATTCAGGATATTAGAATTGGAAATGCTCAAGCAGATGTCCTCTTTCCTGTATTTGAAGAGAAAAGATTCTAATACAGTCTTGAATGGTATTTTTATCTCTACGACCTGATTTTTAAAACAGTATCACAGCTATAGAGACTGTAATCAACCATAGACTGTTATTTACAAATATCAGACATATTGATTTCTCTATAATCAATATTGTATTATAATATACAGTTTCTATTTTAGTCTAGAAACATAATAGGCTTCTTAATATTCTCATATATTTTACAATCTTATGTCAAACTATCAGTCTTCTACTTTATAGACATTATGTTATATAGTTATAAATTTAGCAATACAAAAATACATGCAATAGACACCTGTTTTGATATTTGATATACTCAATACAATCCTGTTTTAAAATTTGATATACCGTTAGCGGTACTCAACACAATCCTGTTTTAAAAATTTGATATACTCAATACAATCCTGTTTAAAAATTGATATACTCAATACAATCCTGTTTTAAAATTTGATAGAGGCTACTCAATACAATCCTGTTTCAAAATTTGATACACATGACTCAATACAATCCTGTTTTAAAATTTGATAGAGGCTACTCAATACAATCCTGTTTTAAAATTTGATAGAGGCTACTCAATACAATCCTGTTTCAAAATTTGATACACATGACTCAATACAATCCTGTTTTAAAATTTGATAGAGGCTACTCAATACAATCCTGTTTTAAAATTTGATAGAGGCTACTCAATACAATCCTGTTTTAAAATTTGATATATATACTCAATACAATCCTGTTAAAAATTGATATACTCAATACAATCCTGTTTTAAAATTTGATATTCTCAATACAATTCTGTTTTAAAATTTGATATTCTCAATACAATCCTGTTTAAAATTTGATATACTCAATACAATCCTGTTTTAAATTTGATATACTCAATACAATCCTGTTTCAAAATTTGATACACATGACTCTACACAATCCTGTTTTAAAATTTGATATACTCAATACAATCCTGTTTAAAATTTTATATACTCAATACAATCCTGTTTTAAATTTGATATACTCAATACAATCCTGTTTCAAAATTTGATACACATGACTCAATACAATCCTGTTTCAAAATTTGATACACATGACTCAATACAATCCTGTTTTAAAATTAATATTATTTTACAGTCCTCAACCAAGAATAACATGGAAACGTATGGAAGGTATGGCGGTTGATGATAAAAGAATGAAACAGTCTAGTGATAATTTTGAATTTGTAATTAAGAAAGTACAGTATAGTGATGCAGGAGAATATGAATGTTCAGGTTTTAATGGTATTTATCATGAACCTATCAGACACAGGTTCAGACTTATTGTTGAAGGTTTGTATTCAGTTCATCTATACATTGATATTATCATTCTATAAATTGGTACTTTGATATCAGTAACTTTCAGATAACTTGATTTATTACAGCAATGCTATAAACCATAAAAAAAAATTATTTGGAAATAATATTTTACAGAAGGGAAATTTTGGTTCACATGAAATTTCTATGAGCTGTTTTCAAATTTTAAAACATAATATATCCATAGAGCCGAAGATATTCTTAGACAATTTGAAATAAAATTGACAATCATATTCTGAATCTTCGTGACATTAGAGAAAAAATTCAATTCAGAACTTAATGTGGTCAAAGATTACATTTCCATTTTACATTTACAAGAATGGAAAGTTAACACAACCAGCTAAATATTTAATGATGCAACTTCACACAAAGAAATCTATTTAAATCCTCGCAAGGAAAAAAGTACATGTACTATATATACCACGGTGCTTACGAGTTAACATATTTAAACAAACGAATCCGTTAGGATGAGTTTGTTTTAATATGTTAATGAGTAAGTCACGTGGTATATATTACTTGTAACATAAATATGATTGACAGCTTAAAAGTTATGACAGCATCGATCACGTTACTCTTTAATCCAATGAAATTGAAGCTCGTGCACGTTTCATTTTCGTCTGCAAAGGGGATGTCTTTCCAAAAAGGGGCGGAGCTACTGCGAGTGCAATAACTTAGTTGGTTATTTCACTCATTTTTTCCTATTAGATTCTATATGGCTTTCATGTCAAATTACCCAAGAATGCAATAACACAAATTTGCTGTTTATACACCACAGTTTTCCTCAAACACACATTTTAAGCAAATTATTTCTCAAAAACATCAAAGGAAAAAACATCATTTATGTTACAATTAGATTTATAGATCTAAGCTTATAAACATATTATATATTTTGTAGCCAAACCACGTTGGACCAAGAAACCACAAGATATTGAAGCTGGTGTTAATGAAGATGCTACATTTCTATGTGAAGGGAAGGGAAGTCCTGAACCAGATGTACAATGGTTTGTCAATGGACAGCCTATAGAGAGTAAGTTTCTCCTATATAGACTTTACTTTACAATATCAAATCTCATCCAATTATATCATGATCATCATACAAAATACTAGACGTTTAATTCAATTTTAGGTCAGAAGATTTTTCAATTAAAATATTTTGATGATTGATCAATAGCTTGAGTTTGTCAATCGATCTCAATTTGGTAATCGCTAGCCATCCCTAGTTTAGATAGATTTAATTTAAAAACAATTGATCTTGTTGAAGCAATAACTTAAAAAAAGCCAAAATGATAATCCAATTATGCCATAAACCTTCAAGTGGCTTAACATTAACTAAAGAATATTTGCACTAAAATTTGTTTTGAATCAAGTAAGAACTCTGAGTTGACTCCAGCTATTGTTCACCTATATAAATATTTTATTTTGTTGTTTTTACAGAAGCAGCTAATATAACACGTAGAACCTATCGTAAAGGACAGTTAACATTTACTGATCTACAGAAGATGGACAGTCAGGTTATACAATGTAATGTATCTAATAAACATGGTTTTCTCTGGGCGGATGTCTACCTCAATGTATTAGGTATGTATTACTGTTCTCTGTAGTCTAGAATCAATTTTGTTATAGAAGTTCTCTAATACATAAAAGTTAATTATGCTTTCTACCTTTGCCATAACGTTTCGTTTAAGAGCAGCTTGTTACTTTTCAATGACTCCATTTGATGTAGTACATCTGGGACAGCTCAATAGCAAGTTGGATTGGCATCTGCCAAAAGTGAATGGTGCATGCTTTTAGGAGTTGTCCTTTTGTCAGTTTCAATCCACTTCTCTTATTGTAGTCGCTAGTTACTCCATGGTACAAGATAGCATGCCATTCCCTGTCAGTGATGCAGGTCAGAGGGGCTGACACTGTGGGATGTAATACAGGATTTAAAATTTAAAGATCGTCAATTGGAAATCGAAAATAAGAGTAGGCTAATGCCACTGTCCTTGCAAAATTTCCTTCATTGCACACTGTATGCCCCAGACCAAACTGGTGGTAAAAATAGGATTTCATTTTATAAAAGTCCATATGGATCCTGAGATTATAAATTATTTCTGTTTGTGATTGTAGCTATTCCAGCCTCAGTGAAAGCAGGACCAGAACCATTATTAAAGGTAGCAGAAGAGAAGTCAGTGACTATAAAATGTGAAACAGCAGGTAAACCAACACCTGTAGTAACATGGTTTAAAGGTGATCAACCATTATCTGGTGGTCGTTATAAAATATTACCTGTTGGAGATCTTGTTATTTCTGTAAGTATGTCTATTATAATGTTCAGTTCATTTCCAATTTGCTTTAATGAAGCAGTATCACTTCGGAATTAAGTAATTTTAAGTTTGCTGAAAATTTACTTGCCAATGTGCTCAATTTTACAAATTATTTGATTTGTACATGAACAAGTAACATATTGGGAGATTTTCAAATTCCAAATCAAAATTTTAGAGAGTTCTTAATAGCTTCTTTGTATGTACGCAATCATATTTATTTCTTGGTTTCTCTTTTTTATAGGGCGTAAGAAAAAAAGACAGTGGAAATTATAGATGTTTTGCAAGAAATTTATTTGGTAAAGATCAGGCTAATGGTACTCTTGTTGTTAGAGGTAAGATTGTGAATATTTTATGGACCCACCTGTGTACATTGTCTCTAGTAGTCCCTGCTAGGTTGATGGCGAACAGAATGAAGTCCAACTGAAAAAATGAAAAGTTTACAACAATTTGAAATTGAAGCAGAGTTATCCAATGTCATGTGCAAAATATTTAGTGTTTACAAAACATTTTTGATGAAACTTGCTGAAGGTTTCACTTGTCTTCAAGCTCAGAATCAATGGACATTACAGTATAAATCAAATTTTATATAGTCTAAAGCTAAGATTTGGATCCCTCGTGCAGACATAATAAAATGGACCTTGCAGATCCTGTCATGCATCAAATATGATTTGATGTGCATTGAATCATTCCCTCTTAAACCATCCATTTCGATTTTTAACGCATGACACATGACGGATCATCATGAAGAGTATATGGAATCTTAGCTTAATAGTTTAATTTAATACTTCAATAAAGGGTATCATATAAAAGTTATCACTGTCAATAAACCAAGACCTTGTATTCAGTCTGTGTTTTTCATTTTTTCATTCCTAATATCATTGTAATGTTTGTTTTATTCATTAAAACATATTTCTTTTTGTAACTCAATATTTTGATGATTTCAGAGAAGACTAGAATATCTCAGGAACCTAACAATGTTCAGTCAGTAAATGGAAATGATGCTGTGTTCAGATGTCGAGCGTTCACAGATCCTAATGAACAACATAGATTACGATATACCTGGTTACGGAATAACCAACCTCTAATTATAGACAATGATAGAGTAATACAGGAATCAGAAGAATTAATTATTAAAGATTCTATGAGTCAAGATACTGGTAACTATACATGTATTGCCTCTAATGGTCTTGATGAAGATAGAGCTTGGGCTACTTTGAAAGTTAAAGGTAGGTTACAGTAATTGTTATATGATTTTTTTACATTTTTACATTTATGTAACGGGTATATCAGGGACACTTCATGCATCAATTTTCATCAATCTATTTTTCAATGAGACGTCTGTTGTTTTAACAATGCCACTTAAACTAAGTGTTTTATATGACAATGTGAAATTCAAAATTTAAAATTAGTGACGTCATCAAGCACTCAGTTTAAGTACAAAAGCTGGAACCACAGACATCTGATAGGAATTTGGAATGATCTAAATGGAATTAGTGTCCCAGATACACATAAAAAAAAAAACTTTAAACGCTTTTAGATATTGTGTGAATAAGGTTTACATCAACAACCTGAATAACTAATAAAATATCTATATTTCAAAATTAATATACCATATAAACAAAATGGATGCTATAGAAAGTCAAATGCAAAGAGATATCAGGTTTTTCTTTCAACTGATGTGTTGAAGAATATCAGTGAACTCTCTGAAATAGTTGGTCTAATTCTAATTTAAATTGATATAATATTTTAATTTCAGCCCCACCAGATCCACCTACCAATGTTACATTATTAGAATGTTTAGCACGTCAAGCTACTATTATTTGGGTGTTTGACCAGTCACAAGATAACTTTTCACCACTACAAAACTTCATCTTAGAATATAACACATCATACGCTCCTGATCATTGGAAAGTTGCTTCACGTCCAAATGCCAATGCACGAAGAGCAGAAGTTGAACTTTCACCATTTGCTGATTATAATTTCCGAGTGAGAGCGGTGAACAGGATTGGGAAGGGTGAACCTAGTATTCATAATCAGTTAATATGTCAGACACCAGTATCTAGACCAGATCATCATCCTAAAGATGTTAAAACAGTAGGAGATAAAACTAATTATCTTGTTGTAGAATGGGAGGTAAGTCCTAATCATATGTTTATTTATAATAATAATAAATTAAAACAATTCACGTTGTTCTGTTAAAAGGATTGTAAAGTGATTTTCTAAACTTTGTATGTGTATCGGGGACACTGCGTCATTCCAATTTCCATTCCGACGTCTGTGGTTCTTGTAATTCTACAGCGTTTTATGATGTGACCACTGACAGTGATCTGCATAAAGTTTAAAAGTACACTTTACAATCCCTTTTAGAAAGCAATACGGTATCAATTAATGTAAATGCTTTTTAAATCAATTTTCACTTAGTAACGATATGTATGAACAAATTTCTTGCTTCATCAGCTATCTTAGGTTGCTATGGTTGTGAGTTAAACACTTGTTTGCTAGGTCCAGAGTTCAATGAAAACTAGATGATGTTTGATTATTCAAACATTCAATCCTAACATTTTTACTACCTTTGTTCTTTTCAACACGGTTTCCCTCTGTCAGTGATGCAAGTCAGATAAAATAAACTGAGGCCCTGAGTTATAGGCCATGCACGTTTAAGATCCCTCAACAGTAGGAAATAAAAAAATTCAAAAGTGCTGACATAGAAAAAGCGCCTGGTCGTTCGGACGGGACAATAAATCGTGGTCCCGTGTGCTGTTAGCTGTGCATCTTAAAGATCCCTGGACAGTTGGAAATTGAAAATAAGATTAGGCTAATGCCGCTGTCTTGGCAAAATTTCCCTCATTGCACACTGCATGGCGTTTGCCCGTCCTTAATTAATCCATATAAGTGCAGAAAAGTAAGACGTAAAACTCAATTCATTTTCTTTTCTCTTTTCTTTACCTCAAATTATAATATATTTTAGCCTATGGAAGAGATTGAACTGAATGCTGAAGGTTTCTATTATAATGTAACAGTACAGAAGGAAGGAGAAGATACAGTAGATTCATATATAATAGATGATTTTACAGTTGGTAGAAAAGAAATACCAGTAGATACTGTCTATAAACCATATATTGTCACTGTACAAGCTAAAAACCAAGTCGGAGAACCTCTTAAAGATGCTGACTCAATTATTGGTTATTCTGGTCAAGCAAGTAAGCATGTTTATTTGGTAGTCTTCCTTTCCTTTCCTTTCCAATTTCTTGCTTACTTTGGACAAAGAGTTTAGCAGAAGTAATTCTCGGAGATACAGATACATGAAGGCCCAGCTTTGAACATTATTCTGATAAACTTAGCGGAAAAATTATTGTTTATAAGACTATGGTAGAGAACATTCCCTTTTAAGGTAAAAGTTTAATCTAAATAACTTTTTTTCTTTCTAATAGGACCTCTTGTAGCACCAGAGAATTTTGAATTAGATCCTGAGAAGAATGTAACTGCTACTAGTGCTGGGTTTCAATGGGATCCTGTTGATGATGATCCTGAATTGATTCAGGGTGTTTTCAAGGGATACAAGGTAAGATTAACTCTTTATCCAGTTGTTAGTATTTATATATCTTGAATTGACATTGCTTATTTAAAATATATATATACCTTTGATAAAGAAATACTATCTCTTTGAATGAGAATACAATTTAAATTCTCAAACTTGACCAATAAGAATATTAATTTATCGGTGGAATTCTCTAAGTACATGTATACAAACAAAATCAGATAAATCTATAATTATCCATTAAATTCTAAAATTTGTAGGTGTTTTTCAATAATTATCATTAATGATGTTTTCTTGATTAGGCCTTGGTTAATTAATAGTTCGTCTCTCATGACCCGCCTGCATGTATTTTTTGACTGACAAAATCATGCATGTTCCATTATTATTACATCTAAATAATAATAATAATCAAGTAACGCCCGCGTGTATAAGCTAAGGTTCGACACTAACGCTAGCCCGGTAGACTAGTAAATCTTTTGCTGGGCTAGTAAATTTATTTGTTACTGAACATCAAAACTGCTGTGCTTTCGGCAAAGTACAGTACTAAGCACTCGTGAAATCTGAAAAATTCGTCAAATAATGTCTACACTGGTTCACGGCCTGTTTATTTGGCATTGACAGGTAAAATTTCTACCGGAAACAAGTCGCTATAAATAAACTGACAGTCAACTCGACCCGAGATTACTCGGCCCGTATAATAAGAATGTACATAGACCTAGTTACCAAATAACCCGTTCTGTTATTAATGTTATAAAACTGTCGTTTAATTTTGTTTTGTCTTTTCATTCTTATCCATATTACATACATGTGTAATCTCCCGATAATGTCGGGTTTCTACCACTTTTGCATGCCATCTCCCGATCTACCGGCGGGAGGTAAAAATCTACCGCTTTTTCGGCTTTTTCATTTTTTCGAAAGCATAATTTTTACGGGACCTACCGTTTTTCAATGTCCAAATTCTTTACCATAAATCAATTAAAAATCAATCATTATTAAATAGGGCTGCAACGATTCCTCAAGTGGCGATTCGATACGCCAAACGATACATATTCAACGATTCGATTTATTGCGATTACAAATCGCGATTCCTGAGTTTGTATCGGAAAGAAAAGAAAACCTTTAATCATTAACATTTTAACACATTTTTGACATAATTTTCGTAACAAATTTATATGCTTAAGATCATCATCATTAAAAACAATGATTTAAGATGATAATAAACAAAATGATACGTAAAAAGCAATTTTCTAACATTTCAATATGACATAAATTATAAAATGCGTGAGGATTTCTTGTTCTCAGTCAATAAAAGAGTTAATTAAATGAATCAAAATCAGGGCCGATGAATCGCGATTATTTTTTTCTTACACGATGCATCGATAAGGAGGAACGAATCGCGATTCATCGATTTTACGATGAATCGTTGCAGCCCTATTATTAAATTCTGATTGCCCATGACACGTGTTAATCTCATCATGTAACGAGATTATTATTGTCTTATTAATTAATCCCCTAATTAAGATGATAATTTGATCTATTTTCACACGACAATTGGAATTTTAAGCACACCATAACACGTGACACAGTGTTGATAACAACATCCGGGTTTTTTTTCTACTTTCACTTTTATAATCGAAATTTTACAGTAGCCTAATCTTGACCACAAAACGAAATTTTGAAGCCTTTTGAAGTTTTCACATTGCTATGATAACAGTCAATCATCAATATGACGTCCATAGGCATTGTTAGCAAGTCTTTCCATTATCGGTAGATTATTATGCAAGACTGAGTACAAATTTAATATATCTTTAACTTCGTTTCATTAAATCGGGTTTATTTTTTAATGTAGCCTGTAAACATTAAGCTGATGACTGCTTTAACAGGCATACCAGTACTTAGTATATGCCTTTTCATGTCGGTTAAAAACTTCACAAGTTTTCATCGGCAAAATAATCGTCATTCATATTCATTCTGTTCAAGTTAATAAATCAGGATAGGATTGTAAAGTTTTAGAAAGTATGAATTACACTTGGGAATATAGCTGTCAGTTCTTGCAGTAGGCTACAAGAATAAATATAACAGAGCAAGTACCATTCTAGTCTGCAGTCATCATTGGCACTGCCATGCTGTCAAAAGAGTTCATTTCTTGAAATTTCATGAATTTACGCGCTTTGATAAAGTCTCCCGCTTTTTTATCCCAATCTCCCGATTTTTCATCCTGACCTGTACACATGTATGTATTATCTTACCGCAAAACTACTGTGTCAAGTTCACAAAATAAGCCAGATTTTTTCCTGGGTCGACTTGTCCTCGAAATGGATAACTCGACCCAAAGAAATTTTAAGAAGAGACTCCGTCTATCAATTTATTTACCTAATTTCCATATATGACTTTCAATATTAGCCTAAACCAGTTTATTTCCAAAAAATCTTGTTGATATTCTCCAATATGTCACATGAAAGTCTGACCACTTTGGCACTTATTGTCTCCTCATAAATTCAATATATCGATATAGGCCTATATCAAAGCAAATCACTGCCGGATGTAAACACCGTAATGTACCATATGTATGACGAAACGACTGTTTAACACTTATTCTTATAGGGTCTCAGAGTGCAGGATTTTGCATCTAAATTTCAAAAAAATTTGGCTCATTTAAATGTTTCATGTTCAGATTTGCTAAATAATTAATAATTAACTTTTACAACATCTTTATTTATCAAAATCCATGAACTCGTCGTCTGGGGGATGCTTGTCTAATTTGCATAATTAATAATTAATAATAAAGAAATATAGCACTTTAAGCTGTGAAGCAAAGGTCATGAGAGACAAACTATTAATTAACCGAGGCCTTAATCATATTTTATAAAAAATGACACCATGACAAGTCTACTGATGAAAATATACTCTTACTTACCAAGTTTGAGAGTTATTACCCTTGCCCCAAATCTTGAATATGCTATTACTCTCTTAGTTTTCAACCGATTTTGATGAAACTTAAAATGGATGTTATTGGACCTAAATCGAAAGGTTTGAGAAAGTTTAGTTTTCTCCTGATTAAAATTAAAGCTTTTCAAGATTTAGGCCTCTTTCATTAGTTTTGAGTTTTCACCCTTTAACCTCTATACAGTAAGTGCTTCTATCAACATCAATTGCTTGTAAACGCTCTTAAAACTAGAATTTTTGATGGAATCTAATGAAATTCAGTATGTATATACATATTCAGAAAACAAAGATCAAGTTCGAATTTGAGCTTTTTTCGACCGTTAGTAGCAGAGTTTCAGTACCTTTTAGACATTTTATATTGTAATTAATGATATTTTATAGATAAGAATCTGGAAGAAAGACAAGAAAGAAACAACAACTAAAGAAATATTTATACCACATACTCCTAATACTGATGGTAAAAGACGACGCAGACAAACACAGAAGATTAAAGCTGAAGTTCGTAACTTGGCATCTTATTCTGATCTAGAAGCTGATGTAGTTACAACTAATGAATTCTTTACATCTGTTAATGGTAGTAACATTGTCAACTTCTCTACACCAGAAGGAGGTAAGTTATAGTTTATGGTGCTGTATTTGGTTCAAATTAGGATCCAAATCCAATTGTATAAATTCTTAAAGGGATTTGAGGTGATTTTCTAAACTTTGTATGTGTATCGAGGACACTGATAGCATCAATTTGCGCCATTCCAATTTCTATTCCGATATCTGTGGTTCTTGCAATTCCACTTAAACTATCACATTTAGAAGCAGAGTTATTGCCCTTGCCCCAAAGTCTTGAGTATGTTATTACTATCTTAGTTTTCAACCAATTTTGATGAAACTTAAAATGGATGTTATTGGACCCAAATCGAAAGGTTTGAGAAAGTTTAGTTTACTCCTGATTAAATTTAAGGCTTTTTCGTTGGGCTTATATGACTGTGGTCCACTATCTTTTGGGAGGAAATTGACATTTTGAATATTGTCTATAGTTGTATTAAAGATTGATATAAATTAATATTTCAGTGCCCTCTAAAGTACGATATTTTGAGGCTGTTAATGTAGGATCAACACATTTCACATTACATTGGGGAGAACCTAAAGAAAAGAATGGTATTATAACTGGCTATGATTTAGGATATCAAAAAGGTTTGTGTTTTTAATTTACTCCACAGTTGATATTTCTGTTCATCCTACTGTTTATCTTATCTCTGGTCATCTGTATGGAAGACAGATCAGCTCAAAATCCAATGCTTGTTCATCCGATTCTTGATTACAATTTATTAAATATATTTCCTTCATTTGTAGGCTTAACTGAACATATATAAAACAAATTTATCATTTGTATTCTAAAATCTTACTTTAGTGTTTAAAATATTTGTCAATTTAAAAATGGCTATTTTAACAACATTGGTGTAGTTAATAATAATAATAAACTCTTTAATTTACATGGGTCATAATTAGGCCCAATACCACGAGTGATAATGGTCCTGTCTCACACCCAGCCCATGGGGACAAACATAGATACAATATACAATTGATGGACAGAGTATGATTTAAGATACAATATAGCAATATACACAAGTACATGTGTATTAAATGGACATTATTATCTTCAAGTGACTAAGTACATTGCGACAAATTGTAAAAAAAAAAAAAATCATTAATTTTTGAAGCCAAAGGTCAGTGTTGTTACAAATTTAATGTAGATTATTCTTAATTGAGTACCTCTCTATATTTAATAGTCAATGGAATCATGTATGAAGAAACAGAAATAGCTGAGAAAGTAGATGCTAGAACTAGAAGAACATATTTAGGTGGTCTAGAACCAGGCACTAATTATAGACTATATCTATGGGGTAGAACACAGCAAGGCCGAGGTGCTGCTTATTTTATAGATGTTAAAACTGCTGAGAAAGGCATTCGTAAGTATACAGCTTATCAACTCTTGATTCACAGGAACAGCAGTGGCTTAGTAAGTTAGATGATTGCTAATCTGAAGGTCTAGGGTTCAATCCCAGCATGAGTTAAGTTCTCCTGTCAGTGATGCAGGTCAGAGAGGTTGATATGGAGAAAGCACTTTGTTATTTGGATGGGACAATAAACCTAAACCCAGTGCATGATAAAGATCTTTTCACTCTCCTTACCATACATGTGTAATCTCCCGATAATGTCGGGTTTCTACCGCTTTTGCATGCCATCTCCCGATCTACCGACGGGAGGTCAAAATCTACCGCTTTTTCATTTTTTCGAAAGCATAATTTTTACGGGACCTACCGTTTTTCAATGTCCAAATTCTTTACCATAAATCAATAAAAAATCAATCATTATTAAATTCTGATTGCCCATTACACGTGTTAATCTCATCATGTAACGAGATTATCATTGTTTTATTAACTAATCCCCTAATTAAGATGATAATTTGATCTATTTTCACACGACAATTGGCATTTTAAGCACACCATAACACGTGACAAATGTTTATAACAACATCCGGGTATTCCTACTTTCACTTTTACAATCGAAATTATACAGGAGCCTAATCTTTAACACCAAACGAAATTTTGAAGCCTTTTTAAGCTTTCATATTATTAAAATAACAGTCAATCATCAATATGACGTCTGAAGACATCGTTTAGCATGTCCTTCCATTATCGGTAGATTATTATGCGAGACTGGGAGTACAAATTTAATATACCTGTAATTTCGTTTCATAAAATCAGTTTATTTTTTAATGTAGCCTGTAAACATTCAGCTCATGACTGCCTTTACAGGCCTACCTGTAGTTAGTATATGCCTTTCAATGTCGGCTAAAAACTTCGCGAGTTTTCATCGACGAAATGATCGTCATTCATTCTGTTCAAGTTAAAAAATCAGGATAGGATCGTAAAGTTTTAAGAAATATGAATTACACTTGGGAATTTAGCTGTCAGTTCTTGCAATACAAGAATAAATAGAACAGAGCAGGTACCATTTTGCAGTCATCGACTTTGGTACTGCCATGCTGTCAAAGGGCTTACATTGGTTCAAAAAGTGTTCATTTCTTGAAATTTCATGAATTTATTTGCTTTGATAAAGTCTCCCGATTTTTTACCCCAATCTCCCGACTTTTCATGGCTTGTCTTCCGATTTTTTCCCCTGATCTGTACACATGTATGCTCCTTACAGTAAATTAGGATTTCATTTCAATTCACTCTAAATTTAGGGGGGAATCTAAAAAAGAAAATCAATCTGTATATGAACTAAGATATCACAGTTCTTGTGTTGTTATGCTATAAGATTTATGCAGGGACAATATCATTTCAAAACATTATTAAGGCCTGTATCTTTGCAATAATGAAAGATTTATGAATGATTATTATAATCAACAACTTATTTCTGTATGTACAGTGTTAGTGTGGTTATATTTATAAACAATGATTTGTGTTAGATTATTTATATTCCAGTGTTTATTTTAATATCAAACATTATTTTTCAGCATTAGCTAAACCAAAAATATTAGAAATTCTTCCGAGACCAGACTCTGCTAATGTTACGTGGGAACTACCACATGTTAAAGGACAGAGAGTTGGAGCTAAATATTACATAGATTATAGAAAATATGGTAGGACATTATTTATTGTTATTTAAAGTGTTCTAATATCTGTATACAATAAATAGTGGAAACCTAGACTGATTTACTGACTTAATAATGTTAGGGGACTTATTCTCAAAAACTTAACTTAGATAAAATCTTGATGTTTAAGAAATACAGCTATTTGATTGATAATAATACTTAAAATTGATTTTAGTAACTGACCAATCAAATAACTAGAAAACTAAAATTATTATAAGTTAAGTTTTTGAGAATAAGTCACCAGATCTAGTAGTAATAGTAACTCTGCTAACTTGAGATATTGTAGCTGATAAAAGTGTTCAATATGACCCCCTTGATAAGTCATGAAAACTGCTATGAGTCTGAGGTCAAATTTATATGAACAACTGCCTTTACATTTCCATGTTCCAAAGTCCAACTTCATTTTTCATGTTTACAATGTAGGTTTAGATACATGGAACACTCATCCAGAACATGCTACAATGAATACCTGGCAAGTTCTAGACAATCTAGAATCTGGAATGACGTATGAAATAAGAATAGTAGCTAAATCTGGTGAGAAAGGTGATTCTGACTTTGCTCAAATGGCGAGTGAAAAGAGAACATTTAAAACTGGTGGTGTAGGTATGTAATAGTTGTTTATAATATTTATATGTTGTTTTGTGGTAGTGGCTTAAATATTATACAAAATCTGCTGCTGAAGTGTGTTTTCTTTTCTCTGACTCTTTTCTTTGATTTGAATACCACAAGGTTAAGTACAGTTCAAATTTCTTTTGGAGGTCAAAAAATTAAACTCAGGCTGTCCAGCGTTCTTTTTATTCCAAAAAAAAACTTACTTTTTATAGTTTTTCTAAAATTTCTTGAAAAATGATAAATTCAAAGGGAATTCTTAAAAAAAAAGCACTTATTGTTCACATAAATTCCTATTTTTATTTATGTGAGATGTGACTAATCAGTGAATTCAGGTTATAGCTGAGATAATGGAGCTCTGGAAGATGCCCTTCCTGTACCTAAAGTATTTAATGTTAGTTTCTTTATTGGTGAAGATATTCTGAATTAGTTAAAAATTCCTAATTTTATCCCTAAGTTTTGTTAATTTTAGCTGTAAAATTATCCCTTATTTTTTGTGAAACTGTGATGGATAGCCTGTAAATGTTACAATGGGGATTAATCAGAATCACTTGCAAATAGTTTATAGGCCACAGTTTTATTTAGAATTATGTGGATGGGATTTATGAACTTGATTAACTTAGAAAATTTTCCCTTGGTTGTTATCATTGAAGGTAGAACCTATAATAATGTCTATATAAGTATATAATTTTATGTTAGGCTATTGGTATCCTGTAATGGCCCGGCTTTATTCTAATGACTCTTTATCAAACAACACAGGAACATTAGACAGTGGAAATAAACCAGGTTTTCATTTAAATATATCTAGGTTGATAAGTGTTGTCTATAAATTAAACCTTGCAATATTATAACATGTCATATAGAAAACTACTAAAATCATACCCTTAGTGATTAACTTAAAGGAATACTACCTCTTAGAATGATCAAAATATCAAAATTCTTAAACTTGGTCAATAAGAGTTTATATACATTAGTCAATTTGTCTGGTGTCATAACTATACTGTATAATTTGTTAACTCTAGAAAACTACCTTATATACAGTATTATAATTACTACGAGATATTTATTAAGCGTTTTTCAATAATAATCTGTAATTTTATTTGAAAATTACGTAGTTTTGTGATTTATTTGATTCTGTTTGTATACTGTAGACACCTTTGATGAATATACTCTTATTGGTCAAGTTTGAGAAGTTAAATTTTTTGTTCATTTTAAGAGTTGGTATCGTTTTAAAACAGGGTAGTTAGATCTACTAATCAGTAATATATATTATACATCATGGTCTGATACAGGTTTGATATTCTATAAAGTGTTTTAATAATAGGATCAATTACAAACCAACAGATGTATCTATTATTTATATATAGATAACAAATCTCACTGAAATTGCGATTGGGCAAAACATGAGTTATGTAAAAATTTCTTAATAAACCAGTACCGAAACTTTCAAAATATTTAAATATAAAGCTCATTTTGTTTGATTTTACATTGAAAAAAATATGATATTAATACCAGTGAAGTTATTCAAAGACAACTTTTAGCTACTAGTGTTTCAGACACACAATATTCATCAGGACTATTATATCGTCAGATTATATTTAGTATGGTAATGAAATTATATTTGACTGTGTTGTGTATTAGGTAGCAGTATTACAATGTCAACTACTCCAACACCTATTGTCTATAATACTAAATATAAAACTACATGGTATGTTGGTTATCTAGGTATGTTAGCTAGAATGAAACAACATTACAATTCACTTTTACAATTTTCTTGCATTATTCGATTTTTCTATTAAATTTTTAAAATTTTTATTGATATAATAAAAATGTCGGCGAGATATTGTATTATTACTGTGTAATTCATACTTGACTTGGTAATTTTTTACCTCTTGAAGTTGTAATGTTATAGGGCTGGGCGATATTGGTTAAAGTGGATATCACGATATTCATCATTAATATATCACGATATCGCGATATTTTTAAGAAGGGTTTTTACTGGTTTTTGAAACAAAATATTCATGTTTTGTTCTATCAAAAAATCTTAAATGTAAGAAAAACAGTAAATATCTGTCAAAAACAACCAAATCTTCAAAAGCATGCAAAAACACATCTTTTTCAAATATCTAAAAGTATTAAGTTATGTGTCAAAACTGTTAAAATGACTTTATCTTGACGATGTCAATGTGACGATATATCATGATATTACCATATATCACGATATGGCGATATTTCAGTATTTTTATTTGAGGTGATATTACTTACGATATAAATTCCTATACCGGTATTTATCGCGATACCGGTATATCGCCCAGCCCTATAATGTTATCAGATTTTCATGTGAATAGTTGTTAAAATAAAAACTTTTTAGAAATCTGGTGAAATGAAAATTGATAAGATTATCTTTGACTGTTTTGGTCAAAACTATAAGCAGATGAACTTTTTGTTTATTAAACAAGCTAAATGAAATGACTGCATAGTATCAATTAAAACCTAGATAATAGTGTTGAATGAGAAGAAACATTTCATTGCTTAGACTGTCAGGTTCTCTTACAATGTTTTATTTGCATTTGATGCTTTGCTACTACTTTTACTTTTACTTTCTGCTTGTTTATTTTATTGTATGGTTTTATTTTTGTTTTTGATATGTTTTTAAATCTTGTTTTATTGTGCAAGAATCCATAATGTGACAAAAAAGTTTCACAAACTCGTTCTTTCCTACTAAAATATACTGTGTTTTTTATGACGTTACTAGACCTATGATACAGTTCTCATACTATACTATATTGAAGCTGATATTCCTATTGATGTTTAAAAAAAATGATTCAAATGCAATCACTGACAAAAGTAATTGTAAGACTTGTAAAATATAAATATGTAGTGAAATAATGTTCCTGCCTTCTAAACCTCATCAGATTAATAACGTTATGTTATAATATATTGTATGATTGTTATGTTATAATATATTGTATGATTGTTATGTTATAATATATTATTGTATGATTGTTATTGTAGCTGCGTCATCAAGTATTCTATCAGCTGGTTGGTTTATTGGTATGATGGTAGCTATAGCTATATTATTACTTATATTAATTATTGTTTGTATTGTCAAGAGAAATAGAGGTGATAAATACCATGGTAAGTTATATTTATTTTACTTATATTTCATTCACAGTAGTGGTTTACAATCTCATTATTTTTTGGGAAGTTTATAAATGCAACGATTTCATTGGATTGCATACTAGCAAAAACAGCCAGTTAGATCTCTCGATTGCATACTCAGCCATATTGTAAGTCTTTCCGTCATAGGCATCAGATTGGCTGGTTTTGATTTTTTATACACCCTCATCCCTCTCTGAGGACATATATTGTTGGCACCACTGTCCGTCCGTTCGTCCGTCAAACTAGAGTTTTTGATGGAATCAAATTAAATTTGATATGTGTATACATATTCATAAAACAAAGATCGTGTTCAAATTTGAGCTATTTTCGATCATTACAAGCAGAGTTATTGCCCTTGCACCAAAATCTTAAATATGCTATTATTACTCTCTTAGTTTTCAACCGATTTTGATGAAACTTAAAATGGGTGTTATTGGACCTAAATCGAGAGGTTTGAGAAAGTTTAGTTTTCTCCTGATTAAATTTAACGCCTTTTTGTTAGGCGTATATGGCTGTGGTCCACTATCTTTTATGTGTCATTGTCATTGGATGGTCTTTCACTGTAAACCCTAGCATTTGTGGCTCAAATTGATCGGCTGGCTGAATGCCGGCCATGCTTTGTTTACCTTTCTATCTACAACGTGACGTCATCGTCTCGCATAATATCAAAGCATAACGTCATCAATGGCGGCTTCCATGAAAAGTGAATTTTAGCCGAAAATCGCTCAAAACTTTATTCTGTTTAAGGATTTGTGAAATTTTATCGCGCTACGGAAATATTTAATTGTCTATTTATTGGAAAATTCGGATATCGTTATAAATCTTACTATCCCTTTAAAATGGATGTTATTGGACATAAATTGAAAGGTTTGAAAAAGTTTATTTTACTCCTGATTAAATTTAAGGCTTTTTCGTTGGGCGTATATGGCTGTGGTCCAAGGTCTTTTACATCTGATTATGATTAAATGTTTAACTATATTACAGTACAAGAAAAGGAAAGATTACGAGGAAGTAATCCAGATGATGTTGAGAATTTTAATGAATTAAATAAAAGGTATGTTCAACTTTTTACGTTTTCTTATATTATGATTTCTGAACATGAGCTATATTTGATGATTACATTAGAATTGGCAATTACGTTGTACAATAATCTGTACAAGCTGGACAAAGTCATAAATCATGTCCAAAGAATGGCAAATTTGTGAGTTAAAGTTAAATTGTAGTTTATCGGGTGTCCCAGAAAAAACGTCCCCAAGTTTGACGGCTAGTATCTCAGCTGCTGATGAACCGATCGCTTTCAAAATTCTCACAGATTTACTTCAACATGTCCTTGTCAGACCCTGAAAATATTAAAGTCATTGAATAAAAATTGTACAAGTACTGCCTCGAACGATATAGCAAGATGCAAGAAACAAATTTGTCCAGATGCTGACAATGGCTATAAAATTTCCATTATGAAGTTTGAAGTCTATGCTTGGAGAAACCTTATTTAAACAATTTTATACCAGAAGAGTCGCATGGTAAAGCTGGTGATTGAGATAGTCTCACACAAAGATCAGAAATGTTAACAATTTCTAGTAAAATTTATTATTATAAAAATTGTATATTTTAGTGATACTAATGGTATTGGACAAAGTAACTCATTTGATAACAATCCGGAGAAAATGCCATTAGGTGATGAAACAGACAGTATGGAGGAATATGGAGATGTTGATCCTGCTAAATTCAATGAAGATGGTTCATTTATAGGAGAATATGGTGGTCAAAAGGGAGTTGGGGACCAGCAAGCCTCAACTATGGCCACATTAGTCTAGTGATTTTCATGTAAATATTGAGGTGGATCAATTATGTTATGAGAGGAAATAACATCAGTTTTTTAAGGCCTTATTTATAACATCTGAACAAAATCATTGATATGAACAATATTCTGAACAAAATCATTGATATGAACAAAATTGTTAAAAACATCTGAACAAAATCATTCATATGAATAATATTCTGAACAAAATCATTGATATGAACAAAATTGTTAAAAACATCTGAACAAAATCATTCATATGAATAATATTCTGGACAAAATCATTGATATGAACAATAGTCTGAACAAAATCATTAGTATAAACAATATTGATGAAAGCATCTGAACAAAATCATTGATATGAACATGATAAAAATGTGAACAAAAACATTGTTTTTTTTATAAATATTAATGTATAAGTATTAATAAGAGACTAGAAAACCATCCTCTACGTAAATAATAAGTTCTGAAGATAGTTGATACAAGATGAAATACAGTGGTCCAACATGTTATTCCCAAGTTGTTGTGTTTAAGACTTACAGAATACAATGTGAACAGTGCTATTATTTATTTTATATTCAATACTATATATGGAGTGTAAGCTATGGTAGCTTTAGGTTTATCCAGCCAAAATATCTTTTTGTTAATGGAGAAAGTTGTGTAGAAAGGTATATTTTGGTGGGTTTTACTAGAGATATATACATGCAGTATGTTGCCATGGTTGTGTTATACAACTTGTATTAGAAGTAAAATGTAGTTAGTGTTGGATTTCGTTTTCCACTACATTTTGCTAACCTTGAAGTCTTTTGTTTACTATTTTGTTTAGTTATGTTTTTGTTTACAAGTATGATAAATGTTGTTTGTTTACTTTATTAGAATATTACGAGTACTATTTCTGTATATAATTCCATATTTTTAGCTCATCTAGTCTCTCATTATATTTTTTCCTGATCAGATGAAGTCATACTGGAAGTAACAAAACCAAGAAAACCAAAGTCAAGATGAAGGTTGTCAAGGTTGTTAAGCTTTTAGGTTGTCAAACTATTAGGTTGTCAATTTGGTGGGGTGTCAAACTATTAGATTTTTAAACTATAATTGGATTGTTATCACCAATATGTACCAGGGTCGCAAATAAAAGTAAAAATCTTTACAGATTTGCAGTCATTGAAAATTTTAAAAGTGTCAGAAAAATTATTTTTTACTTCTGTTATGAGTGTTCTGATTTGATACATATTCAGAGAAAGTTATGAGGTCTTGTATTGTAATTTAACTTTTGATTTTTTGTGACTAAATGTAAGAAATGCTGGGTAGATTCACTAAATAGAATATAGTTGAGAGACTGGATAACCTAGAATGAATAATTAATATTAGTTGTTATTATTAATGGTTGTGACTATTTGTTGATGATATATGCTGTGAATATGATTGGCTTATAAATGTTGTTAATGATAAGAACTAACAGTGGGTTGAGATTGGTTGTGCTTTGGTTGTTGTGAAAGTGATCACTGAAATCTTCTACAAAATATTAGCAACTTTTGACAAATTATTATTCTTTTTTTTACTCTCGATAAGATTTCGTTATTTTGATTTATAAAAGATTTGTAGTTGCCATATGAAGTAAAATTAACAATTTTTTTTTTTTTTAAATAAATTATAATCCACATTTTGAAAATGAAGGTTAGCTTTAATATATTCTAGTCAAATATGATGTTTATATACAAATATTTAATCATGAAAATGAGATAAAAGAGACATAATATACAAGAATCTCAAATTCATGATATTTTTTATTGTTTGCTTGCCTTTTATAATGTTTTTGATGAGAACACTACATTGTATTCATAATTCAGATAGAATTCAGTTTTATGTTAAATTCATATTTGTTTTCATCCTGTACAATAATATTTGACATTCATAATTTCATAACATCATCATGATTTCATTATTTTTGTTTAAGTTAAATTATATTTTTCTTTCTTTCAATTTATTCTACCTCTCTTTATTTTTTGTGCCAAAATTTCTTTCTGTCCATTCAAACTAACTCATAAGATACATTTTATGATTAAATTGAAGTTAAATATTCTTTAAAAACAAAATAAGACAAATTTTCACCAAAAGATCTTAAACTTGCAGTCTTTTGGGCATTCTCCATACTGATGGAATTAGTAAATAATGTTCAATTTATCAAATTCCTTCTCAATGTAATAAGTTATTTTCATATTTTTAACAGTTTAGTTGAAACCCTATAGACTATGGGTCAATTCTTTTTCTTATGTTCATAGTTTAGATTGTCTAAATATGGAGATGGTAGTTGGTACCATTTGATGAATAAACTGAATAGTTTTTTTAGAATAAAAATTCTCCCAAATTATCATGACATTCCTGTTATAATTTATAGAAAATCTATGAATGTTGTTCATAATATATTTAGTTGCCAATAGTTTTATTATGTTTTATTATTTATATTGGCATAATATTTTTATTTTATATTGAGGTATATAATAGATGTTTATATGTTAACTACGCAGACAGGCTACAACTATCAAATCTTGTATGTTGAATGTTTGAAAAAAAATACAAGCTTTTATGAAATATTATGCTGTCAATTTATTGTTTTTTGTATCTGATTGTAAATGATAAAAAATAGGAAAAACCATTTATTTCTATATATTATACTAGTTGCAGTCTGAAACTTTAGTTGTGTTGCTGTATATGTTTAAATTTGCTGGCTTTTTGCTGAATGTGTGATGCTTAAATGGGGACTATGTTAAAACTTAAACCTTCTGTATTCTTAACTTTTCAAATCAGAATCCTAAATATGTTTACAGACTGTACACAAATAGTCATGTATAGAAAGAGTCCAATATTGTAATTTGTCAAGCCTTTAGGAATAAGATATAGTGTATTCTATAGGATTCTGATCATAGTGTTTGGATAATTACATACATGTATTTTAAGTCAAGATCAAATGTTAGGTAACATATTAAAATAACATAATTTATAACATAGTGTTATTAATTTACTTAACAAAATCTTATTATATTATTAACTTGTTATAAGTTTTTATACTTGAACTATGCAATGGATATGTTTAGAACCTGTAGAAGAATTAGACAACTTAACTTGTAGAGTGCCTGGTACAGAAATATAAACTTCTTGATTCTTAGACTTGGTCCAAATACTCTTCTTCCTTGGGAATTTTCATAAAGTTAATTGCTTTTGGATACAATTTCAGTGATAACAAATACCTAAGTGTAAATCTTATGTCCAAATTTCTCTCTTAGGCTAATTCTCTTCATTGCACACTGCATTTGAATATTTGCAACTTATCCAATAATGCTCTGATGTTGGTCTAAAGTTGATATACCCTAACGAATGCCAGGCACTCTATATTAGTTAAGATTAGACTACCAAAGACATTTCTTACACTAACTAGAGACAGTCTAACATTAGTTCACCCTATTTGCTTTTTGTATTGTAGAGATTTTATAACAGACTTAGATAGTTTTTCTTCTTCAAAATTATTATAAGTATTTGAATATCAATATTATGTAGCCTACAAGATTTTAGAACTTTAAGGATATATTTGTATAGTATATTTGCTTTAATATACTAGGCTACCTATTAAATAAATTTTATGTTCTCAAACTTAGCAAATAAAAGTACATGTATATATTTATCAGTGAACCTACCTGTTGTCTTAGATATGTAACAGATTCCCTGTTTAATCCAATAAATTCATAAAACTTTATTGAAAAACACTTAATGAAATATAAATGTTTTTCAATATTTATTATGGATAATGACATGGTTTTGTGGACTTTTAGTTATATATATTTATGACACCAGGTAAGCCTAATAAGGAATATCTACTCTTATTGTCATGATTTAATTTTTAATTATATGTTCACTTTAATAATGCCCTTGTAGAAATGTAAGTCTGACTTTCGAGGGTAGGGCCTAATGTGTTGTTGAAATACAGAAATTCTGTTGATTTCCAATATTTATAGTTTTGAAGAAGAGAAATTATATGTTGCTTAAAGTAGTTAATAGATAGTATTATCATGTTTATTTTATAATTTTGTACAATACATCATAACGTTAATGTTTGTAAATATTATCTCACCTTTCAAGTTTTCATACTCATTACAATTTTGTTCTGCTGATCTAATTTTTGAAAACATCATCAAATTTTCATTTTTCATTGTCTAAAGTTTTGTCTTTGTTGTTTCATAGATAAATAATCTTGCATTGTAAATTTCAGACTTAAAACTGATTATACTTGTAAATTCTGATCAAGCATAATCATAACAATTCCAATAAGCATGTAAGATGAAGAAATTATTGTTTCCATTCTTGTGAAGACATTGATTCAAGAAAAATGTTTGCAAAATTTGTTAGATCAAAATATTTAAATAAAACATTTTTTCCATCAGTCACTTGTGACAGTCAAGTGATCACATGACAAATTGGACTAAGTCATTCAAAAAGAAAGAACTATAAAATAGTCTGAACATTATGATGTCTGAATATTAAGATGTTGTTATTATTATTATGTCTGAATATTATGATGTCTTAATATAATGATATCTGATTAATTATCTATGACAGAAACAAGACATTATCATTATGTTGATGAATATAACATTGCCATAATTAACTAGAAATAAGCATTGGTGGTAGTAAAGCAGCCGTAATATTGAAAATTTTGATAATGCTGATTTTGATATTGTAATGCAAATTCTAATATTAATTTAATTTCGATTTGTTTTTTCAAATTTCCAATTAGTTACCATGCTTAAGTAGAATTTTTCACAGTAGATATGTTTTGATTTTGTATTAAAATCATGTTATGGCTTTCCCACCTATATCTTATCGCCTTCATTATTATTATAGCAATGTGTATTTTGCCCAAAATACTTATTCATACTGTACTATTTGTATGTGCAAAATGTATAACACATGAATCAAAAGAATAAAATTGTGCTTCAAATAATATGGTATCTTGTAGAAATCTAGTGAGATCTTACAGTAGAATGAATTTCAGTGACACAAACACAATCTTTAAGAGATTTTAAAGACATTTTATGAACAAAAATATGTGAATTGGGGACTTATAGCATTAATTTACACCATTCCACTTAAATTAAGAGTTTGATGATTTTACACCCTCAAAATTCTTGTGTCAAAGAAATCCTATGCGGGTGTGATGTTTTCAAGCACTTAAGTTCAAATGTAATTGTCAGAATAAACATCTGATTTGGTATGATGTAAATTGAGGCTTTGATTGTCTCCAATATACAAATTTAGAAAATTACTACAATCCCTTTAAAGAATATCAATGTATGAAATTGATTGAACCAGATACTAAAAACCTGAGAAACAATTAAATTCAAGTCATTATGTTATACAACATTTAGTATGATGACTAATCAAATAACCCAATGAAATCTTAAATCTAATCAAGAGAATGTCACTAACTTAAAGAGACTACAGACCACCTTTAAATCTTTATTAGAATTACCTCCCATTAGTTATAGAGGCTAATGACTAAGACCACATCATTCGATATTAAATTGTCAAATGAAATGAACGATTATTATTTTTGTGCAATAAAAAGATGAGTCAATTAAAATGTTCATTCTCCAGAAATAGTAATAAAAACTGAAAATACCCGACTAGGTTATTACACCGAGTAAGAGATATCTTTTATCACGAAATCCTTTATGTATGAAATTGAAAAGGGTCATTATTGTGAAGATGCACTGAATGATATGAACATTGAATATATTATTATTAAGGAAATTGAAACTAGAGCAGATAATATTACTGTATAAGATTTAGATTTTAAGTCTATATAAGATTTCAGGAAGTACACTATGATATTTTAAAGTATATTTTATCTATTTATAATGCTAAGTAGTATTGTCATGATGAATATGGACGGTTATATTAGTTTTGATATTCTGGAACTGGCTTATTACGCCACACTACGACGTAACAGTAAGAAATTTTTTTTTATCAGTTCCCTCCATTTATCGTTCACTTTTCAGTATATTATTTTCATATGAAAGGACAAAAATCGTTCACCCAGCGTGTCAAGTCAAGGTAAACGCAGTAGAGGGTTATTCATAGAAACGCTACTTTTTACTATCAAAATCTGATTTGCAGCTGGATTTTCAACACCTGACAACATCTAGGAGGCCCTGGACACTCAATTTCGTTCGCCTGGATTGCGAAGAATCCCAAGAAATGTTTTGAATCACCGACCTAGATCTAATAATTAAAAATTACGTATTAAAAGTAATGCTGTATCACTCTGTACCGTGTGATAAAATATGTAAGTCACTCTTAGAAGGTGTCTTCTTCCTTATTTTATCATATAATAAGTAGACCCTATACATAATATTAATAGTTAACGTCTATGGATATTGTTTACTTTTTACACGTAATAGTATGTAGCTAAGCTATAAGACATCGAGTATGGAGCTGGTAAACACCATATAATTCTTAGAAACCGAAAGTATTATCAAAATATAACTTATTAGTGGTATCCAAATATAACCAATTAGTGGTAACGAGTATCCAAATATAACTAATAAGAAGTAACTTGTATCCAAATGTGACTTATTAGTAGTATCCAAATATAACTTATTAGTAGTATCCAAATATAACCGATTAGTGGTATCCAAACATAACTTATTATTGGTATCCAAATATAACCAATTAGTGGTATCCAAATATAACTGATAATTGGTATCCAAATATAACTTATTAGTGGTATCCAAATATAACCAATTAGTGGTAACGAGTATCCAAATATTACTAATAAGAAGTAACTTGTATCCAAATATGACTTATTAGTAGTATCCAAATATAACTTATTAGTTACTACTAATAAGTTATATTTGGATACTACTAATAAATATAATTATAACTTAACATAACATAATATAACATAACTTATTATTGGTATCCAAATATAACTAATTAGTGGTATCCAAATATAATTGATAATTGGTATCCAAATATAACTGATTAGTGGTAAATAGTATCCAAAAATAACTAATAAGAAGTAACTTGTATCCAAATATGACTTATTAGTAGTATCCAAATATAACTTATTAGTAGTATCCAAATATAACCGATTAGTGGTATCCAAACATAACTAATTGTTGGTATCCAAATATAACTGATTAGTGGTAACTAGCATTCAAATATAACTGATTAGTGGTATCCAAATATAACTAATTAGTGGTATCTAAATATAACTGATTAGTGGTATCGAAATATAACATATTAGTAGTATCCAAATATAACCGATTAGTGGTATCCAAATATAACTAATTAGTGGTAACTAGTATCCAAATATAACTAATAAGAAGTAACTTGTATCCAAATATGACTTATTAGTAGTATCCAAATATAATTTATTAGTAGTATCCAAAAATAACCAATTAGAAGTAACATGTATCCAAATATAACTTAGTAGTATCCAAACATAACTTATTATTGGTATCCAAAAACTGATTAGTGGTATCCAAATATAACTGATTAGTGGTATCCAAATATAACTGATTAGTGGTATCCAAATATAACTTATTAATAGTATCCAAATATAACTGATTAGTGGTATCCAAATATAACTGATTAGTGGTATCCAAATATAACTGATTAGTGGTATCCAAATATAACTTATTAATAGTATCCAAATATAACTGATTAGTGGTATCCAAATATAACTGATTAGTGGTATCCAAATATAACTTATTAGTAAAATAATGTATAACTTTCATATTCTTGATGATACTTTTTTCGACATTTAATGACGATAAAAAGTACTCAAAGTGTTTATAACTTTGATGTATTGTGTCAGATTCCGATGAACTGATCATCTTGGATTTCTATTCAATACTGGCCGTTATGTATGTAAGATGTATGTATTTTTGCGACACAGTAATAACTATACTGAAAATAAATGAATTTGATTTAATTTCTAGAAAAGTATGTCGAAAATAAATGATTTTGATTTAATTCCGAGAAAAGTATGTCGAAAATAAATGAATTTGATTTAATTCCGAGAAAAGTATGTCGAAAATAAAAGATTTTTTTTTAATTCCGAGAAAAGTATGTCGAAAATAAAAGATTTTTATTCAATTCTGAGAAAAGTATGTCGAAAATTAATCGATTTTGATCTAATTCCGAGAAAAGTATGTGGAAATTAAATGAATCAATTTATTTCGAGAAAAGTGTCGATATTAAATAAGCAATCGGTTTAATTTCGACATAGTACGTTAAAAATTAATGATAATATGAATATTTTTTTCTTCTGCTAATATGGCCCCAGAACGCTTCCGTAGATATTGTTATAGCCGAAAATGAGGTAGACTTTTATTTGTAATCCAACTCAATATGCCAAGTTATTTCCATTTTAAAGTTCTGATATAGGATTTCATATAATTTTACACCCAAAGAAAACCCAAAAGAATCGAAAATAAAAAATTGGATATTTGATATTATCAAATTGCATTATGATATTTTTATTTCATTAGCTCTATAAATATATCTGTATTAAATAGTATAGTTTCAAGGTCAATCCAAAGAGTAGTAATAAATGGACAGGAAACGAATAAATGCATGTAAGTTTTTCCATTTTTTTTACAAGAATGTACAAAGATCACAGTCAGTAACACTTATTAGTTTAGATACGACTTTAAGTGTAATATTCTGTGGACCAGTCTATATTGAAACCATTGTAATTTCGAATCACTAGTTATTCTATACTGAACAGATATAGAAACGTCGCATTCTTAATTTTTTTGAGCAAAATCTTGCACGATCAAAATTGTTATTTTTCTACATAAATATTATTTTTCTACTTTTAAACGTCCAGTGTAATGATATTCCACTGACAATACCAGTTGCGTTCTGATAATTCTTTTGTTTTATTGACTTATTGAACTGTGTTTTGCTACGTTTCTTTATCTGTTCAGTATATTATTGAAAATATCGTTCCAATTTAAAGTCATATCTAATAAACTCTGATTCCATTTTACAGTAACTTTGGGATAATACATGGATTAATTAAAACATTATAAATATCAGCACATCCCTTTTGTTGTTTTAGTACACAGACTAGTTGGTATAAACGGTCTAAAAACATAGTTTGAAGACTTATTACTCATTTATTTTTCTCGTTTTAAAAAAAGTTTTATACATTTCATAAAACCCTGATATTTAAAAAAAAGAGATGTTTTGTATTTGAAATTTTATTTCAAAGTCGAATTTAGACAAAATATTACTTTTATTATCTAAAACATCATCTAGTATCATTTACTCCCTTATTAAACCAAGAATTATAAAATGCTGTCTTATTGCCAATTTTAAAATATGTGTTATGCCACAGTGGCATTTTCAGTACATTTTCTTTATCAATATCATTTTTATACGCCCACATCTCTCTATGTGGACGTATATTGTCGGCTCCCCTGTAAAACTAGAGTTTTTGACGGAATCAAATGAAATTTGATATGTGTATACATAATCATAAAACGAAGAAAACGTTTGAATTTGAGCTATTTTCGACCGTTAGAAGCAGAGTTATTACCCAAAATCTTGAATATGCTATTACTCTCTTAGTTTTCAACCGATTTTGTTGAAACTTAAAATGGATGTTATTGGACCTAAATCGAAAGGTTTGAGTTTAGTTTACTTCTGATTAAATTTAAGGATTTTTCGTTTTACCATTCGCATGCTGTGGTGGGCGTATATGTCTGTGATCTACTATCTTTGTTCAAGAAATGATTCAAATACATCTTTCCAAAATTTGTTATTAGTGTTATTTTGTAATTCGACAATAAATTGACTTTTATTGGATAAAACATTATAAAAATTGTAACCATAATCACCTTGTATTATGTCCACGGTTGTGATGTCCAGGAGCATTTTAACACAGCAACAAAATTACTGAAATCAGTCATTTTTAAGCCACCCTTGGAATATGTTATAACGCTACGTTTTATCCTGTCCACATGTGTTCCTCAAATAAATTGGACAAAATCAAAATTTAGTTTCTGTCATGAATACTTGGATTTGGCAATGAAAGAAATAGACGGTAGTTGGTAAGAAACAATTTTCAGTTTCTTTGCCATTTTTGAAAGTGAAGCTCGTGTTTCAAATTTCCTCTCTGTGTGATATTTTGATATATGATACCAGGAGAAGATGCCGGTGCAGTGTTGATATTTGAAAAGCAACTGTTTACAGGAATCACTGAAAGTCTGCAACTCATTAACTGCCATGAATGTTTTTTGCTTTAAAACATTCTATAAATTATATGTATGGCTTGTGTAACCTCTCTTTACAGTAGTTCATTAAGTCATAAAAAATCTTTTATGTGCACAGTTTCTTTTTAACCAACACATTCTCGTGCGGCAGTATTTTTTAAGAATGAAGATAGTTGATGCTGTAATTGAAAATATAGTTTATGGTCTTTGTTTCTATTTCTATGAATGAGTTGCTGTTATGTTTTTAGTAAAAAAATTCTCAACGGTTGATGTTGAAGAAAAGGAATTGATGTCAATTTTGGGAAAAGATGGATTTTTATTTAAAGTGTTTCACTTATGATACCGACTCTTTATCAAACGGAAGTTTACAGTTGCATTTGTCTGAATATGTGTACACTAATTTGGATTTGAAATCTTAATAGAATATATTTGATATACATGTATATTATTTTACGATCAAGATATATTTTTGAAAAATAATCATCCCAGCTTTAGAAAGGAAATTGAACAATTACTAAATGTGTCGTTTTACAGTAATTGGAGTTTCTATTTGTTACATTCTGTTTTAGGATTCAGTGTTTTTCTGTGGTTGATATTTAGTGGGATTATAAGACGCATGGATTGGATAGAGTGTGGATTATCCTTTATTCTTACAAGATAAACGTAAAGCAATTGCTAGGAACTATTATAGCGTTTCTATTTTACTCTAAACAGAGATTGGTGGTTAGAGTTTCCTTCACAATTTGTAGAACTAGAACTCAACTGAAGAGAGTATTATATAAACGTATTTGAAGTGGTCATCAACATCTGTTAGTCTGAAGCCAAATTACATTTAAATAGCAGGAATAATTAACACAAGGTGTGTTCTAATAACCGTAGTAAAGCCAGGGGTCTATAGGTGTGTTCTATCTGTTGATCTGGAACTAACACTAGATCATCTCTCTTTCTTCAACACCTGTCAGAAGGAAGTGAAGTTTTAAAGAGGTGAAATTTAGGAGGCTTTATTATAATTACATATTTCATTTATTACCATGGAAACCTCGTTATTTATTGACGATTCTGTAATTTTGTGATCGGAAACGGCTGGTGTTTTGAGGAGTTTTTCTCCTGGAATAAGATTTGTTTAAGAAAATGAAAATAGACTTGATGATATATAGAATAAACTTGGTGATGGACTGTGTATTATGTTTTATAGAGGATTAAATCTTCGTTATAAATTCTAAACAATAACATCCTTCTAAATTTTACTGTTCATCTCAGTCAGAAAGTGAAATCAGGTGATTGGAAGCAGTGTCTCTAAGTGAAAATCAGAATTTATATAGCAGTGCTTGGTTCGAGCGTATTTTGGTCGAGTGTCGAGTGTCGAGTGTGTGCGTTTCAAATTTCTGTGGGAATACTGTTAAAGGATTAATAGACTTTATAAACTGAACATTTTTATAGTCGGAAAACTTATACTTATCTATTTTTAATGTATTTTTATTGTTTCTTATTTGGATTTCATGCTAACAGTTTTGATTCTGATTTGCTTTTTGATTAGATAAAGATGGTAATTATGTTCATTGTCTTTCAAAATACACATTCTATTTAGCATTGTTATGAAGTTACATGGAATGGTATATGGAATGGCGTCAATATATTATAATGGAAGGTTTCTGTTTGATTAACAGGAATTTAAAGATTCGCAGTGCAGTGTGCTAACTCTGGAATAAAGAAATTCAATCTAATGTGACAATATTTATAATCTTTGAGACTAAAATTTAAATCAAAGTTGTTTAAAATAACGTTTATAAATGGTATATGATAATATATCGCTATTTTACTTGTTTCAAGGATGTTATCGTTTTTTATTCAAAACAATGGATTACATTCTTAGCAGTATTTGATTGTACGTTCGTATAGTGAGTGTAGAGTAAAATGGGACAGGATATTTCTATAGAGGATATTAGACAACATCTTCCAGGACACTTTGATTTGAAGGGTCAGTTAAAACGTAAGTCAAAGATTTTATCTTTATATAGAAATGAAAGATTTTCTCTTTGTATGGAAATTTAAGATTTTCTCTTTGTATAGAAATGAAAGATTTTCTCTTTGTATAGAAGTGAAAGATTTTATCTTTGTATAGAAATGAAAGATTTTCTCTTTGTATAGAAGTGAAAGATTTTCTCTTTGTGTAGAAGTGAAAGATTTTCTCTTTGTATAGAAGTGAAAGATTTTCTCTTTGTATAGAAGTGAAAGATTTTCTCTTTGTATAGAAGTGAAAGATTTTCTCTTTGTATAGAAATGAAAGATTTTCTCTTTGTATAGAAGTGAAAGATTTTCTCTTTGTGTAGAAGTGAAAGATTTTCTCTTTGTATAGAAGTGAAAGATTTTCTCTTTGTATAGAAGTGAAAGATTTTCACTTTGTATAGAAGTGAAATATTTACTCTTTATATAGATTTGAAAGATTTACTCTTTATATAGATTTGAAAGATTTACTCTTAATATAGATTTGAAAGATTTTCTCTTTATATAGAAGTGAAAGATTTTCTCTTTATAGAAATTAAAGATGGGTTTCCTTATTTTTATTTATGCTAATACTTAGAAAAAACGAGTGTGGAATGAATTTGTCTCACAATTAACTAATGATTAGCTGAATTACAAATTACAAATTACAAATTAATTACCGGCAAAATTCCAACAAATGACGATCAAGAAAGTTCAAAAAGTCTTTAATTCTGTATATTCAGTCTTTAAAAGGACATTTATGATTGGTTAAAATCATATGCGATAAGAATATAATGATATGATTGAAAATATATCGATAATTCATTAGAAACATCAATCAATCAAATAGTTTGCCTTATTTAACATTAAATAAAGGAAAACTCAGGTTAATAAGAACTGGTTATATTAGCTTTGTATATAAACTTTCGTGAACTGTCTTCAATATTAAATCTACATTTCCAAATGATCTTGATTAAATTTTAGGGGATTTAGACTATGTGTCATTAAACCGATTTTTATACAACAAGCACACAATATCAATTCTGATTGGTCAATGGATTTTGTTGATTCTTGCAACTGGTATGCACTTTTATAGACCACTAAATTAGACTTGTTGAAACGTATGACAAACTCTCTTCAGCCCCAAGACCAATCAGTTAGAGGGATATCTTCACTAACTCTTCGACCAAAAAAATTTAGTCTCAGAATCTGGAATAATTAAGCTATTCTAATCCATTGTATAATGTTCACAGCTCTCCCTCGAAATATAAGCCTTGAAAGTTCCATGTAACCATAATTATGAGCGTTTGAAAGTAAAAAATACGAAAGATAACTGTTTAGGTACGGATATAATTAAATGAGATTATGCGATTTTTGTGCAGTTTTAGTACTTGAGCGTATTTACATATATTCAAGGCTCAAATCGACCCTCGAAAATTCTGAACATTCCCCTTTAATAGATTAAAACTAAGGCATATCATGATTTTAAATTAAATTTTAATTTAGTATGCCTGGAAGGTAATTCACTTGTTTACAGAAAATATGAATAAAAACTATGTTTATGATATGCTGTAATTGAAATAAACAGCGCTTTAAGGTAAATTATAATTGAACAAACATATATTTAAACGTGTTTTACTCAGTTACTGTAGTTCACATTAATATAGAAACAAAATCGTACGAAACTGATATAGCTAGAGTAAAGAGTGACCCAACATGAGACGATGGTAGGACTAGAGTAAAGAATGACCCAACATGAGACGATGGTATGACTAGAGTGAGTAAAGAATGACCTAACATGAGACGATGGTAGGACTAGAGTGAGTAAAGAATGACCTAACACGAGACGATGGTAGAATGACCCAACATGAGACGATGGTAGGACTAGAGTAAAGAATGACCTAACATGAGACGATGGTAGAATGACCCAACATGAGACGATGGTAGGACTAGAGCAAAGAATGACCTAACACGAGACGATGGTAGAATGACCCAACATGAGACGATGGTGGGACTAGAGTGAGTAAAGAATGACCTAACACGAGACGATGGTAGAATGACCCAACATGAGACGATGGTAGGACTAGAGTGAGTAAAGAATGACCTAACACGAGACGATGGTAGAATGACCCAACATGAGACGATGGTAGGACTAGAGTAAAGAATGACCTAACATGAGACGATGGTAGGACTAGAATAAAGAATGACCCAACATGAGACGATGGTAGGACTAGAGTAAAGAATGACCTAACATGAGACGATGGTAGGACTAGAATAAAGAATGACCCAACATGAGACGATGGTAGGACTAGAGTAAAGAATGACCCAACATGAGACGATGGTAGGACTAGAGTAAAGAATGACCTAACACGAGACGATGGTAGAATGACCCAACATGAGACGATGGTAGGACTAGAGTAAAGAATGACCTAACACGAGACGATGGTAGGACTAGAGTAAAGAATGACCTAACACGAGACGGTGGTAGAATGACCCAACAAGAGACGATGGTAGGACTAGAGTGAGTAAAGAATGACCTAACACGAGACGATGGTAGAATGACCCAACATGAGACGATGGTAGGACTAGAGTAAAGAATGACCTGACATGAGACGATGGTAGAATGACCCAACATGAGACGATGGTAGGACTAGAGCAAAGAATGACCTAACATGAGACGATGGTAGGACTAGAATAAAGAATGACCTAACACGAGACGATGGTAGGGCTAGAGTAAAGAATGACCTAACATGAGACGATGGTAGGGCTAGAGTAAAGAATGACCCAACATGAGACGATGGTAGGACTAGAGTAAAGAATGACCCAACATGAGACGATGGTAGGACTAGAGAAGGAATGACCCAACATGAGACAATGGTAGGACTAGAGCAAAAAATGACCTAACATGAGATGATGGTACTAGATTAAAGAATGACCCAACATGAGATGATGGTAGGACTAGAGTAAAGAATGACCCAACATGAGACGATGGTAGGACTAGAGTGAGTAAAGAATGACCTAACATGAGACGATGGTAGGACTAGAGTAAAGAATGACCTAACACGAAACGATGGTAGAATGACCCAACATGAGACGATGGTAGGACTAGAGTAAAGAATGACCTAACACGAGACGATGGTAGGACTAGAGTAAAGAATGACCCAACATGAGACGATGGTAAGGCTAGAGTAAAGAATGACCCAACATGAGACACTGGCAGGGTTAGAATAAAGAATGACCCAACATGAGACGATGGTAGGGCTAGAGTAAAGAATGACCCAACATGATACGATGGTAGGACTAGAGTAAAGAATGACCTAACACGAGACGATGGTAGGGCTAGAGTAAAGAATGACCCAACATGAGACGATGGTAGGGCTAGAGTAAAGAATGACCCAACATGAGGCGATGGTAGGACTAGAGTAAAGAATGACCCAACATGAGACGATGGTAGGGCTAGAGTAAAGATTACCCAACACGAGACGATGGTAGGACTAGAGTAAAGAATGACCCAACATGAGACACTGGCAGGGTTAGAATAAAGAATGACCCAACATGAGACGATGGTAGGGCTAGAGTAAAGAATGACCCAACATGAGACGATGGTAGGACTAGAGTAAAGAATGACCTAACACGAGACGATGGTAGGGCTAGAGTAAAGAATGAACCAACATGAGACGATGGTAGGGCTAGAGTAAAGAATGACCCAACATGAGACGATGGTAGGACTAGAGTAAAGAATGACCCAACATGAGACGATGGTAGAGTAAAGTAAAAATATGATCCGTTTGACATTAGAATAATATAGAATAGTAACCTGTATGCAGTGTTTATATAGAATTGTTTAGTTTATATCTGAACTGGGAATGTTTAATATAATGGCTTTAACATTTCCCGCCAATTCTAGCCATCTGGTTTAAAGATTTAACGATTTGTCTGACCTGTGTTCGATGGCATCATTAACTTCCCTTCATTATTTCTAGCAGCTGACGAAGCACGACTGGGTTCGATGGCAAATCAAATGGTAAATTGTGCATAAGAAATTGTTTCCATAGATACTTTATCAGTGCAGTTTTTTAAGATAATGACAATTGTTTGTCTCTGTAGGCATAATACTGATAAGAATATTTAGGTTGTATTGTGCAACAAACAGCTTCCTATTACTTGATTTGGAGCCTGCTTCATAATAATATACGAAAATATATCAAAAAACATGTTTTTAATTAAAGTAAGAGTCCATAAAACACACAAAACATGTATTTTCTGGAATATATAGTGGTTGTTATATGCCAGTACTTTGTTTAAAAACCATTTCTGTTCAACTAACAGTATTTCAAGTTGTCTAGAACCAGATGTTAAGAGAGAAAATGGCGGCCGAGGTGATTAATGATGACACATGTTAGAAGTATCTTATTAAAGATGTGTATCTCTTGTGTATCTCTGTAATTTATTACTAATTTACCTTCTAGTACTTGTGTTTAGAATTACTAGCTGGATATACTGCTATGGTTGTTCTACCTACATGAAGCAGTGAACCGTACCATTCTACTGTTCTCTGTAAAGTATTTTTAACATCTGAATTGTTCATTTTTACACATCCAAATCTGTTTTCTTGAGCAAATATTTCTTTTTTAATTTCAGTACTCAGTGTAATTGTATGGAAGGCGAAATGATCCAAGACGTTTTAATCCTAAATCGATAATTGTTAATCCTTACTCTTTGATTTGTATTTTAAGATTTGATGCCTAAAATGTTTAGATACGCGTGTTTTTTTATTTGATAAATTAGAATTTTGCTTATAGAATCTTTTAACTTAAAGCAAATGTCCATTTTGTGAAACAACTGTCAAAATGACCAACAGATGAAGGAGAAGGAATAAAACAGTAGGGCCCTATGGACTTAAGATTAGGATTAAGAGTCTTAATTTTGGACTGTTGGCCTTCCATATAATTCAGTTACTTTAGGGTGGTTTATTAAAGGGCCATTCTGCTTTATTGAAAAAAGTTTCCATTATCAAAAAATTCGCAAATGCTACCTGGGAGTATTTTTAAAGTATGCTTATTGTACCTCTATATCTTTTTGATGAAACTGAATTTGGTTTTAAAGGGTTAATTACAAACAGGGAGTACTTATTGTTAATTAAGCAATTTGACCTAGTGTTGGTGTTTGCCCTTTAAATGGCTCAATATTTCTAGCTGAAACCTTTTAAATACACAAGAGGGACATTTCTCTACAATTAGGCGTTTATTTTAGTCAAATCCGTTCAGTGGTCCAAAAAACATAACACACTTAAAAACCTTACGTAAAGTTTTAGCAAAAAAAATCCAGCCGTTTATTTTTAAACGCTAAAAATATGCTAAAATTTTTAAAAACCTTACGTAAGGTTTTTAAATATTTTAGCATATTTTTAGCGTTTAAAAATTAACTGGTGGATTTTTTAGTTAAAACTTTCACATACATTAAAGGGCACATAGTTACAGATTTTGGTGTAAAGTTCAGACTGTTTCTTTAATTAAAACTTTTTCAATTAATATTTTTTTGTACTATACATTTTAGTTGATGAGCATTTGGAGCATTTATTGGAAAGAATACATCGGAAATTTAATCAGAAAGAAATTCAACATCCATGTACAAGATATGTTCGTTATCGGACTAGAATCGGAGCTCCATCAGTTAATAGAAAGTCTTTTACAGAAGAAGATCTTGTACGGTTTGCAGGTATGCCTACCCTTTTTATTAGTCTAGCTTGTTGACAGAGGCGTTCATATAAAGGATGAAACAAATTTCCCCACGACTTTCCCTGCCTTTTTATGCCCCCCCCCCCCCTCCCTCCAATACATCCAAGTATGATGGTACATGTATTAATACACTTATTAACCTGTGTATGGCGTACTGTATTCTTATTGTACTGTGTATTTAAAGTTAATTCACAATTCAATATCAAGCTTATCTGTATGGTAAACCTATATAGCGCTGAATATTGTATTAAATTCTTCACAGTACTGAATAAATGATATCCATAATTATCAGCGTTTGAAAATCAAAATTACGACTCATATACAGAAAATAAAAAATAAATGTTAAAGTAATAATTGAAGGAATTGTGCGTTTTGTGTGCAGTTCTTGTACTATTTACATAATATTCATGGCCCAAATCATATCCATTTCCTCCGTTCTTCTCTATACTCTTTATCACTACTTCTTGATTCTTCTTGGGAAAAACATTCCCCTGGTTAAGAGTCACTGCTGTAGATATATAAAAAATAAACGGAAATAAATTCGTCCTAAAAGTTATGCGACAGAAGGTGATCTAAGGTGAATATTTTAATTAAGGTCTATATTTCGACAGGTAATATGACATATTGGTGTCAGGTTTACCTCTAAACCTATACATCATACTTGTCAAGTTCGGTCATTTTCATACTCTTTACTGTCTAGGTTTAGTATTAACTGATGAAAATCTGTAAAAATCTCAAGATTTTTGTAAAGTTTGGATTATAAGTTAGAAATTGTTCCTGAAATAATTGAATTTGTTCAATCACTCGGAATGTGTATCCTTTCGTTGAACGTGATTTTCTGAACTAGTCGGAACTTCATTATCTCGACAAGGTAGGACGTCACTATACAACTAGGTGGAACTTGTACATCGACTATAGGTGAATGTCATTATTTCAACAAAGTGGAACGTTATCATCTCGACTATGGAACGTCATTATAAAGTCATTATCTCGACTAAGAGGAAAGTCATTATCTCGACAAGGTGAACGTCATTATCTCGACTAAGTGAAACGTCATAATCTCGACCAGGTGAAACGTCATTATTCCCACTATTTGAACTCATTTGAACGTCATCACAAGTATCTCAATAACGTTTTTAAGTGCATTTAAATATCTGTAAAAAATATTCCTAATTTTCAAAAACAATAGACACGAATTGACTTGACGTGTCCATGATGCCATCATTCACTACAGTTAGTGTTGTCAAGTCGTGAAAATTATTAGTAAGAAAGTCTGAGATGACACTAGACATTGTGCAATGTACAGATATATGTATATGTATTAAAGTTTGTGACGATAATTGAATATGTTATTAAATGATACAGTTGTGTAAAATGTGTCTGCGATTACGTCGATGTAAAACGCAGGTTGAAGGTAAGACGCTGTTTTTTTATTTTAAAAGATTAAACAGTTTTAAACGTGTAGATATTGCTCAAAGCAACAGTTTCACAGACCTTCTGTTAAAATAGTACAGTGTTTAACGCAGGCATTTTTAATATAAAAAAGTAATACATAAGTCAAAGCAAAATCCTTATGTATGCAGAAAAAGTCAAAGCAAAATCCTTATGTATGCAGAAAAAGTCAAAGCAAAATTCTTATGTATGCAGAAAAAGTATTTCATAAGATAACAGCATATATCTTACAGTTGGTTTTAGGCCTACATCGTTTATGGTTTGTAGTTCTCGACTCGAATCGGCTTCAAATGTATTTAACCCTCACAGATTGGATTGTATTAAAAAGCAAAGTTCAAACTCTCTCTGGTTGTTTCCTTTTAAACAACTTTGTAGTCGTTTACTATGTACATGACTGTATAATATGGTACAATGTTTTAAATAACTTTGTAGTCGTTTACTATGTACATGTATAATATGGTACAATGTTTTAAATAACTTTGTAGTCGTTTACTATGTACATGTATAATATGGTACAATGTTTTAAATAACTTTGTAGTCGTTTACTATGTACATGTATAATATGGTACAATGTTTTAAATAACTTTGTAGTCGTTTACTATGTACATGTATAATATGGTACAATGTTTTAAATAACTTTGTAGTCGTTTACTATGTACATGTATAATATGGTACAATGTTTTAAATAACTTTGTAGTTGTTTACTATGTACATGTATAATATGGTACAATGTTTTAAATAACTTTGTAGTCGTTTACTATGTACATGTATAATATAGTACAATGTTTTAAATAACTTTGTAGTCGTTTACTATGTACATGTATAATATGGTACAATGTTTTAAATAACTTTGTAGTCGTTTACTATGTACAAGTATAATATGGTACAATGTTTTAAATAACTTTGAAGTTGTTTACTATGTACATGTATAATATGGTACAATGTTTTAAATAACTTTGTAGTTGTTTACTATGTACATGTATAATATGGTACAATGTTTTAAATAACTTTGTAGTCGTTTACTATGTACATGTATAATATGGTACAATGTTTTAAATAACTTTGTAGTCGTTTACTATGTACATGTATAAAATGGTACAATGTTTTAAACAACTTTGTAGTCGTTTACTATGTACATGTATAAAATGGTACAATGTGTAACATCGTGGCCACTGGCAATTATCAGATAGTTGAGATTATCATAATATGATTATATATAAAATTTTACATCACTAATGATTAATATCTTATCTGAATTTGTTATCATTTTAATCTGAAAATGGCTGGAGAAGTGACTATATACCCATTGATGTTTTCATACATCTTTCTGCTCAAGGCACCTCGTTATAAACCCTCTTATAATCTATTAATACGCTATTAAGCTGATTCTTTACCATCTTCATCCATCGACGACAACCAAATCTGAAAGGTAAGCAATACATATATATACGTTCTATTTGATCGAATTAACGAAAAATCGAATTTTATCAGCTTCAGAATAGTAACTTTGAATTTTTTTAACAGATGACATTGTGTACCCTTCGGTTTAAATTTCTATGAGGAAAGTGTTTTCTTTTTCATGTAAACAGGCAATCTTTATACGAAAGGTCATTTTTAAGAATATCAATATTATAAGCTGATTGGCGTTGAAAATGTATTTGACCACAGCCAACCACAGACCTTACACAGCAAAAATATAGTTATATGATATTTGAGCTAGAGAATAAATTATACACGTCGTCATACCCCCTGACAAAATGCCGCATTGTCTCCAGGTTGAGAACTACTGATATAAAGGATATTTTCATTATTTCTAATGGTAAAACCAAACTTGTTTCTTCTTACAAATTTTTTTTTTTAAAAAGAGAAAAATGTGTAATTCTTTTGTTCTTGACATTCCGTGACATTATTACACTTTCTGTATTCGGTTTAATAACATGAAGATATTTATATTGATTCTAATTATAATTTCAGTAGATATGAAAAATCCAGCATACCTGATTACAATACCAGTAGTATGTATTGTATGTATTTATACTATAACAACTCGATGGTATATATATAACTCTAATTATATTACTACCTCTAATACAACATCAATCAAATCACAGCAATCACTATTCGACCCACCCACCTGTCCTGGTGGCATCCACCTAATGTTACAAGGAAAATGGCACCAAAGAAAAATGACACCCTATCAAGAACGTGAAATAAACGACTTTTTAAAGGAGTACAGAAGAGGTTGGGGTCTGCCAGATTCTCTCCAGAGAAAAGATCTGTTATGTGGAAACGCTAGTTTCGCCAAAGATCCAAAGGTCGGGTATCGGATGTTCCGTGCATTGTGTTCACCACAAGGAAAGACGCCATGTTGTATGAACAATAAATGTGTAGCTAAAACAGTGAAAGAGTGTCAATGTACAAATTGTTTAGATCTACGTCAAGATGTACATGCCGAATACTCAGACTGGATCCCCTCGGATCACAACTGTAAGATTCGGTTGTTTAAAGGTAATGAAGCCTGTAAGATATTTGATGGAATGACAGTGATATTAAGTGGCGACTCACTAATGAGACAAATCTACATTGCTCTTCAAAAAATACTCAATCATGATATGATTTGGGGATCATTGAAACAAAACGCTCCTATAGGTAAGTACATGTATTTATTATGTAGGGCCTACCATTAGAGGATAGGAAATTTAATAGATTTTTACGTCCTGTAGTTTATTGGGTTTATGCAGGCTGGGAGACACCATGTAGTGTATGATGAGCTTACTTTTGCAAAGATAGTTCTAGCCTAGATAACCAACTCTGTTTTGATGTACATACGAAATTACGAACGACTAGACATTTACAATTCTATTTGAAGTCTCTTTGAATAAAACTGACTAATGTATGATGATATTCTAAAGTAAACTAAAGACGTTGAGTAATTAGCCTTCATGCAATAAAACTTGAGTATAACCTTCTAAATTATTTTTTATCAAATCAACCAATAATGAAAAATAAAACTTATATATTTCAGAAGAATTGGAGAAATGTAAAGGAATGTATAGCTTTACCTTCAAGAAATGTCGAGAATTAACCGAAACTTTTACCAGTCAATTGTGCAATGGCCGAGTGAACTTAACCTTCTTTGAATATTACAATGCGGGATTAGCTAATAAATTTACCTCAGCTGTTCAAAGTTTGACTGAGAAAAGTAAAAGTTTAGTTATTGCTGGAATAGCGAATCACGATGTATTCAATACGAAATTGATTTACGAAAAATACTTACAACCTGCCATTCAGATTAAAAAGAAGTCAAAATGGCCGAAGTTGTTATGGACTATGCCTCCAGTTTCGGGTCTATTGAGAGAAACGAAGAGCAAGATTCCTGAAAAAGAAAAGAAATTTGTAACTGAAATGACAACGTTACTGAGAAAAGATAATGTACCGATATTGGACACGTATAAACTGACACGTGGGGCAATGAGTTTAGACGGTGTCCATTACGGAATGGGTGTTAATCTAATCAAAGTTCAAATAATATTAAATTATATTTCTGACTTGAGATATAAAGAAGCTTGGTGAATTTGATTAAAGGCGACATCGTAGGATACTTTATATCGATTATTAAAATTTTGTTAAAATTATGATAAAAGTGTATTTTTATTTTTTGAATTGTTGATTTTTTCATATTTTCTATCGCATAAAGATGTTTTTTTTTCGCATTATGTTTGAGTTGTGAACATTATATACTTCTGACTGAAAGCCAAAATAAGGTGAAATTTTTTATATTTTGTGAATGGATTATGACTAACAATTTAGTTGTGGTCATTATAAAGAATTGATTATGCTAAAATGGATTATTTCCCCTTTTCCTTTTATACTTAAATTTTACTTGTATATTATACAGAAATATATTGGGTGTTAAAAAAAAACGTCCCCAAGTATCTCAGCTGTTGGTGAACCGATCTCTTTCAAAATTCTCACAGATTTACTTCAATATGTCCTTGCCAGACCCTGAAAATATGACAGTCATCAAATAAAAATTGTACAAGTACACTGCCCTTAACAAACTATAGCATGTCACAAAATTAAATATCAGAGCAAATCCTGTGTCAATTGTGCTTTCACCACATCAGCCACCAATATCTACCAAATTCCATCCTGAGATGCTGTCACGGATCTCAACTAAAGATACCACTCCAAAAGCTTTTACATCCTACTTTTCCACTTGTGCGGACCATTAGGTCCAACCCCGTGCAGTGGACAAAATGGTAATTCTGAGAGGACAGAGGCAATTACCAACTCTTTTTTGATTTTCCAACTGTCGATCTCTGTACACAACCGGTAGCAATCTGATTTACTGTCTCATCTAAACGAATAAACTAACAGGGAGAAACAGAGTTGACAAATCTGAAGGTATCATACTCGACACATGCAATTACTAAACCCTGGATATACAGGTTAGATGGAGGTAGTGGTATCATTGGTACAACATTGTGTCTGATTAAAATTAGAACGGTGCAAATTGATGCGATCAGTTTCCTGATACACATTATTGTTTTAGAAAACCTCTTTACAATTCCTTTTATACATGTAGTCGCAATGTTTGCTTCTTGTAAAAATGAACTTGACAGCAATTTCTTTTGATGACTTCACGCCCATAAAATATAAATCTGAAAAGGGGCGCTTTGATGACTTTCGACATTCCATCTGTCCTATCCCTAAGGGATGGAAAGTCGTACCCATGCGCCTGTGTTTTCCATATCAATGTTTTATCTTTATTGCAGTCAGTTAGAACAATTCTTAAACAAATCTCCTATAAAACATTGGCAATATTTTAATTGACAGCAGATAATAAACTTTTTATTTGAGAAAATATATTAATAAATTAATGAGTAAATATTTTTTTTTATGAAAAGTGAAATCAGGTGTCTAGCTGGACCCGCACCACAAACACTTTTATTTTTTGACAAGCAATAAATCAAGTAGCCGACACATAGAGGTCGAATGCTATACTTTATTTTGTTTTTTGATTTTTCAGAGGAAAATGACGGATTTCCCCTACCATCCACTGAGGCAGAAATTCAAGCATTTGACAATGACGTATTTATTGGGTATGATAGTGACCTTGAGAGGTCAGAGGTCAAACAGAAACAAAGGTCACGCTCTATACCTGAGTTATACCATAACTTGAAAGTTCCTAAATTTACAGGTAAGATAATTTAAATTACAGGATTTATTTTTGAAAATGATTTAGGGATTCTGAGTTGCAATGTTTAGAGCTATTAAGACTAAAATGTTTGTTTTGGAGGGTTTGAGAATGTTTATATTTTTCACCTATTTGAGGTAGCCTATCTATAATTATGTGACTGTCACGTAGAGAGTGATCACCTTAGCGTTAAATAACTTTACATACATAGATCTACAGTACTCAGTTATGTAGGTCTACTTCAAATTTAAACTTTGTAAACAGTTATATATGATGTCTTTTTATAGAAAAATATAATGGCCCTCCTCTACCATTGTATGTTTTAAGTTCTATCATCTATCAGCTAAAATGTCAGAAGTTTTTCCGGGGCCCATATATGCATAAAACTTAGCATTGAGTTATATATTTAACCCTTGTAAACCTGGAATCAATCAGTAGTTAATTACTATTAAAGTTTAATACATACATACATATACATACATATCTTCTTCAGCTGTAGTATAGGGTGAAACTGTCAGCTGATCTGGGTTGTCGAACATGGGGGTTTCAATTTGTCCAAGTTTTATTTAGTTTATTTTTAAAGATGTTTAGAGAAAGGGATGATATAACGTCTTCTGGTAAAGAATTCCAAAGGTTGGTGATTCTAAGGTTAAAGTAATGTTGTCCTGTTTTGCCTGATTGTTTTGGTAGTTTTAGTGTGTTTCCTCTGGTGTTGGATAGTTTCTCAGGGTTCAGTATTGTGTTTGTGGTGGGTAGTTTGTAGATTTGGTATGTTAATTTATACGCCTCGATCATATCTCCTCTCGTTCTTCTGTATTAGTGATGGTAGTTTCATTTGTTTAAGCCTGTCTTCATAGGGTAGGTTCTTGAGGGAAGGTATAAGTTGCGTGGCTCTTCTTTGTACAGATTCTAGCAACTGTTTATCTTTCTCATAGCGGGGTGACCAGATGACATTACAATATTCCAGGTGGGGTCAAACTAATGATCCACGGTATATAATCTTTAGTCTTTATCCAGGAAGGTAAATGATCTTCGAAGTAGTTCCAAGATTCTGTTGGCTTTGTTAACTTGCTCTTCGATGTGTTTCGTGAATTTTAGGTCTTTGTTGATACACACTAAGATCTTTCTCGGAGTATAACACATTATCTTACTAAACGGTGAGTCGGACATTTGACTTTCAAACGCTGAAAATTATGGGTACTTGTGTGTTTGAAGGCTTAATTTTCGTAGGAAAGTTGTGAACAACATTACAGATTAGATTATCTAAACAATTTCAGATTCTTGGCCTAAATATTTGGGGTCGAACAGTTAGTGAACATATCCCTTTAAAGAATGCATTTCTGATCATTCTAAGGTGCCAAAATCTCTAACTCTATATTTTACTTTGACCCCTTTGACTTCCCAATCATTTTGCCTATTATCTTTGAATGAATTGAAATATTGATTTCAAAATAGTTCTGAAAACTTAAGATGTTGAAGGAGGTAGGAGTGGTTTTTTTTTCTGATGGAAAATTTTAAATACCAGCATTTATTTTTTTATGGATCCAAAGGTATTCTTAAACAAATGACATTCAATTGACAATTGTATTTGAATATGTGTGACATGAGAGAAAAGATTCAATTCATACCTCAATGAGGTAAAAGAGTAATATGTTGGAGTCTTTCATGGCCTTGACTCAGCACCTACAGGTCCCACCCTAATGAGATTGTGGTGGCTATGTTTGACAGGAACATAGAACGTTCAAAGTGTTTTTTATTCATTAATTGCTTTCTCCTTTTGAGCAGGTCCAAGCTTGGCAAGGAGTCAAAGTTCCTTCCCTAATTTCATTTACAGGTGTTTCAAATTACTTATCATTTTGTTCATACATACATGGTGCTTTTAGCCCCATGACAATCCTGTCATCATTGCTTGGTCCCTCCACCTTATATTTCTAGCTAGAGCAAAGTATTTTAAAATATAGATGTTTCTTTCTTTTTAACTTAATTTTTTCAATAGGTATAAGTTATTATTAGTGACAAGAAACTATAAATAGAATATATTAATAAATGTATGATTGAAGTAGAGCTCTATTAACACCTAACCTAACACCTAAATAAAGGTATAATGACATAATGAGGCGTTAAGGTGTTATAAAGTACTATTGTTGAGAATTTGTTGTTAAAAAAACTTATTAGACTTTCAATCCCTTTTAGTGCAAATATAATTGAACTGTACGAAACTTGTGTTTTTCACCAAATTTTGCCAGTGGCATAGGCGTGCGATGCGAGCAATGCGAACAGAGCGAAAAACGGTAGGGGTCTAGAGGCCTACCTCAATCAGGGGAAGCTCTAGGGTTTTAGCTATTTGCCATACTGCAGGAAGGCTAATTGAAACTAAATTTTTGGATTTTTGCTATGTTTATGCCTGCAGCCAGTTGTCTCAACTTTACCGACGGCACTTTTTCAACAATTGCTCGTAAACGCTCTAAAAACTAGATTTTGTGATGGAATCAAATGAAATTTGGTATGTGTATACATATTCATAAAACGAAGTTCGAATTTGAGCTATTTTCGACCGATAGTAGCAGAGTTATTGCCCTTGCCCAAAAATCTTGAATATAATGCTATTACTATCTTAGTTTTCAACCAATTTTGATGAAACTTAAAATGGATGTTATTGGACCTAAATTGAAAGGTTTTAGAAAGTTCAGTTTAAATTTATGGCATGCCATGGTCGGCGTATATGGCTATGGTCCACTATCTTTATCATTTGCATAAAAAAAGGACCAATAATTTTCTTCAAGTTAGTCTAAATAAGGTATAAAACACTGCCATCAAAAAAGATTTGGGAAGATTTTTTTTTTTTTTTTTTACGTAGTCATTTGCTAAAAATGATTTGAAAATCAATTCATGAAACAATTTCCAAGCTATTCAGGGGATTTCATGTCATTTGTTTTATGTGGGAGTTAATATATATATAATCTATTTTATATCCAACATAATGTATATTATCATTGATTATGTGGTGTATTGTACCTACCCTATTGATTTACTGTCATGTCATTAGTTTTTTCAACGAGCTCATTTTATATATTTATAATAGAGGTAGATTCTTTCCTTTTATTTTCAATTTGAAATGATTAAATTTGTTTTTAAACAAAGTTAAATCAACTCCTTGAAGCAATTGCATTTGTAATTTAAAATTGTTTGTTTCTCTTGTCAAATAACAAATAATTCTACAAATATCCTTCAGTAAAAAATATTCTATTTAAATTGGATTATTTTCATGTTGAAATCCACCTCAAACCAGTGTTTTTATGATACAGTCCATTTCTTACTTCTGCACTTAAAAGACCAGACCACTAATCTTTTAATAAATACTGAACTGTCTAATACAACTAATATCTAATTAAGTATGTCAATTTATAATCTTCTAACCCAACTAGTCAATAATTCATGTAATAATCAGGTCACTGAAGCAACCGAATAAATTAACATAAATTATTGATTGATTCTATCACCATAGTAACACTTGAGACACTATGAACCTGAGAAAATCAATATATGTCATACTAGCTCTCTTATACAGTTATAATGACAAATATAAGTATTAAATAAATAAGTTTATTGTGTAAGTTGTAATAAATGTAATAAAGACCATATTGACTAAGAAAACACGCAATTGGTTGAAAATTCCATTCATAATTTATGAAAATAAAAGCTAAATATGGCTCAATTGATGTAGTGTCAAAGTTAAGCTGAGATGGATGACCTTCACATTGTTCTAACATACAGAGACTGAGAGTAATGTGTGCGGTACAAGTATGTCTTGCATGCTCTTCTGTACGTGCAATCGAGACACGAGTCAGCGGCGTTCGTCAGGCACATGTATGGCGGGTAAGATTAAAATGAATCAATGAGTCACACGTCTGATCAATGAGGCAGGAAATTCCTCCATATTGGAACAAAAGAGTGGCAGATACTAACAGGGATTAAATAGGGAATTTGGATAGATGTTTTTTGTATGGATTATATGCTACTATGAGTGGTTTGTATATATATATTTGCAATGATGTCTTTTGTAGCTTTGTAGTTTAGATTTTCAACTCATTATGTTTATTTGATGGTAGTTGGTATTGATAAGTATTATAAGATATTGGTGTATTAACAGTTATTAGTGAGGTTTCCAAGTAGTGCTCTAGGCATTATTGATATAGTATTATTGTAACATTATTGTTCAGGATTTAGACTCCAATTTGTAGGCTCAACTTGTATTGATTTTTACTTGGTGTAGATATTATGTTACATTAGATAGATCTATAAACACTTTACCAACTGGCCTTAAAAATATAACATATCTTCTAAACGGTGTAATAAATGACCCTGATCAAACAATACTAATTTTTGAAAAAGTTCACAACTTTCTATTTTTATCAAAACGTTTTTAGAATCCAATTATTCTTATATATATTTTCGATATCTACTATGGATGTAGCGACGTCTATATATACGTTACTTATTTTAGCGATATTGTACTGTACATATGAACATTTTGTATTAGGAGAGGGGTTATATAGGCGAAAGCCTGTTCCCCAATCCTTTTCGTATTTATATGAATAAAATATTGTTTAAAAAAAAAAAAAAAAATTATGTTACATTTTCACCCTTGGTGCATGAATTTATTTTCATTTTGATAGATTATTTATTCATTCATTTCTTCTCCTGCATTACTTCCATATATATACATTTTTTCAAGACTTCATTCATAGGAACGAACAATTATCTGAATATTTTATTCTGTATTATATTAATAAGGCCTGTATATAACTAGGATTTTGTCTGTGTTATACCCAAAATAAAAATGCTTAACCATAGGTTGAAATATGCTGACTCTTACAAGTGATCAATAGATATATATGACAGTTAGTGACTTGTTAAGAGTCCATCACCTTAAAGACAATAGGTTATATTTCATTAAGATTAAGCAGTACTTCTCCAGAACAACGACAGGCATGTAGGCATAAACTAGTGTGAGAGTATTTTATTATTTTAGGCTTTCTCAAGATCTTCAAAGAAAAGGGAAGGTTTTTTGAAGCTGGGAGAATAACTTATTTACTTTTTTTTCAATCTACACAATTTCTTAAAACTATTTTACTGAATCTATAAATATTCCTCAAACTCATAGAAGAATACTTTAAACAATAGATAAAACCTATAATATGCAATAAAAGCCCTGTATATACATCAAATGTTACTCCAGGAGTAAATTTGTTTATTATAAGTAAATATACTTTTAATTGCTGGACGTCTTGAGGTAAAATACTCAACTCAAGATATTTGCTTACATAAGCAAAAGCATTTTAATGACCAATTTTACTTATGTGAGTATTTTAAAGGGGAATGTTCAGCATTTTCTAAGATCGATTTGGGCCTTGAACTTATGTAAATAGCATTTAGATTTACTGGAGCTCTCTTCAATTATACGCGTACCTTAACAGTTATCTTTTATTTTCTGTTTATGCGTTTTCTATACAAGTTATAATCTTACTTAACGATGAGTTGTCTATTTGATGTTCAAAAGACGTATATTTATGGATAGACAGGGATTTGAAGGCTTACATTTTGAGGGAGAGTTTGAACATTATTACGGATTAGATGAGCTTTCCAGTGAAATTTCCAGTTTCAGAGACAAAAAGTTTTTTGGTCAAACAGTTAGTGAACATATCTCTTTAATGTGGTTTTAGTGAATCTTCAGTAGATGGTAGGTAACTATTGTGGTACTGTGTAGTACTGACTTGGTATAAAGGTAAATCAATATATAATGCAATGATGCTACAATGCGGTCGGTCGGTCGTGTAATTAAACTTTATGATAATAGACATGATAGGAAAACATGCAAACGTATATAACACAACATCATCTAAAAATAATAGAAATCTATTAGAATGTTATATTTGTGAATGTAAATGTAACAGCAGTAACTTACCAATAATTTATTGACAATATCCTGATGTTAAAATATACAGTCACAAGAAATCATTCAACTTTGAAGATTAAGTTTTACTTTTGATTAAACAACATTCTACTAACTAACAAGCTACAAATTTCACTGATTGTAACAGAACTAGTTGTAAGCCACAGTATATTGGGCAATTAATTCAATTTTTATACGCCCAAATTTCTCTATCTGGACGTATGTTGTCGGCTTGTAAACGCTCTAAAAACTAGAGTTTTTGATGTGTATACATATTCTCAAAATGAAGGTCAAGTTCGAATTTTTGCTATTTTCGACCGTTATAAGCAGAGTTATTGCCCTTGCCCCAAAATCTTGAATTTGTTACTGCTCTCTTAGTTTTCAACCGATTTTGATAAAACTTAAAATGGATGTTATTGAACCTAAATTGAAAGGTTTGAGAAAGATTAGTTTACTTCTGATTAGATTTAAGACTTTTTCGAGATTTATCTCTTTTACGTCAGTTTTGAGGAGTTATTGCCCTTTAATCTCTATACAGTAAGTGCTTCTATCAACATCAATTGCTTGAAAATGCTCTAAAACTATTTTTTGATGGAATGTATGTGTATATATTCATAAAATGAAGATCAAGTTTGAATTTGAGCTTTTTTCGACCGTTTAAAGCAGAGTTTTTGCCCTTGGCTGTGGTTCACTATCTTAAGATTCGATTGTTATACTATCAGAACTAATTGAGTGAGTTACACAATTTCTAAAACTTTGGACTACTATTTACATATATTCAATCAACCCAGAAATAATCTGACTATTCTTCTTTAAATTCTTGATTTAACCTCCTACTTCCTAAGTTCTAGACCTGTCTTATAGTTAAAGATAATCAATATAAGAAGTATTTTGATAAAATAACTGAGTTACTAATTCTATCTATCTAGAGTGATTTGATAGACTACTGGATCCTCACTTAGAAAATAGAGAGAAATAAGGTTTTATTGAGATGTTAAGCCTACAGACATTTCTATTGAGTATATTTTATTGATTTTCTCATTAATTGTCTATTGGGGAAGAATTTATTGGAAGAAATTTCTCTAACATTTGGTGACAATATTCTCAAGGGTTATTCTTGCTTAAAAAGGTTTTTTTGCTTCTTTTTTAAGAATTGGTCAAGAACATTAAAAACTTTTTTGTCAAAGGTAGACATTTTCCAGTATGTTGTTACTGTTGAAATAATCAAAATTGAATAATCAACGCTATATATTTATGATTTTAACATTTAAAGGGATTGTAAAGAGTTTTTCTACATTTTGTTTGTGTATTGGGAACGTATAGCATCAATTTGCATCACCAGTAACTGAGTTTAAAGGAATACAACCTCTTAGAATTTTCAAATTTGGTCAATAGGAGTTTATATTCATCAAGGGACTTGCCTGGTTGCATAACTATACAACAGATTACCTAAATAAATCCAGAAAACAATGTTTATATACAATAATTTAAGGCGTTTATCAATTATAACCTTAAGAAATAACAGTTTTTATGGATATAGACTTCTATTTATTATTGAACACAACGTTTCATTACACATACAGGTAACGTTATCAAGTGATTATAACCTTGTTATTATATGGAAATTTACATAGTTTTTTTCATTCTGTTTGTATACTTTGGACATTGTTGATGAATATATACTCTGATTGACCAAGTTTGAGAACTTAATTTTTTTGTTTATTCTAAGAATATGTATCCTGTAAGCAGAATTGTTTGAATTGCAAATTAAAATTAATGTAAATGTGCAAATTGATGCTATTGATGTGTCCAATACACATAATTTTTTTTTTTAAGAAAATCCTGTTTACAATGCCTTTAATTTGTTGATAACTTTCATTTAATACCCAGCCATTGTCTCTGTATCTGATCTATCTGGGAACTGTCTGTTGTTTTCAAATGTTCAAGTATTAAAATATTACATGGTCACATGGTTACATATAACAAACACTCATGGCAGTATTTCAGTGAATTATCAAATTTATAGAGTTTCAATAAAACACTTCTATCTATACTTGTACATTCAATATACTCAATTGAATATTATAAATTATATTACCAATAATTTAGCGAACCGTAAATAACATAATAAAAAGCCTAATGTATACAATATATGAAAAGTCGACAAGAAGTCAGTCCGCTTAAGATTTTTTAGTACAAATCAGATTTTCCTTGGCTGTTTTCACAGTTGTTCAACTTTTTGTATGCCTTGAAAATAATAGGCTTATGCAGTTAATTGTCCTGGCAAAGTTTGCCTCATTGCATGCTGCATGGCAATGTCTGTCTTCATTAGCCCAATTAGGTGAAGAAAAATGGTCAAAACTCTATTTGGTGCACTTTCGTTTCACCTTCAAAACAAACAAACAAACGTTGACATGGGTAAATGTAAGTCTCTTTGTCATAAGAGTGGTATTTATTGATAATAATACGGTAAAGTTATAAATTTTGATAGATGTAGAAAGCAGGATGTATTAACTATTATCATTCTATCAAATAGTTTAAAGTTCATATTCAATAGTTGACATATATTTACTGCTTCCTAATTCTATGACATCATTTGATTATACTCAGAGGTAAAGATTATTTTTCTGTCATTTTATTTCCTTGATTGCTATGTTATAATAATGGTTTTGAATGATAATATTGAACTAGACAGTATTAAATTAACCATGTACCCATTTAGGTAGCAATGAAGTCAATGAAGCTGTAATATGTCCTTTGGTCAGTAAAATTTAGATTTCTAGCTTATGAGGATATTTCTTTAGGATATAAAGACTGAAATATTCCTTTACCATTCAAAGGATGGTGCTGAATTCAATAAGTAAGTTTTGACTACTATAATTAAGTATATATAGTAAGTTCTGAATACTATATGAACATATATAGTAAGTTTTGAATACTATATGAACGTATATAGTAAGTTTTGAATACTATATGAAAGTATAGTTTTGAATTCTGTAGGAGAGTATATAGCATATTTTGAATTCTATGTATATAGTAAGTTTTTTATAAGAAAGTATATAGTAAGTTCTGAATCCTATATGAAAGTATAAAATAAGTTTTGAATACTATAAGAAAGTATATTGATAAGTTTTGACTTCTATAAAATAGTATATAGTAAGTTTTAACGTCTATAAGAAAGAATGTAGTAAATTTTGAATTCTATAAATGAGTATATAGTAAGTTTTGTTCACTATAGGTGTCTATAGTAAGTTTTGTTCACTATAGGTGTCTATAGTAAGTTTTGTTCACTATAGGTGTCTATAGTAAGTTTTGTTCACTATAGGTGTCTATAGTAAGTTTTGTCCACTATAGGTGTCTATAGTAAGTTTTGTTCACTATAGGTGTCTATAGTAAGTTTTGTCCACTATAGGTGTCTATAGTAAGTTTTGTTCACTATAGGTGTCTATAGTAAGTTTTGTTCACTATAGGTGTCTATAGTAAGTTTTGTCCACTATAGGTGTATATAGTAAGTTTTGTTCACTATAGGTGTCTATAGTAAGTTTTGTCCACTATAGGTGTATATAGTAAGTTTTGTTCACTATAGGTGTCTATAGTAAGTTTTGTTCACTATAGGTGTCTATAGTAAGTTTTGTCCACTATAGGTGTCTATAGTAAGTTTTGTTCACTATAGGTGTATATAGTAAGTTTGGTTCACTATAGGTGTATATAGTAAGTTTTGTTCACTATAGGTGTATATATTAAGTTGTGACCACTATAGGTGTCTATAGTAAGTTTTGTTCACTATAGGTGTCTATAGTAAGTTTTGTTCACTATAGGTGTCTATAGTAAGTTTTGTCCACTATAGGTGTATATAGTAAGTTTTGTTCACTATAGGTGTCTATAGTAAGTTTTGTCCACTATAGGTGTATATAGTAAGTTTTGTTCACTATAGGTGTCTATAGTAAGTTTTGTTCACTATAGGTGTCTATAGTAAGTTTTGTCCACTATAGGTGTCTATAGTAAGTTTTGTTCACTATAGGTGTATATAGTAAGTTTGGTTCACTATAGGTGTATATAGTAAGTTTTGTTCACTATAGGTGTATATATTAAGTTGTGACCACTATAGGTGTATATAGTAAGTTTTGACTTCTATAGGTGTATATAGTAAGTTTTGTTCACTATAGGTGTATATAGTAAGTTTTGTCCACTATAGGTGTATATAGTAAGTTTTGTCGGAGTAATAAATTATAATAATATCTTCCTGTTTTATAAACATCTTTCTTCCTTGTTATTAAAAAGTCACGGAATAATATAATAAGATATCATATTCATGCCAATTTCACTATTGTAAACATATTTGAATAAACAACAATAGTTATTTCATGTTATATTTGACTTTGCCAGGTTTTATAAACTATTATGTTGTTGTATATTAAGGTTAATTTTAAAAGACATTACAGAATCTTTATCAGCTATATGTCAAATTTGATAATTATGAGAAAATTTCCTAAAGCTGTTTACACACAGACAACATAAACAAGTCTGAAACAACTGGGCAACAAAAATTTTGGGCACATTATTACCATTCATTTGTAGATTTTTGATTACATTTGTATTAAACACACTTCACTCTCAGAAATTGCATATTAATTTTGTTTATGTACTTCTATTTCACAAACTTGTATTGTTGAACTGCTAAGACTTTGTATTATTGTTTATTTGGCTGCTGTTTTATCATTTGACCTCAAACCACATTTCCTTATCTGATAAGTTTTTTAAAAGTGGCTAAAATGGGCTTTATACCTTGCTATCTTGATAAGAACTTTCGCTATTTTTTATGTTGTCATATGATTTGAGTACTGGAAAACTAGAGAGTTATATATAGGTTTAACTAGTAAAGTGATGATTCAGATCTACTGGTATATTACTATTAATAATACAGATGGTAGGAAATAAAAAATACATAAAAGGTCATAAAACAGGTGGTGTGTCCAATAAACTACTGTATTATTATCATTTTATCATATCATCTGTCTGAAATATATTAATACATTTACTATCATATATACATGTCTATCTGTCTGAAATATATTAATACATTTACTATCATATATACATGTCTATCTGTATGAAATATATTAATACATTTACTATCATTTAATCATATCATCTGTCTGAAATATATTAATACATTTACTATCATATATACATGTCTATTTGTCTGAAATATATTAATACATTTACTATCATATATACATGTCTATTTGTCTGAAATATATTAATACATTTACTATCATTTTATCATATCATCTGTCTGAAATATATTAATTCATTTACTATCATATATACATGTCTATTTGTCTGAAATATATTAATACATTTACTATCATATATACATGTTTATCTGTCTGAAATATATTAATACATTTACTATCATATATACATGTCTATCTGTCTGAAATATATTAATACATTTACTATCATATATACATGTCTATCTGTCTGAAATATATTAATACATTTACTATCATATATACATGTCTATCTGTCTGAAATATATTAATACATTTACTATCATATATACATGTCTATCTGTCTGAAATATATTAATACATTTACTATCATATATACATGTCTATCTGTCTGAAATATATTAATACATTTACTATCATATATACATGTCTATCTGTATTAAATATATTAATACATTTACTATCATATATACATGTCTATCTGTCTGAAATATATTAATACATTTACTATCATATATACATGTCTATCTGTCTGAAATATATTAATACATTTACTATCATATATACATGTCTATCTGTATTAAATATATTAATACATTTACTATCATATATACATGTCTATCTGTCTGAAATATATTAATACATTTACTATCATATATACATGTCTATCTGTCTGAAATATATTAATACATTTACTATCATATATACATGTCTATCTGTCTGAAATATATTAATACATTTACTATCATATATACATGTCTATCTGTCTGAAATATATTAATACATTTACTATCATATATACATGTTTATCTGTCTGAAATATATTAATACATTTACTATCATATATACATGTCTATCTGTCTGAAATATATTAATACATTTACTATCATATATACATGTTTATCTGTCTGAAATATATTAATACATTTACTATCATATATACATGTCTATCTGTATGAAATATATTAATACATTTACTATCATATATACATGTTTATCTGTCTGAAATATATTAATTCATTTACTATCATATATACATGTTTATCTGTCTGAAATATATTAATACATTTACTATCATATATACATGTCTATCTGTATGAAATATATTAATACATTTAATATCATATATACATGTCTATCTGTATGAAATATATTAATACATTTACTATCATATATACATGTTTATCTGTCTGAAATATATTAATTCATTTACTATCATATATACATGTTTATCTGTCTGAAATATATTAATACATTTACTATCATATATACATGTCTATCTGTATGAAATATATTAATACATTTAATATCATATATACATGTCTATCTGTATGAAATATATTAATACATTTACTATCATATATACATGTTTATCTGTCTGAAATATATTAATACATTTACTATCATATATACATGTCTATCTGTATGAAATATATTAATACATTTACTATCATATATACATGTTTATCTGTCTGAAATATATTAATTCATTTACTATCATATATACATGTTTATCTGTCTGAAATATATTAATACATTTACTATCATATATACATGTCTATCTGTATGAAATATATTAATACATTTAATATCATATATACATGTCTATCTGTATGAAATATATTAATACATTTAATATCATATATACATGGCTATCTGTATGAAATATATTAATACATTTACTATCATATATACATGGCTATCTGTATGAAATATATTAATACATTTACTATCATATATACATGTTTATCTGTCTGAAATATATTAATACATTTACTATCATATATACATGTCTATCTGTCTGAAATATATTAATACATTTACTATCATATATACATGTCTATCTGTATGAAATATATTAATTCATTTACTATCATATATACATGTCTATCTGTCTGAAATATATTAATACATTTACTATCATATATACATGTCTATCTGTATGAAATATATTAATTCATTTACTATCATATATACATGTTTATCTGTCTGAAATATATTAATTCATTTACTATCATATATACATGTCTACCTGTCTGAAATATATTAATACATTTACTATCATATATACATGTTTATCTGTCTGAAATATATTAATACATTCACTATCATATATACATGTCTATCTGTCTGAAATATATTAATACATTTACTATCATATATACATGTTTATCTGTCTGAAATATATTAATACATTTACTATCATATATACATGTTTATCTGTCTGAAATATATTAATTCATTTACTATCATATATACATGTTTATCTGTCTGAAATATATTAATACATTTACTATCATATATACATGTCTATCTGTCTGAATGAAACAGGTTCTAAGTTGCATGTTTATATTTTTGGTTGTTTTTTACAATATAGTCTCACTAAAATATGAATCATATTTTTTACTTCCAAACGCTGATAATTATGACAACACGGGTAAGAAGGCTGAAATTTTGAGTGAGAGTTGTGAACACTGCCACTGATTAGCAATGCTAACAAAGGTTTGATGGATGCTTCTTAAAACTAGAATTCTGGTTTTCTATATGGAATAGACAGGTGTCATGGCTAGTATGATATGTAAACAAACATTTCTTTCTCTTTGATAGGACAGAATAGATATGACTGTCTAAAAATATCCTCAAACAGTTTGTGTTGTGTCCAAAATAGAAACATCAATCTATATCACTCTCATCTTCACTTGTTTTCACTGCAGGCGTGTATTTTTAAAACAAAACCACCAGCAAATGTCAAACATTTTATACAAGAGTGATTTGAACTTTCAACAGGGAATGGCATGACCTTTGACCTGTAGTATTCATTCTGAGAGTTAATTGATGCTGGTATCAGACATTGCTGTCTGCTTCTATTTTACTGTAGTTATTAAAGTCAGAACTACTGTGAAATATCCCGTCTGCTCTTGATAGTACTTTGTTAAGTAATAGTACTTTGCTACTGTTTGTTTCACATTATTTTAGGATATAGACAAGTTGTGGGGGTAAGTGTTCTGTGTTATTTTTGTGTGTAAAAATCATTACTAAGTGCCAGACATTTTCTTTATTCCATTCAACCATTGTTGTTAAGTAGAGATTGTCCAAGTTTCTTTGTTTCCTGTATAATTTAAAAGACTTGATCTTCCCAGACAAATATTGATTTCTTCATGAAATTTTACATCAGGGTTGTGCTTTTCTCATTGAGCTAATAGAATGGTGGTAATTATTGTATAAAAATTGTCAGTGCAGGATATTTTCAGATGCTTCATAAATAAGTTAAAATTTAAGAATGGATTGATTTATTCCTCAGACTGATTTTAGCTTAATATTTAGAAATGCTATTCAGATCTATTCAGCTAATAATTATTTACCAGTAAACAGGAAGATCACAATATGAATCATTAAATAATAGATATAAGAAACAAAATATATTAACTATGTGCTGGAGTAGGCTAATGCCACTGTCTTGACAAAATGTCAAGGCATAGGTGCAGTATTGTAGGATGTAAAACTCCATTCTATTTTGTTGTCCTGTAGACAAGTTATCAGTCATAGTGAGACAGTGTCAGTTATACTGAGTATTTATAGTATTAGTGTTAAAAGCTATAGAGAATTGTGTTATCTCAAGATGTTATGTTGTAAGATTGAAGATCTCTCTAGGTGGTTTGATAACTTATTTAATAGTAGCTCTACTTTTCTTCGCATGTTTAGGCTATTGAGGAAGGGCATATGCCATGCAATGTGCAATGAGGAAAATTTTGTCAGCACAGCATCATTAGCCTACTCTTTTTCAATTTAACATGCACATTTAGTCTGATACTAAGTGTAATGTAAAATAGGGTGGGTTTAAAAAGCCAACCGCCTACCGCTGCCTACCGGCCAACCGGAAATAAAAAAATGCGCTAAAATGAGTATTGTTAAATTTAGGGATCGTTGATTGTTATACTACAAAACAAAACTATTCAATTTGGCGGATTTTTTGTTGACGTTAATATTGCGGAATCAAAATTATCTTAAAAACGAAACAAATAAATATTTCTTTCCTTACTGAGATGTTACAGAAAAAAGGCTAAAGATAATAGGTTTGCCTCGTTAGATAGCAATCACCAATATCCTGACAACGTTTTATGACTTCTTTTGCTGGAACCTTCTCAATTAACCAGCCTTCCTCGCCAACTTTTTCTCTAAAAGTTCTATACCTTGACACCTGATTTTTCCAAGTACTGGAAGTGTGTTTCCAGTCTTGATAAAGATGTTTGTCTACTACAAATACTGATGATTCCGTCGGATCAACAGGAGGAGCATTTCCAGATTTATTGTAGTCAACATTAAGGATTAATTTTGAAATTATTGTAACAGGTCGAAGAAAAATTCCTTAGCCTTGATGCTCCATGACGCCGACGATAAGGGAAGTAACTCTGAAACAAACACCATTGTACATCGTTGTGATTATTAAAAAATAAATAAAAGATCTTGTACGTTTTATTGTGAGCTCATTTTATATTTAAAATAGACCTTTGCTATTTTGAGCCTGAATTGAATCAGCAAATGTGAAGAAAAACACCTCAGTAAGAAAAGAAATATTTATTTGTTTCGTTTCATTTTTAAAATGATTTTGATTCTGCAATATTTACGTCAACAATAAATCCGCCAAATTGAATAGTTTTGTTTTGTAGTATAAAAATCTACGATCCCTAAATTTAACAATACTCATTTTAGCGCATTTTTTTATTTCCGGTTGGCTGGTAGGCAGCGGTAGGCGGTTGGCTTTTTAAACCCACCCTGTAAAATATACCAAAGGCCTTCATGAGTGTGTCTGTCATCAAAAACTTATTTTAAGTGGAGTAGCCCGATCCACATACATCTAATTGAAAGTTAGAATGGTGCAAATTGATGCTATAAGTGTCTGTCATACACATACACAACACTTTACATAAGTAATTCCCTTTAAAAGAATAACAATTGTGGTATATTGGCAATATCATGCAGTATGTCACATGTTAAATGACTGTAATTGAATTACTTATCCTGGTTGGCCTATAAAATATCATTTACATTTCATTTTTTAATTGAAATTTAGTGCAGTCAATAAGGAAACTTTGGCTAAGATTAAAGATACACACAATATTTATTAGTCACTTTGTTGGTAAGAGATCAAAACATTTTGACGTGTTCTAATAATGTGATTTATTTTTTACCTAATGGAGGAATCAGAAGATAGTAAGTTTATAAAGATTTCTTATTTATTTTATTTAATGATTGACCTTTCCATCAGGACAAACCTTGATTTATTTTGATACATTATAGTAACAACACTGATCTGGTATTCACACACTTTGTAACTATCACTGGACGGTATACCTGGAATATTTTGAAAACAGTGAATTTGACAATCTACCCAGAACATTGGTAAAGCGTTAAAAGATGGAAGCTCTATGTGATATTTGAAATCTGTAACCCCAGCATTATTGCTAGTGTGTAAACGAAGCTTAAGTTTATTTTATTTTCTACCGAGTTTGGGGTTTTGTCTGACAGATTTTGTCCAGCAGTCCCTGGACACTATAAGAAAATGTTTAAAGGTCTTCTTGTAATATTTGGTAAATATAGCCCAGTTATAAACTCGATTTTTAAGTGAGATTTTTTTAATTTGTCTTCTTTGACATAAAGTTGTTGTGTTCTCTAGGAGTCAAATTATCAAATAATTGGACACTTGGACTAATTATAGTACCATATTGTTTTTTCTACCTTCGCTTATCAATAATATTGTGCACAACTCTCCCAGGAAATTTAAACCTTCAAATACATGTGTATCTAGAGTTAGTGTTTGAAAGTAAAAAAATGACTCGTGTTAGTGAGACTATGCCTTATATAGAAAACACAGGGATTATGTGATTTCCCTCTATTTCTAGTACCCCACAATCAACCATCAATATATTTTAAAGTATGAAGCCACCTAACATTGAATGATAAATAAGCCACTTAACTATAAAAGGATTGTAAAGAGGTTTTAAAAAAAAAACAATATTTCGGGGAACACTGATAGCAATGATTTGAATCATTTCAATTTTTAGTCAGACATCTTTGGTATTATGATATCATCACTATTTCAAAAGATTTTATATATTATTAACTTGTCTACAATAGTGACGTCATAACATAATGCCAAGTTTGAGAGGAATTGCAAGAACCACAGACATCTGACTGAAATATGAAATGGTTCAAATCAACGTAAGGAAATTCCTGTACAGTAACATGTAATGATGTAACATTAACCAAGTAACATGTAACATTAACCAAGTAACATGTAACATTAACCAAGTAACATGTAACATTAACCAAGTAACATGTAACATTAACCAAGTAACATGTAACATTAACCAAGTAACATGTAATGATGTAAAATTTTCAACAGGAAGTAAAAAAACAAATGTGGAAATAGGAATTACAAATATCATGCATGAACTGTATTTTGCTTTTTTTAATATTTTGAAAAATCTTTGATGACAATAAATATCTTTTTTTTTCTGATTTCTCCTAATTTAACTGTTTTTTTTTTTATTTGTATTCATTGATCAATTATTTTAGCATATCGCAATCTGTGTGGACTTGATAATTGGGTATAATACAAACCCTCTTTCAGTCAACATCATATTCAGTTGCTAAAGGAACATCAATATTACCAAGTTAAAAATTGACTTAAGTGACAATTTCTTTAATATTAAAGGGGACCAGTCTTCATTTTTATTGGTTGATTTGGGTCTTGAATATATTTAAGTATCCTTCAGAAGCACTAGAAATGCACGAAAATTGCGTATTTCCTTCAAATAAACCTTAAATTAGACATTTCTCCTTCTATTTCTATAGATGACTTTTCTATATATTGCATAGTATCGCCAATGTGTAGTAGGGCATTATAACTTTCAAATGCTAATAATTATGGATGCACATGGATTTGAAAGGTCAAATTTCAATGGTGAGTTGCGATAACCAGTACTAAATTGCTGAGCTAAAAAATCCCCGTTTCTGAGACTTATCCAAATCGACACGCGAAAATGAAGCCTGTGCCTCTTTAAGATATTTTCTAACTTGATCGAAACTTAAAGCTGATGTTAAGTTCCTTGTTATTCAGTTTCATAGGACCTCAATACAAGACTTGATAATGAGAAATTCATAATCTACAATAATAGCAAGGAAACATTTTTACTTTTTCAGCATATTGTTCACTGGGATTTTGAAATGAAAAAACAAATATTGTGACTTATTAAATGTTAGTTTTGTTGAGTGAGAACTTATAACCCAGTCCATTTGATGTTAAATGATACAAAGTTTTGTGTCTTGCTGTTAACACCTATCAATATAAGATAAGGTTTTCTGAAGAAACTGTGTTAGAAGTCTAAATGTTAAATTTGTTTTGGTTGTACTCTTAAAGATTTCCTAGTGGATTTTAACTTCATGTGAGAGAAGGGATTGTGAAGGAGGAATATATGTGAGTTAGTCACTGCTTATTAAAGATTTTTACATCATTGGAAATAGGTAGGTGAGATTAACAACTATAAACAAGTTGAAAATTCTGTATGTAGATGTTTAATGCAAGTCAGACAACTGTAGAATAATATATGGCATTAGCAGTCAAAGTGCTGGACTAAAAACAACTCCTTAAAGGGATTGTAAATTGTTTTTTAAGGATTCATATATATTAGTAGAAGGTGAAAATGAGATCACAAAGCATGAAAGTCTTGAGTACAAACAGAATGTGCCAGGTTTTAGTAAATGGGGATGAGGAATATAATTCACTCTAAAATGCATGGTCTATAAGGTGATATTGCTATGATATTTGTATTGATATTTGTTCTGGGTGAAGTATATGTTGAAATGAGTAATTTAAGACTATAAGTAACATATTATCTCTGCTACAATAAATAGTTATAATAATATCAACAGTAATATTATCTCTACTGACCACTGGTCAAATCAGGGTTGGTGTGATTTTAAAACAGCTCCTATTGGAAGGTATATATGACAAGTATATTGTAAACCAGGCTATGCAGTGTAAAGTGAGGTAAATTTTATCATGAATTCATTACCATGATGATGACAAGGGAAACTTGGTTTTTAAATCAAAATGACATAAAAACCCGAGGGCATTTTATACCAACCATGTATGGTCATTTCACACATCATAAAGTAGTAAATACCTAGACCAGTTGAAATAATACAATATAAAGTTCAATCTTATCTATTTATGTAGTGAACATGATAAAATAAGGCAGATGATTTCTTAATAAATTCATAACATAAAGGTACAAATTTACCTTAACATAACATAGGATTCATAACACAATGAAGAAATCTGGATCAGAACTAAATGATTTTAAGGTTCTAGACATCTGATTGGTCAATTATTTAATTTTTTTTAAATTTAGTTTTATTATCCAATTAGATTACTATATTTCGGAAAAAAATATTTTATTTAGTTAGTATTCAAGAGAAATACCCCACAAAAAAACTGAGGCAAATAGTTTTCATTGCTCACTATCTACTTCCTACAGATATAACTCAATAAGTTGTTAGAAAAAAATGAATTTCGTTTCTCTAATTGTTGTACTAGCTGCCAATTGACAGTGTTGATGTGTCATGATGATTCAGAAGCTAACATCAGATCTCCTGTTTTATTATGTCAGTCCATCATTGTATGATGATTCACAGATATTACTTGTACTTAATTCATATTATAATTTTATTCATTGAATTTTCACCATGCATAATGAAACACATTCAATTTTTCCCATGTGTTATAGTTGATCTATTTTAGTTCCCTTAGTTCAGTTCAATCTATGGATAAAATTTACCTGATAAAGGGAAATAGCTTGATTTTTGCTGCCTGTTATTAATAGATTATTGATTGGTAACCTGCCTTTGACAATCGATCTCAATTTGCCAATCGATACCCAGTCAGGATGTACGCAGCACATGACAATATTATCAACAGTAGAGAAGTATGGACAGGGGGCCATGATATTTGTTTTAGTTTGTAGACCTACAGGAACCAGATACTGGATTCTGAAAAGTGATAGGAATTACTTTCCAAGCTCTATCAGATGATTCTTTTTTCCACTTTTCAATGATTTTTTTCACTAAATTGATAAGAAATACTAAGATTTGCAACAAAAAGAATTGCCTAGACAATCATAAAAATAGCAAGAATTGATTCTACTTTATATGAATAATTAACTTAATCCAATCAGTTGTAGAAATATTGTTAATGTCATGAAAGATGTTGATAAACAGCATGAGTTGATGTCATATTGAAGTTAGTGCTATATTAGTCAACTGTATATTACGTATGTTATATTGTAGAATTTTAAACAAAATATGAAAATATTGTTATAGGATCATGACCAACATAGATAAACAATTTTATTGTTATAATATTATTGTAACCTTTTATTGTGTGTAGGGAATTCTACATCAACATTTTATACAATTTGATAAATGAAGTAAGCTAAATAAAATTAGGTTGATTTTTTAAAATCAGCAGACTGCAATGACTTTCCCTTTATGATTTTCTTACAATCAGCATGACAGACATATTCAATCAGTTTCAAGGAATATATTCACCATCTGTTCGACCAATGATATTTTAGTTACAGAACCAGGAATATTTTAGCTAATCTAATCCGTAGTAATCAACTCTCCCTTAAAATTTAAGCCTTCAAATCCCTGTGTATTCATTATTATCAGCATTTGAAAACACATGCAGAAAATGAATGATAAAAGTATGGATATAATTAAGGAATTATGTGATTTTCGTGCAGTTTTAATACTTCTGGAGGCTATTTACATATATTCAGAAGGTAAAAATTGACCTTAAAAAATGCTGAACATTCCCCTTTAATATGGAGCAGAATTCAGAAACTAGAATGTTAGAACTGTAACTCAAATGGAGATAAATGATAAAAAATAACTTCAGTTTAAAAAAGAAAGCCAGACTTAGTATTGCATGACTATAAAATAATTATTTTGAAATTTATTGTGGGATAATATAATTATAAACGATGTGCATGTACAGATATTGAATTACAACTGGTAGTTTTAAAATGTGACTTTGTTTATAATATATTTTGTTGATTATTAGAGCATGTCTGTTGAATAGTGTACAATTAACTATGATACGGGTATTAAAAGATTCTCAAGATTAACAAGAAAAAAGATATATATTTTCTATTAAACTAATGTTATATTTATTTATATATTTCAGCTCCAAGCAAACCCAAGTTTATAAATCGTATTATAACTGGAGTACGACAGAAAACCAAATCAAAAACTAATAAAAATGGTGTAGTGAACCAGAATGCTGAATTTACTGATGATATAGATAGTGGTGAGGGAGAAAGATTTTCTGAATCTGATGTTTCTAACTCAGATTATTTTCTATCTGCTGGTGAAAGTACAATAAATATTGAAAGTGATTCTGATTTAAATGATAAAACAGATACAGAAGCTTACGAAACAGCTACAGGCTCATTAAGTTCTCCCTCGAAATCATCTAAAGTTTGGTCGACGCCAACTTCCCCTGTCATATCAGGATTAGTTAAACAACGTTTACAGGATTATTCTAAACTCTCTGAATCTGAAGCCAGTCCAGAACTCAGTAGGAAAGGTACCAAATTTCCATTTTGTGATACAGGATCCTCACAATCAACTCCAGGTTCTCCTAGTTCTTCAAACGGGGTCAAACAGAAACAAGTTTTAGAACGGACAGAAAGTTGGTTAAAAACATACTTCAGTCAAAAAGACGATGAATTTACGGAAAATGTTCTATCAAAAGGATATGTTCGGGCTTTAGTGGAACAAATTAATGGACTTCATCATGAGTTATCTCCCGAAAGTAAAGAACAATTGTTAACTTTAGGTTGTCAAGTGTCTGAAAGTGAGTTTAAGGAAGCAATACAAGCAAACCTTACACAATCTAAATCTGACATCGATCTGAAAGCCCTCAATGTGAAAATCAACAATGAAAATAGTGATAAAATGTCCCAAAGTTTTCACAAGAAAAAGAAAAGTAGTTCTCGTAAAAATAGTGTAGATCATTCAGATGATGCTGGTGTGAGTAAATCATCTCGAGTGAAAAAACATAAGCCAGAAAACATTGATATTAAAGCTGCAGCCACGAAAGCCATTTTACAAAGATCAGAAAGTTTAGCAAGTCAACCAATGAGTCCAGCAGAGTTATTTGATGAAAGTTGGTCGGATTCAGACGAAAGTGAATTTGATGATGACAGTGATAGTGATGTTTTGGAAGAAAAATTGTCGGAAGTTCTGGAAGACAAGGTATTTTTTGTTTTTATTATTGTATTTTCAGTTGAAATGTATTTCTAGATTCAAATTAACTCTTGAGAACAAGAAAAATGTTGTTGTATGTAGAATGTATAAAGTGATTGAGGTTGCTGTTAAGAACGACAGCACTTGATGTTGTTGGTAGATAGTGAGAACAACACAATCATGACAACTCGCTATTGTGACCATCAGTTTCATGATCAACATCCTTACAGATTATACTTACACAATTGTAGAAAAGAAAGACAATCACACCCCTTGACTGTGTTGTGGTACAATATGGGACACATGGACTTATCGGTGGGTTCGTTTTGCTGCATTGACCAACTTGCCGCATTGTGCCCAACTGCACTTAAACGACTTCAAGCGCTTTGAGCATGTCCCTTTGTGATGTTGATATTAAAATGTCCATATTATTATTATTGTAAAGAGAATTAAAAGTTTTATGATAAAATCCGGTATGGCCATGAAATATTTTAATCTTTTGTCCCGCTTTGATTTTCTTTTTTTTATAATTTGGTCCTTGTAATTGTGAATTTAAAGATGGTGTGATCCAAAAATTGGGTTCACAGATGTCTGATTGAAACCTGGAATGGTGCAAATCAATGCTCTCTTAATGTTTATGACTGATATTGAGTTTGCCAAGTTATACTTGTTATTAATAGTCCTACCTATAACTTCCTCTTTCTAATAGATTCAATAATAACATTGTATAATATATTTATATCACATTAACATCTTGATATTTGACTGTTAGCCAATGATTTAAAGTCATATGCCAAGACAATTTGACCCTACTGTATATTTACATATAATGTATGTATTGTATTTATTTAATGACTTATGTCTTAATTTTTATAAAAACTTTTCAACCTTTTCAAATTTCAATAGAAATTTGGTCTATATAAACATTATTGAATATTTTTAAAGCTGGGAGGTCTTGGTCTCAAATTTAAAGGGATCAGCTATAGTTTGTCTACGTCTACAAAATACAAAATTCAAGTGAAAACTGTACATATAAAGTCTGGATGGATGTTGACATAAGAATAGTGGGATGTAAAACTCAATTTCAATTTATTTTATTTCTGTGTTTTCAGTTGGAATCACTATGTGAAATTCAACCTAAAGATAAACTACAATGTATAGCTGAGGAATTATATAAAACAGAGAAATCATATGTTGAAAGACTTCATTTACTTGATCAGGTAAGTTTACTGAGAAAATGAGAATATTATATCAGAAAAGAATCTATTTAACTAGTCCCAGTGTCTGTTGCATTGTTTTAAATAACAGTTTCTTTTAAATTTATAAACTCTAATTTTTGAAGTAATTGTGAATCATGGTCCAAATTCACAAAACTCTCAGAGTTACAGTCCCCTGTTCACTAAATGTTTAACTAACAGATTGTTTACACAGATACAATATTTAATTTCTAGAAACAAGTTTGAGATATAGCACAAGGTTTATATACTATTTTGGGCTTCTGAGCATCTAATATCATCATCAGGAAGGCTAGATGTATTTGACCACTCACAACTACAGACTGATCAGAGCGAGTTTAAAGTTAAATGAAATTTGGGAGAGAATAAATGATACATTTCTCAAGTCCCACCTCCCCCTGACAAATATTGTATGGCCCCCAGTGGGTTTGTTGAGATTCAACCCCTCCCTCCCCCAAAATCTAGATACATTGACTAGAACCTAGATAAATTGAATAGAACCTAGATAAATTGACTAGAACAGATTAAGAAAGTTATAGCTGTTGATATTCTGGTAAGAGTCCCTCATTGTGCACTACATGGCTTTACACAATCACTTAGTGATCATATTTTGAATATTTGTTTCAGGTGTTCCATTTTAAAGTGATTCAAGAAAATCAACATGTTTTATTTATGCCACATGATGCTGTCAACCAAATGTTTTCTAATATTAAAACTATTTATCAATTCCATCATGATTTTTTATTACCTCAGTTACAGGAGAGAATAGATAAATGGTAAGTCATATGGACTCATTCCACCAATTTATTTGCCATGCTTTTCCGTGACAAATCAAGAAATCTTCTATAGAGTTTTTCAGAAATCTTGTTGAAAAACTTATGTCACATAACTAATACTTATTGTCTCTAATCCTCAAAAATTCAATATAATATGATGATCATGACAACTTTGAGCAAATCCAAAGTAGACCCATCTGGATATAAACACTGTACTGTACTGTCACATTTATTCTTCCTCATCAAGATTTCACTTGACTTACAAAAATCTGAAAGAAGTGACAATTTCACACACCAAAAATAAACATGTAAAAATGAAAAAAAAGGGGAGAGAAGAAGATGTCGAAATATAAGACAGAATACATTCCTATGGAATCATTTGAAAAATATTTTTTAGTCCAATGTGTTTTCAGGTACAATTATCAGTAATTTGAATTTACAAACTATTTTATTCATAAGTTTATAATAATTATATCTAAATTGAAAGAATTGCTTTTGAGTTAATAGTATGATAACATTATAACAAACTAAAACCTTTATCAACTTTACATTAGACAAATGAGCTCACAAAAACAGTTTCAATAATTTTAAGGACTTTGAGTTACTGTCTTTGACCAAGTATTGACTTTGATTTATTTAGATATATATATGATAATATTTGTATCACATTTTTTAATTTTTCAGGGAAAATGATCCAAGAATAGGTGATTTAATGAAAAGAAATGCTCCGTTTTTAAAACTTTATACAGATTATGTGAAGAATTTTGATAATTCTATGAATTTGATAAATTATTGGTTACAGAAATCATCCAAGTTTTCCAGTATTATACGAGAAGTTCAGGTAAATATTATATTATTTCTGTTAAACTATCAAATAGAGCATGTATTATTAAACTACAGTTTCTTCTTTGATATTTCTATATAATTCTATTTTTTAATATTGAAAAAATATATTTTATTGTTTCATCTTAACCTTAGACCTTTTTCAACCCGGTTTCCCCCTGTCAGTGATGTAGGTTGGAGGGGTTGACATGGGTGTTCGGATGGGACAATAAACTGAGGCCTTGCATGCTACAGACTTTGCACGTAGAAGATCCCTTTACAGTTTGAAATCGAAAATAAGAGTATGCCAATGCCGTTGTCCTGGCAAAATTGTCCTCATTGCACACTGCATGGCATTAGCCCTTCTTCATTAGCCCATAGAGTTGCAGAAAAGCAGGCCCCCGTTCCACTAAACTTCTTAAGTCCAAAATTGTCTTAAGTCTGACTTACGTAAGAAAAATCCCCAAATTTGTGTTTCACTAAGATTCTTACGTCAAGAAAATTTCGTAAGTTTTGGCGTAACTTAAGACAGCTACACCCTGTCGTAACTTTTTTCTTAGCTCAAGAAATGCTTGAAAATAAATGAAACTTTGCTTTTTTTGTTTTGTGAACTCATAAATATTAAAACTAGTAATGTTTTTCACGTTTTTTCTGTATTATTTGCTCTATTTTTGTCATTTTGAGCTTTCAGTTTTCTGACTGTCTAACATTAGTTACGATGACGTCGTAAATGTCATGTTGACGTCATTTCACGCTTCGAAAATCATACCGCCATTTTGAGGATGAAGCCGTAAATTTTCATCACTAAAGACGGCTTTAAAGTGTTTGGTGGACTCTAAAGTGTTATTATACATATTTCTTTTCAGTTTTTTGATGAAATAAAGAGGTAAATTCGTCAAAACAATGTTGTCGATTACGCGCGTGATAACTTGCGTAGCTAAGAACTTCGTAAGTTGCTTAGTGAAACAGGCGTAAGATTTCACGTAAGATATGCGTAAGTCAAATTCTTTTGCGTAAACTTACGCACTTTAGTGGAACGGGGCCCAGAACATTTTATTTGACCTCAGACCAGCATTAATGAAGAAATATTGTAGGGAAATTCAATTTTTTCTCAGAATAGACATCCTTGTTTGTTTAACTTTCTTTAAATGAGAATGTACTTTCATAAAAGACATCTTATGTGAACTTTATCTTGTAAATTTTAGAAACTACCAGAATGTGCTAATTTAACATTACAACATCATATGTTAGGACCTATACAACGAGTACCAAGATATGAATTATTGCTCAAAGGTAAGAATATTTATATTTTAATAGTTCTGGTGTATTCTTGTTTCTTGACAATATCAACAATGACAGTTGTGGATTCTAATCTGCATTGAGGTGAAATTCTGATGAACTTGAATAAGTCATGTTCACTCATAATTCCAGTAGATCTAGCTGTAAATGGGTACGGTTTATCCAGGAAAGACAAATGACAACAGGTTTGGCCAATGACCAGTTGGTAGAAAGCATCTTCTTAGGAATCTTAAGTTGTTATCCTTGTTAAATATGTTTCTTTCAATCTTTTATATTTAGCCTAGCTCATGCTCTGTACTTCTGTTACTTTGAAACAAAAAGTTCAAAATGAAGGTTAAATTATTAAGATTTTATATGTTTCTATTACAGATTATATCAAACATTTACCTGAAAATTCTGCTGATTTAAAAGATGCTCAGGGTAAGTGAAATAAAGATTTCAAAAGTCAAAACTAGCAATCAAAACATCAATAGTTTTACCATTGTGATTTTCCATAATACACAATACACAGAAACATATGGGGAAAGGATTTGTTTAGTTTGTATATGGGGACTTGTAGTTTGCATTGGAATTTCGACATTAACTGTGTTACTTTCATAATGAGTGTGAATAAAGCTAAATTCTTGTTTAATATGTTTCGGTCTAATTGTCCCTTTTAATTGAGGACCCCACAATTGTCTTATGAAGGCACATCAGATTTTTGTGTTCTTTGGGCCAGACAAATTTTATTCTAGTTTTATGGATCGTTCTTTCCCAGAAATCCCTGTCCACCGAAAAAAAGAAATTAAAATCAGTTCCAACTGAGATTTCAGTGGCGCACACTTTTCCAACATTTGTAATTGTTTTTTCTAGCTGCCCTAGATCTTGTCACTAAAGCAGCAAGTCATGCTAATGAAGCTATGAAAAAAATAGTGAGTACTGTTATTCTATACTTCTACTACTATACTGTTTCCATGACTACTTGAATATAGTATCTTCATCCTTACTGAAAGTTATAGGATTCTGACTACTAAAACAGGATGTGTGAAATTATCACTCTACATTGAAGTCAATGTGTATACAGCGTCTAGTCATTTTGATGGGACAATAAGACCGAGGACCTGTGTTCTACAGGATGTACTTCCCTAAAAGATCCCTCAACAGTTCAAAATATAAAATAAGAGCAATCCAATACCTCTGTCCTGGCAAATTTTATTGTTGCACACTGCATGGTGTTTGTCCATCCTCACTAGCTGAAAAAAGCAAAGAAAAGAAGGATTTCTTGAATTTTATTACATATAATTTTTAAATTTTTTTATTTTCAAGAAGTCTGGCCTGTGCTCATTCTGATAATTTTTTTTTACAAAAGTCAAACTTTAATTAATTTCATGGTATATTTTTATCCAAAACAAATATAAAGCGTTTTATTGATATGATTTTGATATTTGGTGTTTACACTCAATTATGATTTTTCTTTTCAGGAAAAATTCCGCAAATTGTTAGAAATACACCAGAGTTTACGTGGTATTAATATAGATTTTATCTCACCAACTAGAGAGCTCATACGAGAAGGTTTAATTATTAAAATAGCAGCCAGAAGTGGAGAAAAACTGTCACGTTATTTATTTTTAGTAAGTATTTTATTTATTTTTAGTGAGTATTTTATTTATTTTTAGTAAGTATTTTATTATGACCATTCAGAATAGTGTGTGACCTCTTTTTGAGTTGGATTGACCTTCGGTTGATAAAAATGACAACCATTAAAGAAAAAAATTACCTGTATTAAAAAATACGAATATATGGAAAGGCGAATTTTTCAGTCTGAAAAGTATCAAATGAAAAATCGAAGATAAAATACAATGACTAATTTCATTCCTTTATTTTTTATTGAGAATTTTTTTTATCTGGATTGAATTTTTTTCCCTGAATCTAGTGCCTGTACATTGTAGATGTGAAGTTTCCACACTATGTTGTCAGAATTATCTATTAACATAATGATATTTCTACTTTCAGTTTAATGATTTATTATTGATATGTAGTGAACCAATGTTAGGAGCATATAAAGTGAAAGCTCAGATGGATATAGAGAGCATGGAGGTAAGAGAATGGTATATTGTACACAGATCTCACTAATTCATTACCTTCATTTGTAAAAATTTTGCTTTGTTCTTGCCACTGAATTTTATTGGAGTGATATGGTGAAACATATTTGCCCAATTTATAGAAGTGGCCATTTTATTGTTATAATAGCTGTTCTGGAATTATTGGGAACCTCAACTTTGGGGGAATGGCCTTAAAAATGCTCAAATCTAGAGCAAAATTGTCTACACACATGGTTTTGCCAATCTTTAAAACTCTATTTTATTATATTACAGACTAAAGATGGAGATAATCTGAGTATATCTGGTACATTTAATTTACTCAGTAAACAGAAAACAATAGAACTTTTAGACGAGTAAGTACATTTATACCATCAATATTAATCATACCATCATTTATACCATCATTATTAATCATACCATCATTTATACCATCATTATTAATCATAACATCATTTATACCATTATTATTAATCATACCATCATTATTAATCATACCATCATTTATACCATCATTATTAATCATACCATCGTTTATACCATCATTATTAATCATACCATCATTCATACCATCATTATTAATCATACCATCATTTATACCATCATTATTAATCATACCATCATTTATACCATCATTATTAATCATACCATCATTTATACCATCATTATTAATCATACCATCATTCATACCATCATTATTAATCATACCATCATTTATACCATCATTATTAATCATACCATCATTTATACCATCATTATTAATCATACCATCATTTATACCATCATTATTAATCATACCATCATTTATACCATCATTATTAATCATAACATCATTTATACCATTATTATTAATCATACCATCATTATTAATCATACCATCATTTATACCATCATTATTAATCATACCATCATTTATACCATCATTATTAATCATACCATCATTCATACCATCAGTATTAATCATACCATCATTTATACCATTAATATTAATCATACCATCATTATTAATCATACCATCATTTATACCATCATTATTAATCATACCATCATTATTAATCATACCATCATTTATACCATTATTATTAATCATACCATCATTTATACCATCATTATTAATCATACCATCAATTATACCATCATTATTAATCATACCATCATTTATACCATCATTATTAATCATACCATCATTTACACCATCATTATTAATCATACCATCATTTATACCATTATTATTAATCATACCATCATTATTAATCATACCATCATTTATACCATTATTATTAATCATACCATCATTTATACCATCATTATTAATCATACCATCATTTATACCATCATTATTAATCATACCATCATTTATACCATCATTATTAATCATACCATCATTTATACCATCATTATTAATCATACCATCATTTATACCATCATTATTAATCATACCATCATTTATACCATTATTATTAATCATACCATCATTATTAATCATACCATCATTTATACCATCATTATTAATCATACCATCATTTATACCATTATTATTAATCATACCATCATTATTAATCATACCATCATTTATACCATCATTATTAATCATACCATCATTTATACCATCATTATTAATCATACCATCATTTATACCATTATTATTTATCATACCATCATTATTAATCATACCATCATTTATACCATCATTATTAATCATACCATCATTTATACCATCATTATTAATCATACCATCATTATTAATCATACCATCATTATTAATCAGTAAAAAGATGATATAAGTGTCTATATTTCCTCAGTAAAAAAGATGATATAAGTGTCTATATTTCCTCAGTAAAAAAGATGATATAAGTGTCTATACTTCCTCAGTAAAAAGATGATATAAGTGTCTATATTTCCTAAGTAAAAAGATGATATAAGTGTCTATATTTCCTCAGTAAAAAAGATGATATAAGTGTCTATATTTCCTCAGTAAAAAAGATGATATAAGTGTCTATATTTCCTAAGTAAAAAGATGATATAAGTGTCTATATTTCCTCAGTAAAAAGATAATATAAGTGTCTATATACTAAGTAAAAAGATGATATAAGTGTCTATACTTCCTCAGTAAAAAGATGATATAAGTGCCTATACTTCCTCAGTAAAATAAGTGTCTAATCTTCCTCAGTAAAATGATGATATAAGTGTCTATAGATGACTATAATACTGAATCAATATACTATTACTAAGGAAATAAACTATTATATTATCATATTTGTGATGTGAAACATAAAATATTCTTTTAAGGTATTTCTGTTTTTCAGACAAACACCAGAAGGGGAAGTAACTTGGTATGAGGTAAGTGATCTTATGAGTTTATTTTGATGTCAATTTTACTGAAGGCTCCAAAAATGTTTTTCTTAAACTTTTAAAAAGAGGGAAATCAAAATCAAAATTGTGCATAATAATTCCTTTAGTCTTTTATTCTTAGATATAAGATAAAAAATAAAAAAAAACTCTTGGAATTGTTTTCCCACATTATCTGTACACAAGCAAATAAATTTTTGATTTTAAAGTAGGTAGATTGTGCTATAGATGAAAGGCTGTTTAATAAATTGTATATATTTTGTACATGTGTTTCTGTGCTCCAAATAAAATTTCATGGTTTTTTTCTCAGTCTTTAAAGAAGGCAGTAGATGATTTAAAAGAAAAGAAGAAAAGGATCCGAGATAAACAACAATCTATAACTAATTTAGAATCAGGGGTAGGTCATATAAATATATTATTTTTTTTAATATATTTCTGCAAGAGAAGGTCTGTTTTTTTCATTTAAAATATGTTGACAATTTTACACTGTAAAAGATTTCTAAAATATGATATTTGCTTCTATGTATTTATTTTACTTTTGATTTTGATTTTGAAAGGATTACAACAAGTATAAATTTGTATTTCTAATTATATAAATACATGTAGGGCCTAGTGTCTCGACGTCAAAACTCTTCCTATCTCCGACAAGAATATAGTCTGGGACTTGTAACTATGCTTCAAGATCTTTCATTTTCAATCTAGAAGTCTCTCAAACAACTTGTTTACATAGTCTCTGACTCCCAGACTATTCCTTACGTGTAAGTAGACAAAGAGGTACTGGATGATAAAGGATATTATACAATGAACATTTGTATTACAGTTATCAGAAGGTAATATAGGTGAACGAGCACCAAGATGGATACCAGATGAATCAGCTACTATATGTATGAGGTGTGATGCATCATTTACAACATTCCGTCGTAGACATCATTGTCGAGGTTGTGGATGGGTAAGTGTGTTAGTTTTTATTAACATTTTTTCCAGGTGGGCTATAATACCTTAATGACTTTCCTCATTTGTCTTGATATTGTATCTTTGTTTGTCTCCATGGGCTGAATGTGAGACTTGTGGTATTGGGCCTAATTCTGACCCATGTAAAATAATGTTTAATATCATTATTATAAAGAATGTAGGACTATTCACTCTATTTTGTGTTGTATATTTGGACTGTCCAAAATGGTACATACCTTGCAGTATACAATGAGTGAAGTAATTCCAGATATGAGGAATTGTTTAAATCACAGACTCAATGCACAGAAGCTCCATAAAGCTCAGTGAAATTGTCTACTGAACTGACTCTGACTGAAAATATCTTTGGAGTTTGCTTTCTCGGTTTCTATTTACTTAAGGGAAATATTGCAATTTGAAGAAAAATATGAATAAATATTTACTATCATGACAGAAAATAGAAAGTTATAGAATTTATCAATGTAAATAAATCAGTTATCACTCTAATTTATTAATATATAACAAACATTTATTTATTACAACATTTACAGTTAATATTCTTTATTCTGTGTTAGTCAATATTCAGTTTTCAATTGTTTTATAGGTTATATGCAGTAAATGTTGTAAGAAAGCATCATTAGAATATTTAGACAATAAGATAGAGAAAGTATGTCAGAAATGTTATAATTTAATAGTTCACCAAACATTGGACTCACCAGATTCACCAACTAAAGATTCCTCACCCAAAAAACACAATATATTAGATGTAAGTTGTTATTTATATTACACTATTGTGTAATTAATTATCTGTATTTATATATTATTGTGTTGTATTTACCTGTATTTGTATATTATTTTGTTGTATTTACCTGTATTTGTATATTATTGTGTTGTATTTACCTGTATTTGTATATTATTGTGTTGTATTTACCTGTATTTGTATGTTATTTTGTTGTATTTACCTGTATTTGTATATTATTGTGTTGTATTTACCTGTATTTGTATATTATTTTGTTGTATTTACCTGTATTTGTATATTATTGTGTTGTATTTACCTGTATTTGTATATTATTGTGATGTATTTACCTGTATTTGTATATTATTTTGTTTTATTTACCTGTATTTGTATATTATTTTGATGTATGTACCTGTATTTGTATATTATTGTGTTGTATTTACCTGTATTTGTATATTATTGTGTTGTATTTACCTGTATTTGTATATTATTGTGTTGTATTTACCTGTATTTGTATGTTATTTTGTTGTATTTTTCTATATTTGTATATTACCTGTATTTGTATATTTTGTTGTTGTATTTATCTGTATTTGTATATTTTGTTGTTGTATTTATCTGTATTTGTATATTATTTTGTTGTATTTACCTGTATTTGTATATTATTTTGTTGTATTTATCTGTATTTGTATATTATTTTGTTGTATTTACCTGTATTTGTATATATTATTTTGTTGTATTTACCTGTATTTGTATATATTATTTTGTTGTATTTACCTGTATTTGTATATATTATTTTGTTGTATTTACCTATATTTGTTTATTATTTTGTTGTATTTACCTATATTTTTTATTATTTTGTTGTATTTACCTATACTTTTTATTATTTTGTTGTATTTACCTATATTTTTTTATTATTTTGTTGTATTTACCTATATTTTTTATTATTTTGTTGTATTTATTTGCAGGTTAAAGCCAGTGATGCCAATTTAATAGCATCCTATTTAAATATGTCAGCTGATAAGGGTAAGAGTTGGATGAAGAGATATTTTGCTGTTCATGATACCTTCGTTTTATATTCCTTTAAAGCAGATCAGGTAATTCAATTTGTTATTTCACCTTTTGACTATCAAAATATATGACCACTATAACATAAACAACTACATTACAAAATATAGTTCATCAATAGTTCATCAAATGTAAGTTTGAAGATTATAGACAGAAGAAGTTTGATTCTATTGGCTATTGATCACAAAATTTCAGTCTGAGCTATTTGATTCACACATTATACAAATTCTATAGCAATTGAAAGTGTAAAATCAATATTTTAGCATTTTATAACTAAGTCAACCTTAAGTATTTGGAGATTTCTCAGTTTGACAGAAAATTTTGCTCATAAATTAAATAATTTGATTAGATCATCATGATAAATTTCAATTATGGATAATCATTGGATAAATTGGATGAAAAAGGGTCATTTTGACTTAAAATATTGATAGCTGCTATCTTAGCTAACTAGTCTAATTAAATTAATAACACCCTCAACTTGAAATTAAGAGTAAACCTAGTAACCTTTTTCAGGATAATAGTGCCTTAACAGCATTGGCATTGCCTGGTTACCAAGTTGAAATGGTGAAAAACCTCCATGATAAAACCAATATATTTAAAGTTTCAAACAAATCACTGAAGAAAAATTATTATTTTGAAGCTGATCATAAATCACATTGTAAAAAGTAAGTTCATCTTTTATTGAGTATAGATTAAGTGGTGACGTCCTTTTTATACACCCACATGAATATGTGGTCATATATTGTCGTCGGTCCGTCAACATTTATTGTGAGTACTATAGAGACTACAGTTTTCATTTGATTTTAATGAAACTTGGTATGCTCCTTTAGATTCATAAGATCTCAGTCAAGTTCAAATTTGACGTATTTTCGATGAACGGTTTTTGAGTTATTGCCCTTGCCTTTGTAAAAACGCATCAAATTTAGTCGTGAGCACTCTAGAAACTACAATTTTCATCAGATTTTGATGAAACTTGCTATATTTCTTTAGATCGATTAGATCTCAGTCAAGTTCGAATTTGAAGTATATACGATGAACTATTTTTTAGTTATTGCCCTTGACTTTGTTAAAACGCGTCAAATTTGGTTTGTGAGCACTCTAGAGACTACAGTTTTCATTTGATTTTAATGAAACTTGGTATGCTCCTTTAGATTCATAAGATCTCAGTCAAGTTCAAATTTGACGTATTTTCGATGAACGGTTTTTGAGTTATTGCCCTTGCCTTTGTAAAAACGCATCAAATTTAGTCGTGAGCACTCTAGAAACTACAATTTTCATCAGATTTTGATGAAACTTGCTATATTTCTTTAGATCGATTAGATCTCAGTCAAGTTCGAATTTGAAGTATATACGATGAACTATTTTTTAGTTATTGCCCTTGACTTTGTTAAAACGCGTCAAATTTGGTTTGTGAGCACTCTAGAGACTACAGTTTTCATTTGATTTTAATGAAACTTGGTATGCTCCTTTAGATTCATAAGATCTCAGTCAAGTTCAAATTTGACGTATTTTCGATGAACGGTTTTTGAGTTATTGCCCTTGCCTTTGTAAAAACGCATCAAATTTAGTCGTGAGCACTCTAGAAACTACAATTTTCATCAGATTTTGATGAAACTTGCTATATTTCTTTAGATTCATTAGATCTCAGTCAAGTTCGAATTTGAAATATATACAATGAACTATTTTTGAGTTATTGCCCTTGACTTTGTTAAAACGCGTCAAATTTGGTTTGTGAGCACTCTAGAGACTAAAGTTTTTATCTGATTTTGATGAAACTTGCTATGTTCCTTTAGATTGATTAGAACTCGGTCAAGTTCGAATTTGACATATTTTTGAAGAACATTTTTTTGAGTTATCGTCCTTGAGTTTGTTAAAACGCGTCAAATTTTGTTCGTGAGCACTCTAGAGACTACAGTTTTCATCTGATTTTGATGAAACTTGCTATGCTTATTTAGATTAATAAGATCTCGGTCAAGTTTGAATTTGACGTATTTTCGTGGAACTTTTTTTTTGAGTTATTGCTCTTGACTTTGTTAAAATGTGTCAAAATTTGTTCGTGAACAGGATTGAAGATGTAGTTTTCAACTGATTCTGAGAATTGATAAGATCTCGGACAAGTTCTAACTTGATGCATTTTCGTTGAATGATTTTTTAGTTATTGCCCTTGTCTTTGTAAAAATTCGTCAAAAAACTGGAATTCAGTGAGCATTTTTTTGAGTTTTTACCCTTTATTTGTTATGCTTTTGATATAATAAAATTTGCATTATCGTGTATTTAAATAGTATCATTTCTGACAGCTGCCAGTGGGCGTATGTTACCTTGCCTGGCAAGCCCTGGTATAGTCATGTAGTTCGATGTCTTTCTATTATGGTAGTACTTTTGAGTCACTATGGTAGTACTTTTGAGTCACTATGGTAGTACTTTTGAGTCACTATGGTAGTACTTTTGAGTCACTATGGTAGTACTTTTGAGTCACTATGGTAGTACTTTTGAGTCACTATGGTAGTACTTAGCAAGTAAGGCAAGTAAGTGACCATATGAAGGATAACAAGAATCCCTTCTTCCAGCCTAGTCCTAGATCAAACTAGTTGTACCCATTTTCAGCAGGGTCGACTGGAATAATGAGTTTTTGGTGAAATATTCATCTGAATTTCAAATGCTGATTGACATTAGAATCCAGCAATGTAACCAAGAAATGACATCATGATTGTTAAGAACCAATGATCTAACTAAAGTTGAATTGCTGAAGTCACAGACGTCTTATTGAAAATTGGAATAGATCAAATTGATGATAACCATGATTGTCCCTGATACATATAAATATACATAATTATCTTTACAATCATTTTAAGAACAAACACTGGCTCTGTAAAAACACTATCAGTATGAAAACTATTTTTAATAAAACTCTTTTATTTTTCTTCTTCAGATGGTTTAGTATCTTAGAAAAAGTTGTTAAAGCAGAACTTCCAGATATCACACAAAGATTTTCATCACAATCTACAAGTAGTGCGAGTAGTGGAGGTGCTAGTAGTGACACCTATAATAATAATAATAATAATAGTGATACATCTACAGACAATCAGACAGTTGAAAATAAATGTTCTGACCAAACTATTAGTAAGGATATACCTGCTGATCCCAGTGAAAACAATACAAACAATTCTGATAACAGTACCGCCGTAAAAACTAAAACGTCCAGCAAAAAAACAGACAAAACTCGAAAAAAATCGGTGGATAATTCAAAAACCGAGTTATCACATTTAAAAGATTCCTCTTCATGATTTTATATGAAATCTGTGTACCTATTCTATTTGTGTATCATATGATTATATATTATATGTGTTGCTTTTTCTGTGAACATTTAATTTTCTAGTGATTTAGCATTTTGCTAGAAATATGTATACATTATGTATGAATTATGAAACAGGAAATTTCTGTCAAACAGGCAGCTTCAATATCTAAACCTTCACAATGTTATAATCTTTTATATATCTAATTGTGAATGTTTTTAATTTAAGTATAGGTTGATATTCTATTTTCTGTCCACAGTGAACTCAATTTTTCCATTTTCTTTATGTACGAATTGAAATTTTAACAACAAAATAGTTCTGAGAGTCTTTCTTTTGGGTTGATGAAAAATGCCAACCATTAAAAAAAGATAGTTGAAAATATGATTTTACAGATGGGAAGTCAAAAAAAATATTTCTATGCAAGAGTGTTTATTTCAAAACCCTTATATTTCTGTGGACTCAAGATATAAAGAAAATGTCATGCAATTAAAAATTAATTTTAAATAGAATTGAAAAATTGAATTTTGAACTTGCTGTGGACTAAGAGTAGGTATATGATATAACATTGGTATTAAATTATCATTTACAGAATAGGTCAGAACATTGAATTCTTTAGGTAATGTTCTTTGTTTATTTCACTTGGTGGTGTCTCAGTTAAAAAGACAAAAAAGTTATATGACCCTAGAAAAGACATCTTTCCTAATTTCTCATTTTAATATATACAATTCAGGATCATTTCAATTGCAGTTGGTGAATAAATTTGAAAACACTTCTAATGATTTTTCACTCAATTGTGTAATAAAAAGTATTTTGTTTTGATCAGTTGCCAAATTATGAACAAAATATATTGATTATAGTTGTCGTTTAAGTCTTACAAATTCAATAAAGATTGAACTTTTCAAGTTTATTAAGAAACATAGAATCCAATCTTGGTTTTGATCCTTCAATATTATTTTACGAAGGCCCTACTCGTTTACAACCAATCTGAAACTGGATTCTGTATCCGCATTACTCGTGTACAAGGGTTTGCCCCGAATCTGGATATTGAATCCGTCTCTGCCTCCTTGGGGCGGATTCGTTGGATTCAATATGGTGTCATTCAGCAGAAAATACTGTAAATTGCCACTCGTTTACAAAACTAATCTGATGTACCAAACAAGTTTCAGATTTCTTGTAAATTCCAATCGTTTACAACATGAATCTGATGTACCAAACAAATTTCGGATTTCTTGAAATCTAGCAGGGCCTAAACCAAGTTTTCTATTGGTAAAATGAGAATGGATCTTAAATTTAAAACAAGTGGTTTCCTAACGTTTTGGCAATTTTCCCATTGGAAACTCACAAAAGGTAGCTTACAGTCGACTTTTGTCCACAATTAATATGAACTTAAGTCAAGCTATATGGTTGTGATGCTTGGTATTGTATGTTTTGTTTGTATTGTATGTTTTGTTTTGTATGTTTTGTTTGTATTGTATGTTTTGTTTGTATTGTTGTAAAGATACACCCTATAAACTAATAATATTAGAGAATGTATGTTTCATAGATTCATTGTCAAAAAAATCAAAACCACAGAATAATACTGTTATGTACATATTTATCAAATGACTTGTATCATGCAAAATAATTATCATTGTTCATAGTATTACATTAAATTGTGATAATATTATTCATAATTTATGCTAATTTTAGTCATAATTTATGTTAATTTTTGTATTATTTTAATTTTTAGTAAAGTGCTAATAATTTGATTGTTATAAAACATGTAACTGTTAAACAGTTATTAATCAGAAAGTGAAGATATAAACCATTTTCAATCCAATACACATTTTTAAGACAATTGTCTTAATTTATCCTTAACCAGCAATCCTTGCCAGTTTAACCATAATCTGTGCAAAGCATAAGCGTTAGGTCCTAAACAGAGTACATTATACTTTATTAGTTTGATTTCAATATAGATGCCAGTTATGGTAAATATAAATAAGAAGGGTTTAACTGGAAATATTGAATTATACAAAGATTTATAAAAACAAATTATTTTCACTGTTACTTGATAATATAGAATTTTATTAATAAATTCAGAAACAACTCTTCAATATATTTATAACATTTAATAAAATATCCATACAATATTAGAAAGTAAGAAATAATACTGAGTCAAGTAAAAACTGGCCTTTTTTTCATCTTCATAGAATAATGTCCTGAATCTGAAAATCGAGTGGCCTAATAAGTTTTTTGAAGTATGGTGGGGGTGAGGTATGTTTTTTCACCAACCATGAGCCTCCCTCACCCCCTTCTGTATTTGTATTACCAGAAGTGACATGGTAATTAGAATATCATATGTCATGAATTTGAATATTATTGATATTAGATGTATATAAGATGGCTACTGTCTGATATTGACTATGGTTGATAAGACATTATACTTTTATATTTAAACCAACTACACCAACCTATACGTCATGTTAACTGAAATATGTTCCTACTTTAACAATGAATTTTAACTGCTTAATTTTTATTATATATTTAATGTATAATTATAATTATATTACGTTGCTTTTTGAGATAATTTATAAAACTGTTTTTGCTACTAATTGTTTTAGATTTGTGTAAATTATATGAAATTTTATAAATATTGTCAAATACCTTATTTATATCAACAAAATAAAATTTAAAAGTTTATTAGTTTTAGTGTTCTATGTTATGATGTATGATTTTCACAAAATATTGTCCAACATTTTTCAAGAGAACAAAGTGATGTCATTTTCTCTTAGTGACTACCACGGAAAGTGACTTCACTAAATTTCAACTGACAAGCCCAGTGTCTTTCGCATGACATATGAAGCAGTGGCTATATTTTTGTCGCCAATGTCTTTCCATCCCGGTCCTTAATTTCTAAAACACTCAACTAAGCTTACTAGGACATGTAGAATATGAAAGATGTATATTTGGGGAGCGTGATCAGCTTGAATCTATATTCCATTATTGGGGTGACAGAATAAAGTTATTTTTTGTAAATTTGGAGAACAGAGAAAAAATTTTTTATGATAAATTAGTGTTTAGTGTGAGAAACAAACTTTTGATAATAAATTAATACTCGAAAAGGCAATTGAAAATTCCAAGCCACGATGAAAATGAATATAAACCTTGAGACAGGCATAGACAATTCATTAAGCCTTAACAGACATCAATTCATTGTGACAGATCAGATAAGCCTAAACAGACATAAATTCATTCTGACAGATCAGATAGGACTAAACAGACATCAATTCATTCTGACAGATCTGATAGGACTAAACAGACATCAATTCATTGTGACAGATCAGATAGGCCTAAACAGACATCAATTCATTCTGACAGAACAGATAGGCCTAAACAGACATCAATTCATTCTGACAGATCAGATAGGACTAGACAGACATCAATTCATTCTGACTGATTAGATAGGACTAAACAGACATCAATTCATTCTGACAGATCAATAGGCCTAAATAGACATAAATTCATTCTGACTGATCAGATAGGACTAGACAGACATCAATTCATTCTGACAGATCAATAGGCCTAAATAGACATCAATTCATTCTGACTGATCAGATAGGACTAAACAGACATCAATTCATTCTGACAGATCAGATAGGACTTAACAGATATCTATTCATTCTGACATTTTAGATAGGACTAAACAGACACCAATTCATTCTGACTGATCAGATAGGACTTAACAGACATCAATTCATTCTGACTGATCAGATAGGACTAAACAGACATCAGTTCATTCTGACTGATCAGATAGGACTTAACAGACATCTATTCATTCTGACAGTTTAGATAGGACTAAATAGACATCAATTCATTCTGACTGATCAGATAGGACTAGACTAGACAGACACCAATTCAGGTTAATTAAAGCAATTCTTTTAAATAGGTCAAATTTGATTCAAGAGTATATGCTACACTTTACACAACCTTATTTTCATGTAGGCCTACAAGGTGAAAATATACAATATACAGACGAAATTGAATCTGTTGTTGAATTTCATAACGGCCTCAAATGCCTTTTGTTAATTTACAGACCAAATTGAAGCCGATGTTGGATGTCATAACGGCTTCAACTGCCTTTTGTTAATACACAGACCAAATTGAAGCCGATGTTGGATTGCATAACGGCTTCAACTGCCTTTTGTTAATATACAGACCAAATTGAAGCCGATGTTGCATTGCATAACGGCTTCAACTGCCTTTTGTTAATATACAGACCAAATTGAAGCCGATGTTGGATGTCATAACGGCTTCAACTGCCTTTTGTTAATATACAGACCAAATTGAAGCCGATGTTGGATTGCATAACGGCCTCAACTGCCTTTTGTTAATACACAGACCAAATTGAAGCCGATGTTGGATTGCATAACGGCTTCAACTGCCTTTTGTTAATATACAGACCAAATTGAAGCCGATGTTGTATTGCATAACGGCCTCAACTGCCTTTTGTTAATATACAGACCAAATTGAAGCCGATGTTGCATTGCATAACGGCTTCAACTGCCTTTTGTTAATATACAGACCAAATTGAAGCCGATGTTGCATTGCATAACGGCCTCAACTGCCTTTTGTTAATTTAAGCCGATGTTGGATTGCATAACGGCTTCAACTGCCTTTTTTTAATATACAGACCAAATTGAAGCCGATGTTGGATTGCATAACGGCCTCAACTGCCTTTTGTTAATATACAGACCAAATTGAAGCCGATGTTGGATTTCATAACGGCCTCAACTGCCTTTTGTTAATTTAAGCCGATGTTGGATTGCATAACGGCTTCAACTGCCTTTTTTTAATATACAGACCAAATTGAAGCCGATGTTGGATTGCATAACGGCCTCAACTGCCTTTTGTTAATTTAAGCCGATGTTGGATTGCATAACGGCTTCAACTGCCTTTTTTTAATATACAGCCCAAATTGAAGCCGATGTTGCATTGCATAACGGCCTCAACTGCCTTTTGTTAATACACAGACCAAATTCAAGCCGATGTTGGATTTCACAATGGGCTTCATAGTGCTGGGTATTGCCAACCATGCCACGATACGATACAAAGGTCACGATACAATACGTATCGCGATATGGGATAAAGGTACAAAAATTGAAACTTCATCTTCAAAGTAACGATATCTATTTTTGTATGGCTTTATTAATGTGAAATTTGCGGGAAAAGGCGAGGGAGCAGTATCTTGACAAGATTCCCCTCTCTCTAGAGGAGTAGACGGTTGTAGGTAGTCGTTTGACGGATATGGGACAGTATTAGGTGACGAGTTAGCTGGTAAAGCGACTTGAAGCTCCTCGTCTATACCATCATAATGGTCATGATCCTCTTGTTCCGGAAAGTTAGAGATCTGGCTAGTAATAGGTGAATTAACCTTGTAACATTCGGTTGACTGAACACGATACGTTGTGTTACGTAGTTGGGAACCAACGAACTTCCTAACATCACACCACGAACCATCTATAATTGTGACTAGGTACCGCGATCGTGAACAGGACTTATTTCTATCAGATTGCAAATAGACGATGTCACCAACCTGAAGAACACACGGAGCTCGAACACAGTTGGTTCCGGCTTTGGATTTGGTACTATAAGGGTGATTGCTTAGTCTAGCAGCATTTTGAGATGAAATGAGGTCTTTATCGGAAACGGGGATCTGCTCATGAGTGAATTGGTCACGTTGGGTCCATATTTCTCTCGCGGACAATCCTCCATGGCGGATTCGCGTATTCAAGGAGGCAACAACAACAGCAAGTTCTGTCGACGAGATAGGTCCACGACGTGGATCTACACGTAAGATTTCTAATTCCAACTCCTGTATAGCTCGTTCTGCCACTGGATTTTTGTTGGTATTTTTTACCCTTCCGATCTCGATACAAATTCTGTGTTTTCGTAGCAACTTATCATTGACTAGACTCTGAAACCCTGGAGCTGCGTCCACGCGTATAACACATGGTGGGCCGTCTAGGGGGCGTAGTTCAATACATAGGCGGATTAGAGCTTGACGAAGGGTGCAAGCTTTTTCATCTTCTATCAAGCAAGCTGTGGTGAATGAGGAAACACACTCCCTAAGTGTTAGTATCATTTGACGCTCCCTACGCAAGACGTCGGCAGCAAAGCTAATTCCAAGTACTTCTGGTGGAATGGAAGAAGATTGTTCGAGATTAGTTTTAGGAGTTTGCTTCAAGGTGACATGAAGAAGATATTCGTTCGATTGCCTTGTCCATATCAAGGGCGAAATAGTATCGGTGAAGCACCTTTTTCAGTTGATAGGCCGAAGGATGGTTAAGGCGTAAGTGTAAGGCAGCAGGGTTGGTGATTTCTTTGATTTTTTTAAAAAAATCAAAAAAATCGGATTTATTTGATTTAAATCAGATTTTTTTGATTTAAATCAGATTTTTTTGATTTTTTTTAAAACATACACTTAAAAATAACCCAAATGCCCCCCAAGTAGCCTAAATAGGCAGAACATTATCTGCAATTCATTAGCATGCATTAGGTTTTAGTAGAAAATTATCTGGGAATTCCCAGAAAGTTAAAAATGAAAGTTCCCTTTTGAATATTCCAGTTTAAATAATAAGAGCTGCAAAACTGGTGTTTTTATTCAAATCTATGTATATGAAACAATAACTTAGTAGTTAGTTTTAAGAAAAAAAAACATGGTCTTGTTTTGTATTTGTTAAATGGCTGACTGTGAATGCAAAATTAAGAAAAAAATTTGTTCTTTTTAACTTTTTTTATGTTGGTAACATTAGCTGGTCGTATTTAAATGTTGTTGCTGTTTACAGTAGATATGAAGATTTGTTGATTGTTTGTTTAAAATTGTTAAGTTAACTTGTAAGCATAGCCGTAGGAGACAGGGGGACAGGCGGGCACCTGCCCCCTCAAATATTATGTTTTCGGCCAAAAAATCACCCAAATCGGTCAAAATATCATTAAAAATTCGGGCAATAAGTCGGTCTGCCCCACTGTTTAGTCGTGGGCCCCTACGGCTATGTTTGAAAGAATAAAAAGTTGCTTTGAAAAAATCTTTGTCAATGTTTTCCATGGGTTTCAAAGAAAGTGATTTAAATCAATGATTTTTTTAAAAAAATCATGTGATTTAAATCGCGATTTAAATCATGATTTAAATCAACGTGATTTAAATCAGCCAACCCTGTAAGGCAGTGACTAAACCATCCAGAACTTGTCGAGGGACGATAATACATTCGCGTGGAGGTTGCAAAGGGTCAGCATACTTGACAACCAGTATTCCATCCTTAGAAATAGTAGCTACTGCCAGATATCGTTTAATATCCTTTATATTGGTAAGTGTTTTTGATATACGTGTCCCTTGAGACAGATGTGCATGTGTACGTCTAAGATCGGTACATTCTCCTTGTAGGGATCTCCAAGTGCTTCTTGTCGAGAACGGTACGCGAGTTTTGCCTGATAAAATTTCATCCACCTCTACGTTTCGAACGACAGAATCTTCTAGAGTTTCCTCAAAGAAACAAATTTGATATGCATTATCCGTACATTCAGGAGCATTCCTGCTAGAAAAATCAGAGGGAATATTTGCCTCCCCGGCCAAGTGTCCTATGTTTGCTTGAAACTGGCTTACCACGGATAGAAATGTAGATACACGTGGACTGGATGAAAATTCACCGCGACATAATTTGCGATATGAAAGAGTACAAGGTTTACTGTCAGTGAGAATATGGGCTTTATGCTTTGACTGGATGATATATGGACTAAAGTGTTTAACAGCTACGGCAATAGATAAAGCTTCGACCTCACATGGTATCCACGACACTTGGCGAGGTTTCAGCTTTGCACTGAAGAAACCCGCAAGTTTAGTTTTACCATTGCGAACTAGATACAAGGTTGCACCAATCCCTGGATTTTTCACTGCACCGTCTGTTATGATCCATAACTGGTCATCGGGTCGAGGTAATGTAATAGTTTTGTTGGTAGATAAGGATTTCTGTGCCGAGACAAACGAAGCGGTTGTCTCATCAGACCATATAATTTTTTCATTAGATTGACGTCCAGCAACAATATCATCTAAAGGGGCGATTATTGATGAACAATGAGGAAGAACGCGAGATAAAACTTTATATGCACCGATAAACGATCTTAAGGCATATACAGTTGATGGCTGGGGACATGTTGATAAAGTTGCGATTCGATGTGGACTTGCTTGTATAGTACCCTCTTGCCACAGCCATACAAGTATGTTCACACTTCGTGGAGCTATGATCGTTTTGGTTGATGATAACTTCAAGTTATTGGCTTTTAATGCGGTTAACACTGAGAGCCAGTTTTGTTGTAGCTCCTCTGGTGTTGAACCTCCACAATACAGATCATCGGCTAGTTTGGTTACTGTTCCCTTCTCGATTAAGTCACCCAAAACGCGGCACATTAGCTCTTCAAGGGCTGTTTCGCTTCCCGGCATGCCCATTGCAGATCGAGCATATACACGAACTCCGCGATATGGAGTTGCAACACCACAATACCTCATAGAATCATGCGACAGGGGGATTTGATAAAATGCGCTTGAGAGATCTGTAGTAATTAAGTACTTCCATTGGCTGATTTGACGAAGAATGGAGTCAACATCAGGGAGAAGGGACGGTTGTGGCTTACTGTAGCGGCCTACGTCACCAAATGCAGTAACAAGTCTAAATCCTCCCGACGGTTTCTTCACTAGAAAAGAAGGGTTTAGGTATTCTACGTGTACTCCAATGTCCTCTGGGCGCCTAAATACACCTTTCTGTTCCAAGTCATCAAACATGTGTTGTAATTCAGTAAGACGATTACGTGAATACTGTGGTAACCTGCCTTTACGTTGAGGGGGAGGCACAGGGCCCATGTTGACTGTTGCTTGAAACCGTCCAGAAGCACCATTGTAACCATCGCAGACTGGGCTGAAAACGTCGTCAAAGTTTTTCAACATGTTCCGAAACTCAGATCTCGTTTCGGCGTTTAAGATGCTGTGCGGGTCAACTTGTACATTAGTTGAGTGAAGGCTAGAAGGAATCTGCGAACATGCAATCGGTCTTTCCAGGTTATGAGCTTCTTCGTGTATGTCAGGTGTTTATACAGCCCTCACGTCGCAAAAGTGTTCGTATTGTTTCAGAGTTTGTGGAATACCTGATTCATTTGGGATTCGAACTTGTCCGGCTACACATGGGAGTACACAAGGAGTTGGCCACGTGGTAGTTATATCGGTATTTGGGGGTCTTGTGTCCTGACGCGGTTCAATAGCAACATAGTTGTCATCCGCATAATCAGATGGCACATCCAGTTCTAAATATTCACCCGGCCATATTGTTGTTTTCTTGGCTGGAGCTCTCATGACAATGGCCCTTCTGACTGTGTGGGAACCATCGCTTTCCTTCTGGTAATAGGAGATGAATTTACCATCACTGAAAATGATGCGCTTTAGAGCCGGTCTTATAGTGATGTCATTGTATGACATAAAAGGAATCCCTGCAAGAATGTCTACATCTAATTTCTCTACGACCAAGCCTTCAAAATACAAATCTCTGCCCTCTCGTTGAAGTGTAAATTTGCTTTCTCCAAGAATTTTCAGACTTGAAGTTCCATCGGCCTGACGAGCAGATTGTGAGCTTCGTGACATAGGTATGCCATGTTTCCTTACGGTTGTTAACGATATCATATTACCCGTTGCTCCGGAATCAAGGGTAACACGTACACAGAGATGCTTATAAAATGTGTCCATGAAGGGCGATTCTTCAACCTGTACTAATCGAGCAGATGTCCCATATATTGGAGTAGTGGAACTCAAATCTTCAGTTGGCAACGCAATATTGGCACGGTCTTCAGTTTCTGATAAATTGTCGTCGAGGATAAGGGCAATTTGACGAGCCCTGAGGATAAACTTGCGGTCTTTCTCCGGAAGGAATTTGCACTCATTGAGAAAATGCTTACTTGACTCTCGACCCGATGCTACACACAAGGGGCATGACTTATAGGAAGACTGAGAATTGCTTTTCTTTGGAAAATTTGAAATTTGACTTCGCATGACTTGTACGTCTTCAGCGGTACGGATTTCCTCAAGTAGGGAATCGAGAGCCTGTGAGATTTCAGGCTTAATAGAGGCCAGGGTTCTTGATCGCAACTCGGTTCCATAGCGTTGCTTGACTAAGCGGGGTAAGTCTTTATGTAACAATCGTAACCAGGTAAGTACGATCAGATTTTCAACTGTAAGTGAGCATTCTTCATCCTCGTGAATGGCATCGCCATGGTGAGTTATACCGGGGTCTCTCAGGAGAAGATTATCTTCTATAAATGCAGTCAAGCGTTGGTAAAGATCTTCTGGTCTTTCCTCAACTCCTAAACTGATATCGTCAAAATCTAAAAAATGGCTTCCAGTGGACTGAAAACCGTAATGGAAAAACACAGAGCATTTAGGCTTCTAGAACATTTATTGAAGAAGTAAACACGAAGAGCAAAAGCAAGGGAGGTAATTACAAACCAAGGGAGATAACCACAAACTGTGGCCTATGACAATATAAAGCCACAAACATCAATAATACTGGCGTTGGTAATTTGGTTGATAGGAGTGATCCATATCCACGTCTAATAAATATTTTCAAAATAATTTCAACAAACTCGATTAGAAAAAATAGTGAATTGTAAAAAAGATCTACACTTTTTATGAAATGAGAGGTATCGTCAAGTATCGATACACGACCTCGCGATACGATACACGTATCGTGGCATGACGTATCGCGATACATCGATACAACGATATATTGTGCCAACACTAGCTTCAACTGCCCTTTTTTAATATACAGACCAAATTAAAGCCGATGTTGGATTGCATAACGGCTTCAACTGCCTTTTGTTAATATACAGACCAAATTGAAGCCGATGTTGGATTGCATAACGGCTTCAACTGCCTTTTGTTAATTTACAGACCAAATTAAAGCCGATGTTGGATGTCATAACGGCCTCAACTGCGTTTTGTTAATATACAGACCAAATTGAAGCCGATGTTGCATTGCATAACGGCTTCAACTGCCTTTTGTTAATATACAGACAAAATTGAAGCCGATGTTGGATTTCATAACGGCCTCAAATGTGTTTCGTATATATCGGGTGTCACAAAAAAAACGTCCCCCAACTTTGACGCAAAGTATCTCAGCTGCTGATGAGCCGATTTCTTTCAAAATTCTCACAAATTTACTTCAACATGTCCTTGTGCCTTCACCACATCGACCACCAATATCACTCATTTTCCATCCTGATAAACTCTCATCTCATCTAAAGGTACCACTTGAGAAGCGACCATCCTGCATTTCAGTTCCTGTTTAATCGGTGTGTCCCTCTAACCCAAGTGCAGTACCAGGCCCCCGTTTCACTAAGGTACGTAAGTATTTACGTAAGTTTTATACTTACGCTTAACGTAAGTATTTACTTACGGCCGTTTCACTAAAGCATGCGTAAGTAAAAAAAAATACTCAGGTAAAAAATTAGGCGTAAGTATAAAAATACGTGACGTCAAATCAATTAATGATGACGTATATCGTGAAACTTTTCTTCTGTAGTAACTGTTGCAAGTAAAGCTTGAAAAAATGACTAAATATCTGCACTTGTTTAAACAGTAGGCCTATCTGAACACCAAAAACAATTAGAGCCAAAATTCAACCCTCGGGTAACAAGTAAAACGAAACAAGACGCGTGGTTGATGGTTGAAAAGTTATTTACTAAGCAATAAACTGTTAAGGCCTACATTCGCGTAATACGCGTCGTGAAAACGCTAAGAAACCGTATAGAGAATTTCAATATGGTACCTTGTCCACATAGGCGTTTTGTAAAACACGCCCCGCTTTTCCGACGAAGCGTAATACGCTCATAACCTCTCAAGGGGTTTCAAGCGTCTTGGCGTAATACGCGTCCCATTCATTGGTGTGAGCCAGTGTAATTGCATCAAAACTGTGGGCAGTGGGCATATTCAGCGCCATCATTGGCCTAAAATCAGTCATATTCAGAAATCTTCAGTGTTTTATGGCAAGGTTTTCTTGACTTATTTTCTCGTTCATTTTAAATATGAAGTGTTAATGTCAGATGTGTCCGTCATGATAATACATTCCCCTTTAAAAATTACGCATCCAATTCCGTTTATAAATGTGGACATAGTACAATAAAGTGTATTACGCAGCGTAATTTTGAGGTGTATTCCGACGCGTTTTTTGACGCGTATAACGCGATGTAAAGCGCGAATGTGGACACAGACCTTTACCCTATGGCGTGTATGGTCGTATTCAGGTCACAGGTTGGCTGTAAAATTGCATGAATGCGCGGTAGTTTTGAAAAAATTATATTTTTATTGAGTAATAAAAGCAAATGTAAATTATGTAATAAAATGTATCAAACTAAATTTTTTTAACTTATAAATAAAGACTTCTACTAACTTCTAACTTCTAGGCCTAGTTCAGTCTATAAAACTTAGCTTTATCTATTTTGACTTTAAAATGATAAGCAATATCATAGTTAATAAAATATGTTTCCAACCCAAAACGCAATTTAAAACACATTATTTACGTATCGTCTAGGCCTAAGCTATCTATTATTAGACGACGAGATTCAGTATTCTATAAATAAACCACCTGCAGGTCAAATGTAAATTGTTTACCTTAGCCTAGTTACTTTAAGAAAAGCGCGAATGCTATTTGTTAGCGGAACAACGGATTCTTCCACCTCGTTTACCTGCCACAAAAAGTCCTGTCTGGAGAATCTGTGGTTTTATCAATTATTATTATTTAGTCTGGCAACACTACATCTATGATTGAAAGTCACTCTGGCAAGAGAGGGATTCGAGAGTTATGGGCCTTGTGAAAAGGATTGTTAAAACTAGGCTAACTATGGATCTTGATTTGATTTAAATATGAATAAAACATTTTGTATTCAAATAAGCTTATTGATTCTGTACTTGTTGATCATTTTTTTTTATCAGCGTAGGTGTCTAAAACTTGAGTTCGATGGCTAAATACAATACCCTCTCCCTTATAATTAGTCGTCGATTGAATTCTACTAAAACATTGTCGGTAGTTATTTTCTAACGCTAAATCAAACGATGAGTCGCATGAAAACATACTTACGCCAGCTTTTAGTTGGCGTAGGATTTAGGCAACATATTTACGTAAGTAAAAACTTACGCCTTTTAGTGAAACGCAAATTCAACCTACATTTATACTTACGTAAACATTTATACTTACGCACTTAGTGAAACGGGGGCCTGTTTCTTAAGAGAATCCCATACTGTCGGAGTCATTACCATCACCAGTGGAACAAACTGGATGAACAGGAACTGAAGGGCAGGAAGGTTGCTTTTTCGTAGAAAATATCTTAAGATGACATCGGTGAGAGCATTTCAGGATGGAGATGAGTGATATTGATGGTCGATGTGGTGAAAGCGCTTTAGACACAGGTTGAAATATGTAATTTGCTCTGATATTGAATTTTTTTACATCCTTTTTTGTTCGTGGCAGTACTTGTACAATCTTTAGTCGATGACTTTCATATTTTTAGGGTCTGACGAGGATATGTTGAAGTAAATTTGTGAGCATTTTGAAAGAAATCGGCTCATCAGCAGCTGAGATACTTTGCGTCAAAGTTGGGGGCGTTTTTTTTTGGGAAACACCGGATATAGGGACGAAATTGAAGCCGTTGTTGGATTGGATAACGGCTTCAACTGCGTTTTGTTAATATACAGACCAAATTGAAGCCGATGTTGGATTTCATAACGGCCTCAACTGCCTTTTGTTAATATACACATAGCCGTAGGGGACAGGGGGGCTGCCCTCCTAAATACTATGTTTTCGGGCAAAAAATCCACAAAATCGGGCAAAATATAATTAAAATTCGGGCAAAAAGTCAATCTGCCCCCCTGTTGAGTTGTGGGCCCCTACGGCTATGAATATACAGACCAAATTGAAGCCGATGTTGGATTTCATAACGGCCTCAATTGTGTTTTATCTACGTTAGATCAGGTAAGCATCAAAACAATGAGCAGTAGACTTGGTAAGCATTAAAACAACGAACAATGGGTCGGTTAAGCATCAAAACAACGAGCAGTAGACCTGGTAAGCATTAAAACAACAAACAATAGATCAGGTAAGCATTAAAACAACGAGCAGTAGATCAGTTAAGCATGAAAACAATGAGCAGTAGACTTGGTAAGCATTAAAACAACGAGCAGTAGATCAGGTAAGCATTAAAACAACGAGCAGTAGATCAGGTAAGCATCAAAACAACGAGCAGTAGACCTGGTAAGCATTAAAACAACGAACAATAGATCAGGTAAGCATTAAAACAACGAACAATGGGTCGGTTAAGCATCAAAACAACGAGCAGTAGACCTGATAAGCATTAAAACAACGAACAATAGATCAGGTAAGCATTAAAACAACGAGCAGTAGATCAGGTAAGCATCAAAACAACGAGCAGTAGACCTGGTAAGCATTAACGCAACGAACAATGGGTCGGGTAAGCATCAAAACAACGAACAATAGATCAGGTAAGCATCAAAACAACGAACAATAGGTCAGGTAAGCATCAAAACAACGAGCAGTAGACCTGGTAAGCATTAAAACAAAGAACAATAGATCAGGTAAGCATCAAAACAACGATCAGTAGACCAGGTAAGCATTAAAACAATGAACAATATATCAGGTAAGCTTTAAAACAACGAACAATAGGTCAGGTAAGCATCAACACAACGAGCAGTAGATCAGGTAAGCATTAAAACAACGAGCAGTAGATCAGGTAAGCATTAAAACAACGAGCAGTAGATCAGGTACAAGCATCAAAACCATATGCGTACGGGCTGGAGGTGCAGGGGGGGGGGGGGGGGGGCAGTGATTTTCATGAAGGAAATTTAAAAAAATAAAATCGTTCGGAAATGATGTGATCAGGCAGAAGGCGAAAAGTTTTTGGAATTAGGGGTTGGGTGGGGGTCGACTTGTCTGGCAAGTTAGCATTTGTTGTCGGGCAAATTGGTTTTGCCCCCCCCCCCCCCCACTCAACTAACGCCCCGTACGCCTATGATCAAAACAACGAGCAGTAGATCAGGTAAGCATTAAAACAACGAACAATGGGTCGGGTAAGCATCAAAACAACGAGCAGTAGATCTGGTAAGCATCAAAACAACGAGCAGTAGATCAGGTAAGCTTCAATAGAGTAAACTGTGGACCAGGTAAATCCCATTTGAACGAGCTATAGATCAGGGTTTGCCTCAATAGATTGAACAGTAGACCAGGTAAGACTAACGAGCAGTACATCATACTTGTTTTTTGAACTGACTGTAACATGATATATTTGTAATATATACAATACTAACTTTATTTTATTTATTTATTTATTCTGTTGTAGGTTCTGCCTCACCCTGATCACTATAAGGGTTTAAAATTGGTCATATGACATGACGAGTTTTCGTCGCTAATTTTGTTTAGCATTCTGGCCAGTTGTGGATTTATATAATTTTTTGATAATTGTTAGATATGTACGGCTAAAATAGAGCTGTAGGATTAAGAAAATGCCCGCCAAAAAATCTGCCCACCCCCATATAAGAGAATAAAAAATTGGCCATGTGGAGTCTTCGTCTTTGGCCAGTCGGTCCGCCGTATTGAATTTCGCTCACTGGCCAGTACTCGATTTAAGCCTGAAGATTTCCCATTTTTTTTTTAATTAATGTCTTAAGTAGTATCCGATGTAAACACATTCCATCAAAAAATCTGCCCAACCCCCATCACTATAAATAAGGGAAGAAAAAATTGGCTATGACGAGTCTTCGTCTCTAATTTTGTTTAACCTACTGGCCAGTAACGGATTTAGGCCTGAAGCAGGCCCGTAACTAGGGGGGCGGAGGGGGGGGGGGGCTGAGCCCCCCCCCCCCCCCCCCCCCTGCAAATCCTCGAGCCCCCCTATTCGCCAAAATCGTGATGTTTTTTTTTTAAAGCAAAGATTTTCATCAGCTTTTCATTTTGTTTAATCATACCTTTATAGTTTTTTTGAATCATTAATTTGAATATTCCCCTTTGGTTCGAGCAGCGCTGTTAGTGAGTGTAGTTTTTCTGTGCTCACGAGAATTGACAGGCCAACTAGACCTCCATAAACTAGGAGGTCAGTGTTGCAACCTCGACAAGCTAATCTCGTTCTCTTGGCATATAAACGCCAACTTACTGAGAAAATAGATTTAGAAGAATTTGCTGATCGTTTCAGTGTGATCCACCCCAGGCTTTTGTTGAATTAATTAAGTTGTGTTGTGTTCATAGATGTATCTTCGTCTAAAGATGGGTTCCCTTATTTTCATTTTTGAAAATTAAAATGCTAATACTTATATGAATAGAAAGTAGAGTTTTTCCAATGACTTGGAAAAATACCAGTTTTGTGTCCATAATTAATTCATAATTAAGAGAATTGCCAGCAGAATTTCAATCGTCTGGCAGACAGAATGGTCTAGTAGGTAACAATATATTTTCCCCATGGCGTCATTATTTTTTTGTATCACTGTACTGTAGTGATAATAAGTCTTCATAGATAATATTGCATGATATAACTAGATTCGTACCAATAAGTCATAATCTCTTGATAGTATGATCCTTTACTTTTCTTGACAAGTATGACAGTTCAACATAGTGCCCCCTGAGAATTCTGTGCGCCCCCCTTGACTACATAGGCTGGTTACGGGCCTGGGCCCCGTTCCACTAAAGTGCGTAAGTTTACGCAAAAGAATTTGACTTACGCATATCTTACGTGAAATCTTACGCCTGTTTCACTAAGCAACTTACGAAGTTCTTAGCTACGCAAGTTATCACGCGCGTAATCGACAACATTGTTTTGACGAATTTACCTCTTTATTTCATCAAAAAACAGCAAAGAAATATGTATTATAACACTTTAGAGCCCACCAAACACTTTAAAACCGTCTTTAGTGATGAAAATTTACGACTTCATCCTCAAAATGGCGGTATGATTTTCGAAGCGTGAAATGACGTCAACATGACATTTACGACGTCATAGTAACTAATGTTTGACGGTCGGAAAACTGAAAGCTCAAAATGACAAAAATAGGTCAAATAATACTGAAAAAACGTGAAAAACATTCAAAATTTTAATATTTATGATTTCACAAAACAAAAAAAGCAGAGATTCATTTATTTTCAAGCATTTCTTGGTCTAAGAAAAAAGTTACGACAGGGTGTAGCTGTCTTAAAGTTACGCAAAAATTTACGAAGATTATTGACGTAAGAATCTTAGTGAAACGCAAATTTTGGGATTTTTCTTACGTAAGTCAGACTTAAGACAATTTTGGACTTAAGAAGTTTAGTGGAACGGGGGCCTGGCCTGAAGGTATAATTTTTTGATAATTTTTAGATATGTATGGCTAAAATTGAGCAGTAGGATTAAGAAAATGCCCAATCCGCCAAAACACTGGCTCACTGGCCAGTACTCGATTTAAGTCTTAAGATTTTTAAATTTTGGGAATTTGCATTTATTAATGTCTTAAATGGATTATGTTCACTAACTGTTCGACCAAAAAAACGTTCGGTCCTCAATATTGGATTTCTCTCACTGGCCAGTACGCGATTTAGGCCTAAAGATGTTTTTTTTTTAATTGTTTTATATCAATGGCTTAGTTAGATGGTACTGTAGTGTCCGAAATAAACAAATTCCATCAAAAAATCTGCCCCACCCAAACACTGTAAGGAAATAAAATATTGGCCATGTAGAGTCTCCTTATTTGACTGATCGGTTTGCCACACTGGATTTTGCTCACTGGCCAGTAATAGATTTTAGGCCGAAAATTTTAAAATGTTTCTAATTTTTTACTACTAGATGGCACTATGTAGCATAGACATCTTATGATATCTAGGCTATGCTATGTAGGCTCAGAATCCAGATGTAAACACGGTCCATCGAAAAATCTGCCCTACCCCAATCTCCATAGAGAAACCATAAATTGACATTGTTAAATCGGTTTTAAGCCTAACCAATTACGTCAAAAGATCAACCCCACCCTCATCACTATAGAAGAGAAAGAACGTTTGAAAAACAATACTTTCGTTTTATGATTTTATTACAATTACAAACATTCCTTAAAATTAGTTTACTTGAATTACAATAAATTCGTTTTTTGTTGTTATTACCAGAATTACAATAAGTCCAAATTTTTAGTGTAGCCATTGACCATTTTCGACATTGCCATTTCTAAAAGATCTTCTTCTGCAAAATGTTTAGAATTTTATCTAACCGTTTGTTGTTAAACGTAAGTTGTCAATTTCATTACTTTCTGACTGACAACTAGAATTGTGTTGTGTTTGTAAAGTTTTTTTTTAGTTTAGTCACAATTTTGAGACCACAGCACGTGTAGCGAAGCTGAGCTCACATATTCTCGAAGTCGGAGTGACGTAATTATCACGTGACGTACAAGCCGCCATCTTGGTTTGGGGGTAAACGGATCACAGCTGTCATTTTTTCTTCTTTTAATTCGATACTGTAATTTTCAACACGTTTATGAACTTTTCCCCTCCATAATGAATTTACACCTGTATAGCGAAAGTAAACCTCCTGTTGTCACAGTACGTTATGCAGCAAAACTTAATTTAATCGGCATTGATGAAAGCTGTTCTTGCAAGATCAGCCGACAGGTGCACTGACCAGGGGCGGACTGGGCCGCATGGCCACATGGCTAAAGCCCTGCGGGCCGGTGTGCACGGGGCCGGTTTGTAAAAAATGACAAAAAAAATAATATTTTGAAAAAAAAAAAAGAAATTTCAAAAGAAAGTGGCCGAAATCCGCTGGAGGCGCTCGGAAATCACGTTTATGGCAGTCATTTTTCAATTTTTAGGGGGGAGGACCCCTTAAGCAGTGGCGGATCCAGGGGGCGTAGAGGGCATACCCCCCCCTCCTTTACTTTGTCTTCTTTTTTTTTTTAAGAATGGGGAGAATACGAAATCAAAAATGTTTAACCCATTAACGTTTGCTATAAAACATACATATGGTCCACGTCAAAAACCGTTAAATTAGTACAATTTTTACTTATTCTAAGTTTTTAAGCCAAAAAAAGGTCAAAAAAATTTTCGCCTCGATTCGCTCGGCCAAGATTTACATCTACGCCCCCCCTTTGCAAAAACGTGGATCCGCCCCTATTAAGCCCCTACGCTCGGGGTCGTGCTTTGCCCGACACACTTAAGTGGGCCGGTCAATGGGAAAAAAACCATGGCCACGATACGGCCCCAGTCCGCCCCTGGCACTGACACAGTGACTGACTAAAGTGGATCTACGATCTTCAGCAGATTCAGAAATGGCCGGCCGTTGATTACGTCACCACGTAAGTTTATAATCTACAAATTTGTTTACATTGACAGAAGTCAAAATCCTGTGTGGCCATCCATGGGCCGATTCATTTTTTAGTTTCAAAGCAAAGCCTAGTCAGATAAAACCTGCTGTTGAGCGGGTAAGCAAAGCCCAACGAATATTGCTGTTGTTTTCCTGTCCCTCAAAAAAATAAGCCTACATATTATGATGAATATGATGTTTCTTGTTTAATCTTTAGATTCAACACAGATTGTAAAGATATACATAAAAGTTTTAAGTAGGTAAAACAAATAATGAAATATGTATACTTTTGCAGATGGTTGTGCAGGAGTGTTTCCTTAAAGTCAAAGTTATTGATATGTAAAGATGATCAAATTACAAGGTATGTATTTCTCAATCAAATAAAATCTATATTATACCTTTTAGTGGAAGGTGCTATGTATTTAGCAGTTTATTTTTTCAAGTTAAATATCATTTACTACAGAGTCATTACAAGCATTAACCAACCAGGCTTCTTGTTTATTAAGAGACAGTATACATGTTCTTGACAATGTAATTATTTCTTGTAGGTAAGCTTAAAAAGGCAATCTCAATTTATATTTTGCATGAAGTCTTAATAAATTCAATATTACCTTGCATATATTGTCTTTATCTTGCAAACAAATTATCAAGATTTCCATGTGTTACAATTGTCATTAATATGCAAATGTGATTTAAGATTTTTGACTATTTTTATAATTACATGGCTTAAGTTTTTTCTTGAATGATTTATTGGATTTTACATACATGAAAGCTTGATTCAGGGAATACAACTACTAACTGAAGTTTGAGTTATATGCTTAACAAGATTCTTGGAGTATACTGCTCTTGACAAATTACTTTTGATTATTTCAGAATCCTGCAAGAACAGACAGAGGATAACTCAAGAAGAATTTAATTGGAGTCTTAATAAATTAATATATTGAAGGGTTTGATCACAAATCACTACAGGCACAGCAGGGCCAAGTGCTGCAGCACAGGGAAGTGTTCACAGCCATGATTTGATTTGAGAAATAAGGGTTTATATAATGATTTTCAAACGAATTTTGTAGCCAAACCACAAGCCTGTGATGCTTTTGTATAGCACTAAAAATTTTGATCTACAAAAAAGTAAAAGTACAATGCTCTTTTTGATTTCATGTAATACTGTTGTTTAAAAACTATATTCTGATGTCTTCTATAATTGAAGATATGGATATAAGCTATACCAGATTATAGCTAATATGACAATATGTCAAATATTTTTATCTCCTTGTCCAGGCAAAATTTTACTAACTTTCAAGGCCAAAGGAACACTTTTTAACAGTGAGAGGATGAAGCTTTGCTTTGGAATGTCTTTTTTATGATAAAGAATAATATATTCCTTCAGAGCATATAATGTAATGGTTAGTGTGCTAGCCTTGTTAATTTGAATAACCCTTACACTGTACAGTCAATATTATTTTTATTACTAAAGTAATAGTACAAATGTATCATTGTTACACAAATGTGATGAAAATGTGTGTTATAGGTTGACCGTATTTTATTTTATAAAACCAATTTAAACTTTTTCTGAATGTTCCAAAATAACGTTTCTTCAAAATGTTTCTGAAACACTTGTTTGCTTGATCACTAGTGTTGGTTTGTTTCTAGGAGTATAATCAGCATGACATGGTCTGTTAAATAAGCAGCCTACAAAGAAGAAATGGAAATTGAAAACTAACAACACTTATAATAAAAATAAATTTTAAAAAATTTTCAGCTTATGAATTTTTTTTTTGTTGATGGGTCAATGACTTCACCATCCAAAATCAACACCTGAAATGCAGTTCCCCTTTTAATCTACTCTCTGGCCGCAGTGTGGTCTGAATTGATTTTGTTTTTCTTGTCATAAATATTCAAAATATGGTTGTCAATTGCATGGCATGTGTCTTGGGTCCATGAAAATATAAGCTTATGGTTTAAAAATTTTCAATATGAAATAAATAAACTTTCCTCCTAGAAATTTCTCTTGAAATTGACCCACATTTAGGACTGAAAAATCTATTTACAAATAAATATTTTTTTTACAGGTGTCATTTTCATCAACCCAAAGACAATCTAAGATTCTCAGAATTAAATTGGGGTTAATATTTCAATTCATTAAAAAATAATAGGTAAAATGCGATTCATATAGTTCCTCCTGCATGCAGGCCTATTCCGTGTTCAGTGGACTTGGAGACAATGTCAACCTCCTGGAGACAATATTATCTTGGTTAACCTATTTTATCAAATTTCCATTTTGATCTTGCTAGGCCTAGTCAAGAAAATATTTAATTGACTATATTATAGGCCCTATGGCCACAATCTGACAATTTTTTAGGCCTTTTTATTTGTTTCAAGTCATTCTGGATAATAAAGTTTAAAGAACAAAATGACACAACAGAAATGAAATGAACGGAACACACATAAATTAAGCGGAATGTGGCTTCCAAAGTTTATTGGTGTCACACCTTCCCCCAACGGGTACTTGTTTTGTACTGTAGACTGTAGGCCTACTGTGTAGTTCGGTTTATCGCCCCAATTCATCAATGGGAATGGTGTAAAACTGCCTGTCTGTTTTCTTCTTCTTGTTTGTTGTTCAGCCGGGAACACAAACTATTTCGGCATACCCCAAAAATGGTCTTCGATGGCTTAAAACTCCAATTACGTGTTAACGTCATATTTGACAGCTTTCCCCCAAACCAAGATGGCGGCTTTGTTTACAACAAAAATCACGTGATGATTGCCCGGATGTCCGACTTCGAGAATCCCTTGCCGCCCTTGAAAAACGGTTTTCACCAGTTTTCCTGTAAGTACTAGGTCTGCTACTCTCTGGCCACAATGAGCTCAGAATCGCGTTTTGTCCATTATTGCAGGGCGTACTTCGTCTACTGCTTTGTTTTCGTATTGATTATTATTTTTTTTTTCGTCGAGTGTTCGGCCTATTTTTTGGAAATGGTAACATGTACCGGTACGGAAAAACGGATTTCATGACGTTTTCTAACTCTTGACTCATTAAAACATAGGCTTGCGGCAAGTCTCGCAAGCGTATACGCCCACCAGCAGCTTGATAAAGAGGTAAATGTGAGCACCAAAACAAACGCGATATCAGAGTTTTATGCCATAAAAATTATCGCATCGTCATTAAATTCAATAGTGCACATATTCATAATGATATTGAAACACATACAAAATATCTAAAGGATCCATGGAGAATTGCAGCCTGTAGAGTGAGCACGAGCAAAAAAACCAAACGTGATATCTCGAAAGAAAATCATCGAATCATCACCAAATTCAATAGTGCACATCTTCATAATAATATTGACACACATACAAAATATCAAAAGGATCCATGAAGAATTGTTGCCTGTAGAGTGAGCACAAGCAAAAAAACCAACGAGATATCAGAGTTTTACGCGATATCTCGGAAGAAAATCATCGAATCATCACCAAATTCAATAGTGCACATCTTCATTATGATATTGACACACATACAAAATATCAAAAGGATCCATGAAGAATTCTAGCCTGTAGAGTGAGCACGAGCAAAAAATACAAAAAAAAAAACGCAATATCAGAGTTTTACGCGATATCTCGAAAGAAAATCATCGAATCATCACCAAATTCAATAGTGCACATCTTCATAATAATATTGACACACATACAAAATATCAAAAGGATCCATGAAGAATTGTTGCCTGTAGAGTGAGCACAAGCAAAAAAACCAACGAGATATCAGAGTTTTACGCGATATCTCGGAAGAAAATCATCGAATCATCACCAAATTCAATAGTGCACATCTTCATTATGATATTGACACACATACAAAATATCAAAAGGATCCATGAAGAATTCTAGCCTGTAGAGTGAGCACGAGCAAAAAAACAAACGCGATATCAGAGTTTTACGCGATATCTCGGAAGAAAATCATCAAATCATCACCAAATTCAATAGTGCACATCTTCATAATAATATTGACACACATACAAAATATCAAAAGGATCCATGAAGAATTGTTGCCTGTAGAGTGAGCACAAGCAAAAAAAATGAACGCGATATCAGAGTTTTACGCGATATCTCGGAAGAAAATCATCGAATCATCACCAAATTCAATAGTGCACATCTTCATAATGATATTGACACACATACAAAATATCAAAAGGATCCATGAAGAATTGTAGTCTGTAGAGTGAGCACGAGGTAAATGTGAACGGACGGATGGACCGACAGGGGTAACCGCAATATACGCCCATACTATCGTGTGGGCGTATAAAAATGAATGTAAAACGAAATTTTTCTGAGCAACATTAAGCGACATTAGCAACAAACATAAAATGGACTCCAGAGAACGTATTTATCAACCGATTTTGCATGAATTACCTTCATCGTATTTCTTGTTAGAAGGGACAAATAAGGCCATATATAAAAAAAATAAGTGGTTAGCATCCTTTTCTTCTCCATTTTCAGGGGAGGGCGTGTTTTTTTTGTTGTTTTTTTTTTAAACATTTAATTACGGAATTGCGCATGCGCAGATACTAAAGTTTCGTTTCGTATATATATACAGTCAGATTTTTAAAGGCTTTGATACAGTTTTATGGCTTCGTGGATGGATAGTAGATAGCACAATGAAAGAAGATATCGACTGCTTTCCGACTTATCCGTTTTTTATACGCCCACATGAAATGGGGGGCGTATATTGTCGTCACCCATGTCCGTCCGTCCGTCCGTCCGTCCGGCGGTCCGTCCGTCCGTCCGTCGGTCCGTCCGTCCACAATTGCTCGTAAACACTCTACAGGTCACAATTCTTGACGGATTTTGACGAAACTTAATGGTAATGTTTATTTCCGCCCAAGGATGAACCCTATTGAAAATCAGCAAAATCGGAAAATATTTACTATGAATTACTGCCCTTGTTCTTAAAAACGCGTTCGATTTTTAGCTCGTAAACACTCTACAGGTCACAATTCTTGACAGATTTTGACGAAACTTAATGGTAATGTTTATTACCGCCCAAGGATGAACCCTATTGAAAATCAACAAAATCGGAAATATGTACTATGAATTATTGCCCTTGTTCTTAAAAACTTGTTCGATTTTTAGCTTGTAAACACTCTACAGGTCACAATTCTTAACAGATTTTAATGAAACTTGCTGGTAATGTTTATTACCACCCACTGATGAACCCTATTGAAAATCAACAAAATCGAAAAATATTTACTATGAATTATTGCCCTTGTTCTTAAAAACGCATTTGATTTTTGGCTCGTAAACACTCTACAGGTTGCAATTCTTGACTGATCTTGACGAAACTTAATGGTAATGTTTATTACCGCCCAAGAATGAACTCTATTGAAAATCAGCAAAATCGGAAAATATTTACTATGAATTATTGCCCTTGTTCTTAAAAACGCGTTCGATTTTTTGCTCGTAAACACTCTACAGGTCACAATTCTAGACGGATTTTGACAAAACTTAATGGTAATGTTTATTACCGCCCAAGGATGAACCCTATTGAAAATCAGCAAAATTAAAAAATATTTACTATGAATTATTCCCCTTGTTCTACAAAACGCTTTCAATTTTTGGCTTGTAAACACTCTACAGGTCACAATTCTTGACGGATTTTTATGAAACTTGCTGATAATGTTAATTTCCGCCCAAGGATGAACCCTATAGAAAATCATCAAAATCTAAAAATATTTACTATGAATTATTCCCCTTGTTCTACAAAACGCTTTCAATTTTTGGCTTGTAAACACTCTACAGGTCACAATTCTTGACGGATTTTTATGAAACTTGCTGATAATGTTAATTTCCACCCAAGGATGAACCCTATAGAAAATCAGAAAAATCAAAAAATATTTTCTATGAATTATTGTACTTGCTCTTAAAAATGCGTTCGATTTTTGGCTCGTTAACACTCTACAGGTCACAATTCGTAACGGATTTTGATGAAACATACTGATAATGTTTATTACCGCCCAAGGATGAACCCTACTGAAAATCAGCAAAATAAAAAAATATTTACTATGAATTATTGCTCTTGTTCTTGAAAACATGTTCAATTTTTAGCTCATAAACACAGGACAATACTAGACAGATTTTGGAGAAACTTGATGTGAATGTTCTTAATCACTTTTGTTGTAACTGTCAAATATATTTGTTTAAAGTCAAAGCCAGTGGCCCAGTGGGCGTATATTACCTTGCCTGGCAAGCTATGTTATAATGCTTTCGGCGATTTTTTAAAGAGCCACGTGCGGTATTTTTGGGAGTCGTTTTGGGCCTTTGTTATATGTAAATAGTCTTCAGAAGTACTCAAGCTATAAGAAAATCGCAAAATACCTTCAAATATATCTCAAACTAAAAAATTCGCGTTTATTTTTTTTTCTTTCATTGCTGTACGCGGCTGGTCTCCAGCCTGTGTGAAAATTGTGTGTCTTGTTGACCAAGTCTACAATTCAAAATACGGTATGCTTGTGTGGGCCTGTACAGTAGTCTGGATGACCTGACCCGCGCTGTTGCACCACGGGAATAACTTATTTGTTATTAAGATGGCGGGACACTCAATGTGTAGTAGGGCATTGGGACTTTCAAACACGGATAATTAAGGATACACATGGATTTGAAGGCTCAAATTTCAACGGTAAGCTCTGTAGACTATTTCTAATTAGCTAAGTTAAAGATTTCACATCTTTGCGACAGTCGGATGATTGTCCGAAACAAATACCGCAAGTAGCTCTTTAAATTATTTTTTTGAAAATAAAAAATAAAAATTTTTTGAGCCGGGGGGATATTTCGATGGCGGGCGGGGATGCTAACCGGCTTCTTTTTTATACGCCCAAACGATAGTATGGGTGTATATTGCGGTTACCCCTGTCGGTCCGTCCGTCCGTTCACATTTACCTCGTGCTCACTCTACAGACTACAATTCTTCATGGATCCTTTTGATATTTTGTATGTGTGTCAATATCATTATGAAGATGTGCACTATTGAATTTGGTGATGATTCGATGATTTTCTTCCGAGATATCGCGTAAAACTCTGATATTGCGTTCGTTTTTTTGCTCGTGCTCACTCTACAGGCAACAATTCTTCATGGATCCTTTTGACAGACCAACCCAAACACCGTCGGACCGTCGGTCATGACCGGTAAAAAAATTGAAGGTCCACCTATTTCTTGTGATCTACAGGACCGGATGTCCTGTGAAATTTTTTTTCATAGGCAGTGTTAAAATTAAGAGAAATATGCTGCTAAAACAAACAACATTCAATTCCTCTTCTGGTCAAAATCTACCGCTTTTTATACGCCCACACATAAATGTGGGCGTATATTGTAGTCGCCCATGTCTGTCTGTCTGTCTGTCTGTCTGTCTGTCTGTCTGTCTGTCTGTCTGTCTGTCTGTCTGTCCACAATTGTTGTGAACACGATAGAGAGCTGATTTCTTGATGGATTTTGATAAAACTTGCTGTGAGTGTTTATAATTATCCAAGGAAGAAGCCTATTGAAAATCAGACAAATCGAAAAATATTTGATGGGTTATTGCCCTTGTTTTTGAAAATACTTTGTGAACACGATAGAGAGCTGGTTTCTTGATGGATTTTGATGAAACTTGGTGTGAGTGTTTGTCATGACCTTGGGATTAACCCTATTGAAAATCAGAAACATCGGTAAATATTTTATGAGTTATTGCCCCTGTTCTTTAAAACGTGTTAATTTTATAGCCCGTAACGCTTTCAAAGTTGTGAACACAATAGAAAGCTGGTTTCTTGATGGATTTTGATAAAACTTGCTGTGAGTGTTTATAATCATCCAAGGAAGAAGCCTATTTAAAATCAGACAAATCAAAAAAAATTGATGGGTTATTGCCCTTGTTTTTATACGCCCACTCGAAAGATGGGCGTATATTGTAATCACCCTGTCGGTCCGTCGGTCCGTCGGTCCGTCCGTTCACATTTAGTTCGTGCTCACTCTACAGGCTACAATTCTTTATAGATTCTTTTGATTTTGATATTGTGGGTCAATGTCATTATGAAGATGATCCCTATTGATTTTCGTGATGATCGGATAATTTTTCACGGAAATATCGTGTCCGACTTGACGCTTCACTGTATTAGCTATACTGTGCATCTCGTGCTCACTCTACAGGCTCCAATTCTTTATAGATTCTTTTAATTTTGATATTGTGGGTCAATGTCATTATGAAGATGATCCCTATTGATTTTCGTGATGATCGGATAATTTTTCACGGAAATATCGTGTCCGACTTGACGCTTCACTGTATTAGCTATACTGTGCATCTCGTGCTCACTCTACAGGCTTCAATTCTTTACAGATTCTTTTGATTTTGATTTTATGGGTCAATGTCATTATGAAGATGATCCCTATTGATTTTCGTAATGAACGGATAATTTTTCACAGAAATATCGTGTCCGACTTGACGTTTCACTCTATTAGCTATATTGAGCATCTCGTGCTCACTCTACAGGCTTCAATTCTTTACCGATTCTTTTGATTTTGATTTTATGGGTCAATGTCATTATGAAGATGATCCCTATTGATTTTTGTGATGATCGGATAATTTTTCACGGAAATATCGTGTCCGACTTGACGTTTCACTCTATTAGCTATACTGTGCATCTCGTGCTCACTCTACAGGCTTCAATTCTTTACAGATTCTTTTGATTTTGATTTTATGGGACAATGTCATTATGTAGATGATCCCTATTGATTTTTATACGCCCACTCGAAAGATGGGCGTATATTGTAATCACCCTGTCGGTCCGTCGGTCCGTCGGTCCGTTCACATTTAGTTCGTGCTCACTCTACAGGCTACAATTCTTTATAGATTCTTTTGATTTTGATATTGTGGGTCAATGTCATTATGAAGATGATCCCTATTGATTTTCGTGATGATCGGATAATTTTTCACGGAAATATCGTGTCCAACTTGACGCTTCACTGTATTAGCTATACTGTGCATCTTTTGCTCACTCTACAGGCTACAATTCTTTATAGATTCTTTTGATTTTGATATTGTGGGTCAATGTCATTATGAAGATGATCCCTATTGATTTTCGTGATGATCGGATAATTTTTCACGGAAATATTGTGTCCGACTTGACGCTTCACTGTATTAGCTATACTGTGCATCTCGTGCTCACTCTACAGGCTTCAATTCTTTACTGATTCTTTTGATTTTGATTTTATAGGTCAATGTCATTATGAAGATGATCCCTATTGATTTTCGTGATGATCGGATAATTTTTCACGGAAATATCGTGTCCGACTTGACGCTTCACTGTATTAGCTATACTGTGCATCTCGTGCTCACTCTACAGGCTACAATTCTTTATAGATTCTTTTGATTTTGATATTGTGGGTCAATGTCATTATGAAGATGATCCCTATTGATTTTCGTGATGATCTGATAATTTTTCACGGAAATATCGTGTCCAACTTGACGCTTCACTGTATTAGCTATACTGTGCATCTCGTGCTCACTCTACAGGCTACAATTCTTTATAGATTCTTTTGATTTTGATATTGTGGGTCAATGTCATTATGAAGATGATCCCTATTGATTTTCGTGATGATCGGATAATTTTTCACGGAAATATTGTGTCCGACTTGACGCTTCACTGTATTAGCTATACTGTGCATCTCGTGCTCACTCTACAGGCTTCAATTCTTTACAGATTCTTTTGATTTTGATTTTATAGGTCAATGTCATTATGAAGATGATCCCTATTGATTTTCGTGATGATCGGATAATTTTTCACGGAAATATCGTGTCCGACTTGACGCTTCACTGTATTAGCTATACTGTGCATCTCGTGCTCACTCTACAGGCTACAATTCTTTATAGATTCTTTTGATTTTGATATTGAGGGTCAATGTCATTATGAAGATGATCCCTATTGATTTTCGTGATGATCAGATAAATTTTCACGGAAATATCGTGTCCGACTTGACGCTTCACTGTATTAGCTATACTGTGCATCTCGTGCTCACTCTACAGGCTACAATTCTTTATAGATTCTTTTGATTTTGATTTTATGGGTCAATGTCATTATGATGATGATCCCTATTGATTTTTGGTATGATCGGATAATTTTTCACGGAAATATCGTTTCCGACTTGACGTTTCACTCTATTAGCTATATTGAGCATCTCGTGCTCACTCTACAGGCTTCAATTCTTTACCGATTCTTTTGATTTTGATTTTATGGGTCAATGTCATAATGTAGATGATCCCTATTGATTTTCGTGATGATCGGATAATTTTTCACTGAAATATCGTGTCCAACTTGACGCTTCACTGTATTAGCTATACTGTGCATCTCGTGCTCACTCTACAGGCTACAATTCTTTATAGATTCTTTTGATTTTGATATTGAGGGTCAATGTCATTATGAAGATGATCCCTATTGATTTTCGTGATGATCAGATAAATTTTCACGGAAATATCGTGTCCGACTTGACGCTTCACTGTATTAGCTATACTGTGCATCTCGTGCTCACTCTACAGGCTTCAATTCTTTACAGATTCTTTTGATTTTGATTTTATGGGTCAATGTCATTATGATGATGATCCCTATTGATTTTTGGGATGATCGGATAATTTTTCACGGAAATATCGTTTCCGACTTGACGTTTCACTCTATTAGCTATATTGAGCATCTCGTGCTCACTCTACAGGCTTCAATTCTTTACCGATTCTTTTGATTTTGATTTTATGGGTCAATGTCATAATGTAGATGATCCCTATTGATTTTCGTGATGATCGGATAATTTTTCTCTGAAATATCGTGTCCAACTTGACGTTTCACTTTATTAGCTATATTGTGCATCTCGTGCTCACTCTACAGGCTTCAATTCTTTACAGATTATTTTGATTTTGATTTTATGGGTCAATGTCAGTATGAAGATGATCCCTATCGATTTGCGTGATGATCGAATAATTTTTCACCGGAATATCATGTCCGACTGGACGTTTCACTCTATTAGCTATATTGTGCATCTCTTGCTCACTCTACAGGCTTCAATTCTTTACAGATTCTTTACAAATTCTTTTGATTTTGATTATGTGTGTCAATGACATTATAAAGATGATCCCTATTGATTTTTGTGATGATCGGATAATTTTTCACGGATGTATCGTGTCTAACTGTCTTGACAATGTGTTAATAAGTGTTAATTCAGTTTATATTCACAGTTCTTTCTTTCAACTAAATGTGAATGGGCAACAAACAAACACTCACACTTACAATCAAAGCTATCTGTGGGCGTATGTTATCTTGCCTGGCAAGCTATATTCATAATGATCGGATAATTTTTCACTGAAATATCGTGTCCAACTTGACGTTTCACTCTATTAGCTATATTGTGCATCTCGTGCACACTCTACAGGCTTCAATTCTTTACAGATTATTTTGATTTTGATTTTATGGGTCAATGTCAGTATGAAGATGATCCCTATCGATTTTCGTGATGATCGGATAATTTTTCACCGGAATATCGTGTCCGACTTGACGTTTCACTCTATTAGCTATATTGTGCATCTCTTGCTCACTCTACAGGCTTCAATTCTTTATAGATTCTTTTGATTTTATGGGTCAATGTCATTATGAAGATGATCCCTATTGATTTTTCACGGACATATCGTGTCTAACTGTCTTGACAATGTGTTAATAAGTGTTAATTCAGTTTATATTCACAGTTCTTTCTTTCAACTAAATGCGAATGGGCAACAAACAAACACTCACACTTACAATCAAAGCTATCAGTGGGCGTATGTTACCTTGCCTGGCAAGCTATATTTGAAAATACTTTGTGAACACGATAGAGAGCTGGTTTCTTGATGGATTTTGATGAAACTTGGTGTGAGTGTTTGTCATGACCTTGGGATTAACCCTATTGAAAATCAGAAACATCGGTAAATATTTTATGAGTTATTGCCCCTGTTCTTTAAAACGTGTTAATTTTATAGCCCGTAACGCTTTCAAAGTTGTGAACACAATAGAGAGCTGGTTTCTTGATGGATTTTGATAAAACTTGCTGTGAGTGTTTATAATCATCCAAGGAAGAAGCCTATTTAAAATCAGACAAATCAAAAAAAATTGATGGGTTATTGCCCTTGTTTTTGAAAATACTTTGTGAACACGATAGAGAGCTGGTTTCTTGATGGATTTTGATGAAACTTGGTGTGAGTGTTTGTCATGACCTTGGGATTAACCCTATTGAAAATCAGAAACATCGGTAAATATTTTATGAGTTATTGCCCCTGTTCTTTAAAACGTGTTAATTTTATAGCCCGTAACGCTTTCAAAGTTGTGAACACAATAGAGAGCTGGTTTCTTGATGGATTTTGATAAAACTTGCTGTGAGTGTTTATAATCATCCAAGGAAGAAGCCTATTTAAAATCAGACAAATCAAAAAAAATTGATGGGTTATTGCCCTTGTTTTTGAAAATACTTTGTGAACACGATAGAGAGCTGGTTTCTTGATGGATTTTGATGAAACTTGGTGTGAGTGTTTGTCATGACCTTGGGATTAACCCTATTGAAAATCAGAAACATCGGTAAATATTTTATGAGTTATTGCCCCTGTTCTTTAAAACGTGTTAATTTTATAGCCCGTAACGCTTTCAAAGTTGTGAACACAATAGAGAGCTGGTTTCTTGATGGATTTTGATAAAACTTGCTGTGAGTGTTTATAATCATCCAAGGAAGAAGCCTATTGAAAATCAGACAAATCGAAAAATATTTGATGGGTTATTGCCCTTGTTTTTGAAAATACTTTGTGAACATGATAGAGAGCTGGTTTCTTGATGGATTTTGATGAAACTTGGTTTGAGTGTTCATAATCACCCAAGGATGAACCCTATTGAAAATTAGAAGAATTGAAAAATATTTCATGGGTTATTGCCCTTGTTAACTTGTAGTTGTAAACACTAAAAAATCGTTCAATTTTGTAAACATTCTTGATGGCACAGTTTTTGACAGATGTTTCATTTACTGATAGTTCTTGTCGACCTCCCGGACGACTTGGCTGCCATTACAAAAGTGGGCGTATTACGATGGGGCATCGCTATTTTTCATTTTTTCGAAAGCATAATTTTTACGGGACCTACCGTTTTCCAATGTCCAAATTCTTTACCATAAATCAATTAGAAATCAATCATTATTAAATATTGATTGCCCATAACAAGTGTTAATCTCATCATGTAACAAGATTATCATTGTCTTATTAATTAATCCCCTAATTAAGATGATAATTTTATCTATTTTCACACGACAATTGGCATTTTAAGCACACCATAACACGTGACATATGTTTATAACATCCGGGTATTTCTACTTTCATTTTTATTATCGAAATTTTACAGTAGCCTAATATTTACCACAAAACGACATTTTGAAGCCTTTTGAAGCTTTCATATTGCTATGATAACATTCAATCATCAATATGACGTTAGTCAACATCGTTTAGCAAGTCTTTCCATTATCGGTAGATTATTATGCGAGACTAGAAGTACAAATTTAATGTACCTGTAACTTCGTTTCATAAAATCGGTGTATTTTTTTAATGTAGCCTGTAAACATTCAGCTCATGACTGCTTTTACAGGCCTACCAATACTTAGCATATGCCTTTCTATGTCGACTAAAAATTTTGCGAGTTTTCATCGCTAAAAAAATCGTCATTCATTCTGTACAAGTTAATAAATCAGGATAGGATCGTAAAGTTTTAGAAAATATGAATTACACTTAGGTCAGGATTATAGCTGTAAAGATCTTGCAGTACTACAAGATTAAATAGAACAGAGCATGTAGGGCCTACGATTCTAGTCTGCAGTCATCATTGCCATTGGATTGGTACTGCCATGCTGTCAATGTTCATTTCTTGAATTTTCATGAATTTACGCGCTTTGATAAAGTCTCCCGATTTTTTTCCCCTGACCTGTACACATGTATGATTCCTCATCGTGAAGATAAATAACTTATTAAGTTAACTTCCGCTGATATTACAGACTATCTCTTTATATATGGTTTCAGAGTCCAATTTGTACCAAATTTAGGAGGTCCTGTAAAAGCAATGAATGTCCTGTAAAAATTAATTGTTACAGGACCTTCAGACCTGTTAAAATATTTTAAGTTTGGCTGGGTCTGTTTTGATATTTTGTATGTGTGTCAATATTATTTTGAAGATGTGCACTATTGAATTTGGTGATGATTCGATGATTTTCTTCCGAGACATCGCGTAAAACTCTGATATCGCATTCGTTGTTTTTTGCTCGTGCTCACTCTACAGGCTAGAATTCTTCATGGATCCTTTTGATATTTTGTATGTGTGTCAATATTATTATGAAGATGTGCACTATTGAATTTGGTGATGAATCGATGATTTTCTTCTGAGATATCGCGTAAAACTCTGATATCGAGTTCGTTTTTTTTCTCGTGCTCACTCTTCAGGCTAGAATTTTTCATGGATCCTTTTGATAATTTGTATGTGTGTCAATATCATTATGAAGATGTGCGCTATTGAATTTGGTGATGATTCGATGATTTTCTTCTGAGATATCGCGATTATTTTTTTTGCTTGTGCTCTCTCTACAGGCTACAATTCTCCATGGATCCTGTAGATATTTTGTATGTCTTTCAATATCATTATGAATATGTGCACTATTGAATTTAATGACGATGCGATAATTTCTTTGGAAAAAACTCTGATATCGCGTTTGTTTTGGTGTTCACATTTACCTCTTTATCAAGCTGCTGGTGGGCGTATACGCTTGCGAGACTTGCCGCAAGCCTATGTTTTTTTATGGCCTAATAAACGATTACTGAGTTTCCGCCGCCATGTTCTGTGGGTAGCAAAGTCGACCTTGACCTTAGTCAAACGCCATTAGATTACACTGTCAACTGTCAAATTAAAAAATTAAAATATATTAAATCAAACAAGAAATCTTGATATCAATCCTCCTACTTGGGACTTTCATAATAAAGTTAATATTAGTCAAATAGCTGTCAAAATAAATATACTCTTTATGATCTTTGTATTTGCCTACAGTATTAAAATGCCTGACATTTAAAATATATCCAAAAATATTTCCTAAATTAATTGAGGTCCATATGAATTTTTAGGAGGGTTATTGAGTATTTTTTCATATTCAGTAGGCCTATGTCAAAGTTTTGTTCTCTCCACAATGGCTGGATAATGTAACTGGCAAGCTCATTTCTGCTACAGAAAATGCACTGGCAACTAGTTCAGCTTATCATCCTGATAATAAAACAATATTTTAGACGGCTAACTCCCAAACAAAATAAGTCATCGTAACTAGTGAAAGTAAAAGTAGTGAGAGTGAGAGCTTCAAACGGTGTCAAGTCTAATAGTTCGTTTTTATTATTTTCTGGAAACTGCAAACAAGGTGTTATTTTATTGAAAGTATAATATTTCAATCCTTATACACAAACGGGTAGGGTCGAATTTAATTTTTGATTAAATATTAAATGAATAATAGCAGATGAAACGGGAACGAAAGACTTTTTGACAGTGTAATCTAATGGCGTTTGACTAAGGTCACGGTCGACTTTGCTACCCACAGAACATGGCGGCGGAAACTCGGTAATCGTTTATGGAACTTGAAAAAATTCAATTATATGAAAATCGTTTGTCACTTTTTCTTGCAACTTATGGGAAGCGGATTTTTGATTTTCGATTTTGCTTTTTTTTCCCAAAGTTTAGAGGCTTGTATCACATGACCTTGACCTTGGATGACATTCATATTGAACATGATAATACCTTGACCTTCTGATGACCTTTTGACCTTTGGGGTCAGATCACTATAATCTATTTTATAGGGCTCCAAACATGGATTTTTTAGCATATTGCCAGTGCTGTAGCACAAAACCTAACTGGAATAACACCCTAATGTTTGCTGATTTTTAATGTACTCTTTAAAAGGTTTCAAATAATATCAGATTTGGCGATGTCAAAATTCAATTTATAAGAAAATGTTGCGATTTTGATCAAACTTTAAAGGTTTCTATCTCGAGAACTTGACCTCAGATGATCTTGATATTTACAGATCTCATAAAGATTTATGACAGCTTTAACATGATGTATTCATTTTTCATGTCCGACACGTGCTTTCTGTTTTAGAGGTGTGACTCAAAGGTGATTTTGCATCTTTAAAGCGTTTTTACGAGGGCCCTAATATAGATAAAGCAATATTTTTTTCGGATCCGTAATGCTGAGTTCCTCAGGTTTCCAAAAATATGCAACACTTCTATGTAACTTGCATATTTCCATATCCCATACTTTAACCTGGGGCAATAATAGGTGTGTCAGTTAATTGACTGTATAAACAGTGTCACTATTAATAGAGTCAGTAAGTTTGACATGTTAAAGTTAAAGGGGCTCTACCTCGATTTTTGTTAGATATGAATTATATTCAGTTTACGCATTAAAGGGAGGTCTAGGATGGACTAAACTAATGCATGCTGAAAATTTAACTTACTGAAGCACCCTGTAGGCACGCCCAGTCGCCCACTGCTTAATTGACCCACTTTCTTTATGAACCGATTTTCTTCAAAATTTGCACATACCTTTATGTTCGAATAGTGATTTAAAGAAAAATACAAAATTTGTGATGTGCGCATAGGCGCAATACTAACTTTTTTGTTTGTTATCCGATTTTTACGTACATGTATAATCGGATTCAAACCTTAGGGGAAATGTTAAATTTAGTTTTGCGCATGCGCAATATCAACTTCCTTATTTCTTATCCAAATTTCTTCAAAATCGGTATGTATGTGTATAATTAAATTACAAATATCATGGACATTTTGAATTTGTGAAGTGCGCATGCGCGTCGCCAACTTTCTTATTTCTTACCTGAATTTCATGAAATTGCATAAGTATATTCCGATTTATGTTGCTTTATTATCCAATCAGATTACTGTATTTCTTAAAATCTGGATTTTATCTTAGTTAAAATTTTGTGAAACTGGGCCCAGATCTGCCATTTTTTTGCATGTGGTGCAAGAGATCGTGAAATTAAACACCAACATTATTGTTCAATAAGTATTATATTGTAATTGTTTCAGATTTCGACATTTGTTTTACGGTTGGGATCGTTAGTGCTTGGCCTTTTTTATTTGAATAAAATGAGAATTTACAGCTGGATAACTTAAAAATAATTTATTGTAAAAATTCCAATTGCCGCTACATGTATAACTTTAAACCCTCTACCCACTTTCTCTTTTAAATAATCCATCAAAAGCCCATTCCCTGACCCCCACTGTGTCCAGAGAATATTTAGATATTAAATTAGTAGGCCTAATAGAATAATCAAGCATAGGTTTATAGCCCCACTATAGGCTGCTATTACGTTTTGTTGATTTCTATACCAGTGAGTAGTGCGCATGCCCTAAAAAGGGGAATCCCGTGAAGTGACCTATATCAAATATCGACATAAACATCTTTTAAACCATCTATGAATAGGCCTAGGCCTAACTGCTTCTAATTTTCAATTAATGCAAAATGTTGCAAAAATGCACGATTTTACCCCTACTTGGTACCCCATCTCATGACGAAATTTACCCGTATCAGTTATTTGTCTTTGATTTCCTGTAAAATTTATATATATATATCAACCAATCTCATACATCGACACATAAAAATAGAGTATGCCATTGCTAAAGCGTGGAACACAGGGCTCGAAATGTGGCCTGTCTACCTGTCGCCGACAGGTAAATATTTCACTCGACAGGTGGAAAAAAAAGTTGCCCGTCGCCGGCGACAAGTAGAAAAGTCAATAAATAACATATTAAATGATGTGTTTTTGCCGTTATCCCATACATTATATTTAGAATGGACGAAAATCTTAATCGAAATCAAAATGCGCGTTGATAATCATATTTTCGTTTCGATTTCTCCGCGAATTGTTATGGTCGGAAGTAGATCATTTGAATCAATGAGTTACGTCCCGTCGAAATAGTCTCGCTTGAAAGGTTACTTAAAAGGAATACTTGATTAAATAAATTGGGTTCATCCCACGTGGTTAATCCGCCATATATTTTAACTCTTAACCGCTGGTCCACACCTCGATCTACCAATGGCCATTTCATGAAGCTCAGGCTATTATTATTTTTAAAACTCGGAGAATCATGGGTGAATTAGTTGATATTATTTGTACTCGTGAAATAAAATCAACTTGTTTGATCATCATTTTCAACATCCGGTATGGCAGGGTACGTTCGATGCACAGTGCTTTACCCGTGTCGTGTTTTATCATTGGAATTATAAGAGGTGTTTGGAACAAAGAATCGAACGCACCCATCTCGCAGATTCCCGATTTATTTATTTGTAAACAATAAAATTTTTTCTCCCGGTTCTCGATTTTTTAACCTTTTTTATTTGAGATGACATTACGGACAGTGACATCACAGAAAGCCTATGCGTATTGCAAATATTGGGCCAGTGTTGAATAAAAGTTAGGTAAAGAAGGACAGGCAAACACTTTGAGTGACAGGTGAAAAAAAATTTGACCTGTCGCTCGCGACAGGTAAAATTTTTGGAACATTTCGAGCCCTGGTGGAACAGGCTTTGTATGATGAAATGTTAGCTGCGCAAAATTACCCTATTTTACCCTAACACAAACTTAATATTTTGAACAAAAATTCAGTGTTAGTTCTTTTCATAAATTTATTTTAGACAGGATGTTTTGAAGAGCACTGTATGATATCATATCTGTTGTAAAAGATAGTGGACCACAGCCATATATACGCCCAACAAAAAGCCTTAATAATAAATTTAATCAGATGAAGTAAACTAAACTTTCTCAAACCTTTTGATTTAGGTCCAATAACTAGTGCTGGGTATTGCCAACCATGTCACGATACGATACAATACGTATCGCGATATGGGATAAAGGACAAAAATTAACACTTCATTTTCAAAGTTTCAATATTTACTTTATTTAAAGCTTTAAAACTTTCTTCTTTGGTAATTAGGTTGTTAGTAGTGGTCCATATCCGTGTCTTAAAATATTTCCCAACAATTTCAATCAAGTCAGTTTGAAAAAATTTGTGATTTCATACGCTGACTTGTAAATAAATTCTAACTTTTTATGAAATGAGAGGTATCGTCAAGTATCGATACACAACCTCGCGATACGATACGCGTATCGTGGCATGTCATGTCGCAATACATCGATACAATGATATATCATGCCAGCACAACCAATAACTTCCATTTTAAATTTCATCAAAATTGGTTGAAAACTAAGATAGTAATAGCATATTCAAGAATTTGGGGCAAGGGCAATAACTCTTCTAACGGTAAAAAATACTGGAGGTATGCCACTTCTAACACATGAACATTTTCGCACACAGGATGAAAACCAGGATGATCTGTTTTGAGTAAATAACAGCGGGAGAGTACAAATCGAATTTCATTTCCAGTCTTTCCAAAGGTTTTTCAGTTTTTTCAGGACATCTGGGCAGGTAATGGCCACTTTTTTTCAGGACCGAATGAACTTTTACCAGACCAAACATTTTTTGTAAATATATAATAGTCTATTTCAGATATAACTTATAATCTTTTTTTTTAACTTTGCCGGTATACCAGAAGGAACCACCATCACAACCAAGCAGGATTTGCCCTATACATTAAATTTTGGGTGTCACCATGACCCCTGACTTTTCAAATTAGGAGTCATTTGTATTAATGAAAAGTGGTCCGAGTCGGTTGTGAGAAAAAAAAGTGGTCCGATGTTGTATTGGTCCGAGTCTGTAATGGGCCAAGCAGTCCCGATTCACAAACAACATTAAATGTTAACTTAAAAAACAATTGCTTAAAAAAGGTTGTTTCAATTTAATTACGTATAACAAATTAAATCAATTACGCCGATTTATAGAACAATATAAGTGAAACCGTATCAGTTTCATAATAGTAATATCCCTTTTCAAACACCACGCTTTCTCGACCTTGGCGACCATTTTCTCAACACAAGAACAGTCATACAGCATAATATTTATTTATAAGGCAGCTTTTAATCGCTGTTTATTTATTTTATTAAAAGATATATGTGTTTAAATTAGAAAATATTAAAAGATAAAACAATATTTTTCGACAATCGAGATTCGGGAATTGATACAAGAAATATTATGGTCGGGAAATGGTTTTCATTCAATGAACGCGTGCTTGGTAGTCAAAGCATATTTCGGTACTTAAAAGTCAAGTAGGACCGGCATCAAATGCTTTAAAGAAATTCTATTGGTTTAAATTATAGTCGTGATTATCAAACACACAAAAAGGTCATACTGCTTTAAGACTTGATAACCGTTCATACTGAACTATTAATAGAAAAGTAAATACAAGCTCTTTCTGAAAATTAATTTCCTTCGCTTCGAGAAAAATAAAGTTGGGTTTTCGACTATGTGACCACAGAATTTTTTCCGGACTTTCGGTCCGACGATTCCAGAATTTTTTCAAGCCCTTCCAGTTTTTTACCGGCGATGTCCGACGGTCCGACGACCTTCGGAAAGACTGCATTTCATTCAATCAAAAATTCTAGTTTTTAAAGCGTTTACAAGCAATTGATGTTGACAGAAGCACTTACGGTATTGTATAGAGGTTAAAGGGCGATAACTCCTTAAAGAGGTCTAAATCTTGAAAAAGCTTTTATTTTAACCCTTTCCATGCGTACGTCATACAGCAGACGACACAACTTGCGGAAGACGCCATATGACGTTATTTGTTTGAAGACATTGCTGGCTATTATAAACTGTTGATAAAAGCTTGGATATATGACTGAAAAGTAAATACACTGTGAAAAATGACGTAGCGGGAATTCCGGTATTCAACCCAGTGATTGGTTAGAGATATTGACCTTATTAACATAAGTTATTTTAGTACTACTGTAGATGACGAAAGGGTTTTCCGAGGTCAGGTAAACAAACATGGCCGCCCCCATGTCGGGCGATGGATCGTCTGGTAAAAAGAAGAATTTTTCTGCTGAAGAGGCTCGTAATATTATCAATACTTGGTTAGATTACTCTGATGATGAACATTTTTCTTCTGATGATGATAGTTGTTCGATTGAATCGGATAATAATTCCAAAATTGACGGAGAATCTGAAGAAACTGAAAGTGAAAGTGACATCGACAGCGAAAATGACGCAAATAATATTCCAAATAAGCCAGATAGTATACCTAGTAGTGATGATGAGATAAATCAGCCCTCAACCTCTAGGCCTACTGAAACTGAGAGTGAGACAGTTAGAAACAATAGTATTACTGAGACAGGGAAAAAAAGGAAGAAACCAACAAAGGCAAAGAATAGAAATGGAGGAAATAAACACAGAAGACAAAATGAAGCTAGGCCTAGGCCTATTGATGAAGGAGAGTGGTTAGATGTCACTGATGATGATCCAGGACCAAGATGTGCTACATTTCTTCCTGATAGTGAACCAGGACCTAGGAATATTGACCATCTAATAAGGAATGATGATGTTGAGACCTGTGAATTTTTTAAACTTTTATTTTCTGAAGATATTGTTCAAGATCTTGTAACCGAAATCAATAGATATGCAGCTGAGAAAATTGCTAATACACCAAATATGAAAAGGCGTTCGCGACTACGTGATTGGAGGGAAACATACGTGGATGAAATTTACACATTTCTTGGAATTCTTATGAATATGGGAATCGTACGTAAACCATCTGTACAGTCTTACTGGAAAACTGATTGGATTTCAAACACTCCATTTTTTGCAAAGGCAATGAACAGAGACCGCTTCCTTTTATTATATCACACAATGCTACACGTGTGCCAGACTGATCCAAATAACAGAAATCGAGGTGACAAAATTCAGCCTCTCGTTGAAAAGTTAGTTTCAAAATTTCAGCATTATTATGTACCTTATCAAAACATTTCTGCTGATGAAAGTATGATTGGATTTAAAGGACGGGTTATATTTCGTCAGTACATACCGAAAAAGCCAACAAAATGGGGGATTTTAGCCAGAACCTTGGCCGATGGAGAAACCGGATACATGTCCAACATAAATATTTATTATGGCGCTACAAATGATGATGAGGTTACGGAACCAGGTCTGAACAAAACATCGCGGTCAATTTTAAAATTGTGTGAGCCTTATCTTGGTAAAGGCTATCATGTATATGCTGATAGGTTATATAATTCAGTGGAATTAGCACGTGTGTTATTCTCAAAGAAAACTTGTTTGACAGGAACTGTAATGTTGAACAGACGTGGTATACCTAAAGAATTGCGAGGAAAAAAGTGGAAAAGGGGTGAAAGGAAAGCCTTCCGCAGTGAAAATGTTATGGTGTTAAATTGGATGGATAAACGTTTAATAACTATGATAACAACTGTTAGTAGAGGGGATTTGACTGAACGTATAGAGAGACGTGGTCCTCGGGAAGATGTCATTAAACCGAAAGTTATTTGTTTGTACAATAAGTATATGGGCGGGGTTGATAAATGTGATCAATTAAACCAGTATTATTCTTTTGCCAGAAAATCAGTCAAATGGTATAAAAAAATATTGTTTTGGCTTATTGAATTATGCATTACAAACAGTTTTATTTTGTACAAACTTACAAGAGGGCCCGAGGTAAATATGAATCAAATCACCCTTTTGAATTTTAGGCAGAAACTCATCACTGGATTAGTTAACGGTCAAGATGAGAACATGCCCCCAACAGTCCCACCCCCCAAAAGAGGTAGACCTTTGCAAGGCCCCCCTTTAGCCAGATTGGATGGTCTCTTACATATCCCTGGAAAAGTAGATGGCAAAAATAGAAAATGTCTAGTATGCAAGGCTAAAGGCCAGAGATCTGAAACTCCATATTATTGCCAAACTTGCCATTCACACCCAGCACTGCATCCAGTCCCTTGTTTTGGTGTATATCACACAAAAAATTCATTTAAATGATTCATGATGTGAGTTGATGAAAGGGGATCTGATATATTACTAACATTTTGATTTCTTTTATAAACCTTGGGTATAGGCCTATTCATCTTGATGTTTTTTATAAAAGAATTTGATAATATCAGATGCAATTTTAGCTATAGTATTATAGGTGGCTGGTGAATTAGAAATATTGTTATTTATAAGAAATATTGATCATTAGAATAAGTACTGGGTATTATTGTTATTTATAAGAAATATTATTGTTTATTAGAATTAGAAATATTGTTGATCATTAGAATAAGTACTGGGTATTATTGTTATTTATAAGAAATATTAATGTTTATTAGAATTAGAAATATTGTTGATCATTAGAATTAGAAATGTTGTTATTTATAAGAAATATTGTTATTGATAAGTATTGTTATTTACATTTGTTAGAAATTTATCAGAAGTTTTATTGTTATTTATATATGATCCATTGAATGGACTGATTAAAAGCAATATAGAAAACAATCTTGTTTATTATTTCGTTTCGGTAAGGGGGCATAATTTGATTCCTTAATTTTAGAACATCCTATCAGACTACAGTTAACTTCTTGTATAACAAGAGTTACGTCCCCGTATGCTTATGTTGTGTTGACATTTTTTTTTAGTAAAACTATACTTTATGATTGTCATTGTGTCAGTATTTGTCAAGTTATATCAGAGCCTATATAAACATCGCCAGCCATAACAGATATATGAGCATATAGTCACATAATATTCATTTGTTATTCTACATTCCCTGTGTAGACCTATACACAAAGCAAAACCACGGCAATAAAGCTGTCAGAAATGTCTTGTGTTTTTTGGCGTCATGAAAAATAATAATGCACCACATGTGACGTTATGATCAGTTTAGTCCATTGTATCTGGATCCATTCAATATAAAACTGTTCATACAGGCTATCATTATGATCTGTGATAAATTTTCTTCAAATTTATATCAAATATGCTATAATTGGAGCTATATGGAACGAGTAATGTCTATGTAACGGACAAAATTGGTGTTATTTTGACGTCACTAACAAAAAAATTCATAGTATGCAGTAAATAGCATCACAGGAGAATTCTGCATTCAATTATCTTCATTTATATACCACTTATAACTAACTGGGACCATTATAAGCAAAGTTATACTGATTTGACGTCATGTTATAGAAAAGGTAATAATTAATTCCGCACAGAACGTCGACGTGACGTTATAAAATTACGCATGGAAAGGGTTAATCAGGAGTAAACTAATCTTTCTCAAACCTTTCGATTTAGGTCCAATAACATCCATTTTAAGTTTGATCTAAATCGGTTGAAAACTAAAAGGGAGTAATAGCATATTCAAGATTTAGGGCAAGGGCAATAACTCTGCTTCTAATGATCGAAAACAACTCAAATTCGAATTTGATCTTCGTTTTATGAATATGTATACACATATAAAATTTCATTTGATTCCATCAAAAACTCTAGTTTTTTATACGCCCTCATCTCTCTATGAGGACGTATATTGTAGTCACCCCTGTCCGTCCGTCCGTCCGTCCGTCTGTCCGTCAACATTTGCTCGTAAACGCTCTAAAAACTAAAGTTTTTGACGGAATCAAATGAAATTTGATATGTGTATACATATTCATAAAAGGAAGATCAAGTTCGAATTTGAGCTATTTCCGATCGTTAGAAGCAGAGTTATTGCCCTTGCCCCAAATCCGTCAGTCCGTCCATCAACATTTGCTTGTAAACGCTCTAAAAACTAGAGTTTTTGACGGAATCAAATGCAATTTGATATGTGTATACATATTCATAAAACGAAGATCAAGTTCGAATTTGAGCTATTTTCGATCGTTACAAGCAGAGTTATTGCCCTTGCCCCAAATCTGAAATATGCTATTACTCTTTTAGTTTTCAACCGATTTTGATGAAACTTAAAATGGATGTTATTGGACCTAAATCGAAAGGTTTGAGAAAGTTTAGTTTTCTCCTGATTAAATTTTTTCCATCTTCGACTTTTTCGTTAGGCGTATATGGCCGTGGTCCACTATCTTAGAGTGTTTACGAGCAAATGTTGACTTTAACTAAACAAAGGCATTACTCTAAAGGATTAGTCTAAAGGATGAAAATCAGAGTCTGTATGAACAGACAAGCGAGTTTGTATTATTTGACAATTCCATGGGAATTTGTGCAACTGTTTACAGAGTGAAAACAAACTTTAAGCAATAAATATATAAGAACTGAATTTCTTACTCATTTCCATGAGCACTCAGGATGCTCTCCATATTGCTGCCTATACTGGAGGTATGCCACTTCTAACACATGAACATTTTTGCACACAGGATGAAAACCAGGATGATCTGTTTTGAGTAAATAACAGCGGGAGAGTACAAATCCAACATAATATTACTAGATGATAGAGGCTACCGTACAAATTTTGTTTCGCAATTCTATTTATAGTAACATTACCGATGTTACTTACTATGTCAAAAAGTATGCCTTATTCAAATTTAAGATGTAAACTACGATGCGATACCACTTATTTTGTTCCTTATCTTTACATCGTTTGTTCATAATGTGACGTCATACTTCAAATTTAATCAAATTTATTGACTGTACACATTTTCACAGATATGGCACTTTAAAAAATAAAAGTTAGTTTGTGAAATCTGTTTGAAAGGCCATGTAAAATAACTGAGCTGATACCTTTGGATTTTTCAGTCTGGTTTCCCCTTTTCAGTGATGCAGGTCAGAGGGGATGATATGGAAAAAACATTTAGTTGGAAATCAGAAAAGAGTAAACTTACACTGATGTCATGACAAAATGTTCCTCATTGCACAGTGCATGATGTTTGCTCAATCAGATAGTAGGATGTAAAACTCCATTTCATTTCATTCTCTCATAGAGATGTTTTTATTTCCTACAACTGAATTTTGAAATTATTGTATATTTCAGAGCAGCACAAGAAATATTAGGAATGTGAATAAAAATAATCCACCAGCTTCTGGGGTTCAGGCTACTTGTTTACCTGCTCTACCCATTAACAAACAGGTAATTATTAGTTGCCTTCAGTGACATTTAGTAATAAACTTGATGATGTTATTGTAGAAGTAAACATTGCAGGATAGCATTATTGGTTTTAATAATGAATAATGAAAATGAATAAATGTATGTGTAGGCTATATATTGGTGGAGTGATCAATTTACTCCAATACGTTCAATTATTGCCCTTGTTCTTTAAAACAAATCTTATTACACGGCATAGCTGAAAGACTCTTTATTTTAAAAATTCGAAATTGTGGTAACTTCCATTGCAACTGTAACTCGATTTCAACTAACCGTATGTTGTTATATCCAAGGTCTCATTGGTCTTAAGATTATATTAATTTTTATTATATTAGATTAATTAATAACAATTTTGAAATAATATCAGATCTGTTACGCATTGCTCAGAACCATGCATAGCCGCTAGTGAATTTCAGATTTTAAAAATAGCCAACTGGCAACCTCAAAAATTGATTACATTTCGTTTCGGTTATTTTTTGATTGTCGACTCCATGTAATGATATGAGACAATATTGTTTGTTCAGTTAGTTAAACCATTAATACTATTTTCTTTGAATAATCCACAATCTTGAGAATCTTAAATATATAAAAAGAATTCTGGTTGGCACGGTAACATGACAAGATATGATAAAAAATATAACACTAGAACCGTGATAACGTTACTGAGCAGTGCGCAATTTAAACATCCTTGAACGGTTGCATTTTAGTCCTGCATATAAATTAGGTCATGTGACAGAGCTGTTTATAGTTAAAAATCTCAATTTTCAATCGACTATTAAACCGGAAGTAAACATTGGAAAACACAAAGTAAAAAACATCATTTGATAGATTTTATCGAGGGCAATAGCTTTGGTTCGGATCAGAAGGTCATCAAACGTCAAGGTCATGAGTTTTGAGCTTTGAAAGTGTTTGCTTTTGCTGAATTTCTTCTACCGGAAATAGACAAAACTTTTAATCGAAATTAGGAAATCGGCTGTCACCATTTTGTTAATAATATATTGAAGACATAGACATCAACATTATGTAAATCGGATTATATCCTGATCACTTATATCGATTTAAAGAAAAGTTGGTCATTTCAAGATGGTGGTCTACTAGTTACTTCCGGGTCCAATTTTATCCTTTTTTTCTATGAATGTTATGTCATTTTATATCTTCAAAAGAATGTGTCGACTCTTTAAAAATCCACAATTTAGGAACCACGTGTTTTTTCGCGCCAAAAAAGCTACGCAGTTACTTTAGAACAATGAACAAAATTTCCAAATTAAAAAAAAAGCAAAATGATTAAAATATCTACTATTATATATCAAGAGAAGATAAAGCATAATAAGAAAAGACGATTTTTTTGTGACCTACGTGAATTAGGTTCAAACTGACAATTTTCAAATGGCTATAAAACAAGAAGTAAATATTGGACAACAAAAATGAATTCACCATTGGATAGATCTCATTTCGTGCAATAACTTTTGTTCGGATCATAAGGTCAACAAATGGCAAGGTCACAAGTTATGAGCTTTAAAAGTGTTACAATAATTGCTGAATATCTTATACCGGAGATAGACAAACACCATAATCGAAATTAGCAATTCAGCTGCCCTCATTTTGTTGGCAATAGATTGAAAATGCCATAAACATCAAAATTATATAAAGCGGATGTCGATTTAAAGAAAACATGTTCATTTCAAGATGGTGGCCAACGTGTTACTTGTGGTTACGATTTTGTCATATTTTGTTCTTTGTTAGTCATGTTCTTTCATATCTTAAAGGGCCATTCCGTATTTTTTGTACAAAATGTTTATAAACAAAAACGTTGCAAATGTTACATGAAAGTGATTCAAAGTATCTTTATTGTATCTCTGTATCTTCTTGATCAAACTGAATTTGGTTTTAAAGGGTTAATTACAAATTTATTGTTAATTAAGCAATTTGACCCATATTTGGTGTTTGCCCTTTAAATGGCTCAAAATTTCTAGCTGAAACTTATATGATACACAACAGGGACATTTCTCTACAATTAGGCGTTTATTTTACTCAAATCCGTTCAGTAGTTTCCTATCAGCGTCCAAAAAACATAACACACTTAAAAACCTTAAGTAAGGTTTTTAAAAATTTTCGCATGTTTTTAGCGTTTAAAAATTAATGGATGGATTTTTTAAGTTAAAACTTTCAGATATATTAAAGGGCACATAGTTACAGATTTTGGTGTAAAGTTTTCACAAATTTGAGTAAAAAAAATTTTTGACTTAAAAAAATTCAGACTGTCTCTTTAAGGGTATTTATTGGGCTAGCGTTCAAGAAAAAAACCACGAGATGGAATTTTTGCGAATTACTTATTATTTTTGGGATCAGATTGTAGATAATTATTGATACTTTATTTGTAAACTATATAGAATGAAAGAAACCAACAAGAAATTAGGTATTTCGTTAGATTTTGCTAAAAAATTATGAAAAAGTAGAAGATTTCTCGGCCATTTTTTATTGGAAAATTACGATCTTGATCTTGATTGAAAGCTTGTTCAATAAGGAAGAAACGTACAGAGAGTTTTTTCTAAAATTCTAATTAGTTTGGCCCCTGGAAAATGTTTGCCGTACCTAAGTGTAAATTTTCGTATTTCCATGGTAACCACCAAAATAATATTTTTTTTTGGAAAATCGCTCTGTACGTTTCTCGGCAATGTAATTGTCTACATTTATGCCAAGTTTGATGTAGATTGATCCATTCACATTTTTTAAAACTTGTATCTAGGGTTTGAAATGTCCAATCTTTATGACATGTTTGAAAGGGCTGTCAACTCATTAAAAAAAATCTGATTGACATGAAATCAATCTTCAACTATCGAGAAGGACCCCAAATCATCAACAAATGCACAACAAGTCTCAAGAAATCATTATTATCATATACTTATTCCATTTTTTCATAACGTGAAATAGCCTAAGTAACACCCTTAAGAAGAAATTGTTACCTATCTTATGAAATCCGTAATCAGATAACACATGTTTTTTTCCCGCCAAAAACCATGCAGAGTTACTATAGAACAAAGAACAAAATTCCAAATAGCAATTTTGATCAAAATATCTAGTGTTATATATCACTGGAAAGAGAAGATAAAGCGTAATAAGGAAAGAAGATATTTTGTGACGTGATGTCACGTGACAGAGCTTTTCAAAGTTCAAACTAACAATTTTTAGTAAGTAAATATTGGACAACAAAAATGAATACACCGTTGGGTAGATCTCATCATGGGCAATAACTTTTGTTCAGGTCTTAAGGTCACCCAAATCCAAGGTAACGTGTAATGAGCTTTGAAAATTTTGGCCATTTCTGAATATCTTTTACCGGAAATAGGCAAACATCATAATCGAAATTAGCAAATTGGCTGTCATCATTTTTGAAAATGCCCTAGACATCAATATTATACAAATCGGATGATACCCTGTTCACTTCTCTCGATTTAAAGAAAACATGTTTATTTCAAGATGGTGGCCAGCGTATATAACCGGAAATGACATATGAAAACAAATGTGTTTTAAGATTTTTGCCATTATCATCTCTTCTTTTCAACCGATTTTGATGGGATTTTTTTTGTTGATTTCATTAATCGATTTTCTTTCAGAAAAAAGTTTCAAAACATGCCCTTAAAGAATTTTGTCGCTGACTTTTGGAGCACTCATAGACAATTTTTTTTATACGCCCACACGATAGTATGGGCGTATATTGTGGTTACCCCTGTCGGTCCGTCCGTCGGTCCGTCGGTCTGTCGGTCCGTCGGTCCGTCCGTCCGTTCACATTTACCTCGTGCTCACTCTACAGACTACAATTCTTCATGGATCCTTTTGATATTTTGTATGTGTGTCAATATTATTATGAAGATGTGCACTATTGAATTTGGTGATGATTTGATGATTTTCTTCGGAGATATCGCGTAAAACTCTGATATCGCGTTCGTTTTTTTGCTCCTGCTCACTCTACAGGCAACAATTCTTCATGGATCCTTTTGATATTTTGTATGTGTGTCAATATTATTATGAAGATGTGCACTATTGAATTTGGTGATGATTCGATGATTTTCTTCCGAGATATCGCGTTAAACTCTGATATCGCGTTCGTTTTTTGCTCGTGCTCACTCTACAGGCTAGAATTCTTCATGGATCCTTTTGATATTTTGTATGTGTGTTAATATCATAATGAAGATGTGCACTATTGAATTTGGTGATGATTCGATGATTTTCTTCCGAGATATCGCGTAAAACTCTGACATCGCGTTCGTTTTTTTGCTCGTGCTCACTCTACAGGCAACAATTCTTCATGGATCCTTTTGATATTTTGTATGTGTGTCAATATTATTATGAAGATGTGCACTATTGAATTTGGTGACGATTCAATGATTTTCTTCCGATGTATCACGTAAAACTCTGATATCGCGTTCGTTTTTTTGCTCGTGCTCACTCTACAGGCCAGCATTCTTCATGGATCCTTTTGATATTTTGTATGTGTGTCAATATCATTATGAAGATGTGCACTATTGAATTTGGTGATGATTCGATGATTTCTTCCGAGATATCGCGTAAAACTCTGATATTGCGTTTTTTTTTTTTTTCGTGTTCACTCTACAGGCTTTAATTCTTCATGGATCCTTTTGATATTTTGTATGTGTGTCAGTATTATTATCTAGATGTGCACTATTGAATTCGATGATTCGATGATTTTTATCGCATAAAACTTGTTTTGCTGATCACATTTACCTCTTTATCAAGCTGCTGGTGGGCGTATACGCTTGCGAGACTTGCCGCAAGCCTATGTTAACTTTTGAAATTTTATTCTGATCAATCTGAAAACTTGCATGTGCATAGACATTTTGATCGCGAACAAAATTCTTTTTTCAAAAATTTTATATCACTTTCGGTTTTGACGTCATTCGCTTGCAAAGTTGAATTTTTAACTTCCGGAATAATGAAAATATTGAAAAAAATCTTTTTGTAATGTGATAGGAATATGAAATATGAAATGATAAAATCTGACCCAAATACTTCATATTAGCCGCCATCTAGAAATGACTGATTTTTCTTTAAATCGAAATTCAGAATCAGGGAATCATCCGATTCGAATAAAAATGATGTCTATGGAATCTTCAATCGATTGCTAAGGCCTAAAAAAAAAAATAGTGTGTTTCCAAAAACCCGACCGACCAAGAATCCGTTGCCGACCAAAACGTTTTTTTTTTTCCCCCCAATACAAATTCGCTATTTCAGGTCCCTACATAAAATAAAAAAAATTACAAAACTTTAACAATAGATGTTACACAATAGATAACAATTAAATCCGAACAATTTATTGATCTTGGTGGCCATATTTCGTTCTCTGGGCGTCTAGATCTACGATAGAGAAAACACTGACCAAAATAACGGGTATCGCTTGAGAAATTTTGTTATTGGTTGCACTTGTTTGTTAGTCATTCGCGATGCATTCGATTCACGCTGATTGTGTCGTGTTTTATCATTGAAATCATATTGGAGGTGTCTGGAACAAGAAATCGAATACACCACACCTCGCAGATTCTCGTAAACTCATACATGTGTTATCTCCCGATAATGTCGGGTTTATATATTACCGCTTTTGCATCCCATATCCCGATCTACCGGCGGGAGGTCAAAATCTACCGCATTTTCATTTTTTCGAAAGCATAATTTTTACGGGACCTACCGTATTTCAATGTTAAAATTCTTTACCATAAATCAATCATTATTAAATTCAGATTGCCCATAACACGTGTTAATCTCATCATGTAACGAGATTATCATTGTCTTATTAATTAATCCCCTAATTAAGATGATAATTTGATCTATTTTCACACGACAATTGGCATTTTAAGCACACCATAACACGTGACAAATGTTTATAACAACATCCGGGTATTTCTACTTTCACTTTTAAATTCGAAATTTTACAGTAGCCTAATCTTTACCACCAAACGAAATTTCGAAGCCTTTTGAAGTTTTCATGTTGCTATGATAACAATCAATTATCAATATGACGTCTATCGACATTGTTTAGCAAGTCTTTCCATTATCGGTAGATTATTATGGGAGACTGGAAGTACAAATTTAATGTATCTGTAACTTCGTTTCATTAAATCGTTTTTTTTTTTTAATGTAGCCTGTAAACATACAGCTCTTGACTGCTTTTACAGGCCTATCAGTACTTAGTATATGCCTTTCCATGTCAGCTAAAAACTTAGAGTTTTCATCGCCAGCCAAAATAATCGTCATTCATTCTGTGCAAGTTAAAAAATCAGGATAGGATTGTAAAGTTCTAGAAAATATGAATTACACTTGGGAATTTAGCTGTCAGTTCTTGCAGTACAAGAATAAATAGAACAGAGCAAGTACCATTCTGCAGTCATCGACATTGGGACTGCCATGCTGTCAAAAAGGGCTTAGCCTACAATGGTTCTAAAAGTGTTAATTTCTTGAAATTTCATGAATTTACATGCTTTGATAAAGTCTCCCGCTTTTTTACTCCAATCTCCCGATTTTTCATGGCCTGTCTCCCGATTTTTCCCCCTAACCTGTACACATACACATGTATGAGCAATTTACGTAATGTCTATTTGTAAACAATGAAATATTCTGATGGAAATTCTTGGTCTTGAAATAAACAGTACCATATTAACTCTGATTGGTGTTGTTTACAGATTGATTTGCTGTGTAGGGCCTTCACCAAGAAGTTGCGAGTGAATCATATTTGCAGCAATTGTGGAGATGGGCAGGCAGAATCAGATCCAACTTTGAAGAAGTAAACTCTGTAGAGATAAACGAATTGTGCCTATTTGCCAACACCCATACGGAAAAGTTCCACCCAAAACACTTGTGTTGCATTAAAGGGGCACCGTCTGCACTTCCGTCTGTTGATTTGGTCGTTGAACTGTCTATTAACATAATAAAAAAAGTTCCGGTTTAAAATTTTCAGCAATAGTCAAAACTTTTAAGGCTCATAATTTGTAACCTTGACCTTGAGTGACCTTGTGACCTGAACAAAAGTTGTTGCCCTTGACGAGATCTATCCAATAATATAATCGTTTTAGATGCCCAACGTTTACTTCTGGCTTTATGGCCTTCTGAAAATTGCAATTTTTAACTTTAAACAGCTCTGTCACGTGATTTACATACATCATAAATTCTGTTTCGGCGTTACTATGCTTGATCTACTCTTTCCAATGATATGACACAGTAGGCGTTTTTGTGGGACGATTCAATTTGGTTTCGATTTGCAAGTACGATTTGGTGTAATTTTGTGGAATTTGCTGTGGTCCACAAATGTACCAGCGATTGACTGTCAACAAAAGAAGATCACATGTATGTTTTATATGACGTCATTGATAAATCATCCAATAGTATAGTAACTGGCACATTCCGCCATCTTATAACACCTAATCGAATCGCCTAACCACCTCTTGGGACGGTTAGGTCGATTAGCCTAATCAGTTTAGGTAAACGGTCTCACAAATGCACCGATTAGCCTAATCGAACTGGCTCACAAATGCGCAAAATAGCTAATCGACCAAATCGAATCGTGCGACAAAAACGCCTACGTATTTGAATCATAATTCCACGTTCTAGATTTAGAAAATATTCTGCTAATTCCATTGTAATTGTTAAGCCTTGTCTACACTAGCAAACTTTTGTTTGCAAACTCGAGCAAACTCAGAGTTTGGTGGAGTTTGCAAACAAAAGTTTGGTAAAGTTTGCTAGTGTAGACCAGTTGACAAACTTCACCAAATTTGAAGAAACTAGTTTGGTAAAGTTAGGACATGCACCTTCTTGGGAAACTAGTTTGCTGAAGTTTGGAGCAACTCAGCCAATCAAATGACAGCTTGTAGTCATGTGATCCCTTGGACAAAATGGCGGCCTCCAAGAATACCATGAATACAGAGAAGGCATGGAGTTGTGGACGTATATTGCCGTCGCCCCTGTCCGTCCGTCCGTCGGTCCGTCCGTTCACATTTGTTGTATCCACAATAGAGGTTACAATTATTGTCGGATCTTAATGAAACTTGGTAAGCATGCATATATTAATGAGATCTCGGTCATGTTCGACTTTGGCAATAATCGGATGAACGGTTTTTGAGTTATTGCCCTTGACTTGGTCAAAACGCGTCAAATATGACTTGTATCCACGATAGAGGCTTCAATTATTATCCCATCTTAATGAAACTTAATAAGCATGTATATACTAATGAGATCTCGGTCAAGTTCAATTTTGGCAAAAATCAGATTAACGGTTTTTGAGTTATTGCCCTTGACTTGGTCAAAACACGTCAAATATGACTTGTATCCACGATAGAGGCATCAATAATTATCCGATCTTAATGAAACTTAATAAGCATGTATATATTAATGAGATCTCGGTCAAGTTCAATTTTGGCAATAATTGTATAAACAGTTTTTGAGTTATTGCCCTTGACTCGGTCAAAACGCGTCAAATTTGATTTGTATCCACACTAAAGGCTACAATTATTATCCGATCTTAATGAAACTTGATAAGCAGGTATATATTAATGAGATCTTGGTCAAGTTCGATTTTGGCAATATTTGGATAAACGGTTTTTGAGTTATTTCCCTTGACTTTGTCAAAATGCATCAAATTTTACTTGTAACAACAACAGAAGTTACAATTATTATCTGATCTTTATGAAACTTGATAATGAGGTATATATTAATAAGATCTTGGTCAAGTTCGATTTTGGCAATAATTGTATAAACAGTTTTTGAGTTATTGCCCTTGACTTGTGTCAATATTTGTTCATGAGCACAATAGATGCAGTTTTCAACCAATTTTATGAAACTGATCATATGAATTCTATGAATGGTTTTTGAGTTATTGTCCTTGACTTTTTTCTTTTGATAAAACAAAATTTGTATTATCGTTAATAAAAATATTATCATTTCTGACTGCTGCCAGTGGGCGTATGTTACCTTGCCTGGCAAGCCCTGGTCAAAACCCAGGGTTTGGTCCATGAACGAGGTCTGTTTTGATTACGCCGTCGGCGCCGTCGAATAGCAATCGCAATGATAGTTGCTGCAGCGGCACTCACACATCCTCCATTTTTGTAATTTGAGAGATATTACATTATTTTCACACCTTTGTTTCAAATCAAGCAAACTTTCATAAACTTTACCAAATAAAAGTTTGGCAAAGTTTCTTTACGTTTTTCTGTGTAGACAGGTACCACAAACTTCTCCAAACTCTGAGTTTGCAAACAAAAGTTTGGTAAAGTTTGCTAGTGTAGACAAGGCTTTAGTGTTTCGTTTTCTGTCTGCTGGCCCGCTCCCTTTTAGTTAACCTGCTTGTATTCTGGTAGCTGTGCGCCCCTTTTATTTGGTATGACTGCTTGTAGTTCTGCACCTCTTTTATTATACGCCGTCATCTCTCTATGAGGACGTATATTGTCGGCACCCCTGTCCGTCCATCCGTCTGTCCGTCAACATTTGCTTGTAAACGCTCTAAAAACTAGAATTTTTGACGGAATCAAATGAAATTTGATATGTGTATACATATTCATACAATAAAGATCAAGTACGAATTTGAGCTATTTTTATACGCCCACATGAAATGTGGAGCGTATATTGCCGTCACCCATGTCCGTCGGTCCGTCCGTCCGTCGGTCCGTCCGTCCGTCCGTCCACAATTGCTTGTTAACACTCTACAAGTCACAATTCTTTACGGATTTTGACGAAACTTGCTGAAATTGTTTATTATCACCCAAGGATGAACCCTATTGAAAATCAAAAGAATCGTAAAATATTTAACATGAATTATTGCCCTTGTTCTTTAAAACGCGTTCGATTTTTAGCTTGTTAACACTCTACAGGTCACAATTCTTTACGGATTTTGATGAAACTTGCTGAAATTGTTTATTATCACTCAAGGATGAACCCTATTGAAAATCAAAAGAATCGTAAAATATTTAACATGAATTATTGCCCTTGTTCTTTAAAACGCGTTCGATTTTTAGCTTGTTAACACTCTACAGGTCACAATTCTTTACGGATTTTGATGAAACTTGCTGAAATTGTTTATTATCACTCAAGGATGAACCCTATTGAAAATCAAAAGAATCGTAAAATATTTAACATGAATTATTGCCCTTGTTCTTTAAAACGCGTTCGATTTTTAGCTTGTTAACACTCTACAAGTCACAATTCTTTACGGATTTTAATGAAACTTGCTGAAATTGTTTATTATCACTCAAGGATGAACCCTATTAAAAATCAAAAGAATCGTAAAATATTTAACTTGAATTATTGCCCTTGTTCTTTTAAACGCGTTCGATTTTTAGCTTGTTAACACTCTACAAGTCACAATTCTTTACGGATTTTGATGAAACTTGCTGAAATTGTTTATTATCACTCAAGGATGAACCCTATTAAAAATCAAAAGAATCGTAAAATATTTGATATGAATTATTGCCCTTGTTCTTTAAAACACGTTCGATTTTTAGCTTGTTAACACTCTACAAGTCACAATTCTCTACAGATTTTGATGAAACTTGCTGAAATTGTTTATTATCACTCAAGGATGAACCCTATTGAAAATCAAAAGAATCAAAAAATATTTAATATGAATTATTGCCCTTGTTCTTTAAAATGCTTTCGATTTTTAGCTTGTTAACACTCTACAAGTCACAGTTCTTTACAGATTTTGACGAAACTTACTGATTATGTTTATTATCACCTAAGGATAAACTTTATTGAAAATCAAAAGAATCAAAAAATATTTAATATGAATTATTGCCCTTGTTCTTTAAAACGCGTTGATTTTTAGGTTGTAAATATGAAACCTATTGAAATAGTTTATTATCACACGATAAAAACCTCTTGTGACGTCATCCCATTGTTATGGCAGGTCTTTCTTTTCACTAATATCCCTCCACTCAGGGAAATTCGAGAGAATATTTCTCAACCCAGGGATATTAGAGATAATATCCCCGCGGACAGGTATATTCGAGAGAATATACTTTAACCTTACACCAATACATTTGAGCAATCAACTCTACGTCTTGAAGATAATTTTTATACGCCCACATGAAATGTGGAGCGTATATTGCCGTCACCCATGTCCGTCGGTCCGTCCGTCCGTCCGTCGGTCCGTCCGTCCGTCGGTCCGTCCGTCCACAATTGCTTGTTAACACTCTACAGGTCACAATTCTTTACGGATTTTGACGAATTCTGCTGAAATAGTTTATTATCACCCAAGGATGAACCCTATTGAAAATCAAAAGAATCGCAAAATATTTAATATGAATTATTGCCCTTGTTCTTTAAAACGCGTTCGATTTTGAGCTTGTTAAAATTCTACAGGTCACAATTCTTTACGGATTTTGACGAAACTCACTGAAATTGTTTATTATCACCCAAGGATGAACCCTATTGAAAATCAAAAGAATCGCAAAATATTTAATATGAATTATTGCCCTTGTTCTTTAAAACGCGTTCGATTTTGAGCTTGTTAACACTCTACAGGTCACAATTCTTTATGGATTTTGATGAAACTTGCTGAAATTGTTTATTATCACCCAAGGATAAACCCTATTGAAAATCAAAAGAATCGCAACATATTTAATATGAATTATTGCCCTTGTTCTTTAAAACGCGTTCGATTTTGAGCTTGTTAACACTCTACAGGCCACAATTCTTTACGGATTTCAACGAAACTTGCTAAAATTGTTTATTATCACCCAAGGATAAACCCTATTGAAAATCAAAAGAATCGCAAATTATTTAATATGAATTATTGCCCTTGTTCTTTAAAACACGTTCGATTTTTAGCTTGTTAACACTCTACAAGTCACAATTCTTTACGGATTTTGATGAAACTTACTGAAATTGCTTATTAACACTCAAGGATGAACCCTATGGAAAATCAAAAGAATTGAAAAATATTTAACATGAATTATTGCCCTTGTTCTTCAAAACGCGTTCGATTCTTAGCTTGTTAACATTCTACAAGTCACAATTCTTTATGGATTTAAACGAAACTTGCTTAAATTGTTTATTATCACCCAAGGATGAACCCTATTGAAAATCAAAAGAATCGCAAAATATTTAATATGAATTATTGCCCTTGTTCTGTAAAACACGTTCGATTTTTAGCTTGTTAACACTATACAAGTCACAATTCTTTACAGAATTTGACGAAACTTACTGAAATTGTTTATTATCACCCAAGGATGAACCTATTAAAAATCAAAAGAATAAAAAAATATTTAATATAAATTATTGCCCTTGTTCTTTAAAACGCATTGATTTTTAGTTTGTAAATACTCTAGAAGGCACAATTCTTTTTCGACTAGATTTTAATGAAACCTATTGAAATAGTTTATTATCACATGATAAACCCTATCGAAAATAAAAAAATAATAGATATGACTTATTGCCCTTCTTGTTCAAAATAGGTTTTAGTTTTTAGCTCATAAACAGAGACAGATTTTGACTAAACTTGATGAATGCTTAACCCTTGATGAAATCGAGAAAAAAAATATTTGGACGACACTTAATTTAAGTTCTGAATGAAATGTAGGCCTATGACTACAGGTTGAATATTTGATGGTTGCTATTTTCTGCCAAATGTTCTTTTTCAAACAAAGCTGCCAGTGGGCGTATATTACCTTGCCTGGCAAGCTATCTTTCTTTCAAACTTAATATTGAAGTTTCAAAATCAAGCTGTTGAATGGTAACTTGTCACTACCCAGTGACAAAGTATGAAATCTTATAAGACAGTATCAAATCACAACCCAGTGATCTGTAAGGTTTCTTGCTTCCTCAGATACATTGAAGGTTGATACAACAATATATACCCACACATTTCTTGTAATGTTTTTTACTGGTCATCTTATTTTTTAAAAATGGTTTTAAAAACTTAAAAACTAGATTTTTAGAGCGTAATTAATTTTCGAGGGATTTATATCTTTCAATACTACATTTTAGAATTTCTTAATGTAAAATTAGATATGTAATATTAAAAACTAAATATTTCTGAAAATTCTGGAACATTTTTTCACACGACATGGATTACCTCCCATGTGATGTTAAATGTATTGATTGATTTTTCAACATATTTACCAATTATTGAATTAGGAATCGGTTTTTATGTCGGATAATGCATGGTTTCTATCGGGATTAGTTGACATAATGCCCTTGGGCTCGGGAAAGCCCTCGGGCCTTCGGCCCTCGTGCTTTCCCGAACCCGCAGGCATTATGTCAACTAATCCCTCGAAACCATGCATTATCCTACACATAAACCCTATCGAAAATCAAAAAAATATTTGATATGACTTATTGCCTTTCTCTGAAATTGTTTATTATCACTCAAGGATGAAACCTATTGAAAATCAAAAGAATCGAAAAATATTTAATATGAATTATTGCCCTTGTTCTTTAAAATGCTTTCGATTTTTAGCTTGTTAACACTCTACAAGTCACAGTTCTTTACAGATTTTGACGAAACTTACTGATTATGTTTATTATCACCTAAGGATAAACTTTATTGAAAATCAAAAGAATCAAAAAATATTTAATATGAATTATTGCCCTTGTTCTTTAAAACGCGTTGATTTTTAGGTTGTAAATATGAAACCTATTGAAAGTTTAGTTTATTATCACACGATAAACCCTATCGAAAATCAAAAAAATATTTGATATGACTTATTGCCTTTCTTGTATAAAATAGGTTTTAGTTTATAGCTCATAACAGAGAAGGATTTTGACTAAACTTGATGAATGCTGAAGCCTTAATGAAATCGAGAAAAAAATTCTTTGGACGACACCTAATTTAAGTCTTGAACGAAATGTAGGCCTCTGACTACAGGTTGAATATTTGATGGTTGCTTTTTTCTGCCAAATGTTCTTTTTCAAACAAAGCTTCCAGTGGGCGTATATTACCTTGCCTGGCAAGCTATCTTCAATCGTTAGAAGCAGAGTTATTGCCCTTGCCCCAAATCCGTCGGTCTGTCTATCAACATTTGCTTGTAAACGCTCTAAAAACTAGAGGTTTTGACGAAATCAAATGAAATTTGATATGTGTATATATATTCATAAAACGAAGATCAAGTTCGAATTTGAGCTATTTTCGAGCGTTACAAGCAGAGTTATTGTCCTTGCCCCAAATCTTAAATATGCTATTACTCTCTTAGTTTTCAACCGATTTTGATGAAACTTAAAATGTATGTTGGTTTTTATATATGTATAACACTAGATATTTCGATCAAAATTGCTTTTTCGAATTTTGTTCTTTGTTCTATAGTTACTATGCGTGTTTTTTTTTTGGCGGGAAAAAACACGCGTTATCTGAATTACAGATTTCATAAGATAAGAAGAAATTGTTAGATTGTTACCTAAGATATGGAAGAACATGACTAACAAAAAAAAAAAATATGATAAAATCGTAACTGGAAGTAACACGCTGGCCACCATCATGAAATGAACATATTTTCTTTAAATCGAGAGAAGTGAACAGGGTATCATCCGATTTGTATAATATTGATGTCTAGGGCATTTTCAATCTATGGCCAACAAAATGATGACAGCCAATTTGCTAATTTCGATTATGATGTTTGCCTATTTCCGGTAAAAGATATTCAGAAATGGCCAAAATTTTCAAAGCTCATTACACGTTACCTTGGATTTGGGTGACCTTATGACCTGAACAAAAGTTATTGCCCATGATGAGATCTACCCAACGGTGTATTCATTTTTGTTTTCCAATATTTACTTCCGGTTTTATAGCCATTTAAAAATTGTTAGATTGAACTTTGAACAGCTCTGTCACGTGACGTCACGTCACAAAATATCTTCTTTTCTTATTACGCTTTATCTCCTCTTTCCAGTGATATATAACACTAGATATTTTGATCAAAATTGCTATTTCGAATTTTGTTCTTTGTTCTATAGTAACTCAGTATGTTTTTTTGGCGGGAAAAAAACATGTGTTATCTGAATTACAGATTTCATAAGATAGGTACGGTAGCAATTTCTTAAGATATGAAATAACATGACTTACAAAGAAAAAAATCATCATCTTGAAATGAACATGTTTTCTATAAATCGACATCCGATTTATATAATTTTGATGTTTATGGCATTTTCAATCTATTTCCAACAAAATGAGGGCAGCTGAATTGCTAATTTCGATTATGGTGTTTGTCTATTTCCGGTATAAGATATTCAGCAATTTTAAACACTTTTAAAGCTCATAACTTGTGACCTTGCCATTTGTTGACCTTATGATCCGAACAAAAGTTATTGCCCGAAATGAGATCTATCCAATGGTGAATTCATTTTTGTTGTCCAATAATTACTTCTTGTTTATGGAGTTGTTTTGATGTCAATATTCATTTCCTTGCAAAGTGAAAGAGTGTATATTTCGATTTGCTGAAGTGTATAAGTGTATAAGTGTGAAAATACATTTGTCAAATTGTAAAAGTTCAAATGTAAATTGGTAATTTTGAGATTGAGTCCGTCGGTCGGTCCGTCCGTCCACAATTGCTCGCAAACACTCTACAGGTCACAATTCTTGATGGATTTTGACGAAACTTACTGGTAATGTTTATTACCGCCCAAGGATGAACCCTATTGAAAATCAGCGAAATCTAAAAATATTTTCTATGAATTATTGCCCTTGTTCTTAAAAACGCGTTCGATTTTTGGCTCGTAAATACTCCACAGGTCACAATTCTTGACAGATTTTAATGAAACTTAATGGTAATGTTTATTACCGCCCAAGGACGAATCCTATTGAAAATGAGCAAAATCGGAAAATATTTACTATGAATTATTGCCCTTGTTCTTGAAAAGGCATTCGATTTTTGGCTCGTAAACACTCTACAGGTCACAATTCTTGAAGGATTTTGACGAAACTTAATGATAATGTTTATTACCGCCCAAGGATGAACCCTATTGAAAATCAGCAAAATTGGAAAATATTTACTATGAATTATTGCCCTTTTTCTTAAAAACGTGTTTGATTTTTGGCTCGTAAACACTCTACAGGTCACAATTCTTGACAGATTTTGACGAAACTTAATGGTAATGTTTATTACTGCCCAAGAATGAACCCTAATGAAAATCAGAAAAATCAGAAAATATTTACTATGAATTATTGCCCTTGTTCTTAAAAACGCGTTCGATTTTTGGCTCGTAAACACTCCACAGGTCACAATTCTTGACGGATTTTGACGAAACTTAATGGCAATGTTTATTACCGCCCAAGGATGAACTCTATTGAAAATCAGCAAAATGGGAAAATATTTACTATGAATTATTGCCCTTGTTCTTAAAAACGTGTTTGATTTTTGGCTCGTAAACACTCTACAGGTCACAATTCTTGAAGGATTTTGACGAAACTTAATGATAATGTTTATTACTGCCCAAGAATGAACCCTATTGAAAATCAGAAAAATCAGAAAATATTTACTATGAATTATTGCCCTTGTTCTTAAAAACGCGTTCGATTTTTGGCTCGTAAACACTCCACAGGTCACAATTCTTGATGGATTTTGATGAAACTTGATGGTAATGTTTATTACCGCCCAAGGATGAACCCTATTGAAATTCAGCAAAGTCGGAAAATATTTACTATGAATTATTGCCCTTGTTCTTAAAAACGCTTTTGATTTTTGGCTCGTAAACACTGTACAGGTCACAATTCTTGAAGGATTTTGACGAAACTTTATGATAATGTTTATTACCGCCCAAGGATGAACCCTATTGAAAATAAGCAAAATCGGAAAATATTTACTATGAATTATTGCCCTTGTTCTTAAAAACGTGTTTGATTTTTGGCTCGTAAACACTCTACAGGTCACAATTCTTGACAGATTTTGACGAAACTTAATGGTAATGTTTATTACTTCCCAAGAATGAACCCTATTGAAAATCAGAAAATCGAAAAATATTGACTATGAATTATTGTCCTTGCTCTTGAAAATGCGTTCGATTTTTTGCTCGTAAACACTATACAGGTCACAATTCATAACAGATTTTGACGAAACTTAATGATAATGTTTATTACCACTCAATAATGAACTCTATTGAAAATCAGCAAAATTGAAAAATATTTACTATGAATTATTGCCCTTGTTCTTGAAAACATGTTCGATTTTTGGCTCGTAAGCACTCTTCTGGTCACATTTCTTAACTGATTTTGACGAAACTTATTGAACTGTATTGAAAATCAGCTAAATAGAAAAATAATTACTATGAATTATTGTTTTTCTTGACACCATAGAGAGCTGGTTTTTTGGTGGATTTTTATGAAACTGGCTGTTGGTGTTTGAATTGACTTTCGGATACACCTTATTGAAAATCAGAAACATCAACTATGAGACTGCTCTTAATCATTTTAAGATGGAACCTAAACGTTGGTTGCCCTTGTTTTATGCATATTTCAGTGACATATTTGTTTTTTTCCAGGAAACTTGAACCCATGGTTTTACTCTTGTAAAAAGAAAAAATCTTTCATTTACTGATCACTCTTGTCAACCCCCGGACAAATTGGCTGCCATTATAAAAGTGGGCGTATTATGATGGCCATCGCTATTTTCTTTATAATAGTGGGACGTTATTGAAACGTTTACAAAGAATGTATGATGTTTTGACAGGGAAACAAATCGATAAATACATTCACGCTGCAATAAAGAAGCCATTATGACTGACGGCAATATTGTAATGATTTATCGTCTTGTATTTCCTTGCACTTTTTTATTTCGCGGAAGGGCCTTCCAGAGAGTATAAATAGACTCTCTCTGCCAGTATTGACTACGATTCTGTGCATTCCATGGCAGATTGTAAACATTGATTTCTTGAACTTTTATTGCGGTAGGCCTGTGAGAAACGGAAATATATAATGGATCAAATATATCCGATACGAGATGAAACCCGAATATCGCTCTTATTGTACCCTATATCGGCCTGGAATTATTATTATAGAAAATCATAGTTACGACTGTGAATCTACAGTACTAAAATTGACGAAGTTTGAGAATTTTTGTGTACAGCTAATTTGAACCTCGAGTCCCGGACGGAGATTGCGAGTGCCGGGCGGCCCCGCCCACCGCCGCCCACCGTGGCTACAACCCTGCACATGACCTAATTTATATGCAGGACTAAAATGCAACCGTTCAAGGATGTTTAAATTGCGCACTGCTCAGTACCGTTATCAACGCTCAAAAAACTAGAATTTTAGATGGAATCTAATGAAATTCAGTATGTATATACATATTCAGAAAACAAAGATCAGGTTCGAATTTGAGCTTTTTTTGACCGTTAGTAGCAGAGTTATTGCCCTTGCCCCAAAGACTTTTTCGTTAGGCGTATATGGCCGTGGTCCACTATCTTACATTTAAGCAACACCGAGCAGTTATTGTAGGAAAACATGTGAGATAATGTGTGGCATGCTCCCTTCATACCGAATTAGCGTGAAAAAAAAAAAAGTCATTATGAAAACAAAGCAGTGCGCGAACGCATTGCAATGAATAAGTAACAGGGAAATGTACCAGACTAACATATTATTGAGATTTTTGTTTCAGGTATAAAGTATTACTAAAACTATACAACACAATTGTATGATCTAATCATTCCATAAAAAACTAAATAATATCCATAAAACCACAAGTAATTATTGAAAATCACTTAAAGCATTGGTTTAAATAAGTATAGTTATATTGTTAATTTCTTTTTCAGTATGAAATGAAGATACCACTATTGTTATCAAGAGTTATCCCTCTTAGACTGACAGTCAATCAAGGAAGACATGCTGCCTTTGGATGTGCAAATTTTCACAATGAAAAAGGAGTAATTCTCAACTCCAGTTCCTTACAAAATTGCATTGGAAATCTTCAGTACAAAGTGCACAAGTTGACAAATCTAGTAAGGAAAGAAACATGTCTGAATGAATTTCATACATGTCGGTCATTATCTTCTTCGAATGTAAATAAACCCTATACTTGTTTTGTTTGTAGCAAGTCATTTGCAACAAAAGATGAACTCACAGTACATATTACAAGAACACACACTGGAGAGAATCCCCATACTTGTGAAGTTTGTAGCAAGTCATTTACAACAAAAAGTGATTTGACAAGACATACAAGGACACACACTGGAGAGAAACCCCATACTTGTGAAGTTTGTAGCAAGTCATTTGCAACAAAAGATAAACTCACAGTACATACATGGACACACACTGGAGAGAATCCCCATACTTGTGAAGTTTGTAGCAAGTCATTTACAACAAAAAGTGATTTGACAAGACATACAAGGACACACACTGGAGAGAAACCCCATACTTGTGAAGTTTGTAGCAAGTCATTTACAACAAAAAGTGATTTGACAAGACATACAAGGACACACACTGGAGAGAAACCCCATACTTGTGAAGTTTGTAGCAAGTCATTTGCAACAAAAGATAAACTCACAGTACATACATGGACACACACTGGAGAGAATCCCCATACTTGTGAAGTTTGTAGCAAGTCATTTACAACAAAAGGTGATTTGACAAGACATACAAGGACACACACTGGAGAGAAACCCCATACTTGTGAAGTTTGTAGCAAGTCATTTGCAACAAAAGATAATCTCACAGTACATACATGGACACACACTGGAGAGAATCCCCATACTTGTGAAGTTTGTAGCAAGTCATTTACAACAGAAAGTGATTTGACAAGACATACAAGGACACACACTGGAGAGAAACCCCATACTTGTGAAGTTTGTAGCAAGTCATTTGCAACAAAAGATAAACTCACAGTACATACATGGACACACACTGGAGAGAAACCCCATACTTGTGAAGTTTGTAGCAAGTCATTTACAACAAAAAGTGATTTGACAAGACATACAAGGACACAACACTGGAGAGAAACCCCATACTTGTGAAGTTTGTAGCAAGTCATTTGCAACAAAAGATAAACTCACAGTACATTCAGTGACACACACTGGAGAGAAACCCCATACTTGTTTTGTTTGTAGCAAGTCATTTACAACAAAAGATAATCTCACACTACATTTTACAAGAACACACCTTGGAAAGAATCCCTATACTTGTGAAGTTTGTAGCAAGTCATTTGCAACAAAAGATAAACTCACAGTACATACATGGACACACACTGGAGAGAAACCCTATAACAATAACATTTCATAATAAATACATATAATAATTCTACATTGAAACGACTCAACTGATTTTCTTAATAGTCTGTTGATTGACATTTCTCCTGAGCAACATATATTGCCCAGATCAAAGTATGTTGTATTGTTGACCCCTAATTCCCTTTAGATTGATATATCTCTTTCTGATATTTAGTGTGTGGTCATCTTCACCATCTCAGCCTATAAAAGTGGAATAAGTGGCGTTTTGTTTCAATATATTGTTTTGTATAAACTTCTTTTTATGTGAATTATTATTATTGCATTATGTTTTATATGAAATTCTGATTGGATTAAACTTTAACTTGTATCTGCTTACCTCAGCATATTATTGAATCCTGAAGTGAATTCAACCACCTCGTTGATTCAAGCTGTCAAGCTGGCCAAACATTTACAGCCATCGATTCAAAACAGTGATCCATTTCGCCCAATGTACATAAGATGTCCAAACCGATCACTGTCATCATATAACCAGGAGCGCAGATAGATTTTTATACACCCACATTTCTTTACGTGGATGTATATTGTCGACACCGCTGTTCGTTCGTCCGTCCGGAAGTCAACATTTGCTCGTAAACGTCCTATAATATCACCTAGCATGGTTTTAAGTATGAAATGAAAATTAATGTGAGGCGAGGGGGCTGACGAAATGGGAAGGGGCGAAGTGAGAATAGGGGGGGGGGGGGTGAATTATGACGGGGGGGGGGGGGGGGGGGGCAAAATGAAAAAGGGGTCTAGTCTTAAAATGAGACAAAACACAAAGACAATAATGCCTCGTTCGATACCTCTCGTAATTACCATTTTCACAGGGTCAATGATGTCAATTTCCGTTCGATAGCATGGTTTGCTCGTAATTACTACTTTAGAAAGTCGTGAAAATGGTGAAAAATTATCGACACCCATTTTCACAACTTCTCTGACCTTCACCTTGACCCCGTGTAAAAATGGCCACAACTTCAAAATTATCTAAATAATTTTTTTTCAAGATCTTTTGATAACTTTAATCTCTCCGTATGTCATAATAAATAATAAATGTTGATAAATAGCCTGTAATTAGAATGTAAATTTCATGAATGCTGTTGATATTTCTTTGTCATTCATGTTAGCGAAAGATGTTTGCATAAAGTCGTGAATATTGTCCGAACGGTCTCCACTTTAGCAGACGAATTTCAGATTTCCGAGAAAGTCGTAAATACCATTTTCACGATAGGTATCGAACGCAGCATAACACACAAGTAAAATAACATGAATAAACTAGAGCCACATGTGGCACAGGGTGGGACTTTGCAAATGTGCTAATTGCAAAGGGGAATTTGAAAAAAATGGGCCCTGAACGTAAATCCGAAGTATCAAAGAAGTCGACAACTTTTAAAATTTTTGATTTTTAAACGCCCTCATCTCTCTATGAGGACGTATATTGTCGGCACCCCTGTCCGTCCGTCCGTCCGTCCGTCCGTCCGTCAACATTTGCTCGTAAACGCTCTAAAGACTTTTTGACAGAATCAAATGAAATTTGATATGTGTATACATATTCATAAAACGAAGATCAAGTTCGAATTTGAGCTATTTTCGATTGTTAGAAGCAGAGTTACTGCCCTTGCCCCAAATCTTGAATAATATGCTATTACTCTCTTAGTTTTCAACCGATTTTGATGAAACTTAAAATAGATGTTATTGGACCTAAATCGAAAGGTTTGAGAAAGTTAAGTTTACTCCTGTTTAAAATTAAGGCTTTTTCAAGATTTAGGCCTCTTTCATCAGTTTTGAGGAGTTTTCGCACTTTAACCTCTATACATTAAGTGTTTCTATCAACATCAATTGCTCGAAAAACTAGAATTTTTGATGGAATCAAATGAAATTTGGTATGTATATACATCTTCAGAAAACAAAGATCAAGTTCGAATTTGAACTATTTTCGACCGTAAGTAGCAGAGTTATTGCCCTTGCCCCATAGTCTTGAATATGCTATTACTATCTTAGTTTTCAACCAATTTTGTTGAAACTTAAAATGGATGTTATTGGACCTAAATCGAAAGGTTTGAGAAAGGTTAGTTTTATCCTGATTAAATTTTTCGTTAGGCGTATATGGCCGTGGTCCACTATCTTTTGGAAAGGTTGTGAAACCGGAAGTAGTCACCAGACCTAACATTTGAACGTACCAGTCGAAAACCTTTATCAATAACCTTCAACCAACTGAAGGTCAAGGTCACTCAATGTCAAATTCACGAGAAAAAAGTCTTTAAAATTTGGAAATGCATACAGTAATAACACCGGAAGTTGACGCTAGACATAAAATATGAAAGTATATATGAACAGCCAAAGTCAATGACCTTTGATCCTATGAAAGTCAGGGTCAACAAAGGTCAAGGTCAAAAACAAAATAAAATATTTTTTTTAACCCTGTTCCCTTTTTTTAACCATAAAGCCGAAATCTATGAACCTTTAACATAAGCTGAATAAAGCAATGCAAGGTAATTTTTTGAAAAAAATTTAAAATTTACCTTTTATTTTGATAATCAAAATTTTGACAAATAGAAAATTTTACCCGGTTGTGCCACGCCCATGTCATATTTTTTGATGTGACTTCATTTATATTAATAATGTATAAATATGACTTAATTTTCAAGCCTTTACATCTATTGGTTAACGAGATATACAATCATAAATGTCAAAAAAGGTCAAAATCTATAATCGGAAATTTTGAAATTAATATACCTTGTTCCCTTTTTATACGCCCTCATCTCTCTATGAGGACGTATATTGTAGTCATCCCTGTCCGTCCGTCCGTCGGTCCGTCCGTCAACATTTGCTCGTAAACGCTCTAAAAACTATAGTTTTTGACGGAATCAAATGAAATTTGATATGTGTATACATATTCATAAAACGAAGATCAAGTTCGAATTTGAGCTATTTTCGATCGCTAAAAGCAGAGTTATTGCCCTTGCCCCAAATCTTAAATATGCTATTACTCTCTTAGTTTTCAACCGATTTTGATGAAACTTAAAATGGATATTATTGGACCTAAATCGAAAGGTTTGAGAAAGTTTAGTTTTCTCCTGATTAATTTTTTTCCTTTTTCGACTTTTTCGTTAGGCGTATATGGCCGTGGTCCACTATCTTTTGAACTATACAGCCAAAATAGCTGAGATTATGATATAATATAGCTAAAGTAATGAGGTTGGTGTGTGCAGAAGCATTTTTCAAAAAAATGTAGTCTATATGGATTTTTTCCAGACAACAAAATGTAAACAAAATTAAAATTTAACCCGGATGTGCCACGCCCATGTCAATTTTTTTTTGATGGATACATTGGTATGGGGTATGTTCACTTATGTTCAAATTTTCAAGCCTCTAAACTTAATAGATCATAAAGTATGCATATATTAAGGTAAAAAAATTCAAAAAATCGGGTAAAGGTTTTCAAAATTGCAAAATTTAAGAAAAAAACTAATATTGCATTACAATACATTGTGATATATCGTTCGAAAGAGCTCATGAAGCCCATTCAAAATATGCAAAAACGAACCTTCTAGGTTAATTAGGTCACCGGTAGGAGCAGTACAAAGTTGCGAATTTGGCTATTTTTGGACACCTATAAAACCGGAAGTTGATATCGGAGGTCAAATATTAAAGTATCATCAGGTAGCCAAGGTCGATGACCTATGACCTACTAAAGGCCAATGTCATCAAAGGTCAAGGTCACGAGATATAAGCCTTCAAATATTGAAAAAATTCAATTGCAATTTGCAAAAAAGCAAAATCGAAATTCAAAAATCGGCTTCCTGAGAATTCCCACAATTTTTATCTTCTTTCATTTTACACCAAAATTTTTCAAATCGGATCAGCCGTTATGTCGGAATAGCAAATGTGATGTTTCAAGAAAATCAAAATGGCGGCCAAAGTTCTACTTCCGGGTGAAATTTTATTTTAAAATCGGCTGTAGAATTACTTTGGCTACTGCTCAACAAAATTTCGTTGAAATTCATAAATATCACCGGAAGTTATTCAACCGGAAGTGAAAATCGATTTTCCCTTTTAACCGGAAGTGCCGCCAAAATTTTGAATACGTCAAATTGTTTACATTAGTGACATGCATCTTTTATTAAAATTTCAGATTAATCCGAAAAAAACTGAAAAGTAGTCAAAAAATTTCGAAAATCGGCCAAAAAATGTATACTACAAATTTTTGAAATTTGAAATTTTTTAACTCGTATTACATCGGAATTTAGTCCAAAAATGAAAACCCAAGCAAAATCGGCCCAAAAATGTGGCTTCCAGGGTCAAAAAACCTGTTTTTGCTGATGTTGCATTGTGCAACTTGCACTTTTGCAAAAAATTTCCAATTTATATTTATGCAATACCTCGAAAAAAATGGACCTCAGAAGTTGCAAAAAGGTTACTGCAGATATTGTAGTTTAGGCTGTGTGCCCTCCCACAAAAAAAAAAAAACATTTCGAAAACAAACTGGGACTTTGCGGTAGCAAAGTCCCACAATGATATATACTGACGGCCTTTATGCATCGGATATTATACGGTACAACATAGCGCCATAGTTGTGCATGCCTTTTCATGTCTGGTGCAGGCCTTTATGCATAAGCTTAACTGTATGCTGAACTGTAAAAATGCCTTGCAAATGTGGATGGGTGTTCTGACATCTGTCTAAACTGACATAATAGATGTCAACATAATTAAAACAGACATTTCAGCAAGTGATAAACAAAATATGTTCTATAATAATATTAAAGTTACCTAGTATTCAACTTGCATGGTATGGTGGAATAGATAAAAAAAAACAATTGTTTACGATTCCGATCTTCAAAAAATCTCGTCCAGAGCATGACAAAATGGGGTGCAATGATTAAATATAGTAAGTAGATAGTGGACTTCCCGTAAAAGGTTCTGTCAGGTGTTCGAAAAGAGTAAGCGTGTAAAAGTGTAAGCCTATTACTATGCGATCTCACCTGTAATCAAATTCCATCTGGTGAAACTTCAGCTTCAAATTAAATCCATACAATCTGAAATTTATAATTTTGATAATAAAACACTTTATTGATGGAGAATGATGATAAGTCGCTAATAATCAAAACCAAAACTCGATTTAGCCGGCTGCTTACCCTGCCTGGTTTCGCTAGGCATTGTAAAAATCTGACACTAAGCTGTGCGACAGACAGAAAGGGCAGAGGTGTCGACCCACTCCACCAACAAAACATTGACTGGCCCGGCTTTTCCGTTCCCTCCCACCCCTGCTCCCTTTCTCTTACCGTCGAGTTCTTGCATGTCTGGTGCTTTTAATCCTGTGACCCCTGCTCGCCCCCTCCACCTAATATTTTCATAATGGGGGGGGGGGGGGGGGTTGCCATGTCCAACCCCCACTTCCTCCGGCCAAAAAATTGCTATATATGTGATTGACATATATTGTATTTGAGCATTTTCATAATATTACACCCTACCCCCCACCCCCTCAAAAAATTACTCACAACGCCAGTGTAATTTCAAAAAACGCTGGAGAGGGGAGAGGGCATATCTGGAATGAGATTCTGTGAGGATTTAGAGCTTAAGCTTAGCCGGAACTTCTCTTTAATATAATAGTATAGTCTAGGCACTTTACTAGACAGCAAATTACTTGAATATGTTGAATTGTCGACTAGAAATAGATGCCTACTGTCACTGGCACTGATCCACTAGTGAGGTGTGTTGATTTGCGAACTAAATTTTAGCTATAGGAATCCCACGACACTAGATCGTTTCGGGATCAAGGTCCAAAAATTGTGATAGTCTTATCCCGCCGAAGTTGGCTTAAATTGGTGGTTTATTCTGCATTATATTACGAAAAGGCCGTCGTTTTTTGGTTGACATCGGAAAGAAAAAAAGGCTAAATATACCACAGGTGCTTGAGGACAGGATCCTGTATGAGCCCCATATACCCCCCCCCCCCCCCCCCCCTTATTATTATCATTATCATAAATTTCAGATTTTTCGATATATATCACTTATTTGTACCATATATATACTAATATATCATATTTATACTCTAAATAGGAATGGTCACTATCAACGTGAATTTTTACTAAGAGTCAGTAAGAGCAAAGCGAAAGGTTGCTAACTCCGTTTGAAGAAATTGGGCCATTGGTCGTGAAAAATTGTTTTAAAATCTAATAAAATGTCGCTTAACGGTCTAATCAACGAGTACTTGCTGTTCCCATATAATTATCCTTATCGAATATCAATATCCAGTCATAATATATTACCGTTTTAAACACTTTTAATTAAGTTTTTCGCTAAATATTTTGCTGTTTTTTTGTCTATTCGACCTCGGTTAACGGAAGTTACAAAACAACATATGTACGCATGCGTGTGTAGACTTCTGCTCGTGAAGTGAAATATACAGTATGCTATTTGATTGGGTATAGTTTTTGCTAAGATTGACGTCCGATTGGTTGATATATTAGCCTTCGTTAGGTTTTATAGAAAGGCTAATAATAAACGGCACCGTCTACCATTCACTGTTCTTCTTTTTATAAAAAGGCTAAAAAATTCAATTATTAGCTTTATATAAAAGCTAATTTTTACAGGATCGGGTGGCTATTCTTTCTTATTCTATACCGCCCCTTTGTTTTTTGTTTTCCATTACCCTGTCTGCTTAATTTGTAGTATTTGTCAAATATTTAAAAAAAAAGAATAGTTTGTTATGATTATGCGATCCACAAGTTAAATTGTATAAAATCAATATCCCATAAAATATGTTTGACAACTCAAAAAGAGAATCAAAAGGACATTGTTAATATGAAAAAAAAACACGACACCCTCGGTTACTTAGATATTGTGATTTATCCGTCCCATCGTCATAAACTATCGTATAGCTATAAAACCAATTAACATGTTTAACTTATTCATCAGACTAGTGGATAGCTTAGGTCAAAGACATTCTACACTAAACCTTTCAAGGTCATTGAAGGTTAAGTTTCGAAAAATTCAAACTAGTCAAATTCGAAATTCTGTTTTCAACAAGTATTTGATTAATTTAAGTTAGAATGTTTTCTTCTTCGCGGATTCATATTATTCGTCATGGATTATTTTTATGGATTTTGTCGACACCTTGACATTCTTATTCTAAAACCGGAAGTAATGACACACTTTTTATGTGCGGGCAGTCTAGCTATAATCTGTGAATTTCAGACCGATCCAATAAGTAGAGAATGCGTAAACAATTTTCTAAGAATTTGTTTTTAATATTTTTAAACTTCACCAGGAAGAAAATCCAGGGTCGGTAAATCGGTCGATAAATATGCTCTTGAAACAATTTTTGTAGATTTTCCTCTTCGATTCCAGTCCATTATAAAAATGCTTGGTCAAACTACAAATACTATACCATTTTCAGTTTTTTGTTGAAAAGCTTCTAAAAAATAAAATAATCAAAAAGTAAACAACGCGTGACAACCAAATCCGATAACGCAATTATATACTAGAGCCACATGTGGCACAGAGTGGGACTTTGCAAATATGCAAATTGCTAAGGGAAATTTAGAAAACATCGGCCCTGAACGTAAATCCGAAGTGTCAAAGAAGTCGACAACTTTTAAAATTTTTTTTTTTTGAAAGGTTGTGAAACCGGAAGTAGTCACCAGACCTAACACTTGAACGTACCAGCTGAAAACCCTTATCAATAACCTTCAACCTACTGAAGGTCAAGGTCATTCAAGGTCAAATTCCCGAGAAACAAGTCTTTAAAATTTGGAAATGCATGCTGTAATAACACCGGAAGTTGACGCTAGACTTCAAATATGAAAGTATAAATGAACAGCCAAAGTCAATGACCTTTGATCCTAAAAAGGTCAAGTTCAACAAAGGTCAAAGTCAAAAAAGAAAAAAAATAGTTTTTTTTAACCTTGTTCCTTTTGTTTTGAACTACAAAGCCGAAATCAACGATCCTTTAACATAAGCTGAATAAAGTAATGATTTTACTGTATGCGATGTCATTTTTTTAAAAAAAAATTAAACTTTACCATTTTTTTGATAAACAAAATTTTGACAAAAACAAAATTTTACCCGGATGTGCCACGCCCACGTCAGATTTTCTTATGCGACTTTATTTATATTAATAATATCTTACTATAGCTAAATTATCAAGCCTTTGTCTCAATTTGTTAATGAGATATACAATAATTAATGTAAAAAAGGTCAAAATCTATAATCGGAAATTTTGAAATTAATAAACCTTGTTCCCTTATTTGAACTATACAGCCGAAATAGCTGGAATTTTGATATAATTGAGCTAAAGTAATGAGGTTGGTGTGTGCAGAAGCATTTTTCAAAAAAATGTAGTCTTTATGGATTTTTTCCAGACAACAAAATGTAACCAAAATTAAAATTTAACCCGGATGTGCCACGCCCATGTCAATGTTTTTTGATAGAAACTTTGATATGGGGTATGTTCAATTATGTTCAAATTTTCAAGCCTTTAAACGTAATAGATCATAAACTATGCATATATTAAAGTAAAAAAAATCAAAATATCGGGTTTTCTGAATTGCAAAATTTAAAGAAAACTAATTTTGCATTACAATACATTGTGATATATTGTTCGAAAGAGCTCATAAAGCCCATTCAGAATATGTAAAAATGAACTCTCTAGGTTAATTAAGCCACCTGTGGGAGCAGTACAAAGTTGCAAATTTGGCTATTTTTGGGCAGCTATAAAACCGGAAGTTGATATCGGAGGTCAAATATTAAAGTATCATCAGGTAGCCAAGGTCGATGACCTTTGACCTACTTAAGTTCAAGGTCATCAAAGGTCAAGGTCACGAGATATAAGCCTTCAAATATTGAAAAAATTCAATTGCAAATTGCAAAAAAACAAAACCGAAATTCAAAAATCGGCTTCCTGAGAATTCCCTCAATTTTTATGTTCTTTCATTTGACACCAAAATCATTCAAATCGGACCAGCCGTTATGTCGGAATAGCAAATGTGATGTTTCAAGAAAATCAAGATGGCGGCTGAAATATTATTCCAATTTTCGATCTTTTTACCGCACACTTATCCCATAACTCTAGCTACCGATCAGTACAAGTTTCTTAAAAAAATATCAATTACAGCGGAAGTGGGTCAACCGGAAGTTTGCACCCTTATAACGTGTAAACCGAAAGTGGCGCAAAACTTTTGACTGCGCAGTTTTATTTACGACCTTGTTCTCTATTTTCAATAAAAAAATTCAGATGAATCGGACAATAGCAAAGAAAATAGCAAAAATGGCCAAAAATTGCAAATGTTTAGATGCAAAAAGTGTGCAACGAATGTTTAAAAATCAAATTTATGGAACTCATAGTTGATTAAGATTTCGCTACAGATTCTAAAAATGAAAACCCGAGCAAAATCGGTCCAAAATTGCACCTTCCAGGCCCCAAAAACAACTTTTTGCACATTTTGCAAATGCACCACTTCCGGTTTTGCAAAAATGTTTCAATTTATATTCATTAAGTACCTAGAAAAAAAGTAACATATAGGATTGTAAAACTGTTGCTACAGCTGTTGTAGTTTAGGCTGTGTGCCCTGTGTAAAAAACAAAAAAAAATGGAAACATTTCGATAACAAACTGGGACTTTGCGGTAGCTAAGTCCCACAAAAAAAAGGTGTGGATGGGTGGGCAAAATTTTTATTGGATGCTGCGCAGATATCCAAGTAGAGCCAGCGACGTATCAGCCAGCAATAGCGAGACAAATTCAAGAGGGTAGCCAACTAGGGTACGTGTGAGTTTGGGCGAGTTGAAGAGAATTACATAATCACAAAATTGTTGTCAAATTACAACACATAAACTTGAGGTTCGCCCAAACTCACAAGTCCAGCACGTGCGGCGAGTTATTGGAGGAAAAGTAAAGGCAAGCCAATCACAAATCGCCAACTAAAAGGGCGGGTAAAGTTCGTTTTCTTAAATCCAAATTATAACTAATTTAAAACATATTAAATACATATAATAATTCTACATTGAAACGACTCAACTGATTTTCTTAATAGTCTGTTGATTGACATTTCTCCTGAGCAACATATTATATTGCCCAGATCAAAGTATGTTGTATTGTTGACCCCTAATTCCCTTTAGATTGATATCTCTCTTTCTGATATTTAGTGTGTGGTCATCTTCACCATCTCAGCCTATAAAAGTGGAATAAGTGGCGTTTTGTTTCGATATATTGTTTTGTATAAACTTCTTTTTATGTGAATTATTGCAGTGCGTTCGATTCTTCGAACGCACTGCATTGTTTTGCAAATGACTTTTTTTTTGCAGTGCGTTCTAGTGAACGCACTGCATTGTTTTGCAAATGTCTTTTTGCAGTGCGTTCTAGCGAACGCACTGCTTTGTTTTGCAAATGACTTTTTTTTTTTGCAGTGCGTTCTAGCGAACGCACTGCATTGTTTTGCAAATGTCTTTTTTTTTTTTTTTTTTTCCGTTTTCTGGTCAGAGCGCCCAGCCAAAACTATGCATGCCACACATAATCTCTCAAGATTTCCCACGATAATCTACTGCTCGGTATTGTTTAAATGTAAAATGGCGCATGCCCTACCAACCGGAAATGAGGTATGAGAACATATGGGTTTTGATGTTTTGGCCATTATCTCCTTTATTTTTTAACCGATTTCGATCGGACTGACTTTGCTTATTTCTCTAATCGATTCTCCACGAGACAAAAGTTTAACAATATCATTTTGAGAAAAATCTTGCTGACTTTTGGAGCACCTTTTCTGGACCACTTTTTAAACTTTTGCAATTTTATGTTGATCAACCTGAAAACTTACATATATATAGACATTTTGATTGCAAACAATTAGCAATTTTCAAAATTTCGATATCACTTCCGGTTTTGACGTCATTCGCTCTCAAAGTTGAAATTTCAACTTCCGGAATTTTGAAGATATTCGAAAAATTCTTTTTGCAGTATGTTTGTTATGTAGACACAAAAGTATACAAATCATAAAATTTGACCCGGATGTAACAGATCAGTCGCCATCTTGAAGTGGTATATTTTCATAAAACGCAAAATGGGGCCTCAGGGTGTTATGGAATTTGCATAATTATAATGTCTATGCAATCTACAGTCGATTGCGACCAAAACATGGGAAGCGGATTTTTGAATTTTAATTCTGAATTTTTCTAATTTCCGGTAAAAATAAATCAGTAATTGTCAAAACTTTCAAGGCCCATATTTCGTGACCTTGACCTTTCTTGACCTAATGATCTGTACAAAAATTATTGCCCTTGAGGAGATGTATCCATTGACATATTGTTTTCAGATGCCCAAGGTTTACTTCCGGTTTTATAGCCGTTTGAAATTTGCCATTTTTAACTTTAAACAGCTCTACCACATGACCTAATTTACATATGTCTTATTTTCTTTCACCGTCTTACTATGCTCTGTCTTCTCTTTTCAATGATATACAACACAATACATTTGAATAAAAATTCCGCCTTTTAAAGTTTGAAAAATTTGTGCCAATTTCCATTGAAACTATGCGTATTTTTTTCAAATTTTATTTCGATCGTTCTGAAAACTTACGGATAGATAGACATTTTGATGGCGAACAAAAATATGTTTTCAAAAATTTAGTATCACTTCCGGTTGTGACGTCATTTGCTCTTAAAGTTAAAATTTCAACTTCCGGAATTTTGAAGATATTTGAAAAATTCTTTTTGCAGTATGTTTGTAATACAGACACAAAAGTATACAAATAATAAAATTTGACCCGGATGTAACAGATCAGTCGCCATCTTGAAATGGTATATTTTCATAAAACGCAAAATGGGGCCTCAGGGTGTAATGGAATTTGCATAATTCTGATGTATTTGGAATATACAGTCGATTGCTACCAAAACATGAGAAACTGATTTTTGAATTTCAATTCTGATTTATGTTAATTTCCGGTTAAGATAAATCAGTAATTGTCAAAACTTTAAAGGCTCATATCTCGTGACCTTGACCTCTGGTGACCAAGTGACCTGAAACAAATTCATTGCCATTGACGATACCTATGCACGGATACTTTCATTTAGGTTTTCCGATGTTTACTTCCGGTTTTATATCCATTTGAAAAATGCAGTTTTTAGCTTTAAAGAGCTCTGACACGTGACCTAATTCATGTACGTCACAAATTCTTTCACAATCTAATTATGCTCAATCTACTTTTTCAATTATATACATAAAAGAAAATTTAATATGTGTTTTCTTTGAACGAATTATGTATTGATAAAATTCGATCTGTATTTCAAACTATGAAGTATGAGTACTGTGCAGTCCGTTTCTAAATTGAGATTTGGCTCTTTCATGTGTCCTTTCTTGCACTTTAGAACTTATTTACAAATCTTAGAAATTTTGTGATATGCGTTTTCCACTGATGTATATCAAACTGTGATTACGCCTTTTATAATCAGATGACTTTTCACCACCGAACATGAAATTTTTATTTCACTTTTGACTACCGTGTGTAAACTGGTTTTTCTACTTTTCACTACCGAATTGAAAATTGTGCGTTTTAAAATTTTGTACCTTCTGCATTTTAATGTAAAACAAGCTTTTTTCTGTAAACCTGACATCATGGATTGAAAGATGTCACTTTTCACCAATGGACGAAACCGGATGCGCACTGCATGGTACCATTCATGGTTCTAGTTTTTTTTTTTTTTTTTTTTTTCGCCTTCTGGTCAGAGCGCCCAGCCAAAACTACACATGCCACACATAATCTCTGAAGATTTCCCACGATAATCTACTGCTCGGTATTGTTTAAATGTAAAATGACGCATGCCCTACCAACCGGAAATGAGGTATGAGAACATATGGGTTTTGATGTTTTGGCCATTATCTCCTTTATTTTTCAACCGATTTTGATCGGACTGACTTTGCATATTTCTCTAATCGATTGTCCACGAGACAAAAGTTTAACAATATCATTTTGAGAAAAATCTTGCTGACTTTTGGAGCACTTTTTCTTGACCACTTTTTTAACTTTTGCAATTTTATATTGATCAACCTGAAAACTTACATATTTATAGACATTTTGATTGCGAGCAATTAGCAATTTTCAAAATTTCGATATCACTTCCGGTTTTGACGTCATTCGCTCTCAAAGTTGAAATTTCAACTTCCGGAATTTTGAAGATATTCGAAAAATTCTTTTTGCAATATGTTTGTTATGTAGACTCAAAATTATACAAATCATAAAATTTGACCCAGATGTAACAGATCAGGCGCCATCTTGAAATGGTATATTTTCATAAAACGCAAAATGGGGCCTCAGGGTGTTATGGAATTTGCATAATTTTTATGTCTATGTAATCAACAGTCGACTGCGACCAAAACATGGGAAGCCAATTTTTGAATTTCAATTCTGAATTTTTCTGATTTCCGGTAAAAATAAATCAGTAATTGTCAAAACTTTCAAGGCCCATATTTTGTGACCTTGACCTTTTGTGACTTTGTGACCTGTACAAAAGTTATTGCCCTTGATAAGATGTATCCAATGACATATTTTTTTCAGATGCCCAATGGTTACTTCCGGTTTTATAGCCGTTTGAAAATTGTAATTTTTAACTTTAAACAGCCCTACCACGTGACCTAATTTACATATGTCTGATTTTCTTTTACCGTCGTACTATGCTCTCTCTGTTCTTTCCAATGATATACAACACAATACATTTGAATCAAAATTCCGCCTTTTAAAGTTTGAAAAATTTGTGCCAATTTCCATTGAAACTGTGCGTGTTTTTTTCAAATCTTATTTCGATCGTTCTGAAAACTTTCAGGTAGATAGACATTTTGATGGCGAACAAAAATATGTTTTCAAAATTTTGATATCACTTCCGGTTTTGACGTCATTGGCTCTCAAAGTTGAAATTTCAACTTCCGGAATTTTGAAGATATTCGAAAAATTCTTTTTGCAGTATGTTTGTAATGTAGACACAAAAGTATGCAAATGATAAAATTTGGCCCGGATGTAACAGATCAGTCGCCATCTTGAAATGGTATATTTTCATAAAACGCAAAATGGGGCCTCAGGGTGTAATGAAATTTGCATAATTCTGATGTTTTTGGAATTTACAGTCGATTGCTACCAAAACATGAGACGCCGATTTTTGAATTTCAATTCTGATTTATTTTGATTTCCGGTTAAGATAAATCAGTAATTGTCAAAACTTTAAAGGCTCATATCTTGTGACCTTGACCTCTGGTGACCAAGTGACCTGAAACAAATTCATTGTCATTGACGATACCTATGCACAGATACTTTCATTTAGGTTTTCCGATGTTTACTTCCGGTTTTATATCCATTTGAAAATTGCAGTTTTTAGCTTTGAAGAGCTCTGCCACGTGACCTAATTCATGTACGTCACAAATTCTTTCACAATCTAATTATGCTAAATCTACTTTTTCAATTATATACAACACAATATTTTAAAATCAAAATAGCGCCTTTTGAAATTTGAAAATTAGTTATTCCATCTGCTTGTAAGATATTAAATTCAAATTTCAGTTGAAGGGAGATTACTACATTTTGACATAAAGCTGCGTTTGGGCGATCGTCCTCTCCCATTAACTTGCGTTTGGGCGATACGTTATCATTAATGCACTTTTTGTTACATTGTAACTGTTTAAAAGAAACATTAAGATATATTTTCTTTGAATGAAATATGTATTGATAAAATTCGATCTGTATTTCAAACTATGAAGTATGAATACTGTGCAGTCCGTTTCTAAAATGAGTCCTTTCTTGCACTTTAGAACTTATTTACAAATATTAGAAATTTTGTGATATGCGTTTTCCACTGATGTATATCAAACTGTGATTACGCCTTTTTTAATCAGATGACTTTTCACTACCGAACATGAAATGTTTATTTCACTTTTGACTACCGTGTGTGAACTGGTTTTTCTACTTTTCACTACCGAATTCAAAATTGTGCGTTTTAAAATTTTGTACCTTCTGCATTTTAATGTAAAACAAGCTTTCTTCTGTAAACCTGACATCATGGATTGAAAGATGTCACTTTTCACCAATGGACGAAACCGGATGCGCACTGCATGGTACCATTCATGGTTCTAGTTTTTTTTTGCAGTGCGTTCTAGCGAACGCACTGCTTTGTTTTGCAAATGTCTTTTTTGCAGTGCGTTCTAGCGAACGCACTGCTTTGTTTTCATAATGACTTTTTTTTTTTTTTTTTTTGTCTACTTCTGGTCACGCTAATTCGGTATGAAGGGAGCATGCCACACATTATCTCACATGTTTTCCTACAATCACTAACTGCTCGGTGTTGGGTGAATGTAAAATGGCGGTTTTTTGTCCAACCGGAAATGACATATGAGAGAAAAAATCATTTGATGTTTTTTACAATTTTTACCTCTGTTTTTCAACCGATTTTGATAGAATCTTTTTTGTTTATTTCATTATTCTAATGTCTACATAATAGCTTTCAGCATAAATGCACTTTAAGACATTCTCTGCTGACTTTTTGGAGCACTTTTTTAACCGTTTTTTTTAACTTTTGCAGTTTTATTTTGATCTATTTGAAAACTTATAGGTGTATAAACATTTTGATTTCTAACTAAATGGTATTTTCAAAATTTGTATATCACTTCCGGTTTTGACGTCATTCGCTTGTAAAGTTGAAATTTCAACTTCCGGAATAATTAAGATATTCAAAAAAATCTTTTTGAGATGTGCTAGAAATAACCATTGACTTAATATGAAATGAAAAAATCTGACCCAGATATTTCATATCAGTCGCCATCTTGAAATGACTGATTTTTCTTTAAATCGAAATTCAGAATCAGGGAATCATTCGATTTGAATAAAAATGATGTCTGTGGAATCTACAGTCGATTGCTAACAAAACATGGGAAGCCGATTTTTGAATTTCGATTCAGAATTTTTTTTATTTCCGGTTTAGAATTTTCGGAAATAGTCAAAACTTTTTAGGCTCATATCTTGTGACCTTGACCTTGAGTGACCTTGTGACCTGAACAAAAGTCATTGCCCATGATGAGATCTATCAACTGATGTATTCATTTTTGCTGTCCGATGTCTACTTCCGGTTTTATGGCCGTCAGAAAATTGCATTTTTTAACTTTAAACAGCTCTGTCACGTGACCTAATTTACATACGTCATAAATTTTGTTTCGGTGTTACTATGCTTGATCTACTCTATTCAATGATATATGACACAATGTATTTGAATCATAATTCCGCGTTCTAGAATTTGAAAATATTCTGCCAAATTCCATTGTAACTGTTCGTGTATCGTTTGTCTGTCTGCTGGTATTCCCGCGTCACTTAGTTAACCTGCTTGTATTCTGATGGCTGTGCGCCCCTTTTATTTGGTATGACTGCTTGTAGTTCTGAACCTCTTTTATTTAGTCTGTCTGCTGGTATTTCTGATTCCATTTTATCTGCCTTTATATACACCCACATGAAAATATGGACGTATATTGCCGTCACCCCAGTCCATCCGTCGGTCCGTTCGTCCTTCAACAATTTCTTGTACACGCAATAGCGACTAGAGTTTTTATCCGATTTGAATGAAGCTTGGTATATGTATTTATCGTGATAATATCTCGGATGAGTTTGAAAATGGCGCGATTCCAGTCGTCGGTTTAAGAGTTACTGCCCTTGACTAAGAGAAAAAAAACACGTAAGAATTAACTTGTGTACGCGATAGAAGTTTAAGTTTTCATCCGAATTGAATGAAACTTGGTATGTATAATTATCGCGATACTATCGCGGATCCTTTCATAATTGGAGCTATTCCAGTCGTCGGTTTATGAGTTATTGCCTTTGACTTAGTGAAAACGTTAAAATTAACTTGTGTATGAGATAAAAGCTAGAGTTTTTATTCGATATGAATGACCTAATTTACATACGACACAAATTATTTTTGATTCGTATTATGCTATATCTACGCTTTCCAATGATATATGACACTATGTATTTGAATCATAATTCCGCGTTTTAAAATTTGAAAATATTCTGCCAAATTCCATTGTAACTGTTCGTGTTTCGTTTTTCTGTCTGCTGGTATTACCGCGTCCCTTTTAGTTAACCTGCTTGTATTCTGATAGCTGTGCGCCCCTTTTATTTGGTATGACTGCTTGTATTTCTGCACCTCTTTTATTTAGTCTGTCTGCTGGTATTTCTGATTCCATTTTATCTGCCTTTATATACACCCACATGAAAATATGGACGTATAGCCTAGTGCCGTCACCCCAGTCCATCCGTCGGTCCGTTCCTCATTCAACAATTTCTTGTACACGCAATAGCGACTAGAGTTTTTATCCGATTTGAATGAAGCTTGGTATGTATTTATCGTGATAATATCTCGGATCCTTTCATAATTGGAGCTATTCCAGTCGTCGGTTTATGAGTTATTGCCTTTGACTTAGTGAAAACGTTAAAATTAACTTGTGTATGTGATAAAATCTAGAGTTTTTATTCGATTTGAATGACCTAATTTACATACGACACAATTTATTTTTGATTTAAACATATTTTATTGACAAATATCAAATGGAATTGGATACAAGTTACGAGAACTTAGTAATAATCCTATCCATAAAGAAATACATAAAATAATACAGATGGGGCAGACAAAAAATATATATAAATATATAATGAACAAAAAAAAAAAAAAGAAATGAAAGTAAAAGGTGCACAAGACAACAAAAACACACGAAGTACAATACAGAGAAAGGTAAAGAAAACAAAATAATGTATAGAAAGGGTATTGTTTAAAAGATTAGACAATGCCTAATCACCCAGGAAAACCACAAACGAGTTCAAAAACGTTTCGAATTTTTAATGAATTTATGTATGAGTAAAATTAATTTCAAATTCAGAATATCAGACATATTTGGATCACCCCAAAGGACCGTATTTATGTCAAGGTTATAGCAAGGAAACGAGTTACTAAACAAATGATCCCTCTCAATTTTATACAGTTTACACTCAAAGAAGTAATGATAGGCGTCTTCAATTTCACAACCACATAGACAAGTTTGGTCTTGAACTACATGAATTTATTTTTGATTCGTATTATGCTATATCTACGCTTTCCAATGATATATGACACTATGTATTTGAATCATAATTCCTCGTTTTAAAACTTGAAAATATTCTGCCAAATTCCATTGTAACTTTTCGTGTTTCGTTTGTCTGTCTGCTGGTATTTCCGCGTCCCTTTTAGTTAACCTGCTTGTATTCTGATAGCTGTGCGCCCCTTTTATTTGGTATGACTGCTTGTAGTTCTGCACCTCTTTTATTTAGTCTGTCTGCTGGTATTTCTGATTCCATTTTATCTGCCTTTATATACACCCACATGAATATATGGACGTATATTGCCGTCACCCCAGTCCATCCGTCGGTCCGTTCCTCATTCAACAATTTCTTGTACACGCAATAGCGACTAGAGTTTTTATCCGATTTGAATGAAGCTTGGTATGTATAATTATCGTGATACTATCTCGGATACGAAATTAGGGTCTGATTTTAATTAGACTGGGATCCTTTCATAATTGGAGTTATTCCAGTCGTCGGTTTATGAGTTATTGCCTTTGACTTAGTGAAAACGTTAAAATTAACTTGTGTATGTGATAAAAGCTAGAGTTTTTATTCGATTTGAATGACCTAATTTACATACGACACAAATTATTTTTGATTCGTATTATGCTATATCTACGCTTTCCAATGATATATGACACTATGTATTCGAATCGTAATTCCGCGTTTTAGAATTTGAAAATATTCTGCCAAATTCCATTGTAACTTTTCGTGTTTCGTTTGTCTGTCTGCTGGTGTTCCCGCGTCCCTTTTAGTTAACCTGCCTGTATTCTGGTAGCCGTGCGCCCCTTTTATTTGGTATGACTGCTTGTAGTTCTGCACCTCTTTTTGTTTGCTGGTATTTCTGAATCTATTTTATCTGCCTTTTTATACGCCCACATTAAAATATGGATGTATATTGTTCGTCGGTCCGTTCGTCAACAATTTCTTGACACGCGATAGAGACTGGAGTTGTTATCCGATTTGAATGAAGCTCTGGTATATGTATTTATCTTGATAATATCACGAATGAGTTCGAAACTGGCGCTATTCCAGTAGTCGGTTTAAAAGTTATTGCCCTTGACTTAGTGAAAACATTAAAATTAGTTTGTGTATATGATAAAAGATAGAGTTTTTATTCGATTTGAATGAAGCTTGGTATGTGTATTTATCTTGATAAATTCCATTGTTATTGTGAGTGCTTTTTTTTCAAAATTCTTTAAAAACAAATTATGTCAAGTGACCTAATTTACATATTATTTATATGACACTATGTATTTGAATCATAATTCCGCGTTTTAGAATTTGAAAGAAATATGCCGAATTCCATTGTAACTGTACGTGTTTCGTTTGTCTGTCTGCTGGTATTCCCGCATCCCTTTTAGTTAACCCTGCCTGTATACTGATAGCTGTGCGCCCCTTTTATTTGGTATGACTGCTTGTAGTTCTGAACCTCTTTTATTTGGTCTGACTGCTTGTAGTTCTGAATTCATTTAATCTGCCTTTTTATACACCCACATGAAAATATGGACGTATATTGCCGTCACCCTGTCTGTCCGTCGGTCCGTCCGTCAACAATTTCTTGTACACGCGATAGAGACTAGAGTTTTTGACCGATTTGAATGAAGCTTGGTATATGTATTTATCTTGATAATATATCGGATGAGTTCGAGAAGCTAAAGTTTTCATATTTAATCTTTCTGTCTACTTCTTGTAGTTTTACATCCATTTTATTATCCCTGCAAACATATCTTGCAGTGCACTTTCTACTGACACACAAAAGAGAGTGAGTATTTTGACGAGTACGCTTTTATATTATTATGTAAAACTCTTATCTTTGGTTGAAAATGTGACATTTCATCCATGTATCGGGTGGGTTGCGCACTGCTCGGTACCGTCTTCACGGTTCTAGTTTTTTTTTTTTTTCCGTTTTCTGGTCAGAGCGCCCAGCCAAAACTATGCATGCCACACACCATCTCTCAAGATTTCCCGCGATAATCTACTGCTCGGTATTGTTTAAATGTAAAATGGCGCATGCCCTACCAACCGGAAATGAGGTATGAGAACATATCGGATTTGATGTTTTGGCTATTATCTCCTTTGTTTTTCAACCGATTTCGATCGGACCGACTTTGCTTATTTCTCTAATCGATTGTCCATGATACAAAAGTTTAACAATATCATTTTGAGAAAAAGCTTGCTGACTTTTGGAGCACCTTTTCTGGACCACTTTTTCAACTTTTGCAATTTTATATTGATCAACCTGAAAACTTACATGTTTATAAACATGTTGATTGCAAACATTTAGCAATTTTCAAAATTTCGATATCACTTCCGGTTTTGACGTCATTCGCTCTCAAAGTTGAAATTTCAACTTCCGGAATTTTGAAGATATTCGAAAAATTCTTTTTGTAATATGTTTGTTATGTAGACTCAAAATTATACAAATCATAAAATTTGACCCGGATGTAACGGATCAGGCGCCATCTTGAAATGGTATATTTTCATAAAACGCAAAATGGGGCCTCAGGGTGTTATGGAATTTGCATAATGTTTATGTCTATGTAATCAACAGTCGACTGCGACCAAAACATGGGAAGCCGATTTTTGAATTTCAATTCTGAATTTTTCTGATTTCCGGTAAAAATAAATCAGTAATTGTCAAAACTTTCAAGGCCCATATTTTGTGACCTTGACCTTTTGTGACTTAGTGACCTGTACGAACGTTATTGCCCTTGATTAGATGTATCCAATGACATATTTTTTTCAGATGCCCAATGGTTACTTCCGGTTTTATAGCCGTTTTAAAATTGTAATTTTTAACTTTAAACAGCCCTACCACGTGACCTAATTTACATATGTCTTATTTTCTTTCACCGTCGTACTATGCTATGTCTGCTCTTTCCAATGATATACAACACAATGTATTTGAATCAAAATTCCGCCTTTTAAAGTTTAAAAAATTTGTGTCAATTTCCATTGAAACTGTGCGTGTTTTTTTCAAATTTTATTTCGATCATTCTGAAAACTTACAGGTAGATAGACATTTTGATGGCGAACAAAAATATGTTTTCAAAATTTTGATATCACTTCCGGTTTTGAAGTTATTAGCTCTCAAAGTCGAAATTTCAACTTCCGGAATTTTGAAGATATTCGAAAAATTCTTTTTGCAATATGTTTGTAATGTAGACACAAAAGTATACAAATGATAAAATTTGACCCGGATGTAACAGATCAGTCGTCATCTTGAAATGGTATATTTTTATAAAACGCAAAATGGGGCCTCTTGGTGTTATAGAATTTGCATAATTAAGATGTCTATGGAATCTACAGTCAATTGCTATCAAAACATGAGATGCCGATTTTTGAATTTCAATTCTGATTTATTTTAATTTCCAGTTAAAATAAATCAGTAATTGTCAAAATTTTAAAGGCTTATATCTCGTGACCTTGACCTTCGGTGACCATGTGACCTGAAAAAATTCATTGGCATTAATGTTACCTATGCACGGATACTTTCATTTAGGTTTTCCGATGTTTACTTCCGGTTTGATATCCATTTGAAAATTGCAGTTTTTTACTTTAAAGAGCTCTGACACGTGACCTTATTCAAGTACGTCACAAATTCTTTCACAATCTAATTATGCTAAATCTACTTTTTCAATTATATACAACACAATATTTTTTTAATGAAAATAGCGCCTTTTGAATTTTGAAAATTAGTTATTCCATCTGCTTGTAAAATATTAAATTCAAATTTCAGTTGAAGGGAGAGTACTACATTTTGACTTAAAGCTGCGTTTGGGCGATCGCCCTCTCCCATTAACTTGCGTTTGGGCGATAAGTTATCATTAATGTACTTTCTTTTACATTGTAACTGTTTTAAAAGAAACATTAATATATATTTTCTTTGAATGAATTATGCATTGATAAAATTCGATCTGTATTTCAAACTGTGAAGTATGAATACTGTGCAGTCCGTTTCTAAATTGAGATTTGGCTCTTTCATGTGCCCTTTTTGCACTTTAGAACTTTTTTACAAATCTTAGAAATTTTGTGATATGCGTTTTCCACTGATGTATATCAAACTGTAATTACGCCTTTTTTTACTCAGATTACTTTTCACTACCGAACATGAAATGTTTATTTCACTTTTGACTACCGTGTGTGAACTGGTTATTCAACTTTTCACTACCGAATTCACAATTGTGTGTTTTAAAATGTGCTTTCTTCTGTAAACCTGACAACATGGATTGAAAGATGTCACTTTTCACCAATGGACGAAACCGGATGCGCACTGCATGGTACCATTCATGGTTCTAGTTGCAGTGCGTTCTAGCGAACGCACTGCATTGTTTTGCAAATGTCTTTTTTTTTTTTTTTTTCCGTTTTCTGGTCAGAGCGCCCAGCCAAAACTATGCATGCCACACATAATCTCTCAAGATTTCCCACGATAATCTACTGCTCGGTATTGTTTAAATGTAAAATGGCGCATGCCCTACCAACCGGAAATGAGGTATGAGAACATATGGGTTTTGATGTTTTGGCCATTATCTCCTTTATTTTTCAACCGATTACGATCGGACTGACTTTGCTTACTGCTCTAATCGATTGTCCATGAGACAAAAGTTTAACAATATCATTTTGAGAAAAATCTTGCTGACTTTTGGAGCACCTTTTCTGGACCACTTTTTCAACTTTTGCAATTTTATATTGATCAACCTGGAAACTTGCATATTTATAGACATTTTGATTGCGAACAATTAGCAATTTTCAAAATTTCGATATCACTTCCGGTTTTGACGTCATTTGCTCTCAAAGTTGAAATCTCAACTTCCGGAATTTTGAAGATATTCGAAAAATTCTTTTTGCAATATGTTTGTTATATAGACTCAAAATTATACAAATCATAAAATTTGACCCGGATGTAACAGATCAGGCGCCATCTTAAAATGGTATATTTTCATAAAACGCAAAATGGGGCCTCAGGGTGTTATGGAATTTGCATAATTTTTATGTCTATGTAATCAACAATCGACTGCGACCAAAACATGGGAAGCCGATTTTTGAATTTCAATTCTGAATTTTTCTGATTTCCGGAAAAAATAAGTCAGTAATTGTCAAAACTTTCAAGGCCCATATTTTGTGACCTTGACCTTTTGTGACTTTGTGACCTGTACAAAAGTTATTGCCCTTGATTAGATGTATCCAATGACATATTTTTTTCAGATGCCCAATGGTTACTTCCGGTTTTATGACCGTTTGAAAATTGTAATTTTTAACTTTAAACAGCCCTACCACGTGACCTAATTTACATATGTCTTATTTTCTTTCACCGTCGTACTATGCTATGTCTGCTCTTTCCAATGATATACAACACAATATATTTGAATCAAAATTCCGCCTTTTAAAATTTGAAAAAATTGTGTCAATTTCCATTGAAACTGTGCGTGTTTTTTTCAATTTTTATTTCGATCGTTCTGAAAACTTACAGGTAGATAGACATTTTGATGGCGAACAAAAATATGTTTTCAAAATTTTTGTATCACTTCCGGTTTTGAAGTTATTGGCTCTCAAAGTCGAAATCTCAACTTCCGGAATTTTGAAGATATTTGAAAAATTCTTTTTGCAGTATGTATGTAATATAGACACAAAAGTATACAAATAATAAAATTTGACCCAGATGTAACAGATCAGTCGCCATCTTGAAATGGTATATTTTCATAAAACGCAAAATGGAGCCTCAGGGTGTAATGAAATTTGCATAATTCTGATGTTTTTGGAATCTACAGTCGATTGCTACCAAAACATGAGACGCTGATTTTTGAATTTCAAGTCTGATTTATTTTAATTTCCGGTTAAGATAAATCAGTAATTGTCAAAACTTTAAAGGCTCATATTCTGTGACCTTGACCTCTGGTGACCAAGTGACCTGAAACAAATTCATTGCCATTGACGATACCTATGCACAGATACTTTCATTTAGGTTTTCCGATGTTTACTTCCGGTTTTATATCCATTTGAAAATTGCAGTTTTTAGCTTTAAAGAGCTCTGACACGTGATCTAATTCATGTACGTCACAAATTCTTTCACAATCTAATCATGCTAAATCTACTTTTTCAATTATATACAACACAATATTTTAAAATCAAAATAGCGCCTTTTGAATTTTGAAAATTAGTTATTCCATCTGCTTGTAAGATATTAAATTCAAATTTCAGTTGAAGGGAGAGTACTACATTTTGACATAAAGCTGCGTTTGGGCGATCGTCCTCTCCCATTAACTTGCGTTTGGGCGATACGTTATCATTAATGCACTTTTTGTTAAATTGTAACTGTTTGTAAGATATATTTTCTTTGAATGAAATATGTATTGATAAAATTCGATCTGTATTTCAAACTATGAAGTATGAATACTGTGCAGTCCGTTTCTAAATTGAGATTTGGCTCTTTCATGAGTCCTTTCTTGCACTTTAGAACTTATTTACAAATCTTAGAAATTTTGTGATATGCGTTTTCCACTTATGTATATCAAACTGTGATTACGCCTTTTTTTAATCAGATGACTTTTCACTACCGAACATGAAATGTTTATTTCACTTTTGACTACCGTGTGTGAACTGTTTTTTTCTACTTTTCACTACCGAATTGAAAATTGTGCGTTTTAAAATTTTGTACCTTCTGTATTTTAATGTAAAACAAGCTTTCTTCTGTAAACCTGACATCATGGATTGAAAGATGTCACTTTTCACCAATGGACGAAACCGGATGCGCACTGCATGGTACCATTCATGGTTCTAGTTTTTTTTTTTTTTTCACTTTCTGGTCAGAGCGCCCAGCCAAAACTATACATGCCACATATAATCTCTCAAGATTTCCCACGATAATCTACTGCTCGGTATTGTTTAAATGTAAAATGACGCATGCCCTACCAACCGGAAATGAGGTATGAGAACATATGGGTTTTGATGTTTTGGTCATTATCTCCTTTATTTTTCAACCGATTTTGATCGGACTGACTTTGCATATTTCTCTAATCGATTGTCCACGAGACAAAAGTTTAACAATATCATTTTGAGAAAAATCTTGCTGACTTCTGGAGCACTTTTTCTTGACCACTTTTTCAACTTTTGCAATTTTATATTGATCAACCTGAAAACTTACATGTTTATAGACATTTTGATTGCGAGCAATTAGCAATTTTCAACATTTCGATATCACTTCCGGTTTTGACGTCATTCGCTCTCAAAGTTGAAATTTCAACTTCCGGAATTTTGAAGATATTCGAAAAATTCTTTTTGCAATATGTTTGTTATGTAGACTCAAAATTATACAAATCATAATATTTGACCCGGATGTAACAGATCAGGCGCCATCTTGAAATGGTATATTTTCATAAAACGCAAAATGGGGCCTCAGGGTGTTATGGAATTTGCATAATTTTTATGTCTATGTAATCAACAGTCGACTGCGACCAAAACATGGGAAGCCGATTTTTGAATTTCAATTCTGAATTTTTCTGATTTCCGGAAAAAATAAGTCAGTAATTGTCAAAACTTTCAAGGCCCATATTTTGTGACTTTGACCTTTTGTGACTTTGTGACCTGTACAAAAGTTATTGCCCTTGATTAGATGTATCCAATGACATATTTTTTTTCAGATGCCCAATGGTTACTTCCGGTTTTATAGCCGTTTGAAAATTGTAATTTTTAACTTTAAACAGCCCTACCACGTGACCTAATTTACATATGTCTTATTTTCTTTCACCGTCGTACTATGCTATGTCTGCTCTTTCCAATGATATACAACACAATATATTTGAATCAAAATTCCGCCTTTTAAAGTTTGAAAAATTTGTGTCAATTTCCATTGAAACTGTGCGTGTTTTTTTCAATTTTTATTTCGATCGTTCTGAAAACTTACAGGTAGATAGACATTTTGATGGCGAACAAAAATATGTTTTCAAAATTTTTGTATCATTTCCGGTTTTGAAGTTATTGGCTCTCAAAGTCAAAATCTCAACTTCCGGAATTTTGAAGATATTTGAAAAATTATTTTTGCAGTATGTATGTAATATAGACACAAAAGTATACAAATAATAAAATTTGACCCAGATGTAACAGATCAGTCGCCATCTTGAAATGGTATATTTTCATAAAACGCAAAATGGGGCCTCAGGGTGTAATGAAATTTGCATAATTCTGATGTTTTTGGAATCTACAGTCGATTGCTACCAAAACATGAGACGCCGATTTTTGAATTTCAAGTCTGATTTATTTTAATTTCCGGTTAAGATAAATCAGTAATTGTCAAAACTTTAAAGGCTCATATCTTGTGACCGAAACAAATTCATTGCCATTGACGATACCTATGCACAGATACTTTCATTTAGGTTTTCCGATGTTTACTTCCGGTTTTATATCCATTTGAAAATTGCAGTTTTTAGCTTTAAAGAGCTCTGACACGTGACCTAATTCATGTACGTCACAAATTCTTTCAAAATCTAATTATGCTAAATCTATTTTTTCAATTATATACAACACAATATCTTAAAATCAAAATAGCGCCTTTTGAATTTTGAAAATTAATTATTCCATCTGCTTGTAAAATATTAAATTCAAATTTCAGTTGAAGGGAGAGAACTACATTTTGACATAAAGCTGCGTTTGGGCGATCGTCCTCTCCCATTAACTTGCGTTTGGGCGATACGTTATCATTAATGTCCCTTTTTTTACATTGTAACTGTTTAAAAGAAACATTAAGATATATTTTTTTGAATGAAATATGTATTGATAAAATTCGATCTGTATTTCAAACTATGAAGTATGAATACTGTGCAGTACGTTTCTAAATTGAGATTTGGCTCTTTCATGTGTCCTTTCTTGCACTTTAGAACTTATTTACAAATCTTAGAAATTTTGTGATATGCGTTTTCCACTTATGTATATCAAACTGTGATTACGCCTTTTTTTTAATCAGATGACTTTTCACTACCGAACATGAAATGTTTATTTCACTTTTGACTACCTTGTGTGAACTGGTTTTTCTACTTTTCACTACCGAATTCAAAATTGTGCGTTTTAAAATTTTGTACCTTCTGCATTTTAATGTAAAACAAGCTTTTTTCTGTAAACCTGACATCATGGATTGAAAGATGTCACTTTTCACCAATGGACGAAACCGGATGCGCACTGCATGGTACCATTCATGGTTCTAGTTTTTTTTTTTTTCCGTTTTCTGGTCAGAGCGCCCAGCCAAAACTATGCATGCCACAAACCATCTCTCAAGATTTCCCACGATAATCTACTGCTCGGTATTGTTTAAATGTAAAATGGCGCATGCCCTACCAACCGGAAATGAGATATGAGAACATATCGGATTTGATGTTTTGGCTATTATCTCCTTTGTTTTTCAACCGATTTCGATCGGACTGACTTTGCTTATTTCTCTAATCGATTGTCCATGATACAAAAGTTTAACAATATCATTTTGAGAAAAATCTTGCTGATTTTTGGAGCACCTTTTCTGGACCACTTTTTCAACTTTTGCAATTTTATATTGATCAACCTGAAAACTTACATGTTTATAGACATTTTGATTGCAAACATTTAGCAATTTTAAAAATTTCGATATCACTTCCGGTTTTGACGTCATTCGCTCTCAAAGTTGAAATTTCAACTTCCGGAATTTTGAAGATATTCGAAAAATTCTATTTGTAATATGTTTGTTATGTAGACTCAAAATCATACAAATCATAAAATTTGACCCGGATGTAACGGATCAGGCGCCATCTTGAAATGGTATATTTTCATAAAACGCAAAATGGGGCCTCAGGGTGTTATGGAATTTGCATAATGTTTATGTCTATGTAATCAACAGTCGACTGCGACCAAAACATGGGAAGCCGATTTTTGAATTTCAATTCTGAATTTTTCTGATTTCCGGTAAAAATAAATCAGTAATTGTCAAAACTTTCAAGACCCATATTTTGTGACCTTGACCTTTTGTGACTTAGTGACCTGTACAAAAGTTATTGCCCTTGATTAGATGTATCCAATGACATATTTTTTCAGATGCCCAATGGTTACTTCCGGTTTTATAGCCGTTTTAAAATTGTAATTTTTAACCTAATTCATGTACGTCACAAATTCTTTCACAATCTAATTATGCTAAATCTACCTTTTCAATTATATACAACACAATATTTTAAAATCAAAATAGCGCCTTTTGAATTTTGAAAATTAGATATTCCATCTGCTTGTAAAATATTAAATTTCAGTTGAAGGGAGAGCACTACATTTTGACATAAAGCTGCGTTTGGGCGATCGTCCTCTCCCATTAACTTGCGTTTGGGCGATACGTTATCATTAATGTACTTTTTTTTACATTGTAACTGTTTAAAAGAAACATTAAGATATATTTTCTTTGAATGAAATATGTATTGATAAAATTCGATCTGTATTTCAAACTATGAAGTATGCATACTGTGCAGTCCGTTTCTAAATTGAGATTTGGCTCTTTCATGTGTCCTTTCTTGCACTTTAGAACTTATTTACAAATCTTAGAAATTTTGTGATATGCGTTTTCCACTGATGTATATCAAACTGTGATTACGCCTTTTTTAATCAGATGACTTTTCACTACCGAACATGAAATGTTTATTTCACTTTTGACTACCGTGTGTGAACTGGTTTTTCTACTTTTCACTACCGAATTCAAAATTGTGCGTTTTAAAAGTTTGTACCTTGTGCATTTTAATGTAAAACAAGCTTTCTTCTGTGAACCTGACATCATGGATTGAAAGATGTCACTTTTCACCAATGGACGAAACCGGATGCGCACTGCATGGTACCATTCATGGTTCTAGTTGCAGTGCGTTCGATTTCGAACGCACTGCTTTGTTTTCATAATGATTTTTTTTTTTTTCGAATTCTTCCCATCTCGCCCAGCCAAAACTACGCATGCTACGTACTCACTGATGTGACTTCCCATTCACAAATGGTGGCCACCGTTACATGAATATAAATTGATCCATTTTAGTCTCACCGGAAATGACGTACGACGCAAAAACGTAATTTAGTGTTTTTGAATTTACGTCATTAATTTTTGTCCGATTTTGATCGGATTTTTTGCGTTAATATCTATAATCTAACAGCTACAAGATGACTTCTTACTAAAATTCAAAAATTTTACTTTTGACACTGACTTTTTTCATTTGAAATTTTTTGAATTTTTCAACTTATACAATTTTATTTTGTTCGATTTGAAAATTTACATGCAGATAGACATTTTAATTCTAAATACAACCCTGTCATTAAAATTTCGATATCACTTCCGGTTTTGACGTCATTCGCTCTCAAATTTCAAATTTCCACTTCCGGAATTTTGAAGATATTCGAAAAATTCTTTTTGCAGTATGTTTATTATGTAGTCACAAAAGTATACAAATGATAAAATTTGACCCGGATGTAACAGATCAGTCGCCGCCTTGAAATGGTATATTTTCATAAAACGCAAAATGGGGCTTCAGGGTGTTATGGAATTTGCATAATTTTTATGTCTATGTAATCAACAGTCGACTGCGACCAAAACATGGGAAGCCGATTTTTGAATTTCAATTCTGAATTTTTCTGATTTCCGGAAAAAATAAGTCAGTAATTGTCAAAACTTTCAAGGCCCATATTTTGTGACCTTGACCTTTTTGTGACTTTGTGACCTGTACAAAAGTTATTGCCCTTGATTAGATATATCCAATGACATATTTTTTTCAAATGCCCAATGGTTACTTCCGGTTTTATAGCCGTTTGAAAATTGTAATTTTTAACTTTAAACAGCCCTACCACGTGACCTAATTTACATATGTCTTATTTTCTTTCACCGTCGTACTATGCTATGTCTGCTCTTTCCAATGATATACAACACAATATATTTGAATCAAAATTCCGCCTTTTAAAGTTTGAAAAATTTGTGTCAATTTCCATTGAAACTGTGCGTGTTTTTTTCAATTTGTATTTCGATCGTTCTGAAAACTTACAGGTAGATAGACATTTTGATAGCGAACAAAAATATGCTTTCAAAATTTTTGTATCACTTCCGGTTCTGAAATTATTGGCTCTCAAAGTCGAAATCTCAACTTCCGGAATTTTGAAGATATTTTAAAAATTCTTTTTGCAGTATGTATGTAATATAGACACAAAAGTATACAAATAATAAAATTTGACCCAGATGTAACAGATCAGTCGCCATCTTGAAATGGTATATTTTCATTAAACGCAAAATGGGGCCTCAGGGTGTAATGAAATTTGCATAATTCTGATGTTTTTTGGAATCTACAGTCGATTGCTACCAAAACATGAGACGCCGATTTTTGAATTTCAAGTCTGATTTATTTTAATTTCCGGTTAAGATAAATCAGTAATTGTCAAAACTTTAAAGGCTCATATCCTGTGACCTTGACCTCTGGTGACCAAGTGACCTGAAACAAATTCATTGCCATTGACGATATCTATGCACAGATACCTTCATTTAGGTTTTCCGATGTTTACTTCCGGTTTTATTTCATTTGAAAATTGCAGTTTTTAGCTTTAAAGAGCTCTGACACGTGACCTAATTCATGTACGTCACAAATTCTTTCACAATCTAATTATGCTAAATCTACTTTTGCAATTATATACAATACAATATTTTAAAATCAAAATAGCGCCTTTTGAATTTTGAAAATTAGTTATTCCATCTGCTTGTAAAATATTAAATTCAAATTTCAGTTGAAGGGAGAGAACTACATTTTGACATAAAGCTGCGTTTGGGCGATCGTCCCCTCCCATTAAATTGCGTTTGGGCGATACGTTATCATTTATGTCCTTTTTTTTTACATTGTAACTGTTTAAAAGAAACATTAAGATGTATTTTCTTTGAATGAAATATGTATTGATAAAATTCGATCTGTATTTCAAACTATGAAGTATGAATACTGTGCAGTCCGTTTCTAAATTGAGATTTGGCTCTTTCATGTGTTCTTTCTTGCACTTTAGAACTTATTTACAAATCTTAGAAATTTTGTGATATGCGTTTTCCACTGATGTATATCAAACTGTGATTACGCCTTTTTTAATCAGATGACTTTTCACTACCGAACATGAAATGTTTATTTCACTTTTGACTACCGTGTGTGAACTGGTTTTTCTACTTTTCACTACCGAATTCAAAATTGTGCGTTTTAAAATTTTGTACCTTCTGCATTTTAATGTAAAACAAGCTTTTTTCTGTAAACCTGACATCATGGATTGAAAGATGTCACTTTTCACCAATGGACGAAACCGGATACGCACTGCATGGTACCATTCATGGTTCTAGTTTTTGTCTACTTCTGGTCACGCAAATTCGGTATGAAGGGAACATACCAAACAATATCTCAGATTATTTCCCACTCAATCTAACTGCACGGTGTTACGCGAATGTAAAATGGCGCTTTTTTGGTTAACCGGAAATGACGTAGGACAGAAAAACCCATTTTAAGTTTTTTACCATTTTCACCATTGTTTATCAACTGATTTTGATCAGACTTTTATTGTTAAATTCTCTAATCGATTGTTTTGTTTGAAAACATCCATTTTGAAAACTTTGTCGCTGACTTTTGGAGCACCTTTTTTTGACCATTTTTTCAACTTTTTCAATTTTATTTTGATCGACCTGAAAACTCGCATATGCATAGACCTTTTGATTGCAAACAATAAGCAATTTTAAAAATTCCGATAACACTTCCGGTTTTGACGTCATTCGCTCTCAAAGTTGAAATTTCAACTTCCGGAATTTTGAAGATATTCGAAAAATTCTTTTTGCAGTATGTTTGTTATGTAGACACAAAAGTATACAAATCATAAAATTTGACCCGGATGTAACGGATCAGTCGCCATCTTGAAATGGTATATTTTTATAAAACGCAAAATGGGGCCTCAGGGTGTTATGGAATTTGCATAATTTTTATGTCTAGGTAATCAACAGTCGACTGCGACCAAAACATGGGAAGCCGATTTTTGAATTTCAATTCTGAATTTTTCTAATTTCCGGTAAAAATAAATCAGTAATTATCGAAACTATCAAGGCCTGTATTTTGTGACCTTGACCTTTTGTGACTTAGTGACCTGTATAAAAGTTATTGCCCTAGATAAGATGTATCCAATGACATATTTTTTCAGATACCCATTGGTTACTTCCGGTTTTATAGCCGTTTGAAAATTGCAATTTTTAACTTTAAACAGCCCTACCACGTGACCTAATTTACATATGTCTTATTTTCTTTCACCGTCGTACTATGCTCTCTCTGTTCTTTCCAATGATATACAACACAATACATTTGAATCAAAATTCCGCCTTTTAAAGTTTGAAAAATGTGTGCCAATTTCCATTGAAACTGTGCGTGTTTTTTTCAAATTTTATTTCGATCGTTCTGAAAACTTTCAGGTAGATAGACATTTTGATGGCGAACAAAAATATGTTTTCAAAATTGTGATATAACTTCCGGTTTTGACGTCATTGGCTCTCAAAGTTGAAATTTCAACTTCCGGAATTTTGAAGATATTCGAAAAATTATTTTTGCAGTATGTTTGTAATGTAGACACAAAAGTATACAAATCATAAAATTTGACCCGGATGTAACAGATCAGTCGCCATCTTGAAATGGTATATTTTCATAAAACGCAAAATGGGGCCTCAGGGTGTTATGGAATTTGCATAATTCTAATGTCTATGCAATCTACAGTGGATTGCGACCAAAACATGGGAAACTGATTCTTGAATTTTAATTCTGAATTTTTCTAATTCCCGGTTGAAATAAATCAGTAATTGTCAAAATTTTAAAGGTTTATATCTCGTGACCTTGACCTTCGGTGACCATGTGCCCTGAAAAAATTCATTGCTGTTGACGATACCTATGCACGGATACTTTCATTTAGTCTTTCCGATGTTTACTTCCAGTTTTATATCCATTTGAAAATTGTAGTTTTTAACTTTAAAGAGCTCTGACGCGTGTTCAAATTCATATACTTCACAAATTCTTTCACAGTCTTATTATGCTCAATCTGCTTTTTCAAAGGATATACAGGGGAGCCGCGGTGGCTCAGTGAGTTAGACGCTTGCTCGCTAACCTGGAGGTCCAGGGTTCAATCAGGGTTCAATCCCGGCATGGGTCGAGATGATACCTTCGGATTTTTCAACCCGGTTTCCCCCTGTCAGTGATGCAGGTCGGAGGGGCTGACATGGAAAAGCGTCTAGTCGTTCGGATGGGACAATAAACCGAGGCCCCGTGTGCTATTGGCTGTGCACGTTAAAGATCCTTCGACAGTTGGAAATCGAAAATAAGAGCAGGCTTATGCCGCTGTCCTGGCAAAATTTCCCTCATTACACACTGCATGGCGTTTGCCCGTCCTCAATTAGCCCATATTAGGTGCAGAAAGTAGGACGTAAAACTCCATTCATTTCATTTTCATTTCAAAGGATATACAACACAATATTTTTAAATGAAAATAGCGTCTTTTGAATTTTGAAAATTAATTATTCCATCTGCTTGTAAAATATTAAATTCAAATTTCAGTTGAAGGGAGAGTACTACATTTTAACATAAAGCCGCGTTTGGGCGATCGCCCTCTCCCATTAACTTGAGTTTGGTCGATACGTATATCATTAATGTACTTTTTTACATTGTAACTGTTTTAAAAGAAACATTAATATATATTTTCTTTGAACGAATTATGTATTGATAAAATTCGATCTGTATTTCAAACTATGAAAAGTATGAATACTGTGCAGTCCGTTTCTAAATTGAGATTTGGCTCTTTCATGTGTCCTTTCTTGCACTTTAGAACTTATTTACAAATCTTAGAAATTTTGTGATATGCGTTTTCCACTGATGTATATCAAACTGTGATTACGACTTTTTTAATCAGATGACTTTTCACTGCCGAACATGAAATGTTTATTTCACTTTTGACTACAGTGTTTGAACTGGTTTTTCTACTTTTCACTACCGAATTCAAAATTGTGCGTTTTAAAATTTTGTACCTTCTGCATTTTAATGTAAAACAAGCTTTCTTCTGTAAACCTGACATCATGGATTGAAAGATGTCACTTTTCACCAATGGACGAAACCGGATGCGCACTGCATGGTACTATTCATGGTTCTAGTTATTATTGCATTATGTTTTATATGAAATTCTGATTGGATTAAACTTTAACTTGTATCAGCTTACCTCAGCCACAGGTCTTTGACGTTCTGTCAATAATAATAAAATAGGGTCAATGTTGAAAAATAGATTATTTATTACGTAGACACTATTTTTCAACATTGACCCTATTTTATCATTATTGACAGAACGTCAAAGACCTGTGCCTCAGCATATTATTGAATCCTGAAGTGAATTCAACCACCTCGTTGATTCAAGCTGTCAAGCTGGCCAAACATTTACAGCCATCGATTCAAAACAGTGATACCATTTCGCCCAATGTACATAAGATGTCCAAACCGATCACTGTCATCAATTATAACCAGGAGCGCAGATAGATTTTTATACACCCACATTTCTTTACGTGGATGTATATTGTCGACACCGCTGTTCGTTCGTCCGTCCGGAAGTCATCATTTGCTCGTAAACGTCCTATAATATCACCTAGCATGGTTTTAAGTATGAAATGAAAATTAATGTGAGGCGAGGGGGCTGACGAAATGGGAAGGGGCGAAGTGAGAATAGGGGGCGAATTGGGAAGGGGGCAAAATGAAAAAGGGGTGAAATGGGAAAGGGACAAGACAGAAAAGTGGCGAATTGAGAAGTACGTTCAATCAAAGAGTAAAAACCAGAAATCCAGTCAAAAATCTCATCAACAAGGAGGGCCACACACTTAACAGAAGATATCCACGCACAAGGCAGCAGAGCTGCACAACTTTTTATACGCCCACACGTAAATGTGGGCGTGTATTGTAGTCGCCCCTGTCTGTCCACAATTGTTGTGGACAACATAGAGAGCTGGGTCCGGTTCCTAGCATTTAAGTAAGTCCAAGTCCGATATTCGACTTGAGATTTTCCTACTAATTCTTGCATAGACTTAAGTCAACTTTGAGTTTTAAGCACAAAATTGATCTTAAGCTCAAGGCTAGGAACTGGGCCCTGGTTTCTTGATAGATTTTGATGAAACTTGCTGTGAGTGTTCATAAGCACCCAAGGATGAACCCTATTGAAAATCAAAAAATATTTCATGGGTAATTGCCCTTGCTTTTGAAAATATGTTGTGGACACGATAGAGAGATGGTTTCTTGATGGATTTTGATGAAACTTGGTATGAGTGTTTTATTGACCTTGGGATAAACCTTATTGAAAATCAGAAACATCGAAAAATATTTGAGTAATTGCCCAGCCGTTAACAAAGTTGTGGACACGATAGAGAGCTGGTTTCTCGATGGATTTTGATGAAACTTTATGTGAGTGTTCATAAGCACCCAAGGATGATGTTATGATGTCAGCTTGATAACAACCATTTTTTCGACAAAATAAAACAATAATTGTTGTCTCTAATCTCAGTAAAAATAGACTATTTTAGTTAACTTGTCGGTCTACTAAATGGCTCTCTGTCTGAATATTTTAACTGAGATTAGGGCCTAGAGACAACATTTGTACTATAGTCATTAAAGCCACAGGGGCTCGTAGTTATATTTTTTTAAGTATTGTTATACAGTTATTATAACCGTATAACAATATTTAAAAAAAATATAACTACGAGCCACTGTGATTAAAGCTATAAATTTACCACTAAAATATGGTAAAAGATACCCGAACTCTACCGAATGTAAATATAAGGATTGAATGCAGATGTTTTTTTGCGTTCATTGGGGAATGAACGCAAAAAAAATCTGCATTCAATCCTTCAAAAGAAGTATCTGGTGCATCTTAAAAGATTTCAATTTTTAAATATTTTTGTCATAAAAATTTGAAACCCAAATTTTCAAAAAAAAAATCAAAATTTCTAACTGAAATTCTGAAATTCACAGGACATAAACAGAAAGTCCATACAAATAAAACAAGATAATCAAAATTTTTCTATCACTTCCGGTTTTGGAGTAAAGACCCTATTTCCTGTATAAATTTCAGATGTTGGCAAAAACCATATATAGGCCTATTGTATGTCAGGCATAATTAGAAGGTACTTAGCAGAAAAAAATCCAAACCGGAAGTGATACATAAGATATCGTCTCAGACTGACACATTTTAGCAAAATATTAATTAGTCCTCCATTTTTTATCCGATTTTTATACGCCCTCATCTCTCTATGAGGACGTATATTGTAGTCACCCCTGTCCGTCGGTCCGTCCGTCGGTCGGTCCGTCCGTCCGTCCGTCCGTCCGTCCGTCAACATTTGCTCGTAAACGCTCTAAAAACTAGAGTTTTTGACGGAATCAAATGAAATTTGTTATGTGTATACATATTCATAAAACGAAGATCAAGTTCGAAGTTGAGCTATTTTCGATCGTTAGAAGCAGAGTTATTGCCCTTGCCCCAAATCCGTCGGTCCGTCCATCAACATTTGCTTGTAAACGCTCTAAAAACTAGAGTTTTTGACGGAATCAAATGAAATTTGATATGTGTATATATATTCAGAAAACGAAGATCAAGTTCGAATTTGAGCTATTTTCGATCGTTACAAGCAGAGTTATTGCCCTTGCCCCAAATCTTAAATATGCTATTACTCTCTTAGTTTTCAACCGATTTCGATGAAACTTAAAATGGATGTTATTGGACCTAAATCGAAAAGTTTAAGAAAGTTTAGTTTTCTCCTGATTAAATTTTTTTCCTTTTTCGACTTTTTCGTTAGGCGTATATGACCGTGGTCCACTATCTTTATGATTTCGGTGTCTATCAAAACCTTGTAACTTTATCTAAAACTTGTAGGCACAGAATTTTTATACGCACGCATAAAATGTGGAGCGTATATTGCCGTCACCCATGTCCGTCGGTCCGTCCATCCACAATTGCTTGTTAACACTCTACAAGCCACAATTATATACGGATTTTGACGAAACTTGCTGAAATTGTTTATTATCACCCAATGATGAACCCTATTTATAATCACAAGAATCGAAAAATATTTGATATGAATTATTGCCCTTGTTCTTTAAAACGCGTTTGATTTTTATCTCGTTAACACTCTACAAGTCACAATTCTTTACGGATTTTGACGAAATTGTTTATTATCACACGTGGATGAACAATATTTAAAATCAAAAGAATCGAAAAATATTTGATATGAATTATTGCCCCATTCTGTTATCGCCCTTTTTCTTTAAAACACGTTCGATTTTTTAGCTCAATACCACTCTACAAATCACTTTATGGATTTTGACGAAACTTGCTGAAATTGTTTATTATCACTAAAGGATGAACCCTATTTAAAATCAAATGAATCGAAAAAGGTTAAATATGAATTGTTGCCCTTGTTCTTCAAAACGCGTTTAATATTTAGCTCGTTGACACTCTAGAAGGCACAATAATTCTTGGTAGATTTTTAAAGAAACCTATTGAAATAGTTTATGACACGATAAACCCTATAATCGAAAATCAAAAAATATTTGATATAAGTTATTGCCCTTCTTCTTCAAAATACAATCAATTTTTAGCTCTCAAACACTCTACAAGGCATCTAGCTGGAACTGATAATTCTGAGCGCTCAGGTCGGCTGCAACGCTCCTCGACAGATCTCGACGGATACAGCGGCAACTGGTTTTCGCTAATCGCAAGAGCGCTCATGTCGGCTGCGACTGTCTACGACTCGTTCAGTTTTCGACGGTCATGTGATACATTTCAATATAGCGGCGCCCGTGAACCTTCGCATTTTTATACGCCCTCATCTCTCAACATTTGCTCATAAACGCTCTAAAAACTAGAGTTTTTGACGGAATCAAATGAAATTTGATGTGTATACATATTCATAAAACGAAGATCAAGTTCGAATTTGAGCTATTTTCGATCGTTAGAAGCAGAGTTATTGCCCTTGCCCCAAATCTGTTGGTCCGTGCTTCATTATTTGCTTGTAAACGCTCTAAAAACTAGAGTTCTTGACGGAATCAAATGAAATTTGATATGTGTATACATATTCATAAAACGAAGATCAAGTTCGAATTTGAGCTATTTTCGATCGTTAGAAGCAGAGTTATTGCCCTTGCCCCAAATCTTGAATATGCTTATTACTCTCTTAGTTTTCAACCGATTTTGATGAAACTTAAAATAGATGTTATTAAATCAAAAGGTTTGAGTAAGTTTACTCCTGTTCAAAATTAAGGCTTTTTCAAGATTTAGGCCTCTTTCATCAGTTTTGAGGAGTTTTCGCACTTTAACCTCTATACAGTAAGTGCTTCTATCAACATCAATTGCTTGTAAATGCTCTAAAAACTCGAATTTTTGATGGAATCAAATGAAATTCGGTATGTATATACATATTCAGAAAACAAAGATCAAGTTTGAATAACTATTTTCGACAGTTAGTAGCAGAGTAATTGCCCTTGCTCCAAAGTCTTGAATATGCTATTACTCCCTTAGTTTTCAACCAATTTTGATAAAACTTAAAATGGATGTTATTGGACCTAAATCGAAAGGTTTGAGAAAGTTTAGTTTTATCCTGATTAAATTTGTCTTTAGGCGTATATGGCCGTGGTCCACTATCTTTGGTTTTGGGCCTGACATGAAAAGAAAAGTTTTTTTTAAACCCATAAGCAATGCCACTTTTTTAGACTATTCTTAATATCAATATAAGCTTCAATTTTTTTCCGATTCTACTACAGGTAGAATTTGTGCTTTCAAACAATCTCCATCTCAATCATTCTTTGCATTATGTCGGTGCTTTTGTATAGTTGTCGGATAACAAATAAACCCCCAAAACGGAATTCCACTTTCTAATTTACGTTAGCATTATAGTATTTTTCTTGAAAATTTACTTTCACGGACACCATTCCCTTGAAGAAATCCCTGTAAATTTCCATGAAGTGTCCGCCGAGTAGGCTAATCTTTTCGTTTGTGGCTGATATATCGGGTGGGCCAAAAGTAATGTCCCAACTTTTGACCTTCACTATTATCCAAGGCATTTACTCAAATGGACTGAAATTTTGCATATGATTAGTTTATTATATTATCTACCTTTGGTGCGAGTTTGAGTGATATCGCATCATTGACCTTTAAATGGCATACAAAACTAAATCAGAGGTCGAAAAATTTAATGCCGGAACGTGGTCATATCTTTTGTTTTCTATAAGAGATGATCATTATGGCCTCAATCTTCATTCTGTACACCTCTCAGTCGCTTTTTCCACGAGAAAATACATTTTCTGACTTCAGCAGTTGAAATGTGATCCCAGCATGTTCGAATTTTTACCTTGAATTCTGTCTATGTGAATAAAGTGCGACCTTAATAGACCTTTTCCGAGAGTGACTCCCAGATGTTGTTAGTTAGGGGTATTAAATCTAACTGGGCAGTTTATGTTTTAACATCATCTAGGCCCACTGTTTAGACATTTTGGCACCTCAAACCCAGGAACATCCCATATGACCCTTGATTGGCTTGTGACACCATGGCACCATGCACATGGAGGGATAATTTCAGAAGACTCCGGCATTAAATTTTTCGACCTCTGATTTAGTTTTGTATGCCATTTAAAGATTAACGATGCGATATCACTCAAACTCGCACCAAAGGTAGATAATATAATAAACTAATCATATGCAAAATTTCATTCCATTTGAGTAAATGCTTTGGAAAATAGTGAAGGTCAAAAGTTGGGACATTACTTTTGGCCCACCCGATATAATGTCTGCTAGCTTGAGTCCGGCTCACAACCATCAGCGCCGCTTGTCTTCATAATTTCAATGCACGCAACTTTTTTATTTTCAAGAAATGTATTTGATAAATGTTACGCAGGATTTGTTGGACAAGATTTGTATATTAGAATTTGTTACTGATGGTTTGTTATTGGAGAAATGTAAAGTGAAACTTGTGTTTAAATTATTGTAGAAGGACTTAAACAAAAATTATTTAATATTTGATAAAAGTAGAATATGCTTAAACAAATTATAACTTGACAAATTATCGATTTGATGAACAAATGATGATTTTGGTGAACAAATATGGATTTGTGAAACAAATGTTGAAAATGGCCTACAAATGTAGGAATAGGAATTAAGCATTCAGAACTAAGGATTAAGATTAAGAAGTCTTAATATTGGGCTGTTCGGGCTTCCATAGCCTTGATTGGGTCGACTCCCGTCGTTATATTTTCGTGTTCTCTCCGATCTCAGTGAGTTAGACCTCTCTAAACTGAAGGTCCAGGGTGCAATCCCAGCATGGATAGAGAGAATACTTTCGGTATTTGATCCCAGTGATGCAGGTCGGAGGGGCTGAGATGAAAAAATGTATCAATCCGTTCGGATGGCACAATGTGACCCTATAGATGCTGTGTACGCTACAAATCCCTCGTATTTGGAAATCGACTATAACAGTAAGCTTATGTCATAGAACATTTCGCTCATTGCGCACTACATGACATTTGTCTGTCCGCATGAGCCCTTACAGGTAAAGACACGCCATTTCATTTAATTTCATTTAGATACTTCAACGTGAAACATCCGGCATATTTGAATGTCAGATTAAAATACACTGAGACTAGGCCTGAAGGCCATTGTTAAGAGAATTGGAATTGTTGTAATAATCTTAGGAAATCTAACAGAAGAAACAAAAAGGTCATTAAGTATATAGTGGTGTCTACACGTACAATTATTAAAGGCGCCTCTAAATATAAGCCGCCTTTACTAAAGGCGGCTTTTCTTACGCTCTGTCTATACACGTAAAAAAAAGTTAAAACGCCTTATCTTAATCCGTCTTTACCCTGTCCTCGGACTTGCGCAATGCCAACAACAATATTGTCTGTTTTGAGAAATGTCACCCCAAATGGCCAATTCATGCAAATATCTCCACCATTAGTAGGCTACATGATGTCAACAAAAACTAAAGTTACATTGTGTTTCATATTGATATATTATTTGGAACCTACAAGGGAAGAAAATACAGATGATAATGGGCTAATACTGAAATGTTGCGATACCGGTAACAAGTAACCTAATAACAGTGGTAGTATAGGCTACGCTTTAAGACGGGTGGGTGGGGTTGCGGTGTTGAGTGAATTTTACGAAACTTGACCGAATAACAATTTGTATTCTTCAACAAGCATTTAATGGACGTTCAAGCGTGCTTGCACCTGAAAAGGTCCCATTACAGATTTCCATTATAGTTCACCAATATCTTTTTTCATATACCGTACTTGGAATGTCATTTGTAGCATTTTTAACAACGAGATAATTCGCGCGCTCTGACGTCATAACAGAAAAGACTGATTAAGTTTGGATTCTGTCTACACGGTATCAAATGGAGGTTTAAACTCGCCAGTTCGATCGTCACAAGTAAAGGCGGCTTATTTTAAATGCGTCTTTTCTCTCGGAAGTTAATACGCCTTTTATCACTTATATAAGTGGTGTCTACACGTAAAAGATAAGCCGGTTCCGTGCATCTATACGTGATAAAAGGCGTATTAAATTCCGAGAGAAAAGCCGCATTTAAAATAAGCCGCCTCTACTTGTGACGATCGAACTGGCGAGTTTAAACCCCCATTTGATACCGTGTAGACAGAATCCAAACTTAAACCATCTTTTCTCGTTATAACGTCAGAGCTCGCGAATTATCTTGTTGTATTGGTGAACTAAAGAAATCTGTAATGGGGTGCACGCTTGAACGTCCATTAGTTTTATTTTGTGTTTGGCCTAAGGCTAACATGCTCGTCGAAGAATACAAATTGTTATTCGGTAGAGTTTCGTATAATTCACTCAATACCGCAACCCCACCCATCGGCCCCTCTTAAAGTGTATACATTGGCATTGCGCAAGTCCGAGGACAGAGACGGATTAAGATAAGACGTTTTAACTTTTTTATGTGTAGACGGAGCGTAAGAAAAGCCGCCTTTAGTAAAGGCGGCTTATATTTAGAGGCGCCTTTAATAATTGTACGTGTAGACACCACTATTAGTGGTGTCTACACGTACAATTATTAAAGGCGCCTCTAAATATAAGCCGACTTTACTGAAGGCGTCTTTTCTTACGCTCCGTCTACACGTAAAAAAGTTAAAACGCCTTTTCTTAATCCGTCTTTTCTCTGTCCTCGGACTTGCGCAATGCCAATGTATACGCTTTAAGACGGGTGGGTTGGGTTGCGGTGTTGAGTGAATTATACGAAACTTGATCGAATAACAATTTGTATTCTTCGACAAGCATTTTCCTTAGGCCAAACAAAAAATAAAACTATTGGACGTTCAAGCGTGCTTGCACCTGAAAAGGTCCCATTACAGATCTCTTTAGTTCACCAATATCTTTTTTCATATACCGTACTTGGAATGTCATTTGTAGCACTTTTAACAACAAGATAATTCGCGCGCTCTGACGTCAAAACGAGAAAAGACGGATTAAGTTTGGATTCTGTCTACACGGTATCAAATGGGGGTTTAAACTCGCCAGTTCGATCGTCACAAGTAAAGGCGGCTTATTTTAAATGCGGCTTTTCTCTCGGAATTTAATACGCCTTTTATCACGTATAGATGCACGGAAGCGGCTTATCTTTTACGTGTAGACACCACTATAGATGCAAGGAAGCGGCTTATCTTTTACGTGTAGACACCACTTATAGACACAATAGTGGTCTACGTATAGTGGTGTCTACACGTAAAAGGGACAAAATAATAGAGAATCTGGAAGAAATAGAAACAGCTCTCTTGTTAAATCAATTTAAAGTGATATGTTCACCATTCGTTCGACTAATACTAGTGGTGTCTACACGTACAATTATTAAAGGCGCCTCTAAATATAAGCCGCCTTTACTAAAGGCGGCTTTTCTTACGCTCCGTCTACACGTAAAAAAGTTAAAACGCCTTTTCTTAATCCGTCTTTTCTCTGTTCTGGGACTTGCGCAATGCCAATGTATACGCTTTAAGACGGGTCGGTGGGTGGGGATGCGGTATTGTTTGAATTATACGAACAATTTTTATTCTTCGACGAGCATTTTAGCCTTAGGCCAAACAAAAAATAAAACTAATGGACGTACAAGCGTGCTTGCACATGAAAAGGTCCCATTACAGATCTCTTTAGCATAGCCATAGGAGACGGGGCAGCAGAGGGCAGGTGCCCAAACCCCCAAAATCGGGCAAAGTATCATTAAAATTCGGGCAATAAGTCGGTCTGTTCCCCTGTTATGGCGTGGGCCCCTACGGCTATGCTCTTTAGTTCACCAATATTTTTTTTTCATATACCGTAGGCTACTTGGAATGTCATTTGTAACATTTTTAACAACAAGATAATTCGCGCGCTCTGAGGTCATAACGAGAAAAGACGCTTTAAGTTTGGATTCTGTCTACACGGTATCAAATGGGGGTTTAAACTCGCCAGTTCAATCGTCACAAGTAAAGGCGGCTTATTTTAAATGCGGATTTTCTCTCGGAATTTAATACGCCTTTTATCACGTATAGATGCAAGGAAGCGGCTTATCTTTTACGTGTAGACACCACTAAAATTTTAGTCTCAGAACTTGTTAGCTTATCTAATCAAAAAAAATATTCACAACTTTCCCTCGTAATTCCTGTGTACCCATAATTATTAGCGTTTGAAAGTCAACACTACGACCGTATTTCTTTGAGACTACGCTTTGTATAGAAAACTCATACACAAAAAATGAGAGATAACTTTTTAGGTAGGTGTATAATTGAAGAGATTGTGCGGTTTTCGGGCAGATTTAGTAATTATGAAGGCTATTAACACATATTCAAAGCCCAAATCGACCCTCGAAAACGCTGAACATCCCCCCTTTAAAGAAAATTGTTAATAGGATTAAATATACACAAAGGGTCGATTCGCTTGATGGAATGAATATCCGATTTCTCCGGTCTCATGCAAAATCGAAGAGATATGGGGATTTATTGGAGAATTTTTGATGGAAATAATCGATCAAGACCGTACATCAGCAACAACACAATCTGATGAGGACGAAATTATTTCTGTTGTTTCTAAATCAGAGAAAAATTCCAATATAAAGTTCATTGTAGTCAAACATTGTGTACAGGCTAGCAGACGATTGATGTTACTCACACTGCATATTGTACATACAATATGAACTTAAACTTAATTTTCTACGTTTCAAAAACAACCATAGGCCCTATTGATAGAATAAAAGCCCTGTTCTTCTTAGACAAAATTAAAAAAAAACAAGTAAAAGTTGGAAACATTGTGAAGAGTAGATACAACAATTTTATTATCGCAACAATCCGTCATTTTGTGACGTCATCTCTCTGCAATCACACCACCTCGACAGAAAGGAGAACTCGGACTCTCCAAACTCTGTCAAAAGGGTCACGTGATGAATAATAAAATGAAAATGGAGAATCCGGGCTGATCCGGAGAATCAAATACCGATGTGAAAGACAAAGACAGCTCTTTAATTTTTAAGGGTTCTTCTCATCCAATCTCTACAAACTCATTTCTCATTTCTCATTTCTCATACAAACCAGATGTCTGACATTCTATCACCAGCATCATTTTTCTAGATATTTATCATTCTGACATCAGTTTTCTGGATATTTATCTATCATTCTTTCATCAGTTTTCTATATATTTATCATTCTGCCATCAGTTTTCTATATATTTATCATTCTGACATCAGTTTTCTGGATATTTATCATTCTGTCATCAGTTTTCTATATATTTATCAATCTGTCATCAGTTTTCTATATATTTATCATACTTTCATCAGTTTTCTAGATATTTATCATTCGGTCATCAGTTTTCTAGATATTTATCATTCGGTCATCAGTTTTCTAGATATTTATCAATCTGACATCAGTTGTCTAGATATTTATCAATCTGACATCAGTTGTCTAGATATTTATCATTCGGTCATCAGTTATCTATATATTTATCAATCTGCCATCAGTTTTCTGGATATTTATCAATCTGCCATCAGTTTTCTATATATTTATCAATCTGCCATCAGTTTTCTATATATTTATCATTCTGGCATCAGTTTTCTAGATATTTATCATTCTGGCATCAGTTTTCTAGATATTTATCAATCTGACATCAGTTTTCTATATATTTATCAATCTGTCATCAGTTATCTAGATATTTATCAATCTGTCATCAGTTTTCTATATATTTATCAATCTGCCATCAGTTTTCTAGATATTTATCAATCTGACATCAGTTTTCTATATATTTATCAATCTGTCATCAGTTTTCTAGATATTTATCAATCTGCCACCAGTTTTCTAGATATTTATCATTCTGCCATCAGTTTTCTAGATATTTATCATTCTGTCATCAGTTTTCTATATATTTATCATTCTTTCATCAGTTTTCTAGATATTTATCAATCTGACATCAGTTTTCTATATATTTATCATTCTGTCATAAGTTTTCCAGATATTTATCAATCTGTCATCAGTTTTCTAGATATTTATCATTCTGTCATCAGTTTTCTATATATTTATCAATCTGCCATCAATTGTCTATATATTTATCATTCTGTCATCAGTTTTCTATATATTTATCATTCTGTCATCAGTTTTCTATATATTTATCAATCTGTCATCAGTTTTCTATATATTTATCAATCTGACATCAGTTTTCTATATATTTATCATTCTGGCATCAGTTTTCTAGATATTTATCATTCTGTCATCAGTTATCTAGATATTTATCAATCTGTCATCAGTTATCTAGATATTTATCAATCTGACATCAGTTTTCTATATATTTATCATTCTGTCATCAGTTATCTAGATATTTATCAATCTGTCATCAGTTTTCTAGATATTTATCATTCTGTCATCAGTTTTCTATATATTTATCAATCTGCCATCAGTTTTCTATATATTTATCAATCTGTCATCAGTTTTTATACGCCCTCATCTCTCTAAGAGGACGTATATTGTAGTCACCCCTGTCCGTCCGTCCGTCCGTCCGTCCGTCCGTCGGTCCGTCCGTCCGTCGGTCCGTCCGTCCGTCAACATTTGCTCGTAAACGCTCTAAAAACTAGAGTTTTTGACGGAATCAAATGAAATTTGATATGTGTATACATATTCATAAAACGAAGATCAAGTTCGAATTTGAGCTATTTTCGATCGTTAGAAGCAGAGTTATGGCCCTTGCCCCAAATCCGTCGGTCCGACCATCAACATTTGCTTGTAAACGCTCTAAAAACTAGAGTTTTTGACGGAATCAAATGAAATTTGATATGTGTATACATATTCATAAAACGAAAATCAAGTTCGAATTTGAGCTTTTTTCGATTGTTAGAAGCAGAGTTATTGCCCTTGCCTCAAATCTGTCGGTCCGTCCATCAACATTTCCTTGTAAACGCTCTAAAAACTAGAGTTTTTGACGGAATCAAATGAAATTTGATATGTGTATATATGATCAGAAAACGAAGATCAAGTTCGAATTTGAGCTATTTTCGATTGTTACAAGCAGAGTTATTGCCCTTGCCCCAAATCTTAAATATGCTATTACTCTCTTAGTTTTCAACCGATTTTGATGAAACTTAAAATGGATGTTATTGGAGCTAAATCGAAAGGTTTGAGAAAGTTTTGTTTTCTCCTGATTAAACTTTTTCCTTTTTCGACTTTTTCGTTAGGCGTATATGGCCGTGGTCCACTATCTTCTATATATTTATCAATCTGACATCAGTTTTCTATATATTTATCATTCTGGCATCAGTTTTCTAGATATTTATCATTCTGTTATCAGTTATCTAGATATTTATCAATCTGTCATCAGTTTTCTATATATTTATCATTCTTTCATCAGTTTTCTATATATTTATCATTCTGCCATCTGTTTTCTATATATTTATCAATCTGACATCAGTTTTCTATATATTTATCAATCTGTCATCAATTTTCTATATATTTATCATTCTGTCATCAGTTTTCTAGATATTTATCAATATGTCATCAGTTTTCTATATATTTATCAATCTGCCATCTGTTTTCTATATATTTATCAATCTGCCATCTGTTTTCTATATATTTATCAATCTACCATCACTAGATATTTATCAATCAGTCATTAATTTTTATACGCCAACATCAATATGTGGTCGCATATTGTCGTCTCCCCTGTCCGTCGGTCCATCGGTACGGCAATATTTCTTGTAAGCACTTTAGAGACTACAGTTTTCGAGCTTATGAACTTCTCACATGAGGAATTATATCAATCATACATGAGTATGTAATCAGTATTTCATAATGAAAACTGGTATCAGGTGCGTAGAAGATAACTTGTCAGGCAAGGTAATATACGTCCACTGGCAGCTGGTGATTTTAACCATCACAACCGTGAAATATCAACCTGCAATCATAGGCCTACATTTCGTACAGACCTTGTGTGTTGTCTAAATTGTTGTCTTTATTTTTTCTCGATTTCATCAAGGGTTCAGAATTCATCAAGTTTAGTCAAAATCCTTCTGCCTTGCAGAATGTTTCTGAGCTTAAAACTGAAAGTATTTCGAAGAAGAAGGTCAATAACTCGATAGGGTTTATCGAGTTAAATAAATAGGTTTCTTTCAAATCTATCACAAATTGTGCCTTCTAGAGTGTCAACGAGCTAAATATCTAACGCGTTTTAACGAACAAGGGCAATAATTCATATTTAATATTTTCAGTTTTTTTTTTAGATAGGGTTCATCATTGGGTGATAATAAACAATTTTAGCAAATTTGGTCAAAATCTGTCAAGAATTGTGACTTGTGGAGTGTTAACGAGCTAGGAATCGAACGTGTTTTAGAGAACAAGGACAATAATTCATATTAAATATTTTACGATTCTTTTGATTTTAAATAGGGTTCATCCTTGGGTGATAATAAACAATTTCAGTGAGTTTCGTCAAAATCCGTAAAGAATTGTGACTTGTAGAGTGTTGACGAGCTAAAAAACGAACGTGTTTTAAAGAACAAGGGCAATAATTCATAATAAATATTTTACGATTCTTTTGATTTTAAATAGGGTTCATCCTTGGGTGATAATAAACAATTTCAGTGAGTTTCGTCAAAATCCGTATAGAATTGTGACGAACGCGTTTTAAAGAACAAGGGCAATAATTCATAATTATAAATAAGATATAATAAATAATTGTGGCTTGTTAAGTGTTAACAAGCAATTGTGGACGCACGGACCGACGGACACGGGTGACGGCAATATACCCCCTACATTTCATGCGGGCGTATACAAATGAAAGCATACCCTGCTTGGTGCCACACCCGTCCTAGCTGTAAAACATTGACGAAAGAAACTACAAAACACGAACACGAAGAAAGCGCTAACTGAAAAAATAGTGACTTCAAAAGTTGAATGGACGTAACTGATCAGTGCAGTCGAAAGCAGCTCGTAAAATAGTTCACCTAGCTAGCAAACAACTGTTAAGAGAACGAATACAACATTATAGAAATGAAAAACATCGTCTGAACAAAAAATCTCAAGAACTCCAACAGCAACTTCTGAACCTGGTTTCCGAAGAAGATTGGATCAAACTTTAATTTAAAAAAAAACTAGAGCCACACGTGACACAGAGTGGGACTTTGCAAAGGTCACTCAAGGTCAAATTCCCGAGAAACAAGTCTTTAAAATTTGGAAATGCATACAGTAATAACAACGGAAGTTGACGCTAGACTTCAAATATGAAAGTATAAATGAACAGCCAAAGTCAATGACGTTTGATCCTAAAAAGGTCAAGGTCAACAAAGGTCAAGGTCAAAAACGAAAACAAATGGTTAACCTTTAACATAAGCTGATTAAAGCAATGCTGTAACTATATGCAAGGTCATTTTTTTGAAAAAATTTAAACTTTACCTTTTTTTTTTAAACAAAATTTTGACAAAAAAATGTTTTTACCCGGATGTGCCACGCCCACGTGAGAGTTTTTTATGTGACTTTATTTATATTAATAATATCTTACTATGGCTGAATTATCAAGGTTTTGCATCTATTGGTTAACGAGATATACAATCATAAATGTCAAAAAAGGTCAAAATCTATAATCGGAAATTTCGAAATTAATAAATCTTGTTCCCTTTTTTGATCTATACAGCCGAAATAGCTGAGATTTTGATATAATTGAGATAAAGTAATGAGGTTGGCGTGTGCAGAAGCATTTTTCAAAAAAATGTAGTCTATATGGATTTTTTCCAGACAACAAAATGTTAACAAAATTAAAATTTAACCCGGATGTGCCACGCCCATGTCAATTTTTTTTTCATGGATACATTTATATGCAGTATGTTCACTTATGTTTCAATTTGCAAGCCTCTAAATTTAATAGATCATAAACTATGCATATATTAAAGTAAAAAAATTCAAAAAATCGGGTAAAGGTTTTCAAAATTGCAAAATATAAAAAATTTCAAATTTTACATTACAATCAACCATGATATATCGTTCGAAAGAGCTCGTAAGGCACATTTCGAACCTGAAAAAAATAACTCTCTAAATGAATTAGGTCACGTGCTAGAGCAGTCCAAAGTTGTCAATTTTGCTGTGTTCGGACAGCTATAAAACCGGAAAAAGTTGATATCGGAGGTCAAATATCAAAGTATCATCTGGTAGCCAAGGTCGATGACCTTTGACCTACTTAAGGCCAAGGTCATCAAAGGTCAAGGTCACGAGATACGAGCCTTCAAAAACTGAAAAAATTCGATCGCAAATTGCAAAAAAGCAAAATCGAAATTGAAAAATCAGCTTCCCAGGTTTTCCCACATTTTTTATGTTCTTTCATTTGACATAAACATTTTGAAATCGGTTCAGCCAAATTGGCTGAATAAAAATCGGAGAGTTTCAGGGAAATCAAAATGGCGCCTGAAATATCATTCCAATTTTCGATCTTTTTACCGCACACTTATCCCATAACTAGAGCTACCGTATCAGTACAAGTTTCGTTAAAAAATATCAATTACAGCGGAAGTGGGTCAACCGGAAGTTTGCACACTTATAACGTGTAAACCAGAAGTGGCGCAAAGCTTTTGACTGCGCAGATTTATTTACTACCTTGTTCTCTATTTTCAATAAAGATTTCAGATAAATCGGACAAGTAGCAAAGAAAATAGAAAAAGTGGCCAAAAATTGCAAAAGTTTAGATGCAAAATGTGTGCAACGAATATTTGAAAATCAAATTTTTTGAAATCATAGTTAATAAGGATTTCGCTACAGATTCTAAAAATGAAAACCCGAGCAAAATCAGTCTAAAATTGCACCTTCTAATCCCCAAAAACCACTTTTTGCACATTTTGCAAATGCACTACTTTCGGTTTTGCAAAAATGTTCCAATTTATATTTATGCAATACCTCGAAAAAAAAGAAAAATATGGAGCAGTAAAAAGGTTGCTGCAGCTGTTGTAGTTTATGCTGTGTACTGATTTTAAAAAACGAAAAAAAAAAAAAAAAACTAGAGCCACATGTGGCACAGAGTGGGACTTTGCAAATGTGCTAATTGCAAAGGGGGGTTTTAAAAAAATGGGCTCGAACGTAAATCCGAAGTATCAAAGAAGTCGACAACTTATAAAATTTTTGATTTTTTGGAAAGGTTGTGAAACCGGAAGTAGTCACCAGACCTAACATTTGAACATACCGGTCGAAAACCTTTATCAATTACCTTCAACCAAATGAAGGTCAAGGTCACTCAAGGTCAAATTCACGAGAAAAAGTCTTTAAAATTTGGAAATGCATACAGTAATAACACTGGAAGTTGACGCTAGACATAAAATATGAAAGTATATATGAACAGCCAAAGTCAATGACCTTTGATCCTATGAAGGTCAAGGTCAACAAATGTCAAGGTCAAAAACAAAATAAAATATTTTTTTTTAACCCTGTTCCTTTTTTTGAACCATAAAGCCGAAATCTATGAACCTTTAATATAAGCTGAATAAAGCAATGCTGTAAGTGTATGCAAGGTCATTTTTTGAAAAAAATTTAAAATTTACCTTTTATTTTGATAAACAAAATTTTGACAAATACAAAATTTTACCCGGATGTGCCACGCCCATGTCAGATTTTTTTTATGTGACTTTATTTATATTAGTAATGTCTAAATAGGACTAAATTTTCAAGTCTTTACATCTATTGGTTAACGAGATATGCAATCATAAATGTCAAAAAAGGTCAAAATCTATTTCCGGAAATTTTGAAATTAATAAACCTTGTTCCCTTTTTTGAACTATACAGCCGAAATAGCTGAGATTTTGATATAATTGATCTAAAGTAATGAGGTTGATGTGTGCAAAAGCATATTTCAAAAAAATGTAGTCTATATGGATTTTTTCCAGACAACAAAACGTTAACAAAACTAAAATTTAACCCGGATGTGCCACGCCCATGTCATTTTTTTTTTAGGAATACATTTATATGGGGTATGTTCAATTATGTTCCAATTTTCAAGCCTCTAAACTTAATGGATCATAAACTATGCATATATTAAAGTCAAAAAATTCTAAAAATGGGGTAAAGGTTTTCAAAATTGCAAAATTTAAAAAATTTGAAATTTTACATTACAATCAACTGTGATATATCGTTCGAAAGAGCTCGTAAAGCATATTCAGAATATGAAAAAAATAACTCTCTAAGTGAATTAGGTCACGTGCTAGAGCAGTCCAAAGTTGTCAATTTTGCTGTTTTCGGACAGCTATAAAACCGGAAGTTGATATCGGAGGTCAAATATAAAAGTATCATCTGATAGCCAAGGTCGATGACCTTTGACCTACTTAAGGTCAAGGTCATCAAAGGTCAAGGTCACGAGATATGAGCCTTCAAAAACTGTAAAAATTCGATCGCAAATTGCAAAAAAGCAAAATCGAAATTCAAAAATCGGCTTCCCAGGTTTTCCCACATTTTTTATGTTCTTTCATTTGACATCAAAATTTTGAAATTCGGTTCAGCCAAATTGGCTGAATAAAAATCGAAGAGTTTCAGGGAAATCAAAATGGCGGCTGAAATATCATTGCAATTGTCGATCTTTTAACCGCACACTTGTCCCATAACTCTAGCTATCGATCAGTACAAGTTTCGTTAAAAAATATCAATTACAGCGGAAGTGGGTCAACCGGAAGTTTGCACCCTTATAACGTGTAAACCGGAAGTGGCGCAAAACTTTTGATAACGTAGTTTTATTTACTACCTTGTTCTCTATCTTCAATAAAGATTTCAGATAAATCGGACAAATAGCAAAGAAAATAGAAAAAGTGGTCAAAAATTGCAAAAGTTTAGATGCAAAATGTGTGCATCGAATATTTGAAAATCAAGTTTTTTTAACTCATAGTTAATTGGGATTTCGCTACAGATTCTAAAAATGAAAACTCGAGCAAAATCGGCCCAAAAATGTAGCTTCCAGAGTTGAAAAACCTGTTTTTACTCATGTTGCAATGTGCATCTTGCACTTGTGCAAAAATGTTCCAATTTATATTTATGCAATACCTCGAAAAAAAGTAGCATATAGAGTTGTAAAAAGGTTGCTGCAGATATTGTAGTTTAGGCTGTGTGCCCTGTGTAAAAAACGAAAAAAAAAAAAAACTAGAGCCACATGTGGCACAGAGTGGGACTTTGCAAATGTGCAAATTGCTAAGGGAAATTTAAAAAAAATGGGCCCTGAACGTAAATCCGAAGTGTCAAAGAACTCGACAACTTTTAAAAAATTTTGAATTTTTGGAAAGGTTGTGAAACCGGAAGTAGTCACCAGACCTAACATTTGAACATAGCAACTGAAAACCTTTATCAATAACCTTCGTCCTACTGAAGGTCAAGGTCACTGAAGGTCAAATTCACGAGAAACAAGTCTTTAAAATTTGGTAATGCATACTGTAATAACACCGGAAGTTGACGCTAGACATCAAATATGAAAGTATAAATGAACAGCCAAAGTCAATGACCTTTGATCCTAAAAAGGTCAAGGTTAACAAAGGTCAAGGTCAAAAACGATTTTTTTTTTTTTTTAATCCTGATCCCTTTTTTGAACTACAAAGCCGAAATCAATGAGCCTTTAACATAAGCTGACTAAAGCAATGCTGTAAGTGTATGCAATGTAATTTTTTGGAAAAAATTGAAATTTTACCTTTTTTGGGGATAAACAAAATTTTTACAAAAACAAAATTTTACCCGGATGTGCCTCGCCCATGTCAGATTTTTTTATTAGACTTCATTTATATTAATAATGTCTAAATATGACTAAATTTTCAAGCCTTTACATCTATTGGTTAACGAGATATGCAATCATAAATGTCAAAAAAGGTCAAAATCTATTTTCGGAAATTTTGAAATTAATAAACCTTGTTCCTTTTTTTGAACTATACAGCCGAAATAGCTGAGATTTTGATATAATTGAGCTAAAGTAATGAGGTTGATGTGTGCAAAAGCATATTTAAAAAAAATGTAGTCTATATGGATTTTTTCCAGACAACAAAATATAAACAAAATTAAATTTCAACCCGGATGTGAATTTTTCTTTATGAATACATTTATATTTGGTATGTTCACTAATGTTCTAATTTTCAAGCCTCTAAACGTAATGGATCATAAACTATGCAAATATTAAAGTCAAAAAATTCAAAAAATTGGGTAAAGGTTTTCAAAATTGCGAAATTAAAAAAAAAACTAATTTTGCATTATAATACATTGTGATATATCGTTCGAAAGAGCTCATAAAGCCCATTCAGAATATGCAAAAATTAACTCTCTAGGTTAATTAGGTCACCTGTAGGAGCAGTGTAAAGTTGTGCATTTGGCTTTTTTTGGACAGATATAAAACCGGAAGTTGATATCGGAGGTCAAATATTAAAGTATCACAAGGTAGCCAAGGTCGATGACCTTTGACCTACTAAAGGTTGTGGTCATCAAAGGTCAAGGTCACGAGATATAAGCCTTCAAATATTGAAAAAATTCAATTGCAAATTGCAAAAAAGCAAAATCGAAATTCAAAAATCAGCTTCCTGAGAATTCCCACAACTTTTATGTTCTTTCATTTGACACCAAAATCATTTAAATCGGATAAGCCATAAGGTCGGAATAGCAAATGACATGTTTCAGGAAAATCAAAATGGCGGCTGAAATATCATTGCGATTTTCGATCTTTTTACCGCACACTTGTCCCATAACTCTAGCTACCGATCAGTACAAGTTTCGTTAAAAAATATTAGTTACAGCGGAAGTGGGTCAACCGGAAGTTTGCACCCTTATTACGTGTAAACCGGAAGTGGCGCAAAACTTTTGACAACGCAGTTTTATTTACTACCCTGTTCTCTATCTTCAATAAAGATTTCAGATAAATCGGACAAATAGCAAAGAAAATAGAAAATATGGCCAAAAATTGCTAAAGTTTAGATGCAAAAAGTGTGCAACGAATATTTGAAAATCAAATTTTTTTAACTCATAGGTAATTGGGATTTCGCTACAGATTCTAAAAATGAAAACCCGATCCAAATCGGCCCAAAAATGTAGCTTCCAGAGTTGAAAAACCTGTTTTTACTCTTATTGCAATTTGCAACTTGCACTTTTGCAAAAATGTTCCAATTTATATTTATGCAATACCTCGAAAAAAAGTAACATATGGAGTTGTAAAGAGGTTGCTGCAGCTGTTGTAGTTTAGGCTGTGTGCCCTGTGTAAAAAACGAAAAAAAAAAAAAAAAAAAAACATTTCGAAAACAAACTGGTACTTTGCGGAAGCAAAGTCCCACAACTAGAGCCACATGTGGCACAGAGTGGGACTTTGCAAATGTGCAAATTGCTAATTTAGAAAAATAAATAGGCCTTGAACGTAAATCCGAAGCGCCAAAAAAGTCGACAACTTTTAAACTTTTTTGTTTTTTTGAAAGGTTGTGAAACCGGAATTAGTCAACAGACCTAACATTTGAACGTACCAGCTAAAATCCTTTATCAATGACCTTCATCCTACTGAAGGTCAAGGTCACTCAAGGTCAAATTCACGAGAAACAAGTCTTTAAAATTTGGTAATGCATACTGTAATAACACCGGAAGTTGACGCTAGACATCAAATATGAAAGTATAAATGAACAGCCAAAGTCAATGACCTTAGATCCTAAAAAGGTCAAGGTCAACAAAGGTCAAGGTCAAAAACAAAATTTTTTAATTTTTTTTAACCCTGTTCCGTTTTTGGAACTACAAAGCCGAAATCTATGAACCTTTAACATACGCTTAATAAAGCAATGCTGTAACTGAATGCAAGGTCATTTTTTGAAAAAAAATAAAACTTGACCTTTTTTTTTTGATAAACAAAATTTTGACAAAAACAGAATTTTACCCGGATGTGCCACGCCCACGTTAGATTTTTTATGTGACTTTATTTATATTAATAATATCTTAGTATGACTAAATTAGCAAGCCTTTGCATGTATTGGTTAACGAGATATACAATCATAAATGTCAAAAAAGGTCAAAATCAATAATCGGAAATTTTGAAATTAATAAACCTTGTTCCCTTTTTTGAACTATGCAGCCAAAATAGCTGAGATTATGATATAATATAGCTAAAGTAATGAGGTTGGTGTGTGCAGAAGCATTTTTAAAAAAAAATGTAGTCTATATGGATTTTTTTCAGACAACAAAATGTAAACAAAATCAAAATTTAACCCGGATGTGCCACGCCCATGTTAATTTTTTTTGATGGATACATTGGTATGGGGAATGTTCACTTATGTTCAAATTTTCAAGCCTCTAAACTTAATAGATCATAAACTATGCATATATTACAGTAAAAAAATTCAAAAAATCGGGTAAAGGTTTTCAAAAAAGCAAAATTTAAGAAAAAACTATTTTTGCATTACAATACATTGTGATATATCGTTCGAAAGAGCTCATGAAGCCCATTCAGAATATGCAAAAATGAACCCTCTAGGTTAATTAGGTCACCTGTAGGAGCAGTACAAAGTTGCGAATTTAGCTATTTTTGGACACCTATAAAACCGGAAGTTGATATCGGAGGTCAAATATTAAAGTATCATCAGGTAGCCAAGGTCGATGACCTTTGACCTACTTAAGGTCAAGATCATCAAAGGTCAAGGTCACGAGATATTAGCCTTCAAAAACTGAAAAAATTCAACCGGAAGTTGTATAAAATGAAAATCGAAATTCAAAATTCGGCCTCCTAGTTTCTGGTCGGAATCGACTATAGTTTCCAGAAATACAAACAGCTAATACACCACACTTACCACCAAGGCCCCATTTTTCGTTTTATAAAAATATTACAAATCAACATGGCGGCCAAAGTATTTTTTTCGGGCTAAATTTTATTTTAAAATCGGCTGTAGAATTACGATTAATAACGATACACATAATTTCGTTGAAATATTTCAATTACACCGGAAGTTATTCAACCGGAAGTGAAAATCGATTTTCCACTTTAACCGGAAGTGACGCAAAAAATTTGAATACGTCAAATTGTTTACGTTAGTGACATGCATCTTTTATTAAAATTTCAGATTAATCCGAAAAAAACTGAAAAATGGTCCGAAAATTTCGAACTTCGGCCAAAAAATGTGTACTATGAATTTTCGAAATTTGAATTTTTTTAACTCGTATCATATTGGAATTTAGTCACAGATTCCAAAAATGAAAACCCGAGCAAAATCGGCCCAAAAATGTGGCTTCCAGGGTCAAAAAACCTGTTTTTGCTGATGTTGCATTGTGCAACTTGCACTTTTGCAAAAAATTTCCAATTTATATTTATGCAATACCTCGAAAAAAATGGACCTCAGAAGTTGCAAAAAGGTTGCTGCAGCTGTTGTAGTTTAGGCTGTGTACTGATTGTAAAAAACGAAAAAAAAAAAAAACTAGAGCCACATGTGGCACAGAGTGGGACTTTGCAAATGTGCAAATTGCTAATTTAGGAAAAAAAATAGGCCTTGAACGTAAATCCGAAGCGCCAAAAAAAGTCGACAACTTTTAAACTTTTTTGTTTTTTTTAAAAGGTTGTGAAACCGGAATTAGTCACCAGACCTAACATTTCAACGTACCAGCTAAAATCCTTTATCAATAACCTTCATCCTACTGAAGGTCAAGGTCACTGAAGGTCAAATTCACGAGAAACAAGTCTTTAAAATTTGGTAATGCAAACTGTAATAACACCGGAAGTTGACGCTAGACATCAAATATGAAAGGATAAATGAACAGCCAAAGTCAATGACCTTTGATCCTAAAAAGGTCAAGGTCAAAAAAGGTCAAGGTCAAAAACGAAATTTTTTATTTTTTTAACCCTGTTCCCTTTTTGGAACTACAAAGCCGAAATCTATGAACCTTTAACATAAGCTTAATAAAGCAATGCTGTAACTGAATGCAAGGTCATTTTTTGAAAAAAAAATAAACTTTACCTTTTTTTTTGATAAACAAAATTTTGACAAAAACAAAATTTTACCCGGATGTGCCACGCCCACGTTAGATTTTTTGATGTGACTTTATTTATATTTTTAATATCTTACTATGGCTAAATTAGCAAGCCTTTGCATGTATTGGTTAACGAGATATACAATCATAAATGTCAAAAAAGGTCAAAATCTATCATCGGAAATTTTGAAATTAATAAACCTTGTTCCCTTTTTTGAACTATACAGCCAAAATAGCTGATATTATGATATAATATAGCTTAACTAATGAGGTTGATGTGTGCAGAAGCATTTTTCAAAAAAATGTAGTCTATATGGATTTTTTCCAGACAACAAAATGTAAACAAAATCAATATTTAACCCGGATGTGCCACGCCCATGTCATTTTTTTCTTACGGTTACATTTATATGTGGTATGTTCAATTATGTTCCAATTTTCAAGCCTCTAAACTTAATAGATCATAAACTATGCATATATTAAAGTAAAAAAATTCAAAAAATCGCGTAAAGGTTTTCAAATTTGCAAAATTTAAGAAAAAACTAATTTTGCATTACAATACATTGTGATATATCGTTCGAAAGAGCTCATGAAGCCCATTCAGAATATGCAAAAATGAACCCTCTAGGTTAATTAAGTCACGTGTAGGAGCAGTACAAAGTTGCGAATTTGGCTATTTTTGGACACCTATAAAACCGGAAGTTGATATCGGAGGTCAAATATTAAAGTATCATTTGGTAGCCAAGGTCGGTGACCTTTGACCTACTTAAGGTCAAGGTCATCAAAGGTCAAGGTCACGAGATATGAGCCTTCAAAAACTGAAAAAATTCAACCGGAAGTTGCCAAAAAGGAAAATCGAAATTCAAAAATCGGCTACCTAGAGATTGGTCGCAATCGACTATAGTTTCCAAAAATACAAACATCACACACGTCACACTTACCACCAAGGCCCCATTTTTCGTTTTATAAAAATGTATCAAATCAACATGGCGGACAAAGTATTTTTTTCGGACTAAATTTTATTTTAAAATCGGCTGTAGAATTACGATTAAGAACGATATACATAATTTCGTTGAAATATTTCAATTACACCGGAAGTTATTCAACCGGAAGTGAAAATCGATTTTCCACTTTAACCGGAAGTGACGCAAAAAATTTGAATACGTCAAATTGTTTACGTTAGTGACATGCATCTTTTATTAAAATTTTAGATTAATCCGAAAAAAACTGAAAAATGGTCCGAAAATTTCGAACTTCGGCCAAAAAATGTGTACTATGAATTTTCGAAATTTGAATTTTTTTAACTCGTATCATATTGGAATTTAGTCACAGATTCCAAAAAAGAAAACCCGAGCAAAATCGGCCCAAAAATGTGGCTTCCAGGGTCAAAAAACCTGTTTTTGCTGATGTTGCATTGTGCAACTTGCACTTTTGCAAAAAATTTCCAATTTATATTTATGCAATACCTCGAAAAAAATGGACCTCAGAAGTTGCAAAAAGGTTTCTGCAGATATTGTAGTTTAGGCTGTGTGCCCTGTGTAAAAAACGAAAAAAAAAAAAAACTAGAGCCACACGTGGCACAGAGTGGGACTTTGCAAATGTGCAAATTGCTAAGGGAAATTTAAAAAAAATGGGCCCTGAACGAAAATCCGAAGTGTCAAAAAAGTCGACAACTTTTAAAAAAATTTAATTTTTGGAAAGGTTGTGAAACCGGAAGTAGTCTCCAGACCTTACATTTGAACATAGCAGCTGAAAACCTTATCAATAACCTTCAACCTACTGAAGGTCAAGGTCACTCAAGGTCAAATTTACGAGAAACAAGTGTTTAAAATTTGGAAATACATACAGTAATTATACCGGAAGTTGACGCTAGACATCAAATATGAAAGTATAAATGAACAGCCAAAGTCAATAACCTTTGATCCTAAAAAGTTCAAGATCAACAAAGGTCAAGGTCAAAAACGAAATTTTTTTTTTTTTTAAACTTGTTTCCTTTTTCGAACTACAAAGCCGAAATCAATGAGCTTTTAACATAAGCTGACTAAAGCAATGCTGTAACTGTATGCAATGTCATTTTTTGAAAACAATTTAAACTTTACCTTTTTTGGGGATAAACAAAATTTTGACAAAAACAAAATTTTACCCGGATGTGCCACGCCCACATCAGATTTGTTATGTGACTTTATTTATATTAATTATATCTGACTATGGCTAAATTATCAAGCCTTTGCATCTATTTGTTAACGAGATATACAATCATAAATGTCAAAAAAGGTCAAAAGCTATAATCGGAAATTTTGAAATTGATAAACCTCGTTCCCTTTTTTGAACTATACAGGAGAAATAGCTGAAATTTTGATGTAATTGAGTTAAAGTAATGAGCTTGGTGTGTGCAAAAAATTTTTTCAAAAAAATGTAGTCTATATTGATTTTTTCCAGACAACAAAATGTACACAAAATTGAAGTTTAACCCGGATGTGCCACGCCCATGTCAATTTTTTTTTGATGGATTCATTTATATGGGCTATGTTCACTTATGTTCCAATTTTCAAGCCTCTAAACGTAATGGATCATAAACTATGCATATATTAAAGTCAAAAAATTCAAAAAATCGGGTAAAGGTTTTCAAAATTGCAAAAAATTAAAGAAAACTAATTTTGCATTACAATACATTGTGATATATCGTTCGAAAGAGCTCAAGAAGCCCATTCAGAATATACAAAAATGAACTCTCTAGGTTAATTAGGTCACCTGTAGGAGCAGTACAAATTTGCGAATTTGGCTATTTTTGGACACCTATAAAACCGGAAGTTGATATCGGAGGTCAAATATTAAAGTATCATCAGGTAGCCAAGGTCGATGACCTTTGACCTACTGAAGGTCAAGGTCATCAAAGGTCAAGGTCACGAGATATGAGACTTCAAAAATTGAAAAAATTCAACTTGAAATTGCAAAAAAGCAAATTCGAAATTCGAAAATCCACTTCCAAGAATTTTCTCTAATTTTTATGTTCTTTCATTTAATACCAAAATATTGAAATTTGGTTCAGCCAAATTGGCTGAATAAAATATGGAATGTTTCAGGAAAATCAAAATGGCGGTCAAAGTTCCACTTGCGGGTGAAATTTTATTTTAAAATCGGCCATAGAATTACTTTGGCTACCCATCTGCATAATTTCGTTGAAATATTTAAATTTCACCGGAAGTTATTCAACCGGAACTTTAAATCGATTTTCCATTTAAACCGGAAGTGAAGTGAAAATTTCGACTACGTCACTCGATTGACATTTGTGGTAAAACTTTTTTATTAAATTAACAGATTAATCTGACAAAGACTCAAAAAAAGTTTAAAAAAATCGAAATTCGATGAAAAAATTTGTGGTACGAATTTTCGATATTTGAATTTTTTTAACTCATATGATATCGGAATTTAGTCACAGATTCCAAAAATGAAAACCCGAGCAAAATCGGCCCATAAATGTAGCTTCCAGAGTCGAAAAACCTGTTTTTACTCAGGGTGCAATGTGCAATTTGCACTTTTGCAAAAATGTTCCAATTTATATTTATGCAATACCTCGAAAAAAAGTAACACACAGGGTTGTAAAAAGGTTGCTGCAGCTAGTTCAGTTTAGGCTGTGTGCCCTGTGTAAAAAACGAAAAAAAAAAATGGAAACATTATGATAACAAACTGGGACTTTGCGGAAGCAAAGTCCCACAACTAGAGCCACATGTGGCACAGAGTGGGACTTTGCAAATGTGAAAATTGCTAAGGGAAATTTACAAAAAATGGGCCCTGAACGTAAATCCGAAGTGTCAAAGAAGTCGACAACATTTATAATTTTTGAATTTTTGGAAAGGTTGTGAAACCGGAAGTAGTCACCAGACCTAACATTTGAACCTAGCAGCTGAAAACCTTTATCAATAACCTTCAACCCACTGAAGGTCAAGGTCACTTAAGCTCAAATTTACGAGAAACAAGTCTTTCAAATTTGGACATGCATACAGTAATAACACCGGAAGTTGACGCTAGACATCAAATATGAAAGTATAAATGAACAGCCAAAGTCAATGACCTTTGATCCTAAAGAGGTCAAGGTCAACAAAGATCAAGGTCAAAAACGAAAAAAAAAATTGTTTTTAACCTTGTTCCCTTTTTTGAACTACAAAGCCGAAATCTATGAGCCTTTAACATAGGATGACTAAAGCAATGTTGTAACTGTATGCAATGTCATTTTTGAAAATTTTTTTAAACTTTTCCATTTTTGGGGATAAACAAAATTTTGACAAAAACAAAATTCTACCCGGATGTGCCACGCCCATGTCAGATTTTTTTAATGTGACTTAATTTATATTAATATTATCTTACTATGGCTATAGTATCAAGCCTTTGTGTCTATTGCTTAACGAGATATACAATCATTAATGTCAAAAAAGGTAAAAATCTACAATCGTAAATTTTGAAATTAATAAACCTTGTTCCTTTTTTTGAACTATACAGCCGAAATAGCTGAGATTTTGATATAATTGAGTTAAAGTAATGAGGTTTGTGTGTGCAAAAGCATTTTTCAAAAAAATGTAGTCTATATGCATTTTTCCAGACAACAAAATGTTAACAAAATTAAATTTTAACCCGGATGTGCCACGCCCATGTCAATTTTTTTTTTTATGTATACATTTATATGGGGTATGTTTAATTGTGTTTTAATTTTCAAGCCTCTAAACTTAATAGATCATAAACTATGCATATATTAAAGTCAAAAAATTCAAAAAATCGGGTAAAAGTTTTCACAATAGCAAAAATTTAAAGAAAACTAATTTTGCATTACAATACATTGTAATATATCGTTCGAAAGAGCTCAAGAAGTCCATTCAGAATATGCAAAAATGAACTCTCTAGGTTAATTAGGTCACCTGTAGGAGCAGTACAAAGTTGCGAATTTGGCTATTTTTGGACACCTATAAAACCGGAAGTTGATATCGGAGGTCAAATATTAAAGTATCATCAGGTAGCCAAGTTCGATGACCTTTGACCTACTAAAGGTCAAGGTCATTAAAGATCAAGGTCACGAGATATAAGCCTTCAAAAACTGAAAAAATTCAACCGGAAATTGCAAAAAAGCAAAATCGAAATTCAAAAATCCACTTCCTAGAGTTTTCTCCAATTTTTATGTTCTCTCATTTGACACCAAAATTTTGAAATTCGGTTCAGCCAAATTGGCTGAATAAAAATCGAAGAGTTTCAGGGAAATCAAAATGGCGGCTGAAATATCATTGCAATTTTCGATCTTTTAACCGCACACTTGTCCCATAACTAGAGCTATCGATCAGTACAAGTTTCGTTAAAAAATATCAATCACAGCGGAAGTGGGTCAACCGGAAGTTTGCACCCTTATAACGTGTAAACCGGAAGTGGCGCAAAACTTTTGACTGCGCAGTTTTATTTACTACCTTGTTCTCTTATTTCAATAAAAATTTCGGATGAATCGGACAAATAGCAAAGAAAATAGCAAAAATGGCCAAAAATTGCAAAAGTTTAGATGCAAAAAGTGTGCAACGAATATTTGAAAATCAAATTTTTTGAACTCATAGTTGATTGGGATTTCGCTACAGATTCTAAAAATGAAAACCCGAGCAAAATCAGTTCAAAATTGCACCTTCCAGGTCCCAAAAACCACTTTTTTCACATTTTGCAAATGCACTACTTCCGGTTTTGCAAAAATGTTTCAATTTATATTCATTAAGTACCTAGAAAAAAAGTAACATATAGGATTGTAAAACTGTTGCTACAGCTGTTGCAGTTAAGGCTATGTGCCCTGTGTAAAAAACGAAAAAAAAAAAAAAAAAACTAGATCCATAGGCTTTGCATGGTTCTGAGCAGTGCGTAACTGTTCTGGAATTACTTCAAAACTGTTTTTAAAAGGGTCTGTATTATTTCTAGACAAAGAAAGCTACCATAACTAGCGAAACCTTGGATGTTACTGGTAAAGGCAAAAATCGCAAATTTGAATTGCCTACAAAACTGAAAATATAAATCGGACAACAATTATGAATACATAGTCGGATAGATCTCATTGAGGGCAAAAACTTTAGTTCGGGTCACAATGTCACCAAAAGTCAAGGTCACGAGATAGGAGCCCTGAAAGTTTTGGTAATTACTGAAAAAAATAAAACGGAAATGCAAGAAAGGCAAAACAGAAGATCAAAAATCGATTAACAATGCTATGAATGCAATCGACTGTAGTTTCCAAAAATATCAAAGTTACGATTTCCGCTTATAACCCTAAGGCCCCATTTTGAGTTTTACAAAAGTAAGTCATATCAATATGGCGGCCGATTTGTGACTTCCGGGTGAAATTTTTTATTTCAAATTGTTGATATACCATAATGTTAAATGTTGCAAAAAACAAATTTCAAATATATTCCAAATTCCGGATGTTGAAATTTCAAATTTACAAGCTAATTACGTCAGAACCGGAAGTGGTATCAATTTTTCGAAAACGGATTTTTGATTGCAATCGAAATATCTTTCCATCTGTAAACTTTCAGATCGATTGAAATAAAATTTGAAAAAAACACGCACAGTTACAATGGAAATTTGCACAAAATGTTCAAATTTTAAATCGTGCAATTTTAATTTAAGTGTATATTGTCGTACATCATTGGAAAGAGCAAATTACGCATAATATGATTGTTAAATCATTTTTGACGTATTTACGCTAGGTCACGTGACAAGACTGTTTAAAGTAAAAAATCACAAATTTCAATTACCTATAAAACCGGAAGTATACATCGGATCGCAAACATGAATACATCATTGGATATATTTCATCAAGGGCAATAACTTTTGTTCAGGTACCAAGGTCACCAAAGGTCAAGGTCAAAAGATATGAGCCTTGAAAGTTTTAGTACTTGCATAAAAAATCAAAACGAAAATAAAAAAAAAATTGAAATCAAAATTCAAAAATCGGCGCCTAGACTTTTTTAGCAATCGACTGTAGTTTCCAAAAATACTAAAGTTACGGATGCCGCTCATAACCCTGAGGCCCCATTTTTAATTTTATGAAAATTACTCATATCAAAATGGCGGATGATCTATTACTTCCGGGTCGGATTTTTTTATTTCAAATTGTTGTTATAACAAATTATAACACATTGAAAAAAACAAATTTGAAATATCTTCAAATTTCCGGAAGTTGAAATTTTAAATTTACAAGCTAATAACGTAAAAACCGGAAGTGGTATCAAAATTTTGAAAACTGCGTTTTGTTTAGAATCAAAATGTCTATACACCTGCAAATTTGCAGATCGAACGAAATAAAATTGTAGAAGTTGAAAAAAACGCAAAAATTAAAATTAAGAAAATAGTCAACTAAAAGTCAAAATTGGAGAAGTTTAAAACTTTTATTTAGTAACGCACAGTTATAGAAAACAGTTCAAAACAGTTTGATAAAAATCGGATCAAAAATAGAGCTGTGAGATTCCAAAAACCAAAACTGTGTTTTTTGTTCTACCTCATTTCCGGTTTGTCAAAATGGCACCAATTTATATTTAATAGTTGATGGTCAACAATTTATCGTAGGGAATTGAAAAAATCTGTAAGTGGCATGTTGCCTTCTTACTAAAATAGCGAGTGTAAAATTCGAAAAAAAAAAAAAAAAAATAGCCGTTTGCAAAACAATGCAGTGCGTTCGATTATCGAACGCACTGCAAAAAGAAACATTTCGAAAACAAACTGGGACTTTGCGGTAGCAAAGTCCCACAAAAAAACATTTCGAAAACAAACTGGGACTTTGCGGTAGCAAAGTCCCACAACTAGAGCCGTACCAAAACGGCGCTGGGCAGTGCGTCATCCTGGAAATCTTTCATAAATCACAAGGCACTAAGCAAATGGTTATGAAAATATTAATATCAAAAAAGTTAGAAACATTTTTTTAGTCTTGTTACAGCATGATAGCTTTAATAAAGGTTAACAATAAAAAATAGTAGTTCTCACCCTTCAACTGTTTTGACGATAATTGTAAGCGTTATCAAATCAAATGTGTTAGCGTTTTGGCGATAGTTTTTACTTTTTTGGTTTAGTATTGCCAAAACTCAAGTTAATTACAAGTTGAAGGGAGATCACTATCATTTAACCATTTAGACAACAAACATATTATTTTAGTTAATTAGCCAATAACGTCAAAACCGGTAGTAATATCGAAATTTTGAAAATATATTTGAGATCGCAATCAAAATGCTTAGCTACCCACAAGTTTTCAGAATATTCAAATAAAATTTTAAAAAACCCGCACAGTGACAATAGAACTTTGCACAAAACTTCCAAATATTATATCGCGCTATTTTATTTAAAACATAAAGTGTTATATATCATTAAAAAGAATAGATTAGGCACAATAAGAATAAATAAGAATGTGTGACGTATTAAAGTTAAGTCACGTGACAGAGGTATTTAAAGTTAAAAATCGCAAATATCAAATGGCCATAGAACCGGAAGTAAACATCGGACAACTAAAATGGATACATCAATACATAGATCTGGTCAAGGGCAATAACCTTTGTTAAGGTAACAAGGTAAAAAAAGTTCAAGGTCACGAGTTACAATTCTTTGAAAGTTTGGCAATTACATTAAATACAATATACCGGTAATAACAAAAAAGCATCATCGAATATCAAAATCGAATAACGTACTTTTTGGGGCAATCGACTAAGCTGTCTACAAATACTACAATTACGAATTCCGCTTATAACCCCGAGGCCCCATTTTGAGTTTTACAAATGTTAGTCATATAAATATGGCGGCCGATCTATTATAACTGGGTCAAATTTCATTGATTGATTGTTTATATAGCATCATGTCAAATATATTGCAAACAAAAAAAATCATATATCTTCAAAATTCCGGAAGTTAGATTTTAGATTTAAAAAGCGAATAACGTCAAAACCGGAAGTGTTATCGAAATTTTGAAAACAGATTTGGGTTAGCAATCAAAATGTCTATCTACCTGTAAGTTTTCAGGACGGTCAAAATAAAATTTGAAAAAAACACGCACAGTTACAATGAAACTTTGCACAAAATTTTCAAAGTTTAAATCGCGCAATTGTCATTCAAACATAAAGTGTTATATATCACTGGAAAGAGTAAAATAAGCACACTAATAATATATAAGAGTTTGTGACGTATGTTAGTTGGGTCACGTGACAGAGCTGTTTAAAGTTAAAAATCGCAAATTTCAAATGACAATAGAACCGGAAGTAAACATCGGACAACGGAAATGGATATTTCATTGGATAGATCTAGTCAAGGGCAATAACCTTTGTTCAGGTTCCAAGGTCATAAAAGGTCAAGGTCACGAGTTACAAGTTTTTGAAATTTTCGCGATAACTTTAAACGTTATACCGGAAATAACAAAAAGGCAGTATTAAAAATCAAAAATCTAATAACGTACTTTTTATGGCAATCGACTGGGCTGTCCTAAAATACTACTATTACGAAATCCGCTCATAACCCTGAGGCCCCATTTTGAGTTTTACAAAAGTTGGTCATATCAATATGGCGGCTTATTTGTAACTTCCGGGTCAATTCTTTTTCATTCATTGTTTTCGAATTGTCATTGCAATCATATTTCCAAAAAAAAATTTCACATATCTTCGAAATTCCGGAAGTTGAAATCTAAAAATTTTCGTCAAAACCGGAAGTGATATCGAAATTTTGAAATTAGCATTATGTTCACAATCGAATTGCCTATGTGCATTTTTATTTTCAGATTCTTCGAATTAAAATTGTAGAATTTGAAAATTTTTTATAATTAAAACTAAAAAAAGTTATCGACAAAATAAAATTTTTAAATTGCTTGAAGAAGCCGTATTGTAGACATTAGTTCAAAGAAGTAACCTAAAAAAATCCGAGTCAAATCGGATAAAAAATAGAGCCGTGAAATGGAAAATTCTAAAAAAAGACTTTTTGTCCTACGTCATTTCCGGTTAGACAAAAATGCATCAAATAACATTTAAAAAATTTAGTTTTTCGAGAAAAAAAAGCAAATCGCATCAGTGCATATGTGACATTAGCAGTTTTTGCTGGGTGCTCTGACCAGTATTTGAAGAAAAAAAAAAACATTATGAAAACAAAGCAGTGCGTTCGAAATCGAACGCACTGCAAAAAAAAAAAAAACATTTCGAAAACAAACTGGGACTTTGCGGTAGCAAAGTCCCACAACTAGAGCCACATGTGGCACAGAGTGGGACTTTGCAAATGTGCAAATTGCTGATTTAGAAAAATAAATAGGCCTTGAACGTAAATCCGAAGCGCCAAAAAAGTCGACAACTTTTAAACTTTTTTGTTTTTTTGAAAGGTTGTGAAACCGGAATTAGTCACCAGACCTAACATTTGAACGTACCAGCTAAAATCCTTTATCAATGACCTTCATCCTACTGAAGGTCAAGGTCACTCAAGGTCAAATTCACGAGAAACAAGTCTTTAAAATTTGGTAATGCATACTGTAATAACACCGGAAGTTGACGCTAGACATCAAATATGAAAGTATAAATGAACAGCCAAAGTCAATGACCTTAGATCCTAAAAAGGTCAAGGTCAACAAAGGTCAAGGTCAAAAACGAAATTTTTTAATTTTTGTTAACCCTGTTCCGTTTTTGGAACTACAAATCCGAAATCTATGAACCTTTAACATACGCTTAATAAAGCAATGCTGTAACTGAATGCAAGGTCATTTTTTAAAAAAAAATTAAACTTGACCTTTTTTTTTTGATAAACAAAATTTTGACAAAAACAGAATTTTACCCGGATGTGCCACGCCCACGTTAGATTTTTTTATGTGACTTTATTTATATTAATAATATCTTAGTATGACTAAATTAGCAAGAATTTGCATGTATTGGTTAACGAGATATACAATCATAAATGTCAAAAAAGGTCAAAATCAATAATCGGAAATTTTGAAATTAATAAACCTTGTTCCCTTTTTTGAACTATACAGCCAAAATTGCTGAGATTATGATATAATATAGCTAAAGTAATGAGGTTGGTGTGCCAGAAGCATTTTTTAAAAAAAATGTAGTCTATATGGATTTTTTTCAGACAACAAAATGTAAACAAAAACAAAATTTAACCCGGATGTGCCACGCCAATGTCAATTTTTTTTTGATGGATACATTGGTATGGAGAATGTTCACTTATGTTCAAATTTTCAAGCCTCTAAACTTAATAGATCATAAACTATGCATATATTACAGTAAAAAAATTCAAAAAACCGGGTAAAGGTTTTCAAAATAGCAAAATTTAAGAAAAAAACTATTTTTGCATTACAATACATTGTGATATATCGTTCGAAAGAGCTCATGAAGCCCATTCAGAATATGCAAAAATGAACCCTCTAGGTTAATTAGGTCACCTGTAGGAGCAGTACAAAGTTGCGAATTTGGCTATTTTTGGACACCTATAAAACCGGAAGTTGATATCGGAGGTCAAATATTAAAGTATCATCAGGTAGCCAAGGTCGATGACCTTTGACCTACTTAAGGTCAAGGTCATCAAAGGTCAAGGTCACGAGATATTAGCCTTCAAAAATTGAAAAAATTCAACTTGAAATTGCAAAAAAGCAAAATCGAAATTCGAAAATCTACTTCCAAGAATTTTCTCTAATTTTTATGTTCTTTCATTTGACACCAAAATTTTGAAATTCGGTTCAGCCAAATTTGCTGAATAAAAATCGAAGAGTTTCAGGGAAATCAAAATGGCGGCTTATATATCATTCCAATTTTCGATCTTTTAACCGCACACTTGTCCCATAACTAGAGCTATCGATCAGTACAAGTTTCGTTAAAAAATATCAATTACAGCGGAAGTGGGTCAACCGGAAGTTTGCACTTTCATAACGTGTAAACCTGAAGTGGCGCAAAAGTTTTGACTGCGCAGTTTTATTCACTAACTTGTTCTCTATTTTCAATAAAAATTTCAGATGAATCGGACAAATAGCAAAGAAAATAGAAACTAGAGCCACACGTGGCACAGAGTGGGACTTTGCAAATGTGCAAATCGTAGAGCGGAATTTAAAAAAAAAATCGACCCTGAACATAAATCCCAAGTGACAAAGAAGTCGGCAACTTTTAAAATGTTTGGTTTTTTTTTCGAAAGTAGTCACAAGACCTAACATTTGAACGTACCAGCTGAAAACCTTTGTAAATGACCTTCAACCTTATGAAAGTCAAGGTCATTCAAGGTCAAATTCACGAGAAACAAGTCCTTAAAATTTGGAAATGCATAGAGTAATAACACCAGAAGTTGACAATAGACATCAAATATGAAAGTATAAATGAAGAGCCAAGGTTAATGACCTTTGATCATAAAAAGGTCAAGGTCAACAAAGGTCAAGGTCAAAAACGAATTTTGTTTTTGTTTTTTTTAACATTGTTCTTTTTTTGAACTACTAAGCCGAAATCATTGAGCCTTTAACATAAGCTGACTAAAGCAATTCTGTAACTGTATGCAATGCAAACCGATGGTCGTATACGTAGTAAATTAATAAAATTTCAGTTTATACAAATAATTGTTTACGCCTACACATGGATTGGGGAATGTCCTTAATTGTTGACAGTTTATTACAATCTGATTACTATGCGTGACGAATTAGTAAATTAAATTAAGTTCTAGAATCGACTTTTAGGTAGGTCAACAAGGAAATATTTTGTTAACATGCTATATCTGTGGTTTCCTTTTTTGGCAGATGAAAAGGGTCTCAATTTTTTGCAAGATAAGATTGAAAGCATTTGTTATATAGAAATTGTATTTAACAAAAGTGTAAAGTTATGTAGAAATTATAAGATTATCAAAGGGGAACAATGCTTGTAAGCTTAAGCCAGTTTATTTTTAACTTAAACTTTGTCAAAGGGGAGCAACTGCAGTATTCATGAATAGGGATATTTCGTACGAATTCATTGGCTGTCAATTAAGAAAGGTCTGATTGGCTGAATGCCACTTTTCATCCATTTTAGAACTTTACAGTAGAGTTTATTACTTGGAAGTTTAGGCTATCTTTTCCTTATTTTTGAGGTAATTATTTTGTTATTATGTGAATTTGAATGATTACGGAGGTATTCAAGAGTTTATTAGCTGTGTTGGTCCTACGTAAATATTTTATTTTCAATCTGTAGTGGATTTTGTTGAAAATTTTCTCGGAAGAGCACGTGTATTTTATGACGTCATAGCGCGATTTTAGACATTTTATGCCATGTCATTGTTATTTGTTTTCTACTGTTGACATCAGAAAAGCATTAAGTTATATTGTTAGTTTTAAATATGTACAGATAACAATTCGATTGCAAATTTTGTTGGTTGCGTTTATATTCTTGAAATATCATGTACGTCGATGTGACGATTTGCTAGGTGGATTTGGTTATTGTAAAATCGATCATGGAAAAGTTGTTTTCAACTTCCGGTAGTTTAATTTCAACTAGTCTGAACAAGTTCATTTTGTTTAATAATATGTATACCAAAATTACGTTTTTGACAGGTTTGTTACTGTTTTAATTTCATTATTGTGTTACCGTTTTGACTTAAAATTTTAACTGGCTACTATGTGAATTATCCCCCTTTTTCGCTGTTCTCCTGTCTGGAGTTTATAAAGTGTGTGTTTCCGGTTTGGTGTTTGGGAATTCATTGAACATTTAATAAAACAGATAATTCTATCAGAAAACTTGAAGTAGGTTCACAGTTTTATGTTATTTTCATATTTGTAAGTTGAAATATTTTAGAAAAAAATTAAAGCAATTTTTTAGGTTTTTGAAACAAGTCATAGTTAGGCCTTATAAGTTATTATAGATTGATATTTTTTGGTAGTCAGTTAGAACGAAAAAGGTTAAAATGGTAGCAAAGCTGTCAAAATGGTAACATATTTGGTTAAACATATTTAATAAACATTAGCAGATCTTTTAAAGCGGTAAAAAATTTTTTTTTGTAAAAACGGTGGCAAAGTAAAAAATGATAATTAATGTGTGCGTATAGGTCTATTGTAGTTACCTGTTTGTCTGTACATTCTGTTCATGATTGTTGTGGATTCTAATCAATGTGAGCAGGGATTATACAATTGTTTAGGTTAGTTTATAGTGTTGCAAAAGTAGTTAAATGTGTACTTTTACTGCATGGTCGTTTTTGATTGCAAATGTGTTGATGTAACTAAGTTGATCAAACCATTGACTGATTTGACCTTTATTACAAAAAATGTCTTGTCTTGTAAAAATCTGATGAATATATATATTTCAGGTTGTGGTATCAGCTTTTACAGTTTCAAGTAGGTGTGATTTATTTTAAGCATATGTTGACTTTTAAGGCTAAAATGATTTCAAATTAGATGCACCAATGTCATGTACTAACATTAAGTTAAATTAGGCGTAAGCCAGTTGTGTTGCATGTTCCTTCAGCAACGTTAGACATTTGCATTATCTAGCGTTGTGGATTGAGGGGGTTTTCTCGTCATTATCAACTAATAACCTCGTTTAAAAAACACTATACGTCACATTCAATTTATGACCATTGAGACTCGATTATCACAAGGTAAATTTGCTACAAGAAATGTGACGTCTGGTCATTCTAAAGTTTTCCCGCAATAATTTGTTACAAGGAATATAACTGGTCGACAATAATCGTTCGACCAATCAAAGTTAATGACGAGAAAGTCTTATCATGATAGCAACGGATTAATGTAATGAAATGAAATGATAGCCATTGCTAAAGGAACATGGTTGTGTTGGTGTTTGTGTAGAAAAAAAAAGTCATGTGTTCTGCGTTGGAAAAAAATAAATGAGCAAAAACAACTTGCAGTTGCAGTAAAGACTTCATGAATGGTCTTTGTGGCACTTGTATTGCAGTGATTACATGTTGTCATTGACAGTAGAAAGATAGTTTATCATTTGGTCTTAAAAGATTAAGAGTAAGAGAAAACAATATAATAATATTTGATGAAATTTTAGGTTATAATAAGTTAGATAGTTTTTGGCATTTTATTAATAAAAATAGAATTGTATTTTGTATTAATTTTACAAATAATTTGTAGGTAGAGTGCAGTGATTTGAATTTGGTGTTTTCATTGGTAGTGGTACCGGTAAGTTACAATTTTGTTGATATCTATTATGGTTATTTCATGGTTTGACCTAAAAGAAAGGGACTCGCATGTACAGGAATAAATTTCAAATGTAGATCAGTCATTATGTAAGCTAAAGTGTTCAATTTGAATCATTTGACACTGTTGTTGTAAATGTGATATTACTGTTCAATATTATGGTGTTTGATGTACTAATTTGTCAATTTATTTTATCCAGACATGGTGTGAAATGACATATTTTTTTAATAAATATCTGTCTAGAAGTGTTTAAGATACATTTGAACATAATTGTGTATTTTTTTTTGTAGTGAAAGACTGATTTGAAGTTTTTGTTCTTGGATTGTTGCTGGTAGGTTTTTTTTTTATGTGTTCAATATTTATCAGCCTGTAGTTTGTATTTGTTGTTCAATTGTAAAAGGTTTGTTTACATCTATAGAGCTCACTATTATTTGCAGATTTTGAAGAAACTTGTTTTGTTTCAGCTTTGAATGTAGATATTACATTAAATGATTTTTTTTTTTGTTAAATTTGATGTATTACTCACACTGAAGATTTTTGAATAAGAGGTTATAATTGTGTAACTGTCATGGTGTGAAATGACATATTTTTTTAATAAATATCTGTCTAGAAGTGTTTAAGATACATTTGCATATAATTGTGTATTTTTTTTTTGTAGTGAAAGACTGATTTGAAGTTTTTGTTCTTGGATTGTTGCTGGTAGGTTTTTTTTTTATGTGTTCAATATTTATCAGCCTGTAGTTTGTATTTGTTGTTCAATTGTGAAAGGTTTGTTTACATCTATAGAGCTCACTATTATTTGCAGATTTTGAAGAAACTTGTTTTGTTTCAGCTTTGAATGTAGATATTACATTAAATGATTTTTTTTTGTTAAATTTGATGTATTACTCACACTGAAGATTTTTGAATAAGAGGTTATAATTGTGTAACTGTCATGGTGTGAAATGACATATTTTTTTAATAAATATCTGTCTAGAAGTGTTTAAGATACATTTGCATATAATTGTGTATTTTTTTTTTGTAGTGAAAGACTGATTTGAAGTTTTTGTTCTTGGATTGTTGCTGGTAGGTTTTTTTTTTTATGTGTTCAATATTTATCAGCCTGTAGTTTGTATTTGTTGTTCAATTGTGAAAGGTTTGTTTACATCTATAGAGCTCACTATTATTTGCAGATTTTGAAGAAACTTGTTTTGTTTCAGCTTTGAATGTAGATATTACATTAAATGATTTTTTTTTGTTAAATTTGATGTATTACTCACACTGAAGATTTTTGAATAAGAGGTTATAATTGTGTAACTGTCATGGTGTGAAATGACATATTTTTTTAAGAAATATCTGTCTAGAAGTGTTTAAGATACATTTGCATATAATTGTGTATTTTTTTTTTGTAGTGAAAGACTGATTTGAAGTTTTTGTTCTTGGATTGTTGCTGGTAGGTTTTTTTTTTTATGTGTTCAATATTTATCAGCCTGTAGTTTGTATTTGTTGTTCAATTGTGAAAGGTTTGTTTACATCTATAGAGCTCACTATTATTTGCAGATTTTGAAGAAACTTGTTTTGTTTCAGCTTTGAATGTAGATATTACATTAAATGATTTTTTTTTTGTTAAATTTGATGTATTACTCACACTGAAGATTTTTGAATAAGAGGTTATAATTGTGTAACTGTCATGGTGTGAAATGACATATTTTTTTAATAAATATCTGTCTAGAAGTGTTTAAGATACATTTGCATATAATTGTGTATTTTTTTTTTGTAGTGAAAGACTGATTTGAAGTTTTTGTTCTTGGATTGTTGCTGGTAGGTTTTTTTTTTTATGTGTTCAATATTTATCAGCCTGTAGTTTGTATTTGTTGTTCAATTGTGAAAGGTTTGTTTACATCTATAGAGCTCACTATTATTTGCAGATTTTGAAGAAACTTGTTTTGTTTCAGCTTTGAATGTAGATATTACATTAAATGATTTTTTTTTTGTTAAATTTGATGTATTACTCACACTGAAGATTTTTGAATAAGAGGTTATAATTGTGTAACTGTTGAAAATGTGTCATTTAAAAGAGCCAAATATCAAATTGAGAATTTAAAAAATTGTCATAAAAAGTAATAGTAACATGTTTGTTTTAATTTTTTCTTGTTGATGAATGTCAATATAAGTGTGATCCTGCAAACAGTACTGTTTTGGCCTTCTGGGTTTCATCAGTGCAGTACTGATAATAGCGATATGTCGAAATAGGTTGCGAGATGAGAAACATTGAGTTGCATTTGATAAAAGGCGATGTATTTAATTTCAGCAGTTACTGCCCATTAAATTTGTTAGAAAAGATTATATTTTTAGGTTGGGTTGTTTATATTTTGATCATATCATACTTATCTTATTTCAGAGTGAGAGAATAGTTTTGTAGAGTTTTGCATTCGGTAAGTAGGATTTTGGTGCGGAACATCGTGCCCTAAATAAGTGAATTTGAGGGACAGGAAACTATTTTTGGATACAAGTTGAAATGACACAACCAATTGGTTGCGTTGAAATATCACTACTCCTTTTGGATTTTGGTCTAAAAACTGTTAAATATCTGGTTGGTTCTACAAAATGTATCAATAATTTTTGTTTTTAATCTCAGTTTGAATACTCAGAAAGGAATTGCATTTAGACTGTAGAATCTACTAAATGTTTCTCCTTTCTGAGTATTCAAACTGAGATTGAAGACACAAATTATGATTATTTTGTCGAAGGAATGGTTGGTATGAACTGACCTCATAACAAACCAGATATTTGAAAGTTTTTAGACCAAATCCAAAAGGAGTAGTGATATTTCAACCCAGCCAAATGGGATGCAACTTTTAGGCATGAATGCTGTCAACTTATCTTTTTATGTAAACATGTAATTAAAATAGGATAGTGAGTGTATTTGTAAATATTGCTGTATAAGTATTTAGTTCTAAACCATTTGAAATCAATTTGCTGTGTATAAATATCAAATTTTATATGTAAGTTTGAATTAAAGCAGCTGTAGGTATTAACATGTGAAAGATTTGCTTTAGTTATTGATGAACTTATTATTTCAGGGTAAGTGCTCAAGAATGTTTAGAGTTTAGTTTTATGGAGCAAGATGGAACTATTTTGAGAACTGTTTTTTTTTATGCTATGTAAATGAAAGATATGTATTTTGATAATATTGTGGATACTAGGATTCATTTATTAAGAGTCTTTAGGGATTATATAATGTTTAATTGTTGTACTAAAAAATTCTTGGCATATGTCACTGTGCAGTAGAATAACATCTTATTTTATTTTATGATTTTTTATGCTTTGGGTACAGATATTGTGCTTGCTGCAAATTGATGCACAGGCTTTACCACTGTATTTAAACTTAACTTAGAGACTTGGGGGCCCTGTACAATGGAAAATACATAATATGAAAACTGTTAGTAGTATTTGTATTACAAAAGATGGTTTTTATTTGATTATATTTTTAAATTGAGAAGTTGATTGTGTAAAGATAAAAACATACATTGTAAAATTTATTGTGAAAATAAGGCTGAAAAGCTTAAATTGGACTCATTTGGAATATAGAATTAGAAATTGTGATAAATATTGTGTTTTGTTTTATATTGTATCCCTTTGATTTTTATACGCCCACATTGAAATGTGGTCGTATATTGCCGTCGCCCCTGTCCGTCCGTTTGTCTGTCCACAATTGGCTTGTAAACGCAATAGAGACCACAGTTTTGGTTGGATTTGAATAAAATTATGTGTGTAGGATTATATTCATAAGATCACGGACAAGTTTGAATTTGGGTTTGATTCGACTAAAATTCACGGAGTTTTACGCCCAAAATACGTTAAAAATGACTTGTGAACACGATAGAGTTTACAGTTTTGGTTTAATTTGAATAAAATTTTGTATGTAGGATTATATTCATAAGATCTTGGACAAGTTCGAATTTGGGTTTGATTCGACTAAAATTCATGGAGTTTTACACCCAAAATATGTTAAAAATGGCTTGTGAACGCGATAGAGACCACAGTTTTGGTTGGATTTGAATAAAATTTTGTATGTAGGATTATATTCATAAGATCTCAGACAAGTTCGAATTTGAGTTCGATTCGACAAAAATTCATGGAGTTTTACACCCAAAATACGTTAAAAATGGCTTGTGAACGCAATAGAGAACACAGTTTTGGTTTGATTTGAATAAAATTTTGTGTGTAGGATTATATCCATAAGATCTTGGACAAGTTCGAATTTTGGATCGATTCAACAAATATTTATGGAGTTTTACACCTAAATTATGTTAAAAATGACTTGTGAACGTGATAGAGACCACAGTTTGGAAGGAATTTAATAAACTTTTGTGTGTAGGATAATATCCATCAAATCTTGGATAAATTTGAATTCCGGATTGATTCGACAAATATTTACAGAGTTTTATTAGTTATGTATTAGATGCTTTATATTAACATGATATTGGATGAATTCAAATCTGAACACCATCCAACAAAAATTAAGATAGTAACATTCCTTGATATATTGACAATTTATGTAGAAAGTGGGCGTATACTGCTAGGCAACCACTTGTTTTAAAATAAAGTATCTTTGATGCTGTATGTTGCTATTGAGCCTCTTAATTTCTGGGTTTTTTTTTTGCATAAATATAAAATGTCATTGTGCATCATTGTTTAATTTTGGGACTGGACTATTACGAAATTTTAATTTTAATATAGTTTTATGTTTATGACATGGATTTTATGCATATGATGAAATGAAAAAAAAAAACCTTCATTAACATATCAAACCAGTAAAATAGGAAAAATACTTCTTTGTGTCACAATTTGTTCTAAAAGTTCACTTGATTAATTTATTGATTTTATTTGCAGGTTTTGTAAGAAGAAAAAGAAGTAAACAGATATTTAGGGGACTGATCCACCCCTATCTGAAGCGATCTTCTAGAGAAATCTAGCCACATTTAGAGCAATCTAACCACACTATTAATAAGCATTTATTTGCTTACTGACACAAAAAGCACCTATTATATGCTGCACCTATTATATGCTGCACCTATTATATGCTGCACCTATTATATGCTGGTCTTTACTTAGAGAAATCTAACCATTAGAAATCTAGCCACATTAATAGCATCTATCAATTTCTACACATTAAAATCTAGTGACTAAAGTCTTCAAAGTTATTTTATATAGAGTAATCTAGTGATTATAATACAACTGTGAAACAATATGGGTCGCCCAAAGAAATCAAAAGCAGGTTTGGTAGCTAACTTGAAAGCTAAGAAAAAAGTAAGTGCTAATGATAAAATAAAAAATGAAAGTACTAATAAAAATGTAAAAAAGTTGATTGTAAATGAGTCTGATCCTTCTGCAGAAATTTCATGTGAAAAGGTAAAGATACCTGTCAAAAGCAAGGTGAAAAATGCTTTTAGTAAAATCAGTAAAGAGAAAGGTAAACAGAAATTATTGACTGGTAACAGTAGAAAGAATGAGATTCAAAAGAAATGTATATCTGGTAACTTTCATCAAGGTTGTTTAGAAAGATATGGATATTTTGCTGGCAAGCAATGTGTAGCTAATAGTCTTTTGTGCATTATTTACAGGGAAATTATAAATATCAGATCATGGAACAGTTCTACCCTGGACAAAATATTAGATTTGGGAAATGAGTACTATCAATATCTTCAATCTCAGCCTAATATTCAAAATGATTATATTATGGTAAGTGAATTAATAAGAACAGTGGAAGTTCAAGGTAAATATTTTGAGTTAGAAATTAATGATAGTTCAGAAGTTGGAGTTATAGATGCTAACAATTATGTTGCTCAAGGTCTTTTCGAAAGTTTTCAATCATGTCTAAGAACATATGAGGCTTGTTTTGTGACTTTTAATAGAAGTACATTTGCTATAATGAAACATGATGATAGTTTTTTTGTATTTGACTCGCATTCAAGGAACATTTTAGGATTATTATCAGATGATGGTTGTAGTATTTTATTAGAGTACAATGATATCAATGATTTATATGTGCATTGTTTAAATTTAAGTTTATCAATGAATCTCAATAGGTTAGAGCAATTTGAAGTAACTGGTATTAATGTTATAATGATAGGAAATGATAGTAATGATCCAATTAATGAAGTGAGTAACTCTGTTGAAGACTGTGAAATTATGCAAGTTGATGATGCAAGTGAATCACCCAGTCAATTAATTGATAATAATATTGATGAGGTAGTTCTATCTTATGTAGAAACAAATGATTTTATATTTAATCCAATTAGATTAGAGAAAAGAAGAAAGTTATGTGAATTGATGAATTTACCTAGAAATATGTTAAAGAATGTTGATGTTGCTGAAGTGTGTAACCTAAAAAAACCTACTGAAATAACTGAAATAAAAGGAGATGGTAATTGTTTGTTTAGAAGTTTATCATTTGTTGTTTCTTTATATGAAAAAAATCATAGAAAAGTAAGACTTGGTATAGTGAATCATATAAAAGCAAACACAGATTTTTTTACACCTTTATTGAGACAACAGTATCAATCTATTGATGAGTATTTAACAAGGTCTAGAATGACAACACAAGGAACGTGGGGTACAGAATTTGAGATATTAGCAGCTTGTGATTTATTTCAAACAGATATTTATATTTTTACTAATAATAAATGGGTGAAATATCCTGTATTACAGATTAGCAATAGTTATACACCAGAAGGTATTTATCTACATCATAAGAATGAGAACCATTATGAAGTGGTGGAAGATGTTGAAAGAGATGAACCTATAGTTATTGATGATAATGTTGACACACAAATATCAGGTAAAAGAAAATTAGTTGAGCACATACCTAGATCGAAAAAGAGTTATAAAAAGAAACGAGGTAACAAATGGCGTCAAATTAAAAAAAGAATTCCATATTTTCAAAAGTATAATGCAAATAAAAGAGAAATTAGACCAAAAATGAGTTTAAATCTAAAACATGTTTTTAAAAGTAAAAAAGAAATGGATGAAATGAATAAAAGACGAAGGCGATTATTTCAGTTAAGTTGTCGTAGATATAAATTAAAACAAAAATATATTAGTATGTTAAGGTCTATTTTAAAGAACAGGTATAGTACTATATTGAAACCGATATTGGAAGAGAAATATATAACTGAATTGAAACCAAAATTGGCAGAGAAATATGTAACGGAATTGAAACCGATATTGGCAGAGAAATATGTAACGGAATTGAAACCGATATTGGCTGAGAAATATGTAACGGAATTGAAACCGATATTGGCTGAGAAATATGTAACGGAATTGAAACCGATATTGGATAAGAAATATGTAACGGAATTGAAACCGAAAATGAAAGTCAAATATATTACTGAATTAAAATCTAAACTACATGTTAAGTACATGAATGAATTAAGAGTAAAGATTTTGAATAAGTATAGATTTAATCCGAGTTATAGAAGAAAGGTAATAAAAAGGGGTGTAGATAAATACGAACAGAATGTTGATCATAGAATAAAAATAAAGAAAATGAGTGTGAAGAGACGTGTTGCTAAAAGAAAAGAAATGAATAAAATTGAAAAAGTTATAGATAAGTTTAAAAAAGATACATCTTTCGGTCCTATTTATGTTTGTTCTGTATGTAATCGATTATTGTTTAAGAATCAAGTTAAGGAATGTCATGAAGAGCTTTATGAAAAGAAAAGTAAATTTGTTGAAAGATTAGCTAAGAAATGTATAACTAAAACTTACTATCATGTTTGTGATGATGATTGTTTAGAACAATGTTCATGGTCTGATAATTATAAATCTCTGTGGATTTGTTTTACATGTAATAAGAAAATTTTACAAGGTAAAATGCCAGCTGAGGCTGTAGTTAATGATATGGATCCTGGTCCATTACCTAATGAATTGAAATGCTTAAATCAATTAGAGAAACATCTTATATGTAAAAATATTTTATTTTTGAAACTAGTTAAAGTCTGTCCACAAAATGATAAAAAAATATTTGGTGAAGTAGTTTCTGTGCCATCTAATTTAAAAGAAATGAGCAATGTATTACCCAGATGTAAAACAGATGATGAGATGATTCGTATAAAATTGAAAAAGCAAATTAGTAATAAAGGGTATTATGAATTTCAAACTATAACAAAGAATCATGTTAAAAATGCATTAAATTACCTGAGACATAATAATATCTATTATAATGATGTTACTTTAAATAATAGTTGGGTTGAAGAACAAGATAAACAAGATGAAACAATAGAAGATGATACACCAGTAAATATAGAATGTAATGATACACAAGTAAATATAGAATCTAATGATAAGTCTGATAATGATAGTGATGATGATTTACCATTGATTGATGATAATGTAGGTCGTTATTCTGTTGAATCGTTAGGTGGTACATGTTTACAGCCAGTAGATGCTACTGCTGAAGTATTAAATAGTTCTGATAAGATATTTTCTGTTTCTCCAAGTGAAAATAATCGGCCAGTTAGACTGTTAATGGATAAATCAAATGAAGCTTGCTCTTTTCCTTATTTGTTTCCTAAAGGTAAAAATACTTTTTTTGAAAGTAGAGATGTTAGAATAACATTAGGTAAATATTTAAAGACAAGATTAATGTCTGTAGACACTCGTTTTGCATCATGCTCAGATTATTTATTTTATGGTCAATATATTTATGAATTACAACAAATAATATCAGGTACATCTATAGCTTTAAGACAAGGTAGAATGGGAGGTAATATGATAACAGCTGATATGTTAACTCAAGATGAACCATTGCAAAATATTCTCAAAGCTGATGCAGGTTATACCTTTATGAAAAATTGTCGTGGAAGTCCAGCCTATTGGCAAGCTACTCAGAAAGACCTTTTTGCTATGTTAAGACAACTTGGAACACCAACTTTTTTTGTGTCATTTAGCTGTAGTGAACTAAGATTTGAATCGTTTTTAGAAACAATTTTATTACAACAAGGTTCTACAGTAAAAGTAAGTGACTTGAATTGGTTACAAAAACGCGAGTTGTTGAGATCTAATCCAGTAACAATTGCCAGACTTTTTGATCAAAGATTTAAGTTATTTTTAAGGAATGTGTTACTATCAAGTGCAGAACCATTAGGAAAAATTTCAGACTATTTTTATCGCATTGAGTTTCAACAAAGAGGATCACCACATGTACATATGATAATTTATATAGACCAATCTCCTAAACTAAATGTAGATAGTGATGAAAAGGTTGTAGAATTCATTGATAAATATATTTCATGTGAATTGCCAGATGAGAAAACAGACCCTGAATTGAATGAAATAGTATCCAATGTTCAAAAACACAGTAAAAAACATTCTAAATCTTGTAGAAAAAATAAGAAAGTATGTAGATTTAATTTTCCAAAACCACCTTCAGATAAAACATTTATTTGTCGACCATTAGAGCCTGAGAATCCTATTGAACAAGATGAAGAAACTGATAGTAATGAGCTAATTGAAGACAATAAAAAAAATTTAACTGCAGATCAAGCTCAATCTATTTTAGAATCTATTTGGAAAGAATTATCATCTGAAGACAAGCACTATGAATCATTGTCTAGTTTGTATGATGAATTAGGTATTAGTCAGGAATTGTTTGAACAAGCATGTGAGAAACTAACTAAAAAGACATATATAGTATTAAAGAGAGGTGTCAATGCAAGCTGGATCAATCAATATAATCCTTCAATGTTAAGAGCTTGGAATGCTAACTTAGATATACAATACGTAACAGATGCTTATGCATGTGTAATTTACATAGTTTCATATATTACTAAAGCAGAAAGAGAAATGGGTATGTTATTACGTGAAACATTTAAAGAAGCTAAAGAAAATAATTTGGATGCTAAAGCTTGTATGAGGAAGATATCGACAGTTTACTTACATTCGAGAGAAGTCTCTGGGCCTGAGAGTGCTGTAAGAGTTTTAGGCTTACCATTAAAACAATGTTCTAGAAAGGTTCAGTTTATACCTACAGGTAAAAATAATATTAGAGTTACTCTCCCACTTAAAATTTTACAAAGTAGAGCTAAAGATGGAACATTGTCTGACTATAATTTGTTTATGACTTCAACAGTTGATCGTTATTTAGCTAGACCTAAAGGTAAACCGTTTGATAATATGTGTATTGCAACCTTTTGCTCAGAGTATAGAGTTATGTCTAAATCTGAAAATCCTAATATTAATTCAGAGAAAAATCCTGCTTTTGAATTACAAAATGATTTAGGGTTTATTATAAAACGTACAAGATCTCCACCTGCTATTGTTCGTTACGCTAGATTTTCTGTGACTAAAGACCCTGAAAATTATTACCTCAGTAGTCTTCAATTGTTTTTACCATATCGTGTTGACACACAGTTAAAACCACCTCAATTTGAAACTCATGAAGAATTTTATAAATCAGGACATGTAAAAATTGGTGAACAAATTGTTCCTGTAAGACAAATTATTGAAGAAAATCGTGAAAACTTTGAAACTGATTTAGATATTGATTCAATCAAAGAAGTTTTAGAAAATTGTGGTGATTTTGAAGATGCCTGGGCTAGTATAGCACCTGAAACTGAATTAAATAGAATAGAAACTGAAAGATTTCAAAATGAGAATGATACTGAACAAGAAGAGAATTCTGAGCCACAAATTCCAGATATTATATCTGATAAAGGTAACAGTGATAGAATAAGATCTGAAAATAATATCAGTGGAATCTCTAAAGGTGATGCTATTCCATTATTAAGGTCCTTAAATGACATTCAATCCAGAGTATTCTATAAAGTTAGACAATATTGTTTAGATAAAGTACATGGTAAAAATCCTGATCCATTAAGATTGTTTATTACTGGTTCTGCTGGCACTGGTAAATCACATTTAATAAAGTGTATAAATTTTGAAGCTTCTAGAATTTTATCAAAAACTGCAGAAAACTTGGATGATTGTTCTGTCTTATTAACTGGGCCAACAGGTGTTTCAGCTTTTGCCATAGGTGCAAGTACTATTCATTCAAGTTTATCAATAAGAACTAAGTTTACATTACCATATCAACCATTAGGACAAGATACTGTTAACACATTAAGATCTAAATATCGTAATTTACAAATTTTAATTATAGATGAAATATCAATGGTAGACCACAAGTTACTATGCTATATTCATGGAAGATTAAATCAAATTAAAGGTACTAGTAGTAATGAGTTATTTGGTAATATCTGTGTAATTTGTTTTGGTGACATGTGGCAACTGAAACCAGTTAAAGCTTCTAGTTTATGTCATGATAGTGTGATTGATATTTGGAATGGGAATTTTAAACTTATTGAGTTGACAGAAATCATGAGACAGAAAGATGATTTAGCTTTTGCTCAGCTTTTAAATAGAATTAGAAAACGAAAGAAAAGTGAAGAAATGTTGGCATCAGATATTGAAATGTTAGAAAGTAGAGTAACAAATGAAGAAGTTGATTGTTTACATATTTTCTCCACAAATGCTCAAGTTGATAATTATAATAGTAGAATGATCAATGAAAAGTGTCCGAATGCTATTTGTATACAGGCTTTAGACTATAGTAAAGATGCTAGATCAGGAAGAATGTTACAAAAAGATTCTTGTGTAAAAGCTACTGATACACCACTTGTAGAAAATTTAACAGTTGGTATAGGATCTAATGTAATGTTAGTTGTTAATTTAGATGTTTCAGCTGGTTTGATTAATGGAAGTTTTGGTACTGTGACATTTATTGAAAATGATCAAAATGATAAACCTACCAAAATATATATAAAATTTAACAATGCTAAAGTTGGTTCTAGTAAGAAAACTTATCGTTTGCCACCTAATATAGAACCCAACAGTATACCTATTGACAGGCATGAAAGTACCCATATAAACTATAAAGGTGATATAAGACGACAATTTCCATTACGTTTAGCTTATGCAGTTACTATTCATAAAGTACAAGGTTTAAGTTTAGATACGGGTGTTGTGTCGCTAGATAGAATATTTCAAACAGGCCAAGCATATGTTGCATTAAGTCGTGTTAAAACATTAGAAGGATTAACAATACAAGATTTTAATGAAAAAGCTATATTTTGTGATGAAAAGATTGAAGCTGCTCTAAATGAAATGCCCAAATTTTTACAACCTGAAGAACAAGTGTTGCCAAATAGTTATAATATTATATTATTTAATGTTCAGGGACTGACTACACATTTTGAAGATTTAAAAAATGATAAGAGATTTATGAATTCTGATATGATTTGTTTGACAGAGACTTGGTTAAGAAATGTAAAGAATCCTGCTAAAATAAAATTAGATAATTATATTTTTTATAATCAACCACGTCAAGATAGTTATGATGATAGTGCTAATTTTAAAAATCTTAAAGAAAAAGACCATGGTGGTGTAGGAATATATTATAGTAAAAATAAAAGTTGTAATATTATAAGATTAGGACAATTAAATATGGAGTATGTTGCTTGTAATGTTCCAGATAAAAATGTTTCTATAATAGTTATATATAGACCACCAAAATATAGATTAGAATTGTTTATGCCTCATTTAGAACATTTGTTGACTGAGTTACAAGAGTCTGGTTATAATTATATTGTTATGGGAGATTTCAATCAAAATCTGTTAGAAGGACATAGTTCTATTAGGGATTGTTTTCAAGAGTTTGGTTTTAGACAGTGTGTAAATGAGAGTACAACAGAGGGTAATACATTATTAGATCATGTATATTTGAGTTCAGGTATCAATTTACAACGTGTCAAAATTACTATTGTACCTACATATTATAGTTATCATGAAGCTATCAACATCAATTTATTGTAATTTTATTTTATTTCATTATTTCAGATATAGTTAGAATACGATCACCAAAGATGATGGGTAGGGGGGACCATTTACCTCTGTTGGGTTGGGGGGTGGTAGTGAGGAAGAAATAAGTTTGTGAAGAAAGAAGTATTAAGTTTGTAAATGGAACAACTGCAGGATTGATACATAGATAAAGACATTTAACAGTAACTACATTTCAACTGTAACAGTTATTAATAATTAATCAGGTAGAGATTGCATTATTTATTTTTAATGTTATATCTCAAAAGTGATACATTTAAGCCTAGCGTACATCGACCTTACCACTGAATACAACTGTTTTAGAGTCGCTATAACAGGTACATTGGTGGCAATATTTTAATACAATTATGATAAATCTGAATTTGTGTAACAATGAATAAATATCAGTATTTTTATATTTTCAGTGTGAGAATTTAATTGGTTTGAATCTGAGAAAACAATTTAAGACATCATCACACGCTTAGAAAGCTGCAAAGTTACATACCTGCAAATTGTTTTTATTCAGTTTAATTTTTTGTTATTTATTTATTGGTCCCGAAACAGAGGTAAATGGTCTTACTTACTTGGTTTATAATAAACTTGCTAAAACTGTTTCACACAATATATTTGTTATAAAACTATACTATAGTACTATACTATGAATTGTTAAAAAGTGTTTGAATATTTTATGCATAGAAACTATGTTTTTAGAAATTTGTATTGTATTTAATTAATAAATTCAAAGCATTTCTTTGATTCATTTAATATATTCAAGCATTTTGATCTAGGGACCATATAATGGGAATTTAAAAGATATACCAAGCCCAATATGTTATTTTGGTTTTAGGTAATTGTATTTTGTCTGGACATAGTATTTGAAATTTTAAAGTTGTAAAAAATGCTCACAACCTCAAATATTAAACATATTGGGTTTCTTATTTCTTTTAAAATAGAAATTGGTAATACAACTAAACATTAAATTCTAAAACAAAAAAGAAGCTGTGCATGACAAAATAAAGTGTATGTTTTGTTTCTTTTATTCTTTATGCACAGTTTTTTTCTTTAGTTTAAACTGTCTTTTTTGTAGAAATTGATCTTTTCACTTAAAGGGATATGTTCACTAACTGTTCCACCCAAAACAATTTAGTCTCAGAATCTGGAATTGTTTAGCTTATTTAATGCGTAATATTGTTCACAACTCTCCTACGCAATTTTAGCCTTCAAACACATATGTACCCATAATAATCAGCATTTGAAAGTCTAAATTAAGACTTGCCAATTAGTCAGACTATGTGTTATAAAAACGTTAAGATAGGGATATAAATGAAGGAATTATATGATTTTTGTGCAGTTTTAGTACTTGGAAGCTATTTGCATATATTCAAGGCCCAAATCTACCTTAAAGAATGCTGAACATTCCCCTTTAAGAATAATGTAAATTTTCTTAAGTATAGTAACTGATTGTTTTGTTGTTATATTCATTAAGGCATTCTTACTAAATTTAATAAAATGACTGCAATAATGTACATGACTAAAATGTGAAAAATATGCAATGCTACTAATGATTAGATTAAAGAAGGGTTAACACCCTGCAGTGTGCAATACAAGAATTGGGTCAATAATCTTACTGTGAAAAATATATATACTTTTATATTGTACTCTTGCAACATATTGTTTGAAAGTCTAAATTAAGACTTGCCAATTAGTCAGACTATGTGTTATATATATATAGAAAACACATATACAGAAAATGAAATATAAACGTTAAGATAGGGATATAAATGAAGGAATTATATGATTTATACATACATGTATTTTTTAAATCAATATGGGTTTTGATTACTTTATAATACTTGTCTACATGTAGTTATTAAGCTGTGTCATGAAACAGAAAAGTTTAAAATCATGCAATTAGTATACATACATGTATTTTCAAAATCAGTATTGTAATTGTAAGTGCTGTTGTTATCAAACACAATGTTATTGCATTGTTACAAGAAAAACTTAATTAAAAGACTATTGAAGTGCATTAATTAATGTGACACAATATTGTTACTGTGAATTATATATATATATGTACTCCTGCAACATACTACTCCTACTTTAATTATTGTACAAATAAATTATGAATGTATGTACTTGTATACATATAGTTATTAAGCTGTGTTATGAAAGATTTATATATTAGTGTATAAGAAAAGCTAACAATCTTTCTATTAGTATTCATACATGTATTTTCAAAATCAATATGGGTTTTGATTTCTTTATAGTAGTATGTACTTGTATACATATAGTTATTAAGCTGTGTTATGAAAGATTTATATATTAGTGTATAAGAAAAGCTAACAATCTTTCTATTAGTATTCATACATGTATTTTCAAAATCAATATGGGTTTTGATTTCTTTATAGTAGTATGTACTTGTATACATGTTGTTATTAAACTGTGTTATGAAAGATTTATATATAAGTGAACAAGAAAAGCTAACAATCTTTCTATTAGTATTCATACATGTATTTTCAAAATCAATATGGGTTTTGATTTCTTTATAGTAGTATGTACTTGTATACATGTTGTTATTAAACTGTGTTATGAAAGATTTATATATAAGTGAACCAGAAAAGCTAACAATCTTTCTATTAGTATTCATACATGTATTTTCAAAATCAATATGGGTTTTGATTTCTTTATAGTAGTATGTACTTGTATACATATAGTTATTAAGCTGTGTTATGAAAGATTTATATATTAGTGTATAAGAAAAGCTAACAATCTTTCTATTAGTATTCATACATGTATTTTCAAAATCAATATGGGTTTTGATTTCTTTATAGTAGTATGTACTTGTATACATGTTGTTATTAAACTGTGTTATGAAAGATTTATATATAAGTGAACAAGAAAAGCTAACAATCTTTCTATTAGTATTCATACATGTATTTTCAAAATCAATATGGGTTTTGATTTCTTTATAGTAGTATGTACTTGTATACATATAGTTATTAAGCTGTGTTATGAAAGATTTATATATTAGTGTATAAGAAAAGCTAACAATCTTTCTATTAGTATTCATACATGTATTTTCAAAATCAATATGGGTTTTGATTTCTTTATAGTAGTATGTACTTGTATACATGTTGTTATTAAACTGTGTTATGAAAGATTTATATATAAGTGAACAAGAAAAGCTAACAATCTTTCTATTAGTATTCATACATGTATTTTCAAAATCAATATGGGTTTTGATTACTTTATAGTAGTATGTACTTGTATACATATAGTTATTAAGCTGTGTTATGAAAGATTTATATATTAGTGTATAAGAAAAGCTAACAATCTTTCTATTAGTATTCATACATGTATTTTCAAAATCAATATGGGTTTTGATTTCTTTATAGTAGTATGTACTTGTATACATATAGTTATTAAGCTGTGTTATGAAAGATTTATATATTAGTGTATAAGAAAAGCTAACAATCTTTCTATTAGTATTCATACATGTATTTTCAAAATCAATATGGGTTTTGATTTCTTTATAGTAGTATGTACTTGTATACATATAGTTATTAAGCTGTGTTATGAAAGATTTATATATTAGTGTATAAGAAAAGCTAACAATCTTTCTATTAGTATTCATACATGTATTTTCAAAATCAATATGGGTTTTGATTTCTTTATAGTAGTATGTACTTGTATACATATAGTTATTAAGCTGTGTTATGAAAGATTTATATATTAGTGTATAAGAAAAGCTAACAATCTTTCTATTAGTATTCATACATGTATTTTCAAAATCAATATGGGTTTTGATTTCTTTATAGTAGTATGTACTTGTATACATATAGTTATTAAGCTGTGTTATGAAAGATTTATATATTAGTGTATAAGAAAAGCTAACAATCTTTCTATTAGTATTCATACATGTATTTTCAAAATCAATATGGGTTTTGATTTCTTTATAGTAGTATGTACTTGTATACATATAGTTATTAAGCTGTGTTATGAAAGATTTATATATTAGTGTATAAGAAAAGCTAACAATCTTTCTATTAGTATTCATACATGTATTTTCAAAATCAATATGGGTTTTGATTTCTTTATAGTAGTATGTACTTGTTATTAAGCTGTGTTATGAAAAATTTATATATAAGTAAAAAAGAAAAGCAAACAATCTGCCTATTAGTATACATGGTTAACTTTTTATGGATAATCGAAATAGTAGCTACTGTTGTATCAAACAAACAACTCTTTCTCTTGGTTCTTGTAGAATTAATCTTAGCTGTTTAACTACTTTAAGTAAACAGTTGAAATTAGATATCATTTCTTTGTTGATTTTTATTCAATCATACATAGTATTTTTATATTTAGCTCATCTATGTCATAGATTGTATGATTTGAATTTCTTAGTTCTATTGGTTGAACATACTTTCAGTTTTTGTATACTGGTTAAAGGGCAATGTTCATATGTACACCCATCCATGTGTCTGTCATATTCATGTTTCACATTTGAATTTTTACATTTAAAGTGCAGTTAGTGAATAAATCCCTTAAATAAAAGCCACAGTGTCACTATCCTGGCCAGTTTTTGTATTGCACACTACAGGATGTTACCTGCTTTTATTGGTCTAATAAATAGCATGAAAATTATTTTATTTATTAAATATGTATACCTATGCAGTCTGTATCTTATTTTGTAAAATATTTTAACAAATATCATTAAAAACAATTATATTCTACTAATTGTTATTTTATTATGCTTCAATCCCCAAAATGTAATAAAATCCATATGTACACCACATGTTTGACATTTGAATTTTCTATTTGAAAAAATATGAGTAGATGCCAACAATTAAGAATCCTTTGTGGTCTAAATTATCAATCATCGATAAAATAATTATTTCCCTTTAATTATATAAGTGAGAAAAAACGGTGCAAATTTGATAGAAGCTGAGAAAACCTCGCTCTCTACTTAAACCCCGAATGTCAATAAAGCTTTGGAAATAGTTGTTTCATGGAAGGTTATAAAACCGGAAAAAGTTGGCCAACTACTTCGTTACAATATGAATGTTTCAACTAATATTCTTTGTCAATGAACCTACGTACTCGAAGTCAACGTGAGACTTTAAAGGGGACCAATCTTCATTTTTATTGCTTGATTTGGGTCTTGAATATACTTAAGTATCCTTCAGAAGCTCTAGAAATGTACGGAAATTGCATATTTCCTTCAAATATATCTTAAATTAGACATTTCTCCTTCTATTTCTATAGATGACTTTTCTATTATATTGCATAGTGTCGCTAATGTGTAGTAGGGCATTATAACTTTCAAATGCTAATAATTATGGATGCACATGGATTTGAAGGCTCAAATTTCAATGGTGAGTTGTGATAACCAGCACTAAATTGCTGAGCTAAAAAATCCCCGTTTCTGAGACTTGGAAAAATCGATCCACGAAAATGAAGTCTGTGCCACTTTAAAGGGAATTTAAAAATAAATCTAGCTCGGACGAAATTCCTTCTTCAAAGAAGTCGACAACTTTGAAAATGAGTGTTTTTATACGCCCTCACCTCTCTATGAGGACGTATATTGTCGACACCCCTGTCCGTCCGTCCGCCCGTCAACATTTGCTCGTTGTGAAACCGGAAGTAGTCACCAGACCTAAAATTTGAACATAGCAGCTGAAAACCTTTATCAATAACCTTCAACCTACTGAAGGTCAAGGTCACTCAAGGTCAGATTTACGAGAAACAAGTCTTTATAATTTGGAAATGCATACAGTAATAACACCGGAAGTTGACGCTAGACTTCAAATATGAAAGTATAAATGAACAGCCAAAGTCAATGACCTTTGATCCTAAAAAGGTCAAGGTCAACAAAGGTCAAGGTCAAAAACGAAAAAAAATATTTTTTTAACCTTGTTCCCTTTATTGAACTACAAAGCCGAAATCAATGAGCCTTTAACATAAGCTGAATAAAGCAATGCTATAACTGTATGCAAAATCATTTTTTGAAAAAAATTTAAACTTTACCCTTTTTTAGGATAAACAAGATTTTGACATAAACAAAATTTTACCCGGATGTGCCACGCCCACATCAGATTTTTTGATGTGACTTTATTTATATTAATAATATCTTACTATGGCTAAATTATCAAGCCTTCGCATCTTTTGGTTAACGAGATATACAATCATAAATGTCAAAAAGGGTTAAAATCTATAATCGGAAATTTTGAAATTAATAAACCTTGTTCCCTTTTTTGAACTATACAGCCGAAATAGCTGAGATTTTGATATAATTGAGTTAAAGTAATGAGGTTGGTGTGTGCAAAAGCATTTTTCAAAAAAATATAGTCTACATGGATTTTTTCCAGACAACAAAATGTTAACAAAATTAAAATTTAACCCGGATGTGCCACGCCCATTTCAATTTTTTTTTTGACGTATACATTTATATGGAGTATGTTCACTTATGTTTCAAATCTCAAGCCTCCAAACGCAATGGATCATAAACTATGCATATATTAAAGTAAAAAAAATCAAAAAATCGGGTAAAGGTTTTCAAAATTGCAAAATTTTAAGAAAACTAATTTTGGATTACAATACATTGTGATATATTGTTTGAAAGAGCTCATGAAGCGCATTCAGAATATGCAAAAATGAACTCTCTAGGTTAATTAGGTCACCTGTAGGAGAAGTACAAAGTTGCGAATTTGGCTATTTTTGGACACCTATAAAACCGGAAGTTGATATCGGAGGTCAAATATTAAAGTATCATCAGGTAGCCAAGGTCGGTGACCTTTGACCTACTGAAGGTCAAGGTCATCAAAGGTCAAGGTCACGAGATATGAGCCTTCAAAAACTGAAAAATTCACTTGGAAATTGCAAAAAAGTAAATTCGAAATTCAAAAATCGGCTTCCAAGAATTTTCTCCAATTTATATGTTCTTTCATTTGACACCAAAATTTTGAAATTCGGTTCAGCCAAATTGGCTGAATAAAAATCGGAATGTTTCAGGAAAATCAAAATGGCGGCTGAAATATTATTTCGATTCCCGATCTTAGAATGTCCAGGTAAATCCCATAACTATGGCTACCGATCAGTATAAGTTTCGTTTAAAAATATTTATTACAGCGGAAGTGGGTCAATCGGAAGTTTGCGCCCTTCTCCCGCTTAAACCGGAAGTAGCGCAAAAATTTTGACTACGCAGTTTTGTTTACTACAATGATCTCTATCTGTAATTAAAATTTCAGACAAATCAGACAAAAAGCAAAGAAAATAGAAAAAAAGGTCAAAAATTGCAAAAGTTTGGATGCAAAATCTGTGCTTCGAATATTTCGAAATCTAAAATTTTTAACTTCTTGTATATTGGGTATTCGCTAGAGATTCTAAAAATGAAAACCAGAGCAAAATCAGTCCAAAATTGCACCTTCCAGGCCCAAAAAACCACTTTTTGCACATTTTGCAAATGCACTACTTTCGTTTTGCAAAAATGTTTCAATTTATATTTATGCAATACCTCGAAAAAAAGTAACATATAGAGTTGTAAAAAGGTTGCTGCAGCTGTTGCAGTTTAGGCTGTGTGCCCTGTGTAAAAAACGAAAAAAAAAAAAAAAAAAAAAACTAGAGCCACACGTGGCACAGAGTGGGACTTTGCAAATGTGCAAATTGCTAATTTAGAAAAATAAATAGGCCTTGAACGTAAATCCGAAGCGCCTAAAAAGTCGACAACTTTTAAACTTTTTTGTTTTTTTGAAAGGTTGTGAAACCGGAATTAGTCACCAGACCTAACATTTGAACGTACCAGCTAAAATCCTTTATCAATGACCTTCATCCTACTGAAGGTCAAGGTCACTCAAGGTCAAATTCACGAGAAACAAGTCTTTAAAATTTGGTAATGCATACTGTAATAACACCGGAAGTTGACGCTAGACATCAAATATGAAAGTATAAATGAACAGCCAAAGTCAATGACCTTAGATCCTAAAAAGGTCAAGGTCAACAAAGGTCAAGGTCAAAAACGAAATTTTTTAATTTTTTTTAACCCTGTTCCGTTTTTGGAACTACAAAGCCGAAATCTATGAACCTTTAACATAAGCTTAATAAAGCAATGCTGTAACTGAATGCAAGGTCATTTTTTGAAAAAAAATTAAACTTGACCTTTTTTTTTGATAAACCAAATTTTGACAAAAAAAGAATTTTACCCGGATGTGCCACGCCCACGTAAGATTTTTTTATGTGACTTTATTTATATTAATAATATCTTAGTATGACTAAATTAGCAAGCCTTTGCATGTATTGGTTAACGAGATATACAATCATAAATGTCAAAAAAGGTCAAAATCAATAATCGGAAATTTTGAAATTAATAAACCTTGTTCCCTTTTTTGAACTATACAGCCAAAAGAGCTGAGATTATGATATAATATAGCTAAAGTAATGAGGTTGGTGTGTGCAGAAGCATTTTTAAAAAAAAATGTAGTCTATATGGATTTTTTTCAGACAACAAAATGTAAACAAAATCAAAATTTAACCCGGATGTGCCACGCCCATGTCAATTTTTTTTGATGGATACATTGGTATGGGGAATGTTCACTTATGTTCAAATTTTCAAGCCTCTAATCTTAATAGATCATAAACTATGCATATATTACAGTAAAAAAATTCAAAAAATCAGGTAAAGGTTTTCAAAATAGCAAAATTTAAGAAAAAACTATTTTTGCATTACAATACATTGTGATATATCGTTCGAAAGAGCTCATGAAGCCCATTCAGAATATGCAAAAATGAACCCTCTAGGTTAATTAGGTCACCTGTAGGAGCAGTACAAAGTTGCGAATTTGGCTATTTTTGGACACCTATAAAACCGGAAGTTGATATCGGAGGTCAAATATTAAAGTATCATCAGGTAGCCAAGGTCGATGACCTTTGACCTACTTAATGTCAAGGTCATCAAAGGTCAAGGTCACGAGATATTAGCCTTCAAAAACTGAAAAAATTCAACCGGAAGTTGTATAAAAGGAAAATCGAAATTCAAAATTCGGCCTCCTAGTTTCTGGTCGGAATCGACTATAGTTTCCAGAAATACAAACAGCTAATACACCACACTTACCACCAAGGCCCCATTTTTCGTTTTATAAAAATATTACAAATCAACATGGCGGCCAAAGTATTTTTATCGGGCTAAATTTTATTTTAAAATCGGCTGTAGAATTACGATTAATAACGATATACATAATTTCGTTGAAATATTTCAATTACACCGGAAGTTATTCAACCGGAAGTGAAAATCGATTTTCCACTTTAACCGGAAGTGACGCAAAAATTTTGAATACGTCAAATTGTTTACATTTGTGACATGCATCTTTTATCAAAATTTCAGATTAATCCGAAAAAAACTGAAAAACGGTTCCAAAATTTCGAAAATCGGCCCAAAAATGTTTGCTTCGAATTTTCGAAATTTGAATTTTTTTAACTCATATCACATTGGAATTTAGTCACAGATTCCAATAATGTAAACCTGAGCAAAATCGGCCAAAAAATGTAGCTTCCAGAGTCGAAAAACCTGTTTTTGCTAATGTTGCAATGTGCAAATTGCACTTTTGCAAAACTGTTTCAATTTATATTTAAAAACGAGGTTGCCACAGGAGAAGGTCAACATAGGTAGAAATGTTTCTAAAACAGTTGAACCCTTAGCTGTGTGCCCTGTGGAAAAATCGAAAAAAAAAAAAAAAACTAGAGCCACATGTGGCACAGAGTGGGACTTTGCAAATGTGCAAATTGCTAATTTAAGAAAAAAAATAGGCCTTGAACGTAAATCCGAAGCGCCAAAAAAAGTCGACAACTTTTAAACTTTTTTGTTTTTTTAAAAGGTTGTGAAACCGGAATTAGTCACCAGACCTAACATTTCAACGTACCAGCTAAAATCCTTTATCAATAACCTTCATCCTACTGAAGGTCAAGGTCACTGAAGGTCAAATTCACGAGAAACAAGTCTTTAAAATTTGGTAATGCAAACTGTAATAACACCGGAAGTTGACGCTAGACATCAAATATGAAAGGATAAATGAACAGCCAAAGTCAATGACCTTTGATCCTAAATAGGTCAAGGTCAAAAAAGGTCAAGGTCAAAAACGAAATTTTTTATTTTTTTTAACCCTGTTCCCTTTTTGGAACTACAAAGCCGAAATCTATGAACCTTTAACATAAGCTTAATAAAGCAATGCTGTAACTGAATGCAAGGTCATTTTTTGAAAAAAAATTAAACTTTACCTTTTTTTTTGATAAACAAAATTTTGACAAAAACAAAATTTTACCCGGATGTGCCACGCCCAAGTTAAATTTTTTGATGTGACTTTATTTATATTATTAATATCTTACTATGGCTAAATTAGCAAGCCTTTGCATGTATTGGTTAACGAGATATACAATCATAAATGTCAAAAAAGGTCAAAATCTATCATCGGAAATTTTGAAATTAATAAACCTTGTTCCCTTTATTGAACTATACAGCCAAAATAGCTGAGATTATGATATAATATAGCTTAACTAATGAGGTTGGTGTGTGCAGAAGCATTTTTCCAAAAAATGTAGTCTATATGGATTTTTTCCAGACAACAAAATGTAAACAAAATCAAAATTTAACCCGGATGTGCCACGCCCATGTCAATTTTTTCTTACGGATACATTTATATGTGGTATGTTCAATTATGTTCCAATTTTCAAGCCTCTAAACTTAATAGATCATAAACTATGCATATATCAAAGTAAACAAATTCAAAAAATCGCGTAAAGGTTTTCAAATTTGCAAAATTTAAGAAAAAACTAATTTTGCATTACAATACATTGTGATATATCGTTCGAAAGAGCTCATGAAGCCCATTCAGAATATGCAAAAATGAACCCTCTAGGTTAATTAGGTCACGTGTAGGAGCAGTACAAAGTTGCGAATTTGGCTATTTTTGGACACCTATAAAACCGGAAGTTGATATCGGAGGTCAAATATTAAAGTATCATTTGGTAGCCAAGGTCGGTGACCTTTGACCTACTTAAGGTCAAGGTCATCAAAGGTCAAGGTCACGAGATATGAGCCTTCAAAAACTGAAAAAATTCAACCGGAAGTTGCCAAAAAGGAAAATCGAAATTCAAAAATCGGCTACCTAGAGATTGGTCGCAATCGACTATAGTTTCCAAAAGTACAAACATCACACACGTCACACTTACCACCAAGGCCCCATTTTTCGTTTTATAAAAATGTATCAAATCAACATGGCGGACAAAGTATTTTTTTCGGACTAAATTTTATTTTAAAATCGGCTGTAGAATTACGATTAAGAACGATATGCATAATTTCGTTGAAATATTTCAATTACACCGGAAGTTATTCAACCGGAAGTGAAAATCGATTTTCCCCTTTAACCGGAAGTGACGCCAAAATTTTGAATACGTCAAATTGTTTACATTTGTGACATGCATCTTTTATTAAAATTTCTGATTAATCCGAATAAAAATAAAAAGTAGTCCAAAAATTTCGAAAATCGGCCGAAAAATGTATACTACGAATTTTCGAAATTTGATTTTTTTTTACTCGTATCACATCGGAATTTAGTCACAGATTCCAAAAATGAAAACCCGAGCAAAATCGGCCCAAAAATGTGGCTTCCAGGGTCGAAAAACCTGTTTTTGCTAATGTTGCAATGTGCAAATTGCACTTTCGCAAAACTGTTTCAATTTATATTTATTAACGAGGTTGCCACAGGAGAAGGTCAACATAGGTAGAATTGTTTCTAAAGAAGTTGAATCCTTAGCTGTGTGCCCTGTGGAAAAATCGAAAAAAAAAAAAAAAAAAAAAAAAGAATAGACATTTCGAAAACAAACTGGGACTTTGCGGTAGCAAAGTCCCACAAAAAAAACATTTCGAAAACAAACTGGGACTTTGCGGTAGCAAAGTCCCACAAAAATGGCCAAAAATTGCAAAAGTTTAGATGCAAAAAGTGTGCAACAAATATTTGAAAATCAAATTTTTTGAACTCATAGTTGATTGGGATTTCGCTACAGATTCTAAAAATGAAAACCCAAGCAAAATCGGTCCAAAACTGCACCTTCCAGGCCCCAAAAACCATTTTTTGCACATTTTGCAAATGCACCACTTCCGGTTTTGCAAAAATGTTTCAATTTATATTTATGCAATACCTCGAAAAAAAGTAAAATATGGAGCAGTAAAAAGGTTGCTGCAGCTGTTGTAGTTTAGGCTGTGTACTGATTGTAAAAAACGAAAAAAAAAAAAAAAAAAACATTTCGAAAACAAACTGGGACTTTGCGGTAGCAAAGTCCCACAACTAGAGCCACACGTGGCACAGAGTGGGACTTTGCACATGTGCAAATTGTAAGGAAAATTTTGAAAAAATCAGCCTTCAACGTAAATCCTTTAAAAGTAAAATCTTTTAAAAATTTTGTTTTTTTGAAAGGTTGTGAAACCGGAAGTAGTCACCGGACCTAATATTTGAACGTATCAGCTGAAAGCCTTTATCAATAACCTTCAACCTACTGAAGGTCAAGGTCACTTAAGGTCAAATTCCCGAGAAACAAGTCTTTAAAATTTGGAAATGCATACAGTAATAACACCGGAAGTTGACGTTAGACTTCAAATATGAAAGTATAAATGAACAGCCAAAGTCAATGACGTTTGATCCTAAAAAGGTCAACAAAGGTCAAGGTCAAAAACGAAAAAAATGTTTTTTTTAACCTTGTTCCTTTTTTTGAACTACAAAGCCGAAATCAATGAGCCTTTAACATAAGCTGATTAAAGCAATGCTGTAACTGTATGCAAGGTCATTTTTTTGAAAAAAATTTAAATTTTACCTTTTTTTTTTAAACAAAATTTTGACAAAAAAATGTTTTTACCCGGATGTGCCACGCCCACGTGAGAGTTTTTTTATGTGACTTTATTTATATTAATAATATCTTACTATGGCTGAATTATCAAGGTTTTGCATCTATTGGTTAACGAGATATACAATCATAAATGTCAAAAAAGGTCAAAATCTATAATCGGAAATTTTGAAATTAATAAACCCTGTTCCCTTTTTTGATCTATACAGCCGAAATAGCTGAGATTTTGATATAATTGAGATAAAGTAATGAGGTTGGCGTGTGCTGAAGCATTTTTCAAAAAAATGTAGTCTTTATGGATTTTTCCCAGACAACAAAATGTTAACAAAATTAAAATTTAACCCGGTTGTGCCACGCCCATGTCAATTTTTTTTTCAAGGATACATTTATATGGGGTATGTTCACTTAGGATTCAATTTGCAAGCCTCTAAACTTAATAGATCATAAACTATGCATATATTTAAGTAAAAAAATTCAAAAAATCGGGTGAAGGTTTTCAAAATTGCAAAATATAAAAAAATCAAATTTTACATTACAATCAACTGTGATATATCGTTCGAAAGAGCTCGTAAGGCACATTTCGAATCTGAAAAAAATAACTCTCTAAATGAATTAGGTCACTTGCTAGAGCAGTCCAAAGTTTTCAATTTTGCTGTTTTCGGACAGCTATAAAACCGGAAGTTGATATCGGAGGTCAAATATCAAAGTATCATCTGGTAGCCAAGGTCAATGACCTTTGACCTATTTAAGGTCAAGGTCATCAAAGGTCAAGGTCACGAGATATGAGCCTTCAAAAAATGAAAAAATTCGATCGCAAATTGCAAAAAAGCAAAATCGAAATTGAAAAATCGGCTTCCCAGGTTTTCCCACATTTTTTATGTTCTTTCATTTGACACCAAAATTTTGAAATTCGGTTTAGCCAAATTTGCTGAATAAAAATCGAAGAGTTTCAGGGAAATCAAAATGGCGGCTTAAATATCATTCCAATTTTCGATCTTTTAACCGCACACTTGTCCCATAACTAGAGCTATCGATCAGTACAAGTTTCGTTAAAAAATATCAATTACAGCGGAAGTGGGTCAACCGGAAGTTTGCACCTTTATAACGTGTAAACCGGAAGAGACGCAAAAATGTTGACTGCGCAGTTTTATTTACTACCTTGTTCTCTATTTTCAATAAAAATTTCAGATGAATCGGACAAATAGCAAAGAAAATAGCAAAAATTGCAAAAGTTTAGATGCAAAAAGTGTGCAACGAATATTTGAAAATCTAATTTTTTGAACTCATAATTGATTGGGATTTCGCTACAGATTCTAAAAATGAAAACCCGACCAAAATCGGTCTAAAATTGCACCTTCCAGGCCCCAAAAACCATTTTTTGCACATTTTGCAAATGCACCACTTCCGGTTTTGCAAATATGTTTCAATTTATATTTATGCAATACCTCGAAAAAAAGTAAAATACGGAGCAGTAAAAAGGTTGCTGCAGCTGTTGTAGTTTAGGCTGTGTACTGATTGTAAAAAACGAAAAAAAAAAAAAACTAGAACCGTGAAGACGGTACCGAGCAGTGCGCAACCCATCCGATACATAGATGAAATGTCACATTTTCAACCAATGATAAGAGTTTTACATAATAATATAAAAGCGTACTTGTCAAATTACTCACTCTCTTTTGTGTGTCAGTAGAAAGTGCACTGCAAGATATGTTTGCAGGGATAATAAAATGGATGTAAAACTACAAGAAGTAGACAGAAAGATTAACTATGAAAACTTTAGCTTCTCAAACTCATCCGATATATTATCAAGATAAATACATATACCAAGCTTCATTCAAATCGGACAAAAACTCTAGTCTCTATCGCGTGTACAAGAAATTGTTGACGGACGGACCGACGGACAGACAGGGTGACGGCAATATACGTCCATATTTTCATGTGGGTGTATAAATAGGCAGATAAAATGAATTCAGAAATACCAGCAGACAGATTAATTAAAAGGGTGCAGAACTACAAGCAGTTAGACCAAATAAAAGGGGCGCACGGCTACCAGTATACAGGCAGGGTTAACTAAAAGGGATGCGGGAATACCAGCAGACAGACAAACGAAACACGTACAGTTACAATGGAATTCGGCATATTACTTTCAAATTCTAAAACGCGGAATTATGATTCAAATACATAGTGTCATATAAATAATATGTAAATTAGGTCACTTGACATAATTTGTTTTTAAAGAATTTTGAAAAAAAGCACTCACAGTAACAATGGAATTTATCAAGATAAATACACATACCAAGCTTCATTCAAATCGAATAAAAACTCTATCTTTTATCATATACACAAACTAATTTTAATGTTTTCACTAAGTCAAGGGCAATAACTTTTAAACCGACTACTGGAATAGCGCCAGTTTCGAACTCATCCGTGATATTATCAAGATAAATACATATACCAGAGCTCCATTCAAATCGGATAAAAACTCTAGTCTCTATCGCGTGTCAAGAAATTGTTGACGGACGGACCGACGAACAATATACATCCATATTTTAATGTGGGCGTATAAAAAGGCAGATAAAATGGATTCAGAAATACCAGCAAACAAAAAGAGGTGCAGAACTACAAGCAGTCATACCAAATAAAAGGGGCGCACGGCTACCAGAATACAGGCAGGTTAACTAAAAGGGATGCGGGAATACCAGCAGACAGACAAACGAAACACGAAAAGTTACAGAATATTTTCAAATTCTAAAACGCGGAATTACGATTCGAATGCATAGTGTCATATATCATTGGAAAGCGTAGATATAGCATAATACGAATCAAAAATAATTTGTGTCGTATGTAAATTAGGTCATTCAAATCGAATAAAAACTCTAGCTTTTATCACATACACAAGTTAATTTTAACGTTTTCACTAAGTCAAAGGCAATAACTCATAAACCGACGACTGGAATAAATCCAATTATGAAAGGATCCGAGATAGTATCACGATAATTATACATACCAAGTTTCATTCAATTCGGATGAAAACTTAAACTTCTATCGCGTACACAAGTTAATTCTTACGTGTTTTTTTTCACTAAGTCAAGGGCAGTAACTCTTAAACCGACGACTGGAATCGCGCCATTATCAAACTCATCCGAGATATTATCACGATAAATACATATACCAAGCTTCATTCAAATCGGATAAAAACTTTAATCGCTATTGCGTGTACAAGGAATTGTTGAAGGACGAACGGACCGACAGATGGACTGGGGTGACGGCAATATACGTCCATATTTTCATGTGGGTGTATATAAAGGCAGATAAAATGGAATCAGAAATACCAGCAGACAGACTAAATAAAAGAGGTTCAGAACTACTAGCAGTCATATCAAATAAAAGGGGCGCACAGCTATCAGAATACAAGCAGGTTAACTAAAAGGGAATACCAGCAGACAGACAAACGATACACGAACAGTTACAATGGAATTTGGCAGAATATTTTCAAATTCTAGAACGCGGAATTATGATTCAAATACATTGTGTCATATATCATTGGATAGAGTAGATCAAGCATAGTAACACCGAAACAAAATTTATGACGTATGTAAATTAGGTCACGTGACAGAGCTGTTTAAAGTTAAAAAAGGCAATTTTCTGACGGCCATAAAACCGGAAGTAAACATTGGGCATCTAAAATGCTCATGCCATTGGATAAATCTCGTCAAGGGTAACAACTTTTGTTTAAGTCTCAAGGTCACTCAAGGTCAAGGTCACAAGATATGAGCCTAAAAAGTTTTGACTATTTCCGAAAATTCTAAACCGGAAATAAAAAAAATTCTGAATCGAAATTCAAAAATCGGCTTCCCATGTTTTGTTAGCAATCGACTGTAGATTCCATAGACATAATTTTTATTCAAATCGAATGATTCCCTGATTCTGAATTTCGATTTAAAGAAAAATCAGTCATTTCAAGATGGCGACTTATTTGAAATATCTGGGTCAGATTTTTTCATTTCATATTTAGTCAATGGTTATTTCTAGCACATCTCAAAAAGAGTTTTTTGAATATCTTAATTATTCCGGAAGTTGAAATTTCAACTTTACAAGCGAATAACGTCAAAACCGGAAGTGATATACAAATTTTGAAAATACCATTTAGTTAGAAATCAAAATGTTTATACACCTGTAAGTTTTCAAATAGATCGGAATAAAATTGCAAAAGTTAAAAAAACGGTTAAAAAAGTGCTCCAAAACATCAGCAGAGAATGTCTAAAAGTGCATTTATGTTGAAAGCTATTATGTAGACATTAGAATAATGAAATAAACAAAAAAAGTTTTATCAAAATCGGTTCAAAAACAGAGGTAAAAAAGGTAAAAAACATAAAATGGGTTTTTCTGTCATATGTCATTTCCGGTTAGACAAAAAAAACGCCATTTTACATTTAAGCAACACCGAGCAGTTAGTTATTGTAGGAAAACATGTGAGATAATGTGTGGCATGCTCCCTTCATACCGAATTAGCGTGACCAGAAGTAGACAAAAAAAAAAAAAAAAAAAAAAAAAAGTCATTATGAAAACAAAGCAGTGCGTTCGCTAGAACGCACTGCAAAAAAAAAAAAAAAAACATTTCGAAAACAAACTGGGACTTTGCGGTAGCAAAGTCCCACAACTAGAACCATGAATGGTACCATGCAGTGCGCATCCGGTTTCGTCCATTGGTGAAAAGTGACATCTTTCAATCCATGATGTCAGGTTTACAGAAGAAAGCTTGTTTTACATTAAAATGCAGAGGTTACAAAATTTTAAAACGCACAATTTTGAATTCGGTAGTGAAAAGTAGAATAACCAGTTCACACACGGTAGTCAAAAGTGAAATAAACATTTCATGTTCGGTAGTGAAAAGTCATCGGATTAAAAAAAAGCGTAATCACAGTTTGATATACATCAGTGGAAAACGCATATCACAAAATTTCTAAGATTTGTCAATAAGTTCTAAAGTGCAAGAAAGGACACATGAAAGAGCCAAATCTCAATTTAGAAACGGACTGCACAGTATTCATACTTCATAGTTTGAAATACAGATCGAATTTTATCAATACATAATTCGTTCAAAGAAAACACATATTAATGTTTCTTTTAAAACAGTTAAAATGTAAAAAAAAGTACATTAATGATAACTTATCGCTCAAACGCAAGTTAATGGGATCGGGCGATCGCCCAAACGCAGCTTTATGTCAAAATGTAGTAATCTCCCTTCAACTGAAATTTGAATTTAATATTTTACAAGCAGATGGAATAACTATTTTTCAAAATTCAAAAGGCGCTATTTTGATTTTAAAATATTGTATTGTATATAATTGAAAAAGTAGATTTAGCATAATTAGATTGTGAAAGAATTTGTGACGTACATGAATTAGGTCACGTGTCAGAGCTCTTTAAAGCTAAAAACTGCAATTTTCAAATGGATATAAAACCGGAAGTAAACATCGGAAAACCTAAATGAAAGTATCTGTGCATAGGTATCGTCAATGGCAATGAATTTGTTTCAGGTCACTTGGTCACCAGAGGTCAAGGTCACAAGATATGAGCCTTTAAAGTTTTGACAATTACTGATTTATCTTAACCGGAAATTAAAATAAATCAGAATTGAAATTCAAAAATCAGCGTCTCATGTTTTGGTAGCAATCGACTGTAGATTCCAAAAACATCAGAATTATGCAAATTTCATTACACCCTGAGGCCCCATTTTGCGTTTTATGAAAATATACCATTTCAAGATGGCGACTGATCTGTTACATCCGGGTCAAATTTTATTATTTGTATACTTTTGTGTCTATATTACATACATACTGCAAAAAGAATTTTTCAAATATCTTCAAAATTCCGGAAGTTGAAATTTCGACTTTGGGAGCCAATAACTTCAAAACCGGAAGTGATACAAAAATTTTGAAAACATATTTTTGTTCGCCATCAAAATGTCTATCTACCTGAAAGTTTTCAGAACGATCGAAATAAAAATTGAAAAAAACACGCACAGTTTCAATGGAAATTGACACAAATTTTTCAAACTTTAAAAGGCGGAATTTTGATTCAAATATATTGTGTTGTATATCATTGGAAAGAGCAGACATAGCATAGTACGACGGTGAAAGAAAATAAGACATATGTAAATTAGGTCACGTGGTAGGGCTGTTTAAAGTTAAAAATTACAATTTTCAAACGGCTATAAAACCGGAAGTAACCATTGGGCATCTGAAAAAAATATGTCATTGGATACATCTAATCAAGGGCAATAACTTTTGTACAGGTCACAAAGTCACAAAAGGTCAAGGTCACAAAATATGGGCCTTGAAAGTTTTGACAATTACTGACTTATTTTTACCGGAAATCAGAAAAATTCAGAATTGAAATTCAAAAATCGGCTTCCCATGTTTTGGTCGCAGTCGACTGTTGATTACATAGACATAAAAATTATGCAAATTCCATAACACCCTGAGGCCCCATTTTGCGTTTTATGAAAATATACCATTTCAAGATGGCGCCTGATCTGTTACATCCGGGTCAAATTTTATGATTTGTTTAATTTTGAGTCTACATAACAAACATATTGCAAAAAGAATTTTTCGAATATCTTCAAAATTCCGGAAGTTGAAATTTCAACTTTGAGAGCGAATGACGTCAAAACCGGAAGTGATATCGAAATTTTGAAAATTGCTAATTGCTCGCAATCAAAATGTCTATAATTATGTAAGTTTTCAGGTTGATCAATGTAAAATTGCAAAAGTTGAAAAAGTGGTCCAGAAAAGGTGCTCCAAAAGTCAGCAAGATTTTTCTCAAAATGATATTGTTAAACTTTTGTCTCATGGACAATCGATTAGAGAAATAAGCAAAGTCAGTCCGATCGAAATCGGTTGAAAAATAAAGGAGATAATGGCCAAAACATCAAAACCCATATGTTCTCATACCTCATTTCCGGTTGGTAGGGCATGCGCCATTTTACATTTAAACAATACCGAGCAGTAGATTATCGTGGGAAATCTTGAGAGATTATGTGTGGCATGCATAGTTTTGGCTGGGCGCTCTGACCAGAAAACGGAAAAAAAAAAAAAAAAAAAAGACATTTGCAAAACAATGCAGTGCGTTCGCTAGAACGCACTGCAAAAAAAACATTTCGAAAACAAACTGGGACTTTGCGAAAGCAAAGTCCCACAAAAAAAACATTTCGAAAACAAACTGGGACTTTGCGGTAGCAAAGTCCCACAATAATTAACATCTTGATACATAAAATAAACATGGAGGTAAAATAGATACGAAGATATTCAATTGACATGCTTGACAACACTGTTACAAACTCCTAACAGTAACATAAGAAGGGAAAATAAAACTAAATAATTCTGTCATACGCTCTAGGGAGATATACAGCCCATCTTCTCTGTTTAATTTTGTTTGGTGCCTATTTATAAATGTATTGCCTCCAGGATACGACTTTTCTTTTTATTGTGTTGATTCGTTTCTAAAACTTTAACTTTGTCCCAATTAACTGAATGTTGCTGTTAAGATTTGTGCTCTGATATTCGATATTCTTAGGTTAAAGAGACGTTTAGTTTCGCCAATATATCCCTCCCCACAAGAACACTCAATGTGATAAACGCAACCCTTTGGTGGGGATGGACTTGTGCTTTCCGTTTGCTTTAAGGATATTTTTAAGTGTGGTACTTTTTTGGAAGACTGTCTCTATTCCTGCTTGTTTTTTTCAGTAACCTTTTGATTTTGTATAAAAATCATGAAAAAGTTTTCGAACAATTTCGAAAAATTCGCGACTTTCCGGAGACCTCTGCGGAAACGTCTTCTTAAAGGGCCATTCTGCTTTTTTAAAAGAAACGTTTCCATTATCGAAAACAGCGCAAATATTACCTGAAAGTATTTCTAAGGTATGCTCATTATCTATGCATCTTCTTGATCAAACTGAATTTGTTTTTTAAGGGTTAATTACAAACAGGGAGTACTTATTGTTAATTAAGCAATTTGACCTAGTTTTGGTGTTTCCCACAAGAGGGACATTTCTCTATACAATTCGGCGTTTATTTTACTCAAATCCGTTCAGTAGTTTCCTATCAGCGTCCAAAAAACATAACGCACGTAAGGTTTTTAAAAAAATTAGCATGTTTTAGCGTTTAAAAATTAACGGCTGGATTTTTTTAGTTAAAACTTTCAGATACATTAAAGGGCACATAGTTACAGATTTTGTTTTAAAGTTTTAATAAATTTGAGCAAAAACATTTTTTGACCTGAAATAAATTCAGATTGTCCCTTGAACTCCCTCGTCGCACTTCATTGTGATTTACTTGCGAGATCGACTGGAGTTGCTGATCAGTGGGTCAAGTCGCGGCAACGTCTGCTGCTCCAGTGTTTTGCCTCCCTATTTTATCTGTAGTATTATTAAGCTAACCTTTGAATTATTTTTAAAAAGTCGCGGTCAAGTCGCGGCAACGTCTGCTGCTCCAGTGTTTTGCCTCCCTATTTTATCTGTAGTATTATTAAGCTAACCTTTGAATTATTTTTAAAAAAGCAGTGTTAGCTTACTCTTCTGATCACTTGATGTCACTTTTATCATTAAATGCCTCCTCGTTGATTCGGGCGTACACGACATTTTTTTATGATCATAATGTAACATGATCAGTTACGTTCCTTGAATTATCGAAATTGGACTTTTATTCTCATCAGTTACGTCCATTGAACTATTTTTTCAGTTAGCGCTTTCTTCGTGGTCGTGTTTTGTAGTTTCAGGGTATTTTTTCATTTGTATACGCCCACATGAAATGTAGAGCGTATATTGCCGTCACCCGTGTCCGTCGGTCCGTCCGTCCACAATTGCTTTTTAACACTCTACAAGCCACAATTATTTATTATATATTATTTATAATTATGAATTATTGCCCTTGTTCTTGAAAACGCCTTCGATTTTAAGTCACAATGCTTTACGGATTTTGACGAAACTTGCTGAAATTGTTTACTGGTATTAGCACCCAAGGATGAACCCTATTTAAAATCAAAAGAATCGTAAAATATTTAATTTGAATCATTCTTGTTCTTGTTCTTTAAAATGCGTTCGATTTTAGCTTGTTAACACTCTACAAGTCACAATTATTTATGGATTTTGACGAAACTTACTGAATTTGTTTATTATCACCCAAGGATGAATCCTATTGAAAATCAAAAGAATCGTAAAATATTTAATATGAATTATTGCCCTTGTTCGTTAAAACGCGTTTGATATTAAGCTCGTTGACACTCTTAAAGGCACAATTTTTGATAGATTTGAAAGAAACTTATTTATTATCACTCGATAAACCCTATCGAAAATTAAAAAAATATTTGATGAGTTATTGGCCTTCTTCTTCGAAATACTTTCAGTTTTAAGCTGAAACACTCTACAAGGCAGAAGGATTTTGACTACACTTGATGAATTCTGAACCCTTGATGAAATCGAGAAAACATGAAAATTTAGACAACACAAGTTCTATTCGAAATGTAGGCCTATGACTGCAGGTTGAATATTTCATGGTTGTGATGGTTGCTGTTTTCTACCAAATGTTCTTTTTGAAACAAAGCTGCTAGTGGGCGTATATTACCTTGCCTGGCAAGCTATCTTCTACGCACCTGATACCAGTTTTCATTATGAAATACTGATTACATACTCATGTATGATTGATATAATTCCTCATGTGAGAAGTTCATAGGCTGTTACCGATGTTTCGTTAAAATGTCTTTTTGGATTTCGAGTTTATTTTTGCGGTTCGGATCGTTAGTACTTGGTTTCTTTATATTACCGTTTTAAATTAAAAAAAAAGACTAGAGCCACTAGTGGCATAGAGTGGAACTTTGCAAATGTGCAAAATGTAAGGGAAATTTAGAAAACATCGGCCCTGAACGTTAATCCGAAGTGCCAAAAAAGTCGACAACTTTTAAAATTTTTATTTTTTTGAAAGGTTGTGAAACCGGAAGTAGTCACCAGACCTAACATTTGAACATATCAGCTGAAAGCCTTTATCAATAACCTTCAACCTACTGAAGGTCAAGGTCACTCAAGGTCAAATTCTAGAGAAACAAGTCTTTAAAATTTGGAAATACATACAGTAATAACGCCGGAAGTTGACGATAGACTTCAAATATGAAAGTATAAATGAACAGCCAAAATCGATGACCTTTGATCCTAAAAAGGTCAACAAAGGTCAAGGTCAAAAACGATTTTTTTTTTGTTTTTTAACCTTGTTCTCTTTTTTAAACTACAAAGCCGAAATCAATGAGCCTCTAACATAAGCTGAATAAAGCAATGCTGTAACTGTATGCAAGGTCATTTTTTGAAAAAATTTAAACTTTACCTTTTTTTTTTTTGATTAACAAAATTTTGACAAAAACAAAATTTTACCCGGATGTGCCACGCCCACGTCAGATTTTTATACGCCCTCATCTCTCTATGAGGACGTATATTGTAGTCACCCCTGTCCGTCCGTCCGTCCGTCCGTCCGTCCGTGCTCGTAAACGCTCTAAAAACTATAAATGAAATTTGATATGTGTATACATATTCATAACACGAAGATCAAGTTCGAATTTGAGCTATTTTCGATCGTTAGAAGCAGAGTTATTGCCCTTGCCCCAAATCCATCTTTCTGTCCATCAACATTTGCTTGTAAACGCTCTAAAAACTAGAGTTTTTGACGGAATCAAATGAAATTGATATGTGTATATATATATTCATAAAACAATAATAATAATAATAATAATAATAAACTCTTTATTTTACATGGGTCAGAATTAGGCCCTATACCACGAGTGGTAACGGTCCTGTCTCACACCCAGCCCATGGGGACAAACATAGATACAATATAGCCAAAATCGATGACCTTTGATCCTAAAAAAACGAAGATCAAGTTCGAATTTGAGCTATTTTCGATCGTTACAAGCAGAGTTATTGCCCTCGCCCCAAATCTTAAATGTGCTATTACTCTCTTAGTTTGATGAAACTTAAAATGGATGTTATTGGACCTAAATCGAAAGGTTTGAGAAAGTTTAGTTTTATCCTGATTAAATTTAAGACTTTTTCGTTAAGCGTATATGGCCGTGGTCCACTATCTTTTAACTATATAGCCGAAATAGCCAAGATTTTGATATAATTGAGATAAAGTAATGAGGTTGGTGTGTGCAGAAGCAATTTTTCAAAAAAATGTAGTCTATATGGATTTTTACCAAACAACAAAATGTTAACAAAATTAAAATTTAACCCGGATGTGCCACGCCCATGTCAATTTTTTTTATGGATACATTTATATGGGGTATGTTCAATTATGTTCCAATTTTCAAGCCTCTAAACTTAATAGATCATAAACTATGCATATATTAAAGTCAAAAAATTCAAAAAATCTCGTAAAGGTTTTCAAAATTGCAAATTTAAAAAAACAAAATTTTTCATTACAATACATTGTGATATATCGTTTGAAAGAGCTCATAAAGCCCATTCAGAATATGCAAAACCAAACTCTCTAGGTTAATTAGGTTACCCTTAGGAGCAGTACAATTTGCGAATTTGGCTATTTTCAGACAGCTATAAAACCGGAAGTTGATATTGGAGGTCAAATATTAAAGTATCACAGGTAGCCATGGTCGATGACCTTTGACCTACTTAAGGTCAAGGTCACCAAAGGTCAAGGTCACGAGATATGAGCCTTCAAAAACTAAAAAAATTCAACCGGAAGTTGCAAAAAAGGAAAACCGAAATTCAAAATTCGGCTTCCCAGTTTTTGGTCGACCATTTTTTCGTTTTATAAAAATGTATCAAATCAACATGGCGGCCAAAGTATTTTTTTCGGACAAAATTTATTTTAAAATCGGCTGTAGAATTACGAATAATAACGATAAAAATAATTTCGTTGAAATATTTCAATTACACCGGAAGTTATTCAACCGGAAGTGAAAATGTTCCCCTTTGACCAGAAGTGACGCAAAAATTTTTAATACGTCAAACTGTTTACATTAGTGACATGCATCTTTCATTGAAATATCAGATTAATCCGAAAAAATGAAAAATGGTGCAACTTGCACTTTTGCAAAAATGTTCCAATTTATATTTATGCAATACCTCGAAAAAAATGGACCTCAGAAGTTGCAAAAAGGTTGTTGCAGCTGTTGCAGTTTAAGCTGTGTGCCCTGTGTAAAAAACTAAAAAAAACATTTCGAAAAAAAAACTGGGACTTTGCGGTAAGTCCACAAAAAATAGAAATTGACATATCCATAACAAACCTTTTAACTTTTATAGCCAAAACTATTGTTCGTAGTTTGCAACAGTCAAGACAATTTGGCGTTACTAAATGACGGATTCTAAAAGAAGTATTCTAGTATAAATGTTGTTGAGAACTAGACAAATATGTAAATAAACTATACATAAAGCAGGCCTCTAGGAAGGGTTTGTAAAAAACGAAGACCCCACGAGGTAAAGACCTAAGACCTAAAAAGGAAGACCATACTAGGTAAAAAACGAAGACCCTGTGAAAAAATCCGAGAAGACATAGGAATATTGCATAGAAATATCACTCGAAGGAATATTTGTATGTCTTGTTGGATTTTTTCACAGGGTCTTCGTTTTTTACCTCGTGGGGTCTTCCTTTTTTAGGTCTTCGTTTTTTTACCTCGTGGGGTCTTCCTTTTTTAGGTCTTCGTTTTTTACCTTGTGGGGTCTTCCTTTTTTAGGTCTTAGGTCTTTGGGGTCTTTGTTTTTTTACAATTTCATATTGGGGGGTGGGGGGGGGGGGCAAATTTTGAAAAAACTCATTCTGAAGGGTGGTGGTACTGAATTCAATGTTGCTCCTGCATATATATAACCCCCCCCCCCCCCCCAACCCCAGTGGTGTTAGATGCCCAATGTTAACTTCAAGTTTTATGGCCCTCTGAAAATTGCAATTTCTTACTTTAAATGTCTGCTGGTGTTTCTGAATCCATTTTATCTGCATTTTTATACGCCCACATGAAAATAAGGACGTATATTGCCGTCACCCCTGTCCGACCGTCCGTCAACAATTTCTTGTACACGAGATAGAGACTAGAATTTTTATGCGATTTGAATGAAGCTTGGTATGTGTCTTCATCTTGATAATATCTCGGATCAGCTCAAAATTGGCGCAATTATAGTCGGCAGTTTATGAGTTATTGCCCTTGACTTAGTGAAAACGTTAAAATTAACTTGTGTATGTGATAGGGGCTAGAGTTTTTATCCGATTTCAATGAAGCCTTTTATGTGTATTTATCTTGATAATATCTCGGATGAGTTCGAAATTGGCGCTTGACCTAATTTACATATTATATGACACAAATTATATCATACTCTTACCATGCCTGATCTATACTTTCCAATGATATACTAGAACCATGAATGATACCATGCAGTGCGCATCCGGTTTCGTCCATTGGTGAAAAGTGACATCTTTCAATCCATGATGTCAGGTTTACAGAAGAAAGAAAAATTTTAAAACGCACAATTTTGAATTCGGTAGTGAAAAGTAGAATAACCAGTTCACACACGGTCAAAAGTGAAATAAACATTTCATGTTCGGTAGTGAAAAGTCACCTGATTAAAAAAAAAAGCGCAATCACAGTTTGATATACATCAGTGGAAAACGCATATCACAAAATTTCTAAGATTTGTAAATAAGTTCTAAAGTGCAAGAAAGGACACATGAAAGAGCCAAATCTCAATTTAGAAACGGACTGCACAGTATTCATACTTCATAGTTTGAAATACAGATCGAATTTTATCAATACATAATTCGTTCAAAGAAAACACATATTAATGTTTCTTTTAAAACAGTTAAAATGTAAAAAAAAGGCACATTAATGATAACTTATCGCTCAAACGCAAGTTAATGGGAGAGGGCGATCGCCCAAACGCAGCTTTATGTCAAAATGTAGTACTCTCCCTTCAACTGAAATTTGAATTTAATATTTTACAAGCAGATGGAATAACTAATTTTCAAAATTCAAAAGGCGCTATTTTCATTAAAAAAATATTGTGTTGTATATAATTGAAAAAGTAGATTTAGCATAATTAGATTGTGAAAGAATTTGTGACGTACTTGAATAAGGTCACGTGTCAGAGCTCTTTAAAGTAAAAAACTGCAATTTTCAAATGGATATCAAACCGGAAGTAAACATCGGAAAACCTAAATGAAAGTATCCTTGCATAGGTAACATTAATGCCAATGAATTTTTTCAGGTCACATGGTCACCGAAGGTCAAGGTCATGAGATATAAGCCTTTAAAATTTTGACAATTACTGATTTATTTTAACCGGAAATTAAAATGAATCAGAATTGAAATTCAAAAATCGGCATCTCATGTTTTGATAGCAATTGACTGTAGATTCCATAGACATCTTAATTATGCAAATTCTATAACACCATGAGGCCCCATTTTGCCTTTTATAAAAATATACCATTTCAAGATGACGACTGATCTGTTACATCCGGGTCAAATTTTATCATTTGTATACTTTTGTGTCTACATTACAAACATATTGCAAAAAGAATTTTTCGAATATCTTCAAAATTCCGGAAGTTGAAATTTTGACTTTGAGAGCTAATAACTTCAAAACCGGAAGTGATATCAAAATTTTGAAAACATATTTTTGTTCGCCATCAAAATGTCCATCTACCTGTAAGTTTTCTGAATGATCGAAATAAAAATTGAAAAAAACACGCACAGTTTCAATGGAAATTGACATAAATTTTTCAAACTTTAAAAGGCGGAATTTTGATACAAATACATTGTGTTGTATATCATTGGAAAGAGCAGACATAGCATAGTACGACGGTGAAAGAAAATAAGACATATGTAAATTAGGTCACGTGGTAGGGCTGTTTAAAGTTAAAAATTACAATTTTAAAACGGCTTTAAAACCGGAAGTAACCATTGGGCATCTGAAAAAAATATGTCATTGGATACATCTAATCAAGGGCAATAACTTTTGTACAGGTCACTAAGTCACAAAAGGTCAAGGTCACAAAATATGGGCCTTGAAAGTTTTGACAATTACTGATTTATTTTTACCGGAAATCAGAAAAATTCAGAATTGAAATTCAAAAATCGGCTTCCCATGTTTTGGTCGCAGTCGACTGTTGATTACATAGACATAAACATTATGCAAATTCCATAACACCCTGAGGCCCCATTTTGCGTTTTATGAAAATATACCATTTCAAGATGGCGCCTGATCCGTTACATCCGGGTCAAATTTTATGATTTGTATAATTTTGAGTCTACATAACAAACATATTACAAAAAGGATTTTTCGAATATCTTCAAAATTCCGGAAGTTGAGATTTCAACTTTGAGAGCGAATGACGTCAAAACCGGAAGTGATATCGAAATTTTGAAAATTGCTAAATGTTTGCAATCAAAATGTCTATAAACATGTAAGTTTTCAGGTTGATCAATATAAAATTGCAAAAGTTTAAAAAGTGGTCCAGAAAAGGTGCTCCAAAAGTCAGCAAGATTTTTCTCAAAATGATACTGTTAAACTTTTGTATTATGGACAATCGATTAGAGAAATAAGCAAAGTCAGTCCGATCGAAATCGGTTAAAAAACAAAGGAGATAATAGCCAAAACATCAAATCCGATATGTTCTCATACCTCATTTCCGGTTGGTAGGGCATGCGCCATTTTACATTTAAACAATACCGAGCAGTAGATTATCGTGGGAAATCTTGAGAGATGGTGTGTGGCATGCATAGTTTTGGCTGGGCGCTCTGACCAGAAAACGGAAAAAAAAAAAACTAGAACCGTGAAGACGGTACCGAGCAGTGCGCAACCCACCCGATACATGGATGAAATGTCACATTTTCAACCAATGATAAGAGTTTTACATAATAATATAAAAGCGTACTTGTCAAATTACTCACTCTCTTTTGTGTGTCAGTAGAAAGTGCAAGATATGTTTGCAGGGATAATAAAATGGATGTAAAACTACAAGAAGTAAACAGAAAGATTAACTATGAAAACTTTGTTAGCTTCTCGAACTCATCCGATATATTATCAAGATAAATACATATACCAGAGCTTCATTCAAATTGGACAAAAACTCTAGTCTCTATCGCGTGTACAAGAAATTGTTGACGGACGGACCGACGGACGGACGGACGGACAGGGTGACGGCAATATACGTCCATATTTTCATGTGGGTGTATAAAAACGCAGATAAAATGAAATACCAGCAGACAGACTAATTAAAAGGGTGCAGAACTACAAGCAGTCAGACCAAATAAAAGGGGCGCACGGCTACCAATATACAGGCAGGGTTAACTAAAAGGGATGCGGGAATACCAGCAGACAGACAAACGAAACACGTACAGTTACAATGGAATTCGGCATATTACTTTCAAATTCTAAAACGCGGAATTATGATTCAAATACATAGTGTCATATAAATAATATGTAAATTAGGTCACTTGACATAATTTGTTTTTAAAGAATTTTGAAAAAAAGCACTTACAGTAACAATGGAATTTATCAAGATAAATACACATACCAAGCTTCATTCAAATCGAATAAAAACTCTATCTTTTATCATATACACAAACTAATTTTAATGTTTTCACCAAGTCAAGGGCAATAACTTTTAAACCGGCTACTGGAATAGCGCCAGTTTCGAACTCATCCGATATATTATCAAGATAAATACATATACCAGAGCTTCATTCAAATCGGATAAAAACTCTAGTCTCTATCGCGTGTCAAGAAATTGTTGACGGACGGACCGACGAACAATATACATCCATATTTTAATGTGGGCGTATAAAAAGTCAGATAAAATGGATTCAGAATTACCAGCAAACAAAAAGAGGTGCAGAACTACAAGCAGTCATACCAAATAAAAGGGGCGCACGGCTATCAGAATACAAGCAGGTTAACTAAAAGGGACGCGGGAATACCAGCACACAGACAAACGAAACACGAAAAGTTACAATGGAATTTGGCAGACTATTTTCAAATTTTAAAACGAGGAATTATGATTCAAATACATAGTGTCATATATCATTGGAAAGCGTAGATAAAGCATAATACGAATCAAAAATAATTTGTGTCGTATGTAAATTAGGTCATTCAAATTGAATAAAAACTCTAGCTTTTATCACATACACAAGTTAATTTTAACGTTTTCACTAAGTCAAAGGCAATAACTCATAAACCGACGACTAGAATAGCTCCAATTATGAAAGGATCCGAGATAGTATCAGGATAATTATACATACCAAGCTTCATTCAAATCGGATAAAAACTCTAGTCGCTATTGCGTGTACAAGAAATTGTTGAATGCCGAACGGACCGACGGATGGACTGGGGTGACGGCAATATACGTCCATATTTTCATGTGGGTGTATATAAAGGCAGATAAAGTGGAATCAGAAATACCAGCAGACAGACTAAATAAAAGAAGTGCAGAACTACAAGCAGTTATACCAAATAAAAGGGGCGCACAGCTATCAGAATACAAGCAGGTTAACTAAAAGGAACGCGGGAATACCAGCACACAGACAAACGAAACACGAAAACTTACAATGGAATTTGGCAGAATATTTTCAAGTTTTAAAACGAGGAATTATGATTCAAATACATAGTGTCATATATCATTGGAAAGCGTAGATAAGGCATAATACGAATCAAAAATAATTTGTGTCGTATGTAAATTAGGTCATTCAAATCGAATAAAAACTCTAGCTTTTATCACATACACAAGTTAATTTTAACGTTTTCACTAAGTCAAAGGCAATAACTCATAAACCTACGACTGGAATAGCTCCAATTATGAATGATCCGAGATAGTATCAGGATAATTATACATACCAAGCTTCATTCAAATCGGATAAAAACTCTAGTCGCTATTGCTTGTACAAGAAATTGTTGAAGGACGAACGGACCGACGGATGGACTGGGGTGACGGCAATATACGTCCATATTTTCATGTGGGTGTATATAAAGGCAGATAAAATGGAATCAGAAATACCAGCAGACAGACTAAATAAAAGAGGTGCAGAACTACAAGCAGTCATACCAAATAAAAGGGGCGCACAGCTATCAGAATACAAGCAGGTTAACTAAAAGGGACGCGGGAATACCAGCAGACAGACAAACGAAACACGAACAGTTACAATGGAATTTGGCAGAATATTTTCAAATTCTAGAACGCGGAATTATGATTCATATACATTGTGTCATATATCATTGGATAGAGTAGATCAAGCATAGTAACACCGAAACAAAATTTATGACGTATGTAAATTAGGTCACGTGACAGAGCTGTTTAAAGTTAAAAAAAGCAATTTTCTGACGGTCATAAAACCGGAAGTAAACATTGGGCATCTAAAATGTTCATGCCATTGGATAAATCTCGTCAAGGGTAACAACTTTTGTTTAAGTCTCAAGGTCACTCAAGGTCAAGGTCACAAGATATGAGCCTAAAAAGTTTTGACTATTTCCGAAAATTCTAAACCGGAAATAAAAAAAATTCTGAATCGAAATTCAAAAATCGGCTTCCCATGTTTTGTTAGCAATCGACTGTAGATTCCATAGACATCATTTTTATTCAAATCGAATGATTCCCTGATTCTGAATTTCGATTTAAAGAAAAATCAGTCATTTCAAGATTGCGACTGATATGAAATATCTGGGTCAGATTTTTTCATTTCATATTTAGTCAATGGTTATTTCTAGCACATCTCAAAAAGATTTTTTTGAATATCTTAATTATTCCGGAAGTTGAAATTTCAACTTTACAAGCGAATGACGTCAAAACCGGAAGTGATATACAAATTTTGAAAATACCATTTAGTTAGATATCAAAATGTTTATACACCTGTAAGTTTTCAAATAGATCGAAATAAAATTACAAAAGTTAAAAAAACGGTTAAAAAAGTCATTATGAAAACAAAGCAGTGCGTTCTATGCGAAAAAGACATTTGCAAAACACTGCAATAACACAATGTATAATACGAATCAAAATTTCGTATTTAGAATTTGAAAATATTATGCTCAATTGTAATTGTTTGGTTTTTTCAAATTTTAATTCGATCGTTAAAGGTTTAGTCAAACAGATGTTTCGTTTGTCTGTCTACTGGTATTCCCGCATCCCTTTTAGTTAATCTGCCTGTGTACTGATAGTGCTACGCCCCTTTTGAGTGAGTATTTTGACAAGTGCGTTTTTATCTGTAAAACTCTTATCATTGGTTGAAAAATGTGACAATTCATCCATGTATCAGGTGGGTTGCGCACTGCTCGGTACCGTCTTCACGGTTCTAGTTGATATTGTTCTTGGAGGATAGACCAGAGGAGAATACTGGTAATAATCCTTTATCGTGGTTGTTCCATCTACATAAACTGGTGGGATTGATAAATATCTAGAAAACAGATGGCAGATTGATAAATATCTGGAAAACTGATGACAGAATGATAAATATCTAGAAAACTGATGGCAGAATGATAAATATATAGAAAACTGATGACAGATTGATAAATATCTAGAAAACTGATGACCGTTGATAAATATCTAGAAAACTGAGGACCGAATGATAAATATATAGACAACTGATGACCGAATGATAAATATCTAGAAAACTGATGACAGAATGATAAATATATAGAAAACTGATGACGGTTGATAAATATATAGAAAACTGATGGCAGATTGATAAATATATAGAAAACTGATGACCGAATGATAAATATATAGACAACTGATGACAGAATGATAAATATATAGAAAACTGATGGCAGAATGATAAATATATAGAAAACTGATGACCGAATGATAAATATATAGACAACTGATGACAGAATGATAAATATCTAGAAAACTGATGACGGTTGATAAATATCTAGATAACTGATGACAGAATGATAAATATATAGAAAACTGATGACCGAATGATAAATATATAGAAAACTGATGGCAGATTGATAAATATCTAGAAAACTGATGACAGATTGATAAATATCTAGAAAACTGATGACCGAATGATAAATATCTAGACAACTGATGGCAGAATGATAAATATATAGACAACTGATGACAGATTGATAAATATCTGGAAAACTGATGACCGAATGATAGATATCTAGAAAACTGATGACCGAATGATAAATATATAGACAACTAATGACAGATTGATAAATATCTGGAAAACTGATGACCGAATGATAAATATCTAGAAAACTTATGACAGAATGATAAATATCTAGAAAACTGATGACAGATTGATAAATATATAGAAAACTGATGACCGAATGATAAATATCTAGACAACTGATGGCAGAATGATAAATATATAGACAACTGATGACAGATTGATAAATATCTGGAAAACTGATGGCAGAATGATAAATATATAGAAAACTGATGACCGAATGATAAATATATAGACAACTGATGACAGAATGATAAATATCTAGATAACTGATGACGGTTGATAAATATCTAGTGATGACAGATTAATAAATATCGAGAAAACGACAAAATACCTTTAATTGACAAATAGGAAACAAATTCGGAAAGCGGAATTTCTAATAAAACGATTATCAAAGAAATTAACCGTTGTATAATAGGCTACATGAATTGAGTCCGCATTTCACATCATATATCTGAAATGCCTGTTTGAGATGTCGACACGTGGATAAGAATCTAAATCATTTGTATAGAATTAATGTTTTTAACCTACATGATGACCAGGGGCGGACTGGGGCCGTGAAGCGGCCATGGCTTTTTACCAGTGACCGGCCCACTTAGGTGTGTCGAGCAAAGCACGACCCAAAGCGTTGGGGTCTTAATGGGTCCTCTCCCAGAAAATTTTGAAAAAATTTAAAATGAAATGGAGTTTTTCGTCCTGCTTTTCTGCACCTACATGGGCTAATTGAGGACGGACAAACGCCAAGCAGTCTGCAATGAGGAATATTTTTCCAGGACAGCGTGACTGCCATAAATGTAATTTTCAAACACATCTAGCTCTCAAAACTGGTTGGCCAGAAAATGGAAATGCATACCGAAATTAAGAAAATTATCAAGATAATCAGATTTATTTTATACACGTACGCACCGTACACATCAAATGTGGAGCGTATATTGTCGTCACCCATGTCCGTCGGTCCGTCCACAATTGCTCGTAAACACTCTACGCAGGTCACAATTATTGACGGATTTTGATGAAACTTGCTGGTAATGTTTATTACCACTCAAGGATGAACCCTATTGAAAATCAGCAAAATCGAAAAATATTTACTATGAATTATTGCCCTTGTTCTTGAAAACATGTTCACTTTTTAGCTCATAAACACTATAGGAGGCACAATATTGGACAGATTTTGCAGAAACTTGATGTGAATGTTCTTAATCACTTTTCTTGTAACTGTCCAATATATTTGTTTAAAGTCAAAGCTGCCAGTGGGCGTATATTACCTTGCCTGGAAAGCTATCTTTATTGTAGGTACCATTGGAAGATACCGGTATAGAGATTGGTCAAGACTAAATTTCGGATTTCGGCCACTTTCTTTTGAAATTTGGAGTAGACCTACGTCCAAATTTTTTATTTTTTTGTCATTTTTCACAAACCGGCCCTCTGCACACCGGCCCGCATGGCTTTAGCCATGTAGCCATGCGGCCCAGTCCGCCCCTGATGATGACCAAATATTGCTGACGGTTTTTATTGTCACAATTATGTATTTAATGAATATGTTCCAAAATCACTTTAATTTAACAAAACAAAAAAAATATTGTGAATAACCTATAGAGTTTGTTTGGCAGTTTCTTAATGTTTCAGTTATTGACGTGTTTCCTTTTTATTTCCAATAGAATAGCTTTCAGTTTCAGCGATTACTGGTTTAGATCAATTATCTGAATTGTTGTGAAAAAAAATCACCAAATATTCGATGTTTTTCTTCATTGATTAATAATATATAATAATCGGACCCCAATAAATACCTTTATCATAATCAATAATTGTATAAAAAATTGTTTATGTTCTCATACTTCTAATAAAAAATATCCAGTCTTTCATCTGTCGATGAACTTAGTTAACCATAGAACACCATGTCCTAACGATTTCAATTCAGCATTTTCGAGGTTCGATTTTGGTCTTGTATAATATGTTATAATATAGCTTTTAGAATTACTAGAATCAATAATCACACAATACCTTCAATCTATCCCGTACGTAAACATTTCTTTTCTTTCGAAACGATGATTCGTTATTTTGACTTTCAAACATTGATAATTATTGATACACATGGATTTGAGGGCTAAAATTTGGAGGGTTGTGAACATTATTACGGATTCTAACAAATTCGAAGTTCTGAGACTAAAATTTTATTAGTCGAACAAATGGTGAACATATCCCTTTAAGTCTGATTCGCCGATTACGACTGATCTAGTGAGATGATTTTAATTGGCGATCGATCTTGAATTCCATGCTAATGAACTTTTCATTTGAAGAAGATATATAAATGAGTAAATATTTGTAAATGAAAAGTCTCTAGAAAACCCGATGCTTTATTTATTTTCTGCTTAACCAACTATGATCTGTTTTGGTCTTACCTCACTATGATCTATTCTTGTCCTATCCCACTATGATCTGTTTGTATCCTACCCCACTATGATCTGTTTGTATCCTACCCCACTATGATCTGTTTGTATCCTACCCCACTATGATCTGTTTTTATTCTATCCCACATCTATTTTTAACCTATCCCACTGTGATCTGTTTTTATCCTACCCCACTGGGATCAGTTTTTTATACTATCCCACTATGATCTGTTCTTATCCTATCCCACTATGATCTATTCTTATCCTATCTCACTATGATCTGTTTTGGTCCTACCTCACTATGATCTATTCTTGTCCTATCCCACTATGATCTGTTTTTATCCTACCCCACTATGATGTATTCTTATCCTATCCCACTATAATCTTGTTTTATCCTATCCCACTTATGATCAGTTCTTATCCTATCCCAATATGATCTATTTTTAACCTATCCCACTATGACCTGTTTTTTATCCTATACCACTATGGTCTATTTTTATCCTATCCTACTATGATCTGTTCTTATCCTACCCCACTATGATCTGTTTTTATCCTACCCCACTATGATCTATTCTTATCCTATCCAACTATGATCTGTTTTTTTCCTATCCCACTATGATCTGTTTTTATCCCTTCCCACTGTGATCTGTTTTTATCCTATCCCAATATGATCTGTTTTTATCCTATCCCACTATGATCTGTTTTTATCCTATCCCACTATGATCTGTTTTTATCCTATCCCACTGTGATCTGTTTTTATCCTATCCCACTATGGTCTATTTTTATCCTATCCCACTATGATCTGTTCTTATCCTATCCCACTATGATCTATTCTTATCCTATCCCACTATGATCTGTTTTTATCCTATCCCACTGTGTCTGTTTTTGTCCCACCCCACTACGACCTATTCTTGTCCTTTCCCACTATTATCTGTTTTTATCCTATCCCACTATGATCTATTCTTATCCTATCCCACTATGATCTGTTTTGGTCCTACCCCACTACGATCTGTTTGTATTCTATCTCACTATGATCTGTTTTTGTCTTATCTCACTATGATCTATTTTTGTCTTATCCCACTATGATATATTTTTATCCTATCCCAATATGATCTATTCTTATCCTATCCCACTATGATCTATTCTTATCATACCCCACTGTGATCTGTTTTTGTCTCATCCCACTATGATCTGTTTTTGTCTTATCCCACTATGATCTGTTTTGTCTTATCCCACTGTTATCTGTTTTTGTCTTATCCCACTATGATTTGTTTTGTCTTATCCCACTGTTATCTTTTTTTGTCTTATCTCACTATGATCTATTCTTGTCCTATCCTACTATGATCTATTCTTATCCTACCCCACTATGATCTGTTTTTGTCTTATCCCACTATGATCTGTTTTTGTCTTATCCCACTATGATCTGTTTTGTCTTATCCCACTGTTATCTGTTTTTGTCTTATCCCACTATGATTTGTTTTGTCTTATCCCACTGTTATCTTTTTTTGTCTCATCCCACTATGATCTATTCTTATCCTACCTCACTGTGATCTGTTTTTGTCTCATCCCACTATGATCTGTTTTGTCTTATCCCACTATGACCTGTTTTGTCTTATCCCACTGTTATCTGTTTTAGAATGCGTTTTTTGTTATACGCCCACATGAAATGTGGAGCGTATATTGCCGTCACCCATGTCCGTCGGTCCTTCCACAATTGCTCTTTAACACTCTACAAGTCACAATTCTTTACAGATTTTGACGAAACTTACTGAAATTGTTTATTATCACCCAAGGATGAACCCTATTGAAAATCAAAGGAACCGAAAAATATTTGATATGAATTATTGCCCTTGTTCTTCAAAACGCGTTCTAGTTTTAGCTTGTTAACACTCTACAAGTCGCAATTCTTTACAGATTTTGATGAAACTTACTGAAATTGCTTATTAACACCCAAGGATAAGTTCTGAACGAAATGTAGGCATATGACTACAGGTTGAATATTTGATGGTTGCTGTTTTCTGCGAAATGTTCTTTTTTAAACAAAGCTGCCAGTGGGCGTATTTTACTTTGACTGGCAAGCTATCTTAATAATAATAATAAACTCTGCTTCTTTTGCATTGAGTTGGTTGTGAGTTGGCCGAGGTTGTGGGTAGATGTTCAGGACGTTCAACTATCATATCTCAACCATGCGTCTTATTAATGGTGATTAGTTTGTAAAGGAGACATGATATGGAACAAGTATTTGTATTGCATACACTATACTTGTATACTACTATAGCATTTGAATTCATTAGAGCCAATACCAATGACCTAATACACTCAATAGTGGCGACAATTTTTGAATTCCTTAGAGAAGACTTAATTATGCGGCATAAAATCTTCAATTTTTATCGATTTTAATCGGTAAATGCAATCATTAAAGGGCCATTCTGCTTTTTTGAAAAAAGTTTCCATTATCAAAAAAATCTCAAATGCTACCTGAGAGTATCTTTATAGTATGCTTATTGTATCTCTATATCTTCTTGATCAAACTGAATTTGGTTTTAAAGGGTTAATTACAAATAGGGAGTACTTATTGTTAATTAAGCCATTTGACCTAATTTTAGTGTTTGCCCTTTAAATGGCTCAATATTTCTAGCTGAAACCATTTAAATACCCAAGAGGGACATTTCTCTACAATTAGGCGTTTATTTTACTCAAATCCGTTCAGTAGTTTCCTATCTGCGTCCAAAAAACATAACACACTTAAAAACCTTACGTAAGGTTTTAAAAAAAATTTTAGCATGTTTTTAGCGTTTAAAAATTAACGGCTGGATTTTTTTAGTTAAAACTTTAGGATACATTAAAGGGCACATAGTTACAGATTTTGGTGTAAGGTTTTCACAAATTTGAGCAAAAAAATTTTTTGACCTAAAAAAATTCAGACTGTCCCTTTAAACAAGTTGGAAAATGAGCTTTATAAATTCTCTTAACAATAAATAAATGTTCAAAAGTTTTTATCAAATCTCTAGACTATGCATCAATTTTAAGTCCAAATTGTTCATTGTGATTACTTTGAGTGTTGCCATATATTCTCAGGCATTGACCTATTGAGTGTTTCAGAATCAACACGAACAAGCAGGGGTCGATATAAAATCGTGACTGGGGTGGGTAGGGGAGGGGGTGTTGAACGACGACACCCTCAGAGAATAGTCAGTGATGAACTCTATAGTACGGAGCCCCTAACACGCAGTGGAAATACTTTTTTAAAAAGTTATTTCGTTTAAACGAATTAATTTGACTATTTCGTTTAAACGATTTAAATTATTTCGTTTAAACAAATTAATTATTTCGTTTAAACGAAATAATAAAATAAATGTATGTTCAACAGAAAAAATATTGTAAAGATTTATTTCGTTTAAACGAAATAATTTTATTTCGATTAGACGAAATAATTATTCCGTTTAATCAAAATAAATATTTCGTTTAATCGAAATAATTATTTCGTTTAAACGAAATAAATGCCCAATATTTCGTGTAATCGAAATAATTATTTCGTTTAAACGAAATAAATGCCCAATATTTCGTTTAATCGAAATAATTATTTCGTTTAAACGAATTAATTATTCCGATTAAACGAAATAATAAAAAAAATATTTACACTGCGTGTAAGGGGCTCCGTACTACAGTTACTGCTATCTTTATGATATTTATTGTTGACGAGGACGCCCGGTGAAAGGATATTCGAAGATGTTTAAGGACCTTCTCTACAAATTTTGGGAATTTTACATAATGAATCGCAATTTCCTGACATTACCTGAAGAATTAAGTTTAAAACATTTTTGGAATTAGACGCCTGGAAACACAAATTCCTTACATTGCCTGACAAAGCCTGAATTCCTGACATTTCCATTTCCATGGTAATTTTAATTTCGAGATTATTGACCTGACCCTCCTACAAAAATATGTTCTCTGCCACTGACCCCCCCCACCCCCTCCCAACCCCCGGATGTTAATTAGTACATAAGCTTTCTCCCCGTTGTCTTAGCATTATAGCACAAAGGATTGTCAACTGAGTCCTAGCATTGTTTACAGTCTATATACAATTATTACGAAAAAACAAACCTGAAGCCAAACCTTTTATTTTCCAAGAAAAATCATGATAACATAATGAATTTAAGCTTGAAAGAAAAATATAGTTAAGACATGAACTAAATCTAGGAGATATAATATGCTATATATTACAATAATAATTTCTTACAAGATTATGATTAATATAAAATCAAACAGTGTGTCCGATATTTAGAGATCTTTACAAAATAAAATATGAAATTAATTCTAACTGCACAATAAATTACAGGATTCTAATCAGATCAGAATTACTTTAAATGAAAGTAAATTTGTCAATTTCAAATGATAAAGTATACAAGGTTAATTATCTCACATTAGGATCTGGAAACATTAAAATTGATAAGTTTAACAAGTATTTGTGCTGATCTGTTATAATAGGGATTATAGATAAAAACAAATTCAATGAGAACTGAGCTTCAATAAGGTTAAATTCGTGTGTGACAGTAAAAGTCATGAGTATAATTTACCTGGGATAAAGCAGGTCCAATCTGTACAAATCCACTCAGGAAAATAGTTCTAATCCTCTCCTCAAAAGTCATAAGAGGAACCAAAATATTATTTGGAGACAAGAAATAAATACATTTTCAAATTCCAAACAGTAAATTTAAAGATTACGAAAAAGATTACAACAAAAGTCAACAAATATTTTAAAATTCAACAAATAGTTTCCAATCCCCCCACCAAAAAAACGAAATAAATGGGATGAAAATGTAAATCAGAACACTTTCTCTACATCTCTAACAAAATATATAGCCTAAATAATTTAATTTATATAAAATTATTTTAAGAAACTAAATATACAGGACACAAAGATGTGTACACAATTAAAGATTATCACGTTTTGATTCTAAACAATTAAAGATTATCACGTTTTGATTCTAAAAAATTAAAGATTATCACGTTTTGATTTTAAACAATTAAAGATTATCATGTTTTGATTCTAGACAGTGAAAGATTATCATGTTTTGATTCTAAATTCTAGACAGTGAAAGATCATCATGTTTTGATTTTAGACAGTGAAAGATAAGATTATCATGTTTTGATTCTAGACAGTGGAAGATTATCATGTTTTGATTCTAAATTCTAGACAGTGAAAGATTATCATGTTTTGATTCTAGACAGTGAAAGATTATCATGTTTTGATTCTAAATTCTAGACAGTGAAAGATCATCATGTTTTGATGCCCGACAGTGAAAGATTATCATGTTTTGATTCTAAATTCTAGACAGTGAAAGATCATCATGTTTTGATGCCCGACAGTGAAAGATTATCACGTTTTTATTCTAGACAGTGAAAGATTATCATGTTTTGATTCTAGACAGTGAAAGATTATCATGTTTTGATTCTAGACAGTGAAAGATTATCATGTTTTGATTCAAGACAGTGAAAGATTATCACGTTTTGATTCTAAACAATTAAAGATTATCACGTTTTGATTTTAAACAATGAAAGATTATCATGTTTTGATTCTAAATTCTAGACAGTGAAAGATTATCATGTTTTGATTCTAGACAGTGAAAGATTATCATGTTTTGATTCTAGACAGTGAAAGATTATCATGTTTTGATTCTAGACAGTGAAAGATTATCATGTTTTGATTCTAGACAGTGAAAGATTATCATGTTTTGATTCTAGACAGTGAAAGATTATCATGTTTTGATTCTAGACAGTGAAAGATTATCATGTTTTGATTCTAGACAATGAAAGATTATCATGTTTTGATTCTAAACAATTAAAGATTATCACGTTTTGATTTTAAACAATGAAAGATTATCACGTTTTGATTAACGGGATTGTTTTGCTTGTACGGATTTTTATTATCACCACGTTTTGACTCAATACTTCGAAAGATTATCCTTTTTGTATTCTAGACTTCGAAAGATTTTTATGTTTTGATTCTAGACTTCGAAAGATTATCCTATTTTGATTCTAGACTTCGAAAGATTATCCTATTTTGATTCTAGACGTCGAAAGATTTCCATGTTTTGATTCTAGACGTTTCGTTTCTCGAAAATGAAAGGTTATCTTATTTTGATTGAGACGATGAAAGATTATCATGTTTTGATTCTAGACAGTGAAAGAGTATCATGTTTTATTCTAGACAGTGAAAGAGTATCATGTCGTGATTCTAGACAGTGAAAGATTGTCATAATATATCTTGTGAAAGGTCATCACATCTTGTAATATTTAGCCCCGTTTACCGAAAAAAAAATCTTACATCGGACAAAACAAATACATTATTTTAACAGAAACTGCTATTCCTATTCAACAAAACAGCAAATAGTTGGCACCGTGATATGAACCTCATAATTTCGTTGTAATATTTTACCCATATTTGCCCTCCATAGCTTATAATATTCACTCGAAAAATCATCTAACCCAGGCAACAAAATATCGCAAAATATTATATATCAAAAGCATAAGCAAAGTAGAAAAATAAGCAAAAAGTATAAATATACATAACTGAAAATGATTGAATTTAAAAAAAAAATAACCCCTTTCAATGCACATTAATGCATATCATTAGGTTCAAAACTGTGACTGAATCACAAACAAACGGAGCATAAAATGCAAATATTTTCTTATAAAAAAACAACATCAATATTACAAATCTAGAAAAATCAAACAAATGATGAAAACAAACTAATTTAAAATGAAAAAAAAATATAATAAATTCATGACTTAAATTGTCACTGACAAAATGATAGAAACCAAGCTAGGCAAAATAAGAAATTTTATTAAAAAATAATTATCATAATTTTCAATCAATCGTATTATGAAGTGGTAGAATGGTCCTCTTCCGACTGCTTACCCTCTTTAAATTGTGAGTAATTCTTCCAGTGCCTCAAATACCATTTAATCAGATCACTTAGAGATATGAACGATTTCTTATTTTGTGTGTCTTTTCTATCAATAGACGTTTTGACGTCTAGAACACCAACAAAACTACCCTTGTCAATCTTCTCAGCTGATTTGGTTAATCTCATGGTAGCTTTAGAGTCCGACGTGTTAACATTTGTGACATTTGAATTTGATGCTTCCGTTACTGTATTTTCGGAATCTTTAATTTGCGACACAACCGAAACATTGGATTTATAAACCTCGAGAATCTCGGTAGAATTGGTTACAGTATTATTCTCAACGGGTAATTCCTTATCAAGAGTTGTATTCATGGTATTTGAGTTGTTGCTTGTTTCATTGGTCAATTTAATTTCTACAGCATCATCTATTAATGAAGATTGGTTTGTTAGCGACGTGGTGTTTTCTATGACGGATGAAGTTGTGGAATTTGATGATGGGCTGGTATCTTTAGGTGTCGTTACTTGAGTTTTTTCGGTAGATTTCTGTGTTTTTTTGTTAGTATCGGCAGTTTCGGAATCAACATTTAATTCTCGTTTGTAAGGTACGGGAGCATCAAAATAATTGTGACTTTTGTGGCTATCTCTGCTTTCTTCTTCTGTAGACAAATACTGTAAAAGTTTGGTTTCACTATCAGTATTGTCGATCATAATGGCATTTCTATAGCTATCAATATCACCCGAAGATTCTACGTCGGTAAAACCAATAATACTATTGTCTAAGTCATCTTCGTTGTTACTACGGATGACTTCTTCTTCTACCACAGCAGCTTTATCATCAATTGTCTCATTATTTTCATACCCATTGCTATATTTCTCCTTGTTTTTGCGACGAAATTCTTTCTTATTTTTGTCAACGTTTCCATATAAAACCCATTTTTCAGCCTTCTTGTCATATAACTTGTCCCTTCCCTGAGCTGGTGTGTCGTTGAGATCAGAATCAACCATATTATCGCTGGGTGTTAAATCACTTTGTTTCGGCTCATGTCCTCTGTTTAACTTTTTGACCATGTAACTATCTATTTGGACCTCCTTCACCTCCTGTTTGTTTTCAACCATCATGGCACTGCGGTCAGTGACAGCTTTAGAATCTTCTGTGGAAAGATTTGATGGTACATTTGTGGTTGTGGGTGTATCATTGATAACTTTTGATGTTACATTGACAGAATCATTATCTGTTCTGGCCGTGAATGATTCTTTAAATGTAGTATTGCTTTTTTGCTGCGATGTGCCATTTGAGTTGGATGTAATAGACTCCATTGTATTTGAAGAAGCATTTGTAGGAGTTTCAGTCTTGGTTACGTTTTTATTGGCCCCGAAAAAGGTTGAATCTGATGTATTCTTCGTGGAAGAAGCCAGTGTTGAGTTTACAATGTCAGATTTATTTTTACCAGCAGCAAAAGACGCACCTTCTATGGTATTTTCTGCATCACCATCATCATCTTCTTCTTCATCACCATCTTCCTTGCTTTCACTGCTTCCATCACTCTCTTCACTGTTACTATCATCCCTCTCAACAGCCGCAGATTTAAAACTAATCCCTTCAAAATTAGCATGGTAGGTATCGATGAGATCTTCTAAATTCGCCCGAAAACTGCTAATGTTGACAGGTGCTGTATCATTGTCATCTACTGTTTCATTGCCATCTACAGTTGTATTGTCAATATTTGTGTAGTTTTTCACATCAGTTATGTTGAAAATTATAGCAGTAGTTGTAAATAGATCTGTGTCATTGTCTGTGGTTGTATTTTGTTTTTCATCATCAGTAACAACAGTCATAGTAGTCGAATAAAAGATGCTTTGCGATTTCTTGGTATTTTCTGATGTCTTGATCTCGTCAGTTGTTTCACCCTTTTCGGTAGTGTAGTCAGGTTTGTCAGTAGAAGCTTCATATATACCGTCTGTTGTATTTACAGAATCGCCTTTATCTGTTGACTTTTCTGTCGTTGTAGAAGTATTGTCAATGCGTGTGAGATTTTGGGCAGCATATTTAGACGGTTCAAGATCTGCCAAAGCTTTACGAATCTTCATCTTATTTTTCATCAATTTCTTCTGATTCTGGATGGACGAATCTGTAGTGGTTGTTGCCTCGAAACTGTTTGTATACGTTGAACTTTCGCTAGTGTCAGAGGAATTAGTTGTAGATTCGTTCGCTTTGATATCATTAGCTGTTGTAGCTTCGAACGTTGCTGTGGTTATTTCTGCATCTTCTGTCGTTGCTGAATAGTCGATAGACGAGGTCGTGAATACCGTAGACGAGGAGGCAGATTTTGGTGTGGAATCCTCCATTCTGTAAGTTTGCCCCGGTACTTTCTTCACTCTACCATAAATATCCTTAACGTTTCTAGATTGAGTGGTTTGGTATTTGATGTCACCTATGTGGGTATTATCTACTAGAATTATAGATGGTCGATCAAGTTCTTTATCCCCTTCCATAGATTTCTTCGTTTCCATGTCTCCACTTCTCATGGTTTCATACTTTTCATAATTTGGTTTAGTGAAAGGATTCATTCGATGATTGTCAGTCGTGTATTGGTCTGTGTTTCGGAAACTGGACAATAAAGTTGGTCGAACGCTTGGTTCCTCTGAGTTCTTCTCGATTATCCATGGTTTACTGAAAGGATTTTTTCCAAATAAGTACAGATTACTTTGATCCATGTTGTTTGTTCTGCTATATTTATTGACGAGAGTGGTTTTTTGATTGAATTTATCTGTGGTCTTCTTGTTCAAAGGTGCCTTTGTAGAAGGAGTGGACTCAGATTTCATTTTTCCAAAAATTGTCGCATCGGATTTCCTTTCTTCAAAATCAGTATTATCAAAGGCAGTAAACTCATTTTGGATGCGATTTGTTTTAGTTGTTCCTAATGAAGATGCTTCAGTTTCGAGATTTGTTGTGATCCTATCTTTTGTAGTGCTTGAGGGGAGTGGTTTAGTTGTTACTTTGGTTGTTTTGGGAGTTTTCTGGGTTGTTGGGTTGACTTTATATGCCACCTTCTCGGATTTGTTATTTTCCATCATTTCTTTAGTTTTAACCACATGCTTGCTGAACTTTTCACTTCTCATTTGGTTAAATGAAAATAAGCTGTCTGTACGTTTACCTTCATAACAGTTGACGTTGTGGGGCCAATTACATACATAATTAGTAGCATCAAAATACAGTCCGGGTGGACACCGCTTGACAAATGGTTTCCAATTGTTACAATGATAGAAGGTATCACAGTTATCTGGTTCGACCACGTAAGCGAATGCGTTGGGGCAGGCAATCTTGTAGGCGTAGGTTGCTGGTTGACGGCCTGAAATGAGATAGAAGTAATTTTCTATTATATTAGAGACAGATATTTCTTGTTCCAAATAAAAATGAGAGTTAAATAAAACCACTGATAAAGAAGATTAATGGTGATCTCAGTTGTAAATAAATATGATGCTTTGACAGGATAAAAAATGTCTTGTTATTTTGTGACGGCTTTGTCAACGATAAATTAATAATTGGGTTTTGCATCAGCCTATCGGGGACTCTCGGCGCTATTTTCTGACTGACTACCAAAAGAAAGTGAATGCATATCCTTTCAAACGGATAAGAGTACGACTTTTGAAAGGGATTCTAAAGTGGTTTTTATGTGTATCGGGAACACTGTTAGTATCAACTTGCACCATTCCAATTTCCAATCAGACGTCTGTGATTATTGCAATTCCACCATTAAAAGTATAAACTTAAACTTACGGATTTCTCTTTTTACCAGTCGTCTGTTTGGGAAGAAAAGGAAACTACTGTAGTCGTCAAAGTTTCCACCTGCACTGTTACTTGGGATGTCATACGTGTTACTAACTACAGCTTTAGAAGATACTTGTTGTTCATCAACTAAACCATTTCCTACTACAGTTTCATTACCATCTTCAGTTTTATCTAATGTAGGTGTATCGTCTTCAAAAGCCATATCTGGGTAGTCTCCGAGGGTGTTATCTGCTTCAAACTTGAGTTCATGATGTTTGATTGTGGTTGGTTTCAGTGTTGAAGTGGTTTGTTTTATTGTCGTAGTTGTTGGCTTTATTGTTGTCGTGGTTGGTTTTGTTATTATGGTTGTAGGTCTACGTGTTTGTTTTGGTCGTCGTGTTGTCGTTGACCGACGGATCGATTCCATTTTTTTTCGGATCTGTTTCTTTGGTTTGGTTGTCTTTATTATCTTCACGGGTAATTTCTTATTTTTGGGTACATCCACGATGATATTTTCCTGGAGTTCATCTTTCTGATGTTGTGTCAGGCACGATGAATACGAGTCCCAAACACAAACTTTCTGCTTTGCGTCAAAGACCAACCCCTTTGGACATGTCTTAACGTAGACCCGACCTCCTGGTAAACAATGGTAATAGTTTCTACAGTCTTCAGGATCAGCCATCAACAATTGGTTTCGAACTGGAGGACACTCAAAGGCAGACGTAGTTAACACTGAAATTAGAATATGATTGATATTCAGTATAAGGATCGCCTATATCACTAAGACGATAACAATTGAATTTAATTTAACAACATTTAGTTAAATGAAGCTAAGTAGTTCGAAAGGTTTTTAGGTCAAAGAGATAGTCAACTTAGGACAATTTACATTGAAAAGGTATTTTTAGTTTTTGCCAATTTCCTTTTATGTAATTACTTATTGTGATTTTACGAACCACAAGATTTAGGGGCGTATTTTGAACTTGATCTTATATTTGTACGACCAGAAATCGTCAATCAAAAATCTTTATCAATCAATTTAATATTACAATTTTATGGATATATAATTCTAGAATATTTATATTCCTGATGGATTAATCAATTAAATAGTTAAATGGAACGCCTTCATGGAACACCTTATAACGATTGGTTTTCGCATCAAATCTAGCTAATTAATTGATGGGTGTTTTAATGAGCAGCCTAATTCGTATGCATGTACATTATCAATGACTGAAAAAAAAAAATTTTCTTTCTTTTTTTTTTTGCATTTATGAGATAATATAGATAATCCGTAGTTTACTTATAACACCAGTTAAGTTCTCTGATGAATATATACTGTTATTGACCAAGTTTGAGCATTTTGATTTTGTGATTATTCTAAGAGTTACTATTCTTGTTCTATCTTGTTAGTTATTCATCTCGTATCATGGTGGTTTTCATAATCATAATGGTTGAAGGTTCTCTAAATTAGAATTAGCCCCCAAAGTCTCATCCATAGTCTCAACTCACCCTAGGTATTTTGATGTCATGCTCAGAGCTGTTCACAGTTCTAGTTGCCATTCCAGATCAATCTATACATTGATACAATCTATTTCTGAGGTTCGATGAACCTCGTGTACTCAAGTTGTCTATCAGTTGGATATCGGTGATAACTTTATGATATACATGGATATACATGCAATATACATCTAAACGGTATTACAATGGCATTATGTGAGGTGCTTGTGATGGTATTTGTCTGCTTTATTCGACTAAATTATGCAAGTTTAATTAGTGAAGCTTTTACACTATACCGCAAAGACAAACTTATACCCAACTTTTACTCGAGGTTGGATGCTTTTAGTACAGTATGTTGTGCAGTTTTGTGTCAGCAATCGAGTACCTGTCACTCATTTGGGTTTCAAACTGTACAGAGAAGGTGTTATCTATATGACAGTTTTCCGGCTGATTGTGGTTCTACAATGGAAATCGGAATGGTAACATACACCCCCCATCCTGAAGGTATGTCAGTTACTAATATATTTCTTAAAGGTATGTCAGTTACTAATATATTTCCTAAAGGTATGTCAGTTACTAATATATTTCCTGAAGGTATGTCCGTTACTAATATATTTCCTAAAGGTATGTCAGTTATTAATATATTTCCTGAAGGTATATCAGTTACTAATATATTTCCTGAAGGTATGTCAGATACTAATATATTTCCTGAAGGTATGTCCGTTACTAATATATTTCCTAAAGGTATGTCAGTTACTAATATATTTCCTAAAGGTATGTCAGTTACTAATATATTTCCTAAAGGTATGTCAGTTACTAATATATTTCCTAAAGGTATATCAGATACTAATATATTTCCTGAAGGTATATCAGTTACTAATATATTTCCTAAAGGTATGTCAGTTACTAATATATTTCCTAAAGGTATGTCCGTTACTAATATATTTCCTAAAGGTATGTCAGTTACTAATATATTTCCTAAAAGAATTTCCGTTGCTAATATATTTCCTGAAGGTATGTCCGTTACTAATATATTTCCTAAAGGTATGTCAGTTACTAATATATTTCCTAAAGGTATGTCCGTTACTAATATATTTCCTAAAGGTATGTCAGTTACTAATATATTTCCTGAAGGTATGTCCGTTACTAATATATTTCCTAAAGGTATGTCAGTTATTAATATATTTCCTGAAGGTATGTCAGTTACTAATATATTTCCTAAAGGTATGTCCGTTACTAATATATTTCCTAAAGGTATGTCAGTTACTAATATATTTCCTGAAGGTATATCAGTTACTAATATATTTCCTGAAGGTATGTCAGATACTAATATATTTCCTGAAGGTATGTCCGTTACTAATATATTTCCTAAAGGTATGTCAGTTACTAATATATTTCCTAAAGGTATGTCAGTTACTAATATATTTCCTAAAGGTATGTCAGTTACTAATATATTTCCTAAAGGTATATCAGATACTAATATATTTCCTGAAGGTATATCAGTTACTAATATATTTCCTAAAGGTATGTCCGTTACTAATATATTTCCTAAAGGTATGTCAGTTACTAATATATTTCCTAAAGGTATGTCAGTTACTAATATATTTCCAAAAGGTATGTCAGTTACTAATATATTTCCTAAAGGTATATCAGATACTAATATATTTCCTGAAGGTATATCAGTTACTAATATATTTCCTAAAGGTATGTCAGTTACTAATATATTTCCTAAAGGTATGTCCGTTACTAATATATTTCCTAAAGGTATGTCAGTTACTAATATATTTCCTAAAAGAATTTCCGTTGCTTATATATTTCCTGAAGGTATGTCCGTTACTAATATATTTCCTAAAGGTATGTCAGTTACTAATATATTTCCTAAAGGTATGTCCGTTACTAATATATTTCCTAAAGGTATGTCAGTTACTAATATATTTCCTGAAGGTATATCAGTTACTAATATATTTCCTGAAGGTATGTCAGATACTAATATATTTCCTGAAGGTATGTCCGTTACTAATATATTTCCTAAAGGTATGTCAGTTACTAATATATTTCCTAAAGGTATGTCAGTTACTAATATATTTCCTAAAGGTATGTCAGTTACTAATATATTTCCTAAAGGTATATCAGATACTAATATATTTCCTGAAGGTATATCCGTTACTAATATATTTCCTAAAGGTATGTCAGTTACTAATATATTTCCTAAAGGTATGTCCGTTACGAATATATTTCCTAAAGGTATGTCAGTTACTAATATATTTCCTAAAGGTATGTCCGTTACTCATATATTTCCTAAAGGTATGTCAGTTACTAATATATTTCCTAAAGGTATGTCAGTTACTAATATATTTCCTGAAGGTATGTCAGATACTAATATATTTCCTGAAGGTATGTCAGATACTAATATATTTCCTGAAGGTATGTCAGTTACTAATATATTTCCTGGAGGTATGTCAGTTACTAATATATTTCCTGAAGGTATGTCAGATACTAATATATTTCCTGAAGGTATGTCAGATACTAATATATTTCCTGAAGGTATATCAGTTACTAATATATTTCCTGGAGGTATGTCAGATACTACTATATTTCTTGAAGGTATGTCAGTTACTAATATATTTCCTGAAGGTATATCAGTTACTAATATATTTCCTGAAGGTATGTCAGATATTAATATATTTCCTAAAGGTATGTCAGATACTAATATATTTCCTAAAGGTATATCAGCTACTAATATATTTCCTGGAGGTATGTCAGTTACTAATATATTTCCTAAAGGTATGTCAGATACTAATATATTTCCTAAAGGTATGTCAGTTACTAATATATTTCCTGAAGGTATATCAGTATCTAATATATTTCCTGAAGGTATGTCAGTTACTAATATATTTCCTAAAGGTATGTCAGATACTAATATATTTCCTAAATGTATATCAGTTACTAATATATTTCCTAAAGGTATGTCAGTTACTAATATATTTCCTAAAGGTATGTCAGATACTAATATATTTCCTGAAGGTACGTCAGTTACTAATATATTTCCTGAAGGTATGTCAGTTATTAATATATTTCCTAAAGGTATGTCAGTTACTAATATATTTCCTAAAGGTATGTCAGTATCTAATATATTTCCTGAAGGTATGTCAGTTACTTATATATTTCCTGGAGGTATATCAGTTACTAATATATTTCCTGAAGGTATGTCAGATACTAATATATTTCCTGAAGGTATGTCAGATACTAATATATTTCTTAAAGGTATATCAGATACTAATATATTTCCTAAAGGTATGTCAGATACTAATATATTTCCTAAATGTATATCAGTTACTAATATATTTCCTAAAGGTATGTCAGTTACTAATATATTTCCTAAAGGTATGTCAGATACTAATATATTTCCTAAAGGTATGTCAGATACTAATATATTTCCTGAAGGTACGTCAGTTACTAATATATTTCCTGAAGGTATGTCAGTTATTAATATATTTCCTGAAGGTATGTCAGTTACTAATATATTTCCTAAAGGTATGTCAGTATCTAATATATTTCCTGAAGGTATGTCAGTTACTTATATATTTCCTGGAGGTATATCAGTTACTAATATATTTCCTGAAAGTATGTCAGATACTAATATATTTCCTGGAGGTATGTCAGTTACTAATATATTTCTTGAGGGTATGTCAGTTACTAATATATTTCCTGAAGGTATGTCAGTTACTTATATATTTCCTGAAGGTATGTCCGTTACTAATATATTTCCTGAAGGTATGTCAGTTACTAATATATTTCCTAAAGGTATATCAGTTACTAATATATTTCCTAAAGGTATGTCAGTTACTAATATAATTCCTGGAGGTATATCAGCTACTATTATATTTCCTGAAGGTATGTCAGTTACTAATATATTCCCTAAAGGTATGTCAGTTACTTATATATTTCCTAAAGGTATGTCCGTTACGAATATATTTCCTAAAGGTATGTCAGTTACTAATATATTTCCTAAAGGTATGTCAGTTACTTATATATTTCCCAAATTTACTTTAATATTTTTTGTTGGTAGATAAAGACAATGTAGCCGTGGGTAAACCAGCAGTAATTTCTAGTGTTTATGATGACGGACCATATGAAGCCTGTCGTGCAGTAGATGGTAATATGACAACGTTTTGTCACAGTAAACTTGATGCAGCATCATGGTGGTGTTTGGACCTTCAACAAATATATAATTTCAAAGAGATTAATCTGTATAATAGGCCAGGATATGCAGGTAGGTAGACACGTATCCGGATCACATCGCCACCGGCATGATTATTTAACGGTGTATGGTCGTATTGATGCAACCATTGTTATCTAGTCTAATTTGGTCAACATTAGAGTCATTTTACTGCAATTTTGATGTTTTATAGAGATAAGGTGATAAAAGTCGCATGTTAATTTTGAAGGGGCATTCTGATTTTTGAAAAACGTTGTAATTGTTTCGTGAAAATATTTCTAAAATTCGCTTATTGTATCTATTATCTTCTTGATCAAACTGAATTTGTTTTAAAAGGGTTAATTATAAACGGAGAATACAATTTGGTAATTAAGCAGTTTGACTTAGTTTTGATATTTGGCTTTATAATGGCTCATTATGTCTAGCTGAAATTTAGAATACATAGGAGAGATATTTTCAGTATGTACTTATTTTACTCAAATCCGTACATGTAGATTATAACAGCGTCCAAAAAGAAAAGAAAAGCTTGAGTAATGTTTTTATACGCCCACATTGAAATGTGGTCGTATATTGCCGTCGCCCCTGTCCGCCGGCAGTCCGTCCGTCAACAATTGGCTTGTGAACGCAATAGAGACTACAGTTTTGGTTGTATAAAATTTGTGTGTAGGATTATATTCATAAGATCTTGGACAAATTCGAATTTCAGTTTGATTCGAGAAAAATTCACTGAGTTTTACACCCAAAATGCGTTAAAAATGGCTTGTGAACGCAATAGAGACTATAGTTTTCGCCTGATTTGAATGAAATTTGGTTTGAACATTTGAATTTGGCTTTTTTTCAATGAACGTTTTTTGAGTTATTGCCCTTGACTTAGTCAAAACACGCCAAAATTGGCTTGTGAATGCAACAGAGACTACAGTTTTTATCTGATTTCATTGAAATTTTACGTTATCATTTATATTCCTGAGAATTTGGAAGTTTTAATTTAACGTTTTTACATTGATTGGATTTTGACTTAGTCATAATTCTTCAAGATTGAAAGTTTAATTCAGAGTTTTATTTAATTTTCTGATCAAAAGATATAAACTATATTTTTGTCAGGTTTTGATACGATTTGACACCAATTGGGGAATGCTCTTGATATACTAAAAATTTATAAGGAAGGTGGGCGTATATTTCTTAGCTAAACACTTGTTAAATATTTTGAGCTATTTTTCTTTTAAATTTTCATATACGTTAAATCTAGTTTTCTCTAGAATTTGTAAATAGTTTTCACAAATTAGAGCAAAAACATTTCGACTTAGTAAAAAGCAGAATGTCTCTTTGGTATATTCTCTTTGTCAATTAATCGATAATTAGCGACGTGATTATTAAGTACACGTCTATAATCCATGAAAATAACTCGTTTAGAAAGAAGAAAATCTTTGACGTTGCCGATCCTTCTTTCTTATTAAAAGAGGTAGATGTCAGCGTTTATAAAGCGAGAAAAAATCAGAAAGAATTTTTTTTAAACAGGTTTGTCTTTAAAAAGAAGTATTTTAATTAAGAGCATCATTAGTGTTGTTTTAGTTGATCTATTATTGTTAGTAAATTCTTAATGTATAGTCATGTAATATCAAAATATTAACTTGTCATTGTAAACTGGGGTCACTGTAACAAGTTTGACTGTAAGTACCACTCTCTATTTTCAATGACGATTCAATTCAAATTTTAATAAATTAGCCTAATAAAATAATCAACAGGTTTTTTGTCTATTTTTTAAAACCGTCTTTTTCGTGAAACTTTTGTTTCCATATTTTTAATCTTTTTTATTCTATTCTTTCATTTCATGTTTTTTCATATATTTTTGATTATCATTGTATTATTAGAAGCGAACTACACAGATTTATAGAATTATAACAACATTTTCATAGACAATAATAATCAATGACCTCTTTGAAAACAATATTTTTTGCGTTGAGAATGTTAAAGAAGTCCTAGAATTAACGTCTAGCCCAGGCCTTCTCAACACCATCAAAATAGACCCGAAGACAATACACAGAAATAAAAAAAAATAATAATATTAAAAATAAAATATAATTCAATGTTTTTTAATGCGAAACAATAGAACTTCAAGGCCTTTTAACCACACCTTCTGACCACACCCGATAAAACGCTCTAGCTAAGCCCTATTTGACCCTTTTATTCCTAAAATACATTTGACTCTTTACAAAAAATTAATTGTGAAGGCCTGATCTGATCTGGAAAAACATCAGAATCCTAAAATCTTAACCCGTTTTCATAGTGAATTGTGTATTTAAACAGTAATGACCACGTATTCACCAGCACAATTCGCGGTTTAAAGTACGCAATTCACAATACACAAGTGCCACAATAATAACTGGTCATACTACCTAATTTTAGAATTGTTTTAACATATCTCCATTCTTATATAAAACTACATTAAATTGTATTGATATTTTTTTATTTAAGGAACAGAAAGACAACTGCAGTATTTTACGATGAAGTTAAGTAATGTTGGACAGTGTAATAGTAATGGATTTAATAGCGCTGTATTTTGTTATGAAGATAATCTACCTGATGTATATATGATTTATAATATATCTGATTGTACTTCATCACAACCCTTTACATCTCGCTTTATATATATTAATATTCACAACACCTCTATATATCTACATTTCATGGAAATGGTTGTTAAAGTCCTTTAAAGGGGGAAATAATTGAAAGAATTCACAAGAGCATGAAATTTGTAATTTCGATGTAATTCGTGGAGTAGCTTACTGCATAGGACTTTTTCTTAACCTAGCATATTTTTTTTTATATTTTGACTTGCATACGTGTTGTTTCGGAAGGTGGAATATGATTATCATCGAAGACAGGTCTTCACAAATGGCGGCCCGCGACGCCCCCAAGAGTGACACCTTCCACTGCTTGCTATCCAAACTCTATTTGGCTCTTAGTTCGCTCTTACCCTTGAATTGATTTACATCTAGTCAACAGTGTTTTAAAACAATACCTGTCTTATACAGATCTGTCAGCTTCCTATATCTCCTCAGTATCTATAATATTGTATGTACTAGATTGTTATGAAACATTAACTACGACTTTAGATCTTTTACCCAATTTTCTTATGGAGACCTACTTGTAGAACATTAGTTATTGTTTGTTTCATTTTGAAATAAAATCAGATAGAAATATATTGTCGGACAATAAAATAATAAACAAACATATTTTATCTTTTTGTAATTTCTTCAAATTAAAATGTAAATTTTATACATTACGTTTTGTATATTTCTTTCATAACTGTTGCTTGCATTTCAATATACAATATTATAAACTAATGCTCAAAAGAAAGTACCCACCTATACATTTTGCATTAAAATCAACAAAAGTAAAAATTAAGTGATAAAACCACTGTGATGCATCTCACACACGGTCAACACAATACGTTATGTGAAAAAATTACAAAAAAAGTGAACGAATCACAAAAACGGCGGAAAAAACAAAAAGCGACAAATTCTGATGTTGCACTAAATGCACATGAATGTTGGCGGTATAAACCAGCTTACTGGACACGTAAGCAACAGAGGCGCAAGAAAAACACAAAAAAGATGCCACGTTTGAGCCAGATTGAAACAGAGAGAGCTGTGGAGATGGTGCAACAAGGAGCAAACAGCCCCTTGATTGCAAGAATACTCGGCTGCAACAGCAAAACTGTAACAAGACTGATGCGGCGTTTGAGGTACATATGCAATACATCAGACAAGCCCAGGAATGACCGACTACTTTTCACAACACCAGTTGAGGACAGCAACGTCAGGAACATTCATCCGTGGAATCATTTTGTTCCTGCAACGTCAATGGCACCGGCGACATTGGGGCACCATATCAGCCGACACTCAGTGTCCTGGCGACTAAGGAAACATCATATTGGAGTATGTTGACCCAACTGCAGAGCGCATTCGACACCGACGTCAACGATTAACATGGGCCTGGAGAACTTGACAATGCCAGATACGTGATTAGCAACACCCTTAGTGCGATTCCTTCACTTATTTAACTGTTCTTCACATAAAGTATTGTGTTGACCGTTTTCAGATGGATCAAAGTGGTTTTAACTCTTTATTTTTTGCTTTTGAAAATTTTAACTGTAATATGAAAAAGTGGGTACTTTCTTTTGAGCATTAGTTTATTTAAAATTTTGGATGGACAATGTACCGTTTAGTCCCGTACGATGTCAAGATATTGAAATAAATAAATAATTATAGTCAGAAGAACAACAATCAATCAACAAAGAGCTCAATGAAATCTGTTATTATGTATACATAGTGGAAACAAAGGAGAAATATTCAATTTATGATTTTTAAATAAACTTCCATCCATTATTCATTATCACATTAGAGAAGAAACATCTTGGTAGAAATAGAAAATCTCACAAATCGATCGCCTTCTTTATTGATAAAATATACCTATAATCTCTATATATAGAGTACGGCTGACCGACTGAGAGAGTGGGGAAACGTGAAGATAAGAAAAGAGGATATAAGCGAGAACCCACAGAAAACCACGAAAGATATTGTAATGTGATTTTCTAAACTTTGTATGTGTATCGGGGACATTGATAACATAAATTTCCGCCATTCCAATTACCATTCCGACGTCTGTGGTTCGAGCAATTCCACTAAAACTAACACATTCTATGTATGACATCACTGACAGTGATCTACCTGAAGCTACTATTGATACCTATGCAGATCACTGTCTGTGATGTCATAAAACGTGTTGACGCTATCAGTGTCCCCGATACACATACAAAGTTTAGAAAATCATGTTTACATTCCCTTTAAGGCTAATTTATTTCTTACTCTCAGAAAAAACATTATAGTTTCAATCGTTCTCACTATTATAGGGCACGGTATTAATTTAATGGCAGCCATTGTTTATCCGTACTATTTTCAGATTGTCACGTGAATGTGGTAGTTCCAACACCCAGGATGGTATTTTGGAACTACAGATGTATGTTAACAAAGCCAATGAATCAAAAATCAGAGATTCAGAATATAATAAAATGTATAACAACATTAATACAAAAATAAATGTTGAAATATTATTTAATAAAATAAATTATTATCTTCATAAAATTATAATGCTTTGGATTATGTGCAGGTTGTAATTTTACTGTCACTTGAAAAATCACTAAAAATACCGGAAGTTAATAGACTCAAGTTGAAATTTAAATGAGTAATGACGTTAAATTAGCCATTATTATAAATACCAATAACCGCATACAAAATATGAAATTAAATTCAAAGCTTATTTTGGATATAATCTTTAAATGGCATTTAGTAAAGGTGATGAATATAATAAAACAATTCTTATGGAATACAATTACTAACTTTATTTGTTCGACGTTTCAACCAGTGTTCTCTGGTCTTTATCAAGCAATGAATAATGAATAATTATTTTGGATAGATTAGCATTTGGTGTTAACGTGTTACCTACTCTCTGGCCACATTAAGGTCTGAATTGATTTTTTTCTCTCTTGTCACAAATATTCAAAATATGATTATCAATTACATACCATGTGTCTTAGAAGGCCTTTGGGTCCATGAAAATATATGGTTTGAAAATTTTCAATATGAAATAAATAGACTTTCCTCCTAAAAATTTCATGTGAAAATGACCTACATTTTTGACTGAAATTTCTCCTCTGTAAAATCATGTTTCCAAATAAATATTTTTTAACAGTTGTCATTTTCATCAATCCAAAGACAATCTAAGACTCTCAGAACTAATTTTGGGTTAATATTTAAATTCATTAAAAAAATAATAGGCAAAACGCGATTCTGAGCTCATTGTAGCCAGAGAGTATATCAGTATATATTATTGGGTGATGTTTCATGCTTTCATGCAAAAAATTCGCGAAATCGGGCAAAATATCATTAAAATTCGGGCAAATAGTCAGTCTGCCCCCCGTTGAGTCGTGGGTCCCTACGGCTATGATTCTCAATAATGAATATACTTTAAATTATGAGTATCCACAATCATATCTCCGTTTGATAGTTAACAATACGACTCGTGCTTTTTTTTTCTACTTTGAGGTATGATTGAGGGAATTATGCGATGTTCGTTCAGTGCTGTACTTATAAAAATGTTTATATGTTTAGTTTAGACATATTCGAGATTTAAAGCAACCGTTGAAAAGGCCGATTTAAAAGAAATTTATTATGAGATGAAAGATTACTGTGGAACGATTCTCCTATAATTCAAAACTCCACTAACTCTGAGTGATATTTATCCAACATGGCAGGACTTGAGTAGGTTTTTTTTCATTTTAAATGCGATTAATCATATATATATACATAGGAATACAAAGGCTCAAATTTTAACGGCAAGTCGAGGGTACGATTGCTCGAAGAATGGTAACGTTCTCCTCTAACTGGTAAATGGTCCTTCCAGAAATGAGAGAAAAGAATGGAAATGCAGCTAAAGTGGTTATCGGTTCGTGTGGAAGCAACCATCGTAACATTGGCATATTTGAAAATACGTTTGTTTAAAAGAACAACCTTATACTTATTTTTCTGACAAAACCTTTACTGAACTTGATAAATATACAAATTGGCTGTCCATGTTTTCATTTACAATAATCGATAACTTAGTCAAATATGTATGTAGCCTGTTCTGGATTTTACAATGTCCTTGTATATACTCAATTTGACAATTTTACATTAGCCCAGGGTAACGACCATTTATTCTACTTTATTCGTTGGAACAGAATCAATCATGATAAAAACAAAAGACATCTTTTTTAAAAATAGGCTTGGTGTCACCCATAGACTTACTCACTGTGTCAAATGATGTCAGTAGCATAATGTGACGTTTTTCAGAGTCAAACTAACTTCAGACCAACATGTTACCTAAACCCAATACACGGCTGTTATAATTTTCAAACTATGGAAAGAGACAAGGAAATGCTTTGGAAAAAAATCGTGTGTCAGAACCTTTGACCAATCTGGTGACCAAGTCCAATGATCCGACTTCTGAGTCAGCTCCTGATCATTTCATTAAAAATAGCAATTTTCCTAGGGAGAATCTTATAGGATTTATAGTCAGATTTATTAATCCATTCCCTCTAAAAACTGGTCTTTTCAGATCTAAACATTATATGGTTGAACGTACAACCAACCCCTTAATTGTGAACAATTTAACATAGAAATTAAAATTCAAGAACTATCTTTCAGAAATTTGGTTTTTGCTAGACCTTTACAATATTTAAATAGTATTCGAAACTTATCATCTTCTTAATAGCCAATTGCAGATAATTGTGGCTTTTTTCATATGAGCTTTAACGGCCTAAACAGAGTCTGAGAATAACTGAATGTAACATCCTTGAAAGATCTGATCAATTGATCAAGATTAAGTTGTCGTTTATTTTAAAGATTGAATGAGCGATTAGAATCAGAGATATATTGCTATAAGCATGTAAATAAACATTTTGCTTCGACTCAACTGAAAGGACGAGATGCTTTGAATCGCAAACACCCTTTATACGAATGAACACAAAATTTAAGTTCTCAAACTTGGCCAATAATAGTATATATTCATCAAAGGTGCCTACAGTATACAAAAAAAAACCCAAAATATCCATCAAACTAAGTAATCATCCATAAAATTTCAAATTATTTATGAAAAACGCTTAAAACCTGTAATCGTTTTTCATTTATTACATAACATGACATAGTTAAACTATGATAGTTTTCTAGATTTATAGATTATATTGATAATATATTGTATGCTTATAATGAGACCAGGTAAGTGTGATTTTTTTGGTTTATTCTAAGAGGTTATTTTCCAGTTAAGCTTAAGTTTTAGAGCTTACTCCTGGAATATTTACAGCACTTCCTATACCATTTTTACACTTAAACAGATTGTGAGAAAAAAACAATACCTTTTTGTATACAGACGAAAGTCGCCAGGCAGACCGTCGTTTTTAATAAAATATCCATTTCTATATTGGTTATTAAGTGTTAGTAATTGAATCACAATTAAAGCTGTTTTTAAAGATTCCAATGTATGCCTTGTTAATGTCTGATTGATAACACCACTTGAATGTAACTGTATTTACACCATCGTATCCATTGTAGAACTGATACCCCAAACTGTAACAAAATGGCCTTTTATACTAGACAAATATTGCCCATTTATTTGTTTATTTCTTGTTCAAATGTATCCTTCGATCTGGCTCTGTATTCAGGTCGGTTTGGGTCTTTTCGAGACAAAACTTCAATACTGATGATATCTTGTTTGTTAAGATGATTTTTGAAATATGAAAAGAAAACTGTTTTTAACTGGATTGTTACATAAATATACTTATTTGCATTTGAAATGGGTTTGACAGACTGTCCTGTGTTGTCTTCTACCCCAGTGTTCTGTATTCGATTTGACCTCTAGATTACCACATAGGAACCTTCGGATTGTTATGGTAAACATTTGAGAGACGGCTTTTCACATCATTGGAAGCTTTCGTTGTTGTATTAAACGTCTAAAAGGTTTTGGCAAATTTACAAGGACGGGACAAGCCAACTTTCAAAAACAACGATTTAACATTCAGTTTTGAAAAAATAAACTCATTTGAAATATAGAACTATTTAATCTAATAAAAACTCATTTTATATTGATATAACTATATACTGTAATAAAAACTCATTTCATTTTGATAGAACTTTATACTGTAATAAAACTCATTTTATATGGATATAACTATATACTGTAATAAAACTCATTTTATATGGATATAACTATATACATGTACTGTAATAAAAACTCATTTCATTTTGATAGAACTTTATACTGTAATAAAACTCATTTTATATTGATAGAACTTTATACTGTAATACAAACTCATTTTATATTAATAGAACTATATACTGTAATAAAAACTCATTTCATATTGATAGAACTTTATACTGTAATAAAGCTCATTTTATATGGATAGAACTTTATACTGTAATACAAATTCATTTTATATTGATAGAACTATATACTGTAATAAAAACTTATTTCATATTGATAGAACTTTATACTGTAATAAAAACTCATTTCATATTGATAGAACTTTATACTGTAATAAAAACTCATTTCATATTGATAGAACTTTATACTGTAATAAAAACTCATTTCATATGGATAGAACTTTATACAGTAATAAAAACTCATTTTATATTGATAGAACTATATACTGTAATAAAAACTCATTTTATATTGATAGAACTTTATACTGTAATAAAACTCATTTCATATTGATAGAACTTTATACTGTAATAAAAACTCATTTTATATGGATAGAACTTTATACTGTAATAAAAACTCATTTCATATTTATAGAACTTTATACTGTAATAAAAACTCATTTTATATGGATAGAACTTTATACTGTAATAAAAACTCATTTCATATTGATAGAACTTTATACTGTAATAAAACTCATTTTATATTGATAGAACTTTATACTGTAATAAAACTCATTTCATATTGATAGAACTATATACTGTAATAAAACTCATTTCATATTGATAGAACTATATACTGTAATAAAACTCATTTCATATTGATAGAACTTTATACTGTAATAAAAACTCATTTCATATTGATAGAACTATATACTGTAATAAAACTCATTTCATATTAATAGAACTTTATACTGTAATAAAAACTCATTTCATATTGATAGAACTATATACTGTAATAAAACTCATTTTATATTAATAGAACTTTATACTGTAATAAAACTCATTTCATACTGATAGAACTTTATACTGTAATACAAACTCATTTCATATTGATAGAACTATATACTGTAACAAAAACTCATTTTATATTGATAGAACTATATACTGTAATAAAAACTCAGTTTTTATAGAACTTTATACTGTAATACAAACTCATTTTATATGGATAGAACTTTATACTGTAATAAAAACTCATTTCATATTGACAGAACTTTATACTGTAATAAAACTCATTTCATATTGACAGAACTTTATACTGTAATAAAACTCATTTCATATTGATAGAACTGTATACTGTAATAAAACTCATTTCATATTGATAGAACTATATACTGTAATAAAACTCATTTCATATTGATAGAACTTTATACTGTAATACCAACTCATTTTATACATTGATAGAACTTTATACTGTAACCAAAACTCATTTCATATTGATAGAACTATATACTGTAATAAAACTCATTTCATATTTATAGAACTTTATACTGTAATAAAACTCATTTCATATGGATAGAACTTTATACTGTAATAAAACTCATTTCATATTGATAGAACTATATACTGTAATAAAACTCATTTCATATTGATAGAACTTTATACTGTAATAAAACTCATTTCATATGGATAGAACTTTATACTGTAATAAAACTCATTTCATATTGATAGAACTATATACTGTAATAAAACTCATTTCATATTGATAGAACTATATACTGTAATAAAAACTCATTTCATATTGATAGAACTTTATACTGTAATAAAAACTCATTTCATATTGATAGAACTTTATACTGTAATACAAATTCATTTTATATTGATAGAACTATATACTGTAATAAAAACTCATTTCATATTAATAGAACTTTATACTGTAATACAAACTTATTTTATATATTGATAGAACTTTATACTGTAATAAAAACTCATTTCATATTGATAGAACTATATACTGTAATAAAACTCATTTTATATTGATAGAACTATATACTGTAATAAAACTCATTTTATATTGATAGAACTATATACTGTAATAAAACTCATTTTATATTGATAGAACTATATACTGTAATAAAACTCATTTCATATTGATAGAACTATATACTGTAATAAAAACTCATTTTATATTAATAGAACTATATACTGTAATAAAAACTCATTTCATATTGATAGAACTTTATACTGTAATAAAACTCATTTCATATTGATAGAACTATATACTGTAATAAAACTCATTTTATATTAATAGAACTATATACTGTAATAAAAACTCATTTCATATTGATAGAACTTTATACTGTAATAAAACTCATTTCATATTGATAGAACTATATACTGTAATAAAAACTCATTTTATATTAATAGAACTATATACTGTAATAAAAACTCATTTCATATTGACAGAACTTTATACTGTAACCAAAACTTATTTCATATTGATAGAACTATATACTGTAATAAAACTCATTTCATATTTATAGAACTTTATACTGTAATAAAACTCATTTCATATGGATAGAACTTTATACTGTAATAAAACTCATTTCATATGGATAGAACTACACTTTGATAAAAACTCATTTCATGTTGTAACGCAGCAAAATCTCGTATCGGCATACGGCTTTTCCATTCTTGTTCGGGATCATGATGCAGTTCTCGCAGATATTGCGGGGCAAGTTGATGACTGCCCAGTGCCCACAAGACAGTCGGGCCATATCATCGTATAGATGTATCCTACTTAATATGCCATACGTCCTGGGTTTTCAACTGACTTTTTTCAAGCATCCACGATTACGTCTGAGGAAATTACAATGTCATCTAAATTGAGAAGTCATCGAATACCTCGGTGCATGATAAAGTCACAGTATCATATGCACTTCAACAAATTGATTCTTCAACATCAATAGAAAGTTCTTTTTAATTTAGTACTGTTTTAGTATTATAAGTCCTTTCTTTTTTAAAAATCATTATTCAATAATTCTATAATGTATATCGAATCAACACATATTAACCATTCATAAAATTGTATAAATAATTTTATTTTATTTTTTTCTTTCCTTTTGAGTTTTTTAAATTATGTTTTGTTGATAACCCTATTTGTTATTTTAAAGAAGAAAGAACAAAATGATTTTTTTAAGGTTATTCATTTTGTTAGACTAGATCTTAAGTCGATACAAAACAAACAAATTAAATACTTGAAGTTCGCTCGTCAATAATTGAAATACTGCACTCGTTTTAATGTTAAGAAGAGAAAAAAATAATAATCCTTTAAAGCATCTTAACAAATTCTTGTGAAATATTTCAACAGGTCGACATGACAATGAGAAAGACGATAATACAAGTTATTTTTAAGGAAATCTATTCATCTAAATATTATTTTGCCATTTAACCCCAATAAAAACACCAATTCCAGTTCGTCTACAATTTGATTAAATGTGGAAAATCCTGAAACTTTTAGACACATCACATGGTTAACAGTTATGATATTTTAATGAAAGTTATATAAAGAAATGTAACTGCAAACAGTACTGTTTTTGGCCTTCTGGGCATTATCATTGTGGTGCCGATACTTGAGTTGAAATGACATTTAGATAAAGAAACATATAAAGATGTATGGGTGATATCAGACATATATATTATATTGTGACGGAAACGACAATCAAGTTCATTATAAAGTTGATCTTTCTTCTCACAATCAATAAAGTTATAGTTGATTCAAACCAAATTCTTGTATTTTCTAGGTCAGTGCAGGAAGAACCTCTCAGAGTCAATATTAGAGTCAAATATTGTTCATGTCTGTTTATAATAGCTTGGATGAAATTTCACAAAAACAGCTGTGAAAATTGTGTTTTATAATACAAAAATTGTTTAAAAATGTATTATGCCAAATTTATTTGAAAAATTGTAGGTCAGATTTAGAACCAACATTTCTTTTCTCTTGCATGTTATTGTAACTGAATTCAAGCTAGAATTTGCTAGACCAAACAATAAACTTGGGACTCAACCTATGAAAAAAATAAACGAAATTTACTATAGTAATTTGTAGTCAGACAGAGTAGCTATAATTATTGTCAGATATCTCAGTCCTATAGTAACTATAATTATCGTCAGATATCTCAGTCCTAGTAAATATAATTATTATCAGATATCTCAGTCCTAATAAGTATAGGTTAATGGCCGAAAGCAGTCCAATAAGTTCAATAATGATCGTAACACAAGGACCGAAGGTCCGCGTGTTACGTCATTATTGAACGCATTGGACTGCTTGAGGACCATTAACCTACTTAAAATACAGATTAACCAAAAAACAGCTCAGCCGTAAATTCATGCGTCCCCCATCACTATGTCATTATACCTACTCTAACAAGAACTCAGTCACGTGCATTATTATAGGTCACACGAGATAAACTCACGTGCCATAACACACAATTGCAGATTAACTCTCGAGATGTTTGGATTGGATTTATAAATATTCTTGATCAGGTAAATTATTGTAGTTTTTTATTGCCCCACTTTTCATTTTAATCTTTAAACGATCGTAATGTACATATGGTATGCCTATATTGTTTTTCGTCGTCTTCGTTGTCGACAATGATTAATGCATTGTATTTCGAATTTCGAACATAACAAAGTTTACTTTGAGATTTCACACTACTGCTACTGTTAGCCTTAGAATGTCTTTGCTTTAATAACGAATATAATTTTTGTAAGTTTACATTAATTGGAAATGTATTTCTCTCTTAGAAATTTCAATCAGAAAAGGTCACAATGTTTAACTGAAAATTGTCCTCTGTAAAAACAAACTTTTAAGACATAAATTGTGTTTTTTTATTTTGGCGGAAAAAAAGGAAATAGTTTCAAGACTTCAGAAACCACAAGTTTCGTTTTACAAGTCAATTCTGTGCAGTTTGGTACACTGCGGCAAAACGCACCCACCGTTCATGTTTTTGAAGCCAAAAGATATAGTGAGCAAAATCAATCAGAAACAGGTCACCAAATCACCAAAAGTGAGCATTATTCAATCAGTTTATGATGTCACAGCGGTCCAAAATTTGCCGCCATTTTGAAAAAATAATGTACTCTTGGCAAAATGCCCGTACCAATAAGTTAAATATTGGACCGTCAAGAACAAAGGGTGACGTCACATCTGTATTTTAACTATAGTTATTATCAGATATCTCAGTCCTAGTAACTATAATTATTATCAGATATCTCAGTCCTAATACTTATAATTATTGTCAGAAATCTCAGTCCTAGTAACTATAGTTATTGTCAGATATCTCAGTCCTAGTAACTATAATTATTATCAGATATCTCAGTCCTAGTAACTATAGTTATTATCAGATACCTCAGTCCTAGTAACTATAATTATTGTCAGATACCTCAGTCCTAGTAACTATAATTATTGTCAGATATCTCAGTCCTAGTAACTATAGTTATTATCAGATATCTCAGTCCTAGTAACTATAATTATTGTCAGATATCTCAGACATAGTAACTATAATTATTGTCAGATATCTCAGTCCTAGTAACTATAATTATTATCAGATATCTCAGTTCTAGTAACTATAGTTATTGTCAGATATCTCAGTCCTAGTAACTATAATTATTATCAGATATCTCAGTCATAGTAACTATAGTTATTATCAGATATCTCAGTTCTAGTAACTATAGTTATTATCAGATATCTCAGTCCTAGTAACTATAATTATTGTCAGATATCTCAGTCCTAGTAACTATAATTATTATCAGATATCTCAGTCCTAGTAACTATAATTATTATCAGATATCTCAGTTCTAGTAACTATAGTTATTGTCAGATATCTCAGACATAGTAACTATAATTATTGTCAGATATCTCAGTCCTAGTAACTATAGTTATTGTCAGATATCTCAGATCTAGTAACTATAATTATTATCAGATATCTCAGTCATAGTAGCTATAATTATTGTCAGATATCTCAGTCCTAGTAACTATAATTATTATCAGATATCTCAGTCCTAATAACTATAATTATTATCAGATATCTCAGTCCTAGTAACTATAATTATTGTCAGATATCTCAGTCCTAGTAACTATAATTATTGTCAGATATCTCAGTCCTAGTAACTATAGTTATTATCAGATATCTCAGTCCTAGTAACTATAATTATTGTCAGATATCTCAGTCATAGTAGCTATAATTATTGTCAGATATCTCAGTCCTAGTAACTATAGTTATTGTCAGATATCTCTGTCCTAGTAACTATAATTATTATCAGATATCTCAGTCCTAGTAACTATAATTATTGTCAGGTATCTCAGTCATAGTAGCTATAGTTATTATCAGATATCTCAGTTCTAGTATCTATAGTTATTATCAGATATCTCAGTCAAAGTAACTATAGTTATTATCAGATATCTCAGTTCTAGTAACTATAATTATTATCAGATATCTCAGTCATAGTAGCTATAATTATTGTCAGATATCTCAGTCCTAGTAACTATAATTATTGTCAGATATCTCAGTCCTAGTAACTATAATTATTATCAGATATCTCAGTCCTAGTAACTATAATTATTGTCAGGTATCTCAGTCATAGTAGCTATAGTTATTATCAGATATCTCAGTTCTAGTATCTATAGTTATTATCAGATATCTCAGTCAAAGTAACTATAGTTATTATCAGATATCTCAGTTCTAGTAACTATAATTATTATCAGATATCTCAGTCATAGTAGCTATAATTATTGTCAGATATCTCAGTCCTAGTAACTATAATTATTGTCAGATATCTCAGTCCTAGTAACTATAATTATTATCAGATATCTCAGTCCTAGTAACTATAGTTATTGTCAGATATCTCAGACATAGTAACTATAGTTATTGTCAGATATCTCAGTCCTAGTAACTATAATTATTGTCAGATATCTCAGTCCTAGTAACTATAGTTATTATCAGATATCTCAGTCCTAGTAACTATAATTATTGTCAGATATCTCAGTCCTAGTAACTATAATTATTGTCAGATATCTCAGTCCTAGTAACTATAGTTATTATCAGATATCCCAGTCATAGTAACTGTAATTATTGTCAGATATCTCAGTCCTAGTAACTATAATTATTGTCAGATATCTCAGTCATAGTAACTATAATTATTGTCAGATACCTCAGTCCTAGTAACTATAATTATTTTCAGATATCTCAGTCCTAGTAACTATAATTATTGTCAGATATCTCAGACATAGTAACTATAATTATTGTCAGATATCTCAGTCCTAGTAACTATAATTATTGTCAGATATCTCAGTCCTAGTAACTATAATTATTATCAGATATCTCAGTCCTGGTAACTATAATTATTGTCAGATATCTCAGTCCTAGTAACTATAATTATTATCAGATATCTCAGTCCTAGTAACTATAATTATTGTCAGATATCTCAGTTCTAGTAACTATAATTATTATCAGATATCTCAGTCCTTGTAACTATAATTATTGTCAGATATCTCAGTCCTAGTAACTATAATTATTGTCAGATATCTCAGTCCTAGTAACTATAATTATTGTCAGATATCTCAGTCCTAGTAACTATAATTATTGTCAGATATCTCAGTCCTAGTAACTATAATTATTATCAGATATCTCAGTTCTAGTAACTATAGTTATTGTCAGATATCTCAGATCTAGTAAGTATAGTTATTGTCAGATATCTCAGTCCTAGTAACTATAATTATTATAAGATATCTCAGTCCTAGTAACTATAATTATTGTCAGATATCTCAGTCATAGTAGCTATAGTTATTATCAGATATCTCAGTCATAGTAGCTATAATTATTGTCAGATATCTCAGTCCTAGTAACTATAATTATTGTCAGATATCTCAGTCCTAGTAACTATAATTATTGTCAGATATCTCAGACATAGTAACTATAATTATTGTCAGATATCTCAGTCCTAGTAACTATAGTTATTGTCAGATATCTCAGTCCTAGTAACTATAGTTATTGTCAGATATCTCAGTCCTAGTAACTATAATTATTGTCAGATATCTCAGTCCTAGTAACTATAATTATTGTCAGATATCTCAGTCCTAGTAACTATTAATATTATTAGATATCTCAGTCCTAGTAACTATAATTATTGTCAGATATCTCAGACATTGTAACTATAATTATTGTCAGATATCTCAGTCCTAGTAACTATAATTATTATCAGATATCTCAGTTCTAGTAACTATAATTATTATCAGATATCTCAGTTCTAGTAACTATAATTATTGTCAGATATCTCAGTCCTAATAACTATAATTATTGTCAGATATCTCAGTCATAGTAACTATAATTATTGTCAGATATCTCAGTCATAGTAGCTATAATTATTGTCAGATATCTCAGTCCTAGTAACTATAGTTATTATCAGATATCTCAGTCAAAGTAACTATAGTTATTATCAGATATCTCAGTTCTAGTAACTATAATTATTATCAGATATCTCAGTCATAGTAGCTATAATTATTGTCAGATATCTCAGTCCTAGTAACTATAATTATTGTCAGATATCTCAGTCCTAGTAACTATAATTATTGTCAGATATCTCAGTCCTAGTAACTATAATTATTGTCAGATATCTCAGTCCTAGTAACTATAATTATTATAAGATATCTCAGTCCTAGTAACTATAATTATTGTCAGATATCTCAGACATAGTAACTATAATTATTATCAGATATCTCAGTCCTTGTAACTATAATTATTATCAGATATCTCAGTTCTAGTAACTATAGTTATTGTCAGATATCTCAGTCCTAGTAACTATAGTTATTATCAGATATCTCAGTTCTAGTAACTATAATTATTGTCAGATATCTCAGTCCTAGTAGCTATAATTATTGTCAGATATCTCAGTCAAAGTAACTATAGTTATTATCAGATATCTCAGTTCTAGTAACTATAATTATTATCAGATATCTCAGTCCTAGTAACTATAATTATTGTCAGATATCTCAGTCATAGTAGCTATAATTATTGTCAGATATCTCAGTCCTAGTAACTATAATTATTGTCAGATATCTCAGTCCTAGTAACTATAATTATTGTCAGATACCTCAGTCCTAGTAACTATAATTATTGTCAGATACCTCAGTCCTAGTAACTATAATTATTGTCAGATATCTCAGTCCTAGTAACTATAGTTATTATCAGATATCTCAGTCCTAGTAACTATAATTATTGTCAGATATCTCAGACATAGTAACTATAATTATTGTCAGATATCTCAGTCCTAGTAACTATAATTATTATCAGATATCTCAGTTCTAGTAACTATAGTTATTGTCAGATATCTCAGTCCTAGTAACTATAATTATTATCAGATATCTCAGTCATAGTAACTATAGTTATTATCAGATATCTCAGTTCTAGTAACTATAGTTATTATCAGATATCTCAGTCCTAGTAACTATAATTATTGTCAGATATCTCAGTCCTAGTAACTATAATTATTATCAGATATCTCAGTCCTAGTAACTATAATTATTATCAGATATCTCAGTTCTAGTAACTATAGTTATTGTCAGATATCTCAGACATAGTAACTATAATTATTGTCAGATATCTCAGTCCTAGTAACTATAATTATTATCAGATATCTCAGTCCTAGTAACTATAATTATTGTCAGATATCTCAGACATTGTAACTATAATTATTGTCAGATATCTCAGTCCTAGTAACTATAATTATTATCAGATATCTCAGTTCTAGTAACTATAATTATTATCAGATATCTCAGTTCTAGTAACTATAATTATTGTCAGATATCTCAGTCCTAATAACTATAATTATTGTCAGATATCTCAGTCCTAGTAACTATAATTATTGTCAGATATCTCAGTCATAGTAGCTATAATTATTGTCAGATATCTCAGTCCAAGTAACTATAGTTATTGTCAGATATCTCAGTCCTAGTAACTATAATTATTATCAGATATCTCAGTCCTAGTAACTATAATTATTGTCAGATATCTCAGTTCTAGTATCTATAATTATTATCAGATATCTCAGTCCTAATAACTATAGTTATTGTCAGATATCTCAGATCTAGTAACTATAATTATTATCAGATATCTCAGTCATAGTAGCTATAATTATTGTCAGATATCTCAGTCCTAGTAACTATAATTATTATCAGATATCTCAGTCCTAATAACTATAATTATTATCAGATATCTCAGTCCTAGTAACTATAATTATTGTCAGATATCTCAGTCCTAGTAACTATAATTATTGTCAGATATCTCAGTCCTAGTAACTATAGTTATTATCAGATATCTCAGTCCTAGTAACTATAATTATTGTCAGATATCTCAGTCATAGTAGCTATAATTATTGTCAGATATCTCAGTCCTAGTAACTATAGTTATTGTCAGATATCTCTGTCCTAGTAACTATAATTATTATCAGATATCTCAGTCCTAGTAACTATAATTATTGTCAGGTATCTCAGTCATAGTAGCTATAGTTATTATCAGATATCTCAGTTCTAGTATCTATAGTTATTATCAGATATCTCAGTCAAAGTAACTATAGTTATTATCAGATATCTCAGTTCTAGTAACTATAATTATTATCAGATATCTCAGTCATAGTAGCTATAATTATTGTCAGATATCTCAGTCCTAGTAACTATAATTATTGTCAGATATCTCAGTCCTAGTAACTATAATTATTATCAGATATCTCAGTCCTAGTAACTATAGTTATTGTCAGATATCTCAGACATAGTAACTATAGTTATTGTCAGATATCTCAGTCCTAGTAACTATAATTATTGTCAGATATCTCAGTCCTAGTAACTATAGTTATTATCAGATATCTCAGTCCTAGTAACTATAATTATTGTCAGATATCTCAGTCCTAGTAACTATAATTATTGTCAGATATCTCAGTCCTAGTAACTATAGTTATTATCAGATATCTCAGTCATAGTAACTGTAATTATTGTCAGATATCTCAGTCCTAGTAACTATAATTATTGTCAGATATCTCAGTCATAGTAACTATAATTATTGTCAGATACCTCAGTCCTAGTAACTATAATTATTTTCAGATATCTCAGTCCTAGTAACTATAATTATTGTCAGATATCTCAGACATAGTAACTATAATTATTGTCAGATATCTCAGTCCTAGTAACTATAATTATTGTCAGATATCTCAGTCCTAGTAACTATAATTATTATCAGATATCTCAGTCCTGGTAACTATAATTATTGTCAGATATCTCAGTCCTAGTAACTATAATTATTATCAGATATCTCAGTCCTAGTAACTATAATTATTGTCAGATATCTCAGTTCTAGTAACTATAATTATTATCAGATATCTCAGTCCTTGTAACTATAATTATTGTCAGATATCTCAGTCCTAGTAACTATAATTATTGTCAGATATCTCAGTCCTAGTAACTATAATTATTGTCAGATATCTCAGTCCTAGTAACTATAATTATTGTCAGATATCTCAGTCCTAGTAACTATAATTATTATCAGATATCTCAGTTCTAGTAACTATAGTTATTGTCAGATATCTCAGATCTAGTAAGTATAGTTATTGTCAGATATCTCAGTCCTAGTAACTATAATTATTATAAGATATCTCAGTCCTAGTAACTATAATTATTGTCAGATATCTCAGTCATAGTAGCTATAGTTATTATCAGATATCTCAGTCATAGTAGCTATAATTATTGTCAGATATCTCAGTCCTAGTAACTATAATTATTGTCAGATATCTCAGTCCTAGTAACTATAATTATTGTCAGATATCTCAGACATAGTAACTATAATTATTGTCAGATATCTCAGTCCTAGTAACTATAGTTATTGTCAGATATCTCAGTCCTAGTAACTATAGTTATTGTCAGATATCTCAGTCCTAGTAACTATAATTATTGTCAGATATCTCAGTCCTAGTAACTATAATTATTGTCAGATATCTCAGTCCTAGTAACTATTAATATTATTAGATATCTCAGTCCTAGTAACTATAATTATTGTCAGATATCTCAGACATTGTAACTATAATTATTGTCAGATATCTCAGTCCTAGTAACTATAATTATTATCAGATATCTCAGTTCTAGTAACTATAATTATTATCAGATATCTCAGTTCTAGTAACTATAATTATTGTCAGATATCTCAGTCCTAATAACTATAATTATTGTCAGATATCTCAGTCATAGTAACTATAATTATTGTCAGATATCTCAGTCATAGTAGCTATAATTATTGTCAGATATCTCAGTCCTAGTAACTATAGTTATTATCAGATATCTCAGTCAAAGTAACTATAGTTATTATCAGATATCTCAGTTCTAGTAACTATAATTATTATCAGATATCTCAGTCATAGTAGCTATAATTATTGTCAGATATCTCAGTCCTAGTAACTATAATTATTGTCAGATATCTCAGTCCTAGTAACTATAATTATTGTCAGATATCTCAGTCCTAGTAACTATAATTATTGTCAGATATCTCAGTCCTAGTAACTATAATTATTATAAGATATCTCAGTCCTAGTAACTATAATTATTGTCAGATATCTCAGTCATAGTAGCTATAGTTATTATCAGATATCTCAGTCATAGTAGCTATAATTATTGTCAGATATCTCAGTCCTAGTAACTATAATTATTGTCAGATATCTCAGTCCTAGTAACTATAATTATTGTCAGATATCTCAGACATAGTAACTATAATTATTGTCAGATATCTCAGTCCTAGTAACTATAGTTATTGTCAGATATCTCAGTCCTAGTAACTATAGTTATTGTCAGATATCTCAGTCCTAGTAACTATAATTATTGTCAGATATCTCAGTCCTAGTAACTATAATTATTGTCAGATATCTCAGTCCTAGTAACTATTAATATTATTAGATATCTCAGTCCTAGTAACTATAATTATTGTCAGATATCTCAGACATTGTAACTATAATTATTGTCAGATATCTCAGTCCTAGTAACTATAATTATTATCAGATATCTCAGTTCTAGTAACTATAATTATTATCAGATATCTCAGTTCTAGTAACTATAATTATTGTCAGATATCTCAGTCCTAATAACTATAATTATTGTCAGATATCTCAGTCATAGTAACTATAATTATTGTCAGATATCTCAGTCATAGTAGCTATAATTATTGTCAGATATCTCAGTCCTAGTAACTATAGTTATTGTCAGATATCTCAGTCCTAGTAACTATAATTATTATCAGATATCTCAGTCCTAGTAACTATAATTATTGTCAGATATCTCAGTTCTAGTATCTATAATTATTATCAGATATCTCAGTCCTAATAACTATAGTTATTGTCAGATATCTCAGATCTAGTAACTATAATTATTATCAGATATCTCAGTCATAGTAGCTATAATTATTGTCAGATATCTCAGTCCTAGTAACTATAATTATTATCAGATATCTCAGTCCTAATAACTATAATTATTATCAGATATCTCAGTCCTAGTAACTATAATTATTGTCAGATATCTCAGTCCTAGTAACTATAATTATTGTCAGATATCTCAGTCCTAGTAACTATAGTTATTATCAGATATCTCAGTCCTAGTAACTATAATTATTGTCAGATATCTCAGCCATAGTAGCTATAATTATTGTCAGATATCTCAGTCCTAGTAACTATAGTTATTGTCAGATATCTCTGTCCTAGTAACTATAATTATTATCAGATATCTCAGTCCTAGTAACTATAATTATTGTCAGGTATCTCAGTCATAGTAGCTATAGTTATTATCAGATATCTCAGTCCTAGTAGCTATAATTATTATCAGATATCTCAGTCCTAGTAACTATAATTATTGTCAGATATCTCAGTTCTAGTATCTATAGTTATTATCAGATATCTCAGTCCTAGTAACTATAGTTATTATCAGATATCTCAGTTCTAGTAACTATAATTATTATCAGATATCTCAGTCATAGTAGCTATAATTATTGTCAGATATCTCAGTCCTAGTAACTATAATTATTGTCAGATATCTCAGTCCTAGTAACTATAATTATTATCAGATATCTCAGTCCTAGTAACTATAGTTATTGTCAGATATCTCAGACATAGTAACTATAGTTATTGTCAGATATCTCAGTCCTAGTAACTATAATTATTGTCAGATATCTCAGTCCTAGTAACTATAGTTATTATCAGATATCTCAGTCCTAGTAACTATAATTATTATCAGATATCTCAGTCCTAGTAACTATAATTATTGTCAGATATCTCAGTCCTAGTAACTATAGTTATTATCAGATATCTCAGTCATAGTAACTGTAATTATTGTCAGATATCTCAGTCCTAGTAACTATAATTATTGTCAGATATCTCAGTCATAGTAACTATAATTATTGTCAGATATCTCAGTCCTAGTAACTATAATTATTGTCAGATATCTCAGTCCTAGTAACTATAGTTATTATCAGATATCTCAGTCCTAGTAACTATAGTTATTGTCAGATATCTCAGTCATAGTAGCTATAATTATTGTCAGATATCTCAGTCCTAATAACTATAGTTATTATCAGATATCTCAGTTCTAGTAACTATAATTATTATCAGATATCTCAGTCCTAGTAAGTATAATTATTGTCAGATATCTATGTCATAGTAACTATAATTATTATCAGATATCTCAGTCCTAGTAACTATTATTATTGTCAGATATCTCAGTCCTAGTAACTATAATTATTATCAGATATCTCAGTTCTAGTAACTATAATTATTGTCAGATATCTCAGTTCTAGTAACTATAGTTATTATCAGATATCTCAGTCCTTATTACTATAATTATAGTCAGATATCTCAGTCCTAGTAACTATAATTATTGTCAGATATCTCAGTTCTAGTAACTATAGTTATTATCAGATATCTCAGTTCTATAGTAACTATTATTATTGTCAGGTAGCTCAGTCCTTCTAAAACTGTCTCAAGGACATCTTTACGCCAAGATTTTTTCTCTGGGAATCACTTCCTGCTTTTTACTTCAGATGTGAATCATTAGAATCAATGAATGCTATGTATTATTAATATTGATAATATTATCACGACCTTCAACTGTGATCACTTTTCATTCCAGTGATAATATTTGTTGGCATACCTTCATCAAAGCTTACACCTTGAATAGTTTAACTACAAACATGATACCACTCTCAAAACATTGCGGTCAATGTAACACTGGTCTAACTAGAAATGCCTTAGATTCCGTGCCAATAATCCATTTACAAAACGATTTGAAGTATTTATTACCTTTTGTTTAAGATGATCTTCGTCAATACATTTGACCTTGTAAAGTAATTTTCTTTGTAGAATTCCAGATTGATGTCTATGTAATGTTCGAGGTGACCAAGTATGTTTCACCTGTTACAACTGACAGAAAGCGGGCCAATACTAAGGGCAGTGAACTTATTGTGTGTCAAAGTATTCGTATATAAAATACTGAAATTTGGATAATACAAGGCAATGAATGGTACAAGGCAATAAGTCGACTCATAAATAAAACGAAATATTTAAAAAATTGATTTTTTTACAATGAGATTTGCCTTGTCTTTTTTTCTCCCAAATGTTATCATCGTAATGCGATTTCCACACATAGAAAGTTTTCTGTTATGCAATCATATTTCATGACGGCATGAGGAATTACTGGAACCACAGACGTCTGATTGAAAATTAGAATGGTGAAAAATGATGCTATTAGTGTTTCACGATGGATTTCCTTATTGTGGGACTTTGCTTCAGTTGGTTTTCAAAATGTTTCCTTTTTTTTCGTTTTCCCCAAAGAGCACACAGCCTAAACTGCAACAGCTGTAGTCAACTTTTGACATCTGTACAACTTAGATTTAGGCGAGGTACTGCTTAAATATAAATTGGAACATTTTTGCAAAAGTGCAAATTGCACATTGCACCCTGAGTAAAAACAGGTTTTTTGACCCTGGAAGGCACATTTTTGGGCCGATTTTGCTCGGGTTTTAATTTTTGGAATCTGTGACTAAATTCCGATGAACTCTGAGTTCAAAAAATTAAAATATCGGAAATTCGTACCACACATTTTTTCATCGAATTTCGATTTTTTTTTACATTTTATCAATTTTTGTCAGATTGATCTGCTATTTTAATAAAAAAAAGTTTTATCAGAAATGTTAATCAAGTGACGTAGTCGAAATTTTTACTTCACTTCCGGTTTGAATTGAAAATCGATTTAAAGTTCCGGTTGAATAACTTCCGGTGAAATTTAAATATTTCAACGAAATTATGCTGATGGGTAGCCAAAGTAATTCTATGGCCGATTTTTAAATAAAATTTCACCCACAAGTGGAACTTTGGCCGCCATTTTGATTTTCCTGAAACATTTCGATTTTTATTCAGCCAATTTGGCTGAACCGAATTTCAGAATTTTGGTGTCAAATGAAAGAACATATAAATTGGAGAAAATTCCTGGAAGTGAATTTTTGAATTTCGAATTTGTTTTTTTGCAACTTCCAGTTCAATTTTTGAAGGCTCATATCTCGTGACCTTGACCTTGACCTTGAGTAGGTCAAAGGTCATCGACCTTGGCTACCAGACGATACTTTAATATTTGACCTCCGATATCAACTTCCGGTTTTATAGCTATCCGAAAACAACAAAATTTACAACTTTGGACTGCTCTGGCATGTGACCTAATTTATTAAGAGAGTTATTTTTTTCAGATTCTGAATGTGCTTTACGAGCTCTTTCGAACGATATATCACAGTTGATTGTAATTTAAAATTTGAATTTTTTATATTTTGCAATTTGGAAAACCTTTACCCGATTTTTCGAATATTTTGACTCTAATACATGCATAGTTTATGATCTATTAAGTTTAGAGGCTTTTTAAATTGGAACATAAGTGAACATACCCCATATAGATGTATCCATCACCAAAAATTTGACATGGGCGTGGCACATCCGGGTTAAATTTTAATTTTGTTTACATTTTGTTGTCTGGAAAAAATCCATATAGACTACATTTGTTTTAAAAAAAGCTTCTGTACACACCTCATTACTTGATCAAAATTATATCAAAATCTCAGAGGTGGTTTCGGCTTTATAGTTCAAAAAAGGGAACAAGGTTCATTAATTTCAAAATTTCCGGTTATAGATTTTGACCTTTTTTGACATTTATGATTGTATATTTCGTTAACCAATAGATGTAAAGGCTTAAAAATTTAATCATATTTAGATATTATTAATATAAATTAAGTCACATAAAAAAATCTGACGTGGGCGTGACACATCCTGGTAAAATTTTGTTTTTGTCAAAATTTTGTTTATCAAAAAAAATGGTAAAAATTTCATTTTTTTTTTCATAAAATGACCTTGCATACAGTTACAGCATTCTTTTATTTAGCTTATGTTAAAGGCTATTTAATTTCGGCTTTGTAGTTCAAAAAAGGGAACAAGGTTAAAAATAATGATTTTTTCCATTTTTGACCTTGACCTTTATTGACCTTGACTTTTCTAGGATCAAAGGTCATTGACATTGGCTGTTTATATATATATTCATATTTGATGTCTAACTTCAACTTTCGGTGTTATTACTTTATGCATTTTCAAAGATTATAAGTTTCAAAGACTTGTATCTCATGACTTTGACCTTCAGTAGGTTGAAGGTCATTGACATAAGGTTCTATCTGGTGCGTTCATATGTCACGTCTGGTGATTACTTCTGGTTTCACAACCATCCACAAAACACTAATTTTTAAAGTTTTCGACTTCTTTTGCACATGGGATTTTCGTCCAGGTTCCAGGGTTTTTTTAAATTCCCTTTATCAAATTTGCACATTTGCAAAGTCCCACTCTGTGCCACGTGTGGTTCTAGTTATTTTTTATTTTTGAAAATGAAAAAGCTAATTCTTATATGAATAGAAAGTAAAGGTGTTCTAATGACTTGGAAAATACCAGTTTTCTCACATGTATATAAGTAACTGATTATTAGCTAATTATACATGTATATTTACGATCGGTTTAAACAATTCTTTGCACATTCCAAAATGCCGCCTCGAGGCAATGAAAAGAACATTTAAATGCAAGGCCACTTCACTTTGGAATTCGTTACCCCAATCTCTTAAAATATCTTCAGAATTAAACCATTTTAAAAGTGGACTAAAGAAGGAACTGATGCCCAGTGAAGATTAAATGCCAATTATTTTCCTCCTATATTCCATCTTTACTTGCATTTACTATGTACCATTTTTTTTTTTTTTTTTTTTTTTTTTCATTTTTTTTTTTATCATTATATGCATTGCTCCTGTAATTTTATCAGTACATATTCTTATACCATGTTACTTTTCTCTTTAGTACTATAGAGAACTAGTAAGATATTCTCTTATATTACATGTAACCAGCACTTTTATACTCATCATTTTTGTCTCTCCTGTATATATATATATGTCAACATTTTTATACCATGTCACTATTGTCTAAGTATATATGTTATTTGTAGTTAGTATATTCCAGGTAAGATTACCTTTGGTAACTGGATTTCTAATAAAGATTTTATTATTATTATTATAGACATAACGTTTAAAAAAAAAACAATAAAAGGCACGAAAAATATAATACGAAACTGCAGTAATCTTTAGACATCTTTAAGAATTTATCTTATCAATATCATCACACCCCGAGCAAGCAACCACTGACATTTTTCTCGTTTGTGAAAAAGCCTATATAATGAAAAATTGATTGTCGCACAAAAATCTACATTTTAAAGGGTTAATTCGAGCCTTGAATATATGCAAATAGCCTTCAGAATCACTAGAACTGCACAAAAATCGCACAATTCCTTCAATAGAACCCGTACCTTTACATTTATCTTTCATTCTCTGCATTTGTGTTTTCTATAATATATGGCATAATCTTATTTTTGACTTTCAAACGTTCATAATTATGGATATTCAGGGATTTGAAGGCTTATATTTCAAGGGAGAGTTTGAGACATTATCAAAGATTAGCTAAAAAATTACAGGTTCTGAAACTAAAAGTCTTTTGGTCTTACTGTTAGTGAACATGATCCCTTTAACTACAAGAACAACCTAATTTTTGTTTTAAGGCATTAATTAAAAAAAAACTGATTCAAACTTCAAACGAATTGGGCATCCAAATTTTTATATTTTTTAGTTGAAGTTCTCAGAAAAAATAGCTTTAATCCATAGATAATCCATATGCATCCATAATTATTAGCATTTGAAAGTTATAATGCCCTAATACACATTAGCGATACCATGCAATATATAAAAAAAGTCATCTATAGAAATAGAAGGAGAAATGTCTAATTTAAGATATATTTGAAGGAAATACTCAATTTTCGTACATTTCTAGTGCTTCTGAAGGATACTTAAGTATATTCAAGACCCAAATCAACCAATAAAAATGAAGACTGGTCCCCTTTACCGTAAAATTAAAAATAGTTTTGGTGTTTTAGCACACATTTCTCATTTTGGTTTACAGTTTTCTTTAATTCGAGAAAATAAATCCTTAGAAAATTTGATTTATTCTTTAAAGGGTCATGTTCAACATTCGCTCGACAAATTGTGCTTTGTACAAATTGTTTCAGAAACAGGAATCTTTAAGCATATTTATGTGATATCCCGCCATAATATAGAAAAAAACATGTATAAAATATGAGTTTGAGATACAAATATGAAGGAATTGTCCATGCAGTTCTGATACTTTATGAATACTATTTACATATATTCAAGACACAAATGAACCACTATACTCCTTTAAATATATAGGTTACATTGTACAAATGTAAAATTTCAAATTGAAACAATGAAGCTCTGAAGTAGGGTTCTGTGCTAAATATAGAGCAGGAAATCTATTACTAGATGAGTTTTCTGTTGGTGACAAGGTGCTATATATATTAATTGTATCATATCTGTCAAAAAGTAATGAAGCATCACATTCCAGATTTGTTGGTAATGGCCGCCAAGTGGTAGTCAAACTTAGGACTGTATATAATACACCAAGTAATATTTGGTTAAACTGGAAAAACACATCAGAATTATAACAGACATTTGTAGATTTTATACATTCCGTTTCATATCCGCGGAGAACTTCTTCACAAACCATCTTTTGTGGGATTCTCAAGATCAGGACATACTTGTTATTTTTGGAACATTCCTTAAAGTGATATATTTTGCAAGAAAGAACATCGTGATGAGTCGTAATCAAATAAAGCAACTGAAATAAAGAAGGGAGATGAAAGACAAGACAACGAACTCAAGTTGTGAGGTATGTCAACATCTCATATTTTTATCGACGAGTGATATGTAACATTATTTGGTTATTGAGAGAACGAGATGTTACCGGGACATCTTGATTGTCTCAATATCTCTTCACATCTTCACTTTTTCTCAAATGAGATTCCTTGGGGCTATAGGTGAGATCTCAGTGCATAACGCACCGAAACACATGACATACACTACTTAAAATGATCATAATTTTAGTTCTTAAATCGATCAGTAGAGATTTACAATATATTCATGGACATAGTGAAATTACCTGGTGTCATAAATATACAACAAAATACCCGTATAATTTATATAACTACGTATGTATTGAAAAACTCTTAATATTTGTTGATAATAATAATAATAATAAACTCTTTATTTTACATTGGTCATAATTATGCCCAATACCACAAAGTGTCACGGCCCTGTCTCACATTCAGCCCATAGGGTCAAACATGGATACAATGAACTACATTGCTACACATATATATATTTTTTTCGAATCCAACTTAGTTGCTCGAAAACCTGACGTACTAACAAAATATATTTATCAGTCTATTGTTTGGGACATGGAAAATTGTAACAGTAATTTCCAATATAAAAACCGAAAGAGTTCCCATCAACGATTGTATAAATATTTGAAGGAACAGAGCAAAGCTAACTTTGTTTTAACAAAATAACAATACGTATTCAGAGAATTTTGGTTGCATCAAAAAAGTTAGGCTTTTTCATATAAAACGCACCTCGATTTGAAAGTATTGGCAAATGAAACATTATAAGAATTTTATTTTACAATTAAGTGAACTCCAATCGGATTAGTTAGAGCTTTGTACGGAAGTCTCTTTATATCTATAGAGCAAATCTTTATTGAAACGGTATCTGTTGCAATAATCCGTACTTAAATCGAAAATGCGTCACTTATGTCACTTGCATAGTTCACCCTGAAGTTAAAAACAAGTTTAAGTCTATTGTTTACATTCAATGATCAATAATGATTATTATTGTCGTCATCGTCTCGTTCACTTTAACCACAATCTTACAAACATGGTCGTTTTGAGAATGTGGTCGTCTTCTAGTAACCCATCATCACAGTAAATGACACTACAATCATCATGAACCTTTTCTGTAGATCATTCCAAATCATAATCATTGATCATATCTATGATAGTCATTGATCACTATCAACATCATTTGTCATTATTATACCATTACTGATCCTTACTATCACCATCATTGACCATTTATATCATCATCATTGACCATTGTTCTCATCATCATGACCATTACAATCATCATTGACCATTGTATCATTGGCCATTGCTATCCTTATCATTGGCCATTGCTATCATTATCATTGACCATTGCTATCATCATCATTGACCATTGCTATCCTTATAATAGACCATTGCTATCATCATCATTGACCATTGCTATCCTTATCATTGACCATTGCTATCATCATAATTGACCATTGCTATCATAATCATTGACCATTTATATCATCATTGCTATTATTCATCATCATTGACCATTGCTATCCTTATCATTCATCATCATTGACCATTGCTATCATTATCATAGACCATTGCTATCATCATCATTGACCATTGCTATCCTTATAATAGACCATTGCTATCATCATCATTGACCATTGCTATCCTTATCATTCATCATCATTGACCATTGCTATCATCATCATTGACCATTGTTATCCTTATCATTGACCATTTCTATCATCATCATTGACCATTGTTATCATCATCATTGACCATTGCTATCCTTATCATTGACCATTGCTACCATCATAATTGACCATTGCTATCATAATCATTGACCATTTATATCATCATCATTGACCATTGTTCTCATCATCATGACCATTACAATCATCATTGACCATTGCATCATTGACCATTGCTATCCTTATCATTGACCATTGCTATCATCATAATTGACCATTGCTATCATCATCATTGACCATTTATATCATCATCATTGACCATTTATATCATCATCATTGACCATTGTTATCCTTATTATTATCGACCATCGCTATCATCATCATTCATCATCATTGACCATTGCTATCATCATCATTGACCATTGCTATCATCATCATTGACCATTGCTCTCATCATTTATCTATACAATGATATTGACCATTACAATCATCATTAACCATTAATAATATCCTCATTGACCATTGCTATCATTATTATTGATCATCATCATGAACATTGTTACCATCATCATATAGCAATTATCGCCTTCATTAATTCCAAATTCATTATTTTCATTATTAATACGAATTATCAAAATCATGACACTCATCAGCATCATCAAAAAGATACACAGCTATTTTTACGTTATATTATATTAATTTGATTATAAAAAAATATAAGATTATTTTGACCTGAATTGATCAGGTTTAAATCATTATACATGTAGTTCATTATATATTTTCCATAAAGAAATTGCTAAGAAAAGTCTATATTAACTTCTGAACGTTGCCGTTTAAATCGATGACATTTCGGAATGTCTTGACTTTTTCGTTTGTACTTAGTCAACACTGCACATCTTTAAAACAATGCTATATGTTTAAAATCAATTGTAACAAACAACCTCTAAATAAACCTACAATAAGTTACATATTACAAGAAAAGTCTGATCTTAACAAGGCGATTTTCTCAATGTTTACAGAGCAACGTGACGACTGGGTTAAAATTCGATTACAAATAATACAATTCGTTTTATCCATTTCCTAAAGTGGTGTGACCGGGGATATCTCGATAGGGTAAAAACGACTTTTACGTAATTTTCAAATGCCTACTCAAAATATTGATTGAAATATATATCTTAATTATATACTCTCGTATGTATTCATTACTCCACCAATCCACTGTCCATCAATAGCTCGTGGTCACTCCAATGTTCTGTTCTTGAAGCGCTACTTTGGTAAAATAGTAAACAAGAAGCGTCACCGTGTGATTCAGTTTGTAGTATGGTATTGGGTAGGGGGTAAGCTTTCAATGATAACGGAACCGCGGTGGCCCAGTGAGTTAGACGCTTGCTCGCTAACCTGAAGCTTTAGGGTTCAATCTTGGCATGGGTCGAGATGATACCTTCGGATTTTTCAACCCGGTTTTCCCCTGTCAGTGATACAGGTTGTAGGGTCTGACATGGAAAAAGCGTCTAGTTGTTCGGATGGGACAATAAACCGAGGCCCCGTGTTCTACGGCCACAAGAAATACTATTCAACGATTGTATATTGAAGAGAATATTTCCATGTCTATCTAGTAGAGGAATTGAAATTTGACTAATTAATCGAGGAGAATTGAGATAGGCGATGGAAGTTCATTAAGATTAAAATCAACTGGAAATCAAGGTATAAAAACAAGGAAATCGAGTGAAAGAAATATAATTGATAGTTAATTCTAATACTCATTTTAATCAATTACATGTTATTACAAATATTGATAAATTGGTTCTTACTTCTTTTATCTTTGTAGATCAACAAGTTGATTTCAAAATGTTGTTCGATTTCCAATATTTCACTTTCGACTTAATTTATACCATTAAATCAATACCTCCCCATACTTATTCTAATTAGAATAGGTGAATCAGTGGCGTTTCTAAAAGGGGATGGGGGGGGGGGGGGTAGCGGCCACACCGAAAGTTAAAGAATATGAAACTTTTAATCTGATCAAGGTTTGGAAACTGTATGAGGTGTGGTCTTAAACCATTTTAATACTATACAAGAACGTGGATCTAATAGGGGACCCCCCTCCCCCCCCCATCTTGAATTTCAAAGGGTCTCCGCCCTCTCTCACACCAAATTTGATTGGTTGGTATAAGAAAGATTTGGTGAAAGAATAAAAAGAGGTCAGATGAAAGGAAGTCCCAACTACAAACTCAAATCCAGAAATATCTTTCTGAATGCACCAAATCGTTGACATTTTAATTTTTTTCCCTAGGGGATGGGGGGCTTTTTTCAGTGGCTTGCACCTTGAACTCTACAAATCCACGCCCTTGCTTTCAAACCAATTTTATTCAAAGCATTGGCGGTAAGGAAGGTGTAAACTGGGTCACGTGATGGCAAAGTCGATCTTTTTCTACGGGGAATGTACTTTATTTCAGAGTATTGCATTCTTCTTACCAAATAGTGCGATAATCTACTACTTTTCAGCGATTAACAAGATTGGGCTTTACAATGGCAGATACTGTTCAACTTTTACCGCCTGTCTCGCGTTCTGTTCTTACACTAAACTGACAAATAGACATACCACAAACAAAACGACATTGTTATAACAGCAACAAACACCAGTTAGCATGATTTAGTACCCAGTATTTAGTAAAGAAGCTAACTATTCAAGATCGAAGAGGTTACACTTCGAAATAGTCGCAAACTTTATTATCCTACCACATACCCATACACCAAAACATTTACCATGTCAACTAACCATGATATTAAATTAATAACACTATATGAGGGCTAGTTGCAAACGGTTAACGTGAAAGTTACTCGAACTCAAACTGTTGAGGCTTGGGACTAGTTAGAGACAGTGACGGACGGCGGAAACCTTCTGGCTGACACAGAGAATACAAATAAATATCAGACTGATGATTACTGATGAATGAGGATTAAAATTCAATTTTGAAAGATCTTGAGGTCGCAAGTCACTGTATCTAGCCATGAAAATGTTTTAAAAAGAGAATTAGAAAAGGAATACTACCTCTTAATAGGATTGATATAAAATTTACGTTCTAAAACTCGGTCAGTAAGAGTATATATTCATCAGTGAACTTACCTGGTGTCATCAAAAGACATCAGATTACCTATATACATACATGTAATCTGATAAATCAAAAAAAAAAATCCTTAAATATGATTATTAAAAAACGCTTACAAAATAGTTAAGCGTTTTTCAATATTAACCATTAATTTCATGGTTATGTTTAATAGTTGTATGGGTTTAATGGATTCTGTTTGTACTCTCTTGACATCGTTGATTGAAATGTATTGTCGTTGGCCTAAATTATTTGCTCATTTTAATAGGTGGTATCGCTTTAATTGTTGCAGAAAAGTACTTTGCAAAATTCTTTTTTCAACCCTTTGGAAATAAATTGTTGGTTGCAAAGAATTTTTCTAATGTGTAAATAACCCCTCTCCCCATTTTGTACACCCACCTGCCGCCGCCACTGGTTGGAGATACGATATTTATGTTATTTAGTGCTCAACTGCAGTGAAACCGTTCATTGGGCAAGGATATATGAGTATTTTTAAAGCTGTCTTATTTTACTAAAACATTACAGCTTTAACAGGATAGTCTCTTTAATCTAGTGCTTGTTACTGCCTATACCTCCACTATAAAATAATACCATCTTTCTTTGTTCTTCCCCGGTAGTAAAACCAAAGTCCAACACAAGTATAGCCCAGTTTTTGTTTTTCGATGTTTGTTGAAAGATTGGAGTCTTTGTGTACGTATTAAAACAGATCTATTTAGCTTAACCAAACTACGGAAATCGGATGTGACACCAATTTGGTCAGCGAGGATATTGTGGAGATTTAAAGAAATAGTAGTCAATTGGCAGTACACTGTCTTATATATGTTTATATATAGCCTCCAGAAGAACTAGAACTTCACAAAAAATCGCAATATTCCCTTCAATTTTATCCCTTCCTAGACATTTTTCTTTTATTTTCTGTACTTGTCTTTTCTATATATAACGCATAGTCTCGTTAAACGGTGATTCGTATTTTTGACTTTCAAACGCTCATTACTATGGCTACACAGGGATTTGAAGGCTTAAATTTTGAGGGAGAGCTGTGAACATTATTATGGATTAGAATAGCTTAAAAATTCCAGGTTCTGAGACAAAAACATTATTGATCGAACAGTTAGTGAACACAGTGCCTCGTCTAAGGAATTGTTACTGGGCGGCAGTTAATTGAACAGGCGAAGTTGAAAACTAGATCACCGAAAATGCAATCAGTGAAACAGACACAGGCCTGTAGCCTGCCAATACTTCTAGGGAGGCAAACGTCCAATCAAGGGGGGCAGTTTATCCCTTTCCTTTCCTTCCTTGAAAACGTGTGAATTGCCAAGTGGTGCCCTCTACTCTATTGATTGCTAACTTCATTGCTTCAAGGTTGTCCATAAAAAGCCTGGATATATGATTTTCTAAAGTCTGGGGACCCCCTCTAGAAAATTCAGAACAATGGACTTTCTGAAACGTTATTCTCGGTTGAATTAAAGGATTTGTTGTATAGGAAATGCAGGACCACAAGAAGAAATTTTGGGAACTAAAAGCCCATAAACACTTTTTCCAGACATTTTCTCACTAATTGAAGGTTTATTTGTATAGGGCCACCAGAAGGAAATTTTGAGAATTTTTCACCTGAAAACGCAAATTCCTGACATATTCCACCGAAATTATGGTTCAAGATTAATTGTATAGGGTCTGAGGGATCTATAGCGTAGACATAATTGTGAGAAATAGACTCCCACAATGCAATTTCCTGACCAACTTCAGACGCCTGGAAACGAAAATTCCTGACATTTCCCAGCAAATTTGAGGTTAAAGATTATTTGTATAGTAAAGCCTAGAAAATTTTGAAAACTAAACGCCTGTAAACGCAATTTCCTGACATTTTCTGACGAATATAAGGTACATATCAGGATTTCAAGGCCATCAGGGGAAAACTTTGAGAATGTGATGCCTGGAAACGCAACCTCCTGACATATTCCACCAAAATTAAAGTTCAAGATCATAAAATTTGTATAGGGTTTGAGCGACCTAGCCTAGAAATTTTGAGAAATAGATACCCACAATTGCAATATCCTAACGAACTTAAGGTTTAGACCCCTGGAAAACGCAAAATCCTGACATTTCCCACTGGATTTAAGGTTTAAGATTATTTGTGTATGGTCTGTGATCTCGTCTAGAAAATTTTGAGAGTTAGATGCCTGGAAACACAATTTTCTGACATTTCCCAGTTAATGTAAGATTCAAAATTTTTTGTCTCTTAGAAATTTTTGAGAATAAGATGCCTGTAAACGCTATTTGCTGACATTTAACGTCGAATTTAAGGCTCAGAATTATTTGTTCTATAAAAAAGACTTCCCCTGACTCAGTAAAAATGAATTAATGCATTAAAAAAAATATAACAATTGATATATTTTAAGGGGGCGGGGGGGGGGGGCAAGATTGTAATTAAGGGGGGCAAGATTGTAATTAAGGGGGGCAAACAACCCCCCCCCCCCACCCCCGCTTGGCTACGGGCCAATATGAAAACAACATATTATTCTTATTTCTGTTATGTTACGTTAGGTATATTTTACACTAAAGAATGTCGATTGCTAGGGATATTTTAACATTGAAGGACTGCCGACCGGGACTGACTTTTGTGTTCACTGGGCGGCAGAATACCGCCACTGCGCGGCATCGATGCCGCCTAGTCACAGTGTTAGTCGAGGCACTGAGTGAACATATCCCTTTAAGTATAAACATTAGGAAATTGATCTTATCTTTGAAATATTGAAAATATCAAAGAAGCGTTTTTGGCTGTATTAAATATTGTAACAAAAAGTCTGATTTGATTGTTGTGAACTACTATGAGAAAGACTGAACCTGTCTATAGTAGCCTACTAATAATACTGAAGTTCTAAAAAGGGATGCGTTTTATTTATTTATTACAACTTATATATTCAGTATTCCAGTATTCTAATTTTTTTAAATATCTTAAAGGAATAAAAGCAATATTGGGTAATTATGTATTTACCCAAATACATTGTATTTTTGTTGTCTCATCTCTTAAAGATATATTACAGTTTGATATAACATAATTTAATTATTTCCCTTCCAGGTTTTCTATTTGGCATTATCATTTTTTTGGCTTACGATCAAACAATTCACAATTTTGGCAAATCTAAATTCATAACACACTGTCAGGGGATGAGAAAACATCCTTCAAGCCGGTCTTGAGCATGGATAAATCCTACCTCCCCCTCCAATTTAGAATAAGAACATTAATGGAGTACATGCACTGACCTTTATTGATTTATTTTTTATTATTAACCAGTTGACTGTACATCATCTTGTGGTCATGTACTTGAAAATTAAATCATATTTTGTCCATCATTTTTTTCTTTTCTTTTTTTGTGAGACAGGACCGTATCACTCTTGGTATTGGGCCTAATTCTGACCCATGTAAAATAAAGAGTTTATTACTACCTCTTTGAATGTTCAAAAAATATTTCTAGGTAAATATAGGGGTATATATTCATTAAATATAATTAAAATTGGATTACATATCCTTTCGTTTTGTTTTTGGTTTTTAGACCCAAGCTTACTAAATTAGTGGCTAAAAAAAAACACACTTTGAAAAGCCGATCGAAACGAAATTTGGGTTTCATTTTAATTAGACTGCTTCAAATAAACATTATCCCCCCAAAAAAATGTCTTTACAGGTCAGGTTTGTGTTTTATGACATGGCACAAATCATTAGTCAAATTTCTAGAGTGGTACATTGTCACCTCGGTCATCCTACTGCTTTAATATAATAGATAAACGACACTTCATTCTAATGTATCTTAAAGGAAATCCGCTTGTATTTTAAAATAGCGATCATGCTGAAAATCAAATCTTTATCCCTTCCGCTATGTTAACCATATATTATCATTTTAATCCATCAAGATCTTTTAACCTTTTTTAGATTCTTTACCATTGAAATTTGTGAGCTTTGTGCATGGGGCCTCACGCATTGAAATCTCTTTTTAAGATGAAGTATTATGGTACATTACATAAAAATTAATCCACACACGATTACAATCAAAACCTCAGCCGCAATTTGATTGATATACATTTTTATTGAAGTCATTGAATATTTATGAATAGTGGCAAAGTAAAGCTGAATCTTCAGAATACAACCAATTTTGAATTAACTACGTTGGCTTAGTAAAGGGAAATAACTACAGAAACCTACTTTACATTATGAATGGACAATATAAACGTATAATTTAAAGATTATAATATTGACGTAGTTTAACGTTCATTAAGAATAAATATTGAGAACATTTCTTTTAAAAAAGTATAATAGAAAAATAACTGTTTAATGACCGTCACACTCGTGAAATGGATGTGAATGGTGCGGGTCATCAAAACTTAATCGCTGGAACCAAAGGTGTCTGATTGAAAATTGAAATGGTACAAATTTATGTTATAATTGTCCATGATACGCATACAAAGTTTACAAAACTATTTACAATCTTGTTAATGAACTGGAGATTGGGTTTTCATGCTGAAAAAATGTTACTGTTGGGCATGTATAATTTTATATATTTAAACAACTATAAACCTTTAATTATAACCAATTATATATAAAAGTAAATTATTGACAGTCTTAAATGGGAAGGGATGATTGAAATTCAGATGAACAGACATTACATTACTCTCTTCAACTAGAACAGTCATGTTTTAAATAGTATATAGTGGAATGATTAATAATTCAACAGCCATTTTCTCATGTATGTTCACTTAAAATCACACTTCTTTGTTGTTGTTCTTTAAATTCGGGTGAATTGAGTCAAGGTGACACACAACTTGTCTTTCACCACGGTCGCCACATTGGATCATCATAATTTATATCAGGATTAATATTTTCTTCATCCTGTTCGATAAAAACACCTTCATTCTCACAATCACTAATATTATCTGTTATTTTCTCATCATTCTTCAACATGTCACCTGAACTTGTCTTCTCTTCTTTCAATAATGTTACATTTCTAGAGACGCACTCTTGGTTATTTGAAACAACTTCCTTCAAAACACCAAATGCACGTTTTCTAGTTTCGCCGACTGAATGTTGAGTTGTTTGCATTGTTATACATTTATCTACCTCGTTACCTGGATGAACAGCCGAACAAGATTGAGCTAGCATGTCATTTGATACATGTTGACTGTGGTAACTAGAAGTGTTTTGCCTAGTTTCAGTCGTCATGTTTTCAGATGAACATTTTAAAATATCTGATTTAGCTGTTTTTGATTTGTTTGAATGTCGCCTTCTTTGTGATTCCATGTTTCTCAATCGATTAAGGTTATTCATTGTCATTATGTTAATGTCAGATGAAGCTTGAGTTTCTACAGTGCTTGACTTTTGGAGGCGACTACGAACACTAGATAAACAACCATGAAAAATATGTCTAACATCGCTTTCCGAAACTTTCATCGTCACCAAGAACGCCTGTATGCTTCTGATACATTCTAGGAAACCTCGAACATAATTCTGTTGAACGTTCAACTCTAAAATATAAAAGTTAATTGTAAACACACAGAGAAATAGCTCAGACAACAATGTTTGTAAATCTTATTCTTTATTTCTAAAGATAGACCTACTTCCAGATCATGCGCAGTTTCACTATTTCCTTCAACGCTCCTTACATTTTTACACAAAAGGAGTTTGATTTGATAAAAATTCGTACAAGAAAGACAATTATGTTAATCAACTCGTCTAAAGCATGACCAATTCGACAACAATATTTGTATAGTAGTTGACTCTACCATAGACACCGTCCGGTGTTTCGAAAAGAGTAGGCATAATTGATTGAGCGCACCTCTTACTAGTCAGATAAAACCTGCCGTTGAGCGGGTCAATAACCTCTTACCACTACCTTTATAAGTTTGCATCTCCGATAGGTAGAATTTCTCTGTTGATCAGATGTTCTTTTCTAAGACAAGACGAAATCATGTACTAGAGATATACATACCTGAGGTTCTATTCTGTTTGATATATTCTACTGTTCTTTCTAAAACTTCAGCCTTTTCTAGCTTGGCATTGACTGTGATCTACAAAACAAAATATTGCACTTTATAACAAGTGAAACATTAAACAAAAAGGGGGGGGGGGGAGTGCTCGGTTTTATATGGCTATTGTCTAGATATACAAATTAATATATTCGTTAAAAGCTACAGGCTGACACAAAATATATCAATGTTTTACATCTTTGCTTTCTATTTTGTGCATCCGTCAAGTGTCCCGAATATTTATCAATTATGATCATGTTTTATGTTAAAAGGTCAACTATTTTTTATGGATGAAGATATTATTTTCTTGGTAACAAAACAACATTGGTCAAAGTCTGCAACGAGTGACATAACAAACATGCACGAGATTTGACATCTGTGTGTCTTTATTTGCTTAATGTTTTGACATAAAATATATCATTAATAACTCTCCTGTGCTGAAAGTTTGAATGTTATCTCAAAGGAATGATTATTGATCAGAAAGATGTATTTGTAAAATCTATAGTTCGATTGTTTGGAGTGTTTGGATAATTCAAGTAAATTGAGTCAACCAGTGTTATAATAATAATAAAGGGTGTTACCTGACTGATAGAGGGGGTTATAAGTTTTTCTATTTCTTCTAAATAATAATTTATTCTGGCTCGTCTGTTTCTCTCTGCTACATGTTTTCTAGTCTGAAATACACAAGTAAATAGAATGGTTCATCTATAGCTTCATAGTCACGATTCCAGGAAATAGTATGTCTGTAAATTTTGGGAGGAATTTGAAAAACTGCTTATTTAACCTTTGCAGTCCGTATAAAGGATGACAGTCGATAGTTGAATTTTGAGCATCTTTACCTAATTCACTCCAAATAGCACTTTCAATGCGCGGGGGTGTGGGGGGGAGGGGGGGTGTCCTGATCAATCACAGAAAATTAGAACATAATATTCTTATTAATTCCAATTCCAATTCATATAGTTGTAAATTTATCAAAAGTGTACTAACCAAATTTTTATCATTTTCAGAATCGTTATGTCGTGGAATCTTCATCTTGCTGTACTTTAATTCTTTACCAATCTTAATCTTGTCTGTCTTGTCTATTTCTCTAGTGATAGTCTATACAATGTTAATTAAAAAAACTCAAAACTTTCCCAGCTGTATATCAACTTCTATTTATTATCAGCTGCCACGGATGTTATCAACCATTGCTATAACTAAAATGATGGTCACTGTTTAAAATTTGAATCTGAGTTAACTTCTATATGAACTCTGAAGTCAATGAAAATGGCTTCAACACAACCATGTGAACTAAGTCTTGATTTGATACTTATAAGATCGACCACAAAGATTTGAAACGATTTGAATACGTTCGACCATCTCATGTATTGTTGTAAATCACATCTTCCCCTATTCAGCTACATCATGGGTGGCTGCTTTCACCGTTTCATTGACTTTTAACTCCTCCCTTATTTTTGAACCACTATTAATGCAACGTTATACTACTTTAAGATCGTCTCGGTCGATTACTTTGATTGTCAGCAAGAAAAAATATATCACCTTCACTGATTATATGATGTGAGAAAGTTTCTCTTCCTTATTTAGGTTTTCAAATATATATTTATGGTCAAGTGCAGGTTCTTATGTAAGCTCATTAGTTTTGTGCACCATGTAGGGACCAAACAATTTCACAAAATGTTCAAATTGAATTTCATTTAAAGAAAGAAAGGAACAAAGAAACATCTATGTTTTACTAGGATAACAACTAAGGTTCCGTAAAACAGCTTTTCAAAAATATAAATTTAACTTGCATCAATACAAAACAAAGAATTTTCTTTTTCAAATATATTCCCAGAATAATTTTCACCAATGCCAAACTTGTAAGAATTAATATCGCTGATTCCAGTTTATGTCATTTTTGTAACAGTTCAGTAGAAACTACAGACCATCTTTTCATTTTTTGTCCTGAAACCCAATCACTTTGGAATGAAATCAACAACATATTTATATTCAATAACTTCAAAATACCACTTACTTCAAAAATAAAACATTTAGGAATTTTACACACAAGAAAACTTAGGTTCCGTTAGGATCCTTTTTCCCAGCTGGTCCTTGGCCAAACCTCTTGGCATTAATCTTTCCCGGATTATCTGTACCAATTTACAGTTGGGTGCAGAGGCGTTTCTGGGAATTTTTAGGTGGAGGGGCCGCGTTGGGGCCAAATAATTGTCGGGGGAGGGGGGGGGGGCACCTGCACATACCATGTGTATTTAACATTATACGAAACTTTCAAAGTGGGGGGGGGGGGGCAATCTAAATGGCCCCCCCGTAGAAACGCCACTGGTTGGGTGGACTGGAATCGAAAATGTTGTCAGAGTGTACAGTACTTTATTCAAGGTCATCGAACTTGCACACTCTGATCAAAAACCGAACTCTCAAACATAAGGACCACCATTTGGTCATATCTCATATCCAAGCAAATGACGTCATTTAGCCTATATATACCATTGAAAAAAAATCAACATTTTCGAAATTATATAGGCTACATGGGACGAACAGTATGCAAATTTACACAAATAGATTTACTAAGATACCATCCCCTAGTAGCCTATTAATCAGGGCACTGCTCTGGACTACACTCTTGATGGTCAAGAGGGTGGGTTCGTTTTGCCACATTGCCAAACTGGCCGCATTGTGCCCAACTGCACAAAAATGACTTGTAAAACGAAATTAAAGGTTTCTGAAGTTTTGAAACTACTTCCTGGCAAACCACCGGGTAAGTTTATGTATTTTATATTATGGTTCTGCTCGTATAAACTTGGTTATTTATTTTATTCGAGATTTTACCATAAAATTATAGTTCATGTTCCCTAAACAGGTCCAACTTATAAATAAAAGAAAATCGATGCAGGACATCAGATTAAAATATTTTATGGCCATACTGGATCCTATCAGAAATATTTTGTTTCTTTGTACTAGTCGTTTTTTGTGCAGTTGGGCAATGCGGCAAAACGAACCCAGCGTGATCAAGAGGATTATCTAGTTCTTGCATGGTACAATAAAGTACCAATGAGCTAATATTTTTTTATACTTATATTTCTCTGTGAAAACAAGTCTAGTAATAGACCTCATTATGAATAATGTCTATATTGGGGTACAGAGTCAGCGATAACGTAGCCTAAAGGTTTAACAAGAAAAGACTACTCTGTCACACCTTTCAGCCTATAAAGCGAATTGAGTAAGCGTAGTTGAATAGCTCCTTTTGGTACTAATCCGAATTCCGTGATAGATGTCTGTGCCTTATTTGTAGCCGAAGTACTAAATCACTACATAGATTTTTAGGCCTAATAATAGGAATCAGAGAACTGGAAGGATTTATTGAAAGTATAATGTAATATCAAATGATCAGAAAACCTCTTAGTAATATACCTCTAACGGTGATTTAAAACATTCTCTGTTTAATTGATCTTAAGGTGAAGAACCTTTCTAGTACCTTTCTACATTAAATTACTTCATCTTCTCTAATTGTGTTTAACGTCGTTTTATAATTAATGATCATCTTTTAAAACTTTTGTTTAATTTGCCGTTTTTTTAACATTTGATTAGTTCATAAAGAGAGATTTGTACGCCCACCATTGTTACAGAATCAAACAAATTCATCATCAAAGACGCCTGCGTTAGAAATTGAACGGTGATTAAAGATTGAATGACTAAAGAATTAAAGATATGAATAGAACTTCAATAAATGTAAATACAAACCTGATTTAAAAACAACAATTGAAATTTAATCGCTCATTGTTTACTTCAACAGACTGACTTTTTATCTTATTTTTTCAGCTCGGTAAGATTGCAGTTAGACTTCACATTGTCATTACACCTCCCATATTATTTGGTGAATACCGCTTTGCGTCCTTCAAACTACTTTTTGATAGAGATTGATTTAGATATTACGCACAAAGTAGCCAAATTTCCATGTATTTCTACACTTTAATTTCTAAAGTGGTTCTCAAAAGGTTTTCTTAATTTTGTAAATTTATAGGGGGCACTTAATTATAGCATCAATTTTAACCATTCCAATTTTTAATTTTTTCATACAAAGCTATTTATTTGGAATCGAATATTGAATTCTAAAGGAAATTTTCTAATAATGATAATAAAATCTTTATTAGGGTGAAAATTAGACCTGCATGGCCTTTTTGACCTTATAAGGAACTTTAAATAATAAAGTTAAAGTATTAAATTATAATACAAAGTAGCCTACAAAAGAACTAAAAAATACAAAAATACAATTACCCTCAAATAACTGTAATTAATTTTTTCATATTCTAAAGAGACAGTCTGCTTTTTCCTAGGTCAACAATTTTCTAAGCTCAAATTTGTGAAAGCTATAATACACTATTGATTTCATTAAGATTATTAGATAGCATGGAGCCAGTGGCGTCCACAAATTTCTGAAAAAAAAACCAGTTAAAATCAGACCCTAATTTCGTTCGTTGGTTTTTTGTTGTTTGTTTATAAATCGGATTTAAACAAAACGAACGAAATTAGGGTCTGATTTTAATTAGACTGAAAAAATCAAACTGTAGGAGTATCATAAAGACGTCCATGACGAAGGTGGTGTGCAATATAAAAAGGCAGGGACGCCATGGAAATTGTTTTCAACCACCCTGTAAACTATTGAGGTATAACGTTGCCAATATTGTCGATTGTGTTACAACGTAAAATACCAATGTCGTAATTACAAAATGCATTTGTCAAAGCTGCAAAGTACAATTGTCGATGTGTAAAAATGCAAAATGTATAAGTATACTCAACAATCCAATGAAATGTCACACGAATGCAGCTAACAATTTACTCTTTGCATTATGCATTTTGAATTAAGCACTTTTGCATTATACATTCTGCATTAGTCACTTTGCATTACGCACTCTGCATTATCAAACCTTGCAGAATAGACTTCTACACAATAGAACATATACCTTATATGGAATGATGACGTATATTCATTTGCATACGTAAAAAGCGGCGGAAATGTACGGAAATTGATTAATATGCATGCGCGTTGATACAAGTTCTTGACATTTAAAGATGGGTTCTCCTTAAAGATAAATATCTCTGTATTATTTCAAATTGAGTTATTGCTACCTGTATTGATTCAAGGGTGCTCATTGGTAGTCTGGTTTCTAGGGTGCCCCTCTAGAAAATTAAAAAAAATGAAACGTTATTTATTTCTAACGAATTTAAGGTTTATTTTTAAAGGGACTGAAATTGCAGAAAATGAAAATGAAGAAAATGTCAGGAATTGGACGCCTGGAAACACAATTCTGAAATTTCTATGGGACCTAACCTTGACAATTTTGAGTACTGGACGCCTGTAAGCGCATTTTCTCCCATCCCCATTCTGATACTTAAATTCAACGGGAAATGTCAGGAAATGTGTATGGGCATCTTATTCTCAATTTTGTAAGCAACATACCTGAGACCTTATATACAAATAATTCTAAATCTTAAATTCGGTGGGAGATGTCAATAATTTGAGTATCCAGGCGCCTTATTCTCAAAATTTTCTTCCGGTGATTCCACAACCCACAAGTTTGTCCGGAAATTTCATATTTTGTGGGCGTCTATTTCTCAACATTTTCAAGGCTAAATTCCTCAGAACCTATACAAATAATTTTGAACCTTAAATTCGGTGGAAAATGTCAGAAATTTGCATTTCCAGGTGTCTTATTCCTAACATTTTCTTCTTGTGATCCCCTATACAAATAAACCTTAAATTGGTCAGGAAAAAACGTTTCAGGGAGTTTCTTTTTAAATATTCTAGAGGGGGTTCCAAGACTCCACCCTTGAAGCAATACAGGTAGCAATAACTAAATAGAGTTTAACCACTGCAAAGCTTAAAAATTCATAAAGTTTTCGAGGACGTTTGCACCACCCCCCCCCCCCCCCCTCCCCCCTCCTCCATTTTTTAGAAGAACTTGGGCCTAGATATTCTATATTTAACATAATATTACAAATTATTAACTATCAATTTGAAATAATTCCCAAGACTCCAAATTTTAAATAATACGGAGATATTTATCTTTAAGGGAGAACTCGTCTTAAGTGTCAACAATGACATGTTTCAATGCGCATGCAAATTAATTAATTTCCGTACATTTCCGCCGTTTTTACGTATGCAAATGAATATACGTCATCATTCCATATAAGGTATATGTTCTATTGTGTAGAAGTCTATTCTGCAAGGTTTGATAATACAAAGTGCGTAATGCAAAGTGACTAATGCAGAATGTATAATGTAAAAGTGCCTAATGCAAAATGCATAATGCAAAGAGTAAATTGTTAGCTGCATTTCATCGGATTGTTGAGAATATTTATACATTTTGCATTTTTACACATCGACAATTGTACTTTGCAGCATTGACAAATGCATTTTGTAATTACGACATTGGTATTTTAACGTTGCGACACAATCGACAATATTGGCAACGTTATACCTCCATAGTAAACACTCTTTAAAGGGGAATGCACAGCAATATTTAAGGTCGATTTGGGCCTTGAATATATGCAAATAGCCTTGAGAAGTAGCCTATTACTAATGCACGAAAATCACAAAATTCCTTTAATTATATCCCCTACCTGAACTTTTATCCTTCATTTTCTGTATATGTGTTTTCTATAATACGCATAGTCTTACTAAACGGCGAGTCGTAATTTTGACTTTCAAACGGTGAAATTTATGGGTAGGCTACACGTGTGTTTGAAGGTTTAAATTTCGTAGGAGAGTTGTGAACAATATTACGGATTAGATAAACTAAAAAATTCCAGATTCTGAGACTAGATTTATTTTTTGTCAAACAGTTAGTGAACATATCCCTTTAAGAAAAATTCATAATAGATTTCGGAGGAATTTGTTGAATTTTTAAGGATGGACAGTATTGAAACTCGTGAAAACCGAAAAATATCATGAGATTTATATATATTGTCCTTGCTCTTAGAACTTCGTTCATATTTTATAGCTTGTTAATACTCCAGAAATTTCTGAAAGAAATGTAGGCTACGATTCAACACATTTTTTTCCATAGTAAGATTTGAACAATAAGTCAAAACCCGGTGTGTGAACGTTAAGTTAAAGATCCCTCGACAGTTGTAATCGTAAAAAGAATTGCAGTTCTGGCAAAATTCTTGTTGCACACCTAGGCCTGTATATGGCGGCTGTTCACATTTTCCCAAACAGATGCAGAATAGCGTAAGCCTCCAATTAATTTCATTATGTATTGATACAGCTTTAAACAAGTTTTCAGAAGGCGGATTTGATTCTTAGCTATTTAAAATAGACAGAAAGATAGCTATTAACTAAGGGAGATAAGCATGTATTTTGAGGAATTTTTTGTTGTCTAGAACTCACCTTCTACGTCATTTGGGGATACCGGAAGTACACAGAGCCCTCTGACGGGAATTCCCTCTGTAGATCCTCTACCATCGCCACTATCCTACTGGTTGGTTGCTTGATATTCACGCTTTTTTTATCCATCAACATCGTGTGAAATAAGATCTGAAATGCTTACATATGGCTTTAAAATTTAACAATTACTATTTTTCTTTCTGAAACAATTACATTATTTGAAAAAAAATTGTCTGAAAGAACTATATTGTCCAGTTAAAAGTTTGTTTATAATAAAATGTCTTGTCCAAAATGTATACATGTATACAGAATCGTATAATATACTAATTATGAATTGACGGTCTGATATTGGTTTGCATCGCATTAATTGATATTGTATTGTTATTGATGACATCTTTGACTTTTGGAGGGATGAAATCGAAGACTTTTGATGATATTTAATTTCAAACAAATGTTAAATTTTGAAACCCTATTCTATATATCTAAGATATGTATATGTGATTGAGAGTTATAATTTGAAATCAGAGAAATAGGAGTTCATTGTAATACGTGCGTGAAAAAAGATTCAACTCTTATTTTGTTTCGGGCCATGCTTATTACTGACATGCATATTATATAAAAGTACGAAACCTGCAGACTCCATTCCCAGCCTTTGATAGCTATTTGGATACGTATGACTAGTGGAGAGTGCCCCAAAATTGGTGATCACCCAAAAAAGGTAGCCAGTTAGAACGGTAACACGTTAAAACGGTAACAAAAAAATAAAGTTGAAACGGTAACAATCCTGTTAAAACGGTAACACATATAAGGTTATAACGGTAACAGTTCTGTAAAAACAGTTCTGTAAAAACGGTAACAAAATATTTTTGGTAAAACGGTAACAGAATAAAGATTTATTCCTCTGAAATATTCAAAATGTCAAGGTCATGCGAGTAAAAAAATATATGGTATCAAATCGGCAAAATTTGATGTGGTCTTATTTTCACCAGAAAAGTCGTTTTGGGTGTTTTGTTTTTTTTTATTAAGAAATGAAACTAAACCAATTAATGATTAAGAGGTTGTGTGAATATAAACAATGAGAGAACGTTAATTTGTCACACCTTAGATTAATTTTCTCAGGAGGGCTTGGATTCAATATAGAAACAAAGGCGGCAATAAAGGTTGATTGTTACTATAAATAGAATCAAATAAATATATAATATAACAACATAATGATAAAAACATTATACATTACATCTATTTTATTATGTGTTACCGTTTTTACCGAACTGTTACCGTTTTAACGGTAAAATCTTGTTACCGTTTTTACAGACCTGTTACCGTTTCAACTTTATTTTTTTGTTACCGTTTTGCCTTGTTACCGTTCTAACTGGCATTCATCTAAACATATTTATATACCCGTTCCTTGTATCATTTTATCCTCGGTACTGGTATAGTTGGATTCATAACATTATACCCCTACATCATTCATGTCACACTTGATGTTCCAACTAAGTTTTTTTCTCTCAAGAAATTCAATCTTTCATTCGACATTGAGCATGTTCATGTTGGTTATTTAATGATTCTATAATCCTTGCACAACGCAGAGAAACTATCAAATTACAATAGACGGATTGGCTTTTGGAAAAGCTTGTTATATTGCGAAATACGAGTCAGAGTAAATGGAGGTATTAGCGTATCACTTATTAATCCATTGTCATGTATATTTAAAATTGTATTATTGTTATTTATTTTTTTAGGTTACAGAATAACCTTTAGACAAGAAAATGGCAAAGTCTAAGAATGCATCCCAGCATCACAATAGTAAGTTATTTACCTCAAAGTGTACATTATTATATTCTAGGCATCCATGTATGTGAGTCTGTCCGCTTACATTTACTTTACCCCTTTAGGATAATTCTTGCCAAGGAAGAAAATTACAAACATTAACTCCAAAATAGCACTAATGGTCCTAGGATGTAGATTGTCTTGATGTAAATAGCTTCAGAGATTTATACCATCATAGGTTGGGATTTTTCAAATATTGTTTATTGCCCTGTTAAGATTGAAAAAAATACCAATAACCCAGGGTACCAGTACTCACTTGTTATTAATTAGCAGTTCTTTGATTTAAAAGGAAACATTCCGAATTTGAGGATCAATTTGCGTTTTGAATATGAATAGATGTAAATGAACTTTAGAATAGTTCAAAAGTATTAAAGCTCCAGGATAATAATCACTCTTTTTCTGCATAAAGTCATTTCTGAAACTAAGGAATGATTAGTCAAAACCAACGGTGAATGTGTCCCTTTAAAGGTTTGTATTTAAGTTTTGAATGTCCTAGTGGAATTAAAGTTTCTGTCAAAATATCATTAATATTTCTTATATTTTTTAGACAGAAAAGATCATAGAAATGGTATTCATAAAGTGAAAAGGAAATACACCCAAGATTTGAAAGGGGTAAGTTGTTGACAATGAAGTATTGTACACATTGAAATTTTCAACATGTTGAAAAGATGCCATGTTGTTGAAAAAAGTTGTGAGTGTGCTCAGTATTTGTTGCTTAAATAAAATATTTTGTTGCTGAGATGAAGGTGATATTGACAAGATTTATCCGATCAGAAATTGGTATAAATCCCACAGTCTATCTGAAATCATGTGATGTACGGTAAACTAAAAAAATGGACCCCAACCAATAAATAGTAGCAATTTGCCAATATGTTGTACATCTGTAATGTGTATCGGGTGTCCAAAAGAAAAACAATTTGCCGTTAGTAAAGCAGATCTTTTAAAATTCTCACAGATATACTTCAAAACCTGAAAATACGAAAATCTTTGAATAAAAATTGTTCACGTAATGCCCCAAGCTAAAAAGCATGTAAAAAAATTCAATGTTTGTCTGAAATAATCGCTATGTCGATATATAGCGATATGGGATACATAGAAGTGATATGTTGATATGACGATATTTTTACTTTTCTTGTGCCAGGCCCTGATTATTGTTTTCACATCAAAATTGTTGTTTTTGCTTTGATAGAAATCATTTCATCTTTTTTATACGCCCTCATCTCTCTATGAGGATGTATATTGTCTGTACTCCTCTCCGCCCGTCCGTCAACATTTTTGATGGAATCAAATAAAATTTGTTATGTGTATACATGTTCATTAAACGACGGTCAAGTTTGAATTTTAGCTATTTTCAATCAGATCAGATGGTGTATTTTTTTCACAAATTTGACCAATAAAGATTTTTAACTAGAAAAAAAATCAGACTGTCCCTTTAATGATAGTGTTTATTACTATCCAAGAATGAACCCTATTAAAAATCCGTAAACTCAAAAAATATTTACTATGAATTGCAACATGTTTAAGTGGAATTGCATGAACCGCAGACGTCAGAATGGAAATTGGAATGACGCAAATTGATGCTGTCCCCAAATTCAGAAAACCTGTTTACAATCCCTTTACTGGTCAATTTCAATGAAGTCTAGGTATTTGTATACCTAATAGTACCTTTAGATATCAAAATAGTTTTATGTGGTCTCTTTTTTAGGTTGATCAAAAGTTTAAATTGAATTTGAAATTCTCAAGAAAGAATAAAAATCCCTCAGCCAGACAAATAAAGAAATTTCAAGCAAGAAAAGATAACTGGAATTTGGCACGAGGCATGCCTCAAGCACCTATTGTTCTGAATAGACAAGTTATGGAACGAAAAGCTCTTCTTGCAACCAGACAAGGACGAGCAAAATTAATGAAATAAAATGTCAGAAAAAACACATGTTTCTTTTTTATATGCCCACATTGAAATGTGAGGCAAACGTTGGTGAAATAAATGGTTTTAAGTTGACAGAAGTTTAATTTTTTAAAGCCTCATATCTTCATCCTGTCAAAGCATCATATTATTATTTTATACGCCCTCATCTCTCTATGAGGACGTATATTGTCGGCACCCCCGTCCGTCTGTCAACATTTGCTCGTAAACGCTCTAAAAACTAGATTTTTGACGGAATGAAATGAAATTCGATATGTGTATACATATTCATAAACCGAAGATCAAGTTCGAATTTGAGCTATTTTCAATCGTTAGAAGCAGAGTTATTGCCCTTGCCCCAAATTTGTGGTCCGTCTGGTCCATCAACATTTGCTCGTAAACGCTCTAAAAACTAGAGTTTTTATGTGTGTATACATATTCATAAAACGAAGATCAAGTTCAAATTTCAGTTATTTTCGAGCGTTATTAGAAGCAGAGTTATTGCCCTTGCCCCAAATCTTGAATATACTCTTAGTTTTAAACCGATTTTGATGAAACTTAAAATGGATGTTATTGGACCTAAATGGAAAGGTTTGAGAAAGTTCAGTTTATTCCTGATTAAATTTAACCTTTTTCAAGATTTAGGCCACTTTCATCAGTTTTGAGGAGTTATCGCCCTTTAACCTCTATACAGTAAGTGCTTCTATCAACATCAATTGCTTGTTAACGCTCCAAAAACTATAATTTTTGATGGAATCAAATGAAATTTGGTATGTATATACATATTCAGAAAACAAAGATCAAGTTCGAATTTGAGCTATTTTTTACTGTAGTAGCAGAGTTATTGCCCTTGCCCCAAAGTCTTCAATATATTATGCTGTTTTTAGTTTTCAACCAATTTTGTTGAAACTTAAAATGGATGTTATTGGACCTAAATCCAAAGTTTTGGGAAATTTATCCTGATTAAATTTAAGGCTTTTTCGTTAGGCGTATATGGCTGTGGTCCACTATCTTTTACAGCTGAGTACAATGAAATGTGGTCGTATAATGCTGTCGGTCCAGTACGTCTACAATTGGCTTGTGAACGCGATAGACCAGTTTTTGTTTGATGTGTGTAGGATTATATTCATAAGATCTTGGACAGGTTTGAATCGACAAAAATCCACTGAGTTTTACACCCAAAATACGTTAAAAATGGCTTGTGAACGCGATAGAGACTACAGATTTGGTTTGATTTGTATAAAATGTAGTATTATATTCATAAGATCTTGGACAAGTTCGAATTTCAGTTTGATTCGACAAAAAAAACTGAGTGTTTAACTAATTTGTGAATAATCCGTTTGTCATGGAAAGGGGCAAAATGGGAATAGTTTAGGGCCGATATGGGAATAAACCGGACAAGTTCGAATTTCAGTTTGATTCTACAAAATTTACTGAGTTTTACACCCAAAATACGTTAAAAATGGCTTGTGAACGAGATAGAGACTACAGTTTGGTTTCATTTGTATAAAATGTTGTTTGTAGGATTATATTCATAAGATCTTGGACAAGTTTGAATTTGGGTTTGATTCGACAAAAATTCACTGAGTTTTACACCCAAAATACGTTAAAAAATGGCTTGTGAACGCGATAGAGACTACAGTTTGGTTTGATTTGTATAAAATTTTGTTTGTAGGATTATATTCATAAGATCTTGGACAAGTTTGAATTTCAGTTTGATTCGACAAAAATTTACTGAGTTTTACACCCAAAATACGTTAAAAATGGCTTGTGAACGAGATAGAGACTACAGTTTGGTTTGATTTGTATAAAATTTTGTTTGTAGGATTATATTCATAAGATCTTGGACAAGTTTGAATTTGGGTTTGATTCGACAAAAATTCACTGAGTTTTACACCCAAAATACGTTAAAAATGGCTTGTGAACGCGATAGAGACTACAGTTTGGTTTGATTTGTATAAAATTTTGTTTGTAGGATTATATTCATAAGATCTTGGACAAGTTCGAATTTCAGTTTGATTCGACAAAATACGTTAATTACACCCAAAATACGTTAATTACACCCAAAATATGTTAAAAATGGCTTGTGAACGCGATAGAGACTACAGTTTTGGTTTGATTTGTATAAAATCTTGTGTGTAGGTAAAAAATCACTGAGTTTACACCAAAAATATGTTAAAAATGGCTTGTGAACGAGATAGAGGCAACAAAATAAAATTTTGTGTGTAGTTTATATCAATAACATCTTGGACAAGTTCGAATTTGGATTCGATTCCACAAATATTCACGGAGATCTAACCCTTGATACACCAAAAATACGTTAAAAATGGCTTGTGAACGCAATAGAGGCAACAAAATTTGACTTCAGCAAACTGCCATCTCTAAAAGGCTTGCTAGGTATGAAACAATTAGAAGAAAACCTGACTAGATGATTGAAGATTAAACAGGTATCCCAGATCTACTCGGAGAGACATTATTCTTATTTAGCGATAATAAATAGTCATGATAGTCTTAGTTTTTGTGAGATAAATAGCAATGGTAATTAAACAGCCATACTATTTTGGTAACAGTTTTGGTATGATTGGTGATAGATAGCAATGATAACAATCATAGTAGTTATAGAATGATAAATAAATTTGCGACCAGATACAGCTCTAATAGCTTTGGCATGACACACCCATGCATGACAATAACATTTATAAACAGTCATGATAGTTTTATCATTAAATTAAACAATAGTTTCATGATTTCATGATAAGTATTCCTCGTGGAACAAATTTTTTTAATAATAAATGATCCCAGGAACTATTATCATATAATATCAGGGTTAAGGCTAGTTTTATATAATAAAAGTTCCAAATGGATCAATTCTACAACAAAATGTTCTTTGGAACAGTTATTATAGTGGAACTTATATATCGTCATAACTAAACACTTACTACACCTTCAGCGACTAAATCTCGAAGACGTGAACTGAAATCCAAAGCTTCGCGTTCAGTGAGTCTGTATTGATTTTGCACGACATTATTGTACATCTCGCGTTTAAGAATCTTCATGCAATGCAATTCCCACAACCGTTTGCCGTCTACATTGCTCATTTTATCAACAATAGTGCTGAAACTAGTGTTTATAATCCATTTCTTCACTTTCACCGAATCCATCTTTTCTAAATGAACTGGAATTGTACCAGACTTCTCTGGAAATATCTCTTCAACTGGAACAGGCGTCGGTTGCCTGTATACAAGTTCTTATGCAAACAGATCCGCTTCGGAGTCATAACGACATGCTCCTTTATCTCCATGACTACTGTTGACATCTATAACATGTACCGCTTCCACCGAAAATTCCTGGCGTCTCAGCTGTTCCAAAAACTCATTGATACTTGTTTCAAAGTTTGCTTCCTGACCACTAAAATCTATACATTTACGATCAGTTATTAGTTCCAGCCAACCATCGGGTTTGTAGTTGTACTGCATACAAAGTGGGATAAAATCCTTCTTCCGATTATATGCCTGATTAGCTACTTTTCTGCACCTTGGATCTTGACGAAGTGGTTCTGATACACACACAACGACAACCGATGAATTCTTAACAGCGGAAGCTATTGCACCAATAAAATCTCCATCAGCTTTTTCATAGTCGATCCAGATATTGAAACCAGCCAATTTGATTCTCTCAACTATTCTCATAACTATTTCTTTATCTTTTTCGTTATAGTTAATGAATATATGGCGGGTTTTTGATAAGGCTTGTTTTTGGGGGTCACCTTTTGGAAACAGTTCACTCAGGACCCCATTTATATTATCCCTCACCGGCATGTATTCTTCGTAAATTTCCAGATGTTTCAAATAGTTATTTAAGACTGTGTGGTTTTTAATGACTTCTCTTCCATCATTACTTAGACTTATATGAAGGAGACATAAAGATATGCGATATCTTTCCACCGTGTTTACAGATTTTAACATTTTGTAAAAAGTGTCCAGAATATTTGTTTTCATCATTTCCTTTATACTACCATCAATGGGCATCTTGGTGAGGTACAGGGCTAACTCTACAGCCGTGTAATTTTCATCGATGCGATCTAAGTCATCTTTACCAGTAGCATATGTCATTAAACGTACAATGTATTCAAAAATGTCCGACTGACATGTGATTTCTTCCAATTGTTTTTTTGTAGCGACCATAACCATGGTAGTGTATGTGATTAATTTTATTATTCTCTTACCAATTTTGCTGTATCGTTTAATCTTAGAGTAAGCGTCAATATCATGGAAGTGTTGGATAGTTTGGGGATATGCTGCTACATTTCTCATGATACTGATAGATACCATTGTCATATGCTCCTTATCACGATTCTTCATAATTTCTTCCGGTGTATTCCAGGCTATATAATCACACAGTTCTTTTATAAAGGCATATTGAACAAGTCCCTCTGAAAAGAATTCGCTGTAATTTGAATAGTTCCAGGCTATATCCAACACCCGTCTAGATGTTCTTCGCAATTTTTTTTTTGTTAAGGCACGGACACCGGTATGGAAAAAATCATGTTTCTTGAGAGCTCGAACAATATTGTAAGCATAACATGTATAGGCTACCCATGGATGTACAATGCATCTCCTATCTCTTTTCTGTATTGTGGTTTGTCGAAGAACAAGTTACGGATGGTGCCCAGTTGTTTAAAGACTTTGGTAGGCTCGTGTTGGTTGTCTTTAATTTCTCCAACTAACTCTGCAATTTCTTTCGTTATCGCTTTCAACTCAGGATTACATTTACCACTTGCCTGTTCGCAAAATGCCGAATCGTCAGAAATAATACTGGCATTATCTTCGTCGAAAGATGATTGTTCTGAACTGCTTCGACTTTCACGGTACATTATCGCCATTTTGAAGATCTGTTTTTCTCATTTACACTGATTTTTTACGAAGTTGATATACATACATACTCCATGGCTTGTACACGATATATTTATTCAACTGTGGATATAAAATAACATGAATTTGACCTAGTTTAATTACAACAATCTTTACACTTCATACACTTCCAGTTAAAAGTTAATGGTTAGTTCATATTTGTTGGTCTTCTGTCTTAAAACTTAAATTGTTTTAGATTTGTCCATTGAATGTAACCATAGATATCCAAATATTATGTGATATGTTCAGTGGCGTAGCCAGGTTTTCGAAACTGGGAAGGGCAATGATAGATGGGGTTAATAACGGATGGGGTCCAGAGGCCGGTGTTTTAGCTATTTGACACACTGCAGGAAGGCTATTTGAGGCTATATTTTTAGATTTTTTTTTATGTTCATGCCTGCGGCCGGTCGGCTCAACTTTACCTACACTTTTTCAACCGATGGATATTAATAATGGACCGCAGCTCTAGCACCCCCTCCCCCCTCTATCTGCGCCACTAAAAAGTTGAAATAGCCTCGTTTCATGGAAATATATTTCGATCGACATGCTTTCGTGTATAGACGTGTAGTTCGGGGCTATTATATAGGACTATTAATACGATAACGACACTGAATGTGCATGAATGAGTTTTTCTTTCTTCATTAACAGGACCTAGTGACATTTCCGACTCGGAAATTAAGATAATTTTTGATGTGGCTAAAGTTTATTTAGTGTTAAAGTGAAATGAGATAGATCTCATAGAAAGCACGGGCCTAGGTCAGAAACAAGAACTATTTACTTCAAGGTTCTTGTTAGATTAGTTAGTTTTAGCTCAAGAATACATCAAATAGATTATCTGGAAATATATACCACCGTGTCCTATGAAATTAAACAAGAAAGAGCTTATTTATGAAAATATTCATTCTATCGAATCTATATGAAAAAAATAAATAAATTATATAAGAAAAGTTTATTAAATATATCTTAATAATTATTTCACTCGAGTCCGTCACCTAAAACAGAAAGTACTTGATAAATATTAATACATGCATACAATAAAACTAACAGGGAGGGAAGGAAAAAAAAACCACATTAACTAATTGTTCACATTCTTACTTTGAATAGAAATGGGGGTAGGGGTGAGGGGTATGGAGGTATAACGTTGCCAATATTGTCGATTGTGTCGCAACGTTAAAATACCAATGTCGTAATTACAAAATGCATTTGTCAATGCTGCAAAGCGCAATTGTCGATGTGTAAAAATGCAAAATGTATAAGAATACTCAACAATCCAATGAAATGCAGCTAACAATTTACTCTTCGCATTATGCATTTTGCATTAGGCACTTTTGCATTATACATTCTGCATTAGTCACTTTGCATTACGCACTTTGTATTATCAAACCATGCAGAATAGACTTTTACACAATAGAACATATACCTTATATGGAATGATGACGTATATTCATTTGCATACGTAAAAAAACGGCGGATATGTACGGAAACTAATTAATATGCATGCGCATTGATACATGTCCTTGTTGACACTTAAAGACGACTTCTCCCTTAAAGATAAATATCTCTGTATTATTTCAAATTGATAGTTAATAATTTGTAATATTATGTTAAATATAGAAATCTAGGCCCAAGTTCTTCTAAAAAGATAGTGGACCACGGCCATATACGCCTAATGAAAAAGTCGCAAAAGGAAAAAATTTAATCAGGAGAAAACAAAACTTTCTCAAACCTTTCGATTTAGGTCCAATAACATCCATTTTAAGTTTCATCAAAATCGGTTGAAAACTAAGAGAGTAATAGCATATTTAAGATTTGGGGCAAGGGCAATAACTCTGCTTGTAACTATCGAAAATAGCTCAAATTCGAACTTGATCTTCGTTTTCTGAATATATATACACATATCAAATTTCATTTGATTCCGTCAAAAACTCTAGTTTTTAGAGCGTTTACAAGCAAATGTTGATGGACGGACCGACGGATTTGGGGCAAGGGCAATAACTCTGCTTCTGACGATCGAAAATAGCTCAAATTCGAACTTGATCTTCGTTTTATGAATATGTATACACATACATGTATCAAATTTCATTTGATTCCGTCAAAAACTCTAGTTTTTAGAGCGTTTACGAGCAAATGTTGACGGACGGACGGACGGCATGACGGACCGACGGACGGACGGACAGGGGTGACTACAATATACGTCCTCATAGAGAGATGAGGGCGTATAAAAATGGAGGGGTGCAAACGTCCTCGAAAACTTTGTGAATTTTTAAGCTTTGCAGTGGTTAAACTCTATTTAGTTATTGCTACCTGTATTGCTTCAAGGGTGGAGTCTTGGAACCCCCTCAAGAATATTAAAAAAGAAACTCCCTGAAACGTTATTTCCTGACGAATTTAAGGTTTATTTGTATAGGGGATCATAAGAAGAAAATGTTAGGAATAAGACACCTGGAAATGCAAATTTCTGAAATATCTGAGAGACAGATTTAGACAATTTTGAGAACTAGAGGCGATCGAACGCAATTTACTGACATTTTTTGACGAATTTAAGTTTTATTTGTATAGGGACAGCAATGTCACCAGAAAATTTTTTTATAATTTGACGCATGGAAACGCTAAATTCTGACATTTTCCATCGAATTTAAGGTTGAGAAATAGACGCCCACAAAATATGAAATTTCCTGACGACCTTTTTGGTTGTGGGATCACCGGAAGAAAATTTTGAGAATAAGGCGCCTGGATACTCAAATTCCTGACATCTCCCACCAAATTTAAGATTCAGAATTATATGTATATAGGGTCTCAGGTATGTCGCTTAAAAAAATTGAAAATAAGATGTCCATAAACATTTCCTCGCATTTCCCGTTGAATTTAAGTATCAGAATGGGGGTGGGAGAAAATGCTCTTACAGGCGCCAATTACTCAATATTGTCAAGGTTAGGTCCCTCAGAAATTTCAGAATTGTGTTTCTAGACGTCTAATTCCTAACATGTTCTTCTTGTAGTCTTGCAATTTCAGTCTCTTTAAAAATAAACCTTAATTTCGTTGGAAAATAACTTTTCAGGGAGTCATTTTTTTTAATTTTCTAGAGGGGCTCCCTAGAAACCAGACTACAAATGGGCACCCTTGAACCAATACAGGTAGCAATAACTCAATTTGAAATAATACAGAGATATTTATCTTCAAAGGAGAACCCATCTTTAAATGTCAAAAAGAACTTGTATCAATGCGCATGCATATTAATCAATTTCCGTACATTTCCGCCGCTTTTTACGTATGCAAATGAATATACGTCATCATTCCATATAAGGTATATGTTCTATTGTGTAGAAGTCTATTCTGCAAGGTTTGATAATGCAGAGTGCGTAATGCAAAGTGACTAATGCAGAATGTATAATGCAAAAATGCCTAATTCAAAATGCATAATGCAAAGAGTAAATTGTTAGCTGCATTCGTGTGACATTTCATTGGATTGTTGAGTATACTTATACATTATGCATTTTTACACATCGACAATTGTACTTTGCAGCATTGACAAATGCATTTTGTAATTACGACATTGGTATTTTTACGTTGCAACACAATCGACAATATTGGCAACGTTATACCTCCATAGAGGGGAGGGTCAAGTTTGCCATGGACTAGATGATTGCTTAAGTTCCTATTTCGTCGATAAGCTGTAACGATTCTCTTCGCTCTTCGTATATACATTCGGATATTTTTCCTGTAAAGATTTGTAATATTTCTTGACAGTTAACGATGCCTGTACTGCTGTCTGATTAAACGTAACTACGAATGGTATTATTTGGTTGTCATGTTGGATATTCAAACCATGTGGATGTACTGTACCAAGTTGGTCCATCCAATAGCTCTCGCGTTGTAATCTTCTGTGCTTGGGTTTCATGTTTGGGACTGGTGTTAAACTTTCGATAGACATGATAATCAGATCTTCAATGGAGTGGTCGGGAAGGTTAAAGTGGTTCGCAATTGGTCTTTCTTTGCTATGTACGATATCGTAGCGATGGCCATTAAAACGGATTCGCAACGCATTCTGAGTTTCGCCAACATATTGAATATCGCATTTTTTACAAGAAATTAGGTAAACCAATATTGGTCAACGCAAGAAAGTAGGTCATTCATGAGGAAGATCTTTCCTGTCCTCTTATTTTGAAAATAGTGAGAAATAAGTATATGTTCGCAGGTACGACACGCAGAACCTCCACACGGTATTTTACTGAAGAATGATGATTGTTCAAAATTTCGAAATATTCCCAAAAGTTATCTAATGATTCTGTCCAAATGATAAATATGTCGTCAAGAAACCTTCCATAGAAGAGAGGTTTGAAAGGAGAAATGGAAGAAATTTCCCGTTCCCACTCAGCCATAAAGATATTAGCATAACTAGGAGCAAAACGTTTTCCCATTACCTGAAGTTTTTCCGTTGAAATAAAAGTCATTTCGCGTTAAGCATATTTTTAAGAGATCTATAATTTCTTCATCGGGACTTTCCTCGCATGGATTTCGTTGAAAGGCTTTACGGACATCGTCTAAACCGGTTTTGTTATCGATATTTGTACAAATCTACAAAATCGGTAGTATCTTTGAGTTGGGAAGGATGTTGGCACGCTAATGGTAGTAAAAAATGGTCAATGTATTAGGAAACTCGGTAAGACTCACTCGCACAATCTGATATTATTGGTCGTCCTTTTGGAATTTTATTTGGAACCGACCAGCCAGTTTCCGGTTTCTTATGTATTTTTGGCCACCGGCAATGTATATAAATGACGTTGTCGAACATTCGGATCCGCGGAAAGGTAGTCAAATCGGAAATATATTTTTTTGAATGAATGTTATTTATTTTCGCAGCAGTTTCCATAAAAATAGGTGTAACAAGTTCACAATAATGCACGATATTTTCTAATTGCTTATCAATTTCAAAAATATAGTCAACGCGGTTTTGAATAACCTGCCTTTATCACTTTTCCGAATAATAATGTTCTGATCGTTTTTATACGCCCACTCGAAAGATGGGCGTATATTGTAATCACCCTGTCGGTCCGTCCGTTCACATTTAGTTTGTGCTCACTCTACAGGCTACAATTCTTTATAGATTCTTTTGATTTTGATATTGTGGGTCAATGTCATTATGAAGATGATCCCTATTGATTTTCGTGATGATCGGATAATTTTTCACGGAAATATCGTGTCCGACTTGACGCTTCACTGTATTAGCTATACTGTGCATCTCGTGCTCACTCTACAGGCTACAATTCTTTATAGATTCTTTTGATTTTGATATTGTTGGTCAATGTCATTATGAAGATGATCCCTATTGATTTTCGTGATGATCGGATAATTTTTCACGGAAATATTGTGTCCGACTTGACGCTTCACTGTATTAGCTATACTGTGCATCTCGTGCTCACTCTACAGGATTCAATTCTTTACAGATTCTTTTGATTTTGATTTTATGGGTCAATGTCATTATGAAGATGATCCCTATTGATTTTCGTGATGATCGGATACTTTTTCACGGAAATATCGTGTCCGACTTGACGCTTCACTGTATTAGCTATACTGTGCATCTCGTGCTCACTCTACAGGCTACAATTCTTTATAGATTCTTTTGATTTTGATATTGTGGGTCAATGTCATTATGAAGATGATCCCTATTGATTTTCGTGATGATCGGATAATTTTTCACGGAAATATCATGTCCGACTTGACGCTTCACTGTATTAGCTATACTGTGCATCTCGTGCTCACTCTACAGGCTTCAATTCTTTACAGATTCTTTTGATTTTGATTTTATGGGCCAATGTCATTATGAAGATGATCCCTATTGATTTTTGGGATGATCGGATAATTTTTCACGGAAATATCGTGTCCGACTTGACGTTTCACTCTATTAGCTATATTGAGCATCTCGTGCTCACTCTACAGGCTTCAATTCTTTACCGATTATTTTGATTTTGATTTTATGGGTCAATGTCATAATGTAGATGATCCCTATTGATTTTCGTGATGATCGGATAATTTTTCACTGAAATATCGTGTCCAACTTGACGTTTCACTTTATTAGCTATGTTGTGCATCTCGTGCTCACTCTACAGGCTTCAATTCTTTACAGATTATTTTGATTTTGATTTTATGGGTCAATGTCAGTATGAAGATGATCCCTATCGATTTGCGTGATGATCGGATAATTTTTCACCGGAATATCGTGTCCGACTTGACGTTTCACTCTATTAGCTATATTGTGCATCTCTTGCTCACTCTACAGGCTTCAATTCTTTACAGATTCTTTTGATTTTGATTATGTGTGTCAATGTCATTATGAAGATGATCCCTATTGATTTTTGTGATGATCGGATAATTTTTCACGGACATATCGTGTCTAACTGTCTTGACAATGTGTTAATAAGTGTTAATTCAGTTTATATTCACAGTTCTTTCTTTCAACTAAATGTGAATGGGCAACAAACAATCACTCACACTTACAATCAAAGCTATCTGTGGGCGTATGTTACCTTGCCTGGCAAGCTATATTTTAATTGATTGATAGCTTTTCTCTCAAAATTTGTTAAATTTTTTTTCTCGTTTACTACTTCATCGTACATGTGAACGCAAATTGAAATTATTTCATTGTCTATCGCGCTATCTAGTACGTTTACCGCGGCCAAGTTTTTCGCGAAAAAAGTAATTATGTTTGAAAGTACGCGCAACTTCTTCAATTGACGATAAAATTGGTAAGGTTGAGGTTGGCTTTGTTGTTGGAACAAAAGTAAGCCCTCAGTCTAAAAGTCGAATTCTGAAACGACATCTGAAAATCCTCAGTAAATAGTTCATTGAGAAATATTTCAGTGTAAATTTATGATTTTTCAACCAAAAACTAACACAATTTCAAAATATTTTCTACTTTATCAAATTCCCTATTTTAACAATACAAAAAAGAGCGTTGACATTTTTGATCATCACTTTTAATTTAGTATAGTAGCAAGGAACGGACAGATCGGGTAAGGTTGTTTTTAATAGCAAATTTTCGTGTTGGACGCGGATTCTTTAGTTTTATTATTAATATTGTCCATCAACAATTGGTATGCACATCCTGGGATGATAAGTCATACACAAAGGCAGGTTATTATTTTCTAGGTAGATAAAGAGGTAATTGATGTCACTCAATGCCGTGTTCATAACCACTTATTCTACAATTGAAAATAGTAATCTGTTCGTTGACGGACATTGTTCGGACGTAATGAGTGGGTATATATCGAGTGTCCCAGAAAAAAACGCCCCAACTGTGACGCAAAGTATCTCAGCTGCTGATGACCCGATCGTTTTCAAAATTCTCACAGATTAATTACTTCAACATGTCCTTGTCAGACTCTGAAAATGTGAAAGTCATCGAATAAAAATTGTATAAGTATTGCCATGAACAAAATAGCATGTAACAAATTCAATTTTTTCGCAGAGAAATAAAATCTATCAGTCGTCATTGAATGCTGCACGCGCAAGGTGTGGAAAATCGCAAGTTTTTGTGGCCAGGTTTTTCTGACTCTCTCCTAGCCATATCTGTCAAATATCTATTAAAGGCTGGGAACTGAGTCGGCAAGTTTCGGACTAAAAAAGAGAGTGCCTAATTGAAAGTGTTCCTCAATAACGATGTTGTGGACACGATAGAGAGCTGGTTTCTCGATGGATTTTTATGAAACTTGCTGTGAGTGTTTGTTATCACCCAAAGAAATATTTCATGGATTATTGCCCTTGCTTTTGAAAATATGTTGTGGACACGATAGAGAGCTGGTTTCTTGATGGATTTTGTTTAACATTATCTGTTACACAATTATCAGACAAGTCACAACCCATATCATGATAATCATAAAAATTTCTTGACATGACCTCAGTTTCATTTGTCTTCAATACCAGATATTGATAAACAACAAACATTCAGTTACAAAAACGTAAAATAAGATTTCCCAATTAAAATATTTCGATTAATAATCGATTATTGATTGGTAACCTGTCTTCGATAATAGATCTCAATTTGGTTATCGATACCCAGCCTATCGCATTTACAAGCCAATTTCGATGCATATTGACTAAGTCAAGGGCAAGAACTAAGCTAGTGGAACACAGCCATATACGCCCAACCAAAAAGGTTAAATTTAATCAGGAGTAAACTAAACTTTCTCAAACCTTTCGATTTAGGTTCAATAACATCCATTTTAAGTTTTATCAAAATCGGTTGAAGAAACTAAGAGAGAAAAATAGCATATAGGGCAAGGAAAATAACTCTGCTTTTAATGATCGAAAATAGCTCAAATTCCAACTTGATCTTCGTTTTATAAATATGTATACACATACTAAATTTAATTTGATTCCATCAAAAACTCTAGTTTTTAGAGCGTTTACGAGCAAATGTTGACGGACGGACGGACGGACGGACAGGGGTGCCAACAATATACGTCCTCATAGAGAGATGAGGGCGTATAATAAAAAAACTGTTCATCGAAAATATATCAATTTCGAACATGAACCTTTAATTTTCCCAGGAAATATCAGGAATTTGCATTTCTATATTCAATATTATTGAAATTAAGACATTGATTCACCAAAGGCTTGAGTAACTTTTGGTTCTCGTACAGGACAAGTTAGCTATCTGAGGGAGTACCCCACTGCCCCTTCCAGGATTCCATAAAAAATTAACCTATTTAGAAGGAAATCCAATGCTTGCTGATTGAAAAAAATAAACTGATTTGAAAGCAAATGTGTGAGATTTGTTTTGGTACACATTAAGACGTTAATTATCAGGAAAATATTTCAAACAAATCCAAACTATTTGTAACTATTTTAATTCCACATGCTAGCTATTAAACTACAATACAATATAAATATTCTAAGACCAGATTTAAAAACCATTTAACTACAACTACTAAGAGATTACTAAATACTAAATGTATGAAAAAGTATAATGAAGTGAAATGAAATTCATCTAATGGAGAATTAATGTTCAGATGTAATCAATGATATGAGACTTGGTATGAATGGAAACATTTTAACAATCTGAAATAGAAAATAAATATCATTATGTTACAACTTTAAACGTATGAAATAGAATATAAAGCCCAAAACGTCTGTTTACACTGTTTGTTCTGTGATCTGGACCAGGTCCACTTTAACTTGAAGGATTATAAAAGGTCAAAATTGTGGACAATAACAATAATTTGCACGTGTGCAGAAGAGTTTTTAATTGATGTGGGCCAGGCACCAATTGGGTCAGCCAAGACACTCCAATAGGAGTAGAAATGATGTTGAACAATCAGATCAGTCTGGAAAAGTCCTATTACTTTCTCATCAATAGTTTCCCTGGAATGGGCTGGACTGTGGCCCTTCATGGTGTAACATTTCAGTTTGGAGAAATCTCACTCAAATTCAAACATACCCTAATAAATTCTATCTTTTAAGTTAGATAATTTTTTTTATTAAAAACTACATACTCTAGATTACGAGAAAATGTGGAAGGACAAGCAGACACCATAAATATATGTACATATATAAATTGATACTAAGATTCAGTTCTATAATGTGTTATTGAAAAAGATACAATAATTTATAAACACAAACTAAGAATACTCATTTTGAAGGAAATAATGTGCACTAAACACTGTGCAATCAAAAGAAATCAATAAAGTTGAGGAGGTAAAAATATCAGACCATACCTATAATGCTTCAAATGGTAAAGCTCTAGCTACAGCAAGTGTGTCTTTCATCATGTGATTTCTTAATGCCCACAAAGCATTGGTGACACTACCATGATATCCTGCTCCCTGTGATAACCATTGTGTTGGTAACCTTGCTTCATTGGGTACAGGAGTATTGTCTGGGTTACAAGTCAATTGTTTATCCCAATCCCCAATAGTTCTGTTTTCAGCATTTAGACCTTCTATATACCTTTAAGACAAATAAGCATATTTTCAACAATTCTACAATAAAACATTTATATTGTCATGGAAAACAAATATTAATTGTAAGTTAGATTATTTCATTCATACATCACAAATTGTTTAAAGTTTGTTGTAACCACCTCTATTAGAAACACTTTAGCATGAAGTCTGTGTGAAAGTTAGGCTAGAGATCTGTACAGTAACTGTCGAGGATTCCTCATTGCCACTTGAGTAATCTACAAACTCATTTTACTTAATCTTTCTTCACTGGTAATAATATACATGTAGTTATAAAAATATAGTTAACTTATTTGACTTACTTGAGGTATGCTTCAGAATGTAAGAGACGTTGAGTTCTAGGTGGTACAGAAACAAACATAGGTGAGGGTGGCCTGGGAGGGGCTGCTGCTACTAATGTCTGACCTGAAATATCAATATTAGTTACTTCTAAATTCATTCAATAAGCAAACACTGATAATAGTACTATAGGTTAATCATTAAAATTGACATAAAATATTAGTTTATACAATAGATTTAACAACAATCTTTCCTAACATGTGAATATTATCTATGTAGTTAGGACTGTATTAGAGTTTTGATAAAGTCTATTGCCCTAATAAATACTTTTATACATACTAAATGGTAGTGATAAACCAATTTTTATATGGGCTGTCTAATAAAAAAAACGTTCCCAAGTTCCCGCAAAACTGTAGCCTTTATAAAGTACAGTAAATGAGTATTTGAATGGAAAGACAGTGATATTAAAGATACTAGTAATTAAATTAGATTGTTTAAATGTTAGGTATAAAAATCGCAGCCTAATAATTCTAATGTCTGTTTTAATAAGCATTTTAGAATATAAGTTATATACCGGTACTAATAGTACTCTATACAATGACATCTTGTTTACAAATTTAACTTTTTTAATGTAAATAAAACATTGTAACTTAAAAAATTAGCTGATGGCAATATCTAAATACTATCTATCAATTTACAGAAGGAGAAGTACCTTTTCATATTTGCTTATTCTATTTAAGAAATTGTATCTTAAAATGATTGAAAGATGGAGATTGGATATCATTGGTAGCTTTGATATTTTTTTAAAACAAGATGATTTTCTAAAGGAATAAACAGCTGTATTACAAACTAATTGCATTAAGAAAGCAAAATAAAAAGTAAGAGATAGTGGTGTTACCAGGTATTAGATTATGGAATGATGATTGTTTAACCAGTCTAAAACAGAGGTCATAAAGGTTAGATCAAAGTTAACTTATACGCTTCTTATCGCATCTGGTTCTCAGACCCTTGTGTAGTGTTTAAAAAAAAGAACAGATTTAAAAAAAAACAAACGAACGAAATTAGAGTCTGATTTTAATTAGACTGATAGTTTAACCTGCAGTATAACAAATATCTACTAGAGTGAACTGATATCACTAGTCTAGAATACTATAACAATATGTTTATTATATCCTGGCAATACCATCTATCAACTATACCAGTTGTCATATTAATACTACTTCTAAATATAAAGTAGTAATAAACAGCTATAATGTAGTCACTATTCAGAAACTCTGTACCTTGTACATTGTTCATACAGCTAGTTTCATACATGTTTGAATTTGGACTGGGTGGTAACATTGAATAGGAATCAATTGAACAAGAACCACTTGGTGGCATATATCCTGAACCACTTGAAGTTGGTGGCATATATCCTGATGTCTGATGTGGATAAGATGGCATAAACATATGGTGAAAAGGTTGTGATATACCACCATGAGCATTTCCATAAAACATGCCTTGAGAAAAATAATCATATCACCCAAATAATACAACATGCATAGAATACAACAAATACAAAGAAATCATTCAGATGAAAGATGTATATAAATGAAAAATTTATAATTTAGCTACTGGTATTATAAGTCAAAGATATTATTTCAAGAAGCCAATCAGATTAAATTAAGACTTTTACTTACAACACGTATGTGTAAATTTAATTATGTCAAATCACAAAATAGTCTGTTATTATACGAGATGACAATACAATTGGATATTACTGAATTAAATAAAGTAAAAAAAGGAATTTCTAACATTTTTGGGTGCAAACAATTTTTTTTTTTTTATGCTTGAATTATAAAAAATTATTAATTATTAAAACTATAGATGAAAATCTAAAGAATTTTGTCTCTTACATTATCTGAAAATTAATGCTAGGAGTTCACTGGGCCAGCGCCAGTTGGTGCCAGTTTGCGCCAAAGATTATGTGACTGGCGCGCTTTGGCGAGCTATACGCCTCTGTTGGAATTATTTGGCAACTTGGGGCGCACCATTACATTCCAGTGAATTGCAGTGGACTCCTAACATAAATGAACAGTTAAAAAAGTTTACGTAAATGTTTTCTATGTTTTTGGTTTTTGTGGCGAAAACTGATGAACTGATAGACAGATTAAACATCAAAATGTAAAGAAATTTGTCTCATTTTCATTATAAAAGTTTCAACTAAAATTTCATAATTTAAATGTGCTTCAAACTCAGTTTTTGTTTCAACAATATTCAAGTTGGTCATGTAAATTTCATATTTTATAAACATTTTACATCTATTGTCATTATTTTTGTCCTGTATTGTTATTAGATTTATCTTTCAGATAACAAACTTTTTATTGTTTTTTTTTTTACTACACATCACATTTCAATTCACAATTTCAACTTTGTTTTTATATATATTTTGTGAAAAAAAGATTAATCACAGATAGACAGATTATAAAAACCTAAAAGATAAAGTACCATATCCATAATAGTTAAAGGTAATGAGATCAAAAAGTTGTAATTGAGAGTTGTATTATAAAATAACTCAATACCAATCTAAAATATATCATCATTTATAACAATACTTACACATTTTAATTTCTTTTAGACATGTTTTTTTTTTTTTTTTTCAAATACTTTATGATCTCAATATCAAGGGCAAGATTTGTTAAATCCAGAAAAAAAGGGAGGCTACTCTACCTTGAATATTAACGGCACCAACAGGCATCATAAAATTGGCTTGAGAAGTCATTACTGGGGAAGGAGTATAACCAGAAGGAAATGAACCTGCTGAGAATTGAGGCTGAGTAAAGCCTTGTTGTGGAAAGTTACCTAATACACAAAATAAAATAAAATAAACAACTAAAACACAACACACCATGCCACATGCAGAACAAAAACCTAAATAAGAAATAAACAACATGTGACCACGTTACAATAGATGTAAAGATACAATACTAACTACAGACAACATATACATGATCAATCAAATATACTGAAAAAATATCATTGTCCAAGACCAAAATACTAAGAAATTATTGAAAAATGATTAAAATTAATGAAACTTTTTCAATTATTATTTAGTTTTATGAATTTGTCAGATGAATGTCAGTGAATCTGTTGTATATTTATAACACCAGGTAAGTTTACTGATTGCCAAGTTTGATAACTTTAATTAAATCTAAGAGGTAGTATTCCATTAATAAGTACAGTCTAAATAAAATCAGACCCTAATTTCGTTCGTTCCTTTTTTTTAAAATCCGGTTTTTTAACCACTACATTTGGGTCTGAGAACCAGGCGCGGCAACAGCCGTTCACGTTAACTTTGACCTAACCTTAATGACCTTTGTTTAAACCAATCAGATCTTTGCCCTCTCCCGCGCTGGGATTTTGTTCACGAACAATAGGTGCATTATAGGATTCCTAAGTGCTGTAGACTAGTTTATCAGGTCATGTTTATCAAGGTAAGGTCAAAGTTAACGTGAACAGCTGTTGCCGCGCCTGGTTCTCAGACCCAAATGTAGTGGTTAAAAAAACGGATTAAAAAAAAACGAACGAACGAAATTAGGGTCTGATTTAAATTAGACTGTTAATAAGTACAACATTCTACACAATATATATATATAAAGAAAGTAATAAGAAATATAAATAGGACTAACCAGGTGTATTAGGTCTACCACTAGAACCTGGTGACATATGACCTGATTCTGACCACGGACTTTGAGAACGATTCAGGGTATCATTAAAAGCTTTATCAGCTTCTTGTTGTTTGACAGCTTGTTGAGCTGCTAAAACTTTTGCTCTTTCCTCATATTTTTCTTTATCTTCTCTTGGAAGAGCTCTCCACTGTAAAATACAATATTTAAAAGAATGCAAAAAATATTTTTTTCTAAATCATAAGAAGGAACAACATTTTTTTTTTTAACAATTTCAATTTTATCTTGAATCTTTCTGTCAACCCTCATATGATGGCAACATGTCATGCTGATCCTAAATTATAGATCCTGGGTTTTCAATTGGTTTTCTCAAGTGTCCCCGATTACACACAAGGAAATGACCATGTCCCCTGAATTATCTGCAGAAGTCATTGAAAACATGCAATTTTGAAGAATGATAAAGTCACAGCATTTTGCTTCTTAAAACGTTGCTGGCAGTGAACATTGCATGCATATCCACCCAGATAATACACAATATTACAATTTTTTTTAGACATTGAGCCCAGTTATTGTCTCCAGGAAAATGTCAAAATGTACCCAGTATGGGACATGTTCCCCAAGTTGAAAACCCAGGTTATAGGTCAAGGTTTTTTATTTAGTTTTGAAATGTAAATACTTACTCTGGTACCAACAAGTCGACTAATTTCACCAAATGTTGCTTCAGGATTCTCATGTGTAATCTGTTTTCTCATTTCACCAGCATATACTATATAACCACTTGGTTGTCTTTTTACTGATTGTCTCTATAAATAGTTATTACTCAATATCATTATATTATCAAACAATAAACCACAAATAATATACAACTAATTTATTATTATTATAATTAAGCTTACTTAATAGCATCAATATGCCCCATAACAATTTTCAATCAGACGCCTGTGGTTCCAGCAATTCTACTTAAATTACTGGAACCATAAATTACCAAGTAACAGTTCATGGAATCAAACAAACTATTATGAAATGTTGCTAACCAAGCAATTTTATTATTCAGTGTGTAAAAGAAATAAACATCATATCATATAATAATAAGTATAAGAAGAGAGTACTACCTTTTTTGGTTTTTCAGATGGTGTTTGTGAATTTTCATCCAAGGACAGAGCCAGATCACTTTTACCATCTTGTGAGTCATCAGCTTCACCCAATAATTCTTCTGATGCTTTGATTAATAATGGAGACGGTTCCTACAATACAGAATCACTTGATTTATTAAATTGTTTTAGCTTCATGCACGGGACAACAGATAAATACACAGCTTCATTGAATTGTTTAACAATGCCTTTATTCAAAATTTATTAGTAAAATACCTGTATTTTCAAACTGAAAATTTTGTACTTTGGTTGGTATTTTACTTAACATTCTATAACATTCAATTTTATTAAGGTGTTGATTTAAAAATTTATGAAAAATGGTTTTGCGCTCGCCATGGAGAAAGTAAAAATTAAAATTTATCATGATTAGAGATTAATTAAACGACTGTACATAGGTTTACAAGTATAGGTAAAATTTATATAGCATTAACAGCTGGATAGTTCAAACGTTCACAACAGGAATTTTTTAAGTTAATCTCATTAGTAAAGGTGTTTACAGATCTCCTTCGAAATTAAGTCTACAAATCATCAACATTTGAATTTTAATGAAACCATATGCCATACATACAAAACACAGATATAGAAATATAAAGTGAAATTTTGAGCTTGAGTTATATTTGAAATGATTGTGCAATTTTGTGACATTTCCCCATATCTAATAGTAATACACATACGTCATTGGCCCATACCCTTTAAGAATAATTGTGCTCTTTGTACTTAAAAATTATGTGCTTCAACACAGTCAAAATGAGTTAGTAGTAAAAACATGTTTTGATATAACATTAGTTAAATAGTAATAATTAAAAAAAATAATTTTTAGGTTTTCATTTCCAACCTTTTTTGGAGAAGCCTAGAAAGAAGTAGAAAATATAGATTTTTTAACTTTATAACTTATACTACCTTTATATAAAAATAACTTGAAATCATTATATTACTTCTACTTTATAAGACAGCTTAATTCATTACCTATTCCTATAGATGTTTTAAAATCATTGTAAATACATTTTTGGTTGTAATATGATATATCTTTTTTTTCCCAATATATAATAGTAAATGCATTATAGACAGGAGTTATATCATTGAAAGCCTAATCCCCTTAATGAATTAACAAAATATTGTTTATAAAATAAAACAAAGATATATCATCATTATACACAGGCCTGTAGCCAGGAATTTCCCAGGAGTAGTTACATGGACTAGCGAACCAATCATACAAACTGATTAATACCCCTAGTCTTCACTCATCTTTCTCTGTTACCCAAACCTAAGCTTCTTAACTGTTCAGCGACCTTGAACTATGCCAGACTTAGGATCAATAATACTACTTATTGCAGTGCGTTCTAGCGAATGCACTGCTTTGTTTTGCAAATGTCTTCTTTTTTTTTTCCGTTTTCTGGTCAGAGCGCCCAGCCAAAACTATGCATCTCTCAAGATTTCCCACGATAATCTACTGCTCGGTATTGTTTAAATGTAAAATGGCGCATGCCCTACCAACCGGAAATGCGGTATGAGAACATATCGGATTTGATGTTTTGGCTATTATCTCCTTTGTTTTTCAACCGATTTTGATCGGACTGACTTTGCTTATTTCTCTAATCGATTGTCCATGATACAAAAGTTTAACAATATCATTTTGAGAAAAATCTTGCTGACTTTTGGAGCACCTTTTCTGGACCACTTTTTCAACTTTTGCAATTTTATATTGATCAACCTGAAAACTTACCTATTTATAGACATTTTGATTGCAAACATTTAGCAATTTTCAAAATTTCGATATCACTTCCGGTTTTGACGTCATTCGCTCTCAAAGTTGAAATTTCAACTTCCGGAATTTTGAAGATATTCGAGAAATTCTTTTTGCAGTATGTTTGTTATGTAGACACAAAATTATACAAATCATAAAATTTGACCCGGATGTAACGGATCATGCGCCATCTTGATATGGTATATTTTCATAAAACGCAAAATGGGGCCTCAGGGTGTTATGGAATTTGCATAATGTTTATGTCTATGTAATCAACAGTCGACTGCGACCAAAACATGGGAAGCCGATTTTTGAATTGCAATTCTGAATTTTTCTGATTTCCGGTAAAAATAATTCAGTAATTGTCAAAACTTTCAAGACCCATATTTTTTGACCTTGACCTTTTGTGACTTTGTGACCTGTACAAAAGTAATTGCCCTTGATTAGATGTATCCAATGACATATGACATATTTTTTTCAGATGCCCAATGGTTACTTCCGGTTTTATAGCCGTTTGAAAATTGCAATTTTTAACTATAAACAGCCCTACCATGTGACCTAATTTACATATGTCTTATTTTCTTTCACCGTCGTACTATGCTCTGTCTGCTCTTTCCAATGATATATAACACAATATATTTGAATCAAAATTCCGCCTTTTAAAGTTTGAAAAATTTGTGTCAATTTCCATTGAAACTGTGCGTGTTTTTTTCAATTTTTATTACGATCGTTCTGAAAACTTACAGGTAGATAGACATTTTGATGCCGAACAAAAATATGTTTTCAAAATTTTGATATCACTTCCGGTTTTGAAGTTATTGGCTCTCAAAGTCGAAATTTCAACTTCCGGAATTTTGATGATATTCGAAAAATTCTTTTTGCAGTATGTTTGTAATGTAGACACAAAAGTATGCAAATGATAAAATTTGACCCGGATGTAACAGATCAGTTGTCATCTTGAAATGGTGTATTTTTATAAAAGGCAAAATGGGGCCTCATGGTGTTATAGAATTTGCATAATTAAGATGTCTATGGAATCTACAGTCAATTGCTACCAAAACATGAGATGCCGATTTTTGGATTTAAATTCTGATTCATTTTTATTTCCGGTTAAAATAAATCAGTGACTGTCAAAATTTTAAAGGCTTTTATCTCGTGACCTTGACCTTCGATGACCATGTGACCTGAACAAATTCATTGGCATTAATGTTACCTTTGCACGGATACTTTCATTTAGGTTTTCCGATGTTTACTTCCGGTTTGATATCCATTTGAAAATTGCAGTTTTTAGCTTTAAAGAGCTCTGACACGTGACCTAATTCAAGTACGTCACAAATTCTTTCACAATCTTATTATGCTAAATCTACTTTTTCAATTATATACAACACAATATTTTTTTTAATGAAAATAGCGCCTTTTGAATTTTGAAAATTAGTTATTCCATCTGCTTGTAAAATATTAAATTCAAATTTCAGTTGAAGGGAGAGTACTACATTTTGACATAAAGCTGCGTTTGGGCGATCGTCCTCTCCCATTAAATTGCATTTGGGCGATACGTACTTTTTTTTACACTGTAACTGTTTAAAAGAAACATTAAGATATATTTTCTTTGAATGAAATATGTACTGATAAAATTCGATCTGTATTTCAAACTATGAAGTATGAATACTGTGCAGTCCGTTTCTAAATTGAGATTTGGCTCTTTCATGTGTCCTTTCTTGCACTTTAGAACTTATTTACAAATCTTAGAAATTTTGTGATATGCGTTTTCCACTGATGTATATCAAACTGTGATTACGCCTTTTTTAATCAGATGACTTTTCACTACCGAACATGAACTGTTTATTTCACTTTTGACTACCGTGTGTGAACTGGTTTTTCTACTTTTCACTACCGAATTCAAAATTGTGCGTTTTAAAATTTTGTTCCTGCTGCATTTTAATGTAAAACAAGCTTTCTTCTATAAACCTGACATCATGGATTGAAAGATGTCACTTTTCACCAATGGACGAAACCGGATGCGCACTGCATGGTACCATTCATGGTTCTAGTTATTACTGTATATGTAATTATGTTACATTAACATCATTCCTTTTTAACTGTTAAAATTAACGTTAATCTTAAAATTAATCATGATTTCCAGGAATAAGAGGTTATAGTCTACTACTGTACTGTAAAAAATAACTTTTCAGCCCCCTTTCTCAGAAATATGTGAAGAAACACTTCAACTGAAAGTATTTTTAAATAGCGTAATTAATTGCAATTTTAACGATGTAAATTTTTTTATAAGGTGGCATTAAAGACCTCAAGGTGGTGATTTTTCTTCAGTGCCAAGACGCTGTTTTTATTTGCCTTGCTATATGATATGGATCCAAGATGGCCGACGGTCTATTGCCATATATTCAAAAAATTACACTTACCTTTTGAGGTAAAATTTGTTTACGGAAGAAATAAATTTCATCATCAGTGACTTTAGGTGATAGGGAATATCTCTGTAAAATTAAGATATTATAATCATTTAGGATGGTCAGAATATTTCAAACATCTTGGTTTCTTTGATATTAATCTTTTTCAATAGACTGTCTAAAACCCTTGAAGCTGTATAAGATATTAATATTATAAACCATGATTAATATGTGATGAAAAGTATAAAAGAAAATGAGATATACATACCTTTAATCCTTTACCTAATTTTTTAATTGTTCTTTCAGCCTCTAGATATTTAGATTCTGTTATATAAACATCAACTTCAGTTATTTCTGTTATACGACCTGAAAATCAACATAAACCAATACAGTGAAATGCAGTTTTAAGTCCAACTTTTCTGTACCTGGTAGGGAAATGAAGACTGACAAATGCCATAAAATGTACAATTAGGGAAATTTTTGCCAGGAAAGCAGCTTATTTACTCTTATTTCTGATTTTAAAACCATATGGGATCTAGGTTTATTTTCCAATTTGAACAACTAGACACTCTTCCATGCAAGCCTATCCGACCTGCATTACTGCATCTGTTTAATGGTGAGATGAGATATGTAACATGTTATTAAAGAAAGGGTGTGAAAGTAGAAACTCATCTGTTCAATGGTGAGATGAGATATGTAACATGTTATTAAAGAAAGGGTGTGAAAGTAGAAACTGATCTGTTCAATGTTGAGATGAGATATGTAACATGTTATTAAAGAAAGGGTGTGAAAGTAGAAACTCATCTGTTCAATGGTGAGATGAGATATGTAACATGTTATTAAAGAAAGGGTGTGAAAGTAGAAACTGATCTGTTTAATGGTGAGATGAGATATGTAACATGTTATTAAAGAAAGGGTGTGAAAGTAGAAACTCATCTGTTTAATGGTGAGATGAGATATGTAACATGTTATTAAAGAAAGGGTGTGAAAGTAGAAACTGATCTGTTTAATGGTGAGATGAGATATGTAACATGTTATTAAAGAAAGGGTGTGAAAGTAGAAACTCATCTGTTGAATGGTGAGATGAGATATGTAACATGTTATTAAAGAAAGGGTGTGAAAGTAGAAACTGATCTGTTCAATGGTGAGATGAGATATGTAACATGTTATTAAAGAAAGGGTGTGAAAGTAGAAACTGATCTGTTCAATGGTGAGATGAGATATGTAACATGTTATTAAAGAAAGGGTGTGAAAGTAGAAACTGATCTGTTTAATGGTGAGATGAGATATGTAACATGTTATTAAAGAAAGGGTGTGAAAGTAGAAACTCATCTGTTCAATGGTGAGATGAGATATGTAACATGTTATTAAAAAAAGGGTGTGAAAGAGAACAATATGATTAGAACTTACTAGAGCAATATTCTTTAATGTGTAAAACAGAACATTTGCCTATTATACTCTGTACAGGGTTGGTATCTTCTATAGAACTTAAAAATACTTCATGTTTATAAAATAATCTTGTTGGTGAATGTTGGATTTCTTCTGGCCTTACAAACCATGGACCATTAAAAAATGTTGCACCACTGAAAATCAACAGACAATATTATATCAAACAATTCCTTACATTCGTAAACTCACAAAGAAGGCTTGTTAAACCGTGTTCTGATAGTTCTTATTGTAGAAACAGTAGACTTCAATCAACTTTAAATGAAAAGATAGTGGACCACGGCCATATACGCCTAACGAAAAAGTCGAAGATGGAAAAAATTTAATCAGGAGAAAACTAAACTTTCTCAAACCTTTCGATTTCGGTCCAATAACATCCATTTTAAGTTTCATCAAAATCGGTTGAAAACTAAGAGAGAAATAGCATATTTAAGATTTGGGGCAAGGGCAATAACTCTGTTTGTAACGATCGAAAATAGCTCAAATTCCAACTTGATCTTCGTTTTCTGAATATATATACACGTATCAAATTTCATTTGATTCCGTCAAAAACTCTAGTTTTTAGAGCGTTTACAAGAAAATGTTGATGGACGGACCGACGGATTTGGGGCAAGGGCAATAACTCTGCTTCTAACGATCGAAAATAGCTCAAATTCGAACTTGATCTTCGTTTTATGAATATGTATACACTTATCAAATTTCATTTCATTCCGTCAAAAACTCTAGTTTTGAGAGCGTTTACAAGCAAATGTTGATGGACGGACTGACGGATTTGGGGCAAGGGCAATAACTCTGCTTCTAACGATCGAAAATAGCTCAAATTCGAACTTGATCTTCGTTTTATGAATATGTATACACATATCAAATTTCATTTGATTCCGTCAAAAACTCTAGTTTTTAGAGCGTTTACGAGCAAATGTTTGCGGACAGACCGACGGACGGACGGACGGACCGACGGACGGACAGGGGTGACTACAATATACGTCCTCATAGAGAGATGAGGGCGTATAAAAATACCAGAAGGCCATTCAACAACAGAATCTTAATTGTTGAATTTTATATCTGGAAATACCATGTTTATGTTAAAATTGATCATTTGACTTTTTGTTGGAATGTCATTTTTTTATACTTTACAATATTTTATTGGGAAACTCCATATAGTCAAGTGGGATTAAAGTGCATTAATGTTTTATATTCTACTTACATATTATTTGTAAATAATTTATCAATTCTAGCTAACATTGGTTTCTCTTTACCACCATTAACATAAACACAATCACCTACAATAAACATATATATCTTTAATATACACAATCACCTATAATAAACATATATATCTTTAATATACACAATCACCTATAATAATCATATATATCTCTAATACACACAATCACCTATAATAAACATATATATCTTTAATACACACAATCACCTATAATAAACATATATATATCTTTAATAAACACAATCACCTATAATAAACATATATATCTTTAATACACACAATCACCTATAATAAACATATATATCTTTAATATACACAATCACCTATAATAATCATATATATCTCTAATACACACAATCACCTATAATAAACATATATATCTTTAATACACACAATCACCTATAATAAACATATATATATCTTTAATACACACAATCACCTATAATAAACATATATATATCTTTAATACACACAATCACCTATAATAAACATATATATCTTTAATACACACAATCACCTATAATAAACATATATATCTTTAATATACACAATCACCTATAAAAAACATATATATCTTTAATACACACAATCACCTATAATAAACATATATATCTTTAATATACACAATCACCTATAATAAACATATATATCTCTTTAATACACACAATCACCTATAATAAACATATATATATCTTTAATACACACAATCACCTATAATAAACATATATATCTTTAATACACACAATCACCTATAATAAACATATATATCTTTAATACACACAATCACCTATAATAAACAAATATATCTCTAATACACACAATCACCTATAATAAACATATATATCTTTAATACACACAATCACCTATAATAAACATATATATCTTTAATACACACAATCACCTATAATAAACATATATATCTTTAATATACACAATCACCTATAAAACATAGCTTGCCAGGCAAGGTAATATACGCCCACTGGGCGTATTTTTCAAGAGTTTTCAAGAACAACAACAATAATTCATGGTAAATATTTTTCCATTTTGCTGATTTTCAATACAGTTCATGCTTGGGTGGTGATAAACATTACCAGCAAGTTTCATGAAAATCTGTAACGAATTGTGGCCAAAAATCGAACGCGTTTTCAAGAACAAGGGCAATAATTCATAGTAAATATTTTCAATTTTGCTGATTTTTAATAGGGTTCATCCTTGAGTGGTTATAAACATTATCAGTAAGTTTCGTCAAAATCTATAATGAATTGTGACCTGTAGAGTGTTTACGAGCCAAAAATCAAACGCGTTTTTAAGAACAAGGGCAATAATTCATAATAAATATTTTCCGATTTTGCTGATTTTCAATAGGGTTCATCCTTGGGTGGTAATAAACATTACCATTGAGTTTTGTCAAAATCTGTCAAGAATTGTGACCTGTAGAGTGTTTACAAGCCAAAAATCGAACACATTTTTAAGAACAAGGGCAATAATTCATAGTAAATATTTTCCGATTTTGCTGATTTTCAATAGGGTTCATCCTTGGGCAGTAATAAACATTACCATAAAGTTTCGTCAAAATCTGTCAAGAATTGTGACATATAGAGTGTTTACAAGCCAAAAATCCAATGCGTTTTTAAGAACAAGGGCAATAATTCACAGTAAATATTTTCCGAGTTTGCTGATTTTCAATAGGGTTCATCCTTGGGAGGTAATAAACATTACCATTAAGTTTCATCAAAATCTGTCAAGAATTTTGACCTGTAGAGTGTTTACGAGCCAAAAATGGAAAGCATTTTTAAGAACAAGGGCAATAATTCATAGTAAATATTTTCCGATTTTGCTGATTTTCAATAGGGTTCATCCTTGGGCGGTAATAAACATTAACATTAAGTTTCGTCAAAATCCGTCAAAAATTGTAACCTGTAGAGTGTTTACGAGCCAAAAATCGAACGCGTTTTTAAAAACAAGGGCAATAATTCATAGTAAATATTTTCCGATTTTGCTGATTTTCAATAGGGTTCATCCTTGGGCGGTAATAAACATTACCATTAAGTTTCGTCAAAATCCGTCAAGAATTGTGACCTGTAGAGTGTTTACGAGCAATTGTGGACGGACGGACCGACGGACCGACGGACGGACGGACGGACGGATATGGGTGACGACAATATACGCTCCACATTTCATGTGGGCGTATAAAAACATATATATCTTTAATACACACAATCACCTATAATAAACATATATATCTTTAATACACACAATCACCTATAATAAACATATATATCTTTAATATACACAATCACCTATAATAAACATATATATCTTTAATATACACAATCACCTATAATAAACATATATATCTCTTTAATACACACAATCACCTATAATAAACATATATATCTTTAATATACACAATCACCTATAATAAACATATATATCTTTAATATACACAATCACCTATAATAAACATATATATCTCTTTAATACACACAATCACCTATAATAAACATATATATATCTTTAATACACACAATCACCTATAATAAACATATATATCTTTAATACACACAATCACCTATAATAAACATATATATCTTTAATACACACAATCACCTATAATAAACAAATATATCTCTAATACACACAATCACCTATAATAAACATATATATCTTTAATACACACAATCACCTATAATAAACATATATATCTTTAATATACACAATCACCTATAAAAAACATATATATCTTTAATACACACAATCACCTATAATAAACATATATATCTCTAATACACACAATCACCTATAATAAACATATATATCTTTAATATACACAATCACCTATAATAAACATATATATCTTTAATATACACAATCACCTATAATAATCATATATATCTCTAATACACACAATCACCTATAATAAACATATATATCTTTAATACACACAATCACCTATAATAAACATATATATCTTTAATACACACAATCACCTATAATAAACATATATATCTCTAATACACACAATCACCTATAATAAACATATATATCTTTAATACACACAATCACCTATAAAAAACATATATATCTTTAATACACACAATCACCTATAATAAACATATATATCTTTAATACACACAATCACCTATAATAAACATATATATCTTTAATATACACAATCACCTATAATAAACATATATATCTTTAATACACACAATCACCTATAATAATCACCTATAATAAACATATATATCTTTAATACACACAATCACCTATAATAAACATATATATCTTTAATACACACAATCACCTATAATAAACATATATATCTTTAATATACACAATCACCTATAATAAACATATATATCTTTAATACACACAATCACCTATAATAAACAAATATATCTTTAATACACACAATCACCTATAATAAACATATATATCTTTAATATACACAATCACCTATAATAAACATATATATCTTTAATACACACAATCACCTATAATAAACAAATATATCTTTAATACACACAATCACCTATAATAAACATATATATCTTTAATACACACAATCACCTATAATAAACATATATATCTTTAATATACACAATCACCTATAACTAGAGCTGTGAACAGCACTGAGCGTGGCCCGCGATGCTTTGCCTGAAAGCTGTAAGACTTTTTGAACTTCAAACCCCTAAAGTCTGGTGTTCACTCCCTCATTTTTAGTAAAAAGTTTTGTGAAAAGGTAGATTCAATCATATATCAATCTTGTAATTCAACTAGTAATCTTTCTAACATTGGGAGAAATAATTCTAATCGATAAACAGGTGGTCTATAGATAACAATTACGTTAATATTCTTATCCAGAATATTCAAAGCAATGTGTTCTATTTTTAAAACTCCCAAATTTAATATATTGACATTTTTTTCTCCTTTAAAATATATTCCTAATCCTCTATGCCCCTTTTCTTTTAAAAAATTGAAATCCAATGAATTGGCGCCGTGTAAAGTGTTTTCGAGAGAAGGCCTAATTGTAGCTTTAACCGCATAACTCTTAAAACCAAAACTATTGTTCGTAGTTTGCAATTTATCTTTGACCTATAATAAGCTTAGCATATGATAAAAACGGGTTATAGTCAATTGGGCCCTATCCAAAATGGCCCTACGTTTGGTCAAAATGGTCCCTGATAAATGGTCAAAATGGTCCTCAAAAAAGGTCAAAATGGTCCTTCCAAAAAGTCAAAATGGTCTCAAAATAATATTTTGTTTCAATGGATTGGAGCAGTCAATAGCCAGTTGAATTGATGTATGTTAGTCAATTAAGTGTCGTGGGTAAGAAGCACCCTCAAAATAAGAAAAAATCTGATATTATATCAAATATAGCAAACACTCGAAAAACATGTTAATTTTTATAAAGTTAACACAATGTGAAATGAGATTAATTTATTTTTGACCTATAATAATCTTAGCAGACGATAAAAAACAGTTTGAGCGCTTACTTTTTTATTGCAACGGATTAGCGCAGACGCGTAAACAGCCCCTAGAGTTAAAAGATTATGTAGTCTGACTAATTTGTTTATGACCTTTAATAACCTTAGCAGACGACAAAAAGAAAATTGGTCTTGTAGAAAGAGTTCTATCAATGGTAGAGGAAAAATTCGAACAGGTTAATGTATCAAAAATTCACTGCTCTAATTGATTGTATGTAAAATTAATATAAGTGAAAATTTTGCAAAAAAATGAATAAATTTTTGATACTTTTTAGAGTGTTAAAAGATTACATAATCAGATTAATCTGTTTATGACCTAAAATACTTCACACCTCCATGTGAAAAGTTCATGTCAATAGTTTTATTACCATATTATATAACCTGCTATAACCCTGTCAATCATTTTAATCCTCTCTACTAGGGCCTACTTTATTCTCAGAAAAGGGGTATCCTATGCCTATTTTCACTTTAATGGATTTTGTATTAAACTGCTCATGTCATATATCGTTGAAAAGAGAAAATTTAGTACATACTGACTATACACACCATATTGATATGAGATAATTGCTTTGTAAGTTTGAACCCTCAGTCGAAAAAAACCGCAATATTTTGAAAACATATTTTAATGGGTTATTGTCATATATCTTTTAAAAGATAATCAAACGGCATTACAAAATTGAAAATTTTAATTCTCTGTGTTGATTAGAGAATGCAATATAGATGTCCAAAGTTGACAAAAATGTCAATTTTCAAATGTCCAGAAAACCAGAAGTTAATATTTTTCAATTAATATCAGCATACCTATGGATATCTGAGGTCAAGGACATCCTTCATTGGAATTTTCAAGGTCATCAAAGGTCAAGGTCACATAATATGGCCTTTTGAATTTTCCAAAAATTAAAACGAACATAAAAAAATTTCAAATTCGAAATTCAAAATTCTGTTCCAACAAACTGTAGACAAGGTTACAAGGTTTTGATAGACACCAAAATCATAAAAATCGGATAACAAATAGAGGACTTATTGATTTTTTGCTGAAATGTGTCAGTCTGTGACGGCAGCTTATGCAACACTTCCGGTTTGGATTTATTATGCTAAGTGTATTCTAATTATGACTGACAGACAATATATGTAGTTTTTGTCAATATCTGAAATTTATACCGGAAGTGAGGCTGCTAGGCGATATTTTGAAAAACCGGAAGTTCTTACGTCAAAACTGGAAGTGATGAAAAAATTTTGATTGAGTAGTTTTATTTCTATGGACATTCTGTATACGTCCTGTAAATTTCAGGTCAATCGGATAATTAGCGGCTGAGTTAGAAATTTTGAGCTTTTTTGAAAATTTTGGTTTCAAATTTTTTGGACAAAAATATTTAAAAATTGAAATTTGTGTAGTCCCATCTGATACTTCTTTTTACAATGAAGATATTAAAGAAAATTTCAGCCAAATCGGTCCATAACTAAACCCTACAGACTAAGTGCAAAATAATTGCATATTATGCAATAGCCCACTCCTGATTCAGCAAAAATTGAGTTTCAGATATTCATTTTTGATTCCAGGTCATTATATAATGTTTGGTGGATACAATTATGCTACACCATTTTCGATATTCTCTAAAAAGTTTCCCAAAAAAAAAAAAAAAAAAAAAAAAAAAATAAACATAACGAAAACAAAGCGTGACAAATCGATAGATTTGCCACGCAATAAACATATCGTCACGATCAGAACACAATCGCATAAGTCGATTTTAAGGGTTTTGAGTAAAGTGGAAAAATGTTTCTGATTTCAACATTATGTTTCTGACCAAACTTATTTAATGGTGGTTTGTTCACAGTTGAAGAACATATCACCACTCACAATGATTATCTTTGTTGTGTAATTTGACTAGGAGAAATTGGACTTAGAACCATAAAATTGTGACTTGGGCATTGACTTGAGCAACACAATACACCGGATTGTGGGACTTGGGCATAAGTGTAACTTCCACGATTGCATAGAAGTCACTGTCCAAACACTGCCTAAGTCATCGAGTTCACAAGGGCGATTGTGTAAAAAGCGGGAAAACAAAGTTATCTGATTGGCTGCTGATATAGGCGTTTGTGAAAAGGTGGGAAACAGGCCAATTTAGATCATAGGGGGGCTAACTCCAAATCATCAAAAACTGACTTAGGCGCTTGTGTTCTGATCGTGACGATATATATCTTTAATACACACAATCACCTATAATAAACATGTAATAAACAATAAATAATTTTGAATCACATTTGAGAAGGATGAAAAATCAAAAAGTCTGGAAAATGTCACCATAACCATATCATATTGACACAAATATCTTTTTCCCATCATGATCAATTTCAATTTTGTCAAAGAAGACATTTAAGAACATGAGAGGTGATTTTTACTTGTAACCTATGAGGCAAACGCTAAAATTTAACCCCTGAATTGCATATTTACTTTCTCAAAAAGAGAAGGCTGTAAAAAAATTGATAGATCTAGCACAGTAGTGCTATAATCTTAATGGCTGTCCAAAGCATAGAAATCAAGTCATCAAAACTATTTTAAAGACTTAATTTGTTTATAATTACTACATCTTACCTAATTTATAACAAGCTCCAGATGATGTTACTAGCTGTTCATAATAAATATTACCATCTTCTGATGTACCCTCTACTTTAATATCCTACAATTAGTCTTCAAACAGTTAGTGATCTTTTACAAACCAATCAGAGACTTCAGATTACACTAAAAACTTGCCAAACGAAATAGCCTCACTTTGTTCTTGACAACACAAGAGCAGTCGCCTTGAGGGCTCAGTATCAAACACTCAAGATCATCTAAGAATGAATGTTTACATGTGCCGCTATTTTGTATCCACCGTTCTTGTACTTCTCTCTTGCTGGGGAGTGACAACGAATTTCCTAAATTCATTCTTGCTTTTTTGAAACCCCGTTTTTCCGTTCTATACGATCTTGAGTTCTCAAAAACCTAGTTGACACAAACTACAGTAATTCAATTGGAGGATAAAACTAAACTGAAAGTCAATTTCAAATTATCAACATCATGTGACAACAACACAAAGTTCATTTCTCCATCTGGAATAAGGCACTTGATTTTTGCTCTAAATTTTAGGCAAGGGATATTGGCCAACAAGGGTATTATCAATAAGACTAATATTTAGATACCTCTCTAGTTTTATCTAATATACTAGTTTCACCATCATCAAAATCTGGTTTCTCAATATCACTGTTAGTTTTATCAGCAAATACAGATTCTACACGAACTGGTGTTAATGGTTCATCTCTAGCAACAATTTTAATATGATCTGTTTTAGGTCCACTCCATAACTACATACACAATATATAATACACATATTTTATTATCTTTCAATGATCAACTAGTAAACAATTATACACTACTATCTGAAATCTCAGAAAAAATACACATAAAAAAATGTATTGTAAAAAAAGTATTCTGGTCTTAATTTTTGATTCTGTCTAAGACTTTATTTCCTCACTAAAAATAAAAGTCAAGATTACAGTGAATATAGGTAATATCAATGACAATCACAATTCAGGGAAACTCAGGAATCACTTTAAATATTTTTCTGAAGACAAATTAATGCAATTTGATTTCCATGAAAATAAATAATTTTACAGTATTCATTTTGTGTTAAATTAAACAATTTAGTCCCGACTTGAGTGATGTGCCAAAGCTGAATAGTTTTGAAATTGCTTTATACTGTTCTTTAGACATTCAGACAAAGTTGAAGTCAAAATCAAACATGTTTGAAGTCATAGACAAAAATCGCATCAGACAAAAGACTATAGATTTTAGTGTTCTCACTTCAGATTTTTGTCTGTTTGCAGACAACTTCAAACATAGGCTTGGGGCAAGTCTCGCAAGCGTATACGCCCACCAGCAGCTTGATAAAGAGGTAAATGTGAACACCAAAACAAACACGATATCAGAGTTTTATGCGATAAAAATCATCGCATCATCACTAAATTCAATAGTGCACATCTTCATAATGATATTGACACACATACAAAATATCAAAAGGATCCATGAAGAATTGCAGTCTAATTAAAATCAGACCCTAATTTCGTTTGTTCTTTTTTTTTAAATCCTGTTTTTTAACCACTACATTAGGATCTGAGAACGAGACGCGATAACAAACGTTCACGTTAACTTTGACCTAACCTTAATAATGACCTTTGTTTTAACCAATCAGATCTTTTCCCTCTCCTACGCTGGGATTTTGTTCTCGAACAATAGGTGCATTCTAGGATTCCTAAGTGTTGTAGACTACTTTATTAGGTCATTTTTATCAAGATTAGGTCAAAGTTAACGTGAACGTTTGTTATCGCGTCTCGTTCTCAGACCCTAATGTAGTGGTTAAAAAACCGGATTTAAAAAAAAACAAAACAAACAAAATTAGGGTCTGATTTTATAATTAGACTGGAAGAATTGTAGCCTGTAGAGTGAGCACGAGCAAAAAAACGCACGTGATATCAGAGTTTTACGCGATATCTCGGAAGAAAATCATCGAATCATCACCAAATTCGATAGTGCACATCTTCATAATGATATTGACACACATACAAAATATCAAAAGGATCCATGAAGAATTGTAGCCTGTAGAGTGAGCACGAGCAAAAAAACGAATGCGATATCAGAGTTTTACGCGATATCTAGGAAGAAAATCATTACCAAATTCAATAGTGCACATCTTCATAATAATATTGACACACATACAAAGTATCAAGAGGATCCATGAAGAATTGTAGCCTGTAGAGTGAGCACGAGCAAAAAAACGCACGTGATATCAGAGTTTTACGCGATATCTCGGAAGAAAATAATTGAATCATCACCAAATTCAATAGTGCACATCTTCATAATGATATTGACACACATACAAAATATCAAAAGGATCCATGAAGAATTCTAGCCTGTAGAGTGACCACGAGCCAAAAAACGAACCCGATATCAGAGTTTTACGCAATATCTTTAAAGAAAATCATCGAATCATCACTAAATTCAATAGTGCACATCTTCATAATGATATTGACACACATACAAAATATCAAAAGGATCCATGAAGAATTGTAGCCTGTAGAGTGAGCACGAGCAAAAAAAATGAACGCGATATCAGAGATTTACGCGATATCTCGGAAGAAAATCATCGAATGATCACCAAATTCAATAGTGCACATCTTCATAATGATATTGACACACATACAAAATATCAAAAGGATCTATGAAGAATCTATAGTCAATGAAATGAAATGAATGGAGTTTTACGTCCTACTTTTCTGCACCTATATGGGCTAATTGAGGACGGGCAAACGCCATGCAGTGTGCAATGAGGAAAATTTTGCCAGGACAGCGGCATTAGTCTGCTATTATTTTCGATTTCCAACTGTCAAGGGATCTTTAACGTGCACACAGGACCTCAGTTTATTGTCCCATCGGAACGACTAGACGCTTTTCCATGCAGCCCCTCCAACCTGCATCACTGACAGGGGGAAACCGGGTTGAAAAATCTGAAGGTATCATCTCGACCCATGCCGGGATTTAAAAAATCTATAGTGTGAACGCCTTGATATATACAATTTTCAAACTGGCTGTCCTAATAAGATTTGTATGTGAAATAAGTCTACTGTATAAAATGAGGTTAAATCAAAGTTTATAATAAAAATATTACTTACACTGACCTTTATTTTTTTAAAAGCTCTGTGTTTATTACTATATCTTGATTCACAAACATAAACATCTTTATCAGCTATATCCTATAATATTTTATAATAAACAATGATACAGTATAATAATTCATAGAAATTCAAGATGAGTAGTAACAGATACAACATAGGACTTTATTATTCTATAGTTTACAAATCTAACAGACTACCACTTCCATTATAGAACTAATCTCAGTTATAAACAGAACACTTTTCAGAATGGTACAATCAAAATTAATACAATTTAACAATTTTAATCTACAAAAATAATCAAATATCAACATACCATAGGTTTCATTTTGAAATAATCTTTAACAAACATGACGTAACATTTTCCCCATATTTGACTCATAGCAATAGTTGTAATACTGTCACTCTTAAACACTTCCTGTAGTAAAAAACATCATATTAACATTGTGAAAAACTCAAATATTACATTCACAAACTAAATGAAATTGTAGATGTTACACAAGCTAAGCATGGTATTTAACATACTTTATGTTTTTTAAATGTACTTTACATATAATAATTAGTGGGCAGTATCTATATGCAATTTAAACAATACTGGATTTACAAGAATCCACAACTGGTTTGGTACATCAGATTCAAGTTGTTCACCAAAATTTCCCTAAGTCAGGTAAATATTCTAGGTAAATCAGTAAATATGTAGAAAGTGACAAGTGTATGTATGAAATATATAATATATAATTGTTACCTTCTCTAGAAATTTTCTAGTCTGTAGATGATAAGTTTCACCAGGTCTATAGAACCAGTTACCTTGTATCATTTGTATATTGTCACTATCTTTAACAAATTTCTCTATACACATTATATGAGGTTCTAAACCATGTTCTCTGTTAAAACAAATACATAAACATTATTATAGAAACAATTAAGAATTAAACGTTGGTCTCATTAACGCAATTGATCACGTGACAAACTGAATAAATGACGAAGTCATTTATGTATGTTTGTGGCGTGATCTATTGCGTTTACACACCAATAATGCTAATGAGACCAACGTTTAATTCTTATATTTACATTCTGATACTTTTATAAATCAAATTTTGACTTTTTAATGTGATAATTTGCTTGAATTTGCCACAAGTCTTAGATTACGTCATTGTTGTGTTTTGACAACGTCATAGTGTCATGTGACAAACTAGCGTTCATTGAAAAATAAACGCCACTTTTCTTAACTGGTTCATTGAAGGAAGTGATAGTAGAAATGTAAATATTATATTATAAACTACATGAATTATTTTTTATTTGCAATGTTTTAATATTGTTTTCACATCATCATCATCATCTTCTGAATTTAAAACATGGAAAGATATAAATATTCTACAAGTATCTATCAATAAAAATTGGTGTATTTATCTATAAAATGTGCTTCGTATATGTCACTGACAGATTAATGCTCATGTGGTGATCAACAACATATAAATCAAATTTAATCAAACTGCTATATTATTAGAAATACAGGGCAAATTCTTCCATTTCAGAAATGACACATTTAAATTACTAGGCCTAATCATTGTGAACTTAATATTGCCTCTTGTGATTGTAAAATCCAATTGTAAATAGACCCAATCTTAATAATAATATTACTACTGATTGAAGCGTGTATCAACAGACGCCAGATACAAATTATATTTTAGTTCTCTGATCAATTTTGTAATCTTCAAACAATTGGCAAAATTTTTAGATATAGACTGAGCTATTTTTCTTTTGCATCCTTGCATTAGTTGCCTACTGTTTTCTGTCTAAGGTAAGTGATTTACATCACAGACTTGATATGCCTTGCTTATTTTATATGATAGAACACAAAACAGATTAAACACTACAAATCAAATATGACAATATGTTGAAATGTTTGATAGTATTGTGTTAACTAGAAAACATATAATATTAACCTTGGTTCAATATATACAAAATCTCCTAAATAATAAACAGAATCTTTAAACTTAATTCCTTCTTCATTAACTTCATCTTCTGTTTGTAACTAGAACAATAAAATAGATTTATTTTTATTTTAAACAATCACAAACTCAATATACCATGGTAAAACATTTTCATGACTTAATAATATGTAATAACGACTCTCAAAATTCTAAAACAGCTTTAATTTTTAAATTTCACAGATAAATATCAACTTAAAAAAAAAAATTGAACATAAACATCATTTTATGATTAAGTATAATTATGTGAAAATCAAGTATCTATGTTAAAAGGGAAATATATCAAAAATATACATAGGTATAAATGCTGTGTTTAACAAAGAAAGACTGTTATATTTTATTTCAGCTTACTATTCTGATAGTACATGTTTTCAATAATTGTACATTAAAATCTTACAACTATATCAAAAAAAATATATACCTTATCATCCACTTTTTCTTCATTTTCTTGTGTTTTCTTCTTTTCTTCATCTTCTTTTTGTTCTTGAGGTATTTTAGCTTTTTTCTCAGCTTCTACTTGTAACTGTAGATGACGTTCCATAAAACTAAGAGCTGGTGTTAAAACCATTTCACCATTTTTACATAATTCATCTCTAGTCTTCATAAATAACATCTGCATTTCTACAGCATCTTCATATAGCTATAATAGATTAAGTCATAGCATCTTTATATAGCTATAATAGAGTAAATCATAGCATCTTCATATAGCTATAATAGAGTAAATTATTAATAGCTTCTTCATATAGCTATAATAGAGTAAGTCATAGCATCTTCATATAGCTATAATAGAGTAAATTATAGCATCTTCATATAGCTATAATAGAGTAAGTCATAGCATCTTCATATAGCTATAATAGAGTAAATTATAGCATCTTCATATAGCTATAATAGATTAAGTCATAGCATCTTTATATAGCTATAATAGAGTAAATCATAGCATCTTCATATAGCTATAATAGAGTAAATTATTAATAGCTTCTTCATATAGCTATAATAGAGTAAGTCATAGCATCTTCATATAGCTATAATAGAGTAAATTATAGCATCTTCATATAGCTATAATAGAGTAAATTATAGCATCTTCATATAGCTATAATAGATTAAGTCATAGCATCTTTATATAGCTATAATAGAGTAAATCATAGCATCTTCATATAGCTATAATAGAGTAAATTATTAATAGCTTCTTCATATAGCTATAATAGAGTAAGTCATAGCATCTTCATATAGCTATAATAGAGTAAATTATAGCATCTTCATATAGCTATAATAGAGTAAGTCATAGCATCTTCATATAGCTATAATAGAGTAAATTATAGCATCTTCATATAGCTATAATAGATTAAGTCATAGCATCTTTATATAGCTATAATAGAGTAAATCATAGCATCTTCATATAGCTATAATAGAGTAAATTATTAATAGCTTCTTCATATAGCTATAATAGAGTAAGTCATAGCATCTTCATATAGCTATAATAGAGTAAATTATAGCATCTTCATATAGCTATAATAGAGTAAATTATAGCATCTTCATATAGCTATAATAGATTAAGTCATAGCATCTTTATATAGCTATAATAGAGTAAATCATAGCATCTTCATATAGCTATAATAGAGTAAATTATTAATAGCTTCTTCATATAGCTATAATAGAGTAAGTCATAGCATCTTCATATAGCTATAATAGAGTAAATTATAGCATCTTCATATAGCTATAATAGAGTAAGTCATAGCATCTTCATATAGCTATAATAGAGTAAGTCATAACATCTTCATATAGCTATAATAGAGTAAATTATAGAATCTTCATATAGCTATAATAGAGTAAATTATAGAATCTTTATATAGCTATAATAGAGTAAGTCATAGCATCTTCATATAGCTATAATAGAGTAAATTATAGCATCGTCATATAGCTATAATAGAGTAAATCATAGCATCTTCATATAGCTATAATAGAGTAAATTATAGCATCGTCATATAGCTATAATAGAGTAAATTATTAATAGCTTCTTCATAGAGTTAAAATGTTAAAATTGGAAAGAAAAAAGAAAGAAAGAAACATCTATATTTTACAAGGATAACAACTTAGGTTCCGTGCGGATCCTTTCTCCCAGCTGGTCCTTGGACAAACCTCTTGGCATTGATCTTTCCTGGATTATCCATTTTCAGCTGGATGTTTGTAAAGAACAGCGCGCTAACCACAGTGCTATAGAACCTCACAAATAGAAGATGGAATTAAAGTAAATTATACAATATACAAAATAAAACAAGGATAACTACCTGTGAATCTGTACGACTCAATCTTCTAGCTCTATCAAATACTTGAAACATATCTTCTTGAAATCTATCTAATCTTTTATATCGACCCTAGATATCAATCAGTAAGTATTAAAATTTCACTCTAATATTGAGAATATTAATTAGAATTATCAACACTCTATTTATCTTTATCCAATTTATATTAGACATATTATGTATTACAAGTATGTTTTATGTTAGTTATATATTTTAAAATCAATGGAGTTTTACATCCTACAATAAAATACATTGGTAACAATTTTTAAGACGAGGATAAGAAAACTCTAGTAGTACAGCAATCAACAATTTAATACCAAATAAAGACTTTTCTAATAAACTTAAACAGACATTGTGTATTTATAGTTCTTGCAGTCATATAGTGGGTTAAAAAAAATAGAAAAAAAAGAAATATTCATTATTTTCCTAAACACAACAATTGTACATACCCTGGTCAAATTCCCCTTTATTTGATGAAAAGTCAAATGTCTTCTGAAATATACAAATTTGATTTTGAAAATATTATATATCTAAAATTTACCCAATTTTAACAAACATAAGAAAAACAAACAGTAATTTATATTAGAACTTTAAAATGGATACATGATGGAATGATGAAAACTTCAATAAAACAAGTTAGACATAGTTTTAGACATAGTTAAGAACAAGTCTCATCTCTTCCCTAAATAGTAGTAGGTGAAGATCTGGATCTTTTTGATTGAAGAAAGAATAAGAACAAATTGAACTAAAACAGAACTCCCCAATTCAGTGCTATTCCTATTTGGAAGGTTACCAACAATACTGTTGTATGCCTTTTTAAAAATCACTCAAAAAGATGATAAATGGTGATCTCAGTTGTAAACAAGAGGTTGCCTAGCAATATACACCCACTTCTCTGATAAATTTTTAGTATATCAAGGGCGGTCACCAATATGCGTTAAAGCGTACAAAAATCAAACCTATCTAAAATATTTTTGATATCTTTTAATCACAAAATCAAATCAAATTCTAACTTAAAACCGTCAATTTCAAAACGTTTTGACTAAGTCAAGGACAATAACTAAAAATCTGTTCTTCGAAAAATCGCCAAATTCTAACTTGTCCAAAATCTCATTAATATAAATGATCACACCAAATTCCATTCAAATCAGATGAAAAATATAGTCCCCATCACGTTCACATGTCAATTTTGACGTGTTTTGACTAAGTCAAGGGTAATAACTCTAAAATCGTTCATTGTAATATCATCAAAATCAAAACTGTTCAAGATCTCATCAATAATCAAACCAAATTTCATTTAAATCAGATGAAAACTGGAGTCTCTATTTTGTTCACTAGTCAAATTTGAACTTGTCTAAGATCACAACAAAACAAATTATCACACCGATTTTCATTCAAATAATATGAAAACTGTAGTCTCTATGGCGTTCACAAGCCAATTTTGACGCATTTTGACTAATTCAAGGGCGATAACACATTATAATGGAACCATTAAACTATAATGCTTTGACTGGATGAAGATATTTAAAATCTGAATCCTAAAAACTGACCTCTCTTGCATTAATAAAATAAAATATATGTATTAATATGATTTATAATGGTCTGCTGAAACTGATCGATTTCCCAACAGATCAAGTCAAAGGTGAAAAGGTGACAGTCTGATGCCTTCAACTAGGTACATTAGAAATTTCGGAAGAATTTTAAAAACTTACTCTGTTTCAGGTTTATTGTCATTAGTCTCATCTAGTGCTTCAGCAAAACTATCACTATAACATCTTCCTTCTTCATCCTAAAATATTGTTATAGTATTATAGACAATATCATACAAATAATGTAATATATTCACAGATACAGAACATGTTATCTTTGCTTTGCCTTATAAAAGAATACTACCTCTTAGAATGAATAAAATATAAAAAATTTCAAACTTGGTCAAGTATATTATATTTATCAGCGGAATTAACTGGGGTCATAACCTTAACATGTCCTGGTCCTGAGATTCAAATTTTATTATTCGAACAGTTAGCATCCCTTTAATGATAAATTTCTAGTCTAATCCAGCTATATGACTTCTGAAAGTGAAATGTGTATATTTAAAAGATAAAATGATATATAATATTTAATACTAACATGTGAATTGATTGTAGAAATAAATAAATTAGACATTATCTCCTGTATAACAGCTTTAACATCTGGTACATCATCACCACATTCTGCTGTTAATTCTAATTTCTTCTCTAAACATATACGCTGTAAACTCAATGCATCCTACAATATATAAAATTATTGTGATAGTGTTATATAGAATGTTTATTATTAATAATTATCCTCTTTAGAATCAATCTTATCAATTATATACCAAACAATTCAACCCTTCCCCTGACTTGGGTCGGCAGTTGTCAACCAGCAAAGCAATCGTTTGCAAAATCTTCAGAATTCTGCATGGCAGTATGTGGTTTACAAAATAATGCGGGGCTCAAGTTAAGCTCTTTCAATTCTAATAGGTAAATTTTAACAGTTTTATGATGTCTGTCTGTGTGCCAATTTCTATATATACAAAATAATGTCGAAAATTTGAAGTAAATTATATTTGTTCATATGTTTTGTTTTTGTTTTTTGGGAGAGTATAATTTATCACCATGGAGACAAGGCAAGCATCAGGTGTAAATGGTGTAAATACTTACCTTATATATTAATGAATCTGGTTCATTATATTTACAGGCATTATCAAACATCTGAACACAATCAGCAACCATATCTTCTAGAGAATCATAACAATGTGTCATTACTTTCTGTTGAATTCTTTGTAAATCTACTGGTTTTTTAATGACTTCATAATAATCAGGGTAATCCTAAAATAAAGTCAAATTATCAGATTCTTTCTAACATTACAGCTATTAAAGTGAAGGGAGTGAAGTGGCTCAGTGAGTTAAGACACTTGCTTGCTAATCTGTAGGTCCAGCCAACAAGAATCGAGAAAATACTTTTAGATTTTTCAACCTGGTTTCCTCCTCAGTGATACAGGTCGGAGGGGCTGACATAGAAAAAGATCCCTTGATAGTTGGAATCTGAAATCTGAGTAGGTTAATGTCATTATGTCCATACCAGGGTTCGAATTAATTTTTTTATATGCATAGCAGTTTTTTGCTCTATGGGACATATTTGCATAGCAGTTTATAATTTTGTGGAGCAGTTTTTTCTCTGGCAGTTGCAAATGTATAGCAGTTTTTTTAAAATGCTCTCTTAGGGTGTGTTTTGACTTCATTTTAGTGTTTATATCAAGGTATAATGTGTATCCCTCGAGTAAATAATACGCACCCCGTTCAGTCGAGAGAAAAAAAAACAGTTGGCAAAACGGACACACCATAAATTTGAGTGCTAAAATATCGTTTATTCCTAGTATATTTTATATAAAATGCTTTCCGAATGTGTTCATTTTTAGTGTTTTCTATCAATTATAAGGTACATCCCTCGTCGAGTAATTCTGGATAAATCACCGTAAATCATAGGCACACAACCATTCACTCGAAAAAAAAAACCCCAACAAGTTGGCAAAACGGAGACACCATAGTTTCAAGTGCTTATACATGTAATAGTGTTAATTCCAGGACAGTCACTGACTATTCCTTACTTTTGGCCAAGATGTGAGTTTTTCATAATTCATTTTTGAATCTTCAAAAAGTACGATATTTGTATGTTAATTATAATCCCGTGACATTGAATCTAAATTGACAAGGTCGCACGCGTATGAATCTCCAGGTGACAAAACTAACCGATAATATTTATGGACCGATACATTTCTAGACTGAGTTTGAGTTACAGTTTTTACGGAAATGGATATTTATTGGCCTGCAATTATTATGTTACGACCCAGCTCTAATATATGTAATTATTTCATGATTCATTGCCGTAAGTTTCCATTCCAATATGGATGAAATAGGAAGCCAACTATGTCGTCTGCTAGGCCTATTCACTTCGTCTTCAGTATTACATGTATACGCTTCCTGAGTCAGCACGATCTATTAATAGTAACAATCCTTTTTACTGTGTCTCGGGGAAAATAAATCCAAGATGTAACAAATTAACGGGATTTTATAGTCATCCGATCGTAAAATTTTAACTGAGTTTCGTTTATATAGAAAATACTATGTATCGCAAAAAAACTGCTCTACTGACTAAGATTACATCGCATTTTGCCGAAAATTGTATCGCAAACTGCGATGCGATACCGGTTATTTCGAACCCTGCATACTGCATGGTAATTGCCCATCCTCATTAGCTCAATAGGTTTTTGACTTTCTTCCATTATTTTTATGTGAATATCAGCCTAAAAATAGTTCTAATAAAATTGAATAGACAATACATTTCCCTTCAATAATTTGAACAATATTAAAAAGGTTAAAAAATCACACTTCCCTCAAACAAATTTTGAAAACAACTAACCATAAACAATTTAATTTAAAGTATAATTGTTTGCAACTTACAGCTTTCAATGGTAATTTAACAAACGGTGTAGCTAATTCACGACCAGATTTATCACTAGCATTTCTTACTGTATCATATAATTCTTGTAGTTTATCATCTAATGGAGAAAATGATCTGTTCTTTTTCCTACAATAAATAACCAACCAATATTTTTATTGTTACAGTCAACCTTCTTCTCTTGCTAAATGATTTCACTAGAACCACATTGTTACTACCTGTTAGAATGAAACAACAGATTACCAGTATAATCTGATAAATCCAGAAAAATACCTAATATATTATAATTACTACCATATATACAAAATATTAAGTGTTTTATTAAGGGTTTTTCAATAATAACCTGTAATTTTATGGAAAATTACTTAGTTTTATGATTTATTTGATTTTGTTTGTATACTGTAGACACCTTTGATGAATAATATACAATTATTAACCAAGTTTGAGAACTTAAATTTTTTGTTCATTTTAAGAGTTATCGCTTTAAGATTTAAAGATGTTATAATAGCAATAGTTGAATTTTATAATGAATATTTTTCTAATTTACACAAAGCTTTATTGGCAATTCAAAAATTTCTCACTTTCCCTACATCCCCATCCCACTCACACAAAAATAAAAAATGTATAAATAATACTCACTTTCCCATACTTTTAGGTGTCAGAGGTCCCATACTTCTTACTTTAGCTTTCAATACACGTTCTAATGTATTAGCATCCTGATACACAAGAGATTTCTCTTCATTATAATGTCTAGCATTATTAAACATTAGTTCAAAATCATTAATTAATGCCTGCTCAGTTACATACTAGAAAACAAGATGAATGAACAATGTTAAAGTATTCATGAATACCCTTTGTTAATCTTTGTGTTTAGAATAAGCTTGAGTTAACTAATTTTCATAAAAATATCAAATCCCTGTGTTAACCCTAAATAGTAGAATGCAATAGTTCGATTCAATGTTAATGTATTCTTTTTAGGAGTTCAATAAAGTACCACTCGATAGTTTTCATCATTTCAAATCTGGATTATTTTTTCCGGGAGTGTATAAATTGACATGATTTTCCCCTAATAATATTCCAGATTATAACTTTCGCTCATCAATATATTTTCCCCTATTAATATTGCTTTAATAAATTTTTGATTTGCTCATGAGACTATCCAGAAATTGTTGTTGTACTGGTTCAAAGGGAAATAATACTGTATGCAACTAGAAAACTTGGTAACCCTGAATCGGCCTATAGCTGCAAATACCCCAATATACTTTAAGTCTTTTAGTTTCAACTGATTTTCATAGCACTAGATATAAAAAGCTTTAATGTATATAAGAAAAGAACCAAACCTTTTCAGCTTTAATTTTAGCTTCTATCATAGAGAGATCAACTGGTTCCATAATAACTTGATAATAATCAGGATAATCTTTCTTTGAGGGTAAAACTTGAAATATTCCACGTAATAATCTTCCATTAAAATCCTGAAAATAAAATATAACATTTATAGTCACATCAAATAATGGACATCAGGCTGTATTTTCAACAAAGATTTAAATCTTTATAAGAGTTAACATCCAACATATTTGTAACTATTTGGGAAAATCAGGAAGGGCAAACACATTCAGTGTGCAATTAGGAAAATTTTGAGAGGACAGCAGCATTAGCCTACTCCTATTTAGAATTTCCAACTGTTGTGGTATCTTTAACGTGTACAGCCTGTACATCACCGGGTTTCAAGTTATTGTACCATATGAACAACTAGATGTTTTCCTATGTCAGCCTGCATCAATAATATTGGGATACTGGTTAAAAAACACTGAAGATTGTACCCATGCCAAATTAATCCCTCTGTTTGAAAGAAAATTGAGTAAAATAATAAACTTACAGAATAATCATGAATAGTTTTATAAAGTATTTTTAATCGTTTCTGTAACAATTCTTCTAGACTACGTTTCTTCTTCTCACTGCCTGGTAATCCACTAATAGACTTTCTATTCTTCTTACCACTTAAACTATCTTCATCCCAGTCTCTTTCTAATCTCTAATAACAACATCCAATATTGGTATAACATTTAGTCATATTGTTTTAAGTTGTTCATAATTAGTAAATTGACTGTCTTTGTATAAGAATTTGACTCTGAGTAAAAGGGTTTTTTTTTTTTATATCAATATTTAATTCTATGTTCAGTATAATATACAAACAATGATCTAGGGATCTGGAAACAAGCAAACTGCTTATATAAATCCATTTCCCAAAAATGTAAAAGGGTTATTTATAAGATAAATCATTCCTCAAGTGGAGAGTTTGCTATTCTCTCAATATCAAATTTTAACTTTCATCAAGATCTGTGCTAAAAACAATCAAGGTTTGGAAAATTTCTTTGTTGCTGTATGGAAATAGTTAAGAAATAAAATCCAACCTTAACATCAAATTTGTCTAATTCTCTCTTTCTTTCCATCATTGCTTTCTGTAGAATAACAGCATCCTATAGTCAATATAAATAATAATATATTATATATTACTGTCAGAATTAATTAAACAATTAATCTTTAATTTAAGAGTTTATTTTCATTAGTGGAATCCAAAAAGGGAATTATCCATTATCAAGTCAAACAGAAATTTATAGATGTCTGGTAAAAAAATACAGTTAAAAGGTGTGTATTGGGGACACTGATAGCATCAATTTGCGCCATTCCAATTTTCATTCCGACGTCTGTGGTTCTTGCAATTCGTTTTATGACGTCACTGACAGTGATCTAGTGGAAGCTACTATTGATATCTATGCAGATCACTGTCAGTGACGTCATAAAACGTGGAATTGCAAGAACCACAGACGTCGGAATGAAAATTGGAATGGCGCAAATTGATGCTATCAGTGTCCCTAATACACATACAAAGTTTAGAAATACACTTTACAATCCTTTTAACTTTATTTTTTACCGGACATCTATAAATTTCTGTTTGACTTAATAATGGATAATTTCCTCTTTGTATATATAAATTCTGTGGTAGACATAAAATCTCTGTCAATTCTAAGAGATAGCATTCCTATCCTAGATCACTACAATTATATTTCAAATGTGCCAAGATCAATTTTGAATTATTAACAGTAACATAAAGTATTTAATATTCTATATATCTTTACCATTCCTGTTAGTTTCAAATGAACAAAGTTTATATATAAAATTTACCTTATATAGTCTTGATTGAGCCATATTGTACCTTTTAGCATTTTCAAACATTAAATTCATATCTGATGCTAACTCACTCAAACTATTGTATTGTCTTTGCTGAAACATAAATACATTACATTATTCAATCTTTCATTATTGGTGAATTATGTTTAGTTTGATACCTATTGGGATTAGCAGAAGAACAGGGTCAATGTTGTCAATTTCCATTCAATATTTGGTGTATCTCAGATTTACTATTTTATAAAGTGGCGAAAAAGTGACAAAAATTGTGGACACTGATTTTCTCAAGTTAACCAAATGTAAAAAAGATAGCTTGCGAGGCAAGGTAATATACGCCCACTGGCAACTGTTATTGAAAAATAACATTGAATTTGGTCAAAATTATTTAGGTTTTACAAGCTACAATCGTATTGAAGAGTGTTTACATGTAAAAATTAATTATTAATTAGTATGAATATTTTTTTATTTTACTGATTTTCAATAGGATTCATCCTAGGGTGAATACAGACACACCAACAGATATTAATACAACACTTGTCTTTTTTTTTATTTTTCCCGAAAAATTCATGGCAATAATATTGAATGCCTTGATTTTGCCCTAAGTTCCCGAATATCGCCCGTAGTCCACTATAAAGCGATATCATATATTCCGTGGGCTAGGGGGACCCCTGACACCAAGTTTCGACAAAATCTAGCCAGAATTGGGCCTTCTATAAGAGTGCTTATGAGCTAAAATTTCAAGAACAAGGGCCATATTTCATAGTAAATTTTTTCATTTTGCTTATTTTTAATAGGGATCATCCTTGGGTGATTACATACTCTCACACCAAGTTTCCTCAAAACCTGTCAAGAATTGTGCTTTGCAGAGTGTTTACAAACAATTGTCGATTGACAGACGGACAGACATGGGTTACACCAATATAGACTATATAGTCTCCACATTTCTAGTGGGTGTATACAAATTTAGTATATATATCATCAACCTTATTTTGAGATCAAGGAAGTAGTATAATTGTTTAAAGATATACAGCACTGCTCAACTTTCCTCTGTTGTGTAAAAATGAAATTAAATAAAGTATCATTTCAACCCATGATGGAACAACACAGTTGACAGCATTATACAACCATATTTCAATATAGAGGTAAAAAGGTCACAAATATCAGTTAAGAAGATATAGGATTTTAATATAGCAGTAAATTGGTTGAAATCAAATACCATGAAATTTAGTTCATGTACCACTTAATTTCTGCCATAGAATGTCCAAAAATATTCAAATTGTCTACTCTCTATTTGTATCCCCAAGAATAAGAGGCTGGCATCTCTGATACAATTCAGCAGCTACTTCCTTTATGTATCCCAAGTTAGAAGGCTGGCACCTGATACAATTAGGCAGCTAGGTTTGAAATTTGTGTGTCCCTTCCATGCTTCTGGCCCTCATTAAGGTTTGATAGATTTTTAGTCATGTTTATTTGCAAGTATGGATATATAGATATATTTTTTAGTCAAAGACTGTCATTTGAATACTTGGTCAGTTGTTTTTTAAATACTTTTCTCATCTCACTCTAAGGGTAGCGCGGAGCAGTTAGTAGCAGCATTAATGTACAGATGGTTTTAAATGTACAGACGCTCAGCTGTTTACAGCGCAAGTGGAATGACTCAGAAAAGAAGAGAGCAAAGCGATACGCTGTTCTGCACTACACCCTGCTCTGTCTGTAGTGTGATTAAATCCCAACGTTTGTGCTTACCACTGGCTATAACCGCACAAGCCTCCTCGAACTTGAAGTGCAATTACTCATTGTCCCTTTACTGGTATGAATGTGTTTATAAATTCTTTTCATAAAAAAAAGATAGTGGACCACGGCCATATACGCCTAACGAAAAATTTAATCGGGATAAAATTAAACTTTCTCAAACCTTTCGATTTAGGTCCAATAACATCCATTTTAAGTTTTATCAAAATCGGATGAAAACTAAGAAAGTAATAGCATATTCAAGATTTGGGGCAAGGGCAATAACTCTGCTTACAATAACTCAAATTCGAACTTGATCTTCGTTTTATGAATACGTATACACATATCAAATTTCATTTGATTTTGTCAAAAACTCTAGTTTTTAGAGCGTTTACGAGCAAATGTTGACGGACGGACGGATGGGGGTGCCGACAATATACGTCCTCATAGAGAGATGAGGGTGTATAAAAATGTGGTCCTCTAGCATGGACTATGAAAGCCACCATATGGTTTATGGGCTTGTAAAGTGTTTTTGAGAGGAGATATATTTAATACTATGTATCAGTGTGATTTTATTGCAAAGGCATCATTCTTAATCATCACCAGAGCATACTGGTACATTGTACCAATGACATGATATGTATCTAAAGGACATGTTACTTTGAACATGACCATTTGTTCAAGGTTATTAGAGTAAATAAACAAGACCAAGACAAAATATTTATTTCAATGTACATTTAAAATTATCTCTGGTTTGTTATCTTTAAAGCCAACTCAATTTCAGTTCTCAATGTCATTTTAAATACCAATATCCCAACTCCCCCTGCAACCCCAGTCCATACGCCTTTGAACGTTATATACCCTGAACTCCAAGCAATATTGTGACGATATATAAGTTCCACTATAATAACTGTTCCAAAGAACATTTGTTATGTAATAATTGTTCCATTTGGAACTCTTATTATATAAAACTAGACCTAACCATAACCCAGATATTATATGATAAGAGTTCCTAGGATCATTTATTATAATAATTTTTGGTTCACAAAGAATATTTATTATGAGTAACAAATATACAGTCACAATATGACTTTAATGTTATATGACGTCACTTGACAATGCCCGCTTGGGTATATATATATTAGGTAAGGATGGGCCGATATACCAGCCGCGCAGGTTGAAAGGGTTAATATGTCAGTGACGCCAGTACATTAATATACCAGTCTCCTATCAAGGATGGTGCATGTTGAAGACCATCAGAAATACACAAAAAAATGAGCTATAATCAGATAGGCCGTATCACACCACTTTCATAATTTTTTTCATCAAATCACAGCAAGGTACTTGATTGAAGATAAACATGTACTTCATTTTTCTTCTGAATCCTATACTTGTATCTTCATTTTTATTTCTGATTCTTTCTCAAGTCTGCAATTATAGTAAGTAATCAAATTTAAAAACATCAAAAAATGAATGAAAAAATGAAATCTTTGAAAACTTGTAGATTTTCTTTTTCATTCCACGTCGCAAGCCAAAACAATATCAAACATTTTGAGCTTATAGTAAAACTGGAACGAAAAAATGAAAATCTTCAGAAATTTGTAGATTTTCTTTTTCATTCTACGTCACAAGCCAAAACAATATCAAACATTTTGAGCTTATAATAAAGCCTGAACGAAAAAATGAAAATCTTCAGAAATTTGTAGATTTTCTTTTTCATTCAACGTCGCAAGCCAATTATGTGTTCCACTCGTGAAGTAATTTTAATGCTATAATTACTTGTATAAACGGAACAAGATCATCTTTTACATGATTTTCTTTTTCATTCAACGTGGCAAGCCAAAACAATAGTTTTTTAGTCATGTTTTCGATTTTCTAATATTTGACTGAAAATATGAAATCTTCAGAAATTTAAATATTCTTTTTTTATTCTTTTAAACTTTTTGACTGAAAATTGGTCTACAGATGTGTTAAATTATCCATTAAATATGAAAAAATAAAGATTTTTAATTTTATTACAAATTTCTATAATTTATTTGAACCATACGATTTATTTTCATTATGTTACATGGTATTCAAATTTTACGAATAGGAAATCTGAACGGGTTGATATTTTGAGACCTGTATGGTGTATATTTATCAGAAATTTAAGTAGAAGGTAAGTTAGGGTGAGTAAGGTTAAGTGTTAATGGTAAATGCTGGCAATGACAAATAAAACGTTGCAGTACATAAATTTCTGATAAATATACACCATAGAGTTCAGTACGATACCAAATAACATATTCCTGACTTCATTTTGGACATCTTAAGAAAGAATCATTTGATGAGCTAAATTTCCAAAATACTTTTGCCAAAAAACTGATAAATACAATTCTTCAAAAACTTCAAAAGTTAATTCCCCCTACCCTTTTCCACAACTGTTCTTCTGAGAACTAAATATATGTTGTCATCAGTATGAGATGAATTGTCAATAAAAATCTGTACAAGCAAGATAATTTTGTTAATCGCAATACTTTTTCACAGAATGCCAAAATCGAGAGCAATAGTGGACCCCTCAAAAGAAAGGTAACTTCAGCTCATATTCAGGGCTATTGATATATACTTGCCAGTCATGTCTGACAAGATTATTAGGTGTTGATTTACAAATCATATTAATGACTTTAAACTGAGGTACATTTTTAATTAAATAAACTATGAACAATTAAACTAAATGAATTTTTTACAAAAACAGTCTTGCATCAGACCAAATTTCCAAATTGAGGCACAGGTCCAATAAAAGATCCACCCTTAAATAAAACTATAGTAGCTGAATACTTATCTTTTTCTCCAACTTTGAAATAAATAAGTCTTCAGTTCTTCATCAAATGTTTTTTCCTGCTTTCATAGCAACAAGAAGTGAACCCTGGGACATCTGCTGACTGAATGAGGCTGTATACTGTTGTTGTCAACCTGACTATAACCCCTGAATTCTACTCACACACAAGCTGGGGGTAAAATATCTCAGTCTCCATATTCACAAAAGACTGACAATAGAGTGAACACTTTTCATCCCTTGGTCATAGTTTTAATCTTTTATCAAGGATCAAATTGGTAATCAAGACTAGATCCCATTGTTTACAATTAGTATTGAGCTACAACATACAGCTATTTACAAGATAAAAAAAAAAGTATTGAGCTACAACATACAGCTATTTACAAGATAAAAAAAAAAGTATTGAGCTAAAAAAAAACTAAAAATTTTAGTACGTTAAAGGTGCACTATCATATAAAAATTTTGTTTTAAACTTTCTTCTCCTTGGGTTTTGATTTTTGGTCTAGTTTTAATTTGGTCAAAGATCAAATTGGAAATAAACATAAGATTAAATTGCTGTAGTATAAATAAAGTGATTTAAAGGGCATCAAAAAAAAGTTTCCAAATCTTCTCTTTATGTATTCAATCTCTGATAAAAGATTTAATCTTAAAGTTTAAGATAGCTTGCCAGGCCAGATAATATACGCCAACTAGCAGCTTTGTTTGAAAAAGTACATTTGGCAGAAAACAGCAACCATAACAACCATGAAATATTCAACCTGTAGTCATAAACATACATTTCATTCAGAACTCATTCATCAAGTTTAGCCTTGTAGAGTGTTTCTTTTAGCTAAAAAATGAACGTATTTGGAAGAAGAAGGACAATAATTTAGTGTTGAAACGGTTAGTGATTTTTACCACCCGGGTACCTGTCGGCAATAACCGGTTATTTTCCGGTTAAACCAGGTTAATTTATTAAGCTTAAAAACAAGAATAAAATACCACATTTGTAGCTGTGACACAGCGTAAACTAAATCTCAGTTAGTACAAATAAGTTCCGAAGTCGCCGAACGAAGAAGAGTTAACCTGCATTGAATCAGTCGGAATTGTTGTAGTCAGATAAAAACCAACAACCCATCGAAGCAGACATCAGATTACACCCAAACTGGCCAGACAAAAAAAAACCACTGTCATTCATTGGCAAGGTACACGAACATGGTCGGGTACATTTAGCATCATTGAACTTGGAATGGACGGCAGTATGATAACATAGTCAAGATCATCAAGGTTACTAGCACTCAGAGAAGACAATGAATGTCTGGATATTCAAGTTAAACAAAAAACCAAACGGGCAGTGTTAGATACAATTAGGTCAAAATTATGTGTTCCACTCGTGAAGTAATTTTAATGCTATAATTACTTGTATAAACGGAACAAGATCATCTTTTACATGATATATGTTAATAACAAAGTCTAATCACACTTTGATACCTATATTTAAAATATAACGTAAGGATTTGAAACTTTGATATACTATTGATGCGGACGATTTAATTTAATTTAATATTTAATTTAATAGACACCGCCCGATGTTTTGACCATCTCAAAAGAATGTTAAAAGAGAAAGTAGAAAGTTAATGAAAGTGAGAAATTCATTGGCTGCTATAAATAGACATCTCTTATTGTCCAATCAGATAATAGCATGCTTTGTTGATGGATTTTGACGAGTGTCTGTAAATAAATATTTTCAACAAGATGTTATATTTTTTACGGCTTTATCATTCTTTGATAAACATCGGAGATCGTGAAGATGAAAAAACAACTATTTGATGAGCTAGATGGTTACTAACATTCAGTTGAGAATACGTCTGATTTATGTTATAAAATGCCGTTTTTTACACGCATTTCTTTATCAAAATTATCATTTTACAAATATGGACGGTTAACCGATCATCTGAAATCAGACCCGGTTACCCGTGAAATCTTACCCGATATCGGTTAACTGATTAACCGTTTCAACACTACAATAATTCATATCAAATATTTTTTGATTTTTTTGATTTTATATAGGGTTCATCCTTGGGTGATCAGTCTTTCCGAAGGTCGTCGGACCGTCGGACATCGCCGGTAAAAAACTGGAAGGGCTTGAAAAAATTCTGGAATCGCCGGACCGAAAGTCCGGAAAAATTCTGTGGTCACATAGTCGAAAACCCAACTTTATTTTTCTCGAAGCGAAGGAAATTAATTTTCAAAGAGAGCTTCTATTTACTTTTCTATTAATAGTTCAGTATGAACGGTTATCAAGTCTTAAAGCGTTATGACCTTTTTGTGTGTTTGATAATCACGACTATAATTTAAACCAATAGAATTTCTTTAAAGCATTTGATGCCGGTCCTACTTGACTTTTAAGTACCGAAATATGCTTTGACTACCAAGCACGCGTTCATTGAATGAAAACCATTTCCCGACCATAATATTTCTTGTATCAATTCCCGAATCTCGATTGTCGAAAAATATTGTTTTATCTTTTGATATTTTCTAATTTAAACACATATATCTTTTAATAAAATAAATAAACAGCGATTAAAAGCTGCCGTATAAATAAATATGCTGTATAACTGTTCTCGTGGTGAGAAAATGGTCGCCAAGGTCGAGATTGCGTGGTGTTTGAAAAGGGATATTACTATTATGAAACTGATACGGTTTCACTTATATTGTTCTATAAATCTGCGTAATTGATTTAATTGGTTATACGTAATTAAATTGAAACAACCTTTTTTAAGCAATTGTTTTTTAAGTTAACATTTAATGTTGTTTGTGAATCGGGACTGCTTGGCCCATTACAGACTCGGACCAATACAACATCGGACCACTTTTTTTTTTCTCACAACCGACTCGGACCACTTTTCATTAATACAAATGACTCCTAATTTGAAAAGTCAGGGGTCATGGTGACACCCAAAATTTAATGTATAGGGCAAATCATGCTTGGTTGTGGTGGTGGTTCCTTCTAGTATACCGGCAAAGTTAAAATAAAAGATTATAAGTTATATCTGTAATAGACTATTATATATTTACAAAAAATGTTTGGTCTGGTAAAAGTTCATTCGGTCCTGAAAAAAAGTGGCCATTACCTGCCCAGATGTCCTGAAAAAACTGAAAAACCTTTGGAAAGACTGGGTGATAATAAACAATTTGAGCAAGTTTTGTCAAAATCCTTAAAGAATTGTGACTTCAATAGTGTTAACGCGTTTTAAAGAACAAGGGCAATAATTCAAATAAAATATTTTTCGATTCTTTTGATTTTTAATAGGGTTCATCCTTGAGTGATAATTAACAATTTCAGCAAGTTTCGTCAAAAGAATTGTGACTTGTAGAGTGTTAGAGCAATTGTGGACAGACGGACCGACGGACATGGGTGACGGCAATATACGCTCCACATTTCATGTGGGCGTATAAACATTAATACAAAGTTTTTCATTAAAGTCTTTTGACAACAGTTTTTATCTTGTATCAATCATAATGATTTTAAATGTTGATAAATAGCTTGTAATTAGAATATAAAATATATCATTCATATTTCTTACATAACTTTATCATTTATGAAGTTGAGATTGTATTTTGTTTGCTACAGACTGACAATTAAGATACAATTTTGACATTTTTGTTCATTCAATTTTTTTACAATAAATCACCAACATTTTGTGTAAATAAATCGGTGTCTAAATCAGAACTGTCACAGAAAACGCTAAATGACTTATTCTTAGTATTTATGTCTATCCTGAACAGAATTTTAATGTCATTAACAGAACCATTTGATTTTTAAAAGAAAATAATCTCAAATTTTCACCAAACGACCACATGATTTTTTTTTCTCTAGATATAACCTTGACCTTAACCAGCTGCGTTTGATTGTCAGTTCAGAGTAGTATGTTCTCAAATAAAATAACAGTACAAAAGCTACTCATTGTCAGGGATTCGAGATTTAAGAAATGCATGAATGGCTTTTACGATTAGTTTTATCTTTAAACTGTGTAATAAATTAACAAGCCAGTATGGTATTTAATTAGTCGTTTGAGGATTAACAAATTACCAATGATTTATAATCACGTTTAATCTCACATAGTCGTGAAATCATGAGATGTTTATACATGGGAGATAATGACGATAAAACTAGAAAATAAATACCTTTAATTTCTTCCTAATTTGAAATAGTGATATAGGTCTCTTAATTTCTTCATAATAATCTCTATATATTCTACAATAAAACAATAAATAAAGCTATAGATAAGACTAGGTATATTGAATATTCACATAACAACGTATATCAAATAGGCACACTGCCTTCATATATTCCTATATAACAGGCCTAAAGTCAGGTTTGATTATTCAGGAGGAAGTAGGGTTTGCCCCTCGGTAGCTATTACCCTACATCTAAACTAATTGACTTTATTAACTTAATAACAAGGTTGATATTATTTTCGTTCCATTATACTGTACCTAACATGTAACTCTCATTATACTAGTGAACACAAACAATACACATACCTTTTATTAGGTAATTTAAGAAATGGTAGAGATAAATCACCATCAGCTGTTTGATAATTACGTATTGTGTTATATAGAGCCCACTGTGGATTCTCATCATCAGAAACTGTTGTATCTGCCTCGGAATCATAATCTAACTGTGATGTATTCATATCTACAGTACCTATATCACTCTCATCATCACTAGGATACGTTAACTGAGCACAGATAGCAGACATCTTCTGTATTGGACATTTTTCACGAGTTCTGAAATATAATAAGGTAAGACCTGTACAATTATACAGAATTATTAGAATAAACATGTTACAAATATCTTGATATATAAAACAACATCACACTATATATTATGGGATTTCAAGATCAGACACCTTTTCTAGTGAGTTTATGAACAAGAGATTCTAGTGCTAGGTTTATCTAATACTATGTATGGTTCTTACATAAAAATAACACACACGAACTTAGTAAAACACATTCTGAAAAATATTTGAACTTAAGTCAAATTTGAAAAAAGGCTACAATATTTCAACTAAGCTTTCAACTCACATTTAATCCTTATTCTAAGCCTTTAATTTGAAAGCTTAGATGAAATATTAGAGAAAAACTTGATATTCAAGTTTAAATACTATTTTCATATAACACATTAGATGACACAGTTTAACTTACCTGAGATTTAAACGTTCTGATTTTGATGTAATTTTCTGTTTGTGTTCCAGTTCATGGCGTTTAGCAATTATCAATTTTCTCAGTGTCATCGAGTCCTACACATACAAATAAAAGAGTAATAACAAAATTATTAGCTTGAGAATTTCAGTGGCAAAATGCTCAAGTTGCAAATCTTTTCCCCAGAACTCTCCTCTTATAAAAATATATTACATTTACATAAAGCCCACCTTGTATATCTGTGATTTAGGAGTATTGAAAGTTTTAGCATTCTTCAACATTAATAATAAATCTTTCTCTAAGTCAGCTAATGTTCTATATTCATTATTCTGTATTTTCTGTCCTATCATACGTAAATCTATTGGCTCTTTAATTACTTCATAGTAATCAGGATATCTCTAAAATAACAACATATTATTTAATATTCAATATACTATAGTAATAATAAGAACGGGTGAACCATGCTACTACAATAGAAAGTTGAGATAGAAGAATATTGGTGTGAATGCCTCTAACTATTTATATACCTCATTCACAAACTTATGATGTTTCACAACTCACCCGCTATATCAGGGGCCATATTCTCAAAAACTTAAATTATTATTATTTTAGTGTTCCAATCATCTGATTGGCCAGTTACTAAAATCAATTTTAAATCTAGTATTATTATCCAATCAGTTTGCTGTATTTCTTAAAATCTGGATTTTATCTTAGTTAAGTTTTCGAGAATAAGACCCCAGGACTTTATCAATTAATCAAGACTTTATGGCCAGATCTTGAGTTTTGACTTTGAACTTACTTAAGCAGGGTTACTTGACACATATATTTCAAAATTCATTTAGGAAATTTTATGGTTGTGATAACGAACTTGTGGACAAATATAACAAATCTGTTTCTTGCATCTTGACTGATTTGTTTAGTCAGGTATAAATTGATCTGATTGTATCCCATGATGTTGATCTATATAGTAGTGGTGGTTGTTATTTTCAACATTGAGGAAAACAAGCGTATAATTTCAGGATTTGAATGAGAATATGATATTATGAGTGTAACTTACAGATGCAGCCGGTAATAACTGAAAGATTAGTGATAAATCTCTATCATCTTCTCTAGCTGTTACAACAACACCAAATAAAGCTTCTAAATCATCAGCATCAGCTTTTTCTTCTTCTTTCTACAATGTTAAGTTTAATAGTAAAATGTGGGTAACTTGGCTGTGTGTGCCAATCATAATATCTATAGTTGTAATGAAGAGTTGAAAATATAGCTAATAGTGAAAAAATGGTAAAACTTGACCGTTTCTGAAAAATATCAACTCAGTTCAACTGTGGATAACTTCTGAATCCACCATTAACTTAGATCCTTGTGTTTCTGAGGAGCACAAACTGTTCATCTTGGAAATCTTTACAGAAATAAAAAATTTTATGGATACATTTAGTGTTTCCAATTAGGCTAGTGTTTCTACCTTATACAAAAAAATGTTCTTACATCTTCAAGTTTATCATCATCATCATCCATAGCCTCTGTATCTTTTTCATCATTTTTATCTTCAGTAGCATGAGATACACCAAAAGCTTCAGCTAGAAGATCATTTCGTGATGTATCATAAAGATTGTTTAATTCTTCAGCATCATTATATTCCTGACTATCTTTCTAATAAAATATTAAAATACAGACTTATAGTTGTTAAAATATTAAAATACAGACTTATAGTTGTTAAAATACAGACTTATAGTTGTTAAAATATTAAAATACAGACTTAAAGTTGTTAAAATATTAAAATACAGACTTATAGTTGTTAAAATATTAAAATACAGACTTAAAGTTGTTAAAATATTAAAATACAGACTTATAGTTGTTAAAATATTAAAATACAGACTTAAAGTTGTTAAAATATTAAAATACAGACTTATAGTTGTTAAAATATTAAAATACAGACTTATAGTTGTTAAAATATTAAAATACAGACTTATAGTTGTTAAAATATTAAAATACAGACTTATAGTTGTTAAAATATTAAAATACAGACTTAAAGTTGTTAAAATATTAAAATACAGACTTAAAGTTGTTAAAATATTAAAATACAGACTTAAAGCTTAAAGTTGTTAAAATATTAAAATACAGACTTAAAGTTGTTAAAATATTAAAATACAGACTTATAGTTGTTAAAATATTAAAATACAGACTTAAAGTTGTTAAAATATTAAAATACAGACTTATAGTTGTTAAAATATTAAAATACAGACTTATAGTTGTTAAAATATTAATCAATTTTATTTTATAGAACAAGTCTCAGACTGTCATCACATCCATATTGATGCTAGACTTTGTCCTCTAAACCAAAGATTCAACAGAAATGGGTGTAGGTTTATTTCTTTCAAGAAATTGTGGTTAAATTTTCTCAGAGAAAACAAAATGTCACACACTCGAAGCATGATTAGTTGATCAATAATCTGATTGACATGTTTAAAATATAGAGTGAAAAAATCATTGTCTGCTAGTAAATCTGAGTATACTAGACATTGATTAATAAAAACCCAGGAATGGAACCTTTGTCATTTTGACATGTATAGGATTTGAAGAAAAGGACAACAAATCACTGGATTGATTAACAATTCTACATAATAAACATTTTTTGTAAAAAGAGTATAATTACGCAGAGTTATTGAGTATGGACAAATTGTTTGAATGGTATCTACTGTATTGATTCCATTTAATAAATACACGAAACACAGCAGTCAACACCCTTATTACATAGATTATTGTTAACACAACCTAACACAACCTTACAACATTCTAGCAACAAATAATTACCTTATAATAAGCTTGAGCATTTTTAACTAATAATTCAACATCACTAGTTAATTGATCTATATCATCATATTCTTCTGTTTTTAATTTCTGTTGTATCTTTAATAAATCTATAGGAGTTGTTACAACATCATAATAATCAGCAGCCGTTCTAAAAAATAAAATACAGAATCAGTTATTTATCTCTTTATTTGTTATTCTGACAAAAATTCTCCACAATATTTAATATTGAATTAAAGTTTAGAAATGTTGGACTTCAGGAATTCTTAGTTATTCTGCAGTAGATTATTTTTATGAATGTTTACCCATGTGTTATGCTATAGAGTACCGTATCCACATTATTTGGATCAACTAAAAATGGTCCAGTAAAAAACATTTTTTGAAATGGTTTGTGTGTCTTTTACTTTATTGAACACATTTCCATGTGGGTCTATAAAAAGTAACAACCTTCTTTTTGGCGCACGAATAAATGTTTCACACAATAATCTGCCGTCCTCTGTTTTATGATTTCTTATAATATCATATAACTCTTGACATATCTCTACCTACAATAATATAGGATAATTATTATTAATTTATACTTGATAAAATAACAGTTTATCTATAAAATTTACAATATATTACATAAAGGTTCTTCATTAGTAAAAACAATAGCAATCCAATTTCTTAGTAGAAAACCCATCAAAAAATAATTCTCTTTCAATTTTAACTTATGATTTCATTTATATGATGTCACATAATATATACAGCAATTAATCTTTGGAATGTACTTTTTATTATTGAATTAAGTTTGAAGGTAAATTTTATCAGATGCTAGACATGGGTAACCAAAGTGCATCAAAAAAGCAACAACATAAACACAATCATATCCACCAATTTGATAAAAATATATATTTTTTTTTGTAATGTAAATGTAATATTTATGATATTCCACTAGATAATTATTATGTAAATCTGATATCTTACTGGATCATAATGGAGTATTTTCTTCCTTTTCTTAACAACAGGAGCAGGTGATTCTTCTCTTTCATCTACTTTACCATCAGCACCAGGAGCTAAACTTCTCTTTCTTTTAGCAGGCATCTTTCTTTATTTCAATAAACCTTTATCTGAATACAAATCATAAAGATAGCTTGCCAGGCAAGGTAACATACGCCCACTTCAGCAAATTTGAATATTTGAAAAAGTTGATTGCACCATCGCACTTATTTGAGCTGATATTTAGATGAATCAATTCGAATGAAACCTCTAGCCTCTATCATGTACACAAGTTAATTTTAAAGTTTTTCTCACTAAGTCAAGAGCGATAACTCATAAAAAGACGACTAGAAACGTATGATTCTTGAATTTATCTGAGTTATTATCAAGATGAATACACATACCAAGTTAATTTTAACGATTTTTTCACTAAGTCAAGGTCAATAACTCATAACCCGACAACTGGAATCGCACCATTTTCGAACTCATCCGAGATATTATAAAGATAAATACACATACCAAGTTTCATTCAAATTGGATAAAAACTCTAGCTTCTATCGGGTACACAAGTTAATTTTAACGTTTTTTCACTAAGTCAAGGGCAATAACCCATAAACCAACGACTAGAATCATGCCATTTTCCAACTCATCCGAGATATTATCAAGATAAATTCACATACCAAGTTCCATTCAAATTGGATAAAAACTCTGGTCTCTATCGCGTACACAAGTCAATTTGAAATTTTTTTCACTAAGTCAAGGGCAATAACTCAAAAACCAACAACTGGAATCGCGCCATTTTCGAATTCATTCAAGATATTATCAAGATGAATACACATACCAAGTTTCATTTGAATCCGATAAAAATAGCGATGCCCCATCGTAATACGCCCACTTTTGTAATGGCAGCCAAGTCGTCCGGGAGGTCGACAAGAACTATCAGTAAATGAAACATCTGTCGAAAACCATGCCATCAAGAATGTTTACAAAATTGAACAATTTTTTAGTGTTTACAACCATAAGTTAACAAGGGCAATAACCCATGAAATAGTTTTCAATTCGTCTGATTTTCAATAGGGTTCAACCTTGGGTGATTACAAACACTCACAGCAAGTTTCATAAAAATCCACCAAGAAACTAGCTCTCTATCGTGTTCACAACTTTGAGAGAGTAACGGGTTGAAAAATTAACGTGTTTTAAAGAACAAGGGCAATAACTCATAAATATTTTTTCGATGTTTCTGATATTCAATACGGTTTATCCTAATGTCAATACAAACACTCATACCAAGTTTCATAAAAATCCATCAAGAAACCAGCTCTCTATGGTGTCCACAACATATTTTCAAAAGCAAGGGCAATAACCCAGGAAATATTTGTCGATTCGTCTGATTTTCAATAGGGTTCATCCTTGGGTGATTACAAACACTCACAGCAAGTTTCATAAACATCCATCAAGAAACCAGCTCTCTAACGTGACCACAACTTTGTTAAAGGCTGAAAAATTAACGCGTTTTAAAGAACAAGGGCAATAACTCATCAAATATTATTTTGATGTTTCTGATTTTCAATAGGGTTTATCCTAATATCAATACAAACACTCATACCAAGTTTCATCAAAATCCATCAAGAAACGAGCTCTCTATGGTGTCCACAAGATATTTTCAAAAGCAAGGGCAATAACCCAGGAAATATTTTTCGATTCGTCTGATTTTCAATAGGGTTCATCCTTGGGTGATAACAAAGACTCACATCAAGTTTCATAAAAATCCACCAAAAAACCAGCTCTCTAACGTGTCCACAACTTTGTTAAAGGCTGAAAAATTAACGCATTTTAAAGAACAAGGGCAATAACTCATCAAATATTTTTCCGATGTTTCTGATTTTCAATAGGGTTTATCCTAATGTCAATACAAACACTCATACCAAGTTTCATCAAAATCCATCAAGAAACCAGCTCTCTATGGTGTCCACAAGATATTTTCAAAAGCAAGGGCAATAACCCAGGAAATATTTTTCGATTCGTCTGATTTTCAATAGGGTTCATCCTTGGGTGATAACAAAGACTCACAGCAAGTTTCATCAAAATCCACCAAAAAAACAGCTCTCTAACGTGTCCACAACTTTGTTAAAGGCTGAAAAATTAACGCATTTTAAAGAACAAGGGCAATAACTCATCAAATATTTTTTCGATGTTTCTGATTTTCAATAGGGTTTATCCTAATGTCAATACAAACACTCATACCAAGTTTCATCAAAATCCATCAAGAAACCAGCTCTCTATGGTGTCCACAAGATATTTTCAAAAGCAAGGGCAATAACCCATGAAATATTTTTCGATTCGTCTGATTTTCAATAGGGTTCATCCTTGGGTGATAACAAACACTCACAGCAAGTTTCATCAAAATCCATCAAGAAACCAGCTCTCTATCGTGTCCACAACAATTGTGGACAGGCAGACAGACAGACAGACAGACAGACAGACAGACAGACAGACAGACAGACAGACAGACAGACAGACAGACAGACAGACAGACAGACAGACGGACGGACAGACAGACAGGGGCGACTACAATATACGCCCACATTAATGTGTGGGCGTATAAAAACTCTGGCTTCTATCGCGTACACAAGTTAATTTTAACGTTTTTACACTAAGTCAAGGGCAATAACTCATAAACCGACGACTGGAATCACACCATTTTCGAACTCATCCGAGATATTATCAAGATGAATACACATACCAAGTTTCATTCAAATTGGATAAAAACTCTGGTCTCTATCGCGTACACAAGTCAATTTTAACGCTTTTTCACTAAGTCAAGGGCAATAACCCATAAACTAACGACTGGAATTGCGCCATTTTCGAACTTATCCGAGATATTATCAAGATGAATACACATATCAAGTTTCATTTGAATCGGATAAAAACTCTGGCTTCTATCGCATACACAAGAAATTGTTGACAGACGGACCGACGGACCGACGGACAGGGGTGACGGCAATATACGTCCACATTTTCATGTGGGCGTATAATAAAACTAATTACCTAAAAGAGGCATTTTACCATGTGTTCAACCAATAATTGTGCCCTCTGGCATGTTAGTTAACAAGTTTAAAAACAAACACATTTCTGAAGACCAAGGGCAATAAATCATAATATTGGTTTTCTTTTTTTCTATTTTCAATAGGGTTCATCCTTTGGTGTAAATAAACTATTTCCGAAAGTTTTGTCAAAATCTATCCTGTGTGCCCTGTACAGTGAGCATAGAGCTAAAATTCAAACTTATTTTGAAGAACAAGGGCAATAACTCAAATAAAATATTTTTTTGCAGTGCGTTCGATTCTCGAACGCACTGCATTGTTTTGCAATTGACTCAATCTGACACGATTTCCCACGATAAACTGCTGCTCATTGTGGCTTAGAGGTTAAATGACGCAGTTTTGTCCAACCGGAAATGAGGTATGACAAAACGTCTATTTTCGGTTTTTTATCATTTTAACTTACAATTTTCAACCGATTTTGATGAATATTATTTTGTTTATTTCCGTTGTGTCTTTTCTACACGATAACCACTTAAAAACGTATAATTGTTGACTGTTGACCCTGAATTTTGAAACTATTTTTTGATGTTTTTTTCAATTTCCACAGTTTTATTTCGATCACTATGAAAACTTCTAGGCATATAGACATTGTTATTGCGAACAAAAATGTGTTTTCAAAATTTTGATATCACTTCCGGTTTTGACGTCATTTGCTTGTAAACTTCAAATTTCAACTTCCGGAGTTTTGAATATATTTGAAAATTTCTTTTTGCATTATGTTAGAAACTGTCATCATGAAAGATATTTATGATAAAATTTGACCCGGAAGTAATATGTCAAGCGCCATGTTGTTGTGAGTAATTTTTATAAAACTCAAAATGGGGCCTCAGGGGATAATCGGATTTGCACAATTTTGGTGTCTATGAAATCCTTAGTCGATTGCCACCAACCTTATGCCAGCGGATTTTTAAATTTCGATTTAGACTTTTTTCTATTTCCGGACAAAGAATTTCAGTAATGACCGAAACTTTCAAGGCTCATATCTAGTGACCTTGACCTTTGTTGACCTTTTGACCGTTACAAAAGTTATTGCCCTTAACGAGATCTACCAAATGATATATTTATTTCCGATTTCTGATTTTAACTTCCGGTTTTATCGCCATTTGAAAATTGGAATTTTTAACTTTAAAGAGCTTTGTCACGTGACCTTATAAACATACGTCACAAATTTTTACATATTAACTATGCTAAATCTGCTCTTTCTAATGATATATGACACAACATATTTGAATCAAAATTGCGCTTTTTAAAACTTGCAAATTTTGCGCCAATTTTCATTGTAACTGTGCGTGTTTTTTGGAAATTTGATTTCGATCGATCTGAAAACTTACAAGTAGATAAACAATTTGATAATAAACAAAACAATATTTCTGAAATTTTGATATCACTTCCGGTTTTGACGTCATTTGTTCTGGAGTTCCCGAATTATTTGAAAGTTTCTTTTTGCATCATGTTAGAAATGATCATCAGAAAAGATATAAATGATAAAATCCGACCCGGAAGTACTATGTCAGGTGCCATGTTGTTGTGACTTATATTTATAAACCTCAAAATGGGACCTCATGGGATAATCTGATTTGCATAATACCGGTGTCTATGAAATCCTTAGTCGATGGCCAACAACCTTGTGGCAACTGATTTTTTAATTTCGATTTCTTTATATTTCTGGAACAAGAATTTTAATTCAGACTGTAATCTTCAATGCTCATATTTCTATATCTATTAGTTCAAATGACCAGGAAGTATTATTTGCCTGTAATCTTCAATTAGGTGTATCACACCTCGAGAGAAACAGCTTTAGATACTATATCTATTAACATGACTGTGAGAGTCAGCGCTGTTGTATTACAACGTATTATTCCCACAGCTCATGATACGATTCATGGTCAGTATACCATCATCTCGAAAGTTACAATTTACCATAGTGTTTCTTTTAACGCTTCTCACTGGTCAGAGTAGTATTTTAAAAAGAAGTAGATAACGATCCAATGCCAAAAGAAGACAATCCGTTCTAAAAATCTGGTTCTGTCATTTATTAAAATTGCATGTCTAAAAGCGTTGACCATTAAAATGTTTTCTAAAAAAATAATAATATAGATTTTTTGCAAGGTTTATGATAAAATGATAATTTACGAACTGTGCTGCGAACTTTCATGTATGGAGGTTAACACTCAGTATTCTGATGTCATTTATTTGACATATTAAGAATTGGCTCTATCAAGTAGGGAGCTGCGGTGGCACAGTGAATTAGACGCTTGCTCGCTAAGCTGAAGTTCTAGGGTTCAATTCCGGCATGGGTCGCATGCCTTTGAATTTTTCAATCCGGTTTCACCCTCTCAATGATGCAGGTCGGAGGGGCTGACATGGAAAAAGCGCCCAGTCATTCGGATGGGACAATAAACCAAGGTCCCGTGCCCTATTGGCTGTGCACGTTAAGAACCCCTCGACAGTTGGACTGGCAAAATTCCCCTCATTGCACACTGCATGGCGTATTCAACTTCCAATGGTATAAAAATGTACATTAGTAAAAACAACGACTTTTTAATCAGATGACTTTTCACTACTGAACGTGAAATGGTTATTTACTTTTCACTCCCGAATATAAAAAATTTATATGCCGATTTTTATGTTCTGTAAATTTCGCAGTATGGATTGAAAACGCCATTTTTCACCCATGGACGAAACCGGATGCGCACTGCCCAGTATCGTCTCACGATTCTAGTTATTTATTGATTCTCAACAGGGTGGAAAGAAACAATCTGAGCAAGTTTCATCAAAATAAGTAAAGTATTGTGACCTGTAGAGAATGCAGGAGACAAATGTGAAGCAAAAGAAAAACAGAGTGATTTCAATATTTATACAACCAAAATATCAGATTGATATTTAATCATCAAGTAAACATCAATTTTTGTCTTTTGAATTGCTGTTAATATCAAAAGGACTAAATTAACCTTTTGAACACTAACGCCCCAGTGCTATAATGTCATCATAACCTGACCTCCCCAGGCATAACGTCATAACAGACACGATTTAAAGTAAAAAGAGTTATTTTCAATAATTTCACGTCAAATAAACGTTACAGTATTATTTGTTAATATATAATTTAAACAAATAACAATAATAATACTGATAATAAAATAACACAGATATATAATGCACAACGTTATGATGTATATCACAGATAAAATACAAGTAAAATATTTACAGTACTATCCAGAGTATCACAGGTAATGTCTTCATGCTAAAAACATGAATAATTTTTTATGTACCGTAACGATTAAAAATGAATGTTGTATAACACATGCACTGAAAGTGCCATCTATCTCCTGTATTGGACTTTGTGGTGCCAATCGTACCAGCAGTTGCTTCCTACTTTGCCGAAGCAAAACAACTTTTCACAATATCTACACCAAGTACCCAGTAGTGGGTTTATGTCGCTTTGGTAGATGACTGGCGATGGCTTGTGGATTGGCCGATTTGGCTCCAAGATATTTCTACCTGCAAACCCTACATCGTTGATTATGTGTGGCATGGGCAGGTCGGTCACAATCATGATGTGCATCACGATTTAGGTGCTTTTCGGATGTTTCGTCAGAAACTCGTCTTCCAAAGGAGGAATTGATAATTTTGTGTATCACCTAATTCTTCACACAATCTTTCAATAGAAGAATGAAAAGTAACTGTTCTGTGACCAGTAGTGATATGTTGGCGGGTATAGCCCATCAAAATAAAAGAATTGTAAGCAGCCCACAGAAAAAATTTCACCATCAAACAACATGGCCATTTATAATGTCCACGGCATTCATAGATGACTAGGGGTGGGCGGTATTGCCAATTGCAAATACCTCGGTATTTTATATAATACTGGGTATAGTCACGGTATTTTTGGAACATTTGCATTTTTGTCAAAATAGCTTTTGGACCTTTTTATTTGTGCATGACGGAATATTCTATTATCAAAAGAAGGGGTAAGGGGTGATTTTTAGTGAAAAAAGTCAAATTTCCACTGAAATATCAACTCTCTATGGAGTTGGCTGACAGTTTATGATTCTTATCTTGATGTGGAAATATTTAAAAATCTTATTTGATGGTTATTTATTTATTTTTTCAATTAAATGAAATAATGTTTTGATTTTCTAAACTGCTGTCAACAGCTGTCAACAGTGCTATATCTTTTTTATAGTCTGGTATGTTAAAAACTATCCAAGCAGGCACTAAATTTACAGGATTTTCACATTACAATGAACTTGTGTGGCAAATAGGCATGTTAAAAATCAAAATTAGACCAGCTGATTTTAAGATAAGCATAAAAAACACATATTTTCAACAATATCTTGACAGTGACTGTCAGATAATCAGTATCGTGGTATTTTTATTGAGCATTCACGGTATTCACGGTATACCGGTTTTTAGATGAGCCACGGTATTACTACCGGTATTTTTTTAGAACCGGTATTTTCGGTAATACCGGAATACCGCCCACCCCTATAGATGACCAGCGCTATTTCTAGGCCTGGTCATTTGTGACCATTCGTTAACTTTTATGGAAATTGTTTAAAGTCTAAAATGATTAAACAATCGTTGCCATAGGCTACCCTCCATCATAACTAACCCTATGTTTCTACGTAGTTTTAGGTTGATAGTTTCTTGATCTAATTGAAATAACACTACGACTTAATTTGCTAACTATTAGTCCGAGTTGTCAGTTTCAATATTTCAGTACCTCACAAATCTTGTAACACAGCATAGCTGAAAGACTATTTAAAATATTTGTTGTAACTTCCATTGTTAATGTTATTGTTACTGTAACTCGAATTCGACTAATAGTTCAAGTCGTTATTGGTCTCCTTGGTCTTAATATAATATCAATACAATGGAATAGTTTTAAAATAATATCAGAACTGTTACACATATCAAATTCACACCAAGTTTTATGGAAACCTAGACCAACCATTATCGTATTTGTCGTATGCGCAAAAAGAACAAAAGAAAACCAAAACAAATATTTTATTACTTCATTTTAACACAGGTGCTTGAGGACAGGTTCTGTATGAGCCCCATATAGTAAAACCCCCCAATACCACCGCAAGTTACAAACAAGTACAATATCTGAACGCATGCGTGTGTAGTCTTCTGCTTGTGAAGGCTCATACAGGACCTGTCCTCAAGCACCTGTGCATTTTAATTTTAAGTCTTATTAGAAATATATAAGGTGGTCAAGAAGTCGTTATGCTTACAAACAGACCGAAGAACAGGTATAACACTGCTTCAGAACCATGCACTAATATTATAAATAGTAATAATAGGGCCTAATTAAAATTTAATTAATAATTATTTATAAATATAATAATATAATGCAATTGCCAAATAAATAATTGATATCTCATTGCGATTCAATATAGGGTTTGGGTATTAAAACTAAATTTACCCTTTTTAATGCTAAGACAATGTAATACTCACATTTCAATTGAAAATTGTTAAATATACAAAAGATAATGTTAATTAACCATTTTCTTTTAAAACGCCGCCATTGAGGTCAAGATGGAGACGTCACGTGATCGCTGTCAGAACGTAACAAGACCTCAGGTTTAGTTTTGTCTAACTCAAACTCTGACAATAAAGTATTCTATTATCTAATGATGAATACAGAATACTAGCCTTAATTGCAGTCTCTAACACTAGTAAACCCATTTTACAAATTATATGATTATCTTTCTTTCGGTATTATATTTTGATTCCATTTATATAGGTACGAAATAGACCGGATGTTGACGAATGTTGGATTCTGGGTCTTAGCACATGTGCTTAACGTAAACACAATAATTTGTCAAATAAGGGCTTACTTTACTAATAAAGTTTCACATTGGTAACAGAGAAAATATTTTAAACATTGTAAAATGGCTAACAGCAAAATGCACAGTAAGTAGAAGGCTTGTAGGATTCGGCCTGGTCCAGATTTAATACTTTTCACTTTTCTTTTTATCCTTTTTTTTATTGGCTTATTATTAGTTTATTTCAATTACTGCATTGAAATTGAGTGCATAATTTATAAGAAAACCAGTCAACTCGGAGACAGTTAACCCGGAGACATATTCGAGTCAACCCGGAGACAACTTTGAGTTAACTTGGAGACAACATATTATTGAAATAAAGATGATATCTTATAACATTGTTTTGTTTCCCTTATTATAAATTACTAAAGGTTTAGATTTTATACTGATCAAAACCTTATTTAAACAATTTAATAAACCAATCTTCCCGTTATAACATTGACTCAAGGTCGCACGCGTATGAATAACGATTGACAAAAGGCAAAACTAGTTGATAAATTTAGTGGACCGATAAAGTTTGACTAGGTACTGTCATAGTCAATTTGTAATTTGTTAATGGTCCCAATCCAAAATGGCCCTAAAAGTCAAAATGGTCCTAAAAACTAAAGTCAAAATGACCCTGATTTTGGTCAAAATGGTCTCAAAAATTGCTCTTTGACTTCAACTAAATCATCGTCCAAAATGACCCCTGTAAAAAGTCAAAATGGTCCTGTTAATTTTTTTTATTAGTAATTAGTCCATTGATAATTGTAGCTTACATTGTGATACCAACCTATGAAATAAAAGAGGAAATAAGAATAAGAACATGAATATGCCAAAATGAAAAATATACATAGGAATGGTAGGACATCAATATTTGCAATGTCTTAAATTGTCTGTAACACCTAAAACAAAAGAGATCAATCAAGGTTCTAATTAAGTGTTTAAATTGATACTTATGAAAAACAAATGGCTCAATTCATTGAGCTAATAAAAATAGTTTTTAATTGAAATTAATTAAAAGATTAGGAATATATACTTCACATAGTCTCTCTTCTTGACATGAGAACAAAGCAATATAATCCATGTAAGATATTCTTAAATTATAAAGTAAAGACGTCAATAATGTTTCTTTACATTTAATTGTATGTACTTCATTATGCAATTTGTATTTGATTACTTTTATGAGTTTAAGGTTTTTAAAAGAATAATGTCATGCTATGTGTTCACATACCTGTTTTTAAAATGCTTACTAATGGATTACTTAGTCTCTACCTAGTGTTTTTTGGTAGAATAATAATGAATGTGATTTCAATACTGAATATTTGTGCCTCCCTTGTAGTGCCAAGTGTAAATAGTGTTTAAAGTTTGAATAAAAACTGACTATTAACTGTTAGTGCTGACTTTCTACTTAATTTGTCTATTTTGTTAAAATTGGGAAATGATATAATAAAATAATGTATAATAATGAGAATTTTTTTTCATTGAGACCATTTAGGATTAGGACACGATTTAGAGTAAAAAGAGTTATTTTCAATAATTTCACGTCAAATAAACGTTACAGTATTATTTGTTAATATATAATTTAAACAAATAACAATAATAATACTGATAATAAAATAACACAGATATATAATGCACAACGTTATGATGTATATCACAGATAAAATACAAGTAAAATATTTACAGTACTATCCAGAGTATCACAGGTAATGTCTTCATGCTAAAAACATGAATAATTTTTTATGTACCGTAACGATTAAAAATGAATGTTGTATAACACATGCACTGAAAGTGCCATCTATCTCCTGTATTGGACTTTGTGGTGCCAATCGTACCAGCAGTTGCTTCCTACTTTGCCGAAGCAAAACAACTTTTCACAATATCTACACCAAGTACCCAGTAGTGGGTTTATGTCGCTTTGGTAGATGACTGGCGATGGCTTGTGGATTGGCCGATTTGGCTCCAAGATATTTCTACCTGCAAACCCTACATCGTTGATTATGTGTGGCATGGGCAGGTCGGTCACAATCATGATGTGCATCACGATTTAGGTGCTTTTCGGATGTTTCGTCAGAAACTCGTCTTCCAAAGGAGGAATTGATAATTTTGTGTATCACCTAATTCTTCACACAATCTTTCAATAGAAGAATGAAAAGTAACTGTTCTGTGACCAGTAGTGATATGTTGGCGGGTATAGCCCATCAAAATAAAAGAATTGTAAGCAGCCCACAGAAAAAATTTCACCATCAAACAACATGGCCATTTATAATGTCCACGGCATTCATAGATGACTAGGGGTGGGCGGTATTGCCAATTGCAAATACCTCGGTATTTTATATAATACTGGGTATAGTCACGGTATTTTTGGAACATTTGCATTTTTGTCAAAATAGCTTTTGGACCTTTTTATTTGTGCATGACGGAATATTCTATTATCAAAAGAAGGGGTAAGGGGTGATTTTTAGTGAAAAAAGTCAAATTTCCACTGAAATATCAACTCTCTATGGAGTTGGCTGACAGTTTATGATTCTTATCTTGATGTGGAAATATTTAAAAATCTTATTTGATGGTTATTTATTTATTTTTTCAATTAAATGAAATAATGTTTTGATTTTCTAAACTGCTGTCAACAGCTGTCAACAGTGCTATATCTTTTTTATAGTCTGGTATGTTAAAAACTATCCAAGCAGGCACTAAATTTACAGGATTTTCACATTACAATGAACTTGTGTGGCAAATAGGCATGTTAAAAATCAAAATTAGACCAGCTGATTTTAAGATAAGCATAAAAAACACATATTTTCAACAATATCTTGACAGTGACTGTCAGATAATCAGTATCGTGGTATTTTTATTGAGCATTCACGGTATTCACGGTATACCGGTTTTTAGATGAGCCACGGTATTACTACCGGTATTTTTTTAGAACCGGTATTTTCGGTAATACCGGAATACCGCCCACCCCTATAGATGACCAGCGCTATTTCTAGGCCTGGTCATTTGTGACCATTCGTTAACTTTTATGGAAATTGTTTAAAGTCTAAAATGATTAAACAATCGTTGCCATAGGCTACCCTCCATCATAACTAACCCTATGTTTCTACGTAGTTTTAGGTTGATAGTTTCTTGATCTAATTGAAATAACACTACGACTTAATTTGCTAACTATTAGTCCGAGTTGTCAGTTTCAATATTTCAGTACCTCACAAATCTTGTAACACAGCATAGCTGAAAGACTATTTAAAATATTTGTTGTAACTTCCATTGTTAATGTTATTGTTACTGTAACTCGAATTCGACTAATAGTTCAAGTCGTTATTGGTCTCCTTGGTCTTAATATAATATCAATACAATGGAATAGTTTTAAAATAATATCAGAACTGTTACACATATCAAATTCACACCAAGTTTTATGGAAACCTAGACCAACCATTATCGTATTTGTCGTATGCGCAAAAAGAACAAAAGAAAACCAAAACAAATATTTTATTACTTCATTTTAACACAGGTGCTTGAGGACAGGTTCTGTATGAGCCCCATATAGTAAAACCCCCCAATACCACCGCAAGTTACAAACAAGTACAATATCTGAACGCATGCGTGTGTAGTCTTCTGCTTGTGAAGGCTCATACAGGACCTGTCCTCAAGCACCTGTGCATTTTAATTTTAAGTCTTATTAGAAATATATAAGGTGGTCAAGAAGTCGTTATGCTTACAAACAGACCGAAGAACAGGTATAACACTGCTTCAGAACCATGCACTAATATTATAAATAGTAATAATAGGGCCTAATTAAAATTTAATTAATAATTATTTATAAATATAATAATATAATGCAATTGCCAAATAAATAATTGATATCTCATTGCGATTCAATATAGGGTTTGGGTATTAAAACTAAATTTACCCTTTTTAATGCTAAGACAATGTAATACTCACATTTCAATTGAAAATTGTTAAATATACAAAAGATAATGTTAATTAACCATTTTCTTTTAAAACGCCGCCATTGAGGTCAAGATGGAGACGTCACGTGATCGCTGTCAGAACGTAACAAGACCTCAGGTTTAGTTTTGTCTAACTCAAACTCTGACAATAAAGTATTCTATTATCTAATGATGAATACAGAATACTAGCCTTAATTGCAGTCTCTAACACTAGTAAACCCATTTTACAAATTATATGATTATCTTTCTTTCGGTATTATATTTTGATTCCATTTATATAGGTACGAAATAGACCGGATGTTGACGAATGTTGGATTCTGGGTCTTAGCACATGTGCTTAACGTAAACACAATAATTTGTCAAATAAGGGCTTACTTTACTAATAAAGTTTCACATTGGTAACAGAGAAAATATTTTAAACATTGTAAAATGGCTAACAGCAAAATGCACAGTAAGTAGAAGGCTTGTAGGATTCGGCCTGGTCCAGATTTAATACTTTTCACTTTTCTTTTTATCCTTTTTTTTATTGGCTTATTATTAGTTTATTTCAATTACTGCATTGAAATTGAGTGCATAATTTATAAGAAAACCAGTCAACTCGGAGACAGTTAACCCGGAGACATATTCGAGTCAACCCGGAGACAACTTTGAGTTAACTTGGAGACAACATATTATTGAAATAAAGATGATATCTTATAACATTGTTTTGTTTCCCTTATTATAAATTACTAAAGGTTTAGATTTTATACTGATCAAAACCTTATTTAAACAATTTAATAAACCAATCTTCCCGTTATAACATTGACTCAAGGTCGCACGCGTATGAATAACGATTGACAAAAGGCAAAACTAGTTGATAAATTTAGTGGACCGATAAAGTTTGACTAGGTACTGTCATAGTCAATTTGTAATTTGTTAATGGTCCCAATCCAAAATGGCCCTAAAAGTCAAAATGGTCCTAAAAACTAAAGTCAAAATGACCCTGATTTTGGTCAAAATGGTCTCAAAAATTGCTCTTTGACTTCAACTAAATCATCGTCCAAAATGACCCCTGTAAAAAGTCAAAATGGTCCTGTTAATTTTTTTTATTAGTAATTAGTCCATTGATAATTGTAGCTTACATTGTGATACCAACCTATGAAATAAAAGAGGAAATAAGAATAAGAACATGAATATGCCAAAATGAAAAATATACATAGGAATGGTAGGACATCAATATTTGCAATGTCTTAAATTGTCTGTAACACCTAAAACAAAAGAGATCAATCAAGGTTCTAATTAAGTGTTTAAATTGATACTTATGAAAAACAAATGGCTCAATTCATTGAGCTAATAAAAATAGTTTTTAATTGAAATTAATTAAAAGATTAGGAATATATACTTCACATAGTCTCTCTTCTTGACATGAGAACAAAGCAATATAATCCATGTAAGATATTCTTAAATTATAAAGTAAAGACGTCAATAATGTTTCTTTACATTTAATTGTATGTACTTCATTATGCAATTTGTATTTGATTACTTTTATGAGTTTAAGGTTTTTAAAAGAATAATGTCATGCTATGTGTTCACATACCTGTTTTTAAAATGCTTACTAATGGATTACTTAGTCTCTACCTAGTGTTTTTTGGTAGAATAATAATGAATGTGATTTCAATACTGAATATTTGTGCCTCCCTTGTAGTGCCAAGTGTAAATAGTGTTTAAAGTTTGAATAAAAACTGACTATTAACTGTTAGTGCTGACTTTCTACTTAATTTGTCTATTTTGTTAAAATTGGGAAATGATATAATAAAATAATGTATAATAATGAGAATTTTTTTTCATTGAGACCATTTTGACTTTTTCAAAAGACCATTTTGACTTTTTCCAAGGGCCATTTTGACAATTTTTTTAAGACCATTTTGACCAAAATTTGGGACCATTTAGGATTAGGGTTCAATTGACTATAACCCTACTGTCATACCCAAAATGGATCTATTTAAATCTGTCATCAATTTGATTTTGATCGTCCTTCAAATATGTATAAATAATGAACCATTGCAATATGAATTCAGATAATAAATCTGCTAATTTCCCGTGTCAGCACTTTGATTCTATTTATAGTAACAATCAACCTTTATTGCCTCCTTTGTTTCTGTACTGAATCTACGTCTAAGCTCTCCTCAAGAAACTAATCTAAGGTGTGACAGATTAACGGGATCTCATTGTTTAAAGTCACCCAACCTCATAATTAATAATAATAAGTTACATTTTTTAATTAGAAAATTTGATGTATTGCCAACATCTTTACCGTCTTCTGACGAAATCTAGGTCACTTCAAATTTTATCCAAAATTTTACCGCTTACATCAACTTGATACCAGTTATTAGAATAGTCCTTGCATAACCAAATTATAAAGTACTTTCAATTTGTTTACAACATAGTCATTGGACTAAATTTCAATAAAACTGGTTCAAGTTTGCATATTAATTGTCCTGACATGGCATGACAAATATTGGTGACGGCATGATTTTATACATCGATTAGCCTTTGATACCGGTATCATATTTCATAACGGAAAATATTGCAACCGACGATCGAGTTGTATATTGTCTCTGAGATAACCAAAAATTGTCTCCGAGTCGACTCTGCCATTATTGTCACCAAGTTGGATTTTGTCTCTGAGTTAACCGAAAAAATATTGTCTCCGAGTTGACACCATTTATAAATCTATCAGTATCACAACTCCACACAAAAATAGGTTTTTAATTAGTTAATGTTGAAATAATTAGGGGGGGGGGGCAAACTCTTGGAATCATGGTTGGAATTCACTAGGATTAAAAAAAGGTGGAAATCACTGGGAGGAGCTTGAGAAGAACGCGGAAGATGATGTTACAGTTAAGTTTGTCATAATGTATGTTGAGAGATGAGCAGAAAGTTTAAACTTCTAAATTTTGTATTTCATAGAAAAGAAGAGTAAAGTGAGGTCTTTACGAATGGAAGTGAAAGTTAAAAAGAAGGTACTTTTAATTTTATATTTAACTACTATTAACTAGTAGTAAAAAGTCATGTTATTACCAATGCGTTTATTATTAGGCTACATTAAAGCTATAATGCCTGTCCTCCTGTAAATGTGAAATTTTTTTTTTCTCAAACTTAGATAGATAGATCCTATAAGGTTTTTGTAGGTTGGAAACCTTTAACCGTTCATAACTCAGGTTTCTTTACAGTCTATATTTCTAACGTTGCGCATGAAAGTGGAGTGTTTATAAGTTTGGAATTTTGTAACACTTGAACGACCAATGCTTGTCGAGTCTGCGACTCTGCATTTGAAAGAAAACTTGTCCAAAAAGAATATATATTCAACAAAGATGTCTACAGTATACACACAGAATCAAATGAATTTAAGTTATTTTCCATAAAATTACAGGTTACTGTACCATTGAAAAACGCTTAATATTTTGTATATCTGGTAGTATTTATAACATATAAGGTAGTTCTGGATTTATCAGATTATACAAGTAATTTGTAGTATCGTTATGACAACAGATAACTTGCCTAATATATATAATTTCTTATTGACCAAGTTTGAGAATTTTGTTTTTTTGATCGTTCCAAGAGGTAATATTCTTTGAAATAAGACAATTTAATTCATAGATACTTCTATAATATTTATTACTTCAATGTTTCAATATGTTTATGTTAATCAAGTATTGTTTTAGGTCAAAGAACATAAGAAAAAACTAAAGAAGGCAGCCAAGAAAAATCCTCATCTAAAAAAAGGTAAAAGAGATAAAAATGGATTTTAGAATTTAAAATTTGACAAGATAAAGTTATCTAAATAATATTAAAAGGACAAGAGAAATGATTTTTCAAATTGCATAATAATGACCTTTTTGAAAAGTAAAATCATTTATTTATCGATTGCAACCAATATAAGTAAATATGTAAAAAGATCGATAGTTTCCATCACTATTCTATTCAGAAATGACATCATTTGTGCCCTACTGAGATTGGCCATATGATATTGTTTACATTATGCAAACTGACATATCCTAGCCAATAGATTAATGAGAACACTGGATCTGTGAATTATTTGCTTCCATTGGACCTAATGCTTTATTTACAATGCTAAATAGATGTCAGTATATTTGACTGGACTGAATTCTAATATGCTTGATAACAATTATTGATATATATATATAGGAAAGAAAGATCCTGGAATACCCAACTCATTACCAGATAAGGAACTTATATTGAGAGAAGCTGAGAAGCGAAAAATGCAGGTATATATTGTAGTTATACCAAAAATTATACCCCTTTAAGTTTAAAATCATGCTTTCTCTTTAATTTACTATATGTAGTTGTAGAAAAAAAATCTGTCTCGAGATATGGCAAATATTGTTTTCTTTTGGAACGAAATTACAAAGTGACTTAAACATAAGACAAGTATGGGCGTACATTGTGGTTGCCCCTGTCAATCGGTCGGTCCATCCATTCACATTTATCTCGTGCTCACTCTACAATTCTCCATGGATTCTTTTGTATGTGTGTCAATATTATTATGACAATGTGCACTATTTAATTTAGTGATGAATCGATTATTTTCTTCCGAGATATCACATAAAACTTAGATATCACGTTCGTTTTTATACGCCCACATCTCTCTATGTGGACGTATATATTGTTGGTCCATCCGTCATCATTTGCTCGTAAACGCTCAAAAAACTATTTTTTGATGGAATCAAATAAAATTTGATGTATACATATTCTTAAGGGTTGGGCTAGCGTTCGCGAAAAAAAACACAAGATGGAATTTTTGCGAATTACTTATTATTTTTGGGCTCAGATTGTAGATAATTATTATTACTTTATTTGTAAACTACAGTGGAACCGCGTTTATCCGTCACCCCGATATCCGCACGCTTTTTACCGGGAACGGAATATTTACTATGTAATAATACCCGTTAAACCGATGATTCGGTTTTCGCTTCCGCACAGCTCTGATTGACTACCAATTAACAAATTCTATAGTAATTTATACTCACTAATCCGATCGCGTGTCACTAATAATTGACTCAGGATTAGCGATAATTTTTTGTCGTCATCTGTGTTCCATAAACCTAAATTTAGGGATTACGTTAATCCATATTGTAGGCTATATACTGTAGTTAATTGGCCATGACGAAACTGTTAATTAGATCTAATCCGAGTTATAGGATACAGTATTGCAATTCACAATGAAAAATTTCTATCTCGACCTCGTGTTGGTACCGATACCCGCGTGGCTTGGTGTTGAACAGAGCTCTCGTAATCGTATGCATCCCTGGTAAACGATGTTTTAAAACAAAATTATCGATATAAATAAAATATATCACACTAAAATGCTAATAAGATATAATAATGAGAAGTATCGTCCACAATCAATTTCAATAATGGATGGTTGATAGATGACAAGTTAAAATTTCTAAATATAGAACGCTGGGGTCATATTTATTCAATACCCAATTTTCATTGGTTGATATTTCCCGCCATAAATGTATATGGGCTAAAATTAGTATCATATCAATGCTGTGTTTCTTTCTCCCATTCTCAATGGCATTATATGACCGTACGAATATTGTTTGAAACTGTCGTTGTATGCCCTATATCATTTTCCCAAAATTAGTTAAAATCTTATTTATTTACTTCATATAAGAATAATTGTTAAAGTGAGCACCAAAATCACGGGGATCTAGAAAGTTTAAATTAGTATCATATCAAAGACGTGTTTCTTTTTCTCAATGACATTACATGACCTCACGAATGTTTTAACTTTGTTTGAAACTGTCGTTGTATGCCCTATATCATTTTCAAAATTAGTTCAAATCTTATTTATGTACTTTAAATAACAATAATTGTTAAAGTAAGCACCAAAATCACGGGGTTCTAGGGTTGTCCATCGTATTGTACTACCGTACTCACGTATGGCTATTATATGTATATGTATTATTGTGTACGTGACATTCGACAGGTAGCTATTGACAGCTGGTCAATAAGTAAGGGACATAACTCTATCGAGCAAAATGACATTTTTCAGCTATCCGGAATATCGATAATCCGCACGAAGTTATCGGGAACGCAAATGTGCGGATAAACGAGGTTCCACTGTATATAGAATGAAAAAAAACGAAAAAAGAAATTAGTTAGTTTTTGCTAAAAAATTAGGAAAAAGTAGCAAAATGTGTCCCGGTTGGTACAAGATTTCTCAGACATTTTTTATTGGAAAATTACGATCTTGGTCTTGATTGAAATCTTATTCAATAAGGATGAAATGTACAGAGAGTTTTTTCTAAAATTCTAATCAGTTTGGCCCCTGGAAAATGTTTGCCGTACCTACGTGTAAATTTTTGTAAATTTTCGTATTTCCATGGTAACCACCAAAATAATATTTTTTGGGGGAAAATCGCTCTGTACGTTTCTCGGCAATGTAATTGTCTACATTTATGCCAAGTTTGATGTAGATTGATCCATTCACATTTTTTTAAACTTGTATCAAAGGTTTGAAATGTCCAATTTTTATGACATGTTTGAAAAGGCTGTCAACTCATTAAAAAAACACCTGATTGACATGAAATCAACCTTAAACTATCGAAAAGGACCCCAAATCATCAACAATTGCACAACAAGTCTCAAGAAATCATTATTTCATATACTTATTCCATTTATTCATAACGTGAAATAGCCCAATTAACACCCTTAAAACGAAGATCAAGTTTGAATTTGAACTATTTTCGACCTTTTTCGAAGCAGAGTTATTGCCCTTCCACCAAAATTGAATATGCTATCACCAATTTTGATGAAAGTTAAAATGGATGTTATTGGACCTAAATCAAAGGTTTGAGAAGGTTTAGTTGACTTCTGATTGCTAGTAAACGCTCAAATGAAATTCGGTATTCATGAAACAAAGGTCAAGTTCAAATTTTTTTAAATTATTGTTAAAGAATACTGACTTTATCAATAGAATGAATGATTTTAAAACTGACATAATACAATTTTCATATTTATTTTATATTGCTGTGGTCCAATATCTTCAAAATATTTCTTGTTTTTACCATCTGCATGCTGTAGTGGGCGTATATGGCTGTGGTCCACTATCTTTTCACTCTACAGGCTCCAGTCCTCCATAGATTTTTTTGATCTTTTGTATGTGTGTCAATATCATTATGAAGATGTGCACTATTGAATTTGGTGATGATTTCCTTCAGAAGTAGGCCTAATGCATAAAACTTCGAAATCTTGTTCATAAAACTCTGATATTGCGTTTGTTTTTTGGCTCGTGCTCACTCTACAGGCTACAATTCTCCATGGATTCTTTTGATCTTTTGTATGTGTGTCAATATTATTATGAAGATGTGCACTATTGAATTAGGTGATGATGCAATGATTTTTATGGTATAAAACTCTGATATTGCATTCATAAAACTCTAATATCCCATTCGTTTTACAGTTCACATTTTCCTCTTTATGATTATCAAGCTGCTGTTGGGCGTATATGACTCATTCTCATTTAGATCAGTAATGTGCAGTCTCCTACATGTGGTGTTCAGTAGTATAAATTGATAAAGATTTATTCTGTATAATTGTATATAATATTAATAAACAATATATTGGTTGTACCTAGAACCCAAAACATTGGTCAGAATACACATATATTAAAAAAATATCGCCTCTCCAAACCATCATAGTTATCTAAAAATGCATGTCGCCAACGGGAAAATCTGTTTTCACTGGTTGAAAATGCACATGTTAGTATCTATTATTCGTTTGAAAAGTACTTTTTCAAAATGATTATAATGTTATGTTTCTATAAAGTGCAAAATTAACCAAAACATTTATGCCATCTAATTCATCATAAATATTTTATCTTCGTCGCCAAATTTCAGTAATTTACGAGCCCATTTCCTAAATGAACCATCATAACATAATTTACTTAACGAATGGAAGCTAAACATGCAGTATGTAAGGGTAATTGTGAATTAGACATGAGTATAATATACAATTTATTAAAAAACTATAAGTTATACTCAAAATTACGTCATTTAGTATCCCTTTCTGAGCGTAATTTTAAGATGGTAATTTACGAGACCGCAATATAAAAGTTATTAACAGCTCAATGTGTAACAACGGTATATACATGAATTGAGGCTGGATAAGAGAGTATAAGACAGTAAAACATTCGGTTCCATAGAGTCACATTTAGCTTTTCGTCTCGTATCTCTCCTTAATGTAAGATACGGGACGTAATTTACGAGTCAATAGATTTTTAGTTCTCACTCAGCATTCGATTAGTGGCTATTATATTCGATGATTTTATCCCAGTATGCATAGCACATGTCGGTTTAGCGCCAAAATAGGCCACGTTATATCTTAAGCCTGTGTAAACAAACGTAAAACCTTTTCAAATTCAGGTGAGTTTAATTTCCTCGTTTTTCCATGTCCTTTACCTGTCCTTTTTTGTATTCGGTCGCCTTCGGAGATTGTTTTGAACATGATTAATTGGAATATTACAAGAAATTCACTTAAATTCATTATACAGCCATGGTTGATGTGATAGCTTATGTCCCGTAAATTACATAGTTTTCGTCCCGTAAATTACATAAGTTTTCGGTGTTATATTTCAAGTTTTCATCATTTTTCATTTAAATTCAAATTAAATTGGAATATTTATTTAAGATACAAATGCGAAAAATGTGTGTTACACATGTTTAGTACATTTCTTATCTGGTTTTTCATATATCTGTCCCGTAAATTACATTTTCCCAATCATGGTTAATTAGTTCCTATCGATTACTAAAATTTATAACATTTCGTTTTCAGGATGGCAAAATCTAAATCACAAAGGATGAAAGAATATAGAGCCAGAAAGAAAGCCACTCTTGGAGATGATTGGCTGTCAAAGGAATCGGAACGGGTAAAGAAATATTATACACCGACCAGTGAACTCTCTAAGTCAGATAAGACCAACAGAAGAAACAAAACTAGAAAGTATGTGTATGACCATAGAAAAAGACAACACACAGCACCTACTGGGGAAGAAGTCGCTCGTCAGATGCCTTCAACTCATGAGCATTTGAGTGAAGACGAAAATGGTGTTTCCTCAACATCGGCACCTTGTCAACCAAAAGAACCACTAATTGTTAAACTGCCACTTTCATCTTCTCATAAATCGGCAGGGAAGAAACGTGTATCTAGAGCGTTGGCAAAGGCTTACAGAGAAATTGACAATTACAAATCTAAAAATGAAAACTTGAAAAGATCTTCGAAGAAAGTCCAAAAGAGATTAGAGAGAATGAGAAAGAAAGTTACATCATCAAATAATACACCAAACAGCAAAGTAAACCAATTGCTAAAAAATTCTGGGTTAAGTCTGAAAAAAGCTGAACCAATTAGAAAGAAACTATTATTTGCTGAATGTTTAACCGAAGAAGTTAAAATTTCCTCTATTCAACACAAAAATTCATGTAATTCTAGAAATATTTGCAAAATAGTATCAGGTAGAATCATGAAGAAATATAAGATGTTAAATACTCTGCGTAAAAGAACGAAAGTCGTCCAAAATAACTTTAAGATAACCGAAGGAGACAAAACTATTTCTTTTGTAAAAAGAATACGCGAACGAAGAAATTTGGTAGTAGAAGTCGGAAAGTTTCTGAATAGAGATGATAACTCAAGAATATTACCTGGCAAGGCTGACGCAGTTAAGACTGGATTAAAGCAAAAAACTCAAAAGAGGGTTTTGAACGATTACCTACATAACTTATATCTGAAATTTACATCCGAAACCAGTAATGTCATATCTTTTGCATCTTTTTGTAGATACAGACCTAAGTACATCTACCTGGTCAATTTTTCGTCTCGTAGCATATGTCTCTGTTCAAAACATCAAAATTTCGCCATGAAATTAAAATGTTTAAAACACCTGAATATTACGTCAATTTGCAGTCCCGATAAATTTGTAGAAAATCACAGAGAAAATGGTATTGGTGGAATGCTTAACAACATTAATTCTGAGATGGTATCATTCAAAGAATGGAAGAAAGTTCCGATACAGGGTGGGTTTGAACGTTTAAAAATTGTAGATACGGAGGTTAAAAGAGAAGATTTCATTGCTGTCATGAAAGAAGAGTTTGATAACTTCACTCGGCACGTGGATAAAATTCGGTGTCAATTTCAAGCTTTCAAATATATGAAAGAAAACCTCCCTAATAATCATATTCTTATCCATATGGATTTCTCTGAAAACTATACCTGCCAGAACTTAGAGGAAATTCAGTCTGCATATTTTAATACCACCCAGGTAACATTACATCCTACTGTGCTATATTTTAGAAATGAAGATTCAATCCTTAATCATTCAAGCATGGTTTTCGTTTCCGACGTTACTCGTCATAATGCATCGATGGTCATTTGCATTATCCAGAAAATTATCACTGCCGTGAAGGATTTTGCGCCAGATGTAACCAATGTACACTTTTGGACTGACTCTCCGACATCTCAATATCGCAACAAGACCATTTTTGATTTAATTAGCAGATTTCCTGAACTATTTAATATTAGAGCTTCCTGGAACTATTTCGAAGCAGGTCATGGCAAAGGTGCATGCGATGGTATCGGGGGCACTGCGAAACAAAATGCTGATATGGCAGTCAAGCTTGGGGTTGCTGTTATTCAGGATGCTACTGATTTCTATGCCTGGGCTATATCGAACCAAAGCAAAATCAAATATATATTTGTAACTCATGAAGAGTATGATAATTGTAAGAAAGATGTTGACGATAGATTGCAGAAGGTAAAACCAGTAAAAGGTACCATGGAAATCCACTCGGCAGTTTGCGTGGAAATTGGACAAATAGCAACTCGGTCAACTACCTGTATTTGCACCAATTGTTTTGGTATCTCGGGTTTAACTGGAAATCTTGATTGCGGTTGGAAACTTAATTCTCTCTTAAAAAAGGATTCAATTCCTTCGTCTACAGAAGAACAAAATTTATACACCAAAGGGTCTTTTGTCGTCGCCACGTATGATAGCAAGTATTTTATTGGTAAAGTAGTTGATGTAGATGTAGAATGTGGAGAGTTGGAAGTTAAGTTCATGCAGGCAAGTGAAAAGCAGAAAGGGAAGTTTAAATGGCCCCTTAGAGAAGATATAATTTGGATACCTATCAAGAACGTAAAATGCTCTATGATCGAACCCAAACCAACAGGTAAAACTGAAAGACTCTTTACTGTCAGTGAAGACGTTATGAAATTGGTTTGTCGTTGAATTTTGACGAACTTTGTAATTTACGGGACGTTGAAGCCTATAGTATGAACTTTAAATTTTGATAAATTTGTTGTTGTATTTTACCTTTTAATGAACTTATTTTGATTCTTTGAAATCTGATTATGTTTTATTCCAAAATTATGGAAATTTTAATTTCGTATTTTACGAGACAAATGAAATGTATTTTACGGGACATACTTCAAGTTGATATTGCTGATTGTATAAATGTTAAAATTAAAAGTTCTGAACAGTTAATTCAATAAAATTTGTTAAGATTTAATAAAGTTATTGTTACTTGTATTTTTTATTGTCCTGTCCAGTTTTTAGTGAAATTCAAAGCAATTGTTTAAAATTCCATGAGTTGTGATTTTTATACATCAATCCATTTTTATCTGTGAGTTGCTTCATTTCCATTATTAGAATCGGGTTTGCTCAGTAAATTTGAGGACCAATTCCTTTGGTTTATTTCTGATAAACATTGATGGCGTACATTTGATAGAATACTTCAATTTAGTGATTTATGTTAGATGGGTAGGACTCGTAAATTACAATTACAGAAAAATGTGGGCTCTGTGTTATCATCTGTAAAAATTGACACGTTACAACAAGGCTGGTAAAAATTTACACTTATTACCCCAATATAATATAGATTCATAACAAATATGAAATTTTCCATAAAACTGATGTTAAGTTTCTCAGAATTTTTCTCACAACTTTACTACCTTAGTTGAGAATGAGTCATATACTTGCGAGTCTTGTTTAACAACTGCAATCTATACTGATATAAATTTCAAGATAAATATTTCTCTGTTTTGTGCTTTCAGTTAATATTTATTATTTTGATTTATGGCCATATAGATGAAGTAGTTATAAGTGTAGGTCACCATACCCAATGATCTATCTATTTAAATAGCAAAAGTTTCAATTTTTCAGCAAGAACAAGAAAAAGAAAGACAAAAGGAAAGAAGGAAATTAGAGAGAGAAAAATTGAGAAATAAGAAAAGAAATTTAGACACACTGGTTCAAGATGCATTGAAGAAACAAAAAGCTTTTGAAAACAAGAAATCTAATCAGAGCAAGAAGACATCCTCTCAAAATGGTGGTAAACCACTTGAAAATTCTTTGAAATCGTTCTATAAAGAATTTCGTAAGGTATGGGTCTATATTTGGTATTAGAAGTAGAAAAAAGATAATTAAAGGGATTGTAAAGTGTATTTCTAAACTTTGTATGTGTTGCGGGGTCACTGATAGCATTAATTTGCCAATTTCCATTCCGATGTCTGTGGTTCTTGCAATTCCAATAAAGCTAACGTGTTTTATGACGCCACTGACAGTTATCTGCAAAGATATCAATAGTAGCTTCCGGTAGATCACTGTCAGTCATGTCATACAACATGTTAGATCCTCTGGTGTTGTATAGTGAGAGGAATTCTAGTCAATTAGATATGCGTCTTGGACTTCTATATTATGTCATTGTTACGTTTCCGAATGCAAAAATATACAATTGGATTCAAACATAAATTTTTTCAAGAAGACATTCTTACAACAACAAACAGAGTTGTCTTATTTTGTTCTATAGTAGTCTCTCTTATCCAGACACTCAATAGCACATAATAATAACCTACACATCTAAGCCTCATATTGTCACAGTTATATTCTTGTCTTTTTCTTCTGTTGTTACTTTGTTCATACATTTTAAAAGCAGTGTTGAAAAGTTAATCATAAAAAAAACACTTGTAGATGTTTATTTGATATTTGGTAGGTTGTAGATAAAGCTGATGTGATATTAGAAGTTTTAGATGCCAGAGATCCTTTAGGTAGTAGATGTCATGAAGTAGAACAGTCTGTTCTATCATCTGGTACTAATAAAAAACTTGTTTTACTTCTAAACAAAATAGGTATGTATTACAGTAATAACTAGTTAAAAGATCTTGACTTAGTGAAAATTTATCAGATTTGACATTTATATGTAATTTTGTCAAATTTCCAACAGCTATCCGTGGGTGTGCGTTGTAGTGTTGAAACGGTGAGTGATTTTTAAGACCCGGGTACCCGTCGGCAATAACCGGTTATTTTCCGGTTAACCCCGAATAATTTCTTCAGCTTTAAAACAAGAATGAAGAACCGCATTTGTAGCTGTAAATTAAATCTCAGTTAGTACAAATGAGTTCCGAAGTCGCCGAAGAAGAGTTGACCTACTTTGAATCAGTTCCACTCGGAATTGTCGGTAAATAAATACCAACAACCCATCAAAGCAGACATCAGATTCCACCAAAACTGGCCAGACAAAATAACCCCACTGTCATTCATTGGCAAGGTATCAAATAGGCTCCAAACACGAACATGGTCGGGTACATTTAGCACCATCAAACTTAGAATGGACCGCAGTATGATAACATAGTCAAGATCATCAAGGTTACTAGCACCCAGAGAAGACGATGAACGTCTGGGTAATCAAGTTAAACAAAAAACCAAACGGGCGGTGTTGATACAATTAGGCCAAAATTATTTGTTCCACTCGTGGAGTAATTTTAATTCTATATAAGGACTGTAATTACTTGTATAAACGGAAAAAGATCATCTTTTATATGATATATAATAATAACGTAGTCTAATCACACTTTGATACCTATATTTAAGATATAATGTAAGGATTTGAAACTTTGATATACCCCGATGGGGACGATATTGTCATGCACTAAATTTAATAGACACCGCCGGATGTTTTGACACACTCACAAGAATGTTAAAAGTGAAAGTAGAAAGTTAATGAACGCGAGAAATGCATTGGCTGATATAAATAGATATCTCTAATTATCCAATCAGAAAATAGCATGCTTTGTTGATGGATTTTTACGAGTGTCTGTTCATAAATATTTTCAACAAGATGTTCTATTTTTTTACGGCTTTATCGTTCTTTGATAAACATCGGAGATCGTGAAGATGAAAAAACAACTATTTTAGATGGTTCAGTTGATAATACGGCGGATTTATGTTATAAAATGCCGTTTTTCAAACGCATTTCTTTATTAAAATGATCATGTTACAAATTGACGGCTAACCGATCATCTGAAATCAGACCCGGTTACCCATGAAATCGTACCGATATCGGTTAACTGATTAACCGTTTCAACACTAGTGCGTTGCCTTATCTGGCAAGCCATCTTTTGGCTAAGTTAACAATTTTGAACATGATATTCTAATTTGTATGAAAATATCAGTTAAATTGAATCTACTAACCAAAGTAAGAAGATAGCAGTAGGTGAAATGTATATAACTAAAGATATGTCACCTATTTCTAGTTAACTTATAAACTCATGACTTATTTTATAGATTTAGTACCAAGAGAGAATGTGGAAGCTTGGTTAAAGTATTTACGTAATGAATTTCCAACACTACCTATCAAGGCTTCAACACAGTCTCAAATGGACAATCTTGTAAGTTTGAATTAAAAAATAATGTGAAAAATGAAATTCTATACATACTATAAAACAGTACAGAAAGTATAAAAGCATGCACAACAGCTAGCACATAATAAAAGCATAGCAACTTCCAGGAATACCGTTTAAGAAAAGTAAAATAATGCCATCAGTTAAAATTATTGAAATTATTCAACAGGTTATTACTCTTGGTATGTGGAACATTAGGCTTGGCATGTTATTTTAAGGTTTAATGTAACTCAATTTCAGTCGCAATCTAAACTAGATTTGAATAATATAAGTGATGAACTATATAGATCTAGTCATTGTCTGGGAGCGGAGATGTTGATGAATTTATTACGTAATTATTGTAGAAGTGAAGGCTTTAAAATGGCTATAAGTGTCGGGGTCGTTGGTAAGTATTTATATGTTATGAACAGGGGCGGACTGGGGCCGTGAAGCGGCCATGGCTTTTTTCCAGTGACCGGCCCACTTAGGTGTGTCGGGTAAAACACGACCCAGAGCGTTGGGGTCTTAATGGGTCCTCTCCCAGAAAATTTTGAAAAATTAAAAACGAAATGGAGTTTTACGTCCTGCTTTTCTGCACCTACATTGGCTAATTGAGGACGGACAAACGCCAAGCAGTCTGCAATGAGGGATATTTTTCCAGGACAGCGTGACTGCCATAAACGTGATTTTCAAGCACATCTAGCTCTCAAAACTGGTTGGCCAGAAAATGGGAATGCATACCGAAATCAAGATAATCAGATTTATTTTATACACGTACACATCAAATGTGGAACGTATATTGTCGTCACCCATGTCCGTCGGCCCGTCCACAATTGCTCGTAAACACTCTACGCAGGTCACAATTCTTGACGGATTTTGATGAAACTTGCTGGTAATGTTTATTACCACTCAAGGATGAACCCTATTGAAAATCAGCAAAATCGAAAAATATTTACTATGAATTATTACCCTTGTTCTTGAAAACATGTTCAATATTTAGCTCATAAACACTATAGGAGGCACAATATTGGACAGATTTTGCAGAAACTTGATGTGAATGTTCTTAATCACTTTTCTTATAACTGTCCAATATATTTGTTTAAAGTCAAAGCTACCAGTGGGCGTATATTACCTTGCCTGGAAAGCTATCTTTATTGTAGGTATCATTGGAAGATACCGGTATAGAGATTGGTCACGACTAATTTCTAATTTTCTTATTTTTTCTTTTTTGTCATTTTTCACAAACCGGCCCTCTCCACACCGGCCCGCATGGCTTTAGCCATGTAGCCATGCGGCCCAGTCCGCCCCTGGTTATGAATTTCATAATTAATATTTGTTTATTTTGGACAAAATGAATAAAACTTGTACTTATTAACTGTTATCATATATAACAACTTAAAATTACCTTGCCTAACAATTTATCTTTGTAATAGCTTTAATTTTTTAGACAATCAGTTTTACTTTGCAAATGATTTACCTACAGCATAATTATTTTCTTGAGTTGAAACATTTGTCTAAAATTGTCAATTTTAGGTTTCCCCAATACTGGTAAAAGTAGCATTATCAACAGTTTAAAAAGATGTAAATCATGTAATGTTGGTGCTACACCTGGTATAACAAGGTTAGTTAATATTGTAATGTTGATGCTACACCTGGTATAACAAGGTTAGTAAATATTGTAATGTTGATACTACACCTGGTATAACAAGGTTAGATAATATTGTAATGTTGATACTACACCTGGTATAACAAGGTAAGTTAATATTGTAATGTTGATACTACACCTGGTATAACAAGGTTAGTAAATATTGTAATGTTGATACTACACCTGGTATAACAAGGTTAGTAAATATTGTAATGTTGATACTACACCTGGTATAACAAAGTTAGTAAATATTGTAATGTTGATACTACACCTGGTATAACAAGGTTAGTTAATATTGTAATGTTGGTGCTACACCTGGTATAACAAGGTTAGTTAATATTGTAATGTTGATGCTACACCTGGTATAACAAGGTTAGTAAATATTGTAATGTTGATACTACACCTGGTATAACAAGGTTAGATAATATTGTAATGTTGATACTACACCTGGTATAACAAGGTAAGTTAATATTGTAATGTTGATACTACACCTGGTATAACAAGGTTAGTAAATATTGTAATGTTGGTGCTACACCTGGTATAACAAGGTTAGTAAACATTGTTATGTTGATACTACACTTGGTATAACAAGGTTAGTAAATATTGTAATGTTGATACTAAACCTGGTATAACAAGGTTAGTAAACATTGTTATGTTGATACTACACCTGGTATAACAAGATTAGTAAATATTGTAATAATGATACTACACCTGGTATAACAAAGTTAGTAAATATTGTAATGTTGATACTACACCTGGTATAACAAGGTTAGTTAATATTGTAATGTTGATACTACACCTGGTATAACAAGGTTAGTTAATATTGTAATGTTGATACTACACCTGGTATAACAAGGTTAGATAATATTGTAATGTTGATACTACACCTGGTATAACAAGGTTAGTTAATATTGTAATGTTGATACTACACCTGGTATAACAAGGTTAGTTAATATTGTAATGTTGATACTACACCTGGTATAACAAGGTTAGTTAATAGTGTAATGTTGATACTACACTTGGTATAACAAGGTTAGTAAATATTGTAATGTTGGTGCTACACCTGGTATAACAAGGTTAGTTAATATTGTAATGTTGATACTACACCTGGTATAACAAGGTTAGTAAATATTGTAATGTTGATACTACACCTGGTATAACAAAGTTAGTTAATATTGTAATGTTGATACTACACCTGGTATAATAAGGTTAGTTAATATTGTAATGTTGATACTACACCTGGTATAACAAGGTTAGTTAATATTGTAATGTTGATACTACACCTGGTATAACAAGGTTAGTTAATATTGTAATGTTGATACTACACCTGGTATAACAAGGTTAGTTAATATTGTAATGTTGATACTACACCTGGTATAACAAGGTAAGTTAATATTGTAATGTTGATACTACACCTGGTATAACAAGGTTAGTAAATATTGTAATGTTGATACTACACCTGGTATAACAAGGTTAGTAAATATTGTAATGTTGATACTACACCTGGTATAACAAAGTTAGTAAATATTGTAATGTTGATACTACACCTGGTATAACAAGGTTAGTTAATATTGTAATGTTGGTGCTACACCTGGTATAACAAGGTTAGTTAATATTGTAATGTTGATGCTACACCTGGTATAACAAGGTTAGTAAATATTGTAATGTTGATACTACACCTGGTATAACAAGGTTAGATAATATTGTAATGTTGATACTACACCTGGTATAACAAGGTAAGTTAATATTGTAATGTTGATACTACACCTGGTATAACAAGGTTAGTAAATATTGTAATGTTGGTGCTACACCTGGTATAACAAGGTTAGTAAACATTGTTATGTTGATACTACACTTGGTATAACAAGGTTAGTAAATATTGTAATGTTGATACTAAACCTGGTATAACAAGGTTAGTAAACATTGTTATGTTGATACTACACCTGGTATAACAAGATTAGTAAATATTGTAATAATGATACTACACCTGGTATAACAAAGTTAGTAAATATTGTAATGTTGATACTACACCTGGTATAACAAGGTTAGTTAATATTGTAATGTTGATACTACACCTGGTATAACAAGGTTAGTTAATATTGTAATGTTGATACTACACCTGGTATAACAAGGTTAGATAATATTGTAATGTTGATACTACACCTGGTATAACAAGGTTAGTTAATATTGTAATGTTGATACTACACCTGGTATAACAAGGTTAGTTAATATTGTAATGTTGATACTACACCTGGTATAACAAGGTTAGTTAATAGTGTAATGTTGATACTACACTTGGTATAACAAGGTTAGTAAATATTGTAATGTTGGTGCTACACCTGGTATAACAAGGTTAGTTAATATTGTAATGTTGATACTACACCTGGTATAACAAGGTTAGTAAATATTGTAATGTTGATACTACACCTGGTATAACAAGGTTAGTAAATATTGTAATGTTGATACTACACCTGGTATAACAAAGTTAGTTAATATTGTAATGTTGATACTACACCTGGTATAATAAGGTTAGTTAATATTGTAATGTTGATACTACACCTGGTATAACAAGGTTAGTAAATATTGTAATGTCGATACTACACCTGGTATAACAAGGTTAGTTAATATTGTAATGTTGATACTACACCTGGTATAACAAGGTTAGTTAATATTGTAATGTTGATACTACACCTGGTATAACAAGGTTAGTTAATATTGTAATGTTGATACTACACCTGGTATAACAAGGTTAGTTAATATTGTAATGTTGATACTACACCTGGTATAACAAGGTTAGTAAATATTGTAATGTTGATACTACATCTGGTATAACAAGGTTAGTTAATATTGTAATGTTGATACTACACCTGGTATAACAAGGTTAGTTAATATTGTAATGTTGATACTACACCTGGTATAACAAGGTTAGATAATATTGTAATGTTGATACTACACCTGGTATAACAAGGTTAGATAATATTGTAATGTTGATGCTACACCTGGTATAACAAGGTTAGTTAATATTGTAATGTTGATACTACACCTGGTATAACAAGGTTAGTTAATATTGTAATGTTGATACTACACCTGGTATAACAAGGTTAGATAATATTGTAATGTTGATACTACACCTGGTATAACAAGGTTAGATAATATTGTAATGTTGATACTACACCTGGTATAACAAGGTTAGTTAATATTGTAATGTTGATACTACACCTGGTATAACAAGGTTAGATAATATTGTAATGTTGATACTACACCTGGTATAACAAGGTAAGTTAATATTGTAATGTTGATGCTACACCTGGTATAACAAGGTTAGTTAATATTGTAATGTTGATGCTACACCTGGTATAACAAGGTTAGTTAATATTGTAATGTTGATACTACACCTGGTATAACAAGGTTAGTTAATATTGTAATGTTGATACTACACCTGGTATAACAAGATTAGATAATATTGTAATGCTGATACACCTGGTATAACAAGGGTTGTGTTTGTTACAGAACGATGCAAGAAGTCCAATTGGATAAACATATTAAATTATTAGATAGTCCTGGTGTTGTTATGGCTCAAGGCAAATCAGATGTAGCCCAGATTCTTAGAAATGTTGTCAAAGTAAGTAGTAATTCTGCCCTCACATTAAGTAACATTACTCTTTGATTTTCAAAACATAACAAATTTTCTGGTTCAAGGTTGTCTATAATTGACTTCAGAAAAACAGTTGATGCTTTAAAACATTACAGTAATAATGTATAAAATATTAATAGAATGCAAACCCCTCTGCTGCAAAGATTGTATCCATGATAGAGCTACTGTTTTTATTTGATCTTGATTGATTTTGTATGAGATTTTGGTCAATAATTGGATGAACAGTTGTTGGTTCTTGTCATGAATAGTTTACAATTATTTAAAATATAACTACAGTTGTCACATATTGCATTGGCATGAATTGTTTGAGCTTTAAACAAAACAAATTTAACAAAAACTTTAAAATTATTGCTGGGTTTAAGGTGGGTGTCATTTGTCATTTGAATGCATCCACTGACTGACGAGCAGGTGTTTTACTTGATTCTGGCACAGTGAACCCAGTACAGTTTACTTCAAACAGGCCAATTTTTATAGTGATATCAATGGTAGTTAAAGGGATACCGCCTCTTAAATGAACAATAATGTTCTCAAACTTGGCCAATAAGAGTATATATTCAACAAAGATGTCTACAGTATACACACAGAATCAAATAAACCATAAAACTAAGTAACTTTACAGGTTGATATTTAAAAAATGCTTAATAAAACACTTGATATTTTGTATATCTTGTAGTAATTATAATATATACCGTAAGGTATTTTTCTAGAGTTATGAGATTATACAGTATAGTTATGGCACTAGACAAATTGATTCACCATGTTTGAGAATTTTGCTTTTTATACGCCCACATTGAAATGTGGTCGTATATTGCCGTCGCCCCTGTCCGTCCGTCCGTCCGTCGGTCCGTCGGTCCGGCGGTCCGTCGGTCCGTCGGTCCGTCTGTCCACAATTGGCTTGTGAACGCAATAGAGACCACAGTTTTGGTTGGATTTGAATGAAATTTTGTATGTAGGATTATATTCATAAGATCTCGGACAAGTTCGAATTTGGGTTTGATTCGACTAAAATTCATGGAGTTTTACACCCAAAATATGTTAAAAATGGCTTGTGAACGCGATAGAGACCACAGTTTTGGTTGGATTTGAATGAAATTTTGTATGTAGGATTATATTCATAAGATCTCGGACAAGTTTGAATTTGGGTTCGATTCGACAAAAATTCATGGAGTTTTACACCCAAAATACGTTAAAAATGGCTTGTGAACGCGATAGAGCCCACAGTTTTGGTTGGATTTGAATAAAATTTTGTATGTAGGATTATATTCATAAGATCTCGGACAAGTTCAAATTTGGGTTCGATTCGACTAAAATTCATGGAGTTTTACACCCAAAATATGTTAAAAATTGCTTGTGAACGCGATAGAGACCACAGTTTTGGTTGGATTTGAATGAAATTTTGTATGTAGGATTATATTCATAAGATCTCGGACAAGTTCGAATTTGGGTTCGATTCGACAAAAATTCATGGAGTTTTACACCCAAAATACGTTAAAAATGGCTTGTGAACGCGATAGAGCCCACAGTTTTGGTTGGATTTGAATAAAATTTTGTATGTAGGATTATATTCATAAGATCTCGGACAAGTTCAAATTTGGGTTTGATTGGACTAAAATTCACGGAGTTTTACACCCAAAATATGTTAAAAATGGCTTGTGAACGCGATAGAGACCACAGTTTTGGTTGGATTTGAATGAAATTTTGTATGTAGGATTATATTCATAAGATCTCGGACAAGTTCGAATTTGGGTTCGATTCGACAAAAATTCATGGAGTTTTACACCCAAAATACGTTAAAAATGGCTTGTGAACGCGATAGAGCCCACAGTTTTGGTTGGATTTGAATAAAATTTTGTATGTAGGATTATATTCATAAGATCTCATACAAGTTCGAATTTGGGTTTGATTTGACTAAAATTCACGGAGTTTTACACCCAAAATATGTTAAAAATAGCTTGTGAACGCGATAGAGACCACAGTTTTGGTTGGATTTGAATAAAATTTTGTATGTAGGATTATATTCATAAGATCTTGGACAAGTTCGAATTCCGGATCGATTCAACAAATATTTACAGAGTTTTACACCTAAAATGTGTTAAAAATGACTTGTGAACATGATAGAGACCACAGTTGTAGGAATTTAATAAACTTTTGTGTGTAGGATAATATCCATAAAATCTTGGACAAGTTTGTATTCCGGATCGATTCAACAAATATTTACGGAGTTTTATTAGTTATGAAATTAGATGCTTTATATTAACAAGATATTGGATGAATTCAAATCTGAACACCATCCAACAAAAATTAAGATAGTAACATTCCTTGATATATTGACAATTTATGTAGTGCAAGTGGGCGTATATTGCTAGGCAACCACTTGTTTGATCATTCTAAGAGGTAATATTCCTTTAACTGTCTTTGTGTCTGTATGAAATGTAAGGGTCTAGTGTATTCTTTATGATATATAAGTGTTAAGAGTGCATTATGATTGTAATATTGTAATGAATGTTTTAGATAGAGACTTTACCAGATCCTATTGAAGCTGTAGATGCTATAGTTAAAAGATGTAATAAAGAACAGTTAATGTTACATTATAATATTGTGGATTACCAAGATGTACGAGAGTTTCTAGCCCTTCTAGCTACTAGATTGGGTAAATTAAATAAAGGAGGTATACCCAATGTTAATAAAGCTGCTAGAATTGTACTTCAAGACTGGGTCAGGTACAGTTTAATTTCTTATAACATCTTATAATTCTTATATAAATAGAACTTACCTGTCAAGGTGCCCACATAATATGTTGGTTAAAAGTTATATTGATTTACTTGTACACATAATATTGTAATTATAAACATCTACAATGGACACACATTACCTTGGAAGCCATCTTAAATATAATTTGGAAATGTACATAAAAGAAGTGTTACTCTGTTCAATCATCAATTAGGTAGTAAATATTATATATATAATTATCTATTGGTGAGGTTGACATGAGGATTTATCAACCGAGGCCAACTGTCGAGGTGAATGTTGCATTCCTGAGGTTGATAAATCCCATGTCAACTGAAACCAAAAGTCATAAATTGTATAATATGTACTATTGAGAATCTGATATAAACAGTTAATATCCATTATTTGTGGTGTTGTATTTTTCAGTGGTAAAATAACATATTATACTCATCCACCAGAACAACGTGATTTACCATCTTATGTTAGTGCTGAAATAGTTACAACTATGTCTAAAGCATTTGATATAGAAAGTATTAAACCTCAAGAAAATCAAGTTCTCGATAGTAAGCTAATTTACAAATTATAAAGTATGAATACAGAACTTATCTAAAAATAATTCTGATGACGTCTTATACTAAAGATATTAATGTTGAATTGCCCTACTGATATTTACTCTTTATAATATATACTAACTGCAAACAGTACTGTTTCGGCCTCCAGTGCAGTGCTGATACTGGAGTTTAGGTTTGACTATATAGTCACCGCAGATGATCCCACATATGTGATACCATTGTACCATGCCAGAGTGCTCAAACTGGCAAGCTAGTGGACTACGCTTAACGCTAACGACAATGGTACACTCCAGATAGAGTGCTCAACAAGGTATGAACCAAGGAGCTTATCTAACTGCATAAATACATACTATGTTAATCAGTCATACAGCAACTTTAAATTTCACATTTTCTACAGCTCTAAAGAAGAAGTCATGTAAACACTTTTTGGTTGATAGTGTTGGTCCAATACCATCTTTAACAGAAGAACCTCAATCAGAAGATGAAACCATGGCTGATGATAATGATGATGAGAATGAAGAAAATATAATGATTAATGATAATGATGAAGAAGAAGCTATGGATGAAGAGGATGGTAAAATTGAGGTGAAGGTTTTTAAAAATTTCTCATCTCATGTTTATGCATATTGTTAGCACACATGTCCATCGGTGTTATTAACATATATATCATCTTAAGTTCTTTAGAATCTTCAACAATTTCAAAATATTTTGTTTGAGGTATATAATGTATACAATTTTCTGTGTCTTGTAGTTGAGTAACATGACTGTGTTATTACCTAAGACTAAGAAAAAGAGTCAAGTTACAGAAGATAATGAAGAAAAAGATATCATGGAGAATGTTCAGTTGAATAAAGAAAGAAAGAAAGAATTTAAACAATTGCAGAAGAAAAAGAAACGTAATGGTAAGAAAAATGAGATAATATTAAACAATTTTAAGTTTCCAAATTTTGCGTTGATGTAGTAAAATGAATCAAAATCTGGAAAGCATTTAAGATTGAAGAATGAATTTGTCATTAGACAGACCGAGTTGTCATGTTAAAAGACATATATAAATTGTTTGATGGATCATACTCATACTTGGCATTTTTTTAACCAAAATAATATGTAATAGTGTTCACAACAAAATAAATAGTCTGTTTTACAGGCATCACGCGCTCCGGTAAAATACCCCGCGCTCCGAATCTATTTATTGACATTTTCAAGTAAGGGCTGTTCCAGAAAAAAATACACCCCCCCCCCTGGGACGGCAAGTGTGTTTTATTTATATGGGTCATTGTTCTTAAAATAAACATGTTGACATCAGTGGTCGTTATTTCTTTTACGTCCTTTCTATCGGTAGTGGGGAGGGTTATTTCAATCATAGGTGGGGTTAGAAATGATTTTATTTAGAAAATGTTGGTGGGTGGTGACTTCTTCGTCCGATTCGCGGCTTTGCCAATCGATATAAAAATTACGTTGACACATCAATAACATTGAACAGTTTTCTGTGGTGTACTATTTATAACTGTCACACATTTCTATGACGTTAGATACGTAACCTAATTTGCATGTAGAGTGTTCGAGATGTTCTGCGTTCGACTGGTCATTTTGGTGATGTCATTGTTATGAGTTGTAGGCCTATCAATGAATTCCATTCTCTGTAAATATCTAATATTCTTATTAAAGTATTAAATGTTTATCATATTATATAAATACGACTGAGAGAATTACGGGATGTCAATCGCAATGACTCGGAGAAGGCTTACCGAACACATAAAACATTGTGCTAACCGAATTCAGGGCTGGGTACACGTCATGATTTAATATTTCGTTAGCGCATTAATCCGTGACGTCATTACATATTGAGCCTAACATTGACAGCATGGATGGAGCCGGAATATTTACCGAAAAAATCGGAATCGATCCGAAATTAGCTACATGTTTGCGGGATGCGAATCTGGCCTCTTATTGTGATAAATTTGTGGATCACGGCTTCGATGATTTTGAACAGATTCTTAGTATGGATGATATGGAATTTAAAAGAATGTGTGAGGTCATATTCCAGCAGAAACTGGGTCATCATATGAAATTCGCAAAAGAACTCAATAAAAGACGCACATCTCGTGTATTAGAAGATGTTCAATGCCTTGCACCCCCACCCAGTTTGGCCACTCCATGTCAATGGGGTCATCTGGCTCCAGCTGTTCATCTGTCAACCATAGATCTACTCGTAATAATCTCAGTCCAGCCGAGCCTATTTTCGCCGGAAATGAACCAGAAATGTCGTCAGATAGGCCTATGTCGGTTTTCGAATTAATCAATTACTACAGTAAGTTGAAGTGGCTGCAGTAAAAATAAAAAAGAAACACGAAACGAAACATGGGTTTAATTATAATTAGGCTGCTTCTATAAACAAATCAAGAAATAAGAACATAAGAAATTATATTCTAGTTATGTCTACTGCTTTATTTATTTCTTCGAGTATTACTAAAATAATGTTTGGGTGGGTGTTTCAGATTAGAATTATTAACATGGGTTGCTGTCTTCGACTTATAACATTTTCTATGGGTAGAAATCAACTTTCTGTGGATGATGGGGATCTGAAAAATTGACTTTCTATGAGTAGCCCATGCCTCATAAATGAGATTTCTATAGGTGGTGGGGTGCAGTTTAAACTGCCGTCCCAGGGGGGGATGTATTTTTTTTTGGAACAGCCCTAATTAATAAATAATGCGAGCGCGCACAAAATAATGTTGTAAAATAGAGTTATTTCCCCTTTACTATAAATATTTCTAGAAGAGTAATCTCCCTTGAGTTTTTTTTCCGTATAACCAAAAGTGGTTTAGAACACATTTTGGGGAATTTGATAAATATTAATAAAGTTAAAGATCACCATAACACATGTTAATCACTTCATGTAACGAACTTATCATTGTTTTATTAATGAATCCCCTAATTAAGATGATAATTTGAACTGTTTTCACACGACGATTGGCATTTTAAGCACACCATACCACGAAACAGTCTATTTAATAACAACTTCCGGGAGATTTTTTTCTACTTTCACTTTGTAATCGAAATTTTATAGTAGCCTCATCTTTACCACAAAATGAAAAAAATTTCGAAGCCTTTTGATGTTTTCATATTGCTATAACAGTCAATCGTCAAGATGACGTCTGTAGACATCGTTTAGCAAGTCTTTCCATTATCGGTAGATTATTATGAGTGACTGGCTGTACAAATTGAATCTCCCTGTAACTTTGTTTCATAAAATCAGCTTATTTTTTTTTAAAAACTTCGCGAGTTTTCATCTCCAAAATAATCGTCATTTATTCCGTGCAAGTCAAAAAATCAGAATAGGAGTTTTAGAAAATATGAATAACACTTAGGAATGTAGCTGTCAGTTCTTGCAGTATGTTAGGATCGCCTAAACAGAACATAACAGATCAGTTTTAGAATGTCTTCTATTATTCCATACTATGGCTCGAGACATCAGAAACTCCTATTAATTGTAGGCAATGACAAATTATTATTTTGAGGAAAACACTAGGAATAGGATAAAAATACCAGGGTGGAAAATATAATAGGGTTAGGGTGAGTTTACTAAAGGGGAGAAATCACCACATGGCATGTAGCCTATATAGTTCTTTTTGCTAAATTTTAATAGGCCCAAGGTGATATTTGGCTACTGTCATGTGTAAAATAATTGACATTTCACAAATTTACGCACTTTGAAAACGTCTCTTGCTTTTTTACCCTTATCTCCAGATTTTTCATGGCCTTTCTCAAGACTTTTTCCCCTCTGACCTCTACACATGTGTGTTGGCACATCTATTTACTATTTACCATTCCCCTAAAACGTCTGATTGTTGCCTCTGAATGGTGATCAAAATGGACGTTAAATTTGTGGAAATAAATGATAAATACCTTCGCTCGCTCCAATTTTTTCAAGTGGAAAATTAAAAAAAGCGCTAATAAATAATAAATTCGCCCTCTCGCCCTGATTTTTTTAAAAAAGGCCTGTAAAACAGACTATTTACTTTGTATGACCTTACCATCGAAATTTTCATCTTCTAATAAATAAATATCTATAATCGATCTCAATGTGGTAATTGATGCTCAGCCCTGTTTATTAATTAATGAATTGAATTGATATTATTACCTTTTGAAAAATATCCATGAGGGTAACAAATAAGTTCTAGGTAAAAGGTTTCATGTGTTAACTCAATTTAAACTTTTAATCAAAGTAGTGTTATTTTGGTCAATTTTTGGTGACAATGGCATCCCCTTAACTGTCAACTCTTGCGCCAACTCTTAAGGACGTTTAGTTTATATGACACTTGTATACATGACCTAAAAAATTTGCATAGTTATTAACCTGTGCTGCTGTGTCATATGGGTTATAGTGGTCAACCCTGTCCGTCCATCGGTTCACATTTCTTGTATACACGAGGCTACAATTACTGTCTTATCTGAATGATTGGTAAGCATGAATATATTTCTGAGATCTTGGTCATGTTCTATTTCGGTAATAATCAGATGAATGGTTTTTGAGTTATTGCTCTTGACTTGGTCCAAACTCGTCAAATTTGACTTGTATCCACAATATAGGCTACAATTATTATCCGATTGTAATGAAACGTATGGTAAGCATAAATATATTAATGAAATCTGAGTTAAGTTTGATATGGGCAATAACGCGATTAACTGTTTTTGAGTTATTTCCCTTGAATTAGTCTTAACGCGCCAAATTTGACTTGACAAAAGAGGCTACAATTATTACCTGATCTAAATGAAACTTGGTATGCATGTATATATTAATGAAATCTGGATTATGTTCTATTTTGGCAATAATCTGATTAATTTTTTATCTGCCCACATGAATATGTGGTCGTATATTGTCGTCGCCCCTGTCCGTTGGTCCATCCGTCCGTCCGTCAACATTTCTTGTGAGCACAATAGACACTACAGTTTTCATCTGATTTTGATGAAACTTGCTATGATCCTTTGGATTGATAAGATCTCGGTCAAGTTCAAATTTGACGTATTTTCAATGAACGGTTTTTGAGTTATTGCCCTTGACTTTTAAAAAATGCGTCAAATTTTGTTCGTGAGCACTCTAGAGACAACAGTTTTCATCTGATTTTGATGAAACTTGCTATGATCCTTAAGATTGGTAAGATCTCGGTCAAGTTCGAATTTGACGTATTTTCGATGAACAGTTTTTGAGTTATTGCCCTTGACTTTGAAAAAATACGTCAAATTTTGTTCGTGAGCACTCTAGAGACTACAGTTTTCATCTGATTTTGATGAAACTTGCTATGTTCCTTAGAATTGATAAGATCTCGGTCAAGTTCAAATTTGACGTATTTTCGATGAACGGTTTTTGAGTTATTGCCCTTGACTTTGAAAAAATGCGTCAAATTTTGTTCGTGAGCACTCTAGAGACTACAGTTTTCATCTGATTTTGATGAAACTTGCTATGATCCTTAAGATTGGTAAGATCTCAGTCAAGTTCGAACCTGACGTATTTTCGATGAAAGTTTTTTGAGTTATTGCCCTTGACTTTGAAAAAATGCATCAAATTTTGTTCGTGAGCACTCCAGAGACAACAGTTTTCATCTGATTTTGATGAAACTTGCTATGATCCTTTATATTGATAAGATCTCGGTCAAGTTCGAATTTGACCTATTTTCGATAAATGGTTTTTGAGTTATTGCCCTTGACTTGGAAAAAATGCGTCAAATTTTGTTCGTGAGCACTCTAGAGACTACAGTTTTCATCGGATTTTGATGAAACTTGCTATGATCCTTAACATTGATAAGATCTCGGTCAAGTTCGAATTTGACCTATTTTCGATGAATGGTTTTTGAGTTATTGCCCTTGACTTTGAAAAAATGCGTCAAATTTTGTTCGTGAGCACTCTAGAGACTACAGTTTTTATCTGATTTTGATGAAACTTGCTATGTTCCTTAGAATTGATAAGATCTCGGTCAAGTTCGAATTTGACGTATTTTCGATGAATGGTTGTTGAGTTATTGCCCTTAACTTTGAACAAATGTGTCAAATTTGGTTCGTGAGCACTCTAGAGACTACAGTTTTCATCTGATTTTGATTAAACTTGCTATGATCCTTTGGATTGATAAGATCTCGGTCAAGTTCGAATTTGACGTAGTTGTGATGAACAGATTTTGAGTTATTGCCCTTGAATTTGATAAAACACGTAAAAAATTGTTCGTTAACACAATAGAAGCTTCAGTTTTCATCCAATTTTATTAAAAATTGTTGTGATCATTGAAATTGATGATCTCAGACAAGTTCTTACTTGACACATTTTTAATGAACGGTTTTTGAGGTATTGCCCTTGACTTGCCCATGTCAAAATGCGTCAAAAATAGATTGTGAGCAGGATTGAAGCTACAATTTTGAACTGATTCTGATGAAACTTGGTGTGATCATTGCAATTGATAAGATCTTTAACAAGTTCTAACTTGATGCATTTTCGATGAACAGTTTTTGAGTTTTGCCCTTGACTTTTATAATAAAATTTATATTATCGTTAATTAAAATATGATCATTTCCGACAGCTGCCAGTGGGCGTATGTTACCTTGCCTGGCAAGCCCTGGTTTTGATTATTGCCCTTGACTCGTTCAAAACACGTCAAATTTGAATTGTATCCACGAAAGGTGCTATAAATATTGTCTAATCTTAAAAAAACTCAGTAAGGTTCTATAGCACAGTGGTTAGTGCATCGTTCTTTACAAACATGACGTCATTTGCTTGGATACGAGGAAATGGTGGTAGTTATGTTTGAGAGTTCGGTTCTCGATCAGGGTGTGAAAGCCTGATGACCTAGAATAAGTCATCTTCACTCATAATTCCAGTCCACCCAGCTGTAAATGGGTACGGATAATCCGGGAAAGATCAATACCAAGAGGTATGGGCAAGGACCAGCTGGGAGAAAGGATCCGCACGGAACTTAAGTTGTTATCCTTGTAAAATATAGATGTTTCTTTTTTCTTTCTTTTCTTTCAAGTTAGATTTTGACAATAATCAGATAAAAAGTGTTTGGGTTGTTGCCCATGACTTAGTCTAAAAGCATCTTGAATTGTATCCACGATAGAGTCAACAATTATTATCTGATCTTAATGATACTTGCTTGGTATGCATGTATATATTATTGAGCTCATGAGCTCTCACTCAAACTCAAATTTTGATGCATTCTCAATGAGTTATTTCCCTGAGGCGTTATTCTTGAAAACTTAACTTAAAGGGATTCGAAAGAGGTTTTCTAGCCTTTTTGTGTGTATGAAAGATGATTTTGGTATTCTAGGCAACAGATTGGTCAATCACTAAAATCGATTTTAAATTTAGTTCTATTCTAAACTGAATTTCTTAAAATTCTGATTTTATCCAAGTTAAGTTTTCGAGAATAAGGCCCCAGGACTATGTAATTTAACGCGTCAAAATTTCTTTTTGAGCACAATATATGCTTCAGTTTTCAAATAATTTTGATGAAATTGATCATTAGAATTCTATAAACAATTTAAGGACGTTCCACCTAATTGTTCGTGCGCATCCCGTTGCGCATGTGTGTCGCGAGAAACTGCAGACAGAGATTGTCAAATATTAGCAGATTTGGTTAATCTTAATAATTCACAATTATATGATTTTAGTTTTACATTTCAATGGTCATTAGATTACTTCAAATACCTCAAACATAAGAGAAGTAATTTGTCATCATATAATGCAGTGATCAGCAGAAAGATAATATCCAAAAACTTGGCCGAAAAGTGTGCAGCATCTGGTTTAAAATTTAACCATTTATGTTTAGCTTTTGGATTAGGCCTGTCCACATTATTGGGTGAAAAAGTTAATGGTAAAGTGAGAGTTACAAATAGAAAACTAGTCATTGAACAACTTTGTTAATTTATCATGAATAAAAAGTAATGTTCTGAAGAGTTATCTCCCTTTCGCCCATTATTTTAATGGACCCTACCCATCTTCAGATCCAATTATTCGGAGAATGAGTTCGGTGACCCCCTTTTTTTTTTGGCTTACACAAATTCTTATATAATGGAGTACAAAATGGTGAGAAAAATAACAGATTTTGATTTTCAATAAGCAAGTTATAGGTGTTTTAGTGCCTCTGGAGGCTTATTGACTAACTGGCATTAGAACATTTTTTTATCTGTAAATTAGTATTTTATCATATTGCTGATACCAAAGTATTATTGAACCGTCTGGGATCATTTTATGTTGATTTTGTGCAAAAATCAAAATTGTAGAAGCGTAAAAACAGTGTGAATTGAACTACACAAATAACGCCCTCTATCTCAAAAAATAAGTCGGTGACCTATGCTAATTTTCGCATTTTCTCAATACTGATATGTTTAGCTACCACCATGCAAAAAATCAGAAACTTCTAATTTAAATTGGTTATTCGGTGGAACCTCCTTAAGAGTTATTTCTTCTAATATTTTTTTTCTTGATATAACAAAATTTGTAATTTAGTTATTGAAATTTAAATTTATCAAATCTGACAGCTGCTAGTGGGCGTATGTTCCCTTGCCTTGCAAGACCTGGTTTTTTGTACATTAGATAATGATATACAATAGTGCCAATTCTTCTTACTTATTACTATTAAAGCCACATAAGCCTAGACTTGGACATTGAGAAAAAGTCTTCTCATCGTTTTTTTGTAAAATTAGCACTTAAAAATGAATATTGAAAAAAAAAATTTTCGATTCCCTTTCGTGGTTCCAATTCTACAGCCATTTGAAGGAAATCTTGTTTGTTTACAAACAACACTGAGGTAGACGTCAATAACTCACAAGCTCCGCCCACTACTAGCACGCGCTACTGGAGATTGGAGTGTGAAGGTCAGCTTCCGCTGATGACGTCAAAAAACTAAAATTCACGGCTTTGGGTACTCAGATGGCTTCGATGCCGCTGGATTTAAAGTCAGGATCTAATAAAATTATTAGTTAGTTAAATGACGTCATACACCAATCTCCAGTAGCGTGTGCTAGTAGTGGGCGGAGCTTGTGAGTTATTGACGTGTTGATTGTAAACAAACAAAATTTCTTTCAAATGGCTGTAGAATTGGAACCACAAAAGGGAATCGAAATTTTTTTTTTCAATATTCATTTTTAAGTGCTCACTTTAAAAAAAAACCGATGAGACGACTTTTTCTCAATGTCCAAGTCTGGGCTTATGTGGCTTTAAACATCAGAGATTAAGCTAGAATGCCTTTTGTCCCGAAATCCTGTTTATTTCATTTTGTAAACAAACGAATCCTGCAATGTGACTTTAATAAATTGTGTTTCTAAAGTATTATTATATTACTATATTTCAGATGTTATAGCTGGTAAATTATCTGATGCGTTAAACTCTGCTTTACCTTCACAAACTCTAGTTGATACCATAGATGATGATGATGATAATGATGATAATTATAACTTTGATTCTCATTTCTAAATTGGAATAAAATCTGATTTAAAATAAAAGACTTTTCATTGCTAATGTTTTTTAAATCATTGCCCTTGACTTAAATAAATAAGTTAAGTTTTCGAGAATAAAGCCAATATTTTTTATATGTCTACATTAAATGTGAAGCTTTTAATCACCCATCATCCATGTCTGGCAGTCTGTTTGTAAAACAATTACATGTAAACACTCTAAAGGATACAGTTATGCCGATCGTTCATTACCATCCAAGGATAAACCCTTTTGAAATGTTAAAAATAGCAATGGCCATCGTAATACGCCAACTTTTTAAATGGCAGTCCATTTTTGTCAGTAAATGAAAGAGTTGAGAGTGACATTTTTAATTACAGGAGTTTTGTAACAGTTTCTCTTTATGTTCATTATTTTTTAAACATGTCAAGTTTCATTATTTTATTAAGTCAGTGAAATATGAACGAACCAAAGGCATTAACTCATGTAATAAATAGTATTCGAATTTTCTGATTTTCAATAGGCTTAATACTAAAGTGATTACAGAACACTCTAAACAAGTTTCATCAAAATTCATCAAGAAAAAAGTTTTATGTCATATTTTACAACTATAATGATTGTGTACAAACAGAGAGGCGACTACAATATATTCTACATTAATGTGTGAGTTTATCAAAATATTTACATTGTGCTTTGAAACGCATTCAATATCTAGCTCATTAACAATTTACAAGGCAAAATTTTTGATAAATGTACACAAAACTTGGGTAAAATATTTATTTTACATTTTCAACGTTGTGAAAGAGGTGTATTATTTTATGTTGACATTTATTACTTGTATTGGTGCCATTCCGTCAAATAATTTAATGATAGATTTATTTCCACATAATAATCAGATAGCATCAAGCTGTACCATTCCAATTTACATTCAGACAGCAGTGAATTTTGCAATAAGTGACATCATAACATACTTGGATGTAGTAGAATTGCAGAAACCACAGACATCTGGTTAAAAATTGGAATGCAGCCGTGGCGTAGCCAGGTTTTCTAAACAAGAGGGGCAATGGTGAAGATGAACTGACAGAATATATTGACCTAGCAAGTGGTACAAATAACAGAATGTTTCCAGCCAGAAGCTCTGGGGGTTTAGCTATTTGATTCACTGCAGGAATGCTAACTGGAGTTATATTTTTTGGATTTTTTTTATGTTAAAGCCTGCGGCTGGTCGGCTCAACTTTACCGATGGCATTTTTTCAACCAAACAATGAGTGTCCCTGATAAACATTTTCATTGAACTATTTCTCTATATTCTAGGTCAGTACTTTCATTAAGATAGATTAAGATAAGACTACTAGAATAATAGAACAAGGCTTGTACCAAGGAAATGTTTGTATAAAGAACAAGATTTATCAAAAACACATTTTATTCTCCCACTTTGTTCAACAGAATTAAACATAATACTAATATAAATTAAATAAGTACATTTAAACATAACAAATTTAAAACAAAACAATTTTGAGAGGAGAAAATAACAGCAAAATGAAATACAGGTGCCATGGAAAACTATTGTACAGATTTGCATAGGAAAGTGTTCAAATAAATATTATCAAGGCCCAACACCAAAACTATTTGAAACTACTTGCTAAACTATTATTGCACTCTGTTTTTGTATAAATCCTTTTAAGACAAGTTCATGTTAAAGTTGATAGATAACAATAAATAATATTTAAAGGGCCATTCTGCTTTTTTTGAAAAAAGTGTTTATGAACAAAAAATCACAAATATTACCTGAAAGTAATTCTAAAGTATGCTTATTGTATCTCTGTATCTTAATGTTCAAACTGAATTTGTTTTTAAAGGGCTAATTACAAACAGGGAGTACTTATTGTTAATTTAGCAGCTTGACATACTTTTGGTGTTTGTCTCAATAATTACTCAATATTTCTATCTGAAACTTTAAGAATACATAGGAGATACATTTCTCTACAATTAGGCGTTTATTTTACTAAAATCAGTTCAGTAGTTTTATAGCAGCGTTCACAAAGCATAACAAACTTAAAAACCTTACGTAAGGTTTTTAAATATTTTAGCACGTTTAAAAATAAATTACCGGCTGGATATTTTTTAGCTTAAATTTTCAGATACTTTAAAGAGTACATATCTCTAGATTATGATGTATAGTTTTCACAAATTTGAACAAAAAAAATTTAGACTGTCCCTTTAAGAAAGGTTTTAGGCTCTTACATATTTTATTTTGTTCATACTGCCCCTATAATCTATTATGTAATACTATATAGTATGTAGGTTTCAGTCTGGTTGTAACAGAGAGGTAACAAGAGCCTTGGAATGACAAGCTAGTGCCACCTAGATTATCTCTCATAAATATGATTGTTTCTCTGAAACACTTATCAGCCGCAGGATGTGAACTTTTGTAAATATGATGTTTGTAATATGGGACTTAAGACTTCAGGGCCTGATGAGGATTGTTTATCCACAACATGTGTTATATAGAATATATATAGCATATTAGAATGAGCTCTCATCTGAAAAAACAATGTCTAACCACCTATTAATGTCATTGGTCTTTAGTTTAATTGGGAATAACATGGACAGAAATAGTAACAGTAACATTTACAGAAACAGTAACATAGACAGAAATAGTAACAGTAACATTTACAGAAACAGTAACATAGACAGAAATAGTAACATTGACAGGTGCAGTAGACATGACTACCTTTTAAAAATATTTTTGTTATTTCTAATCTATTAATATTTGACAAGTTGAATTAAGTACATGTAAGTTATAACTGGATTGGGACTGAGGATATCATATTTTGTTGGATTCTTATAAAATAAATTTATAATTAAAAAACACAAGTTTTAATGATTTTTTTTTTTTAGCAAATATTAAACTTATATTGCCGAAATTTGATAGATACAATTATAAACATAAGTGATTTCATGGATGAGATGGAACATCAAGAAGGGTAAGTTTCAGGAATAATAATAGTCAGCAGTAAATTCTATGAGAATTCTTTGATCATTTTGAGCAATTTATATATCGTTGTATGAAGATCATATAGAAATCATCTAATTTCATCAGTCCAATCATTTCATGTTAAAAGACAAATGAGGAAACTATAAAATGTCCATGATGAATATAACTTAAAATATACAGTCGAATAACTTCTTCATTCCACCCGTTTTCTATTAGTCTATGAAATCATCCGTTAGAAATATTTGGCACTATACTCAATTGTTGTACTTAGTTGTCTTTGAATCAATTGTGATTCTGCTATAAAAAATGTAAATGAATTACTTTACTTTAGGCTGTATCAATCTACCAAATTATAATTTACATGTATCTTGAATTATTGCCCTTGTTATACAAAATAACCTTAAAATTCTCTTGAAGGAACAATTCTTGAGATTTCAACCAATCACAATTGGATTATTCATAGTTTAGAGCCTTTAACAAAATAAAATCCCCAAAATATTCAACAAGAAGTGTTGCCATTGTTCTGTTAAAACTTGAAATAAATATGTCATTCCAGTATTAGTAAGTATTCAAGCCATATTAATAATATATATTGTATAATTAATACCCATATTTCTAAATACAGTATTCAAAATAAATATTCAAAATAGTTATAAGAAAAAAGCAGATAATAAAAGATGGCTTCCCTTATTTACATGTTTCCCTTATTTTCATTTATAAAAATAAAATTGGTTTACATTCTAGAACTTGGTTAATTGGAGTCTATATTCATTATCTGTAACTTTTCTGGTGTCATAAACATACAACAGATTACCTGTATCTTTAGAAAACTGTCTTATGTAAACATTGAAAAACATTATAAGCATTCTTCAACAACAAACTGTAATTTTATGGAAAATTACTTAGTTTTATGGTATATTTGATTTTGTTTGTTTACTTTTGACACAGTTGATGAATATATAGCCTACTCTTATTGGCCAAGTTTGAGAACTTCATTTTAAGAGGTTGTATCAATTTAATAGAAAGAAGAGGTTAGTTTATAATTAGCCTACAAGGAGAATCCCAACAAGTTTTAATAGAACATTAGTACAATAAATACAACCCTTTTAAAAAAATAAATCACCAATATTGTTTTGTGCGTTGTTGAGTGTTACATGATAATTTGTGGGTTAGGGACTGAGTCTGATATAGATTTATGTGGTAATATTCTACCACCATTTATATAGAGTTCATCTTTAACTATAACATCTTCACCTAATACAGATACATTCTCCATTCTCACCTACAATCATTAATATATATATATATACAGTTTAACAGTTGTAAACATAATATGTGATAAATATTCCTATTTGCTTAGTAAAATCTGTAGTGACTTCAAAAAGTTTCATCCACAACTCAAAGCATTTCACTAGATCTAGCAACTGATGTCAAATTTGAGTCAATAGTTATCTTAGGTGATTAAATTTCATTGATCATTTATTAATGACATCATAAAGCTGTATTCAGTCAGTTGATCTCATACTGCCAGTTACAGTCAACATGTTGAGACTAACAACAACTAAAAATAGATATAACTGTAGATCTGTAGTCAAATATAATATATTGACCATATAACATCCTGTTGTCATCACTGCTCATTAATATTGTTCATTTTCATGTATGTCCCTTTTATCAATAAAAAACTCCTAGCTATACAATGAAAAAGTTGAACCTACCCAATTTCCTACTGTACATTTCCAGCCTATAATACAAGATTCTAACCAGGAATGTGATTTAATATGGGCATCTTTTAATATTGTACATCTTTTAATACATACACCATCTTCTATAACTACACCAGGTCCTATAGTAACATTAGGTCCTATACGACAATTATTACCTATTTTAGCACTCGCATCCTACAAATAAACAGAACAACATCTAATTTTAAGTTTTTCACTTCGCTTGCAAGGTCAATATATTCTGTCGGTTCATCATCACCGTTGCACCCCCTAGTTTCGAAAACCTGGCTACGCCACTGGACCCACAACTTGATCTGAGCAACTCACATGAAAATCAAAAGAATTTTGTTTGACTCTAGCATAGTTTTGACATGACATATGAATATGACATTAGAGTAACTAGTGAGAAGTATATTTGTGGGGCTAGAGTATATACTATAATATATAAACTTACAATTAAAACATTGCCTACAATACCAGGACCATCATATAATTTACATGAATCTTTATATTTTAATGATGTTAAATATAAACACATTCCAGTTAAAAAATCTTTTGGTTGACCTACATCCATCCAAAAACCTAGGATAAATAAGAACACATTAAACTCCAATGATCAATATCAATAACTCAATAATTGTACTTGAAAGCTGTTTCAACTAGTACAACTAGTACTAATGACTAATAATGTTTTTATATCAGCAATAATTTGAATATGAGAATATCAAAACAATTTAAACTTCCACGTCAAATAAATTAGAGAAATGCTTTGTTTCAGTTATTAAATCAATCATAAAAACAAACAAATTATCAAACAAAATAACAGTTTATTCAAGTTATTTTTTCAAAAATTAAAGTCAAAGTTACCTAATGACACACTTTCTTAACTGATTTTAATTGTGAGTTACTGTGTTTTGTTTTAAATTTCTTACCTTTAAGTTCCATGGCAAACAATTCAGCATTTTTTGCCATATGTGGAAATACTTCTTTTTCTATCGATGTTGGTTTTAACTGGAAAAAAAAGAAAAACACATTTTTATCATCTTTTTTAAAATGTTCCAAACATCGTTTTTTCTTTTCTTAAAGAAATAGTCAAGATAGTGGACCACAGCCATATACGCCCAACGAAAAAGCCTTAATAAATTTAATCAGGACTAAAATAAACTTTCTCAAACCTTTCGATTTAGGTCCAATAACATCCATTTTAAGTTTTATCAAAATTGGTTGAAAACCAAGAAAGTAATAGCATATTCAAGATTTGGGGCAAGGGCAATAACTCTGCTTCTAACGATCGAAAATATCACAGATTCCAACTTGATCTTCGTATTATAATTTCATTTGATTCCGTCAAAAACTATAGTTTTTACAGCTTTTACAAGCAAATGTTGACGGACGGACCGAAGGACGGACAGAGGTGCCGACAATATACGTCCTCAAAGGGAGATGAGGGCGTATAAAAATTTATTACCTGCTGTGAATGCACGGGACACATAGTGGAAGGTTGAAGATTATAGAAATATATTATACTATTATCATCTCAATATTTACAAGTTATTGCTTTTGAGTAGTTTGTTTTTAATGGTATATTTGTATATAATGTCTGTAGTGGCAATCAGTAGAGTTAGATATTCTTACCTCTATTCTATCTAATATACTAATACTAAATATATATAAACCAGCATTGATTTTATTAGATACATATTCTTGAGGTTTTTCAACAAACTGATTAATTTGACCATTTTCAGCATTATACACAACTACACCATATTTCGAAGGTTCTTCTACTTTTGTTACCTGAAAGCAAAAGAAAGATGAAACTAAATGTGAACTAAATTAAATCGCCTACTAGACAAGTTACTTCCAGCTCAATGAAAAAAATAACTAAGATAATTAATAAGAAATCCATTCAAACAATAAGAACCTCTAGTTAAATTCACACTATACTCTGTACATTGAGATAATTTATACTCTCTCTCTCTCTCTCTCTCTGAATATAATATCACTTCTTCAGTCTTCTTCTTTAGTTAATCTTTTTACGGTAATCAATTTCTAAATATGTACATTATTCAATATCAATCAACCGTAAATAACTCTAGATTCTATATAAATAGGGGTTAAACATTAATATTATGAGTGTATAATACATACCATTATAGTTCCTTCTTTACCATGATGTTTATGGAATTGTATCATGTCTTTAAAAGGGAATTCACAAATAACATCACTATTTAATACAAAAAATGGATCAGAATCTTGGTTTAGTAATTCACGAGCAAATGCTAAAGGACCAGCTGAAATAAACAAGGTGAAGAAGTTAGAAATATTTTTCGTGAGAATTGCTTGTAACTTGTATCCTGATTTCAAATTATCAACAGTTTTCTCAGTTATCTTTGATAACCTGTAATAGTTCTTTTGTGTGTTCTTTTCCCTGGTAAAGTATTTTTCAAATTTTTTTTTTTTCAAATTATCAAAAATATGACAGATTTATGACAATTGAACCAACCATAATATGAAGCCTTGTTAATAAAATAATGGTGGTGTTTTAGGGGTTAACATTATAGTCACTAATTCATGTGTTGTATAACTTTACACTAAAAAATATATTTAGAATAAGAAATAAGTGCTTGACAAAATATACCAACCAGTGCCTAAAGCTTCCGGTTCCATTGATAAAGTAATCTTCACATTTAACTAAAAATATAATATACATGTATCTTTAATACTTATAACAACAGAAAGTTACAGTAGTTTACAGAATGACTTCAACATAGAGGTTAGAGTGGTTGAAAGCAACAAGTTACTATTCACACAAGGCACTGGCTGAAGGGTTTGAAGCAGTGTTCACAAAAAATGCTATTGTTATTATGTTAAAAAGTTAATTCAGAGTGTGACTATCACTATCTTAAAAATCTATAAGATTATCATAAAAATATATATTATCTGTAAAGTAATTACCAAGGACTAGCACTCAAACTAAAAATCAATGATTAATAAATGAATTGAAATGACAAAAACGAAATGCCAAAAGGTTTGAAAATACATAGAATATGTGTATTCCAACCTATTAAGTTAACCCCGCTGCATTTGGAAACAGACAAAATCTCATTTTACAAACTGTCTCATCTTGTTTTTTGATCGAATACATTGTTTAAACAAAGAGTCGTTTTTCACAAATATTTGCTTGCTTACAAATTTATCTGATGACCTTGAAAAAGTCATGTTCACTCATAATTCCAGTCCACCCAGCTGTAAATGGGTACCGAGAAAGATCAATGCCAAGAGGTTTAGTAAGGACCAGCTGGAAGAAAGGATCCCTAAGTTGTTATCTTTGTAACATATTTCATGTTTTTCCAATAGCAACTAAAATTTAAGATATAATCTTTCAAATAAGATTTCTTTTAAGGATAATATTTTCTCAGCCAATAAACAATGAAAAAGGGTTGCTATTCACAAACTAAAGGTTTCTCAGACTTCTATCTACAATATTTTTTGAACTAAAAATCTATCATCTAGTCCCTCTTTGTCTACAAACAGATTTGAACTTGTATCAAGTACTAGACTAGTACAGACCTTTTGTACTATAATTATGGTGATGACCATATATTGAATAAATTATAGTTCACCTAATTCAAATCATTTTTCAGAGTGTTGTCTTCTCATGCGTTTATTTTTCTTGCCCATTTACCAGGAAAGATGGCCACCTTTCATTACTGACTTATAATGTTAGCCTGAACATTGACAAAGATTCAGCCTGGACAGTTTGGTAACAATCTTTGTAATTGACCCGTGTCACAGATGGATATTGAATTTGATTGGTTGATAATCAACATCAAGTTAGGAATAGTCTGGATGTCAGTGACTTATCTAATAATAGTAAACCTAGATTCATGTTTAATAATTACCTCTTCTTCTACATGTTTTAACTCTTGTTCCATCTGTTCAGCTCTATAACTAACAGCTAATATAATATGTTTAACACCAGCCTGTAATCAAACAACTTATTAATAATTTATAATATTAACACAGCTGATTAATATTTTACTCTATATACTCAATTAGTACTCACGTATCTTATACTATATCGTATGCATAGCCGTAGGAAACAGGAGGGGCAGGCCCCCAAATATTATGTTTTCGGGCAAAAAATCCACAAAATCGGGCAAAATATCATTAAAATTCGGGCAAAAAGTCAATTTGCCCCCCTGTTAAGTTGTGAGCCCCTACGGCTATGATTGTATGGGTAAAATGATAAGAAAATTACGTTAAAACTAGGATGACGTCAATAAGGGAGATCGTCAAGACAGATCATTTAAATATCCAACATTTACTATTTTTATATTTATTATTAGTCCTTAATCAGACTTCATTTCATAACCAATATGTGCTCAGTGATCAGAACAATGTTTGTGTATTCACCATACGCCACAATCTAAGTTGCCAGGGAAGTTTTATCAATTGATTTGCAGTTCATCGGTAACTAAATATAACTAAATGACTATTAAATGTCTATTAGTTAAACTGACAAATCAAATATCTTAATGACTATAACTTTTACCTCAGCTAAAGCTTCTAACTGATGTAACAACATAGGTTTGTTTGCAAATTCAACTAAAGGTTTAGGTGTACTTAGAGTCAATGGTCGAAGTCTAGTACCATATCCACCAACAAGAATTAATGCCTTCATTCTGAAAAAAATATCAATCATCAAAAATCACATCTTAAAATGTTTATGGAAACTTGCTAGCTATCAAAAATAAAGATACAGTCATTATTATTGTATTAAGCAACTCTTTAGGGAGTTGTGAACAATATGACGGACTAGATTAGCTAAAAAATTCCAGATTCTGAGACTAAATTTTTTTTGGTTGAACAGTTAGTGAACATATCACTTTAAGCACCACTCCTTGGTAAGTAGCCACTTTTAAATATATTTGACAGTTACAGGAAAAATATTCAACCTTCAGTCATGCACTACGAGCCAAAAATTTAATGCAATTTCAAGAACAAAGAAAATAATTCACAGTAAATATTTTTCGATTTTGCTAATTTTCATTAGGGTTCATACTTTTTTGTCAAAATCCATTAAGAATTGCAACTTGTAGAGTGTTTACGTGCCAAAAATCAAACGAGTTGGCAAGAACAAGGAATACAATTCATAGTAAAAAAAATCTGTTTTTTCTGATTTTCAATAGGGTTCATCATTGGGGGGTAATAAACATTACCAGCAAGTTTAGACAAAATCTCTTGAGAATTGTGCTCTATAGAGTGTTTACGATCCAAAAATAGAACCCATTTTCAAGAAAAAGAGCAATAATTCATAGTAAATATTTTTGGATTTTGCCGGTTTTTCAATAGGGTTCATCCTTGGGTGATAATAATCCTTACCAGCAGGTTTTGACAAAATCTGTCAAGAATTGTGACTTGTAGATTGTTAACAAGTAATTAAGGACGGAACAATGGACTGACGGACATGGGTGACGACAATATCACTACACATTTTATGTGGGCGAATAATAATTATCATTTGCAAAGATAAATTTCAAAGAAAGGCCAAGGGCCTCATTCATAGAGAAATGTCAGGAATTCATATTTCTAGGAATCCAATTCAAAAATTTTTTAATCTGCCAAAAAAATGAAGAGCCGGTTTGTTCTCACGGTTCATTCCCACAAAGTCACCGCTTGGGACAAAATTAACCTTGCAGAAACGAAAAAAACAATGTCCCAGGAATCTGGATTAGTTGGGTTGTACGGATTAGTGAGATTAAGGCAGATAAAATTCTACTAATGAGCTGATATAAACCATGTTCACGTAAGTATTATATATATATACAAGTTCAGGTGTCAAAATAATGAATTATATTTTAACATTGAAAAAAATGAGTGAACACTATATTAGTATCAGCATTTACACCGGACATATTATACCACCATTATTATTTCCTTGCATAATCGTTAATGTACAAGTGAATGTGCAATTTGTTTCAAATAGACGTGGTGGTCAGAGTCTCTGCTACCAGGATCATAAATTCAGCATAAACAGTAGAAGAGGAGAGAAAGTGAGAAAGTACAATGGAGATGGGATCCATTTTCACACAAATACACATAATGTTGAGATGTGGCATGCAAGAATGAATAAAATAACCACCAACCATCTTCATATGTTCCAACTCATCATCCTGAGTAAGCAATGACAGAAATGACCATCAGTCTGTTGGTCTGGTAGGAAGAAATGCCCCAAAAAGAAACAATATCACCTGAAAATCTGTCTTCAGAATAACAGTAAGACGATAATATAGTATGGAGAGGCTGTCTCCCATCTTGTTGGCTTGTAATGTCTTGTAGCCCTACTGTAGTGTAAGTGTATTGATAAATTTATAGATAGTGGACCACAGCCATATACGCTAATGAAATAGCCTTAAATTTAATCAGGATAACACTAACCTTTCCCAAAACTTTGGATTTAGGTTCAATAATATCCTTTTTCAGTTTCAACAAAATTGGTTGAAAACTAAGAGAATACTAGCATATTTAAGATTTTGGGCAAGGGCAATAACTCTGCTTCTAACGATCGAAAATAGCTCAAATTCGAATTTGATCTTCGTTTTATGAATATGTATACACATATCAAATTTCGTTTGATTCCGTCAAAAACTCTAGTTTTTAGAGCGTTTACGAGCAAATGTTGACGAACGGACTGACGGAGAGGGGTGCCGACAATATACGTCCTCATAGAGAGATGAGGGCGTATAATAAAATGAAGGTAAAAAAAATCAGCTCATTAGTAAAATTTTATCTGTCTTAATCCGACTAATCCGTATCAACATTAAGGAGAGGATAGGCCTACTATAAGCAAAAGTCTGTTCCCTAAACCTATTATGTTCTAAATAGAAGTATAACGTTGAACAGGACGGTCGATAGACACTCGCTCCAGGGTGCAGTCAAGTGAAACGGATTTTTCCTTTGTTTGAAAGTTTTCACGGCGCCATTTTTGAAATTTTTATCTATGTTTTAATACATGACTTTTACTAGTGACTTTTACGGGATATTACTACGAAGAAACCTGATACATTTGCTGGATTATATGTATTTAATTCAATAGTGGAATTGTTGTTATATATGGATAATACGACGCAGAAAGACAGCTTAAACAGTTTAGACTCAGAATTATTTGTGAACGAAGTAATGGCTGCCCCAAACCATCAATCGGCGACGACGGTTGATATCCATCAAGTGCCCAAGGAAAACTGTATCCAGCCATCACGAAATAGACTTAATAGTGCAAAGAGAAGTGCTGACAGTGAAATTATGATATACGACGAAGAGACTGCTCATAAGAAGGCGAAAAACGACGATAAATCAGGTATTTCTCAGTCTCAAATGGATCAGCTCGTCCAAATGATGGCCGGATTAAGCTCCAAACTCACTGATCAAATTGAAAAGATGGAGAGGAAATTTGAAACTCATGTTGCAGATATTATTGACAGACGCTTGAAAGAAGAAATGGACAATCTAGAGAGAAAGGTAACAGAGGGGGTCGGCAAAAAACTATCAAAGGGTCTAGAGAAGGAAATTGTGAAAGTTAAATCAGAATTTAATGATAAGTTAGCTGCTATTGAGAATAATCTAGCAACACACCAAGAAGTGATTAGTCGTCAGCCTACCAGTCAGAAGTTAGATTTGGTGATTAGAAATCTACATTGCGATAAAGAAGTTATCAACAACCCTGACCGACTATTAACTGCGGTTAATGAACTTTTTTCAAAAGGACTTAAACTAGAAGAGGTTAAAATCACTCATGTACAATGTATCCAGCCACGAGTCACACCCCGCTCATCAAGACCAGCATTAATTCGCCTGTCAGTTGAGAGCCAGGAGCAATATGACAACATCATGAAATATAAAAGAACATTGAAGAATAGTCCACAATTTGGTAATGTGTTTATCGAAAAACTGAAAACCAAAGATGAACTAAAGAATGAATCGAATCTCAGATTTGTACTGAAGGAATTAGGAAAAGACGGTCTAATAGTGAAAGATGGGCGTATACTTAAGAAATCAGCATAGGGGTGTTTGAGGTACGGAACGTGGAATTGTCGCGGGTTCTCCAAATTACAACCAGAAAATATAAGTTTTCGAGAAAAGGTGATAGAATTTTCTCAATGTGATATTTTAGGACTATGCGAAACTTTTTTAATCAAGGACCAAGTGATTAATGTTGAAGGGTATAAGTGGTATGGCAACAACCGTAAACAATTACATAGGAATGCCAGGCGGGGAAGTGGTGGAGTTGGGTTTTTAATCAAACAAGAACTTATAGGAACACTTTTTAATGTGAATATTCTCGATTCCAGTACCGAAGACATTTTATGGATACGGCTTAATGGTATAGTTACAAAATGGTCCATGTGTTTAGCAGTGTGTTATTTACCTCCTGAAGGGTCGACCCGGCCAAACGAACCCGATATATTCTTTGATAATCTACTACATAATGTGTATTCATACCAAAACTTAGGGATTATCCATATATTAGGAGACTTTAATGCCCGATGTGGTCATCATTCAGATACGATTGAGGGAGTAGACAATGTTGTTCCAAGAGATATTATTGATACCAAGGAAAACCATTACGGGGATCTGTTTTTAGACTTTTTAACTGTTTCAAATTTTATCATGTTAAATGGGCGAAGAGGTAACCAAGATTTTACATGTGTATCGACCAACGGCAAATCGGTTGTTGATTATGTCTGTGTACCACAAGAGGAACTTTCCAGTGTAAAATGTTTCGACGTATTTACGATGTCTCATATTATCAACGAAGTAAACTTCCACCCCAGTTCAATCCCAGATCATTCCTTAATTGTTTGGGAATCTACAATTCCACATCTCAACAGAAAAGAATCTTTTAGTGAGAATGAGCATAAAACATGGACCAAATTTGACCTTGCATCGTTCCCAGCAGACTTTCTGACAGACAATGAGGCATCACAATTAGTCAATGCTACAATAGAAAGAATGGAACATCAGTTGTCAACAGCTTCCGGTATCCAGTGTGCGTACGAAGAATTTACCTCATTGCTTATGAAAGAAATGAAATCCAGAGTAAATTCCAAAGAAGTTTCAAGTAAAGGTACCAATACCAAGTTCAAGAACAGCCGTTTTAAACCTTATTGGAGTGAAATTCTTCAGAGACAATGGGAAACAGTCCGTAAGTGCGAACAAGAATGGCTCAAGTCGAAACAGCATGTAAGTCGTCAGAAACTCAGGTCAAATTATTGCCTTGAACGTAAGTCGTTTGATAAACAATTACGCAAATCTAAGCGGAAACACAAAACAAGTATGTGTGAAGAAATTGACAATATGTGCAATTCGAATTCATTCGATTTCTGGAAGAAAATCGGAACCATCGGTATTGCTAAAGACAGAGTCCAGAATATACCCATGGTGACTAGTGATGCCAGCGGTACTATTGTAACTGAAACGACGAAGATCCTCAAAGTATGGGAAGATAATTTCAGCTCCCTGTTCAACGCTTCAGCTGAAAATAGAACGGAAGTCACAACAAACACAGTAAAAGAAGACCCTAACCTGAATCATCCTATAACCGAGAAGGAAGTCAGAGATGCAGTTAACAGTTTGAAAACAAGGAAAGCAACTGGATTTGACAACATTCCAAGTGAGGTCTTAAAGAACAACACGGTAATAAAACTATTACAAACATTATGTTCAGCCTGTTTTGAATATGGAACTGTGCCAGCAGAATGGAATCTAAGCATCATCCACCCGATTTTGAAACCAGGCAGTGTAGACAAAACTGACCCAAACAACTACAGAGGTATTTCTCTTATATCAGTCCCTAGTAAGGTCTATTGTTTTATTCTGAATAAAAGGATAAACGCTTATCTTGAAAAGTCAAACAGTCTTTCCGATTTTCAAAATGGTTTTAGGAAAGAGCGTAGTTGCTCTGATCATGTATTTACCCTGCATAATATTATCAATGAACGTAAAGACAAAAAGCAGTCCACTTTTATAGGTTTCGTTGATTTCCGCCGCGCATTTGATGTGATCCAAAGACCCTTGCTTTGGTACAAACTAAACTCGTATGGAATTTCGGGAAAATGTTTAAGTGCATTACAAAGTTTATACAGTGACACAAAAAGTGCAGTCAGAATTAACAATCATATGACAGATTGGTTCATAACTTCCTCGGGGGTGAAGCAGGGGTGTCTTATGTCACCTACTCTGTTTACAATCTACATTAATGATTTAGTGTCGGAAATATGCAACAGTAATTGTGGTGTTAAATTTGGTGAACAAGAGCTCTCTATTTTACTTTATGCTGATGATATCGCACTGATTGCCCCAAATGAAAAGTGTATGGATAGACTGTTGAGTATATTGCAAGACTGGTGCGAAAAGTGGAAATTATTTTTAAATGTAGCAAAAACTAAGATTGTCCACTTCCGACCAAAATCCATGCAAAGGTCCACTCATGTGTTTAAATGTAGTAACAATATTATCAACTATAGTGAATCTTATAGATATCTCGGCCTGTGGCTACATGAACATTTAGATATGCACAAAACAGCATCAGAACTTGCAAAATCGGCTAGCAGAGCACTGGGGTCGCTATGTATGAAGTTTCGACAAGGTGGTGATTTGTCACTGAACGTTTTTAACAAACTGTATAAATCTCTTGTTGAGCCAATATTATTTTACTGTGTGGGTATATGGGGCACTAAATCGTATTCTTGTATTAATTCAGTCCAGAATAAAGCAATCAAGTTTTTCTTGGGTGTAGGTAGGTTTACCTCTAATTTGTCGACACGGGGTGATATTGGGTGGAATTCGTGTTTCACAAAGCAGAAATTAGAATGTATCAGGCAACTGTGTAAACTGTATAGGTTAGATAAAAATCGTTTTCTGTATAAATTTTTTCAGTATCTGCATGTTATTAGAAAGAAAAATTCTTGGTTATCTCATGTTTTTAAATTTACCGAATCTGTTAATCTGAATAATTCAGTTAATGATACACTTTTAACTACGAAATATATTGTTAATATTGCAAAAAACAAGTTAAATGAACTAGATATTAGAGATTGGGAAAAAGACATTTATAATGACAGAAATAATGTAAATGGAAATAAATTAAGAACTTACAGGAACTTTAAAGAAACACCCTCAGTTGAACCTTATGTAACGGACCGTAAACTGACACGGTATCAGAGACGATTAGTTTGTCAATTACGCAGTGGTTCCTTCCCAATTGCTGTAGAAACGGGTCGCTATACAAAGCCCCCCATTCCCTTAGCAGACAGAAAATGTCTATTTTGTCAGGGAAATTTTATTGAAGATGAATTTCATATTGTAATGAATTGTACAGCTTATTATAATGATAGTCGTCAATTTATGTTTAACAAAATAGAAAATTACTGTACCTTCTTTTACTATTTAAATCCTTTAGATCAATTTTATTATATTATGAGATATGCTCGCTAAGTTTTTAGAGGTTTTATACAAGAAGCGCAAAGAACTAAATGCTTTTAAATAGATTTTACATTTTTGTTTTAATTGTTTTAAATATTTTTCAAAATACTGTTTTAAAGAGTTTTATTTGTTAAGATCATATCTGTATATATTATCTGTTTATTTTATGTATGCTATATTATATGTTTTACTCTGTTTATAACCGTAGTGTCTCGTAAGTCTTTTTAGGCTGGAAACCATTATTTTTATGTAACTGTAAATTGTTTTTTATTGTCTTATGGTTTGTGACACTTTAATAAATAAATGAAATAAAAATATGTAAAAAAAATATTGTTTATACAAAAAAAATTTCTTAGTGTTTAAAAAATATGATGGCCAATAATTGACTAAAAATAACTATCCAAGATGATGATTATTAATTATATAAATACCAGTAGGAGTTAATTTTTATGAACATGAACATCGGTTTACCTTGTCCGTATACTTCGCTATGCAATGATAGTCTGTATTCTGTCTGCACACCTACGACAAGGTTTATGATCAATTGTGAACAAACTATAAGTTTAAATTGGCAAATTTTGCACTTTTTGAATTGACCACACTAAAGTTCATTAAAGTCAGCACCTACTTCTGTTTATTAATTACAAATCTTAGATCGATCTGCAGTTAGTGTCAATTTGACATTTTTTCTTCAGTAGCACGTTTATGGTATTGTGAAATTTGATTGGCTGCTATTTATAATGTATGCGCTGTGATTGGGTGTGTTGAACTGTCATAGCTTTTGACTTTTATACTGAGTGAAGCTGGACTCTGTATCGTAGTAAATGAGAGTCCAGGGCTGGACTAATTAAAAATGAACAGAACAAAAAACACCATAATGCCTGTTACTTACACTATAGTCTTCTCAGCCAATAATGTCAGTCTTCAGAGGAATTATAGTTTAAAAATTGGTGGCAAAAAATAAATAAGAGACTAACTAGGGTGCATTCCATGTAAAACCTACGCCGAAGGTGCGCCGAGCCCGGAGCTTCCGTACGCCGAGAACCTTGATTGAACGGGAGAAGATTTTCGAGTATTGCGCCGACGGCCGATGGAATATTAGCTCCGTGACAGTCTGGTATCTTCAAACATTATGCATAATAATTCTCTATCAATACTAAGGGTGGCGAATAATATAAATAAATAAGTTAATAAATAAGAGTGGCAAATATGGTCGTTTTTTTTTTTTTGCATCAATTCAGTTTTGAATCTTTTAAAATTTCAGTAACGATAAAAAAATTGTAAAAACTTGTATGTAAAATATGACATCTTAGAAACTGGTCCGGGTCAGATGAAATAAAACGAAAATGAGATTAGAGTGTTGTCGGAGAGAAGGCACATTACACACACCCATAATGTAGCATTAATCCATATCTTTCTGTTCTTTATATTCCATTGGTATTATGAAAACATCAGTCAAGAACACACAGAATAATAATTAAACAGACTATATTTTACCTTTCAGCCTTCTTTAAATACTATTAATGAACTGTCACACTGTCCAGGCCAAGCCTTCAACTTATTGAATTGCCACGACTAAAAACCGGATGATGAAATTATTTGTTTGGTTCTGTTTCACACATGCTGTATCACATCTCGATCGACGTACCGTTGATCTCTAACTATATATAACCAGGAAGATTACGACATAATCCTTATAATCTTTGGCAAATTATAATTGGTTACGTGTGTAGATTATGTAATAATGAATAAAAATTAAAATGAAATATTAAAGCTTAGTCTAACCATCTGGACTCTTAACCTATAAAATCTAAACCGTAGGTAGGGTGAGGGTGAGTGTGTAGAGGGTAAAATGAAGAGGACAGCCCCCATATAGTTGTATTTATAACTCTATAGAAGCCCCAAACTGCTCAGAGTAAGGAAATTCAATCTTCAGGCATAATTTTGTATTAATTTCGTGAGATAAAAAACCCAAAACTAGTAGATCTAATAAAGATCCTAAATGAAAAACAAAATTCATAATAAAAAACTATAGGTGGCTGAAATACGGTCAGAAATCTTGAACTGTATATTTTGAGATGGTATAAAGTTAAGATTTTCGATTTAGAAAACACCACAACAAGGCAGTAATCACCACATTAAACAAGACGAAAACGCACCCATTCTTCAACAAAGCGAACTGGACAACGGCAAACTCTTTTAAACATAATAATTTCTGATTTCAACAAAGCATATTATTTCAGGGAAACGAACTTTTTTGTTCAAACATACATTGATTTTCAAGGTACAGTTAAGTGTAAATCTTGTGTATATTTAACTATTACAGACACTCAAACTTACAAATATATAGAAAAAACTTCCTGAAACGTTCACTAATAAGAGCCCTAAAGAATACAACCTTGATTTGTGCGCACGTGCGTTTTGACAGCTGAGAAGAATAGTACATTTAATTTGTGATTATATTTTATATTTTTATCTGCTATCAAACGGTGTTAAAAACAGGATCTTTGGTAAAAAAGAATGGCTGTCACAGCCACGGATCCCCCATCTATTTTACCTAATGCTGGAGATGGTGAAACGACGGGAGTGGTAAAAAAACTAACAGGTACCGGTATTTTACAGTTTAAACTCCTAACCTACCTACAAAACTACAAAGTGACTATTATTATAATAAACACTACTCTCTGACCACATTGAGGCCTGAATTGAATTTTTTCTCTCACATCCATGAAAATATAAGTTTTGAAATTTTCAATATGAAATAAATACACTTCCCTCCAAGGAATTTCATGCAAAAATGACCCACATTTTGGACTGAAATTTTCCTTCTGTAAAATCATATTTCCAAATAAATATTTTTTCAATAGTTGTCATTTTCATCAACCCAAACACAATCTAAGACTCTCAGAACTATTTTGAAGTTAATATTTCAATTCATAATAAAATAATAGGCAAAATGCGATTCTGAACTCATTGTGGTCAGAGAGTAGGCCTATATAAGCCTTCGCAACCCTCATTAATTCATTGGGTCAATGGAAAATTAAATAGTGTCAATGTATATGTATTTAAATGAGAAGGCTTCCAATGCCAATGGCACGAGAGTAGACCGACAAGTTGACTCTAGCCTAAATAATACTGCGTATTTTAGAGACAGACGACCAAGCATATATAAAAATCATGAAATGTTGTGTTACTTGATTTAGACCTTTGAAAATAGTAAATTTTGTAAAGTATTAGATAAATATGAATTAAGATGTACCGTACAACAACTTGACATTGTGTATTTGTGTACAAATTAGATGAAATGTCGATCAGGCGGGTATTTTAACGCCATTTTTCTAATATATGTGTTTATCCAATGAAATTCATGGTTACAATCTATCATTGGTTTTGTTAATTTTGAGAGAAGTCTTTTGATTGGATGTAATTTCAATGAAATTTAAAAATGGCGGCCATGTTCAAAATACCTCTAGCTTGAAAATTTCAACTAGGATTACAGACAACACGGATTAGTTTATTCTGTCGAAAAAGGATTGAATGTTGAGATGGCATCATAACATACAAGAAAATGATCAGTTTTTTTAATAATGACGTCAAGGAAGAACAATAATTCAACGCAACCAAATTGGTTGCTGAATATCAAGTTATTGAATAAGATGTAATCCTGACTCTCTGCCAGCGGCAATGAGAGAGACAGGTATTCCGGTCTAGCACGAGAGCCACAATTGTAAACAAAGTGGTTTATAAGGTTACGCTACTGTAGTCCAGCCCTGGACTCTGATTTACTACGTATATACTAATACAGAGTCCAGCTTGACCCATTCAACAAGTCAATAGCTGGAACAGTTCAAGTCAGCCAATCACAGCACATACATTATAAATAGCAGCCAATCAAATTTCACGATGCCATTATCGCGCTACTGAAGAAAAAATGTCAAATCGACACTAACTGCAGATCGATCTAAAATTTGTAATTAATAAACAGAACTAGGTGCTGACTTTAATGAACTTTAGTGTGGACATGTTGGTCTATTCAAAAAGTGCAAAATTTGCCGATTTAAACTTATAGTTTGTTCACAATTTGATCATAAACCTTGTCGTAGGAGTGTAGACAGGATAGCGACAGCGATTGCATAGTAGATGAAGTATGGTCAAGGTAAACCGATGACCGTATACGTAGTAGACTAAGTCCAGCTCCGTCAAGTCAGTCAATCACAGCGCATAATACATTATAAATAGCAGCCAATCAAGTTTCACCATACCATTATCGCGCTATGGTACTGAAGAAAAAATGTCAAATCAACACTAACTGCAGATCAATCTAAAATTTGTAATTAATAAACAGTACTAGGTTCTGACTTAAATGAACTTTAGTGTGGGTTCTAAAGTCTATTCAAAAAGTGCAAAATTTGCCGATTTCAACTTATAGTTTGTTCACAATTTGATCATAAAACTTGTCGTAGGAGTTCAGACAGGTAACCGACTATCATTGCATAGTGGACGAAGGTAAACTATACTGCTATACTTTTGTAGTATGTTTGAACTTAGTACTGCTTACTTATTATAATATCAGGCTTGTAGCCAGGAATTTCCAAGGGGGGGTACATGGACTAGCGAACCAATCATGCTCCACTTCAACAGTAACAATTCAAACAGAATGTCAACTTTAACAGTGCTTATTTGTTTTCAAGGGGGGTTCGTCCGAACTCCTCGAACCCCACCTGGCTACGGGTATGAATATAACAGATTACATTTTATTTCAGCCATTACTAAGTATAGACCTGGGCCCGTATGCATAAAAAAACTTAAATATCTACTTAAGTATTACTTAAACTTAAACTATCTTTCTACGTTAAGTAAAATTACTTAAGTGTTATGCTAAAGAATTCTAAGTACTTTTCTTAACTAAGTGACGTGACGTAATACACAAATTATCATTTTCCTTGGAAACGCGTGCATGTGCTCTGGATTGCACGTGCTCTTCAGCAGACGACGTCGCCGCCACTAGCAAGATCCAAGATGGAAGCAACAGCTACTGCAAGTCCAAGAGCAAGAAAACCGAATTGGACGGACGGGGAATGTTTTTTGTTAGTCAGGCTTGTGGAAGAAAACAAGTCAGTGATTAGGTCCAAATTTAATTCTGCTATTTCGGCCCAAACTAAAAGGAAAGCATGGGAAAAGATAACTCACTCGCTAAATTCCATGAATGCACAAGTTAAACGAGATAGAAATGAAGTGGAGAAAAAATGGTACAATATATTAATGAAATCGAAGAAGGAGTTGTCGGGGCACTCACGAAATTCTTTAAAAACAGGTGAGATTTTATTAAGTATTATTGGTTGATAGATCTCTATTAATTAATTAGGCCAACATCATGTTAAAAAAGGCTGTGTCTCTTAAGACTTTAGAGTGTTAGAGTGAGGAGAGTTTTTTTTTACAAAAGTCAATAGTTTTATGTGTATATCCTACATTCTATTATTTGTCGTAATTTGATTAGATTAGGATGTAGCCTAGGTAGGCTAGATTTTAGTTAGATTTCATGCATGACCATATCGCCACTTGTGCGGCATGATGCTGTGACCTTAGACTGCCATTGTAATGCATGGTATTGCTGCCTTTATTTTATTACTGATTACTGATTATTATTCTTAAAAGTTAAAACAACAAAAAGTGAAAACGTAGCAGTATTTCAGGCCCAGTCTAAACTGAGTCTATAAATAGATTTATTTGACCTACTCGACATAACAGACTTGAGCCCTTGAGGTTTAAGACTACGCGTTGCGTTGTTATTACGGATTAAGGCTTACATTAGGCTTGTCTGTAACCTATTTAAAATGTTCTGTATACCGATTTTGAAAACTTAATTCTGTTTTCTATGTTATCATTCTCTAGGTGGAGGGCCTCCTGGTAAACCATTATCAGCAATTAGCGAAGCAGTAGGAGATATCATCGGAAGAGATAACGTTTGTATTGAAGGTATTGGTAACGAATTACAAGACTCTTCATTTTACCAGTTGAACACTTTGAGGTGAGTTATATAAAACATCCTATTGAATCAATCAGTTTTGTTGAAAGTTATAGTGCCGATGTTGTTAGCATGTTAATATAATAAATAAGTGTCTGTAGTATAGTTAGTAACAATATGGATACAAATAATTATTATTTATTTAATTATTTTATTTTCAGTTCTAACACCCAAGATGCCACATGTTCTGGTTATAATGATATCCCTATAGATCTTGACATCCTGAATACGTCTCTCCTGTCTAACGATAATTTACAACTCGATTCTGATAATCCACCATCACCATCACTTTTACCAGTAATAAACACCCCACTTCCTAGAAAAAGAAAAACACTCGATTTGAACGATGACAACTTAACTAAATTAGAATTAAAAAACTTGAAACTTACAAATGATAATTTATTAATGAAAAAAGAAAATCTTCAAATAAAAAATGAAATTTTAAAACTCAAATTAAAAATGTTACGTTCCAGGTGTCATGAAAATTAAATGTTCAAATGTTAAAATGTTAAATCTTGTTAAATGTTGATATTAGCCTGTACCTGTATATATATTAATATTACACGATGATAATTATATTGACTTACAAGAAAAGTGTGTATTAACAATGTGTTGTCTATATCTGTTTCCCTCCCCGTGGTTAAGTGCTGCAATGTTGTTAGCATTCCCCTCATCAAATTCTTCTTCCCCATCTTCAGCATCTTCCGGTAGTGGTAGTCCTGCCTGCTTAGCAATGTTGTGTAGGACAGCACACGCAACAATGGTTTTACAAACCCTCTCGGGGGAAAGCCTCACTTCGCCATGTAAAACGTGAAACCGACGTTTAAGTTGCCCTATGGTTCTTTCCACAATATTTCGGGTGGACTTGTGAGCACTATAAAAAAATAAGACAAGGCTATAAATAAGATTAATTAATACATACATAATTCATAGTAAGTGAGTAAATTTATCCTCAACGCACAGGCTTCATAAAATTAGCTTACGGCTAGTATCCTTTAATCGACCATGATATTATAATCATATTCCACACTCAGTCCGTACAAAATAGGCTTGACCTTGACATAGGAGTTAAAAGGAGGGATAACTCTATGTACGTTATGATTATCATAAAATAATTCTAGGCCTAGATTGCAAAATATAAACTTTGAAATGTATATTTTACCTGTTATATCGTGTTTGTTTCCCATCAGCTGGATTCAAAAAAGGTGTCAATAACCAGGCTTTACATGGATAACCACTATCTCCAAGAAGATGACAATCTGCCTTTATAATGTTGGGCGTCGTAAACATTCTAAACAAACCACTCTCGTTCAATATTCTTGAATCATGTGTAGAACCAGGCAACAATGTCGATTATTCTATGTTTGGCATCACAAACAATCTGTACATTTATACTATGGTAATGTTTACGGTTGATGTAAGATTCTTCGTTAACAGAAGGAGCAAGTATTCGAACGTGAGTGCCATCAATACATCCAACAACACCGGGAAAATTTGCCAACCTGTAGAAATCTTCTTGGTTTCTTCTTATACTATCAGCACTTGTTGGGAATTTTATAAACTTTCTTACGATCGCTGGACTGCTTAATAAACTTGTAACTTTCTGTATAACCCTTGAAACAGTTGATTGGTGCACTCCAAAGTCATCTCCGTTGCAGATTTGCATCTTTCCTGTTGCATAAAATCTTAAAGCTATCAATATTTGAGTGGTGCTGTCCAAACTATGATTCCGGTAGCTGCGTTGAACAAGATCGTCTTCAAGTAAGTCTCTAATATATTCAATAGTTTCTCTGTTGAATCTATATCGTTTTAAAAGTTCCGCATCATCAAAAATATTAAGCGCATCCAATCTCTCGCGAAATTCCCGTGCCTTCCGAAGAGGAGCGTTGTTTAGTTGGGCAGCCATCTTAAAATCTTAAGTAAAATTCTTAAGGTTTAAGCAAGGTATTGAGGTGGTTTAACTTTAAGCTAAAGTTTAAGTAAAAGTTTAGTTTATACATACCGCTTAAGCAAAAACTTAAGTTTGGTCAAAACTTTAAGCAAAAACTTACACTTTAAGTAAAATATTACGTCATCTAAGCAAATGTTTATACTTAAGTTTTTTTATGCATACGGGCCCTGGCACGCGGTAAATTTTTATATAACGAGCCTAGTCATAAAATTTCTTTTTTTATAAAATCCTACAGTTGAGTTCAGTTTCGCTTTTATTAAGATTAACATAATAGTACTTACACAAATATTTTGGTTTTATCATATATCAGATTTGAACGACGTATAGAAGCGAGGAGCTCATATGACAAAAATCAAGACAATATTATGGAATATAACACTATTCTTTAATAAAGTTAAGCACCTAGCGTTTCAACAAAATATACACGTGTCATCATCTGATGTTGTTAACCTGAATCGTAGGAGTTGAATGTTAAAATCATATTGAAATTTCTGACTAGGTCCTAGTGAGTATGTGACTACCGAACTGAATTATGCTCACTGTTATATTCATAAACATCGTAGACTTGCATTATCGAGAGGACAGCTTTCATTTGCATTTTTTGCAATGTTTTTTTTTTTTGTATGAATATTTATGGTTGCCTGTCAAAACGGCCGACAGTACACTAAGGTTGCCTGTCAAAAAGGTTAAAGTCGCTTGTGCACAATTGAATTTGGATTTGATGCGATGCTTTTTATGGCATAAAACTGATATCGTGCTCATAAAACTCTGAAATGAAATGAATGGAGTTTTACATCCTACTTTTCTGCACCTATATGGGCTAATTGAGGAAAGTTTGCCAGTCTAATTAAAATCAGACCCTAATTTCGTTTCGTTCGTTTTTTTTTAAATCCGTTTTTTTATCCACTACATTAGGGTCTGAGAACGAGACGCTGTAACAAACGTTCACGTTAACTTTGACCTAACCTTAATGACCTTTGTTTTAACAATCAGATCTTTGCCCTCTCCTGCGCTGGGATTTTGTTCTCGAACAATAGGTGCATTCTAGGATTCCTAAGTGCTGTAGACTAGTTTATTAGGTCATTTTTATCAAGGTTAGGTCAAAGTTAACGTGAACGGCTGTTACAGCGTCTCGTTCTCAGACCCTAATGTAGTGGTTAAAAAAACGGATTTAAAAAAAAAAAACGAACAAAACGAAGTTAGGGTCTGATTTTAATTAGACTGCGGCATTAACCTGCTCTTATTTTTTATTTCTAATTGTCGAGGGATCTTTAATGTGCACAGCCAATAGCACACGGGACCTCGGGACTCATTTTAAAGTCCTATCTGAACGACTAGACGCTTTTTCCATGTCAGCCCCTCCGAACTGCAAAAAAATTCCGAAAGTATCATCTTGGCCTATGCCGGGATGGAACCCTGGACCTTCAGGTTAGCGAGCAAGCGTCTAACTCACTGAGCCACCGCGGCTCTCTCATAAAACTCTGATATCAAGTTCATTTTAAAGTTTACATTTACCTCTTTATCAAGCTCTTGGTGGGAGTATACGTTTGCACAATCTAATTAAAATTAAATTACACTTCGTTTCGGTTATTTTTTGATTATCGACTCCATGTAATGTAGACTTGTATAAGGAGGTCTTCTTCTGGTGACGAAAATTTCAGCCAATCCAAATCTACCATCAAGATCGCAGGTCTATGCATTGTTATGCATTGTGGGAAGACGAAACAGAAAGTAAAGCGACACAGCGGTTCAAATTATGACGCAATACAAAATATTCAAATATAAACGGTGTTCTGATTGGCAGAGGGGTGGCACATGCTAAAAATAGCTTATTCGTAACCAGAAGATGACCTCCTTATACAAGTCTTTAGATTACATGGAGTCGACAATCAAAACAACCAAAACGAAATGTAATCTAATTTTAATTAGATTGACGCTTGCAAGACTTGGCAAACCGCCTATGTTTTATCATTTTCAGTAGTTTTGTATTTTGACAATTCAAAATAAATTTGCATACACTTTTAGGGAAAGTTGTAAAATGGTTTGAAGATATCCTGACACTCAGTGTTTTATATTTCAGTGTGTACTATATTATCAGTAGAGCCAGTTGGACGATGGTTTGAAGATATCCTAACCCGCAGTGTTTTATATTTCAGTGTGTACTATATTATCAGTAGAGCCAGTTGGACGATGGTTTGAAGATATCCTAACCCGCAGTGTTTTATATTTCAGTGTGTACTATATTATCAGTAGAGCCAGTTGGACGATGGTTTGAAGATATCCTAACCTGCAGTGTTTTATATTTCAGTGTGTACTATATTATCAGTAGAGCCAGTTGGACGATGGTTTGAAGATATCCTAACCCGCAGTGTTTTATATTTCAGTGTGTACTATATTATCAGTAGAGCCAGTTGTAAAATGGTTTGAAAATATCCTAACCCGCAGTGTTTTATATTTCAGTGTGTACTATATTATCAGTAGAGCCAGTTGTAAAATGGTTTGAAAATATCCTAACCCGCAGTGTTTTATATTTCAGTGTGTACTATATTATCAGTAGAGCCAGTTGGACGATGGTTTGAAGATATCCTAACCTGCAGTGTTTTATATTTCAGTGTGTACTATATTATCAGTAGAGCCAGTTGGACGATGGTTTGAAGATATCCTAACCCGCAGTGTTTTATATTTCAGTGTGTACTATATTATCAGTAGAGCCTGTTGGACGATGGTTTGAAGATATCCTAACCCGCAGTGTTTTATATTTCAGTGTGTACTATATTATCAGTAGAGCCAGTTGGACGATGGTTTGAAGATATCCTAACCTGCAGTGTTTTATATTTCAGTGTGTACTATATTATCAGTAGAGCCAGTTGTAAAATGGTTTGAAAATATCCTAACCCGCAGTGTTTTATATTTCAGTGTGTACTATATTATCAGTAGAGCCAGTTGGACGATGGTTTGAAGATATCCTAACCCGCAGTGTTTTATATTTCAGTGTGTACTATATTGTCAGTAGAGCCAGTTGGACGATGGTTTGAAGATATCCTAACCTGCAGTGTTTTATATTTCAGTGTGTACTATATTATCAGTAGAGCCAGTTGGACGATGGTTTGAAGATATCCTAACCTGCAGTGTTTTATATTTCAGTGTGTACTATATTATCAGTAGAGCCAGTTGGACGATGGTTTGAGAGTTATCCTAACCCGCAGTGTTTTATATTTCAGTGTGTACTATATTATCAGTAGAGCCAGTTGGACGATGGTTTGAAAATATCCTAACCCGCAGTGTTTTATATTTCAGTGTGTACTATATTATCAGTAGAGCCAGTTGGACGATGGTTTGAAAATATCCTAACCCGCAGTGTTTTATATTTCAGTGTGTACTATATTATCAGTAGAGCCAGTTGGACGATGGTTTGAGAGTTATCCTAACCCGCAGTGTTTTATATTTCAGTGTGTACTATATTATCAGTAGAGCCAGTTGGACGATGGTTTGAGAGTTATCCTAACCCGCAGTGTTTTATATTTCAGTGTGTACTATATTATCAGTAGAGCCAGTTGGACGATGGTTTGAAAATATCCTAACCCGCAGTGTTTTATATTTCAGTGTGTACTATATTATCAGTAGAGCCAGTTGGACGATGGTTTGAAAATATCCTAACCCGCAGTGTTTTATATTTCAGTGTGTACTATATTATCAGTAGAGCCAGTTGGACGATGGTTTGAGAGTTATCCTAACCCGCAGTGTTTTATATTTCAGTGTGTACTATATTATCAGTAGAGCCAGTTGGACGATGGTTTGAGAGTTATCAATCAAGATTACACAGTAAACATACAATATCACAACATTCTCTCAATAGCTCTAGTTCTGATGAGAGTGAAGATGAAGATGATGGTATTGATAATACACAATATCTTATGTCTTTAAATCCTAAAGAATGGAAGGTAATGGCAAATGTTTGGAGTCAATCATTACTTTACGTTTATTTCTCTTGATCCCCTGGCATTATTTAAGGTTTTTCAAGTTTACCGTACACAAAAGTGGCCTTTATTCTACTGCAACTAGAGGTTCACGCATTGACCGTTTTCAAGAGCGCCTGAAGTGAAGTGCTTTCTTCAGATGGTCTCATTTACAACCAGACTTCAACAAGTTCGGACAAACAGACATGCATTCAAAATAATATCAAAATTAAACAGTAAAATAATAATAAGAAAAAATTGTTTATTAACACAAACAGTCGATGTCTGAAGTGTGTTGAGTTTAAAGGTACTGCAAAATCAAATAAACTTTCTATTGGGGGTTGAGTAATGCATTACAATAAGTCTGTATTTTTTGTAAATTTGGCTTAGGTCTCAATAGAATTTTACATAAATATCACAAGCTGGGGAAGGGTTAAAACTGCTCCATAAAGTGTCCTTATAATGATATTATTTCTAAATAAACTAACAAGATATGTGCCGCTAAAAGGCTCTCTAAGACCCGTAACATATGTTCCAAACTGAAACAGATGACAAATAATCAGTGAAAGGGAGATAACCAACTTTTAAAATCACATTAAACATCTATTCTAATATTTACAAGGTCATATTGTCAAGAGCCAAAAGTAAAATAAATTTAAATTTTGAAGACCGATTTTTGTTTGCAATCCAAATGGCTAATGTTTTTTGTATGACCAGTTCTAACATAGTTCAAAAAGAATTTTAGAATATCTGTAAAATTCTGAAAGTTGATATTTCAGCTTTAAAGGGCCATTCTGCTTTTTTGAAAAAAGTTTCTATTATCAAAAAAAATTGCAAATGCTACCAGAGAGTATGCTTATTGTATCTCTATATCTTCTTGATCAAACTGAATTTGGTTTTAAAGGGTTAATTACAAACAGGGAGTACTTATTGTTAATTAAGCAATTTGACCTGGATTTTTTTAGTTAAAACTTTCAGATACGTTAAAGGGCACATAGTTACAGATTTTGGTGTAAGTTTCACAAATTTGAGCAAAAAAAATTTTTTACCTAAAAAAAATTCAGACTGTCCCTTTAAGCTAAGATTCCATATACGCGTCATGCGGACATAAATGGCCCATGCGGATCCGTCATGGGTCAAATATGATTCCATATGTGCTTTAAACGTATGCGTTAACTTTCTTTTGACGCACAGACTTCTATACAGATTGATGCTTTGTCAAAATATGGCGGGAAAAAGACCTGGGAATCCTCACAAAATATGTCACATTTGGGCGATCTCCGCTTGTCAATTCAATCTGATGCATCAAAAATCGCTACAGAGGGCGCGGGAGCTCAGGGTTCAAAGGGTTAAGCATAGTACGATGTATGATTTGTGATATATAAGTTAGGTCATGTGACAGGGCTATTTTAAGTCAAAAAATCACCTGAAGAAATACATCAGACAACAAACATGAAAACATTTTCAGATAGATCTCATCAAGGACAATAACTTTTGTTCAGGTACCGGTACCAAAATCACCAAAAGTCATGAGATATGAGTCTTGAAAGTTTTGGTAATTACTGAAAACTTGAAAGTAACAGAAATTCAAAAATTGGCTTTCAATGCTTTGAAAGCAATCGATTATAGTTTCTAAAAAAAATATATCACGCAAATCAAATTTTGAATTGTACAAAAGTTAGTCATATCAATATGGCAGCTGATCTGTTACTTGCAGATCAGATTTTTTTTTATTTCAAATTGTAACATCTTTCAAAAAAATAAACTTCAAATAGCTTCAAAATTCTGAAATTTAAAAGTTACAAGCTAATTACGTCAGTTGAAAAATATAGCTGCAAGATTCAAAAAACCAAAATAAGGCTTTTTGTTTTACCTCATTTCTGGTAAGAAAAATTGGAACCAATTTATATTTTAAAAAAGATGGTCAACAATTCATCGTAGGAAATTAAAAAAATCATTATGTGGTATGTTGCCTTCCTTACCAAAATGGCGATAGTAAAATTCTAAGAAAAAAAACAAATTAGCTGTTTGTCGTTTCATAGAACGCACTGCAATAACCTTGGATGGAGGTCCAAATAAGTTATATGAAATATTGTCAACTTTGAGAAAGAATCAAGCTTGCTTTAAATTTGAAGAAAACTCTTTTAGTTTGTCTAAAGTAAGCTTATATATGTTTAATCTGTTATACTTATGTAAAGAAATATCTATTCTCATAATAATATTATCTTATTTTTCAGAACCAAGATCACTATAATGTGTTAGGTATTGAAAATCTAAGATATAAAGCTACTGAAGATGAGATAAAGAAAGCATGTAAGTTTTTTGTGTCCAGTTTAAATGAATGCCTTTTTTTAGCTAATGCCATTGACTTTGTAAAAATACAAAATTTGGGATTGAAGACAGGATGGAAGTTAAAGTTGATGTATCTTTGAGAGTCATCCATAATTGAACGGCTTGCCTCTTGCTTGCACACTAGAAACATTGTGAAATTGTGAATAATCACCCAAATAATAAAGTCAATATAATGTCAAAAATACATGAAAATGTTAATAAATAGTAAATTTCTTTTCATTCCCATTAAACCAATTATCTGTTGAAATTGCAATAAATCAAATCACTGAATGAGTATCGTTTAGGGTATCGAATCGCCACTTTACGAATTGTTGCAGCCCTAGTATATAATTAATGGAAATTGATCCAAAATTCAATATTTATTATGAGTTATAGCCCACATCTCTCTATGTGGACGTATTGTCAGCTTGCTCTAAAAACTAGATTTTTTGATGGAATCAAATGAAATTCGACATGTGTATACATATTCAGACAAGAAAGATCAAGTTTGAATTTGAGCTAGTTTCGATTGTTAAAAGCAGAGTTATTGCCCTTGCCCCCAAATTTGAATATGCTATTACTCTCTTAGTTCTCAACCAATTTTTATGAAATTAGTATATATATTGTTATGTTTTACCATTACATCTGATGACACGTGTATATTGTGTTGAAAAGTTAAGTGCTTAACCGTATTAAAGAAATGTGTTATATTCCATAATATTGTCTTGTGCTTTGTTAAATTTTTATGAAACTTAAAAGGAATGTTATTGGACCTAAATCAAAAGGTTAGAGAAAGTTTAGTTGACTTCTGATTGAATTTAAGGCTTTTTCAAGATTTAGGGCTCTTATGTCAGATTTGAGGAATTATTTCTCTTTAACCTCTATACAGTAAGTGCTTCTTTCAAAATCAATTGCTCGAAAAGACTCTAAAAACTAGAGTGTTTGAAGGAATCAAATTAAATTCTGTATGTGCATACGTATAGATGAAACAAAGGTCAAGTTCGAATTTTTTTAGATTATTATTACTTTTTCAATAGAATGTGTGATTTTAAAACTGACATGAATACAATTTTCAATACAAGAACAGAACCTGAAATCACATAGCTTTGGAAATGGCATTTTGTTTACAACAGAATGCAGAAGTGGGAATATATTGTCCAATATCTTCAAAATATTTTTATTTTTTTTTACGATTTGCATGCTGTGATGGTCGTATATGGCTTAAAGCACTATTCTTGTGATATTTTTACTATAGTCAGCTGTAATGTGTATGTATTAAATGATTAGTATAAATATCTCTGTAATAAGTTATAGTATAAATGATAATTTAATTGTAGATAAGAAACAAGTATTGAGACATCATCCAGATAAAAGAAAAGCTCGAGGTTTAAATGTTAAGGAAGGGGATGATGATTATTTTACTTGTATAACAAGAGGTATTTATGAAATATTTATTTTTTATTTCAATATTTAGAAGTACCAGAAACATACTTATTCAAATAGTTCTAACATTAGCTTATACAGGAGCAGAAAATTTCATTTCATTTTGATACGCCGACACAATATTGTCTGTCTGTCGAAAGAGAGCTGGTTTCTTTATGGATTTCGATTAAATGGTGTTTGTAATCATATATGGATAAACCCTATTGAAAATCAGACAGACATTTGATAGGTTATTGCCGTTGATTTTAAAGATATGTTGTGAACACTAAAGCCATCGCTTATTTTTGCTCTTCTATTTAAAAAGACAATTTTTTCTTTGTAACTTAACTTTGTTGTAACATGAATGAGAAAGCTTGAGTTTCAATTGGAATCTTTTAACACTATTAGTGACCTGTAAGGTAAATCTGACCATGACAAGTTTTGATATGAATAGTTCTGTTCTGTAGAAATACCAAAAGTTGAGACAAATTTAGGTCTGAGCAACTTCAATTCACACTTTAGACATCCCATCCAAATATTACGTTGTAAGAGCTGTTCAGGTGTGTTTTTAATCTTGAGTAATAACCAGGATGAACAATTGCTTGTAAACACTCTACAGTTTACAATTCTTGACAGATTTTGACAAAACTTTGTATGAGTGTTTCACCCAAGTATAAACCTTACAGAAAATCAGCAAAATCATTTAAAATTAATGTGAGTTTTTGCTCGTGTTCTTGAAAAAGCGTTTAATTTATAGCTTGTAAACATTTTAGAATGCACAATTCTTGATGAATTTTGACCAAACTTGGTGTGAGTGTTTGTAATCACCAAAGGATGAACCCTATTGAAAATCAGTAAAATTTAAAAATATTTACCATGAATTATTGCCCTTGTTCTGGAAAACGCGTTAAATTTTTTACTCAAACAATCTAGAAGTCAAAACTTATATTTTTGTCGAATATCAAAGCTGCCAGTAGGCGTATATTGTCTTGCCCAGCAAGCTATCTTTGTTTTTATCCAGCCAACTACTTAACTAGACAAATTAGTCTGTAAATCTGTAAGTCTTGAAATTGTCTGTTTTTGTCTGCTATTTATTATCATTATGATGTGATTTCTGTTTATTTTAGCTTGGGAGACTTTAGGTGTACCATTAAAACGTAGATCTTATGACAGTGTCGATCCTGAATTTGATGATGATATACCACCAACTAAGAATTATTCTAAAGACAAGTTCTATAAAACATTTCGACCTGTATTTCAAATGAATTCAAGGTAATGATATAAAGTTTATTTTTGTACACCCACATATATTGATATCACCCCAGTCCGTCCATACACAATTGCTCATAAACACTCTACAAGTAACAATTCTTTACGGATTTTGATGAAACTTACTGAAAGTGTATATTATCACCTAAGGATGAATCCTATTGAAAATGAATATAATTGAGTTGTATTATGAGTTGTTAATAACAAATATAGATTAATTAATAAATAGTTGATTATCAACTACCTGTAATCAAGTTCTGAAAATAGAAGTGTATTGCTATTACTAACAGTTGAATATTTCATACTAGTAATGGTTGAATTCTGTCAAATGTTTAGATTTATCAACACTGACAGTGGGTGTATGTTGGAGACCAGCCTGTAGTAATTACATGACAAAGTTTGACCTGAGTCATTCCTCGAAAATGTCTGTCTTTTCCAAAAAGTTGTACTGTAAGACATGTAGAAACACTATTCAATGTATTTTATATAAGATAATATATAATAAGATACGCTCCTATGTTTCAGATGGTCAAAGAAAACACCAGTGCCTCAATTAGGTGATTCTAATACACCTTATGATGATGTGGATGATTTCTATGCATTTTGGTAGGTACAAACACATTATTTATATAATAATTACAATTGAATAACAAATAAAAGGTCAAAAACTCTCTTTTGCTTTCACTTTTAGTTGAATGAGGCAAATTTTCGCATACATAATGCTTCTTCAGGCCTAATAATACACGTAACAGAAAAATTAGTTAACCACAAAATAGAAAGCTATAACAGTAGGCTATTAGACGAGAAAAATACATAATATAATAATTAAAATTACATGCTGATATCTATAATGATTAAGAAATCTATAATATAATTAACAGAATAACACTTCCTAGATAACAGAATAAAGGTGGAGGTGTTTCCCCCTAGAAAATAAGTAACACTCTATTGGAACAAATTGAGCTGAAATACAGATAAAAGGGGAATGTTCAGCATTTCTGATGGTCGATTTAGGACCTCATATTTCAGTACTAGAACCGCACGGAAATCATATAATTCCTTAATATTTATAATTGGAATATACTGAATCAAATACTGTTTGATTGCAAATCCATTTACTCATAAAAACAAAATCCTTATAGTAAAATAATGCATGAAGGGAATTTGGGTCATGTGAATGATGCGGACTACTTGCTCAACACTTTACGATATGATCTTTTTCCTGAGTGCCAGTAAATTCAGTCTTATTAAATGACCAATCAAAATGGTGAAGTTCTACAAAGAAAGTACAAGCAATGAGAAAGTAGCGCCCACTACATTTGAAAACTCAAATTCCAATGGTAATCTTTGAACACTATTACTGATTAGCTTTACTGAAAACAAAATCTGTTTTCTAAGATTAAGGGCGCTGATGTAGTTATTTCATGTAATGAAAAATGGAAATACAAAAATTTACAAGTAAAAACAGAAAACAATTTCCAGTGGCCAAACTATTTTCTGAAAAACTCACTGTACATTCTTCCTTATTGAATAAGCTTTCTATCAAGACCAAGATCCTAATTTTCCCAATAAAAATTGGCCGAGAAATCTTGTACCAAGGGCACGTGATTATTATTACGTTATTCAATGAGGAATGCCCTTCCGTTTCCTTAAATAATTTTTTCTATATTGATTATTTCTCGGCTGTCGGGGGGTTGTTTCTCAAACTCTAACACAAGCTGCGCCCTTAAGGTGCAATTGTTCAGACGGATACATGTGTGTATTAATAACATACACATGTACATGTGTTAATTATATATATATGATGTGTTAAAAGTTATGTGATGATGATACTAATTTTAGGTATGATTTTGATTCATGGAGAGAATTTTCTTATTTAGATGAAGAGGAGAAAGAAAAGGGTGAAAAGTAAGTTTATTATATTGTTGAGTCGTTTATTAGATTAAAAGTTGAGAAGAATGTTGTAATAAATGCAAGTTGTTCTGTCTTATTAATAAACATGTTAAAACAAACACATTCTAATGATGGTTAAACTCTTGTGTATTTTCAAGTTCATATTTGGCACTTTCATCTTCATACAATTTGTTTTGATATGCCCAGATGTCTGTATAAGTAATCAGATATAAGCTCTTGTGTTGTTGCCATTGACAAAAAATTTCTTATATACGCACATTATAATGAGTTTGTATATTGTCCTCACTGTTTGTTAGTATGTCTGTCCATTATTAGCTTGTGAACACGATAGAGATTTCAGTTTTCATTCGATTTCATGAAATTTGTTGTAATAGTTTATAATGATGAGATCTTGTACAAGTTAGAATTTGACAATCTATCTATGACAGTATTGCCCCCACCTTTGGAAAACCATTTCAAAATTTGTTAGTGAACCCAATAGAGATGACAGTTTTCATGATCAGATTTAAAAGCAATTTGGTGTTATCATATATAATGAAATTTGTTTTTGAATGTGAAAGAGGTGAAGGTTATATCATAGTGATATGAAGTTTATTGTGTTTGATTAAATAAACAATATCTATTACAAATAACTGTCTTTGATGTGCAGAAAATTTATAGAGGAAGTGGGCAATATGTTGCTGTGCAACCACTTGTTTTTTTATACGCCCTCATCTCTCTATGAGGACGTATATTGTTGGCACCCCTGTCCGTCGGTCGGTCCGTCCGTCAACATTTGCTCGTAAACGCTCTAAAAACTAGAGTTTTTGACGGAATCAAATTAAATTTGATATGTGTATACATATTCATAAAACTAAGATCAAGTTCGAATTTGAGCTATTTTCAATCGTTAGAAGCAGAGTTATTGCCCTTGCCCCAAATCTTAAATATGCTATTACTCTCTTAGTTTTCAACCAATTTTGTTCAAACTTAAAATGGATGTTATTGGACCTAAATCGCAAGGTTTGAGAAAGTTTAGTTTACTCTTAATTAAATTTAAGACTTTTTCGTTAGGTGTATTTGGCCGTGGTCCACTATCTTTATTTTTTTGAAGCATAATTCTTATTTCCATTTTTTGTTGTTTTCTGTTTTTTAGCCGTGATGAAAGAAGATGGATTGAAAAACAGAATAAAGCAGCTCGTCAAAAACGTAAAAAAGAAGAAACTACTAGAATACGTCAATTAGTTGGTGAGTGAAGTAAAAAACAGTCTAGTAGAAAAGAGCTAAACTTTTAATAAGACTGGTTGATTGATTTGAACTATTTGATTGTATGCAGCATTAAAGGGAAAGGGAAGACCAACAAACAAAAAATTACACTTGTGTCCAATCAGTTATTAAGGCAGCTGAACTTTTTTTAGTTGTCTGAACATAACCGGTTAAAGTTAAGCTGCCTTTACTTGCACCTACTTTAGTGGCTCTTAAACCTGTCTTGGAATGTTAACACAGGGTTAGTTTGTCTGTCTGAACGCTACAATAAGCCTGATATGTCATGTTCGCCTGTGATCATTCCTCTCAACCAATATCTGTGATGATTATATTTTTCAAAATGCAAATGCTAATTGACTTTGTGAACTCCGTACTTTTAGATCAATTGAGGCCTTATTTTTATGCCCCTCTGAAAATAAACAAGACTCAAAGAACAATTGATGGTTAAGTTGCCTTAACCTTAGTTGTCTGAATGCACTGTAAGTGAAATAAGAGACCATGATGATTGAAGAGTTTAATAGTAAATTGACAATCTCTAGATTCATCATTTATATCTAACTATTGTAGATAATTCATATGCTAATGATCCCAGAGTATTGAAATATAAAGAAGATGAGAAAGCTAAGAAAGCGGCTGTTAAGAAAGCTAAACAAGATGCTATAAAACAGAAACAAGAAGCAGAAGAACAGGTATGTTTATATTCATAATTTTAGAATGTTAACTCATTTCCAGACAGGGCTTCATTTTACTTTCCTATTTATTCACTAAGGCTGGGTCAAATAATTAAAATATTCGATTATCAATGCTACAAATTTTTAATTTCAGTTATTGATTATGAATTTTGATAATGGATTAAAATTCATAGTCAAATTTTCTTTAAACATAATCTGTTACATGATTATCAGAAAAGTCACATTCAATTATATCTTAATGATCATACAAAATTTGAAATATTACTTCAGTTTCATTTGTCTTCGATACCAGATATTGATAAATAACAAACATTCAGGTACAAATATATATATCAACAGATGAATATTAGAAGATTTCTCAATTAAAGTGATACCACCTCTTAAAATGAACAAAAAAATTAAGTTCTCAAGTTCTTGGCCAATAAGTGTATTTATTCATCAATGATGTCCAAAGTATACAAACAGAATCAAATAAACCCATAAAACTATGTTATTTGCCATACAATTACAGGTTATAATTGAAAAACGCTTAAAATTTGATTAAGACATTTATCAATTATTTTATATAAACATTGTTTCTGGATTTATCAGATTATTTAGGTAATAAGTAGTATAGTTATGTCACCAGGCAAGTCCCCTGATGAATATATACTCTTATTCACTAAGTTTGAAAATTTAGATTTTTTGTTCATTCTAAGAGCTTGTATTCCTTTAAGGTTCTCTTATTATTAACCCTCGAATTCTGTGAATGCAAAAAATACTCTAATTTTAGATTTCCGATTATGATGAAACTTTTGATGGTAGAAATATTTAGAACTTTTGGGTCAGATTTGATGATAAATTTTTTTTTCGTAATAGTGTAATTTTGGGGTGAAAAAATGTATATTTTGATCCTAACGCTAAAAATAGCCTATGATGTCATAATTATCATCATAAAACAACAAAATTGAAATTGTCAAAAAGGTCATTTTTATACGCCCACATGAAATGTGGAGCGTATATTGTCGTCACCCATGTCCGTCGGTCCGTCCGTCGGTCCGTCTGTCGGTCCGTCCGTCCACAATTGCTCGTAAACACTCTACAGGTCACAATTCTTGACGGATTTTGACGAAACTTACTGGTAATGTTTATTACCGCCCACGGATGAACCCTATTGAAAATCAGCGAAATCTTAAAATATTTACTATGAATTAATTGCCCTTGTTCTTAAAAACGCGTTCGATTTTGGGCTCGTAAACACTCTACAGGTCACAATTCTTGACGTATTTTAATGAAACTTATTGGTAATGTTTATTACCGCCCAAGGATGAACCATATTGAAAATCAGCAAAATCGGAAAATATTTACTATGAATTATTGCCCTTGTTCTTGAAAAGGCGTTCGATTTTTGGCTCGTAAACACTCTACAGGTCACAATTCTTGAAGGATTTTGACGAAACTTAATGATAATGTTTATTACCGCCCAAGGATGAACCCTATTGAAAATCGGCAAAATCGGAAAATATTTACTATGAATTATTGCCCTTGTTCTTAAAAACGTCTTTGATTTTTGGCTCGTAAACACTCTACAGGTCACAATTCTTGACGGATTTTGACAAAACTTAATGGTAATGTTTATTACTGCCCGAGGATTAACCCTATTGAAAATGAGCAAAATCGGAAAATATTTACTATGAATTATTGCCCTTGTTCTTGAAAAGGCGCCCGGTTTTTGGCTCGTAAACACTCTACAGGTCACAATTCTTGAAGGATTTTGACGAAACTTAATGATAATGTTTATTACCGCCCAAGGATGAACCCTATTGAAAATCAGCAAAATCGGAAAATATTTACTATAAATTATTGCCCTTGTTCTTAAAAACGTGTTTGATTTTTGGCTCGTAAACACTCTACAGGTCACAATTCTTGAGGGATTTTGACGAAACTTAATGGTAATGTTTATTACTGCCCAAGGATGAACCCTATTGAAAATCAGCAAAATCGGAAAATATTTACTATGAATTATTGCCCTTGTTCTTGAAAAGGCGTTCGATTTTTGGCTCGTAAACACTCTACAGGTCACAATTCTTGAAGGATTTTGACGAAACTTAATGATAATGTTTATTACCGCCCAAGGATGAACCCTATTGAAAATCGGCAAAATCGGAAAATATTTACTATGAATTATTGCCCTTGTTCTTAAAAACGTCTTTGATTTTTGGCTCGTAAACACTCTACAGGTCACAATTCTTGACGGATTTTGACAAAACTTAATGGTAATGTTTATTACTGCCCGAGGATTAACCCTATTGAAAATGAGCAAAATCGGAAAATATTTACTATGAATTATTGCCCTTGTTCTTGAAAAGGCGTCCGATTTTTGGCTCGTAAACACTCTACAGGTCACAATTCTTGAAGGATTTTGACGAAACTTAATGATAATGTTTATTACCGCCCAAGGATGAACCCTATTGAAAATCAGCAAAATCGGAAAATATTTACTATAAATTATTGCCCTTGTTCTTAAAAACGTGTTTGATTTTTGGCTCGTAAACACTCTACAGGTCACAATTCTTGAGGGATTTTGACGAAACTTAATGGTAATGTTTATTACTGCCCAAGGATGAACCCTATTGAAAATCAGCAAAATCGGAAAATATTTACTATGAATTATTGCCCTTGTTCTTGAAAAGGCGTTCGATTTTTGGCTCGTAAACACTCTACAGGTCACAATTCTTGAAGGATTTTGACGAAACTTAATGATAATGTTTATTACCGCCCAAGGATGAACCCTATTGAAAATCGGCAAAATCGGAAAATATTTACTATGAATTATTGCCCTTGTTCTTAAAAACGTCTTTGATTTTTGGCTCGTAAACACTCTACAGGTCACAATTCTTGACGGATTTTGACAAAACTTAATGGTAATGTTTATTACTGCCCGAGGATTAACCCTATTGAAAATGAGCAAAATCGGAAAATATTTACTATGAATTATTGCCCTTGTTCTTGAAAAGGCGTCCGATTTTTGGCTCGTAAACACTCTACAGGTCACAATTCTTGAAGGATTTTGACGAAACTTAATGATAATGTTTATTACCGCCCAAGGATGAACCCTATTGAAAATCAGCAAAATCGGAAAATATTTACTATAAATTATTGCCCTTGTTCTTAAAAACGTGTTTGATTTTTGGCTCGTAAACACTCTACAGGTCACAATTCTTGACAGATTTTGACAAAACTTAATGATAATGTTTATTACTGCCCAAGGATGAACCCTATTGAAAATCAGGAAAATCGAAAAATATTTACTATGAATTATTGTCCTTGCTCTTGGAAATGCGTTCGATTTTTGTCTCGTAAACACTATACAGGTCACAATTCATAACAGATTTTGACGAAACTTAATTATAATGTTTATTACCACTCAAAGATGAACCCTATTGAAAATCAGCAAAATTGAAAAATATTTACTATGAATCATTGCCCTTGTTCTTGAAAACGCGTTCGATTTTTAGCTCGTAAACACTCTACAGGTCACAATTCTTGAAGGATTTTGACGAAACTTAATGATAATGTTTATTACCGCCCAAGGATGAACCCTATTGAAAATCGGCAAAATCGGAAAATATTTACTATGAATTATTGCCCTTGTTCTTAAAAACGTCTTTGATTTTTGGCTCGTAAACACTCTACAGGTCACAATTCTTGACGGATTTTGACAAAACTTAATGGTAATGTTTATTACTGCCCGAGGATTAACCCTATTGAAAATGAGCAAAATCGGAAAATATTTACTATGAATTATTGCCCTTGTTCTTGAAAAGGCGTCCGATTTTTGGCTCGTAAACACTCTACAGGTCACAATTCTTGAAGGATTTTGACGAAACTTAATGATAATGTTTATTACCGCCCAAGGATGAACCCTATTGAAAATCAGCAAAATCGGAAAATATTTACTATAAATTATTGCCCTTGTTCTTAAAAACGTGTTTGATTTTTGGCTCGTAAACACTCTACAGGTCACAATTCTTGACAGATTTTGACAAAACTTAATGATAATGTTTATTACTGCCCAAGGATGAACCCTATTGAAAATCAGGAAAATCGAAAAATATTTACTATGAATTATTGTCCTTGCTCTTGGAAATGCGTTCGATTTTTGTCTCGTAAACACTATACAGGTCACAATTCATAACAGATTTTGACGAAACTTAATTATAATGTTTATTACCACTCAAAGATGAACCCTATTGAAAATCAGCAAAATTGAAAAATATTTACTATGAATCATTGCCCTTGTTCTTGAAAACGCGTTCGATTTTTAGCTCGTTAACACTCTACAAGTCACAGTTCTTTACAGATTTTGACGAAACTTACTGGTAATGTTTATTATTACCTAAGGATAAACTTTATTGAAAATCAAAAAATATTTAATATGAATTATTGCCCTTGTTCTTGAAAACGCGTTCGATTTTTGGCTCGTAAGCACTCTACTGGTCACATTTCTTAACTGATTTTGACGAAACTTGCTGGTAATGTTTATCACTACCCAAGCATGAACTGATTTGAAAATTAGCTAAATAGAAAAATAATTACTATGAATTATTGTTGTTATTCTTTAAAACATGTTTTGAGTTTTGGCTCGTAAACACTATACAGGTCACAATTCGTAACAGATTTTGATGAAACTTACTGATAATGTTTATTACCACCCAAAGATGAACCCTATTGAAAATCAGCAATTAAAATATTTACTAAGAATTATTGCTCTTGTTCTTGAAAACATTTTTTAGCTCATAAACACTATAGGACAATACTGGACAGATTTTGAAGAAACTTGATGTGAATGTTCTTAATAATCACTTTTCTTGTAACTGTCAAATATATTTGTTTAAAGTCAAAGTCAGTGGCCCAGTGGGCGTATATTACCTTGCCTGGCAAGCTATGTTTTTAATTATAAACGAAAACTGTTCAAACAAATCACAACATGAAGTGATGATAGACCTACAACTAAAAATCGAAAGTGAATTATTTGTTATGAAAACATTCCCTAAATGCCAAACGAAAGAAAAGAGAAACGGGAAGCGTACATTTCACGCGTTCTGTTCAGCAAAAAAACTTGAACTTTTGTCAACCCAACTTTTCAGTATCAAATGCTGATTTCGTAACTAATTCACTATATTCTGCTTCAAAATAACCTATTTTATGATGGCACCAATGAATCGAGAACGGATTTGTTTTCACTTCGATAACAAATACATAACTTTCTAAAAATAGCCTAATGACGTCATAAATTTACGTAAAACCACAAACAGTCAAACAATTAGCTCTTCAATATGTACCATTTTTATACGCCCACATGAAAATGTGGACGTATATTGCCGTCACCCCTGTCCGTCCGTCGGTCCGTCCGTCCGTCCGTCCGTCCGTCCGTCCGTCCGTCTGTCAACAATTTCTTGTGTATGCGATAGAAGCCAGAGTTTTTATCCGATTCAAATGAAACTTGATATGTGTATTCATCTTGATAATATCTCGGATAAGTTCGAAAATGGCGCGATTCCAGTTGTCGGTTTATGGGTTATTGCCCTTGACTTAGTGAAAAAGCGTTAAAATTGACTTGTGTACGCGATAGAGACCAGAGTTTTTATCCGATTCAAATGAAACTTGGTATGAGTATTCATCTTGATATTATCTCGGATGAGTTCGAAAATGGCCCAACTCCAGTCGTCGGTTTATGAGTTATTGCCCTTGACTTAGTGAAAAAGTGTTAAAATTAACTTGTGTACCCGATAGAAGCTAGAGTTTTTATCCAATTTGAATGAAATTTGGTATGTGTATTCATCTTGAATATATCTCGGATGAGTTTGAAAATGGCACGATTCCAGTCATTGGTTTATGAGTTATTGACCTTGACTTAGTGAAAAAATCGTTAAAATTAACTTGGTATGTGTATTCATCTTGATAATAACTCAGATAAATTCAAGAATCATACGTTTCTAGTCGTCTTTTTATGAGTTATCGCTCTTGACTTCGTGAGAAAAACGTTGATAGATGCTAGAGTTTTCATTCGAATTGATTCATCTAAATATCAGCTCAAATAAGTGCGATAGTGCAATCAACTTTTTCAAATATTCAAATTTGCTGAAGTGGGCGTATGTTACCTTGCCTGGCAAGCTATCTTTTTTTCAAATCATGAAAACTCATTGGTGAAATATATTTTTGTTTGAACATTATTATAGTAAACATTATTTTGAACAAACAAACAAATATTTTGGCGGGATATCGGAAGGGGAATCCTCAAATAGTACTAAATTAGATTATGACGTCTTAACAACCTCCTTAGCATAACGTAACAAACATTTTCCATGTTGCCGAAACTGAATGCTGATTGACGGAACGTTTGTGAAGAAACACTAAAACATATTGTTAGAATTGATGATCACCATTTCACTGTACCAGTTTAAAAAATGGAAAATATGCATAATTCCCCACAGAAAATTGTATTTTTACACGAAATTCTGCAGAGGAAACATGTGACCAAAACTAGATTTTCATATCGGGAAAGCCTCATTTGCATCAAATATCACGCGTAATACATACAATTTAGACACAATTTTCGTCAGAAAACGAAATATTACGAGTATATACTAGCTCGACAAAAGTCAAGCATGGGAGTTCGACGTCATTTTTTTAGCATGGGCCTAAGAGGGTTAATCATTATTAATGGGTAGCCTGCCTTCAATAATTGATCTCAATTTGGTAATAAAGCCCTATTTCTGACAGTTATTCATTCAAGGTGACAAAAAAAAAAAAATACTACTTTATTTAAACCCAATAGTATTAATTTAAAGTATACAAGGCTGTTCTTTTGACTATCAACCACCATTTACAGATATATTATGCATAATAAAAGGAATTGATTTTCAAGATTTCTTACTAATGTTTAGCTAAATGATCATGATGGAGATCATATGTTATATAGTGAATTTTTTTTTTTTTGTTTTTTTCCTCCTTAAAATGTTTCAGGTATAGTAATATATGATAAGAAAGAAAAAGATTAGGCCACACTTTTTTTATTCTTTGGATTACGGGCACATTCTCTTTAAATTCACAATCGGAGGACGAAATAAAAATAAAAAAAAACTTTCACTTTTCAATTTTTTTTATTTTATGACTTCAAGATACAATTTTTTACTTACGTCGGATAATTAAAAAAACTTGTTCTCAATACATTTACATGTTTAAGTTTGATATTTTGTATGTATAATTAAAAACACAAAAATAATAGGCCTAGGCTTACCCTATATTTCCGTGTATAGAAAGAAAAGATTTGAAATTGCCGTTGATCAAACTGCAATACCAATAGATCGATGTTTAAAAACACGAAAAGAAAAGATTTGTAATTGCCGTTGATCAAACTGCGATACCAATAGATCGATGATTAAAAACACGGAAAGAAAAGATTTGTAATTGCCGTTGATCTAACTGCGATACCAATAGTTCGATGTTTAAAAACACGGAAAGAAAAGATTTGAAATTACCGTTGATCAAACTGCGATACCAATAGATCGATGTTTAAAAACACGGAAAGAAAAGATTTGAAATTACCGTTGATTTTAAAATGCGATACCAATAGATCGATGTTTAAAAAACACGGGAAAGAAAAGATTTGAAATTACCGTTGATCAAACTGCGATACCAATAGATCGATGTTTAAAAACACGGAAAGAAAAGATTTGAAAGTACCGTTGATTTTAAAATGCGATACCAATAGATCGATGTTTAAAAACACGGGAAAGAAAAGATTTGAAATTACCGTTTATCAAACTGCGATACCAAGAGTTCTAGATCGATGTATAAAATCACGGAAGGAAAATAATTGCAATTGCTGTTTAACAAAATTCGATACCAAAATACACGGAAAGAAAGTTTATCAAAACGACCCTCTTACCGAGAGCGATCCTAATCCTTAAATCCATTAAAATAATCCAAAAGTTTTAGAACTTTTAAACACATTGCTGACAAGATATTAATACAAGTTAATGTTGACTTCTGATTGTGAGACTGATCGGCGCCAATAAAATTGAGCGGGAAAAATAGTTCTGATGACAGAACTCAGGACAGTAGTTAGATTCTGTTAATTTTTTTGTTCACGTGAACTTAATCTACTAGAATAAACGTATTATAAGATTAGGTGACTAAAAACAATAAGATCCCGTTAATTTGTGACATCATTGATTAATTTGATGAGTAAGCTTATATTCAGAATAGTAAACAAGACCCATTGAGATCAAAGAAAGATCAAAGAATATTGTGAACACGTGATCAGTGGAAGTAGAATTAGGCCAGGCTTGTACTCTACTGGAATCAAAGGCACTTGTTTTATATCCATGGATTCCACTACAATATATAGGGTTAATAGACCTGTCATGGATACAAACGCATGCCTGTGTTCTTCCAATATTTATAGAAGACATTCCGATAAGAATTTTTACTAGAATGTAAAGGGACTTTAATTATTTTATAGTCATGTTAAATGTATTGGCTTTCTGAAAAAAATCATTGAGATTAAACTTTATTTTAAATCCTTTTGGAGTTGAAATATTCGAATGATCGGAGGAAATAAAAAAGGACATTTTTTCAATTTTTTTCTTATTTATATTTTCAACTTTTTGGCATCGGCGGGCCCGTAATCCAAAGAAAAAAAAAAGTCTGGCCTTATGATTTTTTCAAAAAGGATCCAAATTATGCATTAGTTTAACCATATTATATTTATATATTATAGAAAGACTTAATGAAACTTGACATTCAAAACATATTTATAATGTCATATTTAGAAATATTATATGTGTTTGACAATAAATGGTTTCTATTCTATCATCAGGAACGAAGAGAGTTAGAAGAAGAAGAAAATAGAAAGAAACAGAAAATTAAAGATGAAAATAAAGCTAAGGTTGGTTGCAAACTATGTCACAACTTCTCTTGCTTGAAATAAAGAATGTGTTATTACTTGTTTTTATACGCCCACACATTAATGTATTGGTTCCCTGAGGAAGTGTGTTTATATACACATGAAACGTTGGAGAAATAAATGGTTTTATGTTGACAGAAATTTAATTTTTTAAAGCCACACATTAATGTGGGCGTATATTGTAGTCGCCCCTGTCTGTCTGTCTGTCCGTCCGTCCGTCCGTCTGTCTGTCTGTCTGTCCACAATTGTTGTGGACACGATAGAGAGCTGGTTTCTTGATGGATTTTGATGAAACTTGCTGTGAGTGTTTGTTATCACCCAAGGATGAACCCTATTGAAAATCAGACGAATCGAAAAATATTTCATGGGTTATTGCCCTTGCTTTTGAAAATATGTTGTGGACACGATAGAGAGCTGGTTTCTTGATGGATTTTGATGAAACTTGGTATGAGTGTTTGTAATGACCTTGGGTTAAACCCTATTGAAAATCAGAAACATCGAAAAATATTTGATGAGTTATTGCCCTTGTTCTTTAAAACGCGTTAATTTTTCAGTCGTTAACAAAGTTGTGGACACAATAGAGAGCTGGTTTCTTAATGGATTTTGATGAAACTTGCTGTGAGTGTTCATAAACACCCAAGTATGAACCCTATTGAAAATCAGACCAATCCAAAAATATTTCATGGGTTATTGCCCTTTTGAAAATATGTTGTGGACACGATAGAGAGCTGGTTTATTGATGGATTTTGATGAAACTTGGTATGATTGTTTGTATTAACCTTGGGATAAACCCTATTGAAAATCAGAAACGACGACAAAATATTTTATGAGTTATTGCCCTTGACTTATAAAACACATTAATTTTTCAGCCCGTTACACTCTCAAAGTTGTAGACACGATAGACAGCTGGTTTCTTGGTGTATTTTGATGAAACTTGCTGTGAGTTTTAATAATCACCCAATGATTAAGCCTATTAAAAATCTGACGAAGCGAAAAATATTTCATGGGTTATTGCCCTTGCTTTTTTTAGATTATGTTGTGGACATGATAGAGAGCTTGTTTCTTGATGGATTTTGACGAAACTTGGTATGATTGTTTGAACCCTATTGAAAATTAGAAGAATTCAAATATATTTCATGGGTTTCAACTTGCTGTGAGTTTTAATAATCACCCAAGGATTAAGCCTATTAAAAATCTGACGAAGCGAAAAATATTTCATGGGTTATTGCCCTTGCTTTTTATACGCCCACACATTAATGTGGGCGTATATTGTAGTCGCCCCTGTCTGTCTGTCTGTCCGTCTGTCCGTCTGTCTGTCCGTCTGTCTGTCTGTCCACAATTGTTGTGGACACGATAGAGAGCTGGTTTCTTGATGGATTTTGATGAAACTTGCTGTGAGTGTTCATAAACACCCAAGGATGAACCCTATTGAAAATCAGACAAATCGAAAAATATTTCATGGGTTATTGCCCTTGCTTTTGAAAATATGTTGTGGACACGATAGAGAGCTGGTTTCTCGATGGATTTTGATGAAACTTGGTATGAGTGTTTGTATTGACCTTGGGTTAAACCCTATTGAAAATCAGAAACATCGAAAAATATTTGATGAGTTATTGCCCTTGTTCTTTAAAACGCGTTAATCTTTCAGCCGTTAACAAAGTTGTGGACACGATAGAGAGCTGGTTTCTTAATGGATTTAGATGAAACTTGCTGTGAGTGTTTGTTATCACCCAAGGATGAACCCTATTGAAAATCAGACGAATCGAAAAAATATTTCATGGGTTATTGCCCTTGCTTTTGAAAATATGTTGTGGACACCATAGAGAGCTGGTTTCTTGATGGATTTTGATGAAACTTGGTATGAGTGTTTGTATTGACCTTGGGTTAAACCCTATTGAAAATCAGAAACATCGAAACATATTTGATGAGTTATTGCCCTTGTTCTTTAAAACGCGTTAATTTTTCAGCCGTTAACAAAGTTGTGGACACGATAGAGAGCTGGTTTCTTGATGGATTTTGATGAAACTTGATGTGAGTGTTCATTAACACCCAAGTATGAACCCTATTGAAAATCAGACCAATCCAAAAATATTTCTTGGGTTATTGCCCTTGTTTTTGAAAATATGTTGTGGACACGATAGAGAGCTGGTTTCTTGATGGATTTTGATGAATCGTGGTATGATTGTTTGTATTAACCTTGGGATGAACCCTATTGAAAATCAGAAACGACAACAAAATATTTTATGATTTATTGCCCTTGACTTATAAAACACATTAATTTTTCAGCCCGTTACACTCTCAAAGTTGTGGACACGATAGAGAGCTTGTTTCTTGATGGATTTTGACGAAACTTGGTATGATTGTTTATAATCACCCAAGGATGAACCCTATTGAAAATTAGAAGAATCCAAAAATATTTCATGGGTTATTGCCCATGTTAACTTGTAGTTGTAAACACTAAAAAATCGTTCAATTTTATAAACATTCTTGATGGCACGGTATTCGACAAATGTTTCATTTACTGATAGTTCTTGTCGACCTCCCGGACGACTTGGCTGCCATTACAAAAGTGGGCGTATTACGATGGGGCATCGCTATTTTTTTAGATTATGTTGTGGACATGATAGAGAGCTTGTTTCTTGATGGATTTTGACGAAACTTGGTATGATTGTTTGAACCCTATTGAAAATTAGAAGAATTCAAATATATTTCATGGGTTATTGCCCTTGTTAACTTGTAGTTGTAAACACTCAAAAATCGTTCAATTTTGTAAACATTCTTGATGGCACGGTTTTCGACAGATGTTTCATTTACTGATAGTTCTTGTCGACCTCCCGGACGACTTGGCTGCCATTACAAAAGTTGGCGTATTACGATGGGGCATCGCTATTTTTTTTTTTGTCACCAAGTCACATTATTCACTCTTTTTTCTTATCTTATGTCTAATGACTTTCTTTTCACGTGTGAAATTTCTAGATCAAGGTATTTTTTAAAAGGATTAGAGATTCTCACACAGTTCTAGAACTTCTTAATATTTTCATAATCATCTTCACCACTCCAATAACCCTTACCCCCACAAAGTGTAGATTGTCTCAATTTCCTTGTACTGAGGTTAAAACAACTAGTACTGTTATACAATTGTCTAATCTAAATGTTCATCGAAATCAATTAATTTGAGTGCATTTACTTAACTTACTACTATTTGAATGGAATAGATTGATAAAGAGCTAAAGTTGTTTTACCTGTAATTGTTATATATACGTAGGCTGAAGCTGCAAAACGTGAAAAAGAAGAACAAGATAAAGCATTAAAAACAGAAAGAAAGTTGTTGATGGAATCAGCTAAGGAGAGAAATTATTTTGCTAACAATGATGATGAAAGAGTAAAGAATATATTAGAGGTTGATAAATTGGCTCGATTGTTATCTTTGGTAAAGTAAGTAACTTTGTTCTCTTATTCTACAAATCAGAGTTCTGACACAGTGCATTCATGAACGTAATTTGGTTGTTGATGGGGATCCTATTATTAAAACGAAAGTCTCATGGAGACAGTCGACAAGAAAAACACTATTTACCGAGAATCTGTTAACTGTATTTTGCTGTAACTTAAGGAAACTGGAATATCGCTGTGTAAACAGTATTTCAATAATTCTCATTCGACAATACTAACTGGTAGTAATTTCTAAACCAGTATTTATCATGATAGTCTGGTCCCATTTCCAGAAAAGAAGGCTCTGTAAGAGTTAAGGCATTTGTTGTTAATTTTTGGCAACAAGTGTTTTTAGGGTAATTTGGACGTGCTGAATCCAAAAATTGCTGTTGCCAAGCTGAAATATGACTTTTTGACCTTCAAATCAGGAAAAAACAAAATGGCCGCTAAAAAAATACAAAAATACCACAATTTCCTTGTCAGTTGACACAAAAAGTCTTGTAATATATGAATTTTGGGGTAGTTTTACCCTAGGAATTCATTTCTGCCACTTTCAAATCCAAAATGGCTACCGTTTCCAAAATGGCTGCCATACATCATACATATTTACAATGTTATAATTTTTTTTATTCTTTTCCAATTTTCTTGGAACCAAATGCCTTAATTATAATTTGAACTACGACTTAATATAAATAAATACAGCTATATATATGCTTTAATAGTATACAAGTTTAAGACAACTGTTGAAATGACAATAAATAAATAAATAACATAAACAAAGTAATACTTTTACTGGCTTTGTGCAATATCGTATCACCAAGTATATTCTTAATACTTGTACTTTAAAGTTTCATACAGTCAACTTCACACCCGCTGGAACCAGTGTAGGATAACCTGGATTCTTTACACATAATTGAAGTACATCCACACTTGATCAGTTCCATATAGGATGTAGGGACAGGTAGAAGAGATGAAAGGACTGTTGGCATCTGACCATCCTTCAGTTCCCACCCTATGGTAGAGACAGTTGGAACATTTGACTTTGATTGTGTTGCTTCAAGCCATACTAAGGTCTAAAAATGTGATCTCTTCATGTGGTATGTCAAAGCATCTCTTGTTTGGGAGCAATTAAGGTAGCAGTGCCTTCTTGAAAAGAATAATAATAATAAACTCTTTATTTTACATGGGTCAGAATTAGGTCCTATACCACGAGTGGTAACGGTCCTGTCTCACACCCAGCCCATGGGGACAAACATAGATACAATATACAACATATAGACACCAAAAAAAAAAAAAAAAAAAAAAAAATCTGTGTACAAAGTTTGATGATTTAGAGATCAAGTACATGACCACAGGCTACTGGATATTTTTTTTTTTAAGATATACAATATAGCAATATACACAAGTACATGTGTATTAAATGGACATATTATACTCAAGCGATTAGTGTACAGAAATTGATGATTTAGAGATCAAATACATGACCACAGGCTACTGGATATTTTTTTAAGATATACAATATAGCAATATACACAAGTACATGTGTATTAAATGGACATATTATCCTCAAGCTATTAAGTACATTGCGACAAATTGTAAAAAAAAAAAAAAAAAAAAAAAAAAAAATTCATTAAAATTTGTGAAGCCAAAGGTAGGTCAGTGCAAGTGCTGCGAGCGGGCTACCCAACCCTACTCCATTAATGTTCTTATTCTAAATTGGAGGGGGAAGTAGGATTTATCCATGCTCAAGACCAGCTTGAAGGATGTTTTCTCATCCCCTGACAGTGTGTTATGAATTTAGATTTGCCAAAAGTGTGAATTGTTTGCCAAAAATGATAATGCCAAATAGAAAACCTGGAAGGGAAATAATTAAAATATGTTCTGTCAAAATGTAATAAATCTGTAAGAAATGGAACAGCCAAAATACAATTGCAAGAGACAGGACTATAAGTAAGTACTTCGTCCAGACATTTATTCCACCTACACTATAACTGAAAGAAGAAAGTTAACCGTTAGTTAGTATTTTAGTTCCGATATCCTCTGCAACTCTGAGTAGAACTACTTCAACTGTAAAAGGCAAGATAACTCTTATTAAATATTGACGATGAGAAGTCTTCAGCAGTCTAAAAAGTAAAGACACCACAACTGCAAGAGACAGGTAAACCATTAGTAAGTATTTATGAGCAGATTCCATGCAACGCTATGACTATAACTACTTGAATTGAATGTAAGAGGCAAGATAACTATTATTAAATATTGTTGATGAAATTCTACTGCAATCTAAAAGTAAAGAAGAAGAACTGCACTGCTTCAACTAGACTTGCTCCGAGAGTAAAGAAAACATATTAATAAATATTTTCGTTCAGATCTCTACTGGAATTCAAAAGTAGAGTCACCACAACTGTAAGAAGAAAATTTACAAATACAACTGTAAACAAGATCAATAAAACTACGGCTGCAAAATCTAATTTTAAATTGCATAGAACCAGGTCTGAAAGAAACGGCTCAAAGGCACAGCATCTACAAACCCATTACTGAAATCAGAGAAACGATCAAGTTAGAAACGACAGTAAATTCTAATTTAAAGAGTTTATTATAGAAAGTAAAGGATACAGTGTAGCGAAGAAAGCCCTCACCTCCTGATCATAAACATTCATTTTAACAACGGCAATAAATTCTAATGTAATGAGTTTAGTGTAGAAAGTAAAGGATACAGTGTAGCGAAGAAAGCCCTCACCTCCTGATCTTAAACAATCAATTTAACCACTGCAGTAAATTCAATGAGTTTAGTAAAGAAAATACAGGATACAGCGTAGCGAAGAAAGCCCTCATCTCCTGAACAGAAACAATCAAATTAACCACGGCAGCAAGTTCCACGGGGCACAGAATCAGGGTATAAAGAAACGACCCAAAGGCAAGGCATCTACAAACTGGTAAGTTAAATCCGAGAAACAGTCAAATTAACACGGCAGTTATCAGATTTTAGAGGGTATAGAAGAATGTCTGATAGATACGACTCAAAGGCAAACCCTCTACAAATTCAAACTCAGAAGTTAAATCAGGGAAACTATGAAGTTAACAACGGCAATAAAATCTTAATTTAGAGGGGGATTAAATAGAATACTAAAGTCATCTGAAGTTAAGTCGTCGGGGATAATGATCCTGCGGGTCTGAAAGAAACGGCTCAAAGGCACGGCATCGACAAACTAATAAGTTCAATCAGAGAACAATCGAATTATTAACGGCAGTAAAATCTTATTTTAGAAGGGGATTTAATCAGGAGTCTCACTCTCGAAAACCTTACCCAGATAAATTCAGAATTTTAGGATGTACGCCAATCTGATTTGATAATCGAACTCAATATAATATCAATTTTAGTGATTAACCAATCAGAAGACATAGAATACTAAAATCATCTTAAGTTAAGTCTTCGAGGATAAGGATCCAGGTCTGAAAGACACGGCTCTAAGGCACAGCATCTACTCATAAGATAAAACCACAAAAACAATCAAATTAATAGCGACAGTAAAATCTCATTTTAGAGGGGGGTTTAATCAGGAGTCTCATTCTCGAAAACTTAACCGAAATTAATTCAGAATTTTAAGATGTACGGCAATCTGCTTTGATAACAGAACTCAATATAGCATCGATTTTAGTGATTAACCAGTCAGAAGACATAGAATACTAAAATCAACTCAAGTTAAGTTTTCGAGGATAAGGATCCAGGTCTGAAAGACACGGCTCAAAGGCACAGCATCTACTCATAAGATAAAACAGAGAAACAATCAAATTAATAATGGAAGTAAAATCTTATTTTAGAGGGGGGTTTAATTAGAAGTCTCATTCTCGAAAACTTAATCCAGATAAATTCAGATGTACGGCAATCTGATTGTATAAGAGAACTCAATATAAAATCGATTTTAGTGATTAACAATAAGATGTAGAATACTTAAATCATCTTAAGTTAAGTTTTCGAGAACAAGGCCCCGGTCTAGAAGACACGGCTCACAGGCACAGCATCTACAGTTAAATCATAGAAGAATCAAATAAATATAACCAGAGCTGACACATGACCTACAACCAAAAGCAATACGAAAGTGGCATATTCTCATACTTTTGAAAGCTTATCAAGAATCATTTTCCGGAAAGTTTTAAAATCTGGAGCTGACTTAATATTATCCCCTAGTCCATTCCATAGAATTGGTCCTTTATATTTAATACTCTGTTTAATCATATTAATTCGTGGTTTTTGTACAATAAGTTTTGAATTTATACTGGAATATGGGGTTTGTTTATAGCTAAAAAGATTTGAAAGGTAGGATGGAGACATATTGTTAAGAGTTTTATAAATAAATTTATACGCATTAAAGTTATGTCTTGTTTTAATGTCTACAATGTTAAGCCTTTTAAGGTTAAGTGCCAAATCAGTATTGTATCTGAAACCTAGAATCAATTTGAAAGCAATTTTTTGTTGTCTATGTAATACGTCGGCGGCTTCAATATCGTGCGAATCCCAAATAGTAGAACAATAATCAAGATAAGGTTGAAAGTGACATTTATAAAAAATAGCTCTAAACTTTTCAGGTAAGACATTTCTTAATTGGCGCAATTGAAATAACTTGGAATTTAAAATTTTTGCAATGGTTTGAATGTGAGGAGTCCAAGAGAGATTTTGATTTACAATAACACCTAAAAGTTTAAAATTGTCAACTTGCTCAATTAACTGATTATTAAGCTCAATTGATAAATTACCTAAAAATCTCCTCTTTTGGGCTGTCGTAATTAACATACATTTCGTTTTCTTTTCATTTAAAATCATAACATTAAAAGAACACCAGTTTAAGACTGAATCAGTATCTTCTTGCAATTTCAGTTGAATATCAGTGATGGGCCCGTCACACCATGACGTTCTAGTCAACGTTCTTTGAACGTTTCAATCGTTCAAATTTTGAGCGTTCTAGAGCGTTTGATGACACATCTGGCGTGTGATGAACGTGTGCGTAGCGTTTGATTAACGTGTGTCTAACGCGCGAGAAGCGTGTTATAGCGACCAACTGGCGTGTGACGAACGATTTGTCAACGTTAGGCGAGCGTGTGACTAACGTTTTAATAACGACAGAAAAGCGCTTTACTGGCGTGTGCGCCAGGGAACCGTTCAGTGGTCGTTAACACTGCAAAGGAAACGATTAGTAACAACCAAGTAACGCTAGAGTAACGAATGAGTAACGGTGGCCGAACGCGTGCTACGCTCGTCGAACGTTAGTAAAACGTTCAAGGAACGTTCTTAAGCGTCTAAACTTAAACGTTGGAGAACGCTCGTCTCGGTGAAAACTTTTGTGCATGTTCAAAACTTTTTTTCTGGACCAGCGTTTTCCGACGATTAACGACGATCACCGACGTTCACTGGCGATAACTCAACGGTCTTCTGGCGCTATCCTAGCGACCATGGACGACTGCCAACGTTTCCTCTAACGTCAAAGAACGTTGGCCAGAACGTCATGGTGTGACGGGCCCATTATAGTTTTACCAGATGTATAAATAGTAGTGTCATCCGCAAATAGTTCGCAGTTAGATTGTATATGAAATGGTAAATCATTTATATAGAGATTAAACAATAAGGGACCTAAAATCTCCATACTCAATGCCTCGAGAAGATGAAAGAGCCCCATTGACGTAACATTGTTGTTTACGATTTGATAAGTAACAATTAATGAAGCTTAGCAATCCATTGGAAAATTTATATAGTTTAAGTTTTTCAATAATGATATCATGTGAAATTAAATCGAATGCTTTGGTAAAATCAAAGAAAATAGAACCGACTATATGATTACTATTTACTGCATCATAAATGGTTTCAATTATATTTGTTAGAGCTGTTTGACAAGAGCTCTGAGATCTAAAACCAGACTGCTGAGAATAAAGTAACTGATTGTCATTTAAAAATTTAGTAATATGCTTTGAATAATGCCTTTCAAGTGGTTTTGATACACTAGATAAAACTGATATTGGTCTATAATTATTGGGATCAGATTTAGTGCCAGCTTTGTAAAGTGGTAAAACTTTAGCTTCTTTAAGTTTATCAGGAAATATATTCTGATCAATACATAGGTTATAAATATATGTCAAAGGACCGCTTAATGTAAAAGCTCCACATTTTAGGAACAATGGATTTAATTTATCTAAACCGGCACTTTTAGTTGCGTTTAACGATGATAATTGTTTAAAAACTTCATGTTTGTTTATATGGGGGATTGAGCATTCATCATTTGAAACTAACTTCGACGCGACAAATTCTTTTATTTTACTATCGTAATAACTTTTATCAATAGTACTTTTAACATGTTTTTGATTAATCAATTTGGATGCAATATTTGAAAAATGATCATTGACGACTTCTGGTTCTAGAGGAATAAGATTAGTTGAATTCGTAGCATTATTATTCACGGAGTTGATAACTTTCCAAATATTTTTGGAGTTTTTCTGATCGGAAACAAGTTCTGTATTATATTGTTTTCTGGCTTTATCAATCAATTTTATTACTAGATTTCTACACTTCCGATAATCCTCATCTCTACCTTTCTTTTTTAAGTAATCTCTTGTGCGCATTAATTTCATTATTTCCGAATTTAACCATGGGGATTTTATTTCATTTTTTACCCGTTTTAACTTTAATGGAGCATGTATATCAATTATTGGCTGTATAATATTGTACCATGTTTCTAAAGCAATATTTGGATCAGAATAGGCATATATTTTATGAAAAGGGGCTAATAAAATATCGTTATTAAATAATCCAACATCGAAGTGTTTCATACATCTATAATATATATAAATGTGTTTAGGTTTTGGAATATGTACGCCTTTTTTGTTCCACGTAATACATGTGGGGTAGTGATCTGATAAACCGTAGGTAGGAACCTTTACTTCAGTTATATTGCTTTCATTAGAAACAATTACATGATCAATGATAGTGGAAGACTTTTTAGTAACTCTAGTAGGAGTTTTTATAATCTGTTTTAAACTATATAAGGAAAGAAGGTTATTCCAATTTGCATTTTAGTTACATCAATATTAATATCACCTAACAAAATAATTTCTTTATTTTCCTTCCAAGCCTTTTCGGTCATATTAGTAAAGGATTCTAACCAACATTTATTAGAATTAGGGTGCCTATAAATGCAACATATTAGTAAAGGTTTAAATTTAGTAAGATTTATTTCAATCCAAATTGATTCGATTTCCGAAGTTTCTAAATCTTTACGTCGCGTACAATTTAAATGTTCTTTTACAAAAAATAGAATTCCGGCTGAACTTTTAGTACATTTATCTTTTCGAAGTGGTAAATGAAACCCAGGGGTACTGAAATAATTAGTGGGAACACACGAATTTAAATGCGATTCTGAAATACCAAAGATATCAAAGTTCGAAATAAGTTGCTGAATTTGAGTTAATTTATTTACGGCATGACAAACATTTAGATGACCAATATGAAGACCCTTTTCTTTTAAAAAGTTATGCATGTTAAGTAGAACTTAAATTGCGCGTATGGAACTTATTATTAGTTGGACAACTGTTTAGCTGTATAAGACAGTGAATTTAAAATACAATCTAATGCACGTTGATTGTACCTGAAAGGAAAAATAAACGTATTAGTTCGTGTATTTTGTCTGATTATCGTATCTGCAATAATATTAGAAAGAATTTTAGTTCCAAGATTATTTAAATGGACACCATCTTTTACTAAAATTTCGTACGGGGACCTACAAATAAATGAATCATAAACATTAATAAAATGACACCTATTTGCATAACAGAAGTGTCGTAAGAAATTGTTAAATCTTTGGCACCTAAACTGAAAATGAAAGGGAGTAATTCTAGGCATAATTGAACACACAAAAATATTGATACCCTTAAACTTATAGTTCGTTAAAAGTTCATGTATTAATTTCTCGAAGTCCTGTTTGCAAGTAGAAAATGTTTCCGAGTTATTACTTAAATTATTTCCCCCTACACAAAGAACAATGTTTTTAACAGATACAGCTTCTTTTAATAGTTGATGAAGCCTAGGTTCTAATTCACAAATGGACGATCCTCTATTGGTATCAATAATACAAAGTTGTCCTAAACTATCCGACAATTTCAGAGTTGACATAGATTTTACCTCAGAGCTTCCAATAACTAAAGTTTCAGCACACGCGATGGATTTTGGAATTGGTCGAGTAGTAAAGTCATGGATACTGGAATTCGATTTCTTCATGTTCTGTTTCATTATTAGTTCATTTACCGCATTAAAATTAACTGTTGGAGTGGATTTAGCTTTGGGGACTTGGACTGGATTTATTGAAGATAACTGCACTGCCAAGTTCTTTATTTCTTCGGAGAGGCGCAAAATTTCAGATGACATTTTTTCAATTGCAGCTTCATAAACATTAGATGGCGAAACATCGGTTTGAATACCGGTACTTACACAGGTAGTGGAGTTACACAGTGTATTATTTTCAGTCTGAGTCGCGATCGAAGAAAACTTGGGGTTATCAATAGAAGAGAAATTTAGGTGATTGTCACTGCTCGGGATGCCGTAATTCCTACTTGAGGTTGTTGAAATAGGCCTAATTGTTGTCGCGAAAACGTCATTAATCCAGCGAGAGCAATCCATGCCCTGAACATGTAGTTTGCTTTTCTTATGGTAAAAAGTCAGAGTGGTGTTAAAGGTAGGCTGAATGGAAGATGATGACGTTTTGAAAATTTGGCCATTTAGACTGTCGTTTTTAAATAAGGAATAATTCTGAAGACAAATGACAATGACAATGACCCTAGCCTTGTCAACAGTGGTCACTTCAGGAACATTACAATCTACATACAAATTGCTCAACATTCCTAATTGTATCCTCTGTTTTGTTAGTAAACCATGATCTGTGCCATGTTGGAAGTTCTTAGCACACAGGAATTAAACAGCATTAAATGAATGATAGGACTAGGGGTAAGTATTGTCTGAGCCTAGCTGTATCCTATACAACAAAATTGTTTTGTGTAGGGTTCGTTTTATCTACTAGTATTTTTTATCCTAGTACATAGAAATGGATTCCATTTCAAGCCTCAAAAGACCGTTGAGTGATTCACTTTCAATGTGTATTATCTGTCAAGACAATTATAAAATAAATGTTGTAGAATAGTAGAATGTGCCAACAGAGACACAACTTTAGGAACAGAGAAATAATAGACAAGGTGATCAATGTGTCAACAATCAGCATTACAGGAACTTTCAACATGTCACAGATTATGCTACTCATGGTTAACTTACAAAACTACTTGAGAGTTGTCATGAGGAGGCAGATATACCAGGATGGTGCTTCAGTGTATGAACGAATGTACAGATACCATTGTAGTACATATCTGTGATACTGACGTGCTATTACTGCTTATAGCCCATTTTAATCCCACCAAAATGTGCAAGCAACTTTGGATGAAAGCTGGGACGCATAGGAAACCCAAGTTCATCACAGTAAATGAGGTTACCCATAGAATAGGCTTTGTCATGTCAGCTTTAAAGCTCCTTCTACCATTTCACACACTGACAGGTTCCGATGCCACATCCTTCCTATCTGGACATAGCAAGAAGACAGCACTCAAAGTATTCTTCCAGCACAAATAGCTTCTTGTTGAACTCGGGAAACACTAACGGATGATACAATTAGGAATGTTGAGCAACTTGTATGTAGCATATATAATGTTCCTGAAGTGACCTCTGTTGACAAGGCTAGGGTCACTCTTTTCAAGAAGGCACTGCAACCTTAATTGCTGCCCCTAACAAGAGATGCTTTGACATACCACATGCAGAGAGCACATTTTCAGACCTTAATATGGCTTGAAGCAACACAATCAAAGTCAAATGTTCCAACTGCCTCTACCATGGGGTGGGAACTGATTATTTATTTATTGTCATTTCTACAGTAATCTTAACCTGGTATACTAGTAAAGCATATAGATAGCTGTATTTATTTATATTAAGTTGTAGTTCAAGTTATAATTAAGGCATTAGGTCCAAGAAAATTGGAAAAGAATAAAAAATATATAACATTGTAAATATGTATGATATATGGCAGCCATTTTGGAAACGGTAGCCATTTTGGATTTGAAAGTGGCAGAAATGAATTCCTAGGGTCAAACTACCCCAAAATTCATATATTACAAGACTTTTTGTGTCAACTGACAAGGAAATTGTTATATTTTTGTATTTTTTTGGCGGCCATTTTGTTTTTTCCTGATTTGAAGGTCAAAAAGTCATATTTCAGCTTGGCAACAGCAATTTTTGGATTCAGCACGTCCAGATTACCTTCAAAAGACTTGTTGCCAAAAATTAACAGTAAATGCCTTAACAAGTCTTATTTTCTGGAAATGGGACCAGACTATGATACCAGTATATCGACCAGCCCTAATCCTCACTATTGACCTTGGTGTAAAAGGACATAATTATCCTGTTAAACTTCTAATTATTGCAGATTCAAACTATTTTATTTCAGTTTAAAAGAATTAAATGAGCAAATACAGTCTAATGATGATAATGGAGCCAAATCAGCCTATCAAACTCAGGTAAGAACTTGCTCTAGCCAGATAATTATTGTACATAGTGTGTTATATGATGTGAATATTATGCTAATAAATCGTGTAATTGGAAAAGTACTGTTTAGAGTCATTCAAACCCAACTACAAACTTACAATGCACACCCTCTCATATTTTTTTTATATTGTAGTCGCCCGTGTCTGTCTGTCTGTCTGTCTGTCTGTCTGTCTGTCTGTCTGTCTGTCTGTCTGTCTGTCTGTCTGTCTGTCTGTCTGTCTCCGTCCGTCCGTCCGTCCGTCCGTCTACAATTGTTGTGGACACGATAGAGAGCTGGTTTCTTGATGGATTTTGATGAAACTTGCTATGAGTGTTTGTTATCACCCAAGGATGAACCCTATTGAAAATCAGACGAATCGAAAAATATTTCATGGGTTATTGCCCTTGCTTTTGAAAATATGTTGTGGACATGATAGAGAGCTAGTATCTTGATGGATTTTGATGAAACTTAGTATGAGTGAGTGTTCATAATCACCCAAGAATGAACCCTATTGAAAATCAGATTAATCAAAAAATATTTCATGGGTTATTGCCCTTGCTTTTGAAAATATGTTGTGGACTCAATAGGGAGTTGGTTTTTTGGTGGATTTCGATTTAACTTGGTGTGAATGTTTGTAATCATCCATGGATAAACCCTTTTGAAATTCAGAAAGATCAAAAAAATATTTAACATAATAAGGTTATTGCCGTTGATTTTAGAGAAAATGTTATTCTCAGAATCTTTCATTTACTGACAACTTTTGTCAACACCCCGGCCGAATTGGCTGCCATTATAAAAGTGGGCGTATTACAATGGCCATCGCTATTTTTTCTTTTTTGAATGGTTGCCGTCATTGATGAAATACGTTTTCTGGTTACAGTGACCTAAATATTTACTGAAAACCACATCACAACTCAAGAGAGGCCTTGATGTGGTGCAGAATTTAGCAATGCAACCTCCAGCACAATCAAAATTAGAACACATTTTTATACGCCCACATGTCCGTCCGTCGGTCACAATAGACCTTATTCACGTCTCGCTTTAACCACTTAGTAACCGAGGTTTATAACGCAAATGACGTCAACCCATTCATGAAATACAACATCAAATGAATGAAAATAAATATGACTTCACTAATCACCATATCTACAGCGAGAAAATAGTTCAGAAATATGTGAAGAAACATTAAATCTGAAAGTTTTTTGAATAATGTATTAATTCCGATTTTAACAATGTAAATTTTGATTAGGTTTGAGTTGATAAGGTGGTGATTTTTCTGCAGTGGCAAGACGCTGCTTTTGTTTGCTTGCATTATGAGCTCCAAGATCCAAGATGACCGACGCATGAATAAGGTCTATTGCTCGTCAACACTCGACGGGCTTCAATTCTTTACGGAATTTGGTTTGAGTGTTCATAATAAATACTCTACAGGCCACAGTTCTTGACAGATTTTGACGAAACTTGGTGAGAGTGTTCATTATCACCTAAGGATAAACCCTATTGAAAATCAGCAAAATTGAAAAATGTTTACTATGAATTATTGCTGTTGTGGTTGAAAATCAGTAAAATCAACAAATATTTAATTATTATTATTTGATAATTGATTTTTGCACATTAAAACTTTTTAACTCTATTGAAAATTTAAAAAAAAGTTTTGTGTTAAAAACTTTAGTTCTTAAACGATTTTGACCAAATTTTATATGTTCTTTTTTGAAACAAGGCTGCCAGAAAGCTATCTTATTTCATTGTTTTTATAAGCCCACATGAAATGTGGAGCGTATATTGCCGTCACCCATGTCCGTCGGTCTGTCTGTCAGTCCACAACTGCTCGTTAACACTCTACAAGTCACAATTCTTTACGGATTTTGACGAAACTTACTGAAATTGTTTATTATCACCCAATTATGAACCCTATTGAAAATCAAAAGAATCGAAAAATATTTGATATGAATTATTGCCCTTGTTCTTGAAAACGCGTTCGATTTCTAGCTTGTTAACTCTCTACAAGTCACAATTCTTTACGGATTTTGACAAAACTTACTGAAATTGTTTATTATCACCCAAGGATGAACCCTATTGAAAATCAAAAGAATCGAAAAATATTTGATATGAATTATTGCCCTTGTTCTTTAAAACGAGTAGATTTTTAGGTTGTAAATACTGTAGAAGGCACAATTCTTGATAGATTTTTATGAAACCTATTGAAGTAGTATACAGTGAAAACCCTCAAAACCGAATCCTCTGAAAACCGTAATCCCCTCAAAAACCGACAGTTTCAAAAAGTCCTGGCCAAATCACTATATAATCCATACAAGGAAATCCTCTATAAACCGGAACCCCTCTAAACCGTAATCCGACATTGTAATCCAGTCCCAATCACGTAAAACAATAGAAATTAATCCCCTCAAAACCGACAGTGTATTCACTGATCATTGTTTTGACATGTGATCAAATATCAAGGGAAGTAATTATCAGTAATCCATTGTGTTCTTGATTTAGTACATGTGAGTTAATCAAGTGACATACTGCATTCATGTTTGCCGATAACTGATCATATACTTGAAGCTACAATGGGTTATATATTCCTGTACAATTTTCGATGTACAGATAACCATAATCATGGAACGCCCAAGAAAACGTCAACGTATCGAACTTACTCTTTCTGACAAGGTGAATCTTATTGGAGATTCTGAGAGGTTGCCGAAAATTTCACAGGCCGATATTTTCAAGAAATACAATATTGGTAGATCGACCGTAAGTGATATTTTAAAGAAGAAAGAATCATATTTAGAACAATTTGAGAAGAATGGTAATGGTTCGAAACATCGATTTGGTAATTTGTGTAGGTTTGAAAATGTTAACGATTTTGTTTTTAAGTGGTTTACTAAAGCGCGATCTAATGGCATCCCAATCTCCGGTCCTATCATACAAGCTAAGGCAATATCTTTTGCAAATGAAATGAAGATAAGTGACTTTTCTGCATCGAATGGTTGGTTAGGGCGGTGGCGTTCGAGATATTCGATTAACTCTTTCAAGGTTAGCGGTGAAAGTGCTAGTGTAGATCTAGAAGTTGTCGACAGTTATCGCGAAAGATTGCCGGATATTGTTAGTGGTTACCATCCTAAGGACATTTTCAACTAGCGACGAGACGGGTTTATTTTAACGGGCGTTACCAGATAAGACATTATCAATGAAAGGGGAGGCATGCAAGGGTGGTAAAGCCGCTAAAGATAGAATTACTGTAATGTTTGCTTGTTCTGTGACTGGTGAGAAATTACAACCGTTTGTGATTGGTAAATCTGAGAATCCCAGGTGTTTTAAGAATGTAAATGTGAAGGAGTTAGGTGTGATGTATCGCAACAATAAGAAAGCGTGGATGACGAATGATTTGTTTCAAGAGTGGTTGAAGGGCGTTAATAAATCTATGAGAAGACAGAATAGGCATATTCTATTGTTTTTGGATAACGCTTCATCGCATGGAAATGTGAATTTTTCGAACATTACATTGAAGTTTTTACCGCCGAACACGACGTCTGTTATTCAACCACTTGACCAAGGTATAATTCGCGCTTTCAAGGCAAGATATAGGAAGAGACTTGTTAAGATAGACTCAGTTAAATCCGCGAGTGAATTGTGCCGAGAAATAACATTATTAGACGCTATTCAAGGGACAATAAAGGCGTGGCGGGATACATCAGAATCCACCACAAAGAAGTGTTTTTCACTTGGAGGTTTCCCGATAGAAGTGTGTGATTCGGACGATTCATCTGACGACGATATGCCGTTATCAAACTTATTGAAAGAATTGAAGTCGACAACCACGTCATGTACAGATGAAGAATTTGTAAACCTTGACCATCTGTTACCTACGGAAGAAGACGGGAAATTGTGGGAGGAAGAATTATTAAATTCTTTCCGACCAGCCGATATTGATCTTGTAGATTCGGAACCCGATGCCGAACCGGAACCTGAACCCGTTCAAGAGCCAGTAACATATAGTGAAGCATTAGAAATGTGTAAGAAACTTGAATACTTCGCCATGTGCAAAGAACCGACACTCGTGAATTGTCGGCTAAATGACTTAAGTGACACTATGTGCAATATTATTGTTAAGACAAAATGTACGAGCGTACAAAAATCTATCAGTGATTTCTTTCACAAGAAATAATTGTATTGTTGTATTGTTGTTGTTATTATGTGTCTAAATAAATGTGAATATAAAATATTTATTTTATTATATTTTTCTCTATGAACATCGCTGGAGTACGGGTCCACTGCATACATCGATAGAGTTGACAACCGGAATTAATTGAATTTTATAACAAAGGGAAGTAACTCCAATTAACGAAAATGCGAATCCACAGAAAACCGACATCCCCTCTAAACCGACATTATTACCCGGTCCCACACACTGTCGGTTTTGATGGGTTTCACTGTATTATCAAACATAGCTGCTAGTGGGCGTATATTACTTTGCCTGGCAAGCTATCTTTCTTTTATTAGGGGTTATAGGTTGTAATAGGGCTAAACTAACTCAAACTTTCTAGATTTAGCACTAACAAAATCAGCTTGACAAATAAAATGTCATATGAGAACTAGATAGTAAAGTTCCTTTTAAAACAGTAATATTATGATTTATAGGTAAAGAAAATGAATGCTCAATTAGAGGAAGAAAAAAGAAAGCAAGTTCAGGCACTACATAAAAAGAAAGGATCTGATAATAAAGACAATGATAAAGAATGGAGTGAAGGAGAACTACAATATTTAATTAAAGCTGTTAATTTATTTCCTGCTGGTACACAAGACAGGTAAAGATTATTATCAACTATCAAATAGTATATAGATAATACATAATGTTTTGAAATTTGAATGAAACTTATTACATGACATGATAAGATGAATTATTTCTGTGAATAGTTTTTAAGCATGCATCATATCGGGTGAATTCTTACTAGAATAACAGAAACTACAGGCACCTAGTGGGTGTACACAATAGAAGTTAGAAGCGTCCCTCATACACATGAAAAGGCTAGAAAACCTCTTTACAATACCTCTAAGCTTTGTACACACTGTTAATAAAAATATTACCATTTCTGACAGCTGACATTGGGCATAGGTTACCTTGCCTTCCAAGCCCTTTCTTGACTTAAATTCTATGAAAAAGGTTTGATCTCATTAGACTATAGGATTCTATAAAACAAGACAGTTCTTTAATATAAATTCTCATGTTTTTTAGATGGGAAGTAATAGCCAAGTTTATCAAACAACATATCAGTTCTTTTAGTAAAAATGCTAAAGATGTATTAGCCAAAGCCAAAAACTTGCAGAAAAATGGTAGGTGTTTATTTTTAGTTGAATATATGGTATTTGATTTGACACAGTAACTTGCTATTGTGTGTCAGTATGCTATTTTCTCTAGAATTTTGTCTTGATAAATTGACATTGTACATTATGATACCAAGCTAGACTGTACTAATACAACATCTTCACAACTTATTACTTCTCTAACAACTGATAGAATTGACTTGGAGGATTACAAATTTTGTCTTTGTTTTCTGTTCTCTCTTTTATTGATTAAAACAGGTTGATTAGCTTGTTTCCATATAGTCAGTGATATTAGTATCTGGTTACCATTTACTGCTGCCATTTATTTTCTATCTCTGTCTGGTAATATTTATTTAAATGTTTATTTTCTGTTTATGACAGATGGATTTATGAAAGAATCAGCAGATAAAAAAGCATTTGAGAAGTTTAATGAATCTCATAAAACAGTTCCTACTGTTAGTACATCCAGTGTACCAAGTGAAAGACTTGAAAGTAAGATCTTAAATTTAGTTGAATCATATTGATCACATTTTCTATTTAACAAATAATATTTATAGCAAAGTTATCATTAAAAACACTTAGCCCAAAGTTTTAACGGTTAACAAAATGATAATTCTTGTTGCTTTTTGCCGAACATTAAAAAATTGTCTACGTATTTTGTCGACATTCACCATTATTTCATGGAAACTTTCTTTAAGGTGTTGCTGAACAACAAATTCGTCAAACAGGTACTAATCCAGCTCCATGGTCAGCAGAAGAACAGAAATTGTTAGAACAGGCATTGAAAACATTTAATTCTACTACACCAGAAAGATGGGAAAGAATTGCTGAAGCTGTTCCTACCAGAAGTAAAAAAGATTGTATGAAAAGATATAAGGTGAAAGGCTGTTATCTGTTTAAAGTACAAGCTATATTTATTGATAATTTGATACGCCCACGCCCAACATGCTTGTTACAACATTCTAAAACTAATAAGAGTATAACACCTGATACCACTTTTCATTATGATATACTTACTCATGTATGATTGATATAATTCCTCATGTGAAAAGTTCATAAGCTGTTACCTATGTTTCGTCAAAATGTCCTTTTGGATTTCGAGTTTCGTTTTGCGGTTCGGATCGTCAGTACTTGGTTTCTTTATTGATTAGGCAACTTATCTGGTGTCATAAAAATCCTGAAAACTACCAACTCCCAAAGTTTGACAGTAAGTATCTCATGCAGCTGCTGATGAACCAATCTCTTTCAAAATTCTCACAGATTTACTTCAACATGTCCCATACGAAACTTCGCATCTTTCCTAGCTCCGTATGTGTCGCAGATAAAGACACGAGCCTAATCACCAGCCATGACTCCAACGATATTCGTTGAATGATAAAGTATGCATCAAATTTAATATTAGAACGTCTATAGGATATCAATAAGTTCTTAAATGCTAAAAATATTCCCAAATTTAACAATGTGTATTTACTGAAGAAGTTGCGGTTTAGAACTCTATTTAATAGCGGAGGCGTTTTTGAGTTACGAGATTAGAAACAGAAAAGACGATTAAAGACATTTCGCACCATTATGAGTTGTTTCGAACTCATTACCATTAGTCTGCTTAAATTTTTATTTTTTTTTCACTTAGTATGGATCAAATAAAATACATTCTCTTTATATGTGTTTGTATAAATTGGTTGGAGTGGTGTGGAATCCATCTTGGGATATTTGGTTTGTTTACAAGAATTTCTCTGTTGATCAGAATGCAACATATCCTTGTTAGACCCTGAAAATATGACAGTCAGCAAATAAAAATTTTACAATTACTGCCCCGAACAAAATAGCATGTAAAAAAATTTCAATATCAGAGCAAATTACACATTTCAACCTGAGTTCATTGCGCTTTCACCACATCGACCACCGATATCAAACATTTTCCATCCTGAAATGCTCTCACATTTCTCATCTAAATGTATTTTCTCCAAAAAAGCAACCTTCCTGCCTTTGAGTTCCTGTTCAGCTATTTTGTCCTACTGGTGCCGATAATGAATCCGAGTAGTGAGGGATTCCCTTAAGGAACAGGTGTCATTTACTTGGGGATTGTAGGTTGTAACTTTATACTAATGACAAAGTTACGAAAGCACAGGCACAGTGTTGGGTTAGAGGAACACACTGACTGAACAGTCAGAATAACTTTAGAAGAAGATAGCTTTAGATGAGACCCGTGAGAGTTTATCAGGATGGAAAATTGTTGATATTGGTGGTGGATGAGGTGAAAGCGCAATGAACTCAGGTTGAAATGTGTAATTTGTTCTGATATTGAATTTTTTGACATGCTATTTTGTTCAGGGCAGTTCTGGTACAATTTTTGTTCGATGACTTTCATATTTTCAGGGTCTGACAAGGACATGTTGAAGTAAATCTGTGAGAATTTTGAAAGAGATCAGTTTACCAACAGCTCAGCTACTTACCATCGAACTTGGGGATGTTTTTTTTTGGTATACACGATAAATAATATTTTTTAAGCTTTTTTCAATGATAACCTTTAATTTTATGGAAAATTGTAACGTGGTCGTATATTGTCGTCGCCCCCGTCCGTCCATCCGTCCACAATTGGTTTGTGAACACAATACAAATTACAGTTTTCACCTGATTTGAATGATCTCGGACAAGTTTGAAGTTGGCTATTTTTCGATTAACTGTTTTTTAGTTATTTCCCTTGACTTAGTCAAAATACGTCGATAGAGATTACATTTTTTATCTGATTTGAATGAAATTTTATGTGATCATTTGCATTACATGATATCTTGGACAAGGTAGAATTAAATTATTTTTCATTGAACGGTTTTTGAGTTATCGCCCTTGACTTAGTCAAAACGCATCAAAATTTGAATTTATATTCATGAAAAATTGGAGAAGTTTTAATTTGACGATTTTAAGATGAACGGATTGAAAGTTTAATTCAGAATTTTATTTAATTTTGTGATCAAAAGATATAAACTATATTTTTGACAGTTTATATTTTTTATATGATTTGACACAAATTGGCGGATGCTCTTGATATACTAGAAATTAATCAGGAAAGTGGGCGTATCTTGCTAGGCAACCACTTGTTTAGATTCTGTATGTACCGGTAGCCTATACTTTTGACACCATTCATGTATACTCTAATTTGCCAAGTAAAAGACCATCAATTTTTTTCTCATTTTAAGAGGTATCTTGAGTTTGAATTTAGCAAACAATGTTCATTGGCCTTGAAATGTCAACATATTTTGTGATACTTCATATGACGTATGTATATGGTTATATAGAGCAAGCTGTGCAAGTAGAAGATGCCTACAGTTGGAAATAGAAAATAGTAGGCTAGGTACAAAGCATGTTGATTCTTGCCCTTTTAGCTGAATAATGGATAGAAAGTTGGATTTTACATCCATACAACTAAATTTCATTTCATTTTTATTTTCAGGAATTGTGTGAAGCTATTAAAGCTAAAAAAGCTGTTCAACAATCTAAGAAATCATGATGATGTGAGAACAAGTTGTAGAATAAGAGTTGGATAGTGTGTCATTTAAACAAGTTCATGTTTGAAATATATTGATTTTACTCTGTTAAATAAGACTATAATACAATGAAGGCAAATACAAATACATAGTGTTATCTTTTGTCATTGATACAATTAAACAAATCTTTTTAAATTGATCATTTCTGCTTTAATATTTACTTATGTCAACTTAAGTAGCTAGTTGTAATTTTTTGAGAAAACAATTCCCATTGGTCACTTAACATTAGGCCTTAGTATTAACTCAAAATATATACATACCTGGATTCTTCATAGTAGGAATAACTGTCAAGTAAAAGATAGCTTGCCAGGCAAGGTAATATACGCCCACTGGCAGCTTTGTTTGAAAGAGAACATTTGGCAGAAAACAGCAACCATCAAATATTCAACCTGTCCAAACATTTTTTTTCTCGATTTTATCAAGGGTTAAGCATTCATCAAGTTTAATCAAAATCCTTCTCTGTTTATGAGCTAAAACCTAAAACTTATTTTGAACAAGAAGGGCAATAAGTCATATCAAATATTTTTTGATTTTAAAATAGGGTTTATCGTGTGATAATAAACTATTTCAATAGGTTTCATTAAAATCTATTCGAAAAAGAATTGTGCCTTCTAGAGAATTTACAACTTAAAAATCAACGCGTTTTAAAGAACAAGGACAATAATTCATGTTAAATATCTTTCGACTGTTTTGATTTTCAATAGGGTTTATCATAAATTGATAATAAACAAATTCAGTAAGTTTTGTCAAAATCCATAAAGAATTGTGACTTGTAGAATGTTAACAAGCTACAAATCGAACGCGTTTTAAAGAACAAGGGCAATAATTCATATTAAATACTTTTCGATTCTTCTGATTTTCAATAGGGTTAATCCTTGGGTGATAATAAGCAATTTCAGTAAGTTTCATCAAAATCAGTAAAGAATTGTGACTTGTAGAGTGTTAACAAGCTAAAAATCGAACGCGTTTTGAAGAACAAGGACAATAATTCATATTAAATATTTTTCGATTCTTTTGATTTTCAAAAGGGTTTATTCTTTAGTGATAATAAACAATTTCAGCAAGTTACATCAAAATCCGTAAAAGAATTGTGACTTGTAGAGTGTTAAAAAGCTAAAAATCGAACGCGTTTTAAAGAACAAGGGCAATAATTCATGTTAAATATTTTTCGATTCTTTCGATTTTCAATAGGGTTCATCCTTGAGTGATAATAAACAATTTCAGCAAGTTTCATCAAAATCTGTAAAGAATTGTGACTTGTAGAGTGTTAACGAGCTAAAAATCGAACGCGTTTTAAAGAACAAGGGCAATAATTCATATTAAATATTTTTCGATTCTTTTGATTTTCAATAGGGTTCATCCTTGGGTGATAATAAACAATTTCAGAACGTTTCATCAAAATCGGTAAAGAATTGTGACTTGTAGAGTGTTAACAAGCTAAAAATAGAACGCGTTTTAAAGAACAAGGGCGATAATTCATGTTAAATATTTTTTGATTCTTTTGATTTTCAATAGGGTTCATCCTTGAGTGATAATAAACAATTTCAGTAAGTTTCGTCAAAATCCATAAAGAATTGTGACTTGTAGAGTGTTAACGACAATTGTGGACGGACCGACGGACGGACATGGGTGAAGGCAATATACGCTCCACATTTCATGTGGGCGTATAAAAATGATGTGATTTTGGTTAGTGAAGAAAATCTTCCACAGTAATGACATGATAATAGGATAGAATAATTCCTGAATACATGTCTTTGTGCAGCATACTAGTCTTATCATTGGAGTGAGAAAACATATCAATAAGCTTTTCAAAGGCTTTGAGTAGTGTCTATCCACACAAGGAGGGGGGCTATATAGGACAAAATCTGAGAATTTCAGCCTCAATTGTGATTTAGTTGTTATTTTGCAGGGAAGCAAACATGATAGATTTATTGAATCAATAAAGGAATCTGAAAGGGGTCTAAGAAATAAAAAGATTGTGAACAATTACATTAAAAGTCTTTAGTTAGCACTTTAACAACTTGATCACAAAATACACTAATACATGATAGTTTACAAATATCACACAAAAACAAATAATACTCCATGAGAGAGAAAGATAATTCTATATTCATAACATCAAAGAAATGTTAGAAACTGTGTGAAAACCTTGAAACTGGGGATAATTTATTGAACTATTCAAACTGTCACAAGAATGTTATTGTCTACACCGCCACAGTAAGAATGGATTAAGGAACTAGGTATTGGTACTTTCTGAGTAGATTTTGAAGGGCTATTTTTACTATGGCGTGTGCCTGTTTCAGGCAGATCACATATAAAAAGATTGGTCTAATGAACACATTTGCATGAAAAAAAAAACTTCGAAATTATAAACGAAGCACAAGTTCTGTAACATTACAGATTTGACAACAATATGAAAACAATACTGTTTCTACTGCAACTCTGAAACAACAAATATTATAAGAAGAAGCCATTCAATTATTTCGGCTCATCTAGATACGTCAAAACATATACATTCACAACCAGTCCAATATATTTTGTAGGGTGTAAGAAGAACCTTAATTAAATGGTTTGACTAAGTCTGCAATATAAACTTAGACTAGAGCGGGTGTTTATCTGTAACATGTCAAACAATCATAACATTTGTACTTAACTAAGTAAACTAGGTTGCATTCATTAAGATTGGTTAATGTGATTTGAGGAATTAGTCAATCCCTTTAGATAAGTTACCTTTTACACCCTTGAAAATATTATGAACTAAATGTTTAATGATGTACAAAACGAGAAATATGTATCAAGTAGAATTGCTGGAACCACACATGTCTGATCCAAGTTGGAATGATTAAAAAAAAAAGTATCATTACTCTAATTATGCATTAAAAATCCTTTTAAATACTGTTAATCATGCTCATTCGCAGTACTTAACATTATAAATATCATGATCTATTGACAATATACGTGTACATGTTTAAAATAAGAACTAAAAATAGCGATGGCCATCGTAATACGCCCACTTTAATAATGGAGTGGAGAGTAAATGAAAGATTCTGAGAATGACATTTTCTCTTTTTACAAGAGTAAAACCATGGGTTAAAGTTTCCTGGAAAAAACAAATATATCACTGAAATATGCATAAAACAAGGGCAACCAACGTTTAGGTTCCATCCATCCATGATTAACAGCAGTCACATAGTTGATGATGTTTCTGATTTTCAATAAGGTGTATCCGAAGGTCAATACAAACACCAACAGCCAGTTTCATAAAAATCCACCAAGAAACCAGCTCTCTATCGTGTCCACTACTTTGAGAGTGTAACGGCTGAAAAATTAACACGTTTTAAAGAACAAGGGCAATAACTCATAAAATATTTTTGATATTCAATAGGGTTTATCCTAATGTCAATACAAACACTCATACCAAGTTTCATAAAAATCCATCAAGAAACCAGCTCTCTATGGTGTCCACAACATATTTTCAAAAGCAAGGGCAATAACCCAGGTAATATTTTTCGATACGTCTGATTTTCAATAGGGTACATCCTTGGGTGATTACAAACACTCACAGCAAGTTTCATAAAAATCCACCAAGAAACCAGCTCTCTATCATGTCCACAACTTTGAGTGTAACAGCTGAAAAATTAACGCGTTTTAAAGAACAAGGGCAATAACTCATAAAATATTTTTTCGATGTTTCTGATATTTAATAGGGGTTTATCCCAATGTCAATACAAACACACATACCAAGTTTCATCAAAATCCATCAAGAAACCTGTTCTCTATTGTGTCCACAACGCATTTTCAAAAGCAAGGGCAATAACCCAGGAAATATATTTCGATTCGTCTGATTTTCAATAGGGTTCATCCTTGGGTGATTACAAACACTCACAGCAAGTTTCTTAAAAATCCACCAAGAAACCAGCTCTCTATCATGTCCACAACTTTGAGAGTGTAACAGCTGAAAAATTAACACGTTTTAAAGAACAAGGGCAATAACTCGTAAAATATTTTTTCGATGTTTCTGATATTTAATAGGGGTTTATCCCAATGTCAATATAAACACTCATACCAAGTTTCATCAAAATCCATCAAGAAACCAGCTCTCTATGGTGTCCACAACATATTTTCAAAAGCAAGGGCAATAACCCATGAAATATTTTTCGATTCGTCTGATTTTCAATAGGGTTCATCCTTGGGTGATTACAAACACTCACAGCAAGTTTCTTAAAAATCCACCAAGAAACCAGCTCTCTATCATGTCCACAACTTTGAGAGTGTAACAGCTGAAAAATTAACACGTTTTAAAGAACAAGGGCAATAACTCATAAAATATTTTTTCGATGTTTCTGATATTTAATAGGGGTTTATCCCAATGTCAATACAAACACTCATACCAAGTTTCATCAAAATCCATCAAGAAACCAGCTCTCTATGGTGTCCACGACATATTTTCAAAAGCAAGGGCAATAACCCATGAAATATTCGTCTGATTTTCAATAAGGTTTATCCTTGGGTGTTAACAAACACTCACAGCAAAATCCATCAAGAAACCAGCTCTCTATCGTGTCCACAACAATTGTGACAGACGGACAGACAGGCGGACGGACAGATAGACAGACAGGGGCGACTACAATATATGCCCACATTAATGGGTGGGCGTATAAAAACAATACAGTAGCCTATCACTTTGTTTTATGATAAGTAAGATGACATCTTAAGTAGTTACCAAAGTATTTTATTCTACGAGCGTCATCAGGTGAAATGATGGTGATCAACATAGTAAATACAGACAAACGTTAAAACATCATAACCCTATGACATTACAGGATACCAACAACAAAGTCCTAAACATTTCTTACTGCATGCATTAACAATTATAAGCACAAGTTCTATAACAGAAGTGCAAAGAAGCAGTTCCTAATAATTGTGAGGATAAAACAAAATTATAGTCACTATTGAGACCTTGGAGTAACGTCGAGAAACATCGCCTCGTCTCGTAATCCTACAGATCAGTGCCGCTGTCAATCAACGGATCATGTGATATAGTGCATTCATTTCGTAATAATACAATTCAATTTTCCTCCATATAAAATGACTTAAAATAAAGTCCGTCCGCAAAACTCATTGAAAATGTTGTTTTTATTGTATTTTCATCTTTCAAATTATGATTATCATTTATTCAGGTGATTTACATAGCCGTAGGAGACAAAAAATCCAGAAAATCAGGCAAAATATCATTAATATTTGGGCAATAAGTCGCTTGTTTTGTTCTATTGATAAAGTCAGTATCTTTTAATAATAATCTAAAAAAATTCGAACTTGACCTTTTCTAGCGGCTTGTTAAGTAGAGTCAAACGGCACTGATTGGTTGACGCACGGTATAGTTTTCTATAGACGATGTTCCTCCAGTCAGACATTACTGCTCTGACAGAATGAAAACAGTCTCTCAATTTTTGTTTCTTGACTAGCCTATTAAACTTAGAATGTTTTCCCATCTGATCCAAGAACATGACACTGATGTAAGCTGACGATTCTGGATATCACTTGATGACTGTTCATTGGGCGTCAGTCTGTTTAAAATATATGAGAGAAACAAAGTAACATCATTCTATAGTAAAACACACAGGAATTCACTAACAAACAGTATAACATAAAACAGCATTGCACATTTATTTAGCGTAGGTATGATAAAAAGCTATTTTAACTTTTTCGATATGATGACAAAGTTTGATTGCTGGTCCTAATTTTAAACCAAGATGTTCTTGTATTGTTGGTAATGTTAATAATAATAATGCTTGACCATCAATTTCCTGAAAAAAAAACCAGTAAAATTTAGTATAATTGTTCCAGTTGAATTAAAACAAACCACAAATACAAGAAGAAAATGTTTTAAGCCAGATCGATTTACATATTTTCATGACCTTGTGCATATTGTTTTGACCCTTTTTAGTATATTTTACTATATGAACAACTACCAGGATGGAAAATGGTGTTCTCTGTGCCATGTTCTCGGCTCTATTGTGTTTTAGTTAGGGCTGGGTATCGATTACCAAATTGAGATTGATTATCGAAGGCAGGCTAATACACCAGAATAATCTTCTAATCTTTGTCTGTTAGTTTATGTTTTTGTACCTGAATGTTTGTTGTTTATCAATATCTGGTATTGAAGACAAATGAAACTTAAAGGGGACCAGTCTTCATTTTTTTTGGTTGATTTGGGTCTTGAATATATTTAAGTATCCTTCAGAAGCACTAGAAATGCACGAAAATTGCGTATTTCCTTCAAATATACCTTAACATTTCTCCTTCTATTTCTATAGATGACTTTTCCATATATTGCATAGTATCGCTAATGTGTAGTAGGGCATTATAACTTTCAAATGCTAATAATTATGGATGCACATGGATTTGAAGGCTCAAATTTCAATGATGAGTTGTGATAACCAGTACTAAATTGCTGAGCTAAAAAATCCCCGTTTCTGAGACTTATCCAAATCGACCCGCGAAAATGAAGCCTGTGCCTTTTGAAGTAATGTCCAGAATTTTGTATTTTATCATCATGAAAAAATTGGTTGTGACTTGTCTGATAATTGTGTAACAGATAATATTAAATGAAAATTTGACTATGATTTTTAATAGATTATGAAATTTGAAAATCATAAAATAAATAATTCTTAGTGTCGATAATCGATTATTTCAATTACTTGACCCAGCCTTAGTTTTAGTTTTTGTTAAATTTGTAGTTAGACCCTGAATTAATATTTATCTCTTACAATGATCTGTAAATAATGGTAAAAGATAGCTTGCCAGGCAAGGTAATATTTGCTGACCAGTAGCTTTGATATTTACATTATTTTTGGCAGTTACAGAAAAAATATATCAAATCTTAAGTTATACACCTATTTTGAATCAAGAACTATGCCTTCTAGAGTGTTTATAAGCTAAAAAGTACAGGTTTTCAATAACAAAGGAATCATTCACAGTAAATATTTTTCGATTTTGTTTATTTTCAATAGGGTTCATCCTTGGGTTATTATATGATCAATCACACCAACTTTCGTCAAAATCCACTAAGAATTGTGACCTGTAGAGAGTTTATGAGCCATTGTGAACAGACTGACAGACGGACGGACATGGGTGACCAAAATATATGATCCCCATTTCATGTGGGTGTATAGCCAGGGCTTGTCAGGCAAGGTAACATACGCCTACTGGCAGCTGTCGGAAATGATAATATTTTACTTAATGATAATACAAATTTTATTATATCAAAAGAATAATAAGTCAAGGGTAATAACTCAAAAACTGTTCATCGAAAATGCCTCATGACCAAGTTTTATCAAAATCAGCTGAAAACTAACTTCAATGGTACTTACAAACTCTTTTTGATGTGTTTTGGCAAAGTCAAGGGCAATAACTCAAAAAATGTTCATCTAAAATGCATCAAGTTAGAACTTGTTCAGGATCTTATCAATTGCACTGATCACACCAATCAGTTAAAAATTGTAGCTTCAATCCTGCTCACAAACTATTTTTGACGCATTTTGATAAAGTCAAGGGCAATAACTAAAAAAACGTTCAACGAAAATATCAATCTTAGAGATTATCCAAAATTCATTACAATCAGATGAAAACTGTAGTCTCTATAGTGCTCACAAGAAATGTTGACGGACAGGGGTGACAACAATATACGACCACATATTCATGTGGGCGTATAAAAATGACAATTCCTTAATTATCTTTAATTTAGAAAAATGTTAACGAACCTGTTCTCGGAACAATCTTGATATATTAGCACAATCTGTAGTTTTAATATAATCTACTACATTACTTATACTCCATTCTAGAGGATTCTTCTCCAGTTTTAATATATCTTCTTTTTTAACTTTATATTGAGGAATACAATAGCTGTCCTTTTTCTCATGGTAAAAGGAATGAAGAGAGGGTTTGGAATGACTGAATTTTGACTGAAAATGCAAGTAAAAAATTACTATCATAACATTATTATTAATTTGAAAGTGTTTTGTGATTTTTTTTTTGTGATTTGAATTATGAATTCAAAAATAGCGTTGTCCATCGTCCGTAATGGTTTGGTAATTTGTCAGTGGAAACACAAAAAGCTAGGTAAGCTTAAAGCCGGCTTTTTATGTCAGTGGAAACACAGTTATAATGCCAAAAAAAATTTCAAATATCTCCAAAACTCCAGAAGTTAAAATTTCAAGTTTAAAAGCAAATGACGTCAAAACCGGAAGTGATATTGAAATTTTGAAATACTGTTTTGTTTGCCATAACAATGTCTATAATCCTGTAAATTTTCAGATCAATCAAAATAAAATTGTGAAAGTTGAAAAAGGGTAAAAAAATAAGTTCCAAAATTCAACATCAAAAGTCAAAATTCGAGTGTTTTGAAATATTTATCAATTAGACAAGCCATAAATGAGCTAAACAAAAAAAGTTACTTCGAAATCAGTTGAAAACTGTAGGTTAAATTGATAAAGATAGTGGACCACGGCCATATACGCCTAACGAAAAAGTCGAAGATGGAAAAAATTTAATCAGGAGAAAACTAAACTTTCTCAAACCTTTCGATTTAGGTCCAATAACATCCATTTTAAGTTCCATCAAAATCGGTTGAAAACTAAGAGAGTAATAGCATATTTAAGATTTGGGGCAAGGGCAATAACTCTGCTTGTAACGATCGAAAATAGCTCAAATTCGAACTTGATCTTCGTTTTCTGAATATATATACACATATCAAATTTTATTTGATTCCGTCAAAAACTCTAGTTTTTAGAGCGTTTACAAGCAAATGTTGATGGTCAGACCAACAGATTTGGGGCAAGGGCAATAACTCTGCTTCTAACGATCGAAAATAGCTCAAATTCGAACTTGATCTTCTTTTTATGAATATGTATACACATATCAAATTTCATTTGATTCCGTCAAAAACTCTAGTTTTTAGAGCGTTTACAAGCAAATGTTGATGGACGGACTGACGGATTTGGGGCAAGGGCAATAACTCTGCTTCTAACGATCGAAAATAGCTCAAATTCGAACTTGATCTTCGTTTTATGAATATGTATACACATATCAAATTTCATTTGATTTCCGTCAAAAACTCTTGTTTTTAGAGCGTTTACGAGCAAATGTTGACGGACGGACCGACGGACGGACGGACGGACAGGGGTGACTACAATATACGTCCTCATAGAGAGATGAGGGCGTATAAAAACCTAAAATATGCTTTTTGTCATACATCATTTCCAGTTGGTCAAAAGTGCATCATTTTGCATTCATCTCACAACGAGCACCTTTATTTTATAAGAAATCGTGTCAGATTAAGCGTGACAAGTCCCCTTCATAACGAAATAGCAAGACCAGAAAATGAAAAAAAAACAAAACAAAAAGGCCTTTGCAAAACAATGCAGTGAATCGAATGCACTGCAATAATGAAATAAAAAAAAAGTCCCATCAAAATCAGTTGAAAAACAGAGGTGAAAATGGTAGAAATCTTAAAAATTTTTTTTTGTTATATGTCATTTCCGGTTAGACAAAAAACCGTCATTTTACATTCACGCAACACCTTGCAGTTAGTTAAAGTAGGAAAACATCTGAGATATTGTGTGGCATGTTCCCTTCATACAGAAATAGCGTGACCAGAAGTAGACAAAAAAAAGTCATTTTGAAAACAAAGCAGTGCGTTCACTAGAACACACTGCAATTTAAAGCAAACAATGACTGATGCATTATTTGTTTCCTTTAAAAATGCCACAACCTTCTCATAAAGAAATAAAGAGAGGGTTGCAAAAAAATAAATAATGAAGCACGGTATTGCCAAGATCTCAAAGGTATGAAATGCTTGCAGAATGTGTTTCACTATCAGGTTGTAACATACCATGTCTTGTTTACAATAAAGATAGTGGACCACGGCCAAATACGCCTAACGAAAAAGTCTTAAATTTAATTAGGAGTAAACTAAACTTTCTCAAACCTTTCGATTTAGGTCCAATAACATCCATTTAAAGTTTTATCAAAATCGGTTGAAAACTAAGAGAGTAATAGCATATTTAAGATTTGGGGCAAGGGCAATAACTCTGCTTCTAACGATCGAAAATAGTTCAAATTCGAACTTGATCTTCGTTTTATGAATATGTATACACATATCAAATTTAATTTGATTCCGTCAAAAACTCTAGTTTTTAGAGCGTTTACAAGCAAATGTTGACCGACGGACCGACGGAAGGACGGACGGACAGGGGTGCCGACAATATACGTCCTCATAGAGAGATGAGGGCGTATAAAAATAATATATTGTTATCATTGTCTGTGCATTACAAACATTGTAGCCTACATGTAAAATTTGCAGGTGGCAAGTAAAAAATATTTTGACCTGTATATGTACATGTGGTTGATCTTTATCTCTATGTTTACCAGTTCTTGCCAGGCAAGGTAACATACGCCCACTGGCAGATTTCGGAAATGATCATATTTCAATTAACGATAATACAAATTTTAATATATCAAAAGATTAAAAAGTCAAGGGCAATAACTCAAAAACTGTTCATAAACTGTAGTCTCTAGAGTGCTCACAAACTAAATTTGACGCGTTTTTACAAAGTCAAGGGCAAAAACTGTTAATCGAAAATACGTCAAATTCGAACTTGACCAACATCATATCAATCCAAGATCAAACCAAGTTTCATTAAAATCAGATGAAAACTGTCGTCTCTATAGTGCTCACAAGAAATGTTGACGGACGGACGGATAGGGGCAATGACAATATACGACCACATATTCATATTCATGTGGGCGTATAAAAAGGTAATTTAAGTATTTAATGAGAATGATGTCAGTTAAAAGTGGATGTTAAATTCAGCATCATGAAGTTCAAACTTATTTAACATCTCAACATTCAGCATGTGAATTCCAGGTTAAAAACAATAATATCTATTTAATAATAAAACAGTACTTACTGATTGATTAGATTTTGTCTTCTGGTTTAACAAACAGTATGGTGATGAGATTAGAATTTTCTTGTGTGTTCTGCGTTCAAAACTGTAGCGAGGTCTTTTTTCTCCACGGGTTCTCATTTCACTAGGGGGAGGTAAATGATGGATGTACTTCCTCTTTAAACGCATTGATGCTTTAACTGGTTTTAATAGAGATTTGTGTTTAGATTCTATAGTACTAGTACTATCAACTGTTTGTGAGTCACTGTCTACACTAACTTTATCATCTTCATCATCACCTTCTAAACAACCACCTCGTGGTGCAATTATAGTTATCTTCTTTCTTAATTTATTACTCCTTTTACCATCTATCATACTAGTTAGTGTACTTGGTGGTCTTCCAACTTTCTTTTTCTTTTTACCATAATAATATGCTAAAAATATTCATGTAAATGTTTTATTGACATAATTATTTTTTGTTCAACACTTAAATTAAATCTAAATTTAAAATGTTCAACTTACTGTATTTAGTTTTTGTTAGTTGGGCACAATTTTCTGGACATTGATCATCTATAAAATGTGGACTTATTAAATTTGGACAACATTCTAGTTTGATGCAGATTTGACGACAAAAATCTTCTAGTTGACCATTAATTCTACAAATCTCTACTACAGCTCGGTAACTTTTACCCTTATATCTGAAATTATACAAGTTCACTGGTTATAATACAATAATAATACTCTTTTTCTACAATATCTATATCTCACAATAAATAGTGTAAAGATTATAAAGGGGCAAAAAATATTCTATATTACACATCAAAACATTTTAAAAGATGCCATTTACTATGTATAATTCAACATAATAGAGTTTCAACCCTTTAAATTATGATTAGAGGCCACAATTTGTATCTGATCTTAGGTGTTTAGGTTTATATCCACAAGATTTTAAACAAATTTGAATTTTGTATGCTTCAACCATATCATAAACAAGTGGTTGCCTAGCAATATACGCCCACTTACACTACATAAATTGTCAATATATCAAGGAATGTTACTATCTTAATTTTTGTTGGATGGTGTTCAGATTTGAATTCATCCAATATCTTGTTAATATAAAGCATCTAATTTCATAACTAATAAAACTCTGTAAATATTTGTCGAAGCGATTCAGAATTCAAACTTGTCCAAGATTTTATGGATATTATCCTACACACAAAAGTTTATTAAATTCCTACCACAACTGTGGTCTCTATCATGTTCACAAGTCATTTTTAACATATTTTAGGTGTAAAACACCGTAAATATTTGTTGAATCGATCCGGAATTCGAACTTGTCCAAGATCTTAGAGATATAATCCTACACACAAAATTTTATTCAAATCAAACCAAAACTGTGGTCTCTATTGCGTTCACAAGCCATTTTTAACACATTTTGGGTGTTAAACTCCGTGAATTTTTGTCGAATCGAACCCAAATTCGAACTTGTCTGAGATCTTTTGAAAATAAAACCTACACATAAAATTGTATTCAAATTCAAGCAAAACTGTGGTCTCTATTGCGTTCACAAGCCATTTTTAAAACTCCGTGAATTTTTGTCGAATCGAACCCAAATTCGAACTTGTCCGAGATCTTATGAATATAATCCTACATACAAAATTTGATTCAAATCCAACCGAAACTGTGGTCTCTATTGTGTTCACAAGCCAATTGTGGACAGACAGACAGACGGACGGGGGCGACGGCAATATACGACCACATTTCAATGTGGGCGTATAAAAATGATAAATGTGGCTTGTGAATGCTATAGATGTCATAGTTTTGTTTGAGAGTTTTATCAAATTTGAATTCAGACATGAATCAATAAATGATAGCAGTTTCAAACGGACCAGTAACAAAGTAAGTGGGCATATGTTGTGTACAGAAAAATTGGCGAATCCTTAAAAAGTTTTCTGTGCAGAATTTGGTAATGAATTTTGTCCCTATATGTTCCTTATGATTATGGCACTGTAACTGGGGTGAAGTTATTACGGTTATCATACAAGATAGCTTGCCAGGCAAAGTAATATATGCCCACTGGCAGCTTTGACTTTAAACAAATATATTTGACAGTTACAGGAAAAAATATTCAACCTTCAGTCATGCACCTCTTTTGATTTTTTTTGTGATAATACTGAACAATATTATCAAAATCCATCAAGGATGATGTATTCTAGAGTGTTTACGAGCCAAAAATTTAATGCATTTTCAAGAACAAAGAAAATAATTCACAGTAAATATTTTTCGATTTTGCTGATTTTCCATAAGGTTTATCCTTGGGTGGTAATAAACATCATCAGAGAGTTTCTTCAAAATCCATTAAGAATTGTGCCATGTAGAGTGTTCACGAGCAATTGTGGACGGGTGGACGGACGGACTGAAATGGGTGACGTCAATATACGCTCCACCATTTCATATGGGCGTATAAAAATTATCAATACTCACTTGGCTTTTAAATGTTGTTGATGCATTGATGGATTAGGTGGTCCATCAAGTTGGAGTTCTCTCAAAACACGACATGATTTATAAGCAACATTAATAAACATTGATAAGACTTCTTTCATAACCAAAACTATTGGACCAGGGCCAACACATCTTGGAAGTTCAGCAATTCGAAATTTACTCAAATACGGTCCAGAAAAACATTTATGATTGAAATATATTTTAGGACACCATGTATCACCTGTTTAAAAGAAGGTAATAAAAACAAATATACACCTTGAAACTATACATATATTTAAAGATAGTGGACCACAGCCATATACGCCCACCAATGGCATGCAGATGGTAAAAAGGAAAAATATTTTGAAGATATTCGACCACTGCTTAGCAAAATTCTATTTTCAAAGCTTTGTGATTTCAGGTTCGATTTAGGTCCAATAACAAAATTAGTTGAAAACTAAGAGAGTAATAGTATATTCAAAATTTTGGGGCAAGGGCAATAACTCTGATTCTAAAGGTCGAAAATAGCTCAAATTTGAACTTGATCATTGTTTTGTGAATATGTATACATATACCGAATTTCATTTGATTCCATCAAAAAATATAATTTAAACAATATACGTCCACATAGAGAGATGTGGGCGTATAAAAATAGAATAGAAAAATGTGTCAATCAAAATGTTATTAAAAGAAATGATATTATTGTTATCCTCAATATAAATTACCTACACAGAGAGTTGATACAATAGTAACAATACCAAAGTATTGGATGCATGAACAGTGTTACTAATGTCATACAGAGAAAATCATCAGTTAACACTTACTTTCAGTTTCACCTTGTTTAATTTTAGCATACATCCCACCATCATCTTTACTACTTCGTAATGGTCGTCTGTAATTAACAATGTCAGTCATGTATATTAAAGAGATGGTTAGGAGGTTTACTAAAATAAATTAGTTGACATTAATAGCTTCAATCAACACCATTCCTATTTTCAATCAACAATTCCACTTACTCTCTGGCCACATTAAGGTCTGAATTGAATTTTTCTCTCATGTCACAAATATTCAAAGTATGATTATCAATTGCATGCCATGTGTCTTAGAATGCCTTTGGGTCCATGAAAATATATGGTTTGAAAATTTTCAATATGAAATAAATGCACTTTCCTCCTAGAAATTTCATGTGAAAATGACTTACATTTTTGACTGAAATTTCCCCTCTGTAAAATCATGTTTCCAAATAGATATTTTGTTAATAGTTGTCATTTTCATCAACCAAAAGACAATCTAAGACTCTCAGAACTAATTTTAAGTAAATATTTCAATTCATTAAAAAATAATGGGAAAAACGCGATTCTGAGCTCATTGTGAGAGTAAACTAAGTATTTGATGACGTTATGCTTGTATCACAGGAGACCTTCGTTGGTGTGACATCATCTATTCACAATGTATGGCCCTGTGAAAAAATCCTCCATAACACAATATATTGGTTGAATATTGTACTGCCAATTAGATAGATAATTTATAGATGGGCAGGTAGACATGTAGACCATTAGACAGTTCAAACTACATGGTCAACTTACTCTGGTTGTACAACAGCAACTCTTTTACATCTAGTTGTATTTAAGCCAGTCTTTCTTGGTGGTTTAAGCTGATAACCATTACTCTCACACCAACCAACAGGAAATAAATTATGAGAATAAACATCTTCTACATGACTGGCAACCATTCTCATACTGTTATCAAGATGAACCCACATTAGATGACCAACAATCTTAGTTATAGTAGCAGCACAAATCTGATTGGCATTTTCTCTACTCACAGCTTCCAACTTCATTCCCTTTTCAAATTCATGATCTTCATCATCCTACAGATGAAACAAACAATTCAGAATAGCTGTTAATATCTTCATAATCATCTGAGGTGGCTACATAACCAAACCTCAACTCCAGTATCAGCACTGCACTGATGAGGCCCAGAAGGCTGAAACAGTGCTGTTTGCAGTTAATTCTACTGTATATAACAGTAATGTTCATATTCATGACTCAAAGTCTTGTGATACACATACGAAATATGGGTGGGATAGAATCAGTTATCATGATTTAGTTAGACTATATATTTTTATGATTCAATGTAAATCTGATAGTATTTAATTATTTAAAGGGACAGTCTGAATTTCTTTTAGGTCAAAAATTTTTTTTGCTCAAATTTGAGAAAAAATTACACCAAAATCTGTAACTATGTGCCCTTTAATGTATCTGAAAGTTTTAACTAAAAAAATCCAGCCGTTAATTTTAAAACGCTAAAAACATGCTAATTTTTTTAAAAACCTTTGTTTTTTGGACGCTGATAGGAAACTACTGAACGGATTTGAGTAAAATAAACGCCTAATGGTAGAGAAATGTCCTTGTGTATTTTAAAGGTGTCAGCTAGAAATATTGAGCCATTTTAAGGGCAAACACCAAAACTAGGTCAAATTATTTAATAAACAATAAGTACTCCCTGTTTGTAATTAACCCTTTAAAACCAAATTCAGTTTGATCAAGAAGATATAGAGATACAATAATGTTGTATAATGATATATGTTGTATAATGATATATGTTGTATAATGATATATGTTGTATAACGATATATGTTGTATAACGATATATGTTGTATAACGATATATGTTGTATAATGATATATGTTGTATAATGATATATGTTGTATAATGATATATGTTGTATAATGATATATGTTGTATAATGATATATGTTGTATAACGATATATGTTGTATAACGATATATGTTGTATAACGATATATGTTGTATAATGATATATGTTGTATAATGATATATGTTGTATAATGATATATGTTGTATGATGATATATGTTGTATGATGATATATGTTGTATGATGATATATGTTGTATGATAATATATGTTGTATGATGATATATGTTGTATAATGATATATGTTGTATAATAATATATGTTGTATAATGATATATGTTGTATAATGATATATGTTGTATAATGATATATGTTGTATAATGATATATGTTGTATAATGATATATGTTGTATAATAATATATGTTGTATAATGATATATGTTGTATAATGATATATGTTGTATAATGATATATGTTGTATAATGAGATATGTTGTATAATAATATATGTTGTATAATGAGATATGTTGTATAATAATATATGTTGTATAATAATATATGTTGTATAATAATATATGTTGTATAATAATATATGTTGTATAATGAAATATGTTGTATAATGATATATGTTGTATAATAATATATGTTGTATGATAATATATGTTGTATAATGATATATGTTGTATAATGATATATGTTGTATAATGATATATGTTGTATGATAATATATGTTGTATGATAATATATGTTGTATGATGATATATGTTGTATAATAATATATGTTGTATAATAATATATGTTGTATAATGATATATGTTGTATAATAATATATGTTGTATAATGATATATGTTGTATAATGATATATGTTGTATAATGATATATGTTGTATAATGATATATGTTGTATAATGATATATGTTGTATAATGATATATGTTGTATAATGATATATGTTGTATAATGATATATGTTGTATAATGATATATGTTGTATAATGATATATGTTGTATAACGATATATGTTGTATAATGATATATGTTGTATAATAATATATGTTGTATAATAATATATGTTGTATAACGATATATGTTGTATAATAATATATGTTGTATAATGATATATGTTGTATAATGATATATGTTGTATAATAATATATGTTGTATAATGATATATGTTGTATAATAATATATGTTGTATAATAATATATGTTGTATAATGATATATGTTGTATAATGATATATGTTGTATAATGATATATGTTGTATAATGATATATGTTGTATAATAATATATGTTGTATAATGATATATGTTGTATAATAATATATGTTGTATAATAATATATGTTGTATAATGATATATGTTGTATAATAATATATGTTGTATAATGATATATGTTGTATAATGAGATATGTTGTATAATAATATATGTTGTATAATAATATATGTTGTATAATAATATATGTTGTATAATGAAATATGTTGTATAATGATATATGTTGTATAATAATATATGTTGTATGATAATATATGTTGTATAATGATATATGTTGTATAATAATATATGTTGTATGATAATATATGTTGTATGATAATATATGTTGTATAATGTTATATGATAAGATATGTTGTATAATAATATATGTTGTATGATAATATATGTTGTATGATAATATATGTTGTATAATGTTATATGATAAGATATGTTGTATAATAATATATGTTGTATGATAATATATGTTGTATGATAATATATGTTGTATGATAATATATGTTGTATAACGATATATGTTGTATAATGATATATGTTGTATGATAATATATGTTGTATAATGATATATGTTGTATAATAATATATGTTGTATAATGATATATGTTGTATAATAATATATGTTGTATAATAATATATGTTGTATAATGATATATGTTGTATAATGATATATGTTGTATAATGATATATGTTGTATAATGATATATGTTGTATAATAATATATGTTGTATAATGATATATGTTGTATAATAATATATGTTGTATAATAATATATGTTGTATAATGATATATGTTGTATAATAATATATGTTGTATAATGATATATGTTGTATAATGAGATATGTTGTATAATAATATATGTTGTATAATAATATATGTTGTATAATAATATATGTTGTATAATGAAATATGTTGTATAATGATATATGTTGTATAATAATATATGTTGTATGATAATATATGTTGTATAATGATATATGTTGTATAATAATATATGTTGTATGATAATATATGTTGTATGATAATATATGTTGTATAATGTTATATGATAAGATATGTTGTATAATAATATATGTTGTATGATAATATATGTTGTATGATAATATATGTTGTATAATGATATATGTTATATGATAAGATATGTTGTATAATAATATATGTTGTAGAATAATATATGTTGTAGAATAATATATGTTGTATAATAATATATTGTAAAATAATGTTGTTGTATTAAAACAGAAATCCATAACAAACCTGTTCATTTATGAGAGTAAAACAAGATTCTGCAGCAGAAACAGCCTCGTTATCATTCAAATATTCTGACCAATTGAATTCAGGTTTATCATAACCTGTCAAATACAGTTAATATAGTTTCATATAATATTGGCATGAATCAAGATGAATAGATTAGTCGCTGATGTAAGTTGGAGAGTCCAACATGTTAAAAAGCCCTAAATAGTTGGAAATTGAAGAAGATAATGCTGCTGTCCAGGCAAAATTTCCATTATTGCACACTGCATTGCATCAGCCCAATCAGATGTAGAATGTAAAACTAAATACTTTCCATTTTATATCATTTAAGCCAATATGTGACTTGTGTTTTTCTGTTTTTGGACCTAAAGAACTGTTCACACTTACCTCTTGGAAATGATATCTTGATTCCCTTCCATTGACACCAGTGCATGGGAAAAATAGTAGATATATTACTATACGCTGCAAACTGAATTTTTTTTTTATTTTCAGTGTCAGTACTGACATCATCAAGTTCCACAATAAAATAATATTCATCTAGAATTTCTACTACAGTAGCTGGAAAGATTTGGTTTCTTGTGACTGGATGTAAAGCTTCCAATTTCATTCCCTTTTCAAATTTGTGAGGTACAATTTCTTTTTGGTCCTACAAAATTATAATAATTTTATTTGTATAATTTTAATTGCAATGTATGTCCTGTAACAAAAACATTCACTGGAACAAGAGATACTCAGTCTTCTAAACTGTCTAGACACTGAATAATGTTCATTTCCAATGCATGGTAAAACCATAAGCATATACATACAGGTAGCTTGGTTTAAATAAGGCAAGTTACTGAGGCTCTTTTAAAAGCAATTTTTTCAAACTTTGAATCAACATAGGTCTTAGTTAAATTTCTTAATGAAAGATAGCTTGCTACGAAAGGTAACATACACCTGCTTTGTTTGAATTAGAGAATATATTGTAGAAATTGAAAGTATGTTATATATAAGAACAAGAGCAATACTTTAAAATTGCTTTGCGTTTCAATTGGTTTCATCCTAACATGAAAATACCTAATTTCACTATTCACCAAGTTCCGTCAAAATCTGTGCCTTTTAAATTGCTTTAATTGCCCAAAGACCTTGGAATTTTCTTAGCTTTGATGTCTTCCTGAATCATTCAAAAGATACTAACGTCAGCCGAATGTCGCATGCCGGTCTCGAGAGATGCCACCCGGCCAGGGTTTGCCCTAGACATTAAATTTTGAGGGTCACCATAACCCCTTGCTTTTCAAATTAGGAGTCATTTGTATTTTTTGGGGGTCAAACAAGCAGATATTTTAAACCAAAAATTTACTTAATTAATGAAAAGTGGTCCGAGTCGGTTGTGAGAAAAAAAAGTGGTCCAATTTGGTATTGGTCCGAGTCTGTAATGGTCTGCGCACTCTCAATTCCCAAACAACAAATGTTAACTTTAAAACAATTGCGTATAAAAGGTTGTTTCAATTTAATTATGTATAACCAATTAAATCAATTGAGCCGATTTATATTACAATAGAAGTGAAACCGTATCAGTTCTATCATTTGTTTCATAATATTAATATCCCTTTTCAAACAACACTAATTCTCGATCCATTGTTCATTGTTTTGGCGACAATTTTCTTATCACGAAAACCCAGTCATACAGCATAATAATTATTTATACAGCAGCTTTTAATCGCTGTTCATTTATTTTATTGAAATATATAATATGTTTAAATTAGAGATAATCATAGATAAAACATTTTTTTTCGATCATCAGGATTCGGAAATTGATATCAAGAAATATTATGGACAGGAAATGGCTTTCATTCAATGAGCGCATGGTTGGTAGTCAAAGCATATTTCGGTACTTAAAAGTCAAATAGGATCAGCTTCAAATACTTTACAGAAATTCCATTGGTTTAAATTATAGTCGTGATTATCAAACAACACAAATAGGTAACAACATTTTTAGTCTTGATAACCGTCCATACTAAACTATTAATAGAAAATAGTGATGCCCCATCGTAATACGCCCACTTTTGTAATGGCAGCCAAGTCGTCCGGGAGGTCGACAAGAACTATCAGTAAATGAAACATCTGTCGAAAACCATGCCATCAAGAATGTTTAAAAAATTGAACGATTTTTGAGTGTTTACAACAACAAGTTAACAAGGGCAATAACCCATGAAATATTTTTCAATTCTTCCAATTTTCAATAGGGTTCATCCTGGAGTGATTATGAACAATCATACCAAGTTTCTTCAAAATCCATCAAGGAACAAGCTCTCTATCATGTCCACAACATATTTTCAAAAGCAAGGGCAATAACCTATGAAATATTTTTTGATTTTTCTGATTTTCAATAGGGTTCATCCTTGGGTGATTATGAACACTCACAGCAAGTTTCATCAAAATCCATTAAGAAACCAGCTCTCTAGGGTGTCCACAACATATTTTCAAAAGCAAGGGCAATAACCCATGAAATAGTTTTCCACATTAATGTGTGGGCGTATAAAAAGTAAATAGAAACTCTTTTTGAAAATTAATTTCCTTCGAGAAAAATAGCGATGCCCCATCGTAATACGCCCACTTTTGTAATGGCAGCCAAGTCGTCCGGGAGGTCGACAAGAACTATCAGTAAATGAAACATCTTTCGAAAACCGTGCCATCAAGAATGTTTACAAAATTGAACGATTTTTTTAGTGTTTACAACTACAAGTTAACAAGGGCAATTACCCATGAATATTTTTTAATTAATCTGATTTTCAATAGGGTTCATTCTTGGGTGATTATGAACACTCATACCAAGTCTCATCAAAATCCATCAAGAAACCAGCTCTCTATCGTGTCCACAACATATTTTCGAAAGCAAGGGCAATAACCCATGAAATATTTTTCGATTAGTCTGATTTTCAATAGGGTTCATCCTTGGGTGCTTATGAACACTCACAGCAAGTTTCATCAAAATCCATCAAGAAACCAGCTCTCTATCGTGTCCACAACTTTGTTTAAAGCTGAAAAATTAACGCGTTTTAAAGAACAAGGGCAATAACTCATCAAATTTTTTTCGATGTTTCTGATTTTTAATAGGGTTTAACCCAAGGTCAATACAAACACTCATACCAAGTTTCATCAAAATCCATCCAGAAATCAGCTCTCTATCGTGTCCACAACGTATTTTCAAAAGCAAGGGCAATAACCCATGATATATTTTTCGATTTGTCTGATTTTCAATAGGGTTTATCCTTTGGTGTTTATGAACATTCACAGCAAGTTTCATCAAAATCCATCAAGAAACCAGCTCTCTATCGTGTCCACAATTTTGAGAGTGTAACGGCTGAAAAATTAACGTGTTTTAAAGAACAAGGGCAATAACTCATAAAATATTTTTTCGATGTTTCTGATATTCAATAGGGTTTATCCTAATGTCAATACAAACACTCATACCAAGTTTCATCAAAATCCATCAAGAAACCAGCTCTCTATGGTGTCCACAAGATATTTTCAAAACAAGGGCAATAACCCATGAAATCTTTTTCGATTCGTCTGATTTTCAATAGGCTTCATCCTTGGGTGATAACAAACACTCACAGCAAGTTTCATCAAAATCCATCAAGAAACCAGCTCTCTATCGTGTCCACAACAATTGTGGACAGACAGACGGACAGACAGACGGACAGACAGGGGCGACTACAATATACGCCCACATTAATGTGTGCTTTAAAAAATTAAACTTCTGTCAACATAAAACCATTTATTTCTCCAACGTTTCATGTGTATATAAACACACTTCCTCAGGGAACCAATACAATTAAAAAAACAAAATGACTGTTGAAAAAATGACGTCATAAGAATTATGACGTCTTGGTTACTCAAACAACTATCTACAAAGTGAAGTCATAAGTGTATGATGTAAAAAGGTAAAGTATGACGTCATTAAGCCAGAAAAAATGTGATGTCATTTAGGAGTTAAAATGTGGAATCATTAAATTAATAAAATCTCAGTAAATCAGTATAATCAAAGGTTAATGCATTACTTAGAAAAGTTTTTCATAGTATCAGGATTGTATTCATTTAATCCTCTAGGCCAAAGTGTATCAAGTTTATGAATCCACATGGATTCAGCAAGGTCTAATTTTCTTTTATCATTATTGAAAATTTTCTGTAGAACAGTGGTTTTGAAATAATGTCCAGGTATGTTAAAATGAGGTGCTACTCTAGGAGCTTTACCTGCTTTGTTTAGTTTTATGTTTGACCTGTGCTTGTTAAGTCTAATACTGAAAGGGGTGATAGTTTGTCCAACATATTGCATATTACAGCAAGAACAGGTCAAACAATAAACTACAAATGAAGAATCACATGAAACATTGTCTTTGATGAAAAATTTCTTAGAGTCTTTGTTTTTTATGAAATTAGTTGTTTCTATAGTGTCACATGCTTTACAAGGTGGTCTTTTTCTGTTACAAGGTTTACATCCCCAGGTTTGTTGGTCTCTATCTTGGATAGTTCTTATCTTGTTCATTTTCAAAATGTTGCCAATGGTTCTATTTCTTTTTTCAGCTATTATTATTTTCTTAGATTCTTTTATTTTTTTCATTCTTGTACTGGTGTCTAAGATGGTATTATCTTGTATTAATTTTCGTAAATTAGGTTGTCTTGGATCATAAGTTGTTACCCATGGTATTATATTTCTATCTTCTCTTTTGTTATAGTTTAATGTGTCTGCTCTGTTCATCTTTCTAACTTTATCAAAAGCTTTAGTTATAAATTTCTTCTTATATCCACAATTCCGTAAATATGTAGAAAAATTGTTTAAATTAGATTCAAACCATTTATGTTTACTGCATATTCTTTTAATACGTAGGGCTCCACTGTAAGGGATTGATTTAAAGATGTGTTTTGGGTGGCAGCTTGTGGGTGGAAGATAACTATGACTGTCAGTAGGTTTACTATACAGATTGGTTTCAATTCTTTCTCCTTCTCTTATGACGTTAACATCTAAAAATGGAACTGATTTTTCATGTATATTCATAGTGAATTTTATAGTTGGATGTTGAAGGTTTAAGTTTTCAAGAAAATTGTTGCAGTTCTCAAGTGATGAGGAAGATAAAGCCCAAATGTCATCAATAAAGCGAAAGTTAATATCAGGTTTATTAGGTAGAGGTTTCCAAAATTTGTTCATCCATGAGGTCATAAATATATTGGCATAGGTGACTGCAAATGGCGTGCCCATAGCTGTTCCTGAAATCTGTTTATAAAATTTATCATCAAATGTGAACACATTATTATGTAAAACAAACCTTGAAAGATTCAAAATTGCTTCTATTTCGTCATCGTCATCAATAATTCCGGTTTCTAATATGGCCTGTTGTACTGCCTGTATTCCTTCGTCTATGGGTATATTAGGATATAAGCTAATTACATCAAAGGTGAGAAGGTATTGAAATGGTGTTGGGTCTAAATTGAAAGTTTGAATTTTCTGTAAAAAGTGTGTTGTATCTTGGACTAGTTCCTTACAGTATGCTTCTGCTACGGGTTTCAGTTTCCAGTCTAGCCAGCATGATGCCTTCTTGGTTGGTGCAGTCATCTGGCTACAAATAGGTCTACCTGGTGGAATTTTAGTTGCTTCATTAGTTTTATGTACCTTTCCAACAATGTAAAATTCAGCTGGTTTCTTAACAGGGCGATTTAGAATAGCTTTTTTATCTGTGTCAGGTATCTTCAATGTATTAACTAAATTATTTAAATTTTGATCGACGGAATCAGACAAATCACTAGGAGTCTCTATGTAAACTTTTCTGTCATTTAGATGTTTCATACTTTCTGATAAATAGTCCTTTTTATCCCAAACTACAATACCCCTTCCCTTATCAGTCTTTCCTATGACTATGTTGGTATCATCTCGTAATGATTTTAAAGCAGTTCTTTCGTCAGATGTTAGGTTATCTTTAGTTCTAAATTCAGAATGATCTTTCATTTGGCGATATTGAAGTGTACAATACAATTCTAAAGCTTCATCTCGTCCTGTAGGAGGTGTCCAGTTACTTTTAATATATAATGAAGGCGGTGATTCTTCATTTGTAGTTTATTGTTTGACCTGTTCTTGCTGTAATATGCAATATGTTGGACAAACTATCACCCCTTTCAGTATTAGACTTAACAAGCACAGGTCAAACATAAAACTAAACAAAGCAGGTAAAGCTCCTAGAGTAGCACCTCATTTTAACATACCTGGACATTATTTCAAAACCACTGTTCTACAGAAAATTTTCAATAATGATAAAAGAAAATTAGACCTTGCTGAATCCATGTGGATTCATAAACTTGATACACTTTGGCCTAGAGGATTAAATGAATACAATCCTGATACTATGAAAAACTTTTCTAAGTAATGCATTAACCTTTGATTATACTGATTTACTGAGATTTTATTAATTTAATGATTCCACATTTTAACTCCTAAATGACATCACATTTTTTCTGGCTTAATGACGTCATACTTTACCTTTTTACATCATACACTTATGACTTCACTTTGTAGATAGTTGTTTGAGTAACCAAGACGTCATAATTCTTATGACGTCATTTTTTCAACAGTCATTTTGTTTTTTTAATTGTATTGGTTCCCTGAGGAAGTGTGTTTATATACACATGAAACGTTGGAGAAATAAATGGTTTTATGTTGACAGAAGTTTAATTTTTTAAAGCCTCATATCTTCATCCTGTCAAAGCATCATAGTTTTTTACAACTGAGATCACCATTAATAATCATCTTCATGATTGGTTTTGTTCAACTGTCACTTTTATTTGGAATTTACACACTTATTGTTGGACTAGCATCTACCACAAGATCACCAGACATGAAAGAACTAACCTCCACAAGAAAAGAAGCAAGAAGACTAATTCTGAGTGAAGAACATCTATCATTTGCAGTGAAGTGTAAAGAAGAAAGTATTTTTCCTAAATGTTTGAGCATCAAACTGGACCCACCATCAGGAAATAGTGATCAGTCATTAAATGAGAAGTGGAAAGGAATTTTAAATCAAACTTCAAAGGTACTAAATAATCTATCTATTGATATTTACGAAAAAAAGGTCAGTCAAAGTAAAATTAATTTTCATACAGCTGTTGAAATCCTAGAAACTAAATTGTCACAAGACGATTTCAAAAAAGAAATCTCCAAAATTGAAGTTGGTTGTAAAAAATTGAGAAAAAATGTAAAACGTACCCATGATGATAAATTGAAAAGACTATCTGAGAGCTCGCAAATCAAATTCATACCCCTAAAATTGAACCACCAAAAAAAAGATTCATCTCTTAGAAGGCCTGATCAAATTCCTGTTGACTTACAATCTAAGAAAAAGAAAGGCAAGAACCGAAGATTTAAACGCCATAAAATTAAACCAGAGGAAGATCTGATTAAAAAAGACTTTATATTTAACATAAGTTCACGAACCATTTCAGAATCAGAAACTAATTTACTTTGTAAAGGACTTTCATTTTGCCCTGTACCCCCTAAGTACGACCACCTAAGAGAACTTGAGGACCTGCGGGCATTTCAAAGACGATTAAGACTTAGTGAATTTTTCTTTGAAGAAAATGACAACTCACAACAAACTAAACCTATCCTTCCGCCTTCATTATATATTAAAAGTAACTGGACACCTCCTACAGGACGAGATGAAGCTTTAGAATTGTATTGTACACTTCAATATCGCCAAATGAAAGATCATTCTGAATTTAGAACTAAAGATAACCTAACATCTGACGAAAGAACTGCTTTAAAATCATTACGAGATGATACCAACATAGTCATAGGAAAGACTGATAAGGGAAGGGGTATTGTAGTTTGGGATAAAAAGGACTATTTATCAGAAAGTATGAAACATCTAAATGACAGAAAAGTTTACATAGAGACTCCTAGTGATTTGTCTGATTCCGTCGATCAAAATTTAAATAATTTAGTTAATACATTGAAGATACCTGACACAGATAAAAAAGCTATTCTAAATCGCCCTGTTAAGAAACCAGCTGAATTTTACATTGTTGGAAAGGTACATAAAACTAATGAAGCAACTAAAATTCCACCAGGTAGACCTATTTGTAGCCAGATGACTGCACCAACCAAGAAGGCATCATGCTGGCTAGACTGGAAACTGAAACCCGTAGCAGAAGCATACTGTAAGGAACTAGTCCAAGATACAACACACTTTTTACAGAAAATTCAAACTTTCAATTTAGACCCAACACCATTTCAATACCTTCTCACCTTTGATGTAATTAGCTTATATCCTAATATACCCATAGACGAAGGAATACAGGCAGTACAACAGGCCATATTAGAAACCGGAATTATTGATGACGATGACGAAATAGAAGCAATTTTGAATCTTTCAAGGTTTGTTTTACATAATAATGTGTTCACATTTGATGATAAATTTTATAAACAGATTTCAGGAACAGCTATGGGCACGCCATTTGCAGTCACCTATGCCAATATATTTATGACCTCATGGATGAACAAGTTTTGGAAACCTCTACCTAATAAACCTGATATTAACTTTCGCTTTATTGATGACATTTGGGCTTTATCTTCCTCATCACTTGAGAACTGCAACAATTTTCTTGAAAACTTAAACCTTCAACATCCAACTATAAAATTCACTATGAATATACATGAAAAATCAGTTCCATTTTTAGATGTTAACGTCATAAGAGAAGGAGAAAGAATTGAAACCAATCTGTATAGTAAACCTACTGACAGTCATAGTTATCTTCCACCCACAAGCTGCCACCCAAAACACATCTTTAAATCAATCCCTTACAGTGGAGCCCTACGTATTAAAAGAATATGCAGTAAACATAAATGGTTTGAATCTAATTTAAACAATTTTTCTACATATTTACGGAATTGTGGATATAAGAAGAAATTTATAACTAAAGCTTTTGATAAAGTTAGAAAGATGAACAGAGAAGACACATTAATCTATAACAAAAGAGAAGATAGAAATATAATACCATGGGTAACAACTTATGATCCAAGACAACCTAATTTACGAAAATTAATACAAGATAATACCATCTTAGACACCAGTACAAGAATGAAAAAAATAAAAGAATCTAAGAAAATAATAATAGCTGAAAAAAGAAATAGAACCATTGGCAACATTTTGAAAATGAACAAGATCAGAACTATCCAAGACAGAGACCAACAAACCTGGGGATGTAAACCTTGTAACAGAAAAAGACCACCTTGTAAAGCATGTGACACTATAGAAACAACTAATTTCATAAAAAACAAAGACTCTAAGAAATTTTTCATCAAAGACAATGTTTCATGTGATTCTTCATTTGTAGTTTATTGTTTGACCTGTTCTTGCTGTAATATGCAATATGTTGGACAAACTATCACCCCTTTCAGTATTAGACTTAACAAGCACAGGTCAAACATAAAACTAAACAAAGCAGGTAAAGCTCCTAGAGTAGCACCTCATTTTAACATACCTGGACATTATTTCAAAACCACTGTTCTACAGAAAATTTTCAATAATGATAAAAGAAAATTAGACCTTGCTGAATCCATGTGGATTCATAAACTTGATACACTTTGGCCTAAAGGATTAAATGAATACAATCCTGATACTATGAAAAACTTTTCTAAGTAATGCATTAACCTTTGATTATACTGATTTACTGAGATTTTATTAATTTAATGATTCCACATTTTAACTCCTAAATGACATCACATTTTTTCTGGCTTAATGACGTCATACTTTACCTTTTTACATCATACACTTATGACTTCACTTTGTAGATAGTTGTTTGAGTAACCAAGACGTCATAATTCTTATGACGTCATTTTTTCAACAGTCATTTTGTTTTTTTAATTGTATTGGTTCCCTGAGGAAGTGTGTTTATATACACATGAAACGTTGGAGAAATAAATGGTTTTATGTTGACAGAAGTTTAATTTTTTAAAGCCTCATATCTTCATCCTGTCAAAGCATCATAGTTTTTTACAACTGAGATCACCATTAATAATCATCTTCATGATTGGTTTTGTTCAACTGTCACTTTTATTTGGAATTTACACATTAATTTGTGGGCGTATAAAAATAAACTTGTAAATACCAGGGCGACTTGGAAATCGCAACGGACGAAAAATAAAGCGAATATAATACCTCAACTTTTTTTTACAACTTGCATCAAAAGCGACACAGTGGCATTAAAATTTAGCACATTTTAGAAAATTTATGCGTCAAATACGCAGGTTTTCTGCGTCAGGGCAAACCCTGGCCACCCCTCCAAACCGCATGCAATTTGTAAAGGCCTGAGATGTAAGGAAATCAGCTTTTGTTTTCAAAATTTTTCTCGGGTTACAATCCCCAAATAAAACCTACTCCAGAAACAAACGTTATCAACAAGATCAAGAGAAAACTCACATGTAAGGAATTAAATTCTATTTTTTTCAGTTTTTTTAATAATGACATCAAGGAAGAACAATAATTCAACGCAACCAAATTGGTTGCTGAATATCAAGTTATTGAATAAGATGTAGTCAATTCTATTTTTTTCTATTTTCTTAGAGTGCAATTCAGCAAAAATCGCCTGCTGTTCGGAATGGCCTAAAATGCGAGGAAATCGCATTTTATTTTCAAAATTTTCTCGCTGTATAATGCCCAAAATTCAATTCAAGAGGTGGGTGTTTTTTTCTGTTTGGAAAGGCACCATATACAAGGAAATCATCCCTTATTTTCAAAATTTCCTCAGGATACATTGTCGTTCTTCAGGGGGTGGTCGTTCTTAACGAAAAAGGGGTGGGTTTCTGGGGTATTTCTTACAGGAATTCTGTTTGGAAAGGCATCAGTTGAATTTTCTTGGGGTGCAGTGTACCCAAACCTTCTTGGTTGTTCGGAAAATGTTTGGAAAAGTCTGAGACGCAAGGAAACCAGTCATGATTTTAAAATTGTCTTGGGGTACAGTGCCCCCAAAACCTGTTCAAGAATTGAGCGTTCTAAATGAGAAATCTGTTAGGAAAAGCCTCAGACGCAAGGAAACAACCCTGATTTTCAATATTTTTCTTATGGAGAGAATTCCTGAAATCTTCCTTCAGCGGTAAGCGTTCTGATGTTCGATACCGTATACTTTTATAGCCATAGGATTGGGAGTCTGTAAAAGGAAAAAAATTCAAAGAGAATAGCTGAATTGGAGTGGAAGTTTTCAGTGAAGTAATAAACTGGTCATTATTAAACTGTGTGTTATTACATGGTGAATATCAACAGTGGTTTATTGATGGATATTACAGGGCAATATTAGCAGTATAGACTAGAAGAGTTTTCTGAGCAGTCAGTATATTCTGTTCGGTTCCTGGTCAGTTTAATTTTTCCATGTTTGTTTCCTTATCGTTTCTGGTTGGTTCATGTTTTAGAAAATAGGCCTACATTGGACATCATATGATAAGTCAAATTACTGAGACCTTACAGTATATCATTTACCCACTGTAGCCTAAATGAAGTAAATAACAAAATTCCTGAAAGTGTGAAAAATTATTTCAAGTGAAGTTATAAACTGGTCATTATTGAACCATAACACTGCGATCAGACAAGTAAAGTTAAGGCAACTTAACTTCCAACCGTTCTTCAAACCTGGTTTTTTCTGTCGTTTGAATGCGACCGGTTGAACTTAAACTGCCTTAACTTGCACCTACTTTGGAGGTGGCTTGAAACCTGAAGTTTTGCTGTCTGAATACTCCTGGCTAACAAAGCTGGATATAACATTTTCCGGGTGTGCTCAGGTTTGTTCCCGATACCAATCTGCATTTGTCAACAACCAACAACTTTAGCCATTGAGTAAGAAAATGAAAATGAACGTGCTATAGAAAATTGTGGACACTTGAAACCAAAAGATTCTGTTTTTCGGTGTTAAAAGGAATGTTGAAGATGTTTATTATATAAATAAATGGAATTGTTACCATTTTGTGGAAAAGTAAACATTACACGTGCATGTGTCATGGCATTTTGACCTCTGAACTTCTGAGGTCATGTCAAAGCTGGCTTCCTTGACTGTTATTCATATGTAACTTTCCTTCACATTTTATTTTTTTCCTTGACACTTGATAATTTAAAGGGACGTTTACCATTAGTTTCACTTTATTGAAAAATTTAAAAAACTTTCAACAAACAGCAATTTCCAAACTTATCTATTCTTTGGCACTTGGGATTTAAATCGAGAGTTGAAAACTGTAGCTTCTATCATATTTGCAACAAGACAAAAAAATCCAAAATCCAAAATCGAAAATTCCAATTAGTTTGGCCCCTGGAAAATGTTTGCCGTTCTTACATGTAAATTTTCGTATTTCCATGGTAACCATCAAAATAATTTTTTTTTTTGGAAAATCGCTCTGTACGTTTTTCAGCAATGTAATTGTCTACATTTATGCCAAGTTTGATGTAGATTGATCCATTCACATTTTTTAAAACTTGTATCAAAGGTTTGAAATGTCCAATTTTCATGACAATTTGAAGTGCTGTAAACACATTAAAAAAAATCTGATTAACATGAAATCAACCATAATCTATTCTCAAGAAATCATTATTTCATATTTCTAGAAGTATCTATCCATAAAATAGTCTTACTTATTATTTCATATACTTATTCCATTTTTTCATAACGTGAAATAGCCCCAGCTGTGCCCTTAAATAATATATAATTTTATATAATGCATATGGAATATCAAATTTCTTGAAATCGAATCATATGAAGAACACTGTTTCACACACAATCAAATCAATCATTATTAAGTAATTTGTTCAATGTAATCAAGCAAATTGAATCATTTACTTTGCTGACGCCAAAAGAATTTGTATTAGTTCAATGGAAAAAAAACTTTTGAAATAATCTTAACAATGTTCAATGTCATACGACATAATTTCAATAAGAAGTTTTTGAATAATATGTGATTGTTTTATTTGAAAAAACAAAGCAAAAAACACCCAGAAATCATGCTTTACATCAAATGTAAAGAGGTTGTATAATTTTTGTATTTAAATCAAGGATGCATATAACATCAATTTGCCCTATCAATATATCGCGATACAACATGCCATGATATGCGAATCGTATTGCAAGGTCGTGGATCAATACTTGACGATGCCTTTCATTTCATAAAAGTGAGGATTTGTCAGCGAATGAAATCAAATTTTTTTTATTTAATGACAATTTTTCCTTAATTATTTGACTAAAATTGTTGAGAGATATTGATAAGGTGTAGATATGGACCACTCCTATCAACTTAATTACACATTAATACAGCTATGGATAAATAAATATTGAAATTTGAAGTATTGTATTGTGACATGATTGGCAATACCCAGCACTAATTTACATCATTATAATTTTCAATCAGATGAATGTGTTTCTTGAGATTTCTGCTTGAAACTGTTAATTATTTGATGTTGTTACACCCATACATGTGTACAGGTCAGGGGAAAAAATCGGGAGACAAGCCATGAAAAGTCTGGAGATTGGGGTAAAAAATCGGGAGACTTTATCAAAGCATGTAAATTCATGAAATTTCAAGAAATGAACACTTTTTGAACCACTGTAAGTGTAAGTGTAAGCCCTTTGGCTTTTGACAGCATGGCAGTACCAATGTCGATGACTGCAGAATGGTACCTGCTCTGTTCTATTTATTCTTGTACTGCAAGAACTGACAGCTAAATTCCGAAGTGTAATTCATATTTCCTAAAACTTTACAATCTTATCCTGATTTTTAACTTGCACAGAATGAATGACGATCATTTCGTCGATGAAAACTCGCGAAGTTTTTAGCCGACATGGAAAGGTATATACTAAGTATTGGTAGGCCTGTAAAAGCAGTCATGAGTTGAATGTTTACAGGCTACATTAAAAGATAGTGGACCACGGCCATATACGCCTAACGAAAAAGTCGAAAAAGGAAAAAATTTAATCAGGAGAAAACTTAACTTTCTCAAACCTTTCGATTTAGGTCCAATAACATCCATTTTAAGTTTCATCAAAATCGGTTGAAAACTAAGAGAGTAATAGCATATTTAAGATTTGGGGCAAGGGCAATAACTCTGCTTGTAACGATCGAAAATAGCTCAAATTCGAACTTGATCTTCGTTTTCTGAATATATATACACATATCAAATTTCATTTGTTCCGTCAAAAACTCTAGTTTTTAGAGCGTTTACAAGGAAATGTTGATGGAGGGGCAAGGGCAATAACTCTGCTTCTAACAATCGAAAATAGCTCAAATTCGAACTTGATCTTCGTTTTATGAATATGTATACACATATCATATTTCATTTGATTCCGTCAAAAACTCTAGTTTTTAGAGCGTTTACAAGCAAATGTTGATGGACGGACCGCGGATTTAGGGCAAGGGCAATAACTCTGCTTCTAACGATCGAAAATAGCTCAAATTCGAACTTGATTTTCGTTTTATGAATATGTATACACATATCAAATTTCATTTGATTCCGTCAAAAACTCTAGTTTTTAGAGCGTTTACGAGCAAATGTTGACGGACGGACCGACCGACGGACCGACCGACGGACCGACGGACCGACGGACGGACAGGGGTGACTACAATATACGTCCTCATAGAGAGATGAGGGCGTATAAAAATAAACTGATTTTATGAAACGAAATTACAGGTATATTAAATTTGTACTTCCAGTCTCGCATAATAATCTACCCATAATGAAAGGACATGATAAACGATGTCTACAGACGTCATATTGATGAATGACTGTTATTTTAATAATATGAAAACTTCAAAAGGCTTCAAAATTTCGTTTGGTGGTAAAGATTAGGCTACTGTAAAATTTTGATAGTAAAAATGAAAGTAGAGATACCCGGATGTTGTTATAAACATTTGTCACATGTTATGGTGTGCTTAAAATGCCAATTGTCATGTGAAAATAGATCAAATTATCGTCTTAATTAGGGGATTAATTAATAAGACAATGATAATCTCGTTACATGATGAGATTAACACGTGTTATGGGTAATCAGAATTTAATAATGATTGATTTTTTATTGATTTATGGTAAAGAATTTTGACATTGAAAAACGGAAGGTCCCGTAAAAATTATGCTTTCGAAAAAATGAAAAAGCGGTAGATTTTGACCTCCCGCCGGTAGATCGGGAGATGGCATGCAAAAGCGGTAGAAACCCGACATTATCGGGAGATTACACATGTATGGTTACACCTGTGAAGAAACTGAAACTTGAAAATTGGAATGGTGCAAATTGATACTATCAGTGTCCCTGTAAAACATACACAATTTAGAAAACCTCTATACAACTCCTTTAAACACCTACCTTAAATATATCTAGGGGCAAAATTTGCTTTTGAGCTTCTTCTAAAGCCTCATTGAGACATTTATCTAGATCATCCATCTTATATTCACTTCTTACCAAAACTTTTAAAAAGAAAACAAATAGCGTATCAGGCAATGTAACATTTCAAAGAACAAGGACAATAACTGACATTAAATATTTACATTAACATCTATATTTAGATCGTGTATCTTGTAAATGCGAAAACATAGTGTTGGTAGAAAAGCTCACTGATGGAGCATTATAAATATATTATAGAAGTACTTTAAATTTAAAGAATATGGCACTCCCCGATAAACAATATTTAATTTGCAAACAATACATGAAGCAGGTTACAACAAATATTTTTTTTAACTTGAAAAACGAGCGTCCCAGCGAATATTTCAAAGTGAACTGGACCCGAAAGCCAATTGACAGTAAAGCTACAGAATGATCAATCTCAATTAAGCAAAATATTGCGATATATACCCATATCGCGATATAATCAGCTCTTATATCACGATATTGCTTTTGACCAATATTGCCCAGCCCTAGCCTGAACTATGGAAAAATTAAAAGTAAAGAATATAGTGACCGAGATAAAAAAAGAAGCTGTCTATGACTGTATCTTGTTTACTTATAGGTTACTATAGGTCTCACAAGTTCCAAAAGCTGATCAAACGAATCATCGTACATCTGCCAAAAGTTTCTGAAATCATTTGACTCAGTGCATCGCAACTCACCTATTAATTTAGAATAATTAGAAAAATCAATTTTTTGACAAACAAATTTGAGCGTGTATGGGGCATTTAGGATTGGTGGATATGAAGGTTTGAATAATATTTAGGTTTGATGAATATAAAGGATTGGTGAATATTTAGGTTTGATGAATATAATAAAGGATTGGTGAATATAAAGGATTGGTGAATATTTAGGTTTGATGAATATAAAGGATTGGTGAACATTTAGGTTTAATGAATATAAAGGATTGGTGAATACCGGGGTATTTAGGTTTGATGAATATAATAAAGGATTGGTGAATATTTAGGTTTGATGAATATAATAAAGGATTGGTGAATATAAAGGATTGGTGAATATAAAGGATTAGTGAATATGAAGGATTGGTGAATATTTAGGTTTAATGAATATAAAGGATTGGTGAATATTTAGGTTGATGAATATAATAAAGGATTGGTGAATATTTAGGTTAAATGAATATAAAGGATTGGTGAATATTTAGGTTGATGAATATAAAGGATTGGTGAATATTTAGGTTTGATGAATATAAAGGATTGGTGAATATATAAAGGATTGGTGAATATTTAGGTTAGATGAATATAAAGGATTGGTGAATATTTAGGTTTGATGAATATAAAGGATTGGTGAATATTTAGGTTTGATGAATATAAAGGATTGGTGAATATTTAGCTTTGATGAATATAAAGGATTGGTGAATATTTAGGTTAGATGAATATAAAGGATTGGTGAATATAAAGGATTGGTGAATATGAAGGATTGGTGAATATTTAGGTTTAATGAATATAAAAGATTGGTGAATATTTAGGTTGATGAATATAATAAAGGATTGGTGAATATTTAGGTTTAATGAATATAAAGGATTGGTGAATATTTAGGTTGATGAATATAAAGGATTGGTGAATATTTAGGTTTGATGAATATAAAGGATTGGTGAATATATAAAGGATTGGTGAATATATAAAGGATTGGTGAATATTTAGGTTAGATGAATATAAAGGATTGGTGAATATTTAGGTTTGATGAATATAAAGGATTGGTGAATATATAAAGGATTGGTGAATATTTAGGTTAGATGAATATAAAGGATTGGTGAATATTTAGGTTTGATGAATATAAAGGATTGGTGAATATTTAGGTTTGATGAATATAAAGGATTGGTGAATATTTAGCTTTGATGAATATAAAGGATTGGTGAATATTTAGGTTAGATGAATATAAAGGATTGGTGAATATTTAGGTTTGATGAATATAAAGAATTGGTGAATATTTAGCTTTGATGAATATAAAGGATTGGTGAATATTTAGGTTTGATGAATATAAAGGATTGGTGAATATTTAGGTATGATGAATATAAAGGTTTGGTGAATATTTAGCTTTGATGAATATAAAGGATTGGTGAATATTTAGGTTTGATGAATATAAAGGATTGGTGAATATTTAGGTTAGATGAATATAAAGGTTTGGTGAATATATAAAGGATTGGTGAATATTTAGGTTAGATGAATATAAAGGATTGGTGAATATTTAGGTTTGATGAATATAAAGGATTGGTGAATATTTAGGTTTGATGAATATAAAGGATTGGTGAATATTTAGGTTTGATGAATATAAAGGATTGGTGAATATTTAGGTTAGATGAATATAATAAAGGATTGGTGAATATAAAGGATTGGTGAATATAAAGGATTAGTGAATATGAAGGATTGGTGAATATTTAGGTTTAATGAATATAAAGGATTGGTGAATATTTAGGTTGATGAATATAATAAAGGATTGGTGAATATTTAGGTTAAATGAATATAAAGGATTGGTGAATATTTAGGTTGATGAATATAAAGGATTGGTGAATACCGGGGTATTTAGGTTTGATGAATATAATAAAGGATTGGTGAATATTTAGGTTTGATGAATATAATAAAGGATTGGTGAATATAAAGGATTAGTGAATATGAAGGATTGGTGAATATTTAGGTTTAATGAATATAAAGGATTGGTGAATATTTAGGTTGATGAATATAATAAAGGATTGGTGAATATTTAGGTTAAATGAATATAAAGGATTGGTGAATATTTAGGTTGATGAATATAAAGGATTGGTGAATATTTAGGTTTGATGAATATAAAGGATTGGTGAATATATAAAGGATTGGTGAATATTTAGGTTAGATGAATATAAAGGATTGGTGAATATTTAGGTTTGATGAATATAAAGGATTGGTCAATATTTAGGTTTGATGAATATAAAGGATTGGTGAATATTTAGCTTTGATGAATATAAAGGATTGGTGAATATTTAGGTTAGATGAATATAAAGGATTGGTGAATATAAAGGATTGGTGAATATGAAGGATTGGTGAATATTTAGGTTTAATGAATATAAAAGATTGGTGAATATTTAGGTTGATGAATATAATAAAGGATTGGTGAATATTTAGGTTTAATGAATATAAAGGATTGGTGAATATTTAGGTTGATGAATATAAAGGATTGGTGAATATTTAGGTTTGATGAATATAAAGGATTGGTGAATATATAAAGGATTGGTGAATATTTAGGTTAGATGAATATAAAGGATTGGTGAATATTTAGGTTTGATGAATATAAAGGATTGGTGAATATTTAGGTTAGATGAATATAAAGGTTTGGTGAATATATAAAGGATTGGTGAATATTTAGGTTAGATGAATATAAAGGATTGGTGAATATTTAGGTTTGATGAATATAAAGGATTGGTGAATATTTAGGTTTGATGAATATAAAGGATTGGTGAATATTTAGGTTTGATGAATATAAAGGATTGGTGAATATTTAGGTTAGATGAATATAAAGGATTGGTGAATATTTAGGTTTGATGAATATAAAGGATTGGTGAATATTTAGGTTTAATGAATATAAAGGATTGGTGAATATTTAGGTTGATGACTATAAAGGATTGGTGAATATTTAGGTTAGATGAATATAAAGGATTGGTGAATCTTTAGGTTTGATGAATATAAAGGATTGGTGAATATATAAAGGATTGGTGAATATTTAGGTTAGATGAATATAAAGGATTGGTGAATATTTAGGTTTGATGAATATAAAGGATTGGTGAATATTTAGGTTTGATGAATATAAAGGATTGGTGAATATTTAGCTTTGATGAATATAAAGGATTGGTGAATATTTAGGTTAGATGAATATAAAGGATTGGTGAATATAAAGGATTGGTGAATATGAAGGATTGGTGAATATTTAGGTTTAATGAATATAAAAGATTGGTGAATATTTAGGTTGATGAATATAATAAAGGATTGGTGAATATTTAGGTTTAATGAATATAAAGGATTGGTGAATATTTAGGTTTGATGAATATAAAGGATTGGTGAATATTTAGGTTAGATGAATATAAAGGATTGGTGAATATTTAGGTTTGATGAAAATGAAGTGTTCAGTTACTTACCATTTGGAGGTTTATAAATGTAATCTCTGTCTTTGCACCAACCAATAGGATGTAGTCTAACATTTAAATAAAATAACCAGAAGTCCATGGCACCAGACTCTACACCTGCATATCTTAAATACAATCTCCCACCAACATTTTCTATTATTTTGACTACCCAAACATGATTTGGTCCATCTAAATCTTGAATTTCTAATTTCATGCCTTGCTTCATTTGATCTATTGGTGTTGTTCCAGTAGTCTGACAAAAAAGCAAAAATGAAAGATAGCTTGCCAGGCAAGGTAAATGTGTCCACTGTCAGCTTTGTTTGAAATAGAAGTTTTTATCAAAATCTGTGCGTGGTTGATTTTTTGAGCAAAATGTCAAATGCGTTTTGTAAGTAAAGGGCAAAAATTAATATAATTCATTTTCAATCTTATAATGACAATAAATGATGGCGGCGCCCAGTGAAGTAATGTACAAGCAATCCTGGAAGATAAATCTGTTGATTAATTTAGGCAATATTACCCTTGCCTCTACAATATCCAATCATCCAAGACAAAGACAAGTGTGTCATCTTGACTGTTTCTGACCAGACCTCTAACGTGACTTAACCTGGCTGATAAAAAGATGCATGGTATTTGGGAAGTAGTCTGGTGAGCATGTAGCACTAGTCATTGGCGTACAAATTATCTTTGTGTGCAGGGGCTATAATCATTGACAGTTTATTAAATATTGTTCAAAATACAGAGGAGGAGGATATTAAACAACTCAGAAGCAGACAGATCAGAGTTTTATATTACATACTAGTTATGACATCACTGAATAATACTTCTTATATCATTACACATAGCTTACTCCAAATCTAATTTATACTGTACCTGATCTAAAAGATAACTTGGGGCTGTTCTGGCTCCGGTTAATGAATTCATTAAAAATTCCTTCCAATCATTAACTTTATCAGTTATTGCTGAAACAAGAAATACAGATCATTATAAAACTTAATGTGATTGAAATAAAGATGTAATAAAAAATAAATGAAATGTATAAAGAATGAATTGAGTAGAAGAAGACAGCAGTCTGTGGAAGTTCTTAAAGTAAATAGCGGTGTCGCATTTTTTGTCAGTGGAGGCAGACATATTGCCAAACCTCTGATTTGACTTTTGTATTTGTAAAATCACTGCTAATCTAAACCAAATTGCATCAATTAGTGCTAGCTTTTCAAAATCAAATCAAATCGGCCCAAAAAACGCCTTAGATAATTACAAGTTACAAAGATATCTTGCTAGACAAGGTAGAATATGAACACTAGCTGCTTTTTTGAAAAGAAGTTTCATCAAAGTCTGTGCCTGGTTGTTTGTTTACAAGCCAAATGTCAGATGTGTTTTGTAGATCAAGGGCAAAAACTCATATTATTCATAATTTTTGGATTTTTAATAGATTCATTTCATCAAGTTCCAAATCCGTGAAGAATTGTGGCCTGTAGAGTGCATACAAGGAATAGTGGACTGACACCAATATACAGTACATGTTTATGTATATAAAATACGAATTTTTGTTTCATTGAATTAAGACTTGTAGAGTGTAAATAAGCTCAATATTAAACAGGCTTCTATGAACAAGAAAAATAGCGATGCCCCATCGTAATACGCCCACTTTTGTAATGGCAGCCAAGTCGTCCAGGAGGTTGACAAGAACTATCAGTAAATGAAACATCTGTCGAAAACCGTGCCATCAAGAATGTTAACAAGTTAACAAGGGCAATAACCCATTCAGTTTTTAATTCGTCTGATTTTCAATAGGGTTCATCCTTGGGTGATAACAAACACTCACAGCAAGTTTCATAAAAATCCACCAAGAAACCAGCTCTCTATCGTGTCCAAAACTTTGAGAGAGTAACGGGCTGAAAAATTAACGTGTTTTAAAGAACAAGGGCAATAACTCATAAATATTTTTTCGAGGTTTCTGATATTCAATAGGGTTTATCCTAATGTCAATACAAACACTCATACCAAGTTTCATCAAAATCCATCAAGAAACCAGCTCTCTATGGTGTCCACAACATATTTTCAAAAGCAAGGGCAATAACCCAGGAAATATATGTCAATTCGTCTGATTTTCAATAGGAAATGAAATGAATGGAAATGAATGGAGTTTTACGTCCTACTTTTCTGCACCTATATGGGCTAATTGAGGACGGGCAAACGCCATGCAGTGTGCAATGAGGGAAATTTTGCCAGGACAGCGGCATTAGCCTGCTCTTATTTTCGATTTCCCACTGTCGAGGGATCTTTAACGTGCACAGCCAATAGCACACGGGGCCTCGGTTTATTGTCCCATCCGAACGACTAGACGCTTTTCCATGTCAGCCCCTCCGACCTGCGTCACTGACAGGGGGAAACCGGGTTGAAAAATCCGAAGGTATCATCTCGACCCAGGTCGGGATTGAACCCTGGATCTTCAGGTTAGCGAGCAAGCTTCTAACTCGCTGAGCCACCGCGGCTCCCCTGATTTTCAATAGGGTTCATCCTTGGGTGATTACAAACACTCACAGCAAGTTTCATAAAAATCCATCATGAAACCAGCTAACGTGACCACAACTTAGTTAAAGGCTGAAACGCGTTTTAAAGAACAAGGGCAATAACTCATCAAATATTATTTCGATGTTCCTGATTCTCAATAGGGTTTATCCTAATGTCAATACAAACACTCATACCAAGTTTCGTCAAAATCCATCAAGAAACGAGCTCTCTATGGTGTCCACAAGATATTTTCAAAAGCAAGGGCAATTACCCATAAAATATTTTTCGATTCGTCTGATTTTCAATAGGGTTCATCCTTGGGTGATAACAACACTCACAGCAAGTTTCATCAAAATCCATCAAAAAACAAGCTCTCTATGGTGTCCACAAGATATTTTCAAAAGCAAGGGCAATAACCCATGAAATATTTTTCGATTCGTCTGATTTTCAATAGGGTTCATTCTTGGGTGATAACAAACACTCACAGCAAGTTTCATAAAAATCCACCAAGAAACCAGCTCTCTAACGTGTCCACAACTTTGTTAAAGGCTGAAAAATCAACGCGTTTTAAAGAACAAGGGCAATAACTCATCAAATATTTTTTCGATGTTTCTGGTTTTCAATAGGGTTAATCCTAATGTCAATATAAACACTCATACCAAGTTTCATCAAAATCCATCAAGAAACGAGCTCTCTATGGTGTCCACAAGATATTTTCAAAAGCAAGGGCAATAACCCATGAAATATTTTTCGATTCGTCTGATTTTCAATAGGGTTCATCCTTGGGTGATAACAAACACTCACAGCAAGTTTCATCAAAATCCATCAAGAAACCAGCTCTCTATGGTGTCCACAAGATATTTTCAAAAGCAAGGGCAATAACCCATGAAATATTTTTCGATTGGTCTGATTTTCAATAGGGTTCATCCTTGGGTGATAACAAACACTCACAGCAAGTTGCATAAAAATCCACCAAGAAACCAGCTCTCTAACGTGTCCACAACTTTGTTAAAAGCTGAAAAATTAACGCGTTTTAAAGAACAAGGGCAATAACTCATCAAATATTTTTTCGATGTTTCTGATTTTCAATAGGGTTTATCCTAATGTCAATACAAACACTCATACCAAGTTTCATCAAAATCCATCAAGAAACGAGCTCTCTATGGTGTCCACAAGATATTTTCAAAAGCAAGGGCAATAACCCATGAAATATTTTTCAATTCGTCTGATTTTCAATAGGGTTCATCCTTGGGTGATAACAAACACTCACAGCAAGTTTCATCAAAATCCATCAAGAAACCAGCTCTCTTTCGTGTCCACAACAATTGTGGACAGACAGGCAGACGGACAGACGGACAGACGGACAGACAGGCGGACAGACAGGGGCGACTACAATATACGCCCACATTAATGTGTGGGCGTATAAAAACTAGAGCCACATGTGGCACAAAGTGGGACTTTGTAAATGTGCAAATTTGTTAGAAAATGTTAGCCTTGTAGGAAAAATGAGCCAGAGTGGTCGAAAGATGAGAAAAAAATACTTTTTTTAAACAGGGTTGTAAAACTGGAAGTAAACTAAGACATCAGAAGAATCTGTGCATAGCGAAGATAACATGAGAAATGAAGGTCAAAAATGTGAAGGTCATGAAATAGCAACATAAAATACGAAAGTATTTTTTTGTATTCCAGAAGAATGACTTTTGACCAGGACCATAAGATATTGTTTGTACTTGTAAATCAAAATCATGTTTAAAGCATATCTATGTCATCTCCCATCATCGAAATCGTATTAGAAGCATCTGGAAAAAAAAATGTAACACACTCATTTTTAAAGATAAACTTTCTCAAAATTTTCGATTTAGGCCCAAAAACATCCATTTTAAGTTTTATCTAAATCGGTTGAAAACTAATAGCATATTCCAGATTTTGTGGCAAGGGCAATAACTCTGCTTCTAATGATCGAAAATAGCTCAAATTCAAACTTGAACTTCGTTTTATGGATACAAATTTCATATGATTCCATCAAAAACTCTAGTTTTTAGAGCGTTTACGAGCAAATGTTGACGGACGGACGAACAGACAATATACGTCCTCATGGAGAGATGAGGGCGTATAAAAATCTTTTTTTTTAGTCACTGTGTATTATCCGCACCCTTTGTTTGACAGATACTTGTCAGGGTAAAAAAGTGTGCATATACTTGGAAATATACGATAAGTACGGTTAATAAAGATAGGTATAAAGAAATCTCTCACCATCAGGAGGTTGTAAAGTCTGGTTATTTTCAGAACACCACCCTATAGGATGTATTTCAGATGTCATCAGATCACACCAAAAATCAGAAGAACCATCCTCATCATAACCATCATAACGTAATCTTAACAACTGTCCACAAGTCATGACAACAGACGCTACCCAATACGTATCATTTACTGTTTTATTAGGGACTTCTAATTTCATTCCTTTAACAAAACCACTTTGTAAACTACATTCAACCTGTTAATGAAATATTTTACTTGAATGTACAAATTTCATTCTGATTTCTTTGCCAATCCATCCATACACTTATTTTGCTGAAACAGTGACAATCTAGGATTTTTTTCCACCACGTGTCAAACTTAGTGCTAAGCAAGTCGACTAAAGAATCAGCATTATATGGGAAATTGGCTCCCGTTGATGAATTGTTGTTGATCTCTCTCTTAGGGAACCTTTAACATTGGGAGATCGAATTTTATACATGTATATTGTAATTTTTTCAGGCCTACATTAATAATTCTGCTCCTTGATTACGACCCATCAAAACAGTAGGTAAAAAAGTCGATATAATGAGAGTAAATGTAGCTACGTTTAGAGACTAATCCCTTTATCAAGCAAAAAAAATAGAACCATGAATTGTACCAAGCAGTGCGCATCCGGTTTGTGAGGTTTACAGAAGAAATCTTGTTTTACATTCGTTTGTGAAATGCAGAAGATACAAAATTTAAAAAGATAGCTTGCCAGACAAGGTAACATACGCCCACTTCAGCAAATTTGAATATTTGAAAAAGTTGATTGCACCATCGCACTTATTTGAGCCGATATTTAGATGAATAAATTCGAATGAAAACTCTAGCTTCTATCGTGTACACAAGTTAATTTTAACGTTTTTTCACTAAGTCAAGGGCAATAACTCATAAACTGACGATGGAATTGCTCCATTTTTGAACTCATCCGCAATATTATCAGGATGAATACACATACCAAGTTTCATTCAAATCGGATAAAAACTCTAGCTTCTATCGCGTACACAAGTTAATTTTAATATTTTTTCACTAAGTCAAGGGCAATAACTCAAAAGATAGTGGACCACGGCCATATACGCCTAACGAAAAAGTCGAAGATGGAAAAATCAGGAGAAAACTTAACTTTCTCAAACCTTTCGATTTCGGTCCAATAACATCCATTTTAATTTTCATCAAAATCGGTTGAAAACTAAGAGAGAAATAGCATATTTAAGATTTGGGGCAAGGGCAATAACTCTGCTTCTAACGATCGAAAATAGCTCAAATTCGAACTTGATCTTCGTTTTATGAATATGTATACACTTATCAAATTTCATTTGATTCCGTCAAAAACTCTAGTTTTGAGAGCGTTTACAAGCAAATGTTGATGGACGGACTGACGGATTTGGGGCAAGGGCAATAACTCTGCTTCTAACGATCGAAAATAGCTCAAATTCGAACTTGATCTCCGTTTTATGAATATGTATACACATATCAAATTTCATTTGATTCCGTCAAAAACTCTAGTTTTTAGAGCGTTTACGAGCAAATGTTGACGGACGGACCGACGGACGGACCGACGGACGGACGGACGGACAGGGGTGACTACAATATACGTCCTCATAGAGAGATGAGGGCGTATAAAAACCGACCACTGGAATTGCACCATTTTAGAACTCATCCGAGATATTATCAAGATGAATACACATACCAAGTTTCATTCAAATCGGATATAAATTCTAGCTTCTATCGCGTACACAAGTTAATTTTAACGTTTTTTCACTAAGTCAAGGGTAATAACTCAGAAACCAATGACTGGAATTGCGCCATTTTCGAACTCATGCGAGATATTATCAAGATGAATACACATACCAAGTTTCATTTCAATCGGATAAAAATAGCGATGCCCCATCGTAATACGCCCACTTTTGTAATGGCAGCCAAGTCGTCCGGGAGGTCGACAAGAACTATCAGTAAATGAAACATCTGTCGAAAACCGTGCCATCAAGAATGTTTACAAAATTGAATGATTTTTTAGTGTTTACAACTACTAGTTAACAAGGGTAATAACCCATGAAATATTTTTCAATTCTTCTAATTTTCAATAGGGTTCATCCTTGGATGATTATAAACACTCAAATCAAATTTCATCAAAATCCATCAAGAAACCAGCTCTCTATCGTGTTCACAAAGTATTTTCAAAAACAAGCAAAATAACCCATCAAATATTTTTCGATTTGTCTGATTTTCAATAGGCTTCTTCCTTAGATAATTATAAACACTCACAGCAAGTTTTATCAAAATCCATTAAAAAACCAGCTCTCTATTGTGTTCACAACTTTGAGAGTGTTACGGGCTATAAAATTAACACATTTTAAAGAACAAGGGCAATAACTCATAAAACATTTATCGATGTTTCTGATTTTCAATAGGGTTAATTCCAAGGTCATGACAAACACTCACACCAAGTTTCATCAAAATCCACCAAGAAACCAGCTCTCTATCGTGTTCACAAAGTATTTTCAAAAACAAGGGCAATAACCCATTAAATATTTTTCGATTTGTCTGATTTTCAATAGGCTTCTTCCTTGGATGATTATAAACACTCACAATAATTTTTATCAAATTCCATCGAGAAACCAGCTCTCTATTGTGTTCACAACTTTGAGAGTGTTATGGGCTATAAAACTAACACGTTTTAAGGAACAAGGGCAATAACTCATAAAATATTAATCGATGTTTCTGATTTTCAATAGGGTTAATCCCAAGGTTATGACAAACACTCACACCAAGTTCCATCAAAATCCATCAAGAAACCAGCTCTCTATCGTGTTCACAAAATATTTTCAAAAACAAGGGCAATAACCCATCAAATATTTTTCGATTTTTCTTATTTTCAATAGGCTTCTTCCTTGGATGATTATAAACACTCACAGCAAGTTTTATCAAAATCCATTAAGAAACCAGCTCTCTATTGTGTTCACAACTTTGGGAGTGTTACAGGCTATAAAATTTACACGTTTTAAGGAACAAGGGCAATAACTCATAAAATATTTATCGATGTTTCTGATTTTCAATAGATTTAATCCCAAGGTCATGACAAACACTCACACCAAGTTTCATCAAAATCCATCAAGAAACCAGCTCTCTATCGTGTTCACAAAGTATTTTCAAAAACAAGGGCAATAACCCATCAAATATTTTCCGATTTTTCTGATTTTCAATAGGCTTCTTCCTTGGATGATTATAAACACTCACAGCAAGTTTTATTAAAATCCATCAAGAAACCAGCTCTCTATCGTGTTCACAACAATTGTGGACAGACAGACAGACAGACAGACAGACAGACAGACAGACATGGGCGACTACAATATACGCCCACATTTATGTGTGGGCGTATAAAAACTCTAGCTTCTATCACGTACACAAGTTAATTTTAACGTTTTTTCACTAAGTCAAGGGCAAAAACTCAGAAACCAATGACTGGAATTGCGCCATTTTCGAACTCATCCGAGATATTATCAAGATGAATACACATACTAAGTTTCATTCAAATCGAATATAAACTGTAGCTTCTATTGTGTACACAAGTTAATTTTGATGTTTTTTCACTAAGTCAAGGGCAATAATTCATAAACCGACCACTGGAATTGCGCCATTTTTAAACTCATTTGAGATATTATCAAGATGAATACACATACCAAGTTTCATTCAAATCGGATAAAAACTCTAGCTTCTATCGCGTACACAAGTTAATTTAAACGTTTTTTCACCAAGTCAAGTGCAATAACTCTAAAACCGACGACTGGAATTGCACCATTTTCGAACTCGTCCGAGATATTATCAAGATGAATACACATACCAAGTTTCATTCAAATCGGATAAAAACTCTGGTTTCTATCGCGTACACAAGAAATTGTTGACAGACGGACGGACCGACGGACATGGGTGACGGCAATATACTTCCACATTTTCATGTGGGTGTATAAAAACACATTTTGAATTTAGTAGTGAAAAATAGAATAACCAGTTTACACACGGTGGTCAAAGGTGAAATAAACATTTTATGTTAAATAGTGAAAAGCCATCTGATGAAAAAAAAAAGTCTTAAAAGGCGTAATCACATTTTGTTATACATCAAAAACTTTCTAAGATTTGTAAATAAGTTCTAACATGCAAGATAGGACACATGCAAGAGCCCAATCTCAACTTAGAAAGGGCAACTAGAAACGGACTGCACAGCATTCATATTTCATGGTTTGAAATACAGATCGAAATTTATCATTACATAATTCGTTCAAAGAAAACATATATTAAATAATGTTTCTTTTAAAACTTTTCAATGGTCAACATTATGTATCATTATTTTAAACGTAAAAAAAAATGCACACAGTTACAATGTAAAAGATAGCTTGCCAGGCAAGGTAATATATGCCCACTGGCAGCTTTGTTGAAAAAGAACATTTGGCAGAAAACAGCAAGCATCAAATATTCAACCTGTAGTCATAGGCCTACATTTCGTTCAGAACTTAAAGGACCATTCTGCTTTTTTGAAAAAAGTTTCCATTGTCAAAAAAATCGCAAATGCTACCTGAGAGTATTTTTAAAGCATGCTTATTGTATCTCTATACCTTCTTGATCAAACTGAATTTGGTTTTAAAGGGTTAATTACAAACAGGGAGTATTTATTGTTAATTAAGCAATTTGACCTAGTTTTGGTGCTTGCCCTTTAAATGGCTCAATATTTCTGGCCGAAACCTTTTAAATAAACAAGAGGGACTTTCCTCTACAATTAGGCGTTTATTTTACTCAAATCCATTCAGTAGTTTCCTATCAGCATCCAAAAAACATAACACACTTAAAAACCTTACGTAAGGTTTTTAAAAATTTTAGCATATTTTTAGCGTTTAAAAATAAACGGCTGGATTTTTTTTGCTAAAACTTTCAGATACATTAAAGGGCACATAGTTACAGATTTTGGTGTAAAGTTTCACATATTTGAGCAAAAAAAAATTTTGACCTAAAAAAAATTCAGACTGTTCCTTTAAATTAAGTGCCGTCCAAACACTTTTTTTGTCGATATCATCAAGGGTAAAGCATTCATCAAGTTTAGTCAAAATCCTTCTCTGTTTATGAGCTAAAAACTAAAACCTATTTTGAACAAGAAGGACAATAATTCATATCAAATATTTTTGGATTTTTGATAGGGTTTATCGTGTGATAATAAACTATTTCAATAGGTTTCATTAAAATCTAAGCGAAAAAGAATTGTGCCTTTAAGAGTATTTACAACCTAAAAATCAACGCGTTTTAAAGAACAAGGGCAATAATTCATATTAAATATTTTTCGATTCTTCTGATTTTCAATAGGGTTCATTATCGGGTGATAATAAAACATTTCAGTAAGTTTCGTCAAAATCCATAAAGAATTGTGACCTGTAGAGTGTTAACAAGCTAAACATCAAACGCGTTTTGAAGAACAAGGGCAATAATTCATATCAAATATTTTTTTAGTCTTTTGTTTTTCAATAAAGTTTATCCTTGGATGATATTAAACATTATCAGTAAGTTTCGTCAAAATCTGTAAAGAACTGTGACTTGTAGAGTGTTAACAAGCTAAAGCGTTTTAAAGAACAAGGGCAATAATTCATATTAAATATTTTTCGATTCTTTTGATTTTCAATAGGGTTCATCCTTGGGTGATAATAAACAATTTCAGTAAGTTTCGTCAAAATCCGTAAAGAATTGTGACTTGTAGAGTGTTATCAAGCTAAAAATCGAACGCGTTTTAAAGAACAAGGGAAATAATTCATTTTAAATATTTTCCGATTCTTTTGATTTTTAATAGGGTTCATCCTTGGGTGATAATAAACAATTTCAGCAAGTTTCATCAAAATCCGTAAAGAATTGTGACTTGTAGAGTGTTAACGAGCAATTGTCGACGGACCGCCGGACGGACCGCCGGACATGGGTGACAGCAATAAACGCTCCACATTTCATGTGGGCGTATAAAAAGTACGTTAATGATATATGTATCGCCCAAACGCAAGGTATTGTAATTACCAGTTAAAAGGAGAGAACTATATATAAACATGCATACAAGAATTAAGTATAGCTCAAACGCAGTTGAAGGGAAATAACTGCATGTCAAAATGTAGTACTCTCCCTTCAACTGAAGTTGGAATTTAATATTTTACAAGCAGATGGAATAATAAATTTTCAAAATTCAAAAGGCTATTTTCATCTTAAAATATTGTGTTGTATGTCCTTTAAAAGAGCAGATTTAGCATAATAAGACTGTGAAAGAATTTGTGACGCATATGAATTAGGTCACGTGTCACAGCTCTTTAAAGTTAAAATGCAATTTTCAAGTAAAACCGGAAGTAAACATCGAAAAACCTGAATGAAAGTATCTGTGCATAGGTATCGTCAATGGCAATGAATTGTTTTCGGGTCACATGGTCACCACGGGTCAAGGTCACGAGAAATAAGCCTTTAAAGTTTTGACAATTACTGTTTATTTTAACCGGAAATTAAAATAAATCAGAATTGAAATTCAAAAATCGGCTTCTCATGTTTTGGTAGCAATTGACTGTCTTTTTCCATAGACATCAGAATTATGCAAATTCCATAACACCCAGAGTCCCCATTTTGCGTTTTATGAAAATATACCATTTCAAGATGACGACTGATCTGTTACATCCGGGTCAAATTTTATGATTTGTATAATTTTGTGTCTACATAATAAACATACTGAAAAAAGAAATTTTCAAATATCTTCAAAATTCCGGAAGTTGAAATTTCAATTTTAAGAGCAACCGGAAGTGATCTCGAAATTTTGAAAACATATTTTTGTTCGCCATCAAAATGTCTCATATCTATCTGTAAGTTTTCAAAACGATTGAAATAAAATTTGAAAGAAAACATGCACAGTTTCAATGGAAATTGGCGCAATTCGATGTTGCTGATTTTCAATAGGGTTCATCCTCAGGTGATTATGAACACTTGCACTAAGTTCCGTCAAAATGAGTCAAGAATTGTGGCCTGTAAAGTGTTTACGTACAAATTGCGGACATGGGTGACGACAATATATTCCCCCCATTTCATGTGGGCATATAAAAATATAATAAGCTTGCAAACTAACATGTTTAAAAGCAGTTGGAGGTACAGCAGTAGTACCAGTTGCTTGTAAGTAATCTTCCCATATAAATTCTGGTTCATCATATTCAATTGGTACACAATCTATAAATAGAAACAAGCTGTTTTCAAAGAAACTCTGATAAGTTTGATAAAAGTCTGATCAAAACTGTACCATAGCTTGTCAGATAGCTTACCAGGTATGGTCAATTACAGGAAACTTTGTTTGAAAAAGATTCAATACAACATTGATTTTCAATAAGGTACATTCATTCTAGGGTGATAATAAACAATTTAAGCAAGTTGTTTAAAAATTGCTCAAGAATTGTGCCAGCTCTCTAGAGTGTTAACAAGCTATTGTTTTTAAGGACAAGGGCAATAAATAATATTAAATATTTTTTGGTTTTCAATAGAGTTCATCCTAAGCAAATTTCATCAAAATCTGTCAAGAATTGTGCCCTGTAGAAGGTTCAAGGTTCAACCTTAGGTGAAAATAAACAATTTCAACTAGTTCCCTAAAATCTGTCAATCTGCCCTGTAGAGTGTTTACAAGCTGAAAATCAATTGAGTTTGAATTTGTCTATATCAAATTGTTTTGGATCTATGGAAAGAACTGTAGCCTGTAGAGAGAGCATGAGTCTTATATGAACAGATTGACTGACCAATGAACTGCCAGGGTGATTACAATATACCACATATATTTGTGGGCGTATAAATATATGTACCTTCATTATAATCACCATCATCTAAAGTTGAAGAAACTTTGACTTTTGGTACAAACGTTACTTCCTCTCTGTTTGAAAAATTTTCTTTCTTTATAGGTTTGCCTTTCTCACTCTCCGTCTCCTGACGAAGTTTGGTTAATTTCTTTTTCTTGGGATTTGAATATCTTCTGTATCTTGTCATAATCTCAGAGGTTTCTTCATCTTCTACTTGAAATGCATTACAAGGGGGAGGACCTAATATAACCTCAGAATCAACAAATGATGAATACTGATCAACACGTGGTGTTGGTACTGATACAGATTTTGACTCATCATTTCCAACCTGACCACTACTTTTACACAAAGATTCTGTATTTAAATTGTCTTCGGTTTTAAGAATCAAATCACTTTTCTCTAGATTAATTTCAGGAACAGCAAGGTCCTTTTCAGAGTTTTCAAGGTGGCTGAATTCTATTGGTTTGTCATCTTCCACCAAATCTTGGGCATCACAAATTTCCACTGTTTGAACACAATCTTTAGAGGTGTCACATTCTAGTAATTTGCTAGTGTCTGTTTCACTTGCTGTATCAACATTAGACAAGGATTCAACTAAACTAGGCAAAGTTAGTGGTGTAGAAATTATGGACAAGGGTGTCATAGTGTTCATGTTGCCTGTATTTGTAGTTGAGCCAATCAATGTGTTTGTCATAACAGATTGTTGAGGATTCATTATAAATGGTGGTAATTGATTACATGTTCCTTGTAAAAATTGACCTTGACCAGTGGTAAAAATAGCCTGACTGAGAGGAAATCCTTGAACAGTTGATGTGAATTGATTGATTGGTATTTGATGAACAAATTGATTGAGTTGATTGACTGGAAATCCTAAAATACTGATTGGAGCATGTGTTCCTGAAGCAACATGTGATACAGAGGTTAATGCTTGTGAAAGATTTGGTTGAGTAAAACACAATGTTTGTGGTATTGAAACAATGTCTGCTGGTGAAGTGATGATGTCAGCTGATTTTATTGGTGAAACTTGGATTATACTCTCCTCACAACTCGGACCTGTAAGAAAAATAACTTATTATGCAAGAACTGTCTTTATAATAATTTCAACCAGGGCTTTGCAAGGCAAGGTATTCAACGCCTACTGGCAGCAGTCGGAAATAATAATATTTAACTATTACACAAATATCATTATATCAAAAGAATAAAAAGATGCTGTATCTGTAAATAAAAAACCTATGGATGGACAGACTGAAAAACAGAGGCAACAGTAATATTTATTTCAATGAGGGCATATAAAAACCAACCTCAAACCAAATCTAGTAATCACAATGAGAGTAATTTACCAAATATAGAGAAAACTTGATATGTTGAAGTTGGTATGATTGTAAGCGAAAATAATGTCCGGGGGTATTTATGTCCGGGTTGGACATAATACGCTAGATAGAACTGTCCTTTATTTAGTTATGGACATTAATCACTAGTTAAAAATGTCCATTGGACATTTTTTCACTAGTGCAAAATGTCCGCGGACATTTTCCACTGACGGACATTGTACACTTTTACATGATCATATGAATACTGGTACTGCACCTTCAGCAGATAAATGATCGAAGTATCTAGCCTTTATTTTAAATTTATTAATTGAAGTTATTTCCCTTTGCTATATACACAGCAAGACAAAGGAAAAATGTTACCCATTGTGAAGTTGTTGAGTAAGCTACATTTTGGAGAGAACTTCATTTAAAAATGCAAAAAACTCTTCAGTATAAACTAAAACTAAGTAGTCCTAAAGTCCAACATGTTTCAAAGGCACAAATAGACACACATAAAAAGTCAGTTGGGACTACTTAGTTTTTCTGTCAGATTATTTTTATGAATGTTTACAACTTCTTTGTAGGTCATTTTCCGCTTGCTTCGAGACGAAATACCAGGTGAGTTTTCATTGGTCCAAATTTGATTTAATTATAGACGTCATTGTATGACGTCCAGAAAAATAAATTTCTATTTTTATTTGGACCAATGAAAACTCACCTGGTATTTCGTCTCGAAGCAAGCGGAAAATGACCTACAAACAAGTTGTCCGAACCATGTTCGCTCCGCATGAAACACAAAAACGGTAATTACTCTTTCGTAAACCATTCTATCATTCAAAATCTGCTTTATTTACCTAAATATATCGGTTAGACCAAAGACTTGGCCGTTTTCGAGGCGAAGAAAGGCGTCGAATTTCTATTTCAATTTTGACCCCAAAATAAGTGTCCTCCCTTCTCATTTCTCTTATAACCGTATAACAATATTTAAAAAGAAATATAACTACGAGCCCCTGTGCTTTCCTTCCCAATCTAAATACCTTCCCAATCTAAATATTACCTGACTGATGCGGTTGCTTATGATCTGCCATGTTCTTGACAATCGTAAAACCATTATTTTGTCAAATATCTATCAACTTGTATCTGAAATATAAAGAAAGCTTGCCAGGCAAGATAACATACGCCCACTGGCAGCTTTGTTTGAAAAAGAACAGTTGGAATTTGGTCAAAAATGATAAAGAACTCAAGCTTATACGTGTTTAAAATCAAACACAACACTTCACATACCTTTTTTCAATTTCAACAAATTTTCCAAGGGTTGAAGAGTGTTTATGTGCAAAAATCAACTATTAAATATTAATTATTAAATAAATTTTCCAGTTTACTGATTTTCAATAGGATTCATCCCTTGGTGATTATGAACACTCACAATAAGTAAGTTTCGTCAAAAGAAGAATTGAATGTGTTTTCAGGAACAAGGGCAAAAACTCATATTTTTAGCTTTTGCTGATTTTCAAAAGGGTTCATACTTGGATGATTAAAAACATTAACACCAAGTTTCCCAAAAATACAACAAAGAAGTATGCTTTCATGAGTGTTTACATGCTAAAAACTTAACGTGTTTTCAACACGAAGTACAATAACTCATATCATATATTTTTTTTATTTTGCTGATTTTCAATATAAGGTTCCTTTTTGGTGAATATGAACACTCACACCAAGTTTCATAACCAGGGCTTGCCAGGCAAGGTAACATACGCCCACTGGCAGCTGTCGGAAATGATCATATTTTAGTTAACAATAATGCAAATTTTATTATAAAAGTCAAAGGAAAAAACTCAAAAACCTGTTCATCGAAAATGCATCAAGTTAGACTTTGTTCAGGATCTTATTAATTCCAATGATCACACCAAGATTCATCAGAATCAGTTCAAAATTGTAGCTTCAATACTGCTCACAAACTATTTTCGACGCATTTTGACAAAGTCAAGTGCAATACCTCAAAAACTGTTCATTAAAAATGTGTCAAGTTAGAACTTGTCCGTGATCTTGGATGAAAACTGAAGCTTCTTTTGTGTTAACGAACAATTTTTGACGTGTTTTATCAAAGTCAAAGGGCAATAATTCAAAATCTGTTCATCAAAACTACGTCAAATTCTAACTTAACCGAGATCTTATCAATTTCAAGGAGCATACCAAGTTTCATCCAAATTAGATGAAAACTGTAGTCTTAAGAATGCTAACGAATCAAATTTGACGCGTTTTAACAAAGTCAAGGGCAATAACTCAAAACCGATTCATTGAAAATACGTCATATTTGAACTTGACCGAGATTTGATCAATCTTAAGAAGCATAGCAAGTTTCATCAAAATCAGATGAAAACTGTGTTTTTTTTTTTACAATTTGTTGCAATGTACTTAATCACTTGAAAATAATATGTCCATTTAATACACATGTACTTGTGTATATTACTATATTGTATATCTTAAAAAAAAATATCCAGTAGCCTGTGGTCATGTACTTGATCTCTAAATCATCAAACTCTGTAAAAAAAATTTTTTACAGAGTTTGATGATTTAGAGATCAAGTACATCTCTTTTTTTTTTTTGTCTATATTATATTTGTCCCCATGGGCTGAGTGTGAGACAGGACCGTATCACTCGTGGTATTGAGCCTAATTTCTGACCCATGTAAAATAAAGAGTTTATTATTATTATTATTGAGTGCTCACGAACCAAAATTTGATGCATTTGTTCAAAATCAAGGGCAATAACTCAAAAACCGTTCATCGAAAGTACATCAAATTTAAACTTGACCAAGATCATCAAAATCAGATGAAAACTGTTGTCTCCAGAGTGCTCACAAACTAAATTTGACGCATTTTTTCAAAGTCAAGGGCAATAACTCAAAAAACGTTCATCGAAAATGCGTCAAATTTGAACTTGACTGAGATCTTATCAATCCAAAGGATCATAGCAAGTTTCATCAAAATCAGATGAAAACTGTAGTGTCTGTTATGCTCTCCAGAAATGTTGACGGACAGACTGACGGACAGGGGAGACAACAATATACGACCACATATTCATGTGGGCGTATAAAAATCCATCAAGACAAGGGTAATAATTCATAGTAAATATTTTTCAATTTTGCTGAATTTCAATAGGGTTTAACCGTGGCTGATTATAAACACTCACAACAAGTTTTGTTCAAATCTGTTGAGAATTCTTTCAGGGAAACTACCGTGGGCTCAAGCTTACAGATCAGGTTATGAAGGTTATAGAGAGCATTGTGGATGACCTCATCAGACAAATAGTCACAATCAACAATTCTCAATTTGACTTTGTCCCAGACAGGGGTACAACAGATGAAATCTTTGTTGTCCAGCAAGAAAAAAACTTAGCAGCCAACAAACAACTTAAAATGGCATTTGGTAACCTGGAGAAGGCTTTCAATCGTGTCCGGAGGAAGGTTTTCTGGTGGGTGCTGAGAAATCTTGGTGTGGAGGAATGGACACTGCGGGTGGTTCAGGGCATGTATGCCATTGCAAGGAGCCATGTACATGTTGGTTACAGCGATGAGTTTGAGATGAAGATCGATTTCATCAGGGATCAGTCTATCAGTCTATATTTAAAGTGATATGTTCACTAACTGTTTGACCAAAAAACTTTTAGTCTCAGGACCTGGAATTTTGTAGCTAATCTAATCTGTATTAATGTTCCAAACTCTCCCTCAAAATTTAAGCCTTCATCGGCATTTGAAAGTCAAAATTAAGACTCGTTGTTTAGTAAGACTATGACTTATATATTGAAAACATGGAAAATGAAAGAGAACTGTTAATGTACAAGTATAATTGAAGGGATTGCTTGACTTTTTCGGCAGTTCCAGTAAATCTGAAGGCTATGTACATAAATTCAAGGCCAAAATCAATCTTCGAAAATGCTAAACATTCCCCTTAAAACTTATACACTCATTACAGTTTTATAGAGCTAAGCTTATGTAATGATCTAGTCTACTACGTATCTGGCCATCGGTTTACCTTGTCCGTATACTTCGTCCAGCATCCAAAGTTAGTCAGTATTCTGTCTGCACTTCTACGACAAGGTTCGAGTGTAAATTGTAAACAAACTATAAGTTGAAATCGGCAAAATTTGCACTTTATGCATAGACCAACATATCCACACTGAAGTCGATTTGACAGTAGCGCCATATTGGTATAGTGAAATTTGAATGGCTGCCAATTATTTGGATGCCCTGTGATTGGCTCTCTTGAACTGTCACAGCTATTGACTTCTAATTCTATAGACCAACTGAGTGAAGCTTGACTCTGTATCGTAGTAATCCAGGGCTGGACTAATAATGATCATGGCACTTACGTGGAAATAATTATAAAAACATTGCTTAGGCCTATTATATAAAAAGCAAAGTTTCTGTGACTGGGGTACGATTGGTCAAACAGATAATAGCCCTATGCCCCTTTTTGAAGTAAAGAATAAAGAATAGGATTTAGACCATAGGAAATGAATATCGTTCGTCATTATTCATTGCATTGTCAATCAAGTGCACGTAAAAATCAAATTTCATTTTCAGACAACTTTTCGGGTTTTTTTTTAAGATAAACTGAATTGTCAGTAAACTTAATTGCTTTTTGGGTTTTTTTTTTTTTACTTGCCTCGGCAATAGGCCTACCCACGTCCAGGAAAAGTTCTCTCCACTCATGATTAAGAGGATAGAATTGAATATTTATACTATATTTCAAAATATAATGTTCAATTACATCATAGAAATATAGGTAGGGAATGCCAAGAAGGACATGCGCTGAATTTACGGGTTTCCTCATAACTTCCGGGGCCTTATTCTCGAAAACTTAACTTACAATGATTTTAGTGTTCCAGTCATCTGATTGGTCAATCGCTAAAATTGATTTTAAATACAGCGTTATTGTCCAATCAGATTACTGAATTTCTTAAAATCTGGATTTTATCTAAGTTAAGTTTTCGAGAATAAGGCTCCCGGTTTCTGCAAAATGGCACCTAAATGCCTAACAGACATCAATTCAACTGGCTACCGAATGGGAGTACCGGTATTGATGTTTACACAGTGCTAATGTGAGAGAAAGGTTAGTTTTATTTGGAAAATTTGAAACATTTTTCGACCATTTTGCGTTTTGTTTGCTGGCTTAGTGTTTGCTGGCCTAGTGTCTGCTACCTTCAGCCCAGTAAACCTCACTGCATGGTAGGTCTGAATTTAAGCCATGGCATACAGGTTTTCATGCTTAAATTTAATAATTACATTATTTCTACAGTAACATAGGCCTATATCATTTAGAAATATATATACTTATCATTACATATCAAATCATAAAATTACAGTTGTAAAAATCTTGTTAAATTCGATTTTCTGTGATAATTTTCAAATTAACTTCTTTTGTTATTGTTTACCTACACTATTTTTACGCTACACCGGAAGTTAACAGAAAACCCCCAAGTAGAAATTCGGTAAACCACAAATTTAAACGGAAGTTCAATATTCATTTGTCCTACTTGGCATTCCCTACCTATATTTCTATGATTACATGTAAATTTATAATATACATTATACATATTTTCTGCCATATGAATCATAGGCCTATTTCCAAATATATTTTTCATTGATTCGCATTTCTATTAAAAACAATGTAAGACTCTCAGGAGTATTAGGAGTCGATATTACATCTTTTACAAAAATGTGATTTGAAACATTGCGGTTGGAGAAGATGAATAGGTTGGCTATCTCCAAAATGTTTTGAACAAATTTCAGGATTCTGTATATAAGCCTTGATTCTAAAGACATGATTAGGTATCTGGATCGGTACGGTGCAGGTGAGCAATATAATAGAAAAAAAGTAAATTGATTGTGTCCAGACACGTAGGCTACTCCGGGTATATTGAGCATCCTCTATTTTACTACTGTACCGATAATACTGGCCGGACACCAATAGGAAAAACGTACGCCCTACCTTGACAATTCGAGGCTTTAGACTGTCAAATAGAGTTTCCTGGTGTCCATTCGGGATCTGTAGGCTAACTAATTTTTTCTTTAGCTTAGCTTATCACAGTGATATTGTCCTCAGCGACTCTCCCTCGAAATTTAATTTGAATTAACGGATATCAATAATTGCCATTGTTTGTAAGTTAAAACAAAGACTCTTTTTTAAGTGAGACTGTAACTGTGTTTCCACTGACATAACAAGCCGGCTTTAAGCTAGCTTTTTTGTGTTTCCACTGACAAATTGCCAAACGGTTCGGCAATTAAAGCTTTTTCTCGTTCGGCAATAGGGGGCGCGCACTCTTAATTAACTTGTAGTGTAAATCTACTCCCGAAACATGCTATACACTGATAGGGTTCCCATGAGATATGAGATAAAATAAACTACCATTATGCCTACTGTTTATTCTAAAGAAAAATAAACCTTTTAATGAAATACAGTAATGATTAAGACCCAATATTCAAGTCATTTATAAAAAAAAATCTGCAAATTTCGATTTACAAACGAAGCTGCAAAGTATTCAGATATCAGTCATCAGACCATCTATGTATTTAACAGTCGAATTCTATAAAAAACGGCAAATTACGAAACGCTCTCCAAACGATAGAGCACAAAATTGTACCATTGAAAGAGCAGCAAGACTTGAATTTGGACTATTTACATCTACTACTATTTAAAATGATATAATTTGCATGATTGATGAAGTATGTATTCTTAGCTTAAAGGAACAGTCTGATTTTTTTTTAGGTCAAAAAACTTTTTTGCTCAAATTTGTGAAAACTTTACACCAAAATCTGTAACTATGTGCCCTTTAACGTATCTGAAAGTTTTCACTAAAAAAATTCAGCCGTTAATTTATAAACGCTAAAAGCATGCTTAAATTTTTAAAAACCTTACGTAAGGTTTTTAAAGTGTGTTATGTTTTTTGGACGCTGATAGGAAACTACTTAACGGATTTGAGTAAAATAAATGCCTAATTGTAGAAAAATGTCCCTCTTATGTATTTAGAAGGTTTCAGCTTGAAATATTGAGTCATTTAAAGGGCAAACACGAAAACTAGGTCAAACTGCTTAATTAACAATTAAAGTACTCCCTGTTTTTAATTAACCCTTTAAAACCAAATTCAGTTTAATCAAGAAGATACAGAGATACAATAAGCATTCTTTAAAAATACTCTCAGGTAGCATTTGCGATTTTTTCGATAATGGAAATTTAAAAAAAAAAAGCAGAATGGCCCTTTAATGACGTGTCGTAAGCGACTTTTTCCCCTATGAACTTTGACCTGGCCGCTTACGACGTCAAGTGTTGATCGGTGTATTGACCACGTTGTTCCTCTCACAACAGTAGGCCTATAGGGCCTACAATCTAATCGAACAAATTGTTTCTCTTCTGACACGATATTCCAGCATTAAATGACTAAGAAACTCTTCCATATAAAATCTAGTTTCAAAGTTTTAAGGAGGGATATTTTCCTTGATAATGGTAAAATGGAAGGGTGATATATTCCTGCAATAATATGTTCGAAGTAATATGATTGGTCGAGAAGAAAATTACCAGTAAGAAAGGGTGTTTCATAAAAGGATAAAAAGGCCAGGCACCTGTTGAGATGCTTTCTATGGTTATAAGTTATTGCGGTACATATCAGTGTTAAAAAAAACAAACAGTATGATTCATGATACAGGTCCCTGCGCTCTCTTACTTATGACTTATACGATTCCTGTTAGATTTGAGAAATAAGAAATTCTAAGCTCATTTATAGACATACCCCTATTATCAAATTCTCTGAATCACAGCATTATATAACTGACAATATTCAAGACTATAAGAGAATATTTGAAAATAACGAACCACATTATCATTAATAAGAAAAATTCTCATAAAACCTAACTTACTTTCAGCGACTTCAGCTCCAAATTAGCAACAAATCCTCTGAGCATGCGCACATGGAAAACATAAATTATTTCAATATTATTATCTTGTGTCCTTTAAAAGGAGAGAAAAACATGTCTGCTATTCCAATCTGATCTTGAAACTTCAACAAAATATATACAGTACGAGTCGAAAATGCCAACAGAAGATTTTGTTGACTTCTAGTTAATTTATAGTCACATAAAACCTGCCGTTGAGTTACTTTACAGTTACTGGTACATTACTTATATTACATAGGCCTACTGCAGATAGTGTGTATAGGGCCTATAGGCCTATATCAGACAGTGGCGACAGGCCTATAACTATAAGAACTGAATCTCATTTTCACATATGAGAATTGGAATTTCAAACAGGTATAGAAGAATAGACATACTCGCTCCTGAAAATATTGTCATCGAATTGATTAAAAATGTCAGTGCGAAACTAAGTCATTTTCACTGGTAAAGCTTATTTTTTCGCATTCTGTGCTAATGGATTATGGACCCGAAGACATTTAAAATGCTAGGAGAATAGCATTCAATCAATCAAAAATTGTATTTTGAATAACTGTAAATTTATTAAAAAAAAATATTTCTGGCTGTCGTTGAAAAGCAAACACTCCCTCCTTTTTTTAATGGCAGTAGATATTTACCACGCATTGGAGGTGATAAAAATAAACGCACATATTTTTGTAGAACATAGGTAGTCCTATATAGTATAGGCCTAGACTTAAAGCAAAAGTAGGCCTAGTTTAGTCTATCAAAAGTCTGAGAAGAGTAGGCCTACAATGTAGCTTGTATAATTTATATTTATATATTGCCATATCATATAGGCCCTATAAAATTTGGCAGGCTATATGTCATCATTTTGTGGTTCGGTGAATGGCCTAGCTACAAAGGAAGTGATTCGTTTCCGGTGATTTAGATTTTTGTTTAAAAAATATATGGGAGACCCCTTTATCTCCATAAAGGTTTCATATACTGTTTAATTTTTATACAGATGGTCTCCACCATCTTTATCAATGGATCTGCGCCCCTGTCTGTATGTTAGCATCAAATAACAATATGGATCGTTATTTCTGCAAAAACCACGTGAGATAAATGATTTTCACAGCATTTTGGCGCCAAAATTATAATTACAAACATGTAAATCCAACAATTTAGCATCATTAGACTCATAGGCGTTGAGCGTTTCAACGCCTATGATTAGACTTCCTGTAGTGTGTCAAATAGCTAAAACTCGGAAACCCACCCGTTATTCGCTCCACTCGATCGTAAGCCCAATATATTCTGTCGGTTCATATTGACCATTGCATCCTCAGTTTCGAAAACCTGGCTACGCCACTGGGTTTGGATTTCTACCTGGAAACGACCACGACCATTTGACGATTAAATTAAAGGAAGAAAAAATTGGCCATGTCGAGCCTTCGTCTCAAATTTCGCTCACTGGCCAGTAACGGGCGAAGGCCTAAAAATATTTTTTTTTGTTATCTAGCGATATGAACGGCTAAGATGGAGCTTAAGGATTGGGAATATTTTTAAGTTTTTAAAATTTTTAGATTTTTTACATGTTAATGTCTTAGATCAGTGGTTCCCAACCTTTTTCAAGCCGTGGCCCAAATTCACGAAACTCCCGCAGAGCCATTGCCCCCTGTTCAATTCCAAACTAGGGCAAAATAAGGCATATAGCGCAAGGGTTGTTGTCATGTGCCTCCCCATCATCAGAAGGTCAGATGCATTTGACCACAAACAACTACAGACCTTACACAACAAAATATAGTTTAATAAAAGTTGGGCTAGAAAAAAAAAGATATACATCCTCGTGTCCATGGCCCTCTGACAAACATCCTATGGCTCCCAGGTTGGGAACGACTGTCTTAGATGGACCAATAGGATCCGATATAAACACATTCCATCAGAAAAACTGCCCCACCCCCATCACTATAGACTCATTCTCAACTAAGGTAGTAAAGTTGTGAGATAAATTATGAGAAAATTAACATCAGTTTTATGGAAAATTTCATATTTTTTATGAATCTATATTATATTGGGGTAATTAATGTAAATTTTTACCAGCCTTGTTGTAACGTGTCAATTTTTACAGATGATAACAAGGAGCCCACATTTTTCTGTAATTGCAATTTACGAGTCCTACCCATGTAACATAAATCACTAAATTGAAGTATTCTATCAAATGTACACCATCAATGTTGTATCAGAAATAAACCAAAGGAATTAGTCCTCAAATTTACTGAGCAAACCCGATTCTAATAATGGATATGAAGCAACTCACAGATAAAAATGGATTGATGTATAAAAATCGCAACTCATGGAATTTGAAACAATTGCTTTGAATTTCAGTAAAAACTAGACAGGGCAGTAAAAGAATGCTTTCTTTCTGGCTCTATATTCTTTCATCCTTTGTGATTTAGATTTTGCCATCGACAACGAAATAAATTGTATAAGTAATTGATAGGAACTAATTAACCATGATTGGGAAAATGTAATTTACGGGACAGACATATGAAAAACCAGATAAGAAATGTACTAAACATGTGTAACACACATTTTTCGCATTTGTATCTTACATAAATATTCCAATTTAATTTGAATTTAAATGAAAAATGATGAAAACTTGAAATATGACACCGAAAACTTATGTAAATTACGGGACGAAAACTATGTAATTTACGGGACATAACCGATCACATTAACCATGGCTGTATATAATGAAATTAGGTGAATTTTTTGTAATATTCCAATTAATCATGTTCAAAACATTCTCCGTAGGCGACCGAATACAAAAAGGGCAGGAAAAGGACATGGAAAAACGAGGAAATTAAACTCACCTGAATTTGAAAAGGTTTTTCGTTTGTTTACATAGGCTTAAAGATATAACGTGGCCTATTTTGGCGCTAAACCGACATGTGCTATGCATACTGGGATAAAATCATCGAATATAATAGCCACTAATCGAATGCTCAGTGAGAACTAAAAATCTATTGACTCGTAAATTACGTCCCGTATCTTACATTAAGAAAAGATACGAGACGAAAAGCTAAATGTGACTCTATGGAACCGAATGTTTTACTGTCTTATACTCTCATATCCAGCCTCAATTCATGTATATACCGTTGTTACACATTGAGCTGTTAATAACTTTTATATTGCGGTCTCGTAAATTACCATCTTAAAGACAGGGTCCAGCGCTCAACGATATTTTAAACTGTAACGCATTGGACAATTTATAAGACAATAAAAAAAATTTCATGAAAATCCATCCAGCAGTTTTTGAGAAATCGTTCCTCAAAGTGTCCATTTTCACCTGCCTGAGAAAAACTAATCAGTGAAAAGCCTAACATCCGGTTTTAGTTAAAATCCACGTGTGACGTCACTTGTGGAACACATCGTCAATGACGTCTATATTGAAGCGGTAAGAAGGCTGTTTTCATATTGACATAAATTCATTCTCAATAGGCCATGTATTATTTTTTAACATATATTGTGATGTGGAATAGAATAGATAGAGGAATTTAACCATACCAACATCATACTTATTAAATTTAGGCCCCGATTCAGGAGAAAAACACATGGAAAGTCGTAGTGTTGATTGACCTACATTACATAGTCATACTCATAGACTGATAGAGTATGACGATAGGCCGGCCTCTCAACCTTCACGTCTATAACAGCTCATACCAGAATCCATAAAATTCACATCAAACCAGGTCATACATCGTTAAAAGCGGAATTAAATCAGCTTTTTACCGATATCTATGAATAATTTTTATAGGCATGTGTTTCCGAGAAACGGCAATTTGAAGTCGAATTTTTGGCAGTCGGTCATTTCATCACCGATGACAGAGTGCGTAGACAGAAACATCCAGACATCTATCATCATTGTGGGCTTATTGACTTACGTCTTGTTGATCAAGAAACACATTACATAAACATTGAGGCAAAATGGCGTCTCGAGTTTGTTCACTTTTTTACGGGAAAAGTTTTTTACATATCAATTTTTTCTCGCGATTTGGCTCAACGAATGTTTTAAAAATTAAAGGTCAATTCTGCAAGTATACCAGGATTATAATTTCAGTGCAACAATATCTTATAGTGCCTTGAAATAATATGGAAATATTTAGCGAACTATAGACTGGGCCAAAAAGCTTTCATTCAATGTAGGCCGCCTCAATTACCGAAGCGGGAGGATCGTAGATATTCCACGCTATTTTCACAAATTTCACATGAAAGATCGTTAGTCTTAGTGGAATATGTATCCAGAAAAATTCTTTAGAATTAGAATTTTGTTTTTACAGTTCGACTTCAGTATATCAACCGGCGGGCACCGGGAAATTTCGAAGACGAGGGAGAAAAATGGAATGACATACGGCAAGCGAAATGTCAACTTCAAACTGAAAAATCTCGGCAATGCGTTCAGATAAAAAATATTTGAAAATATCTCTAAATAGCTGATTCATTTCCTCTTTTATGATCAGTAACATGCTTTAATGAGAATGTTTAGATTAAATGTAGGAGTTTTAAAATACGCGATGGTGATCCGTAGCGATCTCGCCATTTTACTTTGACTTTAGTTTTAGACCATCTAGACCCCAATCAAATAAAATCGGAATTATATTGCTAGTAAATAAGTTTATATTTAGTAAAATGCATACCCACTGCACTAAAATTTAATTTATGGCAACAATCACGCCTTTGATACCGATTGATGATCATGTTTTCATTGTCTTATCGACAGTGAATTCGTCAGCTACATGTAGTTACTGCAGTAGAACTCAGTAGGCTCAGTGTTACGTCTCACACAACTGACGTCATCGGTCAAAGGTCAAATTTCTGACTTTTTGATGAATTGATAAAGGTGAGTTTTGGAGTTATTTGCTAATAACAGGAGAATGGTTCAACCGATTCACCTAATTTTTTTTTTGTTAAGTTATTGATAGGTAAACACATCATTGTGGTACCATATCGTTTAGCGCTGGACCCTGTCTTTAAAATTACGCTCAGAAAGAGATACTAAATGACGTAATTTTGAGTATAATTTATAGTTTTTTAATAAATTGTATATTATACTCATGTCTAATTCACAATTGCCCTTACATACTGCATGTTTAGCTTCCATTCGTTAAGTAAATTATCTTATGATGGTTCATTTAGGAAATGGGCTCGTAAATTACTGAAATTGGGCGACGAAGATAAAATATTACTGATGAATTAGATGGCATAAATGTTTTGGTTAATTTTGCACTTTACAGAAACGTAACATGATAATCATTTAGAAAAAGTACTTTTTAAACGATCAATAGATACTAACATGTGTATTTTCAACCAGTGAAAACAGATTTTCCCGTTGGCGACATGCATTTTTAGATAACTACGGTGGTTTTGAGAGGCGATATTTTTTTAATATATGTGTATTCTGACCAATGTTTTGGGTTCTAGGTACAACCAATATATTGTTTATTAATATTATATACAATTATACAGAATAAATCTTTATCAATTTATACTACTGAACATTACATGTAGATATAGAGGAAAAAAAAATGGCCATGTCGAGTCTTCGTCTCTAATTTTGCTCACTGGCCAGTAACGGCTTTAGGCCTACAGATATATATTTGTTTTGTAATCTTGAGATATGAATGGCTCAGATGGAGCTGTAGGATTGGGATCATCTTCATAATGACATTTAAACACATAATCAAAATCAAAAGAATCTGTAACGAATTGAAGCCTGTAGAGTGAGCACGAGATGCACAATATAGCTAATAGAGTGACACGTCAAATAAATCGGCGCAAGGGTCTATGTACGTTCTTCTAGCTTGAGAACGTGTGCTATGGGTTTTTTATCAGGTGGTCTTTACGGGCAACGATATTGTCAACAGGCAACTTCTTTCATAAACCAATATATGCCATCTGGTTTACCATACAATAACTAGTTACCATGTATCAACTTTAATTGCCGTAAAAACTGAAAATACAATAACAAAGGTCTTACACAATATCAATATAAAACATGTATTATAATAACCTTGTAGGCCTCAGAAGGACACTAAATTTAATAGGTGGGGGAAACATTATTTCATAGGCTGAGTTACCTCCCTTGTCTATGGCACACACGGCTTACAGCAGCTATGGTAAAAGGCACGAATTTGGGTCGACACCGCCTGAATACAAAATTCAGCGTGGAGTCTTATGACCATACAATAATAATGTGCAGCAAAACAACACATACAAATACACTCTAATACTATGCAAATATAATTCAATGATTTCTAGTTACCTAGTTCCCCGATTACTTGACCAAACGAAAGATAACTAAAGCAAAATATCACGCTGCTTCTAAAACGGTGTAACTTTTCTTTGTACCAAGTTGCGCATAAAATACAGATTTTGGATTAAGATGTAGCATAAAATATAGACTCAGACAATAAAAGTAAACATGTCCAAAAACTTGAAATAACAATTAAACGCAGGCGTAACATGGCTCCCTTAAATTGATAGGATGACTATAAATTTACCATTAACATTCAATTCAAACACATTAACGAAATAAACAATGTTAAAAGAGTTTCTTTATAAAACAAAGTTTTTTTTTTTTAAAATGTTACTTCTGTACATTTTGATTCGCCGTAAAAGAGTTTCCATGATTCCATGTAAATTGAATTCCATATAAAGAGATTCCAAGATTCCAAATAAAAGCTTTCCATGATTCAGAATAAAACACATTCGTAGGCTATGTGATTATTATGCACATACGATTAACACTTGCATGCATCATGCTAATATTTTCACTATATAGCCAAAAAGGCTAGTACACTTAAACCACACATATAAATGGCTCCTTGGTGGGGAAACCCTGGTTAATCCTTTGACACAAGAAAAACAAGCTTATGGATTGGTCGTGTGACGTAGGTTACTGGTTTTAAGCGTCTTCCATTTTTGTCTAAAGTGCGAACATACTTATCCGAACTTTCGTAAACTTCCACTATACTACCGAGCTTCTACAAGTTACGCGATACAAGATCATCTTGAATCAGCACAATATCATCTATTTTAAGATTCAATTTTGGTCGTTTCCATTTTTTACATGCTTGCAAACTCTGAACGAATTCCTTTCGCCATCTTTCCCAGAATTCTGTTGCTAAATGTTGAACTTGTCTCCACCTCTTTCTCTTCAATTCCGAATGCCTTTCTTTGATGTAGAAAGGTCCAAAGCAATCTACAGCTGAGTAGGTAAATGGAGGTGCAGGTTCAAGGCGGTCGTAAGGTAAGTCTGCCATCTTCTGAAGTTGTGGTGCCGATCTATTCTTCAGACATTCAATACATTTAGAGATGAAGTAAGAAACTGCAGCTTTTCCACCAATTATCCAATAACCAGAACTTCTCATCTCGTTTTGGGTGATTCCTCTTCCTTGGTGCTGTTGTTTGATGTGAAAATGGCGTATAATCATATCAGTGATGTGACTTTTCTTGGGCAATATGACTGGGTGGACAACTTCATATGATAAATCTGCCTCTTTGATGCGCCCACCGACTCGTAGCAATCCATTTGAGTCAACAAACGGATCTAATTTGTATATTGGACCTTTTCTTTTTTTATCTGTTGGTCCATCCGACTACTGGTCAACCTGGCTATCTCTTCTTCAGAATGGATGCATTGCAGTTGTCGTAAGATTTCAGTTCCTGCAGCCTCCAATTCTTTTCTTTATTCGTAGACAATTTGCAATCGCTCGCTTTGCATTGAACCATTTTGAGAAATATTCCAATCTGTCTATTAAAGATGCATATGTAGATTCTGGTCCTTTAACAGCTAAGCATTCTACTTCAGGATCACTGGCTTGTAGAGATGGAGATTGAATATCAGCTTGGAAATCCATTTCATGCCATAACATTTCTGGCCCATTCCACCATCTATCTTTTAGTAACTTCAGCATATAATCTTGGTATAAAGTCTTGTAGTTCGGATTCTTCTCCAGTCTTTTTCTCTGGCTACTCAAACGTTTTAAAGCCAATTCTCTATTATTGGGAAAGGATGTCTTTTCTTTTAACGGCAGTGGCATTTCAAAATGCCCATCTTGTAGGTGTATTCCATCTTTAATAGTTTTCAGGGACTTTGTGTCATTGAAGGAATATGGTCTTTCGTCACATCTATGGTCAATGAAATCCATGTTAGACATTCTTTCTAATGTCTCCATGTTAACTTTGTTGACATAATATTCTTCACCATATCCTTCATTATAGGAATTTTCTTCACCATTTATTGTTCCTATGACTCCCCAACCAAGATGAGTCTTCACACCATAAGGATCATTCTCGTTTCCAGGAGCAATCTCTATAGGTTTGATAGCCTGTATACAGTTGATTCCAATTAGTAAGCCTATTTCCACCTCTTCTCTGTATGGCATCAGCGACTGTGATACATCGGTGAGATGTGGCCATTTTGATACTAAGTAGTCTTTGGGAATTTGACTGCGTTTGGATGGTATAGTATCTCTGGTATACAAGGTAGGTAAGTATATTTCTTTATCTTCAGTAGTTCCACATACCATTAAGCCATGTATCTTTTTCGTGGTTACATCTTCTTTTCCTAGTATGGTTGACAAAACTAGGTTGACTTCATGACCCTTGACCTTTAATTTTTCTGCAGTAGAGGATTTGACGAAAGAACAATCTGATTGATCATCTAGTAAGGCATATACCATTATTCTCTTATTCTTTTCTTCACTTGGGTAAAGCCATACAGGAACAATAAGTGAGTGGGTGTAAGTTGGCTCATGATAGTTGTCGGTACAAGTGTTTACTGAAACCTCCTTTGTAAATGTCTGTTCTTTTGATTTAGGAATGTAGTTGTCATAATGGAGCGAAGTAGGATGACGTCCTTGGCATATATCACACCTTTTTCTTGATCTGCAATTTTTCACTCCATGTCCTTGTCTAAGACAACCCCAGCATAAATTTTCTTTAATAACGAATGTCTTTCTGTCTTCAATAGGAATGGCTAAGTATTTCTTACAATCATTGAGATAGTGATCTGTACCTTTACAATATAAACATCCAATTTTCTTGGTTGGTGTTTTGTTCTTGTTTTCATCGACTTCTGACTTGAAACTGGAAAAAGATCTTTTTTGCTCTGTTTGTCTATTCATATAAGAGTTGTTTCCCTTTGTTGAACTTTCTCTTTCTTTCAAACTGCTGATACCAGTTATTGGATTTGATGCGATTCTTGCTTCTTTTGACATGAAATTGCAGAATGATTTAAATGATGGATATCCTCCTTTAAAACATTTATCTTTAGGAATATCATCGTAAATGTCATCAGAATCTTGTCTAAGCTGGTTATCAACTATTCGTCCCCATCTTGAAACAATATATGTTGGAAGTTTCTTCAGAATCCTGCGGTTTTCTTCTGGGTCATCTAGAACCTTTAAATAGTCTGTTGATTCACTAGCAATGAAGGAAGGAAATCAGCAAATTTTTGTAGTGAGGAACATTCATTCTGTATCTTTGGCCATTCGTGTATCATTCTTCTGAATGATTCAGCAACTAGAAATGGGTCTCCAAATCTTTGTTTTAGGATAGGTTTTGCTTTTATAATAGGCTTCTTTGTTGTCTAAGGAAAGTATTCCACTAATTGATTCCTTAGCCTCACCAGCAGTGTAACGTCCAAGATAGTATAGTCTCTCAGCTGGATTATCTGTTCTACTTTCTATCAGTGCTTCAAATGATTTCTGCCATGTTGGATATTTCAAGGAGTCCCCACGGAATACCTCAGGCTCTGGTTTTGGTAGTGAATCTCTATCCTGCCTTTTAGTGAGAATGTTGGCTAGGGCTTCAATAGGATCTGTAGTACTGTAGGTAGGTGTAGGTACTAGCTCAAAATTATTCTTCGGTACAGGTATCTGTTGTTGTTCCATGATAGCAGGTTCTATAGACCTATATTCAGTGTCATGGTCATTTCTTATCAGAGATTCGGGAATATGGGTAGTGGATTTAAGATCTAAACCAGTGTTTTCCCTTGTAATTTCAGAATCTAGCTGTTGATATAATTTTGATTTACCATCAGCTATAGTTAATTTAGTGTTTATGTCTAATTGTTGTTCTTGGAAATGTAGGTCTATTTTAGCTCGTTCAATTTCTCTCTTCTTTATCATTGCATCAGCTTGTGCAGCGAGTTCGACTCTGAGTGAATCTTCCTTTAATTTAAGTGACTTGATACTTGATATACTTTGGATTGAGGACCGTGATGAATGAGATCGTGTATGAACAGAGCGGTGCGAGGAATGATGAGAAGAGCGGTGAGAAGAGCGGTGTGAGTGTTGACTTCTGTTATCAATGTTATCATCTAGTATTTTATCAAGTTTTTGATCACAATGTCTTAAAATCGTTTGTGTTTCGAGTTCTACACTGTCAAAATGTTTATTGTGAGCTATCTTATCTTCTTTGTCTAGATATTTCTCTACCTCGTAATTGTGCTCATAAAGCTCTTGAAAATAAAAGTTAATGTCATTAATAGTTTTTTGCACATCTTCTGGGCCTAATTCAGGTAATGTATCTTTAGCTTTGTCTATTAGTGCTCTCAATCTTTTTAATGTTAAACTGTATTTCTTTTCAGTACGTACTCTTTCTATTTCAGGTACTGGTATTGGTCTATCCGGATTAGAAGCCATGATATATTTTTCTTTCAGGTAACACCATGTAGTAGTCAGCTAGTTTTTACTGTACGTTCTTCTAGCTTGAGAACGTGTGCTATGGGTTTTTTATCAGGTGGTCTTTATGGGCAACGATATTGTCAACAGGCAACTTCTTTCATAAACCAATATATGCCATCTGGTTTACCATACAATAACTAGTTACCATGTACTTTAATTGCCGTAAAAACTGAAAATACAATAACAAAGGTCTTACACAATATCAATATAAAACATGTATTATAATAACCTTGTAGGCCTCAGAAGGACACTAAATTTAATAGGTGGGGGAAACATTATTTCATAGGCTGAGTTACCTCCCTTGTCTATGGCACACACGGCTTACAGCAGCTATGGTAAAAGGCACGAATTTGGGTCGACACCGCCTGAATACAAAATTCAGCGTGGAGTCTTATATGACCATACAATAATAATGTGCAGCAAAACAACACATACAAATACACTCTAATACTATGCAAATATAATTCAATGATTTCTAGTTACCTAGTTCCCCGATTACTTGACCAAACGAAAGATAACTAAAGCAAAATATCACGCTGCTTCTAAAACGGTGTAACTTTTCTTTGTACCAAGTTGCGCATAAAATACAGATTTTGGATTAAGATGTAGCATAAAATATAGACTCAGACAATAAAAGTAAACATGTCCAAAAACTTGAAATAACAATTAAACGCAGGCGTAACAGTCTAGGTCCACATGATGCGTATCTCCCCACTGGCATGTATTGGTTGGTTCGGTTTGAAGGTTGTGTTCAGATGAAGGAAAGCATGATCCTGTAGCCCATTTACTGGTGGGTAGATAGATGTGATTGCTGTGTTCAGTACGTCAGTCAAAGCCATGATTATCCATGCCGACGAATATGAACAATCAGTTGAAGAGGCAATACACGCATCGCGATAATCTGGAGATATAAGATGGAGATCAGCGGCATCTGACCTTCTTAGGTACATTTTTTCGTTGAGGCACATCTGGATACAGGTCCGTACTCGAAGCAACGATGAAAAGTTCTCGTGACCGTACGTTGCAATACTAGCGGCATTGAATGGACAATTTCCATCACCCGTAGCTACTATCGGTGTCCCAATGTGGCCCATATCATGCTGTTCGAGTAAGTATTGGCTGTGTTGATCGATAGCTAATGGCTTGGAGGGCATATTGGGCATTTACGTGATGAAAAATTGACCATAAGAACTGTTAAAAATGATTTAGATAATAAATTGAGGTCTTCGGTGGTATTCTGTGGTCATCGATAGTCTTCGGTAGTCTTCGGTTGTGAAAAGACGCACCGCTAATTTCGTTCGACTGCCTGTAGAGCAGCGGTGCGCAACCCTTTTCAAACCATGGCCCAAATTCGTAAAGCTCACAGAGTTTTAGTCTAAACTAGGGCAAAATAGGAAATGTAGCGCAAGGGTTGTTGTATTGTGCCTCCACATCATCAGGAGGTCAGATGCATTTGGCGACAAGCAACTACAGACCTCAAACAGCAAAATATAGTTAAAGAGGCACAGGCTTCATTTTCGCGGGTCGATTTGGATAAGTCTCAGAAACGGGGATTTTTTAGCTCAGCAATTTAGTACTGGTTATCACAACTCACCATTGAAATTTGAGCCTTCAAATCCATGTGCATCCATAATTATTAGCATTTGAAAGTTATAATGCCCTACTACACATTAGAGATACTATGCAATATATAGAAAAGTCATCTTTAGAAATAGAAGGAGAAATGTCTAATTTAAGGTATATTTGAATTTTCGTGCATTTCTAGTGCTTCTGAAGGATACTTAAATATATTCAAGATCATCTTCATAATGACATTGACCAATAAAATCAAAATAAAAAGAATCTGTAAAGAATTGAAGCCTGTAGAGTGAGCACGAGATGCACAATATAGCTAATAGAGTAAAACGTCAAGTCGGACACGATATTTCCGTGAAAAATTATCCGATCACGAAAATTGATAGGGATCATCTTCATAATGACATTGACCCACAAAATCAAAATCAAAACAATCTGTGAAGAATTGTAGCCTGTAGAGTGAGCACGAACCAAATTAACCCGCTCAACGGCAGGTTTTATCTGACTAGAACCAAATGTGAACGGACCGACAGGGTGATTACAATATACGCCCATCTTTCGTGTGAGCCTATAAAAATTGGCCATGTAGAGTCTTCGTTTTTGGCCGGTCAGTCCGCCATATTGGATTTCGCTCACTGGCCGGTACTTGTTTTTAGCCTTAAGATTTCAAATTTAGTAGATTTTTTCATGTTAATGTCTTAGATGGACCAATAGGATCCGATATAAACACGTTCCATCATAAAAACTGCCCACCCCCATCACAATAGAAGAGGAAAAATGGCCATGTCTTGTCTTCGTCTCTAGGCCTAAACTATTTTATTTCTTTGTAAAATACCAATATGAAAGGCTAAGATGGAACTGTAGGATTGGGAATATGCCAAATCCGTTATAAAATCTACCTCACCCCATCACTATAAGGGAATAAATAGAATTGGACATGTAGAGTTTTTGCCTTTGACTGGCCGGTCCTCCATATTCGATTTCGCCCAATGGCCACTAATAGATTTAGAGCTAAAGGTTACATCTTATTAAATTATGCGATCCCCTATCACCACCCTTCCCTCTATCACCACTCTTCTCACTATCACCACCCTTTCCTCTATCACCACCCTTTCCTCTATCACCACCCTTTCCTCTATCACCAATCTTCTCACAATCACCAATCTTCTCATTATCACCATCCTTCCCTCTATCACCATCCTTCCCTCTGACACCACCCTTCTCACTATCACCACACTTTCCTCTACCACCATCCTTCCCACTATCATCAACCTTCTCACTATCACCATCCTTCCCTCTATCACCACCCTTCTAACTATCACCACCCTTCCCTCTATCACCACCCTTCTCACTATTACCACCCTTTCCACTATCACAACTCTTCTCACTATCACCACCCTTCTCACTATCTCCACCCTTCTCACTATCACCACCCTTCCTTCTATCACAACTCTTCTCACTATCACCACCCTTCCCACTATCACCACCCTTCTCACTATCACCACCCTTCCTTCTATCACCACCCTTCTCACTATTACCACCCTTTCCTCTATCACAACTCTTCTCACTATCACCACCCTTCCCACTATCATCAACCTTCTCACTATCACCACCCTTCCCTCTATCACAACTCTTCTCACTATCACCACCCTTCTCATTATCGCCAACCTTCTTACTCTCACAACTCTTCTCACTATCACCGCCCTTCCCTCTATCACCACCCTTCTCACTATCACCGCCCTTCCCTCTATCACCACCCTTCTCACTATCACCATCCGTCTCACTATCACCACACTCCTCACCACTCTTCTCACTCTCACCACCCTTCTTACTATCACCATCCTTCCCTCTATCACCACCCTTCCCTCTATCACCAACCTTCTCACTATCACCATCCTTCCCTCTATCACCACCCTTCTAACTATCAACGCCCTTCCCTCTATCACCACCCTTCTCACTATCACCACCCTTTCACCTATCACCAACCTTCTCAATATCACCACCCTTCTTACTATCACCGCCCTTCTTACTATCACCACCCTTCTCACTATCACCACCCTTTCCTCTATCACCAACCTTCTCACTATCACCACATTTCTCACTATCACCACCCTTTCCTCTATCACCACCCTTCTCACTATCACCAACCTTCTCTCTATCACCAACCTTCCCACTATCACCTGATCACCTGTCTGATCGTGTGCACATCGGGCCATTCGTGAGGGCATCCTTAGACATCGTGTGACCTACGGTTGAGTTTTTCTGGCTTCGGCAGCAACTTCGTGAGCTGTTGCAAAATCTTTGGCATGCCAAAGAATTGTCAAAAGACCTCGCGAGGGTTCATATTCGTGTTGAATTCGTATATCCATTTTGCCCCCCGTATGGTCATCGTGAGGGAATCTTATCAAATCGTATCACCTTCGTCTTTACTTCGTGTGGTTATCGGTGCCATCGGGCATTTTCGCCTCACGAAGATCAGATGAATGAAACTCGAAGCTGTCCGATTGTCTTCGGAAGGCGACACGACTTCGTGAAGCCCTCGCATCCCTCTCGTGTAGCCATTATATTATTATTATAAAACGATGGCATTCAGATGGGACCACGGTGTCGGCGAAGTCAGCCGGATTTGAGTTGCTCAAGCTTTTGAAATGTGTGATGGTGACGTGGACATATAACAGGACAGCTTCAAAGCATGTTCCTCAGTCAGTCCTGGGCAATTCCACAGAGCAAAGACGAGTATAACTCACAATTAATTACAATGACATACTTTGATGATGTGACAACCAGGAAAAAGAAGGCACCAGCATTGGTTCTTTTCATGCATCTCAGAGAACATGATGAGCAACTTTTGCAGGTACATTTATAATTAATTGTCTTATTTGTTGAGAAAAGTGGTATTTACAGTGTTGCGGTGATTTTACGTAATGCGCTAAATAATATAGATTTAAATTGTTTGTACTGATGCGATTTTTCTTTGAGTTTGTGGTGATTGAATTCCCCACTGTCTGTTGGCTTAATACCAACGGGAGATCACGTGACTCATTCGGGACTCAGTTCGAATGCACCATACTGTCAATACGATGTCGTGTAGCCATCGTGTAGCCATCGTGTCAATCTCTCATACAGAGTTGTCTTCCCCTGCAAGCCAAAGAAAGACAACTCTGTATAAGAGATTGCCACCGTGTGTCTTCGTGTGTGATTTGGGTGTCATCGCGTGACCATCGTGTGACCATCGAGTGATCATCGTGTGACCTTCTGCAGGCATCGTATACTTACTTCGATTGTTAATTTTCTGTTAACCATGTTCGGGGCCAACTTCGTGCGAAATTTAAAATTCCATATTCGTGTGTCCATCTGGTGTCAAATTCTGGACAGTGTGACGCCAGCATAAGCGATATTCTATGACTTTTATTCCTTATTTCATTAACGCTGCCATCTGAGCCTGGGGATTTCGAGTTCGGAAGTTCTGTGACTGTACGGATAATCTCATCTGCTGTTATTTCTACATATAAAAGTTCATCAAAAATAGGAACATGTTGCTCAACTGTCGCAAACGCTGTAAATGGGTACGGATAATCCGGGAAAGGTCAATGCCAAGAGGTTTGGCCAATGATACACAAGAAACCTAAGTTGTTATATTTGTAAAATAGAGAAGTTTGGTCGTTGTCTGTCAACACAGTCTTAATCTTCTCTTTGCGTTGGAACATATCTTATTGAAGTTCGGGGAAGGGAGGGTTTGATTCTCCCAAATGTACAGGCCTAGGGTGGAACAAATACTTTATTGAGAGATTGGAGTAAATGGTGGATCTTCTGGAGTTTTTTCTTCTGTTATGATCTGAAATTAGAAAGATAGTGGACCACGGCCATATACGCCTAACGAAAAAGTCGAAAAAGGAAAAAATTTAATCAGGAGAAAACAAAACTTTCTCAAACCTTTTGATTTAGCTCCAATAACATCCATTTTAAGTTTCATCAAAATCGGTTGAAAACTAAGAGAGTAATAGCATATTTAAGATTTGGGGCAAGAGCAATAACTCTGCTTGTAACAATCAAAAATAGCTCAAATTCGAACTTGATCTTTGTTTTCTGATTATATATCACATATCACATTTCATTTGATTCCGTCAAAAATTCTAGTTTTTAGAGCGTTTACAAGGAAATGTTGATGGACGGACCGACGGATTTGAGGCAAGGGCAATAACTCTGCTTCTAACGATCGAAAAAAGCTCAAATTCGAACTTGATCTTCGTTTTATGAATATGTATACACATATCAAATTTCATTTGATTCCGTCAACAACTCTAGTTTTTAGAGCGTTTACAAGCAAATGTTGATGGTCGGACCGACGGATTTGGGGCAAGGGCAATAACTCTGCTTCTAACGATCGAAAATAGCTCAAATTCGAACTTGATCTTCGTTTTATGAATATGTATACACATAACAAATTCCATTTGATTCCGTCAAAAACTCTAGTTTTTAGAGCGTTTACAAGCAAATGTTGACGGACGGACGGACCGACGGACGGACGGACGGCATGACGGACGGACGGACCGACGGACGGACGGACGGACGGACAGGGGTGACTACAATATACGTCCTCATAGAGAGATGAGTGCGTATAAAAATATAGTTCGCCCAAAGGACGAGGAGTATAATACCTGTTATGTATCGATGGTTTTTAGTTTGCTGAACAAGATTGTCATTAAAGTTCTTATTTTTAGAATACGCAACTATCATTTTCTGCTTATAGACATGAGGGAAATTCTCTTGAAGACTCTTGTAGAGGGCATGAACTATCTTGCTTACTCGATTGCTGGTTGTATTGAACGGGACAACAAAGGGGGCTATGCCTGCATTATGGTGAATATTGAGTCCTATAGGTCTTGCTGTATTCTATGGTGGCTGATAACGTCCTTTTTCGATCTTCGCACTTTTGCGTTATTAAGACAAAAAAAATGAAAAGCGAAGATGCGAAGATGCGAAGTTGTCTGGCTCAAAACGGCCACTTCGCATCTTCGCGTTGTCATTTTTTACTCGAGTCAAAAAGCGAAGATACGAAGATGCGAAGCAAAAAAGCTTCGCATCTTCGCTTTTTATTTTTCATTTCTACTTTATAATTTTCATAATTTCAAGACGCGAAGATGCGAAGTGGTCGCTTTGAGCCAGTCAACTTCGCATCTTCGTATCTTCGCGTTATCATATTTTTCGAAATTGATAGATAAAAAATGTAACACGAAGATGCGAAGATGCGAGAATGACTGGCTCAAAGCGGCCACTTCGCATCTTCGCATTTTGAAATTATGAAAATTATAAAGTAGAAATGTAAAATGAAAAGCGAAGATGCGAAGGTAATTTGCTTCGCATCTTCGTATCTTCTCTTTTTGACTCGAATAAAAAATGACAACGCGAAGATATATACGAAGTGGCCGTTTTGAGCCAGACAACTTCGCATCTTCGCATCTTCGCTTTTCATTTTTTTTGTCTTAATAACGCAAAAGTGCGAAGATCGAAAAAGGACGTTATCAGCCACCATACTATTCAATGTCTCAATCCAATGGGCTTCCCTAGATTGACGGAATTTCGTAGTTCCATCTTCTGGCAAGTCAATTTCTATGCGCTCAATTGGGGTTAAGGTGAGGTCGTCTATTGAATGGTCGTCAAGATTAAAATGATTAGATACAGGCTTGTCTTTCTTTAATTTTATATCTGATCTATGGCCATTAAAACAGTGCGTAAATTATTCTTAGTTTCTCCTACATATTGTTTGGGGCTGTTGTGTATTTTGAGTTGTCTTTCCTTGAATGACACACTTTGATGTTATGTACAATGCAGACTGAATATGTCAATAAACTATCTGTGTTCGAATATTTGTTCGAGTTTGTGTACAGATAAGTTTTCGTCATCATTGTTACTTTGAAGCTTAATTCTTGGAATAAATTCCAACGTGAAAAGTCAAAGAACAAGAAAAAGTCGTCAGCCCGTGCAAGTATTGAAAAAAAAAACCGTACAGAAAAATCTTTATTTACAGTTTTTCCCAAAACATGGCCAGTCTTAGTTTGCCAACTTTCCCACCATTTGACACTCAACAAGATGGAATAGGGACAAGATGGAAAAGTGGCTTGAGAGGTTTAGTCGAATGCTCATAGGACTAAATATAAAAGATGATAATATTCGTAAGAGAGCCCTTTTGCTTCACTATGCTGGACCGGATGTTGACGAAATCTTCGATACTCTTGAAAACACAGGTGATGAAAATGACTTTGATACAGCTGTAAGCTGTAACAAAGCTGAATGAATATTTTATTCCCAAAACTTGTCTAGCTTATGAAATCTATAACTTTCGTCAAGCAAAACAGTCAGATGATGAAAAGTTAGACTCCTATCACACAAGATTAAGAACACTTGCCAAGACATGTGAATTTGCTGATATCGATAAAGAAATCGCCAGTCAAATTATCCTTCACCGCTCATCTCAACGCCTAAGAAGACGTGCTCTACGCGAGAATCTTGGTCTTCAAGAACTTTTTTATGCAGGGAGAGCTCTAGACTCAGGGCCGGCGCGCCAATATATTTTTAGGGGGTACAGACATCAAAAGGGCACATAACCAATCATGGCAGCGATCTGTAATTTTAACATTTAGATGTAATTTCCCGTGAATTCAGCTTCAATTATGCCTGAGTGAAAGAGTCAGTGTATATGTAGCAGTGGCGGATTTAGGAATTTCATAAAAGAGGTGGATAATGAAAGATGTTTTCTAAACCCGCGAGCGCCGAAGGCGCGAGCGGCAAATTTTTTTAGGTTCAGATAGTTTAAGGTTCATATATACATCTCTAAATCTCCAAAGATTTTTCAACATTTTAATCATATGATATATAAATTGGTAATAACATAAACACGTCAACACGGGGTGACTAGCCATTGTAGATACGCCCCTAGTCCGAAACATGCTGACCCTATTCAAGCCTCTGATAATTTTTCTTTGCCAGTTAGACCTACTATAATTAAGCATAATTATTTCGATTAACAAATTTCAAACAGCCTTTTTTTACGAAAGATTCAAAATTGCAACTCTCACAAAACATTTTGCAGTTACATCATTCCAAATCAGGACTTATTATATTTATATTTGATACAGATATTCTTATCCGTTATGTTGAAATGTATCGCTTTTCCGAGTCTAGTAGTGCTAAAATCCAAAGATTCCGAATTCGTGTCTCTACTTTCGCTTCATGTTGGATGTTACAACCAAACAGATTCGTGTCCAGTAGATTTGATCGAATTTCAAATGTAATTTAGACAAAGCGGGAATGTGCGATGAGTGGCATGGTGGGTAACGCGTTTTTTGCGCGACGTCATCTAGGGAAACTGTGGCGGTTTTAGCTCATAGACAGTTTTTTTTTTCATTTTATTCTTCACAAATATATATTTTTTCAAATTCAAAAAGGGCACTTTCCGAGTAAATTTTAGGGGGTGCAAACACCCCCCAAACCCCCCGGCTCCGCCGGCCCTGAGACTGGCTCAGGCTCTTCTATTTATTTTTTTTTTTTTTAGATTTATTTCGTTTCGTTTCATAAAAAATATGAATTTTTAGTAGACCAAAACCGTCCAGAACCAGAGACTGGACCATTTGCGAGCTTCACAATAAAATGGGCTTTCTTGCCATGTTTTTCGTCCTACCTTATTTAGAATGATTGACAGTTATCAAACACGTCACGTGACATGAATTTGAATAAAGTCTCGATTATCGTGGTTTCACACTACACGCCATTGTAATCAAATAAAGTCTCGATTATCGCGGTTTCACACTACACGCCATTGTAATCATGTCCGAATTAGCAATAATTGAGGAGGCGATTGCAAATGTTTTACCGGCTCTTGGTTATAAGGATCCATGCGCGCCATGTGGTTCTGGAAAGTCGCTTACGTTTGATCACGTCACACGACCTACATACATAATGCAGATTGACCTAGATGAGATTAAAGCTCTATTAGCCCAGTCTCTAGAAATTACTTTTTTTTTTCTCTTTTTTTTTTCTTGTGGAGAAGACTGGACACCAGTCTAGGAGAGCCCTTAAGATCAGTGGGACTCAAGCAACAAAACTTGATGCATCTGATGATAAAACTCAATCTTCTCATGTCAACTACATGCAGAAACAACGAGGTAGTCGTTCAACAAGTAATTGAAAATGGCAACCGGAGAATCCAAGCTGGCAACAAGATAATCGTACGTCAAGCTATAAATCCAAGGAGGATCATCAAACTACTAAGAGTAGGAGATGTAATAAATGTGGAACATTTGAAAATCACAAAACCTGCCCAGCCAAAGGGAAAACTTGTAATTACTGTGGTAAAAGAAATCACTTTGCCAGTGTGTGTAATAAACGCAAGAACTCGGAGCAATCAGGACATGTTAGAAATTTAGATGACGTCAGCGAAGACGATGATTATGTGTTTACAATAAATACCATAACTGATAAACAGCCACATCGTAACATTTTTATAAATGGTGTCCAGATATCAGTTATGATTGACTCTGGTTCATCTGTCAATGCCATAGACAAAAATTGTTTCCTGAAAATCCAGAAAGATAAGAAGAAACTTAAGCTCAATAAATCTACCAAGAAGTTATATGCTTATGGATCAAAAGTTCCAATAGAAACTGATGGTATAGTAACTTTAAAAGTCAAATTTAAAGACAATGTGAAAGAAGCTTTACTTTATGTTGTGAAGAATGCTAATGGAAATCTTCTAAGTTACCAAACAGCTGTGGATCTAGGACTTCTACACATTGCTCCAATTAATTCTGTTGTACAGTCAACAGATATATCTAGTATCTTAAAATAGTTCATCTACATATTGATAAAGATGTTGTACCAAAGCAACAGCGACACAGGCGTATACCCTTTCATGTTCGAAAAGATGTCGAAGCTGAATTGAAAAGATTAGAATCACTTGATATTATTGAAAAGGTTACAGGCCCTACACCATGGATAAGCCCAGTGGTAGTAGTTCCAAAGAAAACTGGTGTTCGTTTATGCATAGATATGAGAGAAGCTAACAAAGCAATTAAACGAGAAAAAAAAGCATCCTATGCCAACCATAGATGACTTGATTTAAACAATATTTTATTTTCACATTACATATAGTATTTTACAAAAAATATCTTAGGTTTCGGAAGATGAATTGATGACTTGATATCAACAAGTCAAAATGTGTGTTTGGAACCAACCAAATATCATTTTATGGTCATATCTTCTATCAAAATGGTATATCTGCTGATCCGAAGAAGATCGAATCCATAAATAAAGCTACACAACCAAAAAGTGTCAGCGAATTAAAATCACTACTAGGAATGGTTCAGTACGTAGCCAGATTTATTCCAGACTATGCAACTTTAACAGCACCATTAAGACAATTAACTAAAGATAGTGGACCACGGCCATATACGCCTAACGAAAAAGTCGAAAAAGGAAAAAATTTAATCAGGAGAAAACTAAACTTTCTCAAACCTTTCGATTTAGGTCCAATAACATCCATTTTAAGTTTCATCAAAATCGGTTGAAAACTAAGAGAGTAATAGCATATTTAAGATTTGGGGCAAGGGCAATAACTCTGCTTGTAACGATCGAAAATAGCTCAAATTTGAACTTGATCTTCGTTTTCTGAATATATATACACATATCAAATTTCATTTGATTCCGTCAAAAACTCTAGTTTTTAGAGCGTTTACAAGGAAATGTTGATGGACAGACCGACGGATTTGGGGCAAGGGCAATAACTCTGCTTCTAACGATCAAAAATAGCTCAAATTCGAACTTGATCTTCGTTTTATGAATATGTATACACATATCAAATTTCATTTGATTCCGTCAAAAACTCTAGTTTTTAGAGCGTTTACAAGCAAATGTTGATGGACGAACCGACGGATTTTTGGCAAGGGCAATAACTCTGCTTCTAACAATCGAAAATAGCTCAAATTTGAACTTGATCTTCGTTTTATGAATATGTATACACATATCAAATTTCATTTGATTCCGTCAAAAACTCTAGTTTTCAGAGCGTTTACAAGCAAATGTTGACGGACGGACGGACGGACCGACGGACGGACGGACGGACGGACCGACGGACGGACGGACAGGGGTGACTACAATATACGTCCTCATAGAGAGATGAGGGCGTATAAAAATGACGTAGAATGGTCTTGGAAACAACCGCAGCAAGATGCAGTCGATAATCTTAAAAAGGCTCTGACTAGTTCTAAGGTCATGAGTTATTTCACTCAAGTAAGAGAATCTGACGTGATCTTAGATGCTAGCCCAGTTGGTTTATCTGCTATTCTATCACAAGATGGTAAAATTGTAAGTTATGGAAGTAGATCTCTTACAGACACAGAACAACGTTATTCACAAACTGAACGTGAAATGTTAGCTGTCGTCTGGGGCATAGAACATTATCACTTGTAGTTGTATGGTTCAAAGTTCAATATCATAACAGACCACAAACCTCTTCAAGGAATTTTCAAAAGTCTGAAACCAGCCTCAGCACGAATTGAAAGATGGAGGTTACGACTTATGCCTTATGATTATAATTTAATGTACAAACTAGGAAAGGACGAAAATAATCCTGCAGATTATCTGAGTCGTCACCCAAATCCTTATTGTCCCAAGAAGTCAATTGCTGAAGAATACATTAACCATGTTTCGTTCAACTCAGTACCTAAAGCCATGACTCTTGAGGAAGTACAATTAAAAACATCTGAAGATATCACTCTCCAGAAATTGATCAATGCAATTCAAACTCAACGATGGTTTGATCCCTCAATTAAAGGGCCATTCTGCTTTTTTGAAAAAAGTTTCCATTATCAAAAAAATCGCAAATGCTACCTGAGAGTATTTTTTAAGTAAGCTTATTGTATCTCTATATCTTCTTGATCAAACTGAATTTGGTTTTAAAGGGTTAATTACAAACAGGGAGTACTTATTGCTAATTAAGCAATTTGACCTAGTTTTGGTGTTTCCCCTTTAAATGGCTCAATATTTCGAGTTGAAACCTTTTAAATACACAAGAGGGACATTCCTCTACAATTAGGAGTTTATTTCTCTCAAATCCGTTCAGTAGTTTCCTATCAGCGTCCAAAAAACATAACACACTTAAAAACCTTACGTAAGGTTTTTAAGAATTTTAGCATGTTTTTAGCGTTTAAAAATTAACGGCTGGAATTTTTTAGTTTAAACTTTCAGATACAATAAAGGGAACATAGTTACAGATTTTGGTGTAAAGTTTTCACAAATTTGAGCAAAAAAATTTTTGACCTAAAAAAAATTCAGACTGTCCCTTTAAAGAATTCTCTAAAATCAAAGACGAATTATCTTATGGAAATGGTGTAATCCTGAAATCAAACAGACTTGTCTTACCTGTCTCTCTTCGTCAAAATGCAATCGACTTAGCACATAATGGACACCAAGGAATGGTTAAAACTAAGAGACTATTACGAGAAAAAGTTTGGTTCCCTGGTATCGACAAAATGGTCGAAAACAAAGTGAAGTCTTGTATCCCTTGTCAATCGTCTACAAACGTAGCAGAGAAAAGAGAACCACTTGTAATGACCGAGTTACCTGCAGGTCCTTGGGAACATTTATCCATGGATTTCGCTGGTCCATTTCCAAGTGGAGATTATATGATGGTGGTAATAGATGAATATAGTCGTTTTCCTGAGGTTGAAATTATATCATCTACTTCAGCTCAAACAGTAATTCCACGTCTACATACCATATTTTCAAGGCAAGGAATTCCAAAAGTTTTAAAAACTGACAATGGTCCGCCATTTAATGGTAATGAATTCAAAAGATTTGCAGAACACTTTGGATTCCGTCATAGAAAAGTGATGCCTTTGTGGCCTGAAGCTAATGGTGAATCCGAGCGTTTCATGTCAACACTAAACAAGTCAGTCAGAACTTCAGTTGCTGCTGGACTCAAATGGAAAAAAGAAATTCAAGATTTTCTTCGTCAATACAGAGCAACTCTTGATTCAATTCAACATTCCAGATTGTTGGAACAAGATGCTGCTAGTAAAACTAAAGCAAAACAATATGCTGATATAAAACGTCATACAAAACCTTCTTCAATCAAAATTGGTGATACAGTATTGGTTAAACAACGTAAAATGAATAAACTGTCAACTCCCTACAGCTCTAAGCCATACAGAGTTGTTGATAGAAAAGGAAGCATGGTTACAGTGCAATCTGATAGTCATCAGGTTACTAGAAACTCTTCATTTCTCAAACCTGTCAATGTCAATCCAGATGTTACATTTCAAGAAGAAGAAGAAGAGGAAGATGAGAATGATTTTCCAGATCATCAACTTCATGATATCCCAGATCATTAACTTCATGATATCCCAGATAATCAACAAGATAGAAATCAACAGTCTCGTAATCGACATTATATACCAAAGAGAAATCTCAACAAATCAACTAGTCCAAATATATCACAGAATATCCCATTGCGAAGATCAACTCGAACTAGGAAATTACCTGTCAGATTTAAGGACTTTACAATGTGATTCAATAACTGTTTAAACACTATATATGCATAGAGAAAGCAATTCAAATGTGCTGAAGAAGCATCTAAGAAGCAGATTGAAGAAATTGGAGCAGACTCTGAAGAAATTAAAACAGGTGTAAATTGTGATGAAATCAAGAAAAAACATTGGCCTAGAGACAGATTTCAAAATTCAGATCACAAGAATCCAAGTAGTTCACAACAATTTGCTCGAAAGCCATGGAATAATACAAGAAAGAAACAGTCTAGTACATGTTCAGGTTGTGGTAAAAATCATGGATCTTCACCTTGTCCAGCTAGTAACATTACTTGTTATAATTGTAATAAAATTGGGCATTTTAGTAAATGGTGTAGAAGTTCAAAACGTAAACCTAATGGAAATGATCGTTAAGTCCATGAAGTTTTTGATAATGGAAATGAATTATGGATTGTTCCCTTAAGGGTATTGATTGGGCTAGCGTTCGAGAAAAAAAACACGAGATGAAATTTATGCGAATTACTTATTATTTTTGGGCTCAGATTGTAGATAATTATTATTACTTTATTTGTAAACTATATAGAATGAAAGAAACCGACAAGAAATTAGGTATTTCGTTAGTTTTTGCAAAAAAAAAATAGGAAAAAAGTAGAAAAATGTGTCCTGGTTGGTACAAGATTTCTCAGCCATTTTTTATTGGAAAATTACGATATTGGTCTTGATTGAAAGCTTATTCAATAAGGATGAAACGTACAGAGAGTTTTTTCGAAAATTCTAATTAGTTTGGCCCCTGGAAAATGTTTGCCATACCTACGTGTAAATTTTCGTAAATTTTCATATTTCCATGGTAACCACCAAAATAATATTTTTTTTTGGAAAATCGCTCTGTACGTTTCTCGGCAATGTAATTGTCTACATTTAAGCCAAGTTTGATGTAGATTGATCCATTCACATTTTTTTAAACTTGTATCTAAGGTTTGAAATGTCCAATCTTTATGACAAGGCTGTCAACTCATTCAAAAAAATCTGATTGACATGAAATCAACCTTAAACTATCGAGAAGGACCCCAAATCATCAACAAATGCACAACAAGTCTCAAGAAATCATTATTTCACATACTTATTCCATTTTTTCATAACGTGAAATAGCCCAAGTAACACCCTTAACAGAAAATAATAATATAATTCCTATTAAGTTAGACACAGGTGCTAACATTAATGTGTTGAGTGAAAATGACTATAATTCTATAGTTAATAAACCAAAATTGAAACCATTTCGAAAAAAATTGACAGCATTTGCAGGTCATAATATTCCTGTATTAGGTCAGTGTGTTTTAAAATTCAGTTATAAAAACAGAGTTATAAACTCTTTAGCTGTTGTAACAAGTGAACAAGTTCAATCAATTCTAGGTTTAAAGGAATGTGAAAAACTTAATTTAATAAAACGAGTGTTACATTTAAATGCTGATGTGAGTACTGAAACTAAAGATGTTGTGTCAGAATTTAGTGATGTGTTTAAAGGCTTAGGATGTTTTCCAGGTTATCATAAAATTAATATTGATGAGTCAGTACTTCCAGTAGTAGAACCTTGTCGTAAAGTACCTTTTGGATTACCGTATACAATAAACTCAAAGATGAATTGGATCGTATGAAATCCCTTGGTGTTATTTCCAAAGTTCAGGAACCGACAAGTTGGGTTAATGGTTTAGTGCCCGTTGATAAGAAGAATGGAAAGCTTCGTCTATGTTTAGATCCACGGAATCTTAATCGTGCTATTAAACGAGAACATTTTAAACTCCCATCGCGAGAAGAAATTATGTCTAGATTTGCTGAAGCTAATATATTTACAAAATTGGACGCATCTAGTGGTTTTTGGCAACTAAGACTTGATGAACAATCATCAAAACTGTGTACATTTGCAACTCCATTTGGTAGATATTGCTATCATAGATTACCTTTCGGAATTAGTAGTGCGCCAGAAGTTTATCACAGAACTATACATTCTATATTTGAAGAGTTTGCTGGTGTTGATACAAGTATGGATGACATCATAATTTGGGGTAAAACTCAACAAGAGCATGATACGCGTCTTAAACAAGTTCTTCAGAAGTGTAGAGATGTTAATTTGAGGTTAAATAGAGAAAAATGTCAATTTAGTGTAACAGAACTTACTTTTCTTGGTGATATTTTGTTAGACGTTTTGTTTTGTTAGATTAGACGACACTAATATCAGGATATAACGTGGGTTTTATCACAGGTCTTTGACGTTCTGTCAATAATAATAAAATAGGGTCAATGTTGAAAAATAGTGTCCTCTAGTAAATAAACTAAAGGTATACAATGGCTTACAGGGCACGAATGTAAACAAAGCCGTTTATTTGTTTGTAAAAGGCTATTGCTTCACTTTTGCAGTTTTATTGGGCAGGGGAGTTCTTACTTATGCCTCCGGTGTACTTTTTAATACTTATTTATCACGGAGGCGTCGCCAATAGCCACTTTTGTCCGTTTTCCAAAATGTTCCGTCTTCCATGAGCAAATCCGCCATTTGCATAAAATAAGGGGAGGTAATTATACGGACAATTAGACTTCAGACAACAAATGGTTTACTTTATATTACAATTCTATCAAATGGCAGTTCGAAAAACAACAACAGGGGAGTGTATTTTGTTCTGGAACAGCTCAAAATAAATAAATAACTAGAGCTGTGAACAGCATTGAGCGTGGCCCGTGATACTTTGCCTGATAGCTGTAAGACTTTTTGAACTTCAAACCCCTAAAGTCTGGTGTTCACTCCCTCATTTTTAGAAAAAAGTTTTGTTAAAGGGTAGATTCAATATTATATCAATATAACTTCTGGTAAGGTAATTTTTATAGCTTCATGGTAGCTAGTAGTAGTAATATACAGGTATGTGTGAAATGTGAACATTATGTAACGGAATTCCTTTACTGATATAAATATGATCTATAAGTGTTTCACCTTCATTAGTGTAATGCTGAACAAGTTGTTGAAAACCAAATTTTTGAAAACAATTAAGTATAGACAAATGACCCTCCAAGATATTTTGATTGAAATCTCCCATAATAACATACACCAGATTCTTGTAATTCAACTAGTGATCTTTGTAACATGGGGAGATAACAATTACGTTAATATTCTTATCCAGAATATTCAAAGTAATGTGTTCTATTTTTAAAACTCCCAAATTTAAGACATTTTTTTCTTCTTTATAATAAGGGAGCCGCGGTGGCTCAGCGAGTTAGACGCTTGCTCGCTAACCTGAAGGTCCAGGGTTCAATCCCGACATAGGTCGAGATGACACCTTCGGATTTTTCAACCCGGTTTCCCCCTGTCAGTGATGCAGGTCGGAGGGGCTGACATGGAAAAGCGTCTAGTCGTTTGGATGGGACAATAAACCGAGGCCCCGTGTGCTAATGGCTGTGCACGTTAAAGATCCCTCGACAGTTGGAAATCGAAAATAAGAGCAGGCTAATAACGACTACTTTGTGAATAGTGACTGCATAGACGATACATTACAAATACATTCAACAATTACGAACAAATAATAAGCTTAGCAGACGATAAAAAGGTCAAAATGGTCCTTCCAAAAAGTCAAAATGGTCCCAAAATAATATTTTTATTTATGATGTTACAAATTAACAAAACATAAAGCGCTACATAATATATTTTTTGTATAATCTTTTTGAGAACTGGAACTGGAACTTCAAATTAATATTGTAAGTCTTAGAATGTCTTTGCTTTGATGAAAATATAAATAGGAACACAATTTATGTCTTCAAAATTTGTTGTTACAGAGTACAATTTTCAGTCAAAATAAGTGACCTTTTTTAGGGTTAAAATAGTTTCCAATTATTCCTTTGATTATCATCATATAAGCTACAATTTATAAAAAAAAAATCAGAGACCATTTTGACCAGCATAGGGGCCATGGTGACTGGCCATTTTGACTAGGGACCAATTTGGATAGGGGCTCAATTGACTATGGCAAGATTAAATATTTACTTTTTATTGCAACGGATTAGCGCAGACGCGTTGCCAGTTAAATAATTTATTGCTGTCTGCTAGATAGTCCATCACTACAGATAATTCTTTGGCTTCTGCCTTTTTAGGACTTTTAGCATAGGGTTATAGTCAATTGGGCCCCTATCCAAAATGGTCCTAAAAAAAGGTCATTTTGACCAAAGAATTGGTTGAAATCAAAGAATAAATACAGAATCCATTTTGACCAAGATAGGGGCCATGGTGACCGGTCCATTTTGACCAAAATAGGGGCCATAGTGAATGGCCATTTTGACCAAATTTAACTGTTATGGCCATTTTGACTAGGGGCCATTTTGTATAGGGTAATACCCCCTTCCCCAACATTCGAACTGTGTAAACGTCAATATTTTCCTTTAATGCTGAGTTCAAATACTGTCATTTGTTTCAATGGATTGGAGCAGTCAGTAGCCAGTTGAATTGATGTATGTTAGTCAATTAAGTGCCGTGGGTAAGAATCACCCTCAAAATAAGAAAAAATCTGATATTATATCAAATATAGCAAACACTCGAAAAAACATGTTAATTTTTATAAAGTTAAAACAATGTGTAATGAGATTAATTTATTTTTGACCTATAATAATCTTAGCAGACGATAAAAAACAGTTTGAGCACTTACTTTTTATTGCAACGGATTAGCGCAGACGCGTAAACAGTTTTAATTGCTGTCTGCTAGAGTCCAGCCCTAGAGTTAAAAGATTATGTAGTCTGACTAATTTGTTTATGACCTTTAATAACCTTAGCAGACGACAAAAAGAAAATCGGTGTGTATCTTGTAGAAAGAGTTCTGTCAATGGTAGAGAAAAAATTCGAACAGGTTAATGTATCAAAAATTCACTGCTCTAAATGATTGTATGTAAAATTAATATAAGTGAAAATTTTGCAAAAAAAAAATGAATAAATCTTTTATACTTTTTAGAGTGTTAAAAGATTACATAATAAGATTAATCTGTTTATGACCTAAATACTTCACACCTCCATGTGAAAAGTTCATGTCCATAATTTTATTACTATATTATATAACCTGCTATAACCCTTGTCAATCATTTTAATCCTCTCTATTTCTATTCTTTCTCAGAAAAGGGGTATTCAATGCCTATTTTCACTTTAATTGATTTTGTATTAAACTGGTCATGTCATATGTCAAAGAGAGAATGTTGTACATACTGAATATACACACCATATTGCTATTAGATAATTGCATTGTAAGTTAGAACCCTCAGAAGAAAAAAACCCAATATGTTGAAAACATATTTTAATGGGTTATTGTCATATATCGTTTAAAAGATAATCAAATCAGCATTACAAAATTGAAAAATTTAATTCTCTGCATTGATTAGAGAATGTGATATAGATGTCTAAAGTTGACAAAAATGTCAATTTTTAAATGTCCATAAAACCAGAAGTTAATATTTTTCAATTAATATCAGCATACCTATGGATAGCTGAGGTCAAGGACATCCTTCATAGGGAGTTTCAAGGTCATCAAAGGGCAAGGTCACATAATATGGCCTTTTGAATTTTCAAAAAATTCAAACGAACATAAAAAAATTCAAAATTCGAAATTCAAAATTCTGTTCCACCAAACTGTAGACAAGGTTACAAGGTTTTGATAGACACCAAAATCATAAAAATCGGATAACAAATAGAGGACTTATTGATTTTTTGCTGAAATGTGTCAGTCTGTGACGGCAGCTTATGCATCTCTTCCGGTTTGGATTTTTTATGCTAAGTGCATTCTAATTATGACTGACAGATAATATATATAGTTTTTGTCAATATCTGAAATTTATAAAGGAAGTGGGGTTGCTAGGCGCGATTTTGAAAAACCGGAAGTTCTCACGTCAAAACCGGAAGTGATAGAAAAATTTTGATTGATTAATTTTATTTCTATGGACATTCTGTATACGTCCTATGAATTTCATTTCAATCGGATAATCAGCGGCTGAGTTAGAAATTTTGAGCTTTTTTGACAATTTTGGTTTCAATTTTTTTTTACAAAAATATTTAAAAATTGAAATTTTTGTAATCGCACTTGATACTTCTTATTGCAATGAATATATTAAAGAAAATTTCAGCCAAATCGGTTCATAAATAAACCTTACAGATTAGGTGCAAAATAATTTCATATTATGCAATAGTCCACTTCCGGTTTAGCAAAAACTGAGTTTTAGATATTCATTTTTGATACCAGGTCATTTAATAATGTTTGGTGGATACAATTTTGCTACACCATTTTCGATTTTCTCTAGAAAGTTTCCCAAAAAAAAAAAAAAAAAAATAATCATAATGAAAACAAAGCGTGTCAAATCGAAAGATTTGCCACGCAATTAATAATCAAGACATTTATACGTATAGAATAATTTTTAGAATATTTAATTTGAATTTAATATTAATATAAAGTAAACCATTTGTTGTCTGAGTCTGATTTTCCGTATAATTACCTCCCCTTATTATATGCAAATGGCGGATTTGCTCATGGAAGTCGGAACATTTTAGAAAACGGACAAAAGTGGCTATTGGCGACGCCTCCGTGATAAATAAGTATTAAAAAGTACACCGGACCGGAGGCATAAGTAAGAACTCCCCTGCCCAATAAAACTGCAAAAGTGAAGCAATAGCCTTTTACAAACAAATAAACGGCTTTGTTTACATTCGTGCCCTGTAAGCCATTGTATACCTTTAGTTTACTAGAGGACACTATTTTTCAACATTGACCCTATTTTATTATTATTGACAGAACGTCAAAGACCTGTGGTTTTATTACATGAACTAACTCAATACAAATGGCGGTAACAACAACTGTCATGTGACTTATCATGTGATAGGTATGAAGTAGACTGACTGATTAAAGGGAGGTAACACATTTTATAAGACATAAGCCTACAGACCAAATAAGACATACCATAACAGACACGTCAATAGAAATCAGAATAGCATTCGAAGGAACTCGAAGATTTTTTATTTGGTTGACAAAATCATTTGTATCTTTAAGGTAGGCCCGATGTTGACATGCTAATGGTAGTAAGAAATGGTCAATGTATTCTGACACTGCATACGACTCACTACCACAGTCAGATATGATCGGGCGGCCTTTTGGGATTTTATTAGGGATAAACCACTCCTTGCTTGGATTCTTATGGATCTTAGGTAAAGTGTATAAGTGTCTCTCACGACAGTCGGATTTGGCAGACAGATAGACATATTGTTTCTCTTTAAGAAAACTTGTTTGAACTAAATTGCGAAGAATATTGTTAATCATATTAGCAGTTTCTTTAAAAAAATGGTTCCGGCAAAATGGCATAATGATTAGGATTATTTAGTTGATTTTCTGCTTCTGAAATATAGTCTTCCCTATTTAAAATTACACAACATGAGCCTTTGTCACTTTTCTTAATAACAATGCTTTCATCTTTCTTAAGTAAATTTAAGGATTCGCGTTCTACTCGTATGAGATTAGGCTTTTCGTGCGTTACGGAAATACTTGACGTTTGGCTATTCATGCTTTCAAATACTTTCAATATTTCAGGATGGATCGCGGCTTGGGGTGGTTTCCGCGTGGATTTAGGAATAAACATTGTTCTAGCACCACGTGGGGGGTGGTTTCGGAAAAAATATGTGCAGCTGAGATTACGTTGAAATCGGTCAATAGATGGACGAAGATAGTCAATGCTGGCTACCTTCGGTGTCGGAATAAACTTAAGTCCACGGTATAAGATTGAATGCTGAAGGGGTGTGAGAATTTTTTGGCTCAAGTTAACAACAGTGGCGGCCTCTCAGTGTTTTTATCCCCAGTAATTAGTTTAAAGACTTACTCGGTGCTTGTAGCTGGTGTATCCAAAATAAATAAATGCTGTTAGCTGTTTCTGGAGACCAATGCAGGTCATCAACGGGTTCGAATTCTTCTGCATAGGGTGGTAAGATTGTTGCGTCGTTGGTATTGGATTCAATCATCATATTGTTGAAGGTCTTGAGATTCTGTTGAGCTTTCTTCGAGATTCTACTGGATACGGGTATACACGTGAAGATGATCTTGGAATTGGGGAAGGTCAGTTTGGCTGTGGAAAGTAATTTCTGGGCTTGGTTGAATGAAGTCTTTGGTAAATTGTCGCGATTGTTGAGGCCTACATGAAGAATGACGGTATTTGGTACGGGATCATGGTCGAAGGATTCAAGGATGGACTGGATGTGATTGATCTGGGCACCAGGGTACGCATGTATTTCTGTGTCTGAAGTAGTTTTGGTAATACGGTTCAGGTAAGAGGATCCAATAATTACGGTAGATTTCTTTACAGCAGGTAGATTCCATGATGACTTGTTATTGGTCTTGTGGTAGAAGGGTTTGGTAGCTGATACAATGGTAGTAGACGGGGAGATTGGTACTGGTTTGATAGTTGTTAGGAATGCAGCATTGGGTGTGGACTGGGATCTGGTTCGGGGAGGAGATACACGATTTGGTTTGGTTGAGGAATGCGGGGTGGTTTGCTGGTCTAAATAGGCACAGAAGAAAGAAAGATTGGCAGAACCTGGGTCACGTGGTGAAGATTCGGATGGTGTTGAGGACGATGAAGAGGAAGGAGATGAATCGGAAGAAGATGAATCTGAAAGAGAAAAACGAAGAGGGGTAACAACAGCTTGAGTAAGACGTTTCCCATAGGAGCGACGGGCCCAGGAAAGGGCATGGGAAATGATGCGGTCGACGGCAGGTGGTGATATAATATGGAGTTGTTTTGATGTCAATATTCATTTCCTTGCATTTGTAGAAGTGTAGAAATGCAGAAGTGTAGAAGTGTAGAAGTGTAGAAGTGTGAAAATAAATTTGTCATATTGTAAAAGTTCAAATGTAAATTGGTAATTTTGAGATTGATTTGTAAATGTTCATTTGTCGATTTGTCAACTTTACATATGTAGAAATGTATAAGCTCGATGATGAAATGACGATGTGTGAAATGTCGATTGTACAAATGTAGTTGTTGCATTTGTCATTTTAGACCGAGAGTTCGGGCAAGTATGCAAATTAGTGGGTGGAGTTGACCTCTTACGGAAAAGTACGACTATTAAATGAGAAATTGACGGAAATGATTGTTCTAAAGCCCTAGCTATTCTGTTAAGATGAATTCTGATTTCTTGTCGTATCTCCACAATAGGCCCTATATCATGTTTCAGAAATATTGTTACTTGCCCCAGTTTATTTTTATATGTGAAAATTGTCTTCGGGAATTTCCGTCAATTTCTCATTTAATAGTCGTACTTTTCCGTAAGAGGTCAACTCCACCCACTAATTTGCATCCCTTTAACTATAAAATAGCGTATTATTTTATTTAATTTAGTAACAGATTGTACACAGCTGTTGTCTAGTGAAATCGATAAAGAGTGATTCGGCGGCGCGTAGTTTTTAGTAACTACTGTAGGTCGAAAGTAATAAGTAGTAGGGAAAGTGGGGATTCTGGCGCACTTTTGCTAATGTTAAACCTGTGGGAAAGATACCCATGAGGATACCCAGTGAGGATACCCTCTGACGTCATCATTGCCTTTCAATATTGAAAGCGTGTTTGAACTTGTCCATTAGTGTACGTAGTGACATTTTCAACACTTTCTGTTGACCTCAATAACCTGGTGTGATTAAGTACATGGGTGAACATCTTCCTGTGGTCAAGTTATTCTCTTTAGTAGTAGTACATCTAATACCATTACAGTGTAACTAATAATAGCAACCAATCAAATGTACTGTAGTATTGAGTTATGGCCATAGAGTTATATATGGCGACTATTACAACGTAGGCTTGGTTAACCAATGAATCAAATTTGCAATTCATTGGACGTCTGGATGATAAGAAATAAATAGCTTGCATGCGTACAGGTCGGTTATTTGTGACGGAGAGTTTTATTGGGAATCAAATTTGTCCGTATTTCTAGTACTACTATCGGTCATGGTATGGGGATGATGATGATGATGGGTGAATGACTATTACAGTAGTATTAATGTAAACTTGTCAAGTACAGGAAAATGTCGCTATATAAACGATGTGATTACGGGGCTCGGACAGTCTTATCGTAGACATTCTAAAGGTCAAATAAAATAAACATTCACAGTAGGATTTATAGAAATGGTACGGCTAATAATTTATTTATTTTAAACAACTTTTATCTTTTAGTAAAGGATTTGTATGATACCAATTAAAGTTCTCTTGCTTATTATTATTTCTTTTTTTTCAAAGAAATTACCAACTAATTTTACGAATAACAAATAAATGGAATTGTACTATGCATATCTGAAGAAGAATGGGGAAAATGGTGGAGGCTGTATTTTAATTTTGAGTTATCGAAAGTATGAAGTAGTCTCCTGCATTGGTAAGGTTAGACTGGCCCAGTCTCTTCTATTTATTTTTTTTAGATTTACTTTCGACTGGCCCAGTCTCTTCTATTTTTTTTTTTTTAAGTTTCACTTCCGTTTCGTTTCATAAAAAGTATGAATTTTTAGTAGACCAAAACCGTCCAGAACCAGAGACTGGACCATTTGCGAGCTTCACAATAAAATGGGCGTTCTTGTCATGTTTTTCGTCCTACCTTAATTGGGATGATTGACAGTCAAACACGTCACGTGACATGAATTTGAATAAAGTCTCGATTATTGCGGTTTCACACTACACGCCGTTGTAATCAAATAAAGTCTCGATTATCGTGGTTTCACACTACACGCCATTGTAATCATGTCCGAATTAGCAATAATTGAGGAGGCGATTGCAAATGTTTTACCGGCTCTTGGTTATAAGGATCCAAAGGAGTATCAAAGGTCAATAATAACTGCGTATCTACAGAAGAAAGATGTTTTTTTTTCGTGCGCGTCATGTGGTTCTGGAAAGTCGCTGATGTTTGATCACGTCACACGACCTACATACATAATGCAGATTGACCTAGATGAGATTAAAGCTCTATTTGCACAGTCTCTAGAAATTACGTTTTTTTTCTATTTTTTTTTTCTTGTGGAGAAGACTGGATACCACTCTATGGTAAGGTGTACTGACTTAGGGCAGTGTCATTTAGCACGTGATCAAGTTGGGCCAGCCATATTTGCTAGACAGATGTATCCTAATAATCTGAAGAAATTCATGAATAAATACAAAGAGGAGACACAACAACCATATGGGAGTCTATTCATTGATCTGAAACAGAATACACCGGAAGACGACAGATTAAAACTTAATATATTTGAAAGCAATTAACAATTAATCTTTCATTTAGATCAAAATATCTAAAAAAAAACCTTATTGATAAATATGAATACTGTAAAGTTCGAAACGATATAGATTTGGAAAGAAGTGCCAATAGCGTAAAGGAAGATACCTTTCCTACCTTTGATTTTTGCCGGCTTGACAGCAGCCGGGACCACCACTGTCGGCTAGGGTTTGTACCCGGAATTCCCGAAGTTTTTGGCGAGTACTCATTCCCGGGAACATAGATTTTTTTCACGTTTATTTCACCATTGACAGTGGAAAATCCTGTCACCTAGAGGGACAAAAATCACCTAAATTTCCCCATCCAAGCCCCCGAGGCCTTATCCGCCCCTGATGACAGTGATGGTGGTGATATCCGAGCAACTGTTGAAATGACTTTGGAAATGTCCCGGGAATCCCGGGAATAGCATTAATTCCATTCTCGTTCCCGGGAATACTGCAAACCCTACTGTCGGCGCAGCGGGAATAGCTGAAGCCGTCAATGCCAAGAAAGCAGCTGAAGCCGAAAAAAGTGACATAATTTGGAAATTTGGAACTTCAAATTATATTGTAAGTCTTAGAATGTCTTTGACTTTTATTTTTTTTTGCCATTTTAACCAATGAATTGGTTGAAATCAAAGAGGAAATTCAGAGGCCATTTTGACTAAAATAGGGTCCATGGTGACTGGCCATTTTGACCAAATTTAACGCTAATGGCCCCTCGTTTGGTCAAAATGGTCCCGTATAAATGGTCCTCAAAAAAGGTTAAAATGATCTTTCCAAAAAGTCAAAATGGTCTCAAAATAATATTTTTTATTACATAATATATTTTTTGTATAATCTTTTTGAGAACTGGAACTGGAACTTCAAATTAATATTGTAAGTCTTTGCTTTGATGAAAATATATGTCTTCAAAAGTTGTTGTTACAGAGTACAATTTTCAGTCAAAATTAGTGACCTTTTTTAGGGTTAAAATAGCTTCCAATTATTCCTTTGATTATGATCATATAAGCTACAATTTATAAAAAAAAAAATCAGGGACCATTTTGACTTTTATTTTTTTGGCCATTTTGTCCTAAAAAAAGGGGCCATGGTGACCGTTCCATTTTGACCAAAATAGGGGCAATGGTGAATGGTCATTTTGACCAACTGTTATGGCCATTTTGACTAGGGGCCAACATTCGAACTGTGTAAACGTCAATATTTCCCTTTAATGCTGAGTTGAAATACTGTCTTTTGTTTCAATGGATTGGAGCAGTCAGTAGCCAGTTGAATTGATGTATGTTAGTCAATTAAGTGCCGTGGGTAAGAATCACCCTCAAAATGAGAAAAATTCTGATATTATATCAAATATAGCAAACACTCGAAAAAACATGTTAATTTTTATAAAGTTAAAACAATGTGTAATGAGATTAATTTATTATTTACCTATAATAATCTTAGCAGACGATAAAAAACAGTTTGAACACTTACTTTTTATTGCAACGGATTAGCGCAAATGCGTTAACAGTTTTAATTGCTGTCTGCTAGAGTCCAGCCCTAGAGTTAAAAGATTTATGGTCTGACTAATTTGTTTATGACCTTTAATAACCTTAGCAGACGACAAAAAGAAAATTGGTGTGTATCTTGTAGAAAGAGTTCTGTCAATGGTAGAGAAAAAATTCGAACAGGTTAATGTATCAAAAATTCACTGCTCTAAATGATTGTATGTAAAATTAATATAAGTGAAAATTTTGCAAAAAAAAAAATGAATAAATTTTTTATACTTTTTAGAATGTTAAAAGATTACATAATAAGATTAATCTGTTTATGACCTAAAATACTTCACACCTCCATGTGAAAAGTTCATGTCCATAGTTTTATTACTATATTATATAACCTGCTATAACCCTTGTCAATCATTTTAATCCTCTCTATTTCTATTCTTTCTCAGAAAAGGGGTATTCAATGCCTATTTTCACTTAAATTGATTTTGTATTAAACTGGTCATGTCATATGTCAAAGAGAGAATGTTGTACATACTGAATATACACACCATATTGCTATTAGATAATTGCATTGTAAGTTAGAACCCTCAGAAGAAAAAAACCCAATATGTTGAAAACATATTTTAATGGGTTATTGTCATATATCGTTTAAAAGATAATCAAATCAGCATTACAAAATTGAAAAATTTAATTCTCTGCATTGATTAGAGAATGTGATATAGATGTCTAAAGTTGACAAAAATGTCAATTTTTAAATGTCCATAAAACCAGAAGTTAATATTTTTCAATTAATATCAGCATACCTATGGATAGCTGAGGTCAAGGACATCCTTCATAGGGAGTTTCAAGGTCATCAAAGGGCAAGGTCACATAATATGGCCTTCTGAATTTTCAAAAAATTCAAACGAACATAAAAAAAATTCAAAATTCGAAATTCAAAATTCTGTTCCACCAAACTGTAGACAAGGTTACAAGGTTTTGATAGACACCAAAATCATAAAAATCGGATAACAAATAGAGGACTTATTGATTTTTTGCTGAAATGTGTCAGTCTGTGACGGCAGCTTATGCATCTCTTCCGGTTTGGATTTTTTATGCTAAGTGCATTCTAATTATGACTGACAGATAATATATATAGTTTTTGTCAATATCTGAAATTTATAAAGGAAGTGGGGTTGCTAGGCGCGATTTTGAAAAACCGGAAGTTCTCACGTCAAAACCGGAAGTGATAGAAAAATTTTGATTGATTAATTTTATTTCTATGGACATTCTGTATACGTCCTATGAATTTCATTTCAATCGGATAATCAGCGGCTGAGTTAGAAATTTTGAGCTTTTTTGACAATTTTGGTTTCAATTTTTTTTTACAAAAATATTTAAAAATTGAAATTTTTGTAATCGCACTTGATACTTCTTATTGCAATGAATATATTAAAGAAAATTTCAGCCAAATCGGTTCATAAATAAACCTTACAGATTAGGTGCAAAATAATTTCATATTATGCAATAGTCCACTTCCGGTTTAGCAAAAACTGAGTTTTAGATATTCATTTTTGATACCAGGTCATTTAATAATGTTTGGTGGATACAATTTTGCTACACCATTTTCGATTTTCTCTAGAAAGTTTCCCAAAAAAAAAAAAAAAAAATAATCATAATGGAAACAAAGCGTGTCAAATCGAAAGATTTGCCACGCAATTAATAATCAAGACATTTATACGTATAGAATAATTTTTAGAATATTTAATTTGAATTTAATATTAATATAAAGTAAACCATTTGTTGTCTGAGTCTGATTTTCCGTATAATTACCTCCCCTTATTATATGCAAATGGCGGATTTGCTCATGGAAGTCGGAACATTTTAGAAAACGGACAAAAGTGGCTATTGGCGACGCCTCCGTGATAAATAAGTATTAAAAAGTACACCGGACCGGAGGCATAAGTAAGAACTCCCCTGCCCAATAAAACTGCAAAAGTGAAGCAATAGCCTTTTACAAACAAATAAACGGCTTTGTTTACATTCGTGCCCTGTAAGCCATTGTATACCTTTAGTTTATTTACTAGAGGACACTATTTTTCAACATTGACCCTATTTTATTATTATTGACAGAACGTCAAAGACCTGTGGTTTTATTACATGAACTAACTCAATACAAATGGCGGTAACAACAACTGTCATGTGACTTATCATGTGATAGGTATGAAGTAGACTGACTGATTAAAGGGAGGTAACACATTTTATAAGACATAAGCCTACAGACCAAATAAGACATAGCCTACCATAACAGACACGTCAATAGAAATCAGAATAGCATTCGAAGGAACTCGAAGATTTTTTATTTGGTTGACAAAATCATTTGTATCTTTAAGGTAGGCCCGATGTTGACATGCTAATGGTAGTAAGAAATGGTCAATGTATTCTGACACTGCATACGACTCACTACCACAGTCAGATATGATCGGGCGGCCTTTTGGGATTTTATTAGGGATAAACCACTCCTTGCTTGGATTCTTATGGATCTTAGGTAAAGTGTATAAGTGTCTCTCACGACAGTCGGATTTGGCAGACAGATAGACATATTGTTTCTCTTTAAGAAAACTTGTTTGAACTAAATTGCGAAGAATATTGTTAATCATATTAGCAGTTTCTTTAAAAAATGGTTCCGGCAAAATGGCATAATGATTAGGATTATTTAGTTGATTTTCTGCTTCTGAAATATAGTCTTCCCTATTTAAAATTACACAACATGAGCCTTTGTCACTTTTCTTAATAACAATGCTTTCATCTTTCTTAAGTAAATTTAAGGATTCGCGTTCTACTCGTATGAGATTAGGCTTTTCGTGCGTTACGGAAATACTTGACGTTTGGCTATTCATGCTTTCAAATACTTTCAATATTTCAGGATGGATCGCGGCTTGGGGTGGTTTCCGCGTGGATTTAGGAATAAACATTGTTCTAGCACCACGTGGGGGGTGGTTTCGGAAAAAAATATGTGCAGCTGAGATTACGTTGAAATCGGTCAATAGATGGACGAAGATAGTCAATGTTGGCTACCTTCGGTGTCGGAATAAACTTAAGTCCACGGTATAAGATTGAATGCTGAAGGGGTGTGAGAATTTTTTGGCTCAAGTTAACAACAGTGGCGGCCTCTCAGTGTTTTTATCCCCAGTAATTAGTTTAAAGACTTACTCGGTGCTTGTAGCTGGTGTATCCAAAATAAATAAATGCTGTTAGCTGTTTCTGGAGACCAATGCAGGTCATCAACGGGTTCGAATTCTTCTGCATAGGGTGGTAAGATTGTTGCGTCGTTGGTATTGGATTCAATCATCATATTGTTGAAGGTCTTGAGATTCTGTTGAGCTTTCTTCGAGATTCTACTGGATACGGGTATACACGTGAAGATGATCTTGGAATTGGGGAAGGTCAGTTTGGCTGTGGAAAGTAATTTCTGGGCTTGGTTGAATGAAGTCTTTGGTAAATTGTCGCGATTGTTGAGGCCTACATGAAGAATGACGGTATTTGGTACGGGATCATGGTCGAAGGATTCAAGGATGGACTGGATGTGATTGATCTGGGCACCAGGGTACGCATGTATTTCTGTGTCTGAAATAGTTTTGGTAATACGGTTCAGGTAAGAGGATCCAATAATTACGGTAGATTTTTTTACAGCAGGTAGATTCCATGATGACTTGTTATTGGTCTTGTGGTAGAAGGGTTTGGTAGCTGATACAATGGTAGTAGACGGGGTGATTGGTACTGGTTTGATAGTTGTTAGGAATGCAGCATTGGGTGTGGACTGGGATCTGGTTTGGGGAGGAGATACACGGCTTGGTTTGGTTGAGGAATGCGGGGTGGTTTGCTGGTCTAAATAGGCACAGAAGAAAGAAAGATTGGCAGAACCTGGGTCACGTGGTGAAGATTCGGATGGTGTTGAGGACGATGAATAGGAAGAAGATGAATCGGAAGAAGATGAATCTGAAAGAGAAAAAAGAAGAGGGGTGCCCTCTCTACGTAAGCGTTTACCTACGTCTGCCGGACTTGGAGTTGGTGAACTTCTGGCTCGTTTAGGTGTTTGGTTCGATAGGGTGGCGACTCGAGTTGGTACTGATGTATCAATGTCCATTTCAGTGGGTAGGTATATGGTTACTTTGGCCTTGGTCTGGTAGAATTTGGTAACAACAGCTTGAGTAAAACGTTTCCCATAGGAGCGACGGGCCCAGGAAAGGGCATGGGAAATGATGCGGTCGACGGCAGGTGGTTATAAGAACTTGGCACGGATGGTGGTGAGCTTTTCTTGAAGTGTGGTTTGGTAATGGTCGATGAGAACCTCCATGACCTCAGAGAGCCATGTCCGGTTGATAATATTCGCGTCAACAGCCGAGGTTTTCATAGCTGGACGGATAAAACTATCCAACTCAGAGACTTTACGCTGGAAGGTAAACGCAGGTTGGCCTTCCTTCTCCAGGGCCAGTATTGCCAGGTGATGGAGACACTGCAAAACTTGGAAAAACACCTTAACAAAGGGTTCCTCCTCCTTTTGAGTGGGGACTGGTTGACGTCGATGCATTGGTGGTCTTTGTTGGTTTAGGTCGGCGGTTATCTCTGTATTGGTAGGCGGGGTTATATGTAGGTCGGAGATGGGGTGGGACATAACTGGTTTGGTTGGTAGGTGGTCGGCGATTCATTGGTGGTGGAGGACGATGAAATACTGGGCCATTGTAGGGTACGTGATGATAATTTGGTTGACGATTACTGTTACGATATCTTGCTTCTTGCCATTGGTTGTTGATATTTGGGAACATAATGCAAATGAATCGAGGACAGTCGCGGAATGTATAAAGATTGTAATAGTACGAAATTATATATGCTAGTAAAAAATGTGGGGATCAAGGTAAGCAGTAAAATGGGCGTGAGGAATAAAGTAATAAATGAGAGTTTGGATGAAAGAAAATGCAAAAATATATATTTAGATAATGAATAACGATAACAATAAAGTAAAAAAAATAAATAAAAAAACTTACAAGGTATCAAGATGGCGTCAGGTGTGAAGACGTGTGATTTTGTCTCTCTGTGATTTGTTTGTCTGGGGCTGGATTGATATTGGATATGGATTAACTTTGGATCTTTTAACGAACAACACATGTATTTGCTAAATGGAACGTTTATGTTATGAAAAATGCTAAAAAGTTCTGAAGTTATAAGGAAAGTGTCTTATAGATGGTTGTGAGCTGTTATCAAAGTAGTGAATATTTTTCATGTCGGCAACTAGTCTGGTGTACCTTGTATAAACTTTATATATAAACTAACGATCTCTGTGCTAATTTATGGAGAATATAAGGAAACGTCTCGCCTCTGCTACTGGTATCTCAAATGAGAGTAAAAATCTAAAAACTGACGAAAATCTGGATAGCAGTGTAGAAAACATCATGGAGAATTCTGGTTTACGTGATGAGATAATATCTGCCCTTCAGGATGAAGCTGTAATCTGTAAACTGGCAAATACAGTAGCGAACTTGGTGAGTAGACAGCTAACTCAAAAAATTGATGCTCTGAACCAGGAAGTCCAATCTTTAAAGTCCGAACTGAAAAAGAAGGATGAAGCCATTGATGAGTTGGAGCAATATGGTCGCAGAGACTCCATTAGAATCAGTGGCATAATAGAAACCTCAAATGAGTCAACAGACGATCTGGTGGTTAAAGTGGCATCCTTTATAGGTGCAAACATCACTAAATCTGACATCAACAGGAGCCATAGAGTAGGAATACCCTCCAAATACCATATGCAAAACAATCCAAGGCCCATAATCGTAAAATTTAAAGGCTATTATTTTAAACGTGAGATGGTTCAAAATGCAAAGGTCCTTAAAAATTCTGCATTGCCAAATGCACCGTCTGGATTTAGGGGCAAAAGAGTGTACATAAACGATGATTTAACCAATATTAGAGCTAAATTAGCGGCCAGTGCTAGGCAATTATGTAAGGAAAAGAAATTTGCAAACACATGGGTTAGAGACGGTATCATATTTGTGAAAGATAGAGACGAAAAAGTAAATTTAATTAAAACAGAAAGAGAATTACAGTTGCTGTCTGAAAAGACTAAACTAAAGTATGTGTATAGAAGAGATCACGATGATTCTTATGTTAACATAGGTGATCAGAGTCCTATGAATATGCATTCATAAACATAATATTAAAATTTAAGTGAAATCACAATATTACTTATTATCAATGTGTGCTATACCTATATTTACCTAGTAGTATATTGTATAGGTAATGATTTATAGATACTGACATACAATTGAATTGAAATCACAATATTACTTATTATCAATGTGTGCTTCACCTATATTTACCTAGTAATATATTGTATAGGTAATGATTTATAGATACTGACATATAATTGAATTGAAATCACAATATTATTTATTATCAATGTGTGCTACACCTATATTTACCTAGTAGTATATTGTATAGGTAATGATTTATAGATACTGACATACAATTTAATTGAAATCACAATATTACTTATTATCAATGTGTGCTATACCTATATTTACCTAGTAGTATATTGTATAGGTAATGATTTATAGATACTGACATACAATTGAATTGAAATCACAATATTACTTATTATCAATGTGTGCTACTACACCTATATTTACCTACTAGTAGTAATATATTGTATGGGTAATGATTTATAGATACTGACACATAATTGAATTGAAATCACAATATTATTTATTATCAATGTGTGCTACTACACCTGTATTTACCTAGTAATATATTGTATAGGTAATGATTTATAGATACTGACACATAATTGAATTGAAATCACAATATTATTTATTATCAATGTGTGCTATACCTGTATTTACCTAGTAATATATTGTATAGGTAATGATTTATAGATACTGACACACAATTTAATTGAAATCACAATATTAATTATTATCATTGAATTGAAATCACAATATTATTTATTATCAATGTGTGCTACACCTATATTTACCTAGTAGTATATTGTATAGTTAATGTTTTATAGATACTGACACATAATTGAATTGAAATCACAATATTACTTATTATCAATGTGTGCTATACCTATATTTACCTAGTAATATATTGTATAGGTAATGATTTATAGATACTGACACACAATTTAATTGAAATCACAATATTACTTATTATCAATGTGTGCTTCACCTATATTTACCTAGTAATATATTGTATAGGTAATGATTTATAGATACTGACACATAATTGAATTGAAATCACAATATTATTTATTATCAATGTGTGCTACTACACCTATATTTACCTAGTAATATATTGTATAGGTAATGATTTATAGATACTGACACATAATTGAATTGAAATCACAATATTACTTATTATCAATGTGTGCTACTACACCTGTATTTACCTAGTAATATATTGTATAGGTAATGATTTATAGATACTGACACACAATTGAATTGAAATCACAATATTACTTATTATCAATGTGTGCTTCACCTATATTTACCTAGTAATATATTGTATAGGTAATGATTTATAGATACTGACACATAATTGAATTGAAATCACAATATTATTTATTATCAATGTGTGCTACTACACCTATATTTACCTAGTAATATATTGTATAGGTAATGATTTATAGATACTGACACAAAATTGAATTGAAATCACAATATTATTTATTATCAATGTGTGCTACACCTATATTTACCTAGTAATATATTGTATAGGTAATGATTTATAGATACTGACACATAATTGAATTGAAATCACAATATTATTTATTATCAATGTGTGCTACACCTATATTTACCTAGTAATATATTGTATGGGTAATGATTTATAGATACTGACACATAATTGAATTGAAATCACAATATTACTTATTATCAATGTGTGCTACACCTATATTTACCTAGTAATATATTGTATGGGTAATGATTTATAGATACTGACACATAATTGAATTGAAATCACAATATTATTTATTATCAATGTGTGCTACTACACCTATATTTACCTAGTAATATATTGTATAGGTAATGATTTATAGATACTGACACAAAATTGAATTGAAATCACAATATTATTTATTATCAATGTGTGCTACACCTATATTTACCTAGTAATATATTGTATGGGTAATGATTTATAGATACTGACACATAATTGAATTGAAATCACAATATTATTTATTATCAATGTGTGCTACTACACCTATATTTACCTAGTAATATATTGTATAGGTAATGATTTATAGATACTGACACACAATTTAATTGAAATCACAATATTATTTATTATCAATGTGTGCTACACCTATATTTACCTAGTAATATATTGTATAGTTAATGATTTATAGATACTGACACACAATTAATTTGAAATCACAATATTATTTATTATCAATGTGTGCTACACCTATATTTACCTAGTAATATATTGTATGGGTAATGATTTATAGATACTGACACATAATTGAATTGAAATCACAATATTACTTATTATCAATGTGTGCTACACCTACATTTACCTAGTAATATATTGTATGGGTAATGATTTATAGATACTGACACATAATTGAATTGAAATCACAATATTATTTATTATCAATGTGTGCTACACCTATATTTACCTAGTAATATATTGTATGGGTAATGATTTATAGATACTGACACATAATTGAATTGAAATCACAATATTATTTATTATCAATGTGTGCTACTACACCTATATTTACCTAGTAATATATTGTATAGGTAATGATTTATAGATACTGACACACAATTTAATTGAAATCACAATATTATTTATTATCAATGTGTGCTACACCTATATTTACCTAGTAATATATTGTATAGTTAATGATTTATAGATACTGACACACAATTAATTTGAAATCACAATATTATTTATTATCAATGTGTGCTACACCTATATTTACCTAGTAATATATTGTATAGGTAATGATTTATAGATACTGACACACAATTTAATTGAAATCACAATATTATTTATTATCAATGTGTGCTACACCTATATTTACCTAGTAATATATTGTATAGGTAATGATTTATAGATACTGACATATAATTGAATTGAAATCACAATATTACTTATTATCAATGTGTGCTACACCTATATTTACCTAGTAATATATTGTATAGGTAATGATTTATAGATACTGACATATAATTGAATTGAAATCACAATATTACTTATTATCAATGTGTGCTACACCTATATTTACCTAGTAATATATTGTATAGGTAATGATTTATAGATACTGACATATAATTGAATTGAAATCACAATATTACTTATTATCAATGTGTGCTACACCTATATTTACCTAGTAATATATTGTATAGGTAATGATTAATAGATACTGACACATAATTGAATTGAAATCACACTATTATTTATTATCAATGTGTGCTACACCTATATTTACCTAGTAATATATTGTATAGGTAATGATTTATAGATACTGACATATAATTGAATTGAAATCACAATATTACTTATTATCAATGTGTGCTACACCTATATTTACCTAGTAATATATTGTATAGGTAATGATTAATAGATACTGACACATAATTGAATTGAAATCACAATATTATTTATTATCAATGTGTGCTATACCTGTATTTACCTAGTAATATATTGTATGGGTAATGATTTATAGATACTGACACACAATTGAATTGAAATCACAATATTACTTATTATCAATGTGTGCTACACCTATATTTACCTAGTAATATATTGTATAGGTAATGATTTATAGATACTGACATATAATTGAATTGAAATCACAATATTACTTATTATCAATGTGTGCTACACCTATATTTACCTAGTAATATATTGTATAGGTAATGATTAATAGATACTGACACATAATTGAATTGAAATCACAATATAATTTATTATCAATGTGTGCTACTACACCTATATTTACCTAGTAATATATTGTATAGGTAATGATTTATAGATACTGACACACAATTGAATTGAAATCACAATATTATTTATTATCAATGTGTACTACACCTATATTTACCTAGTAATATATTGTATAGGTAATGATTTATAGATACTGACATATAATTGAATGGAAATCACAATATTATCTATTATCAATGTGTGCTACTACACCTATATTTACCTAGTAATATATTGTATAGTTAATGATTTATAGATACTGACACAAAATTGAATTGAAATCACAACATTATTTATTATCAATATGTGCTACTACACCTATATTTACCTAGTAATATATTGTATAGGTAATGATTTATAGATACTGACACATAATTGAATTGAAATCACAATATTATTTATTATCAATGTGTGCTACACCTATATTTACCTAGTAGTATATTGTATAGGTAATGATTTATAGATACTGACACACAATTTAATTGAAATCACAATATTATTTATTATGAATGTGTGCTTCACCTATATTTACCTAGTAATATATTGTATAGGTAATGATTTATAGATACTGACACACAATTTAATTGAAATCACAATATTATTTATTATCAATGTGTGCTACACCTATATTTACCTAGTAATATATTGTATAGGTAATGATTTATAGATACTGACACATAATTGAATTGAAATCACAATATTATTTATTATCAATGTGTGCTACACCTATATTTACCTAGTAATATATTGTATAGGTAATGATTTATAGATACTGACACACAATTTAATTGAAATCACAATATTATTTATTATCAATGTGTGCTACACCTGTATTTACCTAGTAGTATATTGTATAGGTAATGATTTATAGATACTGACATACAATTGAATTGAAATCACAATATTATTTATTATCAATGTGTGCTACACCTATATTTACCTAGTAATATATTGTATAGGTAATGATTTATAGATACTGACACACAATTGAATTGAAATCACAATATTACTTATTATCAATGTGTGCTACACCTATATTTACCTAGTAGTATATTGTATAGGTAATGATTTATAGATACTGACATATAATTGAATTGAAATCACAATATTATTTATTATCAATGTGTGCTATACCTGTATTTACCTAGTAATATATTGTATAGGTAATGTTTTATAGATACTGACACACAATTTAAGTGAAATCACAATATTATTTATTATCAATGTGTGCTACACGTATATTTACCTAGTAATATATTGTATAGGTAATGATTTATAGATACTGACACATAATTGAATTGAAATCACACTATTATTTATTATCAATGTGTGCTACTACACCTATATTTACCTAGTAATATATTGTATAGGTAATGATTTATAGATACTGACACATAATTGAATTAAAATCACAATATTATTTATTATCAATGTGTGCTATACCTATATTTACCTAGTAATATATTGTATAGGTAATGATTTATAGATACTGACACACAATTGAATTGAAATCACAATATTACTTATTATCAATGTATACCATGAATATACTTACTCAAAACGTAACAAAATATATGCAAGATAGATACTTACACAACTTTACCCGAAATATATATGCAAAAAGCCACTTACCCAAGGTATATACTTACCCCAAATTACCCGAAATATAATGTACTATACCTGTAAGTTCATACAGCGAAGTAACATAAGTAAGTATATACTATTTATACAAGTAACCAGGTTCGTAAACAATTCTTGGTAAAATGAAACAATTCAAATCCATTATTGAGAGTACAAGTTGTTCTTTACTCCATACTTAATTCATATGTGTAAAACAATATTCCTACCAAGCACTCCCCGAAAATAAAATAAATTCCGATTTTACTTACCCAAAATTATCCCAAGCACAAAATTTTCTATACAATGTACACTTAGCCATTGCTACCCGAAAACACACTCCTATTGAAGTTTTTCGTTAGTCTTTTGTCTCACCAGTCCAATTATACATGTAAATTTTTCACCCCCCCCCCACATAATACCAACACAATGCCAACCCCACTATCATATATGATGATATCCCTTGTATATAATAACCTCGTGTTCTTCTTTTTTTGCACCAAACCCCATTATACCATAAGCACATTATATTCACTTTTCCCACTTTTCCCAATCGTCTTGTTTTTGCGCTTTCAATATTTCAACTCACTGACAACAAAATATTCTCCCCCTCCAAAAACTGTATCACCATCAACATACTTACTGCTTGCTTTGCTCATCGGTCCCCTCGACTCTCCCCATGGCTATCCATAGCCAAACCCTGGTCGATCGAAGCCCTAAATTATCCACCACGACACTATCCTACACCAAGGGGTCTATACCTTCTAAGATCTTACTAAGTGGTGACATACATCCAAACCCTGGACCAACAACCAGACATTTAACTATTGCACACCTAAACGTTCGTAGCCTAACAAACAGACTTGATCAAATTTTCCTTGAATTGGGTGATTGTGATGTAATAACCCTCTCTGAAACTTGGACAACAGTTGACCAATTACCTTCCTCACTTCCACTAGAAAACTTTCATCCACCAATCTTATGTAGTCGTGACCCAGGCAAAGTTGGTGGTGGTGTTGCTATTTTCGTCAAAAACACCATCTTCCAGAAAGAACGCATTGACCTATCAATTCCTTGTCTAGAAGCTGCATGGGTTGAAATTATAGTCAATAAACAAAATTTCCTGATTGGCTCCTTTTATAGGGCACCAAACACACTAGTTGCATACTGGGATCTAGTTCGAGAGAGTATCTCACAAGCCAAGACTGAATGCAAGCCAGTTATCATCCTTGGTGACCTCAATGTTAACTTTCTCTCCACAAAAACAGGGCATCTACATGAAATCATTCAACATTTTGATCTCACCCAGTGCATTGAAGGCCCAACTAGAATAACTGAAAAGTGTTCCTCACTCCTAGATATAGCTCTTGTCTCTTGCCCAGACCTCATCCTCCACTCTGAAGTTCTTGATGCAGGAATCAGTGATCACTGTCCTATTCGTATCTCATTACGCGTACCTTGTCCTACACACCAAGCTTACAAACGTACGATCTGGAACTATTCCGCTATACATCTTCCAGATATCGCTGCTTTCTTTAATGAAGTCAGTTGGGACGACGCTTTCGATCAAAATCTTGATCCAAACAGATTAGCTGAAGCAATTTCTTGTAAACTGGTAGATGGAATTCATACGTTCGTACCCCATAAAGAAGTTACTATCAGAGTTAAGGACCCAGAGTGGATAAACGGTTATATTCGGCGCATAATACGCAAACGAAACCGCATCCACAGACAAGCTAAACGCTCCGATTCATCATATTCATGGTCTGAGTTCCGAAAGTTCAGAAACTTTGTCATATCTGAAATACGAAGAGTCAAACTGGAATACCATACCAAATTGGATGACAAAATAAACGACTGCAAATTCAGTGACAAAGATTGGTGGAAGTTAGTTAAATCAGCTGCACTTAAACACAAGGCCAGCCCTGTTGTAACAACATGTATTTATAATGCCCTGTACCTGATCATCCAGTCTCACTTATTTCAAGACACTGACGTCACTTCCCGTTTTTCTTTCTAGAATAACAGGAACCACAGGCACCCAATGAGAATTTTGACTGTACAAAATAGATGTTAGAAGTGTCTTTCATACACACAAAAAGGCTAGAAAACCTCTTTACAATCCCTTTAAAGGGCCATTCTGCTTTTTTCAAAAAAGTTTCCATTGTCAAAAACAGCGCAAATGTTACATGAAAGTATTACTAAAGTATGCTCATTATATCTATGCATCTTCTTGATAAAACTGAATTTGTTTTTAAAGGGTTAATTACAAACAGGGAGTACTTATTGTTAATTAAGCAATTTGACCTAGTTTTGGTGTTTGCTCTTTAAATGGCTCAATATTTCTAGCTGAAACCTTTAAAATACACAAGAGGGACATTTCTCTACAATTTGGCGTTTATTTTACTCAAATCCGTTCAGTAGTTTCCTATCGGCGTCAAAAAAACATAACACACTTAAAAACCTTACGTAAGGTTTTTAAGAATTTTAGCATGTTTTTAGCGTTTAAAAATTAACGGCTGGATTTTTTTAGTTAAAACTTTCAGATACATTAAAGGGCACATAGTTACAGATTTTGGTGTAAAGTTTTCACAAATTTGAGCAAAAAAATTTTTTGACCTAAAAAAAATTCAGACTGTCCCTTTAAGAATTGTGACCAGTAGAGTGTTTACGAGCCAAAAATCAAACGCGTTTTTTAAGAACAAGGGAAATAATTCATAGTAAATATTTTTCAATTTTGCTCATTTTCAATAGGGTTCATACTTGGGTTGTAATAAACATTATCAGTAAGTTTTGTCATTAAGAATTGCGACCTGTATAGTGTTTACGAGCCAAAAATCGAACACGTTTTTAAGAACAAGGGCAATAATTCATAGTTAATATTTTTCAATAGGGTTCATCCTTAACTGGTAATAAACATTACCAGCAAGTTTCATCAAAATCTGTCAAGAATTGTGACCTGTAGAGTGTTTACAAGCAAAAGATCGAACGCGTTTTTAAGAACAAGGACAATAATTCATAGTAAATATTTTTCGATTTTGCTGATTTTCAATAGGGTTCCTCTTGGGTAGTAATAAACATTACCAGCATGTTTCATCAAAATCAGTCAAGAATTGTGACCTGTAGAGTGTTTACGAGCCAAAAATGGAACGAGTATTAAAGAACAAGGGCTATAATTCATAGTAAATATTTTCCGATTTTGCTGATTTTCAATAGGGTTCATCCTTGGGCTATAATAAACATTACCAGAACGTTTCGTCAAAATCCGTCAAGAATTGTGACCTGTAGAGTGTTTACGAGCAATTGTGGACGGACCGACAGACCGACGGACGGACCGACGGACATGGTTGACGACAATATACGCTCCACATTTCATGTGGGCGTATAAAAATGACACGAACCGGTTTTCGAAATATTATTCTTTATCAAGTGTCGAGAAATGGTGATTATTGAGAAATGTACGTATTTGTTCTATATATACACCACACAAATACTTATATTAGACATATTTTATTTGTTATTTTTTCCAGTGTGTATAGATTTCTCATGTGTTTATCAATAGTGTTAAAAACTTTTACTTTTTACTTTTAATTTTTACTTTATAATTAAACCAACAAATTCATTATGTCAGTTAACAATGCCGGAGGTATAACCAATAACCAAGCTGTCAAACAAAGTCCAAGAAGATATGCTGCCTCAGAGCCTCTCCAGTTGTTGACCTCAAAACCTTACCAGGCACTCAAAATCAGTGCAGAATTCGAGATCATGAGAGCCCGACTAAGGGCAAAGCACGCCAAGGAAGGAGCCCGGATGGCCGAAAATGAAGCTCAATTAGAAGCCAAACGAACAGTTCAAATGGCAAGGCAGACAGCGGAGATGGCCGAATTAGAAGCTTTGGCATTAGAAGACATGATAAAAGAGGACAGCAAATCAGGTCGCATTGTGGAGGATTGGATATTCGATCAAAGACAAGTTCGGGAGCAAGAAGAAGCTGGAGGTGCACAATACGAAGAGCTAGTTGACCAGAACAACAAGGGTTGTTCTCCTAATACCCCAGTCCTGCACTTGCCCATGTCATCTCAATTGGATCGAAATGCCAAAGTCCCAAGAAAACATCCATCACAGTGCTTCCCCTTCCGAGCCTATTGATGCCTGGATTGACAGGCTGATCCCGGGTCAGGAAACGTCTGTTCGTCGAGAAAGCTTTTTTGATTACCAACAACAACTTTCTCAAGCACTGGTCAAACTTGAGAGTGAACGGGACTTACCCAAAATAGAGCTTCCTATCTTCAATGGTAATCCTCTGATGTGACCAAGGTTTGTAGAACAATTCTTTTCAACAGTCCACACAAGACATGGTATCAATGACACTCGAAGGATGGATTTGTTGCAATCGCACGTGAAAGGTGAGGCAAAAATACTAATACAGGTCCTTGTTTACAGCGGGAAAAACTATGCACTTTCATTACAAGAACTGCAAAATGCATTCGGCCATAGAGTGAAGGTAGCCAAGGCCTTCCTGGACAAAATCATCAATGGCCCACCAGTACAACCACACAACAGCACGACATTGCGACAATTCTATCTTTCGATTCGGGACTGTATAACAACACTTAAACAGATGAATTACATGGCAGACATAACAAGTTCCAGTGTACTGATGCGGACAGCTGAAAGACTCCCATCAGACAAAATTACCAAATGGAATGAAAGAGCCAATTCTATTTTGAAATACAGGGATCCATCCTTGATTGACCTCCAACTGTGGCTGAAAGATAGAGTTGATGCCGATTTGAATCCATATGCCAGAGTTTAAGAAACCAGCTAAACCTCATCAAGAAAGTAAGATGACAACTCTCACAGGTGTTTTAAAGTCAAACTACCATCAGAAGAAACCATGTCCTTTGTGCAACCAAGACCACTACATCTACAGATGTCAGCTCTTCATCGACAGGACTGTCCCAGATCGGTATCAAGTTGCAAAGGAGCATTCTCTCTGTTTTAACTGCCTAAAACCAAACCACAGAACAGAGAGTTGCTTATCAACAATATGTCGTGAATGTAAGAAGAAAAACCATTCACTTCTTCATAAAACACAACCAGTTGAAGCTACAAACAAGAAGGTGGAGACAACTGGGACAGCTGTATATTTTCAGCTGGTATCTGTAATAGTAGTTGGGAAAAATGGTAGAAGAATTAAAACGTACGGGATCCTTGACTCGGCAAGTGAAATATCGATGATTGAGGAGTCATTGGCAAAAGACCTTGGCCTGAAAGGGAGAAAGCATAAGCTTCATCTAAAAACCCATCACAAACAACACAACCCAACAATCATCTAAGGTCACGTTCAAAGTTCAGTCAACACATGACTTTGATCGCAAAGTCCTAACGGTGAATGAAGCCTGGACAGTAAAGTCGGGCGCATTTCATTGTCCTAGCCAGCTAGTCCACAAATCCTGGGATCATGTAAAGGATCTGAATATGCCAAACATCGACCCATCCCAGGTGAAATTGCTCATTGGAATGAATGTTCCTGAAGCCCATTTACAGACGGAAATAAAACAAGGCCGTTCAGATGAACCCATGGCTGTAAAGACAGGATTAGGATGGTGCCTCATGGGAATTGCAGCAAACACTGGAGAAATCAGTATGGAAATCCAAGCTCGAGTCAACCTTACACTACAAGAAAAGGAAGATCTAAGAGATTTGTTTGAAAAATTCTGATCAACGGAATCATTTGGTACCCTTAATTTACACAAACTTCCCACCTCTGTAGAAGATATCAAATCAACACAAATTCTGGACAACTCGACACGGTTTAAAGGAAAGTATGAAGTACCGATGCTTCGGAAGGAAAATTCAAACTCACTCCCTAACACTAAAACAGCAGCAGACAGAAGATTTGAGTTACTAGAGAAAAAGCTGAAACGTGCCGGCAAGGAAGAATTCAAGCGTCCGTAGCAGAACACCATGAACGGGTATATCTTTAAAGGGTATGCTCAGAAGATTACAATGGAAATTAACCCATCAACTCGAATATGGTATATACCGCATCATGGTGTTGTTAGTCCCAATAAGCCTGGTAAAGTTCGCGTGGTTTTCGATGCTGCAGCTCAGTTCCGAAAACCTAATGACTGGTCTAGACTTACTCAACAGTCTGTTTGGAATTCTCCTACGATTCCGTCTTTTTAAAATCGCTGTAGCTGCAGATGTGGAAGGGATGTTCCACCAAGTCCGTGTACCACAAAGCGACAAAAAATCTCTGCAATTTTTGAGGAAAGCCGACATCGACAAAAATGGACCCCCTTCTACATTCAAAATGAATGAGCATATATTTGGCGCCACAAACTCACCAAGCTGTGCCAATTATGCTCTTAAACGTACTGCCAAAGACCACGCAAGCGAGTTCAGTCCTCATACTATTCAAACCACGGAAAGGGACTTCTATGTAGATGATCTTCTGACTTCAGTCGAACACATATCAAAGGCACAAACACTGTCAAAGGAAATAACAGATCTTCTGCAGTTGGGAGGTTTTCGTTTACATAAATGGTCATCCAACTCCAAACAACTTATGAATACCATCCCAGCGAAAGACAAAGCAATTCACACCAGTATAGACTTTGATGAATCACCAATACAGAGAGCACTTGGTCTTAGATGGTGTGTCACAAGTGATGCATTTATCTTTGATCCAAAAAATAAAACCAATCAATTAACACAAAGCGGGACACCGTTCACAATAAGGGCCAAGTATCTTATTCAAGAAGTATGGCGAAGCGACACCGATTGGGGTGAACCACCACCACAAGAAATTACGACGAGATGGAAATCATGGTACCTTTAAATTACAACGACATCATCTTCATTTGACATCTGACCCTGAATGGATAGAAATTCACTTGTTTGCATCAGAGAAGGCCCTCGGGAGTGTTGCCTACCTTAGATACTTAACATCAACTAGTATTGTTTGTTCCTTCTTGACATCAAAGACAAGAGTATCACCTTTAAAGCCACAGCTGTCTATACCTAGGTTAGAGCTTAGAGCTCAGGGAGCCGTACTAGCTGTCAGACTTTGGAATGTAGTCAAAGATCAGCTACCACTGACAATCAGGAGGGTTATGTATTGGACAGACTCTAACACTGTCCTCCAATATATAAACAATCAGACAAACCGCTTTGTATCAAATAGAATTGCCGAGATACAAGAAAGTTCCAATGCATCACAATGGCGACACGTACCAACTACAGAAAATCCAGCAGATTATTGTTCTCGGGGACTTCCAGCCAATACCCTAACATCAGACCATCAATGGTTTACTGGACCAACATTCCTGTGGAACAGCGAAGATAACTGGCCAAAATAAAAAAACTCACAGAAGAGATTCCATCCACAGATAAAGAAATCAAGGGATTCATTTGTATGTTGCTTAACCAAATAACACAGCACAACTCTGCAAGTTTAAGATTGATTCTATATTGAACCCTGATAATTTCTCTTCATGGGATAGACTTTCACTAAAGACTGCCTGGATCATAAGAGCCATCAGAAATTTCCTCTCACCTATAAAACGATTAGACATCGAGGCTATCAAAGGCGAATCCTTATTACCTAACGACTACCATTGTGCCATGTTATGTTAGATTAGTGTGGCACAACGTACAGCCTTTTCTGTTGAGATGGAATGCCTATGAAAAGAAAATGATCTACCGAAGAACAGTTCTCTACTGCCATTAACACCGATATTTGATGGAACCCATATCAGAATCGGTGGTCGCCTACGAAAAGCACAAATACCAGATGAAACAAAACACCAGCTGATTTTACCAACCAAAGGCCATATATCACATTTGATAATGCTTGACGCCCACTTAAAGACAGCCCATGGTGGTATTGAGCACATAATTTCAACAATACGCCGCAAGTTTTGGCCCATCAGTGCACGACGTCTAGCACAAAATGTCATCAAGAGTCGAGCATTAATCAAAGTTCCAAGGATGGCTGACCTTCCAGTTTGTAGGATGGACGTAACAACAGGAGCTTTCTCACGAACTGGTGTTGATTACTTCGGTCCACTCATGGTTAAAGTTCGAAGAAGTACCCTCAAGAGATGGGGATGTTTATTTACGTGCATGTCCACAAGAGCCGTCCATCTTGAATTGGCAGATTCCTGGAAACAGACGACTTCATCATGGTTCTCAGAAGGTTCATTGCCAGAAGAGGTCATCCCCAACATATCTGCAGTGACAATGGGACAAACTTCACAAGGGCGGAAAGAGAATTACAGAAGTGTCTCCAACAATTAAACACTAAACAACTGAGTTCTCACTTAGCACCTCAAGGCATTGAATGGCACTTCAATCCCCCACTAAGTCCGCATTTTGGTGGAGCTTGGGAAAGACTGGTGCGTTCAACCAAAAGAGCTCTAAAAGCTGTCTTACAAAACCAACACGTCAATGAGTCAGTTTTACGCACCACATTGGTTGAAGTAGAATCAGTTCTTAATAGTCGTCCATTGACCCACAACAGCACGGACCCGGAAGATCTATCACCTTTAACACCAAATCACTTCCTCATAGGTCGATCAAGCAACGCACAACCTCCTGATACCTTTGAAGACAAGGAAATAAACAGTCGAAAACGATGGAGAAGAGTTCAGGTGTTGGCAGACCACATCAATCGCCGATTCCTGAAACAGCCATCAACGAACGACCTAGTCATGGTGCTAGATGAAAAACTGCCTCGAGGAAACTGGGAGCTTGGTAGGGTTATTGAGGTCATGCCTGGAGACGATGGGAGAATAAGAACTGTCAAAGTCAAAACTAAAAATGGTGTCTACTGTCGACCAGCTGCAAGAATATGCGTTTTAGAAGAACACATCGAATAATGCATGCAATCTCAATCTTTCACGACTCTGTCTGTCTTACATTTATTCAATTTATATATCGCTCTTTAATTAATGCATTGAACACTACTTTTATTATTTGTCTTTTACTTCAATCACATCATAAATCATATTTGAATCTAATGTGTCTTTTTATCTCGCACTTTGTTCCCTTGCGAACAGGAGTAAATGGTCTGGATCTTCTGGAGTTTTTTCTTCTGTTATGATCTGAAATTAGAAAAATATAGCTCGCCCAACGGGCGAGGAGTATAGTACCTGTTATGTATCGATGGTTTTTAGTTTGCTATGAACAAGATTGTCATTAAATTTCTTATTTTTAGAATACGCAACTATCATTTTCTGCTTATAGACATGAGGGAATTTCTCTTGAAGACTCTTGTAGTGGGCATGAACTATCTTGCTTACTCGATTGCTGGTTGTATTGAACGGGACAACAAAGGGGGCTATGCCTGCATTATTGTGAATATTGAGTCCTATAGGTCTTGCTGTATTCAATGTTTCAATCCAATGGTCTTCCCTAGATTGAAGGAATTTCGTAGTTTCATCTTCTGGCAAGTCAATTTCTATGCGCTCAATTGGGGTTAAGGTGAGGTCGTCTATTGAATGGTCGTCAAGATTAAAATGATTAGATACAGGCTTGTCTTTCTTTAATTTGATATCTGATCTGTGGCCATTAAAACGAGTGCGTAAATAATTCTTAGTTTCTCCTACATATTGTTTGGGGCATTTCTTACAAGAGATTAAATATATTACAATCGAGTTTTGACATGTTAGATGCTCCTGCATCGGGTACCTTTTATTCGTAAAGTTACTTTAAAAATAGTGAGTTTCTGATATAAAGGGACATGTTTTACATTTACTTGACAAACATGGGGCACTCCTCAAGCCTGCTGGCGCTTCGTCATAAAGTCTATTTTTAGCTGCTATCTGAGCTAGAGTGGTACTTTTTATGTTTCGTAAAAATCGTTTAGAGTATCCACGCTCTTTCAGTTTTGAGAAGACAATCGTACAGGCTTGGTTGAAATCTGAAGGTCTTGTGCAAATTCGGTGGAATCGTAGGACTTGTGACTTAATTATACCAGAGAAGGTATGTTTTGGATGAAATGAGCTGTTGTGCAGGAGTTGATGAGTATCGGTTTCTTTAAAATACACCTTAATATCTAGTTTATTCGTTTCTGCTATGGAATCTCCTTTGAAGACAGTGGTATTGATGAAATCTATGCTTTTGTGACTGACGTTGGCGGTTAGTTTATTGGACGGATGGTGGTTGTTGAGGATTCCAAAGATGATCTTGGAGTTGGGGAAGGTCAGTTTGGCTGTGGAAAGTAATTTCTGGGCTTGGTTGAATGAAGTCTTTGGTAAATTGTCGCGATTGTTGAGGCCTACATGAAGAATGACGGTATTTGGTACGGGATCATGGTCGAAGGATTCAAGGATGGACTGGATGTGATTGATCTGGGCACCAGGGTACGCATGTATTTCTGTGTCTGAAGTAGTTTTGGTAATACGGTTCAGGTAAGAGGATCCAATAATTACGGTAGATTTTTTTACAGCAGGTAGATTCCATGATGACTTGTTATTGGTCTTGTGGTAGAAGGGTTTGGTAGCTGATACAATGGTAGTAGACGGGGAGATTGGTACTGGTTTGATAGTTGTTAGGAATGCAGCATTGGGTGTGGACTGGGATCTGGTTCGGGGAGGAGATACACGGTTTGGTTTGGTTGAGGAATGCGGGGTGGTTTGCTGGTCTAAATAGGCACAGAAGAAAGAAAGATTGGCAGAACCTGGGTCACGTGGTGAAGATTCGGATGGTGTTGAGGACGATGAAGAGGAAGGAGATGAATCGGAAGAAGATGAATCTGAAAGAGAAAAACGAAGAGGGGTAACAACAGCTTGAGTAAGACGTTTCCCATAGGAGCGACGGGCCCAGGAAAGGGCATGGGAAATGATGCGGTCGACGGCAGGTGGTGATATAATATGGAGTTGTTTTGATGTCAATATTCATTTCCTTGCATTTGTAGAAGTGTAGAAGTGTAGAAGTGTGAAAATAAATTTGTCATATTGTAAAAGTTCAAATGTAAATTGGTAATTTTGAGATTGATTTGTAAATGTTCATTTGTCGATTTGTCAACTTTACATATGTAGAAATGCATAAGCTCGATGATGAAATGACGATGTGTGAAATGTCGATTGTACAAATGTAGTTGTTGCATTTGTCATTTTAGACCGAGAGTTCGGGCAAGTATGCAAATTAGTGGGTGGAGTTGACCTCTTACGGAAAAGTACGACTATTAAATGAGAAATTGACGGAAATGATTGTTCTAAAGCCCTAGCTATTCTGTTAAGATGAATTCTGATTTCTTGTCGTATCTCCACAATAGGCCCTATATCATGTTTCAGAAATATTGTTACTTGCCCCTGTTTATTTTTATATGTGAAAATTGTCTTCGGGAATTTCCGTCAATTTCTCATTTAATAGTCGTACTTTTCCGTAAGAGGTCAACTCCACCCACTAATTTGCATCCCTTTAACTATAAAATAGCGTATTATTTTATTTAATTTAGTAACAGATTGTACACAGCTGTTGTCTAGTGAAATCGATAAAGAGTGATTCGGCGGCGCGTAGTTTTTTAGTAACTACTGTAGGTCGAAAGTAATAAGTAGTAGGGAAAGTGGGGATTCTGGCGCACTTTTGCTAATGTTAAACCTGTGGGAAAGATACCCATGAGGATACCCAGTGAGGATACCCTCTGACGTCATCATTGCCTTTCAATATTGAAAGCGTGTTTGAACTTGTCCATTAGTGTACGTAGTGACATTTTCAACACTTTCTGTTGACCTCAATAACCTGGTGTGATTAAGTACATGGGTGAACATCTTCCTGTGGTCAAGTTATTCTCTTTAGTAGTAGTACATCTAATACCATTACAGTGTAACTAATAATAGCAACCAATCAAATGTACTGTAGTATTGAGTTATGGCCATAGAGTTATATATGGCGACTATTACAACGTAGGCTTGGTTAACCAATGAATCAAATTTGCAATTCATTGGACGTCTGGATGATAAGAAATAAATAGCTTGCATGCGTACAGGTCGGTTATTTGTGACGGAGAGTTTTATTGGGAATCAAATTTGTCCGTATTTCTAGTACTACTATCGGTCATGGTATGGGGATGATGATGATGATGGGTGAATGACTATTACAGTAGTATTAATGTAAACTTGTCAAGTACAGGAAAATGTCGCTATATAAACGATGTGATTACGGGGCTCGGACAGTCTTATCGTAGACATTCTAAAGGTCAAATAAAATAAACATTCACAGTAGGATTTATAGAAATGGTAAATTACCAACTAATTTTACGAATAACAAATAAATGGAATTGTACTATGCATATCTGAAGAAGAATGGGGAAAATGGTGGAGGCTGTATTTTAATTTTGAGTTATCGAAAGTATGAAGTAGTCTCCTGCATTGGTAAGGTTAGACTGGCCCAGTCTCTTCTATTTTTTTTTTTTAGATTTACTTTCGACTGGCCCAGTCTCTTCTATTTTTTTTTTTTAAGTTTCACTTCCGTTTCGTTTCATAAAAAGTATGAATTTTTAGTAGACCAAAACCGTCCAGAACCAGAGACTGGACCATTTGCGAGCTTCACAATAAAATGGGCGTTCTTGTCATGTTTTTCGTCCTACCTTAATTGGGATGATTGACAGTCAAACACGTCACGTGACATGAATTTGAATAAAGTCTCGATTATTGCGGTTTCACACTACACGCCGTTGTAATCAAATAAAGTCTCGATTATCGTGGTTTCACACTACACGCCATTGTAATCATGTCCGAATTAGCAATAATTGAGGAGGCGATTGCAAATGTTTTACCGGCTCTTGGTTATAAGGATCCAAAGGAGTATCAAAGGTCAATAATAACTGCGTATCTACAGAAGAAAGATGTTTTTTTTTCGTGCGCGTCATGTGGTTCTGGAAAGTCGCTGATGTTTGATCACGTCACACGACCTACATACATAATGCAGATTGACCTAGATGAGATTAAAGCTCTATTTGCACAGTCTCTAGAAATTACGTTTTTTTTCTAATTTTTTTTTCTTGTGGAGAAGACTGGATACCACTCTATGGTAAGGTGTACTGACTTAGGGCAGTGTCATTTAGCACGTGATCAAGTTGGGCCAGCCATATTTGCTAGACAGATGTATCCTAATAATCTGAAGAAATTCATGAATAAATACAAAGAGGAGACACAACAACCATATGGGAGTCTATTCATTGATCTGAAACAGAATACACCGGAAGACGACAGATTAAAACTTAATATATTTGAAAGCGAGAACATGGTTGGTGGGGGTGTTTCTGAAGAGTATATTAGCAGAAAAGAACATTCAACGCTATGACTATATTGAAATAGCCTTTCTTTCTTAGTCGCAATACGGTAGGTAGCATGACTTAACCTGGGGAATCCACAAGATGGCCCATAACTAACTCAATTAAACTAGCCATGTATTTGATACATGTAGTTTGTTTCAAGAATTGACTCTCAGACAATTAACAATTAATCTTTCATTTAGATCAAAATATCTAAAAAAAAACCTTATTGATAAATATGAATACTGTAAAGTTCGAAACGATATAGATTTGGAAAGAAGTGCCAATAGCGTAAAGGAAGATACCTTTCCTACCTTTGATTTTTGCCGGCTTGACAGCAGCCGGGACCACCACTGTCGGCTAGGGTTTGTACCCGGAATTCCCGAAGTTTTTGGCGAGTACTCATTCCCGGGAACATAGATTTTTTTCACGTTTATTTCACCATTGACAGTGGAAAATCCTGTCACCTAGAGGGACAAAAATCACCTAAATTTCCCCATCCAAGCCCCCGAGGCCTTATCCGCCCCTGATGACAGTGATGGTGGTGATATCCGAGCAACTGTTGAAATGACTTTGGAAATGTCCCGGGAATCCCGGGAATAGCATTAATTCCATTCTCGTTCCCGGGAATACTGCAAACCCTACTGTCGGCGCAGCGGGAATAGCTGAAGCCGTCAATGCTAAGAAAGCAGCTGAAGCCGAAAAAAGTGACATAATTTGGAAATTTGGAACCTCAAATTATATTGTAAGTCTTAGAATGTCTTTGACTTTTATTTTTTTTTGCCATTTTAACCAATGAATTGGTTGAAATCAAAGAGGAAATGCAGAGGCCATTTTGACTAAAATAGGGTCCATGGTGACTGGCCATTTTGACCAAATTTAACGCTAATGGCCCCTCGTTTGGTCAAAATGGTCCCGTATAAATGGTCCTCAAAAAAGGTTAAAATGATCTTTCCAAAAAGTCAAAATGGTCTCAAAATAATATTTTTTATTACATAATATATTTTTTGTATAATCTTTTTGAGAACTGGAACTGGAACTTCAAATTAATATTGTAAGTCTTTGCTTTGATGAAAATATATGTCTTCAAAAGTTGTTGTTACAGAGTACAATTTTCAGTCAAAATTAGTGACCTTTTTTAGGGTTAAAATAGCTTCCAATTATTCCTTTGATTATGATCATATAAGCTACAATTTATAAAAAAAAAAATCAGGGACCATTTTGACTTTTATTTTTTTGGCCATTTTGTCCTAAAAAAGGGGCCATGGTGACCGGTCCATTTTGACCAAAATAGGGGCAATGGTGAATGGTCATTTTGACCAACTGTTATGGCCATTTTGACTAGGGGCCAACATTCGAACTGTGTAAACGTCAATATTTCCCTTTAATGCTGAGTTGAAATACTGTCTTTTGTTTCAATGGATTGGAGCAGTCAGTAGCCAGTTGAATTGATGTATGTTAGTCAATTAAGTGCCGTGGGTAAGAATCACCCTCAAAATGAGAAAAATTCTGATATTATATCAAATATAGCAAACACTCGAAAAAACATGTTAATTTTTATAAAGTTAAAACAATGTGTAACGAGATTAATTTATTATTTACCTATAATAATCTTAGCAGACGATAAAAAACAGTTTGAACACTTACTTTTTATTGCAACGGATTAGCGCAAATGCGTTAACAGTTTTAATTGCTGTCTGCTAGAGTCCAGCCCTAGAGTTAAAAGATTTATAGTCTGACTAATTTGTTTATGACCTTTAATAACCTTAGCAGACGACAAAAAGAAAATTGGTGTGTATCTTGTAGAAAGAGTTCTGTCAATGGTAGAGAAAAAATTCGAACAGGTTAATGTATCAAAAATTCACTGCTCTAAATGATTGTATGTAAAATTAATATAAGTGAAAATTTAAAAAAAAAAATGAATAAATTTTTTATACTTTTTGGATTGTTAAAAGATTACATAATCAGATTAATCTGTTTATGACCTAAAATACTTCACACCTCCATGTGAAAAGTTCATATCGATAGTTTTATTACTATATTATATAACCTGCTATAACCCTGTCAATCATTTTAATCCTCTCTACTTCTTTTTTTCTCAGAAAAGGGATATTCTATGCCTATTTTCACTTTAATGGATTTTGTATTAAACTGCTCATGTCATATGTCGTTGAAAAGAGAAAATTTAGTACATACTGACTATACACACCATATTGCTATTAGATAATTGCATTGTAAGTTAGAACCCTCAGTCGAAAAAACCGCAATATTTTGAAAACATATTTTAATGGGTTATTGTCATATATCGTTTAAAAGATAATCAAATCGGCATTACAAAATTGAAAAATTTAATTCTCTGCGTTGATAAGAGAATGCGATATGTCAATTTTCAAATGTTCATAAAACCAGAAGTTAATATTTTTCAATTAATATCAGCATACCTATGGATAGCTGAGGTCAAGGACATCCTTCATTAGAATTTTCAAGGTCATCAAAGGTCAAGGTCACATAATATGGCCTTTTGAATTTTCAAAAAAATCAAACGAACATAAAAAAAATTCAAATTCGAAATTCAAAATTCTGTTCCAACAAACTGTAGACAAGGTTACAAGGTTTTGATAGACACCAAAATCATAAAAATCGGATAACAAATAGAGGACTTATTAATTTTTTGCTGAAATGTGTCAGTCTGTGACGGCAGCTTATGCATCACTTCCGGTTTGGATTTTTTATGCTAAGTGCATTCTAATTATGACTGACAGACAAAATATATAGTTTTTGTCAATATCTGAAATTTATACCGGAAGTGAGGCTGCTAGGTGTGATTTTGAAAAACCGGAAGTTCTCACGTCAAAACCGGAAGTGATAGAACAATTTTGATTGATTAATTTTATTTCTATGGACATTCTGTACATGTCCTATGAATTTCAGGTCAATCGGATAATTAGAGGCTGAGTTAGAAATTTTGAGCTTTTTTGACAATTTTGGTTTCAATTTTTTGTACAAAAATATTTAAAGATAGCTTGCCAGGCAAGGTAATATACGCCCACTGGCAACTTTGTTTGAAAAAGAACATTTGGCAGAAAACAGCAACCATCAGATATTCAACCTGTAGTCATAGGCCTACATTTCGTTCAGAACTTAAATTAAGTGTTGTCCAAACATTTTTTTTCTCAATTTCATCAAGGCTTCGGCATTCATCCAGTTTAGTCAAAATCTATTTGAGCTAAAAACTAAAACCTATTTTGAACAAGAAGGGCAATATATTTTGATTTTTGATAGGTAAGGGTTTATCGTGTGATAATAAACTATTTCAATAGGTTTCATTAAAATCTAAGCAAAAAAGAATTGTGCCTTCTAGAGCACTTACGACCTAAAAATCAACGCGTTTTAAAGAACAAGAGCAATAATTCATATTAAATAATTTTCGATTCTTTTGATTTTCAATAGGGTTCATCCTTGGGTCATAATAAGCAATTTCAGTAAGTTTCGTCAAAATCCATAAAGAATTATGACTTGTAGAGTGACAACAAGCTAAACATCAAACGTGTTTTGAAGAACACAGGCAATAATTCATATTAAATATTTTTTGATTTTCAATAAAGTTTATCCTTGGGTGATAATAAACATTATCAGTAAGTTTCGCCAAAATCTGTAAAGAACTGTGACTTGTAGAGTGTTAACTAGCTAAAGATCGAGCGCGTTTTAAAGAACAAGGGCAATAATTCATATTAAATATCTTTTGATTCTTTTGATTTTCAATAGGGTTCATCCTTGGGTGATAATTAACAATTTTAGTAAGTTTCGTCAAAATCCGTAAAGAATTGTGACTTGTAGAGTGTTAACAAGCTAAGAATCGAACGCATTTTAAAGAACAAGGGCAATAATTCATATTAAATATTTTTCGATTCTTTTGATTTTCAATAGGGTTCATACTTGGGTGATAATAAGCAATTTCGGTAAGTTTCATCAAAATCCGTAAAGAATTGTGACTTGTAGAGTGTTAACAAGCTAAAAATCGAACGCGTTTTAAAGAACAAGGGCAATAATTCATGTTAAATATTTTTCGATTCTTTTGATTTTCAATAGGGTTCATCCTTTGGTCATAATAAACAATTTCAGTCAGTTTTGTCAAAATCCGTAAAGAATTGTGACTTGTAGAGTGTTAACAAGGTAAAAATCGAAAGCGTTTTAAAGAACAAGAGCAATAATTCATATTAAATAATTTTCGATTCTTTTGATTTTCAATAGGGTTCATCCTTGGGTCATAATAAGCAATTTCAGCCAGTTTTGTCAAAATCCGTAAAGAATTGTGACTTGTAGAGTGTTAACAAGCTAAAAATCGAACGCGTTTTAAAGAACAAGGGCAATAATTCATGTTAAATATTTTTCGATTCTTTTGATTTTCAATAGGGTTCATCCTTGGGTGATAATAAACAATTTCAGCAAGTTTTGTCAAAATCCGTAAAGAATTGTGACTTGTAGAGTGTTAACAAGCTAAAAATCGAACGCGTTTTAAAGAACAAAGGCAATAATTCATGTTAAATATTTTTCGATTCTTTTGATTTTCAATAGGGTTCATCCTTGGGTGATAATAAACAATTTCAGCAAGTTTTGTCCAAATCCGTAAAGAATTGTGACTTGTAGAGTGTTAACGAGCAATTGTGGACGGACGGACGGACAGACCGACGGACGGACGGACCGACGGACCGCCGGACCGACGGACATGGGTGACGACAATATACGCTCCACATTTCATGTGGGCGTATAAAAATTGAAATTTTTGTAACTGCACTTGATACTTCTTATTTCAATGAAAATATTGAAGAAAATTTCAGCCAAATCGGTTAATAAATAAACCTTACAGATTAGGTGCAAAATAATTGCATATTATGCAATAGCCCACTTCCGGTTTAGCAAAAACTGAGTTTTAGATATTCATTTTTGATACCAGGTCATTTAATAATGCTTGGTGGATACAATTTTGCTACACCATTTTTGATTTTCTCTAGAAAGTTTTCCCAAAAAAAAAAAAAAAAAAAAATAATAATCATAACGAAAACAAAGCGTGACAAATCGAAAGATTTGCCACGCAAAAAAGTGGAAAGAAATTCAAACATTCAGAAATACTAACTGGTAATCCAATGCTCATGTGTATATGCGGTAGTTCAAGATCTGGTAAAACTAAAGAAATTATATGGCATTATCATTTTTGTCTTACGATCAAACAATTTACACTTTTGACAAATCTAAATTGATAACATACTGTCAGGGGATGAGTAAACATCCTTCAAGCTGGACTTGAGCATGGATAAATCCTACCTCCCCCTCCAATTTAGAATAAGAATATTAATGGAGTAGGGTTGGGTAGCCCGCTCGCAGCACTTGCACTGAACTTTGGCTTCAAAAATTAATATTTCTTTTTTTTTTTTACAATTTGTCGCAATGTACTTAATCACTTGGGGATAATATGTCCATTTAATACACATGTACTTCTGTATATTACTCTATATTGTATATCTTAAATCATACTCTGTCCAAAATTTTTTTTTTTTTTTTTTGTCTATATGTTGTATATTGTATCTATATGTTTGTCCCCATGGGCTGGGTGTGAGACAGGACCGTATCACTCGTGGTATTGGGCCTAATTCTGACCCATGTAAAATAAAGAGTTTATTATTATCTTACTTTTTAACATGTTGACAGAAACAAACTTTCCAAATTTTTGATTCTTTATATAGCCTATCTATACAACAACACCAGAGCAACCCTATTATCAATTTCTCAAAGCTTTAGAATGTTCAAGATTCTCCTGTCGTTATTAATTTGATTGTTTCTCCGATTTAACTTAAATTTATGAGTTTGTATAGATGCTGTGCCTTTGAGACGTATCTTTCATACCTGATTCTATGCCGTCTAAAATTATAAAACTGCCGTTGTTAAAATTTGATTGTTTCTCCGATTTAACTTACTACATAGTTTGTAGATGCTGTGCCTTTGAGCCGTTTTCTGCATACCTGATTAGTAATTATATGCCCCTCTAAAATTAGAATTGTTACCGTGGTGAAATTGATTGTCAAGATCAGGCTTTCAGTGATAATAGTTTTCATGCCTCGTATATTTGTGGTGACTTTAATTTTGAACTCCAGTAGAGATCTCAACAAAAATTAGTTGTAGTGGATGTCAAAAATATTTCATAATAGTTATCTTGCCTCTTGCAGTTGAAGTAGTCCCACTCATAGAGTTGCAGGGGGTATCTGATCAACAATACTTGATCTTTGCTTTTTTGACGGCAGTATACATCTCATCAACAATATTTAATAAAGTTATCTTGCCTCTTTCAGTAGAAGTGGTTCTACTCATAGAGTTGAAGGGGATATCTGAACTAAAAATACTTACTAATTGTTGACATTTCTCTTGCAGTTGAGGTGGAGGTGCAGTGAATGTCTGGATGAAGTACTTACTTATGGTTGTCCTGCAATTGTATTTTTGTTGTCTCATCTCTTACAGATATTATATTACATTTTGGCACAAGATGATTTAATGATTTCCCTTCCAGGTTTTCCCATTGGCAATATCATATTTGGCTTACAATCAAATAATTCAAACATTTGGCAAATCTAAATCATAACATTATGATCATATTGTCAGGGGATGAGTAAACTTCCTTCAAGCTGGTCTTGAGCATGGATAAATCCTCCCTCCCCCTATAATTTAGAACCAGGCAAGGTAATATACGCCCACTGGCAGCTTTGACTTTAAACAAATATACTTGAGAGTTACAGGAGAAAATATTCAACCTTAAGTCATACATTTCTTTTGAATTTTTTGTGATAATACTGAACAATATTATCAAAATACATCAAAGATTAGGTATTCTAGAGTGTTTACTAGCCAAAAATTGAACGCATCAATTCATATTAAATACTTTTCGATTTTGTTGATTTTCAATATGGTTCATCCTTGGGTGGAAATAAATATTATCAGTAAGTTTCGTTAAAAATCCTTTAAGAATTGTGACCTGTAGAGTGTTTACGAGCCAAAAATAGAATACGTTTTCAAGAACCAGGGCAATAATTCATAGTAAATATTTGTCGATTTTGTTGATTTTGAATTGTTTTTTAGTCCTCCCTGAGGAAGCTCTATTTGGAATTGGAATTTAAATGGTTTAGTGGAATCAGGACCGGTCGGACCATTACTGTGTCGGACCATTACAATTTTTTCTCACTACCGACTCGGCCCAATGCTTTTTTCTCACTACCGACTCGGCCCAATGATTTTTTCTCACTACCGACTCGGCCCAATGCTTTTTTCTCACTACCGACTCGGCCCAATGATTTTTTCTCACTACCGACTCGGACCACTTTTTAATTTTAATCGGACCAAGTCTTAATTAACAATACCAAAAGGCGAAATCTACCGTTCTACCTTCCAGTTCATGGCGTTTCTAAGAATTTTTAGGCGGAGGGGCCGAGTTGGGGCCAAATAATTGTCAGGGGGGCTACCAGCACCAAGTATCCGTATGTAACATTATACGAAATTTCAAAGTGGGGGGAGGGGGGGGGGCCAAGACCGGGCAAGCCTAAATTCTGGGGCCCCCCCGTAGAAACGCCACTGCTACCTTCTGCTAACATTGTTGTACGGGGAAGCCAAGAAGATTCCGATACAGATGAAAATGGTTTCGGAGGGGAAATTGAAACGATATCAGAGTAAGCAGACCCGCACCACCCAAGGGAAACTTTTTAAAATATGGTCTGCGTACAGTGAAGGTGAAATGAGTACCAGCCAACTATTAAAGAAGTGTGGTGCCATCTTCGCCCCAAATAATTAAACGGCCCTTTTCAGGGACATATAAACGGCCCTTTTCAGGGCCACCAAACTCTCTCAAAAGAGTGAATGAGTCTAATATAATTTTTTGAAAATAAAGTTTAATATATATAAAACACGGTCATTATAATGACCGCCATATGCATTGTCTTTTAACATTGTTCTGAGTCCTAGTGACAGTGATAGTGATAGTTTATGACAGTGTTTTTTATTACAGCTTTCGAGTTGCGCTCGAAACTGTATTGTTACCATTAATTTTTTAGATTTTTTTTTTTTTTTTTTTTTGCGTGGCAAATCTATCGATTTGTCACGCTTTGTTTTCGTTATGTTTATTTTTTTTTTTTTTTTTTTTTTTTTTTTTGGGAAACTTTTTAGAGAAAATCGAAAATGGTGTAGTATAATTGTATCCACCAAACATTATATAATGACCTGGAATCAAAAATGAATATCTGAAACTCAATTTTTGCTGAATCAGGAGTGGGCTATTGCATAATATGCAATTATTTTGCACTTAGTCTGTAGGGTTTATTTATGGACCGATTTGGCTGAAATTTTCTTTAATATCTTCATTGTAAAAAGAAGTATCAAATGGGACTACACAAATTTCAATTTTTAAATATTTTTGTCCAAAAAATTTGAAACCAAAATTTTCAAAAAAGCTCAAAATTTCTAACTCAGCCGCTAATTATCCGATCGACCGGAAATTTACAGGACGTATACAGAATGTCCATAGAAATAAAACTACTCAATCAAAATTTGTTCATCACTTCCGGTTTTGACGTAAGAACTTCCGGTTTTTCAAAATATCGCCTAGCAGCCTCACTTTCGGTATAAATTTCAGATATTGACAAAAACTACATATATTGTCTGTCAGTCATAATTAGAATGCACTTAGCATAAAAAATCCAAACCGGAAGTGTTGCATAAGCTGCCGTCACAGACTGACACATTTCAGCAAAAAATCAATAAGTCCTCTATTTGTTATCCGATTTTTATGATTTTGGTGTCTATCAAAACCTTGTAACCTTGTCTACAGTTTGTTGGAACAGAATTTTGAATTTCGAATTTGAAATTTTTTTATGTTCGTTTTAATTTTTCGAAAATTCAAAAGGCCATATTATGTGACCTTGACCTTTGATGACCTTGAAAATTCCAATGAAGGATGTCCTTGACCTCAGATATCCATAGGTATGCTGATATTAATTGAAAAATATTAACTTCTGGTTTTATGGACATTTGAAAATTGACATTTTTGTCAACTTTGGACATCTATATTGCATTGTCTAATCAACGCAGAGAATTTTTCAATTTTGTAATGCCGATTTGATTATCTTTTAAACGATATATGACAATTTTTTCAAAATATTGCGTTTTTTTTTCGACTGAGGGTTCAAACTTACAAAGCAATTATCTCATATCAATATGGTGTGTATAGTCAGTATGTACTAAATTTTCTCTTTTCAACGATATATGACATGAGCAGTTTAATACAAAATCCATTAAAGTGAAAATAGGCATAGGATACCCCTTTTCTGAGAATAAAGTAGGCCCTAGTAGAGAGGATTAAAATGATTGACAGGGTTATAGCAGGTTATATAATATGGTAATAAAACTATTGACATGAACTTTTCACATGGAGGTGTGAAGTATTTTAGGTCATAAACAGATTAATCTGATTATGTAATCTTTTAACACTCTAAAAAGTATCAAAAATTTATTCATTTTTTTGCAAAATTTTCACTTATATTAATTTTACATACAATCAATTAGAGCAGTGAATTTTTGATACATTAACCTGTTCGAATTTTTCCTCTACCATTGATAGAACTCTTTCTACAAGACCAATTTTCTTTTTGTCGTCTGCTAAGGTTATTAAAGGTCATAAACAAATTAGTCAGACTACATAATCTTTTAACTCTAGGGGCTGTTTACGCGTCTGCGCTAATCCGTTGCAATAAAAAAGTAAGCGTTCAAACTGTTTTTTATCGTCTGCTAAGATTATTATAGGTCAAAAATAAATTAATCTCATTTCACATTGTGTTAACTTTATAAAAATTAACTTGTTTTTCGAGTGTTTGCTATATTTGATATAATATCAGATTTTTTCTTATTTTGAGGGTGCTTCTTACCCACGTCACTTAATTGACTAACATACATCAATTCAACTGGCTATTGACTGCTCCAATCCATTGAAACAAAAGACAGTATTTCAACTCAGCATTAAAGGAAAATATTGACGTTTACACAGTTCGAATGTTGGGGAAGGGGGTATATCCCCTATACAAAATGGCCCCTAGTCAAAATGGCCATAACAGTTAAATTTGGTCAAAATGGCCATTCACCATGGCCCCCTTGACATGTTGGTCAAAATGGACTGGTCACAATGGCCCCTATTTTGGTCAAAATGGACTCTGTATTTATTCTTTGATTTCAACCAATTCTTTGGTCAAAATGGTCCCTGATTTTTTTTTTATAAATTGTAGATTATATGATCATAATCAAAAGAATAATTGGAAGCTATTTTAACCCTAAGAAAGGTCACTAATTTTGACTGAAAATTGTACTCTTTAACAACAAGTTTTGAAGACATAAATTGTGTTCCTATTTATATTTTCATCAAAGCAAAGACATTCTAAGACTTACAATATTAATTTGAAGTTCCAGTTCCAGTTCTCAAAAAGATTATACAAAAAATATATTATGTATTATGTAATAAAAATATTATTTTGAAACCATTTTGACTTTTTTGGAAAGACCATTTAAACTTTTTTTAGGACCATTTTGACCATTTATCAGGGACCATTTCGACCAAACGAGGGGCCATTAGCGTCTGCGCTAATCCGTTGCAATAAAAAGTAAATGTTTAATCTTGCCAAAGTCAAAATGGCCATAAAGTTAAATTTGGTCAAAATGGCCAGTCACCATGGACCCTATTTTGGTCAAAATGGCCTCTGAATTTCCTCTTTGATTTCAACCAATTCATTGGTTAAAATGGCCAAAAAAATAAAAGTCCAAGACATTCTAAGACTTACAATATAATTTAAAGTTCCAGTTCTCAAAAAGATTATACAAAAAATATATTATGTAGCACTTTATGTTTTGTTAATTTGTAACATCATAAATAAAAATATTATTTTGAGACCATTTTGACTTTTTGGAAGGACCATTTTGACCATTTATCAGGGACCATTTTGGAAACCAGAATTTAAGGGTTTGAAGTTCAAAAAGTCTTACAGCTATCAGGCAAAGTATCACGGGCCACGCTCAGTGCTGTTCACAGCTCTAGTTTTTTTTTTTTTTTTGTAAATGTTGTCAGAGTACCCAGCAAAAACTGTTATACTTAGAAGATTTTTTGCATTATCCCAAATATCCCAGAGCTAGTGAATAGCCCTTAAATATATTTCCAGCTATCAGTGTCCGACAGGAAGCAGTCTGGCGGAAAACTCTTTATTTTTGGAAATCGACCATAAATTGTTTAATATTTATTTGATTTTCATAAAATTTTCTGTGTGCAATCTTGAAAGAACTTCTAAGCAGACATGGGCTTCAGAAATTTGAAATTTGAAAAGTTTGTAGATAACTTTTTGTACCGAATTTTGGTCAAAATTCTTTAATTTTTATTCGATTTGCATGAAAATTGGTAGGTTGGTAGAACCCAAATTATCGATTAAGATTCCCAAAAAAAAAAAATCCGAAATTTTTCCCGAACATTCGGAAATTTCCCAAAAATGTCGAAAATCCAAAAAATCAGAGTTTTCGGATTACTTTTTGCAAAAATTTGCAAATTTGTTATTTCATTGAATTTGTACAACTGATATCTTCATTTTGTATATTTGCCGTATATGCAAATTCCTAACCGTTCAGCCGCCATCTTAAAAAAAGCAAAATATCTAAGAAATACTATTTGTCCCACATTTTTAATCCGATTTTTTCCAAACTTGATTTAAAATGTAATTATGAAAATTATCTCGGTCCTCTAGTCGCCTTTTTTTTAAATTTTGAATTTGTCTTTGCACAAACTTCATTCAAAGTTTTTTGTGATAGACCTTGAATATCAAGGCTTATAACTTTTGACCTTGACCATCTGCAACCTATATTTTTGGACAAAACAATTCTTCTTTGGCTACACTTTCATTTGATACCAACATTTATAATTTTGGTTAATTACTTTTGATTTTATGGGGTTTTGAAAATGAACAATTTTTAATTTACTTTATATTATTCAATTTCAAGATATACGATTTTAATATCCATAATTTTGTTCATCTGACTTCTACTTAACTTACAGAAAAAATTCGAACAGATTTATAATGTACAAATGCACAGCTTTAAAATAATATATAAATCATTGTGCATTGACAAAATTCAACATTTTTAAAAAATAAAATATACTCTAATTACATGAGATTATGAAGGTGTTATAAGGATTATATAACAGGTTAAACAAGCCAACAGACACAAGTATCTAGGTCATAAAAGTGTTATCAGGTCAAACCATTCTACTACACAACCACACTAGTAATTGTTGTCAGAGTACCCAGCAAAAACTGTTATACTTAGAAGATTTTTTGCATTTCCCCAGATATCCCAGACCTAGTGATTAGCCCTTAAAGGTATATCCAGCCATTAGTTTCCGATCGGAAGCGGTCTGGCGGAAAACTCATTTTTTTTTGGAAATCGACATTTATAATTTTGGTTAATTACTTTTGATTTTATGGGGTTTTGAAAATGAACAATTTTTAATTTTCTTTAAATTATTCAATTTCAAGATATACGATTTTAATATCCATAATTTTGTTCATCTGACTTCTATTTAACTTACAGAAAAAAATTCGAACAGATTTATAATGTACAAATTCAAAGCTTTAAAATAATTTATAAATAATTGTGCATTCACAAAATTCAACATTTTTTAAAAATAAAATATACTCTAATTACATGAGATTATGAAGGTGTTATAAGAATTACATAACAGCTTCAACAAGCCAACAGACACAAGTATCTAGGTCATAAAAGTGTTATCAGGTCAAACCATTCTACTACACCCTAGTCTCTACACAATAAAGCTTTATCAAAATATAGATGCAATATACAACCAGGAAACTGATTATAGATTGTCAATCAAATGTTGAACCCAAAAGTTTTAATTTCAAGTTCCAGAGAAGAATTGTTTAAACAGAATTACAAAAGGACAAAAACTTGAACATAAATATTTGGGACCGAATCCAGAGAAATGGATATGTATAGAAATATAATCTGAATACTTAAAATTTGTAAAACAGGTATACATGTATAATGTAAAATTTCACAGTTTTAAAACCATATATTATTTATAATAGAAATTCATCAAAAAAGGAAACTGACCTATCTATGACATTGTTAAATAGATCTAGAACTTTTTGTGGGATACGAAAATCCACGGTATAGATTAAAATTTCTTTATATTAAACAAAGAGCTAATCAGCTAATCAATTTTAATTGGATATTGGTTTGTGTATTGGATTATTTTACTAGTTTGTCCAAAAACAAAGGGTTTAATGAATGACAATCATTGATAATGACATTTTACAAATAAGAAAGTTGGATATTGTAAGGTAATAAAAAGAGCAATGTTTTGCTAAACGAGTTTTAGTCAATTGGGTCCCTAACCAAAATGGCCCCTAGTCAAAATGGCCACACATGTTAAATTTGGTCGAAATGGCCATAAATGGTAAATATGGTCAAAATGGCCAGTCATGCTCCCTATTTTGGTCAAAAATGGCCTCTAAATTTACTCTTTGATTTCAACCAATTCATTGGTCAAAATGGCCAAAAATAGTCAAAATGGTCTCTGATTAATTTTTTTATAAATTACCCTAGTCAATTGGGCCCCTATCCAAAATGGTCCCTAGTCAAAATGGCCATAAAAGTTAAATTTGGTCAAAATGGCCCAGTCACCATGGCCCCTATATCATGTGTCAGGAAAGTTAAATGTCATGTTTCTGAAGCAAATATTTTGTTATATTCTGAAAAATATAATGACTGTATTCAGAGAATTTCAAATTTGACAAAGAATGGCTTTGCCAAAAAAGGGAAATAATCTGTATTCCATCCTGAAATCATGCTTATCTTTTACGCAAAATAAATATATCAAACTAAAACTACTCGGAAGCTGACAGATCTGTGTCGAACAGGTCTAGTTTTATTTTGGAATCACTTTGTATCCTGTCATTAGAATCCAGTTTATTATTTTAAACTGATCACCATTATTTTCTTCATGACTGGTGTGGAGCTTATTTATTACTAAATATGATATGACAAAATAATATTGGCGGTATAGAGAATCTCTTACAAGTCTTTCTTGTTATCAACAACATCACCGCAAGTCGATAAAAGTGCAAAACTCCGAGGCTCTGCCGAGGTTTTTTTTAAATTTTATCAATGAGTGGTGATATTTTTTATATCAAGAAAGACGAGTTTGAGATTTTACTTATCACCCAATATCGCTGTTTGTTATTAAAGAAATAAATAATAATGGAATGTTTTTTCGTTTTCGAGGACCGATAGAAACCACTGTCGTAAGCCACTGCCAGATTGCGAGACTAACCAATCAGAAAACTTTAAAGCGTTATCTCCTAGTAGATATAGTGCAGTAGATAACGCTTTTTTATCATGGAAGCGATATCTACTGTAGAATACCTTATTGGGTGATAAAAAAAAATGAATCAAACAATTAACAACTGTAATTTATTTATTTGAATATGAAAATTAAAATAATAAAAAATGAAATTAATACAAGGAGATCATTAGAGTAAAATAAATGATATGTATATACAATCGTTACAAAATATAAAATAAGTACATTATCACAATACATTCGTCTGTAATTTTAAACATTCTAATTACAACAAAGCATTTGGGAGCTTGAGATAAATAACTCTTGAGGCAAAAGCAAATCACATCTACCAAAGAGGTCTCAGAAAGATTAACATATTGTCTGTTGATGCCCGTGTCATTAACTGACAAAATAGCTATCAAAGCAAATCAGGGGGAGGGGTGGGGGTAGCAGTTTAGGACCAATAACTGCTTTTCACGTTTTATCAATTTCAGATTAAAAGGTGGCACATTCAATATTTTCGAGGTTCGATTTTGGGTCTTGAATATGTAAATATCAGCTTTTTAATAGCATACAAACGTAGTGCATGAAAATTGCAAATACACATGAATTTGAAGGCTTGAATATGTGAACAATCATTTACTCATAAGCTTAGCTAAAAGAATTCTCCTCCTGGACTAACGTATAATCAATTGAATAAACAGTAGCCTCGGTTGCATATATACTATTCAATAACTACATTGAAAATATCAAATCTCATCACTGTAGTCTCTATGCAATGTGATTACACCAAAGACAACAGCAATATACATCCATATTATAAGTTGAAGGATCCTGATGTTCTACTAAAAACCCTTTTTCAAATAACAGGAATGTATGAGTCATGTATATTAATTCTTATTATTCTTTCAATACATGTATTCAAAGTTAAATCTTATATGATATGAGATATGAATATTTAACTGTAAGGTAATATACATAAAATTACCAAGATAAAAGCTTTACAATAAATTAGGTTTATATCAAATAGTGGAATGTCAAATAAAATGAAATAAAAACTTAATGAACATCAACCAGCACCATTTTGATGTATTTGTTAGTAAACTTTATATATTTTCAATATCATTTATGTAAATTATATATAACATATTTTGGAATCATTGCAAAAAGCACTCTTACACATCAATTATTATATGTATATACAGTGAATCGAATACACTCGCAATTCTTCACGGATCTCGAAATGATAATCAAACAAGTACGACGGGAGACATATCGAGCCCTGTGCTTGCATGTTATCATCAAAAGGCAAACATTAATTGATCTTACTCAATTATCTATGACACCTTTGATTTTACCGATAATAGTTAATAATTGGACAAAATGGATGTTGGATAGAAATTTAAAGTGATTTTGATTGATAGGATCATAAAGATTCAGAGTAAGGAATGTTTTTTTCAGACTATTTTATCAGTTTCCCAAACAGGAAAGAAAGGTATCTCCAACCAGTTGTCCTAACAAAAAAAAGTGGTTTCCTAGCAAGATACGCCCACTTCACTGATAAATTTTTCGTATATCAAAGGTGCTCGCCGATTTCAGTAAGATATGGTTGATATCTTTTAATCACATGGAGTCTGAGTGAGGATTCCGAATAATAATTATTTAAAAATGATTTAACTTGTGTATTTACTAGAAATTCTGCCGATTTTCTGAAAATTGCATTTGAAATTTATGCTGGTCGAATGATATTATTATGTATTATATAGTGTAAAGGTTAGACACTCTTGTCTTGTTTGATTAAAAACACTCAAAGACCGACTGACAGACAGTCAAGGGCGACAACAAAATACAACCCCATTATAATGTGGGCATATAAAAATGTATAAATGTGGCGGTAAATGTAGGTGTATATTAAGGAAGTATTTAAATAATGATTGTATAAAAAACAAAAACAGAATACGTTTTATACAAACATTTTGATCATTTAACTGCTTTGGTTTTATAGTCCATAACATATATTGGATATGTTATTTTTTTATTACTGGTGTCTGTGATCAAGTCTCAAACTGAAGTCTTACAACTGAAAAAACAAATATATTTCAAATTAAAGATCTTCATATTGTATTTGTAATCTAGAATGTTTATTCATTAACTTTGTTCTCAAGAACAAGGGACAAGGACTTATAATTTTCAATTTTTTTTTTAATATTTTCAATATTTTCTTTTGAATGCTTCTGAAGTTGTAATGCATTATAAGAAAATAGCGATGCCCCATCGTAATACGCCCACTTTTGTAATGGCAGCCAAGTCGTCTGGGAGGTCAACAAGAACTATCAGTAAATGAAACATCTGTCGAAAACCGTGCCATCAAGAATGTTTACAAAATTGAACGATTTTTGAGTGTTTACAACTACAAGTTAACAAGGGCAATAACCCATGAAATAGTTTTCAATTCGTCTGATTTTCAATAGGGTTCATCCTTGGGTGATTACAAACACTCACAGCAAGTTTCATAAAAATCCACCAAGAAACCAGCTCTCTATCGTGTCCACAACTTTGAGAGAGTAACAGGCTGAAAAATTAACGTGTTTTAAAGAACAAGGGCAATAACTCATAAATATTTTTTCGAGGTTTCTGATATTCAATAGGGTTTATCCTAATGTCAATACAAACACTCATACCAAGTTTCATCAAAATCCATCAAGAAACCAGCTCTCTATGTCGTCCACAAGATATTTTCAAAAGCAAGGGCAATAACCCAGGAAATATTTGTCGATTCGTCTGATTTTCAATAGGGTTCATCCTTGGGTGATTACAAACACTCACAGCAAGTTTCATCAAAATCCATCAAGAAACCAGCTCTCTAACGTGACCACAAGATATTTTCAAAAGCAAGGGCAATAACCCATGAAATATTTTTCGATTCGTCTGATTTTCAATAGGGTTCATCCTTGGGTGATTACAAACACTCACAGCAAGTTTCATCAAAATCCATCAAGAAACAAGCTCTCTATGGTGTCCACAAGATATTTTCAAAAGCAAGGGCAATAACCCATGAAATATTTTTCGATTCGTCTGATTTTCAATAGGGTTCATCCTTGGGTGATAACAAACACTCACAGCTAGTTTCATAAAAATCCACCAAGAAACCAGCTCTCTAACGTGTCCACAACTTTGTGAAAGGCTGAAAAATTAACGCGTTTTAAAGAACAAGGGCAATAACTCATCAAATATTTTTTTGATGTTTCTGATTTTCAATAGGGTTTATCCTAATGTTAATACAAACACTCATACGAAGTTTCATCAAAATCCATCAAGAAACAAGCTCTCTATGGTGTCCACAAAATATTTTCAAAAGCAAGGGCAATAACCCAGGAAATATTTGTCGATTCATCTGATTTTCAATAGGTTTCATCCTTGGGTGATAACAAACACTCACAGCAAGTTTCATCAAAATCCATCAAGAAACAAGCTCTCTATGGTGTCCACAAGATATTTCAAAAGCAAGGGCAATAACCCATGAAATATTTTTCGATTCGTCTGATTTTCAATAGGGTTCATCCTTGGGTGATAACAAACACTCACAGCAAGTTTCATAAAAATCCACCAAGAAACCAGCTCTCTAACGTGTCCACAACTTTGTGAAAGGCTGAAAAATTAACGCGTTTTTAAGAACAAGGGCAATAACTCATCAAATATTTTTTCGATGTTTCTGATTTTCAATAGGGTTTATCCAAATGTTAATACAAACACTCATACCAAGTTTCATCAAAATCCATCAAGAAACGAGCTCTCTATGGTGTCCACAAGATATTTTCAAAAGCAAGGGCAATAACCCATGAAATATTTTTCGATTCGTCTGATTTTCAATAGGGTTCATCCTTGGGTGATAACAAACACTCACAGCAAGTTTCATCAAAATCCATCAAGAAACCAGCTCTCTATCGTGGCCACAACAATTGTGGACAGACAGGCGGACAGACGGACAGACGGACAGACGGACAGACGGACGGACAGACAGACAGACAGGGGCGACTACAATATACGCCCACATTAATGTGTGGGCGTATAAAAATTAGACACAAAGATAACTGAAAAAGTCCCAGTCAAGATCAACAGCAACAAAAAATTGTCCACAGCTGGCTGAATATGGAACTTGTTATCAAGGTAGGCCTAAACACAAATATTGATCTTCCCATGACAGATCTGTGATTGTCAGAGTGCAAGAAATGGTCTCAAAACAATAATGGATTATGAGAACAGGTTGCCGTTTATTTTTCCTTTGTGGGATACATGTTTTTGATTTTGACTTCAACCTCTTTTCATACCTCAATTTTTACCTGGATTTCAACAATGTAGGCCTTTTATTTCTTTTTGTGGAAAAAAAAAAAGGAACCATTTTGTTTTATTGAGTTAAAAATTACTCACTAGAAAAGTTTCAATGCATGTTGTCAGGTTTACAGAAGAAAGCTTGTTTTACATTCATTACATTTTACAAAATGCAGAAGGTACAAAATTTTAAAACGCACAATTTTGAATTCGGTAGTGAAAAGTAGAATAACCAGTTCACACACTGTAGTCAAAAATGAAATAAACATTTTATGTTAGGTAGTGAAAAGCCATCTGATGAAAAAAAAAAGTCTTAAAAGGCGTAATCACAGTTTGTTATACATCAGTGGAAAGTGAATATCAAAAACTTTCTAAGATTTATAAATAAGTTCTAACATGCAAGATATGAAACACGAAAGAGTCAAATCTTAATTTAGAAATGACAACCAGAATTTAATGTTTAAATGTAGTACTCTCCCTTCAACTGACAAAGTTTGAATTTAATATTTTACATATATTTTTAGTATATCAAGAGCATTTGCCACTTTGTGTCAAATTGTATCCAAAATATATTTTGTAAAAAATATTGTTATCTTTTGATCACAAAATAAAACTAGATCAATAGGCTATGCATGGTTCTGAAGCAATGCGTATCTTAAAAGGCGTAATCACAGTTTGTTATACATCAGTGGAAAGTGAATATCAAAAACTTTCTAAGATTTATAAATAAGTTCTAACATGCAAGATATGAAACACGAAAGAGTCAAATCTTAATTTAGAAATGACAACCAGAATTTAATGTTTAAATGTAGTACTCTCCCTTCAACTGACAAAGTTTGAATTTAATATTTTACATATATTTTTAGTATATCAAGAGCATTTGCCACTTTGTGTCAAATTGTATCCAAAATATATTTTGTAAAAAATATTGTTATCTTTTGATCACAAAATAAAACTAGATCAATAGGCTATGCATGGTTCTGAAGCAATGCGTAACAGTTATTATTATTAAGTCAGTTATTATTTTTAAACCAGGCCTTCTCAAGATAATTCCCTGAAGCATCACTTTGGTGAAAATAGTGAGCAAGAAGCTGAGGGGTACATACCAGTTTAGGAACCCCCCTCCTTTTTTCTTCAAAACTTTGCAAATTATTACCCAATAGTGGTGCTCTATCTATTCAGGTTCGAGGACGCCCATTGGAAGCCTATACAAAAACAATTTTCTTAATATCTGGGTCCTCCTCATTTAGAGAATTTGATTTCCTGAAACTCAAATTACTGACATTTCCTGATAAATTAAAGGAACTGCGGAACCAACATAAGAAAATTTGGAGAATTTGACGCCCAGAAACTCGATTTCCTGACATTTCCCAGCGGTTTTAAGGTTCAATATTATTTGTTAAGGGTCTGAGGGATATCAAACCTGTCAGGTTAATTACTGTAACAACGTGCATCTTGGTGAAATAGAACATGGAAAAAACATTTTTTAGTAATTAAAGTGTGTTCATTAAGTTATTAAGTGACAATTTAAAGGATATCAAAGATTCATATTGACTTCTTAATGTCAGCAACAGAAAGGGAGTCGAAATTGTCCGGTTTTATTATTTTTGCACTAATGTTTTTTTTCTCCCACAAACGTCCGCGCACCACTTTGACAGTTGACAGTTGAAGGCCTGTTTTAAATTGTTCCATAAAGGGTTTGTATTGTTATTATCTTAAAACCAACGAGACCTTGGATATAACAACACAAACTATCAAACTGTAACGAGGTATGGTTAGTTGTATTCGAGTTACAGTTTAATTTTAAAATACTGAGTCTTTCAGCTATGCGTGTTTAAGGATAACATAAATGTTAAAATATACATATATATCAAATCCAAATGACATACAAAATATTTAAAATATCAAAGATGCCATTTTGTTAAAACTATATTATAAGATAGCTTGCCAGGCAAGGTAATATACGCCCACTGGCAGATTTGTTGGAAAAAGAACATTTGGCAGAAAAAAGCAACCATCACAACCATGAAATGTTCAATCTGTAGTACAATTCGTTCAGAACTTAAATTAAGTGTCCTCTAAATATTGTTTTTCTTGGTTTCATCAAGTGTTCAGCATTCATCATTGCAAGTTAAGTCAAAATCCTTCTGTCTTTTAGAGTGTTTATAAGCTAAAAAGTAAAACATATTTCGAAGAAGAAGGGCAATAAGTCATATCAAATATTTTTTGATTTTCGATTGGGTTTATCATGAGATAATAAACTATTTCAATTGTGTCTTTTAGAGTATTTACAACTTAAAAATCAATGCGTTTTAAAGAATAAGGGCAATAATTCATAATAAATATTTTTTGATTCTTTTGATTTTCAATAGGGTTCATACTTGGGTGATAATTAACAATTTCAGTAAGTTTCGTTAAAATCCATAAAGAATTGTGACCTGTAGAGTGTTAATGAGCTAAAAATCGAACGCATTTTTAAGAACAAGGGCAATAATTCAAAGTAAATATTTTTCAATTCTTTTGATTTTCAATAGGGTTCATCCTTTGATGATAATAAACAATTTCAGCAAGTTTCGTCAGAATCCGCGAGAATTGTGACCTGTAGAGTGTTAACGAGCTAAAAATCGCACGCGTTTTAAAGAACAAGGGCAATAATTCATAGTAAATATTTTTCGATTCTTTTGATTTTCAATAGGGTTCATCCTTGGTGATAATAAACAATTTCAGTAAGTTTCGTCAAAATCGGTAAAGAATTGTGACTTGTAGAGTGTTAACGAGCTAAAAATCGAACGCGTTTTAAAGAACAAGGGCAATAATTCATAGTAAATATTTTTCGATTCTTTTGATTTTAAATAGGGTTCATCCTTGGGTGATAATAAACAATTTCAGCAAGTTTCGTCAAAATCCGTAAAAAATTGTGACTTGTAGAGTGTTAACAACCAATTGTGGACGGACGGACCGACAGACCGACGGACATGGGTGACAGCAATAAATTGAAATCAAAATTGAAAAATCTTTTTAGCAATCGACTTTCGTTTCCAAAATTAAAATTACGGATTCCGCTCATAACTCTTAGACCCCATTTTTAGTTTTATAATTACCTATATCATAAAGGCGGCTCATCTGTTACATCTGTTAGGTCGGATTTTTTTTTATTTCAAATCGTTGATATATCAAATTGTAACACATTGCAAAAAACATGACTTTTCACTACCTAACATAAAATGTTTATTTCACCTTTGACTACCGTGTGTGAACTGGTTATTCTACTTTTCACTACCGATTTCAAAATTGTGCGTTTTAAAATTTTGTACCTTCTGCATTTTAATGTAAAACAAGCTTTCTTCTGTAAACCTCACAACATAGATTGAAAGATGTCACTTTTCACCAATGGAAGAAACCGGATGCGCACTGCCCCGGTACCATTCATGGTTCTAGTTATTTCTTTATTACACATATTCATGTGAGCGTATAAAAATACATATATTAAAATAATTATGATCTGCGAGCAAACAAAACTTATACCTGCTGATACATCTGTTGATGTCATAGTTACATCAGGCCTTTGACTGGATAATCTTCCATCTACATAGTCTTTTTCACCAGGCCATAACTCTGCATTCATAACTTAAATATACATAAATAGAGAAAGTTAAGTAAAAATGTTCAGTTCCACCAAAATGCCATGGTTGTAAATTTTCTACAACCCAAGTGAAAATGGGTGTTTGTTCGTTGCCATCTCTATTTACTAAAAAATAGTTCCCTTGTTTGTCAGGTGGAGTTATCCTTCACGCGCAGAAGACTACACACGCATGCGTACAGATGTTGTTTTGTAACTTCAGTTGAAAGAGGTCGAATAGACAAAAAAACAGCAATATTGCCAGCTAAAAACTTAAAGCCACATAAGCCCAGACTTGGACATTGAGAAAAAGTCTTCACTTCGTTTTTTTTTAAAGTTAGCACTTAAAAATGAATACTGAAAAAAAAAAAATTTCGATTCCCATTCGTGGTTCCAATTCTACAGCCATTTGAAGGAAATTTTGATTATTTACAATACAAGGGGTACGTCAATAACTCACAAGCTCCGCCCACTACTAGCACACGCTACTCGAAATTGGAGTATGACGTCATTTAACTAACACGCCCCCCGCTTGGCCTTGATTTAATGGAAATCATTTTATTAGATCCCGACTTAAAATCCAGCGGCATCGAAGTCATCTGAGTACCCAAAGCCGTGAATTTGAGTTTTTTGACTTAATTAAACATCAGAGATTCAGCTAGAATGCTTTTTGTCCCGAAATCGCATTTATTTCAAAAGTGTTTAAGTAAAGGAGAGTAGCCGAAAACTATACATTCTGTGGGAGAATGGATCAACCGAGGCGCGTCAGCGCCGAGGTTGATCTATTCTCACACAGAATGTATAGTTTGAGGCTTCTCTCTGACTTAAACCATAGCCACCCATTGTTGTAATAATGGACAGACACTAAAGTGAGTTAATTTCAACAACACAACTCAGGACCTTGAGTAGATTTTATCAGATTTAACCAATAAATCAATTGATAATCATTCATTGATTTAGTCAAGGACCATGTCTTCAAACTGAGAGGATATGTACATTGTGGTGTTGATTTGGGATTAAATGTGGAGTATTGTGACACCCGTAACATATAAAATGAAATCTTAATATGTTACTTGGATATTTTATAGCAGAATATCATCAGCGACATAAATCGGATGCCATTAGGTCCTTTAAACAAGTGTTTTCAACCTTTATGATCTATTTCCCCACTTGCTAAAAAAATTGTAGCCATTCACTCCAGATGTACGTAACGGCGGGGAGTTACGGAGTCTAATCTAAGAACCATGAAAAAACATGTCCAATACTATTTTGGATGTCTTTTCATCATGTCAAAATTGTCTATTTTCATACGAAAACCATTTTCTTATTGCAAAATAATGATGCTCGGCAACATCACACTCAGTACCATGGGTGCAGATCCCGGGGGGAAAGGGTTGCATGATGTCCTCCACCCCCCCCCCCCCACCCCCCTTTTAACACACACCCAACAACACACTAATGGTCAAGCATGGTTGAGTAATAGGGCTTACTCTGTAATAGACGTAATATAGGCACAATTTTCCGCCGACCCTATTGTGAGACCCCTATTGATCAATTCTGCGTACGCCGCTGGTCTCCCCGCCCCCAGGCATTGAAAAAGCAATCTGCACCCATGAGAAAATCAATCATAAGCTCAATCTGGTGGGGTGGGGTGGGGCTCTTCCCGGTAAATGACTGTATATTGTTTTTCTGGTGGGGAAATGGGTCATAAAGGGTAAGAATGCACTGATCGATGGCTCCCTTTCAGATGAATCTATGCTGTCAAAATTAAATTCTGACCCGGATGACCCGGAAAACTCACTTTATGAAAGTTTACCTCCTATTGTTGCTGTCGGTTAGTTATACTCTATTGCCACTGTCACCTTTGCCTAACTGTCCATTCTTAACGTTCAACTGTCCATTATTTCAATTAATAATGTACAGTTCCTGTTTAAGAATGGACAGTTACAGCTTAAAGGGCCATTCTGCTTTTTTCAAAAAGTTTCCAATTTAAAAATAAATCACAAATGTTACCTGAGAGTGTTTTTAAAGCATGTTTATTGTATCTCTATATCATTTTGATCAAACTGAATTTGGTTTTAAAGGCTTAATTACAAACAGGGAGTAATTATTGTTAATTAAGGAATTTGACCTAGTTTTGGTGTTTGCCCTTTAAATGGCTCAATATTTCTGGCTGAAACCTTTTAAATACACAAGAGGAACTTTTCTCTACAATTAGGCGTTTATTTTACTCAAATCCGTTCAGTAGTTTCCTATCAGCGTCCAAAAAACATAACACACTTAAAAACCTTACGTAAGGTTTTTAAATATTTCAGCATGTTTTCAGCGTTTAAAAATTAACGGCTGGATTTTTTTCGTTAAAACTTTCAGATACATTAAAGGGCACATAGTGACAGACTTTGGTGTAAAGTTTTCACATGTTTGAGGAAAAAAAAATTTGACCTAAAAAAAAATTCAGACTGTCCCTTTAAGAATGGACAGTTGGTGAACTGTGTTGAGGGTGTTTAAGACTGGGGTAAGCCACTCTTCTGGATAATGGATTAAAAGAACAATAGATGACGTCATAGCTATGGTTTAAACAGTAATATATTATGACTGGATATTGATATTCGATAAGGATAATTATATGGGAACAGCAAGTACTCGTTGATTAGACCATTAAGTGACATTTTATTAGATTTTAAAACAATTTTTCTCGACCATTGGCCCAATTTCTTGAAACGGAGTTAGCAACCTTTCGCTTTGCTCTTACTGACTCTTAGTAAAAATTCACGTTGATAGTGACCATGCCTATTTAGAGTATAAATATGATATATTAGTATATATATGGTACAAATAAGTATATATATCGAAAAATCTGAAATTTATAATAATAATAATAAGGGGGAGAGACTATATGGGGCTCATAAGCACCTGTGGATTGCGAATGGGAGTTTTATTCCACCTAATTGGAAAGTGGTGATGCAGTGGGTTATGTCAAAGATACCACATTTCAAAAATAATTCGATAATGTAGGTCATCAATAATAATTATTAAATGGCTAGAAAATCTCTCTTTTCATTGGTCGAGAGAGTGCATTGCTTCCTTCGATAGAACATCATATTCACCGTGCAATAATGCACGAGAGGTGAATAAATTCTATATTCACCTCCTTACTTATTTTTTTGCCGAAAATTAGATCTGCTATTTTGATTGAAGATTTAACCTTCCACCAATCAAAACTGATTTTGCAAACGTCAAAGATATGTTACGTCATACGTTAGATACGTCAGAGGACAACAGTAAACAAAAAAATGCATATGGCGTCACTTGAAGATGAAGTGATTCAACATCCTTTGCTAAATTTGACGATAAAGCGAATACACCGATTGCAATTTAATAAAACAATTCATGACTTTTGGTTTCAGTTGACATGGGATTTATCAACCTCAGGGATGCAATATTCACCTCAGCCGTTGGCCTGGGTAAATATTACACCCTTCAGGTTGATAAATCTTAATGTCAACCTCACCACAAGTCATTAATTGTATAATAATACTCCCACTGACATCACAGGCAGAAATTTCTTGGATATACTGACACACTTAATGTTATATCGTGATATCAACATATCTTTTTTTACATACATTTCTTATTTTAAATTTTCTGGTAGAGCAGACATTCGGAATTCATCCATGTGGCACTTTAACATATACCCATTGACAGCTCTGTTTAAAGGGACAAACTACCCATGTCACATATCGTACTCATGTCACACATAAGAGAAAATTGAGTAAAACGCAATATTCTAAAGGCACATTGCGGGATTTGTTTGTTTACAAAGTGAAATAGACGGGATTTCGGTACAAAAGGCATTCTAGCTTAATCTCTGATGTTTAATTAAGACAAAAAAATAAAATTCACGGCTTTGGGTACTCAGATGGCTTTGATGCCGCTAGATTTAAAGTCGGGATCTAATAAAATGATTTCCATTAAATTACATGCTAATGAGGCCAAGCGGGGGGGCGTGTTAGTTGAATGACGTCATCAGCGGAAGCTGACCGTCACACTCCAATCTCTAGTAGCGCGTGCTAGTAGTGGGCGGAGCTTGTGAGTTATTGACGTCTACCTCAGTGTTGTTTGTAAATTGATATATAATATTATTCAATCTTCCATATAATTTACATCAGACGACAAATATTCTTCAACTTGCGTGTTGGTGAAGGTGTACAAGGAGTTAAAAAAAAAGGCTACGAAGAGCCTAAAAAGATGGGAATCGAGATTGACAACAATAATAATGCACGCCCTATTTCATGTCGGCTTATAACAATTATGACTCATAAGATTATATAAAAATATTTGTAAGCTGTAGCTTGTTTTTGTGCATGTATATTATTAGTATGTCTGGCAGATCAAGTCTATTATAGAAAGCACAGATATGACAGAGGAAAAGGTATACAAAATTAAAACATTTGAACATCAATGTTATTTGATATGATTCTTTTAACACTAAACTTTTAGACCTGGCTCATTCGAAATTTCCCGCAGCAACCATTTATGCCACACAAATACCCTTTTCCAACAGCCTTTTAAGAGTTGAACCTCATGCTACCGAGAACCTTCGTCGATTCAACAACATCATCTACCATAAACCTTCTCCTATTGCCACTACCATCCCAAGATTCAATAGAATGGTCGAGGTTTGCTCCGATCATGTCCACTGGACAGCCTCCACTGCTAGTAATATTTACGTTAAATGGGTCTCTCATTTAAACTAGATGTGGGGAAAAGTATTTTAAAATTAGGTCAAACTATAATAAATCTCAGTACGCATATACTCTCTCCCGTTGAAATAAGACTTTTGGATCGCTGCTTGACTTTTATTCCCGTGGCAAAACCATTGTCAAATTCACCAATTTTGTCATCTGTTGAAGAAATCCAGCGTATATTCAAACTTAATTTTTTCTTTCGCGAACGTCTCGGCCGCGGTAAACGTACCAAATTTGTTGAAAAAACTGGTTGGAATCCTCCAGACAGCGCGATAGACAATGGTATTCTTGATATTTGCGATGAAATGTACGATGAAGTCTCTCGTACGAGAAGAACAATTTAACCAATTTTGAACGTAGGGCTTTAAATAATTTGAAAAATGATAAGAGCATCATTATTCGCAAAAGTGACAAGGGAAGTTGTTGTGTAATACAGGATCGCGTTGACTATGTTTTTGAATTAGATAAACAATTGAGCAACAAAAATCATAATCGCGAACTAGATAGACCAATTTTCATGGAAACAGCGAAAAAATCAATGATATTTTGAAAACATTAGTAACGAAAAAAATTCTTTCGGATACGCAATACGACTATCTTTCCACGAAACCCAATGTACGCGAACGCCATATTTATTCTTTGCCGAAAATTCACAAGAACCCTGAAACCGAATGGACCGTTGCAAATAAAATTCCAAAAGGCAGACCGATTATTTCTGATTGCGCTAGTGAGTCATACCGAGTTTCTGAATATATTGATTACTTCTTATTACCTTTGGCATGTGAAAGACACTATCGGCTTTATTGAAAAAATCAAAAATTTAGATATCCCGCCTAATTCATTTTTTATATCTTTAGATGTTTCAAGTATGTATACTAACATTGATAACAATGTTGGTTTAGACGCTGTCCGTAAAGCCTTTCTTAGAAATCCTTCCGATAAAAGACCAGATAAAGAAATTTTGGAACTTCTTGATATATGTTTAATGCGTAATGACTTTACTTTTAATGGAAAAACCTATCTTCAAATATCTGGAACAGCTATGGGCAAACGATTTGCCCCCAGTTATGCGAATATCTATTTGGCCGAATGGGAACGCAAAATAGACCAAATTTCACCTTTTAAACCCTTTTTTTATGGAAGATTTCTTGACGACATTTTTATTATTTGGACTGAATCTTTAGAAAACTTCTGGCAATATTTTGAAATTTTAAACAATCATCATCCTTCAGTTAAATTAACTGCGAACATTAGCGATATCAGTATGGATTTTGAAAAAACTTCGAAAGTCGATATAAAAGTATTCTTCAAAGAAACCGATACACACCAACTTTTGTTCAAAAGCTCGTTTCATCCGAAGCATACATTTTCTGCGATTATCAAATCACAAGTCCTAAGATTCCATAGGATTTGTACTAAACAGACTGATTTTGATTCCACTTGCAACCTAGTTTTTAGTAAATTACGAGAGAGGGGATATTCAAAACGATTTTTACGCAAAATTAAAAACGACACGTTATTACAACTTCAGAAGAAAAACGACCCTCCTCCTCCTCCTACTCGATTTGGTTCAAAACCTTGTAGTGGTTCTGCGTGTCGTATCTGCGAACATGTACCTATTTCTCATTTCTTTAAGAACAATAAAACCGGAAAAACTTTTCTTATGACTGACCAACTTTCATGCGGCGATCAAAACCTTATTTACCTAATTTCATGTAAAATGTGCGATATACAGTACATTGGAGAAACTAAAAACCAGTTGCGGACTCTTTTTAATGGCCATCGTTACGACATAGTACATGGCAAAAATAGACCAATTTCAAATCACTTTAATCTACCCGACCATTCCATTGAAATGAAATGAAAATGAAATGAATGGAGTTTTACGTCCTACTTTCTGCACCTATATGGGCTAATTGAGGACGGGCAAACGCCATGCAGTGTGCAATGAGGGAAATTTTGCCAGGACAGCGGCATTAGCCTGCTCTTATTTTCGATTTCCAACTGTCGAGGGATCTTTAACGTGCACAGCCAATAGCACACGGGGCCTCGGTTTATTGTCCCATCCGAACGACTAGACGCTTTTCCATGTCAGCCCCTCCGACCTGCATCACTGACAGGGGGAAACCGGGTTGAAAAATCCGAAGGTATCATCTCGACCCATGCCGGGATTGAACCCTGGACCTCCAGGTTAGCGAGCAAGCGTCTAACTCACTGAGCCACCGCGGCTCCCGACCATTCCATTGAAGACTTACTTATGATGCCAATAGAACAGATACTACCTATGCCCAATATCAAGCCAAAACAACGAAGCCTACAACGCGAGAGCTATTGGATGGACCAACTTCAAACAGTTCAACCAAATGGCCTTAATATCCAACATGACAACCAAATCATACCCTTTGTCACAACCTACAACCATATTGCCGTCAATGCCTCTCATATCATTAAACGCCACTACAAGAATCTTCAGGACCAATATCCCCACGTTTACAGCAAAAGACTTGTAACAGCCTATAGAAGAAACAAAAACCTCAGTAATATCCTTGTCCATTATATCACAACAATTAAAATTTGACGAATTTAAAATTTAAGATTTGATATTTTAATTAGATTATTTATGTTTATTTTAGTTTAGTTCCTTTTTGTAAGATTTACCAATAAATATTCTTTGACACAGAGGAAGATTGATTCTTATATTTACAACATTTCCACCAAAAAAGAAGTGATACAACACGCATTTAAAGACTATTTAGTTATATTTCACATATTTAACCTTTAACTTGCACTTTGTTTTATCATAAATCTTTACTTTGTGACCTAGGCCAGTGCCTTTATGAGACTATGTTCTCATCACCTCCTAACACTAAATGATATTTTTAATGAAGACCATAAATCCTTTGCCTTTTCTTATTATTTATTTTATTCTTGAAAACCTTTGATATTGTTGATAATCTGAGAATCAACTTCTCAGTTAGATCACTTGTTTAATCTGCCACTGCCAGACTTTAGATCACGGCTTGTCAATCATTCTTTGTTAAGTGCCAAATGCATTTTAAGAAAAAAATATAATGGGCAAAAAGAGCTTAGCCAGCATAGCGTTTTAGCGGAAGGGCCGGGTTACTCTTGAGGGGCCTGCTTTAGATTATACAATGTGTATACTTTATCCGAACATATCTGTATCAGATAAAATTGTTACGTTTTAACAAAATTCGAGATAGTTAGAAGGAGTCATGTGATAAGATATAAGTGTTGTCCCTGTAGTGTTGTCCCTGTAGTGTTGTAATAGGGGCAATGTGTTGGGATCATTAGAAAGCTTGTAATATGAACAAAGCTAAGTGAATACTTACCAGAAGATTTATCATTTTTTTTTTGTGGAGTTGTTTCTTTTTCTTTTCTCTGTTTTTCAAGTTGTTCTTTGGCTTTTACTATGAAATAAAATCAAAGTATCAATCATACATGTGTACAGGTCAGGGGAAAAAATGGCCATGAAAAATCTACACATGGCAACATTTAAAGAAGCAAACACTATTAGCCTATAGCCATAGGCCTATTAAAATTTAACAAAAAGAGCTTTATAGGCCACTTTATTCCATGATTTCCCCCCTTTATCAAATCATCGCATCCTTTTTTATCTATTTTAATTTGTCATTTGTCTAAAGTTTCATACAGCCATGGCATGGTATTAAGGAAGACATTTCCAATTGTATCTTTAATTTTAAAATGTTACTTATTCTATTATGTTTATCTTTACACTACAAGAACTGACAGCTACATTCCCAAATGAAATTCATATCTCTATAACTCTACGATCTTATCCTGATTTTTTTATCTCGCACAGAATGAATGACAATGGAGATCCACAAATATTCAGTTCAATTTACGGGATGTACTGTTTTCACCCTATGTTGGGTGAGATTTCGGCTAATGTTATGGATATGTTATGTTTGTATGGATTTTATTATTTCGATTTTTTTGCAGTGTGTTCTAGTGAAAATGACTTTTTTTTGTCTACTTCTGGTCACGCTAATTCGGTATGAAGGGAACATACAACACAATATATCAGATGTTTTCCTACTTTAACTAACTGCACGGTGTTGCCTGAATGTAAAATGACGCTTTTTGTCTAACCGGAAATGACGTATGACAGAAAAACCCATTTTAAGTTTTTTACCATTTTCACCACTGTTTATCAACTGATTTTAATCAGACTTTCTTTGTTGATTTTTCTAAGTGATTCTCCACAAGATAGGTGTTTAAAAACATCCACTTTGAAAACTTTCGCTGACTTTTGGAGCTTCCTTTTTGATCATTTTTTCAACTTTTGCAATTTTATTTTGATTGACCTGAAAACTCGTATATGCATAGACCTTTTGATTAAAAACAATTAGCAATTTTCAAAATTTCGCTATCACTTCCGGTTTTGACAACATTCGATCTCAAAGTTTAAATTTTAACTTCAAGAATTTTGAAGATATTTAAAAAATTCTTTTCGCAGTATGTTTGTTATGTAGACACAAAAATATACAAATGATAAAATTTGACCCGTATGTAATGAATCAGTCGTCATCTTGAAATGGTAAATTTTCATAAAACGCAAAATGGGACCTCAGTGTGTTATGGAATTTGCCTAATTTTGATGTCTATGCAATCTATAGTCGATTGTTACGAAAACATGGGAAACCGATTTTAAATTTCAATTCTGAATTTTTTTAATTTCTGGTTAAAATAAATCAGTAATTGTCAAAACTTTCAAGGCCCATATTTTGTGACCTTGACCTTTTGTGACTTAGTGACCTGTACAAAAGTTATTGCCCTTGATTAGATGTATCCAATGACACATTTTTTCCAGATGCCCAATGGTTACTTCCGGTTTTATAGCAGTTTGAAAATTTCCATTTTTTAACTTTAAACAGCCCTACCACGTGACCTAATTTACATATGTCTTGTTTTCTTTCACCGTCGTACTATGCTCTGTCTGCTTTTTCCAATGATATACAACACAATACATTTGAATCAAATTCCGCCTTTTAAAATAAAAAAAAATTGTGCCAATTTCCATTGAAACTGTGCGTGTTTTTTTTCAAATTTTATTACGATCGTTCTGAAAACTTACAGGTAGATAGACATTTTGATGGCGAACAAAAATATGTTTTTAAAATTTTGATATCACTTCCGGTTTTGACGTCATTGGCTCTCAAAGTTGAAATTTCAACTTCCGGAATTTTGAAAATATTCATGCATCACTGACAGGGGGAAACCGGGTTGAAAAATCCGAAGGTATCACCTCGACCAATGCCGGGATTGAACTCTGGACCTTCAGGTTAGCGAGCAAGAGTCTAACTCACTGAGCCACCGCGGCTCCCATAATATTTCATACCGTAAGCATTTTAGTGTGATATTTATTATTTATATTGATAAATTTTTAAAACATTGATCACAAAAGATGCATAGGAGAGCCATATGGGTATTGGTGCCAACGCAAGGTAAAAAGATAGTAGACTACATACACCCATCAAGGCATGCGGATGGTAAAACAAAAAAGCCTTAAATTGAATCAGAAGTAAAATAAACTTTCTCAAACCTTCGATTGAGGTCCCTTTTTAATTTTCATCAAAATAGTTGAAAACTAAGATAGTAATAGCATATTCAAGACTTTGGGGCAAGGGCAATAACCCTGCATCTAATGGTTGAAAATAGTTCAAATTCAAACTCGATCTTCGTTTTATAAATATGTATACACATCAAAGTTTTTAGAGCAAATGTTGACGGACAGAAGGACAGGGGTGACGGCAATATGTCTACATAGAGAGATGTGGGCGTATAGAAATACTGTAATTCTAAATCAATTATTAGTGAGTATATATTACTATAGAATTTGTTAATTAGTTGTCAATCACAGGTGTGCGGAAGTGGAGGCTTAAAAGAAAAGAACTCACCAACAATATTACTGGAAGAAATCTGATCCCATCTATTTGTGCCAACATCTTCATCATCATCTGAAGAATGACTTGAAGCTAGATCTAGACTGTTATTATCAGACTCATCCTCACTGTCTGATTCATCTGATTCTCTACAAGTCTTCGTTAAAATTTTGCCTAAAATATTTTAAGTTTCAGATTAAAAGCAAAGACGTAAAAAAATCAAACAAATTCTTCTAAATTAAGACTTCATTGAGTCTTCTCAGTGTTAACAAGCTAAATATTGAACCCTTTTTTAAAAATAAGCGCATTAACTTGGATCAAATATTTTCAACCTGCACATGTCTCTGATAATTTGCTTCTTTTTTTTTATAAATTGTGTACACTTTTGTTATTGGTCCCATTTTGACTAACCGCAAATTTGTTTAGCCTCTTTGTGAACAGACGAATGGAAGTTTTTTATGACTCGTATATATTTGAGTGATTCAAACCTTATTTCACCCTAAAACTAATGCACTTTGTGTGCACAACCTACCATTCATGTCTTTAACATGGAGGAAAGAAGGGTCATATCCATATGGTGCTATACCAGTATTTGGTGGATAAATTGGACCTGGAGGAACATGCCCAGACGTAGAACTGCTAGTACTGTGTAAATAGGTGTCTTTACGAATACCACTACTCTTATTAGTTGATTGACTAGTTGTAGATGTTGTTGAAATTCCAATATTGATTCGATGTAGGCCACTGTCAGAAAATGATTCGTGACGATAAGCTAAAGCTGATCTCTAAAATAGAAAGATGGATACAATGGATTGGTTTTTCTATGCACACTTGTCATATTGATAGCCTAGCCCTGAGTACAATATTTAAAACCATAGACACATGTGCAGTTCTACTTATATTATATACTTTAGTGTTGATTATTTTAATTGGAGTGTAGGTTATCATATAAACTTAAACATACAGCACACATTATCAATGTTTGGTTAATATCCTTCCTTGATTAAGACAATGAAGAAGCAAAGGATTTCCCACACTATTATTAGACATTATTTACCAGCAAGTAAAGACATCTTAGGTATTCAAGCCAATGTTACAGAATTCTGTTTGGGTTTTATAGACCATTTGTGTTCGGATATGTTTTTAAATATGGTTTAATGGTAATTCATTATCATTTACATTTTTGAAACTTGCATTGCAACTTTGAATACTCGAAACAGCGACATAGAAACAAAAATGGTGTCAATTGTGAGCCAGTAGAAAAAAATACTTCCGACAATTATTACATGGCTTGTATCCCATGATTCACTGTAATGGTATTACACGTGCATGTAATAAAACATTAAACACTCCTTAAACCTTTGGACCCACTGCATCTTCATTAGTTTAGGCTATTAAACGATCATCATTTTATGAAGCCAAATTGGATTCCTACCATCAGAAGAATGTTAAAACGTTACCAAGCAACCACCAAGGAAAGTGACATCACTCAACTGACTTTTCATGTGTGTCTGTCCCTGAGGAAGGTATGGAGGGTGAAACGGCTCAAAATGTGAAAGCAAAATTACAAATTCCATCTATTAAATTCCACATTTCATCTAATATAATCACAGTTTTTAGCTTATAAATGCAAAATCCTAATTTCTTTATTCTTGATTTCAAATTTCATGCAATAAAATAACAGTGTTTAATTTATTAATGCTAAATCCCACTTTCTTTATTCTTAATTTCATGTGGTCAACTTCTGACTGCCACATTCTAAATTTCTTTTTACAGATGACACATGCCAAATTACATATTTTTAATTACAAATTGCTAATAACTATGTCTAAATCTCATTTTCTTCTTGACAAAAACTTTCTACAAAATTAAGAATCCTAAATTTAGAATTCCATTGTATAAAAATTAACTTCGTAATTTAATTATTTGTTTTCTCTGACTATTTACACCTTACATTTTCTATAAAATTTTACACCACAAAAATTTCGTTTCCTTTTTTATAATCTCCAAACCAGTTTCTAACATTTGGATACTTCTATAATTTTAACACGCGTGAAAAGGCTCAAAATTTCGATCATCCAGACCGTTCGGTGACCAGCCATTTCGTACCCTATTATACTTTTTGTACCCTAATTTTACGGCTATATCGTACCCTTCTCTAATGAGGTATCTATTTTTGAATGTAATTCTCCTTGGCCTTGAGATAAACTTTGAAGCTGAGATACCATGTCAACAACCAATTCCAGTTCACTGAGTATGTCTGATGAGCTTAAGCCCAGGGTCGGTATTGGCAAAGGCCTGTTATTCGATCCGCTACTAACATTTTCTACAGCTCTTGCAAGAGTTAGGAGTTTTCGTTGTAACAATCTCGTCAGTCAAATCAGTTCAATAGGCCAAATGACGATTGTCGCAAAACAATCAAGGGAAAGCCGTAAAATTAGGGTACGAAAAGTATAATAGGATACGAAATGGCTGGTCACCGAACGGTCTGGATGATCGAAATTTTGAGCCTTTTCACGCGTGTTAAAATTATAGAAGTATCCAAATTTTAGAAACTGGTTTGGAGATTATAAAAAAGAAACAAATTTTTGTGGTGTAAAATTTTATAGAAAATGTAAGGTGTAAATAGTCAGAGAAAACAAATAATTAAATTACGAAGTTAATTTTTATACAATGGAATTCTAAATTTAGGATTCTTAATTTTGTAGAAAGTTTTTATCAAGAAGAAAATGAGATTTAGACAAAGTTATTAGCAATTTGTAATTAAAAATATGTAATTTGGCATGTGTCATCTGTAACAAGTGGTTGCCTAGCAATATACGCCCACCTTCCTTATGAATTATTTTTAGTATATCAAGAGCATTCCCCAATTGGTGTCAAATCGTATAAAAAATATAACCTGTCAAAAATATAGTTTATATATTTTGATAACTGTGGTCTCTTTCGCGTTCACAAGTCATTTATAACATATTTTAGGTGTAAAACTCCGTAAATATTTGTCGAATCGACCCAGAATTCAAACTTGTCCAAGATTTTATGGATATTGTCCTACACACAAAGGTTTATTAAATTCCTACCACAACTGTAGTCTCTATCAAGATCTTATGGATATAATCCTACACACAAAATTTTATTCAAATCAAACCAAAACTGTGGTCTCTATAGCATTCTCAAGCCATTTTTAACACATTTTGGGTGTAAAACTCCGTGAATTTTTGTCAAATCGAACCCAAATTCGAACTTGTCCAAGATCTTATGAATATAATCCTACATTCAAAATTTTATTCAAATCCAACTAAAACTGTGGTCTCTATCGCGTTCACAAGTCATTTTTTAAATATTTTGGGTGTAAAACTCCATGAATTTTAGTCGAATAAAACCCAAATTCGAACTTGTCCGAGATCTTATGGATATAATCCTACATACAAAATTTTATTCAAATCCAACCAAAACTGTGGTCTCTATCGCGTTCACAAGCCATTTTTAACATATTTTGGGTGTAAAACTCCGTGAATTTTTGTCGAATCAAACCCAAATTCGAACTTGTCCGAGATCTTATGGATATAATCCTACATACAAAATTTTATTCAAATCCAACCAAAACTGTGGTCTCTATTGCGTTCACAAGCCAATTGTGGACAGACGGACGGACCGACGGACGGACAGGGGCGACGGCAATATACGACCACATTTCAATGTGGGCGTATAAAAAGAAATTTAGAATGTGGCAGTCAGAAGTTGACCACATGAAATTAAGAATACAGAAAGTGGGATTTAGCACTAATAAGTTAAACACTGTTATTTTATTGCATAAAATTTGAAATTAAGAATAAAGAAATTAGGATTTTGCATTTATAAGCTAAAAACTGTGATTATATAAGAAGAAATGTGGAATTTAATAGATGGAATTTGTAATTTTGCTTTCACATTTTGAGCCGTTTCACCCTCCATAGGAAGGGGGCCTTTGTGCCTTTGAAACATGTTGGACTTTTTACTTAATTTTTCTGTAGCAGATTATTTTTATGAATGTTTACCCATGTGTTATGCTATAGAGTACCGTATCCACATTATTTGGATCAACTAAAAATGGACCAGTTAAAAACTTTGTGAAATGGTTTGTGTGTCTTTTACTTTAATGAACACTCCATTTCATTTGGGCGTATAAAAAGATTCATAAAGCTCCACATATTGCTCCCCATTTTAACCAACCTGGTCATGATTATAAATGCACACTTCTTGAGAAAATTCCAAATGAAAACAAAAGTAAATTAGATAGTGCAGAAACTCTGTGGATTCATAGACTTGACTCTGTATGGCCCAATGGTTTGAATGAACTTAACCCAGGAGGTTTCAAAATTGTTTGATTTTAGTTATATTTATATATATATATACATTTTTGACGAAACGTTGGGTATTAAAGGATGGTATTTGATGTCATGTTTTATTATTTATTACACATTAATGTGTGGGCGTGTGGCATGTAGACATCAAGGTTATCAGATAATTTATTAACAAAAGGATAAATGTGTCTCCACTGTTCATAGTATATGTTCTTCATTCAAAGTATATTGCCAAAAATATGATCATTAAATGGATTTTTTGATTGCAAATAGTTTTTTTGGGCTTAAGTATACTTGCTATAGAATCAAAATACTTACAGAAACAACAGTGCTCCGTGTACCAGCCAAATTTTCATCAATATCTAACTTTTTACCTTGAATTTTATACCAAGCTTTTTTTATTTGTAACCGTACCTAAACATTAAACATTAAATCATATAAAACCAGGGCTTGAAAGGCAAATTAACATACGTCAACTGGCAGCTGGCAGAAATGATAATATTTTAATTAAAAGTGAATCAAATTATATTATATCAAAAAGAATATAAAATCAAGGGAAATAACTCAATAACCATTGACAGGATTTCAATAATAACACCATGTTTTATCAAATTGATTGAAAACTTACTTCTAGTGTGCTCAAAAACAAATTTTGATGTGTTTTTATTTAATATCAACTAAACTTTCTCAAACATCCATTTTAAGTTTCATAAAATCTATTGAAAACTAAGAGAGCAAGGGCAACAACTTCTAACAGTCAAAAAGAGCTCAAATTCGAACTTGATCTTCGTTTTACTAATATGTATACACATAACAAATTTCATTGGATTCCATCAAAAAAAACTAGTATTAAGCAAATGTTGACGGACAGACAGACGGACGGACAGGTGTGCTGACAATATATGTCCACATAGAGAGATGTGGGCGGATAAAAACTCTTCACCTGATTACTGTCCAAATCAAACTTGACTGATGATATCTCATTAATACACAGGCCTCGAAATTTCATTCCCCAGCGTAATCAACCAAACGTTCGCGAAACCAATCGTTAAATGAATCGGTTACACCGTTTCCATGAGTAATTAAAAGATAAAACACCTTTCTATCGAAGGATATACCTTTACAACGTAGTTCAGTCGACCTGGAGACTGACTCGGTGGCTAACTCGGAGACAAAATACAATTCAAAGCCGGTAGCTATTTTGTCGAGTTTAGTCGGGACAATAAATATGCAATCTCGGACGGTCCAAGTCGGACCACTTAATGAAATTCTGATTAATGACATGCCATGTTTGAATGACAATGGGGGAATCAATCTAACATGTCCCAAAGTCTCTTACCAGGAACAATTTTTATATTTTAGTCCATTAAAATAATCCAAATGTTTTAGAACTTCCATATACATTGCTAACAAATAACAATTGACTCAAGATCAAAAGTTACTTCTGATTGTGAGAGTAACCGGCGCCAAAAAAAATGGCAGGAAAATGGTTGTACGGAATAAGTTGTAGAGTTTTGGTATTTTTTTCAAACAAAAGCTTTTTCAAAAAAGTTATTAAAAGATTTGGTTACTAAAAACCAGAATCGTTAATTTATAAGTGTTGAAATGGTTAGTGATTTTTACGACCCGGGTTACTGTCGGCAATAAAAGGTTATTTTCCGGTTAACCCCGGTTAATTTCTTAAGCTTTAAAACAAGAATGAGGAACCGCATTTGTAGCGTAAACTAAATCTCAGTTAGTACAAATGAGTTCCGAAGACGCCGAAGAAAAGTTGACCTACTTGAATCAGTTCCATTCGAAATTGTCGGTAAATAAATACCAACATCGAAGCAGACATCAGATTCCACCAAAACTGGCCAGACAAAATAACCCCACTGTCATTCATTGGCAAGGTATCAAATAACCAACACGAACATGGTCGAGTAAATTTAGCTCCATTGAACTTGGAATGGACGGCAGTATGATAACATAGTCAAGATCATCAAGGTTACTAGCAACCAGAGAAGACGATGAACGTCTGGATAATCAAGTTAAACAAAAAACAAACAGGCGGTGTTGACACAATTAGGACAAATTTATTTGTTCCACTTGTGAAGTAATTTTAATTCTATAATGACTATAATTACTTGTATAAACGGAACAAGATCATCTTTTATATGATATATGATAATAACGAAGTCTAATCACACTTTGATACCTATATTTAAGATAGCTTGCCACGCAAGGTAATATACGCCCACTGAAAGCTTTGTTTCAAAAAAACATTTGGCAGAAAACAGCAACCATCAAATATTCAACATTTTGTTCAGAACTTGAATAAAGTGTCGTCTAAATATTTTTTTTTCTCGATTTCAGCAAAGGTTTAGCCTTCATCAAGTTTTAATTTAGTCAAATTACTTCTGTCTTGGACAGTGTTTATGAGCTAAAACTTGAATATATTTTCAAAAAGAGCTAAAAATCAAACGCGTTTTAAAGAACCAGGGCAATAATTCATATTTAACATTTTATAATTATTTTGATTTTAAATAAGGTTCATCCTTCGTCAAAATCAGTAATTAATTGTGACTTGTAGAGTGTTAATGAGCTAAAAATCGAACGAATCTTAAAGAACAATGGCACTAATTCATATTCATATTAAATATTTAATGATTCTTTTGATTTTAAATAGGGTCATCCTTGTGTGATAATAAACAATTTCAGTAAGTTTCGTCAAAATCTGTAAAATAATTGTGGCTCGTAGAGTGTTAACGATCAATTGTGGACGGACGGACGGAAAGACATGGTTGACGGCAATATACGTTCCACATTTCATATGGGCGTATAAAAATATAATGTAAGGATTTGAAACCCTGATATACTCCGATGCGGACGATCTTGTCAAGCACTAAATTTAATAGACACCGCCGGATGTTTTGACCATCTCACAAGAATGTTAAAAGTGAAAGTAGAAAGTTATGAAAGTGAGAAATTCGTTTGTTGATATAAATAGACTCTAAATAAATAATCTCTTATTGTCCAATCAAGGCAATCAGATATTAATAGCATGCTTTGTTGATGGATTTTAACAAGTGTCTGTTCATAAATATATTCAACAAGATGTTATATTTTTTACGGCTTTATCGTTCTTTGATAAACTTCGGAGATCGTGAAGATGAAAAAACAACTATTTGATGAGCTATTGATGGTTACTAACATTCAGTTAAGAATACGGCAGATTTATGCTACAAAATACAGTTTTTTACACGAATTTCTTCATTAAAATTATCATGTTACAAATTAACGGACTAACAGTTAACAGTTCATCTGAAATCAGACCCGGTTACCCATGAAATCATACCCTATATCGGTTAACTGATTAACCGTTTCAACACTATAATTTATGACGTCACTGATTAATTAGTAGATTCTAAACAGAAAACAAGAGGCTCAGTGAGATCAGAGAATACTGTAAACACCTGTTGTCCAGTGATCAGTTTACTGTGCTATACCATTAGGCCAGCAGACCACATTATTTGAGTCTAGAAGAGTTTTGATTGAATGGTCCATTCACAAATATCAGTTAAACATTGTTAATCAATTTGTTTATTAAATAAATGATTGCCAAGATTAACTGCTAGTCTCCATTAATTAAATAATGGCCCAGTACCCGAACCATATTCAAAGAAAGTTCCTATCATAAGATCAGTGTTATTACGAAACAGCTACTAATTACTAGGAAAATGTTATGAAGATATTATTGTATGGCCTAACATTAGCTGGGGAACGAGGATAATAAATAAAAACTTTTGTAATATTGGTTGACACGATGATCCCGCTCTTGTTCCCTTTTTAGATGAGAATAATAATCAATGCTACCATAAAACAAACGTGGAATGTTTACTTTGAATCGGAATGTTTTAGAAATGATCTTGTTTTTACACTCTGCCGATTGATAATCAATTAAAGATAGTTATAGAGTACTGTTATCGTTACACAGTCAATAATTCACGTTACCAATTTTTCCTTCTGCCCATTTTGAGTTTGCATAACCGACACACGAATGATGGTTTCGTTCACGTCAAAATTTCGAGGCCTGAATACATTCATCCAGCCTTCTTAATTAATTTCTGTAAAATGCATATTATGAAAAACATATTAAGGCCAAAAAGAGCTTAGCTAGTATAGCATTTTAGTGGAAGGAGTCACGCATGAGGGGCCACTCATCAATGTGTTTTGAAGAACAAGGGCATTAATTCATATAAATTATTTGATTCTTTTGATTTTCAATATATCGGGTGTCCCAATAAAAACGTCCCCAAGTTTGATGGCAAGTATCTCGGCTGTTGGTGAACCAATCTCTTTCAAAATTCTCACAGATTTACTTCAACATGTCTTTATAAGAACCTGAAAATATGAGACTGTTTGGGATTCTCTTAAGCATCAGGTTTACTGCACTTGGGTTAAAGGGACACACTGATTAAACAAGAACTGAAATGCAGGATGGTACCTTTAGATAAGATCCGAGAGAGTTTATCAGGATGGAAAATGTTTGATATCAGTGGCTAATTTGTTGAAGGCACAATGAACACAAATTCAAATATGTAATTTGCTCTGACATTGAATTTTTTGACATGCTATTTTGTTCGAGGCAGTTCTTGTACAATTTTTGTTTGATGACTTTCATTTTTTCAGGGTCTGACAAGAACATGTTGAAGTAAATTTGTAAGAATTTTGAAAGAGATCGGCTGATCAGCAGATGAGATACTTTGCATCAAAGTTTTTTTTGGGGACACCCGATATAATCCTTGGATGACAATAAACAAACTCAGTAAATTTCGACAAAATCCGTAAAGAATTGTGACTTGTAGAATGTTAACAAGCTAAAAATCGAACGCGTTTTAAAGAACAAGGACAATAATTCATAATATTTAATGTTTTCCACTTTGATTGATATTCGCAGGGTGATAATAATTAATTTCAGTAAGTTTCGTCAAAATCTGTAAAGAATTGTGAATTGTAGAGTGTTAACAAGCTAAAAATCGAATGTGTTTTAAAGAACATGGGCAATAATTCATTTTTAATATTTTCAAATTCTACTGATTTTCAATAGGGTTCTGCCTAGGGTGATAATAAACATTATCAGTATGTTTCATCAAAATCTGTAAAGGATTGTGACTTGTAGAGTGTTAACAAGCTCAAAATCTAACACGTTTTAAACAACAAGGGCAATAATTCATAATAAATATTTTTCGATTCTTTTGATTTTAAATAGGGTTCATCCTTGGGTGATAATAAACAATTTCAGCAAGTTTCGTCAAAATCCGTAAAGAATTGTGACTTGTAGAGTGTTAACAAGCAATTGTGGACAGAAGATTTCGGCCTTGAATACATGTAAATATCCATCATAAGTATCTTTAGTGTACAAAAATCACACAATCTCTTTAATTTTACCCCTACCTAAACATTTATCTCTCATTTTCTGTATATATGTGTTTTATAAATAAGACAAAGTCTTACTAAAACAACAAGTTGTATTCTTGTCTTTTAAATGCTAATAATTATGGCTATACAGGGATTGAGAGATGTGATTATTATTACAGAAAAAGATAAGCTAAAAAATTCCAAAAATTGGCTTTTAGCAGTGATCTTTAACTTCAATAAGTGTATTTTACTAGAGTGTGCAAGGCTTGTAAAACAGACTATTCATTTTGTATGACCTAAAACATTGTTCTTTTCAGCCTAATATAAAATTTCATCATTTTGAATGTCCATATAAAGTTTTTTTGAATGAGATTCTGTTGTATCAATTTTGTTGCATTTGTGCTTTGTGATTTATCTATATCAAACAGTTCAATTATTCAAATCTTACAGTTACTTACCTTCTTTTGAAATAGAATTTGAGTGAGAAAAAAGAAAACTCCAATCGAGAACATGAAACAAGCAAACACATAATGAAGGACTTCAACACCATAATTAACTGAGATAAGTCCAGTCACCCAAGTTAGACTTAATAAAGCTAACATAATAATAGAAGACATTAAACCCATTCTGAAAAATAAAAAATAATCACAAAGTTATGCCCTATTTATCCATACATTTTTTCAATAGGAAATTTCTGTTTCTATAAACAAGACATAAAACATAGGCTTAAGAAAAAAAATAGCGATGACCATCATTATACGTACGCCCACTTTTATAATGGCAGCGCTATCGACGGGGCTGTATGCAATGAATGTTACATAACATTTTATTAAATGGCTAGAAAATATCTCTCTTTTCATTGGTCAAGAGAGTACATCGCTTCCTTTGATAGAAGATAGCTTGCCAGGCAAGGTAATATACGCCCACTGACAGCTTTGTTTCAAAAAGAACATTTGGCAGAAAACAGCAACCATCACAACCATGAAACATTCAAACTGTAGTCATGGCTTACATTTCGTTCAGAACTTAAATTAAGTGTCGTCCAAACATTTATTTTTCTCAATTTCATCAAGGCTTCAGAGCTTATGAGCTAAAAACTAAACGTATTTGAAGAAGAAGAGCAATAACTCATATCAAATATTTTTTGATTTTCGATAGGGTTTATCGTGTGATAATAGATTTGAATAGGTTTCGTAAAAATCTATCAAGAATTGTGCCTTCTAAAGTATTTACAACCTAAAATCAACGTGTTTTGAAGAACAAAGGCAGCAATTCATACTAAATATTTTTTTATTCTTTTGATTTTCAATAAGTTTCATCCTAGGGTGATAATAAACAATTTCAGTAAGTTTCGTCAAAATTTGTAAAGAATTGTAACTTGTTGAGTGTGAACGAGCTAAAAATCAAACGTGTTTTAAAGAACAAGAGCAATAACTCATATTAAATTTTTTCCGATTTGTTTGATTTTAAATAGGGTTCATCCTTGGGTGATAATAAACAATTTCAGTAAGTTTCGTCAAAATCTGTAAAGAATTGTGACTTGTAGAGTGTTAACGATCTAAAAATCGAACGTGTTTTAAAGAACAAGGGCAATAATTCATATTAAATATTTTCTGATTCTTTTGATTTTAAATAGGGTTCATCCTTGGGTGATAATAAACAATTTCAACAAGTTTCGTCAAAATCCGTAAAGAATTGTGACTTGTAGAGTGTTAACGAGCTAAATATTGAACGCGTTTTAAAGAACAAGGGCAATAATTTGTATTAAATATTTTCCGATTCTTGCGATTTTTGTAAAAAGTTCGTTGACCTTGGGACGTTTTTGACCGTAGCGCCCTTATTTAAGGTCGGAGGTATAACAAACTATATATTTTCTGAATCCTCATGACTTTACGAGTAATTTGATATGCATATCGACACCCTAAGACTATATTTGAATTTTGATCCCAATTTGACCTTTGTTGACCCCTACCGGAAATGTCTGACATTTTCAAGGGGGCAGCCCAAGTCAAAATTGTTCGGTATTCATCAGGGAACACAAAAACACTTTCAAACCTTTGTTCCCAGACTTTGGTCACGGGACCTATAGGTTGATCTCCTACTAAATATATATATACAATATACAATATCACTAGTATTTGTATGCAGTCATAATATAATCAATACAAGTCATTATCATGAGAGACGTACAACTTGACGAGGAAAAGTCTGGGCGTCAGAGACTAAGGCAATATATACCTTGTAGGTTTAAACAAATGCCACAAATGTTATAACATTGAGATACACAAGCAAGTGATATCATATTTATAAAGAATGATGCTCTAACTGACTGTGCTATAGAACCCCACAAGAATAGCCTTCCTTTTTCAAACCATGACCAAGATCTGGTTCAGGTTTGAACAAATTTATTATTTCTTTTCTGGGGGAAAAAGGCAGAAATCTGTATTATTGATAAAATATCATATATGGTAATAAAAATATTTCATGGGGAAAAATGAACTTGAATAAGAAACTTAAATTTTGCTATATTGATATCTTAAATTAATATATAAAAAGGTCTTCTGAATTTGTTTCATTTGATTAATTCATAAACTCATTCAAAACTTACCTCACAGTTTGTATATCTTTAACATGGGTTTTTTCAAGTAAACTAGCCTGGACAGCTAATATAAATACTAACACAGAAATCTAAAATAAAAAAAAAACAATTATTTCATTGAATTATTTTTCAATATTTGTGTTGACAACTAAAATACTCTTTGTGCTTTTTATAATGACTATTTTTTTTTTTAAATTCTGGTCACGATCATCAGCCAAAACTGCACATGCCACGCATAATCTGACATGATTTCCCACGATAAATATGCGCTTGTTAGTGGATGAATATAAGATGATGCATTTTCTCACCGGAAATGACGTATGAAAACAAAAGTGTTTTAATATTTTTGCCATTATAACCTCCACTTTACAACTGATTTTGATGGGATTTTTTTGTTTATTTCTTGAATCAATTTTCTTTCAGATAAAAAATTTGTTGCTCACTTGTGGAGCACCTTTTTAGACCATTTTTTTAACTTTTGCAATCTTATTCTGATCAATCTGAAAACTTTCATGTTCAGAGACATTTTGATTGCGATTTTATATCACTTCCGGTTTTGACGTCATTTGCTTGTAAAGTTGAAACTTCCAGAATAACGCAGATATTCAAAAAAAAATTGTTTGCAATGTACTAGAAATAACCATTGACAAAATATGAAATGATAAAATCTGACCCAGATCTTTCATATTAGCCACCATATTGACAGATTTTCTCTAAGTCAAATTCAGAATCAGGGATTCATCCGATTTGAATAACTAGGGCTTGCCAAGCAAGGTAACATACGCACACTGGCAGATGTTTGAAATATCATATTTTAATTAACAATAATACATTGATTATCTTCTCTACTAGGAATATCTGTTCTCTTTCTCAGAGATATTTGTTTTTTCTACCAGAGATATTTTTTTTTTCTACCAGGGATATTTATTTTCTCTACCAAGGATATTTAATCTTCCCTTCAAGGGATGGCTGTTTTCTCTACCAGGGAATTTTTTTTATCATAAATGTCATAAATGATGTTTATTGCTACTGATCCTAAACAGTACAGAATCACTTCATGGAATATCAGCAAATCCCTACTTAACATGATTCTGTCTGCAACACTCATTCAAATTAATAATAGAATATAATAGAAAAGATGAGAAACTCACCACTGTGGCCAAAGCAATTGGACCTGCAAAACTCCATATAATACCATTGGAAGTATATAACCAACAACTGCAAACAAATTTATAAGCAATAAATCTAAATTACTAAAGAGAACTTGTAGAACATGATAACTGTTACAAACATAGCTTGCTAGGCAAGGTAACATACGCCAACTGGTAGCTTTGATTGTGGCGTGAGCACTAAGTGAGACACGATATTTGAAAAATTATCCGATCATCATGAAAATCATTAGGGATCATCTTCATAATGACATTGACACACAAAATCAAAAGAATCTGTAAAGAATTGTACCCTGTTGACATACATGTGTAATCTCCCGATAATGTCTGGTTTCTACCGCTTTTGCATGCCATCTCCTGATCTACCGGCGGGAGGTCAAAATCTACCGCTTTTTCATTTTTTCGAAAGCATAATTTTTACGGGACCTACCATATTTCAATGTCAACATTCTTTACCATAAATCAATAAAAAAATCAATCATTATTCAATTCTGATTACCCATGACACGTGTTAATCTCATCATGTAACGAGATTATCATTGTCTTATTAATTAATCCCCTAATCAAGACGATAATTTGATCTATTTTCACCCGACAATTGGCATTTTAAGCACACCATAACACGTGACAAATGTTTATAACAACATCCGGGTATTTCTACTTTTTACAGTAGCCTAATCTGCAGGCTGTAGAGTGAGCACGAGATGTACAATATAGCTAATAGAGTGAAATGTCAAGTCAGACACGATATTTCAGTGAAAAATTATCCGATCATCACAAACATCGATAGGGATCATCTTCATAATGATAATGATCCACAAAATCAAAATCAAAAGAAGAAGAGCTAAAAATCAAACGCGTTTTTAAGAACAAAGGCAATTATTCATAGTAAATATATTACGATTCTTTTGATTTTCAATAGAATTCATCCTTGGGTGATAATAAACAATTTCAGTAAGTTTCGTCAAAATCCATAAAGAATTGTGACTTGTAGAGTTTTAACGAGCTAAAAATCGAATGCATTTTAAAGAACAAGGGCAATTATTCATATCAAATATTTCACGATTATTTTGATTTTACTTAGGGTTCATCCTTGGGTGATAAACAATTTCAGTGAGTTTTGTCAAAATCCGTAAAGAATTGTGACTTGTAGAGTCTTAACGAGCTAAAAATCGAACATGTTTTAAAGAACAAGGGCAATAATTCATATTAAATATTTTTCAATTCTTTTGATTTTCAATAAGGTTTATCCTTTGGTGATAAAAAACAATTTCAGAAAATTTCGTCAAAATTAGGAAAGAATTGTGATTTGTAGAGTGTTAACAAGCAATTGTGGACGAACGAACGGACCGAAGTACATGGGTGAGGGATAAATACTCTCTATATTTTATGTGGGCGTATAAAAATCGAGCTTCCTCTTTTATGTTGGTGTATAAAAGGCGAAAACTCCTCAAAACTGTTTTAGATTTTGACACAATTTTAACAAAGATTATTGCATAGCATGTAAATTCTTAATATAAACTTATTCTAAGCAGAGGTTAATTTATAGCTGAATAATAGATTAAGACTGTATTTCCTAATAATAGTTATGAGTATATATTTTTATATATATTATTATTTCATAGCTTTTTTTTTGTTAAAACTTTATTTATGCTGAATTTATGTTGTACTATTGTGTATCATATCTATTAAATATATTTTGCATAATATAGACATTGTTAATTTTCATGGAGATAAAATAAAATATCTTAACAACAGTGATTTATTTTCATTTTCCTCTTGAATTGAAAAGCTTGGTGCCATTCCTCATATCATATCTATATTTTGCAGAAAATACATAAGATATTCTCTAGTCCAAAATACAAGTCTTTGTCCTGCAACCTTTTGAGGTGAGGTTCTTTCGACTTCCGCTAACTGCGATAAACTCTAGCAAAAAGTTGAATGGTAATCTCATCTTTCCCAGCCGATATCATCATAGATTTGAAGTATAACTCGCAAATAACGCTACCACCCTCTGCCTTTGTCTCAAAGAAAGTATATACGGAAGCTATCGCGATGATAAATCACTTGGTAAATCAGTCAGTTGTAGAAATGCTGCCATATTTGTGGACATTGTGACGGGCCTTTCTCAAATTATCCCCCTTTGTTTTAGTGGGTAGGGTCTAATCAAGTTCTGGCAATCCGTCAATTAGATAAAAATAATAGTACATGCAAAATTTCAGCTAGATCAAATAATTGAAAGGGGCATTACTTATTAAACGACACTTGTACCATTTAGATCTACCGGTGAGCGATGTACGAAGCTTAGATCACCAATACCGTAGGTCGTATCAAAGAGCTACGAGATTTTGTGATGAATAGTTAATTTATATAAGAAGAGGTATTCTCACAACAGTTCGAATTGTTCATACTTGCAGTTTTGGTGTAATATCCAAATAAAATTGGGACTCTTTGATGTCTCACGCGTAGGGTGAAAACAAAGTAATACGGCCATATTCCAATGATAACGTCAATATACGACGCCTTCCACGGCTAATAATAAACACCAAATCATTTGATTGGTTGACCTCTTGGGTTTCCCAAACGTTCCACCAATCAACGACGATCACACGGGAAATTTTATAAACAACATTCCATTGAATGGATGAACGTTATGTGACTACAGAGTTTTTATCGATATTTTCTGCATATTTTACGGAAAAATAAGCTGAATTGAGTTGTGTGAATTTGGATTACATTGTTCATTATAAGCTGCAGAGAATAGTGTCTTAGAAACAAAGTGTTTTGAATAGAACGAAGTGTAGAAATTTTAATAGTTTTGAGTAACGGAACGGTCTATTCACACTTATTGTGGAGCTTCCAAATCTTATCATAATCATTTTTGTAGCTGCCCTTGAGGGTATTCAAATCATTTGCTGTTTGTAAGGCAAATCTAAGGCATACACATTATTTTCTCCAGAAATGAAATGAAATGAATTGAGTTTGACGTCCTACTTTTCTGCACCTAAATGGGCTAATTGAGGACGGGCAAACGCCATGCAGTGTGCAATGAGGGAATCGATTTCCAATTGTCGCGGGATCTTTAACGTACACAGCCAATAGCACACGGGACCTCGGTTTATTGTCCCATCCGAACGACTAGACGCTTTTCCATGTAAGCCGCTCCGACCTGCATCACCGACTGGGGGAGACCGGGTCGAAAATTCCGAAGGTATCATCTCGACCCATGTCGGGATTGAACCCTGGACCTTCAGGTTAGCGAGCAAGCGTCTAACTCACTGAGCCACCGCGGCTATTAAAATTTCTACACTTCGTTCTACTCAAAACACTTTGTTTCTAAGACACTATTCTCTACAGCTTATAATGAACGATGTAATCCAAATTCACACAACTCAATTCAGCTTATTTTTCCGTAAAATATGCAGAAAATATCGATAAAAACTCTGTAGTCACATAACGTTCATCCATTCAATGGAATGTTGTTTATAAAATTTCCCGCGTGATCGTCGTTGATTGGTGGAAACGTTTGGGAAACCCAAGAGGTCAACCAATCAAATGATTTGGTGTTTATTATTAGCCGTGGAAGGCGTCGTATATTGACGTTATCATTGGAATATGGCCGTATTACTTCGTTTTCACCCTACGCGTAAGACATCAAAGAGTCCCAAATTTATTCGGATATTACACCAAAACTGCAGGTATGAACAATTCGAACTATTGTGAGAATACCTCTTCTTATATAAATTAGCTATTCATCACAAAATCTCGTAGCTCTTTGATACGACCTACGACAAATCGACTTTTTCTCACTCACCGGTAGATCTAATTTTATTCAGGGCAGTTCTTGTAAAAAAAAAAAAAAATGTTTGTGGGGGAATAATATACAGGCAAACAAAGTTTCAACAACATCGGATAAGCCAATTTTGAAGCATTTTGATCAAACTGAAGGCAATAATGCCATTTTGTTCATCCAATAGATACCAATTGTGGAATTGACCAAGATCTAATCCATATATACATGCACACAAAGTATCATTTAAACTGTTATCTCTGTTGTGCTTTCAAGGTCTATAAAAAATCACTAGGTATTATATTAATACAAAAATCAAAACTTGACTAGAATGTGTCCATATTTACATTCAATATACATACAAGTTTCAAATAAGAACTGCCATTTCTATTTTCTTTACTAAAATTGTGGACCGACATGAAAGACTAAGATACATCTACATTATAATTTTCGGGTGTTCTTGTTCTACTCTGTAAAAGAGCCATTTACATGCAAAAACTGTTCTACAAAACAGGACATAAATCTTTTAATTCCCAAATCATCATTCAATTATTGTTGATGTGTTAAGTGGATAGATCATTAAACAACGGTGATATACCATTTAATTACAATTGGTACTTGGCATATGAAAATGTGTATATAATTGAATAATTTTACTTACAATTGTCTATTACCATACCCATCTGTATATAAGCCTACTGCTAATCCTACTATTATGCCAGGAATTGCTAAAAATAGTATAATAAATAAAGGTTTTGATATGTTTGTCAGGAAGGATGAAAATTCCTGAGAATTGAAATATCAGACTAACAATGGAACTGTATGAATGTTTTGAAATAAAAAAAAATATTTTTAGAAATTTACATAAAACAACATTTCTCTCATCAATTATTTTTGCTAAAAATTGTCTTCTGTAAATACTAATTTCAAATACATAAAGTGTTTTGTTAGTTTTTAAAATTTTACAGAAAAAAACGTCAAGTATGAATAGTTATTTTTCTGACTGAAAAAATCTTATTATCAGCCTTCAGAATGCAGAATTTTGCATCTAAATTTCCCAAAAAATTGACCTTGACCCAAGGCATGAAATAACTCATCGGGTATGAATCGGGTACACAGTTTGTCCGGCACAAATCAATTTATTCTGGACATTGGATATTTTGTACCAGACATAATTTCTTTATAAAATTGTAATATGTCAAAACCGGTGTTTTATGACAGAAATTTGCAGTTCTCTCACCTGCAAATATAGGTTACCAACTAGCAAATATTAGTTTTTGTCACTGGAAAAGACATTTATATTCCCAATACTTCTCAAAAGAATGGTCAAGCCGTAATAAAAATCTAAGTACAGAAAGTCTTATATTATCTGATTGGACAATAAGAGAAACTTATTTATAGAAACCAATGAATTTCTCCCTTTCATTTTTTCCACTTTCGGTTTTGACATTCTGGCAGAGTTCATCAAAACATCTGGCGGTGCCACTTTATAACACAATGCTAATGAAGAAAATCTGTGTCGGAACTCGGAAGTCAGAGTACATCAATGTATAAAAATCGTACTATATTTGAAACGTGATTGAATTTTGGTATAAGATATTATATCATACAAATGATTTCAAATGATTACCATATCTTATTCTGATATTATATGATTATTATAGAAATAAAACTACTTCTAAATTCGGGACAAAAATGGTACTATTTTGAGTCTACACCACCCAATTGTTTTTTACTTTTTTCAATCTCGATTCTACGCGTGCGACCTTGAGTCAATGTTAAAATGTGAAAATGAAATTACAATGACATACAAATATGAAATTTCATTAATCTATTAACCTTTACTTATTGTTTTGGCAAATATATTGCCGCTTTAGTAGATCTGTTACCATTTTGACTAATAAAATTTATTACCGTTTTGACTCTTAAAATTCGTTACCGCTTTGACTCGCTGCCGTTTTAACTGGTATTCCTATGCCGTTCTTATTACGTTCCGAAGTCAATGCGATGGATGAAAATAAACATGTTTGAAGGACATAAAACTTCTACTGTCTGTTAAGAACGATCGGATTGACATTCAAAATGAAAATATAACTTTTGTTAATTTTGTAATGGACAAAATGTCCGACTCAAATGACATTGTACCGGACATGAGCCGAAATTGTACCGGACAATGTCCGTGTCCAGACGCTTATTTCATGCCTTGCCTTGACCATGAAAACCAGATATTTGTGGAGCAAATGGATTATAATTATGTAGGAATATAGCGAGTCTTTGGTCATGTTGATCAATTTAGAGGTCAATGAAATGAACAATAAGCAACATTTTGTACAAATATGACTGACTATTTCCCTTTAAACTTACCATAACCAATAAGATAATAAAATTTCATTGAACCATAGTTGATGTTTCTTATTTCTGTTAACATTCTATAAATGTGTAATATTTCGATAAATAACCAAGAAAAGGATGCCATGTAGAAATACTGTAAAGTTATGGCTATCAGGCGGCAAGAAAGCTGAAATATAAGAAATAATTAAGTATAAAATCATGGAAAGAGAGAAATTGTTATTGAATCTAATGAAATTTTACTGTTAGAAACTGAACAATTTTGTGGCTATATATATTTGACTTTGACAGATATTCAAATAGATAGCACAAAATTTAATTGAACCCTGTTATAATACGGAAGCTCAAATATGACGATTTAGAATTTCTTATTTGAAAAAAAATAATTCTAAATTTAAAACAAAATAATTTTGAATTTGAAATCTTAATTTTTAATTTCAAAAAATAATTTTGAATTTCAAAAAAATAATATAAAATAATAATTTTGAATTTCACAAAATAATAATTTTGAATTTCACAAGATAAATTTGAATTTCAAAAAATAATTTGATTTCGAATTTCAGAAAAATAATCATGATTTACTAGGCTAGATCCCTTGAACACCTTACAAATAACCTTCAACCTAAAATTTGCTGTGAAATGTTGATATCCTTAAGACTCAAAAAATGAAAGGCACTTCCTACAAAAAAATATTTATAGTTTGGATGCCATTTTGATTTTTCTGAAACTTGCCAAAATCAAGTTCAGAGAAAATGGCTTATCTGATTTCAACGAATCTGGTGTCAAATAAAAGAACAGAAATATTAAGAAAAAAAGTAGAAAGCTGATTTTTTAAATTTCATTTTAATTAGCTTATTTACAATTTCCAGTTAAATTTTGTCAATCTTTTGAAGGCTTATATCTTATGACGTGGACCTTTGATCAATCAGACCACATATAGAGACATTGCAAACAAATATCTATTTTTAAAATTTTGATATCGCATCCAGTTTTCCCGTCATTTGCTTGTATACTTAAATGTGGATTTTCGAAAATTTGAAGGTATTTGAAAAATTATTTTTGAAGTACTGGTCCCCCCACTTTTTGGCAGTTAATTTTTTTTTTTTTTTTCATCAATTTTTTTTTTCATCAATTTTTTTTTATAATTTCCGAGATCTGAAAATCGAGTGGCCGAAATCCGAGGAGTTTTTGTGGTGGGGGTGAGGGTGAGAGGTGGATTTTGAAAATTTTCAACCAAGGGCCCCCCCCCACTTTCAGAAACCCTCCGCGGCCCCTGTATCAAATTACTTAGTTAGTTATACTTACGACCTTAAATAAGGGCGCTACGGTCAACGAACTTTTGACAGAGGTCAAATTTACCAATACAGTTAACACTGTCCGATTTGAATGATTTTAGTGTCTAATTATATGTTTTCTGACATGGCAAATTCAACTATCCCACTTTTGGATGGTTCGGGATAAATTTTACACTTATACAGACCCTTCTCCAATGGTTATCAGTAAACTGTAGGCCTACACTAATACAAACCTGCTCAGATGATCCTGGGTAAACTGTATACTAATACAAACCCGTTCTCGGATGGTTCTTGGTAAACTGTATACTAATACAAACCCGTTCTCAGATGGTTCTTGGTAAACTGTATACTAATACAAACCCGTTCTCGGATGGTTCTTGGTAAACTGTATACTAATACAAACCCGTTCTCGGATGGTTCTTGGTAAACTGTATACTAATACAAACCCGTTCTCGGATGGTTCTTGGTAAATTGTGAATAATGAAAACCCACTTAACGAGGACTGATATGCAAAGAAATTAAATTTTATTCTCTTGCGGTATAATTCCCCAAACCCTATTCAAGAGGTGGATGTTCTCAACTAAATTCTGTTCGTTCGAAAAGGCATCATAATAATATTTGCAAGAAAACAAGCCTAAATTTTCAAAATTGTCTTTGGGTATACAGTGACTCCAAACCCTCTTCAAGCAGTTGGCATTTTAAACGAGAATTTTGTTCGAAAAAGCATCAGATGCAAGGAAATCAACCATGATTTTCAAAATTTTCTTAGTGGGAGAATCCCTGAAATCTTCCTTCAGTGGCAAGCATTTGATGTTCGATGCCATATCCTTTATAGGATTGTGGGTCTGTAAAAGAAAAATAATCAAAGAGAGTTGGTTGCATTGGTGTACAGTTTTCCCAGGATCATCCGAGCCGGTTTATATTAGTGTAGGCTACAGTTTACCAATAACCATCCGAGAATGGGTCTGTATATGTGTACAGTTTACCCAGAACCATCCAAGAGTGAGATAGTTGAATTTGTCATGTCAGAAAACATATAATTAGACACTAAAATCATTCAAATCGGACAATGTTAAAATTTGACCTCTGTCAAAAGTTTGTTGACCTTGGGACTTTTTTGACCGTAGCGCCCATATTTAAGGTCGGAGGTATAACAAACTATATATTTTCTGAATCCTCATGACTTTACGAGTGATTTGATATGCATATCAACACCCTAAGACTATATTTGAATTTTGATCCCTATTTGACCTTTGTTGACCCCTACCGGAAATGGCTGACCTTTCAGTTGGGTATTCATCAGGGAACATAAAAACACTTTCAAACCTTTGTTCCCAGACTTTGGTCACGGGACCTATAGGTTGATCTCTTACTGAGTACTGACAGACTCTGAGTAAAAAACGTAAACATCCAAAATGTCGCCTAATAATAAACAAAGTGTTGTTCCTCTTTGAGAACGGGTTCATCTTTGGGTGATAATAATCATTAACAGTAAGTTTCTTCAAAATCCGTCAAGAATAACAAATAAGAAGCATGAGATATATGAAAATTTACCTCAGGTTTAGTTTTATTGATACCAGTGATAAAGGCCAGCTCTGCTACAAAAACTACAACTATTAGATTGATATGTATCGAATTCCAATTACATTGCAGTCTTTTAAAACACATCAAAATTAAATAGGCTACCGCTAGTAACATTAATGATATAACAACTAAAATATAAGTCAGAATTTCTACTGATACACTGGATATTTCTTCATACTGAAATGGAAAAGGATATTACAAATAAAAAATAATTAAGTAATATGTAAATAAATGATGAATTGTCATCAAAATTAAATGTGACCTGAATGATATACTTTGGAGGAATAGTCTGCTTTGAAAGTTTATGACAAGAGCGCAGATTGCAGGTTTGAATTTAATGCAATACAGACATTCTACTCAACCAAACTTGCTCATTTATGGGGGGACATGATAATACAAATTTTATTATATCAAAAGAATAAAAAGTCAAGGGCAATAACTCAAAAAACTTTCATCGAAAGTTTCATCAGAATAGGTTAAAAATTGTAGCTTCAATCCCGCTCACAAACTATTTTTGATGCATTTTGACAAAATCACGGCAATAACTCAAAAACGGCTAAACAAAAATGTGTCAAGTTAGAACTTGTCTGAGATCTTATCAATTCTAATGATCACACCCAGTTTCATCAGAATCGGTTAGTCCCTGTAGTATTAGGATAAACAGAACAGAACAAGTAAAAAAAGAAAAAAAGAACTATATTTTACAAGGATAACAGCTTAGGTTCTGTGAGGATGCTTTCTCCCAGCTGGTCCTTGGCCAAACCTCTTGGTATTGATCTTTCCCGGATTATCTGTACCCATTTGCAGCTGGGTGGACTGTAATTTTGAGTGAAGATGACTTATTCAAGGTCATCAAACTTTCACACCCTGATCAAGAACCAAACTCTCAAACATAACAACCGTCATTTGCTCGTATCCAAGCAAATAACGTCATGTTTGTAAAGAACGATGCAATAAATATAGTTTTGTCAGTTTGCAGTTGCAGGACAAGGGAACTTTTTTTTTGAAAATCAAAATGACAATTGAAACAAAATAAATTTATTGTCGCCAAACACCCTTTTCAAGTGATGTCTTAACTAACAATTAGATTTCAAAACAACTATCACTGGTTAAAGGGGGGACAATATATATTATGTCCCCCCCCCCCAGTCAGAAACTAGAGGGCAACGTGTCCCCCGGTGTCCCCTCCCAGGAATGCCGCCCGTGCATCCATGCCATGGCTTCAAACATCAGAAACTCTAATTATTGACAATGACAAATTATTATTTTGAGGAAGTCTCTAGGAATAGGATAAAAACACCGGGGTTGAAAATAAAAAGATAGTGGACCACAGCCATATACCACAGCATGTTGGGGGTAAAACAAAACATAGCTTGCCATGAAATGTAACATATGCCCACTGGTAGCACTCAAGTCAGACAAGATATTTCGAATTATCCAATCATCATGAAAATCAATAGGGATCATCTTCATAATGACATTGACCCATAAAATCAAAATCAAAAGAATCTGTAAAGAATTGAAGCCTGTAGAGTGAGCATGAGATGCACAATATAGCTAATGGAGTGAAACGTCAAGTCAGACACGATATTTCAGTGAAAAATTATCCGATCATTACGAAAATCAATAGGGATCATCTTCATAATGACATTGACACACAAAATCAAAATCAAAAGAATTTGTAAAGAATTGTAGCCTGTAGAGTGAGCATGAAACAAATATGAACGGACGGACCGACAGTGTGATTACAATATACGCCCATCTTTCGTGTTGGCATATAAAAAGCCTTAAATTTAATCAGGAATAAACTAAACTTTCTCAAATCTTTCATTCTTTCATTTACATCCGTTTTAAGTTTCATCAAAATCGGTTGAAAACTAAGGGAGTAATAGCATATTCAAGATTTTGGGGCAAGGGCAAAAACTCCTCTTCTAACGGTCAAAAATAGCTCAAATTCGAACTTGATCTTCGTTTTATGAATATGTATACACATACCGAATTTCATTTGATTCCATTAAAAAATTTAGTTTTTAGAGCGTTTACAAGCAAGTGTTGACGAACTGACGGACAGGGATGCCGACAATATACCTCTACATAGAGAGATGTGGGCATAAAAATTAAAAAAAATAAATAATGCCAACCTCTTCATTTGCAACATCCATCAAAACAGCAAAGGTTGATAAATGATGACATGAGCATACAACATATTGACCTTGACCTTTACTATATCTATCAGTGACTTCACAACCTTCAGTAGACCAATAGCTGTATCTAACAAAAAAAAATATCTATAATATAATATTGAACTAATCTAAATAAATCTTCATCCCCTCGCATGAAATAAATGTCAGGATATGGACATGGTCTGACATAATTTTGACATATAGATAATACAATCCATTAGCCAATCATTATGTTCGGTACAAATTTCATAAAAAAAAAAAGAATACTCAAACTCGAGTGATTATAAACAAAGTTATCTCTCTAAAATTGTACAATCTAGAATATTTCCAAGCTAGATATTGATGTGTTTCAAGAGCAAGCGCAATAGCTCATATTAAATATTTTTGTCAATTTTAGCAAACAAGTCTCTCCGAGTTCAGTGGGGAGAAAAGTGCACAAACTATTTAAAATCTGACACCATTCTCAGATATAAGAGGAAAAGTTAGCCCCAGAGAGTGATTTTCAAAGCTGTACTATACATACAGGGAGAGATATACATGATTGTTTTAACCAATCAGATCTCTGCCCTCTCCAGCTCTGGGATTTTGTGACATGACAATATGTGCATTCGGAAGTGCCATAGTCTCGTTTTTCAAGTCCATTTTGTGTACTGCGCCGAACTCGGTTGAAACATGTTTTTTTATTGGCTGTTCCATATGACGTAATTGAGATCTGATTGGTTAAAACAAAGGTCATTAAGGTTAGGTCAAAGTTAACGTGAACGTTTCTTATTGCGCCTGGTTCTCAGACCCTAATGTAGTGGTTAAAAAAACGGATTTAAAAAAAATCGAACGAAACAAAATTAGGGTCTGATTTTAATTAGACTGGATTAAACACAAAATTTAACTTTTCGAATTTTTATCAACAATCATTATATTCTATTATGAATAGGACATGATCTTATTGTTGCCCAACCACAATATTCTAGTCATTATACTTTTCACTTGTAGAGAATTTAACTCCAAACCAATTCTTCCAAAAAATAATTGAGGGGAAAAGTTTAAAAGAAAACTTTTAATAGTTAACATTTTAACATATTTTTGACATAATTTTAGTTTGACTTTGATTTATAACGTTGTAGGAAATAGGCTAATAACTTATAGAATATTACAATGATCAAATTATTAGTCAATAAGTGAATAAGCCATTCAGCGATATTCTGCTATTTCCAGAGGGCATTAGAACTAGTTAATAAGATAGCTTGCCAGGCAAGGTAATATACGCTATATGATTTTAAATACGGTAATAATTTCGAATTACATAAAAAAATACTCATTGCAACAACCTTCAGTCAAAAACCGCTTTTGAAATTTTCGGAATGATACTGAAGAATATTGATAACTTTTGACCAAATTTATAAAAAATTGTGCTTTCTAGAGTGTTGAAGAGATAAAAATTGAACACGTTTCTAAGAACAAGGGCAAAAATTTCAATTAAATATTTATAGGATTTATCTTTGGGTGATTAAAAACACTCACACCAAGTTTTGTCAAAATCCTTTAAAAATTGTGCCTTTTAGATTGTATGAGCTAAAAATTGAACGCGTTTTCAAGAACAAGTGTAATAATTCATAGTAAATATTTTTCGCTTTTGCTGATTTTCAATGGGGTTTATCCTTGAGTGATTATGAACACACATACTAAGTTTCATCAAAATCCTTAAAGAATTGTGACTTATAGCAATGCATTGATAAGAAGGAATGAATCGCAGTACATCAATTTAACGGTGAATCGTTCCAGCCCTAACTCATCCCTTTCATTTCGCTGTTATCAGGAAAAACATTTATCTTATGAACTCACTAAAATGTCTATGCCAATTCAAATCTGTGAAACTTCATTAATCATGTGGTCTTTCTGAAAGGAATGCAAAACATTTTGAAGCTCACAATCAATATAATTCTTACCCATAACTATCAGTCTTCCAAAAAACACACTGTGGACTAGATCTGTTGGTGGTATTAAGTTGATGAAATGTTATCTCAATGGGAAATTTTAACTTTCCAGACTTCACTTTACCTTCACTTACAATCACTATGGTTACTACTGGACTATTTATGCGTATTGAACGAGTTTTTCTAGAAAAGATAGAAGGCAATGTCTTGTTTCATAAAATTTTGTTTAAATAGCTTGTCACAAATGAAGAAATTAATCCATTTCAGTTTAATTTTTGCCTTGATTTAGATAAAAGACCTTAAATCATTTTACAGAATTTAATTTTCTTCCTTAAAAGAATTAAAAATATACAAGCTTATATAGGGTGCAGAAGTAAAATCACAAGGTCACAAATAATTCAATGACTGTACCCTTTAAATATGAAATGAAATATTTACCTTATCTCGGCAGAATAATTTTTAGACATCAAATTTCCAATTGTTTTATACATAATAAATCCTACATAGAGTTTATCACTCAAATCATTTGTTCCTGAAAAAAAAAACATACATTTTTATTTCAAACTTGAACCATTCATGTTACACAATAACCCCTTATTCAACAGGTCGCTACAAAGCCTGTGACCATCTACATTACAGTTAATTTGAGAGGTCTGAGAACAGTTGTTTAGTTGTAGAGTTAACAGCAACTGTTTTCGGCATGTTTTTATATGAAACTCTTCCTGAAAAATTCAAATTTAATGCCTTGTAGTCATGCTTATTTAATCAAAGACATCTGGATATAATCAACAACTGCACTGAAATGACAAAACTCATGTCATGTGTGAAGCATGCACAGTAAAGTGCTCTCAGAACCGTTACAATTACATTACACAATTTCATCGTCTGTTCTCAGATTTTTGTAGTGCAAATTGTAAAAACAAATTGTAACTGTAATTTGTAATAAATTCTCTTCTTTCAATCCATAAGTTAAGTTTTCTGACTACCTTCTAAAGTATTAATCATTAATTATAAACTGATTTTATTTTTAATTTATAAAATAGGTGTTTTAATCAGAAAGGCAATTGAAGATTTTATTTGTCACTTAACAGTTGATCAATGAAAATATTGTACAAAAATTCTATCAAACTTGACTTCCTAGGCAACAATGATTAATTAAAACTGATTAAAATTTTTATACAATTTTTTATCTACTTCAGATTAACTCTTTATAATGAATTAAAGTGTGTCCAAGTTATATCTTGAAATTCTCTTACCTAAAGTGTGGTAGAGTAAAGAAGGGTGTATTTTGATTCTTGTTTCATCATCAAAAGTACCTTTCCTGGCAATATGATCATATTTTGGTATGTAATTTTTACTGGAATTCCCTTTCATAATCCAATCAACAGCAAACACTGAAAGTCAAATAAAAAGTAAGAAGACTTTTGTATACGTGTGAAAGCCAACTCTTTATTGATTCCACATAATTATCTTGTTATTGAAGCAGTATGATTTTCAATATTACAATAGACCATGTCTCTATCATTCAACATACCATTTGAATTCTATATTTACTTTCTATATTTCTCTTCCTGATTGGACAAGGAGAAATATGGCTGCTAATCATTACTGTGATATGTTATAGAGTACTAGCATAACATTCACAGACACCATTAGTTCCTGACGTTGTTTTTTTAACAAAATTTATTGAATGGTATATTTACAGGTTAGTTCTCCCATGTTTCAGTTTAAAGGGATATGTTCACTAACTGTTCGACCAAAAAAGTTTGGTCTCAGAATCTGGAATTTTGTAGCTAATCTAATCCGTAATAATGTTCACAACTTTCCCTCAAAATTTTAGCCATCAAACACATTGTGTACCCATAATTATCAGTGTTTGAAAAAAATAATACGATTTGTCGTTTAGTAAGACTATGCATTATATAGAAACACATAATACTGAAAATGAAGGATAAATGTTAAGGTAGAGATATAATTAAAGGAATTATATGATTTTCGTGCAGTTCTAGTACTTCTGGAGGCTATTTAGAAATATTCATGTCCTAAATCGACCATTAGGAAATTGTGATTTTTAGTTCAAGCATAGATATGTCATAAATCTTTCTTGAATCTAAAAGAGTTAACTTAAAGTTTCTAAATTTACCAAGCACAGAATGCTGATTAGCATAGAGATATGACAAATAAAGTTTAAATTGATGATTCATTGATACTTTATAACTTGTAATTGAGTCTTGCAATGTTTGCAGGTAAATAAGTTAAAAGTGCGGTTTTAGCCAAATTAGTTTAATATTTTGGTTAAAAAAAAATACAACTTTCTAAATAGGTCAATAGATCAATTTTTGACGTTTTATCCAAGTCGAGGGCAAAAACTCAAAACCTGTTCATCAAAAATACTCAAATTCAAACTTGACTGGGATGTTATCAATATTAAGGATCACAGGAAGTTTTATAAAAATCAGATACCAGGGCTTGCCAGACAAGGTAACATACGCCCACTGGCAGCAGTCAGAAATGATAATATTTTCATTAACGATAATACAAATATGTAGAATTCATATGATCAGTTTCATAAAATTGGTTGAAAACTGCATCTATTGTGCTCATGAACAAATAATGACACAAGTCAAGGGCAATAACTCAAAAACTGTTTATACAATTATTGCCAAAATCGAACTGGACCGAGATCTCATTTATATATATGTCATTATCAAGTTTCATAACGGTCTTATAATTATTGTAACTTCTGTCGTTGTTACAAGTCAAATTTGATGCATTTTGGCAAAGTCAAGGGAAATAACTCAAAAACCGTTTATCCAAATATTGCCAAAATCGAACTTGACCAAGATCTCATTAATATATACCTGCTTATCAAGTTTCATTAAGATCGGAAAATAATTGTAGCCTCTAGAGTGGATACAATTCAAATTTGACGCGTTTTGACCGAGTCAAGGGCAATAACTCAAAAACTGTTTATACGATTATTGCCAAAATTGAACTTGACCAAGATCTCATTAATATATACCTACTTATTAAGTTTCATTAAGATCGGATAATTATTGATGCCTTTATCGTGGATACAAGTCCTATTTGACGCGTTTTGACCAAAATTGAACTTGACAGAGATCTCATTAATATATACCTACTTATTAAGTTTCATTAAGGGTATTGATTGGGCTAGCGTTCGAGAAAAAAAAACACGAGATGGAAGTTTTGCGAATTACTTATTATTTTTGGTCTCAGATTGTAGATAATTATTATTACTTTATTTGTAAACTATATAGAATGAAAAAAAACGAAAAGAAATTAGGTATTTCGTTAGTTTTGGCTAAAAAAATTAGGAAAAAGTAGCAAAATGTGTCCCGGTTGATACAAGATTTCTCAGCCATTTTTTATTGGAAAATTACGATCTTGGTTTTGATTGAAAGCTTATTCAATAAGGATGAAACGTACAGAGAGTTTTTTCGAAAATTTTAATCAGTTTGGCCCCTGGAAAATGTTTGCCGTACCTACGTGTAAATTTTCGTATTTCCATGGTAACCACCAAAATAATAAATTTTTTTTGGAAAATCGCTCTGTACGTTTCTCGGCAATGTAATTGTCTACATTTATGCCAAGTTTGATGTAGATTGATCCATTCACATTTTTTAAAACTTGTATCAAAGGTTTGAAATGTCCAATTTTTATGACATGTTTGAAAGGGCTGTCAACTCATTAAAAAAAATCTGATTGACATGAAATCAACCTTAAACTATCGAGAAGGTCCCCAAATCATCAACAAATGCACAACAAGTCTCAAGAAATCATTATTTCATATACTTATTCCATTTTTTCATAACGTCAAATAGCCCAATTAACACCCTTAAGATCGGATAATTATTGATGCCTCTATCGTGGATACAAGTCCTATTTGACGCGTTTGACCAAAATTGAACTTGACAGAGATCTCATTAATATATACCTACTTATTAAGTTTCATTAAGATCGGATAATTATTGATGCCTCTATCGTGGATACAAGTCCTATTTGACGCGTTTTGACCAAGTCAAGGGCAATAACTAAAAAAACGTTCATCCGATTATTGCCAAAATCGAACTTGACCGAGATCTCATTAGTATATACCTACTTATTACGTTTCATTAAGATCGGATAATAATTGAGGCCTCTTCAGTGGATACAAGGCATATTTGACGCGTTTTGACCAAGTCAAGGGCAATAACTCAAAAACCATTCATCCGATTATTGCCAAAGTCGAACTTGACCGAGATCTCATTAATATATGCATGCTTACCAAGTTTCATTAAGATCTGACAATAATTGTAACCTCTATTGTGGATACAACAAATGTGAACGGACGGACCGACGGACAGACGGACGGATGGACAGGGGCGACGGCAATATACGTCCACATTTCCATGTGCAAAATCAAACTAATAATAATAGTTGAACATCCAAACCAGTCATGAAGAAGATAATGGTGATCACAGTTTATTTCTGATGTTAGGTTGTCGAGGATCATAAGTAGTAACCCAAGGAATAATTTTCTTGTCATTGTCGTTTTTGTTATCAGAAATATGGCTAACGATAGTACATTATTAGACACCAGTGAAAGAATGAAGAAAGTATTGAAAGATAGTAAGATCATCATGGCTGAAAGAAGAAACAAAACTATTGGTGACATCCTTCGAGCTAATAAATTACGGAATGACAGTATAACTAATACAGAAACTTGGGGATGTACACCATGTTTAAGACGAAGACCTCCTTGTAAAGCGTGTGACACCATCAACATTACTAATACCGTGACAAGCAAAGACTCAAAAGTATTTTACATAAAAGACTCTGTTAATTGTTCATCCAATTTTGTAATTTATTGTTTAACTTGTTCAGAATGTGGAATTCAATATGTAGGACAAACTATAACATCATTTAGTGTAAGACTTAACAAACACCGTTCTAATATTAAATTAAAGAAAGAGGGAAAAGCACCTAGAGTGTCGCCACATTTTAATATGCCAGGTCATTCTTTTACATGGACTATTCTCCAGAAAATTTACCATGAGAACAAAATTAGATTAGATATGGCTGAATCATTTTGGATTCATAGACTTAATACTGTATGGCCCAATGGCTTAAATGAACAAAATCCTGATAATCTCAAAAACTTTTCAAAGTAAAAAATCTTTTTTAGATCAATACTCCCTTTAAATTATTTTGGCTTTTACTTTTACTTTAATTATAGCTAGAATTTTTGTTAGGAGTGTTGTTGGGTAGGACCTCTGATGTCATTAGCTTGATGACGTCATAATTTTTATGACTTTATCTTAATTTATCTCTTTATTTTGTATTTTAGTCCTCCCTGAGGAAGCTCTATTTTATTAGAGCGAAACGTTGGATTTTAAATGGTTTAATATGACAAGTGTTTTTTTATTTTGTATTGGACACATTTCCATGTGGGCGTATAAAAAACTGTAGTCTCTATAATGTTGATGGAAGGACCGACAGGAGCTACTTCAATATACAACCACATATTCATGCTGGCGTATAAAAACTGCATGCTGTGAAAATTGCTAATAGATTAGTCTCAAAACTAATGGTAGACCTACCCATATTATCAGCAATGGCATCAAAAGGTGTCGACTGGGTAGTCTCCATACTTTTGGTTAGTGTTTCAATATAGTTCTCAAACTGGTTGACTAATTCTCCAGCTCCTCCTGTTACTGAGTTCACTCTATCCCATATAACTTCATATTCTAATTTAGTAATATTACTTACAGCTATCAACATTCTCTGTAAATATCAAATAATAATAACAACAATTTCTTTTATTACATACATGTGTAATACTTTGACAGCAAGACAGGAAATGTAATAATTGAATTAAATCAAAACTTACATTGAACACGGTCAGTCAGAACAATTTTCTTCTACTGACTCCCAGATGACGCCATCTCGCTTTGAGTTATTCAAGTAGTAGAGCAAGTTTCATATAACGCAATTGATAACGTATAAGCATTAAATTTTATTTAGAAAAATGTCTTAACACTTAAAGTGTATGAAATCTATAAACAATACAGTTGTTATGACTGTTTTTTGACAGCTAAAATAGCACACACATACAGTTATTCATTTAATCTATTTATAGCCAAAAGCTTCTATTTATAGCGTTGAAAATCCCCTTTAATAGCTGTGATCTCAATCACTCAGGCATTTGGTAATTTCTCAGTAAAAAAAATTACCTCAATTGTACAATGTGTGTTGTATGATTTAGTGAATTTGATAACCTATAATTCAATTAAAACAATCAACAATCCTTTATGTAGAAGATGGTAACATACGCCCACTTCAGCAAATTTGAATATTCCAAGTTGATTGCACCATCATCACACTTATCTGAGCTGATATTTAGATGAATAAAGTCATATGAAAACTCTAGCTTCTATCGTATATTTCAATGTTTTTTTCACTAAGTCAACGGCAATAACTCATAAACCGACGACTGGAAAGGCGCAATTTTCGAACTTTTCCGAGTTATTATCAAGATGAATATACATACCCAGTTTCATTCAAATTGGATAAAAACTCTAGCTTTTATCGTGACACAAGTTAATTTTAATGTTTTCTCACTAAGTCAAGGACAATAACTCATAAACGCACCATTTTCGAACTCATTCGAGATATTATCAAGATAAACACATACAAAGTTTCATTCAATTCGGATGAAAACTCTAGCTTCTATCGCATACACAAGATAATTTCAACGTTTTTTCACTTAGTCAAGGGCAATAACTCATAAACCGACAACTGGAAGCACACCATTTTCAAACTCATCCGAGATATTATCAAGATGAATACACATACCAAGTTTCATTCAAATCGAACAAAAACTCTATCACGTAAACAAGAAATTGTTGACAGACGGACGGACAGGGGCGACTATACGTTTACATTTTCATGTGTAGTCTCTAAACAGTGAAGCAATAAACATCTTTAAAAACAAAATTACTGAGAAGAATTATGGAAATTGTTTGGAAACATTTGAAATAGCTCTGATTCTTAGTATGACTTTACTGGTCGTATATTCTGCTAAGAGACCACCTTCAGTAAGGGACCGTTTTGTATTTTTCCCTTGAGCGGTCATTTAATGCAGTTTCTACTGTATGTTCAAATAATTTTTATTAGCTTTTGATTCCGAGACACAGCGGTTTGAAGTCACGGCAGTCGGCCATTGACATTCTTCTATCTCAACTTGACTCAAGCCAACTTAGTTTAGAAATCATTTACTTCAATTGGTTCCCAAGTTGAAGTTGGTATTTGAACACAATCGGCACTCAAAAACCATAATAGAAATAATATATGGAGATATAATTTAAAAAATAGCAATGGCCATTGTAATACGCCCACTTTTCTAATGGCAGCCAATTAGTCTGGGAGGTTGACTAGAGTTGTCAGTAAATGAAAGATTCATTTTACAGGAGTTTGTTTTCTTTAATTTATGGACTTAAAAATGTTAAGTTTCATTGTGATAAGTCACTGAAATATGAACAAAACAAGGGCAATAACTCATGTAATAAAAAGTTTTCGATTTAACTGATTTTCAATAGGCTTAATACTAAATTGATTAAGAACACTCACAGTAAGTTTCATCAAAATCCATCAAATCACCAGCACCCTATATTATGTTCACAACTTTGAGAGAGTAACGTGCTAAAACAATTAACGCATTTTAAAGAACAAGGGCAATAGCTCACAAAATATCTTTCTATGGTTCAGATTTTTTTCCATATGGTTTATCAAGGACAATACAAACACTCATACCAAGTTTCATTAAAATCCATCAAGAAACAAGCTCTCTATTGTGTTCACAACATATTTTCAAAACCAAGAGCAATAACCCATCAAATATTTTTTGAATTGTCTGATTTTCAATAGGCTTCTCCCTTGGATAATTACAAACACTCACAAGTTTTATCAAAATTCATCAAGAAACTAGCTCTCTATCATGTTCCCATACTTTGAGAGTGTTACTGGTTATAAAATTAACACATTTTAAAGAACAAGGGCAATAACTCATAAAATATTGATCAATGTTTCTGATTTTCAATAGGGTTAATCCCAAGGTCATGACAAACACTCACACCAAGTTTCATCAAAATCCATGAAGAAACCAGCTCTCTATTGTGTTCACAACAATTGTGGACGGATGAACAGACAGAGGCAACTACAATATACACCCACATTTATGTGTGGGCGTATAAAAATTGATTGATATTTGTCATAGGCTTAGTCCAAACATGATAGATAATGTAAACAATATCATGTGGCTGATCTCGGTAGGGCACAACTGACGTAATTTCTGAACCATGACAGAAACTTTTTGCATATATTTGAGAGCATTTTTAAAAGGTTTTTTTACTATATTCTCTTGTCGTTAAATCATTAACACTACTGTTTACTGACCTGAATAAATGTACTATGTTGTTCACTGGTAAGATTCAATCCTTGTAGTTTATTTTCATATAGTAGAACCTCTCGAATAACATTGTAAGCCATGATAATATCACCACCAAATATGTGATATGTTGTATTGGTAGCTTCCACTAGTCTGTCTATACTATTTTTGGCCATGTATGTATTGGATATCTTAGATTTAAACTGAAATAAATATTAAAATGGTAAAATACTAACAAGAAAAGAACTGATATATATGCCGAGTTAACCCTTGGGCTAAAACAAATTTTGTAGTGTAGGGTCATTTTCAAACAATACCCTTAATGTGGGGTTCCCACTAGCATGCAATCTCTTACACATGTCAGGATTGGCCTTTCGTAGCTGGTCGTAGAATTTTTCTGAAATTTAAAGATTGTGATAAGAGCCCATATGTTCTGAGTACATGTTCTGGAAATAATTGTTCACGATTTGTCAAATTTAGGTATTACAGTCTGATGTTTGGTTCAGATACGATCACATACATTCCAATAGGACTGTTACGATTGAGTCTACCTAATTCTTGCAGATACATGCAGTATAATTGATCAAAAACTTATTGGCTTTGATACAAATAATTGCAATTGTGGAGGCGATTTGTTTCACGATTATGATAGAGGATGATCACAATTTGGGCTACGACTAAACCTGGAGGGCACCATATATATAGATCCTGATTATAAATTAACTAATTTTTTAAGTGAACTTTAAGTTACATTCCCACTATTCTTAACTCAATAAAAAAGCTTAGTTATAACCGTGACCTAATCTTGGTGACCCTCTCAGAACTTTTCAAATCTTATGTATTAACGAAAGAAAATTTTTGATCAGTTCAAATGTTTTTTACGACCAACAACGACTAACAATTGGTCATACATACGGAATTTATAATTGTATCTTAATTGGAGATCAGAACATGAGACCCATTATTTAAAAGATAGCTTGCCAGGCAAGGTAACATATGCCCACTTCAACAAATTTGAATATTCCAAGTTGATTGTACCATCATCGTACTTATCTGAGCTGATATTTAGATGAATCAAATCCAATGAAAACTCTAGACTTTATAAAAACTGACATTTGGAATCACACCAATTTCGAACATATCCAAGGTATTATTAAAATGAATACACATACTAAGTTTCATTCAAATCAGATGAAAAGTTAATTTTTAGTCTTTTTCACTAAGTCAAGGGCAATAACTCATAAACCGACAACTGGAATCTAACCAATTTCGGACTGATTTGAGAAATTATCAAGATGAATACACATACCAATAGGCCAAGTTTTAACGACAATTTTCATGCCCCTTTTGATCCAGGGAAAACTTGACTAAAAAATCAAAAGATAAATCAATAGTTCATTACATTCTAGTAATTGTGACACTAAGTTCCTAGATAAATACCCTGCTGTTTTGGCACGGTCGATTTTCTGTGCTGTGCACGCAATTTTACATCAGAAGCTTACAAAAACCAGGGCGTAATTTGTTTTTTGCGTAGGGATATTGTCACATGTGCCGGTCTGACCAATCAACCCCCAGCCCCCATGGATAGCGATAGAATGAGTGATATTGTGAAGAAAAAAACCCCCAAAACACCTGAAAATGCCTCATGCAATTAAAAACAACATCAAACGAAGGAGCACAAGCTTTTACGTAAGTCAGTCAGGATAATATTAGATCCAATGGTGTTGAATAGTTGAAATTAGATGATGACAAATGGGCGATGAATGACATTATTTTAGAATCAAAAGTAAGGAGGAGTTACATGATGACGATCTTGTCGATAAAGATTAAGAAGTTTTTCATCCCCTGTGTATAAATAAACAGTATAAATGATATAAGGATATATTGGTTCAGACTGAAACTGACCAGAGCTTGCCAGGCAAGGTAACATACGCCCACTGGCAGCTGTCGGAAATGATCATATTTTAATTAATGATAATACAAACTTTATTATATCAAAAAGTCAAGGGCAATAAATCAATAACTGTTCATCAAAAATGCATCAAGTTAGAACTTGTCTGAGATCTTATCAATTGCAATGATCACACCAAGTTGGATTAAAATGAAAACTGAAGCTTCTATTGCATCAACGTATAGTTTTTGACGCTTTTTATCAAAGACACAAAGTCAAGGGCAATAACTCAACAAAACTACGTCAAATTCAAACTTGATTGAGATCTTATTAATCTTAAGGAGCATACCAAGTTTCATCAAAATCACACGAAAAATGTAGTTTCTAGAGTGCTCACAAACTAAATTTGACGCGTATTTACAAACTAATGTTTTTAACTAATGTTTTTCTGTCTTTAAGGGTATTGATTGGGCTAGCGTTCGAGAAAAAAAAGAAAGATGGAATTTATGCGAATTCTTATTATTTTTGGGCTCAGATTGTAGATAATTATTATTACTTTATTTGTAAACTATATAGAATGAAAAAAAAAACGACAAGGTATTTCGTTAGTTTTTGCTAAAAAATTAGGAAGATAGCTTGCCAGGCAAGGTAATATACGCCCACTGGAGGCTTTGTTTCATAAAGAACATTCGGCAGAAAACAGCAACCATCACAACTATGAAATATTCAACCAGTAGTCATAGGCCTACATTTCGTACAGAACTTGAATTAAGTGTTGTCTAAATATTTTTTTTTCTCGATTTCATCAAGGGTTCAGCATTCATCAGGTTTAGTCAAAATCCTTTTGCCTTGTAGAGTGTTTCTGAGCTTAAAACTGAATGTATTTCAAAGAAGAAGGCCATTAACTCATATCAAATATTTTTTGATTATCGATAGGGATTATCGTGTGATAATAAACTATTTCAATACGTTTCTTTCAAATCGTTGTGCCTTCTAGAGTGTCAACAAGCTATATATCAAAAGCGTTTTAAAGAACAAGGGCAATAATTCATATTTTATATTTTCAGAATTTTATTGATTTTAAATAGGGTTCATTCTTGGGTGATAATAAGTAATTTCAGCAAGTTTTGTCAAAATCTGTAAAGAATTGTGACATGTAGAGTGTTAACAAGCTAGAAATCGAACGCGTTTTTAACAACAAGGGCAATAATTCATATTAAATATTTTGCGATACTTTTGATTTTAAATAGGGTTCATCCTTGGGTGATAATAAACAATTTCAGCAAGTTTCGTCAAATTCCGTAAAGAATTGTGACTTGTAGAGTGTTAACAAGCTAAAAATCGAACGCGTTTTAAAGAACAAGGGCAATAATTCATATTAAATATTTTCCGATTCTTTTGATTTTGAATAGGGTTCATCCTTGGGTGATAATAAACAATTTCAGAAAGTTTCGTCAAAATCCGTAAAGAATTGTGACTTGTAGAGTGTTAACAAGCTAAAAATTGAACGCGTTTTAAAGAACAAGGGCAATAATTCATATTAAATATTTTCCGATTCTTTTGATTTTGAATAGGGTTCATCCTTGGGTGATAATAAACAATTTCAGAAAGTTTCGTCAAAATCCGTAAAGAATTGTGACTTGTAGAGTGTTAACAAGCTAAAAATTGAACACGTTTTAAAGAACAAGGGCAATAATTCATATCAAATATTTTCCGATTCTTTTGATTTTAAATAGGGTTCATCCTTGGGTGATAATAAACAATTTCAGAAGGTTTCGTCAAAATCCGTAAAGAATTGTCACTTGTAGAGTGTTAAAGAGCAATTGTGGACGGACGGACGGACGGACCGCCGGACCGCCAAACCGACGGACATGGGTGACGGCAATATACGCTCCACATTTCATGTGGGCGTATAAAAAAGTAGAAAAATGTGTCTCGGTTGGTACAAGATTTCTCAGCCATTTTTTATTGGAAAATTACGATCTTTGTCTTGATAGAAAGCTTATTCAATAAGGAAGAAACGTAAAGAGAGTTTTTTCGAAAATTCTAATTAGTTTGGCCCCTGGAAAATGTTTGCCATACCTACAAGTAAATTTTCATATTTCCATGGTAACCACAAAAATAATATTTTTTTTTGGAAAATCGCTCTGTACGTTTCTTGGCAATGTAATTTTCTACATTTATGCCAAGTTTGATGTAGATTGATCCATTCACATTTTTTTAAACTTGTATCAAAGGTTTGAAATGTCCAATTTTTATGACATGTTTGAAAGGGCTGTCAACTCATTAAAAAAAATCTGATTGACATGAAATCAACCTTAAACTATCGAGAAGGAACCCAAATCCTCAGCAAATGCACAACAAGTCTCAAAAAATCATTATTTCATATACTTATTCCATTTTTTCATGATGCGAAATAGCCTAAGTAGCACCCTTAATAAGCTGAATTGCTTCTTAGACAACCTCAATTATAACTTTACTATTTTGGGATGCGCAAAGTGAAGGGCAATAACTTAAAAACCGTCATAATAATCGTAATAACGTCAAATTTGAACTTGTCCAAGATCTCGTGAATACCAATCACACCAAATTTCAATCAAATCAGATGAAAACCATTCATAGAAATATCGTACTATGTAAAAGTTTGGTAATTTTCAAAGTTAAATTTAAGTAAGATAATGATGCTGTTTTCCTTCTTGCTTTCAGCTCTGAATATCTATGTATTCTGTGAGGGGCCAATATCGAAGGACTCGATTAAAGTCGATTCAAGGGCCAGACTCATGACCCGGACTCAGTTATATCTAAGACCCAGGTATTTTTGAAACCCCAAATTTGGCTTCATAAAATGATGATCGTTTAATAGCCTAAACTAATGAAGATGCAGTGGGTCCAAAGGTTTAAGGAGTGTTCAAAAAAGTAAAAGACATACAAACAATTTTTAACTAAAAATGGACCAGTAAAAAACTTTGCGGTACAAGGGAAATAAAGCATATCAAATATTTTGCAATAATTGTGATTGTCAACAGGGTTCATTCTTGGTAACATACTTTTTAAGCAGTTAAAATCGGTGAACAATTGTATACTCTCGAGTGTTTACGAGCAAGTGTAAATGGGTGGACTGAGGGACTGGGGGGATGCATATACACTGTAAATGACATACATAAGCTAATCTTGATCACAAATCTTTCAAGTGAATAATATATTACATGAATTTGATTGTTGATCAAAAAAGTCATAAAGGTACATACCAACGATGATAGTCTGGTGAAATTCTCATTGGTGCAATTAAATAAGTCTGGTTCTTGCCAACCCTCTTCTTTATCACATGTTTCACCTTCTTCACAAACATAACATTCTCGCTTAGCATCACCTTCAATCAGAAAATGTCAATTTTGGACGCTTTTTTTTAAATTCTCTTGATATTTGGGACTTTTTTTTTTTTCGATTTTTCCACAGGGCACACAGCCAAGGTTTCAACTGTTTCATGAACAATTCTACATATGTTGACCTTCCATAGTGGAAACCGGGTTACAAAAGTGCAAGTTGCACATTGCAACATTGGCGATGGCCATCTTAATACGCCCACTTTTATAACTGGTTCTCAATAGGGTTTATCCCAAGGTCAATGCAAATCCATCAAGAAACCAGCTCTTTATCCTAACCACAAAATATTTTCAAAAGCAAGGGCAATAACCTAAAAAATATTTTTAGCGAATAGTCTGATTTTCGATAGGGTTTATCCTTGGGTGATTTTGAACTTTCACAGCAATTTTCATCAAGATCCCTTAAGAAACCAGCTCTCTATTGTGTCTACAACAATTGTGGACAGACAGATGGACGGACAGACGGGGGCGATGGCTATATACGCCCACATTGATGTGTGGGCGTATAAAAACAGGTTATTAAACTACATTTTAGGAATCTGTGAGTAAATTTTGATGGTACTGTAGTTGAAACATTTCATATTTTCGAAAATTTGTAGCATACACACTTTTTGGCCATATTTCGAATTTTGAAAACTATTTTTCAGTTTTTTTGGGATTAATATGAAATTTTAACATGAAACAAGTCACTAATGTAAAATATAAATAAAAATAGCGATGCCCCATCGTAATACGCCCACTTTTGTAATGGCAGCAAAGTCGTCCGGGAGGTCGACAAGAACTATCAGTAAATGAAACATTTGTCGAAAACCGTGCCATCAAGAATGTTTATAAAATTGAACGATTTTTGAGTGTTTACAACTACAAGTTAACATGGGCAATAACCCATGAAATATTTTTGGATTCTTCTAATTTTCAATAGGGTTCATCCTTGGGTGATTATGAACAATCATACCAAGTTTCGTCAAAATCCATGCATCAAGAAACAAGCTCTCTATCGTGTCCACAACTAAATCTAAAAAAAGCAAGGGCAATAACCAGTCTAATTAAAATCAGACCCTAATTTCGTTTGTTCGTTTTTTTTTTAAATCCGGTTTTTTAACCATTACATTAGGGTCTGAGAACCAGGCGCGGCAACAGCCGTTCACGTTAACTTTGACCTTACCTTGATAAACATGACCTGATAAACTAGTCTACAGCACTTAGGAATCCTAGAATGCACCTATTGTTCGCGAACAAAATCCCAGCGCGGGAGAGGGCAAAGATCTGATTGGTTAAAACAAAGGTCATTAAGGTTAGGTCAAAGTTAACGTGAACGGCTGTTGCCGCGCCTGGTTCTCAGACCCTAATGTAGTGGTTAAAAAACCGGATTAAAAAAAAAAACGAACGAACGAAATTAGGGTCTGATTTTAATTAGACTGGGGCAATAACCCATGAAATATTAGTCGCTTCGTCAGATTTTTAATAGGCTTAATCCTTGGGTGATTATTAAAACTCACAGCAAGTTTCATCAAAATACACCAAGAAACCAGTTGTCTATCGTGTCCACAACTTTGAGAGTGTAACGGGCTGAAAAATTAATGTGTTTTATAAGTCAAGGGCAATAACTCATAAAATATTTTGTTGTCGTTTCTGATTTTCAATAAGGTTTATCCCAAGGTTAATACAAACAATCATACCAAGATTCATCAAAATCCATCAAGAAACCAGCTCTCTATCGTGTCCACAACATATTTTCAAAAGCAAGGGCAATAACCCAAGAAATATTTTTGGATTCGTCTGATTTTCAATAGGATTCATCCTTGGGTGATAACAAACACTCACAGTAAGTATCATCAAACTCCATTAAGAAACCAGCTCTCTATCGTGTCCACAACTTTGTTAACGGCTGAAAAATTAACGCGTTTTAAAGAACAAGGGCAATAACTCATCAAATATGTTTCGATGTTTCTGATTTTCAATAGGGTTTAACCCAAGGTCAATACAAACACTCATACCAAGTTTCATCAAAATCCATCAAGAAACCAGCTCTCTATGGTGTCCACAACATATTTTCAAAAGCAAGGGCAATAACCCATGAAATATTTTTCGATTCGTCTGATTTTCAATAGGATTCATCCTTGGGTGATAACAAACACTCACAGCAAGTATCATCAAACTCCATTAAGAAACCAGCTCTCTATCGAGTCCACAACTTTGTTAACGGCTGAAAAATTAACGCGTTTTAAAGAACAAGGGCAATAACTCATCAAATATGTTTCGATGTTTCTGATTTTCAATAGGGTTTAACCCAAGGTCAATACAAACACTCATACCAAGTTTCATCAAAATCCATCAAGAAACCAGCTCTCTATGGTGTCCACAACATATTTTCAAAAGCAAGGGCAATAACCCATGAAATATTTTTCGATTCGTCTGATTTTCAATAGGGTTCATCCTTGGGTGATAACAAACACTCACAGCAAGTTTCATCAAACTCCATTAAGAAACCAGCTCTCTATCGTGTCCACAACTTTGTTAACGGCTGAAAAATTAACGCGTTTTAAAGAACAAGGGCAATAACTCATCAAATATTTTTCGATGTTTCTGATTTTCAATATGGTTTAACCCAAGGTCAATACAAACACTCATACCAAGTTTCATCAAAATCCATCGAGAAACCAGCTCTCTATCGTGTCCACAACATATTTTCAAAAGCAAGGGCAATAACCCATGAAATATTTTTCGATTTGTCTGATTTTCAATAGGGTTCATCATTGGGTGTTTATGAACACTCACAGCAAGTTTCATCAAAATCCATCAAGAAACCAGCTCTCTATCGTGTCCACAACAATTGTGGACAGACAGACAGACAGACAGACAGATAGACAGGGGCGACTACAATATACGCCCACATTAATGCGTATAAAAGACATACTCAAAATTTTTGCATCACCGGTTACAGAAATATAACACCAGTTTTTTTAACAGAATCGTATTAAAAGAAGACAAACTTAAAACAATACCACCTCTTAGAATAAACAAAAAAATTTAAAAAGTATATATTCATCACCGGTGTCCAAAGTATACAAACAGAATCAAATAAACCCATAAACTATGTTATTTGCCATACAATTACAGGTTATAATTGAAAGATAGTGGACCACAGCCATATACGCCCACCACGGCATGCAAAGTTAAATCGAAAAAGTTTTATCAGAAGTAAACTAAACTTTCTCAAACCTTTTGATTCAGGTCCAATAACATCCATTTTAAATTTCATCAAAATCAGTTGAAAACTAAGAGAGTAACAGCATATTCAAAATTTTGAGGAAACGGTCAAAAATAGCTCAAATTTGAACTTGATCTACGTTTTATAAATATGTATACACATATTAAATTTCATTTACTTACTGTATGGAGGTTAACAGGCGATAACTCCTCAAAACTGATGTAAGAGGCCTAAATTAAATTATACCTTAATTTCATTAACACTGCAATCATAGGTAAGAGGCCTAAATCCATCCATCAAAAAATCTAGTTTTTAGAGCATATACAAGCAAATGTTAACGTATGGACAGACAGGGGTGACGACAATATACTTCCACATAGTGAGATGTGGGCGTATAAAAACGCTTAAAATTTGGGTAAGAGTTTTTCAATTACTGAATGGAAAACACAGTTTTCTGGTTTATCAGACTATTAAGGTAATCTGTTGTATAGTTCTGCCACCAGGTAAGTTCTATTGTCCAAGCTTGAAAATTTAGATTTTTTGTTCATACTAAGAGGTTGTATTCCTTTAATGATAATCATTTCTTTAACCATCTTTTTAATTATTTATCATATAAATATATCTCAACCTCAAACATTTACTGTTTACTTTTGACTTTTTACATAATTCACATGCATGTGACCTTGTCAACCTAGACTCAATGTCACGGGAACAAAAATAACAAATCATGGTTAATTTCAAAATTTGTTTAAATCTATAAAGAGAACAAATGAAATCTCAATTGAAGACATTGAAAAATTCCATGTTAGTCTAAGTGAGGTAGAGACGTGAAATTTGCTTTTTTAACACGCGATATTTTGGTGTCTGCGTTCTGCCAACATCAAGTTTTTAAGTCAACAAGGTGCACATTATACGAGTCTAGGATAATCCCCCTGGTTAATTGCCCCCCCCCCCCCACCCCCCCCCCCCCCCCCCAGGATGATTGCAGTGTTTATGAAATTAAGGTATAATTTAATCTAAACAAAAATAAAGTACATTAAATTCATGGCTTGATGAACAAGTACATGATGCTGATTGTACAGTGTCTTTGGAACAGTTCTGAAGTTCCGAATACTTGGAGATTTTTTTTATTATATATGGTGGGAATCCTTAGAAAAGCAACCTTGAAAGTTGGCAAACAGATGGAAATTGTTTGACCCAAGAATTGTCTTGAGATCACCAGTATTAAATAATGTCATTTTTTTTTAGGCATCATAAGGGATGTTTTATTATCCATGTTATTGTCTGGGGGGTAATTAGTCGGGGGTAATTATCCGGAGGGCAATTGTCTGAGGTGGATTTGTCCTGATACCTATTAGATATGGGTAAATGGATTTTTCCAGGGACATTTTAGGATACACCTGATAAAAGAAATGAAATGAAATGAATGGAGTTTTACGTCCTACTTTCTGCACCTATATGGGCTAATTGAGGACGGGCAAACGCCATGCAGTGTGCAATGAGGGAAATTTTGCCAGGACAGCGGCATTAGCCTGCTCTTATTTTCGATTTCCAACTGTCGAGGGATCTTTAACGTGCACAGCCAATAGCACACGAGGCCTCGGTTTATTGTCCCATCCGAACGACTAGACGCTTTTCCATGTCAGCCCCTCCGACCTGCATCACTGACAAGGGGAAACCGGGTTGAAAAATCCGAAGGTATCATCTCGACCCATGCCGGGATTGAACCCTGGACCTCCAGGTTAGCGAGCAAGCGTCTAACTCACTGAGCCACCGCGGCTCCACCTGATAAAAGAAGAATAATGAAACTTACCATTAGCATCAAAAGGACAATATTGAACAGCTTCAACACCATATTCTGTTCTATCCCACCATACATCAGAAGCACGATTTCTAGGACAAACATTATATTTTACTGAAAAATAATCACATACAGATGTTTTTAGAACAGGCAAAGTAAAATACACCCACTGGCAGCTTTGTTTGAAAAAGAAGTTTCTTCAAAATCTGTGCATGGTTGTGTGTTTAGGAGTCAAATGTAAAAGGCAATATGAAGATCATTGGCAAAGATAGCTTTCCAGGTAATATACGCCCACAGGAAGCTTTGATTTTAAACAAAATATTTGACAGTTACAACCATCAGCCATACACCTTTATTAATCTTTTTCGAGTTTCCTCAAAATCCATTAGGAATTGTGCCTATTAGAGCTAAAAATTAACCGCGTTTTCAAAACAAGGGCACTAAGTTATAGTAACAAATTTTCAATTTTCAATTGGGTTCATCCTTGGGAGATTTTTAACACTCACTAAGTTTCTTCAAAATGCTTAAAGAATTGTGACCTGTAAGGTGTTTAAAAATTGAGCGTGTTTTAAGAACAAAAGCCATAATTCATAGGAAATATTTTTTGATTTGGCTGATTTTGAATAGACATCCTTGGCTGAAGACAAACATTCACACTAAGTTTCATCAACAATTGTAACTTGTAGAGTGTTAACAAGCTAAAAATTTAACACATTTTCAACAACAAGGGCAATAATTCATAGTAAATATTTTTCGATTTTGCTGATTTTCAATAGGATTTAATCTTGGGTGATAATAAACATTACCAGTAAGTTTCGTCAAAATCCGCGAAGAATTGTGCCATGCATAGTGTTTACGAGCAATTGTGGACAGACGGATGGACGGACGCAGATGACGACATGTGGGCGTATAAAAAAGTAGTATTTTTTATAAATTTTAGGGTTGCTGGACAGCCTGAAATAAATAAATCATGCCAGGCAAAGTAACATATGACATAACCATGGAATGTTCAACATCTAATCATAACTGTGTTTACTCCTGGAAAATTGATCCATGATCTTTCCTAGTGGTACTGACAACATTCTTCAGATGTAAAAACTATAGATTCTTATGTTATTATAAAGAAATATGAGCAACCTACAAACATTATATATTATGTCTACATAACAAAATAGTGCTCACACAAATGGTGATTTTTACCATTCGACTATTTGACAGTATCATTCGATTTGCATTCGAATATTCGACAATATTTCGCATAAAAAAAATCGCATTGAAAAAACGGCTATTTACAACTGAAATTCTCTGTATTCCCAGCTGCTATACGGACTTAAAACTGTAAACAACTCATTGGGGAAATATATGAGGTCTTTACCAAGATTATTTACATTTTTGTAGCATCTGAGCCATAATTGTCAATGAATAATCCATTAAATTTTTCAATTAATATCCTATCGTAATGAAAGAAAATAAACACAGAAAAAAGATCATCGAATGTTAATTAATCTGATTGGACAACAAGGATAGCTATTTATAACAGCTAATCAATTAACAATATTTTTCTACTTTCGTTTTGACATGCTGGATGAGATGGTCAAAGGTAAAAAATGTGTTCAGATTCCGCGTGCTAATCATAACATCAGGCGGTGCCATTTAACATGATTCTACACAATATACCCGGCGGATCTATGTTTCAAATTCAACATCTTATTAAACATTCGATGATATAGGGCCTACATATCAAAGCATGTTTACATTTCATAATCATCTTTTATAACATTATAAAACTGATTACTACTGTTTTTATAAATGGTATTACGAAATGATAATTAGGCCTATGAAATTCGGGAACAAACAACCTTGTTCGATGTGTGTCAACACCGTTCAATTTGAGCTATCGGCTTTCTGTCATTTTTCGCTGACCTACCGGGATTTTTTAATGATAAAAGTTGAATTTTTAAACGGAAATTTGTACTTTGCAGAGATCTTGCCAGTTGTCTTGGTGTTTGGTTTATGTTTAGAACAGTATTTCAAACTGCTCTGTTCTTGTTTTTACATTAGCCGCCATTTTAGTTTGACACAGGAGCATTTGATAGCGCAATGTTATAACTTTAAACAAATTCATCAAGTTAGTTATTGGATATGCGAATAATCGAATGGTAAAATCCAATTCGAATATTTGCCAAAATGGATTTGAATTTTGATATTCGTGTGAGCACTATAACAAAAGGTGAAAGTAAACAAAGTGTTCCCTCTGATGAATCAGATAAAGTGAGTAAAAATTAACAGAATGTTCATAAGATGGTCTATCCTTATTTTGATGATGATTGTTTATAAACAAACTGTGCATACCATTACAACCATTGGTTTCAACTTCAGCAAATCTACTTGAACATTGATCACATCTTCTACCTATCACACCATCACGACATTCACATTGGCCTGTTACAGTGTTACATGTAAGACTTCTTGATCCTCTTTCATAACAATCACAAGGACTACATCTATTCTCTCCATGGCGACGAAAGTGGTTTTTCTTAAATGAAAATTATAATCATATTTTTTATGCAGCTTATAAAACAAGAAACTATATCAGATTTTCATGAAAAAAATACGAGATCTACTACGCTAGCAGTAAATTTAAAAGATAGGGGACCACATATACGACCACCAAGACATGCGGATGGTAAAACGAAAAAGCCTTAAATTTAGTCAGAAGTAAACTAAATTTTCTCAAACCTATCAATTTAAGTTTCATCAAAATCAGTTGAAAACTAAGAGAGTAATAGGGCTTTTACATGCAAATGTTGACGGACGGACGGACGGATCGGGGTGCCGACAATATTTTTACCAAAGATGTCAAAATAGGTATCAGGCTGCTAAAGAAATAATGGGTTTCATTTCGTCAATTAGTTATGAATTGATAGAATATTGTATATGGTGAAATAAAGAATGATGAACTCGATCAATACAGGTTTCTTTAAGTTATGATAATCTATAGTATTTATGAGTAGATCATGGGATGTCTACATCTTCCCTTTATTAAGGGGTTCTATAGGACAGTTGGTTAGAGCAATTACAAACATGACATTATTTGGATACTTTATTTGCAAATGGAGGTTGTGATATGAATATCTAATTACCATTTTTGAGTAAAGGGCAAAATCATTTGATTTTTATATAAAACAACATACATCTCTTTTGAACCACAAATTTTCAGCCTTTATCAATTAAGTGGAAATAGAAATACTTTAAGTCTTTCCACATGAAATAAAACTAGAACCATGATACATGGATGAAATGTCGATGTCTATAAACAATTGACTATCAATATCACAAAATGGTTGAAGTTGTTAGGCGGCGAATAACGTCAATATGAATCCTGTTCCGTAAGTTCTGTAGAATCTGTTCAAGGTCCTGTCGGTTCACTGAAGGTCGTACACGCCTTTTCAGCTAAAGAAAAAACCTGGAGATAGGGAACCGACTTTCATCTGTAAAGAACACTCGGACCTTGTCACGTTGCTCCGACTGACGTACAGTTCGAGCTAGGGCTGCCACGGTTCACATATTTTTCGGTTCGGTTCGGTTCGGTTCAATGGTAAAAAAGATTTAAGGTGAACGAACAAGATGTTTTAATAAATGAATGAATGACTATTTGTCAAGAAAAATCTCAAGGAAAATAAATAAAACACTAAACAATGAAACAAACAAACAAACAGCAAACAGCTTATTTATGGCTCATGTTAAAGTTTTTCTTATTACGTGACCGTGCTTTTATTTCAAGTTTTTAAATAAAATGAATAAAATAAAATTAGTAACGGGCGCTGCAATATCAAACCGAACCTAACCGAAATTGAGGAAGTGCGATCCGAACCGAACCGTAGGATTTTGAACCGCGGTTTACCGAAATTTCGGTTAACCGTGGCAACCCTAGTTCGTGCCCATTGCAATCTACGTAGACAGGTCAACACCATTCCAAAGGAGGGTCGGTATGCTCGTTACATCCACTGATCGAAGTCTTCGAAGGACTGTTCGTCTGCTGATGACATGACCGAGTGTTGTTGCTGCCGTCGACGCCGCCGTCACCCACATGTTTCGAATATTAATCCACCAGATGCAGCGGTCGCCGGTTCGAGTTGTCACCCTCTGTTTTCCCGCTTTTGGTCGGTCGTGGGTCTGTATTGTCTGTTGGAACCGGATTATCAAATTGCTGATGGTGATTTGGGAGCAGTTGAAGATTCTGACTAACTGTCATTGAGAAGCTATCATATTGGCCATACCGATCGCTGTTCTTGTTGCGTCTGAGTAAGTCTTGGCATATTTTTGGTGGTTTTTTTACTTACAGAATACCTGTTCTGTTTAAATTCGGCATTTATGCCAAAATCGTGCACGTGCATTTGAACCGAACCACATTTTTATGCATGCACCATTTGGAAAGCTATGTTTGATAATCTGTGTTGTGGTTATAATATTTGCTGCTGGGGTTCAAACCTGTACCAGCTTTTTTGTCTTTGATACAACGATTTTTAAAGTGATAAGTTTCTTTTGCCTGTCAGTTTATAACAATATATGATAACAATATACATGATAACTATATATGATAACAATATATATGATAACAATATATAACAATATATGATAACAATATATGATAACAATATATATGATAACAATATATAACAATATATGATAACAATATATATGATAACAATATATACGATAACAATATATGATAACAATATATATGATAACAATATATGATAACAATATATATGATAACAATATATGATAACAATATATGATAACAATATATATGATAACAATATATGATAACAATATATGATAACAATATATGATAACAATATATATGATAACAATATATATGATAACAATATATGATAACAATATATATGATAACAATATATATGATAACAATATATATGATAACAATATATATGATAACAATATATATGATTACAATATATGATAACAATATATATGATAACAATATATATGATAACAATATATGATAACAATATATGATAACAATATATATGATTACAATAAATGATAACAATATATGATAACAATATATGATAACAATATATGATAACAATATATATGATTACAATAAATGATAACAATATATGATAACAATATATGATAACAATATATATGATAACAATATATATGATAACAATATATATGATAACAATATATATGATAACAATATATATGATTACAATATATGATAACAATATATATGATAACAATATATATGATAACAATATATATGATAACAATATATATGATAACAATATATATGATAACAATATATATGATAACAATATATATGATAACAATATATATGATAACAATATATATGATAACAATATATATGATAACAATATATGATAACAATATATATGATAACAATATATGATAACAATATATATGATAACAATATATATGATAACAATATATATGATAACAATATATATGATAACAATATATGATAACAATATATATGATAACAATATATGATAACAAAATATGATAACAATATATATGATAACAATATATGCAAAAAACATCTTAAAACATTCAGCTTAAAACATTCAGCTTAAAACATTCTCATTACGAAAATATAAGAATTATTCTGGCCTTGGTACGATCTAACAAAGCAAAAATAAGATCAGTAAAATATTGCAGTTTGTAGAATATGATTAAAATATGTAGTTTAAAAGTGCAATAAGCATAATGAGGTAAAAATTTGAATCATTTTATCTCAGCACTTACCTGACAAACACAAGAACCATTGCTTTTGTTGCAAGAACTGCGAAATCCATAACGAGTTGGGCAGTTACAAGGTCCACATATTGGATCACCCCACCAAGATACAGGGCACACTTTTGGTGAAATTATTTCACAGTAGCGTCCATTTTGTCTCTTACCACATTCACAAGTGTAATCTGTCTCATTGCCATGTGGAAATTTACAAGCTGCATAATTTTGACATGGGTTTACACTAGTACAAACTTCTACACAATCGGGACCAACTGTACCTAAACATAAAAAAAAATTAATTCTAAAATATATGTATAATCACATGAAACGTGAAAGTTTCAATTCACCTCCTTGTGTATACTGTTATACTTCTAACAGTATTTAATATGTTAAATCTATTCCAGCCTAATAGTTGTTGATTGGCGTATAGTTAAAATAAATTGTCTTTATCTATTTTTAAATCCCTGTTTAACATGTAAACAACAATTTTGATGAGTGTAATTTAGCGTTGGATACATGGATTTTCATAGGTTACCCTGGTGAATATGAATAAGTGTCTTCACTCTTGTTTTTCAGTCGACAAGGCTGATAGTGGGTACAGATAATCAGAGAATGATCATGCTGACCGAGTGCCAGCTGGGAGAATACTATGACGTCAAGTCATTGTTTACAATACACAACATGTTGCTATTTTGTAAGAGGTATAGGTAAGTAACATAATAAAAAGTAATTTCCTTTCAGAGTCCTTAGTATTATTATGACTATTGTGGGTCAACAATATTCATGCACATCCTGGGATGCTGAGTCAAATACACACACTGGTTATTTATTATTTTCAAGGTAGATAAAGAGGTAATTTATGACATATAATGAATGCTGTGTTATTTATGTTTTTTTTTTAAATTATCATTACTGGTTAATCTCAGCATCATTGTCATTACTTGAATGGTTGGGTTATCACAATTTCAAAGAATCTGAGGCTATAATTCTTAATGTAAGTATTGTGGCGACCTCACATATGTGTTTACAACCCTAGACAAATCCTGCTACCTTTTATGGTTCTGACCCGATTTGAAGATTAGAGCTGTAGAATGTTTGTTTTGATGATCAATTTATATTAAATATTTTCAGGTGGTAATAATCAATTTCAGCAAGTTTGGTCAAAAAAAAATTATTCCCTGTAGAGTGTTGTAAGGAATTGTGGACCAACTGACAGATATGGTTATTGCAAATTTACGATCCACATTTCATGTGTGTGAATAAAAAATGGTTGCATCTTACCAGGAGGGCATTTACAGGAATGTGAACCCCATTCTTCAATACACTGGCCAGTTCCACAGTCAGTAGACATACAAACTTCATTACTGCTACATCCTAATCTAACATTAATTTCAAGTGGTTTACTTAATAATGAATCATCAAGATTACCAACTCGAACATCCTAAGAAAGAAAAGAAAGATAGCTTGCCAGGCAAGGTAACATACGCCCACTGGCAGCTTTGTTTGAAAAAGAACATGTGGAATATGGTCAAAATCATTTAAGAACTAAAGCTTTTACAAGCTACAAATCAAACACAACACATCACTCACATACCTATATTTTATTCTAAAAAAATGTTATTAGGGTTGAAGAATGTTTACGTGCAAAATTAATTATTAAATAAATTTTTGGTTTTACTGATTTTCAATAGGATCCATCCTTTGGTGATTATGAACACTCACACAAAGTTTTGTCAAAAAAAAATTTTTGCCTTTGGTAGTATTTTTGTGCTGAAAATAGAATGAGTTTTTAAGAAGGGCAAAAACTCATATTATATATTTTTCACTTTTGCCGATTTTCAAAAGGGTTCATCCTTGTTTGATTATAAACACTCGAACCAAATTTCCTAAAAATTCTTCAAGAATTGTGCCTCCTAGAGTGTTTACATGCTATAAATTTAACGTGTTTTTAATACGAAGTACAATAACTCATATTATGTATTTTTTTATTTGGCTGATTTTCAATAGGGTTCATTATTGGGTGATTATAAACACTCACACCAAATTTCCTAAAAATCCTTCAAGAATTGTGCCTTCTAGAGTGTTTACATGCTAAAAATTTAACGTGTTTTTAATACGAAGTACAATAACTCATATTATGTATTTTTTGATTTAGCTGATTTTCAATAGGGTTCATTATTGGGTGATTATAAACATTCACAACAAGTTTCGTTAAATTCTGTCAAGAATTGTGGCCTGTAATATTTAGGGTTTATCCTTATTGGGTAATTTCTAGTGCTCACACGAATAGTCGAATATCAAAATTCGAATCCATTTTGGCGAATATTCGAATCGGGTTTTACCATTCGATTATTCGCATATCCAATAACTAACTTGAATTTGTTTAAAGTTATAACATTGCGCTATCAAATACTCCCGTGTCAAACTAAAATGGCGGCTAATGCAAAAACAAGAACAGAGAAGTTTGGAAATACTGTTCTAAACATGAACCAAACACCAAGACAACTTGCAAGATCTCTGCAAACTACAATTTTCCGTTTAAAAATTCAACTTCAAAGTTGCTGATTTGAACTAATATCAATAAAAAATCCCGTTAGGTTAGTGAAAAATGACAGAAAGCCGATAGCTCAAATTGAACGGTGTTGACACAAGACAAATCGGACCAGGTTGTTTGTCCCCGAATTTCATAGGCCTAATTTTCATTTCGTAATATAATTTATAAAAACAGTAGATAATCAGTTTTTTAATGTTATGAAAGATGCAAACATGCTTTGATATATCATCGAAAGAATTTGAAACATAGATCCGCCGGGTATATTGTATAGAATCATGTTAAATGGCACCGCTGGATGTTATGATTTGCACACGGATTCTGAACACATTTTTGACCTTTGACCATCTCCTCCAGCATGTCAAAACGAAAGTAGAAAAATACTGTTAATTGATTTGCTGTTATAAATAGCTATCTTTATTGTCCAATCAGATTAAGGAACGTTCGATGATCTTTTTTCTGTTTATTTTGTTTCATTATGAAAGGATTTTAATTGAAAAATTTAATGGATTATTCATTGACAATTATGGCTCAGATGCTACAAAAATGTAAATAATCTCTTTAAAAACGACATTTATTATCCCTATCGAGTTGTTTACAGTTATAAGTCCATATAGCAGCTGAGAATACGACTAATTTCGGTTGTAAATAGCCGTTTTTTCAATGCGATTTTTTAATGCAAAATATCGTCGAATATTCGAATGCAAATCGAATGACACTGTCGAATAGTCGAATGGTAAAAATCACCATTCGTGTGAGCACTAGTAATTTCAAACACCAAGTTTCGTCAATTTCTATTTTGATGTCGGAGAATAAAAATGATTTGTATTTTTAATTTTAACAGCTGATAATTATGGATACATATGGATGTGAAGTACAAATTTAGACTGTGAATTGTGAACACTGACTTAAGCCAGTTTTTTTGTGTTTCCACTGGCCAATTGCCAAACCATTACGGTTCGGCAATCAAGGCTTTTTGCGTTTGGCAATTTATCGTGGGCCAAATGAAAGTTAGCTTTTTCTCGTTCGGCAATAGGGGGCAGGCATGCGCTCTTTACTGTTAACTAGAAGAGTAAATGGTACGTCTTGTAAATCGTGGGCTGTCTATAATGTGTGACTTTATGATCGAGACCAAAGTTGTTCGGGAACCAGTAAAACAACGTGTTCGCACTAGCTTTTCTTCACAATTCTCAGTGGAAACATGGTTTATTACTGAAGTTTAGTTTTAAAAAAAAAACATTTTAGAGGTATGATTTGTTGAATGGATGGAAAGCATGCTCCTTTAACCCTCAGTCTGACCAAGTTTCATATGCAAAAATGTTCAATTCCAGAACTTCAGTCTGACAGGACCAAAATGAAATTCAGCTGTGAAATACGCCATCATTTACATTAATTTCCAAAATTGGACTTTGTCCTACAAATAGCAAATTTAGATGTTTTTTCAAGTCAATTGCATTATCTCTGCAAACCTTGACTTAAATCAAGTATATTGAATTGATTCAGTACACTCTACTTAAGAACGGGATAAGATTCAAATCCGCCTCACAAAATATGACAAAATTGCTTTTGCCCATTTACTGGCAAGATGGCTGCCTGTTATGATGGAGTCATGATGTTTCAGTCAAAGGTTGTGCTGATTGTATAATGTAGGTGTAAAACAAACTCTTTATTTAAAGATAAGTTAAAATATCCTTATGAATTATTGTCTCAAAAAACTCATTTGTCTTAAATAAGCTTAAATCAAGTTTTGATCTTTTATTATTCTTCAGATCTATTTCAAACCCTTTACAGTAAAAAAAATCTCATTTATTGTCCCAGAAATTGATAATTGTGTAAATCTTTAGGGAAAAAACTCATTAAAATGATTGATGAAACCATAAATTTCTGGATTCAATACTTAAGACACCTCTCTAAGAATATATGAAGAAAAAAAATCAATGAAAACTACCAGTCCAAAAAGATATTATGAAGCCCCTCAAAACTATTTATCTTTAATAATGGTTCTACTAGTTGAGAAATTTCATTATAGTTAAATATCAGGGAAAGTGTTCGTGACTGATAAAAGATAACCACTGGTCCAAGACATTCTGTCAAATTGAACAATAATGACACTTACTTTTGACTGACTAGAAAAAAAACCTTTCAAGCTTTAGACAAGAGTAATATATCTCATTAATTTCTTGTTTTATTTTCACAGAAAAATAGTTCATATATAGTAGAAGAGCAGAAGGTAGAGAATAATACCAGAAATAATCAATAATTTCACTCAGTTTTGCCCAAATCCATCTAGAATTGTGCTCTCCAGAGCTTATACACATAATAAAAACATTTTGAAGAGCAAGGGCATGGTGTTCTACAACAATTTCACCACACTTCATCTATGTACTATCAAGATCGTGCCTTCTACTGTAGTAAGCATTATATATTGTTTGTCCCAAAAAAGGGCCCCAAGTTTGGCAGGAAGTATATTAGCCATTAGTTAGTTATTATAAGTTAATCGATCTCTTTCAAAATTTTAACAGATATGCTTCAACATGTTGTTGTCCAACCCTGAAAATACGAAAGTAATCAATAAAGATTATACAAGCACTGCCCCAAACAAAATAGCATGTTAAAAAATTACCCAGTTCAACCTCTGTCCATTGTACCCTCCAGCACTTCAATCACCAATATCACCCGTTTTTCCATTCTATGATGCAGTTATTGATCTCATCTAAAGCTTCCTTATCCCAAGAGCAACCATCTTGCCTTTCAGTTCTGGTTCAGACAAATTGTCCAGATGGGGCTGGTAATGATTTCTGACATGGGATTCTCTTAAGCAAAATGTATACTGGGATAGACAGGACACACTGACTGAACAGAAACTGATTGGTCGAAGAGAGGGAGAACACAACACAATGAACACAGTTTGAACTGGATAATTTTCTCTGATATAGAAATTTTTTAAGCTATTTTGTTCGGCGCAGTCTTTGTAAGATTTTTATTCGATGACTGTAATATTTTCAGGGCTGGACAACATCATCTTGAAGAATATTTGTGATAATTTTGAGAGAGATCGGATTAGAGATCCAAATACCAAAAGCCAAGATATGTCATGTTGAAATTGGGGACTTTTTTTTGGGACACCTGATAATCCTCAGTGCATGTAGTAAACTTACCAGGTGTCACAACTTACAGATTACCTAAATTTGTAAGCGTTTTTCAATAACAACTTGTAATTTTATGGATAATTACTTAGTTTGACCGATGTTTTGGTGTTTTTGATTTTATATTTACACCACTGTTGAATATTTAGGCTACTTTTATTGGCTAATTTCGAGAATTTAGATTTGTTGACTATTTAAAGAGGTAGTATTCCTTTCACAACAGTGAAATTATTCTTTAATTTTATTAAATTATTCCTTTTTGTGAGAACTAAGTTTCAAATATTGGATTTTTTTTTATACAAAAGCTAGAAATTATTCAGCTATAAATTTTGTCAATTTAAAGAATTCTCCAACCAAGTTTTTAATGATAAAAAAATTTGCAATGATTGTTTTGATACAAAAAAGGTTTAAGCCCTTTATATTTGATAACCTTTGAGTAATAATGATACCATCTTAATTATCTAAATATTGGTATTCATTTCCAAATATCATAATAGAAGTATACAGACAATGTTCAACCAGCTATTCCTATAGAATCAATACCAATCACCACATCTCATCATGAAAGGAATAGTTTTGTTTAAAGTGGTTGTCCTACTTGAATTTTTACAAAACTGTATTAACATGTATAACTTGCTGTGTATCTGAAAATCACTACCTGTGGTATTGTTATTAAATGTTTCAGGAAATCAGGATGTTTGCTATCAAGGAATATCTTTGGATTACTACAATTCCCACCCATGGTCAGTGCACGTTCTTCATTAATATGAGAGATGATAAAATTCTATTAAACATTTTAGTGCCTTAAAATTCATAACAATTTCCTCATATTTATATCAAAACAAAGAGAAGAAACATAAAGTTTGGCAATTTGGTGTCACTGGTGCTCAAAAAATGGAGACTAACAGTGATGCAGTTCTGTGTTGCTTTGAAAATGATATTAATCTCGTTTCCACTGAGAATTGTGAAGAATAGCTGGCTCTAAGCTAGCTTTATTGCCGAACACATTGCGTTTTCACTGAGTTTTTCTGGTTCCCGAATGACTTTGGTCTCAATCATAAAATCACACATTATAGACAGCATGTGATCTACAGGACTTATCATTTACTCTTCTACTTAACAATAAACATGTTGCCAAACGAGAAAAAGCTGACTTTCTTTTGCATTTCCACTGAGTAATTGAAAGCTAGCTGGCCCCCGATAAATTGCCGAACACAAAAAGCTTCGATTTCCGAACCGTAAGCAATAGCCCAGTGGAAACACACGAAAGCTTTTTCTGTCAGTGTAAACACAGATAATATCTGGTGTTAATAAATATCTCATACAAGAATAGATAAAATGGCCATGATAATACAATTATTGACTAATAAGACTACTTGGTAGAAAAACTGTGAAATTTGTAATCTCTGAAGACATTGGTCAGTAAAGCCCACTTCCTCAGTACTTTAAATCTAATACCTTTTTGTTGAACAAGGCTAAATTCTCAGTGGTCAAGAATCAATAACAGCTTTAAAAGCAGAATTTATCAAATTTTATATAAGTTTAGTAACAAATTAATAATATAATATAATAAATTGAACAATATAATAGATTTGACAGCTGAACAAATTGTTCTCAATTTTTCTTAAATATAATTCTCAATGGACATTAACCTTCTGAACCTTTCCTTTTTTCTTTCTCCACACGACATCAACCAGATTAGTCTTATTTTTATCATGAAACAATCTATAATCTTGACTCTATTAGCTTAAATGTCAGTCCAAGTAATTCTTACCACTATTAATGTACACTTTTAATGGAACGCAAAAACTGTTAAGTTAGCCCATCAATTAAGTAGACATGAAATGAAGATTTTTTGTGTGAGTTTCGATCTATTTTCAGTTCCATAAGACAGTAGTCTGACATCTGCTTTAAATGACTTGAGAAAAAAACAGATTGGCTAAAATATAATATAACCTAGATTACTAGAGCAACCCACTAAAACAGAACATTAAATATTTTCACCTTTTCCAATCAAAAAGTTACTTGGATTCCCATGCTTCCCATGATTTTTTTGATATTCTTTAGGATTTATCCTTTCGTGATAACAAATAAATTCAGCAAGTTTCGTCACAATTCGTAAAGAATTTTGTCAGACTGATGGACGGACAGACCGACCAAAGGACATGGGTGCCAACACTATACGCTCCATATTTCACCAAAACATACAACTTTCATCAATATCTTCATTAGATTACATTTTGTCACATTTTGTCACAAAATCAAAGACCTGCCAAATTGTTAATATTAAAAAGCTGCCATTTTGCTTATAATATTAACACAGAAAATGATTGTGTCTGTGATATATTAACTATGCATTAGCTGCCTGAAAATCATCCACCAAAATTCTCACCGATTCAGGTTACAACAAGATACTTTAAACTAAAAAACTATTGATTGATTTTTTCAGGTAACAGAGATACCATGATAGAAAAAATTCATAAGCAGCAACAGTTAATAGTTGTAAGGGAGATAACTACAAGCAATTCTTAAATCTACAGACAGCAACAAATCTTTGTAAGATGTCATAAAATACAGTTTAAAACAGTTGTCAAATGGTGAGCACTGTTTCACAGTTTTACTTGCTCCTAAAAAGGCTATAGTAATTCAGGGTAGGACTGGGTCTAATAATTCAAATAATCGATTATCAACGCTACGAATTATTTATTTTGATTATCAAATTTCATAATCGATTAAAATTCATAGTCATATTTTCTTTTAATATTATCTGCTACAGGTTTATCAGAGACGTCACAACCCATTTTATCATGATAATCATACAAAATTCTGGATATTACTTTAGTTTCATTTGTCTTTGATACCTGATATTGATAAATAACAAACATTCAGGTAAAAAAACGTACATGAACATAATGAAGATTAGAAGATTTCCCAATTAAAATATTTTGATTATTAATCAATTATTGATCGGTAACCTGCCTTCGATAATCGATCTCAATTTGGTAATCGATACCCAGCCCTAATTCAGGGGTGGGGTTAAACAGAAAAAATTCTCTTAAATAAATATAATATACTTTAAAGGGGACCGGTCTTCATTTTTATTGGTTGATTTGGGTCTTGAATATATTTAAGTATCCTTCAGAAGCACTAGAAATGCACGAAAATTGCGTATTTCCTTCAAATATACCTTAAATTAGACATTTCTCCTTCTATTTCTTTCTATAGATGACTTTTCTATATATTGCATAGTATCGCTAATGTGTAGTAGGGCATTATAACTTTCAAATGCTAATAATTATGGATGCACATGGATTTGAAGGCTCAAATTTCAATGGTGAGTTGTGATAACCAGTACTATATTGCTGAGATAAAAAATCCCCGTTTCTGAGACTTATCCAAATCGAACCGTGAAAATGAAGCCTGTGCCTCTTTAATGTTCTCTAAAAATTCAAGCTGTGCATTCCAACTTCAATTTGATCTGTCTCATGTGACTAAGTGATGTCTTTGATGCTAACAGGAAAAGACAGAAGCCCAGTTTGTATCACAGGTACTTGTAGACAATTCTAATAATTTATTTATTGCAAATTATGCTAAATCCAAATCCATGTATCCATAAGTTTAACGTTTAAAAGTTTTGTGAACAAAAATTTATATATTCATCAACGGTGTCTACAGTATACAAACAGAATCAAATAAACCCATTAAACTAATTAATTTTCCATAAAATTACTATAGGTTATGATTTAAAAATGTTAATAAAATGCTTATTATTTTGTATATTTTGTACTTATTACATATATAAAAGTAGTTTTCTGGATTTATCAGATTATACAAGTCATCTGTTGTAGTTGCTTATTCACCAAGTTTGCTTTTTTCTTCACTTCCCCTTTCCCCTTCACTTCTAGAGGTAAATTCAGGCCTTGTGACATTCGTTAAATAATTGAAATAATCGATTATCGACGCTACAAATGATATATTTCGATTATCATATTTCATAATCGATTTCTATAATAGTCAAATTCTCATTTAAAATTATCTGTTACACAACAGGGCTCACCATTAACTTTTTAAGCCAATTGTCATGTGAGACATTTACATCCAAAATCTACTTGCCCGAAAATAAAGTTACTTGCCACATGTTTTCATGTATTAAATATATCGACTTCCATGTTGTCTCCTATCGTACTTGTTATTTTTTGTGCATTTTGTAACTTCTATTTTACTTTGTATCTCTCGTCGGAAAAAAATAAAAAAAAAATAAGCTTGCCATTTTTCATGCAGTGCCACAACGCATTGCCTGCATAATTATTCTCGCTCAAATTCTATGCAAACCATATGTAGTCACAATTAATCACCCTACACGTGGTCATGTTAATTACATTTAGTGACAAGTGCACATTGGAGACCTCTATTGTGGTGTCTGTCTTGTGTTTTATATATATTTTATTAAATGTTTTATAGACATGACCTGATGCAAGTCCAGAAACAATGTTATGAAAATTGGACCATTTTTCATAAAAAAACAATAGCGATGCCCCATCGTAATACGCCCACTTTTGTAATGGCAGCCAAGTCGTCCGGTAGGTCGACAAGAACTATCAGTAAATGAAACATCTGTCGAAAACCGTGCCATCAAGAATGATTACAAAATTGAACGATTTTTTAGTGTTTACAACTACAAGTTAACAAGGGCAATAACCCATGAAATGGTTTTCAATTCGTCTGATTTTCAATAGGGTTCATCCTTGGGTGATTACAAACACTCACAGCAAGTTTCATAAAAATCCACCAAGAAACCAGCTCTCTATCGTGTCCACAACTTTGAGAGAGTAACGGGCTGAAAAATTAACGTGTTTTAAAGAACAAGGGCAATAACTCATAAATATTTTTTTGAGGTTTCTGATATTCAATAGGGTTTATCCTAATGTCAATACAAACACTCATGCCAAGTTTCATCAAAATCCATCAAGAAACCAGCTCTCTATGGTGTCCACAAGATATTTTCAAAAGCAAGGGCAATAACCCATGAAATATTTTTCGATTTGTCTGATTTTCAATAGGGTTCATCCTTGGGTGATAACTAACACTCACAGCAAGTTTCATAAAAATCCACCAAGAAACCAGCTCTCTAACGTGTCCACAACTTTGTTAAAGGCTGAAAAATTAACGCGTTTTAAAGAACAAGGGCAATAACTCAGCAAATATTTTTTCGATGTGTCTGATTTTCAATAGGGTTTATCCTAATGTCAATACAAACACTCATACCAAGTTTCATCAAAATCCATCAAGAAACGAGCTCTCTATGGTGTCCACAAGATATTTTCAAAAGCAAGGGCAATAACCCATGAAATATTTTTCGATTCGTCTGATTTTCAATAGGGTTCATCCTTGGGTGATAACAAACACTCACAGCAAGTTTCATCAAAATCCATCAAGAAACCAGCTCTCTATCGTGTCCACAACAATTGTGGACAGACAGGCGGACAGACAGACGGACAGACAGACGGACAGACAGACAGACAGGGGCGACTACAATATACGCCCACATTAATGTGTGGGCGTATAAAAACTAAATTTACAGTCTTCGGGCCGATGCTTTTAGAGCTGTTAAGAAACTTCAACAATATCATGTCGTTAGTACGGGTCTGAGAGCTATAATATTTTTATGATCACATGTTGTGAGATTTCGAAGATAAAGTAACAGAAAATCGGGTGCACGAAGGATGACAAGATAAACATCAAAGTAATCGTGGAAATCTTTACTTGCCACGTCGGGCAATTGCTATGTACATTTCACTTGCCCGACAGTGACTTTAGCGTTAGTGTTGAGCCCTGCACAATTATCAGACAAGTACAACCCATTTTTATCATGATGATCATACAAAATTCTTGATATTACTTCAGTTTCTTTGTCTTCAATACCAGATATTGATAAATACCAAACATTCAGGTACAAAATCATAAACTAACAGACGAAGATTAGAAGATTTCTCATTTGAAATATTTCGATTATTAATTGATTATTGATCAGTAGCCTGCCTTTGATAATCGATCTCAATTTGGTAATAAATAACCAGCCCTAGCTAGACCCAAATTTTAAGGAAAAAAGGCGATCCATAAATTAATGCCAAAAATACTCACAAAAGTCCCCATTGAATTTATTTTTGTGTGATAGAGTGGTTTCCCTTGCGATCTTTTTATTATACAAGATACTACCAGGTACCGGTACTGTACGTACATGCAATGTAAGAATAAATTAACTATAAATATATCAAAAATAGTACCCAGTGCATTTCAGCAACATTTTATCATATTTATACCCGGGCCGGGACTACCGGGTACACGCAATGAAATGATTACCGGGGTATACATAAGCATACTTATCAAAAACCATATCAATTTGCAAATAAGTTTTCAGATTAGTCTGCAACCCAAAGAAAACAGCTTTGCAACAATAGTTATCAATTTGTCAATTATCGGTAACAAAACATACTTGTTATTTGTTCAACATTAAACTCAGTCTAGTACATTATTCATACATTTATAAATTAACTGCAATTGATACATGTATTTGTATAACCTACATTGAAGTAGGATCTACATAATCATAACATCAAAATATTTGATTAAAACAGAATTTAATCCTTTACATAAGCTTATAAACGTATTCAAGTACAGCCTCATCTTCTGGCACACAAGGATGATAACACTTTCTAGAAAGAAATAATTTTGCTGAAAATTACCTTCTAAACATTATAAACCCAAACAAGTACATTTTACTCTATCTTTATGGGTATCTCTGTTCATTTTTTTTTTTTTTTCGATACAAAAAGATAGCTTGCCAGGCAAGGTAACATACGCCCACTTCAGCAAATTTGAATATTTGAAAAAGTTGATTGCACCATCGCACTTCTTCGAGCTGATATTTAGATGAATCAATTCGAATGAAAACTCTAGCCTCTATCGAGGGCAATAACTCATAAACAGACAATGACCGACGACTCATCTGAGATATTATCAAGATGAATACACATACCAAGTTTCATTCAAATCGGATAAAAACTCTGGCTTCTATCGCATACACAAGTTAATTTTAACGTTTTTTCACTAAGTCAAGGGCAATAACTCATAAACTGACGACTAGAATTGCGCCATTTTCGAACTCATCCGAGATATTATCAAGATGAATACACATACCAAGTTTCATTCAAATCGGATAAAAACTCTGGCTTCTATCGCGTACACAAGTTAATTTTAACGTTTTTTCGCTTAGTCAAGGGCAATAACTCATAAACCGACGACTAGAATTGCGCCATTTTCGAACTCATCCTAGATATTATCAAGATGAATACACATACCCAGTTTCATTCAAATCGGATAAAAACTCTGGCTTCTATCGCGAACACAAGTTAATTTTAACGTTTTTTCACTAAGTCAAGGGCAATAACTCATAAACCGACGACTAGAATTGCGCCATTTTCGAACTCATCTGAGATATTATCAAGATGAATACACATACCAAGTTTCATTCAAATCGGATAAAAACTCTGGCTTCTATCGCGTACACAAGTTAATTTTAACGTTTTTTCGCTAAGTCAAGGGCAATAACTCATAAACCGACGACTAGAATTGCGCCATTTTCGAACTCATCTGAGATATTATCAAGATGAATACACATACCAAGTTTCATTCAAATCGGATAAAAACTCTGGCTTCTATTGTGTACACAAGTTAATTTTAATGTTTTTTCACTAAGTCAAGGGCAATAACTCATAAACCAACGACTAGAATTGCGCCATTTTCGAACTCATCCGAGATATTATCAAGATGAATACACATACCAAGTTTCATTCGAATCGGATAAAAACTCTGGTGTCTATCGCGTACACAAGAAATTGTTGACGGACCGACGGACGGACGGACGGACGGACGGACCGACGGACGGACGGACGGACGGACAGGGGTGACGGCAATATACGTCCACATTTTCATGTGGGCGTATAAAAATGTGAGATAAAGGACATATATAATCTGAAACAAATTATTTTTTAAGGATTCTACATCATTCTTTGAGGATGTATTCAGTTTCCGCTGTAAACCAATTTGGTACAGAACTATAATTAAAGATAGTGGACCACAGACATATACGCCCAACGAAAAAGCCTTGAATTTAATCAGGAGTAAACTAAACTCTATCAAACCATTCGATTTAGGTCCAATAACATCCATTTTAAGTTTCATCTAAATCGGTTGAAAACTAAGAGAGTAATAGCATATTCAAGATTTTTGTGCAAGGGCAATAACTCTGCTTCTAACGGTTGAAAAAAGCTCAAATTAGAACTTTATCTTCATTTTCTGAAAATGTATACACATTCCGGATTTCATTTAATTCTATCATAAATCTTGAAAAAGCCTTAGTTTTAACCAGGAGTAAACTAATCTTTCTCAAACATTTCAATTTAGGTCCAATAACATTCATTTTAAGTTTCATCAAAATCGGTTGAAAACTAAGGGAGTAATAGCATATTCAAGATTTGGGGCAAGGACAATAACTCTGCTTCTAACGATCGAAAATCACTCAAATTCGAACTTGATCTTCATTTTATGAACATGTATACACATACCAAATTTTGTTTTGATTCCATCAAAAACTCTAGTTTTTAGAGCATTTATGAGCAAATGTTGACGGACGGATGGACGGACGGATAGAAGGATAGACAATATTTGTCCTCATAAAAGAGATGAGGGTGTATAAAAATGTTAGTGCCTTGGAACATGTTTTACAAATAACAGTTTATCTCTGTTTAAACGTAGAAGTTACGACCACCGTATATCAAAACACTATGGCCTGTATGCAACAAATAAAATCAAATTATTAAGAAGAATAAAATTATTTTAAACCTTCAATAGATTTAGTTAATTGTAATTAAAGACTAGAACCGTGAAGACGGTACCGAGCAGTGCGCAACCCACCCGATACATGGATGAAATGTCACATTTTCAACCAATGATAAGAGTTTTACATAATAATATAAAAGCGTACTTGTCAAATTACTCACTCTCTTTTGTGTGTCAGTAGAAAGTGCACTGCAAGATTATGTTTGCAGGGATAATAAAATGGATGTAAAACTACAAGAAGTAGACAGAAAGATTAACTATGAAAACTTTAGCTTCTGAATTCAGAAATACCAGCAGACAGACTAATTAAAAGGGTGCAGAACTACAAGCAGTCAGAGCAAATAAAAGGGGCGCACGGCTACCAGTATACAGGCATGGTTAACTTAAAGGGACGCGGGAATACCAGCAGACAGACAAACGAAACACGTACAGTTACAATGGAATTCGGCATATTACTTTCAAATTCTAAAACGCGGAATTATGATTCAAATACATAGTGTCATATAAATAATATGTAAATTAGGTCACTTGACATTATTTGTTTTTAAAGAATTTTGAAAAAAAGCACTGACAGTAACAATGGAATTTATCAAGATAAATACTTATACCAAGCTTCATTCAAATCGAATAAAAACTCTTTTATCATATACACAAACTAATTTTAAAGTTTTCACTAAGTCAAGGGCAATAACCGACTACTGGACTAGTGCCAGTTTCGAACTCATCCGTGATATTATCAAGATAAATACATGTACCAGAGCTTCATTCAAATCGGATAAAAACTCTAGTCTCTATCGCGTGTCAAGAAATTGTTGACGGACGGACCGACGAACAATATACATCCATATTTTAATGTGGGCGTAAAAAAAGGCAGATAAAATGGATTCAGAAATACCAGCAAACAAAAAGAGGTGCAGACCTACAAGCAGTCATACGAAATAAAAGGGGCGCACAGCTATCAGAATACAAGCAGGTTAACTAAAAGGGACGCGGGAATACCAGCAGACAGACAAACGAAACACGAACAGTTACAATGGAATTTAGCAGAATATTTTCAAATTTTTAAACGCGGAATTATGATTCAAATACATAGTGTCATATATCATTGGAAAGCGTAGATATAGCATAATACGAATCAAAAATAATTTGTGTCGTATGTAAATTAGGTCATTCAAATCGAATAAAAACTCTTAACTTTTATCTCAAATAAAAGGGGCGCACAGCTATCAGAATACAAGCAGGTTAACCAAAAGGAACGCGGTAATACCAGCAGACAGACAAACGAAACACGAACAGTTACAGTGGAATTTTGACAGAATATTTTCAAATTCTAAAACGCGGAATTATGATTCAAATACATAGTGTCATATAAATAATATGTAAATTAGGTCACTTGACATAATTTTTTTTAAAGAATTTTGAAAAAAAGCACTCACAGTAACAATGGAATTTATCAAGATAAATACACATACCAAGCTTCATTCAAATCGAATAAAAACTCTATCTTTTATCATATACACAAACTAATTTTAATGTTTTCACTAAGTCAAGGGCAATAACTTTTAAACCGACTACTGTAATAGCGCCAGTTTCGAACTCATCCGTGATATTATCAAGATAAATACATATACAAGAGCTTCATTCAAATCGGATAAAAACTCTATTCTCTATCGCGTGTCAAGAAATTGTTGACGGACGGACCGACGAACAATATACATCCATATTTTAATGTGGGAGTATAAAAAGGCAGATAAAATGGATTCAGAAATACCAGCAAACAAACAGAGGTGTAGACCTACAAGCAGTCACACCAAATAAAAGGGGCGCACAGCTATCAGAATACCAGCAGGTTAACTAAAAGGGACGCGGTAATACCAGCAGACAGACAAACGAAACACGAACAGTTACAATGGAATTTGGCAGAATATTTTCAAATTTTAAAACGCGGAATTATGATTCAAATACATAGTGTCATATATCCAGGGGCGGACTGGGCCGCATGGCTACATGGCTAAAGCCATGCGGGTCGGTGTGGAGAGGGCCGGTTTGTGAAAAATGACAAAAAAAAAAAAATATTTCAAAAGAAAGTGGCCGAAATCCGAAATTTAGTCGTGACCAATCACGCCCACTGGCAGCTTTGACTTTAAACAAATATATTGGACAGTTACAAGAAAAGTGATTAAGAACATTCACAAGTTTCTGCAAAATCTGTCCAGTATTGTGCCTCCTATAGTGTTTATGAGCTAAACATTGAACATGTTTTCAAGAACAAGGGCAATAATTCATAGTAAATAGTAAGTAAGTCTTGCTGCAAGTTTCATCAAAATCCGTCAAGAATTGTGACCTGCGTAGAGTGTTTACGAGCAATTGTGGACGGACCGACGGACATGGGTGACGACAATATACGCCCCACATTTGATGTGTACATGTACGTGTATAAAATAAATCTGATTATCTTGATAATTTTTTTTAATTTCGGTATGCATTTGCATTTCTGGCCAACCAGTTTTGAGAGCTAGATGTGCTTGAAAATCACGTTTATGGCAGTCACGCTGTCCTGGAAAAATATCCCTCATTGCAGACTACTTGGCGTTTGTCCGTCCTCAATTAGCCCATGTAGGTGCAGAAAAGCAGGACGTAAAACTCCATTTCATTTTTAATTTTAAAAATTTTCTGGGAGAGGATCGATTAAGACCCCAACGCTCTGGGTCGTGATTTGTCCGACACACCTAAGTGGGCCGGTCACTGGAAAAAAGCCATGGCCGCTTCACGGCCCCAGTCCGCCCCTGCATATATCATTGGAAAGCGTAGATATAGCATAATACGAATCAAAAATAATTTGTGTCGTATGTAAATTAGGTCATTCAAATCGAATAAAAACTCTAGCTTTTATCTCAAATAAAAGGGGCGCAAAGCTATCAGAATACAAGCAGGTTAACTAAAAGGAACGCGGGAATACCAGCAGACAGACAAACGAAACACGAACAGTTACAGTGGAATTTGGCAGAATATTTTCAAATTTTAAAACGCGGAATTATGATTCAAATACATAGTGTCATATATCATTGGAAAGCGTAGATACAGCATAATACAAATCAAAAATAATTTGTGTCGTATGTAAATTAGGTCATTCAAATCGAATAAAAACTCTAGCTTTTATCTCATACACAAGTTAATTTTAACGTTTTCACTAAGTCAAAGGCAATTACTCATAAACCGACCACTGGAATAGCTCCAATTATGAAAGGATCCGAGATAGTATCACGATAATTATACATACCAAGTTTCATTCAATTCGGATGAAAACTTAAACTTCTATCGCGTACACAAGTTAATTCTTACGTGTTTTTTCACTAAGTCAAGGGCAGTAACTCTTAAACCGACGACTGGAATCGCGCCATTTTCAAACTCATCCGAGATATTATCACGATAAATGCATATACCAAGCTTCATTCAAATCGGATAAAAACTCTAGTGGCTATTGCGTGTAAAAGAAATTGTTGAAGGACGAACGGACCGACGGATGGACTGGGGTGACGGCAATATACGTCAATATTTTCATGTGGCTGTATATAAAGGCAGATAAAATGGAATCAGAAATACCAGCAGACAGACTAAATAAAAGAGGTGCAGAACTACAAGCAGTCATACCAAATAAAAGGGGCGCACAGCTATCAGAATACAAGCAGGTTAACTAAAAGGGACGCGGTAATACCAGCAGACAGACAAACGAAACACAAACAGTTACAATGGAATTTGGCAGAATATTTTCAAATTCTAGAACGCGGAATTATGATTCAAATACATTGTGTCATATATCATTGGATAGAGTAGATCAAGCATAGTAACACCGAAACAAAATTTATGACGTATGTAAATTAGGTCACGTGACAGAGCTGTTTAAAGTTAAAAAATGCAATTTTCTGACGGCCATAAAACCGGAAGTAAACATTGGGCATCTAAAATGCTCATGCCATTGGATAAATCTCGTCAAGGGTAACAACTTTTGTTTAAGTCTCAAGGTCACTCAAGGTCAAGGTCACAAGATATGAGCCTAAAAAGTTTTGACTATTTCCGAAAATTCTGAACCGGAAATTCTGAATCGAAATTCAAAAATCGGCTTCCCATGTTTTGTTAGCAATCGACTGTAAATTCCATAGACATCATTTTTATACGCCCACATTGAAATGTGGTCGTATATTGCCGTCGCCCCTGTCCGTCCGTCCGTCCGTCCGTCGGTCCGTCCGTCTGTCCACAATTGGCTTGTGAACACGATAGAGACCACAGTTTTGGTTGGATTTGAATAAAATTTTGTATGTAGGATTATATTCATAAGATCTCGGACAAGTTCGAATTTGGGTTTGATTCGACAAAAATTCACGGAGTTTTACACCCAAAATCTGTTAAAAATGGCTTGTGAACGCGATAGAGACCACAGTTTTTGTTGGATTTGAATAAAATTTTGTATGTAGGATTATATTCATAAGATCTTGGACAAGTTCGAATTCCAGATCGATTCAACAAATATTTACGGAGTTTTACACCTAAAATATGTTAAAAATGACTTGTGAACGTGATAGAGAGCACCAGACCCGTAGCCAGGAATTTCCAAGGGGGGGTTATATGGACTCGCAAAGCAATCAAACTCAACATTAACAGTTACAATTCAAACAGAATGTCTACTTTTACAGTGCTTATTTGTTTTCAAGGAGGGGTTCGTACGAACCCCCCGAACCCCCCCTGGCTACGGGTATGGAGAGCACAGTTGTGGTAGGAATTTAATAAACTTTTGTGTGTAAATATCTGAACACCATCCAACAAAAATTAAGATAGTAACATTCCTTGATATATTGACAATTTATGGTAGTAAGTGGGCGTATATTGCTAGGCAACCACTTGTTATTCAAATCGAATGATTCCCTGATTCTGAATTTCGATTTAAAGAAAAATCAGTCATTTCAAGATGGCGACTGATATGAAATATCTGGGTCAAATTTTTTCATTTCATATTTAGTCAATGGTTATTTCTAGCACATCTCAAAAAGATTTTTCTGAATATCTTAATTATTCCGGAAGTTGAAATTTCAACTTTACAAGCGAATGACGTCAAAACCGGAAGTGATATACAAATTTTGAAAATACCATTTAGTTAGAAATCAAAATGTTTATACACCTGTAAGTTTTCAAATAGATCGAAATAAAATTGCAAAATGTAAAAAAACGGTTAAAAAAGTGCTCCAAAAAGTCAGCAACGAATGTCTTTAAGTGCATTTATGTTGAAAGCTATTATGTAGAAATTAGAATAATGAAATAAACAAAAAAAGTTTTATCAAAATCGGTTCAAAAACAGAGGTAAAAAAGGTAAAAAACAGAAAATGGGTTTTTCTGTCATATGTCATTTCCGGTAATACAAAAAAAACGCCATTTTACATTTAAGCAACACCGAGAAGTTAGTTATTGTGGGAAAAGATGTGAGATAATGTGTGGCATGCGCCCTTCATACCGAATTAGCGAGACCAGAAGTAGACAAAAAAAAAAAAAAAAAAAGTCATTATGAAAACAAAGCAGTGCGTTCGCTAGAACGCACTGCAATTATTCTATTTTTTGTATGCACTAATTGTCAATAAGTGTCAATTAACTAAATATATTTATCTCTACCGTAATTGAAATTCAATTTCCCATTTGAACCACACACTATACAAAATCTATACATGACAAAAGACACTACAGGTTGGTCACTAAAACATATTTCTTATTTAACATTTGGATCATGAATGTAGGTAATTTGGTCACAGTAAATTTGGTCACTGGAAAAATGGCCACAGTAACATGGACACAAGGTATTTTGGTCACAGTTATACGGGTACAAGATATTTTGGTCACAGTAATACGAGCGCAAGGTATTTTGGTCACAGTAATACAGGGACACCCGGTATTTTGGTCACAGTAATACGGACACCCGGTATTTTGGTCACAGTAATATGGACACAAGGTATTTTGGTCACAGCAATACGGGCACAAGGTATTTTGGTCACAGTAATACGGGCACAAGGTATTTTGGTCACAGTAATACGGGCACAAGGTATTTTGGTCACAGTAATACGGGTACAAGGTATTTTGGTCACAGTAATATGGACACAAGGTATTTTGGTCACAGTAATATGGACACAAGGTATTTTGGTCACAGCAATACGGGCACAAGGTATTTTGGTCACAGTAATACGGGCACAAGGTATTTTGGTCACAGTAATACGGGTACAAGGTATTTTGGTCACAGTAATACCAGCACAAGGTATTTTGGTCACAGTAATAAGGGCACAAGGTTAATCTTTAGTCTCAGAACCTATATAGTTTTTGCCTATCTAATCCGTAATAATGTTCACAGCTTTCTCTCGAAATTTGAGCCCTCAAATCTCAGTGTATCCATAATTATCAGCGTTAAAAAGTAAAGATAGCTTGCCACGCATGGTAATATACGCCCACTGAAAGCTTTGTTTCAAAAAAAACATTTGGCAGAATACAGCAACCATCAAATATTCAACATTTTGTTCAGAACTTGAATAAAGTGTCGTCTAAATATTTTTTTTTCTCGATTTCAGCAAAGGTTTAGCATTCATCAAGTTTAGTCAAATTACTTCTGTCTTGGACAGTGTTTATGAGCTAAAACTTGAATATATTTTTAAAGATAGTGGACCACGGCCATATACGCCTAACGAAAAAGTCGAAAAAGGAAAAAATTATCAGGAGAAAACTAAACTTTCTCAAACCTTTCGATTTAGGTCCAATAACATCCTTTTTAAGTTTCATCAAAATCGGTTGAAAACTAAGAGAGTAATAGCATATTTAAGATTTAAGGCAAGGGCAATAACCCTGCTTGTAACGTTCGAAAATAGCTCAAATTCGAACTTGTTCTTCGCTTTCTAAATATATATACACATATCAGATTTCATTTGATTCCATCAAAAACTCTAGTTTTTTGAGCGTTTACTAGCAAATGTTGATGGACGGACTGACGGATTTGGGGCAAGGGCAATAACTCTGCTTCTAACGATTGAAAATAGCTCAAATTCGAACTTGATCTTCGTTTTATGAATATGTATGCACATATCAAATTTCATTTGATTCCGTCAAAAACTCTAGTTTTAAGAGCGTTTACAAGCAAATGTTGATGGACAGACTGACGGATTTGGGGCAAGGGCAATAACTCTGCTTCTAACGATCGAAAATAGCTCAAATTCGAACTTGATCTTCGTTTTATGAATATGTATACACATATCAAATTTCATTTGATTCCGTCAAATACTCTAGTTTTTAGAGCGTTTACGAGCAAATGTTGACGGACGGACCGACGGACGGACGGACGGACGGACAGGGGTGACTACAATATACGTCCTCATAGAGAGATGAGGGCGTATAAAAAGAGCTAAAAATCAAACACGTTTTAAAGAACAAGGGCAATAATTCATATTAAACATTTTACGATTCTTTTGATTTTAAATAGGGTTTATCCTTAGGTGATAATAAACAATTTCAGTAAGTTTTGTCAAAATCCGTAAAGAATTGTGACTTGTAGAGTGTTAACGAGCTAACGCATTTAAAACATCAAGGGCAATAATTCATATTAAATACTTTACGATTCTTTTGATTTTAAATAGGGTTCATCCTTGGGTGATAAGTAACAATTTCAGCAAGTTTAGTCAATATCCATAAATAATTGTGGCTTGTAGAGTGTTAAAGAGCTAAAAATCAAACGCGTTTTAAAGAACAAGGGCAATAATTCATATTAAATATTTTACGATTCTTTTGATTTTAAATAGGGTTTATCCTTGGGTGATAATAAACAATTTCAGCAAGTTTTGTCAAAATCCATAAAGAATTGTGACTTGTAGAGTGTTAACCAGCAATTGTGGACGGATGGACCGATAGACAGACTGACAGACGGTTAGACGGACATGGGTGACGGCAGGGGTCCCCCTAGCCCACAGACTTGAAGCGATATGATATCGCTTTATAGTGGACTTGGGGCGATATTTGGGAACTTGGGGCGAAATCAAGGCATACTTGCACAGAATGAATGACGATCATTTCGTCGATGAAAACTCGCGAAGTTTTTAGCCGACATTGAAAGGTATATATTAAGTATTGGTAGGCCTGTAAAAGCAGTCATGAGCTGAATGTTTACAGGCTACATTAAAAAAAAAACTGATTTTATGAAACGAAATTACAGGTATATTAAATTTGCACTCCCAGTCTCGCATAATAATCTACCCATAATGGAAGGACATGCTAAACGATGTCTACAGACGTCATATTGATGATTGACTGTTATTTTAATAATAAGAAAACTTCAAAAGGCTTCAAAATTTCGTTTGGTGGTAAAGATTAGGCTACTGTAAAATTTAGAAATACCCGGATGTTGTTATAAACATTCGTCACGTGTTATGGTGTGTTTAAAATGCCAATCATCGTGTGAAAATAGATCAAATTATCATCTTAATTAGGGGATTAATTAATAAGACAATGATAATCTTGTTACATGATGAGATTAACACGTGTTATGGGCAATCAGAATTTAATAATGATTGATTTTTAATTGATTTATGGTAAAGAATTTGGACATTGAAAATCGGTAGGTCCCGCAAAAAAAGAAATTCGGAAGGCGATATGATATCGCCATTGCCGAAAAACAAAGCGATATTGATGGTCTTACGGCGAGATCTTCGCCCATGTCGCCCTGTAGGGGGACCCCTGGGTGACGGCATGTGGACATATGAAAATTATCTGAAAAATTAATGGAAACAATACAGTTTTCAACTCAACTTGTGCAATGTTATCAAAATATTTTAATTCTTACCTTAACACATCCTTTGAAATAATTCATAATGGGACTGTTACCACTGCGATATCCACCAACATATACTTTTTGTATCACTTTCTCTAAGACAGTACTTGGCATCTCAACAACCATCTATAATATAAGTATGCACTGTTATTGCAGCATAAAAACAAACTATAAATTTGCTAAAAGCAACTCTAAATTCATTCCTAACATGAAATAAATCAAATGATAATTTGATTAATCGATATTCCTTTGATGATTAAGGTTGCTTCAAATCCTTTGAATAACATGTGAGAGGTTATTTATTCTGAAGTACAAGGTTTAGATACAAGTCTTACATTTGGGAGACAAGTTTTACTTTTGAAGGACAGGTTTTACTTTTGAGGGAAGGTCTTGTAAGAATTGCTATATTTCATATTCCAAGTTTGAAGTACTTAGTACAGAAGAAGATCATTACAGGAATAATTTTAGTGTTCAAAACCATGACATGACAAACGTGACGATTTTGATTTTCTTATAATTTTCCATTCATTTGCAGTAACATACCTCATTCACCAGTAAGGCGTGTATGTTTCACAACTCATCCGCTATGCCAGGGCTTGTTCAATTTATGATGACTTTCTGGCCAGAGGTCGAGTTTTGACATTGAAATTACTTACGCAGTTTTACGCAGGATCGTAAAATCTGTTTCTTGACTGATTTGTTTAGTCAGACATAAATTGATCTGATTGTATCCCATGATGTTGACCTCTATAGAAGTACCTAATGGTACTTCTCCTTGGGCTAGTCAAGGTATAGATTGTGTGATCTTTATATAATGTGTGACTTTATGATCGAGGTTAAAGTCAACTACTATACACTAATTACTCTCAATTTCGCCAGGTTTTTTTGATACGATTTTGATTAATGAAATTGTTTTGCTTGTAAGGACTTTTATCATTTAGTCAAAGTACACAGTAAATTATATACTTTTTTAATTGATTTTTAAAATTACAAAATTAATTATTTTTATCAGATTTTTTTAACTGTATTGTTCTATAATGTTACCCTCAAAATTGAAAGGCAACGTCAAATACCCTCCGACTTTGCCTGGCCTGCCTTTCTCTTTCTCAGATTTTCTAAACTCAGTAAAAACTCACTTTCAGTCATTATCCTATACTTATAGTTACTTCCAAGGCATGAAATAACGAGGTGTTAGGTTAAATGGTGACTAAGCTTGATTATATCTTCAAATCGCACAGCCAATTTGGATGCGTTGAAATATTCTTCTTACTGTTGGAGGTTTTTTCTCTAAAAACTGGCAATTTCTTTTATGTTATGAGGTCAGCTTTATAACAACTATTTTTTTGACAAAATAAACAAATGATTGTTGTCTCTAATCTCATTTAAATAGGCTATTAGAGTCAACTTGGTAGTCTACTAAATGGATCTCCATTGGATTTTTTTTAACTGAGATTAGGGTCTAGAGACAACAATATAAACAGCAAGGTTTGAATTTTTAAACTGCTCTAGAACATGACCTTATTCACTTAAACTTAATTGATTCTTAATGTGCATTTTATGATCTTTCCAACACAATCAAAGTTCTAATCAGGATTACACATCATGAATCATACGAAACTTCTCATCTTTCCTAGGTCTGTATCTGTCACAGATAAAGACACGAACCTAATCAGTAGCCATGACACCAACAATATTGGTTGAACGATAAAGTAAGCATCAAATTTAATATTACAACGTATAAAGGATATCAAGAAGTTTTTAAGGGCACAGGTCCGGCTATGAAATAATGATCTCTTGAGACTTGTTGTGCATTTGTTGATGATTTGGGGTCCTTCTCGATAGATTAAGGTTGATTTCATGTTAATCATATTTTTTTTATGTGTTGACAGCCCTTTCAAACATGACGTGAAAATGGAACATTTCAAACCTTTGATACAAGTTAAAAATTTTTTTTAGCATAAATGTAGTCAATTACATTGCTAAGAAACGTATAGAGCTATTTTCCCCAAAAAAAAATTTTTATTTTGGTGGTTACCATGGAAATAAGAAAATTTACAAATAATAACGGCAAACATTTTCGAGGGGGAAATTAAAATTTTGGAAAAAACTTGCTGTACGTTTCTTCCTGATTGAATAAGCTTTCTATTAAAACCAAGATCTTAATTTTCCATTTCAAAATGGCTGAGAAACCTTGTACCAACTGGGACACATTTTTCTACGTATCCTAAATTTTAGCAAAAACTAACGAGATACTAAATTTCCGGTCGGTTTCTATATAGGTAACAAATAAAGTAATAATAATTATCTACAATCTGAGCCAAAAAATAATAAAGTAATTTGCAACAGTTGAAAGAATCTTAGATATGGCAAACTTGTTTCGACCATAAACACAATATCGTGTGACCTCGAGGAATTCCCTTTGTTGTCAGTGGGTGTTTGTTTGTTCGGTTGGCCCTGAGACATGTATCATGGGAGATATCAATAATTTTGATTATTTATCATTGTGACATTTACCAAGTTTGATGACAACGTACTTCCAATATACGGATATTTACGTTTGTAGCGTAACGTGATGCATATCATTATGATGTAAAATGAACCGGGGATGCACTTCTGTTTTTCATAAATAACTTTACTAAATCGCTAATATCTCCACTGTAAAAAAGGTAGGCTTGTCAAACTTTCACACGTATGTTCTCGTCCCATTTGTGACTACAACAAAGTCGCAGACAATTTCATGATTTTTTCTCGAACGCTAACGCAATCACCATCTTTAAATCCTTACATTATTCACAAATTTAATAGTGTGTATTTAATGAAGAAATTGCGGTTTAGAACTATTTTTGATAGTGGAGGTGTATTTGAGTTACGAGACTAGAAACTGGAAAGACAATTAAAGACAAGTAACAGCGCGATTACCATTACCTTATGTTAATCAAGTCTAAAGTATGGTTTAGATTGTTAGGGGGCCTACAGAGATAGTCAACAAGAATGTTTTTAATTTCTTAATTTCTATCGTTCAAAAATTATACATTAAAAAAATAGGTGTAGATTTTTAAACTCTCTGGAATGATTTGTTGTCGTATAATGAAATTTGACATAAAACTCGCCGTGATTTTCATAACTAAAAGCCGTCTGACCTATTGAGTTTAAATTGCAGAACGACATAAATTCGACTTCATACTGCCATTTCTCAAACACTATACCAAATAAAAAATATGTGAAAATATCATAAATAAGCTTATTCATGTCACTTTTTAATAATACATAAAATAATTGGTTTGAACTTGCATTTCAAGCAGATGTGGAAAGGAAGGGAAGTTTGTGATTCTCTATTTTATTACTTGATCTTCTTTTTCTAATACGCATACCGAATTTCATTCGATTCCATCAAAAATTCGAGTTTTTAGAGCGTTTACAAGCAATTGATGTTGATAGAAGCACTTACTGTAGTGAGGTTAAAGGGCGATAACTCCTCAAAACTGATGAAAGAGGCCTAAATCTTGAAAAAGCCTTAATTTTCATCAGGAGTAAACTAAACTTTCTCAAATCTTTCAATTTAGGTCCAATAACGTTCATTTTAAGTTTCATAAAAATCCATTGAAAACTAAAAGGGTAATAGCATATTCAAGATTTTGGGGCAAGGGCAATATGTATTAGGGCTGCAACGATACGCAGGGTCACGATACGATACAGAATCGCGATAAAAGCTTACGATTCGATAGTATCACGATACGTCAAGAAAAAGTTACATCAAAAAATTGTTTTATAAAATATGCTCAAATTCAATAGAAAATATCTAGAAATAATGTAAATATATAATTTGAAGAATAATAACACAAACTTAAAATTTTGAAAACAAATTCAGTGTTTCATAAACCGAATTTTCCTTTTGACAGGATGTTTTGATGAGCACTGTATATTTTATTCATAAGAAAAGGATTGGAACAGGCTTACGCCTATGTAACCTCCTCTCCCATGATATCATATCTGTTGTAAAAAAAAAACGTTCTGCGGATTCAGTATCCTATCCTATGGCACTTGTTCGGTGTATTTGTTCTGATATTTCATTTAAAGGGCCATTCCTTTGTAAAAAATGTTTATAAACAAAAACGTTGCAAATGTTACATGAAAGTGATTCAAAGTATCTTTATTGTATCTCTGTATCTTCTTGATCAAACTGAATTTGGTTTTAAAGGTTTAATTACAAACAGGGAGTACTTATTGTTAATTAAGCAATTTGACCCATTTTTGGTGTTTGCCCTTTAAATGGCTCAAAATTTCTAGCTGAAACTTTTATGATACACAACAGGGACATTTCTCTACAATTAGGCGTTTATTTTACTCAAATCCGTTCAGTAGTTTCCTATCAGCGTCCAAAAAACATAACTCACTTCAAAACCTTACGTAAGGTTTTTAAAAATTTTCGCATGTTTTTAGCCTTTAAAAATTAACGGATGGATTTTTTCAAGTTAAAACTTTCAGATATATTAAAGGGCACATAGTTACAGATTTTGGTGTAAAGTTTTCACAAATTTGAGCAAAAAAAATTTTTGACTTAAAAAAAATTCAGACTGTCCCTTTAAGTATCATCCGTCCTATAAATGCATTTTTACCCTTTTACTCTATAAGGCTCCCTACTTATGCTTGATTGTATCTGTCTTTTTCCTGGCGGAATGGTTTGAGAATTTGAGGTTGGGTGGTGTCGTCGAATGTAGTCATCATATTTATCGTAGGCCTGATCACAAATTATCGACTATGCCTATCGTGCAAAAAAAAAAGTGCATTATCATACACAATTAGGTTTTACTTCATGTATCGCGATACGCAACAATAAAATACCGAATATGGAAATTTGAAAATTAATCGTGATGCATCGATGTATCGGTGAATCGTTGCAGCCCTAATATGTATACACATACCAAATTTCATTTGATTCCATCAAAACAAGTTTTTATATATAATATGATCAATTACACCCAGAAATCACATTATTCTCTGGGTCCACATCTTTCACTTAATCCTTCACAGCAGGGCTGTTGATTTAATTTGACAGTTTTTATTTCTCACCTTTCTCTGTCCATAATCTAAATACATCTGTAACTGTCCAGGATACCATCTTGATTCAAAATAATGCCATTGTCCATCATTAACTTTTGTCACATCAAAAACAACAACTTTACCATTATAAATATAAATAATATAACCATTCAACAACTAAAATGAAAAAATAATTTAAGTAATGACAGATAATGGACCCAAATATTATTAAAGAAAATGCACTATTGGCCAATGTTGCATAGCAGTTTTAAATTTTGTGGAGTAATTTCAATTTTGCTCAATTTCTGAGCAATCTTCGCAGAGAAATGGTATATATAGCACTTTTTTCAACTCTTTTTAAAAACTTTTGTGATAGAGCTTCACATGTTTAATATAGAGTATAACATATGAATAGTATCATTCAATAACCTGAATTCTAGACTTGTAATTTTGATACCATCACAAATTTCAATGCACAAAACGGTAACAAAACTGTCATAGGAAAATACATATTTGTTAAAGAATACCTTAGTTCTGTAAACGACCAGGTTTGCAACTGGATTTGTTTGTTGCCAATGGTCTAGCATTAGGACTTAAATGCTTTTTAAATTTTGCTATAATTCACCACAACTTAGTGTGAATTAATCGATTTCCAATTGCAATCTGTCAAGAATTGTGCCCTATGGAGTGCTAACAAACTAAAATTCGAACACGTTTTAAAAAGAGAATAACCCAAATCATCCATTTTTTATTTTTATCTTGACAAAGTTCTTCCCTTAGAGATAAGGGTGGGTGGAAGGACAAGCATAAGAGAGGACAATATATGCTACACATTTTTTTGTCAATTCTTTTTTTATACCTTATTTAATCTGAGGTGACAAGTACAGGATATACCTGTAATCTATTACAGTTAAAATCTTTGTTATAAGAAAGTCAAGAAGGTTAAATGGAAATGGGTGTCAATAATTCACAATTCAAATATCCATTAATTCACTTACCAAAATTCTAACATCACCATCTGACAAAACTATTTGCATTAAAGTACCATTTGGATTTCGAGTTCTAAATGCCACACCAGTGTACCAAGGAAAGTTAATTGTAGGAAAAGTGAAATTAGTGTAAGTCAAATAGCTCTCACTACTCAATTCTCTGCTCGATTCAATCACTGAAAAACAACCATTGATTAGCTAGTAATGAAACAGCTTCAAAAATAGGGAAGCTTAAAGCTTAAAAGGTAACATATTATTTTGCAAAGCGTTCGATTTCAAACTCTCTGCTTTGTTTTTATAATGACTTTTTTTGTTTGACGGTAAATTTGACTGACTTTGACAATAATATCCATACCCATTTACTAGACCAGGAGCCCAGGGGGGTCAGCCTAGCTGAAAAACTAACCAATTCTTATATGTATCACTATTCTCCATGGACATTCCCTTTAAAGGAAATGGACGTCTGCCGGGCATGCATTGGTGGGTGTGGCCAGGAGAGGTCAAAGAAGAGTACCATTAAGATAGGCTAGTTCAACTTGTCAAATAACTAATAGAAACTAGTACCAAAGTGGTCAGCATACAGCCATATACTACAAATGACTATTGCCAGACATTTCCAGTGGTGGACTGTGTCCGCCAGACAATGATATCCGATACAAGAAAATTGAGCTAGATCAGCTTATGAGCTAACTGCATGAAACCTTTTGTGAAATCTTCGTCTTTAACATGTGTATCAAGAATGACCACTGCCAGACATTTTCTGTGGTGGAAAGCCCCTGCCAGACGCCCCAATGTGACCCCACCCTCTAAAATGACCTAGGTTAGCCCATGAGCTAACTGCACGAAACCTTTTGTAAAATGTTCCTCTTTGCCTCATGTATAGAGAATGAACACTGCCAGACATTTTCTGTGGTGGAAAGCCCCTGCCAGACGCCCCAAGTGACCACACCCCCTAAATGACCTAGGTTAGCCCATGAGCTAACTGGATGAAATTTTTGGTAAAATGTTCGTCATTGTTTCATGTATCAAGAATGACCACTGCCAGACATTTCCTGTGGTGGAAAGCCCCCGCCAGACGCCCCCAAATGACCCCACCCCCTAAAATAACCTAGGTTAGCTCATGAGCTAACTGGATGAAACCTTTTGTAAAATGTTTGTCATTGTTTCATGTATCAAGAATGACCACTGCCAGACATTTCCTGTGGTGGAAAGCCCCTGACAGATGCCCTAAGTGACCCCTACCCATAAAATGACCTAGGTTAGCCCATGAGCTAACTGGATGAAACCTTTTGTAAAATGTTCGTCATTATTTAGTGTAACAAGAATAGCCACTGCCAGACATTTTCTGTGGTGGAAAACCCCTGCCAGACAACATAAATGACCCCAAACACTAACACGTTTAAATTATGTTTATGAATATACTGAATATATCACATTCACTTGCACGGATTAACTAAACCTTTTTGATATACTAATTGGATACTCTTTGTTTTTTTTTTAATGTGAGCGTTCTGATTTAATGTTTTTCAATTCATGAACATTATGGAAAAATGTAAAGTTGTAAGTAATAAGTATAATGCTTCTATTCCTCATCTTGGTCTGAATCTGAATCCTCTCTCCACGGTTCATCATCCGAAATCACTCAATTGAACAGTTTCTGACTCACTACCAGTGATAATCGTTGTTTCATCAGTGTTATTGTCTACCACTCTGTTGTCGCAGTCCTGGAGTGTGTCATTGACAAACCATCCACAACCAGGGGCAAATACAGGATTTGACGTTAGGGGGGTGGGGGGTGGGGGGTGGGTGGGTGCAATGTAGATAGATATCTTGCCAAGCGAAGTGTGGAGAGAAACATTTGTAGTAAAATGGTGCGGACGATTTTAAAGGGTTAATTACAAACAGGGAGTACTTATTGTTAATTAAGCAATTTGACCTAGTTTTGGTGTTTGCCCTTTAAATGGCTCAATATTTCTAGTTGAAACCTTTAAAATACATACGAGGGACATTTTTATACAATTAGGCGTTTATTTTAATCAAATCCGTTCAGTAGTTTTCTTTCAGCGTCCAAAAAACATAACACACTTAAAAACCTTACGTAAGGTTTTTAAAAATTTGAGCATGTTTTTGGCGTTTAAGAATTAACGGCTGGATTTTTTAAGTTAAAACTTTCAGATACATTAATGGGCACATAGTTACAGATTTTGTTGTAAAGTTTTCACAAATTTGAGCAAAAAAAATTTTTGACCTAGAAAAAATTCAGACTGTCCCTTTAAATTTAGCTGGCAGATAATTATATCAATTTCCGGTTATACCTTTTGAACTTTGCATGTTTTGTTTTGTTGTAACGTGCTTCATCAATGTCTCGAGTCTGACTTTGGGCATACGTGCAGCAGACAAATTCTGATATGACGTCAAAATCAACCGTGTGACGTGCATCTCCCATGCTGATAAATGCTTCCACAAAACGACCACTCTCGTCTTTCTCTACGATATCTAAGGCCTTTGCCCATCGTGTCCAAACCACGCCCCCATTCGTCATACTTCCTCGACCATAATAAGACCATGTCAAAACCCGTATTCGTGATACGATGGCCTTTGCCTTGCCCTTCCTATAAAACAAAAAACAAATTTATACATGTGTCCACTTCTAATTGAGTATCACATGTATATTGAATCCAACTGTCCTTGCAAAGCAAATAGGTTCATTATCAATAATAAAATCAATAATAAAATATGTGAAATTGGAACGAGAATGTGAAAATAGTGCATGTATAGCCTAAACCAGTGAAGGCATGGTATCCAGGGAGGGCTCTTTACATTCCAGACTTGCGGTGCTCAAGAATATCAGCAATGTTTTTTACATTGATATATCTTCAGCTGTTTCCCATCCCACAGTCCATGATGATATTGACCATGCACCAATCAGTATCACTAAGACATCAGTGTCTGATGCTCCCCCAATGATATTGTCCGCCGTGATATTTGCAACATGAAATGCGATTAGTGTGTCGGCCTCTTCATGGTCACTTTGAAGGTGTGGTGGCCTCGTCACGGAGATTTGCTGGAGTTCTTTTGGGACGTATTGGAAGCACTCTCCGCCATATGAAACAACCAGAGTCTTTCCCCTGACGATGTTCCAATAGTGATCTTTTCCCCATTCTTTGAGAAGAAATTTTGCAAGTTTGTTCTTGAAAACTCCATTGGTAAGAAGTTTTTGTCCACTTTGGTGTATTGTTTGTTCTGGCCCTGTTATGACACAGACAGAATCAATGGCCCCTCGTAGTCTCCTCTCACTGACTTTGATGGAATTGTCTACATATTTGTCAAGACAAACATGTGCTTCATTTGCATCACCTGAACATACTGCTGACAATATTGTCATAGCAATTGATCCATAGGATGCGCCTATGTTTGTTTGCGTGAGGATCAAATGGAGAAGAAGGCCACCATCATAGACATGAACATAATTCCTTGGAAGCTCCGACTCTGTGACAGGTTCAGTCTGTAGGGACTCCAGTTTCTTCAGAAGTACCGATTTATTAGTTTTAACATGGGTCCCATCACAATGTGCAAGCGATAATAGGTATGTAGTAATTGGGTAGGAGGGAACATTTTTTTGATCGAAGTTTGTCTCCTCTGCAACAACAATATAATCATACGTATAAACATATCCCTTAGGCTTTCATCGTTGGTCTTTGCTCCCTGTAAGGCCGGTGACTCATATTATTCTTCGGGTAAGTCCAGAAGAAAACGTTGCTATAGCTTCTGCTCCAAGACATTTGCCAGCAATTCATGAATTCTTGTGCAGCGGATGTAAAATTTGCCTTTGATGAATCCCATCATTGATCCTTCAGCAATGATGTCTGCCTCTGTAAGTATGAACTCTATTCCTGTTTCATTTATCAGTGTGCCAACTGCACCATAGAAAGCTAGTTCAACATGGAAATTACCAAGCATGATTAACAGGTTGTCAAACATTGGACTTTCTATTGCTTGTATAGAGTATGCTTTCAAAGCCACAGCCAAATCATAGGTAACAATGGAATAATCTTGTCCCTTGCAACATTCATGGTGCGGATCATTGTCTCTTTGACTACATCATTGTTAGTTGGCGATCTAGATATAGGGTCCATGTAGCAAATTTGTTGCATCGGTAAGACATCCTTGATGTACATGCTGATAAATTCAGAATACAGCGGTGTGTTGCCCTCCAAAACCAACAGAGATCCAGTGCTTTCATTGCCAGTTTTACTTTCCTCTGGATTACATACATTTGTTTCTGTAGATTCAGATGTAATCATATTAATGTTTCAGTCGTATCTGTAGATTCAGCTGTAATTGCGTTGGAAGATTCAGACATATTAGCACTCATGACAAACATAGCCTTATTGAGAGGTTTCCTAAATGGGGGTATCTCTCGTTGACTTCGTCGGTTCCTTCCATCTCGAAATTCTATTGGAATGTTATTTGTTTCTCTGTCATGTTGCAAAATATTCTGGTATGTATGACCGACAGTGGCGTGTAATGTTTCTTTGCCATGTAATGTTTTTATGTTGACACAGGCAGTTGCTAAACCTGGTTCAAGTCGAATACCATCAGGAGTGCCACGTTCATCAGATTCTACTGAATATGCAAATTCTGTCTCCAGGCCTTTTGTTTCACTGTAACTGATGCTGTGTCCCGCTCTGTTTAAAATCTGCATGGATAGCTTGGATCCGGTGAGAGATGCTAAGCCAAGACCCAAAGAATGTGCTTCAATGGTTTAACTGTACCACGAGAAACATTGCAAATTGCAACAGAAGCCATTGCGGTCAACTTGCGATCTATTGTATCCTTGAATGAGCCTTAGGGACTTTTTGTTAATCCACAGAGGAGACTCCTGAAAAAGAGATCCAACTGCTCTGGTATTTCTTGGGCACATTCCTTCAAATTTTGCACTGTTGTAGGATTCGGAGTTTTAAATTTTGGCAGCTGCATTATCTTTGAACGAATATTAATAGCTGCCCATCGTAATTTGTCATCCTCTTGGTGTCGTTCAGCATCGTCGTGAAGTTGGGATCTGGCATTGGCATCTTCTTCTGTTACAGTACAACTGTGAATGAAGTTTTCCTTCCGATAATCAGCTAACTTGGTATTGATTTTTGATCGTAACTTGTCATTAATCTCTCTGAGAAGATTCTGAGCTGTGTAGGTCACAATGTCTGCCCTTTCACCCCCAATACCTGTAAACTCAACTTTGTACACGTCTAGTAAATCGGAGACTAAGACAGATCACTTGTTGTCTATTATCTCAGTTTCAATATAGGTGCACACAGAGGTAAATGCCGTCTTGTGGTAATACTGAGACGTACACTGCTGGCTTAGACTATAGATTCCATCATTCTATAGGTATAAACTTGAAACGAGATACTATTATCATTCAGGAATGACATATTTGTTTCATTTTTGTGGCCCGTATTAGGCTTTGGCAAACTCTTAAAATAAAAAGGTTTAATTTCAATAATTTGTTTGGAAAAAAACAACTACTTATTGTTTTCTTTGAGTGTAAAAGTGACAGAAAGGCCTTTCAATTCAGGCCTCCATTTTATTTCCAGGGAAGCCATTCTAATGGTATAGATAACATTTTCAGACCACAATATCATAAATTAAACCATCAGCTAACATGGTCACTTTTTTAATATTTTCTTTTCAGAATTATTATAAATGTTTGGCAGGGGTTTTCCCCACAGAAAATGTCTGGCGGTGGTCATTCTTGATACACGAAACAATGACGAACATTTTACAAAAGGTTTCATCCAGTTAGCTCATGGGCTAACCTAGGTTATTTTAGGGGGTGGGGTCATTTGGGGGCGTCTGGCAGGGGTTTTCCACCACAGAAAATGTCTGGCAGTGGCCATTCTTGATACACGAAACAATGACGAACATTTTACAAAAGGTTTCATCCAGTTAGCTCATGGGCTAACCTAGGTCATTTTATGGGAAATGTCTGGCAATAGTCATTTGTAGTATATGGCTGTATGCTGACCACTTTGGTACTAGTTTCTATTAGTTATTTGACAAGTTGAACTAGCCTATCTTAATGGTACTCTTCTTTGACCTCTCCTGGCCACACCCACCAATGCATGCCCGGCAGACGTCCATTTCCTTTAAAGGGAATGTCCATGGAGAATAGTGATACATATAAGAATTGGTTAGTTTTTCAGCTAGGCTGACCCCCCTGGGCTCCTGCTCTATACAGCTGGGTGAACTGGAATAATGAGTGAAGATGACTTATACAAGGTCATCAGACTTTCACACCCTGATCGAGAACCGAACTCTCTAACATAACGACCACCATTTGCTCGTATCCAAGAAAATGATGTCATGTTCGTTAAGAACGATGCGCTAACCACTGTGCTATAGAACCTCAAAAAGGTAAGATAACATATGCCCACTGGCAGCTTTGATAAAATTAAAACATTTGACAGAATTGCAGTCATTACCTGTTGGAAATATTTTGATTTGTTGATTTTCAATAGTTTCATCAAATCTAACAAGAAATGTGCATTGTAGAGTGTTTACAAGGGCAATAACTCATACGAAACATTTACCAATTTTTCTGATTTTCTATGGGGTTCATCCTTGAGTGAAAATAAAAAGTGTCGGTAAATTTAGTCTCAATCGGTGAAGAACTGTGTCTTCTAGAGTGTTTACAGGCAATCGTGGTACAAGGGCAACGACTTACAGTAAATATTTTTTGATATTACTGATTTTCAATAGAGTTAATCCTTTGTTGTTTATAAACATTTTCAACCAATTTTGTCAAAAAAAATGTTTGTCCTTTAAGAGAAAGTGGGTCGGTCGGACAGACAAGATTGACAGACATGGGTGGTGACAATTTGAGCTTCACATTTTATGTGGGCGTATAAAATCTAATTGCCTTCAATAAAGAATATATAATTTGCTACTCTCTTCCTAATCATAAGAGAGTTCTCAAATCACAAGAATTTGTAAAAGGACAGATTTACATTCATTAAAACAAGTGTTTGCCTAGCAATATACGCCCACTTCCCTGATAAATTTTTAGTATATCTAGGGCACTCGATAATATGTGTTAAATCATACTAAATAAATTTTTTTTTAATATAAATTGGACTTGAACTGTTGAATTCAAAGCTTTTTGACCCAGTCAAGGGCAATATTCAAAAACTGTTCATCGAATTATTGTCAAATTCAGACTTGTCCAAAATCTCATGAATACAAACAATCATACCAAATTTCATTCAAATCAGATGAAAACTGTCGTCTCTATAGTGTTCACAAGCCTATTTTGACCAAGTCAAGGGCAATTATTCAAACATAGCTTGCCAGGCAAGGTAATATACGCCCACTGGGCCACTGGTTTTGACTTTAAACAAATATATTTGACAGTTACAACAAAAGTGATTCAGAACATTCACATCAAGTTTCTTCACAATCTGTCCAGTATTATCCTGTAGTGTTTATGAGCTAAAAATTCAACATGTTTTCAAAAACAAGAGCAATAATTCATAGTAAATATTTTTTTATTTTGCTGATTTTCAATAGGGTTCATCCTTGGGTGGTAATAAACATTATCAGTATGTTTCATCAAAATCCGTTATGAATTGTGACCTGTAGAGTGTTTACGAGCCAAAAATTGAACGCGTTTTTAAAAACAAGGGCAATAATTCATAGTAAATATTTTCCGATTTTGCTGATTTTCAATAGGGTTCATCCTTGGGCGGTAATAAACATTACAATTAAGTTTTGTCAAAATCCGTCAAGAATTGTGACCTGTAGAGTGTTTACGAGCAATTGTGGACGGACGGACGGACGGACGGACAGATATGGGTGACGACAATATACGCTCCACATTTCATGTGGGCGTATAAAAACAGTTCATTGGAAAGTGTCATGTTCGAACTTGTCCGAGATCTCATAAATACTGTTCACATTAAATTTCATTCAAATCAGGTCAAAACTGTCGTCTCTATCGCGTTCACAAACCTATTTCGACTTATTTTGACTAGTCAAGGGAAATAACACAAAAACAGTGTATCGGAAAATCATCAAATTCGAACTTTTCCGAGACCTCATGAATACACATATTCACACCAAATTTCATTCAAATCAGTTGAAAACTGTAGTCTCTATCGCGTTCACAAGCCTATTTCGACTTATTTTGACTAGATCAAGGGCAATAACTCAAAAACTGTCCATCCGAAAATCTTCAAATTCGAACTTATCCAAAATCTCTTTAATACAAATGTTCACACGAAACTTCATTCAAATCAGTTGAAAACTGTAGTCTCTATCGCATTCACAAGCCAATTGTGGAAAGATGGAAGGAACGAGACGGACGGACAGGGGTGACAACATTAACTTGATTTGAATTCTCTCATTTTTACCTTGTGAACAATCTTTGCCCCCAGTTTTTTCTGGACAATCACAAAAAAAATCATCCCATCCTTCTCTGCATTTACCTACAAAAAAGTAAATAAATTGAATGCTTCAAATGAAATTTCAATATATTATCACATGAAATATTAATACAGATAGAGGACCACAGCCATGCACGTCCACCAAGGTATGAGGATGAAAAAAAAACAAAAAATATTTTTAAGATATTGGACCACAGCAATATATGCCCACTGCTACATTCTATTGTTAGTAATTCAAACTTGACCTTCGTTACATGAATATATATACACATATTGAATTTCTTTTGATTCCATCAAACACTCTAGTTTTCAGTGTGTTTACGAGCAATTGATGTTGATAGAAGCAATTACTATCTTTTCAATCCTGTTCACAAACAAATTTTGATGCATTTTTACAAAGTCAAGGGCAATAAATCAAAAATTGTTCATCGAAAGTCTGTCAAATTCAAACTTGACAGAGACCTTATCAATTTCAAGGATCACACCAAGTTTCATCGGAATCGGTTGAAAACTGTAGCTTTAATCCTGTTTACTAACAAATTTTATGCGATTTTACAAAGTCTAAGGCAATAACTCAAAAACCCTTCATCGAAAATACGTCAAATTCGAACTTGACCAAGATCTTATCAATTCCAATGATCACTGTAGCTTTAATCGTGTTCACAAACAAATTTTGACGCGTTTTTACAAAGTCAATGGCAATAACTCAAAAACCGTTCATCAAAAATACGTCAAATTTGAACTTGACCGAGATCACACCAAATTTCATTTAATTCAGATGAAAACTGTAGTCTCTATAGTGTTCACAAGAAATGTTGACTGACAGACGGACCGACGGACAGGGGTGAAGACAATATACGACCACATTTTCATGTGGGCATATAAAAAGAATCCATGAAGATTTATAGCCTTTAGAGTGAGCACGAGTAAAAAAACGAACGCGATATCAGAGTTTTACGCAATATCTCGGAAGAAAATCATCGATTCATCACCAAATTTAATAGTGCACATCTTCATAATAATATTGACACACATACCAAATATCAGGATAGCTTGCCAGGCAAGGTAATATACGCCCACTGGCAGCTTTGTTTGAAAAAGAACATTTGGCAGAAAACAGCAACAATCAAATATTCAACCTGTAGTCATAGGCCTACATTTTGTTCAGAACTGAAATTAAAGGGCCATTCTGCATTTTTCAAAAAAGTTTCCATTATCAAAACCAGCGCAAATATTACCTGAAAGTATTTCTAAAGTATGCTCATTATATCTATGCATCTTCTTGATCAAACTGAATTTGTTATTTAAAGGGTTATTTACAAACAGGGAGTACTTATTGTTAATTAAGCAATTTGACCTAGTTTGGGTGTTTGCCCTTTAAATGGCTCAATATTTCTAGCTGAAACCTTTTAAATACACAAGAGGGACATTTCTCTACAATTCGGCGTTTATTTTACTCAAATCCGTTCAGTAGTTTCCTATCAGCGTCCAAAAACCATAACATACTTAAAAACCTTACGTAAGGTTTTTAAAAAAATTTGCATGTTTTTAGCCTTTAAAAATTAACGGCTGGATTTTTTTAGCTAAAACTTTCAGATACATTAAAGGGCACATAGTTACATATTTTGGTGTAAAGTTTTCACAAGTTTGAGCAAAAAAAAATTTTGACCTAAAAAAAATTCAGACTGTCCCTTTAAGTGTTGTCCAAACATTTTTTTTCTTGATTTCATCAAGGGCTCAGCATTCATCAAGTTTAGTCGAAATCTTTCTGCCTTGTAGAGTGTTTATGAGCTAAAAACTAAAACGTATTTCAAAGAAGAAAGGCATTAATAAGTCATAAGTCGTGTTTACACAGCCAATAATTATCCGGGCCGAGTCCGGACCGAGCCCGGCTCGGCAAAAAAAGTGGTAGTGTAAACGGGTTGAGCGAGCTCGGCCCGGTTCTAATTTCAAGTGGGCCGAGCCCGGCAAGTAAAGGTGAGCTCGACCCGGACCGAGCCCGGCTCGGCAATATATTTGTGCAGTGTAAACGCGCCACTGGGCCGAGCCCACTTACCTTGGGAGCTATGCGCATGCGCGATGATAGTATTGACCCTGTGACTTCATTCGCAGAAACCATTGTCGTAATAAACTACCTCGTTTACAATAGCTTGGTAGGTAAGTAGGCATGCAAACACAAACTTTTATTATTGTGTGTCTCGAAAACAAAATTAAAGCATTTAAAGAATCGTTTGAGGTTTGAATGTGGCAAAATATTAACTACGACTTCAAAATCATCACTTTGTTTGTGGCATGCGCAGGCGGTGTGTACTTGATGTCTCACCATTCTGGCCCGGTGAAAACAGCGCTGTGTAAACGGTACCTGTCAGGCGGGCCTGGCCCGGGTCGAGCTCGGTTCACTTCAAGCGAGCCAATTTTTAAGGTAGTGTAAACACGGCTATAGGGTTTATCGTGTGATAACTAATTCAATAGGTTTCATTAAAATCTATCAAGAACTGTGCCTTCTAGAGTATATACAACCTAATAATCAACACATTTTGAAGAACGATTCTTTTGATTTTCAATAGGTTTCATCCTTGAGTGCTAATAAACAATTTCAGCAAGTTTCGTCAAAATCTGTCAAGAATTTATGACTTGTAGAGTGTTAACGTGCTAAAAATCGAACGAGTTTTAAAGAACAAGGGCAATAATTCATAGTAAATATTTTTCGATTCTTTTGATTTTCAATAGGGTTCATCCTTGGGTGATAATAAACAATTTCAGTAAGTTTTGTCAAAATCCTTGTATTTGTTACTTGTAGAGTGTTAACAAGCTAAAAATCGAACGCTTTTTAAAGAACAAGGGCAATAATTCATATTAAATATTTTTTGATTGATTTAATTTCTGTCAACATAAAACCATTTATTTCTCCAACGTTTCATGTGTATATAAACACACTTCCTCAGGGAACCAATACAATTAAACAAAACAAGTGGTTGCCTAGCAATATACGCCCACTTACACTACATAAATTGTCAATATATCAAGGAATGTTACTATCTTAATTTTTGTTGGATGGTGTTCAGATTTGAATTCATCCAATATCTTGTTAATATAAAGCATCTAATTTCATACCTAATAAAACTCCGTAAATATTTGTTGAATCGATCCGGAATTCGAACTTGTCCAAGATCTTATGGATATAATCCTACACACAAAATTTTATTCAAATCAAACCAAAACTGTGGTCTCTATTGCGTTCACAAGCCATTTTTAACACATTTTGGGTGTAAAACTCCGTAAATTTTTGTCGAATCGAACCCAAATTCGAACTTGTCTGAGATTTTATGAATATAATCCTACATACAAAATTTTATTCAAATCCAACCAAAACTGTGGTCTCTATCGCGTTCACAAGCCATTTTTAACGTATTTTGGGTGTAAAACTCCGTGAATTTTTGTCGAATCGAACCCAAATTTGAACTTGTCCGAGATCTTATGAATATAATCCTACATACAAAATTTTATTCAAATCCAACCAAAACTGTCGACTCTATCACGTTCACAAACCAATTGTGGACAGACGGACCGACGGACTGACCAACGGACCGACGGACGGACAGGGGCGACAGCAATATACGACCACATTTCAAATTTATAACTAAAGCTTTTGATAAAGTTAGAAAGATGAACAGAACAGACATATTGAATTACAACAAAAGAGAAGAAAGAAATATAATACCATGGGTAACACCTTATGACCCAAGACAACCAAATTTTACAAGAAAATACCATCTAAGACACCAGTACAAGAATGAAAAAAATAAAAGAATCTAAGAAAATAATAATTGCTGAAAAAAGAAATAGAACCATTGGCAACATTTTGAAAATGAACAAGATAAGAACTATCCAAGACAGAGACCAACAAACCTGGGGATGTAAACCTGGTAAGAGAAAAATACCACCTTGTAAAGCATGTGACACTATAGAAACAACTTATTTCATAAAAAACAAAGACTCTAAGAAATTTTTCATCAAAGACAATGTTTCGTGTGATTCCCCCTTGTAGTTTATTGTTTGACCTGTTCTTGCTGTAACATGCAATATGTTGGACAAACTACCACCCCTTTCAGTATTAGACTTAACAAGCACAGGTCAAACATAAAACTTAACAAAGCATGTAAAGCTCCTAGAGTAGAACCTCATTTCAACATACCCAAACATTATTTTAAAACCACTGTTCTACAGAAAATTTTCAATAATGATAAAAGAAAATTAGACCTTGCTGAATCCATGTGGATTCATAAACTTGATACACTTTGGCCTAAAGGATTAAATGAATACAATCCTGATACTATGAAAAACTTTTCTTAATCATGAACCTTTGATTATACTTATATCACACTTTTCTTGCTTAATGACGTCATACTTTAACTTTTTACATCATACACTTATGACTTCACTTTGTAGATAGTTGTTTGAGTAACCAAGACGTCATATTTCTTATGACGTCATTTTTGTAACAGTCATTTTGTTTTTTTTAATTGTATTGGTTCCCTGAGGAAGTATGTTTATATACACATGAAACGTTGGAGAAATAAATGGTTTTATGTTGACAGAAATTTAATTTTTTAAAGCCACATTTCATGTGGGTGTATAAAAAGGATCCATGAAGAATTGTAGCCTATAGAGTGAGCATGAGGTATATGTGAACGGACGGACGGACGAACTGATAAACGGACCGACAGGGGCAACCACAATATACACTCATACTTACATATTATCAAAATCCATCAAGGATTATGTATTCTAGAGTGTTAATGCAATTTCAAGAACTAACCCAAAAAAATTTTCACAATAAATATTTATCTATTTTGATAATTTTCAATAGAGTTCATCCTTGGGTGGTAATAATATAATAATAATAAACTCTTTTTTTTTCTTTTTTTATGTACATTATCAGTAAGTTTCGTCAAAATAAGTTAATGATTGTGACCTGTAGAGTGTTTACAAACCAAAAATCAAATGTGTTTTCAAGAACAAGGGCAATAATTGAAAGTTATTATTTTTTGATTTTGTTGATTTTCAATAGGGTTCATCCTTGGGTGATAATAAACATAATCAGTAAGATTTGTTAATATCTGTCAAGAATTGTGACCTGTTAAGCCAAAAATCGAACGTGTTTTAAAGAATAAGGGCAATAATTCATAGTAAATATTTTCAATTGAGTTCATCCTTGGGTGATACTAAACATTATTAGAAAGTTTCGTCAAAATCCGTTAAGAATTGTGACCTGTATAGTGTTTACGAGCCAAAAATCCAATGTGTTTTCAAGAACAAGGGCAATAATTCATAGTAAATATTTTTCGATTTTGCTGATTTTTAATAGGGTTCATGCTTCGGTAGTAATAAACATAACCAGTACGTTTCGTCAAAATCCATTAAGAATTGTGTCATGTAGAGTGTTTATGAGCAATTGTGGACGAACAGACAAACCGAGGAACGGACATGGGTGACGACAATATACGCCCCCATTTTATGTGGGCGTATGGTGTATAAAAAGGTGCTGCAAAAAGTCAGGGAAATTTTTTTTTAAAATGCATGTTTTAAAACTCCTGTCTTGAAATAAAGAAATAAACAAAAACTAGAACCGGTACTGAGCAGTGCGCAATTTAAACATCCTTGAACGGTTGCATTTTAGTCCTGCAAATAAATTAGGTCATGTGACAGAGCTGTTTATAGTTCAAAATCTAAATTTGCAATCGGCTATTAAACCGGAAGTAAACATCGGAAAACACAAAGTAAACCATCATTTGATAGATTTTATCGAGGGCAATAGCTTAGGTTCAGATCAAAAGGTCATCAAACGTCAAGGTCACGAGTTTTGAGCTTTGAAAGTGTTTGCTATTGCTGAATTTCTTTAACTGGAAATAGACAAAACTTTTAATCGAAATTAGAAAATTGGCTGTCACCATTTTGTTTATAATATTTTTAAGATGACATAGACATCAACATTATGTAAATCGGATGATATCCTGATCTCTTATATCGATTTAAAGAAAAGTTGGTCATTTCAAGATGGTGGTCTACTAGTTACTTCCGGGTCCAATTTTAACCTTTTTTTTTTCTATGAATGTTATGTCATTTTATATCTTCAAAAGAACGTGTCGACTCTCTTTAAAAATCCACAATTTAGGAACCACGTTTTTTTTTTCGCGCCAAAAAAGCCACGCAGTTACTTTAGAACAATGAACAAAATTTCCAAATTAAAAAAAAAGCAAAATAATTAAAATATCTACTATTATATATCAAGAGGAGATAAAGCATAATAAGAAAAGACGCTTTTTTTGTGACGTACGTGAATTAGGTTCAAACTGACACTTTTCAAATGGCTATAAAACAAGAAGTAAATATTGGACAACAAAAATGAATTCACCATTGGATAGATCTCATTTCGAGCAATCACTTTTGTTCGGATCATAAGGTCAACAAATGGCAAGGTCACAAGTTATGAGCTTTAAAAGTGTTACAATAATTGCTGAATATCTTATACCGGAAATAGACAAACACCATAATCGAAATTAGCAATTCAGCTGCCCTCATTTTGTTGGCAATAGATTGAAAATGCCATAAACATCAAAATTATATAAATCGGATGTCTATTTAAAGAAAACATGTTCATTTCAAGATGGTGGCCAACGTGTTACTTCCGGTTACGATTTTGTCATATTTTTTTCTTTGTTAGTCATGTTCTTTCATATCTTAAGAAGAAATTGTTACCTATTATATGAAATCCGTAATTTAGATAACACCTGTTTTTTCCCGCCAAAAAACCACGCATAGTTACTATAGAACAAAGAACAAAATTCCAAATAGCAATTTTGATCAAAATATCTAGTGTTATATATCACTGGAAAGAGGAGATAAAGCGTAATAAGAAAAGAAGATATTTTGTGACGTGACGTCACGTGACAGAGCTATTCAAAGTTCAAACTAACAATTTTTAAATGGCTATAAAACCGGAAGTAAATATTGGACAACAAAAATGAGTACACCGTTGGGTAGATCTCATTATGGGCAATAACTTTTGTTCAGGTCATAAGGTCACCCAAATCCAAGGTAACGTGTAATGAGCTTTGAAATTTTTTGTCATTTCTGAATATCTTTTACCGGAATAGGCAAACATCATAATCAAAATTAGCAAATTGGCTGTCATCATTTTGTTGGCCATAGATTGAAAATGCCCTAGACATCAATATTATACAAATCAGATGATACCCTGTTCACTTCTCTCGATTTAAAGAAAACATGTTCATTTCAAGATGGTGGCCAGCGTGTTACTTCCGGTTACGATTTTATCATATTTTTTTTTCTTTGTTAGACATGTTATTCCATATCTTAAGAAGAAATTGTTACCTATCTTGTTTTTTCCCGCCAAAAAAAACACGCAGAGTTACTATAGAACAAAGAACAAAATTCAAAAAAGCAATTTTGATCGAAATATCTAGTGTTATACATTTTTGGAAACAGGAGATAAAGCGTGATAATAATAAAAGATAATTTGTGACGTACATGAATTAGGTCACGTGACAGAGCTGTTTAAAGTCAAAACTCGACATTTTCAATTGGCTATAAAACCAGAAGTAGACATCAGACAGCAAAAATGAATACATCAGTTGATAGATCTCATCAAGGGCAATGACTTTTGTTCAGGTCAAAAGGTCACTCAAGGTCAAGGTCACAAGATATGAGCCTTAAAAGTTTTGAATATTACTGAAAATTGTTTACCGGAAATAAAAAAAATCTGAATCGAAATTCAAAAATCGGCTTCCCATGTTTTGTTAGCAATCGACTGTAGATTCCATACACATGATTCCCTGATTCTGAATTTCGATTTAAAGTAAAATCAGTCAGTTCAAGATGGCGGCCGATATGAAACAGTTGGGTCAGATTTTATCATTTTATATTTTGTGAATAATGATTACTAGCACATTGCAAAAAGATTTTTTAGAATATCTTCATTATTCCGAAAGTTGACATTTCAACTTTACAAGCGAATGACGTCAAAACCGGAAGTGATATAACATTTTTGAAAAGATCATTTTGTTTGTCATCAAAATGTCTATGCATATGTAAGTTTTCATATTGATCAAAATAAAATTGCAAAAGTTTAAAAAATTGTCAAAAAAGTGCTTCAAAAAGTCAGCAACAAAGTTTTAAAAATGCATGTTTTTAAACCCCCAATTTGAAGACAATCGGTTAATAAAATAAACAAAAAAAATTCCATCAAAATCGGTTGAAAATCAGAGATGAAAATGTTAAAAACATTAAATTGGGCTTATTGGCCATACGTCATTTCCTGTTGGACGAAAATGCATCATTTTATATTCACCTAATACCGTGCAGTTAGGCATAGTAAAAAATTATATGAGATAATGTGTGGCATGCTCCCTTCATACCGAATTAGTGTGACCAGAAGTAGACAAAAAAAAAACATACATTATGAAAACAAAGCAGTGCGTTCGCTATAAATTCTTATCAAAATTGGTTGAAAAATAGAGGTGAAAATGGTAAAAACTTTAATGTGGGATTATCTGCTACACATCATTTTTGGTTGGACGAAAATGCATCGTTTTACATTCACCTAATACACACACGCTACTTATCATAGGAAATCATAAACGGTACCAAAATAGCAGGACAAGAAGTAGACAAAAAACAAAGCAGTGCCTTGGAGAATCGAACACACTGCAAAAAATAGACGTTTTTAATTTTATAAAAAAAAAACTAGATCCATAGGCTATGCATGTTTCTGAAGCGGTGAGTAACAGTTCTGATAAAAATTTAAAACTGTTTCATAATATATCGGGTGTCCCAATAAAAACGTCCCCAAGTTTGACGATAAGTATCTCAGCTGTTGTTTAACCGATCTCTTTCAAAATTCTCATAGATTTACTTCAAAATGTCCTTGTCAGACTATGAAAATATGAAGGTCATCGAATAAAAATTGTACTAGTACTGCCACGAACAAAATATCATGTCAAAAAATTCAATATCAGAGCAAACTACACATTTCAACCTGTGTCCAGTGTGCTTTCACCTCATTGAACACCAATATCATTCATTTTTCATCCTGAAATGCTCTCATCTTAAGATATTTTTTCCCAAAAAGCAACCATCCTGCTTTTCAGTTCCTGTTCAGCCAGTTTGTTCCACTGTGTCGGTAATGACTCCGAGCAGTATGGGATTCTCTTAAGGAACAGGTGTACTGCACTCGGATTAGAGGGACACACTGATTAAACAGGAACTGAAATGAAGGATGGTCGGTTCTCGAGTGGTACCTTTAGCTGAGATCCGTGAGAGTTTATCTGGATCGAAAATGTTTGATATCGGTGGTCGATGCGGTGAAGGCACAATGAACACAAATTCAAATATGTAATTTGCTCTGATATTGAATTTTTTGACATGCTATATTGTTCGAGGCAGTACTTGTACAATTTTTGTTTGATGACTTTCATATTTTCAGGGTCCGACAAGGACATGTTGAAGTAAATCTGTGAGAATTTTGAAAGAAATTGGCTCATCGGCAGATGAGATACTTTGCGTCAAAGTTGGGGACGTTTTTTTTGGGACACCCGATACTTGTATATCAATTCCAAAATGAAATACAAAATGTTTAATTCACAATATTATATAATTATTGAAATAAGTTACTTAAATTGGCTTAATTAGAGTCAGATTAACATTTCAACAATATTTGTATAAATTTTTAATTTAATTGAGTGATTACAAACTTATAACATCGAAATTTTGAAAACAGATAATGGCTTGCAATCTAAATGTTTTAACTTCTCTAATTTTTCAGATCGATCAAAAGAATTGGAATGATTCATTATCAAAATTACCTCCAAATTTACATGGTGAATTACTACATCTTTTCTTCTTCATCGAACATCCTTTCTCTGTTTTCAGTGCAACAACTGATGAATTTAAGTCCAATAAAACTTTATCAATATAGAAATCGCCAATACATCCTACATAATTACGGTTCTGGACTTGAAATGCTGTTGGTAGACCCGGTAATCCACCAATCTGTAATGGTCCAGTTAAATCCATCAGTCTATGACATACTTCAACAGGATTATCACATCTGAAAGGTTAACATAATTCTTTTCCTTATAAAAATCATGATGGCGAACTTTCTGATATTTCTCACACTGTGAAATAATAAATCACAAATACTTAAACAATGCCTGGGCTCAAAAAATTTTGCCATACCCTATTTTGAAATAATCTTTTCAAGTTTCACTATTTTAAGTTTGGAGATTCTGTTATATGAGAATTGAAGCTATGACAAACCATGTTGAAAGTGTTGAGAGTAATCTTCAGATTACAATCTTAGCTACATCTACATATTAATCTATAAGATAGCTTGCCAGGCAAGGTAACATACCCCCACTTCAGCAAATTTGGATATTTGATAAAGTTGATGGACCATCATTGCACTTATCTGAGCTGATATTTAGATAAATCAAATCGGATAAAAACTCTATCTTGTATCGCGTACACAAGTTAATTTTAACGTTTTTTCACTAAGTCAAAGGCAATAACTCATAAACTGACGACTGGAATCGCACCATTTTCAAACTCATCCGAGATGTTATCAAGATGAATACATATAACAAGTTTCATTCAAATCGGATAAAAACTCTGGTCCCTATTGCGTATACAAGAAATTGTTGACGGACGGACAGGGGTGACGGCAATATACGTCCCCATTTTCATGTGTTCAATAAAGTAAAAGACACACAAACCATTTCAAAAAGTTTTTGACTGGACCATTTTTAGTTGATCCAAATAATGTGGATACTCTATAGCATAACACATGGGTAACCATTCATAAAAATAATCCGCTACAGAAAAACTAATACAGTGAAACCCCTCAAAACCGACAGTGTGTGGGACCGGGTAATAATGTCGGTTTAGAGGGGATGTCGGTTTTCTGTGGATTCGCATTTTCGTTAATTGGAGTTACTTCCCTTTGTTATGAAATTCAACTAATTCCGGTTGTCAACTCTATCGATGTATGCAGTGGACCCATACCCCAGCGATGTTCATAGAGAAAAATATAATAAAATAAATATTTTATATTCACATTTATTTAGACACATAATAACAACAACAATACAATTATTTCTTGTGAAAGAAATCACTGATAGATTTTTGTACGCTCGTACATTTTGTAATGACAATAATATTGCACATAGTGTCACTTAAGTCATTTAGCCGACAATTCACGAGTGTCGGTTCTTTGCACATGGCGAAGTATTCAAGTTTCTTACACATTTCTAATGCTTCACTATATGTTACTGGCTCTTGAACGGGTTCAGGTTCCGGTTCGGCATCGGGTTCCGAATCTACAAGATCAATATCGGCTGGTCGGAAAGAATTTAATAATTCTTCCTCCCACAATTTCCCGTCTTCTTCCGTAGGTAACAGATGGTCAAGGTTTACAAATTCTTCATCTGTACATGACGTGGTTGTCGACTTCAATTCTTTCAATAAGTTTGATAACGGCATATCGTCGTCAGATGAATCGTCCGAATCACACACTTCTATCGGGAAACCTCCAAGTGAAAAACACTTCTTTGTGGTGGATTCTGATGTATCCCGCCACGCCTTTATTGTCCATTGAATAGCGTCTAATAATGTTATTTCTCGGCACAATTCACTCGCGGATTTAACTGAGTCTATCTTAACAAGTCTCTTCCTATATCTTGCCTTGAAAGTGCGAATTATACCTTGGTCAAGTGGTTGAATAACAGACGTCGTGTTCGGCGGTAAAAACTTCAATGTAATGTTCGAAAAATTCACATTTCCATGCGATGAAGCATTATCCAAAAATAGCGATGGCCATCGTAATACACCCACTTTTATAATGGCAGCCAATTCATCCGAGGTGTTGACAAGAGTGGTCAGTAAATGAAAGATTCTGAGAATGACATTTTCACTTTTTACAAGAGTAAATCCATGGGTTCAAGTTTTCTGGAAAAAAACAAATATGTCACTGAAATATGCATAAAACAAGGGCAACCAACGTTTAGGTTCCATCCATCCATGATTAAGAGCAGTCACATAGTTGATGATGTTTCTGATTTTCAATAAGGTGTATCCGAAGGTCAATACTAACACCAACAGCCAGATTCATAAAAATCCACCAAGAAACCAGCTCTCTATCGTGTCCACAACTTTGAGAGTGTAACGGCTTAAAAATTAATGTGGTTTAAAGGGGCAATAACTCATAAAATATTTGTTCGATGTTTCTGATATTCAATAGGGTTTATCCCAATGTCAATACAAACAATCATACCAAGTTTCATCAAAACCCATCAAGAAACCAGCTCTCTATGGTGTCCACAACATATTTTCAAAAGCAAAGGCAATAACCCAGGAAATATTTTTCGATTCGTCTGATTTTCAATAAATTAATGTGGTTTAAAGGGGCAATAACTCATAAAATATTTGTTCGATGATTCTGATATTCAATAGGGTTTATCCCAATGTCAATACAAACAATCATACCAAGTTTCATCAAAACCCATCAAGAAACCAGCTCTCTATGGTGTCCACAACATATTTTCAAAAGCAAAGGCAATAACCCAGGAAATATTTTTCGATTCGTCTGATTTTCAATAAATTAATGTGGTTTAAAGGGGCAATAACTCATAAAATATTTGTTCGATGTTTCTGATATTCAATAGGGTTTATCCCAATGTCAATACAAACAATCATACCAAGTTTCATCAAAATCCATCAAGAAACCAGGTCTTTATGGTGTCCACAAGATATTTTCAAAAGCAAGGGCAATAACCCATGAAATATTTTTCAATTCGTCTGATTTTCAATAGGGTTCATCCTTGGGTGATTACAAACACTCACAGCAAGTTTCATCAAAATCCATCAAGAAACCAGCTCTCTATCGTGTCCACAACAATTGTGGACAGACAGACAGACAGACAGACAGACAGACAGACAGACAGACAGACAGGGGCGACTACAATATACGCCCACATTAATGTGTGTACAATATACGCCCACATTAATGTGTGGGCGTATAACAATAGAATATGCCTATTCTGTCTTCTCATAGATTTAATAACGCCCTTCAACCACTCTTGAAACAAATCGTTCGTCATCCACGCTTTCTTATTGTTGCGATACATCACACCTAACTCCTTCACATTTACATTCTTAAAACACCTGGGATTCTCAGATTTACCAATCACAAACGGTTGTAATTTCTCACCAGTCGCAGAACAAGCAAACATTACAGTAATTCTATCTTTAGCGGCTTTACCACCCTTGCATGCCTCCCCTTTCATTGATAATGTCTTATCTGGTAACGCCCGATAAAATAAACCCGTCTCGTCGCAGTTGAAAATGTCCTTAGGATGGTAACCACTAACAATATCCGGCAATCTTTCGCGATAACTGTCGACAACTTCTAGATCTACACTAGCACTTTCACCGCTAACCTTGAAAGAGTTAATCGAATATCTCGAACGCCACCGCCCTAACCAACCATTCGATGCAGAAAAGTCACTTATCTCCATTTCATTTGCAAAAGATGTTGCCTTAGCTTGTATGATAGGACCGGAGATTGGGATGCCTTTAGATCGCGCTTTAGTAAACCACTTAAAAACAAAATCGTTGACATTTTCAAACCTACACGAATTACGTGATTGGGACCAGAATACGATGTCTGTTTACGGTTTTGAGGGGTTCCGGTTTATAGAGGATTTCCTTGTATGGATTATATAGTGATTTGGCCAGGACTTTTTGAAACTGTCGGTTTTGAAGGGATTCCGGTTTTCAGAGGATTCGGTTTTGAGGGTTTTCACTGTAGTCCTAAAGTCCAACATGTTTCAAAGGCACAAAGACCCCTTCCTCAGGGACAGACACACATAAAAAGTTGGTCAAGATCCACTATAAAAAATCCCTATGCTATCGACCAATCGGCCATTACCGCTCTCACATGGTCATGATCTCTCACATGGTCATGATCTCTCACATGGTCATGATCGCTTGAGTTATTGGGACAACTATTATCAGTAAAACTAAGGGTGTCATAGATAATTGAGTAAGATCAATTAATGTTTGCCTTTTACAATCAATGTTAAATTCTATTATAATTTGATGATAACATGCAAGCGCAGGGCTCGATATGTCTCCAGTCCTACTTGTTTGATTATCATTTCGACATCCGCGAAGAATTGCGGATGTATTCAATTCACTGTGCTATATCCGTGTCGTGCTCCTTCATCGAAATCATATAAGAAAGGTCTTGAACAACAAATCGAACGCACCAATCTTGTTTATTTGTAAACAATAACTTTTTTTCTGATAATTTAATTATCACAACAGCGCATTGAATTTAAAGGGCCATTCTGCATTTTTGAAAAAAGTTTCCATTATCAAAAAAATCACTAATGCTACCTGAGAGTATCTTTAAAGTATGCTTATTGTATCTCTATATTTTCTTGATCAAACTGAATTTGGTTTTAAAGGGTTAATTACAAACAGGGTGTACTTATTGTTAAATACGTAATTTGACTTAGTTTTGGTGTTTGTCCTTTAAATGGCTCAATATTTCTAGATGAAACCTTTTAAATACACAAGAGGGACATTTCTCTACAATAAGGCGTTTATTTTACTCAAATCCGTTCAGTAGTTTCCTATAAGCGTCCAAAAAACATAACACACTTAAAAACCTTACGTAAGGTTTTTAAAAAATTTAGCATGTTTATAGCGTTTAAAAATTAACGGCTGGATTTTTTTAGCTAAAACTTTCAGATACATTAAAGGGCACATAGTAACAGATTTTGGTGTAAAGTTTTCACAAATATGAGCAAAAAAAATTTTTGACCTAAAAAAAATTCAGACTGTCCCTTTAACTTGAATGATAAAATCATTTTAATAATGGAAATATAACGTAGGGAAATCAACAGTCGGCGATATAATACGTAAGAAATTTAAACATTCATATGAGTCATGAATCAATTTGAGAACAACGCGAGTCTATTGATCTTGTAAATTTGATACATTGAATGAAAGTTTTTAAATGGGTTATAAATGGTTTATGATTGCCCGTGTAAAAGTTGACAAATGTTTACAATGTTACAAGTTACGGTAAAACGACCACTCCTGAAAACCGGCCAAATGAATTGGTCCCGTGCATGGCAGATTTTCAGGAGTTTCATATCTATATTTGATACATTCAACAAACTGTATTAGTTTTTCTGTAGCAGAATGAATGTTTACCCATTTTCATGTGGGCGTATAAAAATGTTTTAAACACAGATCTTTTATAAAAAAAATAACAAATAAAAAATCTTACTTTTGGGGTAGGCTATGTGTATTTCGAGCAGCACAAGAGTAATTTCCTAAAGTATTTCCATAACGTACTGAGATTTCTGTATCACATTTCTCTCCCACCGTCACTGTAGCTTGCTGAAATAAAGAAAAAATAGTTTTAGTTAGAGCTTAATTGCACCATTTTTGAGATATTATCAAGATGAATACACATACTAAGTTTCATTCAAATCGGATAAAAACTCTGGTTTCTATCGCGTACACAAGAAATTGTTGATGGACGGGCGGACCGATGGATGGACGGATGGACAGGGGTCATGGCAGTATAAAAAACATGTAGTTTTGCATGATATTATTTTAATTAAAGCGGTTGTGCAATTGTTAGGGGTGTTGATTTATGAATGTAACTTCAAGGGAGGTAACTGGTGAAACAAAAAATACAACTTTCTAAATAGGTCAAAATTTCAATGTCCAGTTCTAATGTAAACAAATGTACCGGTAGTAGATTAATAATAATGAATTGATTAGTAATTAAACACTTCTAACAGGTAATTCAGGGATTATCAGATAATCAAATTGGTATTTAGAGACTCTTCCCACGCCGCACTAGCGTCTCTATCTAAAACCTCAGATCGCCTCGAATCTGACCTTAACTGCCTCCGCATTTAAACAAATGCGCCTCCGCATCCCAGTTTGCCTCCGAAACTGACCTGAGACGCCTCCGCACACGACCCGAGGCGCCTCAGCATCTGACCCTGATCGCCTCCGCATCTGACCCTGATCGCCTCCGCATCAGGTCATAGTCGCCACCGTTTTGCCAATTCGCCTCCGCAATTGACCCCAAGAGACTCTTCACTACTCAATTCGCTTCCGCAATTGACAGAAAGCGCATCCGCATTGTCAGCTATAAATAGAGGTGAGATTTTCACCTTTTGCCCAGTAGCCTCTGAAGAGTTCAACACGAACGAAACCGGTCGGGCCTTATACACCAAGATCAAGATCGACTATTGGCTCTTGAATACGCAGATAACCTTTCTAGTGATCTATCGTATAGAGAATGCAAGGCAAGGTAACATACGCCCACTTCAGCAAATTTGAATATTTGAAAAGTTGATTGCACCATCGCACTTATTTGAGCTGATATTTAGATGAATCAATTCGAATTAAAACCTAGCCTCTATCGTGTACACAAGTTAATTTTAAAGTTTTTTCACTAAGTCAACGGCAATAACTCATAAAACGATTCTCAAATTTGTCTGAGTTATTATCAAGATGAATACACATACCAAGTTAATTTTAACGTTTTTTTCTCTAAGTCAAGGGCAATAACTCATAAACCGACAACAAGAATTGCGCCATTTTCGAACTCATCCGAAATATTATCAAAATGAATACACATACCAAGTTTCATTCAAATAGGATAAATACTCTAGCTTCTATGGCATACACAAGTTAATTTTTACGTTTTTTCACTAAGTCAAGGGCAATAACTCATAAACCGACAACTAGAATTGCGCCATTTTCGAACTCATCCGAAATATTATCAAAATGAATACACATACCAAGTTTCATTCAAATAGGATAAATACTCTAGCTTCTATCGCGTACACAAGTTAATTTTAACGTTTTTTCACTAAGTCAATGGCAATAACTCATAAACCGACGACTAGAATTGCGCTATTTTCAAACTCATCCGAGATTTTATCAAGATGAATACACATACCAAGTTTCATTCGAATCGGATAAAAACTCTGGTTTCTATTGCGTACACAAGAAATTGTTGACGGACGGACAGACAGGGGTGACGGCAATATTAGCCACATTTTCATGTGGGCGTATATTCATTAGTAACCTTGCCACTATAGAAGCAATTGAAACCTTTTCAGTGTGCTGTGTGGAAAGATCGAAAAAAAGAATAGACATTCTGAAAACACACAATTAACGATTTCAACCTACCCTATTTAAATATTGTACTTTGACTTTCCACCATTCACCATTACTGACACCATCAATTAAAGTAGGTGTTACCATAGTGACACTGCCACCAAGAGAAAAGGAAAATATCACCTGTCCTTCCACTATTTCTAATGCTATGAAGTCATGTTGTTCATTAAATCTTCCATTATAAAATAGTAGCCCATTCTTTTCCTGTGTTGCAAATCTGAAATGAACAAATACAAAAAATGTCCCATTGGTGTGTCACTTCATGAAACAAGAAAGTTTTGGATTAAACAGTCCTAAGACCCACCACAATATTAAATGACACTCAAATATTTACTTTTTAGCTTTTTAAATTCCTTTACTCAAAATCAGGAAAATTAGGACCATTAATTGCATTCAACTCAACCTTGTCCTGGGTTTTAGCAGGTAAGACAAAAATTATTATGGCAATCACCGTATAGTATACAAGGTTATCTAGCACGCTAGTCTAGTTACAAAGTTGATACGGTGATAGTGTCTACTGAATCCTAGGAATTATATCACAATTACAGTAAAACAACATTTATTCGCACATTTACATAATATTGTGAGGTATAAGGTCCTACACACATCCATTGAAAGTTGCCAATTTTAAGCTGGTCTTATCAGTGGAGTCAAATTTCAAACTTCAGACCTTACACGACCAAGTTAAATGAACTGTCATCAGTAGTTTAATAAATCATTGTTTAAAAAGATAATATCATACACAGAGTCTGTTTGGTATTTAACACACTATTACACAAATATATATCACTTTTTATTCTACAAGTGGTCTAGTAGAGTACTTTTCAGAATTATTCCATATGCTGGTAAGTTAATATTAATACCTATTGGTTAAACAATAGGTGAATTTATTGAAGGGGAATACCAGTAATTAAAGTATGATATTCTTGTAGTCTTATATCAAGAGTTGTCTGTCCTTTAATAAAAACTTAAAGCCTACTCTCTCAACAAGCTACTTCCTTTCTTGTCATGCTTGTTGAAGAGAGAGGTTGGTCATTGCTTTTAATGTGGTTAACATAATTTATGTGATCCCTTCTTTAAGCAAAATCCCTTCAAAACGGCATAAGAAAGGAAACTTTATCTGTATGTAGCTTATCCTTAGGTTTTTAAGAAGGATTTCATTCAAAGCATGAATTTTAAGATTAAATTTGTCAGTGTCATACTATTTTCACATTAAGCCTAGCTAAAGTCAGGCTACAGCCTTGTTCTAATTTTAGACCCACCTCTAGTTGTCAGTGTACTATATCAATAGGGTATAATACATGACTGTGTGTACTGAGTGTCCTCACTGTATGTATATAGCCTAGTACATTGGTAGTCTAGTGCGACTGAGGTCACAGTCTCTAGCCTATCTTGAATTTTCTTTTCACTTGTTCTATTCGTCAACCTCTCTCTTTGACAAGCTAAACAAGTGGTTGCCTAGCAATATACGCCCACTTACACTACATAAATTGTCAATATATCAAGGAATGTTACTATCTTAATTTTTGTTGGTATGTTGTTCCGATTTGAATTCATCCAATATCTTGTTAATATAAAGCATCTAATTTCATACCTAATAAAACTCCGTAAATATTTGTTGAATCGATCCGGAATTCGAACTTGTCCAAGATTTTATGGATATTATCCTACACACAAAAGTTTATTAAATTCCTACCAAAACTGTGGTCTCTATCATGTTCACAAGTCATTTTTAACACATTTTAGGTGTAAAACTCAATAAATATTTGTTGAATCGATCCGGAATTCAAACTTGTCCAAGATCTTATGGATATAATCCTACACACAAAATTTTATTCAAATCAAACCAAAACTGTGGTCTCTATTGCGTTCACAAGCCATTTTTAACACATTTTGGGTGTTAAACTCCGTGAATTTTTGTCGAATCGAACCCAAATTTGAACTTGTCCGAGATCTTATGAATATAATCCTACATACATAATTTTATTCAAATCCAACCAAAACTGTGGTCTCTATCACGTTCACAAGCTATTTTTAACATATTTTGAGTGTAAAACTCTGTGAATTTTTGTCGAATCAAACCCAAATTCGAACTTGTCCGAGATCTTATGAATATAATCCTACATACAAAATTTTATTCAAATCCAACCAAAACTGTGGTCTCTATCGCGTTCACAGGCCATTTTTAACATATTTTGGGTGTAAAACTCCGTGAATTTTAGTCGAATCAAACCCAAATTCGAACTTGTCCGAGATCTTATGAATATAATCCTACATACAAAATTTTATTCAAATCAATCCAAAACTGTGGTCTCTATTGCGTTCACAAGCCAATTGTGGACAGACGGACCGACGGACGGACCGACGGACGGACAGGGGCAACAGCAATATACGACCACATTTCAATGTGGGCGTATAAAAATTATTTTTCTTTATTTCATACGAGTATCATTATCATGGGAAAACAACAAACCACTAAGAGTAAGAAAACCAGGAGGCCTACTACTACTAGTTCTAGTTCTGTTACCTCAACTCGTGTATCAGGTCGGCCCAGTAGAAGTCCATATGCTATCATTAAACCATAGCTATGACGTCATCTATTGTTCTTTTAATCCATTATCCAGAAGAGTGGCTTACTCCAGTCTTAAACACTCTCAACACAGTTCACCAACTGTCCATTCTTAAGCTATAACTGTCCATTCTTAAACAGGAACTGTACATTATTAAATGAAATAATGGACAGTTGAACGTTAAGAATGGACAGTTAGGTAAAGGTGACAGTGGCAATAGAGCATAACTAACCGACAACAACAATAAGAGGGAAACTTTCATAAAGTGAGTTTTCCGGGTCATCCGGGTCAGAATTTAATTTTGACAGTATGGAATCATCTGAAAGAGAGCCATCGATCAGAATGTGTGCATATTGTATATATCAGTGCATTGTTACCTTTTATGATCCATTTCCCCACCATAAAATCAATATACAGTCATTTACCGGGAAGAGCCCCCCCACCCCCCCCCCCCCCACCAGATTGAGCTTATCATTGATTTTCTCATGGGTGCAGATTGCTTTTTCAATGCCCGGGGACGGAGAGACCAGCGGCGTACGCAGAATTGATCAATAGGGGTCTCACAATAGGGTCGGCGGCAAATTGTGCCTATATTACGTCTATTAAAGAGTATGCCCTATTACTCAACCCTGCTTGACCATTTGTGTGTGGTTGGGTGTGTGTTAAAAGGGGAGGGGGGGGGGGGGTGGAGGACATCATGCCCGTCTTTTACCCGGGATTTGCACCCATGGTACTGAGTGTGATTTTGCCGAGCATCATTATATTTTGCAATAAGAAAATAGTTTTCGTATGAAAATAGACAATTTTGACATGATGAAAAGACTTCCAAAATAGAATTGGACATGTTTTTTCTTGGTTCTTAGATAAGACTCCAAAACCCCCCGCCGTTACGTGCATCTAGAGTGAATGTTGACAAATTTTTTTTTTTAGCAAGTGGGGAAATAGATCATAAAGGTTGAAAACACTTGTTTAAAGGACCTAATGGCATCCGATTTATGTCGCTGATGACATTCTGCTATAAAATATCCAAGTAACATATTAAGATTTCATTTTATATGTTACGGGTGTCACAATACTCCACATTTAATCCCAAATCAACACCACAATGTACATATCCTCTCAGTTTGAAGACATGGTCCTTGACTAAATCAATGAATGATTATCAATTGATTTATTGGTTAAATCTGATAATATCTACTCAAGGTCCTGAGTTGTGTTGTTGAAATTAACTCACTTTAGTGTCTGTCCATTATTACAACAATGGGTGGCTATGGTTTAAGTCAGAGAGAAGCCTCAAACTATACATTCTGTGTGAGAATAGATCAACCTCGGCGCTAACGCGCCTCGGTTGATCCATTCTCCCACAGAATGTATAGTTTTCGGCTACTCTCCTTTACGTAGAGGTCAGAAGAAAACAACAACAGTAATTAATGATGTACAACTCTCTACATCTGGTAGTTCTGATACTGGTAATCTAAATGAAGTGCCCTGTAATATCACTGATGACACTAACACAACAGGTAATATTACAAAAAATAATGCAATTTGGAATGTTCCGTTGCCTTCTGTACATTCGCAAACTGCAGGTGAGGGAAGTATATCAAGGCATGTAGAGAGTCAGCACCACATACAGCCTCAATTAATGTCTGATAGCCAAAACCATGTTATTGAAAGTGTGCATGATAATTTAGGTTCAAATATTGGGGATGCCATTAAAAACAAAATCATTAATGGGGAATATGTAGATTTCATGTCATTGATTAAAAATGATGAGTCTCAAGAGAGGCTTATTTATTGGACTCCGATGGAAAACTTATGTCAAAAGACAAAGAACCTAGTAACGCAATGAGCATTGAACGATGGTCAGATGCTTTTTTAATCTTTATGAGCGTTTATATTTCTGTTCATCCTACTAAATGTCAGGATTTGCTGAAGTATATGCACACAATTCGGCTTGGTGCTGCAAGAACAAAAGGCCAAGGATGGCGTTCATATGATGAACAGTTCAGGCGAAAGAAAGCAATATGCCCCACTAGCTCCTGGCGCTATATTGACTACGAATTATGGTAATTATATATGCATAATTCAGTCCAGCAAGGACAATCCTTTCTAAATAACACAAGACAAGTCCAACAAGGACAATCTTTTCAAACTAACACAAGACAAAATCCAAGAGGCAAATGCTTTGAATTTAACAACAAGGGTATTTGCAATAGACCTCATTGCACATACATTCACACGTGCATTCAATGTGGACTTGGACATTCGCAATTAAATTGTCAGAATATGACTTCAAATCAGAATTTTCGTCAAAAACCTTTTAAACAAGGATACAATAAACAAACATACAACAACAAACCAAACACACAATCCAACAATCAGCAGACACACTACAATAACAAACCCTACAACCAATATCACTACAACAATTCAAACACCCAATCTAACAACACAAATTCCATCAAAAACTGAGATAGTCAGTAAATGGGAATTAGCAAACTCGCCTTTAAATACTGATGTCATTCTGGAATACCTACAAAATTATCCCTTTAACAACAAATCTAAATTACTCAAATTTGGTATTAAATATGGCTTTCGGCTCCAATACACAGGTCCACGAATTTCTAGAACTTCAAAAAATTTGGTATCAGTCCACGAATTTCCTAACGAAACTCATGAAAAGATTATGAAAGAGGTGAATTTGGGGCGCATAATGGGTCCCTTTGACATACTGCCGATAATAAACTTACAAGTATCACCAATTGGAATAATTAAAAAGTCAGATGGGGGGTGGCGGTTAATTACCCATTTATCACATCCATTAAATAATGGAATTAACAATTTCATTGATCCAGAATTATGTGCTGTTAAGTATACACCCTTTGATTCTGTTATCGATAGAATAGCATGCTTAGGAAAAAATGCTTTGTTAGGAAAATTAGACATCAAATCAGCTTTTCGTTTATTGAGAGTGAACCCTGGAGATTTTGATCTTTTGGGAATCAAGTTTCAGAATCAATTTTACATTGATAAATGCCTTCCCATGGGATGTTCCATCTCATGTAAGATTTTTGAAACATTTTCAACATTCTTGCAGTGGGTAGCTGTAAATCAATCTGGATTATCAAATATGGAACACTATTTGGATGATTTCATTTTCTTCGGAATGCAGGGTACATCGGACTGTCAAAGTATCATGGATTGTTTTCTTGAAGTGTGTGATAAATTTGGTGTACCATTATCGAGGGAAAAAACAGTTAAGCCTACAACGGCACTCAAATTTCTGGGTTTTGAAATTGACACACGTCTCTCTATTATCCGTATTCCGGAGGAAAAAACAAAAGAACTCAAAACAAACAGATTAAATTTCGCATTGACAATGAGGCTCTTGTATATATTCTTAACTCACAGTCTTCAAAGTCCAAGAGAGTTATGCACCTTGTTCGTATTTTCATTCTTTATATCATGAAATACAATATTCATTTTAAGGCAGTTCACATTTCTGGTATTGATAATATTATAGCAGATTCTATTTCTCGACAGGAGTGGGTGAGATTCCGACGAGAGGCACCATTAGCAAATCAGTATCCGGCAGAAATACCAATAGAATTCCTGCAGATAATATCACAAGTGAAATTCACAGATTATTAAATGCTTCTTTATCATCAAATTCAAAACAAACGTATAAAACAGGTCTTGATGTTTTTGATAGATTTGTTCAAACATATTCTTTGGAATCCATTGGATCAGATTGTTACTTTTATTGCCCATATTTCTTTAAAAGACTTGGCCTACTCTACAGCTCGGGCTTATATTGCTGCAATAAGTTTTCAGTGTAAAATTCTTAATCTTTTAGACACTACTAAACATTTCATAATAAGCAAACTACTGATGGGAATGCGCCGCACTAAACATAGACCAGATGCCCGTCTACCAATCACTATTACACTTTTACAGAAAATTATAGAAATTTTACCAGCAGTGTGTTTTAACGATTACGAGACAAAATTATTTAGAGCTGCATATACTCTTGCATTTTTTGGCTACATGAGGGTAGGTGAACTCACATTGGCAAAAGGTAATTCCGTACACCATATTTTGGGAATAGGAGATTTAGTTATTGACCATTCCCAAATCGATTTGACCCTTAGATATTCAAAAACCGACCAATTTGGTATGGGTGCTAAAATTATAATTTCTGCAACAGGGACTACAGTGTGTCCTGTCGTTCACATGCAAGCATTCTTAAAGTTACGTCCTGCCTTTCTAGGTCCGTTGTTAAGTCATTATGGAGGTTTGCCTTTGACGCGATCTCAATTTTCAGCAATGTTGAAAATATCCTTAGGTTACTTAGGACTTGAGACAAGGCATTACAAAGCTCATTCGTTCCGTATAGGTGCAGCTACAACTGCATCTCTAATGGGACATTCAAAAGAAGATATACAGATTGCAGGAAGGTGGAAATCAGCAGCATATAAATCCTATATTCGAATGTAATATTTAATTTCTAATATTTCAGATCCACCACTAACTAGTGTTTGGTGTGTAGGATCATCCATTATCAAATGGGCCAGTATTCATGCTCATCGGCCTGGAGGACTGAATTTGGGACTAGAGCGATGTAATATTAATATATGGTGGCAGGGTTATGGGGGACTTCAAATTTTGAATTTGAAACGCAAGGTAAAATTCCTTCTGACAATTGAAAGTCCACCCGACATCCTCATTATACATTGTGGCGGAAATGATCTTGGTCATATCAAATCATTTGCACTTCGACAAATACTTTCTACAACATTCAAATATCTTTCTTCACTTATGCCTAACACCAAAATTGTGTGGTCTCAAATTTTGCCTCGGTGCAGAAAGTAGGACGTAAAACTCCATTCATTTCATTTCATTTCATTTCAAATTTTGCCTCGAAAACTTAACAATAATCCGTCTGCTCTCAATCGCCAACGCATCAGAATAAACAGTTTTGCATCTCAGGTTATTCAAAAAATGGGCGGTGCTTACATTCATTATCCAGACATACGTTTCAAAGACAAACCATTATATAGAACTGACCAAATACATTTATCTCAAACTGGAAATGAAATATATCTAAACACTATCCAAGCAGCATTGGAATTTTTTCAGAAAGGTTTGGGTTCTAAATACCCATGAATGTATATAAGTTAATCAGTTGTGTTCTTATTATCCAATTGTTCCTTTGTGGCCATGATTTAATTATCAATGATCTATAACATGTCTGTTTCGCTTAGTTCGATTCTCAAATCATGTTGTTTATCAGATATGATGTTAGGCTTACTGTTTTGCATTGATCGATTCAATAGATCATTTTTAAATGTTAATGTTCAATGTTACGTTTATTGGCGTGTTTGTGTATCGGTCAAAATATTTTAACGATCCACCATGGGTATGGCGGTGATCCTGATACCTCAATGAATCATCACAAATATTATAGACCTTCATGACTTGTTACCTTGTAGCTCTCGGTCTTATCATGTCAATGGTCTCACGATGTGAACGTCATTTTGCATCTGTCAATGGAATGAAATGATATAATGAATGATATGGATTATGAAAATGATAATACATGTAGTGATGATTATGGAAATGATTACAAGTATAATTATGATGATGATTATGGAAATGATTGCATGTATAATGATTACATGTATAATGATAGTGATAATTATGATATTGATTATGATTACATATATAATGAACTTTTTGAAAATAATGAAATTTATATATATAATATACCGTACCATACCATTTCACGCCAATAAATTTTTAAATTAAATTAGTATTTCTTCTTTCAATAATAATACCTATTGGTTAAACAATAGGTGAATTTATTGAAGGGGAATACCAGTAATTAAAGTATGATATTCTTGTAGTCTTATATCAAGAGTTGTCTGTCCTTTAATAAAAACTTAAAGCCTACTCTCTCAACAAGCTACTTCCTTTCTTGTCATGCTTGTTGAAGAGAGAGGTTGGTCATTGCTTTTACCCACCCAACCCACCCAATTAGAAAACATTTGCTGTTTTCTTTTCATTTATACTTTCAGTTACATCTACCAACTTATGGATATTACTTTTAGAATACCACTAAAGACAGCGGTGCGGTATAACTATGTAATTAGGATGAGGGCAAAATCATCACAAATATTATAGACCTTCATGACTTGTTACCTTGTAGCTCTCGGTCTTATCATGTCAATGGTCTCACGATGTGAACGTCATTTTGCGTCGGTCAATGGAATGAAATGATATAATGAATGATATGGATTATGAAAATGATAATACATGTAGTGATGATTATGGAAATGATTACAAGTATAATTATGATGATGATTTGAAAATTAAACGAGCCTTACCTTGGGAAGGTGAAGTTTGATGAAAATTATACCTTGCTGATGACGAAGCTTGGAGGTCACATGAGATGTAGCACGCGCGCTTTCAATCACAGTTAAACGTGAATGGTTCCAAAACAGATCTGCAAAACAGCCTACAGATCTGCGAAAAAGAGGTCACTACAGGGAGGGACACTATAATAGTATATAAGAGGAGGGATGTGACCTCCAAGCTTCGTCATCAGCAAGGTATAATTTTCATCAAACTTCACCTTCCCAAGGTAAGGCTCGTTTAATTTTCAATTATACCTTGCTGTATGACGTGAGCTTCTGGTCACATGAGACTTCAAAGTTGGAACCATGAACCAACAAAACATATAATAAACAAAAATTTTGTTTTATTTAACTTAAACAAAAAATGTAGTACATATCTAGACCACTCAAAATTAAATAACAAATTTAAAAACCTATAAGGTACACAAATTCTAATTATTATTCAAAATCGCTTCACCAAATAAACCCTCTGTGCTTAAGGGTTTGTCATAATATTTACGAAAGGTGCAATCCTGATTCCACCCAGCTGTTTCCAAAATAGATTTAAGAGGAACTTTAGCCCTGTTAGCAGCACTGCAAGATGCAGATCTAACACTATAAGGAACAAAAAGGGACATATCAACCCCAGAAGAACATAAAACTATCTTAACCCATCTAGAAATAGTATCTCGAGTAACACCATTATGAGGCTTAACAAAACTAATGAAAAGTTTATGATTGTTTCTATTTCTCAGATTTACAGTTCTATCTAAATACTCACTCATAACTGTCACAATACATAACTTACAATCAGATGGATAAGACTTAATAAACATTGGCTTCTGATGATAGCCTGGTCTAGTTTGCTTCAATAATTCTCCACAGTTAATCAAAACACCAGAATTAACAAAATGAACATTTCTAACATCAAGTAGATGAATAGACTGGATACGCTGTCCAGAAAGAATAGCAATTAACATAACACATTTTAAAGTTAATAAACGCAAAGATAACTTCTTTACAGGTGATAATTCCTTAAGATAGGATAAAACAACAGACACATCCCAAATGAATTTGTTACGAGGCAAAGCTGGTCTTAGATTAAATACTCCTTTTAAAAAACGAATGACAATAGGTAGAGATCCAACAGGTTTTTTATCAATAGATATAATACTTGATAATGCACTTCGTGCAGAGTTAATAGCACTATAAGATAGTCCTTTTTGAAATAAATAGGTCAAAAATTCAATAATATCATCTATAGAAGGTGAAAGGGAATCCACAGATCTCTCAGTGCAGAACCAAAACCATTTCTTGATGTAGACATTGTATTGAAGTTTAGTTGTTGGTCTCCATGAGGATAACAATATGTTTTCAGCTTCTTGTGAAAGATTTCGACCTGAGAATAACATCCCGACACTCGGGCTGCAAGAAGTTTCATCTTTGGTAGATGAACCTTTGGATCTTTGTTTGGATGACTGAGTATAAGATCTAACCTGGATAAAACAAAGGGATTATCAGTCAACATGCGAATTAATTTACTGAACCAATATTGAGAAGGCCACCAAGGAACAATTATAAAACCTTGGCTTCCTTCTCGTTCAATTTTACTCAATACTTTTCCTATGAGACAAAAAGGAGGGAATGCATAAACAAATTTTCCCTTCCATGATTGCATAAAAGCATCTACAGCTAAGGCATTAGGATCTGGGCGAAAGGAATAAAAAACATCAAGTTGAGTATTAATACGAGTAGCAAACAAATCTACATCAGGAATGCCCCAGCAATCACATAATATTCTGAAAACAGATGGGGACAGATGCCATTCAGTATTATCAGCATGATGTCTACTTTCATAATCAGCCTCAATATTCAGAACACCAGGTAAATGACATACTGATAATTCAATGTCTCTTTCAATAGCCCACTGAAAAATCTCCCTAGTTAGATCATTAAGTTTATCAATCTTTCCACCTTGATGATTAATGTAGGATACCACTGTGGTATTATCAATTTCCAACCGAACATGAATATTGCTTAAATCTCGACAGAAAGAATATAAGGAGAATTGTGCAGCTAACAATTCTAAATAATTTATATGGTTTAGTCTTTCTAATATGGAAAATATTCCACCAGTTCTATGGGTATTACAAACTCCACCCCATCCTTTAAGACTAGCATCAGATTGAATAACCAACTGAGGCTCAGTGTATATCAGGGATTTGACTGAAGACTTAATGTTAACTGACCACCAATTAATATCTGATAAACAATCTGCAGATAATTTTATATATACATCATAATTACCTTTATGTTGCTTTAAGATGGCTGTTTTATAATTATCACAACGACGATAATAAAATTGAGCATATTTGACTCCAGGTTGAGCTGCCACCATTAATCCAATTAATTGAGAAAATTTTCTAATGGTCAACCAATTAACCTTTAAAATAGATTTACATAAAGTTATAATTTTTTCCACTCTAGAAGGAGTTAAATTTACAGTCATACTGACCGAATCTAAAATACAACCTAAATATTGTATTCTCTGACAAGGCTCAAAAACTGATTTTTCATAATGAATGGTGAAACCTGCTTGTACAGACATTACTATGGTGTCAATAACATTAGCCCTGCAGTCGGAGACAGAATTCCCAAATAGCAAACTGTCATCAATAAAGGAACAATTAAGATGCCCTTTATTCCTTAATTGAGAAAACATAACTTTAGTTAATTTTGTGAACAGACGAGGGGATGAGGCCAAGCCTTGAGGAAGACAGGTAAACTGATAAAGAGTGTCTTGCCAGATAAATTTAAGAAACTTTCTGTAATTATTATTGACATTAATGCTATAGTAGGCATCTTTCCAATCAATAGAGGCCATGTAGCACCCAGGGTGAACTAGATTAATGGCCTGTTGTAACGTTTCCATTTTGAAATGATGGTAAGAAATAGAGTCATTTAGTTCTTTCAAATCTAAAATAATTCTTAAACTACCATCTTTTTTATCTGTAGTAAATATATTAGATATGAATTCACCTTCTTCATGAGAAACTATTTCTATGATACCTTTTGTCAGAAATTTATTTATTTCCATGGAAATAGCATTAGTCTTAAAAGTGCTATAAATATATGGACAAGGAGCCACATTTTGTTTAGGAAATTGTTCGAATTCTAATTAAACACCATTAATCATAGACAAAATAATCTTGTCTGAAGTCAGAGATTTCCAAAATTCGACACTTTTTCTCAGTTTACCAGCTTTAAACATAGAAACCAACTTAGGAAGTAAATTAGATAAAAGACACAACTGATCTTTCCACTGATTTAAACTGATCAGTTTACTCACCAAAGATTGTCTTAATTTTGCTTGCTTTTTGAGTAATCTTTGTGGAACTTCTGGTTTTTCTTTGGAAAACGATGAAAAGTTTGGTTCTGGTTGCCGGTCCTTCTCCCGGCCTGATGATGAGGTAAAAAAGAATTTTGTCTGTATCTTGTAACCGGATATGGGGAGTAAGAAGTATTATTATTAAAGGCTCTATCCTTTTTATGTCTAATCGGTCCAATACTAGTGCTGGCTACAACACCAACTTGACTGGAATCCTTAAAATCTTTAACCTTTTTCCCCCAATCATTTCCAAGCAACCACTCAGAACTACCAGTGTCTAAATGCTGGCTCTTATTGCACAACATCTTAAAGTTACTATTCATATCAGATTTCAAACCATCTCTTCTCAACTGATTCATTTCTAAAATTCCACTACTTAAGATAGATATGCTATCCATTGCCATACGTATCACGGTATTCAGATCTTCTTCTTTCACAGAGCTCTTGTCTTGAACTTTTAATTCCATTAGTTTATCACTAATATTCGTTACTGAATAGGCAGCTTTAATAAATCTATCTTCTATTCTTTGATATTTAACATCTCGTGATCTAGTAAATCCTTTCACATTATTCCACAATTCAGTGTTAATTTTAGGCACATGCAGTGTAATATTTTTAGGCCTTGGGTATTTATCAAAAATAGTATGAATTTTATCATCTGACATCAAAGTGGAAAACAATTTGTTGATGATAATAGCCAATTTTGGTCTTATTTTATTACCAACAACCTCAGAAACGGAATATTCTTCTTCCAACAAGTTTTCAAAGGCATCAACTTCGGGATCGGGTGTTAGCCCCTCCCCTCCTTTTCCTACCGCACTCGACGGTACAATTTTATCGGATTCATCGGCTAGAAGTTTATCTATTTCGTCAACTACATCACTATCTGATATATGACTAACACCAGGATCTTTCTGAGTAACCAGATAATCATCATCAGAACTAGAATCTGAAATATCATGTATTTTCCCCGGTTTTCTGCTTTTATCAAACCTGTAGCGAGATTCTGAAGATTTATAGGTCAAGGCCGAATCATTATTCTCTTTGGATTGTCGTAAAAGTTTGTTTTGATTCTCAATCATTTTGAACAACTCTGCAAAGGCGTCATTGTGAAGAGATTTCATTTCTTCTCGCAAAATGTTTAAATTATCATCATTTGATGGTACAACAGACTTATCTTTTTGTACTTCAGAGGAATAAGAATCACTGCCTCTGTTGGGCTTAGTACCAGTAGCAGACGACAAATCGTTTTCCTGACCTTCAACTTCAACCTTTTCACTCGCTCTCAAGAATGGCGTCCTCGACAACTCCTTACTTTTACCACTAGGTCTACTTGGACTTGGAGATTTCCCACTAGAACTGGTCATAGTGGCAGACGCAGGTTTTCTCCTCTTAGGTTTATCAAATAAGGCTTTAGACAAATCAAATTCAGTGTGATTTTCCTTAGAATTTTGACCACTGATTTTCGTCATTTCTGACTTCAATCCCGAAGTCGACGAATTCGCCATTTCTGCTTACAGAAAATAGACAATCACCGTAAAAGGTGGGCTAGCTTGTAAAGAAAGCACTTGTTGTTATTTAGTTTCACCAGCTTACTGGGAAACTAAAATTTATAATAGTAATTCAGACGTTCAGTGAGACACGTCTTGATACAACGAAAGCGGCATGCAAAGTGATTGAAAGCGCGCATGCTACATCTCATGTGACCGGAAGCTCACGTCATACAGCAAGGTATAATATGGAAATGATTGCATGTATAATGATTACATGTATAATGATAGTGATAATTATGATATTGATTATGATTACATATATAATGAACTTTTTGAAAATAATGAAATTTATATATTATATAATATACCGTACCATTTCACGCCAAAATTTTTTTTAAATTAAATTAGTATTTCTTCTTTCAATAATAATCTTTCATATTAAAATATATATTTTACAGAAAATTGAGCATTTTTTTAAAGGAGAAATAATTAAACAATATTGAATAATAATTGAATAATTACTCAAAACAAGGCCCCATATCAATAGGGTTATCATATGGGTAGTTCAGGGGATTTCTTTAGTTCAAGAACTAATAAGAAATATAAATGTCCTTCTAACTTTAACTGTCAAAGTGCAAACACCATCAAAAGAATCAAGGAACATTTTGCCGACGTACGGCACAATCGCCAAAAACTTGTAGCGATACATTTCAATTCAGCGGGACATTCAGGTAGGAACGTATCCTACAAAATCATAGAACATTTTACATCTGACCCCGATTCCCCGTCAAGCACGGAGAAAAGAAGCTCTATTGAACTTAAATGGATCTTCACCATAATGGGATTGTAAAGTGGTTTTCTAAACTTTGTATGTGTATCAGGGGACACTGATAGCATCAATTTGCGTCATTAGAATTCCCATTCCGAAGTCTGTGGTTCTTGCAATTCCACTAAAACTAACGCGTTTTATGACGTCACTAATAGTGATCTACCGGAAGCTACTATTGATGTCTATGCAGATCACTATTAGTGACATCATAAAACGCATTAGTTTAAGAATGGAAATTTGAATGGCGCAAATTCATGCAATCAGTGTCCCCGATACACATACAAAGTTTAGAAAACCTCTTTACAATCCCTTTAAGCCATAGCACAGGACAGTATGAACGATAATATATATTCCAGTTGTATCCAACCCTCTCTTTTCTTTTAATCGTCATATAAGGTATATGTATATAAAAAAGATTTTAATTAATTTAGGAAAAACAATATAGGGCATACAATGACAGTTTAAAACATAGTAAAGATAGCTTGCCATGCAAGTAACTTACACCCACTGACAGCTTTGTTTGAAAAAGAACATATGGAATTGGGCCAAAATCGTTTAAGAACTTAAGTTTTTTCAAGCTAAAAAAAAAACTCAACGATACACATACATTCTTTTAAATTTTCAAAAAAATTCAATAGGGTTGAACAGTGTTAATGTGCAAAAATTAATTATCAAATAATTTTTGATTTTACTGATTTTCACTAGGATTCATCTGTGTGTGATAAAGAACACTCAAGTTTTGTTGAAATTCTATTGTTTATTTGCTTAAAATTAAATGCGTTTTCAAGAACAAGGGCAATAACTCATGTCATATTTTTGATTTTGCTGATTTTTAATAGGATTTATCCTTAGAATTGTGCCTTCTAGGGTGTTCAAGCTAAAAATTGAATGCATATTCAACAACAAGAGCAATAATTAGTAGTAAATATTGTTTTAGATTTTCCTGATTTCCAATAGGGTTCATCCTTGGGTGATAACAAAGTCCATTCAGAATTGTGCCTTCTTGAGTGTTTACGAGCTAAAAATTTAACACAGAGAAAAATCTAATCCTAAAGCAGTTCTAAATAAATTTGAAGCTTACATTAGGCCCAAGATAAACAAAAGAGTAGCCAGAAACAAATTAAAGAAAAGTAAACAGGAAGGCGAATCCTTTGATAGCTTTCTCACAGAGCTGTGACTAACATTAATCGACTGTGATTATTAAGTTTTAGACGACATACTGATCGAACAAATCTGAAAATAATCAGAGATAAAAAAGAAACACAAATCTCTTCTCTGAAGCCGAAGAAGCCGTCAAAACCAATCAAAACCTACCACAGTTCAGTGGTGGGAAGGATAAAAGTCACGCATGGAACAATGGTAAATACCCTGCATTTGGTACCACTCATACTGTAAGAAGCCAAATCAGCTTCAGACTTATTTTTGCTATCATTGCTAGTAAAATGTGGAAAATCAATTCTCTTGACATAAAAGCTGCGCTTTTACAAGGTCAATCTATTGATAGAGAAATTTTTTAACAACCCAACCTGAAGCGAGTACAGAGAATATATGAGAGTGAAATACAACAGTGTATGGTTTAGCAGATGCTCCCAGGATTTGGTACCTTACAATTAAACATGAACTAGTTCAAGTTGGAGCTATTATGAGTTTTTATGATGAACCTTTATTTTTCTGGAGACACGATGGGGTTATATGTTGCCATGTTGATGATTTTTGTTGGGGTGAACTGAACTTTTCAAGCAGCGTGTGATAAGTAACATATGGTGCAAATTTCAAAATAGTCAAATAGTGAAATATGAGGGCTGTGTTGGATTGAAGGAAAAAAACCAAGTTGCCGACTCAAGTAGAAATCTATTAGATCTACTGTCGTGTAAGGAATCAGAAAAGAAAGAAAACAGAAAAGAAAAGGGGAATGTGTAGTTGAATTTGAGTGACATGGAAATGCGAGTCTACACCAGGAAACGGAAGTCGGTAAATGCGCAAGTGGGACCATCAATGATTGTATGGACAGCAATGAAGAAGGTCGACCCTCATCTTGTCTTGTCTGTTGCTGTATATATTCTAAGCAATAATAAAGAGGTACATTTTCAATTATCTTTCTATCTGTTAATCAAATAAAGTTATATTAGAACTCAATAGCAGTTAATCATAGTGGGAGTAGCTTAGCTACTTTCTCTTTCAATGATTATTGATATCACAAAATGGCAGTCTTTAAACTTTCCTTGTTTACATGAAAAACGATGTATTTATGGAATTGGGGATCTGTTTAATAGGTTAAAGGGGAATGTTCAGCATTTTCGAGGATGGATATGGGTCTTGAATTTATGGAAATAAACTTCAGATTTACTGGAATTGCCCAAATATCGAACAATCCCTTCCATTATACCCAAAGCTTATTTACAGTTATTTTTCATTTTCAGTATATGTGCTTCCTATATAAGTCATAGTCGTATTTTTGACTTCCAAAGGCTGATATTTATGGATACTCAGGGATCTAGGGCTAAAATTTTGAGATATAGTTTGAAACATTATTACAGATTCGATTAGCTATAATAATCTAGGTTCTGAGACTAAAAGTTTTTTGGTTGAACAGTTAGTGAATATATCTCTTTAAAATCAGTGACTTACCTCATTTCAATTTCAAATCTGTGACGTTTGCGTAAAGATGGGAAAGAAAGGAAAGAACCACTTGTAAAACTTTGGGTACGCAGTCGACAGAATTGGTCGTAATCTTCTGTATTTGGACAACCTTTACACCGAAAACCACCATCTATCAATGGTACACAGTAACTAGGCAAACGACACAAATCTTCTGGACAACTTTCAGCATCATATTTTGTTTCCATAATGATTTCACAATTTATGCCTGCAATTAAATGATCAAAATCAGAGTAAGAAGCACATAAGAACATTTAAAGTATTGGCATTAGGGTTTGTACCCGGGATTCCCGTTCCCGAAGTTTTTGGCGAGTACTCATTCCCGGGAATAGCTCCCGGTTCCCGGGAATGGGAACATATATTTTTTTCACCTTTATTTCACCATTGACAGTGGCAAATCTTGTCACCTGGCGGGACAAATATCACCGAAATTTCCCCCATCCAAGTCTCCGAGCCTTAATCCGCCCCTGACCGTAGTTATGATGGTGATACCCGAGACAACTGTTGAATTGCTTTTGAAATAAGAACTTTAAAAAATATGGACAAGAAACTCAAGCAATGTCAGAGAGAGAATATTACCACTTTCATTTGGGAATTTAAGTCATTCGAGCAAACAAAGACTAGGACACTGAATCTTGAATTCATATATAACGCTCTGAGGCCAATCAAGTCGTCATCAGCCTCAGCGGAATAAGCTTTTCTGTTGCTGGCAATTTTGCGACGAAGATAAGATCTCGCCTTGGGGTGGAATCTTTGTGCGCGTTGGTCTTCCTTAAGCACTGGTTTCGGAAGATAGATTCGTCGGTAGCATAATCCACTTCCACTGCGACTAAACAATACTAAAACCTATTTGCAAACAGACATTAAGGGTTCAAAAAATGTTCTAAAATATGGCGAATTATCTGAAAATGAAACTACATAGATGTCTTTAGTTATTATGTCCTATATTTTTGTAACGGTTGCTAGTTTGAGTAGTTCTTATAAGCTGAAATTGATTCCCGGGATTCCCGGGAATCCCGGGAATAGCATTAATTTAATTCCCGTTCCCGGGAATGAGATATCCGGGAATGCTGCAAACCCTAATTGGCATCAGCCTAGCCAAAAAATGAAGGCTTTGTCAATAATATAATAACATGACTCCTAAACGCCTGGCACACGAGAGCTCCCAGCTGAGAAAAATTTCATTTGTGTCTGCAAACACTAAGCTTAGAGCTTTCTGAGACTGGGTATCAAGTTATAGACATCTAAAAATAACTCGATCATGTGACATTCTCATGTGACTTGAACAAAATGTCGGAGGTTGACAACCCTTCGAATGATTCAGAATATGAAGAAATTTTATTGTGGTCCCAGTCCCAGTTTTTTTTCGAAATGTTTCCATTTTTTTTTTTTTCGTTTTTTACACAGGGCACACAGCCTAAACTGCAACAGCTGCAGCAACCTTTTTACAACTTTTGAGGTCCATTTGTGGAAGGGTATTGCATAAATATAAATTTGAACATTTTTGCAAAAGTGCAAATTGCACATTGCAACATGAGCAAAAACAGGTTTTTCGACTCTGGAAGCTACATTTTTTTTCCGATTTTGCTCGGGTTTTCATTTTTGGAATCTGTGACTAAATTCCGATGTCATATGAGTTAAAAAATTTCAAATTTCGAAAATTCGTAAAAAAATTTTTGGCTGATTTTCGAAATTTTGGGACCATTTTTCAGTTTTTTTCGGATTGATCTGAAATTTTAATACAAGATGCATGTCACTAATGTAAGCAATTTGACGTATTCAAAATTTTTGCGTCACTTCCGGTTTAAGGGGAAAATCGATTTCCACTTCCGGTTGAAAAACTTCCAATTAGGCTGAACCGAATTTCAAAATTTTGGTGTCAAATGAAAGAACACAACAATTGGAGAAAAACGTTGGAAGGGGATTTTTGAATTTCGAATTTGCTTTTTTGCAATTTCCGGTTGAATTTTTTCAATATTTGAAGGCTTATATCTCGTGACCTTGACCTTTGATGACCTTAACCGTTAGTAGGTCAAAGGTCATCGACCTTGGCTACCTGATGATACTTTAATATTTGACCTCCGATATCAACTTCCGGTTTTATAGCTGTCCAAAAATAGCCAAATTCGTAACTTTGTACTGCTCCTACAGGTGACCTAATTAACCTAGAGGGTTCATTTTCGCATATTCTGAATGGGCTTCATGAGCTCTTTCGAACGATATATCACACTGTATTGTAATGCAAAAAAAGTTTTCTTTCAAATTTGCAATTTTAAAAACCTTTACCCGATTTTCGAATTTTTTGACTTTTAATATATGCATAGTTTATGATCTATGTTATGTTCAAAATGCCAATGTGTCAAATATCGTAGATCCGCGTGACAAATAACCTATGCCGCTATTAGTATTTAGTAGAAAGTCTGGTTAATCTAGTCTTGAGTCAAGTATATTATTGTATATGCATTGTGGCTTGATATTCGAGTATATGTAGCCGTTGCTTAGTAACAGTTGCATGATGGGATAGTGAGCACATGGGAGAAAAAATGGATGAAAATTTGTGGTTTATAGAGAGCCAGAGCTATACAATTTTTTACCGCTTATAACGTTTGTTACATTTCATTATGTTTCTATGATTCCATATTTTGTGACAATATACTTTATGAATATGAAAACTGTGTGGTATTTTTCCGTGCTATGGATGATTGGGCGCGTAAGTTATGTATAGGACTGTGATGTCATCTCTCTTGAACCCAACATTGTAAAAAATTTCTGGAACTTTGACAAGTTTTGTGATCGTGAAAGTGAACTGAGAAACTGAGTTATGTCTACGGTTAGTGATAGAACTCCAACACCACCTCCACCGGTATTGGAACAACAAATTCAACTGGATAATCAGCCTCCAGCGGCTCCAGTCCCCAACGTGAATCAGCCTCCAGCGGCTCCAGTCCCCAACGTGAATCAGCCTCCAGCGGCTCCTGTCCCCAATGTGAACCAGCCTCTCAATCTCAATGTGAATGCTCAGCCTTTCCAAGCTCATAACCAAAATGTGAACAATCAAAGCCCTACAATCCCTCACGGGGCCGGTATTGATTTAGGTCTACCGATGATTAATCCTGAAGACAGTGTGTCGAATATTTCGAAGGACAGTAGTAACAGGTCAAGGATCAGTACTCTTTCAGCAATCAAGATAAAGAATAACCAAAAACAGATTGAATTAAAACTTCAATTGGCAGCAATGCAAGAATCAAATATGATCGAAGAAGAAAAAAGATTAATACAAATGAGAGCAGAACAAATGAGTAGCAGACAAATGGAAATTATGTTAAGGGCTAAATTGCAGGCTGCGAGGGAAGTGAATGATATGATAGACATGGAAAGCTCAGAGGTGAAATTTAAAACGACAAATTTACATCGGTCAATGGAACCAATGGTACCCTCACTAGTTGCCAGTGTAGATCAAAAGCAGAAAGAGGTCTGTGAGGTTCAAGCAACTTCCTCCAGTGGTACTCCTTCAAGTGAATTAATGACAATTTTCAATAAACTTATTGAAAATCAAAAAGATCAGGCCTTGCCGAACCAAGAGATTGCTATTTTTGACGGAACTGACATATTAAACTATTTTACATTCGTAAAAAACTTCGAACTCATTATTGAAAAACACACGGATGATAATTCAAGAAGACTTGAATTTCTACTCAAGTATACTGCAGGAGAAGCGAACGAACTAATTAAATTTACTCCGTTAATTAACGATCCAAAGGCAGCTTATGTGAAGGCTAGGGAACTGTTACATAGAGATTATGGAGATCCTCACCTTATGGCCCAAAAATTTATGAATAGAGCAGATTCGTGGAATAAAATAGCATCAGGTGACAAAAGTGCTCTCAGGAAGTTTTCTATTTTCCTTGTCAATTGTGTGAACTCTAAACAAAACAACCCAGACATGACTAGTCTGGATGGGTTTGAATTTATTAAAACCTTGTGTCAGAAATTACCTGTATCCATACAACAAAAATGGAAGTCAGAGAATGGTAGAATTAGAGACAACTTTAATCGCTCACCAAATTTATTGGATTTTGAACATTTTGTAAACCTAATGTCTAGAAATGAGAATGACCCACGTGTTAGTGGATTGGGTTACCAGAGGTCAATTCATAATAACAATCAACCAGTGAAACATGTTAACAACACACCACAGAGAAAGGTTTACACGACCCAGGTCAAACGAGAAACCAACAGTGGAACAGCTTCATCTTCAGTGGCACCATGTTTGTTTTGTGGTGAAGGAACTAAGCACAATTTGCTTGAATGTAGAAAGTTTACAGCCTTATCATCAAGTGACAAATCTGATTTTGTACGTAAAAGAGGAATGTGTTACGGATGTCTTAACCCTGGACACATGAAGGACAAATGTCCAAATGTTTTGAATTGTGATTTATGTCCCCGAAAACATCCTACGGTGTTGCATGATCCATCGAAAGACAAAAAGCAGTCATCAGACCATAAAACTTTGACTTCAACGCATGCAGTAGCAAAAAACTCAATGAACAATAGTGATCCTTTAATGGCAATCCTGCCTGTGAAAGTGAAATCTCCATTAACCGGACATCAAATTAACACATACGCATTCTTAGATAATGGATTCTCTTCTGTATTTGTTACAGATGAATTAAGTAAAGTGCTACAACTACGCAGTAATAAGGTGGACGTTTCTGTGAAAACTGTAAACAATATAGAAACTGTCAAAACTGGACATATAACAGATGGAATATTAGTTAGTAATCTAAAGGGAGATAACTCCATAAACATTGACTCTGCATATATTAGAAAATCTATGCCTGTGAATTTAGATGATGCTCCAACACAAAGTGACCTCAACAAATGGAGTCATCTGAAAGAAATAATATTACCTACATTATCTGGGGTATGTATTCCCAATGTATCTATCATGATTGGGATAAGTGTACCTTCAGCATCAACACCATTAGAATTGGTTACTGGAAAACTTGGAGATCCATATGCTGTTCGATCGCCCCTTGGATGGTTATTTTATGGATTACCCGGAAAGTTAGTAAATATTAGACAAGCTACAGTGAATTATTGTCAATTAGACTCCCAACTCGAAGACCAGGTAAGACACTATTTCAATCTGGAATTTTCAGAAAGACTTAGTGACCAAAAGTTATATCCTTCTTCTGAGGACAAGCAATTTGTGAAGATTATGGATGAATCCATAGCCATAGAAAATGGACATTATAAGACTAAGTTACCATTTCGTGACCCTGACATTAAAGTACCAAATAACAAATCTCAAGCAGAAATGTATGCTCATAGACTCCGAAAACGCTTGACTTTCAATCAGTCTTTACATGAACAATATGTAAAATTTATGGAAAATTTAGAACTTAATAACTATTGTGAACAAGTACCCAGTGAACATTTAAATCGTGATGATGGTCGGATATGGTATATTCCCCATCACCCAGTGACACATCCCAAAAAACCTGGAAAGATTAGGGTTGTATTCAATTGCCCAGTGACTTATAATCAATTTTCATTAAATGAACTACTTCTACAAGGACCTGACTATACAAACAAACTTCTTAGTGTACTTTTAAGATGGCGTGAAAATTATGTAGCTGTAATGGCAGATATCCAATGCATGTTCTATCAGGTTCGTGTCTCTGATAGTGACTGTGACATGTTAAGATTTTTATGGTGGCCAAAGGGTAATTTAGATGGTCAAATTGTAGAGTGCCGTATGTTAGTACATTTATTTGGAGCTATTAGCTCACCAAGTTGTTGCAATTATATTTTAAAAAGAGTTGCTATTGACAATGAGAATCATGTTGATCAAACAGTAATTGACTCAATTAAGAATGATTTTTACGTTGACGATTTTTTAAAATCTATTGAAAGTGAAACTAAAGCTATTGACTTGGTGAAAGACTTGAAACAAACTTTAAAATCTGGTGGATTTAATTTGACTAAGTGGGTGTCAAACAACAAAAACGTTTTGAAAACTATTCCTGAAGTGGATAGAGTTGAAGAAGTCAAAAACTTAGAATTTGACAATGACGATATACCTGCTCAAAGGGCACTTGGTGTTAAATGGTTAGTTGACTCAGATAAAATTCAATTTAGTGTCAGTACAATGGATCCAAAAGCCACACGTCGTAACATTCTTTCAGTTATGAGTAGTGTGTATGATCCTTTTGGCTTTGCCTCACCTTACGTGTTACGTTCTAAGATAATACTTCAAGAACTGTGTCGCCAAAAACTATCCTGGGATCAAGACATTCCACCTAAGCAACAAAAGGACTGGGAATCTTGGTTAAGTGATTTAGACCATTTAGAAAATTTTTCTGTAGACAGATGTTTAAAACCAGAATCATTTGGCAAAATTGTAAACACTCAATTGCATCATTTTGCAGATGCATCACAAGATGCATATGGAACTGTGAGCTATGTGCGGTTTGAAAATGAACTTGGTGAAGTTCATGTGTCATTCTTATTAGGTAGGTCTCGTGTAGCACCAATTAGACCACATACCATTGTGAAACTCGAATTATCGGCAGCAACATCCATCGTGAGGATGAATAATATGCTAAATAGTGAACTTTCGATTCAGGTCGATTCAGTTGTTTTTTGGACTGATAGTCAAACTATCTTGCGATATATAGCGAATGAGAAAATACGTCATCAAGTATTTGTATCCAACAGACTAGCAATCATTCGAGACGGCTCAAACTTCAATCAATGGAGATATGTACCTTCAAAACAGAATCCAGCAGATCATGGATCGCGAGGATTAAGCGCTCAAGCCTTAACTTCGGAAAATTGGATGACAGGTCCGAAATTCTTATGTGAATCTCATGAATCATGGCCTGAGAACCCTGTCTTTTGTGAAACTAGTGAAAACATTGTGAATGTGAATGTTGTAAAAGTATGTGAAACGGCTCAAAATGTGATTAACAAATTCATATCTTATTATTCAGATTGGATTAAATTAAAACGTGGAGTATCGTGGCTATTACGTCTTAAAAATATTTTGAGATTAAAAGCTCAGAATCGTGAAATAAGTGATAATTTGATGCAAAAATCATTGTCTACTGATGAAGTGTTAAACGCGGAAAATGCTATATTAAGATATGTGCAAATTACTGAATTTCCAGATGAATATCAGAATTTAAGTGATACTGTGTCAAATATTAAATATAAAAGCTCATTAGCTAATTTAGATCCTGTGTTAGTAAATGATCTTATATGTGTCGGAGGTAGACTTCGTAATGCTACCATACCGGATAACGCTAAAAATCAGATAATACTCCCAAAATCTGGTCACGTGTCAGTGTTGATATCTAGACTGTGTCATAGGAAAGTAGGTCATCAAGGTCGGAACCATACTTTAGCTGAGATTCGTCAAAACTACTGGATTATTCGAGGCGGAATTTTAGTTAAAAATTTAGTGAAAAACTGTGTTATCTGTCGTAGACTGAATTGTCGTGTCGGTCAACAAAAAATGGCAAATCTGCCAGTTCATAGAGTGCAATCGGATAAAGGTGCATTTAATAGTGTCGGTATTGATTATTTCGGTCCGTTCGAGATAAAAGTCGGTAGATCATTCAAAAAACGTTATGGAGTGATTTTTACTTGTTTCAGCACCCGTGCTATACATATCGAAGTAGCGAACTCACTCGATACGAGTTCCTGTGTGGATGCTATTTGCAGATTCGTCGCAAGACGTGGAGTTCCCCAAGATTTCTTTTCAGATAATGGTACGAACTTAGTGAGCGCAAATAAAGAACTTCAACAAGGACTCAAAGAATTGGATCAAGATACTTTAAACCATTTTGGTGTAGAATTAGGTTTTAAGTGGCACTTTAACCCCCCAGCAGCGTCACATCATGGCGGTGTCTGGGAAAGACAGATTAGAACAATTCGGAAAATCCTACATTCTATACTTAGTGAACAATTTCTTCGGACAAGTCAATCTGAAGAACAATTGACAACTTTTATGTGTGAAGTCGAGTCAATAATTAACTCGAGACCTCTTACTCGTGTATCAGAGGACAGTAATGACTTAAGTGTTATAACGCCAAATTCGTTATTATTATTACAACCAGTGGTGTATCCTCCTGGAACATTCGTGGAACGTGACATTTATGCCAAACGTCGCTGGCGTCAAATTCAGTATTTGGCAACTTTATTCTGGAAACGTTGGACAAGGGAATACCTTCCCATGTTACAACAGCGACAAAAGTGGTTTAGACCACAACGTAACTTTGAAATTGGTGACATAGTGATTATTGTGGATGACAATTTACCTAGGTATTCATGGCCTCTTGGTAAGATTATTGAAACATATCCCAACAAGCAAGGACTTGTTAGAAGTGTTAGAATCCAAACTCAAACATCCGTGTTAGTTAGACCTATAAACAAAATCTGTTTATTATTAGAACAAGATGAATAAACTTATTGTGAACATTATAAACGTGTGAACTGTGAATTATATAGAACTGAATAGTGAACTTTCGTGAAACCGTGAACTTTCAGTAAAATTGATAACTTTCGTGAAACCGTGAAATTGAGAACTTAGTGAACTTTTACAAAACAAAAATCATAAACTATCGTGTTATCGTGAACTATAGCGAACAATCGTGAATAAATATTTATGAACTGTGAGAACTGTGAATGTGAACACTTTTATTCAAAAACTTCATTCGAACATTTTATTGAACATTGAAAGATTTGTGTTATATTTTACATGTATGTTTTCTTTTTATGTATGATAATTGAATTCTCCAAAGCAAAATGTTAAATATTCTTTTATTTATCTTATTATTTCTTATAATAAGCTAGGGGCCGGTATGTTATGTTCAAAATGCCAATGTGTCAAATATCGTAGATCCGCGTGACAAATAACCTATGCCGCTATTAGTATTTAGTAGAAAGTCTGGTTAATCTAGTCTTGAGTCAAGTATATTATTGTATATGCATTGTGGCTTGATATTCGAGTATATGTAGCCGTTGCTTAGTAACAGTTGCATGATGGGATAGTGAGCACATGGGAGAAAAAATGGATGAAAATTTGTGGTTTATAGAGAGCCAGAGCTATACAATTTTTTACCGCTTATAACGTTTGTTACATTTCATTATGTTTCTATGATTCCATATTTTGTGACAATATACTTTATGAATATGAAAACTGTGTGGTATTTTTCCGTGCTATGGATGATTGGGCGCGTAAGTTATGTATAGGACTGTGATGTCATCTCTCTTGAACCCAACAATCTATTAAGTTTAGAAGCTTGAGAATTGGAACATAATTGAACATACCCCATATAAATGTATCCATCAAAAAAACAATTAACATGGGCGTGGCACATCGGGTTAAATTTTAATTTTGTTAACATTTTGTTGTCTGGAAAAAATTCATATAGACTACATTTTTTTGAAAAATGCTTCTGCACACACCAGCCTCATTACTTTATCTCCATTATATCAAGATCTCAGCTATTTCGGCTGTATAGTTCAAAAAAGGGAACAAGGTTTATTAATTTCAAAATTTCCGATTATAGATTTTGACCTTTTTTTGACATTTATGATTGTATATCTCGTTAACCAATAGATGCAAAGGCTTGATAATTTAGCCATGGTAAGATATTATTAATATGAATAAAGTCACATAAACAAATCTGACGTGGGCGTGGCACATCCGGGTAAAATTTTGTTTTTGTCAAAATTTTGTTTATCAAAAAAAGAGGTAGTAAAGTTTAAATGTTTTTCAAAAAATGACCGTGCATACAGTTACAGCATTGCTTTATTCAGCTTATGTTAAAAGCTCATTGATTTCGGCTTTGTAGTTCAAAAAAGAAAACAAGGTTTAAAAAAAAAAAAAATTCGTTTTTGACCTTGACCTTGACCTTTTTAGGATCAAAGGTCATTGACTTTGTCTGTATATTTATACTTTCATATTTGAAGTCTAGCGTCGACTTCCGGTGTTATTACTGTATGCATTTCCAAATTTTAAAGACTTGCTTCTCGGGAATTTGAAATTGAATGACCTTGACCCTCAGTAGGTTGAAGGTTATTGATAAAGGTTTTTTTTGAGCTGGTACCTTCAAATGTTAGGTCTGGTGACTACTTCTGGTTTCACAACCTTTTAAAAAAACAAAATTTTTAACAGTTGTCGACTTTTTTGGCACTTGGGATTTACGTTCAGGGCCGATTTTTTAAAATTCCCCTTAGCAATTTTCACATTTGCAAAGTCCCACTCTGTGCCACGTGTGGCTCTAGTTTCTTCTTTTGTTCATTGTCGTCAGTGTTGAAGAAAATTTTTCGATCTCTCATAAGCTATGGATACGCCGATAGATTCAAAGATAATTGTTTCATATACAAACTCTCATTCACCGATTGGCATAGCCATTTTTGTTTAATCACGTGCTAGCGGATGCGCTCCAGTTCAAAGTTGAAAACTAGGAGCTTTTAAGTGCGCACATGGTAAGGTATCTAGAATTATCAAACACAACAGATAATTTCCTTCATGCCTTGAATGCCACAAATGAAATTTGAATGAAAGCTGAGATCTTTCGTGTGCGCTAGCTTTAACATTTCAAGATGTAGAAATAGTAAGTGTACAGTAGAACCTGTATTAAGAGTCCACTCAAAACACAATTCAAATCTGTATTTATTGAATATGGTTTTTAAAGGAGTCAGAGCTTAAGATTACATGCTAGATCAGGGGTCGACACTAAACTTTTTCTCAACTTGTCCGGTCGGACTAGTGGGGGGGAAAAGGACTAGCCCTGACCCAATGTTTACTTGCCCAAAATTTGCAGTACATGAGATCGGCAGACGAATCATATTGAAATTGAAGCCAAACAAATTTATCAAGCCACGGTTCCTGAAATAACCGTGATCGTTTTTGTTTATAGCTTTTTTTCGTAACATCTCTTCCTTTGACTTTTGTCTGCTTGTTTTTATTTCATCATCGTTGTTTTCGTCCGTTTTTCGTTTGAATCCAAAGTTTATTAAAGTTTGTTTTGTTTTGGAAGCCATTTTAGGCTGTGTAAAGTTGTTGGAAGAGCCTAATTATGGGTGGGTCTGTTTTGCCGCATGCCCAACTTGCCGCATCGTGACCAACTGCACAAAAACTAGGCAGGGTTAGGTTTAGGTTGGGTTTGGGTTGCTTAACCTACATAACCCTAACAAATGATCATTCCGGATTTTATCAGAAACCTTTAGTTTCGTTTTACAAGTCGTTTTTATGCCGTTTGGCAAGTTTGACCATGTGGCAGAACGAACCCATCGTTTAATAATTCAATGTCACGGTCAATGGTAATCCTTAACATCCAGACCTTTCTTATTTACTACTTCGTACGATATTGCCCAAAGCGGGTCTGGATAATAGAGACAAATCGGTGATGGCGATACACGGGGAAAAATATCAATAGAAATTGTCAAAATATGCTTCAGTTTTTATATAAAAATTATCTTAACATTGGAAGGCAATGATGACGACAATAGTTTTGTGGACTGATCAAGTTACTAGTCCAGTCGGGCTAGTATAAAAGTCTAGCACTAGCCCTGACCCAAGTACCACTCGTCTGGGACGACCGGACAAGTCCTAGTGTCGACCCCTGTAGATACAATTAATACTATCAAGCCAAAATTAACAACATCCAAAATAGTGTTGAAACGGTTAGTGATTTTTAAGACCCGGGTAACCGTCGGCAATAACCGGTTATTTTCCGGTTAACCCCGATTAATTTATTAAGCTTGAAAACAAGAATAAAGAACCGCATTTGTAGTATTGGGTGTTATAGAAGATACTCTCCTATAGAAGCACTGGCCAAGGTCACAAGAAGAGAGCATACATTTCAATTATCAATTCAAATAATAATGAGTAGAATAAAAATATAGTTCAATTTACATTATATAGTTTAAAAATAATGTCACATTAAATTATCACAACTTAAATTACATACAAAAAGACTAAAGTAACACAATGCATGCTAAAGGTTAATCAATTAATTACAAATATTGTTTTAGAGAGTTAATGGGATGGGTTCTAGTTTTCCATGGACAAGTAAATTACTAAGGTTTCTATTTCGTTTAAAGGCATTAACCAAAATTGATCTTTCAGTTCTTTGTAATATTTCTTGACAATCAAAGAAGCATTTTTGGCTGTTGTATTATAGGTTGCAACAAAGGGTATGATTTGATTGTCATGTTGGATATTCAGACCACTGGGTACAACAGTTTGTAATTGATCAATCCAGTGACTTTCTCTTTGTAATTGTGTGGTTTTAGGTTTAACGGTAGCCTAGAGCTAGCTTTATTGCCGAACACGTTGCGTTTACACTGAGTTTTTCTGGTTCCCGAACGACTTTTAGTCTCGATCATAAAGTCACACAGTATAGACAGTGCGCGATCTACAGGACTTACTATTTACTCTACTAGTTAATTAAGAGCGCGCGCCCCCTATTGCCGAACGAGATAAAGCCGGCTTTTTTGTGTTTCCACTGAGTAACTGAAAGCCGATAAATTGCCGAACGCGAAAAGTTTCAATTGCCGAACTGTTACGGTTCCCGAACCGTAACGGTTCGGCAATTTGTCAGTGGAAACACAAAAAAGCTAGCTTAAAGCCGGCTTTTTATGTCAGTGGAAACACAGTTTATATTGGAACTTGTTCGATAGGCATGACAAGGAGATCTTCAATGGAATGATTGGATGAGTTGAAGTGGTTCGCAATCGGTCTATCTTTCTTATGAAGTATATCGAAACGGTGGCCGCTAAATCGAGTACGCAACGCGTTTTGGGTTTCACCAACATATTGAACATCGCATTTTTTACAGGAAATTAGGTAAATTACATTTTTATCAACGCAAGAAAGTATGTTGGACATCTCAAATATTTTTCCGTTTTTCTTATTTTCAAAATAATGTGAAATATGTACATATTCGCAGGTACGACACCTAGAACCTCCACACTCTATTGAGCCGAATCCAAAATAGTGTCGTTTTTAATTTTGCGCAAAAATCGTTTTGTAAACTAAATCTCAGTTAGTACAAACGAGTTCCGAAGTTGCCGAAGAAGAGTTGACCTACTTTGAATCAGTTTCAATAGGTACCGGTATAGGAATTGTCGGTAAATAAATACCAACAACCCATCGAATCAGACATCAGATTACACCCAAACTGGTCAGACGAAATAGCCCCATTGTCATTCATTGGCAAGGTATTAAATAAGCGTCCAAACACGAACATGGTCGGGTACATTTAGCACCATTGAACTTGGAATGGACGGCAGTATGATAACATAGTCAAGATCAACAAGGTTACTAGCACTCAGAGAAGACAATGAACGTCTGGATAATCAAGTTCAACAAAACACCAAACGGGCGGTGTTGACACAATTTGGACAAAATTATTTGTTCCACTCATGAAGTAATTTAAATTCTATAATGACTATAATTACTTGTATAAACGGAACAAGATCATCTTTTATATGATATATGATAATAACGAAGTCTAATCATCACACTTTGATACCTATATTTAAAATATAACGTAAGGATTTGGAACTTTGATATTCCCGATGCGGATGATATTGTCAAGCACTAAATTTAATAGACACCGCCGGATGTTTTGACCATCTCACAAGAATGTTAAAATCGAAAGTAGAAATTAAATGGAAGTGAGAAATTCATTGGCTGATATAAATAGATATCTCTTATTGTCCAATCAGATAATAGCATGCTTTGTTAATGGATTTTTACGAGTGTCTGTTCATAAATATTTTCAACAAGATGTTCTACTTTTTACTGACGGCTTTATCCTTCTTTGATAAACATCGGAGATCGTGAAGATGAAAAACAACTATTTGATGACCTCTATGGTTACTAATATTCAGTTGAGAATACGGCGGATTTATGTTATAAAATGCCGGTTTTTACACGCATTTCTTTATTAAAATTAGCATTTTACAAATGGACGGTTAACCAATCATCTGAAATCAGACCCGGTTGCCCGTGAAATCAGACCCGATATCGGTTAACTGATTAACCATTTCAACACTAATCCAAAATACCTGTGCTTAAATTTCTAAAAAAAATAACTAAATAAAAATTTGAGGGTACAATTTTAACAGTAATCCCACCTGCATAATGCATAAATGAAATAATATAACCCCCAGAGTGTTTTAATTAGTGAAAATCTGTAGACCCTCGCTGCCTTTAGTTTCCTTAAATCACGTTTATTTTCTCCCACCGCTTTGACTTTGGAACGAAAAAAGAACAGCATAACAATGCCAGCTAAACTGGCAACAAGTCAAAACAGTAACTAATTTTAAAAACGGTATCAAATTTTAATAGTCAAACAATAGCAGAATTAGTAAAACAGTAACAAGATATGTGTCAAAACGGTAACACATAATAATAATTAAAGGTTGATAAATTAATGAAATTTATGTCAAATGTGTAATTTCATCTTACCATATTAACATTGACTCGAGGTCGAACGCGTAAGAATCAAGATTGAAAAAGGTCGAATAAGTCTTCAAGGAACGTATGGATAATCAAGTTAAAAAACAAAGAAGCGGTGTAGAAATAATTAGTACAAATTGCTTTTCCGAATCTTGAAGTAGTTTTATTTCTATAATTACAATATAATATCAGAGTAATCATTTATAAAATAAAACGAATTTCAATCATGTTTTTTACTTATGTTTCAAATATAAAGTAAGAATTTTATACATTGTACTCTGACCTGGAGTGTTTTTAGAAGCATCATGTTAAAAAAATAAACCCATTTTAATCCTAAATTTGGGTTATAAAACACCCATTTCATGTGGGTGTATAATAAAAGTTATATTGAATTTCTACTGACATTTCTCTTGAAGCATGTTAGACATTAGGACTACATATTTCAAAGTATGGACAAAAAATTCTTACCTTCAAAATTTGGACGACATAGACAGGTATAACCATTTTCTTTTTGAATACATGATCCACCATTTTGACAAGGTTTTGAGTAACATAAATCAACCTCAGTATCACAAAATATTGTTGTATTCATGCCTGAAATTGATTATGTACGTACAATGGGCATGCATTGAAGAATACACACAAATTCTTGATTGTAGGTTGGTCATATGATAATTTCATCTCAGTGAAAACCACAGATTATGGATTTTAGGCAAAGTTTTTAAAAAAAAATAAGGTTTGGCCTACAGGTAGTAACATTCTTAAAGTGTTGGTGACGGGGTGCTGACCTCAAATTATGCTTCCCAAGCGAAAGACGAAAAATTAATGATAGTAATTTTCATCACATAACCAATATTTCAGTTTGGACCCGAACGTTTGTGAAATCGGTTATCTTTCTTATAGAGTATATTAACCACTATATAAACGGAGTATATCCAAGCGAGTTTTGTTAACATATTGACATTTCTTTTCAAATCAAAAAGATAGCTTGCCAGGCAAGGTAATGTATGCCCACTGGCAGATTTGTTTGTTTGAAAAAAAAGGTTAAGCCTTAAAGGGAAGCAAGCTTCATGAAACCCAAAATCAAATAAACAAAATTTAGTAAAATATGTATAGTACAATCTACCAGAAAATTATCAGGAGGTTCTGACAACGTTAATTAATCAAAAAAATAACATTTAACACCTGGCCGCCGCCATTTTGACCAGTCACGTCATATATTTGAGAGGAAATGAAGTAAACTGTGCGTAAGCCGAGTATGACACCATAGTAATGACCCAAGTAATGCGGACTTTAGGCCTATCGCTGATGTATCTGTACAAACCTACGTATCACTAATCAGAGTACAAATATCGCCCATCCCTATGCTACAGATGCTCTTACCAGTAAATCCTTGAGGACATTCACATCGGTAGCCATTTTTTGGATGTATTGGTCTAAATAACATTGTCTCAGACATAATGAAATTAGGAGCCATCCCAAAAACTAACGTTGATCTGCAATCTTCAAAATTTGTGCAAGGTTCTCTTAAACATAGGTTATCATCAAATGGTAGAACCTGAAAGAACAATTTTCAAGATAGCCATACAAAGATATTTTACGCGATATCTCGCAAGAAAATCATACAAACATCACCAAATTCAATAGTGCACATCTTCATAATGATATTGACACACATACCAAATATCAGGATAGCTTGCCAGGCAAGGTAATATATGCCCACTGTCAGCTTTGCTTGAAAAAGAACATTTGACAGAAAACAGCAACCATCACAACCATGAAATATTCAACCTGTAGTCTGTAGCCTGTATTTCATTACTTGTGTCGTCCAAATATTTTTTTTTCTCAATTTTATCGAGGGTTCAGCATTCATAAAGTTTAGTCAAAATCCTTCTGAACTTATTTGTAAGAAGAAGGGCAATAACTCATATCAAATATTTTTGGATTTTCAATAGGGTTTATCCTGTTGTGATAATAAACAATATCTGTAAGTTTTGTCAAAAGTTGTAAAGAATTGAGACTTGTAGAGTGTTAACGCGCCAAAAATTGAACGCGTTTTCAAGAAAAAGGGCAATAATTCATAGTAAATATTTTTCGATTCTTTTGAATTTTCAATAGGGTTTATCCTATGTTGATAATAAACAATTTCAGTAAGTTTCGTCAAAATCCGTAAAGAATTGTGACTTGTAAGTGTTAACGAACAATTGTGGACAAACGGACAGACGGACATGGGTGACAGTAATATACGCTCTACATTTCATGTGGGCATATAAAAATATCTCAGGGTAAAAGTTCAGGGTTCATCTATTTATCTTTACTCAAACCAAGTTTAGTCAAATTCTTTTGGGAAATCAGCATCAATTATTTTTCACTAGGTTTCACCTTTGAGTGATAACAAACTCATATAAAGTGTTTTCTAAATCCATCAACAAACTAGCTCTCTATTGTATCCAAGATAATTGTGGACAGACGACTATATATATCTACCCCATATTAATGTAAAACAGATAAGTTGTTTCCAATCTGTGACTTGGTTGCTAAATAATGTAATTGTTAGGGCTGGGTATCGATTATCAAATTAAGATTATCGAAGGCAGGTTAACTATCAATAATCAATATATTATAATTGAGAAATCTTCTAATCTTCATATGTTCGTGTACGTTTTTGTACCTGAATGTTTGTTATTTATCAATATCGAAGACAAATGAAACTGAAGTAATGTTCAGAATTTTGTATGATTATCATGATAAAATGGGTCGTGACTTCTCTGATAAGCGTGTAGCAGATAATATTTAAAGAAATTTTGACTATGAATTTTAATTGATTCTGAAATTTAATAATCGAAATAAATAATTTGTAGCGTCAATAATCGATTATTTCAATTATTAGACCCAGCCCTAGTAATTGTTATCTTTTTTTGCATAAAATATCAACATCACAGGCATGGAAATGGTACTTCAAAATGTTTGGTAATGGAGCTTTCAATTTTAAAGATAAGAAATTAATATTACCTGTAGAGTTGAAAGATTAGCTAACAAAACACGGTTTAGATATATTAATTCTTGAAGTTGATCAGAGGGATAGAAGACCTCTACATTCTCTCCTTGTATCATTTTAAATGTTTGACGAACTGATACAGTCACATTCAATATCTGAGCAGTAACGTCAGTGTCATCTTGAATATTAATGACATAAATATGATTCTGATCAGTTTTTAAGATAGTAGCTAGAGCCTCCACAAAGAATTTGAACAGTGGAGAAAGGAATGCTGTTTGTGTCATCTTGTTCAAGCGTATTGTTACACTGTTGAATAACATATTCTGGGTGATCAATCGAACATACAGACGACATGTTGCTTTAACAGTATTCTTTCCATCTGCAAAATACAAATAGTATATATGTATAAATATTTACATTTCTATTATCACTTCAAGTTAAGAAAACTGGCGTTCATTTTTCGATGAACACTAGTTTGTCAGGTGACACTATGACGTCAAAGTACAACAATGACGTAATCTAAGATTTGTGGCAAATACAAGCAAATTATCATATAAAAAGTCAAAATTTGATTAATAAAAGTATCTGAATAGAAATATAAGAATATTAAACGTTGGTCTCATTAGCATTATTGGTGTGTAAATGCAATAGATCATGCCACAAAGAAACATTAATGACTTTGTCATTTATTCAGTTTGTCTGCTAATGAGACCAACGTTTAATTCTTAAAGATAGAAGATAAAGATAGCTTGACAGGAAGGCTTGTTTTGGTAACTAAACAAAAAATAAACACTTTTTCCTGACATTTTCTGACTAATTGAAGGTTTATTTGTATAGGGACTTCAGGGCCACCAGAAGAAAATTTTGAGAGCTCACGAGAAGAACATTTTTGAAAATGGGACGCCTGGAAACGAAAATTTCTGACATTTCCCGGCAAATTTGAGGTTTGAAGATTATTTGTAAAGTAGTGTCTGAGTGATCTAGCATAGAAAATTTTGAGAACTAAACGCATGTAAATGCAATTTCCTGACATGTTCTGACGAATATAAGGTACGGTATATTTGTATCGGGATTTCGGGGCCATCATCAGAAAACTTGATGCCTGGAAACGCAAATTCCTGACATATTCCACCAAAATTAAAGTTCAAGATCTTAGAAAATTTTGAGAATAAGATGCCTGTAGAAGCTATTTGCTGACATTTAACGTTGAATTTAAGGCTCAGAATTATTTGTTTTAAAAAAATTCTCCCCTCGACTCAGTAAAATAAATTAATGCATTAAAAAAAAAAATAACAATTGAAATTTTTTTAAGGGGGGGGGGGGGGGGTGGGTGGGGGGTGGGGGGGGCAAGATTGTCATTAGGGGGGCAATTTAGAACATTTGACCAAATGGCAACCATCAAAACAAGCTAATATAAATAACAAAATCACCAGCCCTGATTTACATTACAGGTACATTCTGCTAAAAACATTTAATTAACCCTTCAAAATAAATTCAGTTTGATTAAAACGATACATAGATATAATAAGCATACTTCTTAAAGTGATACTACCTCTTAGAATGAACAAAAAAATTAATTTCTCAAACTTGGTCTATAAGATTATATATTCATGAACAGTGTCCAAAATAAACAAACAGAATCAGATAAACACATAAAACTATGTAATTTTCCATACAATTACAGGTTATCATTGAAAAAGGCTTAAAATTTGACTAAGCATTTTTGAATATAAACATAGTTTTCTGGATTTATCAGATTATTGAGGTAATCTGTTGTATAGTTACACAGGAGTTATACGGTAATATGAGAAATGAGAAGGTAGGACACAAATTTTGGGGTCAAAATTAAATTTCTATTTTAATTTTGACCCCAAAATCAGTGTCTCATATTACCGTATAACAATATTTAAAAAAAATATAACTACAAGCCCCTGTGAGTTATTCCACCAGGTAAGTACCCTGATGAATACAATATACTGTTATTAACCAAGTTTGAAAATTTAGATTTTTTGTTCATTTTAAGAGGTTGTATTCCTTTATTAAGAAATATTTTCAGTAACACTTACAACTTTTTTGACAATGAAAACTTTTATCAACAAGTGGTTGCCTAGCAATATACGCCCACTTACTACATAAATTGTCAATATATCAAGGAATGTTACTATCTTAATTTTTGTTGGATGGTGTTCAGATATCTACACAAAAGTTTATTAAAATCATACCAAAACTGTGGTCTCTATCACTTTCACAAGTCATTTTTTTAACATATTTTAGGTGTAAAACTCCGTTAATATTTGTTGAATCAATCCAGAATTCGAACTTGTCCGAGATCTTATGAATATAATCCTACTTACAAAATTTTATTCAAATGCAACCAAGACTGTGGTCTCTATCGCTTTCACAAGCCATTTTTAACATATTCTGGGTGTAAAACTCCGTGAATTTTAGTCGAATCAAACCCAAATTCGAACTTGTCCGAGATCTTATGAATATAATCCTACATACAAAATTTTATTCAAATCCAACCAAAACTGTGGACTCTATCACGTTCACAAGCCATTTTTAATGTATTTTGGGTGTAAAACTCCGTGAATTTTTGTCGAATCGAACCCAAATTCGAACTTGTCCGAGATCTTTTGAATATAATCCTACACAAAAAATTGTATTCAAATTCAAGCAAAACTGTGGTCTCTTTTGCGTTCACAAGCCAATTGTGGACAGGCGGACGGACCGACGGACAGGGGCGACGGCAATATACGAGCACATTTCAATGTGGGCGTATAAAAAACACATACATAATGCACGAAATTGAACTTGTTATGAAGAACAAGGACAATAACTCACATTTTTTTTGTTTTTTATTTTCATAGTGTTTATCTATGGCTGATAAAAAACAATTTCAAGTTTTGGTTTAGTCCAACAAGGATATAGATGTATGGGAATTTAAATACTATAAAAATTCTGATAATTACATGCATAAGCCATTGTCCCTTCTTTTTTAATTGTCCATCTAATAGTAAAATAATCTATTTTCTATCATTTGAGGACAAAACTTTAATTTGGTGTACCGGTAGTTACAAAATAGGAATATGATTTAAAATAGCTTACCTGAAACACTAACAACAAACGTTCCATTTCTTGGTACATCAGAATTAAGACGTGGATCTAAAGTAATCTCCCCCTTTCTAGAATTTTTATCTAAATGAAGCAAATTTGCTTCATTACCAGAAATAAACCGATAATCTAATCTATTTTGGTCAATTAAATCAGGATCAAAAGCTGGTATACGTCCAATAGATGAAGATGGGAAATGATCTAGATAGTTGTTAAATATAATTGAAAAATCTTTCAAGACAGGTGGGTTGTCATTCACATCCTGAACATTAACTAAAACAGTAGCAGTTGAGAATTGGGTGTCACTAGCAGCTCGTAAAATTATTTCATATTGTTTCTTGTCCGACTCATAGTCCAAGTCTACCTTTGTTGTTATAATGGCAGGCTCACCACCTTTACTCACTAATTGGAAAGCATCCACATCAGCACCTCCTACGAAATTATATTCAACAAGAGAATTAACTCCCTCGTCAGGATCTACAGCAGATATTTTTGTTAATGTAGTACCAATTGGGCTGTTTTCTGGTACACTCACTTCTATTGTTTCTGCTTCAAATTGTGGACGATTATCATTTATATCTTCAACTTTCAATTTAATGATAACAGAAGATGAAAGAGTTGGCTGACCTTCATCAACAGCATAAGCTAGAAGGTCATAATGTGCCACAGTCTCACGATCTAATTCTTTAGCAACACGAATTACTCCTAGTGACCTGTCAATACTAAAATCACCATTACCATCATCTCCACCTTCAAATGTGTAAAATAATTGCCCATTTGCTCCCTTATCCCTATCTGTGGCAGTGATTTGAATAACTTTTCGGCCAACAAGAATGTCCTCTTTCACACTACCACTGTAAACAACTTCAGAAAATTCTGGACGATTGTCATTTATATCATTGACTGTGATGTCCATGTCAGTTGTATCACTTAATGATGGACTACCATTGTCCCTAGCTATGATAGTCAATGTGTAAGCCGGTCCTGATTCTCTGTCTAGTACTTGACTTGTTTTTATTTCACCTGTAGCTGGGTCAATGATAAAATCTGAAACAGCTCCATCAAAACTATATGTGATGCGTTGATTTTCACCTCTATCCTTGTCTAAAGCAAATACTTTAAACACTGAAGTTCCTATTTTGACATCTTCATCCACATCCAATTGATAAGGTGTTCCTTGAAATACAGGACTGAATCTGTTAGTGTCAGAAATATCTATGAAGACCTCGGTAGTGTCCAGGTTTCCATCAGGGTCTTTAGCTGTTATAGATAGAGCATATCGATTTTGAACTCTGGCATCAAGTTTCTTCTGTAATCTTATGACACCTAAGCCATTACTGGTACTCATTTGAAATGTGTCTGCTGTGTTCCCACTGGCAATGCTATATATGACATGTCCATTGTCTCCATCATCTTTATCTACAGCTGTTACTGATATAACTATTGCACCAATTCTAGAGGCTTCTGATAATAATGTTTCATACATTCTTGGCCTAAACACTGGAGAATTATCATTGATATCACGAACATTAATCACAACACTGGTAGTGGCAGAGAGAGGAATGACACCATTGTCTTGAGCTTTAACTGTAAACTCATATCTAGCTGTCTGTTCGCGATCAAGCACACCATCAGTTATTATCCATCCAGACCTTTGATCAATCTTCAAAGGCATACCAGGCGGCATGTTAACAATACTGTATGTAATTTCCTTATTTACACCAGAATCCAGATCATAGGCTACCATTTGAAGTATTGAAGAACCAGACCCAGCCCCTTCATCAATTGACTCCATATACCTATCACCATGAAATTGTGGCGAATTGTCATTAACATCTGTAACCTTAACCAAGACAGTAGTTGAATTCTTTTGAGATGGATTACCACTATCTTCAGCCCTAACATTTAGGCGATACTCCCGATACTTTTCAAAATCTAGAGCTTTAATGACATGCAACTGTCCAGTTAGACTATCAATTTGAAAAGTATCCATAACATTACCAGTTAAACTATATCTGATTTCTTTATTCAGGCCCTGATCCTTATCTGTGGCACTAACATTGAGAATAACAGGACTTTGAAAAACTTCTAAATTTTCTTTGACATTTACCAAATAAGAAGTTTGAGAGAATTGTGGTTTATTATCATTAAGATCTAATATGTTGATGCTTACTGTGGATGTTGATGATTTTCTGGAATTTATTTGACCTTGATCAATTGCTTGGACAATCAAAACATAACTAGATTTTGTTTCACGATCAAGTTTTACCATATTGGTAATAATACCTCTTAATGGATCGATCATGAAGTCACGAGTTGGGTTGACAAAACTGTACCGAATATCAGCATTTTTCTCTACATCCAGATCAGTTGCTCTAACAGTCAAAATATTTGTATCCACATCTTGATTCTCTGAAATATTTCTCACATAGTTCTGCTGCTCAAACTGTGGAATGTGATCATTCACATCATCAACAATGATTTGAATATTTGTATAACCTTTTTTACTAACTCTACCATTATCAGTGGCAATAATACGAAAAAAGTGAATTTCAATCAGTTCCCGATCCAACTTTGATGTTGTATTGATGGTGCCAGTTTTAGGATTGATTGCAAACATATGAGCTGATCTTTCATCTCTTTCTGGAATCATTGAGTAAATGATCATACCTTCATTTCCCTGATCAGCATCATGGGCAGTGATGGTTCCGACAATTACACCTTTTTCCAACCCTTCCTTAACATGTCTGACATATTTTCTTTCATCAAAGACTGGAGCATTGTTGATTATGGCTCGTTTATAGCGCTCTGATTTGGAAGGGATTGATAAAAATCTTGATTTATCCTTTGGATGGATTTCTAAATAATATGACTGAACAAATATTGGATGATTTGAACACAGAAACAACACTTTAAATGTGTATGAAATGACTTGATTATTAAAGCACTTTGTTAAATAAGACCTGATAATGTAATCGTCAAGAATGTAATCTGTAGGATTAGGTAGTTCTACTATTATGGTGCACTGTTTGTAAGTATTTGGTAGGTAATCTATTAATGAAATGATATTCTGATCTGATGGAACACAGTCATCATAAAAACTTTGTAAAACAATCGATGATTCTAATTTCTTAGACGTCCACAAATATGAATGGGGCAAAAAACATTTTTCTTCATTAAGTTTTATAGTCACTGGTATCAATGTGTAATTAGAGATACCGGTATGTATTTGAGATTTAATAGTAAAGTATAATGGTTCCTTTACTTCTGAACACAAAATAGATTCTTTTAAATACAGGATGCCTGAACTATTATCTAAATGAATATACTTATGCACTGGTGCACCACTAATGTCTTGTATAGAGTGCCTTGAATTTTTTCCCAATGAAGAATTAAATATGACAGATCCTTTGTAATTATTTTGGGAGATTTGGATTTCAAATGAATAAACCAATGAAATTCTGATTATAAATATTATGACACAAAGAAGAAAGCGTGACATTCCACAATACCCACTCCATAGATATATGTTCTTTGTGGAATCGAACTTTCTGCAGCACTGTTTGTTGTAATTAGACTTCATGCTCTGTTCTAGACAAATTATTTTTCTCATAGCTGACTATGACACACAACCACACAGGTAGCACTGTCAACCAAACCACTCAAGTTCAAGTTCACAATCGCTTTATGATGCCTTTGCAGTAAAATTCTTTCGATCGTGTGTAAAAATTACACTGCTCGTGGGTAATTCCAAATTTTCACATCGTTTTATATCATAGAAAAACTTTAAATGAATTATATATCACTAAGCCGACTGTAGTTATATTTGCAAAGCTTGAAAATGGCGTAACGGAAGCACTATAGTATATCAATATGGCTGTTCGTTTCAACCCCTTTTTACTTCGGGAAATGTAGAAAAGCACTTTTGAAATACGGTACCATTAACAAACACATTTCAAGCAATATCGTTCTAGTAGAATAAATCACACACAAATTTTAATTATGGGTTAAATGAATTCATCTTGAAATGAACGAATATAGATGAGGGAGGACAATACACTTGTCTAGAGTTGAATTTGTCACGTGACTTTACAAACGCCATCAATTATTTATTGTTCGAGAGGGAATATACCCAAGAAGATTATTCAGCCCCTTTCCTCACGTATCTATGCACTGTCAATGAAAGAATTGTGGATTTGATGTGCAGTTACAGTTCATTTTAACCATGCAAACAAGTTTTTTTTAATTATGCAAAATCAGTTCGATATTTTATTGCATCTAAGTCTACTTGCTTGCACAATTTAATTGACCGTGTGTGGCGACCGTCATTTAAATTCGGCTGTAGGCTGTTATCATTTTTTCTTCAAGATTTCCTACATGGAAAAGCGTCTAGTCGTTCGGATGGGACAATAAATAGTGCTGGGTATTGCCAACCATGTCACGATACGATACGTATCGCGATACAAAGGTCACGATACAATACGTATCGCGATATGGGATATAGGGACAAAAAGTAATACTTATTTTTCAAAGTTTCAATATTACTTTTTCAAAGCTTTAAAACTTTATAATTTGGTAATTTAGTTGATAGAAGTGGTCCATATCCATGTCTTAAAATATTTCTCAACAATTTCAATTAAGTCAGTTAGAAAAAAATTGTGATTTCATACGCTGACTTGTAAATAAATCGTTACTTTTTATGAAATGAGAGGTATCGTCAAGTATCGATACACGACCTCGCGATACGATACGCGTATCGTGGCATGTTGTATCGCGATACATCGATACAACGATATATCGTGCCAGCACTAACAATAAACCGAGGCCCCGTGTGCTATTGGCTGTGCACGTTAAAGATCCCTCGACAGTTGGAAATCGAAAATAAGAGCAGGCTAATGCCGCTGTCCTGGCAAAATTTCCCTCATTGCACACTGCATGGCGTTTGCCCGTCCTCAATTAGCCCATATAGGTGCAGAAAGTAGGACGTAAAACTCCATTCATTTCATTTCATTTATTTCAAGATTTCCTGTAGCCAAATATCGCAGTGTAGCCTAATGGATACGCTTAGTGAGTAGGCGAGATGGATTCACGCATATTCTTGGGGAGGTCGAAAACTCTGACTTCTCGGAATCCTAGGATTATCGAATCCTAGGAATTCGAAGTCCGAGAAAAAAAATTCCGAGTTTTCGACCTCCCGTATCCCGTATTTTTTCAAATCGATTCCAAGGAGTTAGAAAATAGATGTTCAATCTTTGAACATATTTGGGAAAATCAGATGTATTGGGTATTATCCAATTTTTTTAAAGGGATAAATCTGTTATACACTCGTCCTATACTAGCCTACGGTTAATATTAAATAAATATGCATCCCACACATTGTATCTTCCTTCTAACACCTTTTATCTCTATAACATAGAAAATTAGCATGATAAAATCCCTCATTTGTAGTTTTGTTTCCGATACTAAATTTACAGCTGATAAAGTGAGGTTACTATTTTTTCTATTTTGTCGTTAGACCAATGGAAATTAACAATCTTATAAATAAACAAAATTTGCTGCGTGGACTTATCTGAAAGATAACAAGATAGCTTGCCAGGCTAGGTAACATACGCCCACTGGCAGCTTTGCTTAAAAAATGGTAAAGTTATGGAGATCAGGGCAATAACTATAATGTTTCTCATTTCGCTTACTATCCATAGCGTTAATCCTTATCTTAGCACACAATCTCACACAGTGCTCAACACTAACCCTTGCCCGACTGGAAATGGCAAGTAAAAGTCACTGTCGGGCAAGTGAAATGTTCACAGCACTTGCCCGACGTGGCAAGTAAAAATTTCCACGAATAGTTTGATATTTATTTTGTCGTTAAACGTCAATTAATCCTTCGTGCACCAAATTTTCTGTTGTCAATTATTTCTCCCGGTCTTCATCTTCAAAATCACACTACACGTGCTGATAAATATAGCTCTCAGACCCGTACCAACCAGGATATTGTGGAAGTTGCTAAACAGCTCTAAAAGCACCGTTCCAAAGACCGAAGACAGTATCTGAAGCATATTTTTCTGAAAAATGGCCAATGTTCATAACACTGGACGTGTTACTTGTATCAGGTCATGTCTTTTTAAAACATTTAATAATCACCACAATAAAGGTCTCCAAAGTGCACTTGTCATTAAATGTAATTAACATGACCATGTGTTGCACTTAGGTGCAGGATCTGAGTTTAGCCCAAAAAATAGAAAAATAGCTTAAAAATAGCCGAAAATAGCCTCTATTTTAGAAAAAAAAATAGCTAATCCTAATTCCTAAAGTTAACTGTTTGAACTCTAAAATAGCCTTGTTAGAATAGCTGCAGTCTCTATTTTTCTATTATTTTATATTAGGCTAGCTAATAGCTAGCTATTAGCCTCTATTTTTCTATTATTCTATAATAGCCTTGTTAGAATAGCTGTAGCCTCTATTTTTCTATTTTTCTATAATAGCCTTGTTAGAATAGCTGTAGCCTCTATTTTTCTATTATTCTATAATAGCCTTGTTAAAATAGCTGTAGCCTCTATTTTTCTATATTGAAACCAAAAAATAGAAAAAATAGCTCAAATATAGCCGAAAATAGCCTTTATTTTAGAAACAAAAAAGCTATTCATTATTCCTAAAGTTAACTGTTTGAACTCTAAAATAGCCTTGTTAGAATAGCTGCAGTCTCTATTTTTCTATTATTTTATATTAGGCTAGGTAATAGCTAGCTATTAGCCTCTATTTTTCTATTATTCTATAATAGCCTTGTTAGAATAGCTGTAGCCTCTATTTTTCTATTTTTCTATAATAGCCTTGTTAGAATATCTGTAGCCTCTATTTTTCTATTATTCTATAATAGCCTTGTTAAAATAGCTGTAGCCTCTATTTTTCTATTTTGAAGCCAAAAAATAGCTCAAATATAGCCGAAAATAGCATTTATTTTAGAAACAAAAAAGCTATTCCTTATTCCTAAAGTTAACTGTTTGAACTCTAAAATAGCCTTGTTAGAATAGCTGCAGTCTCTATTTTTCTATTATTTTATATTAGGCTAGCTAATAGCTAGCTATTAGCCTCTATTTTTCTATTATTCTATAATAGCCTTGTTAGAATAGCTGTAGCCTCTATTTTTCTATTTTTCTATAATAGCCTTGGTAAAATAGCTGTAGCCTCTATTTTTCTATAATAGCCTTCATAGAATAGCTGTAGCCTCTATTTTTCTGTTTTGAAGGAGCTTAGAAACTGTTACTTTTTAAAATAATCACAATACAGCATAACAGGATACAAACTGCTTTACAATTGCTTTGAGATCAAATAAGAATTGTTTAGTACTTTCATTAATTTAATAGATCAAAGATATATAAAAATTATTTTAAACATACTTTACACTAAATTATTAAGGGTTAGGTTGAGGCCTGGGCACATTACTAAGAAATTTCTCAGATATCTTAATATATGCAAGTCATAAGAGCATGTTAGGTATAACTATCGTAAGACAACATTGATTTACATTCTACATGTCATTATGATAGTCATACCTAAGATGTTATTTACAGGAATTGTAAATTTTAACCTGTATTACAAGAAATATAGGCTAACTATTTTCCAAAGTAAAAATCTGTTATTAAAATCATATTATGATCATATGTTTAACTGTATTTATAATGGTGCTAGTTATAACCCATGTTTGAACACGGAACCACCTACTAGTACCTGCCATTACTGTCAAACACGCGGGGAGCGTAGCGTGTTTTGCACGCGGAGCGGGCGTTCTTAGGGTCAAAGCTGCTTAGAGGGATTTTTTTTATTTTTCTATTATTCTATAATAACCTTGTTAGAATAGCTGTAGCCTCTATTTTTCTATAATAGCCTTGTTAGAATAGCTGTAGCCTCTATTTTTCTATTATTCTATAATAGCCTTGTTAAAATAGCTGTAGCCTCTATTTTTCTATTTTGAAACCAAAAAATAGAAAAAATAGCTCAAATATAGCCGAAAATAGCCTTTATTTTAGAAACAAAAAAGCTATTCATTATTCCTAAAGTTAACTGTTTGAACTCTAAAATAGCCTTGTTAGAATAGCTGCAGTCTCTATTTTTCTATTGTTTTATATTAGGCTAGGTAATAGCTAGCTATTAGCCTCTATTTTTCTATTATTCTATAATAGCCTTGTTAGAATAGCTGTAGCCTCTATTTTTCTATTTTTCTATAATAGCCTTGTTAGAATATCTGTAGCCTCTATTTTTCTATTATTCTATAATAGCCTTGTTAAAATAGCTGTAGCCTCTATTTTTCTATTTTGAAGCCAAAAAATAGAAAAAATAGCTCAAATATAGCCGAAAATAGCATTTATTTTAGAAACAAAAAAGCTATTCCTTATTCCTAAAGTTAACTGTTTGAACTCTAAAATAGCCTTGTTAGAATAGCTGCAGTCTCTATTTTTCTATTATTTTATATTAGGCTAGCTAATAGCTAGCTATTAGCCTCTATTTTTCTATTATTCTATAATAGCCTTGTTAGAATAGCTGTAGCCTCTATTTTTCTATTTTTCTATAATAGCCTTGGTAAAATAGCTGTAGCCTCTATTTTTCTAAAATAGCCTTCATAGAATAGCTGTAGCCTCTATTTTTCTATAATAGCCTTCATAGAATAGCTGTAGCCTCTATTTTTTCTGTTTTGAAGGAGCTTAGAAACTGTTATTTTTTAAAATAATCACAATACAGCATAACAGGATACAAACTGCTTTACAATTGTTTTGAGATCAAATAAGAATTGTTTAGTACTTTCATTAATTTCATAGATCAAAGATATATAAAAATTATTTTAAACATACTTTACACTAAATTATTAAGGGTTAGGTTGAGGCCTGGGCACATTACTAAGAAATTTCTCAAATATCTTAATATATGCAAGTCATAAGAGCATGTTAGGTATAACTATCGTAAGACAACATTGATTTACATTCTACATGTCATTATGATAGTCATACCTAAGATGTTATTTACAGGAATTGTAAATTTTAACCTGTATTACAAGAAATATAGGCTAACTATTTTCCTAAGTAAAAATCTGTTATTAAAATCATATTATGATCATATGTTTAACTGTATTTATAATGGTGCTAGTTATAACCCATGTTTGAACACGGAACCACCTACTAGTACCTGCCATTACTGTCAAACACGCGGGGAGCGTAGCGTGCTTTGCACGCGGAGCGGGCGTTCTTAGGGTCAAAGCTGCTTAGAGGGATTTTTTTTTAGCCTGTCCGTACTTACTATCCACCTTTTGTCCATTTGGTAGCCTCGCAGAAGTCTGATTGGCTGCTTAGTCTGACTTTACGGCCCGAAGGGACGTACTATCACGGTAGGCTTAAAACAGTCGTTGCGAAGCAACGAAGTAACAAAATCTGACCACAACACCTGTTCATACAATAGCCTAACTATGACCAGTACCAATATATCGAAAAAATAGAAAAATAGAGGCTACAGCTATTCTAACAAGGCTATTATGGAATAATAGAAAAATAGACGCTACAGCTATTCTAATAAGGCTATTATAGAATAATAGAAAAAAAAGGCTAATAGCTAGCTATTACCTAGCCTAACTATGACCAGTCCCAAAATAGAAAAATAGAGGCTACAGCTATTCTAACAAGGCTATTATTGAATAATAGAAAAATAGAGGCTACAGCTATTTTGCATGTAATATATTCTGTCTGCCGTTTATTGACAAAAAATGTTTAGAGAAAAGTATTAGTTTAACTGCCAAAATTCTCTGATAGACGAAGACCGCTTGTTTGAACACGGAACCACCTACTTACCTGCCATTACTGTCAAACACGCGGGGAGCGTAGCGTGCTTTGCACGCGGAGCGGGCGTTCTTAGGGTCAAAGCTGCTTAGAGGGATTTTTTTTTAGCCTGTCCGTACTTACTATCCACCTTTTGTCCATTTGGCAGCCTCGCAGAAGTCTGATTGGCTGCTTAGTCTGACTTTACGGCCCGAAGGGACGTACTATCACGGTAGGCTTAAAACAGTCGTTGCAAAGCAACGAAGTAACAAAATCTGACCACAACACCTGTTCATACAATAGCCTAACTATGACCAGTACCAATATATCGAAAAAATAGAAAAATAGAGGCTACAGCTATTCTAACAAGGGTATTATAGAATAATAGAAAAATAGATGCTACAGCTATTCTAATAAGGCTATCAGGGGCGGATACATGATTTGACGTTAGGGGGGCGCAGAATAAAATATTATAAAAAAAAAATTATTTGAGGTTAAAATAATCAAAGTTATTGAAATATTCTTCTAGAGTGGGTGCAATGTAGATAGATATCTTGCCAAGCGAAGTGTGGCGAGAAACATTTGTGGTAAAATGGTGCGGACAAACCATGCTTTGCAAATTTTAGGGGGGACGCACACCCGTCACGCCACCCCCTAAATCCGCCCCTGGCTATTATAGAATAATAGAAAAAAAGGCTAATAGCTAGCTATTACATAGCCTAACTATGACCAGTCCTAAAATTGAAAAATAGACGCTACAGCTATTTTACCAAGGCTATTATAGAATAATAGAAAAATAGAGGCTACGGCTATTCTAACAAGGCTATTATAGAATAATAGAAAAATAGACTCTACAGCTATTCTAACAAGGCTATTATAGAATAATTGAAAAATAGATGCCAATAGCTAGCTATTACCTACCCCAACTAAGACCAGTACCAATATATTGAATAATAGAAAAATAGAGGCTACAGATATTTTAGCAAGGCTAATATAGAATAATATAAAAATAGAGGCTACAGCTATTTTACCAAGGCTATTATAGAATAATAGAAAAATAGAGGCTACGGCTATTCTAACAAGGCTATTATAGAATAATAGAAAAATAGAGTCTAACAGCTAGCTATTACCTACCCCAACTAAGACCAGTACCAATATATCAGAAAATAGAAAAATAGAGGCTACTGCTATTCTAACAAGGCTATTATAGAATAATAGAAAAATAGACTCTACAGCTATTTTACCAAGGCTATTATAGAATAATAGAAAAATAGAGGCTACAGCTATTCTAATAAGGCTATTATAGAATAATAGAAAAATAGAGGCTACAGCTATTTTACCAAGGCTATTATAGAATAATAGAAAAATAGAGGCTAATAGCTAGCTATTACCTACCCCAACTAAGACCAGTACCAATATATCAGAAAATAGAAAAATAGAGGCTACAGCTATTCTAACAAGGCTATTATTGAATAATAGAAAAATAGAGGCTACAGCTATTCTAATAAGTCTATTATAGAATAATAGAAAAATAGACTCTACAGCTATTCTAACAAGGCTATTATAGAATAATAGAAAAATAGAGGCTTATAGCTAGCTATTACCTACCCCAACTAAGACCTGGGGCCTTATTCTTGAAAACTTAGCCAAGATAAAATCGAGATTTTAAGAAATACAGTAATCTGATTGGATAATAAAGCTATATTTAATATCAATTTTAGTGTTTGACCAATCAGATCACTGGAACACTAAAATCATTGTAAGTTAAAGGGACAGTCTGAATTTTTTTTTGGTCGAATTTTTTTTTTGCTCAAATTTGTGAAAACTTTACACCAAAATCTGTAACTATGTGCCCTTTAATGTATCTGAAAGTTTTAACTAAAAAAATCCAGCCGTTAATTTTTAAACGCTAAAAACATGCGAATTTTTTTAAAAACCTTACGTAAGGTTTTTAAGTGTGTTATGTTTTTTGGACGCTGATAGGAAACTACTGAATGTATTTGAGTAAAATAAACGCCAAATTGTAGAGAAATGTCCTTGTTGTGTATTTAAAAGGTTTCAGCTAGAAATATTGAGTTATTTAAAGGGCAAACACCCAAACTAGGTCAAATTGCTTAATTAACAATAAGTACTCCCTGTTTGTAATTAACCCTTTAAAAAACAAATTCAGTTTGATCAAGAAGATGCATAGATATAATGAGCATACTTTAGAAATACATTCAGGTAATATTTGTGTTGGTTTTGATAATGGAAACTTTTTTGAAAAATGCAGAATGGCCCTTTAAGTTTTCCAGAATAAGGCCCCAGTACCAATATATCGAAAAAATAGAAAAATAGAGGCTACAGCTATTCTAACAAGGCTATTATAGAATAATAGAAAAATAGACGCTACAGCTATTTTACCAAGGCTATTATAGAATAATAGAAAAATAGAGGCTAATAGCTAGCTATTACCTACCCCAACTAAGATCAGTACCAATATATCAGAAAATAGAAAAATAGAGGCTACAGCTATTCTAACAAGGCTATTATAGAATAATAGAAAAATAGAGGCTACAGCTATTCTAACAAGGCTATTATAGAATAATAGAAAAATAGACTCTACAGCTATTCTAACAAAGCTATTATAGAATAATAGAAAAATAGACTCTACAGCTATTTTACCAAGGCTATTATAGAATAATAGAAAAATAGAGGCTACAGCTATTCTAACAAGGCTATTATAGAATAATAGAAAAATAGAGGCTAATAGCTAGCTATTACCTACCCCAACTAAGACCAGTACCAATATATCAGAAAATAGAAAAATAGAGGCTACAGCTATTCTAATAAGGCTATTATAGAATAATAGAAAAATAGACGCTACAGCTATTCTAACAAGGCTATTATAGAATAATAGAAAATTAGAGGCTACAGCTATTCTAACAAGGCTATTATTGAATAATAGAAAAATAGAGGCTACAGCTATTCTAACAAGGCTATTATAGAATAATAGAAAATTAGAGGCTACAGCTATTTTACCAAGGCTATTATTGAATAATAGAAAAATAGACGCTACAGCTATTCTAACAAGGCTATTATTGAATAATAGAAAAATAGAGGCTACAGCTATTCTAACAAGGCTATTATTGAATAATAGAAAAATAGAGGCTACAGCTATTCTAACAAGGCTATTATTGAATAATAGAAAAATAGAGGCTACAGCTATTCTAACAAGGCTATTATTGAATAATAGAAAAATAGAGGCTACAGCTATTCTAACAAGGCTATTATAGAATAATAGAAAATTAGAGGCTACAGCTATTTTACCAAGGCTATTATTGAATAATAGAAAAATAGAGGCTACAGCTATTCTAACAAGGCTATTATTGAATAATAGAAAAATAGAGGCTACAGCTATTCTAACAAGGCTATTATAGAATAATAGAAAATTAGAGGCTACAGCTATTTTACCAAGGCTATTATTGAATAATAGAAAAATAGAGGCTACAGCTATTCTAACAAGGCTATTATTGAATAATAGAAAAATAGAGGCTACAGCTATTCTAACAAGGCTATTATTGAATAATAGAAAAAATAGAGGCTACAGCTATTCTAACAAGGCTATTATAGAATAATAGAAAATTAGAGGCTACAGCTATTTTACCAAGGCTATTATAGAATAATAGAAAAATAGAGGCTAATAGCTAGCTATTACCTACCCCAACTAAGATCAGTACCAATATATCAGAAAATAGAAAAATAGAGGCTACAGCTATTCTAACAAGGCTATTATAGAATAATAGAAAAATAGAGGCTACAGCTATTCTAACAAGGCTATTATAGAATAATAGAAAAATAGACTCTACAGCTATTTTACCAAGGCTATTATAGAATAATAGAAAAATAGAGGCTACAGCTATTCTAACAAGGCTATTATAGAATAATAGAAAAATAGAGGCTAATAGCTAGCTATTACCTACCCCAACTAAGACCAGTACCAATATATCAGAAAATAGAAAAATAGAGGCTACAGCTATTCTAATAAGGCTATTATTGAATAATAGAAAAATAGAGGCTACAGCTATTCTAACAAGGCTATTATAGAATAATAGAAAAATAGAGGCTACAGCTATTTTACCAAGGCTATTATAGAATAATAGAAAAATAGACTCTACAGCTATTCTAACAAGGCTATTATAGAATAATAGAAAAATAGAGGCTAATAGCTAGCTATTACCTACCCCAACTAAGACCAGTACCAATATATTGAATAATAGAAAAATAGAGGCTACAGCTATTTTACCAAGGCTATTATAGAATAATAGAAAAATAGAGGCTACAGCTATTCTAACAAGGCTATTATAGAATAATAGAAAAATAGAGGCTAATAGCTAGCTATTACCTACCCCAACTAAGACCAGTACCAATATATCAGAAAATAGAAAAATAGAGGCTACAGCTATTCTAACAAGGCTATTATAGAATAATAGAAAAATAGACGCTACAGCTATTTTACCAAGGCTATTATAGAATAATAGAAAAATAGACTCTACAGCTATTCTAACAAGGCTATTATAGAATAATAGAAAAATAGAGGCTAATAGCTAGCTATTACCTACCCCAACTAAGACCAGTACCAATATATTGAATAATAGAAAAATAGAGGCTACAGCTATTTTACCAAGGCTATTATAGAATAATAGAAAAATAGAGGCTACAGCTATTCTACCAAGGCTATTATAGAATAATAGAAAAATAGAGTCTAATAGCTAGCTATTACCTACCCCAACTAAGACCAGTACCAATATATCAGAAAATAGAAAAAATAGAGGCTACTGCTATTCTAACAAGGCTATTATAGAATAATAGAAAAATAGACGCTACAGCTATTCTAACAAGGCTATTATAGAATAATTGAAAAATAGAGGCTACAGCTATTTTAACAAGGCTATTATAGAATAATAGAAAAATAGAGGCTAATAGCTAGCTATTACCTACCCTAACTAAGACCAGTACCAATATATCGGAATTAATGAGTAAGTCACGTGGTATATATTACTTGTAACATAAATATGATTGACAGCTTAAAAGTTATGACAGCATCGATCACGTTACTCTTTAATCCAATGAAATTGAAGCTCGTGCACGTTTCATTTTCGTCTGCAAAGGGGATGTCTTTCCAAAAAGGGGCGGAGCTACTGCGAGTGCAATAACTTAGTTGGTTATTTCACTCATTTTTTTCCTATTAGATTCTATATGGCTTTCATGTCAAATTACCCAAGAATGCAATAACACAAATTTGCTGTTTATACACCACAGTTTTCCTCAAACACACATTTTAAGCAAATTATTTCTCAAAAACATCAAAGGAAAAAACATCATTTATGTTACAAGTAACTTTATTTTCGGGCAAGTCGATTTTCGATGGCTTAAAAAGTTAATGTTGAGCCCTGGACTCTCACACCAAGTTTCGTCAAAATCGGTTAAGTATTGTGCCTTGTGTTTACAAGCTAAAAAGAAGAACAAGGGCAATAACTGGTATCAAATATTTTTCAAATTACCGGTACCTACTTCATTTTCAATAAAGTTCATCCTTTGGTGATTACAAATAATCTTGTCAAATTTAGCTTCTATTATGTCTACAACAAAATTTTGACGCGATTATATTAAGTCAAGGGCAATAACTCAAAAACCGTTCATCGAAAAAATATCAAATTCGAACTTTTTTTTTTTTATAAACAATATTTTATTAATACATTAAATGGATTAGGGAACAGGCTTAAGCCTATATGACCCCTCTCCATAATAATTTTCAATATACAATGTGCATAATATAAAATAGAAAATCATAAAAAGATAAATAAATATGTGTATATAAAAGGTCAAACGTATTTACAATATATCAAAGCATCTATGGGAATTGTTCGGTTACTTTGAAAATGATAATAGTGATTCTTTAGAAATAATAGTAATGCTAAAAATAATTTAGAAATAATAACTTAAAATCGTTTTGAAAGTGAAATGAAATTATGGACAGTTTTAAAAATTTCTTCTGACTCATGCTGAGAATCTGTTCCATTAAGTAAGATATCTAAATTTATGAGTTTTGATGACAGCTTATTAATAGTCATGTTTCGGGCATCCAAATGTAAGGAGCAGTTGAGTAGATAATGCTCGGCGTCTTCAAAATAGTGACCGCAAACGCATGCAGGTTGTTCCGAAACGTGACGTAAAACTTTGTGGCCATTTAGATCACTACAGGAAAGACGCAAACGGCAATGCAGTATTTGATTTTTTCGATTTCCTAAATAAAAGTATGATGGTACTATTTGATCGTTGGTTTTGAGAAAAGATTTGAAGACGGATATAGAACTGATAGAATTTTTTGTTTCGGGTATCTGATTCCATTCACGGATAGATGATGGAATGAATGAATTATAAAAGAGGTTGGTTCTGCAGTTGTATTCTAAAAGTTGTCCATTGTTTCTAAGATTGTAGTTTGTAAATTTAAATTCAACAAGGTCTGATAAATAAGATGGAGTAAGATTATTTAAAATTTTGTACATCATTGTAAGTTTGTGCCGTCTACGCCTTTCCTGCAGGGTTGTAAATCCAGTTTCTTTATAAAGCAATTTGTGACTGGTTCCCCTCACAGCACCAAATTCGAACTTGACCGCCGTATTATCAATTCCAATGCTCATACCAAGTTTCATTAAAATCCATTGAAAATTGTAGCTTCTATTGTGTCTACAACAAAATTTTGACGCAATTTTGTTAAGTCAAGGGCAATAACTCAAAAACCGTTCATCGAAAATATGCCAAATTCGTACTTGACCGCCGTCTTATCAATTCCAATGCTCATACCAAGTTTCATTAAAATCAATTGAAAATTGTAGCTTCTATTATGTCTATGATACGGCAGAACGTATAAGCCCATGTAGGCCTATTTGTATGAAACGAACGCAGTGTTTAACGATGAAGACAAAACGAACTTGCAACCTTCTTTAATAATAACGTCGCCATTGTTTTTAGAAATAAATTAATTGAACGCATACATAACGCCCCATATCCCCTCATAAGTTGTAAGTTTTAGTCCCAAATATATTTAAGGATTGAAATATTGAAGCCATTCATTCGATTTAACCATAGGCTCTGATTTAACACGTGAAAATTCTGCGTTCATCACCCAATGAACGCAAAAAAAATCTGCATTCAATCCTTATATTTACATTCGGTAGAGTTCATGTATCTTTTACCATATTTTAATTGTAAAATTATAGCTTTAATGGCTATAATGTAGTTAAAATTGAAAGAAAATTGGGAACAAAATCGGCTACAGAACTCCTGTCAATTAACATGACGTCAAAACTTGGATGACGTCAAAAAGGGAGATCGTCAAGGCAGATCACTCAAATAGTCGACATTTACGATTTTTATATTCATTGTTTGTTCTAAATAAGACTTTATTTCTTATCAAATGAGTTCAAAATATCTTATTTTTCGATTTCTTAAAGTATCCAGGCCGATTTTTGATCCATCATTTGTCTATTCTTAAAATAATGATGGTGTGTATTCATACGCCGCAATCTACGTTGTCAGGGAAGATTTTGTTTAGCGACGTCACGGGAGATCACTCTATAATTTTGCGTTCATCGGAAAATGAATGCAAAATTTTCACAAGGGTTCACTGTAGCGCGTGACAATAAAATGTAAATATTTAAGGATTGAATGCAGATTTTTTTGCGTTCATTGGGTGATGAACGCAGAATTTTCACGTGTTAAATCGAATGAATGGCGAAGTCGACATTTACGATATTTATATTCATTGTTTGTCCAAAAAGAGACTTTATTTCATATCAAATAAGTTCAAAATATCTTATTTTTCGATTTCTTAGAGTACCCAGGCCGATTTTTGATCCATCATTTGTCTATTCTTAAAATAATGATGGTGTGTATTCATACGCCGCAATTTACGTTGTCAGGGAAGATTTTGTTTAGCGACGTCACGGGAGATCACTCTATAATTTTGCGTTCATCGGTAAATGAATGCAAAATTGTCACAAGGGTTCACTGTAGCGCGTGACTATAAAATGTAAATATTTACCGATGAACGCAAAATTATAGAGTGATCTCCCGTGACGTCGCTAAACAAAATCTTCCCTGACAACGTAAATTGCGGCGTATGAATACACACCATCATTATTTTAAGAATAGACAAATGATGGATCAAAAATCGGCCTGGGTACTCTAAGAAATCGAAAAATAAGATATTTTGAACTTATTTGATATGAAATAAAGTCTCTTTTTGGACAAACAATGAATATAAATATCGTAAATGTCGAGCCCTGGACTCTCACACCAAGTTTCGTCAAAATCGGTTAAGTATTGTGCCTTGTGTTTACAAGCTAAAAAGAAGAACAAGGGCAATAACTGGTATCAAATATTTTTCAAATTACCGGTACCTACTTCATTTTCAATAAAGTTCATCCTTTGGTGATTACAAATTAATAATCTTGTCAAATTTAGCTTCTATTATGTCTACAACAAAATTTTGACGCGATTATATTAAGTCAAGGGCAATAACTCAAAAACCGTTCATCGAAAAAATATCAAATTCGAACTTTTTTTTTTTATAAACAATATTTAATTAATACATTAAATGGATTAGGGAACAGGCTTAAGCCTATATGACCCCTCTCCATAATAATTTTCAATATACAATGTGCATAATATAAAATAGAAAATCATAAAAAGATAAATAAATATGTGACGTCGCTAAACAAAATCTTCCGGCTTACAGTAGTTTGCGAAATTTGCACTTTGCGAAACGAAACTAAATAATCTGCACTTTGCGAAACGAAACGAAATATCAGCACTTTGCGAAATAAATATTTCGCAAATCAGTACTTTGCGAAATATATTTTTCGCAAAGTGCAGTGATTAGCACTTTGCGAAATATATATTTCGCAAAGTGCAGTAATCAGCACTTTGCGAAATCAGCACTTTGCGAAATATTTGAAATGAATGGTCATACAGGGATGTAAAATATAATTCTAAAAAATGACATCCGGGCAGTGATTTTTATACGCCCACATGAAATGTGGAGCGTATATTGCCGTCACCCATGTCCGTCGGTCCGTCATGCCGTCCGTCCGACCTCCGTCCTGCCGTCCACAATTGCTTGTTAACACTCTACAAGTAACAATTCTTTACGGATTTTGACGAAACTTGCTGAAATTGTTCATTATCGCCCAAGGATGAACCCTATTTAAAATCAAAAGAATCGGAAAATATTTAATATGAATTATTGCCCTTGTTCTTTAAAAAACGTTCGATATTTAGCTTGTTAACACTCTACAAGTCACAATTCTTTACGGGTTTTGACGAAACTTTCTGAAATTGTTTATTATCACCCAGGGATGAACCCTATTGAAAATCAAAAGAATCGGAAAATATTTAATATGCATTATTGCCCTTGTTCTTTAAAACGCATTGATTTTTAGGTTGTTAACACTCTACAAGTCCCAATTCTTTACGGATTTTGACGAAACTTGCTGAAATTGTTTATTATCACCAAAGGATGAACTCTATTTAAAATCAAAAGAAACGAATAATATTTAATATGAATTATTGCCCTTGTTCTTTAAAAAACGTTCGATATTTAGCTTGTTAACACTCTACAAGTCACAATTCTTTACGGGTTTTGACGAAACTTTCTGAAATTGTTTATTATCACCCAAGGATGAACCCTATTTAAAATCGCAAGAGTCGGAAAATATTTGATATGAATTATTGCCCTTGTTCTTTAAAACTTTCTGAAATTGTTTATTATCACCCAAGGATGAACCCTATTGAAAATCAAAAGAATCGGAAAATATTTAATATGAATTGTTGCCCTTGTTCTTTAAAACGCATTGATTTTTAGGTTGTTAACACTCTACAGGTCCCAATTCTTTACGGATTTTGACGAAACTTGCTGAAATTGTTTATTATCACCAAAGGATGAACTCTATTTAAAATCAAAAGAATCGAATAATATTTAATATGAATTGTTGCCCTTGTTCGTTAAAACGCGTTCGATTTTTAGCTCGTTAACACTCTACAGGTCACAATTCTTTACGAGTTTTTATGAAACTTTCTGAAATTGTTTATTATCAGCCAAGGATGAACCCTATTTAAAATCGCAAGAGTCGGAAAATATTTGATATGAATTATTGCCCTTGTTCTTTAAAACGCGTTCGATTTTTAGCTCGTTAACACTCTACAAGTCACAATTCTTTACGGATTTTGACGAAACTTGTTGAAATTGTTTATTATCACCTAAGGATGAACCCTATTTAAAACCAAAAGAATCGGAAAATATTTGATATGAATTATTGCCCTTGTTCTTTAAACGCGTTCGATTTTTTAGCTCGTTAACACTCTACAAGTCACAATTCTTTACAGATTTTGACGAAACTTGCTGAAATTGTTTATCACCCAAGGATGAACCCTATATAAAATCCAAAGAATCGAAAAATATTTGATCTGAATTATTGCCCTTGTTCTTTAAAATGCGTTCGATTTTTAGCTTGTTAAAACTCTACAAGTCACAATTCTTTACAGATTTTGACGAAACGTGCTGAAATTGTTTATTTGCACCCTAGGATGAACCCTATATAAAATCAAAAGAATCGAATAATATTTGATATGAATTATTGTCCTTCTTCTTCCAAATACGTTCATACAAGGCTAAACTTGATGAATGAGTTCTGAATGAAATGTATGTTTATGACTACAGGTTGAATATTTCATGCTTGTGATGGTTGCTGTTTTCTGTCAAATTTACTTTTTCAAACAAAGCTGCCAGTGGGCGTATATTACCTTACCTGGCAAGCTATCTTAATTCTCCATTTCATGTTTTAGGTTTATACGCCCACATAGAAATGTGGACGTATATATTTCCGTCCGTCGGTCCGTCCTTCAACAATTTCTTGTGTACGCGATAGAGACCGGAGTTGTTATCCGATTTGGATGAAACTTGGTATGCGTATTTATCTTAATGATATCTCGGATGAGTTCGAAAATGGCGCGATCTAGTCATCGGTTTATGAATTATTGCGCAATGGAAGCTAGAGTTTTCATTCGATTTAAATAAAACTTGTATGTGCATTCATCTTGATAATATCTCGGATCAGTTTGAAAATTGCCCGATTTGAATGCAACTTGGAATGTATATTCATCATGTAGGCTTATAACTGGGATGAGATAGAAAATTGTAAAATCTCAGTTGTCGGTTTATGAGTTATTGCCATTGACTTAGTGAAAGCTTGAAAATTAACTTGACTTGTGTATGTGATTAATACTAAAGTTTTCATATGCCCACATGAAATTCAACATGGAATATTCAAATTGCTGAAGTGGGCGTATGTTACCTTGCCTGGCAAGCTATGTTTTCTATATAATGTAATAACTCATATCAGTCTATATTTCAATTTTCAAATGCATACAATTATGTTTACAAATGGATTTTATGGCTCATGTCAATACTGAGCTGTAAATGCCATTACTGAATAGCGTTGCTAAACCCTTCACATTTCTTATGATCATTACACAGAAATACCGACTGTTTACCTTTAAACCAGGCTTGTAAATACCGTAGCACTTAAGTTTCATTATAAATTTTGAACTTGTATTTTTATTTCTTTCATGAACGCAGCCCCACCCCCATAAAAAAAACCAGGGGAAATGATATTATATGCTATCCTTTCCGTTAATAGCTAAGCTTGGTCAGGCTGTAGCAAGCCAAGTACTTTTGGGGAGGCACACGGCCATTCAAGGGAGGCAATGTATCCACCCCTTTGTAAGGAAGGCTTCTGCAATGCGATGCTGCGCCATTAGATTAGAGTTATTTCTATCTTTATTGGTGTAATAGGTAGCCTGGAAATGGGACTTTATTCAAATGGGCTCCCGATTTACTAAAACGAACTTTTCCCATTTTTCAGGACTTTCCCTGTAAATTTAGGTTTAAAGGTTATTTGATCAAAGCCTGATATTGAGAAAATTTTGAGAATTCAACACGTCCAAAAGCCCTCCCAAGACCGCCCCCTCGCCTTGGCTACGGGCCTGAGCTTGGTTGAGGCACAATTTGTCAGGCATTAGAATGTAACTGTTCTCTGATGTTTCGTCCATTAAAGAAACTACTCATCCAAGCCATGCCCGTAGCTTGCTAAATATTTTTAAAGGCGAAGTTTTAATGAAGGGATGGTGGCAGTTTAGGTATCCCCCCTTCTTCTTCGTAAAACTTTAAGAATTGATACGCTTTGCAGTGGTTCCCTCTATTGTCGTATGTTAAGTTTATTGCTTCAAGGATACCAATTTGAAGTCAGAAAAAGTCTGTGAAATCCTCTTTTCATGGTTTATTTGAATAGGAACTGTAGTGCCACAATAAAATTTTTGGGAAAATTAGACGTCTGTAAACCCAAATTCCCCATATTTCCCCGCAAATTTGATGCCCCTGCGGACCAAAAGCAGGCTCTGAGTCGTTTGGGTTCCCTGTGTGACCATTCAATTCAAATATTTCGCAAAGTGCTGATTTCGCAAAGTGCTGATTACTGCACTTTGCGAAAAATATATTTCGCAAAGTACTGATTTGCGAAATATTTATTTCGCAAAGTGCTGATATTTCGTTTCGTTTCGCAAAGTGCAGATTATTTCGTTTCGTTTCGCAAAGTGCAAATTTCGCAAACTACTGTAAGCCAAATCTTCCCTGACAACGTAGATTGCGGCGTATGATTCCTTATTATATTTTCAGCTAAACCGTGTAGTAGTGTAGATTTCGTGTAGTCTTGTAGTAGTCCTGTAACGTCTATGCTATAACGTTTGTAATTGTATTTACACGAGTGTGGAACTATTGGGAATAAACATTTTAATTATGAACGGTGTTTCAAATCAATGGCGTAAATGTGTATGGGTAACGTTCCCCGATCAAAGTGGGCGTTGCTTGCAGCAACAGTCTACAACAAAATTTTGACGCAATTTTGTTAAGTCAAGGGCAATAACTCAAAAACCGTTCATCGAAAATATGCCAAATTCGTACTTGACCGCCGTCTTATCAATTCCAATGCTCATACCAAGTTTCATTAAAATCAATTGAAAATTGTAGCTTCTATTGTGTCTACAACACAATTTTAACGCAATGATATTAAGTCAAGGGCAACGGCATACGAACGAAAAGGCGCTTATTCATGTCAATCCCTCTAACCCGTGTCACTGACAAAGGGAACCGGAACTTTGTCAGGATTGAACCCAGGGCATTTTGTTTGTGGGCAAATGTCTAACCCACTGAGCCACCTCGGTTCACTACAATTAGGCTACTAGCTCAGGCCTATAATTTATTGATTATTGGATAGGGCATAATTGTAAATTGAATATATGGATTTAAATATGCAAAGGTTGATTAAGCTTATTACGTGTATTTTATTTTTTTTCAACTGAGACTGATTTATAATATTTGTAATCGAGCCGCGATAAATAGTGAGGCTATTGATCATTCTGATCAACAGAGAAATTCTATATCTGCGACACATACGGAGCTAGGAAAGATGCGAAGTTTCGTATGGCTATTGATTATGGAGGTATAACGTTGCCAATATTGTCGATTGTGTTGCAACGTAAAAATACCAATGTCGTAATTACAAAATACATTTGTCAATGCTGGAAAGTACAATTGTCGATGTGTAAAAATACAAAATGTATAAGTATACTCAACAATCCAATGAATATCACACGAATGCAGCTAACAATTTACTCTTTGCATTATGCATTTTAAATTAGGCACTTTTGCATTATACATTCTGCATTAGTCACTTTGCATTACGCACTCTGCATTATCAAACCTTGCAGAATAGACTTCTACACAATAGAACATATACCTTATATGGAATGATGACGTATATTCATTTGCATATGTAAAAAGCGGCGGAAATGTACGGCAATCATTTTGACATAAGTGACTGAAGCAATACAAAAATATTTTTTTTAAGATATAACAAGAAATTACTGGTATGTTGTCAGGGCCAGTGAAAGCAAGATTGCTTTATATAGGCAGGAGCAGCTTTGAATTCTGCACAACCCCCTTGAGAATGACTTTTTGCACATTTTGCCCCCCCCCCCCCCCATTATGAAATTGCTTCCTACGGGCCTGAGGGACCTAATCTTGACAATTCTGAGTAATGGACGCCTGCAAGAGCATTTTCTCCCACCCCCATTCTGATACGGGAAATGTGAGGAAATGTTTATGGGCATCTTATTTTCAATTTTTTTTAGCGACATACCTGAGACCCATAGGCGTACGGGGCGTTAGTCGAGCGGGGGGGGGGGGGGGGGGGGCAAAACCGATATTCCCGACAACTAATGCTCATTTGCCCGACAACGAAATATATTTGCCCGACAAGTCGACCCCCACCCTACCCCTAATTCCAAAAACTTCTCGCCATCTGCCTGATTACATCATTTCCGAACGATTTTATTTTTTTTAATTTCCTTCATGAAAATCCATGGGGGGGGGGGGGGCAATTGCACCCCCAGCCCGTAGGCCTACGCCTATGCTGAGACCCTATATACAAATAATTCAGAATCTTAAATTCGGTGGGAGGTGTCAGGAATTTGAGTATCCAGGCGCCTTATTCTATTCCTCAGGAAATTTCATATTTTGTGGGCGTCTATTTCTCAACATTTTCAAGGCTGAATTCCTCAGACCCTATACAAATAATTTTGAACCTTGAATTCGATGGAAATTCAGCGTTTCCATGCGTCAAATTATAAATTTTTCTTCTGGTGACATTGCTGTCCCTATACAAATAAAACTTAAATTTGTCAAAAATGTCAGTAAATTGCGTTCTAGTTCTCAAAATTGTCTAAATCTGTCTCTCAGATATTTCAGAAATTTGCATTTCCAGGTGTCTTATTCCTAACATTTTCTTCTTGTGATCCCCTATACAAATAAACCTTAAATTCGTCAGGAAATGACGTTTCAGGGAGTTTCTTTTTTAATATTCTAGAGGGGGTTCCAAGACTCCACCCTTGAAGCAATAGCAGGTAGCAATAACTAAATAGAGTTTAACCACTGCAAAGCTTAAAAATTCACAAAGTTTTCGAGGAAGTTTGCGACCCGCCCCCATTTTTTTTTAGAAAAACTTGGGCCCAGATTTCTATATTTAACATAATAAAGGGAGAACTCGTCTTTAAGTGTCAACAAGGACATGTATCAATGCGCATGCATATTAATTAGTTTCCGTACATATCCGCCGTTTTTTACGTATGCAAATGAATATACGTCATCATTCCATATAAGGTATATGTTCTATTGTGTAAAAGTCTATTCTGCATGGTTTGATAATACAAAGTGCGTAATGCAAAGTGACTAATAATGCAGAATGTATAATGCAAAAGTGTCTAATGCAAAATGCATAATGCAAAGAGTAAATTGTTAGCTGCATTTAATTGGATTGTGGAGTATTCTTATACATTTTGCATTTTTACACATCGACACTTGTACTTTGCAGCATTGACAAATGCATTTTGTAATTACGGCATCGACAATATTGGCAAGGTTATACCTCCATAATTGATATGATCGTTTGTTGTGTTTTCTTTGAAGGGAAGCAACTCTTAAAAACCAGAACTCATGACCACAAATAATGTTTTGATCAATTTATGTTTCAATCTTCAAATACTTTTTTCATTTATTCTTGTCTATCAAATTTGTACAGTGACACTTGTGCTTTCTGCTTGAAAGATAAAAACCAATCATAAACTAGAGCTGTGAACAGCACTGAGCGTGGCCCGTGATGCTTTGCCTGATACCTGTAAGACTTTTTGAACTTCAAACCCCTAAAGTCTGGTGTTCACTCCCTCATTTTTAGTAAAAAGTTTTGTGAAAGTGTAGATTCAATCAAATATCAATCTTGTAATTCAACTAGTAATCTTTCAAACATTGGAAGAATTAATTCTAATCGATAAACAGTTGGTCTATAGATAACAATTACGTTAATATTCTTATCCAGAATATTCAAAGCAATGTGCTATATTTTTAAAACTCCCAAATTTATTTTTTTCTTCTTTAAAATATATTCCTAATCCTCAATGCCTCTTTTCTTTTAAAAATTTAATGCTTTAACTCTGCTTAACGCAACATAGGCTTGACCAGCTTGAAATATTTTACGAAGAGATATTACGCCTCTATCGAGATTAAGACCTTGTACTTTGGTAATAGTGACTGCATAGACGATACATTACATATACATTCAACAATTACGAACAAATAAAACGGGGCCTCTGTACTCTCACAAATACACTCAACAATAACGAACAAATAAAACGAGACCTCGGTACTTAGTAACTTCAAATTAATATTGTAAGTCTTAGAATGTCTTTGCTTTGATGAAAATATAAATAGGAACACAATTTATGTCTTCAAAATTTGTTGTTACAAAGTACACTTTTCAGTCGAAATTAGTGAAATTTTTAGGGTTAAAATAGCTTCCAATTATTACAATTTAACAAACATAAAGCGCTACATGATATATTTTTTGTATAATCTTTTTGAGAACTGGAATAGTAACTTTAAATTAATATTGTAAGTCTTAGAATGTCTTTGCTTTGATGAAAATATAAATAGGAACACAATTTATGTCTCCAAAATTTGTTGTTACAGAGTACAATTTTCAGTAAAAATTAGTGACCTTTATAGGGTTAAAATAGCTTCCAATTATTCCTTTGATTATCATCATATAAGCTACAATTTATAATAAAAAAAAATCAGGAACCATTTTGACTTATTTCTTTGGCCATTTTGACCAATGAATTGGTTGAAATCAAAGAGGAAATTCAGAGGCCATTTTGACCAAAATAGGGGCCATGGTGACTTGCCATTTTCACCAAATTTAACTTTTATGGCCATTTTGACTAGGGGCCAATTTGGATAGGGGCCCAATTGACTATGGCAAGATTAAACACTTATGCATCAAATTATTCCTTTGATAATCATGATATATGCTACAATTTATATAAAAAAAAATAATCAGGGACCATTTTGACTCAGAGTAAATTAAGAGGCCATTTTGACCAAAATAGGGGCCATGGTGACTAGCCGTTCTAACCAAATTTCGATTTCATGGCCATTTTGACTATAACCCTTGAGGGGTAACCCGTCGTTTGCTTTCATCCCCTCAGCCTAACACCAATAACCAAAACTGTTGTGTGTATATTGCAGATATAGTTAAAATAATGGTAGAGAGAAAATTCGAACTGGTAATTGTATCAAAAATTCACTGCTTTAAATAAGCACCTGTTTAAATAATAAAGAAGCAAAATTGAAAAAAAATTATAGATTAAAAATTAAAAGAAGAAGAAGATTACATAATCAGATTAATCTGTTTATGGCCTGCGGTGAAAAGTTCAGGTCAACAGTGTTGATGTTCAACGTTGCATAACTTGTCTTAACACCTTTAAATCTGCAGTCTTTATGACAAAGATGAGGCATTTGTAGTTTGAGGTCTAATTAAGATATCAAAAAAATTCCAACTGTAAATTAAATTGCAAAATCACTTCTTTAATTCTAGGTATGTTAAAAATTAGTTCGTAAATGTTTTGCAAAATAAATAAATAAATTTTTTGAGGGTAAAAAAATTGCATAATCAGATTAATCAGCCCTAGAGTTAAAAGATTATGTAGTCTGACTAATTTGTTTATGACCTTTAATAACCTTAGCAGACGACAAAAAGAAAATTGGTGTGTATCTTGTACAAAGAGTTCTGTCAATGGTAGAGAAAAAATTCGAACAGGTTAATGTATCAAAAATTCACTGCTCTAAATGATTGTATGTAAAATTAATATCAGTGAATATTTTGCAAAAAAAATGAATACATTTTATATACTTTTTAGAGTGTTAAAAGATTACATAATCAGATTAATCTGTTTATGACCTGAAATACTTCACACCTCCATGTGAAAAGTTCATGTCAGTGATTTTATTACTATATTATATAACCAGCTATAACCCTTGTCAATCATTTTAATCCTCTCTATTGCTATTTTTTCTCAGAAAAGGGGTACTCTATGCCTATTTTCACTTTAATGGATTTTGTATTAAACTGCTCGTGTCATATGTCGTTGAAAAGAGAAAATTTAGTACATACTGACTATACCCACCATATTGCTATTAGATAATTACATTGTAAGTTAGAACTCTCAGTCGAAAAAAAACTTAATATTTTGAAAACATATTCTAAGGTATTATCGTCATATATCGTTAAAAAGATAATTAAATCAGCATTACAAAATTGAAATGATTAATTCTTTGTGTTAATTAGAGAAGGTGATACAGCCGTCCAAAGTTGTCAAAAATGTCAATTTTTGAATGTCTATAAAACCGGAAGTGAATATTTTTCAACTAAAATCAAATCACCTATGGATAGCTCAGTTCAAGGACATTCTACATTGAAAATTTCAGGGTCATTGAATGTCAAGGTCACATGGCATGGCCTTTTGAATTTTCAAAAAATTCAAACCAAAATAAAAACACTTCAAATTCGAAATTCAAAATTCTGTGCCTACAAGTTTTAGATAAAGTTACAATGTTTTGATAGACATCAAAATCATAAAAATCGGATAAAAAATGGAGGACTAATTAATTTTTTGCTGAAATGTGTCAGTCTGTGACGACAGCTTATGTATCACTTCCGGTTTGGATTTTTTCTGCTAAGTACCTTCTAATTATGCCTGACATACAATATATATGGTTTTAGCCAACATCTGAAATTTACACCGGAAGTGGGATCGCCAGACGTAATTTTGAAAAACCGGAAGTCTTCACGCCAAAACCGGAAGTGATAGAAATATTTTAATTATCTTGTATTATTTGTATCGACATTCTGTTTATGTCCTGTAAATTTCAGATCAATCGGATAATTAGCGGCTGAGAAAAAAATTTGGATTTTTTTTGAAAATTTTGGTTTCAAATTTTTTTTACAAAAATATTTAAAAATTGAAAATTTTGAAAATGCACCAGATATCTCTTTTAACAATTAACGTAATAAAGGAAATTTCAGGTAAATCGGTTCATAAATAAGTCCTACAGACTCGATGAAAAAATATTGCACATTATGTAATAGCCCACTTCTGGCTCCGCAAAAATGTGCCGTTTTATATTTAAGGGAAAATTTCCCTCGAGTGAAACTAGCTGATGAAACCAGAATTTCTATAGCATTATCAGTTTTCTCTACAGACGCTGACCAGAATTTGGAAAAAAAAAACAAACTAGAGCCGTACCAAAACGGCGCTGAGCAGTGCGTCATCCTGAATTTCTTTCATCAATCATAAGGCATTAACCAAATGATTATGAAAAATGATCATTAGAAAAGTTCAATTGAGATTTCCTTATTTAGATGAATGGCAACTTTTTATGGTCTGAATAATTAAAAGATTTACGATTTGTTAGTTCTCTCCCTTCAACTGTTTTGACAATAGCATGTGTTTGGACAAATTATGTCACGCGACAGAGCTGTTTAAAGGTAAAAATTGCAAGTTTCAAACGGCTTTGAAACCGGAAGTAAACGGTGGGCATCTGAAAAAATTATATTATTGGCTACATCTCATCAAGGGCAATAATTTTTGTACAGGTCACTAAGTCCGGAAAGGTCAAGGCACGAAATATGGTCCTTGAAAGTTCAGACAATTACTGATTCATTTTAACCGGAAATAAGAACAATTCAGAATTGAAATTAAAAAATCGGCTTCCCCTGGTTTGGTAGCAATCGACTGTAGATTGCATAGACATCTAAATTATGCAAATTCCATAGCACCCTGAGGCCCCATTTTACGTTTTATAAAAATATACCATTTCGAGATGGCGACTGATCTGTTACATTCGGTTCAAATTTTATCATTTGTATACTTTTGTGTCCACATAACAAACATACTGCAAAAAGTATTTTTCGAATATCTTCAAACTTCCGGAAGTTGAAATTTCAACTTTGAGAGCCGATGACGTCAAAACCGGAAGTGACATCGACATTTTGAAAACATATTCTTGTTCGCCACCAAATTGTCTATCTATCTGTTAGTTTTCAGACCGATCGAAATAAAATTTGAAAAAAACACGCACAGTTTCAATGGAAATTGGCACAAATTTTTCAAACTTTAAAAGGCGGAATTTTGATTTAAATCTATTGTGTTGTATATCATTGGAAAGAGCAGACAGAGCATAGTAAGATGGTGAAAGAAAATAAGACATATGTAAATTAGGTCACGTGGTAGGGCCGTTTAAAGTTAAAAATTGCAATTTTCAAACGGCTATTAAACCGGAAGTAACCATTGGGCATCTAAAAAAAATATATCATTGGATACATCTCATCAAGGGCAATAACTTTTGTACAGGTCACTTAGTCACAAAAGGTCAAGGTCACGAAATATGGGCCTTGAAAGTTTTGACAATTAATGATTTATTTTAACCGGAAATTAGAAAAGATCAGAATTGAAATTCACTAATCGGCTTCCCATGTTTTGGTAACAATCAACTGTAGATTGTATAGACAACAAAATTATACAAATTCCATAACACCCTGAGGCCCCATTTTGCGTTTTATGAAAATATACCATTTCAAGATGGCGACTGATCTGTTACATCCGGGTCAAATTTTATCATTTGTATACTTTTGTGTCTACATAATAAACATACTGCAAAAAGAATTTTTCAAATATCTTCAAAATTCCGGAAGTGGAAATTTGAACTTTGAGAGCAAATGACGTCAAAACCGGAAGTGATATCGAAATTTTAATGACAGGGTTGTATTTAGAATTAAAATGTCTATCTGCATGTAGATTTTCAAATCGAACAAAATAAAATTGTAGAAGTTGAAAAATTCAAAAAATTTCAAATTAAAAAAGAGTGTCAAAATTAAAATTTTTGAATTTTAGTAAGAAGTCATCTTGTAGCTGTTAGATTAGAGATATTAACCCAAAAAATCCGATAAAAATCGGACAAAAATTAGATACGTAAATTTAAAAACCCTAAAATACGTTTTTGCATCGTACGTCATTTCCGGTTATTTTGAAATGCTTCAATCTATATTCATGTAACGGTGGCCACCATTTGCGAATAGGAAGTCGCATCAGTGAGTACGTACCATGCGTAGTTTTGGCTGGGCGAGATGGGAAGAATTCGAAAAAAAAAAAAAATCATTATGAAAACAAAGCAGTGCGTTCGAAATCGAACGCACTGCAACTAGAACCGTGAAGACGGTACCGAGCAGTGCGCAACCCACCCGGTACATGGGTGAAATGTCACATTTTCAACCAATGATAAGAGTTTTACATAATAATATAAAAGCGTACTTGTCAAATTACTCACTCTCTTTTGTGTGTCAGTAGAAAGTGCACTGCAAGATATGTTTGCAGGGATAATAAAAGGGATGTAAAACTACAAGAAGTAGACAGAAAGATTAACTATGAAAACTTTAGCTTCTCGAACTCATCCGATATATTATCAAGATAAATACATATACCAAGCTTCATTCAAATCGGAAAAAAACTCTAGTCTCTATCGCGTGTACAAGAAATAGTTGACGGACGGACCGACGGACAGACAGGGTGACGGCAATATACGTCCATATTTTCATGTGGGTATATAAAAAGGCAGATAAAATGAATTCAGAAATACCAACAGACAGACTAATTAAAAGGGTGCAGAACTACAAGCAGTCAGACCAAATAAAAGGGGCGCACGGCTACCAGTATACAGGCAGGGTTAACTAAAAGGGATGCGGGAATACCAGCAGACAGACAAACGAAACACGTACAGTTACAATGGGATTTGGCATATTACTTTCAAATTCTAAAACGCGATATTATGATTCAAATACATAGTGTCATATAAATAATATGTAAATTGTAAAAAATATTATTAATTTGTTTTTAAAGAATTTTGAAGAAAAGCACTCACAGTAACAATGGAATTTATCAAGATAAATACACATACCAAGCTTCATTCAAATCGAATAAAAACTCTATCTTTTATCATATACACAAACTAATTTTAATGTTTTTACTAAGTCAAGGGCAATAACTTTTAAACCGACTACTGGAATAGCGCCAGTTTCGAACTCATCCGTGATATTATCAAGATAAATACATATACCAGAGCTTCATTCAAATCGGATAAAAACTCTAGTCTCTATCGCGTGTCAAGAAATTGTTGATGGACGGACCGACGAACAATATACATCCATATTTTAATGTGGGCATATAAAAAGGCAGATAAAATGGATTCAGAAATACCAGCAAACAAAAAAAAATTCAGAACTACAAGCAGTCATACCAAATAAAAGGGGCGCACAGCTATCAGAATACAAGCAGGTTAACTAAAAGGGACGCGGGAATACCAGCAGACAGACAAACGAAACACGAAAAGTTACAATGGAATTTGGCAGAATATTTTCAAATTTTAAAACGCGGAATTATGATTCAAATACATAGTGTCATATATCATTGGAAAGCGTAGATATAGCATAATACGAATCAAAAATAATTTGTGTCGTATGTAAATTAGGTCATTCAAATCGAATAAAAAGTCTAGCTTTTATCTCATACACAAGTTAATTTTAACATTTTCACTAAGTCAAAGGCAATAACTCATAAACCGACGACTGGAATAGCTCCAATTATGAAAGGATCCGAGATAGTATCACGATAATTATACATACCAAGCTTCATTCAAATCGGATAAAAACTCTAGTCGCTATTGCGTGTACAAGAAATTGTTGAAGGACGAACGGACCGACGGATGGACTGGGGTGACGGCAATATACGTCCATATTTTCATGTGGGTGTATGCAAGCAGATAAAATGCAATCAGAAATACCAGCAGACAGACTAAATAAAAGAGGTGTAGAACTACAAGCAGTCATACCAAATAAAAGGGGCGTACAGCTATCAGAATACAAGCAGGTTAACTAAAAGGGACGCAGGAATACCAGCAGACAGACAAACGAAACACGAACAGTTACAATGGAATTTGGCAGAATATTTTCAAATTCTAGAACGCGGAATTATGATTCAAATACATTGTGTCATATATCATTGGATAGAGTAGATCAAGCATAGTAACACCGAAACAAAATTTATGACGTATGTAAATTAGGTCACGTGACAGAGCTGTTTAAAGTTAAAAAATGCAATTTTCTGACGGCCATAAAACCGGAAGTAAACATTGGGCATCTAAAATGCTCATGCCATTGGATAAATCTCGTCAAGGGTAACAACTTTTGTTTAAGTCTCAAGGTCACTCAAGGTCAAGGTCACAAGATATGAGCCTAAAAAGTTTTGACTATTTCCGAAAATTCTAAACCGGAAATAAAAAAAAATTCTGAATCGAAATTCAAAAATCGGCTTCCCATGTTTTGTTAGCAATCGACTGTAGATTCCATAGACATCATTTTTATTCAAATCGAATGATTCCCTGATTCTGAATTTCGATTTAAAGAAAAATCAGTCATTTCAAGATGGCGACTGATATGAAATATCTGGGTCAGATTTTTTCATTTCATATTTAGTCAATGGTTATTTCTAGCACATCTCAAAAAGATTTTTTTGAATATATTAATTATTCCGGAAGTTGAAATTTCAACTTTACAAGCGAATGACGTCAAAACCGGAAGTGATATACAAATTTGAAAATACCATTTAGTTAGAAATCAAAATGTTTATACACCTGTAAGTTTTCAAATAGATCGAAATAAAATTGCAAAAGTTAAAAAAACGGTTAAAAAAGTGCTCCAAAAAGTGAGCAGAGAATGTCTAAAAGTGCATTTATGTTGAAAGCTATTATGTAGACATTAGAATAATGAAATAAACAAAAAAAGTTTTATCAAAATCGGTTCAAAAACAGAGGTAAAAAAGGTAAAACACATAAAATGGGTTTTTCTGTCATATGTCATTTCCGGTTAGACAAAAAAACGCCATTTTACATTTAAGCAACACCGAGCAGTTAGTTATTGTAGGAAAACATGTGAGATAATGTGTGGCATGCTCCCTTCATACCGAATTAGCGTGACCAGAAGTAGACCAAAAAAAAAAAAAAACTAGATCCATAGGCTTTGCATGGTTCTGAGCAGTGCGTAACAGTTTTGGAATTACTTAAAAACTGTTTTTTAAAGGGTCTGTAATGGTATTATTTCTAGACAAAAAAAGCTACCACAACTAGCGAAACCTTGGATGTTGCTGGTAAAGTCAAAAATCGCAAATTTGAATTGCTCACAAAACCGGAAGTATACATCGGACAACAAATATGAATACATAGTCGAATAGATCTCATCGAGGGCAAAAACTTTTGTTCAGGTTAGAATGTCACCAAAGGTCAAGGTCACGAGGTATGAGTCTTGAAAGTTTTTATAATTACTGAAAAAAATAAAACGGAAATGCAAGAAAGGCAAAACAGAAGATCAAAAATCGATTAACAATGCTATGAATGCAATCGACTGTAGTTTCCAAAAATATCAAAGTTACGATTTCTGCTCATAACCCTGAGGCCCCATTTTGAGTTTTACAAAAGTTAGTCTTATCAATATGGCGACCGATTTGTAACTTCCGGGTTAAATTTTTTTATTTCAAATTGTTGATATACCATAATGTTAAATATTGCAAAAAACAAATTTCAAATATATTCAAAATTCCGGAAGTTGAAATTTCAAATTTACAAGCTAATTACGTCAAAACCGGAAGTGGTATCAATTTTTCGAAAACAGATTTTGGATTGCAATCGAAATATCTTTCCATCTGTAAATTTTCAGATCGATTGAAATAAAATTTGAAAAAAACACGCACAGTTACAATGAAAATTTGCACAAAGTGTTCAAATTTTAAATCGTGCAATTTTAATTTAAGTGTATATTGTCGTACATCATTGGAAAGAGCAAATTACGCATAAAATGATTGTTAAATCATTTTTGACGTATTTACGCTAGGTCACGTGACAGGGCTTTTTGAAGTCAAAAATCACAAATTTCAATTGCCTATAAAACCGGAAGTATACATCGGATCACAAACATGAATATATCATTGGATAGATTTCGTCAAGTACAATAACTTTTGTTCAGGTACCAAGGTCACCAAAGGTCAAAGTCAAAAGATATGAGCCTTGAAAGTTTAAGTAATTGCATAAAAAATCAAAACGAAAATAAAAAAAAAATTGAAATCAAAATTAAAAAATCGGCGGCTAGACTTTTTAAGTAATCTATTGTAGTTTCCAAAAATACTAAAGTTACGGATGCCGCTCATAACCCTGAGGCCCCATTTTTAATTTTATAAAAGTTACTCATATCAAAATGGCGGATGATCTGTTACTTCCGGGTCGGATTTTTTTATTGCAGTGCGTTCGATTTTTCGAACGCACTGCTTTGGTTTGCAATTGACTATTTTTTTTTTTGCAGTGCGTTCGATTCTCGAACGCACTGCATTGGTTTGCAATTGACTATTTTTTTTTTTTTTTTGTCTATTTCTGGTCACGCTCTCCAGCCAAAACTGCACATACCACACATAACTTGACATCATTTCCTGCGATGATTAACTGCTCGTTGTTGCTTAAATGTAAAATGGCGCATTTTTGCCTGACCGGAAATGACGTATATTAAAAAGTTGTATTTCAGGGTTTTTCCATTTTCAACTCATTTTTTCAACAGATTGTGATCGATCTTTTTTGGTTCATTTGTTTAACCCAATAGCTACAAATTGCAATTTTGAAAAATTCATATTTTGACTTTTGTAGCTGACTTTTGGAGCACTTTATAAAGGATTTTTTTTAACTTTTGCAATTTTATTTCGATCGATCTGAAACCTTCCAATAACATAGACATATGAATTTCCAAAGAAAATCAATTTTCAAAGTTTCGATATCACTTCCGGTTTTGACGTCATTTCCTTCTAAACTTTCAATTTCAACTTCCGGAATATTGAAGATATTTGAAAAAATTTTTTGTGTTATCATAGATTTGGTCATACATAAAAAATAAAATGATGAAATTTTATCCAGGTGCAAGGGATCAGCCGCCATCTTGAACTGACCTATGTTTCTTAAAATTTTAATTCAGAACCGAGTTTTAATCGGATTTTTTTTATTTTGAAATCTACGATTTCTGCAGTCGATTGCAAAAAAAATGTAGGTTGTAGATTTTTGAATTTCGATTTCAATTTCTTTATATTTCCGGAACAAGAATTTCAGTAATGACCGAAACTTTCAAGGCTCATATCTAGTGACCTTGACCTTTGATGACCTCTTGACCTGTACAAAAATTATTGCCCTTGACGAGATCTATCAGATGATATATTCATTTCCGATTTCTGATGTTTACTTCCGGTTTTATCGCCATTTGAAAATTGCACTTTTTAACTTTAAAGAGCTCTGTCACGTGACCTAATTTACATACGTCACAAATTCTATTTCATTTTTACTCTGCTAAATGTGCTCTTTCAAATGATATATAACACAATATATTTGAATCAAAATTGCGCTTTTTAAAACTTGCAAATTTTGTGCCAAAGTTCATTGTAACTGTGCGTGTTTTATGGAAATTTGACTTTGATCGATCTGAAAACTTACAAGTAGATAGACAATTTGATAATGATATCACTTCCGGTTTTGACGTCATTTGTTTGTAAACTTGAAATTTTAATTTATGGAGTTATTTTGGATTTTTTTTTTGTTTTTTGGATTATGTTAGAAATGGTCATCATAAAAGATATAAATGATAAAATCCGACCCGGAAGTACTATGTCAGGTGCTATGTTGTTGTGACTAATAAAACTCAAAATGGGACTTTAGGTGATAATCGGATTTGCATAATATCGGTGTGTATGAAATCCTTAGTCGACGGCCAACAACCTTATGACAACTGATTTTTTAATTTCGATTTCTATATAGTTTTGGAACAAGAACTTTAGTAATGACCGAAACTTTCAAGACTTCAATCTCTACATTTATTAGTTGAAATGACTAGAAAGCATTTATCCTTCATTTAAGTGTTACACACCTCAATAAGATCAATCTATGCTACTATATCTGATAATATGCGAGAGTCTTCGTTGTAGAATTACAACGTTTCTTTCCCACAGCACATCATATATTTCAAGCTCAGTTTAGCAATTACAAGAAAGTTACAATTTACCATATTGTTTCCTTTAACGCTTCTCACTGGTCAATGCTTGCATATTTAAACGCAGTTCTCTCCCTTCAACTGACAAATGTTTGTTGTCTGTATGTTTAAATTCAGTTCACTCCCTTCAACTGACAATTGCACTAACATGACTTTCTTACATAGTAACTTGCATTTTTAACGTTTTAAATTATGTAGTAAAAAAGTTTAAAAATATCTAATAATTAATGTAGTAGATAACGATCCAATGCCAAAAGAAGAAAATCTGTTCTAAAAATCTGGTTCTGTCATTTATTCAAAAAATATTGCGTGTCTAAAAACGTTGACCATTAAAATGTTTTTAAAAAAAGATAATAAAACAGATTTTTGGCTAATTTTTATTAAAATGACATTGTTCGAGCTATACTGTGAACTTCAGTGTAAGGAAGTTAGCACACAGTATTCTGAGGTCATGAGACTTAGCTCTTTCATATGTCGTGACCGCTGTGACTCAGTGAGGTAATCGCTTGTTTACTAACCTGAAAGCCCAGGGTAAAATCCTGGGACGATATGAATTTTCCGTCCGGTTTCACGATGTCAGTGATGCAAGTCGGTGGGACTGACACGGAAAAAGCGTTTAGGCGTTCATATAGGACAATAAATCGAGGTCCCGTGTGCTATTGACTGTGCACGTTAAAGATCCCTCGACAGTTGGAATTCGAAAATAAGAGTAGGCTTATGCCGCTGTCCTGGCAAAATTTCCCTCATTGCACACTGCATGGCGTTTTCCCGTCCTCAGTTAGCCCATATAGGTTCAGAAAATTAGGACGTACAACTCCATTCATTTCATTTCTTTCATGTGTATGATATTGCACATGAAAAATATTAATAAATATTCTTTAACAATTCTACTTCCAATGATGTATAAATATATGCATAAATAAAAACAACGACTTTTTAATCACATGACTTTTCACTACCGAACATACGCCGGTTATTCCATTTTTCACCGAACGTGAACTGGTTATTCTACATTTCACTCCCGAATATAAACAATTTATATGCCGATGTTTATGTTCTGTAAATTTCACAGTATGGATTGAAAACGTCACTTTTCACCCACAGACGAAACCTGATGCGCACTGCCCAGTATCGTCTCACGATTCTAGTTTTTTTTTTTTTTTTGTCTATTTCTGGTCACGCTCCCCAGCCAAAACTGCACATACCACACATAACTTGACATCATTTCCTGCGATGATTAACTGCTCGTTGTTGCTTAAATGTAAAATGGCGCATTTTTGCCTGACCGGAAATGACGTTTATTAAAAAGTCGTATTTCAGGGTTTTTCCATTTTCAACTCATTTTTCCAACAGATTGTGATCGGTCTTTTTTGGTTCATTTGTTTAACCCAATAGCTACAAATTGCAATTTTGAAAAATTCATATTTTGACTTTTGTAGCTGACTTTTGGAGCACTTTTTAAAGGATTTTTTTTAACTTTTGCAATTTTATTTCGATCGTTCTGAAACCTTTCAATAACATAGACATATGAATTTCCAAAGAAAATCAATTTTCAAAGTTTCGATATCACTTCCGGTTTTGACGTCATTTGCTTCTAAACTTTCAATTTCAACTTCCGGAATATTGAAGATATTTGAAAAAAAAATTTGTGTTATCATAGATTTGGTCATACATAAAAAATAAAATGATGAAATTTTATCCAGGTGCAAGGGATCAGCACTGACCTATGTTTCTTAAAATTTTTATTCAGAACCGAGGGTTAATCGGATTTTTTTAATTTTGAAATCTACGACTTCTGCAGTCGATTGCAAAAAAAATGTAGGTTGTAGATTTTTGAATTTCGATTTCAATTTCTTTATATTTCCGGAACAAGAATTTCAGTAATGACCGAAACTTTCAAGGCTCATATCTAATGACCTTGACCTTTGATGACCTCTTGACCTGTACAAAAATTATTGCCCTTGACGAGATCTATCAGATGATATATTCATTTCGGATTTCTGATGTTTACTTCCGGTTTTATCGCCATTTGAAAATTGCAATTTTAACTTTAAAGAGCTTTGTCACGTGACCTAATTTACATACGTCACAAATTCTATTTCATTTTTACTATGCTAAATGTGCTCTTTCAAATGATATATAACACAATATATTTGAATCAAAATTGCGCTTTTTAAAACTTGCAAATTTTGTGTCAAATTCCATTGTAACCGTGCGTGTTTTTTTTTAATTTTTTCGATCGATCTAGATAGACAATTTGATTCTGAACAAAAAAATATTTTAGAATCTTTATATTACTTCCGGTTTTGACGTCATTTGCTTGTAATCTTGTAATTTTAACTTCCTTAGTTTTGGAGATATTTGAAAATATTTGTTTGCATTATGTTAAAAATGGTTATCATAAAAAAAAAAAAAATAATGTAATGTGACCCGGAAAAAATATATTATAGTGGAAGTATTATAAAAATTTCCAATTTTTGAAAAATGAAATATAATGAATAGAGTTTTACGTCCTGCTTTGCTTTTCTGCATCTATATTGAGGACGGGCAAACGCCATGCAGTGCGCAATGAGGAAAATTTTGCATTAGTCTGATATGATCAATTTCCATTTGTCGAGGGATCTTTAACATGCCAATTAGCACATCGGTTTATTTACATCCACGATTGAACGCCCTTGCCATGTCAGCCCCCGACCTGTATCACTGACGAGATTCATCCCTGGACGTTCAGGTTGGCGAGCAAGCCTCTGACTCACTAAGCCACCGGGGCACCCCTTCATATCATTAAACCTGCATCACTGACAGGGGGTATTAATAATGGACATTCATAACCTTTTAAAATCGCATAGGAAGGGTCATTAATTCCTCCCGTACCTGATGGCATGTGAGAGTCTACGTTGTTGTGTTACAATGTTTCATCCCCTCAGCACGTCTAACATTTCATGATTTGTGTACTGTGTACAGTGTATTGTTTCATTTAACGCTTCTCACTGGTCAATGTTTTGATATAATGTACAACAAATGTTTTTTTTTTAATATCATAAAACTAAAATACAACATACAACAATGAAATTTTTGGGGGAGAATTGTATCCTACTAAACTATATAAAGCATTTTTCAAATGATCTGAAAAAAACACTTGCTTGCAAAATATAAGATTAAAACTTACATGTTTGTTTTCTGTATGTTTAAATGCAGTTCTCTCCCTTCAACTGACAAATGTTTGTTGTCTATATGTTCAAATGCAGTTCCATCCCCTTAACTGACAATTGCAAGTGCTTACTTTCTTACATTGTCACTTGCGCTTTTAACGTTTTAAATTATGTAGTAAAAATGAAAAAATAAAATATAAATATAGAAGATAACGATCCGATGCCAAAAGAAGAAAATTCGTTCTAAAAATCTGGTTCTGTCATTTATTAATTTTTTTTTTTGAAAACTGTATTTCTAAAAACGATGACCATTAAAAAGTTTTTAAAAAAAATAATAATATAAATATTTTGCTAAGTATATTAAATGATAAATTACGAGCTGAACTCCTTGTATCTACTGTTACACTCTCCCCCACAACATAAATGTCGTCCTCGACATAAGAACACTAAAATAACCTTAGCAATAGGGAAGCTTAGAGCTTCAGGTCCACCCAAGTAGCGCCATGAGATAATTCCTGGTATCTGCAGATACCTTTACTATAATTGACACAGGTGATCAATCTGGACAATCTATAGATACTTAATCCTAATTAAGGTATGAATATCCGACTACTTTTAACATTAACCAACGCAACTTGACCTTGTCTTGCACCTATTTTGGTATTACTAAACTAAACAATCTAACCTTAACTAGCTAACATTAACCTAAATTAACTAACATTAACCTAAACTTAGCTAACGTTAACCTAAACTAACTTAAACTAACATTAACCCAGTGTAGGGCGGATTTCCACTAATATTTTAAACTAACAATATCAAATTCATAACAATAAATGAACCTTAACATTTAACTAATTACAGTGGTCACTAAAAATTCTTATTAAAACCTAGTGTAGGACGGACTTCCAAAAGAATCATAAGTTAGCCGAGAAGGAGCTTTCCTTGACCTTTTTAAACGAGAATCTGATTCTTCATCTTCAGACGAGTCTCCATCAGGACTACTATCAATCGGTGGAGTCATGTCATCGTCATCTACTGGATCAGCTTCCATAGGAACGTATGGTTCAGCTTCGGGGTTTAAACCTCTATCTGGATTGCTTGAATCCTGCTGTATCACCAATATATCTTCATCAGACTCTGACGATGACAATTCATTGTTGAAAGGTTTAGAACGCTCATACTGGCGAACTGGTTTTGACTAGGGTTTGTACCCGGGATTCCCGTTCCCGGGAATTCCCGGGATTCCCGGAGTTTCTGGTGAGTACTCATTCCCGGGAACAGATTTTTTTCACGTTTATTTCACCATTGACAGTGGTAAATTCTGTCACCTGGAGGGATACAAATCACCAAAGTTTCCTCCATCCAAGCCTCAGAGCCCTAATCCGCCCCTGACCACAGTGGTGATGGTGATACCCGAGACAACTGTTGAAATTTCTTTGGAAAAAAATCTTATAAAAACTATCGACGAGGAACTCAAGTAATGTCAGAAAGAGAATACATGTATTACAACTTTCATTTGGGAATTTAGGTCATTTGAGCAGATAAAGACTATGACACCGAATCTGGAATTCATACATAATGCTCTGAAGTCAATCAATCCGTAATCAGTCGCAGTGGAATAAGGTTTTCTGTTGCAGGCAATTTTGCACTCGCCTATAGGGGTGAAATCATCGTCGATAACATAATCCACTTCCACCGCCACTAATCAATACTAAAACCTATTTGCATAGAGGTATTTTGGGTTCAAAAGTTGTTCTTAAATATTGCGAATTATATGAAAATAAAATTTGATATGAAACTACATAGATAGCTTTAGCTATTATGTCCTATATTTTTGTAACGGTTGCTAGTTTGACTAGCTCTTATATGTTGAAATTGATTCCCGGGATTCCCGGGAATCCCGGGAATAGCATAAATTTCATTCCAGTTCCCGGGAATGAGATATCCGGGAATGCTGCAAACCCTAGTTTTGGCGGACTGAAATGCTTAAGTTCTTCAACTGGCAAATCGTTGCATTGCAAAAGAAGATTTCGGTGTAACCGTCGAATTTTCCCTTTATAACTTTCGGGTTTTACTTCATAAACAGGTGAATCTTCCATCCGCTTGACCACAATGTGAACATCTTTTTCCCAGTAAGAGCGTAACTTTCCTGGACCACCTCGTTCACTCAAGTTACGGACTAAAACTCTATCTCCAGGGAGAAGTACAGTACTTTGTGGTTTCCGATCTCTTCTTGTCTTTCCGCGACTACTGGACTTTAAGGCACTTTCAGCTGCTTTCTGGTAAGCTTCACGCATACATTCAGACCATCTATCAACATAGTCTTTGTAACTTTGATGCTTTTGAGGTTCATCTAGGTTAAACATTAGATCTACTGGAAGTCTTGGATGCCGACCAAATAGCAGAAAGTGTGGAGAATACCCTGTGGATTCGTTGTTGGTTGAATTATATGCATGCAGCATCTTCGACACATGATTCTTCCAATCCGATTTAAAGTCTTCTGGTAAAGTTCTAAGCATCGATAGTAGAGTTCTGTTTAGTCGCTCCACCTGACCATTCCCTTCCGGGTGGTATGGTGTTGTACGGGAATGCTTGATCCCACTGTATTTCTGGAGTCGGTTGAAGAAATCATTTTCGAACTCGCGACCTTGATCATGATGTAACTTTTCTGGATAGCCAAATTTCAGGACGTAATCATTAAAGATTTTATCAGCTGCCGTACGTCCAGATTTGTTGGTGGTAGGATATGCTACAGCAAAGCGTGTAAAGTGGTCAACAACCAGTAATATATATTGGTATCCCCCTTTACACGTCTCGAGATGAAGAAAATCGATGGATAATATCTGGAAAGGGTACGATGTTTCTATAGGTTTCATGGGTGCATAACTTTTTCGACTTGGACCTTTGTCTCGAACACAGGAGCACATTCTGGTAATGTTCTACGTCAGCATGCATATTAGGCCAAAAGAAGCGGGTTTGGATTAGAGATAACACCTTTTCTTGACCATGATGGCCCATACCATTATGAAGTTGTTCTAAAACCAATTTCCTATACTTTTGTGGTAGAACAAGCTGGTGAATTCTTGCATCTTTCACTGTTCTGGTTCTTCTCAATAAACCATGCTGATCCACTTGAAGATTTTTCCACTCTCTTAGAAGTCTCTTGCCTTCACTGGAACAACGAGATCGATCATCTGCTGTAGGTTTGCATCCATTTATAACCAATCCTCTCACGGGACTAATATTTACATCCTCCTGTTGAGCAGCAACTAGCTTTTCTTGACTGAAGATTCTATAGTTGTCATAACCATTTAATTCTGTTTGAGTACTTGTGTATCTATTGTTCGCACACCATACGAAATTCTTTTCATCTTGAACTGTCAAGCTCCTGGTTACACTGGCAAAGACATCTTTACTGGTTTCTTCTGAACACTGACTTTGATACTGTTTGAAGTCTAACGGCATTCGACTCAATACGTCAGCATCACTGTTCAACCTTTCAGGTTTATAACGGATAGAGAAGTCAAAATCAGCTAGTTCAGCAACCCATCTTAACCGAGCAGCGTCCAGCTTTGGTGTGGTCATAATATAACTGAGGGGACTGTTGTCACTGTACACTGTGAAATGTGGGCAGTAGTACAAATAGTCTCTAAATCGGTCCACAATAGCCCACTTAAGAGCTAAGAATTCAAGTTTTCCAGAGTGTAAATGATAATTCTTCTCTGCTGGGGATAAACTTCTGGAAGCGTATGCCACTACATGAGGTTTTCCCTTATCATCGTCTTGGTAGAGGATGGCTCCCAAACCTTCAGAACAAGCATCAACATGCAAAGAAAAGGTCTTGTCAAAACAAGGGTATGCCATAACTGGTGGTGTAACCAAGAAGCCTATCAGCTCATTTTAGACATCCCGATGGTTGGAACTCCATTCAACACCTTCTCTAGATGATATTTGTCCACCTTTCAGTTTCTTCTTTGAATTCCCAGTTTTAACTGATAACAGATCATAAAGTGGTCTGGCTCTTCTAGCAAATTCGGGTATGTATCTCCTGTAGTAGCTCAGGAAGCCAAGTAACTTTCTGACATCTCCAATATCCGTAGCAACAGTTTCCTTCAGCTTCAATACAGCAGCTTTATCTTCTGGATCTACAGTGTAACCATCGGCAGTTACAAGATGTCCAAGATACCGAACCTGTGAACGAAACAAAAAGCACTTTTTGGGCTTTAGCTTTATACCCTTTTTTTAAGTCTATCAAAAACAAGTTCTAAATGTTTCACATGGTCAGAAAAGGTTTTGCTATAAACAAGGATATCGTCTAAATAAGGGAGACAACACTTATCCCTAAGACCTTCGAGACAGTCATTCATGAATGCTTGGAAAGCAGCAGGTGCACCAGACAAGCCAAACGGAATTCTTTCCCAAGAGTAGTGTCCCCAAGGTGTTACAAAGGCGGTGTATGGCTTACTGTCCTCACCCATTACCCCTTGATGATAAGCTTGACCCTGATCTAATAGTGAGAAGTAACAGCTTCCTCCCAAATTATTTAGAGCATCTTGAATCCTAGGTAAAGGACTGCAGTCTGTTATTGTCTTTTTGTTGATTTTTCTGTAATCTACACACAGTCTGAGATCACCATTTTTCTTCCGCACACAAACCAACGGACTAGAATATTGGGATTTTGATTTACATATAAAACCCTTGGAAATAAGGTTGTTAATATGGTCTTTTACTTCATCCAATAAAGGTGCTGGGAAGGATATGTATGATTGCTTTACTGGGACATGGTCTGTGAGGTGTATGTCCAATTGTAAATCTGGTACAAACCCAATGTCATCGTCATTTTTAGAGAAAACATCACGGTTTCTTTCTAACAAAGTCTTGACGATTGATTGTTCTTCAACACTTAAGTTGCTAAGGTCAACAGGTGATTCCGTTGTTCCTTCTTCTGGTATGTGCGTATCTGCATTTAAATCTTTATTTCCAAACGGCAAGTGAGTTTCGATACACGACGAAATTGTTTGTAAAGAGCCAATAGTTCTTATGCAAGACAATATCTGAACACGACAGATTTCTAACAAGCAAATTAACATGTTTTTGCTTCCCTACTGTCAACAAAAGTTCAGGAATTTCTAACTCTTGCTGAGAGGAGTAAAGCATATTTGGTGCAAACAAACACGTGAGTGGCGATTTTAACGTATTTACACCTGTTCTGATTGATGTATTTATCAATTTAGAACTTTTGCCTGGAATGACAATATTTCGGTGACCGTATACATTACAAATTACATGATCAGCTTTCAACAACTTAACAACATTATCAACAGTTTTGCCACTTAAATGAGGTAAAGCATTTTCTAAAGGTTCATTAAAATTTTCACAACAATATTTAATGACATTAAACCCTAAAATTGGACTATTATCCATATGCTCATCTTCAACTGATTCAGTAACTAAGAATGGAACAGTAAGTGTGTTTTTTATTAAGTTCTAATTGTAATCCTACCCATCCTACAAAAGGGATATTTGTCCCGTTGGCAGCCAACAGCCTAAACTTATCGCCAGGATCCAACAAATCCGTAACTGAGCGAATACTCTTGCTAACGCGGGCAAATATTTTACTAAAAAGTTTTTACTTATTAAACACACTTGTGAGCCAGTGTCCCATAACACTTTTACGGAAACACCATTTAATTTACAATTTACATGGCAAACATCACCAATCAAACTAACTAACTTATGACGAATTTTAGGTGTTAAACTAAGAACCTGACCCTTCAACTCATCAATTGTACTACTTTTGTTTGGATTTTGGAGTTCAGTTATGCGGTCTTGTAATAATTGTTGAGTTTGAGGGGACAAATCAGGGGAATTTACAACGGGTTTCACCTGGCCCCCCTGTCCAGTGACCCTATTTAGTTTTCCGACTGCTTCTTATGGAAATTTTACCTATGCTCTGCACTGCCACATTTCCAACAATGTCTACACAGATGACCCTTGCCAGAGTCTAAACAAGATGCACACCCAAATTGTTTCTTCCCAAACCCTTTTGGTTTGTTTAATGCCTCGGTTAACGTGGCTACCTCAGCTTTTAGAGTCTTAAATTCTAATAACAGTGAACTTTCTTCTGTTCTTTGTGCTTTAACTTTGACTTTCTTTGCTGTCTGGAGCTTGGTTTCACGTTCATTCACCTTTTGTTCAACAAATGTTAATTCACGTATCAACACGTCATCAGCAATATTATCAATATCTAACGACTGTTTCATTTCCATTCGAATTAAGTCATTTCTAAAGCCAGTTAAGACAGTTCTCTTGAACATAGAGTCTACCAACACTTTTTCGTATGGAACCCCACCCTGTTGCGTTGAGGCAAACAGAACCTTTTGACGTAAATCCATGCACTTCATCAGAAAGTCAATTGCTGTCTCACCATCGTCCTGTGAAGCATTACTTAAGGTATTGAAAAGTTCAGTCCCTGATTTTTCATTGTATTGGGCACAAAGAGTTTCTTATCAGTTTTAGTACTGGTTTTACAGTCAATATCAGTGAATATTTTAGTCAACCGGAGTAGATTTTCTTCTAATTCATCAGAATTTGACCAGACACTGTCAAAGGCCTTGAAAGCCTGGCTACGAGTTTTGATACTTTCGTCTATGTCAATTTTCAATAGTGTCAATGTCTCTACCATTGAGTTAAAAGGCATTTGAAACAAGCGAGCCTTTGCATCAAAGAGTTTCTCTTCTAAATCAGCCATGGTTGTTGGGGAAATAACTGTTTCTGGATCCCGGACAAGCCCCCAAATGTTACACTCCTCTGCACCGCGAAGGTGAAAACAGAGAAGTGTTATAAAGAATGGGACCAGAGGAATATTCGCCAACGTGATGACTGACACTGACACCGACACAGTAAACACAAATGGAGAACACCGGGACAGGGTTCACTACACAGTACAGTTCTTGGTAGCCTACTATATAACTTCTACAGCACTACGGGATCATCAGCTGTGGAAGGAGAGAAAACAAACTTTAGATATTTCATATAGGCTTTATCGACATGGAGGAGCACATGGAAGAGAACTTCCTGTCATAAGAGTTTACAGAATGACAACATGTCTAATGAACATAAACTTATACTACATACATCTGGCCTTACATTAAATATGCACTTATACACCTTAGATACATAATAATATTAATACAACACTTCTAGATACATAATATTACTGCAACACTTCAGGATACATAATATTAATGCAGCACTTCTAGATACATCATTAATATGCAAACACTTCTAGATACATCATAATGCAAACACTTCTAGATTAGGGTTTGCAGCATTCCCGGATATCTCATTCCCGGGAACGGGAATGAAATTTATGCTATTCCCGGGATTCCCGGGAATCCCGGGAATCAATTTCAACATATAAGAGCTAGTCAAACTAGCAACCGTTACAAAAATATAGGACATAATAGCTAAAGCTATCTATGTAGTTTCATATCAAATTTTATTTTCATATAATTCGCAATATTTAAGAACAACTTTTGAACCCAAAATACCTCTATGCAAATAGGTTTTAGTATTGATTAGTGGCGGTGGAAGTGGATTATGTTATCGACGATGATTTCACCCCTATAGGCGAGTGCAAAATTGCCTGCAACAGAAAACCTTATTCCACTGCGACTGATTACGGATTGATTGACTTCAGAGCATTATGTATGAATTCCAGATTCGGTGTCATAGTCTTTATCTGCTCAAATGACCTAAATTCCCAAATGAAAGTTGTAATACATGTATTCTCTTTCTGACATTACTTGAGTTCCTCGTCGATAGTTTTTATAAGATTTTTTTCCAAAGAAATTTCAACAGTTGTCTCGGGTATCACCATCACCACTGTGGTCAGGGGCGGATTAGGGCTCTGAGGCTTGGATGGAGGAAACTTTGGTGATTTGTATCCCTCCAGGTGACAGAATTTACCACTGTCAATGGTGAAATAAACGTGAAAAAAATCTGTGTTCCCATTCCCGGGAATGGAATGCTGTTCCCGGGAATGAGTACTCACCAGAAACTCCGGGAATCCCGGGAATTCCCGGGAACGGGAATCCCGGGTACAAACCCTATTCTAGATACATCATAATAATGCAAAGGTCATAATAATGCAAAGGAACAAACAATCGATGTTGCACTTCACCACATGGTTTGGGCTATTGACAACAGGCCCACCCATGTGTGTGAATGAAAATGTCAAATAACAACTAAATTTTAGGGTAAAGGCTTAAAACACTGACATAGTGTTGTGAACCAATGCCTTATAAGTTGACAGCAACATAATTGACATATTGTAACTAAATAATACCTGTGGAAGGAGAGAAAACAAACTTTAGATATTTCATATAGGCTTTATCGACATGGAGGAGCACATGGAAGAGAACTTCCTGTCATAAGAGTGACTTGCCCCTGCACACAGGCACTAGTCACCTTTTGAAACACAGGCACCTTGTAACTTTCACTAAACAGAGTTACCTCCCTTCAACCACTTCACTGTTCTCACATATCAGTCCTATCTATAGAGCAAATAAATGGTACCCCCTTGTATCTACTGTTACACTATGATATGAAGGGGGCCGCGGTAGCTCAGTGAGTAAGACGCTTGCTCGCCAACCTGAACGTCCAGGATTGATTCCCGTCAGTGATGCAGGTCGGAGGGGCTGACATGGAAAAAGCGCCTAGTCGTTCGGATGGAACAATAAACCATGGTCCCGTGTGCCATTGGCTGTGCATGTTAAAGACCCCTCGACAGTTGCAAATCGAAAAAAAAGAGCAGGCTACTGCCGCTGTACTGGCAAAATTTCCCTCACTGCACACTGCATGGCGTTTGCCCGTCCTCAGATAGCCCATATAGGAGCAGAAAAAATAGGACGTAAACTACATTCATTTCACTTCATTTCTTTCATATGTATGATATTACATATGAAAAATATTAATAAATTTTCTTTAACTATTCTACTTCCAATGATGTATAAAAATGTACATAAATAAAAACAACGACTTTTTAATCAGATGACTTTTCACTACCGATCATACGCTAGTTATTCCATTTTTCACCGAACGTGAACTGGTTATTCTACTTTTCACTCCCGAATATAAACAATTTATATGTATGGATTGGAAATGACACTTTTCACCCATAGACGAAACCGGATGCGCACTGCCCAGTATCGTCTCACGATTCTAGTTTCAAATTGTTGTTATAACAAATTATAACACAATGAAAAAAACGAATTTGAAATATCTTCAAATTTCCGGAAGTTGAAAATTTAAATTTACAAGCTAATTACGTAAAAACCGGAAGTGGTATCAAAATTTTGAAAACTGCATTTTGTTTAGAATCAAAATGTCTATACACCTGCAAATTTGCAGATCGATCGAAATAAAATTGTAGAAGTTGAAAAAAACGCAAAAATTAAAATTAAGAAAATAGTCAACTAAAAGTCAAAATTGTAGAAGTTTAAAACCTTTATTTAGTAGCGTACAGTTATAGAAAACAGTTCAAAACAGTTTGATAAAAATCGGATCAAAAATAGAGACGTGAGATTCCAAAAACCAAAATTGTGTTTTTCGTTCTACCTCATTTCCGGTTTGTCAAAATGGCACCAATTTATATTTAAAAGTTCATGGTCAACAATTTATCGTAGGGAATTGAACAAATCTATATGTGGCATGTTGCCTTCTTACTAAAATAGCGAGTGTAAAATTCGAAAAAAAAAAAAAAAATAGCCGTTTGCAAAACAATGCAGTGCGTTCGATTATCGAACGCACTGCAAAAAAAGTCATTATGAAAACAAAGCAGTGCGTTCGCTAGAACGCACTGCAAAAAAAAAAATAAACATAACGAAAACAAAGCGTGACAAATCGATAGATTTGCCACGCAAGAAAACAAAGCGTGACAAATCGATAGATTTGCCACGCAAATACTACTTTGACTTTTTTCAGCTAGAAATATTGAGCCATTAAAAGGGCAAACACCAAAACTAGGTCAAATTATTTAATAAACAATAAGTACTCGCCTGTATGTAATTAACCCTTTAAAATCAAATTCAGTTTGATCAAGAAGGTATAGAGATACAATAAGCATACTTTAAAAATACTCTAAGGTAGCATTTGCAATTTTTTTGACAATGGAAACTTTTTCAAAAAAACAGAATGGCCCTTTAAACACAAATATTAACCGTATAGGACGAGTATAACAGATTTATCCCTTTAAAAAATTTGGATAATACCCAATACATCTGATTTTCCCAAATATGCGGGATGTTCAAAACTCCTATTATTTAACTCCTTGGAATCGATTTTAATTCTTAGGATTTCGAGAAGTCCGAGTTTTCGATTTTTATTTAGAGCAATATCGAAAACTCAGTGATTTTAATTCCTAGGATTTCGATAAGAGTGAGTTTTCGATTTACATACAGAGCAATATCGAAAACTAGGTAATTTTAATTCTTAGGAAACAATTCCTAGGAAACAATTCCTAGTTTTCGTTTTTCATATAGAGCAATATCGAAAACTCAGACTTCTTGAAATCCTAGGATTATCGAATCTTGGCAGACTACGGGCCTGGATCAAGGGCTCGATCATTTGCAAAAGCTCATTGTAGGATCCAACATCCATCCATCCAAGTTTTGAAAATATTATGTGACAGGCCCGTAGGAACACGGTGGGGGGGGGGGGGGACATCTGCCCTCACCCCTCCCAATAATTTTGACATTAATTACTGAAGCAATAAATTGTTTTTTTTTTTTCAAGATAAATCAAGAAATTACTGGTATGTTGTTAGGGCCAGTAAAATACCACCCTTGCACAATTTTCCACCTACTCCACCACCCCCCCAAATCGCTTCCTACGGGAATGTGTGGCTCATTGTCTCGTTTACGTAGTTATTGTGTGTAATCAAACTGCGGCTCTAGGTATTTGGGCGCCCGGGGGCAATGTAAATTTCAGCGCCCCTATTATCCCTATGTGTGCGGAGCACAGGCCCGTAGCCCCCTAATGACAATCTTGCCCCCCCCCCCCTAAAAAAATTTCAATTGTTATTTTTTTTTTTAATGCATTAATTCATTTTACTGAGTCGAGGGGAGAATTTTTTTAAAACAAATAATTCTGAGCCTTAAATTCGACGTTAAATGTCAGCAAATAGCTTCTACGGGCATCTTATTCTCAAAATTTTCTAAGATCTTAATTTTGGTGGAATATGTCAGGAATTTGCGTTTCCAGGCATCAAGTTTTCTGATGATGGCCCCGAAATCCCGATACAAATATACCTTATATTCGTCAGAACATGTCAGGAAATTGCATTTACATGCGTTTAGTTCTCAAAATTTTCTATGCTAGATCACTCAGACACTACTTTACAAATAATCTTCAAACCTCAAATTTGCCGGGAAATGTCAGAAATTTTCGTTTCCAGGCGTCCCATTTTCAAAAATGTTCTTCTCGTGAGCTCGCAGTCCCTACACAAAATTATCTGAAGTTAGTCTGGAAATTGCATTTGTGGGTATCTTTTTCTCACAATATCTCAGACACTATAAAATTAATATTGAACCATAATTTTGAAGGAATATGTCAGGAATTTACGTTTTCAGGTGTAACATTCTCAAAATTTTCTTCTGGTGGCTCTGAAGTCCCTATACAAATAAACCTTCAATTAGTCAGAAAATGTCAGGAAACAGTGTTTATTTTTTGTTTAGTTACCAAAATTTCTTTTTGTTGTCCTGCATTTCCTACACAACAAATCATTTAATCCAACCTAGAATAACGTTTCAGTTTTCTGGATTTTTTAGAGGAGGTCCACCGACTATAGAAAATCATAGGCTTCGAAAGCAAAGCTTGGCAATTCACATATTTTCATGGGCATTCGGACGAATGAAAACAAATAAGCACTGTTAAAGTTGACATTCTGTATGAATTGTGACTGTTAAAGTTTAGTTTCATTGTTTTGCGAGTCCATATAACTCTCTCCCCCCCCCCCCCCCCCCCCTTTTGGAAATTCCTGGCTACGGGCCTGGTTTTAGAGTGGACTTTTGCTTACAAAAGCATGCAGTATTTTCGGACATATTAGGTAATGGCCATATATGTGAATATATATATAACTGCAAACAGTACTGTTTCGGCCTTCTGGGCCTCATCAGTCAGTGCAGTGCTGATACTGGAATTGAGGTTTGACTATATAGTCACCCCAGATGATCCCACATATATACTTGATTCCCGCTGAGCCACGCTTTTGGGTGCATGATGCGCGATTTTGGGCGCCTGGCGGCGCCCCCTCTCTCGGCACCCGGGGGCAATTCCCCTGACCCCCCCTCGAGCCGCCACTGAATGAATTGCATAAGTTACAGTTGATTTTATTTAATGGAAAAACCAATCGCCCGAGTAGGGTCGGTAACCTTTTATTGTGTTAATGAATTTATATTTTTAAAGTTGATTTAATGAATTGAATTTATAGTTTATTGTATGGTTGCCCAATCGCCCGAGTTGGGTTGGTAGCCGTGGCCAATTACGCAAAATAAAAAAAAATTCATTTAATTTTGTCTTGGTTTTCTTTGATAAAGCCCCTATCTCACGTGACTGATTTAAGAAATTGCGAACACAATTTATGAACAGTTGAAAACATCGTGTTGATTCGTACTCGACCTTTTGGGATTATAGGTTGTAACTTTACAAAGTTAAGCTATGTTACGAAAGCACAGGCATAGTTATCACTATGTAGGCACATCCTTTAGTAAAAGTTATTGATTGTGGCACCCGTTCCTGTAAAGTTAGCTTATAGTATAAGATATTTATTAGACTTATTAGCCTTATATATAAACTAACAAAACCGGCCGTGAGGACGCCCCGTGTCACAGTCTGAGATTACTACCGTGCTGAGATTTCCACCTTCTTGTATGCATGCGTTGATCGAATGTCTTCGCGAGAGATGAGACATGCACACTAGCCATGGAAAACTCAGACTCTGACACAGTCTGAGATGTCCAAGCAGGATAGGATTTCCATTTATAAAAGAAAAGAATTTTACATAAAAGTAACAAATTTACAAAGTAAAAATCATTAGAAATTAAGGAAAAGTTCAATGAAAAGAGGAAATGAATAATCAAGAGTTACGAAAAGCCGAATCCACGTTAAAAAATTTTATTGGATTTTTTCCGATGTGTAGCGTTTAGTTACTACCTTGGAATAGGTCACTTCACGCGTTACTATAAATAGACGCGTCACGCGACTGGACGTATAGAAAAAGGTATCCCCCGTTTTTTGACAGTAAGGTAAACAAGGAGAGTAATAATTACAATAAGGTATACAAGGAGAGTAATGACAGTAAGGTATACAAGGAGAGTAATTACAGTAAGGTAAACAAGGAGAGTAATTACAGTAAGGTATACAAGGAGAGTAATTACAGTAAGGTAAACAAGGAGAGTAATTACAGTAAGGTATACAAGGAGAGTAATTACAGTAAGGTATACAAGGAGAGTAATTACAGTAAGGTAAACAAGGAGAGTAATTACAGTAAGGTAAACAAGGAGAGTAATTACAGTAAGGTAAACAAGGAGAGTAATTACAGTAAGGTAAACAAGGAGAGTAATTACAGTAAGGTATACAAGGAGAGTAATTACAGTAAGGTATACAAGGAGAGTAATTACAGTAAGGTAAACAAGGAGAGTAATTACAGTAAGGTATACAAGGAGAGTAATAATAATAATAATAATAATTTCTTTATTGGGTAATCAATTAGGACAATGCCTTTCTAACATCGAGCCCATAGAAAAATACATAACATACAACATGTGAAATGGAATAAAACTTATTTACATAATATGTATACAAGTGTTGAGGGTTTACAATTAACAGTCAATATCCTGAAACGGCAACTCATTTCAAAGCTCCATAGAAATGGAGTTTTGACAGTTTCTTAAAAGAGTATACTGATTTAGTCTCTCTTATTTTTACAGGTAGATTATTCCACAATTTTACACCTTTATATTTAAAACTGTGTTTATATAGATCTATTCTAGGTTTTGTAAGCATCAGCTTTTTATTAATAGATGAGTAAGAAGTTTTGTAGTGTGAAAACATATTAGAAAGATATCTTGGATATAAATTATTACGTATCTTATACATAAAAACAGCAGAATTTATCTTATGTCGAATAGTATAATCAATGATATTCATAGAACTAAGTTTATTTTTGTAATTAATTGACTTACAGTTCCTAGAATTCAAAATTAATTTATGAGCTCGTTTTTGTTGGCGTTTTAATGTCTTTGATTTCAAACTGGAACTGTCCCATATTGGTGAACAGTAATCTAAATAAGGTTGAATATGCCCTTTGAAATAAAAAGAACGAAGATTTTCCGGAAGTAACTTCTGTATTTTACGCAGTTGAAATAATTTTGTATTTAAAATTTTAGAAATACTTTTTACGTGAAATTTCCAGTTCATATCCTGGTTGACAACAACACCAAGTAGTTTGAAATTAGAGACATTTTCTATTTTATCATTATATATATTTATATCTAAATCAGAGACAGGAAGTAGCTGACGATTTTGATAAGTAGTTAATAACATACATTTTGTTTTAGAAACATTTACTATCATCAAATTGGATTTACACCATTTCATAATGGAATCAGTATCTTCTTGAAGGTTAGATCGTACAATATCCAAGCTATTACCGGTAGCATAAACAGTAGTATCATCTGCGAAAAGATCGCAATTAGATTTTAGATGTAACGGAAGATCATTTATAAATATATTAAAAAGCAACGGTCCTAGGACGGAGCCTTGAGGAACGCCATTTAGAATAAAATGCAAGCTAGACAAGTTACCATTAACAAAAGTCCTCTGTTGTCTGTTCTGTAAATACGATTGAAACATGGAAATAGTCTGATCTGAAATATGGTAAAGTTTCAATTTTTGTAGTAATATTTTATGACTGACCAAGTCAAATGCCTTCTGAAAGTCAAAAAATACTGCTCCACACAGATTTTTGTTATTAATGGCGTCATAAACATTTCCTGTAAAATTAGTTAAAGAAGTTAAACATGAATAATGGGATCTAAAACCAGATTGATTTGAATATAAAAGATTATTATTTGACAGAAAAGAATTTAGAGATTTTGAAATATGCTTTTCAAGTGGTTTTGACAAGACTGGTAAAAGTGAAATGGGTCGATAGTTATTATCTAAACCAGAACTTTTGTTTTCTTGTAAAGAATTTAAATATTTAAAAACCTCATTTACTCCTATGTAAGGAATATCATGAAAGAAAGGCGAAGTTACATTTTTAGACACAAAATCAGTTATCAATTGACAATTAGAAGCACACAGATCTTCAGAAACATTATCACCATAACAATTTTCAATAAGTTTAGAAGCAATATTACAGAAATGGTTATTAATAGAATCAGATTGTAAAGAAATGGAATTTGTTGAAGATTTGGATTTATTACATGCCGAATTTATTACTTTCCAAATTTCTTTAGATGAAGATTGATCAGTCATTAAAGATTTATAATAATTCTGTTTAGAGGTCTTAATTTCATTTTTGATTTTATTTCTGTAAAATTTGTACATATTGAAGTAGCCTTTCTTTTTTAGATCATCTCTTATTCTGATTAATTTAAATATATCATTAGTTAGCCATGGTGGTTTAGTAAATGATTTCACACGTTTGATTTTAATCGGGGCATGCTTATCTATTATACCATTGAGAATATCATACCATATTTTTAAAGCTTTATCAGGATCATTTTCAGCGTAAACAATGTCAAAATTAGCTAATTGTAAGTTCTTGATAAATTCATTCTTGTTAAAGTTTTTAAAACATCTATAACTGATCTGTATATGCTTAGACTTAGGAAGTTGAATTCCTTTTATATTCCAAGTAAAACAAACAGGATAATGATCAGATATAGCATAGTGTGGAACCACAGATTCAATTACATGCTTAGTATTAGACACAATAATATGGTCGATGATAGTTGAAGTATTTGCTGTAACTCGAGTTGGTTTATCAATGATTTGAGTCAAATTATACAAATTTAATAAATCAATAAAATAAGGATTGTTAGAATTAGAGACGTCAATATTAATGTCGCCCATTATCAAAGTTTCTAAACCTTGATGCCAAATTCCCTCTATCATATTTTCAAACGATTTTAACCATGTAGTTTTAGAGCCTTTGTTGGGATTTCGATATACACAACATACCAAAATAGGTGAATGATTCACTAAAAGTATTTCAAACCAAATACATTCAATGTCATTTTTTTCAAGATCTTGACGCCTATTAAATTTGATATTTTCTCTTATATAAAACATAGTACCAGAATTACTAATACTGCAACTATTTCGCTTTAATGGTGGATGAAAACCCTTAAGTTTAATATCAGAATCGCTTATATCAGTAACATCTAAATGAGTTTCTGTAACACCAAAGATATCAAACATTGAAATTAAATTAGACAATTCATCCAATTTGTTGATAATGTGTCTAACATTTAAATGACCAAAATGTAACCCCTTTTTAAACAGTACAGGCTTAAAATTCATTATTAAAACTAACAATTAACTTAATAAACAATAATATATAAACAATAATAATCTCACTCAAGGGTAAGTATACCAGGACAAATGCAATATCTGACAGAAAAGGTTATGTGGAGAAAATAAGTTATCTAATACATGTATACGAGATTTGCTTAGAAATATTGCCATATTCTATGCTTCAACTGATTAATCACGGAGACAGTAGATCCGAAGATGTAATATCATGACATACCAACATTTCTATGAATGAAGTGGGTTAGAACTGTACATTTTAAGTTAATGAAGTAAAAGTTTAATTTTTGTCGTGATCATTGTCAATTAATAATTGGTGATTAGGATTCACTGTTTATCTGTAATTAGTGTTCATTCTGTATTGAGGTTGGTATGTGTATTCCGAGGTCGAAGAGTTGTAGAGATTCAGTGAAGATTTAATAAGCCTTGCTAACAAACCAGATCCTTTGAGATTAAGATGCGTTTTATCTTCAAAAAGATATTGTTTTATCTGATTTCGTTTCATGAATATATGAGCAGATTTAACAAAATTACATCCCTTTGATTCACAAATTTGTTGTAATGACGAGTTTAGTGATCTGATATTTGAAAATTCGTGAGACAATTGTCTGGGTAGAAGTTCTATAAAACTTATCCTAGCCGATTTAAATTTTTCTCTGGTTAAATCAATCAATCGATGGTATAGTAGCTCACACTCATCTAGTCTAAAAGATCGTTGTGATGAATTGTTGGATCCAATCAAAAAAGTTACATTTTTAACTATTGAACTCGCAGAACAGTTTCTAATATACTGAATGAGATCTTCAATTTTAGCACCTCGAAGGGTTTTGACTGTGGAATCACCAGATGGATCTAACCTCTTTGTTTGAATATATTTGAGTAATGAGGAACCAATGACTAAGTTTTTGGGATAATATTCTTGATGATGACTAGAATTTTGACGATGTTCACTGTATGAAAAGCTATGAGAATTATTTTGAGTAGCGATGTGTTGTAGACGTTCTTGTATAGGCTTCTTGGGTCTTGTTACTTCAGCATATGAAAGAGGTTTAGGTAGGTTCATATCATTAAGAATTCCAGATAGCCTTTTGATGTTGTTGTTAAGGGTTTGAAGCCCATCCGAATCAATTTTCAATTGTGGTTTGGTTTCAAATTTCAAAGAATTTTCAGCATTCAGAATTTGAAGATCTTTCCGCAGGGATATGTTGACATCTTTCTCGGCTTTAAGATCATTTCTTAGGTCAGAAATTGTTGCCTGAAGATCTTGAATTTTGGTCTGTAATTGAGATACCAAAGTAGACCCCTCAATCAGCTGGTTCGTCGCATCACAGGCAGAAGCTGTCAGACTCTCATTCGGACTCTCATTCAGTGACGAATGATATTCAGAAGATGAATTAGGTGTAGGTGTCAGAGATAAGTTTAGAGATAATTCTTCAGATTTTTCATCGTCATTTACTGAGACAGTTTCTAAGCATTCCGAGATGGTGGGGATAGGAGTAGATCTATGGATGGGATTCTGTTGAGTGTCTTCTTCAAGAGTTGTTTTTACTAGCTCATTAATAGATTCTGCTCTTTCACCATCTATAGCGTTGAGAATTTCAGGTAAATGGTCGGAAAGGAAAACCTCTGTATTGGCACCATTTATCAAAGCACTGCAGGTCGTGTGGTAAAGATTAATAGTATAACGCCAAGATCCTGCTCTACTCACTTTTAGAGAAACTGATTCACAAATTGCAGATTTGTCTATTTTAGACGTTAACTCGGTGTTAAAGGCGAATTTCCTATTCTGCAAACTATAAAAATATTCAGAAGATCGGCGAAATTCAGCATAATGACCTGCATTAAAGAATAATCGAAGTCCACCCCTAGTAATATCGTATTTGAAATCATCCCTGAAAGTTGCTTTTAATTGTTTATTTAAACAAGACTTAATGTTTAATTTATAGTCCATAGAGCGTAGGTTACGTATTTGTATTGGTGAGTTATCCATGGTTGGTTACGCTACCATCTGGCAACACTGCTTAATTAAGCCTAGATAAATTCAGAGTTAGCTTAACGGGTGACAAAAGTGCATTTTATTTCCTTAAATATGGCCATTACTCGTAAATTCTGGTTCAGGGAATCATCAGAATGTTAGAAATATAATTAATTTCTCCACATTTCCATTTAAATGTCAGTAATTGCACATATTCGACACACTGTTCAAATTTCGCTCCGCTTCCTTACAGTGTTGCCAGATAGTAATGACAGTAAGGTATACAAGGAGAGTAATGACAATTCAATTCAATTCTTTATTGACCTTGAGTCATTGACTCATCGGTAAAAGTATACAAACATTATTATGTTACAATATACATAATACATCATATAATATAGGCCTACATAAAATTTATTTTGCTGAAGAGAGCAGTAACAAATAGTTTATTAATTTGATAGCTCTGTTTTCCTATTTTCACACATAAATAAAAACTTTCCTAGATTTGACAATTCTTTTAAACTTTCTGAGTTTAGCAACTGAATAAATTTAAATACACCGGGTCTATTGAAATAATACGGTTTTATACACAAATTTCTAAGATCATGAAAAAAGGACATATTAAAACATGGTGGTACTCATCTTCAATCTGATTATTTACACAATATTTACAAATTCGTTCGTCACGGTGTACATTATAGTATCGACCAGTTTCTATGTACAATTTATGACAGGATAAACGTAGCTGTGTTATAGCTTTTACATATTTAGATAGAATAGGTTTTAATAGATAGTTTTGAAGTTTATAAGAATCTACAATATGCTGGTAATAAAACGATTTTGGGGACTGACAAATGGTACTGTAACATGACTGTTGAAAAACATCAAAAATTCGTCGTTTAAAAACATTTAAAGAGAACTTATTTACATTATTCCACAAAAACCCCAATCCAATGTCTTCAAGTAATTTCATTATGTTTAAAATCCATATATCATTGTTTAAAACCATATCTGCTAAACAACATTGCAAGAGTTCATTATCAGTAGACATTAACTTAATATAATATTTAAAAATTCTAATCTTTCTAATTAATTCAAGAGGATATCTTCCAAGTTCATATAAAACCATATCGTGATTTGTAGATTTCTTAACTTTTAAAATGAATTTAAGAAAATAAAAATGTAATTTTTCTATATCCGGTGCCTTGTGGAAACCCCAAATTTCACAACCATAATTTAAAATACTGCCTACATAGCTATCAAACACAGAAATACATGATTTAACATTAAAATAATTGTCCTTACAAGTTCTTAAAATTGGGAATAGGGCTTTTCTACCTTGAAATGCTAGATTCGTCTGTGTTACTGAAAATTTTCCATTGTAATTTAATAATACTCCTAAATAATTAAAAGAATTTACAATTTCTAATTCTGTGCCATTAAGATACCATTTCTCTCTACATGATATTTTTCCACCATTCCTAAATATGATAATTTTGGTTTTTGTAGTGTTGACAGTTAAATCCCACTTTTTGGTATAGTTATTTAACGAATTGAGCATTTCTTGTAGTTGATCGGGTGATTCAGAAAATAAAGCCTTGTCATCAGCATACATAAGTTAAAATAAGTTAAAATGAAATAAGGACATTGGCGTACAGTTTTCAGACAACAAATGATTTTCAACATCACTTACATACAATGAAAATAGTAGTGGTGACAAAATTTCTCCTTGGAATAAGCCTGTCGAACATGAAAATAATTCAGAGAGGTTACCATCTAATTTCACACAGCATTTAACTTTACAATAAAGGGAGCGAATTATTTTTAAGATTTTACCATTAATGCCAAAATTGATGAGTTTGTACCATAGAAATGATCTATTAATTAGATCAAAACATTTACTGTAATCTACAAAACAACAGTATAGGCGTTTCTTAGACTTAAGACTTTTATTTACTAAGCTTTGAAGAATAAAAATAGCATCAGTAGTACTTAAATGTTTCCGGAATCCAAATTGTGTTGCGGGGATAATTTTATAAAAATTATCATATGATATGAGTCTGTTATTAAGGATAGATGTGAATAGTTTACCCATACAACTTACTATAGTAATACCCCTATAACAGTCGGGGTTGTTCATATTACCATGTTTAAAAACAGGAACTACATTTCCTATACACCATGCAGAAGGATAAAAACCTGAATCAAGAATACTATTAAAAATGTAAATTAAACAAGGCATTAATTCCTTAGCAAAATATATAAAGATTTCATTACTCATATTATCAATGCCCCTTGATTTATTCGATTTAAGCTTTCGTACAGCACTAAGAATTTCATCTGAAGATATAGGATAATCTAATTCTGGATTGAAATGCTCCGGATTGTTAACGTCAAAAGCTTCTATGAAATTGTTGATTTCTGGATTACTAATGGAACTGTGCGATGCTAAATTGGCAAAATGTTTATGCAATTCTTCAATATCAATTGGGCATCTAGTTACTTGTTTTTTAGTTTTAAATAATTTATGAAATCTTTTAGGATTCTGGGTTCTTAAGAGGTCCATCATATTGCCTTGGTGTTTGATATAAAAGTTTTTCAACCTTATCTCTAATTTCTTATATTCAAAACGACGATGATTTAATAACAAACGGTTTTTATTAGACTTATTATTATTGAATGTCGTTAGAGCTGATTTGTATTCAAAGTATTTTGATTTACAGAGTTCATTGAACCATGGTTTATCACATGTTCGTTTACGCTTCTTTGGTTTACAACTTTGACTACTTTTAGAATTGTAAGGCGAAATCAGATTGTCTAAAGTTTTTGAGAAGTTATCAACTGAGTTATCGATACCAGCTTGTGTATTTTCGGTGAGTTTACTCACTGACATTATCTCATTTAGCGACTTGACAATAATAGGTCTAATATCATCATTCATTCTGACATTCCATCGAGTAATAACATAATCATTCTTCTTATATTCAGTAACACTTTGGACATTAGCACAAGAATCTATATTCAATTTTATCATAAGTGGAGAATGATCGAAAAATTCAGTGAATATACCAGAACAAAAAGTATTCAAAAACCTAAAATGCTCTTTGCGTAGTAACAAATAATCAATTAAACTTGATCCCCTTGAGCTATTAAAAGTGAAATTACCATTGATATCGCCATCAGTTCTCCCATTAATAATCCGAAAACCTGTCATAATGCAAAAAGATAGTAGTTGTCTGCCGTAGTTATTTATTATCTTATCCATATTTAATCTTTGCCTTAAATTTTCACAATTGTCGTTATTGTAATTATTAATATATGACAATTGAGATTCAATATCTTTATCTAGCTTATCATGAACAATATAATCTTTATCACTTGAAGTTTTACTGTTTAAATCGCCAACAATAGTCACAATATTGTCGTTTATTGAATATTTTAAAATTACATCTCTAAGCTCTGCAAAAGCATCGAAATCATCATGTGATTTATAAAAAAACACTATTTTGGGTGGGAAGTAACATGCTACAATATACAAATCTGGGCTATTTTGGTTATTAGTAACCTTAATGACTATAATACAATCATAAACCACAGTTTCAATGCTACAATTTTCAGCCAATCTATTACGAATAGCAATTACAGTGCCCCCACCAGTACCAATATCTCTTGGGTAACAGAAAGTCACACAATCATCAATGTTTATGCAAACATCACTACTTATTGAAAATTCATACAAGCACAGGATAACAAAAGAACAAAGACTTCGGGCAAACCCGCTATTTTCCAGCTTTTTTACAAGACCCTTACCAACGTTCCAGGACAGAACTCGGATATGATTACCGCTCTCTGCGTACTCCTATGCAGAGACCATTCTTGGTGATGTACTCTCAGAATCGGTACTAAAGAGGGCTGGTCTTTTCGCTGCCGGTCGTTTACCACTGTTTTCCCATGGTCTACTAACTGGGGCTGATGTTTGGGTAATCTGGGAGTGACTAGTGGATGTCAATGGTGGGTCACCCTTAAACGGGCTGCCATTTACAAATAGTTTATCACGCACCAATTGACTTTGTTTCCCTTTGCTTTCAATTCCTTCATAATTGGGTAAAGTGTTCGCCTCTTTGCTTCAATGACTTGTGGGTATTGTTCATTTATTCCATACTGCTTACCTTTTAGCATGTATCCTTTACTTCTGACCATTTGCAATTCGGATTGGTGTATGTATCTTGCAACGATGGGTCTTTGCTTACCAGGCTTGTTTTTATCAAATCGATGGACATTGCCAAAAGCTATTGAATGTTTAATTCCTAATTCCTCCTGTATGAAATCCCTCAACAAACTTTCCGTGTCCTCATCAGCTGATTCACTTAGTCCATGGAAAATTAAGTTCTGTTTCATTGATCTGCATTGCATATCTATAAATTGACTATCCATTTCTGCTATTTTCTGCATTATCATTGTATGAATTTCATTATCTGTTTCCGACTGTTTTTCAAACACTTCCATTTTAGCACTGTTGCTAGTTAGTTTATTGATAATTTCACTGTTCGACTCGTGTAGTGTTTGGATTTCAGCTTGTAGGTAAACATTGTTAGTTTTAACAATACTCAGCTCACTTTCCAAATCATTAATTTTGGTTGATATATTCGATATTATCGAGTGCACTTCATCGATTTTATTTACGGCATCCTCAATATGTTTGGTACGAATATCTAAATTTGTCACTAAGTCCATTATTTTGTTTAACTTTCCATTCAAATCGCTATCATTGATCCCAGCCATCATGAACATAAATCGATTGTCACGGTTGATTAAACTCCAGAGCTCACAAATACACGTCCTCTCTCTTCACTTCACTATCACAGTAAGGTATACAAGGAGAGTATTTACAGTAAGGTAAACAAGGAGAGTAATTACAGTAAGGTATATAATAAGAGTAATTACAGTAAAGAAAACAAAGAGAGTTATTACAGTAAGGTAAACATGGAGAGTAATTACAGTAAGGTAAACAAGGAAAGTAATGACAGTAAGGTAAACAAGGAAAGTAATGACAGTAAGGTCAACATGGAGAGTAATGACAGTAAGGTAAACAAGGAGAGTAATTACAGTAAGGTAAACAAGGATAGTAATTACAGTAAGGTAAACAAGGAGAGTAATTACAGTAAGGTAAACAAGGATAGTAATTACAGTAAGGTAAACATGGAGAGTAATTACAGTAAGGTAAACAAGGAAAGTAATTACAGTAAGGTAAACATGGAGAGTGATTACAGTAAGGTAAACAAGGAGAGTAATTACAATAAGGTATACAAGGAGAGTAATTACAGTAAGGTAAACAAGGAAAGTAATGACAGTAAGGTAAACATGGAGAGTAATGACAGTAAGGTAAACAAGGAGAGTGATTACAGTAAGGTAAACATGGAGAGTAATTACAGTAAGGTAAACAAGGAGAGTAATTACAATAAGGTAAACAAGGAGAGTAATTAAAGTAAGGTAAACAAGGAGAGAAATTACAATAAGGTAAACAAGGAGAGTAATTACAGTAAGGAAAACAAGGAGAGCAATAGACCCAATGTATTTAAATTTATTCAGTTGCTAAACTCAGAAAGCTTAAAAGAATTGTCAAATCTAGGAAAGTTTTTATTTATGTGTGAAAATAGGAAAGCAGAGCTATCAAATTAATAAACTATTTGTTACTGCTCTCTTCAGCAAAATAAATTTTATGTAGGCCTATATTATATGATGTATTATGTATATTGTAACATATGTTTGTATATTTTTTTTCCGTTTTGTCCTAACTTATTGTTATCATTTACTATCTCCCAAAGATGAACCCTATTGAAAATCAAAAGACTTTAACATGAATTAGTGCCCTTGCTTTAACATGAATTAGTGCCCTTGCTCTTCAAAACACATTTTGACTGTTATCTGTAAACACTCTACAAGGCACAATTCTTCATGGATTTTGAAAAAACCTGCAGAAATCATTTGTTATCACCCATGGCGCAACTATTATGAAAATGAAATAAATCTTACAATATTTAGTATAAATGTTGTGTTCTTGAAAACTCGTTCCATTTTTAGTTCAAACCCTATTGATAATCTAAATATATAAAAAAATCTTTGAAGAAAGATAATTCCGTTAATTAAAACAAAGCTATGGTAATTAGATTTTTTTTCTGCTCCACCAAAGCTTCCAGTAGGCATATGATGCCTTGCCTGGCAAGGTACTCATTTCACCCAATTTCTCTTTTCAGATCTCCAATCCTGCTGCCCTACGCCCTCAAATTATCCCAACAGAGATTGTACACGAAGATGAGGTTGAGATAACTATGATAGAAGATGCTGTGAGTGATAAAAGTTTAGATATAGAAGAAGATGCTGTGAGTGATAAAAGTTTAGATATAGAAGAAGATGCTAATGACTTTGTTCCGTACACAGAAAGTGAGTCTGACAGTGAATATGATCAAGACCCATCAGATAAGCAACCGCTTGCCACTGATTTCGAGGACATCAGATCTTTCAGTGCACCAGAAAACCCAGCAGATGAAAGAAAATTCCTTGTGTTTGAATCCTGTATAGTAGATTTATTTAGAAAATGCCAGAAAACAGGATGTACGGCAGAGGTTGTGGAGTTTAAAAGGACCATAGTGGGGTCTAGGCTGATAGTGAGCACAAAATGTACTACTGGTTGCAAATATACTTGGTCATCACAACCTACTCTAGATAGGATGGGAGTTGGTAACCTGCTTTTGTCTGCAGCCACCTTGTTTTCAGGCAATACCTATGCCAGACTTCAAGATATTTCTTCATATCTGAAATTACCAATCCTTTGTCAGAGCCAGTTCTACGCCCTGCAGAAGCGTTATCTTTTCCCAGTAATAAATGAAACATGGATGTCGTATCAATCAGGTGTTGTAAATGGGTTGAGCAGGGAGGACAACGTTGTTCTATCTGGTGATGGTCGTTGTGACAGTCCGGGCCACTGTGCAAAGTATGGGACCTACACTCTCATGGATGTGGATTCTGGATATATTGTCGATTTTGCTGTTCTCAACAAAGCTGATCCCGAAGTGAAAAATTCCAATGCCATGGAACCCATGGGGCTAATACAGTGTTTGTCTAATATGAAGGAATGGAATATTGATGTCAAAATCCTCACCACAGACAGTCACAAAACCATTCGAAAAATTATCCGGGTCGACTACCCTGAGATTACACACCAATTTGACCTGTGGCATTTTTGCAAAAGTATTGTAAAAAAAATTGTAAAGGCATGTGGCAAGAAAGCAGTCCTCGCCCCTCTCCTTGAATGGTTACAGTCCATAAGTAACCACTTCTGGTGGTGTGCTGAGTCATGTCAAGGCAATGTAAATGTTCTTAAAGAGAAGTGGGAATCAATCCTTTATCACACTGCCAACATCCATGTTTGGAAGGATAAGCAACTTTTCCACTCCTGTGAGCACCCCCCACTAGAAGAAGATGGCAGATTAAAATCTTGGCTGACAATAGGGTCACCCGCCCATGATGCCCTCACTAAGATTGTCAAAAACCGAGAAATCTTGTGTGATTTGAAGTATTGTGCACTGTATTGCCATACTGGAGACCTTGAAGTTTACCACTCTTTGATGCTTAAATATGCCCCAAAGAGACAACACTTTTTATACGCCCACACATTAATGTGGGTGTATATTGTAGTCGCCCCTGTCTGTCTGTCCGTCTGTCTGTCTGTCTGTCCACAATTGTTGTGGACACGATAGAGAGCTTGTTTCTTGCTGGATTTTTATGAAACTTGCTGTGAGTGTTTGTAATCGCCCATGGATGAACCCTATTAAAAATCAAACGAATCGAAAAATATTTCCTGGGTTATTTCCCTTGCTTTTGAAAATATGTTGTGGACACCATAGAGAGCTGGTTTCTTGATGGATTTTGATGAAACTTGGTATGATTGTTTGTATTGACATTAGGATAAACCCTATTGAATATCAGAAACATCGAAAAAATATTTTATGAGTTATTGTCCCTTGTGCTTTAAAACACGTTAATGTTTCAGCCGTTACACTCTCAAAGTTGTGGACACGATAGAGAGCTGGTTTCTTGGTGGATTTATATGAAACTGGCCGTTGGTGTTTGTATTGACCTTCGGATACACCTTATTGAAAATCAGAAACATTATCAACTATGTGACTGCTTTTAATCATGGATGGATGGAACCTAAACGTTGGTTGCCCTTGTTTTATGCATATTTCAGTGACATTTGTTTTTTCCAGTAAACTTGAACCCATGGTTTTACTCTTGTAAAAAGTGAAAATGTCATTCTCAGAATCTTTCATTTACTGACCACTCTTGTCAACACCCCGGACGAATTGGCTGCCATTATAAAAGTGGGCGTATTACGATGGCCATCGCTATTTTCTTATGAAGGTATGGTCAGCAGAACACAATTAGCTGCCATAGACCACAACGATGGTGTTGGTCGTCAACAGGCTACAACCAAATCAAACCAGCCTAGGTACAACATGGTTGTGCCCAAGTCGTTCACTAATAAGAAGAAATGGGTGGCAAAGCCAGTAAAGACCCCGAAGGCACATGGATATCGTGAGGACATGATGAAGGATGTGGTTCTCATGCGCACATATGAATTGGAAAAGTCTCATGTGGAGCTTCCTGAAGTCAGCCAGAACACGTCTTCAATTGAAAGGCCAGCAAAGAACGAAATCATCCAAGCATCACTTGCAAATTCTCGCTTTAGGAATAAACGCTCCAACAGTAGTAACAGATAATAATTGTATTTATTAATAAGTTTTAGTTGGATTTCATGGCGCTGTATTAGGTTCAAAATAGGATCCAAATCTGATTGTATAAGTTTGTAAAATCCATGGTCATTTCTAAGGTAGAAATGACTAATTGTATAAAACGAGAAATGCGAATTGTAACCTTATGAACTTCACCACTGGATCTTGTCAATTGAATTGTCATCTTTTGAACTTCACCACTGGATCATGTTTGCTGAATCTAAATCTTTGGAACTTGTACACTGGATCGTCTTCGCTGAATCGTAATCTTTGGAACTTCTTCATTGGATTGTGTTCTCTGAATCGTAATCTTCAGATCGTCTTGTACCGTGAATATTACAAATTTAAACTCGACCACCTGACATTTTCTGCATATTATTGCCCGTGTTGCTAACAGAAAACCAACCGTTTCATAATTATGCCGACAAGCTCCGATTATTTAGACAGTCCCACAGATCATTTTGAGTTTTTTTTTTCTCCAATCAAAAACAACATTTTTATGACACTCGCTATAATAAAAAAAAAAATTGGAATGTTCAACCAGATATTATGAAACGAAATGATAAATGAATTGTGTCCTTTGTCAATATTGAATTCTCGGACTCTATCGTAAGCTTTTAGGAAGTAAAATAAGTTAAGCAGTTGCACCATTGGGTTTGAACATGCAACCTTTTTTTTTACGCCCACATGATATAAAAGGCGTATATTGTCGTCAAACATGTCCATCCACATTTACTCTTTAACACCCCACAAGGCATAATTTTTTTATGGAATTTCACGAAACTTGGCATCTGTTTTTAGTTTGTCCATCAACATTTGTTTGTAAACGCTCTAAAACTAAATTTTTTGATGGAATCAAATGAAATTTGGTATGTGTATACATATTCATAAAACAAAGATCAAGTTCAAATTTTGATATTTTCGACCATTAGATTTATTGCCCTTGCCCCAAAATCATGAATATGCTATTACTATCTTAGTTTTCAACCGATTTTGATGAAACTTAAAATGTATGTAAATGGACATAAAAAGAAAGGTTTGAGAAGTTTAGTTTACTGCTTATTAATTTTAAGGCTTTTCAGGTATTTCCCTTTGACACATATATGGCTGCGGTCCACTGTCTTTGTAATCACCCAAGGATGAACTCTATTTAAAGTCATCAAAATAGAAAAAATAATTACTTGAATTATTGCCCTTGTTCTTCTTTGAAACATGTTTGATCTTTACCTTGTTAACACTCTAAAAGGCACAATTCTTTACAGGTTTTGACAAATATTGGTAATATTGATCAGTATCTTCCCATAAAGTAACACATTATTTTGTTTAAAATCAAAGCTGTCAGTTGGCGTATATATTACCTTGCTTGGCAAAAAAGCATCTTTATCTATATTGGAGATGAAAACAACTCCTCAAATGGAGTCAAGTAAAACCAATTTCCTACATTTAGGAAATTGGTTTTACTTGACTCCCATTTAATGAGTTGTCCATCTTTCATACCCTACAAAAATAATTCTGCTCAGATGATGAATTTTTTGAGGTAGGCCCAAAGGACACAATTTATTTTTTCATAATACTAAGTTGAACATTCCAATTTTTATTCGCCCACATTATAATGTGGTTGTATATTGTTGTCACCCCTGTCCGTCCGTTTTTATCTGATTTGTATGAACTTTGGGTTTAATCATTTGTATTGATGAGATCTTAGACAGTTTTTCGATGTACGGTTTTGAGTTATTGCCCTTGACTCAGTCAATACGTTTCAAAAGTGACTTGTGAACGCAATGAAGAATCACAGTTTTCATTTGATTTGATTGAAATTTGGTGTTAAAATTTATAATGAAAGGGTCTTGGTCGAGTTTGAGTTATGGACCATTGACTTAGTAAACATGCATCAAAATTTGTTCATGAATACTTTAGAGGCTTGTGAATGTGAGATGACACATGACAACTATCTTGCTAGGCAACCACTTATTTTCATATGCCCACATTACAAAGTGGTCGTATATTGTCGTCACCCCTGTCTGTCGGTTGGTCCGTCCATCCATCCACTATTGACTTGTGAATTTGATAAAGACCATGGTTTTCAACTGATTTAAATGAAATTTGGTATGAACATTTGTAATCATAAGATCTTAGACAAGTTCGATGTTGATCATTTTATTTTTTGCCCTCGACTTAATCAAAATGTGTGAAAAGTGACTTGTGAACACAATGGAGACTATAGTTTATCATCTCATTTGAATGAAATTTGGTCTGATCATTTGTATTGACGAAATAGAATTTGATTTTTCGTAAACAATTTTGAGTTCAATACGCTTCAAAATTAACAGGTTAAGTCGGAATATTATTTAATTTTCTGATAAAAAGGTATCGACAATATTTTTGATAGGTTATAATTTTGGAACGATTTAACACAAATTGGCGAGCACCCTTGATTTACTAAAAAGGAACTGAGCGTATCTTGCTAGACAACCACTTGTTTATTACAGCAAGTGTCATGAAAATGTTTTTAATTAGCGCAAAACAAACTATATAATATGATCTATAGGGCTGCCTTAGTAATCGAAGATTGCCGGAATAGTATCGACACTGTTGGTTTTCAGTTAGCAACACGGGCAATAATATGCAGAAAATGTCACGTGGTCTAATTTAATTTCCGTAATATTTAAGGTACATCAAAACGATCTGAAAATTACGATTCAGCGAACACAATCCAATGAAGAAGTTCCAAAGATTGCGATTCGGCAAAGACAATCCAGTGAAGAAGTTTCAAAGATTATGATTTGGCGAACATGTTCCAGTGGCAAAGTTCTAAAGATGACAATTCAACTGATGCGATCCAATGGTTAAATTCCAAAGGTTGCAATTTGCATGTCTCGTTTTATACAATTGGATTTTCTACCTGAGAAATAACGATGCAATTTTCAGAATTTATACAATCAGATTTGTATCCTATTTTGAGCAAATACAGCACCATGACTATTTTCGAAGAAGAGTTATTGAGTCATTACTATTGAATTAAAGTCATAATTTTACTCCCTCAGAGCATTTTACAACAGACAGACTGAACAGAATCAGCAATTAATGAACAAAAATTTGTTGTGTCAATTGGACAATTTTCAATGGAATTTGAGTTATGGACCATTGGCTTATGAAAAATGCCTTAAAATTTGTTTATGAATACTTGAGAGGCTTGTAAATCAGATTGTAAGATGACAGATCAATTTTATTATACGCCCTCATCTCTCTATGAGGACGTATATTGTAGTCACCCCTGTCCGTCCGTCCGTCCGTCCGTCCGTCCGTCCGTCCGTCCGTCGGTCCGTCCGTCCGTCCGTCGGTCCGTCCGTCCGTCAACATTTGCTCGTAAACGCCCTAAAAACTAGAGTTTTTGACGGAATCAAATGAAATTTGATATGTGTATACATATTCATAAAACGAAGATCAAGTTCGAATTTGAGCTATTTTCGATTGTTAGAAGCAGAGTTATTGCCCTTGCCCCAAATCCGTCGGTCCGACCATCAACATTTGCTTGTAAACGCTCTAAAAACTAGAGTTTTTGACGGAATCAAATGAAATTTGATATGTGTATACAAATTCATAAAACGAAGATCAAGTTCGAATTTGAGCTATTTTCGATCGTTAGAAGCAGAGTTATTGCCCTTGCCCCAAATCCGTCGATCCGACCATCAACATTTCCTTGTAAACGCTCTAAAAACTAGAGTTTTTGACGGAATCAAATGAAATTTGATATGTGTATATATAATCAGAAAACGAAGATCAAGTTCGAATTTGAGCTATTTTCGATCGTTACAGGCAGAGTTATTGCCCTTGCCCCAAATCTTAAATATGCTATTACTCTCTTAGTTTTCAACCGATTTTGATGAAACTTAAAATGGATGTTATTGAACCTAAATCGCAAGGTTTGAGAAAGTTTTGTTTTCTCCTGATTAAATTTTTTCCTTTTTCTACTTTTTCGTTAGGCGTATATGGCCGTGGTCCACTATCTTGAATTTTGTGATCAAATAGGTCAAAAACAAAATCTTCGACAGGTTAGGTTTTTGGTTTGACACCCAATTGGTGAGCACCCTTGATAATATATTTAAAAAATGTCATGGAAGTGAGTTTATCATACTTGGCAATAACTTGTTAAAAAAAAACTTAAGATACCTTGTCAATCAATCTTAAAGGAGAATGTTCAGCATTTTCGAGGATCGATTTTGGCCTTGAATTACAAATATGTAAATAGCCTTCAGATTTACTGTAACAGTCCCAAAATCACACAATCCCTTCAATTATACTCCTACCTAGACATTTATCTTTCATTTGTTTTTCTATTGTAATGCATAGACTTACTAAACGGCGAGTCGTATTTTTTAGACATTCAAACGCTCATGTTTATGGCTACACAGGGATTTGAAGGCTTCTATTTTTAGGGAGAGTTGTGAACAATATTTTGGATTAGAATAGCTAAATAATTCCAGGTTCTGAGACTTAAATTTTATTGGTCGTATAGTTAGTGAACATATCCCTTTAAAGTAAAGTATATTTATTATTTAAGTATATTTTATTATGTACTGAATCTTGTAAAATTTATGGTAAAAGGTTAGTCTGGATATACATTTTCAGTTTCATCAGCCTCTCTGAATCCTGTATAGTTTCCACATGGATCTGGGTATTTCTCTCTTATTAATCTTACAACACACGAGGGAATTACTTTCCGTATGCCTTTGCCGAGCCTCCTGTGACACCACCACGTAAACTGCCTGTATGCAGCCAATCGGAATGTTCTGCAGGCCCGTAGCCAGGTCTTTAAATGGGGGGGTGCTTACAGCCTGCAAGCGGAACTAGCAGGGGCGGATCCAGGTTTTTAGCTTAAAATCTTGGCCGAGCGAAGCGATGCGAAAATTTTTGTGACCTTTTTTGGCTTAAAAACATAGATTTAGTATAATTGTACTAATTTAACGTTTTTTGACGTGAACCATGTATGTTTTAATGCCTTTTGCCTTTTCGGCCAAACATTTTTGAACTGTCAAGGGTTTGAAAAATCTACCAGAATCGAGAAATTTGGCCGTCAAACGTTTTTATACCATCATCATGACGTTGAATTTTAAAGGCGTGTTGTTAGTCTTGTTGCAACTTGCAATGATTTCTGTCGACAGACAACGAAGTGCATCAAGCCTTCAAGTTTAATGATGCATCGGGTTTTTATTTCGTAGTTCAAAAATAAAAAATCGAAAAAAGCGGAATTTTTCGGGGGGGGGGGGGGGGGGTGCGTTCGCACCCGACGCACCCCCCTTGCCTACTATACGGGCCTGTTCTGAAATGTACATGAGTTTTGTCTCAATATATATGTATGTACTATTTGCAAATTTTTAATTATTACATGTATTGTTTAAATCACAAAACCATTCAGAATGATCTGACAACATGTATATATACCTTATAGTATGAATCTCTAACCATTAAATGTTTTGTAATCATGTCTTTGGCATAATTATCAACATTTTATGTACTTAACCTTCATTTGTTTTTATATGCCCATAAATTGTATTATAGTATTGAATGTTTATTGTGTCATTATTATTGAAGTATTGAAGATAATATTTTCATGAATAATTAAATCAGATATGATTGGTGTGAAAATTTTTTTGTTCATTAACTGTTTATTCAGTTCAGTTTGTTTGGCATTGAAAAATGCTCTGAGGGATGGGCCCCTGCTGTAGGTTATAAAGCCTAGTTTGCTAACCTTTCCTTTATTGGTTCAACAAAAGATGCACGTTTGACATCTTTCTAATGTCGTTCTCAAAACAGCCTCTTCCAGAACTACAACTTTAAAATCTTTGTGCAATGATATACAGTCCAAGTCGTCGGTAAAAAGTTTATTCTGTAGTTCCTCCAGCTCATGGCAACAAAAGTTCATGACAGGATTTTTTGACTAAATGGGTCGTCCCCAACCGTCTCTTCAGTGTCTTCGTTCTCTTCTGATTCCTTGTGGTTTTGACTAGCCGGTTCAAATCTATAAGGTTGAATTCCCCTCTTGGTTTGCTCCCTATTGCTTAAAAGCTCTTCTTCTGACGAGTCTGACAAATACTCTGCCATTTTGTTGTTGGGTTTAATACACGGGCACCTGATTCTACCGGAACGGAAATGAACGCCGATCGGTAAAACTCGCCGGTTACCCAAATATTTTAACAGGAATTTGGTAGCCGGTCACCAAAGAAATAGAGAGTCGAACATTTCCGGAGATAGAAAACGGATGCCTGTGATTTTACAGCCGAGCGAGAGTGTCTATTTACATATAGACGTCGTTGGTTTACTTTTAATACGCACACTTGACGTCATCATGATCACGTGACTACTGGAAATAACAACAATGGCGGCGGCCACAAAAATTCGTCGGCTTCGAATGAAACATGCTATAAAATCGTTGTTTACCGTGGAATGTCGCTGATTTTTTCAGGGTAGTGTCTGAACATATTGTTTTCACTAATAATAAAGTTTTAATTGCTCAACTAATGAACAGAGCCTCCCTTTAAAGGAATATATCCATCTAAATAATTGTCTGCACTGCTTCATAATAAATATCTGATTTGCATCCACCTACAATTGAACAAAAATAAGTGATATAATGGATACGGTGGAAGTTATTATTAGCCTACCTTTTTTAAAGGGGGGGGGGGGCATTCAGTAATTTTGAGGGTGGCGTGGGTCACGAATACATATTTCTAGTCTTCAGAAGTAGTAGAATCGCATAAGGCCTAATAAACATTTTGTCTATATGTATTTCTATATATATAAGGCATAGTCTTATTAAAATACGAGTCGTATTTTCGACTATAAACGCTGTTAAATATGGATACAAATGGATCTGAAGGGAGGGGAGGGGGAGCTGTGAACGATATTACTGATAAGCTAAGCCAAAAAGTTCCAGTTTATGACACGTCTTAAAATATTAAATTTGGATAGCCTATCTGTGAAAATTGAAATAATCAATTCTGAACTCACTGTAAATGTAAAAGGAGAGGGCTGTAGGTCAAATGAATAACAGATAGATATGATATGGTATTTTAAAAGGAACGGACCTTATTAAAATAATGCTAGTAATATTGATATTATTATAGCATACCTGGTAAATAGCAACTGCCATCCTGAACTAGGCTAAATTTGGTAAATAGCCACTTCCCCTATGATATGATATGATAGGCCTTTTAGCCTTCTACGCCTCAGGAAATTATTCTAAGACGACTGTAAAACATACAATGATCATAAGACCCAATACATCTATCATCAGTATTAGACCTCACAAATTACATTCCACAAAAAGACTAACGTTTTCCAGCCGTAGATCGCGTTTATTTTTTTAGTGGTTTCGTAAACATGACGTGTGGAATATTCTGCGAAAGTCTCGATTATTTGTTACTCTTTGCTAACTAGACAGTTAAGGTGAACGGGGCGAATGATCGAGTCTAAGATGTGCATTGACGTGGCTTTATGTAGTCCGAAATATGGTGAATCTGAAATTCTATTCTCAGATAGATTTATTCACGCCAATTACCCCCGTTGCCTTGAATAGTATGTAAATCTGAACAATATTCTGCACAGCTTCCACTCATCACTACATAATACTGTCAATTATATATCAGACTATCCAGGAGCCGCGGCCCCCTTTTTTCTTCTTAAAATATTTTTGTTATTTTTATGATTATTTTTTTTATAATTTCGAAAATCTGAAAAAAAACAGTGGTGTTTGTATGGTGAGAGGTGGATTTTGAGGCCACCCAACCCCCACTTCCACAGACACTACGCGGCCCCTGCTATTAGTAGGCCTATAGAGTCAAAACTAGTTGTTACGTTCCATTTGAAGTCTTAGACCCTCCCATTTCCATTTGTGACTGGATATTCTTGTCTGCCTTGAGATTTGTCAATTGTTCCCTAGAGGGGTATTATGTATTGTGTTTCGTGCTTTTTTTTCTGAAAATGTGATTAAACTTTATGCGAAGCGAATTTGAAGTTTTTATGAAGACACCCCAGACTGAAACCCTTTCACATTACATGGTGGAGTTGCTAACATTATAAACGGGCATAATCCCACTAAATGATCCGCGGAACTTTTAAATGCGACCAAATTTTAGATTTCTATTTTTAATGGTTTACTGAGCTATTGATTCAGGCCGGTACAGGTCATCACATATTTCGCTAGCTTTGCGCAGTGTAACTCATGCACGTGCTACATAACTGTCTACAAGCAGTTATTCAGTCAGTGAGCAGTGGACAGCCGAATAAATGACATGTTCATTTACACACATAATTTTTGTATGATATGGCTTTATTTTGTAAATTGTCAAAACCCCTGCATTTAAAAGTTCCACGGATCAATAAGTGGTACTAATATATAGGAGACGGACGACACAATAAAGAATATTTATAATGCGACTGGGGAAGGAAACCCCGGGGAAGGGTCCTCCTTGGGGTAAATGAGAGAGGAAAAAAGGGGTGTAGAAGTTCTTTGGGGAAACGAATTTAAAAATTTGCTCTTTTCGATACATAATTGTTCTATGATATGGCTTTATTTTGTAATTTTTCAAAACTCCTGCATTTATAAGTTCCACGGATTGATAAGTGGTACTAATATATAGGAGACGGACGACAAAATAAAGAATATTTATAATGCGATTGGGAATGAATTCCAGGTGATATATGACTTTATTTTGTTATTTTTCAAAACCCCAAAATTAATCGATCCGTGGAACTTTTAAATGCGAAGGTTTTGAAAAATTACAAAATAAAGTCATATCCTAGTAAAATTTTGTGTCGGAAAAGGCAAATTTTTAAATTTGTTTCCCCCAAAAACTTCTACACCCCTTTTTTCATCTCTCATTTACCCCAAGGAGGACCCTTCCCCAGGGTTTCCTTCCCCAGTCGCATTATAAATATTCTTTATTTTGTCGTCCGTCTCCTATATACTAGTACCACTTAATGATCCGTGGAACTTTTAAATGCGGGGGTTTTGAAATATTACAAAATAAAGCCATATCCCAGTAAAATTGTGAGTCGAAAACGGCAAATTTTTAAATTTGTTTCTCCCAAAAACTTCTTCACCCCTTTTTCCTCTCTCATTTACCCTAAGGAGGACCCTTCCCCGGGGTTTCCTTCCCCAGTCGCATTATAAATATTCTTTATTTTGTCGTCCGTCTCCTATATACTAGTACCACTTAATGATCCGTGGATCTTTTAAATGCAGGGGTTTTGAAATATTACAAAATAAAGCCATATCCCAGTAACATTGTGAGTCAAAAACGGCAAATTTTTAAATTTGTTTCCCCCAAAAACTTCTTCACCCCTTTTTTCCTCTCTCATTTACCCCAAGGAGGACCCTTCCCCGGGGTTTCCTTCCCCAGTCGCATTATAAATATTCTTTATTTTGTCGTCCGTCTCCTATATACTAGTACCACTTAATGATCCGTGGAACTTTTAAATGCAGGGGTATGTTAAATGTAAATCCTTTTAAAAAGAGTTTAAAATCACTAAAACAAATTTTTTTAAGATCGTTCCCCCCAAAATTCTTCCTAGCCCCCTTTTTGTCTCATTTGCCCCCAAGGAAAACCCCTTCCCCGGGGTATTCCTTCCCCAGTCGCATTATAATATTGTCGTATAGTGTCGTCTCCTATATACTAGTCTCACTTACTGATCCGCGGAACTTTTAAATGCAGGGGGTATAAAAATTCCTAGAAAAGGCATATTTGACAATAAAATACCATTTAATATCCATAAGAAGGTATTTCAGAGCATAATAATTAAATTTTATGCATCACAATGCACTTAAAAAACATTTTTAAAATATTTTCAACATCGTTTTTTAAGCGGATGTTTTGAGTACTCGCGACATATTCTACATTGATGAAAGCGAGTATTTATGTAGCAGACTGTATTTTCAAATCCATTAGCAGACTATATAAATTTTGTAAATTGCAGGCCGGTGTGGGTTATTTCAAAATGGCCTCAGTTCCGCGGAACTTTTAGTGGTATTATGCCTATAAACGTTATTTTCATTGTGAATTTTGGACTGGTGGAATCGTTTTCATGTGGTTTGTTTGCTTTTTATTGACATTATTTTTCTGTGCATTCGCAACTGAAGGATGTGGAGCTGAATTTGGGCCTAGGCTTAGTTGTTATAACACTATCAGTATCAATATGAATTCGACCAAAAATAAGGATTTTTATGATGGCTTTCGAACACCTCGTTCCGGTATATTTGATGACTTTAATTTTACTGACAGCTTCGGCATGCCCCGGTCTGCCCCTCGACCTGAATTACTTATTACAGAGGAGAAAGACACACCTGTACCGACTGTGGCAACCACGTGCAATGTAACCCTACGTATATCAAAGTTTGACGGTATTGATTGTTCAAAAGTAGAACAATTTTTAGCCGAATTTTCATCTAGTGCAACATTAGACGGCATCAAATCCGATTCTCGTAAGATTGCTGCTTTTCACCTGTGTTTGAAAGGCCCTGCTGCTAAATGGTTCCTGTATTTAGACGATTCTTCGAAAACTGATTGGCAGACATTTATGAGTGCTTTTATGAGTAGATTTTCCAGTGACAGTGACAACATGAAGCTGGCAGAAAATGTCGCATTCAATAACATTACTCTACTACCCAATATGAGTTTAACTGAACTTCATTCTATGATATTGGAAAAAGGATCCAAGCTGAAGAAGACAGACTTTGATTTTATTTCTAAATTTATTGACAGTTTACCTCCTACTTTATCATTTTTTGTTAGAGCTAGAAATCCTAATACCTTAATTTCTGCATTACATTCAGCACAAATGGGTGAATTATATGGTTATAGTGCAAATTCTAAACATATGAACTATCAAAATGTACCCCCATTGAATTGTAATTATGCTCCTTTATCCCAACAATTACCTATGCCCATTTATCAAGTTCCACCCCACCCCAACCCATCTCCATATTATCAGACTCAACCCTCTTTCTTTTCTCAGACCATCTCATTGCCCCAAGCCCCTATCCCATTGATCAATCCACCTATGCAGTATCAAACTCCCTCTTATTCTCAAGCCTATGCCCCTACATATAGATATCAGAAATCGTATTCGTCCACATGTTATAATTGTCACCAGCCAGGTCATGTTCGCAAGAATTGTCCCCAATTACAATTTTCGGGAAACTTGATGGTCCCAAAGACACAAGGGCACAATCCTTGGGACAATCGCCACATGCATGTGCCCAAATAGATAATAATGGTATTAAAGAACCCTTTAAGTTCATGTATTTACCACTTATGTTTCAGCATCTTAAATGCAATGCATTGTTAGATTCTGGTAGGGCTTTAAATTTATTAAGTCAAGATTTGTTTGATAATATTCCAGATGTATGTAAATCCAATGTTCAAAATGTTAATCATTTTATTTCTGTGGCCAATGGCCAAAAGATTCCTATTGTTTGTTCAGTTGTGTTGCAATTTGTCTACAAATGTGATACTTATGAATTTGATTTCTTTGTCCTCAAAACTTTGTCTCAACCAATTATTTTAGGCTTACCATTTTTATATCATGCTGGCGTTATACTCGACTTTCACGATGGCTGTAAAAGTTTTGCTCCCAAAACTACTGTCCGATGTTTAAAAACTATTGAGATTCCGCCTAATAGTGAACTTGTTGTGTATGGGCAATTAACTGATCCTGGTATATATTATGGTGTTCAGGGTGTGTGTACTATTCATAGTAGTAGAATGTTTTAGTATGTAAAAGCCTGTGTGTCGTAAATACAAACCGGCATGTTCCTGTAAAACTTTTAAACCTCACTTCCAATCATCGTACAATTAGTAAGGGAACTAGACTTGCTTATTTTACTGTTATAGATGATACGCATTCAATATTTCCTCATGAGACTAGTATGCAGAGTACAGATTCTGATATTTCGGATTCTTTTCAATTGAATCATGTAGATAATTTGCCAACTCCAGATACGTTTTTGTCAAACCTTGATTTTACGCGAACTGATGTCAAACCTGATGAATTTAAGACTTTACAATTATTTCTGAGTGATAATAAGGATCTTTTCAGTACACCCTCAACTCCTGAGTTAGGTTTGACAACGTTAGTAAAACACAAGATCCATTTAAAGGATGGAGCAGCTCCAAAGTACCAGCGTCCATACAAACTTCCACCTGACAAGAAAGAAGTGTTACGTCATCAGTTAGACGAACTTCTCGAGCAAGGTGTTATTTCCCCTGTTACTGCCATTGAAGATTTACCAATTACCAGTCCTGTTGTTTTGGTGTCGAAACGAACAGCTAACAAGTCTCCATCAACTTCGAAGGAAGACAGCTTATCTTCATTCAGATTCTGTGTGGATTTCCGTTATTTGAATTCACAAACAAAAGACTTCAATTATTCCATTCCTGATCTTCAAGAGCTCACTGAATCTTTTTCACTACACCTCCATATTATATAACATCTATTGATCTAAGCAGTGGATTTTTCCAAATGGCTCTAGATGAAGACTCTTCCAAGTATACTACTTTTACCACATGTTTTGGAACATATAAATTTATGCGTCTACCTATGGGTCTTAAAACTTCTCCGAACAGTTTCCAGTTACTCATGGATAAGGTTTTCAATGGGCTTACGTTTTCATCAGTATTATGTTACCTTGATGATATCTTGATATACAGTTCTACTTTTGAGAAACATTTAAGTGATTTGCAACAAGTTTTTGACAGGCTACGTCAAGCTGGATTAAAATTAAATCCCAAGAAGTGTTTTTTTTGCTCAATCAAAATGTTTATATTTAGGACATGAAATATCGCGTGACGGTATCAAAGCTCCTGATTCTCAGGTCAATGCGATCAAGGACTTTCCTGCTCCGAAATCTGTTAAAGATTTACGTCGCTTTTTAGGCATGGTCAACTGGTTTAGACGTTTTCTAAATAATTATAGTGCATTGGTACAACCTTTAAATTTTCTTTTAAAGAAAGACGTTTCTTTTCGATGGGATCATGTGCATCAAACTATTTTTGATAAACTTAAGGACATGTTAGTGAACTCGCCTATTTTAGCTTTTCCCAGATATGATATTCCTTTTACTCTTAGTGTGGATACTTCTTCTAAAGGTATTGGTTATATGTTAAGCCAGGTTCATCCTGAAGATAATTTTCCCCCAGGTACTTGTTTAAAGGATCGTACTCGTGTTGTGAAATTTGGATCAAAAGGACTTTCTAAGTGGCAAACTTCATATGGTCCCACTAAACTTGAATTGTTGGGTGTAACAGTTAGTGTATTAGATTGTGCTCCGTATTTACGTGGAAGACATTTTGTAGTCGAATGCGATCATCAAGCCTTAAAACAGCTTTTCCAGAAAAAACTTCAAGGTGCTATTTATGAACGCTGGATCGCCTTGTTGCAACAATTTTGATTTTGATATCCAGTATAAACCTGCAGCCCAGATGATTGTACCTGATGCTATATCTACCAAAGAACCTCCTATTGACAGTCCAGTTGAGGATGATCCTCACTTTAAGTTTGTACCAGAGAAACCCACATCAGTTGCTTTACCAGGTGGGAAAACTTTAACAGACCTTCTGTGTAACAAAGATGATGATGTGCTGCAAGTTCAAGTTTGTAATCTCTATAATGATGCATACGATGGTGATACAGAGGATAATAGCGTGTATAATAGGCTTAAACGTAAAAACTCAGTCTGATCGTAAATATACCCCTGTAACAAATGTAAAATCTTTGGCTAGTTATAATTATTTCGTTAATATATTAGCTGATTGCAACGCAGCTGACAATATAGATGACAAAGATATTATTAGTAATGATAAGGATGAATACGAATGTTTATTTAGAGTTGAGAATGTTTCTGATAATTTAAGGTTAGATTGTAATAGTGATAAAGTTGATATGCTTGATTCCTTTATGGCTTGTGCAGTTGATGTTGAAACTAGTTATACAGTTCTTGATTCCGATATTTCACAATTCCATCATTCAGATACACAGGTATTAACTGATACAAAAATCATAAACGATGATAACTTCGCACTTGATGCTCGACAAATTGAGCTATTACGTCATTTTGATTATACTCTTGAGAATTTTGCTGATTTACAATATCCCGACGTTTCTTTGAAGCCTATTATAGATTATTACACTAAGGGTAAAACCCCTTTATCTCAAAAACTAGCCAAACGTCTGTTAGATATTTCAGAGTACATTGTAGTTGATAATGTATTTTTTCGAGCCAGAGTGGCTAAGTCTAAAGCCTCGGTCTCACATAGGCGTATTCAACGCAGTATGAAGCGCGGATGGCCATATGAGACGATCCGTGTTGTATCCGAGAGCATACGTGGGATACGTATTTGATCCGTACTGATACGTGGATTTTGGCAGATTTTCAAACATGTTTAAAACATCCGTCAATTCTTCCAGGATAGACGTGATACGTAGACAAATCCTCATAACCGTAGTAGCATACGTGAAAGTATACTTGCCATACGTCACACATACCTCGATAATACCTCGTATCCGTGCTTCCCAAACAGTTGTCGGGTCATTCACTTGAGTGACATACAAGTATCTACATAGCCCCGATCTCACAAAGACGGATAGCGACGGATTATACGCCAACTACAATTTGGCGGATTGGGCACGGAGCAATGATACAAAGATTCGGTGAAATGAAACTTGACGGATGGATGTCCAAGTACGAGAGTATTAATTACGGACGTACGCCGGCATAGCCGTACAGTGCGTAGTACATACGCAGGATCTCACAGGACTGCGCAACGGATGTGTCAGGGAAGCTCCACGGTAATGAAGGGTGACTCGGAGACTGCGAGGTATGACATACGTATGGTGCAGGTTAAATGCAAGGCACTCGTGGACTCGTCCCGGCATTTGTAGGTCGCTCCCATGAGTGATCCGACGACTACGGATACGAGATATTATCGAGGTATATGTTACGTGTGGCAAGTATGCTTTCACGTATGCCAAGTATGCTTCTACGACAATGAGGATTTATCTACGTATGACATCTATCCTTGAAAAATCGACGGATGTTTTAAACATGTTTGAAATTTCCGCCAAAATCCACGTATCAGTACCGATCAAATACGTATCCAACGTATGTTGAGGGACGTTATGGGGATGCTCTCGGATACATCACGAATCGTCTCATATGGCCATCCGCGTTTCATACGGCGTTGGATACGCCTATGTGAGATCGGGGCTATAGACTGAGATGAAATTTGAAAATTTTTTTTCACAAAACACCCGCAGTACATCCTTCCCTTTACCTTGCTTCCTACCCTGTAAGTCTCTCCATACCTTGCACAACTCGCCAATTTGTACCTCATTACCGTATCTGCTTTGTATTTGACCTGCTCCATACGGATTGCATACCTCGCATCCTCCGAGTCAACCATTATTACCGAGGAGCTTCCCTGACTCATCCGCTGCGCAGCCCTGTGAGATCCCGCTTACTGTACGGCTAAGCTAATTTTGTACCATTTCTCCGTGTTCAAACCGTCAAATTCTAGTTGGCGTATAATCCGTTGCTATCCGCCTATGTGAGATCGGGGCTTTAACGTGCAATGTTACTAGATCATTATCAACTTGTCATTCCACATGCTTTAGTAAAGAAATTGCTTGTATTATATCATGATTCACTTATGGCAGGTCATGGCGGTATCCAGGATACCATAGATAGAATTAAGGACACATATTATTTTGAAAGTATGTCTACAATTGTTGCCAATTATGTTCGTTCTTGTGATTATTGTCAAAAGCGCAAATTAACTAAAGCCCATACCCACTCTGGAATTATTGCTTATCCCACCCCTTGTGCTCCATTTGATATATGGCAGATTGATTTGTATGGTCCTGTTCCAATTTCCGCTTCTGGCAATACCTATATATTTACTGCTATAGATATGTTTAGTAAGTTTGTTTATATGTTACCTGTAGCTAATAGTGATTCGTTAACTTTAGCAACTTCTCTTGTACAATTGTTTACAACTTTTGGTGTATGTAACACTTTACTTAGTGATATGGGTTGTGAGAACATTGCCAAATGTACTAAAGGAGTTTGTAACTTATTAGGTATACCTCAACAGTTTACGCCTAGTTTTACCCACCACTGCTTAGGAGCATGTGAACGTTTAACCCCTTTTATACACAATAACAAGAATTTGTGGCAAGACAAACTCTCTTCTATAGTATTTTCTATTAATAATACTGTCAACTCTTCGCTAGGGTTTTCCCCTTTTGAACTTGTATATGCAGTTAGACCAAGGTTCCCATTAACAGGTCATTTGACTTATACTATGTTGCAAACTATTCCAAATACTATTCAAGACTTTATTAGAAAGCAGCATCAGAAATTAGAGTTAATTCGGGAACAAGTTAAAGCCAATGCCCTAAAGGCCAAAACTAGAATGTTAGACCGCACTAATGAGAATATCCGCCCTTTAAATATTAATGTTGATGATTATGTATATTTGAGAGTTGAACCTACTGGAACTGGTCAGAAATTTCAGTTTAATTATAGAGGACCTTATGTTATAAAAGAGTTTTCTAGTCCTCATATTGTAACTCTTCAGGATCCAGATTCTAGTAAGCAAATATTTGGTGTTCATTTAGATAGACTTAAAATGGCCTATGTACGTTTACCCAATCCTCAACCGTATTTTCCTGACTCGGTCATAACTAAATTCGTGAACGTCCCTAAGTCAGAAGTCAATGAGCAGTCAGATACTACCAGTACTGATATTTTGGATATTGTGCATGCTAAACCTCATGTTCCTGTGGTTTCGAACCCACCAACCAAGACCCGCCCGTCCAGAAATATCCGTAAACCCACTCGTTTTAATGATAATGATTTTGTATATGATGACAGTAGTTATAGTTCTACTGGGCAAACTGGTTTTCACAAGATAAAACGTGTTTTAGGTCAAAGACAGAAACCAAATGGCCAATTTGAATATTTAGTCCATATTAAGGGTGAGCCAGCTCAGTTATCCTTCTGGGTTGATGAATGTAAACTTAATACAAAAGCTAAGAAATCGATTCAATTGAAACCCCCACCTATAATTTGACATGTTTTTGTTTTCACTATTATTATCTTTGTGTAGCTGCAAATAGTAGGCCTTATCAATTTGTTTTGTTTATTATTGATTATTAACCTCTTGTTGCGTCTCTTTTCGGCTTAGGCTATTGTTGATTAAACCATGTATGTTGTATTTTTACTTACCTTCAGTGAGTTGTTAATTATTAGAATTTTGGTACCTTAAATGGTTCTTTTCTATTTTTACTCACATTATCGAATTCTCGTTATTTGATATTTTTATGATGAATATTATGTGAAATGTAAGATTGGTGTTGATATAAGTATATTTAGAGAATTTTTTTTTTTTTTTTTTTTGTCGTGAGTTTATATATATGTAGTCAATTATGGTTTTATAACCCATTACTACCTTTACTCATATTATTGCAGAATTCTCGAGTTACATGTATTTGTGTAGTATGTTGTGTATTTAGAGCATTGTTAATGGTATTTTCTATATATAAGCCAGTTCCCAGATGGAAATCGTCGGGTTTTGTCAAAATCAATGTAATTGATTTTTTTTCGCCCGGGGGATGTTACGTTCCATTTGAAGTCTTAGACCCTCCCATTTCCATTTGTGACTGGATATTCTTGTCTGCCTTGAGATTTGTCAATTGTTCCCTAGAGGGGTATTATGTATTGTGTTATGCCTCGTGCTTTTTTTCTGAAAATGTGATTAAACTTTATGCGAAGCGAATTTGAAGTTTTTATGAAGACACCCCAGACTGAAACCCTTTCACATTACATAGTATATAAATGTCAAGTTGTATCGGACTAATGTCACAGTAACCTCTTTACTTTGCGACATTACGTTCATAATGATATATTTGTCGATTAAAAGATTATACTCGGTAAAACGAAATATTAGGTAACAATTTAAAATGATTTTTATAATAAAATATTTTCATCAATGTTATTTCCATCTATGACTTCATTGTCGTAAAATTTATGTTTCGTGGCTAGGCGCAAATTTATTTTTAGTACCAAGCAATGATTGGATGTAATATATGGTATTTTGATTGGATGGATGTAGAAAACTTGTTAGGTTTTAATATTAATAAGAGAATTTCGTTTGTCCGGGCGGCCTCACGGCCGGTTTTGTTAGTTTATATATAAGACTAATAAGACTAATAAATTTCTTATAATATAAGCTAACTCTACAAGAGCGGGGCATTTGGCAGCCTCGCAGAAGTCTGATTGGCTGCTTAGTCTGACTTTACAGCCCGAAGGGACGTACAATCACGCTAGGCATAAAACAGTCGTTGCGAAGCAATAACCACAATCCCTGTTTGTGGTGTTTGTATGTAGGTCATGTGAGGTCAGGTTAAGTGTATAAAGGTCACGCATGCGTAGTGATGAAATGTATAAGATGACATGTAACGATGTGTTTATAGTAATGGAATAAAGTATGGTCAATCTAATTCATATCGTTGTTCTAGAAACGTATCAACACAATATGGCGACGAGGGTGATTTTCTTACGTATTCTACTAACATTCTAAGTATTCATATTATCTTTCTGGTGATTCTTTCCTATATAATTGTGAAATAAATAACGATGTCCAGTGGAATACCTTTTCCTACACTCTTTCTACCGACTTCCGGTAAACCAAATCTCCCATGGAAAGACTTTCGAAGAGAAATGTTTTGAAGAAGTAAAATCAGGCAGATGAAAATCAGAGTAGGGGGTCTTATTGTCAACTCAAATCCCGAAATATCTTTCAGAATGCACACAATTGATGTCATTTTCTTTTTTTTTTTTCTCTAGGTTGAGGACCTTCTGTTTGGGCTTGCAGTTGTGGTGCTTGGACGATTTTATAAAAGATGTCATTATTCAGCAAACAGTTAGTGTTAAGATACGAGAAAAACTTTTAATTGGGGGTGACAATTTAACTCTTAAAAATGCATACTTTGTCGAAAAATTGAATTAGCAGATACAATAATGAAAAACTTAGCAGCCAGTCCAACACTAGTACAACAGATACAGTTAATAAATTAAATCATGGTAGACCTAGAAAGTTCAGAAGGAATAATGATGGACAGAATACTGGTAATAGAACTGATAATAATTTTCGTAGAAATCCACGGCGACAACAGTTCAGTGATAGACCTCAGAACAACTTTCGAGGTAAACAATCCAATGATCAATGTAATCGTTGTGGCAGTGAAAAACAAAGCTCGTTATCCTCATTGTCCAGCCTTACACAAACAATGTAATTTTTGCCACAAAGTGGGACATTTTGCAAAAGTTTTTAATAAACGTAAAAATGGTGTGAATTTGGTAAATAGGTCAGATGAAGATGACAATGTTGATATTAGGCCTACAGTTTTAACAACTAAAAGTGGATCAGGTCAGAATACTCGACTTAACTGTAGTTTAAAAGTGGACAATATACTAGTAGACAAATTTTTTCTTGTGGATACTGGTTCTCCAATCTCAATTATATCTGGAGATACTTACAACAACAATTTTCAATCATACAAGTTATTGCCAGCTGATAAACCATTAAGGTCATATAATCAAACTATTATTGATGTATATGGAATTGTTCATCTTCCAGTGACATTTAAGACTAGAAAAACTATTGGAAAATTCTACGTAGTCAAAAAAGGAGAAGATTTAATTGGATTAGATTTGATTGGTAATTTAAATATGACAATTTGTGTTAAACCCAAGAATGTTGATAACATTTCTAACCCAGTTTTCCATTAACTTAAAAACGAATTTCCTACAGTATTTAATGGTATTGGTCGTGCTAAAAATTTTAAACATCACTCTATTTTGGTTGATGGTGCCATACCTGTAGCTCAAAAAACAAGACCTGTAGCTTTTGCTATGGAACAGGAGTTAAAACAAGAAATAGATGATCTTTTGTCAAAGTAAATTATCAAGAAAGTGGATCATGGAATATGGGTCAGTCCAGTCGTAGTTTCAAGACGTAAAAACAATAAAATAAGGTTGTGTGTTGACCTTCGATCTGTGAATAAATATATTCTACTCAGGAAATTACAACATTTACTACTCCGTTTGGATTATATCGATATGATACAGGACCTTTTGGATTAGCTGATATTCCTGGTGGTTTCCAGAAAATGATGGATCAAGTTCTAGCAGGATGTCAAGGAGTTTATAATTTACTTGATGAAATTTTAATTGTAGCTGAAGTCCATGATAAAAGAATCCCTGAAGTTATTACAAGTCTTACTTTAAGCTCATCAAAATGTTTCTTTAAAGTTCAACAAGTGAATTGGTTAGGTTTTAGTATTTCTCCCAACGGTGTTAAAATGCTAACTGAAAATATGGACGCTGTTAGAGACATTCTACCTCCTAAAAACATTAAAGATGTTCAGAGTGTACTTTTTCACAAATAACTGAACCAATTCGAAAACTAGTCAGAACAAATGTACAATGGACATGGGCCAAAGAACAACATGAAAGTTTAGAAAAGTTAAAGAAATCATTAACTTCACCACCTGTTCTAGCATTTTATCGAACTGAACATTTGTAACTTGTGATGCTTCTGATTATGCACTAGGCGCTGAACTTTCTCAGAAACAGGACAATGGTGATATCCGACCTGTGGCTTTCGCATCCAAAATACTTACAGACTGTGAACGCAAGTATAGTATCGGTGAAAAAGAAGCGTTGGCTTGTACGTATGCTGTTCGTAAATGGGATCGTTATCTTCAAGGAAGACATTTTAAACTAATTACTGATCATATAGCTTTAGCTACATTACTACAGAGTTCAAAATACAGTTCAGGACATAAACCAGCTAGAATCGCAAGATGGGCAGCTATATTATTAGACTATGATTTCGAAGTGATATATAAGAAAGGATTTACCAATGTCATAGCTGATGGATTATCGAGATTACGTAAAATAGAACGTGATAGTGATACAATATGTGATATTCCAATAGATGAAAATCTATCAAAATCTCACACAATGTTTTATCAGAAAAATCATGCGAAGATAGTGTAATAAGTGAAGTTGTGGGATATGTAAATAAAAACAATTGGCCAGCTAAAAAATTTCTTCATGGTGATGTGTTATCATTCTACCATCTTAAAGATGAATTGTTTAGGACGAGGAAATAGAACGGTTATTCCGAAATCTTTGGTAAATGATGTATTAGAACTCTCACATGAAGGACACTGTGGAATAGTTAAAACGAAACAAAATTTAAGATCAGTAGCATATTGGATAGAAATTGATAGCGATGCTGAAAATTTTGTTTAACAATGTTTTATTTGGGCAAATAGTGTAAGTCTGCAAAAAGTTCACATGCTCCTTTAAGTCCGCACAAAATGTCAAAATATCCTTGGTGTGATATTGCAATCGATATTTAAGGACCTTTCGAAACTGCACCTCAAGGTTCGAAATATCTTATTAATGTTATTGATTACTAGTATTATAGTAAATGGCCAGAATCATGTATGACTGATAATATTAATTCATGTTATGTTATTAATTTTCTAGAAATTCTTTTTAGTACATGGGGAATACCTGAATCTATAACTTCTGATAATGGACCTCAATTTGTTAGTAAAGAATTCACTAATTATTTAGATAGTTTAAATATTTTACATATATAAGAACACCCAATTATCATCCTGAAAGTAATGGTGCTATAGAGAGGTTAAATGGTACTATTAAATCTTTATTACAAGCAAATTTGAAATCAAAATTTACATGGGTAAAATCTCTCATAACAATGTTAAGAATTATTCGTAGCACAAAGCATTCTACAACTGGTGAATCTCCATTTTATTTGATGACAGGGAGAGAGATGCGTACTAGATTAAGTATGTTAAAACCATTCAATGATTCAGATTATGTACATGTAATTAAGAATGATAAATATTCTAATTATGTTCATACAAAACAAAGTAGTATGAAAGATAGATATGATAAGAAATATAGAGTTGTAAATCATAATTTCAATGTAAGTGATTTAGTTAGAATTAAGCTCACTAATATTCCAAAGAGTCATAAGATGAGTTCTCATTATTCTGAACCAAAATGTATTGTTAACATAGAAGGTAATGTTATAACTTTAAGTGATGGTAAGAAATGGCATTCAGATGATTTAGTGTTATATACATGTAGTAAAGAGAATATGCCTGATACTGATACAGGAAATAATAAGGAACAATATTCTTGCAATCCTGATGAGAACAGTACAAAGATAAATCTTGATGATAATTTAAGACAATCTAGTAGAACAAGAATTATTCCTAGCTATTTAAAAGATTATGAGATATAATGTATATCATTCATTTATGTTAATCCATTCCAGGTTTCGATATGTTTATTCGAAATAAGCTTTCTTACATTATTATGGTATTCAAATGTTTAAAATATTGTTAATGCTTTCGTGGTTTAAAACATTCTAAAAGTTATTTCAATCTACTTATCCTATAGTAGGAGATCAACCTATAGGTCCCGTGACCAAAGTCTGGGAACAAAGGTTTGAAAGTGTTTTTGTGTTCCCTGATGAATACCGAACAATTTTGACTTGGGCTGCCTCCTTGAAAATGTCAGGCATTTCCGGTAGGGGTCAACAAAGGTCAAATAGGGATCAAAATTCAAATATAGTCTTTGGGTGTCGATATGCATATCAAATTACTCGTAAAGTCATGGGGATTCAGAAAATATTTAGTTTGTTATACCTCCGACCTTAAATAAGGGCGCTACGGACAAAAACGTCCCAAGGTCAAAGAACTTTTGACAGAGGTCAAATTTTAACATTGTCCGATTTGAATGATTTTAGTGTCTAATTATATGCTTTCTGACATGGCAAATTCAACTATCTCACTCTTGGATGGTTCTGGGTAAATTTTACACTTATACAAACCCTTCTGGGATGGTTATCAGTACTGTAGGCCTACACTAATACAAACCGGCCCGGATGATCCTGGGTAAACTGTACACTAATACAAACCCGTTCTCAGATGATTTTTGGTAAACTGTACACTAATACAAACCCGTTCTTGGTAAACTGTATACTAATACAAACCCGTTCTCGGATGGTTCTTTAATGGTATCTTCTTTATTAATTAAAAAAACCCTCACTTGGATAGTTTGAAGTCAACTGTGTATTACTACAAACCCATTCTTGGATGGTTCTCAGTAAATTGTGTATTGATGAATCAAAACACACTTTTGGACAGTTCTGGACGAACTTACAAACTTCACTGCTTTGGTTGGGGTTGGTTGCAAGGGGGGTTATCTTTCTTAAAATTTTCTTAGGGTGCAACTCGTCAAAATCACTTGCTGTTGAAAAAGGACTGACATGGGTACAGTGATTCCAAACACTCTTCAAAGAGTTGTCGTTTTCAAAGAAAAAAATATTCGGAAAAGCCTGAGAAAACAAGCCTAAATTTTCAAAATTGTCTTTGAGTATACAGTGCCTCCAAACCCTCTTCAAGCAGTTGGTGTTTTAAATGAAAATTTTGTTCTGAAAAGCATCAAATGCAAGGAATTGACCTTGATTTTCAAAATTTTCTTAGTGGGAGAATCCCTGATATCTTCCTTCAGTGGCAAGCATTTGATGTTCATTGCCATATTCTTTAAAGGATTGGGGGTCTGTAAAAGAAAAATAATTAAAGAGAGTTGGTTGTATTGGTGTACAGTTTATATTAGTGTAGGCCTACAGTTTACCAATAACCATCCGAGAACGGGTCTGTATAAGTGTACAGTTTACCCAGAACCATCCAAGAGTGAGATAGTTGAATTTGTCAAGTCAGAAAACATATAATTAGACACTAAAATCATTCAAATCGGACAATGTTAAAATTTGACCTCTGTAAAAAGTTTGTTGACCTTTAAACGTTTTTTGACCGTAGCGCCCTTATTTAAGGTCGGAGGTATAACATATATTTTCTGAATCCTCATGACTTTACGAGTAATTTGATATGCATATCGACACCCTAAGACTATATTTGAATTTTGATCCAAATTTGACCTTTGTTGACCCCTACCGGAAATGCCTGACATTTTCAAGGGGGCAGCCCAAGTCAAAATTGTTCGGTATTCATCAGGGAACACAAAAACACTTTCAAACCTTTGTTCCCAGACTTTGGTCACGGGACCTATAGGTTGATCTCCTACTACTAGGTATACTTTCGAAAATTGCTCAATGTCAAAATAGCTTAATATTTAGTATTACATTCATACAGCTATTCATTCCAATATTATATTGATATTATATTGTTAAATTTGTATATGCTCGAATCTGAAATGTTTATTGATGTTTTTATGCATAGTTAAAAAATAATTAATGATTCATTGATTTCTATAATTTGACAAGCAGTCAATATTTACTAATACGACATCAATAGGATTTAAGGGATTATTGTGCGATTATATCTTCTCATTAAAACAGTAATTACCTACAACCAACTCTAAACTCAGTACTCCGAAACCAAAAGATGGCATCGAGTTTTTCCGCCCTAGATAAAGCTTTAGGAAATTCAACAATTGTTCAACACTACAATCTGAGACATTTAAACCATACTTTGAATCTTAGTACATGTCTACAAAAGCAGCTCCAGGCGACCTATAGAAAAAGCCTAGAAATTGCAAAAACAGGGGGAGGTATCCGGCTTTATTGGAACAGTGGAAATTATGTGGAATTTAGGGACACAGTTGAGACATTTTTTCAGACCTTCAAGTGCGCAATGAATGCAAATGTGATATTAAACTTCTAAAGGACAATAACGGCCATAATCAAAGTGCAATTTTTAAGATAACCGGAAACGCTGAATCCCAGAACCATTACCAGTATACTTTGAATCTGTATCACACCACTCTCAGTTGCCTTATTAATGGTAGAAGTGAAGACTTTTTCTTAAATTGTCACTTGCCTGACATATTGGAGAAAATGAACAATTCCAGAGCCGTTAGTCTGAATAATGCAGTGAAGTCACCTCTACTGACAAGTCATACACCCAAATTTGACAGTCGTCTAATCGCTGACAATGCTACCTCAACTTCTACCCCACGTATAGAAACCCCCAACCGTCTGTCACCTTTAACTCTAACAAGAACTTCTACCCCACCTATAGAAACCCCCAAGCCTCTGTCACCTTTAACTCTAACAAGAACTTCTACCCCACCTATAGAAACCCCCAAGCCTCTGTCACCTTTAACTCTAACAAGAACTTCTACCCCACCTATAGAAACCCCCAAGCCTCTGTCACCTTTAACTCTAACAAGAACTTCTACCCCACCTATAGTAACCCCCAAGCCTCTGTCACCTTTAACTCTAACAAGAACTTCTACCCCACCTATAGTAACCCCCGAGCCTCTGTCACCTTTAACTCTAACAAGAACTTCTACCCCACCTATAGAAACCCCCAAGCCTCTGTCACCTTTAACTCTAACAAGAACTTCTACCCCACTTATAGTAACCCCCAAGCCTCTGTCACCTTTAACTCTAACAAGTACTTCTACCCCACCTATAGTAACCCCCAAGCCTCTGTCACCTTTAACTCTAACAAGAACTTCTACCCCACCTATAAACCGTCTGTCACCTTTAACTCTAACAAGAACTCCTACCCCACCTATAGAATTAACCCCAAACCGTTTGCCACCTTTAACTCTTCCAAGAATTCACTTAAAGTTTCCTAAATATCCATTATCTCCAGCACTTCCAGTACTACCAAGCACGAAGGACCAACAAATACAGCGATTGACAGAAAGGATACAGGAGATGGAGACTAAAAACAGAGAACAAAAAAGTGATTTTGAAAAACAACTTGATGAACTAAAAAATACAAATGATAAATTGCGTCACCACAAAAAATCATTACTTCTGGAAGTACGGTTCTTGAAAATGAAACATAATCCGTCGCCTAATGTAGAAACTTGCCCAGTGGTATCATCATCATCATCATCATCCGACCGAGCACCAACTGTTTCCAATCAACTAACCAATACCAGCAATAAATCTGCCTCCTGCCAGCCTATATCAACAATCATCAACAATAGACCAGCTGATAAATCCATTAACATTAAACCTCTTAAAGGAGCAAGGAATGTAGTTATTGGATCATCCTTACTGAAATTTATATCCCCTAAAAGATTGGACACCAATGGAGATACGGAAGTGCGAACAATAAGAGGGGGTAAAATATCGGATGTCCATAATTACATTTCCAGATGCCAACCATCCAATAGAGTGAACAATGTTATCCTTCTTATTGGTTCAAATGATGCGTCTAGCAGGAATTTTAACTTGGAACAAGCTGAATTCGATCTGAATTCCTTGTGTAGTGTGATTGCCAGAACATTCCCATCCAGTACAATAACTTTTTTAGAAATTCTACCTAGACGAAATTATGTTGATAATAAGAAAATTCAAACTTTGAACAATCTTTTCCGAAACAGCTACAATACTCTTCAAACAAGTGACTTTTTTAGGACGAAAGACGGCTTTGTCAAAGAATATTTAAATTGTGATTCTGTTCATATCAATTCAAAAGGTTCTTCTATTTTAGCTAAACTAATAAAAACGAAACTGCAGTCAAGACCAACTACAAAGATATATCCTAGAATTCCTCCTAGAAATTTTATTCCAGCGCGTAGAATTCCCCGACACTTTATTTCAGATCCTAGTGCTCTAACAAGAACTTCTACCCCACCTATAGAAACCCCCAAGCCTCTGTCACCTTTAACTCTAACAAGAACTTCTACCCCACCTATAGAAACCCCCAAGCCTCTGTCACCTTTAACTCTAACAAGAACTTCTACCCCACCTATAGTAACCCCCAAGCCTCTGTCACCTTTAACTCTAACAAGAACTTCTACCCCACCTATAGTAACCCCCGAGCCTCTGTCACCTTTAACTCTAACAAGAACTTCTACCCCACCTATAGAAACCCCCAAGCCTCTGTCACCTTTAACTCTAACAAGAACTTCTACCCCACCTATAGTAACCCCCAAGCCTCTGTCACCTTTAACTCTAACAAGTACTTCTACCCCACCTATAGTAACCCCCAAGCCTCTGTCACCTTTAACTCTAACAAGAACTTCTACCCCACCTATAAACCGTCTGTCACCTTTAACTCTAACAAGAACTCCTACCCCACCTATAGAATTAACCCCAAACCGTTTGCCACCTTTAACTCTTCCAAGAATTCACTTAAAGTTTCCTAAATATCCATTATCTCCAGCACTTCCAGTACTACCAAGCACGAAGGACCAACAAATACAGCGATTGACAGAAAGGATACAGGAGATGGAGACTAAAAACAGAGAACAAAAAAGTGATTTTGAAAAACAACTTGATGAACTAAAAAATACAAATGATAAATTGCGTCACCACAAAAAATCATTACTTCTGGAAGTACGGTTCTTGAAAATGAAACATAATCCGTCGCCTAATGTAGAAACTTGCCCAGTGGTATCATCATCATCATCATCATCCGACCGAGCACCAACTGTTTCCAATCAACTAACCAATACCAGCAATAAATCTGCCTCCTGCCAGCCTATATCAACAATCATCAACAATAGACCAGCTGATAAATCCATTAACATTAAACCTCTTAAAGGAGCAAGGAATGTAGTTATTGGATCATCCTTACTGAAATTTATATCCCCTAAAAGATTGGACACCAATGGAGATACGGAAGTGCGAACAATAAGAGGGGGTAAAATATCGGATGTCCATAATTACATTTCCAGATGCCAACCATCCAATAGAGTGAACAATGTTATCCTTCTTATTGGTTCAAATGATGCGTCTAGCAGGAATTTTAACTTGGAACAAGCTGAATTCGATCTGAATTCCTTGTGTAGTGTGATTGCCAGAACATTCCCATCCAGTACAATAACTTTTTTAGAAATTCTACCTAGACGAAATTATGTTGATAATAAGAAAATTCAAACTTTGAACAATCTTTTCCGAAACAGCTACAATACTCTTCAAACAAGTGACTTTTTTAGGACGAAAGACGGCTTTGTCAAAGAATATTTAAATTGTGATTCTGTTCATATCAATTCAAAAGGTTCTTCTATTTTAGCTAAACTAATAAAAACGAAACTGCAGTCAAGACCAACTACAAAGATATATCCTAGAATTCCTCCTAGAAATTTTATTCCAGCGCGTAGAATTCCCCGACACTTTATTTCAGATCCTAGTGCTCACAGAAACTTTATTTCAGCTCCAATGTACAACTCTTTCAGGCAGCCTGTACAGTAGTATAAGACCTTTCTTATAGAAAGCATGTGGGGGTCATACTATGCTCAAAAACGTTCCCTTTTCACCTTATCTCTCATTTTAAGCAGACACATTTACCCCACACGCTTTCTATAAGAAAGGTCATATCGTCTCTTTAAACATTCAGTAAATAATCTAATGATAGAACTAAATTACTTGTCGTTATGGAAATATTGATCGAATTATACTTCACTACTGTATCTGACCTAGACAGAACAGTCAGGCTATATAGCCATTGTGTTACAGGTAGTCATTTAATTCATACCTTGGAAAATTAGGAAAGCATGGAATGTCAAACTCCAGACCCAGGTATGTACATTTTTAATATGTAATTATCTGTCTTTTTTTAAAGCTGGGTGGGGCACAACCATAGCAAATTAGTTTTCTAAGTCCACTTTCACACCGGGCTTCTGGACCATGCATTGACCGACATAAATCATAATAAGGTGAAAATTCGTGGCATTTTCTTTTGGATCGAGAACGGCTAGGTTTAGTGACACAATCATATATCACGATTCTACCCCGAATCATACAAATTTTCCTAAAAAATATTAAATCGTGCTGTCGTAGCAGTCGGGGAATTTGGTCTGATAGTAGCCTTTTTTTTCAGTTCAAGATGATATCAAGTAGATTTTATGGGTGAAGGAAAGAGATTAAGGAATCGAAAGCCAAAGATTCTTGATTTATATATTATACAGAACATTGTGACATAATGATTCAATATTCACTGTGTAATTTACGCCTTTGTGTGACAATACAATGGATTATTGATTTTTTTACCAACTGTGAATAGATTATTCTCGTCTAGCTATATCACCTATCTGCTCGGTTACCAATTGTTTATGCTGTTGCCATGCAGCATTCTCTGTCGGATCACCGCTTGGTTACCGATTGTTTATACTGTTGCCATGCAGCATTCTTTCTCGGAACGGTTTGTCAATTGTTAATCATTTTATATTATTCATTACGGTAACTCGGTTACCAATTGTTTATGCTGTTGCTTTCCACCATTCTCTCTCGGATCACTGCTTGGTTACCGATTGTTTATACTGTTGCCATGCAGCATTCTTTCTCGGAACGGTTTGTCAATTGTTAATCATTTTATATTATTCATTACGGTAAATAGTTGTTATTTCCCCCCTTTGTATGTATTATGTTGTATGATCAAAAACCTTATTTAAAAATAGGATGAGTTTGATTTTAAAACACAAAGCGCATAGATATGGAGGAGACGGGTTCGTATCGGCGCTTACTTCCCTTATCCCCAAAGTAGCTGGCTTTGTTTCAAACAACAAATCCCTGATTTCCTCCGGAGCTCAAGCTCTCGGGTCCGTGGCAAAAGCAGGCTTAAGAATAAAGGACGCCGTGAAAAAATCCGACGAACTGAAAGAATTACAGCAAATAAGAGAACTGCGAAACAGGAGAATAGAGCAGCAGGTAAAAGAGGCAAAAGGGTTTAAAGTAATTGGATAAAAATGATAGTCGCTCACGCTCCAAAAACCTATTTCGGTTCTGATATCCAAAAATCGTTGGGGGGTCTTCCCGGTTTTCCGTGGGCCAAATACTCAGGGGAGAAGCATCTTCCGGGTCATAATTACACCGGTCCAGGCACTAGGTTAGATCTGCGATTAGACGAAAACGATAAACCCAGACCAGGGGAAGAACCTGTCAATAAAGTTGACGCCGCTGCGCTTAAACACGACATACTATACAGAAACAAAGACATAAACTTCAGACACGAAGCAGACAAACAAATGATAATCGAACTCGAAAATATTCCAAATCCAACATTCAAAGAGAGAATGCAAAGAGCGCTAATCATTAAACTGTTAAAAGCAAAGATGAAATTGGGGATGGGATTGGCGGATGAAATTCATAAAGAATTTAGAAAAAATAAAAACTTTTTAAAAGTTAAAGTGTTTGAAAAAGATGAAATATGGTCAGCCGATTTAATTCATATGCCAGTCGAAAGGGGATTTAAATATTGCTTAACAGTTATAGATTTGTATACGAGATATGCTTGGGTTATCCCTCTAAAAAACAAAACTGGAATATCAGTCAAACACTCATTCGAAACCATAATGAAACAATCTGACAGACGATCCCAAAAGTTATGGGTAGATAAAGGGAGTGAATTTTATAACAAAAATATGAAATCTGTGGGGTTTGAAATTTACAGCACGCATAACGAAGGTAAAGCTGTAGTAATAAAAAGATTTAACAGGAGTCTAAAAAAATAAACTTTTCAAAAAGTTCACGGAATTGAAATCTCAAAAGTGGCTTAAAATATTACCAGAAGTCGTAGATGAATACAATGACAACATACATTCATCGATAGGTGTCACACCAACACAAGCCTCAAAGAATCCAGATATCATAAAGTCAATTAACGCGCAACATAACTACGAAAATGAAATAAAGAATTTAAATGTCAAACCCAAATTTAAAGTCGGAGATCGAGTTCGTATTTTCAAATATAAAAGCAAATTCGAAAAAGGCTATGTTGGTTATTGGACAAACGAGATATTTATCGTAGATAAAGTCAATAGTACATCTCCGCCGACATATGAATTAATCGATCAAGAAAAAGAGCAAATCATAGGTAGGTTTTATCAAAACGAACTTAAAAAAAACCGACTTTTAAAAATGAATGAATTTCTCGATAAATATGGAAACGATACAACCACAAACTTCCAACTTGTGAGATGGGCGAATGAGTTAAACATTTCACCGTTTTATTATTGTATGAGAGATGAAATAAATGATCTCAAAAGTAAAAAAGGCAAATTCTACGCTGTAACAAATATACACACTTCAGATGAAACCGGAGTTCATCACTCTGCTTTATACAAAGACTCTAACTTTTATTTTTTCGACTCTTTTGGATTAGAGCCCACTGAAGAGATAATGAATCTAACTAACCAACCAATCAAATGTTCTACATTCCAAATACAAAAGCCGGGTCAGAAGTTTTGTGGTCAGCTTTCACTCTGGGTTTTATATCAGTTGAGTTTAGGAAAACAGTTTGAAGAAATTGTTATAAATTTAACTCCATAAAAATGGCAAATAAATTTGGTTTAGGTGCTTTACCTTTAGATACTAAAAAAACAAACACTACATTTTCAATCAATAAAATCAAACCATATTTTGTGGATCAAATTGGAGACATTCTTCAGGGAGATATTGATATGAACAATTTTGTTATAACTTATTTAAAGTCTCCGGAAAACGATAATGATGCCGTTCACAAGAAATATTTAATGGATCAAATAAATTCATTTGAAGTAGATAAAGACCATTTAAAAGATCGAATAGCTATTGTGAAAAGATTCTTCAGACGACAATTAAATAATAAAGATTTTATAAATGAAGCTAAATTGAAAGAATTAGATTATATTGATGATAGTAAATTACAACAAGAAGTAACAAGTTTAAAAAGTTTTATTCAACAACAATTAGTCAATGTAGTAGATAAAAATCAATTGCAAAGTTTAAGTTCAAAATTAGTATCTAAATTAGATGACAAGATTATAAAACAAAAAGTAGATCTTAAACAACTAATATCCAATATTAATCCAGGCATAAGTGAAGACAAATTAACCGCATTAGAAAGTAAACTTAGTGATGATAGCGAAATGCAAAAACAAATTGAATCTATTCAACAACAATTACTCAATGTAGTAGATAAAAATCAATTGCAAAATTTAAGGTCATTAATATCTAATTTAGATGATAAGATTACAAAACAAAAAGTAGATCTTAAACAACTAATATCCAACATTAATCCAGGCATAAGTGAAGATAAATTACCACAAGAATTAACTGCTCTGGAAACTAAATTTAAAACTGAATTACAAAACGAACTAAAAAATATTGATGATAGTGAAATTAAAACTTATATTCAACAACAGATACAAAATATTGATGATAGTGAAATTAAAACTTATATTCGACAACAGATAGAAAATATTGATGATAGTGAAATTAAAACTTATATTCAACAACAAATACAAAATATTGATTATAGTGAGATTCAACAACGGATAACTACTATTAATAATGAAGTTTTAAAACAGGAAAGAAATATAACCGCATTAGAAAATAATCTCAAGGAAGAATACATTAAACCCTATTATTTCTATCTTCCATTTTCTAAAGACGATAAAGAAAAATACGAAAAATCGGAGGATGACACTCGAGCATACATTTATAAATTTAAACAATATGGGTTTACAGCAATTACGAAAAAATATATAAATGATAATGGTCATCCTACAAGCTTTTTTGATAGTCTGGGTCATTTAGAGGGGAATGCTCTAATTGAAATTTTTTTCCTATGAAGGTAAAAGTCGATTTACCACTCCATGATCGATTCACTGATTGTAAATCTCTTTTCATTTTTCACTATATCAACAATGGATACTAAAAAATTTAAAGCTTTTTTGATAGTCTGGGTCATTTAGAGGGGAATGCTCTAATTGAAATTTTTTTCCTATGAAGGTAAAAGTCGATTTACCACTCCATGATCGATTCACTGATTGTAAATCTCTTTTCATTTTTCACTATATCAACAATGGATACTAAAAAATTTAAACCTTGGACGGTATTTTTACCTTATAATATTTCGTCAGACCAGTTGTATGTAGATAGCCTTAGAATCTCAATCATATCAGATGATAAAAATGAACGTTATGCATTTGAGTTATTTGATATGATGTTTGAAACACAAACTCCACCATCAGCAAACATTATAAGAAATCCAGAACCACAAGTAGAAAAAACACAGATTTATGAGTTTTTACGAACAACAGACTTTGAATATGTGAAACTATATTTTGTTCGTAATGATCTTTTCGGCTCTGTTGATGTTAATAAAAATCAACAATTTGAAAATTTTTCAATACCAATAGAAAAATTTAATCATCCTATTTTTTCACAGAAATCTCTACTGTAAAAGAATCTAATTTTTTTATTTATCGGTAGTGGAGATCTATTCCCCCCCCCCCCTCAGTCAAAACAAGAAGCATTCTTAGTACAGGTAAAAGTCAATATTGTACAAAACATTAATACACAAAGAGCATTATCGGAAATTCACTTAATTTAACGTCTAAAAATGGAACAAGAAAGCAGACAAAAATACATGATAGACAAACAAAAAGAGTTAAAAATAAAACTAGAACAGTATAATAAAGGTAAGAAAAGATGGAGTAGGGTTGATTCTGTTTTTAAAACACTGAGTGTAGTTCTTACAGTAGGAACGACGATTGCAACGGCCGTAACTGGCGGTTTAATGGTTCCAGTACTCATCCCAACTGTATTGGCTACAATTACTAAGCTAAATTGAAAGAATTAGATTATATTGATGATAGTAAATTACAACAAGAAGTAACAAGTTTAAAAAGTTTTATTCAACAACAATTAGTCAATGTAGTAGATAAAAATCAATTGCAAAGTTTAAGTTCAAAATTAGTATCTAAATTAGATGACAAGATTATAAAACAAAAAGTAGATCTTAAACAACTAATATCCAATATTAATCCAGGCATAAGTGAAGACAAATTAACCGCATTAGAAAGTAAACTTAGTGATGATAGCGAAATGCAAAAACAAATTGAATCTATTCAACAACAATTACTCAATGTAGTAGATAAAAATCAATTGCAAAATTTAAGGTCATTAATATCTAATTTAGATGATAAGATTACAAAACAAAAAGTAGATCTTAAACAACTAATATCCAACATTAATCCAGGCATAAGTGAAGATAAATTACCACAAGAATTAACTGCTCTGGAAACTAAATTTAAAACTGAATTACAAAACGAACTAAAAAATATTGATGATAGTGAAATTAAAACTTATATTCAACAACAGATACAAAATATTGATGATAGTGAAATTAAAACTTATATTCGACAACAGATAGAAAATATTGATGATAGTGAAATTAAAACTTATATTCAACAACAAATACAAAATATTGATTATAGTGAGATTCAACAACGGATAACTACTATTAATAATGAAGTTTTAAAACAGGAAAGAAATATAACCGCATTAGAAAATAATCTCAAGGAAGAATACATTAAACCCTATTATTTCTATCTTCCATTTTCTAAAGACGATAAAGAAAAATACGAAAAATCGGAGGATGACACTCGAGCATACATTTATAAATTTAAACAATATGGGTTTACAGCAATTACGAAAAAATATATAAATGATAATGGTCATCCTACAAGCTTTTTTGATAGTCTGGGTCATTTAGAGGGGAATGCTCTAATTGAAATTTTTTTCCTATGAAGGTAAAAGTCGATTTACCACTCCATGATCGATTCACTGATTGTAAATCTCTTTTCATTTTTCACTATATCAACAATGGATACTAAAAAATTTAAAGCTTTTTTGATAGTCTGGGTCATTTAGAGGGGAATGCTCTAATTGAAATTTTTTTCCTATGAAGGTAAAAGTCGATTTACCACTCCATGATCGATTCACTGATTGTAAATCTCTTTTCATTTTTCACTATATCAACAATGGATACTAAAAAATTTAAACCTTGGACGGTATTTTTACCTTATAATATTTCGTCAGACCAGTTGTATGTAGATAGCCTTAGAATCTCAATCATATCAGATGATAAAAATGAACGTTATGCATTTGAGTTATTTGATATGATGTTTGAAACACAAACTCCACCATCAGCAAACATTATAAGAAATCCAGAACCACAAGTAGAAAAAACACAGATTTATGAGTTTTTACGAACAACAGACTTTGAATATGTGAAACTATATTTTGTTCGTAATGATCTTTTCGGCTCTGTTGATGTTAATAAAAATCAACAATTTGAAAATTTTTCAATACCAATAGAAAAATTTAATCATCCTATTTTTTCACAGAAATCTCTACTGTAAAAGAATCTAATTTTTTTATTTATCGGTAGTGGAGATCTATTCCCCCCCCCCCTCAGTCAAAACAAGAAGCATTCTTAGTACAGGTAAAAGTCAATATTGTACAAAACATTAATACACAAAGAGCATTATCGGAAATTCACTTAATTTAACGTCTAAAAATGGAACAAGAAAGCAGACAAAAATACATGATAGACAAACAAAAAGAGTTAAAAATAAAACTAGAACAGTATAATAAAGGTAAGAAAAGATGGAGTAGGGTTGATTCTGTTTTTAAAACACTGAGTGTAGTTCTTACAGTAGGAACGACGATTGCAACGGCCGTAACTGGCGGTTTAATGGTTCCAGTACTCATCCCAACTGTATTGGCTACAATTACTGCTGTTCAAACTTCATCCTGTGGCTTGATTGCTATAGGGTATACATCCAAACAGAAATCTTATTATAAAAAGAAAGCAGAGGTCCTAAATGCGCATCTTAACAAGTTGTATATTTTTTTCGAAAGATCAAGAGAAGACAAGAACATCAGCGTTGAAGAGTTGGAAGAATTCAATGAATTTTTGGAGAAATTCAATACGGAAATATCAGCGATAAAAGTTAAAAAAAATACTTAAAAGATAGGTTATTAAAAAAAAATATTAAAAAAAATATGAATAACATTGAAATTACAGACGATGAATCATTCATGGAAAACGTGCTATTCACCGATCTTATCAGGGCTATTACTAATAGATTTTCAACTTTTAATGGCCAAATTGAAATAGACGGAAGAATAATCGAGAATGGAATTCGCAAACAATTCATGAAACTTCTTGGTTTCAATGCCAAAACTTTTCAGACCATCTTGTCTAATATGGATGCAAAATCTGACTGCTCGGATTGGTATTTTACAGGTAAAATAATTTTACGCAAAGACAATTTTAGAGAAATAACAAGGTCAAGAGTTGGTAGAGGAACTGAACTACTTAAAAAGATCAATGAATATAAAGGTGAAAATTGTTACATGCCAACAGATGGTAACTGTTTCATCAAATGCGTAAATCACGTTTTGGACAAAGATTTAAGCCGAATTTATCCTGGGTTAATCTGATTCGATTTGGTCTAAAAACCATTTATCCTGCATCAAATCAAATTTGATTATGGTAATCAGAGCATTTATTGTAGCAGCTAATCGAATCGATATACCTTAATCGAGTAAATCAACTTTGGAGCATAATTACTTTTTTAACTTCCGCTTTAGTAATGGCGTCTAAAATGTTTACTATGTTTCTAAGATAGGAATAAATGGTTTAAGACCCTTATATTGTATTATTTTGACGTGTCATCTATACACAATATGACAGAATGTCATTACGATACATTTCAGTCGAGATGTATGTCCAAAAAAGGCAATAGTCTGTCAATAGGGGCATAAAATATTAATATTTATTATTTCTGTTTGGGGTGGGGTGGGGCAGCTAGTAAGCCGCCATCTTGGAAAATATCCAATTTACATTTATCCTGTCGACAAATTCTGATTTGTTTTGTGACGTCACATTGATTAAGGTAATCGAATCAGATTTAAGTGCGTAAAAATGCCTTTAACAAATGCATTTCAAACATTCATTAATAATTTTCCAAAAGCAAAAAGAAAAGGAATAATGACGTGCGCTAGCATTAAAGGGATAGTAAGCTTTATAACGATATCCGAATTTTCCAATAAATAGACAATTAAATATTAACCTAGCGCGATAAAATTTAACAAATTCTTAAACAGAATAAAGTTTTTAGCGATTTTCGGCCGAAATTCACTTTTCATGTAAGCCGCCATTGATGACGTTATGGTTCGTGATTATGCGAGATGATGACGTCACGTCGTAGATAGAAAGGTAAACAAAGCATGGCCGGCATTCAGCCGATCGATTTGAGCCACAAACGCTAGGGTTTACAGGGAAAGACCATCCAATGACAATGACACATAAAAACGAGGATCGCCTGATGAATTCGACCCAATACTACTGAGAATTTTAAACTTTACTGGCGTTGAGTTTCTGAGTGTCGAAAATGTGTTTGTTGTGTAGCGTGAAAAACAGCGGATCAACCTGCATAATATTATGCTTTTCCGGGATTATAAAATAATTCATTGAGACTCTCAGGTTAAAAAAAAAACGCGCGTTTCATCGGGATTATGTCTGCAAAAGTCCATGCAAGAGTAAATCAAGTTTTTCTTGCAACTTTTACAAAGAAATAAGACGAATGAAAATGAAATGACCCAGCCATGCCGCGAGAAAATAACTTGTACCGTCTTGTTTTTTTGTTTCATTAAAATATAAACTGACTTGAAAATCAAGACTACTATAGGAATTATATCAATAGAGGAACTGGACAATCAAGATACAAATAAAGCTGGAAATTTAGAACTGACGGTACAGGTGTAAACAAAAGACGAAGTAAGCCTTTCGACTACCGCTCAACGGCAGGTTTTATCTGACTAGCCTTTCGGCATGATTTGAAGAGGAATCTAAACAAACAAATTCCAGATTTCAAAACATGCTTCATTGGATTTAATTCATCAAAGTAAGAGCTAACTTTCTAAGCAGCCTACCATAACTCAAAGTGAGTTTACCTTCATCATACGGCTGTATTTATTACGCCCTCATTGCCAATCATCGTGTTGACATTTTATTACGACGTGACGTTCTATCTACGACGTGACGTCATGTCACGTGACGCGTCAAGCAAATATGGCGGCCTCCATGATTTGTAATTTATTGCCTTTAGATTGTGATATTAGACGAAATAAAGTAGGAACAACAATAAAAACTTTTGGTACATGTTCATTTTATTCTAGTCTATCACAAATTTACAAAGCTTACTATCCCTTTAATAGTTTAGTAGTTAGTAGCGATGCTTCATTTCAAATTTACACTCCCGAAAATAGAAATTTACGCCCCAGACATGTAAACAGGGAATTAGATTGGGTTTTATATTTACATAAATCGCATTTTTGTCTGATAAGAAGAAATAAAAAAAGTTTAGGTATTAAAGAAATAGAAGATAATTATGCACCGGTATGGAAAACATGTAGAGATGATAATGCTGTAACACAAGTATCGCGCTTGAAACTAAACGTATTTCCAAATATGAGTGATGATACTTTATTCGCTTGGGATTGTGAAACATATTCAGACAGTGAAACGCGTAAAGCAATTCCCTATTCCTGTACGTTGATTAATTTGGAAAAACTAAGAAAAAAGTTAGATATGTTTCCTAATCCCACTGATAATATTCCAGAAGTGTTTTATAATAAACTGATGAATATAGTAGAAATATTTGTAGGTACAGATTGCATAGATCAAATGTTGAAATATTTAGGTAAATATGATAGAAAGAGATTGATATTGATTTCTCACAACGGTAGCAGTTTTGATAACTGGATCATGATTAAAAACGTAAAAAAACTAACGCAATGTCCACTGATAACAGCAAGAGGAATTCTATCTTTACCTTTGTCTAATCCATACAACAGTGAAGATTTACAGAAAAAATGGAAACGACAGAAAGATATAAAAGGAAACTCCAATTATTTACAACATATTAATTTCACATGTTCCTATCAACACCAAGCATCTAGTTTAGCAACATGGGGAAAGTCGTCTAATCTACCGATGAATTTGAGAAAGATTGCTGATGTAGACATTGCTTAATACACGAAAGATAACTGGGAAGTTTTAAGACACGAATGGGAACCTTACGCAAAGCGAGATACCCTATGTCTCGGAGCGTGCTTGATAAAATACAATAAAGTTATGAAAGACGTTGTATTCCCAAACGTTTCTAACAATCTAATGGTTCCATCTTTATCTTTAAAGGGTTGATATTATCTCTATCATTACGATAAGGAAATGGTTAAAGAATCTTGGTATGAAACTACTAGAATGGTTCCGAAACACACTGAAAAGCAAAACATAGAAAAAGTTAAGTCGCACACTAACCCTTTCATAAGACATTTTATTAAAGGAGGAAGAGTTTCTGCAAATAGAAAATCATTTACCACGGATAAAATCAATGAAATTTGTGATGCATTAAAGGAATACACAGAACTCGAAAGCGACAACATAATCGATTTATTCAAAGTGTATAGTAAAAGTGAAAAAGATAAAACAGAGATTAATTCAAAACTTAAACATATTACATGCTCTAGACTAATGGCATTTGATGCTAACGGTTTATAGTTTCTACCAGAAGAAAATAAAAAATTTGTCAAGCTCTTTAATGAACAGAAATTCAGACCTAGAACTGCTATTTTAAAAGTTTGGTTTGAGTATCCCAAAAGAATGTTTTTCCAACCCATACCAGATAAAGATAAAATCAGTTTTACGAACAAAGAAGATAAAAAGGAAACTGGCCCTAAAATCAGATTTAGAAATGGTTTCTGTTATGACGTTTTGACATCGGTCGACATTCAGGAAATAGTAAAAGCTGGTGGACGAATTAATAGAATATTAGATGGTATAGTATACGAAGAAAATTTTAAAACTCCTCCCTATAGAGACTACATTTTAATTTTGAGAGATTTAAGAAATCAATTCAAAAGGGATGGTAATATCGTTGGTAGTAATTGCATGAAATTATTAGGTAATGCTCTATATGGCAAATCTATTCAGAAGGATATATCTCCATCCAGGCATCTATGGAGTGACGAAACTTTAAAGGCCAACTTCGATTCACACGTCAAAAAATATGAAAAAATAAACGAGAGTCAATACATCGTTGAGATAGAAGAAGAAGAAAAAGAAATAGCAGAAACTAACTCTTCTACACGACTAGTCATTTTGGGTCGTTCGTTTTATCTCACAGCAAGAAAATAATGAATAATTTTATTCACGTAATAGATGGTTTTTATAAACCAGAAATATACTATACCGACACTGATAGTTTATACATTTCATCTAGCAATTGGGATAAATTGAACGATGCTGGATTAGTATCTGAAAATGAGTATTGTAAAGGAAAGAATGATTATGGTGATGGTGGAATCATATTCGGTTTGTATTTAGCACCAAAAGTTAAATACAATATTATCTTAACTTCCGACGGTGTTTTAAAAGAAATGAAAACGTCGTTTAAGGGTTATTCTAATATATCTGTCGACGATTACATTCAGTTAGCTAGTGGACATGATATATCAAATGAATTTAAAGAAAAATGGGAAAAAAGTTTCACAAATGGAGTAGTTATTCCAAGGGATGATGATAAACAAAAGAAAGTTTTTAGACATTATTTGAATCTTGTGAAGAGAAAGCCACCAAACAGTGAAGGAATCATGTATCCTTATGGTGATAAAGATGAATTGAGTTTGGATGAAAATTATGAATTTGATGATTTTGATTATCTAACTATTCAAGAAGAGAATGAAGAGTTAAAGTTGAATTACAATTTCTTCATTTCCAAAATCAATGAACCTATTTTTACCATCTCTGATTTCCAGATTTATGTCTTTGATCATAAAGGAATTAAGTGGTAAATACGTAGTTTGAAATGGTTTCTCTATAATTCTATAGCCAATAGGTACAGTGAATGTTGGAAGACTGTAAATGATCTGACGTTTGTATTTATTGAAAAATCCACCGCTTATTAAATTACAGTGAATATTAATGACGTCTATATCATTCTCGATATTAGCTTTATGTGGGGCTAAAGTGGATTGAGTGTATACTCGTTTATCAAATCCTAGTAACGTATTCAATGAATTTTCTACGTTGAAATCAACTTGACAATTATTTCTTAATATCAGTTTTATTTTGTTCAGATTCAAATTGAATTCAATATTGTTTTTACCATTGACGCTTCCTGCATATTCAGATAGGTATTCGTTTATGGCTATGTATTCATAGCTTCCTGGTAGTAAACTTATGGTTTTGAATGTAGCTCCCTTATCCGTTGTTATTTTCATTTGGTTGTTTTTCTCGTTGATGTTTCTAATGGAATTGTAAACTGAGAAATACTTTAATCCCATTTCATATTCTTGATTGCGATCGAGTTCGTACTCATAATCTAAAGACAATTTAATATCTGATTTATTTGAGGTGATGACGTTCTTTATTTGACATTTTTAATCACGTTTTTATAATCATTTTTATCAATGATCTTTTTCTCGAGGAGTCTTTTTAATATACAATTTACTTCATTATATTGTCTGTCTGATCGATGACCTTCTTTGATGGCTGCTAATATTATTTGCAATCTATTAAGTAGTTCCCCATTATCGTCTGGTAGAAAAATTACACCATCTCCTGTATGTCCCAAAAAGTCATCGATTTCTTCTATAATATCATCACTGTAGTTCTCATCACTGTCATCAGTGTTATCATCTAATTCTTTTTCCAATTTTTTTAATCTTAAAGTTTTTGGTCCTCCTGTCCTTGTCGATGTAAGAATTTCCACGTATGAATTTTAATCTTTGAAATTATAATCTTTATCATACCCATTCAAAAGATTAATCATACCGGGTGTTAAATCATTTATACCGTCTATTCTGTCAATCTTAAATGTTGGGTTGAGTTGATTGAAACCGTTAAGTTGAGTTGATTAAAACCGTTAAGAATCAATCCATCCTGATCAATTGTTGGCTTTATTGTTTTGGGTAGGGTTGGATTTGGATTTGAAAAATAACGTTTTATATCATCTAATGTCCTGATTACGATTCCATCATCTTCAATGGGATATTCTATTTGTGGAGGAGATGGTGGTTGTTGAATTTGTTGTTTAGGAGCTGTTGTTGAATTTGTTGTTTAGGAGCTTCTAATTTATTCTTGATATCCTCTTGACTTTTTAATATTGGTTTAAATAAAGTTTGTAGATTTTCCCTTAATCCAAGTTGTTGTAATCTGTTATTTTCAACTTGTGACTTTACTTTATTCTTAGCTTTGATATATTGTTTATTTCTTTTTATAACATAATTCCAATCAGCCATTTCTTTTAATATAATTTAACAGATATCTTTCATAACCCTTTCACCCGCAGGTTTCCTGGTGTTAACAAATACGTATCCATGATCGTCTGCAAACCTTTTTAAATGCATCCCTGTCCATTCCGTGATTAATTGACTGAATGATTTGAGATAAATCTCTGTTGTTTAATTCGAACAATAAAAAGCAATTTGCATTCTTTCTGATAAACATTGCATCCATTCCGTAAAAGGATTGGGATTGGTAAATACAGTGATAATTGTGATGTTTTCCTTTCGTGAAGAATTCTTGTTGAACAGTTTGACTTCTCTGTGCAACACAATCGTCAAAGACTATCAAGTTCTTTCGTTTGATATCAATTTGAGACAAGTCCAGATCATTTACATTTTTTGTCAGAAACACTTTTATGTCAGTTGGATTGAAAGATGGATTCTTTTCTTTTATGAAGTTCTCTAAGATATCTTTTATTTCCATCTCATCGTTGTCCTCGTAATACTGAAAAATGTCTTGAACGTCTTCCTTCGGTAAATATTCTAAGGATTTGAGGAATTGATAATACGATTGATCTGGTGTTGTTGTGTAGATATATAGAGAATCAAAATCTAAAAAGCTTGGTGTTGTCAACATGTTAAAAGTAAGATGAGTTTTTCCACAACCCGAGCTTCCGCAAATGCACATGAGCATTGGGTTATTAGGAAATATTTCTGAATGTTTGAATTTCCTTCCCATTTTTATTGCTATTTTATCTTTTGGGCCCAAAGATCACTCCATCTCCTTTATACTTTGAAAGAAATATTCCCTCTCCTGAGTGTATGTCTTTAAAAACTATAGCATTACCTTTGTGTTTGACTTTCATTTCTCCAGTGTCAATCATGTCTATTAGATTACTTAATCCTTGTTTGACGGTTTTCTTGGTTTCTTCGCTAAATCGATTTCCGAATTCTTTAACTGTGCCTAATATGTCTGTATTTCACTTTTTTCAGCTTCGACCGCTTTCTTGGCATTGACTGCTGATGCTATACCAGCAGCTCCGCCAGCAGTGGCACCGGCTGCGGCCAAACCTGCGAAGATTAAGGGGAGGAACGGTAAAAATCCACCTTTCTTTGCCGAGGCGTCAATTTCTTCCAAGTCTATATCATCTCTAATCTTACAATATTTGTATTTGTCAATAAGTTTTTTAGTTATGCTGATTTTGTTACCATTGTACTTTATTGTAGTCGGCGACTCCGTTTCGATAGCTTCTATAATTCTTTTTACTAAAGTTTCTGGATTCAGTTTTAAGAGTAATTTGTATGCATTCATTCTATACGTATCATTCGTCTGTCGGATATTTTGATTAAATGTTTTGCTTCTTCCAACAGTAAACTATTACCGGTTACATCTCCTTGTGTTTTTTCGATATGGATATTTATACTTACTCCTGTTTTGAAAAGATCTTCTTGATGAGCTGATAGATCAAAACAGAAGATTGGGTGATTAATTGCAAAATCTACATAATCAAACTGAGGTGTATTTCCAAATAATTCACACATATTTTTATAGTTTCTATACAGTTCATTATAATCCTTAGCGGATGGATTAATTGTTAAAGGATGGTTAGGGTAATTATCGTTGTTTAATCTTACTTGAACTTTACGTATTATAGGATCTTGAGTTTGGTTCATTGCCACTCTAAAGATATTATTGTTATTCGTTTGAGAATCTGGTAAGTTCTTGAAACTAACCATTAAATATCTTGCTGGTTTAGTGGTGTTGGTGATTGGCCACGTAGTGGATTCTCCAGTTAAAGTCATGCTACCTACAGTGTTGCGATGAAGAAAAGCTATTTCAATGTCTTTAGTTAACGAGTTAAATATTCTCGTTTCTACTTCAATTGATGGTGTTATTACGGGTATGAAAAGTTGGAGATTTGTTATTTCTAATTTTGCATTTGAATGAGTTACCGGCGGCACTAAACCGTGACATGGCGCTACGCGACAACTCGGTTATGCCGATAGAGGGCGCTGTCGTTCCCGGTTCATTTCGAGTGCGTCTGCTACAGTTTTTGGTGAAATAGAAACTAGGAATTCAGGAATTTGGATAGCGACAATGGATCAAATGAGTATTAGTGATATCAGGAATGAATTAAAGAAATATGGAGCAAAGTTGTCAGGGCGTAAAAAGGATTTGGTAGAGAGGTAAATATCTTTAAAGTTTGTCGATTCGACGGCCATTTTTCAGACGATAAATTTTCACACTGAGTGCGACTGACAGTGACACTTGTCTTCCCTGGTAAATCGAATTCTACTGACTATTTTGATCAAAATAGTACTGTTAGTCTAGTAGAAAGTCTTTGCGTTGCAGTAGATATAAACATAAACGTGCATTACCACTTTGAAAATTGTTTTTTGGCCCTTGATTGAGGACAGCCAAAATATGTTTTAGGCCTAATTCTGATTCAGTGTAAATAGGAGTAGAGAAACAAAACCTTATATTTTAATCTACTAAGGTGTAACTGTAAGGCTATCACTGCGTATCACTACTGTTAGAAAGCTGATATTGACATTAAAATTAACTAAATTTTCGATTTGTCAATGAATTTACTTAACATAACTGCGACTTTAGTAGTAGGCCTATCTATACTAGTCTATTCTATACTCACTATAGATAGATAGTAGAGTAGACTACTCTCTGACCACAATGAGTTCAGAATCGCATTTTGCCTATTATTTTATTATGAATTGAAATATTAACTTCAAAATAGTTCTGAGAGTCTTAGATTGTGTTTGGGTTGATGAAAATGACAACTATTGAAAAAATATTTTTTTGGAAATATGATTTTACAGAAGGAAAATTTCAGTCCAAAATGTGGGTCATTTTTGCATGAAATTCCTAGGAGGGAAGTGTATTTATTTCATATTGAAAATTTTAAAAACTTATATTTTCATGGACCCAAATGTGTTCTAAGACACATGGCATGACGTTATCAAAAATATTTTGAATATTTGTGATGTGAGAGAAAAAATTCAATTCAGGCCTCAATGTGGTCAGAGAGTAGGTCTATATAGCCTTGTCTTAAAATCTCAGATGTAAGCTAAGGCTTTTCGATTAGAATACTATTGAAGTAACTGTGATAAATTTTGTTTAAATTAAAAATGTAAGCCAAATTCTATTGCAACATGGTGGAAATACTTTGAAGATAATGTTTCTTACAAATTTATTGGATTGATTGTGACTTGAGGAACTGTAGTATTAGTATCATAGTTATAATAGTAAATTAATTCCATTTTTTTAGGCTGACGTTTTACAGAGCAAATGGTGCAAAGCATGGTCAGTCTGATACAGTTGGAGAGTACCACATGGATCTGCCAGATTATTCAGATTTTAAAGACCTCTATGGTGATTTACAAGAAAAAATGCCTTCAATCAAGCAAGAGAGGATCTTGGAGTATTTGGCATTGTTTGGCAGGCAATGGGATAATAAATTGAAAGATCTCTATGATGAAAGGTAAGTGTTATTTGGAAATAATTTTCTGATGTCAATTAAATTTTTTCTTTTATAAATTGTCTTTTGACATGTGTATAGGTTTGAATTTATGATGTACCACTAGTACCAGTATGTCTGAGGTTTTGATATTAATCATCTGCACATTGATTGTTCATAAGTTACTTTTTCTCCACAGATTTATACAATATGTGAGGATTCACGCTGCCTCAGATGTTTATTTCACTGCCTGTGTTTGGGCTGAGATGCGGAAGAATACTTCATACAGGGTGGATGTGTGTTTGGAACCATCTGGTGTTGTTCTGGAAGCACAGTGTGAGTGTGGTGCTGGACAAGGTCCCACAGCACACTGTAAACATGTGGTGGCCTTGTTGTATGGTTTGACACAGTTTTGCATCTTGGGGAAATTGGTCACAGAACAGTCATGTACACAAGTAAGTATTTTAAAATTTTGCAAGAATTATGATTGGCATGGACTTTTATCCCCATAAATACTACTAATTTTAAATTGCACAATCTACAATTACTGATCTGTTTTAGTTCATTATAAATTATTTTAATGTTCGTAAGGAAATTTTTTATGATGTACATTTGATCGACAGTGAAATTATCATAAGACCTAGTCCACTGGCACTCATGTACAAATGTAAACATTTCTGAGGTACCCTGTATACACTGAACAACCAACAGAGTAAATCCCAGCTTTAGAAAGTGTCTTCCTTACTATTATTACTGAAATATGCCAGCAGCTAAGAAAAAAGGTCTGGTATTTACCACAATTTACTTTGATTATATTTCCAGACACTTCAAATGTTTCACAGACCAAAGGCATACAAAGGTAGTCCGTTAAAATGTAAGACACTACAATATATCAGAGGACAGAAAGCCATTGATTTTGATCCCCGACCTTCCAAATATCAGTGTCTGAGTGGCAAAATGGATCGTGTCCAGAACATATGTTTGAATCATAGGGTGAGTTGCAAATTGTCAAATAATCAAAATGTGCATAAAATTAGATTTGTCCTAAACAACAACAACATTGTTCATGGTCACTTGTTAAATTTTGACACATCATTTGAGGTCATAATATCTTTTTACATCATATTATTAGAATATGACAAGCCAGAATGGTGTATTTTAGGTTCTGCTATCAAACAAGAAGAGCGCTGTTAAAACCCAAAGGAAATGCTTAAATGATAGTTGAAAATGGTTCATGGTAATTTTTGTCGACCAGTACACCTGTTGTTATGTAAATATCCCTTTTATTATTTCAGATGACAAACATGCCAGTTATGCAACTTTTTAAACCAGCAAATCCAGTTGCATTAACTGTGGATCATGACTATGATGTTGGGCAAGACACTGACCTATTTCTTAAAAGAGAAAAGGTAAGATAAAATCCAATTCACCATTGGTTATATGCATGCAGATATGAATTGGTACGTTTTGTGTCTAAGGCAGGTTTCAAGTAAAAACGATATTTTTTGACTCTTCAATAATAGTGGTTGTCAATGCTACCACGCACAAACAAGTATATATATATAAAACATAGAAACCCTAAACTAAAAACATACGGAACAAATAACTGACAGATCAGACAGTAACCATTTCAATTTCAAAATCTAATTTTAAAATTGCTGGCAAATTAACACTATTTGGTTTTTTGGTCTGAAATTTCTAGTGAAGATGTCAAATTACTATATTGTGATGGGTGTGTAATATCAAAATTATAGCTCCCATACATTTTCCATAATATCATATTAAAGTGTGTTGCCACTTTTTTAGGCCCACCCGATATAAGTTGAATTTGAAATGGTTACTGTCTGATCTGTCAGTTATTTGTTCCGTATGTTTTTAGTTTAGGGTTTCTATGTTTTAGATATCTAGTATCACAAGCGAGGAGTTGATAGAAACAGAAAAGGCAACTCAGGCACAGTCAACATCAAAAAGGTGGCAGGAGGAACGCCAAAAGAGAATTACGTCATCAAATTTTGGAAGAGTATGTAAGGCGGTGAGAACTAATTTGAACCAACTTGCTAGATCATTTACACAGAGTAAAACTATTAACACTGCTGCTATTTTGCACGGGAAGAAGTATGAACGTGTAGCTTTGGAAGAGTTTGGAAAAAAAATTGGGGGGAAGATTTCTGCTTGTGGATTATTTGTTTCCAAGTTGTATCCCTTTCTGGCTGCATCACCTGATGCTATGCTTGAGCAGACAACGCCCGTAGAGGTTAAGTGTCCATATGTTAGCAGAAACCAGACTATCAGCTCTGTTACTGTACCATACCTTGTTCAATCAGATGATGGTCTTGCATTAGACACAAAGCATGATTATTATTACCAGGTGCAGGGACAAATCATGTGCACTGGTGCACAAGAGTGCATGTTTGTTGTATATACACTGAAAGACTTGAAATACATCTTGATTAAGAAAGACACAGATTTTATAGATATTATGACTAAGAAATTAATCACGTTTTATGAAGAACATTTTAAAAAAGTAATTATTGACAAACAAATGTACAATGATTATAGTCACTTATTTTAATCACGATTTTTCACAATCTAGTATCAAATGTGGATCAAAGGGATTGTCAGTAAGTATTGGCGACTCGGATAGCATCAGTTTGCACCATTTCCATTTTCGTTCTGAAGTCTGGTTCTAACAAACCCACTAATATGTGTTTTATGACCTCACTAGATGGATATCAGTAGGAGCTTCTGGTATCTACCATAACACGCAGTGTTCTTAGTGTAATTGAAAGAACCAGACATCAAGATGAAAATTGGAATGGCAGAAATTGATCAGTGTACCCGATGCACATACAAAATTTACTTACACCCTTTCAAATGGATTGGTCAGAGGTTTTGTAACCTTTTTGTGTGCATCAGGGATATTTCCGACTTCTATTTCAGCCATTCAAACTTTCCACCTGATGCCTGTGGTTCCTGTTATTCCAGAAAAACTTAACCAGATATGACGTCAACTGTAAGATGTTAAGTGACTGGGGTGATTGCGTACAAGGTGATATATCTTATATCACATGTCATAACGTAATAACTCTATGTGTAACGCCCTGTACTCAATCATCCTAGTCTCAAACGACTCATTCCGTGCGTCATATCCGGTTTTGTTTTTCTGGATACCATGAAAAGTTTGAATGGATTAAATAAAAGTTGGAAGTGTCCCTGATACACAAAACAAGACTAGAAAACCTCTTACCAATCCCTTGAAAGATGCTTTCTTTCGTTTTCATTTATTCTCATATATATATTTGATTATTGGACCACTAATATTTATATATCAATCGAAAGTAGAGATGTTCTAATGAAACACCAGATTGTCTCTCAAGTCCTTAATGAACTTGTAAATAGGCTAATTATGAAGGGGTTTTCCTCAGCAGTACCCTGCTAAGAATGACGTCATTTTATTGGTTATAACTTACAATTATTTTCAGAAAGTTACTCCAGTATTTTGGTTTTTCATTTTTTATCTCAAGCATCAGGAAAGAATATTTATGTGCATTACTTATTATTTTTGGGCTCAGATTGTAGATAATCATTATTTTTGTTAACTATATAGAATGAAAGAAACCAACAAGAAATTAGGTATTTCGTTAGTTTTTGCCAAAAAATTAGGAAAAAGTAGAAAAATGTGTCTCTGTTGCTACAAGATTTCTCAGCCATTTTTTATTGGAAAATTACGGTCTTGGTCTTGATAGAAAGCTTATTCAATAAGGAAGAAACGTACAGAGAGTTTTTTCGAAAATTCTAATTAGTTTGGCCCCTGGAAAATGTTTGCCGTACCTACAAGTAAATTTTTGTATTTCCCTGGTAACCACCAAAATAATAAAAAAAAAATTGGAAAATCGCTCAGTACGTTTCTCGGCAATGTAATTGTCTACATTTATGACAAGTTTGATGTAGATTGATCCATTCACATTTTTTTAAACTTGTATCAAAGGTTTGAAATGTCCAATTTTTATGACATGTTTGAAAGGGTTGTTAGCATGAAATAAACCTTAAACTATTGAGAAGGACCCCAAATCATCAACAAATGCACAACAAGACTCAAGAAATCATTATTTCATATACTTATTCCATTTTTTCATAACGTGAAATAGCCGAAGTAACACCCTTAAAGGGATTGCAAGGAGGATTTCTAGCCTTTTTGTGTGTATCGAGGACACTTCCTCAAGCTTTCCGCCCGATTCCTGTGGTTCCCGTTATTCCAGAAAAACAAAACCGGATATGACCATAAAAAAATTCTAAAAAAGGCGTTATAAAAACTTGTTGTTACAACGATATGATGTTATTAGATAAATGTTATTACAACGATATATTGCTGTAATAACATTTATCTAATAACATCATATCGTTCTAACAACAAGTTTTTATAACGCCTTTTTTAGAATTTTTTTATGCGTCATATCCGGTTTTGTTTTTTCTGGAATAACGGGAACCACAGGAATCGGGCGGAAAGCTTGAATGTCTCAAATAGAAGTTGAGAGTGTCCCCGATACACACAAAAAGGCTAGAAAACCTCCTTACAATCCCTTTAATGTAATCTAACATTGTTTTTAAGGCAAGCATGTTTTGGTAAAGCAAATTTCAACCAATCAAAAAATGGCACACCTGTCTATTAAGAACTATGCATTGTGGGAAAAAGCAACTCTTAAAGTAATACAAACAAACTCACTTTGCGTTTCCTTCTCCAAAACACCTTATAAACCTTGTCACACTGGGCCAAAAAAAGGGAAACTGTAATTTAATTTTAATTAGATTGAGCTGTTATTTAATGTTCTATTGTGATTATTTCTATTTTGTCACAAATCTTAGATTGAGTAAATTGATTTGCTTTGAGATAAGATTTTATAAGCCATATTGATCCATGACAAACTAGATTATGAAAAAATAAATGCCAAAGGCGTAACTATTAAATGTTGTTGTGTATTTGTTACACTAAATAGGGCACGTGTAGGGTTTGCAGCATTCCCGGATATCTCATTCCCGGGAACGGGAATGAAATTTATGCTATTCCCGGGATTCCCGGGAATCCCGGGAATCAATTTCAACATATAAGAGCTAGTCAAACTAGCAACCGTTACAAAAATATAGGACATAATAGCTAAAGCTATCTATGTAGTTTCATATCAAATTTTATTTTCATATAATTCGCAATATTTAAGAACAACTTTTGAACCCAAAATACCTCTATGCAAATAGGTTTTAGTATTGATTAGTGGCGGTGGAAGTGGATTATGTTATCGACGATGATTTCACCCCTATAGGCGAGTGCAAAATTGCCTGCAACAGAAAACCTTATTCCACTGCGACTGATTACGGATTGATTGACTTCAGAGCATTATGTATGAATTCCAGATTCGGTGTCATAGTCTTTATCTGCTCAAATGACCTAAATTCCCAAATGAAAGTTGTAATACATGTATTCTCTTTCTGACATTACTTGAGTTCCTCGTCGATAGTTTTTATAAGATTTTTTTCCAAAGAAATTTCAACAGTTGTCTCGGGTATCACCATCACCACTGTGGTCAGGGGCGGATTAGGGCTCTGAGGCTTGGATGGAGGAAACTTTGGTGATTTGTATCCCTCCAGGTGACAGAATTTACCACTGTCAATGGTGAAATAAACGTGAAAAATATCTGTGTTCCCATTCCCGGGAATGGAATGCTGTTCCCGGGAATGAGTACTCACCAGAAACTCCGGGAATCCCGGGAATTCCCGGGAACGGGAATCCCGGGTACAAACCCTAGGCACGTGGCTTATTAATACTGTAGGGTAAACTGTTTAATTTAGTGTAGACAAGACTTCGTGGTTCGTGGACCTGCAAGTTGATGCCAAAGCTGTGAAATTATCAACACCTGTGGAAGAGAATACAATATTGAGATTTTAGGTTTTATTAAATGACTAGGCAAAAACGAAAGCAACGTCCGGTTTAAGAGTTACTTTTGTAATATAACATACTAACAGTAAAATAAACTTAAATAGATGACACAATGGCTTATTATGCTTATTTAACCACGGTTGGGACTAGCGGATGCACGCTATGACGTCACACATTGCCATGTGCTTAGAGCGTGGATTCGAGAGAAAATCCCTAAAGACGCTTATTAGCCATTGTTGGCTTAAAATACACATCACATGTTAAGAACAAATGACTAATGGCTTAACTTATACAAATTACAAACTAATAATACTGATAAATACCTGTGGAAGAGAATACAATATTGAGATTTTAGGTTTTATTAAATGACTAGGCAAAAACGAAAGCAACGTCCGGTTTAAGAGTTATTTCCCCTTCGGTCACTTCGTCCATAACGACGACCTCACATACAACTTCGTCCCAACTAGGCCTACCACATTGGACAAAAAGGTACCCCCTTATCTCTACGTCACACTCTCCCCCACAAACTAAAATGTCGTCCCGACATTAGGAAAGTTTACATAATACAAATTTTAAACCAAAACAATCGAATAAAAGGTGCGGATTATACACAGACATATACGGTATATAACCTTACGAACATCACTTGGCCTACCTAAGCGAATTCACACAATTAAACATAAAATACCCTGAATTTAGGTCTAGAGTTATATAAAGAACATATATTGAGGTCTAACCTCAAGGTCATGATTAACATTACTCGCTGATACTAATCGGCACATTAGAGCTACCGTTAATATAAATGATCCAGGCGATCAAGCTGGACGAATTATATGCTTAGACTGAATCTAATCAATTAATATCATGTTAATTTAAGTATAAGAGTATACTTGACGTTTTTATGTTTTTAAATAACCATATTAACCCTATACAGTGGTAATCAAAATAATTCAGTACATAGTATCTAAAAATAATACTGACTTTGATTATTGTTATGCATAAACCAAACTTTACTTTCATTCTGACCAAGAGTGTTATAAGTCAAGCGCTTTGGAGGTTGACGTTTACGTCGAGAAGAATGTGCTCTCTCGCCATCTGAAGTTCCATCAACATCTGATGATAAATCTTCTAGAGTCGCATCATCAATAACATTTCTCGTATTACCATGTTCGCTTTCAATAGGACTTTCAATATCACGAGGTGTACCAGGGAAACTAGTTGTTTGAGGAACAAATAGGTCTGCTGCTGGATTCAATTCCTTGCGATTGCGTTCATTACGAACAATTATAAAATTCTCACTTGATGTCTCACTTGATGAAGTTTCAGATTGGACGGATCCGCTGGCAGGTGCAGGTGAAATAACAGGCCTTTGACGCACTCGCTTGACAGGATCTTTGGGTTCCTCTATTGGTAACTCGTTACATTGTAGCAATAAATTCCGATGTAGACGACGAATTTTCCCATGATGACTTTCAGGTTTGACTTCATACACTGGAGATGTATCATCCATACGTCTCACCACAATGTGAACGTCCTTTTCCCAATAGCTTCTCAGTTTTCCAGGACCACCTCTTTCACTCAGATTTCTAACTAATACACGGTCTCCTGGCAGAAGAACCGCACTTTGGGGTTTGGTATCTCTTCTGGCTTTAGCTCTGGCACTGGCTTTTCTTGCAGAACTGGTAGCTTTACTATATGCCTCCCTCATACACTCAGACCACCTAGAAACGTAGTCTTTATAACTTGGATATTTCTCAGGCTCATCTAAACCAAACATCAGATCAACTGGTAGACGCGGCCGACGACCAAATAATAGAAAATGTGGCGATGATTTTTCCAGTCCGCCTTAACATCATCAGGGAGTGTTCTGAGCATTGACAAGATAGTACGATTTAGTCGCTCCACTTGACCATTTCCTTCGGGGTGGTACGGGGTCGTTCTAGAGTGCTTGATATTACAGTATTTCTGAAGTCTACTGAAGAAATCATTCTCAAACTCTCTCCCCATGTCATGGTGGATCTTTTCTGGATACCCAAATTTTAATACATAATCATTGAAGATCTTGTCGGCGGCTGTACGACCAGCAGGGCCCCGTTCCACTAAAGTGCGTAAGTTTACGCAAAAGAATTTGACTTACGCACATCTTACGTGAAATCTTACGCCTGTTTCACTAAGCAACTTACGAAGTTCTTAGCTACGCAAGTTATCACGCGCGTAATCGACAACATTGTTTTGACGAATTTACCTCTTTATTTCATCAAAAAACAGAAAAGAAATATGTATTAGAACACATTCGAGTCCTACAAACACTTTAAAACAGTCTTTAGTGCTGAAAATTTACGACTTCATCCTCAAAATGGCGGTATGATTTTCGAAGCGTGAAATGACGTCAACATGACATTTACGACGTCATCGTAACTAATGTTTGACTGTCGGAAAACTGAAAGCTCAAAATGACAAAAATAGGGCAAATAATACAGAAAAAACATGAAAAACATTCAAAGTTTTAATATTTATGAGTTCACAAAACAAAAAAAGCAGAGTTTCATTTATTTTCAAGCATTTCTTGGTCTAAGAAAAAAGTTACGACAGGGTGTAGCTGTCTTAAGTTACGCAAAAACTTACGAAAATTTCTTGACGTAAGAATCTTAGTGAAACGCAAATTTGGGGATTTTTCTTACGTAAGTCAAACTTAAGACAATTTTGGACTTAAGAAGTTTAGTGGAACGGGGCCCAGATGTCCCATATCGTTATGGAGCTGCTGCAAAACAATCCCTCTGTATTTGAATGGTAATACAAGTTGGTGTATCTTTTGCGATTCAAGTGTAGACTTGACACGTTTAAGTAATCCATCATGGTCAATAATCAAGGACGAAAATTCATGAAGCAATCGAGTGGATTCTACTGGACAAGACTTCCTCTCAGCAGACGTAGGCTTACGACCACTCTTTACGAGCTCCTTAACAAAGGATATACCAGGATCCTTGTCTTGTTCGGAACCAATCTCACCTTTGCTGAATACTTGACGTCCGCTTAGATTTCCACTTTCGGATTGATCACCATAAACTCTGTTACACCATATTAAATTTCTATCCGCTTGTAATGTCAATGAATCTACCATGGTAGATAATACATCTTTTTCGACAATCTGCGTACAAGCACTTTTATACTGTTCAAAATCAAGAGACATTCTGCTTAAACCATCAGCATCACTGTTTAGTCTACCAGGTTTATATTTTACAGTAAAGTTAAAGTCGGAAAGTTCTGAAATCCATCTCATACGCGTAGCATCTAATCTAGGAGTGTTCATGACATAGCTAAGAGGACTGTTATCGCTATATACGATAAAATTGGGACAGTAATATAAGTAGTCACGAAATCGATCGGTAATTGCCCATTTCATCGCCAGGAACTCCAATTTTCCCGAATGTAAATGGTAGTTTTTTTCTGCCGGTGTCAAGGTGCGAGAGGCGTAGGCAACTACGTGCGGTTTTCCGTCTTCACCATCCTGGTATAAAATGGCACCCAAACCATCAGCACAGGCATCTACATGCAACGAAAAGGGTTTATTGAAACAGGGATATGCCATTACAGGTGGAGAAACCAAAAAATTAATCAACTCGTCTAAACTCTTTCGATGCTCATCAGTCCAATGGATCTTCTGGTTTGATGATACTTGACCTCCTTTAACTTTCTTTTTGGGTTGATTTCCAGAACCGACGGTTAATAAATTGTAGAGTGGTTTTGCTCTTCTAGAGAAGTCAGGTATGTAACGACGATAGTAACTGATGAATCCTAATAGTTTCCGAACATCACCGACACATTGAGGAAGTCGATCCTTTAACGCAAAAACGGCAACTTTGTCATTGGGGTCAATTGTATAGCCGCTTGAAGTTACAAGATGTCCCAAATATCTAACCTCATGTCGAAACATAACACATTTTCCAGGTTTAAGTTTCACCCCGCTGGATCTCAGTCGATCAAACACTTGTGATAAATGATTAAGATGTTCAGAAAAAGTCTTACTGTACACTAATACATCGTCAATATATGGGAGACAAAACTCATCGCGAATACCCTCTAAGCAGTCATTCATAAATGCCTGAAACGCCGCGGGTGCGCCAGAAAGTCCGAAAGGAATACGTTCCCATGAATAATGCCCCCAAGGAGTTACAAATGCTGTATACGGTTTACTTCCATCAGTCATTACACCTTGGTGATACGCCTTCCCTTGGTCACACAAAGAAAAGTACTGACTTCCTCCAAGACCATCGAGTGCATCTTGTATCCTTGGTAGAGGACTGCTGGCTACTACTGACTTTTGGTTAATCTTCCGATAGTCGACGCATAACCTTAGATCTCCATTTTTCTTGCGTACGCAAACCAATGGACTCGAATACACTGTAAAAACTGGGTGTAATTATGCACCCAAAACCGTGTAGAGTTAACACATTTATTAGTGTATTCTCATTTTTACACATTTTAAAGTGTAATTGAGTGGTTTTAAAATACACCTAAGCGGTGTAAGTCGAAAACAACCCAAAAACGCTTTATTTGGTGTAGGAATACGCTATTTCTTGAGTTTACACCTCATTCGCACTCCTATTAGTGTAATCTTTTGGTTACACCTGTAATACTTATGAAATATTCTTCAAAACACTGGCTGTTGTGTTAAGTTATGCTTAATAGGTGTAAATATAGTTTTATGTGTTAACATACACCTTTAGTAGTTAATGTTTACACGGATTCTTGTGTAACATTACTCATCTTGAACCATTCAAGTGCGCATTTACACCAGAAATAGTGTTATATCAAAAGTTGTGCCCCTTTGACCACGCACTGTAACATTGATTACATATTTACATCTAAAAAAAAGTGTGTTCGGACATCCAAAGAAATGTTTTAAGCCCATCTACAAATTCGATTTCCTTTTTCAAATACATATTCTATCCAGACCAGAACTGCAATAAATAATCTGGTGCAATGCAATTAGTTTGATGCAAGTTCAATTACATCACGTGATGTCAGAAGCCGTGACTTTATCAATCAAGTTAGGCCCAGTGCTTTCTGGAAAAAATGGCGGAAGATACAGTTCGAACTCTTGTGAGTTAAGACGAAAAGTAAGTAATGTGCATTTATGATTTTGTTTATTCTTTAGATCCACAATTAGTGGGACCATCTAATTTCATTTTAGCAGTCAATAAAGTAACCTTTGTCAATTCGATAAGAACCAAAAGAAATTTTGTGCAAATTCGAAAGCGGGAACCACTGAATTGAATTTTTTCTCTCATGGACTCATGTCACAGATATTCAAAATATGATTATCAATTGCATGCCATGTGTCTTAGAATGCCTTTGGGTCCATGGAAATTTTCAAGATGAAATAGATACACTTTCCTTCTAGAAATTTCACGTGAAAATGACCTACATGAAATTTCCCCTCTGAAAAATCATGTTTCCACATAAATATTTTTTAACAGTTGTCATTTTTATCAACCCAAAGACAATCTAAGACTCTCAGAACTAGTTTTGGGTTAATATTTTAATTCATTAAAAAATAATGGGCAAAACGCGATTCTGAGCTCATTATTGCCAGAGAGTACATAAGGAAGGTGTCTTTATTTCATACATGATTACCTTTATCTTGCTAAATAGAAAACAATGCAATGACTTGCTTCTCAGTATATATTTGGCAATTTCAATTATTATTGTAGGTTTACCGTTCATAGAAAATTGCTTAGTTTTACGGATTTATTGGAATAAACAGAGAATGAAGGGTTTTGTTGATTTGTTATTTCATCAGGTAAGTCCACAGATGAATATATATACTCTTATTGGCCTAGCTTGGTAATCTCAATTTTATGTCCATAAATGGTAGAATGCATATTCTTTTAAAAACAGATATTTTGAACTGTGTACAATAGGTTGCTTTCTGTAACCATAAAGCATGCCTATAAAAATTGGTAAATTGTAATGCATATCAGCTGGTGATCTACCCATCTGTACAATATTGTTTATAAAGTTCAATTCTGGACATGGTTACAGTTATTTTTTCTTTTTTTGAGTTGATTGCTTTGATATTCTTGCTGACTATTTATGTATCAAAAGGGATAAAAATGACCCAAAAAGCCAGTTGTTTTCAAAGGCCCTATTTAATTCAAATATTACTGTAAAAAAAGTTTGGTATTTTAAATCTCATCATTTGAAGACAATCATGTCCTAAAAAGTAAAAGCCATAAATTATCATAAGTCACTTTCTTTATTTCAGGAACCTACTTCATGAGAGAAATATATCAGATAGACCAGCATCACCATCTCCTTACATTAGATATTCATATAGATTTTGATAGACCTCAGTAAAACTTTATTGATAAAACATTATATAATTATCGTTTAACTTTTGAAGATGTTCTGGTGTTTTGTTTTGAAAGAATACAACATGAATACAAACTTCAAATATGTTCTTTTATTTAGGTATATAGGTATCTCGACTAAGGATTGAATTTACTTAACACTAAAAGGGTGTGTAGTTACACCTGTTTGGGGGGCAACTAAGTTTCCACTCAAAAAGGTGTAATCAGCGTTTACACCTCTAGGTGTTACTGCGTGACACACCTATATCGGTGTAAAGACACACAGGGCAAAGTGTATTCATGCATCAATTGTGGTGTAACAAATTTACACTAAAAAGGTGTAATCAGCGTTTACACCTTCGAGTGTAAACTTTGCCTACTCTTTTATTTGTGTAAACTTACACCACAGACGGTAATCCAATTACACTATAGCGGTGTCGAAATACAACTCGGAATTTGGTGTAATGTTACACTGATATCGGTGGCAGCTGAGGCGCCACTCAAATGAGTGTAAACTGAGCCATTATTATTTACAGTGTAGGGAGAATTCGATTTACGGATAAATCCTTTTGCAATAAGATTTGTAATATGGTCCTTGACTTCTGTATAGAGCGGTGTTGGTATTGATATATAGGACTGTTTCACTGGTATGTCGTCTTTGAGATTAATGTCCAATTGCAAATTCGGTGCGAACCCAATATCGTCGTCCGATTTTGAAAACACATCAGAATATTTCCGCAATAGTTCTTTCACCTCATCTTGTTGAGTTTCGGGTAAATGACTTAAATCCACCGGCGGTACCCAAGAGTATTCGAGTGAACTATTAGTTTTCACTTTTTCACCTGAATCTTTAGTTTCACGGGTTACGTTACAAGTGTCTACGGGTCTATTCTCACTAGGAACAGTTTCTATTAAAGAACTGATGGTCGATAACACTCCAAGTTCCGATTTCCGAGGTAAAATAACATCAGCACTAGAGTTATTAGTGATCAGTAACTTAAGATGATTCTGCTTACCTACAGTCACTAACATTTCAGTCATCTGTAACTGATTATCAATATTCAAATTAGGAGTAAACAAACAATGAAGTGGGATTGCATCACTTCGATTTTGTGTCCGAATTTTTGTCCTAATTATTTTTGAACTTTTAGACGGAATTAAAAGATTTCGATGACCACTGTTTACAGAACATACATTATTATCAGAGTTTAACAAATTCAACACCTTACTGACATGCTTTTCCCTCAAAAATGGAAAACATTTTGACATCATATCCTTGGATGTAACATGAGAAAGACAGTATTGTGATATTACATTAAAGCCAACAATGGGCCAATTTATATGATGTACTTTAGAAACGAGAAATGGAACAACCATTTCTGGACACGAATTTAGTTTGAACCTCAGTTCAGTCCAACCAAGGAACGGTATTTCAGCCCCATTTGCAGCCTTCAGCTGAAATTCACTGGGGTTTTTCAGTAATAATCCAATATCTTGCACTACTGCATTTGGACAATTTGCATCTAACCATTCCTTACTAATTAGACTGACTTGAGCTCCAGTATCCCATAGTACTCTAAAAGCAGTATCATTTAACATACAATCAACATAACATTCATCAGATATTAATTTTAGTAACTTATTCTTAGCATTAGGAGAAACACTCAATACCTGTCCCTTTAAATCATTTAAAGAATAACGATGGTTACCATCTATGACAGGGGAGGTAATCTGATTAATCGTGTGACAAAGTAATCGGTGTCTCTCATAATCCAATTGTTGACAATCTTTAGAACAATATAAATAAATATGACAATTAGAACAACATTTTAGCAATTTCTTATGACCACAATATGAACAACAAGGGGTTTCTACTTCCTGAGCCACAAGACCCCCTTTCCCAGTGACTCTTGCTAGTTTCCCTGCGGGGATGTATTTGTCTTTGAATCCCTGTGAAAGATACGTCTATGATCAGGTGACCCACAAGTCCAACAATGTTTGCAAAGATGACTCTGTCCAGATTCTATACAAGATTTACAACCCATAAGTCTCCTACGATACCCCCTAACTGGCTGATTATTATCACGCATGGACTGTGCAAGGGAGGCAACCTCAGCAATGATTGATTTCAAATCTGAACTAAATGTGTCATTATTTGCATCAATAGTCTCTTCTGTCTTGACTTGGTTCACACTTTTCTGTTTCTTAACAGCAGTTGAAATGTTGTTCTTATTACTAGTGTCTGTACCATTGGATAACTTGGTTGATCTCTCATTCGCTCGTTGCGATATAGATGTTAACTCTTCAATAAGACGTTGATCTGTTTCTTCTTTTTCAAGGAATGGTTTCATATCTGTGCGTATACTTTCATTCAACAAACCAGTAGCGACTGTTCTACGGAACATAGAATTAACCAACTCCCCATCATAAGGCACACTTCCAAGTTCTTTTGATGAGAAGAGAATTTTCTGTCTTAAGTCCATACATTTAATGAGAAAGTCTTGAGGGTCTTCTCCTTCAGACTGCATGGCTCTACTCAAATGATGAAAAAGTTCCGTACTTGACTTTTCGTGATAGTGAGCACGTAAAATACCACGTAATTCTTGAAGTGTTAATGCAGCTCTTCCCTCTAAATAATTTCTAATATTAGAACCAATCGGGATGGCTTTAAGTACAGCACTGACTATTTCATCACTGGGGTATTGTTTCTGTAAGGCACTATCAATTTGACGGACCAGATTCATAAAAGTAATGCCCTTCTTCTCGCAGACTTGACCTTGGATTCGAAATTCTCGCTTGACAACTTCAACAGCGTTAGTTGAGTCCAATGTTACGCTTCCTGTTGTTGTGACATCGCCTGGCTGTTCAACCTCAACTGGTTCTACTGGAACAGATTTATTAGACATGATCACGCTGAGATGCTCATTTAAACGTTTGAGATTCTCATCGAATTCATCTTCATCGTCCAACATAGAGTCAACAACTTTAACAACTGCCGAACGAGATTTTACATCTTTCGAGTTAAGTCGTAATTCCAACAACAATTTTAATAACTCAGGTAATGACAGTTGATATAATTTACTTTTAATTTCAAACAGTTCTTCTTCCATGGTCTGAATTACAGGTGAGTTTCAAAATACAGGGTTTGGTTACAATCTATAGTCTTTTAACAAACTGCTAACAACTGGACAATAGATGGCAATAACATGGGAAGCAGGATCCCGGACAAGCCCCCAATTGTTACACTAAATAGGGCACGTGGCTTATTAATACTGTAGGGTAAACTGTTTAATTTAGTGTAGACAAGACTTCGTGGTTCGTGGACCTGCAAGTTGATGCCAAAGCTGTGAAATTATCAACACCTGTGGAAGAGAATACAATATTGAGATTTTAGGTTTTATTAAATGACTAGGCAAAAACGAAAGCAACGTCCGGTTTAAGAGTTACTTTTGTAATATAACATACTAACAGTAAAACAAACTTAAATAGATGACACAATGGCTTATTATGCTTATTTAACCACGGTTGGGACTAGCGGATGCACGCTATGACGTCACACATTGCCATGTGCTTAGAGCGTGGATTCGAGAGAAAATCCCTAAAGACGCTTATTAGCCATTGTTGGCTTAAAATACACATCACATGTTAAGAACAAATGACTAATGGCTTAACTTATACAAATTACAAACTAATAATACTGATAAATACCTGTGGAAGAGAATACAATATTGAGATTTTAGGTTTTATTAAATGACTAGGCAAAAACGAAAGCAACGTCCGGTTTAAGAGTTATTTCCCCTTCGGTCACTTCGTCCATAACGACGACCTCACATCCAACTTCGTCCCAACTAGGCCTACCACATTGGACAAAAAGGTACCCCCTTATCTCTACGTCACATATTCATTAATTAATAATAGACTAAGTGATTTAGGCTTAGAGGTTACTCCTAGGTCAGCGTAAAGTCAGAGTGCACAAATCCCTACGCCTTCAAAATATAGTACGTACCCTAATTACAAATAAGTAACATTACTTAAGACTTAACTATTATTTACAATGTACTATGTGGAGGAACCTTACTAATTATAACTACAAGATAATCATTAACAGTACTAAACAATAATTCCCCCCTATTTAACAAATGCCAACAAGAAAGTCAACTTATTAACCGAAAGCTGAGGACTACATATTCGTACAAGGATGCGGTACAAAACGAATCCCGATTAAGGTAGAAATAAACGTTTCTAACAAAACAACAACAACCTAAATTCCACCTGTCGGTAGGCCTAAACTAACGTCACCAACGATCGTAACTAGTAAACAAAAACTTATCACAATAACTTATAAACAACGGCTATCAGTCAAAGCTACATCATGGTATTTATGCACAGCTACTTGATTCTATTATCTATGCATGACTTGTCATGAGTTAAAACTCCCTCCTTCCCCCCAATATGGCAATATAAATAATAGACCCCCCCTCTTTTACATGACAATATTTATAAACAGGTATAATAGAGGGATACTCTTGGTTAGCCTTAACAAAAACATAGCTTGTTAAGCCTTATTTGAAACAATGCAGCTTCTGAAATTGCACAAAGAAAAACATATCCTAATAATTTTTGTAGCCAAGGAAGACTCTGTGTTGTTCATGGGATGCTGAAGAATGTTAAATGTTTTCGCCAATCCAATTATTCGTTCAATATGCACACGTTTACTAGCAATAGTCCGGTCTTTCATGACAGTAGAGCTGGATAGTCTATTAGTTTTTTTGAAAAATGAGGGAATGTTAATTTCGACTTGAACTGGAATAAAGAGATCCTGAATGTTGAATCCCTTGTCGACCATCACACTGTCTCCAGGGTCACACATATGAAGCAGTTCACTGCGTTCCATGATCCGGCGGTCACTGGTAGATCCGCCATAGGCTGGGGACACATAGGACACTAATCCTCCTGGAGTTGATCCGGCTATAACTTTCACAGTGTTTCTATTCTTATAAGTTGAAAAAGTGCCTTGTTGGGCAATGGGCTGCTTTGGTTTTTTCATGGGACACTCTGCCCCATCTAAAATGATTCTAGTGGATGGAAATTTTGCATTAAAATCTTGTGGCATGAAATATTTCACCAATTCTTTTGTTGGCCACCAGTCCAGCTCCTCAAACTCAGCAGCCATGAAGTTAATCCATGTTATATAAATGTTTGAAACTGTCTTTTCACTAATTTCAAATAGACGTGACAATTCAAAGTCTGTTTTATGCTGCCTTAACTTAACCAAAGTCAGGAAAAATTGGTTTTCAACTGACAATGAAGGTGTTGATCCACTGTAGTAATTCAGTTCAAAAGCAGCTGGTCCCAAGATTTCTAACATCATTTTAAATTTGGCATAAGATTCCAGTCCAGAGTAGAAGTGCATGCCTGCATCATCAAGGCTAAATTTCTCTGCAGAAAACCAGCTCCATGTGGTTTGTATGGAGGCATCCACTGACATCACATTTGAAGGGTCCTTCAGCTGAAGAGGAACATATGCAAGACATAATTTTAAACAATAAGCTTACTATCAGTACTAGCAATTTAGCCAAAGTCCATGGTTTCTCTGCAGTAAATGTATTACATAAAGATAGCTTGCCAGGCAAGGTAACATACGCCAACTTCAGCAAATTTAAATTTTTAAAAAAGTTGATTGCACCATCACACTTATTTGAGCTGATATTTAGATGAATTAATTCGAATGAAAACTCTAGCCTCTATCATGTACATAAGTTAATTTTAACGTTTTTTCACTAAGTCAAGGGCGATAACTCATAAACCAACGACTAAAAACGTTCGATTCTCGAATTTATCTGAGCTATTATCAAGATGAATACACATACCAAGTTCATTTTAACGTTTTTTTCCCTAAGTCAAGGGCAATAATTCATAAACCGACAACTGGATTTACATTATTTTCGAACTCATCCGAGATATTATCAAGATGAATACACATACCAAGTTTCATTCAAATCGGATAAAAACTCAAGCTTACATTGCGTACACAAGTTAATTTGAATGTTTTTTCGCTAGGTCAAGGGCAATAACTCATAAACCGACAACTAGAAATGCGCCATTTTCGAACTTTTCCCAGATATTATAAAGATGAATACACATACCAAGTTTCATTCGAATCGGATAAAAACTCTGGTTTCTATCGCGTACACAAGAAATTATTGAAAGACCGACAGACAGACGGACGGACGGATAGGGGTGACGGCAATATACGTCCACATTTTCATGTGGCTGATAAAAAGGACAGCCAGCTTTTTTCATCTATCAGTCTGATTATTTAAGTTAAAACTGTCAGTTATTTTCATGGACACATTTCTCTCTAGTTTAAGGTGGAAAGTCTTGATAACTTTGAACCCAATTATTTTTTCAGACTACAAGAAAATCAGACTGTTTTGCTTATTATTTAATATGGTAGGCCTACATTTAAAAACAACATGTTATTCAAAAATGATAAGTATGCTCTTGAAATCCCCCGACATAGCAAACAGACTACAAAACACTCCCATTAATACCTGATGAGTCAGGCATTGCCCCTGCTATTTCTACTTCTGCACCAACATGTTCTAGCACCTGAAGACGTTGTTTATTTTGACGTAATATGAACTCTTCAGCCTTAATCACCCTTTTTCTAACTCTGTCTTCTCTATCTTTGACGATTGGTGAATCATGTTTAGAATTCCATGGGAAAATGTGAGGAATTGATGACATTTTCAATTTTTGTTGAAATGGAACTGTACCTGAAATAGTTAATATATCATTTATTTTTAACATTGGATATTTTCACTGGAACATCGCCGTAGAAAACATAATAATTTTTATAATACGATTGGTGCTTGCTAGGCCTAGAATCTTGAACATTGAACAACACAAATCAAATGCTAGTCAAGTAGCCTAGTTGTTATTGAAAATTACTTTGATTATGAATTAAATGTTTATAAATGCAAAGTCGGGCTTACAGCTTCTAGGCTGCTGTTGTTAATTAAATATGTCTATCTCATATCAATCCAGTATGATTATGAATGATAATAATATTATGCTGGGCAAAGTAACTAGTAATAAGGACATGTCACCAAAAATATATCCATGCATGACATCATGGTCATGAATGAATGTGGCAAAACAACCATAATAATAAAATACCGGTAGGCCTACACTAAATAATGAGTTCCTGGATTCAGCTATGTAAATGTGTAAGTTTACTGTGATACTGATGTCACTGATGATAGATAAGTCACTTAATTCTAGAAGTAAACTCATTTTCGAAAAAAAACTTTCGTGTCTAAACCAAAACATCCGGTTTTTCGCGGTTATCAAGTCTTAATAGATTGTAGGAACTGACTATATCAATAATATTTGACTGACCAGACACTCAGTGTGTCGTGCTAATAATAGTAACTAGGCCTACTACTCAGCGACTAGTCTAGTAGGGCGTAAGGATGAAACAAAATGACCGACAGAACCATAATTAAACGGCCAAATTTACTACTACACCGACAAAATATATCAAAGATGCATTTGCTTGTACAAATTAACAATAAGAAAGATCATAATTTACCTGAAGATGTTTTCGTGACATAGTCATCTCGATCAAAATGAGCTGAGCACACGACAGAATGTCGTGATGGCTGCCAGTTCTTTTCGCCGCGTCGAACAGCTTTTATCCAAAGACCGCGTCGCCTGTCTTCCGATTTAGGGAAAAGGTGTCCTCCCATTTGACCACACTGGGGTACACAGCACTCAGTTGGCATGATTAAAACCGAAAAATGTCAATGTACTTTCTTTCAATATTAACGAGAGCCGTCGTCTGTCAATAACAAGAACAGCCGCGCCCTCTATCGTTATAACCGAGTTGACAATCAGCACCGCCTAGCGGTAGCCTAGTCGCGCCGGGTCCTCATTAGCTTCTCCAAAAAAGATTTTTGGGTCTTTAATTTCTCTTTGTAAATGAATTTTATATGGTAAACCTATAGAAACTTTTCGATGTTCTAAAAGACCGAATAAAGGATATAACTTCCAATTCACGTAATTACCCCACCTATTATTCAAAACAACATTATTGTACTGATTTACTCGTTTGTCGAATCCATGGTTAACTGCTCTCCCGATTCTCTCAATGCTATTCCTGGCAATAACTCTCATTCTAGCGTCATCTGCATCGTTCGCAACAGTTCTTACTGGTTCTTTTAAAACGTTTCCATCACCAACATCGGGTATCCAACCCGAGACTCAATCGTAGTTTTTGGGGTAAAGGACTGTTTTCAACATTGTATCAAATTCACCTGGGTGTTTGATCGTTTCGATTGTGTTCGAACCAGCTTCCAAAACCATCTCGCTAAACAAAGATGGAAAGAAATTGTTTTCTAACGTTGTATTAGTTTGTGGAACTCTATTTTCATCTGCGGTTCCGTCTTTGATTTTGAAATCGCATCGAAAATAACCATCGGAAAGAAGCAACCAATTTGACAGACTATTGATCTCGAAAGTAACCCTACCCCCATCATTCAATTGTGATTTAGACCCAACAGTTGGAGAGATGATTATATAATCCTCCTTTTTCTTGTTAAACGAATAACGAATCGGATCGTATAATTGAAAGATTGGATCTAGTATTTTATTTTCCATTTTAAGGGGAAATATTTTAACCCTTCACTACATGCATATATAATAATTAAACCTGGAAACCCGGAAGATGCTTCTCCCCGGGGTATTTGGCCCACGGAAAAATTATCATTTTTATCCAATTACTTTAAAACCTTTTCCCTCTTTTACCTGCTGCTCTATTCTCCTGTTTCGCAGTTCTCTTATTTGCTGTAATTCTTTCAGTTCGTCGGATTTTTTCACGGCGTCGTTTATTCTTAAGCCTGCTTTTGCCACAGACCCAAGTGCTTGAGCTCCGGAGGAAATTAGGGATTTGTTGTTTGAAACAAAGCCAGCTACTTTGGGGATAAGGGAAGTAAGCGCCGATACGAACCCGTCTCCTGCATATCTATGCGCTTCGTGTTTTAAAATCAAACTCATGGTATTTTTAAATAAGGTTTTTGATCATACAACATAATACATACAAAGGGAAATAACAACTTTTTACCGTAATGAATAATATAAAATGATTAACAATTGACAACTAAAAAAGGAGCGTTCCGATAGAGAATGGTGCATGGCAACAGTATAGCTAGACGAGAATAATCTATTCACAGATGGTAAAAAAATCAATAATCCATTGTATTATCACACAAAGGCGTAAATTACACAGTGAATATTGAATCATAATGTCATAATGTTCTGTATAATATATAAATCAAGAATCTTTGGCTTTTGATTCCTTAATTCCTTTCCTTCACTCATAAAATCCACTTGATATCATCTTGAACTGAAAATAAAAGGCTACTATCAGACCAAATTCCCCGACTGCTACGACAGCACGATTTAATATTTTTAGGAAAATTTGTATGATTCGGGGTAGAATCGTGATATATGATTGTGTCACTAGACCTGGGCGTTCCCGATCCAAAAGAAAATGCCACGAATTTTCACCTTATTATGATTTGTGTCGGTCAATGCACGGTCCAGAAGCCCGGTGTGAAAATGGACTTAGAAAACTAATTTGCTATGGTTGTGCCCTACTCAGCTTTAAAAAAGACAGATAATTACATATTAAAAATATACATACCTGTGATGACATAATTTTCCAAGGTACGAATTAAATGACTACCTGTAACACGAATGGCTATATGGTCTGAGTGTGCTGTCTAGATTACATTATATGTAGTGAAGTATAATTCGATCAATATCTCCATAGCGACAAGTAATTCAGTTCTATCATTAGGTTCTTTACTGAACGTTTAAAGAGACGATATGACCTTTCTTATAGAGAGCTTTTGGGGTATATATGTCTGCTTAAAATGAGAGATAAGGTGAAAAGGGAACGTTTTGAGCATAGCATGATCCCCAAAAGCTTTCTATAAGAAAGGTCATATACTACTTAAGTTTACTATTGGATTCCATCAAAAGTCTTTCACGCACTTTAGGTACAGCAGTTTTCTCAACAATTTGATCACGAATTCTATCGTCAAAATCTGGGAACTGCATTATTCATGAATTCTTTCTCGAACTCATTATGTGCAAGCTTTCTCTTCTCTGTATTGAAATCAATATATGTCTTTAACTAGGGTCGTTGTTCAAATGTCATGACTCTATGGATCATTGTTAGTTCCTTTGGATGTAAATTCGGTATCAATTTTTCTGTCGATGTTCCGTTTAAGTTTAAATCGTCCAATAACTTTTCTGCATATAGGGCGATAACATATCATTTGTAGCCTTTAATTTTTCGGGAGCGAGTGGATATTCGTTGTGGTCGTCGTGTAGTTCCCTAGGATATTCTAAGTCAACTTCTAATATAAAACCATTTTTACTGTCATCTTCAATGTCACTTATGTTTAGGTTCTCAATTTCAGAATCGTTAAACCATCTGAAACCTTCAATTGGAAGTGCTTGTGACATCACGTGATTAATGGGTTGATTTGGATCGTAGTTTGGTATATGTTTATTGTAAGCTTTTGCATGACGATGGGATATCATTGATATTCCTCATCTTAATCCTTTCTCTATAAACAAATGCATATCTACGTCAGTTAGTAATTCTAGCTTGACACCTGTCATTTTCAAGGCAGCCTGCCAGGCTAAACCGGGAGATGTATAAAATTGTGCAGCATCCAGTCCATAGTAGTTGAGACAGATCTCCCTGAAATTTTCAAAGACGTCGGCTAATGCAAGGACATCTGATAGAACGTATAGATCGTGATACTGCCCGAGATTCGGTATGTTAAACAATTGCCATACGTGTCGTGCATGTGCATAGTCCAGTGTGGTTATACCTTCTCCCGATAGTGTACTTATAGCAAAATTGTCCTTTACTTGGTGGTCATTCACCCATCATCATCCCAATGTCATACCTTTCTCCTTTACTATGTACGTATTAGATGTACTACTAGGGTTGTTAAAGAGAATAACTTGACCATGGGAAGATGTACCTGGTTATTGAGGTCAACAGAAAGTGTTGAAAAGGTCACTACGTATCCTAATGGAGGTTAATTCTAGCAACAATTTCGAAATTCATCGTAACGTTAAGTGAATCACATTCCTCAAAAAACAAAGCCTATTTTTCTCTTGATCTGGTCTTTGATGTTTACCTAGAGTAAATTTTTTTTTTGATGGGTCTCGAACCCGGGACCCTGTAGTTGTGGATCCATCACGCTAACCGCTTCGCCACCGAGGCTACAACGACCGACGAAAGACCAGAAGTATGTTTGTTTAATGTAGTTTACTATGTCATAATACCTAAACATTATGTCATAGAAACTAGCCTCACATCGGGAGGCCTACCCCTCAGGAGGCTACCTTTTCTCCATAGGATTAACATTAGCAAAAGGCCGTCAGAATTCCATGTTCCTTTAGCAACGGCTATCATTTCATTTCATTACATTAATCCGTTGCTTTCATGATAAGGTTTTCTCGTCATTAACTTTGATTGGTCGAACGATTATTGTCGACCAGTTATATTCATTGTAACAAATTATTGCGGGAAAACTTTCGAATGACCAGACGTCAAATTTCTTGTAGCAAATTTACCTTGTGATAATCGAGTCTCAACGGTCATAAATTGAATGTGACATATAGTGTTTTTTAAACGAGGTTATTGGTTGATAATGACGAGAAAACCCCGTCAATCCAGCAACGGTAGATAATGCAAATGTCTAACGTTGCTGAAGGAACATGTCAGAATCCCCACTTTCCCTACTACTACGGTAGCTCAACGGGAAGACAGTAAACAAACATAGCCAAACACTTTGGCCTTGACTTTGACCAAAAATAAGATATTGCAATGTAGAAATGTAAGTAAGTTTATCATCTAATGCTTACGTTGTTTCACACTGTAAAATCAATAATGCATAAGAAGTTAAATGTATTGTGTATCAGAGGTTTCTTGTACTTTGTCTTTTGAATTAGACGTATGAGGCATTATGTATAAGAGATTTCTTGTATTTTTTCTTTAGCATTAGACATTTTAGGTATTTGGTATTACATTATGTTACATTTGCATTACATTTTGAATAAGACATTTCTACATAGCATTAGGTTTTTGCCACTTTCCCCCGCCATACTTTGGAGGCTTTAACGGATAAACTCTTTTGAAATAAATTAAAATTACCATTTCTAGTGAAATCTATAACTAAATAATTAAAACTTTTTACACACTCGACTTTTACATGGTTATATATAAAATTATAGTTTTTGAATTTGTTTCCTTTTTGGAACACCATAATTTTTGTTTTTTCAACATTTACAATTAGTTTCCATTTTTGACAGTACAGAGACAATCTATCAAACAAGTGTTGTAACCCTTCAGGGGAAGTTGACATGAGGGTTTTGTTTTTTGTAAACAATATTTTATTCACATATACATATGAACAGGATTGGAGAACAGGCTTACGCCTATATAACCCCTTTCCAAAAAAACAGAAAATTAATAAATACATTGAATTAAAGTTATTATAAATTATAATACATGTAGTAACGTATATACATATTGTACAACTATGAAGAAAGAAATAATAATATTTTGAGAAGCCACACACATTCTCTGTTGACGGAAAATTAGAAGCGTTTACTAAGAGTGAAAAATGAGTGAACTTGATTAAATATTTCTAAAGATTCAGTTTGATTATCGGATCCATATAATAGGTTGTTTAGGTTAATTAATTTTGGTAGAAGTAAAAGAATAGAGCGGCTGCGTGCATCTAAAATAGTGATATGCATCTTCAAATTGATGTCCGCATAAGCATTCCGGGTTGTCTGAGGTACTTATGCCCGTTTAGATCACTACAAGAGAGACAAAGACGGCTATGCAAGATTTGATTCGTTCGTTGGCCGATGTAATAATGGATTTGTCTTTAAATTTAAGTGAAGATTTGAATGCGGATATAGATGGAATAAATTTTGGGGAGTCGGGTAAACGGTTCCAGAGGCGTATAGAAGATGGATTAAAAGATTTATAAAAAAGATCAGTTCTGCAAGCATATTCATTCAAATTATTAATATTTCTCGATTGTAGGAGGACTGTCTATATACGAGGAGATCAGAAAGATATTGTGGAGTCATGTTGTTAAGTATTTTGTAGATCATTACTAGTTTATGCCGCCTTCTTCTCTCCTGTTGTGATATAAATCCTGTTTCTTCGTATAGAAGTTGGTGGCTGGTACCCTTCACTGCCCTACAGATTGTTCGGAGTGCGTCAAGTTAGTGATTTTCTAATTTTTTCGGCAGTACACTATGTCGCAGTAGTCAAAGTGTGGGAGAATAAAAGAGGTGTATATTGTCAGAAGAGATTTCCTGCTAAGTCGGTATTTTAAAGATCTGATACAATTAATCATCCTGCCGGTTTTCGATAAAATAGTATTTATGTGTACAATCCCATGGACAATTTTTGTTGAAATATTAGGCCTAAATGTTTATAAAATGGAACTTCTTGGACTGGTGTATTATCTAAGTTCAAAGTTGGTAGTATAGGGTTCGATTTAGTAGTAAGTGCAAGTGTTTCTGTTTTTAAGGGATTGAAGGATACCAGCCATGTTTTTGCCCAGGAATTGGTGGTGTTTAAGTCATTGTTAAGTACCTCAGCGGAAGCATTCGGATCATCAATTTTCAGATAAAGAGAAGTATCGTCTGCAAAAAGTCGGATATTAGATTTAACAATGTTTCACCATGTCGTTAATATAGATAAGGAATAGTAATGGACAGATCCCTGTGGAACACCAGCTGGGACTGTTTTAGGCTCAGAGGAGACTCCACTTACAACTACTCTTTGGTTGCGATTGGATAAATAGTTTTTGAACCATTCAAGTAGATCTCCTCCGATGCCCACAGCCCCAAGCTTCTGACAGAGTCCAGCATGCCAGACTCTGTCAAAAGCTTTGCTGATATCACAGAAAACTGCCCTTGTATATGAGTTTTGGTCGATGGCTTGACAAAAATAGTGAGAGATATCTATTAGTTGAAATGTTGTTGATTCGCAGTGAAGAAAACCGCTTTGCAGATTAGTAATAATGGAGTTTTCCCTCAGGAAGTTAAAGACATTTTTGTAGACACATTTTTCGAAAATTTTAGATGCGATGCTGAGTAAAGAAACTGGTCGATAATTGCTGCAGTCAGATGGTTCACCCCTTTTTTACGCCCACATTGAAATGTGGTCGTATATTGCCGTCGCCCCTGTCCGTCCGTCCGTCGGTCCATCGGTCCGTCCGTCGGTCCGTCTGTCCACAATTGGCTTGTGAACGCAATAGAGACCACAGTTTTGGTTGGATTTGAATAAGATTTTGTATGTAAGATTATATTCATAAGATCTCGGACAAGTTCGAATTTGGGTTTGATTCGACTAAAATTAACGGAGTTGTACACCCAAAATATGTTAAAAATGGCTTGTGAACGCGATAGAGACCACAGTTTGGTTGGATTTGAATAAAATTTTGTATGTAAGATTATATTCATAAGATCTCGGACAAGTTCGAATTTGGGTTCGATTCGACAAAAATTCACGGAGTTTTACACCCAAATATGTTAAAAATGGCTTGTGAACTCAATAGAGACCACAGTTTTGCTTGAATTTGAATACAATATTATGTGTAGGATTATAATCAAAAGATCTCGAGCAAGTTCGAATTTGGGTTCGATTCGACAAAAATTCATGGAGTTTTACACCCAAAATACGTTAAAAATGGCTTGTGAACGTGATAGAGTCCACAGTTTTGGTTGGATTTGACTAAAATTTTATATGTAGGATTATATTCAAAAGATCTCGAGCAAGTTCGAATTTGGGTTCGATTCGAGAAAAATTCATGGAGTTTTACACCCAAAATACGTTAAAAATGGCTTGTGAACGCGATAGAGTCCACAGTTTTGGTTGGATTTGACTAAAATTTAGTATGTAGGACTATATTCATAAGATCTCGGACAAGTTCGAATTTGGGTTTGATTTGACAAAAATTCACAGAGTTTTACAGCCAAAATATGTTAAAAATGGCTTGTGAACGTAATAGAGTCCACAGTTTTGGTTGGATTTGACTAAAATTTAGTATGTAGGACTATATTCATAAGATCTCGGACAAGTTCGAATTTGGGTTCGATTCGACAAAAATTCATGGAGTTTTACACCCAAAATACGTTAAAAATGGCTTGTGGACGCCATAGAGTCCACAGTTTTAGTTGGATTTGAAAGAAATTTTGTATGTAGGATTATATTCATAAGATCTCGGACAAGTTCGAATTGGGGTTTGATTCGACAAAAATTCACGGAGTTTTATTAGTTATGAAATTAGATGCTTTATATTAACAAGATATTGGATGAATTAAAATCTGAACACCATCCAACAAAAATTAAGATAGTAACATTCCTTGATATATTGACAATTTATGTAGTGTAAGTGGGCGTATATTGCTAGGCAACCACTTGTTTAGAATTGCTGTTACGTTGGCAGATTTCCATAATGTAGGTAGGCCTACTTGTTTTAAATTAAAAGAGAGATTGAAAAGAGACACTTATTTCAGATTTGATTGATTTCAGTAAATTACCGCTTATGTTATCTGGGCCTGTTGCTTTAGAAATATCAATAGTAGAAATTAAGTCTTCAACTTCCTGAGGGATAATGTGTATGTGGCAGAGTGAATTTGGATTTTGCTCGATAACCGGAAGTTGTGCATTCGTGCTGTCTAATTGTGTAATCTAAAGAATTTGTTCAGGCAGTCTGCTTTGTCTTTCGGATTAAAAGCTGTGACTCCATTATTGACAAGAGGTGGTAAATCCCCTTTAGGGCTTTGTTGCTTTCTCTCATATGAATTAACAAGATTCCACCAATTTTTGCTTCCAAAATTATTGTAATCGTTTATTTTCTTATCTATACTTTGATAATATTCAATTTTTCGTTTTCTAATGATGCCAATATATTTATTTCTGATTTTTCTGAAATTTTGCCAATCTAATACCGGTACTGATTTTGATATTATTGCTTTTTTATGAAATCTAAATCTAAATCGGCAGTGCGAAAGTGGCGATCCAGATAGGATTGCAGTGCGAAAGCAAACCGAACCGAATCGAATCGAACTGAATCGGATTTTTCTATTCGGTTATAACCGAATTCAATAGTCCAGTTGTGCAGTGCGAAAGGGGTATTTGTCCAGTCGAAGTTTGTCAAAGTCGCCTCTTTTATAATCCCAGATAGTTCGTTTAAAAGATGATAGATGCGAGAAACTGAAATTAAGACGACAATACACAGGGCAGTGGTCACTAATAATGTTTGCTAAAATTGTTAAAAGAATGAAATCAAAATGTTCTGAGTATTCAGCTTTTATAACGTCCTTACATTTAGATGCACGAGTGAAATATTTCTTGTTGGTCCTGGATTTGACTATATATCTCCTGAAAGTAATATGATATGCTTAGAGAGATAGAGTAAGTAATTTTTGAAAGAGAGAGTGTATGTAGCTTCAATGAAGAATTTGTGAAAAATAGGCACATAAAAATAAGCATATACATAAATGAAAATTTACCATAGTTAGATTCATAGTAATGATAATTTGTAATATTATACCATAGTATGATTAATAGTAATAATAATTTATAATATTTTACCATAGTATGATTAATAGTAATAATAATTTATAATATTTTACCATAGTTAGATTCATAGTAATGATAATTTATAATATTTTACCATAGTTAGATTCATAGTAATAATAATTTATAATATTTTACTATAGTTAGATTCATGGTTAAATATAAAAAAGTCAAAATCTCTCTTTTTTGCTTTCACTTTTATTTTAATGAGGCAAATTTTCGCATATAATGCTTCTTCAGGCCTAAAAATACATGAAATAGGAAAAAAAGTTAACCACAGAATAGAAAAAAGCAAAGCAAAAAGTGTCAAATTTCAGGTACGAAGAGTGCTATAACAATCACTATCAGTATGCTATTAGTCGCGCAATATACATAATACAATAATTAAAATTACATATTGATATCTATAATAGTGATTAAGAAAGCTAAAGTATAATTACCAGGAGAAAGACTTCCGAGATGAACAGAATAAAGGTGGAGGTGTTTCCACCCCCCCCCCCCCCCCCAATAACGAATAACGTTCTAATTGAGCAAATTGAAATAATAATGAGGTCATTAGAGGTCTACGACGTCAAAACATCTTGACGACATCATTAGAGTAACTCCACATGTAAGGTCTCTAGGAGTGTGAGCTGTAAATGCATACAATGATTAAAACGTTAACAAACCATACTGAAAAGATAATACTACTAGGCTATAATTATATAATATGACGAGAAATGAAAAGAAAGCTTTTGGCATAAGAAAGTCTGTATATTAGCAACTGATTCTAGCCTACTTTTTAATTCATTGCGCTTATTCAGACCATGGGGTGTTAAAAAAGATCCCAAATTCACAATCCCAATTCCATCTGTCTTCTTTATCTTTGAGGCGACAGCATTCAGAACAGGTGCAAGTTCGTTTGTTTTCATGTCCAGCTTGTTGAAGTCCTTCTGGTGAAACTTATATCGAGTCAATCAAGGTGATCATCAGATGATTCTGATTTGGAGCACTGTAACCAGGACAACCAACCAAAAAGTGAGAGCTGAGACCAGTGTTAAGACTATGTTTCTCCTATTACAACTGGTTTTATGGCTACTGAAGCGTTGTTTCGGATCTCTTGTTGAACCCACATACTGTAGTTGACAAACGGTATCTTCTATTAAATAAATAAACCAAACCATGTTGAGGTTGTAATGAAGATGGCGGACAATAGCATGATTAGTTTTAAAGTGAAAAGAGGTAACAAAATTGGTAACATTCAGATGGGAGCAAAAATCACAACGACCACCCGATTGAAACTTTTCACATTGATAAGAACCTCTAGAGAGATTAACTGGTTTTGAGGAATCAAAGCTTTTTGGGTTGGTAGGAGAAATGTGCTCCGCAAGGTTTTTCCCTCTCCTGTTGGCTGATACTAGCATTCTCTCGAGGGAATGCAGCTGCAACTTTTGGGTCTGAAGATAGAATGTGGTAATTTCTAGATAAAATATGTCTCTGATGAGGTACGCGAGGATTTGTTGGAGAAATCCAGTAAACTTTTCTGTCTCCTTTCTTGTGTATTCTGTTTTTCTTAGACCATTTCTTTATATAATTTTCTCTAACAGTGTGAAAAAATTCGAGGCTCATCGGAGGATGCCAATCAGGATTTTTTAAAAGGGTTCCTTCACGAAGTCCTTTGTTGGCTTTAGCATAGTCATGACCAGAGGTAACAAAATATTTCAATTAATTTTGGGAGATCTTCGTCTTTTGATGTATTAAGCCTAAGTCTGTGGCCTACTCCCGAATAGATACCCTTGAAAACACTCGGATCGTGGCAAGAACGTGGATGTAGATAAATTAATATGAGTGGAAGTAGGTTTACTGTATGGTCTAACTTCAATGCGCCCATCTTCAATACTGAGCCATAAATCTAAATATTCTCCCTCTTTTCCAAATCTGACATCCCATTTAATGTTTTGATGGAGAGTGCCTAAGTGAGTTTGGAAGTTAGGTAAATCGTCCATACCATGTAGCAGGACATCCAAGCCATCATCTCTATAAATAGACCACCCAGTAGTTTCAACAGGACATTGAGATACATGATTTTCTGAAATCAAACCTGCCATCCAAATGTCAGAAAAATCGCAGCTATGACAAGGTCCCATAGCACAACCAGTATTAGGAAGAAATATTCTGTTGTTAAATTTTACGGCATTACATGTTAAACAGAGTTTGAGACCGTCAATGATGCTGTTGGTTGTTAGGCCTTCCGGGCTCTTAGAAAGGAGGAGTCGTGATTTTACAGTTTTGATGGCTTGATCATTATCTACATTAGGTTTCGGTGGAGGGAGGGTTTGAATCTCCCAAATGTACAGGCCTAGGATGGAACAAATACTTTATTGAGAAAATGGGATTAAGGGTCTGGATTCAGGCTTTTCTTCTGTTGTGATCTGAAAGTAGAAAAAATAAGAACTCGCCCGTTGGGCGAGTAGTATAGTATCTGCTAATTAATAATTGGTTTTAGTTTGCTATGAACCAGATTGTCATTAAAGTTCTGATTTTTTGAGTAGGCAACTATCATTTTCTGCTTATAAACATGGGGAAATTTCTCTTGAAGACTCTTGTAGTGGGTATGAACTATCTTGCTTGCTCGATTACTGGTTGTATTAAACGGGACAACAAAGGGTGCTATGCCTGCAAAATGATGAATATTGAGTCCTATAGGTCTTGCTGTATTCAATGTCTCAATCCAGTAGGCTTCTCTGGATTGTCTGAATTTGGTGGTTTCATCTTCCGGTAAATCAATTTCTATACGTTCAATTGGGGTTAGGGTGAGATCGTTTATTGAATGGTCATCGAGGTTGAAATGATTAGAAACGGGCTTGTCTTTCTTTAATTTTATATCTGATCTATGGGCATTGAATCGAGTGCGTAAATTATTCTTAGTTTCTCCTACATATTGTTTGGGGCATTTCTGACATGAAATTAAATAAATTACATTTGAGCTATCACATGATAAATGTTCCTGGATCGGATACCTTTTATTAGTAAAGCTACTCATAAAATAATGTGTTTCAGCTACAAAGGGACACGTTTTGCATCTATTTGACAAACATGGGGCACACCTTAAACCTGGAGGAACTTCGGCATATAGTCTAGTCTTCGCTGCTATTTGCGCTAAAGTGGAGTTTTTTATGTTTCGTAAAAATCGTTTTGAGTATCCACGCTCTTTCAGTTTTGAGAAAACAATCGTACAGGCTTGGTTGAAATCAGAGGATCTTGTGCAAATTCGGTGAAATCGTAAAACTTGTGATTTAATAATACCGGAAAAGGTATGTTTTGGGTGAAACGAGCTTTTGTGCAGGAGTTGATGAGTATCAGTTTCTTTGAAATATACCTTAATGTCCAGTTTATTGGTTTCTGCTATGGAATCTCCTTTGAAAACAGTGGTATCGAGAAAATCTATGCTTTTATGACTGACGTTGGCGGTTAGTTTGATGGACGGATGGTGGTTGTTGAGAATTTCAAAGAATTCCCAGAACTGCTCAATGGAATAAGTCCAAACCATAAAAATGTCATCTAAAAATCGTCCATAAAATAATGGATCAAAGGGACAAAGGGGTAATACCTCACGTTCCCACTCTGCCATGAAAAGATTTGCGTATGAAGGGGCGAATCGTTTACCCATAGCTGTTCCTGAAGTTTGTAGATACGTTTTACCATTAAATGTGAAATCGTTGCGACTGAGACAAATCTCTAAAAGCTCTAAAATTGCATCATCGGGTCTGTTCGGATCTGGGTTTCTACTAAAAGCTTTACGAACTGCCATTAACCCGGCAGTGTTATCAATATTGGTATACATAGAAGACACGTCAATAGAAATCAGAATGGCATTCGGAGGAACTCGAAGATTTTTAATGTTATTTACAAAATCAGTTGTGTCTTTAAGATAGGCTTTATGTTGGCAAGCTAGAGGTAGTAAGAAATGGTCAATGTATTCTGACACCGCATATGACTCACTACCACAGTCAGATATGATCGGACGGCCTTTAGTGATTTTATTAGGGACGAACCACTCCTTTGTGGGATTCTTATGGATCTTAGGCAAAGTGTATAAATGTCTCTCACGACAATCGGGTTTGGCAGACAGATAATCATATTGTTTCTGTTTGAGATAACTGTCTTTGACTAAATTTCCAAGAATATTGTTAATCATCTTAGAAGTTTCCTGAAAAATTGGGTCTGGCAAAATGGCATAATGTTTAAGATTATTCAATTGATTCTCTGCTTCTAAAATATAATCTTCCCTATTTAGAATGACACAACATGAACCTTTGTCACTTTTTTTAATAATAATGCTATCATCTTTCTTAAGTAAGTTTAAAGCTTCACGTTCTACCCGTGTGAGATTAGGTTTTTCATTAGTAATAGAAAGATTTGTTGTTTGGCTATTCATACTCTCAAATACTTCTAAAATTTCCGGATGGATGGCGGCCTTGGGCGGTTTCCACGTGGATTTAGGAATAAACATTTTTCTTACACCACGTGGGGGGTGGTTTCGAAAAAAATAAGTGCAGCTGAGATTGCGTTGAAATCGTTCAATAGATGGACGAAGATAGTCAATGTTGGCTACCTTCGGGGTCGGGATAAATTTAAGTCCACGGTCTAAGATGGAATGTTGAAGGGGAGTGAGAATTTTACGGCTCAAGTTGACAACAGTTTGGCCTAGTGGTGGCCTCTCAGTATTTTTATCCCCAGTAATTAGTTTAAAGACAACTTACTCGATGCTTGAAGCTGGTGTATCCAAAATAAATAGATGCTGTTTGCTGTATCAGGAGACCAATGTAGATCATCAACTGGTTCAAATTCTTCTTCGTATGGAGGTAGGATTGCTGCGTCGTTGGTGTTGAAATCCATCATCATTTTGTTCAAAGTACTTAGGTTCTGTTGGGCTTTCTTCGTGATTTTATGGGAGATAGGTATACAGGTGAGGAAAATTCTGGATTTAGGAAAGGTTCGTTTGGCGGCGGCGATTAATTTCTGGACTTGGTCAAATGCGGTTTTGGCTAACTGGTAACGGTTGTTGAGACCTACATGAATGATGACGGTAGCTGGTTTGAAAACATGGTCGTACGAATCAATGATGGATTGGATGTGATGGATCTGGGCACCAGGGTACGAATGAATTTCGGTGTCTGAAGCAGTTTTGGTAATTCTGTTCAGGTTAGAAGATCCAATAATTAAGGTTGATTTCTGTAGAGCGGGTAGAGTCCATGATGATTTGTCATCGGTTTTATGGTAAAAGGGTTTGGTAGCGGATATAATGGTTGTCGACGGGATGATTGGAACTGGTACACAAGTTGAAGATGGAAAATTAGATAGTGATCGGGACCTGGTACGAGGAGGGGATGGTTTGGAAGTATGGCTTGACTTGGTCGGAGAATTCGGGGTTTCCTGTTGGTCCAGATATTTGCAGAAGGCAGATAGGTTTACAGAACCGGAGTCCCTAGGTGAAGATTCAGATGGAGAGGTAGAGGAGGAATCTGAAAGAGAAAAGAGAAGAGGGGTGCCCTCTCTACGCGAACGTTTACCAACGTCTGCTGGACTAGGTGTAGGTGAACTACGGGCACGTTTAGGGGTTTGGTTCAATACGGTGGTGACCCTAGTAGGTGCAGGTGTATTCAGGTCAACATCCATTTCCGTTGGTATAGATATGGTGACTCTGGCCTTGGTACTGTTAATCGTTTGGTAAAATTGGGTAATTACTGTTTGGGTAAGGCGTTTCCCATAGGAGCGACGTGCCCAGGACAGGGCATGGGATATGATACGGTCGACGGCAGCTGGAGAAAGAGACTTTGCGCGGATAGTGGCTAGCTTCTCTTGAAGGGTGGTTTGGTAGTGGTCGATCAGGGCCTGCGTCACCTTAGAGAGCCATGTCCGATTGAGGGATCTAATATTTGTGTCAACAGCTGAAGTTCTCATTGCTGGACGAATAAAACTATCCAGCTCATGGATTTTGCGCTTAAAGGTGAAGGCAGGTTGACCTTCCTGCTGAAGTCTAAGGGTGGCCAAATGATGAAGGCACTGCATAACTTGGAAGAACACCTTAACAAAGGGTTCTTCCTCCTTATGAGTGGGAACTGGTTGGCGTCTGTGGGCTGGTGGTCGTTTCTGTTGTTGGTTAGGTCGTTGATAATTTCTGGGTGGGTAGGAGTCGTTGTAGTTAGGTCGGTGATGGGGTGGAATATAACTGGTTGGATTGGTAGGCGGTCGGCGATTAGTAGGTGGTAGAGGTCGATGGAAAACAGGACCATTGTAGGGTACTTGATGTTGGTTTGGTTGACGATTAGTGTTACGATATCTGGCTTCTTGCCAGTGGTTGTTGTAGTTTCGGAACATAATGAAAATGAATGGAGGTTAGATGTGGAATGTTCAAGGAATGTAATTGGGTGAAAAGTGTATATGCTAGCGTAAAGTGTGGGGATCAGGTTATGCAGATAAATCGAACTGGGCGGGAGAAATGATGCAGAATAAAAGCTAGGTGATAATGCAAAAATATATATATTTGATATTAAAAACGCTAACAATAATGTAAAAAATAAACAAAAAAAATAACAAAAACTTACACAATAGACACGAACCGGTTTTCGAAATATTTTTCTTTTTCAAGTGTCGATAAATTGTGCAGACTGATAATTATGATGGTAATTTATAGTTCTAGAATGATTAGTTAATCAGTGTTTTAATTTTCTAATTAATTGAGTGAATCGTGTCACATCTTTGATCAATTGAGGATTATTGATTAAATATAGATATTGGATTAGACTGAATTTTGATCATACCTGAGGATTAGATTATCTCAGAGTATAATTTACATGAAAGAAAAACATAAACATGGCATGAACAAAATAAATGAGAACTAATTATGAATTTTGATTATATCTGAGTTACAAGGATAAGATTACCTCAGAGTATAATTTACATAAAAGAAAAACATGGATAATCGTAAAATAGTTAATGGTTGAAGTAAAAAAAATATATTTTTGGACTAAAGTAATTAATGTGTTATATGTACAGATATACAAGTGTCATAATACTAACATATACAAAATATACATAAAATATTTAAAAACGAAATGAAAATGAAAATATATAAATACAAAAGAACCCAGAGTCAAAATAAATTATCAGGTCTGGCCTGGCACGGACAGTATTAGATTTCGGTGGAGGGAGGGTTTGAATCTCCCAAATGTACAGGCCTAGGATGGAACAAATACTTTATTGAGAAAATGGGATTAAGGGTCTGGATTCAATTCGTTGCAATACTTCAATAGTACTACCATTTCGATATTCTAAGTCATCAACAAGATGTTTAATAGAAGTTTGAATTACCGTAGAAAGAGGTTGAACAGGTGTGCCACATCCTACGACTAATAGGCGAATAGGAAAAAATGGGGGGTTTTCCTGTCGAATTTTATGAGTTTTATACAGGGGTTTCACAGAGGCTGGTTTTGAATCCTTAATATTATTGACAAATGTTTTGATGTTATCGGTAATACCTTCCTTGTCATTTTCAACGGTCCAGTTTTCAACGTTGGCCACAAAACTAGGTGTTGGATCTGCAGGTATCTCTTCATAATAGTTCGAATCTTCTAGGTGTTCTAATATTACCCTGTCTTCATCATCGCCATCAACAATTACGAATCTTTGACCTTTATCCTGGAGACGAACACGAAGGTTTTTCTGTGGAAAACCATATTTGAAATCATTGAGGGCCTGTCTTTGTCCAGGAGTCAGGTTGTCTTTAATTTTCTTGCGCAGAGTAGGATCAAAAAGATCCCGCTCACAGGCTTCCAAAAAGGCTTCAATCGATGGACTGGCTGTTGGGGCTGACTTATCTGTAGGTTGATACCATGGTTTTTTGATGAAAGTATTCTCTGAGTGCTCAAAATTATTCATCTTTAAAAAGTGGTAGGACCATCTAAAACTTTCTTTAAATCGTAGAAAGGACTTATGAGTATCGATAGGTGTAGTAGGTGTATCTACAAAGCCAGGACCAAGTCTTGCAAGGGATTTATGATCTTCAGTAAGATTGATATCATCGCGATCAGTTAGTAGGATAGCAATCTAATTAAAATTATATTACATTTCGTTTCGGTTATTTTTTGATTGTCGACTCCATGTAATCTAAAGACTTGTATAAGGAGGTCATCTGCAAGTGACGAAAATTTCAGCCAATCAAAAACTACCTTCAAGATCGCGGGTCTATGAATTGATATGCATTGTGGGAAAATTATGACGCAATACAAAATATTCAAATACAAACGGTGTTCTGATTGGCAGAGGGGTGGCACTTGCTATAAATAGCTTATTCGTCACTTGCAGATGACCTCCTTATACAAGTCTTTAGATTACATGGAGTCGACAATCAAAAAATAACCGAAACGAAATGTAATCTAATTTTAATTAGATTGGTAGGATAGAGTCTCTGTCTATTAAATCTTCATCTGTGATGACACATCCAGGGTGAGCTCGAGCTTTATCTTTTTTAGGACGTCTTTTGCGATGAGGTCTTAACGATTTAGGGAAAGGACTTTTCTTCACAATTTGAAGAATACCTTTATTAGAACATTCACATTGTTGTTGTTTACAATATAGAGCTGCTGATAATTTACGTGATCCAAGAGAAACGTGCAGATCTTCTGAATTGTTGCTTAATTTTAATTTTTTTCTGTTTTCTATCAGGATGGATAGTTTTTTATTCAGGACATTATTCTTCGTACTAAGGTCTGTTTTAATTTTGTTTTTAAGTTCACAAATATCAACATGTGATAGTTCATTATTACTTGAGGCTTGACTTGTTTTAAATTCAAATTCATCATCGATTTTAGACAAAAGCTCAGGACCATGTTGTAAAAAAGATTCCATAATTCTTGAAGAACATTGGTTAAGGATCCCTTGGATTTGGTTTACTAGAGGAGAATAATTCACCATACTGGCTAAATTAAAATTAATGGACATACCTTTAGGAATAACGCCATGAGACGCACAGTCTTGTAGAAATTTTAGATTTTGTTCCGTTTTGACACTTCTTGCGTATGATCTCCTCAATCCTGAAATCAATCCAGTTCCTGATGCCATGTTAAAAGTGTGAGGTGATGTAGCAGGCGACACACAGCCCGGGGCCAGACGTATGTAGATAACTGTTAGTTGAAACTGTTGAATACGATAACATACCAATAATCCAACACCACACGAACTGTAGTCATTAGAGAAGAAATTGACGATTGCGCAGATAATGGTTAAATATAAAAAAGTCAAAATCTCTCTTTTTTGCTTTCACTTTTATTTTAATGAGGCAAATTTTCGCATTTGTCATTTATAAATTTTGTATAGTGTGTGGTTCAAATGGAAAACTGAATTTCAATTACGGTAGAGATAAATATATTTAGTTAATTGTCAGTTGGTGCATACAAAATGTAGAATTATCTTTAATTACAATTAACTAAATATATTTAAGGTTTAAAATAATCCTATTCTTCTTAATTTGATAATATTTGGTGCATACGGGCCAATAATTTATAATATTTTACCATAGTATGATTAATAGTAATAATAATTTATAATATTTTACCATAGTATGATTAATAGTATTAATAATTTATAATATTTTACCATAGTTAGATTAATAGTAATAATAATTTATAATATTTTACCATAGTATGATTTTAACATAGTTAGATTAACATAGTTAGATTCATAGTAATGATAATTTATAATATTTTACCATAGTATGATTAATAGTAATAATAATTTATAATATTTTATCATAGTTAGATTCATAGTAATAATAATTTATAATATTTTACCATAGTATGATTAATAGTAATGATAATTTATAATATTTTACCATTGTTAGATTCATAGTAATAATAATTAATAATATTTTACCATAGTTAGATTCATAGTAATAATAATTTATAATATTTTACTATAGTTAGATTAATAGTAATGATAATTTATAATATTTTACCATAGTATGATTAATAGTAATAATAATTTATAATATTTTACCATTGTTAAATTCATAGTAATAATAATTTATAATATTTTAGTATAGTTAAATTCATAGTAATAATAATTTATAATATTATACCATTGTTAAATTCATAGTAATAATATTTTATAATATTTTACCATAGTATGATTAATAGTAATAATAATTTATAATATTTTACCATTGTTAAATTCATAGTAATAATAATTTATAATATTTTACCATAGTTAAATTCTAGTAATAATAATTTATAATATTTTACCATAGTTAAATTCATAGTAATAATAATTTATAATATTTTACCATTGTTAGATTCATAGTAATGATAATTTATAATATTTTACCTTAGTTAGATTCATAGTAATAATAATTTATAATATTTTACCATTGTTAAATTCATAGTAATAATAATTTATAATATTATACCATTGTTAAATTCATAGTAATAATAAATTATAATATTTTACTATAGTATGATTCATAGTAATGATAATTTATAATATTTTACCATAGTTAGATTCATAGTAATGATAATTTATAATATTTTACCATAGTATGATTAATAGTAATAATAATTTATAATATTTTACCATAGTTAAATTAATAGTAATAATGATTTATAATATTTTACCATAGTATGAATAATAGTAATAATAATTTATAATATTTTACCATAGTTAGATTAATAGTAATAATAATTTATAATATTTTACCATAGTATGATTGATAGTAATAATAATTTATAATATTTTACCATAGCTAGATTAATAGTAATAATAATTTATAATATTTTACCATAGTATGATTTTAACATAGTTAGATTAACATAGTTAGATTCATAGTAATGATAATTTATAATATTTTACCATAGTATGATTAATAGTAATAATAATTTATAATATTTTACCATAGTATGATTAATAGTAATAATAATTTATAATATTTTACCATAGTTAGATTCATAGTAATAATAATTTATAATATTTTACTATAGTTAGATTAATAGTAATGATAATTTATAATATTTTACCATAGTATGATTAATAGTAATAATAATTTATAATATTTTACCATAGTATGATTAATAGTAATGATAATTTATAATATTTTACCATTGTTAGATTCATAGTAATAATAATTTATAATATTTTACTATAGTTAGATTCATAGTAATGATAATTTATAATATTTTACCATAGTATGATTAACAGTAATAATAATTTATAATATTTTACCATAGTTAGATTTATAGTAATAATAATTTATAATATTTTATCATAGTTAGATTCATAGTAATAATAATTTACAATATTTTACCATAGTATGATTAATAGTAATGATAATTTATAATATTTTACCATTGTTAGATTCATAGTAATAATAATTTATAATATTTTACCATAGTTAGTAGGATAGAGTCTCTGTCTATTAAATCTTCATCTGTGATGACACATCCAGGGTGAGCTCGAGCTTTATCTTTTTTAGGACGTCTTTTGCGATGAGGTCTTAACGATTTAGGGAAAGGACTTTTCTTCACAATTTGAAGAATACCTTTATTAGAACATTCACATTGTTGTTGTTTACAATATAGAGCTGCTGATAATTTACGTGATCCAAGAGAAACGTGCAGATCTTCTGAATTGTTGCTTAATTTTAATTTTTTTCTGTTTTCTATCAGGATGGATAGTTTTTTATTCAGGACATTATTCTTCGTACTAAGGTCTGTTTTAATTTTGTTTTTAAGTTCACAAATATCAACATGTGATAGTTCATTATTACTTGAGGCTTGACTTGTTTTAAATTCAAATTCATCATCGATTTTAGACAAAAGCTCAGGACCATGTTGTAAAAAAGATTCCATAATTCTTGAAGAACATTGGTTAAGGATCCCTTGGATTTGGTTTACTAGAGGAGAATAATTCACCATACTGGCTAAATTAAAATTAATGGACATACCTTTAGGAATAACGCCATGAGACGCACAGTCTTGTAGAAATTTTAGATTTTGTTCCGTTTTGACACTTCTTGCGTATGATCTCCTCAATCCTGAAATCAATCCAGTTCCTGATGCCATGTTAAAAGTGTGAGGTGATGTAGCAGGCGACACACAGCCCGGGGCCAGACGTATGTAGATAACTGTTAGTTGAAACTGTTGAATACGATAACATACCAATAATCCAACACCACACGAACTGTAGTCATTAGAGAAGAAATTGACGATTGCGCAGATAATGGTTAAATATAAAAAAGTCAAAATCTCTCTTTTTTGCTTTCACTTTTATTTTAATGAGGCAAATTTTCGCATTTGTCATTTATAAATTTTGTATAGTGTGTGGTTCAAATGGAAAACTGAATTTCAATTACGGTAGAGATAAATATATTTAGTTAATTGTCAGTTGGTGCATACAAAATGTAGAATTATCTTTAATTACAATTAACTAAATATATTTAAGGTTTAAAATAATCCTATTCTTCTTAATTTGATAATATTTGGTGCATACGGGCCAATAATTTATAATATTTTACCATAATATGATTAATAGTAATAATAATTTATAATATTTTACCATAGTATGATTAATAGTATTAATAATTTATAATATTTTACCATAGTTAGATTAATAGTAATAATAATTTATAATATTTTACCATAGTATGATTTTAACATAGTTAGATTAACATAGTTAGATTCATAGTAATGATAATTTATAATATTTTACCATAGTATGATTAATAGTAATAATAATTTATAATATTTTATCATAGTTAGATTCATAGTAATAATAATTTATAATATTTTACCATAGTATGATTAATAGTAATGATAATTTATAATATTTTACCATTGTTAGATTCATAGTAATAATAATTAATAATATTTTACCATAGTTAGATTCATAGTAATAATAATTTATAATATTTTACTATAGTTAGATTAATAGTAATGATAATTTATAATATTTTACCATAGTATGATTAATAGTAATAATAATTTATAATATTTTACCATTGTTAAATTCATAGTAATAATAATTTATAATATTTTAGTATAGTTAAATTCATAGTAATAATAATTTATAATATTATACCATTGTTAAATTCATAGTAATAATATTTTATAATATTTTACCATAGTATGATTAATAGTAATAATAATTTATAATATTTTACCATTGTTAAATTCATAGTAATAATAATTTATAATATTTTACCATAGTTAAATTCTAGTAATAATAATTTATAATATTTTACCATAGTTAAATTCATAGTAATAATAATTTATAATATTTTACCATTGTTAGATTCATAGTAATGATAATTTATAATATTTTACCTTAGTTAGATTCATAGTAATAATAATTTATAATATTTTACCATTGTTAAATTCATAGTAATAATAATTTATAATATTATACCATTGTTAAATTCATAGTAATAATAAATTATAATATTTTACTATAGTATGATTCATAGTAATGATAATTTATAATATTTTACCATAGTTAGATTCATAGTAATGATAATTTATAATATTTTACCATAGTATGATTAATAGTAATAATAATTTATAATATTTTACCATAGTTAAATTAATAGTAATAATAATTTATAATATTTTACCATAGTATGAATAATAGTAATAATAATTTATAATATTTTACCATAGTTAGATTAATAGTAATAATAATTTATAATATTTTACCATAGTATGATTGATAGTAATAATAATTTATAATATTTTACCATAGCTAGATTAATAGTAATAATAATTTATAATATTTTACCATAGTATGATTTTAACATAGTTAGATTAACATAGTTAGATTCATAGTAATGATAATTTATAATATTTTACCATAGTATGATTAATAGTAATAAAAATTTATAATATTTTACCATAGTATGATTAATAGTAATAATAATTTATAATATTTTACCATAGTTAGATTCATAGTAATAATAATTTATAATATTTTACTATAGTTAGATTAATAGTAATGATAATTTATAATATTTTACCATAGTATGATTAATAGTAATAATAATTTATAATATTTTACCATAGTATGATTAATAGTAATGATAATTTATAATATTTTACCATTGTTAGATTCATAGTAATAATAATTTATAATATTTTACTATAGTTAGATTCATAGTAATGATAATTTATAATATTTTACCATAGTATGATTAACAGTAATAATAATTTATAATATTTTACCATAGTTAGATTTATAGTAATAATAATTTATAATATTTTATCATAGTTAGATTCATAGTAATAATAATTTACAATATTTTACCATAGTATGATTAATAGTAATGATAATTTATAATATTTTACCATTGTTAGATTCATAGTAATAATAATTTATAATATTTTACCATAGTTAGTAGGATAGAGTCTCTGTCTATTAAATCTTCATCTGTGATGACACATCCAGGGTGAGCTCGAGCTTTATCTTTTTTAGGACGTCTTTTGCGATGAGGTCTTAACGATTTAGGGAAAGGACTTTTCTTCACAATTTGAAGAATACCTTTATTAGAACATTCACATTGTTGTTGTTTACAATATAGAGCTGCTGATAATTTACGTGATCCAAGAGAAACGTGCAGATCTTCTGAATTGTTGCTTAATTTTAATTTTTTTCTGTTTTCTATCAGGATGGATAGTTTTTTATTCAGGACATTATTCTTCGTACTAAGGTCTGTTTTAATTTTGTTTTTAAGTTCACAAATATCAACATGTGATAGTTCATTATTACTTGAGGCTTGACTTGTTTTAAATTCAAATTCATCATCGATTTTAGACAAAAGCTCAGGACCATGTTGTAAAAAAGATTCCATAATTCTTGAAGAACATTGGTTAAGGATCCCTTGGATTTGGTTTACTAGAGGAGAATAATTCACCATACTGGCTAAATTAAAATTAATGGACATACCTTTAGGAATAACGCCATGAGACGCACAGTCTTGTAGAAATTTTAGATTTTGTTCCGTTTTGACACTTCTTGCGTATGATCTCCTCAATCCTGAAATCAATCCAGTTCCTGATGCCATGTTAAAAGTGTGAGGTGATGTAGCAGGCGACACACAGCCCGGGGCCAGACGTATGTAGATAACTGTTAGTTGAAACTGTTGAATACGATAACATACCAATAATCCAACACCACACGAACTGTAGTCATTAGAGAAGAAATTGACGATTGCGCAGATAATGGTTAAATATAAAAAAGTCAAAATCTCTCTTTTTTGCTTTCACTTTTATTTTAATGAGGCAAATTTTCGCATTTGTCATTTATAAATTTTGTATAGTGTGTGGTTCAAATGGAAAACTGAATTTCAATTACGGTAGAGATAAATATATTTAGTTAATTGTCAGTTGGTGCATACAAAATGTAGAATTATCTTTAATTACAATTAACTAAATATATTTAAGGTTTAAAATAATCCTATTCTTCTTAATTTGATAATATTTGGTGCATACGGGCCAATAATTTATAATATTTTACCATAGTATGATTAATAGTAATAATAATTTATAATATTTTACCATAGTATGATTAATAGTAATAATAATTTATAATATTTTACCATAGTTAGATTAATAGTAATAATAATTTATAATATTTTACCATAGTATGATTTTAACATAGTTAGATTAACATAGTTAGATTCATAGTAATGATAATTTATAATATTTTACCATAGTATGATTAATAGTAATAATAATTTATAATATTTTATCATAGTTAGATTCATAGTAATAATAATTTATAATATTTTACCATAGTATGATTAATAGTAATGATAATTTATAATATTTTACCATTGTTAGATTCATAGTAATAATAATTTATAATATTTTACCATAGTTAGATTCATAGTAATAATAATTTATAATATTTTACTATAGTTAGATTAAAAGTAATGATAATTTATAATATTTTACCATAGTATGATTAATAGTAATAATAATTTATAATATTTTACCATTGTTAAATTCATAGTAATAATAATTTATAATATTTTAGTATAGTTAAATTCATAGTAATAATAATTTATAATATTATACCATTGTTAAATTCATAGTAATAATATTTTATAATATTTTACCATAGTATGATTAATAGTAATAATAATTTATAATATTTTACCATTGTTAAATTCATAGTAATAATAATTTATAATATTTTACCATAGTTAAATTCATAGTAATAATAATTTATAATATTTTACCATAGTTAAATTCATAGTAATAATAATTTATAATATTTTACCATTGTTAGATTCATAGTAATGATAATTTATAATATTTTACCTTAGTTAGATTCATAGTAATAATAATTTATAATATTTTACCATTGTTAAATTCATAGTAATAATAATTTATAATATTATACCATTGTTAAATTCATAGTAATAATAAATTATAATATTTTACTATAGTATGATTCATAGTAATGATAATTTATAATATTTTACCATAGTTAGATTCATAGTAATGATAATTTATAATATTTTACCATAGTATGATTAATAGTAATAATAATTTATAATATTTTACCATAGTTAAATTAATAGTAATAATAATTTATAATATTTTACCATAGTATGAATAATAGTAATAATAATTTATAATATTTTACCATAGTTAGATTAATAGTAATAATAATTTATAATATTTTACCATAGTATGATTGATAGTAATAATAATTTATAATATTTTACCATAGCTAGATTAATAGTAATAATAATTTATAATATTTTACCATAGTATGATTTTAACATAGTTAGATTAACATAGTTAGATTCATAGTAATGATAATTTATAATATTTTACCATAGTATGATTAATAGTAATAATAATTTATAATATTTTACCATAGTATGATTAATAGTAATAATAATTTATAATATTTTACCATAGTTAGATTCATAGTAATAATAATTTATAATATTTTACTATAGTTAGATTAATAGTAATGATAATTTATAATATTTTACCATAGTATGATTAATAGTAATAATAATTTATAATATTTTACCATAGTATGATTAATAGTAATGATAATTTATAATATTTTACCATTGTTAGATTCATAGTAATAATAATTTATAATATTTTACTATAGTTAGATTCATAGTAATGATAATTTATAATATTTTACCATAGTATGATTAACAGTAATAATAATTTATAATATTTTACCATAGTTAGATTTATAATAATAATAATTTATAATATTTTATCATAGTTAGATTCATAGTAATAATAATTTACAATATTTTACCATAGTATGATTAATAGTAATGATAATTTATAATATTTTACCATTGTTAGATTCATAGTAATAATAATTTATAATATTTTACCATAGTTAGATTCATAGTAATAATAATTTATAATATTTTACTATAGTTAGATTAATAGTAATGATAATTTATAATATTTTACCATAGTATGATTAATAGTAATAATAATTTATAATATTTTACCATTGTTAAATTCAGAGTAATAATAATTTATAATATTTTAGTATAGTTAAATTCATAGTAATAATAATTTATAATATTATACCATTGTTAAATTCATAGTAATAATAAATTATAATATTTTACCATAGTATGATTCATAGTAATAATAATTTATAATATTTTACCATTGTTAGATTCATAGTAATGATAATTTATAATATTTTACCATTGTTAGATTCATAGTAATGATAATTTATAATATTTTAACATTGTTAGATTCATAGTAATGATAATTTATAATATTTTACCATAGTTAGATTCATAGTAATGATAATTTATAATATTTTACCATAGTATGATTAATAGTAATAATAATTTATAATATTTAATCATTGTTAAATTCATAGTAATAATAATTTATATTATTTTACCATAGTTAAATTCATAGTAATAATAATTTATAATATTTTACCATTGTTAAATTCATAGTAATAATAATTTATAATAATTTTCCTAGAAGATTATTTTTGATAATTCTAGTAATAATAAATTTTATACTGTTATTCAATAAAACTATCTATTTCAAGATTAACTTTGTTGCCCAAGGTACTAATAAAGCAGTTTAAGGATCTAGGTTGCACTATCTGTAGCATTTGGTCGCCTAGCTGGAGTTGAATACATGTCAATTAGAGATTGTTGTCTTAGGGTTTGGGCCATGATTCTGTGGTGTGGGTGTGGAGTTGAGTGGTATGGGGTTGAGCTGTCTTGGGGGGGGGGGGTGGTCACTGATCTTAAAGAACCATCTCTGAATTTCTCGAGCTGTTTTAGGTAGTAGTAGTTTATTCACTCAGACACAGTACAGTGTAACATGAGGACATAATTGACAGTACAAATAATAAACATGGCGGAACAACAAACAATAAATACATAATATACAGTATACCTTATACATGTAATAGTTTTGATAATCTTTTAACGAAAATTGACAAGTTTCTCTGTATTTTGGTATATTTTATCGATAGTAAACTACCCATTTTTGTTTCATTGGGATATTTCATATAGTATCTGGGGATAAATTTGCTTCTAATTAGGTCTACTTCAGGATGTGTGCAAATGAATAGATAGTGATACTCATTGCCTATACCAGCATTACAGAGCTTGCAGAGTCTTTCATTTCGAGGAATTTTGGTCCATCTACCTACTTCGCTAGGAATTTTAAGATTGCATGTTCGCAGTTTGGTTACATATATTGCTAATTTATTAGGAAAGTCAGTAAGGTATGATTCGAAATCCAGATCTGTTTTGAATGTAAAATAAAATTCACTGGCGATTCGGTTACTCTAAATTCTGGTAGAGGAGGTGCATCAGGATAACTATAAGGCTTCGCGGCAAATCTTCTACGTGTAGTGCAGGAGAAGATCAATTGTCTAACAAATTGTCGACCACGGATAATCCAATATTTAGATCTAACTTCAGTAAGGGTATCCTTAACTCCACCATGTTGGAGTCTTCTGTGGCAAGATCGGGTAATATAAGTGTTGTGAACCAATGAGATTTATCAAGGATAATTGGTGCTTGGCCGAATATGCGAGATTGGAATTCTGTAGACGTCCAGCACATCTCAGTATTCCAGCTTCATCTTCAAACAGGTCGAGTCGATGAATAGTCTACTATAATCTTCTCTCGAATTCAAATTTTTCTGTTCTTCTTTAATCCACAAAGATTCAGCATTTGAAATATCAGTAGGTGCCAATTCTTTAATTTGAAGTTGAGGATTTTTAGACTTCAGTAATTTAATAAATTTCAAAATGTAGGCTGTTATTCGAAGAAGTCTATTCTTGTCACTAAATTCTGTGCAATCCATTAGGGTATCAAATCTGGGATCGTTATTCTCGACGATGAGATTGGCTGTACTAGTATTTGTTTCTATTTGACATCGTTGACACACTTTCATCTCATTTAGACATTCATCTTCCAAATCAAGGGAGTTATCTGTTATCACTTATCAGAGGCTTAGTTTCTTCACGCGGATGTGTTAACCAAGTAGGTCCATTACTGTAGATGCTAATTCATTTGGATCAATATGTCTTGTCTATCGGCAGGGTTTTCTGGACCAGGACAATGTCTCCAACAATTTTCACTCTCAGGAATCGGTGTTCGTATCTCGTCTACTCTGTTTCGTACAAACTGCTTCTATTCTCTAGCTAGAGGGTTGTGTTATCTAGTATAAGGCTACTTTGGAGTCAGAATAACAGACAGGATTCAGTAGAGTCATAACAGGTTTAAGGGCTAATCTGATTGATGTCAAAAGTCGAGATAGTACCAGTGCGGATAACAATTCAAGGCGAGGGATAGTCTGTTTGTTGGTGGGAGATACTCGGGTTTTCGAGGCAAAAAAATTCGTGAAGATACCACTTTCAGTTGTTAATTTAAGATACGCTACAGCTCCATATGCATCACAGAAACCAATCAATTGGAAGGCAAAAACGGCTTCATCGGAAAGGTAACATCTTGGTAAGTGAATAGGTTCCATGCCTTCTGATCCCTAAACTAAGTTGTTCCATTTTTACGCACCATGAGAAAAGCCTTTTCTATGTCACCAGTAAGAGCGATTCTGTAACTTCTAAATCTAATGATGATGTCCATTATCCTTTGAGTAAGTATCCTGCACGTATACAATCATTCAAAGAGGGTCCATTCGATCGTGCAGAAGCATCATAAACTATTCTCAGCTTGGTAGTCGATTTTTCCCTTCTGACAACGGCATGATGAGGGATATAGTGTATATTTTCATTCGTAGGATCAGCTTTCTTATCCGTATCAACAACTTCAACAATTCCTCTCTTCAGTTGGTCCTTGATAACGTTGTCATACTCCTGAAGAATTTCAGATTCGATTTCCATGGCAGGCTTGCTTCCTAATATTTACCATTGTAATTTATCTTCTCAAGGAATTCTTCATAGACAGATTTCGAAGTTATTCCAATGTATTCCAAGTTCCAAAACTGTGTTAAGTTCCTAATTATTTTACTACTTACGCATTATATTAGATCATATAAAAATGGTTACGTTTCTTATTGTTTATGTTACGCATTCTTTGTTGCACTCAAAGTGATGACATTAGATCACCGTTATAGGCATGTGCTTTCTTTGAGGCCTACAGCGACTCTGTCAATTCCCTGTTTGTTATGACTTGTTTTTGGAACCTTGGTAGTAGACAACTTGATATGTATATGTAAACTGTTATTATTTATATTGTTGTAACTTCCGCTGTAATGTATATTAAGCTCATGTGCATAATTTTAATGTTAAGCTAAAAACTTCCCTGTCAAAATTTTCCGATTTGGTGTCTCGGTTTTGCAAAGCGCCGACCTGAGTATTTCACAATAATTGATTGCTTAGGTATTTAAAGTTATTGTCATAGGTTGTGTATTTTGTGTATCATTCTTGTATTATTAAGGCCACACCAATTTGATTTGTTGTTCGTCGGAATTCCCGCACACATTTTTCTAATTTTCGTAGTTTTATTTTAAAAAAATAATTAAAATGCCGCTCCTCATTTTTAAGGTCCCGCTCCTATTTTCTAAATACTTACAATTTTGATTTTAAAAAAAAACAAAAAAAATGGCGCTCTCATTCTCAAACAAAACCTATGAATTATGAATTTACGGTGTGTATATCGAACGCCGTTATATGAAAGTTCTAGAGGATTTCGGGTCATTCGTTTTTATTATCATGTTCGCCTTCCGAAACACTCTGGAACTAGCGTTATAGCGCCCTCAAATAAAATTGTTTCGATTTTCATGTCTGTTTCTCGTATTTCAAATCCATTATCGTATGTATGCACTGGTCAATCGTAAATATACCTGAAGTCTAGAAGTGTTTATCGAACGCACTTCGTTTGTAGCGCCCTCTAATAAGGCCACATAAAAAAAAAAATTGGTGATCGTCCTTTCAATTTCCGAAATCAGGGGAGGGGGGAGTTTTTTTTTTTTTATTTTTTATTTTTTTATAGGACCCTAAAACACTTAAGCCCACATGATACGATGGCAGCGCATGCGCGGATGGATGTTGTAGTTCCTACTATGGTCGCTAGATGGACCTACTGGTGGTATTTCCTATTATATTACAGTTATTCCGCGTTAAATGTCCGCGAAAAATAGAATTTTTGCTATACCTACGCTATTGAGCGGATTGTTTACGTTTTTTTTTTAAATAAAAAATCAAAAAACATCAGGGACGGGGCCGTTTTCGGGCACGGGCGGGGACGATCACCAATTGTTTTTTTTTATGTGGCCTAAATTTGTATCAATTATCCAGACTGTTATTCGTATATCAAATTAGTATAGTAGGTTTATACACTGGTCAATCGTAAATTTTCACTTCGCCATGTTGCTTGTCAATGCCATCTGTAGATAACACCGATTCTCCAAATTTAAAAACAGGTACCGGAAAGTTATGTATTTTGTCAACAATACATTTGTTGTCATGCTTCTGGTAGTAAGCTTACGTAGTACATCAAGATTGATATTGCCATTTACTGCTTATAATTTTGTCAGCCATGAGACCACGTTTTTAGAAGTCTTCAGAACTGTGGAGTCCGTGATGACGGTACCGGAAACGAAAGATGACAATATTATTCACGAAAATCAAATTGAATAAATTTATTTGAAAGACTCTGTCAAAAGTGGTGGTATACTTGTGAATACTCAGTTAACGATATCAATATGTAGTGAATTACAACTAAGATATGTTGAATTTTTAATAACTGAAAGTAACCAAAGTGAAAATAAACAATCTCACTCCGTAGAGACAGTAAACCAACAAACTGCAGGTGAAAATGGCAGTAAAGAATGTACTAGATCTAGAGGTAAAAATGCATTTGATGTCTTGATGAACTCAAGAAAGGTTCATTTGATGCCAAATAAACTCGAAACGGTTACAGGAAAGCAATATACTGGACCTCAGAAACTATATAGTGACATTGTTGATTGGTGTGGTACCTTTGACGAGGGTGGTTCGACACAAACCTCCTGTTATTTCATGGGATAAATTAAACAGTGTTTGTTCTGATCTTACACAAGCACTAAGTTTGCCCTGTATTATTTACCATGCTAAACTAGCCTCTTATATGGAATCCCTATTAGTATGTTTAACCAAATACAAGGAAAGACTTGAGAAAGACAATCAAAGACATAAAACCAAATATCATGTTCGAACAAATTATGAAGAAAAGGATTCTTTATGTTCTATTATAAAACCAAAATCTAAAACTAATGAAGAATATTATGATCTTGATCTACATATTCAAGATCACGATTGTTATACCTATACAAACTTAGAACTTTTTGTCCACATGACAAAGAAAAACGCAGAAAATTTATTAACAACTTACTGTTGACAAGATGTGTCATGTTATTTCGAATAGCCAATGGCAACAATTTAGGTAAAAAACGTTACTTGTTACATACTAAGCTTTCTCGCTCCTCTCTTTTACATAGCCGTGTTTATTTTTTTATAATAAAAAAATGTTCGCTCGCACCATTCAATTTATTTTCCAATATTTGGAATCTTAAATTTTTTAATTAAAAAAAAAATATTCGCTCGCTCGCTCCTATTTTGAAGGGTAGAAATCCCGAAGAACAACAAATCAAATTGGTGTGGCCTAAGGGATAATTTTATGTGCAATTTCACATTTTAATTTCGCGCTAAAGGTTTTTATTTCGTTTATAAAGTTAGGCCGCTCAACTGTCATAGTGCATAGTAGAATGTTCCATTTTCTGTTGCAAGTGGACTCGCCCATATTCATTATTGTTTACTTAAAGATACGGTACCACTATAATTTATCAGTATTTTGGTTAATATCATTTCAATTGAATATTTGTGTGAACCAGATTCTTATTATTGTATTTTTTGTATTTTCAGTTAATCGTTTTGTCCATTAAACATATTACCATTTCACCTTTTATGCCTGTTCCTTATAAAGGGTTGATTCTCTATTATCGTCTCGAAGTGGGTGTACCTAAGGTTGAGACGCATTAGCAAACATCTACATAATTAACAAGTTATTACCAATCATTAGAGAAGTATGTCGGATGGTAATGCTGATTTGGTTGGGATTGTTGACAGAGCCGGTGCTGAAGCTCATGATGGAGCATCTGATGAAAATCACGATATACCTGTATGGCGGGGGATAGCGGCAATAACCTAATGCTATGTAGAAATGTCTAATTCAAAACGTAAATGTAACATAATGCAATACCAAATACCTAAAACGTCTAATGCAAAAGACAAAATACAAGAAACCTCTAATACATAATACCTCATACGTCTAATTCTAAAGACAAAGTACAAAAAACCTCTAATACACAATACATTTAACTTCTTAGGCATTATTGATTTTACAGTGTGAAACACCGTTAGCATTAGACGACATATCTCGATAAACTTATTTACATTTCTACATTGCAATATCTTTTTTTGGGTCAATGCCAAGGCCGTAGTATTTGGCTGTGTTTGATTACTGTCTTCCCGTTGAGCTACCGTTATCAAAGTTGACAGATATGTCCTATTATGCATACTGAATATTCATTGACAATTCTGAAGCTTTATACCTTCTTCTTTAGGGCCGTAGGAAGCAAATGAAAACTGGGGCTGATTTTTTTTGTACAGTAAAAAAAATCCTATAAAGGATACGGCATTGAACATCAAAACGCTTGACGCTGAAGGAACTTTTAAGGCATAGCCGTAGGAGACAGGGGGGCAGGGGGGTCAGCCCCCCCCCCCAAATATTATGTTTTCCGCCAAAAAATCAGAAAAATTCGGACAAGAAGCAACCCGCTCTGCCCCTTTGAAGAAGGACATTTGTTATGATACCGAACAGAATTGTCGTTAAAAGAATACCTAACTCTTGAAAAAGACTTTGGGCATATAGCCTATACAGCAAGAAAATTTTGAAAATAAAATTGTATTTCCTTGCATATTAGACCTTTCCGAATAGCAGGAGATTTTGACGGATTCCACCCTCAGCACATTTAAAAAAAAAAAATTTGATTCCTTCCTCTATAGTAGGTTTTATTGGGGGATAGTAGCCCAAGAAAAATTTCCTTACATCCCAGACCTTTAAAACTGCGGTTTGGAGAGTTGGCACCCTATAAGGAAACTTTGAAAATTAAAATTAATTTCCTTTCATGCGAAAGCAATATACTGGACCTCAGAAACTATATAGTGACATTGTTGATTGGTGTGGTACCTTTGACGAGGGTGGTTCGACACAAACCTCCTGTTATTTCATGGGATAAATTAAACAGTGTTTGTTCTGATCTTACACAAGCACTAAGTTTGCCCTGTATTATTTACCATGCTAAACTAGCCTCTTATATGGAATCCCTATTAGTATGTTTAACCAAATACAAGGAAAGACTTGAGAAAGACAATCAAAGACATAAAACCAAATATCATGTTCGAACAAATTATGAAGAAAAGGATTCTTTATGTTCTATTATAAAACCAAAATCTAAAACTAATGAAGAATATTATGATCTTGATCTACATATTCAAGATCACGATTGTTATACCTATACAAACTTAGAACTTTTTGTCCACATGACAAAGAAAAACGCAGAAAATTTATTAACAACTTACTGTTGACAAGATGTGTCATGTTATTTCGAATAGCCAATGGCAACAATTTAGGTAAAAAACGTTACTTGTTACATACTAAGCTTTCTCGCTCCTCTCTTTTACATAGCCGTGTTTATTTTTTTATAATAAAAAAATGTTCGCTCGCACCATTCAATTTATTTTCCAATATTTGGAATCTTAAATTTTTTAATTAAAAAAAAAATATTCGCTCGCTCGCTCCTATTTTGAAGGGTAGAAATCCCGAAGAACAACAAATCAAATTGGTGTGGCCTAAGGGATAATTTTATGTGCAATTTCACATTTTAATTTCGCGCTAAAGGTTTTTATTTCGTTTATAAAGTTAGGCCGCTCAACTGTCATAGTGCATAGTAGAATGTTCCATTTTCTGTTGCAAGTGGACTCGCCCATATTCATTATTGTTTACTTAAAGATACGGTACCACTATAATTTATCAGTATTTTGGTTAATATCATTTCAATTGAATATTTGTGTGAACCAGATTCTTATTATTGTATTTTTTGTATTTTCAGTTAATCGTTTTGTCCATTAAACATATTACCATTTCACCTTTTATGCCTGTTCCTTATAAAGGGTTGATTCTCTATTATCGTCTCGAAGTGGGTGTACCTAAGGTTGAGACGCATTAGCAAACATCTACATAATTAACAAGTTATTACCAATCATTAGAGAAGTATGTCGGATGGTAATGCTGATTTGGTTGGGATTGTTGACAGAGCCGGTGCTGAAGCTCATGATGGAGCATCTGATGAAAATCACGATATACCTGTATGGCGGGGGATAGCGGCAATAACCTAATGCTATGTAGAAATGTCTAATTCAAAACGTAAATGTAACATAATGCAATACCAAATACCTAAAACGTCTAATGCAAAAGACAAAATACAAGAAACCTCTAATACATAATACCTCATACGTCTAATTCTAAAGACAAAGTACAAAAAACCTCTAATACACAATACATTTAACTTCTTAGGCATTATTGATTTTACAGTGTGAAACACCGTTAGCATTAGACGACATATCTCGATAAACTTATTTACATTTCTACATTGCAATATCTTTTTTTGGGTCAATGCCAAGGCCGTAGTATTTGGCTGTGTTTGATTACTGTCTTCCCGTTGAGCTACCGTTATCAAAGTTGACAGATATGTCCTATTATGCATACTGAATATTCATTGACAATTCTGAAGCTTTATACCTTCTTCTTTAGGGCCGTAGGAAGCAAATGAAAACTGGGGCTGATTTTTTTGTACAGTAAAAAAAATCCTATAAAGGATACGGCATTGAACATCAAAACGCTTGACGCTGAAGGAACTTTTAAGGCATAGCCGTAGGAGACAGGGGGGCAGGGGGGTCAGCCCCCCCCCCCCCCAAATATTATGTTTTCCGCCAAAAAATCAGAAAAATTCGGACAAGAAGCAACCCGCTCTGCCCCTTTGAAGAAGGACATTTGTTATGATACCGAACAGAATTGTCGTTAAAAGAATACCTAACTCTTGAAAAAGACTTTGGGCATATAGCCTATACAGCAAGAAAATTTTGAAAATAAAATTGTATTTCCTTGCATATTAGACCTTTCCGAATAGCAGGAGATTTTGACGGATTCCACCCTCAGAACATTTAAAAAAAAAAAATTTGATTCCTTCCTCTGTAGTAGGTTTTATTGGGGGATAGTAGCCCAAGAAAAATTTCCTTACATCCCAGACCTTTAAAACTGCGGTTTGGAGAGTTGGCACCCTATAAGGAAACTTTGAAAATTAAAATTAATTTCCTTTCATGCGACGCTCGGCTGACGGTCCTACTATCCTTTGAAGAGTTAAGGAAGACATCGAAGAAAATATTCAAAAAGTGGGTGGGTGTTCTAAACGAGAATTCTGTTCGGAAACCCAAAACTTTCAAAATTTTTTGATTTGAATGGGAGAATCCCTTAAATATTCTTTCAGCGCCAAGCGTTTTGATGTTCGATGCCGTATCCTTTACAGCAGAGGTTCACAACCTTTTTCACGCTGTGGCCCAAATTCACGATGCTCCCAAAGCCATGGCCCCCTGTTCATTTCCAAACCAGTGAAAAATAGGGATTATAGCGCAAGGGTTGTTGTCCTGTGCCTCCCCATCATCAAATGCATTTGACCACAACTACAGACCTTACACGGCAAAATAAAAGTTGGGCTAGAGAAAAAATGATATACATCCTCAAGCACCATGGCCCCCTGACAAACACCCCATGGCTCCCCAGGGCCATGGCCCCCAGGTTGGGAACCACTGCTTTACAGGATTAGATGTCTGTGAAAGGAAAACAAATCAGCCACAAAGTTTTCATTTGCTTCCTACGGCCCTGAAGATAGAGGAAAAAAGCTTCAGAATCATCTGAAATTTTCAATAATTATTCAGGATACATAATAGAACATATTTGCCAACTTTGATAACTGTAGCTCAACGGGAAGACAGTAAACAAACATAGCCAAATACTTTGGCCTTGACTTTGACCCAAATTAAGATATTAACACATATTGGTTAAACAATAGGTGAATTTATTGAAGGGGAATACCAGTAAGTATGATATTCTTGTAGTCTTATATCAAGAGTTGTCTGTCCTTTCATAAAAACTTAAAGCCTACTCTCTCAACAAGCTACTTCCTTTCTTGACATGCTTGTTGAAGAGAGAGGTTGGTCATTGCTTTTAATGTGGTTAACATAATTTATGTGATCCCTTCTTTAAGCAAAATCCCTTCAAAACTGCATAAGAAAGGAAACTTTATCTGTATGTAGCTTATCCTTAGGTTTTTAAGAAGGATTTCATTCAAAGCATGAATTTTAAGATTAAATTTGTCAGTGTCATACTATTTTCACATTAAGCCTAGCTAAAGTCAGGCTACAGCCTTGTTCTAATTTTAGACCCACCTCTAGTTGTCAGTGTACTATATCAATAGGGTATAATACATGACTGTGTGTACTGAGTGTCCTCACTGTATGTATATAGCCTAGTACATTGATAGTCTAGTGCGACTGAGGTCACAGTCTCTAGCCTATCTTGAATTTTCTTTTCACTTGTTCTATTCGTCAACCTCTCTCTTTGACAAGCTAAAAAATTATTTTTCTTTATTTCATACGAGTATCATTATCATGGGAAAACAACAAACCACTAAGAGTAAGAAAACCAGGAGGCCTACTACTACTAGTTCTAGTTCTGTTACCTCAACTCGTGTATCAGGTCGGCCCAGTAGAAGTCCATATGCTATCAGTAGAGGTCAGAAGAAAACAACAGTAATTAATGATGTACAACTCTCTACATCTGGTAGTTCTGATACTGGTAATCTAAATGAAGTGCCCTGTAATATCACTGATGACACTAACACAACAGGTAATATTACAAAAAATAATGCAATTTGGAATGTTCCGTTGCCTTCTGTACATGCGCAAACTGCAGGTGAGGGAAGTATATCAAGGCATGTAGAGAGTCAGCACCACATACAGCCTCAATTAATGTCTGATAGCCAAAACCATGTTATTGAAAGTGTGCATGATAATTTAGGTTCAAATATTGGGGATGCCATTAAAAACAAAATCATTAATGGGGAATATGTAGATTTCATGTCATTGATTAAAAATGATGAGTCTCAAGAGAGGCTTATTTATTGGACTCCGATGGAAAACTTATGTCAAAAGACAAAGAACCTAGTAACGCAATGAGCATTGAACGATGGTCAGATGCTTTTTTAATCTTTATGAGCGTTTATATTTCTGTTCATCCTACTAAATGTCAGGATTTGCTGAAGTATATGCACACAATTCGGCTTGGTGCTGCAAGAACAAAAGGCCAAGGATGGCGTTCATATGATGAACAGTTCAGGCGAAAGAAAGCAATATGCCCCACTAGCTCCTGGCGCTATATTGACTACGAATTATGGTAATTATATATGCATAATTCAGTCCAGCAAGGACAATCCTTTCTAAATAACACAAGACAAGTCCAACAAGGACAATCTTTTCAAACTAACACAAGACAAAATCCAAGAGGCAAATGCTTTGAATTTAACAACAAGGGTATTTGCAATAGACCTCATTGCACATACATTCACACGTGCATTCAATGTGGACTTGGACATTCGCAATTAAATTGTCAGAATATGACTTCAAATCAGAATTTTCGTCAAAAACCTTTTAAACAAGGATACAATAAACAAACATACAACAACAAACCAAACACACAATCCAACAATCAGCAGACACACTACAATAACAAACCCTACAACCAATATCACTACAACAATTCAAACAACACCCAATCTAACAACACAAATTCCATCAAAAACTGAGATAGTCAGTAAATGGGAATTAGCAAACTCGCCTTTAAATACTGATGTCATTCTGGAATACCTACAAAATTATCCCTTTAACAACAAATCTAAATTACTCAAATTTGGTATTAAATATGGCTTTCGGCTCCAATACACAGGTCCACGAATTTCTAGAACTTCAAAAAATTTGGTATCAGTCCACGAATTTCCTAACGAAACTCATGAAAAGATTATGAAAGAGGTGAATTTGGGGCGCATAATGGGTCCCTTTGACATACTGCCGATAATAAACTTACAAGTATCACCAATTGGAATAATTAAAAAGTCAGATGGGGGGTGGCGGTTAATTACCCATTTATCACATCCATTAAATAATGGAATTAACAATTTCATTGATCCAGAATTATGTGCTGTTAAGTATACACCCTTTGATTCTGTTATCGATAGAATAGCATGCTTAGGAAAAAATGCTTTGTTAGGAAAATTAGACATCAAATCAGCTTTTCGTTTATTGAGAGTGAACCCTGGAGATTTTGATCTTTTGGGAATCAAGTTTCAGAATCAATTTTACATTGATAAATGCCTTCCCATGGGATGTTCCATCTCATGTAAGATTTTTGAAACATTTTCAACATTCTTGCAGTGGGTAGCTGTAAATCAATCTGGATTATCAAATATGGAACACTATTTGGATGATTTCATTTTCTTCGGAATGCAGGGTACATCGGACTGTCAAAGTATCATGGATTGTTTTCTTGAAGTGTGTGATAAATTTTGTGTACCATTATCGAGGGAAAAAACAGTTAAGCCTACAACGGCACTCAAATTTCTGGGTTTTGAAATTGACACACGTCTCTCTATTATCCGTATTCCGGAGGAAAAAACAAAAGAACTCGTAACTTTGATTGAATCATTTCTTAGTAGAAAGAAAGTTACCCTTAAGGAGATGCAGTCCATGGTGGGGTCCTTAAGTTTTTTCTGCAGAGCCATTATTCGGCGTTTTTATGATACAATGATTAATATTAAAAAAGCTCATTACTTTATAAGCCTTAATAGAGAAATTAAAGCTGATTTGACAGTTTGGTTGAATTTTCTACATAACTTTAATGGCAGTACATACTTTCCTCATAATATTTGGGTTTCTAATGAGATTTTAAGTCTGTATAGTGATAGCGCAGGCTCTCATAATCTTGGCAGCGGTGTTTATTTTGACAGAGAATGGTGTTATTTTCCTTGGCCTCAATGTTGGAAAAGTCAACCAATCATGCGTGACATTACCTTTCTAGAGCTTGTCCCAGTAGTTTTATCGTTGGTTCTGTGGGGGGGGGGGGGGGGAACTTAAAAACAAACAGATTAAATTTCGCATTGACAATGAGGCTCTTGTATATATTCTTAACTCACAGTCTTCAAAGTCCAAGAGAGTTATGCACCTTGTTCGTATTTTCATTCTTTATATCATGAAATACAATATTCATTTTAAGGCAGTTCACATTTCTGGTATTGATAATAATATAGCAGATTCTATTTCTCGACAGGAGTGGGTGAGATTCCGACGAGAGGCACCATTAGCAAATCAGTATCCGACAGAAATACCAATAGAATTCCTGCAGATAATATCACAAGTGAAATTCACAGATTATTAAATGCTTCTTTATCATCAAATTCAAAACAAACGTATAAAACAGGTCTTGATGTTTTTGATAGATTTGTTCAAACATATTCTTTGGAATCCATTGGATCAGATTGTTACTTTTATTGCCCATATTTCTTTAAAAGACTTGGCCTACTCTACAGCTCGGGCTTATATTGCTGCAATAAGTTTTCAGTGTAAAATTCTTAATCTTTTAGACACTACTAAACATTTCATAATAAGCTAACTACTGATGGGAATGCGCCGCACTAAACATAGACCAGATGCCCGTCTACCAATCACTATTACACTTTTACAGAAAATTATAGAAATTTTACCAGCAGTGTGTTTTAACGATTACGAGACAAAATTATTTAGAGCTGCATATACTCTTGCATTTTTTGGCTACATGAGGGTAGGTGAACTCACATTGGCAAAAGGTAATTCCGTACACCATATTTTGGGAATAGGAGATTTAGTTATTGACCATTCCCAAATCGATTTGACCCTTAGATATTCAAAAACCGACCAATTTGGTATGGGTGCTAAAATTATAATTTCTGCAACAGGGACTACAGTGTGTCCTGTCGTTCACATGCAAGCATTCTTAAAGTTACGTCCTGCCTTTCTAGGTCCGTTGTTAAGTCATTATGGAGGTTTGCCTTTGACGCGATCTCAATTTTCAGCAATGTTGAAAATATCCTTAGGTTACTTAGGACTTGAGACAAGGCATTACAAAGCTCATTCGTTCCGTATAGGTGCAGCTACAACTGCATCTCTAATGGGACATTCAAAAGAAGATATACAGATTGCAGGAAGGTGGAAATCAGCAGCATATAAATCCTATATTCGAATGTAATATTTAATTTCTAATATTTCAGATCCACCACTAACTAGTGTTTGGTGTGTAGGATCATCCATTATCAAATGGGCCAGTATTCATGCTCATCGGCCTGGAGGACTGAATTTGGGACTAGAGCGATGTAATATTAATATATGGTGGCAGGGTTATGGGGGACTTCAAATTTTGAATTTGAAACGCAAGGTAAAATTCCTTCTGACAATTGAAAGTCCACCCGACATCCTCATTATACATTGTGGCGGAAATGATCTTGGTCATATCAAATCATTTGCACTTCGACAAATACTTTCTACAACATTCAAATATCCTTCTTCACTTATGCCTAACACCAAAATTGTGTGGTCTCAAATTTTGCCTCGGTGCAGAAAGTAGGACGTAAAACTCCATTCATTTCATTTCATTTCAAATTTTGCCTCGAAAACTTAACAATAATCCGTCTGCTCTCAATCGCCAACGCATCAGAATAAAAAGTTTTGCATCTCAGGTTATTCAAAAAATGGGCGGTGCTTACATTCATTATCCAGACATACGTTTCAAAGACAAACCATTATATAGAACTGACCAAATACATTTATCTCAAACTGGAAATGAAATATATCTAAACACTATCCAAGCAGCATTGGAATTTTTTCAGAAAGGTTTGGGTTCTAAATACCCATGAATGTATATAAGTTAATCAGTTGTGTTCTTATTATCCAATTGTTCCTTTGTGGCCATGATTTAATTATCAATGATCTATAACATGTCTGTTTCGCTTAGTTCGATTCTCAAATCATGTTGTTTATCAGATATGATGTTAGGCTTACTGTTTTGCATTGATCGATTCAATAGATCATTTTTATACGCCCACATGAAATGTGGAGCGTATATTGCCGTCACCCATGTCCTTCGGTCCGTCGGTCCGTCCGTCCGTCCGTCGGTCCGTCCACAATTGCTTGTTAACACTCTACAAGCCACAATTATTTACGGATTTTGACGAAACTTGCTGAAATTGTTTATTATCACCCAAGGATGAACCCTATTTAAAATCAAAAGAATCGGAAAATATTTAATATGAATTACTGCCCTTGTTCTTTAAAACGCGTTCAATTTTTAGCTTGTTAACACTCTACAAGTCACAATTCTTTACGGATTTTGACGAAACTTGCTGAAATTGTTTATTATCACCCAAGGATGAACCCTATTTAAAATCAAAAGAATCGGAAAATATTTGATATGAATTATTGCCCTTGTTCTTTAAAATGCGTTTGATTTTTAGCTCGTTAACACTCTACAAGTCACAATTCTTTACTGATTTTGACGAAACTTGCTGAAATTGTTTATTATCACCCAAGGATGAACCCTATTGAAAATCAAAAGAATCGGAAAATATTTAATATGAATTATTGCCCTTGTTCTTTAAAATGCGTTCGATTTTTAGCTTGTTAACACTCTACAAGTCACAATTCTTTGCGGATTTTGACGAAACTTGCTGAAATTGTTTATTATCACCCAAGGATGAACCCTATTTAAAATCAAAAGAATCGGAAAATATTTGATATGAATTATTGCCCTTGTTCTTTAAAATGCGTTCGATTTTTAGCTCGTTAACACTCTACAAGTCACAATTCTTTACGGATTTTGACGAAACTTGCTGAAATTGTTTATTATCACCCAAGGATGAACCCTATTGAAAATCAAAAGAATCGGAAAATATTTGATATGAATTATTGCCCTTGTTATTTAAAACGCGTTCTATTTTTAGCTCGTTAACACTCTACAAGTCATAATTCTTTACGGATTTTGACGAAACTTGATGAAATTGTTTATTATCACCCAAGGATGAACCCTATTTAAAATCAAAAGAATTGGAAAATATTTAAAATGCGTTCGATTTTTAGCTTGTTAACACTCTACAAGTCACAATTCTTTACGGATTTTGACGACACTTGCTGAAATTGTTTATTATCACCCAAGGATGAACCCTATTGAAAATCAAAAGAATCGGAAAATATTTAATATGAATTATTTCCCTTGTTCTTTAAAACGCGTTCTATTTTTAGCTCGTTAACACTCTACAAGTCACAAGTCTTTACGGATTTTGACGAAACTTGCTGAAATTGTTTATTATCACCCAAGGATGAACCCTATTGAAAATCAAAAGAATCTGAAAATATTTAATATGAATTATTGCCCTTGTTCTTTAAAACTCTTTCGATTTTTAGCTCGTTAACTCTCTACAAGTCACAATTCTTTACGGATTTTGAGGAAACTTGCTGAAATTGTTTATTATCACCCAAGGATGAACCCTATTTAAAATCAGAAGAATCGGAAAATATTTAATATGAATTATTGCCCTTGTTCTTTAAAACGCGTTCAATTTTTAGCTCGTTAACTCTCTACAAGTCACAATTCTTTACTGATTTTGACGAAATTTATTGAAATTGTTTATTATCACCCAAGGATGAACCCTATTTAAAATCAAAAGAATTGTAAAATATTTAATATGAATTATTGCCCTTGTTCTTTAAAACATGTTTGATATATAGCTCGTTGACATTCTAGAAGGCACAACGATTTGAAAGAAACGTATTGAAATAGTTTATTATCACACGATAATCCCTATCGATAATCAAAAAATATTTCTTCTTTGAAATACATTCAGTTTTAAGCTCAGAAACACTCTATAAGGCAGAAGGATTAAATGCTGAACCCTTGATGAAATCGAGAAAAAAAAATATTTAGGCAACACTTAATTCAAGTTCTGTACGAAATGTAGGCCTATGACTACAGGTTGAATATTTCATGGTTGTGATGGTTGCTGTTTTCTGCCAAATGTTCTTTTTGATACAAAGCCTCCTGTGGGCGTATATTACCTTGCCTGGCAAGCTATCTTTAAATGTTAATGTTCAATGTTACGTTTATTGGCGTGTTTGTGTATCGGTCAAAATATTTGTAACGATCCACCATGGGTATGGCGGTGATCCTGATACCTCAATGAAGTATCAGGATCATGTGGCAAAATCATCACAAATATTATAGACCTTCATGACTTGTAGCTCTCGGTCTTGTCATTTCAATGGTCTCATGATGTGACCGTCATTTTGCGTCGGTCAATGGAATGAAATGATATAATGAATGATATGGATTATGAAAATGATAATACATGTAGTGATGATTATGGAAATGATTACAAGTATAATTATGATGATAATTATGATATTGATTATGATTACATATATAATGAACTTTTTGAAAATAATGAAATTTATATATATAATATACCGTACCATACCATTTCACGCCAATAAATTTTTAAATTAAATTAGTATTTCTTCTTTCAATAATGCAATGTAGAAATGTAAGTAAGTTTATCGAGATATGTCGTCTAATGCTAAAGGTGTTTCACATTGTAAAATCAATAATGCATAAGAAGTTAAATGTATTGTGTATTAGAGGTTTCTTGTACTTTGTCTTTTGAATTAGACGTATGAGGTATTATGTATTAGAGGTTTCTTGTATTTTGTCTTTTGCATTAGACGTTTTAGGTATTTGGTATTAAATTATGTTACATTTGCGTTTTGAATTAGACATTTCTACATAGCATTAGGTTTTTGCCGCTTTCCCCCGCCATATACCTGATGTTCAGAATTTTGATGATATAAACGGTACTGTGAATGCTGATGTGGTTAATCAAGGTGTTTTAACCACAGGGGCTCGTAGTTATATTTTTTTAAAATATTGTTATACGGTATAAGAAAAATGAGAAGGGAGGACACTAATTTGGGGGTCAAAATAGAAATAGAAATTCGGCGCTTTTCTTCGCCTCGAAAACGGCCAAGTCTTTGGTCTAACCTAAATATTTAGATAAATAAAGCAGATTTTGAATGATAGACGGGTTTACGACGGAGTAATTACCGTTTTTGAGTTCCAAGCGTAGTGAACATGGTCCGGACAACTTCATTGTAGGTCATTTTCCGCTTGCTTCGAGACGAAATACTAGGTGAGTTTTCATTGGTCCAAATAAAAATAGAAATTTATTTTTCTGGGCGTCATACAATGACGTCTATAAATAACTCAAATTTGGACCAATGAAAACTCATCTGGTATTTCGTCTCGAAGCAAGCGGAAAATGACCTACAATGAAGTTGTCCGGGCCATGTTCGCTCCGCTTGGAACTAAAAAACGGTAATTACTCCGTCGTAACCCCGTCTATCATTCAAAATCTGCTTTATTTACCTAAATATTTAGGTTAGACCAAAGACTTGGCCGTTTTCGAGGCGAAGAAAAGCGCCGAATTTCTATTTCTATTTTGACCCCAAAATTAGTGTCCCCCCTTCTCATTTTTCTTATACCGTATAACAATATTTAAAAGAAATATAACTACGAGCCCCTGTGGTTTTAACGGATAACCAAAACACTCCTGGTTTATTGATTAATGTTGATGTACATCAAGCTGCAGATCAAAATGGTATTAAATATAACACTGGGATACTGACTTACAAAATTATAAATGGACAATGTCCAGACTATTTTCAAAATTATTTATGCTTACAATCTTCAATTTCAACTACAACTCTCTGTCTACGTTCGGAAATCAACAATTCATTGCATATTCCAAAATGCCGTCTCGAGGCAATGAAACGAACGTTTAAATATAGAGCAAGTTCACTTTGGAATTCGTTACCCCAATCTCTTAAATTGTCTATAGAATTACGTCAATTTAAGGAAGGACTAAAGGGGGAACTGATGTCAAATACTAACTAAATTTTAATTCACTGTTACTGTTATTGTATTACACTGTTTTTATAATAATGACTTATTTAGCTCTCTAGTCATTTCTTTTTATTTCCATTTATTTTATTTGTTAAATTCATATTATTTTGTATCTTTTCAATATTTGGTATCATTTTTGCCATGCTTTTTAATTATTTTCTTACACCCTGTTTTATATCACTAATGCTCATCTATGTATATATGTTATTTGTAGTTAGTAACTAGATTCCAGGGAAGATTACCTTTGGTAACTGGATCTCTAATAAAGATTTTATTATTATTATTATGGTATAAATCAAAATGTTGTTCCTGGTCAGGGTAATGTTTCAATTCCTGTTTTACATCATGCACACGCTTCCATAGAGGATGTTGCTGCTTATGATAGTGTTTCACAACAGGGTACCCAGTACACCAGACATTCGAGTTTAATTGCAAAAGAAGTTGCTGCTCGAGCTGAGTTGATTGAAAAACAAAACCTGTTATCACAACGACAGGCTTTAGAGAAGAAAAGATTTGAGATAAGATTAAAACGAGAGCAGGAAGATTTCATCTTTAGACAAGAAAATGAAAGATTGGAGCTTCAAGAAAAAAAAAGCAGTTTCCAATGCTCGTTCTAAAGTGTTAGTAGTAAAGCAACCCTCTGTACATACAAAGGTTGATAAAGATATTACATTTAAACTTTCGCCACATAACATTTTAAATTTAGAAGAAGTTGACTTATGTGACAGAATAAGTGTTGACCCTAGTATTGGAGATATACCCCCCTGAAAATAAAATTACCCATGCCCCTATCACTTCCTTGCCTGAATCAAATAGTAGGAATTTGAACACTCATGTTAATAGTACTGATATTGTTGTTAATCCCAATGACAGTGGTGTGCAATTGCAAGAACTTGTACATTCTTTGAGAAAACCAGTTGTGGAAATAAAAAAGTTTGGTGGTGACCCTACTGAATATAATAGATTTGTCCGTCAATTAAATTATGTTGTATTGGTACATTATTCATCATATGAAGATAAACTGAACGCGCTTGAAATGTACACTTTTGGGCAGCCAAATCAAATTGTTTCCAGTTACAGCTATTCTGAGGCAAAAATTGGTTTTGATACAGCTATGAAAGAATTACAAGACCGCTATGGAAATCCCTATGTCATGGCAACTGCATTTATCAAGAAAGCTTTAGATTGGGAAGAGATTAAAGCAAACAACGCCTTAGCATTAGACAATTTTAGTATCTTTCTCTCGGAGTGTTTACATGCTGTTTCGCATTTCCATAATCTTGATACTTTAAATAATTCAGGAAATATTCAAAAATTACTGAGCAAAATTCCATTTCATTTGCATGATAGGTGGAGAGGCTATATAAAGAGGTTTCAGGACAAAGGTCATACTATTGTTTTTGAACATTTTGTATCTTTTATAAAAGATGAGGCCAAAAAGTTGAATGATCCGATTTTTGGTAAAGAAGCTATTTCTAGTTAAAAACCTCAAACTCAATCTCAGATTGAAAGTAGTAAGCCCATGAATACGAAGAAAACCTTCAGTACAACAACGAGTGAGTCTACAAAAGAGTCTAAACTGTGTCAGTTTTGTAAGTCTGATCATTTTATTGGTAAGAAACTGGTAAGAGCTCGTCTCGTGATCAAATTATGTCAGTTCTAAGTAAAGAAAGACTTTGTTTTGGGTGTTTGAAATTTGGGCACCAGAAACATAAATGTTGGAAAAAACTCAAATGTTCAAAATGTGATTTAAGACATCCAATTTTCTTCATTTTGATGATTCAAGTACTGTGATGAAAATTGTCAGTGATCAATGTTTGTGGTCTTAGTCCCTTAAATAGTAATCTCCCGTAAGTCCTCTAGTAGAGTGATCTCCCTTTACTTTGTTTTTGTTTATCTCTATTTCCTGAATTTGTAGTAATGTTATAAGTTAGTTTGAACCTTAATAAAGGTGATATAATTCAATGATATAATTCCTTCTTTGCTCCAAGGGCTTTTCTTAAATCCATAACAATCAAACTAACTTATAAATTAATAAGATGGATAAATTTCTTCGACCTGAGAAGTTTAATGTTGAACCATGTGCTCCAGAAAGCAGTAAGAAGTGGAAACATTGGTATGGAACCTTTCAAAACTTGCCAGTTTGGAACAACATGAACCAAACGAATTAAGCACTCTTATTAATTATGTGTCACCGACGGTTTATGAATTCATGAAGCTATAGAAACTCTCACAGACCTGTATGTCAAACCAAAGAATGAGATTTTTACAAGACATATCTTATCAACGCGCAAACAAGAACCTGGTCAATCACTCGACCAATTCCTTCAGAAACTCAAATCTTATTCTGCTGACTGTAATTTTAAGGCTGTGTCTGCTGAACAATATCGTGATGTTGCTATCAGAGATGCCTTCATTAGTGGTTTGCGATCTCCTCTCATTCGACAAAGACTTCTTGAAAATAAAACTCTTGATCTTGAAACAGCATTTAGTAATGCAAGATCCCTTGAAATGGCTGAAAAACAGAGTCAATCTTATCAAACAGAAGATCCTACTGTTACAGCTGCTGTAGCTATACATACCGCTGATGCAACATCAGAGAGTGAATCATTATGTGTAGCTGGAACCTCATCAAAATGCTACTTCTGTGGTTATGGCAGACATCCAAGATCTAGATGCCCAGCCAAAGATGCCATATGTAAAGCCTGTAGTAAGAAAGGTCATTTCCAGAAAGTTGCCAGTCATCTTTATCGAAGTCAAAACCTGTATCAGCTATACAACCAGTTCTCTCTACAATTACTGTGGCATCTGCTGTTAATGGACTCCAGAAAGCAATGATCAAAATAACATTAGATAATAATCCAACGAATGCTCTCATCGACTCTGGTAGTTCTGAAAGTTACATCAACTCCAACAAGGCCAAACAAATGAAATTAAAAGTTTATCCATCGTGTAGTTTAATAAGTATGGCTTCAACAACACTAACTAATAAAACAGAAGGACATTGTAATGTTACATTGAGATATAAGGAGACTGAATACCAAAATGTGAAACTTTCCTTGTTGCCAAATGCCTGTGCTGATATTATCCTTGGTCATGACTTCATTGACAAACACTCAGAATTAAGAATATATCTCCAAGGGGAAAAACCACCTTTGGTTGTTTGTGGGGTTTCTGCTGCCAGAGTTACGGCTCCTTCCCTCTTCCAAAATCTGTCTCCAGATTGTAAACCTATCGCTACAAAATCACGCCGACACTCCAAGCCAGATGAAGATTTTATTGAAAATGAAGTACACAAGTTATTAAATGAAGGAATAATAGAGCCATCAACCTCTCCATGGAGAGCACAAGTTCTAGTAACTTCTAATGAGAGACACAAGAAAAGACTTGTTGTTGATTACAGCCAAACAATACACAGATTTACTTACCTTGATGCTTACCCACTACCTAGATTGGATGAAATGATAGAAGTCATATCTAGATTTAAGGTGTACAGTACACTTGACATACAGAGTGCTTATCATCAAGTTCCTCTCAAGAATCAAGATAAACCATATACAGCGTTCGAGGCATGTGTAAATCTGTATCAGTTTAAAATAATTCCATTTGGGGTAACTAATGGTGAATCTGACATCTACATTTGCCTATATAGATAATGTGACTGTATGTGGTAATACCAAGGAAGATCATGATCAGAACCTAGAAAGGTTTTTAAAGTCCTCACAAAAGTATGGAATCACTTTTAATACATCAAAGAGTATTATTCGTGTTGAAGAAATAGATCTTCTTGGTTACAGAATATCCCAGGGAGTTATTCAGCCAGATCCAGATAGACTTAAAGCATTACAAGAATTAGAACCTCCTTCATCGATCAAGAGTCAACAGAGACTAGTCGGAATGTTTGCTTACTATTCTCAGTGGATTTCAACATTTTCAGACAAAATCTTGCCTTTAACTCATAATACAACATTTCCACTACCCCAAGCTGTTTATAAAGCATTCCAAAATCTTAAAAAGGAATTAGAAAGCGCAGTACTAATGACCATCGACTAAATTACCATTAACAGTAGAGACTGATGCTTCAGATGTGGCTATATCAGCAACACTAAATCAAGAAGGAAGACCGGTTGCTTTCTTTTCAAGAACATTGTCAGCTAGCGAACGCAATCATTCATCTGTTGAGAAAGAAGCGTATGCTATAGTAGAAGCAATAAGGAAATGGCGACATTATCTATTAAATGGTCATTTCAAACTTATCACTGATCAAAAATCTGTTTCATTTATATACGATAAACTGCAGAAAGGAAAGGTGAAGAATGACAAAATACAACGATGGAAGATAGAGCTCTCATCATTTGATTATGAAGTTATCTATCGTCCTGGGGTAGAGAACTATGCAGCTGATGCCCTTTCTCGTTCCTCTTGTGGTGCAGCCTCTAATGCTTCTCCCAAGAACCTTCTCACTATTCATACTTCTTTATGTCATCCGGGGGTGACAAGGATGACTCATTTTATCAGATCCAAGAACTTACCGTATTAAGGCTACTCAACCATTTGAACGATTAAGTGTTGATTTTAAAGGACCCTTACCTTCAAGTGGCCACAACAAATACTTACTCACTATGATAGACGAATATTCCAGATTTCCATTTGCTTTTGCCGGCCTAGATATGACATCATCTACTGTTATAAAATGCTTCGTCCAATTATTCTCATTGTTCGGAATGCCATCATTCATTCACTCGGATAGAGGAGCATCGTTCATGTCAGAAGAACTCAAAACTTTCTTGAACTCAAAGGGTATCGCTTCCAGTAGAACTACTCCTTATCGTCCACAAGCAAATGCGCAAGTTGAAAGGCTCAATGGTACGCTTTGGAAAGCTATAACTTTAGCACTCAAGACTGAAAACCTACCGACAAGCCAATGGGAATGTTTACTTCCAAACGCCTTACATGCTATCCGTTCTCTTCTTTGTACAGAGACAAATTGTACTCCTCATGAGCGATTATTCCAATATACCAGGAAATCAACAACTGGGAATTCTCTACCAACATGGTTACTCTCCCCAGGTCCTGTCTACTTTAAAAGGAATGTTCGTTCTTCAAAGTACGATCCACTTGTAGATGAAGTGGAATTGTTGGAAGCAAACCCACAATATGCCCATGTTCGTTTACAAGATGGAAGAGAAACTACTGTATCAGTACGCCAGCTTGCTCCTGTTGGTGAATCAGGGGAATCGTCATTATCCAATACAGAAATACCCATCAACGATGTAACCAAGAAAATCTAGAATCCGCTATACCTGAAGATAATATAGAGACTGAAGTGCAAATTAACTCCAGTACCTCGACCTCGGCAAATGATGACTGTGTCGATGAGAAATCAAACAAGGACATGACTCACTCTACTGAATCAGTGAAAACTCATTCTTATAATCTTCGCTCTTGTGCAAAATAGACTATTGAATTTCACACTGAATGTTTTTCATAATTGTATTGTGACATTTGTATTTTATAGTGCTTTAAATTTTGTGGGGGAGAATGTGATGAAAATTGTCAGTGATCAATGTTTGTGGTCTTAGTCCCTTAAATAGTAATCTCCCTTAAGTCCTCTAGTAGAGTGATCTCCCTTTACTTTGTTTTTGTTTATCTCTATTTCCTGTATTTGTAGTAATGTTATAAGTTAGTTTGAACCTTAATAAAGGTGATATAATTCAATGATATAATTCCTTCTTTGCTCCAAGGGCTTTTCTTAAATCCATAACAAGTACTAAAACTGAGCAGTCGTGTCATGTATGTGCTCATACGGAGGCCGGAGGGTTTTGTACTCTACCAATCGTTCCGGTTATTGTTAAGAATGGTTTGAAAACTGTAAAGACATATGCTTTTCACGATTGTGGAAGCAGTGTGTGCTTCTGTACTGACAGTTTACTAAACAAACTTGGTGTATCTGGTAATGTCAAGAAAATATGTGTTGAAACTATGTCATCTTCAAAGTATGTCAATTATGTTGTAGCCAAAAATTTACAGGTGTTTAGTTTAGATTATAGTGGAAACGTGGACATTCCAGTATGTTATTCAGTCGAATCTATTCCTGCTAATAGACAGCATGTACCAAATATGAAAGACATTGAAATGTATCCTCATTTGAATGATATTGTGATCCCAGAACTAAATGCTGATGTTGATTTATTAATAGGAAACAACATTCCAGACGCTTTTAGATTAATTTGTTATAAGAAGGGTCCTAGTGGAACACCTCATGCGTCAAAGACTAAGTTAGGTTGGATACTGTGGAATGTTGTTCGGAATCAAGGTGACAACTCAGAAACATTTCATGCAGGTCAAATATTAGTTAATCGATAGGAAGGAAAATTCGGTTCTTGATAATGTTTTTTCTAGAACAAGTGAATGACTCTTGTCGTATGGTAAATGAACATTATGAAGTAAAACTTCCTCTTAAGCCAAACAAAACCACTGGAATGCCTAACAACATTTATTCAGCTATGAACAGGTTGAAATCTCTGAAGTCCAAGTTTGAGCGTGATAATAATTATAAAAGTGACTATGTTCAATTTATGAATTCTATGTTGAATTAGAACTTTGCTGAGGAAGTTCCTGAAAACGAACTTTTACTTGATGACTGTGAAAATTTGTGGTATATCCCCCATCATGGTGTATACCATAAGAAAAAGAATAAAATAAGAGTCGTGTTTGACTGTTCGGCTCGTCATGAAGGTGTAGGATTAAATGATAATCTTCTTTCTGGTCCTGATCTGGCCAATAGTTTGATAGGCGTTCTGATTAGATTCCGTTTAGGAACTATAGCTATGATGGCAGACATTGAAGGCATGTTCCATCAAATTAAAGTTCCAGCGTCTGACAGGAATTATTTGAGATTTTTATGGTGGCCCGAAGGTGACACGTCGCTAGAACCCAAGCAGTACCGGATGACAGCTCATATATTCGGTGCGGTATCATCGCCTTCAGTAGCTAATTTTGTGTTACAGAAAACTGCAAAAGATAATACTCATCTGTTTGATAGTGAAGTCATAAAAACTGTTTTGGACAATGTGTGAAATGTCGATTGTACAAATGTAGTTGTTACATTTGTCATTTTGGACCGAGAGTTCGGACAAGTATGAAAATTAGTGGGTGGAGTTGACCTCTTACGGAAAAATGAGAAATTGACGGAAATGATTGTTCTAAAGCCCTAGCTATTCCGTTAAGACGAATTCTGATTTCTTGTATCTCCATAATAGGCCCTATATCATGTTTCAGAAATATTGTTACTTGCCCTTGTTTAGGAGTAATCATTTTTATATGTGAAAATTGTCTTCGGGAATTTCCGTCAATTTCTCATTTAATAGTCGTACTTTTCCGTAAGAGGTCAACTCCACCCACTAATTTGCATACTTGCCCGAACTCTCGGTCCAAAATGACAAATGTAACAACTACATTTGTACAATCGACATTTCACACATTGTCCAAAACAGTTTTTCAAACATCGTCATTTCATCATCGAGCTTATACATTTCTACATTTGTAAAGTTGACAAATCGACAAATGAACATTTACAAATCAATCTCAAAACTACCAATTTACATTTGAACTTTTACAATTTGACAAATGTATTTTCACACTTCTACACTTCTAACTTCTGCACTTCTACACTTCTACAAATGCACTTCAGCAAATCGAAATATACACTCTGTCACTTTGCAAGGAAATGAATATTGACATCAAAACAACTCCATAAATACTAGAAGGGGTATATTGTCGGTCGTTAGTTCTGTGTTTGACCCCCTTGGTTTGGCGGCTCCGGCACTCCTTCCAGCAAAATTGATTCTTAAGGACATATGTAACCAAGGTTACTCATGGGACCAAACTTTAGATAACTCTATTCTACAGAAGTGGAATATGTGGATTAGTGATTTACCTCTGTTAGAATCCGTCAGTCTGAGAAGATGTGTTAAGTCCTTAGAACAGACAGATATAATATCTACACAATTGCATCATTTCTCCGATGCCAGTGAAAGTGGTTATGGCGTTGCTAGTTATATACGTCTTGTAGATAGACTAGGACATATTAATTGTTCGCTTATTTTGGGAAAAGCTCGTGTTGCGCCTTTAAAACGCATAACTATCCCAAGGATGGAACTTAAAGCGGCTACACTTGCTGTTAAGTTAAATAATAAGATTGTGGATGAATTAAAGACTCCAATTGATAGAATTTTCTATTGGACTGATAGTAGCACTGTTTTAAATTATATATCTAATGATTCTTTGCGTTATCAGACATTTGTGGCAAATAGAGTGGCTGTAATTAGGGATGCTACTGACATTTCTCAATGGAATTTCATTCAAGGGAAATTAAATCCTGCTGATGATGCCTCGCGAGGTTTGACAATCAAAGCATTTCTGAAACAAAAGCGATGGTTTGAAGGTCCAGAATATTTACAGAAGCCAGAAGCTGATTGGCCAAAGTTTGAACACTCTAAACAAATTGAAGACGGTGATCCAAATATCAAAAAATCTTGTGCTACGGCTGTTAATGAAAATCATCCTCTTGAAAAACTTATGTGTCATTATTCGAGTTATTCAAAATTGATTCGTGCTGTTGGTTATTTGAAACTCGTGACTCGTAAACTGTATAGTAAATGTTATCCTGCAAAAAATGTTAAGATTACGTCTGATAAATTTTTGACTGTAGAAGAACTTTTAGACGCAGAACTATTATTGATAAAATACGAACAGTCAAAATATTGGAGTAACTATTTTAATCCTAATCCGGATGGTTCGAAAGGTGATTTATCAAAATTAGATCCAGTGATTGTAGACGGCGTATTACGTGTAGGTGGTCGGTTAAATCGATCAGATTTAGAACTGGATTCTAAACATCAGATGTTAGTGCCTAAAAAGTCAAAACTATCTGAACTATTGATCCGTAAAGTTCACCATAATATTGGACATCTCGGTAAAAACTCAATTATTTCTGAAATTCGTAAAACCTATTGGATCGTACACTGTTAGAAGTAGTCGTTAAAATACATAGATTGTCTGTGTTAAAATTTTACATTACCCATGTAAATTAACTTGCTTATGTATTTTTACTGTGAAATCTTAGTTCTTGCAGAATTTTACATAAAAAGTCATGTAAAACTTGTTCGGAAGTCTTCACTGTAGAAGTAGTCGTTAAAATGCATAGATTGTCTGTGTAAAAATTTTACAATACGCATGTAAATTAACTTGCTTATGTATTTTTACTGTGAAATCTTAATTCTTAAAGAATTTTACATAAATAGTCATGTAAAACTTGTTCGGAAGTCTTCGTCAATGTCGTAACATTTAATTTCTTAGCTACACATCGCTAAATATCACACTAAATCATCGTAAATGTGGACTAATTAAAGCTAAAAGAATAATTATATAGTCTAATTTGTGAATCATGGACGAGAGGAATAGTCGTAAAATACGACTTTCCAGTGACGTCATGAGGGTACACGTGGTAGTTGGTAGGCTTACAGCAAACATGGCCACTGAAGCAGGTTTATCGCCTTCGACGTCATCAACATCAAGTAAGTACTCAAATATTATGCTCCATTTCAGCATTGAACACGTTAATGCTTAAGAAAAAAGGCATGCAGACAAACAAGGTCTAGTATTTCTTATAAATACCCCGATAACTACCAAAAACTATGAAGATCGTCTGTGCTAGTGCTATAAGCCTACCCTACATTTTTTCATTGACATTCTTCTTGACCCAATCGAATGCCATGTTAATATATTGTTACTGTTAGTTATTAGGCCTACTGCTCCTAGTCCTAGTTTTTAATCTAAATCTTATAAATTGATGAAAATTTTGGAAATTTATTATCTCTGTCTTGAACAAAGAAAATCCAATACTATATTATGATAATATCCAATAGATGGTACAGGTAAGCTCATATAAAAATATATTTTTTCATGGCAAACACTGAAATGTTTGAATGTTATTTGTAGTTTGTAATTAATTTTTGGATTGTTTTGCAGGTAATCTTTATGAGAGTCCTATTTTCCATATCATAATAGAATCTAAATCTGTCCAGACTTACCAGACAATAGATGAAGTACTTCTGGTGGTGTTTGCTATGTATTATATTATGAACTTGAGATACTTGAAATCAGCATATTTAACTTTGGAATTTTTCTCAATATATTCATGAGTATTATTACTATTTTAATAAACTATCCTCTTTCAGTTTTTATTCTTGGTACGAATTCTAAACCTTATAATATGCTTATATTAATAGTTAAAGATAAAGTCTTTCAGAACTTATAAATTCTGTCAAGTTTTTTTTTTAAAAAAAAAACCTTTATTAATTTTTCTTGTTTTTATGTGCTTAACTTGTATATCATTTTATGAGCACCTGCAGGTGTGAGTGAATAGGTGCAGTTTTAAGATAAAACTTTTGATGATGACATCAATTGTCTCTTTTAAGTTGAGTATTCTGTGACGTAATATGCAACACTTTCATGCATGGATATGAATGAAACTTGGTAAAAACATTTATTATCACTTAATGAAACCTGTTGAAAGTCGAACAATATTTGATATGAGTTATTGCCCTAGTTCTTTGACTACAAATTGAATAATTCATGGTTGTGATTAGTGTTGTTTTTACCAAGAGTTATATTTTTTTAAAAAAAGGTGCAGGAGTCAGATTAATCATTATTACCTGTGATTAAGCACAATTGGAAATTGATTGTTTGTAACTTTTTGTTGTAGCAGTGATTTGAATCTTGAGTTGTAAAAAAAGCAAGGAAAGGTTATCCAGAAATGGTGAAAAACATCTTTCAGAATTTGCTAAGGACATTTATTAACAATTTGTTTATTTGCATATGAAGATTCCCCATTAACAGTCAGGTTAACTATGAATAGTTCTTTGTTTTAGTGTATTAAAATTATTTTCTGTATTTTTACTGATTTTGATATATTTATTTACTGGAAAAGTTAGTAATTTTACAGTAAAAATCACTGGCAGCAAAGTTGCCAGTGACTTTCACTGTATTTTTATTCTGCACTGTTAAATTACCAAGCAATAGTAAAAATACTTTTCAAATGTTTAATAACACTGATTGGTAATTCTACCGTCCAATGTTAAAATACTATGAAAAGTATTTTGACAATTGCTTGGTAATTTAACAGTGCTGAATAAAAATACAGTGAAAGTCTTTGGCAACTTTGCTGCCAGTGATTTTCACTGTAAAATTACTGAATTACTTCTAACAGTGTGGTATTGCAGGTCTTATAAGAGAAATATTGTCAAAATGTGTTTCGTGTAGAAAATATCAGGCTAACAGATTAGTAAAGAAAATGGCTGATTTGCCCCCTCAACGTGTGATTGCGTTTCAACCGCCTTTCTATCACTCTGGTATGGACTTTTTTGGACCTTTCGACCTTAAACGTGGAAGATCTCTTGTGAAACGTTATGGTGTGATTTTTACGTGTCTAAATTCCAGAGCAGTGCATTTGGAAATAGCGTATAGTTTAGACACTGACACGTGTATTAATGCCATAAGGCGATTTATAAGTAGACGTGGAAAACCGAATTCTATCTTGTTGGATAATGGAACCAATATCCTCTCTGCTGCTAAAGAACTCAAGAAAGGTATTCAGGAGCTGGATAATTCTAAAAATTGGTGCTAATTTAAGCGATAAGGGCATTAAGTGGGAGTGTAACCCACCAGCAGCCTCACACTTTTGAGGTATTTGGGAGCGCCTTATAAGGCACGTTCGTAAAGTTCTTCATTATTTGGAACAAATTAATAGATTAGATGATGAGAGTTTTCAGACTCTACTTTGTGAAGTCGAGTCAATTCTTAATCATAGACCGATAACAAAACTTTCCGATACTCCGGATGATTTAGACGCACTGACCCCTAGTCACTTATTACAAATAGGAGCTCGAGGTGATTGTTCTCAATGTGACTGTGAAACAACTGATATGTACGTAAAACGGCGTTGGCGTCAGGTTCAGTACCTGAGTAATATTTTCTGGAAACGATGACTAAATGAATATGTACCAAGCCTTCAGGAGAGACAAAAATGGCTAAAACCCAAGAAAAATGTTAAAATAGGTGACATTGTACTTGTAGTAGATAGTGGAATTCGAAATTCGTGGTCGTTAGCTCGTGTAACCGAAGTTCAGTTAGACAATAAAGGGTTCGCGCGAATAGTAAGAATACGGACAAAAACATCAATGCTTCTTAGACCAATTCACAAACTCTGTCTTATCCTTGAAGCTGATGAAGAATAAATATTTTATGTTAACTGTGACTTAGGACTTTTAAACAGTTTAGGACTTTAAATATCAGATAAGAATTGGTGTCAATGTTTCTTATGTTTTTTGAAAAGTGCAAGTGTTAAGAGATTATCTTTTAAAATTGATTATGTTCATATACTGTATAATTTCGATAACAGTGCGCAGATATATTGCTTTGTCAGCAATGTCTTTATTTAGTAATTGGTTAGTAATTGTGTTTGCTATGCCTCACAATTAGGAAGCCGGTATGTTAAGTTCCTAATTATTTTACTGCTTACGCATTATATTAGATCATATAAAAATGGTTACGTTTCTTATTGTTTATGTTACGCATTCTTTGTTGCACTCAAAGTGATAACGTAGATCACCGTTATAGGCATGTGCTTTCTTTGAGGCCTACAGCGACTCTGTCAATTCCCTGTTTGTTATGACTTGTTTTTGGAACCTTGGTAGTAGACAACTTGATATGTATATGTAAACTGTTATTATTTATATTGTTGTAACTTCCGCTGTAATGTTTATTAAGCTCATGTGCATAATTTTAATGTTAAGCTAAAAACTTCCCTGTCAAAATTTTCCGATTTGGTGTCTCGGTTTTGCAAAGCGCCGACCTGAGTATTTCACAATAATTGATTGCTTAGGTATTTAAAGTTATTGTCATAGGTTGTGTATTTTGTGTATCATTCTTGTATTATTAAGGGATAATTTTATGTGCAATTTCACATTGTAATTTCGCGCTAAAGGTTTTTATTTCGTTTATAAAGTTAGGCCGCTCAACTGTCAACTGCATAGTAGAATGTTCCATTTTCTGTTGCAAGTGGACTCGCCCATAGTCTATTCATTATTGTTTACTTAAAGATACGGTACCACTATAATTTATCAGTATTTCGGTTAATATCATTTCAATTGAATATTTGTGTGAACCAGATTCTACCTACCTCCAAATTGCTTACCAATTGATTGGTTTCTGTGATGCCTCTTTAGTTGCATAACACAAATGGAACAACTTAGTTAAGGGATTAGAAGGCACGGAACCTATTCACTTACCAAGATGTTACCTTTCCGATGAAGCCACATATATGTGATGCCCTTGAAAACCAATATGTTGCTCAGACACATAGATAGGGCCATATGCACCGCTCTACCTTTGACTAAAGTTGAACTTTGGCTAAAGTCGGACTTTATAAAGTTACGTACCGAAAGTATGGTGAACTGGTGGTGAAATTATACCTTGGTTCGACGTATCCAAGGCCTTTTGAGACGAACAAAGCTTATATGTACATTCTAAACCATTAATCTCTCAATTTCCGAATCTACAGAGGTCAGCACATTACAAAAACCCATAAATTAAAGTATTGAAACCAATGTTTCGATATTTGTAATAACATGTACTAAAATGTATATTTGAAGCGTTAGTTATTTAATATTTTAATTTCCATTTTAATTGATAAGCATTGTAAACGTCATTAATTAACCATTCTATGATTTAACTCAGACCATGTTAAATTATGATGCATCGCTACAGCAAACAATCGACAATCAAACCAAAACTGTGGTCTCCATTGCGTTCACAAGCCATTTTTAACATATTTTGGGTGTAAAACTCCGTGAATTTTAGTCGGCAATATACGACCACATTTCGCAGGTCGCAGTTATCATGTGTTGCCCCATACCCATTATATCACTTAAATTTAGCTGAAATGGCCCACAAGCATACTGACGTGCTTGTTACTTTCAAAAGGGTATATACGATATGATCGATCTATCCGTTGCTTGCATGAGACGCCTTTCTGTCAAGTTCCCAGGTTGTCCAGCATTATTTCGCGAAAAATTAGGGCTAATAGGCCTATTAGAATTTTAGGGGTAGAGCGGTAGCCATTTGGAATATTCACCATCAAATTTTTTCAATTCCAATTTTGGTAGTTTGATGTAAGGTCTAGAGGTTCTTGTCTGGTGATTTAATGGAGAATTTGTGGCAGGTGCTATAGAATTTGTTGCCGGTTGCAAAGTTTCCGGTTCAGGCGTAGCAGGGGCTCGGGAAAGTGGAAGGCTATTAGTCTCAGGGGTCTCTTCATTTGACTCATTTTCATCTGGCTTTATTTTCTTCATATATTCGAAAAGTTTGATTCGATTCGACGTAGGGTCAGTTTTATTATTTCAGAGAATTCATCGCAAAGTTCTATTTCTTCCCTAATATCATCTTCTTGGATGGAATTCAAAATCTCCTTATTCAATGTAGTCAACAATTTTTGATTTTTCGTGCAAGCTCTCTTTAATGTGGCTCAAAATGTCATAGACTTCATCAAAATTTTCATCCGTCAAACTATTCAAATTGTCATTCGCTTTCCCTACCAATTTCTTGACAGCAGCTCTATGTCCATCTCGTATCTTCAATTTTCTATTAATTCCTGGAGGCATTGTGTTTTATTCAATCAATTAAGGCTCAATTATGTTTGTTTACATTCGGGGTTTAGTCGAAAAAATGGCTTTCTTTGATCTTCAGTCAGGAAAAGATTCATTCAAATTCGGCGTTATATCTTCAAGAAAATCCAGCTATCTCTTCAACCGATCCGTCTCGTCTTGACCATGTGGGGTCGGGAAGAATCAATGCAAGAAATAAGATAAAAAGACAACGGTATTTTCAAGCAATTCAGGTTACAAACAATCTAGACCGACAAGTTGACTCTAAATAATACTGTGTATTTTAGAGACAGACGACCAAGCATATAAATATCATGAAATGTTGTGTTACTTGATTTAGACCTTTGAAAATAGTAAATTTTGTAAAGTATTAGATAAGTATGAATTAAGATGTACCGTACAACAACTTGACATCATGTATTTGTGTACAAGTTAGATGAAATGTCGATCAGGCGGGTATTTTAACTCAAACTACGTCGCCATTTTTCTAATATTATGTGTTTATCCAATGAAATTCATGGTTACGATCTATCACTCTGTTTGGGAGATTTGGTTAATTTTGAGAGAAGTCTTTTGATTGGATCAGGGTTCGCAGGAGTACCGGCGGTACCAGGTGACCGGTACCGGTACCGGTACGAGGCTGGTACCGGTACCGATACCGGTACTACAATGGTACAATGAATTTGAGAAATCATGTATGACAAACCGGACTATATAACTGCTCACTGCTGTATAACCCTATATTCCCTTTATTGCTACTTCTATCAGATGAATCTCTTCCCGGCGAACCAAACGTTTACATTATACTCACAACTAGCAAATTTCTTTCATTACCGAAATGAATATTACTTGATTAGGAACTGAAAAAATTGAGATTTCTAACACTTATACACAACACCAACAGTTGGATGGCAACTGAGAGTCAATAATACGGATAATCTTTATTCGATCTCAACTATTTCGCGGTCATTTGATGGTTTTGCCGGAAAAAGTCAAGCGTTTAAATATACCTTATATGGTCATAAGAGACAATTTTCGGAGAAGCAATTTTCTAGAAAATAGTTTCTTGCTGCCTGACGAATGAGTACATATGGTCCCATGAGTCATGCCCATGACCATATATGGTCAGGTTAGCGTGAGAATATGTCAATCGACTGAAATAATGCACGTGCAATGTGAGGAATTTGTTCAAATAAACCTCCGTGTTTTCACAAATTCCGGTACCGGTATTGTTTCGGCGTAAGACGGTACTTTTGGGAGTTTCTTGTGAAGTTTTTACATATGAGAAAATTCTGCGATATTTCCGAAAAACGTAGATTTATAAAGGAAGGCCAATTCGTTAAGACCTGAGAGGCGTTCAAACAGCGGGAATGAGCATTCCCGGAAAACTGCTATAGGTTCGTATAGGACGGATCCCCAACTTAGATTCTGCATGGCTGTAGAATGAGCTTTTAGTTTCAGGAGATTTTCCACGTTCCCACTCAGTCACGTGATGGACTCTTCCGGTCGTATGAAAACATATGGATTTCATGTTCATGCGTATGCAAGTCGAATGAAAGGCGTATGAATAAAGAAACCAAGTACTAACGATCCGAACCGCAAAACGAAACTCGAAATCCAAAAGGACATTTGACGAAACATAGGTAACAGCTTATGAACTTTTCACACGAGGAATTATATCAATCATACATGAGTAAGTATATCATAATGAAAAGTGGTATCAGATGTCTAGAAGAGTAAGCATACGCTGCCTGGCGCCACACCCGTCCTAGCTGTTAAACATACACAATACTACAAAACAAAAACATGAAAAAGCGTCGGATGAAAAAAACATGACTCGACGACAAATTTACATAAACTCAAAGTAGTGTTGAATCGTGTTAAAAGGTATGAAGGTCGTATGAGTTTCTTCACAACACGACTGAACGCGACTGCGCGATTTAAGCCGGACTATGATGTTCATATACGACCGCGCGCGACCAACTCCCATTTAACACGAATGAGTGCGCGACCTTCATACGTTGTGTTCAGATTCGTGAATGTGAGATAGTGGCTTAAGTCATTGTTGATTTGATGATGCTTTCTGAGATAAAGTTTTGAATAGTGAATGTGCTCCTTAAAACCATTCATTTATCAACGTGTTAGTTGATCAAACAATAACATATTATACATGTAGGTACAGGGTACCAAATAACAAACTCGGAACAAGTTTGGGTTTAATTTCAACTCTATTGTAGGAAATATAATCAGAAAATATTCACCAATATGTATGAATAGTAAATAAATGTGTTAACTAAGGCTGTGTTTCCATAGAGCTTCACGCGTGAACTGAAAAATAGTTAAAGACATTTTGGTAGAATATGTCCCATACGACCTCATGCCTCACGTTTCACGCCTCACGCGTGAAGAGACGCGAAGAGGGAAAGTGCGCATGTTCACTTTTTGACGACACGTGAACTGAGAAGTTGAGTTATTTTCTATTGTAAAGATGGATGATTATAGGAAAAATGTGATAGAGATGGTGCGGAATCACATATTTCTGTGGAATCCCGTCCATAAGGACTATAAAAATAAAGAACAGCGAAAGCAAGTTTGGGAAGACATTAACACAAAGAATCCGCCACCAACAGGTGAGTTTTAATGCAATATGATTACAAACAGTGACACATTTGTCTGGAAAAAACAATAGTCCTTCCTCCCTTCCCCGAAACCTAACTAGGTGTCCATTGTCTTGTGTTTTTATTAAATGGCGCTTGTTGTGAACACGTGTAGTGACTGTCAGTGGAACATAGCGACCTACGGCGTGAAGCGTGAGGCTCTATGGAAACGCAGCCTAATATTAATCTATTTTAAGATCTCGGGAGTATTTACAAATATAGGTATCACATATTGGTTTCAATGTCCTCTGTCAGAAAACATTAAAGTTTCTTTCGGTACTATCAGCGATGTTCGCCATTTGATTTGTAAACATTTTCAACAAATAGTTTTTAACCAGATACAATAGATCATGTTTTTCAAATTAAAATTGCATAAAAGACAAAAAAAGGAAAACTATTTTCCTATCAGCAGTACCTAAATTTAGTATGCACCCAGAAACCATGTCCCAATTCCCTAGTGTAGAAATTTAGTCAACGTTAACATACATATAACATACATATAGCATTTACTCCAGAATAGTATAGAATAGTTCACAGTACAACACAACCACCCTTTTTCTTCTTCCTTACTGCCAGAGCTGCCTTCGTAGCTGTTTCAAATACTTCTCTTACGCCCTCTTTTGTTTTAGCAGAGCATTCCAAGTAAGAATAAGCATTAATCTTCTCGGCCATGGCTCTTCCTTCGTCAGGTCGAACAGGTTCTTGTTTCAATTTCATCAATTCTCTTTTTGTGTTTTCATCATTACGCAAATCTTTCTTGTTTCCAACCAATATTATAGGCACGTTTGGGCAGAAGTGCTTGACCTCTGGAGTCCATTTTTCTGGGATATTTTCCAAACTATCTGGACTATCAATGGAGAAACACATTAATATAACATCAGTATCAGGATAAGAAAGTGGTCGTAATCTATCGTAATCTTCTTGGCCTGCTGTATCCCATAATGCTAATTCAACCTGAAAAATAGATTAATAAAAAATATTTTTGCTCAAATTTGTGAAAAGTATACACCAAAATCTGAACGTTTTAACTAAACAAATCCAGTCGTTAATTTTTGAACGCTAAACATATTTTTTAAACTATTTTGTAAGGTTTAGAACAGGTTAGCTGTTTGATAACTACTGTACGGATTTGAGTAAAATAATCGTCTTATTATCTCCTCTATATATTCAGGTTCCGGCTAGAAATAGCCACTATAAAGACAACATTAAAAGTGCTTAATTAACAATTAGTAGCCCACTCTCTGTTTTTGTTACTCTTTTAAACAAATTCAGATTGATCAACATGAAGCATACACGTACTTTAGAAGTTTTTTCAGGTAACATTTACGACGTTTTATGATAATGAAAATTTTAGCACTTTCATGTCTATTTTCATTTCAATTTTGAAAACGATTACCCGATTGTTTCAGATAAATAAATACATGCCTTCATATTTAAATAATGAATGAACATTTTGTTACTGAATAACCAAACGAATTTTTAGTATAACATGTACTCAATCTTAAGTTTTACTGATGTAATGTTTCATTACTCTTTGACAGATATCACACAGATATTATATAGCACCTTGTCACCAACCGAAAACTCATTACTAATATTTGGTACTCTAGTATTAGATTTCCTGCTCTATATTTAGCACAGAACCCTACTTAAGAGCTTCATTGTTTCAATTTGAAATTTTAATCATGTACAATGTAACCTATATTTTAAGGAGTATAGTCAGCATTTTCGGTGGTTGATTTGAATATTGACACTTACAGTGATCTACCGGAATATCTATGCAGATCACTGGTAGTGACGTCATAAAACGCGTTAGTTTTAGTAGAATTGCAAGAACCACAGACGTAGGAATGGAAATTGGAATGGCGCAAATTGATGCTATCAGTATCCCCTATACACATACAAAATTTAGAAATACTCTTTACAATCCCCTTAAATTAACATAAGTACAAAGATCCGAAGTCTTCATTGCAACAGTTGCATCAGCTTTTCAACATAATCTGACATCTGACATCCTATCGTGGCGAGGTACTTGTTGAATATAAATTGAAACATTTTTACAAAACTGAAATTTGCAAATTGCAACGTCAGCAAAAAAAAAAAAAAAAAATAAAAAATAAAAAATTAACATATAAAGCCATGTCAGTGATGTTAACAAAATGGCACATTCAAAATTTCTGCACCACTTCCGGTTTTCTTGTAAAATGGGGTCAAACTTAAAAAAAATAACTCTTCTGAAATTAATATTTTTGCTGATTAGTAGCTTAAGTTATGATTGTTACCCAAACAAAAAAGATTTTGGCCGCCATTCTGATTTTCCTGAAATACGTCGATTTTTTTTTTCAGACATTTTGGCTGAACAGAATTTGATGACTTTGGTGTCAAATGAAAGAATATAAAAATTGAAGAAAAATGTTGCAAGTGAATTTGGATTTTTTGCAATTTCCGGTTGAATTTTTTAATGGGTCATAGTTTTGGCTATGTAATGATACTTTAATATTTGACCTCCGGCATCAACTTCCAGTTTTATAGCTATCCAAAAACAGCCAAATCACAACTTTCGACTGCTGTAGCAGAGAATTTTCGGATTCTCTGTGTGCTTTTCAAGCTCTTTCTAATGATATATTACAATAGTTTTTAATGCTAAATTGAAATTTTTAATATTTTGCAAGTTGGGTGTTTTTTGTCAATATTTTTGCTATTCTGATATTGATGTAAGTATATCTCATGACCTGTTAAGTCTAGAAGATTCAAATAACGTACTGTATTGAACATACCCAATATAAATACATCCCTGGGAAAAAAATAGACGTGGGCGTGGCACATCCGGTTTAAATTTTCATTTTGTTTACATTTTGTGGTCTGGAAAAAGTCATATTGAATACATTTTTTGGAAAATGCCTTTGCACACACTTACCTCACTACTTTACCTCAATCATGTTAAAATCTCAGATGTTTAAGCTTTATGGTTCAAAAAAGGGGACAGGTTAAAGAATTTCTATTTTTCAAATTTTAGATTTTTGTTTACATTGCTGATTGTATATCTCGTTAACTATTCTCATAAAAATTGTATAGTATTAATTTTTTAAAAAAATGACCTCGCATACAATTATAGCATTGCTTCGGTTAGTGTATTTCACAAGTTAAAAAAAATATAGCTTGCCAGGCAAGGTAACATACGCCCACAGATAGCTTTGATTGTAAGTGTGAGTGTTTGTTTGTTGCCCATTCACATTTAGTTGAAAGAAAGAACTGTGAATATAAACTGAATTAACACTTATTAACACATTGTCAAGACAGTTAGACACGATATGTCCGTGAAAAATTATCCGATCATCACAAAAATCAATAGGGATCATCTTCATAATGACATTGACACACATAATCAAAATCAAAAGAATCTGTAAAGAATCTGTAAAGAATTGAAGCCTGTAGAGTGAGCAAGAGATGCACAATATAGCTAATAGAGTGAAACGTCAAGTCGGACACGATATTCCGGAGAAAAATTATCCGATCATCACGCAAATCGATAGGGATCATCTTCATACTGACATTGACCCATAAAATCAAAATCAAAATAATCTGTAAAGAATTGAAGCCTGTAGAGTGAGCACGAGATGCACAATATAGCTAATAAAGTGAAACGTCAAGTTGGACACGATATTTCAGTGAAAAATTATCCGATCATCACGAAAATCAATAGGGATCATCTACATTATGACATTGACCCATAAAATCAAAATCAAAAGAATCGATAAAGAATTGAAGCCTGTAGAGTGAGCACGAGATGCTCAATATAGCTAATAGAGTGAGACGTCAAGTCGGACACAATATTTCCGTGAAAAATTATCCGATCATCCCAAAAATCAATAGGGATCATCTTCATAATGACATTGACCCATAAAATCAAAATCAAAAGAATCTGTAAAGAATTGAAGCCTGCAGAGTGAGCACGAGATGCACAGTATAGCTAATACAGTGAAGCGTCAAGTCGGACACGATATTTCCGTGAAAAATTATCTGATCATCACGAAAATCAATAGGGATCATCTTCATAATGACATTGACCCACAATATCAAAATCAAAAGAATCTATAAAGAATTGTAGCCTGTAGAGTGAGCACGAGATGCACAGTATAGCTAATACAGTGAAGCGTCAAGTCGGACACGATATTTCCGTGAAAAATTATCCGATCATCACGAAAATCAATAGGGATCATCTTCATAATGACATTGACCCATAAAATCAAAATCAAAAGAATCTGTAAAGAATTGAAGCCTGTAGAGTGAGCACGAGATGCACAGTATAGCTAATACAGTGAAGCGTCAAGTCAGACACAATATTTCGGTGAAAAATTATCCGATCATCACGAAAATCAATAAGGATCATCTTCATAATGACATTGACCCACAATATCAAAATCAAAAGAATCTATAAAGAATTGTAGCCTGTAGAGTGAGCACGAGATGCACAGTATAGCTAATATAGTGAAGCGTCAAGTCGGACACGATATTTCCGTGAAAAATTATCCGATCATCACGAAAATCAATAGGGATCATCTTCATAATGACATTGACCCACAATATCAAAATCAAAAGAATCTATAAAGAATTGTAGCCTGTAGAGTGAGCACAAACTAAATGTGAACGGACGGACCGACGGACCGACGGACCGACGGACCGACAGACCGACGGACCGACGGACCGACGGACCGACAGACCGACGGACCGACGGACCGACAGGGTGATTACAATATACGCCCATCTTTCGAGTGGGCGTATAAAAAGGAACAGCTTTAAGAAATTTAATTGGTTTCTGTTTTTGACCTTGACCTTTCTTGATATTGACCTTTGTAAGATCAAATGCCATTGACTTCGGCTATTCATAAATACTTTCATATTCAATGTCTAACGTGTGAATTTTCAAAGTTTATAAGTCTCAAAGACTTATATCTCGTGACTTTGACCTTCAGTGAGCTTGACTTGGAGTAGAATGAAGGTCATTGCCACAAGGTATCAGCTGGTACGTTCATATGTCAGGTTCGACGACTACTTCTGGTTTCAAAAATCTGCGCTGGTGAAAGTGCGGAACATGCCCATTTTTTGGCTTAGTTTTTCTGTATTCCGTATTAAATATACGCCAGTTATTTCAGTTAGAGGTCAGCTCAACCCACTTATTTTCACACTTTCTTGTACTCACGGTCGAAACTGTGAAATGAAACATGTATTAAAAAGGTGATAAAGAGTACATTTTGATTATATTAAATACATTGGTGAGGGATAAACATTTGTATCACTATTTTAAACAATATGTTTATGAATCAATGTCATAAATAAATCGCTAAATACAGAACCACAAAAGCATTATTAATCTATTTCGGATATGCTTACAAACCTCAGTTGTATAATAGTGTTTTTGGATCCCAATTTTCAGATATAAAGTATAGTATAACCTACTTGAAGAAAATAAAGTGAAATTTCAATTTTTGAAGTATATGGGAGGATGTATTTACGTCATTATTTTCCATATGACACAGAGTGATACGACATTACTTTCTATTGTATTTTTGGAAGAATTAAGCCTTTAAGATAGCGTTCAGTTCTAGTTGACTGCTTCTGAAAACTATGCAAATTTATAACAAAAAATACATATAAGATGCTTTCCCTTATTTTCATTTGGGATGTTCCCACTTTCCTGGCAGATTTCCGGATTTGTTGGATTAAGTCCACAAGATGGGAGACAGAATCTCCATACTCTGTCATTGATTGCTGTTATTCTGAAGACGGAATTTCAGGCCGTCAAATTCATGCTCAAACACAGGGGTGTTCCCGGCAGATTATCGGGATTAAATTTGTCAAATCCAGATTAGCTGGGTTATAGGGATTAAACGGATTAAGACAGATAAAATTAGCTGATATTTTTATTGCAGTGCGTTCTAGCGAACGCACTGCTTTGTTTTCATAATGACTTTTTTTTTTTTTTTTTTTTTTTTTTTTTGTCTACTTCTGGTCACGCTAATTCGGTATGAAGCGAGCATGCCACATATTATCTCACATGTTTTCCTACAATCACTAACTGCTCGGTGTTGCTTAAATGTAAAATGGCGTTTTTTTGTCTAACCGGAAATGACATATGACAGAAAAACCCATTTTATGTTTTTTACCTTATTTACCTCTGTTTTTGAACCGATTTTGATAAAACTTTTTTTGTTTAATTCATTATTCCAATGTCTACATAATAGCTTTCAACATAAATGCACTTTTAGACATTCTCTGCTGACTTTTTGGAGCACTTTTTTAACCGTTTTTTTAACTTTTGCAATTTTATTTCGATCAATTTGAAAACTTACAGGTGTATAAACATTTTGATTTCTAACTAAATGGTATTTTCAAAATGTTTATATCACTTCCGGTTTTGACGTCATTCGCTTGTAAAGTTGAAATTTCAACTTCCGGAATAATTAAGATATTCAAAAAAATCTTTATGCGATGTGCTAGAAATAACCATTGACTAAATATGAAATGAAAAAATCTGACCCAGATATTTCATATCAGTCGCCATCTTAAAATGACTGATTTTTGTTTAAATCGAAATTCAGAATAAGGGAATCATTCGATTTGAATAAAAATGATGTCTATGGAATCTACAGTCGATTGCTAACAAAACATGGGAAGCCGATTTTTGAATTTCGATTCAGAATTTTTTTTATTTCCGGTTTAGAATTTTCGGAAATAGTCAAAACTTTTAAGGCTCATATCTTGTGACCTTGATCTTGAGTGACCTTGTGACCTGAACAAAAGTTGTTGCCCTTGACGAGATCTATCCAATGGCACAATCATTTTAGATGCTCAATGTTTACTTCCGGTTTTATGGCCGTCAGAAAATTGCAATTTTTAACTTTAAACAGCTCTGTCACGTGACCTAATTCATGTACGTCACAAATTATCTTTTATTATTATCACGCTTTATCTCATGTTTCCAAAAATGTATAACACTAGATATTTCGATCAAAATTGCTTTTCGAATTTTGTTCTTTGTTCTATAGTAACTCTGCGTGTTTTTTTGGCGGGAAAAAACACGTGTTATCTGAATTACGGATTTCATAAGATAGGTACCAATTTATTCTTAAGATATGGACGAACATGACTAACAAAGAAAAAAATATGATAAAATCGTAACCGAAAGTAACACCCTGGCCACCATCTTGAAATGAACATGTTTTCTTTAAATCGAGAGAAGTGAACAGGGTATCATAAAGAAACCAAGTACTGACGATCCGAACCGCAAAACGAAACTCGAAATCCAAAAAGACATTTTGACGAAACATAGGTAACAGCTTAAGAACTTTTCATATGAGGAATTATATCAATCATACATGAGTAAGTATATCATAATGAAAAGTGGTATCAGGTGTCTAGAAGAGTAAGCATACCCTGCCTGGCGCCACACCCGTCCTAGCTGTTAAACATCCACAAAACTACAAAACAAAAACGTGAAAAAGCGTCGGATGAAACAAACATGACTCGACGACAAATTTACACAAACTCAATCCGTACGCTATCAATCAACGAGGAACCATATTATCAGAAGGGCAAGCAAATACTGCCTAGAACACCACCAGTAATAGCTGCTTAATATTTAAGATAGAGGGAGGCAAAACAAGAGTAGTGTCTAGTAAAATTATAAAAATAAGGTGACAACTCGACAGTTTCGTGAGGATAACTTAAAAAGAATCGTTTAGCAAAAGCATTTGCAGTCATAACACAAACAGATGATTTGTATTGATAAATCAATTTTTGATGGCGGTCTTAAAATTTCCTAAGAGAGCTTTAGTTAGAGTCGGTTTTAGTTCACATCTTTGTAGTAGACTAACACACTACAACTTAAAGACAGAAGCATAAAATCGCGTCAAATAAAATTAGTGACCAGACGACAAATGTTAAAAGTTCAAGGGACGTAACTAATGAAAATATACAATTTCTACAATTAAGGGACGTAACTGATCATAATAATTGCAATGTTATGATAATATTGATGTCTAGGGCATTTTCAATCTATGGCCAACAAAATGATGACAGCCAATTTGCTAATTTCGATTATGATGTTTGCCTATTTCCGGTAAAAGATATTCAGAAATGACAAAAATTTTCAAAGCTCATTACACGTTACCTTGGATTTGGGTGACCTTATGACCTGAAAAAAAGTTATTACCCATGAAGAGATCTACCCAACGGTGTATTCATTTTTGTTGTCCAATATTTACTTCCGGTTTTATAGCCATTTAAAAAATTTTAGTTTGAACTTTGAACAGCTCTGTCACGTGACGTCACGTCACAAAATATCTTCTTTTCTTATTACGCTTTATCTCCTCTTTCCAGTGATATATAACACTAGATATTTTATCAAAATTGCTATTTGGAATTTTGTTCTTTGTTCTATAGTAACTCTGTGTGTTTTTTTGGCGGAAAAAAAACACGTGTTATCTGAATTACGGATTTCATAAGATAGGTAACAATTTCTTCTTAAGATATGAAAGAACATGACTAACAAAGAAAAAAATATGACAAAATCGTAACCGGAAGTAACACGTTGGCCACCATCTTGAAATGAACGTTTTCTTTAAATCGACATCCGATTTATATAATTTTGATGTTTATGGCATTTTCAATCTATTGCCAACAAAATGAGGGCAGCTGAATGCTAATTTCGATTATAGTGTTTGTCTATTTCCGGTATAAGATATTCAGCAATTATTGTAACACTTTTAAAGCTCATAACATGTGACCTTGCCATTTGTTGACCTTATGATCCGAACCAAAGCGATTGCCCGAAATGAGATCTATCCAATGGTGAATTCATTTTTGTTGTCTAATATTTACTTCTTGTTTTATAGCCATTTGAAAATTGTCAGTTTGAACCTAATTCACGTACGTCACAAAAAAATTGTCTTTTCTTATTATACTTTATCTCCTCTTGATATATATTAGTAGATATTTTAATTATTTTGCTTTTTTTTTTATTTGGAATTTTTTTTTCATTGTTCAAAAGTAACTGCGTGGCTTTTTTGGCGCGAAAAAACACATGGTTCCTAAATTGTGGATTTTTAAAGAGAGTCGACACATTCTTTTGAAGATATAAAATGACATAACATTCATAGAAAAAAATGGATAAAATTGGACCCGGAAGTAACTAGTAGACCACCATCTTGAAATGACCATCTTTTCTTTAAATCGATATAAGTGATCAGGATATCATTCGATTTACATAATGTTGATGTCTATGTCATCTTCAATATATTACTAACAAAATGGTGACAGCCGATTTCCTAATTTCGATTAAAAATTTTGTCTATTTCTAGTTAAAGAAATTCAGCAATAGCAAACATTTTCAAACTCAAAATTCGTGACCTTGACGTTTGATGACCTTTTGATCTGAACCAAAGCTATTGCCCTCGATAAAATCTATCAAATGATGTTTTACTTTGTGTTTTTCGATGTTTACTTCCGGTTTAATAGCCGATTGAAAATTGAGATTTTTAACTATAAACAGCTCTGTCACATGACCTAATTTATATGCAGGACTAAAATGCAACCGTTCAAGGATGTTTAAATTGCGCACTGCTCAGTACCGTTATCACGGTTCTAGTTTTTTTTTTTTTTTTTTTGTCTACTTCTGGTCACGCTAATTCGGTATGAAGGGAGCATGTCACACCTTATTTCACATGTTTTCCTACAATATCTAACTGCTCGGTGTTGGGTGAATGTAAAATGGCGGTTTTTTGTCTAACCGGAAATGACATATGACAGAAAAACCCATTTTATGTTTTTTACCATTTTTACCTCTGTTTTTCAACCGATTTTGATGGAACTTTTTTTGTTTATTTCATTATTCTAATGTCTACATAATAGCTCTCAACATAAATGCACTTTTAGACATTCTCTGCTGACTTTTTGGAGCACTTTTGTATAAACATTTTGATTTCTAACTAAATGGTATTTTCAAAATTTTTATATCACTTCCAGTTTTGACGTCATTCGCTTGTAAAGTTGAAATTTCAACTTCCGGAATAATTAAGATATTCCAAAAAATCTTCTTGAGATGTGCTAGAAATAACCGTTGACTAAAAATGAAATGAAAAAATCTGACCCAGATATTTCATATCAGTCGCCATCTTGAAATGACTGATTTTTCTTTAAATCGAAATTCAGAATCGGGGAATCATTCGATTTGAATAAAAATGATGTCTATGGAATCTACAGTCGATTGCTAACAAAACATGGGAAGCCGATTTTTTAATTTCGATCCAGAATTTTTTTTATTTCCGGTTTAGAATTTTCGGAAATAGTCAAAACTTTTAAGGCTCATATCTTGTGACCTTGACCTTGAGTGACCTTGTGACCTGAACAAAAGTTGTTGCCCTTGACGAGTTCTATCCAATGGCATAATCATTTTAGATGCCCAATGTTTACTTCCGGTTTTATGGCCGTCAGAAAATTGCAATTTTTAACATTAAACAGCTCTGTCACGTGACCTAATTCATGTACGTCACAAATTATCTTCTATTATTATCACGCTTTATCTCCTGTTTCCAAAAATGTATAACACTAGATATTTTGATCAAAATTGATTTTTGGAATTTTGTTCTGTTCTATAGTAACTCTGCGTGTTTTTTTTTGGCGGGAAAAAACACGTGTTATCTGAATTACGGATTTCATAAGATAGGTAACAATTTCTTAAGATATGGAAGAACATGACTTACAAAGAAACAAATATGATAAAATCGTAACCGGAAGTAACACGCTGACCACCATCTTGAAATGAACATGTTTTCTTTAAATCGAGGGAAGTGAACAGGGTATCATCTGATTTGTATAATATTGATGTCTAGGGCATTTTCAATCTATGGCCAGCAAAATGATGACAGCCAATTTGCTAATTTCGATTAATATGTTTGCCTATTTCCGGTAAAAAATATTCAGAAATGGCCAAAATTCTCAAAGCTCATTACACGTTACCTTGGATTTGGATGACCTTATGACCTGAACAAAAGTAATTGCCCATGATGAGATCTACCCAACGGTGTATTCATTTTTGTTGTCCAATAATTACTTCCAGTTTTATAGCCATTTAAAAATTGTTAGTTTGAACTTTGAACAGCTCTGTCACGTGACGTCACGTCACAAAATATCTTCTTTTCTTATTACGCTTTATCTCCTCTTTCCAGTGATATATAACGCTAAATATTTTGATCAATATTGCTATTTGGAATTTTGTTCTTTGTTCTATAGTAACTCTTTTTTTTTGGCGGGAAAAAACACGTGTTATCTGAATTACGGATTTCATAAGATAGGTAACAATTTCTTCTTAAGATATGAAAGAACATGACTAACAAAGAAAAAAAATATGACAAAATCGTAACCGGAAGTAACACGTTGGCCACCATCTTGAAATGAACATGTTTTCTTTAAATCGACATCCGATTTATATAATTTTGATGTTATTAGGCGTTTTTGTCGCACGATTCGATTTGGTCGATTAGCTATTTTGCGCATTTGTGAGCCAGTTCGATTAGGCTAATCGGTGCATTTGTGAGACCGTTTACCTAAACTGATTAGGCTAATCGACCTAACCGTCCCAAGAGGTGGTTAGGCGATTCGATTAGGTGTTATAAGATGGCGGAATGTGCCAGTTCGTAATACTATTGGCTGATATATCAATGACGTCATATATAACATACACGTGACCTTCTTTTGTTGACAGTCAAGGCTGCCTAATCGCCGGTACATTTGTGGACCACAGCAAATTACAGCAAATTACACCAAATCGTACTAGCAAATCGAAACCAAATCGAATCTTCCGACAAAAACGCCTTATGGCATTTTCAATCTATTGCCAACAAAATGAGGGCAGCTGATGTGCTGATTTCGATTATGGTGTTTGTCTATTTCCGGTATAAGATATTCAGCAATTATTGTAACACTTTTAAAGCTCATAACTTGTGACCTTGCCATTTGTTGACCTTATGATCCGAACAAAAGTGATTGCCCGAAATGAGATCTATCCAATGGTGAATTCATTTTTGTTGTCCAATATTTAGGCCTACTTCTTGTTTTATAGCCATTTGAAAATTGTCAGTTTGAACCTAATTCACGTACGTCACAAAAAATCGTCTTTTCTTATTATGCTTTATCTCCTCTTGATATATAATAGTAGATATTTTAATCATTTTGCTTTTTTTTTAATTTGGAAATTTTGTTCATTGTTCTAAAGTAACTGCGTGGCTTTTTTGGCGTTAAAAAACACGTGGTTCCTTAATTGTTTATTTTTAAAGTGAGTCGACCCGGAAGTAACTAGTAGACCACCATCTTGAAATGGCCAACTTGTCTTTAAATCGATATAAGTGATCAGGATATCATCCGATTTACATAATGTTGATGTCTATGTCATCTTCAATATATTACTAACAAAATGGTGACAGCCGATTTCCTAATTTCGATTAAAAGTTTTGTCTATTTCCGGTTAAAGAAATAAAAAGCAATAGCAAACACTTTCAAAGCTCAAAACTCGTGACATTTACATTTGATGACCTTTTGATCTGAACCAAAGCTATTGCCCTCGATAAAATCTATCAAATGATGTTTTACTTTGTATTTTCCGATGTTTACTTCCGGTTTAATAGCCGATTGAAAATTGAGAATTTTAACTATAAACAGCTCTGCCACATGACCTAATTTATATGCAGGACTAAAATGCAACCGTTCAAGGATGTTTAAATTGCGCACTGCTCAGTACCGTTATCACGGTTCTAGTTTATTTTAATTTTATATACAAGATGTGAGACGGCATCTCCATACTCCATCTTGGTCTTGCTATTGTTCTGTAGACAGACTTTCAGGCGATCAAGTTCATGTTCCAATTGGCGATACTGTTACTACTTGGGGCGTTTCTTACCACCAGACTGGAGTTAATCCGGATTAGACAAATTTAATCCCGATAATCTGCCGGGAAAGTGGGAACAAACAGTCTCACAAGTCCTAAATTAACTCGTAGAAAGTCTCGGTCGTTGAGTCTCTTTAATTTTGGCATTCCATCTATTATCTCCAGCAACAAAACGATTTATTTAGATATCATTTTGCAGAAACATAGTGAATTAATCTAAATCAGTTTTACTTCACCACATCTCCTTTTGAATAGATTTAGCGAACGCACTGCAGTGACTTTTCTTTTCGAACGCACTGCTTTGTTTTCAGAGTGATTTTTTTTTTTTTTGTGCAGTGCACTGCACTCTTTTGCATATTACTTTTTTTTCGCTTTCTGGTCAAGAACGACCAGCCAATACTACACATGTCGCATATAATATATCAAGATTACGATAATCTACTGTTTAAATGTAAAATGGTGCATGTCCATTTTGGTCAATTTCTCCTTTGTTTTCAACCGATTTTGATCAGACGTTTATTTCTCTAATCGATTGTCCACAAGATATAAGTTCAACAACGTCACCTTGAGAACAATCATGCTGACTTTTTGAACACCTTTTCTTGACCCTTTTTTTAACTTTTGCATTTTTATATTGATCAACCTGAAAACTTACATATATATAGACATTTTGTTTGTAAACAATGAGCAATTTAAAAAGAATTCGATATCACTTCCGGTTTTGACGTCATTCGCTCTCAAAGTTATTCGAAAAATTCTTTTTGCAAGATACATGTACGTGTATTTAAAAAAAAAATGTTTGCAGTATGTTTGTTATGTAGACACAAAAGTATACAAGTGATAAAATTTGACCCAGCCTGCGGCTTCGATGTGTTTGTGGACGAGTGGAATTCTTGGGGATGACGACCTCTGTCTGACACCTATGCACTTTTTTATTATTCATGTACAGTTTTTAAATATACATAATTAATTATTGAATATTGACAACCTTTTTTATTGGCATAGTTCATATTTTCTATATTGTATCTTTTATTTGTATCAGGTGCCGGATTAGCATAAGCTTCGGCTTGTTTGCGAAACCTTAGTTATTTTCTGTAAAATATTATATGTCATGTAGAAATAAAATATTGTTTAAATAATATCAACGGAGAAGTCGCCATCTTGAAATGGTATATTTTTATAAAACGCAAAATTGGGCTTCAGGAAGTTATGGAATTTGCATAATTGTTATTACAATGGAATCTACAGTTGATTGGTAAGAAAACATCGGAAGCCGATTTTTGAATTTCAATTTTTTTTAATTTCCGGTTAAAATAAATAAGTAATTGTCAAAACTTTCAAGGCCCATATTTCGTGACCGTGACCTTCTTTGACTTAGTGACATGTAAAAAAATTATTGTTTTCGATGAGATGTATTTAATGGCATAATAATACTTTCAGAGGCACAATGCTTACTTCAGGTTGTATAGTTCTTTGAAAATTGCCATTTTTAACTTTAAAGTGCTTTGTCACGTGACCTAATTTACATACGTCAAAAATTTCTTAATCTAACTATGCTCTTTCCAAGGATAAATAACACAATTATTTAAATCAAAATTGCGTTTTGTAGAATTTGAAATTTTGTACCTTCTACCATTAAAACTGTGCGTATTTTTTTCCGACTTTTTCAATTTTATTTTGATCGATCTGAAAACCTACAGTTGGACAGACACTTTAGTGGTGTCTACACGTACAATTATTAAAGGCGCCTCTAAATATAAGCCGCCTTTACTAAAGGCGGCTTTTCTTACGCTCCGTCTACACTAAACGCCTTTTCTTAATCCGTCTTTTCTCTATCCTCGTACTTGCGCAATGCCAATGTATACGCTTTAAGACGGGTGGGTGGGGTTGCGGTATTGAGTGAATTATACGAAACTTTACCGAATAACAATTTGTATTCTTTGACGGGCATTTAAGCCTTAGGCCAAACAAAAAATAAAACTAATGGACGTTCAAGCGTGCTTGCACCTGAAAAGGTCCCATTACAGATATCTTTAGTTCACCAATATCTTTTTTCATATACCGTACTTGGAATGTCATTTGTAACATTTTAACTACAAGATAATTCACGCGCTCTGATGTCATAACGAGAAAAGACGGATTAAGTTTGGATTCTGTCTATACGGTATCAAATAGGGGTTTAAACTCGATTCAGTTCGATCGTCACAAGTAAAGACGGATTATTTTGAATGCGGCTTTTCTCTCGGAATTTAATACGCCTTTTATCACGTATAAGTGCTGTCTACACGTAAAAGATAAGCCGCTTCCGTGCATCTACACATGATAAAAGGCGTATTAAATTCCGAGAGAAAAGCCGCATTTAAAATAAGCCGCCTTTACTTGTGACGATCGAACTGGCGAGTTTAAACCCCCATTTGATACCGTGTAGACAGAATCCAAACTTAATCCGTCTTTTCTCGTTATGACGTCAGAGCGCGCGAATTATCTTGTTAAAAATGGCTGCCAGTGGTCGAGTGAAAAATTAATCAACAGACGAATGTCTCGCCTTGTTGGCTGTATGGGCCCGAGAAGACATCCTAAGCATTATGAATGGTACCAAAAAGGACAAAGTTATCTTCAGGAAAATAGCGGATATGGACCGATATGTAACGATTTAATGGTTTAGTCGCGCTTTAGATAAGAACATTAATTTATTTGTTTACGTTCGAAACGGAAGTTGGCACTGCGCAAGTCCGAGGACAGAGAAAAGACGGATTAAGAAAAGGCGTTTTAACTTTTTTACGTGTAGACGGAGCGTAAGAAAAGCCGCCTTTAATAAAGGCGGCTTATATTTAGAGGCGCCTTTAATAATTGTACGTGTAGACACCACTATAGATGCAAAGAAGCGGCTTATCTTTTACGTGAAGACACCACTAATGATTGCGAGCAAAAATCTGTTTTTAACATTTCGATATTTCGATGTATCCTGAATATTGTTTTGACATATTCTAATATTGTTCACATCTGATACATTTATTTGTCACATTACGTAAGGTTTTGCAAGTAATTAGTAAATTTGCAGGTCGATAAACATTTTCATTCCAAACAAAATCATAACGTTATTATGCTATAAATAAGTAGGGTCGTAGCGCAAATGTAATCAGGCCGCCATTTTGTACGAATATTTATTGCATGGCACTGTAATTAGCTAAAAAATTTGAAATTTCAACTTCCGGAATTTTGAAAATATTTTAAATTTACTTTTTTTTTCAATATGTTAGATCAAAAATTTGAAATAAATAATCTGACCAGGAATTAATCTGACTGATCAGTCGCCAATCGGCAATCCTCGGCAGTACCCGTCAACCATAATCATTCTGTAACCGTTCGGCTATTTCCGTACTCCAATTTAGCCTCAAGATTGAATGGAGTAGGGATTTGTTCCAAAGTTTGCTGATTGGTTGAATACCTTATTACTGTCTATTATCCGTTCGCGCTAAAGAGTCCGTTTGGTCTGAAGAAAAAGGGGAAGATAACCAATTTGTCTAACATTACTTCTTATGAAACACTTTTGGTCAATCGAGACTATCAAAGATGGCAGACAAAGTTGATATTTTTTCTACTAGGTTAGAAAATGCGAAGAAAATGCTTGGTGTCAGCTTTGAATTAAAAGAAAAACAGCTGGAAATTTTGGAAAATTTATATTCTGGACAGAAAATACATTTATTTGCGGTTTCTTCGCTAAAGCGAAAGTCTGTTTTTTTTTTTGGTGTTTCGGCCATTCTGTACTATCACTTGAGCAATATATCACGTGAAATATGACGTAGTAAAAGTAGTCCAGAGAATTAGCTTCGATTATCCAGACGGCAAGCTACCATTCACGGCCGTGATCTAAAAACAATACAATACGATCACGGTCGGCCGTATGAACTATAATCTGTCTCGGTAATGAATGGTGTTTTTCATTGTGTCTTCATGCGCGAGACTTTTTACTTTGACCACTTGCTTATAACGTCGCAACATAAATATAGTTTATAGCTATAGCATCTGTGGAGGAATATTCTGACACTTGCTCGTGCAGTTAATGCTGCATCGTGACTATACATGTTTGTTTCCATTCCCTTCGTTTACAAATACTTCTAGTCTCTTATGACCAGTCTCCGATGTTTGAACTACCAGAATCACGTGACAATATTGATGTCGTAAATTGATATGACTAACTCTTGTAAAACTCAAAATGGGGCCTCAGGGTTAAATGTGATTTGCGTGATTTTGAAATTTTTATTTCCGTTTTGCCTTTTTGCATTTTTTTCAGAATTACCTTTAGTGACATTGTGACCTGAACTCAAATAGTTTGCTCTTGATGAGATCTATCCGAAGATGTATTCTTGTTTGTTGTCTGGTGTATACTTCCGGTTTAATTGGCAAATGAAACGTGTGATTTTTTACTTAAACTAGCCTTGTCACGTGAACTAACTTATATACATAAATTATATTCAATCATACTATGCTTGATTACCCTAAATCATGACTGGAAGGTATACTCATACCTATTCCCAAAAATAGTTGACGGATGGTAAAATGAAAAAATTAAATTTAGAAGTAACCTTTTTCAAATAACATCCATTTTAAGTTTCATCTAAATCGAATGAAAACGAAAAGAGAGTACATGTAATAGCCTATGCAAGATTTTGGGGCAAGGACAATAACTCTGCTCCTAACGGTCGAAAATAGCTCAAATTCGAACTTGATCTTTGTTTTCTGAATATGCATACACATACCGAATTTCATTTGATTCCATCAAAAACTCGTTTTATGACGTCACCCCCACTGATCTACATAGATATCAACAATCTCTCATACAGAGTTGTTTCCCCTTCGGTCAGATTTCACTGGACTGCCAAAGCTAGGGAAGACAACTCTGTGTAAGAGATTGAGATATCAATAGTAACTTCCGGTAGATCAGTGGGGGTGACGTCATAAAACGTGTTAGTTTAAGTGGAATTGCAAGAACCACAAACATCGAAATGAAAATTGGAATGACGCAAATTGGTGCTATCGATACACATACAAACTTTAGGGTTGTATTCGCAACTACGTTCTTGAGAACACGAGATTGTATAGAACGCAAGAACGAAGTTTCGAACGGCAAGAACCAACACGAGTTAATCGTTCTTGTCACTCCCCATTTCCCTGGGAGTGGTATACGAGAACGCGGAGAACGGTGATACAAAATGGCGGCGAATATAAACAATGAATCATATTCGTGTGTACATTTTTGCCATTATTTCTATTTCTATTTATCTATAGCTATAGAATTGAATAATTTGTTTGCCAGAATTGATAATTTCATTTGTTGAGAGGATTATTGCATACTGACATTTCCCGATTCTCCTCATCGTCAGAAAAATTCCCCCAAAAAATAGAAGAAAGTGAAAGTACGATAATTTGTTTTGTTCTTGATTGTTCCTGGCCGTTCGCAACTGACAACTCGGGTTGGCTGTTCTCGTGTTCTCAAGAACGTAGTTGCGAATACAACCCAGAAAAACCTTTTTATAATCCGTTAAATGATATAAAATGCTTTATGTAAATCTAGAGGAGGTTCATTAAAATTAAATATAGAAACTGGGGCCTTATTCTCGAAAACTTAACTTACAATGATTTTAGTGTGCCAGCCATCTGATTGGTCAATCACTAAAATTGATTTTAAATTTATCTTTATTATCCGATCAGATAACTGTATTTCTTAAAATCTGGATTTTATCCTAAATTAAGTTTTTGAGAATAAGGCCCCAGGGCGTTATCTAAAAATTCAAACAGAAAAAAAAAATGCAATTGTTGTAATACAGGCCAAATTGAATCTTTTGTGTTGTCCAATTCACAGAAAATTAAGGTTCCAATATCTTTCTCGTTATTGCTAGAGTTAGCCTTCATTTGAGAAACTTACGAAAGTCAAATCTATGGAAGGCTTTTTATTCAATGTTCTTCATTGCTCATGTCCAAGATCTCATGTAATACAAATGATCACATCAAATGAAAAATGTGATCTCTGTCTCTTTCACAAGCCAATTTCGACGCATTTTGACTAAGTCAAGGGAATTAACTCAAAATCCGTTTATCGAAAAATAGCCAACTTCGAACTTGAAAATCTCATGAATACAAATATTTCATTCAAATCAGGTGAGGACTGTAATCTGTATTGCGTTCACAAGCCCATTTCGATGCATTTTGACTAAGTCAAGGGCAATAACTCGAAAAATCGTCAAATTCAAACTCAAACGAGATCACATGAATACAACTGTTCCCACCAAATTACATTCAAATCAAATGAAAATGTCTCTATATATTGCGTTCACAAGCCAATTTCGACACATTTTGACTAAGTCAAGATCAATAACCCCAAAATCGGTAATCGAAAACTCGTCAAATTCGAACTCATCCGAGATCTCATGAATACAAATGATCACACTAAATTTCATTCAAATCAGGTGAAAACTGTAGTTTCTATTGCGTGCACCGGCCAATTGTGGACGGACGGTCCTACGGACAGGGGTGACGACAATATACGATCACATTACAACGACAACATTGGAAGTGATAGGGAGATATTTAACATGTCAAATCGAAAAACGTCTTGACGTGGCTGATCGACTAGTGTGTGGGTCATTCCGATAATTTATCGTGACCTGGATTTAAGTCAACCAATTGAATTTCATGTATATATTGAGAATGTTCAGCATTTTCGAGGGTCGATTTGGGAATTGAATATAATATGTAAATAGCCTTCAGAATCGCACAATCCCTTCAATTTAACCCTTAGGCCACATAAAAAAAAAAATTGGTGATCGTCCTTTCAATTTCCGAAATCAGGGGAGGGGGGGGAGGTTTTTTTTTTTATTTTTTATTTTTTTTATAGGACCCTAAAACACTTAAGCCCACATGATACGATGGCAGCGCATGCGCGGGTGGGTGTTGTAGTTCCTACTATGGTCGCTAGATGGACCTAATGATGGTATTTCCTATTATATTACAGTTATTCCGCGTTAAATGTCCGCGAAAAATTGAATTTTTGCTATACCTACGCTATTGAGCGGATTGTTTACGTTTTTTTTTTAAAATAAAAAATCAAAAAAAATCAGGGACGGGGCCGTTTTCAGGCACGGGCGGGGACGATCACCAATTGTTTTTTTTTATGTGGCCTTACCTAAACAGTTATCTTTCATTTTCTGTATTTGTGTTTTCTACGAGTCGTATTTTTGACTTTCAAACGCTAATAATTCTGGATAAACGGGGATTTGAAGGCTTAAATTTCAAGGGAAAGTTTGAGACAGATTAAATTAGCGAAAAAAAAATCCATATTCTGAGACTAAAGGTGTCGAACAGTTAGTGAACATAGAAAAACATATGCATGTATCAGATTGCCCATATAATGCTATGCACATTATTTCAAATACATTTTCTATGTAATCAACTCGTTTCACTCTTTTATAGAATTGTGATATTATGATAGTTATGCATGTTTTCGATTTTACAATACTACACTAATAAAATATTTTCACTGTTAAGGCTAGCGCACACGAGGGCTCCCAGCTGAGCAAAATTTCACTCGTGGCTGTCAGCTCAGCTCGTAGCTCTCGTGTGCGCGGAGTTTACGTAAGGTTTTTTTTTATTCGAGGCGTTAAGGAAATTATCTGTCGTGTTTGATAATTCTCTCCTCGAATGAAAAATACCTTACCGTGTGCGCAGTCGAAAGCTCTTAGCTTTCAACTTTCAACTAGAGCGCATGCGCTAGCACGTCATCAAACTAAAAATAGCTGCGCCCATCTGTGAATGTGAGTTTGTATCTGAAGCAATTATCGCAAGGACGCAACAACAAAAGAAGAAGTAATTTTTTTCATATTCTGAATCATTCCAAGGGTTGTGGACGTCCGATATTTTGTTTAAGTCACGTTATAATGTCACGTGAGCTTGTTATTTTTAGATATTTATGACTCGACACCAAGTCTATGAAAGCTCTTAGCTTAGCGTGTGCGCGGAAACAGACGAAAGCTACGAGCTGAGCTGACAGCCACGAATGAAATTTTGCTCAGCTGGGAGCTCTCGTGTGCGCTAGCCTTTAAGAGCCCAATTTCGGTATGGTGTATGTACATAGATAAGTTAATGAATCTGTTAAATGACAGCATATTTTTCTAAGCACTTAAATTCGTTGTTTATGCAAATGAAATATTTATTCTTACTTATCTAATTATTCATCAATTCATAAATCTCGTATAATGCTATTATACATTTTACTTATTAAAACGTTTTCTTTATTTCAATTCTACGAATCATCCCAAATATATTTTCTATGCTATTGATTTATGCGTAAATATTAAACTCGATTCACATATTTATGTATATCATTATGTATATAAGCTAAAGCATTATGTTATGCAAATGTATATCTAATGCAATAAATCATTCAAATGCTTAATCTGCTCTTTCCAAAGATATTATTATACAGTAACGTGCAATACATATTCGTATAAAGAAATAGGTTGCCTTCCTCGTCTCGGGTGTTTTCTATGTACTTCGTTCTACACTCTTCTTAAAACTTGCTATTGTACTCCTGGACACTTCCAACGTTTGCGATACATAAATGGTGGTTTTCCCCCCTTTGTAATAATTTCCAAGCGATGTCCAAGTATGTAGGGTCGTAGAGCGGATGTAATCACGCATACGAATATTTAATGCACGGTACTGTATAACAATATGCAATTTAATTAAATTTGCGCTTTTGGAAATATTGTGCCAATTTCAATTGTAACAATGCGTGTTTTTTTTTTCAAATTTTATTTCAATCGATGGCGCAGTTTTAAAGTAGTTTCAGAGCTGTTACACACTGTTTCAGAACCACGTAAAATCCTATGGATCTAGTTGTTATTGCAGTGCGTTCTAGCGAACGCACTGCTTTGTTTTCATAATGACTGTTTTTTTGTCTACTTCTGGTCACGCTAATTTGGTATGAAGGGAGCATGCCACAAATTACCTCGCATGTTTTCCTACGATAACTAACTGCTCGGTGTTGCGTGAATGTAAAATGACGGGTTTTTGTCTAACCGAAAATGACATAGGCCTATGCCAGAAAAATCCATATTATATTTTTTACTATTTTTACCTCTGTTTTTCAACCGATTTTGATGGAACCTTTTTTTTTTATTTCATTATACTAATGTCTACATAATAGCTTTCAACATACATGCACTTTTAGACATTCGTTGCCGACTTTTTGGAGCACTTTTTTTAACCATTTTTTTTTTTTTAACTTTTGCAATTTTATTTTGATCAATTTGAAAACTTAGGCCTACAGATGTATAAACATTTTGATTTCTAACCAAATGGTATTTACAAAATTTTTATATCACTTCCGGATTTGACATCATTCGCTTGTAAAGTTGAAATTTCAACTTCCGGAATAATTAAGATAACAAATTAACAAAAGTTGTTGCCCTTGACGAGATCTATCCAATGGCATAATCATTTTAGATGTCCAATGTTTACTTCCGGTTTATGGCCGTCAGAAAATTGCAATTTTTTACTTTTAACAGCTGTCACGTGACCTAATTTACATACGACACAAATTATTTTTGATTCGTATTGTGCTTGATCTACGCTTTGCAATGATATATGACAATATGTATTTGAATCATAATTCCACGTTTAAGAATTTGAAAATATTGGTAGTATTGCTGGTATTCCCGCATCCCTTTGAGTTGAACCTGCCTGTATACTGGTAGCCATGCGCCCCTTTTATTGGGTCTGACTGCTTGTAGTTCTGCACCACTTTTATTAAGTCTGTCTGCTGGTATTTTTGAATCCATTTTATCTGCCTTTTCATACGCCCACATGAAAATATGGAGGTATATTGCCGTCAACCCTGTCCGTCTGTCAGTCAACAAATTAACTTGTGTACGTGATAGAAGCTCGAGTTTTCATCCGATTTGAATGAAACTTGGTATGTGTATTCATCTTGATAATATCTCGGATGAGTTCGAAAATGGTGCGATTCCAGTTGTTGGGTTAATAGTAATTATGCCAAGTTCCATTTTAACTGTGCGTGATATTTTCAAATTTCATTTTGATCGTTACAGGACCAGGTATAGGTAAACAGATGTTTCATTTGTTTGCTGGTATTCCCGCATCCCTTTTAGTTAATCTTTCTGTCTACTGGTAGTCCTGCACTCCTTTTATTTAGTCTGACTGCTGGTATTTCTGCATCCATTTTTTTAGTCTGGCTTCTTGTAGTTGCAGATCCCTTTGATTATCCCTGCAAACATATCTTGCAGTGCACTTTCTACTGACACATGAAATTGAGTGAGTAATTTGACAAGTACGCTTTTATCTGTTAAACTCTTATCATTGGTTGAATATGTGACAATTCATCCATGTATCAGGTGGGTTGCGCACTGCTCGGTACCGTCTTCACGGGTCTAGTTGCAGGGCGTACTTCGTACGCCCTGCTTTGTTTTCGTATTGATTATTTTTTTTTGCAGGGCGTACTTCGTACGCCCTGCTTTGTTTTCGTATTGATTATTTTTTTTTTTTTTCGTCGGTCGGTGCACCTATTTCTCAGCAATGGTACTATGTACTAAAAAACAGATTTCGTGACGTTTTCTGACTTGTGGCTAAATTTAATATGAATGTAAAACGAAATTTTTCTGAGCAACATTAAGCGACATTAGCAACAAACATAAAATGGGCTCTAGAGACCGTATTTATCAACCGATTTTGCTCAAATTACTTTCATCGTATTTCTTGTAACAAAGGACATATAATAGAACTTTCAAATATTCGATTACATGAAAATCGTTCGTCACTTTTTCTTGCCGTAATTAATCGAAGTATGATTTTTTGTTTGATTTTCAACGGATCAATATGAAACTTCTATGATGTAGACCTACGGCAAGTGCAAATAATTCCCCACACTCAAAATTTTTGCATCACTTCCGGTTTTGATGATATCACTTCCGGTTACATCACTTCCGGTAAAACTTATTTATGATAAAATTAGGGTGTGCATAATGTTAGTGTTATTCTTACAAACCGTTATGACCAAAAAAATATTTACCGGAAGTTATAGTTTGGCCGCCATATTGGTTAGAGTCATTTTTCCAAAATTTTTATTCAGAATAATTTTGTAATCAGACATTCACGATTTTGATGTTAATCGGAGCATTAAAGATTTGTCGACAGTTCCTTGGGAGCCGATTTTCGATTTTGACTTTTTTGTATAACGGAATTTTTTTTCTCCAAAGTTTAGATGCTTGTATCACATGACCTTGACCTTGGATGACCTTCATATTACTCACAATGATACCTTGCGACCTTGACCTTCTTATGACCTTTTGACCTTTGGGGTCAGACCACTTAAACTTATTTTATAGGGCTCCAAACATGGCTTTTTTAGCATATTGCCAGTGCTGTAGCGCAAAACTTAACTGGAATAACACCCTAATGTTTGTTGATTTTTAATGTACTCTTTAAAAGGTTTCAAATAATATCAGATTTGGCGATGTCAAAATTTAATTTAAGAAAATGTTGCGATTTTGATCAAAATTTAAAGGCTTCTATCTCGAGAACTTGACCTCAGATCATCTTGATATTAACAGATCTCATAAAGATTTATGAGAGCTTTAACATGATGTATTCATTTTTCATGTCCGACACGTGCTTTCTGTTTTAGAGGTGTGATTCAAAGGTGATTTTGCATCTTTAAAGCGTTTTTACATGGGCCCTAATATAGATAGAGCAATAATTTTTTTGGATCCGTAATGCTGAGTTCCTCAGGTTTCCAAAAATATGAAACACTTCTATGTATCCAGCATATTTCCATATCCCATACTTTAACATGGGGCAATAATAGGTATGTCGGTTAATTGATTGTTTAAACAGTGTCACTATTAATAAAGTCAGTAAGTTTGACATGTTCAAGTTAAAGGGGCTCTACCTCGATTTTTGTTAGATATGAATTATATTCAATTTACGCAGTTTAGGGAGGTCTAGGATGGACTAAACTACGTCATGCTGAAAATTTAACTTACTGAAGCACCCTGTAGGCACACCCACTGCTTAATTGACCCACTTTCTTATTTATGAACCGATTTTCTTCAAAATTTGCATATACCTTCATGTTAGAATAGTGATTTGAAGGAAATACAAAATTTGTGTTGTGCGCATGCGCGATGCTAACTTTTTTGTTTGTTATCCGATTTTAACGAAACTTGACATGTACACGGATAATCGGATTCAAAACTCAGGGGAATTGTTAAATTTAGTTCTGCGCATGCGCAATATCAAATTCCTTATTTCTTATCCAAATCGGTATGTATGTGTATATTAAGATTAGAAATATGATGGACATTTTGAATTTGTGAAGTGCGCATGCGCGTAGCTAACTTTCTTATTTCTTATCCAAATTTCATGAAACTTGGTATACATATGTATATTCCGAATCGAAATATGATGGAGATATTGAATTTGTGTTTTGCGCATGCGCATTGCTAACTTTCTTATTTCTGAACCAAATTTATTCAAAAGTGGCATGCATGTGTATAATAAGATTCGAAATATTATGGAAATATTAAATTTAAGCAGTGCGCATGCGCATTTCTAACTTACTTATTTCTTATCAGAATATCTTCAAAATTAGCATGTTTGTGTAAAATCAGATTTGAAATTTCATGGACTTTGTGTAGTGAGCATGCGCAGTAACAACTTCCTTATTCCTCAACCGAATTGCATGAAACTTGGTATGTATACGTATAGACTGATTTGAGATTTCATGGGAATAGAGCATTTGTGCAGTGCACATGCGCATTGCCAACTTTATTTTTTCTTGTTGAAATATTTTTAAACTTGATATGTATGTCTATAATCATAGTCTCAATTGCATTACACTGTTGATCTCACGCATTGAATTATCAGTACAGTACATGCGCAATCGAATATTGCAGCACCGTCCTACCTGTATGTCGTAACCCGCCCTGCACCAGTACTGTTAACTGTACAGTTTTAGTTGCTTTGTTTTCGTATTGATTGTTCTTTTTTTTTTCGTCCACGGCAGGGCCTATTTCTCGGAACTGGTACTATGTACAGAAAAAGCGATTTCATGACGTTTTCTAACCTGTGGCTAATTACAAAATGAATGTAAAACGAAATTTTTCTGAGCAACATTAAGCGACATTAGCAACAAACATAAAATGGGCTGTAGAAAATGTAATTATTAACCGATTTTGCTCGGATTTACTTTATCGTATTTCTTGTATTAATGGGCAAAAAATAGTAGTTGAAAATTTTCGATTATATGAAATTCGCTCGATACTTTTTCTTGCCGTAATTAATCGAAGTAAGATTATTAACTTGATTTTTAACTTCTATGATGTAGACCGCAAGCAAGAACAAATAATTCTGCACAATCAAAAAATGTACATCACTTCCGGTTTCAATGATATCACTTCCGGTTACATCACTTTCGGTAAAACTGAGTTATGTTAGAAATATGGTATGCATAATATTAATGTTGTTTTTACAAACATTTGTGATAAAAAAAATATTTACCGGAAGTGATAATTTGGCAGCCATATTGATTTTGGTCATTTTGCAAAAATTGCTATTCAGAATCTATTTGTTATCCGACTTTCACAATTTTGATGTTGATCGAAAGATTGAAACTTTGTCTACAACAAATGGGAAGCCGAATTTCGATTTTCGATTTTGCCTTTTTTGTATAACGAAATGTTTTTTTCCAAAGTTTAGAGGCTTGTATCACATGACCTTGACCTTGGATGACCTTAATATGACACACAATGATACCTTGCGACCTTGACCTTCTGATGACCTTTTTTTTCCAAAAATATGCAACACTTCTATGTAACTTGCATATTTCCATATCCCATACTTTAACCTGGGGCATTAATAGGTATGTCAGTTAATTGACTGTATAAACAGTGTCACTATTAATAGAGTCAGTAAGTTTGACATGTTAAAGTTAAAGGGGCTCTACCTCGATTTTTGTTAGATATGAATTATATTCAGTTTACGCATTAAAGGGAGGTCTAGGATGGACTAAACTACGGCATGCTGAAAATTTAACTTACTGAAGCACCCTGTAGGCACGCCCACTGCTTAATTGACCCACTTTCTTATTTATGAACCGATTTTCTTCAAAATTTGCATATACCTTTATGTTCGAATAGTGATTTAAAGAAAAATACAAAATTTGTGATGTGCGCATGCGTAATGCTAACTTTTTTGTTCGTTATCCGATTTTTTACGAAATTTGGTATGTACATGTATAATCGGATTCCAAATTTAGGGGAAATGTTAAATTTAGTTCTGCGCATGCGCAATATCAACTTCCTTATTTCTTATCCAAATTTCTTATAAATCGGTATGTATGTGTATAATTAAATTAGAAATATCATGGACATTTTGAATTTGTTAAGTGCGCATGCGCGTCGCCAACTTTCTTATTTCTTATCCCAATTTCATGAAACTTGGTATGCATAAGTATATTCCGATTCGAAATATGATGGAGATATTGAATTTGTGTTTTGCGCATGCGCATTGCTAACTTTCTTATTTCTGTACCAAATTCATTCAAAATTGACATGCATGTGTATAATAAGATTCGAAATATCATGGACATATTAAATTTATGTAGTGCGCATGCGCATCGCCAACTCACTTATTTCTTATCAGAATTTCTTCAAAATTAGCATGTTTGTGTATAATCAGATTTGAAATTTCATGGACATAATAAATTTGTGTAGTGAGCATGCGCAGTAACAACTTTCTTATTTCTCAACCGAATTGCATGAAACTTGGTCTGCATACGTATAGACTGATTCGGGATTTCATGAAAATAGAGCATTTGTGCAGTGCACATGCGCATTGCCAACTTTATTTTTTCTTGTTGAAATATTTTTAAACCTGGTATGAATGTCTATAATCATAGTTTCAATTGCATTACCCCGTTGATCTCGCGCATTGAAATGTTAGTACAGTGCATGCGCAATCGAATATTGCCGCACCGTCGTAACTGTATGTCGTAACCCGCCCTGCACCAGTACTGTTAACTGTACAGTTCTAGTTTTTTTTTTTTTTCGTCCCCGGCCCGGCCTATTTCTAGGAAATGGTAAAATGTATGAAAAAACGGATTTCATGACGTTTTCTAACTCGTGGCTAATCAACTGTTAAATGTAAAACAAAATTGATATGCGCAACATGAAGCGACATGAGCAACAAACATAAAATGAACTGTATAGAACGTATTTATCAACCGATTTTGGTCAAATTACCTTCATCGTATTCCTTGTAACAAAGGACAAACAATGGAACTTAAAAAAATACGATTATATGAAAATCGTTCGTCACTTTTTCATGCCGTAATTAATCGAAGTATGATTTTTTGTTTGATTTTTAACGGATCATTATGAAACTTATATGATGTAGACCTATGGCAAGTGCAAATAATTCTTCACACTCAAAATTTTTGCATCACTTCCGGTTTCAATGATATCACTTCCGGTTACATCGCTTTCGGTAAAACTGAGTTATGAGGAAAATAAGGCATGAATAATGTTAGCGCAATTATTACAAACTGTTTTGACCCAAAAAATATTTACCGGAAGTTATAATTTACCCGCCATATTGTTTTGAGTCATTTTGCGAAAATTCCTATTCTGAATCTATTTATTATCTGAGTTTCACAATGTTGATGTCAATCGAAGCATTGTCTACAATTGACGGGAAGCCAAATTTCGATTTTCGATTTTGCCTTTTTCGTATAACGGAATGTTTTTTTCCAAAATTTAGAGGCCTGTATCACATGACCTTGATCTTGGATGACCTTCATATTGCACATAATGATACCTTGTGACCTTGACCTTCTGATGACCTTGTGACCTTTAGGGTCAGACAACTTAAACCTATTTTATAGGGCTCCAAACATGGCTTTTTTTGCATATTGCCAGTGCTGTAACGCAAAACCTAACTGGAATAACACCCCAATGTTTGCTGATTTTTAATGTACTCTTTAAAGGGTTTCAATTAATATAAGATTTGGCGATGTCAGAATTCAATTTAAGAAAATGTTGCGATTTTGATCAAACTTTAAAGGCTTCTATCTCGAGAACTTGACCTCAGATCATCTTGATATTTACAGATCTCATAAAGATTTATGAGAGCTTTAACATGATGTATTCATTTTTCATGTCCGACATGTGCTTTCTGTTTTAGAGGTGTGACTCAAAGGTGATTTTGCATCTTTAAAGCGTTTTTACGTGGGCCCTAATATAGATAGAGCAATAATTCTTTCGGATCTGTAATGCTGAGTTCCTCAGGTTTCCAAAAATATGAAACACTTCTATGTAACTTGCATATTTCCATATCCCATACTTTAACATGGGGCAATAATAGGTATGTCAGTTAATTGACTGTATAAACAGTGTCACTATTAATAGAGTCAGTAAGTTTGACATGTTCAAGTTAAAGGGGCTCTACCTCGATTTTTGTTAGATATGAATTATATTCAATTTACGCATTAAAGGGAGGTCTAGGATGGACTAAACTTAGTCATGCTGAAAATTTAACTTACTGAAACACCCTGTAGGCACGCCCACTGCTTAATTGACCCACTTTCTTATTTATGAACCAATTTTCTTCAAAATTTGCATATACCTTCATGTTCGAATAATGATTTAACGGAAAATACAAAATATGTGTTGTGCGCATGCGCGATGCTAACTTTTTTGTTTGTTATCCGATTTTAACGAAACTTGGCATGTACACGCATAATCGGATTTAAAACTTAGGGGAAATGTTAAATTTAGTTCTGCGCATGCGCAATATCAACTTCCTTATTTCTTATCTAAATTTCATCAAAATCGGTATGTATGTGTATAATTAGATTAGAAATATCATGGACATTTTGAATTTGTGAAGTGCGCATGCGCGTCGCTAACTTTCCTATTTCTTATCCGAATTTCATGAAACTTGGTATGTATATGTATAGTCCGATTCGAAATATAATGGAGATATTGAATTTGTGTTTTGCGCATGCGCATTGCTAACTTTCTTATTTCTGAACCAAATTCATTCAAAATTGGCATGCATGTGTATAATAAGATTCTAAATATCATGGAAATATCAAATTTATGTAGTGCGCATGCGCATCGCCAACTTACTTATTTCTTATCAGAATTTAAACTTGATATGTATGTCTATAATCATAGTCTCAATTGCATTACCCTGTTGATCTCGAGCATTGAATTATCAGTACAGTGAATGCACAATCGAATATTGCCGCACCGTCGTAACTGTATGTCGTAACCCGCCCTGCACCAGTACTGTTAACTGTACAGTTCTAGTTGCGTGGCAAATCTTTCGATTTGTCACGCTTTATTTTCGTTATGTTTATTTTTTTTTTTTTTTTTTTTTTTTTTTTTTGAAACTTTTTAGAGAAAATCGAAAATGGTGTAGCAAAATTGTATCCACCAAACATTATTAAATGACCTGGAATCAAAAATGAATATCTAAAACTCAGTTTTTTCTAAACCGGAAGTGGGCTATTGCATAATATGCAATTATTTTGCACCTAGTCTGAAAGGTTTATTTATGAACCGTTTTGGCTGAAATTTTCTTCAATATATTCATTGAAATAAGACGTATCAAGTGCGGTTACAAAAATTTCAATTTTTAAATATTTTTGTAAAAAAAAATTGAAACCAAAATTGTCAAAAAAGCTCAAAATTTTTAACTCAGCCGCTAATTATCCGATTGACCTGAAATTCATAGGACATGTACAGAATGTCTATAGAAATGAAATTAATCAATCAAAATGTTTCTATCACTTCCGGTTTTGACGTGAGAACCCGGTTTTTCAAAATCACGCCTAGCAGCCCCACTTCCAGTATAAATTTCAGATATTGACAAAAACTATATATATTGTCTGTCAGTTATAATAAGAATGCACTTAGCATAAAAAATCCAAACCGGAAGTGATGCGTAAGCTGTCGTCACAGACTGACACATTTCAGCAAAAAATCAATAAGTCCTCTATTTGTTATCCGATTTTTATGATTTTGGTGTCTATCAAAACCTTGTAACCTTGTCTACAGATTGTTGGAACAGAATTTTGAATTTCGAATTTGAAATTTTTTTATGTTCGTTTGAATTTTTTGAAAATTCAAAAGGCCATATTATGTGACCTTGACCTTTGATGACCTTGAAAATTCCTATGAAGGATGTCCTTGACCTCAGCTATCCATAGGTATGCTGATATTAATTGAAAATTATTAACTTCTGGTTTTATGGACATTTGAAAATTGACATTTTTGTCAATTTTGGACATCTATATCGCATTCTCTAATCAACGCAGAGAATTAAATTTTTCAATTTTGTAATGCCGATTTGATTATCTTTTAAACGATATATGACAATAACCCATTAAAATATGTTTTCAAAATATTGCATTTTTTTCGACTGAGGGTTCTAACTTACAATGCAATTATCTAAAAGCAATATGGTGTGTATAGTCAGTATGTACTAAATTTTCTCTTTTCAACGACATATGACATGAGCAGTTTAATACAAAATCCATTTAAGTTAAAATAGGCATAGAGTACCCTGAGTAATCTGAGAAAAATAGAAATAGTTAGGATTAAAATGATTGACAAGGGTTATAGCAGGTTATATAATACAGTAATAAAACTATCCATGTGAACTTTTCACATGGAGGTGTGAAGTATTTTAGGTCATAAACAGATTAATCTGATTATGTAATCTTTTAACACTCTAAAAAGTATAAAAAATTTATTCATTTTTTTGGCAAAATTTTCACTTATATTAATTTTACGTACAATCATTTAGAGCAGTGAATTTTAGATACATTAATCTGTTCGAATTTTTTGTGTACCATTGACAGAACTCTTTCTACGAGATACACACCAATTTTCTTTTTGTCGTCTGCTAAGGTTATTACAGGTCATAAACAAATTAGTCAGACTACATAATCTTTTAACTCTAGGGCTGGACTCTAGCAGACAGCAATTGAAACTGTTTACCCGTTTGAGCTAATCCATTGCAATAAAAAGTAAGTGCTCAAACTGTTTTTTATCGTCTGCTAAAATTATTATAGGTCAAAAATAAATTAATCTCATTACATATTGTTTTCACTTTATACAAATTAACATGTTTTTTCGAGTGTAGTGTTTGCTATATTTGATATAATATCAGATTTTTCTTATTTTGAGGGTGATTCTTACCCACGGCACTTAATTGACTAACATACATCAATTCAACTGGCTACTGACTGCTCCAATCCATTAAAACAAAAGACAGTATTTCAACTCAGCATTAAAGGAAAATATTGACGTTTACACAGTTCGAATGTTGGGGAAGGGGGTATATCCCCTATACAAAATGGCACCTAGTCAAAATGGCCATAACAGTTAAATTTGGTCAAAATGGCCATTCACCCTGGCCCCTATTTTGGTCAAAACGGACTGGTCACCATGGCCCATATTTTGGTCAAAATGGACTCTGTATTTATTGTTTGATTTCAACCAATTCTTTAGTCAAAATGACCTTTTTGAGGACAAAATGGTCAAAATGGCCAAAAAAATAAAAGTCAAAAATGGTCCCTGATTTTTTTTATAAATTGTAGCTTATATGATGATAATCAAAGGAAAAATTGGAAGCTACTTTAACCCTAAAAAAGGTCACTAATTTTGACTGAAATTGTATTCTGTAACAACAAATTTTGAAGACATAAATTATGTCCCTATTTATATTTTCATCAAAGCAAATACATTCTAAGACTTACAGTATCAATTTGAAGTTCCAGTTCTCAAAAAGATTAAACAAAAAATATATTATGTATTATGTAATAAAAATATTATTTTGAGACAATTTTGACTTTTTGGAAGGACCATTTTGACCTTTTTTGAGGACCATTTTGACCATTTATCAGGGACCATTTCGACCAAACGAGGGGTCATTAGCGTTTGCGCTAATCCGTTGCAATAAAAAGTAAATGTTTAATCTTGCCAAAGTCAAAATGGCCATAATGTTAAATTTGGTCAAAATGGCCAGTCACCATGGACCCTATTTTGATCAAAATGGCCTCTGAATTTCCTCTTTGATTTCAACCAATTCATTGGTTAAAATGGCCAAAAAAAAGTCCAAGACATTCTAAGACTTCCAATATAATTTGAAGTTCCAATTCTCAAAAAGATTATACAAAAAATATATTATGTAGCACTTTATGTTTAGATAATTTGTAACATCATAAATAAAAATATTATTTTGAGACCATTTTGACTTTTTGGAAGGACCATTTTGACCATTGATCAGGGACCGTTTTGGATACCAGACTTTAGGGGTTTGAAGTTCAAAAAGTCTTACAGCCATCAGGCAAAGTATCACGGGCCACGCTCAGTGCTGTTCACAGCTCTAGTTTAGTTTGTTATCGAAATGTTTCCTATTTTTTTTCGTTTTTTACACAGGGCACACAGTCTAAACTGCAATGAATATAAATTGAAACGTTTTGCAAAAGTGCAAGTTGCACACTGCAACATGAGCAGAAACAGGTTTTAGGACTCTAGAAACTTCATTTTTGAGTCGATTTTGCACGGGTTTTCATTTTCAAAATCTGTGACTAAATTTCGATGTGAGTTAAACATATTCAAATATCGAAATTTCGTTGCACACATTTTTTCATCGAATTTCGATTTTTTTGAACTTTTTTTGAATCTGTCGGATTGATCTGCTATTTTAATAAAAAAAAAGTTTGATTATAAATGTGAACCAAGAGACAGTCAAATGTTTTACATCACTTCCGGTTAAAATGGAAAATCGATTTTAACTTCCGGTGATATTTATGAATTGCAACGACATTTTTCTGAGCGGTAGCCAAAGTAATTCTACAATCGATTTTAAAATAAAATTCAACCCGGAAGTAGAACTTTGACTGCCATTTTGATTTTCATGAAACACGTCATTTGCTATTCCGACATAACGGCTTGTCCGATTTTTATATTTTTGGTGTCAAATGAAAGAACATAAAAATTGTGGGAAAAACTAGGAAGCCGATTTTTAAATTTCGATTTTTTTGTAATTTACGATTGAATTGTTTCAATATATGTGTATTTGACTTTTAGGAGGTCCAAATTGACAACTTTGGGCTGCTATAACTGGTGACCTAATTCATCTAGAGAGATTATTTTTGCAGATTCTGAATAAGCTTTACAGACTCTTTCAAACAATATATCACAATAGATTGAAATGCAAAATTTGAATTTTTTATATTTTTCAATTTGGGAAACCTTTGCCGATTTTTTTGAATAATTTGTTTACATTTATATATGCATATCTAATGATCTATTAAGTTTAGAGGCTTCAAAACATAATTAAACATACACCATATAAATGTATATATCGAAAAATAATTGACGTGGGCGTGGCACATCCGGTTTAAATTTTCATTTTGTTTACACTTTGTTGTCTGGAAAAATATATATAACATACAATTTTTGGGAAAATAATTCTGCACACACTTACCAGATTACTTTAGCTCTATTATGTCAAATTCTCTGACATTTTGGCTGTATAGTTCAAAAAAGGGAACTTGTTTTATAATTTTAAAATTTTTCTACCTTTGTTGACATTTATGATTGTATATCTCGTTAACCAATAAATGTAAAGACTTGAAAATTTAGGCATTATGAGATATTGTTAATATTAATAAAGTCACAACAAAAAATCTGACGTGGACGTGGCACATCCGGGTAAAATTCTGTTTATGTTAAAAATTTGTTATAGTATAGTGTATTTTTATTTTATTTACAAAAGTATAGTATATGATTTTTTTCAAAAAATGACCTTGTTTGCAGTTACAGCATAGCTTTCGTAAGCTAATATTTAAAGCTCATTGATTTCGGCTTTGTAGTTTTAAAAGATAGCTTGCCAGGCAAGGTAATATACGCCCACTGACAGCTTTGTTTAAAAAAGAACATTTGGCAGAAAACAGCAACCATCAAATATTCAACCTGTAGTCATAGGCCTACATTTTATTCAGAACTTAAATTAAGTGTCATCCAAATATTCTTTTTCTCGATTTCATCAAAGTTTCAGCATTCATCAAGTTTTGTCAAAATCCTTCTGCCTTATATAGTGTATAAGAACTAAAAACTAAAACGTATTTCGAAGAGGAAGGCCAATAACTCATACCAAATATTTTTTTTGATTTGCGATGGGGTTTATCGAGTGATAATAAACTATTTCAATAGGTTTCTTTAAAATCTATCAAGAATTGTGCCTTCTAGAGTGTCAACGAGCTAAATATCAAACGCGTTTTAAAGAACAGGGGCCATAATTCATATTAAACATTTTACGATTCTTTTGATTTTAAATAGGGTTTATCCTTGTGTGATAAAACACAATTTCAGTAATTTTCGTCAAAATCCGTAAAGAATTGTGACTTGTAGAGTGTTAACGAGCTAAAAATCGAACGCGTTTTAAAGAACAAGGGCAAGAATTCATAGTAAATATTTTACGATTCTTTTGATTTTAAATAGGGTTCATCCTTGGGTGATAATAAACAATTTCAGCAAGTTTCGTCAAAATCCGTAAAGAATTGTGATATGTAGAGTGTTAACGAGCTAAAAATCGAACGCGTTTTAAAGAACAAGGGCAATAATTCATAGTAAATATTTTACGATTCTTTTGATTTTAAATAGGGTTCATCCTTGGGTGATAATAAACAATTTCAGCAAGTTTCGTCAAAATCCATAAATAATTGTGGCTTGTAGAGTGTTAACAAGCAATTGTGGACGGACGGACGGACCGACGGACGGACCGACGGACATGGGTGACGGCAATATACGCTCCACATTTCATGTGGGCGTATAAAAAAGGAACAGGGTTAAGAAATTTAATTTTTTCCGTTTTTGACCTTGACCTTTTTTTTAGGATCAAAGGTAATCGACTTTGACTATTCATATATACTTTCATATTTCATATCTACCGTCAACTTCCGGTGTTATTACTGTGTACATTTTCAAACTTTTTAAGTTTCAAAGGCTTGTGTCTAGTGAATTTGACCTTGACCTTCAGTAGGTTGAAGGTCATCGACATAGGGTATCAGCTGGCACGTTCATAATTCATGTCTGGTGACTACTTTCGGTTTTACAACCTTCCAAAAAAAACAGCAATTTCCAAAGTTGGTCGACTTTTTTGTCACTTTAAGTTGAGGGTCGAGGTTTTTTTCTTCTTCAAATTTCCTTTAGAACATTTGAACATATGCAAAGTCCCACTCTGTGCCACTAGTTTTTTCTTTCTTTTATATTTTTATTTATTTTCTCATTTATTGATACATTTCCTCATATAAAGTTCTTTAGATGCTTCCCATCTAGTGCCAATTTGTTTTCATGGATTTGTTTTACAGTTAGCATCGTTCCTACTTGAGTTTTTTTTTATCATGGGGAACATTCAGTATTTTGGGGGGGTTGATTTCAGTCTTGATTATATATATATATATATAAATAATTTTCAAAAGTACTAGAACTGCACCAAAATTCATTCAAATATATCTTAACCTAAAATAAAATTGTATCAATGATGTGGGATGTTATGTTTAAATTCATATAACAATTAAGAAGAAATTTTGCTGTTACAAATGTTTAACTCAAAAAATATATTTTGTGACAAGATAAAGCTTGTTTTTTGGACCGATAAAAGTGGCTCCCAAGATAATTTTGTACCCCAAAAAAACAAATGTAAAGAGTATAGAATGTTTCTTTAATAGATGACAATTCAAAGCCACACCCAACACTAACCCATGATAAATTAATAGTTCATGACAGTAAAATAATTTGTCTAGTCACAGTTAAGTATTTTGATAAAAATAGGAAGAAAACCTTCTAATAGCAATTAAACAAAATTAAATATCAACATATTGTTTCAAACACATACAGGTACAATTATCAAGTAAAAAAAAACATTTTACTTGATAACGTTTACCTGTATGTGTTTGAAACGTAGTATGTAACCAATGCAGAAGTAGTATATCCATACATCTTAGCGTTTTATTGTCATCTTCCTACTTCTCTGTCTTATAAACAATATATTGTTATCAATTGTGCTGGAAAAAGATTTTGATTTAACAAGGATAATCTAATGCTTGCTGTAACCAATTCTTACTAATTACTTAAATAATCAACACAAAGAAAGCTAAAACAAAGCATGTATTTGTTTTTCAAATCATTTTTTGTTTAAGTAAATCCAGAAAGTAAAAGTAAAACTTCGAGGTCAGTTCATATAATGATTGGAAAATCAGCTTAAATAGTACTGATTTTATTGATATAGGTTAATAAGCATTGGAGTAAATCTATAGAACAGATAGCAATGCATGATTGTACATGTACTTATATAGCTAAAAAAAAAATACATGAGAAAAAATAAATAAGTACGGTACATGAAATATGCCGGTTTCCTTATTAAGGATATTGTCCGAGTTTATGTAAAAAAAAAAAACAGAGAAAAACCCAAAAGTATTTTATCAGATAGCTTCTAAAGCAAGGTACATTTTTTGCCTTGTTTCTTCTTTTTGCTAAGTGCTTGACGAGTGGCAGTTTCAAATACTTCTCTTACACCATCCTTTGTTCTAGCAGAGCACTCCACATATTCTGCAGCACCAATCTTTTCAGCCATAGATTTACCTTCTTCAACTGTGACTGGTTGTTGCTTCATTTTTGCTAACTCTGCGCGTGTATTAGGGTCGTTTCTTAAGTCTTTTTTGTTTCCTACCAAAATAATGGGCACATTGGGACAAAAATGCTTAACTTCAGGAGTCCATTTTTCTGGAATGTTGTCCAAACTATCTGGACTATCAATGGAGAAACACATTAATATGACATCAGTATCAGGATAAGAAAGTGGTCGTAATCTATCGTAATCTTCTTGGCCTGCTGTATCCCATAATGCTAATTCAACCTGAAAAATAAAAAACCAAAATATCAGATTAGAGTTGAGAACAGATACACTGGCTGACTGAATTTAGTTGCAAAAAAAATAGTAGGCATCATTAAAAAATAGTAGGCATCATTATTATCATAAAAGACCATTAGATTTTTTGGGGGTGTTTTTAGATTCTCTGATGAGCAGATTTAGATGGTATAATAACCAAAATAATATAGTTTAGAGAAGATTTAATAAACCACAAAACAAAGGGCTAGAGAAGTGGATCAAGTTATATTAATTGATACAGAATTTTATTACGAAATACGGGTTTGTAATGAGTATGTGGGGAAACAAATACATGTATGTTAATTAACAACATTATGCAATGAACATTCTAAGCATCTATATATGGACCTTTACAGAAGTGATGATCCATTTCTAGCAATATTAACATTATTAAATAAACAAGTGCTTGCCTAGCAAGATACGCCCATTTTCCCTTATAAATTTTTAGTATAACAAGGGCGCTTGCCAATAGTAGTGTTTTTAATCTTTTGATCATAAAATTTAATAAAAGTCTGCCTTAAACTGTCACCTCATATTTAGCCTCTATAGTATTCATGAACATATTTGAAGCATTTTTACTAAGTCAATGGTCAATAACTCAAACTTGATTAAGAACATTCCAATATAAATTACAACACCAAATTTTGATCAAATCATATGAAAACTATTGCATTAACAAGCCAATTTATTTAGTCTATTGACTAAGTCATGGGACCTTAAGATAAAATCAAGATTTTAAGAAATACTGTTATCTGATTGGATAATAAAGCTATATTTAAAATCAATATTAGTGATTGTCCAATCATAGTTTTCAAGAATAAGGCCCGTGGATGATAACTCAAAACAAAAGTTCATCACAAAAATCGTCAAATTTGAACATGTCATTCAAATCAGCAAATTTCATTCAAATCAGATGAAAAATGTAGTTTCTATCGCCCTCACCAGCCAATTGTAGACAGACGGACAGACAATATTCAAGCACATTATAATTTGGGCGTATCAAAATATTGGTTTTTTTTTCAAGAATGTAGTTAGTACTTTTACAAGAATATTTGATGTGATTAACCTTCTTGTAGGTTAACACACTAATTGTGGAGTTGCAATCAAAAATTTGTGCATATTAAAAATTACATGCCTTTCTTCAATGCAATAACTCAATCAAACTCCAGACTAAATGATTTTTCTTTAGATACACCCTTGTGCATATTAATTGACTCAAACACTAAAAACAGTGAAAAAGACTATTTACATCAAAATGATAAGTTTTTTTCTTAATTGTGTATGGTTTTCTCTCATTTTAAAATGAAGTATATCTACTTCTATTGCAAAAGCCACATCAGCATGTAATTGATTAATTTTTTTAATTTTTCTCGTATCTTTTCGTTATTGCATCAGACCTAAATTATTGCTATTTTTAGCTTCATTTTTGTTGTTCAAACCTTTTTACAGAGACGAGTCTTTGTGATAGACCACAAATTTTTATTGGATTTCAAACTGGAGATATTTCAAGCTAGTTTAACACTTTTAACTTGAGTTTGAAAAATTGGTCATACAGTCACACTCCTGGTCAGAAACTCTGCAAAGGTCATATCGACCAAACCGTGAAAGGCCTCAAAACACAATGAAAAAATATGTTCTGGGACTGTTCAAGTTACAATGATGATGGATTCCTTTGTCCGGTTGCAAAAATGATAAGATCTGCCAATTACATCAACGTGATGCATTAAAAAGTGTTTCCAGGTATTCAAAAGGCATTTTCATATGGGTAGGGGTAAGGTAGCAGCGATATCCCGGGGATGACGATATATCGCAATTATTGCTAATAGTATCGTATCGTCAAATGATCAAAATATCGCATCCCTGGTATATTGCCAAAGTATCGCGATAAAAAACAATATCGGAACGAATTAAATACAGAGACAACGGCAATGATTTGTCATCAATTCTTGTGTTGATCTCGTCAATATGGATGTTAATTAAAATGTTACTAAATATAGACCACAACTAGCCTAATGCATGTTTTTTTCCCGCCGATCTTGTTTATTAATATCATAAAACTTATGACAACATTTCCATAACCCAATTAGTTCAATGAAAAAAGCAAATATTTACGCTTTTATTTTCAAAGATTTTCGTTTTATTGATATTAGTCCCTGTCCCCCGAAATTTTATTCATTACAGCATTCAGGAATAACGATGCCATGCATACGAAACTTTGCATCTTTCCTAGCCATGTATAGGCAATACGTACACATTAGATCAGGGTTATCAGGAGTTGAAATGTTTGGTAAAAAATTGTTTACTTGCCACTTGCAAATTTGACTTGTACAAATTTGTTATGCCGTAATAATAACCTTGAACTTCCAGAACACAGAGAGAACAAGTTAAGAACATAAATTAACCATTCAATACATGCTTAGTCACTGTGTTTTAGCATTCTATCGTACCTCTACAGGAATGCGAAAAACCAGTGACCAAACTAAGCATTCATTAAATGGCTATTTAATGTTCTGGATCGTCCGTAATTAAACTCTAGTCTCTCAGTTAAGAACATAAATTAACCATTCAATACATGCTTAGTCACTGTGTTTTAGCATTCTATCGTACCTCTACAGGAATGCGAAAAACCAGAGACCAAACTAAGCATTCATTAAATGGCTATTTAATATTCTGGATCGTCCGTAATTAAATAATTTTAAAGGGTTTTAATTTATAAATTTATGTTAAAATAATACAAACTGAGTGTGTACCAATCATCCATCGAACGCACCCTCTTACCGGAAGTCGTATAAAAAATATTCTATGAATCGATGATTTAGAAAACTTTATTGACTTTCATTCTATTTTTGTCACCGATGGACTTACTGTATTTATTAATTATGAGCAATGCTGATAATGTGCCCAATCTCAAAGCAAAAAAGAATACAACATCTTTAGTATGGAAGTATTTTGGTGTTAAAAACAATCTAGGCCTAAATGAATCTGATATTGATGATGCCAGCAGTAAAAACAACGCATGTTGTCAGCTATGTACGAAGGACGTCAAAACCCCAGGGGGGTAACACCTCGAATTTGTGGCACCATCCAAATACCTCAGCTGTACTCATCAGATTGAAAACTGCCAAAAGTAGATCAGCATCTTATGGCAGCCTGTCAAAAGATTCCAATAGTAATGGCAAAGATATGCAACCAAAAATTCACAACTCACTACATGCTAAAATGGACATGAATTCAACCCAAGCTAAAATTATACATCATGCAATTGGATGTTTTATTGGTAAAGATATGCATAGTTTTAACACAGTTGAAAGAGCTGGCTTTAAGTATATGATGTCTAAAATAGCCCCAAAATATGAAATTCCTTCAAGGACCTACTTCAGACAAAAGGTTCTCTCAGATATTTATTTGGATGTTTCAAATGGTGTGAAAGAGAATCTTTCTAACAATGTTCAGAAATTTGCTTTTACAACTGATATGTGGACATCATCTAGTCTAGATCCATACATGGGAATAACTGTCCATTTTAATAACAATCTTTGGCAGTTTTGCTCCGTAAATCTTGGGGCTATCCCCTTTTCTCTTGACCATTTTGGTGTAAACATGGCTGAAGGATTAAGGAATGCCTTTCAAAAATGGCAACTTGATACTAGCCAAGTGATTTGGGGTACAACTGAAAATGCTTCCAATAATGGAACTATGTTTAGGGACTTGAGTATTCCTCAGCTTTCCTGCTTTGGCCACAATATGGATTAAGCTGTCAATGAAGCGTTTAAAATAGACTCTGTGAATAAAAGCATTAAATTGTGTAGAGTAGCCATCGATACATTTTCTAGAAGTTGGAAAAAACTCAAGATCTCCGTGCCACGCAGGTTAATCTGGATGTTGCTGAACGCAAACTCATCCATGATGTTTGCACCAGATGGGGCTCAACTGCAAATATGATACACCAGTTCCTTGAACAGCAGCAAACTGTGAATGCCGTATTATTTAAAGATAGGAAGCATATTGGCATGCTATGTCTGATACTAATATAATATCAACAATGGAACAGATTGACAGTGTTATACATCCCTTAGCAAAGATAACAGATACTTTTAGTGCTGACACCTATGTAACAGTAAGTGCTCTTTTACCTGTGCTGGAGTATATCAGGGATACAATGTTGTTGGTGAAAGAGGATGACCCGCCACTGGTTAAGAGAATCAAAACCGCTATCTCCACATCACTTGCCCAGAGATATATGAGAACAGAAATGTAAAGATTCTGACATCTGTTTGCTGCTTTTTGGACCCTCGGTTCAAAAATAGTTTTATTTCCAGTCAAATATTTACTGCTGTTAAATACTATTTATTTGAATCGATTAATATTGAAAGCCAAGTTTAGACAAAGCAAGATGAAGTGTTCGAAGAAAATGGAGATGATATTGAGGAACCACCGACTAAAAAACCCTGTGGTACTGGAAGCCTCAATAATTTGCTAAGCATCATAATGAAGGGGAAGAAAAGTGTACCACCTCTTAATTTAGGAGTTAGGCAACAATTCGAAATAGAACTAGACAATTATTTAGCTCTGGACAATCTTGAGTCTGACCATGATCCCTTGGAGTGGTGGTCCCAAAATTATAGGTTTTTTTCCAATATTGTCTAAAACAGCTTAAGATTTCTTGTGTGTCCCTGCAACAAGCTGCCCATCTGAGAGATTGTTCAGTGGTGCTGGGCAAATATGCATTAAATCACGAAACAGATTAAGTCCACAAACCGTAAACAAAATGTAAATCTACAATAAGTGCATGTGCTTCATGTTAAAACAAAAACATATTCGGCACGCAAGTCTGATTCTAGACATAAACACATTCATTTGACTTTAGTTTGAAAGCTTATTTCTGAGTAGGCCTACTGATATTTGTGGTTTGAATATGAACTCTGGACAAACATAATTGCTGATGAGATTCAAGTAGAATCTAGTTTTTTCATTTACTCAACCAAGTTTATCTGATATTAATGTGTTTTATATTCTAGTTGTTATTTGTTGAAGAAAGTTTAATTTTTGTTGAAACTTTGTTTTAATTTTTTACATCAGATATATTACAGTTTACAGTTGACTCTGGCATGAGCAAACTAGAGTTAATAGTTGAACTGTTAAAACATACAGTGTCGGTCAAACAGGATGGCTCTACTAATACTGCGTTCAGACGAATAAAGTTAAGCCAGCTTAACTTCGAACGTTCTTCGAGCCTGGTTTTTTCTGTTGTCTGAATACGACTGGTTGAACTTAAGCTGCCTTAACTTGCACATACTTCGGAGGTGGCTTGAAACCTGGCTTGAAAAGTTAAGCTGGCTTAGTTTTGCCGTCTGAACGCTGCTGGCTAACAAAGCCGGATATAACATTTCTGGCGTGCGCAGTCCTGTTCCTGATATTACCTATATGCATTTGTCAACAACCAACAACTTTAGCCATGGAGCAAGAAAAGACCAGGGCTTGCCAGGCAAGGTAACATACGCCCACTGGCAGCTGTCGGAAATGATAATATTTAAATTAACGATAATACAAATTTTATTATAAAAGTCAAGGACAAAACTCAAAAACTGTTCATCGAAAACGCATCAAGTTAGGACTGGATCAGGATCATATCAATTGCAATGATCACACCAAGTTTCATCAGAATCAGTTCAAAATTGTAGCTTCAATCATATTTGACGCGTTTTTACAAAGTCAAGGGTAATAACTCAAAACCTGTTCACCTAAAATATGTCAAATTCGAACTTGACCGAGATTTTATCAATCTAAAGGATCATACCAAGATTCATCAAAATCAGATGAAAACTGTAGTGTCTGTTGTGCTCACAAGAAATGTTGACGGACGGACGGACAGAGGGACAGGGGCGACGACAATATACGACCAAATATTCATGTGGGCGTATAAAAATGAACGAGCCAAAGAAAATAGATGGTAATTTGGGGGACTCTTGAAACCAAATAAGTCAAAATAATCAGAATCGTCGCCATTTTGTGGGAAAAGTAAACATTACACGTGCATGCGTCATTGTATTTTGACCTCTGAACTTCTGAGGTTATGTCAAAGCTGCCTTAACTTTTATGTCCGTCTGAACGCTCACTGATAAAACGAAAACCAGGCTCCAAGAACGGTTGGAAGTTAAGCTGGCTTAACTTTAGTCGTCTGAACGCAGTATAAATGGTTCACTTCCATAATCCTCAAATGGTTTAAACGTATGATTAAGTGTTAAAGGTTATCATGATAATCATCGATTATCGTGATGAATTGCAATATCACAATATCATAGCAGTGATTTCTAGTATCATGATAATGTAATTTATCGTGATTATTTCATTTTTGGTATTCCGATTAATTTTGTAGCAACCACCAAGGAAAATGACATCACTCAACTGACTTTTTATGTGTGTCTGTCCCTGAGGAAGGGGGCCTTTGTGCCTTTGAAACATGTTGGACTTTAGGACTATTAGTTTTTCTGTAGTGGATTATTTTTATGAATGTTTACCCATGTGTTATGCTATAGAGTACCGTATCCACATTATTTGGATCAACTAAAAATGGACCAGTAAAAGACTTTGTGAAATGGTTTGTGTGTCTTTTACTTTATTGAACACACATTAATGTGTGGGCGTATAAAAATCTATGATGCTTTGACAGGATAAAGATATGATGCTTTAAAAAATTAAACTTCTGTCAACATAAAACCATTTATTTTTTCTCATGTGTTTTATTTACATTGTGTTGCGAATGATTGCTTTCATGTGATCCCCTTACCCATTAACTTTCGTACGCTTTCAAAATTAACTATTTCAAATTAATTTTTTTTGCTAAAAAAAATTTTTTCGAAAAAAAATATTGTTTGTAATGGGTTGTAGTTTGAGTTTACTTTAAAAAAAAAATGTTTTTTTTTAAAGATTTTTCTTTTTCTTTTCTCTTGTCCTTTAAAAAATGTTCATCGAAAATATGTCAAGTGAGAACATGTCCAAGATCTTATTAATTCCAATTATCAGACAAGTTCCTTCAAAATTGGTTGAAAACTGTAACTTATACACCTTTCGCACTGCACAACTGGATTATTGAATTCGGTTATAACCGAATAGAAAAATCCGATTCAGTTTGATTCGATTCGGTTCGGTTTGCTTTCGCACTGCAATACTATCTGGATCGACGCTTTCACACTGCCGAGCAAAGTTATCTGGATAACTTTTTATTTTTAGTAACACGTCATATCACGACACAAAACATTATGATATATTAAATCATAAACAATATCATTTTCCGTTTCTTCTTTCGATGGAAATGCATTGTTTTCCAAGACAATTCGTGTACACTGTACTTTATCAGTACTTTTCTTGTGGTTTTCATTTTTTTATTTCTATGTCCACGTCAAGAAACGCCATTTTGAAGTGTTTATACCCTGATACCCCCACGTGATAAGACTTCTTGTTTGCTTTCGCACTGCAACTTATCTGGATCAGATCCGGACTAAATCCACCTCTGGAGGTAGATTTTTCTATATCTGGATAACTTCTGGTTATAACCATACATGTGTACAGGTCAGGGGAAAAAATCGGGAGACAAGCCATGAAAATGAGAGAATGGGGTAAAAAAGCGTGAGACTTTATCAAAGCATGTAAATTCATGAAATTTCAAGAAATGAACACTTTTTGAACCACTGTGTAACTTTAAGCCCTTTTGACAGCATGGCAGTACCAATGTCGAAGACTGCAGAATGATACCTGAGCCTGCTCTGTTCTATTTATTCTTGTACTGAAAGAACTGACAGCTTAATTCCCAAGTGTAATTCATATTTCCTAAAACTTTACAATCCTATCCTGATTTTTTTACTTGCACAGAATGTATGACGATCATTTCGTCGATGAAAACTTGCGTGTTTAGCCGACATAGAAAGGTATATACTAAGTATTGGTAGGCCTGTAAAGGCAGTCATGAGCTGAATGTTTACTGTTTACAGGCTACATTAAAAAATAAACTGATTTTATGAAACGAAATAACAGATACATTAAATTTATACTTCCAGTCTCGCATAATAATCTACCGATAATGGAAGGACATGCTAAACGATCATTCTGTAAGCGTTCAGCTATTTCGATCACAGTGGGCCGTATGGCTAAACGATCTCTACAGACATATTGATGATTGACTGTTATTTTAATAATATGAAAACTTCAAAATTTCGTTTGGTGGTAAAGATTAGGCCACTGTAAAATTTCGATAATAAAAGTGAAAGTAGAAATACCCGGATTTTGTTATAAACATTTGTCACATGTTATGGTGTGCTTAAAATGCCAATTGTCGTGTGAAAATAGATCTAATTATAAGGGGTTAATTAATAAGACAATGATAATCTCGTTACATGATGAGATTAACACTTGTTATGGGTAATCAGAATTTAATAATGATTGATTTTTTATTGATTTATGGTAAAGAATTTTGGCATTATTGAAAAACGGTAGGTCCTGTAAAAATTATCCTTTCGCTAAAATGAAAAAGAGGTAGACTTTGATCTCCCGTCGGTAGATCGGGAGATGGCACGCAAAAGCGGTAGAAACCCGACATTATCGGGAGATTACACATGTATGGTTATAACCGAATAAGTTTTTTTGACAGTGCGAAAGCAACTGGAAGTTATTTGGATAGAACTGAATAGAACCGAATTACTTTTGCAGTGCGAAAGGGGTATTATATTGTGCTCACATACAAATTTTGACCTGTTTTGCCAGTCATGGTCAATGACTTTAAAACCGCTTATTGAAAATAAGTCAAATTTGAACTTGATCAAGATATCTAATAGATCAAACTAAGTTTCATCAAAATCAGATGAAAACTGAAATCTTTTATAGTGCTTAATAAGTAGACGGATGGACGGACTGGGGCAACGACAATATACGACCACATATTCATAAAAGTTTATGGATACATAGTGCTCCCTGTTAATCCTTATTAACCCTTGAAATTGAAGGAAGCAGCAATTTGAAGATTGTCCAGGGTAGTTGCAATAAACACTATGTTACAACCTCTAAAACCTTTTATCTTTAAGATTCCTTTTCTTTTATATAACGTATATATAAAGAAAAAAACATGCAAAAACCTGTGGCCAGTTTCACAAAATCCTAACTTAAGATGATTTTAGAGTTCCAATAATCTGATTGGTCAATCACTAAGATTTTATCTTAGTTAGAATTTTGTGAAACTGAGCCCAGAGCATTGACAATAGAAGTTAGATTTCTAATTGATAAGTTAGTATATATACAATATTATAGCAAACATGATACATTAGTTAAGATTATATTAGATTCCTATAATACACTTTATTTCTTGCAATATTATTGCAACATAAATGTGCTAAAAAATACATGCAGGTAAAAACAAAACTTTTAAGACCTCTTAAAGCAAAATTTGGAAAGGTAATATAATCCAAAACCTCACTCAGACACACACTGTAAAAGTAATAGAAAAGATGTACTAATAGCATTTTGACAATTTTAAAGAAAACTTTTGAAACACTTGTGACCAGATCGAGTATCAGTACTAGTAATAACTTTTTTTTTTAATATAGCAGGTAATTACGCTTAAGTTTAGCTACCAATGAAAATTCTAAGAAATTTGCAAGATAATTTTGTTTATAAATATTTTTTTTTATGGCATTGGTATTTTTTTTTTTAACTTAAACTTAATCAATGTCAAAGATTGTTCTGTATGTTAATGGACTATAGAAAATAAACTAGTAATTAGTACTAGTATCATTATAATATTTGGTTGGCATATCAACCTGAAGATAATCAAAGGTATTTTGGAGTCAATATTTCAATTATTTACAAACACCTGTGTCAAAATATGATTAATTATGGTTGGACAGTAAAATCTTGATGCCAGATTTCTTCTATCACATTCTAATGTTTTGTTATTGGGAACTGCATACAAAAAAATACATGCTTTTGACAAGACAATGATTTTTTCACCAAAGACAACTACCTTTTGAAATAATATTAATCAATACTATTAATTTCGAATGGTGGGGACAAAATAAAATTACACACAGGAATACAATATTTACATAATCCAAATAAAAGAGGAGAAAAAGACAAAACATACCAAGTGATTTAATAATGAAAACAGTGAGTGTTTAAAATAAAATAAAACTTTACATAACTGCTCAAACCAATAAACATGCTTACAAAAAAGTGAAACTCACCGAACAAAACAGAAGATCAACTCAATGATGTTTTTTGCCTCAAAAATCAGTGAAGACAATGACAGCAAGAGAAAGCGTTGGAAATAATTCCTTTATGTTACATATATTAATTTCTTATATCTTATTTAACTAACATGGATAAATTAATGAAACTAGTACTAAGACTGATTTTCAAAACTAAATAAAAACAAATAAAAATAATGTACACTAATACTAAAATTTACATAATGGTGGGGAAAATTTTTGAAATATATGACAAACTATTTTGGTTATTAGAGTAAAGATGGTGATAAATCACCATATTTGGTTGGTAAAATGAAAAAAACTTATTCACAAAACCTTCTCCATATTAAGTGATATCACAGAGGTTAATATCAGTTTAATTTTTTGAAAGTGTCAAAATTCAATTGAGGTCTAACAATAGTATATTTTTTCAAAATCAACAAAAAAAGTGGACCACAGCCACATACACTCACCACGACAGATGGTAAAAACGAAAGAGTCTTAAATTTAATCAGAAGAAAACTTTCTCAAACCTTTTGATTTAGGTCCAATAACATCCATTTTAAGTTTCATCAAAATCGGTTGAAAACTAAGATAGAAATTAGCATATTCAAAATTTTGGGGCAAGTGCAATAACTCTGCTTCTAACGGTCAAAAATAGCTCAAATTCAAAACTGATCTTCCATTTTATGAATATGTATACACATCAAAAAATCTAGTTTTTAGAGTGTTTACAAAGCAATTAATGTTGAAAGAAGCATTTACTGTATAGAGGTTAAAGGGCGATAACGCCTCAAAACTGGCGTAAAAGGCCTAAATCTTGAAAAAGCCTAAAATTTCATCAAAAGTAACCTTAACTTTCTCAAACCTTTTGATTTAGGTCCAATAACATCCATTTCATCAAAATCGGTGGAAAACTAAGAGAGTAATAGCATATTCAAGATTTTGGGGCAAGGGCAATAACTCTGCTTCTACAGGTCGAAAATAGGACTTGAATATACAAAAATAGCCTTCAGAAGTACTAGAAATGCACGAAAATCATATAATTCCTACAATTTTATACCTACCTTAACATTTATCCTTCATTTTCAGTATTATGTGTTTCTATATAACGCATAGTCTTACTAAATGACGAGTCGTATTTTTGACTTTCAAACACTGATAATTATGGGTACGGTACACATGTGCTTGAAGGCTTAAATTTTGTAGGAGAGTTGTGAACATTATTACGGATTAGATGAGCAAAAAAAATTTAAGATTCTGAGACTAAAATTTTATTCGTCGAACAATTATTGAAGATGTCCCTTTAATGTGAGAAAAAGCTTCTGTAGCTTTCTCCAAAACTGTTGGTGACTACATTTTCCCCATCTTCCCAAGATCAAGTTATTCTCTTTAACTACCGTACATCTAATACCTTGACAGATAACCCCGAATGAATCTCGGACAGTTGTCGATTCATTACAGTGTAACTAATAATAGCAACCAATCAAATGTACTGTAGTATCGAGTTATGGCCATATGGCGACTATTACAGCGTAGTCTTGGTTAACCAATGAATAAAATTTGCAATTCATTCGAAGGCTGGATGATAAGAAATAAATAGCTTGCATGCGTAAAGGTTGGTTATTTGTGACATAGGTTTTCATTGGTACGTGTAGGATATTGTCGCCAATCAAATTTGTCTGTATTTCTAGTACTATTATCGGTCATGGCTTTTGACGTACATAGTAAAGGAGAAAGGTATGACATTGGGATGATGCATTTTCCCATCCACTCCATGAATACAGGGTGTGCCCAAATTTATGTAATCTAAAGCCCTGAACGTCAAGTCAGACAATATTTCGATGAAAAATTATCCAATCATCACGAAAATCGATAGGGATCATCTTCATAATGACATTGACATACAAAATCAAAAGAATCTGTAAAGAATTGTAGCCTGTAGAACTCAATGTGAACAGACAGATAGACCGACAGGGTGATTACAATATACGCCCATCTTATATGTGTAAATTCCAACTAAAAGTGACAGTTGAACAAAACCAATCATGAAGAAGATTAATGGTGATCTCACTTGTAAAAATCTATGATGCTTGGACAGGATAAAAATATATGATGCTTTAAAAAATTAAACTTCTGTCGAAATAAAACCATTTATTTTTTCTTGTGTGTGGGCGCATAAAAATGAGAGCACTGGAGCTGTGAATTATTTGCTTCAAGTAGGCCTAATGCTTTATTTACATTGTGTTAGGCACAATTGACGTCACACAGTCACATGATCATAACCTTACGCCAGCAGTCAAAATAAGATATTTCAAAAGCATTTTTTCTACTCAAATTTGTTTTTTTTCTTTTAGTAAAATATGTAATCCAATGTTGCTTTGCTCCCTTTGTCTAGCTCTTAATGCTAAAGTTTTACTTAGAACAAGGGCAATGATGAAAGTTGGAACAGTCTTGGAACATAATTTTTTTGCATTAGATTTTCATTTGTCAAGAAAAAAAGATCAAATAAGCATTTCAAAACTTGATGAAATGCATCCTGCTCAAACTGGATTCAAGAAAGATGATAAAATCAAACCTGCCTAATTAAATACAATTAGGCTACATTTTAAAACTATCCAGTAGCAAATAACTATATATTGTATGCAGCTTTGTCATGGTATAAAAATAACGATGGCCATCGTAATAAGCCCACTTTTGAAATGGCAGCCAATTCATCTGGGAGGTTGACTAGAGTTGTCAGTAAATGAAAGATTCTGAGAGCGACATTTTCATTTTACACAGGAGTTCTTGTTACAGTTTTCTTTTTTTTATTATGTTAATAAACGTTAATATGTCAAGTTCCGTTGTGAAGTCAGGGAAATATGAACAAAACAAGGAAGATAGCTTGCCAGGCCAGGTAACATACGCCCACTTCAGCAAATTTGAATATTTGAAAAAGTTGATTGCACCATCGCACTTATTTGAGCTGATATTTAGATGAATCAATTCGAATTAAAATTCTAGCCTCTATCGAGAGCAATAACGCATAAACCGACTACTGGAATGATGCCGTTTTCGATGAATACACATACCAAGTTTCATTCAATTCGGATAAAAACTCTAGCTTCTATTGCGTACACAATTTTATTTTAACGTTTTTTCAATAAGTCAAGGGCAATAACTCATAAACTGATGACTGGAATTGCGCCATTTTCGAACTCATTCGAGATATGATCATGATGAATGCACATACCAAGTTTCATTCAAATCTGATATAAACTCTAGCTTCTATCACGTACACAAGTTAATTTTAACATTTTTTCACTAAGTCAAGGGCAATAACGTCCACATTTTCATGTGGGCGTATAAAAATAACTGAATTTAATAAATAGCTTTAGATTTTACTGATTTTCAATAGCTTCCATCCTAAAGTGATTAAGAACACTCACACCAAGTTTCATCAAAATCTATCAAGAAATCAGCTCTCTATCATGTCCACAAAACATTTTCTAAAACAAGGGCAATAACCTATAAAATATTTGATTTGTTTGAATTTCAAAAGGGTTCATTCTTGTGTGATTACGAACACTTACAAGTATTATCAAAATCCATGTTCACAACTTTGAGAGTGTAACAGACTAAAAAGTTAACACGTTTTAAACAAAAAGGTCAATAACATAACATATCTTTTTATGTTTCTGATTTTCAAAAGGGTTTATCCCCAAGTCATAACAAACACTCACACCAAGTTTCATCAAAGAAACCAGCTCTCTAACATGTTCACAACAATTGTGGATAGACAGACAGACAGCGGGCAACTACAATATACACCCTCATTAATGTGTGATTCCAAAAAGAATCACATTAATGTGTGGGCGTATAAAAAGTTCCAACAATACTTTTACTTATGATTAAATAAACTTCAAAAACTGTTTTTTAGTGTTAGAATCATTAAGTACTCCTAAAAAGTTTAAAATTATTACCAACTGATATTCTTCCTCCCTGATCAGGTTGAAGCAGGTTGAAAAAGATTTTCTTATTATTATCATAGAATGTTTCTTCCAATGGATCACTTTTCTGATTTTTTTGACAAGAAGATGTGATTTTATTTCATAATTCATTTTATTTAGTTTAATCTTGGCTTTTATCATCATTTTTGTAATACCTTTATTTGGATAAACTAAATTTCAAACAGTAAAAAATGTCCATGTCCATATATAAATATGGATAGAAAAACTGAATCATTTTCACATATTATATAAGTTGACAGAGTTGATTATTAATTAACTAAAAATGTTTAATAATTATCTATGTTCGGTATGGGGTGCTTCTTTGGTAAGGAAATAGGTTATTGCCTTTTAACTATGTGGAAGCGTCATACATTATGTGTTGGTATCAATTGCTTATTAAGTGCAATGTATGAAGCATCCAATCCACATTTAAATTCAAAATCAATTATTAAATAAATTGTTAAAAATTGCTAAAAAAAGACTTCATTCAAACCAATTGCAATGTTTACTCTGGTTTATGTTATAAAATGAAGAAAATACTGGATTTTCAAGAAAGTGTACATAGAAAAAAACAATCAGTTTCAAAGCCTTTAAAAATATCTGGCTTTAAATTATATGCAAATTTACCAACCTGCTTACTGTCAACTTCAATGTCTGCAACATAATTTTCAAAAACTGTTGGTACATAAACTTCTGGAAACTGATCTTTACTAAATACAATCAGTAAACAAGTTTTACCACAGGCACCATCACCTACTATAACTAACTTCTTTCTTATACCCGCCATCACCTACAACATAAAAACAATATAAAAACATGAAAGATATCTTTCAAGGCAAGATAATTTATATGCCCACTGGTAGCTTTGATTTTTAACTTAAAATATTTGATAGTTACTGAAGAAAGCTGCAAGTCATTACCTCTTTTGAACTTTCAGATTATACTGAACAATATTACAAAGCATTGTCAATATCTGTCAGGAATTGTGCCTTCTAGTACCGTGGCCCATTGGGGACATTTGCAATTTTTATATTTTTTCGACGTTTCTCAGTGGTTTGAGAGCAGAAGAACTGCAGAAAACAGTAGGAATTGATATTGTGTTCAAAATAGGATCCAGATCTGATTGTATAGGTTCTTAAAATCGCGTGGTTATTTCTTAGGTAGAATGACAAATCTTATAAAATTTAAGTATTTTTACATGTTACATTTACTTTTTTTCGATTTGAGTCTTGCTAGAACCTAATTTTAGCCGTAGATTTTGTAGAACGCAGAACGCGAATTCAACCTTTGGAACTTCACTACTGGATCGTGTTCTTTGAATCGTAATCTTTGAAACTTCTTCACTGGATCGTGTTCGGTGAATTGTGATCTTTCGATTTTCTTCATTCAACTTTCCACATTCGACTTTCTTCGTTTGACTTTCTTCATTGGATCGTGTTAGCTGAATCGTAACGTTGAATATCACGGAAATTAATTTAGACCACGTGACATTTTCTGCATATCATTATTGCTCGTGTTGCTATCGGTAAACCAATGGTGTCGTTATTATTCTGACAAGCTCCTATTACTAAGATATTCCTAGATAAATATAAATGACTTTCTTATAATTAAATTAAATTTTATTAATTCAAAAACAATCTAGGACTCAAAACATTTGAGGTTAATATTACTTATATTACAATTCATTTAAAGATAGTGGACCACGGCCATATACGCCTAACGAAAGTCTTAAATCTAATCAGGATAAAACTAAACTTTCTCAAACCTTTCGATTTAGGTCCAATAACATCCATTTTAAGTTTCAACAAAATTGGTCGAAAACTTAGTAATAGCATATTCAAGACTTTGGGGCAAGGGCAATAACTCTGCAAATAACATTCGAAAAAAGCTCAATTTCGAACTTGATCTTTGTTTTCTGAATATGTATATACATACCGAATTTCATTTGATTCCATCAAAAATTCTAGTTTTTAGAGCATTTACAAGCAATTGATGTTGATAGACGCACATACTGTATAGAGGTTAAAGGGCAAAAACCCCTAAAAACTGATGAAAGAGGCCTAAATCTTGAAAAAGCCTTAATTTTAATCAGGAGAAAACTAAACTTTCTCAAACCTTTCTATTTAGGTCCAATAACATCCATTGTAAGTTTCATCAAAATCGGTTGAAAACTAAGAGAGTAATAGCATATCTAAGATTTGGGGCAAGGGCGATAACTCTGCTTGTAACGATCGAAAATAGCTCAAATTCGAACTTTATCTTTGTTTTATGAATATATATACCCATATCAAATTTCATTAGATTCCGTCAAAAACTCTAGTTTTTAGAGCGTTTTGCAAGCAAATGTTGATCGACGGATTTGGGGCAAGGGCAATAACTCTGCTTCTAACGATCGAAAATAGCTCAAATTCGAACTTGATCTTCGTTTTATAAACATGTATACACATATCAAATTCCATTTGATTCCGTCAAAAACTCTAGCTTTTAGAGCGTTTACGAGCAAATGTTGACGGACGGACGGACCGGCGGACGGACGGACAGGGGTGCCGACAATATACGTCCTCATAGAGAGATGAGGGCGTATAAAAACCATGGGCAAAATGTGATTCATGTGATTAATAAATGAAATGGAATGAAGTTTTACGTCCTGCTTTTCTGCACCTGTGTCTAGCGGCATTAGCTAACTCTATTTCGATAACCAAATGACAAGGATCTTTAACGTACATAGCATGTAGCACACGGGGTGTCGATTTATTGTTTGTCAAAGAATTACCAATTATCTTTCGTTTCATAATACCCGGTTGAAAAAGCTAGTTGTTTTTAATTGAAAAAATAGCTCAAAATGATTTGTAGAAAAATCGTAATAATCGGAGCTTGTTGAAATAATAACGATACCGTGTGCTTTCCGATAGCAACACGAGCAATAATGATATGCAGAAAATGTCACGTGGTCTTAATTAATTTCCGTGATATTCAAAGCTCTAAATAACGATCCGAAGATTACGATTCAGTTATTACAATTCAATGTTGAAGTTCCAAAGATTACGATTTAGTTGATACGATCCAGTGGTAAGTTCTAAAGATTACGATTCAGTTGATACGATCCAGAGGTGATGTTCCAAGGATTACAATACGCGTTCTTCATTCTACAAAGTCTACGGTATAAATTACGTTCTAGAAAGACTAAAGTCATGAAATAGGACATATTATACGTAAAACATACTTAGATTTATAAGATTCGTCTTTTCTACCTTAGAAATTACTACGTGATTTTAAGAATTTGTACAATCAGATTTGGATCCTATTTTGAACCAAATACAGCGCCATAGACACATAATACATAAAAATCACAAAAATTCATTAAAACAATAATTAATCAAAATCGTAAAAATAGTTAAAACATGAAAAATTAATCTTTTCCAAAATATTATAAAAAACACAAAAAATTCAAAGTGAAATAGCAAAAATTAATTTCAACCGCGGCTGAAATTATTTACCACCGGTGTTGAAATAATTTCAACCGCGATTTCAACCGCGGTGGTAATTAATTTTTTTTACGATTTTGATTAATTATTGTTTTAATGAATTTTGGAAAAAATTAATTTTTCATGTTTTCACTATTTTTACGATTTTTTGTACTCATTCTGTGCCCTATTATTCTCAATGGATCTTTTTATACGCCAACACATTAAGTCGTCGCCCCTGTCTGTCTGTCCACAATTGTTTCTTGACACGATAGAGAGCTGGGTTCTTGATGGATGGAAGCGAAAAAAAAAAAATTACTATGAGTTATTGCCCTTGTTCTTGAATTGTTTGTGGACACGATAGAGAGATGGTTTCTGGATGGATTTTGACGAAACTTGGTGTGAGTGTTTGTATAAATCACTTCAGGATGAACCCTATTGAAAATCAGCCCAATCGAAAAATATTTATTATGAGTTATTGCCCTTGTTCTTGAATTCATTGTGGACACGATAGAGAGCTGGTTTCTTGATGGATTTTGACAAAACTTGGTGTGAGTGTTTGTAACCATTCAAGGATGAACCCAATTGAAAATCAGACAAATCGGAAAATATTTGATATGAGTTATTGCCCTTGTTCTTCAGAACCAGTTCAATTTTTAATTTATAAACACACTGGAAGGCACAATCCAATTCACCCAAGGTTGAATCCTGTCCAAAATTAGAATAATCGAAAATTATTTTATATGAGTTAACGCCCTTTTTCTTGAGAATGCGTTTAATTTTTAGTTTGTAAACACTCTAGGAGGCACAACTCTTGATGTATTTTGATGACACTTAGTGAAATTGTTTAATATCATCGTATGATGAACCCTATCCAAAATGAAAACAATCAAACACTAGAGCTAGGGCTGGGCGATATTGGTTAAAGTGGATATCACGATATTCATCATTAATATATCACGATATGGGTATATATCGCGATATTTTTAAGAAGGGTTTTTACTGGTTTTTGAAACAAAATGTTCATGTTTTGTTCTATCAAAAAATCTTAAATGTAAGAAAAACCTTAAATATCTGTCAAAAACAACCAAATCTTCAAAAGCATGCAAAAACACATCTTTTTCAAATATCTAAAAGTATTAATTATGTGTCAAAACTGTTAAAATGACTTAATCTTGACCAAAATTTGACGATATATCATGATAATTACATATATCACGATACGGCGATATTTCGGTATTTTTATTTGAGGCGATATTACTAACGATATAAATTCCTATACCGGTATTTATCGCGATACCGGTATATCGCCCAGCCCTAACTAGAGCCACATGTGGCACAGAGTGGGACTTTGCAAATGTGCAAATTGCTAAGGAAAATTTAGAAAACATCGGCCCTGAACGCAAATAACAATTGCCAAAGAAGTCGACAACTTTTGAAAATTTTTTATTTTTTTGAAATGTTGTAAAACCGGAAGTAGTCACCAGACCTTGCATTTGAATGTACCAGCTGAAAACCTTAATCAATAACCTTCAACCTACTGAAGGTCAAGGTCACTCAAGGTCAAATTCACGAGAAGCAAGTCCTTTAAAGTTGGCAATGCATACAGTAATAACACCGGAAGTTGACGCTAGACTTCAAATATGAAAGTATAAATGAACCGCCAAAGTCAATGACCTTTGATCCTAAAAAGGTTAAGGTCAACAAAGGTCAAGGTCAAAAACCTGTTCCCTTTTTTGAACTACAAAGCCCAAATCAATGAGCCTTTAACATAAGCTGAATAAAGCAATGCTATAAATGTATGCAAAATCATTTTTTGAAAAAAATTTAAACTTTACCCTTTTTCGGATAAACAAGATTTTGACATAAACTAAATTTTACCCGGATGTGCCACGCCCACATCAGATTTTTTTATGTGACTTTACTTATATTAATAATATCTTACTATGGCTAAATTATCAAGCCTTCGCATCTTATGGTTAACGAGATATACAATCATAAATGTCAAAGATAGTGGACCACGGCCATATACGCCTAACGAAAAAGTCGAAAAAGGAAAAAATTTAATCAGGAGAAAACAAAACTTTCTCAAACCTTTCGATTTAGGTCCAATAACATCCATTTTAAGTTTCATCAAAATCGGTTGAAAACTAAGAGAGTAATAGCATATTTAAGATTTGGGGCAAGGGCAATAACTCTGCTTCTAACGATCGAAAATAGCTCAAATTCGAACTTGATCTTCGTTTTATGAATATGTATACACATCAAAAACTCAGTTTTTAGAGCGTTTACAAGCAAATGTTGACTGACAGACTGACAGATTTGTGGCAAGGGCAATAACTCTGACAATATACGTCCTCATAGAGAGATGAGGGCGTATAAAAAGTCTATTGAGTAATTTTGAAGAAAGTAAAAATAAGAGAATTGTCTTAGAGTAAATAAAGATGGAACTACAAAGGTCAAATGCATATGAAGTTCAGAAAAATTTATGTAATATATGATACTGGCCAAACATTATATTAGGGGTTAAAACTTAAAATAAGGAAGATTTATTTAGATGTGAAGACCTGATGACATACTGTTTACAGAAGACATATCAACTAATCATTGTCGTTAAACCATGGGCAGTTATGAAAACTCATATTTGGGTAGTAAAATTTGGGACTGTATGTAAAAGTAAATAAACAGAATACTGTAAGGCTACATATTATTGCGAGAGAGAAATTAATGCGTTAAATGCGACCTATCCTCGATCGCATTAATTTGTATCCGCAAGGTAATATAGGTAAAGTATTTAAATTGAGACCGGGCTGGATTAAGTAATTAGGTAATCTCTAAATTTGAAGCTGATTAGTAATCAAACTCGTTGATCATGGCTTGAGTTTTAATGAAAAGAACCCTTAATTGATAAGATTAGAGGTGAATACAGCACTAGCCGTCATACTTCCATTTTCTTTTTTATGATATTAAAAAATGCGACACCTATCGCGGATCGCATTAATTTGTACTCGCATTTTAGTCTGTATACCCCATGTCGCATTAATTTGTTGACGCATTAATTTCTAGCCTTACAGTATTACTATTAGATATATATTATATACTCCTCATATCTTCCCAGTTATATTTGTCGAGGTGATCATACTTGCATTTGTCATTTTATTCCCCGGACATAGAGTCTAAATTTCAACTCAAGGACGTACTGGTTAGTCTCCGACGCCCAGACTATACCTTTCTATGACAAAGCTTTTAACAGGGTCTGGATGATAGAGGCTACATACAGCAGGCCTAAAAATTCACGCGAATCTCCGAATCTCATTCGCGCCAAGACTCACGTAAACATCGATTGCCCGAGTCTTTATGGATTGGCGGTAAGCTACCGATGCGATGTGGAAAATATTTTCAATTTACGCAATTGACCAAAATTACAGTAGTAGCCGTAGTGTTACACAATTATCGGGTGACAATTGCAAAGCAATAACTGTGCCATTTGATTTCCCCATCATTTATAGATGAATTGAAATATTTTAGATATATGAAGCATTAGCTAATAAAAAAACTTGTCCTGTTGGCGTTGGCAAATTTCTTTAAAGGGCTTGTAAAGAGGTTTTCTAGCCTTTTTATGTGGACGAAGGACACTTCCAACATCTATTTCGTACACATACAAAATATTCATTGGTTGCCCGTGGTTCCTGTTATTCAAGAAAGAAAAACAGGAAGTGACGTCACAATCTTGGAAAACATAGCTTGCCAGGCAAGGTAATATACGCCCACTGGGCCACTGGCTTTGACTTTAAACAAATATATTTGACAGTTACAACAAAAATGATTAAGAACATTCACATCAAGTTTCTTCAAAATCTGTCCAGTAATGTCCTATAGTGTTTATGAGCTAAAAATTGAACATGTTTTCAAGAACAAGAGCAATAATTCATAGTAAATATTTTTTTTTATTTTGCTGATTTTCAATAGGGTTCATCCTTGGGTGGTAATAAACATTATCAGTATGTTTCATCAAAATCTGTTACGAATTGTGGCCAAAAATCGAACGCGTTTTCAAGAACAATTGGCAATAATTCATAGTAAATATTTTTCAATTTTGCTGATTTTTAATAGGGTTAATCCTTGAGTGGTTATAAACATTATCAGTAAGTTTCGTCAAAATCTGTTACGAATTGTGACCTGTATAGTGTTTACGAGCCAAAAATCAAACGCATTTTCAAGAGTAAGGACAATAATTCATAGAAAATATTTTTTGATTTTTCTGATTTTCTGTAGGGTTGTCACAACGCTATGACTTATATGATATCGATGTAACAACATTTATCTAATAACGTCATAGCGTTGTAACAACATGTATTTATAATGCCCTGTACCTGATCATCCAGTCCGATTTTTTCCAAGATTGTGACGTCACTTCCTGTTTTTCTTTCTGGAATAACAGGAACCACGGGCACCCAATGAGTATTTTGTATGTACGAAATAGATGTTGGAAGTGTCCTTCGTCCACATAAAAAGGCTAGAAAACCTCTTTACAATCCCTTTAAATTTTAAATTTCCTATGACAATACTAATGTGAAGATCGAATAAAGAGGATTTCCATGTGATAAATTAACAGAACAAGGCATTGTATTTAAAAATGTTAAAAAACCCTACAGTATTCGGAGGACTCTCGCAGATTGTTTTTGCGAGAATCCTTGAGGATTCTCCTTGATTCGGACCAATTTTTAGGTCTGTACAGGAAAATACAACTGATAATATAATAAGCTCGACATTGCAGTCTTTCTTACGGAAATATATTTTCATATAAGTTGTTATTATTTTGTTACGAATTTCTTTAGTCCTACTTCATTCGATAAATGACTCAGCTTGACTTTTTGAATTTATATATAAACCATATGTAGGCCATATCAATGCTACGCTTCCCCGAAAGGTCGTCAACTTCAATACATTCCTTACTCAGCACAATCTGTGACTATGATACTATTTGTATAGTAACAATCATGCTTCCATTGTTTTTTTTTTGCCGAATCTCAGGTCTCGAGATATTTTAATCAAAGGTGTGACAAATTAATGGATCTCATTGTTTTCCCGATAACATAAGAAAGGCTAATTCCATAAAAATGAAATGATTAGGAAATTTGAAAAAACAGGTTTTATTTTTCAGAAACATGTTAAAATCATATAATTTGAAAAAAATATTTTGACTGTCTCATGTTATTATCAAAATATGTGGAGTGAAAGTTAATGGTTGTGATTTTTTTAGTTTAACACAAATTACCTTGGTATAATCAAATTGTTCTGTAATACTAACTTGTAGGTCAGTCTAATTAAAATCAGACCCTAATTTCGTTCGTTCGTTTTTTTTTAAATCCGGTTTTTTAACCACTACATTTGGGTCTGAGAACGTCGCGCTTTGCCAGCCGTTCAGGTTAACTTTGACCTAACCTTAATGACCTTTGTTTTAACCAATCAGATCTTTGCCCTCTCCCGCGCTGGGATTTTGTTCGCGAACAATAGGTGCATTCTAGGATTCCTCAGTGCTGTAGACTAGTTTATCAGGTCATGTTTATCAAGGTAAGGTCAAAGTTAACCTGAACGGCTGGCAAAGCGCGACGTTCTCAGACCCAAATGTAGTGGTTAAAAAACCGGATTTAAAAAAAACGAACGAACGAAATTAGGGTCTGATTTTAATTAGACTGACTTGTAGGTAGATTTAAATTATAATATTTTATGTTTGTATCACAAAGTCCCATTATCATCTTCATATAACATATGATTTCATAGAAAAAAATTCAAAACAGTTTTAAAGTCTATAATCTTTGCTAAAAAATATTGTCCCGTCGGTCACAAATTTTTTTGAAAAGTTTATATATGAATACACTGGTGCAATGTTTAGCATTTAAATACAGTTGGCTATCTCTAATATATATACCTAATTCAAGATATGTAGCTTAAAAATCTGGCCTTTTTAAAACAAATGTGAAAATTTGATTTGAAATGTGTCCGTCTGTCACAAAATGTCCTGTCTGTCACAAATGTCCCGTCTGTCACATACATTTCAATTGGAAATTTTTTAAAATCGGCATGTTTATTTTATCTTAGTCATGGTTTTAGTCAAAATTGAGTAGTATCTCACACATATTTCAATCAAAAAGATTTTAATGAAAGTTATTCGTTCAACAAATCAAAGTGCAGAATTACAATTTTTGGTAGAATTGGTAAATTTTGGCAAACCTTGCAGAAGGTCACAATGTAAATGAAAACTCAAAAGAAGAGTTTAAAATTGGCTCTTGGTTATTAGTAAAATATGAGGAACAAAATTTTCATGGATTGATAATTGATATAAGAAACAATGACTATCAAATTAGGTGCTTGCGATTATCATGTAAATGTATAGCATATAAAGTTTGAACCAGAAAAATATGCTATATTTAGTACGGTACTCACGTTCACAAATTGTGTATCTAATGGAAAATATTCCCACACTGATCAATTCAAGGGGTCAATACAAACTATAAATTAAATTGTACTAAATATATTTTTCTTGTCCAAATTTGTCCCGTCTGTCACAAAATTTTTGTCCCGTCTGTCACACACACAAACTATCCTAGAAAATTATATTTTCAGCTAAATACATTGATTTTTGTCCCAGGTATTGTTTGAATAATAGTTAACATGACATCATGTAAACCAATTAGTTTAATTTTCGATTGAGATAGATTTTGTCCCTTGAATCAAGACCTTTGATAAATGGATGTAAATTAATGTCTGTCACGCTCATTGTTTGGATAATAATTTTTAGAGATCTTTGTACTGAGATAATTGTTAGAGTTTATCAATTAATATATGTATTTTGCCATGCAATAGCATAATTCAATCTTCTTGGTACCTAATTATCTGTTAATTAATGGACTTTAAACATTACTTGGTCAGCTTTTTTGTCCCGTCTGTCACGCTGGAATTAGCCGAAAATGAATTCTCATAATTACCGGTATTAGAAATATTAGGCCCTATGTTTCACAAAAAAAATGCTCCACTGACGAAAATTACATCGCAGTTTGTAAATAAGTAAATTCATTGCACATGTGTTTAATTTTTTTGACGATGTCACCGATTTTCGATAGGTAATCGATAAGTTTTCAACGACCCATAATCAATTATCGGCACATCACTAGCGTGCAATATTCAATGGCGACAGACAGAATTTATTTCTCAGGAAAAAACATAGTTTGTATGGTGTAGGGGGATAATGGTGGTATGATTGAACTACAAAATCATCCACCTTCCTTTCCAAATATAGGCCTATCGAAGTTTGGTGGATTTGAGGTAAACAAATATGTTTAAAACTCCCGCATCCGTGGAGGTGCAAAAAATTGCAAGTTTGTGTCCTTAGTATATCTGACTCCCAGCCATATCCGTCCAAATAGCTACCAGAGGCTGGGGAAAGAGACAGCAAGTTTCTGACTAGAATGAATCATAGTATATCGATCAAACTGTGAATCGTTGCAGGCAGCCCTAACAGACAGTAGTTCAAGACTAGTCAGTGTTTTTTTTAGTTTGTTTTGTTTTAGTTTTTGTTAGGCCTAGCCTACTAATGCCTAATTATTGCTGAAACCAAATTCTCAAAACATAAGCTAACTCTAGCCTAAGCTAGTTAGCCTACTCTCTGACCACATTGAGGTCTGAATTGAATTTTTTCTCTCATGTCACAAATGATCAAATTATGGTTTTCTATTGCATACCATGTGTCTTAAAACGCCTTTGGGTCCATGAAATATATGGTTTGAAAATTTTCAATATAAAATAAATACAGTTCCCTCCTAGAAATTTCATGTGAAAATGACACAATTTCAAACTGAAATTTCTCCCATACCCGTAGCCAGGGGAGGTTCGTACGAACCCCCCCTTAAACCTTCTGTTTGAATTGTAACTGTTAAAGTTGAGTTTGATTGCTTTGCGAGTCCATATAACCCCCCTTGGAAATTCCTGGCTACGGGCCTGTCTCCTCTGTAAAATCATATTTCAAAATAAATATTTTTTTACAGTTGTCATTTTCATCTACCCAAAGACAATCTAAGACTCTCAGAACTTATTTGAGGTTAATAATATTTCAATTCATAAAAAAAAAGATAGACAAAATGCGATTCTGAGTAATCTGAGCCCATTGTTGTCAGAGACTAGGCCTAGAGTCGAGAGTAGCTTGATTCTGTTAAAGCTAACATAACATTAACTAGTTACAATAAGCTAAGGCCTAGTTCAACCCCTAAGCTAAAAGGTAGCCTACCTAAAAAGTAAAGCCGATATGGTGATGATGTCACTTAATAGGCCTATCTGTGAGTAGTGTGAGTATTCTCTATGTCAGTCAGTCAGTCAGTCTATGATGATCAATTAAGATGTCGGACAAAATGGCTGATGACCTTGTTTCATGCTAAATGTATATTTCATATCATTAACAGGTTGAAAATTGGTCGATATGGTGACGGAAAGACAAATAGACACAAAGCATATAAAAAATGCAATGATCAATGGCCATTCCTACCATTGTTGTCCCAATCGCAAAGTTAATTAAATAACAGAACAATGAACTGAAGCGAAGAAGTGCCGAAGTGGTCATTCATTCATTTGATACAATTCGAAATAGAATCGCTAGTCTGAATTCCAAAACAACTTATGTTTCATTAATCTTCATTTGACCCAGTGTCACCTGGTCAGAATAATGAGAATCTTACCTGAGTAAAAAGATACCAAAAAGTTCACTTGTATGTTCGCTTTTTCTCTTGATCATTCAAATCCAATAAATTGAACCACACCTCGAATTTGACTTAGAGGGGGGTGTCTGAATTGATATGATGACGTTTCAGTTGCCTTCTGGGATGGAACTTCCGACAAATTTCAAAGGGAGGAAATCTGTAAACACAATTACTATAATACTATAATAATACTCTTACTCTTACTGTATCTTACTGTATATCGGTCTATTAATAAGCTTATTAGCTTCGGCATAATCCCACTAAAAAATACACGTATGTTTTAAGTGTGAGAGGATAACCCACACCGCCCTGCAAATGTCAAAAATTTAGTCTGCTACATTAAATACTCGCTGTAGAATATGTCGCGAGTACATACCAAAATATCCGGTTTAAAAACGATGTTGAAATATTTTTTTAAATTGAATAAAATTCATTTTTAAGAAAAACTAATTTATGATTTTGGTCTGAAATGTATGGATACAAAAGGTCACTTTAGTGTCAAATGTCCATTTTCTAAGAATTTTTCAGACCCCTGCATTTAAAACCTACGTGCAGTTGTTACCGGGACTATTATATAGGAGACGACACTATACAACAATCTTAAAATGCGACTGGGGAAGGAGAACCGGCATAATCCCACAAAAACTTCCGCGTATCTTAGCCGATTTTGAAATAACCCACACCGGCCTGCACTTTACAAAATTTATAGTCTGCTAGTAGAATTTTTTTGTGGTCTGCTACTTAAAATACTCGCTTTAACAATGTAGAATATGTCGCGAGTACACCAAAACATCCGTTTAAAAACGATGTTGAAAATATTTTTAAAATGTGTTTAAACTCATTGTCATGACTTAAAATTTTTCATTTTAGTTCTGAAATATCTTCTCATGGATATCAAACTGAATTTTATAGGCAAATATGTATTTTTTAATGAATTTTTATACCCCAAAATTAAAACCGTACGTGGATTGATAAGCGGGACTATTATATAAGCGACGATACTATACAACAATCTTTTAATGCGACTGGGGAAGGAATACCCTGGGGAAGGGGTTTTCCTTGGGGGCAAATGAGACAAAAAGGGGGCTAGGAAGAATTTTGGGGGGAACAATCTAAAAAAAATGTTGTTTTAGTGATTTTTAAGTCTTTTAAGAGGCTTTTCATTATTCAGACCCCGGAATTAAAACCGGACGCGGATTGATAAGCGGGACTATTATATAACAGACGGACGACGAAATAAAGAATATTATACTGCGACTGGGGAAGGAAATCCCGGGAAAGGGTCTTCCTTGGGGTAAATAAGAGAGAAAAAAAGGGGTGAAGAAGTTTTTTGGGGAAACAATTTTAAAAATATGCCGTTTTCTGACCATATGTTTGTACATATTATGGCTTTAGTTTGTAATTTCGAAACACCGTAGAATGAAAACCGTACGTGGATTGATAAGCGGGACTATTGTATAAGAGACGGACGACGAAATAAAGATTATTATACTGCGACTGGGGAAGGGAAACCCCGGGGAAGGGTCCTCCTTGAGGTAAATGAGAGAGAAAAAAGGGGTGAAGTAGTTTTTTGGGGAAACAATTTTAAAAATATGCCATTTTCTGACCATATTTTTGTACATATTATGGCTTTAGTTTGTAATTTCGAAACACCGTAGAACGAAAACCGTACGTGGATTGATAAGCGGGACTATTATATAAGCGACGATACTATACAACAATCTTTTAATGCGACTGGGGAAGGAATACCCCGGGGAAGGGGTTTTCCTTGGGGGCAAATGAGACAAAAAGGGGGCTAGGAAGAATTTTGGGGGGAACAATCTAAAAAAAATGTTGTTTTAGTGATTTTTAAGTCTTTTAAGAGGCTTTTCATTATTCAGACCCCGGAATTAAAACCGGACGCGGATTGATAAGCGGGACTATTATATAACAGACGGACGACGAAATAAAGAATATTATACTGCGACTGGGGAAGGAAATCCCGGGAAAGGGTCTTCCTTGGGGTAAATAAGAGAGAAAAAAAGGGGTGAAGAAGTTTTTTGGGGAAACAATTTTAAAAATATGCCGTTTTCTGACCATATGTTTGTACATATTATGGCTTTAGTTTGTAATTTCGAAACACCGTAGAATGAAAACCGTACGTGGATTGATAAGCGGGACTATTGTATAAGAGACGGACGACGAAATAAAGATTATTATACTGCGACTGGGGAAGGGAAACCCCGGGGAAGGGTCCTCATTGAGGTAAATGAGAGAGAAAAAAGGGGTGAAGTAGTTTTTAGGGGAAACAATTTTAAAAATATGCCATTTTCTGACCATATTTTTGTACATATTATGGCTTTAGTTTGTAATTTCGAAACACCGTAGAACGAAAACCGTACGTGGATTGATAAGCGGGACTATTATATAAGCGACGATACTATACAACAATCTTTTAATGCGACTGGGGAAGGAATACCCCGGGGAAGGGGTTTTCCTTGGGGGCAAATGAGACAAAAAGGGGGCTAGGAAGAATTTTGGGGGGAACAATCTAAAAAAAATGTTGTTTTAGTGATTTTTAAGTCTTTTAAGAGGCTTTTCATTATTCAGACCCCGGAATTAAAACCGGACGCGGATTGATAAGCGGGACTATTATATATATAACAGACGGACGACGAAATAAAGAATATTATACTGCGACTGGGGAAGGAAATCCCGGGGAAGGGTCTTCCTTGGGGTAAATGAGAGAGAAAAAAAGGGGTGAAGAAGTTTTTTGGGGAAACAATTTTAAAAATATGCCGTTTTCTGACCATATGTTTGTACATATTATGGCTTTAGTTTGTAATTTCGAACACCGTAGAATGAAAACCATACGTGGATTGATAAGCGGGACTATTATATAAGAGACGGACGACGAAATAAAGATTATTATACTGCGACTGGGGAAGGGAAACCCCGGGGAAGGGTCCTCCTTGGGGTAAATGAGAGAGAAAAAAGGGGTGAAGTAGTTTTTTGGGGAAACAATTTTAAAAATATGCCATTTTCTGACCATATTTTTGTACATATTATGGCTTTAGTTTGTAATTTCGAAACACCGTAGAACGAAAACCGTACGTGGATTGATAAGCGGGACTATTATATAAGCGACGATACTATACAACAATCTTTTAATGCGACTGGGGAAGGAATACCCCGGGGAAGGGGTTTTCCTTGGGGGCAAATGAGACAAAAAGGGGGCTAGGAAGAATTTTGGGGGGAACAATCTAAAAAAAATGTTGTTTTAGTGATTTTTAAGTCTTTTAAGAGGCTTTTCATTATTCAGACCCCGGAATTAAAACCGGACGCGGATTGATAAGCGGGACTATTATATAACAGACGGACGACGAAATAAAGAATATTATACTGCGACTGGGGAAGGAAATCCCGGGAAAGGGTCTTCCTTGGGGTAAATAAGAGAGAAAAAAAGGGGTGAAGAAGTTTTTTGGGGAAACAATTTTAAAAATATGCCGTTTTCTGACCATATGTTTGTACATATTATGGCTTTAGTTTGTAATTTCGAAACACCGTAGAATGAAAACCGTACGTGGATTGATAAGCGGGACTATTGTATAAGAGACGGACGACGAAATAAAGATTATTATACTGCGACTGGGGAAGGGAAACCCCGGGGAAGGGTCCTCCTTGAGGTAAATGAGAGAGAAAAAAGGGGTGAAGTAGTTTTTAGGGGAAACAATTTTAAAAATATGCCATTTTCTGACCATATTTTTGTACATATTATGGCTTTAGTTTGTAATTTCGAAACACCGTAGAACGAAAACCGTACGTGGATTGATAGGCGGGACTATTATATAAGCGACGATACTATACAACAATCTTTTAATGCGACTGGGGAAGGAATACCCCGGGGAAGGGGTTTTCCTTGGGGGCAAATGAGACAAAAAGGGGGCTAGGAAGAATTTTGGGGGGAACAATCTAAAAAAAATGTTGTTTTAGTGATTTTTAAGTCTTTTAAGAGGCTTTTCATTATTCAGACCCCGGAATTAAAACCGGACGCGGATTGATAAGCGGGACTATTATATATATAACAGACGGACGACGAAATAAAGAATATTATACTGCGACTGGGGAAGGAAATCCCGGGGAAGGGTCTTCCTTGGGGTAAATGAGAGAGAAAAAAAGGGGTGAAGAAGTTTTTTGGGGAAACAATTTTAAAAATATGCCGTTTTCTGACCATATGTTTGTACATATTATGGCTTTAGTTTGTAATTTCGAACACCGTAGAATGAAAACCATACGTGGATTGATAAGCGGGACTATTATATAAGAGACGGACGACGAAATAAAGATTATTATACTGCGACTGGGGAAGGGAAACCCCGGGGAAGGGTCCTCCTTGGGGTAAATGAGAGAGAAAAAAGGGGTGAAGTAGTTTTTTGGGGAAACAATTTTAAAAATATGCCATTTTCTGACCATATTTTTGTACATATTATGGCTTTAGTTTGTAATTTCGAAACACCGTAGAACGAAAACCGTACGTGGATTGATAAGCGGGACTATTATATAAGCGACGATACTATACAACAATCTTTTAATGCGACTGGGGAAGGAATACCCCGGGGAAGGGGTTTTCCTTGGGGGCAAATGAGACAAAAAGGGGGCTAGGAAGAATTTTGGGGGGAACAATCTAAAAAAAATGTTGTTTTAGTGATTTTTAAGTCTTTTAAGAGGCTTTTCATTATTCAGACCCCGGAATTAAAACCGGACGCGGATTGATAAGCGGGACTATTATATAACAGACGGACGACGAAATAAAGAATATTATACTGCGACTGGGGAAGGAAATCCCGGGAAAGGGTCTTCCTTGGGGTAAATGAGAGAGAAAAAAAGGGGTGAAGAAGTTTTTTGGGGAAACAATTTTGAAAATATGCCGTTTTCTGACCATATGTTTGTACATATTATGGCTTTAGTTTGTAATTTCGAAACACCGTAGAATGAAAACCGTACGTGGATTGATAAGCGGGACTATTATATAAGAGACGGACGACGAAATAAAGATTATTATACTGCGACTGGGGAAGGGAAACCCCGGGGAAGGGTCCTCCTTGGGGTAAATGAGAGAGAAAAAAGGGGTGAAGTAGTTTTTTGGGGAAACAATTTTAAAAATATGCCATTTTCTGACTATATTTTTGTACATATTATGGCTTTAGTTTGTAATTTCGAAACACCGTAGAACGAAAACCGTACGTGGATTGATAAGCGGGACTATTATATAAGCGACGATACTATACAACAATCTTTTAATGCGACTGGGGAAGGAATACCCCGGGGAAGGGGTTTTCCTTGGGGGCAAATGAGACAAAAAGGGGGCTAGGAAGAATTTTGGGGGGAACAATCTAAAAAAAATGTTGTTTTAGTGATTTTTAAGTCTTTTAAGAGGCTTTTCATTATTCAGACCCCGGAATTAAAACCGGACGCGGATTGATAAGCGGGACTATTATATAACAGACGGACGACGAAATAAAGAATATTATACTGCGACTGGGGAAGGAAATCCCGGGAAAGGGTCTTCCTTGGGGTAAATAAGAGAGAAAAAAAGGGGTGAAGAAGTTTTTTGGGGAAACAATTTTAAAAATATGCCGTTTTCTGACCATATGTTTGTACATATTATGGCTTTAGTTTGTAATTTCGAAACACCGTAGAATGAAAACCGTACGTGGATTGATAAGCGGGACTATTGTATAAGAGACGGACGACGAAATAAAGATTATTATACTGCGACTGGGGAAGGGAAACCCCGGGGAAGGGTCCTCCTTGAGGTAAATGAGAGAGAAAAAAGGGGTGAAGTAGTTTTTTGGGGAAACAATTTTAAAAATATGCCATTTTCTGACCATATTTTTGTACATATTATGGCTTTAGTTTGTAATTTCGAAACACCGTAGAACGAAAACCGTACGTGGATTGATAAGCGGGACTATTATATAAGCGACGATACTATACAACAATCTTTTAATGCGACTGGGGAAGGAATACCCCGGGGAAGGGGTTTTCCTTGGGGGCAAATGAGACAAAAAGGGGGCTAGGAAGAATTTTGGGGGGAACAATCTAAAAAAAATGTTGTTTTAGTGATTTTTAAGTCTTTTAAGAGGCTTTTCATTATTCAGACCCCGGAATTAAAACCGGACGCGGATTGATAAGCGGGACTATTATATAACAGACGGACGACGAAATAAAGAATATTATACTGCGACTGGGGAAGGAAATCCCGGGGAAGGGTCTTCCTTGGGGTAAATGAGAGAGAAAAAAAGGGGTGAAGAAGTTTTTTGGGGAAACAATTTTAAAAATATGCCGTTTTCTGACCATATGTTTGTACATATTATGGCTTTAGTTTGTAATTTCGAACACCGTAGAATGAAAACCATACGTGGATTGATAAGCGGGACTATTATATAAGAGACGGACGACGAAATAAAGATTATTATACTGCGACTGGGGAAGGGAAACCCCGGGGAAGGGTCCTCCTTGGGGTAAATGAGAGAGAAAAAAGGGGTGAAGTAGTTTTTTGGGGAAACAATTTTAAAAATATGCCATTTTCTGACCATATTTTTGTACATATTATGGCTTTAGTTTGTAATTTCGAAACACCGTAGAACGAAAACCGTACGTGGATTGATAAGCGGGACTATTATATAAGCGACGATACTATACAACAATCTTTTAATGCGACTGGGGAAGGAATACCCCGGGGAAGGGGTTTTCCTTGGGGGCAAATGAGACAAAAAGGGGGCTAGGAAGAATTTTGGGGGGAACAATCTAAAAAAAATGTTGTTTTAGTGATTTAGTCTTTTAAGAGGCTTTTCATTATTCAGACCCCGGAATTAAAACCGGACGCGGATTGATAAGCGGGACTATTATATAACAGACGGACGACGAAATAAAGAATATTATACTGCGACTGGGGAAGGAAATCCCGGGAAAGGGTCTTCCTTGGGGTAAATGAGAGAGAAAAAAAGGGGTGAAGAAGTTTTTTGGGGAAACAATTTTGAAAATATGCCGTTTTCTGACCATATGTTTGTACATATTATGGCTTTAGTTTGTAATTTCGAAACACCGTAGAATGAAAACCGTACGTGGATTGATAAGCGGGACTATTATATAAGAGACGGACGACGAAATAAAGATTATTATACTGCGACTGGGGAAGGGAATCCCGGGAAAGGGTCTTCCTTGGGGTAAATAAGAGAGAAAAAAAGGGGTGAAGAAGTTTTTTGGGGAAACAATTTTAAAAATATGCCGTTTTCTGACCATATGTTTGTACATATTATGGCTTTAGTTTGTAATTTCGAAACACCGTAGAATGAAAACCGTACGTGGATTGATAAGCGGGACTATTGTATAAGAGACGGACGACGAAATAAAGATTATTATACTGCGACTGGGGAAGGGAAACCCCGGGGAAGGGTCCTCCTTGAGGTAAATGAGAGAGAAAAAAGGGGTGAAGTAGTTTTTTGGGGAAACAATTTTAAAAATATGCCATTTTCTGACCATATTTTTGTACATATTATGGCTTTAGTTTGTAATTTCGAAACACCGTAGAACGAAAACCGTACGTGGATTGATAAGCGGGACTATTATATAAGCGACGATACTATACAACAATCTTTTAATGCGACTGGGGAAGGAATACCCCGGGGAAGGGGTTTTCCTTGGGGGCAAATGAGACAAAAAGGGGGCTAGGAAGAATTTTGGGGGGAACAATCTAAAAAAAATGTTGTTTTAGTGATTTTTAAGTCTTTTAAGAGGCTTTTCATTATTCAGACCCCGGAATTAAAACCGGACGCGGATTGATAAGCGGGACTATTATATAACAGACGGACGACGAAATAAAGAATATTATACTGCGACTGGGGAAGGAAATCCCGGGGAAGGGTCTTCCTTGGGGTAAATGAGAGAGAAAAAAAGGGGTGAAGAAGTTTTTTGGGGAAACAATTTTAAAAATATGCCGTTTTCTGACCATATGTTTGTACATATTATGGCTTTAGTTTGTAATTTCGAACACCGTAGAATGAAAACCATACGTGGATTGATAAGCGGGACTATTATATAAGAGACGGACGACGAAATAAAGATTATTATACTGCGACTGGGGAAGGGAAACCCCGGGGAAGGGTCCTCCTTGGGGTAAATGAGAGAGAAAAAAGGGGTGAAGTAGTTTTTTGGGGAAACAATTTTAAAAATATGCCATTTTCTGACCATATTTTTGTACATATTATGGCTTTAGTTTGTAATTTCGAAACACCGTAGAACGAAAACCGTACGTGGATTGATAAGCGGGACTATTATATAAGCGACGATACTATACAACAATCTTTTAATGCGACTGGGGAAGGAATACCCCGGGGAAGGGGTTTTCCTTGGGGGCAAATGAGACAAAAAGGGGGCTAGGAAGAATTTTGGGGGGAACAATCTAAAAAAAATGTTGTTTTAGTGATTTAGTCTTTTAAGAGGCTTTTCATTATTCAGACCCCGGAATTAAAACCGGACGCGGATTGATAAGCGGGACTATTATATAACAGACGGACGACGAAATAAAGAATATTATACTGCGACTGGGGAAGGAAATCCCGGGAAAGGGTCTTCCTTGGGGTAAATGAGAGAGAAAAAAAGGGGTGAAGAAGTTTTTTGGGGAAACAATTTTGAAAATATGCCGTTTTCTGACCATATGTTTGTACATATTATGGCTTTAGTTTGTAATTTCGAAACACCGTAGAATGAAAACCGTACGTGGATTGATAAGCGGGACTATTATATAAGAGACGGACGACGAAATAAAGATTATTATACTGCGACTGGGGAAGGGAAACCCCGGGGAAGGGTCCTCCTTGGGGTAAATGAGAGAGAAAAAAGGGGTGAAGTAGTTTTTTGGGGAAACAATTTTAAAAATATGCCATTTTCTGACTATATTTTTGTACATATTATGGCTTTAGTTTGTAATTTCGAAACACCGTAGAACGAAAACCGTATGTGGATTGATAAGCGGGACTATTATATAAGCGACGATACTATACAACAATCTTTTAATGCGACTGGGGAAGGAATACCCCGGGGAAGGGGTTTTCCTTGGGGGCAAATGAGACAAAAAGGGGGCTAGGAAGAATTTTGGGGGGAACAATCTAAAAAAAATGTTGTTTTAGTGATTTTTAAGTCTTTTAAGAGGCTTTTCATTATTCAGACCCCGGAATTAAAACCGGACGCGGATTGATAAGCGGGACTATTATATAACAGACGGACGACGAAATAAAGAATATTATACTGCGACTGGGGAAGGAAATCCCGGGAAAGGGTCTTCCTTGGGGTAAATAAGAGAGAAAAAAAGGGGTGAAGAAGTTTTTTGGGGAAACAATTTTAAAAATATGCCGTTTTCTGACCATATGTTTGTACATATTATGGCTTTAGTTTGTAATTTCGAAACACCGTAGAATGAAAACCGTACGTGGATTGATAAGCGGGACTATTGTATAAGAGACGGACGACGAAATAAAGATTATTATACTGCGACTGGGGAAGGGAAACCCCGGGGAAGGGTCCTCCTTGAGGTAAATGAGAGAGAAAAAAGGGGTGAAGTAGTTTTTTGGGGAAACAATTTTAAAAATATGCCATTTTCTGACCATATTTTTGTACATATTATGGCTTTAGTTTGTAATTTCGAAACACCGTAGAACGAAAACCGTACGTGGATTGATAAGCGGGACTATTATATAAGCGACGATACTATACAACAATCTTTTAATGCGACTGGGGAAGGAATACCCCGGGGAAGGGGTTTTCCTTGGGGGCAAATGAGACAAAAAGGGGGCTAGGAAGAATTTTGGGGGGAACAATCTAAAAAAAATGTTGTTTTAGTGATTTTTAAGTCTTTTAAGAGGCTTTTCATTATTCAGACCCCGGAATTAAAACCGGACGCGGATTGATAAGCGGGACTATTATATAACAGACGGACGACGAAATAAAGAATATTATACTGCGACTGGGGAAGGAAATCCCGGGGAAGGGTCTTCCTTGGGGTAAATGAGAGAGAAAAAAAGGGGTGAAGAAGTTTTTTGGGGAAACAATTTTAAAAATATGCCGTTTTCTGACCATATGTTTGTACATATTATGGCTTTAGTTTGTAATTTCGAACACCGTAGAATGAAAACCATACGTGGATTGATAAGCGGGACTATTATATAAGAGACGGACGACGAAATAAAGATTATTATACTGCGACTGGGGAAGGGAAACCCCGGGGAAGGGTCCTCCTTGGGGTAAATGAGAGAGAAAAAAGGGGTGAAGTAGTTTTTTGGGGAAACAATTTTAAAAATATGCCATTTTCTGACCATATTTTTGTACATATTATGGCTTTAGTTTGTAATTTCGAAACACCGTAGAACGAAAACCGTACGTGGATTGATAAGCGGGACTATTATATAAGCGACGATACTATACAACAATCTTTTAATGCGACTGGGGAAGGAATACCCCGGGGAAGGGGTTTTCCTTGGGGGCAAATGAGACAAAAAGGGGGCTAGGAAGAATTTTGGGGGGAACAATCTAAAAAAAATGTTGTTTTAGTGATTTTTAAGTCTTTTAAGAGGCTTTTCATTATTCAGACCCCGGAATTAAAACCGGACGCGGATTGATAAGCGGGACTATTATATAACAGACGGACGACGAAATAAAGAATATTATACTGCGACTGGGGAAGGAAATCCCGGGAAAGGGTCTTCCTTGGGGTAAATGAGAGAGAAAAAAAGGGGTGAAGAAGTTTTTTGGGGAAACAATTTTGAAAATATGCCGTTTTCTGACCATATGTTTGTACATATTATGGCTTTAGTTTGTAATTTCGAACACCGTAGAATGAAAACCATACGTGGATTGATAAGCGGGACTATTATATAAGAGACGGACGACGAAATAAAGATTATTATACTGCGACTGGGGAAGGGAAACCCCGGGGAAGGGTCCTCCTTGGGGTAAATGAGAGAGAAAAAAGGGGTGAAGTAGTTTTTTGGGGAAACAATTTTAAAAATATGCCATTTTCTGACTATATTTTTGTACATATTATGGCTTTAGTTTGTAATTTCGAAACACCGTAGAACGAAAACCGTACGTGGATTGATAAGCGGGACTATTATATAAGCGACGATACTATACAACAATCTTTTAATGCGACTGGGGAAGGAATACCCCGGGGAAGGGGTTTTCCTTGGGGGCAAATGAGACAAAAAGGGGGCTAGGAAGAATTTTGGGGGGAACAATCTAAAAAAAATGTTGTTTTAGTGATTTTTAAGTCTTTTAAGAGGCTTTTCATTATTCAGACCCCGGAATTAAAACCGGACGCGGATTGATAAGCGGGACTATTATATAACAGACGGACGACGAAATAAAGAATATTATACTGCGACTGGGGAAGGAAATCCCGGGAAAGGGTCTTCCTTGGGGTAAATGAGAGAGAAAAAAAGGGGTGAAGAAGTTTTTTGGGGAAACAATTTTGAAAATATGCCGTTTTCTGACCATATGTTTGTACATATTATGGCTTTAGTTTGTAATTTCGAAACACCGTAGAATGAAAACCGTACGTGGATTGATAAGCAGGACTATTATATAAGAGACGGACGACGAAATAAAGATTATTATACTGCGACTGGGGAAGGGAAACCCCGGGGAAGGGTCCTCCTTGGGGTAAATGAGAGAGAAAAAAGGGGTGAAGTAGTTTTTTGGGGAAACAATTTTAAAAATATGCCATTTTCTGACTATATTTTTGTACATATTATGGCTTTAGTTTGTAATTTCGAAACACCGTAGAACGAAAACCGTATGTGGATTGATAAGCGGGACTATTATATAAGCGACGATACTATACAACAATCTTTTAATGCGACTGGGGAAGGAATACCCCGGGGAAGGGGTTTTCCTTGGGGGCAAATGAGACAAAAAGGGGGCTAGGAAGAATTTTGGGGGGAACAATCTAAAAAAAATGTTGTTTTAGTGATTTTTAAGTCTTTTAAGAGGCTTTTCATTATTCAGACCCCGGAATTAAAACCGGACGCGGATTGATAAGCGGGACTATTATATAACAGACGGACGACGAAATAAAGAATATTATACTGCGACTGGGGAAGGAAATCCCGGGAAAGGGTCTTCCTTGGGGTAAATAAGAGAGAAAAAAAGGGGTGAAGAAGTTTTTTGGGGAAACAATTTTAAAAATATGCCGTTTTCTGACCATATGTTTGTACATATTATGGCTTTAGTTTGTAATTTCGAAACACCGTAGAATGAAAACCGTACGTGGATTGATAAGCGGGACTATTGTATAAGAGACGGACGACGAAATAAAGATTATTATACTGCGACTGGGGAAGGGAAACCCCGGGGAAGGGTCCTCCTTGAGGTAAATGAGAGAGAAAAAAGGGGTGAAGTAGTTTTTTGGGGAAACAATTTTAAAAATATGCCATTTTCTGACCATATTTTTGTACATATTATGGCTTTAGTTTGTAATTTCGAAACACCGTAGAACGAAAACCGTACGTGGATTGATAAGCGGGACTATTATATAAGCGACGATACTATACAACAATCTTTTAATGCGACTGGGGAAGGAATACCCCGGGGAAGGGGTTTTCCTTGGGGGCAAATGAGACAAAAAGGGGGCTAGGAAGAATTTTGGGGGGAACAATCTAAAAAAAATGTTGTTTTAGTGATTTTTAAGTCTTTTAAGAGGCTTTTCATTATTCAGACCCCGGAATTAAAACCGGACGCGGATTGATAAGCGGGACTATTATATAACAGACGGACGACGAAATAAAGAATATTATACTGCGACTGGGGAAGGAAATCCCGGGGAAGGGTCTTCCTTGGGGTAAATGAGAGAGAAAAAAAGGGGTGAAGAAGTTTTTTGGGGAAACAATTTTAAAAATATGCCGTTTTCTGACCATATGTTTGTACATATTATGACTTTAGTTTGTAATTTCGAACACCGTAGAATGAAAACCATACGTGGATTGATAAGCGGGACTATTATATAAGAGACGGACGACGAAATAAAGATTATTATACTGCGACTGGGGAAGGGAAACCCCGGGGAAGGGTCCTCCTTGGGGTAAATGAGAGAGAAAAAAGGGGTGAAGTAGTTTTTTGGGGAAACAATTTTAAAAATATGCCATTTTCTGACCATATTTTTGTACATATTATGGCTTTAGTTTGTAATTTCGAAACACCGTAGAACGAAAACCGTACGTGGATTGATAAGCGGGACTATTATATAAGCGACGATACTATACAACAATCTTTTAATGCGACTGGGGAAGGAATACCCCGGGGAAGGGGTTTTCCTTGGGGGCAAATGAGACAAAAAGGGGGCTAGGAAGAATTTTGGGGGGAACAATCTAAAAAAAATGTTGTTTTAGTGATTTTTAAGTCTTTTAAGAGGCTTTTCATTATTCAGACCCCGGAATTAAAACCGGACGCGGATTGATAAGCGGGACTATTATATAACAGACGGACGACGAAATAAAGAATATTATACTGCGACTGGGGAAGGAAATCCCGGGAAAGGGTCTTCCTTGGGGTAAATGAGAGAGAAAAAAAGGGGTGAAGAAGTTTTTTGGGGAAACAATTTTGAAAATATGCCGTTTTCTGACCATATGTTTGTACATATTATGGCTTTAGTTTGTAATTTCGAAACACCGTAGAATGAAAACCGTACGTGGATTGATAAGCGGGACTATTATATAAGAGACGGACGACGAAATAAAGATTATTATACTGCGACTGGGGAAGGGAAACCCCGGGGAAGGGTCCTCCTTGGGGTAAATGAGAGAGAAAAAAGGGGTGAAGTAGTTTTTTGGGGAAACAATTTTAAAAATATGCCATTTTCTGACTATATTTTTGTACATATTATGGCTTTAGTTTGTAATTTCGAAACACCGTAGAACGAAAACCGTACGTGGATTGATAAGCGGGACTATTATATAAGAGACGGACGACGAAATAAAGATTATTATACTGCGACTGGGGAAGGGAGACCCCGGGGAAGGGTCCTCCTTGGGGTAAATGAGAGAGAAAAAAGGGGTGAAGTAGTTTTTTGGGGAAACAATTTTAAAAATATGCCATTTTCTGACCATATTTTTGTACATATTATGGCTTTAGTTTGTAATTTCGAAACACCGTAGAACGAAAACCGTACGTGGATTGATAAGCGGGACTATTACCTAAGAGACGGACGACGAAATAAAGATTATAATACTGCGACTGCGACTGTCGACCTCGACTGTCGCTGACTGGATATAATATGATGGTATTTGTGTCGCGTTCGACTATGCCGAAAATCCATACCTGAAATATTGATATATAATTATTAATTGCAGTGCGTTCTAGCGAACGCACTGCTTTGTTTTCATAATGACTTTTTTTTTTTTTTTGTCTACTTCTGGTCACGCTAATTCGGTATGAAGGGAGCATGCCACACATTATCTCACATGTTTTCCTACAATCACTAACTGCTCGGTGTTGGGTGAATGTAAAATGGCGGTTTTTTGTCCAACCGGAAATGACATATGAGAGAAAAACCCATTTGATGTCTTTTACAATTTTTACCTCTGTTTTTCAACCGATTTTGATAGATTTTTTTTTGTTTATTTCATTATTCTAATGTCTACATATAGATTTCAACAAAAATGCAATTTTAGACATTCGTTGCTGACTTTTTGGGGCACTTTTTTTAACCGTTTTTTTGCAGTGCGTTCGATTCTCGAACGCACTGCATTGTTTTGCAATTGACTATTTTTTTTTTGCAGTGCGTTCGATAATCGAACGCACTGCATTGTTTTGCAAACGGCTATTTTTTTTTTTTTTTTTTCGAATTTTACACTCGCTATTTTAGTAAGAAGGCAACATGCCACATACAGATTTGTTCAGTTCCCTACGATAAATTGTTGACCATCAACTATTAAATATAAATTGGTGCCATTTTGACAAACCGGAAATGAGGTAGAACCAAAAACACGGTTTTGGTTTTTGGAATCTCACGTCTCTATTTTTCATCCGATTTTTATCAAACTGTTTTGAACTGTTTTCTATAACTGTGCGCTACTAAATAAAAGTTTTAAACTTCTCCAATTTTGACTTTTAGTTGACTATTTTCTTAATTTTAATTTTTGCGTTTTTTTCAACTTCTACAATTTTATTTCGTTCGATCTGCAAATTTGCAGGTGTATAGACATTTTGATTCTAAACAAAATTCAGTTTTCAAAATTTTGATACCACTTCCGGTTTTTACGTAATTAGCTTGTAAATTTAAAATGTCAACTTCCGGAAATTTGAAGATATTTCAAATTTGTTTTTTTCAATATGTTATAATTTGTTATAACAACAATTTTAAATAAAAAAATCCGACCCGGAAGTAAGAGATCATCCGCCATTTTGATATGAGTAACTTTTATAAAATTAAAAATGGGGCCTCGGGGTTATGAGCGGCATCCGTAACTTTAGTATTTTTGGAAACTACAATAGATTGCTAAAAAAGTCTAGGCACCGATTTTTGAATTTTGATTTCAATGTTTTTCTTATTTTAGTTTTGATTTTTTATGCAATTACTCAAACTTTCAAGGCTCATATCTTTTGACCTTGACCTTTGGTGACCTTGGTACCTGAACAAAAGTTATTGCCCTTGATAAAATCTATCCAATGATGTATTCATGTTTGTGATCCGATGTATACTTCCGGTTTTATAGACAATTGAAATTTGTGATTTTTTACTTTAAACAGCCCTGTCACGTGACCTAGCGTAAATACGTCAAAAATGATTTAACAATCATATTATGCGTAATTTGCTCTTTCTAATGATGTACGACAATATACACTTAAATTAAAATTGCACGATTTAAAATTTGAACATTTTGTGCAAATTTCCATTGTAACTGTGCGTGTTTTTTTCAAATTTTATTTCAATCGATCTGAAAATTTACAGATGGAAAGATATTTCAATTGCAATCCAAAATCTGTTTTCGAAAAATTGATATCACTTCCGGTTTTGCCAAAATTAGCTTGTAAATTTGAAATTTCAACTTCCGGAATTTTTAATATATTTGAAATTTGTTTTTTGCAATATTTAACATTATGGTATATCAACAATTTGAAATAAAAAAATTCAACCCGGAAGTTATAAATCGGCCGCCATATTGATATGACTAACTTTTGTAAAACTCAAAATGGGGCATCAGGGTTATGAGCGGAATTCGTAACTTTGACATTTTTGGAAACTACAGTCGATTGCATTCAAAGTATTGTTAATCGATTTTTGTTCTTCTGTTTTGCCTTTCTTGCATTTCCGTTTTATTTTTTTCAGTAATTACAAAAACTTTCAAGACTCATACCTCGTGACCTTGACCTTTGGTGACATTGTGACCTGAACAAAAGTTTTTGCCCTCGATGAGATCTATCCGACTATGTATTCATATTTGTTGTCCGATGTATACTTTCATTTTTGTAATCAATTCAAATTTGCGATTTTTGACTTTACCAGTAACAATAACATCCAAGGTTTCGCTAGTTACGGTAGCTTTCTTTGTCTAGAAATAATACCAATACAGACCATTTTAAAAACAGTTTTGATGTAATTCCAAAACTGTTACGCACTGCTCAGAACCATGCAGAGCCTATGGATCTAGTTTTTTTTTTTTTTCGAATTTTACACTCGCTATTTTAGTAAGAAAACAACATGCCACATACAGATTTGTTCAATTCCCTACGATAAAATGTTGACCATCAACTATTAAATATAAATTGGTGCCATTTTGACATACCGGAAATGAGGTAGAACAAAAAACACAGTTTTGGTTTTTGGAATCTCACAGCTCTATTTTTGATCCGATTTTTATCAAACTGTTTTCTATAACTGTGCGCTACTAAATAAAAGTTTTAAACTTCTCCAATTTTGACTTTTAGTTGACTATTTTCTTAATTTTAATTTTTTCGTTTTTTTCAACTTCTACAATTTTATTTCGTTCGATCTGCAAATTTGCAGGTGTATAGACATTTTGATTCTAAACAAAATGCAGTTTTCAAAATTTTGATACCACTTCCGGTTTTTACGTAATTAGCTTGTAAATTTAAAATGTCAACTTCCGGAAATTTGAAGATATTTCAATTTTTTTTTTTCAATGTGTTATAATTTGTTATAACAACAATTTGAAATAAAAAAATCCGACCCAGAAGTAAGAGATCATCCGCCATTTTGATATGAGTAACTTTTATAAAATTAAAAATGGGGCCTCAGGGTTATGAGCGGCATCCGTAACTTTAGTATTTTTGAAAACTACAATCGATTGTTAAAAAAGTCTAGCCGCCAATTTTTGAATTTTGATTTAAATTTTTTTTTTATTTTCGTTTTGATTTTTTATGCAATTACTAAAACTTTCAAGGCTCATATCTTTTGACCTTGACCTTTGGTGACCTTGGTACCTGAACAAAAGTTATTGCCCTTGATGAAATCTATCCAATGGTGTATTCATGCTATTGATCCGATGTATACTTCCGGTTTTATAGGCAATTGAAATTTGTGATTTTTGACTTTAAAGAGCCCTGTCACGTGACCTAGCGTAAATACGTCAAAAAAGATTTAACAATCATATTATGCGTAAATTGCTCTTTCCAATGATGTACGACAATATACACTTAAATTAAAATTGCACGATTTAAAATTTGAACATTTTGTGCAAATTTCCATTGTAACTGTGCGTGTTTTTTTCAAATTTTATTTCAATCGATCTGAAAATTTACAGATGGAAAGATATTTCGATTGCAATCCAAAATCTGTTTTCGAAAAATTGATACCACTTCCGGTTTTGACGTAATTAGCTTGTAAATTTTAAATTTCAACTTCCGGAATTTTGAATATATTTGAAATTTGTTTTTTGCAATATTTAACATTTTGGTATATCAACAATTTGAAATAAAAAAATTTAACCCGGAAGTTACAAATCGGCCGCCATATTGATATGACTAACTTTTGTAAAACTCAAAAATTGGGCCTCAGGGTTATGAGCGGAATTTGCAACTTTGATATTTTTGGAAACTACAGTCGATTGCATTCATAGCATTGTTAATCGATTTTTGATTTTCTGTTTTGCCTTTCTTGCAATTCTTTTTTATTTTTTTCAGTAATTACAAAAACTTTCAAGACTCATACCTCGTGACCTTGACCTTTGGTGACATTGTGACCTGAACAAAAGTTTTTGCTCTCGATGAGATCTATCCGACTATGTATTCATATTTGTTGTCCGATGTATACTTCCGGTTTTGTAAGCAATTAAAATTTGGGATTTTTGACTTTACAAGTAACATCCAAGGTTTCGCTAGTTGTAGTAGCCTTCTCTGTCTAGAAATAATACCAATACAGACCCTTTAAAAAATGGTTTTTAAGTAATTCCAAAACTGTTACGCACTGCTCAGAACCATGCAAAGCCTATGGATCTAGTTTTTTTTTTTTTTCGCTTTCTGGTCTCGCTATTTCGGCATGAAGGAAGCTTGTCACACTCAATCTGACACGATTTCCCACGATAAACTGCTGCTAGTTGTGGCTTAAATGTCAAATGACGTAGTTTTGTCCAACCGGAAATGAGGTATGACAAAACGTGTATTTTCGGTTTTTTATCATTTTTACTTACAATTTTCAACCGATTTTGATGGATATTTTTTTGTTTATTGCCGTTGTGTCTTTTCTACACGATAACCACTTACAAACTTACAGTTTTTTTACTTTTGACCCTAAATTTTGAAACTCTTTTTTTACGTTTTTTTGCAACTTCAACAGTTTTATTTCGATCGATATGAAAACTTCTAGGTATATAGACATTGTTATTGTAAACAAAAATGTGTTTTCAAAATTTTGATATCACTTCCGGTTTTGACGTCATTTGCTTGTAAACTTCAAATTTCAACTTCCGGAGTTTTGAAGATATTTGAAAATTTCTTTTTGCATTATGTTAGAAACTGTCATCATGAAAGATATTTATGATAAAATTTGACCCGGATGTAATATTTCAGGCGCCATGTTGTTGTGAGTAATTTTTATAAAACTCGAAATGGGGCCTCAGGGGATAATCGGATTTGCACAATTTTGGTGTCTATGAAATCCTTAGTCGATTGCCACCAACCTTATGACAGCGGATTTTTAAATTTCGATTTAGACTTTTTTCTATTTCCGGACAAAGAATTTTAGTAATGACCGAAACTTTCAAGGCTCATATCTAGTGACCTTGACCTTTGATGACCTTTTGACCTGTACAAAAGTTATTGCCCTTAACGAGATCTACCAAATGATATATTCATTTCCGATTTCTGATTTTAACTTCCGGTTTTATCGCCATTTGAAAATTGGAATTTTTAACTTTAAAGAGCTTTGTCACGTGACCTTATAAACATACGTCACAAATTTTTAGACATATTTACTATGCTTAATCTGCTCTTTCTAATGATATATAACACAAAATATTTGAATCAAAATTGCGCTTTTTAAAACTTGCAAATTTTGCGCCAATTTTCATTGTAACTGTGCGTGTTTTTTGGAAATTTGATTTCGATCGATCTGAAAACTTACAAGTAGATAAACAATTTGATATCACACCTCGAGAGAAACAGCTTTAGAAACTATATCTATTAACATGTGAGAGTCAGCGCTGTTGTATTACAACGTATTATTCCCTCAGCACATCATACGATTCATGGTCAGTAAACCAACATCTAGAAAGTTACAATTTACCATAGTGTTTCTTTTAACGCTTCTCACTGGTCAGAGTAGTATTTTAACAAACAGTATGGCCAACAAAATGATGACAGCCTATATGCCAATTTCGATTATGATGTTTGCCCATTTCCGGTAAAAGATATTCAGAAATGGCCAAAATTTTCAAAGCTCATTACACGTTACCTTGGATTTGGGTGACCTTATGACCTGAACAAAAGTTATTGCCCATGATGAGATCTACCCAACGGTGAATTCATTTTTGTTGTCCAATATTTACTTCTTGTCTTATAACCATTTGAAAATTGTCAGTTTGAACCTAATTCACGTACGTCACAAAAAATCGTCTTTTCTTATTATGCTTTATCTCCTCTTGATATATAATAGTAGATATTTTAATCATTTTTGTTTTTTTTTTTAATTTGGAAATTTTGTTCATTGTTCTAAAGTAACTGCGTAACTTTTTTGGCGCGAAAAAACACGTGGTTCCTAAATTGTGGATTTTTAAAGAGAGTCGACACATTCTTTTGAAGATTTAAAATGACATAAAATTCATAGAAAAAAAAGGATAAATTGGACCCGGAAGATATCATCCGATTTACATAATGTTGATGTCTATGGCATCTTCAATATATTACTAAGAAAATGGTGACAGCCGATTTCCTAATTTCAATTAAAAGGTTTGTCTATTTCCGGTTAAAGAAATTTAGCAATAGCAACCACTTTCAAAGCTCAAAACTCGTGACCTTGACGTTTGATGACCTTTTGATCTGAACCAAAGCTATAAAATCTATCAAATGATGTTTTACTTTGTGTTTTCCGATGTTTACTTCCGGTTTAATAGCTGATTGAAAATTGAGATTTTTAACTATAAAAAGCTCTGTCACATGACCTAATTTATATGCAGGACTAAAATGCAACCGTTCAAGGATGTTTAAATTGCGCACTGCTCAGTACCGTTATCACGGTTCTAGTTGCAGTGCGTTCTAGCGAACGCACTGCTTTGTTTTCATAATGACTTTTTTTTTTTTTTTGTCTACTTCTGGTCACGCTAATTCGGTATGAAGGGAGCATGTCACACCTTATCTCACATGTTTTCCTACAATATCTAACTGCTCGGTGTTGGGTGAATGTAAAATGGCGGTTTTTTGTCTAACCGGAAATGACATATGACAGAAAAACCCATTTTATGTTTTTTACTATTTTTACCTCTGTTTTTCAACCGATTTTGATGGAACTTTTTTTGTTTATTTCATTATTCTAATGTCTACATAATAGCTCTCAACATAAATGCACTTTTAGACATTCTCTGCTGACTTTTTGGAGCAATTTTTAAACGTTTTTATAACTTTTGCAATTTTATTTCGATCAATTTGAAAACTTACAGGTGTATAAACATTTTGATTTCTAACTAAATGGTATTTTCAAAATTTGTATATCACTTCCGGTTTTGACGTCATTCGCTTGTAAAGTTGAAATTTCAACTTCCGGAATAATTAAGATATTCCAAAAAATCTTCTTGAGATGTGCTAGAAATAACCGTTGACTAAAAATGAAATGAAAAAATCTGACCCAGATATTTCATATCAGTCGCCATCTTGAAATGACTGATTTTTCTTTAAATCGAAATTCAGAATCGGGGAATCATTCGATTTGAATAAAAATGATGTCTATGGAATCTACAGTCGATTGCTAACAAAACATGGGAAGCCGATTTTTGAATTTCGATTCAGAATTTTTTTTATTTCCGGTTTAGAATTTTCGGAAATAGTCAAAACTTTTAAGGCTCATATCTTGTGACCTTGACCTTGAGTGTCCTTGTGACCTGAACAAAAGTTGTTGCCCTTGACGAGTTCTATCCAATGGCATAATCATTTTAGATGCCCAATGTTTACTTCCGGTTTTATGGCCGTCAGAAAATTGCAATTTTTAACTTTAAACAGCCCTGTCACGTGACCTAATTCATGTACGTCACAAATTATCTTCTATTATTATCACGCTTTATCTCCTGTTTCCAAAAATGTATAACACTAGATATTTTGATCAAAATTGATTTTTGGAATTTTGTTCTGTTCTATAGTAACTCTGCGTGTTTTATTTGGCGGGAAAAAACACGTGTTATCTGAATTACGGATTTCATAAGATAGGTAACAATTTCTTAAGATATGGAAGAACATGACTTACAAAGAAACAAATATGATAAAATCGTAACCGGAAGTAACACGCTGACCACCATCTTGAAATGAACATGTTTTCTTTAAATCGAGGGAAGTGAACAGGGTATCATCTGATTTGTATAATATTGATGTCTAGGGCATTTTCAATCTATGGCCAACAAAATGATGACAGCCAATTTCTAATTTCGATTATGATGTTTGCCTATTTCCGGTAAAAAATATTCAGATATGGCCAAAATTCTCAAAGCTCATTACACGTTACCTTGGATTTGGATGACCTTATGACCTGAACAAAAGTAATTGCCCATGATGAGATCTACCCAACGGTGTATTCATTTTTGTTGTCCAATATTTACTTCCAGTTTTATAGCCATTTAAAAATTGTTAGTTTGAACTTTGAACAGCTCTGTCACGTGACGTCACGTCACAAAATATCTTCTTTTCTTATTACGCTTTATCTCCTCTTTCCAGTGATATATAACACTAAATATTTTGATCAAAATTGCTATTTGGAATTTTGATCTTTGTTCTATAGTAACTCTGTGTGTTTTTTTGGCGGGAAAAAACACGTGTTTTCTGAATTACGGATTTCATAAGATAGGTAACAATTTCTTCTTAAGATATGAAAGAACATGACTAACAAAGAAAAAAAATATGACAAAATCGTAACCGGAAGTAACACGTTGGCCACCATCTTGAAATGAACATGTTTTCTTTAAATCGACATCCGATTTATATAATTTTGATGTTTATGGCATTTTCAATCTATTGCCAACAAAATGAGGGCAGCTGATGTGCTGATTTCGATTATGGTGTTTGTCTATTTCCGGTATAAGATATTCAGCAATTATTGTAACACTTTTAAAGCTCATAACTTGTAACCTTGCCATTTGTTGACCTTATGATCCGAACAAAGGTGATTGCCCGAAATGAGATCTATCCAATGGTGAATTCATTTTTGTTGTCCAATATTTAGGCCTACTTCTTGTTTTATAGCCATTTGAAAATTGTCAGTTTGAACCTAATTCACGTACGTCACAACAAATCGTCTTTTCTTATTATGCTTTATCTCCTCTTGATATATAATAGTAGATATTTTAATCATTTTGCTTTTTTTTTAATTTGGAAATTTTGTTCATTGTTCTAAAGTAACTGCGTGGCTTTTTTGGCGTGAAAAAACACGTGGTTCCTTAATTGTTTATTTTTAAAGTGAGTCGACCCGGAAGTAACTAGTAGACCACCATCTTGAAATGGCCAACTTGTCTTTAAATCGATATAAGTGATCAGGATATCATCCGATTTACATAATGTTGATGTCTATGTCATCTTCAATATATTACTAACAAAATAGTGACAGCCGATTTCCTAATTTCGATTAAAAGTTTTGTCTATTTCCGGTTAAAGAAATAAAAAGCAATAGCAAACACTTTCAAAGCTCAAAACTCGTGACATTTACATTTGATGACCTTTTGATCTGAACCAAAGCTATTGCCCTCGATAAAATCTATCAAATGATGTTTTACTTTGTATTCTCCGATGTTTACTTCCGGTTTAATAGCCGATTGAAAATTGAGAATTTTAACTATAAACAGCTCTGTCACATGACCTAATTTATATGCAGGACTAAAATGCAACCGTTCAAGGATGTTTAAATTGCGCACTGCTCAGTACCGTTATCACGGTTCTAGTTTTTTTTTTCGAATTCTGGTCACGATCCCCAGCCAAAACTGCACATGCCACGCATAATCTGACATGATTTCCCACGATAAATATGTGCTCATTAGTGAATGAATATAAAATGACGCATTTTCACATAACCGGAAATGACGTATGAAAACCAATGTGTTTTAAGATTTTTGCCATTATCACCTCTTCTTTTCAACTGATTTTGATGAGATTTTTTTCGTTTATTTCATTTATCGATTTGCTTTCAGATAATAGTTTCTAAACATGCACTTTAAGAATTTTGTCGCTTACTTTTGGAGCACTTTTTTAGACAACTTTTTTAACTTTTGCAATTTTATTTTGAGCAATCTGAAAACTTACATGTTCATAGACATTTTGATTGCGAACAAAATGGTATTTTCAAAAATTTTATATCACTTCCGGTTTTGACGTCATTCGCTTGCAAAGTTGAAATTTTAACTTCCGGAATTATGAAAATATTCAAAAAAATCTTTTTGCAATGTGCTAGGAATAATCATTGACAAAATATGAAATGATAAAATCTGACCCAGATATTTCATATTAGCCGCCATCTTGAAATGACTGATTTTTCTTTAAATCGAAATTCAGAATCAGGGAATCATCCGATTTGAATAAAAATGATGTCTATAGAATCTTCAATCGATTGCTAACAAAACATGGGAAGCCGATTTTTAAATTTCGATTCAGATTTGTTTTTATTTCCGGTTAAAAATTTTCAGTAATAGTCAAAACCTTTAAGGCTCATATCTTGTAACCTTGGCCTTGAGTGACCTTGTGATCTGAACAAAAGTTGTTGCCCTTGACGAGATCTTTCCAATGATATAATCATTTTAGATGCCCAATGTTTACTTCCGGTTTTATGGCCGTCAGAAAATTGCAATTTTTGACTTTAAACAGCTCTGTCACGTGACCTAATTCATGTACGTCACAAATTATCTTCTATTATTATCACGCTTTATCTCCTGTTTCCAAAAATGTATAACACTAGATATTTCGATCAAAATTGCTTTTTCGAATTTTGTTCTTTGTTCTATAGTAACTCTGCGTGTTTTTTTGGCGGGAAAAAACACGTGTTATCTGAATTACGGATTCCATAAGATAGGTAACAATTTCTTCTGAAGATATGGAAGAACATGACTAACAAAGAAAAAAATATGATAAAATCGTAACCGGAAGTAACACGCTGGCCACCATCTTGAAATGAACATGTTTTCTTTAAATCGAGAGAAGTGAACAGGGTATCATCCGATTTGTATAATATTGATGTCTAGGGCATTTTCAATCTATGGCCAACAAAATGATTACAGCCAATTTGCTAATTTCGATTCTGATGTTTGCCTACTTCCGGTAAAAGATATTCAGAAATGGCCAACATTTTCAAAGCTCATTACACGTTGCCTTGGATTTGGGTGACCTTATGACCTGAACAAAAGCTATTGCCCATGATAAGATCTACCCAACGGTGTATTCATTTTTGTTGTCCAATATTTACTTCCGGTTTTATAGCCATTTAAAAATTGTTAGTTTGAACTTTGAACAGCTCTGCCACGTGACGTCACGTCACAAAATATCTTCTTTTCTTATTACGCTTTATCTCCTCTTTCCGGTGATATATAACACTAGATATTTTGATCAAAATTGCTATTTGGAATTTTGTTCTTTGTTCTATAGTAACTCTGCGTGTTTTTTTGGCGGGAAAAAAACACGTGTTATCTGAATTACGGATTTCATAAGATAGGTAACAATTTCTTCTTAAGATATGAAAGAACATGACTAACAAAGAAAACAATATGACAAAATCGTAACCGGAAGTAACACGTTGGCCACCATCTTGAAATGAACATGTTTTCTTTAAATCGACATCCGATTTATATAATTTTGATGTTTATGGCATTTTCAATCTATTGCCAACAAAATGAGGGCAGCTGAATTGCTAATTTCGATTATGGTGTTTGTCTATTTCCGGTATAAGATATTCAGCAATTATTGTAACACTTTTAAAGCTCATAACTTGTGACCTTGCCATTTGTTGACATTATGATCCGAACAAAAGTTATTGCCCGAAATGAGATCCATCCAATGGTGAATTCATTTTTGTTGTCCAATATTTACTTCTTGTTTTATAGCCATTTGAAAATTGTCAGTTTGAACCTAATTCACGTATGTCACAAAAAAATCGTCTTTTCTTATTATGCTTTATCTCCTCTTGATATATAATAGTAGATATTAGTAGTAGGAGATCAACCTATAGGTCCCGTGACCAAAGTCTGGGAACAAAGGTTTGAAAGTGTTTTTGTGTTCCCTGATGAATACCGAACAATTTTGACTTGGGCTGCCCCCTTGAAAATGTCAGGCATTTCCGGTAGGGGTCAACAAAGGTCAAATAGGGATCAAAATTCAAATATAGTCTCAGGGTGTCGATATGCATATCAAATTACTCGTAAAGTCATGAGGATTCAGAAAATATATAGTTTGTTATACCTCTGACCTTAAATAAGGGCGCTACGGTCAAAAACGTCCCAAGGTCAACGAACTTTTGACAGAGGTCAAATTTTAACATTGTCCGATTTGAATGATTTTAGTGTCTAATTATATGTTTTCTGACATGGCAAATTCAACTATCTCACTCTTGGATGGTTCTGGGTAAATTTTACTCTTATACAGACCCTCTCGGATGGTTATCAGTACTGTAGGCCTACACTAATACAAACCGACCCGGATGATCCTGGGTAAACTGTACACTAATACAAACCCGTTATCGGATGATTCTTGGTAAACTGTACACTTATACAAACCCGTTCTTGGATGATTCTTGGTAAAGTGTATACTAATACAAACCCGTTCTCGGATGGTTCTTTCATGGTATATTGCGTATAATGAAAACCCACTTAAAGAACGAACCCGCTCTCAGCGAATCAAATTTTCATGAATCAAAACACACTTTTGGACAGTTCTGGACGAACTTACATACTTCACTGCTTGGGTTATGGGTGGATGCAAAGGGGGTTATCTTTCTTAAAATTTTCTTAGAGTGCAACTCGTCAAAATCACTTGCTGTTGAAAAATTGTCTTTGGGTATACAGTGTCTCCAAACACTCTTCAAGCAGTTGGTGTTTTAAACGAGAATTTTGTTCGGAAAAGCATCAGATGCAAGGAATCAACCTTCATTTTGCTTAGTGGGAATCCCTGATATCTTCCTTCAGTGGCAAGCATTTGATGTTCAATGCCTTATTCTTTATAGGATTGGGGGTCTGTAAAAGAAAAATAATCAAAGAGAGTCGGTTGTATTGGTGTACAGTATATTAGTGTAGGCTACAGTTTACCAATAACCATCCAATAACGGGTCTGTATAGGTGTACAGTTTACCCAGAACCATCCAAGAGTGTGATAGTTGAATTTGTCATGTCAGAAAACATATAATTAGACACTAAAATCATTCAAATCGGACAATGTTAAAATTTGACCTCTGTCAAAAGTTCGTTGACCTTGGGACGTTTTTGACCGCAGCGCCCTTATTTAAGGTCAGAGGTATAACAAACTATATATTTTCTGAATCCTTATGACTTTACGAGTAATTTGATATGCATATCGACACCCTAAGACCATATTTGAATTTTAATCCCTATTTGACCTTTGTTGACCCCTACCGGAAATGGCTGACATTTTCAAGGGGGCAGCCCAAGTCAAAATTGTTCGGTATTCATCAGGGAACACAAAAACACTTTCAAACCTTTGTTCCCAGACTTTGGTCACGGGACCTATAGGTTGATCTCCTACTATAGGGTGTTTCTTAATTTTGAAAGTTGGAGTTAATCATCGACCAGGGTGTCAAAACGTTCCACTTATCAAAAAAACTACACTGGCAAATTCTTATTAAAAAAAAATTAATTTTACTACTTGCTCAAGAACATTGAAAAAATCAACTTATTTTATGTTGGTAAGGAATTATATTTGACGTTTTTGACATGATATAGTGTTACAATAGCTAAAAACCTGATATTGGAGAACCTTAGTGTCTCTTGGTTTTGAAAACTTGCAAAAACTTTCTAAAGTGGTCCTCAACCAATTGTACAAGAAATGTTTTTGTTCCTAATCTCTTGTATTGACGAGTTGAATGCATTAGTGTTACATCTCTCTCTGCAATATAATTCACAACCCTGAGAGCAGAGACTGATTCATTTTGTTTCAAAGAAAGTTTTTTTCCAGATCTATTTGAAGTGTTTCGAATGACTTTTATATATTGTTCCAATACTCGAGAAATTGAGCTAGGATGTCTACTAGCTGTTGAACTGGTTTCAGAGCATAGATCTGTGAAGAGAGTATTGGTGCCGGAACTTGATTATGTTCGTAAGAGTTGATCCAAGAAAGATCGCGGTCAACTACACAAGCTCCCTGTAGTTGTCTATAGGCTTGTCCATACATGTGTTAAGCACATCAATGGGTCTGTGTTTGCCCGAGCATCTCTTAAACGTACAAAAATATCCTTGTCAAACCGGCATCATCTAAAGAGAACACCTTTTAAGCACAATTTCAGATACATGGTGGCGATAGGTCAGAAGGGTCCTCTCAAAAGCAGACTCATCTCAAACATTCAAAACACTGCGCAAGCCAGTATTAGTTGACAGTAGTTAACAGGCTTGTAGGGGTACGCGCGCTGATTGGCTGAGAGGTATCACGTGACGTGATGCTAAAAATAGAAGTGGGAAATCCCCCTTGGGAAACCCCTGTGGGGAAATTCTGTGGGGAAATCCCATGGGAAATCCCTGTGGGAAACCCCTGAGGGATACCCCTGAGGGAAACCCCTGAGGGATACCCTTGTGGGAAACTCCAAGGGGAAATTCCAGGGGACGTAAGAAAAACGTTTGGGGAAACGTACACAAGACGTTTTTTGAATGAGAGCGAGAGAGAGAGAGAGAGATAGAATGGCACACGCGCGCGTGCTACTATCGTCTCCTAGTGAGAAATCACGTGATGCTGCAAGAGGCAATATAAGCAGGAAAGCGTTAAAGACACTTCAGTCAAAATGGAACGTTGTCAAGTTTGTAACTTGCCATTTGAATTCACTAAGTATAGAAATGGTAAAGATGCATATTTTCAATGTTACTATTGCAAGTCAATGTTGCGAAATACGTATTGGAAGACTGTTAAACATTTGAACGTGTGTCCCAAGATTCCGAAAGTGACGAAATTATGCCAAGGTCATTAATCACGGCTTCACGGCCAGGTCTCTCGCGAGAGAGACCGAAAATAACAATATAAATGGGGTCCTTCAACAAAAGAAAAAATCGATAAGCCAGTCAATAGAATAATATTGTGAATAGGCTCTTAAACGAACAAAAGAAATCTAGTCAATAAACGTTAGTCGTCTGCTAGTCGCGAGCCTCTGACAGGTTTTTTAAAAACAGATTATGTGTGGCTTTTTTTTTTTTTTAATCTCTCTCTGAGAGACCAAATATATTCATAATTGGCCCTTGTAAAAGGGCCGTGGATGAGGGGTGCGAGTCGGTTTAGAAAGCCAAACGGCGGCGGACTTTGTAACCCCGAAGGCGAATTTCTTCCAACACGGAAGGAGGGGGTACTTTTCTTTTCGGGGTAGTCCCCGTAGATTCCTCCAAGAGATAAATGTCATCGGGGGTAATGACGACCATTTTGCCTCGCCGTGTGTAAACTTTCAAATCTTGGGTTTCTACTTCGTCCATACGAATCACGACCATGCGTTCTTCAGCCATGTCTGGGGAAAATACCAAAACGTTTCGGACTTTTATAGAAAAGTTTTGAAACAAACAAAATCTCGGGCTGGGATTGGTTAAATAAAACAAACCACGTGGCATTTTAAGAGATTTTATTTCACTACATAAAGCAAACTACATAAATGTACTACAATAACATGAATACATGCATTTCTTTACAAGTCAGTTAAAAATAAGAAAAACAACAACAGCCTTGTGTTCCTGGGTCTTTGTCTTGCGGTAAATAAGGAAAATGGTCCCGAGTCCACGAGAGGACCAAGTGGTCGTTTTCCCGATACACCGAACCAAAAGCAAACAAAGCGTGGGGCGTGGGAACGTGGAAACGATGACAAAGGTAATACAAACAATAATGACCACACACGAAACTGTTTAATCCTTGAAGCCATCTGGGTTGATGAACGACGTTTTTATTTCGTACAAAACGTTGGAAATGAGTTCCATATATTTCAGGAGGACACCCATACGAGTCAAAAAATGAAACTTCGCCGGGGCGTTCACAGACAAACACCGTCCAATGTCTGCCTGGTTTCCGATCATCGTCTGTATTGACGACGTAAGCCATGGGGTACTGGTCAGGTCGAACATCTTCCAGTTGGTTACTCGCCAAAACTCCACCAAACAGAAACGAGGGTAAATGTCGTTCAAGGGGGTCATTCAGTTGATTCGTAGATAATGGTTCACCAATCCATGGTGACTTGCCGATTGTGATCAATTTCCAAGACATTGTCGTATTCGGCAAACAGAAGCAGACTTAGATGATCTGTGGGGGCAGTGCCAAATTTAAGTTCCAGTGACAAATTACCCGTGGTATTGGGATGAAAGTACGTGCCGTCAGCTCCGTGATCGTTGGTCAAATCGAAACAGTACAGCGTGTATCCTTTGATATAGTTGTTGAACGGAAAATCTAAATCTTCTTTGGTGTTAAGAATGCTGACGCGTTTCATCAAATCCAAATAAGGCGAAATACCCTGCTTGTTGCCAAAGTCCATTTCATATTCATCGACTACATCTCCGTTTTTGACCAATTTGAGACTTTCCAAACCGTAGTCCCCAAATTTAAAAGGATTCTTAGTAATGGCACCACTATAGGCCTGATTGCCCACTAATCCCACGACGAGACGTTTGGGTAGAATTTCGTTGATAAACAAATTATCCAAAACGTGAATCCTTCGGAGGTTCGGGATCACAACGTCTCTGACAACGACTCGATTCAAAGGGTATTTGGCCGGAGTTGACTGGAGTTGTTCGGCCAAACGCGTGTAGGTACTGGGTGACAGGGTCACAAAGGGAACTTCCAAGTAAGCTTTGACAAATTCTATTTTGTAATTGTCGTTATCGGACATCAGGAAAAACTTTGTAGATTGTTTTTCCAAGCTAATTCGAATATCAACACCGTCGATCAAATATCGATTTTGTAGACACATGTCGACGTGGAGGCGGGATTGCAATTCGAAAACTTGACTCTGGGAAATGATGCCGTGTCTCTGTTCCAAGCCTTTGTTCGGAGGGTGTACGACGCTGCCGGCTACTGTCCTGTCCTTAGCTTGAGTGCTGTCAAACTGAGCCGCCGTGTCTTTCTCCCACAAGACTTGTTTGGCCAAATGGTCCGTTTTAGCTCCTTTTCCAAAACTTAGCAAATTTTCTACATAGGCTCGATATGGATAATTAGGCAGGGAAGACGTGACCAGGGTTTTAGCATCTCTGCCCAATCTCAGCTTGACGTCTTTGAACAAAGAGTGAAACATGTTGTTCACGGGTCCCACCTGTTCGTTGTCACCTAAATTACTTCCGTCCCTCTTCACCACTTTCATAGCCAGATACAGCGACATGTTGGCCATGTCAATGTAATCGGTGCTGGCATTGGGAACCATGAATTCGATGGGCCCATCGTGATTCAAATCGGATGTCAGGGGATACTTTCGAACTTTGGTCACCTTCGTAACGGCCGTTTGAGTATCTGGAACGCTAAACAGTTGTTGAAGTTCATCTCGAGCGCAGGGACAGGAATCATGTCGCATGATTTGCGAAGCCACGATCAAAGATATCTGGACGACGTTTGGCAGGAGTCGAAACTATAAACGATCCTTTTCGCTTCTTCTTCTTTGACGCCCTGTTGGACAATGATCCCGCGGTCGACGATGTGGATCCTTTTATAGGTTGGAGCCGAGACACGACGTTGTTTAAGGCGTCCGAAAGGGTGTTTTTCATGGCTGGTTTGAACGTATTCGAAGCCATGTCTTTCCAGTTTTGTCGCCCTGAAATGACATCCATTAAACCTTCACCCACGCGAGGCAAGAGTGCCACTGCATTCTTTTTTAAGGCGTCTTTTCCCGCCGACCATAAGGTTTTTCCTAAAGATGTAACGTTGTTTTTGACTGCTGAGAGCAATCCGGAAAACCGCCCGGCTCCTCTCTGTCTCAAAACACCTCCTTTGTAAAAAACAATGGGGCGAATCATTGTAGACTTCGAAAATGTAGTTTGACGACGACCTTGCCTTGTATGAATGGTATGGCTTCACCCATGCCGTTCCTTATATAGATGGTGACAGCAGTCATTCGATCGTACTTGAGAGGAACGTAGTGAATCTTGGAAGAACGATGATAACAATGGTCACTTTGAATGACGTCCAACAGTGGAGAAACCATGTCTCCCACACGTTGGGGTTCTATGATGTCAGCATACAAGTAAAACAAATCAAAATGAGCCCGTAAATCGGGAATGTAGGTTGCTTCTAAACGATAACTCGCGTCGTTCCTCTTATGGCTCAGGGTCGACAGATGTATGTTCAACTCTTTTCCAGGCCATCCCAACATGGCCACTAGAGCCCCCTTGAGTTTGAGACTCGCGTTAGGCATGACATTGATGAAATGATGAGCCTCCAAAGAATTAAATCGGAAATAAACTCTCTTGCTCAGAGGATCTTGTTCGAAAATCATCAGGGGACCAGAGGCCTCTGCTTGTCTGAGAAGGAGTCGTCGAGCTTCGTGAGCTGCTTCCAATTTGCGCTCGTGTTCCGTCAATTCGGCACTATCTGGATCCTCTCGGGGTGGAACGTAGTCGATGTGTGCTCGAATGAGCGCCGACTGCCAAAGGGTGGCGATTCCTTCGTTGATGGTATTGAGCAGGTGGTCCACGGTCTTGTAATCGTTAGACTCTATGTGTGTTTCCATGATAGAGGATCCTGGCTTGACATCTTCTCCTTTGGTACAGTATGCGGGACTCGTCTCAGTAGTCGTACACGCGATACTCGTGAAGAGCGTCTTCATGTGTGGCCACGGTTCGATGCATAGATTCAGGGTATTGTGTCTATCGTCTACATTGTTCCATGCTTCGGGAAACACAGCCGTAGCCAAACCGACTTCCCATTCCCGATGATCAAATTCGAGGGGCGGATTAAGGTGCGTTCTGTAAGTGGACATGGTGTTTTCTTTATACAGGTCCATCGAACTGTCACTCGGCAACGTCAGATAAAACTGTTGAGCGTACATGGTTTTTGGTTTTCAACTTTGGAGAAGGCAACAAATAACCCAAAGTACTAGACAACAAAGCCGTCCACAAGGTGGTTTGCGATCCGTCAGGTTTCAAAGCCAACTGAGATAAAGAAATACCAGCTACGATGTACACTAAAATGACTTGACAGAAAAAGACGATTTCGGCTCGAGGAACTCTGCTGCCCAAAAATCGCCAATTGGAGCTGTGCGATGTCGTTGACGTCGCCTCGTCCTGCATGATGACTTATTTGCGTTTTCTCTTTCGGCTATTTATAGTATCGGCCAAGGACGATTTTGGAATCCAAGAGTCAAAACTTGGAGAATACCCTTGCCATCGGACCTTGATGTTTTTGCCTTTGGTTTCCAAGACTTTTTCAATGGGCCACACTTCGTCCTTTGATTCACGAACGGTCTGCAATTCCTCGGGGTAAAAAGACCCTTCCAAGGGTTCCCCGTTACCATCCACCAGTTTGTAACGCGACCCGACGTGTGGTCGAACCAAAAATGTTTCCAAAGTCCAATTGGGCCAATATCCCTTTTCAAAGGCCGATTGTTTAGCCAACGCCAAACGAACATTCGTGCCCGACGGAATCCTCTTCTTTTTGTCTTTTTGAAATCCTTTGGAAAGTTTCCACTCGTGCTCCGTTTTAACATCTTTAGGAGCCATTCCAATCGTGCGATGATGCGCCGAATTGTACGCTTTGACTAACGAAGGCAACACGTTAAGGTAACGTTGCGTTTGTTTGTGGGTAAAGTAACGCCACATCCGCTGTTTCAGCGTACGTTGAAAACGTTCCACCACGCTGGCCTTTGTTTCTACGTTGTGGGTGACGAAAAAATGTATACCCTGTTCTTTAAGATAGGCCTGAAACGGTTTGTTCAAAAATTCTTTTCCTTTGTCTGTTTGTAATCGCAAGGGTTTTCTTTTCTTGATTTTTTTAAATGCTTCCAACAAGGATTTTCCACTTTTGTTTTTCAAGGGAAAAACCCAAGCGTACTTAGAAAAAACGTCGATGACGCAGAGCAGAAACGTGTGACCATCGTTTTCTGAGGCAATGGCACTCACGTCGCTTAAATCTGCCTGCCATTGGTGATCTATGCCAGCTACAATTGTCGGACTGCGACGAAATTTCTTTTTCAGGGGTTTGTGCAACGTGTAGGCTCGTTGCTCGGCTAACCAGTCCTTAACGCGGGACAGTGACACACCCGTCGCTTTAGCCAAGCGCTGTGCACCACTGAATCCCGCGGGGTGCGAAGGGTCGTAATAAACTTTCGCTAGTTTTTTCATCATTGGTGTCTTCTCCATTGCCGCGCTTATTTATAGATTTTCCATTCTAAGCCATCGAGGTTTGATCGGTCTTTTCGAAATGGGGGTGCTTGGAAGAATTCTCGGTATTCTTGACTTTGAAGGAGCCGGCGGCAAAGACCGGGACATCCTGCTGGAGATATCGGGTGTAGAAACTGCTCTCCATCTGCTCTCATTTCCTATGGCCTCACGGGGTACGTTGGTGTTTTTCAAGCCAATCAAAACATCGTACCATCCCTGGGGAGCTTTGGGCATCGTCTTTCGTTCTCGAACTAAATCGTTGACGATGTCCAGCACGTTCGTCCCCGGCATAGGTTGCCCATCTTTGACGAGACGATTTTCATCGTCCCAAGACATATTCGTTTTGTCTTTCATATGTTTTAACAACAGTTTGGCCTTATGTCGGTACGTTTTTGGTACCGCATCGAGGATGGGTGTAGAGGTTGCTGACCCCGAGGCTTCCAATTCCTCTTGAACTACGGGTGACTGCCTTAAGGAGGGTTGACGGGGCTCTTCCATTTTCTTTTGCATCGTCTGATACCTTAAAAACAATTGACCATACCGCTGCATCTTTTCGTCTTCAGGCAAAGCGTCGTTTTTCAAAACGCTTTGCATGTCTCGACTGACGTCTTCGAGGTTGTGTTTGACCGGATCTCTGGCGTACATGGGCTCGTAAGGTTTGACCGTGAGGACTTCTGGTTGGTCTGCGGGCACCAGTCTCATTTTTCTGGCGTATTTCATATTCTTTAAAAAAACGTAACAAGCTTGGTACGAATCCTTTTCCTTGTTGTTGAAGCAATCGTCGTCGGGTCTTCCAGGGAGTTTTCGACGTGCCCAATTTTCTCAAAAGTGGAGCACGAATTCGAAGTGCTTTGATCTGTGACTTGGATAAGGGGACCGTGCCTCTAATGAGATTTCCTATACATTCACACACGCCGTCAATGATAGGCTTAGCTTCCAACACAGCCTTTCTGTCTTTGGGAGCAGTGTTGCACAAGTACCTTAACGTTTCCATGACTGAATTTGCGTCTCCCATGGGCCCCTTTTATAGTTTTTGCAACAAACCTCCCAACAACGGTGCGGCCAAGGATGCGATTAGGGCCCCAATAAAACCACCACGTTGGTTCAAAATACGTTTTTTGGTTCGTTCGTCAATGTGTGGGTCTGCAATCTTGCGCAGCGTCGTTTGATGCTCTTTCAGCAGTCGTTTTTGTTTCGGAGTTAATCCTCCTCTTCCCGTTTGTTGACGTCTTTGACGAGGAGGCATGCCCGTACGTTTGAATTTCTCTTTTTCCAGACGTTCTTTCCAGCGGAGAAGAATTCGAATCAAAATTTCGCCAAAGAAACCACGTCCCCCGGGCTTCATGACGACTTCCATTTTCTGCGGAACAGACAAAGTTCGATCCATCAAACTCGTCAACTCGTTTCTGTTCCTTTCCACCCATTTTTCGTGCTGCTTGTGTAAGGGCTTAATGTTTCCGTCCAATAAATGTTTAGAGGCCATCTGAAACCATTTCAGTGAACCTAAACGAGCGGTACCCACATTTTTCAACAATTCGTTGTAGGCCATGTGGGGTGTCAGTCCCTTCAATTGCTTAATAAAAGCGTTAAGTTGTTTCAAAGGAGGTTTTCGCTTACGAGGCGGAGTTGAGGGCAACGGTGACATTGGGGGTCGAGGTGGTGTCATCGACGGTAACTTCCTTTTCACTCCAGGCATGGTTGGTCTAGTGGGAACTCTGGACGTGGGGTCTCGTAAGTCCGGGGCGAGAGGAAAGACGGCTCTGGGTAACCCCGGAGGAGGAACGGATCGTTTCGTGTGCTTGGTACGGGCCATTATGATGCAGATTCGTTCCAGAGGATCCCTTTTTATACTTTTGAGACATACGCAAATCCCTCTTCGCCCAAAAGATGCGTTCGCAATCGAAGTTCTTCTGGGGTGTCCGCTTTCAGATCGACCAACAGATATCCTCTGGCTTCTTTCGTAGCATCCTCGTAAGCCTCTTGCATGAATTTTGAGCGCCCTGGATACATTTGACGAGCTAATACGCCAATTTGAGACGTGTCTCGGGGATTCTTAAACAGGACGAGATAATGGGCATTCAAACTAATGGTTCTTTGCTGTTTGTCAAATAAATTTTGCACGATGTAAATCAGGCTAACATCGCGGTGATGACTTTTCTTGGTAAACCAATCTTCGAGCGTTGGAATGTCGACCCCCATTAAGTCATCAATCACTAAAATTTGGGGACCGACTACTTGTGACATGACATCATCAATGTGTTCCAATCCTTTGACGTACGTGAGAGGAAAGGACTCGTAGGACGTTTGCCATTCGCTGTAGGCCCATACGATTCGTATTGGGGGTGGATTGAACAGTTGTGCAGAGATCAGTTTCTGCGTAAACATTGTTTTCCCGACCCCCGTTGGGCCAGCAATAAGCATGGTAAAAGGATGTTTCAAGGACACATCATACTCTAGACTCATGGTGACGATTGACAGAGGACCGTCCCAACCCATATTTATAGGCAACAAAAAAGAAATACAACAATATTTTCAAACATTTTATTTGTGCATGTGGTATTTTTGTATGAACAATTTCACTTGATCTGCAAATATTTCCTTGAAGCCTTTACTGTTGTCGACTTCAATTTCTTCCATCACCGTGCCATAGTCGTCTAGACGATATATCGAAAGATAGACACCCATACTGCAAGGTACGTCGTAACGGTGTTTTCGACCGGCAGCCTGGCAAGACTGAATATCTGGAAAGACCTTTGGGTTGGCAGCGATGATCAATGTTTCTCCCTTCAATTTTCCTTTAATTTCGTACTTGTAACCGGCCTTGGATTGATCCCCTTTGACCATTTTAAGGTAGGGACAATCTGGTGAAAAGCGACGATGTTCGGTCCACGGACAATCCGTGCTTTCCCATTCTTTCAAAATGACATCACAGGCCACACATCTGACTAGATCCCGCACCTGTGTGTATATCAAACCGCATTCAGCCAAATCTTTTTCTGTGGGCTTGTCGTGCGGCCAATTCACGTACGAATTTAGTCTATTTTCAAACCACAGCATTTTATCCATTATTCCCAAAGCTGTCTTGGTCTTAGCTTTCACCGTACGAAAGAACCGCTTGTCCGTCTTGGTATGCTGTTCTGGCTCAACTGTGGGTTCAAAATAAGGTCCAGGTTCGACGTAGACAGGCTCGGGTTCTCCTATGATGCGCTGCAGCTCATAACCGGAATGCATTATGCGAATGTGACTCGCGAAGTATTCTTTTTATAGAGGGGGATTGGTCATGCCTGGTGACCAATTCATGGGAAAGGGACCCATACTTTCCCTAGTAAACACAATAGACGACTCGAATAGAAAGTTTTAACATTTTTTATATACAGAAAAAAAAATCTACAATACAAAAACTACAATACTACAATATAAAAAGTACAATACATTAAACGAGAGGTAAAATATTTCTCAGTTTCAGGCTGGGATATTCAGTCCGCATCAAGTAGTACTTCATCCAAGACGAATGCCTCAACGCTTTCGGAATCCAATAGACGGAGCCAAGAATCATCTGCATGGAATCTCCGGGATGATAATCTTCGATGGAGCAAAAGTTGATCACCACTGGCATCCATTCGTCGGCAGTCCATTGCGGAACGGATACGATGTCCGTCATTCCTCTGGGGCCCACACTTTTGATCAAGGCCCTGGCTAAACTTTCAGACTCTTCTTTTTCCAGGCGTAAACACGGCACCTCGTCCTCGGGTTTAGACGTAGAAGTTGGGGTCAAAGTCAACTCGAGTGATTTGGCAGTCTTCTTCTTCTTCTTTTTCTTTCCCTCTTCGGCACATTTCAAAGACTTCTCCGCACCAATACCAGTATCGACAGTTTCGGTTGTTTCCTCTGGGCTCACTGATGTTGTTATCAAACAGCCGCCTAGAAAGGTCTTCGATTCCGTTGGCACATTCTGTAGCGGCTGTGCATTCAAACACTCCGTGTCCCATGATTCCACAGTTGAGGCACTTGTGATTGAATTCGTTGGGTCTCTTGATGCCATACTTTTTGGGTTCGACTGTTTTCTGCTCCTCTTCTTTTTTCTCTCGGGGTTCTCGTTTGGTACATTGAGGTGCCCAATGTCCCGTTTCTTTGCAGAGGTAGCAGGCACCGTATCCTCCATAACTGGCTGAATATTTTCCTTGTTGTCGTTCGGGGCAATTTCTATACCAGTGTCCATTTTTGCTGCAGTGGAAACAAGTCTTATCCCTATCCAAATACAGAATGAATGTTTGTCGAGAATCTGCGTCTTTTTATTCCGTTCTGCTCGATTCTGATTGGCTCTTGGTTTTCTTCTCTCCTATTGGTCGTTTCGCGTAATCAAGACGAGTCCAATTCCTCTCTGTACTGTCCAATGTGTTTTTAACAGACGCACTGCATCGTTGTACCAACGATCTTCACTCTCCCATTGGGTCACGCGGCTTTCAGGGTCGGGTACGAAACTACCAATGGTTTTCAGTATGTCCTCTTTCGTTGGTTTCAGCTCGTGCCACGCAAAGTCGTCCACCGGATGTGACGTGGTACCCGTCACTGGATTTACACCGAGGCCCAAACAGGAATGGTATTTTTGAGAGGGATGATCGTGGAGACAGCCAATGCATTGCTCTTTCTGTTGGTCTTCTATATGGGGTAGATAATCCTTGTCCACTCTGTGCCTCAACCACCTTTCTCTGACTTTTTCCTCAATATCCATAAGGGTAGGTATTGATGGGTTCATTCTGATCGTTAAAATGTATGAAACGTTTGGTATAAACAACTTTATACTTTTTGTCTTCCGACCGCGTGCAAAGTCGGCGATCACGTGTTCTCGTAATTTTGAAGGGATTGGTGACGACCAAAGGAATATTCTGATGTACATTTTCCACCATGCCTTTCACCGAGTCGAAATTTAAGTCTTTGGAACCTCTGTAGTTGAGTGTAAACCCCCGCACCTTGCACACGGTTTGGCCGTTAGACAGTTTGTAGGCATAATTCTTGGCCCCACCACTGACGAATTCGGTGATGGTTACATTCTCCTCCAACTCATCCTTCCACTCTCCCAAACTGTTGCCTCGTGATGGATTCCACAGGTCTGGATGGTGCACATAGATGACGCTGTCAGTGTCAAAATAGCAGACACGTTCACCTAAGGGTTCCAACACGGAATAGAGCTTGAGGCGAGCCTGCGCCGTGACGAAAGCGGCAATGACGACATTGGTGATGGGAGAAGGCTGCACGTGTTCTTCTAATTTTAATCGTTCCACCATCACCATGTTATCATTGACCAACTGGACATCTTTGATAGCTTGAGTTACATCCGTCAGCAGTTCAAAATATCTTGCTGGTTCTGTGATATATTCGGTTTGACTAAAGTTGTCGCGTTGCCCAAACTTTCCCCATAAAATATTTAACTTTAGCTTGCTGCAGCTGCGAATACCGTTATTGTACACCACGTTGGCAGGTTCTAGTCGAATACCTTCTTTTTGGTAGACTTCTGCAATAAACTGGGTTTTATCCTCGTCAGTTTGACATTCGGGAGGGTAGCCACTGCTTTCCATTTTGGTTTTCAAGTAATGGTCAATATAACCCGTAAACAACCCTCCCGTTTTGGTTTGACTGTCGTACTGGCTCCATTTCTCCTCGGCCCAATGCCACACTTCGAAAATTTTAACGATGGTATACCCCAGAGAAGCGGCTTTCTTCAATTCGAGGGACACGTAGGTGCCGACCCAGGCTCTTTCGTCGTCGGAATGGGGACATGGCACGTATTCCGCAATCTCAGAATCCTGCATATACTCCATTATACAGGAACGACAGAGCGGAAACGTGGTTTTGTTGTTCCATCTAAACGGCAGAACGGGGTGAAAGAGTTTTCTCGGTGGCACGACTTTACATTGAATTAACCCCTCGTATTGTTGCCAGTTGTTTTGGTCGGGTTGCGTGATAATCTCGGGTTCTTCAATAGGAAATTGTCCGTATTTACAAATGTATGGGTACAAGGATACCACATCCAAGTATCGGATTTCTTCGTTTTCTTTTGGTACGGCCATCAGTTGGATGGCATTGGTCCTTCCGCCGAAAAAAGCGTCTCGGGGAAAGAGTGGTTCGGGATGTGGCCAACCATTGATTTCCAAAGCGTGAAAAAATTCCTCCATGTCTTCATTGGTCCGTCTCTGTGATTCAACTTGGCACTCCCAAACGGTCACGAGGTCTTCCAGACCGAACTTGGCATCGAGGCGTTGCATGGTTTGAGCATACAGTTCTCTCATGGTTCGTAAGGGGTCGTAAGGGTGGAAATGTTTGACGTCTTGAACGGGTCCAGGATAGCACGTGGGACAACCGTGGAAAGCGCAACAAAAAAATTCGTAGGCGACGTTGTTGTCCCTATCATAACCATCCAAACTGTAGGGTCCTACTTTTGTTTCTCCTCCATTGCCTGCGTGTCTGATGTTGGGTGTGGGCGTTCCGTCCCGAAATGCGGCCAAAATTCGAGTATGTTGTTCCCATTCTAACCATCTCAATGCTTTGTTGGACTGCTGTCGGGGTTGGAATCGCCGCCAATCTGTGCCCATTCCGGAATTCTGCATCAATGCCCTGGGGATGATGGAAATAGTATCCAGAGGCAAATAATGCGTTCGGTACACTCGATTACATGCAGATGCCAATGTCATGCTCGAGGCTAGTGGATCGATTCCGGTGTCGTTTAGGAAGATGCGACGAAATTCTCCACAGCTTCTTCTCAAAATATCGACGTCACTCTGGCAATAGGCTAGAATTTCCTGTCTGAAATCAAACGTGCTGTCTTTTCGTTCTTCGTACCATTTTAAAAACTTTTCCCTCTCTTTGACGCTCATCCCATCAGGATCGTAGTGTTTTTGATCAGGATACTTTCCGACAAAGTGGCTGTTTTCTGGCGTATTGAAAAAATGCGGAAAATAACCCTTCTTCATTTCCGTGAGACCAAATGTTGCCGGCATGTTCCGAAGCGGCATCGGTAAAAAGTTTAAAGAATCCACAAACTTGAGACATCCCATGGATAAAGTCATTACTTTACCACCAGTCATGATTACTTCCGGGGCGGCAACGGCGTGTTTGTGAATGGTCTGCATCATCAAAATTCCATCATTGTTTTGAGTTTTTGATGTTGCCGTTTGTGGTTCCTCCCTCCACCATTCGACGGCCAGCCAGACGAATAAACCAACGACCCACTTGGTCTAGCGTATCGGGTCCCTTTATCACGACTTCTTTTTGTTGGTTCCAATACGAATCGCAGTATGGACAGGGATCTTTGCTTTGAATGCAGAAATGGCAACAGAGCTGCAAAACACACAAGTTGGGTATGTGGTCTCCTGAATCCTGCTGACATTCAAAGTCGAAAAAGATAAAACGCGTCAGATCTTTACGTTGCAGTGCTGTTATTTGATCTTCTTTGTTTCCATTGACATCGATCGGACATTTTGCTTTCTGAATATAACACCACCGATCGGCCTTGGTGTGAAAAACACCGCAAACTTTGCAATGGTATTCTCCGCAGATGTGCTGGTCCAATGTCCTGTGCATTTTGATCGTGTCCCATTCTTTTCCGCATTTCACACATTTTTTCCAACGTTCACAGACGGAAACTGTACTTCGTGGGGTCTTGTGTCGATCGAAACATACTTGGTTGTTAAACAGGCGATGGCAATCCGGACACACCTGCGAAAAGTCCCCAGGGGCGCATGCGGGTCCAGACTGACGGCAATGTTGGCACATCACGTGACACTTGTGGTCACTGGGGTCGTTGTATCCTACTTGGCATGTCTCACAGAAATAAGAACGTTCAACGAAAGCAACCATTTTGGTAATGACGTCATAGTGTTTGGCATGCTGATACAAATTCAGATGTTTCGGTTTTCCTTCCACATACTTGTTGGATCTGTAAGCCGCTTTGCCGAAAAGTTGTCGAGAATAAACATTCAGTTGGTATCCTTCTTTGCCTAAGGCTTTGCCACACAATTCCCAATCTGCCTGTCCCCGACAGCTTTCCATCGATCCGCCCACTTTTTCAATCAATCGATGTGCCTTTCTTGTTTGGTAACTGTTGGGGCCGGTTCGTCTCAATTTTTCACGTTCAACCTCCCATTCTTTTGTGTCTTGTTTTATGGCATAATGCTTGGCCACGACTAGGGCGCGCTGAAAACACAAATCGTCTTTGTTTTTGATGGTTACCAGGCATCGTTTCTTCTTCAAATATTCTTCAAAACTTCCGACATTGCCTTTTTTCACATTGGTGCCCCCAGACCCTTCGCCATTTGGGGGTGAGACGTGACATACTTCTAAAGACATGCGTTGATCGAGTCTGAACTCCTCGTTCGATTGCAGAATATTGGCAATTTTATTCAACAGTTGCAGCGCTGAAACGTCTTTATATTGTTTAAAGGGTATGAAAGCTGGTGATTTCATACCCGGATGGTTTACCATTATCCGCATGTAATCCGTTGGAATGCATTCTATCAGATCGGCAATTTCTTCAATCATCTTTTTGAAAGTATAAAATAGCTGTCTTGGCACATCTTGGGGTAATATTCTTGACCAGTCTTGGTGAAAATCTACCGTCACATAAACATTCTCCGTACGAAACAAACGACTCTTGGCACGTCTAGAAATCCTTAAGGTATAATGGTCCGACATCCTGCTAGCTATCCTGATTCCTGAATGAATCAATCGATTTCCCAAGCGGGTTTTATGCCGTGGCCAAAGGTCACGTGACGTTTTATTTGGAAACGTTACAAGTCCTACAGTCAAACATTAGTATGTCGATAAAAACTCGATAAAAACATACGTTAGACAAAAAGCAGACGTGACATTCGCTCTATGGTAGTTAGTTGTGTCACACCTGTCGTTAGCAGACGAATTTTCTCTGCACTCTAGTAGTTAACTTTCTTTAGCATACGACATCTGGCGTGTCACGTGGTGTTTAATTTGAAAACATTGCAAAACGTTTGTCCAACGTTACAAAATAGGATATAAATGTATTTCTTAGGTCAGTTCTACGTTGATAAAAAAAAAAAATCGATAGAAACATACGGTAGAAAAAAAAAAGCAGACGATGTGACATTTACTCTATGTTAGCCTCTTTGTTCTCACACCTGTCGTTAGCAGACGAATTTTTGTTGTCTTCACTCTACTAGTTAGTTTTGTTTAGCAGACGAATTTTTGTTGTCTCTCACTCTCTCTCTCTCTCTCTCTCTCTCATTCAAAAAACGTCTTGTGTACGTTTCCCCAAACGTTTTTCTTACGTCCCACGGAATTTCCCCTTGGAGTTTCCCGCAGGGGTTTCCCACAGGGGTTTCCCTCAGGGGTATCCCTCAGGGGTTTCCCACAGGGGTTTCCCATGGGATTTCCCCACAGAATTTCCCCACAGGGGTTTCCCCAAGGAGGATTTCCCACTTCTATTTTTAGCATCACGTCACGTGATACCTCTCAGCCAATCAGCGCGCGTACCCCTACAAGCCTGTTAACTACTTTGACGTAGAAAAGTTCGAAGCCGAAAAGTTGATCTGCGACCTTCCATGCCATGCTCGCTTCTGCTTCCACATTCCAGAATCCAGTTTTGGTACATCTGTTACCACTTTTCATTATGAAATATTAACTGTGACATTTATTGATTAACTTCCTCAGATGAAAAGTTCATTAGCTACTAACAGTGCATTGTCAACGTGTTTGTATGGATTTCATAGGATCGTAAATGTTTGGGTTTTATTATTGAAGAACGATTAAAACGACAGATACTAATGTTACTTGCAATCTAGCATTATCTTGCCGTTCCAGCGAAAGGTTGATGCAAGACTCAAATAACTTCTTGATTTCTTCAACGGCCTTTTTATGATATTTTCTCAGAGCTCTATGGATAGCAGCATGGCTGATTATCAGATTAGTTGAAAATATGGGCGGCTGCTCTGCTAGTGGTATTGGTACAATCAAGTCTTGCGGCAACTTCTGCTTATCGCGGATGCTGACCCTTCCGATATTCTTCTTCAGACTTTGCCATTCGCTGTTCTACATCGGAAATTTCAGTCCATGTAGCTATACCTGTGTCCCAAATAAACCAAGCCATGTTCTTCATGTTAAATCCATTTTAAATATAAAAATCGAAAATCACTTAAAAGGCTTCTCCACGAGAAAGAAAGTTTGGAAGGATAAAATGTCTCAATTATTTTACGAATCAACCAAATTCTGGTTTCAAGATGTTGAGATTGTCACAGTGTATGTAAACAAGTGAGCTGACAGACTTTTCACAGAAAAAATAAGCAGAAAGTGAAGCTAGCTTCTGAACCTGACACACGTATATTTGACTCATAAAACGAAAAGTTCAGGTGGCTTGAGCAAGTTCTTAACTTTACCCAAACTTTATGAAATTTTGCCTAAGAGGTTTTCTCAGCAAATGGAACAAAATTTTGACCTGGTCGATGTATTCGGTCGCAAACGAAAATTTCCCATAGTGACTAGAAACACCCTAGTGTAGGTGAACTTCGGGCACGTTTAGGGGTTTGGTTCACTACAGTTGCGACTCTAGTAGGTACAGGTGTATTCAGGTCAACATCCATTGCAGTTGGTATAGATATGGTGACTCTGGCCTTGGTACTGTTTATCTTAAGGTAAAATTGGGTAATCAACAGTTTCTAAATTTGAGTTACAAAAATCACACAGATTTGAATTAACTAATTTCATTTTAAATAGTTTAGTATTTGTAAAAACAATCTGATGCAGGTATTTAAACATAAAGGAGCGTTGTTTTGAAATAATACATGTTTTATTTATATTTTTAAAAAGTTGTTTTACATTATTTTCTGAAATAATAATATCCAATGTCTTTTCCCATTTCATTAAACAGTGCGAATCTTCACGGTTTGTTTTAAGTAATTTACCATAAATGATTTTTGACGTAATATTTTTCAAATTGAAGTTATAAATATTGATTAAATTTGTGTCTAAAATTTGACGTATCGGTATTGTTTCCTTTTTGGATTTTCAAACAATTTTTTGCACATTTGATGTATTTTTTTAGTTTCATATTAAAATTATAGTTTTTGTTTTCAGTATTATTCAGGTCACTAACTGTCAGTATGTTATTATTTATAAAGTAATCATCAAATAGGTATTTTCCATTAAATTTAAAATTTATATTATTCCAAATAATTTTTTTGTCCATATGTGTCAGGTTGTCAATAAATTTTGTGTAAATCTCGTACCAGTTTTCATATAATTTAGAATAGAAAGGAATTGAAATTTTTATATTTTTTGGACAATTACATATTGGAAGTATCAATTGCTTTGAAGTTTCATAATTATTCATTATATATCGGTACGGTATTAACCAAGTATCTTTAGTCGAAAAGAAAATCTTTTTAATCCAAAAAATAGATGAGCATTTCAGTTGAAGTTTCAAATTTATCATTCTCAGTCCGCCATTTTCATAATCCTGAGTAATTAGATTTCTTTTTATTTTATCAGGTCCGTTCCATAAAAATTTATAAAGAATTGAAACAATGTTGTTAACGAAGTTGTCAGAATAGTATAAAACTGAAGCTGGATATAATATTTTTGGTAACACAAAAGTCTTTATGATTTGAATTCTACCTATTAAACTTAAGTTATGACGTTTCCACACATGCAGAATTTTTTCAACCTCCGGAATTAAGTTCAAAAAGTTTTCACTTTGCACCAAATCTGCATTTAAGGAGAAAACAATACCTAAAATTTTGATTGAGTTTTCACACATATTAATTCCTAAGTGAGATAGTTTTGCAAATTCGGTTTTTGAAATATTAAGGTTCAAGGCCTCTGTTTTTTGGACGTTTATTGTTAAGCCGGATACCTGACTAAAAAGTTTAAGTATTTCAAACAAGTGTCTAGCTGATTCATAATCTCAGTTATATCATCTGCAAATGCGATCAGTTTAATCTGAGATTTTCCAAATTCTATACCTTTTATATTGTCGTTGTTTCGTATAGATTGTAACAAAATTTCGATTACAAGATTAAACAGGTTAGATGACATAGGGTCTCCTTGGCGTACACCTCTATTAACATTAAAAGACTTAGTTGTGTAGCCATTGTTAATAACACAGCAAGTGATATCTGAATAGAGCACTTTGATCCATCTAATAAAATTTTTTCCGAAACCAAATTTTTCCAGAGTTTTGAAGAGGAATTGATGCTCAATGCTGTCAAAGGCCTTACAGAAATCAATTGCCAAAAGAAAACCAGAAACTCGTTTTTGTTTTGCTAAATCAAAAGTATCGCTTATAATTCGTGTGTTTTCTTGAATATGCCTACCGGGAATAAAGGCTGTTTGGTTTGGGTGCAGAAGATGGTGCAGAAAGGGCTTTAATCTGTTTGAAAGTACTTTACTTAGGATCTTGACATCAACATTAATAAGTGTTTTCGGTCTCCAATTGGATAATAGCGATCGGTCTTTATTTCCTTTTGGAATAAGTTTGATTACAGATTGTCTTTGAGTATCTGATAATTTTTTATTTTCAAAACTGTAATTGTAGGAATCAATGAGAAAGGTATAAATATATGGCCAGAAAGTTTTGTAAAATTCTATGGTCAGTCCATCATTGCCTGGTGTTTTGTTCAATTTAAAACATTGAATGGAATCATAAATCTCGAAAAAATCTACTTTATATTCAAAAATATGTTTTAGATTTTGTTCTATCTGATTAACGCTTATATTATCTATAATTGAAGGATTATCATGGCCATTGTTATAAACATTTGAAGAGTATAAATTTTTGTAGAAAATATATATTTCATTCTGTATTAATGACTGATCAAAAATGACATTACTGTCTCTGGTTATCAATTTCTTTACTGTAGTTTTGGTTTTATTTTGTCTTTCTAGATTTAAAAATAACTTTGTTGATTTTTCCCCTTCTTGGTAAAATTTAACTTTCGACCTTAAAATTACACCTTGTATTTCTATTTCATATATGTCATTCAGCCTATATTTTATAATATTAAGTTGGTTCATTTGTTCATCTATTAATTTTTCTGAATCTGTGTTTGATATCTTATTTTCAATGTTTTTCATCTCAGCAGTTAATTTCTCCTTCAATTCTCTTCTAATTTTTTGCTTAGTTTTTGAATATTTTATAGTGGTTTTTCTAATGTTATATTTAATAAAATCCCACAAACCATTGTAATCTGAAGATTCAAAGTATTCCTGTTTCCATATATTTAAATTATTTATGATTAATTGTTTATAATTATTGTCTTTTGTTAAAAGTGAATTGAAAATCAACAAATTGAACACCTATTTATCTTCTGTGAACAATCACAAAAATTATGGGGTATAGTTGATAAGATTATAAATATGAACAATATTGAACTTCAACTTAATACAACTATCAAACATTTAGGTATTTATGACGATAAAATTATCAGCACTATAGAGGAATCCCTATTTAATTTTATCAATCATTTAATTCTATTGACAAAAGTCTATATTTTTAACTCAAAAATTAATAATACATTTCCATGTGTGAGATCTTTTAAAAACTTTATACAAGAAACAGCTAACCTTGAACAAAAAATTGACAGTGAAATAAATGTATATGGGGAAAAGTGGAAACATCTGCCAGATCTATCTACCAACTTACTTTGACGGACATAAAATGATTTATTTATTGATAGCAATTTATGTCCTTTGGGTAGTATTTATTTATCTTATTCTCTGGGGTTCTTCTTTCTTCTTCTTTACTCTCTTTCTTGACCTTCCTTGCTATCCCTTCTTACAAACTTAAACAAGCTTATCTTTATACTTATATTGATTATGTATATTGTATTATGTATATAATTCATTAAAAAAAAAAAAAAAAAAAAAAAAAAATTGGGTAATCACAGATTGGGTAAGACGTTTCCCATAGGAGCGACGGGCCCAGGATAGGGCATGGGATATAATGCGGTCGACGGCAGGTGGTGTTAATGACTTGGAACGGATAGTGGTTAACTTCTCTTCAAGGGTGGAATTGTAGTGGTCGATCAGGGCCTGCGTTACCTTCGAGAGCCATGTCCGATTGAGGGATCTAATATTCGCATCTACAGCCGGCGATTTCATTGCTGGAATTTTATTAGGGATGAACCACTCCTTTGTAGGATTCTTATGGATCTTAGGCAAAGTGTATAAATGTCTCTCACGACAATCGGGTTTGGCAGACAGATAGTCATATTGTTTCTGTTTGAGATAACTGTCTTTGACTAAATTTCCAAGAATATTGTTAATCATATTGGAAGTTTCCGTAAAAATTGGGTCTGGCAAAACGGCATAATGTTTAGGATTATTTGCGACTCTAGTAGGTACAGGTGTATTCAGGTCAACATCCATTGCAGTTGGTATCGATATGGTGACTCTGGCCTTGGTACTGTTTATCTTATGGTAAAATTGGGTAATCACAGATTGGGTAAGACGTTTTCCCATAGGAGCGACGGGCCCAGGATAGGGCATGGGATATAATGCGGTCGACGGCAGGTGGTGTTAATGACTTGGAACGGATAGTGGTTAACTTCTCTTCAAGGGTGGAATTGTAATGGTCGATCAGGGCCTGCGTTACCTTCGAGAGCCATGTCCGATTGAGGGATCTAATATTCGCATCTACAGCCGGTGATTTCATTGCTGGACGAATAAAACTATCCAACTCATGGACCTTGCGCTTGAAAGTAAACGCCGGTTGACCTTGCTGCTGAAGTGTAAGGGTAGATAAGTGGTGAATACAGTGCAAAACTTGGAAGAACACCTTAACAAAGGGTTCTTCCGCCTTAAGCGTGGGTACTGGTTGACGTGGATGGGCTGGTGGTCGTTTATGTTCTTGGTTAGGTCGGTGGTAATTTCTGGGTGGGTAAGCTGAGTTATAGGTTGGTCGGCGATTCGGTGGAATATAACTGGTTTGGTTGGTAGGTTGTCGACGATTGGTAGGTGGTAGTGGTCGGTGAAATACAGGGCCATTATAGGGTACTTGGTGTTGGTTTGGTTGACGATTCGTATTACGGTGTCTGGCTTCTTGCCAGTAGTTGTTATTGTGGTTGCGAAGCATAATGAAAATGAATCTAGGTTAGATGTGGAATGTTCAGAGTGTAACGGGGTGAAAACAGTATATGCTAGCGTAAAATGTGGGGATATGGTTATGCAGATAAATCAAACTGGGCGTAAAAAAATGATGTAGAATAAAAGCTAGGTAATAATGCAAAAATATATATATTTGATATTAAATAACGCTAACAATAATGTAAAAAACAAACAAAAATAAACAAAAACTTACACAATAGGCACGAACCGGTTTTCGAAATATTATTCTTTATCAAGTGCCGAAGAATAGTAATACTAACTGTCCGCATAAAAAATGACTAGGAGTCAATACAGGATCATCAGAGGCACTGTCACTTATATACCACAAAGGTCGATTGTTGATTAACCCTTCAGCACCGGTTATTGCGGTCAGCAATTCTTCATCTGTAATGTTTGCATGTCCTAATATGGCACGAATTGCCCTTTTCGCTGATTTGATTAGAGCTTCAAAAACGCCTCCAAAATGCGGTGCGAGTGGTGAGTTAAAGGTCCACTGTATTCCTTTATTAGACAGTCGGTTACCGATCTTAACTTCAGAGTTCAGCAATTAGCTCTTTAAGTTCACGATCAGCACTGATAAAGTTAGAACCGTTGTCCGACACTATTTCGATAGGCTTCGATCTTCTGCTGACGAACCGATCTAAGGCAGATAGAAAACTGTCGGTATCAAGGCTCCACGCCATTTTAAAATGGACAGCTCGAGTGCTCAAGCAGGTAAACAAACACAAATACCGTTTTGTTTGGATACGTCCACGACCCTGTTTCGTTAGATAAGGTCCACCGAAATCCAGTCCTGTTTTTGCGAAGGCACGAATGGGTTCCAATCTGTTCCTTGGTAGGGGAGCCATCATTTGTCGAGCTGGCTTTCGTCTGCGACGGATACATTCCAAACATTTCAAACTTTTCACACATTCACGAGCGCGCAATATCCAGAATTTAGATCGCAATTCTGATAAAAGGAATGAGACACCAAACTCGTGATTTAACTTTTCGTGATGATATTCCACAATTAATTCGGTTACACGATGCTTCCTTGGTAAGATGATTGGGTGTCGTGCACTATACGATATAGAATTTGCTTTATCTAACCTCCCCCCAACACGTAACACTTGATCACAACCCAGAAATGGATTCACATTTGATAACTTAGAACTGGTCGACACATATTTATCTTTTTTGATATCACTAATTTCTCTGGCAAACTCATCACATTGAGCACGTCGGAACCAGAATTTTTCGGATTTATCGATTTCATCACTTGTAAGGAATGGCTCACATAGCTTTACTTTATTACCACAATTATAAATGAAACGTTTTACCCAAGCCGTTACCCTCACTAATTTCAGCCACTTTGAAAACCTGTTGGGGTCTAATCTACCAAAGTCCACATTGGCCGTCAGGAAAGTAGTAACAGGACTATTGCGTAACTCAAGAAGGGGACTTTCAGGAGTAAATGTTTGGTCAACTGGCCAGTCAATAGGACCATCTAATAAGAAATCTGGTTCATGAATTTCCCCTATTCTGTGAGCGACAAAGGGTTTATAACTCCTAGACTCACTGTGAATCCAAAACAAAACGTTCCTACTATCAGACCAATAAGTTGTGCTTTTGGGCTTTAGATTTCGGTGGAGGGAGGGTTTGAATCTCCCAAATGTACAGGCCTAGGATGGAACAAATACTTTATTGAGAAAATGGGATTAAGGGTCTGGATTCAAGCTTTTCTTCTGTTGTGATCTGAAAGTAGAAAAAATAAGAACTCGCCCGTAGGGCGAGTGGTATAGTATCTGCTAATTAATGATTGGTTTTAGTTTGCTATGAACCAGATTGTCGTTAAAGTTCTGATTTTTTGAGTAGGCAACTATCATTTTCTGCTTATAAACATGGGGAAATTTCTCTTGAAGACTCTTGTAGTGGGTATGAACTATCTTGCTTGCTCGATTACTGGTTGTATTAAACGGGACAACAAAGGGTGCTATGCCTGCATAATGATGAATATTGAGTCCTATTGGTCTTGCTGTATTCAATGTCTCAATCCAGTAGGCTTCTCTAGATTGTCGGTATTTGGTGGTTTCATCTTCCGGTAAATCAATTTCTATACGTTCAATTGGGGTTAGGGTGAGATCGTTTATTGAATGGTCATCGAGGTTGAAATGATTAGAAACGGGCTTGTCTTTCTTTAATTTTATATCTGATCTATGAGCATTGAAACGAGTGCGTAAATTATTCTTAGTTTCTCCTACATATTGTTTGGGGCATTTCTTACATGAAATTAAATAAATTACATTTGAGCTATCACATGATAAATACTCCTGGATCGGATACCTCTTATTAGTAAAGCTACTCGTAAAATAATGAGTTTCAGATACAAAGGGACATGTTTTGCATCTACTTGACAAACATGGAACACTTCTTAAACCTGGAGGAACTTCGGCATAGAGTCTAGTTTTCGCTGCTATTTGCGCTAAAGTAGAGTTTTTTATGTTACGTAAAAATCGTTTGGAGTATCCACGCTCTTTCAGTTTTGAGAAAACAATTGTACAGGCTTGGTTGAAATCAGAGGATCTTGTGCAAATTCGATGAAATCGTAAAACTTGTGATTTAATTATACCGGAAAAGGTATGTTTTGGGTGAAATGAGCTTTTGTGCAGGAGTTGATGAGTATCAGTTTCTTTGAAATATACCTTAATGTCCAGTTTATTGGTTTCTGCTATGGAATCTCCTTTGAAAACAGTGGTATCTAGAAAATCTATGCTTTTGTGACTGACGTTGGCGGTTAGTTTGATGGACGGATGGTGGTTGTTGAGAATTTCAAAGAATTCCCAGAACTGCTCAATGGAATAAGTCCAAACCATGAAAATGTCATCTAAAAATCGTCCGTAAAAAAGTGGATCAAAGGGACAAAGGGGTAATACCTCACGTTCCCACTCTGCCATGAAAAGATTTGCGTATGAAGGGGCGAATCGTTTACCCATAGCTGTTCCTGAAGTTTGAAGATACGTTTTACCATTAAATGTGAAATCGTTGCGACTGAGACAAATCTCTAAAAGCTGTAAAATTGCATCATCGGGTCTGTTTGGATCTGGGTTTCTACTAAAAGCTTTACGAACTGCGGCAGTGTTATCAATATTGGTATACATAGAAGACACGTCAATAGATATCAGAATGGCATTCTGAGGAACTCGAAGATTTTTTATTTTATTCACAAAATCATTTGTGTCCTTAAGGTAGGCTTTATGTCGACAAGCTAGAGGTAGTAAGAAATGGTCAATGTATTCTGACACCGCATATGACTCACTACCACAGTCAGATATGATCGGACGGCCTTTAGGGATTTTATTAGGGATGAACCACTTCTTTGTAGGATTCTTATGGATCTTAGGCAAAGTGTATAAATGTCTCTCACGACAATCGGGTTTGGCAGACAGATAGTCATATTGTTTCTGTTTGAGATAACTGTCTTTGACTAAATTTCCAAGAATATTGTTAATCATATTGGAAGTTTCCGTAAAAATTGGGTCTGGCAAAACGGCATAATGTTTAGGATTATTCAATTGATTCTCTGCTTCTAAAATATAACCTTCCCTATTTAGAATGACACAACATGAACCTTTGTCACTTTTTTTTAATAATAATGCTATCGTCTTTCTTAAGTAAGTTTAAAGCTTCACGTTCTACCCGTGTGAGATTAGGTTTTTCATTTGTAATAGAAAGATTTGTTGTTTGGCTATTCATACTATCAAATACTTCTAAAATTTCAGGATGGATGGCGGCTTTGGGCGGTTTCCACGTGGATTTAGGAATAAACATTGTTCTAGCACCACGTGGGGGATGGTTTCGAAAAAAATAAGTACAGCTGAGATTGCGTTGAAATCGTTCAATAGATGGTCGAAGATAGTCAATGTTGGCTACCTTCGGGGTCGGAATAAATTTAAGTCCACGGTCTAAAATTGAATGTTGAAGGGGTGTGAGAATTTTACGGCTCAAGTTAATAACAGTTTGGCCTAGTGGTGGCCTCTCAGTATTTTTATCCCCAGTAATTAGTTTAAAGACAACTTACTCGATGCTTGAAGCTGGTGTATCCAAAATAAATAAATGCTGTTTGCTGTATTTGGAGACCAATGTAGATCATCAACTGGTTCGAATTCTTCTCCGTATGGAGGTAGGATTGTTGCGTCGTTGGTGTTGAAATCCATCATCATTTTGTTCAAAGTACTTAGGTTCTGTTGGGCTTTCTTCGTGATTTTATGAGAGATAGGTATACAGGTGAGGAAAATTCTGGATTTAGGAAAGGTTCGTTTGGTGGCGGCGATTAATTTCTGGACTTGGTCAAATGAGGTTTTGGCTAACTGGTAACGGTTGTTGAGACCTACATGAATGATGACGGTAGCTGGTTTGAAAACATGGTCGTACGAATCAATGATGGATTGGATGTGATGGATCTTGGCACCAGGATACGAATGTATCTCGGTGTCTGAAGCAGTTTTAGTGATTCTGTTCAGGTTAGAAGATCCAATAATTAAGGTTGATTTCTGTAGAGCAGGTAGAGTCCATGAAGATATGTCATCGGTTTTATGGTAGAAGGGTTTGGTAGCGGATATAATGGTTGTCGACGGGGTGATTGGAACTGGTACACAAGTGGAAGATGGTATAAATATAGCATTAGATAGTGATCGGGACCTGGTTCGAGGAGGGGATGGTTTTGAAGTACGACTTGATCTGGTTGGAGAATTCGGGGTTTCTTGCTGGTCCAAATATTTACAGAAGGCAGAAAGATTTAAGGAACCTGAGTCCCGGGGTGAAGATTCAGATGGAGTGGTAGAAGAGGAATCTGAAAGAGAAAAGAGAAGAGGGGTGCCCTCTCTACGTGAGCGTTTACCAACGTCTGCTGGACTGGGTGTAGGTGAACTTCGGGCACGTTTAGGGGTTTGGTTCACTACAGTTGCGACTCTAGTAGGTACAGGTGTATTCAGGTAAACATCCATTGCAGTTGGTATAGATATGGTGACTCTGGCCTTGGTACTGTTTATCTTATGGTAAAATTGGGTAATCACAGATTGGGTAAGACGTTTCCCATAGGAGCGACGGGCCCAGGATAGGGCATGGGATATAATGCGGTCGATGGCAGGTGGTGTTAATGACTTGGAACGGATAGTGGTTAACTTCTCTTCAAGGGTGGAATTGTAATGGTCGATCAGGGCCTGCGTTACCTTCGAGAGCCATGTCCGATTGAGGGATCTAATATTCGCATCTACAGCCGGTGATTTCATTGCTGGACGAATAAAACTATCCAACTCATGGACCTTGCGCTTGAAAGTAAACGCCGGTTGACCTTGCTGCTGAAGTGTAAGGGTAGATAAGTGGTGAATACACTGCAAAACTTGGAAGAACACCTTAACAAAGGGTTCTTCCGCCTTAAGCGTGGGTACTGGTTGACGTGGATGGGCTGGTGGTCGTTTATGTTCTTGGTTAGGTCGGTGGTAATTTCTGGGTGGGTAAGCTGAGTTATAGGTTGGTCGGCGATTCGGTGGAATATAACTGGTTTGGTTGGTAGGTTGTCGACGATTGGTAGGTGGTAGTGGTCGGTGAAATACAGGGCCATTATAGGGTACTTGGTGTTGGTTTGGTTGACGATTCGTATTACGGTGTCTGGCTTCTTGCCAGTAGTTGTTATTGTGGTTGCGAAGCATAATGAAAATGAATCTAGGTTAGATGTGGAATGTTCAGAGTGTAACGGGGTGAAAACAGTATATGCTAGCGTAAAATGTGGGCTTATGGTTATGCAGATAAATCAAACTGGGCGTAAAAAAATGATGTAGAATAAAAGCTAGGTAATAATGCAAAAATATTTATATTTGATATTAAATAACGCTAACAATAATGTAAAAAACAAACAGAAATAAACAAAAACTTACACAATAGGCACGAACCGGTTTTCGAAATATTATTCTTTATCAAGTGCCGAAGAATAGTAATACTAACTGTCCGCATAAAAAATGACTAGGAGTCAATACAGGATCATCAGAGGCACTGTCACTTATATACCACAAAGGTCGATTGTTGATTAACCCTTCAGCACCGGTTATTGCGGTCAGCAATTCTTCATCTGTAATGTTTTCATGTCCTAATATGGCACGAATTGCCCTTTTCGCTGATTTGATTAGAGCTTCAAAGATAGTGGACCACGGCCATATACGCCTAACGAAAAATTTAATCAGGATAAAATTAAACTTTCTCAAACCTTTTGATTTAGGTCCAATAACATTCATTTTAAGTTTCATCAAAATCGGTTGAAAACTAAGAGAGTAATAGCATATTCAAGATTTGGGGCAAGGGCAATAACTCTGCTTCTAACGATCGAAAATAGCTCAAATTCGAACTTGATCTTCGTTTTATGAATATGTATACACATATCAAATTTCATTTGATTCCGTCAAAAACTCTAGTTTTTAGAGCGTTTACGAGCAAATGTTGACGGACGGACCGACGGACGGACGGACCGACGGACGGACAGGGGTGCCGACAATATACGTCCTCATAGAGAGATGAGGGCGTATAAAAACGCCTCCAAAATGCGGTGCGAGTGGTGAGTTAAAGGTCCACTGTATTCCTTTATTAGACAGTCGGTTACCGATCTTAACTTGGTCAAGTTCAGCAATTAGCTCTTTAAGTTCACGATCAGCACTGATAAAGTTAGAACCGTTGTCCGACACTATTTCGATAGGCTTCGATCTTCTGCTGACGAACCGATCTAAGGCAGATAGAAAACTGTCGGTATCAAGGCTCCACGCCATTTTCAAATGGACAGCTCGAGTGCTCAAGCAGGTAAACAAACACAAATACCGTTTTGTTTGGATACGTCCACGACCCTGTTTCGTTAGATAAGGTCCACCGAAATCCAGTCCTGTTTTTGCGAAGGCACGAATGGGTTCCAATCTGTTCCTTGGTAGGAGAGCCATCATTTGGCGAGCTGGCTTTCGTCTGCGACGGATACATTCCAAACATTTCAAACTTTTCACACATTCACGAGCGCGCAATATCCAGAATTTAGATCGCAATTCTGATAAAAGGAATGAGACACCAAACTCGTGATTTAACTTTTCGTGATGATATTCCACAATTAATTCGGTTACACGATGCTTCCTTGGTAAGATGATTGGGTGTCGTGCACTATACGATATAAAATTTGCTTTATCTAACCTCCCCCCAACACGTAACACTTGATCACAACCCAGAAATGGATTCACATTTGATAACTTAGAACTGGTCGACACATATTTATCTTTTTTGATATCACTAATTTCTCTGGCAAACTCATCACATTGAGCACGTCGGAACCAGAATTTTTCGGATTTATCGATTTCATCACTTGTAAGGAATGGCTCACATAGCTTTACTTTATTACCACAATTATAAATGAAACGTTTTACCCAAGCCGTTACCCTCACTAATTTCAGCCACTTTGAAAACCTGTTGGGGTCTAATCTACCAAAGTCCACATTGGCCGTCAGGAAAGTAGTAACAGGACTATTGCGTAACTCAAGAAGGGGACTTTCAGGAGTAAATGTTTGGTCAACTGGCCAGTCAATAGGACCATCTAATAAGAAATCTGGTTCATGAATTTCCCCTATTCTGTGAGCGACAAAGGGTTTATAACTCCTAGACTCACTGTGAATCCAAAACAAAACGTTCCTACTATCAGACCAATAAGTTGTGCTTTTGGGCTTTAGAGTGCGATCTAATGTTTGAGTGAGCTTGAGACCTAAAACGGCGGCACAAAGCTCTAATTTTGGGATAGAAATTGCTTTCAATGGGGCTACACGAGTTTTTGAGGCGATCAAGTTTACCGAAACTGACTTGTCTAGGTACTCACAGCGTAAATAACAGGAAGCTGCATAGGCTTTCTCTGAGGCATCGACAAATGTGTGTAGTGCCTCATTTACTATTTCTGACTTGTCATCAACTAAGCAACGTCGGACATGGATGTGTTGTAATTCTGGAAGTTCACAAAACCATTTTGACCATGGTTTTATTAGATCTATAGGAAGTTCCTGATCCCAGTCTACTCCACGGAGCCAAGAAGACTGTATCCCTATCTTTGCCCGTATAGTAAAAGGTGCAAGAAGGTTCGATGGGTCGAATAGGGAGGCAGTCTTGTATGGCAGCTGATTAGGCCCACAAATCTTACTTCGTTCGTTCCGTGCATTCGTCTAACCTTCATTCATCTAACCATGTAATATCATACTTTGTACCGATGATCATCTAACTCTCAGATACAAAACTATGCTAAATCTATTGTCTTTGTTTATTTCGTGCAATCAAGAAGTTTAATTGGATTAAAATGCGACCCTGGTGTTACATTATATTTCTTTACTTAAATGAAGTAATACGGTCTGAGAAATACGAAACACGGGATTACATTCTAAGATTTATCATAGCAACCATCAAGAAGACGTCGCTAGATGGCGCTGCAGTATGAACACAACAGAGCCCTTTATAGAGAGAGTTGGACAACGTCAAAATGACCGCCATATTGGATACCTACTATCGAAGCGTGACTTTATATACGCTAACGTTAAAACAGCAAAGCGCGGACGTTATTATTCGGCATTTTTCAACTGGTATTCAAGTTATTTTGATTTTTTGGATTAAATAAATATTCTTTTAATTAATTCTACTAAACAAATGTAAATTTATTGATTTAGCACTCCCGAATTATGACTCTGAAGCAGTGAGGAATTTCAATATTCCCCGTCTTTTTCTAATGATGACTTCGTAATTAACTATTGATGTATTTTTCTCTTGAACACTTTTTATGTTTCTTTAAATTGTCAGAATTTGGTTGGTACCTATACGCTCTCAATGTGGATCATATAGGAATATAATAGGATACTGTCGTCACTTATGCCCGTCTGTTTGTCTGCCGTGTTCAAATGTATGTAATCACAATAATTCTCGACGCATTTTGACGAAACTTTGCAAAATTATCACCCAAGGACAACCCCTTTCGAAAATATAGAAGAAGAAAAAATCACAAATATAAATATAACTTGTTGCTCTTTTACCACCTACAAGGCATAATTCTTAAAGGAAATTCTCAATCAGCACATTAGGATAAACCCTTTTAAAAATTCAAATAAACAAAAATATTAATATAAGTTATTCTTGTTCTTCGAAACGAGTTCTATGTGTAGAAAAGAATCAAAAGATACGCTTCGATAGTAGGTATCCAATATGGCGGTCATTTTGACGTTGTCAAACTCTCTCTATAAAGGGCTATGTTGTGTTCATACTGCAGTGCCATCTAGCGACGTCTTCTTGATGGTTGCTATGATAAATCTAAGAATGTAATCCCGTGTTTCGTATTTCTCAGACCGTATTACTTCATTTAAGTAAAGAAATATAATGTAACATTAGGTTCGCATTTTAATCCAATTAAACTTCTTGATTGCACGAAATAAACAAAGACAATAGATTTAGCATAGTTTTGTATCCGAGAGTAAGATGATCATCGGTACAAAGTATGATATTACATGGTTAGATGAATGAAGGTTAGACGAATGCAAGGAACGAACGAAGTTAGATTTGTGGGCCTAATCAGCTGCCATAGTCTTGCTAACAACAAATCGTTTTGTTAAAACTGTTCTCGGCGGCGATTCTACTTTAAACATGAAATTGTCAGTGTTGGCGTCCCATAAAATGCCCAGCGTTTTCACAGACGGTAAACCACCATCTTGAAATGAGAAACTCGAAATGCGATCAGTTACAGGAATGTCCTCCAAAACTTTAGGATCATTCGAAAGCCATTTTCTTATCTGAAAGCCGGCACTGGTTAATAAATCTGTGATCTCATGACGCAGTGCAATTGCCGCGGTAACCGAATTAACACTGTCCAGCAAATCGTCCACGTACATAGAATTCAACACAGAATTTGCACCTAAGGGAAAGTTCACACTATTACTTGTTGCGTGTTGCCGAATGACAGCTTGAGATAGAAATGGAGACGAAGTATTCCCAAAAACCAACCTTTGATATTCGAATTCGCGAATTGGCGACCCAAGATCCATATCACGCCAAAGAAATCGATGGTACCGTTTATTAGAGTTAAACATTTCAATTTGGAGAAAGAACTCCGTCACATCTGCGGCTATGGCAACAATGCCATGCCTGAAACGTAAAAGAACATCAAGAAACTCTCGGTGAAGCTTAGGACCAGAAAACGTGCAATCATTGAGCGATTTGTCTTTGTATCGCGCCGCGGCATCCATTACCAAGCGTACTTTGGTCGAGGACTTATCAAGCTTCACAACGGGAAAGTGTGGCAAGTACCAAATATTGCTTTCATGTTTCTCTGGTGGAAATACTTCTCTCACGTAAGATTTGTCTAAATGATCGTTTATAATATCACAATACATGTCTTTTACTTCCGGTCGTCTTGCCAAGGATTTTTAGTAAATAAACGTGATTTAGCCATATCATAATTGTTACTTAAATTTGGTTCACCCTCTTGCATGGGATTCCGATTCTATATCTACCATTATCAAGAGAAATTGATGAGCGTGCAAAATTATAAACTTTGTCATCTAGTGGGCTAAGGATTTCGTGTCCGGTTGAAGTGACTCCCTCTGTTTCCAATTCCCACATTTGACGTATTAACTGGTTTGTATCACGATGGTCTTGAACAAAGAATGCCCTGGCAAAATGTCTTGTTCCTACCATCCTATGCTCTGAAGGTTCAAATGGACCAATGCATGTCCAGCCTAATGGAGTCAATCTAGCACATGGTTCGCCTGGCCTACCATAGATTTCAGTTATTGAACGATGTAACTCGGGACAGTTCAAACCGATTAATAGTCGAACCTTTGGGTTTTTACCTACTGTAGGGAATTCAACACCTGACAAATGTGGCCCATTTTTAGCATATCTGTTCCAATCAACCATAGTTAAGTCACCAGTCACATTGTTAATAATAAATGCACCAATTTGAAATTTACATGTATTGTTATTGCTCACACTACTAATATTAAAGTTAACCCGCTTAGTGTTAATCGAGGTTGTTTTTCCACCTAATACCCCATCATCTAAGGAACTTAAAGGTCCATCTAAACCCAATTCGTCAGCTAACCCTTGGTCCACATATGTATCAGTCGAACATTCGTCAAGTAGGGCATGCTCAATTTGACCGTTATGCATAACCACTGGCACAGTACGCATAGCAACGAAGTCACCATTATTACACGCATGTGTCCTTGCTTTTGGGTTCCCCCTGTATGGCCGATTGAGTCTATTCGAATCACCTGGGTTTTCACTGGCTGCAAATTCCCCTCCGTAAAGCAAGGCATGATGGGTTTTCGAACAATTGTCAACACCGCACTGTTGGGTTTCCGTACATTTACTACCTAAATGTGAAGTTTTTAAACATCGAAAACATAGTTTTTGACCTTTTGCGTATTCCCACCTTTGACTGATAGGGAGAGAACAAAACAATCGACATTGTGTTATTACATGAAGTTGTTGGCACAAAGGACAGCTCACAGGTTTTGCATCATGACTTGTAGCACATGTACGTGGGGAACCAGAGAATGGTTTGGGCTTAAAGTTATTATTTGGTTTATCGTACTGCGAATTCAAACCCTCTACTTCCTCCCTAGCTTCAATACGAAATCGTAATTCTTGGGAAAGCCATTGGTAAAGACTGTTCAAGTTCTCAGTTGCGCCTGTGGTAGAGGCCCAACGTTTAAAGTTAGCAACACTTGCTGGTGTTAGTCTTGCTTTAGTGACAGAATAGAACATAGAGTTTCCATCAAATTCTTCGACCCTACCCGTGTCCTTGAGTGCTATTATTGCTAATTCTAGCTTATCACAAAATGTTTCAACACTTTTAAATTCCTGGAAATTGACAGGTTTCGAATTTCGAATTGCTTCCAAATGCATAAGGATTGTACGTCTTTCACCCCCATATTTGGTGTCTAATCTAGTTTTAGCCGATTCATAACCTATGGAAGATGCTGGAAAACCTTCTATGGATTTAAGGGCGTCACCTTCGAGGTATTGTCTTAATTGGAGCATCTTGTAACCGTCCGAGCAATTTGCAGGGTCAATACACTGATAAAATGCATCTCTAAATATTTTGTAATCTTTCTTATTGCCACTAAACTTAGGTTTTAACTGATGGAACAAGTCTCGATCTACCTGCAAGTCACTATTTCTAGGAGAGGGTTCAGATATTGAACTATAATTTGGACTAGTTACATTGTCTGTAGGATTGCCCTGTTTAACATGTTTCAAAAGGGTGGTGGCCTGGTTAAGGGTTTCAGAAACAGCTGTGTCTGACTGAACAAGCTCAAGTTCTGGTTCATAACGATCAGAATCAATATCACATAATGTCAAAAGAATATCTATTACCTCCTCTTGGCAACCAAGCACTTGTTGGACATGAACTCTTACACTCTCTGGTTCGGAACGTTCCTCACATAACGATGCAGTTAAAGCCAATCTGGCCTTTGTTAGTTGCGTTTTAACCACTCGTTTTCTGCGAAGTAAAAACTTTAATCTATCTGCAGCATCTTGCACAGTAGTTCTATCTATTTCTGAGGGGCCTGAGACATCGACGCCATCGCTGGGATCGGCTGGGTGATTGGATGCACCGACAGGCTGTTCTGTATCAGACATTCTGTTGGTGTAGCCTAAAGATTGGAATGGTCTTCTTGTAGGCTATCATTCGACCTGCGCCTTCTGATGAAATTCTGCTCATCTACGTGGCCATATTGTGAGTCAAAAATCAATATACTCACAATAATACCAGACGATCAGGAATAACCACGCTCTGCTACCAAAAATGTTCTTACGATGCTATGGAGAACATGGACGAAGACGATCGCACGATAAAAAAACAAAGTTATACGATGTTGACTACAACTTTATTCAATCTTCCCCAGCCGATCACACAACGAACACTGACCAATATGGCGCCCTGACTCAAAAGCATGCGCGACCAAGCCTCACTCTCGATCTTGACAGGGAGCCAAATTAGACAACTCGGTTTGTGGTCGTAGGCTGAGCATAAGTAACCTCCCTTTGCCACAAAAGAAAGAAAGCTTTCAAACAACCTGGTTGTTTCTCATATTTGAATGTGCTCTGTATTATATAGTTGTTACCCCATTTAAATCCAATTCTCAAACTGATAGGAACAAATTAATCTCCACCAACCCACTATTCATGCAGAAAGTAAAGCAAAGTTATGGCTACTATATTATCATAACAAACATTCCCCTCTTTCAACCAATCAATCAATTTCCCTTTATTTTAGATCCTATTGGATTAGATGAAGGTGATGGTATTGAACCAAACAATGCTGGTCAAGGAGGGGGAATCCTATCAAACGAACATTATTGTTTCTGAGCAAACATCAAAATCTGGCCTCATCAACACTAGCTAGGCTACATGACTAGATCTATCATAGACGAAAACAACCGTCTATTCGATAATCTTGTATGCGGTAACTGACTAACAGAAAACTGCTAGGTGGATTCCTATAAACGTTGTTAGTGATGGCATCACTCTGGAAAAGTCTTGAGGGATTTTCTTTTTCCATACCTTTTCTCCGTTGATAATATGTTAGGCTTAAAGAGCAAAGGAAGTCTTCATGGTAAAGTTAGAATGTCTTGCCTGGTGGTTTAATGTCTTCAGGAAGTTAAGTAGATATCCTCCAGTACTAGATGATCAGGATATTCAGAATTTTTAGAGGTACACTGTTTCCGTCTATGGTAGATTACTCATGTAGCTACTGTTGATAAGACAGATTGCATTTGTTTGCTCGGAAACAACATCCGTTTTTTTTGCTATCCCCCTAATAAAGCAGCATTGGTTGAACATTTCTAAGACGACTTACAAAGCAGGTTGCATTTGGACCCAGGCCTAATAATATAATAATATAACCTGGGTTCTATTCTATTCACAGTGTGATTAACCTCAATCTCCTCCAGACATTTCTTCACTGACCTCCCTATGTCAAGTCTATTTTTCAAAGAGTCATCCAAACTCAAGACAATACAAAATTATAACTTGAAACCTTTCGCATGTATGTCGAGTTGTTATAATTATATGAGAGTACCTATGAATAACATAACTTTTAAAGAATGCCGTATCAAACACAGTGGACAACACTCTGCTCGATCTCAATTCATATAAATTCACCTTGTGTACACTGTCCAAGCTAGGAAAAGCCATTCTTATAAAGTAGAACTTTCATACAGGGCGTTAACCCCATGAGTTAATAAATCCCACTTTTAGAACTCCAGGCTATAATTCGAGAGAATTCAGCTTTTTCCGCCATTTTGAAAGAGAAAATGGACGCCTATGGACTAATACTGATGCCTGATGTAATTTTATGATGAAAATGGAATTTATTTTTTTTTTATTCCAACATTTGATACATTAATATGAAAAAGTTCAGTTCATAACCGCCATCTTGAAAAATGGTCGCCATTTTGAAAAATTCACCTGGCTAACGGGCTTTTTCTTACAAGTAGGCTAAAGGGAGTCTTCATGTAAATGTTGGTGCTTGTATCACAAAGTGAACGATTTTTTCACTAATCTGCTCCACTATTTCGGAAACCATTTGCATAAGAACCGTATCGTGTGCCCAACGGATTATCATGGAGGGTGAGGACAGAAGCTTATGTACAGGTAAGCGTTATGTACAGGTAAGAAAATGAAAGTGGATACAAACAGGCCTCTTCTACTCTACAGTTTGTTTAACATTATTTTGGTGGTAACTCCCGTTGGATATTCAGGCGCGGATCTTTTTTTTTTCTTACGGCATATCTTATTCTTTATTTCATTTTGAATATCTTACCCCAAAGTATTCAGGGGTATTTATTTACATATTGTGTTTATTCTGCTTATGATTTTGTTAGTCTGTCTTATTTTATTAATGTTTGATTTTAGCTATATTGCAGATTGATATGAAAGACTTTCTCAAATACACAGTTAGTGTATTCTTTATCTCTAAGCTTAGAAGTTTATATACGCCCACATTCAAATGTGGTCGTATATTGCCGTCGCCCCTGTCCGTCCGTCTGTCCGTCCGTCCGTCGGTCCACAATAGGCTTGTGAACGCAATAGAGACCACAGTTTTGGTTGGATTTGAATGAAATTTTGTATGTAGGATTATATTCATAAAATCTCGGACAAGTTCGAATTTGGGTTTGATTTGACTAAAATTCACGGAGTTTTACACCCAAAATATGTTAAAAATGGCTTGTGAACGCGATAGAGACCACAGTTTTGGTTGGATTTGAATGAAATTTTGTATGTAGGATTATATTCATAAGATCTCGGACAAGTTCGAATTTGGGTTCGATTCGACAAAAATTCACGGAGTTTTACACCCAAAATGTGTTAAAAATGGCTTGTGAACGCAATAGAGATCACAGTTTTGCTTGAATTTGAATACAACTTTATGTGTAGGATTATATTCAAAAGATCTCGGACAAGTTCGAATTTGGTTTCGATTCGACAAAAATTCATGGAGTTTTACACCCAAAATACGTTAAAAATGGCTTGTGAACGCGATAGAGCCAACAGTTTTGGTTGGATTTGAATAAAATTTTGTATGTAGGATTATATTCATAAGATCTCAGACAAGTTCGAATTTGGGTTTGATTTGACTAAAATTCACGGAGTTTTACACCCAAAATATGTTAAAAATGGCTTGTGAACGTTATAGAGACCACAGTTTTGGTTGGATTTGAATAAAATTTTGAATGTAGGATTATATTCATAAGATCTTGGACAAGTTCGAATTTGGTTTCGATTCGACAAAAATTCATGGAGTTTTACACCCAAAATACGCTAAAAAATGGCTTGTGAACGCGATAGAGCCAACAGTTTTGGTTGGATTTGAATAAAATTTTGTATGTAGGATTATATTCATAAGATCTCAGACAAGTTCGAATTTGGGTTTGATTTGACTAAAATTCACGGAGTTTTACACCTAAAATATGTTAAAAATGGCTTGTGAACGTGATAGAGACCACAGTTTTGGTTGGATTTGAATAAAATTTTGAATGTAGGATTATATTCATAAGATCTTGGACAAGTTTGTATTCCGGATCGATTCAACAAATATTTACGGAGTTTTATTAGGTATGAAATTAGATGCTTTATATTAACAAGATATTGGATGAATTCAAATCTGAACACCATCCAACAAAAATTAAGATAGTAACATTCCTTGATATATTGACAATTTGTGTAGTGTAAGTGGGCGTATATTGCTAGGCAACCACTTGTTCTAACTCTGAGCTCTATACTTATGTCAATACCTGCTCCTCGAGCATTCAATACCTGCTCTTCGAGCATTCAATACCAGTTGTGTGCAGGTCAGGTCTTAAACCGATTTAGCCAAGTCAACTACAGTTCTGATTCTTGTTGCAGTGCGTTTTAGCGAACGCACTGCTTTGTTTTCATAATGACTGTTTTTTTGTTGTTTTTTTTTTTGTCTACTTCTGGTCACGCTAATTCGGTATGAAGGGAGCATGCAACACATTATCTCGCATGTTTTCCTACGATAACTAACTGCTCGGTGTTGCGTGAATGTAAAATGACGGTTTTTTGTCTAACCGGAAATGACATATGACGGAAAAATCCATATTATGTTTTTTACCATTTTTACCTCTGTTTTTCAACCGATTTTGATGGAACCTTTTTTGTTTATTTCTTTTAACGTTTGTCTACAAGGTAAGAATATGCATTTTGAGAACTTTGTTGCTGACTTTTTGAAGCACTTTTTTGACCATTTGTTCAACTTTTGCAATTTTATTTGTATCAATATGAAAACTTACAAGTACATAGATATTTTGATGGCGAACAAAATGACATTATCAAAAAAAAAAAATATCACTTCCGGTTTTGACGTCATTCGCTTGCAAAATTGAAATTTTAACTTCCGGAATAATGAAAATATTCAAAAAAATCTTTTTGCAATGTGCTAGAAATAATCATTGACAAAATATGAAATGATAAAATTTGACCCAGATATTTCATATCAGCCGCCATCTTGAAATGAGTAATTTTTCTTTAAATCGAAATTCAGAATCAGGGAATTATTCGATTTGAATAAAAATGATGTCTAGGGAATCTTTAGTCGATTGCTAACAAAACATGGCGAGCCGATTTTTAAATTTCGATTCAGAATTTCCGGTTTAGAATTTTCGGAAATAGTCAAAACTTTTAAGGCTCATATCTTGTGACCTTGACCTTGAGTGACCTTGTGACCTGAACAAAAGTTGTTGCCCTTGACGAGATCTATCCAATGGCATAATCATTTTAGATGCCCAATGTTTACTTCCGGTTTTATGGCCGTCAGAAAATTGCAACAGCTCTGTCACGTGACCTAATTCATGTACGTCACAAATTATCTTCTATTAGTATCACGCTTTATCTCCTGTTTCCAAAAATGTATAACACTAGATATTTTGATTAAAATTGATTTTTGAAATTTTGTTCTTTGTTCTATAGTAATTCTGCGTGTTTTTTTGGCGGGAAAAAAACGTGTTATCTGAATTACGGATTTCATAAGATAGGTAACAATTTCTTCTTAAGATATGGAAGAACATGACTAACAAAGAAAAAAATATGACTAGAGCCACTAGTGGCACAGAGTGGGACTTTGCAAATGTGCAAATTGCGAAGGGGAATTTAAAAAAAAAATGGGCCCTGAACGTAAATCCCAAGTGCCAAAGAAGTCAGCAACTTTGAAATTTTTTGTTTTTTAGAAAGGTTGTGAAACCGGAAGTAGTCACCAGACCTAACATTTAAACGTACCAGCTGAAAACCTTTATCAATAACCTTCAACCTACTGAAGGTCAAGGTCACTCAAGGTCAAATTCACGAGAAACAAGTCTTTACAATTTGGAAATGCATACAGTAATAACACCGGAAGTTGACGCTAAACATCAAATATGAAAGTATAAATGAACAGCCAAAGTCAATGACCTTTGATCGTAGAAAGGTCAATGTCAACAAAGGTCAAGGTCAAAAACGGAAAAAAATTTTTTTTCTTACCCTGTTCCCTTTTTTGAACTACAGAACCGAAATCTATGAACCTTGAACATTAGCTGAATAAAGCAATGCTGTAACTGTATGCAAGGTCATTTTTTGAAAAAGATTTAAACTTTACCTTTTTTTTGATAAACAAAATTTTGACAAAAAACAAATTTTACCCGGATGTGCCACGCCCACGTCAGATTTTTGGATGTGAATTTATTTCTATTAATAATATCTTACTATGACTAAATTATCAAGCCTTTGCATCTATTGGTTTTACGAGATATACAATCATAAATGTCAAAAAAGGTCAAAATCTATAATCGGAAATTTTGAAATTAATAAACCTTGTTCTCTTTTTAGAAATAGCTGAGATTTTGATATAATTGAGCTAAACTAATGAGGTTGGTGTGTACAGAAGCATTTTTCAAAAAAATGTAGTCTATATTGATTTTTTCCAGACAACAAAATGTACACAAAATTGAAATTTAACCCGTATGTGCCACGCCCATGTCAATTTTTTTTGATGGATTAATTCATATTGGATATGTTCAATTATGTTCCAATTTTAAAGCCTCTAAACTTAATAGATCATAAACTATGCATAAATTAAAGTCAAAGAATTCAAAAAATCGAGTAAAGGTTTCCCAAATTGCAAAATATAAAAAAATTCAAATTTTACATTACAATCAACTGTGATATATCGTTCGAAAGAGCTCGTAAAGCACATTCAGAATCTGAAAAAAAATAACTCTCTAAGTGAATTAGATCAGGTGCTAAAGCAGTCCAAAGTTGTCAATTTTGCTGTATTCGGACAGCTATAAAACCGGAAGTTGATATCGGAGGTCAAATATCAAGGTATAATCTGGTAGCCAAGGTCGATGACCTTTAACCTACTTAAGTTCAAGGTCATCAAAGGTCAAAGTCACGAGAATTGAGCATTCAAAAATTTTAAAAATTCAACCGGAAATTGCAAAAAAGGAAAATCGAAATTCAAAAATCGGCTTCCTGAGAATTCCCACATTTTTTATGTTCTTTCATTTGACACCAAAATCATTTAAATCGGATAAGCCGTAATGTCGGAATAGCAAATGACATGTTTCAGGAAAATCAAAATGGCGGATGAAATATTATTTCGATTCCCGATTTTAGAATGTCCAGGTAAATCCCATAACTATGGCTACCGATCAGTGTAAGTTTCGTTTCAAAATATCAATTACAGCGGAAGTGGGACAATCGGAAGTTTGCGCTTTCCTCCCGCATAAACCGGAAGTAGCGCAAAAATTTTGACTACGCAGTTTTGTTAACTACAATGATCTCTATTTGTAATAAAAATTTCAGACAAATCAGACAAAAAGCAAAGAAAATAGAAAAAATGGTCAAAAATTGCTAAAGTTTGGATGCAAAATGTTTGCTCCGAATATTTCGAAATCTAAAATTTTTAACTTCAAGTAAATTCGGTATTCGCTAGAGATTCTAAAAATTAAAACCAGAGCAAAATCAGTCCAAAATTGCACCAAAAACCACTTTTTGCACATTTTGTAAATGCACCACTTTCGTTTTGCAAAAATGTTCCAATTTATATTTATGCAATACCTCGAAAAAAAGTAACATACAGAGTTGTAAAAAGGTTGCTGCAGCTGTTGCAGTTTAGGCTGTGTGCCCTGTGTAAAAAACGAAAAAAAAACTAGAACCGTGAAGAAGGTACCGAGCAGTGCGCAATCCACCCGATACATGGATGAAATGTCACATTTTCAACCAATGATAAGAGTTTTACATAATAATATAAAAGCGTACTTGTCAAATTACTCACTCTCTTTTGTGTGTCAGTAGAAAGTACACTGCAAGATATGTTTGCAGGGATAATAAAATGGATGCAAAACTCCAAGAAGTAAACAAAAAGATTAACTATGAAAACTTTAGCTTCTCGAACTCATCCGATATATTATCAAGATAAATACATATACCAAGCTTCATTCAAATCGGACAAAAACTCTAGTCTCTATCGCGTGTACAAGAAATTGTTGACGGACAGACCGACGGACCGACAGGGTGACGGCAATATACGTCCATATTTTCATGTGGGTGTATAAAAAGGCAGACAAAATGAATTCAGAAATACCAGCAGACAGACTAATTAAAAGGGTGCAGAACTACAAGAAGTCAGACCAAATAAAAGGGGCGCACGGCTACCAGTATACAGGCAGGGTTAACTAAAAGGGATGCGGGAATACCAGCAGACAGACAAACGAAACACGTACAGTTACAATGGAATTCGGCATATTACTTACAAATTCTAAAACGCGGAATTATGATTCAAATACATAGTGTCATATAAATAATATGTAAATTAGGTCACTTGACATAATTTGTTTTTAAAGAATTTTGAAAAAAAGCACTCACAGTAACAATGGAATTTATCAAGATAAATACACATACCAAGCTTCATTCAAATCGAATAAAAACTCTATCTTTTATCATATACACAAACTAATTCTAATGTTTTCACTAAGTCAAGGGCAATAACTTTTAAACCGACTACTGGAATAGCACCAGTTTCGAATTCATCCGTGATATTATCAAGATAAATACATATACTAGAGCTTCATTCAAATCGGATAAAAACTCTAGTCTCTATCGCGTGTCAAGAAATTGTTGACGGACGGACCGACGAACAATATACATCCATATTTTAATGTGGGCGTATAAAAAGGCAGATAAAATGGATTCAGAAATACCAGCAAACAAAAAGATGTGCAGAACTACAAGCAGTCATACCAAATAAAAGGGGCGCACGGCTATCAGAAGACAAGCAGGTTAACTAAAAGGGACGCGGGAATACCAGCACACAGACAAACGAAACACGAAAAGTTACAATGGAATTTGGCAGAATATTTTCAAATTTTAAAACGAGGAATTATGATTCAAATACATAGTGTCATATATCATTGGAAAGCGTAGATAAAGCATAATACGAATCAAAAATAATTTGTGTCGTATGTAAATTAGGTCATTCAAATCGAATAAAAACTCTAGCTTTTATCACATACACAAGTTAATTTTAACGTTTTCACTAAGTCAAAGGCAGTAACTCATAAGTAGTTACTGAACTTATAGATTTGAAGCAAGTTTCCCCCATTCCATTTTTCATTTCATGGGGAAAAAACTCGCTTCAAATCTATAAGTTCATGGGGGAAAAAATGCAACCAAATTGAGCGTACCCAAAACAAAACCCCTACATTTCATAAAACACCCTACATTTTTCATAGAATTCTTACGACAAACACCTTCAATAAATTTCCTACATTCCATCAAAAAAAAACATATTAAAAATAGGATGAGTTTAATTTTAAAACATGAACAATACAGATTCGAAGATTATTCAGGCGACGGTATCTTTTCATCTATATTTTCTCTAGGTTCAAAAATAATTCCAAAAGTAGCTGGCTTTGTTTCAAACAACAAATCCCTAATTTCCTCCGGAGCTCAAGCAGTTGGGTCCGTGGCAAAAGCAGGAATTAGAATAAACGACGCCGTGAAAAAATCCGACGAACTGAAAGAATTACAGCAAATAAGAGAACTACGAAACAAGAGAATAGAACAGCAGGTAAAAGAGGGAAAAGGGTTTAAAGTTATAGGATAAAAATGATAGTCGCTCACGCTCCAAAAACCTATTTTGGTTCCGATATTCAAAAATCATTAGGATATCTTCCTGGATTTCCATGGGCCAAATACTCTGGCGAGAAACATCTTCCAGGTCATAATTACACCGGTCCAGGTACTAGATTAGATCTGCGATTAGACGAAAACGATAAACCCAAACCAGGGGAAGAACCAGTCAATAGAGTTGACGCTGCTGCGCTTAAACACGACATACTTTACAGAAACAAAGACATAAACTTCAGACACGAAGCAGACAAACAAATGATAATCGAACTCGAAAATATTCCAAATCCAACATTCAAAGAGAGAATGCAAAGAGCGCTAATCATTAAACTGTTAAAAGCAAAGATGAAATTGGGTATGGGATTGGCGGATGAAATTCATAAAGAATTTAGAAAAAACAAACATTATTTAAAAGTTAAAGTATTTGATAAAGATGAAATATGGTCAGCAGATTTAATTAATATGCCAGTTGAAAGGGGATATAAATATTGTTTAACAGTTATTGATTTATATACACGTTATGCTTGGGTTATTCCTCTCAAAAACAAAACTGGAATATCAGTCAAACACGCATTTGAAACCATAATGAAACAATCTGACAGACGGCCCCAAAAGTTATGGGTAGATAAAGGGAGCGAATTTTATAACAAAAATATGAAATCTGTGGGGTTTGAAATTTACAGTACTCACAACGAAGGTAAGGATTAGTTATTGAAAGATTCAACAGGACTCTAAAAAATAAACTATTCAAAAAGTTCACGGAATTAAAATCTCAAAAATGGCTAAAAATATTACCAGAGGTCGTAGACGAATACAATAACAAAATACATTCATCTATAGGAGTGTCACCAGCACAAGCCTCAAAAAATCCAAATATTATAAGATCAATTAACGCGCAACATAACTACGAAAATGAGATAAACAATTTAAATATTAAACCCAAATTTAAAGTCGGAGATCGAGTTCGTATTTATAAATATAAAAGTAAATTCGAAAAAGGATATGTTGGTTATTGGACAAACGAAATATTTATCGTAGATAAAGTAAATAGCACATCCCCTCCAACATATGAATTAATCGATCAAGACAAAGAACAAATTATAGGTAGGTTTTATCAAAATGAACTTCAAAAAACTGACTTTTAAAAATGAATGAATTTCTCGATAAATATGGAACCGATACAACCACAAACTTCCAACTTATGAGATAGGCGAATGAGTTAAACATATCACCGGTTTATTATTGTATGAGAGATGAAATAAATAATCTCAAAAGTAAGAAAGGTAAATTCTACGCTATAACAAATATACACACTTCCGATCAAAAAGGCGTTCATCATTCTGCTTTGTACAAAGACTCTAACTTTTATTTTTTCGACTCTTTTGGATTAGATCCCACTGAAGAGATAATGAATATAACTAATCAACCAATTAAATCTTCTACATTTCAAATACAAAAGCCGGGTCAAAAGTTTTGTGGACAACTTTCACTTTGGGTTTTATATCAGTTGAGTTTAGGAAAACAGTTCGAAGAAATTGTAATAAATTTAACTCAATAAAAATGGCAAATAAATTTGGTTTAGGCGCTTTACCTTTAGATACTAAAAAACCAAACACTACATTTTCAATCAATAAAATCAAACCATATTTTGTGGATCAAATCGGAGACATTCTTCAGGGTGATATTGATATGAATAATTTTGGTATAACTAATTTAAAATCTCCGGAAAACGATAATGATGCTGTTCATAAGAAATATTTAATGGATCAAATAAATTTAATTGAAGTAGATAAAAACCATTTAAAAGATCGAATAGCTGATGTGAAAAGATTCTTCAAACGACAAATAAATAATAAAAATTTTATAAATGAATCTAAATTGAAAGAATTAGATTATATTGATGATGGTAAATTACAAAAAGAAGTAACAAGTTTAAAAAGTTTTATTCAACAACAATTAGTCAATACAGTAGATAAAACTCAATTACAAAATTTAAGGTCATTAATATCTAAATTAGATGACAAGATTACAAAGCAAAAAGTAGATCTTAAACAACTAATATCCAATATTAATCCAGGCATAAGTGAAGATAAATTAACCGCATTAGAAAGTAAACTTAGTGATGATAGCGAAATACAAAAACAAATAGAATCTATTCAACAACAATTAGTCAATACAATAGATAAAACTCAATTACAAAATTTAAGGTCATTAATATCTAATTTAGATGATAAACTAACAAAGCAAAAAGTAGATCTTAAACAACTAATATCCAATATTAATCCAGGCATAAGTGAAGATAAATTAACCGCATTAGAAAGTAAACTTAGTGATGATAGCGAAATACAAAAACAAATAGAATCTATTCAACAACAATTAGTCAATACAATAGATAAAACTCAATTACAAAATTTAAGGTCATTAATATCTAATTTAGATGATAAACTAACAAAGCAAAAAGTAGATCTTAAACAACTAATATCCAATATTAATCCAGGCATAAGTGAAGATAAATTACAACAAGAATTAACTGCTCTGGAAACTAAATTTAAAACTGAATTACAAAACGAACTAAAATCTATTGATGATAGTGAAATTAAAACTTATATTCAACAACAGATAGAAAATATTGATGATAGTGAAATTAAAACTTATATTCAACAACAGATAGAAACTATTGATGATAGTGAAATTAAAACTTATATTCAACAACAAATACAAAATATTGATGATAGTGAAATTAAAACTTATATTCAACAACAAATACAAAATATTGATTATAGTGAGATTCAACAACGGATAACTACTATTAATAATGAAGTTTTAAAACAGGAAACAAATATAACCACATTACAAAATAATCTCAATGAACTAGAATATATTAAACCCTATTATTTCTTTCTTCCATCTTTTAAAGAGGACAAAGAACATATAAAGGTGGATGACCGTGAAAGAATCTATTCTAATTATAAATATGGGTTTAAAATAATTATGAGATTTGATATTGATCTTCCTACAAGGCTTCCTATTATTAATACTGATATTGATATTCCTACAAGGATTTTTGATAGTCTGAGTCAGAGTGAAATATGGGGGAAAACTATAATTGAAATATTTTTTCCTATGAAGGTAAAAGTCGATTTTTCAATTCGTAATCGATTCACTAATTGTAAATCTCTTTTATTTTTTCACTTTATCAAAAATGATAACATCGTAGATACTAAAGAATTTAAATCTTGGGAGGTATTTTTACCTTTTAATATTTCGTCAAATCAGTTCTATGTAGATAAGCTTAGAATCTCAATCGAACCGGAAGATGGTAATGTGGGATATTGCGTATTTGATTTATTTGATGACATGATATTGGAAACGGAAACTCCACCATCAGTAAACATAGTTAGAAATCCAGAACCACGAGAAAATGAAAAACAGATTTATGATTTTTTACGAACAACAGATTTTGAATATGTGAAACTATATTTTGTTCATAATGATCTTTTCTTCTCTGTTGATGTTAATAAAAATCAACAATTTAAACATTTTCCAATAGCATTAACAGAAAATATAGGTGGATCAAAAACAAAACTGGAATATCAGTCAAACACGCATTTGAAACCATAATGAAACAATCTGACAGACGGCCCCAAAAGTTATGGGTAGATAAAGGGAGCGAATTTTATAACAAAAATATGAAATCTGTGGGGTTTGAAATTTACAGTACTCACAACGAAGGTAAGGATTAGTTATTGAAAGATTCAACAGGACTCTAAAAAATAAACTATTCAAAAAGTTCACGGAATTAAAATCTCAAAAATGGCTAAAAATATTACCAGAGGTCGTAGACGAATACAATAACAAAATACATTCATCTATAGGAGTGTCACCAGCACAAGAAACAAAAAATCCAAATATTATAAGATCAATTAACGCGCAACATAACTACGAAAATGAGATAAACAATTTAAATATTAAACCCAAATTTAAAGTCGGAGATCGAGTTCGTATTTATAAATATAAAAGTAAATTCGAAAAAGGATATGTTGGTTATTGGACAAACGAAATATTTATCGTAGATAAAGTAAATAGCACATCCCCTCCAACATATGAATTAATCGATCAAGACAAAGAACAAATTATAGGTAGGTTTTATCAAAATGAACTTCAAAAAACTGACTTTTAAAAATGAATGAATTTCTCGATAAATATGGAACCGATACAACCACAAACTTCCAACTTATGAGATAGGCGAATGAGTTAAACATATCACCGGTTTATTATTGTATGAGAGATGAAATAAATAATCTCAAAAGTAAGAAAGGTAAATTCTACGCTATAACAAATATACACACTTCCGATCAAAAAGGCGTTCATCATTCTGCTTTGTACAAAGACTCTAACTTTTATTTTTTCGACTCTTTTGGATTAGATCCCACTGAAGAGATAATGAATATAACTAATCAACCAATTAAATCTTCTACATTTCAAATACAAAAGCCGGGTCAAAAGTTTTGTGGACAACTTTCACTTTGGGTTTTATATCAGTTGAGTTTAGGAAAACAGTTCGAAGAAATTGTAATAAATTTAACTCAATAAAAATGGCAAATAAATTTTGTTTAGGCGCTTTACCTTTAGATACTAAAAAACCAAACACTACATTTTCAATCAATAAAATCAAACCATATTTTGTGGATCAAATCGGAGACATTCTTCAGGGTGATATTGATATGAATAATTTTGGTATAACTAATTTAAAATCTCCGGAAAACGATAATGATGCTGTTCATAAGAAATATTTAATGGATCAAATAAATTTAATTGAAGTAGATAAAAACCATTTAAAAGATCGAATAGCTGATGTGAAAAGATTCTTCAAACGACAAATAAATAATAAAAATTTTATAAATGAATCTAAATTGAAAGAATTAGATTATATTGATGATGGTAAATTACAAAAAGAAGTAACAAGTTTAAAAAGTTTTATTCAACAACAATTAGTCAATACAGTAGATAAAACTCAATTACAAAATTTAAGGTCATTAATATCTAAATTAGATGACAAGATTACAAAGCAAAAAGTAGATCTTAAACAACTAATATCCAATATTAATCCAGGCATAAGTGAAGATAAATTAACCGCATTAGAAAGTAAACTTAGTGATGATAGCGAAATACAAAAACAAATAGAATCTATTCAACAACAATTAGTCAATACAATAGATAAAACTCAATTACAAAATTTAAGGTCATTAATATCTAATTTAGATGATAAACTAACAAAGCAAAAAGTAGATCTTAAACAACTAATATCCAATATTAATCCAGGCATAAGTGAAGATAAATTAACCGCATTAGAAAGTAAACTTAGTGATGATAGCGAAATACAAAAACAAATAGAATCTATTCAACAACAATTACTCAATACAATAGATAAAACTCAATTACAAAATTTAAGGTCATTAATATCTAATTTAGATGATAAACTAACAAAGCAAAAAGTAGATCTTAAACAACTAATATCCAATATTAATCCAGGCATAAGTGAAGATAAATTAACCGCATTAGAAAGTAAACTTAGTGATGATAGCGAAATACAAAAACAAATAGAATCTATTCAACAACAATTAGTCAATACAATAGATAAAACTCAATTACAAAATTTAAGGTCATTAATATCTAATTTAGATGATAAACTAACAAAGCAAAAAGTAGATCTTAAACAACTAATATCCAATATTAATCCAGGCATAAGTGAAGATAAATTACAACAAGAATTAACTGCTCTGGAAACTAAATTTAAAACTGAATTACAAAACGAACTAAAATCTATTGATGATAGTGAAATTAAAACTTATATTCAACAACAGATAGAAAATATTGATGATAGTGAAATTAAAACTTATATTCAACAACAGATAGAAACTATTGATGATAGTGAAATTAAAACTTATATTCAACAACAAATACAAAATATTGATGATAGTGAAATTAAAACTTATATTCAACAACAAATACAAAATATTGATTATAGTGAGATTCAACAACGGATAACTACTATTAATAATGAAGTTTTAAAACAGGAAACAAATATAACCACATTACAAAATAATCTCAATGAACTAGAATATATTAAACCCTATTATTTCTTTCTTCCATCTTTTAAAGAGGACAAAGAACATATAAAGGTGGATGACCGTGAAAGAATCTATTCTAATTATAAATATGGGTTTAAAATAATTATGAGATTTGATATTGATCTTCCTACAAGGCTTCCTATTATTAATACTGATATTGATATTCCTACAAGGATTTTTGATAGTCTGAGTCAGAGTGAAATATGGGGGAAAACTATAATTGAAATATTTTTTCCTATGAAGGTAAAAGTCGATTTTTCAATTCGTAATCGATTCACTAATTGTAAATCTCTTTTATTTTTTCACTTTATCAAAAATGATAACATCGTAGATACTAAAGAATTTAAATCTTGGGAGGTATTTTTACCTTTTAATATTTCGTCAAATCAGTTCTATGTAGATAAGCTTAGAATCTCAATCGAACCGGAAGATGGTAATGTGGGATATTGCGTATTTGATTTATTTGATGACATGATATTGGAAACGGAAACTCCACCATCAGTAAACATAGTTAGAAATCCAGAACCACGAGAAAATGAAAAACAGATTTATGATTTTTTACGAACAACAGATTTTGAATATGTGAAACTATATTTTGTTCATAATGATCTTTTCTTCTCTGTTGATGTTAATAAAAATCAACAATTTAAACATTTTCCAATAGCATTAACAGAAAATATAGGTGGATCATATTTTTTCATAGAAATCTCTATTGAAAAAAAAAACAATTTTTTTTGTTTATCGGGATAAGAAGAACAAGGAGTCAAAACAAGAAGCATTCTTAGTACATGTACGTGTCACTATTGTACAAAACCCTAAGGATGTACGTAGAGCATTATCGGAAGTTCACTTAATTTAACGTTTAAAAATGGAACAAGAAAGTAGACAAAAATACCTGATAGACAAACAAAACGAACTAAAAGTAAAACTAGAACAATATAATAAATGTAAGAAAAGATGGAGTAGAATTGATTCTGCTTTCAAAGCACTAAGTGTAGTTTTAACAGTAGGAACAACAATTGCAACGGCAGTAACTGGCGGATTGATGGTGCCAATACTTATTCCAACTGTATTAGCCGCAATTACTGCTATTCAAACCTCATCTTGTGGATTGATTGCTATGGGTTTTACATCCAAACAGAAATCTTATTTTAAAAAGAAAACAGATATCTTAAATACATATCTTAATAAGTTGTATATTTTCTTCGAAAGATCAAGAGAAGATAAGATCATTAGCGTTGAAGAGTTGGAAGAATTTAATGAAATTTTGGATAAATTTAATATACAAATATCAGCAATAAAAGATAATAAAAAGAACTCCAAAAATTAAGTAATTAAAAAAAAACATATAAAAAATATGAATAACATTGAAATTATAGACGATGAAACATTCATAGACAACGTACTATTTACCGATCTTATCAGGGCTATTACTCATAAATTTTCAACATTTAAGGGTCAAATTGAAATAGATGGTAGGATAATCGAGAATGGAAATCACAAACAATTCATGAAACTTCTTGGTTTCAATGCCAAAACTTTTAAGACCATTTTGTCTAATATGGATGCAAAATCTGACTGCTCGGATTGGTATTTTACAGGGAAAATAATTTTACGTAGAGACAATTTTAAGGAAATAAGAAGATCAAACGCTGGTAGAGGAACTGAACTACTTAAAAAGATAAATGAATATAAAGGTAGAAATTGTTATATACCAACAGATGGTAACTGTTTTATCAAATGCGTAAATCATGTTTTGAAAAAAGATTTAACAAATAAATTTCAAACATTCATTAATACATTTCCAAAAGCGAATAGAAAAGGAGTAATGACAGCTGCTAGAATTAATAAATTCAATGAGAAATGTAATACTTCATTTCAAATTTACACTCCCGAAAATAGAAATGTACGCCCCACCCTCACAGATGTAAACATGGACAAGGCATTAGATTGGGTTTTATATTTACATAACTCACATTTCTGTCTTATAAGAAGAAATCAAAAAAAATTAGGGATGAAAGAAATAGAAGATAATTATGAACAGGTATGGAAAACATGTAGAGATGATAATGCTGTAAAAGAAGTATCACCTTTGAAACTAAACGTATTTTCAAATATGAGTGATGATACTTTATTCGCTTGGGACTGTGAAACGTATTCAGATAGTGAAACGCGTAAAGCAATTCCTTATTCATGTACGTTAATTAATTTAGAAAAGCTAAGAAAAAAGTTAGAGATGATACCTCCCACTGATAATATTCCAGAAGCATTTTATAACAAACTAATGAAAATAGTAGAAATATTTGTAGACACAGATTGTATAGATCAAATGTTGAAATATTTAGGTAAATATGATAAAAAAAGATTAACATTGATTTATCATAACGGTAGTGGTTTTGATAACTGGATCGTAATTAAAAACGTAAAGAAACTAACACAATGTCCACTAATAACACCCAGAGGAATTCTTTCTTTACCATTATCTAATCCATACACTGATGAAGATTTACAGAAAAGATGGAAACGACAGAAAGATATAAAAAGTAAATCCAATTATTTACAGCATATTAATTTCACATGTTCCTATCAACACGAAGCATCTAGTTTAGCAACATGGGGAAAGTCGTCTAATCTACCAATGAATTTGAGAAAGATCGTTGATGTAGACATTGCAAAATATACCAAAGATAACTGGGAAATTTTAAGACACGAATGGGAACCATATGCAAAGCGAGACACCCTATGTCTTGGAGCATGCTTGATAAAATATAACAAAGTTATGAAAGACGTTGTATTCCAGAGCGTTTCTAATAATCTAACGGCTCCATCTCTATCTTTAAAGGGGTGGTATTATTTGTATCATTACGATAAAGAAATGGTTGAAGAACCATATTACGAAAGTACAAGACTCGTACCAAAACATACTGAAAAACAAAATATAGAAAAGGTTTACTCACACACTAACCCTTTTATAAGACATTTTATAAGACGCTCTATTAAAGGAGGAAGGGTTTCTGCAAATCGAAAAATATTTACAACTGATAAAATCAATGAAATTTGTGATGTATTAAAGGAATATACACAAACAAATGACGACAACATAATTGATTTATTTAAAGAATATAGTAAAAGTGATAAAGATAAAACAGAGGTTAATTCAAAACTTAAAAATATAACATGTTCTAGACTGATGGCATTTGATGCTAACGGTTTGTATGCTTCTGCTATGTCAGATTTAGATAATGAATATCCCAAAGCAGAAAGTGGTAGACCGTTTTTACCAGAAGAAGAAGAAGAATTTGTAAGACTCTTCAATGAACAAAACTTTAGACCCAAAACTGCTATTTTAACAGTTTGGTTTGAGTATCCCAAAAACATGTTCTTCCAACCGATACCAGCTAAAGATAAAATTAGTTTTACGAACAAAGAAGGAAAAAAGGAAACTGGCACTAAAATCAGATTCAGAAATGGTTTCTGTTCAGATGTTTTAACATCGGTCGATATTCAAGAAATAGTAAAAGCTGGTGGACGAATTATTAGAATATTAGATGGCATAGTATACGAAGAAAACTTTAGAACTCCTCCCTATAGAGACTACATTTTAATTTTGAGAGATCTAAGAAATCAATTCAAAAGGGATGGCAATATCGTTGGTAGTAATTGCATGAAATTATTAGGTAATGCCCTGTATGGGAAATCTATTCAGAAGGATATATCTTCATCAAAACATCTTTGGAATGACGTAACTTTAAAGGCTAACTTTGATTCACATGTTAAACACTATGAAAAAATAAATGAGACTCAATACATTGTTGATATAGAAGAAGAAGAAAAAGAAATTGACGATGTAAATAGTAAATCTACACGACTTACACCCAGTCATTTGGGATCATTCGTATTATCGCACAGTAAGAAAATAATGAACAATTTTATTCACGTAATAGATGGGTTTTATCAACCGGAAATATACTATACCGATACTGATAGTTTATACATTTCATCTAGCAATTGGAATAAATTAAATGAAGCTGGATTAGTATCCGAAAATGAATACTGTAAAGGAAAGAATGATTACGGTGATGGTGGAATTATATTCGGTTTATATTTAGCGCCGAAAGTCAAATACAATATCATACTAACTTCAGATGGTGTTTTAAAAGAAAAGAAAACATTTAAAGGTTATTCTAATGATAAGATAACTGTAGACGATTATATTCGGTTGGCTAGTGGATATGATATATCAAATGAATTTAAGAGAAATTGGGAAAAAAGTTTCACAAATGGAGTAGTTATTCCAAGGGATGATGATAAACAAAAGAAAGTTTTTAGAAGTTATTTAAATCTTGTAAAGAGAAAGGCTCCAAATAGTGAAGGAATCATGTATCCTTATTGTAATAAAGATGAATTGAGTTTGGATGAAAACTATGAATTTGATGATTTCGATTATCTAACTATTCAAGAAGAGAATGAAGAGTTACTTAATTCTTTTTAAATGAAGTTGAATAACAATTTCTTCGTTTCCAAAGTCTATAAACCTATTTTTACCATCTTTGATTTCCAGATTTATATCTTTGATCATAAAGGAATTAAGTGGTAAATATGTTGTTTGAAATGGTTTTTCTATAATTCTATATCCAATAGGAACAGTGAATGTTGGAAGACTGTAAATAATCTGACGTTTGTATTTATTGAAAAATCCACCGTTTATTAAATTGCAATGTATATTGATCACATCGACATCATTCTCGATATTAGCTTTATGTGGTGCTATAGTAGATTGGGTGTATACTCGTTTATCAAATCCTAGTAACGTATTCAATGAATTTTCTACGTTGAAATCAACTTGACTATTATTTCTTAATATCAATTTCATTTTGTTCAAATTTAAATTACCTTCGAATTCAATATTGTTTTTACCATTGACACTTCCTGCGTATTCAGATAGGTATTCGTTAATGGCTATGTATTCGTAACTTCCTGGTAGTAAACTTATGGGTTTGAATGTAGCTCCATTATCTGTTGATATTTTTATTTTGTTATTATCTTCGTTGATATTTCTAATGGAATTGTAAACAGAGAAATACTTTAATCCCAATTCATATTCTTGATTTCGATCGAGTTCATACTCATAATCTAGAGATAATTTAATGTCTGATTTATTTGAGGTGATGACGAATAGTTGACTCATTTTTAATAACACTTTTATAATCATTTTTATCTATGATACCTTTTTGTAGGAGTCTTTTTAATATACAATTTAATTCATTATATTGTCTGTGTGATTGATGTCCTTCCTTCATTGCTGCTAATATTATTTGTAATCTATTAAGCAATTCTTCGTTGTTGTCGGATAAAAAAATTACACCATCTCCTGTATGTCCCAAAAAGTCATCGATTTCTTCTATAATATCATCAGTGTAGTTATCATCACTACCATCGGTGTTATCATCTAATTCTTTTTCCAGTCTTCTTAATCTTAAAGTTTTTGGTCCTCCTGTCCTTGTCGATGTAAGAATGTCCACGTATGAATTTAAATCTTTGAAATTATAATCTTTATCATACCCATTCAAAAGATTAATCATACCGGGTGTTAAATCATATCATATGTCAATCTTAAATGTTGGGTTGTTTTGATTGAAACGTATCCTAAAACCGTTAAGAATCAATCCATCCTGATCAATTGTTGGCTTTATTGTTTTGGCTAGGGTTGGATTTGGATTTGAAAAATAACGTTTTATATCATCTAATGTCCTGATTACGATTCCATCATCGTCAATGGGATATTCTATTTGTGGAGGAGATTGTTGAATTTGTTGTTTAGGAGCTTCTAATTTATTCTTGATATCCTCTTGACTTTTTAATATTGGTTTAAATAAAGTTTGTAGATTTTCTGTTAATCCAAGTTGTTGTAATCTGTTATTTTCAACTTGGGTCTTTATTTTATTCTTAGCTTTGATATATTCTCTATTTCTTTTTAAAATATTATTCCATTCCATTTTTAAAAAAATAAATTAACATATGTTTATCATTACTCTTTCACCCGCAGGTTTTCTTGTATTAACGAATACATATCCATGTTCCTCTGGATTTCTCCATTGAGCTTTACAAACCTTTTTAAACGAATCTCTGTCCATTCCGTGATTTATCGACTGTATGATTTGAGATAAATCTTTATCGTTTAATTCAAATAATAAAAAACAATTAGCATTTTTTCTAATAAACATAGAATCCATCCCGTAAAAATATTGGGATTGGTATAAGCAGTGACAGTTGTGATGTCTTCCCTTCGTGAAGAATTCTTGTTGAACAGATTGATTTTTTTGCGCTACGCAGTCGTCAAACAATATTAAGTTCTTTCGTTTGCTATCAATATTAGACAAGTCCAGATCATTTACATTTTTTGTCAGAAACACTTTTATGTCAGTTGGATTGAAAGATGGATTCTTTTCTTTTATGAAGGTATCTAAGATATCTTTTATTTCCATTTCTCCTTTATCGTAATATTGAAATAATTCTTGAACATATTTCTTTGGTAAATATTCTAAAGCTTTGAGAAATTGATAATACGATTGTTCTGGTGTTGTTGTGTAGATATATAGAGAATCGAAATCTAAAAGGTTGGGTGTTGTCAACATGTTAAAAGTGAGATGAGTTTTCCCAGAACCTGAACTACCGCATATACACATGAGCATTGGATTATTAGGAAATATTTCTGAATGATTAAATTTCCTTCCCATTTTTATGTACCAAAAATTACACCTTCTCCTTTATACTTTGAAAGATATATTCCTTCTCCACTGTGTATATTTTTAAAAAATATTCCATTACCCTTATGTTTGACTTTGATTTCCCCTGTGTCAATACTATCCACTAATTTAGTTAATCCTTGTTTGACAGTTTTCTTAGTTTCTTCACTAAATCGATTTCCAAATTCTTTAACTGTACCTAATATGTCTGCTACTCCCGAACCTTTTGCTAACTTTTCCATTTCCAAATTATGTCTACGTTTTTCACTTTTTTCAGCTTCGGCTGCTTTCTTGGCATTGACGGCTTGAACTATTCCTGCTGTTCCGCCGGCCGTGGCACCGGCTGCGGCCAAACCTGCAAAGATCAAGGGTAGGAAAGGTAAAAATCCACCTTCCTTTATGTTCTTGTCAATTCTTTCCAAATCTATATCATCTCGTACTTTACAGTGTTTATATTTATCAATAAGTTTTTTTAGTTATGCTGATTCTTTTACCATTGTAAGTAATTGTAGTTGGCTTTTCTGTTTCGATAGCATCTATTATTCTTTTTACTAAAGTTTCGCGTTTCATTTTTAAGGGATTAATTTATTCTATTCGAATCATCCGTCTGTCGGATATTTTTATTATATGTTTTGCTTCTTCCAATAATAAACAATAACCGGTTACATCTCCTTGTGTTTTTTCGATATGAATATTTATGTTTACTCCAGTTTTGAAAAGATCTTCTTGATGAGCTGATAGATCAAAACAGAAGATTGGGTGATTAATTGCAAAATCTACATATCCAAACTGAGGTGGATTTCCAAATAATTCACACATATTTTTATAATTTCTATACAATTCATTATAATCCTTTGTGGATGGATTAATAGTTAAAGGTTGGTTAGGATAATTATCGTTGTTTAATCTTACTTGAACTTTACGGATTATAGGATCTTGAGTTTGGTTCATTGCCACTCTAAAGATATTGTTGTTATTTGTCTGAGAATCTGGTAAGTTCTTGAAACCAACTATTAAATATCTTGCTGGTTTAATGCTGTTAGTGATTGGCCATGTTGTGGATTCTCCAGTTAAAGTCATGCTCCCTACAGTGTTGCGACGAAGAAAAGCTATTTCAATGTCTTTAGTTAACGAGTTGAATATTCTCGTTTCTACTTCAATTGATGGTGTTATTACGGGTATGAAAAGTTGGAGATTTGTTATTTCTAATTTTGCATTTGAATTAGCTTCTCCAAAGAATATCTTATCGTCATTAATTTCTCTTTGTAAATGAATTTTAAATGGTAAACCTATAGAAACTTTTCGATGTTCTAAAAGACCGAATAAAGGATATAATTTCCAATTTACGTAATTACCCCATCTATTATCCTCAACAACATTATTGTACTGATTTACTCGTTTGTCAAACCCCTGGTTTACTGCTCTACCGATTCTCTCAATGCTATTTCTGGCAATGACTCTCATTCTAGCCTCATCAGCATCGTTAGCTACAGTTCTTACTGGTTCTTTTAAAACGTTTCCATCACCAACATCGGGTATCCAACCCGAGACTGAATCGTAGTTTTTGGGGTAAAGGACTGTTTTCAACATTGTGTCAAATTCTCCAGGGTGTTTGATGGTTTCTATGGGGTTTGATCCCGCTTCCAAAACCATTTCGCTAAATAAAGAAGGAAAGAAATTATTTTCTAATGTTGTATTAGTCTGTGGGACTCTATTTTCATTTGCTGTTCCGTCCTTGATTTTGAAATCGCATCTGAAATAGGCATCGGAAAGTAATAACCAATTTGACAGACTATTGATCTCGAAAGTGACCCTCCCACCATCATTTAGTTGGGATTTAGATCCAACACTCGGAGAAACAATTATGAAATCCTCTTTTTTTTTATTAAATGAATAAAGAATTGGATCGTATAATCTAAAAATTGGATCAAGAATTTTATTTGCCATTTTTAAGGGGAATAATTTTAGGTTTTTTCCAATCAGTAATTTAAAACTATAATTTGTGCAAAAATAAGTCATTTTTATTATACAAAACAAAATAACAATTCAAAAGGACATATATAAGTTCAACAATGTATATACTATATTATCAACTCATAGCAACGTTGTTAATGAGAGACACTGTAGTGTCCCTGCATGGAAACGGTAATAAACAGACCGTTGTTAATGAGAGACACTGTAGTGTCCCTGCATGGAAACGGCAATAAACAGCCGTCTATAGCAACGACAGTAAACACACGGTTACTAATCAAGGCTTCTATAGTGTCCTTGCATAGAAACGATAGTAAACAGCCCGTTGTCAATGAGAGACACTGTAGTGTCCCTGGGTCGATATTGTACAGGAGAAAAGTCCACAATATATAATGAATAACATTATCGATTGAAAGTCACAGCTTTTGTTGATATAACATAAGAAGTATATTGATTTTTACAATAATGTTGAAACTGTGATAACTATACAAACTTATTCTTCTTTCCAAAACGCCGCTTCTACAGGATTAATAGTTAACTCCCGTTCAATTTTGGGAATTGACTTAATAATTGTAGAAATAGGCATTGACAATTTCTGTAGTTTCGGGTAGTCTTTAACGAGATCGGCAAGTCTTCTTAAGCTTTTACTCCAAAATACCGAAATAGTTAATTCTTTTTCAACGAAAGCGTTAAAGGTTCCCATTTTTAAAATTGAAAGTTTTTTCAACCACAATCCAAATACTACATAATACTGGATCGATCGAGAAGAATGTCGTTTTATATATTTATCACATTTCACAGTTATTTCTTCAACGTTTGTGTTTATAGTACTGTCAAAAGGTGGTATTTCCAAAGCCGCTTCAACAGAACACAGTAATGTTTTTAAATGTTTTAAATAATCTTCGGGTGTTTTAGGAAGCGGCTGTTCAAATTTAAGTTCCTTTGGTCTTTTACACAGGTTTTTTTTGTGTCCTTGATGAAATGTCTGCGCGCTTAAAAATCCATTCGTTTCCAATTCTATTTTAACTGTTTTGTAATGATGTAAATGGTCTTCGTGGTAAGTAATGTGTTCTTGTATTGCTGTTGCAATATCCTCTGGGGCTGAAACAAATATCAAATTCATATTATATATCAAAACAATATATTTTCAAAAAACACCAAGCTTATTAATCTAATATATCAAATTACATACCTGGGGTTGTGTCCATATTTTCTTCACTCATTTTTGCTAGAAGGGCGAACTAATGTCTCAAATACAGCTTGCAACCTCAATATTATCACGTAATGTATTTGATTAGATTCCTAGAACAGCTTGTTTCCATAGTAATCAATGTATTGACGTTATATATTCATGCAATATTGATCTATAATAAAGACCTAAAGGCGAACTAATGTCTCAAATACAGTTCAATAACCTCAATATTATCACGTAATGTATTTGATTAGATTCTTAGAAATAGTTTATTGATCAGTTCACCATGAATACAGTTAGCTCATAGTTTATTGATCAGTTCACCATGAATACAGTTAGCTCATAGTAATCAAATAATGACGTTTATACGATGATAATGCAACATGATTAAAGGGAACTAAATCTGTCAATCTTAATAAAACCAGACCACAATGGATTTCAAAGATAAATAAATCATTTTCAAATAGTGGGATAATATGTAATTTGAGGTATTTTATGCTAGGTAGGGACTTGATGGAATGTAGGAAATTTATTGAAGGTGTTTGTTGTAAGAATTCTATGAAAAATGTAGGGTGTTTTATGAAATGTAGGGGTTTTGTTTTGGGTACGCTCAATTTGGTTGCATTTTTTCCCCCATGAACTTATAGATTTGAAGCGAGTTTTTTCCCCATGAAATGAAAAATGGAATGGGGGAAACTCGCTTCAAATCTATAAGTTCAGTAACTACTCTCATAAACCGACGACTGGAATAGCTCCAATTATGAAAGGATCCGAGATAGTATCACGATAATTATACATACCAAGCTTCATTGAAATCGGATAAAAACTCTAGTCGCTATTGCGTGTACAAGAAATTGTTGAATGACGAACGGACCGACGGATGGACTGGGGTGACGGCAATATACGTCCATATTTTCATGTGGGTGTATATAAAGGCAGATAAAATGGAATCAGAAATACCAGCAGACAGACTAAATAAAAGAGGTGCAGAACTACAAGCAGTCATACCAAATAAAAGGGGCGCACAGCTATCAGAATACAAGCAGGTTAACTAAAAGGGACGCGGGAATACCAGCAGACAGACAAACGAAACACGAACAGTTACAATGGAATTTGGCAGAATATTTTCAAATTCTAGAACGCGGAATTATGATTCAAAAACATTGTGTCATATATCATTGGATAGAGTAGATCAAGCATAGTAACACCGAAACAAAATTTATGACGTATGTAAATTAGGTCACGTGACAGGGCTGTTTAAAGTTAAAAAATGAAATTTTCTGACGGCCATAAAATCGGAAGTAAACATTGGGCATCTAATATGTTCATGACATTGGATAAATCTCGTCAAGGGTAACAAATTTTGTTTAAGTATCAAGGTCACTCAAGGTCAAGGTCACAAGATATGAGCCTAAAAAGTTTTGACTATTTCCGAAAATTCTAAACCGGAAATAAAAAAAATTCTGAATCGAAATTCAAAAATCGGCTTCCCATGTTTTGTTAGCAATCGACTGTAGATTCCATAGACATCATTTTTATTCAAATCGAATGATTCCCTGATTCTGAATTTCGATTTAAAGAAAAATCAGTCATTTCAAGATGGCGACTGATATGAAATATCTGGGTCAGATTTTTTCATTTCATATTTAGTCAATGGTTATTTCTAGCACATCTCAAAAAGATTTTTTTGAATATCTTAATTATTCCGGAAGTTGAAATTTCAACTTTACAAGCGAATGACGTCAAAACCGGAAGTGATATACAAATTTTGAAAATACCATTTAGTTAGAAATCAAAATGTTTATACACCTGTAAGTTTTCAAATAGATCGAAAAAAAATTGCAAAAGTTAAAAAAACGGTTAAAAAAGTGCTCCAAAAAGTCAGCAGAGAATGTCTAAAAGTGCATTTATGTTGAAAGCTATTATGTAGACATTAGAATAATGAAACAAACAAAAAAAGTTTTATCAAAAACGGTTCAAAAACAGAGGTAAAAAAGGGAAAAAACATAAAAAGGGTTTTTCTGTCATATGTCATTTCCGGTTAGACAAAAAAACGCCATTTTACATTTAAGCAACACCGAGCAGTTAGTTATTGTAGGAAAACATGTGAGATAATGTGTGGCATGCTTCCTTCATACCGAATTAGCGTGACCAGAAGTAGACAAAAAAAAAACTAGAACCGTGATAACGGTGCTGAGCAGTGCGCAATTTAAACATCCTTGAACGGTTGCATTTTAGGTCATGTGACAGAGTTGTTTATAGTTAAAAATCTCAATTTTCAATCGGAAGTAAACATCGGAAAACACAAAGTAAAACATCATTAAAATTTGATAGATTTTATCAAGGGCAATAGCTTTGGTTGAGATCAAAAGGTCATCAAACGTCAAGGTCACGAGTTTTGAGCTTTGAAAGTGTTGCTATTGCTGAATTTCTTTAACCGGAAATAGACAAAACTTTTAATCGAAATTAAGAAATCGGCTGTCACCATTTTGTTAGTAATATATTGAAGATGACATCAACATTATGTAATCGGATGATATCCTGATCACTTATATCGATTTAAAGAAAAGTTGGTCATTTCAAGATGGTGGTCTACTAGTTACTTTCGGGTCCAATTTTATCCTTTTTTTCTATGAATGTTATGTCATTTTATATCTCCAAAAGAATGTGTCGACTCACTTTAAAAATCCACAATTTAGGAACCACGTGTTTTTTCGCGCCAAAAAAGCCACGCAGTTACTTTAGAACAATGAACAAAATTTCCAAATTAAAAAAAAGCAAAATGATTAAAATATCTACTATTATATATCAAGAGGAGATAAAGCATAATAAGAAAAGACGATTTCTCGTGACGTACGTGAATTGGGTTCAAACTGACAATTTTCAAATGGCTATAAAACAAGAAGTAAATATTGGACAATAAAAATGAATTCACCATTGGATAGATCTCATTTCGGGCAATAACTTTTGTTCGGATCATAAGGTCAACAAATGGCAAGGTCACAAGTTATGAGATTTAAAAGTGTTACAATAATTGCTGAATATCTTATACCGGAAATAGACAAACACAATAATCGAAATTAGCAATTCAGATGCCCTCATTTTGTTGGCAATAGATTGAAAATGCCATAAACATTAAAATTATAAAAATCGGATGTCGATTTAAAGAAAACATGTTCATTTCAAGATGGTGGCCAACGTGTTACTTCCGATTACGATTTTGTCATATTTTTTTCTTTGTTAGTCATGTTCTTTCATATCTTAAGAAAAAATTGTTACCTATCTTATGAAATCCGTTATTCAGATAACAGATAATAGCAATTTTGATCAAAATATCTAGTGTTATATTATAAAGCGTAATAAGAAAAGAAGATATTTTGTGACGTGACGTCACGTGACAGAGCTGTTCAAAGTTCAAACTAACAATTTTTAAATGGCTATAAAACCGGAAGTAAATATTGGACAACAAAAATGAATACATCGTTGGGTAGATCTCATCATGGGCAATAACTTTTGTTCAGGTCATAAGGTCACCCAAATCCAAGGTAACGTTTAATGAGCTTTGAAAATTTTGGCCATTTCTGAATATTTTTTACCGGAAATAGGCAAACATCATAATCGAAATGAGCAAATTGGCTGTCATCATTTTGTTGGCCATAGATTGAAAATGCCCTAGACATCAATATTATACAAATCAGATGATACCCTGTTCACTTCTCTCGATTTAAAGAAAACATGTTCATTTCAAGATGGTGGCCAGCGTGTTACTTCCGGTTACGATTTTATCATATTTTTTTCTTTGTTAGTCATGTTCTTCCATATCTTAAGAAGAAATTGTTACCTATCTTATGAAATCCGTAATTCAGATAACACGTGTTTTTTCCCGCCAAAAAAACACGCAGAGTTACTATAGAACAAAGAACAAAATTCCAAAAATCAATTTTGATCAAAATATCTAGTGTTATACATTTTTGGAAACAGGATATAAAGCGTGATAATAATAGAAGATAATTTGTGACGTACATGAATTAGGTCACGTGACAGAGCTGTTTAAAGTTAAAAATTGCAATTTTCTGACGGCCAAAAACCGGAAGTAAACATTGGGCATCTAAAATGATTATGCCATTGGATAGATCTCGTCAAGGGCAACAACTTTTGTTCAGGTCACAAGGTCACTCAAGGTCAAGGTCACAAGATATGAGCCTTAAAAGTTTTGACTATTTCCGAAAATTCTAAACCGGAAATAAAAAAAAATCTGAATCGAAATTAAAAAATCGGCTTCCCATGTTTTGTTAGCAATCGACTGTAGATTCCATAGACATCATTTTTATTCAAATCGAATGATTCCCCGATTCTGAATTTCGATTTAAAGAAATATCAGTCATTTCAAGATGGCGACTGATATGAAATATCTGGGTCAGATTTTTTCATTTCATTTTTAGTCAACGGTTATTTCTAGCACATCTCAAAAAGATTTTTTGGAATATCTTAATTATTCCGGAAGTTGAATTTTCAACTTTACAAGCGAATGACGTCAAAACCGGAAGTGATATAAAAATTTTGAAAATACCATTTAGTTAGAAATCAAAATGTTTATACACCTGTAAGTTTTCAAATTGATTGAAATAAAATTGCAAAAGTTAAAAAAAACGGTTAAAAAAGTGCTCCAAAAAGTCAGCAGAGAATGTCTTAAAGTGCATTTATGTTGAGAGCTATTATGTAGACATTAGAATAATGAAATAAACAAAAAAAATTCCATCAAAATCGGTTGAAAAACAGAGGTAAAAATGGTAAAAAACATAAAATGGGTTTTTCTGTCATATGTCATTTCCGGTTAGACAAAAAACCGCCATTTTACATTCACCCAACACCGAGCAGTTAGATATTGTAGGAAAACATGTGAGATAAGGTGTGACATGCTCCCTTCATACCGAATTAGCGTGACCAGAAGTAGACAAAAAAAAAAAAAAAAAACTAGAACCGTGGACGGTACCGAGCAGTGTGTATCCGATGTCGACCATGGGTGAAAAGTTACATCTTTCGACCCAAGTTGGGAGATTTACAACAGAAATCTATATTTTTATTCGTTAATTAAAAAGTAGAAATAGTTAATGTTCAGGATTGAAAATTAAATGGAATAAATAAAAATTCCAACCAATAGCACATACGATTTGAATGTAGGACATTCTTTATGGTCCAAACAAATTTACTTCACAGTCTGCAACTGCTGCTCATACTCTAATCAAAAGTTTGTCGTTAAAAGAATACATCATACTCTTATGTTTCTTTAAAAAACTTTTCTTTGTGAACAGTTTTATACAACGTATATAAAAACTAAATTTTTAATACTATTTCAATAAATCACAAAGATAGATTTTGAAAAATAAGATTTCTTCTTAAGAAATGTATTGATATATTCTACAGTTAGAATTTACTACCAATCTAAAAACTACTGGAAAAGATCACTTATAGTCTGGATCTTACTAAAGAGACAATGCACCGTATGCACCAAATAATATCAAATTAAGAAGAATAGTATTATTTTAAACCTTAAATAGATTTAGTTAATTGTAATTAAAGATAATTCTACTTTTTGTATGCACCAACTGAAAATTAACTAAATATATTTATCTCTACCATAATTGAAATTCAGTTATCCATTCGAACCACACACATAAAAGAGTTACTGCGCTGCTGTGGCGACGGAAAATGGTCTCAGAGCGTGTTATGGTCGCCATAAGCGTGCTATTACTTACTAATAGCGTGGTGGAAACGTCAGACATCGTGTGACATCGGTCGCCAATGATCGAAAACGCCAAGGTCTGACGATCGGTCCTGGAACGCGTTGAGAACTCGATGGGATCGCGAACGTCGTGAGACAAACGTCGTAACACCTCGATGAACGTGGCATAAGCGCAGTACACGCGTGGCAAAGAAAACGGTAACACTTGAAACGGCGACTTCAAGGTGTCCTCACCACGACCCTCGGGTTTCTGATATGACTCTACTACGCGTCCCTATGGCGTTGCCAAGGCGATCTTACTAGGATTTCACCACTGCTATGCGATTGAACATAAGGCTTTTAGTGCGAATATTGAGCTCTCGTGGGGTCCTTACTGCGTTTATGGAGTTCTTACATACAACTACGGCGATGTTATTGTTAACCAAGCGTGTACTACGTTTCTATGGCCACGGCCTCTGGTAACTTTCTTGGTTTCTTCTGCATTGTCTTGCTCAGAAATGAATATTTCTGAAAATATGACTGCATTTTATAGTCGTCCTGATTACGTGATAGAAACGTCATGAGTCGTGGAAGACGCCTGGTAAGGGCAGTAGGCTAATGGGGACAAAGTAGAATTCTCTTTAGTTGATACTTTTACAAACAATTGGTGGTATTCAACAATGATTTTATGTTCTATCTAAACCACTCATCCCAATACCTAGTCCGAAACTCGCTGACTCTTTCCCCAGCCTGATAGCTATTTGGACGGATATGGCTGGGACAGATTTTATTTCTCGGAAAAAAAACTTTGATGGACTCGAATACATGGCCTGTATGGTGAAAGGGGGTCCAGGCGATCTTTGACATGTCTGTTTACAGGAATCACACGGTTATTTTCACTTATTTTAAGTTCAATTAAATCGTCTTAGAAATAATCGTTAAATTTCAAACATCCAAGAGCCACAAAAGGCATTTTTACTAATTTACAAATAGAATTAAAAGTTAAAACTGGTCTCGACCAATTTTAAGTTTAGAATTAAATTAACCAGTTTTTAAATATATTTAAGATAATTCTATGTGGTGCAAACAAAATATAGAATTAAATTATAAGTTAATGTTATTCGGGCAGAATAGAATTAAATTAGGCCTAATTTCTAAATACTAAAAAATGTAAAAAAATTTACGTGAACATGTGGGAAAATTAATACTTATATGGGGTTGAACAGATTCGGATTATTCATAATTTCTTGCGAAAAGCTTATTTGTTGAAAATATGACAAATTAATGAATCCAAAAAATGTTTAAAGACTAACCAAAGGCACGAACATAACATATTTTACACAATTATGAACAAATATAATACCCTTTTCCCCGATGAATGGAGCTTTATAACAAAACTACTAAACTCTCTAAATCGGGACCATGCGGATATGTACTTGTTTCTGCTTTAATGAAGTACTTTATTACTAAAATCAGAGCCTCCACAAAAATTGAAATGACATTGGGGCCTTATGCATTAGGGGAGGTAATCTAATTATTAACTGTGGGTTTGAACAAACATAGTACACTGTCAACAGCATGTGTAAAATTTCTTGTAAATTACGGAAGTTGAAAATCTGAATTGAAAAGCGAATGACGTTAAAACCGAAAGTGATATCAAATTGTTAAAAACATAGTTTTGTTCGCAATCAAAGTGTCTATCCAACTGTAGGTAGGTTTTCAGATTGATCAAAATGAATTTGAAAAAGTCGGAAAAAATACGTACAGTTTAAATGGCAGAAGGAACAAATCTTCTAGATTCTAAAAGGCGGAATTTTGATTAAAAAATCTTGTATGATATATCCCTGGAAAGTGTAGATCAAGCATTGATGGATTGAGAAATGATTTTTGACGTATGTAAATTAGGTCACGTGACAGGGCTCTTTAAAGTTGCAATTTTCAAAGGGCTATAAAACCGGAAGTAAGCGTTTTGTCTCTGAAAGTATTATGCCATTAAATGCTTCTCATCGTGGACGTTAATTTTTGTAGAGGTCACTCGGTCACGAAAGGCCAAGGTCACGAAATATTGACCCTGAAAGTTTTGACAATTACTGATTTATTTCAACCGGTAATTAAAAAAATTCAGAATTGAAATTCAAAAATCGACTTCCCATGTTTTGGTAGCAATCAACTGTAGATACCATAATCATCAATATTATGCAAATTCCATAACACCCTGAGGCCCCATTTTGAGTTTTATAGAAATATACCATTTCAAAATGGCGACTGATCCGTTACATCCGGGTCAAATTTTATCACTTGTATACTTTTGTGTGTACATTACAAACATATTGCAAAAAGAATTTTTCGAATATCTTCAAAATTCCGGAAGTTGAAATTTCAACTTTAAGAGCGAATGACGTCAAAACCGGAAGTAATAATAACATTTTTTAAATAGACTATTGTATACAATCAAAATATCTATCTATTTATTATTGGTCAGATAGATCAAAGGTCAAGGTCAAAAGATACGGGCCTTCAAAATATTGACAAAATTAAACCGGAAATTGCAGGAAAACCAAATCGAAATTCAAAAATCGGCTTCCCGACAATTTTTATAATTTTTATGTTCTTTTATTTGACACCAGATTCGTCGAAATCGGATAAACTGTTTTTTCTGAATAAAATTTTGGCACTTTTTACAAAAATCAAAATGGCGGCCAAACTATAAATATTTTCTTCCCGAAATTTCCTCTCATTTTTTGAGGCATAACGATATCTATCTAATAGTATCAGTTTTTTTGATAACCACATGATTTTCGTGGAGTGGGTCATCCGGAAGTGAGAAGTTTGATATCATGCAAACCGGAAGTGATAAAAAAGTTTAACCGAGGAAATTTGTTCTCTAATGTGATCTGCTTGAGCTTCGGAATTTTTGATAAAATCGGAGGAATAGCACAGAAAATAGAAATTTTGGCCAAAAACAGCAAAATTCGACACAAAAAAGTGTGCTATGAATTTTCAAAATTCGAATTTTTTTCACTACTATCCTATTTGATATTTGCACAAGATTCAAAAAACGTAACTCCGAGAAAAATCGGTTCAAAAATGCGCTTTCTAAGGCCAATAAACCACGTTTTGCACAGTTTTCAATATTGCACTTCCGGTTGTGCAAAAATGTTCCAATTTACATTCATTCAGTAATAGACCATATACAGTGATGTAATGAATTGCAGATATTGCTGTAATTATCACAGTTTCTTCAGAGTACTCGGTACAAAATTAATTTTTTAAAAAATTACGAAAACAAAGCAGTGTGTTCGCGAGAACACACTGCAAAAAGTCATTATGAAAACAAAGCAGTGCGTTCGCTAGAACGCACTGCAAAAAACTAGAACCGTGGACGGTACCGAGCAGTGTGTATCCGGTGTCGACCATGGGTGAAAAGTTGCATCTTTCGACCCAAATTGAGAGATTTACAGCAAAAATCTATATTTTTATTCGTTGATTTAAAAGTAAAAATAGTTAATGTTAAGGATTAAAAACTAAATGGAAAAAATAAAAATTCCAACCCATAGCACATACGATTTGAATATAGGCTAATTTGAATTTGGATTGACCAAACAAATTTACTTCACAGCCTGCAACTGCTGCTCATAATCCAATCAAAAGTTTGTCGTTAAAAGAATAAATCATACTCTTATGTTTCTTTACAAAAATATTTCACCTTGAACAGTTTTATACAACGTATATAAAACTAAATTTTTAATACTATTTCAATAAATCACAATCACATTATATTTGAAAAATATTATTTCTTCTTAAGAAATGTTTTGGTATATTCTACAGTTAGAATTTACTACCAATCTGAAAAATACTGAAAAAGATCACTTATAGTCTTGGTACAATAATAACTCTATATACTAAAAAACGCAGAAAAATTGGCGTGAACATGTAGGAAAATTAATGCTTATAGGCCTATGGGGTTGAACAGATTCGGATTATTCATAATTTCTTGCGAAAAGCTTATTTGTTGAAAATATGACAAATTAATGAATCTAAAGGGTTTAAAGAGACTAACCAAAGGCACGAACCTAACATATTATACACAATTATGAACACATATAATACCGTTTTCCCCGATGAATGGAGCTTTATAACAAAACTATTAAATTATGTACATCAGGACCATGCGGATATGTACTTGTTTCTGCTTTAATGGAGTACTTTATTACTTAAATCAGAGCATCCAAAAAAATTGAAATGACATTGGGGCCTTATGCATCAGGGGAGGTAATCTAATTATTAACTGTGGGTTTGAACAAACATAGTACACTGTCAACAGTATGTGTAAAATTTCTTGTAGATTACGGAAGTTGAAAATCTTAATTGAAAAGCGAATGACGTTAAAACCGAAAGTTATATCAAATTGTTAAAAACAGATTTTTGTTCGCAATCAAAGTGTCTATCCAACTGTAGGTAGGTTTTCAGATTGATCAAAATGAATTTGAAAAAGTCGGACAAAATACGTACAGTTTAAATGGCAGAAGGAACAAATCTTCTAAATTCCGAAAGGCGGAATTTTAATTAAAAAATCTTGTATTATATCTCTGGAAAGAGTAGATCAAGCATTGATGGATTGAGAAATGATTTTTGACGTATGTAAATTAGGTCACGTGACAGGGCTTTTTAAAGTTGCAATTTTCAAAGGGCTATAAAACCGGAAGTAAGCGTTTTGTCTCTGAAAATATTATGCCATTAAATGCTTCTGTAGATTCCATAATCATCAATATTATGCAAATTCCATAACAAACTGAGGCCCCATTTTGTGTTTTATAGAAATATACCATTTCAAGATGGCGACTGATTCGTTTCATTCGGGTCACATTTTAACACTTGTATACTTCTGTGTCTACAAAACAAATATACTGTAAAAAGTATTTTTCGAATATCTTCAAAATTCCGGAAGTTGAAAATTCAACTTTAACAGCGAATGACGTCGAAACCGGAAGTAATAATACAATTTTTGAAATAGATTATTGTACACAATCAAAATATCTATTTATTATTTGTCAGATAGATCAAAGGTCAAGGTCAAAAGATACAGGCCTTCAAAATATTGACAAAATTTAACCGGAAATTGCAGGAAAACCAAATCGAAATTCAAAAATCGGCTTCCCGACATTTTTTAGAATTGTTATGTTCTTTTATTTGACACCAGATTCGTCAAAATCGGATAAACTGTTTTTTCTGAATAAAATTTGGGCACTTTTTACAAAAATCAAAATGGCGGCCAAACTATAAATATTTTCTTCCCGTTTTTTCTTCTCATTTTTTGAGTCATAATGATATCTATCTATTAGTATCAGTTTTTTTGACAACCATGTGATTTTCGTGGAGTGGGTCAACCGGAAGTGAGAAGTTTGATATCATGAAAACCGGAAGTGATAAAAAAAGTTTAACCGAGGAAATTTGTTCTCTAATGTGATCTGCTTGAGCATCAGAATTTTTGATAAAATCGGACGAATAGCACAGAAAATAGAAATTTTGGCCAAAAACAGCAAAATTCGACTCAAAAAAGTGTGCTATGAATTTTCAAATTTCGATTTTTTTTCACTGCTATCCCATAAGATATTTGCACGAGATTCAAAAAACCTGACTCCGAGAAAAATCGGATCAAAAATGTGCTTTCTAAGGCCAATAAACCATTTTTTGCACAGTTTTTAATATTGCACTTCCGGTTGTGCAAAAATGTATCAATTTACATTCATGCAGTAATAGACCATATACAGTGAAGTAATGCATTGCAAATATTGCTGTAATTATCACAGTTTCTTCAGAGTACTCGGTACAAAATTAATTTTTTAAAAATTATGAAAACAAAGCAGTGTGTTCGCGAGAACACACTGCAAAAAAAAACGTTATTATGAAAACAAAGCAGTGCGTTTGCTAGAACGCACTGCAAAAACATTTCGAAAACAAACTAGAGCCGTACCAAAATTTCAAATAGATATAGAACCGTAAGTAAGAAACGGACAATTAAAATAGATATATCATTGGATAGATCTGGTTAAGGGCAGTAACCTTTGTTCAGTGCACAAGATAAAAAAGGATCAAGGTCACGAGTTAGATTTCTTTGAAATTTGGCAATTACATAAAAAAAGATATACCGGAAATAACAAGAAAGCAACATCGAATATTATAATCGAATTGCGTACTTTTACGGGCAATCGACTGACCTGTTCAAAAATACTACAATCACGAAAATCGTATATAACCCTGAGGCCCCATTTTAAGTTTTATAAAAGTAGGTCATATCAATATGGCGGCTGATCTATTACATTCGGGTCAGATTTTATTGTTTAATTGTTTAAATAGCAGCATTTCTAATATTTTGTAAGATTTTAAATTTAAAGGGCCATTCTGCTTTTTTGAAAAAAGTTTCCATTGTCAAATAAATCGCAAATGCTACCTGAGAGTATTTTTAATGTATGCTTATTGTATCTCTATACCTTCTTGATCAAACTGAATTTGGTTTTAAAGGGTTAATTACAAACAGGGAGTACTTATTGTTAATTAAGCAATTTGACCTAGTTTTTTTGTTTGCCCTTTAAATGGCTCAATATTTTTAGCTGAAACTTTTTAAATACACAAGAGGGACATTTCTCTACAATTAGGCGTTTATTTTACTCAATTCCGTTCAGTAGTTTCCTATCAGCATCCAAAAAAGATAACACACTTAAAAACCTTACGTAAGGTTTTTAAAAATTTTAGCATGTTTTTAGAGTTTAAAAATTAACGGCTGGATTTTTTTAGTTAAAACTTTCAGATACATTAAAGGGCACATAGTTACAGATTTTGGTGTAGAGTTTTCACAAATTTGAGCAAAAAAAATGTTTGTCCTAGAGACAGAGCTGTTTAAAGTTAAAAATCACAGATTTCAAATGGCTATAAAACCGGAAGTAAACATCGTTCAACAAAAATTATTATAGCATTGAATAGATTTGTTCAAGTACAATAACATTTGTTCAGGTCACAAGGTCAAAAAAGGTCAAGGTCACAAGCTATAAGTCTTTGAAATTTTGGCAAGTACATAAATAAATTATACCGGAAATAACAAAAAAGCAACATCAAATATCAAAAAACAAATTCCTAGCTTTTTGGGGCAATCGATTGAGCTGTCTAAAAATACTACAATTACCTATTCCGCTCATAACCCTGAGGCCCCATTTTGAGTTTTACAAAAATTGGTCATATCAATATGCCGGCTGATCTGTTACTTCCGGGTCAATTTTTTGGGTTCATTGTTTTTCAATTATCATTTCAATCATATTGCACAAAAAAAAATTCAAATATCTTCAAAATTCCGGAAGTTAAAATTTCAACTTTGCGAGCAAATGCCTTGAAAACCGGAAGTGATATCGAAATTTTGAATATATCATTAGGTTTACAATTTAAATGTCTATATACTTGTATATTTTCAGAATAATCGAAATAAAATTGTAGAAGTTGAAAAAATCATAAAATTAGAATTAAAAAAGTAAGCGACAAAAGTCAGAATTTACGTTTTGTTAAATCCCCAAATTGTAACGTATAGTTCGAAGGAATAAACAAAAAAAATCCGAACAAAATCGGATCTAAAATATTTCCGTAAATAAGAAAAAACTGAAATTTGTCGTTATGCCCTAGGTCATTTCCGGTTGGTCAAAAATGCATCAATTTATATTCATTCCCCAAAGTTTCACACTTCATCGTAGGAAATCGTATCATAATACATGCAACATGCGTAGTTTTGGCTGGGCGCTCTGGGAAGAATTCGAAAAAAAAAAAGAAACATTATGAAAAGAATGCAGTGCGTTCGAAATCGAACGCACTGCAAAAAAAAACATTTCGAAAACAAACTGGGACTTTGCGGAAGCAAAGTCCCACAATAAAATCGTAACCGGAAGTATCACGCTGGCCACCATCTTGAAATGAACATGTTTTCTTTAAATCGAGAGAAGTGAACAGGGTATCATCTGATTTGTATAATATTGATGTCTAGGGCATTTACAATCTATGACCAACAAAATGATGACAGCCAATTTGCTAATTTCGATTATGATGTTTGCCTATTTCCGGTAAAAAATATTCAGAAATGGCCAAAATTTTCAAAGCTCATTACACGTTACCTTGGATTTGGGTGACCTTATGACCTGAACAAAAGTTATTGCCCATGATGAGATCTACCCAACGATGTATTAATTTTTGTTGTCCAATATTTACTTCCGGTTTTATAGCCATTTAAAAATTGTTAGTTTGAACTTTGAACAGCTCTGTCACGTGACGTCACGTCACAAAATATCTTCTTTTCTTATTACGCTTTATCTCCTCTTTCCAGTGATATATAACACTAGATATTTTGATCAAAATTGCTATTTGGACTTTTGTTCTTTGTTCTATAGTAACTCTGCATGTTTTTTTGGCGGGAAAAATACACGTGTTATCTGAATTACGGATTTCATAAGATAGGTAACAATTTCTTCTTAAGATATGAAAGAACATGACTAACAAAGCAAAAAATATGACAAAATCGTAACCGGAAGTAACACGTTGGCCACCATCTTGAAATGAACATGTTTTCTTTAAATCGACATCCGATTTATATAATTTTGATGTTTATGGCATTTTCAATCTATTGCCAACAAAATGAGGGCAGCCGAATTGCTAATTTCGATTATGGTGTTTGTCTATTTCCGGTATAAGATATTCAGCAATTATTGTAACACTTTTAAAGCTCATAACTTGTGACCTTGCCATTTGTTGACCTTATGATCCGAACAAAAGTGATTGCCCGAAATGAGATCTATCCAATGGTGAATTCATTTTTGTTGTCCAATATTTACTTCTTGTTTTATAGCCATTTGCAAATTGTCAGTTTGAACCTAATTAACGTACGTCACAAAATAATCGTCTTTTCTTATTATGCTTTATCTCCTCTTGATATATAATAGTAGATATTTTAATCATTTTGCTTTTTTTAAATTTTGTTCATTGTTCTAAAGTAACTGCGTGGCTTTTTTGGCGCGAAAAAATACGAGGTTCCTAAATTGTGGATTTTTAAAGAGAGTCGACACATTCTTTTGAAGATATAAAATGACATAACATTCATAGAAAAAAAAAGGATAAAATTGGACCCGGAAGTAACTAGTAGACCACCATCTTGAAATGACCAACTTTTCTTTAAATCGATTTAAGTGGTCAGGATATCATCCGATTTACATAACGTTGATGTCTATGTCATCTTCAATATATTACTAACAAAATGGTGACAGCCGATTTCCTAATTTCGATTAAAAGTTTTGTCTATTTCCGGTTAAAGAAATTCAGCAATAGCAAACACTTTCAAAGCTCAAAACTCGTGACCTTGACGTTTGATGACCTTTTGATCTGAACCAAAGCTATTGCCCTCGATAAAATCTATCAAATGATGTTTTACTTTGTGTTTTCCGATTGTTTACTTCCGGTTTAATAGCCGATTGAAAATTGAGATTTTTAACTATAAACAGCTCTGTCACATGACCTAATTTATGCAGGACTAAAATGCAACCGTTCAAGGATGTTTAAATTGCGCACTGCTCAGTACCGTTATCACGGTTCTAGTTATTATATTGTTATGTTAATGTGTAGTCCCCGTTTGCCAAATAAATATATTGAATTTATTTGTCTTGTTGTAAATTGAAGTTTATGAAGATAGACTTGGTTTATAACGAGACAAGTTCCAAAACCGTCGTCTGCTAATTCTACTCTCTTGCTTCTATATACTGATTCCAGATTGGCACGCGGTCTTTGGTGTCACATGGTTGCAGGCGAGTTGTCAGTCGCCTTCTTGAATCCGGCCAGTTCAGTAGTATCGATTTCTACCTCCTCCTCGCTTGAAAGATATCTATTTCATCAGAGTCGAGCTCGTTTTTGCATGAGAGGTGGTTTTAACGTCTTTGCATTGAACAAAAGGTGTCTCACACCTTATATAGTATTTAATCGACCTTACAGCTACTACAAATATATGGTATTCCAGAAATTATTAAGCAAGCATCCTAATAAACTGTCCATGAATTAAAACTGTCCTAAAATTGAGAAATAGAATACATGTGTATAACTAATCATGATTTTTATCCCCTATTGCAAATCAGATAGACGCCATGCTACTCCTAAAATTTCTAAGATACCCATTCAAAAACATAGAATTATGTTGATATTATTTATGTGTTGAAAATTACAATGTCATAGTAACATTATTTTGCCTTATAACTAATTACAACTGTAAAGAGAGTCGTCTTGACTTTTTTGATGCGAATGAGTCGATGAGAAAATGCGTGTAAATAATGAGCCAAATAGTGCAATCGAAGATCTATTAAGTACATGAGAAAGGGCGCTGCCCACGATCTCCGAGAGTTTGAGGGGCGTGGTCATTAAACCTTTTTCACGGGGGCTCTCTATCAGGATGGCCCTCCCCAAACTATTATGCTGGATCCGCCCCTGTGGGTATTTTCGGTAGATTTGGTAAAACTGAAATACATGAATAGGTGACATTTTCCAACAGATAATGTCCATTTAGACCAGCTATTTAAGCAAGAAATGCAGATAGTCTCTGTCAAAGAGTTGTTACCACCAACCAAAACTAACATTAGCCTTTGGCCTATGCCAATTTTACTTGACTGCTATACAGATGTTAGGTCTAGGTAAGACTTCTATTTCTGATTCAATTTCCATTTTAAAAAAGTTGAAGTTAGTGTTCAAATAATGTCAATGACACCATTCACAGTTTGATGAAAATAAAATTATTGTCTACATTGTAAACATTTATTAAAATCTGTTGCACAGAAGTTGAAATTTCTATGCAATTACAAGGTAAAAAGCAAAGGCCTTCTATGCAAATATTAGATAAAGAATGTGTACCCTTGAAATTGAATGATCTGACTGACAACTATCTATGTTTAAAATGTTTCTTATTCAATATTCTGAATACATGTTCATGAAGTACTTTGTCATTTTCCATTCTTTTCAGGTAAGTAAATATTTCAAATCAAAGGTATGCATGTCATTATTTTTCAATAAACAAGTCAATATTAAAATTTGCTGTGGTGTTTACATCCCCCTTTTCTCCAAAAATCTATCAGCTGACAATTGATCTCTATTTTATATATCTTTTTTGATGTGTAAAGGTATGTGTTCCTCAACTTGTTTTATTATTCATAAACCTGTAGTTGGCAAGGGCACCCTTAAAGTTAAACTCAAAAGGGGCGCGAAAGGGTTCTCTAATAATTTAATTAGGAAGAGAACAACTCAAATCCCGAAAATCTTTCAGAATGCACACAATTGATGTCATTTTCTATTTTTTTTTCTCTAGGTTGAGGACCTTCTGTTTGGTCTTGCAGTGGTGGTGCTTCGTGAGGTATATATTGGACTCGACAAACTAAACCAAATTTTTTCCTTCTAAAATCCCATCTAAAATGAAGGGGCATCAAGAATTTTCTTCCAAACGACAAACTATGTCATTTTATTTTGGTACTTTTTTTTATACAAGAGAAGATATAACACAAGGTCCTCATATATAAAAGTTCAGTTATCATCAAAGCAGTAATACATTGAAGAAGCTTGGAATGAATGTTTAGTTCATGTTTCACCAGTGCGCATACTTTTCAATACATCCGATATATTTTGTCGTTACATTGTTAAAGGGCTTATTTTCAGGATGCCATCCTCAGAGCAAATATTAAGTTTCATACACAGATTTATGTGAACTACTCAAATAACAAACTGACTGATGCAGGAAAAGCCTTTGAAATCTTTCCAGATGAATAGAAATTGTGTATGTTTGCTGCTTTATATCATATTGCAATCTGGTAATGAATTATGAATTATCTCCCTTTACAAATTTTTTTTTATGTTATTAAATCTGAATTGAATGAAGTGTGCTTTTTTTTTTTATTGCAGTGCGTTCTAGCGAACGCACTGCTTTGTTTTGCAAATGTCTTTTTTTTTTTTTTTTTTTTTTTTTTCGCCTTCTGGTCAGAGCGCCCAGCCAAAACTACGCATGCCACACATAATCTCTCAAGATTTCCCACGATAATCTACTGCTCGGTATTGTTTAAATGTAAAATGGCGCATGCCCTAGCAACCGGAAATGAGGTATGAGAACATATCGGATTTGATGTTTTGGCTATTATCTCCTTTGTTTTTCAACCGATTTCGATCGGATTGACTTTGTTTATTTCTCTAATCGATTGTCCATGATACAAAAGTTTAACAATATCATTGTGAGAAAAATCTTGCTGACTTTTGGAGCACCTTTTCTGGACCACTTTTTCAACTTTTGCAATTTTATATTGATCAACCTGAAAACTTACATATTTATAGACATTTTGATTGCAAACATTTAGCAATTTTCAAAATTTCGATAACACTTCCGGTTTTGACGTCATTCGCTCTCAAAGTTGAAATTTCAACTTCCGGAATTTTGAAGATATTCGAGAAATTCTTTTTGCAGTATGTTTGTTATGTAGACACAAAATTATACAAATCATAAAATTTGACCCGGATGTAACAGATCAGGCGCCATCTTGATATGGTATATTTTCATAAAACGCAAAATGGGGCCTCAGGGTGTTATGGAATTTGCATAATGTTTATGTCTATGTAATCAACAGTCGACTGCGACCAAAACATGGGAAGCCGATTTTTGAATTTCAATTCTGAATTTTTCTGATTTCCGGTAAAAATAAATCAGTAATTGTCAAAACTTTCAAGGCCCATATTTTGTGACCTTGACCTTTTGTGACTTAGTGACCTGTACAAAAGTTATTGCCCTTGATTAGATGTATCAAATGACATATTTTTTTCAGATGCCCAATGGTTACTTCCGGTTTTATAGCCGTTTTAAAATTGTAATTTTTAACTTTAAACAGCCCTACCACGTGACCTAATTTACATATGTCTTATTTTCTTTCACCGTCGTACTATAAAGAATAAAGAAACCAAGTACTGACGATCCGAACCGCAAAACGAAACTCGAAATCCAAAAAGACATTTTGACGAAACATAGGTAACAGCTTAAGAACTTTTCATATGAGGAATTATATCAATCATACATGAGTAAGTATATCATAATGAAAAGTGGTATCAGGTGTCTAGAAGAGTAAGCATACCCTGCCTGGCGCCACACCCGTCCTAGCTGTTAAACATCCACAAAACTACAAAACAAAAACGTGAAAAAGCGTCGGATGAAACAAACATGACTCGACGACAAATTTACACAAACTCAATCCGTACGCTATCAATCAACGAGGAACCATATTATCAGAAGGGCAAGCAAATACTGCCTAGAACACCACCAGTAATAGCTGCTTAATATTTAAGATAGAGGGAGGCAAAACAAGAGTAGTGTCTAGTAAAATTATAAAAATAAGGTGACAACTCGACAGTTTCGTGAGGATAACTTAAAAAGAATCGTTTAGCAAAAGCATTTGCAGTCATAACACAAACAGATGATTTGTATTGATAAATCAATTGTTGATGGCGGTCTTAAAATTTCCTAAGAGAGCTTTAGTTAGAGTCGGTTTTAGTTCACATCTTTGTAGTAGACTAACACACTACAACTTAAAGACAAAAGCATAAAATCGCGTCAAATAAAATTGGTGACCAGACGACAAATGTTAAAAGTTCAAGGGACGTAACTGATGAAAATATCCAATTTCTACAATTAAGGGACGTAACTGATCATAATAATTGCAATGTTATGATAATAAAAGGGGGGTGGCTGAGTACGTCCGAATAAAGGAGAACAATTCAATGACGAAAAGTGTTACCGGTGAGAAGAAGGGTCAACAAATACTATCTAGAACAACACCGGTAATAGTTGTTTAATATTGAAGATAAAATAGGTAGGCAAAACAATTAGTAGTGTCATGTAAAATTAGAACAAAAGGTGAGTAATTTCGTGAAGACAGGTTTAAAAAAAATGAATCGTTAAGCAAAAACATTTGTAATTATAGCAGAAACAGATATTTTATATTTATCAATTAGTTCATGATGGCGGCCGTAAAATTTCTTAAGAGAGATTTTGAGTCGATTTGGTAAATATCCTTGTAGTAATAGCTTAGATGTTAGAAGCTTCGATCTAGCTAAGAAATCATCGTAGAAAGAACATGCTCTAGAGTATCGAACTAATTGAGACACATATACTCCATAAGCTGGCGAAAGTGGAATGTTGCTGCACATAAAAGGAAAATTGACGATTGGAAAATCAAAATCATCACGTTTATCATATAATTTTACACTAAGTCTCTGTTTTTTGTCATATTCAAGACGCAGATCTAAATATGATGCGTAGTGTACGTTATCGGTTGTGTTTTTAATTTCTAATTCATCGGGATAGATGAAATCTAAATATTCACTAAATTTAGGATTATTTAAAGAGAGGACATCATCAATATAGCGATAAGTGAAATTAAAACGTTTACTTAGTCGTTTGTTATTTTTTACGAGTGCTTGCATGAACTCTGCCTCGTATGTGTATAAAAATAAATCAGCAAGTAGAGGCGCGCAGTTAGTGCCCATAGGGATGCCTATCACTTGTTGATAAATATCACCGCCAAATTCCACAAAAATGTTGTCTATTAAAAAATCCAACATATTAACAACATCGTTGGCGGTAAATTTGTTAATGGAATCACTATGGTTCTGAACAAAATATGTGAAATTATAATTGACAACAATATATTTAAATCTTACATTGCCAGTTTTAGAATGGAAAACACTATAAATAAGATCTTTTAAACGTGCTTTTAGTTTACTATGTGGAATTGTAGTGTAAAGAGTTGAAAAATCAAAGGTTTGTATAGATGAAACTCTTGAAAGTGATTGAGACTGTAAATTTTCTAACAATTCTTTTGAATTTTTCAAAATCCACATTTGATTGATTCCATTGCGGGAGTATATAGTGTTGCAGTATTTCTGAACACCCTCTTTAACTGCAGTTAATATTGAAGTAAGTAATTTGGAAAGTGGCTTGGTTGAACAATGAGAAGAACCTGCTATATATCGCTGTTTATAAGGATTTTTGTGTAGTTTGGGTATCCAATACAGTAAAGGGAGATCTGTATTAACATCCCTACAAGGAGTTCTGAAAGTGGCAAGTACAGACTTGTGATTGGATAATATTTCATCCTTAGTAAAGTTAGTGCGTTTATATGTAGGATTAGGTGTTGATACCCCACAGGAAAGTTCGTTGATCAAACAGTCATAATAATATTTTTTACAAACAAAAACTATGTTATTAGACGCTTTGTCAGCGGGAACAATAATGTATTTGTTATGCAAGTCGTCAAGATTCTCAATTACTTGGACATCGTTGAAAATCGACTTAGGACTATTGTTGACTGACTTGTGAAGTAAATAAATTTTACGTTTAATTAGACGTCTGATAGATTTAATCCATTCAGAGAGGGTGTCAGCAGTTACCTCCTCTTTCTTCGCCCATAATCTTGCATATTCCTCAACAGCATCCATAATAATTTTGAAATTTTGTTTCCATGTAAATGGTTGTGGTTCCCGATATTTAGGGCCTTTAGAAAATACATTACGTAATTCTAAATTTTGGATAATATTTAAATTACCGGTTATGACATGTCCGGCTGGATGATAGAGGAAAGGAGAAGTAGAGCAAGAACAAGACAAAGGGTTATTTAAAATATCCTGTGTATTGATATTATTTAATGCATTACGGTAATTAAATATTTTAGATGCAATAGATTTAGTATAAGTGTAGGAAATTCGAGGTGGATCATGTGAGATGAAATACGGAGGTATGTGTTTAATGACATGCTTATGGTGCAAAATTTGGCTAATTCCGATGGCATCGATACCTTTATTAGCGAATTTCAATTTAAGAAAGGTGTTGTTGGTGTTGGTCGATGCCTCGTCGTCTGTCGTGGCAAGTCGACGGTTAGCAATGTCAAGTATAATGGATACAACTCTGTATTCCTTGGAGGCAAAATCAGTAAAATTTGTATTAAGACATTCGTTTCTAAGTATTTTTAGCTTGGACAAAGGAATGGAATATAATTTAGAACGGATATGATGCGTTCCCAGCGGTTTTTCTATAATATCTGAGAGGTCGTCAATAGAAATCTGATATATTTTTGGTGGCGTGTATTTACGATGTCCATGACTACGTTTTCTTCTAGAAAACTTGGTAAATAAGTTCATAACATTGATTGAACTACACGCCGGGCTAGATAAATTACCTACACTTGATACATTGTCATTACATCCATATGCTATGTCTGCTCTTTCCAATGATATACAACACAATGTATTTGGATCAAAATTCCGCCTTTTAAAGTTTGAAAAGTTTGTGTCAATTTCCATTGAAACTGTGCGTGTTTTTTTCAATATATATTTCGATCATTCTGAAAACTTACAGGTAGATAGACATTTTGATGGCGAACAAAAATATGTTTTCAAAATTTTGATATCACTTCCGGTTTTGAAGTTATTAGCTCTCAAAGTCGAAATTTCAACTTCCGGAATTTTGAAGATATTCGAAAAATTCTTTTTGCAATATGTTTGTTATGTAGACACAAAAGTATACAAATGATAAAATTTGACCCGGATGTAACAGATCAGTCGTCATCTTGAAATGGTATATTTTTATAAAAGGCAAAATGGGGCCTCATGGTGTTATAGAATTTGCATAATTAAGATGTCTATGGAATCTACAGTCAATTGCTATCAAAACATGAGATGCCGATTTTTGAATTTCAATTCTGGTTCATTTTAATTTCCGGTTAAAATAAATCAGTGATTGTCAAAATTATAAAGGCTTATATCTTGTGACCTTGACCTTCGGTGACCATGTGACATGAAAAAATTCATTGGCATTAATGTTACCTATGCACGGATACTTTCATTTAGGTTTTCCGATGTTTACTTCCGGTTTTATATCCATTTGAAAATTGCAGTTTTTAGCTTTAAAGAGCTCTGACACGTGACTTAAATTATGTACGTCACAAATTCTTTCACAATCTAATTATGCTAAATCTACTTTTTCAATTATATACAACACAATATTTTTAAATAAAAATAGCGCCTTTTGAATTTTGAAAATTAGTTATTCCATCTGCTTGTAAAATATTCAATTCAAATTTCAGTTGAAGGGAGAGAACTATATTTTGACATAAAGCTGCGTTTGGGCGATCGCCCTCTCCCATTAACTTGCGTTTGGGCGATACGTTATCATTAATGTACTCTTTTTTTACATTGTAACTGTTTAAAAGAAACATTAAGATATATTTTCTTTGAATGAAATATGTATTGATAAAATTCGATCTGTATTTCAAACTATGAAGTATGAATACTGTGCAGTCCGTTTCTAAATTGAGATTTGGCTCTTTCATGTGTCCTTTCTTGCACTTTAGAACTTATTTACAAATCTTAGAAATTTTGGTGATGTGCGTTTTCCACTGATGTATATCAAACTGTGATTACGCTTTTTTTAATCAGATGTCTTTTCACTACCGAACATGAAATGTTTATTTCACTTTTGACTACCGTGTGTGAACTGGTTATTCTACTTTTCACTACCGAATTCAAAATTGTGCGTTTTAAAATTTTGTACCTTCTGCATTTTAATGTAAAACAAGCTTTCTTCTGTAAATCTGACATCATGGATTGAAAGATGTCACTTTTCACCAATGGACGAAACCGGATGCGCACTGCATGGTACCATTCATGGTTCTAGTATTATTTTTGATTTTTCTATACTATATTATGGTATAGTAGACCATGTATTCAACAAATCCTAAAAATTTCACGCTTCCCTGATTTGAAGATTGTTTTTGCCAGTCCATTAAAAATCGAGATAGGTATTGAAAATATGCGCATCTTTAAAAGCTAAAATTTTGAGTTGTGGCACTTTCTAAAAGTGGGAACACCGTTTTTTAGCTAGCTAAAACATACATTAATTGATTCCAGGTGAAAGAATTTAGCCTCCATAATATGCTACAAGAAGTCTTTTTTAAGCACATTTAAGGGTCACAGTCCACGGCCTATTAGTGTATACTACCTTCTTCTCTCTTGTAGTGATATAAATCATGTTCCTTCGTATCCCAAATTATGTCGCAGTAGTCAAAGTGTGGGAGAATATATTGTAAGAAGAGATTTCCTGCTAAGTCGGTATTTTAAAGATCTGTTACAATTAATCATCCTGCCGGTTTTCGATAAAATAGTATTTATGTGTACAATCCCATGGACAATATTTGTTGAAATATTAGGCCTAAATGTTTATGAAATGGAACTTCTTGGACGGGTGTATTATCTAAGTTCAAGGTTGGCTTTATAGGGTTCGATTTAGTAGTAAGTACAAGTGTTTCTGTTTTTAAGGGTTTGAAGGATACCAGCCATGTTTTTGCCCAGGAATTGATGATGGTCAAATCATTGTTAAGTACCCCAGCGAAAGCATTCAAATCAATCAGTCTAATTAAAATCAGACTCTAATTTCGTTCGGTCATTTTTTTTTAAATCCTGTTTTTTAACCACTACATAAGGGTCTGAGAACCAGGCGCGATAACAAACGTTCACGTTAACTTTGACCTAACCTTAATGACTTTTGTGCAGCTCAAACATTTCGTGCGGTAGGAGATACCATCAGCGATGGCCGAGCGTATACGGCGTTGTCTTAACGGGATCCAACTTCTGTTAAACGGTGGTGAACGGTAACGAGCGCTGTGTGACCGGGCCTTTAGGTTTCAAGTTTGTTATGCCTTTGAACTTTTGGACGCTGATAGAAAACTCCGGTACGGATTTCATCTAAATAAACGCCTCATTGTAGAGAAATATGTATTCTCCAACTAGAAATATCAAATTAAGTATGATCAAAAGTGTTAACTATGCTTTACAGGGCAGGAATTCAACAACGATTCATAAATCATAGTTGAACAAAGGCGATGCATGAATGAGTCAAAAAGATTTAGAAACAGTTCAATAGAAAAGAAGTCTCAAAACAATTCACAAAGTATTTCTTCTTCTTTTTCCTTATTGGTTAAAATTTAGAGGATCGTCCGAATAACGTGAATACTGAATACCATTAATCACATCACATGAACACCATGTCTTTTTTATTGTGCATATGTTTTTATATGTGTGAAGAATTGATTTCAATTTGTGAACAAACTCCTCGATTTCAATAACGGTTGTTTTGTTCCCTTATTTAAATTGTAATTTTTTCTACGATCCAGCTTCTTGTTCTTGACCCAAACCTTCTAATATAATTCCCATCGGTGTTCTTTTCAATCCTACATACTCCATTTTATTGGTTATTTTATTCTTCATGCTTCTCATTCTTAATGATGCATGAATTAAAATTACTGAAATGAAAAATTAAATGTTTAGACAATACTGAATGCATCTTTGAAAGAACGGGCCAGTATTTCAAACAAATCGTCCATATACTTACATTTTCTACCACGTATGGGCTAACGATTACGGGCAAACGCCATGCCATTCAAAACACAACTTCCTATTATTTCCCGGCGAATTTGAAGTTCATGATTATTGGCCTGACCCTCCTACAAAAACTTATGCCTTTTATTGTCTATTTCTGGTCACGCTATTTCAGTATGAAGGAAAAATATCCTCTTGGTATATACTTCTCGGTAATTGATGAATATAAGATAGTGGACCACGGCCATATACACCTAACGAAAAAGTCTTAAATTTAATCAGGATAAAACTAAACTTTCTCAAACCTTTCGATTTAGGTCCAATAACATCCTTTTTAAGTTAAAAAATATTTTGAAAACTTAGATAGTAATAGCATATTCAAGACTTTGACAAGGGCAATAACTCTGCTACTAACGGTTGAAAAAAAGCTCAAATTCGAACTTGGTCTTTGTTTTCTGAATATGTATATACAAACCGAATTTCATTAGATTCCATCAAAAATTCTAGTTTTTAGAGCGTTTACAAGCAATTAATGTTGATAGAAGCACTTACTGTATAGAGGTTAAAGGGCGATAACTCCTCAAAACTGATGAAAGAGGCCTAAATCTTGAAAAAGCTTTAATTTTAATCAGGAGAAAACGTTCTCAAACCTTTAGATTAAGATCCATTAACATCCATTTTAAGTTTCATCAAAATCGGTTGAAAACTAAGGGAGTAATAGCATATTTAAGATTTGGGGCAAGGGCAATAACTCTGCTTGTAACGATCGAAAATAGCTCAAATTCGAACTTGATCTTCGTTTTATGAAAATGTATACACACCATCGTCAAAAACTCTAGTTTTTAGAGCGTTTACGAGCAAATGTTGCCGGCAACATACGTCCTCATAGAGAGATAAGGGCGTATAGAAATGATACGTTTTCTTTTAACCGGAAATGACGTATGACAGATTAACCCATTTGAACCCCGTGGTAGAAATAGTCATCGACTTAATACGAAATCATAAAATCTGACACAGACATTTCATATCAGTCGCCATCATGAATAAAATGATTTTTCTTTAAATCGAAATTGAGAATCAGCGAATCATTCGATTTGAATAAAAATGATGTCTATGGAATCTACAATCGATTGCTAACAAAACATGGAAAGCCGATTTTTGAATTTTGATTCAGAATGGTTTTTTTATTTCGGGTTGAAAATTTTCAGTAATAGTCAAAACTTTTAAGGCTCCTATCTTGTGACCTTGACCTTGAGTGCACATAATTTTTTGCCCTTAATGAGATCTATTTAATGACATAATCAATTTAGATGCCCAATGCTTATTCCCGGTTAAATAAAAAAAAAAGAAAAAGACAAATTAAAGTGGGGGCGTACGCCCTCTACGCCCCCACTTTAATTTGTCTTTTTCTTTTTTTTTTTTTAAAGAATGAGGAGAATACGACATCAAAAATGTTTAACCCATTAACGTTTACTATAAGACATACATGGTTGACGTCAGAAACCGTTAAATTAGTACAATTTTATACTTAATCTATTTTTTTAAGCCAAAAAAAGGTCAAAAAAATTTTCACCTCGCTTCGCTCGACTAACATTTACATCTACGCCCCCCCTTTCCAAAATCCTGGATCCGCCCCTGTTATATCACTTGAAAGAGTAGATCGAGCATAGTAAAACTGAAAAAGAATTTTGAAGCATGTGAATTAGGTCACGTGACAGGGCTGTTTAAAGTTAAAAATTGCAATTTTCAGAAGGCCATAAAACCGGAAGTAAACATTGGGCATCTAAAATGATTATGTCATTGGATAGATTTGGTCAAGGATAACAACTTTTATACAGGTCACAAGGTCACTCAAGGTCAAAGTCACAAGATATGAGCCTTACAGAATTTGACTATTACTGAAAATTGTTTACCGGAAATTAAAAAAATCTTAATCGAAATTAAAAAATCGGCTTCCCATGTTTTGTTAGCAATCGACTGTAGATTCCATATACATAATTTTTATTCAAATAAGATGATTTCCTGATACTGAACTTCGATTTAAAGTAAAATCAGTCAGTTCAAGTTAGCGGCCGATATGAAACATCTGGGTCAGATTTTATCATTTCATATTTTGCCAATGATGCACATTGCAAACACATTTTTTAGAATATAAGTTGAAATTTCAACATTACAAGCAAATGACGTCAAAACCGGTGACATAAAAGGAGCTGCCCCCCAAATATTATGTTTTCGGGCAAAAAATTCCCCAAATCGGGCAAAATATCATTAAAATTCGGGCAATATGTCGATTATCCCCCCTGTTGAGTCGCGGGCCCCTACGGCTATGAACATGCATCATTTTTTATGCACCCAATACCGTGCAGTTAATAATAGTGAAAAATTATCTGAGATAATATGTGGCATGTGAATTTATACCGAAATAGCGTGACCAGAAGTAGACAAAAACTAGAATCGTGAGACGTTACTGGGCAGTGCGCATCCAAGTTTGTGAAAGGTTGCATTAACTTCATCAAATCTCTGTGAATTATATATTTTATAATCCACATCATTTAATATATTTTGTAAGAGAGTTGTGAACAATTTGACGGATTAGATAAGCTCAAAAAAAAAAAATATATTCTGAGTAAATTTTTTTTTTGGTCGGTCAGTAACACATCACTTAAACTTTGAGCACAAAAATCTATATCATTATTTTTTTAAAAAACATTTTAATGGTCAACGTTTTAGACATGCAAGGGTGCGACGATACCAAGCAGTGCACATCAGGTTTCTTCCATTGGTGAAAAGTGATATTTTCAATAAAAACCGGCATATAAATTGTTTATATTCGGTAGTGAAAAGTAGAATAACCAGTTCACGTTCGGTAGTGAAAAGTGGAATAACCAACGTATGTTCGGTAGTAAAAAGTCACCTGTTTATAAAAGTCGTTTTTATTTATGTAAATTTTTATACATCATTGGAAGTAGAATACTTAAAGAATATCAAAGAATATTTATTGATATATTTAATATGCACTATCATACATAATATGTAAGAGCCAATTCTCAACATTAGGGGCCAATTCTATTATGAAATCCGGATCGTCCGGACTTTCTCTCCCAATAATCCGGATAAAAACGTAAATATAGATCACAAATGGAGAATCAAGCTGGTCGATATATGGGTTTGCTTTTCATGAGTCGAATCCAGTTACGTCATTGACCTTATCTATTATGCTCTCTCCCAAAAATCTTACTACGGTAACACACGGCCCACCGTGATCGTATTTTATTCATTTTAACTAAACTGGAGTAATGGAAATATTTACGGAAGTATCCGAGCGGTAACCGACTGCTACGGTAATAAAGCAGCAATTCTGTGACGTCAGTGTCGTCATCTCTCCGCGATCGCACCGGTCGACAGAATGGAGAGACTAGACTCTCCAAACTCTCCTAAAACAGTCACGTGATGGATAATAGAATAGAAATGGAGTATCCGGACGATCCGGATTTCATAATAGAATTGGCCCTTGGATACTGAGTGCTAACCTCCATACCAGTATGTTCTCATTACAGCTTGTAAATTAGCATTTTAACATAAACTTAGCAAAAAATCTATATTATTATTATTTTTTTAAAAAACATTTTAATGGTCAACGTTTTTAGACATTCAATTTTAAAACTTTTTTTTAATAAATGACAGAACCAGATTTTTAGAACGGATTTTCTTCTTGCATTGGATCGTTATCCACTACTTTTAAAATTATTTTTATCTTTTTTACTACATAATTTAATACGTTAAAAGCGCAAGTTACAATGTTAGAAAGTCATGTTAAGTAGACCCTTGCGCCGCTGCCATTAGCCGCCGCCATTAGCCGCCGCCGCCGATTTCTTTACAGCCATAATCTGCCAGTTGTGAAAACAAAGTGCCGCCGATTTAAGTCAGCCGATTTTTGCCACTTTGTAAATGAATTCAAGACGATCGTCACTTAGACCTACCCTGCTGAACATGATAACTCTCATCCATGATAATTTAAAACTATTGCAGTTTGATTTAGATTTTGAATTGTAAGTTGATTATTCAGAGATAAATAACTTGATAACAAACACCAGTTGTTTATGATGCCTGCAGTGTATAATGTATGTTCCTTCATTATAACTCAAATGTTTAATGGAGGAAATCCGTTTAAGCCGCCGAAAACCGCCGATTTTTTTTGCTAGCCAATTCAAAACAGGCTAACCGAAAACAAATGGCTAGCCAGCCGGTTTCATCTGCTAGCCAGTCACTTTTTACAAAATAAATCGGCGCAAGGGTCTAATGTTAAGCATGGTAGTGAAATTGTCATTTGAAAGGAGAGAACTGCATTTAAGCATACAGACAACAAACATGTAAGTTTTAATCTTATATTTTGCAAGCAAATGTTTTTTCAGATCATTTGAAAAATTCTAAATGTGGTTTAGTACGATAGAACGCACTGCAAAAAAAAATATATCTAAATGTAGTATATAAAGATACCTTGTCAAAAGAAATCCAGTTTTGTAATTAGTTAAAATCCTTTAGTTGTATATAACTGTTGACCAGGAAAAAGTGATTATAATTAGGGAACCGTGTACGGAACTGAGCAGTGTGTATCCGGTGTCGTTCAAGAGTGAAAAGTTACATCTTTTGACCCAAGTTCAGAGATTTACAGCAGAAATCTATATTTTTATTCGTTAATTTAAAAGTAGAAATAGTTAAAGGGATTGTAAAGAGGTTTTCTAGCCTTTTTATGTGGACGAGGGACACTTCCAACATCTATTTCGTACATTCAAAATATTCATTGGGTGCCCATGGTTCCTGTTTTTCCAGAAAGAAGTGTAGTATAGTGTAGTTGAGCACATAATGTTTCAACACAATTAACAATTCTTGTCATGTAATGGAATAGTGGAAGAATAACACATATATTCTCATTATGGAAAGTGACAAAAGTGTAACATAAAAAAAAAGAAGTCGTGCAGGAGGTGATATGAAAACATAAGCTAATTAACAGAAGTATCAATATCATTGAAATCAAGATGGCATTGAAATCAAGATGGCGTCGAGTTGAAAGTCAGTTTCGTTCGAGCTCTGAGAATTTTTTTTAATTTTGGTGATCGGAGTCGATCTTGAAAGCATATATTATGTGAAAATAACAATCATTATGAAGTTTTCATTATGAAGTTTTTATTTTATACTCGGAAAAGTATATTCTAGGTGACATCTTGGACACAGTTTGTTGTGTGAACGGTATTCATCACCACGGAGGCCATAGATGTCAACGTAAACAACTTCGTAGCAACGATACACTACTATCACAGTAGCCGATGATATTTTTGTTGGATATTATTCGTAAGTTGATTAAATACAATATTATAGCAGAGGATAACTTGTATACCTCAATGGAAGGCCTGAAGCGACTGCTATCGAACTCTTCTAACGCAGATCCCACATTCAAAAAATTAAAAGACGTTCATTCCTCCCCAGATAAAGAGCCCGTGTTCAGCGATAACGAAGATATGAATATGGGTGTAGATATAAACTCTAGCCAAAGCATCGCTGAACAGATTATACTAGCTCTCAAGAATAAGTCCGTAGTCATGACAATAGCAAACGCCGTAGCCTTGTGAGTGCTCAGTTAATGGATCGAGTCGCTAATCTAGAAGACAAGGTTGCCAGTCTAGAAAATAATCTTGTATCTAAAAATTCTGAACTTGCTGATATTCATGACCGCATAGATGAACTCGAGCAATACGGAAGACGTGAGGGAATTCGCATTCATTTTTGGAGAATCCACTGACGATTTAATAGTGAAAGTTGATCACCACATTGGGGTAAATATAAACATTAGAGACATTAACCGCAGTCATCGTGTAGGAGATCCCTCAAAATATGACAAGGAAAACAAACCTAGACCTACTATAGTAAAGTTTCGTGGTTATTATACCAAACATGCTTTCATACAAATCGCGAAAAATCTACGCTCCAGTAAACATTCTATCACCGATCCAGTGTTAAAGAGACATGATTTATCTATTAATGACGACTTAACCAAAATCAGAGCAGACCTAGCCTACAAGATAAGACGTTTGTGTTGCGAAGGAAAATGTGAAAAGTCATGGATTCGCGATGGCATCATTTTTGTGAAAACCAATGACGGTAAAGTAACTCTAATTAGAACTGCTCGAGAGTATGATAAATTGCTTGAAACCACCAGATTGTTGCTCGTATTGCGCATCAACAAAACACCTAAAGGCGCAACAAACGAAAAATCAAATGACTCTTTTGTGAACTTGTCCCCCCTAATCAAAATTGTACATTTCATTAGTTGATATTATGTCCAGACCCTGATGTCTCCAAATATAATTAAACCACCTATTTTCTTTTCCTGCTGTTATTCAGTTTACGTATTGTATTTACAATCATCTTATTAATATAATGCATTCTTTTGAATATTACGAGGTATACATAACACTATCAATACAATTTAATTGTACATAAATCCCTTTAATTTTGCAATAGTGCTTTGAACAGTTTGATTATGGTTAACCCGTTAACAGCTCACTCTCCTAACAGTATTCTGACGGTTTAGTGCACGGGCTAACCTATATATTAATAAGACTCCCTGTGTGTGTGTTTTGATCACACCATGAGGTATACGAATACCACTTTATTGTATATAATATGTTTGAATTTTTCTTTATTTTTCCTTTTATACTACTTCAATCAATTGTCTATCTTCTTTATTACATTTCTTACTTTCTATTTCAGATTAAAAATTGTAATGCTGAGCCTATTCACTGGTATGATAATATATAATTGGTATAGTAACATCAGATAGTCTTTGTGGGTATGCAACAAATACAACCTTTGCAACATTCATACACTATCCTTACTCCTTTCACACCCGTATTGTTCTATCTTTCATAAGTTCTATAACTTTCTTCGTATTTTATTCTTATTATTTCAAATCTAGTCTACACCTTTTCTTAGTAATCTCTCTTCTGTCCTGTGGTGACGTACATCCTAATCCTGGTCCAAATTCTTTAAGCTTACTTCATTTAAACGTTCGATCTCTAATTGCAAATTTTGATTTAGTTAAAGCAAAAGTCTCAGGCATTGACGTGTTATCCTTTTCAGAATCTTATTTAAGTCCAGATATCGACAAAGCATCTATCCTCATCCCAGGTTATCATCCACCCGTTTTGTGTAGTAGAGATGGATTAGGTGGCGGTGTCGCCCTTTATATTCACCATAGCATATTTCACAAACCCAGACCTGATCTAAACATTTTAGGACTTGAAGCGAAATTAATCACAATAAAACAAGTTATATATTAGGAATCTTTTACAGACCCCCAAGACACAACCCTACTAATTGGAATATCATCGAACACAGTATCGAATCTGCAAAAGAGTCAAATAAAAATGGTATTATTTTAGGTGTTTTAATGTAAATTTTTTAAGTATTAATAATAGTCCAGTTTTTGATATTTTAAATCGTTTCAATTTAAGCCAAGTTATAAATGATCCAACTAGATATTCTACTAATAGTTCTTCTCTTATAGACGTTGCTTTTGTCAGCTGCCCAGATTTTGTTGAAAATTTTAAAACAGTACTTGTCCGACCTCGTGACTCACTGGACCGAGTTTAAACGACAGAGAAACTTCGTTGTATCAGAAATTAGAAGAGTTAAGAAAGAATATTATTCTAAGTTAGACGAATCCTTAATTTTCAGTGCCAATCAAATTTTTTACTCAGATTTAAGTAAGGCCAATGTTTTTAACAATTTTTTCGAAAGTCAAAATAGAGTAGATAATGATGATGATGAATTACCTCCCCTTATTTTTAATGAAACTCAAATTGAACAACCTGTATATACTCTTCGCAAAGTTGAAACAATTCTTTCAAATCTTGATTGTTCGTAGTTTAGTGGCCCAGATTTTATTAATAACCGCATACTAAAACTTTGTTCTAAAAGTTTAGCCTCTCCTTTATCGGCTCTTTTTAACATGTTCCAATCCCATTGTCAGTTCCCTCAAACTTGGAAACATGCCAACGTTATACGTTTGTTTAATGCTAGGTTTACACTATGTTCCCGGTGGCCACGGCGCCCGAAACGTATTGCACTTTTGGAGTTTTTGTCTCCATATCCACGTTTTGTTAAGCTGTGACTAAGTTTCCTCACGGTTTATTTCTGTGTCCTTGTCAAGCCGATGGGGCGATGAAGCGGTTCCACCAAGGTGCATCAAGGTTCGGGCTGCGGTCTACCACTGACAGGGGCCGTGACGCGACCATGGCTTTTTTCCAGTGACCGGCCCACTTAGGTGTGTCGGGCAAATCACGACGCCGAGGTCTTCAGGGGTCCTCCCCCATAAAATTTTGAAAAATGACTGCCATAAACGTGATTTCCGAGCGCCTCCTGCTCTCAAAACTGGTTGGCCAGAAAATGGAAATGCATACCGAAATTAAGAAGATAGCTTGCCAGGCAAGGTAATATACTCCCACTGGCAGCTTTGTTTGAAAAAGAACATTTGGCAGAAAACAGCAACCATCAAATATTCAACCTGTAGTCATAGGCCTACATTTTGTTCAGAACTTAAATTAAGTGTTGTCCAAATATATTTTTTTTCTCGATTTCATCAAGGGCTCAGCATTCATCAAGTTTAGTCGAAATCCTTCTGCCTTGTAGAGTGTTTATGAGCTAAAAACTAAAACGTATTTCAAAGAAGAAAGGCAATAAGTCATAGGGTTTATCGTGTGATAATAAACTAATTCAATAGGTTTCATTAAAATCTATCAAGAATTGTGCCTTCTAGAGTATTTACAACCTAATAATCAACGCGTTTTGAAGAACATGGGCAATAATTCATATTAAATACTTTTTCGATTCTTTTGATTTTCAATAGGGTTCATCCTTGGGTGATAATAAACAATTTCAGTAAGTTTCGTCAAAAATCCGTAAAGAATTGTGACTTGTAGAGTGTTAAAGAGCTAAAAATCGAACGCGTTTTAAAGAACAAGGGCAGTAATTCATATTAAATATTTTTCGATTTTTTTGATTTTCAATAGGGTTCATCCTTGAGGTATAATAAACAATTGCAGCAAGTTTCGTCAAAATCCGTAAAGAATTGTGACTTGTAGAGTGTTAACGAGCAATGGGTGACGGCAATATCACTCCACATTTCATGTGGGCGTATAAAAATTATCAAGATATTAAATCAGATCTATTTTTATACGACCTCATCACTCTATGAGGACGTATATTGTCGGCAACCCTGTCCGTCCGTCGGAATAAAATTAATTTTGATATGTGTATACATATTCATAAAACGAAGATCAACTTCGAATTTGAGCTATTTTCGATCGTTAGAAGCAGAGTTATTGCCCTTGCCCCAAATCTTGAATATGCCATTACTCTCTTAGTTTTCAACCAATTTTGATGAAACTTAAATTGGATGTTATTGGCCCTAAATCGAAAGGTTTGAGAAAGTTTAGTTTACTCCTGATTAAAATTAAAGCTTTTTCAAGATTTAGACCTCTTTCATCAGTTTTGAAGAGTTATCGCCCTTTAAAACGCTTATAAACGCTCTAAAAACTAGAATTTTTAATGGAATCAAATGAAATTCGGTATGTAAATACATATTCAGAAAACAAAGATCAAGTTCGAATTTGAACTATTTTTGATCGTTAGTAGCAGAGTTATTGCCCTTGCCCCAAAGTCTTGAATATGCTATTACTATCTTAGTTTTCAACCAATTTTGTTCAAACTTAAAATGGATGTTATTGGACCTAAATCGAAAGGTTTGAGAAAGTTTAGTTTACTCCTGATTAAATTTAAGGCTTTTCTTTGGGCGTATATGGATGTGGTCCACTATCTTTATTGTAGGTACCATTGGAAGATATAGAGATTGGTCACAAACGACTAAATTTCCGATTTTGGCCACTTTCTTTTGAAATTTGGAGTAGACCTACGTCCAATTTTTTTTTTTTTCAAAATATAAATATTTTTTGTTGTCATTTTTCACGAACCGCCCTCTGCACACCGGCCCGCATGGCTTTAGCCATGTGGCCATGCGGCCCAGTCCGCCCCTGACCACTGATGCATGTCTGATGCGTGCTGATGGGATCTCTCACGTTGTTCACGTTTTCATCCAGGTCTATTGCGTCTGTCAAGGTCTCCTACGGATCAAACGTTGAAGTTGTGGTGCTTGTTACACGTTTAGAGCCACGGTACAACGAAAACTTCCAAAACAATTTCAATCATCTAAACGTTTACACTATGTTCCCGATGGCCACGGTAATCAAGCCTCAGGTCAACGTGGTGTAAACGGCGTGAACGTGGGATTGTGATTACCGTGGCTGCCGGGCCAGATTTTTAAACTGTCAAAAAATTTGCCACGGCAGCTACGGTGCAGAGAAACGTAGCAGGCCGTATGAAACGGGGTAAACGCTACAAAACGTGACAGATCGTATTTTAGGTCGTAACGGAACTTGGTAATCGCTACAAAACGTGACAGGATCGTTACAAAACTTGGAAGTGGTCCGTAGTGGAACGGGAATCATGCCTATTCCACGGCGTCTGACGTTACTTTCCGGTTTTGTCAACATGTGTCCCGTCTTGTGAACGGTTATCAGGGCAAGCTAGGGTGAACACAACCGTTTCGTTACGTTTTAATACGTTTCTTTACGTTTCAATAAAGGTGCATTCCGATGTGTGGCGTTTTTGCAGATCAGAGCATCACGGTTCATTGATATTACAGTTCTCAAACCCGCCGTGGCTGCCGTGGCAAATTTTTTGACAGTGACAATTCTGGTCCATATCCACGGCAGTCACGTTTTTCTATCGCGTTGTCTCGCGTTCTCCACGATTGCAATGAAACATGATTACCGTGACTGCCGGGAACATAGTGTAAACCTAGCATAAGAAAGATAACCCAAATCTATGCTCAAATTACCGACCTATTTCATTAGTATGTTCCCTTGGTAAAGTTTTTGAAAGATTAATGTACAACCATTTTACATAATTAATTTTCTTATCAATTATAATCTTCTTACCAAATTTCAGTCTGGCTTCATCCGTAAAGACTCAACCGTGTAACAATTATTGGAAATTTATTATATTTTAAAAACTTTAGATAACGGTAGAGAAATTAAAATGATCTATTTTGACATAAGTCGCGCATTTGTCAAAATTTGGTTAAAAGGACTCGTACATAAACTTAATGCCATCGGAATAAGAGGAAACCTTTTATATCTTTTAGAATCGTACATACAAAACCGCAGTCAATCAGTCATCATTAAGGGCGAAACTTCAGATAAACAGTATTTAAAAGCTGACGTTCCACAAGGGTCTGTCTGAGGTCCTCTTTTATTTTTGATATACATTAACGATATTACTGATACATGTAATATAAAATCCAACATTCGTCTCTTCGCCGAGGACACTTCGTTATATCTTGGCATAGATGATCAGACACTTTGTCGTGAAACGTTAAATTCAGATATTGAATTGATTTACCAATGGTCTCTGAAATGGAAAATCAACTTTAACCCTCTAAAAACAAAATGTATGACTTTTTCGCGAAAACTAGATCCCTCCAATTTTAATTTAAATTTTAGTAATAATATTTTTTAGAAGATTCAGACAAACACAAACACCTTGGTGTAATTTTAAGTAAAGATTGTTCCTGGACAGCTCATATAAATTACCTGGTTTCTAAAACATCTAAAATGATAGACTGCCTTGAAAGCCTTAAATACCGAATGTCTAGAAAATCATTAGAAACTTTATATAAACATTTTATTCTTCCGGTATATGATTACGCTGACGTTCTTTGGAATAATTGTAGCCTACAAGACTCTTCGAAATTAGAAAACTTACATTTAGATGCTATAAGAACAATCACTGGCTTAGTACGAGGTACCTCTCACTCCATCCTATATAAAGAATCAGGTTTTACCCCTTTAAGTGACCGTCGAACATCACACAAATTAATACTTTTTTATAAATTGATTAAAAGGTTAACACCTCAATACCCGAGTCTTCTGTTACCACCACATGTTTCTTCTGTTATTCCTTATCCTTTACGCAATTCTCATTATTTTAGAACTGTTACCTGGAACACAGTCTCATACAACAACTCTTTCATACCTTCTACTACACGACTTTGGAACAATTTACCACATCACATCCGTAACAGTGAATCCATTTCTAAATTCAAAATTGATCTTCAAAAATTCACATATTCTACTCCTCCTAATCCTTCTATCTTGGCAACCGATCTTCTCAAATTTTACATACCAAATTACGTCACAGCAAAAGCCTTCTCAACGCCCATAAACTGTTCATGCACATCTCAGACAACCCTTCCTGTTCTTGTGGACACCCTTTTGAAAACACTGAACATTACCTTCACTACTGTCGAAATTATATTCCGATACGAAATCAAACTATCAACCTTCTCTCCCCAGAACAGAAATCTATTAAATCTCTTTTATTTGGAAATAATAATCTTCCAGCATTAACAAACTCTAACATTTTTAATACGGTTCATAAGTTTATCACCTTGTCCAAACTTTTTGAAACTTTTTAGTGTCTGTTGCATACCCAAAACCTGCTACAAATTTATATTCATCTGGAAAACTTTCTTTATTAAAAATCATACCAGTGAATTAGGCTCCGTTAACATTTTATTGCAGTGCGTTCGATTCTTCGAACGCACTGCATTGTTTTCCAAATGACTATTCTTTTTTTTTTTTTTCGTTTTCTGGTCTCGCTATTTCGGTATGAAGGGAGTTTGTCACGCTCAATCTGATATGATTTCCCCCGATAAACTGCTGCTCATTGTGGCTTAAATGTTAAACGACGCAGTTTTGTCCAACCGGAAATGAGGTATGACAAAACGTGTATTTTCGGTTTTTTTATCATTTTTACCTACAATTTTCAACCGATTTCGATGGAATGTTTTTTGTTTATTTCAGTTATGTCTTTTCTACACGATTACCACTTAAAAACTTACAATTTTTTACTTTTGACGCTGAATTTTGGAACTCTTTTTTGACGTTTTTTTTCAACTTTCCCAATTTTATTTTGATCGCTATGAAAATTTCTAGGCATATAGACATTGTTATTGCGAACAAAACTGTGTTTTCAAAATTTTGATATCACTTCCGGTTTTGACGTCATTTGCTTGTAAACTTAAAATTTCAACTTCCGGAGTTTTGGAGATATTTGAAATTTGTTTTTTGCATTCAGTTAGAATTTGTCATCATTAAAGATATTTATAATAAAATTTGACCCGGAAGTAATATGTCAAGCGCCATGTTGTTGTGACTAATTTTTATAAAACTCAAAATGGGGCCTCAGGGAGTAATCGGATTTGCATAATATTGGTGTCTATGAAATCCTTAGTCGATTGCCAACAACCTTATGACAGCGGATTTTTTCATTTCGATTTCAATTTCTTTTTATTTCCGGAACAAGAATTTCAGTAATGACCGAAATTTTCAAGACTCACATCTAGTGACCTTGACCTTTGATGACTTTTTGACCTGTACAAAAATTATTGCCCTTGACGAGATCTATCAAATGATATATTCATTTCCGGTTTCTAATGTTTACTTCCGGTTTTATCGCCATTTGAAAATTGCAATTTTTGACTTTAAAGAGCTTTGTCACGTGACCTTATTAACATACGTCACATATTTTTAGACATATTTACTATTTAATCTGCTCTTTCAAACACTATATATTTGAATCAAAATTGCGCTTTTTAAAACATGCAAATTTTGTGCCAAATTTCATTGTAACTAAGCGTGTTTTTTTTGGAAATTTGATTTTGATCGATCTGAAAACTTACAAGTAGATAGACAATTTGATAATGAACAAAAACATATTTCTTAAATTTTGATATCACTTCCGGTTTTGACGTCATTTGTTTGTAAACTTGAAATTTGAACTTCTGGAGTGCCCGAATTATTTGAAAGTTTCTTTTTGCATCATGTTAGAAATGGTCATCAGAAAAGATATAGATAAAATCCGACCCGGAAGTACTATGTCAGGTGCCATGTTGTTGTTACTAATTTTTATAAAACTCAAAATGGGACCTCAGGGGATAATCTAATTTACATTATATCGGTGTCTATGAAATCATTAGTCGATGGCCAACAACCTTGTGGCAACTGATTTTTTAATTTCGATTTCTTTATATTTTTGGAACAAGACTTTTAATTTAGACTGAAACTTTCAAAGCTATTTCTAAATCTAATGGTTCAAATGACCATGAAGTACTATTAGCCTGTATGCTTCAAATAAGTGTAACACACCTCGAAAGGTTCATTTTTTATTACTATATCCGACATTATGTAAGAGACTACGCTGTAGTTTTACAACGTATCATTCCCTCAACACATCATACGATACATGATCAATATACCAACATGTAGAAAGTTACAATTTACCATAGTGTTTCATTTAACGCTTCTCACTGGTCAGAGTAGTATTTTAAAATGTTCAAATGCAGTTATCTCCCTTCAACTGAAAAATGTTTGTTGTCTGTATGTTTAAATACAGTTCTCTCCCTACAACTGACAAATAATGATTAACAGAACTTTCTTACTTTGTAACTTGCATTTTTAACGTTTTAAATTATGTACTAAAAAAAGATAAACAAAAAGTCTAAAAGAAGTAGATAATGATCCAATGCCAAAAGAAGAAAATCCGTTCTAAAAATCTGGTTCTGTCATTTATTAAAAAAACAAGTTTTAAAATTGCATGTCTAAAACTTTGACCATTAAAATGTTTTCTAAAAAAAAGTAATAATATAGAATTTTTGCAAGCTTTATGATTAAATGATAATTTACGAACTCTGCTGCAAACTTTCGTGTATGGAGGCTAGCACTCAGTATTCAGATGTCATTTATATATCACATCAAGAATCATATGTAGGGAGTCGCGGTGGTACAGTGAGTTAGACGCTTTCTCGCTGCGCTGAAGGTCCAGGGTTCAATCCCGGCATGGGTCGAGATGATGCCTTCGGATTTTTCAATCCGGTTTCACTTTGTCAGTGATGCAGGTCAGTTGGGCTGAAATGGAAAAAGCGCCTAGTCGTTCGGATGGGACAATAAACCAAGGTCCCGTGTGTTATTGGCTGTGCACGTTCAAGACCCCTCGACAGTTGGAAATCGAAAATAAGAGCAAGCTAATGCCGCTCTCCTGGCAAAATTTCCCTCATTGCACACTGCATGGTGTTTGCCCGTCCGCAGTTAGCTCATATAGATGCAGATATGTAGGACGTAAACTTCATCCATTTCATTTCAATTCTTTCATATGTCTGATATTGCATATGAACAATATTAATAAACATTCTTTAATTTTTCTACTTCCAATGATGTTTAAAAATGTAAATAAATAAAAACAACGATTTTTAATCAGATGACTTTTCACTACCGAACATACGCTGGTTATTCCATTTTTCACTACTGAACGTGGACTGGTTATTCTACTTTTCACTCCCGAATATAGATAATTTATATGCTGATATTTATGTTCTGTAAATTTCTCAATGTGGATTGAAAATGTAACTTTTCACCCATGGACGAAACCTGATGCGCACTGCTCGGTACCGTCGCACGGTTCTAGTTTTATTTTAACTTTTTATTCTTTCTGTCACAATCTATACTTTACTATAATATGTATTATACTGTACTGTAATAATATTTCATATTTGCATAATAATTTATAACATTATACAGCCGAGACAGATTTATATAATATATATGTATTATTTTGTGAAATAAATATTGTTTAAATTAAGTATCAATATCAGAAAACAAGGAGTGATATGAGCAGTTAATAAAGCAACAGGATATGAGTAATTAATCCTTGAAATCTACTAGTAAGATAAATCTTTATTACCCTTTCGGGAATTCTTGTATAATGCAAGGATGACAAGTACAAACATAAGTAACATATATTACATAATTGGGACATACGAAACATACGACATAATTTGACTAGAAAGATACAAACAATAAATACAAGTATACAATAAAATAGATATCACAGATTTATTTGGCGTTTGTTTAATAAGTTAATAGAAGATGGGATAAATGAGTTTTTTGCCCTATTGGTACTGAGTTTTGGAACTAGAATGAATGCTGAGTGAGGCACATTTTTTACCAATAAAAACCTCTTGTGACGTCATCCCATTGATATGGCAGGTCTTTCTTTTAGCTAATATCCCTCTACTCAGGGACATTCAAGAGAATATCCCTCAATCCAGGGATATCCCCGTGGACAGGTACATTAGAGATAATATCCCCTCTACCAAAGTACATTCGAGAGAATGTACTTTAACCTTACACCAATACATTTGAGCAATCAACTCTACGTCTTAAAGAATTTTTTCTTTCAAACTTAATATTGAAGTTTCAAAATCAAGCTGATTTTAACCTTACACCAATACATTTGAGCAATCAACTCTAGGTCTTAAAGAATTTTTTCTTTCAAACTTTATATTGAAGTTTCAAAATCAAGCTGATTAATCGTAACAAAGTATGCAATCTTATCAGACAGTATCAAGTCACAACCCAGTGATCAATGTAAGGTTTCTTGCTTCCTATGATACAATGAAGGTTGATACAACAATATATACCCTCACATTTCTTGTAATGTTTTTTACTGGTCATCTTATTTTTTAAAAATGGTTTTAAAAATTTAAAAACTAGATTTTTAGAGCGTAATTAATTTTCGAGGGATTTATATCTTTCAATACTACATTTTAGAATTTTTTAATGTAAAATTAGATATTTGATATTAAAAACTAAATATTTCTGAAAATTCTGCAATATTTTTTCACACGACATGGATTATCTCCCATGTGATGTTACATGTAATGATCGATTTTTCAACATATTTACCAATTATTGAATCAGGAATCGGTTTTTATGTTGGATAATGCATGGTTTCTATCAGGATTAGTTGTCATAATGCCCTTGGGCTCGGGAAAGCCCTCTGGCCTTCGGCCCTCGTGCTTTCCCGAACCTGCGGGATAATATAATATTCCCATAATATTTGTTTTCACTAAACCATTTAAATTTAAATATTCAAAATTTACTGTAAAAAAAAATGTCCTTGTTTTGTATCGTTTTATGCCGCATCTATTCTTTAACTATGCCAATGAAAGCCTTCCTATTCATCTATTGTTGAATGGCAGGTCTGTAGGAACAGGGGGGGCAGGGGGGGCAGGGGGGGCAGGGGGGGGCTTCTGCCCCCCCAATAATTTTGACATTAATGATTGAAGCAATTAAAAACCTTTTTTCAAGATAAAACAAGAAGTTACTGGTATGTTGTTAGGGCCAGTAAAATCAAAATAGCTTTAAATATGCAGGAGCAACATTGAATTCAGTATCACCACCCTTCAGAATGAGTTTTTGCAAAATTTGCCCCCCCAATATGAAATTGCTTCCTACGGGCCTGAATGGTACTTATTTCTTATGGTGTTGACAACACATGATGGTAGTGGAATGCGGTTATCTTTGCCAAGTTTCTCCCCCCTCAAAAACCATTCTAACACATGTCTGTAGCCAACCAACCTCAGCTGTCTGCAACATATGGAAATGATAAATATTATTATAATAATTATTTTAAAAATGAATATCTGAACTTGGCTTAAAGAGGCACTTGCGGCATTTTTGGGAGTCGTTTTCGGCCTTTGTTATATGTAAACAGTCTTCAGAAGTACTCAAGCTATAAGAAAATCGCAAAATACCTTCAAATATATCTCAAACTAAAAAATTCAATTTTATTTTTTTTCAATTGCTGTACGCGGCTGGTCTCCAGCCCAGGCCCGTAGCCAGGAATTTCCAAGGGGGGGGTTATATGGACTCACAAAACTATCAAACTCAACCTTAACAGTCACAATTCAAACAGAATGTCTACTTTAACAGTGCTTATTTGTTTTCAAGGGGCGGTTCCCCCCAAACCCCCCCTGGCTACGGGTATGCAGCCTGTGTGAAAATTGTGTGTCTTGTTGACCAAGTCTACAATTCAAAATACGGTATGCTTGTGTGGGCCTCTGTGCAGTAGTCTGGATGACCTGGCCCGCTATGGCACCACGGGAAGGATAACTTATTTGTTACCAAGATGGCGGGATGTTTAATGTGTAGTAGGGCATTGGGACTTTCAAACACGGATAATTATGGATACACATGGATTTGAAGGCTCAAATTTCAACGGTAAGCTCTGTAGACTATTTCTGATTAGCTAAGCTAAAGATTTCACATCTTTGCGACCGTCGGATGATTGTCCGAAACAAATGCCGCACGTGCCTCTTTAAATCATTGGATATATAACGATGTGAAAAATATATGTGAATTGTTTGATTATTGTGAATAAAAATTATTTACATTATTTAGCTCACCAAAAATTGAAATAAAGCACATTTAGCAGCATAAATGTCTGGTTAATTGATATGACTTGTACACAATTTCCTACCTGTTTGTAAATGTTCCATTTTGGCCTTTTGGTCTAGGACATTTTTTCCAATTTATCCGATTTGTTCTAAAGAATGTTGTCAATACACCCTGGTTTATGTGAGCATCAAAATCTGGATGTTCAGTGATGCATTTCTTAGATCCTGAAGAGAAATTGAGGAAGTGAAATATCACTATTCAGCAGAAAATTTTTACAGGTCCTACATATTGATTATTGCATACAAAAATTTGAGTAAAAATAGTCTTCCCATAGCTATAAATAATCTAAGCATTTGAACTATTTTACAATACTGAAAAATAAAAAGATAGTGAACCACGGCCATATACGCCTAACGAAAAAGTCGAAAATTTAATCAGGAGAAAACTAAACTTTCTCAAACCTTTCGATTTAGGTCCAATAACATCCATTTTAAGTTTCATCAAAATCGGTTGAAAACTAAGAGAGTAATAGCATATTTAAGATTTTGGGCAAGGGCAATAACTCTGCTTGTAACGATCGAAAATAGCTCAAATTCGAACTTGATCTTCGTTTTCTGAATATATATACACATATCAAATTTCATTTGATTCCGTCAAAAACTCTAGTTTTTAGAGCGTTTACAAGGAAATGTTGATGGACGGACCGACGGATTTGGGGCAAGGGCAATAACTCTGCTTCTAACGATCGAAAATAGCTCAAATTCGAACTTGATCTTCGTTTTATGGATATGTATACACATATCAAATTTCATTTGATTCCGTCAAAAACTCTAGTTTTTAGAGCGTTTACAAGCAAATGTTGATGGACAGACCGACGGATTTGGGGCAAGGGCAATAACTCTGCTTCTAACGATCGAAAATAGCTCAAATTCGAACTTGATCTTCGTTTTATGAATATGTATACACATATCAAATTTCATTTGATTCCGTCAAAAACTCTAGTTTTTATAGCGTTTACGAGCAAATGTTGACGGACGGACGGACCGACGGACGGACCGACGGACAGACGGACGGACGGACAGGGGTGACTACAATATACGTCCTCATAGAGAGATGAGGGCGTATAAAAATGGGATCAGGATAAAAACAACATCTAGGCCTACCTTCTGAATCAAATTCTTCCATGATAATTTTTACTCTATCATTTTTACAACGACAACTAGACTCTTCCTCTGTAGGCATTCCAACACAAAAGCCACAGGAGCACCAATAATTAACATTCGCTCTTGGAGTCTTGGTATTGTCTGACTGACGGTTGGTAGTTCTGGAGTCAAAACGGCAGAAGCTTTTTCTGTTTCTTTTCTCAGTCTCAACTCTTCCGCTGAAAATTCTGGTTCGAATCTGTATCCGGAAACTTCCGTATACAATAAATCTTCTTCGCCAGACGACAAATCGTCACTACTCAATTCAGCAAATTCGTCGCTAACATCAGATTCGGAACCGGCCATTATGAATTTAATATTAGTGTTAAATAAGGCAGCTTTGAAGCAAAACGTGAGTGAAGCGGAACAAACAAGCCATTTTTATTGAAATAAGCCGCCATCTTGTAAGGAAAGATAACCCATCGGTACATTTTGACATTTTGACATCGGTCTGAAGCTTTTCGATCATCCAGTCCGATTTTTTCCAAGATTGTGACGTCACTTCCTGGTTTTTTTTCTGGAATAACAGGAACCATGGGCACCCAATGAATATTTTGAATGTACGAAATAGATGTTGGAAGTGTCCTTCGTCCACATAAAAAGGCTAGAAAACCTCTTTACAATCATCCCTTTAATGTTTTTTATTTAAGTATTGAAAATTCAATGGAATAAATAAAAATTCCAACCCATGGCACATACGATTTCAATGAAGGACATTCTTCAAAGACTAATTTGAATTTGGATGGACCAAACAACCTTACTTCAAAATAGTTTTACTACTACTGTATTTCAATAAATCACAAAGTTAGATTTTGAAAAATATAATTTCTTCTGAAGAAATGTATCGTTATATTCTTCAGTTAAAATTTACAACCAATTACAATACCCATCAAACTCGAAAAAGCTGAAAAATATTGAAATAAAAACCTTAAGCTCATTAATAAAGGGACAGTCTGAAGTCAAAGTTTTTTGTTCAAATTTGTGAAAACTATACATCATAATCTAGAGATTTGTACTCTTTAAAGTATCTGAAAGTTTAAGCTAATAATAATACTAAAAAACGCAGAAAAACGCCTGAACATGTAGGAAAATGAATGATTATATTGGGTTGAACAGATTCTGACTATTCATAATTTTATGAATAAGCTTATTTGTTGAAAATATGACAAATTAATGAATCTAAAAAGGTTTAAAGACTAAACAAATATAATACCCTTTTCCCCGTTGAATAGAGCTTTATAACAAAACTACTAAATTCTGTATATCAGGACCATGCGGATATGTATTTGTTTCTGCTTTAATGTTGCACTTTATTACTAAAATCAGCTCCTCCAAAAAAAAACCATATTGCGTATTGTTTTCTGACTTAGTGTTTGCTGGCCTAGTGTCTGCTACCTTCAGCCCGGTAAAACTCACTGCATGGTAGGTCTTAATTTAAGCCATGGCATAACAGGTTTTCATGCTTAAATTTAATAATTACATTATTTCTACAGTAACATAGGCCTATATCATTTAGAAATATATATACTTTTCATTACATATCAAATCATAAAATGACAGTTGTAAAAATCTTGCTAAATTAGATTTTCTGTGATAATTAGCAGTGCGTTTCAAAACCCACTGCTATTGTTTTCGTAATTTCAAAAAATTACGATTTTGTGTCGCCTAAATCTCAGCAACTATAATAGTTACAGCAGCAATTATAACGCAGTAGATCAACATTTTAGTGAATTACTGAGTGAATGTAAATTGGAACGTTTTTGCAAAACCGGAATTGCAAAACTGAAATCTGTGCAAAAAGTAGTAAATCAATCCTGGAAGACACGTTTTTGCTCCAATTTTGCTCGGATTTTCAATTTTAGAATCTTTCGCGAATATCTGATATGATAGCATTCAAAAAAGTTCGCATTTCGATAATTCATAGCACACATTTCTGGACCGAATTTTGCCAATTTTGACCAAATTTTCTATTTTCTAGAGTATTCGTCCGATCAATTTGAAATTGCTGGTGCTAAAACAGATCACAATCGATAACAAATTGATTCAGACAAAAATTTTGCATCACTTCCAGTTTTCACGAAATAATGATTCAAACTTCCGGCTAAGCCACAACCTGGAAAATGCATGAATGTCGCCGAAACTTATCTTAATAGGTTTTTATTGAGAGAAAATTTTGGGAAGGAAATGTTTATAGTTTGGCCGCCATATTGATTTGACCAACTTTTGTAAAAGTCAAAATGGGGCCTCAGGGATAAATCCGATTTGCGTGATTGTGGTATTTCTGGAAACTGCAATGGATTGCGAAAAAAATTATGGGAGTAGATTTTTTAATTTTAATTTTGTTATTTTTCAATTTCCGGTTAAATTTTTTCAGCAATTTAAAAAGCTTTCAAGGCTCATATTTTGTGACCTTGTTTCCTGATTTCGTTGAAACCGGAACAAAACTTACAGTTCAGGATAAATGCTATCCCATGATGTGTTCATTTTTGTTGTCCTTATTTTTACTTCCGGATTTATAGCCATTTAAATATTGGTATTGTTAATGATTTAACTATCAAGGGAGGTAATTTTATACTATTTCTATATATATATATTTAAATATTTCTACCAGTCGTAAACTTTTTAATGGAATTTTCATATTGCAGAAATAACAGAAAATCAAAATATTGACTAGTTCATACTGCACCAGGATAATAGTCAAAGAAATACTTCTCAAGTACTTTGAGTCTGTTCAATTTATCATGGATTATGCGGAAAAGTGATTGTATTTCTAAAATATTCAGTGTAAGCCCCTTTGTGTAATAAGTATTCAACAGATAGCCCGGATTTAGGGATTGTATGTTCTAACATTGTGGTTAATTAAATGCTACGAAGGTACTGGCATGTAAGAAAAACCTCCAGTGATAAGAGTATATCTACTTTTTTCTACCGATTTTGATCGGTCCTTTTCTGTTTATTTCTTTTAAGCAATAGCTACAAGATAGAAATTCAAGCAATTTCAAATTTACAGCTCAAATGAAATGAAATGAAGTTTTACGTCCTGCTCTTCTGCACCTAATTGGGCTTATCAGGACGGGCAAACGCCATGCAATGTGCAATGAGGGAAATTTTGCTAGGACAGCGGTATAAGCCTGCTATTAGTATTATTATCGATTTCCAACTGTCGAGGGATCTTTAACGTGCACAGCCTGTAGCACATTGGGCCTCGGTTTATTGTCCCATCCGAACGACTAGACGCTTTTTTCATGTCAGCCCCTCCGACCTGCATCACTGACAGGAGAAAACCGGGTTGAAAAATTTACAGCTCAAGATGACTGCTATCCATGAAAAGTTCATTTTTGTTGTCCCATTTTTACTTCTGGATTTATAGCCATTTAAATATTGGTAATGATTTAACGTTGACAAGGGAGGTAATTTTATACAAATTTTTACCAGTCGTAAACTTTTTAATGAAATTTTTATACTGCAGAAAATAATTACAACTGAAATATGCTGACTTTACAATTCTGCACCAGGATAAAGGTCTTTGAGATAAATCTCAAGAACGCCGTGGCTATTGTATGATATATATTCCATGGAATGTTCTGGAAAAATATTGTATTTCTGGAAAAATATTCAGTGTAAGTTTGTTGGTGATACGTGTAAAAAATATTCAACAGATAGCACTCTAAGTAGAAATTCAGTCAACCATAAATTTAAACGGAAGTTCAATAGACTATGAGTTTACTGAGACTTCCTGTCTTATACATTTCTATGGTTTCATCAAACATAATACACTATCAACAATATGTGTAAAATTTCTTGTAAATTATGGAAGTCGAAAATCTTAATTGAAAAGTGAATGACGTTAACACCAAAAGTGATATCATTATGTTAAAAACAGATTTTTGTTCGCAATCAAACCAACTGTAGATTCAAAAAGTCGGAAAAAAATACATACGGTTTAAATGGCAGAAGGAACAAAACTTCTAATTTCTAAAAGGCGGAATTTTGATTTAAAAAGATTGTATTATATATCCCTGGAAAGAGTAGATCAAGCATTGATGGATTGAGAAATGATTTTTGACGTATGTAAATTAGGTCACGGGACGGGGCTCATTAAAGTTGCAATTTTCGAAGGGCTATAAAACTGGAAGTAAGCGCTTTGTCTCTGAACATATTATGCCATTTAATGCTTCTCATCGAGGACAATAATCTTTGCAGAGGTCACCCAGTCATGAAAGGTCAAGGTCACGAAATATGGAACCTGAAAGTTTTGACAATTACTGAATTACTTTGTTACATCCAGGTCAAATTTTATCACTTGTATACTTTTGTGTCTACAAAACAAATATACGTACTGCAAAGAGAATTTTATGTAAAATTTTGGCAACTTTTTAAAAAATCAAAATGGCGACCAAACTATAAATATTTTTGTTTAGGAAATGCCTTTCATTTTTTGAGTCATAACGATATCTATCTATTGGTATCAGTATTTTTGACAACCATATGATTCAACCGGAAGTGAGAACTTTGATATCATGGAAACCGGAAGTGATAAAAAAAGTTTAACCATAAAAAATTGTTCTCTAATGTTAGGTCACGTGACAGAGCTGTTTAAAGTTAAAAATTGCAATTTTCAGACGGCCATAAAACCGGAAGTAAACAGATAGATCTCATCAAGGGCAATAACTTTTGTTCAAGTCACAAGGTTACTCAAGGTCAAGGTCACAAGATATGAGCCTTAAAAGTTTTAACTATTACTGAAAATTTTAAACCGGAAATAAAACAAATTCTGAATCGAAATTCAAAATTTGGCTCGCCATGTTTTGTTAGCAATCGATTAAAGATTCCCTAGATATCATTTTTTATTCCAATCGGATGATTCCCTGATTCTGAATTTCGATTTAAAGAAAAATTATTCATTTCAAGATAGCGGCTGATATGAAATATCTAGGTCAGATATTACAATTTCATATTCATAGGCAATGAATATTTCTAGCTCATCGCAAAAATACTTTTTCAAATATCTTAATTATCCCGGAAGTTAAAATTTCAACTTTACAAGCAAATGACGTCAAAACCGTTATTGATATAAAAATTTAGAAAATACCATTTAGTTAGAATTCAAAATGTTTATACACCTGTTTATTTCGAAATGAAATTGCAAAAGTTAAAAAAACGTTTTAAAAAAATGAACCAGCAACGAATGTCTAAAAGTGGATTTATGTTGAATGCTATTACGTAGACATTAGAGGTTAGAGTGGTTGAAAGCAACAAGTTACTATTCAACAGAAGGCACTGGCGCAGGGTTGAAGTAGTGTTCACAAAAAATGTTATGGTTATTGTGTTAAACAGTTAATTCAGAGTGTGACTAGAGTAATGAAATAAACAAAAAACGTTTTATCAAAATCGGTTCAAAAACATAGGCAAAGATAGTGGATCACGGCCATATACGCCTAACGAAAAAGCCTTAAATTTAATCAGGATAAAACCAAACTTTCTCAAACCTTTCGATTTAGGTCCAATAACATCCATTTTAAGTTTCAACAAAATCGGTTGAAAACTAAGATAGTAATAGCATATTAAAGACTTTTGGGCAAGGGCAATAACTCTGCTTCTAACGATCGAAAATAGCTCAAATTCAAACTTGATCTTCGTTTTATAAATATGTATATCAAATTTCATTTGATTCCGTCAAAAACTCTAGTTTTTAGAGCGTTTACAAGCAAATGTTGATTGACAGACTGACAGATTTGGGGCAAGGGCAATAACTCATTTTCTAACATTGGAAAATAGCTCAAATTCGAAATTGATCTTCGTTTTATGAATATGTATACACATATCAAATTTCATTTGATTCCGTCAAAAACTCTAGTTTTTAGAGCGTTTACGAGCAAATGTTGAAGGACAAGACAGACAGACGGACAATATACGTCCTCATAGAGAGATGAGGGCGTATAAAAAACATAAAATGGGTTTTTCTGTCATATGTCATTTCCGGTTAAACAAAAAACCCTCATTTTACATTCACGCAACACCGAGCAGTTAGTTATCGTAGGAAAACATGCGAGATAATGTGTGGCATGCTCCCTTCATACCAAATTAGCGTGACCAAAAGTAGATGGAAAAAAGTCATTATGAAAACAAAGCAGTGCGTTTGCTAGAGCTCACTGCAAAAAACACGCACCATTACAATGAAACTTTGCTAAAATTTTCAAATTCAAAAACGAGGATTTATGATTTAAATACATTGAGTCAAATATTAGTGGAAAGAGTAGATCGAGCATAGTAACGCCGAATAAGAATTTATGACAAATGTAAATTAGGTCACGTGACACGTCTCAAAGTTGTGAACACAATAGAGAGCTGGTTTCTCGATGGAATTTGATAAAAATTATTGTGTGTGTTTATAATCCTCCAAGGATGAAGCCTATTGAAAATCGGACAAATCAAAAAATATTTGATGGGTTATTGCCCTTGTTTTTGAAAATACTTTGTGAACACGTCGGAGAGCTGGTTTTTTGATGGATTTTGATGAAACTTGGTGTGAGTGTTTATAATCATCCAAGGATGAAACCTATTGAAAATCAGACAAATCAAAAAATATTTGATGGGTTATGGCCCTTGTTTTTGAAAATACTTTGCGAACACGTCGGAAAGCTGGTTTCTTGATGGATTTTGATGAAACTTGGTGTGAGAGTTTATAATCATCCAAGGATGAAACCTATTGAAAATCAGACAAATCAAAAAATATTTGATGGGTTATTGCCCTTGTTTTTGAAAATACTTTGTGAACACGATAGAGAGCTGGTTTCTTGATGGATTTTGATGAAACTTGGTTTGAGTGTTTGTCATGACCTTGGGATTAACCCTATTGAAAATCAGAAACATCGGTAAATATTTTATGAGTTATTGCCCCTGTTCTTTAAAATGTGTTAATTTTATAGCCCGTAACGCTCTCAAACACGATAGAGAGCTGGTTTCTTGTTGGATTTTGATGAAACTTGGTTTGAGTGTTCATAATCACCCATGGATGAACCCTATTGCAAATTAGAAGAATTGAAAAATATTTCATGGGTTATTGCCCTTGTTAACTTGTAGTTGTAAACATTAAAAAATCATTCAATTTTGTAAACATTCTTGAGGGCACGGTTTTCGACAGATGTTTCATTTACTGATAGTTCTTGTCGACCTCCCGGACGACTTGGCTGCCATTACAAAAGTGGGCGTATTACGATGGGGCATCAATATTTTTGAATTTCAATTCAGAATTGTTTTTATTTCCGGTGACCTTTTGATCTGAACAAAAGTTGTTGCCCTTGACGAGATCTATCCAATGATATAATCATTTTAGATGCCCAATGTTTACTTTCGGTTTTATGGCCTTCTGAAAATTGCAATTTTTAACTTAAAACAGCTCTGTCACGTGACCTAATTTACATTTGTCATAAATTCTTTTTCGGTGTTACTATGCTCAATCTACTCTTTCCACTGATATTTGACTCAATGTATTCAAATCATAAATCCGCGTTTTAGAATTTGAAAATTTTAGCAAAGTTTCATTGTAACTGTGCGTGTTTTTTGCAGTGAGTTCTAGCGAACGCACTGCTTTGTTTTCATAAGGACTTTTTTTCGTCTACTTTTGGTCACGCTAATTTGGTATGAAGGGAGCATGCCACACATTATCTTGCATGTTTTCCTACGATAACTAACTGCTCGGTGTTGCGTGAATGTAAAATGAGGGTTTTTTGTTTAACCGGAAATGACATATGACAGAAAAACCCATTTCATCTCTCTATGAGGACGTATATTGTCGGCACCCCTGTCCGTCCGTCCGTCTGTCGGTCCGTCCGTCTGTCGGTCCGTCTGTCGGTCCATCCGTCCTTCAACATATGCTCATAAATGCTCTAAAAACTAGAGTTTTTGACGGAATCAAATGAAATTTGATATGTGTATACATATTCATAAAACGAAGATCAATTTCTAATTTGAGCTATTTTCGATTGTCAGAAACCGAGTTATTGTCCTTGCCCCAAATCTGTCAGTCTGTCAATCAACATTTGCTTGTGAACGCTCTAAAATCTAGAGTTTTTGATGGAATCAAATGAAATTTGATATGTGTATACATATTCATAAAACAAAGATCAAGTTCGAATTTGAGCTATTTTCCATCGTTAGAAGCAGAGTTATTGCCCTTGCCCCAAATCTTGAATATGCTATTACTCTCTTAGTTTTCAACCGATTTTGATGAAACTTAAAATGGATGTTATTGGACCTAAATCGAAAAGTTTTAGAAAGTTTGATTTACTCCTGATTAAAATTAAAGCCTTTTCAAGATTTAGGCCTCTTTCATCAGTTTTGAGGAGTTATCGCCCTTTAACCTCTATACAGTAAGTGCTTCTATCAACATCAATTGCTTGTAAACGCTCTAAAAACTAGAATTTTTGATGGAATCAAATGAAATTTGGTATGTATATACATATTCAGAAAATAAAGATCAAGTTTGAATTTGATCGTTAGGAGCAGAGTTATTGCCCTTGCCCCAAAGTCTTGAATATGCTATTACTATCTTAGTTTTCAACCGATTTTGTTGAAACTTAAAATGGATGTTATTGGACCTAAATCAAAAGGTTTGAGAAAGTTTGGTTTTATCCTGATTAAATTTAAGGCTTTTTTGTATATGGCCGTGATCCACTATCTTTGCCTATGTTTTTGAACCGATTTTGATAAAATGTTTTTTGTTTATTTCATTACTCTAATGTCTACATAATAGCTTTCAACATAAATCCACTTTTAGACATTCGTTGCTGGGGCATTTTTTTTAAACCGTTTTTTTTAACTTTTGCAATTTCATTTCGATCAATTTGAAAACTTACAGGTGTATAAACATTTTAATTTCTAACTGAATGGTTTTTTCTAAATTTTTATATCACTAACGGTTTTGACGTCATTCGCTTGTAAAGTTGAAATTTTAACTTCCGGGATAATTAAGATATTTGAAAAAATATTTTTGCGATGTGCTAGAAATATTCATTGCCTATGAATATGAAATTGTAATATCTGACCTAGATATTTCATATCAGCCGCTATCTTGAAATGAGTAATTTTTCTTTAAATCAAAATTCAGAATCAGGGAATCATCCGATTGGAATAAAAATGATATCTAGGGAATCTTTAATCGATTGCTAACAAAACATGGCGAGCCAAATTTTGAATTTCGATTCAGAATTTGTTTTATTTCCGTTTTAAAATTTTCAGTAATAGTCAAAACTTTTAAGGCTATATCTTGTGACCTTGACCTTGAGTGACCTTGTGACTTGAACAAAAGTTATTGCCCTTAATGAGATCTATCTAATGGCATAATCGTTTGAAATGCCCAATGTTTAATTCCGGTTTATGGCCGTCTGAAAATTGCAATTCTTAACTTTAAACAGCTCTGTCACGTGACCTAATTTACATACAACACAAAATCTTTCTCATGCTTGATATGCTCGATCTACCCTTTCCAATGATATATAACACAATATATTTGAATGAAAATTGCGCATTTTGAAATTTGAAAATTGTGTAGGCCTATTGTCTTCCGACTTCTTACAACTGCAGGGGTCGACACTAACCTTTTTCTTAACTTGTCCGGTCTGACTAGTGGGGGGGAAAAGGACTAGCCCTGACCCAATGTTTACTTGCCCAAAATTTGCAGTACATGAGATTGGCAGACGAATCATATTGAAGCCAAACAAATTTATCAAGCTACGGTTCCTGAAATAACCGTGATCGTTTTTGTTCATAGCTTTTCTTCGTAACATCTCTTCTTTTGACTTTTGTCTGCTTGTTTTTACTTTCATCGTCGTTGTTTTCGTCCGTTTTTCGTTTGAATCCAAAGTTTATTAAAGTTTGTTTTGTTTTGGAAGCCATTTTAGGCTGTGTAAAGTTGTTGGAAGAGCCTAATTATGGGTGGGTCTGTTTTGCCGCATGCCCAACTTGCCGCATCGTGACCAACAAAAACTAGGCAGGGTTAGGGTTAGGTTGGGTTTGGGTTGCTTAACCTACATAACCCTTACAAATGATCATTCCGGATTTTATCAGAAACCTTTAGTTTCGTTTTACAAGTCGTTTTTATGCCGTTTGGCAAGTTTGACCACGCGGCAGAACGAACCCACCGAATTAATAATTCAAGGTCACGGTCAATGGTAATCCTTAACATCCAGACCTTTCTTATTTACTACTTCATACGAAATTGCACAAAGCGGGTCTGGATAATAGAGACAAATCGGTTATGGCGATACACGGGGAAAAATATCAAACTTTTATTTTTCAATAGAAATTGTCAAAATATGCTTCAGTTTTTATATAAAAATTATCTTAACAATGGAAGGCAATGATGACGACGATAGTTTTGTGGACTGATCAAGTTACTAGTCCAGTCGGGCTAGTATAAAAGTCTAGCACTAGCCCTGACCCAAGTACCACTCGTCTGGGACGACCGGACAAGTCTTAGTGTCGACCCCTGAACTATGTGATTTTTTTTTTTCAATATAAGATAAGGCTGCGTTTCCATAGAGCTTCACGCCTCACGCGTGGTCTATTACTGAATGAATGTAAATTGGATCATTTTTGCACAACCGAAAGTGCAATATTGAAAACTGTGCATGAAGTAGTTTATTGACCTCAGAAAGCGCATTTTTTAAACGATTTTGTTACGTTTTTTGTATCTCGTGCAAATATCTAATAGGACAGGAGTGAAAATATATCGAATTTTGAAAATCTAAAGCACACTTTTTTTAGTCGAACTTTGCTATATTTGGCCAAAATTTCTATTTTCTGTGCTATTCGTCCAATCTCAACATAAATTCGGGTGCTCAAGCAGATCACATTAGAGAACAATTTTTTATGGTTAAACTTTTTTTTATCACTTCCGGTTTCCATGATATCGAAGTTCTCACTTCTGGTTGAATCATATGGTTTCTCATTTTCAATAGGGTTAATCCCAATTTTATGATAAACACTCACACCAAGTTTCATCAAAATCCATCAAAAAACCAGCTCTCTATCGTGTTCACAAAGTATTTTCCAAAAGAAGGGCAATAACCCATCAAATATTTTTTGATTTGCCTGATTTTCAATAGGCTATTTTCTTGGATGTTTATAAACACATACAGCAAGTTTTATCAAGATAGATTGCCAGGCAAGGTAATATACCCCCACTGGCAGCTTTGTTTGAAAAAGAACATTTGGCAGAAAACAGCAACCTGTATATAGTCATAGCATAGGCCTACATTTTGTTCAGAACTTTAATTAAGTGTCGTCCAAATTTTTTTTTTCAATTTATCAAGGGCTCAGCATTCATCAAGTTTAGTCAAAATCCTTCTGCCTTGTAGAGTGTTTATGAGCTAAAAACGTATTTCAAAGAAGAAGGCCAATAAGTCAAATATTTTTGGATTTTCGATAGGGTTTATCATGTGATAACTGATATTAAACTAATTCAATAGGTTTCAATAAAATTTATCAAGAATTGTGCTTCCTACAGTATTTACAACCTAAAAATCAACGCGTTTTGAAGAACAAGGGCAGTAATTCATATTAAATATTTTTCGATTCTACTGATTTTCAATAGGGTTCATCCTTGGGTGATAATAAACAATTTCAGCAAGTTTTGTCAAAATCCGTTAAGAATTGTGACTTGTAGAGTGTTAACGAGCAATTGTGTGGACCGACGGACATGGGTGACGGCAATATACGCTCCACATTTCATGTGGGCATATAAAAACCCATCAAGAAACCAGCTCTCTATTGTGTTCACAACAATTGTGGACAGACAGACAGGGGCGACTACAATATACGCCCACATTTTTGTGTGGGTGTATCAAGCTCAAGTTTTCACTTCTTGTTTGAGGCCATGAAAATATCAATAAGTTGTCACTACTTACAAAAGAGTGGAAAAGCTATTCCAAATATAAAAACTATAACAGCACCAAACATATATACTAATAAATAGCCACCCACTAATATCAAAACAACACTAACAAGCGGGTGGTCTCTTTTAAATTTTCTCGCCTTCCATTGGTTATTTGTTGAATAAACAAATCCACCAAAAGCTACTGAGATTGCAGCAAAACCAAACACCATCTTTACAGGATGAATGAGTCTGAAAAGAGAAAATATAAGCTTTCTTTGCAATCCAATTTTATTAGTACAGTAAAAACCCTGAAGACCTTAAGCAAAGGCTATCATTTCATTTCATTACCTTAATCAGTTGCTATCATGATAAGACATTCTCGTCATAAATTTTGATTGGTCAAAAGATTATTGTTCAATAGCAGGAAAACTTTGAATGACCAGTCGCCAGATTTCTTGTAGCAAATTTACCTTGTGATAATTAAGTCTCAAAGGTCAAGGCTTTGTAAAGCTTCCTTCAATATTAAATAATTTTTTAAGTGTTGAGGTTGCTTAAATTTTCCTGATTACGGAAAAATGCTAAGAGAAATTAACTCTTTCGTCTAGTCGAACTTGCTTTTCAAATCATTCTGACCTACACTCAAAATGTAACGAGATCGCTTATTGGATAAGTAAAATGTGACACAGTGTTTTTATATATGGCATCTATAGGATTATGACGTCATAAATCTTCTGAGGTCATGGGGTCATTGATCTAACTCTTGTTTTGAGGTTTCTAAGATTATGACGTCATAAATTTTATGAGGTCATATTGTCATTAATCTAACTGCCTTCCACCATAGAATTAGAAACTATGGAATGCTGACTGACGTCAAAATTCTATTTTCGTCGATTATGTTATGACGCCCATGCGCAAAAAATTCATGCATTGTTTACTTCCGGTGTAGCAGACACGAGGCTACCGAAGAAAACTTTACCGTCGTTGACGACTTTTAAGAGGTAAGTTATCATTGAAGATGGATTTGAAATTAATGCATTGTTATGTAACCGGTTTATATGTACTCGACACAAAACATTTATTAATTTAAGAACTATCGATACATCCAAACAAATGTTAAATTCTGGAAATTTATATTATCGTGTTACGAGTCTCACTTCACTACGAGTACGACACTAGGCCTAGCCTACCTACATTTTGATTGAGTTCAGAATCCCATTTTGCTTATTATTTTTTTATGAATTGGAATATTAACATAAAAGTATTCATATAAGAGTCTTAGATTGTCATTGGGTTGCTGAAAATGACAACTGTTTAAAAAATATTTACTTGGAAATATGATTTTACCCAGGTGACATTTTAGTCCGAAATAGGGATCATTTTCACATGAAATTGCTAGGAGTTCTGAAGGAAGTGTACTTATTTCATATTGAAAACTTATATTTTAATGGACCCAAAGGCATCTTAAGACAAATGACATGCAATTGACAACGATATTTTGAATATTTGTGACATGAGAAAAAAAATTCAATTCAGACCTCACTGTGGCCAGAGTATGTATGCTTTACTTTAAGGATGGAGGAATTTTTGGTTTTGCACAGTTAATATATCACTGATGCCATCAATTTATATTGAAATCAAACAGTCCCTTACTAACTAGTACCGTATAATGGATTGAACCTGTTGAATGTGTGAAGGCAGTAGGCCTACTATTGTTGCAAGTCATAACTCAAATGTAAAATGTAAACAATGATAATTTCCTGGAGTTCAAAGCACAGTCAAATACAATAATAATCAGTTTGATATCTTTTTATATTTTTAGGATTTTTTTTGCAACTGATTGGTTTGAAGAATTTCTCCTTTAGAGATTGAGTGAATTTAATTATTAAAACTTCCTGATGGAGAAACTTACTCTCAAACACAACTTCCATGAGTTAAAGGGAGAAATAAACTGTTGAAAAAATCAAAGGATACAAAACCCTGTAGTGAAGATCCCTCCACAGTCCACAGTTAGAAAGATGGAAGTGGCAAACTTGTTTCCTATTGTAAAATGTCCCTCATTGTACACTCTATGGCAGGCCTTGGCCCTTTACAAAAATTAATTTAGAAGGCCTGCTCTATGTACTTGTATCGGTTTTTTTTTTAACCCTAATTTCAACTCCATATTATTTTATTATTTTTTTTCACTGGTGACAAACATTAAACACAATATAAATTTCAGCCACAAGAATACCAGACAGCATTTCACTATTTAATGAATAAACTATATCTACTTATCTCAATATTATAAAATTTACAAATATTTTTGTAACAAGAAATAAAAACTCTTATTCACCAAGATTTTTTTTTTCATTTTAAGAGGTTGCTTTAATCAAGGATAAATTTTTTAAGTCAGAAATCAGTACAAGTGCTGCCAATGGGCTATCCAACCCTACTCTATTTAATGTTCTTATATTCTTTATTGGAGGGGTGGTAGGATTTATCCATGCTCAAGAACAGCTTTAAGGATGGCTGCAAATCCTATATAAAAATACCTTTCAATGAATGCCATGAAAAATACAATGCAGCTTAGTAAGTCCACATTTCCTGATAAAGATAAAGTCCACATTTCTTGATTAAGATAAAATTTGAACTAATTAAAAATAAATTTATTACAACAAACAATCAATGATAATGAAACAAACTTTCAAAGGAAAGAGAACTGTAAATAAGAATTGTTGTGCATAAATTTCCCATACCTCTATGAGTAAAGAAAGTCCTCTATGAGTAAATAAAGTAAACCATTAATGCATTATCCTATGTTGTGTATCAGTTAAATATAATATACACATAAAAGATAGGCTACAGCAGTAGTTTTGGGTGCTGGTAGGTATCAAACTAGTAGTGGTAGGTATCAGACTAGGAGTAAAAGAGTTACTGTCTGTGCAAGTTGAAAAGTTTTTTGAATTTTTGCGATTATTTTTATGAGAATTGGAATATCAGCCTTACAATGCTCCTGTTAGTCTTAAAATGTCTTCGCTTTGATAATTTTTGTAAGTTAAAATTAAATAGGAATATATTTCTCTCCTATAAATTTCAACCTGAAAAGGTCACTAGTTTTGACTGAAAATTGTCATCTGTAAAAACAAATTTGTAAGATATAAATTGTTTTCCTATTTATATTTTTATCAAAGCAAAGACATTCTAAGACTAACAATACTAATTTGAAGTTTCTATTCCAGTTCACAATAAAATAATGCCAAAATTAAAAAAAACTTTTTAACTTGCACAGACAATAGTTCTTCTTTTTCTTCATCCACCACAATTTTCTCTCTTTTCCTTCTTTTTATGTTTTCCCCTGGTTTAAGTTGCACAGACAGAGTACATTGTAGCTGTATCTTATTTACTGGAAGCTAAAACTAAGAAGATAAGATTATAAAGAGAAAGAAAAAATTAATTTGACTCGAATTAGAGTATACATGACTGGGTTAGGTATCAATAATTGCAGTTTTTTATTTGTCCCTTATTTTCCCTGCTTAATACCTACTATGTATCGTATTTAAACTTTCATTTCGTTTTAAAAGCTAGGTTAGTACCTACCCAAACTTATATACATTCGGGTTATCACTGCTTTCTACGACCTAGAGCCCTTTGTTTACGGTACTGAAGTGTTTTTCCAATGGATCTTAGCAAAATTTGTTGGTAAACACAAAATTTATTCTTTTCTCAAACTATTTAGGCACTTATATTTCCATTTTCCTGAAAATAGTTAAGAATGATAAATATTACCTAATAAATATATAAATAAAAACATATATAAATATCTAGTGTTGAAACGGTTAGTGATTTTTACGACCCGGGTACCCGTCGGCAATAACCGGTTATTTTCCGGTTAACCCCCGTTAATTTCTTAAGCTTTAAAACAAGGATCAAGAACCGTATTTGTAGCTGTGACATAGCGTAATATAGTTCAAATGAGTTACGAAGTCGCCGAAAAAGAGTTGACCTACTTTGAATCAGTTCCACTTGGAATTGTCGGTAAATAATTACCAACAACCCATCGAAGCAGACATCAGATTACACCCAAATTGACCAGACGAAATAACCCCACTGTCATTCATTGGCAAGGTATCAAATAAGCGTCCAAACACGAACATGATCGGGTACATTTAGCTCCATTGAACTTAAAATGGACGGCAGTATGATAACATAGTCAAGATCATCAAGGTTACTAGCAACCAGAGAAGACAATGAACGTCTGGATAATCAAGTTAAACAAAAAACCAAACGGGCGGTGTTGACACAATTTAGCCAAAATTATTTGTTCCGCTCGTGAAGTAATTTGAATTGTATAATGACTTATATAAACGGAACAAGACCATCTTTTATATGATATATAATGATAACGAAGTCTAATCACACTTGGATACCTATATTTAAAATATAACGTAAGGATTTGAAACTTCGATAGACCCTGATGCGGACGATATTATCAAGCACTAAATGTAATAGACACCGCCCGATGTTTTGACCATCTCACAAGAATGTTAAAAGTGAAAGTAGAAAGTTAATGAAAGGGAGAAATTCATTGGCTCATATAAATAGACATCTCTTATTGTCCAATCAGATAATAGCATGCTTTGTTGATGGATTTTTATGAGTGTCTGTTACTGTTCATAAATATTTTCAACAAGATGTTCTATTTTTTACGGCTTTATCGTTCTTTGATAAACATCGGAGATCTTGAAGATGAAAAACAACTATTTGATGAGCTATCGATGGTTACTAATATTCAGTTGAGAATACGGCGGATTTATGTTATAAAATGCCGTTTTTTACACGCATTTCTTTATCAAAATTATCATGTTACAAATTGACGGTTAACCGATCATCTGAAATCAGACCCGGTTACCCGTGAAATCGTACCCGATATCGGTTAACTGATTAACCGTTTCAACACTAAAATATACATTTCCAAGGATATTTATTGAACTTGCATGGTTTTCAGTTGTATGTCATGTGTCTTAGAATGCCTTTGGGTCCATGGAAATATAAGGTTTGAACATTTTTAATATAAATTAAGCACACATCCCTCACAGAAATTCCACTTAAAATTGACCCACTTTTGAACTGAAAAATCTCCTCTGTAAAATCATATTTCCAAATAATGTTTTCTTTTACAGTTGTCATTTTCATAAACCCAAAAAATTTCAGTTCGAAATGTGGATAAAAATGTAAACAAATTGAAACTACAACATTGAAGACAACTTGGTGGGCTCATTATAAGACTAATTTTGTAAACAAATTGAAAGTAGGCCTAGGCCTAAGGTGTTGCGGTTCACTTTTTATCAAACTCCGATTTGTAAACAAATTGAAAGTAAAATGTTGAGATTGGAAACAAAACAATGCCCTTTTAATAATCTCCGTTGTTTAGATGATGCTAATAATAAAATTACCAGTACTCACGGCATCTCGGTACTCATCGTCGCTGTTCATTATTATTTTCAATGATTTGATAATGATAGCCCTTCAACTTTTGTCGAAATGTAGCGAACAAATAGACAGATTATTCAAACTAATTTTATCTCCTCTTGTTGCTCGTAAGATCTATAATATTTTGTCTCTCCATTGTATATCTTCTTTTGTGTAGTCAATGAAATAATAAACCTTCATGCCTTGATCTGATTGCAGAGCATCCCACGATAACGCAGTTATCACCGCCATTTTAGAACGACCGGAAGTAAATGTTGCACGAATTCAATAACGAGGCAGTGCCGTAACATATTTCAATGACGTCATCAGTTAGCATTCCATACTCTTATACTTCTATGCTTCCACCATTTGTAATTTAGTTCTTCCCCTGAAGAAGTCAAAACTTTTTTGACGAAACGTTGGGTATTAAAGGATGGTATTTGATGTCAATTTTATCATTTAATTCACCAAATGAAAATCTGGACATACATTGCCATCACCCCTGTCTGCCCGTCTGTCCGTCTGTCAACAATTTCTTGTGTACGCGATAGAAACTAGAGTTTTTATCCGATTCGAATGAAACTTGATATCATAATAATAACAAAATATTTTTACTGTTAAAATAGTGCTCAATACATTAAATGTAGAGCGATATAGAAATATTAAAAATATTGAAATAGAACCTGAAACATGTTGTTACTCAGAGTTTCACGTTGTGCGATCTTTAGAAGACAACTGATTTATTTCAGCCTGCGTCTCTACTGAAATTAGACAAGTAAAATTTATTCTCCTGTCTACACTTCGAGACAAGTTTGGAACGTTTGTGCTTAGGAGCATTTATAATGGAAAGCTTTTCAGTAAGACACAAGTTACATCGTTTGCTTTTATTTGTGTGGGCATTGGCTCTGCTATCAATCAACCAGGATATTTTGTAATTATTATTTTTTTGTTTAAGTTGTCAAATGTATTTTGAGAGTTCAGTGCTATGTTCTTACTTATGGTTTTTAAACAACTGCATATGGTTGTAAAATCTCTGTTTAAATGTGTTTTCGGTCAGTCCCAAATAAGTTTTATGTTCATTTGTGTTAGTGTTTGTGACATCGGCCTTGTAGATTACATTTTTTGGTTAGCATTCACCGTTTAAGGGACATAACTCTTTGTTCCTGCAGTTACATGGTTTAGGGGTGGGTTTAAAAAGCCAACCGCCTACCGCTGCCTACCGGCCAACCGGAAATAAAAAAATGCGCTAAAATGACTATTGTTAAATTTAGGGATCGTTGATGTTTATACTACAAATGAAACTATTCAATTTGGCGGATTTTTTGTTGACGTTAATATTGCGGAATCAAAATTATTTTAAAAATGAAACGAAACAAATAAATATTTCTTTTCTTACTGAGATGTTTTTCTTCATATTTGCTGATTCAATTCAGGCTCAAAATAGCAAAGGTCTATTTTAAATATAAAATGAGCACACAATAAACCCACCCATGGTTTAGATATATGTTTGCTGTCAGGTTATATTGCGTTTTCTATTTCGTTTGGTAGGGTGTGGGTTGGGTCTGTTGGTATATGATAAATTGTCAGAGTACCCACTTGATTTTAGAGCATCCTCATAGCGGGGAGCAGATTGTTTAAAAATTTCTTCATCATATGGAAGATTTTTTATGATATTTGGTGGATGGTTTGACTGTTTGTGAATATAAACGGGTCTGTCATTTGGTTTGCTGTAAGGATAATATTTGCCGGTATTCAAATTTAAAGTTATGTCCAAAAAGTTAACAATTTTGAGGTTGGCTTCAATGGTAATTCTCAGACCTCTTTCAAGAAAAGTTTTTGTGATTTCTTTTTTGAGCTTTTCTGCTTTAGCTCCAGAGATGTTTTTGAAGGCTGTCAGACCATCATCTCTGTACAAGCCTATGCTGGACTTTTCAAATTTCTTAGCAAGTAAATTGAGTAAGAAGAGTCCAACTATTACACAAACTTCAGCACCATCATAACTACCCATGGTGACATCAAACAAACCTTTTCCTTCACGTTTAATCCATGGCTTACCTTTGCTAAAGACTTAAAGAGCAACGATTTACGTGTATGGAAGATGGTGTCTAAATCAGTTTGTTTAATTGTATAATTGTGCAAAATTTAAAGCTTCTTGTAGTAACTTTTCTGATATTGATGGGTGTACCTGTTTTTATTATCAAGGCTGCCAAACCAATCAATGACAGACAAGGAATTTTTCCATAAGTTGACATTGGTTTTTGAACGGTTTATGAGTTATTGCCCTTGACGTAGTGTAAAAACGTTAAGATTAACTTGTGTAGGCGATAGAAGCTAGAATTTTTATTCGATTTGAATGAAACTTGGTATGTGTATTCATCTTGATAATATCTCGGATGAGTTTGAAAATAGTTTCCAGTCGTCAGTTAAGTGCTTTTCCAGTCGTCAGTTTATGAGTTATTGCCCTTGACTTAGTGAAAAAATGTTAAAATTAACTTGTGTACGCGATAGAAGCTAGAGTTTTTATCCGATTTGAATGAAACTTGGCATGTGTATTCATCTTGATAATATCTTGGATGAGTTTGAAAATGCCACCATTCCAATTGTCGGTTTATGAGTTATTGACCTTGACTTAGAGAAAAAAACGTTAAAATTAACTTGGTATGTGTATTCATCTTGATAAAAACTCAGATTAATTTTGAGAATCATGCATTTCTAGTCGTCGGTTTATGAGTTATCGCCCTTGACATAGTGAAAAAACGTTAAAATTAACTTACATGTACACGATAGAGGCTAGAGTTTTCATTCGAATTGATTCATCTAAATATCAGCTCAAATAAGTGCCATGGTGCAATCACCTTTTTCAAATATTCAAATTTGCTGAAGTGGGTGTATGTTACCTTGCCTGGCAAGCTATCTTTAAAACGAGGTTACCGGTATTAGTTGTTAATGATGACAAAAACCAGTCAATCCAGCAATGGTAGATAATACCAATGTCTAACGTTGCTGAAGGAACAGTCCTGAATACCGGTTTCTCCTGAATATTGGCCAAATGTAAAAGTCACCCTATGATACATTGATTTTTTTTTTACCTGAAAACCGCACATCGGCTGAGTAAAGTAAAGTAAAATCAAAGGTTTCATGTATAATTGAGTAAGATCAATTAATAGGTGTTAATTTTTATTGTAACTTGATTAGATTCAAGCGCAGGGCCCGATATATCCCACGTCGTATTTGTTTGATTAACATTTCGACATTCGCGGAGAATTGCGGGTGTATTTGATTCACCATGCTTTATCCTTGTTGTGCTCCTTCATTGAAATCATATAAGAAATGTCTGGAACAACAAATCAAACGCACTCATTATTAATGTCAGGCAAAGCGATTTATCGCCGAACATCAATCTGCCACTTTGACAATGGGAACCAGGCATTAGACTGTTACAATATGTAGGTGTAGGGGATAAGAAGATAAACACAGTTCAGGATATAAAAACACAAAGTTCTCTTCTTATAAAAGTTAAAATAAAGTTTCATTACAACTATCTAGTTGTATTTTAGAAGAAGTATATTACGTTAAAAAATCACAAGTCCATATTGGTAGAATAAGATCTAGGCCTTACAGTAAACCACAAATTAGTCTATTCCCTACCCTACATAGGCCTACATACAAAACATATGAAAGGTACAAATGTTACAAAAAGTATGATTAACTGAAAAGATAAAAAACAAATAGAACTGAGCAGTGCGCAATTTAAACGTCCTTGAACGGTTGCATTTTAGTCCTGCATATAAATTAGGTCATGTGACAGAGCTGTTAAAAATCTCAATTTTCAATCGGCTATTAAACCGGAAGTCAACATCAGAAAACACAAAATAAAACATCATTTGATGCAATAACGCTGTCATAGTTTCTCCGACAGAGTCCGACACACTCCGACAAGACATTTGAGAATTATTCGAGAATTGAAAAGCAGTTTTTATCATGTTGGCTGCAATAAAAAATTAGAATGTTTTATTACGTGTGAAGAAACGAAACAACAAATAAATCATTTTTCAACATCTATCACATGTCTTTTAATAAAAAATATTTAGCTATCCCACTGGCGAGTTTTAACGGGAATAAAAGTAAGCGTGTCATGTTTTTTTTTTATTATTGATTTTACTTGTGAGTTGAGATTTTGTTGGCGACTGCATTTTCAAATTAACTATTAAAATGTGGAATTCATATTTCATAAAGATGATGGTTTACCGTAAAAAAAAAATAGTTTTTTGTAAATCGGATTATTATTTATTATATGTATTTGAATCATAATTCCTCGTTTTAAAATTTGAAAATATTCTGCCAAATTCCATTGTAACTTTTTGTGTTTCGTCTGTCTGTCTGCTGGTATTCCCGCGTCCCTTTCTTTTAGTTAACCTGCTTGTATTCTGATATTTGGTATGACTGCTTGTAGTTCTGCACCTCTTTTTGTTTGCTGGTATTTCTGAATCCATTTTATCTGCCTTTTTATACGCCCACATTAAAATATGGATGTATATTGTTCATCGGTCCGTCCGTCAACAATTTCTTGACACGCGATAGAGACTAGAGTTTTTATCCGATTTGAATGAAGCTCTGGTATATGTATTTATCTTGATAATATCACGGATGAGTTCGAAACTGGCACTATTCCAGTAGTCGGTTTAAAAGTTATTGCCCTTGACTTAGTGAAAACATTAAAATTAGTTTGTGTATATGATAAAAGATAGAGTTTTTATTCGATTTGAATGAAGCTTGGTATGTGTATTTATCTTGATAAATTCCATTGTTACTGTGAGTGCTTTTTTTCAAAATTCTTTAAAAACAAATTATGTCAAGTGACCTAATTTACATATTATTTATATGACACTATGTATTTGAATCATAATTCCGCGTTTTATAATATGAAAGTAATATGCCAAATTCCATTGTAACTGTACGTGTTTCGTTTGTCTGTCTGCTGGTATTCCCGCATCCCTTTTAGTTAGTATACTGGTAGCCGTGCGCCCCTTTTATTTGGTTGGACTGCTTGTAGTTCTGCACCCTTTTAATGTCTGCTGGTATTTCTGAATTCATTTTATCTGCCTCTTTATACACCCACATGAAAATATGGACGTATATTGCCGTCACCGTGTCTGTCCGTCGGTCGGTCCGTCAACAATTTCTTGTACACGCGATAGAGACTAGAGTTTTTGGCCGATTTGAATGAAGCTTGGTATATGTATTTATCTTGATAATATATCGGATGAGTTCGAGAAGCTAAAGTTTTCATAGTTAATCTTTCTGTTTACTTCTTGTAGTTTTACATCCATTTTATTATCCCTGCAAACATATCTTGCAGTGCACTTTCTACTGACACACAAAAGAGAGTGAGTAATTTGACAAGTACGCTTTTATATCGGGTGTCCCAAAAAAAACGTCCCCAACTTTGACGAAAAGTATCTCAGCTGCTGATGAGCCGATCTCTTTCAAAATTCTTACAAATTTACTTCAACATGTCCTTGCTAAACCCTGAAAATATGAAAGTCATCGAACAAAAATTGTACGAGTACGGCCTCGAACACAATAGCATGTCAAAAAATTCAATATCAGAGCAAATAACATATTTGAATTTCTGTCCATTTTGCCATCACCACAACCGCCAATATCCAACATTTTCCATCCTGATAAACTCTCTCGGATCACATCTAAAGGTACCACTTGAGAAGCGACCATCCGGCATATCAGTGTGTCCCTCTAACCCAAGTGCAGTACAACTGTTTCTTAAGAGAATCCCTACTGCCCGGAGTCATTACCATCACCAGTGAAACAAACTGGATGAACAGTAACTTAACGACAGGAAGGTTGCTTTTTGGGAGAAAATATCTTAAGATGAGATTGGTGAGAGCATTTCAGGATGGAAAATGAATGATATTGGTGGTCGATGTGGTGAAAGCACAATAGCAACAGGTTGAAATGTGTAGTTTGCTCTGATATTGAATTTTTTGACATGCTATTTTGTTCGAGGCAGTACTCGTACAATTTTTGTTCGATGACTTTCATATTTTCAGGGTCTGACACAGACATGTTGAAGTAAATCTGTGAGAATTTTGAAAGAGATCGATTCACCAACAGCTGAGATACTTACGGTCAAACTTGGGGACGTTTTTATTGGGACACCCGATATTATTATGTAAAACTCTTATCATTGGTTGAAAATGTGACATTTCATCCATGTATCGGGTGGGTTGCGCACTGCTCGGTACCGTCTTCACGGTTCTAGTTTGTTTTTTTTTTCTACTTCTGGTCACGCTAATTCGGTATGAAGGGAGCATGCCACACATTATCTCGCATGTTTTCCAAAGATAACTAAGTGCTCGGTGTTGCGTGAATGTAAAATGACGGTTTTTTGTCTAACCGGAAATGACATATGACAGAAAAACCCATATTATTTTTTTTTACCATTTTTACCTCTGTTTTTCAACCGATTTTGATGGAACTTTTTTTGTTTATTTCATTATACTAATGTCTACATAATAGCTTTCAACATAAGACACTTTTAGACATTCGTTGCTGACTTTTTGGAGCACTTTTTTTTAACCGTTTTTTTAACTTTTGCAATTTTATTTCGATCCATTTGAAAACTTACAGATGTATAAACATTTCGATTTCTAACTAAATGGTATTTTCAAAATGTTTTTGTCACTTCCGGTTTTGACGCCATTCGCTTGTAAAGTTGAAATTTCAACTTCCGGAATAATTAAGATACTCGAAAAAATATTTTTGCAATGTGCTAGAAATAACCATTGCCTAAATATGAAATGGTAATATCTGACCCAGATATTTAATATCAGCCGCCATCTTGAAATGAGTAATTTTTCTTTAAATCGAAATTCAGAATCAGGGAATCACCCGATTTGAATAAACATGATGCCTAGAGAATCATCAATTGATTGCTAACAAAACATGGCGAGCCGATTTTTGAATTTCGATTCAGAATTTTGTTTATTTCCGGTTTAAGATTTTCAGTAATAGTCAAAACTTTTAAGGCTCATATCTTGTAACATTGACCTTGAGTGACCTTGTGACCTGAACAAAAGTTGTTGCCCTTGACGAGATCTATCCAATGGCATAATCATTTTAGATGCCCAATGTTTACTTCCGGTTTTATGGCCGTCAGAAAATTGCAATTTTTAACTTTAAACAGCTCTGTCACGTGACCTAATTCATGTACGTCACAAATTATCTTCTATTATTATCACGCTTTATCTCCTGTTTCCAAAAATGTATATCACTAGATATTTTGATCAAAATTGCTTTTTCGAATTTTGTTCTTTGTTCTATAGTAACTCTGCGTGTTTTTTTGGCAGGAAAAACACGTGTTATCTGAATTACGGATTTCATAAGGTAAGTAACAATTTCTTCTTAAGATATTAAAGAACATGACTAACTAAGAAAAAAAATCTGATAAAATCGTAACTGGAAGTAACACGTTGGCCACCATCTTGAAATGACCATGTTTTCTTTAAATCAAGATAAGTGAACAGGGTATCGTCCGATTTGTATAATTTTTTAAGTCTATGACATTTTCAATCTATTAACAACAGAATGATGACAGCCAATTTGCTAATTTTGTTTATGATGTTTGCCCATTTCCGGTAAAAGATATTCAGAAATGGCCAACATTTTCAAAGCTCATAACTTGTTACCTTTGACTTGGGTGACCTTATGACCCGAACAAAAGTTATTGCCCATGATGAGATCTATACAACTGTGTATTCATTTTTGTGGTCTGATATTTACTTCCGGTTTTAGAGCCTTTTAAAACTTGTTAGTTTGAACTTTGAACAGCTCTGTCACGTGACGTCACGTCACAAAATATCTTCTTTTCTCTTTACGCTCTATCTCCTCTTTCCAGTGATATATAACACTAGATATTTTGATCAAAATTGCTTTTTGGAATTTTGTTCTTTGTTCTATAGTAACTCTGCGTGGTTTTTGGCGGGAAAAAAACGTGTTATCTGAATTACGGATTTCATAAGATAGGTAACAATTTCTTCTTAAGATATGAAAGAACATGACTAACAAAGAAAAAAATATGACAACATCGTAACACGTTGGCCACCATCTTAAAATGAACATGTTTTCTTTAAATCGACATCCGGTTTATATAATCTTGATGTTTATAGCATTTTCAACCTATTGCCAACAAAATGAGGGCAGCTGAATTGCTAATTTCGATTATGGTGTTTGTCTATTTCCTGTATAAGATATTCAGCAATTATTGTAACACTTTTAAAGCTCATAACTTGTGACCTTGCCATTTGTTGACCTGAAATGAGATCTATCCAATGGTGAATTCATTTTTGTTGTCCAATATTTACTTCTTGTTTTATAGCCATTTGAAAATTGTCAGTTTGAACCTAATTCACCTACGTCACAAAAAATCGTGTTTTCTTATTAAGCTTTATCTCCTCTTGATATATAATAGTCGATATTTTAATCATTTTTTGCAGAACGCACTGCTTTGTTTTGCAAATGACTTTTTTTTTTTTTTTCACTTTCTGGTCAGAGCGCCCAGCCAAAACTACACATGCCACACATAATCTCCCAAGATTTCCCACGATAATCTACTGCTCGGTATTGTTTAAATGTAAAATGACGCATGTCCTACAAACCGGAAATGAGGTATGAGAACATATTGGTTTAGATGTTTTGGCCATTAACTCCTTTATTTTTCAACCGATTTTGATTGAACTGACTTTGCATATTTCTCTAATCGATTGTCCACGAGACAAAAGTTTAACAATATCATTTTGAGAAAAATCTTGCTGACTTTTGGAGCACTTTTTCTTGACCACTTTTTCAACTTTTGCAATTTTTTATTGATCAACCTGGAAACTTACATATTTAATTATAGACATTTTGATTGCGAGCAATAAGCAATTTTCAAAATTTCGATATCACTTCCGGTTTTGACGTCATTCGCTGAAAGTTGAAATTTCAACTTCCGGAATTTTGAAGATATTCGAAAAATTCTTTTTGCAATATTTTTGTTATGTAGACTCAAAATTATACAAATCATAAAATTTGACCCGGATGTAACAGATCAGGCGCCATCTTGAAATGGTATATTTTCATAAAACGCAAAATGGGGCCTCAGGGTGTTATGGAATTTGCATAATTTTGATGTCTATGTAATCAACAGTCGACTGCGACCAAAACATGGGAAGCCGATTTTTGAATTTCAATTCTGAATTTTTCTGATTTCCGGTAAAAATAAGTCAGTAATTGTCAAAACTTTCAAGGCACATATTTTGAGACCTTGACCTTTTGTGACTTTGTGACCTGTACAAAAGTTATTGCCCTTGATTAGATGTATCCAATGACATATTTTTTTCAGATGCCCAATGGTTACTTCCGGTTTTATAGCCGTTTGAAAATTGTAATTTTTAACTTTAAAGAGCTCTGACACGTAACCTAATTCATGTACGTCACAAATTCTTTCACAATCTAATTATTCTAAATCTACTTTTTCAAAGGATATGTAAAACAATATTTTAAAATTAAAATAGCGCCTTTTGAATTTTGAAAATTAGTTATTCCATCTGCTTGTAAAATATTAAATTCAAATTTCAGTTGAAGGGAGAGTACTACATTTTGACATAAAGCTGCGTTTGGGCGATCGTCCTCTCCCATTAACTTGCGTTTGGGCGATACGTTATCATTAATGTACTTTTTTTTACATTGTAACTGTTTAAAAGAAACACTAGAACCATGAATGGTACCATGCAGTGCGCATCCAGTTTCGTCCATTGGTGAAAAGTGGCATCTTTCAATCCATGATGTCAGGTTTACAGAAGAAAGCTTGTTTTACATTAAAATGCAGAAGGTACAAAATTTTAAAACGCACAATTTTGAATTTGGTAGTGAAAAGTCATCTGATTAAAAAAGGCGTAATCACAGTTTGATATACATCAGTGGAAAACGCATATCACAAAATTTCTAAGATTTGTAAATAAGTTCTAAAGTGCAAGAAAGGACACATGAAAGAGCCAAATCTCAATTTAGAAACGGACTGCACAGCTTTCATACTTCATAGTTTGATATACAGATCGAATTTTATCAATACATATTTCATTCAAAGAAAATATATCTTAATGTTTCTTTTAAACAGTTACAATGTAAAAATAAGTACATTAATGATAACGTATCGCTCAAACGCAAGTTAATGGGAGAGGACAATCGCCCAAACGCAGCTTTATGTCAAAATGTAGTACTCTCCCTTCAACTGAAATTTGAATTTGATATTTTACTAGCAGATGGAATAACTAATTTTCAAAATTCAAAAGGCGCTATTTTGATTTTAAAATATTGTGTTGTATATAATTGAAAAAGTAAATTTAGCATAATTAGATTGTGTAAGAATTTGTGACGTAAATGAATTAGGTCACGTGTCAGAGCTCTTTAAAGCTAAAAACTGCAATTTTCAAATGGATATAAAACCGGAAGTAAACATCGGAAAACCTAAATGAAAGTATCCGTGCATAGGTAACATTAATGCCAAAGAATTTTTTCAGGTCACATGGTCACCGAAGGTCAAGGTCACGAGATATAAGCCTTTAAAATTTTGACAATCACTGATTTAGTTTAACCGGAAATTGAAATGAATCAGAATTGGAATTCAAAATTCGGCATCTCATGTTTTGGTAGCAATTGACTGTAGATTCCATAGACATCTTAATTATGCAAATTCTATAACACCATGAGGCCCCATTTTGCCTTTTATAAAAATATACCATTTCAAGATGACGACTGATCCGTTACATCCGGGTCAAATTTTATTATTTTTATTCTTTTGTATCTACATTACAAACATACTGCAAAAAGAATTTTTGAAATTTCGACTTTGAGAGCCAATAACTTCAAAACCGGAAGTGATATCAAACTTTTGAAAACATATTTTTGTTCGCCATCAAAATGTCTATCTACCTGTAAGTTTTCAGAACGATCGAAATAAAAATTGAAAAAAACACGCACAGTTTCAATGGAAATTGACCCAAATTTTTCAAACTTTAAAAGGCGGAATTTTGATTCAAATATATTGTGTTGTATATCATTGGAAAGAGCAGACATAGCATAGTACGACGGTGAAAGAAAATAAGACATATGTAAATTAGGTCACGTGGTAGGGCTGTTTAAAGTTAAAAATTACAATTTTCAAACGGCTATAAAACCGGAAGTAACCATTGGGCATCTGAAAAAAATATGTCATTGAATACATCTAATCAAGGGCAATAACTTTTGTACAGGTCACTAAGTCACAAAAGGTCAAGGTCACAAAATATGGGCCTTGAAAGTTTTGACAATTATTGATTTATTTTAACCGGAAATAAGAAAAGTTCAGAATTGAAAATCAAAAATCGGCTTCCCATGTTTTGGTCGCAGTCGACTGTAGATTGCATAGGCATAAAAATTATGCAAATTCCATAACACCCTGAGGCCCCATTTTGCGTTTTATGAAAATATACTATTTCAAGGTGGCGACTGAACTGTTACATCCGGGTCAAATTTTATGATTTGTATACTTTTGTGTATACATAACAAACATACTGCAAAAAGAATTTTTCGAATATCTTCAAAATTCCAGAAGTTGAAATTTCAACTTTGAGGGCGAATGACGTCAAAACCGGAAGTGATATCGAAATTTTGAAAATTGCAAATTGTTTGCAATCAAAAGGTCTATGCATATGCGAGTTTTTAGGTCGATGAAAATAAAATTGAAAAAGTTGAAAAAATGGTCAAAAAAGGTGCTCCAAAAGTCAGCGACAAAGTTTTCAAAGTGGATGTTTTTAAACACCTATCTTGTGGACAATCGATTAGAGAATGTAACAAAGAAAGTCCGATCAAAATCGGTTGAAAAACAGTGGTGAAAATGGTAAAAAACTTAAAATGGGTTTTTCTGTCATACGTCATTTCCGGTTAAACAAAAAAGTGCCATTTTACATTCGCGTAACACCGTGCAGTTAGATTTAGTAGGTGGTAATTTGAGATATTGTGTGATATGTTCCCTTCATACCGAATTAGCGTGACCAGAAGTAGACAAAAAAAAAAAAAGTAATTTGCAAAACAATGCAGTGCGTTCGAAGAATCGAACGCACTGCAATTAAGATATATTTTCTTTGAATGAAATATGTATTGATAAAATTCGATCTGTATTTCAAACTATGAAGTATGAATACTGTGCAGTCCGTTTCTAAATTGAGATTTGGCTCTTTCATGTGTCCTTTCTTGCACTTTAGAACTTATTTACAAATCTTAGAAATTTTGTGATATGCGTTTTCCACTGATGTATATCAAACTGTGATTACGCCTTTTTTAATCAGATGACTTTTCACTACCGAACATGAAATGTTTATTTCACTTTTGACTACCGTGTGTGAACTGGTTTTTCTACTTTTCACTACCGAATTCAAGATTGTGCGTTTTAAAATTTTGTACCTTCTGCATTTTAATGTAAAACAAGCTTTGTTCTGTAAACCTGACATCATGGATTGAAAGATGTCACTTTTCACCAATGGACGAAACCGGATGCGCACTGCATGGTATCATTCATGGTTCTAGTTTTTGCAGTGCGTTCTAGCTAACGCACTGCTTTGTTTTCATATTGACTTTTTTTTTTTTTGTCTACTTCTGGTCCCGCTATTTTGGTATGAAGGAAACATATCACACGTAACCTCAGATGATTTCTCACGATGATTAGCGTGTCGGTATTAGGTGAATGTAAAATGATGCATTTTTTTCCAACCGGAAATGACATATAGCAAAAATACCCACTTCAAGGTTTTTACTATCTTCACCTCTGTTTTTCAACCGATTTTGATGGGATTTTTTTCGTTTATTTCTTTAAACATTTGTCTACAAGGTAAGACTTTAAAAATATGCATTTTGAGAACTTTGTTGCTGACTTTTTGAATCACTTTTTTGAACATTTTTTTCAACTTTTGCAATTTTATTTGTATCAAAATGAAAATTTACAGATACATAGACATTTTGATGGCGAACAAAATGACATTTTCAAAAAAATAATATCACTTCCGGTTTTGACGTCATTCGCTTGCAAAGTTGAAATTTCAACTTCCGGAATAATGAAAATATTCACAAAATTCTTTTTGCGATGTGCTATAAATAATCATTGACAAAATATGAAATGATAAAATCTGACCCAGATATTTCATATTAGCCGCCATCTTGAAATGACCAATTTTTCTTTAAATCGAAATTCAGAATCAGGGAATCGTCCGATTTGAATACAAATAATGTCTATAGAATCTATAGTCGATTCATACCTTGTGACCTTGACCTTGAGTGACCTTGTGACCTGAACAAAAGGTGTTGCCCTTGACGAGATCTATCCAATAATATAATCGTTTTAGATGCCCAACGTTTACTTCCAGTTTTATGGCCTTCTGAAAATTGCAATTTTTAACTTTAAACAGCTCTGTCATGTGACCTAATTTACATACGTCATAAATTCTTTTTCGGCGTTACTATGCTTGATCTACTCTTTCCAATGATGTATGACACAATGTATTTGAATCATAATTCCGCGTTCTAGAATTTGAAAATATTCTGCCAAATTCCATTGTAACTGTTTGTGTTTCGTTTGTCTGTCTGCTGGCATTTCCGCGTCCCTTTTAGTTAACCTGCTTGTATTCTGGTAGCTGTGCGCCCCTTTTATTTGGTATGACTGCTTGTAGTTCTGCACCTCTTTTTTAGTCTGCCTGCTGGTATTTCTGATTCCATTTTATCTGCCTTTATATACAGGCACATGAAAATATCGATGTCCATCCGTCGGTCCGTTCGTCTTTCAACAATTTCTTGTACACGCAATAGCGATTAAAGTTTTTATATATGTAGGCCTATAACACTAGATATTTTGATCAAAATTGCTTTTTCGAATTTTGTTCTTTGTTCTATAGTAACACTGCGTGGTTTTTTGGCGGGAAAAAAACACGTGTTATCTGAATTACGGATTTCATAAGATAGGTAACAATTTTTTCTTAAGATATGGAAGAACAAAGAAAAAAATATAACAAAATCGTAACCGGAAGTAACACGTTGGCCACCATCTTGAAATGAACATGTTTTCTTTAAATCGACATCCGATTTATATAATTTTGATGTATATGGCATTTTCAATCTATTGCCAACAAAATGAAGGCGGCTAAATTGCTAATTTCGATTATGGTGTTTGTCTATTTCCGGTATAAGATATTCAGCAATTATTGTAACACTTTTAAAGCTCATAACTTGTGACATTGCCATTTTTTGACCTTATGATCCGAACAAAAGTTATTGCCCGAAATGAGATCTATCCAATGGTGAATTCATTTTTGTTGTCCAATATTTACTTCTTGTTTTATAACCATTTGAAAATTGTCAGTTTGAACCTAATTCACGTACATCACAAAAAATCGTCTTTTCTTATTATGCTTTATCTCCTCTTGATATATAATAGTAGATATTTTAATCATTTTGCTTTTTTTTTATTTGGAAATTTTGTTCATTTTTCTAAAGTAACTGCGTGGCTTTTTTGGCTCGAAAAAACACGTGGTTCCTAAATTGTGGATTTTTAAAGGAACCGACACATTCTCTATATTGAAGATATAAAATGACATAACATTCATAGAAATAAAAGGATAAAATTGGACCCGGAAGTAACTAGTAGACCACCATCTTGAAATGACCAACTTTTCTTTAAATCGATATAAGTGATCAGGATATCATCCGATTTACATAATGTTGATGTCTATGGCATCTTCAATATATTACTAACAAAATGGTGACAGCCGATTTCCTAATTAAAAGGTTTGTCTATTCCGGTTAAAGAAACCCTTTCAAAGCTCAAAACTTGTGACCTTGACGTTTGATGACCTTTTGATCTGAACCAAAGCTATTGCCCTCGATAAAATCTATCAAAAATGATGTTTTCCTTTGTGTTTTTCGATGTTTACTTCCGGTTTAATAGCCGATTGAAAATTGAGATTTTTAACTATAAACAGCTCTGTCACATGACCTAATTTATATGCAGGACTAAAATGCAACCGTTCAAGGATGTTTAAATTGCGCACTGCTCAGTACCGTTATCACGGTTCTAGTTTTTTTTTTTTTCACTTTCTGGTCAGAGCGCCCAGCCAAAACTACACATGCCACACATAATCTCTCAAGATTTCCCACGATAATCTACTGCTCGGTATTATTTAAATGTAAAATGACGCATGCCCTACCAACCGGAAATGAGGTATGAGAACATATGGGTTTTGATGTTTTGGCCATTATCTCCTTTATTTTTCAACCGATTATGATCGGACTGACTTTGCATATTTCTCTAATCGATTGTCCACGAGACAAAAGTTTAACAATATCATTTTGAGAAAAATCATGCTGACTTTTGGAGCACTTTTTCTTGACCACTTTTTCAACTTTTGCAATTTTATATTGATCAACCTGAAAACTTACATATTTATAGACATTTTAATTGCGAGCAATTAGAAATTTTCAAAATTTCGATATCACTTCCGGTTTTGACGTCATTCGCTCTCAAAGTTGAAATTTCAACTTCCGGAATTTTGAAGATATTCGAAAAATTCTTTTTGCAATATGTTTGTTATGTAGACTCAAAATTATACAAATCATAAAATTTGACCCGGATGTAACAGATCAGGCGCCATCTTGAAATGGTATATTTTCATAAAACGCAAAATGGGGCCTCAGGGTGTGATGGAATTTGCATAATTTTTATGTCTATGTAATCAACAGTCGACTGCGACCAAAACATGGGAAGCCGATTTTTGAATTTCAATTCTGAATTTTTCTGATTTCCGGTAAAAATAAATCAGAAATTGGCAAAACTTTTGAAGGCCCATATTTTGTGACCTTGACCTTTTGTGACTTTGTGACCTGTACAAAAGTTATTGCCCTTGATTAGATGTGTCCAATGACATATTTTTTTCAGATGCCCAATGGTTACTTCCGGTTTTATAGCCGTTTGAAAATTGTAATTTTTAACTTTAAACAGCCCTACCACATGACCTAATTTACATATGTCTTATTTTCTTTCACCGTCGTACTATGCTATGTCTGCTCTTTCCAATGATATACGACACAATATATTTGAATCAAAATTCCGCCTTTTAAAGTTTGAAAAATTTGTGTCAATTTCCATTGAAACTGTGCGTGTTTTTTTTCAATTTTTATTTCGATCGTTCTGAAAACTTACAGGTAGATAGACATTTTGATGGCGAACAAAAATATGTTTTCAAAATTTTGATATCACTTCCTGTTTTGAAGTTATTGGCTCTCAAAGTCAAAATTTCAACTTCCGGAATTTTGATGATATTCGAAAAATTCTTTTTGCAGTATGTTTGTAATGTAGACACAAAAGTATGCAATTGATAAAATTTGACCCGGATGTAACAGATCAGTCGTCATCTTGAAATAGTACATTTTTATAAAAGGCAAAATGGGGCCTCATGGTGTTATAGAATTTGCATAATTAAGATGTCTATGGAATCTACAGTCAATTGCTACCAAAACATGAGATGCCGATTTTTGAATTTCAATTCTGATTCATTTTAATTTCCGGTTAAAATAAATCAGTGATTGTCAAAATTTTAAAGGCTTATATCTCGTGACCTTGACCTTCGGTGACCATGTGACCTGAAAAAATGCATTGACATTAATGTTACCTATGCACGGATACTTTCATTAAGGTTTTTCGATGTTTACTTCCGGTTTTATATCCATTTGAAAATTGCAGTTTTTAGCTTTAAAGAGCTCTGACACGTGACCTAATTCATGTACGTCACAAATTCTTTCAAAATCTAATTATGCTAAATCTACTTATCAATTATATACAACACAATATTTTAAAATCAAAATAGCGCCTTTGGAATTTTGAAAATTAGTTATTCCATCTGCTTGTAAAATATTAAATTCAAATTTCAGTTGCAGGGAGAGTACTACATTTTGACATAAAGCTGCGTTTGGGCGATCGTCCTCTCCTATTAACTTGCGTTTGGGCGATACGTCAGGGGTCCCCCTAGCCCACGGACTTGAAGCGATATGATATCGCTTTATAGTGGACTTGGGGCGATATTTGGGAACTTAGGACGAAATCAAGGCATACTTGCACAGATTGAATGACGATCAGTTCGTCGATGAAAACTCGCGAAGTTTTTAGCCGACATTGAAAGGTATATACTAAGTATTGGTAGGCCTGTAAAAGCAGTCATGAGCTGAATGTTTACAGGCTACATTAAAAAAAAAACTGATTTTATGAAACGAAATAACAGGTATATTAAATTTGTACTCCCAGTCTCGCATAATAATCTACCCATAATGGAAGGACTTGCTAAACGATGTCTACAGACGTCATATTGATGACTGACTGTTATTTTAATAATAAGAAAACTTCAAAAGGCTTCAAAATTTCGTTTGGTGGTAAAGATTAGGCTACTGTAAAATTTAGAAATACCCGGATGTTGTTATAAACATTTTGTCACGTGTTATGGTGTGTTTAAAATGCCAATCATCGTGTGAAAATAGATCAAATTATCATCTTAATTAGGGGATTAATTAATAAGACAATGATAATCTCGTTACATGATGAGATTAACACGTGTTATAGGTAATCAGAATTTAATAATGATTGAATTTTTATTGATTTATGGTAAAGAATTTGGACATTGAAAATCGGTAGGTCCTGTAAAAAAAAATTCGGAAGGCGATAGATGATATCGCCATTGCCGACAAACAAAGCGATATTGATGGTCTTACGGCGAGATCTTCGCCCATGTCGCCCTGTAGGGGGACCCCTGCGATACGTTATCATTAATGTACTTTTTTTTACATTGTAACTGTTTAAAAGAAACATAAAGATATATTTTCTTTGAATGAAATATGTATTGATAAAATTCGATCTGTATTTCAAACTATGAAGTATGAATACTGTGCAGTCCGTTTCTAAATTGAGATTTGGCTCTTTCATGTGTCCTTTCTTGCACTTTAGAACTTATTTACAAATCTTAGAAATTTTGTGATATGCGTTTTCCACTGATGTATATCAAACTGTGATTACGCCTTTTTTAATCAGATGACTTTTCACTACAGAACATGAAATGTTTATTTCACTTTTGACTACCGTGTGTGAACTGGTTTTTCTACTTTTTACTACCGAATTCAAAATTTTGCGTTTTAAAATTTTGTACCTTCTGCATTTTAATGTAAAACAAGCTTTCTTCTGTAAACCTGACATCGTGGATAGAAAGATGTCACTTTTCACCAATGGACGAAACCGGATGCGCACTGCATGGTACCATTCATGGTTCTAGTTTTTTTTTAATTTGGAAATTTTGTTCATTGTTCTAAAGTAACTGCGTGGCTTTTTTGGCGCGAAAAAACATCTGGTTCCTAAATTGTGGATTTTTAAAGAGAGTCGACACATTCTTTTGAAGATATAAAATGACATAACATTCAGAGAAAAAAAAGGATAAAATTGGACCCGGAAGTAACTAGTAGACCACCATCTTGAAATGACCAACATTTCTTTAAATCGATATAAGTGATGTCTACGGCATCTTCAATATATTACTAACAAAATGGTGACAGCCGATTTACTAATTTCGATTAAAAGTTTTGTCTATTTCCGGTTAAAGAAATTCAGCATTAGCAAACACTTTCAAAGCTCAAAACTCGTGACCTTGACGTTTGATGACCTTTTGATCTGAACCAAAGCTATTGCCCTCGATAAAATCTATCAAATGATGTTTTACTTTGTGTTTTCCGATGTTTACTTCCGGTTTAATAGCCGATTGAAAATTGAGATTTTTAACTATAAACAGCTCTGTCACATGGCCTAATTTATATGCAGGACTAAAATGCAACCGTTGCACACATTTCGCATCTAAACTTTTGTAATTTTTGGCCACTTTTTCTATTTTTTTGCTATTTGTCCGATTTATCTAAAATCTTTATTGAAAATAGAGAACAAGTTAGTAAATAAATCTGAGCAGTCAAAAGTTTGCGCCACCTCCGGTTTACACGTTATAAGTGTGCAAACTTCCGGTTGACCCACTTCCGCTGTAATTGATATTTTTTTAAAGAAACTTGCACTGATCGGTAGCTCTAGTTATAGGATAAGTGTGCGGTAAAAAGATCGAAAATTGGAATGATATTTCAGCCGCCATTTTGATTTCCCTGAAACTCTTCGATTTTTATTCAGCCAATTTGGCTGAACCGAATTTCAAAATTTTGATGTCAAATGAAAGAACATAAAAAATGTGGGAAAACTTGGGAAGCCGATTTTTGAATTTCGATTTTGCTTTTTTGCAATCGATTTTTTTTTCAGTTTTTGAAGGCTCATATCTTGTGACCTTTGATGACCTTGACCTTAAGTAGGTCAAAGGTCATGGACCTTTACTACCAGATGATACTTTGATATTTGACCTCCAATATCAACTTCCGGTTTTATAGTTGTCCGAAAACAGCAAAATTGACAACTTTGGACTGCTCTAGCACGTGACCTAATTCACTTAGAGAGTTATTTTTTTCAGGTTCTGAATGTGCTTTACGAGCTCTTTCGAACGATATATCACAGTTGATTGTAATGTAAAATTTGAAATGTTTTAAATTTTGCAATTTTGAAAACCTTTACCCGATTTTTAGAATTTTTTGACTTTAATATATGCATAGTTTATGATCCATTACGTTTAGAGGCTTGAAAATTGAAACATAAGTGAACATACCCCATATAAATGTATCCATCAAAAAAAATGACATGGACGTGGCACATCCGGGTTAAATTTTAATTTTGTTAACGTTTTGTTGTCTGGAAAAAATCCATATAGACTATATTTTTTTGAAAAATGCTTCTGCACACACCAACCTCATTACTTTGACTCAATTATATCAAAATCTCAGCTATTTCGGCTGTATAGTTCAAAAAAGGGAACAAGGTTTATCAATTTCAAAATTTCCGATTATAGATTTTGAACTTTTTTGACATTTATGATTGTATATCTCGTTTACCAATAGATGCAAAGGCTTGATAATTTAGCCATAGTAAGATATCATTAATATGAATAAAGTCACAGAACAAAAATCTGATGTGGTCCAATGGACATTTTTAACTAGTGATTAATGTCCATAACTAAATAAAGGACAGTTCTATCTAGTGTATTATGTCCAACCCGGACATAAATACCCCCGGACATTATTTTCGCTTACACATTCAACTTACTGCAAAATGTCTTTGGGTTCATTAAAATTGGCTTTGGAAGCATGTTCTTAATTTGCAAAGTACTAGTGTCTATATGTTGTATATTGTATCTATGTTTGTCCCCATGGGCTGGGTGTGAGACAGGACCGTTACCACTCGTGGTATTGGGCCTAATTCTGACCCATCTAAAATAAAGAGTTTATTATTATTATTATTATTATAGTACATCGATTGTAGGATGTTCAAGTTAAATCTTCAGCTAACTTCAGCCTATACTTTACCAAGCGCCCTACATAAAGTTAGCAAGACAGCACCTTGATGTTCGAATATTTTGAATGAGAACTAGTGTGATACATGTATTACATGGTAGGAATTTCAAAACGTTTCTATGACGGCTAAGCCTAGAGAAAATTGCCCATAAACTCTGCGTAATATTCTCAGATATGTCAATTGAAGTATGTCTTTAATACTAAGAAAAAAAAAAAAAGTATGTTTTTAATGAGTCAACGTACATAAAGTAAGCAAGACAGCAACTAGGTGATTGAAAATTTCGAATGAGGACTAGTGTGAGTTTATATGGTATGAACTTCAAAAAGTTTCTATGACGGCTAAGCCTAAAAAATCGTCCGTAAACTATGTGTAATATTTTCAGATAAGTTAAATATAGGTTGAATGTAGTATGTATTTAATGGGCCACCATAAATGAAGTAAGTGTGACAGCAACTTGCTGACTTCATATTTGGAATCAGAAATAGTGTGAAATAGTAGGGTTTAAATTTCAAAAAGTTTCTATGACAGCTAAGCCTTTTAAATTGTTGTTTAATTTTTTGTTAGGTCCACCTTCAGGGTACGAAATATCTTGAGAACGATCGTTCAGGTTACGCATGGGTTACGACATTCCATAACACGCGAACGGACATTCTCAACCAAAACGGACCAGTGTTAATAAAAATTACTTTAAAAAAAATTACTTTTTATTGCCCCGCCCTAGAATTCATTTGCCAAGCCAACAGGCTACTAACAACTGTATTTTTATTTCAATAAATATCCCCTCTCAATAATTAATTTCAATTGTTTTAATTGAATAACGTTGACCTCATTTTATCGGAGGCATAATACGCTTTTTTGCTAAATTTTGGTTGTCAATGACGTCTGAGTGCCGTCCAGTTTAACCAGAGATCTCATGAACACCTTTTTCGATAATTTTATGACAAATATCTTAATCTTTAAACCCTAATTATAAAATTGAACTAATTATAATACGGTAAGTTATTATTTATCCCATGTTAATCGTAGACCCCTCCTTTTTTGTAAATATTTAAAGTCTCGTGACGCGAGACTTTGCGAGATGTAAACAAGCATGGCTACCGTTGAATTAAAAAATGAAATGTTTCGAATTTATTTCATTGAATGTGGGTCTACCCACTCTTTCTTGTTGGCATCATCGTGACAGACAGAGAGGAAAGAATATAATTGACCAAATAGGTTGCATATAGACATTTTTACAACCCGATTACGACGCATCGTAACCTATAGGTTACGATAAAAAAAATTTGTTGAATTGACGTAACCTGTTTTTAGGTTACCATACTTGATCCTTATTTCATACCCTGCACCTTCCATAAAAAAGAGTATGTGGCTTATATGGGCCACCGTACAAAGAGTGGATGAGGTAGCCCTATAGGTATTTGCAAAACTGAAAGAATATCAATGTCAGCTTTTTCAATAAAAAATTCATGTTATTTTAGCGATATAAAATAATGAACCTTATATATTGGGTCGATTTGCCGCGAATCTGAATGCTGAGACGAATCGACCCGAATCTGTATGCTAGTTGAATCTGTAAGCTAACTTCAGCCCGGTAAATAATTCAGTTGTCTGAAGATCGCACAGCTTGAAACTCTGAGTAACAACATGTTTCAGGTTCTATTTTAATATTTTTAATATTTCTATATCGCTCTACATTAATGTATTGAGCACTATTTTAACAGTATTATATAAAGAAGTAGTACAAACCCAATAATCAGGAATAATATGAGAGCTGTCAAGAAATAATTGGTTTGATAGTATAAAAGATTGTTCAGAACTCTGTTGGACCATTTTTCTTGGTCTTTAATGTTCGGAATCTGAAATCTAGCTGAACCAAACAGAAAGTCTTCCAGACCTCTTAGCGGTGCCAAGACCACATCAGCCATTTTATATTTAAGACCTCGTCACGCGTCAATAGGTCAATAATGTGTGTGTATACTTCAGTGACACGTCAATACATCAATGCTACCTTACAAATTCACAATATATTTTTAACAAAAACAATAACATCAAAAACGAAATTGTTAGAACATTTAATTCAAATATTTTCCCTTGAGACCTTTTCATAGTGTGGCATGAAAATATGGCCATAATCCTACTAAAAAAAAGCTACGCGTATCAGTCGATTTTTAGATAACCCACACCGACCTGAAACTAGTACAATTACTCCCAATTTTCGAGTTGGAGGCATATGAAATACTTGATGGCATGTGACAGTGCTAACCCGCTCAACGGCAGGTTTTATCTGACTAGTGATAGTGCATTTGTAAAAGTGTACAATGTCCGCCAGTGGGAAATGTCCGGAGGACATTTTGCACTAGTGAAAAATGTCCAATGGACATTTTTAACTAGTGATTAATGTCCATAACTAAATAAAGGACAGTTCTATCTAGTGTATTATGTCCAACCCGGACATAAATACCCCCGGACATTATTTTCGCTTACACATTCAACTTACTGCAAAATGTCTTTGGGTTCATTAAAATTGGCTTTGGAAGCATGTTCTTAATTTGCAAAGTACTTTTTACACACAAATCTTCATCAACCTGGCACTCTGCCTTAAACGACAAATTTTTAAAATCGTTTCCCAAACCAACTTCTTAACCCCATTTTTCCCCAGGGTTCTCCTTCCCCTCTCGCAGTATAATATTGCTTTATTTTGTAGTCCCTTTGCTTATATAATAGAACGGATTAAACATGCACGTATGTTTTAAATGCGGGTGTCTGGCAAAATCACGAAATATAGACAAATCCATACAAAAAATATTGTCGAAAATGGCAAATTTTTAAAATCGTTTTCCCCCAAAACTTCTTCACCCCTCTTTTTCTCTCTCATTTACCCCACGGAAGACCCTTCCCCGGGGTTCTTTTTCCCCTGTCGCAGAATAATATTGCTTTATTTTGTCGTCCCACGCTAATATAATAGTACCGATTAAAACCTACTTCTGTGTTTCTTCTTATTTCGTTGAAGAGCGATGTGCTCTAATGACTTCATCTGTCCTTCTTTGATTCTTCTTGGCGTTTTACCGAGGACTTAGTTCCGAGGACTGTGTCGACGTTAGACCAGTGCCTCGACTAACACTGTCACTAGGCGGCAGCGGCGCAGTGGTGGTATTCTGCCGCCCAATGAACACAAAAGTCAGTCCCGGTCGGTAGTCCTATAGTGTTAAAATATCACTAGCAATCGAAATTCTTTATGTAAAATATAATAATAATAACTAACATACCGTAACATAACAGAAATAAAAACATGTTGTTGTCAACAACGGCATGATGTCTGTTTCACTGATTGCATTTCCGTCGATCCAGTTTTCTACTTCGCCTGTTCAATTAACTGTCACCCAGTAACAATTTCTTAGATAAGGCACTGCGTTCGACGCCATACATGCAGAAGTGCAGGACGCCCTTCTGAAGTGTTTACTAGGTGAGAATTTTATTTCTGTAAGGAAAATATAAACCGATTCACAAATTGACTACATGGTTTGTTCCCACTTTCCCGGCAGATTATCGGGATTAAATTTATCTAATCCGGATTAGCTGGGTTATAGGGATTAATCGGATCAAGGAAGATAAAATTCATTAATGAGCTGATATAAACTATGTTCACCTAACTTAAAGTGAATATTAGTTTTCATGTCAAAATGGTGAATGAACTTGCAGAAAGTGAGTGAACACTATTTGCAAAGCATGTATATAACGATGAACATATTATGCCACCATAATTATGTCCTTTGCATCATGGCTAAAAAAAAAAAAAAAATGTACAGGTGAATGTGCGATTTGTTTCAAATAGACGTGGTGGTCAGAGCCTCTGCTACCAGGGTCATTAATTCAGCATAAACAAGTAGACGAGGAGAGAAAGTTCACTGGAGATGTTGCAAGTCTACCTCTCCTGCATCAATAAACACATCCAATGGAATCATGACCGCAACCTAACCTGCACCTAAGGCCAAGAACCATTTTAACTGACTTTGAAAAAGCTGTACAGAATGCTGTCGAATATTTTTTTTTAATGTGAACTGAAAGGATGTCTCTTTGACTATCGACAAGCAATTTGGTGGGATGTTTAGAAGTGCCTTTGCAAAAAATGTGAACCTATTCGTGAGAAGAGCTTCTGCACTACCTCTGCTGAGACCTGAACATTATTGAAGACTACTGGTTCAATGCCCTTGAAGCTGTTAACATTGAAGAACCTTCGGTTGCCGGTTGCAAAGTTTGCTGACTATGTAACCGAACAGTGGGTTGAGGGAGAAGAAATACGTATGTGCAACAAATTTCACACTTCAGGTCCACGAATCGTGTTGAAGGGTGGCACACAAGAATGAACAAGATGACCTCCAACCATCCTAACATCTTCAGATTCATCACCCGGATAAAATCTGAGCAAGCAATGACAGAGGTTGCCATCAATCAACTGGTGGTAAGAAACGCCCCAAGAAGAAACAGTATCACCAACTGGAACATGAACTTGATCGCCTGAAAGTCTGTCTATCTACAGAACAATAGCAAGACCATGGTGGAGTATGGAGATGCCGTCTCACATCTTGTTGGTTTGTAATGTACTGTGTCTGTGTGTACCATTGTGTAATTGTATATAAAATTTAAAAAAATAAAATGAATAAAAATATCAGCTCATTAGTAGAGTTAATCCGATTAATCCCTATAACTCAGCTAATCCGGATTAGACAAATTTAATCCCGATAATCTGCCGGGAAAGTGGGAACACCCCGACTACATACCCTCTCCCGTATATGACAAGATGTTTTTCAGGTTATAATCCAGCTTATATTTAATTAATTTATCGATTGGTGGGTGTAAAATTCCGAATTCCCGAACTGTCCGAATTGTCCGAATTGGGTCAAAAAAGACTAAAAAATCGTCACTAAATTTGCGATAAAGGTCGTGCACAAATTCAAGATTTAAACATTTTACAACAAAAAACGAATATTTTTAAAGAGCAATTCTTTGGTCAAATCACAATTTTTATTTTTCGTGTAGGCTACTTCAATTTGAGCTAATTCATAATTATACTGTCTATTGATTATGATTTTATTTTTAATAAGTAAACAATCGCTGTTAGTCAATGAACACCTTTTGTTGTCTGTAACCGAATGTGTCAATACATCTCGGACCAAAACAAACTCGGGCCATTGTTTATAACGCACCCTAACCACTTTTCAAAGTTTTTATCCTATGATTTTGTGAGGAAGGTGCAGGGTCTGAGTTTTTTTTTTAAATCTTGCAATTTACTCTCTAAATTCTATTGCAATTATTTAATTTTTCGTGCTATTTCTTTCAATTTATTGCAATTTTATCAATTTGTTCAACTATTGAAAGGTGGGTAGCTATTTCTTTCAATTTCTTGCAATTCTTGCAATTTTTATATATCGTTGGTTAGGATAGCTAGCTATTGCTGCAATTATTGCGATTTTATCAATTTGTTCAACTATTCAAAGGTAGGAAGCTATTTATTTCAATTTCTTGCAAATGTGTCAATTATTTCAACTATTGAAAGGTGGGTAGCTATTTCTTTCAATTTATTGCAATTTTATCAATTTGTTCAACTATTGAAAGGTAGATAGCTATTTATTTCAATTTATTGCAAATTTGTCAATTATTTCAACTATTGAAAGGTGGGTAGCTATTTCTTTCAATTTATTGCAATTTTATCAATTTGTTCAACTATTGAAAGGTAGATAGCTATTTATTTCAATTTATTGCAAATTTGTCAATTATTTCAACTATTGAAAGGTGGGTAGCTATTTCTTTCAATTTCTTGCAATTTTGTCAATTATTTCAACTATTGAAAGGTAAGTAGCTATTTCTTTCAATTTCTTGCAATTTTATCAATTTGTTCAACTATTGAAAGGTAGGTAGCTATTTATTTCAATTCTTGCAATTTTTATATATCGTTGGTTAGAATAGCTAGCAATTGCTGCAATTATTGCAATTTTATCAATTTGTTCCACTATTGAAAGGTAGGAAGCTATTTCTTTCAATTTATTGCAATTTTGTCAATTATTTCAACTATTGAAAGATGGGTAGCTATTTCTTTCTATTTCTTGCAATTCTTGCAATATCGTTGGTTAAAATAGCTAGCAATTGCTGCAATTATTGCAATTTTGTCAATTATTTCAACTATTGAAAGGTAGGTAGCTATTTATTTCAATTTCTTGCAATTCTTGCAATTTTTATATATCGTTGGTTAGAATAGCTAGCAATTGCTGCAATTATTGCAATTTTATCAATTTGTTCCACTATTGAAAGGTAGGAAGCTATTTCTTTCAATTTATTGCAATTTTGTCAATTATTTCAACTATTGAAAGAGGGGTAGCTATTTCTTTCTATTTCTTGCAATTCTTGCAATATCGTTGGTTAGAATAGCTAGCAATTGCTGCAATTATTGCAATTTTGTCAATTATTTCAACTATTGAAAGGTAGGTAGCTATTTATTTCAATTTCTTGCTATTCTTGCAATTTTTATATATCGTTGGTTAGAATAGCTAGCAATTGCTGCAATTATTGCAATTTTATCAATTTGTTCCACTATTGAAAGGTAGGAAGCTATTTCTTTCAATTTATTACAATTTTGTCAATTATTTCAACTATTGAAAGGTAGGAAGCTATTAGGAAGCTATTTCTTTCAATTTATTACAATTTTGTCAATTATTTCAACTATTGAAAGGTAGGAAGCTATTTCTTTCAATTTCTTGCAATTTTGTCAATTATTTCAACTATTGAAAGATGGGTAGCTATTTCTTTCTATTTCTTGCAATTCTTGCAATATCGTTGGTTAGAATAGCTAGCAATTGCTGCAATTATTGCAATTTTGTCAATTATTTCAACTATTGAAAGGTAGGTAGCTATTTCTTTCAATTTCTTGCAATTTTATCAATTTGTTCAACTATTGAAAGGTAGATAGCTATTTCTTTCAATTTCTTGCAATTTTATCAATTTGTTCAACTATTGAAAGGTAGATAGCTATTTCTTTCAATTTCTTACAATTTTTGCAATTTTTATATATCGTTGGTTAGAATAGCTAGCAATTGCTGCAATTATTGCAATTTTATCAATTTGTTCAACTATTGAAAGGTAGGAAGCTATTTCTTTCAATTTATTGCAATTTTGTCAATTATTTCAACTATTGAAAGGTGGGTAGCTATTTCTTTCTATTTCTTGCAATTCTTGCAATTATTATATATCGTTGGTTAGGATAGCTAGCAATTGCTGCAATTATTGCAATTTTGTCAATTTATTCAACTATTGAAAGGTAGGAAGCTATTTATTTCAATTTCTTGCAATTTTGTCAATTATTTCAACTATTGAAAGGTAGGTAGCTATTTCTTTCAAATGTAGCTCTACATTCAGCAGCCTCTATTTTCACAGCAGAATTTATTGCCATTTTACAGACACTCGAGTTTTTTTTTTCAGTCCTCCACTTCATTAAAAAAATGTATTATATTTTCTGGTTCTTTGTCCGCATTACAGGCTATTAATAACATCCAGCTTGTCCACCCAAGCTCTCTGGACCGAAAAAGGACATTGTCCTTTGTTGCGTCCCCAGTCATATGGATATACGGGGGAATGACAAGGCAGATGAGGCGGCTAAGGTCACTGCCTGTCTCCCCCTTTTCTTTACCTTACACCGACTTGAAGTCGGTTGCATTTATTCTTCAACGATGGCAGCAACGATGGGATGCTGCAGACACTAACAAACTTCATGCCATCAAGCCTCTCTTGGGAGACTGGCCCAACTCCTACTGTGCAAACAGAAGGAATGAGGTAGTTTTCTGTCGCTCTCGACTTGGTCATACTTACCTCACCAACTGTTATCTTCTCAGGTCCGCCTGGCAGTTAAACACATTCTGATTGAGTGCAAACATCTCAAACCTTTGAGATCACAGTTGTTGCATTTTAAAAATCTTGATTTTAAATTTTGAATAATTTGTCATTTTTCTGTTTTAATATATATATATTTTTTTGTTTTTAATACAACTTTGTGGTGTTGTGCTGTGATATGGTTTTTAATTTTGTTCGTTCTGCGATATCATTTTTGTTAATCTATTTTATGTTTGTTCTAGTTTTGTTTTGACATGTTTATTTTTATCGTGTTCTGAAGCTATATAGCCCATTGGGTGTTGATGCTCCTTAATACATTTCATTTAATTTCCTACGGGAAATGTCTTATCCAATCCTTGATTACCCAATTTTGAAATGAAATGAAATGAAATGAATTGAGGAGCACCAGCACCAACTGGGCTATACAGCTCCAGAAAACGACACATATGAAAAATTTCAAGAATACAAAACTAAAACAGTAAAACAAACATAAAATAGAAAAACAAAATTAATATCACAAATCGAAAAAAATAAATAGAAACCACATCAAAGTAGAACACCACAAAGTGGTCATAAAACCAAAAAATCAATTAAAACAAAAACGATGATGAAAGCATTTAAAACTTAAAATACAAATTGACTGCTTTCAAAAAAGCGACAATCTTCTCATACAGAGAAGGCTGTGCAAACAAATGGAAAAGGGATCCAGCACGGTAGTGGTGGGATCTCAAAGGTTTGAGATGCCTGGACTCAATCAGAATGTGTTTCACTGTCAGGCGTACCTGGCAGTGTTAACAGACTATTTGAGGCTCTCGCTTGAGCAAATAACAGTTAGTAAGGTGAGTATGACCAAGTCGAGAGCGACACAAAACAACTTCATTCCTCCTGTTACCGCAATATGAGCTCTGCCAGTCTCCCAAGAGAGGCGTAATGGCACGAAGTTTGCTTGTGTCTGCAGCATCCCATCGTGCATGCCAACGTTGAAAAGTAAATGCCCTTATCACCGACTTAATTCGGTGTAAGGTAAAGAAAATGGGGAGACAGGCAGTGACAAAGCAGCCTAATTTCTATTGACGTGTCTTTTATGTATACCATTATTGATAACACTGTCGGGTTAATGGCAGTCAGTAAAGCTTTTAGCCGAACAGACCCGACGAGGCAATGTTTACAGCTTTTAGAGATTTGACCAATTTAGCGCAAATAGCAGCGAAGACCAAACTCTATGCCGAAGTTCCTCCAGGTTTAAGGAGTGCTCCATGTTTGTCAAGTAGACGAAAAACATGTCCCTTTATATCTGAAACGCATTATTTTCTGAGTAACTTTACTAATAAAAGATATCCGAGTTACGACGCACTCGTTTCAATGCTCATAGATCAGATATAAAATTTGAACGCATAGAAATTGATCCACCAGAAGATGAAACCACCAAATTCCGACAATCTAGAGAAGCCTACTGGCTTGAGACATTGAATACAGCAAGACCTATAGGACTCAATATTCATCATTATGCAGGCATGGCACCCTTTGTCGTCTCGTTTTATACAACCAGTAATCGAGCAAGCAAGATAGTTCATGCAATACAAGAGCAATTACCCCATGTTTATACGCAGAAAATGATAGTTGCCTACTCAAAGAATCAGAACTTTAATGACAATCTGGTTCATAGCAATTTTTTTCTAATTTCAGATCAGAACAGAAGAAAATCCAGAATGCTGACCCTTGATTCCAATTTCTAAATAAAGTATTTGTTCCATCCTAGGCCTGTACATTTGGGAGATTCAAACCCATCCTAAACCTTAAACCGTCGTCCAAATTTCTTTGGAGAGAATATCTGAAACCTTTCACAAGAGGAAAGCGCCAATCGCGCTATTGCCCAAAACAACAATTTTCAAAACAGCAACCCAAACTGAAGTAAAAAAAATTAGCCCGCTAGTGCTACCATTTTTTTGCCTACGGGCCAAAGAATCCTTAATCCGCCAATGTACAGAATTGGTTTTCAAGTACAACGGGGCTTTTAGAGAATTTAGCTTGTGGTCAAAGGGGGATAATTTTGATTTCTGTGTGGTCTGTTGAATTATGACTTCCAATTGCATCAAGGGGTATAAAGACTTGAATAGGAAAGTTCTCAGTCATACTTGATGCCAACAAATATTAATCGAAATAATTATAAAATTGTAAAATTATATGAACAGATGTCTCCGCACTCAAATACAAACAATCATCCCTGGAGAGACGCCCAGCATCGCTTACTTTTTGGCCCATATTTTTTCATAATTTCATCAAAATTGGGTTTTTGGTCATCTTCAATGGATCATTTCCTGAATTTGAAAGAACAGAGCTTTGGTATGAGGTAATGTTGGAACCATGGGCCGACCCACTTCTAGGGACGCTCTGCATGCAGGTCTTGCTGTATTCAATGTCTCAATCCAGTGAGCTTCACTAAATTGTCGGAATTTGGTAGTTTCATCATCCGAAAATAAATTTTTATGCTTTCAATTGGGATCAAGGTGAGATGGTCTATTGAATGGTTCTCGAGGTTAAATTGATTAGAAACTGGCTCGTCTTTCTTTAATTCGATATCTGATCTGTGAGCATAAATGCTCCTGGATCAGATATCTTTCATTAGTAAAGTTACTTAAGAAGTGCAGGAGTTTGGATTTCCATCCGCATGTCAAGGTACTCAAAACAAAATGTCTGGGAGCCCTCGGCGTACTGAGGGTTTTGTCCGGCACTGACTAGAGGGCTGATTGTAGGGTCTTGCCCCGATTGTATCGGGCTTTGGTTCATTCCAGGCTCGATTGTGGGTGTCAGGTGTGGTTCGGCTCGCCAGTCGTATCTCGGGGGGCTTGGTGCCGTGCTCCACCGGGGACTTGGAGTCGGTTTGGGTGCGTTTCGCGCGGCTCCGGTTGGGGGTCTGAGCGACGGGGCTGGTGGGCCCTCGTTGCACGACGGACGTGACAGACTTTCACTGCAGTATGCAATTAAAATAGCGTCATTACCAAAATCATCCTGCTTACCGCCCCGTATTTAGACCTTTCTTCGAACATTTGTACGAGGCTAAGCCTTGTACAATTTCTTCTTTTGGGGTCCGCATTCAACCCCTTATGTCGGCGGCTGGTATCAGCCACGACAGTATTGCAGACTTGACCTTGACCACAAGGTCCTCCACTTCATTAAAAAGATAGCTTGCCAGGCAAGGTAACATACGCCCACTTCAGCAAATTTGAATATTTGAAAAAGTTGATTGCACCATCGCACTTATTTGAGCTGATATTTAGATGAATCAATTTGAATGAAAACTCTAGCCTTTAACTCATAAACCGACGACTGGAATGGCGCCATTTTCAAACTCATCCGAGATATTATCAAAATGAATACACATACCAAGTTTCATTCAAATCGGATAAAAACTCTAGTTTCTATCGCGTACACAAGTTAATTTTAACGTTTTTTTCACAAAGTCAAGGACAATAACCCAAAAACCACCTAATGGAATTGCGCCATTTTCGAAGTCATTCGAGATATTATCAAGATGAATACACATACCGAGTTTCATTCAAATCGGATAAAAACTCTGGTTTCTATCGCGTGCACAAGAAATTGTTGACGGACGGACGGACGGACAGGGGTGACGGCAATATACGTCCACATTTTCATGTGGGCGTATAAAAATTTATTTTATTTTCTGATTCTTTGTCCGCATTACAGGCTATTAATAACATCCAGCTTGTACACCCAAGCTCTCTGGACCGAAAAAGGACATTGTCCTTTGTTGCCTTCCTAGTCATATGGATATACGGGGGAATGACAAGGCAGATGAGGGGGCTAAGGTTACTGCCTGTCTCCCCCTTTTCTTTACCTTACACCGACTTTAAGTCGGTTGCATTTAATCTTCAACAATGGGATGCTGCAGACACTAACAAACTTCATGCCATCAAGCCTCTCTTGGGAGACTGGCCCAACTCCTACTGTGCAAACAGAAGGAATGAGGTAGTTTTCTGTCGCTCTCGACTTGGTCATACTTACCTCACCAACTGTTATCTTCTCAGGTCCGCCTGGCAGTGAAACACATTCTGATTGAGTGCAAACATCTCAAACCTTTGAGATCACAGTTGTTGCATTTTAAAAATCTTGATTTTAAATTTTGAATAATTTGTCATTTTTCTGTTTTAATATATATATATATATTTTTTTGTTTTTAATACAACTTTGTGGTGTTATCTATTTTATGTTTGTTCTAGTTTTGTTTTGACATGTTTATTTTTATCGTGTTCTGAAGCTATATAGCCCATTGGGTGTTGATGCTCCTTAATACATTTCATTTCATTTCCTACCGGAAATGTCTTATCCAATCCTTGATTACCCAATTTTGAAATGAAATGAATTAAGGAGCACCAGCACCAAATGGGCTATACAGCTCCAGAAAACGACACAAATGAAAAATTTCAACAAAACTAAAACAGTAAAACGAACATAAAATAGAAAAACAAAATTAATATCACAAATCGAAAAAAATAAATAGAAACCACATCACAGTAAAACACCACAAAGTGGTAATAAAACCAAAAAATCAATTAAAACAAAAACGATGATGAAAGCATTTAAAACCTAAAATACAAATTGACTGCTTTCAAAAAAGCAAACAAATGGAAAAGGGACCCAGCATGGTAGTGCTGGGATCTCAAAGGTTAAATTGATTAGAAACTGGCTCGTCTTTCTTTAATTCGATATCTGATCTGTGAGCATAAATGCTCCTGGATCAGATATCTTTCATTAGTAAAGTTACTTAAGAAGTGCAGGAGTTTGGATTTCCATCCGCATGTCAAGGTACTCAAAACAAAATGTCTGGGAGCCCTCGGCGTACTGAGGGTTTTGTCCGGCACTGACTAGAGGGCTGATTGTAGGGTCTTGCCCCGATTGTATCGGGCTTTGGTTCATTCCAGGCTCGATTGTGGGTGTCAGGTGTGGTTCGGCTCGCCAGTCGTATCTCGGGGGGCTTGGTGCCGTGCTCCACCGGGGACTTGGAGTCGGTTTGGGTGCGTTTCGCGCGGCTCCGGTTGGGGGTCTGAGCGACGGGGCTGGTGGGCCCTCGTTGCACGACGGACGTGACAGACTTTCACTGCAGTATGCAATTAAAATAGCGTCATTACCAAAATCATCCTGCTTACCGCCCCGTATTTAGACCTTTCTTCGAACATTTGTACGAGGCTAAGCCTTGTACAATTTCTTCTTTTGGGGTCCGCATTCAACCCCTTATGTCGGCGGCTGGTATCAGCCACGACAGTATTGCAGACTTGACCTTGACCACAAGGTCCTCCACTTCATTAAAAAGATAGCTTGCCAGGCAAGGTAACATACGCCCACTTCAGCAAATTTGAATATTTGAAAAAGTTGATTGCACCATCGCACTTATTTGAGCTGATATTTAGATGAATCAATTTGAATGAAAACTCTAGCCTTTAACTCATAAACCGACGACTGGAATGGCGCCATTTTCAAACTCATCCGAGATATTATCAAAATGAATACACATACCAAGTTTCATTCAAATCGGATAAAAACTCTAGTTTCTATCGCGTACACAAGTTAATTTTAACGTTTTTTTCACAAAGTCAAGGACAATAACCCAAAAACCACCTAATGGAATTGCGCCATTTTCGAAGTCATTCGAGATATTATCAAGATGAATACACATACCGAGTTTCATTCAAATCGGATAAAAACTCTGGTTTCTATCGCGTGCACAAGAAATTGTTGACGGACGGACGGACGGACAGGGGTGACGGCAATATACGTCCACATTTTCATGTGGGCGTATAAAAATTTATTTTATTTTCTGATTCTTTGTCCGCATTACAGGCTATTAATAACATCCAGCTTGTACACCCAAGCTCTCTGGACCGAAAAAGGACATTGTCCTTTGTTGCCTTCCTAGTCATATGGATATACGGGGGAATGACAAGGCAGATGAGGGGGCTAAGGTTACTGCCTGTCTCCCCCTTTTCTTTACCTTACACCGACTTTAAGTCGGTTGCATTTAATCTTCAACAATGGGATGCTGCAGACACTAACAAACTTCATGCCATCAAGCCTCTCTTGGGAGACTGGCCCAACTCCTACTGTGCAAACAGAAGGAATGAGGTAGTTTTCTGTCGCTCTCGACTTGGTCATACTTACCTCACCAACTGTTATCTTCTCAGGTCCGCCTGGCAGTGAAACACATTCTGATTGAGTGCAAACATCTCAAACCTTTGAGATCACAGTTGTTGCATTTTAAAAATCTTGATTTTAAATTTTGAATAATTTGTCATTTTTCTGTTTTAATATATATATATATATTTTTTTGTTTTTAATACAACTTTGTGGTGTTATCTATTTTATGTTTGTTCTAGTTTTGTTTTGACATGTTTATTTTTATCGTGTTCTGAAGCTATATAGCCCATTGGGTGTTGATGCTCCTTAATACATTTCATTTCATTTCCTACCGGAAATGTCTTATCCAATCCTTGATTACCCAATTTTGAAATGAAATGAATTAAGGAGCACCAGCACCAAATGGGCTATACAGCTCCAGAAAACGACACAAATGAAAAATTTCAACAAAACTAAAACAGTAAAACGAACATAAAATAGAAAAACAAAATTAATATCACAAATCGAAAAAAATAAATAGAAACCACATCACAGTAAAACACCACAAAGTGGTAATAAAACCAAAAAATCAATTAAAACAAAAACGATGATGAAAGCATTTAAAACCTAAAATACAAATTGACTGCTTTCAAAAAAGCAAACAAATGGAAAAGGGACCCAGCATGGTAGTGCTGGGATCTCAAAGGTTAAATTGATTAGAAACTGGCTCGTCTTTCTTTAATTCGATATCTGATCTGTGAGCATAAATGCTCCTGGATCAGATATCTTTCATTAGTAAAGTTACTTAAGAAGTGCAGGAGTTTGGATTTCCATCCGCATGTCAAGGTACTCAAAACAAAATGTCTGGGAGCCCTCGGCGTACTGAGGGTTTTGTCCGGCACTGACTAGAGGGCTGATTGTAGGGTCTTGCCCCGATTGTATCGGGCTTTGGTTCATTCCAGGCTCGATTGTGGGTGTCAGGTGTGGTTCGGCTCGCCAGTCGTATCTCGGGGGGCTTGGTGCCGTGCTCCACCGGGGACTTGGAGTCGGTTTGGGTGCGTTTCGCGCGGCTCCGGTTGGGGGTCTGAGCGACGGGGCTGGTGGGCCCTCGTTGCACGACGGACGTGACAGACTTTCACTGCAGTATGCAATTAAAATAGCGTCATTACCAAAATCATCCTGCTTACCGCCCCGTATTTAGACCTTTCTTCGAACATTTGTACGAGGCTAAGCCTTGTACAATTTCTTCTTTTGGGGTCCGCATTCAACCCCTTATGTCGGCGGCTGGTATCAGCCACGACAGTATTGCAGACTTGACCTTGACCACAAGGTCCTCCACTTCATTAAAAAGATAGCTTGCCAGGCAAGGTAACATACGCCCACTTCAGCAAATTTGAATATTTGAAAAAGTTGATTGCACCATCGCACTTATTTGAGCTGATATTTAGATGAATCAATTTGAATGAAAACTCTAGCCTTTAACTCATAAACCGACGACTGGAATGGCGCCATTTTCAAACTCATCCGAGATATTATCAAAATGAATACACATACCAAGTTTCATTCAAATCGGATAAAAACTCTAGTTTCTATCGCGTACACAAGTTAATTTTAACGTTTTTTTCACAAAGTCAAGGACAATAACCCAAAAACCACCTAATGGAATTGCGCCATTTTCGAAGTCATTCGAGATATTATCAAGATGAATACACATACCGAGTTTCATTCAAATCGGATAAAAACTCTGGTTTCTATCGCGTGCACAAGAAATTGTTGACGGACGGACGGACGGACAGGGGTGACGGCAATATACGTCCACATTTTCATGTGGGCGTATAAAAATTTATTTTATTTTCTGATTCTTTGTCCGCATTACAGGCTATTAATAACATCCAGCTTGTACACCCAAGCTCTCTGGACCGAAAAAGGACATTGTCCTTTGTTGCCTTCCTAGTCATATGGATATACGGGGGAATGACAAGGCAGATGAGGGGGCTAAGGTTACTGCCTGTCTCCCCCTTTTCTTTACCTTACACCGACTTTAAGTCGGTTGCATTTAATCTTCAACAATGGGATGCTGCAGACACTAACAAACTTCATGCCATCAAGCCTCTCTTGGGAGACTGGCCCAACTCCTACTGTGCAAACAGAAGGAATGAGGTAGTTTTCTGTCGCTCTCGACTTGGTCATACTTACCTCACCAACTGTTATCTTCTCAGGTCCGCCTGGCAGTGAAACACATTCTGATTGAGTGCAAACATCTCAAACCTTTGAGATCACAGTTGTTGCATTTTAAAAATCTTGATTTTAAATTTTGAATAATTTGTCATTTTTCTGTTTTAATATATATATATATATTTTTTTGTTTTTAATACAACTTTGTGGTGTTATCTATTTTATGTTTGTTCTAGTTTTGTTTTGACATGTTTATTTTTATCGTGTTCTGAAGCTATATAGCCCATTGGGTGTTGATGCTCCTTAATACATTTCATTTCATTTCCTACCGGAAATGTCTTATCCAATCCTTGATTACCCAATTTTGAAATGAAATGAATTAAGGAGCACCAGCACCAAATGGGCTATACAGCTCCAGAAAACGACACAAATGAAAAATTTCAACAAAACTAAAACAGTAAAACGAACATAAAATAGAAAAACAAAATTAATATCACAAATCGAAAAAAATAAATAGAAACCACATCACAGTAAAACACCACAAAGTGGTAATAAAACCAAAAAATCAATTAAAACAAAAACGATGATGAAAGCATTTAAAACCTAAAATACAAATTGACTGCTTTCAAAAAAGCAAACAAATGGAAAAGGGACCCAGCATGGTAGTGCTGGGATCTCAAAGGTTTGAGATGCCTGCACTCAATCAGAATGTGTTTCACTGTCAGGCGTACCTGGCAGTGTTAACAGACTATTTGAGGCTCTCGCTTGAGCAAATAACAGTTAGTAAGGTGAGTATGACCAAGCAGCCTTAGCCGCCGCCGCATCTGGCTTGTCATTCCTCCGAATATCCATGTGACCGGGGATCCAATAAAGGACAATGTCCCTTTTAGGCCCAGAGAGTTTGTATATGTCCCCGATTACTGGGTGCACAAGCTGCAATGCGAACAAAGAACCAGAAAACATTAGACATTCCCCCAACGATGACGAGGACCGAAAGAACTCGAGCTGCCCACAAAACGGCAACGAGCTGTACCCAATTTTGACTGTGGTAGTGAGTCATTATGCTGTGTCAGAATACATTGATCATTTCTTACTACCACTAGCTTGTCAACATAAAACCTACCTTAATGACACAACTGATTTTGTGAATAAAATAAAAAAATCTTCGTGTTCCTTTGAATGCCATGCTAATTTCTATTGACGTGTCTTTTATGTATACCATTATTGATAACACTGTCGGGTTAATGGCAGTCAGTAAAACTTTTAGTAGAAACCCAGATCCGAACGAACCCGACGAGGCAATGTTTACAGCTTTTAGAGATTTGACCAATTTAGTGCAAATAGCAAAGACCAAACACTATGCCGAAGTTCCTCCAGGTTTAAAGAGTGCTCTATGTTTGTCAAGTAGACCAAAAAATGTCCCTTTATATCTGAAACGCATTATTTTCTGAGTAACTTTACTAATAAAAGATATCTGAGTTACGACGCACTTGTTTCAATGCTCAAAGATCAGATATAAAATTAAAGAAAACAAGCCCAATTTTTTCTAATTTCAGAACAGAAAAGAAGAAAATCCAGAATGCTGACCCTTGATTCCAATTTCTAAATAAAGTATTTGTTCCATCCTAGGCCTGTACATTTGGGAGATTCAAACCCATCCTAAACCTTAAACCGTCGTCCAAATTTCTTTGGAGAGAATATCTGAAACCTTTCAGAAGAGGAAAGCGCCAATCGCGCTATTGCCCAAAACAACAATTTTCAAAACAGCAACCCAAACTTAATTTAAAAAAATTAGCCCGCTAGTGCTACCATTTTTTTTGCCTACGGGCCAAAGAGTCCTTAATCCGCCAATGTACAGAATTGGTTTTCAAGTACAACGGGGCTTTTAGAGAATTTAGCTTGTGGTCAAAGGGGGATAATTTTGATTTCTGTGTGGTCTGTTGAATTATGACTTCCAATTGCATCAAGGGGTATAAAGACTTGAATAGGAAAGTTCTCAGTCATACTTGATGCCAACAAATATTAATCGAAATAATTATAAAATTGTAAAATTATATGAACAGATGTCTCCGCACTCAAATACAAACAATCATCCCTGGAGAGACGCCCAGCATCGCTTACTTTTTGGCCCATATTTTTTCATAATTTCATCAAAATTGGGTTTTTGGTCATCTTCAATGGATCATTTCCTGAATTTGAAAGTCGAATGGCCGAAAGAACAGAGCTTTGGTATGAGGTAATGTTGGAACCCTGGTCCGAACCACTTCTAGGGACGCTCTGCAGCACCTGGTCTTGCTGTATTCAATGTCTCAATCCAGTGAGCTTCACTAAATTGTCGGAATTTGGTAGTTTCATCATCAGTGCAAACATCACAAACCTTTGAGATCACAGTTGTTGCATTTTAAAAATCTTGATTTTAAATTTTGAATAATTTGTCATTTTTCTGTTTTAATATATATATATTTTTTTGTTTTTAATACAACCTTGTGGTGTTATCTATTTTATGTTTGTTCTAGTTTTGTTTTGACATGTTTATTTTTATCGTGTTCTGGAGCTATATAGCCCATTGGGTGTTGATGCTCCTTAATACATTTCATTTCATTTCCTACGGGAAATGTCTTATCCAATCCTTGATTACCCAATTTTGAAATGAAATGAATTAAGGAGCACCAGCACCAAATGGGCTATACAGCTCCAGAAAACGACACATATGAAAAATTTCAATAAAACTAAAACAGTAAAACGAACATAAAATAGAAAAACAAAATTAATATCACAAATCGAAAAAAATAAATAGAAACCACATCACAGTAAAACACCACAAAGTGGTAATAAAACCAAAAAATCAATTAAAACAAAAACGATGATGAAAGCATTTAAAACTTAAAATACAAATTGACTGCTTTTAAAAAAGCGAGAATCTTCTCATACAGAGAAGGCTGTGCAAACAAATGGAAAAGGGATCCAGCACGGTAGTGCTGGGATCTCAAAAGTTTGAGATGCCTGCACTCAATCAGAATGTGTTTCACTGTCAGGCGTACCTGGCAGTGTTAACAGACTATTTGAGGCTCTCGCTTGAGCATATAACAGTTAGTAAGGTGAGTATGACCAAGTCGAGAGCGACACAAAACAACTTCATTCCTCCTGTTAGCGCAATATGAGCTCTGCCAGTCTCCCAAGAGAGGCTTGATGGCACGAAGTTTGCTTGTGTCTGCAGCATCCCATCGTGCATGCCAACGTTGAAAAGTAAATGCCCTTATCACCGACTTAATTCGGTGTAAGGTAAAGAAAATGGGGAGACAGGCAGTGACAAAGCAGCCTTAGCCGCCGCATCTGGCTTGTCATTCCTCCGAATATCCATGTGACCGGGGAGCCAATAAAGGACAATGTGCCTTTTAGGCCCAGAGAGTTTGTATATGTCCCCGATTACTGGGTGCACAAGCTGCAATGCGAACAAAGAACCAGAAAACATTAGACATTCCCCCAACGACGACGAGGACCGAAAGAACTCGAGCTGCCCACAAAACGGCAACGAGCTGTACCCAATTTTGACTGTGGTAGTGAGTCATTATGCTGTGTCAGAATACATTGATCATTTCTTACTACCACTAGCTTGTCAACATAAAAACTATCTTAAGGACACAACTGATTTTGTGAATAAAATAAAAAAAAATCTTCGTGTTCCTTTGAATGCCATGCTAATTTCTATTGACGTGTCTTTTATGTATACCATTATTGATAACACTGTCGGGTTAATGGCAGTCAGTAAAACTTTTAGTAGAAACCCAGATCCGAACAATACCGACGAGGCAATGTTTACAGCTGTTAGAGATTTGACCAATTTAGTTCAAATAGCAAAGACCAAACACTATGCCGAAGTTCCTCCATGTTTAAGGAGTGCTCCATGTTTGTCAAGTAGACGAAAAACATGTCCCTTTATATCTGAAATGCATTATTTTCTGCGGCTGATTAGGCCCACAAATCTAACTTCGTTCATTCCGTGCATGCGTCTAACCTTCATTCATCTAACCATGTAATATCATACTTTGTACCGATGATCATCTAACTCTCGGATACAAAACTATGCTAAATCTCTGCGATATCTCGTCTAGACAATTTTAAGAGTTAAATGCCTGGAAACACAATTTTCTGACATTTCCCAGCTTATTTAGGATTCTAAAGCTGAACTGCCTCGACCCGCTTTGATAGAGTTTAACGTCCTCCATTTGGCACTTATTTTGGATAATTTATAGGACTGGTAAAAGCCGTGCAATTTGAAATAAGTGAAATTTTGCCAGGTAAGGCTGCATGAGACTCCTCATTTTCGATTTCCAACTGTCGAGTGATCTTTAACTTATACAGTATAGACTAACAGTGTGGTTCCTGGTCTATGTGGCTTGGAGAATTGGGTGTCTCCGTTTAGTTTTGTGCCTAGTGGAGTGTTGATGAGCTGAAGATGGAACTCGTTTCGAAAAAACAAGAATAACTTATATTAATATTTTTGTTTATTTGAATTTTTAAAAGGGTTTATCCTAAGGTGGTGATTGAGAATTTCCACAAATTTGGTCAGCCTTGTAGGTTGTTTATTAGCTACAAATCGAATATTTTTTTATAAAAAAAAGAGCAACAACTAATATTCATATTTGTGATTTTTCTTCTATATTTTCGAAAGGGTAATCATTTGAGAAATGTTTCGTCAAAATGCGTCGATAATTGTGATTTCATTCATTTGAATACGGCAAACAAACAGACGGGCATAAGTGACGACAGTTTCCTATTATATTCCTATATGACCGTAGACCGAAAAAAGGGGAAATGTTATCATATTCTGACGATATAAAGAAAGATAAAAAGTGCGCAGGAGAAACAGCAATAGTTAATTACGAAGTCATCATTAGAAAAAAACGGGGAATATTGAAATTCTTCACTGCTTCAGTCCGAGTCATTATTCGGGAGTGCTAAATCAACAAATTTACATTTGTTTAGAAGAATTAATAATAAGAATATTTTTTTAATGCAAAAAAAAACTAGAACCGTGACAATTTTAAATCGGCTATTAAACCGGAAGTCAACATCGGAATACACAAAGTAAAACATCATTTGATAGATTTTATCGAGGGCAATAGCTTTGGTTCAGATCAAAAGGTCATCAAACGTCAAGGTCACGAGTTTTGAGCTTTGAAAGTGTTTGCTATTGCTAAATTTCTTTAACCGGAAATAGACAAACCTTTTAATCGAAATTAGGAAATCGGCTGTCACCATTTTCTTAGTAATATATTGAAGATGCCATAGACATCAACATTATGTAAATCGGATGATATCCTGATCACTTATATCGATTTAAAGAAAAGTTGGTCATTTCAAGATGGTGGTCTACTAGTTACTTCCGGGTCTAATTTTATCCTTTTTTTTTTCTATGAATGTTATGTCATTTTATATCTTCAAAAGAATGTGTCGACTCTCTTTAAAAATCCACAATTTAGGAACCACGTGTTTTTTCGCGCCAAAAAAGCCACGCAGTTACTTGAGAACAATAAACAAAATTTCCAAATTAAAAAAAAAGCAAAATGATTAAAATATCTACTATTATATATCAAAAGGGGATAAAGCATAATAAGAAAAGACAATTTTTTGTGACGTACGTGAATTAGGTTCAAACTGACAATTTTCAAATGTTTATAAAACAAGAAGTAAATATTGGACAACAAAAATTAATTCACTATTGCATAGATCTCATTTCGGGCAATAACTTTTGTTCGGATCATAAGGTCAACAAATGGCAAGATCACAAGTTATGAGCTTTAAAAGTGTTACAATAATTGCTGAATATCTGATACCGGAATAGACAAACACCATAATCGAAATTAGCAATTCAGCTGCCCTCATTTTGTTGGCAATAGATTGAAAATGCCATAAACATCAAAATTATATAAATCGGATGTCGATTTAAAGAAAACATGTTCATTTTAAGATGGTGGCCAACGTGTTACTTCCGGTTACGATGTTGTCACATTTTTTTCTTTGTTAGTCATGTTCTTTCATATCTTAAGAAGAAATTGTTACCTATCTTATGAAATCCGTAATTCAGATAACACGTGTTTTTTTCCCGCCAAAAAAACACGCAGAGTTACTATAGAACAAAGAACAAAATTCGAAAAAGCAATTTTGATAGAAATATCTGGTGTTATACAATTTTGGAAACAGGAGATAAAGCGTGATAATAATAGAAGATAATTTGTGACGTACATGAATTAGGTCACGTGACAGAGCTGTTTAAAGTTAAAAATTGCAATTTTCTGACGGAAAACCGGAACCGGAAGTAAACATTGGGCATCTAAAATGATTATGCCATTGGATAGATCTCGTCAAGGGCAACAACTTTTGCTCAGGTCACAAGGTCACTCAAGGTCAAGGTCACAAAATATGAGCCTTAAAAGTTTTGACTATTACTGAAAATCTTAAACCGGAAATAAAAAAGGTTCTGAATCGAAATTCAAAAATCGGCTCGCCGTGTTTTGTTAGCAATCGATTGATAATCCCTAGGCATCATGTTTATTCAAATCGGGTGACTCCCTGATTCTGAATTTCGATTTAAAGAAAAATTACTCATTTCAAGATGGCGGCTGATATAAAATATCTGGGTCAGATATTACCATTTCATATTTAGGCAATGGTTATTTCTGGCACATTACAAAAATATTTTTTCGAGTATCTTAATTATTCCGGAAGTTGAAATTTCAACTTTACAAGCGAATGACGTCAAAACCGGAAGTGACATAAAAATTTTGAAAATACCATTTCGTTAGAAATCGAAATGTTTATACATCTGTAAGTTTTCAAATGGATCGAAATAAAATTGCAAAAGTTAAAAAAACGGTTAAAAAAAGTGCTCCAAAAAGTCAGCAACGAATGTCTAAAAGTGTGTTATGTTAAAAACTATTATGTAGACATTAGTATAATGAAATAAACAAAAAAAGTTCCATCAAAATCGGTTGAAAAACAGAGGAAAAATGGTAAAAAAACTTAATATGGGTTTTTCTGTCATATGTCATTTCCGGTTAGACAAAAAACCGTCATTTTACATTCACGCAACACCGAGCAGTTAGTTATCGTAGGAAAACATGCGAGATAATGTGTGGCATGCTCCTTTCATACCGAATTAGCGTGACCAGAAGTAGACAAAAACTAGAACCGTGAAGACGGTACCGAGCAGTGCGCAACCCACCCGATACATGGATGAAATGTCACATTTTCAACCAATGATAAGAGTTGTACATAATAATATAAAAGCGTACTTGTCAAATTACTCACTCTCTTTTGTGTGTCAGTAGAAAGTGCACTGCAAGATATAATATGTTTGCAAGGATAATAAAATGGATGTAAAACTACAAGAAGTAGACAGAAAGATTAACTATGAAAACTTTAGCTTCTCGAACTCATCCGATATACATGTATTATCAAGATAAATACATATACCAAGCTTCATTCAAATCGGACAAAAACTCTAGTCTCTATCGCGTGTACAAGAAATTGTTGACGGACGGACCGACGGACAGACAGGGTGACGGCAATATACGTCCATATTTTCATGTGGGTGTATAAAAAGGCAGATAAAATGAATTCAGAAATACTAGCAGACAGACTAATTAAAAGGGTGCAGAACTACAAGCAGTCAGACCAAATAAAAGGGGCGCACGGCTACCAGTATACAGGCAGGGTTAACTAAAAGGGATGCGGGAATACCAGCAGACAGACAAACGAAACACGTACAGTTACAATGGAATTCGGCATATTACTTTCAAATTCTAAAACGCGGAATTATGATTCAAATACATAGTGTCATATAAATAATATGTAAATTAGGTCACTTGACATAATTTGTTTTTAAAGAATTTGGAAAAAAAAGCACTCTCAGTAACAATGGAATTTATCAAGATAAATACACATACCAAGCTTCATCGAATAAAAACTCTATCTTTTATCATATACACAAACTAATTTTAATGTTTTCACTAAGTCAAGGGCAATAACTTTTAAACCGACTACTGGAATAGCGCCAGTTTCGAACTCATCCGTGATATTATCAAGATAAATACTGCAAGCTTCATTCAAATCAAAACTCTAGTCTCTATCGCGTGTCAAGAAATTGTTGACGGACGGACCGACGAACAATATACATCCATATTTTAATGTGGGCGTATAAAAAGGCAGATAAAATGGATTCAGAAATACCAGCAAACAAAAAGAGGTGCAGAACTACAAGCAGTCATACCAAAAAAAGGGGCGCACGGCTACCAGAATACAGGCAGGTTAACTAAAAGGAACGCGGGAACACCAGCAGACAGACAAACGAAACACGAAAAGTTACAATGGAATTTGGCAGAATATTTTCAAATTCTAAAACGCGGAATTATGATTCGAATACATAGTGTCATATATCATTGGAAAGCGTAGATATAGCATTATACGAATCAAAAATAATTTGTGTCGTATGTAAATTAGGTCATTCAAATCGAATAAAAACTCTAGCTTTTATCACATACACAAGTTAATTTTAACGTTTTCACTAAGTCAAAGGCAATAACTCATAAACCGACGACTGGAATAGCTCCAATTATGAAAGGATCCGAGATAGTATCACGATAATTATACATACCAAGCTTCATTCAAATCGGATAAAAACTCTAGTCGCTATTGTGTGTACAAGAAATTGTTGAAGGACGAACGGACCGACGGATGGACTGGGGTGACGGCAATATACGTCCATATTTTCATGTGGGTGTATATAAAGGCAGATAAAATGGAATCAGAAATACCAGCAGACAGACTAAATAAAAGAGGTTCAGAACTACAAGCAGTCATACCAAATAAAAGGGGCGCACAGCTATCAGAATACAAGCAGGTTAACTAAAAGGGACGCGGGAATACCAGCAGACAGACAAACTAAACACGAAAAGTTACAATGGAATTTGGCAGAATATTTTCAAATTTTAAAACGCGGAATTATGATTCAAATACATAGTGTCATATATCATTGGAAAGCGTAGATATAGCATAATACGAATCAAAAATAATTTGTGTCGTATGTAAATTAGGTCATTCAAATCGAATAAAAACTCTAGCTTTTATCACATACACAAGTTAATTTTAACGTTTTCACTAAGTCAAAGGCAATAACTCATAAACCGACGACTGGAATAGCTCCAATTATGAAAGGATCCGAGATAGTATCACGATAATAATACATACCAAGCTTCATTCAAATCGGATAAAAACTCTAGTCGCTATTGCGTGTACAAGAAATTGTTGAAGGACGAACGGACCGACGGATGGACTGGGGTAACGGCAATATACGTCCATATTTTCATGTGGGTGTATATAAAGGCAGATAAAATGGAATCAGAAATACCAGCAGACAGACTTAATAAAAGAGGTGCAGAACTACAAGCAGTCATACCAAATAAAAGGGGCGCACAGCTATCAGAATACAAGCAGGTTAACTAAAAGGGACGCGGGAATACCAGCAGACAGACAAACGAAAAACGAACAGTTACAATGGAATTTGGCAGAATATTTTCAAATTTTAAAACGCGGAAGTATGATTCAAATACATAGTGTCATATATCATTGGAAAGCGTAGATATAGCATTATACGAATCAAAAATAATTTGTGTCGTATGTAAATTAGGTCATTCAAATCGAATAAATAAAAACTCTAGCTTTTATCACATACACAAGTTAAATTTAACGTTTTCACTAAGTCAAAGGCAATAACTCATAAACCGACGACTGGAATAGCTCCAATTATGAAAGGATCCGAGATAGTATCACGATAATTATACATACCAAGTTTCATTCAATTCGAATGAAAACTTAAACTTCTATCGCGTACACAAGTTAATTCTTACGTGTTTTTTTCACTAAGTCAAGGGCAGTAACTCTTAAACCGACGACTGGAATCGCACCATTTTCAAACTCATCCGAGATATTATCACGATAAATACATATACCAAGCTTCATTCAAATCGGATAAAAACTCTAGTCGCTATTGCGTGTACAAGAAATTGTTGATGGACGAACGCACCGACGGATGGACTGGGGTGACGGCAATATACGTCCATATTTTCATGTGGGTGTATATAAAGGCAGATAAAATGGAATCAGAAATACCAGCAGACAGACTAAATAAAAGAGGTTCAGAACTACAAGCAGTCATACCAAATAAAAGGGGCGCACAGCTATCAGAATACAAGCAGGTTAACTAAAAGGGACGCGGGAATACATGTACCAGCAGACAGACAAACGAAACACGAACAGGTACAATGGAATTTGGCAGAATATTTTCAAATTCTAGAACGCGGAATTATGATTCAAATACATTGTGTCATATATCATTGGATAGAGTAGATCAAACATAGTAACACCGAAACAAAATTTATGACGTATGTAAATTAGGTCACGTGACAGAGCTGTTTAAAGTTAAAAAATGCAATTTTCTGACGGCCATAAAACCGGAAGTAAACATTGGGCATCTAAAATGCTCATGCCATTGGATAAATCTCGTCAAGGGTAACAACTTTTGTTTAAGTCTCAAGGTCACTCAAGGTCAAGGTCACAAGATATGAGCCTACAAAGTTTTGACTATTTCCGAAAATTCTAAACCGGAAATAAAAAAAATTCTGAATCGAAATTCAAAAATCGGCTTCCCATGTTTTGTTAGCAATCGACTGTAGATTCCATAGACATCATTTTTATTCAAATCGAATGATTCCCTGATTCTGAATTTCGATTTAAAGAAAAATCAGTCATTTCAAGATGGCGACTGATATGAAATATCTGGGTCAGATTTTTTCATTTCATATTTAGTCAATGGTTATTTCTAGCACATCTCAAAAAGATTTTTTTGAATATCTTAATTATTCCGGAAGTTGAAATTTCAACTTTACAAGCGAATGACGTCAAAACCGGAAGTGATATACAAATTTTGAAAATACCATTTAGTTAGAAATCAAAATGTTTATACACCTGTAAGTTTTCAAATAGATCGAAATAAAATTGCAAAAGTTAAAAAACCGATTAAAAAAGTGCTCCAAAAAGTCAGCAGAGAATGTCTAAAAGTGCATTTATGTTGAAAGCTATTATGTAGACATAAGAATAATTAAATAAACAAAAAAAGTTTTATCAAAATCGGTTCAAAAACAGAGGTAAAAAAGGTAAAAAACATAAAATGGGTTTTTCTGTCATATGTCATTTCCGGTTAGACAAAAAAACGTCATTTTACATTTAAGCAACACCGAGCATTTAGTTATTGTAGGAAAACATGTGAGATAATGTGTGGCATACTCCCTTTATACCGAAATAGCGTGACCAGAAGTAGACAAAAAAAAAACAAAAAAAACTAGAACCGTGAAGACGGTACCGAGCAGTGCGCAACCCATCCTATACATGGATGAAATGTCACATTTTCAACCAATGATAAGAGTTTTACAGATAAAAGCGCACTTGTCAAATTACTCACTCAATTTCTTTTGTGTATCAGTAGAAAGTGCACTGCAAGATATGTTTGCAGGGATATTAAAATAAATGTAGAACTACAAGAAGTAGACAGAAAGATTAACTATGAAAACTTTAGCTTCTCGAACTCATCCGATATACTAGTATTATCAAGATAAATACATAATAATATACCAAGCTCTATTCAAATCGGACACAAACTCTAGTCTTTATCGCGTGTACAAGAAATTGTTGACGGACGGACCGACGGACAGACCGGGGTGACGGCAATAAACGTCCATATTTTCATGTGGGTGTATAAAAAGGCAGATAAAATGAATTCAGAAATACCAGCAGACAGACTAAATATAAGGGTGCAGAACTACAAGCAGTCAGACCAAATAAAAGAGGCGCACGGCTACCAGTATGCAGGCAGGGTTAACTAAAACAGACAAACGAAACACGTACAGTTACAATGGAATTCGGCATATTACTTTCAAATTCTAAAACGCGGAATTGTGATTCAAATACATAGTGTCATATAAATAATAGGTAAATTAGGTCACGTGACAGAATTTTTTTTTTTTTTAAATTTGAATAAAAAGCACTCACATTAACAATGGAATTCATCAAGATAAATACACATACCAAGCTTCATTCAAACTCTAGCTTTTATCATATACCCAAGCTATTTTTAACGTTTTCACTAAGTCAAGGGCAATAACTGTTAAACCGACTACTGGAATAGCGCCATTTTCGAACTCATCCGTGATATTATCAAGATAAATACATATACCAAGCTTCATTCAAATCGGATAAAAACTCTAGTCTCTATCGCGTGTCAAGAAATTGTTGACGGACAGACCGACGGACAATATACATCCATATTTTAATGTGGGCGTATAAAAAGGCAAATAAAATGGATTCAGAAATAAAAAGAGGTGCAGAACTACAAGCAGTCATACCAAATAAAAGGGGCGCACGGCTACCAGAATACAGGCAGGTTAACTAAAAGGGACGCGGGAACACCAGCAGACAGACAAACGAAACATGATGATCAGGTACAGGGCATAATAAATACATGTTGTCACAACGCTATGACTTATATGATATCGCTGTAACATCATTTATCTAATAACGTCATATCGTTGTAACAACATGTATTTATAATGCCCTGTACCTGATCATCCAGTCTCACTTATTTCAAGACACTGACGTCACTTCCCGTTTTTCTTTCTGGAATAACAGGAACCACAGGCACCCAATGAGAATTTTGACTGCACCAAATAGATGTTAGAAGTGTCTTTCATACACACAAAAAGGCTAGAAAACTTCTTTCGAATCCTTTTAAGCTTCTATCGCGTAAACAAGTTAATTTTAACGTTTTTACACTAAGTCAAGGGCAATAACTCATAAACCGACGATTGGAATCGCGCCATTTTCAAACTCATTCGAGATATTATCAAGATAAATACATATACCAAGCTTCATCCAAATCGGATAAAAACTCTAATCGCTATTGCGTGTACAAGAAATTGTTGAAGGACGAACGGACCGACGGATGGACAGGGGTGACTGCAATATACGTCCATATTTTCATGTGGCAGTATATACAGGCAGATAAAATGGAATCAGAAATACCAGCAGACAGACTAAATAAAAGGAGTGCAGAACTACAAAAAGTCAGAACAAATAAAAGGGGCGCACAGCTACCAGAATACAAGCAGGTTAACTAAAAGGGACGCGGGAATACCAGCAGACAGACAAACGAAACACGAACAGTTACAATGGAATTTGGCAGAATATTTTCAAATTCTAGAACGCGGAATTATGATTCAAATACATTGTGTCATATATCATTGGAAAGAGTAGATCAAGCATAGTAACGCCGAAAAAGAATTTATGACGTATGTAAATTAGGTCACGTGACAGAGCTGTTTAAAGTTAAAAATTGCAATTTTTAGAAGGCCATAAAACCGGAAGTAAGCAATTGACATCTAAAATGATTATACCATTGGATAGATCTCGTCAAAGGCAACAACTTTTGTTCAGGTCACAAGGTCACTCAAGGTCAAGGTCACGAAATATGGGCCTTGTAAGTTTTGACAATTTCTGATTTATTTTAACCGGAAATAAAAAAAAATTCGAATTAAAAATCAAAAATCGGTTTCCAATGTTTTGTGCGCAATCGATTGGAGATACCATAGACACTAATATGATGCAAATTCCATTATACCCGTAGGCCCCATTTTGCGTTTTATAAAAATATATCATTTCAATATGGCGATTGATTTTTTACATCCGGGTCAAATTTTATCATTTAAATATTTTTGTGTGAAGATGTCAAATATATCACAAAAAGAATTTTTCGAATATCTTCAAAATTCCGGAAGTTAAAATTTCAACTTTAAGAGCAAATGACGTCAAAACCGGAAGTGATATATTTTTTTTGAAATTATAGTTTTGTTTGAAATAAAAATGTCTATTCACCTGTCAGTTTTCAAATTGATCAAAATAAAATTGCAAAAGTTAAAAAACATGTAAAAAAAGTGCTTCAAAAAGTCAGCGAAAAAATTCTACAAGTGCGTGTTTTTTAAGAACTATCATGTAGACATTCGAATAATGAAATAAACAAAAAAAGTCCCATCAAAATCGGTTGAAAAACAGAGGTGAAAATGGTAAAAAACAAAAAATGGATTTTTCTGTCATACGTCATTTCCGGTTAGACAAAAATACTTCATTTTACATTCATTTAATACCGTGCAGTTAGGTATCGTAGGAAATTATATGAGATAATGTGTGGTATGTTCCCTTCATACCGAAATAGCGTGACCAGAAATAGACAAAAAAAAAAAAACAGTCATTATGAAAACAAAGCAGTGCGTTCGCTAGAACGCACTGCAACTAGAACCATGAATGGTACCATGCAGTGCGCATCCGGTTTCGTCCATTGGTGAAAAGTGACATCTTTCAATCCATGATGTCAGATTTACAGAAGAAAGCTTGTTTTACATTAAAATGCAGAAGGTACAAAATTTTAAAACGCACAATTTTGAATTCGGTAGTGAAAAGTAGAATAACCAGTTCACACACGGTAGTCAAAAGTGAAATAAACATTTCATGTTCGGTAGTGAAAAGACATCTGATTAAAAAAAGCGTAATCACAGTTTGATATACATCAGTGGAAAACGCACATCACCAAAATTTCTAAGATTTGTAAATAAGTTCTAAAGTGCAAGAAAGGACACATGAAAGAGCCAAATCTCAATTTAGAAACGGACTGCACAGTATTCATACTTCATAGTTTGAAATACAGATCGAATTTTATCAATACATATTTCATTCAAAGAAAATATATCTTAATGTTTCTTTTAAACAGTTACAATGTAAAAAAGAGTACATTAATGATAACGTATCGCCCAAACGCAAGTTAATGGGAGAGGGCGATCGCCCAAACGCAGCTTTATGTCAAAATATAGTTCTCTCCCTTCAACTGAAATTTGAATTGAATATTTTACAAGCAGATGGAATAACTAATTTTCAAAATTCAAAAGGCGCTATTTTTATTTAAAAATATTGTGTTGTATATAATTGAAAAAGTAGATTTAGCATAATTAGATTGTGAAAGAATTTGTGACGTACATAATTTAAGTCACGTGTCAGAGCTCTTTAAAGCTAAAAACTGCAATTTTCAAATGGATATAAAACCGGAAGTAAACATCGGAAAACCTAAATGAAAGTATCCGTGCATAGGTAACATTAATGCCAATGAATTTTTTCATGTCACATGGTCACCGAAGGTCAAGGTCACAAGATATAAGCCTTTATAATTTTGACAATCACTGATTTATTTTAACCGGAAATTAAAATGAATCAGAATTGAAATTCAAAAATCGGCATCTCATGTTTTGATAGCAATTGACTGTAGATTCCATAGACATCTTAATTATGCAAATTCTATAACACCATGAGGCCCCATTTTGCCTTTTATAAAAATATACCATTTCAAGATGACGACTGATCTGTTACATCCGGGTCAAATTTTATCATTTGTATACTTTTGTGTCTACATAACAAACATATTGCAAAAAGAATTTTTCGAATATCTTCAAAATTCCGGAAGTTGAAATTTCGACTTTGAGAGCTAATAACTTCAAAACCGGAAGTGATATCAAAATTTTGAAAACATATTTTTGTTCGCCATCAAAATGTCTATCTACCTGTAAGTTTTCAGAATGATCGAAATATATATTGAAAAAAACACGCACAGTTTCAATGGAAATTGACACAAACTTTTCAAACTTTAAAAGGCGGAATTTTGATCCAAATACATTGTGTTGTATATCATTGGAAAGAGCAGACATAGCTTAGTACGACGGTGAAAGAAAATAAGACATATGTAAATTAGGTCACGTGGTAGGGCTGTTTAAAGTTAAAAATTACAATTTTAAAACGGCTATAAAACCGGAAGTAACCATTGGGCATCTGAAATAAATATGTCATTTGATACATCTAATCAAGGGCAATAACTTTTGTACAGGTCACTAAGTCACAAAAGGTCAAGGTCACAAAATATGGGCCTTGAAAGTTTTTACAATTACTGATTTATTTTTACCGGAAATCAGAAAAATTCAGAATTGAAATTCAAAAATCGGCTTCCCATGTTTTGGTCGCAGTCGACTGTTGATTACATAGACATAAACATTATGCAAATTCCATAACACCCTGAGGCCCCATTTTGCGTTTTATGAAAATATACCATATCAAGATGGCGCCTGATCTGTTACATCCGGGTCAAATTTTATGATTTGTATAATTTTGTGTCTACATAACAAACATACTGCAAAAAGAATTTCTCGAATATCTTCAAAATTCCGGAAGTTGAAATTTCAACTTTGAGAGCGAATGACGTCAAAACCGGAAGTGTTATCGAAATTTTGAAAATTGCTAAATGTTTGCAATCAAAATGTCTATAAATATGTAAGTTTTCAGGTTGATCAATATAAAATTGCAAAAGTTGAAAAAGTGGTCCAGAAAAGGTGCTCCAAAAGTCAGCAAGATTTTTCTCACAATGATATTGTTAAACTTTTGTATCATGGACAATCGATTAGAGAAATAAACAAAGTCAATCCGATCGAAATCGGTTGAAAAACAAAGGAGATAATAGCCAAAACATCAAATCCGATATGTTCTCATACCTCATTTCCGGTTGGTAGGGCATGCGCCATTTTACATTTAAACAATACCGAGCAGTAGATTATCGTGGGAAATCTTGAGAGATTATGTGTGGCATGCGTAGTTTTGGCTGGGCGCTCTGACCAGAAGGCGAAAAAAAAAAAAAAAAAAAAAAAAAAAGACATTTGCAAAACAAAGCAGTGCGTTCGCTAGAACGCACTGCAAAAAAAAAAGTCATTATGAAAACAAAGCAGTGCGTTCGCTAGAACGCACTGCAAAAAACTAGAACCGTGAAGACGGTACCGAGCAGTGCGCAACACACCCGATACATGGATGAAATGTCACATTTTCAACCAATGATAAGAGTTTTACATAATAATATAAAAGCGTACTCGTCAAATTACTCACTCTCTTTTGTGTGTCAGTAGAAAGTGCACTGCAAGATATGTTTGCAGCGATAATAAAATGGATGTAAAACTACAAGAAGTAGACAGAAAGATTAACCATGAAAACTTTAGCTTCTCGAACTCATCCGATATATTATCAAGATAAATACATATACCAAGCTTCATTCAAATCGGACAAAAACTCTAGTCTCTATCGCGTGTACAAGAAATTGTTGACGGACGGACCGACGGATAGACAGGATTACGGCAATATACGTCCATATTTTCATGTGGATGTATAAAAAGGCAGATAAAATGAATTCAGAAATACCAGCAAACAGACTAATTAAAAGGGTGCAGAACTACAAGCAGTCAGACCAAATAAAAGGGGCGCACGGCTACCAGTATACAGGCGGGGTTAACTAAAAGGGATGCGGGAATACCAGCAGACAGACAAACGAAACACGTACAGTTACAATGGAATTCGGCATATTACTTTCAAATTCTAAAACGCGGAATTATGATTCAAATACATAGTGTCATATAAATAATATGTTAATTAGGTCACTTGACATAATTTGTTTTTAAAGAATTTTGAAAAAAAGCACTCACAGTAACAATGGAATTTATCAAGATAAATACACATACCAAGCTTCATTCAAATCGAATAAAAACTCTATCTTTTATCATATACACAAACTAATTTTAACGTTTTTTCACTAAGTCAAGGGCAATAACTCATAAACCGACAACTGGAATAGCGCCAGTTTCGAACTCGTCCGTGATATTATCAAGATAAATACATATACCAGAGCTTCATTCAAATCGGATAAAAACTCTAGTCTCTATCGCGTGTCAAGAAATTGTTGACGGACGGACCGACGAACAATATACATCCATATTTTAATGTGGGCGTATAAAAAGGCAGATAAAATGGATTCAGAAATACCAGCAAACAAAAAGAGGTGCAGAACTACAAGCAGTCATACCAAATAAAAGGGGCGCACGGCTACCAGAATACAGGCAGGTTAACTAAAAGGGACGCGGGAACACCAGCAGACAGACAAACGAAACACGAAAAGTTACAATGGAATTTGGCGGAATTACCATTCGAATACATAGTGTCATATATCATTGGAAAGCGTAGATATAGCATAATACGAATCAAAAATAATTTGTGTCGTATGTAAATTAGGTCATTCAAATCGAATAAAAACTCTAGCTTTTATCACATACACAAGTTAATTTTAACGTTTTCACTAAGTCAAAGGCAATAACTCATAAACCGACGACTGGAATAACTCCAATTATGAAAGGATCCCAGTCTAATTAAAATCAGACCCTAATTTCGTATCCGAGATAGTATCACGATAATTATACATACCAAGCTTCATTCAAATCGGATAAAAACAGACAAACGAAACACGAAAAGTTACAATGGAATTTGGCAGAATATTTTCAAATTTTAAAACGAGGAATTATGATTCAAATACATAGTGTCATATATCATTGGAAAGCGTAGATATAGCATAATACGAATCAAAAATAAATTGTGTCGTATGTAAATTAGGTCATTCAAATCGATTAATTTTAACGTTTTCACTAAGTCAAAGGCAATAACTCATAAACCGACGACTGGAATAGCTCCAATTATGAAAGGATCCGAGATAGTATCACGATAATTATACATACCAAGCTTCATTCAAATCGGATAAAAACTCTAGTCGCTATTGCGTGTACAAGAAATTGTTGAAGGACGAACGGACCGACGGATGGACTGGGGTAACGGCAATATACGTCCATATTTTCATGTGGGTGTATATAAAGGCAGATAAAATGGAATCAGAAATACCAGCAGACAGACTTAATAAAAGAGGTGCAGAACTACAAGCAGTCATACCAAATAAAAGGGGCGCACAGCTATCAGAATACAAGCAGGTTAACTAAAAGGGACGCGGGAATACCAGCAGACAGACAAACGAAAAACGAACAGTTACAATGGAATTTGGCAGAATATTTTCAAATTTTAAAACGCGGAAGTATGATTCAAATACATAGTGTCATATATCATTGGAAAGCGTAGATATAGCATAATACGAATCAAAAATAATTTGTGTCGTATGTAAATTAGGTCATTCAAATCGAATAAAAACTCTAGCTTTTATATCATACACAAATTAATTTTAACGTTTTCACTAAGTCAAAGGCAATAACTCATAAACCGACGACTGGAATAGCTCCAATTATGAAAGGATCCGAGATAGTATCACGATAATTATACATACCAAGCTTCATTCAAATCGGATAAAAACTCTAGTCGCTATTGCGTGTACAAGAAATTGTTGAAGGACGAACGGACCGACGGGTGGACTGGGGTGACGGCAATATACGTCCATATTTTCATGTGGGTGTATATAAAGGCAGATAAAATGGAATCAGAAATACCAGCAGACAGACTAAATAAAAGAGGTGCAGAACTACAAGCAGTCATACCAAATAAAAGGGGCGCACAGCTACCAGAATACAAGCAGGTTAACTAAAAGGGACGCGGGAATACCAGCAGACAGACAAACGAAACACGAACAGTTACAATGGAATTTGGCAGAATATTTCAAATTCTAGAACGCGGAATTATGATTCAAATACATAGTTTCATATATCATTGGAAAGAGTAGATCAAGCATAGTAACACCGAAACAAAATTTATGACGTATGTAAATTAGGTCACGTGACAGAGCTGTTTAAAGTTAAAAAATGCAATTTTCTGACGGCCATAAAACCGGAAGTAAACATTGGGCATCTAAAATGCTCATGCCATTGGATAAATCTCGTCAAGGGTAACAACTTTTGTTTAAGTCTCAAGGTCACTCTAGGTCAAGGTCACAAGATATGAGCCTAAAAAGTTTTGACTATTTCCGAAAATTCTAAACCGGAAATAAAAAAAATTCTGAATCGAAATTCAAAAATCGGCTTCCCATGTTTTGTTAGCAATCGACTGTAGATTCCATAGACATCATTTTTATTCAAATCGAATGATTCCCTGATTCTGAATTTCGATTTAAAGTAAAATCAGTCATTTCAAGATGGCGACTGATATGAAATATCTGGGTCAGATTTTTTCATTTCATATTTAGTCAATGGTTATTTATAGCACATCTCAAAAAGATTTTTTTGAATATCTTAATTATTCCGGAAGTTGAAATTTCAACTTTACAAGCGAATGCCGTCAAAACCGGAAGTGATATACAAATTTTGAAAATACCATTTAGTTAGAAATCAAAATGTTTATACACCTGTAAGTTTTCAAATAGATCGAAATAAAATTGCAAAAGTTAAAAAAACGGTTAAAAAAGTGCTCCAAAAAGTCAGCAGAGAATGTCTTAAAGTGCATTTATGTTGAAAGCTATTATGTAGACATTAGAATAATGAAATAAACAAAAAATGTTTTATCAAAATCGGTTCAAAAACAGAGGTAAAAAAGGTAAAAAACATAAAATGGGTTTTTCTGTCATATGTCATTTCCGGTTAGACAAAAAAACGCCATTTTACACTTAAGCAACACCGAGCAGTTAGTTATTGTAGGAAAACATGTGAGATAATGTGTGGCATGCTCCCTTCATACCGAATTAGCGTGACCAGAAGTAGACAAAAAAAAAAACTAGAACCGTGATAACGGTACTGAGCAGTGCGCAATTTAAACATCCTTGAACGGTTGCATTTTAGTCCTGCATATAAATAAGGTCATGTGACAGAGCTGTTTATGGTTAAAAATCTGAATTTTCAATCGGCTATTAAACCGGAAGTAAACATCGAAAAACACAAAGTAAAACAGCATTTGATAGATTTTATCGAGGGCAATAGCTTTGGTTCAGATCAAAAGGTCACGAGTTTTGAGCTTTGAAAGTGATTGCTATTGCTGAATTTCTTTAACCGGAAATAGAAAAACTTTTAATCGTAATTAAGAAATCGGCTGTCACAATTCTGTTAGTAATTACTGAAGATGCCATAGACATCAACATAGTGTAAATCGGATGATATCCTGATCACTTATATCGATTTAAAGAAAAGTTGGTCATTTCAAGATGGTGGTCTACTAGTTACTTCCGGGTCCAATTTTATCCTTTTTTTTCTATGAATGTTATGTCATTTTATATCTTCAAAAGAATGTGTCGACTCTCTTTAAAAATCCACAATTTAGGAACCACGTGTTTTTTCGCGCCAAAAAAGCCACGCAGTTACTTTAGAACAATGAACAAAATTTCCAAATTATAAAAAAAGCAAACTGATTAAAATATCTACTATTAAATATCAAGTGGAGATAAAGCATAATAAGAAAAGACGATTTTTTGTGACGTACGTGAATTAGGTTCAAACTGACAATTTTTTATTTGGCTATAAAACAAGAATTAAATATTGGACAACAAAAATGAAAACACCATTGGATAGATCTCATTTCGAGCAATAACTTTTGTTCGGATCATAAGGTCAACAAATGGCAAGGTCACAAGTTATGAGCTTTTATGAGCTTTAAAAGTGTTACAATAATTGCTGAATATCTTATACCGGAAATAGACAAACACCATAATCGAAATTAGCAATTCAGCTGCCCTCATTTTGTTGGCAATAGATTGAAAATGCCATAAACATCAAAATTATATAAATCGGATGTCGATTTAAAGAAAACATGTTCATTTCAAGATGGTGGCCAGCGTGTTACTTCCGGTTACGATTTTGTGATATTTTTTTCTTTGTTAGTCATGTTCTTTCATATATTAAGAAGAAATTGTTACCTATCTTATGAAATCCGTAATCAATTAACACGTTTTCTTTTCCCGCCAAAAAAAAAAAACACTCAGAGTTACTATAGAACAAAGAACAAAATTCCAAATAGCAATTTTATTCAAAATATCTAGTTTTATATATCACTGGAAAGAGAAGATAAAGTGTAATAAGAAAAGAAGATATTTTGTGACGTGAAGTCACGTGACAGAGCTGTTCAAAGTTCAAACTAACAATTTTTAAATGACAATAAAACCGGAAGTAAATATTGGACAACAAAAATGAATACACCGTTGAGTAGTTCTCATCATGGGCAATAACTTTTGTTCAGGTCATAAGGTCACCAAAATCCAAGGTAACGTGTAATGAGCTTTGAAAATTTTTGTCATTTCTGAATATCTTTTACCGGAAGTAGGCAAACATCATTATCGAAATTAGCAAATTGGCTGTCATCATTTTGTTGGCCATAGATTGAAAATGCCTTAGACATCAATATTATACAAATCGGATGATACTCTGTTCACTTCTCTCGATTTACAGAAAACATTTTCATTTCAAGATGGTGGCCAGCGGTTACTTCCGGTTACGATTTTGTCATATTTTTTTCTTTGTTAGTCATGTTCTTCCATATCTTAAGAAGAAATTGTTACCTATCTTATGAAATCCGTAATTCAGATAACACGTGTTTTTTTCCCGCCAAAAAAAACACGCAGAGTTTCTATAGAACAAAGAACAAAATTCGAAAAAGCAATTTTGATCGAAATATCTAGTGTTATACATTTTTGGAAACAGGAGATAAAGCGTGATAATAATAAAAGATAATTTGTGACGTACATGAATTAGGTCACGTGACAGAGCTGTTTAAAGTCAAAACTCGACATTTTCAAATGGCTATAAAACCGGAAGTAGACATCGGACAACAAAAATGAATACATCAGTTGATAGATCTCATCAAGGGCAATGACTTTTGTTCAGGTCACAAGGTCACTCAAGGTCAAGGTCACAAGATATGAGCCTTAAAAGTTTTGACTATTTCCGAAAATTTTAAACCGGAAATAAAAAAAAATCTGAATCGAAATTCAAAAATCGGCTTCCCATGTTTTGTTAGCAATCGACTGTAGATTCCATAGACATCATTTTTATTCAAATCGAATGATTCCCTGATTCTGAATATCGATTTAAAGAAGAATCAGTCATTTCAAGATGGCGACTGATATGAAATATCTGGGTCAGATTTTTTCATTCCATATTTAGACAATGGTTATTTCTAGCACATTGCAAAACGATTTTTTAGAATATTTTAATTATTCCGGAAGTTGAAATTTCAACTTTACAAGCGAATGGCGTCAAAACCGGAAGTGATAACAAAATTTTGAAAATACCATTTTGTTAGAAATCAAAATGTTTATACACCTGTAAGTTTTCAAATTGATCGAAATAAAATTGCAAAAGTTAAAAAAACGGTTAAAAAAGTGCTCCAAAAAGTCAGCAGAGAATGTCTAAAAGTGCATTTATGTTGAAAGCTATTATGTAGACATTAGAATAATGAAATAAACAAAAAAAGTTTTATCAAAATCGGTTCAAAAACAGAGGTAAAAATGGTAAGAGACATAAAATGGGTTTTTCTGTCATATGTCATTTCCGGTTAGACAAAAAAAACGCCATTTTACATTTAAGCAACACCGAGCAGTTAGTGATTGTAGGAAAACATGTGAGATAATGTGTGGCATGCTCCCTTCATACCGAATTAGCGTGACCAGAAGTAGACAAAAAAAAAAAAAAAAAAAAAAAGTCATTATGAAAACAAAGCAGTGCGTTCGCTAGAACGCACTGCAACTAGAACTGTACAGTTAACAGTACTGGTGCAGGGCGGGTTACGACATACAGTTACGACGGTGCGGCAATATTCGATTGCGCATGCACTGTACTGACAATTCAATGCGCGAGATCAACGGGGTAATGCAATTGAGACTATGATTATAGACATAGCCTACATACCACGGTTAAAAATATTTCAACAAGAAAAAATAAAGTTGGCAATGCACATGTGCACTGCACAAATACTCTATTTCCATGAAATCCCGAATCAGTCTATACGTATGCAGACCAAGTTTCATGCAATTCGGTTGAGAAATAAGAAAGTTGTTACTGCGCATGCTTACTACACAAATGTATTATGTCCATGAAATTTCAATTCTGATTATACACAAACATGCTAATTTTGAAGAAATTCTGATAAGAAATAAGTAAGTTGGCGATGCGCATGCGCACTACATAAATTTAATATGTCCATGATATTTCGAATCTTATTATACACATGCATGTCAATTTTGAATGAATTTGGTTCAGAAATAAGAAAGTTAGCAATGCGCATGCGCAAAACACAAATTCAATATCTCCATCATATTTCGAATCGGAATATACTTATGCATACCAAGTTTCATGAAATTCGGATAAGAAATAACAAAGTTGGCGACGCGCATGCGCATTTCACAAATTCAAAATGTCCATGATATTTCTAATTTAATTATACACATACATACCGATTTTGAAGAAATTTGGATAAGAAATAAGGAAGTTGATATTGCGCATGCGCAGAACTTAAGTTAACATTTCCCCTTAGTTTTGAATCCGATTATACATGTACATACCAAATTTCGTAAAAATCGGATAACAAACAAAAAAGTTAGCATTGCGCATGCGCACATCACACATTTTGTATTTTTCTTTAAATCACTATTCGAACATGAAGGTATGTGCAAATTTTGAAGAAAATCGGTTCATAAATAAGAAAGTGGGTCAATTAAGCAGTGGGCGTGCCTACAGGGTGCTTCAGTAAGTTAAATTTTCAGCATGCCGTAGTTTAGTCCATCCTAGACATCCCTTTAATGCGTAATCTAACAAAAATCGAGGTAGAGCCCCTTTAACTTGAACATGTCAAACTTACTGACTCTATTAATAGTGACACTGTTTATACAGTCTATTAACTGACATACCTATTATTGCCCTATGGTAAAGTATGGGATATGGAAATATGCAAGTTACATAGAAGTGTTGCATATTTTTGGAAACCTGAGGAACTCAGCATTACGGATCCGAAAAAAATATTGCTTCATCTATATTAGGGCCCTCGTAAAAACGCTCAAAAGATGCAAACTCACCTTTGAATCACACCTCTAAAACAGAAAGCACGTGTCGGACATGAAAAATGAATACATCATGTTAAAGCCCTCATAAATAGTTTTAAGATCTGTAAATATCAACTTGATCTGAGGTCAAGTTTTTGAGATAGAAGCCTTCAAAGTTTCAACAAAATCACAACATTTTGTTAAATTGAATTCTGACATCGCCAAATCTGATATTATTTGAAACCCTTTAAAGAGTACACTTAAGATCAGCAAACATTGGGGTGTTATTCCAATTAGGTTTTGCGTTACAGCACTGGCAATATTCAAAATAAGCCATGTTTAGAGCACTATAAAATAGGTTTAAGTGGTCTGACCCCAAAGGTCAAAAAGTCATCAGAAGGTCAAGATCAAAGGGTATCATGGTGTGAAATATGGAGGTCATCAAAGGTCAAGGCCATGTGATACAAGCCTCTAAACTTTGTAAAAAAAACATTTCGTTATATACAGAAGGCAAAATCGAAAATCGAAATTCGGCTTCCCGTCAATTGTAGAGAAATTATGAATGCTTCGTTTGACATCAAATTTGTAAAAGTCGAATTACAAATGGATTCAGAATAGGAATTTTTGCAAAATGACCAAAACCAATATGGCGGCCAAATTATAACTTTCGATAAATATTTTTTTGATTATATTAGTGTGTAATATAGAGCGCAGCTCTCTCGGCGGCGAAGCCGTCGAGGGCGAAGCTCTCTTAACGACTAGGCATGTAATCAAGCGCGAGACAATATTCTTCCAGCTAGGGGTCTTTCAAAAACCGTGAGTCAAAAAAAAATGGCCGCCAAAAAAAGACTATAACGAGGAAAATCCGCCATTTTGTTCAGTTACGCGGTGAATTTTGTTATCGAAATAAAAATAGTTTAAGTCCGATTTGACATTGTCCATGATTGATTTAATTCAAATCAAATATATTGGTATCGACATCAAGTTCCATTAATTTCTTTGATGACAAACGCCTTTTTTTAGGTTGTACCTGCGCATGCGCTAGCCACTTCCGTTAAAATGTAAACAAAAGTCGAGATCTCGTCTGCATGAGATGCGTCGAATGCTTCCGTTAAATTATCGATTGATGCTTACATTCATTTTGCAAGCTATATTCGCTTAAATCTTCGAGAATTTAGCGTGAATTTATTTTTTAAAGGTTAACTTAGCGAAACATGCTGAAGAAAAAGATAGTTTCGACCCGTCAATCAAAGTATGACGTTGTTATGATGATGACGCGTGATCAATCTGACGTCACGTTGCCATTTTGTCAATGAAAACAATGAATGAGTGGTAGTTGGTAGAACTAGAAGGTTTCTCTTTTTTGTGGATTAGTGAAATTGGGTTGCAGTGAAGTACGTGAGAAATCTGAAATGCCGACCTGATATTTAGAAGCATTTTTCTGATCCGTTTTCACATACTTTTCACAACTACTGAATGACTGAATGAAGTATTACTGATGAATTTCAATAACAAACTTGTGGTACAACCGACAAAATAACGTCATTGAAATGGACTGGAGGAGTGTAGTGTAGATCTTGAAATCAATGAACACGAATACGAAGGTTTGCAGGTGGGTGTATTTTATGTATATATTTGTAAATGGCCATCGATTCTTGGGCTTGAACTAACAAAATCCTTGATATGATAAGAAGTCATGGCTTGAGTCTTTACCTTGAACCTGTAGAGTGTGGTCAACGTCATCGTGTACAAACAAAACAAGAACCATTCTGCTTGGGCCTGAAAAAGGTTGTATGCGTTTAAAAAAAATATGTCTACTTTCGGATCTAGTGTCTGCAGGCCAGATATGTCTACTGCAGTTAGTTAGTGACTAGTTACACCGAACGAGGCCAAGAATTTTGTAAAGACCGAGTACTAGAAGAAGAAGGCATGTGGATAGTTGAGTTTAATAAGGAGGACTAATTAACCAAGCCCAATCGGCCAATCAAGACTGTTCTATGGTCCAAACAATATGTTCTCATATACATTTATCAACTCAATTTAAATTTATCTTTTCAGGGATGTTACCAGTTAGGCTAGGCCTTAATTTTCAGAAGACGTCGTGCAGCGTTATATCTTAAGACTAAGACTAACAGTGAACAGAAACAACAACAACAACAACAATTCACTTACAATCTTACAATCGTTAGAAAACATTAAATATGAATGATGAACAGTGAATATTCATCTTAGTGACTGCATGTTATCGTCCTCTGAAATCGATGACGTTCCTAATAAATAAAAATGTATTCAAACAGAAAATAAAATTCAAATTCATTTTCCGCTTTATTTTCGGGACCCTCTTCCTCTCCTATGCAGCTATCCGTTTCCCATACTAAACATAGAAGTCTGTTTCTTAACCCTGGGACGCTCAATCCCCAACTACAATCTTCCTGCTGCCATGCAAGGAGCGGGTTAGATTTGTTTGTAGTGTAAAAAGTGTAATACCTATTGACTGTCAAACAGAATTGAAATTAAGGCTAAAATAAACCAACTACAGTGTTTGGTATGGTCTAGCTAAAGAACATTACTTTGTGGCCAAGCACTTGTTAGGTGATAGGGGGTGATTACAGACACCGAAAAGACTCTGAAATAGTGGCTGTTACCTTGTGGGGAATTCAAACCCAGGGCACCTTAGTGTCTAGCAGACGACAATCGACTACCAACTGAGCTATTCCATGTGTTTGTGGGGAGTACGTCATTCTACAAACCTATTGTCAATACTTTAATAGAGAAGCAAACATAATATATTCTAACGTAGGACATCAGAAAATGAAAGCTTAGCTTTATCAATGGCATCAAACTGTTGTATTTTTCCACTTTTAAAAAAACAAAACAAAAAACGCTAAATCAAACCCCTTTTTATCTCCAAAATACTCCTATCTAGAGTAAAACTATATATATATAAGGCTAAGAGTCTAAGAGACAAGGATCCCGGATCAAAAGCTGCGCTCTAATTCAAGGCAATGTCTTTTTCATATTAACACTAACATTATGCATACCTTGTTTTCATCATAACTCAGTTTTACCGGAAGTGAAGTAACCGGAAGTGATATCATTAAAACCGGAAGTGAAGTAAAAAATTTGAGTGTGCAGAATTATTTGCACCCGCCGGCGTTCTACTTCATAGAAATTTCAAAGTGATCCGTTGAAAACAATGAAAATATCATATTTCGATAAATAACGGCAAGAAAAAGTATCGAACGAATTTCATATAATCGAATATTTTCAAGTCCTACTGTTTGTCCTTTAGCAAGAGAAATACGATGAAGAAAATTCGGGCAAAATCGGTCCATAAATACTTTATCTAGAGTCCATTTTATGTTTGTTGCTCATGTCGCTTCATGTTGCGCAGAATAATTTCGTTTTACATTCATATTAAAATTAGCCACAAGTCACAAAACGTCATGAGGTCTGTTTTTCTGTACATTGTTCCATTACTGAGAAATAGGTGCACGGTTGGACGAAAAAAAAAATAATCAATACGAAAACAAAGCAGGGCGTACGAAGCACTGCTTTGTTTTCATAATGACTTTTTTTTGCAGGGCGTACGAAGTACGCCCTGCAAAAAAAAGTCATTATGAAAACAAAGCAGTGCGTTCGCTAGAACGCACTGCAATTACTCATTTCAAGATGGCGGCTGATATAAAATATCTGGGTCAGATATTACCATTTCATATTTAAGCAATGGTTATTTCTGGCACATTACAAAAATATTTTTTCGAGTATCTTTATTATTCCGTAAGTTGAAATTTCAACTTTACAAGCGAATGACGTCAAAACCGGAAGTGACATAAACATTTTGAAAATACCATTTCGTTAGAAATCGAAATGTTTATACATCTGTAAGTTTTCAAATGGATCGAAATAAAATTGCAAAAGTTAAAAAAACGGTTAAAAAAAAGTGCTCCAAAAAGTCAGCAACGAATGTCTAAAAGTGTGTTATGTTCAAAGCTATTATGTAGACATTAGTATAATGAAATAAACAAAAAAAGTTCCATCAAAATCGGTTGAAAAACAGAGGAAAAATGGTAAAAAAACATAATATGGGTTTTTCTGTCATATGTCATTTCCGGTTAGACAAAAAACCGTCATTTTACATTCACGCAACACCGAGCAGTCAGTTATCGTAGGAAAACATGCGAGATAATGTGTGGCATGCTCCCTTCATACCGAATTAGCGTGACCAGAAGTAGAAAAAAAAAAAAAAAAAAGTCATTATGAAAAAAAAGCTGTGCGTTTGCTAGAACGCCACTGCAAAAAAATCAAAGTAACTTGAATAATAACGTCCCCGCTTTGCTGTTTTAACATCAGTAGTAGGTAGGTATCCAATATGGCGGCCATTCTGACGTTGTCCATCTCTCTCTATAAAGGGCTCTGTTATTGTTCATACTGCAGCGCCATCTAGCGACGTCTTCTTGATGGTTGTTATGATAAATCTAAGAATGTAATCCCGTGTTTCGTATTTCTAAGACCGTATTACTTCATTTAATTATAGAAATATAATGTAACATTAGGGTTGCATTTTAATCCAATTAAACTTCTTGATTGCACGAAATAAACAGAGACAATAGATTTAGCATAGTTTTGTATCCGAGAGTTAGACGATCATCGGTACAAGTATGATATTACATGGTTAGATGAATGAAGGTTAGACGAATGCACGGAATGAACGAAGTTAGATTTGTGGGCCTAATCAGCCGCCATACGCTATTGCCCAAAACAACAATTTTCAAAACAGCAACCCAAACTTAAGTAAAAAAAATAAGCCCGCTAGTGCTACCATTTTTTTGCCTACGGGCCAAAGAGTCCTTAATCCGCCAATGTACAGAATTGGTTTTCAAGTACAACGGGGCTTTTAGAGAATTTAGCTTATGGTCAAAGGGGGATAATTTTGATTTCTGTGTGGTCTGTTGAATTATGACTTCCAATTGCATCAAGGGGTATAAAGACTTGAATATGAAAGTTCTCAGTCATACTTGATGCCAACAAATAAAATAAATAAAATTGTAAAATTATATGAACAGATGTCTCCGCACTCAAATACCAACAATCATCCCTGGAGAGACGCCCAGCATCGCTTACTTTTTGGCCCATATTTTTTCATAATTTCATCAAAATTGGGTTTTTGGTCATCTTCAATGGATCATTTCCTGAATTTGAAAGTCGAATTGCCGAGCTTTGGTATGAGGTAATGTTGGAACCATGGGCCGACCCACTTCTAGGGACGCTCTGCAGCACCTGGTCTTGCTGTATTCAATGTCTCAATCCAGTGAGCTTCACTAAATTGTCGGAATTTGATAGTTTCATCATCCGAAAATCAATTTTTATGCTTTCAATTGGGATCAAGGTGAGATGGTCTATTGAATGGTCCTTGTGGCGTTGTTAATGCGTAAGACTATCAGGACCACAAAGTTAACACATTAGAACAGCGTTCACATGTAGTTTATTTAAACCAGAATATCATAAAATCATAAAACCATAATATGTGGACAATGGATAGTAAATACGATAGGTAATACGATTAACTGAAAAGATACAAAATTACAATAATAAGTAACTATTCATACATAATTTGGACTAGAGAGAAACTCTTTAATTAATACGGAATGTAAACAAAGCTATTCGAGGAATTATACTTTCACTTTCCATATAAGGTAATCGACAGTGCGCGCTAATCATGCGTGACGGCACATTGACGATAGAAAGATTTCGGACCTAAACTTTACTTAACTATTACAGGACAATTACAAAATGACAGGGGGGTTAGGACCGCTAGAAATGATCTATGATATACATTAAATAAGATAACACAAAAACATACCAAATTGTCAACCACTAATCTCCACAAATAACAGAAATAAGCTAGAACGGTAAAGACTCGACCAAAATGTCAGCCATGCTCTTCGAGAAGGAAGTTATTACGTCACGTTGGCCAGTTCGTGCTACTATCGGTTAGGGGTCGGTTCGTTTATATTAGCCTGTGCTCTACATTCCGGCCTCCTAATTGTGATAACCTAGTGGCCACAATTACAAAACCACAAAAACTTAACACAAAAATTATAAACCTAAAACCTATAATTCTTATCTAGAATTTCAACTAATAAAGTTTACCAAAAGTTTTACACTTAAGAACTTAATACAAAGTACAAATAATATATATGCGAATAATTAGTATTTTATGTGACAATTACTAATTGGAATGGTTATAAGCCTTAATCGTCGCATTCGAGTATTAAACACAACTTTGTAATAGGACGTTTAAGAGTTGCTGATTGCGTTTTAACAGTTGCGATTCGCGATAAACCACCTTTATCTGCTACGACATCTACGACACGACCTAAGGCCCATGAATTTCTAATGTTACAATCGATAACTAAAACTATATCATCGATACAAACGTTGCGTGTTGGATAAAACCACTTTTGACGCTCTTGAAGAGTTGTTAAGTAATCACTTGACCATCTCTTCCAGAAAATATCACATAAGTACTGTATTCGTCTCCATCGACGTTTAATATAACAATCCGTTTTATCTGTTACGGTAGGAGAGTATGAAGAATTGTGAAATCCATTCAATAAATGGCTTGGGGAAAGTGCGTCCAAGTCATTGGGTACTTCTGAGATCTTTGTTATAGGCCTGTTGTTTAAGATTTGTTCCACCTCACAAAATAGGGTTTGTAAACACTCGTCATCTAATCTTCCAATTTGATCTTTTTCGATCGAACATAAAACTTTACGTACTGAGCGAATTAAGCGCTCCCAAACGCCGCCGAAGTGGGAGGCTGCTGGAGGGTTGAAGTCCCACTGGATGCCCTTTTGACTGAGCTCCTTTGTTAATCTGTGCTGATTCCAATTGTTAATACAATCTTTTAACTCACGCTGAGCTCCAACTAAGTTTGTTCCATTATCGGAGCGGATGTATTTGGGTACTCCTCTTCTTGCGATAAATCGCCTTATGGCATTTATACAGGAATCTGTATCGAGAGATGAGGCAACTTCTAAATGCACGGCTCTGCTATTCATACAGGTAAATATAACACCGTAGCGTTTAATAACTGATCTTGCACGTTTTATTTCAAAAGGACCGAAATAATCGACACCTGTTCGGTTAAAGGGTGCTTCACCTGAAATAACTCTTTCGACCGGAAGATCTGACATTTTTTGATGCATTCTTTTGGCAGAATATTTCCGACATCTAACACATTTCGAAATCACGGATTTAATTAAATTACTTGCACCTAAAATCCAATAGTTCTTTCGTATAAAAGAAAGTGTAGCGTTTTTTCCTAGATGTCCTACATGAGAATGAGCATCTCTAATTATTAATACAGAAACTGGAGATAATTTAGGTAAAATGATTTGATGTTTTGAGTCAAGACACATGTCTGCACGGCTTAAGCGTCCGCCTACACGCAATACTCCTGAATCAACAAATGGGTCTAACTTTTTCACACCACTGGATTTTAAAACTTTAATGTTATTTTCTTCCGTTTTATTCTCACAAATTTTAACCACATCACCTAAATATTTTAATTGTTCATGTTTAACAACAAATAGTTTTGACTTTTCAATTTCTTCTGTTGTAGCTGCAATATCATCTTGGTCGACATTGCGAACTTTATTTCTTAATTGTCTGAAAACTAATCTAAGTAAAGTTACTGCACGAATCAAACGCGTCCAGCTTGAAAAATAATTAACGAGTTTATCCACTGGATCTTCCAAAATATTCACAGCCTGTACTAAATTAACAGATCGTTTTACTTCTGGGTCATCATTTATATCTGGTAATTCGTCTAAAACTGATATACTAGGCCAATGTTCTTCAGTTTTATATAAAAATGCGGGTCCTTTAAACCAACGATTATTCTGAACTAAATCTTTAACGGAAAGTCCACGAGAAGCCTCATCGGCAGGATTCTCTTTTGTGTTCACATAATTCCACTGATTTACATTCGAATTTTCTCGAATAGTTGATACGCGATTTGCAACGAATGTTCTATATCTAGCTTCATCGTTTCTTATGTAATTCAACACTGTTGTACTATCGGTCCAAAAATGAACAGAATCAATTTGGCACTTTAAATTATCAATTATCACTTTATTAAGTCTGACAGCTATAGAAGCAGCAGTAAGCTCCAATCGGGGTATTGTTACCTTCTTTAAAGGTGCTACGCGAGACTTACCAAGGATTAATGCACATGATATCATACCACAATCGTCTACGAGTCTTATGTAGCTCGCAACACCGTAACCAACTTCACTTGCATCAGTGAAATGATGAAGTTGAGTTTGAATAACTGTTCCAAATACTTCAGGTTTAATACACCTCGACAAATTAAGATTTTCTAAAAGCGGTAATTCATCCAAAAACTTTGACCATTTTATTGCGTCCTTATTATCGATCTTTTCGTCCCAAGATAATCCGGTTTGGCATAATTCCTGTAAAAGTCTTTTTGCAGGGAGTAAGGCAGGAGCTGCAAGACCTAAAGGATCGTAAACGGCACTTACGACACTCAGAATACCTCTTCGCGTAAAAGGCTTATTTGCAATATTAAGTTTAAATGTTATCGTGTCAGAAGAAACGTCCCAAGTAATACCTAGAGCACGTTCGATTACTGGATCTTCTGCACCTAAGACAGGATTCTTACAGTTTGCACGTTCCGTGGCAGGAATAGAACTATTAACGACTTCACTATTGCTTATCCACTTGTGTAAATGAAAGCCACCTGATTTACACAATGGTACTAGATCTTTAACTAAGTTCACAGCATCTGATTCATTATCTAATGAATGTAAACAATCGTCCACATAAAAGTCATTAATTAACGTATTAATTACCTCGTCAGGATATTCACCGACATTATCACGAGCTATTTGTTGTAATGCGAAATTTGCACACGAGGGCGAAGATACTGCCCCAAATAAATGCGCAGTCATTTGATATTGTTTAGGTTCTAAACTTAAGTCACCGTTGGGCCACCATAGAAAGCGTAAGCTGCAACGATCTTCGGTAGGAACGCGAACTTGATGAAACATACTTTCAAGATCCGACATAATAGCAATACGTCCTAACCGGAACCTCATCAAAACACCTAAAAGGCTATTAGCAAGATCGGGTCCAGGGGCCTTATTCTCAAAAACTTAACTTACAATGATTTTAGTGTTTCAGGCTTCTGATTGGTCAATCACTAAAATCGATTTTAAATTCAGTTGTATCATCCAATCAGATTACTGTATTTCTTAAAATTGTGATTTTATCCAGCCTAAGTTTTCGAGAATAAGGCCCCAGATAACAAAACATCGTTTAAAGATACACCTTGGCATTTTGCCGAACAATCAAACACAATTCGCAATTTTTGCTTACGTTTGTGGTATACGCCATGATGTACTACGAACCACAACTTATCACGATCGACACCGATTTCCGATTCTGGAACTAATTCGGCATAATTTTTAGACAAAATCGAATTCATAAATTCGACATAATCATTATAAAACTTTTCGTTTCTCGATAATTTGCGCTTAAGGCTTTCTAACCTATCCTTAGCCATATTATAATTCTTAGGCAATACAATATTATCATTCTTAAAAGGTAAATTAATTTGATAATGCATATTATCATCCTTAACTATAGAACTTTGAACTTTATTTAAGAATAAATTATCTAATATAGAATTTTCCATACGATCGACATGATCGGGGAAATCAAAATCTAAGCCATGTCTTACATACCTATCTAAAATTGACAGGTGCTCAATTTCCTGAACAGATTTAATATCTAAGCGATTAACTGTAGTAATATTACTATACAAAGTTGGACCTTCTCTAATAACATTCCATAATATCCAGCCTAGTGCTGTTCTGGTAGCATGTGGGGTACCACGAGGGCCTACTCTAATATCAAATGGGGTATATGCATCAGCTACATTGCTACCTATAATTAAACCTATATCACAATTGACTTCTGGTATATTAATATCAGATAAATGCGAATACTGAATAACATCGCCTGTGGTTGGAATATGATCTGACGTCACAGGTATCTTATCTATACTATAACACTTAGGCAAAGTAACTGAATCCTTAAGATTATAACTAAATACTTGTACATTTTCGACAACCGATGCGTTTATGGATGAGGTACTATTCATTGTTTCTAATAACAACTTACTACTTTTACCTTTGATATTAAGTTGTGACAAAAGACTTTTAGTAATAAAACATACTGAGCTACCGACATCCAAAAATGCATAAGTATCGATAGTTTTACAACCTGAAACTACTTTAGTTGGAATTATTGGCATAGTACAAAAATTAGAATCGCAGTCTCCGGCCTCCATAGAGGCACAAGCCGAGGACTTGACCTTACTAACATTTGAGCTTAAAGTATCAGAAGTAACATCTGAATCTGTAGTTTCATTTTCTACAAACTTGTCAACTCTATTACCATTATTGGCTACAGGTTTTGCATAAGAGTCATTGTGTAATAAAGTAGGGTGCTGTAATTGACAAATAGAACAAGATAATTTGTTCCAACATTTAGCCTTTTGATGACCAAACTTAAGACATCCAAAGCACAATTTCTCTTTTGCAATAAACTGAGCTATTTCATCCTTAGACAATTTAGCTAATTTTCTACAATCACCTACAAAATGATTATAATTACAAAATTTACATCTTAAAAAGGGTTTGTCTGGTGTACCAGAATCTTTTACATTTGTACTAAAAGTTTTACCTACTACAGGTTTTGGTTTAAAGTGATTACTAGTGCTAGAACTAGTTGATATAGAATTTTCGGCATTTGCTATTGCCTCTCGACCGTAGATAGGATCGTTCAATTTACGAGCTTCATTTTGCACAAAGTCAACAAAATGCTTAAAACAAATATCTTCCCTTTTCTGAATTTCAAGTGCTCGGTTTCTCCACCTATCGTGCATATAATTAGGCAATTTACTAACTAAAATCTGAATATTATTAGTATAATTAAGAGTTTTCATTGAATCAATAGTTTTAACAGCATATAAACATTCTGCTAAGAATATACCAAATTTATCTAATAAAGCATGATTATCTGCCTTTATTTTCTTAAAATCTAATGCGCGTCTGATATAAGTTGAGGCAATTCTATCAGAGTTTCCATATCTATGACGTAAGTCTTTCATGGCTTCGTCAAAACCTTTTTCACCACCAATGTTTGAATAACAACAAACAACATCATGGGGCTGACCATAAGTATAAGTTTCTAAATAGTTTAACTTTTCTTCACTAGAACTGCAATGAACAAAGACCTGAGATTCTATCTGTCTCATGAACTTAAGAAAGTCTGAGGGATCACCTCCAAATTTCTTTATTTCTACCTTAGGTTTTCTTAACGATTGAATTAAATCTTTATTAAATATTAAATCAGAAGGAATATTTTCTGTATGGGCAGGGGGAACTCTATTAGTTATAACCTGAGACACAACACTACCGTGCTCACTCATTGCCTTTTGAACAGCTTTCGATTTGGCTTCTGCTATCGCCACTTCTGACTCCAAGTTAAGTTTGTCTTCTCTGAGTTTCATCTGTAATTTTTCTATCTCAAAGTTTTGCTTCTTTTCAAGATATCTTCGTTTTTCTTGAAGAACAGCTACATCTTCTTCTCTCTTCAATAATAGTGCAGGTAAATGAGAAGCATTACTAATTTGGGATATACTGTCATTGGGTTGTAAGATTGATTGCATGTAATCTTGGGGAGGGATTGGGTTAGGTTTATTAAGCTTTAACCATTCATCTGTATATCTACGAAATTGATTTATTTCTAATTCAAAGTCTTTATTTTCACCAGTCAGATATACATCTCTTTCAGAATCAGTAAGAACATCTTGGTACTTGTTATGAACAATATGATATTCTTCTAAAATGTTTAACCAGGATTTGTATGAATCCATAACTGGATGATAATCACTTGATGTTATCATGATATACTGCAACTCTTTCATTTTACTACTAATGTCATTTACCAGCAGTTTTCTACGTAAATTCAAACTATCAACAAGGAACTTTTCCTTAGAAGTATTACTTCTAGACTGAACATTAGATTCAGTGTTTTCACCAATATTTGTCTGGATATTCAAACTGTCATGTTCATCTAAATTTTCACCATAATTTTGACCATTAGAACCATAATTTTCACCATTTTGACCAGTATTATTTTCATTGTCATCTAAACCATAAAGACCATAACTTGCTCCGTCTTCGGAACCATGGACTGACATATCTTCACCGTTCTGACTCATAACTAATGTTGAATTTGTTAATATTATGTGGCGTTGTTAATGCGTAAGACTATCAGGACCACAAAGTTAACACATTAGAACAGCGTTCACATGTAGTTTATTTAAACCAGAATATCATAAAATCATAAAACCATAATATGTGGACAATGGATAGTAAATACGATAGGTAATACGATTAACTGAAAAGATACAAAATTACAATAATAAGTAACTATTCATACATAATTTGGACTAGAGAGAAACTCTTTAATTAATACGGAATGTAAACAAAGCTATTCGAGGAATTATACTTTCACTTTCCATATAAGGTAATCGACAGTGCGCGCTAATCATGCGTGACGGCACATTGACGATAGAAAGATTTCGGACCTAAACTTTACTTAACTATTACAGGACAATTACAAAATGACAGGGGGGTTAGGACCGCTAGAAATGATCTATGATATACATTAAATAAGATAACACAAAAACATACCAAATTGTCAACCACTAATCTCCACAAATAACAAAAATAAGCTAGAACGGTAAAGACTCGACCAAAATGTCAGCCATGCTCTTCGAGAAGGAAGTTATTACGTCACGTTGGCCAGTTCGTGCTACTATCGGTTAGGGGTCGGTTCGTTTATATTAGCCTGTGCTCTACAGTCCTCGAGGTTAAATTGATTAGAAACTGGCTCGTCTTTCTTTAATTCGATATCTGGTTCAATCCCGGCATGGGTCGAGATGATACCTTCGGATTTTTCAACCCGGTTTCCCCCTGTCAGTGATGCAGGTCGGAGGGGCTGACATGGAAAAGCGTCTAGTCGTTCGGATGGGACAATAAACCGAGGCCCCGTGTGCTATTGGCTGTGCACGTTAAAGATCCCTCGACAGTTGGAAATCGAAAATAAGAGCAGGCTAATGCCGCTGTCCTGGCAAAATTTCCCTCATTGCACACTGCATGGCGTTTGCCCGTCCTCAATTAGCCCATATAGGTGCAGAAAGTAGGACGTAAAACTCCATTCATTTCATTTCATTTTAATTCGATATCTGATCTGTGAGCATAAATGCTCCTGGATCGGATATCTTTCATTAGTAAAGTTAGTTAAAGGGGACCAGTCTTCATTTTTATTGGTTGATGTGGGTCTTGGATATATTTAAGTATCCTTCAGAAGCACTAGAAATGTACGAAAATTGCATATTTCCTTCAAATATATCTTAAATTAGACATTTCTCCTTCTATTTCTATAGATGACTTTTCTATATATTGCATAGTATCGCTAATGTGTAGTAGGGCATTATAACTTTCAAATGCTAATAATTATGGACGCACATGAATTTAAAGACTCAAATTTCAATGGTGAGTTGTGATAACCAGTACTAAATTGCTGAGCTAAAAAAGTCCCTGTTTCTGAGACTTGGAAAAATCGACCCACGAAAATGAAGCCTGTGCCACTTTAAGAAGTGCAGGAGTTTGGATTTCTGGGGCTGTCTTTCCATCCGCATGTCAAGGTACTCAAAACAAAATGTCTGGGGGCCCTCGGCGTACTGAGGGTTTTGTCCGGCACTTACTAGAGGGCTGATTGTAGGGTCTTGCTCCGATTGTATCGGGCTTTGGTTCATTCCAGGCTCGATTGTGGGTGTCAGGTGTGGTTCGGCTCGCCAGTCGTATCTCGGGGGGCTTGGTGCCGTGCTCCACCGGGGACTTGGAGTCAGTTTGGGTGCGTTTCGCGCGGCTCCGGTTGGGGGTCTGAGCGACGGGGCTGGTGGGCCCTCGTTGCACGACGGACGTGACAGACATTCACTGCAGTATGCAATTAAAATAGCGTCATTACCAAAATCATCCTGCTTACCGCCCCGTATTTAGACGTTTCTTCGAACATTTGTACGAGGCTAAGCCTTGTACAATTTCTTCTTTTGGGGTCCGCATTCAACCCCTTATGTCGGCGGCTGGTATCAGCCACGACAGTATTGCAGACTTTACCTTGACCACAAGGTCCTCCACTTCATTAAAAACATAGCTTGCCAGGCAAGGTAACATACGCCAACTTCAGCAAATTTTAATATTTGAAAAAGTTGATTGCACCATCGCACTTATTTTAGCTGATATTTAGATGAATCAATTCGAATGAAAACTCTAGCCTTTAACTCATAAACCGACGACTGGAATTGCGCCATTTTAGAATTCATCCGAGATATTATCAGGATGAATACACATACCAAGTTTCATTCAAATCGGATAAAAACTCCAGCTTCTATCGCGTACACAAGTTAATTTTAACGTTTTTTCACTTAGTCAAGGGCATTAACTCATTAACTGACTACTGGAATGGCGCCATTTTCAAACTCATCCGAGATATTATCAAGATGAATACACATACCAAGTTTCATTCAAATCGGATAAAAACTCTAGCTTCTATCGCGTACACAAGTTAATTTTAACGTTTTTTCACTAAGTCAAGGGCAATAACTCATAAACTGACGACTGGAATGGCGCCATTTTTAAACTCATTTGAGATATTATCAAGATGAATACACATACCAAGTTTCATTCAAATCGGATAAAAACTCTAGCTTCTATCGCGTACACAAGTTAATTTTAACGTTTTTTTCACTAAGTCAAGGGCAATAACCCAAAAACCGCCTACTGGAATTGCGCCATTTTCGAAGTCATCCGAGATATTATCAAGATGAATACACATACCAAGTTTCATTCAAATCGGATAAAAACTCTGGTTTCTATCGCGTACACAAGAAATTGTTGACGGACGGACGGACAGGGGTGACGGCAATATACGTCCACATTTTCATGTGGGCGTATAAAAATGTATTATATTTTCTGATTCTTTGTCCGCATTACAGGCTATTAATAACATTGTCCTTTGTTGCCTTCCTAGTCATATGGATATACGGGGGAATGACAAGGCAGATGAGGAGGCTAAGGTTACTGCCTGTCTCCCCCTTTTCTTTACCTTACACCGACTTTAAGTCGGTTGCATTTATTCTTCAACAATGGGATGCTGCAGACACTAACAAACTTCATGCCATCAAGCCTCTCTTGGGAGACTGGCCCAACTCCTACTGTGCAAACAGAAGGAATGAGGTAGTTTTCTGTCGCTCTCGACTTGGTCATACTTACCTCACCAACTGTTATATTCTCAGGTCCGCCTGGCAGTGAAACACATTCTGATTGAGTGCAAACATCTCAAACCTTTGAGAAAAATCTTGATTTTAAATCTTGAATAATTTGTCATTTTTCTGTTTTAATATATATATATATATATTTTTGTTTTTAATACAACTTTGTGGTGTTATCTATTTTATGTTTGTTCTAGTTTTGTTTTGACATGTTTATTTTTATCGTGTTCTGAAGCTATATAGCCCATTGGGTGTTGATGCTCCTTAATACATTTCATTTCATTTCCTACGGGAAATGTCTTATCCAATCCTTGATTACCCAATTTTGAAATGAAATGAATTAAGGAGCACCAGCACCAAAATGGGCCATACAATCTTTATTAGATTATAACTATGGGAATACTATTCTACCTGATGAAAAAAGTAATTGTAAACTTGCCAAGAATTTTTCAGTACCAAAATAACCAATATAAGATCTGACTTAGAGTGTATTAATGATAATTTTGATTTTCAATATGATGTCTTTGACAACCTATCTAACCCATCTGTATTTAGTAATTTTAGTCCAGTAAATTATGATGTTGTAGGGACTATTATAAAAGCATCTAAACCTAAATCATGTACCTTAGACCCTATCCCAACTAATATTTTAAAAGATAATCTTTCTGACAGTATTCCTGTTATTACTGATATTGTTAATACTAGCTTTGCTACATCAACCGTCCCAGATATTTTTAAAACTGCTAATGTGACCCCTTTGATAAAGAAATCAACCCTTGATCCCAATGTTTTAAAGAACTACAGGCCTGTCTCAAATTTAAGTTTCATCTCCAAAATTCTGGAGAAGTGCATAGCTTCCCAGCTTCAGAATCATATTCAATGTAATAATTTATTTGAACCTTTCCAGAGTGCTTATAAGAAATTCCATAGTACCGAAACTGCAGTTACCCGTGTATTTAATGATATTATATGTGAAATTGATAAAAGGCAATTTGTCTTCCTGATATTATTGGATCTATCAGCTGCTTTTGACACTGTACAGAATTGAATTTAAAATCTTATTGTTAACTTTCAAATGTTTAAACGATTTAGCCCCTGTGTATCTAACTGAGCTTTCAGAAATGTACTCCCCAGGAAGAACTCTACGTAGCACCAACAAACTGCTCCTTAAACCAAAAACTGCACAACTTGCTACCTATGGGCAACGTTCATTTTCTGTCCAGGCACCTCTACTCTGGAATAATCTGCCATTTAGTTCAAGATCAATTACCTCTGTTTGTAGTTTTAAGAAGAAATTGAAAACACATCTCTTTACTTTGGACTTTTCATAGTTAAAGTTATAAAATTAATAATGTATCATAAGTTAGTTGTCTATTTGTATGTTGTTGTATTTTTTGTTGTTAATGCTATGTGTTTCTCAGTACTTTATTTTTATATTTCATGTATTTAGTTTTGTTTATGTATTAGGGCCTATATTGTACGGTGTACTTGAACACATATGTGAAAGGTGCATGATAAAAAAACGTATATTATTATTATATTATACAGCTCCAGAAAACGACACATATGACAAATTGCAACAAAACTAAAACAGTAAAACAAACATAAAATAGAAAAAACAAAATTAATATCACAAATCAAAAAAAATAAATAGAAACCACATCACAGTAAAACACCACAAAGTGGTAATAAAACCCAAAAATCAATTAAAACAAAAACGATGATGAAAGCATTTAAAACTTAAAATACAAATTGACTGCTTTCAAAAAAGCGACAATCTTCTCATACAGAAAGGATGTGCAAATAAATGGAAAAGGGATACAGCACGGTAGTGCTGGGATCTCAAAGGTTTGAGATGCCTGCACTCAATCAGAATGTGTTTCACTGTCAGGCGTACCTTCGTGTTCCTTTGAATGCCATGCTAATTTCTATTGACGTGTCTTTTATGTATACCATTATTGATAACACTGTCGGGTTAATGGCAGTCAGTAAAACTTTTAGTAGAAACCCAGATCCGAACAAACCCGACGAGGCAATGTTTACAGCTTTTAGAGATTTGACCAATTTAGCGCAAATAGCAGCAAAGACCAAACTCTATGCCGAAGTTCCTCCAGGTTTAAGGAGTGCCCCATGTTTGTCAAGTAGACGAAAAACATGTCCCTTTATATCTGAAACGCATTATTTTCTGAGTAACTTTACTAATAAACGATATCCGAGTTACGACGCACTTGTAGTAATGCTCATAGATCAGATATAAAATTGAAGAAGACAAGCCCGTTTATAATCATTTCAACCTCGATGACCATTCAATAAACGATCTCACTCTTATCGGATTTGAACGCATAGAAATTGATTCACCAGAAGATGAAACCACCAAATTCCGACAATCTAGAGAAGCCTACTGGATTGAGACATTGAATACAGCAAGACCTATAGTACTCAATATCCATCATTATGCAGGTATGGCACACTTTGTTGTCTCGTTTTATACAACCAGTAATCGAGCAAACAAGATAGTTCATGCAATACAAGAGTCTTCAAGAGCAATTACCCCATGTTTATATGGTAATTGCCTACTCAAAAAATCAGAAATTTAATGACAATCTGAACAAACTAAAAGCAATCAGTAATTAGCAGGTGGGCGAGTCTATATTTTTTCTAATTTTAGATCAGAACAGAAGAAAATCCAGAATGCTGACCCTTGATTCCAATTTCTAAATAAAGTATTTGTTCCATCTCAGGCCTGTTCATTTGGGACGCTCTGTAGCACATGGTCTTTCTGTATTCAATGTCTCAATCCAGTGAGCTTCCCAAAATTGTCGGAATTTGGTAGTTTCATCATCCGGTAAATGAAACATTGAGCATTGAAACAAGTGCGTAAATTTTTCTTAGTTTCTCATACATATTATTTGGGTCATTTTTACATGAAATTTAATATTTTACATTTGAACTTTCACGTGTTAAATGCTCCTGGATTGGATATCTTTCATTAGTAAAGTTACGTAAGAAATAATGCGTTTAATGTTTCGCATCTACCAACACGGAGCACTCCTTGAACTTGCATGTAGTTCAAAGTTACTTAGAAAATGATTTGTTTCTGATATAAAAGGACGTGTTTTATAAAATTAAAAATGATAGTGTTATCAATATTGGTATTTATATCGGGTCTCTCAATAAAAACGTCGGTTCTCGAGTAGTACCTTTAGACGAGATCCGTGAGAGTTTATCAGGATGGAAAATGTTTGATATCGGTGGTCGATGCGGTGAAGGCACAATGAACACAAATTCAAATATGTAATTTGCTCTAATATGGAATTTTTTAACATTGACATTTTTTGACTATTTTGTTCGAAGCAGTACTTGTACAATTTTTGATTGATGACTTTCATATTTTCAGGGTCCGATAAGGACATGTTGAAGTAAATCTGTGAGAATTTTGAAAGAAATTGGCTCATCAGCAGATGAGATACTTTGCGTCAAAGTTGGGGACGTTTTTTTGCGACACCCGATATATTTAGAGAAAAGGGTTGAGATAGTATAGTGGGAAGGGTGGTTGGTATAGAGAAAAGAGTCGTGATAGAGGAAAAGTTGGTGATAGTATAGTGGGAAGGGTGGAGATAGTGAGAAGGGTGATGATAGTGAGAAGGGTGGTGAAAGTGAGAAGGGTGGTGATAGTGAGAAAGTTGGTGATATTGAGAAGGGTGGTGATAGTGAGAAAGGTGGAGATAATGAAAAGAGCGGTGATAGTGAGAAGATTGGTTATGGAGTGAAAATTGGTTATAGTGTGAAGGGTGGTGATAGAGTAAAGGGTGGTGATAGTGAGAATGTTGGTGATAATGAACAGCGTGGTGATAGAGGAAAATGTGGTGATAGAGAAGGGTGGAGATAGTGAAGAGGGTGGTGATAGAGGAAAGGGTGGTGATAGTCAGAATGTTGGTGATAATGAAAAACGTGGTGATAGAGGAAAGTGATAGATTTAAAGGTGGTGATAGTGAGAAGGGTGGTGATAGTGAGAAAGGTGGAGATAATGAAAAGAGCGGTGATAGTTAGAAGATTGGTTATGGAGTGAAAATTGGTTATAGTGTGAAGGGTGGTGATAGAGTAAAGGGTGGTGATAGTGAGAATGTTGGTGATAATGAACAGCGTGGTGATAGAGGAAAATGTGGTGATAGAGAAGGGTGGAGATAGTGAAGAGGGTGGTGATAGAGGAAAGGGTGGTGATAGTCAGAATGTTGGTGATAATGAAAAACGTGGTGATAGAGGAAAGTGATAGATTTAAAGGTGGTGATAGTGAGAAGGGTGGTGATAGAGGTAAGGGTGGTGATAGTGAGAAGAGTGATGAGAGTAAGTAGGTTGGTATAGAGAAAAGAGTGGTGATAGTGAGAAGGATGGTGATAGAGAGAAGGGTGGAGATAGTGAAAAGGGTGGTAATAGAGGAAAGAGTGATGATAGTGAGAAGGGTGGAAAAGTGTGATGATAGTGAGAAGGTTGGTGATAGAGAAAAAGTTGGCCATAGTATAGTGGGAAGGGTGGAGATAGTGAGAAGGGTGATGGTAGTGAGAAGGGTGGTGAAAGTGAGAAGGGTGGTGATAGTGAGAAGAGTGATGAGAGTAAGTAGGTTGGTATAGAGAAAAGAGTGGTGATAGTGAGAAGGATGGTGATAGAGAGAAGGGTGAAGATAGTGAAAAGGGTGGTAATAGAGGAAAGAGTGATGATAGTGAGAAGGGTGGAAAAGTGTGATGATAGTGAGAAGGTTGGTGATGGTGAGAAGGTTGGTGATAGAGGAAAAGTTGGTATAGTTGATAGTATAGTGGAAAGGGTGGTGATAGTGATAAGGGTGGTGATAGAGGGAAGGGTGGTAATAGTGAGAAGGTTGGTGATGGTGAGAAGGTTGGTGATAGAGGAAAAGTTGGTGATAGTGAGAAGGGTGGTGAAAGTGAGAAGGTTGGTGATAGATGCAAGGGTGGTGATAGTGAGAAAGTTGGTGATATTGAGAAGGGTTATGATAGAGGAAATAGTAGTGATAGTGAGAAGGGTGGTGATAGTGAGAAAGGTGGAGATAATGAAAAGAGCAGTGATAGTGAGAAGGGTGCTGATAGTGAGAAGATTGGTTATAGATTGGTGGTGATAGAGGAAAGGGTGGTGATAGTGAGAATGTTGGTGATAAAAAAGTGTGGTGATAGAGGAAAGTGTGGTGATAGAGAAGGGTGGAGATAGTGAAGAGGTTGGTGATAGTCAAAATGTTGGTAAAAATAAAAAAACGTGGTGATAGAGGAAAGTGTGGTGATAGTGAGAAGGGTGGTGATAGAGGGAAGGGTAGTCATATTGAGAAGGGTGGAGATAGTGAGAAGGGTGATGATAGTGAGAAGGGTGCTGATAGTGAGTAGGTTAGTGATAGATTTAAAGGTGGGTATAGAGAGAAAGGTGGTGAGAGTAAGACGGTTGGTATAGAGGAAAGAGTGGTGATAGTGAGAAGGGTGGGGATAGTGAAAAGGGTGTTGATAGATGTAAGGGTGGTGATAGTGAGAAAGATTGTGTTAGTGAGAAGGGTTGTGATAGAGAAAAGGGTGGTGATAGTGAGAAGAGTGGTGAGAATAAGAAGGTTGGTATAAATCAAAAAGTAGTGATAGTGAGAAGGGTGGTGATAGATGTAAGGGTGGTGATAGTGAGAAGGGTGCTGATAGAGGAAAGGGTAGTAATAGTGAGAAGAGTGGTGAGAGTAAGAAAGTTGGTATAGAGGAAATAGTAGTGATAGTGAGAAGGGTGCTGATAGTGATAAGCGTGCTGATAGAGGAAAGGGTGGTGATAGTGACAATGGTGGTGATAGTGAGAAGGCTGTTGATAGATGTAAGGGTGGAGATAGTGAAAAGGGTGGTGATAGTGAAAAGGGTTGTGATAGAGGAAAGGGTGGTGATAGTGGGAAGAGCGCTGAGAGTAAGAAGGTTGGTAGGCATATAGAGGAAAAAGTAGTGATAGTGACAAGGGTGGTGATAGTGAAAAGGGTTGTGATTGTGATAAGGTTGCTGATAGTGAAAATGTTGGTGATAATGAGAACCGTGGTGATAGAGGAAAGTGTGGTAATAGTGAGATCAGTGAGAATAGTGGTGATAGTGAGAAGGTTGGTGATAGTTGTAAGGGTGGTGATAGTAAGAAAGGTGGTGATAGTGAGAAGGGTGGTGATTGTGAGAAAGGTGGAGATAATGAAAAGGGTGGTGATAGAGGAAAAGGTGGTGATAGTGAGAAGAATGATAAGATTAAGTAGGTTGGTATAGAGAAAAGAGTGGTGATAGTGAGAAAGGTGGTGATAGAGAGAAGGGTGGAGATAGTGAAAAGGGTGGTAATAAAGGAAAGTGTGGAAAAGTGTGATGATAGTGAGAAGGGTGGTGACAGTGAGAAGGGTTGTGATAGAGGAAAAGGTGGTGATAGTGAGAAAGGTGGAGATAATAATAAGAGCGGTGATAGTGATGCCGCGACACATAATCTGCACACATAATTACACATAGATACACTAGAAGTAACATTATTCACTAGGTTTGTGAGTATTTGTCTTCCACTAACACAATTCCGAGAACATACCGCCGAGTCGCCATGCTGTCTTAAAACGTAACTAACAAAACATGATGCTAAGAAAGCGTAACCGGATGTACATGTATTAAATGTACCCAGATATCAATTGGTAGTTACACCAGCCCCTACATAAAAAAATACAGCCGAAAATTTTTTATGTAATAAATCGTAAATAAACTACAAACATAATATACCGAAAACATAAAATTAAACAAACATATAGCAAATATCACCACATAACTAATTAAACATTAATTAGCAAATACAGCTTGATAAATAACAAACTAAGCCATTATCCTAACTATCCGCAGTTGGATCCGGAACCGATTTATACAATTCAAGAACACATATTTTGTGAATAGGCCGAGTTAATACAACAAACCCATCTTTTACTTCCGAAGATATTTTGCGTTTCGCGCATGTAGCTACTGTTGACCGAGTTTTGACCCTAACAGTTCTCACAAGTCCATCCTTGGATTTAAAAACTTCAACAACTACAGCAAGTGGCCACTGACCACGAGGATAATTCTCGTCCGTTAACAGAACTAAATCTCCAACAGAGATATTACGCTTAATTTGACACCATTTTGAACGCTCAGTTAAAGTGGGTAGATACTCCTTAACCCATCTGGTCCAAAATAATTCCGATAAATATTGCGATTGTCTCCATTTCCGTCGCAAATACAAGTCTTTCTGATCAAATAAACCAGGAGATAATCCAGAACTACTTCTTAGATGAAGTAAGTGGTTTGGTGTCAGAGGTTCAAGGTCCATAACACTATCACTGTTTTTGTTAATGGTCTATTGTTCAAAATATAAACAGCTTCCGAAACAACAGTCAACAACACCTCATCACATACTAGTTGTTCCTTAAGTACCGATTTTAATATTTGCCGAACCGGCCGAACCATTCGTTCCCACGCACCACCCATGTGGCTGGCTGCAGGAGGGTTAAAATGCCATGATATCCGTTTCTGTAGACAAAAAGTTGATATCTGTTGCTGATTAATCCGATTAATAGAATCTGACAATTCTTTATCCGCACTTGTAAAGTTATTATTATTATCATTATTATTATTAAGTTGTATTTATATAGCGCATCTTTCACCTTAGTGCCCAGATGCGCTTTACAATAAAACATATTAAAATACATACGAATACATACAAAGATTTAAAAGACAACAAAAGTAAATATTTCGTTAATAGATAAAAATAAGAAATGTTAAAAAAGAAGGTAAATCGTGGTAAAAATATCATTGAATTAAAATCTACATAAAGGCAGCAGTAAAAAGATGTGTTTTTAATTTAGATTTAAAAACTGACAATGATGGAATGCTTCTGAGAGAAAAGGGTAGTTTGTTCCAAAGTTTAGGAGCTCTTATAGAGAAAGCACGCTCTCCGTATGTATTCAGCCTAGCATAGCGTTCCACAAGAAGAAAACTATCCTTACTCGATCGTAGGTTCCTCAAGGGCCTATAGAATGTCAGCAGATCAGTTAAATATGACGGAGCAAGATTACTGATACATTTAAAAGTTAATAATATAATTTTATAATCAATTCTAAAAGAAATGGGCAGCCAATGTAGCTCTCGGAGGATAGGTGTTATATGGTCATATCGTGAAGAACTAGTTACAAGTCGAGCAGCCGAGTTTTGCAGTCTCTGTAGTTTAAGGATAAGATTGTCAGGAATACCAGATAATAACGAATTCAGGTTATCTAAACGTGATACAACAAGAGCTTGTATAAGGGTTTTTGTGGCATCTACAGAAATGTATTTTCTAATTTTACTTATATTACGTAAGTGGAAATAGCCAGATTTACAAACAGAACTGACATGCAATTCCATGTTCAAATTAGAGTCAAATATAGCGCCAATATTCCTTGCCGATGTGGAAGGCTCAATAACACAGTCGCCTACACGAATTGAAACATCATTTTCAAGATTATTTAAATGCCTTTTTGAACCCATTACTAAATATTCTGTTTTGTCATCATTCAATTTCAAAAAGTTTGCACACATCCATGACTTGACATCATTGATGCATGCTTCAATATTACTTTTGCTGAAATTAAAACTTTCTGGATTAGTGGGTTCAAAAGATATGTAGAGCTGTGTATCATCAGCATATAGGTGAAAAGATAGGCCATGGGAACGGATAACAGCACCAAGGGGGGAGGTATAGAGACTAAACAAAATGGGTCCCAAAACAGATCCTTGTGGAACACCATATTTTAAGTTAGTTTTGACCGAATAACTGTTTTTAACAAGTTCATTTTGAGATCGATCTGACAGATAAGACTGGATAAGCTTCAGGGCGTTTCCTGTAATTCCAAAATCCGCTTCTAACCGATCTATCAGTATATTGTGATCCACCGTGTCAAAAGCCGCAGACAAATCAAGTAGTATCAGCAACACACAGTTATGATTGTCAATAGCTAGGCTAATATCATTGTGTACACGAACTAAAGCCGTTTCAGTGCTATGGAACTTCGTCCCGTTATCACTCCATATACTTTCAGGATAACCACGGATACTAATAAATCTTCTTAAGGCGTTTATCATGGAGTCCGTATTAAGACTATGAGCGATTTCAACATGAACAGCTCTACTGGTCATGCACGTGAACAAACACCCGTATCGTTTGACACTACTCCTACCCTGTTTCACCAACAGAGGTCCAAAATAATCGACACCCACAGTTGAAAAAGGAGGTTTATTAATCTCAAGTCTCTGCTTTGGCAAATCCGCCATGAATTGTGTTTCAAGACGTTTTGACCTACGTTGACATGTGACACATTTCGAAATCACTTGTTTCACTGCCGAACGACCTTTAACTATCCAGTAAGTTTGTCGCAAAGTTGATAATACAGTTTCTTGTCCCATATGACCTACAAGTTCATGAGTCTCTCGGATTATCAAAGTTGTCACATGATGCTTATATGGTAAAATTACAGGATGTTTTATAAAGTCAGATAACTGTACATTCTCTAATCGACCACCGACGCATATTAATCCGTTACTCCAAATAGGATTAAGTTTTACTAAGGTTGAACCACACTCCTTTAATGGTTTGTCCACTTCCGAAGTAAAAGCTTTAACAGTTTCAGGAAAAGATTGTTTTTGAACATGCCTTAAAATTTCAATTTCCGCAATTTTTAACTCCGTTACAGTCAGTGATTTTGTTAAACTTAAATCTGAAGTTCGATTTTCAGCACGATTTCGCAATATAGTTTTCAGACGTAAAATTAACGCAATAGCTCTCTTAAGCTTCCAAAAAGATGAATAATGATCAAAAAGTTTCTTGATTGCGTCATCAGAATCGTTTTTAACAACATAAATAGCAGCTTCCTTCCGTACTTCTGGATCCGTATCCAATAAAGCTGGAATTGGTAGAATTTCAGGCCATATACTCTGTTCATTTGATAAAAATTCTGGTCCTGATAACCACCTGTCATTCTGTATGAATGATTTCAATTTCAATCCTTTGGATCCATCATCCGCGGGATTTACGCTCCGTTCCACATACCTAAACTGTGATGGATTTGCAGCCGAATGAATGATTGTTAGCCGATTAGATTCGAACGTATGAAATCTTTTACTTTGATTGGTTATGCATTTCAATACCGACATAGAATCAGTCGAATAAAATATATCGTTTATGTTATATTCAAGTTCTTCACGTATTATCTGAGCCAATTTCACCGACAACACAACAGCAGAAAGTTCTAAACGCGGTATAGAGATTTCTCTAATAGGTGCCAGTCTGGCTTTACCAATAACAAAGGCACAGTGTATATTGTTTCTTTTATCTATAAACCGAAGATAAGCAACCGAGGAGTAACCAACGCGGGATGCATCTGAAAATAAATGGAGTTGTATATTAACAATATCACTTAGTTCTTTAGATTTATAACACCTAGGTATTTTCACTTTGTTCAATTGTTCAGAATCTTTTAACCACCGAATCCACTGTACGCGATCTTCATCGGAGATAGAATCATCCCAACCCAACTGCTTCCTACTCAACATCTGGAGCAAAAGTTTTCCTTTCATAATAAAAGGCGCAATTATACCAAGCGGATCAAAATACGAATAAAGTATTGATAAAATAGTTCTTCTCGTAACAGGTTTACAAGTGTCCGCAATAAAATGTGCACTAGAATTTAACCATACAAATGTATCAGAGTTAGTGTCCCATTTCACACCGAGCACACTTTCAGTGGGCATATCTAAATCTAAGTTAACAACTGACTTAGCTCGTTCAGTTCCAGGTATAACGGATAATAATTGTTTACTGTTACTGCGCCATTTAGTTATGTGAAATCCTCCGCGGCTTAAAAGTTCAGTTACACCGCGATACAAAGATAAAGCTTCATCAACCGAATTTACCGATTTCATCAAATCGTCCACATACATGTTTTTCTTAACAGTAGAGATTGTTTCAATATCAAAATCATCACGATTTGACTCAGCACAATGTTTTATACAAAAGTTCGCTACACTTGGGGACGAAGTCGCACCAAATATATGTTTAAGCATCCTGTATTCCTCAATAGGTCCGTTTAAATCATGATCTTTAAACCAAAGGAATCGCAAAGCATTACAATCGTCCGGAACTACACGAACTTGTGAAAACATTGCTTCTACGTCCGAAGTTATTCCGATAAGTTCCTGCCGAAATCTGAGCAGAACTCCTATTAATCCACCAGCTAAATCTGGTCCTTCTGTTTAATGATGTATTCCCAACCATACAAGCACAGTCAAATACCACCCTCACCTTATCTGGTTTGAGCGGATGAAACACTGGATGATGAGGAAGATACCATAGTTTGTCCTTGAGAGCAAGATCACTTTGAGGCACTAATTCAGCGTGTCCTTTATCCAGGTAGTCCTGTATACCAGTTTTATACTTATCAAACAATGAGGGATCACGAATAAAGCGTTTCTTTAAGCTGTTGAGTCTTGCTTCAACAACTGTTTTGTTATTAGGCAAACACGGTTCATTCTCCTTCCATGGCAATGCTACCTCGTAATGTCCGTCTACAACACGCAATGAGTTTTCTATAATATCAAGAGCACGCTTGTCTTCAATAGACATTTCCACCTTTGACGATGCATCACAGTCTTTAAAGTCAGTAGTCCACAACCGATTTAACTGTTCATTTAAGCTTAAGAATCGCTTAAATTTGAATCTAATTTAACAAAGTTTACAGAATTAGATGATTCTATGGTTTCGTCACCTAATGGTTCAAGAATTGTCCAACCTAACCCATATTTAACGGCTATAGGTTCATCTTCTTTTCCGTAACGACATTCCAATGGAATGAACATGCTTGGATTTTGTTTAACGCCAACTAATAGAGTTACTTCTGGATCATCTAAATCATCAATAGGTATGTCCTTTAAGTGGGAAAATGGTTTTAGATCACCAGACATAGGAATAACCGATTTTGCAATAGGTAAATCATTAACAGTCTTAACATCTTTCAAATCATAGGAAAGATTCGTCCATAGACATGATAGTGATGTTAACATTTTGACTCAAAAGATCAGAAGTACCTGTAATTCCGGTTAATTTTAAAGTTTCTTTTTTACCATCACCTTGTCCCAAAGAATCCACAAATTTCTGAGAACATAGGCATAATTCACTGGCATTGTCTTGTAATACATACGTTTTAACAAATTTACTGTCATTTATCTTCACCTTGCAAGGAATAACACCCAAACAAATTCTTTTCTCGCCAGCCCCAGGGTGTCTAGTCAAGTCGTCGACACGCCAACTCGTCGACAGTTAACTCGTCGACAAACTTGACCAAGTCGTCGACAGACTTGACCAACTCGTCGACACATTCATAAGACGACTCGTCGACACATTTTACTTAAATAATATCATTATTTTAGTCGAGTTTTTTCTTTATTTTCTTATTGGATATAATACGAGGTTCCAAAAGTGAGTTCGTTATGCAATTGGCGAGTGATAAACGGTAAAATTTGGCCCGCGAATTTTCGGTAGAAATCAACAGAACCCAACGCAGTAGACATTTCGCATATTATTTTCATATTTGTATGAATTGAAATAGTACTAGTAGCCTTAAAACAATTCTTGAATCTTAGATAGTTTTTAGATTGGTGAAAGTACCAACCGTTGAAATAAATTATTTGGAAATACGATTTTACGCACGGGAATTTTCCGAAATGTGTATCATTTTCACGCGTAATTTCTTAGAGGGAAGCATCTTTATTTCGGTTGTATATTTCCAAACTTATATTTCGGTGGCCCTAAAGACATTCTGCAGACAAATCAAATGAAATTGATAATTCAATTTTGAATATTTGTGATAGGCCCCTAGTAGATCATGGAATAAATTTCAGAATAAGAGAATCAATAGGCTAGAGGTCAAGACTAAAGACTCGTTTGAAATTTTGTTGGAATAAATAAATAAATTGAAAACACATTTTGTTGCCTTCTTTGATTAGTAACTCATTAGAACAAATGTTTCAGATCATAAAACTTCTGTCGACGAGTTGTCTCATCCAATTCTGTTGACGAGTGGGCTTCTGTCGACGAGTTGACCAGGAAAATTCTGTCGACGAGTTGACATGTCGACGAGTTGACTGGTATTCAGCCCCAGTAGCAACAGTTACAGAAGGCCGTTTCGGAGACGTCGCTTTGCTATCACCTTTAAACATAGAAAAGTCAGCACCATGTAAAAGAGCGTTATGATTACGATCACAATTTTGTATTCCACATTTTAAGTTTCGTTTACAAGCCTTAGCATAATGTCCCGAATTTAAACATCTCAAACATAATGTATTTTCAATAGAAAATTTAGCACGATCTTGAGGGGAAAGTTTAGCAAATGAAGTACAGTTCCAAATTAAATGTGACTCTTTACAATATTCACACTTCCGAGTTGAAATTGGATTGTCCCTCTTATCAGACGACTTTACATCAGTTTCTGCAGACATCATAGTTGATGCAGGTCGCAAAGTAACCGGTTTACTCTTGAGTCTATCCGAATGTCTATTTGCAGTATGTTTACTAAATTCTTCACCGAATTCGTTTTTTACCAATCGAGCACGTTCTTTTACAAATGTCAAAAAGTCCATGAATTTTGGTTTCATGCCACTTTGAATTTTATTTCCGGCCCTTTCAATCCATTTGGCTTTAAGAAAAGTAGGCAATTTGCGCGAAAGTTCAATCAAGTATTGAGAGTGATTTAAGTCCGACAAATAGTCCGAACCCATTCCGATTGAAGTTCTATGGGAAGTTTCTAAATTCCTAGAAAATTCTAGTAAATTTGTTCCGTCAGCCACTTTTACGTCAGGTAAATTTCGTAATTTCTCGAGGTGAGCTGTAGCAATCTTATGAGGAGTCCCAAAATTTTCTCTTAAAGTATCTTTAGCTGCACGATAAGCTACATTTGGAGGCTTAATTTGTCTTACATTTGGCATAGGAACATGATTATGATCAACAAAATTATCAATAGGTACATAATTATTCTCCACATTAACAGGTTCATTACTTCTAAATGGAACAAAACTATTTACAGGCATAGGATAACTGACAGGTACATAATTACTATTAACAACATACGTATTACTGTTTTCATAAGGAGCAAAATTGACGCTGTTAGGAGCAACCGACATAAAGGGATTAGATACTGCTGTATCGTAACTATTATTGTTATACATTGTTTGATTATTGCTAGTTACAAAATCATTATTAACATTATATTGACTAGATATAACATGACTGTTAACAGAGGCAATATTTGTATTAAAAGTTGACAAATTCTGACTATAAATGGGTGCAATATTTTCAATAACAGTAGGCCTAACTTAAGATTCACTTCTAAGAACTTGGCTTGGTCCGGTGTCATCGAATTCTGACATTCTCAAATTTAATTCTTGACTTTCACAAAATTCCAAATTAAATTCTGCTTCGTCTTCTTCTTGCTTCGCTTTCAAATATTCTTCTTCTTCTTTTATCTGCTCTTTCTGTCTCTCTAAATTACGTAATTTTCTAGACGTTTCTTGTTGCCGCTGCACTCGTTTAGTTTTCAGTTTGGCTTGAGACAACTGTTCTCTTTTCCTAGCCAGTTCCGAGTCCGAATGTACACTACTAAATAATGAAGGTGTTTTAGACCTATCCATCTCGATATAATTTCACACAAACAAATTCCGCACAATTTGACAGTTACGTTAATTTCAGTTAATTTCTACTGAATAGTCAATAAATACCTGTTAGGTCTAGCGATGTCTTTATACACACACAGAAAGTATCTATTTATGTCTGCAAAGCGGTTTTACTCACAAACTCCAATGTTCGTTTTCATGCAAAAAACAAGAAAACTCCAATGTAAAAAGAAAGTTTTAATCACACAAAAAACATATTGACACACTGCCAATTACAAAGTCCGATTCCGAAGGTCCGTTAAACAATAATTACACATAGATACACTAGAAGTAACATTATTCACTAGGTTTGTGAGTATTTGGCTTCCACAAACACAATTCCGAGAACATACCGCCGAGTCGCCATGCTGTCTTAAAACGTAACTAACAAAACATGATGCTAAGAAAGCGTAACCGGATGTACATGTATTAAATGTACCCAGAGATCAATTGGTAGTTACAAACATTACGTTTAATTTCTAATATAGCAACCTTTTTAAGATATAATAATAAATTATGCCAATATGCTGCAAATTCTGATTCCAAAGGATCGTCCCAATCTAATTGTTTATCACATATTGACTGAAAACATATCTTAAATAACAAAACAATTGGTGAAATTATTCCTACAGGATCAAAGAACTTAGCTGTTGTACTAAGAACATTTCTTTTTGTTAATGATTCATCAAAATCAATACTTTTAACAATATTTTCAAAATTAAATGTAAATGCATCTGACTTAATATCCTAATTTTGTCCTAAAACACTACTACAAGGGTCTTTTACATTTTGTACAAAATCACTATAACCTCTGTCATCCTCTGAGACAGGAAGAGCACTTTTTGCCAAGTCTTGCTCTGCAAATTCATCTGATGCTTGAATCATACCCATTAATTGTTCAGAATTACTTATCCATTTGCGCATGTTAAAACCGCATTTAGAAAGACTTGACTTAATTAACTTACATAATTCTAATGCAGAAGTGACATTCTCAGAACCAGATGCAAAATCATCCACGTATAGTGACTTTAATATTTTACTTAATACTAGTTCATTCTCAATACAAGAATTCAAATGATGCCTTAAAGTTACATTAAGAATAAAAGGACTAGAGGTTACACCAAACACAACCCTATTGAATCTATAGATCTTAATAGCAGGGTTTATAGAAAATGAATCATCAACCCACAAAAACCGTAAATAATCCCTATGCTTATCAGTAATACCTATATTTAAAAAGGCTTTCTGTATGTCAGCTGTTACAGCAATAGAATGCATACGAAATCTCAATATAATGTCAAAAATCAAAGGGTTCAAAGATGGACCAGCATATAAACATTCATTGAGGCTGGGTCCAGCTGACTTACAGGATGCATCATAAACCATTCTTAATTTGGTAGTTTCCTTTTCTAGTCTAATCACCTCTCTATGAGGTATATAATGGACAGCTCCTTGCCTATCAATTAAATCATCATTAGAAACATTTGAGATAATACCTTCATCTAATTGTTCACTAATAATTCTATTATATTCAGATAATACTTCAGGTTTACCTTTCAATCTACACAACAAATTCGACAAGTGTTTGACACATACTGAATAATTATCATTTAAAACAGGGTGATCTTCCTTAAAAGGTAAATGTACTTGATATCTATTGTCAACAAATGAAATATTCTTATTGAAATCTGAATACACATTAGATTCATTATCACAAATTCCTAAACTCTCAAGTTCCCAAAATTTGCTTAACTCATTGCTAATTAAACATTCTTTATCAAGATTCTTAATTACATCAGAATTAACATGTAAAACATGGGTGTTGCTTAAATTAATACTACAACCTTGAGTACCATAATTATAATTAAGGGGGCCTGATAAAACCCAACCTACTCTAGAAAACATTGCCACAGGGCTTGAATACTCCCCCCGTCTACAATCCCCACTAAAGAAGTTCCAATAAAAATCTGCCCCAATTAGGATATCAACATCAAACTGAGACTGACTAGAGGAATTTTCTAATTTAAGTCCCTGTAAATGGGAAAAAATGCACAGCTTGGTTATTATACTGCTCAGTGATGTGGTTACAAATAGAGAGAATGCAATACCCTGTGATATACAAGTTTAAATTATCGTCGCACACAACACAAAATTGCACAACATTACAATTTCGTAACTTCGGATTATCTTCTGCAAATGTTTTTATCAACAAATTTTCATTGCCTACAACTTGAACATTTAAAAGTTTACAAGATTCCTCAGTAATGTAGGTTCTTTAACTTCCTAAATCAAACACTAAATTTCTATTTTTAACTTCACCATTTCCCTTGATTCGAGCAATAGCAGTTTGCAGTAATATTGTCCCATCTGAAGAATTACAAGTCATTGTATGAATGCTCACACTATCATTAGTATTATTCGGTTTGACAGTTTCATTCACTTTTGAGCAAATTGCTTTGTTGTGTCTTTCACCACAATTGTAACATTTGTAATCAACATTAGTACAATCCCTAACTAAATGCCCTGATCGCATACACACAAAACACTTTCCTTTCCTTCTAAGTATAGCTTTTCTCGCATGCGCTTCAGTGACAGACTTGCACATGTTCGAATAATGTTTATTTCCACAAAACACACAATGAGGTGCTTTATCATTACCCGAATACAGTGTGGCAGCAGTATGTTGTGGTTTAGTATTATAGTTGCTAGATGTCTTTGAAGTGGATCTATTTTTCATTATTTCAACTTTCTCACGAGCAGGGGCGGACTTGGGCCGTGACGCGGCCATGGTTTTTTTTCCATTGACCGGTCCCCTTAAGTGTGTCGGGCAAAGCACGACCCCGAGCGTAGGGGTGTTAACAGAGGCGGATGCATGTTTTTGGAAAGGGGGGGGTCGTAGATTAAAATCTTGGCCGAGCGAAGCGAGGGGAAATTTTTTTTGACCTTTTTCCTTGGCTTAAAAACATGGAATAAGTATAAATTGTACTAATTTAACGGTTTCTGACGTGGACCATGTGTGTTTTAAAGTAAACGTTAATGGGTTAGACATTTTGATTTCGTATTCTCCCCATTCTTAAAAAAAAAGAGAAAGTAAAGGGGGGGGGGGGCGTACGCCCTCTACGCCCCCCCCCCACCCCCCGCCACTGATTAAGGGGTCCTCCCCCCAATTTTTTTTAAAAATGACTGCCAAAAACCTGATTTCCGAGCGCCTCCAGCGGATTTCGGCCACTTTCTTTTGAAATTTGGAGTAGACCTATAAGTCCAATTTGTTTTTTTTCAAAATATATATTTTTTTTTTTTGTCATTTTTCACAAACCGGCCCCGTGCACACCGGCCCGCATGGTTTTGGCCATGTGGCCATGCGGCCCAGTCCGCCCCTGCTCACGAGTCTCCAACTCCAACTTCAAAGCTTCAATCACTCTATTAAGCGACCATGTGTCTACAATTCTACTAACCATAAGTTGAATTTCTTCCGGAAAATTATTAGTATCAATAGTATCAAAATTCTTTCTCATCTTTCCAATTTCACTAATATCTGTCACAGGCTTAAGTCCCAGCAAAACTTTAATATAAGATGATATAATAACCTGTTTGTCCGCAAATCTGGACTTTAAAAGTTCCACAGCACTTACCTAATTTTCACTGGTTAAAGCTAAGCCGCCCTTACAGTCAGCTGCTGCACCATCTAACTGGTTCCTCAAATAATTCATCTTTTCGACATTTGACACAGCTTCATTTTTGTGGACCGCAGCTTCAAAGCTGTCCCAGAAAGACTGCCACTTTTTGACATCTCCATCAAACCGTGGTAAGGTAAGCTTCGGCAATCTTGTTTTAGAGGTCACTGAGTTTTCCATTCTTGTAAAAGAATTATCTTTTTCCAGGGATTTAGAGCCATTGTTCAAGCATCTGTTTATACGATAAATGACACTATTTATATCACCTGACAATTCTCCAGCTTTCGTTATATCTTCATTAAGTACTATATATACCACGGTGCTTACGAGTTAACATATTTAAACAAACGAATCCGTTAGGATGAGTTTGTTTAAATATGTTAATGAGTAAGTCACGTGGTATATATTACTTGTAACATAAATATGATTGACAGCTTAAAAGTTATGACAGCATCGATCACGTTACTCTTTAATCCAATGAAATTGAAGCTCGTGCACGTTTCATTTTCGTCTGCAAAGGGGATGTCTTTCCAAAAAGGGGCGGAGCTACTGCGAGTGCAATAACTTAGTTGGTTATTTCACTCATTTTTTTCCTATTAGATTCTATATGGCTTTCATGTCAAATTACCCAAGAATGCAATAACACAAATTTGCTGTTTATACACCACAGTTTTCCTCAAACACACATTTTAAGCAAATTATTTCTCAAAAACATCAAAGGAAAAAACATCATTTATGTTACAATATCTGTTACTTCATTGAGTTCTTCCAAAACTTTCTCGTTCATTTTATCGAGTGACGATTTCTGTTCCAGAAGCGACATTTTGCATTTTTCCAAAGCTTCATAACATTCAGGCTCATCATAATCAAATGTCTCAAGGCATTCATTTGCCTTTTTCATTACTTGGGACACAAAGGCACGATGTCCACCCCTTATCTTCTTCTGCTTTTCAGCAGCCATTTGTAATATAAAATTTGTAAATCACAGTCACAGACACCAAATTCGTACAATACAAACAGTTCTAAAAAGTTCAATGTTCAACAATTCAATAAGCTTCCGCATCCGTCTCTTCGGACCATGTTGTAAAAGAGACTATACTCGTTCAGTTTTAAGATAAATTGCTTTACTCAACACATATTCAACATATCAAAAGTACATAAAAAGTTTCATAAAGCGTGGACCGGAAGTACACGAAGAGTTATCTTTTCTTAAAATTCAGACTACAACTTCTTAATAATTACAAACAAGAATCAGACCACAAATCATTTTAGCATTTCAATACAGCATGAACAAAATAAATGAGAACTAATTATGAATTTTGATTATATCTGAGTTACAAGGATAAGATTACCTCAGAGTATAATTTACATAAAAGAAAAACATGGATAATCATAAAATAGTTAATGGTTGAAGTAAAAAAAAAGAAAAAAAAAAAAAATAACATTTGGACTAAAGTAATTAATGTGTTATATGTACAGATAAACAAGTGTCATAATACTAACATATACCAAATATACATAAAATATTTAAAAACAAAATGAAAATGAAAATATATAAATACAAAAGAACCCATAGTCAAAATAAATTATCAGGTCTGGCCTGGCACGGACAGTATTAGATTTCGGTGGAGGGAGGGTTTGAATCTCCCAAATGTACAGGCCTAGGATGGAACAAATACTTTATTTAGAAAATGGGATTAAGGGTCTGGATTCAGGCTTTTCTTCTGTTGTGATCTGAAAGTAGAAAAAATAAGAACTCGCCCATAGGGCTAGTAGTATAGTATCTGCTAATTAATCATTGGTTTTAGTTTGCTATGAACCAGATTGTCATTAAAGTTCTGATTTTTTGAGTAAGCAACTATCATTTCCTGCTTATAAACATGGGGAAATTTCTCTTGAAGACACTTGTAGTGGGTATGCACTATCTTGCTTGCTCGATTACTGGTTGTATTAAACGGGACAACAAAGGGTGCTATGACTGCAAAATGATGAATATTGAGTCCTATAGGTCTTGCTGTATTCAATGTCTCAATCCAGTAGGCTACTCTGGATTGTCTGAATTTGGTGGTTTCATCTTCCGGTAAATCAATTTCTATACGTTCAATTGGGGTTAGGGTGAGATCGTTTATTGAATGGTCATCGAAGTTGAAATGATTAGAAACGGGCTTGTCTTTCTTTAATTTTATATCTGATCTATGAGCATTGAATCGAGTGCGTAAATTATTCTTAGTTTCTCCTACATATTGTTTGGGGCATTTCTTACATGAAATTAAATAAATTACATTTGAGCTATCACATGATAAATGCTCCTGGATCGGATACCTTTTATTAGTAAAGCTACTCATAAAATAATGTGTTTCAGGTACAAAGGGACATGTTTTGCATCTACTTGGCAAACATGGGGCACACCTTAAACCTGGAGGAACTTCGGCATATAGTCTAGTCTTCGCTGCTATTTGCGCTAAAGTGGAGTTTTTTTTATGTTTCGTAAAAATCGCTTTGAGTATCCACGCTCTTTCAGTTTTGAGAAAACAATCGTACAGGCTTGGTTGAAATCAGAGGATCTTGTGCAAATTCGGTGAAATCGTAAAACTTGTGATTTAATAATACCGGAAAAGGTATGTTTTGGGTGAAACGAGCTTTTGTGCAGGAGTTGATGAGTATCAGTTTCTTTGAAATATATCTTAATGTCCGGTTTATTTGTTTCTGCTATGGAATCTCCTTTGAAAACAGTGGTATCGAGAAAATCTATGCTTTTATGACTGACGTTAGCGGTTAGGTTGATGGACGGATGGTGGTTATTGAGAATTTCAAAGAATTCCCAGATCTGCTCAATGGAATAAGTCCAAACCATAAAAATGTCATCTAAAAATCGTCCATAAAATAATGGATCAAAGGGACAAAGGGGTAATACCTCACGTTCCCACTCTGCCATGAAAAGATTTGCGTATGAAGGGGCGAATCGTTTACCCATAGCTGTTCCTGAAGTTTGTAGATACGTTTTACCATTAAATGTGAAATCGTTGCGACTGAGACAAATCTCTAAAAGCTCTAAAATTGCATCATCGGGTCTGTTCGGATCTGGGTTTCTACTAAAAGCTTTACGAACTGCCATTAACCCGGTAATGTTATCAATATTGGTATACATAGAAGACACGTCAATAGAAATCAGAATGGCATTCGGAGGAACTCGAAGATTTTTAATTTTATTTACAAAATCAGTTGTGTCCTTAAGATAGGCTTTATGTTGGCAAGCTAGAGGTAGTAAGAAATGGTCAATGTATTCTGACACCGCATATGACTCACTACCACAGTCAGATATGATCGGACGGCCTTTATGGATTTTATTAGGGACGAACCACTCCTTTGTAGGATTCTTATGGATCTTAGGCAAAGTGTATAAATGTCTCTCACGACAATCGAGTTTGGCAGACAGATAATCATATTGTTTCTGTTTGAGATAACTGTCTTTGACTAAATTTCCAAGAATATTGTTAATCATTTTAGAAGTTTCCTTAAAAATTGGGTCTGGCATAATGTTTAAGATTATTCAATTGATTCTCTGCTTATAAAATATAATCTTCCCTATTTAGAATGACACAACATGAACCTTTGTCACTTTTTTTAATAATAAAATAAGTAAGTTTAAAGCTTCACGTTCTACCCGTGTGAGATTAGGTTTTTCATTTGTAATAGAAAGATTTGTTGTTTGGCTATTCATACTCTCAAATACTTCTAAAATTTCAGGATGGATGGCGGCCTTGGGCGGTTTCCACGTGGATTTAGGAATAAACATTGTTCTAGCACCACGTGGGGGTGGTTTCGAAAAAAAATAAGTGCAGCTGAGATTGCGTTGAAATCGTTCAATAGATGGACGAAGATAGTCAATGTTGGCTACCTTCGGGGTCGGGATAAATTTAAGCCCACGGTCTAAGATGGAATGTTGAAGGGGTGTGAGAATTTTACGGCTCAAGTTGACATCAGTGTGGATGCCTCTCAGTATTTTTATCCCCAGTAATTAGTTTAAAGACAACTTACTCGATGCTTGAAGCTGGTGTATCCAAGATAAATAAATGCTGTTTGCTGTACTTTGAGACCAATATAGATCATCAACTGGTTCGAATTCTTCTTCGTATGGAGGTAGGATTGTTGCATCGTTGGTGTTGAAATCCATCATCATTTTGTTGAAGGTCTTGAGATTCTGTTGCGCGTTCTTCGTGGTTTTATTGGATACCGGTATACATGTGAAGATAATCTTTGAATTTGGAAAGGTAAGTTTGGCGGTCGCGATTAATTTCTGGGCTTGTTCTAATGAGGACTTAGGTAGCTGGTATCGGTTGTTGAGACCCACGTGAAAAATGACGGTATCTGGTTTAAAATCTTGGTCGTAACTTTCAACGATGGAATGAATGTGATGGATTTGGGCACCAGGGTACGAATGAATTTCGGTGTCTGAAGCAGTTTTGGTAATTCTGTTCAGGTTAGAGGATCCAATAATTAAGGTTGATTTCTGTAGAGCGGGTAGAGTCCATGATGATTTGTCAGTTGTTCGATGATAGAAGGGTTTGGTAGCGGATATAATGGTTGTCGATGGGGTGATTGGAACTGGTATACAAGTTGAAGATGGAAGATTAGATAGTGATCGGGACCTGGTACGAGAAGGGGATGGTTTGGATGTATGGCTTGACTTGGTCGGAAAATTCGGGGTTTCCTGTTGGTCCAGATATTTGCAGAAGGCAGATAGGTTTACAGAACCGGAGTCCCTAGGTGAAGATTCAGATGGAGTGGTAGAGTAGGAATTTTGGCAGTTTTAAAGGTAATTCTTTTTTTACAATGTCTTTAAAACTGTTTTATAAACCATAAAAACAACTTTTTCTTATGAATTATGAAGTATCGCAAAATAGAGCTTTAATCGATTTCAATTAACCGTTATGTTGAAATCTTAGTCTTTCGAACCAAAAAACAATGAATGGACACCACATAAACAGAAAATCAACTTTAAAGAACAATTTGTTTCAATATTGGGAATGGAATATAAGAAATCTGTTTTTAAAATGACCAGTAATAGATGTTTTATACACAAACTTTATTTTCTAGTGAATCACCAAACTTGTTTTCGCGTTTATATTTGTATTTTCTCTTAATATATAATATCACTTTATCAATTCCAATAGACCATTTTGTTGAAATGTTGGCAGTTTTAAAAGGAATTCTTATTTTGTTTTCTAAACCATAAAAACAACCTTTTCTTATGTATTATCTGAATTATCGCAAAACGGAGCTTTAATCGATTTAAAAAAAAAACATTTTGTTGAAATTTTGACAGTTTTAAAGGTAATTCTTTTTTTACAATGTCTTCAAAACTGTTTTATAAACCATAAAAACAACTTTTTTTTATGTATTATCTATCGCAAAATAGAGCTTTAATCGATTTCAGTAAACCGTTTTGTTGAAATCTTAATCTTTCGAACCAAAAAACAATGAATGGACACCACATAAACAGAAAATAAATTTAAAGAAAAATTTGTTTCAATATTGGGAATGGAATATAAGAAATCTGTTTTTAAAATGACTAGCAATAGATGTTTATTACACAAATTTTATTTTCTAGTAAATCGCAAAACTTGTTTTCGCGTTTATATTTGTATTTTCTCTTAAATATCACTTTAACGATTTTAATAGACCATTTTGTTGAAATGTTGGCAGTTTTAAAAGAAATTTTCATTACAATGCCTTCAAAACTGTTTTATAAACCATAAAAACAATTTTTTCTTATGTATTATCTGAAGTATCGCAAAATGGAGCTTTAATCGATTTCAATAAACCATTTTGTTGAAATTTTGACAGTTTTAATGGTAATTCTTCTTTACGATAAGTTGAAAACTGATTCATAAACCATAAAAACAGTTCTTTTTTATGTATTATCTGAAGTATCGCAAAATAGAGCTTTAATCGATTTCAGTAAACCGTTTTGATGAAATCTTAGTGTTTCGAACCGAAAAACAATGAATAGACCCCACATAAACAGAAAATCAACTTTAAAGAACAATTTATTTCAATATTGGGAATGGAATATAAGAAATCTGTTTTTAAAAATGACCAGCAATAGATGTTATTTACACAAATTTTATTTTCTAGTAAATTGCAATACTTGTTTTCGCGTTTTTATTTGTATTTTCTCTTAAATATCACTTTATCGATTTCAATAGATAATTTTGTTGAAATTTTGGTAGTTTTAAAAGTAATTCTCATTACAATGCCTTCAAAACTGTTTTATAAACCATAAAAACAACTTTTTCTTATGTATTATCTGAAGTATCGCAAAATGGAGCTTTAATCGATTTCAATAAACTATTTTGTTGACATTTTTTCAGTTTTAAAGGTAATTCTCCTTTACGATAAGGTCAAAACTGATTCATAAACCATAAAAACAACTTGTTCTTATGTATTATGAAGTATCGCAAAATAGAGCTTTAATCGATTTCGGTAAACCGTTTTGTTGAAATCTTAGTCTTTCGAACCAAAAAACAATGAATGGACACCACATAAACAGAAAATCAACTTTAATGAACAATTTGTTTCAATATTGGCGAATGGAACATAAGAAATCTGTTTTAAAAATGACCAGCAATAGATGTTTTTTACACAAATTTTATTTTCTAGTAAATCGCAAAACTTGTTTTCGCGTTTATATTTGTATTTTCTCTTAAATATTACTTTATCGATTTCAATAGACCATTTCGTTGAAATGTTGGCAGTTTTAAAAGGAATTTTCATTACAATGCCTTCAAAACTGTTTTATAAACCATAAAAACAACTTTTTCTTATGTATTATCTAAAGTATCACAAAATGGAGCTTTAATCGATTTCAATAAACTATTTTGTTGACATTTTTTCAGTTTTAAAGGTAATTCTCCTTTACGATAAGGTCAAAACTGATTCATAAACCATAAAAACAACTTGTTCTTATGTATTATGAAGTATCGCAAAATAGAGCTTTAATCGATTTCGGTAAACCGTTTTGTTGAAATCTTAGTTTTTCGAACCAAAAAACAATGAATGGACACCACATAAACAGAAAATCAACTTTAAAGAACAATTTGTTTCAATATTGGGAATGGAATATAAGAAATCTGTTTTTAAAATGACCAGCAATAGATGTTTTTTACACAAGTTTTATTTTCTAGTAAATCGCAAAACTTGTTTTTGAGTTTATATTTGTATTTTCTCTTAAATATCACTTTATCAATTCCAATAGACCATTTTGTTGAAATGTTGGCAGTTTTAAAAGTAATTCTCATTACAATGCATTCAAAACTATTTTATAAACCATAAAAACAACTTTTTCTTATGTATTATCTGAAGTATCGCAAAATGGAGCTTTAATCTATTTCAGTTAACCATTTTGTTGAAATTTTGACAGTTTAAAAGGTAATTCTTCTTTACAATAACTTCAAAACTGATTTATAAACCATAAAAACAGTTTTTTTAATGTATTATCTGAAGTATCGCAAAATAGAGCTTTAATCGATTTCAGTAAACCGTTTTGATGAAATCTTAGTGTTTCGAACCAAAAAACAATGAATAGACCCCACATAAACAGAAAATCAACTTTAATGAACAGTTTGTTTCAATATTGGGAATGAAATATAAGAAATCTGTTTTTAAAAATGACTAGCAATAGATGTTATTTACACAAATTTTATTTTCTAGTAAATTGCAATAGGCTACTTGTTTTCGCGTTTTTATTTGTATTTTCTCTTAAATATCACTTTATCGATTTCAATAGATAATTTTGTTGAAATTTTGGTAGTTTTAAAAGTAATTCTCATTACAATGCCTTCAAAACTGTTTTATAAACCATAAAAACAGTTCTTTTTTATGTATTATCTGATCGCAAAATGGAGCTTTAATCGATTTCAATAAACCATTTTGTTGAAATTTTGACAGTTTTAAAGGTAATTCTTCTTTACGATAAGTTGAAAACTGATTCATAAACCATAAAAACAGTTCTTTTTTATGTATTATCTGAAGTATCGCAAAATAGAGCTGTAATCGATTTTAGTAAACCGTTTTGTTGAAATCTTAGTGTTTCGAACCGAAAAACAATGAATAGACCCCACATAAACAGAAAATCAACTTTAAAGAACAATTTATTTCAATATTGGGAATGGAATATAAGAAATCTGTTTTTAAAAATGACCAGCAATAGATGTTATTTACACAAATTTTATTTTCTAGTAAATTGCAATACTTGTTTTCGCGTTTTTATTTGTATTTTCTCTTAAATATCACTTTATCGATTTCAATAGATAATTTTGTTGAAATTTTGGTAGTTTTAAAAGTAATTCTCATTACAATGCCTTCAAAACTGTTTTATAAACCATAAAAACAACTTTTTCTTATGTATTATCTGAAGTATCGCAAAATGGAGCTTTAATCGATTTCAATAAACTATTTTGTTGACATTTTTTCAGTTTTAAAGGTAATTCTCCTTTACGATAAGGTCAAAACTGATTCATAAACCATAAAAACAACTTGTTCTTATGTATTATGAAGTATCGCAAAATAGAGCTTTAATCGATTTCAATTAACCATTTTGTTGAAATCTTAGTCTTTCGAACCAAAAAACAATGAATGGACACCACATAAACAGAAAATCAACTTTAAAGAACAATTTGTTTCAATATTGGGAATGGAATATAAGAAATCTGTTTTTAAAAATGACCAGCAATAAATGTTATTTACACAAATTTCATTTTCTAGTAAATTGCAATACTTGTTTTCGCGTTTTTATTAGTATTTTCTCTTAAATATCACTGAATCGATTTCAATAGATAATTTTGTTGAAATGTTGACAGTTTTAAAAGGAATTCTTATTACATTGCCTTCAAAACTGTTTTATAAATTATAAAAACAGTTCTTTTTTATGTATTATCTGATCGCAAAATGGAGCTTTAATCGATTTCAATAAACCATTTTGTTGAAATTTTGACAGTTTTAAAGGTAATTCTTCTTTACGATAAGTTGAAAACTGATTCATAAACCATAAAAACAGTTCTTTTTTATGTATTATCTGAAGTATCGCAAAATAGAGCTGTAATCGATTTTAGTAAACCGTTTTGTTGAAATCTTAGTGTTTCGAACCGAAAAACAATGAATAGACCCCACATAAACAGAAAATCAACTTTAAAGAACAATTTATTTCAATATTGGGAATGGAATATAAGAAATCTGTTTTTAAAAATGACCAGCAATAGATGTTATTTACACAAATTTTATTTTCTAGTAAATTGCAATACTTGTTTTCGCGTTTTTATTTGTATTTTCTCTTAAATATCACTTTATCGATTTCAATAGATAATTTTGTTGAAATTTTGGTAGTTTTAAAAGTAATTCTCATTACAATGCCTTCAAAACTGTTTTATAAACCATAAAAACAACTTTTTCTTATGTATTATCTGAAGTATCGCAAAATGGAGCTTTAATCGATTTCAATAAACTATTTTGTTGACATTTTTTCAGTTTTAAAGGTAATTCTCCTTTACGATAAGGTCAAAACTGATTCATAAACCATAAAAACAACTTGTTCTTATGTATTATGAAGTATCGCAAAATAGAGCTTTAATCGATTTCAATTAACCATTTTGTTGAAATCTTAGTGTTTCGAACCAAAAAACAATGAATGGACACCACATAAACAGAAAATCAACTTTAAAGAACAATTTGTTTCAATATTGGGAATGGAATATAAGAAATCTGTTTTTAAAAATGACCAGCAATAAATGTTATTTACACAAATTTCATTTTCTAGTAAATTGCAATACTTGTTTTCGCGTTTTTATTAGTATTTTCTCTTAAATATCACTGAATCGATTTCAATAGATAATTTTGTTGAAATGTTGACAGTTTTAAAAGGAATTCTTATTACATTGCCTTCAAAACTGTTTTATAAATTATAAAAACAACTTTTTCTTATCTTCTACTTCGAAATCTGAAGTATCGCAAAATGCAGCTTGAATCGATATCAATTAACCGTTATGTTGAAATCTTAGTCTTTCAAACCAAAAAACAATGAATGGACACCACATAAACAAAATATCAACTTTAAAGAACAATTTGTTTCAATATTGGGAACGGAATATAAGAAATCTGTTTTTAAAATGACCAGCAATAGATGTTTTTTACACAAATTTTATTTTCTAGCAAATCGCAAAACTTGTTTTCGCGTTTATATTTGTATTTTCTCTTAAATATCACTTTATCGATTTCAATAGACCATTTCGTTGAAATGGTGGCAGTTTTAAAAGGAATTCTCATTACAATGCCTTCAAAACTGTTTTATAAACCATAAAAACAACCTTTTCTTATGTATTATCTGAAGTATCGCAAAATAGAGCTTTAATCGATTTCAGTAAACCGTTTTGTTGAAATCTTAGTCTTTCAAACTAAAAAAGAATGAATGGACAGCACATAAACAGAAAATCAACTTTAAAGAACAATTTGTTTCAATATTGGGAATGGAATATAAGAAATCTGTTTTTAAAATGACTAGCAATAGATGTTTATTACACAAATTTTATTTTCTAGTAAATCGCAAAACTTATTTTCGCGTTTATATTTGTATTTTCTCTTAAATATCACTTTAACGATTCCAATAGACCATTTTGTTGAAATTTTGGTAGTTTTAAAAGTAATTCTCATTACAATGCCTTCAAAACTGTTTTATAAACCATAAAAACAATTTTTTCTTATGTATTATCTGAAGTATCGCAAAATGGAGCTTTAATCGATTTCAATAAACCATTTTGTTGAAATTTTGACAGTTTTAAAGGTAATTCTTCTTTACGATAAGTTGAAAACTGATTCATAAACCATAAAAACAGTTCTTTTTTATGTATTATCTGAAGTATCGCAAAATAGAGCTTTAATCGATTTCAGTAAACCGTTTTGATGAAATCTTAGTGTTTCGAACCAAAAAACAATGAATAGACCCCACATAAACAGAAAATCAACTTTAAAGAACAATTTGTTTCAATATTGGGGAATGGAATATAAGAAATCTGTTTTTAAAATGACCAGCAATAGATGTTTTTTACACAAGTTTTATTTTCTAGTAAATCGCAAAACTTGTTTTCGCGTTTATATTTGTATTTTCTCTTAAATATTACTTTATTGATTTCAATAGACAATTTCGTTGAAATGTTGGCAGTTTTTAAAAGGAATTTTCATTACAATGCCTTCAAAACTGTTTTATAAACCATAAAAACATCCTTTTCTTATGTATTATCTGAAGTATCGCAAAATGGAGCTTTAATCGATTTCAGTTAACCGTTTTGTTGAAATTTTGACAGTTTTAAAGGTAATTCTTCTTTACGATAAGGTCAAAACTGATTTATAAACCATAAAAAGTTTTTTTTTTTTATGTATTATCTGAAGTATCGCAAAATAGAGCTTTAATCGATTTCGGTAAACCGTTTTGTTGAAATCTTAGTCTTTCGAACCAAAAAACAATGAATGGACACCACATAAGCAGAAAATCAACTTTAATGAACAATTTGTTTCAATATTGGGGAATAGAATATAAGAAATCTGTTTTTAATATGACCAGCAATAGATGTTTTTTACACAAATTTTATTTTCTAGTAAATTGCAAAACTTGTTTTTGCGTTTATATTTGTATTTTCTCTTAAATATTACTTTATTGATTTCAATAGACCATTTCGTTGAAATGTTGGCAGTTTTAAAAGGAATTTTCATTACAATGCCTTCAAAACTGTTTTATAAACCATAAAAACAACCTTTTCTTATGTATTATCTGAAGTATCGCAAAATGAAGCTTTAATCGATTTCAATAGACCATTTTGTTGAAATGTTGGCAGTTTTAAAAGAAATTCTCAATACAATGCCTTCAAAACTGTTTTATAAACCATAAAAACAACCTTTTCTTATGTATTATCTGAAGTATCGCAAAATGGAGCTTTAATCGATTTCAGTTAACCGTTTTGTTGAAATTTTGACAGTTTTAAAGGCAATTCTTCTTTACGATAACTTCAAAACTGATTTATAAACCATAAAAACGGTTTTTTCTTATGTATTATCTGAAGTATCGCAAAATAGAGCTTTAATCGATTTCAGTTAACCGTTTTGTTGACATCTTAGTCTTTCAAACCAAAAAACAATGAATGGACACCACATAAAAAGAAAATTAACTTTAAAGAACAATTTGTTTCAATATTGGGAATAGAATATAAGAAATCTGTTTTTAAAATGACCAGCAATAGATGTTTATTACACAAATATTTTTTTGTAGTAATCGCCAAACTTGTTTTCGAGTTTATCGATTTTAATAGATAATTTTGTTGAAATGTTGGCAGTTTTAAAAGTAATTCTCATTACAATGCCTTCAAAACTGTTTTATAAACCATAAAAACAACTTTTTCTTATGTATTATCTGAAGTATCGCAAAATGGAGCTTTAATCGATTTCAATAGACCATTTTGTTGAAATGTTGGCAGTTTTAAAAGAAATTCTCAATACAATGCCTTCAAAACTGTTTTATAAACCATAAAAACAACCTTTTCTTATGTATTATCTGAAGTATCGCAAAATGGAGCTTTAATCGATTTCAGTTAACCGTTTTGTTGAAATTTTGACAGTTTTAAAGGCAATTCTTCTTTACGATAACTTCAAAACTGATTTATAAACCATAAAAACAGGTTTTTTTTATGTATTATCTGAAGTATCGCAAAATAGAGCTTTAATCGATTTCAATAAACCATTTTGTTGAAATGTTGACAGTTTTAAAGGTAATTCTTCTTTACAATAAGGTCAAAACTGATTCATAAACCATAAAAACAACTTTTTCTTATGTATTATGAAGTATTGCAAAATAGAGCTTTAATCGATTTCAGTAAACCGTTTTGTTGAAATCTTAGCTTTTCGAACCAAAAAACAATGAATGGACACCACATAAACAAAAAATCAACTTTAAAGAACAATTTGTTTCAATATTGGGAATGGAATATAAGAAATCTGTTTTTAAAATGACCAGCAATAGATGTTTTTTTACACAAATTTTATTTTCTAGTAAATCGCAAAACTTGTTTTCGCGTTTATATTTGTATTTTCTCTTAAATATCACTTTATCAATTCCAATAGACCATTTCGTTGAAATGTTGGCAGTTTTAAAAGGAATTCTTCTTTACGATAACTTCAAAACTGATTTATAAACCATAAAAACAGTTTTTTCTTATGTATTATCTGAAGTATCGCAAAATAGAGCTTTAATCGATTTCAGTTAACCGTTTTGTTGAAATCTTAGTCTTTCAAACCAAAAAACAATGAATGGACACCACATAAAAAGAAAATCAACTTTAAAGAACAATTTGTTTCAATATTGGGAATAGAATATAAGAAATCTGTTTTAAAAATGACCAGCAATAGATGTTTTTTACACAAATTTTATTTTCTCTTAAATCGCAAAACTTTTTTTAGCGTTTATATTTGTATTTTCTCTTAAATATCACTTTATCGATTTCAATAGACCATTTTGTTGAAATTTTGACAGTTTTAAAGGTAATTCTTCTTTACGATAAGGTCAAAACTGATTTATAAACCATAAAAACAACTTTTTCTTATGTATTATGAAGTATCGCAAAATAGAGCTTTAATCGATTTCAGTAAACCGTTTTGTTGAAATCTTAGTTTTTCGAATGAAAAACAATGAATCAACTTTAAAGAACAATTTGTTTCAATATTGGGAACGGAATATAAGAAATCTGTTTTTAAAATGACCAGCAATATATGTTTTTTACACAAATTATATTTTCTAGTAAATCGCCAAACTTGTTTTCGAGTTTATATTTGTATTTTCTCTTAAATATCACTTTATCGATTTTGATAGATAATTTTGTTGAAATGTTGGCAGTTTTAAAAGTAATTCTCATTACAATGCCTTCAAAACTGTTTTATAAACCATAAAAACAGTTCTTTTTTATGTATTATCTGATCGCAAAATGGAGCTTTAATCGATTTCAATAAACCATTTTGTTGAAATTTTGACAGTTTTAAAGGTAATTCTTCTTTACGATAAGTTGAAAACTGATTCATAAACCATAAAAACAGTTCTTTTTTATGTATTATCTGAAGTATCGCAAAATAGAGCTTTAATCGATTTCGGTAAACCGTTTTGTTGAAATCTTAATCTTTCGAACCAAAAAACAATGAATGGAGACCACATAAACAGAAAATAAATTTAAAGAACAATTTGTTTCAATATTGGGAATGGAATATAAGAAATCTGTTTTTAAAATGACTAGCAATAGATGTTTATTACACAAATTTTATTTTCTAGTAAATTGCAAAACTTGTTTTCGCGTTTATATTTGTATTTTCTCTTAGATATTACTTTATTGATTTCAATAGACCATTTCGTTGAAATGTTGGCAGTTTTAAAAGGAATTTTCATTACAATGCCTTCAAAACTGTTTTATAAACCATAAAAACAACCTTTTCTTATGTATTATCTGAAGTATCGCAAAATGAAGCTTTAATCGATTTCAGTTAACCGTTTTGTTGAAATTTTGACGGTTTTAAAGGTAATTCTTCTTTACGATAAGTTCAAAACTGTTTTATAAACCATAAAAACAACCTTTTTCTTATGTATTATCTGAAGTATCGCAAAATGGAGCTTTAATCGATTTCAGTTAACCGTTTTGTTGAAATTTTGACAGTTTTAAAGGTAATTCTTCTTTACGATAAGATCAAAACTGATTTATAAATCATAAAAACAGTTTTTTTTTTATGTATTATCTGAAGTATCGCAAAATAGAGCTTAAATCGATTTCGGTAAACCGTTTTGTTGAAATCTTAGTCTTTCGAACCAAAAAACAATGAATGGACACCACATAAACAGAAAATCAACTTTAATGAACAATTTGTTTCAATATTGGGGAATGGAATATAAAAAATCTGTTTTTAAAATGACCAGTAATAGATGTTTTTTACACAAATTTTATTTTCTAGTAAATCGCCAAACTTGTTTTCGAGTTTATATTTGTATTTTCTCTTAAATATTACTTTATTGATTTCAATAGACCATTTCGTTGAAATGTTGGCAGTTTTAAAAGTAATTCTCATTACAATGCCTTCAAAACTGTTTTATAAACCATAAAAACAACTTTTTCTTGTGTATTATCTGAAGTATCGCAAAATGGAGCTTTAATCGATTTCAATAGACCATTTTGTTGAAATGTTGGCAGTTTTAAAAGAAATTCTCAATACAATGCCTTCAAAACTGTTTTATAAACCATAAAAACAACCTTTTCTTATGTATTATCTGAAGTATCGCAAAATGGAGCTTTAATCGATTTCAGTTAACCGTTTTGTTGAAATTTTGACAGTTTTAAAGGCAATTCTTCTTTACGATAACTTCAAAACTGATTTATAAACCATAAAAACAGTTTTTTTTTTATGTATTATCTGAAGTATCGCAAAATAGAGCTTTAATCGATTTCAATAAACCATTTTGTTGAAATGTTGACAGTTTTAAAGGTAATTCTTCTTTACAATAAGGTCAAAACTGATTCATAAACCATAAAAACAGTTTTTTCTTATGTATTATCTGAAGTATCGCAAAATAGAGCTTTAATCGATTTCAGTTAACCGTTTTGTTGACCTCTTAGTCTTTCAAACCAAAAAACAATGAATGGACACCACATAAAAAGAAAATCAACTTTAAAGAACAATTTGTTTCAATATTGGGAATAGAATATAAGAAATCTGTTTTTAAAAAGACCAGCAATAGATGTTTTTTACACAAATTTTATTTTCTAGTAAATCGCAAAACTTTTTTTAGCGTTTATATTTGTATTTTCTCTTAAATATCACTTTATCGATTTCAATAAACCATTTTGTTGACATTTTGACAGTTTTAAAGGTAATTCTTCTTTACGATAAGGTCAAAACTGATTTATAAACCATAAAAACAACTTTTTCTTATGTATTATGAAGTATCGCAAAATAGAGCTTTAATCGATTTCAGTAAACCGTTTTGTTGAAATCTTAGTTTTTCGAACCAAAAAACAGAAAATCAACTTTAAAGAACAATTTGTTTCAATATTGGGAACGGAATATAAGAAATCTGTTTTTAAAATGACCAGCAATATATGTTTTTTACACAAATTATATTTTCTAGTAAATCGCCAAACTTGTTTTCGAGTTTATATTTGTATTTTCTCTTAAATATTACTTTATTGATTTCAATAGACCATTTCGTTGAAATGTTGGCAGTTTTAAAAGTAATTCTCATTACAATGCCTTCAAAACTGTTTTATAAACCATAAAAACAACTTTTTCTTGTGTATTATCTGAAGTATCGCAAAATGGAGCTTTAATCGATTTCAATAGACCATTTTGTTGAAATGTTGGCAGTTTTAAAAGAAATTCTCAATACAATGCCTTCAAAACTGTTTTATAAACCATAAAAACAACCTTTTCTTATGTATTATCTGAAGTATCGCAAAATGGAGCTTTAATCGATTTCAGTTAACCGTTTTGTTGAAATTTTGACAGTTTTAAAGGCAATTCTTCTTTACGATAACTTCAAAACTGATTTATAAACCATAAAAACAGTTTTTTTTTTATGTATTATCTGAAGTATCGCAAAATAGAGCTTTAATCGATTTCAATAAACCATTTTGTTGAAATGTTGACAGTTTTAAAGGTAATTCTTCTTTACAATAAGGTCAAAACTGATTCATAAACCATAAAAACAACTTTTTCTTATGTATTATGAAGTATTGCAAAATAGAGCTTTAATCGATTTCAGTAAACCGTTTTGTTGAAATCTTAGTTTTTCGAACCAAAAAACAATGAATGGACACCACAAAAACAAAAAATCAACTTTAAAGAACAATTTGTTTCAATATTGGGAATGGAATATAAGAAGTCTGTTTTTAAAATGACCAGCAATAGATGTTTTTTTACACAAATTTTATTTTCTAGTAAATCGCAAAACTTGTTTTCGCGTTTATATTTGTATTTTCTCTTAAATATCACTTTATCAATTCCAATAGACCATTTCGTTGAAATGTTGGCAGTTTTAAAAGGAATTCTTCTTTACGATAACTTCAAAACTGATTTATAAACCATAAAAACAGTTTTTTCTTATGTATTATCTGAAGTATCGCAAAATAGAGCTTTAATCGATTTCAGTTAACCGTTTTGTTGACCTCTTAGTCTTTCAAACCAAAAAACAATGAATGGACACCACATAAAAAGAAAATCAACTTTAAAGAACAATTTGTTTCAATATTGGGAATAGAATATAAGAAATCTGTTTTTAAAAAGACCAGCAATAGATGTTTTTTACACAAATTTTATTTTCTAGTAAATCGCAAAACTTTTTTTAGCGTTTATATTTGTATTTTCTCTTAAATATCACTTTATCGATTTCAATAAACCATTTTGTTGACATTTTGACAGTTTTAAAGGTAATTCTTCTTTACGATAAGGTCAAAACTGATTTATAAACCATAAAAACAACTTTTTCTTATGTATTATGAAGTATCGCAAAATAGAGCTTTAATCGATTTCAGTAAACCGTTTTGTTGAAATCTTAGTTTTTCGAACCAAAAAACAGAAAATCAACTTTAAAGAACAATTTGTTTCAATATTGGGAACGGAATATAAGAAATCTGTTTTTAAAATGACCAGCAATAGATGTTTTTTACACAAATTTTATTTTCTAGTAAATCGCCAAACTTGTTTGGGAATCGATTTCAGTAAACCGTTTTGTTGAAATCTTAGCTTTTCGAACCAAAAAACAATGAATGGACACCACATAAACAAAAAATCAACTTTAAACAACTTTTTCTTATGTATTATGAAGTATTGCAAAATAGAGCTTTAATCGATGTCAGTAAACCGTTTTGTTGAAATCTTAGCTTTTCGAACCAAAAAACAATGAATGGACACCACATAAACAAAAAATCAACTTTAAAGAACAATTTGTTTCAATATTGGGAATGGAATATAAGAAATCTGTTTTTAAAATGACCAGCAATAGATGTTTTTTTACACAAATTTTATTTTCTAGTAAATCGCAAAACTTGTTTTCGCGTTTATATTTGTATTTTCTCTTAAATATCACTTTATCAATTCCAATAGACCATTTCGTTGAAATGTTGGCAGTTTTAAAAGGAATTCTTCTTTACGATAACTTCAAAACTGATTTATAAACCATAAAAACAGTTTTTTTCTTATGTATTATCTGAAGTATCGCAAAATAGAGCTTTAATCGATTTCAGTTAACCGTTTTGTTGAAATCTTAGTCTTTCAAACCAAAAAACAATGAATGGACACCACATAAAAAGAAAATCAACTTTAAAGAACAATTTGTTTCAATATTGGGAATAGAATATAAGAAATCTGTTTTTAAAATGACCAGCAATAGATGTTTTTTACACAAATTTTATTTTCTAGTAAATCGCAAAACTTTTTTTAGCGTTTATATTTGTATTTTCTCTTAAATATCACTTTATCGATTTCAATAGACCATTTTGTTGAAATTTTGACAGTTTTAAAGGTAATTCTTCTTTACGATAAGGTCAAAACTGATTTATAAACCATAAAAACAACTTTTTCTTATGTATTATGAAGTATCGCAAAATAGAGCTTTAATCGATTTCAGTAAACCGTTTTGTTGAAATCTTAGTTTTTCGAACCAAAAAACAATGAATAGGCCCCACATAAACAGAAAATCAACTTTAAAGAACAATTTGTTTCAATATTGGGAACGGAATATAAGAAATCTGTTTTTAAAATGACCAGCAATAGATGTTTTTTACACAAATTTTATTTTCTAGTAAATCGCCAAACTTGTTTTCGAGTTTATATTTGTATTTTCTCTTAAATATCACTTTATCGATTTTAATAGATAATTTTGTTGAAATGTTGGCAGTTTTAAAAGTAATTCTCATTACAATGCCTTCAAAACTGTTTTATAAACCATAAAAACAACTTTTTCTTATGTATTATCTGAAGTATCGCAAAATGGAGCTTTAATCGATTTCAATAGACCATTTTGTTGAAATGTTGGCAGTTTTAAAGGCAATTCTTCTTTACGATAACTTCAAAACTGATTTATAAACCATAAAAAAAGGGTTTTTTTTATGTATTATTTGAAGTATCGTAAAATAGAGCTTTAATCGATTTCAGTTAACCGTTTTGTTGAAATCTTAGTCTTTCGAACCTAAAAACAATGAATAGACCCCTCATAAACAGAAAATCAACTTTAAAGAACAATTTGTTTCAATATTGGGGAATGGAATATAAGAAATCTGTTTTTAAAATGACCAGCAATAGATGTTTTTTACACAAGTTTTATTTTCTAGTAAATTGCCAAACTTGTTTTCGCGTATATATTTGTATTTTCTCTTAAATATTCATTATCGATTTCAATAGACCATTTTGTTGAAATGTTGGCAGTTTTTAAAAGGAATTTTCATTACAATGCCTTCAAAACTGTTTTTATAAACCATAAAAACAACCTTTTCTTATGTATTATCTGAAGTATCGCAAAATGGAGCTTTAATCGATTTCAGTTAACCGTTTTGTTGAAATTTTGACAGTTTTAAAGGCAATTCTTCTTTACGATAACTTCAAAACTGATTTATAAACCATAAAAACAGTTTTTTTTTTTATGTATTATCTGAAGTATCACAAAATAGAGCTTTAATCGATTTCAATAAACCATTTTGTTGAAATGTTGACAGTTTTAAAGGTAATTCTTCTTTACAATAAGGTCAAAACTGATTCATAAACCATAAAAACAACTTTTTCTTATGTATTATGAAGTATTGCAAAATAGAGCTTTAATCGATTTCAGTAAACCGTTTTGTTGAAATCTTAGCTTTTCGAACCAAAAAACAATGAATGGACACCACATAAACAAAAAATCAACTTTAAAGAACAATTTGTTTCAATATTGGGAATGGAATATAAGAAATCTGTTTTTAAAATGACCAGCAATAGATGTTTTTTTACACAAATTTTATTTTCTAGTAAATCGCAAAACTTGTTTTCGCGTTTATATTTGTATTTTCTCTTAAATATCACTTTATCAATTCCAATAGACCATTTCGTTGAAATGTTGGCAGTTTTAAAAGGAATTCTTCTTTACGATAACTTCAAAACTGATTTATAAACCATAAAAACAGTTTTTTCTTATGTATTATCTGAAGTATCGCAAAATAGAGCTTTAATCGATTTCAGTTAACCGTTTTGTTGAAATCTTAGTCTTTCAAACCAAAAAACAATGAATGGACACCACATAAAAAGAAAATCAACTTTAAAGAACAATTTGTTTCAATATTGGGAATAGAATATAAGAAATCTGTTTTTAAAATGACCAGCAATAGATGTTTTTTTACACAAATTTTATTTTCTAGTAAATCGCAAAACTTTTTTTAGCGTTTATATTTGTATTTTCTCTTAAATATCACTTTATCGATTTCAATAGACCATTTTGTTGAAATTTTGACAGTTTTTAAAGGTAATTCTTCTTTACGATAAGGTCAAAACTGATTTATAAACCATAAAAACAACTTTTTCTTATGTATTATGAAGTATCGCAAAATAGAGCTTTTAATCGATTTCAGTAAACCGTTTTGTTGAAATCTTAGTTTTTCGAACCAAAAAACAATGAATAGGCCCCACATAAACAGAAAATCAACTTTAAAGAACAATTTGTTTCAATATTGGGAACGGAATATAAGAAATCTGTTTTTAAAATGACCAGCAATAGATGTTTTTTACACAAATTTTATTTTCTAGTAAATCGCCAAACTTGTTTTCGAGTTTATATTTGTATTTTCTCTTAAATATCACTTTATCGATTTTAATAGATAATTTTGTTGAAATGTTGGCAGTTTTAAAAGTAATTCACATTACAATGCCTTCAAAACTGTTTTATAAACCATAAAAACAACTTTTTCTTATGTATTATCTGAAGTATCGCAAAATGGAGCTTTAATCGATTTCAATAGACCATTTTTGTTGAAATGTTGGCAGTTTTAAAGGCAATTCTTCTTTACGATAACTTCAAAACTGATTTATAAACCATAAAAAAAGGGTTTTTTTTTATGTATTATTTGAAGTATCGTAAAATAGAGCTTTAATCGATTTCAGTTAACCGTTTTGTTGAAATCTTAGTCTTTCGAACCTAAAAACAATGAATAGACCCCTCATAAACAGAAAATCAACTTTAAAGAACAATTTGTTTCAATATTGGGGAATGGAATATAAGAAATCTGTTTTTAAAATGACCAGCAATAGAAGTTTTTTACACAAGTTTTATTTTCTAGTAAATTGCCAAACTTGTTTTCGCGTATATATTTGTATTTTCTCTTAAATATTCATTATCGATTTCAATAGACCATTTTGTTGAAATGTTGGCAGTTTTAAAAGGAATTTTCATTACAATGCCTTCAAAACTGTTTTATAAACCATAAAAACAACCTTTTCTTATGTATTATCTGAAGTATCGCAAAATGGAGCTTTAATCGATTTCAGTTAACCGTTTTGTTGAAATTTTGACAGTTTTAAAGGCAATTCTTCTTTACGATAACTTCAAAACTGATTTATAAACCATAAAAAAAGGGTTTTTTTTATGTATTATTTGAAGTATCGTAAAATAGAGCTTTAATCGATTTCAGTTAACCGTTTTGTTGAAATCTTAGTCTTTCGAACCTAAAAACAATGAATAGACCCCTCATAAACAGAAAATCAACTTTAAAGAACAATTTGTTTCAATATTGGGGAATGGAATATAAGAAATCTGTTTTTAAAATGACCAGCAATAGATGTTTTTTACACAAGTTTTATTTTCTAGTAAATTGCCAAACTTGTTTTCGCGTATATATTTGTATTTTCTCTTAAATATTCATTATCGATTTCAATAGACCATTTTGTTGAAATGTTGGCAGTTTTAAAAGGAATTTTCATTACAATGCCTTCAAAACTGTTTTATAAACCATAAAAACAACCTTTTCTTATGTATTATCTGAAGTATCGCAAAATGGAGCTTTAATCGATTTCAGTTAACCGTTTTGTTGAAATTTTGACAGTTTTAAAGGCAATTCTTCTTTACGATAACTTCAAAACTGATTTATAAACCATAAAAACAGTTTTTTTTTTTATGTATTATCTGAAGTATCGCAAAATAGAGCTTTAATCGATTTCAATAAACCATTTTGTTGAAATGTTGACAGTTTTAAAGGTAATTCTTCTTTACAATAAGGTCAAAACTGATTCATAAACCATAAAAACAACTTTTTCTTATGTATTATGAAGTATTGCAAAATAGAGCTTTAATCGATTTCAGTAAACCGTTTTGTTGAAATCTTAGCTTTTCGAACCAAAAAACAATGAATGGACACCACATAAACAAAAAATCAACTTTAAAGAACAATTTGTTTCAATATTGGGAATGGAATATAAGAAATCTGTTTTTAAAATGACCAGCAATAGATGTTTTTTTACACAAATTTTATTTTCTAGTAAATCGCAAAACTTGTTTTCGCGTTTATATTTGTATTTTCTCTTAAATATCACTTTATCAATTCCAATAGACCATTTCGTTGAAATGTTGGCAGTTTTAAAAGGAATTCTTCTTTACGATAACTTCAAAACTGATTTATAAACCATAAAAACAGTTTTTTCTTATGTATTATCTGAAGTATCGCAAAATAGAGCTTTAATCGATTTCAGTTAACCGTTTTGTTGAAATCTTAGTCTTTCAAACCAAAAAACAATGAATGGACACCACATAAAAAGAAAATCAACTTTAAAGAACAATTTGTTTCAATATTGGGAATAGAATATAAGAAATCTGTTTTTAAAATGACCAGCAATAGATGTTTTTTACACAAATTTTATTTTCTAGTAAATCGCAAAACTTTTTTTAGCGTTTATATTTGTATTTTCTCTTAAATATCACTTTATCGATTTCAATAGACCATTTTGTTGAAATTTTGACAGTTTTAAAGGTAATTCTTCTTTACGATAAGGTCAAAACTGATTTATAAACCATAAAAACAACTTTTTCTTATGTATTATGAAGTATCGCAAAATAGAGCTTTAATCGATTTCAGTAAACCGTTTTGTTGAAATCTTAGTTTTTCGAACCAAAAAACAATGAATAGGCCCCACATAAACAGAAAATCAACTTTAAAGAACAATTTGTTTCAATATTGGGAACGGAATATAAGAAATCTGTTTTTAAAATGACCAGCAATAGATGTTTTTTACACAAATTTTATTTTCTAGTAAATCGCCAAACTTGTTTTCGAGTTTATATTTGTATTTTCTCTTAAATATCACTTTATCGATTTTAATAGATAATTTTGTTGAAATGTTGGCAGTTTTAAAAGTAATTCTCATTACAATGCCTTCAAAACTGTTTTATAAACCATAAAAACAACTTTTTCTTATGTATTATCTGAAGTATCGCAAAATGGAGCTTTAATCGATTTCAATAGACCATTTTGTTGAAATGTTGGCAGTTTTAAAGGCAATTCTTCTTTACGATAACTTCAAAACTGATTTATAAACCATAAAAAAAGGGTTTTTTTTATGTATTATTTGAAGTATCGTAAAATAGAGCTTTAATCGATTTCAGTTAACCGTTTTGTTGAAATCTTAGTCTTTCGAACCTAAAAACAATGAATAGACCCCTCATAAACAGAAAATCAACTTTAAAGAACAATTTGTTTCAATATTGGGGAATGGAATATAAGAAATCTGTTTTTAAAATGACCAGCAATAGATGTTTTTTACACAAGTTTTATTTTCTAGTAAATTGCCAAACTTGTTTTCGCGTATATATTTGTATTTTCTCTTAAATATTCATTATCGATTTCAATAGACCATTTTGTTGAAATGTTGGCAGTTTTAAAAGGAATTTACAATGCCTTCAAAACTGTTTTATAAACCATAAAAACAACCTTTTCTTATGTATTATCTGAAGTATCGCAAAATGGAGCTTTAATCGATTTCAGTTAACCGTTTTGTTGAAATTTTGACAGTTTTAAAGGCAATTCTTCTTTACGATAACTTCAAAACTGATTTATAAACCATAAAAACAGTTTTTTTTTATGTATTATCTGAAGTATCGCAAAATAGAGCTTTAATCGATTTCAATAAACCATTTTGTTGAAATTTTGACAGTTTTAAAGGCAATTCTTCTTTAGGATAAGTTCAAAACTGATTTATAAACCATAAAAACATTTTTCTTTATGTATTATCCGAAGTATCGCAAAATAGAGCTTTAATCGATTTCAGTAAACCGTTTTGTTGAAATGTGGACAGTTTTAAAGGCAATTCTTCTTTACGATAACTTCAAAACTGATTTATAAACCATAAAAACATTTTTTTTTTATGTATTATCTGAAGTATCGCAAAATAGGGCTTTAATCGATTTCAGTAAACCGTTTTGTTGAAATCTTAGTCTTTCGAACCAAAAAACAATGAATAGACCCCACATAAACAGAAAATCAACTTTAAAGAACAATTTGTTTCAATATTGGGAATGGAATATAAGAAATCTGTTTTTAAAATGACCAGCAATAGATGTTTATTACACAAATATTTTTTTGTAGTAATCGCCAAACTTGTTTTCGAGTTTATCGATTTTAATAGATAATTTTGTTGAAATATTGGCAGTTTTAAAAGTAATTCTCATTACAATGCCTTCAAAACTGTTTTATAAACCAACCATAAAAACAACCTTTTTCTTATGTATTATCTGAAGTATCGCAAAATGGAGCTTTAATCGATTTCAGTTAACCGTTTTGTTGAAATTTTGACAGTTTTAAAGGTAATTCTTCTTTACGATAAGTTCAAAACTGTTTTATAAACCATAAAAACAACCTTTTCTTATGTATTATCTGAAGTATCGCAAAATGGAGCTTTAATCGATTTCAGTAAACCATTTTGTTGAAATTTTGACAGTTTTAAAGGTAATTCTTCTTTACAATAAGGTCAAAACTGATTCATAAACCATAAAAACAACTTTTTCTTATGTATTATGAAGTATTGCAAAATAGAGCTTTAATCGATTTCAGTAAACCGTTTTGTTGAAATCTTAGTCTTTCGAACCAAAAAACAATGAATAGACCCCACATAAACAGAAAATCAACTTTAAAGAACAATTTGTTTCAATATTGGGAATGGAATATAAGAAATCTGTTTTTAAAATGACCAGCAATAGATGTTTATTACACAAATATTTTTTTGTAGTAATCGCCAAACTTGTTTTCGAGTTTATCGATTTTAATAGATAATTTTGTTGAAATTTTGACAGTTGTAAAGGTAATTCTGCTTTACGATAAGGTCAAAACTGATTTATAAACCATAAAAACAACTTTTTCTTATGTATTATGAAGTATCGCAAAATAGAGCTTTAATCGATTTCAGTAAACCGTTTTGTTGAAATCTTAGTTTTTCGAACCAAAAAACAATGAATAGGCCCCACATAAACAGAAAATCAACTTTAAAGAACAATTTGTTTCAATATTGGGAACGGAATATAAGAAATCTGTTTTTAAAATGACCAGCAATAGATGTTTTTTACACAAATTTTATTTTCTAGTAAATCGCCAAACTTGTTTTCGAGTTTATATTTGTATTTCCTCTTAAATATCACTTTATCGATTTTAATAGATAATTTTGTTGAAATGTTGGCAGTTTTAAAAGTAATTCTCATTACAATGCCAACAAAACTGTTTTATAAACCATAAAAACAACTTTTTCTTATGTATTATCTAAAGTATCGCAAAATGGAGCTTTAATCGATTTCAATAAACCATTTTGTTGAAATTTTAGTTTTTCGAAACTAAAAACAATGAATAGACCCCTCATAAACAGAAAATCAACTTTAAAGAACAATTTGTTTCAATATTGGGGAATGGAATATAAGAAATCTGTTTTTAAAATGACCAGCAATAGATGTTTTTTACACAAATTTTATTTTCTAGTAAATCGCAAAACTTGTTTTCGCGTTTATATTTGTATTTTCTCTTAAATATTACTTTATCGATTTCAATAGATCATTTCGTTGAAATGTTGGCAGTTTTAAAAGGAATTTTCATAACAATGCCTTCAAAACTGTTTTATAAACCATAAAAACATCCTTTTCTTATGTATTATCTGAAGTATCGCAAAATGGAGCTTTAATCGATTTCAGTTAACCGTTTTGTTGAAATTTTGACAGTTTTAAAGGTAATTCTTCTTTACGATAAGTTCAAAACTGTTTTATAAACCATAATAAAAACAACCTTTTCTTATGTATTATCTGAAGTATCGCAAAATGGAGCTTTAATCGATTTCAGTTAACCGTTTTGTTGAAATTTTGACAGTTTTAAAGGTAATTCTTCTTTACGATAAGGTCAAAACTGATTTATAAACTATAAAAACAGTTTTTTTTTTATGTATTATCTGAAGTATCGCAAAAAAGTTTTTTTTATGTATTATCTGAAGTATCGCAAAATAGAGCTTTAATCGATTTCAGTTAACCGTTTTGTTGAAATCTTAGTCTTTCAATCCAAAAAACAATGAATGGACACCACATAAAAAGAAAATCAACTTTAAAGAACAATTTGTTTCAAAATTGGGAATAGAATATAAGAAATCTGTTTTTAAAATGGCCAGCAATAGATGTTTTTACACAAATTTTATTTTCTAGTAAATCGCCAAACTTATTTTCAAGTTTATATTTGTATTTTCTCTTAAATATCATTTTATCGATTTTAATAGATAATTTTGTTGAAATGTTGGCAGTTTTAAAAGTAATTCTCAATACAATGCCTTCAAAACTGTTTTATAAACCATAAAAACAAACTTTTCTTATGTATTATCTGAAGTATCGCAAAATGGAGCTTTAATCGATTTCAATAAACCATTTTGTTGAAATTTTGACAGTTTTAAAGGTAATTCTTCTTTACGATAAGTTCAAAACTGATTCATAAACCATAAAAACATTTTTTTTTTTTATGTATTATCCGAAGTATCGCAAAATAGAGCTTTAATCGATTTCAGTAAACCTTTTTGTTGAAATCTTAGTTTTTCGAACCAAAAAACAATGAATGGACACCACATAAATAGAAAATCAACTTTAAAGAACAATTTGTTTCAATATTGGGAATGGAATATAAGAAATCTGTTTTTAAATTGACCAGCAATAGATATTTATTACACAAATATTTTTTTCTAGTAATCGCAAAACTGTTTTCGCGTTTATATTTGTATTTTCTCTTAAATATCAATTTATCGATTTCAATAGACCATTTTGTTGAAATGTTGGCAATTTTAAAAGGAATTCTCATTACAATACCTTCAAAACCATAAAAACAACTTTTTCTTATGTATTATCTGAAGTATCGCAAAATGGAGCTTTAATCGATTTCAATAAACCATTTTGTTGAAATTTTGACAGTTTTAAAGGTAATTCTTCTTTACGATAAGTTCAGAACTGATTCATAAACCATAAAAAAAAGTTTTTTTTATGTATTATCCGAAGTATCGCAAAATAGAGCTTTAATCGATTTCAGTAAACCGTTTTGTTGAAATCTTAGTTTTTCGAACCAAAAAACAATGAATGGACACCACATGAACAGAAAATCAACTTTAAAGAACAATTTTTTTCAATATTGGGAATAGAACATAAGAAATCTGTTTTTAAAATGACCAGCAATAGATGTTTATTACACAAATTTTATTTTCTAGTAAATCGCCAAACCTTTTTTCGCGTTTATATTTGTATTTTCTCTTGAATATTACTTCATTGATTTCAATAGAACATTTTGTTGAAATGTTGGCAGTTTTAAAAGGAATTCTCATTACAATGCATTCAAAACCATAAAAACAACTTTTTCTTATGTATTATCTGAAGTATCGCAAAATGGAGCTTTAATCGATTTCAATAAACCATTTTGTTGAAATTTTGACAGTTTTAAAGGCAATTCTTCTTTACGATAACTTCAAAACTGATTTATAAACCATAAAAACATTTTTTTTTTATGTATTATCTGAAGTATCGCAAAATAGGGCTTTAATCGATTTCAGTAAACCGTTTTGTTGAAATCTTAGTCTTTCGAACCAAAAAACAATGAATAGACCCAACATAAACAGAAAATCAACTTTAAAGAACAATTTGTTTCAATATTGGGAATGGAATATAAGAAATCTGTTTTTAAAATGACCAGCAATAGATGTTTATTACACAAATATTTTTTTGTAGTAATCGCCAAACTTGTTTTCGAGTTTATCGATTTTAATAGATAATTTTGTTGAAATATTGGCAGTTTTAAAAGTAATTCTCATTACAATGCCTTCAAAACTGTTTTATAAACCATAAAAACAACCTTTTCTTATGTATTATCTGAAGTATCGCAAAATGGAGCTTTAATCGATTTCAGTTAACCGTTTTGTTGAAATTTTGACAGTTTTAAAGGTAATTCTTCTTTACGATAAGTTCAAAACTTTTTTATAAACCATAAAAACAACCTTTTCTTATGTATTATCTGAAGTATCGCAAAATGGAGCTTTAATCGATTTCAGTAAACCATTTTGTTGAAATTTTGACAGTTTTAAAGGTAATTCTTCTTTACCATAAGGTCAAAACTGATTCATAAACCATAAAAACAACTTTTTCTTATGTATTATGAAATATTGCAAAATAGAGCTTTAATCGATTTCAGTAAACCGTTTTGTTGAAATCTTAGTCTTTCGAACCAAAAAACAATGAATAGACCCCACATAAACAGAAAATCAACTTTAAAGAACAATTTGTTTCAATATTGGGAATGGAATATAAGAAATCTGTTTTTAAAATGACCAGCAATAGATGTTTATTACACAAATATTTTTTTGTAGTAATCGCCAAACTTGTTTTCGAGTTTATCGATTTTAATAGATAATTTTGTTGAAATTTTGACAGTTGTAAAGGTAATTCTTCTTTACGATAAGGTCAAAACTGATTTATAAACCATAAAAACAACTTTTTCTTATGTATTATGAAGTATCGCAAAATAGAGCTTTAATCAATTTCAGTAAACCGTTTTGTTGAAATCTTAGTTTTTCGAACCAAAAAACAATGAATAGGCCCCACATAAACAGAAAATCAACTTTAAAGAACAATTTGTTTCAATATTGGGAACGGAATATAAGAAAACTGTTTTTAAAATGACCAGCAATAGATGTTTTTTACACAAATTTTATTTTCTAGTAAATCGCCAAACTTGTTTTCGAGTTTATATTTGTATTTCCTCTTAAATATCACTTTATCGATTTTAATAGATAATTTTGTTGAAATGTTGGCAGTTTTAAAAGTAATTCTCATTACAATGCCAACAAAACTGTTTTATAAACCATAAAAACAACTTTTTCTTATGTATTATCTAAAGTATCGCAAAATGGAGCTTTAATCGATTTCAATAAACCATTTTGTTGAAATTTTAGTTTTTCGAACCAAAAAACAATGAATGGACACCACATAAACAGAAAATCAACTTTAAAGAACAATTTGTTTCAATATTGGGGAATGGAATATAAGAAATCTGTTTTTAAAATGACCAGCAATAGATGTTTTTTACACAAATTTTATTTTCTAGTAAATCGCCAAACTTGTTTTCGAGTTTGTATTTGTATTTTCTCTTAAATATCACTTTATCGATTTTAATAGATAATTTTGTTGAAATGTTGGCAGTTTTAAAAGTAATTCTCATTACAATGCCAACAAAACTGTTTTATAAACCATAAAAACAACTTTTTCTTATGTATTATCTAAAGTATCGCAAAATGGAGCTTTAATCGATTTCAATAAACCATTTTGTTGAAATTTTGACAGTTTTAAAGGTAATTCTTCTTTACGATAAGTTCAAAACTGATTCATAAACCATAAAAACAGTTTTTTTTTATGTATTGTCCGAAGTATCGCAAAATAGAGCTTTAATCAATTTCAGTAAACCGTTTTGTTGAAATTTTGACAGTTTTAAAGGCAATTCTTCTTTACGATAACTTCAAAACTGATTTATAAACCATAAAAACATTTTTTTTTATGTATTATCTGAAGTACCGCAAAATAGGGATTTAATCGATTTCAGTAAACCGTTTTGTTGAAATCTTAGTTTTTCGAACCAAAAAACAATGAATGGACACCACATGAACAGAAAATCAACTTTAAAGAACAATTTGTTTCAATATTGGGAATGGAATATAAGAAATCTGTTTTTAAAATGACCAGCAATAGATGTTATTTACACAAATTTTATTTTCTAGTAAATTGCAATACCTGTTTTTGCGTTTATATTTGTATTTTCTCTTAAATATCACTTTATCGATTCCAATAGAACATTTTGTTGAAATGTTGGCAGTTTTAAAAGGAATTCTCATTACAATGCATTCAAAACCATAAAAACAACTTTTTCTTATGTATTATCTGAAGTATCGCAAAATGGAGCTTTAATCGATTTCAATAAACCATTTTGTTGAAATTTTGACAGTTTTAAAGGTAATTCTTCTTTACGATAAGTTCAAAACTGATTCATAAACCATAAAAACATTTTTTTATGTATTATCCGAAGTATCGCAAAATAGAGCTTTAATCGATTTCAGTAAACCGTTTTGTTGAAATCTTAGTTTTTCGAACCAAAAAACAATGAATGGACACAACATGAACAGAAAATCAACTTTAATGAACAATTTGTTTCAATATTGGGAATGGAATATAAGAAATCTGTTTTTAAAAATGACCAGCAATAGATGTTTTTTACACAAATTTTATTTTCTAGTAAATCGCAAAACTTGTTTTCGCGTTTATATTTGTATTTTCTCTTAAATATTACTTTATCGATTTCAATAGACCATTTCGTTGAAATGTTGGCAGTTTTAAAAGGAATTTTCATAACAATGCCTTCAAAACTGTTTTATAAACCATAAAAACATCCTTTTCTTATGTATTATCTGAAGTATCGCAAAATGGAGCTTTAATCGATTTCAGTTAACCGTTTTGTTGAAATTTTGACAGTTTTAAAGGTAATTCTTCTTTACGATAAGTTCAAAACTGTTTTATAAACCATAAAAACAACCTTTTCTTATGTATTATCTGAAGTATCGCAAAATGGAGCTTTAATCGATTTCAGTTAACCGTTTTGTTGAAATTTTGACAGTTTTAAAGGTAATTCTTCTTTACGATAAGGTCAAAACTGATTTATAAACTATAAAAACAGTTTTTTTTTTATGTATTATCTGAAGTATCGCAAAAAAGTTTTTTTTATGTATTATCTGAAGTATCGCAAAATAGAGCTTTAATCGATTTCAGTTAACCGTTATGTTGAAATCTTAGTCTTTCAATCCAAAAAACAATGAATGGACACCACATAAAAAGAAAATCAACTTTAAAGAACAATTTGTTTCAAAATTGGGAATAGAATATAAGAAATCTGTTTTTAAAATGGCCAGCAATAGATGTTTTTACACAAATTTTATTTTCTAGTAAATCGCCAAACTTGTTTTCAAGTTTATATTTGTATTTTCTCTTAAATATCATTTTATCGATTTTAATAGATAATTTTGTTGAAATGTTGGCAGTTTTAAAAGTAATTCTCAATACAATGCCTTCAAAACTGTTTTATAAACCATAAAAACAAACTTTTCTTATGTATTATCTGAAGTATCGCAAAATGGAGCTTTAATCGATTTCAATAAACCATTTTGTTGAAATTTTGACAGTTTTAAAGGTAATTCTTCTTTACGATAAGTTCAAAACTGATTCATAAACCATAAAAACATTTTTTTTTTTTATGTATTATCCGAAGTATCGCAAAATAGAGCTTTAATCGATTTCAGTAAACCTTTTTGTTGAAATCTTAGTTTTTCGAACCAAAAAACAATGAATGGACACCACATAAATAGAAAATCAACTTTAAAGAACAATTTGTTTCAATATTGGGAATGGAATATAAGAAATCTGTTTTTAAATTGACCAGCAATAGATATTTATTACACAAATATTTTTTTCTAGTAATCGCAAAACTGTTTTCGCGTTTATATTTGTATTTTCTCTTAAATATCAATTTATCGATTTCAATAGACCATTTTGTTGAAATGTTGGCAATTTTAAAAGGAATTCTCATTACAATACCTTCAAAACCATAAAAACAACTTTTTCTTATGTATTATCTGAAGTATCGCAAAATGGAGCTTTAATCGATTTCAATAAACCATTTTGTTGAAATTTTGACAGTTTTAAAGGTAATTCTTCTTTACGATAAGTTCAGAACTGATTCATAAACCATAAAAAAAGTTTTTTTTATGTATTATCCGAAGTATCGCAAAATAGAGCTTTAATCGATTTCAGTAAACCGTTTTGTTGAAATCTTAGTTTTTCGAACCAAAAAACAATGAATGGACACCACATGAACAGAAAATCAACTTTAAAGAACAATTTGTTTCAATATTGGGAATAGAACATAAGAAATCTGTTTTTAAAATGACCAGCAATAGATGTTTATTACACAAATTTTATTTTCTAGTAAATCGCCAAACCTTTTTTCGCGTTTATATTTGTATTTTCTCTTGAATATTACTTCATTGATTTCAATAGAACATTTTGTTGAAATGTTGGCAGTTTTAAAAGGAATTCTCATTACAATGCATTCAAAACCATAAAAACAACTTTTTCTTATGTATTATCTGAAGTATCGCAAAATGGAGCTTTAATCGATTTCAATAAACCATTTTGTTGAAATTTTGACAGTTTTAAAGGTAATTCTTCTTTACGATAAGTTCAAAACTGATTCATAAACCATAAAAACATTTTTTTATGTATTATCCGAAGTATCGCAAAATAGAGCTTTAATCGATTTCAGTAAACCGTTTTGTTGAAATCTTAGTTTTTCGAACCAAAAAACAATGAATGGACACCACATAAACAAAAAATAAACTTTAAAGAACAATTTGTTTCAATATTGGGAATGGAATATAAGAAATCTGTTTTTAAAATGACCAGCAATAGATGTTTTTTACACAAATTTTATTTTCTAGTAAATCGCAAAACTTGTTTTCGCGTTTATATTTGTATTTTCTCTTAAATATCACTTTATCGATTCCAATAGACCATTTTGTTGAAATGTTGGCAGTTTTAAAAGAAATTCTCAATACAATGCCTTCAAAACTGATTTATAAACCATAAAAACATTTTTTTTTATGTATTATCTGAAGTATCGCAAAATAGGGCTTTAATCGATTTCAGTAAACCGTTTTGTTGAAATCTTAGTCTTTCGAACCAAAAAACAATGAATAGACCCCACATAAACAGAAAATCAACTTTAAAGAACAATTTGTTTCAATATTGGGAATGGAATATAAGAAATCTGTTTTTAAAATGACCAGCAATAGATGTTTATTACACAAATATTTTTTTGTAGTAATCGCCAAACTTGTTTTCGAGTTTATATTTGTATTTTCTCTTAAATATCACTTTATCGATTTTAATAGATAATTTGGTTGAAATGTTGGCAGTTTTAAAAGTAATTCTCATTACAATGCCTTCAAAACTGTTTTATAAACCATAAAAAACAACTTTTTCTTATGTATTATCTGAAGTATCGCAAAATGGAGCTTTAATCAATTTCAATAAACCATTTTGTTGAATTTTTGACAGTTTTAAAGGTACTTCTTCTATACGATAAGTTCAAAACTGATTCATAAACCATAAAAACAGTTTTTTTATGTATTATCCGAATTATCGCAAAATAGAGCTTTAATCGATTTCAGTAAACCGTTTTGTTGAAATCTTAGTTTTTCGAACCAAAAAACAATGAATAGACCCCACCCAGAAAATCAACTTTAAAGAACAATTTGTTTAAATATTGTGAATGGAAAATAAGAAATCTGTTTTTAAAATGACCAGCAATAGATGTTTTTTACACAAATTTTATTTTCTAGTAAATCGCAAAACTTGTTTTCGAGTTTATATTTGTATTTTCTCTTAAATATCACTTTATCGATTTCAATAGACCATTGTGTTGAAATGTTGGCAGTTTTAAAAGGAATTCTCATTACAATACCTTCAAAACCATAAAAAACAACTTTTTCCTATGTATTATCTGAAGTATCGCAAAATGGAGCTTTAATCGATTTCAATAAACCATTTTGTTGAAATTTTGACAGTTTTAAAGGCAATTCTTCTTTACGATAACTTCAAAACTGATTTACAAACCATAAAAACATTTTTCTTTATGTATTATCTGAAGTATCGCAAAATAGAGCTTTAATCGATTTCAGTAAACCGTTTTGTTGAAATCTTAGTCTTTCGAACCAAAAAACAATGAATGGACACCACATAAACAGAAAATCAACTTTAAAAAACAATTTGTTTCAATATTGGGAATGGAATATAAGAAATCTGTTTTTAAAATGACCAGCAATAGATGTTTTTTACAGAAATTTTATTTTCTAGTAAATTGCCAAACTTGTTTTCGCGTTTATATTTGTATTTTCTCTTAAATATCACTTTATCGATTTCAATAGACCATTTCGTTGAAATGTTGGCAGTCTTAAAAGGAATACCAATTACAATGCCTTCAAAACTGTTATATAAACAATAAAAACAACCTTTTCTTATGTATTATCTGAAGTATCGCAAAATGGAGCTTTAATCGATTTCAATAAACCGTTTTGTTGAAATTTTGACAGTTTTAAAGGCAATTCTTCTTTAGGATAAGTTCAAAACTGATTTATAAACCATAAAAACATTTTTCTTTATGTATTATCCGAAGTATCGCAAAATAGAGCTTTAATCGATTTCAGTAAACCGTTTTGTTGAAATGTGGACAGTTTTAAAGGCAATTCTTCTTTACGATAACTTCAAAACTGATTTATAAACCATAAAAATATTTTTTTTTTATGTATTATCTGAAGTATCGCAAAATAGGGCTTTAATCGATTTCAGTAAACCGTTTTGTTGAAATCTTAGTCTTTCGAACCAAAAAACAATGAATAGACCCCACATAAACAGAAAATCAACTTTAAAGAACAATTTGTTTCAATATTGGGAATGGAATATAAGAAATCTGTTTTTAAAATGACCAGCAATAGATGTTTATTACACAAATATTTTTTTGTAGTAATCGCCAAACTTGTTTTCGAGTTTATCGATTTTAATAGATAATTTTGTTGAAATATTGGCAGTTTTAAAAGTAATTCTCATTACAATGCCTTCAAAACTGTTTTATAAACCATAAAAACAACCTTTTTCTTATGTATTATCTGAAGTATCGCAAAATGGAGCTTTAATCGATTTCAGTTAACTGTTTTGTTGAAATTTTGACAGTTTTAAAGGTAATTCTTCTTTACGATAAGTTCAAAACTGTTTTATAAACCATAAAAACAACCTTTCCTTATGTATTATCTGAAGTATCGCAAAATAGAGCTTTAATCGATTTCAGTAAACCATTTTGTTGAAATTTTGACAGTTTTAAAGGTAATTCTTCTTTACGATAAGGTCAAAACTGATTTATAAACCATAAAAACAACTTTTTCTTATGTATTATGAAGTATTGCAAAATAGAGCTTTAATCGATTTCAGTAAACCGTTTTGTTGAAATCTTAGTTTTTCGAACCAAAAAAACAATGAATGGACACCACATAAACAGAAAATCAACTTTAAAGAACAATTTGTTTCAATATTGGGAACGGAATATAAGAAATCTGTTTTTAAAAATGACCAGCAATATATGTTTTTTACACAAATTATATTTTCTAGTAAATCGCCAAACTTGTTTTCGAGTTTATATTTGTATTTTCTCTTAAATATCACTTTATCGATTTTGATAGATAATTTTGTTGAAATTTTGGTAGTTTTAAAAGTAATTCTCATTACAATGCCTTCAAAACTGTTTTATAAACCATAAAAACAACTTTTTCTTATGTATTATCTGAAGTATCGCAAAATGGAGCTTTAATCGATTTCAATAAACTATTTTGTTGACATTTTTTCAGTTTTAAAGGTAATTCTCCTTTACGATAAGGTCAAAACTGATTCATAAACCATAAAAACAACTTGTTCTTATGTATTATGAAGTATCGCAAAATAGAGCTTTAATCGATTTCAATTAACCATTTTGTTGAAATCTTAGTGTTTCGAACCAAAAAACAATGAATGGACACCACATAAACAGAAAATCAACTTTAAAGAACAATTTGTTTCAATATTGGAAATGGAATATAAGAAATCTGTTTTTAAAAATGACCAGCAAATAAATGTTATTTACACAAATTTCATTTTCTAGTAAATTGCAATACTTGTTTTCGCGTTTTTATTAGTATTTTCTCTTAAATATCACTGAATCGATTTCAATAGATAATTTTGTTGAAATATTGACAGTTTTAAAAGGAATTCTTATTACATTGCCTTCAAAACTGTTTTATAAACCATAAAAACAACCTTTTCTTATGTATTATCTGAAGTATCTCAAAATGGAGCTTTAATCGATTTCAATAAACCATTTTGTTGAAATTTTGACAGTTTTAAAGGCAATTCTTCTTTACGATAACTTCAAAACTGATTTATAAACCATAAAAACATTTTTTTTTTATGTATTATCTGAAGTATCGCAAAATAGGGCTTTAATCGATTTCAGTAAACCGTTTTGTTGAAATCTTAGTCTTTCGAAACAAAAAACAATGAATAGACCCAACATAAACAGAAAATCAACTTTAAAGAACAATTTGTTTCAATATTGTAAATGGAATATAAGAAATCTGTTTTTAAAATGACCAGCAATAGATTTTTATTACACAAATATTTTTTTGTAGTAATCGCTAAACTTGTTTTCGAGTTTATCGATTTTAATAGATAATTTTGTTGAAATATTGGCAGTTTTTAAAAGTAATTCTCATTACAATGCCTTCAAAACTGTTTTATAAACCATAAAAACAACCTTTTCTTATGTATTATCTGAAGTATCGCAAAATGGAGCTTTAATCGATTTCAGTTAACCGTTTTGTTGAAATTTTGACAGTTTTAAAGGTAATTCTTCTTTACGATAAGTTCAAAACTGTTTTATAAACCATAAAAACAACCTTTTCTTATGTATTATCTGAAGTATCGCAAAATGGAGCTTTAATCGATTTCAGTAAACCATTTTGTTGAAATTTTGACAGTTTTAAAGGTAATTCTTCTTTACAATAAGGTCAAAACTGATTCATAAACCATAAAAACAACTTTTTCTTATGTATTATGAAGTATTGCAAAATAGAGCTTTAATCGATTTCAGTAAACCGTTTTGTTGAAATCTTAGTCTTTCGAACCAAAAAACAATGAATAGACCCCACATAAACAGAAAATCAACTTTAAAGAACAATTTGTTTCAATATTGGGAATGGGAATATAAGAAATCTGTTTTTTAAAATGACCAGCAATAGATGTTTATTACACAAATATTTTTTTGTAGTAATCGCCAAACTTGTTTTCGAGTTTATCGATTTTAATAGATAATTTTGTTGAAATTTTGACAGTTGTAAAGGTAATTCTTCTTTACGATAAGGTCAAAACTGATTTATAAACCATAAAAACAACTTTTTCTTATGTATTATGAAGTATCGCAAAATAGAGCTTTAATCAATTTCAGTAAACCGTTTTGTTGAAATCTTAGTTTTTCGAACCAAAAAACAATGAATAGGCCCCACATAAACAGAAAATCAACTTTAAAGAACAATTTGTTTCAATATTGGGAACGGAATATAATGAAATCTGTTTTTAAAATGACCAGCAATAGATGTTTTTTACACAAATTTTATTTTCTAGTAAATCGCCAAACTTGTTTTCGAGTTTATATTTGTATTTCCTCTTAAATATCACTTTATCGATTTTAATAGATAATTTTGTTGAAATGTTGGCAGTTTTAAAAGTAATTCTCATTACAATGCCAACAAAACTGTTTTTATAAACCATAAAAACAACTTTTTCTTATGTATTATCTAAAGTATCGCAAAAATGGAGCTTTAATCGATTTCAATAAACCATTTTGTTGAAATTTTAGTTTTTCGAACCAAAAAACAATTAATGGACACCACATAAACAGAAAATCAACTTTAAAGAACAATTTGTTTCAATATTGGGGAATGGAATATAAGAAAATCTGTTTTTAAAATGACCAGCAATAGATGTTTTTTACACAAATTTTATTTTCTAGTAAATCGCCAAACTTGTTTTCGAGTTTGTATTTGTATTTTCTCTAAATATCACTTTATCGATTTTAATAGATAATTTTGTTGAAATGTTGGCAGTTTTAAAAAGTAATTCTCATTACAATGCCAACAAAACTGTTTTATAACCATAAAAAACAACTTTTTCTTATGTATTATCTAAAGTATCGCAAAATGCAGATTGAATCGATTTCAATAAACCATTTTGTTGAAATTTTTTCAGTTTTAAAGGTAATTCTTCTTTACGATAACTTCAAAACTGATTTATAAACCATAAAAAAAGGGTTTTTTTTATGTATTATTTGAAGTATCGTTAAAATAGAGCTTTAATCGATTTCAGTTAACCGTTTTGTTGAAATTTTGACAGTTTTAAAGGCAATTCTTCTTTACAATAAGGTCAAAACTGATTTATAAACCATAAAAACAGGGTTTTTTTTATGTATTATCTGAAGTATCGCAAATAGAGCTTTAATCGATTTCAGTAAACCGTTTTGTTTAAATCTTAGTCTTTCAAACCAAAAAACAATGAATGGACACCACATAAACAGAAAATCAACTTTAAAGAACAATTTGTTTCAATATAGGGAATGGAATATAAGAAATCTGTTTTTTAAAATGACCAGCAAACTTGTTTTCGCGTTTATATTGTATTTTCTCTTAAATATCACTTTAACGATTTCAATAGACCATTTTGTTGAAATGTTGGCAGTTTTAAAAGGAATTTTTCATTACAATGCCTTCAAAACTGTTTTATAAACCATAAAAACAACTTTTTCTTATGTATTATCTAAAGTATCACAAAATGGAGCTTTAATCGATTTCAATAAACCATTTTGTTGAAATTTTGACAGTTTTAAAGGTAATTCTTCTTTACGATAAGTTCAAAACTGATTCATAAACCATAAAAACAGTTTTTTTTTTATGTATTATCCGAAGTATCGCAAAATAGAGCTTTAATCAATTTCAGTAAACCGTTTTTGTTGAAATTTTGACAGTTTTAAAGGCAATTCTTCTTACGATAACTTCAAAACTGATTTATAAACCATAAAAACATTTTTTTTTATGTATTATCTGAAGTACCGCAAAATAGGGATTTAATCGATTTCAGTAAACCGTTTTGTTGAAATCTTAGTTTTTCGAACCAAAAAACAATGAATGGACACCACATAAACAGAAAATCAACTTTAAAGAACAATTTGTTTCAATATTGGGAATGGAATATAAGAAATCTGTTTTTAAAATGACCAGCAATAGATGTTATTTACACAAATTTTATTTTCTAGTAAATTGCAATACCTGTTTTTGCGTTTATATTTGTATTTTCTCTTAAATATCACTTTATCGATTCCAATAGAACATTTTGTTGAAATGTTGGCAGTTTTAAAAGGAATTCTCATTACAATGCATTCAAAACCATAAAAAACAACTTTTTCTTATGTATTATCTGAAGTATCGCAAAATGGAGCTTTAATCGATTTCAATAAACCATTTTGTTGAAATTTTGACAGTTTTAAAGGTAATTCTTCTTTACGATAAGTTCAAAACTGATTCATAAACAATAAAAACATTTTTTTATGTATTATCCGAAGTATCGCAAAATAGAGCTTTAATCGATTTCAGTAAACCGTTTTGTTGAAATCTTAGTTTTTCGAACCAAAAAACAATGAATGGACACCACATGAACAGAAAATCAACTTTAATGAACAATTTGTTTCAATATTGGGAATGGAATATAAGAAATCTGTTTTTAAAAATGACCAGCAATAGATGTTTTTTACACAAATTTTATTTTCTAGTAAATCGCAAAACTTGTTTTCGCGTTTATATTTGTATTTTCTCTTAAATATTACTTTATCGATTTCAATAGACCATTTCGTTGAAATGTTGGCAGTTTTAAAAGGAATTTTCATAACAATGCCTTCAAAACTGTTTTATAAACCATAAAAACATCCTTTTCTTATGTATTATCTGAAGTATCGCAAAATGGAGCTTTAATCGATTTCAGTTAACCGTTTTGTTGAAATTTTGACAGTTTTAAAGGTAATTCTTCTTTACGATAAGTTCAAAACTGTTTTATAAACCATAAAAACAACCTTTTCTTATGTATTATCTGAAGTATCGCAAAATGGAGCTTTAATCGATTTCAGTTAACCGTTTTGTTGAAATTTTGACAGTTTTAAAGGTAATTCTTCTTTACGATAAGGTCAAAACTGATTTATAAACTATAAAAACAGTTTTTTTTTTATGTATTATCTGAAGTATCGCAAAAAAGTTTTTTTTATGTATTATCTGAAGTATCGCAAAATAGAGCTTTAATCGATTTCAGTTAACCGTTTTGTTGAAATCTTAGTCTTTCAATCCAAAAAACAATGAATGGACACCACATAAAAAGAAAATCAACTTTAAAGAACAATTTGTTTCAAAATTGGGAATAGAATATAAGAAATCTGTTTTTAAAATGGCCAGCAATAGATGTTTTTACACAAATTTTATTTTCTAGTAAATCGCCAAACTTGTTTTCAAGTTTATATTTGTATTTTCTCTTAAATATCATTTTATCGATTTTAATAGATAATTTTGTTGAAATGTTGGCAGTTTTAAAAGTAATTCTCAATACAATGCCTTCAAAACTGTTTTATAAACCATAAAAACAAACTTTTCTTATGTATTATCTGAAGTATCGCAAAATGGAGCTTTAATCGATTTCAATAAACCATTTTGTTGAAATTTTGACAGTTTTAAAGGTAATTCTTCTTTACGATAAGTTCAAAACTGATTCATAAACCATAAAAACATTTTTTTTTTTATGTATTATCCGAAGTATCGCAAAATAGAGCTTTAATCGATTTCAGTAAACCTTTTTGTTGAAATCTTAGTTTTTCGAACCAAAAAACAATGAATGGACACCACATAAATAGAAAATCAACTTTAAAGAACAATTTGTTTCAATATTGGGAATGGAATATAAGAAATCTGTTTTTAAATTGACCAGCAATAGATATTTATTACACAAATATTTTTTTCTAGTAATCGCAAAACTGTTTTCGCGTTTATATTTGTATTTTCTCTTAAATATCAATTTATCGATTTCAATAGACCATTTTGTTGAAATGTTGGCAATTTTAAAAGGAATTCTCATTACAATACCTTCAAAACCATAAAAACAACTTTTTCTTATGTATTATCTGAAGTATCGCAAAATGGAGCTTTAATCGATTTCAATAAACCATTTTGTTGAAATTTTGACAGTTTTAAAGGTAATTCTTCTTTACGATAAGTTCAGAACTGATTCATAAACCATAAAAAAAGTTTTTTTTATGTATTATCCGAAGTATCGCAAAATAGAGCTTTAATCGATTTCAGTAAACCGTTTTGTTGAAATCTTAGTTTTTTCGAACCAAAAAACAATGAATGGACACCACATGAACAGAAAATCAACTTTAAAGAACAATTTGTTTCAATATTGGGAATAGAACATAAGAAATCTGTTTTTAAAATGACCAGCAATAGATGTTTATTACACAAATTTTATTTTCTAGTAAATCGCCAAACCTTTTTTCGCGTTTATATTTGTATTTTCTCTTGAATATTACTTCATTGATTTCAATAGAACATTTTGTTGAAATGTTGGCAGTTTTAAAAGGAATTCTCATTACAATGCATTCAAAACCATAAAAACAACTTTTTCTTATGTATTATCTGAAGTATCGCAAAATGGAGCTTTAATCGATTTCAATAAACCATTTTGTTGAAATTTTTGACAGTTTTAAAGGTAATTCTTCTTTACGATAAGTTCAAAACTGATTCATAAACCATAAAAACATTTTTTTATGTATTATCCGAAGTATCGCAAAATAGAGCTTTAATCGATTTCAGTAAACCGTTTTGTTGAAATCTTAGTTTTTTCGAACCAAAAAAACAATGAATGGACACCACATAAACAAAAAATAAACTTTAAAGAACAATTTGTTTCAATATTGGGAATGGAATATAAGAAATCTGTTTTTTAAAATGACCAGCAATAGATGTTTTTTACACAAATTTTATTTTCTAGTAAATCGCAAAACTTGTTTTCGCGTTTATATTTGTATTTTCTCTTAAATATCACTTTATCGATTCCAATAGACCATTTTGTTGAAATGTTGGCAGTTTTAAAAGAAATTCTCAATACAATGCCTTCAAAACTGATTTATAAACCATAAAAACATTTTTTTTTATGTATTATCTGAAGTATCGCAAAATAGGGCTTTAATCGATTTCAGTAAACCGTTTTGTTGAAATCTTAGTCTTTCGAACCAAAAAACAATGAATAGACCCCACATAAACAGAAAATCAACTTTAAAGAACAATTTGTTTCAATATTGGGAATGGAATATAAGAAATCTGTTTTTAAAATGACCAGCAATAGATGTTTATTACACAAATATTTTTTTGTAGTAATCGCCAAACTTGTTTTCGAGTTTATATTTGTATTTTCTCTTAAATATCACTTTATCGATTTTAATAGATAATTTGGTTGAAATGTTGGCAGTTTTAAAAGTAATTCTCATTACAATGCCTTCAAAACTGTTTTATAAACCATAAAAACAACTTTTTCTTATGTATTATCTGAAGTATCGCAAAATGGAGCTTTAATCAATTTCAATAAACCATTTTGTTGAATTTTTGACAGTTTTAAAGGTACTTCTTCTATACGATAAGTTCAAAACTGATTCATAAACCATAAAAACAGTTTTTTTATGTATTATCCGAATTATCGCAAAATAGAGCTTTAATCGATTTCAGTAAACCGTTTTGTTGAAATCTTAGTTTTTCGAACCAAAAAACAATGAATAGACCCCACCCAGAAAATCAACTTTAAAGAACAATTTGTTTAAATATTGTGAATGGAAAATAAGAAATCTGTTTTTAAAATGACCAGCAATAGATGTTTTTTACACAAATTTTATTTTCTAGTAAATCGCAAAACTTGTTTTCGAGTTTATATTTGTATTTTCTCTTAAATATCACTTTATCGATTTCAATAGACCATTGTGTTGAAATGTTGGCAGTTTTAAAAGGAATTCTCATTACAATACCTACAAAACCATAAAAAACAACTTTTTCCTATGTATTATCTGAAGTATCGCAAAATGGAGCTTTAATCGATTTCAATAAACCATTTTGTTGAAATTTTGACAGTTTTAAAGGCAATTCTTCTTTACGATAACTTCAAAACTGATTTATAAACCATAAAAAACATTTTTCTTTATGTATTATCTGAAGTATCGCAAAATAGAGCTTTAATCGATTTCAGTAAACCGTTTTGTTGAAATCTTAGTCTTTCGAACCAAAAAACAATGAATGGACACCACATAAACAGAAAATCAACTTTAAAAAAACAATTTGTTTCAATATTGGGAATGGAATATAAGAAATCTGTTTTTAAAATGACCAGCAATAGATGTTTTTTACACAAATTTTATTTTCTAGTAAATTGCCAAACTTGTTTTCGCGTTTATATTTGTATTTTCTCTTAAATATCACTTTATCGATTTCAATAGACCATTTCGTTGAAATGTTGCCAGTCTTAAAAGGAATACCAATTACAATGCCTTCAAAACTGTTATATAAACAATAAAAACAACCATCTTTTTATGTATTATCCGAAGTATCGCAAAATAGAGCTTTAATCGATTTCAGTAAACCGTTTTGTTGAAATCTTAGTTTTTCGAACCAAAAAACAATGAATGGACACCACATAAACAGAAAATCAACTTTAAAGAACAATTTGTTTCAATATTGGGAATGGAATATAAGAAATCTGTTTTTAAATTGACCAGCAATAGATATTTATTACACAAATATTTTTTTCTAGTAATTGCAAAACTGTTTTCGCGTTTATATTTGTATTTTCTCTTAAATATCAATTTATCGATTTCAATAGACCATTTTGTTGTAATGTTGGCAATTTTAAAAGGAATTCTCATTACAATACCTTCAAAACCATAAAAACAACTTTTTCTTATGTATTATCTGAAGTATCGCAAAATGGAGCTTTAATCGATTTCAATAAACCATTTTGTTGAAATTTTGACAGTTTTAAAGGTAATTTTTCTTTACGATAAGTTCAAAACTGATTCATAAACCATAAAACAGTTTTTTTTATGTATTATCCGAAGTATCGCAAAATAGAGCTTTAATCGATTTCAGTAAACCGTTTTGTTGAAATCTTAGTTTTTCGAACCAAAAAACAATGAATGGACACCACATAAACAGAAAATAAACTTTAAAGAACAATTTGTTTCAATATTGGGAATGGAATATAAGAAATCTGTTTTTAAAATGACCAGCAATAGATGTTTATTACACAAATTTTATTTTCTAGTAAATCGCCAAACTTGTTTTCGCGTTTATATTTGTATTTTCTCTTAAATATCACTTTATCGATTCCAATAGAACATTTTTTTGAAATGTTGGCAGTTTTAAAAAGAATTCTCATTACAATGCATTCAAAACCATAAAAACAACTTTTTCTTATGTATTATCTGAAGGCAAAATGGAGCTTTAATCGATTTCAATAAACCATTTTGTTGAAATTTTGACAGTTTTAAAGGTAATTCTTCTTTACGATAAGTTCAAAACTGATTCATAAACCATAAAAACAGTTTTTTTTTTATGTATTATCCGAAGTATCGCAAAATAGAGCTTTAATCGATTTCAGTAAACCGTTTTGTTGAAATCTTAGTTTTTCGAACCAAAAAACAATGAATGGACACCACATAAACAGAAAATCAACTTTAAAGAACAATTTGTTTCAATATTGGGAATGGAATATAAGAAATCTGTTTTTAAATTGACCAGCAATAGATATTTATTACACAAATATTTTTTTCTAGTAATCGCAAAACTGTTTTGGCGTTTATATTTGTATTTTCTCTTAAATATCAATTTATCGATTTCAATAGACCATTTTGTTGAAATGTTGGCAATTTTAAAAGGAATTCTCATTACAATACCTTCAAAACCATAAAAACAACTTTTTCTTATGTATTATCTGAAGTATCGCAAAATGGAGCTTTAATCGATTTCATTAAACCATTTTGTTGAAATTTTGACAGTTTTAAAGGTAATTTTTCTTTACGATAAGTTCAAAACTGATTCATAAACCATAAAAACAGTTTTTTTTATGTATTATCCGAAGTATCGCAAAATAGAGCTTTAATCGATTTCAGTAAACCGTTTTGTTGAAATCTTAGTTTTTCGAACCAAAAAACAATGAATGGACACCACATAAACAGAAAATCAACTTTAAAGAACAATTTGTTTCAATATTGGGAATGGAATATAAGAAATCTGTTTTTAAATTGACCAGCAATAGATATTTATTACACAAATATTTTTTTCTAGTAATTGCAAAACTGTTTTCGCGTTTATATTTGTATTTTCTCTTAAATATCAATTTATCGATTTCAATAGACCATTTTGTTGTAATGTTGGCAATTTTAAAAGGAATTCTCATTATAATACCTTCAAAACCATAAAAACAACTTTTTCTTATGTATTATCTGAAGTATCGCAAAATGGAGCTTTAATCGATTTCAATAAACCATTTTGTTGAAATTTTGACAGTTTTAAAGGTAATTTTTCTTTACGATAAGTTCAAAACTGATTCATAAACCATAAAACAGTTTTTTTTATGTATTATCCGAAGTATCGCAAAATAGAGCTTTAATCGATTTCAGTAAACCGTTTTGTTGAAATCTTAGTTTTTCGAACCAAAAAACAATGAATGGACACCACATAAACAGAAAATAAACTTTAAAGAACAATTTGTTTCAATATTGGGAATGGAATATAAGAAATCTGTTTTTAAAATGACCAGCAATAGATGTTTATTACACAAATTTTATTTTCTAGTAAATCGCCAAACTTGTTTTCGCGTTTATATTTGTATTTTCTCTTAAATATCACTTTATCGATTCCAATAGAACATTTTTTTGAAATATGGCAGTTTTAAAAAGAATTCTCATTACAATGCATTCAAAACCATAAAAACAACTTTTTCTTATGTATTATCTGAAGTATCGCAAAATGGAGCTTTAATCGATTTCAATAAACCATTTTGTTGAAATTTTGACAGTTTTAAAGGTAATTCTTCTTTACGATAAGTTCAAAACTGATTCATAAACCATAAAAACAGTTTTTTTTTTATGTATTATCCGAAGTATCGCAAAATAGAGCTTTAATCGATTTCAGTAAACCGTTTTGTTGAAATCTTAGTTTTTCGAACCAAAAAACAATGAATGGACACCACATAAACAGAAAATAAACTTTAAAGAACAATTTGTTTCAATATTGGGAATGGAATATAAGAAATCTGTTTTTAAAATGACCAGCAATAGATGTTTATTACACAAATTTTATTTTCTAGTAAATCGCCAAACTTGTTTTCGCGTTTATATTTGTATTTTCTCTTAAATATCACTTTATCGATTCCAATAGAACATTTTTTTGAAATGTTGGCAGTTTTAAAAAGAATTCTCATTACAATGCATTCAAAACCATAAAAACAACTTTTTCTTATGTATTATCTGAAGTATCGCAAAATGGAGCTTTAATCGATTTCAATAAACCATTTTGTTGAAATTTTGACAGTTTTAAAGGTAATTCTTCTTTACGATAAGTTCAAAACTGATTCATAAACCATAAAAACAGTTTTTTTTTTATGTATTATCCGAAGTATCGCAAAATAGAGCTTTAATCGATTTCAGTAAACCGTTTTGTTGAAATCTTAGTTTTTCGAACCAAAAAACAATGAATGGACACCACATAAACAGAAAATCAACTTTAAAGAACAATTTGTTTCAATATTGGGAATGGAATATAAGAAATCTGTTTTTAAATTGACCAGCAATAGATATTTATTACACAAATATTTTTTTCTAGTAATCGCAAAACTGTTTTGGCGTTTATATTTGTATTTTCTCTTAAATATCAATTTATCGATTTCAATAGACCATTTTGTTGAAATGTTGGCAATTTTAAAAGGAATTCTCATTACAATACCTTCAAAACCATAAAAACAACTTTTTCTTATGTATTATCTGAAGTATCGCAAAATGGAGCTTTAATCGATTTCATTAAACCATTTTGTTGAAATTTTGACAGTTTTAAAGGTAATTTTTCTTTACGATAAGTTCAAAACTGATTCATAAACCATAAAAACAGTTTTTTTTATGTATTATCCGAAGTATCGCAAAATAGAGCTTTAATCGATTTCAGTAAACCGTTTTGTTGAAATCTTAGTTTTTCGAACCAAAAAACAATGAATGGACACCACATAAACAGAAAATCAACTTTAAAGAACAATTTGTTTCAATATTGGGAATGGAATATAAGAAATCTGTTTTTAAATTGACCAGCAATAGATATTTATTACACAAATATTTTTTTCTAGTAATTGCAAAACTGTTTTCGCGTTTATATTTGTATTTTCTCTTAAATATCAATTTATCGATTTCAATAGACCATTTTGTTGTAATGTTGGCAATTTTAAAAGGAATTCTCATTACAATACCTTCAAAACCATAAAAACAACTTTTTCTTATGTATTATCTGAAGTATCGCAAAATGGAGCTTTAATCGATTTCAATAAACCATTTTGTTGAAATTTTGACAGTTTTAAAGGTAATTTTTCTTTACGATAAGTTCAAAACTGATTCATAAACCATAAAACAGTTTTTTTTATGTATTATCCGAAGTATCGCAAAATAGAGCTTTAATCGATTTCAGTAAACCGTTTTGTTGAAATCTTAGTTTTTCGAACCAAAAAACAATGAATGGACACCACATAAACAGAAAATAAACTTTAAAGAACAATTTGTTTCAATATTGGGAATGGAATATAAGAAATCTGTTTTTAAAATGACCAGCAATAGATGTTTATTACACAAATTTTATTTTCTAGTAAATCGCCAAACTTGTTTTCGCGTTTATATTTGTATTTTCTCTTAAATATCACTTTATCGATTCCAATAGAACATTTTTTTGAAATGTTGGCAGTTTTAAAAAGAATTCTCATTACAATGCATTCAAAACCATAAAAACAACTTTTTCTTATGTATTATCTGAAGTATCGCAAAATGGAGCTTTAATCGATTTCAATAAACCATTTTGTTGAAATTTTGACAGTTTTAAAGGTAATTCTTCTTTACGATAAGTTCAAAACTGATTCATAAACCATAAAAACAGTTTTTTTTTTATGTATTATCCGAAGTATCGCAAAATAGAGCTTTAATCGATTTCAGTAAACCGTTTTGTTGAAATCTTAGTTTTTCGAACCAAAAAACAATGAATGGACACCACATAAACAGAAAATCAACTTTAAAGAACAATTTGTTTCAATATTGGGAATGGAATATAAGAAATCTGTTTTTAAATTGACCAGCAATAGATATTTATTACACAAATATTTTTTTCTAGTAATCGCAAAACTGTTTTGGCGTTTATATTTGTATTTTCTCTTAAATATCAATTTATCGATTTCAATAGACCATTTTGTTGAAATGTTGGCAATTTTAAAAGGAATTCTCATTACAATACCTTCAAAACCATAAAAACAACTTTTTCTTATGTATTATCTGAAGTATCGCAAAATGGAGCTTTAATCGATTTCATTAAACCATTTTGTTGAAATTTTGACATTTTTAAAGGTAATTTTTCTTTACGATAAGTTCAAAACTGATTCATAAACCATAAAAACAGTTTTTTTTTATGTATTATCCGAAGTATCGCAAAATAGAGCTTTAATCGATTTCAGTAAACCGTTTTGTTGAAATCTTAGTTTTTCGAACCAAAAAACAATGAATGGACACCACATAAACAGAAAATCAACTTTAAAGAACAATTTGTTTCAATATTGGGAATAGAACATAAGAAATCTGTTTTTAAAATGACCAGCAATAGATGTTTATTACACAAATTTTATTTTCTAGTAAATCGCCAAACTTGTTTTCGCGTTTATATTTGTATTTTCTCTTGAATATTACTTTATTGATTTCAATAGAACATTTTGTTGAAATGTTGGCAGTTTTAAAAGGAATTCTCATTACAATGCATTCAAAACCATAAAAACAACTTTTTCTTATGTATTATCTGAAGTATCGCAAAATGGAGCTTTAATCGATTTCAATAGACCATTTTGTTGAAATTTTGACAGTTTTAAGGTAATTTTTCTTTACAATAACTTCAAAACTGATTTATAAACCATAAAAATAGTTTTTTTTTTATGTATTATCTGAAGTATCGCAAAATAGAGCTTTAATCGATTTCAGTAAACCGTTTTGTTAAAATCTTAGTCTTTCGAACCAAAAAACAATGAATGGACACCACATTAACAGAAAATCAACTTTAAAGAACAATTTGTTTCAATATTGGAATTCTCATTACAATGCCTTCAAAACTGTTTTATAAACCATAAAAACAACCTTTTCTTATGGATTATCTGAAGTATCGCAAAATGGAGCTTTAATCGATTTCAATAAACCATTTTGTTGAAATTTTGACAGTTTTAAAGGTAATTCTTCTTTACGATAAGTTCAAAACTGATTCATAAACCATAAAAACAGTTTTTTTTTATGTATTATCCGAAGTATCGCAAAATAGAGCTTTAATCGATTTCAGTAAACCGTTTTGTTGAAATCTTAGTTTTTCGAACCAAAAAACAATGAATGGACACCACATAAACAGAAAATCAACTTTAAAGAACAATTTGTTTCAATATTGGGAATGGAATATAAGAAATCTGTTTTTAAATTGACCAGCAATAGATATTTATTACACAAATATTTTTTTCTAGTAATCGCAAAACTGTTTTCGCGTTTATATTTGTATTTTCTCTTAAATATCAATTTATCGATTTCAATAGACCATTTTGTTGAAATGTTGGAAATTTAAAAGGAATTCTCATTACAATACCTTCAAAACCATAAAAACAACTTTTTCTTATGTATTATCTGAAGTATCGCAAAATGGAGCTTTAATCGATTTCAATAAACCATTTTGTTGAAATTTTGACAGTTTTAAAGGTAATTCTTCTTTACGATAAGTTCAAAACTGATTCATAAACCATAAAAACAGTTTTTTTTTTATGTATTATCCGAAGTATCGCAAAATAGAGCTTTAATCGATTTCAGTAAACCGTTTTGTTGAAATCTTAGTTTTTCGAACCAAAAAACAACGAATGGACACCACATAAACAAAAAATCAACTTTAAAGAACAATTTGTTTCAATATTATGAATGGAATATAAGAAATCTGTTTCCCTTTAGCTCCTGAATTATGATTCCATGTTGGGAAAATTCTGAAACTTTGTATAATATGTCTAACATATGCACAATGAAAGAATATGAAGAAAAAAATCAATATTTTTGGTTACCATGGGAACTACGAAAAGTTGCCATATGGCAACTTTGGGAAAATGTGATGCTTAAGTCCACATAAAACGCTTATGAATATATTGCTTATATATGTGCATGAATGAATAGGATTCTGGCAAAAATCATTGCTTTATTACTGGAAGAACATTTTATTTTCCTTTGCAAGTTAGATTACAAAACATATTATTACAATGAAACATAGCATTTACCGCCAACTATAAAACAAATAACAAAGAACCTTTTGCTTTCTGTGGGAAACCTTTTACTTTCTGTGGAAATTAACAAAACAGTTATTGTTTGCATTTAAACACAGAGAAACGTTGCATTTGCTACATTTAATTCTGGTAAATCCAGAAGGACAGAATCTGCACCGCATCTTTTTGCAGTGCAATGGCCAATGACTGATGTCATCGTATCTAACATCATTTACAGGTATTTTAGAACTGGTACGCCTCTTGGAGGTTTGTTCTTTTTCTAAGGATGGCCTGCCCCGTTTGCGATTGGGTGTAGATTTACCTGCTTTTAACAAGGCATTTCCAATACATGAGCGAAATTCCAGCAAGGGCATGTAATTTATATCATTCATTTGTTTCATGCGCCTTCGGTATAAGAGCCATCCATTTACGATTGCCATGTCAATGCAATACCAAACAAGTCTGAGATACCATTTCCTAGTTCGCAAGTCTATTCTATAAAACTCAATCAACATATCTGCAGTATCTACACCGCCCATGTGTTTGTTATAGATGCCTACAATGTTGGGGCGGTTGACATCAATATGGATATTATCCTTACTACTCCATCTTTGAACAGTGGATATTGGTTCAATGTTTGCATATGTGGAGACTAAGTGGACAGGTTTGCTGTCAAACCACTTCACAACCAATACATCATTGATAGTATCACATCTAAAATCATAGGACCCCCGACCCAATTTCTTCAAATCTGATTCCAAGGCCAGTTTACAACCTTTCAAACGATTTGGTCTTATGGTCCCAACAGTCCAAAACCCCTTAGATTTCAACCAAATGACTAATTCTAAAGAAGTAAACCAATTATCAAAAAATAATTTGTAATTTTGACCGCTTTCGCAAAAGAGTTATCACTGTATTAGCTGACATACTTAAATGACCTTCCAGATTCATACCCTTTCCAGTGTAGACTTCAAAATCATACATTATACCAGAAACACCAGCTCTTGTAAATAGCTTGAACCCCCATTTATGTGGTTTATTCTTGTTGTATTGCTTGATAGAAGAACGACCTTTGAAGGGGACAATTTGCTCATCGATTGATTGGTACTCTTCGGGTTCTATTTTCTTCAGGTTGTCTCTCAATTTTTCAATCAAGGGCCTGATCTTGAATAGTTTATCATACTCAGAGCTGTTTCGTGGTGGTATTTTCGAATTATCATTGATGTGTAAACATTGCAAAATAATTTCAAATCTGTTTCTTGACATGATATCTGCTAAAAAATCTATTCTGGATTCTGATGCCCATATCATTCTATATGATGGAACCTGGAATATGCCCATGAAAATCAAGATACCAAAGAACTGCTCTACTTCTGATGGTGTAACATCAATTGATTTTAATATTTTCGATAATTTCCTGACAAATGAACATTTTAAAATATTCAAAAGGTGATGGTAAAGTTATCGGTGGATCTGAAAATTCTAATTTGAATCAGGAACATCAATAGTTGTTTTTCTCCATCTGTACTCAACCCCAGCAGTGGAAGACGAAGGTCCAGCAGTGAAAGAAGAAGGTCCAGCATTGAAAGTAGAAGGTCCACCATTGGAAGTAGAAGGTCCAGCATTGGAAGTAGAAGGTCCAGCATTGGAAGTAGACGGTCCTGTAGTAGAAAATGAAGGTCCATCAACAGTATCCATGTCCTCCGACTCACTTTGAGGTTCTGCCTCGAGTAAGCCAGGGAGTGGGATATAATCAGGGTCTGCATCATCATTCAGATCAGGGATTTCATCGCCATCATCATCTGAATATTCAAATTCTGACACATCTCCTTCAGGAATCAAAATTAGCTTCAACGCAGCATCTATGCCCATTTTCTTGGAAGCCATCTGCAAGAAAAATAAATAGGTAAAAATATGATCTGACTTCCTGCAGTTGCCATATGGTTACATCAAAATTTACTTGTAAATTTGCAAAAATTGAAAAATAATTATGACACAGATTTTTGACAATAAATATCCACACATCATCATAAAACTAAAAACCTAAAATACACTGCAATTATAGGAAATAAAGCCTTTAGAACTCACCTTTTAGTTATGCAGACAAACAACAAATTACCATGTGGACATGCCAGCCATTTTGGAAAGGTCACATGATGGTCAATATTGCTAGTCAATAATAATAATTACATTGTAGGACAAATGAATGTTATGATTATATAATATCTTCCCAATGAAGCCATATGGCAATTAATAATCCTGCAGGGGGGCTTTAAAGATTATGTAGCCAAATGGTTACCCAAGGAGCTAAAGGGTTAAAACGACCAGCAATAGATGTTTATTACACAAATTTTATTTTCTAGTAAATCGCAAAACTTGTTTTCGCGTTTATATTTGTATTTTCTCTTAAATATCACTTTATCGATTCCAATAGACCATTTTGTTGAAATGTTGGCAGTTTTAAAAGAAATTCTCAATACAATGCCTTCAAAACTGTTTTATAAACCATAAAAACAACCTTTTCTTATGTTTTATCTGAAGTATCGCAAAATGGAGCTTTAATCGATTTCAGTAAACCGTTTTGTTGAAATCTTAATATTTCGAACCAAAAAACAATGAATGGACACCACATAAACAGAAAATCAACTTTAAAGAACAATTTGTTTCAATATTGGGAATGGAATATAAGAAATAAGTTTTTAAAAATGACCAGCAATAGATGTTTTTTACACAAATTTTATTTTCTAGTAAATCGCCAAACTTGTTTTCATGTTTATATTTGTATTTTCTCTTAAATATCAATTTATCGATTCCAATAGAACATTTTGTTGAAATGTTGGCAGTTTTAAAAGGAATTCTCATTACAATGCATTCAAAACCATAAAAACAACTTTTTCTTATGTATTATCTGAAGTATCGCAAAATGGAGCTATAATCGATTTCAATAAACCATTTTGTTGAAATTTTGACAGTTTTAAAGGTAATTCTTCTTTACGATAAGGTCAAAACTGATTCATAAACCATAAAAACAGTTTTTTTTTTATGTATTATCTGAAGTATCTCAAAATAGAGCTTTAATCGATTTCAGTAAACCGTTTTGTTGAAATCTTAGTTTTTCGAACCAAAAAACAATGAATGGACACCACATAAAAAGAAAATCAACTTTAAAGAACAATTTGTTTCAATATTGGGAATGGAATGTAAGAAATCTGTTTTTAAAAATGACCAGCAATAGATGTTTTTTACACAAATTTTATTTTCTAGTAAATCGCCAAACTTGTTTTCGCGTTTATATTTGTATTTTCTCTTAAATATCACTTTATCGATTCCAATAGAACATTTTGTTGAAATGTTGGCAGTTTTAAAAGGAATTCTCATTACAATGCATTCAAAACCATAAAAACAACTTTTTCTTATGTATTATCTGAAGTATCGCAAAATGGAGCTTTAATCGATTTCAATAAACCATTTTGTTGAAATTTTGACAGTTTTAAAGGTAATTCTTCTTTACGATAACTTCAAAACTGATTTATAAACCATAAAAACATTTTTTTTTTATGTATTATCTGAAGTATCCCAAAATAGGGCTTTAATCGAGATTTTAAAAATCTTAGTTTTTCGAACCAAAAAACAATGAATGGACACCACATAAACAGAAAATCAACTTTAAAGAACAATTTGTTTCAATATTGGGAATAGAACATAAGAAATCTGTTTTTAAAATGACCAGCAATAGATGTTTATTACACAAATTTTATTTTCTAGTAAATCGCCAAACTTGTTTTCGCGTTTATATTTGTATTTTCTCTTGAATATTACTTTATTGATTTCAATAGAACATTTTGTTGAAATGTTGGCAGTTTTAAAAGGAATTCTCATTACAATGCATTCAAAACCATAAAAACAACTTTTTCTTATGTATTATCTGAAGTATCGCAAAATGGAGCTTTAATCGATTTCAATAAACCATTTTGTTGAAATTTTGACAGTTTTAAAGGTAATTCTTCTTTACGATAACTTCAAAACTGATTTATAAACCATAAAAACATTTTTTTTTTATGTATTATCTGAAGTATCCCAAAATAGGGCTTTAATCGATTTCAGTAAACCGTTTTGTTGAAATCTTAGTCTTTCGAAACTAAAAACAATGAATAGACCCCTCATAAACAGAAAATCAACTTTAAAGAACAATTTGTTTCAATATTGGGGAATGGAATATAAGAAATCTGTTTTTAAAATGACCAGCAATAGATGTTTTTTACACAAGTTTTATTTTCTAGTAAATCGCAAAACTTGTTTTTGCGTTTATATTTGTATTTTCTCTTAAATATCACTTTATCGATTTCAATAGACCATTTCGTTGAAATGTTGGCAGTCTTTAAAGGAATTCTCATTACAATGCCTTCAAAACTGTTTTATAAACCATAAAAACAAACTTTTCTTATGTATTATCTGAAGTATCGCAAAATGGGGCTTTAATCGATTTCAATAAACCATTTTGTTGAAATTTTTACAGTTTTAAAGGTAATTCTTCTTTACGATAAGTTCAAAACTGATTCATAAACCATAAAAACAGTTTTTTTTTATGTATTATCTGAAGTATCGCAAAATGGAGCTATAATCGATTTCAATAAACCATTTTGTTGAAATTTTGACAGTTTTAAAGGTAATTCTTCTTTACGATAAGGTCAAAACTGATTCATAAACCATAAAAACAGTTTTTTTTTTATGTATTATCTGAAGTATCTCAAAATAGAGCTTTAATCGATTTCAGTAAACCGTTTTGTTGAAATCTTAGTTTTTCGAACCAAAAAACAATGAATGGACACCACATAAAAAGAAAATCAACTTTAAAGAACAATTTGTTTCAATATTGGGAATGGAATGTAAGAAATCTGTTTTTAAAAATGACCAGCAATAGATGTTTTTTACACAAATTTTATTTTCTAGTAAATCGCCAAACTTGTTTTCGCGTTTATATTTGTATTTTCTCTTAAATATCACTTTATCGATTCCAATAGAACATTTTGTTGAAATGTTGGCAGTTTTAAAAGGAATTCTCATTACAATGCATTCAAAACCATAAAAACAACTTTTTCTTATGTATTATCTGAAGTATCGCAAAATGGAGCTTTAATCGATTTCAATAAACCATTTTGTTGAAATTTTGACAGTTTTAAAGGTAATTCTTCTTTACGATAACTTCAAAACTGATTTATAAACCATAAAAACATTTTTTTTTTATGTATTATCTGAAGTATCCCAAAATAGGGCTTTAATCGATTTCAGTAAACCGTTTTGTTGAAATCTTAGTCTTTCGAAACTAAAAACAATGAATAGACCCCTCATAAACAGAAAATCAACTTTAAAGAACAATTTGTTTCAATATTGGGGAATGGAATATAAGAAATCTGTTTTTAAAATGACCAGCAATAGATGTTTTTTACACAAGTTTTATTTTCTAGTAAATCGCAAAACTTGTTTTTGCGTTTATATTTGTATTTTCTCTTAAATATCACTTTATCGATTTCAATAGACCATTTCGTTGAAATGTTGGCAGTCTTTAAAGGAATTCTCATTACAATGCCTTCAAAACTGTTTTATAAACCATAAAAACAAACTTTTCTTATGTATTATCTGAAGTATCGCAAAATGGGGCTTTAATCGATTTCAATAAACCATTTTGTTGAAATTTTTACAGTTTTAAAGGTAATTCTTCTTTACGATAAGTTCAAAACTGATTCATAAACCATAAAAACAGTTTTTTTTTATGTATTATCCGAAGTATCGCAAAATAAAGCTTTAATCGATTTCAGTAAACCGTTTTGTTGAAATCTTAGTTTTTCGAACCAAAAAACAAGGAATGGACACCACATAAACAGAAAATCAACTTTAAAGAACAATTTGTTTCAATATTGGGAATGGAATATAAGAAATCTGTTTTTAAATTGACCAGCAATAGATATTTATTACACAAATATTTTTTTCTAGTAATCGCAAAACTGCTTTCGCGTTTATATTTGTATTTTCTCTTAAATATCACTTTATCGATTTCAATAGACCATTTTGTTGAAATGTTGGCAATTTTAAAAGGAATTCTCATTACAATACCTTCAAAACCATAAAAACAACTTTTTCTTATGTATTATCTGAAGTATCGCAAAATGGAGCTTTAATCGATTTCAATAAACCATTTTGTTGAAATTTTGACAGTTTTAAAGGTAATTCTTCTTTACGATAAGTTCAAAACTAATTTATAAACCAAAAAAACATTTTTTTTTATGTATTATCTGAAGTATCGCAAAATAGGGCTTTAATCGATTTCAGTAAACCGTTTTGTTGAAATCTTAGTCTTTCGAACCAAAAAACAATGAATAGACCCCTCATAAACAGAAAATCAACTTTAAAGAACAGTTTGTTTCAATATTGGGAATGGAATATGAGAAATCTGTTTTTAAAATGACCAGCAATAGATGTTTTTTACACAAATTTTAATTTCTAGTAAATAGCCAAACTTGTTTTCGCGTTTATATTTGTATTTTCTCTTAAATATCACTTTATCGATTCCAATAGAACATTTTGTTGAAATGTTGGCAGTTTTAAAAGGAATTCTCATTACAATGCATTCAAAACCATAAAAACAACTTTTTCTTATGTATTATCTGAAGTATCGCAAAATGGAGCTTTAATCGATTTCAATAAACCATTTTGTTGAAATTTTGACAGTTTTAAAGGCAATTCTTCTTTACGATAACTTCAAAACTAATTTATAAACCATAAAAACATTTTTTTTTTTATGTATTATCTGAAGTATCGCAAAATAGGGCTTTAATCGATTTCAGTAAACCGTTTTGTTGAAATCTTAGTCTTTCGAACCAAAAAACAATGAATTTCATAAACAGAAAAGCAACTTTAAAGAACAATTTGTTTCAATATTGGGAATGGAATATAAGAAATCTGTTTTTAAAAATGTCCAGCAATAGATGTTATTTACACAAATTTTATTTTCTAGTAAATTGCAATACCTGTTTTTGCGTTTATATTTGTATTATCTCTTAAATATCACTTTATCGATTCCAATAGAACATTTAGTTGAAATGTTGGCAGTTTTAAAAGGAATTCTCATTACAATGCATTCAAAACCATAAAAACAACTTTTTCTTATGTATTATCTGAAGTATCGCAAAATGGAGCTTTAATCGATTTCAATAAACCATTTTGTTGAAATTTTGACAGTTTTAAAGGTAATTCTTCTTTACGATAAGTTCAAAACTAATTTATAAACCAAAAAAACATTTTTTTTTATGTATTATCTGAAGTATCGCAAAATAGGGCTTTAATCGATTTCAGTAAACCGTTTTGTTGAAATCTTAGTCTTTCGAACCAAAAAACAATGAATAGACCCCTCATAAACAGAAAATCAACTTTAAAGAACAATTTGTTTCAATATTGGGAATGGAATATAAGAAATCTGTTTTTAAAATGACCAGCAATAGATGTTTTTTACACAAATTTTATTTTCTAGTAAATCGCCAAACTTGTTTTCGCGTTTATATTTGTATTTTCTCTTAAATATCACTTTATCGATTCCAATAGAACATTTTGTTGAAATGTTGGCAGTTTTAAAAGGAATTCTCATTACAATGCATTCAAAACCATAAAAACAACTTTTTCTTATGTATTATCTGAAGTATCGCAAAATGGAGCTTTAATCGATTTCAATAAACCATTTTGTTGAAATTTTGACAGTTTTAAAGGCAATTCTTCTTGACGATAACTTCAAAACTAATTTATAAACCATAAAAACATTTTTTTTTTATGTATTATCTGAAGTATCCCAAAATAGGGCTTTAATCGATTTCAATAAACCATTTTGTTGAAATTTTTTCAGTTTTAAAGGTAATTCTTCTTTACGATAACTTCAAAACTGATTTATAAAACATAAAAAAAGGGTTTTTTTTATGTATTATTTGAAGTATCGTAAAATAGAGCTTTAATCGATTTCAGTTAACCGTTTTGTTGAAATCTTAGTCTTTCGAACCTAAAAACAATGAATAGACCCCTCATAAACAGAAAATCAACTTTAAAGAACAATTTGTTTCAATATTGGGGAATGGAATATAAGAAATCTGTTTTTAAAATGACCAGCAATAGATGTTTTTTACACAAGTTTTATTTTCTAGTAAATTGCCAAACTTGTTTTCGCGTATATATTTGTATTTTCTCTTAAATATTCATTATCGATTTCAATAGACCATTTTGTTGAAATGTTGGCAGTTTTAAAAGGAATTTTCATTACAATGCCTTCAAAACTGTTTTATTAACAATAAAAACAACTTTTTCTTCTGTATTATCTGGAGTATCGCAAAATGGAGCTTTAATCGATTTCAATAAACCATTTTGTTGAAATTTTGACAGTTTTAAAGATAATTCTTCTTTACAATAACTTCAAAACTGATTTATAAACCATAAAAATAGTTTTTTTTTATGTATTATCTGAAGTATCACAAAATAGAGCTTTAATCGATTTCAGTAAACCGTTTTGTTGAAATCTTAGTCTTTCGAACCAAAAAACAATGAATGGACACCACATAAACAGAAAATCAACTTTAAAGAACAATTGAACAATTTGTTTTTTCAAGTTTCAATTTTATGAATGAGTTATACTTACCAGTCAGAATACATTTGGATATATCTCCCTTATATGTTCTCTCAACTCGCTAGTCTTGACAATCAAGACTACACCCTTCAGGTGTTACCTCCCTTGTCAAGCTATCCCCCTTCAGTTTACTTAGGCGTGAAAACCACACGGTGTACACCTCTAAAATCTGAATTCCCTAAGGGGTGGGGGTGGGTAATAGGACTGGTAAGTATAACTCATTCATAAAATTGAAACTTGAAAAAACAAATTTTTCAATTTCATTTCATTCGTTATACTTACCAGTCAGAATACATTTGGATAACAACAGATTCCAAAGCAATATTCCTTACTGGTGGTGTATGGACTTCACCAATCCTTATTCAGGATCGAATAATGACTAAGTACAAATGACAATAATTTATTGAGTTCTATAAATTAATTCACATTTTCGATTGTTTGGTTCTTGTAAAAGTTAACTATTACCAATAATTAATAACAATCTTCTTAACCTTCGTTACCATAACCACATACATCTGTAAATATAGTATACTGATTAATACACTTATTTCATGAACTTCCCCTCGAAACTCGCCGGAATGATAACGTTAATCATTCCAAAACTTTTGTTCCTATATTAGGTAAATCTCGAAGGTAGAAATTCAAAAACGTAGACGGACGACTCCAATCTGCAGCATCAAGAATAGATTTTAATGATGCCCCCTTAAAAAGAGCCCATGAAGGGGCAATTGCCCTTGTAGAGTGTGCATTAACCGACAGCTCCGATTTATATGCCATCTGGATTATTTCTACAATCCAACGAGCAATGGATTGACTATTTACATGCTTATTAGGAGCGACATATGAAACGAAGAGACCTGTTTGTTTGTTCCCAGATTCATCGTTCCTAAGGGTTTTAGTTCTATCAAGGTATATATTAAGACACCGCTTAGGGTCTAAAAGTTCATTACCTGTATATGCTGGCACGAAGATTTCGCCACCATAGTGCTGGGGTCTGTCTTGTTTAGACAAACCATGCCTAACAAAAACAATGCCGTCTTTCCTGACCGACATCGATCCAGGACCAATTCTAAGAGATTGGAGATCACTACATCTTCTGAAAGTAGTAATAGATATCAAAAAGACAGTTTTTAATGTCAACAATTTCAAGGACGCTTTCGTTAATGGTTCAAAAGGGCGTCCCTGAATGAAACTGAGGACAGTTGGCAAGTCCCATTCAGGAACAAGTTTAGTCTTAGGGGGTCTAGAATTAAACACCCCTTTGATAAGGCGACAAACTACAGGGTGCTGGCCTACCGGACAGTTGTCTACCATAGGAAGGACCGAACTGAGCATTGACCGATAACCGGCAATTGTTCGATATTGAAGACCGTCATCGAATAAAGATGATAAGAAGTCGGTGACTTCATTCAAAGATGCTCGATACGGATTAATTTGTCGTCGACTGCACCAGCGACCAAATCTGCTGAATTTGCAAGCATAGTCTTTCTGTGTGCCCCTGTGCCATGATGCGGCAAGAAGTCGTCTAGTCCCTTCCGAAAATCCCTCTGTTTGGAAACATCCGTCGATAACAGCCATGCAGTCAACGTCAGGGACTCTGGGTTCGGATGAAAAATCATCGACTTCGGTTGACACAGAAGGTCTGCAAATTCGGCAACTGCAGAGGGGTTGCAATGGATAGTTGCAGAAGATCCGTGTACCACTGTCGCCGAGGCCACTTTGGGACAATCAAGAGCAGTTGACATTGATACTGACGCATATGTTGTATCACTTTTGCAATTAGACATATCGGGGGAAATGCATATCCGTACAGATTCTCCCAGGACATCGTTAAAGCATCTAAAACTAGAGCTTCTGGATGAGGATACCACGAGCAAAAGATCTGAGTTTGTCGGTTGTCCGCTGATGCGAACAGATCCACTAGAGGGTGTGACCATCTCTGAAATAGAGTTTGGACTACTTGCGTGTTCAATGTCCATTCCGTGCGTCGAATCAACCTCCGACTCAGTTGAGCTGCGAGAATATTCGACTTCCCCGCAATGTGGGCTGCCTGTAATGTGACGTTGTTTTCTATGGCCAGATTCCAAAGGTCCCATGTTTTGGAGCACAGGGGTGGAGATCGAGTCCCTCCCTGTTTGTTTATGTACTGTACGACTGTTGAATTGTCGCATCTGATAATCACCTTTCGATTCTTGATGAAAGGCATGAAATGATCTATTGCCAAACGTACAGCTTCCAGCTCCAATAGATTGATATGCTGATTGCTTTCCGTGGGAGACCATGATCCCTGAACGATCAGATTGTCTAGGTGACCCCCATAGCCGTCCAGAGAGGCATCTGTGGTAATTGTTACCGACGGCCTTGATTGACACAGCAATCTGCCCCTTTGCATGTTCACTGGGCGTAACCACCAGTTTAGATGGGATTTCAGATGAGCAGTACAAGGAATGGCTTTGTCTAAGGGATCGGATGCGGGTCGCCAAAACGACAAGAGATGCAGTTGAATAGGTCTCATTCGAAGACGGGCATAGGGAATGAGGTCTAGGCAGGAAGCAATCAGACCTAAAAGGCGTAAGAAATCCATCGCCTTTGGATAATTCGAGACATTTTGGATAGCCTGGAAGATGGTATCCAGTCTTTCTTGTGTTGGGCAAACTATACCCCGTTTTAGATTGAATAGGCTCCCTAAATATACGATGTTTTGCGATGGGCAAAGATGTGACTTCTCTCGATTGACGATAAACCCTAGGTCCTCGAGAAGAGATAGACATACTTGACGATTGTTGATGAGCTGACTGCGCGATTGGCAAACTAGAAGCCAGTCGTCTAGATACACTGCCAGCCGAATGTTTTGGGATCGAAGATAAGCGGCAGCGACTGCCACCACTTTCGTGAACACCCGCGGAGCGGAAGTTGGACCGAAACATAGCACTTTCCACTGGAAGCACTGACCTCGGATGCAGAAGCGGAGGTACTTCCTGTGCTTTTGGAATATTGGAATGTGAAAATAGGCATCGCTGAGGTCCAGTGTTATTGCCCAATCGCCCGGTTTCACTAGATTTATTACCTTGGATAACGTATCCATTTTGAAATGTTTTTTCGTCAAATAGTGATTGAGAGGTCTTAGGTTTATGACTGGTCTCAATTTCCCAGACTTTTTGGGAATTATGAAAAATGTGCTGTAGAAACCTTCCTGGATTTCTTGAATTGGAACTCTTTCTATAGCATCCTTTGCTAAGAGTGAATCTATTTCTTCGGATAAAATATGCTGGTTTCCCGAGGGTACTCGCGTCTCGCGAATGACAGTCCCCGGAGGAATCTCCTGAAATTCCAGTTTGTAGCCTTCTTTGACTACAGATAACACCCACTGGTCGTCTGTTATTGTCTCCCAACTTGGAAAGAAATGTTGCAGGCGACATCCCACAGGGAAAGATACACTTACCGAGTCATTTCTTTTGGTAATCAGTCTTTTTGGGGATCCGAAACCCCTGCCCCGATTTCTCTGTACTTCGGTTGGAGCCCTGATATGATCCTTGACGGTAACCTCTGGTTGATGAGGACTGTGAACTATAGGGCCGAAAAGAACGATCTGGTGGAGCGTCTAATCGCGGTTTCATAAAACCGTTCTCATTAGAATCAGACACCTTACTAGCATAAAAAGGTTTTCTCTTGAAAGATTCCCTCTTTTCCTGGAAATCGGGTATCAGATCTTTGACTTGATCCTTCTGAGTTTTGCGTGACTTCAGTTTGTCCTCTAAAGCTTTCCCAAACACACCGTCTTTAGTAATGGGAAAATATGTTAATTGGGAATTGAAATCTTTCAGATCACAAAGTCCAGTGTCTGATATAGCAGCTTTCCGCCTAACCAAGTGATGAAACGCCCCAGTCCTACCTACTTGGTCTAGTGCTTTAGAAGACATATCAAAAAAAATATCTATTAAGGATTGAATAGTAGTCTCCTTATCAATGTTGTCTGAGGAAACCTTAGTTAGGAGAGTCCCCAAAGCTTGTTGCATGTAGGCAATTGCAACGATACCAAAACGAGAGGCCGTCTGGCCCTGAAAAGCAAGTGTTTCGACCGATTTCATTGGCTGAGAAAAAAGATGGCGACTTTTTCCCCAGGATTTCACTGTCTTCGGACCATGCTTCCTTCTTAACAGAGCTTCACATAAATCGTCTAGACTGGGCACCTTAAGATAATCGACCGATTGTGAATGAACCGAGAAACTACTTTTATATTCATCTCTATAAGACGATAAACGATCTGGATTTTCAGTGCGCCATGTTCTATTTAGCGTCTCAATTTGAGATTTATCGAGAACGATACCAAATGAGCCAGTCTGTTTGGTGTCACTATTACCAAATAGTTTCGAAAGCGTATCGTGTGTGATATCTGAATGCGATCCGTTTGCATTATCGGCTTCATTAGAGACCATAGGGCAAGGCAGATATTGACAAAAATTATCATGAGTGATAGCCGTAGACTTTGCCACTTTGGCAGGGCTATGTGATGGGTCGTCATCCTCGACATGACCTTCATCAGATAAAAGATCCATGAAATCTTGGTATTCTTGCTGTCCTGGAGTCAACGAGATTTCATCAAACTCGAGTAACCTCCTATTTGGTTCAAGTCCTATCAACGGTTCACGCGTCCCTCCCGGTGGGCCGTGATCGTTGACTGGGTCAATTACAGATCTCTGCGTGACTTTATCACCAGTTTTCTGTTTGTCTGTGCTTGTAATAGTGCTGGCAGGTTGCCGCGAGGTTCTACAACCACCGGTTTTATGCTCAGACTCAGACACTTCTAAAATCGGAACTTTCGGACTATTTTGGGAAGATTTTATAAAATCGAGAATTTGCTCAAATTTACTATCAACTTTACTTTCTAAATTATCTAATCTTTGGTTTACTTCTGATTTCCGAGATTTGCGTTTCCTACTGGATTTAGGAGTACTTTGTGAGGCCATATTGAGCTGACTATTTTCAGACTCGTCTACCTTCGAACACGTGTCTGAAGAAATCACAGAAGATAAACATTTATTATTTGGCGAAAGATTCTCAGTCGAAAGAATATTCGCCATAATTTTGAAGCCAAAAATATATCAAATATGTTATATTAAAACAGACTAATAATCAAAACAAGTTTATCAAAGTTAAAAAAAAGTATAAACAAATAGAGAGAACACAAATACCATGTGTGCGTTTTCACGCCGGAAGATAAACTGAAGGGGGATAGCTTGACAAGGGAGGTAACACCTGAAGGGTGTAGTATTGATTGTCAAGACTAGCGAGTTGAGAGAACTGGTAAGTATAACGAATGAAATGAAATTTGTTTCAATATTGGGGAATGGAATCTGTTTTTAAAATGACCAGCAATAGATGTTTTTTACACAAGTTTTATTTTCTAGTAAATCGCAAAACTTGTTTTCGCGTTTATATTTGTATTTTCTCTTAAATATCACTTTATCGATTTCAATAGACCATTTCGTTGAAATGTTGGCAGTCTTAAAAGGAATTCTCATTACAATGCCTTCAAAACTGTTTTATAAATTATAAAAACAACTTTTTCTTATGTGTATCTGAAGTATCGCAAAATGCAGATTGAATCGATTTCAATAAACCATTTTGTTGAAATTTTTTCAGTTTTAAAGGTAATTCTTCTTTACGATAACTTCAAAACTGATTTATAAACCATAAAAAAAGGGTTTTTTTTTATGTATTATTTGAAGTATCGTAAAATAGAGCTTTAATCGATTTCAGTTAACCGTTTTGTTGAAATCTTAGTCTTTCAAACCAAAAAACAGTGAATGGACACTACATAAACAGAAAATCAACTTTAAAGAACAATTTGTTTCAATATTGGGAATGGAATATAAGAAATCTGTTTTTAAAATGACCAGCAATAGATGTTTTTTACACAAATTTTATTTTCTAGTAAATCGCAAAACTTGTTTTCGCGTTTATATTTGTATTTTCTCTTAAATATCACTTTATCGATTTCAATAGACCATTTCGTTGAAATGTTTTAAAAGGAATTCTCATTACAATACCTTCAAAACTGTTTTATAAACCATAAAAACAACTTTTTCTTATGTATTATGAAGTATCGCCAAATAGAGCTTTAATAGATTTCAGTAAACCGTTTTGTTGAAATCTTAGTCTTTCGAACCAAAAAACAATGAATGGACACCACATAAACAGAAAATCAACTATAAAGAACAATTTGTTTCAATATTGGGAATGGAATATAAGAAATCTGTTTTTAAAAATGACCAGCAATAGATGTTATTTACACAAATTTTATTTTCTAGTAAATTGCAATACTTGTTTTCGCGTTTTTATTCGTATTTTCTCTTAAATATCACTTTATCGATTTCAATAGATAATTTTGTTGAAATGTTGACAGTTTTAAAAGGAATTCTCATTACAATGCCTTCAAAACTGTTTTATGAATTATAAAAACAACTTTTTCTTATGTGTATCTGAAGTATCGCAAAATGCAGATTGAATCGATTTCAATAAACCATTTTGTTGAAATTTTTTCAGTTTTAAAGGTAATTCTTCTTTACGATAACTTCAAAACTGATTTATAAATCATAAAAAAAGGGTTTTTTTTATGTATTATTTGAAGTATCGTAAAATAGAGCTTTAATCGATTTCAGTTAACCGTTTTGTTGAAATCTTAGTCTTTCAAACCAAAAAACAGTGAATGGACACCACATAAACAGAAAATCAACTTTAAAGAACAATTTGTTTCAATATTGGGAATGGAATATAAGAAATCTGTTTTTAAAATGACCAGCAATAGATGATTTTTACACAAATTTTATTTTCTAGTAAATCGCAAAATTTGTTTTCGCGTTTATATTTGTATTTTCTCTTAAATATCACTTTATCGATTTCTCTAGACCATTTCGTTGAAATGTTGGCAGTTTTAAAAGGAATTCTCATTACAATGCCTTCAAAACTGTTTTATAAACCATAAAAAACAACCTTTTCTTATGTATTATCTGAAGTATCGCAAAATGGAGCTTTAATCGATTTCAATAAACCATTTTGTTGAAATTTTGACAGTTTTAAAGGTAATTCTTCTTTACGATAACTTCAAAACTGATTTATAAACCATAAAAAAAGTTCTTTTTATGTATTATCTGAAATTCTTCTTTACAATAAGGTCAAAACTGATTTATAAACCATAAAAACAGGGTTTTTTTATGTATTATCTGAAGTATCGCAAAATAGAGCTTTAATCGATTTCAGTAAACCGTTTTGTTTAAATCTTAGTCTTTCAAACCAAAAAACAATGAATGGACACCACATAAACAGAAAATCAACTTTAAAGAACAATTTGTTTCAATATAGGGAATGGAATATAAGAAATCTGTTTTTAAAAATGACCAGCAAACTTGTTTTCGCGTTTATATTTGTATTTTCTCTTAAATATCACTTTAACGATTTCAATAGACCATTTTGTTGAAATGTTGGCAGTTTTAAAAGGAATTTTCATTACAATGCCTTCAAAACTGTTTTATAAACCATAAAAACAACCTTTTCTTATGTATTATCTAAAGTATCACAAAATGGAGCTTTAATCGATTTCAATAAACCATTTTGTTGAAATTTTGACAGTTTTAAAGGTAATTCTTCTTTACAATAACTTTAAAACTGATTTATAAACCATAAAAACGGTTTATTTTAATGTATTATCTGAAGTATCGCATAATAGAGCTTTAATCGATTTCAGTAAACCGTTTTGTTGAAATCTGAGTCTTTCGAACCAAAAAACAATGAATGGACACCTCATAAACAGAAAATCAACTTTAAAAAACAATTTGTTCCAATATTGGGAATGGAATATAAGAAATCTGTTTTTAAAATGACTAGCAATAGATGTTTATTACACAAATTTTATTTTCTAGTAAATCGCAAAACTTGTTTTCGCGTTTATATTTGTATTTTCTCTTAGATATCACTTTAACGATTTCAATAGACCATTTTGTTGAAATGTTGGCAGTTTTAAAAGGAATTTTCATTACAATGCCTTCAAAACTGTTTTATAAACCATAAAAACAACTTTTTCTTATGTATTATCTAAAGTATCACAAAATGGAGCTTTAATCGATTTCAATAAACCATTTTGTTGAAATTTTTTCAGTTTTAAAGGTAATTCTTCTTTACGATAACTTCAAAACTGATTTATAAATCATAAAAAAAGGGTTTTTTTAATGTATTATCTGAAGTATCGCATAATAGAGCTTTAATCGATTTCAGTAAACCGTTTTGTTGAAATCTTAGTCTTTCGAACCAAAAAACAATGAATGGACACCACATAAACAGAAAATCAACTTTAAAGATCAATTTGTTTCAATATTGGGAATGGAATATAAGAAATCTGTTTTTAAAATGACCAGCAATACATGTTTATTACACAAATATTTTTTTCTAGTAAATCGCAAAATTTATATTTGTATTTTCTCATAAATATCACTTTATCAATTCCAATAGACCATTTTGTTGAAATGTTGGCAGTTTTAAAAGGAATTCTCATTACAATGCCTTCAAAACTGTTTAATAAACCATAAAAACAGTTTTTTTTTAATGTATTATCTGAAGTATCGCAAAATAGAGCTTTAATCGATTCCAGTAAACCGTTTTGTTGAAATCTTAGTTTTTCGAACCAAAAAAGAATGAATGGACACCACATAAACAGAAAATCAACTTTAAAAAACAATTTGTTTCAATATTGGGAATGGAATATAAGAAATCTGTTTTTAAAATGACTAGAAATAGATGTTTATTACACAAATTTTATTTTCTAGTAAATCGGAAAACTTGTTTTCGCGTTTATATTTGTATTTTCTCTTAAATATCACTTTAACGATTTCAATAGACCATTTTGTTGGCAGTTTAAAAAGGAATTCTCATTACAATGCCTTCAAAACTGTTTTATAAACCATAAAAACAACTTTTTCTTATGTATTATCTGAAGTATCGCAAAAAGGAGCTTTAATCGATTTCAATAAACCGTTTTGTTGAAATTTTTGACAGTTTTAAAGATAATTCTTCTTTACAATAACTTCAAAACTGATTAATAAAACCATAAAAACAGTTTTTTTTTTATGTATTATCTGAAGTATCGCAAAATAGAGCTTTAATCGATTTCAGTAAACCGTTTTGTTGAAATCTTAGTCTTTCAAACCAGAAAACAATGAATGGACACCACATAAACAGAAAATCAACTTTAAAGAACAATTTGTTTCAATATAGGGAATGGAATATAAGAAATCTGTTTTTAAAAATGACCAGCAATAGATGTTTTTTACACAAATTTTATTTTCTAGTAAATCGCAAAACTTGTTTTCGCGTTTATATTTGTATTTTCTCTTAAATATCACTTTATCGATTTCAATAGACCATTTCGTTGAAATGTTTTAAAAGGAATTCTCATTACAATACCTTCAAAACTGTTTTATAAACCATAAAAACAACTTTTTCTTATGTATTATGAAGTATCGCCAAATAGAGCTTTAATCGATTTCAATTAACCGTTTTGTTGAAATCTTAGTCTTTCGAACCAAAAAACAATGAATGGACACCACATAAACAGAAAATCAACTATAAAGAACAATTTGTTTCAATATTGGGAATGGAATATAAGAAATCTGTTTTTAAAAATGACCAGCAATAAATGTTATTTACACAAATTTTATTTTCTAGTAAATTGCAATACTTGTTTTCGCGTTTTTATTCGTATTTTCTCCTAAATATCACTTTATCGATTTCAATAGATAATTTTGTTGAAATGTTGACAGTTTTAAAAGGAATTCTCATTACAATGCCTTCAAAACTGTTTTATAAATTATAAAAACAACTTTTTCTTATGTGTATCTGAAGTATCGCAAAATGCAGATTGAATCGATTTCAATAAACCATTTTGTTGAAATTTTTTCAGTTTTAAAGGTAATTCTTCTTTACGATAACTTCAAAACTGATTTATAAACCATAAAAAAAAAGTTTTTTTTATGTATTATTTGAAGTATCGTAAAATAGAGCTTTAATCGATTTCAGTTAACCGTTTTGTTGAAATCTTAGTCTTTCAAACCAAAAAACAGTGAATGGACACCACATAAACAGAAAATCAACTTTAAAGAACAATTTGTTTCAATATTGGGAATGGAATATAAGAAATCTGTTTTTAAAATGACCAGCAATAGATGTTTTTTACACAAATTTTATTTTCTAGTAAATCGCAAAATTTGTTTTCGCGTTTATATTTGTATTTTCTCTTAAATATCACTTTATCGATTTCTCTAGACCATTTCGTTGAAATGTTGGCAGTTTTAAAAGGAATTCTCATTACAATGCCTTCAAAACTGTTTTATAAACCATAAAAACAACTTTTTCTTATGTATTATCTGAAGTATCGCAAAATGGAGCTTTAATCGATTTCAATAAACCATTTTGTTGAAATTTTGACAGTTTTAAAGGTAATTCTTCTTTACGATAACTTCAAAACTGATTTATAAACCATAAAAAAGTTTTTTTTATGTATTATCTGAAATTCTTCTTTACGATAAGGTCAAAACTGATTTATAAACCATAAAAACAACTTTTTCTTATGTATTATCTGAAGTATCGCAAAATGGAGCTTTAATCGATTTCAATAAACCATTTTGTTGAAATTTTGACAGTTTTAAAGGTAATTCTTCTTTACAATAACTTTAAAACTGATTTATAAACCATAAAAACGGTTTATTTTAATGTATTATCTGAAGTATCGCATAATAGAGCTTTAATCGATTTCAGTAAACCGTTTTGTTGAAATCTTAGTCTTTCGAACCAAAAAACAATGAATGGACACCTCATAAACAGAAAATCAACTTTAAAAAACAATTTGTTTCAATATTGGGAATGGAATATAAGAAATCTGTTTTTAAAATGACTAGCAATAGATGTTTATTACACAAATTTTATTTTCTAGTAAATCGCAAAACTTGTTTTCGCGTTTATATTTGTATTTTCTCTTAGATATCACTTTAACGATTTCAATAGACCATTTTGTTGAAATGTTGGCAGTTTTAAAAGGAATTTTCATTACAATGCCTTCAAAACTGTTTTATAAACCATAAAAACAACTTTTTCTTATGTATTATCTAAAGTATCACAAAATGGAGCTTTAATCGATTTCAATAAACCATTTTGTTGAAATTTTGACAGTTTTAAAGGTAATTCTTCTTTACAATAACTTCAAAACTAATTTATAAACCATAAAAACAGGGTTTTTTTTAATGTATTATCTGAAGTATCGCATAATAGAGCTTTAATCGATTTCAGTAAACCGTTTTGTTGAAATCTTAGTCTTTCGAACCAAAAAACAATGAATGGACACCACATAAACAGAAAATCAACTTTAAAGATCAATTTGTTTCAATATTGGGAATGGAATATAAGAAATCTGTTTTTAAAATGACCAGCAATACATGTTTATTACACAAATATTTTTTTCTAGTAAATCGCAAAATTTATATTTGTATTTTCTCATAAATATCACTTTATCAATTCCAATAGACCATTTTGTTGAAATGTTGGCAGTTTTAAAAGGAATTCTCATTACAATGCCTTCAAAACTGTTTAATAAACCATAAAAACAGTTTTTTTTTAATGTATTATCTGAAGTATCGCAAAATAGAGCTTTAATCGATTTCAGTAAACCGTTTTGTTGAAATCTTAGTCTTTCAAACCAGAAAACAATGAATGGACACCACATAAACAGAAAATCAACTTTAAAGAACAATTTGTTTCAATATAGGGAATGGAATATAAGAAATCTGTTTTTAAAAATGACCAGCAATAGATGTTTTTTACACAAATTTTATTTTCCCGTAAATCGCCAAACTTGTTTTCGCGTTTATATTTGTATTTTCTCTTAAATATCACTTTATCGATTTCAATAGACCATTTCGTTGAAATGTTTTAAAAGGAATTCTCATTACAATACCTTCAAAACTGTTTTATAAACCATAAAAACAACTTTTTCTTATGTATTATGAAGTATCGCCAAATAGAGCTTTAATCGATTTCAATTAACCGTTTTGTTGAAATCTTAGTCTTTCGAACCAAAAAACAATGAATGGACACCACATAAACAGAAAATCAACTATAAAGAACAATTTGTTTCAATATTGGGAATGGAATATAAGAAATCTGTTTTTAAAAATGACCAGCAATAGATGTTATTTACACAAATTTTATTTTCTAGTAAATTGCAATACTTGTTTTTGCGTTTTTATTCGTATTTTCTCCTAAATATCACTTTATCGATTTCAATAGATAATTTTGTTGAAATGTTGACAGTTTTAAAAGGAATTCTCATTACAATGCCTTCAAAACTGTTTTATAAATTATAAAAACAACTTTTTCTTATGTGTATCTGAAGTATCGCAAAATGCAGATTGAATCGATTTCAATAAACCATTTTGTTGAAATTTTTTCAGTTTTAAAGGTAATTCTTCTTTACGATAACTTCAAAACTGATTTATAAACCATAAAAAAAAGGTTTTTTTTATGTATTATTTGAAGTATCGTAAAATAGAGCTTTAATCGATTTCAGTTAACCGTTTTGTTGAAATCTTAGTCTTTCAAACCAAAAAACAGTGAATGGACACCACATAAACAGAAAATCAACTTTAAAGAACAATTTGTTTCAATATTGGGAATGGAATATAAGAAATCTGTTTTTAAAATGACCAGCAATAGATGTTTTTGACACAAATTTTATTTTCTAGTAAATCGCAAAATTTGTTTTCGCGTTTATATTTGTATTTTCTCTTAAATATCACTTTATCGATTTCTCTAGACCATTTCGTTGAAATGTTGGCAGTTTTAAAAGGAATTCTCATTACAATGCCTTCAAAACTGTTTTATAAACCATAAAAACAACTTTTTCTTATGTATTATCTGAAGTATCGCAAAATGGAGCTTTAATCGATTTCAATAAACCATTTTGTTGAAATTTTGACAGTTTTAAAGGTAATTCTTCTTTACGATAACTTCAAAACTGATTTATAAACCATAAAAAAGTTTTTTTTATGTATTATCTGAAATTCTTCTTTACGATAAGGTCAAAACTGATTTATAAACCATAAAAACAGGGTTTTTTTTATGTATTATCTGAAGTATCGCAAAATAGAGCTTTAATCGATTTCAGTAAACCGTTTTGTTGAAATCTTAGTCTTTCAAACCAAAAAACAATGAATGGACACCACATAAACAGAAAATCAACTTTAAAGAACAATTTGTTTCAATATAGGGAATGGAATATAAGAAATCTGTTTTTAAAAATGACCAGCAAACTTGTTTTCGCGTTTATATTTGTATTTTCTCTTAAATATCACTTTAACGATTTCAATAGACCATTTTGTTGAAATGTTGGCAGTTTTAAAAAGGAATTCTCATTACAATGCCTTCAAAACTGTTTTATAAACCATAAAAACAACCTTTTCTTATGTATTATCTAAAGTATCACAAAATGGAGCTTTAATCGATTTCAATAAACCATTTTGTTGAAATTTTGACAGTTTTAAAGGTAATTCTTCTTTACAATAACTTTAAAACTGATTTATAAACCATAAAAACGGTTTATTTTAATGTATTATCTGAAGTATCGCATAATAGAGCTTTAATCGATTTCAGTAAACCGTTTTGTTGAAATCTTAGTCTTTCGAACCAAAAAACAATGAATGGACACCTCATAAACAGAAAATCAACTTTAAAAAACAATTTGTTTCAATATTGGGAATGGAATATAAGAAATCTGTTTTTAAAATGACTAGCAATAGATGTTTATTACACAAATTTTATTTTCTAGTAAATCGCAAAACTTGTTTTCGCGTTTATATTTGTATTTTCTCTTAAATATCACTTTAACGATTTCAATAGACCATTTTGTTGAAATGTTGGCAGTTTTAAAAGGAATTTTCATTACAATGCCTTCAAAACTGTTTTATAAACCATAAAAACAACTTTTTCTTATGTATTATCTAAAGTATCAGAAAATGGAGCTTTAATCGATTTCAATAAACCATTTTGTTGAAATTTTGACAGTTTTAAAGGTAATTCTTCTTTACAATAACTTCAAAACTAATTTATAAACCATAAAAACAGGTTTTTTTAAATGTATTATCTGAAGTATCGCATAATAGAGCTTTAATCGATTTCAGTAAACCGTTTTGTTGAAATCTTAGTCTTTCGAACCAAAAATTAATGATAATGAATGGACACCATATAAACAGAAAATCAACTTTAAAGAACAATTTGTTTCAATATTGGGAATGGAATATAAGAAATCAATCTTTGTATCTATGTTGAAGAAAATACCACGACCTGTTGGCCAGTTATTGTAACCACCAGCTTCACGTAAGAATCTATCACTATCATTGAAGAGGAAATGATCTTCGGTAAGTTTTGTCTGTTTTTTTTATTTATTTTCTGAAGTATCGCAAAATAGAGCTTTTTTTAAAACTGAAAACCTTATTTTTAGTATTAGAAAAAGAAATATGTTTTTAAATCTTAGGAACCGAAAACCTGCAAAAGATGTTTATGACACAAATTTTTATTTTTATTAAATCTAAAAAGTTTGAAAGTTGTTTGTATTTATATATAATAAATCATTTTGTTGAAATTTTGGATGAAATACAAGAAATATGTTTTTAAAATGACCAGGAATAGATGTTTAAAACACAATTTTTATTTTCAAATAAATCGCAAAATTTGTTTTCATTAAAAAAAAAAACAATTGAAAAGCGTTTATATTCGTATTTTCTCTTAAATATCACTAAATCGATTTTAATGAACCCTTTTGTTCAAATTTGGCAGGTTTTAAACTGTTTTTTGTATATATATATTATCTGAAGTATCGCAAAATTGAGCTTTTTTTTTAAAGTATTAAAGAAGCTTTTGTTTATTTACTTATTTGAAAACCCTTTAATCGATCTAAAAAACAATTATTTTCAAAATTGGGAAACAGGTACAAGAATTTTTATTTAAATAGTCTTTCGAACCAAAAACTGTAAATGGACCCACATTATACTGAAATGTAACTTTGAAAGGCAATTCCTTTCAATATTGAGAATAGAATACAAGAAACTTAAAAAATAGTCTTTCGAACTAAAAAAAAACAGTGAATCGACTCACATAATACCGAAAATCATATTAAAAAGCAATTCTTTTCAATATTGGGAAACGGGTACTAGAAATGTTTTATCAAAATATTCTTTCGAACCAAAAACAGTAAATGGGCCCACATAATACTGACAAATCAACTTTAAAAAAGCAATTAGTACCAAACCTAAATATCCGTTATAATCCAATTTAAATACTAAATACCAGACCTTAATATCCCCGTTTTAATGTAATCAAACTAATCTATGAATAGTACCAATTCTAATTTGTAACCACCTCTGTTTTAATGTAATCAAACAACAATAGAATACTACTAGACATATTATCTGAAGTATAGCAAAATAAAGCTTAAAGATTTGACAAAAGCATTTATAATTGTATTTTCTCTTAAACATTACTAAATTGATTTCAAGTAACCATTTTGTTAAACTTTTGGCAGTTTAGTATTTTTTTGTATTGTGAGAAGTATCGCAAAATACAGCCTTTTGTATTTAAACTGAAAATCTTATGGAACAAAAGTATTAGTGAAGTTTTTGTGTATTTTTTTTATTTGAAAACTTATGACTAGAAAAGCTTTTGTTTATTTTTTCTTTTTCAAATCCCTAATCCCTGTTATATTCTCATTAAACAACTATAGAATGATACCAGATATCCCCATTATAAACTAATCTAAACTACTATAGAATACTAACAGACCTAAATACCCTCATTATAATCTAATGAAGCTAATATAGAATAGTACCAAACATAAATATCACCGTTATAATACAATCAAACTACTATACCTAAACATTCCAAGGGTCGACCTATTATTTCAGACTGCTCCAGTGAATCTTACCGTGTTTCGGAATACATTGACCATTTTTTAATGCCTTTAGCTTCTCAACATCCGTCATATCTTAAAGACACAACCGATTTTGTTGAAAAAATTAAAAAATTAGAAATTCCGAATAATGCCTTTTTTATATCTATGGACGTCAGTAGTATGTATACAAATATTGACAATGAAGCTGGTCTGAACGCAGTAAAAAAAATGTTTTGATAGAATACCTGATCCTAAACGGCCCGATTCCGAAATTCTCCAATTACTAGAAATTTGTTTAAAGCGGAATGATTTTTATTTTAACGGTAAAGTTTACCTACAGACGTCAGGAACGGCAATGGGTAAAAGATTTGCACCCAGTTACGCCAATATATTCATGGCTGAATGGGAACGCGAAATTGACCTGATCTCTCCTTTTAAACCACTTTTCTACGGACGTTTTCTAGACGACATATTTTTAATTTGGCAACATACTATTCAGGAATTCTGGCAATACTTCGAAATTCTAAATAACCATCATCCATCAATCAAATTAACAGCAAATATAAGTGATCAAAGCATGGACTTTCTCGACACAACAGTATTCAAAGGACCGGATTTTAATGATACTAGGAAGGCTGATATTAAAGTTTTTTTCAAACCCACTGATACCCACCAACTTTTATTAAAAAGCTCTTTTCATCCTAAACATACATTTTCAGGCATAATAAAATCGCAAATTTTAGGATTTCGTAGAATTTGCACCAGAACAGAGGACTTTGATGATGCGTGTCAATTAGTATTTAAAGGGGACCAGTCTTCATTTTTATTGGTTGATTTGGGTCTTGAATATACTTCAGTATCCTTCAGAAGCACTAGAAATGTACGAAAATTTCATATTTCCTCCAAATATATCTTAAATTAGACATTTCTCCTTCTATTTCTATAGATGACTTTTCTATATATTGCATAGTACCGATAATGTGTAGTAGGGCATTATAACTTTCAAAGGTTAATAATTATGGATGCACATGGATTTGAAGACTCAAATTTCAATGGTGAGTTGTGATAACCAGTACTAAATTGCTGAGCTAAAAAGTCCCGTTTCTGAGACTTGGAAAAATCGACCCACGAAAATGAAGCCTGTGCCTCTTTAAGAAATTGCGAGAGCGGGGATATTCAAAACGATATCTTCGCAGCATTAAAAGTAAAACTCTTTCAGAAATTGAGAATCGGAACACAATCCTCGTTCCGATTAACTCTAATCAATCTTTCGGATCAAGATCGTGCAGATCTACAAGATGTAGAACCTGTGAGCATATTTTAACAATCACTTCCTTCTCTAATAAACATAACGGTAAACAATTCCCTATCAACGGTGAGCTTTCTTGTACCAGTACCAACATTATTTACCTAATTTCATGCGATAAGTGTCATTTACAATACGTAGGCGAAACTAAAAACTCCCTGAGAGAAAGAATTAATGGCCATCGTTTCGACATCTCCCACCATCTAGATAAACCTATTGGGAACCATTTTAACTCAACCAATCATTCCCTCGCAGATATGAAGGTGACACCCATTGAGAAAGTCATCTCTGAAGAAGACATCAATCCGAAGACTTCAAGACTGTACAGGGAGAGCTTTTGGATGAATCAACTTAAAACCATTTCACCCTCTGGATTAAACATACAGTTTGACTCCCAAATAATACCATTTGTTGCTCCATTTAATACTGTTTCTTGCCAAGCATCCAAAATTATCAAAAGATACCACTTACAGTTGCAAAATAGTTTTCCTACCATCTTCTACAAAAAATTAGTTATAGCCTATTCAAAAAATAAAAACCTTCAAGATATACTCATCCGTGGTCGACTTGACCCCACTGCCACTGATGATTTTACAGATTAACTGAGTGTTTTCATTTCATTTTTTTATATAGGACTATGAAGCAAGTTATATTCTATACAAATAGCCATTAATTACTTTTCCTTTTTATTCCAGAAAATTTTAAGCACAACCCAGCAATATTTTTTTATTTATGCATTTGTATCTCACGAATTGTTTCAATATCTTTTTGTTATTTTCATAGATTGAAATTATTAAGGTTATAAATTTCTGGATTAGGTCCAAGAAGAATTATGTGATGTTTCTTTTTCTTTGATTTTCATTGCATATTTATAGCATCACATTTATTTTAAACACAACTTTAACCCTGTGCCAGTGCCTTATATTGAATAGTAACTTGTTGCTGTTCAATCACCCTAATCTCTAAACATTCCGGTTATAAACTAATATAATCAAGTCAGGTTCCATATATAAAACTTTAGAATACTAGACCTTAATATCCCCGTTATGATGTAATTAAACTAATATAGAATAGTACCAACCCTAACAACCTCTGTTTAAATGTAATCAATACTACCAGATCCACATATCACCATTATAAACTAATCTAACTACTTTAGAATATTCCAGTTATAATTCAACTAAAAAACTACTATAGAATACTACCAGACCTAAATATCTCTGTAATAATGTATTCAAACTACTATAGAAAAGTACCAACCCTAAATATTCCGTTATAATCCAATCAAACTATTAAATAATACTATACTACCAGACCTTATTATCCTCATTTTAATCCAATCAAACTACTATAGAATACTACCAAACCTTAATGTCCAATTTTTTACAGCAATCAAACTACTATAGAATAGTACCTAAATAACCTCATTATAATTTAATTAAACTAGAATCGAATAGTACCAGACCTTAATATCCCCATAATAATGTAATCAAACTACCAAAGAATAGTACCAACCCTAAATATTCCCGTTATAATCCAATCAAACTACTATATAATACTACCAGACCTAAAAATCACATTATAATTCAATTAAACCACTACAGAATACTACCAGACCTAAATATAACCGGAATAATCCAATTAAACTACTATAGAAAAGTAGAATGCCTAAATATCCCCGTTTTAAAGTAATCAAACTAATATAGAATAGTACCAAACCAAAATATATCCCCGTTATAATAAAATCACACTACTATAATAGAGTACCAAACCTAAATATCCCCGTTATAATCAAATTAAACTACTATAATAAAATACCATACCTAAATATCCAAGTAATAATGTAATCAAACTACTATAGAATAGTACCAAACCTAAATACCCTCATTATAAACTAATTAAACTAATATAGAATAGTACCAAACCTTAATATCACCGTTATAATGTAATCAAAATAATATAGAATAGTACCAAACCTAAATATTCCCGTTATAATGTAATCAAAATAATATAGAATAGTACCAAACCTAAATATTAACGTTATAATCCAATAAAACTACTATAGAATACTACCAAACTTTAATGTCCAATTTTTACATCAATCAAACTACTATAGAATAGTACCAAACCCAAATACCCCGTAATAATGTAATCAAACTACCATAGAATAGTACCAAACCTAAATATTCCCGTTATAATCCAATCAAACTACTTAGAATACTACCAAACCCTAATATCAAATTTTTACATCAATCAAACTACTATAGAATAGTACCAAACCTAAATACCCCGTAATAATGTAATCAAACTACCATAGAATACTACCAGACCTAAAAAGAAAATCATTATAATTCAATTAAACCACTACAGAATACTACCAGACCTAAATATAACCGGAATAATCCAATTAAACTACTATAGAAAAGTAGAATGCCTTAATATCCCCGTAATAATGTAATCAAACTACCATAGAATAGTACCAAACCTAAATACCCCGTAATAATGTAATCAAACTACCATAGAATACTACCAGACCTAAAAAGAAAATCATTATAATTCAATTAAACCACTACAGAATACTACCAGACCTAAATATAACCGGAATAATCCAATTAAACTACTATAGAAAAGTAGAATGCCTTAATATCCCCGAAATAATGTAACCAAATTACTATAGTACCAAACCTAAATATCAGTTATAATGCAATTAAACTACTATAGAATACTACCAGACCTAAATATCCACATTATATTCCAATCAACCTACTATAGAATACTAACAGACCCAAAGTTATTTAAATATTTTTCTAGAGTGGGTGTGTAAAAGTGTACAATGTCCGCCAGTGGAAAATGTCCGCTGGACATTTTGCACTAGTGAAACATGTCCAATGGACATTTTTAACTAGTGATTAATGTCCATAACTAAATAAAGGACAGTTCTATCTAGCGTATTATGTCCGACCCGGACATAAATACCCCCGGACATTATTTTCGCTTACAGGTGCAATGTAGATAGATATCTTGCCAAGCGAAGTGTGGCGAGAAACATTTGTGGTAATATGGTGCGGACAACGGGGGGCGCACGCCTGCCACGCCACCCCCTAAATCCGCCCCTGTTTTTAAGATACATATTTTTCTGCTTTAAATTTAAAGTTTGAAAAGTGTTAATGTGTAGTATTTAGTAACTAAATAACTAAAGTCGCCGTGACCCAGTTAACCTCTGATAAAACCTGTCGTTGAGTGGGTATGGCCTACTAACTAAACTGTTTAAAATTTAAAACAATTTTTTCAAATTAAATTTTAAATGGATAAAACGGTATTTTACATTGGGTCGATTTGGCTCGTCCTTATTCCTTATTGTTTGCAGGCTTAGTGTATGCTATCTTCAGCCCGGTGTTTCTTTTTATATTCATATCTTGCTAGAAATAATAATTTGTACGGTAGCCAACATGTCAGCTTCCAGTGCGAACGATGTGCTTTTTAGTGAATCAATTAGTGGGTTGTTCAGAGGATGGACAGCTTTACAGGTAATTGTTTGACAGTTAACCGACGTAGCTAAAAGCGCCAAATTAGCTGTGCTCATAGTCTACTCCGTAGTCCATCGGTTTACCTTGTCCGTATACTTAGTCCACTATACTATGCACTATGCAATGATATTTTGATACGATACTCGATAGTAGGTATTCTGTCTGCACTCCTAGTCCTACGTCGCTAGAGTGTCCCCGAATTTCCGTTGCCGGCAGGAACATTGACACAAATTATGTTGCATCGCAGTTTAATAAAAAAACAGGAGTCTATCAATCAACAGGTATAAAAATTTATTCATTGACAGTTCAGGAATTAAATAACACAACATCAAAACGTCTCCACTGACACACTGTCACACTAACAACTTTCCAATTTCCAAACAAAAAAAACATCCTTAAATCAGTTGGAACAAAAGGTCCAAATTACTGGAAAGAAATCCACCATACAATAATAGGTAGTTCTTACACAAACGAAATCATTTTCATTCGGTTGTCGTCTGCTGTCAGCCCTGGAGCGTCGGATGTCGGACGTCGGTTAAGAAAACAGTTCCTGCTCCTACATCACTCCTAAACTAATAAAGGTGTTCTAAATGGAACACGCCTGCTCTCAAACGAACAGCATAAGTTTAAATAAGCTTTCAAACAAGCTTTAAATTAAAGTTTACTTCTTATTTTAGACATGGGCTTATTCAACGTCAGTAGGAAAATCAAAGCAGAAACGTCACTTTACCGCACATTTACCAGACGTCAAAATATCAAGGGGCATAACTCTAAGCAATCTTTTGGCTTCAGACAACAAAACCTAAATACAGTAAAACCTGCAAAAGGTAGCCACACTACGACAAGGTTTATAATCAAATTGTGAACAAACTATAAGTAGAAATCTGCAAATTTTGCACTTTTTGAATATATATTCACACTAAATTACATTAAAGTTAGCACATAGTTCTGTTTTATTATTTACAAATTTTTAGATAGATCTGCAGTTAGTGTAGTGTCGATTTGACATTTTTTCTTCAGTAGCGCCATTATGGTACAGTGAAACTCATGAAAATCGGCCATGCACGGGACCAATTCATTTGGCCGGTTTTCAGGAGTGGCCGATTTACAGTTACGGTACTTGCGTTGTTCTCAAATTGATTCTCAAAAGCTTTAATTTTTCCTGCCAGAATTTTAGGGCATTTTGTGTGTATTTCACGTCATACTTGAAATCTTATTAGTCAGAGAGCCCAGAGACATTTGATCGGCATAGCGAGTACAAAAGGTTTGACATGTGGGTTGAATACATTAAGGATCATGGATGAATGAATGGGCATCAGGGTTCGAATTAATTTTTTTATATGCATAGAAGTTTTTTGCTCTATGGGACATAATTGCATAGCAGTTTATAATTTTGTGGAGCAGTTTTTTCTCTGGCAGTTGCAAATGTATAGCAGTTTTTTAAAATGCTCTCTAAGGGTGTGTTTTGACTTCATTTTAGTGTTTATATCAAGGTATAATGTGTATCCCTCGAGTAAATAATACGCACCCCGTTCAGTCGAGAAAAGAAAAACAGTTGGCAAAACGGACACACCATAATTTTGAGTGCTAAAATATTGTTTATTCCTAGTATATTTTATATAAAATGCTTTCCGAATGTGTTCATTTTTAGTGTTTTCTATCAATTATAAGGTACCGTACATCCCTCGTCGAGTAATTCTGGATAAATCACCGTAAATCATAGGCACGCAACCATTCACTCGAAAAAAAAAACAACAAGTTGGCAAAACGGAGACACCATAGTTTCAAGTGCTTATACATGTAATAGTGTTAATTCCAGGACAGTGACTGACTCTTCCTTACTTTTGGCCAAGATGTGGGTTTTTCATAATTCATTTTTGAATCTTCAAAAAGTACAATATTTGTATGTTAATTATAATCCCGTGACATTGAATCTAAATTGACAAGGTCGCACGCGTATGAATCTCCAGGTGACAAAACTAACCGATAATATTTATGGACCGATACATTTCTAGACTGAGTTTGAGTTACAGTTTTTACGGAAATGGATATTTATTGGCCTGCAATTATTATGTTACGACCCAGCTCTAATATATGTAATTATTTCATGATTCATTGCCGTAAGTTTCCATTCCAATATGGATGAAATAGGAAGCCAACTATGTCGTCTGCTAGGCCTATTCACTTCGTCTTCAGTATTACATGTATACGCTTCCTGAGTCAGCACGATCTATTAATAGTAACAATCCTTTTTTTCTGTGTCTCGGGGAAAATAAATCCAAAATGTAACAAATTAACGGGATTTTTATAGTCATCCGATCGTAAAATTTTAACTGAGTTTTGTTTATATAGAAAATACTATGTATCGCAAAAAAACTGCTCTACTGACTAAGATTACATCGCATTTTGCGGAAAATTGTATCGCAAACTGCGATGCAATACCGGTTATTTCAAACCCTGGGCATTCTTAAGTGCTATAACTGTGGTATAAGCCAGGGGGCGCTTCTCAAAATAATCCTATCACTAACTGTTACCTTCTCAAGCGAGAGCCTCAACCAGTCTGTGATCACTGCCAGGTACGCCTGACAGTGAAACACATTCTGACTGAGTGCAGGCATCTCAAACCTTTGCGATCACAGCACTACCGTGCTAGATCGCTGTTTCATTTGTTTGCGCAACCTTCTCTTTATGAGAAGGTTGTCGCTTTTTTAAAAGCAGCTAATTTGTAATTTAAGTTTTAAATGCTTTCATCATCGTTTTTGTTTTAATTGTTTTTTTGGTTTTAATACCACTTTGTGGTATTGTTCTGTGATATTGTTTTTAATTTTGTTCTTTCTGTGATATTGTTTTTTGTTTATCTGTTTTATGTTTGTTTTATTGTTTTAGTTTCATTTTGACATGTATATTTTTTATCGTGTTCTGGAGCTATATAGCCCATTTGGTGCTGGTGCTCCTTAATACATTTCATTTCAAAATAATCCCAAAATTCAATTTTATCAGCATACTCAAGTACATGTATCAAACTTATGTTAAAATAATCTTTATTAGGGTAGGATTGAGGATCCATCATTCTTAAGTGAACGTGGTGTGGATTTGGCCACTTAAGAATGACCCATTTAACGCTAATTATCACTTTTAATGGAAAACAGGTACCCTTTAAACCCCAATGAATATTTATGATATATCAGCATGGTTGAGTACATGCATGAAACCTGCACCAAAATGCTCCTCTAACATCCTATAATAAGAATCAATCATTCTAATGTGCCACAATTGTGGAGAAATCCACTTAAGAACAACCTAAAGGTCAAAGTGCACTCAATGACCCCGCAATTTAATCCGCAAAACTTCGCTGCATATGTTCTTTGAGACATCCTGACATTATCCAATACATACTAAAGTATCTCTATGCAGATTATGGTAACTTTGGAATAATGCACTTCTCAAATGTAGTGAAGACGCTCCTGATCTAAAGTGTGATTTGTCAATCCTGCATGATAATAACAAAATGACACTTGAATTAAACTTTTTCAATACAACAATGTCAATAGAAAAAATAAACACAAAATTCAGTTTTTGAGTACAGTGTACTCTGTGTAATCCGACATGCATTGGGACCATGAAAATATGTCAGATTACGGAGAGTGACGGAATACTCAAAGGTCAAGATTTTTCACATGTCAGTCAGTATGTTACTATTTATAGCTCAGTGACCCAGATAAGAAGTTATCATTACAATAGATCAGGGCTAGAAATGTCTATCTGTAGTCAGCGATAAGTAGAAAAATCAATAAATAACAAATCGATGTTTGCGTTTTAAGTTAAAAACATTTTCAAGATTATTTTCGACATTGTTTTTTACGGGTTGTTTTGGTGAAATCGCGACGTATTCTAGGACTACTGTGAAATGTTTTTTAAAGCGAGTGTTTTGTAGCAGACGAAATTAACTGTTCTCAGATCGGTGTGGGTTATTTCAATACGGTCGCATTTAAAACCGGCACGTAGTTTTTTGTGGGATAATGCCGAACGTAAACCTTGATCGATATAAAAATTTTTGTGTATTTCAGTTAGCAGTCAGTCATGGTTTTGGCGGTGCATATTGTGAAGAGAAAGCAGAATGGTTGGTTTATGCAACAAAAACCTGGTTTAAAGAAAACTGTGAGTGGTAGGCTATTGCTGGCATAATTTTTCTCAATTATTGACCAAATAATTCTTCTCTGCAAACTGACAATGATTTGATTCTGAATTTATGAGCTGCAAAGAAAGTTAAATTCAAAAACAAAATATTTTTATGCACCAACATGATTTAATATGAGTTATTTCCCTTGTTCTTTGTAAATAGTTACATTTTTAGTTTGTAAACTTTTCAGTGATTTTCGATGAAACTTGCTGATATTTAATATGATTTATTGCCTATCTTCTATAAAACATGATCATTTTTATACGCCCACATGTAAGTAAGGGGCTTTAAAAATTAAACTTCTGTGAACATATTATGAGATATCAGAGATATCGCATATAACTCTGAAATCACATTCAGAAATCTCTGATATAGTGTTGTTTTTATATGCCCCACACATTAATGTGGGCGTATATTGTTGTCGCCCCTGTCCACTTGATAGACAGCTGGTTTCTTGATGGATTTTGATGAAACTTGCTGTGAGTGTTTGTTATCACCCAAGGATGAACCCTATTGAAAATCAGACGAAAAATATTTCATGGGTTATTGCCCTTGCTTTTGAAAATATGTTGTGGACACCATAGAGAGCTGGTTACTTGATGGATTTTGATGAAACTTGGTATGAGTGTTTGTATTGACATTAGGATAAACCCTATTGAATATCAGAAACATCGAAAAAAAATTTTATGAGTTATTGCCCTTTTTTTTTTTTAAACACGTTAATTTTTCAGCCGTTACACTCTCAAAGTTGTGGACACGTTAGAGAGCTGGTTCCTTGGTGGATTTTTATGAAACTGGCTGTGAGTGTTTGTAATCACCCAAGGATGAACTCTATTGAAAATTATAAAAGTGGGCGTATTACGATGGCCATCGCTATTTTTTATACGCCCTCATCTCTCTATGAGGACGTATATTGTAGTCACCCCTGTCCGTCCGTCCGTCGGTCCGTCTGTCGGTCCGTCCGTCGGTCCGTCCGTCAGTCAACATTTGCTCGTAAACGCTCTAAAAACTAGAGTTTTTGACGGAATCAAATGAAATTTGATATGTGTATACATATTCATAAAACGAAGATCAAGTTCGAATTTGAACTATTTTTGATCATTAGAAGCAGAGTTATTGCCCTTGCCCCAAATCCGTCGGTCCGTCCATCAACATTTTCTTGTAAACGCTCTAAAAACTAGAGTTTTTGACGGAATCAAATGAAATTTGATATGTGTATACATATTCATAAAACGAAGATCAAGTTCGAATTTGAGCTATTTTCGATTGTTAGAAGCAGAGTTATTGCCCTTGCCCCAAATCCGTCGGTCCGTCCATCGACATTTCCTTGTAAACGCTCTAAAAACTAGAGTTTTTGACGGATTCAAATGAAATTTGATATGTGTATATATATTCAGAAAACGAAGACCAAGTTCGAATTTGAGCTATTTTCGATCGTTACAAGCAGAGTTATTGCCCTTGCCCCAAATCTTAAATATGCTATTACTCTCTTAGTTATCAACTGATTTTGATGAAACTTAAAATGGATGTTATTGGACCTAAATCGAATGGTTTGAGAAAGTTTAGCTTTCTCCTGATTAAATTTTTTCCTTTTTCGACTTTTTCGTTAGGCGTATATGGCCGTGGTCCACTATCTTTTTTTTGCTCGTGCTCACTCAACAGGCTACAATTCTCCATGGATTCATTTGATCTTTTGTTTTTGTGACAATATCATTATGAAGATATGCACTACTGATATCGCGAATCATCTTTATGATTGATTTTGTTTAACTGTCACTTTTATTTGGAATTTATACATGTAAGTATGGACGTATATTGTGGTTGACCCTGTCTGTCCGTCCGTCCGTTCACTTTTACCTTGTGCTCACTCTACAGGCTACAATTTTTCATTTTTATACGCCCACATGAAAATGTGAGTCCAATACAAAATAAAAAAAAATAAAAAAAAAACAAAAAAAAATGGAAACTGTGATCACCATTATCTTCTTCATGACTGGTTTGGATGTTCAACTATTATTATTAGTTTGATTTTGCACATGAAAATGTGACGTATATTGCCGTCACCCCTGTCCGTTCGTCCGTCAACAATTTCTTGTGTACGCGAATGAAACTTGGTATGTGTATTCATCTTGATAATATCTCGGATGAGTTCGAAAATGGCGCGATTTCAGTCGTTGGTTTATGAGTTATTGCCTTTGACTTAGTGAGAAAACGTTAAAATTAACTTGTGTACGCGATAGAAACCAGAGTTTTTATCCGATTTGAATGAAACTTGGTATGTGTATTCATCTTGATAATATCTTGGATGACTTAGAAAATGGCGCAATTCCAGTCGTCCGTTTATGAGTTATTGCCCTTGACTTAGTGAAAAAACGTTAAAATTAATTTGTGTACACGATAGAAGCTAGAGTTTTTATCCGATTTGAATGAAACTTTGTATGTGTATTCATCTTGATAATATCTCGGATGAGTTTGAAAATGGCGCAATTCCAGTCGTCGGTTTATGAATTATTGCCCTTGACTTAGTGAAAAAACGTTAAAATTAACTTGTGTAAGCGATAGACGCTAGAGTTTTTATTATAGCCCACACATTAATGTGCTTTAAAAAATTAAACTTCTGTCAACATAAAACCATTTATTTCTCCAACATTTCATGTGTATATAAACACACTTCCTCAGGGAACTAATACAATTAAAACTAGCTAGACCTGTTCGACACAGATCTGTCAGCTTCCGAGTAGTTTTCGTTTGATATATTTATTTTGCGTAAAAGATAAGCATGACTTCAGGATGGAATACAGATTATTTCCCTTTTTTTGGCGAAGTCATTCTTTGTCAAATTTGAAATTCTCTGAATACAGTCATTATATTTTTCAGAATATAACAAAATATTTGCTTCAGAAACATGACTAATTTTCCGGTAATAGGTGCCATGGTGACTGGCCATTTTGACCAAATTTAACTTTTATGGCCATTTTGACTAGGGACCATTTAGGGGGGCCCAATTGACTATAACCCGTTTAGGGTAATTTATAAAAAAAACTAATCAGAGACCATTTTGACTTTCATTGAATGAATTGGTTGAAATTGTGAGTAAATTCAGAGGCGATTTCGACCAAAATAGGGGCCATGACTGGCCATTTTGACCAAATTTAACATTTATGGCCATTTTGACTAGGGGCCATTTTGGATAGGGGCCCTATTGACTATAACCTGTTTAGCAAAACATTGCTCTTTTTATTAACTTACAATATCCAACTTTCTTACTTGTAAAATGTCATTATCAATGATTGTCATTCATTAAACCCTTTGTTTTTGGACAAACTAGTAAAATAATCCAATACAAACCAATATCCAATTAAAATTGAACCAACTATAACTGATTAGCTCTTTGTTTGAAATAGAGAAATTTTAATTTATACCATGCATTTTCGTATCCCACAAAATCATATACACTGTCTTAGACACCTAGAAATGTCTTTGCTAAATCACATCAACGAATTAATTTACCACATAAGATATTCAGTGACCATATGGTCATAATTTTTTATGCCTTGTTTTGATTGGATAGCAATTCTGTTTTGAACTTTCTTCTTTAACTCTTTGTTTTTGATTGACAGCTGTTGTGCTATATCAAGTTTATGGTCCCATAGTTAACACCTGCTATTATCACATTGTTGACCAATTACATAATCCTTATAACACCCTGTGAAATTATAATCCTCTAATTAGTGTATTGTATTTAAGATTTTTTGCTGATTTTTGTTTATAAATTATGATTTATATATTATATAAAAGCTGTGAATTTGTACATTATAAATATGTTTTAAAAATTCCTCTAAGTAGTCCATTTTCAAAACTGAATATTTCATGAAATGAAAGTCACTAATCCAATACAAACATATTATTGAAAAGCTTGTGGCGAGCACATTGCATTGACACCAAAATGATTGATGTGAAAACACAAGTTCTAGTGTTATAATCCTCCAAACATGTGAGATTTTGGAAAATTGTTCATTTTCAAAACCCCATAAAATCAAAAGTAATTAACAAAAATTATAAATGTTGGTATCAAATGAAAGTGTGGCCAAAAAAGAATCGTTTTGTCCAAAAATATAGGTTGCAGATGGTCAAGGTCAAAAGTTATAAGCCTTGATATTCAAGGCCTATCACAAAAAACTTTGAATGAAGGTTGTGCAACGACAAATTCAAAATTCCAAAAAAAAGGCGACTAGAGGACCTAGATAATTTTCAAAATTGTATTTTAAATCAAGTTTGAAAAAAATCGGATTGAAAATGGGGGAGGAGTAGTATTTTTCCGATATTTTGCTTTTTTTAAGATGGCGGCTAAACGGTTAGGAATTTGCATATACGGCATGTATACAAAATAAAGATATTAATGGTGCAAATTCCATAAAATAACAAATTTTAAAGTTTTTGCAAAAAATAATCCAAAAAATCTGATTTTTGTGATTTTTGAAATTTTTGGGAAATTTCAGAATGTTTCGGACAAATTTCGAAATATTTTTTTTTGAGAATTTTAATTGATAATTTAGGTTCTACCCAGCCATCAATTTTCGTGCAAATCGAATAAAAATTAAAGAAGTTTGAATTTTGGCCGAAATTCGGTACAAAAAGTTATAGACAAAATTTTCGAATTTCAAATTTCAGAAAGCGCAGTCTGCTCAAAAGTACTTTTAAGATTGCAAACAAAAAAAAAATCACGAAAATTAAACAAACAATAATCAATCTATGGCCGATTTCCAAAATTAAGGAGTTTTCCGCTACACCACTTCCGGTCGGGATCTGATGTCTGGAAATATATTTAAAAGGCAATTCGGCGGTTTTGAATTTTTTACCCAATGCCAAAAATGTTCTAAGTATTACAGTTTTTGCTGGGTACTCTGACAACGATTACAAAAAAAAAATAAAAATAAAAAATAAAAATATCTAATCGAAACAATACAGTTTCGAGCGCAACTCGAAAGCTGTAAAAACAAAATGACTGTTGCAAAAATGACTTCATAAGAATTATGACGTCTTGGTTACTTAAACAACTATCTACAAAGTGAAGTCATAAGTGTATGATGTAAAAAGGTAAAGTATGACGTCATTAAGCCAGAAAAAATGTGATGTCATTTAGGAGTTAAAATGTGGAATCATTAAATTAAAAATCTCAGTATATCAGTATAATCAAAGGTTAATGCATTAAGTTTTTCATAGTATCAGTATCAGTATTCATTTAATCCTCTAGGCCAAAGTGTATCAAGTTTATGAATCCACATGGATTCAGCAAGGTCTAATTTTCTTTTATCATTATTGAAAATTTTCTGTAGAACAGTGGTTTTGAAATAATGTCCAGGTATGTTAAAATGAGGTGCTACTCTAGGAGCTTTACCTGCTTTGTTTAGTTTTATGTTAGACCTGTGCTTGTTAAGTCTAATGCTGAAAGGGGTGATAGTTTGTCCAACATATTGCATATTACAGCAAGAACAGGTCAAACAATAAACTACAAATGAAGAATCACATGAAACATTGTCTTTGATGAAAAATTTCTTAGAGTCTTTGTTTTTTATGAAATTAGTTGTTTCTATAGTGTCACATGCTTTACAAGGTGGTCTTTTTCTGTTACCAGGTTTACATCCCCAGGTTTGTTGGTCTCTATCTTGGATAGTTCTGATCTTGTTCAATAATGAAAGTATCTTGTAAAAGAATGTGTTGGACACACATTAATGTGGGCGTATATTGTAGTCGCCCCTGTCTGTCTGTCGGTCTGTCTGTCCGCCTGTCTGTCCACAATTGTTGTGGACACGATAGAGAGCTGGTTTCTTGATAAATTTTGATGAAACTTGCTGTGAGTGTTTGCTATCACCCAAGGATGAACCGTATTGTAAATCAGACGAATCGAAAAATATTTCATGGGTTATTGCCCTTGCTTTTGAAAATGTCTTGTGGACACCATAGAGAGCTGGTTTCTTGATGGATTTTGATGAAACTTGGTATGAGTGTTTGTATTGACATTAGGATAAACCCTATTGAATATCAGAAACATCGAAAAATATTTTATGAGTTATTGCCCTTGTTCTTTAAAACACGTTAATTTTTCAGCCGGTACACTCTCAAATTTGTGGACACGTTAGAGAGCTGATTTCTTGGTGGATTTTTATGAAACTTGCTGTGAGTGTTTGTAATCACCCAAGGATGAACCCTATTGAAAATCAGACGAATCGAAAAATATTTCCTGGGTTAATGCCCTTGCTTTTGAAAATATGTTGTGGACACCATAGAGAGCTGGTTTCTTGATGGATTTTGATGAAACTTGGTATGAGTGTTTGTATTGACATTAGGATAAAAACACTCTCAAAGTTGTGGACACGATAGAGAGCTGGCTTCTTGATTGATTTTAATGAAACTTGTTGTAAGGATGAAACATATTGAAAATCAGACAAATCTTAATATATTTAATTGGTTCTGGCGAACGCACTGCTTTGTTTTCATAATGACTTTTTTTTTTTTTTTTTTTTTTGTCTACTTCTGGTCACGCTAATTCGGTATGAAGGGAGCATGCCACACATTATCTCACATGTTTTCCTACAATCACTAACTGCTCGGTGTTGCTTAAATGTAAAATGGCGTTTTTTTGTCGGAACAGGAAATGACATATGACAGAAAAACCCATTTTATGTTTTTTACCTTTTTTACCTCTGTTTTTGAACCGATTTTGATAAAACGTTTTTTGTTTATTTCATTATTCTAATGTCTACATAATAGCTTTCAACATAAATGCACTTTTAGACATTCTCTGCTGACTTTTTGGAGCACTTTTTTAACCGTTTTTTTAACTTTTGCATTTTTATTTCGATCAGTTTGAAAACTTATAGGTGTATAAACATTTTGATTTCTAACTAAATGGTATTTTCAAAATTTTTATATCACTTTTGGTTTTGACGTCATTCGCTTGTAAAGTTGAAATTTCAACTTCCGGAATAATTAAGATATTCAAAAAAATCTTTTTGCGATGTGCTAGAAATAACCTGTCTAAATATGGAATGAAAAAATCTGACCCAGATATTTCATATCAGTCGCCATCTTGAAATGACTGATTTTTCTTTAAATCGATATTCAGAATCAGGGAATCATTCGATTTGAATAAAAATGATGTCTATGGAATCTACAGTCGATTGCTAACAAAACATGGGAAGCCGATTTTTGAATTTCGATTCAGAATTTTTTTTATTTCCGGTTTAAAATTTTAAGTAATAGTCAAAACATTTAAGGCTCATATCTTGTGACCTTGACCTTGAGTGACCTTGTGACCTGAACAAAAGTCATTGCCCTTGATGAGATCTATCAACTGATGTATTCATTTTTGCTGTCCGATGTCTACTTCCGGTTTTATAGCCATTTGAAAATGTCGAGTTTTGACTTTAAACAGCTCTGTCACGTGACCTATTTCATGTACGTCACAAATTATCGTCTATTATTATCACGCTTTATCTCCTGTTACCAAAAATGTATAACACTAGATATTTCGATCAAAATTGCTTTTTCGAATTTTTTTCTTTGTTCTATAGTAACTCTGCGTGTTTTTTTGGCGGGAAAAAACACGTGTTATCTGAATTACAGATTTCATAAGATAGGTAACAATTTCTTCTTAAGATATGGAAGAACATGACTAACAAAGAAAAAAATATGATAAAATCGTAACCGGAAGTAACACGCTGGCCTCCATCTTGAAATGAACATGAAAATGAATACCAAACACTTTCAAAGCTCAAAACTCGTGACCTTGACGTTTGATGACCTTTTGATCTGAACCAAAGCTATTGCCCTCGATAAAATCTATCAAATGATGTTTTACTTTGTGTTTTCCGATGTTTACTTCCGGTTTAATAGCCGATTGAAAATTGAGATTTTTAACTATAAACAACTCTGTCACATGATCTAATTTATATGCAGGACTAAAATGCAACCGTTCAGGGATGTTTAAATTGCGCACTGCTCAGTACCGTTATCACGGTTCTAGTTACCCTTGTTTTTGTAAATGTGTTGTGGAAACAATAGAGAGTTTGTTTCTTGTGTGAGTGTATGTATTGACCTTGGGATACAACTTATTAAAAATCAGAAACATCATCAACTATGTGACTGCTTTTAATCATTTTAGGATGGAACCTAAACGTTGGTTGCCCTTGTTTTATGCATATTTCAGTGACATATTTGTTTTTTCCAGGAAACTTTAACGTGTGGTTTTACTCTTGTAAAAAGAGAAAATGTCATTCTCAGAGCTGGTTTCTTGATGGATTTTCATGAAACTTGGTATGGGTGTTTGTATTGACCTTGGGATACACCCTATTGAAAATCAAAAACATAAAAAATATTTGAGTTATTGCCCTTGTTCTCTTAAACACGTTATTTTTTTAGCTCTTAACAAAGTTGTGGACACGGTAGAGAGCTGGTTTCTTGATTTATTGATATTAATGAAACTTGTTGTGAATGTTCATAATCACTCAAGGTTGAACCCTATCGAAATTCATACTTATCAAAAAATATTTGATGAGTTATTGCCCTTGTTCTTTAATGCACGTTAATTTTTCAGCCCTGAACAAAGTTGTGGATACGATAGAGAGCTTGTTTCTGGATGGATTTTGACGAAACTTGGTATGATTGTTCATAATCACCCAAGGATGAACCCTATTGAAAATTAGAAGAATTGAAAAATATTTCATGGGTTATTGCCCTTGTTAACTTGTAGTTGTAAACACTCAAAAATCGTTCAATTTTGTAAACCTTCTTGATGGCACCGTTTTCGACAGATGTTTCATTTACTGATAGTTCTTGTCGACCTCCTGGACGACTTGGCTGCCATTACAAAAGTGGGCGTATGACGATGGGGCATCGCTATTTTTCGATTTGAATGAAACTTAACATTTGTATTTATCTTGATAATATCGCAGATGAGTTTGAAAATGGTGCTATTCCAGTTGTCGGTTTAGGAGTTATTGCCCTTAGTGTAAAAACATTAAAATTAACTTGTGTACGTGATAGAAGCTAAAGTTTTTATCTGATTTGAATGAAACTTTGTATGTGAATTCATCTTGATAATATCTCGGATGAGTTCGAAAATGGCGCGATTCTAGTTGTTGATTTATGAGTTATTGCCCTTAACTTAGTGAAAAAAAGTTAAAATTAACTTGTGTTCACGATAGAAGCTAGAGTTTTTATCCGATTTGAATGAAACTTGGTATGTGAATTCATCTTGATAATATCTCGGATGAGTTTGAAAATGGCGCGATTCCAGTTTTTGGTTTATGAGTTATTGCCCTTGACTTAGTGAAAAAAAACATTAAAATTAACTTGGTATGTGTATTCATCTTGATAATAACTAAGATAAATTCGAGAATTGTGTGTTTTAAGTCGTAGGTTTATGAGTTATTGCCCTTGACTTAGTGAAAAAATGTTAAAATTAACTTGTGTACGCGATAGAAGCTAGACTTTTCATTCGAATTGATACATCTAAATATAAGCTCAAATAAGTGCGATGGTGCAATCAACTTTTTCAAAAATTCAAATTTGCTGAAGTGGGCGTATGTTACCTTGCCTGGCAAGCTATCTTTCATTTTGTATGCATGTCAATATCATTATGAAGATGTGCACTACTGAATTTGGTGATGACTCGATGATTTTCTTCAGAGATATCGTGTTTTTTTTTATACAGCCACATGAAATAGGGGGCGTATATTGTCATCACCCATGTCCGTCTGTCTGTCCCTTTGTCCACAATTGCCCGTAAACACTCTACAAGTCACAATTAGTGATGGATTTTGACAAAACTGTGTGTGAGTGTTTGTATTCACCCAAGGATGAACCCTATCGAATCAGCCAAATTGAAAAATATTTAGTATGAATTAATGTCCTTGTTCTTGAAATTGGGTTAAATTTTTATCTCGTAAACACTCTACAGGTAACAATTCTTGATGGATTTCGACAAAACTTGGTTTGAGTGTTCTTTATCACTCAAGGATGAACTCTGATAATTAGGTTTCTATGAATTATTGCGTGGCAAATCTATCGATTTGTCACGCTTTGTTTTCGTTATGATTATTTTTGTTTTTTTTTTGTTTTTTTTCCAAATTCTGGTCAGCGTCTGTAGAGAAAACTGAAAATGGTATAGAAATTTTGGTTTGATCAGCTAGTTTCACTCGAGGGAAATTTTCCCTTAAATATAAAACGGCACATTTTTGCGGAACCAGAAGTGGGCTATTACATAATGTGCAATATTTTTTCATCGAGTCTGTAGGACTTATTTATGAACCGATTTACCTGAAATTTCCTTTATTACGTTAATTGTTAAAAGAAGTATCTGGTGCATCTTCAAAAATTTCAATTTATAAATATTTTTGTAAAAAAAATTTGAAACCAAAAAAAATTTTTTTCTCAGCTGCTTATTATCCGATTGATCTGAAATTCACAGGACATAAACAGAATGTCGATACAAATAATATAAGATAATTAAAATATTTCTATCACTTCCGGTTTTGGCGTGAAGACTTCCGGTTTTTCAAAATTACGTCTGGCGACCCCACTTCCTGTGTAAATTTCAGATGTTGGCTAAAACCATATATATTGTATGTCAGGCATAATTAGAAGGTACTTAGCAGAAAAAATACAAACCGGAAGTGATACATAAGCTGTCGTCACAGACTGACACATTTCAGAAAAAAATTAATTAGTCCTCCATTTTTTATCCGATTTTTATGATTTTGATGTCTATCAAAACATTGAAACTTTATCTAAAACTTGTAGGCACAGAATTTTGAATTTCGAATTTGAAGTGTTTTTATTTTGGTTTGAATTTTTTGAAAATTCAAAAGGCCATATCATGTGACCTTGACCTTCAATGACCTTGAAATTTTCAATGAAGAATGCCCTTGACCTCAGCTATCAATAGGTGTTTTGATTTTAGTTGAAAAATATTAACTTCCGGTTTTATAGACATTCAAAAATTGACATTTTTGAAAACTTTGGACGGCTGCATCACCTTCTCTAATTAACACAAAGAATTAATTATTTCAATTTTGTAATGCTGATTTAATTATTTTTTTAACGATATATGACGATAATACCTTAAAATATGTTTTCAAAATATTGCGCTTTTTTTCTACTGAGAGTTCTTACTTACAATGTAATTATCTCATAGTGATATGGTTGTTTAATCAGGAAGTACTAACGATATGTGACATGAGTAGTTTAATACAAAAATCAATTTGTGATAATAGGCATTTTCTGAGAGAAAAAAGTTGTAGAGGATTAAAATGATTGACAGGTGTTATAAAAGGAGTTACACTACATTGATAATAAAACTATTGACATGAACTTTTAACCTTGGCATTGTGCCAGAGAACTCATTAATCTGATTATGCAATTTTTTAACCCTCAAGAATTTATTTATTTATTTTGCAAAACATTTACGTACTAATTTTTAACATACCTAGAATTAAAGAAGTGATTTTGCAATTTAATTTACAGTTGGAATTTTTTTGATATCTTAATTAGAGCTCAAACTACGAATGCCTCATGGCTGCATATTTAAAGTTGTTGACAGGTGTTAAGAGAAGTTATGCAACATTGAACATCAACACTGTTGACCTGAATTTTTCACCAGCAGGCCATAAACAGATTAATCTGATTATGCAATCTTCTATCTTTTAATTTTATATTCATAATTTTTTAAAATTTTGCTTCTATTATTATTTAAACAAGTTCTTATTTAAAGCAGTGAATTTTTGATACAATTACCATTATTTTAACTATATCTGCACTATACACACAACAGTATTGGTTATTGGTGTTAGGCTGAGGGGATGAAAGCAAACGACGGGTAACCCCTCAAGGGTTATAGTCAATTGGGCCCCTATCCAAAATGGTCCCTAGTCAAAATGGCCATAAAATTGAAATTTGGTCAGAATGGTTAGTCACCATGGCCCCTATTTTGGTCAAAATGGCCTCTTAATTTACTCGATTTCAACCAATTCATTGGTCAAAATGGCCAAAAAAATAAAAGTCAAAATGGTCCCTGATTAATTTCTTTTATATAAATTGTAGCTTATATCATGATTATCAAAGGAACTTAATAATTTGAAGCGTAAGTGTTTAATCTTGCCATAGTCAATTGGGCCCCTATCCAAATTGGCCCCTAGTCAAAATGGCCATAAAAGTTAAATTTGGTCAAAATGGCCAGTCACCATGGCCCCTATTTTGGTCAAAATGGCCTCTGAATTTCCTCTTTGATTTCATTGGTCAAAATGGCCAAAAAAGTAAAAGTTAAAATGGTCCCTGATTTTTTTTTTATAAATTGTAGCTTATATGATGATAATTAAAGGAATAATTGGAAGCTATTTTAACCCTAGAAAATGTCACTAATTTTGACTGAAAATCGTGCTCTGTAACAACAAATTTTGAAGACATAAATTGTGTTCCTTTTTATATTTTCATCAAAGCAAAGACATTCTAAGACTTACAATATTAATTTGAAGTGACTATTCCAGTTCTCAAAAAGATTATACAAAAAATATATTATGTTGCGCTTTATGTTTTGTTAATTTGTAACATCATAAATAAAAAAATTATTTTGAAACCATTTTGACTTTTTGGAAGGACCATTTTGACCTTTTTTGAGGACCATTTTGACCATTTATCAGGGACCATTTTGACCAAACGAGGGGCCATTTTGGATAGGGCCCAATTGACTATAACCCGTTTTTATCATATGCTAAGCTTATTATAGGTCAAAGATAAATTGCAAACTACGAACAATAGTTTTGGTTTTAAGAGTTATGCGGTTAAAGCTACAATTAGGCCTTCTCTCGAAAACACTTTACACGGCGCCAATTCATTGGATTTCAATTTTTTAAAAGAAAAGGGGCATAGAGGATTAGGAATATATTTTAAAGGAGAAAAAAATGTCAATATATTAAATTTGGGAGTTTTAAAAAAAAGACACATTGCTTTGAATATTCTGGATAAGAATATTAACGTAATTGTTATCTATAGACCACCTGTTTATCGATTAGAATTATTTCTCCCAATGTTAGAAAGATTACTAGTTGAATTACAAGATTGATATATGATTGAATCTACCTTTTCACAAAACTTTTTACTAAAAATGAGGGAGTGAACACCAGACTTTAGGGGTTTGAAGTTCAAAAAGTCTTACAGCTTTCAGGCAAAGCATCGCGGGCCACGCTCAGTGCTGTTCACAGCTCTAGTTTCCCTTGTTCTTGGAAACAGTTCAATTTTTAGCTTGTAAACCTTGTAGGAGGTGCTAAACTTGATGGATTATGATGAAACTGTTGAGTGTAATAAGGATAAACCTTATTGAAAATCAGTTAAATAAAAAAATATTTACTATGAATTACTATTTACTATAAATAGATACAAAATTACAGTAATTTGAAAGTACAACTAATTTTTTTAGGTTATTCTAGAATTGTTTATTATCACTTTTCATTGTAAATTAAAACTAGAAATCATTTTGTGAAACAGAAAAGTTAATTTAAACTATAGCCACAATACAAGTTAATACTTTAATGTCTTTTACTAGCCACCATACATGTAATTGCATAATTACTGATTCCACGGCCAGTGTCTTTAAGAGTTGTTCACGTTCGCATCTCTTAAGCCCGTGGTTCTCACGGATTTTTTCCAGCGACCCCATTTCCAAACCCTTCCATGCCAAACCCTTTTAGTCACAAAGCAACCATTTACCTATAATTTAATCTAAAAATGTACATATATATTAGTACCATTAATAAAGTTTTATGCCAGCATCATTATCTGTGAACTTGTAATTCGTAACTTTCGTAAACAATATCATAGACAATAGTTTTCATAGAAAAAAAAATAGAATATCTTGGTAGATAGAATATAGCCACTGATTCAAGGCAGTGCTAGGGAATAATAGACTGAAAAAAAATACAATCAGGAAATTGACCCCGCGACCCCAGCGACCCCAAGTCTCTGCGACCTCACTTGGGGTCGCGACCCCGCATTTGAGAACCACGGTCTTAAGCCTAACACAAAAGTTTAAGGGTCATTCCATCTCAAATCAACCGGTGGAGAAAAAATTGAAAAATTCAAAGGAAGTCCTATACCAAACATATATGTAAAAATCCCAAATATTATGTCTGTATCTCAAAAAATGTCGAAACCACGGCCCCTAAAAATTTGAGGTAACCATTTCAATTTGTGCAAACAAGCCTGTCGGAGCACTTGCCATTATGAATATCTCACCTTATAGTATGGCTTTGAAAATCACTATCTAGAGCTAACTTTTCCTCTCGTATCAGGGAACGGTGTCAGACCTGGGATAGTTTGTGCCTTTTTCTCCCCACAAAGCTCTAAAAATGGTAGAAAATTTAAAATAAAAAAATTACTTCCCCTTTAAAATGCTTATTACACAAAAAAGATGAGCAAGATAAAACACAGAATTTTGCCCCCCTATTAGTTTAGACATATTCAGAGCTTGCCGGCAACAAGTAGAAAATTCGATAAATAACAAATCAACGTATGTGTTTTTCGGCATAATTCCATATATTGATATTATATTTAGAATTGACATAAATCTTAATCGAAATCAAAATGCACATTGATAATCATACATTTTCATTTTGATTTCTCCACGAATTATATAGGTCGGAAGTATCATATGAGTTAATGAGTTACCTCCCTTCAAAATAGTCTTGCTTTAAAGGTCACCCAAAAGAGATACTTTATTGAATAAGTCCGGTTTATCCCTGATGTATCTACTTAACGGCTGGTCCACCTTGACCTGCCAATGGCCATTTCAATGAAGCTTGGGCTATTATTTTGAAAGAACAGTAACCTGGAAATTGGAGAATTTTTGGTTGAATTTGTTGATATAGTTTCTAGTGAAATAAAAATCAACTCGTTTAATTATTATTTTAGACATCCACGAAGCATTTAGGGGTACGTTTGACTCACAGTGCTTTATCTGTGTCATGTTTTATCACTGGTATCATATAGAAAGAATCTGGCACAAAGAATTGAACCTCTGACTGTTTGTCTGACTGTTTGTCTGACTGTTTGTCTGTTGTAGACACGATAGAGAGCTGGTTTCTTGATGGATTTTGATGAAACTTGTTGTGAGTGTTAATAATCACCGAAGGATGAACCCTATTGAAAATCAGAAACATCGAAAAATATTTAATGAGTTATTGCCCTTGTTCTTTAAAATGCGTTAATTTTTCAGCCTTTAACAAAGTTTTGGACGCGATAGAGAACTGGTTTCTTGATTGATTTTGATGAAACTTGCTGTGAGTGTTCATAATCACCCAGTCTAATTAAAATCAGACCCTAATTTCGTTTCGTTCGGTTTGTTTTAAATCCGTTTTTTTAACCACTAAATTAGGGTCGAGAACGAGACGCTGTAACAGCCGTTCACGTTAACTTTGACCTAACCTTAATGACCTTTGTTTTAACCAATCAGATCTTTGCCCTCTCCTGCGCTGGGATTTTGTTCTCGAACAATAGGTGCATTCTAGGATTCCTAAGTGCTGTAGACTAGTTTATTAGGTCATTTTTATCAAGGTTAGGTCAAAGTTAACGTGAACGGCTGTTACAGCGTCTCGTTCTCAGACCCTAATGTAGTGGTTAAAAAAACGGATTTGAAAAAAACCCGAACGAAACGAAAAACAGATTAATCGAAAAATATTTCATGGGTTATTGCCTTTGCTTTTGAAAATATGTTGTAGACACTATAGAGAGCTGGTTTCATGATGGTTTTGATGAAACTTGGTATGAGTGTTTATATTGACCTTAGGATAATCCCTATTGAAAATTAGAAAAATCGTAAAATATGATTTCTATCCGTATGTAACATTATAGGAAATTTCAAAGTGGAGGCTGGGGAGGGCCAGCTTAAATTCTGGGGGGCCAATTGCAATTTTCAAAAGGCTATAGATCTGGAAACTCCAAAGTTATATGCATTGATCAAATCAACTTTTGTGCAGGTCACCCAAGGTCAAGGTCACGGTCACAAGATATAAGCCTTAAAAAGTTTTGACTATTACTGAAAATTTTTAACCGGATATGTAAAAAAAATTAAAAAATTGACTTCCCATGTTTTGTTAGCAATTGATTGAACATTCCATAAAAATCAAATGTATACAAAACGGATAATTCCGTGATTAGATGTATCTAATGTCATATTTTTTTTCAGATACCCAATGGTAACTTCCGGTTTTATAGCCTTTTGAAAATTGCATTTTTTCACTTTAAATAGCCCTACCACGTGACGTAATTTAATGTCTTATTTTCTTTTACCGTCTTACTATGCTCTGTCTGTTCTTTCCAATGATATACAACACAATACATTTGAATCAAAATTCCGAAAAATTTGTGCCAATTTCCATTGAAACTGTGCGTGTTTTTTTCAAATTTTATTTCAATCGTTCTGAAAACCTACAGGTAGATAGACATTTTGATGGCGAACAAAAAGATGTTTTCAAAATTGTTATATCACTTCCGGTTTTGACATAATTGGCTCTGAAAGTTGAAATTTCAACTTCCGGAACTTTGAAGATATTCGAAAATTTCGTTTTGCAGTATGTTTGTTACAAAAGTTTACAAATGATAAACTTTGACCCTGATGTAACAGATCAGTTGTCATCTTGAAATAGTATATTTTTATAAAAGGCTTATGGTGTTATGGAATTTGCATAATTTAGATGTCTATGGAATCTACAGTCGATTGCTACAAAAACATGAGATGCCGATTTTTTAATTTCAATTTTGATTCATTTTAATTTCCGGTTAAAATAAATCAGTAATTGTCAAAACTTTAAAGGCTTATGTCTCGTGACCTTGACCTCTGGTGACCATGTGACCTGAAAAAAGTAATTTCCATTGACGATACCAGAGCCTATATAAACAAGCCTGGTCACTCACCTTCGGAAATTTTAAAACATAGACCACAGCGCCCCTAGCAGTAGGGTGTAACTCTTGACAGCAATGGCGTCTTTCACAGTTTCGGTCAAGGAAATGTCTGTTTTGCGTTTGAAGGTTTCACACGAACAAAGAACATGTCAGGTATGTTTTCACTTTTATTAAAAGGACTCGGGATTGGCAATACTTCACAATAACTTGATTGATACTGACGGCTATAGATGCTGGTTAGAAAGTCTGATTCAAGGATTGTGTTTACAAAAAAAATCTCTGGCCATAAAATGGCATAAGCCTATTGAGTTCTTTATTTTGTCTATTATTTTTTTATGAATTGAAATATTAAGCTCAAATTAGTGCTAAAAGTCTAAGATTGTCTTTGGGTTGATGAAAATGACATCTGTTAAAAACAATTCACATTCACATGAAGTTTCTAGGATTCTAGTTCTGGGATGGAAGTTTATTTTATGTCATATTGAAAATTTTCAAAACTTATATTTTCATGCATACAAATGCATTCTAAGACACATGGCATTCAATTGACTACAATGCAGTATGAAATTCAAGAGGAAATCATCACTGAGAAGAATTTCCTCCTTGAACTTTGCAAGGTGTTTACCTTCCATCCTTAGCTAAAACAGATGCAAAACATAGAACATAGGGCCTACAACTAAATATAAAGTAGAACTTTACACAGTATTAATTATGTAATTTTATTTTTAGAGTTTTTTTGGCTGCCTAAGTTTATACCTTAAGATATTATGCTGGAATGAACACACATTAACTTTTGTTAAGTTACATGAAGAAATATTGAAGAATTTTTGCTTCTTATAGGAAGGCATCGACCAGGCATCCATCTGAAATAATGGGGTAAGTTAAAGATATTTGAAAAAAGTATTGTGATTGTGCAAGGAAGAGTATGGGTGAGGTCAGGTTGAATCTGTAAATAAAAAAAGATAATTTGTGAACCTCAGGTGAGAATTTCACATAGACCTATCTTTCAAATTCAAGTACATACATGTACAGATATGTATAGATATCTGTATAGAATTCTGTGGTAAAAGTCATGTATAAAAGTTTGATAACTTGAAAATTTTGTTTTTGTTATAGTTAATGATCAAGGTTGAAATTCGCTGAAAGAGTCAGAAAGTCTGATCAACAAAACAACCATATTGTATACATGTATCATATGACTACTCCAAAATACAATGGAACTGCTGGTTGGTGAAGTGTAATTTTATCCAGGTTGCAGCAACATGGAAGGACAGTATACAGTAGTTTAACACCTCAGGTGAACAGGAAATAATCAATGAAAAATTTCTCTCTTGAAAATTGAAAGTGTTTTCCATCAATCCTTAGCTAGGACACAATAATCATGTATTTGTAAGTGTATTATTGTTGTTTAAGAATTAAAGCAGAAATAAAAATGAGTTTGTATAAGTGTTTTTTCAAATAAAAATATAATTTTTTTATTTTGGGAGTAGCAAAATTATTTACATGCTAGCTGACTATCATTTCCAGGAATCAATCGTAGCATGAGTTTAAACCATCAAATTTTTCAACCCAGTTTTCCCCTTACAAAGTGGGCTGTGTCTGTATAAAGTTGTTGGGATGTTACAATTAACAGAGGCCTTGTATGCTACCTACAAACTGTAAACTGCAAAGATCTATAGTGACTGTTAGAAATCAAAAAAAAAGATTATGCCCATGTTAGTGTCCTGGTAAAATTTCCCTCATTGTACACTGCATGACCTTTGCCTATCACCCCTCCAAAGGGTGTAGGAAATAAACCTCCATTTCATTTTATTTCCACTAAAGCTTTCCTACTTGGCCACTTATTTAAAAGCTGTCTGGATACATCATATTACATTCAATATTTTCAGGTTGGCTTGTACATATCTTTCAAAGATATTTCAAATTCTGGGTTTACAATTTTAATGATTAAATCACCACTATTAGGCCTTTATCTCATAAACTAACCTGCATTACCTTGTTCGTTTTAACCAATAATGACCGAGCATAGACATTTTCGGGAGTACCTTTGGTGCTGTCCCTCTAGGTCGATTTGAATCCATGTAACTTATGTAATTTTTTATATTTATTTCTAAAACATTCTAAATTATCCTTACTATTTCGAAGCCGATCTTTTGATTCGCTTTGGTAAAATTCGACTTTCCGACAAATAGGCCTATAAATATAAACAAAGGCCTAGACCTATTCTATAATTTTGCCAATCTAAACAAAAATTAGTAGATTTTATAGGATTTCCAACAAAGGTTAAACTTAAAAAATGATCGTCATGATTACACTAGAGTGTAGCCACATGCTGGTGTAGTACTTAATAAGCAGTTTTATTCAGAACAATTTGGGGACAGGGCAAGGGCTTTCCGAATTACGGCATTTAGCGATGTCAACAGACTTTGTTGTGCTAAGCTACACCCCACCGCTAGAGGCGCTGCAGTCGCTTAATGAAAATGGCGTCGCCATAGGAAACCATTGTACGTCATCAGAGTGACCAGGCTCGTTTATATAGGCTCTGACGATACCTATGCACGGATAATTTCATTTAGGTTTTCCGATGTTTACTTCCGGTTTTATATCCATTTGAAAATTGCAGTTTTTAACTTTTAAGAGCTCTTACACGTGACCTAATTCATATGCGTCACAATTTCTTTCACAGTCGTATTATGCTAAATCTGCTCTTTCAAGGGATATATACAACACAATATTTTTAAATGAAAATAATGCCTTTTAATTTTGAAAATTAATTATTCTATCTGCTTGTAAAATATTAAATTCAAATTCCAGTTGAAGGGAGAGTACTACATTTTGATTTTTGACATGCCGCTATTTCCTTTCAACAGCGTTTGGGCGATACTTGTTTAAGATGATATATTGTTCTCTCCCATTAACTTGGGTTTGGGTGATACGTATTATCATTAATGTACTTTTTTACATTGTAACTGTTTTAAAAGAAACATTAATATATATTTTCTTTGAACGAATTATGTATTGATAAATTTCGATCTGTATTTCAAACTATGAAGTATGAATGCTGTGAAGTCCGTTTCTGAATTGAGATTTGGCTCTTTTATGTGTACTCTCTTGCACTTAAGAACTTATTTACAAATCTTAGAAAGTTTTTCAAGCCAAGGATTGACGATTGGGGTGGCACGTGCTATAAATAGCTTATTCGTAACCAGAAGATGACCTCCTTATACAAGTCTTTAGATTACATGGAGTCGACAATAAAAAAATAACCGAAACGAAATGTACTCTAGTTTTAATTAGATTGTACCGAATTCAAAATTGTGCGTTTTAAAATTTTACCTCCTGCATTTCAATGTAAAACAAGCTTTCTTCTGTAAACCTAACAACATGGATTTAAAATGTCACTTTTCACCCATGTAAGAAACTGGATGCGCACTGCTTGGTACCATTCATGGTTATAGTTCTGATTATAGCTGCTTCTCTGATGAGAACTGTACTTCTTGTTCAAGAACCTGTACTGACTTTGATTTTGTGGAGGTCGCTTGTAGTGACTGTTGCCTTGGGATAAAAAGGCTTGGATCTAGAAGTATATCTTGAAACGTTTTTATATGGACGGCTTCCATTGGCCACTGATGAACCCACTTGATTTGTTTCTTTTATGTCTTTTACACGTTTACCAAGTTCATCACTAAACAACCATTTACTTGATCCAGTATCAGTATTATGAGAAGGATTGCACAATTTTTTTTATTGTAGATTTAAGTCTACCTTTAAACTATCACGTCTAATCTGAGTATGATCCTGCACTATATGGCCAAGTAATGAAAGAGCATCCATTCCAGCCTTAATCCCAGAAGACAGACTACTGTCTTTATCATCTGAACAGCATATGAACATTTTACCAATTTTTCACTCAATTTGAAAGAATCAATGTCTTTGAATTAGGTTTCCTTTTTCAGATGACCCCAAATTTCGGTATTGATCTTTTGAGGATATAATTCAATATTGCCTGGTCTCAGGTATTTTTCCATTATTCCTTTTGACCGATCATCAGATTGTTTAGTATTAAACATGTGTTTAATTATGTCAGCAACTTTTGCTGGCAAAACATTGCCAACTTTATCCACAACAGAATATTCTTGTTCAAGGAAACTTATCAAAATCGTTTTCTGAGTCGTCATCTTTTTCATGGTCTTGATGATCTCTTTCATCATTAGATTGCTCCATCAATTCATCAATTTGTACATCTTTCATCAATATTATGTCCAGATTTTCTCCCCCGGCTCTCTTTTTATCCAACTTTGGGATCTTTATACTTCTTTTGAGTCAAAGGAAAATCATAGTCTGAATTTTCGTCAATTTCACCTTCTGATCTATCGTTGTTGACATCAGATTCAGAAATAACTTGTTTCGGCCACAAATGGGCCTTTTCTCTGTACGACGACTTTCTGGTTATTCAAAATTATCAAACGAATTTGCGATCATTAATTGAATTTCTTCAAAAGACTTTTTATGCATTTTATGCATTTCCATTTTGAAGTCAGCAAAGGTTTGACTTGATATTCATCTTGATAATATCTCGGATCAGTTTAAAATTGGCGCCGTTCCAGACTTCGGTTTATGAACAAGGTTCATGAATGTTCATAAATCAATTCATGAATAGTTCATATATTACTCATGATCATTAAACGGGACACAAATTTTGAAGTCCATGAATAATTTGTTCATGTATTTTATTCACAAACAATATACATGAACTGTTCGTGAACCAAATTCATGAACAAAAATTCATATCTGTTTATGAATAAAATTCATGTCCCGTTTAATGATCATGAGTAATTCATGAACTATTCATGAAACCGTGTTCATGAACTACGAAAGTGTTGATGAACCAGTAATTTATATAATACACATTGATTGAAATAATTAATATTAATATATCATAACACAAATATACATCCACATCTATTTATTGATATTGTCCTTTTGTTTTTTGCGCAAAACCTTTTGCACATTTTGTAAACATTCCACAAATGATTTATGAGTCATTTAACTCTCGTAATTGTCTCCAATTGTTTCAATCTACTTGGATCCAATGGTGGACGCACAATTAAAGCCCATTTAATTGATCATTTGCCTGATACAGAAGTTCCTATTAACTCCTGTGAAGTGAATAACTTAAGAGACAGGGTTTTTATGACTAAGGCTAGTGAATCCTGTCCTAAGTGAAGGACCAATCCTTCAAGGTCCTGTACAGAATTGAGCCCTTGCCGAGATTCTACTATACTTGGACTCGGTGCCAGTGGTGAACTCAGTGCACGTGGCGTAGATGGACGAGGGCTCAGACCGGCCCCTTCCTCAGAGGACGTTGAACTAGTTTTTATACGCCCACACATTAATGTGAATTAAATAATAAAATTGACATCAAATACCATCCTTTAATACCCAACGTTTCGTCAAAAAAGTTTTGACTTCTTCAGGGGAAGAACTAAATTACAAATGGTGGAAGGCAGTTAGATTAATGACAATATGACCTCATAAAATTTATGACGTCATAATCTTAGAAACCTCAAAACAAGAGGGTAAGAGTTAGATCAATGACCCCATGACCTCAGAAGAATTATGACGTCATAATCCTACAGATGCCATATATATAAAAATTCTGAAAAATGACTCCAGAAAAAACATGATATAAAACATTATATAAAACACGATAAAAAACGATAAAAAATCTAAACAGGAAGCTAATCATTTTGGTGGTGGGGGAAGATTAGGAACTAAAATTTAGCAATTTTGAAACCTCCTGGGTTAAGTTCATTCAAACCATTGGGCCATACAGAGTCAAGTCTATGAATCCACAGATTTTCTGCACTGTCTAATTTACTTTTGTTTTCATTTGGAATTTTCTCAAGAATTGTGCAAATATAATCATGACCAGGTTGGTTGAAATGGGGGGCAATATGAGGAGCTTTGTGAACCTTTTTCAATTTGATGTTACTCCTATGTTTGTTATGTCTAATATTGAATGGGGTTATTGTCTGTCCAACATACTGAAATTTACATAGTTTACAAGTTAGACAATACACAACAAAATTACTCTGGCAATTTAAAGGGTCTTTGATATAAAATGATTTTGAATGTCTATTGGTGATTTTGTTTGTAGTGTTCATTTTTTCACAAGTTTTACACTTAGGTTTATGACAAGGTACACATCCAATATGCTTAGCACTATTTACATTTTGCACACAATGTTTGAGTTTATTTTCACTTAATAAATTCCCTAAAGTCCTATTTCTGCGTCCTGCAACAATGATTTTTCTGTTCTTTAAAATTTCTGTCATTCTGTAGCTTGTCTTTAAAATGTCGGTGTCTTTGGCCATCTTGTGGAGATTTGGTTGTCGTGGGTCATATGTATTAGTCCAAGGAATAATCTTCTTAGGCTTCTTGTTATCTTCTTTTGTTTGTGACTTTGGGAAAAGTAGTTCAGATCGAGGTCTTTCTCTCGCTTTGTTGAACGCAGGATGGTATTTGATGTCAATTTTATTATTTAATTCACCAAGTTCATTATACATCAAATGAATCGCTGTACTACTAGTGGTATTTGTGATCCCATCAGAAAGTCTTCTGTGATTGGTTATTGCTGCCTGCTTTTTCTCTTTGGAATCACCACATTTTATTCAAGCAGTATTGTATCATCAAGTGTTTCACCTGATAGATCATCAATCCAGAAGATGAAGGAAATAAATGCAGTCAGAAAGGAAGCAGTGAGGTTAGTGAGGTTTAAAGAACATTTACAATTTTCACTGAAATGTAAAGAAAGAAATCTGATTCCTAAATGGTTACAGTTGAAAGTTAAACCTCCTTGTGACACAACAGAAAGTGGAAAATGGACTTCAATTTTAGATAAAACTTCAAAGGATCTAAACAGTGAAGCAATAACCCTTATTAGAAACAAAATTAGTGATACAGAGAAGACTTATGGTCACAGTTTGGAAACACTTAAAATAGCCGTTAACCCCGAAGATTTTCAACACAATGTCCAAATTATAGAGAAGAGTTGTGATAAAATAAAGAATTCCATTAGACGTACCCACAACAGAAAACTGACATCACTGACGCCAATAGAAATTCAACTCCCTGACACAATAAAGAAAAAGACAACCAGAAGATTTGATAGGAAGAAGAAATGTGCAAGAAATGTTAAATTGGTTCAGCCTACAAAATCCTTCATTTTCAATGTAAGTTCTAGAATACTTTCAGATTCTGAATCTAAATTACTAAGCAAAGGATTGTCATTTTGCCCAGTTCCTCCGAAATATGATCAGGTGAGAGAGCTAACTGATCTCAGAGAATTCCAAAGAAGACTAAGATTGACTGAATTTTTCCATGAGAAACCATCTAAACAAATACTTCCACCATCTCTCTACATTAAAAGTGACTGGTCTCCACCAACTGGCAGAGATGATGCTTTGGAACTTTTTTGTCTCAACCAATGCCAAACTGTCAAGAGTCACACGGAAAAGAGAACACGTGATAATTTAACAGCAGAAGAAAAATCAGCACTGTCAACATTAAGGAATGATCCAGAAATTGTTATAGGAAAAGCAGACAAAGGAGGTGGCATAGTCATTTGGAATAGGGAAGATTACATCAAAGAATGTGAGAAACATCTTCAGGACGAATCGGTTTATCAAAAGGTAGGAAAAGATAATTCCAATGTGATTCATGATCAACTGAAAAATTTACTTATTCCCCTAAAAATTAATGACAAAGAGAAAGAAGCCATCCTCCACAGACCAGTTAGCAAACCAGCCCACTTTTATATTCTTGGCAAAGTACATAAAGTTAAAAGTACATCAGACATTCCACCAGGCAGACCCATATGCAGTCAGATAACAGCCCCTACGTACAAAGCTTCTCAATGGCTAGACTGGAAATTAAAAGATGTGGCTCAGGATTATTGTCATGAAGTTGTGAGAGACACCACTCATTTTTTACAGAAAATCCAATCCCTCAATGACAGTTCAATACCAACAGATAGTCACCTACTTACCTTTGATGTTATTAGTCTTTATCCAAACATCATTATCTCCGAAGGTCTTGATGCTTTGAAGGATGCCCTAGATAAAACTAATAATACCAGTGCTGAAGAAACTGATTATATTCTACAAGTAGCAGACTTCGTTCTGAATAACAATGAATTTGAATTTAATGGGGAATTTTTTAGACAGATCTCTGGAACATCTATGGGGACACCTTTTGCAGTTACATATGCCAATATCTACATGACCTATTGGATGAATAAATTTTGGAATTCTTTACCTGAAAAACCAGACATATCATGCAGATTTATTGATGACATTTGGGCTCAGTCTACTAAATCATTAGAAGATTCACATAAATTTTTAGATAAACTTAATAACCTCCACCCCAAAATTAAGTTTACTATGGAAATTGATCCAGATGAAGTTAATTTTTTAGATGTAAAAATTATTAAGGATGGTAACATATTAGAAACTGACCTCTTCACTAAAGAAACAGCTAGCCATCACTATCTACCACCTAGCAGCTGCCATCCCAGACATACTTTTAGATCAATACCTTTTAGTGGTGCTCTTAGAATTAGAAGAATATGTAGCCGTATAGAATGGGAAAACAACAGATTACTACAGTTTGCTAACCATCTTAAGAGTTCGGGATATAAGGACCAACTAATTGAAACTGCGTTCAACAAAGCGAGAGAAAGACCTCGATCTGAACTACTTTTCCCAAAGTCACAAACAAAAGAAGATAACAAGAAGCCTAAGAAGATTATTCCTTGGACTAATACATATGACCCACGACAACCAAATCTCCACAAGATGGCCAAAGACACCGACATTTTAAAGACAAGCTACAGAATGACAGAAATTTTAAAGAACAGAAAAATCATTGTTGCAGGACGCAGAAATAGGACTTTAGGGAATTTATTAAGTGAAAATAAACTCAAACATTGTGTGCAAAATGTAAATAGTGCTAAGCATATTGGATGTGTACCTTGTCATAAACCTAAGTGTAAAACTTGTGAAAAAATGAACACTACAAACAAAATCACCAATAGACATTCAAAATCATTTTATATCAAAGACCCTTTAAATTGCCAGAGTAATTTTGTTGTGTATTGTCTAACTTGTAAACTATGTAAATTTCAGTATGTTGGACAGACAATAACCCCATTCAATATTAGACATAACAAACATAGGAGTAACATCAAATTGAAAAAGGTTCACAAAGCTCCTCATATTGCCCCCCATTTCAACCAACCTGGTCATGATTATATTTGCACAATTCTTGAGAAAATTCCAAATGAAAACAAAAGTAAATTAGACAGTGCAGAAAATCTGTGGATTCATAGACTTGACTCTGTATGGCCCAATGGTTTGAATGAACTTAACCCAGGAGGTTTCAAAATTGCTAAATTTTAGTTCCTAATCTTCCCCCACCACCAAAATGATTAGCTTCCTGTTTAGATTTTTTATCGTTTTTTATCGTGTTTTATATAATGTTTTATATCATGTTTTTTCTGGAGTCATTTTTCAGAATTTTTATATATATGGCATCTGTAGGATTATGACGTCATAATTCTTCTGAGGTCATGGGGTCATTGATCTAACTCTTACCCTCTTGTTTTGAGGTTTCTAAGATTATGACGTCATAAATTTTATGAGGTCATATTGTCATTAATCTAACTGCCTTCCACCATTTGTAATTTAGTTCTTCCCCTGAAGAAGTCAAAACTTTTTTGACGAAACGTTGGGTATTAAAGGATGGTATTTGATGTCAATTTTATTATTTAATTCACCAAGTTCATTATACATCAAATGAATCGCTGTACTACTAGTGGTATTTGTGATCCCATCAGAAAGTCTTCTGTGATTGGTTATTGCTGCCTGCTTTTTCTCTTTGGAATCACCACATTTTATTCAAGCAGTATTGTATCATCAAGTGTTTCACCTGATAGATCATCAATCCAGAAGATGAAGGAAATAAATGCAGTCAGAAAGGAAGCAGTGAGGTTAGTGAGGTTTAAAGAACATTTACAATTTTCACTGAAATGTAAAGAAAGAAATCTGATTCCTAAATGGTTACAGTTGAAAGTTAAACCTCCTTGTGACACAACAGAAAGTGGAAAATGGACTTCAATTTTAGATAAAACTTCAAAGGATCTAAACAGTGAAGCAATAACCCTTATTAGAAACAAAATTAGTGATACAGAGAAGACTTATGGTCACAGTTTGGAAACACTTAAAATAGCCGTTAACCCCGAAGATTTTCAACACAATGTCCAAATTATAGAGAAGAGTTGTGATAAAATAAAGAATTCCATTAGACGTACCCACAACAGAAAACTGACATCACTGACGCCAATAGAAATTCAACTCCCTGACACAATAAAGAAAAAGACAACCAGAAGATTTGATAGGAAGAAGAAATGTGCAAGAAATGTTAAATTGGTTCAGCCTACAAAATCCTTCATTTTCAATGTAAGTTCTAGAATACTTTCAGATTCTGAATCTAAATTACTAAGCAAAGGATTGTCATTTTGCCCAGTTCCTCCGAAATATGATCAGGTGAGAGAGCTAACTGATCTCAGAGAATTCCAAAGAAGACTAAGATTGACTGAATTTTTCCATGAGAAACCATCTAAACAAATACTTCCACCATCTCTCTACATTAAAAGTGACTGGTCTCCACCAACTGGCAGAGATGATGCTTTGGAACTTTTTTGTCTCAACCAATGCCAAACTGTCAAGAGTCACACGGAAAAGAGAACACGTGATAATTTAACAGCAGAAGAAAGATCAGCACTGTCAACATTAAGGAATGATCCAGAAATTGTTATAGGAAAAGCAGACAAAGGAGGTGGCATAGTCATTTGGAATAGGGAAGATTACATCAAAGAATGTGAGAAACATCTTCAGGACGAATCGGTTTATCAAAAGGTAGGAAAAGATAATTCCAATGTGATTCATGATCAACTGAAAAATTTACTTATTCCCCTAAAAATTAATGACAAAGAGAAAGAAGCCATCCTCCACAGACCAGTTAGCAAACCAGCCCACTTTTATATTCTTGGCAAAGTACATAAAGTTAAAAGTACATCAGACATTCCACCAGGCAGACCCATATGCAGTCAGATAACAGCCCCTACGTACAAAGCTTCTCAATGGCTAGACTGGAAATTAAAAGATGTGGCTCAGGATTATTGTCATGAAGTTGTGAGAGACACCACTCATTTTTTACAGAAAATCCAATCCCTCAATGACAGTTCAATACCAACAGATAGTCACCTACTTACCTTTGATGTTATTAGTCTTTATCCAAACATCATTATCTCCGAAGGTCTTGATGCTTTGAAGGATGCCCTAGATAAAACTAATAATACCAGTGCTGAAGAAACTGATTATATTCTACAAGTAGCAGACTTCGTTCTGAATAACAATGAATTTGAATTTAATGGGGAATTTTTTAGACAGATCTCTGGAACATCTATGGGGACACCTTTTGCAGTTACATATGCCAATATCTACATGACCTATTGGATGAATAAATTTTGGAATTCTTTACCTGAAAAACCAGACATATCATGCAGATTTATTGATGACATTTGGGCTCAGTCTACTAAATCATTAGAAGATTCACATAAATTTTTAGATAAACTTAATAACCTCCACCCCAAAATTAAGTTTACTATGGAAATTGATCCAGATGAAGTTAATTTTTTAGATGTAAAAATTATTAAGGATGGTAACATATTAGAAACTGACCTCTTCACTAAAGAAACAGCTAGCCATCACTATCTACCACCTAGCAGCTGCCATCCCAGACATACTTTTAGATCAATACCTTTTAGTGGTGCTCTTAGAATTAGAAGAATATGTAGCCGTATAGAATGGGAAAACAACAGATTACTACAGTTTGCTAACCATCTTAAGAGTTCGGGATATAAGGACCAACTAATTGAAACTGCGTTCAACAAAGCGAGAGAAAGACCTCGATCTGAACTACTTTTCCCAAAGTCACAAACAAAAGAAGATAACAAGAAGCCTAAGAAGATTATTCCTTGGACTAATACATATGACCCACGACAACCAAATCTCCACAAGATGGCCAAAGACACCGACATTTTAAAGACAAGCTACAGAATGACAGAAATTTTAAAGAACAGAAAAATCATTGTTGCAGGACGCAGAAATAGGACTTTAGGGAATTTATTAAGTGAAAATAAACTCAAACATTGTGTGCAAAATGTAAATAGTGCTAAGCATATTGGATGTGTACCTTGTCATAAACCTAAGTGTAAAACTTGTGAAAAAATGAACACTACAAACAAAATCACCAATAGACATTCAAAATCATTTTATATCAAAGACCCTTTAAATTGCCAGAGTAATTTTGTTGTGTATTGTCTAACTTGTAAACTATGTAAATTTCAGTATGTTGGACAGACAATAACCCCATTCAATATTAGACATAACAAACATAGGAGTAACATCAAATTGAAAAAGGTTCACAAAGCTCCTCATATTGCCCCCCATTTCAACCAACCTGGTCATGATTATATTTGCACAATTCTTGAGAAAATTCCAAATGAAAACAAAAGTAAATTAGACAGTGCAGAAAATCTGTGGATTCATAGACTTGACTCTGTATGGCCCAATGGTTTGAATGAACTTAACCCAGGAGGTTTCAAAATTGCTAAATTTTAGTTCCTAATCTTCCCCCACCACCAAAATGATTAGCTTCCTGTTTAGATTTTTTATCGTTTTTTATCGTGTTTTATATAATGTTTTATATCATGTTTTTTCTGGAGTCATTTTTCAGAATTTTTATATATATGGCATCTGTAGGATTATGACGTCATAATTCTTCTGAGGTCATGGGGTCATTGATCTAACTCTTACCCTCTTGTTTTGAGGTTTCTAAGATTATGACGTCATAAATTTTATGAGGTCATATTGTCATTAATCTAACTGCCTTCCACCATTTGTAATTTAGTTCTTCCCCTGAAGAAGTCAAAACTTTTTTGACGAAACGTTGGGTATTAAAGGATGGTATTTGATGTCAATTTTATTATTTAATTCACCAAGTTCATTATACATCAAATGAATCGCTGTACTACTAGTGGTATTTGTGATCCCATCAGAAAGTCTTCTGTGATTGGTTATTGCTGCCTGCTTTTTCTCTTTGGAATCACACATTAATGTGGGCGTATATTGTAGTCGCCCCTGTCTGTCTGTCCGTCTGTCCGTCCGTCCGTCTGTCTGTCTGTCCGCCTGTCTGTCCACAATTGTTGTGGACACGATAGAGAGCTGGTTTCTTGATGGATTTTGATGAAACTTGCTGTGAATGTTTGTTATCACCCAAGGATGAACCCTATTGAAAATCAGACGAATCGAAAAATATTTCATGGGTTATTGCCCTTGCTTTTGAAAATATGTTGTGGACACCATAGAGAGCTGGTTTCTTGATGGATTTTGATGAAACTTGGTATGAGTGTTTGTATTGACATTAGGATAAACCCTATTGAAAATCAGAAACATCGAGAAATATTTGATGAGTTATTGCGCTTGTTCTTTAAAACGCGTTAATTTTTCAGCAGTTAACAAAGTTGTGGACACGATAAAGAGCTGGTTTCTTGATGGAGTTTGATGAAACTTGCTGTGAGTGTTCATAAACACCCAAGGATGAACCCTATTGAAAATCAGACAAATCGAAAAATATTTCATGGGTTATTGCCCTTGCTTTTGAAAATATGTTGTGGACACGATAGAGAGCTGGTTTCTTGATGGATTTTGATGAAACTTGGCATGAGTGTTTGTATTGACCTTGGGTTAAACCCTATTGAAAATCAAAAACATCGAGAAATATTTGATGAGTTATTGCCCTTGTTCTTTAAAAAGCGTTAATTTTTCAGCCGTTAACAAAGTTGTGGACACGATAGAGAGCTGGTTTCTTGATGGAGTTTGATGCAACTTGCTGTGAGTGTTCATAAACACCCAAGGATGAACCCTATCGAAAATCAGACAAATCGAAATATATTTCATGGGTTATTGCCCTTGCTTTTGAAAATATGTTGTGGACACGATAGAGAGCTGGTTTCTTGATGGATTTTGATGAAACTTGGCATGAGTGTTTGTATTGACCTTGGGTTAAACCCTATTGAAAATCAAAAACATCGAGAAATATTTGATGAGTTATTGCCCTTGTTCTTTAAAAAGCGTTAATTTTTCAGCCGTTAACAAAGTTGTGGACACGATAGAGAGCTAGTTTCTTGATAGAGTTTGATGAAACTTGCTGTTAGTGTTCATAAATACCCAAGGATGAACCCTATTGAAAATCAGACAAATCCAAAAATATTTCATGGGTTATTGCCCTTGCTTTTGAAAATATGTTGTGGACACGATAGAGAGCTGGTTTCTTGATGGATTTTGATGAAACCTGGTATGAGTGTTTGTATTGACCTTGGGTTCAACCCTATTGAAAATCAGAAACGACAACAAAATATTTTATGAGTTATAGCCCTTGACTTATAAAACACATTAATTTTTCAGCCTGTTACACTTACAAAATTGTTGACACGATAGACAGCTGGTTTCTTGGTGGATTTTTATGAAACTTGCTGTGAGTGTTTATAATCACCCAAGGATGAACCCTATTGAAAATCTGACGAAGCGAAAAATATTTCATGGGTTTTTGCCCTTGCTTTTTATACGCCCACACATTAATGTGGGCGTATATTGTAGTCGCCCCTGTCTGTCTGTCCGTCCGTCTGTCTGTCTGTCCGTCTGTCTGTCCGTCTGTCTGTCCGTCTGTCTGTCTGTCTGTCCACAATTGTTGTGGACACGATAGAGAGCTGGTTTCTTGATGGATTTTGATGAAACTTGCTGTGAGTGTTTGTTATCACCCAAGGATGAACCCTATTGAAAATCAGACGAATCGAAAAATATTTCATGGGTTATTGCCCTTGCTTTTAAAAATATCTTGTGGACACCATAGAGAGCTGGTTTCTTGATGGATTTTGATGAAACTTGGTATAAGTGTTTGTATTGACATTAGGGTAAACCCTATTGAATATCAGAAACATCGAAAAATATTTTATGAGTTATTGCCCTTGTTCTTTAAAACACGTTAATTTTTCAGCCGTTACACTCTCAAAGTTGTGGACACCTTAGAGAGCTGGTTACTTGGTGAATTTTTATGAAACTTGCTGTGAGTGTTTGTAATCACCCAAGGATGAACCCTATTGAAAATCAGACGAATCGAAAAATATTTCCTGGGTTATTGCCCTTGCTTTTGAAAATATGTTGTGGACACCATAGAGAGCTGGTTTCTTGATGGATTTTGATGAAACTTGGTATAAGTGTTTGTATTGACATTAGGGTAAACCCTATTGAATATCAGAAACATCGAAAAATATTTTATGAGTTATTGCCCTTGTTCTTTAAAACACGTTAATTATTCCGCCGTTAGACTCTCAAAGTTGTGGACACCTTAGAGAGCTGGTTACTTGGTGAATTTTTATGAAACTTGCTGTGAGTGTTTGTTATCACCCAAGGATGAACCCTATTGAAAATCAGACGAATCGAAAAATATTTCATGGGTTATTGCCCTTGCTTTTGAAAATATGTTGTGGACACGATAGAGAGCTGGTTCCTTGATGGATTTTGATGAAACTTGCCGTGAGTGTTCATAAACACCCAAGGATGAACCCTATTGAAAATCAGACTAATCGAAAAATATTTCATGGGTTATTGCCCTTGCTTTTGAAAATATCTTGTGGACACCATAGAGAGCTGGTTTCTTGATGGATTTTGATGAAACTTGCTGTGAGTGTTCATAAACACCCAAGGATGAACCCTAATGAAAATCAGATTAATCAAAAATATTTCATGGGTTATTGCCCTTGCTTTTGAAAATATGTTGTGGACACGATAGAGAGCTGGTTTCTTGATGGATTTTGATGAAACTTGGTATGAGTGTTCATAATCACCCAAGAATGAACCCTATTGAAAATTTAGATTAATCAAAAATATTTCATGGGTTATTGCCCTTGCTTTTGAAAATATGTTGTGGACTCGATAGGGAGTTGGTTTTTGGATGGATTTCGATTAAACTTGGTGTGAATGTTTGTAATCATCCATGGATAAACCCTTTTGAAATTCAGACGGATCAAAAAAATATTTAACATAATAAGGTTATTGCCCTTGATTTTTAGAGAAAATGTCATTCTCAGAATCTTTCATTTACTGACAACTCTTGTCAACACCCCGGACGAATTGGCTGCCATTATAAAAGTGGGCGTATTACGATGGCCATCGCTATTTTTTTAGATTATGTTGTGGACACGATAGAGAGCTTGTTTCTTGATGGATTTCAACGAAACATCGAAAAAATATTTTATGAGTTATTGCCCTTGTTCTTTAAAACGGGTTAATTTTTCAGCCGTTACACTCTCAAAGTTGTGGACACGATAGAGAGCTGGTTTCTTGGTGGATTTTCATGAAACTTGCTGTGAGTGTTTGTAATCACCCAAGGATGAACCCTATTGAAAATCAGACGAATCGAAAAATATTTCCTGGGTTGTTGCCCTTGCTTTTGAAAATAAGTTGTGGATACCATAGAGAGCTGGTTTCTTGATGGATTTTGTTGAAACTTGGTATGAGTGTTTGTATTGACATTAGGATAAACCCTATATCAAAAATATTTATATTGTCTTTAAAACACGTTAATTTTTCAGCCGTTACACTCTCAAAGTTGTGGACACGATAGAGAGCTGGCTTCTTGATTGATTTTAATGAAACTTGTTGTGAGGATGAAACATATTGAAAATCAGACAAATCTTAATATATTTAATTGGTTATTGCCCTTGTTTTTGTAAATGTGTTGTGGAAACAATAGAGAGCTTGTTTCTTGGTGGATTTTGATGAAACTTGGTGTGAGTGTATGTATTGACCTTGGGATACAACTTATTGAAAATCAGAAACATCATCAACTATGTGACTGCTCTTAATCATTTTAGGATGGAACCTAAACGTTGATTGCCCTTGTTTTATGCATATTTCGGTGACATATTTGTTTTTTCCAGGAAACTTTAACCTGTGGTTTTACTCTTGTAAAAAGAGAAAATATCATTCTCAGAGCTGGTTTCTTGATGGATTTTCATGAACCTTGGGATAAACCCTATTGAAAATCAAAAACATAAAAAATATTTGAGTTATTGCCCTTGTTCTTTAAAACACCTTAATTTTTCAGCCCTGAACAAAGTTGTGGATACGATAGAGAGCTTGTTTCTTGATGGATTTTGACGAAACTTGGTATGATTGTTCATAATCACCCAAGGATGAACCCTATTGAAAATTAGAAGAATTGAAAAATATTTCATGGGTTATTGCCCTTGCTTTTGAAAATATCTTGTGGACACCATAGAGAGCTGGTTTCTTGATGGATTTTGATGAAACTTGCTGTGAGTGTTTGTTATCACCCAAGGATGAACCCTATTGAAAATCAGACGAATCGAAAATATTTCATGGATTATTGCCCTTGCTTTTGAAAATATCTTGTGGACACCATAGAGAGCTCGTTTCTTGATGGATTTTGATGAAACTTGGTATGAGTGTTTGTATTGACATTAGGATAAACCCTATTGAAAATCAGAAACGTCGAAATAATATTTGATGAGTTATTGCCCTTGTTCTTTAAAACGAGTTAATTTTTCAGCCTTTAACAAAGTTGTGGTCACGTTAGAGAGCTGGTTTCTTGATGGGTTTTTATGAAACTTGCTGTGAGTGTTTGTAATCACCCAAGGATGAACCCTATTGAAAATCAGACGAATCCACAAATATTTCCTGGGTTATTGCCCTTGCTTTTGAAAATATGTTGTGGACACCATAGGGATCTGGTTTCTTGATGGATTTTGATGAAATTTGGTATGAGTGTTTGTATTGACATTAGGATAAACTCTATTGAATATCAGAAACCTCGAAAAAATATTTATGAGTTATTGCCCTTGTTCTTTAAAACGAGTTAATTTTTCAGCCCGTTACTCTCTCAAAGTTGTGGACACGATTATAGAGAGCTGGTTTCTTGGTGGATTTTTATGAAACTTGCTGTGAGTGTTTGTAATCACCCAAGGATGAACCCTATTGAAAATCATACGAATTGAAAACTATTTCATGGGTTATTGCCCTTGTTAACTTGTAGTTGTAAACACTCAAAAATCTTTCAATTTTGTAAACATTCTTGATGGCACGGTTTTCGACAGATGTTTCATTTACTGATAGTTCTTGTCGACCTCCCAGACGACTTGGCTGCCATTACAAAAGTGGGCGTATTACGATGGGGCATCGCTATTTTTTCAATATATTTCACACGTTTCTTTAAGACCTTCAGCTCCGATCTTAACTCCTCCACTGTTTGCTCTAGCTTTCTCACCCTTGGTGAATTGTCAGGATCAATCACTCTGCAAAAAAAAAATGGTAAAATTTATCATTTATGTTCATTGGTTTGGATTTGAGAATACCAGAACCATTAATTTTTATACGCCCACACATAAGTATGGTCGGATATTGTGGTTGCCCCTGTCGATCCGTCCGTCGGTCCGTCCGTTCACATTTATTTTGTGCTCACTCTACAGGCTACAATTCTTCATGGATCCTTTTGATATTTTGTATGTGTGTCAATATCATTATGAAGATGTGCACTATAGAATTTGGTGATGATTCAATAATTTTCTTCCGAGATATCGCGTAAAACTCTGATATTGCGTTTGTTTTTTTTTGCTCGTGCTCACTCTACAGGCTACAATTCTTCATGGATCCTTTTGATATTTTGTATGTGTGTCAATATCATTATGAAGATGTTCACTATTGAATTTGGTGATGATTCGATTATTTTCTTCCAAGATATCGCGTAAAACTCTGATATCACTTTCGTTTTTTTGCTCGTGCTCACTCTACAGGCTACAAATCTTCATGGATCCTTTTGATATTTTGTATGTGTGTCAATATCATTATGAAGATGTTCACTATTGAATTTGGTGATGATTCGATTATTTTCTTCCAAGATATCGCGTAAAACTCTGATATCACTTTCGTTTTTTTGCTCGTGCTCACTCTACAGGCTACAATTCTTCATGGATCCTTTTGATATTTTGTATGTGTGTCAATATCATTCTGAAGATGTGCACTATTGAATTTGGTGATGATTCAATGATTTTCTTCCGAGATATCGCGTAAAACTCTGATATCACGTTCGTTTTTTTGCTCGTGCTCACTCTACAGGCTACAATTCTCCATGGATTCATTTGATCTTCTGTATGTGTGTCAATATCATTATGAAGATGTGCACTATTGAATTTAGTGATGATGCGATGATTTTTATCGCATAAAACTCTGATATCGCGTTCGACTGCCCCTCACCTGAGGGGGCAAGCGGGGGCGAACATGTGCCCTTTTTGTCATGGAGACACGAACAATTTTTATTGATTCAAGCAAATTTGTTCCAGCAAAATTTGTTGTGTCCCTATTCCCCAAAATATAAGCATGACGTACGTTTTGGTATACCTATAAGAAGTGATCTAAGAAGCTATAAAATACAAAATTGTCTCGTGGGGGGGGGGGCTTATGGCGCCCCCCCGTACCCCCAGACCGGAAGGTTTCCTCGCTTCGCTCGGTCACATAGTGCCCCTTTATATCACAGCTCCGCCCCCGCCGCTTACATTTCCTTCCAGCGCCCCTGCATAAATTAGTAATAAGTACGTCTGTAGGCAACATAGTCATTGTCGACTAAAAATTTTGAGGAAATGAAAATACAGTCAAACTTGGTCCGACTGTCACCTGTATTCAGCACCACCCTTTAATGAATGACCACCCAAATTACATCCCATGCAATTTTCAACCAAATTTACCTCTTGACGCGGCCAGCGTTATCCCTTTTCTTGACAGTGAACATGTGTCACCCTGTAATCAGCGGTCATTTTCCTTAATCCTTGTTAATCCCATTAATTAAACTAACAGTTAATTACTGCCAAACAGATTAAACTTTTTCTATAATCCTTGAATTTTACTCATACATTGATATAATTAGACCTAATGTTGTAAATGAATGACTATTAAAATAAGAAATGAAATATTCAAAAGTGTATAAGGGACTTGTATCACCAATAAGATTGAGAATTATCTTAGACTTAGATGGTGATGTTCTTTTGTTTCTATTTGTTCTTCTTTAGATTATTCAACACAAGTTATAATGAACTTTAAATATATTTATTCTGTAATAACATTTTCCTCAGTACTAATATGATCAGTACTGGACTATGAGCTACTGCTTACTGCTTAATATGATCCGGGTCTTATATATATAGCAATATCCAGTTTGCTATCTAAACAATGGATTAAACAATTAATGATGACAGGTTATTAAAGTGCCACTGATTATAATCAAAACTATGACTACTGTATCTAAATATACTTAATTAACTAGTTAATCCTCTATCTATTTGTCTATTAATATCTAGTGACTATAGAGAGATTAAAACTAGTATTAACTCGTTAATCCTTTATCTCTTTGTCAACTAATATTTTATAGATAAGCATGAGCCAAGAAAATAATAATACATATATGATTTTGCTTGGTGATACTTGTCTAAAATATTATTTTTATATAGGACATCGCTAATGCTATTTAAATTGCTATTGCTGTTTTTCTTTAGTGCATGTACATATAGTTACAATTTACAAACTTATCATTCTAAACTAGGTTTGCCATACATGTACCTCTATTAAGCACCACCCCTTAGTAAGCAGCCAGTTTTAAGCATTCCCTTGACTGGCTGCTTAATACAAGTTATACTGTACTTACGGTACCTTGTCCTTGTTGTTGAGGGCTTGAAGGCTTTAGAGCGGTTGGCAATAATCTTTTTAATTGTGCCTTGTCCTCTGAAAGTGAAAGGGTTAAGTAGCCTATTGTAATGATTTCTGATGTGTATCCGTAGTCACTTGTCAATGTCAGTGCTGTTTTTAATTACTCACCCCCATCTGTTCATGAACTGTTCATGAATGTTCATCAGTTCATGAATTTCATTTCGCCGGGGCTATGCCATTTTTTGCATTTTCTCAATACTGATATTTTTGGTTACCACCATGCAAAAAATCAGAGACTTCTAATTTAAATTGGTTATTAGATCCAACCTCCATAAAGGCCGATAATTTTGAAGAAGTTTTGGTGAACATTAAGTCGCAATGCCTTGATTGGTTGATCCTTGTACTGTCTATATCCTTTTTAGCAAATGTGGATCCATATGAGTGTGAAGAATTTTTAGAAGATGTGTTGAATTTTGAATTTGATTTAATAGTTGATGATGGCTCACTTTCAGAGGTAGGTAGTCCTGCTTTCATTTAGACACTGCATTGTTCTATTTTTTAACTACATTTTATAAACCTACAGAAAATATTTGCATCAGCAATGTCTGTCTGTCCCAGGGTTCGCAACCGGTACCAGTACCGGTACCGGTACCGCCGGTACTGACACCTCAGTACCGTTACCAGTACCGGGTTCGAGTACCGACGGTACTGGTACTGGAATTTGTGAAAACATAGAGGTTTATATGAACAAATTCCTCACATTGCACGTGCATTATTTCAGTCGCTTGACATATTCTCACAACCTGACCATTTATGGTCATGGGCATGACTCATGGGACCATATGTGATCATTCGTCAGGCAGTAAGAAACTATTTTCTCTCTAAATTGTCTCTTATGACCATATAAGGTATATTTAAACGCTTGACTTTTTCCCTGCTTATTGAACGAATACGCGCAATCATTTCAATCGTTCATCTCAATTCTTCATCACAGTTTACACCGAATAACTGTAATGGTCCAGTCAACCAGCGTTGAGGCCGAAAGAGCCTTTCTCGGCTTGTGCTCTGCTGGTCACAAAACTGAGATCAAAAATGGGTGACAACTTAATGGACGCACTGGCATCTGAAAGCCTTTTACCAGAGAAATAAACGTCACGAAGAGCGAGCTAAGCCAGTAGCACCAAACCCCAAAAGAGAAGGAACACCAAATGACTGCGAAATAGTTGAGATCAAATAAAGATTATCAGAATTGTTGACTCACAGTTGCCATCCAACTGTTGGTGTTGTGTAAAGGTGTTACGTGTATATCTCAGTTTTTTAGTTCCAAATAAAGTAATATCTGATAGAAGTAGCAATAAAAGGAATGCAGGGTTACACAGCAGTGAGCAGCTATATAGTCCGGTTTGTCATACATGATTTAGTCTCAAATTCATTGTACCAATGTAGTACCGGTATCGGTACCGGTACCGCCGGTACTTGCCTGGTACCGGTATCGGTACCGGTCACCTGGTACCGCCGGTACTCCTGCGAACCCTGGTCTGTCCACAAAGCATCATAAGTACAATTCTTGACAGATTTTAACAAAACTTGCTGAAATCATTTATTATCACCCAAGGTTGAGCCCTATTGAAAATATAAAAAAATAGATCCAGAGGTTTTGTATGGTCCTGATGCAGTGTATAACAGTTCTGAAATTACTTCGAAGGAGAACATTCAGAATTTTTGGGGGGTTGGTTTTGGTCTTTAATATCTGTTGTCCGTACAAAAACATCCCCAAGTTTGACAGGACAGATATACTTAAATACCGGTATATAAGCAAATTGCAAAAAGAGCTAGAACCGTGACGACGGTACTGAGGCAGTACTGAGGCATCCTACTTGAATGAAACGTCGCATTTTTATACGCCCACACATTAATGTGTGTATTTGATTCGGGGCCAAGATTGCAGATAATTATTATTACTTTTTTATAAACTAAAGAGAATGAAAATAACCAACAAGAATTTAAGTATCTGGTTAGTTTTTGCTAAAAAATTTAATACGTAGAAAAATGTGATCTTGTTGATACAAGATTTCTCAGCCAATTTTTACGGGAAAAATACGATCATGGTCTTGATAGAAAGCTTATTTAATAAGGAAGAAATGCCATAGTTTTTTCGAAAATTCCAATTAGTTTGTCCCCTGTAAAATGTTTGCTATTTTTACTTGTAAATTTTCATATTTCCATGGTAACCACCAAAATAATATTTTTTTTGGAAAATCGCTCTGTCTGTTTCTCAGCAATGTAATTGTCTACATTTATGCCAAGTTTGATGTAGATTGATCCATTCACATATTTTTAAACTTGTGTCAAAGGTTTGAAATGCCCAATTTTCATGACATGTTTGAAGGGCTGTCAACACATTAAAAAAAAATCTGATGGACATGAAATCAACCTTAATCTATCGGGAAGGACCCCAAATCATCAACAAATGCACAACAAGTCTCAAGAAATCATTATTTCATATACTTATTCCATTTTTTCACATGAAATAGCTCCAGTAACGCTCTTAAGTCACAATTCTTAACGGATTTTGACGAAACTTACTGAAATTATTTATTATCAACGAAAATCAAAAAATATTTTATATGAATTACTGCCCTCGTTCTTCAAAACAAGTTAATTTTTAGGTCATAAATACTGTAGAAGGCACAATTCTTGATGGATTTTAATGAAACCTATTGAAATAGTTTATTATCACACGATAAACCTTATCAAAAGATATTTTATACGAGTGTTATTGCCCTTCTTCTTCGAAATACATTCAGTTTTTAGTTCTACAAGGCAGAAGGATTTGAACTAAACTTGATGAATGCTGAACCCTTGATGAAATCGAGAAAAAAAATAATATTTAGACAACACTTAATTTTAATTCTAAATGAAATGTTGGCCTATGACTAAATGTTGAATATTTCATGCTTGTGATGGTTGCTTTATCTGCCAATTGATCTTTTTGAAACAAAGCTGCCATTTTTTCTTGCCTGGGAAGCTATCTATAAATAACACAGACCACAGATCTGAATTTAAACCAAAATTGCTCTCCAATAGTATGAGTGGTGGTCATACTTTAGACTCCAATAGTTTAATTAGCACTCCAAAAGTTACATTTGGACACCAATAGTGAAATTAGGACTCCAATAGTGTAATTAGGACTCCAATAGTGCAACACAACCCTATACCAAACATCACTTTTATTCTAAAAACAATATATATAATTGCGGTAAATAATAGTCAGTTTCACGGGTTCAGTTTGATCAATTTGCAGTTCTTCATCATAATCGCCTCTCATTCGGATTGTTTAGCCTTGTCCTCCTGAATACTTATAGCTACGACTTTCAATAGTCTAGCAATGGATCTATTGTATCTGAAATTGAATGCATGCAAAACAGATAATATATAGAAAGGAAATTTGGCGTGTTTTTTCAGACATAAATTGTCTGAACTCATCGATTACCAAGTGCTGTTAAAGTGACAAGAACACATCCCAGGGCATTTCTTACCAACCTATTGACACTGATAGCACGGTTTGCACCATTCCAATTTTGGTTCCAGCAATTAGCGTTTGATGACGTAATCAAGTGGAATTGCTGGTACCACAAACGTCATACTGAATAGAAATTGTTCAAAGTGTCCCGGATACACATACAAAATTTAGAAAACCTCTTATGGAATTGTTTGACTAGCGACATATATGTGTGCACCCCCCTTAACAAAAAGATATTTACCAAGGCAGTCGATCTGTGACTCGTTCTTTCGGCTAATAACTTTCCGTCTATTCCATAATCTAGTGTCTAGTGGCACTGAAAGATCGTCTTGTTTAGAATACTTCTATTGGGCTACTTTGTAGGTTTTCGATCTGAAAATTAATTAAAATCATAAACATAAATGGTTCACGTATTGCACAATGAAAGGTTGACTGGAACTCAATCTACAAACCTATTCTTTGGCGCACAGCTGATAGGTTTTTTTTTTACCCATAGTCAAAAGATATAATCAGATGCTATTCAATCTCACTATTCAACCGGTTCCCTGTCGGTAATGCAAGACGGAGGGCGGACAAGGCAAAAGCGTCTAGTGTATAGTTGTAACAGGACAATAAATTGAAGCACTGTGTGCTACAAGTTGCGCACGTTTAGATACATCGACAGATGAAAATCGAAAATAATCAAATAATGTTGCTGTTCTGGTAAATTTCTCATAATGTACACGGCATGGTACATAAAAACCACATTTCATTTCATTTCTCAATATATTTACACACATTTAGAAACATATGATTTTCATATACATCAACATTACATCAGATTGGTTTCGTTCTTATCACTCGACTAAAATTTGAACACCAGGGGTTCAAATTAACACTCGCCCAGTCGCCTTTGGCGAACACAAATTCTAAAATCTAAAATCCTGGAATAGGTTGCCGAGGTGGCGACCCGATTTTTTCTCTACTTTCGCTTTATTTATAATCTATATTTTATGGTAGCCGTACTTTGAACACGAAACGAAATCTCAAGGTATTTGTTTTGCTCAGCTGATAGGGTGTAATAGAAACCGTTGTACCAGTATTTTTACTTAACATGATTGTGATACTGATAAGAGACTTGATAGTCTAATGTCATACTCATTTGATATAATAATTTCATTTCATAGAATATCTCTTTTGTAATTTTCTTATAGCCTGTTAACTTCCGCTTCAATTATTCGCAAATTTTCTAAATAAATCTTTCTAAACATATTTTACTAATAATCATGTGTAGATTTTTGGATGGTGTCAATAAACCGGCACCGGCCTCTGGAAAGAGAAAGAGTGTCGTGAATAACTACTCTCAAAATTATGAAGAAAACAAACGAATGAGAAAATATAATAAAGAATGGGAACTTGTTTTTTGAACACTTATTAAAGATATAGATCTAATTCAATTAAACATGGCTATTTTTTTCTGGGCCCCAAGATAGTCTAAGTCAGGGGCCCAGTGGGCTCCTGACTCATTGTTCTTAATCTGAACCCTTGAACACGTTTGTTATAACTTAACTCTTAACCCAACATTTCGAACTCATCCGTGATATTACCAAGATAACTACACATCCCAAGCTTCATTCAAATCGGATAGCTTCTATCACGTACACAAGTTAATTTGAATGTTTTTACACTAAGTCAAGGGCAATGATTCATAAACCGACGACTGGAATAGCGCCAATTTTGAACTGATCCGAGATAGTATCAGGATGAAGACACATACCAAGTTTCATTCAAATCGGATGAAGTTATCGCGTAAGTTAATTTTAACGTTTTTTTTCACTAAGTCAAGGGCAATAACTCTCAAACCGATCACTGTAATCGCTCCATTTTCAAACTCATCCGAGATATTATCAAGATGAATACACATACCAAGCTTCATTCAAATCGGAAATAAACTTTAGTCTCTATCGCGTGTACAAGAAACTGTTGACCGACGGACGGACGGACAATGGTGACGGCAATATACGTCCATATTTTCATGTAGTCTTCAATAAAGTAAAAGACACACAAACCATTTCACAAAGTTTTTTACTGCTCCATTTATAGTTGATCCAAATAATGTGGATACTCTATAGCATAACACATGGGTAAACATTCATAAAAATAATCTGCTACAGAAAAACTAATAGTCCTAAAGTCCAACATGTTTCAAAGGCACAAACTCTGGCCCCCTTCCTCAGGGACAGACACACATAAAAAGTCAGTTTTATAAAATTAAAAATGGGGCCTCAGGGTTATGAGCGGCATCCGTAACTTTAGTATTTTTGGAAACTACAATAGATTGATAAAAAAGTCTAGACGCCGATTTTTGAATTTTGATTTCAATTTTTTTTTTTTTTCGTTTTGATTTTTTATGCAATTACTAAAACTTTCAAGGCTCATATCTTTTGACCTTGACCTTTGGTGACCTTGGTACCTGAACAAAAGTTATTGCCCTTGATGAAATCTATCCAATGATATATTCATGTTTGTGATCCGATGTATACTTCCGGTTTTATTGGCAATTGAAATTTGTGATTTTTGACTTTAAACAGCCCTGTCACGTGACCTAGCGTAAATACGTCAAAAATATTTTAACAATCATATTATGCGTAATTTGCTCTTTCCAATCATGTTTGACAATAAACACTTAAATTAAAATTGCACGATTGAAGATTTGAACATTTTGTGCAAATTTCCATTGTAACTGTGCGTGTTTTTTTCAAATTTTATTTCAATCGATCTGAAAATTTACAGATGGAAAGATATTTCGATTGCAATCAAAAATCTGTTTTCGAAAAATTGATACCACTTCCGGCTTTGACGTAATTAGCTTGTAAATTTGAAATTTCAACTTCCCGAATTTTGAATATATTTGAAATTTGTTTTTTGCAATATTTAACATTATGGTACATCAACAATTTGAAATAAAAAAATTTAACCCGGAAGTTACAAATCGGCCGCCATATTGATATGACTAACTTTTGTAAAACTGTGACATTGTGACCTGAACAAAAGTTGTTGCCCTTGATGAGATCTATCCGACTATGTTGTCCGATGTATACTTCCGGTTTTGAAAGCAATTCAAATTTGCGATTTTTGACTTTACAAGTAACATCCAAGATTTCGCTAGTTGCGGTAGCTTTCTCTGTCTAGAAATAATACCAATACAGACCCTTTTAAAAACAGTTTTTAAGTAATTCCAAAACTGTTACGCACTGCTCAGAACCATGCAAAGTCTATGGATCTAGTTTCAAATTGTTATTGTAACACAATGCAAAAAACATATTTGAAATATCTTCAAAATTCAGGAAGTTGCAATTTTAAATTTACAAGCTAATTACGTCAAAACCGGAAGTGGTATCAAAATTTAGAAAACTGCATTTTGTTTAGAATCAAAATGTCTATACACCTGCAAATTTGCAGATCGAACAAAATAAAAATGTAGAAGTTGAAAAAAACGCAAAAATTAAAATTAAGACAATAGTCAACTAAAAGTCAAAATTGGAGAAGTTTAAAACCTTTATTTAGTAGCGTATAGTTATAGAAAACAGTTCAAAACAGTTTAATAAAAATCGGATCAAAAATAGAGACGTGAGATTCAAAAAACCAAAATTGTGTTTTTTGTTCTACCTCATTTCCGGTTTGTCAAAATGGCACCAATTTATATTTAATAGTTCATGGTCAACAATTTATTGTAGGGAACTGAACAAATCTGTATGTGGCATGTTGCCTTCTTACTAAAATAGCGAGTGTAAAATTGGAAAAAAAAAAAAAAAAAAAAATAGCCGCTTGCAAAACAATGCAGTGCGTTCAATAGAACGCACTGCAATAATTTGTGATGTACATGAATTGGGTCACGTGACAGAGCTGTTTAAAGTCAAAACTCGACATTTTCAAATGGCTATAAAACCGGAAGTAGACATCGGACAGCAAAAATGAATACATCAGTTGATAGATCTCATCAAGGGCAATGACTTTTGTACAGGTCACAAGGTCACTCAAGGTCAAGGTCACAAGATATGAGCCTTAAAAGTTTTGACTATTACTGTAAATTTTAAACAGGAAATAAAAAAAATCCTGAATCGAAATTCAAAAATCAGCTTCCCATGGTTTGTTAGCAATCGACTGTAGATTCCATAGACATCATTTTTATTCAAATCGAATGATTCCCTGATTCTGAATTTCGATTTAAAGAAAAATCAGTCATTTCAAGATGGCGACTGATATGAAATATCTGGGTCAGATTTTTCATTCCATATTTAGTCAATGGTTATTTCTAGCACATCGCATAAAGATTTTTTTGAATATCTTAATTATTCCGAAAGTTGAAATTTCAACTTTACAAGAGAATGACGTCAAAACCGGAAGTGATATAAACATTTTAAAAATACCATTTAGTTAGAAATCAAAATGTTAATACACCTGTAAGTTTTCAAATTGATCGAAATAAAATTGCAAAAGTTAAAAAAACCGTTAAAAAGTGCCCCAAAAAGTCAGCAACGAATGTCTAAAAGTGCATTTTTGTTAAAAGCTATTATGTAGACATTAGAATAATGAAATAAACAAAAAAAATTCTATCAAAATCGGTTGAAAAACAGAGGTAAAAAAGATAAAAAACATAAAATGGGTTTTTCTGTCATATGTCATTTCCGGTTAGACAAAAAAACGCCATTTTACATTTAAGCAACACCGAGCAGTTAGTTATTGTAGGAAAACATGTGAGATAATGTGTGGCATGCTTCCTTCATACCGAATTAGCGTGACCAGAAGTAGACAAAAAAAAAAAAGTCATTATGAAAACAAATCAGTGCATTCGCTAGAACGCACTGCAAAAAAACATTTCGAAAACAAACATGTGGCACAGAGTGGGACTTTGCAAATGTGCAAATTGCTAAGCGGAATTAAAAAAAAAAAACATTACCCTGAACATAAATCCAAAGTGCCAAAAAAGTTGACAACTTTTTGTTTTTTTGAAAGGTTGTGAAACAGGAAGTAGTCACCAGACCTAACATTTGAACGTACCAGCTGAAAACCTTTATCAATAACCTTCAACCTACTGAAGGTCAAGGTCACTCAAGGTCAAATTCATGAAAAACAAGTTTTTAAAATTTGGAAATGCATAAAGTAATAACACCGAAAGTTGAACTACAAAGCCGAAATCTATGAACCTTTAACATAAGCTGAATAAAGCAATGCTGTAACTGTATGCAAGGTCATTTATTGAAAAAAATTTAAACTTTACCTTTTTTTTGATAAACAAAATTTTGACAAAAAACAAATTTTACACGGATGTGCCACGCCTACGTCAGATGTGACTTTATTTATAGTAATAATATCTTACTATGGCTAAATTATCAAGCGTTTGCATCTATTGGTTAACGAGAAATACAATCATAAATCTCAAAAAAGGTCAAATCTAAAAATCGTGTGATAAAAATCAATTCTAAAAATTGGAAATTTTGAAATTAATAAACCTTGTTTCCTTTTTTGAACTATACAGTCGAAATAGCTGAGATTTTGATACAATTGAGTTGGTATGTGCAAAAGCATTTTATACGCCCACACGAAAGTTGGGGGTATATTGTAATCACCCTGTCGGTCCGTCCGTTCACATTTGGTTCGTACTCACTCTACAGGCTACAATTCTTTGATTTTGATTTTGTGGGTCAATGTCATTATGAAGATGATCCCTATTGATTTTGGTGATGATTGGATAATTTTTCACCGAAATATCGTGTCCGACTTGACGTTTCACTCTATTAGCTATATTGTGCATCTCGTGCTCACTCTACAGGCTTCAATTCTTTACAGATTCTTTTGATTTTGTGGGTCAATGTCATTATGAAGATGATCCCTATTGATTTTCGTGATGATCTGTTAATTTTTCACCGAAATATCGTGTCCAACTTGACGTTTAACTCTATTAGCTATATTGTGCATCTCGTGCTCACTCTACAGGCTTCAATTCTTTACAGATTCTTTTGATTTTGATTTTATGGGTCAATGTCATTATGAAGATGATCCCTATTGATTTTCGTGATGATCGGATAATTTTTCACCGAAATATTGTGTCCGACTTGACGTTTCACACGATTAGCTATATTGTGCATCTTTTGCTCACTCTACAGGCTTCAATTCTTTACAGATTCTTTTGATTTTGATTTTATGGGTCAATGTCATTATGAAGATGATCCCTATTGATTTTCATGATGATAGTATGATTTTTCACCGAAATATCGTGTCCGACTTGACATTTTTCTCTATTAGCTATATTGTGCATCTCGTGCTCACTCTACAGGCTTCAATTCTTTACAGATTCTTTTGATTTTGATTATGTGTGTCAGTGTCATTATGAAGATGATCCCTATTGATTTTTGTGATGATCCGATAATTTTTCATGTCTTGACAGTGTGTTCATAAGTGTTAATTCAGTTTATATTCACAGTTCTTTCTTTCAACTAAATGTCAATGGGCAACAAACAAACACTCGCACTTACAATCAAAGCTATCAGTGGGCGTATGTTACCTTGCCTGGCAAGCTATATTTAAAAAAAATGTAATCTATATGGATTTTTTCCAGACAACAAAATGTTAACAAAATTAAAATTTAACCCGGATGTGCCACGCCCATGTAAATTTTTTTTTATGGATACATTTATATGGGGTATGTTCACTTATGTTCCAATTTTCAAGCCTCTAAACTTAATAGATCGTAAACTATGCATATATTAAAGTTAAAAAATTCAAAAAAATGGGTAAAGGTTTTCAAAATTGCAAAATGTAAAAAAAAAACTAATTATGCATTACAATACATTGTGATATATCGTTCGAAAGAGCTCATAAAGCCCATTCAGAATATGCAAAAATAAACTCTCTAGTTTAATTAGGTCACCTGTAGGAGCAGTACAAAGTTACGAATGTGGCTATTTTCAGACAGCTATAAAACCGGAAGTTGATATTGGAGGTCAAATATTAATGTATCATCAGGTAGCTAAGGTCGATAACCTTTGACCTACTTAAGGTCAAGGTCATCAAAGGTTAAGGTCACAAGATATAAGCCTTCAAAAACTGAAAAAATTCAACCGGAAGATGCAAAAAAAGGAAATCGAAATTAAAAAATCGGGTTCCTAGAGGTTGATCGCAATCGACTCTAGTTTCTAAAATACAAACATTACACAAATCACACTGAACCCCAAGGCCCTATTTTTCGTTTTATAAAAATGTATCAAATCAACATGGTGGCCAAAGTATTTTTTTCGGACTATTTTTTTTTTTTAAATCGGATGTAGAATTGCGATTAATAACAACAAACATAATTTCGTTGAAATATTTCAATTACACCGGAAGTTATTCAACCGGAAGTGAAAATCAATTTTCTACTTTAACCGGAAGTGACGCAAAAATTTTGAATACGTCAAATTGTTGGCACTGTTGCACTTTCGGGCCTCTCGGGTTCTAATTAAGCTAGCAATCTGAAATTTGGTAGGATGATTTATACATATGTTCTGATTATTCACAGTAAATTTGGTGTCATTCCGACGTTTCCTTCTATTTTAAATTATTTTTCAAAGTTTCGAAGTGAATGATATTTCACCGATAATGGCGAATCGACAAGGGGATTTGTCATTCCATTCTCTCGGGACGATTCGCAACAAAAAATATAATTTGGAATTATTTAGAGATGTTTCGTAACACTTTAAATATGCCGAATTGTTAAAGTTTAACAACTGAATGAAGACGGAAAATGTTGTCTGGTTTGTCGGAAATTTTCTGACGTTGATCAGGACACATTTATCTTTCGCATTAGCACGTTTCATGTCGATATCGCGATCGGAATTGATCGAGGGGCGATGCAGCAATAGGGGCATTGGGGCATTACTTTAACAATTAATTAAAAATGGAAATGGGTGCCTGATCGGTCTGAATTTTTTTGTGAGTAATCAGGACACATGACTGTGTCACATTGTCATGTTTCGTGTCGATATCGCGATCGAAAGTCATCGAATAGGGGCAATTACTTTAACACACGATTTAAGATGGAAATTAGTGTCTGATATTGAATTTTTTTACATGCTATTTTGTTCGAGGCAGTACTTGTACAATTTTTGTTCGATGACTTTCATATTTCTAGGGTCTGCCAAGGACATGTTGAAGTAAATCTGTGAGAATTTTAAAAGAGATCGGCTCATCAGCAGCTGAGATACTTTTCGTCAGAGTTGGGGACGTTTTTTTTTGGGACACCCGATATATCATTTTCCCAAAATTAGTTCAAATCTTATTTATTTAAATAATTGTTAAAGTGAGCACCAAAATCACAGGGTTTTAGAAAAGTCCATCATATTGTACTACCGTACTCACGCATGCCTATTATATGTATTATTGTGTACGTGACAATCAACAGCTGGTCAATAAGTAAGGGTCATAACTCTAATGAGCAAAATGACATTTTCCAGCTATCCAGAATATCGATAAACCGGTTTTTTGACCCTGGAAGCCACATTTCATTTGTGGAATCTGTGACTAAATTCAGATGTGATATGAGTTCAAAAAATTCAAATATCGAAAATTCGTAAGTGGAACTTTGGCCGCCATTTTGATTTTCCTGAAACATTTCGATTTTTATTCAGCCAATTTCGCTGAACCGAATTTCAAAATGTCGGTGTCAAATGGAAGAACATAAAAATTAGAGAAAATTCTTGTAAGTGGATTTCTGAATTTCAAATTTGCTTTTTTGCAATTTCAAGTTGAATTTTTTCAATTTTTGAAGGCTCATATCTCGTGACCTTGACCTTTGATAACCTTAACCTTAAGTAGGTCAAAGGTAATCGACTTTAGCTACCAGATGATACTTTTATATTTGACCTCCGATATCAACTTCCGGTTTTATAGCTATCCGAAAACAGCAAAATTGACAACTTTGGACTGCTCTAACACATGCCCTAATTCATTTAGAGAGTTATTTTTTTCAGATTCTGAATGTGCTTTACGAGCTCTTTCGAACGATGTATCAAAGTTGATTGTAATGTAAAATTGAATTTTTTATATTTTGCAATTTTGGAAACCTTTACCCGACTTTTTGAATTTTTTGACATTGATGTATGCATATCTCGTGGTCTATAAGATATAGAAGCTTCCAACTTGGAACATAATTGAACATACCCCATATAGATGCATCCATCAAAAAATATTGACGTGGAAGTGGCACATCCGGGTAAAATTTTCATTTTGTTTAAATTTTGTTGTCTGGAAAAAATATATATAGAATTCAATTTTTTTGATAAATGCTTCTGCACACACTTACCTCATTACTTTAGCTTTATTATATCAAAATCTCAGATGTTTCGGTTGAATAGTTCAAAAAAGGGAACAAGGTTTAAGAATATCAAAATTTCCGATAAAAGATTTTGACCATTTTTTGACATTTATGATTGTATATCTCGTTAACCAATGGGTGTAAAGGCTTCAAAATTTAGGCATTAATAGATAATATTAGTATAAATAAAGTCACATAAAAACATCTGACGTGTGCGTGGCACATCCGGGTAAAAGTTTGTTTTTGTTAAAAATTTGTTTATCAAAAAAAAGGTAAAGTTTAATATTTTTTTTCAAAATCGACCTTGCTTACAGTTACAACATTGCTTTATTCAGCTTGTGTTAAAGGCTCATTGATTTTGGCTTTGTAGTTCAGAAAAAGGAACAAGGTTAAAACAATTATTTTTTCCGTTTTTGACCTTGACATTTGTTGACCTTGATCTTTCTAGGATCAAAGGTCATTGACTTTGGCTGTTCATATATACTTTCATATTTGATGTCTAGCGTCAACTTCCGGTGTTATTACTGTATGCATTTTCAAAGTTTATCAGGTTCAAAGACTTGTATCTCGTGACTTCGACCTTAAGCGACCTTGACCTTCAGTAGGTTGAAGGTCATTGACATAGGGTTTTAGCTGGTACGTTCGTATGTCAGGTCTGCTGATTACTACCGGTTTCACAACAATCCAAAACACACCAATTTTCAAAGTTGTCGACGACTTTTGCACGTGGAATTTTCGTTTAGGTTCGAGTTTTTTTTTTAATTCCCTTTAGCAAATTTGCACATCTGCAAAGTCCCACTCTGTGCCACATGTGGTTCTAGTTTTTTTAATTGTCTCATTAAACAGATAGTCTACCACTATTCTTTATTATTCAATAACATTAAACCTAATTTTTTTAATTGTTTCATTAGACAGTCAGGATAGTCTACCACTATTCCTTATTAATCAAAACACTGAACACAGTTTTTAATTGTTTATTGGACCCTTGACAGGATAGTCTTCCGCTATTCCTTATTATTTCAAATCACTATCGCAGATATATTTCAGAAAAATTACAGGGCTATATTGGGTATTCTTATGTAAGAACAAACAGGGTTAGATTTCCACCGCCCCATGATTTTAATGGCATCGATATAATCAATGTAGGATTGAAAATGAGCAAAAAAAAAAAAAAAAAATTTTAAATGTTTATTTCATGTCTGTATGACTTTTAGTGTGTTGGTTTGTGTATAAAAATACATCAGTAATATCAATTTGCAATTTGATACTTATCGCCGATTGGTTGAATTACACACGTGTCCTTTTGTTATTATAAATAGTAAACAAAGCCACATGTTAAGATCCCGTAATACCGGTCTAACGTTGAGTAGAAAAATATGGTTCAGACCGGTAAACCGGGACTACGGGTTCAAAGGGTTAAATTTTGTGACATTTTAATTTGAGTATTCAAAATTTTTATTTATTAAGAGATCATTTCCTGGAATTTTTAATTGATGATTTGACCCAATTAACATAGATTTAGTTTTCGATTGATTTATAACCATAGAATTACAGCACCATTGGACAATTTTTTTAGTTTTTGATTGCAGAACAGAGTTTAACGAGAATATGTCTAAAGATGAATATATCGTAGTATCATAAGCAAACAAATCACAATTACATGTAAGATGAAATGGAAAATCATTTATAAATATATTGAAAAATAAAGGTCCAACGATACATCCTTGAGGTACACCAGAAGTAATACATTGAATAGTTGATTGATTTTGCCCAATTGAAGTACATTGGTTTCTATTATTGAGGTAGGATCCTAAAAATGCAAGTAGATTGTTTGGAAAATTGTTTTGTAAAAGTATATTATGATTTACCATATAAAAAGTTTTACGGAAATCGAAAAATATTAGACCTGTAAGCAGGTTATTATTGAGAGCTTCATATACATTTTTATACGCCCTCATCTCTCTATGAGGACGTATATTGTCGGCACCCCTGTCCGTCAGTCGGTCTGTCCGTCGGTCCGCCCGTCAACATTTGCTCTTAAACGCTCTAAAAACTAGAGTTTTTGACGGAATCAAATGAAATTTGATATGTGTATACATATTCATAAAACGAAGATCAAGTTCGAATTTGAGCGATTTTTGATCGTTAGAAGCAGAGTTATGGCCCTTGCCCCAAATCTTGAATATGATATTACTCTCTTAGTTTTCAACCGATTTTGATGAAACATAAAATGAATGTTATTGGACCTTAATTGAAAGGTTTGAGAAAGTTTAGTTTACTCCTGATTAAAATTAAGGCTTTTCCAAGATTTAGGCCTCATTCAGCAGTTTTTAGGAGATTTCGCCCACATTAAGTGCTATACAGTAAGTGCTTCTATCAACATCAATTGCTTGTAAACGCTCTAAAAACTAGAGTTTTTGACAGAATCAAATGAAATTCGATATGTATATACATATTCAGAAAACAAAGGTCAAGTTCGAATTTGAGCTATTTTCGATTGTCAGGAGCAGAGTTGTTGCCCTTGCCCCAAAGTCTTGAATATGCTATTACTATCTTAGTTTTCAACCAATATTGTTGAAACTTAAAATTGATGTTATTGGACCTAAATTGAAAGGTTTGAGAAAGTTTAGTTTGATCCTGATTAAATTTAAGGCATTTTCGTTAGGCGTATATGGCCGTGGTCCACTATCTTCAGTTATATTTGTGAGTGCTGTGTGGCAAGAACTATTAGGTCTAAATCCTGATTGCTTGGAATATAGAAGTTTATGACTAGTTAAATAATTATTCATATAGAAATAAAAATGTTTTTCAAGTGATTTAGTGGCTTGTAATATTGATATAGGTCTGTAATTGCTCGCCAAATATTTAATGCCAGATTTATAAAAAGGTAATACTTTCGCTTGTTTCAAGATATCTGGGAAAACATTCTTATCAATACACAGATTAAATATATAAGTGAGGGATTGACTTAAAACACTAGCACCAACATTCAGAAAAAATGAGTTGACACCACCAAGATCGACTGCCTTTGATTTGTCCAAACTAGAAAGATATTTTATGTGTTCTAAACATGCGAGCGGCAAATTTTTTTAGGTTCACATAGTTTAAGGTTCAAATATACATCTCTAAATCTCCAAAGATTTTGCAACATTTTAATCAAATGATATATAAATTGGTAATAACATAAACACGTCAACACAGGTAAGGGGGTGGCTAGCCATTGTAGATACGCCCCTAGTCCGAAACATGCTGACCCTAGGCTATTCAAGCCTCTGATAATTTGTCTTTGCCAGTTAGACCTACCCGCTCAACGCCAGGTTTTATCTGACTAAGTTAGACCTACTATAATTAAGCATAATTATTTCAATTAACAAATTTCAAACGGCCTTTTTTTTTGATGAAAAATTCAAAATCGCAACTCTCACAAAAACATTTTGTTGTTACATCATTCCAAATCAGGACTTGAAGTTTATATTTGATACAGATATTCTTATCCGTTTTGTTGAAATGTATCGCTTTTTCGAGTCTAGTAGTTCTAAAATCCAAAAATTCATGTCTCTACTTTAGCTTCATGTTGGATGTTACAGCCAAACAGATTCGTGTCCAGTAGATTTGATCGAATTTTAAATGTAATGTAGGCCCTTTTTCGTCAGAGCTGGCGTAGACAAAGTTGAACTGTGCGAGGAGTGGCATGTTGGGTAATGCATTTTTTGCGCGACGTCATCTAGGGAAACTGTGGTAATTTTTAGCTCATATAGATGACTGTACATTTTTTTTTTTCATTTTATTCTTCACAAAAATATATTTTTTCAAATTCAAAAAGGGCACTTTCCGAGTAAATTTTAGGGGATGCAAACACCCCCCAAATCCCTTGGCTCTGCCGGCCCTGGTATTTGACTACTGACAAAATCGTTTATAATGCGAGCATTGGTTGTACTTAAATTACTAATATGTTTATGAGCAGCATTGATAAAATAGGGCAGCGTGGTAAATAGCCATAAGTGGCCTTATAGGTATTTACCACGGTGTGGTAAATAAAATTTGTCATTATTTTGATATTTTTAAGGTAAATCTGATTTGTAAAACCAAGATGCATACAAATAAGTATTTTACAACCATATTTTCACCGTTTTCACCCAAAAATCCGGATTTGTGGATAAAAATAATGTTTGTTTACAAATAAATGTCAAGGCTAACTATGTAGAGTTCAGGGTTCAAGGTTGGATACTACCGTTTTCCAACCCGTCTAAAATGATCCATGTTATGAAATTTGGGTTACAGGTTAAACATTATCCCAGGTACAAATAAGTGCAGACTATGATGTTACAGTATGGTTTCTTCGTTTTGAACTTTATTTACTATAAAAAAAATTTAATTGCTTGAAAGTTTTGATGTTCAGAAGTTCTTTTAACTTGAGGTATACCGGTAGTATGCATATGGAATGTCATGTTCCTTCAGCAACGTTAGACATTTGCATAATGTAATGAAATGAAATGATAGCCGTTGCTAAAGGAACATGATGGAATGTCGGTGCGACACCAATTCTAAATGCTGAATGCTGATTGCTAAATGACAATCTTTTGTTGCGAAACTGCAATTTGCTTATTGATTGCCCTTATTTATTAAGAATATGTTTCTTCCCCGCCATATAATTATAAGTAGCTAGTAGCCTAGAAATGGACAACATTGTTTCTCTTTTCGGGAATCATTTTATGCACCACAAATCTGCAATTTTTGTATTTATTGTATGAAAAAAATGAGGAGTATGAGACCAAAGAAAATACCCACAAATTATACTTATAATTCGTGGTAGAGGGTTTTTGTTCGATAATAAATTCATATGATATGACAGTGTTTTTTTTTTTCAGTTTTATAATCCCATCCAAAAATGTAAGGTTATTGGGAAACTCTCTCTCTCTCGGAATCTGTGCCATTTTTCCATTTTATTTCGGGGATGGGGACTTCAATGATAGCGGCAATGATATACACTATCATTTACAGTCACTATCTTCCTTCCGGTTTCCCTGTCAGTGATGCAGGTTGGAGGGGCTGACATGGAAAAAGCGTCTAGTCGTTCAGATGGGACAATAAACCGAGGTCCCGTGTGCTATTGGCTGTGCACGTTAAAGATCCCTCGACAGTTGGAAATCGATAATAAGAGCAGGCTAATGCCGCTGTCCTGGCAAAATTTCCCTCATTGCACACTGAATGGCGTTTACCCGTCCTCAATTAGCCCATCTACAGTCACTATCCTCTACCTAAAATCAATATACATAAACCTACTCTCATCTATAATCACAAGAGGATAGTGGATAGTGAGTGTAGATGATAGGTTGGTGTAGAGTGACTATAGATAGGGGATAGTGACTGTAGATGATAGTAGGTTGGTGTAGAGTAACTGTAGATGGAGGATAGTGACTGTAGATGATAGTAGGTTGATGTAGAGTGACTGTAGATAGAGGATATTGACTATAAATAATAATTGGTAGGTGTAGAGTGACTATAGATAGAGGATAGTGACTGTAGATGATAGTAGGTTGGTGTAGAGTGACTGTGGATAGAGGATATTGACTATGGGTTATAGTAGGTTGATGTAGAGTGACTGTAGATAGAGGATATTGACTGTAAATGGTAGTAGGTTGATGTAGAGTGACTGTAGATAGAGGATAGTGACTGTAGATGATAGTAGGTTGGTGTATAGTGACTGCAGATAAATGATAGTAACTGTAGATAGAGGGTAGTGACTGTAGATGATAGTAGATTGATGTAGAGTGACTGTAGGTAGAGGATAGTGACTGTAGATGATAGTAGGTCGGTGTATAGTGACTGTAGATTGATGATAGTAACTGTAGATAGAGTATAGTGACTGTAGATAGAGGATAGTGATTATAAATAAATAATACCACAATATAACTTCAAGTCATGTTTTGAAAAGACAAATAATCTTCAACCATAAACTTAATACAAATTGCATTTTCGAGAATCTAAACATTGTAAAGAAACTCTTAAAACACAAAAATACTTCATAGTAATATCGTTAGCTTCATTGCAGTTGTACTGTGAAATTTAGCAACCGAAACACACAAAAATCATAGTCACCGACATCAAATATGGCGTAGATTTTTCTTACGCCTGGAATTTCAATCTGCCTATTTTTGCATGTTATCGTGGTGAAATGTGCACAATATTGACATATTTGAATTTTGAAAAATGTGATTTGTTGGATTCTTTCAAAAAAATGAATAAAATCCGACCAATAAGAAAAAAGCGTGGTAAAAATAAGTACCACGTTTTTTTCTCCATTGACTAATATGGTGACATTGGCCTAGTTTAACATGTTACCAGGCAGTGGTAAATAGACAGTACCATAAAATAGTCATTAAAAGTTGAAACGGTTAATCAGTTAACCAATATCGGGTACGATTTCACGGGTAACCGGGTCTGATTTCAGATGATTGGTGAACCGTCAATTTGTAACATAATAATTTTAATAAAGAAATGCGTGTAATAACACAAGTCCACTGTGTTCTCAAGTAAAACTGAATATTAGTAACCATCTAGCTCATCAAATAGTTGTTTTTCATCTTCACGATCTCCGATGTTTATTAAAGAACGATAAAGCCTTAAAAAATAGAACATCTTGTTGAAAATATTTATGAATAGACACTTGTAAAAAATCCATCAACAAAGCATGCTATTATCTGATCGGACAATAAGAGATGTCTGTTTATATCAGCTAATGAATTTCTCACTTTCATAATTAACTTTCTACTTTCACTTTTAACATTCTTGTGAAATGCTCAAAACATCCGGCGGTGTGTATTAAATTTAGTGCTTGACAATATCGTCTGTATCAGGGTATATCAAATTTCAAATCCTTACGTTATCTTTTAAAAATAGGTATCAAAGTGTGATTAGACTTCGTTATTATTATATATCATACAAAAGATGATCTTGTTCCGTTTATACCAGTAATTATAGTCATTATAGAATTAAAATTACTTCACAAGTGGAACAAATAATTTTGTCCAAATTGTGTCGACACCGCCTGTTTGTTTTTTGTTTAACTTGATTATACTGACGTTCATTCTCTGGGTGCTAGTAACCTTGTTGATCTTGACTATTTTTATACGCCCTCATCTCTCTATGAGGACGTATATTGTAGTCACCCCTGTCCGTCCGTCCGTCCGTTGGTCCGTCCGTCCGTCGGTCCGTCCGTCCGTCGGTCCGTCCGTCCATCCGTCAACATTTGCTCGTAAACGCTCTAAAAACTAGAGTTTTTGAGGGAATCAAATGAAATTTGATATGTGTATACATATTCATAAAACGAAGATCAAGTTCGAATTTGAGCTATTTTCGATCGTTAGAAGCAGAGTTATTGCCCTTGCCCCAAATCCGTCGGTCCGACCATCAACATTTGCTTGTAAACGCTCTAAAAACTAGAGTTTTTGACGGAATCAAATGAAATTTGATATGTGTATATATATTCATAAAACGAAGATCAAGTTCGAATTTGAGCTATTTTCGATCGTTACAAGCAGAGTTATTGCCCTTGCCTCAAATCCGTCGGTCCGTCCACCAACATTTCCTTGTAAACGCTCTAAAAACTAGAGTTTTTGACGGAATCAAATGAAATTTGATATGTGTATATATAATCAGAAAACGAAGATCAAGTTCGAATTTGAGCTATTTTCGATCGTTACAAGCAGAGTTATTGCCCTTGCCCCAAATCTTAAATATGCTATCACTCTCTTAGTTTTCAACCGATTTTGATGAAACTTAAAATGGATGTTATTGAACCTAAATCGAAAGGTTTGAGAAAGTTTTGTTTTCTCCTGATTAAATTTTTTCCTTTTTCGACTTTTTCGTTAGGCGTATATGGCCGTGGTCCACTATCTTATCATACTCCCATCTATTCTAATTCTAAGTTAAACAGTGATAAATTTACCCTACCATGATTGTGTTTGGACGCTTATTTGATACCTATTATTTCGTCTGGCCAGTTTGGGTGTAATCTGATGTCTGCTTCGATGGGTTGTTGGTATTTATTTACCGACAATTCCAAGTGGAACTGATTCAAAGTAGGTCAACTCTTCTTCGGCGTCTTCGGTTTTCGGAACTCATTTGTCCTAACTGAGATTTAGTTTATGCTATGTCACAGCTACAGATGCGTTTTTTTATACGCCCTTATCTCTCTATGAGGACGTATATTGTTGGTCTGTCCGTCAACATTTGCTCGTAAATGCTCTAAATACTAGAGTTTTTGATGGAATCAAATGAAATTTGGTATGTGTATACATATTCATAAAACAAAGATCAAGTTCGAATTTGAGCTATTTTCGATCATTAGAAGCAGAGTTATTGCCCTTGTCCCAAAATCTTGAATGTGCTATTACTTTCTTAGTTTTCAATGAAACTTAAAATGGATGTTATTGGACCTAAGTTGAAAGGTTTGAGAAAGTTAAGTTTACTCCTAATTAAATTTAAGGCTTTTTCGTTGGACGTATATGGCTGCATGTGGTCCACTATCTTTGATAAATGAAATTGTTTTGCCTGTATAGAGTTTTGTTATATAGATGTTGGGTGTTTCTTACTTGGCAACTGCTTTACCTATTTAAGTATGGTATGTTTTATTAATTACAGATTGCAAGAAAGATATGTGATTTTTATAAGTTATGTAAAGAAAGGAGGTTTGATGAAATTAAGAAAGAAATTAAAAAATTGCCTGTTGCTCAAGTTCAAAATAGTCAAAAAGTTGATAATGACTGTGAGGTATTTTAAAATGTTTTTATTATAGGCCTACAATCAAATGTTGATATATATGGCCTTTGCCCCTCGTCAAGCCATCCTTACATTTTTTATACGCCCACATGAAATGTGGAGCGTATATTGCCGTCACCCATGTCCGTCGGTCCGTCCGTCCACAATTGCTTGTTAACACTCTACAAGTCACAATTCTTTACGGATTTTGACGAAACTTACTGAAATTGTTTATTATCACTCAAGGATGAACCCTATTGAAAATCAAAAGAATCGAAAAATATTTAATATGAATTATTGCCCTTGTTCTTTAAAACGCGTTCGATTTTTAGCTTGTTAACACTCTACAAGTCACAATTCTTTACGGATTTTGACGAAACTTACTGAAATTGTTTATTATCACTCAAGGATGAACCCTATTGAAAATCAAAAGAATCGAACAATATTTAATATGAATTATTGCCCTTGTTCTTTAAAACGCGTTCGATTTTTAGCTTGTTAACACTCTACAAGTCACAATTCTTTACGGATTTTGACGAAACTCACTGAAATTGTTTATTATCACTCAAGGATGAACCCTAATGAAAATCAAAAGAATCGAAAAATATTTAACATGAATTATTGCCCTTGTTATTTAATACGCGTTCAATTTTCAGCTTGTTAACACTCTACAAGTCGCAATTCTATACAGATTTTGATGAAACTTACTGAAATTTCTTATTATCACATAAGGATGAACCCTATTGAAAATCAAAAGAATCGACAAATATTTAATATGAATTATTGGCCTTGTTCTTTAAAATGCGTTTGATTTTTAGCTTGTTAACACTCTACAAGTCACAATTCTTTACGGATTTTGACGAAACTTACTGAAATTGTTTATTATCACCCAAGGATGAACCCTATTGAAAATCAAAAGAATCGAAAAATATTTAATATGAATTATTTCCCTTGTTCTTCAAAACGCATTCGATCTTTAGCTTGCTAACACTCTACAAGTCACAGTTCTTTACAGATTTTGACGAAACTTACTGATAATGTTTATTATCACCCAAGGATAAACTTTTTTGAAAATCAAAAGAATCAAAAAATATTTAATATGAAATATTGCCCTTGTTCTTCAAAACATGTTTGATGTTTAGCGCGTTAACACTCTACAAGTCACAATTTTTTACAGATTTTGACGAAACTTACTGATAATGTTTATTATCACCCAAGGATAAACTTTATTGAAAATCAAAAGAATCAAAAAATATTTAATATGAAATATTGCCCTTGTTCTTCAAAACGTGTCTGATGTTTAGCTCGTTAACACTCTACAGGTCACAATTCGTTATGGATTTTGACAAAACTTACTGAAATTGTTTATTATCATCCGATAATGAACCCTATTGAAAATCAAAAGAATAAAAAAAAAATTAATATGAATTATTGCCCTTGTTCTTTAAAACGTGTTGATTTTTAGGTTGTAAATACTCTAGAAGGCACAATTCTTTTTCGATTAGATTTTAATGAAACCTATTGAAATAGTTTATTATCACACGATAAACCCTATCGAAAATCAAAAAATATTTGATATGACTTATTGTCCTTCTTCAAAATAGGTTGTAGTTTTTAGCTCATAAACAGAGAAAATTTTGACTTAACTTGATGAATGCTTAACCCTTGATGAAATCGAGAAAAAAAATGTTTGGACGACACTTAATTTAAGTTCTGAACGAAATGTAGGCCTATGACTACAGGTTGAATATTTGATGGTTGCTGTTTTCTGCCAAATGTTCTTTTTCAAACAAAGCTGCCAGTGGGCGTATATTACCTTGCCTGGCAAGCTATCTTTATATGGTCTTAAAGATGGGTTTTCGCATTTTTTAATAATAATAAGAATAATAATATCTTTATTAGGGTAAAAATTAGGCCTGGCCTTTTTACAATTTAGCCCTCTAAAACGAACATAACATATATATAATTTAAAGAAATTAAGATAAACAAAATTAAAATTACAACAGAAGTATAACTACATGTATTTACAATTATTTACATTAATCATACTAAGTTAGCATATACAAAGTTTTTTACTTAGCTACTTAATAAAGGAAAATAGTTCTTTTTTGAATTTGGGTAAAAACTTTATAACCTTATTTTAAGGGTCAAATCAAGCTTACTACTTGATTAATCAGTGTTTCTAATGAACAATGTATTTGTAAGTTATTTAGCCGTATGTGGATGTAGAAAAGCATGGAGAATTCAAAACGCTAAATTTAGACTCAATGTTTGATCATGTGACATGACGTCGTATGATTGAAGCTGTATAAGATTTAATTTTCGTATTTTATTATCATTAACTAAATCTATTCAAAAGGAGAAATGGTGAGTTTAAACTGATTTAGATTAATTAATTATCTTTTTGAAAAATGATATTTGAATAAATCATTTCCTGTTACTATCGAAAATAAATGGAATACCAAAATTCACGAGAGGATATCGATCTATTGGGGCCTGTTGGGGTGCAATGTTTACAAATTCATTTTGGTTTTGAACTAACTGATTTGCTTGGATTTAAGATTCTAATCTGAACCCATTTAATTGTTATATTTTGATATTTTAATCATTGTGGAAAATTCTTGCTGAAGACCAATGCTGAATGAAAGCAGAGCCTATATAAACGAGCCTGGTCACTCTGTTTCCTATGGCGACGCCATTTTCATTAAGCGATGACAGCGCCTCTAGCGGTGGGGTGTAGCTTAGCACAACAAACAGTCTGTTGACATCGCTTAATGCCGTAATTCGGAAAGTCCTTGCCCTGTCCCCAAATTGTTCTGAATAAAACTGCTTAAAACTTAAGTACTACACCAGCATGTGGCTACACTCTCGTGTAATCATGACGATCATTTTTTAAGTTTAACCATTGTTGGAAATCCTATAAAATCTACCAATTTTTGTTTAGATTGGCAAAATTATAGAATAGGTCTAGGCCTTTATTAATAGGCCTATTTGTCGGAAAGTCGAATTTTACCAAAGCGAATCAAAAGATCGGCTTCGAAATAGTAAGGATAATTTAGAATGTTTTAGTAATAGAAATTAAAAATATACATAAGTTACATGGATTCAAATCGACCTAGAGGGACAGCACCACAAAGGTATTCCCGAAAATGTCTGTGCTCGGTCATTATTGGTTAAAACAAACAAGGTAATGCATGTTAGTTTATGAGATGAAGGCCTAATAGTGTTGATTTAATCATTAAAATTGTAAACCCAGAATTTGAAAAATCTTTGAAAGATATGTACAAGCCACCCCAGGGCTGTTGATTTGCCTGTATATTCCGGACATGACCGATTCTTTTGCCATTATGTCCGCTTACAAATGACCTCTATCGGACATCAAGTGTACGTAACGGTAAAAAAAAAATTCCAATTTCATTCTGTATACAATTACTATAGTCAATGAGGCACCATACTCAATCAGTGATAGTTGTCAAGACAATAAACTAATAATCCCATTAATTACCTGTTAATTAAGTGTTTAATTATCCTGAATGACCCACGAATAAAACAATAACAAAGCAGTTCCACTTGAGTGAATTTGTCAATTGTGCCTTCTTGTTGTCTAACATTGTGAAACTAGTCCATGTAGCTATAGAGTGTGGAATATTACAGTACATAGCACTGAACACACCCAGCCCACTGAGTTATTTATAGAAAGTGAATTCAACCATGGACATTCTATTTATAGTAACATTAATGGAAGGTTTTCAGATTTATTTATTGCTTGTAAAAAACGAATTTTGCTTTGAACTGAGGACTTATTCATGATGTGCCATTCTTTGTCAATGTGATTAAAATATTCTGGAAACTTTGCATAAAAGCTGCTGAAAATATTGAATGTAATATGATGCATCCAGACAGCTTTTAAATAAGGGGAAAAGTAGGAAAGCTCTAGCTTAGTTGAAATAAAATGAAATGGAGGTTTATTTCCTACACCCTTTGGGATAGGCCTAATGATGATAGGCAAATGTCATGCAGTGTGCAATGAGGGAAATTTTACCAGGACTTCAACATGGGCATAATCTTGTTTTTGATTTCTAACAATCACTAGATCTTTACAGTTTACAGTTTGTAGGTAGCATACAAGGCCTCTGTTAATTGTCACATCCGAACAACTTATACAGACACAGCCCACTCTGTAAGGGGAAACCTTGTTGAAAAATTTGATGGTTTAAACTCATGCTACGATTGATTCCTGGAATTGATAGCCAGCTAGCATGTAAATAATTTTGCGATTCCCAAAATAAAAAAAAATATATTTTTATTTGAAAAAATAGACACACTTATACAAACTCTTTTTATTTCTGCTTTAACTTCTAAACAACTATAATAGTTATAATACCCTTACAAATACATTGTTATTGTGTCCTAGATAAAGATTGATGGAAAACACTTTCAATTTTCAAGAGAGAAATTTTTCATTGATTATTTCTAGGGCTGCAACAATTCATCGTAGAATCGATGAATCACGATTCGTTCCTCCTTATCGATGCATCGTGTAAGAAAAAAATAATCGCGATTCATCGGCCAAGATTTTGATTCATTTAATTAACTCTTTTATTGACTGAGAACAAGGAATCCTCACGCATTTTATAATTTATGTCGTAAATTTTTACGTATCAATTTGTTTATTAACACCTTAAACCTTTGTTTTTAATGATGATGATCTTAAGCATATAAATTTGTTACGAAAATTATGTCAAAAATGTGTTAAAATGTTAATGATTAAAGGTTTTCTTTTCTTTCTGATTTCAAACTCAAGAATCGTGATTTGTAATCGCAATAAATCGAATCGTTGAATGTGTATCGTTTCTATATACAGATATCTATACATATCTCCACATGTATACGTACTTGAATTTGAAAGATAGGTCTATGTGAAATTCTCACCTGAAGTTCACATATTATCTTTTTTTATTCACAGATTCAACCTGACCTCAACCATACTCTTCCTTGCACAATCACACCACTTTTTTCAAATATCTTTAACTTACCTCATTATTTCAGATGGATGCCTGGTCGATGCCTTCCTATAAGAAGCAAACATTCTTCAATATTTCTTAACAAAAGTTAATGTGTGTTCATTCCAGCATAATAATATCTTTATAAACTTAGGCAGCCAAAAAAAATCTAAAAATAAAATTACATAATTAATACTGTGTAAAATTCTATTTTATATTTAATAGGCCCTTATGTTCTATGTGTTGCACCTGTTTTAGCTAAGTTTGGAAGGTAAACACCTTGCAATGTTCAAAGAAGAAATTCTTTTCAGTGATGATTTCCTCTTGAATTTCATACTGCATGGTAGTCAATTGAATGCCATGTGTCTTAGAATACATTTGTATCCATGAAAATATAAGTTTTGAAAATTTTCAATATGACATAAAAATGAACTTCCATCCCAGAACTAGATTCCTAGAAACTTCATGTGAATGTGATTTTTTTTAACATATTATGTCATTTTCATCAACCCAAAGACAATCTTAGACTTTTAGCACTATTTTGAGCTTAATATTTCAATTCATAAAAAAATGATAGACAAAATGCGTTCAGAACTCAATAGGCCTATGCCATTTTATGGCCAGAGATTTTTTTTTCTAAACACAATCCTCGAATCAGACTTTCTAACCAGCACCTATAACCGTCAGTATCAATCAAGTTATTGTGAAGTATTGCCAATCCCGAGTTCTTTTAATAAAAGTGAAAACATACCTAACATGTTCTTTGTTCGTGTGAAACCTTCAAACGCAAAACAAACATTTCCTTGACCGAAACTGTGAAAGACGTCATCACTGTCAAGAGTTACACCCAACCGCTAGGGGCGCTGCGGTCTATGATTTAAAATGGCCGAAGGTGAGTGACCAGGCTCGTTTATATAGGCTCTGATGAAAGTAAATCTTTCTCTTGTAATCTTTTACATATAAGTTTTACTAGAGTGAGTCAATTTTTATGTTGAGTATCATACTTTCACTTTTTTAGAGCTCTAGTGACAGCCCCCCATCATCACTACTATCATTCCAGACTCCCAAACATCAACAAGTCGAGGAGGTTTTGGTGTTCCTATTTCATCTACTAATAATTCTCAAGTTTTACTGGGAAGAGGCAGACCAAGAGTTGTCGACATGGAAGAAGTGGATTTACTGTCTGTGCAAGTTGTAAAGTTTTGAATTTATGCGATTATATTTAAGAGAATTGGAATATTAGCCTGGCACTGATACTGTTAGTCTTAGAATGTCTAAGCTTCTATTCCAGCTCTCAAAAAAATTATGGCAAAAATTCAAAAACTTTGCCGACAGTAGGGTTGAAGCTCACCAAGAGAAAAAGTTGGCAGAGGTGGTGGGAGTAGGGAAAGAGATGCCCAGCAATCAACATTAGCAGAGGACCTTCTCCACATTGCTGAGGGATGTGAAGCCAGAAAAAAACAAACAATGGTAGGACAATTGATATGTATGTTTTATTTAAACATTTGACTCAAAGGGTAGTAGAATTAGGTCTAAAGAAGTTATCATTATCATAATAAACAAATATTTACTAATATAACATACAATATGTGCACTTATAACATTTACTTTTTAGAATGCTATTGATAAACTTTCTTATGAACAAATTGAAGAAATAATGGCTTTGGTAGTTGAGAGTATTTGACTTGTGTAGTAGCACTGGTTCCCCAACCTGATTCCAGAAGGAACAAATCCAGAATGGTGTGTGTGCCACAATTGTGAGGAAATGGAAACAGACCTGAAAAATGAAGCTGTGGTTGTGGTCCAGATTCTTGTATTTCAAAAAGACTGGTAATTATCAACAATAGTATTACAGTGGAACCGCTTTTATCCGTCCACCGGTAGTCGGTACTCCGGAAAAATATCCGCTCGCTTTTTGTTAGGTACGGAATATTTACTATGTAAAATTACCTGTTAACCCGGTTTTCGCTTCCGCACACCTGTGATTGACTACCAATTAACAAATGCTATAGTAACAAATGCTATAGTAATTGATACTCAGCAATCCGATCACGTGTCTCTAATAATTGATTCGGGATTATCGGTATTTTTTGTGTGTGTTGGAAATCGAAAATAAGAGCAGGCTTATGCTGCTGTCCTGGCAAAATTTCTCTCGTTCGCTCGTCCTCAATTAGCCCATATAGGTGCAGAAAAGTAGGACGTAAAACTCCATTCATTTCATTTTCATTTCTTTCACCCATTCTCGATGGCATTACATGACCAAACGAACTCACAGGGTTCTAGAAAGGTCCATCGTATTGTACTACCGTACTCACGCATGCCTATTATTTGTATTATTGTGTACAAGACATTTGACGTAACTCTAATGAGCAAAATGACATTTTTATACGCCCACATGAAATCACCCATGTCCGTCCGTCCGTCCACAATTGCTTGTTAACACTCTACAAGTCACAATTCTTTACGGATTTTGACGAAACTTGCTGAAGTTATTTATTATCACCAGAGGATGAACCCTATTGAAATTGAAAGAATTGAAAAATATTAAATATGAATTATTGCCCTTGTTCTTTAAAACACGTTCGATTTTTAGCTTGTTAACACTCTACAAGTCACCATTCTTTACAGATTTTGATGAAACTTACTGAAATTGCTTATTATCGCCCAAGGAAAATCAAAAGAATCAAAAAGTATTTAATATGAATTATTGCCCTTTAAAATGTGTTGATTTTTAGGCTGTAAATACTCTAGAAGGCACAATTATTTTTTCGATTAGATTTTAATGAAACCTATTGAAATAGTTTATTACCACACAATAAACCCTATCGAAAATCAAAAAATATTTGATATGACTTGTTGCCCTTCTTGTTAAAAATAGGTTTTAGTTTTTAGCTCATAAACAGAGAAGGATTTTGACTAAACTTGATGAATGCTTAACCCCTGATGAAATCGAGAAAAAAAATGTTTGGACGACACTTAATTTAAGTTCTGAATAAAATGTAGGTCTATGACTACAGATTGAATATTTGATGGTTCCTTTTTTCTGCCAAATGTTCTTTTTCAAACAAAGCTGCCAGTGGGCGTATATTACCTTGCCTGGCAAGCTATCTTTCAGCTATCCAGCATATTGATAAACCGCACGAAATTAATGGGAACGGAATTGTGCGGATAAACGAGGTTCCACTGTATATGTTATAAATGTGCATGACACAATCATATTATTCAATATCAACTATACAGCATAAGCATATTGAATCAATATCTACATACAATCACATCGTTTTAGACAAGCTGTTCCAAAATATAATAATCCTGTTATCATTACTGCAAATTAAATGATCATTATCTATTTACAGGAAATGGACACATTAGTATTTGACCAACAGGCTCTTGCTATTGGAGATGGCTATTTCAAAGATGCTAATCCAATGAATAACTACAATGAAACCATGCGGTTCAAAGCATACAAACATTTTACCCTTTGTAGACATGGAAGATTAGGTGCAGGAGTACGAAGAGTTGTTCCAAGTTGTATTGTGATGAGGATTCAGAGAAAATTTCCCAGTGCTTCTGGCAGGTGTACCAATTTAATGAAGTATCACAAATTCCCTAAAAGATAGTGGGCCATAGCCATATAAGCTAAACAAAAACGCCTTAAATTTAATCAGGAGTAAACTAAACTTTCTCAAACTTTTACTTACTGTATAGAGATTAAAGGGCAATAACTCCTCCAAACTGATGAAAGGGGCCTAAACCTTGAAAAGTCTTAAATTTAATCAAAAGTAATTAACTATGGTTCAAAAACATCCATTTTAAATTTCATCAAAATCGGTTGAAAACTAAGAGAAAGAGTAATAGCATATTCAAGATTTTGGAGCAAGGGCAGTAACTCTGCTTCTAATGATCGAAAATAGCTCAAATTCGAACTTGATCTTCGTTTTCATACGCCCATATGTGTGTCTGTCCCTGAGGAAGGGGGCCTTTGTGCCTTTGAAACATGTTGGACTTTAGTAGGACTATTAGTTTTTCTATAGCAGATTATTTTTATGAATGTTTACCCATGTGTTATGCTATAGAGTATCCTATTATTTGGATCAACTAAAAATGGACCAGTAAAAAACTTTGTGAAATGGTTTGTGTGTCTTTTTCTTTATTGAACACATATGAAATGGGGGGCGTATATTGTCGTCACCCATTTCCGTCGGTCGGTCGGTCTGTCCGTCTGTCCACAATTGCTCGTAAACACTCTACAGGATTTTGACGAAACTTAACGGTAATATTTATTACAGCCCAAGGATGAACTCTATTGAAAATCAGCAAAATCGGTAAATATTTACTATGAATTATTGCCCTTGTTCTTAAAAACGATTTGGACTTTTGGCTCGTAAACACACTACAGGTCACAATTCTTGACAGATTTTGATGAAATTTAATAGTAATGTTTAATACCGCTCAAGGATGAACACTATTGAAAATCAGCAAAATCGGAAAATATTTACTATGAATTATTGCCCTTGTTCTTAAAAACTCGTTTGATTTTATGGCTCGTAAACACTATACAGGTCACAATTCGTAACAGATTTATTACCACTCAAGGATGAACCCTATTGAAAATCAGCAAAATTGAAAAATATTTACTATGAATTATTGCCCTTGTTCTTGAAAATTCGTTTGATTTTTTGCTTGCTTGTTTTGCTCTACTGGTCACATTTCTTAACAGATTTTGACGAAACTTGCTGGTAATGTTTATTACCACCCAAGGATGAACCCTATTGAAAATCAGCTAAATAAAAAAATATTTACTATGAATTATTGCTCTTGAAAACATGCTCAATTTTTAGCTCATAAACACTAAAGGAGGCACAATACTGGACAGATTTTGAAGAAACTTGATGTGAATGTTCTTAATCACTTTTCTTGTAACTGTCAAATATATTTGTTTACAGTCAGAGCCAGTGGGCGTATATTACCTTGCCTGGCAAGCTATGTTATGAATATGTATACACATATCAAATTTCGTTTGATTCCATCAAAAACTCTACGGACTGACGGATGGACAGGGGTGCCGACAATATGCGTCCTCATAAAGACATGAGGGCGTATAAAAAGGAAAACAATTGAAATCATTATATTGTCCTGTTATTTGATGTTTTAGCTAACCACTTTCTTCAGAAACAACTAAAATAGTTAACAATCACATTTCACTCAGCCTTTAACTGACTGAAATAGATTCTTAACTTTAAATAGTTAGTGAAAAGGCAGAGAGATTTTATTGCAATCTATTTTAGTTACTTCTGAAGAAGGCGATAAATAAATTGTATGATGGCAAGATGATACTGAGATCTGCACACCATCAGGGAATGTTAGACTACCTTATATTTACGAATATAATGCACACCCCTTCCTAACTCCTTCAAAATCGGTAAAAATTCATTTACCCATGTATAGTGTGCACCCCTTGTTGAGGAAAAAATTGAAGTAACATAGCATAACACAGGTAAGAGAATGTGCTCATTGACTTTCTCTTTTCAGGAAAATAGTGAAACAGAAGATGATTCATCTGAACCTAGTACCAGTCAACCATCACCATTATTGCCCAACCAGACAACACCACACTCACATCATGCCTCCCAATCAGGTAAGAAAAATGTTTCAGACTTAACAGGGTTCGAATTAAATTTTTTATATGCATAGCAGTTTTTTGCTCTATGGGACATAATTGCATAGCAGTTTATAATTTTGTGGAGCAGTTTTTTCTCTGGCAGTTGCAAATGTATAGCAGTTTTTTAAAATGCTCTCTAAGGGTGTGTTTTGACTTCATTTTAGTGTTTATATCAAGGTATAATGTGTATCCCTCGAGTAAATAATACGCACCCCGTTCAGTCGAGAAAAAAAAAACAGTTGGCAAAACGGACACACCATAATTTTGAGTGCTAAAATATCGTTTATTCCTAGTATATTTTATATAAAATGCTTTCCGAATGTGTTCATTTTTAGTGTTTTCTATCAATTATAAGGTACATCCCTCGTCGAGTAATTCTGGATATATCACCGTAAATCATAGGCACGCAACCATTCACTCGAAAAAAAAAACCAACAAGTTGGCAAAACGGAGACACCATAGTTTCAAGTGCTTATACATGTAAAAGTGTTAATTCCAGGACAGTGACTGACTCTTCCTTACTTTTGGCCAAGATATGGGTTTTTCATAATTCATTTTTGAATCTTCAAAAAGTACAATATTTGTATGTTAATTATAATCCCGTGACATTGAATCTAAATTGACAAGGTCGCACGCGTATGAATCTCCAGGTGACAAAACTAACCGATAATATTTATGGACCGATACATTTCTAGACTCAGTTTGAGTTACAGTTTTTACGGAAATGGATATTTATTGGCCTGCAATTATTATGTTACGACCCAGCTCTAATATATGTAATTATTTCATGATTCATTGCCGTAAGTTTCCATTCCAATATGGATGAAATAGGAAGCCAACTATGTCGTCTGCTAGGCCTATTCACTTCGTCTTCAGTATTACATGTATACGCTTCCTGAGTCAGCACGATCTATTAATAGTAACAATCCTTTTTTTCTGTGTCTCGGGGAAAATAAATCCAAGATGTAACAAATTAACGGGATTTTTATAGTCATCCGATCGTAAAATTTTAACTGAGTTTCGTTAATATAGAAAATACTATGTATCGCAAAAAAACTGCTCTACTGACTAAGATTACATCGCATTTTGCCGAAAATTGTATCGCAAACTGCGATGCGATACCGGTTATTTCGAACCCTGCTTAATTCTAGCAGCTGATAGGAGAAAATTGTGTCATGGAAAAAATTAGCACAGAAATTATTTTTTGGGCTCTTCTGTTTTGTCTCCTGACACGATGAAGCTGTCAGATAGTGAACTGGAAGACATGTATGAACTTTGACCTCACACTCTGATTGGCTAATCTAAATAGTTCGCATGGTACTTTCCCCAAAATTCGCTCTGGAGGCTTTTCCGCCCGAAAAGAAATACGTATGCCGCTAGTATAAACGACCTCATTCAAAATCAGGTTAAGCAAATGCGAACACAGCCTTTACGTTCGCGGTTGTAGTTGCACACAGTTTAAACAGACCTTAACACTCTACAAGTCACAATTCTTTATGGATTTTGACAAATCTTACTGAAATTGTTTAGGATGAACCCTAATTAAAATCAATAAAATCGGAAAACATTAAATATGAATTATTGCAGTGCATTCTATTCTTGAACGTACTGCTTTGTTTTCAAAATGACTTCTTTCTTTTTTTTTGTCTATTTCTGGTCACGCTTATTCGGTGTGAAGGAAAAATACCACACATAATCTCGGATGATTTCCTACAAAATCTAACTACTCGATATTTGATAAATGTAAAATGATGCATTTTCCTTCAATAGGAAATGACGTATGACTGATCAATCCATTTAAAGTTTTATACTATTTTTTTCATCCGATTTTGATTTTTTTATTTCTTTAAAGGATTGTCTACAAAATAGGAGTTTAAAAACATGCATTTTATGACTTTGTCACTGACTCACTTTTTGAAGCACTTTTTTTTGAACCATTTTTTCAACTTCTGCAATTTTATTTTGATCTAAACTGACAAACAAAAGAAACTTTAAAAATCGTTGTATAAAAAACAAAAAAGCTGGTACAGGTTTGAACCCAGGCAGCAAACATTTGCTTAAATGCTACGTAATTATAACCATAACTCAGATTATCCAATGCAGCTTTCTAAATCGTGCATATATAAAAATGTGCAAAACGCGGTTTTGCGACATTGGTTCAAATGCATGTGCTTGATTGCGGTATAAATACCGAAGTTGGACAGAACAGGCATTCTTTAAGTGAAAAATATACCAAGACTTACGCAGGCGCAACGAGAACAGGGATCGGTATGGCCAATATGGAGGCTTCTCAACGACAGATAGTCAGAACCCTTCAACAGCTCCCAGACCACCATCAGCAATTTAATTATCCTTCCAACAGACAGGACAGACTCGATACCGAACAAAATCGGGAAATCAGGGGGTGACAACGCCGACCGTAAACCGCTACATCCAGTGAATTCATCTTCAAACATATGCGTGACGGTGGCGTTGATGGCAGCAACATCACTGGGTCATGTCATTAGCAGACGAACAGTCCTTAGAAGACTTCGTTCAGTTCATATAATGAGCCTATACCGACCCTCCTTTGAAATGGTGTTAACTGGTCTACATCGTCAACGTAAACTGCAATGGGCACAAACTGTATTTGGTTGCAGCGACGTGACTGGGCGAGAGTGCCCTTTACAGATTGTTCCCTATGTTCAGGATCATCTTAATCGTCATATCCGCCCCACTATCAGCTGAGAAGGCATGTACCACCTTCAGAGATCCGACAGGACCTTGAACAGACTCTATTGAACTTATGGAACAGAATTCTTGTTGACGTTATCCACCGCTTGACAACGTCAATGAGGAGGTGTGTGTCTGCCTGCATGTTTGCCCAGGGTGGCCACTGGCCACACTCGTTAAGGATGACGTTTTGCCTGACTACTGTGCCATGGAATAAACTCTTTATGCACTTTTGCAATGAACTCTTTTTTTGTGTAATTTTTTATTTTGACCCCTTGACCCTTCCTTTGTGTATTGCGGAGAATTGAATATCGGTATTGCAATTCAATTTTGTTCTAATTCAAGGAAATTGATTTCTGTTTATAAAACAATCATCATATATCTCACAAATACCTTTGTCTTTGGTGTGTGGTGACAAAAGTGGTCAAATGAAGTTGGTGATAAGTTTCTTTTGCCTGTCAGTTTATATGAAAACTTACAGATGCATAGACATTTTTCAAAAATTTTATATATCACTTTCAGTTTTGACATCATTTGCTTGTAAAGTTGAAATTTTAACTTCCGGAAGAATGAATAATATTAAAAAACATATGACTTGACCTCGTGACCTGTATAAAAATTGTTGTTCTAGATGAGATCTATTCAATGACATAATCATTTCAGATGACCAATGTTTACTTTGGTTTTATGGCCGTCTGAAAATTGCAATTTTTCACTTTAAAGAGCTCTGTCACATAATTCACATACATCACAATTTCTTTTTCTTTCTTACTATGCTTGATCTAATCTTTCCAACAATATAACACAATGGGTGATTTCAAAGTTGGTGTTAACACTAACCCAACACTAACACCCGTTTCTACACCAACTTTGTTATCAATCAGCGGTGTTGGTATTAACACCTGGTGTTGTGTAACCCTATTTCAAAGTTGGTGTTAGTCGACAGCGACACCAACACTAACACCCATTTCCACACCAACTTTGTTATCGAGCTGTGGTATTGGTGTTAACGGGGTGTTGAGCTTAACCGCAGCTGGTGTTTTTCATGTGAAATTTACAGGGCTTAATTCTATATGTCTAAACACCCAACCCCTAGGGCTTTACACCAGATTGATTTCAAAGTTGGTGTTGACAACTACTAATCTCTAACACCCAGACTTTTGTCACAGCAAAGTAGGTCTGGATGATAGAGGCAAGTCTATCATTAAAGGGATTGTAAAGTTGTTTTCTAAACTTTTTATGTATCAGTGATGTCGTTAAGAGCCGGCAGCCGGCGAAAATCGCCGGCTATTGTACCTTCCCTGCCGGCTATTTTTGTGTCAAGTCCAAAAAATTTGAGTTAAAAATATATCAATTTATCTTTTTGGATGCTTTATAAAGATGAACGTACTTTACCAATTTCTATATGAGTATTTATACAAAATAACAGGATATCGCATAGAACTGTTCTTATTGGCTATTTCTGCAAGAATATAAAAATAACGACCAATGAAATTGATATACTGGGATTCCCCAATCTCTGACCTTTCTATTGGTGCTTAACGGACTATTCTATTATCATATGAGGAGGTAAAGGTGCGATATTGAGTGAATAAAGTAACATTTTTCAGAGACATTTCAACTAAAAATAATTGAAATCCCGCGGAAATTGGAAATCGGAAGCCATTTGTACGTCTGACAAATATATATTAGAATTATCTGAACAATAGCAACTGGCGGAATTCACTTTCAGTAGAACTAACTTCCCATAAATAATGACGTAATGGACTCTTCCCATGTCGATCAAATGTCACGTTTGAGTTTGTTGATCAAATTTGACTTGTAGATTTTATTACGGACAAATGAAATGAATAAAATCGATATGCACAGTGCATTTTTTCTCAGGAACCCCAAGCCAATTCAAAGACTATAAAGTGAAACGACGTCAAAGATTTCACTGATAATGATGGTGCCGTCCGTTGATAACAATTATCAGCCAATGACCGAATCTCCTACTTTCATTTTAAAGATACGGGTGGGTTTATTTTAGAAAATTTCAAGATGGTTATTCTGATGATGATGATGCACTTTTTTATGTTGAACTGTGTATAGTGTTAGTAAATCAAACAGTTGAAACATGTAGGCTATGCCCACATTTTTACATTATGTAAACAAACCTGGGAGTAGCAATGCAAACCGGTTTTTTAAATTTCAGATTTTTGGGAAAGTGAATAAATCACCAGAATCGTACAACATTCCCATTGAATAATCTGGAAATATTTTTAAAATCGGCTGAAAAGAAAAAAAAGTTATTATTGCATTTTTTGTCCGTCTGTCTGTCCACAATTGTTGTGAACACGATAGAGAGCTGATTTCTTGATGGATTTTGATAAAACTTGCTGTGAGTGTTTATAATCATCCAAGGAAGAAGCCTATTGAAAATCAGAAAAATCGAAAAATATTTGATGGGTTATTGCCCTTGTTTTTGAAAATATTTTGTGAACACGATAGAGAGTTGGTTTCTTGATGGATTTTGATGAAACTTGGTGTGAGTGTTTGTCATGACCTTGGAATTAACCTTATTGAAAATCAGAAACATCGATAAATATTTTATGAGTTATTGCCCTTGTTCTTTAAAACGTGTTAATTTTATAGCCCGTAACGCTCTCAAAGTTGTGAACACAATAGAGAGCTGGTTTATTAATGGATTTTGATAAAACTTGCTGTGAGTGTTTATAATCATCCAAGGAAGAAGCCTATTGAAAATCAGAAAAATCGAAAAATATTTGATGGGTTATTGCCCTTGTTTTTGAAAATACTTTGTGAACACGATAGAGAGCTGGTTTCTTGATGGATTTTGATGAAACTTGGTGTGAGTGTTTGTCATTAACCCTATTGAAAATCAGAAACATCGATAAATATTTTATGAGTTATTGCCCTTGTTCCTTAAAACGTGTTAGTTTTATAGCCCATAACACTCTCAAAGTTGTGAACACAATAGAGAGCTGGTTTCTCCATGGATTTTGATAAAACTTGCTGTGAGTGTTTGTCATGACCTTGGGATTAACCCTATTGAAAATCAGAAACATTGATAAATATTTTATGAGTTATTGCCCTTGTTCCTTAAAACGTGTTAGTTTTATAGCCAATAACACTCTCGAAGTTGTGAACACAATAGAGAGCTGGTTTCTTAATGGATTTTGATAAAACTTGCTGTTAGTGTTTATAATCATCCAAGGAAGAAGCCTATTGAAAATCAGAAAAATCGAAAAATATTTAATGGGTTATTGCCCTTGTTTTTGAAAATACTTTGTGAACATGATAGAGAGCTGGTTTCTTGATGGATTTTGATGAAACTTGGTGTGAGTGTTTGTCATGACCTTGGAATTAACCCTATTGAAAATCAGAAACATCGATAAATATTTTATGAGTTATTGCCCTTGTTCTTTAAAATGTGTTAATTTTATAGCCCGTAACACTCTCAAAGTTGTGAACACAATAGAGAGCTGGTTTCTGGATGGAATTTGATAAAAATTATTGTGTGTGTTTATAATCGTCCAAGGATGAAGCCTATTGCAAATCTGACAAATCAAAAAATGAAACTTGGTTTGAGTGTTTTTAATCACCCAAGGATGAACCCTATTGAAAATTAGAAGAATTGAAAAATATTTCATGGGTTATTGCCCTTGTTAACTTGTAGTTGTAAACACTCAAAAATCGTTCAATTTTGTAAACATTCTTGATGGCACGGTTTTCGACAGATGTTTCATTTACTGATAGTTCTTGTCGACCTCCCGGACGACTTGGCTGCCATTACAAAAGTGGGCGTATTACGATGGGGCATCGCTATTTTTGAAAACTGATGAAAAAGTGACCCTGACCCATAACTCGGGCACCGATGAATATTTTTGGCTGAAATTTTTCCTGTAAATGGATGAAGATGAGTCAAAACTAATGACATCAATACCAGTTTTATATGAATTGTAGTTATGCCACTGTAGCACTCTGAACTTATCAAAAATCAATTTTTTGGGGTAAAATACTAGGAATCCCATTTTTATTCAGTTTCATCTAAGACAATTGGATGCTTATAACCCCAAAGTATATGCTACCCCACCATAAAGAGTAAATATAGAAAAAAATCCAGAAACAACCTTTCAAAAAAACATTCATTTATTAAAACAAGTACTAACTGAAAAAAACTAGCATAGATTTATATTATAAAAAAGGGTAACAATAAAAAATCTCACACATTATGTAAAACAAAAATGAAAATATATGTCTATATCTCCCCCCCAAAAAAATAATAACCAGAAAAACATGGAATATTTAAAAAAAATCAAACCATAACATTTAGTCTTTTGGCATCTGATGATTGTAATTGTGAAGTAACAAAATAAAAAATAGCAATACAAAAATTGAAAAAGGTAATGGACTGAGAAAATTTGTTTGTAGAAACTTTCTTGATGAAAAAAAACTTGATTATTCCAGCTACAGTTCAACAATGATACCTGTTATAAAGATTTACATAAATAGCAATAATAATGCATCTTCTTCATTTTCTGGAGATGAAAACAGAGCTTGATTGAGAATTTTCATCATCCATTCATAAGACTTTTATTAAACCCAACGCCAGTCAGTAATTAGGCACACTAAAAGGAAAACTCTTCAAATAAAGATGTTGAAAGTTTCAACTTGAAACTTGTATTATGAGAATGGCGGTTTTTACATGAAACATAAACAAACAAGAGTTACTGACCCTTGAAGGGGAGATAATTAATCGAATACAGTTCGTACACATTTGGAATAGTTCAAACCAATAAGTAATCACCATGAAATGGCGTGGCCTCTTTTTCTTTAAAATCACTATGAGTCTGAATATTCAGTCACATATAAAGTCTTTTAACTTCGCCTACAACCTTTAAAGGGGTTATACCATCAGCCTGTAAGGCTCGTTGGTTACTTTTCTGTATTGGAGCACCTACGTAATGTACAACAGAGGCTTTTATCATGTTCATCTCTGCTCCCGTATCTAGAGTTAGTTGTAAAGGATATTGTGAATAAAAGGCTTTAAAGTGGGGAGACTTGTTGGTACTCACACGGCATGCTAAAACTCTAAGACTATCTAAGTCTGGGGTGGAGTCTGTAGCGATAGGCGCAACATCAGAGTTCTCATCATTGAAGCAGGAGGCTTGTCGGGCTCTGGAAAGAAAACGTTTGTCACTAGCAGGAAGGTAAGGACATTTACTCAAGAAATGCTGGTTACTAGATCGGTTAGCTTGACTGCACAAAGGACACAGTTTGGTGTTGGCAATGGGAGCACTGGTCATTGCCCGGGAAGGTTTCTGGGAATTGTTACGGAGTAGATCTCTTGAACGAAAGACTTTAGACTCAGTAGCGGAATTGACCTCATCCAATAGAGAGTCTAGAGCGAGGGAAATCTCCGGTTTCAGTGAAGCTAGCGTTTTAGAGCGAAGTTCTGTTCCATAACGTTGCTTCACAAGTTGAGGTAAATCAGGGTGGATTAATCTGATCCATGTAAGTACGATCATGTTCTCTAACGAAGGTGTCAGTTCTTCATCTTCAATAGGTATGTTACCATGGTGGCTAATCGGACCATTTTGTGAAAGTAGATTGTCTTCTATGAAGGACATTAGGCGTTGATAAAGGTCTTCGGGGCGTTCGTCTGGTTGGAGTACGATGCTATTGAAAAAAGTGGGACCCTGTAGATTGGAATCCATAATGCAGTCGCATGGCTTGCCAAATAGAAGACATGGAGGTAGAATTCTTCACAATTGAATTGCGTGAAATGATGGGACAGTAGTTGGCGATTTGGCCCAACATTAGGTCTAAGTGAGTGACTTTTTGCTGGGCAGTTCTCCTACGGTCCCGGGCAACACCTTCTCCGTCATTATTCAAACCTCGAAGAGGTGTTGTGGAAGATTTTTTCAACCATGTTACACCGTCTAATAGAAAATCAGCAAAATTTTGGTCAAGTGATAAAATATATTGTAAATTCTGCCGCCAGGCTTCAAATGATGTTATGGTCTCATTTTTCGTCAAGGACCATTGTTTAGGGGCTCTTGTACTAGCCATACTTATCTATATTTCCGAAGAGTCGAAACAGAAATTCCACTGCTTTCCTTTCCGAGTTGTTATCGGTGTTAGTGTGTAACGCTCGAACAACCAGTTCTCACGTTTGGAAATTCACTGAAAGTTTATTTTAACGAAGTTTATTTAGAACTCTTGTGTCAGTTCTTAAGTGGTCACTGAAATCCCAGCTGCTGCCACCACGCCAGTCAGTAATTAGGCACACTAAAAGGAAAACTCTTCAAATAAAGATGTTGAAACTTGTATTATGAGAATGGCGGTTTTTACATGAAACATAAACAAACATAAGAGTTACTGACCCTTGAAGGGGAGATAATTAATCAAATACAGTTCGTACACATTTGGAATAGTTCAGACCAATAAGTAATCACCATGAAATGGCGCAATGCAAAATAATAGAAAAAATTGGATTTATTTTGATTGTGAACGTTTAAAATATTTATCCATTGAGATGAATGTACAAAGAAAATAGCTGTAATTATAAACTTAAATGCGTCAAAGACGCGTGAAAAACTACAAGAGAAGACTTTTTCTTACTGCTACACTGTATTTCGGCACCGATTTTATGACGTCATAGTCGGGGGGTCCCCTTTTTATTGGCTATTTCCGCAAGAATATAAAAATAACGACCAATGAAATTAATATATTGGGATTCCCCGATCTCTGACCTTTCCATTGGTGCTTGACGGAAGATTTCATTATCATATGGGGGTGTATGGTGTGATTTTTTTTTTTAAAAAGTGACGTTTTTCACTGAAATTTAAGCTCAAAATAACTTGAATCACGTAATTTTATAATCAGCAGCCATTTCTACTTCAGAAAAAGTATTTATTAGAATTATCTAAAGAATAGTAACCGTCGGAATTTACTTTGAGTAGAGCTAACACCCCGTAAATAATGAGGTTATGAACTCTTCCGTGTTCTCTTCTCTTCGATCAAATGTCGGCTTGAGTTAGTTGATCAAATTTATAGATTGTTTATCAAACATATTTTAATTTCGAACATGAATTGAATCAAAATAATAAGACCTGTGAGTGTATGAAATCCCATGTTTTATAAAACAAGCTTAAACATTACAAAGGCTACAATGCGAAGTGACGTCAAAGATTTCACTGATCAAAATGGTGCCGTGGATTACGCTATCATAACATGACGTTATTTTCGAAAAAAATGTTCCAGTTAGCTACACAAATTTGCCATAACTCACTTAATTATGAACGGATTTTAAAAATTCAAACAGTTCTGTATATCTCAAATGTTCCCCATTCAATTAAAACTATGCCCATAAATAAAAAATTACCTGAACACCCTAAAGTTTGAGACGAATTCACCGAGTACAAATAGGTCAAAGATAAACAAAGAAAGGGAATGGTAAATTCGTCTCGTAATGCTACCGTTTCGAGTTTTATCATTCAGAACACTCTTCTTGGCACTAAATTTAATCATGAGAACTTACCATTATGTCTGAATACAGAATAAACAACCGTAAACTTCAAGTAGGCCTATGTAAGCTGTGAAGCTCCATCTATCTTTTTCCCCCTATGACGTCACCTTCTCGGAATTGCCGTCAAACAGCGCCACATTATTGGAAGCGTGTATAGGAGGCACAATACTTGACAGGTTTTGAAGAAACTTGATGTGAATGTTCTTAATCACTTTTCTTGTAACTGTCAAATATATTTGTTTAAAGTCAAAGTCAGTAAGCCAGTGGGCGTATATTACCTTGCCTGGCAAGCTATGTTTCTCTTAGTTTTCAACTGATTTTGATGAAACTTAAAGGGATTGTAAAGCATATTATTAAACTTTGTTTGTGTATTAGGGACACTGCATCAATTTGCGCCATTCCAATTTCCATTCCGACGTCTGTGGTTCTTGCAATTACATTAAAACTAACGTGTTTTATGACATCACTGACAGTGATCTGCATAGATATCAATAGTACCGTAAGGTAGATCACTGTCGGTGATGCATAAAACGCATTAGTTTTAGTGGAATTGCAAGAACCACAGACGTCAGAATGGAAATTGGAATGGCGCAAATTGATGCTATCGGTGTCCCCGATACACATACAAAGTTTAGAAATACGCTTTAAATCCATTTAAAATGGATGTTATTTGACCGAAATTGAAAGGTTTGAGAAAGCTTAGTTTACTTCTTATTAAATTTAAGGCTTTTTCGTTTCTTCCATCTGCATGCCGTTCTGGGCGTATGACTGTGGTCCACTATCGTATAGTATTATGTTCGTCGCCATTATATCTCTTTTGATGATATCCTGGTTGGGATTGTTTTAAAAGTTATCCCTTTCTTTTCTTTAGACTATAATTAGACATTATCTAGGGGCGGTATTACCAAAAATACCGGTTCTAAAAAAATACCGATAGTAATACCTCATCTGAAGAACCGGTATACCGTGAATACTGTGATTGCTCAATAAAAATACCATGATACTGATTATCTGATAGTCACTATCAAGATATTGTTGAAAATATGTGTTCTTTAAGCTTATCTTAAAACCAGCTGGTCTTATTTTGATTTTTATCATGCCTGTCTGCCATACAAATATTTCCACATCAAGAGAAGAAACATAAACTGTCAGCCAACACTATAGAGAGTTTGAAATGTGACTTTTTTCACACAAAATCACCCCTTAACCCCTTCTTTTGATAATAGAATGTTCCGTCATGCACAAATAAAAAGGTCCGAGAGCTATTTTGGCAAAAAAGCAAATGTTCCAAAAATACTGTGACTACCGTATAATTCCAAATATAGTGCGCACTTTTTTACCCTGAAAAGACCCGTCAAACAAGGGGTGCGCATTATACATGGTGACTTAAAAAAATTGAATTTTTCACCTGTGATTCCCAAGTCAATATTGTCTTGACGCCATTTCGTAATTGATCGCTGATGGATGAAGGTGTTAAAAATAGATTACGGTAGCCACATGACAAAGTCATTGCAGTGCGTTCTAGCGAACGCACTGCTTTGTTTTCATAATGACTTTTTTTTTGCAGTACGCCCTGCTTTGTTTTCGTATTGATTATTGCAGGGCGTACTTCGTACGCCCTGCTTTATTTTCGTTTTGATTATTTTTTTTATTTTTTTCGTCCACGGCGCGGCCTATTTCTCGAAAATGGTAACGTATGGAAAAACAGATTTCATGACGTTTTCTAACCTGTGGCTAATCAACTATTAAATGTAAAACAAAATTGTTCCGCGCAACATGAAGCGACATGAGCAACAAACATAATATGGACCCTAGAGAACGTATTTATCAACCGATTTTGCTCAAATTACCTTCATCGTATTCCTTGTAACAAAAGACAAATAATGGAACTTGAAAAAATTTGATTATATGAAAATCGTTCGTCACCTTTTTATGCCGTAATCAATCGAAGTATGATTTTTTGATTGATTTTTAACGGATCAATTTGAAATTTCTATGATGTATACTTTCGGTAATTGCAAATAATTCTGCACATTCAAATTTTTTGCATCACTTCCGGTTTCAATGATATCATGTTTTTTCATTTCCGGTTGTGTGATTTCTAATAAAACTGAGTTATGATGAAAATAAGGTATGCATAAAGATCATGCTCTTATAACAAACTGTTCAGATCAAAAAAATATTTACCGGAAGTTATAATTAAGCCGCCATTTTGGTTTTGGTCATTTTTGCGAAAATTGCTATTTTGAATCTATTTGTTATTCGACTTTCACAATTTTGATGTTAAACGAAAGATTAAAACTTTCTCTACAACTTATGGGAAGCCGAATTTTGATTTTCGATTTTGCCTTTTTTGTATAACTGAATGTTTTTTTCCAAAGTTTAGAGGCTTGTATCACATGACCTTGACCTTGGATGACCTTCATATTGAACATGATGATACCTTGCGACCTTGACCTTCTGATGACCTTTTGACCTTTGGGGTCAGACCACTATAACCTATTTTATAGGGCTCCAAACATGGCTTTTTTAGCATATTGCCAGTGCTGTTGCACAAAACCTAACTGGAATAACATTCTAATGTTTGCCGATTTTTAATGTACTCATTAAAAGGTATCAAATGATATTAGATTTGGCGATGTCAAAATTCAATTAAAAAAAATGTTGCAATTTTGATCAAACTTTAAAGGCTTCTATCTCGAGAACTTGACCTCAGATGATCTTGATATTTACAGATCTCATAAATATTTATGGGAGCTTTAACATGATGTATTCATTTTTCATGTCCGACACGTGCTTTCTGTTTTAGAGGTGTGATTCAAAGATGATTTTGCATCATTTAAGCGTTTTTAGGAGGGCCCTAATATAGATAAAGCAATATTTTTTTCGGATCCGTAATGCTGAGTTCCTCAGGTTTCCAAAAATATGCAACACTTCTATGTAACTTGCATATTTCCATATCCCATACTTTAACATGGGACAATAATAGATATGTCAGTTAATTGACTGTTTATAAAATGTCACAACTGATAAATTTCTTAAGTTGACATGTTAAAGTTAAAGGGGCTTTACTTCGATTTTTGTTAGATATGAATTATATTCAGTTTACGCATTAAAGGGAGGTCTAGGATGGACTAAACTACGGCATGCTGAAAATTTAACTTACTGAAGCACTCTGTAGGCACGCCCACTGCTTAATTGACCCACTTTCTTACTTATGAACCGATTTTCTTCAAAATTTGCACATACATTCATGTTCGAATAGTGATTTAAAGGAATATACAAAATATGGGTTGTGCGCATGCGCGATGCTAACTTTTTTGTTTGTTATCCGATTTTAACGAAACTTGGCATGTACACGCATAATCGGATTCAAAACTCAGGGGAATTGTTAAATTTAGTTCTGCGCATGCGCAATATCAAATTCCTTATTTCTTATCCAAATTTCATCAAAATCGGTATGTATGTGTATAATCAAATTAGAAATATCATGGACATTTTGAATTTGTGGATTGCGCATGCGCGTCCCTAATTTTCTTATTTCATATCCGAATTTCATGAAACTTGGTATGTATATGTATATTCTGATTCGAAATATGATAGAGATATTGAATAATAAGATTCGAAATATCATGGACATATCATTTATGTAGTGCGCATGCGCATAGCCAACTTTCTTATTTCTTATCGGAATTTCTTCAAAATTAGCATGTTTGTGTATAATCAGAATTGAAATTTCATGGACATAATGAATTTGTGTAGTGAGCATGCGCAGTAACAACTTTCTTATTTCTCAACCGAATTGCATGAAACTCGGTATGCATAGGTATAGACTGATTCGGGGTTTCATGGAAATAGAGCATTTGTGCAGTGCACATGCGCATTGCCATCTTTATTTTTTTCTTGTTGAAATATTTTTAAACTTGATGTGTATGTCTATAATTATAGTCTCAATTGCATTACCCTGTCGAACTCGCGCATTGAATTGTCAGTACAGTGAATGCACAATCGAATATTGCCGCACCGTCGAACCTGTATGTCGTAACCCGCCCTGCACCAGCACTGTTAACTGTACAGTTCTAGTTGCAGGGCGTACTTCGTACGCCCTGCTTTGTTTTCGTTTTGATTATTTTTTTATTTTTTTTCGTCCACGGCGCGGCCTATTTCTCAAAAATGGTAACATGTATGGAAAAACAGATTTCATGACATTTTCTAACCTGTGGCTAATCAACTATTAAATGTAAAACAAAATTGTTCCGCGCAACATGAAGCAACATGAGCAACAAACATAAAATGGACCCTAGAGATCGTATTTATCAACCGATTTTGCTCAAATTTCCTTCATCGTATTCCTTGTAACAAAAGACAAATAATGGTACTTGAAAAAATTCGATTATATGAAAATCGTTCGTCACTTTTTCATGCCGTAATTAATCGAAGTATGATATTTTGTTTGCTTTTTAACGGATCAATTTGAAATTTCTATGGTGTATACTGTCGGTAATTGCAAATAATTCTGCACAATCAAATTTTTTGCATCACTTCCGGTTTTAATGATATCATGTTTTTTCATTTCCGGTTGTGTGATTTCTAGTAAAACTGAGTTATGAAAAAAATAAGGTATGCATAATGATCATGCTCTTATAACAAACTGTTCAGATCAAAAAAATATTTACCGGAAGTTATAATTAAGCCGCCATATTGGTTTTGGTCATTTTGCGAAAATTGCTATTTTGAATCTATTTGTTATCCGACTTTCACAATTTTGATGTTAAACGAAAGATTAAAACTTTCTCTACAACTTATGGGAAGCCGATTTTCGATTTTCGATTTTCGATTTTGACTTTTTTGTATACCTGAATGTTTAGAGGCTTGTATCACATGACCTTGACCTTGGATGACCTTCATATTGCACATAATGTTACCTTGTGACCTTGACCTTCTGATGACCTTTTGACCTTTGGGGTCTGACTACTTAAACCTATTTTATAGGGCTCTAAACATGGCTGTTTTAGCATATTGCCAGTGCTGTAGCGCAAAACCTTACTGGAATAACACCCTAATGTTTGCTGATTTTTATTGTACTCTTTAAGGGGTTTCAAATAATATCAGATTTGGCGATGTCAAAATTCAATTTAAGAAAATGTTGCGATTTTGATCAAACTTTAAAGGTTTCTATCTCGAGAACTTGATCTCAGATCATCTTAATATTTACAGATCTCATAAAGATTTATGAGAGCTTTAACATGATGTATTCATTTTTCATGTCCGACACGTGCTTTCTGTTTTAGAGGTGTGATTCAAAGGTGATTTTGCATCTTTAAAGCGTGTTTACGAGGGCCCTAAGATAGATAAAGCAATATTGTTTTCGGATCCGTAATGCTGAGTTCCTCAGGTTTCCAAAAATATGCAACACTTCTATGTAACTTGCATATTTCCATATCCCATACTTTAACATGGGGCAATAATAGGTATGTCGATTAATTGACTGTTATAAACAGTGTCATTATTAATAGAGTCAGTAAGTTTGACATGTTAAAGTTAAAGGGGCTCTACCTCGATTTTTGTTAGATATGAATTATATTCAGTTTATGCATTAAAGGGAGGTCAAGGATGGACTAAACTACGGCATGCTGAAAATTTAACTTACTGAAGCACCCTGTAGGCACGCCCACTACTTAATTGACCCACTTTCTTATTTATGAACCGATTTTCTTCAAAATTTGCATATACCTTCATGTTCAAATAGTGATTTAAAGGAAAATACAAAATATGGGTTGTGCGCATGCGCGATGCTAACTTTTTTGTTCGTTATCCGATTTAAACGAAACTTGGTATGTACACGCATAATCGGATTCAAAACTCAGGGAAATTGTTAAATTTAGTTCTGCGCATGCGCAATATCAAATTCTTTATTTCTTATCCAAATTTCATCAAAATCCGTATGTATGTGTATATTTAAATTGGAAATATGATGGACATTTTGAATTTGTGAAGTGCGCATGCGCGTAGCTAACTTTCTTATTTCTTATCCAAATTTAATGAAACTTGGTATGCATATGTATATTCCGAATCGAAATATGATGGAGATATTGAATTTGTGTTTTGCGCATGTGCATTGCTAACTTTCTTATTTCTGAACCAAATTCATTCAAAATTGGCATGCATGTGTATAATAAGATTCGAAATGTTATGGACATATCAAATTTATGTAGTGCGCATGCGTATTGCCAACTTACTTATTTCTTATCAGAATATCTTCAAAATTAGCATGTTTGTGTAAAATCAGATTTGAAATTTCATGGACATAATGAATTTGTGTAGTGAGCATGCGCAGTAACAGCTTCCTTATTTCTCAACCGAATTGCATGAAACTTGGTATGCATACGTATAGACTGATTTGAGATTTCATGGGAATAGAGCATTTGTGCAGTGCACATGCGTATTGCCTACTTTATTTTATCTTGTTGAAATATTTTTAAACTTGATATGTATGTCTATAATCATAGTCTCAATTGCATTACCCTGTTGATCTCACGCATTGAATTATCAGTACAGTACATGCGCAATCGAATATTGCCGCACCGTACTACCTGTATGTCGTAACCCGCCCTGCACCAGTACTGTTAACTGTACAGTTCTAGTTTTTGCAGGGCGTACTTTACAAGTACGCCCTGCTTTGTTTTGCAAATGATTATTCTTTTTTTTTTTTTTTTTTTTTGATTTCTTGACAGAGCACAGGGACGAAACGGCACATAGTACGGTAATGTTCGTACCATGTCATATTTGTAAAACACGCTCATTAGATTTTAAATGTATTATGGAACAGTTATGCAAATATGGTTATGCATAAATTATGCATCCATGAAATATTTCTGACAGTACTGGGAGTCGTATTTACACTTCGATTTGCATAGAGTTTCTTGCATTGTATTGTACATATTTAACAACATAGTATCGATTTATAAAAAATGTCAATTTGCAAAAATATTTGCAACTTTTTGTAGCAAAACTATTTTAGTACTGTTCTAAAATGTTTACTTATAATGCAATCGATCTGAAATTTTAAGTATATAATACTATCATAATGATAAACCTAAATCCGTTTTCAGAAATTGTGCAACTTTTCTGGTTTTTGCAAAAATTGCACTTAAAGTTCGATATTCAACTTTTTACCTATCACAGATACACGGAAATAAATACATGCATGTAACTAGACATATCATTAGACACAGATTTAGCAAAAAAAATTGTACCGGAAACGTCAAATCTTCCGCCATCTTGGATAGTACCAACATTTCTTAAATCGGTTATAAGTTTTTTATCTAGTATCCGATTTCTATGATTTTGGTATTTATTGAAACCTTAGTCGTTTAAGACCATTGTCTAGGGATCCGAATTTTGAAATTTTATTTTGCTTTCTTGCAATTTTTAATTGAATTTTTTTTAGATTGCTCAATATTAGAAGTCATTTTTCTCGTGACCTTGACCTCCCATGACCTTGAATTTCTCAAGACACCAATATCTATCCACTGGTATTTTCATTTTTTGTTTTTGACCGTAACTTTCGGTTTTATAAGCAATTGAAAATAATTTAAAATTTGTTTTAAATAGCTCTAGCAGCGACCCTTTTTGTGCAAATATCATAATTTTTGCATATTCGTAATCTACGCATCAAGACGCATCCAATGATGTATAATATGCATACCTTTCACGCATATTATTCAAAGTGGCATTAAATTCCTAGGTGCAATGAATTTCAATAGAGGTATTTCGGTTAATTAGTGTCAGTGACCCTGTCAACACAGATATAAATCAAAGTTACGGGTGTTAAAGCTATGTTCACACTATTTACTGATAACTATTTCATGTGTCCAGTTATAACATATAAGAACACTATAGGTTGCATTGAACAGCGTAATGCTGTAATTTATGCATACGGAACCACATTTAAAGGTACATTTCCACTTAATTTTCCAACTTTTTTATTTCTCATCCGAATTATATGAAAATTGGTACGTATATGCATTATCGGATTGCGTATTCAGGGGAAATGTTAGATTTTGGTTCTGCGCATGCGCATCACCAACTTTCTTATTTCTTATCCGAATTTCATCTAAATCGGCATGTATGTGTATAATTAGATTCGAAATATCATGGATATATTGAATTTGTGTAGTGCGCATGCGCATCACCAACTTTCTTATTTCTTATCCGAATTTCTTCAAAACTGACATGTATGTGTATAATTAGATTCGAAATATCATGGATATATTGATTTTGTGGAGTGCGCATGCGCATCGCCAACTTCCTTATTTCTTATCCGAATTTCTTCAAAATTGACAAGTATGTGCATAATCAGATTCAAAATATCATGGATATATTGAATTTGTGTAGTGCGCATGCGCATCGTCAACTTTATTATTTCTTATTCGAATTTCTTCAAAATTGACATGTATGTGTATAATTAGATTCGAAATATCATGGATATATTGAATTTGTGTAATGCGCATGCGTATCGCAAACTTCCTTATTTCTTATCCGAATTTCTTCAAAATCTGGTGTCGCATGTGCTATAAGAGTATGAGTACAGGGCATGCACAAGAAATATTGCCGCACCGATCGTACCTTTGTGTCGTAACAAGCCCTGCATCAGTACTGTTATCTGAACAGTTCTAGTTTTTTATTTTTTTTCGTCGAGTGTTGGGCCTATTTTTTGGAAATGGTAACATATACGGAAAAACGGATTTCATGACGTTTTCTAACTCGTGACTGAGCAACATTAAGCGACATTAGCAACAAACATAAAATGGACTCCAGAGAACGTATTTATCAATCGATTTTGCTCGAATTACCTTCATCGTATTTCTTTTCACAAGGGACAAATAATGGAACTTGAAAAAATTCGATTATATGAAAATCGTTTGTCACTTTTTCTTGGCGTAATTAATCGAAGTATGATTTTTTGTTTGATTTTAAACGGATCAATTTGAAATTTCTATGATGTATACTGTCGGCAATTGCAAATAATTCTGCACAATCGAATTTTTTTCATCACTTCCGGTTTCAATGATATCATGTTTTTTCACTTCCGGTTGTGTGATTTCTAATAACACTGAGTTATGATAAAAATAAGGTATGCATAATGTTCATGCTCTTATAACAAACTGTTCAGATCAAAAAAATATTTACCGGAAGTTATAATATAGCCGCCATATTGGTTTTGGTCATTTTGCTAAAATTGCTATTTTGAATCCATTTGTTATCCAACTTTCACAATTTTGATGTTAAACGAAAGATTAAAACTCTCTCTATAACTTATGGGAAGCCGATTTTTGATTTTCGATTTTGCTTTTTTTGTATAACTGAATGTTTTTTTCCAAAGTTTAGAGGCTTGTATCATATGACCTTGACCTTGGATGACCTTCATATTGAACATGATAATACCTTGCGACCTTGACCTTCTGATGACCTTTTGACCTTTGGGGTCAGATCACTATAACCTATTTTATAGGGCTCCAAACATGGCTTTTTTAGCATATTGCCAGTGCTGTAGCACAAAACCTAACTGGAATAACACCCTAATATTTTTTGATTTTTAATGTACTCTTTAAAAAGTTTCAAATAATATCAGATTTGGCGATGTCAAAATTCAATTTAAGAAAATGTTGCGATTTTGATCAAACTTTAAAGGCTTCTATCTCGAGAATTAGACCTCAGATCATCTTAATATTTTCAGATCTCATAAAGATTTATGAGAGCTTTAACATGATGTATTCATTTTTCATGTCCAACACGTGCTTTCTGTTTTAGAGGTGTGACTTAAATGTGATTTTGCATCTTTAAAGCGTTTTTACGAGGGCCCTAATATAGATAGAGCAATATTTTTTTCGGATCCGTAATGCTGAGTTCCTCAGGTTTCCAAAAATATGCAACACTTCTATGTAACTTGCATATTTCCATATCCCATACTTTAACCTGGGGCATTAATAGGTATATCAGTTAATTGACTGTATAAACAGTGTCACTATTAATAGAGTCAGTAAGTTTGACATGTTAATTAAAGGGGCTCTAACTCAATTTTTGTTAGATATGAATTATATTCAGTTTACGCATTAAAGGGAGGTCTAGGATGGACTAAACCACGGCATGCTGAAAATTTAACTTACTGAAGCACCCTGTAGGCACGCCCATTGCTTAATTGACCCACTTTCTTATTTATGAACCGATTTTCTTCAAAATTTGCACATACTTTTATGTTCGATAAGTGATTTAAAGAAAAATACAAAATTTGTGATCTGCGCATGCGCAATGCTAACTTTTTTGTTTGTTATCCGATTTTTACGAAATTTGGTATGTACATGTATAATCGGATTCCAAATTTAGGAGAAATGTTAAATTTAGTTCTGCGCATGCGCAATATCAACTTAGAAATATCATGGACATTTTGAATTTGTTAAGTGCGCATGCGCGTCGCCAACTTTCTTATTTCTTATCCCAATTTCATGAAACTTGGTCTGCATACGTATAGACTGATTCGGGATTTCATGAAAATAGAGCATTTGTGCAGTGCACATGCGCATTGCCAACTTTATTTTTTCTTGTTGAAATATTTTTAAACGTGGTATGAATGTCTATAATCATAGTTTCAATTGCATTACCCCGTTGATCTCGCGCATTGAAATGTTAGTACAGTGCATGCGCAATCGAATATTGCCGCACCGTCGTAACTGTATGTCGTAACCCGCCCTGCACCAGTACTGTTAACTGTACAGTTCTATTTGCAGGGCGTACTTCGTACGCCCTGCTTTGTTTTCGTAATGATTATTTTTTTTTTTTTTTTTTTCGTCCACGGCCCGGCCTATTACTCGGAAATGGTAATATGTATGGAAAAACAGATTTCATGACGTTTTCTAACTCGCTTCCGAAAGACTAGTGAATGTAAAACGAAATTGATCTGAGCAACATAAAGCGACAAGAGCAACAAACATAAAATGGCCTCTAGAGACCGTATTTATCAACCGATTTTGCTCAAGTTACTTTCATCGTATTTCTTGTAACAAAGGACACATAATAGAACTTTAAAATATTCGATTAGATGAAAATCGTTTGTCACTTTTTCTTGCCGTAATTAATCGAAGTATGATTTTTTGTTTGATTTTTAACGGATCAATATGAATTTTCTATGATGTAGACCTACGGCAAGTGCAAATAATTCCCCACACTCAAAATTTTTGCATCACTTCCGGTTTTGATGATATCACTTCCGGTTACATCACTTCCGGTAAAACTTATTTATGATAAAATTAGGATATGCATAATCTTAATGTTATTATTACAAACTGTTATGACCAAAAAAATATTTACCGGAAGTTATAGTTTGGCCGCCATATTGGTTAGAGTCATTTTTCCAAAACTTTTATTCAGGATAATTTTGTATCTAGACATTTATGATTTTGATGTCAATCGGAGCATTAAAGATTTTTGGACAGTTTCTTGAGAGCCGAATTTCGATTTTCGATTTTAAATTTTTTGTATAACGTAGTGTTTTTTTTCCAAAGTTTAGATGCTTGTATCACATGACCTTGACCTTGGATGACCTTAATATAACACACACTGATACCTTGCGACCTTGACCTTCTGATGACCTTTTGACCTTTGGGGTCAGACAATTATAACCTATTTTATAGGGCTCCAAACATGGCTTTTTTAGCATATTGCCAGTGCTGTAGCGCAAAACCTAACTGGAATAACACCCTAATGTTTGCTGATTTTTAATGTACTCTTTAAAAAGTTTCAAATAATATAAGATTTGGCGATGTCAAAATTCAATTTAAGAAAATGTTGCGATTTTGATCAAACTTTAAAGGCTTCTATCTCGAGAACTTGACCTCAGATCATCTTGATATTTACAGATCTCATAAAGATTTATGAGAGCTTTAACATGATGTATTCATTTTTCATGTCCGATACGTGCTTTCTGTTTTAGAGGTGTGACTCAAAGGTGATTTTGCATCTTTAAAGCGTTTTTACGAGGGCCCTAATATAGATAAAGCAATATTTTTTTCGGATCTGTAATGCTGAGATCTTAAGGTTTCCAAAAATATGCAACACTTGCATATTTCTATATCCCATACTTTAACATGGGGCAATAATAGGTATGTCGGTTAATTGACTGTGATAAACAGTGTCACTGTTAATAGAGTCAGTAAGTTTGACATGTTAAAGTTAAAGGGGCTCTACCTCAATTTTTGTTAGATATGAAATATATTCAGTTTACGCATTAAAGGGAGGACTGGATGGACTAAACTACGGAATGCTGAAAATTTAAGTTTCTGAAGCACCCTGTAGGCACGCCCACTGCTTAATTGACCCACATTCTTATTTATGAACCGATTTTCTTCAAAATTTGCATATACCTTCATGTTCGAATAGTGATTTAAAGAAAAATACAAAATATGGGTTGTGCGCATGCGCGATGCTAACTTTTTTGTTTGTTATCCGATTTAAACGAAACTTGGTATGTACACGCATAATCGGATTCAAAACTTAGTAGAAATGTTAAAATTTAGTTCTGCGCATGCGCAATATCAACTTCCTTATTTCTTATCCAAATTTCTTCAAAATCGGTATGTATGTGTATAATTAGATTAGAAATATCATGGACATTTTGAATTTGTGAAGTGCGCATGCGCGTTGCTAACTTTCTTATTTCTTATCCGAATTTCATGAAACTTGGTATGCAAATGTATATGCCTATTCCAAATATGATGGAAATATTGAATTTGTGTTTTGCGCATGCGCATTGCTAATTTTCTTATTTCTGAATCAAATTTATTCAAAATTGGCTTGCATGTGTATAATAAGATTCGAAATATCATGGACATATCAAATTTATGTAGTGCGCATGCGCATCACCAACTTACTTATTTCTTATCAGAATTTATTCAAAATTAGCATGTTTGTGTATAATAAAATTTGAAATTTCATGGACATTATGAATTTGTGTAGTGAGCATGCGCAGTAACACCTTTCTTATTTCTCAACCGAATTGCATGAAACTTGGTATGGATATGTATAGACTGATTTGGGATTTCATGAAAATAGAGCATTTGTACAGAGCACATGCACATTGCCAACTTCATTTTTTCTTGTTGAAATATTTTTAAACGTGGTATGTATGTCTATAATCATAGTCTCATGCATTACCCTGTCGATCTCGCGCATTGAATTATGAGTACAGTGCATGCGCAATCGAATATTGCCGCACCGTCGTAACTGTATGTCGTAACCCGCCCTGCACCAGTACTGTTAACTGTACAGTTCTAGTTGCGCATATTTTTTCGTTTTCGTATTGATTATTTTTTTTTCGTCCAACCGTGCACCTATTTCTCAGTAATGGAACCATGTACAGAAAAACGGACCTCATGACGTTTTCTGACTTATGGCGAATTTTAATATGAATGTAAAACGAAATCAATCTGTGCAACATAAAGCGACATGAGCAACAAACATAAAATGGACTCTAAATAACGTATTTATCGACCGATTTTGCCCGAATTTTCTTCATCGTATTTCTCTTGCTAAAGGACAAACAATAGGACTTGAAAATATTCGATTATATGAAATTCGTTCGATACTTTTTCTTGCCGTAATTTATCGATATATGATCTTTTAGTTGATTTTCAACAGATCACTTTGAAATTTCTATGATGTAGACCGCCGGCAAGTGCAAATAATTCTGCAAACTCAAACTTTTTACATCACTTCCGGTTTTAATGATATCACTTCCGGTTGCTTCACTTCCGGTGAAACTGAGTTATGATGAAAACAAGGTATGCATAATGTTAGTGTTATTATTACACACTAATATAATCCAAAAAATATTTACCGGAAGTTATAATTTGGCCGCCATATTGGTTTGGGTCATTTTGCGAAAATTCCTATTCTGAATCCATTTGTTATCCGACTTTTACAAATTTGATGTCAAACGAAGCATTTATAGTTTCTCTACAATTGACGGGAAGCCAAATTTCGATTTTCGATTTTGCCTTCTGAATATAACGAAATGTTTATTTTACAAAGTTTAGAGGCTTGTATCACATGACCTTGACCTTTGATGACCTCCATATTTCACACCATGATACCCTTTGATCTTGACCTTCTGATGACCTTTTGACCTTTGGGGTCAGACCACTTAAACCTATTTTATAGTGCTCTAAACGTGGCTTATTTTGAATATTGCCAGTGCTGTAACGCAAAACCTAATTGGAATAACACCCCAATGTTTGCTGATCTTAAGTGTACTCTTTAAAGGGTTTCAAATAATATCAGATTTGGCGATGTCAGAATTCAATTTAACAAAATGTTGCGATTTTGTTGAAACTTTGAAGGCTTCTATCTCAAAAACTTGACCTCAGATCAAGTTGATATTTACAGATCTTAAAACTATTTATGAGGGCTTTCACATGATGTATTCATTTTTCATGTCCGACACGTGCTTTCTGTTTTAGAGGTGTGACTCAAAGGTGATTTTGCACCTTTAAAGCGTTTTTACGAGGGCCCTAATTTAGATATAGCAATACTTTTTGCGGATTCGTAATGCTCAGATCCGGAGGTTTCCAAAAATATGCAACACTTATATGTTACTTGCATATTAAAAAAATAGCATTCTCCTATATTATACTATATAGAGAATAATAGGTATGTCGGTTAATTGACTGTAATAAACATGTCACTTTTAATAGAGTCACTGAGTTTGACATGGTCAAGTTAAAGGCTCTCTACCTCGGTTTTTGTTAGATATGTATTATATCCAGTCTACGCAGTTCAGGGAGGTCTAGGAAATTTGGTATGTACATGTATAATCAGATTCAGAATCCAGGGAAAATGTTAAATTTCAGTACTGCGCATGCGCATTATCAACTTTCTTATTTCTTATCCAATTTTTTTCAAAATTGACATGTGTGTGTATAATCAGATTCGAAATATCGTGGACATATTGAATTTGTGTAGTGCGCTTGCGCGTAGCCAACTTTTTTTATTTCTTATCCGAATTTCATGAAATTTAGTATGCATATGTATATTCCGATTCGAAATATAATGGAGATATTGAACTTGTGTTATGCGCATGTGCATTACTAACTTTCTTATTTCTGAACCGAGTTCATTCAAAATTGGTATGCATGTGCATAATAAGATTAGAAATATCATGGAGACATTGAATTTGTGTTGTGCGCATGCGCATTGCTAACTTTCTTATTTTTGAACAGAATTCATTCACAATTGGCATGTATGTATATAATTAGAGTCGTAAATTCATGAACATATTGAATTTGTGTATTGCACATTCGAATTGCCAACTTTTTATTTCTCAACTGAATTGCATGAAATTTGGTATGCATACGTATAAACCAATTCGAGATTTCATGGAAATAGAGAATTTGTGCAGAGTGAATGCGAATCGAAATATTGCCGCACCCTCGTACCTATATGTCGTAACCCGCCCTGCACCAGTACTGTTAAGTGTACAGTTCTAGTTGCAGGGCGTACTTTGTACGCCCTGCTTTGTTTTCGTATTGATTATTTTTTTTTTTTTTTTTTTCGTCCACGGCCCGGCCTATTACTCGGAAATGGTAATATGTATGGAAAAACAGATTTCATGACGTTTTCTAACTCGCTTCCGAAAAACTAGTGAATGTAAAACGAAATTGATCTGAGCAACATAAAGCGACAAGAGCAACAAACATAAAATGGCCTCTAGAGACCGTATTTATCAACCGATTTTGCTCAAATTACTTTCATCGTATTTCTTGTAACAAAGGACACATAATAGAACTTTAAAATATTCGATTACATGAAAATCGTTAGTCACTTTTTCTTGCCGTAATTAATCGAAGTATGATTTTTTGTTTGATTTTTAACGGATCAATATGAAACTTCTATGATGTAGACCTACGGCAAGTGCAAATAATTCCCCACACTCAAAATTTTTGCATCACTTCCGGTTTTGATGATATCACTTCCGGTTACATCACTTCCGGTAAAACTTATTTATGATAAAATTAGGATATGCATAATCTTAACGTTATTATTACAAACTGTTATGACCAAAAAAATATTTACCGGAAGTTATAGTTTGGCCGCCATATTGGTTAGAGTCATTTTTCCAAAAAATTTATTTAGAAGAATTTTTTATCTAGACATTTATGATTTTGATGTCAATCGGAGCATTAAAGATTTTTGGACAGTTTCTTGAGAGCCGAATTTCGATTTTCGATTTTAACTTTTCTGTATAACGTAATGTTTTTTTCCAAAGTTTAGAGGCTTTTATCACATGACCTTGACCTTGGATGACCTTGATATGACACACAATGATACCTTGCGACCTTGACCTTCTGATGACCTTTTGACCTTTGGGGTCAGACAATTATAACCTATTTTATAGGGCTCCAAACATGGCTTTTTTAGCATATTGCCAGTGCTGTAGCGCAAAACCTAACTGGAATAACACCCTAATGTTTGCTGATTTTTAATGTACTCTTTAAAGGGTTTCAAATGATATCAGATTTGGCGATGTCAGAATTCAATTTAACAAAATGTTGCGATTTTGTTGAAACTTTAAAGGTGTCTATCTTAAAAACGTGACCTTAGATCAAGTTGATAATTACAGATTTTATAACTATTTAGGAGGACTTTAACATGGTGTATTCATTTTTTACCTCTGACACTTGCTTGCTGTTTTAGGGGTGCGACTCAAGGGTGTATTTGTATTTTTAAATCGTGTTCACGAGGGCCCTAATATAGATAAAGCAATAATTTTTGCGGATCCGTAATGCTGACATCCTGAGGTTTCCAAAAATATGCAACACTTCTATGTTACTTGCATATTTCACTCTCTCATACTTTAACATGGGGCAATAATAGGTAAGTCGATTAATTGACTGTTTATAAAATGCCACAATTAATAAATTTCTTGGATTGACATGTTAAAGTTAAAGGGGCTCTACCTCGATTATTGTAAGATTATGTATTTTACCAGTTTAAGCATTAAAGGGTGGTCTGGTGTGGACTAAAACTAGGTCATGCTGTAGATATAGCTTACTGAAGCACCCTGTAGCCACGCCCGCTGCTTAATTGACCCACTTTCTTATTTATGAATCGATTTTCTTCAAACTTTGCATACACCTTCATGTTGGAATAGTGATTTGGAGGAAAATTCATAATTTCTGTTGTGCGCATGCGCGATGTTAACTTTCTTGATTGTTATCCGATTTTTACGAAATTTGGTATGTACATGTAAAATCAGATTGAGAATCTGGGGGAAATGTTAAATTTGAGTATTGCGCATGCGCATTATCAACTTTCTTATTATTTATCCAATTTTGTTCAAAATTGACATGTATGTGTATAATCAGATTTGAAATATCATAGACATATTAAATTTGTGTAATGCGCATGCGCGACGCCAACTTTCTTATTTCTTATTCGAATTTCACAAAACTTAGTATGTATATGTATATTACGATTCGAAATATCATGGAGATATTGAATTTGTGTTTTGCGCATGCGCATTGCTAACTTTCTTATTTCTAAACCGAATTCATTCAAAATTGGCATGCGTGTGTTTAATAAGATTCGAAATATCATGGACATAATGAATTTGTGTAGTGAGCATGCGCACTAAGAACTTTCTTATTTCTCAACCTAATTGCATGAAGTATGCATACGTATAGACTGATGCGGTATTTCATGGAATTAATAGAGAATTTGTACAGTGCATATGCTCATTGCCAACTTGATTATTTCTTGTTGAAATATTTTTAAATTTGATATGAATATCTGCAATCATAGTCTCAATCACCCTGTTGAAGTTTAATTTTCGCGCATTAAATTATTAGTACAGTGCATGCGCAATCGAATATTGCCGCACCGTCGTACCTGTATGTCGTAACCCGCCCTGCACCAGTACTGTTAACTGTACAGTTCTAGTTGCAGGGCGTACTTCGTACTTCGTACGCCCTGCTTTGTTTTCGTATTGATTATTTTTTTTTTTTCGTCCAACCGTGCACCTATTTCTCAGTAATGGAACCATGTACAGAAAAACGGACCTCATGACGTTTTCTGACTTATGGCGAATTTTAATATGAATGTAAAACGAAATTAATCTGTGCAACATAAAGCGACATGAGCAACAAACATAAAATGGACTCTAAATAACGTATTTATCAACCGATTTGCCCGAATTTTCTTCATCGTATTTCTCTTGCTAAAGGACAAACAATTGGACTTGAAAATATTCGATTATATGAAATTCGTTCGATACTTTTTCTTGCCGTAATTTATCGAAATATGATATTTTAGTTGATTTTCAACGGATCACTTTGAAATTTCTATGATGTAGACCGCCGGCAAGTGCAAATAATTCTGCACACTCAAACTTTTTACATCACTTCCGGTTTTAATGATATTACTTCCGGTTGCTTCACTTCTGGTGAAACTGAGTTATGATGAAAACAAGGTATGCATAATGTTAGTGTTATTATTACACACTAATATAATCCAAAAAATATTTATCAGAAGTTATAATTTGGCCGCCATATTGGTTTGGGTCATTTTGCGAAAATTCCTATTCTGAATCCATTTGTTATCCGACTTTTACAAATTTGATGTCAAACGAAGCATTTATAGTTTCTCTACAATTGACGGGAAGCCGAATTTCAATTTTCGATTTTGCCTTCTGTATATAACGAAATGTTTATTTTACAAAGTTTAGAGGCTTGTATCACATGACCTTGACCTTTGATGACCTCCATATTTCACACCATGATACCCTTTGATCTTGACCTTCTGATGACCTTTTGACCTTTGGGGTCAGACCACTTAAACCTATTTTATAGTGCTCTAAACGTGGCTTATTTTGAATATTGCCAGTGCTGTAACGCAAAACCTAATTGGAATAACACCCCAATGTTTGCTGATCTAAAGTGTACTCTTTAAAGGGTTTCAAATAATATCAGATTTGGCGATGTCAGAATTCAATTTAACAAAATGTTGCGATTTTGTTGAAACTTTGAAGGCTTCTATCTCAAAAACTTGACCTCAGATCAAGTTGATATTTACAGATCTTAAAACTATTTATGAGGGCTTTAACATGATAATGTATCATTTTTCATGTCCGACACGTGCTTTCTGTTTTATAGGTGTGACTCAAAGGTGATTTTGCACCTTTAAAGCGTTTTTACGAGGGCCCTAATTTAGATATAGCAATACTTTTTGCGGTTTCGTAATGCTCAGATCCTGAAGTTTCCAAAAATATGCAACACTTATATGTTACTTGCATATTAAAAAAAGAGCATTTTCCTATATTATACTATAATATAGAGAATAATAGGTATGTCGGTTAACTGACTGTAATAAACATGTCACTTTTGATGGAGTCACTGAGTTTGACATGGTCAAGTTAAAGGCTCTATACCTCAGTTTTTGTTAAATATGTATTATAACCAGTTTACGCAGTTTAGGGAGGTTTAGGATGGACTAAACTACGTCATGCTGAAAATTTAACTTACTGAAGCACCCTGTAGCCACACCCACTGCTTAATTAACCCACTTTCTTATTTATGAACCGATTAATTGTGAATGCGAATCGAAATATTGCCGCACCCTCGTACCTGTATGTCGTAACCCGCCCTGCACCAGTACTGTTAACTGTACAGTTCTAGTTTGTTTTTTTTTTCGTCCACGGCCCGGCCTATTACTCGGAAATGGTAATATGTATGGAAAAACAGATTTCATGACGTTTTCTAACTCGCTTCCGAAAAACTAGTGAATGTAAAACGAAATTGATCTGAGCAACATAAAGCGACAAGAGCAACAAACATAACATGGCCTCTAGAGACCGTATTTATCAACCGATTTTGCTCAAATTACTTTCATCGTATTTCTTGTAACAAAGGACACATAATAGAATTTTAAAATATTCGATTACATGAAAATCGTTCGTCACTTTTTCTTGCCGTAATTAATCGAAGTATGATTTTTTGTTTGATTTTTAACGGATCAATATGAAACTTCTATGATGTAGACCTATGGCAAGTGCAAATAAATCCCCACACTCAAAATTTTTACATCACTTCCGGTTTTGATGATATCACTTCCGGTTACATCACTTCCGGCAAAACTTATTTATGATAAAATTAGGATATACATAATCTTAATGTTATTATTACAAACTGTTATGACCCAAAAAATATTTGCCGGAAGTTATAGTTTGGCCGCCATTTTGGTTAGAGTCATTTTTCCAAAATTTTTATTCAGAATAATTTTGTAAGTAGACATTCATGATTTTGATGTCAATCGGAGCATTAAAGATTTTTGGACAGTTCCTTGGGAACCGAATTTCGATTTTTCGATTTTAACTTCTTTGTATAACGGAATGTTTTTTTCCAAAGTTTAGATGCTTGTATCACATGACCTTGACCTTGGATGACCTTAATATGACACACAATGATACCTTGGGACCTTGACCTTCTGATGACCTTTTGACCTTTGGGGTCAGACCACTTAAACTTATTTTATAGGGCTCCAAACATGGCTTTTTTAGCATATTGCCAGGGCTGTAGCACAAAACCTAACTGGAATAACACCTTAATGTTTGCTGATTTTTAATGTACTCTTTAAAAGGTTTCAAATAATATCAGACTTGGCGATGTCAAAATTCAATTTAAGAAAATGTTGCGATTTTGATCAAACTTTAAAGGCTTCTATCTCGAGAATTTGTCCTCAGATGATCTTGATATTTACAGATCTCATAAAGATTTATGAGAGCTTTAACATGATGTATTCATTTTTCATGTCCGACACGTGCTTTCTGTTTTAGAGGTGTGACTCAAAGGTGATTTTGCATCTTTAAAGCGTTTTTACGAGGGCCCTAATATAGATAAGGCAATATTTTTTTCGGATCCGTAATGCTGAGTTCCTCAGGTTTCCAAAAATATGCAACACTTCTATGTAACTTACATATTTCCATATCCCATACTTTAACCTGGGGCAATAATAGGTATGTCAGTTAATTGACTGTATAAACACTGTCACTATTAATAGAGTCAGTAAGTTTGACATGTTAAAGTTAAAGGGGCTCTACCTCGATTTTTGTTAGATATGAATTATATTCAGTTTACGCATTAAAGGGAGGCCTAGGATGGACTAAACTACGGCATGCTGAAAATTTAACTTACTGAAGCACCCTGTAGGCACGCCCACTGCTTAATTGACCCACTTTCTTATTTATGATCCGATTTTCTTCAAAATTTGCACATACCTTTATGTTCGAATAGTGATTTAAAGAAAAATACAAAATTTGTGATGTGCGCATGCGCAATGCTAACTTTTTTGTTTGTTATCCGATTTTTACGAAATTTGGTATGTACATGTATAATCGGATTCAAAACTTAGGGGAAATGTTAAATTTAGTTCTGCGCATGCGCAATATCAACTTCCTTATTTCTTATCCAAATTACTTCAAAATCGGTATGTATGTGTATAATTAGATTAGAAATATAATGGAAATTTTGAATTTGTGAAGTGCGCATGCGCGTCGCCAACTTTCTTATTTCTTATCCGAATTTCATGAAACTTGGTATGCATAAGTATATTCCGATTCGAAATATGATGGAGATATTGAATTTGTTATGCGCATGCGCATCGCCAACTTACTTATTTCTTATCAGAATTTCTTCAAAATTAGCATGTATGTGTATAATCAGATTTGAAAGTTCATGGACATAATGAATTTGTGTAGTGAGCATGTGCAGTAACAACTTTCTTATTTCTCAACCGAATTGCATGAAACTTGGTATGGATATGTATAGACTGATTTGGGATTTCATGGAAATAGAGCATTTGTGCAGTGCACATGCGCATTGCCAACTTATTTTTTCTTGTTGAAATATTTTTAAACGTCTATAATCATAGTCTCAATTGCATTACCCTGTTGATCTCGCGCATTGAATTGTCAGTACAGTGCATGCGCAATCGAATATTGCCGCACCGTCGTAACTGTATGTCGTAACCCGCCCTGCACCAGTACTGTTAACTGTACAGTTCTAGTTTTTTTGTTTTTTTTTGTCTACTTCTGGTCACGCTAATTCGGTATGAAGGGAGCATGCCACACATTATCTCACATGTTTTCCTACAATAACTAACTGCTTGGTGTTGCTTAAATGTAAAATGGCGTTTTTTTGCCTAACCGGAAGTGACATATGACAGAAAAACCCATTTTATGTTTTTTACCTTTTTTACCTCTGTTTTTGAACCGATTTTGATAAAACTTTTTTTGTTTGTTTCATTATTCTAATGTCTACATAATAGCTTTCAACATAAATGCACTTTCAGACATTCTCTGCTGACTTTTTGGAGCACTTTTTTAACCGTTTTTTTAACTTTTGCAATTTTATTTCGATCTATTTGAAAACTTACAGGTGTATAAACATTTTGATTTCTAACTAAATGGTATTTTCAAAATTTGTATATCACTTCCGGTGTTGACGTCATTCGCTTGTAAAGTTGAAATTTCAATTTCCGGAATAATTAAGATATTCAAAAAAATCTTTTTGCGATGTGCTAGAAATAACCATTGACTAAATATGAAATGAAAAAATCTGACCCAGATATTTCATATCAGTCGCCATCTTGAAATGACTGATTTTTCTTTAAATCGAAATTCAGAATCAGGGAATTATTCGATTTGAATAAAAATGATGTCTATGGAATCTACAGTCAATTGCTAACAAAACATGGGAAGCCGATTTTTGATTTTTGATTCAGAATTTTTTTTATTTCCGGTTTAGAATTTTCGGAAATAGTCAAAACTTTTTAGGCTCATATCTGGTGACCTTGACCTTGAGTGACCTTGAGACTTAAACAAAAGTTGTTACCCTTGACGAGATTTATCCAATGGCATGAACATTTAAGATGCCCAATGTTTACTTCCGGTTTTATGGCCGTCAGAAAATTGCATTTTTTAACTTTAAACAGCTCTGTCACGTGACCTAATTTACATACGTCATCAATTTTGTTTCGGTGTTACTATGCTTGATCTACTCTATCCAATGATATATGACACAATGTATTTGAATCATAATTCCGCGTTCTAGAATTTGAAAATATTCTGCCAAATTCCATTGTAACTGTTCGTGTTTCGTTTGTCTGTCTGCTGGTATTCCCGCGTCCCTTTTAGTTAACCTGCTTGTATTCTGATAGCTGTGCGCCCCTTTTATTTGGTATGACTGCTTGTAGTTCTGCACCTCTTTTATTTAGTCTGTCTGCTGGTATTTCTGATTCCATTTTATCTGCCTTTATATACACCCACATGAAAATATGGACGTATATTGCCGTCACCCCAGTCCATCCGTCGGTCCGTTCGTCCTTCAACAATTTCTTGTACACGCAATAGCGACTAGAGTTTTTATCCGATTTGAATGAATCTTGGTATGTATAATTATCATGATACTATCTCGGATCATTCATAATTGGAGCTATTCCAGTCGTCGGTTTATGAGTTATTGCCTTTGACTTAGTGAAAACGTTAAAATTAACTTGTGTATGTGATAAAAGCTAGAGTTTTTATTCGATTTGAATGAAGCTTGGTATGTGTATTTATCTTGATGAATTCCATTGTTAATGTGAGTGCTTTTTTTCAAAATTCTTTTTAAAACAATTCTGTCACGTGACCTAATTTACATATTATTTATATGACACTATGTATTTGAATCATAATTCCGCGTTTAAGAATTTGAAAGTAATATGCCGAATTCTATTGTAACTGTACGTGTTTCGTTTGTCTGTCTGCTGGTATTCCTGCATCCCTTTTAGTTAACCCTGCCTGTATACTGGTAGCCGTGCGCCCCTTTTAGTTGGTCTGACTGCTTGTAGTTCTGCACCCTTATATTTAGTCTGTCTGCTGGTATTTCTGAATTCATTTTATCTGCCTTTTTATACACCCCCATGGAAATATGGACGTATATTGCCGTCACCCCTGTCTGTCCGTCAGTCCATCCGTCAACAATTTCTTGTACACGCGATACAGACTAGAGTTTTTGTCCGATTTGAATGAAGCTTGATATATGTATTTATCTTGAAATAAACATTGACTAAATATGAAATGAAAAAATCTGACCCAGATATCAGTAACTAGTAGACCACCATCTTGAAATGACCAACTTTTCTTTAAATCGATATAAGTGATCAGGATATCATCCGATTTACATAATGTTGATGTCTATGGCATCTTCAATATATTACTAACAAAATGGTGACAGCCGATTTCCTAATTTCGATTAAAAGTTTTGTCTATTTCCAGTTAAAGAAATTCAGCAATAGCAAATACTTTCAAAGCTCAAAACTCGTGACCTTGGCGTTTGATGACCTTTTGATCTGAACCAAAGCTATTGCCCTCGATAAAATCTATCAAATGATGTTTTACTTTGTGTTTTCCGATGTTTACTTCTGGTTTAATAGCCGATTGAAAATTGAGATTTTTAACTATAAACAGCTCTATAGGTCACATGACCTAATTTATATGCAGGACTAACATGCAACCGTTCAAGGATGTTTAAATTGCGCACTGCTCAGTATCGTTATCACGGTTCTAGTTTTTAAATTATTTTTCCGTTTTGAATTTCAATGAAAATATTATTTTAATTCCGTATTCCAAAATTCGATATATAAAAACACAGAAAGAAAAGATTTGAAATTACCGTTGATCAAAATGCGATACCAATAGATCGATGTTTAAAAACAAAGCTTTATCATTGGCCAATCCAAGATGGCGACTGATTTAAACATCCAGATCAGATTTTATCAATGCAGAGTTTTTGTATAACCATTCCAAATAAATTGTAAAAATATTTTTTCAGATATCTTGAATGACGTCAAAACCGGAAGTGATAACGAAAGTTTGAAATCAAATTTTTGGTTGTCATCAAAATGTCTATCTATCTGTATGTTTTCAATTTGATTGAAATAAATTTAACAAAACACACGCACAGTTACAATGCAACTTGGCTAAAATTTTCAAATTCTAAAACGCGGAATTATGATTCAATTACATTGTGTCATATATCATTTGAAAGAGTAGATTGAGCATAGTAAAACTGACAAAGAATTTTTGACGCATGTGAATTAGGTCACGTGACAAAGCTGTTTAAAGTTGAAAATTGCAATTTTCAGAAGGCCATAAAACCGGAAGTAAACATTTGGCATCTAAAATGATTATGTCATTGGATAGATTTGGTCAAGGATAACAACTTTTATTCAGGTCATAAGGTCACTCAAGGTCAAGGTCAAGGAAGTGATATAAAATTTTTGAAAAGATCATTTTGTTTGTCAACAAAATGTCTATGCATATGTAAGTTTTCATATTGATCAAAATAAAATTGCAAAAGTTGAAAAAATTGTCAAAAAAGTGCTCCAAAAAGTCAGCGACAAAGTTTTAAAAATGCATGTTTTTAAAACCCCAATTTGAAGACAATCGATTAATAAAATAAATAAAAAAAATTTCATCAAAATCGGTTGAAAATCAGAGGTGAAAATGGTAAAAACATTAAATTGGGCTTATTTCCTGTTGGACGAAAATGCATCATTTTATATGCACCTAATACCGTGCAGTTAGGCATAGTGAAAAATTATCTGAGATAATATGTGGCATGTGTCCTTTATACTGAAATAGCGTGACCAGAAGTAGACAACATACATTTTAAAAACAAAGCAGTGCATTTGCTAGAACGCACTGCAAAAAACTAGAACTGTGAAGACGGTACCGAGCAGTGCGCAACCCACCTGGTACATGGATGAAATGTCACATTTTCAACCAATGATAAGAGTTTTACAGATAAAAGCGCACTTGTCAAAATACTCACTCAATTTCATATGTGTGTCAGTAGAAAGTTCACTGCAAGATATGTTTGCAGGGAAAATAAAAGGGATGCAGAACTACAAGAAGGCAGACTTTAAAAAAACACAAGCAATTACAATTGAAATACATTTCGCTCCTAGAAATTTCAACCAAAAAAGGTAACTAGTTTTGATTGAAAATTGTCCTCTGTAAAAGCAAATTTGGAAGACATAAATTGTGTTCCTCTGTTATATTTTCATCAAAGCAAAGACATTCTAAGACATAAAATACTAATTTGAAGCTTTTATTCCTGTTCTCAAAAAAAAAATATGACAAAAATTCAAAATACTTTAAAATTTGCACAGACAGTAGCCTCTATCGTGTACACAAGTTAATTTTAACGTTTTTTCACTAACAATAACTCTTAACCCGACGACTGGAATCGGGCCATTTTCGAACTTATCCGAGATATTATCAGTAGTTATAGTAGTTATAGATTTGAAGCGAGTTTCCCCCATTCCATTTTTCATTTCATGGGGAAAAAACTCGCTTTAAATCTAAAACTACATGAGGAAAAAATGCAACCAAATTGAGCGTACCCAAAACAAAACCCCTACATTTCATAAAACACCCTACATTTTTCATAGAATTCTTACGACAAACACCTTCAATAAATTTCCTACATTCCATCAAAAAAAAACATATTAAAAATAGGATGAGTTTAATTTTAAAACATGAACAATACAGATTCGAAGATTATTCAGACGACGGTATCTTTTCATCTATATTTTCTCTAGGTTCAAAAATAATTCCAAAAGTAGCTGGCTTTGTTTCAAACAACAAATCCCTAATTTCCTCCGGAGCTCAAGCAGTTGGGTCTGTGGCAAAAGCAGGAATTAGAATAAACGACGCCGTGAAAAAATCCGACGAACTGAAAGAATTACAGCAAATAAGAGAACTACGAAACAAGAGAATAGAACAGCAGGTAAAAGAGGGAAAAGGGTTTAAAGTTATAGGATAAAAATGATAGTCGCTCACGCTCCAAAAACCTATTTTGGTTCCGATATTCAAAAATCATTAGGATATCTTCCTGGATTTCCATGGGCCAAATACTCTGGCGAGAAACATCTTCCAGGTCATAATTACACCGGTCCAGGTACTAGATCTGCGATTAGAGGAAAACGATAAACTCAAACCAGGGGAAGAACCAGTCAATAGAGTTGACGCTGCTGCGCTTAAACACGACATACTTTACAGAAACAAAGACATAAACTTCAGACACGAAGCAGACAAACAAATGATAATCGAACTCGAAAATATTCCAAATCCAACATTCAAAGAGAGAATGCAAAGAGCGCTAATCATTAAACTGTTAAAAGCAAAGATGAAATTGGGTATGGGATTGGCGGATGAATTCATAAAGAATTTAGAAAAAACAAACATTATTTAAAAGTTAAAGTATTTGATAAAGATGAAATATGGTCAGCAGATTTAATTAATATGCCAGTTGAAAGGGGATATAAATATTGTTTAACAGTTATTGATTTATATACACGTTATGCTTGGGTTATTCCTCTCAAAAACAAAACTGGAATATCAGTCAAACACGCATTTGAAACCATAATGAAACAATCTGACAGACGGCCCCAAAAGTTATGGGTAGATAAAGGGAGCGAATTTTATAACAAAAATATGAAATCTGTGGGGTTTGAAATTTACAGTACTCACAACGAAGGTAAGGCTGTAGTTATTGAAAGATTCAACAGGACTGTAAAAAATAAACTATTCAAAAAGTTCACGGAATTAAAATCTCAAAAATGGCTAAAAATATTACCAGAGGTCGTAGACGAATACAATAACAAAATACATTCATCTATAGGAGTGTCACCAGCACAAGCCTCAAAAAATCCAAATATTATAAGATCAATTAACGCGCAACATAACTACGAAAATGAGATAAACAATTTAAATATTAAACCCAAATTTAAAGTCGGAGATCGAGTTCGTATTTATAAATATAAAAGTAAATTCGAAAAAGGATATGTTGGTTATTGGACAAACGAAATATTTATCGTAGATAAAGTAAATAGCACATCCCCTCCAACATATGAATTAATCGATCAAGACAAAGAACAAATTATAGGTAGGTTTTATCAAAATGAACTTCAAAAAACTGACTTTTAAAAATGAATGAATTTCTCGATAAATATGGAACCGATACAACCACAAACTTCCAACTTATAAGATGGGCGAATGAGTTAAACATATCACCGTTTTATTATTGTATGAGAGATGAAATAAATAATCTCAAAAGTAAGAAAGGTAAATTCTATGCTATAACAAATATACACACTTCCGATCAAAAAGGCGTTCATCATTCTGCTTTGTACAAAGACTCTAACTTTTATTTTTTCGACTCTTTTGGATTAGATCCCACTGAAGAGATAATGAATATAACTAATCAACCAATTAAATCTTCTACATTTCAAATACAAAAGCCGGGTCAAAAGTTTTGTGGACAACTTTCACTTTGGGTTTTATATCAGTTGAGTTTAGGAAAACAGTTCGAAGAAATTGTAATAAATTTAACTCAATAAAAATGGCAAATAAATTTGGTTTAGGCGCTTTACCTTTAGATACTAAAAAACCAAACACTACATTTTCAATCAATAAAATCAAACCATATTTTGTGGATCAAATCGGAGACATTCTTCAGGGTGATATTGATATGAATAATTTTGGTATAACTAATTTAAAATCTCCGGAAAACGATAATGATGCTGTTCATAAGAAATATTTAATGGATCAAATAAATTTAATTGAAGTAGATAAAAACCATTTAAAAGATCGAATAGCTGATGTGAAAAGATTCTTCAAACGACAAATAAATAATAAAGATTTTATAAATGAATCTAAATTGAAAGAATTAGATTATATTGATGATGGTAAATTACAAAAAGAAGTAACAAGTTTAAAAAGTTTTATTCAACAACAATTAGTCAATACAGTAGATAAAACTCAATTACAAAATTTAAGGTCATTAATATCTAAATTAGATGACAAGATTACAAAGCAAAAAGTAGATCTTAAACAACTAATATCCAATATTAATCCAGGCATAAGTGAAGACAAATTAACCGCATTAGAAAGTAAACTTAGTGATGATAGCGAAATACAAAAACAAATAGAATCTATTCAACAAAAATTAATAAATGTAGTAGATAAAAATCAATTACAAAATTTAAGGTCATCAATATCTAATTTAGATGATAAACTATCAAAACAAAAAGTAGATTTTAAAAAACTAATATCCAACATTAATCCAGGCATAAGTAAAGATAAATTACAACAAGAATTAACTGCTCTGGAAACTAAATTTAAAACTGAATTACAAAACGAACTAAAAACTATTGATGATAGTGAAATTAAAACTTATATTCAACAACAGATAGAAAATATTGATGATAGTGAAATTAAAACTTATATTCAACAACAAATACAAAATATTGATTATAGTGAGATTCAACAACGGATAACTACTATTAATAATGAAGTTTTAAAACAGGAAACAAATATAACCACATTACAAAATAATCTCAATGAACTAGAATATATTAAACCCTATTATATCTTTCTTCCATTTTCTAAAGACTATAAAGATTATTCGGTGGAAGAAATCACTGGAGAATTCATTTATAATTATAAATATGGGTTTAAAGTAAATATTAAAAAAGATATAGATACTCATGGAAGCTTATTTGATACTGTGACTTATTTTGAGGGGAATACTATAATTGACATATTTTTTCCTATGAAGGTAAAAGTCGATTTACCAATTTATTATCAATTAACTGATTATAACTCTATTGTATCTGTTCACTTTATCAAAAATGGTAACATCGTAGATACTAAAGAATTTAATCCTTGGAAGGAAAATTTTAATATTTCGTCAAATCAGTTGTATATAGATAACCTTAGAATCTCAATCGAGGCGGATGATAAAAGAGTACCTTATGAGGTGGATGATAAAAGAGAACCTTATGAGGTGGGTGATAACCCTTATGAGGCGGATGATAAAAGATTACCTTATAAATTTGAGTTATTTGATATGATATTGGAAACGGAAACTCCACCATCAGTAAGCATAGTTAGAAATCAAGAACCACAAAAAGAAGAAAGCAAACAGAATTATGATTTTTTACGAACAACAGACTTTGAATATGTGAAACTATATTTTGTTCATAATGATCTTTACTTCTCTGTTGATGTTAATAAAAATCAACAATTTAAACATTTTCCAATAGCATTAACAGAAAATATAGGTGGATCATATTTTTTCATAGAAATCTCTATTGAAAAAAAAACAAATTTTTTTGTTTATCGGGATAAGAAGAACAAGGAGTCAAAACAAGAAGCATTCTTAGTACAGATACATGTCACTATTGCACAAAACCCTAAGGATGTACGTAGAGCATTATCGGAAGTTCACTTAATTTAACGTTTAAAAATGGAACAAGAAAGTAGACAAAAATACCTGATAGACAAACAAAACGAACTAAAAGTAAAACTAGAACAATATAATAAATGTAAGAAAAGATGGAGTAGAATTGATTCTGCTTTCAAAGCACTAAGTGTAGTTTTAACAGTAGGAACAACAATTGCAACGGCAGTAACTGGCGGATTGATGGTGCCAATACTTATTCCAACTGTATTAGCCGCAATTACTGCTATTCAAACCTCATCTTGTGGATTGATTGCTATGGGTTTTACATCCAAACAGAAATCTTATTTTAAAAAGAAAACAGATATCTTAAATACATATCTTAATAAGTTGTATATTTTCTTCGAAAGATCAAGAGAAGATAAGATCATTAGCGTTGAAGAGTTGGAAGAATTTAATGAAATTTTGGATAAATTTAATATACAAATATCAGCAATAAAAGATAATAAAAAGAACTCCAAAAATTAAGTAATTAAAAAAAACATATAAAAAATATGAATAACATTGAAATTATAGACGATGAAACATTCATAGAAAACGTACTATTTACCGATCTTATCAGGGCTATTACTCATAAATTTTCAACATTTAAGGGTCAAATTGAAATAGATGGTAGGATAATCGAGAATGGAAATCACAAACAATTCATGAAACTTCTTGGTTTCAATTCCAAAACTTTTAAGACCATTTTGTCTAATATGGATGCAAAATCTGACTGCTCGGATTGGTATTTTACAGGGAAAATAATTTTACGTAGAGACAATTTTAAGGAAATAAGAAGATCAAACGCTGGTAGAGGAACTGAACTACTTAAAAAGATAAATGAATATAAAGGTAGAAATTGTTATATACCAACAGATGGTAACTGTTTTATCAAATGCGTAAATCATGTTTTGAAAAAAGATTTAACAAATAAATTTCAAACATTCATTAATACATTTCCAAAAGCGAATAGAAAAGGAGTAATGACAGCTGCTAGAATTAATAAATTCAATGAGAAATGTAATACTTCATTTCAAATTTACACTCCCGAAAATAGAAATGTACGCCCCGCCCTCACAGATGTAAACAAGGACAAGGCATTAGATTGGGTTTTATATTTACATAACTCACATTTCTGTCTTATAAGAAGAAATAAAAAAAGTTTAGGGATTAAAGAAATAGAAGATAATTATGAACATGTATGGAAAACATGTAGAGATAATAATGCTGTAAAAGAAGTATCACCTTTGAAACTAAACGTATTTTCAAATATGAGTGATGATACTTTATTCGCTTGGGACTGTGAAACGTATTCAGATAGTGAAACGCGTAAAGCAATTCCTTATTCATGTACGTTAATTAATTTAGAAAAGCTAAGAAAAAAGTTAGAGATGATACCTCCCACTGATAATATTCCAGAAGCATTTTATAACAAACTAATGAAAATAGTAGAAATATTTGTAGGCACAGATTGTATAGATCAAATGTTGAAATATTTAGGTAAATATGATAAAAAAAGATTAACATTGATTTCTCATAACGGTAGTGGTTTTGATAACTGGATCGTAATTAAAAACGTAAAGAAACTAACACAATGTCCACTAATAACACCCACAGGGATTCTTTCTTTACCATTATCTAATCCATACACTGATGAAGATTTACAGAAAAGATGGAAACGACAGAAAGATATAAAAAGTAAATCCAATTATTTACAGCATATTAATTTCACATGTTCCTATCAACACGAAGCATCTAGTTTAGCAACATGGGGAAAGTCGTCTAATCTACCAATGAATTTGAGAAAGATCGTTGATGTAGACATTGCAAAATATACCAAAGATAACTGGGAAATTTTAAGACACGAATGGGAACCATATGCAAAGCGAGACACCCTATGTCTTGGAGCATGCTTGATAAAATATAACAAAGTTATGAAAGACGTTGTATTCCAGAGCGTTTCTAATAATCTAACGGCTCCATCTCTATCTTTAAAGGGGTGGTATTATTTGTATCATTACGATAAAGAAATGGTTGAAGAACCATATTACGAAAGTACAAGACTCGTACCAAAACATACTGAAAAACAAAATATAGAAAAGGTTTACTCACACACTAACCCTTTTATAAGACATTTTATAAGACGCTCTATTAAAGGAGGAAGGGTTTCTGCAAATCGAAAAATATTTACAACTGATAAAATCAATGAAATTTGTGATGTATTAAAGGAATATACACAAACAAATGACGACAACATAATTGATTTATTTAAAGAATATAGTAAAAGTGATAAAGATAAAACAGAGGTTAATTCAAAACTTAAAAATATAACATGTTCTAGACTGATGGCATTTGATGCTAACGGTTTGTATGCTTCTGCTATGTCAGATTTAGATAATGAATATCCCAAAGCAGAAAGTGGTAGACCGTTTTTACCAGAAGAAGAAGAAGAATTTGTAAGACTCTTCAATGAACAAAACTTTAGACCCAAAACTGCTATTTTAACAGTTTGGTTTGAGTATCCCAAAAACATGTTCTTCCAACCGATACCAGCTAAAGATAAAATTAGTTTTACGAACAAAGAAGGAAAAAAGGAAACTGGCACTAAAATAAGATTCAGAAATGGTTTCTGTTCAGATGTTTTAACATCGGTCGATATTCAAGAAATAGTAAAAGCTGGTGGACGAATTATTAGAATATTAGATGGCATAGTATACGAAGAAAACTTTAGAACTCCTCCCTATAGAGACTACATTTTAATTTTGAGAGATCTAAGAAATCAATTCAAAAGGGATGGCAATATCGTTGGTAGTAATTGCATGAAATTATTAGGTAATGCCCTGTATGGGAAATCTATTCAGAAGGATATATCTTCATCAAAACATCTTTGGAATGACGTAACTTTAAAGGCTAACTTTGATTCACATGTTAAACACTATGAAAAAATAAATGAGACTCAATACATTGTTGATATAGAAGAAGAAGAAAAAGAAATTGACGATGTAAATAGTAAATCTACACGACTTACACCCAGTCATTTGGGATCATTCGTATTATCGCACATTAAGAAAATAATGAACAATTTTATTCATGTAATAGATGGGTTTTATCAACCGGAAATATACTATACCGATACTGATAGTTTATACATTTCATCTAGCAATTGGAATAAATTAAATGAAGCTGGATTAGTATCCGAAAATGAATACTGTAAAGGAAAGAATGATTACGGTGATGGTGGAATTATATTCGGTTTATATTTAGCGCCGAAAGTCAAATACAATATCATACTAACTTCAGATGGTGTTTTAAAAGAAAAGAAAACATTTAAAGGTTATTCTAATGATAAGATAACTGTAGACGATTATATTCGGTTGGCTAGTGGATATGATATATCAAATGAATTTAAGAGAAATTGGGAAAAAAGTTTCACAAATGGAGTAGTTATTCCAAGGGATGATGATAAACAAAAGAAAGTTTTTAGAAGTTATTTAAATCTTGTAAAGAGAAAGGCTCCAAATAGTGAAGGAATCATGTATCCTTATTGTAATAAAGATGAATTGAGTTTGGATGAAAACTATGAATTTGATGATTTCGATTATCTAACTATTCAAGAAGAGAATGAAGAGTTACTTAATTCTTTTTAAATGAAGTTGAATAACAATTTCTTCGTTTCCAAAGTCTATAAACCTATTTTTACCATCTTTGATTTCCAGATTTATATCTTTGATCATAAAGGAATTAAGTGGTAAATATGTTGTTTGAAATGGTTTTTCTATAATTCTATATCCTATCGGTACAGTGAACGTTGGAAGACTGTAAATAATCTGACGTTTGTATTTATTGAAAAATCCACCGTTTATTAAATTGCAATGTATATTGATCACATCGACATCATTCTCGATATTAGCTTTATGTGGTGCTATAGTAGATTGGGTGTATACTCGTTTATCAAATCCTAGTAACGTATTCAATGAATTTTCTACGTTGAAATCAACTTGACTATTATTTCTTAATATCAATTTCATTTTGTTCAAATTTAAATTACCTTCGAATTCAATATTGTTTTTACCATTGACACTTCCTGCGTATTCAGATAGGTATTCGTTAATGGCTATGTATTCGTAACTTCCTGGTAGTAAACTTATGGTTTTGAATGTTGCTCCATTATCTGTTGATATTTTTTATTTTGTTATTATCTTCGTTGATATTTCTAATGGAATTGTAAACAGAGAAATACTTTAATCCCAATTCATATTCTTGATTTCGATCGAGTTCATACTCATAATCTAGAGATAATTTAATGTCTGATTTATTTGAGGTGATGACGAATAGTTGACTCATTTTTAATAACACTTTTATAATCATTTTTATCTATGATACCTTTTTGTAGGAGTCTTTTTAATATACAATTTAATTCATTATATTGTCTGTGTGATTGATGTCCTTCCTTCATTGCTGCTAATATTATTTGTAATCTATTAAGCAATTCTTCGTTGTTGTCGGATAAAAAAATTACACCATCTCCTGTATGTCCCAAAAAGTCATCGATTTCTTCTATAATATCATCAGTGTAGTTATCATCACTACCATCGGTGTTATCATCTAATTCTTTTTCCAGTCTTCTTAATCTTAAAGTTTTTGGTCCTCCTGTCCTTGTCGATGTAAGAATTTCCACATATGAATTCAAATCTTTGAAATTATAATCTTTATCATACCCATTCAAAAGATTAATCATACCGGGTGTTAAATCATATATAGCGTCTATTCTGTCAATCTTAAATGTTGGGTTGAGTTGATTGAAACGTATCCTAAAACCGTTAAGAATCAATCCATCCTGATCAATTGTTGGCTTTATTGTTTTGGCTAGGGTTGGATTTGGATTTGAAAAATAACGTTTTATATCATCTAATGTCCTGATTACGATTCCATCATCTTCAATGGGATATTCTATTTGTGGAGGAGATTGTTGAATTTGTTGTTTAGGAGCTTCTAATTTATTCTTGATATCCTCTTGACTTTTTAATATTGGTTTAAATAAAGTTTGTAGATTTTCTGTTAATCCAAGTTGTTGTAATCTGTTATTTTCAACTTGGGTCTTTATTTTATTCTTAGCTTTGATATATTCTCTATTTCTTTTTAAAATATTATTCCATTCCATTTTTAAAAAAATAAATTAACATATGTTTATCATTACTCTTTCACCCGCAGGTTTTCTTGTATTAACGAATACATATCCATGTTCCTCTGGATTTCTCCATTGAGCTTTACAAACCTTTTTAAACGAATCTCTGTCCATTCCGTGATTTATCGACTGTATGATTTGAGATAAATCTTTATCGTTTAATTCAAATAATAAAAAACAATTAGCATTTTTTCTAATAAACATAGAATCCATCCCGTAAAAAGATTGGGATTGGTATAAGCAGTGACAGTTGTGATGTCTTCCCTTCGTGAAGAATTCTTGTTGAACACATTGATTTTTTTGCGCTACGCAGTCGTCAAACAATATTAAGTTCTTTCGTTTGCTATCAATATTAGACAAGTCCAGATCATTTACATTTTTTGTCAGAAACACTTTTATGTCAGTTGGATTGAAAGATGGATTCTTTTCTTTTATGAAGGTATCTAAGATATCTTTTATTTCCATTTCTTCTTTATCGTAATATTGAAATAATTCTTGAACATATTTCTTTGGTAAATATTCTAAAGCTTCGAGAAATTGATAATACGATTGTTCTGGTGTTGTTGTGTAGATATACAAAGAATCGAAATCTAAAAGGTTGGGTGTTGTCAACATGTTAAAAGTGAGATGAGTTTTACCAGAACCGGAACTACCGCATATACACATGAGCATTGGATTATTAGGAAATATTTCTGAATGATTAAATTTCCTTCCCATTTTTATGTACCAAAAATTACACCTTCTCCTTTATACTTTGAAAGATATATTCCTTCTCCACTGTGTATATTTTTAAAAAATATTCCATTACCCTTATGTTTGACTTTGATTTCCCCTGTGTCAATACTATCCACTAATTTAGTTAATCCTTGTTTGACAGTTTTCTTAGTTTCTTCACTAAATCGATTTCCAAATTCTTTAACTGTACCTAATATGTCTGCTACTCCCGACCCTTTTGCTAACTTTTCCATTTCCAAATTATGTCTACGTTTTTAATTTTTTTCAGCTTCGGCTGCTTTCTTGGCATTGACGGCTTGAACTATTCCTGCTGTTCCACCGGCCGTGGCACCGGCTGCGGCCAAACCTGCAAAGATCAAGGGTAGGAAAGGTAAAAATCCACCTTCCTTTATGTTCTTGTCAATTCTTTCCAAATCTATATCATCTCGTACTTTACAGTGTTTATATTTATCAATAAGTTTTTTAGTTATGCTGATTCTTTTACCATTGTAAGTAATTGTAGTTGGTTTTTCTGTTTCGATAGCATCTATTATTCTTTTTACTAAAGTTTCGGGTTTCATTTTTAAGGGATTAATTTATTCTATTCGAATCATCCGTCTGTCGGATATTTTTATTATATGTTTTGCTTCTTCCAATAATAAACAATAACCGGTTACATCTCCTTGTGTTTTTTCGATATGAATATTTATGTTTACTCCAGTTTTGAAAAGATCTTCTTGATGAGCTGATAGATCAAAACAGAAGATTGGGTGATTAATTGCAAAATCTACATATCCAAACTGAGGTGGATTTCCAAATAATTCACACATATTTTATAATTTCTATACAATTCATTATAATCCTTTGTGGATGGATTAATAGTTAAAGGTTGGTTAGGATAATTATCGTTGTTTAATCTTACTTGAACTTTACGGATTATAGGATCTTGAGTTTGGTTCATTGCCACTCTAAAGATATTGTTGTTATTTGTCTGAGAATCTGGTAAGTTCTTGAAACCAACTATTAAATATCTTGCTGGTTTAATGCTGTTAGTGATTGGCCATGTTGTGGATTCTCCAGTTAAAGTCATGCTCCCTACAGTGTTGCGACGAAGAAAAGCTATTTCAATGTCTTTAGTTAACGAGTTGAATATTCTCGTTTCTACTTCAATTGATGGTGTTATTACGGGTATGAAAAGTTGGAGATTTGTTATTTCTAATTTTGCATTTGAATTAGCTTCTCCAAAGAATATCTTATCGTCATTAATTTCTCTTTGTAAATGAATTTTAAATGGTAAACCTATAGAAACTTTTCTATGTTCTAAAAGACCGAATAAAGGATATAATTTCCAATTGACGTAATTACCCCATCTATTATCCTCAACAACATTATTGTACTGATTTACTCGTTTGTCAAACCCATGGTTTACTGCTCTACCGATTCTCTCAATGCTATTTCTGGCAATGACTCTCATTCTAGCCTCATCAGCATCGTTAGCTACAGTTCTTACTGGTTCTTTTAAAACGTTTCCATCACCAACATCGGGTATCCAACCCGAGACTGAATCGTAGTTTTTGGGGTAAAGGACTGTTTTCAACATTGTGTCAAATTCTCCAGGGTGTTTGATGGTTTCTATGGGGTTTGATCCCGCTTCCAAAACCATTTCGCTAAATAAAGAAGGAAAGAAATTATTTTCTAATGTTGTATTAGTCTGTGGGACTCTATTTTCATTTGCTGTTCCGTCCTTGATTTTGAAATCGCATCTGAAATAGGCATCAGACAGTATCAACCAATTTGACAGTGAATTGATCTCGAAAGTGACTCTCCCACCATCATTTAGTTGGGATTTAGATCCAACACTCGGAGAAACAATTATGAAATCTTTTTTTTTATTAAATGAATAAAGAATTGGATCGTATAATCTAAAAATTGGATCAAGAATTTTATTTGCCATTTTTAGAGGAATTATTTTGATAAAATACAATACATTTACTATATGCATATGTATCAGGAGGGATTGAATTGATTCGCGATCTGTTCTCCACCACCTAGCTCTCCAAAGTAGGAACATCAAGGCACATTAGACAACACAAAAATCACATTCCCGACCTATTGCTCTCTTACCCAACCACATAGTAGTTCACCATTGGACCACAAACCGAACACCCAGATCGTCTCGAGCTAACCCACGAGCTCTACTCTACCAGCGGAGTGTTGTAATTCCCATAGAAGTAAGCAATCAGAGCCGAACTTAGCGAGTTCCTGCCCCACGATCGACTGACTAATTATTGCCAAAGTACGTACTTTTATACCCTGTTATGTTATGCACTGCACGTTTCATAACAACTTGCTGATTGACTTAAGCATATTTCCGATTGAATGTAAAAAAGCGAGGGACACATATTTTTGTTAAGTCTGATCGTTTCGGATTATATAAAACAGGATGTAATATTAATATATCTTACTTCCTTGTGTTAGAGACTAATAAAATGTGTCTACCGGATATGATATCACCTGACATAGAAAGCAAATGTAAACAAGAAGCCATTTTGAATAATGTGTAATTTTTATTGTTTTTTTATCAATTATACCGTCTAATGAAGGGATAATAGGATTCTGATTAAGTTATTTTAATAGTTCAAGATGTCGAGCAATGGAATCTATCTATCAAATTATGTTTCTGTGTGTGGGTTACTAGTGCAACTTATGTCTGACCTATAAAGTCAACAATTGTGTATAATTAACTTCGTGTGTGCTATTATGCCTCACCCCTCAAACCACTACAGATTGACAAAGGAATGTTTCTGTGTATTGTTAGTGAATTCTATGTTGAAACACACGTCATATTTTACTTCCTTATATTCACTACAGACTCATAACATCACATCAAATCATATTGGACTTCTGAGCAGAGATAAAAATTTGCCTGAATTCCAAATTATTTAATCACATCAAATCATATTGGACTTCTGAGCAGAGATAAAAATTTGCCTGAATTCCAAATTATTTTATTGGACTTCTGAGCAGAGATAAAAATTTGCCTGAATTCCAAATTATTTCATCACATCAAATCATATTGGACTTCTGAGCAGAGATAAAAATTTGCCTGAATTCCAAATTATTTTATTGGACTTCTGAGCAGAGATAAAAATTTGCCTGAATTCCAAATAATCATAATATTCATAATGTATATAATATCTGTAGTGATAAGGAAGATGTTGAGTTTTAACATGAATTCTCAATCAATTCATTAGATAAAAGTTTCCAATCTGTAGTGATTTCATGTAACCCTTTGTTAATTCTCCGAGACTTTCGAATTTTTTCGCTCTGAGAATTGACCTTAAAAGGGGTATACATGAAAAATTAAGGTATTGAAAACCCTATCTGTTTATTCTACAATATTTAGTAGGATTTACAACCAAAATGGGGGACATCAAATTCAATACCTAATTGGAGGGAGGTAAATTGATCACACGAAGAAAAAATATGGTTTTGTTGGCTTATAGGTTAACATAGGGTACTGAGTCATTCATCTCAGAAACATTTAATTTGAGGAGATGATTCCAATGTTTGATTATTTTGAACTATTGAATTTCCTTTTCAGTTATTCCCATGATTCCCTTCTACAGATAGAATAATTGATAAAAAAGCAAAATCCTTCAAAATTCTCATCTAAATGGCTTTCTTGTTTCAGCAATGTTGAAAGGAAGATATGTAGGTATTAGGTAAGTATTAGGTAAGTATTTTAAGTATAAATAAAGAAACCAAGTACTGACGATCCGAACCGCAAAACGAAACTCGAAATCCAAAAAGACATTTTGACGAAATATAGGTAACAGCTTAAGAACTTTTCATATGAGGAATTATATCAATCATACATGAGTAAGTATATCATAATGAAAAGTGGTATCAGGTGTCTAGAAGAGTAAGCATACCCTGCCTGGCGCCACAACATGAGTAGCCAGTCCACGCTTCATGTTTAAAAAAATTAAGTGTGGTTTGAAATATTTTTTCCAAGAAGAGTTACCTCACTTTAATAAAGGGAAGGAATAAAAAACCAGACCACATCAATTTTTTTTTGGTGGAATTAATGTTTTAATGGGGTTTTTTCCTGTATTGTTCATGTTTTAAAATTAAACTCATCCTATTTTTAATATGTTTTTTTTTTGATGGAATGTAGGAAATTTATTGAAGGTGTTTGTCGTAAGAATTCTATGAAAAATGTAGGGTGTTTTATGAAATGTAGGGGTTTTGTTTTGGGTACGCTCAATTTGGTTGCATTTTTTCCTCATGTAGTTATAGATTTAAAGCGAGTTTTTTCCCCATGAAATGAAAAATGGAATGGGGGAAACTCGCTTCAAATCTATAACTACTATAACTACTATTATCAAGATAAATACACATACCAAGCTTGATTTAAATCGGATAAAAAACTCTAGTCTCTATCACGTGTACAAGAAATTGACGGACGGACATGGGCGACTGCAATATACGTCCATATTTTCTCGTGGGTGTATAAAAAGGCAGATAATATGGATTCAGAAATACCAGCAGACAGACTAAATAAAAGGGATGCGGAACTACAAGCAGTCATATACCAAATAAAAGGAGCGCACGGCTACCAGTATACAGGCAGGGTTAACTAAAAGGGACGTGGGAATACAGACAAACACGAACAGTTACAATGGAATTTGGCAGAAAATTTTCAAATTCTAAAAACGAGGGATTATGATTCAAATACTATAGTGTTATATATCATTGAAAATCGTAGATAAAGCATAATACGAATCAAAAATAATTTGTATCGTATGTAAATTAGGTCACAATACAGAGCTGTTTAAAGTAAAAAATTGCAATTTTCTGACAGCCATAAAACCGGAAGTAAACATTTGGAATCTAAAATGATAATATCATAGGATAGATCTTGTTAAGGGCAACGATTTTTGTTCAGGTCACTCTAGGTCAAGGTCACAAGATATTTTTTTTTTCAAATCGGATGATTCCCTGATTCGACTGAATTTCGATTCAAAGAAAAATCAGTCGTTTCAAGATGGCGGCTAATATGAAATATCTGGGTCAGATTTTATCATTTCATATTTTGTCAATGGTTTAATTTCTAGCACATTGCAAAAAGATTTCAACTTTGCAAGCAAATGACGTCAAAACCATAAGTGATGTAAAATTTTTGAAAATACCATTTTGTTCGCAATAAAAATGTCTATGAACATGAAAGTTTTCAAGTTGCTCAGAATAATATTGCAAAAGTTAAAAAAATTGTCCAAAAAAGTGCTCCAAAAGTCAGAGACAAAGTTCTTAAAGTGCATGTTTTGAAACTTTTATCTGAAAGCAAATCAATTAACGAAATAAACAAAAAACAATCTCATCAAAATCAGTTGACAAGATATTGGTAAAAATCACATTTGTTTTCATACGTCATTTCCGGTTATGTGAAAATGCGTCATTTTACATTCATTCACTAACTAACTTCGTGAGAAATCATGTCAGATTATGTGTGAAAACAAAGCAGTGCGTTCTAGTGAACGCACTGCAATAATTTGCCGATTCTGCTAAAAGTAGTTTAGAACAGCAGATGGTGCAATGAATAACAACAAGAAGGACGAATTATCTTCGATAGTTTCGAAACCCGGGAAGCAGACAACATTCACAACCACGCAGTCGACAGGACCGTCACCACCAAAGTATAAATGTACTTCTAAACTATCTGGGTCAAAACGCAATTTGACCAATTTCGACGTTTCATTTTTATACGCCCACACGAAAGTTGGGGGTATATTGTAATCACCCTGTCGGTCCGTCCGTTCACATTTGGTTCGTGCTCACTCTGCAGGCTACAATTCTTTACAGATTTTTATACGCCCACACATTAATGTGGTGATTCCAAAGAGAAAAAGCAGGCAGCAATAACCAATCACAGAAGACTTTCTGATGGGATCACAAATACCACTAGTAGTACAGCGATTCATTTGATGTATAATGAACTTGGTGAATTAAATAATAAAATTGACATCAAATACCCTTTAATACCCAACGTTTCGTCAAAAAAGTTTTGACTTCTTCAGGGGAAGAACTAAATTACAAATGGTGGAAAGCAGTTAGATTAATGACCTCATAAAATTTATGACGTCATAATCTTAGAAACCTCATTTAAATTAGCGGATATTAAAAACTTGATTTTAATACAAATATTGAATATTGAAAGGATCTAAACAGTGAAGCAATAACCCTTATTAGAAACAAAATTAGTGATACAGAGAAGACTTATGGTCACAGTTTGGAAACACTTAAAATAGCCGTTAACCCCGAAGATTTTCAACACAATGTACAAATTATAGAGAAGAGTTGTGATAAAATAAGGAATTCCATTAGACGTACCCACAACAGAAAACTGACATCACTGACGCCAACAGAAATTCAACTCCCTGACACAGTAAAGAAAAAGACAACCAGAAGATTTGATAGGAAGAAGAAATGTGCAAGAAATGCTAAATTGGTTCAGTCTACAAAATCCTTCATTTTCAATGTAAGTTCTAGAATACTTTCAGATTCTGAATCTAAATTACTTAGCAAAGGATTGTCATTTTGCCCAGTTCCTCCCAAATATGATCAGGTGAGAGAGCTAACCGATCTCAGAGAATTCCAAAGAAGACTAAGATTGACTGAATTTTTCCATGAGAAACCATCTAAACAAATACTTCCACCATCTCTCTACATTAAAAGTGACTGGTCTCCACCAACTGGCAGAGATGATGCTTTGGAGCATTTTTGTCTCAACCAATGCCAAACTGTCAAGAGTCACACCGAAAAGAGAACATATGATAATTTAACAATGGAAGAAAGATTAGCATTGTCAACATTAAGGAATGATCCAGAAATTGTTATAGGAAAAGCAGACAAAGGAGGTGGCATAGTCATTTGGAATAGGGAAGATTACATCAAAGAATGCGAGAAACATCTTCAGGACGAATCGGTTTATCAAAAGGTAGGAAAAGATAATTCCAATGTGATTCATGATCTACTGAAAAATTTACTTAATTCCCTAAAAATTAATGACAAAGAGAAAGAAGCCATCCTCCATAGACCTGTTAACAAACCAGCCCACTTTTACATTCTTGGCAAAATACATGAAGTTAAAACCACATCAGACATTCCACCAGGCAGACCCATATGCAGTCATGTAACAGCCCCTACGTACAAAGCTTCTCAATGGCTAGACTGGAAATTAAAAGATGTGGCTCAGGATTATTGTCATGAAGTTGTGAGAGACACCACTCATTTTCTACAGAAAATCCAATCCCTCAATGACAGTTCAATACCAACAGATAGTCACCTACTTACCCTTTATGTTATTAGTCTTTATCCAAACATCATTATCTCCGAAGGTCTTGATGCTTTGAAGGATGCCCTAGATAAAACTAATAATACCAGTGCTGAAGAAACTGATTGTATTCTACAAGTAGCAGACTTCGTTCTGAATAACAACGAAATTGAATTTAATGGGGAATTCTTTAGACAGATCTCTGGAACATCTATGGGGACACCTTTTGCAGTTACATATGCCAATATCTACATGACTTATTGGATGAATAAATTTTGGAATTCTTTACCTGAAAAACCAGACATATCATGCAGATTTGTTGATGACATTTGGGCCAAGTCAACAAAATCATTAGAAGATTCACATAAATTTTTAGATAAACTTCATAACCTCCACCCCAAAATTAAGTTTACTATGGAAATTGATCCAGATGAAGTTAATTTTTTAGACAAGCTACAGAATGACAGAAATTTTAAAGAACAGAAAAATCGTTGTTGCAGGACGCAGAAATAGGACTTTAGGGAATTTATTACGTGAAAATAAACTCAAACATTGTGTGGAAAATGTAAATAGTGCTAAGCATATTGGATGTGTACCTTGTCATAAACCTAAGTGTAAAACTTGTGAAAACATAGCTTGCCAGGCAAGGTAATATACGCCCACTGGGCCACTGACTTTGACAAATATATTTGACAGTTACAAGAAAAGTGATTAATAAGAACATTCACATCAAATTTCTTAAAAATTTGTCCAGTATTGTGCCTCCTATAGTGTTTATGAGCTAAAAATTGAACATGTTTTCAAGAACAAGAGCAATAATTCATAGTAAATATTTTATTTGCTGATTTTCAATAGGGTTCATCCTTGGGTGGTAATAAACATTATCAGTAAGTTTCATCGAAATCTGTTACAAATTGTGACCTGTATAGTGTTTACGAGCCAAAAATCAAACATGTTTTCAAGAACAACAACAACTAGAGCTGTGAACAGCACTGAGCGTGGCCCGTGATACCTTGCCTGATAGCTGTAAGACTTTTTGAACTTCAAACCCCTAAAGTCTGGTATTCAAAATGGTCCTCAAAAAAGGTCAAAATGGTCCTTCCAAAAAGTCAAAATGGTCTCAAAATAATATTTCTATTTATGATGCTACAAATTAACAAAATATAAAGTGCTACATAATATATTTTTTGTATAATCTTTTTGAGAACTGGAACTTCAAATTATATTGTAAGTCTTAGAATGTCTTGGACTTTTATTTTTTTGACCATTTTAACCAACGAATTGGTTGAAATCAAAGAGGAAATTCAGAGGCCATTTTGACCAAAATAGGGTCCATGGTGACTGGCCATTTTGACCAAATTTAATTTTTATGGCCATTTTGACTTTGGCAAGATTAAACATTTACTTTTTATTGCAACGGATTAGCGCAGACGCTAATGGCCCCTCGTTTGGTCAAAATGGTCCCTGATAAATGGTCAAAATGGTCCTCAAAAAAGGTTAAAATGGTCTTTCCAAAAAGTCAAAATGGTCTCAAAATAATATTTTTATTACGTAATACGTAATATATTTTTGTATAATCTTTTTGAGAACTGGAGCTGGAACTTCAAATTAATATTGTAAGTCTTAGAATGTCTTTGCTTTGATGAAAATATAAATAGGAACACAAATTATGTCTTCAAAATTTGTTGTTACAGAGTAAAATTTTCAGTCAAAATTAGTGACCTTTTTTAGGGTTAAAATAGCTTCCAATTATTCCTTTGATTATGATCATATAAGCAATAATTTATAAAAAAAAAATCAGGGACCATTTTGACCAAAGTATTTGTTGAAATCAAAGAATAAATACAGAGTCCATTTTGACCAAAATAGGGGCCATTGTGACCGGTCCATTTTGACCAAGATAGGGGTCATGGTGAATGGCCATTTTGAACGAATTTAACTGTTATGGCCATTTTGACTAGGGTCATTTTGTATAGGGGATATACCCCCTTCCCCAACATTCGAACTGTGTAAACGTCAATATTTTCCTTTAATGCTGAGTTGAAATACTGTCTTTTGTTTCAATGGATTGGAGCAGTCAGTAGCCAGTTGAATTGATGTATGTTAGTCAATTAAGTGCCGTGGGTAAGAATCATCCACAAAATAAGAAAAAAATCTATATCAAATATAGCAAACACTCGAAAAAAACATGTTAATTTTTATAAAGTTAAAACAATGTGTAATGAGATTAATTTATTTTTGACCTATAATAATCTTAGCAGAAGATAAAAAACAGTTTGAACACTTACTTTTTATTGCAACAGATTAGCGCAGACGCGTAAACAGTTTTAATTGCTGTCTGCTAGAGTCCAGCCCTAGAGTTAAAAGATGTAGTCTGACTAATTTGTTTATGGCCTTAGCAGACGACAAAAAGAAAATTGGTGTGTATCTTGTAGAAAGAGTTCTGTCAATGGTAGAGAAAAAATTCGAACAGGTTAATGTATCAAAAATTCACTGCTCTAAATGATTGTATGTAAAATTAATATAAGTGAAAATTTTGCAAAAAAAATAAATAAATTTTTTATATTTTTTAGAGTGTTAAAAGATTGCATAATCAGATTAATCTGTTTATGACCTAAAATACTTCACACCTCCATGTGAAAAGTTCATGTCCATAGTTTTATTACTATATTATATAACCTGCTATAACCCTTGTCAATCATTTTAATCCTCTCTATTTCTATTTTTTCATAGAAAAGGGGTATCCTATGCCTATTTTCACTTTAATGGATTTTGTATTAAACTACTCATGTCATATATCGTTTAAAAGAGAAAATTTTGTACATACTGAATATACACACTTTACTGCTATTCGATAATTGCATTGTAAGTTAGAACCCTCAGTCGAAAAAAAAACGCAATATTTTGAAAACATATTTTAATGGGTTATTGTCATATATCGTTTAAAAGATAATCAAATCGGCATTACAAAATTGAAAAATTTAATTCTCTGCGTTGATTAGAGAATGCGATATAGATGTCCAAAGTTGACAAAAATGTCAATTTTCAAATGTCCATAAAACCAGAAGTTAATATTTTTCAATTAATATCAGCATACCTATGGATAGCTGAGGTAAAGGACATCCTTCATTGGAATTTTCAAGGTCATCAAAGGTCAAGGTCACATAATATGGCCTTTTAAATTTTCAAAAAATTCAAACGAACATAAAAACATTTCAAATTCGAAATTCAAAATTCTGTTCCAACAAACTGTAGACAAGGTTACAAGGTTTTGATAGACACCAAAATCATAAAAATCAGATAACAAATAGAGGACTTATTAATTTTTTGCTGAAATGTGTCAGTCTGTGACGGCAGCTTAAGCATCACTTCCGGTTTGTATTTTTTATGCTAAGTGCATTCTTATTATGACTGACAGACAATATATATAGTTTTTGTCAATATCTGAAATTTATACCGAAAGTGATGCTGCTAGGCGTGATTTTGAAAAACCGGAAGTTCTCACGTCAAAACCGGATGTGATAGAAAAATTTTGATTGATTAATTTTATTTCTCTGGACATTCTGTACATGTCCTATGAATTTCAGGTCAATCGGATAATTAGCGGCTAAGTTAGAAATTTTGAGCTTTTTTGACAATTTTGGTTTCAATATTTTTTTACAAAAATATTTAAAAATTGAAATTTTTGTAATTGCACTTGATACTTCTTATTTCAATGAATATATTGAAGAAAATTTCAGCCAAATCGATTCATAAATAAACCTTACAGACTGGGTGCAAAATAATTGCATATTATGCAATAGCCCACTTCCGGTTTAGCAAAATCTGAGTTTTAGATATTCATTTTTGATACCAGGTCATTTAATAATGTTTGGTGGATACAATTTTGCTACACCATTTTCGATTTTTTCTAGAAAGTTTCCCAAAAAAAAAAAAAAAAAAAAAAAAAAAATCATAACGAAAACAAAGCGTGACAAATCGAAAGATTTGCCACGCAATAATTCATAGTAATTATTTTTCTATTTAGCTGATTTTCAATACAGTTCATGCTTGTGTGGTGATTACCATTACCAGCAAGTTTCGTCAAAATCAGTTAAGAAATGTGACCAGTAGAGTGCTTACGAGCCAAAAATCAAATGCGTTTTCAAGAACAAGGGCAATAATTCAAAGTAAATATTTTTCAATTTTGCTGATTTTCAATAGGGTTCATCCTTGAGTGGTAATAAACATTATCATTAAGTTTCGTCAAAATCTGTTATGAATTGTGACCTGTATAGTGTTTACGAGCCAAAAATCGAACGCATTTTCAAGAGCAAGGACAATAATTCATAGTAAATATTTTCTGATTTTGCTGATTTTCAATAGGGTTCATCCTTGGGCAGTAATAAACATTACCATAAAGTTTCGTCAAAATCCGTCAAGAATTGTGACCTGTAGAGTGTTTACGAGCCAAAAATCAAACACGTTTTTAAGAACAAGGGCAATAATTCATAGTAAATATTTTTAGATTTCGCTGATTTTCAATAGGGTTCATCCTTGTGCGGTAATAAACATTACCAGTAAGTTTCGTCAAAATCCGTCAAGAATTGTGACCTGTAGAGTGTTTACGAGCAATTGTGGACGGACGGACCGACGGACGGACATGGGTGACGACAATATACGCTCCACATTTCATGTGGGCGTATAAAAATGAACACTACAAACAAAATCACCAATAGACATTCAAAATCATTTTATATCAAAGACCCTTTAAATTGCCAGAGTAATTTTGTTGTGTATTGTCTAACTTGTAAACTATGTAAATTTCAGTATGTTGGACAGACAATAACCCCATTCAATATTAGACATAACAAACATAGGAGTAACATCAAATTGAAAAAGGTTCACAAAGCTCCTCATATTGCCCCCCATTTCAACCAACCTGGTCATGATTATATTTGCACACTTCTTGAGAAAATTCCAAATGAAAACAAAAGTAAACTAGAGCCACACGTGGCACAGAGTGGCACTTTGCAAATGTGCAAATTGTGAGGGAAATTTAGAAAAAGATAGCTTGCCAGGCAAGGTAATATACGCCCACTGGAAGCTTTGTTTGAAAAATAACATTTGGCAGAAAACAGCAACCATCAAATATTCAACATGTAGTCAGAGGTCTACATTTCGTTCAGAACTTAAATTAGGTATCGTCCAAACAATTTTTTTCACGATTTCATTAAGGGTTAAGCATTCATCAAGTTTAGTCAAAATCCTTCTCTGTTATGAGCTAAAAACTAAGAGCTAAAAACTAAAACCTATTTTATACAAGAAGGGCAATAAGTCATATCAAATATTTTTTAATTTTCGATAGGGTTTATCGTGTGATAATAAACTATTTCAATAGGTTTCATTAAAATCTAATTGTAAAAGAATTGTGCCTTCTAGAGTATTTACAACCTAAAAATCAACGTGTTTTAAAGAACAAGGGCAATAATTCATATTAAATATTTTTCGATTCTTTTGATTTTCATTAGAGTTCATTATCGGGTGATAATAAACAATTTCAGTAAGTTTTGTCAAAATCCATAAAGAATTGTGACTTGTGAGTGTTAACAAGCTAAAAATCGAAAGCATTATAAAGAACAAGGGCAATAATTCATATCTAATATTTTTCGATTCTTTTGATTTTCAATAGGGTTCATCCTTGAGTGATAATAAACAATTTCAGTAAGTTTCATCAAAATCCATAAAGAATTGTGATGACCTGTAGAGTGTTAACAAGCTCTAAATCGAAAGCGTTTTAAAGAACAAGGGCAATAATTCATATCAAATATTTTGCGATTCTTTTGATTTTCAATAGGGTTCATCCTTGGGTGATAATAAACAATTTCAGCAAGTTTCGTTAAAATCCGTAAAGAATTGTGACCTGTAGAGTGTTAACAAGCAGTTGTGGACGGACGGACCGACGGACATGGGTGACGGCAATATACGCTCCACATTTCATGTGGGCGTTTAAAAATCAGCCATCAACGTAAATCCTTTAAACGTAAATTCTTTTAAAAAAATTTTTTTTTTGAAAGGTTGTGAAACCAGAAGTAGTCATCGGACCTTATATTTGAACGTATCAGCTGAAAGCCTTTATCAATAACCTTCAACCTACTGAAGGTCAAGGTCACTCAAGGTCAAATTCCAGAGAAACAAGTCTTTAAAATTTGGATATGCATACAGTAATAACACCGGAAGTTGGCGCTAGACTTCAAATATGAAAGTATAAATGAACAGCCAAAGTCAATGACGTTTGATCCTAAAAAAGGTCAAAGTCAACAAAGGTCAAGGTCAAAAATGAATTTTTTTTTTTTTTTTTAACCTTGTTCCCTTTTTTGAACTACAAAGCCGAAATCAATGAGCCTTTAACATAACCTGAATAAAGCAATGCTGTAACTGTATGCAAGGCCATTTTTTGAAAAAAATTTAAACTTTACCTTTTTTTATTTAAACAAAATTTTGACAAAAACAAAATTTTACCCGGATGTGCCACGCCCACGTCAGAGTTTTTTATGTGACTTTATTTATATTAAAGCCACATAAGCCCAGACTTGGACATTGAGAAAAAGTCTTCTCATGGTTTTTTTTTTAAAGTTAGCACTTAGAAATGAATATTGAACTACAAAAAAATCGATTTCCCTTTCGTGGTTCCAATTCTACAGACATTTGAAGGAAATTTTGATTGTTTACAGTTCAACACCGAGTTGATTGAGGGAGACGTCAATAACTCACAAGCTCCGCCCACTACTAGCACGTGCTACTGGAGATTGGAGTGTGACGTCATTTAACTAACACGCCCCCCGCTTGACCTCATTAGCATTTTATTTATGGAAATCATTTTATTAGATCCCGATGTTAAATCCAGCTGCATCGAAGCCATCTGAGTACCCAAAGCCGTGAATTTTAGTTTTTTGACTTAATTAAACATCAGAGATTAAGCTAGAATACCTTTTGTCCCGAAATCCCATAAATTTCATTTTGTAAACAAACAAATCCCGCAATGTGACTTTAATAATACCTTACTATGGCTGAATTATCAAGCTTTTGCATCTATTGGTTAACGAGATATACAATCATAAATGTCAAAAAAGGTCAAAATCTATTATCGGAAATTTTGAAATTCTTAAACCTTGTTCCCTTTTTTGAACTATTCAACCGAAACATCTGAGATTTTGATATAATTGAGCTAAAGTAATGAGGTAAGTGTGTGCAGAAGCATTTTTCAAAAAAATAAATTCTACATATATTTTTTCCAGACAACAAAATTTAAACAAAATGAAAATTTTATATGCCACGCCCACGTCAATATTTTTTGCTGAATACATCTATATTGGGTATGTTCAATTATGTTTCAAGTTTGAAGCTTCTATAACTTGTAGATCACGAGATATGCATACATCAAAGTCAAAAACTTCAAAAAGTCGGGTTAAGGTTTCCAAAATTGCAAAATATAGAAAAATTCAAATTTTATATTTCAATCCACTGTGATATATTGTTTGAAAGAGCTCGTAAAGCACATTCAGAATCTGAAAAAAAATAACTCTCTAAGTGAATTAGGTCACGTGCTAGATCAGTCCAAAGTTGTCAATTTTACTGTTTTTGGACAGCTATAAAACCGGAAGTTGATATCGGAGGTCAAATATTAAAGTATCATCTGGTAGCCAATGTCGATGACCTTTGACCTACTTAAGATCAAGGTCATCAAAGGTCAATGTCACGAGATATGAGCCTTCAAAAATTGAAAAAATTCAACAGGAAATTGCAAAAAAGCAAATTCGAAATTCAAAAATCCACTTCCAAGAATTTTCTCTAATTTTTATGTTCTTTCATTTAATACCAAAATATTGAAATTCGGGTCAGCCAAATTGGCTGAATAAAATATGGAATGTTTCAGGAAAATCAAAATGGCTGTCAATGTTCCACTTGCGGGTGAAATTTAATTTTTGAATCGGCCATAGAATTACTTTGGCTACCCATCTGCATAATTTCGTTGAAATATTTAAATTTCACCGGAAGTTATTCAACCGGAACTTTAAATTGATTTTCCATTCAAACCGGAAGTGAAGTGAAAATTTCGACTACGTCACTCGATTAACATTTCTGGTAAAACTTTTTTATTAAATCAACAGATCAATCTGACAAAGATTCAAAAAAGATTTGTAAAAATCGAAATTCGATGAAAAATTGTGTACTACCAATTTTCGATATTTGAATTTTTTAAACTCAGAGTTCATCGGAATTTAGTCACAGATTCCAAAAATGAAAACCCGAGCAAAATCGGCCTATAAATGTAGCTTCCAGAGTCAAAAAACCTGTTTTTGCTCAGGTTGCAATGTGCAATTTGCACTTTTGCAAAAATGTTTCAATTTATATTCATTTGGTACGTCGCCACGATAAGATGTCAGGATATGTTGAGAATCTGATGCACCTGTTGCAGTTGAGGCTGTGTACTCTTTGGAAAAAACGAAAAAAAAAAAAAAAAAAAAAAAAGAAACATTTCGAAAACAAACTGGGACTGTGCGGTAGCAAAGTCCCACAATTAAACAGTGCAGAAAATCTGTGGATTCATAGACTTGACTCTGTATGGCCCAATGGTTTGAATGAACTTAACCCAGGAGGTTTCAAAATTGCTAAATTTTAGTTCCAAATCTTCCCCCACCACCAAAATGATTATCTTCCTGTTTAGATTTTTTATCTTGTTTTATATCATGTTTTATATCATGTTTTTTCTGGAGTCATTTTTCAGAATGGCATCTATAGGATTATGACGTCATAAATCTTCTGAGGTCATGGGGTCATTAATCTAACTGCCTTCCACCATTTGTAATTTAGTTCTTCCCCTGAAGAAGTCAAAACTTTTTTGACGAAACGTTGGGTATTAAAGGATGGTATTTGATGTCAATTTTATTATTTAATTCAAACATTAATGTGGGTGTATATTGTAGTCGCCCCTGTCTGTAAGTCTGTCTGTCCGCCTGTCTGTCCACAATTGTTGTGGACACGATAGAGAGCTGGTTTCTTGATGGATTTTGATGAAACTTGCTGTGAGCGTTTGTTATCACCCAAGGATGAACCCTATTGTAAATCAGACGAATCGAAAAATATTTCATGGGTTATTGCCCTTGCTTTTGAAAATATCTTCTGGACACCATAGAGAGCTGGTTTCTTGATGGATTTTGATGAAACTTGGTATGAGTGTTTGTATTGACATTAGGATAAACCCTATTGAATATCAGAAACATCAAAAAAATATTTTATGAGTTATTGCCCTTGTTCTTTAAAACACATTAATTTTTCAGCCGTTACACTCTCAAAGTTGTGGACTCGATAGAGAGCTGGTTTCTTGATGGATTTTTATGAAACTTGCTGTGAGTGTTTGTAATCACCCAAGGATGAACCCTATTGAAAATCAGACGAATCGAAAAATATTTCCTTGCTGTTGAAAATATCTTGTGGACACCATAGAGAGCTGGTTTCTTGATGGATTTTGATGAAACTTGGTATGAGTGTTTGTATTGACATTAGGATAAACCCTATTGAATATCAAAAATATTTTATGAGTTATTGCCCTTGTCCTTTAAAACACGTTAATTTTTCAGCCGTTTCACTCTCAAAGTTGTGGACACGATAGAGATAAGCTTCTTGATTGATTTTAATGAAACTTGTTGTGAGGATGAAACATATTGAAAATCAGACAAATCTTAATATATTTAATTGGTTATTGCCCTTGTTTTTGTAACTGTGTTGTGGAAACAATAGAGAGCTTGTTTCTTGGTGGATTTTGATGAAACTTGGTGTGAGTGTATGTATTGACCTTGGGATACAACTTATTGAAAATCAGAAACATCATCAACTACGTGACTGCTCTTAATCATTTTAGGATGGAACCTAAATGTTGGTTGCCCTTGTTTTATGGATATTTCAGTGACATATTTATTTTTTCCAGGAAACTTTAACCTCTTGTTTTACTCTTGTAAAAAGAGTAAATGTCATTCTCAGAGCTGGTTTCTTGATTGATTTTCATGAAACTTGGTATGGGTGTGTGTATTGACCTTGGGATAAACCCTATTGAAAATCAAAAACATAAAAAATATTTGAGTTATTGCCCTTGTTCTCTAAAACACGTTAATTTTTTAGCTCTTAACAAAGTTGTGGACACGATTATAGAGAGCTGGTTTCTTGATTTATTATTACATGTATTAATGAAACTTGTTGTGATAGTTCATAATCACTCAAGATTGAACCCTATTGAAATTCATACTAATCAAAAAATATTTGATGAGTTATTGCCCTTGTTCTTTAAAACACGTTGATTTTTCAGCCCAGAACAAAGTTGTGGAAATGATAGAGAGCTTGTTTCTTGATGGATTTTGACGAAACTTGGTATGATTGTTCATAATCACCCAAGGTCAAGGATGAACCCTATTGAAAATTAGAAGAATTGAAAAAAATTTCATGGGTTATTGCCCTTGTTAACTTGTAGTTGTAAACACTCAAATATCGTTCAATTTTGTAAACATTCTTGATGGCACGGTTTTCGACATGTTTCATTTACTGATAGTTCTTGTCAACCTCCCGGACGACTTGGCTGCCATTACAAAAGTGGGTGTATTACGATGGGGCATCGCTATTTTTTTTATTTTGATTTTATTGGTCAATGTCATTATGAAGATGATCCCTATTGATTTTCGTGATGATTGGATAATTTTTCACTGAAATATTGTGTCCGACTTGACACTTCACCCTATTAGCTATATTGTGCATCTCATGCTCACTTTACAGGCTTCAATTCTTTACAGATCTGTTGATTTTGATTTTATGGGTCAGTGTCATTAAGAAGATGATCCCTATTGATTTTCGTGATGATTGGATAATTTTTCACTGAAATATTGTGTCCAACTTGACACTTCACTCTATTAGCTATATTGTGCATCTCGTGATCCCTCTACAGGCTTCAGTTCTTTACAGATTCTTTTGATTTTGATTTGATGGGTCAATGTCATTATGAAGATGATCCCTATTGATTTTCGTGATTATTGGATAATTTTTTACCGAAATATCATATCCGACTTGACTCTTCACTCTATTAGCTACATTGTGCATCTCATGCTCACTCTACAGGCTTCACTTCTTTACAGATTCTTTTGATTTTATGGGTCAATGTCAGTATGAAGATGATCCCTATTGATTTTCATGATGATCGGATAATTTTTCACCGAAATATCGTGTCAGACTTGACGTTTCACTTTATTAGCTATATTGTGCATCTTGCGCTCACTCTACAGGCTTCAATTATTTACAGATTATTTTGATTTTGATTTTATGGGTCAATGTCATAATGAAGATGATCCCTATTGATTTTCATGATGATCGGATAATTTTTCACCGAAATATAGTGTCCGACTTGACGCTTCATTCGGTGTGTTCCCATTATTCATAATTGCATTACTCATAATGTTGACTTTATGGTGTTTAGACACACCCACATTATATTGGTGACTTTGTACAACATGGTACATTATGGTGTTTAGTCAGACCTTCTATATTGGTTTACAGGAAGTGGGTGTGTTACACCGCATAATGTAATAATCACCCATAATGTAACAACTGTCGCATAATGTAATAAAAATTTTCGTATAATGTAATAATGCGGCATAATGTAATAAAAAATACGTATAGTGTAATAAACTTTCTCAACGCATTATGTAATAAAAATTTCCGTATAATGTAATAACGAAAAACCAAAACGCATAATGTAATACGAAATTTCCGCATAATGTAATAACCACTACGGAATCAGGTACACGCGAGGTATGGAATTTAGCAACCCGAATAAAACATAAAAAGTGTCAGTGTGATCTGGAAGTCTGGCAACGAGCATCTTACACACCCCTTGTTATGCATAAAAGATATACACACATTTTTATCACATTATAAGAGCATTTCTGCAATAGTTTTCAGTATATCTTTTATTAACAGCTCAAGCCGTTATACCATCGAATACAAGGAACAAAAGTAAATTGTTAGAAAAAAACACGTATCCAAGTGTCATGGATTACATATAAAAAATATATGAATAACGCATCATAACCATGTTGGTGCCATTTTGGCTAACCCGAAAAGTTTTAAATTAGTTATAATTTGGATTTAAGAAAACGAACTTTACCCGCCCTTTTACTTGGCGATTTATGATTGGCTTGCCTTGACGTTTCCTCCAATAATTCGCCGCACGTGCTGGACTTGTGAGTTTGGGCGAACCTCAAGTTTATGTGTTGTAATATGACAACAATTTTGTGATTATGTAATTCTCTTCAACTCGCCCAAACTCACTCATACCCTGGTTGGCTACCCTCTTGAATTTGTCTCGCTATTGCTGGCTGATACGTCGCTGGCTCTACTTGGATATCTGCGCAGCATCCAATAAAAATTTTGAGGGGTTCTTAAGATGCCACCAAGAAACTCCAGAAGAAAATCAAGGCAACCATCAATTGATGATAATATGGAAGAGCCTGTGGAAATTTCTGGTAATCCCAGTGGTCAACAAACTGAACTACAGAGACTAAAGGTATTTGCATCCTCGAAAAATTTAGACTGGGAAACAACCTCTATCCTGCTAGAAGAGGGTTTCACCTCGATCGATGCTTTGAGTTTGCTGGAAGAAGGTGATCTTGATGACACTCGAATGAAGCGAGGCCAGCGCAAATTGTGTTTACACGCTGCCAAATCAGCTCGCAACGAATTGGGAACAAATTGTGGGACCAACTCCCATTCCTGTACTAATGCAGACAGCGGATCCGATGAGCCGCAGAGTGCTTCGTCAATTTCAAATCTCCTTAGCCAACTGACGAGCCACAAAAATCAACCAGAAGCAACCTCTCACCCGTCAACAGAAGTATCCTGGCAGGACCCTCAAATACATTTAAGGAACACCAACCCTGGTAAGAAGCCTTTGTACTTGGATATAGTTGACTTTGTCCCAAGAACAAATATTTATGACATCGATGAACAGATCGTGATGTCCTCCCAAAGTGGTCACGATATTGTTCTGCGTTCAGGTGTTTCTAAACCTAAGCTGGAGTCTGTTTCATTGGTACAATGGGCACTTGCCAATAATGCAATACTCGTCAACCTTATGGAGAACCGCAATCCTTCAGTTAACGAGGTCAAAGACTATTTGGCATATACGACTAGAGTTCTTGAACTGTTCACTCGATATGAGCATACATCTGTCCTTTATTATGACAGGGAATATCGCATACTTCAGAGTCAGCATAACTATAGATGGGGAATGTCCGTGTCACATCTTCAAACCATCCATCTGGTTGCCAAGACCACCAACCGTCTATCCCAGCCTAGCTTTCCGGGTCGTAAATCCATGTACAGCCCAACTTCTCAATTAAGACCAAACCCCATTACGTCTTCAGGTGAAACTGTGTGTAAATTATTCAACAGTGCTCGAGGTTGCCATTTCCATAATTGTAAATTCAAGCATGTGTGCTCTGTAGATGGGTGTGATGGTCGACACTCTGCCATCAACCATAACCATTTATCAAAAAACTAGAAACGCCCCCCACGTCTTGGAGCAGTAGGGGGCTTAATTATCAAGCATGGGAATCTTTACTTGGAAGTGACAAGGACAAGGATTTTATTCTGAATGGTATAGCCAATGGATTTGACATTATTGACCCTAATTCTGTTCCAGAGCCATCAGATAGTGAAAATCATAAAACAGCCTCGCCTGTTAGTGAACATTATGAGGCAGCTACAAGTGAAATTGTCAATGAAATAGTTCATGGGAACTATATTTTAGTTTCATGCAAACCCTTAATTATCAGTCCTATCGGTGTCATCCCGAAGTCTAACGGTGGTATTCGATTGATACATGACTGTAGTTATCCAACAGGTAAATCTGTGAATGATTATGTTACGCAGACAGAAACGCACCGGTATCAGTCCGTGGATGACGCTGCTAGATTGGTAAAGAAGGGTTATTACATGGCCAAGGTCGATCTGAAATCGGCATACCGTTCCGTGTCAATCAGTAAGCATAGTCAGACAGTTACTGGGTTGAGGTGGAACCTAGATGGGTGCTCAAGATACATTGTTGACTCAAAATTACCATTTGGTTCTAATAGCGCACCTAACATTTTTCACAGATTGACACAGGCGGTACGGCGTATTATGATCCGCCTTGGTTATGCTAACGTAGTAGTTTATTTAGATGATTTCTTTATATGTTACCCTACTCTAGATCAATGTTCTAAAGCATTGCTGTCTCTGATAGAGGTGCTCAGGTATTTGGGTTTTGCCATTAACTGGAAAAAGGTAAGCGACCCGTGTCACTGCTTAACCTTTCTTGGTATCGAAATTGACACCAACTCGATGTGTTTACGGCTGCCTGATGAAAAACTGATCTCATTGAAAGACGAGTTAGCATGCTGCAAAGATAAAAGGCGATTATCTAAAAAGCAACTCCAGTCGCTGGCGGGAAAACTTAATTGGGCTTCTGGCGTAGTTCGTGGCGGACGTGTATTCATCCGGCGAATATTAAACGCTATAAATCGCATAACTTCACCTAGGCATCGTATTCTGCTTGCTGGCGACATTCTTGATGATATCGAATGGTGGCGAACTTGTTTAGAATCCTTCAATGGCAAATCGCTTATACTTGATTCCTTTCCAGAGACATCAATTGTTACTGATGCCTGTAATGAGGGGGGAGGGGGTCATTTCAAAGACGATTGGTTTTACGTCAATTGGGTCTTGGATTTTCCAGACGTAGCATCGATGCATATTAACTATAAGGAAACAATGGCTGTCATAGCCGGCCTGTGTCGTTGGTCATCGCAGCTGCAAAATAAACGGGTAATTATTTTCACGGACAACAATTTCACTGTCTCATGTCTAAACAAAGGTACATGTAGAAGAAATAATCTAGTCATGCACGCACTTCGGCATTTATTTTGGTTGTCGGTCGTCTTTAATTTTCATATCTCTGCACGCCATATAAAGGGGGAACTAAATACCCTCGCAGACAAAATTTCACGTATTAGTATTCCTAAGAACTTCAAAGAATTTGCTAATCAAAATTTGACCCTTCATATGTCCTTAAAATCCTCGATTTCTCTATTACAGAATCAAAGGCCAGCTTTGTAGACCAACTGGATTCAAAAGTGACAGTGCTACAAAATCAATGCTTTGCAAAATCCACGCAAAGAACTTATGCCATTCAACTGGAATCATATCTGAAATTTTGTCGACTGCTCAGTGTACAACCAATTCCCATTAGTCAAGGAAATCTGCTTCGTTATATTGCCTATCTGTCTGAACGTCTCGCGTTTTCAAGCATCAAATTGTATCTCAATATTGTGAGGCTATTGCATTTGGAAGCAAATTTAGAAAACCCCCTGACAAACTGGCACGTACGCTCACTTTTGCAGGGCGTAAAGCGCACTTTAGGAGACCAGGTTAAGCCCAAGCTACCAATAACTCCTAATATACTTCTTAAGATTTACAATGTAATTGATCTCTCATCTCCTCTTGATCTCACATTTTGGGCAGCGTGCCTTGTCGCCTTTTTCTCATTTTTTCGCAAATCAAATGTTATTGCTCCTGATCAATTAGAACTGGAGTCAATCTCACGTCAATATCTTTTGCGCTCAGATTTTTCGTTCAGACAAAATGTAGGCATTATAACAGTGCGTTGGTCGAAAACCATTCAGTACCGGGAAAGGATACTGCAGATACCAATCCCATTTATACCCAATTATCCTCTGTGCCCAGTCACTGCTTGTAAGCTTGCATTTGCTGTTAGTCCCACTCCCTCTCATTGGCCTGCATTTTCTTACGTAGATAATGGAAAAAATGTCCCGCTAACTTACACACCTTTCCTGAAGAAGTTGAAAGATTCTTTGGTTCGTGTTGGATTAAACCCACTGGAGTACTCTGGTCACAGCTTCAGGAGAGGGGGTGCGACTTTGGCCCTAAGTTGTGACGTGCCAGCAGATTTAATTAAGGTCCAAGGGGATTGGCGAAGCGATGCTTACCAGCGCTACCTAGATCCTTCTCTGGCTCAGCGTCAAACGGTTGCCACAACCATGGGACAACATATCTGTCGTTTAAATCTAGGTTAAGGTTAGTAGGTCAGTTGAGAAAGAGAGGGGGTGGGGGGGGGGGGGGGTTACGATAGATATTATTTGGTTTGGGCTCTTTGGACAATGTTCGGATTACCCCTCGCTCATTTAATCTTAGTTTGTATATCTTTTAGGTGTGAGGGGTATCCGATAATTTAACATTTTATAATAAAGTCTTATTGCGCCCAAACCTTGGTCTTTATCTTTTACGGGGAGTGTATTTAAGTTTTAAATTAGTTATAATTTGGATTTAAGAAAACGAACTTTACCCGCCCTTTTACTTGGCGATTTATGATTGGCTTGCCTTGACGTTTCCTCCAATAATTCGCCGCACGTGCTGGACTTGTGAAATTGGGCGAACCTCAAGTTTATGTGTTGTAATATGACAACAATTTTGTGATTATGTAATTCTCTTCAACTCGCCCAAACTCACTCATACCCTGGTTGGCTACCCTCTTGAATTTGTCTCGCTATTGCTGGCTGATACGTCGCTGGCTCTACTTGGATATCTGCGCAGCATCCAATAAAAATTTTGCCCACCCACCCACACCTTCTTTTTTTTTATTCATGTTATTTTACTTGTGTGTTATTGTCTTTGTGTTTTGTCTCATTTTAAGACTAGCTGGACAACGATGCGGACACGATTCGCTTCAACCATTTTTCCGGACCGGGTACCGTACCTTGTGTATTCTCGGCTTTATTCGGGTTGCTAAATTCCTTATCTCGCGTGTACCTTATTCCGTAGTGGTTATTACATTATGCGGAAATTTTGTATTACATTATGTGTTTTGGCTTTTCGTTATTACATTATCCGGAAATTTTTATTACATTATGCGTTGAGAGAGTTTATTACACTATACGTAATTTTTATTACATTATGCCGTATTATTACATTATGCGGAAATTTTTATTACATTATGCGACAGTTATTACATTATGCGTGATTATTACATTATGCGGTGTAACAGGGTGCCATGACAGGAAGTTAGTCAGTATCTAGGGACGCTTGAGGTTACTTGATGTTTACTAGTGACAATGGGAAGTCATATTAATATTGACTGGTGATTAAAGTGTATAAAGGTGTGTAATATTGTGAATTAACAATAATGCCAGTACTCATAAAAAGTTTTAATTTCTGAAATTAGTAAATACCTATAATATATATGGGACAGTCCAATCAATTAAATACAGATGGATAAACTTTTAATAAGCTGACTGTTTAACTCAGTATTTGTTTGATCAAACGATATAGTTACCCAGCTTTCTTTAGTTGTTCTTATAAGCTTATAGTCATGGCTTTGCAATTATTTTTGGTTAAATACATGAAACTTCACCAAAATGATATCAGTTATAGAAATGGCAGGACTGCAAGAAGTAGAATTCATAACATCCCAAAGAGGCAAAGTTCAAGTAAGTTAAAACAGTTACATTCTGATATCCTGATAGTAGTATAATATACTACCGCTTTTGAATAAAAATGTAAATATACTTTATTGAACCAATCTGTTGTCATACTTATGAATTTTCTTAATACTATGAAGTAATATTCACACATTATATTTCAGTCTATATTTGATGGTTGCCCCGGATTGTGGAATCAACTTTATATTAACGAATATTTTTGAATATTTGGATTCAGTAGGACATTTGCTTAAGCTCAGTTAAAGTCTGTGAATATTTCATCAGAATGTGGCCATATAGTCACCTTGTTTTCAAATAATCGACTTGTGATTTGTGTCAGAATATGCTTATTGAAGTTGTTTTTATTTTATTTTCCATGTCTTTAAAGTGCTTAATTATTGATAATTTTGTTAAATGATGTTATTGAGATTAAAGTATTATTGTATTGAATGTTCTTAATCGGTTAAGTCCATGTGTATATGGGGGTATAGCTAGGGATTAAAGATGCAATGAACCATTAAAAATTTATTATGAGTAATGGAATTATGAGTAATGGGATGTAACCCTTCACTCTCTTAGCTACATTGTGCATCTCGTGCTCACTCTACAGGCTATTTTTCTTTACAGATTCTTTTGATTTTGATTTTGTGGGTCAATGTCATTATGAAGATGATCCCTATTGATTTTTGTGATGATCGCATAATTTTTCTTGACAGTATGTTCATAAGTGTTAATTCAATTTATATTCACAGTTCTTTCTTTCAAGTAAATGTCAATGGGCAACAAACAAACACTCGCACTTACAATCAAAGCTATCAGTGGGCGTACGTACCTTGCCTGGCAAGCTATATTTAAACGGATGTTGACGAAACTTAGCAAAATCAGAAAATATTTACTATGAATTATTACCCTTGAAAACGTGTTCAATTTTTAGTTCATAAACACTATAGGAGGCACAATACTGGACAGATTTTGAAAAAACCTGATGTGAATGTTCTTAATCACTTTTCCTGTAACTGTCAAATATATTTGTTTAAAGTCAAAGCTGCCAGTGGGCGTATATTACCTCTCCTGGCAAGCTATCTTTATTTATTCCATTGAATTTTCAATCCTTAACATTAACTATTTCTACTTTTAAACTAACGAATAAAAATATAGATTTAAGCTGTAAATCATCCAACTTGGGTCAAAAGATGTAACTTTTCACTCTTGGACGACACCGGATACACACTGCTCAGTACCATCCACGGTTCTAGTGTCAATTGTAATTAATAAGATAGTGGACCACAGCCATATACGCCCAAGAAAAAAGCCTTAAATTTTATGAGGAATAAACTTAACTTTCTTAAGCCTTTCGATTTAGATCCAATAACATCCATTTTAAGTTTCATCAAAATTGGTTGAAAACTAAGATAGTAATAGCATATTCAAGATTTTGGGGCAAGGGCAATAACTCTGCTTCTAACGGTCAAAAATTGCTCAAATTCAAACTTGAACTTTGTTTTCTGAATATGTATATACATATGGTACCGAATTTCATTTGATTCCATCAAAAACTCTAGTTTTTAGAGCGTTTACGAGCAAATGTTGACGGACGGACAGGGGTGCCGACAATATACTAATGTTTTCTGGTGATAATATAAAATTCTACATCTTGCATAATTTGCTTGATTACGATTATCTGGGTGTCTCATAAATGGGACAATGGCTTAAAATGGGTTAATAAAGTCGAAATATATCTATTTATCATATGAATTATTGCCCTTGTTCTTTAAAATTTGTGCCCTTGTTCTTCAAAACATGTTGATTTTTAAGTTGTAAATAATCTGGAAGGCACAGTTCTTGAAATATTTTGAAATAGTTTATAATCACACGATAAAACCTATTGAAAATCAAAAAATATTTGATATGAGTTATTGACCATCTTCTTCGAAATACTTTAGCTTATAAACAGAAGGATTTTTACTAAACTTGTTGAATGCTAAACCCTTGATGAAATCGAGACAAAATATTTGGACGACAATTAATTTAAGTTCTGAATGTAGACTACACTTGAATATTTCATTGTGATGATTGTGATGGTTGCTGTTTTGTGCCAAATGTTATTTTTTAAAGAGGCACAGGCTTTATTTTTGCAGGTCGATTTGGATAAGTCTCAGAAATGGGGATTTTTTAGCTCAGCAATTTAGTACTGGTTATCACAACTCACCATTGAAATTTGAGCCTTCAAATCCATGTGCATCCATAATTATTAGCATTTGAAAGTTATAATTAATGCCCTACTACACATTAGCGATACTATGCAATATATAGAAAAGTCATCTATAGAAATAGAAGGAGAAATGTCTAATTTAAGGTATATTTGAAGGAAATACGCAATTTTAGTGCATTTCTAGTGCTTCTGAAGGATACTTAAATATATTCAAGACCCAAATCAACCAATAAAAATGAAGACTGGTCCCCTTTAAACAAAGCTGCCAGTGTGCGTATATTACCTTGCCTGGCAAGCTATCTTTTGATATTTCAGTAACTTATTATTTGGGTTTTTTTCTCCAGAAAACGTCAACCCATGAATCAAGGAATATGTAAAAGGACATAAGAGGTTTTAGATGAAACTTTACATGTTTAAGTTTATTAACATATAGAATAGTGGACCACAACCATATATGCCTAATGAAAAATAGGTCGAAAATAGCTCAAATTCAAACTTAATCTTTGTTTTCTGAATATGTATATACATACGGAATTTCATTTGATTCCATCAAAAATTCTAGTTTTTAGACCGTTTACAAGCAATTGATGTTGATAGAAGCACTTACTGTATAGAGGTTGAAGAGCAAAAACTCCTCAAAACTGATGAAAGAGGCCTAAATCTTGAAAAAGCTTTAATTTTAATCAGGAGTAAATTAAACTTTCTCAAACCTTTCGATTTAGGTCCATTAACATCCATTTTAAGTTTTATCAAAATCGGTTGAAAACTAAGAGAGTAATAGCATATTCAAGATTTGGTGCAAGGGCAATAACTCTGCTTCTAACATTTGTAAAGAGCTCAAATTCGAACTTGATCTTCGTTTTATAAATATGTATACACATATCAAATTTCATTTGAAAACCTCTAGTTTTTAGAGTGTTTACAAGCAAATGTTGACTGACGGACAGACGGACAGATTTGGGGCAAGGGCAATAACTCTGCTTCTAACGATCGAAAATAGCTCAAATTCGTTTTATGAATATGTATACACATACAAATTTCATTTGATTCCGTCAAAAACTCTAGTTTACGAGCGTTTACGAGCATATGTGACAGACGGACAGGGGTGCCGACAATATACGTCCTTATAGAGAGACGAGGGCGTATAAAAATGTCATTCTCAGAATCTTTCATTTACTGATAACTCTTGTCAACCTCCTGTTTGAATTGACCATTTTGCCCATGCTCACTTCTTATTTCTTTGCTCGTGATCAATCTACAGGCTACAATTCTCCATGGATTCTTTTGATCTTTTGTCTGTGTGTCCATATCATTATATGAGTGTTTAACGAAAGACTTTGATTGAACTCGATTAATATCATATTGATGGATTAATAATACACATAGTATAATGCTGTAATTCATCCTGGTTTTAAATGATTAAAAGCCACATAAGCCCAGTCTTCTCATCGTTTTTTTGTAAAGTTAGCACTTAAAAATTAATATTGAAAAAAAAAAAATTTCGATTCCCTTTCATGGTTCCAATTCTACAGCCATTTGAAGTAAATTTTGTTTGTTTACAAACAACACGTCAATAACTCACAAGCTCCGCCCACTACTAGCACGCGCTACTGGAGATTGGAGTGTGAAGGTCAGCTTCCGCTGATGACGTCATTTAACTAACACGCCCCCCGCTTGGCCTCATTAGCATGTAATTTAATGGAAATCATTTTATTAGATCCCGACTTTAAATCCAGCGGCATCGCAGCCATCTGAGTACCCAAAGCCGTGAATTTTAGTTTTTTGACTTAAACATCAGAGATTAAAGGGCCATTCTGCTTTTTTGAAAAAAGTTTCTATTATCAAAAAAATCGCAAATGCTACCTGAGAGTATTTTTAAAGTATGCTTATTGTATCTCTATATCTTCTTGATCAAACTGAATTTGGTTTTAAAGGGCTAATTACAAACAGGGGGTACTTATTGTTAATTAAGCAATTTGACCTAGTTTTGGTGTTTGCCCTTTAAATGGCTCAATACTTCTAGCTGAAACCTTTAAGATACACAAGAAGGACATTTCTCTACAATTAGGCATTTATTTTACTCAAATCCGTTCGGTAGTTTCCTATCAGCGTCCAAAAAACAAAACACACTTGTGAGGTTTTAAAAATTTTAGCATGTTTTTAGCGTTTAAAAATTAATGGCTGGATATTTTTAGTTAAAACTTTCAGATACATTAAAGGGCACATAGTTACAGATTTTGGTGTATAGTTTTCACAAATTTGAGCAAAAAAAAAATTTTGACCTAAAAAAAATTCAGACTGTCCCTTTAAGCTAGAATGCCTTTTGTCCCGAAATCCCGTTTATTTCATTTTGTTAACAAACGAATCCCGCAATGTGACTTTAAGTGATCACTCAATAACTGGTACTAATAGCACAGAAAAAATCAATCCATGTTTGACATTCGTAAGTGAAAAGAAGAAAGTACAATATTATCAAATTTGATAAGGCTCAATTTTTATTCCAATGTATTGTGTTGTATATTTTTAGAAAGAGCAGACAGTAAAAGAGTAAGACAGTAAAAGAAAATAAGACATTAAATTAGGTCACGTGGTAGGGCTGTTTAAATTAAAAATTGCAATTTTCAAACGGCTATAAAACCGGAAGTAAACATTTGGCATCTAAATTAGATATGTCATTGGATACATCTTATCATGAGCAATATTTTAATGTACAGGTCACTGAGTAACAAAAGGTCAAGGTCACGAAATATGGACCTTGAAAGTTTTGACAATTACTGATTTTTTTCGACCGGAAATTAAAAAGATTCAGAATTGCAATTCATGAATCGGCTTCCAAAATGTTGTTAGCAATCGACTTAAGATTACATAGATACCAAAATTATGTAAATTATGCAACCCTGAGGCCAGATTTTTATACGCCCACATGAAATGGGGCTTTAAAAAATTAAACTTCTGTCAACATAAAACCATTTATTTCTCCAACGTTTCATGTGTATATAAACACACTTCCTCAGGGAACCAATACAATTAAAAAAACAAAATGACTGTTGAAAAAATGACGTCATAAGAATTATGACGTCTTGGTTACTCAAACAACTATAATCATCTTCATGATTGGTTTTGTTCAACTGTCACTTTTATTTGGAATTTACACATGAAATGGGGGGCGTATATTGTCGTCACCCATGTCCGTCCGTCCGTCGGTCCGTCCGTCCACAATTGCTCGTAAACACTCTACAGGTCACAATTCTTGACGGATTTTGACGAAACTTAATGGTAATGTTTATTTCTGCCCAAGGATGAACCCTATTGAAAATCAGCAAAATCGGAAAATATTTACTATGAATTATTGCCCTTGTTCTAAAAAACGCGTTCGATTTTTGGCTCGTAAACACTCTACAGGTCACAATTCTTGACAGATTTTGACGAAACTTAATGGTAATGTTTATTACCGCCCAAGGATGAACCCTATTGACAATCAACAAAATCGGAAAATATGTACTATGAATTATTGCCCTTGTTCTTAAAAACTCATTGGATTTTTGGCTTGTAAACGCTCTACAGGTCACAATTCTTGACGGATTTTGACGAAACTTAATGGTAATGTTTATTACCGCCCAAGGATGAACCCTATTGAAAATCAGCAAAATCGGAAAATATTTACAATGAATTATTGCCCTTGTTCTTAAAAACGCGTTCGATTTTTGGCTCGTAAACACTCTACAGGTCACAATTCTTGACAGATTTTGACAAAACTCAATGGTAATGTTTATTACCACCCAAGGATGAACCCTATTGAAAATCAGCAAAATCAGAAAATATTTACTATGAATTATTGCCCTTGTTCTTAAAAACACGTTCGATTTTTGGCTCGTAAACACTCTACAGGTCACAATTCTTGACTGATTTTGATGAAACTTGCTGGTAATGTTTATTACTACCCAATGATGAACCCTATGGAAAATCAGCAAAATCGAAAAATATTTACTATGAATTATTGCCCTTGTTCTAAAAAACTTGTTCGATTTTTGGCTTGTAAACACTCTACAGATCACAATTCTTGACTGATTTTGATGAAACTTGCTGATAATGTTAATTTCCACCTAAGGATGAACCCTATAGAAAATCAGAAAAATCAAAAAATATTTTCTATGAATTATTGTCCTTACTCTTGAAAATGCGTTCGATTTTTAGCTCGTAAACACTATACAGGTCACAATTCGTAACAGATTTTGACGAAACTTACTGATAATGTTTATAACCACCCAAGGATTAACCCTATTATGATGTTTAGTATTAAACTATTGTCATACAATGATTTTTGAATTACATTGTGTTCTGCATACTGTTCCAAAACCAGTTCTTGATTTTACTGTGTTTTCTGCACTAGAGTAGTCATCAGTGTATTGCTTAAAGGGATATGCTCACTAACCGTTTGACTATAAAACTTTTCTTCTCAGAACCTGGATTTTTGTAAGCTTATCTAATCTGTAATAATGTTCCAAACTCTCCCTCAAAATTTAAATCAAATTTAAATCCCTGTGTATCCATGAATATCAGTGTTTGTGTATTCCTTGTTTTAGAAACTTCATTGGATTGTAAATGTTTCCTAAACAGTTTGATTTTCTTTTTTTCATCTTGAGCTTCGATGACTATCTCTTTAATATAATAAACTCTGATATAACGCAAAATATTCTTCTTTATTGGTACACACTGAGCATCATTATGTCTTTGAAATTTGAATCAGAATTTAATCCCGTTTTCAAGATTGCGGATACTAGGACTAAGGTTGAATATAGATGATAATATATAATATATTGATTTCTGATAAGTATATTGAGATATATTGACAGATTATTGGTCAGCTAGAGTTAGTGTAATATTGACAGTGGTCAGTTTAACGAAACTTAATGGTAATGTTTATTTCCACCCAAGGATGAACCCTATTGACAATCAGCAAAATAAAAAAAATATTTACTATGAATTATTGCTCTTGTTCTTGAAAACATGTTTAATTTTTAGCTCATAAACACTATAGGACATTACTGGACAGATTTTGAAGAAACTTGATGTGAATGTTCTTAATCACTTTTGTTGTAACTGTCAAATATATTTGTTTAAAGTCAAAGCCAGTGGCCCAGTGGGCGTATATTACCTTGCCTGGCAAGCTATGTTTTGTTTTATTAAAATATACCAATTCAAGATAGCGACCGATACATTACATTTGGGTAAAATTTTATCATTTGTATATTTATGTGTCTACATAACAAACATACTGCAAAAAGAATTTTTTGAATATCTTCAAAATTCCGGAAGTTGAAATTTCAACTTTTAGAGCAAATGAAGTCAAAACCGGAAGTGATATCAAAATTTTGAAACTTGCTAATTGTTTGCAATCAAAATGTCGATATATATGCAAGTTTTCAGGTTAATCAATATAAAATTGCAAAAGTTGTCAAGAAAAAGTGCTCCAAAAGTCAGCAAATTTTTTTTCAAAGTGATATTGTTAAACTTTTGTCTTATGGACAATCGATTAGAGAAATAAACAAAGTCAGACCGATCAAAATCATTTGAAAAATAAAGGAGATAATGGCCAAAACCTTAAAACTCATTTCCGGTTGGTAGGGCATGCGCCATTTTACATTTAAACAATACTGAGCAGTAGATTATCGTGGGAAATCTTGAAGATTTTGTGAGGCATGTGTAGTTTTGGCTGGGCGCTCTGACCAGAAAGCAGAAAAAAAAGTCATTTGCAAAACAAAGCAGTGCGTGCGTTCTAACACACTGCAATTAATATGCCATATGTAAAGCTTCGTTCATTGGACTTTTTATACGCCCACAATTCTCTATGTGGACATCAATTGCTTGTAAACGCTCTTAAAACTAGATTTTTTGATGGAATCAAATGAAATTCGGTATGTGTAAACATATTTAGAAAAAGAATATCAGTTCAAATTTGGAGTATTTTCAACTGTTAGAAGCAGATTTTTTGCCCTTGCCCCAAAATCTTGAACAGGCTATTACTCTCTTAGTTTTCTACCGATTTTGATGAAACTTAAAGGGTTTTTATGTAAGGTTTTTAAATATTTTAACATATTTTTAGCATTTCAAAATTAACAGCTCGATTTTTTTAGTTAAAACTTTCAGATACATTAAAGAACACATAGTTAAAGATTTTGGTGTATAGTTTTTCACAAATTTGAGCTTAAAGAAATTCAGACTGTCCCTTTAAAATGGATGTTATTGGACCTAAATCGAAAGGTTTCAGTTTACTTCGGATTAAATTTAAGGCATTTTCGTTTTACTATCCGCATGACGTGATGGGCGTATATGGCTGTGGTCCACTATCTTCATAATGCGAATAAATGTGAACAAAAGCTCAGTAAATACACTTTTGTACACGTGTGAAATTCGAATTCTCGCTATATGAACATTATTCTCAGTAAGTCCTTGCTGTTGATTTAGTGTCTTTTTTTATGACTTTCCATGTTATTTACAGTTACACATATCTTTTTGTATTATAGATTTTAATCAACAAGGAAATACCAATGAAAGTACAATGGAAACTGGAGAAGATGATGGTTGGACTGTTGTTTGTAAAGGTGCTAAAAAGAAATAGAAGTGTTTTTGTATGCTGATGTTAAATACATAGAAGGTGTTCCTGTGTATTGTGTTCCAACTCTCCATATGACTTTTGAACCACACATAGCTTGCATAAGCTAATATTTTTGACAAATCTATTTATATACAAGCTCAAATTGTATTGTGATTTTGTCATTTTAATTCTAACTTCAACTGGAGTAGCTGTCAAAGATGTACACATGGATCTTAATCTATAAGATATCTGTCAAGCCGGTATTGTTTTTCAATAACACCAGAATTTTAACAAGAAACAAAATCTTACAATACATATATCAATGTATGACAACAGTCGGGTAAAGTGTCTTACAACAATTGTTGAACAATGTCTTTGATTTGTTACATTGAACGAATGGTGGTTGTGGGTTCTATTCTTGTTTAGTGTGTGAAGGTCCAGTGACATTGAATAAGTAATTTTTATTTATAATTCCAGCTGTATATGGGTATAGATAATTTTGGAAAGATCAATGATGTTTTGTCAAAGACCCAATGATAGAAAGGATGTTAGTGATTTGTCACAAGACTTATTACTTACATAATTTGCATAGTTATGAACCTGTGCTGATACATACATTTTCTGACATTATTTAGTCAAATCTTGAGATTTCATCGAATTTGTACAAAGGACTTTGAGGAGGCTTGTTCTATTTTCAAAAAATTACATGAACGTGGCTACTCGAGAAGATTTATTAGAAGTATTAAAAGCACAACAGTAGCTCAAATCTCAGCCAAAAACAATTCTAACAGCGCTTATATCATCTAACATTTAGGCTTGTTTCCTTGCGTCTCGGGCTTTTCCGAACATTTTTTTCTTTGAAAAAGACCACTCCTTGAAGAGTGTTTGGGAGCACTATACCCAAAGAAAATTTATGCTCGTTTCCTTGCATCTAATGCCTTTTCGACAGAATTCATTTAAAAACCACCACCCCCTTCTTTCTTCTTAAGAACGACCAGCCCGTGAAGAAAGACATTTTATTTATATTTTGAAAATTAGGGATGATTTCCTAGTATATGATGCCTTTTCGAACGAACAGAATTTAGTTGAGAACATCCACCTCTTGAATAGGGTTTGGGGCATTATAAGGCAAGAAAATAAAATTTGATTTCTTTGCATATCAGTCCTTTTTGAACAGCAGGTGATTTTGACGAGTTGCACCCTAAGAAAATTTTAAGAGAGATAACCCCCCTCGCAACCACCCAAATCCAAGCAGGTTTGTAAGTTTGCCCAGAACTGTCCAAAAGTGTGTTTAGGGTCATTAATACACAATTTACTGAGAACTATCCAAGAATTGGTTTGTAGTAATACACAATTGACTTAACTATCCAAGAGAGGGATTTTATTAATAGACAAAAAACTGAGAACCATCCAAGAGTTGGTTTTGGGTTTGGGTTTTTAATAATTCACAGTTAACTGAGAACTACCGAGAGCGGATTTTTATTAATAAACAGTTCACCAAAAAACAACTGAGAGCGGGTTTGTTAAGTGGGTTTTCATTGTACACAATTTACTAAGAACCATCCGAGAACGGGTTTGTATTAGTGTACAGTTTACCCCCTGGATCATCCGAGCCAGTTTGTATTAGTGTAGGCCTACAGTTTACCGATAACCATCCGAGAAGGGTCTGTATAAGTGTACAGTTTACTCAGAACCACCCAAAAGTGGGATAGTTGAATTTGCCATGTCAGAAAACTAAAATCATTCAAATTGGACAATGTTAACTGTATTGGTAAATTTGACCTCTGTCAAAAGTTCGTTGACCTTGGGACGTTTTTGACCATAGCGCCCTTATTTAAGGTCGGAGGTATAACAAACTATATATTTTCTGAATCCTCGTGACTATACGAGTAATCTGATATGCATATCGACACCCTAAGACTTTATTTGAATTTTGATCTCTGTTTGACCTTTGTTGACCCCTACCGGAAATGCCTGAAATATTTAAGGGGGAAGCCCAAGTCAAAATTGTTCGGTATTCATCAGGGAACACAAAAACACTTTCAAACCTTTGTTCCCAGACTTTGGTCACGGGACCTACAGGCTACACTAAAGTTATCATCCCTCGCTACAAACTGTTCTTTTAACCCCCGTTTAATGCCTAATGATGCCAGATTTATGATTTTTGAATTAAATGTTTCATCATTCAATGATTCAATTGTGAACATTTTTGACTCTTCCAATTTATTTTTCTTGCCTCATGATGAGGAAATAGGACAATTATGAAAAAAACTAATTTTTAGCTATTTTTTAAGCTTTTTTAGCCTGAGAACCAAATAAAGAAACCGAATTTACAAAATAACGTAATGCACTATCATTAAAATTTTTGAACCAAAAACTGCCACTACATATCAGCTCCAAATGGGTGTAAATTATTTTGTTCTACTATAAAGGGTATGGTTACAATGCCTATTTTATTATATGAATACCCAGATTTACACATAAAATAGTTTTCATGACCTTTTGACCTCTGGTGACGTCATCAATGAGGTCATCAAGTTTTGAATGGCTGTGAATTAAGTGGGTACTTATTACCTTTCGAACGATACCAAACATGATTATCTAGACCGTTTCTAAATGCATGCAAATAGCGTTTATGTTTCCCCTACCCCTAATATTTGCGCTGAAATCGTAGTATGGAGTTTTACGCTAATATGGTGATAGTAGCCATATGGGGCGAGTTAGGTGATGGCACCCCTTCTGGATTTGTAGCCTATCATCATATAGATACACATGAAAAATATTTTGCTTTTGTCCGCTGTGTCCCCTTCGGGTGAAAATTGGCTGCTAACATACTGGACTAATCTATCTGAATCCGTGTACAAGGTATAGCAAACAATTCGTCAGCAAGAAAAAAAATCATTAAGAGTTTGTTTCAATCATCACAAATCTGACATCAACCCCAAAAATGTAATAAAACAGTTTCTAAACACTTTAATCAACCCGATCATCAATTACCGGTAACAGACCTAAAAAATAAAACAGATCTATGAACAGCCTGGTGTAGAAGAAAATTCGAATAATCTGCGAAAACTACTGGATCATTAAATTACAAACTATGCATCCCTATGGATGAATATTCAACAGCACAGCTGGTCAAGTTTCTCGAATAATTATTCATCTTAACAAAGAATTGCAAAAAAAATTCCCAATAATCTTTTCAAACAATTTAGTGATTGCCTATTCCCGCAATTAAAACCTAAATGATATCTTAGTCCATGGTTGATTACCCCTCCTCACTTAAGTCACATAAAAAAAAAATTGGTGATCGTCCTTTCAATTTCCGAAATCAGGGGAGGGGGGAGTTTTTTTGTTGTTTTTTTTTAAAGGACCCTAAAACACTTAATCGATCCGGATACGATGGCAGCGCATGCGCGGATGGGTGTTGTAGTTCCTACTATGGTCGCTATAGATGGGCCTACTGGTGATATTTCCTATTATATTACAGTTTTCCGCGTTAAATGTCCGCGAAAAATTTAATTTTTGCTATACCTAATCTATTGAGCGGATTGTTTACGTTTTTTTTTAAATAAAAAATTAAAAAAAAATCAGGGACGGGGCCGTTTTTTTTTTTTTATGTGGTCTTAGATTTGGTACATGTGCCTTAAAGGGGCACAGGCTTCATTTTCGTGGGTCGATTTTTCCAAGTCTCAGAAACGGAGACTTTTTTAGCTCAGCAATTTAGTACTGGTTATCACAACTCACCATTGAAATTTGAGTCTTCAAATCCATGTGCATCCATAATTATTAGCATTTGAAAGTTATAATGCCCTACTACACATTAGCGATACTATGCAATATATAGAAAAGTCATCTATAGAAATAGAAGGAGAAATGTCTAATTTAAGGTATATTTGAAGGAAATATGCAATTTTCGTACATTTCTAGTGCTTCTGAAGGATACTTAAGTATATTCAAGACCCAAATCAACCAATAAAAATGAAGACTGGTCCCCTTTAAGATATATACGCCCACATCTCTCTATGAAGAGAGTCTGTTCCAACGTCTTGCTTTTGCCATCCAAGAGTTTCAACCACCTCAACAAAACTTGACCTTGATTTGTAGACTCTTATTAATGTTTCAAAAACCACATGAAGAAACGTTTTTTTGGAACCTTCAGAAAACTTTTAAGAAACGTTATTTTAAAAACGTTTTATAAATAATCTTTCAATGGCATATTAGAAGCACAAGTTATAGATAAGTAAGACAATTTTATGGATGGATACTTCTAGAAAATTTATTACTTCAACGTTTCAATGTGGTTCTCACACCGTCATCAGGAATATAATAATGAGTAAAAATAAAAATCAATAAAAATTGAATTGTCGATAAAATATCAATGGATACCAAACGACCCATCATGGACGACATCAAAGCAGGCATTGTCAAGATATCGTTTGCTGAATCACATTTTGCCCATTTGAATGAATTGTAATATTATCCTCAAAATGTTTTTGAGAGTCCTATATTGTCTTTATAAATTAGTAAAATTTAATTTTTTTATATGGATGTTATTTGTATTTTATCTTCCCGTGATGACCTTGATTTAAGGTCGCACGCGTATGAATCTTGAAAAATCTGAAAAAAGGCAAATCTAGTCGATAAATTTAGTGGACCGATAAAGTTTGAGTTTTTCAAAAGCAGAGATATTGTCACGCAATCAAAATAGATCTATTTGAAGCTCATTTTGATCATTGCATCAAAGAACTAAAAGGTTCAGATATTAAATCTGCATTATGTCGTCTGCTTCTCTGCTAATATTCTATGTCAGCACTTTGATTCTATTTATAGTACCGGTAACAATCAACCTTGATTGCCGCCTTCGTTTCTATATTGAATCCAAGCCCTCCTGAGGAAATTAATCTAAGGTGTGACAAATTAACGTTCTCTCATTGTTTACATTCACACAACCTCTTAATCATTAATTGATTTAGTTTCATTTCTTAATAAATAAAAAAAAAACAACCAAAAAACGGCTTTTTTGGCGAAAATAAGACCACATCAAATTTTGCCGATTTGATACCATATATTTTTTTTCTAGGATGACCTTGACATTTTGAATATTTCCGAGGAATAAATTCTTTATTTTGTTACCTTTTTTACCAAACTATTTTGTTACCGTTTTGTATCCGAGTCTGTCGTAAAAATTACTTGGGCCGAGTCGGTAGTGAGAAAAATATCATTGGTCCGAGATGGTTATAAAATTTTTTTTTAGGTCCGAACCAGTAATGGTCCGACACAGTAATAATGGTCCGACCGGTCTGACATTCGTTTCGACTTAGTTTTATTAAAAATTGTACTCATGGTGGGAGTCGCCATTTTGCTGAGGCCGTTATGATACCAGGTCCATATTATCGTTATTTAACAGGCCATAACATCGATATTTACTAGTCAATATCATCGATATTTACTGGTGAATATATTTATAAACAGCTACTGTTTGTTGTTCATTGCAGTTTTAATAGTTTTATATCTTATGTCGTTGCCCAATTTTTCCCTGAAAATGTTTGACGATAGGATAAAAGTAGCCGGCGGTCTTGACCATAATAGGCGTCGTTTTTCGCCGGGTGCCGGCTACTAATGACCTCGATTTGTAGACTCTTATAAATGTTTCAAAAACCACATGAAGAAACGTTTTTTGGAAACCCTCAGAAAACTTTTAAGAAACGTTATTTTAATAACGTACAATAAATGTTTGGTTTTTTCGTTTTTAAAATGTTTTTTTAAAACGTGTTAAAAACCTCGATTTGTAGACTCTTATAAATGTAGTAAATTTACGTTTTTCAATTTTACAATTATTGTCAAACCAACTAGGTACTGGTGTTAAGTTATTATTATCGTTAATATTTCGGGATTTTCCAAAGATATTAAGGAAATACTTTTGAAATCAGATGATAGTTCTTGTATAAGGTTATCAATATTATCGGGGCCATCAAGAAATGAATTAACCAATGTGGTCCAAGTTGGAATGTGTTGTAATAAATGATTATGAAATAATCCAAGCAACTCTGAATCCCAATACAGATATGTGATTGTTTTCGATTTTGGTTTATCAACAAGCACTTTATTAACTTTTAGTTCCGTTTTATATACGCTTGCTCGCTAACCTAAAGGTCCGGGGTTCAATCTAGAAATGGGTCGAGACTATACCTTCAGATTTTTCAAAACGGTTTCCCTTATCAGTGATGCAGGTCGAAGGGGGTTACATGGAAAAAGCATGTAGTCGTTTGGATGGGACAATAAAACAAGGCCCTGTGTACTATAGACTGTGCACGTCAAAGTTCCCTCGACGTTAGAAATCAAAAATAAGATTAGGCTAATGCCGCTGTCCGGGCAATATTTCCCGCATTGCACACTGCAAGGTGTTAGCCTATTCAGGTGCAGTAAAGCAATTGTAAAACTCTATTCATTTTATGTTGTACAAAGTCTATGCACATTAATATTTGCTGTATCAGGGTTTGTTTATGTATCAAAGGCGAACAAACACCTTTTTCAGGGTGAATGTGAGTCTTGAGTTGACTAAATATAAACATCTTTAGAAATATAAATCACTGTACAAAAATTACAAAATGCAATCACTTGTTTTGATTTTATTATTAAATTGTGAATTATATCCAAACAAACCAAGGGTTTACCCATGTTCCTTCAGCAACCTTAGACATTGGCATTATCAGTAGTTATAGTACTTATAGATTTGAAGCGAGTTTCCCCCATTCCATTTTTCATTTCATGGGGAAAAAACACGCTTCAAATCTATAAGTACATGGGGGAAAAAATGCAACCAAATTGAGCGTACCCAAAACAAAACCCCTACATTTCATAAAACACCCTACATTTTTCATAGAATTCTTACGACAAACACCTTCAATAAATTTCCTACATTCCATCAAAAAAAAACATATTAAAAATAGGATGAGTTTAATTTTAAAACATGAACAATACAGATTCGAAGATTATTCAGGCGACGGTATCTTTTCATCTATATTTTCTCTAGGTTCAAAAATCATTCCAAAAGTAGCTGGCTTTGTTTCAAACAACAAATCCCTAATTTCCTCCGGAGCTCAAGCAGATGGGTCCGTGGCAAAAGCAGGCTTAAGAATAAACGACGCCGTGAAAAAATCCGACGAACTGAAAGAATTACAGCAAATAAGAGAACTACGAAACAAGAGAATAGAACAGCAGGTAAAAGAGGGAAAAGGGTTTAAAGTTATAGGATAAAAATGATAGTCGCTCACGCTCCAAAAACTTATTTTGGTTCCGATATTCAAAAATCATTAGGATATCTTCCTGGATTTCCATGGGCCAAATACTCTGGCGAGAAACATCTTCCAGGTCATAATTACACCGGTCCAGGTACTAGATTAGATCTGCGATTAGACGAAAACGATAAACCCAAACCAGGGGAAGAACCAGTCAATAGAGTTGACGCTGCTGCTCTTAAACACGACATACTTTACAGAAACAAAGACATAAACTTCAGACACGAAGCAGACAAACAAATGATAATCGAACTCGAAAATATTCCAAATCCAACATTCAAAGAGAAAATGCAAAGAGCGATAATCATAAAACTGTTAAAAGCAAAGATGAAATTGGGTATGGGATTGGCAGATGAAATTCATAAAGAATTTAGAAAAAACAAACATTATTTAAAAGTTAAAGTATTTGATAAAGATGAAATATGGTCAGCAGATTTAATTAATATGCCAGTTGAAAGGGGATATAAATATTGTTTAACAGTTATTGATTTATATACACGTTATGCTTGGGTTATTCCTCTCAAAAACAAAACTGGAATATCAGTCAAACACGCATTTGAAACCATAATGAAACAATCTGACAGACGGCCCCAAAAGTTATGGGTAGATAAAGGGAGCGAATTTTATAACAAAAATATGAAATCTGTGGGGTTTGAAATTTACAGTACTCACAACGAAGGTAAGGCTGTAGTTATTGAAAGATTCAACAGGACTCTAAAAAATAAACTATTCAAAAAGTTCACGGAATTAAAATCTCAAAAATGGCTAAAAATATTACCAGAGGTCGTAGACGAATACAATAACAAAATACATTCATCTATAGGAGTGTCACCAGCACAAGCCTCAAAAAATCCAAATATTATAAGATCAATTAACGCGCAACATAACTACGAAAATGAGATAAACAATTTAAATATTAAACCCAAATTTAAAGTCGGAGATCGAGTTCGTATTTATAAATATAAAAGTAAATTCGAAAAAGGATATGTTGGTTATTGGACAAACGAAATATTTATCGTAGATAAAGTAAATAGCACATCCCCTCCAACATATGAATTAATCGATCAAGACAAAGAACAAATTATAGGTAGGTTTTATCAAAATGAACTTCAAAAAACTGACTTTTAAAAATGAATGAATTTCTCGATAAATATGGAACCGATACAACCACAAACTTCCAACTTATGAGATGGGCGAATGAGTTAAACATATCACCGTTTTATTATTGTATGAGAGATGAAATAAATAATCTCAAAAGTAAGAAAGGTAAATTCTATGCTATAACAAATACACACACTTCCGATCAAAAAGGCGTTCATCATTCTGCTTTGTACAAAGACTCTAACTTTTATTTTTTCGACTCTTTTGGATTAGATCCCACTGAAGAGATAATGAATATAACTAATCAACCAATTAAATCTTCTACATTTCAAATACAAAAGCCGGGTCAAAAGTTTTGTGGACAACTTTCACTTTGGGTTTTATATCAGTTGAGTTTAGGAAAACAGTTCGAAGAAATTGTAATAAATTTAACTCAATAAAAATGGCAAATAAATTTGGTTTAGGCGCTTTATCTTTAGATACTAAAAAACCAAACACTACATTTTCAATCAATAAAATCAAACCATATTTTGTGGATCAAATCGGAGACATTCTTCAGGGTGATATTGATATGAATAATTTTGGTATAACTAATTTAAAATCTCCGGAAAACGATAATGATGCTGTTCATAAGAAATATTTAATGGATCAAATAAATTTAATTGAAGTAGATAAAAACCATTTAAAAGATCGAATAGCTGATGTGAAAAGATTCTTCAAACGACAAATAAATAATAAAGATTTTATAAATGAATCTAAATTGAAAGAATTAGATTATATTGATGATGGTAAATTACAAAAAGAAGTAACAAGTTTAAAAAGTTTTATTCAACAACAATTAGTCAATACAGTAGATAAAACTCAATTACAAAATTTAAGGTCATTAATATCTAAATTAGATGACAAGATTACAAAGCAAAAAGTAGATCTTAAACAACTAATATCCAATATTAATCCAGGCATAAGTGAAGACAAATTAACCGCATTAGAAAGTAAACTTAGTGATGATAGCGAAATACAAAAACAAATAGAATCTATTCAACAACAATTAGTCAATACAGTAGATAAAACTCAATTACAAAATTTAAGGTCATTAATATCTAATTTAGATGATAAACTAACAAAGCAAAAAGTAGATCTTAAAAAACTAATATCCAACATTAATCCAGGCATAAGTAAAGATAAATTACAACAAGAATTAACTGCTCTGGAAACTAAATTTAAAACTGAATTACAAAACGAACTAAAAACTATTGATGATAGTGAAATTAAAACTTATATTCAACAACAGATAGAAAATATTGATGATAGTGAAATTAAAACTTATATTCAACAACAGATAGAAAATATTGATGATAGTGAAATTAAAACTTATATTCAACAACAGATAGAAACTATTGATGATAGTGAAATTAAAACTTATATTCAACAACAAATACAAAATATTGATGATAGTGAAATTAAAACTTATATTCAACAACAAATACAAAATATTGATTATAGTGAGATTCAACAACGGATAACTACTATTAATAATGAAGTTTTAAAACAGGAAACAAATATAACCACATTACAAAATAATCTCAATGAACTAGAATATATTAAACCCTATTATATCTTTCTTCCATTTTCTAAATACAATAAAGATTATTTGGTGGAAGAAATCAGTGGAGAACTCATTTATAATTATAAATATGGGTTTAAAGTAAATATTAAAAAAGATATAGATACTCATGGAAGCTTATCTGATACTCATGGAATCTTATCTGATACTCATGGAATCTTATCTGATACTCATGGAATCTTATCTGATCCTTTTGGAAGCTTATCTGATACTCATGGAAGCTTATCTGATATTATGACTTCTTTTGAGGGGAATACTATAATTGACATATTTTTTCCTATGAAGGTAAAAGTCGATTTACCAATTTATTATCAATTTATTGATTATAGCTCTTTTGTATCTGTTCACTTTATCAAAAATGGTAACATCGTAGATACTAAAGTATTAAATCCTTATGAGAACAATTTTAATATTTCGTCAAATCAGTTGTATATAGATAACCTTAGAATCTCAATCGAGCCGTATGATAAAGGATCACATTATAAAATTGAGTTATATGATATGATATTGGAAACGGAAACTTCACCATCAGTAAGCATAGTTAGAAATCAAGAACCACAAAAAGAAGAAAGCAAACAGATTTATGAGTTTTTACGAACAACAGACTTTGAATATGTGAAACTATATTTTGTTCATAATGATCTTTACTTCTCTGTTGATGTTAATAAAAATCAACAATTTAAACATTTTCCAATAGCATTAACAGAAAATATAGATATATCATATTTTTTCATAGAAATCTCTATTGAAAAAAAAACAAATTTTTTTGTTTATCGGGATAAGAAGAACAAGGAGTCAAAACAAGAAGCATTCTTAGTACATGTACATGTCACTATTGCACAAAACCCTAAGGATGTACGTAGAGCATTATCGGAAGTTCACTTAATTTAACGTTTAAAAATGGAACAAGAAAGTAGACAAAAATACCTGATAGACAAACAAAACGAACTAAAAGTAAAACTAGAACAATATAATAAATGTAAGAAAAGATGGAGTAGAATTGATTCTGCTTTCAAAGCACTAAGTGTAGTTTTAACAGTAGGAACAACAATTGCAACGGCAGTAACTGGCGGATTGATGGTGCCAATACTTATTCCAACTGTATTAGCCGCAATTACTGCTATTCAAACCTCATCTTGTGGATTGATTGCTATGGGTTTTACATCCAAACAGAAATCTTATTTTAAAAAGAAAACAGATATCTTAAATACATATCTTAATAAGTTGTATATTTTCTTCGAAAGATCAAGAGAAGATAAGATCATTAGCGTTTAAGAGTTGGAAGAATTTAATGAAATTTTGGATAAATTTAATATACAAATATCAGCAATAAAAGATAATAAAAAGAACTCCAAAAATTAAGTAATTAAAAAAAAACATATAAAAAATATGAATAACATTGAAATTATAGACGATGAAACATTCATAGAAAACGTACTATTTACCGATCTTATCAGGGCTATTACTCATAAATTTTCAACATTTAAGGGTCAAATTGAAATAGATGGTAGGATAATCGAGAATGGAAATCACAAACAATTCATGAAACTTCTTGGTTTCAATTCCAAAACTTTTAAGACCATTTTGTCTAATATGGATGCAAAATCTGACTGCTCGGATTGGTATTTTACAGGGAAAATAATTTTACGTAGAGACAATTTTAAGGAAATAAGAAGATCAAACGCTGGTAGAGGAACTGAACTACTTAAAAAGATAAATGAATATAAAGGTAGAAATTGTTATATACCAACAGATGGTAACTGTTTTATCAAATGCGTAAATCATGTTTTGAAAAAAGATTTAACAAATAAATTTCAAACATTCATTAATACATTTCCAAAAGCGAATAGAAAAGGAGTAATGACAGCTGCTAGAATTAATAAATTCAATGAGAAATGTAATACTTCATTTCAAATTTACACTCCCGAAAATAGAAATGTACGCCCCACCCTCACAGATGTAAACAAGGACAAGGCATTAGATTGGGTTTTATATTTACATAACTCACATTTCTGTCTTATAAGAAGAAATCAAAAAAAATTAGGGATTAAAGAAATAGAAGATAATTATGAACAGGTATGGAAAACATGTAGAGATGATAATGCTGTAAAAGAAGTATCACCTTTGAAACTAAACGTATTTTCAAATATGAGTGATGATACTTTATTCGCTTGGGACTGTGAAACGTATTCAGATAGTGAAACGCGTAAAGCAATTCCTTATTCCTGTACGTTAATTAATTTAGAAAAGCTAAGAAAAAAGTTAGAGATGATACCTCCCACTGATAATATTCCAGAAGCATTTTATAACAAACTAATGAAAATAGTAGAAATATTTGTAGGCACAGATTGTATAGATCAAATGTTGAAATATTTAGGTAAATATGATAAAAAAAGATTAACATTGATTTCTCATAACGGTAGTGGTTTTGATAACTGGATCGTAATTAAAAACGTAAAGAAACTAACACAATGTCCACTAATAACACCCAGAGGAATTCTTTCTTTACCATTATCTAATCCATACACTGATGAAGATTTACAGAAAAGATGGAAACGACAGAAAGATATAAAAAGTAAATCCAATTATTTACAGCATATTAATTTCACATGTTCCTATCAACACGAAGCATCTAGTTTAGCAACATGGGGAAAGTCGTCTAATCTACCAATGAATTTGAGAAAGATCGTTGATGTAGACATTGCAAAATATACCAAAGATAACTGGGAAATTTTAAGACACGAATGGGAACCATATGCAAAGCGAGACACCCTATGTCTTGGAGCATGCTTGATAAAATATAACAAAGTTATGAAAGACGTTGTATTCCAGAGCGTTTCTAATAATCTAACGGCTCCATCTCTATCTTTAAAGGGGTGGTATTATTTGTATCATTACGATAAAGAAATGGTTGAAGAACCATATTACGAAAGTACAAGACTCGTACCAAAACATACTGAAAAACAAAATATAGAAAAGGTTTACTCACACACTAACCCTTTTATAAGACATTTTATAAGACGCTCTATTAAAGGAGGAAGGGTTTCTGCAAATCGAAAAATATTTACAACTGATAAAATCAATGAAATTTGTGATGTATTAAAGGAATATACACAAACAAATGACGACAACATAATTGATTTATTTAAAGAATATAGTAAAAGTGATAAAGATAAAACAGAGGTTAATTCAAAACTTAAAAATATAACATGTTCTAGACTGATGGCATTTGATGCTAACGGTTTGTATGCTTCTGCTATGTCAGATTTAGATAGTGAATATCCCAAAGCAGAAAGTGGTAGACCGTTTTTACCAGAAGAAGAAGAAGAATTTGTAAGACTCTTCAATGAACAAAACTTTAGACCCAAAACTGCTATTTTAACAGTTTGGTTTGAGTATCCCAAAAACATGTTCTTCCAACCGATACCAGCTAAAGATAAAATTAGTTTTACGAACAAAGAAGGAAAAAAGGAAACTGGCACTAAAATCAGATTCAGAAATGGTTTCTGTTCAGATGTTTTAACATCGGTCGATATTCAAGAAATAGTAAAAGCTGGTGGACGAATTATTAGAATATTAGATGGCATAGTATACGAAGAAAACTTTAGAACTCCTCCCTATAGAGACTGCATTTTAATTTTGAGAGATCTAAGAAATCAATTCAAAAGGGATGGCAATATCGTTGGTAGTAATTGCATGAAATTATTAGGTAATGCCCTGTATGGGAAATCTATTCAGAAGGATATATCTTCATCAAAACATCTTTGGAATGACGTAACTTTAAAGGCTAACTTTGATTCACATGTTAAACACTATGAAAAAATAAATGAGACTCAATACATTGTTGATATAGAAAAAGAAGAAAAAGAAATTGACGATGTAAATAGTAAATCTACACGACTTACACCCAGTCATTTGGGATCATTCGTATTATCGCACAGTAAGAAAATAATGAACAATTTTATTCACGTAATAGATGTGTTTTATCAACCGGAAATATACTATACCGATACTGATAGTTTATACATTTCATCTAGCAATTGGAATAAATTAAATGAAGCTGGATTAGTATCCGAAAATGAATACTGTAAAGGAAAGAATGATTACGGTGATGGTGGAATTATATTCGGTTTATATTTAGCGCCGAAAGTCAAATACAATATCATACTAACTTCAGATGGTGTTTTAAAAGAAAAGAAAACATTTAAAGGTTATTCTAATGATAAGATAACTGTAGACGATTATATTCGGTTGGCTAGTGGATATGATATATCAAATGAATTCAAGAGAAATTGGGAAAAAAGTTTCACAAATGGAGTAGTTATTCCAAGGGATGATGATAAACAAAAGAAAGTTTTTAGAAGTTATTTAAATCTTGTAAAGAGAAAGGCTCCAAATAGTGAAGGAATCATGTATCCTTATTGTAATAAAGATGAATTGAGTTTGGATGAAAACTATGAATTTGATGATTTCGATTATCTAACTATTCAAGAAGAGAATGAAGAGTTACTTAATTCTTTTTAAATGAAGTTGAATAACAATTTCTTCGTTTCCAAAGTCTATAAACCTATTTTTACCATCTTTGATTTCCAGATTTATATCTTTGATCATAAAGGAATTAAGTGGTAAATATGTTGTTTGAAATGGTTTTTCTATAATTCTATATCCAATCGGAACAGTGAATGTTGGAAGACTGTAAATAATCTGACGTTTGTATTTATTGAAAAATCCACCGTTTATTAAATTGCAATGTATATTGATCACATCGACATCATTCTCGATATTAGCTTTATGTGGTGCTATAGTAGATTGGGTGTATACTCGTTTATCAAATCCTAGTAACGTATTCAATGAATTTTCTACGTTGAAATCAACTTGACTATTATTTCTTAATATCAATTTCATTTTGTTCAAATTTAAATTACCTTCGAATTCAATATTGTTTTTACCATTGACACTTCCTGCGTATTCAGATAGGTATTCGTTAATGGCTATGTATTCGTAACTTCCTGGTAGTAAACTTATGGTTTTGAATGTTGCTCCATTATCTGTTGATATTTTTTATTTTGTTATTATCTTCGTTGATATTTCTAATGGAATTGTAAACAGAGAAATACTTTAATCCCAATTCATATTCTTGATTTCGATCGAGTTCATACTCATAATCTAGAGATAATTTAATGTCTGATTTATTTGAGGTGATGACGAATAGTTGACTCATTTTTAATAACACTTTTATAATCATTTTTATCTATGATACCTTTTTGTAGGAGTCTTTTTAATATACAATTTAATTCATTATATTGTCTGTGTGATTGATGTCCTTCCTTCATTGCTGCTAATATTATTTGTAATCTATTAAGCAATTCTTCGTTGTTGTCGGATAAAAAAATTACACCATCTCCTGTATGTCCCAAAAAGTCATCGATTTCTTCTATAATATCATCAGTGTAGTTATCATCACTACCATCGGTGTTATCATCTAATTCTTTTTCCAGTCTTCTTAATCTTAAAGTTTTTGGTCCTCCTGTCCTTGTCGATGTAAGAATGTCCACGTATGAATTTAAATCTTTGAAATTATAATCTTTATCATACCCATTCAAAAGATTAATCATACCGGGTGTTAAATCATATATAGCGTCTATTCTGTCAATCTTAAATGTTGGGTTGTTTTGATTGAAACGTATCCTAAAACCGTTAAGAATCAATCCATCCTGATCAATTGTTGGCTTTATTGTTTTGGCTAGGGTTGGATTTGGATTTGAAAAATAACGTTTTATATCATCTAATGTCCTGATTACGATTCCATCATCTTCAATGGGATATTCTATTTGTGGAGGAGATTGTTGAATTTGTTGTTTAGGAGCTTCTAATTTATTCTTGATATCCTCTTGACTTTTTAATATTGGTTTAAATAAAGTTTGTAGATTTTCTGTTAATCCAAGTTGTTGTAATCTGTTATTTTCAACTTGGGTCTTTATTTTATTCTTAGCTTTGATATATTCTCTATTTCTTTTTAAAATATTATTCCATTCCATTTTTAAAAAAATAAATTAACATATGTTTATCATTACTCTTTCACCCGCAGCTTTTCTGGTATTAACGAATACATATCCATGTTCCTCTGGATTTCTCCATTGAGCTTTACAAACCTTTTTAAACGAATCTCTGTCCATTCCGTGATTTATCGACTGTATGATTTGAGATAAATCTTTATCGTTTAATTCAAATAATAAAAAACAATTAGCATTTTTTCTAATAAACATAGAATCCATCCCGTAAAAAGATTGGGATTGGTATAAGCAGTGACAGTTGTGATGTCTTCCCTTCGTGAAGAATTCTTGTTGAACAGATTGATTTTTTTGCGCTACGCAGTCGTCAAACAATATTAAGTTCTTTCGTTTGCTATCAATATTAGACAAGTCCAGATCATTTACATTTTTTGTCAGAAACACTTTTATGTCAGTTGGATTGAAAGATGGATTCTTTTCTTTTATGAAGGTATCTAAGATATCTTTTATTTCCATTTCTCCTTTATCGTAATATTGAAATAATTCTTGAACATATTTCTTTGGTAAATATTCTAAAGCGTTGAGAAATTGATAATACGATTGTTCTGGTGTTGTTGTGTAGATATATAGAGAATCAAAATCTAAAAGGTTGGGTGTTGTCAACATGTTAAAAGTGAGATGAGTTTTCCCAGAACCGGAACTACCGCATATACACATGAGCATTGGATTATTAGGAAATATTTCTGAATGATTAAATTTCCTTCCCATTTTATGTACCAAAAATTACACCTTCTCCTTTATACTTTGAAAGATATATTCCTTCTCCACTGTGTATATTTTTAAAAAATATTCCATTACCCTTATGTTTGACTTTGATTTCCCCTGTGTCAATACTATCCACTAATTTAGTTAATCCTTGTTTGACAGTTTTCTTAGTTTCTTCACTAAATCGATTTTCAAATTCTTTAACTGTACCTAATATGTCTGCTACTCCCGACCCTTTTGCTAACTTTTCCATTTCCAAATTGTGTCTACGTTTTTCACTTTTTTCAGCTTCGGCTGCTTTCTTGGCATTGACGGCTTGAACTATTCCTGCTGTTCCGCCGGCCGTGGCACCGGCTGCGGCCAAACCTGCAAAGATCAAGGGTAGGAAAGGTAAAAATCCACCTTCCTTTATGTTCTTGTCAATTCTTTCCAAATCTATATCATCTCGTACTTTACAGTGTTTATATTTATCAATAAGTTTTTTAGTTATGCTGATTCTTTTACCATTGTAAGTAATTGTAGTTGGCTTTTCTGTTTCGATAGCATCTATTATTCTTTTTACTAAAGTTTCGGGTTTCATTTTTAAGGGATTAATTTATTCTATTCGAATCATCCGTCTGTCGGATATTTTTATTATATGTTTTGCTTCTTCCAATAATAAACAATAACCGGTTACATCTCCTTGTGTTTTTTCGATATGAATATTTATGTTTACTCCAGTTTTGAAAAGATCTTCTTGATGAGCTGATAGATCAAAACAGAAGATTGGGTGATTAATTGCAAAATCTACATATCCAAACTGAGGTGGATTTCCAAATAATTCACACATATTTTTATAATTTCTATACAATTCATTATTATCCTTTGTGGATGGATTAATAGTTAAAGGTTGGTTAGGATAATTATCGTTGTTTAATCTTACTTGAACTTTACGGATTATAGGATCTTGAGTTTGGTTCATTGCCACTCTAAAGATATTGTTGTTATTTGTCTGAGAATCTGGTAAGTTCTTGAAACCAACTATTAAATATCTTGCTGGTTTAATGCTGTTAGTGATTGGCCATGTTGTGGATTCTCCAGTTAAAGTCATGCTCCCTACAGTGTTGCGACGAAGAAAAGCTATTTCAATGTCTTTAGTTAACGAGTTGAATATTCTCGTTTCTACTTCAATTGATGGTGTTATTACGGGTATGAAAAGTTGGAGATTTGTTATTTCTAATTTTGCATTTGAATTAGCTTCTCCAAAGAATATCTTATCGTCATTAATTTCTCTTTGTAAATGAATTTTAAATGGTAAACCTATAGAAACTTTTCGATGTTTTTTTTTTTTTTTTTTTTTTTTTTTTTTTTTTTTTTTTTTTTTTTTTTTTTTGGTGTCTATATGTTGTATATTGTATCTATGTTTGTCCCCATGGGCTGGGTGTGAGACAGGACCGTTACCACTCGTGGTATAGGGCCTAATTCTGACCCATGTAAAATAAAGAGTTTATTATTATTATTATTATTATTATTATTATGATGTTCTAAAAGACCGAATAAAGGATATAATTTCCAATTTACGTAATTACCCCATCTATTATCCTCAACAACACTATTGTACTGATTTACTCGTTTGTCAAACCCCTGGTTTACTGCTCTACCGATTCTCTCAATGCTATTTCTGGCAATGACTCTCATTCTAGCCTCATCAGCATCGTTAGCTACAGTTCTTACTGGTTCTTTTAAAACGTTTCCATCACCAACATCGGGTATCCAACCCGAGACTGAATCGTAGTTTTTGGGGTAAAGGACTGTTTTCAACATTGTGTCAAATTCTCCAGGGTGTTTGATGGTTTCTATGGGGTTTGATCCCGCTTCCAAAACCATTTCGCTAAATAAAGAAGGAAAGAAATTATTTTCTAATGTTGTATTAGTCTGTGGGACTCTATTTTCATTTGCTGTTCCGTCCTTGATTTTGAAATCGCATCTGAAATAGGCATCGGAAAGTAATAACCAATTTGACAGACTATTGATCTCGAAAGTGACCCTCCCACCATCATTTAGTTGGGATTTAGATCCAACACTCGGAGAAATAATTATGAAATCCTCTTTTTTTTTATTAAATGAATAAAGAATTGGATCGTATAATCTAAAAATTGGATCAAGAATTTTATTTGCCATTTTTAAGGGGATAATTTTAGGTTTTTTCTAATCAGTAATTTAAAACTATAATTTGTGCAAAAATAAGTCATTTTTATTATACAAAACAAAATAACAATTCAAAAGGACATATATATAAGTTCAACAATGTATATACTATATTATCAACTCATAGCAACGTTGTTAATGAGAGCCACTGTAGTGTCCCTGCATGGAAACGGCAATAAACAGACCGTTGTTAATGAGAGACACTGTAGTGTCCCTGCATGGAAACGGCAATAAACAGACCGTTGTTAATGACAGGCACTAGAATAGCCGTCTATAGCAACGACAGTAAACACACGGTTACTAATCAAGGCTTCTATAGTGTCCTTGCATAGAAACGATAGTAAACAGCCCGTTGTCAATGAGAGACACTGTAGTGTCCCTGGGTCGATATTGTACAGGAGAAAATTCCACAATATATAATGAATAACATTATCGATTGAAAGTCACAGCTTTTGTTGAAATAACATAACAAGTATATTGATTTTTACAATAATGTTGAAACTGTGATAACTATACAAACTTATTCTTCTTTCCAAAACGCCGCTTCTACAGGATTAATAGTTAACTCCCGTTCAATTTTGGGAATTGACTTAATAATTGTAGAAATAGGCATTGACAATTTCTGTAGTTTCGGGTAGTCTTTAACGAGATCGGCAAGTCTTCTTAAGCTTTTACTCCAAGATACCGAAATAGTTAATTCTTTTTCAACGAAAGCGTTAAAGGTTCCCATTTTTAAAATTGAAAGTTTTTTCAACCACAATCCAAATACTACATAATACTGGATCGATCGAGAAGAATGTCGTTTTATATATTTATCACATTTCACAGTTATTTCTTCAACGTTTGTGTTTATAGTACTGTCAAAAAGTGGTATTTCCAAAGCCGCTTCAACAGAACACAGTAATGTTTTTAAATGTTTTAAATAATCTTCGGGTGTTTTAGGAAGCGGCTGTTCAAATTTAAGTTCCTTTGGTCTTTTACACAGGTTTTTTTTGTGTCCTTGATGAAATGTCTGCGCGCTTAAAAATCCATTCGTTTCCAATTCTATTTTAACTATTTCGTAATGATGTAAATGGTCCTCGTGGTACGTAATGTGTTCTTGTATTGCTGTTGCAATATCCTCTGGGGCTGAAACAAATATCAAATTCATATTATATATCAAAACAATATATTTTCAAAAAACACCAAGCTTATTAATCTAATATATCAAATTACATACCTTTACATACAGCTTGCAACCTCAATATTATCACGTAATGTATTTGATTAGATTCCTAGAACAGCTTGTTTCCATTTACCTGCAGTGAGCTCATAGTAATCAATGTATTGACGTTATATATTCATGCAATATTGATCTATAATAAAGACCTAAGGGCGAACTAATGTCTCACACACAGTTCAATAACCTCAATATTGATCTATAATAAAAACCTGATGTCTCACATACAGTTCAATAACCTCAATATTATCACGTAATGTATTTGATTAGATTCTTAGAAATAGTTTATTGATCAGTTCACCATGAATACAGTTAGCTCATAGTTTATTGATCAGTTCACCATGAATACAGTTAGCTCATAGTAATCAAATAATGACGTTTATACGATGATAATGCAACATGATTAAAGGGAACTAAATCTGTCAATCTTAATAAAACCAGATCACAATGGATTTCAAAGATAAATAAATCATTTTCAAATAGTGGGATAATATGTAATTTGAGGTATTTTATGCTAGGTAGGGACTTGATTGAATGTAGGAAATTTATTGAAGGTGTTTGTTGTAAGAATTCTATGAAAAATGTAGGGTGTTTTATGAAATGTAGAGGTTTTGTTTTGGGTACGCTCAATTTGGTTGCATTTTTTCCCCTATGTACTTATAGATTTGAAGCGAGTTTTTTCCCCATGAAATGAAAAATGGAATGGGGGAAACTCGCTTCAAATCTATAAGTACTATAACTACTATTATCTACCGTTGCTGGAGGTAAATGTGCTACAAGAAATTTGACGTCTGGTCATTCGAAAGTTGTCTCGCAATAATTTGTTACAAGGAAACGTTATTTTGAAACCTTCTAAAAACTTTTAAGAAACGTTATTATGAAACATTTCCAAAATGTTTTTCAAAACGTGTTAAAACCTCGATTTGTAGACTATTTTAAATGTTTCAAAAACCACATGAAGAAACGTTCTTTGAAACATTCTAAAAACTTTTAATAAACTTTATTTTGAACATTTAGAAAACATTAAAATAATGTTTTATAGAAACATTGGAACCTTCAGAAAACTATTTAGAAACGTTATATTTTAACCTGTAGGAAACCAGTAATAAACGACCCCCCCCCCCCCCCTTAGGAAACCAGTAATAAACGACCCCCCCCCCCCCGCCCTTGACCATGTGAGGTATTTCCAACCCACCATCTCCCTTATATCATAAGCTATGTCTGTAGATATTTTTTGTCCTTAAAAAAGCTATGCCATAGAAAACCTTCACCCATTCACTGTTTATAAATGGTTCTTTAACTTTGCAAGTCCATAAGATTTTGCTTGGATCAGGATCATTGTTGCAAAACCCGGAAAAGGGTAAACATCTTTTATTACAGTAAAATCATCATTGCAAAAAATCAAGAAAATTAAAGCACAAATTCTTCTTGAGATATCATCTGTCCTTTTATAGGTTTCTGAAATGATAAAAAAAATAATCTCAGTTAGTTGTTGTACATCGTTCCAACTTGCGTTTATGCAAAATTCATTCAATCAAAAAGGAATCATATTTTACATGTCAATGACAATTGTAAAAAATCTCAATATTTTGCTTGCAGGATAAAAACCATCCTGCGCAGGGTTGTTATACAAAATAATAGAATTCATTAAGATTCCAGATAAAAATATAAATCAAGTTTGCTTTAATATAAATACCTTCCACTATGATTTTAAAAAAAATATTCTATTACCTTGTATTTTGGTCTTTTTTACTTCTGTAGGGTCTGTTTCAATTAATAATCCTTCCATATCTGCGACCTTGGCTTTAGAGAAAACGCTCTTGCCGAACATTTTGAAAAAGTAATATGGAATTAATACGACTTATTTGCAGGGCGTACTTCGTAGGCCTATTGATTATTTTTTTTTATTGCAGGGCGTACTTCGTACGCCCTGCTTTGTTTTCGTATTGATTATTTTTTTTTTTTTTTTTTTCGTCCACGGCCCGGCCTATTTCTCGGAAATGGTAAAATGTAGGAAAAAACGGATTTCATGACGTTTTCTAACTCGTGGCTAATCAACTGTTAAATGTAAAACAAAATTGATATGAGCAACATGAAGCGACATGAGCAACAAACATAAAATGAACTGTAGAGAACGTATTTATCAACCGATTTTGGTCAAATTACCTTCATCGTATTCCTTGTAACAAAGGACAAAAAAAGAAAGAAAAGAAAGAAAACAAACAATGGAACTTGAAAAAATTCGATTATATGAAAATCGTTCGTCACTTTTTCATGCCGTAATTAATCGAAGTATGATTTTTTGTTTGATTTTTAACGGATCAATATGAAACTTATATGATGTAGACCTATGGCAAGTGCAAAAAATTAATCACACTCAAAATTTGTGCATCACTTCCGGTTTCAATGATATCACTTCCGCTTACATCGCTTCCGGTAAAACTGAGTTATGTTAGAAATAAGGTAAACATAATATTAATGTTGCTTTTACAAACATTTGTGATCAAAAAAATATTTACCGGAAGTGATAATTTGGCAGCCATTTTGATTTTGGTCATTTTGCCAAAATTGCTATTCAGAATCTATTTGTTATCCGACTTTCACAATTTTTATGTTAATCGAAAGATTGAATCTTTGTCTACAACAAATGGGAAGCCGAATTTCGATTTTCGATTTCGCCTTTTTTGTATAACGGAATGTTTTTTTCCAAAGTTTAGAGGCCTGTATCACATGACCTTGACCTTGAATGACCTTCATATTGCACATACTGATACCTTGTGATCTTGACCTCCTGATGACCTTGTGACCTTTAAGGTCAGACATCTTAAACCTATTTTATAGGGCTCCAAACATGGCTTTTTTTGCATATTGCCAGTGCTGTAACTTAAAACCTAACTGGAATAACACCCCAATGTTTGCTGATTTTTAATGTACCCTTTAAAGGGTTTCAATTTATATAAGATTTGGCGACGTCAGAATTCAATTTAACAAAATGTTGCGATTTTGTTGAAATTTTGAAGGCTCCTATCTCAAGAACTTGACGTCAGATCAAGTTGATATTTACAGATCTTATAACTATTTAAGAGGGCTTTCACGTGATGTATTCATTTTTCATGTCCGACACGTGCTTTCTGTTTTAGAGGTGTGACTCAAAGGTGATTTTGCATCTTTAAAGCGTTTTTACGAGGGCCCCAAGATAGATAAAGCAATATTTTTTTCGGATCCGTAATGCTGAGTTCCTCAGGTTTCCAAAAATATGCAACACTTCTATGTAACTTGCATATTTCCATATCCCATACTTTAACCTGGGGCAATAATAGGTATGTCGGTTAATTGACTGTATAAACAGTGTCACTATTAATAGAGTCAGTAAGTTTGACATGTAAAGTTAAAGGGGCCTTACCTTGATTTTTGTTAGATATGAATTATATTCAATTTACGCATTAAAGGGAGGTCTAAGATGGACTAAACTAAGTCATGCTGAAAATTTAACTTACTGAAGCACCCTGTAGGCACCCACTGCTTAATTGACCCACTTTCTTATTTATGAACCAATTTCCTTCAAAATTTGCATATACCTTCATGTTCGAATAATGATTTAAAGACAAATACAAAATATGAGTTGTGCGCATGCGCGATGCTAACTGTTTTGTTTGTTATCGGATTTTAACGAAACTTGGCATGTACACGCATAATCGGATTCAAAACTTAGGAGAAATGTTAAATTTAGTTCTGCGCATGCGCAATATCAACTTCCTTATTTCTTATCTAAATTTCATCAAAATCGGTATGTATTTGTATTAGTAGATTAGAAATATCATGGACATTTTGAATTTGTGAAGTGCGCATGCGCATCACCAACTTACTTATTTCTTATCGGAATTTAAACTTGATATGTATGTCTATAATCATAGTATCAATTGCATTACCCTGTTGATCTGGAGCATTGAATTATCAGTAGAGTGAATGCACAATCGAATATTGCCGCACCGTCGTAACTGTATGTCGTAACCCGCCCTGCACCAGTACTGTTAACTGTACAGTTCTGGTTTTTTTTTGGGTTTTTTTCGTCCCCGGCCCGGCCTATTTCTCGGAAATGGTAAAATGTATGAAAAAACGGATTTCAGACGTTTTCTAACTCGTGGCTAATCAACTGTTAAATGTAAAACGAAATTGATCTGCGCAACATGAAGCGACATGAGCAACAAACATAAAATGGACTATAGACTAGAGCTGTGAACAGCACTGAGCGTGGCCCGTGATGCTTTGCCTGATAGCTGTAAGACTTTTTGAACTTCAAACCCCTAAAGTCTGGTGTTCACTCCCTCATTTTTAGTAAAAAGTTTTGTGAAAGGGTAGATTCAATCAAATATCAATCTTGTAATTCAACTAGTAATCTTTCTAACATTGGAAGAAATAATTCTAATCGATAAACAGTTGGTCTATAGATAACAATTACGTTAATATTCTTATCCAGAATATTCAAAGCAATGTGTTCTATTTTTAAAACTTCCAAATTCATTTCTTGCAGTGCGTTCGATTCTCGAACGCACTGCATTGTTTTGCAAATGACTATTTTTTTTTTTTGCAGTGCGTTCGATAATCGAACGCACTGCATTGTTTTGCAAACGGCTATTTTTTTTTTTTTTTTCGAATTTTACACTCGCTATTTTAGTAAGAAGGCAACATGCTACATACAGTTTTTTTCAATTATCTACGATGAAGTGTTGACCATCAACTATTAAATATAAATTGGTGCCATTTTGACAAACCGGAAATGAGGTAGAACAAAAAACATCATTTTGGTTTTTGGAATCTCACAGCCTTATTTTTGATCCGATTTTTATCAAACTGTTTTGAACTGTTTTCTATAACTGTTAGCTACTAAATAAGGATTTTAAACTTCTCAAATTTTGACTTTTAGTTGCCTATTTTCTTAATTTTAATTTTTGCGTTTTTTTCAACTTCTTTAATTTTATTTCGATCGATCTGCAAATTTGCAGGTGGATAGACATTTTGATTCCAAACAAAATGCAGTTTTCAAAATTTTGATACCACTTCCGGTTATGACGTAATTAGCTTGCAAATTTAAAATTTCAACTTCCGGAATTTTGAAGATATTTGAAATTTGTTTTTTGCAATGTGTTACAATTTGTTATAACAACCATTTGAAATAAAAAAATCCGACCCGGAAGTAACAGATCATCCGCCATTTTGATGTGAGTAACTTTTGTAAAATTAAAAATGGGGCCTCAGGGTTATGAACGGCATCCGTAACTTTAGTATTTTTGGAAACTACAATAGATTGCTAAAAAAGTCTAGGCGCCGATTTTTGAATTTTGATTTCAATTTTTTTTTTATTTTCGTTTTGATTTTTTATGCAATTACTAAAACTTTCAAGGCTCATATCTTTTGACCTTGACCTTTGGTGACCTTGGTACCTGAACAAAAGTTATTGCCCTTGATGAAATCTATCCAATGATGTATTCATGTTTGTGATCCGAAATATACTTCCGGTTTTATAGGCAATTGAAATTTGTGATTTTTGACTTTAAACAGTCCTGTCACGTGACCTAGCGTAAATACGTAAAAAATGATTTAACAGTCATATTATGCGTGATTTGCTCTTTCCAATGATGTACTACAATATACACTTAAATTAAAATTGCACGATTTAAAATTTGAACATTTTGTGCAAATTTCCATTGTAACTGTGCGTGTTTTTTTCAAATTTTATTTCAATCGATCTGAAAATTTACAGATGGAAAGATATTTCGATTGCAATCCAAAATCTGTTTTCGAAAAATTGATACCACTTCCGGTTTTGACGTAATTAGCTGGTAAATTTGAAATTTCAACTTCCGGAATTTTGAATATATTTGAAATTTGTTTTTTGCAACATTTAACATTATGGTACATCAACAATTTGAAATAAAAAAATTTAACCCGGAAGTTACAAATCGGCCGCCATATTGATATGACTAACTTTTGTAAAACTCAAAATGGGGCCTCAGGGTTATGAGCGGAATTCGTAACTTTGATATTTTTGGAAACTACAGTCGTTTGCATTCATAGCATTTTTAATCGATTTTTGATCTTCCGTTTTGCCTTTCTTGCACTTCTGTTTTATTTTTTTCAGTAATTACCAAAACTTTCAGGGCTCATATCTCGTGACCTTGACCTTTGGTGACATTGTGACCTGAACTAAAGTTTTTGCACTCCATGAGATCTATCCGACTATGTATTCATATTTAAAGTCCGATGTATACTTCCGGTTTTGTAAGCAAATCAAATTTGCGATTTTTTACTTTACAAGCAACATCCAAGGTTTCGGTAGTTGTGGTAGCTTTCTTTGTCTAGAAATAATACCTATACAGACCCTTTTAAAAACAGTTTTTAAGTAATTCCTAAACTGTTACGCACTGCTCCGAACCATGCAAAGCCAATGGATCTAGTTTTTTTTTTTTTTTTCGTTTTCTGGTCTCGCTATTTCGGTATGAAGGGAGCTTGTCACGCTCAAACTGACACGATTTCCCACGATAGTTAGCTGATCAATGTGGCTTAAATGTTAAATGACGCAGTTTTGTCCAACCGGAAATGAGGTATGACAAAACGTGTATTTTCGGTTTTTTATCATTTTTACTTACAATTTTCAACCGATTTTGATGGATATTTTTTTGTTTATTTCCGTTGTGTCTTCTCTACACGATAACCACTCAAAAACTTATAATTTTTTACTTTTGACCCTGAATTTTGAAACTTTTTTTTCACGTTTTTTTCAACTTCCACAATTTTATTTCGATCGCTATGAAAACTTCTAGGCATATAGACATTGTTATTGCGAACAAAACCATGTTTTCAAAATTTTGATATCACTTCCGGTTTTGACGTCATTTGCTTGTAAACTTCAAATTTCAACTTCCGGAGTTTTGAAGATATTTGAAAATTTCTTTTTGCATTTTGTTAGAAATTGTTATTATGAAAGATATTTGTGATAAAATTTGACCCGGAAGTAATATGTCAGGCGCCATGTTGTTGTGAGTAATTTTTATAAAACTCAAAATGGGGCCTCAGGGGATAATCGGATTTGCACAATTTTGGTGTCTATTAAATCCTTAGTCGATTGCCACCAACCGTATGACAGCGGATTTTTTAATTTCGATTTAGACTTTATTCTCTTTCCGAACAAAGAATTTCAGTAATGACCAAAATTTTCAAGGCTCATATCTAGTGACCTTGACCTTTGATGACCTTTTGACCTGTACAAAAGTTATTGCCCTTAACGAGATCTATCAAATGATATATTTATTTCCGATTTCTGATGATAACTTCCGGTTTTATGGCCATTTGAAAATTGCAATTTTTAACTTTAAAGAGCTTTGTCACGTGACCTAATTAACATACGTCACAAATTTTTAGACATGTTTACTATGCTAAATCTGCTCTTTCAAATGATATATAACACAAAATATTTGAATCAAAACTGCGCTTTTTAAAACTTGCAAATTTTGTGCCAAATGTCATTGAAACTGTGCGTGTTTTTTGGAAATTTGATTTTGATCGATCTGAAAACTAACAAGTAGATAAACAATTTGATAATGAACAAAAAATATTTCTTAAATTTTGATATCACTTCCGGTTTTGACGTCATTTGTTTGTAAACTTGAAATTCTAACTTCTGGAGTTCCCGAATAATTTGAAAGTTTCTTCTTGCATCATGTTAGAAATGGTCATCAGAAAAGATGTAAATGATAAATCCGACCCGGAAGTACTGTGTTAGGTGCCATGTTGTTGTGACTTATTTTTATACAACTAAAAAAGGGATCTCAGGGGATAATCTAATTTGCATAATATCGGTGTCTATGAAATCCTTAGTCGATGGCCAACTACCTCGTGGCAACTGATTTTTTAATTTCGATTTCTTTATATTTCTGGAACAAGAATTTTAGTATAGGCTGAAACTTTCCAAGGCTCACATTTCTAAAACTATTAGTTCAGATGTCCAGGCTATATTAATAACCTGTAATCTTTATACAGGAGAAACACACCTCGAGAGGATCATTCTTTGTGTCTATATCAGACAACATGCGAGAGTATACATTGTTGTATTACAACGTATCATTCCCTCAGCACGTCATACGATTCAAGATCAGAATAACGACATTTGGATAGGTACAAGATACCATATTGTTTCTTTTAACGTTTTGAGTAGTAATGTTTAAATGCAGTTTTCTCCCTTCAATTGAAAAATGTTTGTTGTCTGTATGTTTAAATGCAGTTCTCTCCCTTCAACTGTAAATTGCACTACCATGCTTAATATGACTTTCTTACATTGTAACTTGCATTTTTAACGTTTTAAATTATGTACTAAAAAATATAAACAAAAAGTCTAAAAGAAGTAGATAACGATCCAATGCCAAAAGAAGAAAAGCCGTTCTAAAAATCTGGTTCTGTCATTTAAAAAAAAAACCAAGTTTTAAAATTGCATACCATTAAAATGTTTTCTAAAAAAATAATAATGTAGAATTTTTACTAAGTTTGTGTTAAAATGATATTTTACGAGCTGTACTGCTAACTTACGTGTATGACAGCACTTAGTATTCTGATGTCATATACACATATCTTAACAAGAATTAGCTCTATCACATTTAGGGAGCCGCGGTGGCACAGTGAGTTAGAATTTGCTCGCTGAAGTTCCAGGGTTCAATCTTGGGTCGAGATGACGCCTTCAGATTTTTCAACCCGGTTTCACCCTTTCAATGATGCAGGTCGGATGGGCTACTGCTAACTTACGGGTATGGATGTTAGCACTCAGTGTTCTGATGTCATTTAAATATCACGTCAAGAATTGGCTATTTCATAAGGAGATAGGCGCGGTGGCACAGTGAGTTAATCGCTTGCTCGCGAAGCTGATCAATGATGCAGGTCGGAGGGGCTGACATGGAAAAAGCGCCAATTCGTTCGGATGGGACAATAAACCAGGCTTACGTGTGCTATTGGCTGTGCACGTCAAAAAAACCCTCGACTTATTCCAAAATAAGAAAAGGCTCATGCCGCTGTCTTGGCAAAATTTCCCTCATTGCACACTGCATGGCGTTTGCCCGTCCTCAGTCAGCCCATATAGGTGCAGAAAAGTCGGACGTAAAACTCCATTCATTTCATTTCATTTCATTTCTTTCATATGTAAGATAATGCATATGAAAGATATTAATAAAAATTCTTTAACTATTCTACTTCCAATGATGTATAAAAATGAATATTAATAAAAAAACAACGACTTTTTAATCAGATGACTTTTCACTCCCAAATATGAACAATTTATGTGCCGATTTTTATGTTCTTATGTTCTGTAAATTTCGCAGTATGGATTGAAAACGCTATTTTTCACCCATGGACGAAACCGGATGCGCACTGCCCAGTATCGTCTCACGATTCTAGTTTCTTCTTTAAAATATATTCCTAATCCTCAATGCCCCTTTTCTTTTAAAAATTTGAAATCTTTAGTGTCATCATAGCTGCTGCTCCGAGGTTGGTAGACCTCGGTACTTAGTAACTTCAAATTAATGCCTTTGCTTTGATGAAAATATAAATAGAAACACAATTTATGTCTTCAAAATTTGTTGTTACAGAGTACAATTTTCAGTCAAAATTAGTGACCTTTTTAGGGTTAAGATAGCTTCCAATTATTACAAATTAACAAAACATAAAGCGCTACATGATATATTTTTTGTATAATCTTTTTGAGAACTGGAATAGTAACTTCAAATTAATATTGTAAGTCTTACAATTTCAGTCAAAATTAGTGACCTTTTAAAATAGCTTCCAATTATTTAGAAATAGGTTTAACAGAAATAAATGCAATGAAAACAGAAAACTGTACCATGAAGCTCGAAATAAATATAACCGTTTTAAAAGGGTTAATAAATACAAATATATGCAAAATTTTGCTTTAAAAATATGTAAGCTAGCCAAAAATATTTCAAAAAAGTTCTGGTCTTATTTTAAAAGCACTGTTTGTAAAACTTAATCGAAACTTAAAACAAAAGACTTATACGAGCACTTTAAGAGTATATTGGGTAAATCATCTCCAAGCAGAATTAACTTGGAAATTGATATCCAGAATGAAAATGGGTCGGAATCAAACGGAAATGAAAATAGTTTTCATCTTTTAAATTGTCCCGTCACTGAACAAGAAATTCTGAAATCAATTAAAAAACTGAAACGAGGTAAAAGTTCAGGCAAGGATGAACTTCCACCCGATTTTTTCATTGATGGTGCACCTTTGTTGGTCCCCATTCTATTAAAATTATTCAATTATATTCTTGATAATAAAGATTACCCTAATTCATGGCTTAATGGGATACTCATACCTATTCCCAAAAAGGGTAATCTTGACATCCCTGATAATTTTAGGGGAATAAATTTAAGTTCGGTCTTTGCCAAAATATTCTCAAATATTATTAATTCGAGATTATATGACTGGGTTAAAGAAAACAATACGATTCCAGAATTTCAGTTTGGATTTCAAAAAGGTAAAAGCACAATAGATGCCATCTTTATTTTACATGGCGTAATCTCCTCTGTCTTAAATGACAACAGAAAGTTATTTTGTGCTTTTATCGACTTGAAGAAATGTTTCGACAGCATTGATAGGCGACTTCTACTTTATAAATTAACCAAAATCAGAATTAATACAAAAATCGTAAGCATAATTCGATCAATTTATTCTGATGTTAAAATATGTATCAGACACAATGGTGATTATTCTGACTTCTTTAACAGTTATCTAGGTGTAAAGCAAGGTGAACCTTTATCGCCTTTGATGTTTCTACTATTCATGTATGATATTAAGGACTACTAGTATATGCACACTGGGTTTTCAGCTGATATATTCAGAATCAATAGTTATTTTTTATACATTATTTTATTTGCGGATGACACTGTTTTATTTGCAAAGTCAGAATCTATGCTACAGAATCTTTTAAACAAATTTTAGTCCTACTGCAACACATGGCATTTGGAAATTAATGCGGATAAGACCAAGATAGTTGTTTTTCAAAAAGGTAAAAGTAATTACTCGTTTAAAATCAATTCTGTCAAACTAGAAATCGTCAATGAATATTTATACCTTGGCGTTTTGTTGTACAGAAACGGTAAATTTCATGAAACTGAGTAGACTTTCAGATCAAGGTCTAAAAGCACTAGCTTCTTTATTTGGTAAAGTAGGAAATAAATACCTTTCCATTGATATTTTACTTAAGCTATTTGATACATTGGTATCACCAGTATTAAACTATGGTTGCGAAGTATGGGGTTTCGTGGACTCACTATCTATTGAACAGGTTCACAGGAAATTTATGCGTAGAATATTGAACGTTCCAAATTCCACACCAATAAATTTCTTGTTAGGTGAGCTTGGGCGCTACCCTCTTCACATTGTACATTTATATAGAATAATAAATTATTGGTTTCGAATTGTTTCGAATAAAACTGGGTTAGTGTATGAAATATATTATATTCATCTAATGAAACAAGCAAATAATGGTGTTAAAAATTGGGCTTTCAACATAAAATACTGCTTAGAAAATATAGGTCTCGTCAATATTTGGAATGATCAAAACAATCTCAACCGGTCTTCATTTTCACTGATAAAACAAACACTCATTAATAAATTTATTCAGTCATGGTATCATGACGTTGAAAATTCCAATAAATTACAATTCTATAATAACTACTTTGAAGTTTTTTCACGAGCAACATATTTAGGAGTACTTAATGATCTAAAATTTAGAAATGTTTTATGCAGATTTAGGGGAGGTTCATTAAAATTAAATATTGAAACTGGACGATACCTTAAGATTCCTAAAGAAAAGAGAAAATGCAATTGTTGTAATACTGATCAAATTGAAAATGAATTTCATTTTATATTGTGTTGCCCACTGTATAGAAAATTAAGGTTTCAATATCTTCCTCGGTATTGCTGGAGTTGGCCATCACTTGATGAATTTTATAAACTTATGTAAATTAAATCAAATATTAAAATTAAGAATCTATCCAGATACATCTTTTATGCCTGGAAGACAAGGGAAAATTTCATAAAGATGAACATGTTATAGATACAACTATACTATATGAAATTTCCATTACAAACTATTATTAAGATGATAATCAATTTCTAATAATCCATCTTAAAATATTATTTATATTAAAAATGCTATGTTTCGTGTAGATAATTTTTTCTATACAATTTAAAGTGTATCTATGTATTAATTGATTTTTTATATATCCATATTATTATGCTTTATTATACTAATTGAGTTGAATTTGTAATTAATATGTACTAATCTAATGTTCGTATATTAAATCTTTATAAATTGTATATACAGGTATAATGTTTGTATATTATGCAATAATAAGTTAATGCATCAAGTTACAATAATGCAAATACATTTTCTTTGCTATTTAAGCTATGCGATCTGTGTAACGAATGTGATGTGCAATTTATTAGTCATTCCTCTGATCTGTTGCTCAACTCAAACAATTATTGGAGGGATGGAATCCATCAGTCTGATTCAGGTACTGCTAAACTGTTACAGTCATATAACAGGCATGTTAGAGTGACTAAACAAAAATCTAGCATTTCTAAAGCTTATTGTTTTTACTGCCAACAGAATGGCCATAACACAAAAACATGTCGTTTTGGTGGTTATGCAAAATGCCATATCTGCGGATTAAATGGACATAAAGCTAAGTTTTGTCAAAATAAAAACTACCTGTATGACTACTAGAATGATGGCCAAGTCGTGCAGGCCGAAAATTCCGTCCAACCTAACCTTGCATGTAGCTCTGCCTCTAGCCTAAAATTTATAGATAGTACTGAAATTGTAAATTCCTCGAATTCAACTTCATTTTCTGACCCATCATTATCATCAAGCCCTATTTCTGATGATTTTCCTGAAACGTTTACTGACAGCACAACTCTGTCAAACTCAGTTCTTGAACCATTTAAATTTAATGACGAAGACAAAAATGCCTTTAAAATTTCTCATTTGAACATAAATAGATTATTATCTAATTCAAACAGTAATCCTTTTGATGAAATTAAAGAGGAAATCTTAATTGAGAATAATAACATAAGCATAATGGGTTTTACAGAAACATTTTTAGACTCCAGAACTCCTGATAGTTATATTAATATTTCTGACTACAATATTGAAAGAAGAGATCGTTTTGAAAGAGAGGGGGGGTGGTGTTATTATGTATCTAAAAAATTCTATCAAATATAATAGACTTGTTAATCTTGAATTTAATGATGTCGAATGTATTTTCGTTGAAATTTTCTCAAAATTTTTAAGGCAAATCAATTATTCTTGGTCTAGTCTATCGACCACCTAAATCAACAATCAACTGGTATGATATGTTTGATAATATTCTCCATAATTTAATTTCATCTAGAGGCTTTAAACCACTGTATTTAATTGGAGATTTTAATATTGATTATAATGTTTCAATCCCTCCAAGATGGGAAATTGTTTTATCTTCTTATAATTTAGTTCAGTTAATAGACAAACCAACCCGATGTACTGATACCACAGCGACTATTTTAGATCATATTTATACAAATTCACCCGATACCATTTCTGATATCAAAGTTCCCTCATACAGTCTAAGTGATCATTTTCCATTTGTATTTATAATAAAAAATTTAACTTTTGAAAAATCAAAGAAAACTAACCACCATCATATTGAATATAGAAATTTCAAGAACTTCGATAATGATTTATTTTTAAATGACCTAAGTAAGCTCCAGTTTTCTACAATTGAATCAACAAATGACCCTGATAGTGCTTTGGAAATTTTTAATACAATGTTAAAAGATCTGATTAATAACCATGCCCAAATAAAACGCCGCAGTGTAAAATATATATCTCAACCTAAATGGTTTAATAATGACGTAAAGTTAGCTAGGAGAAAGAGAGATAAATATAAAAAAAATGGAGATACATTAAACTACAATATATATCGGGTGGGCCTAAAAAAGTGGCAACACACTTTAATATGATATTATGGAAAATGTATGGGAGCTATAATTTTGATATTACACACCCATCACAATATGGTAATTTGACATCTTCACTAGAAATTTCAGACCAAAAGACCAAATAGTGTTAATTTGCCAGCAAATATGAAACACGTATTTTATTTTATAATAGCTATATCTTGTCTATCATGGATTATTGTAGTATTGTTTGGAGTAATGCGACTCATGGTAGACTGGAAGTCTTGTACAAAATTCAAAAACGAGCAGCGCGAAGTATCCTAGACGCGAACTATGATGCAAGATCGGCAGACTTGTTTAAAACTCTTAATTGGCTTACTATCTATCAACGTTTCAAACTGAACACTGGGATACTTACTCACAAAATCATGAATAATAAATGCCCTAACTCTTTTGATAATTATTTTCCCCAAAAATCATCAATTTCTTCAACAAATCTCTGCCTTCGCTCGCAAACTAATCAAGATCTTTATTTACCTAAATGCAAACTTGAAGCAATGAAACGAACCTTCCAATACACAGCAAGTCTACTATGGAATTCACTACCTCAAACAACTAAAGCGTCTCCTTCACTTTCTATTTTTAAGCTGAGGCTAAGGGAAGAGCTATTACAATCGTCATAAACAACATTTCTCATTATTACCTTGAATGTAAATATCTTGTATATAATTGTGTGTGTAGTTACTTTTTATGTGTATTTTATTTTTCTATGTTTAAATTACAATTCTGTATGTGTAGTTTAGGAGGATACCAGGGAAGATTTGCTTCTGGCAAACTGGTTTTCCTGTCAAATAAAGTATTATTATTATTATTATATATGCAAATATGTCCAAATTTACATTAATTGATTAATTTAATGATTAATTTTTTCTCAAAAATGGATTTTTTATTTTTACATTTATATATATTGTATATTAATAATGAAATATTGTGTATTATTATATTATGCTAAAGTATTGTGTTTCGAACATGTATATGCTAATGCAATAAACTTAATCAATCAATCAATAGCTCACTGAGCCACCAAAGCTCCTGTATAATGTCTAAAAAATGATATTATATTATTTTATATAAGAAGAATTCCCTGCAGCAATAAATTAGAGTACGAATAAAAAATGATAATTAATTAATTTACGTCATGATATTTGTAATGCGGTAAACAAGACCAGCTTTTCCATGTCAGCAACTACGACCTGTTTCACTGACTGGTACCGGTAGTGACATTTATACTTTTGACACATGATCCACAAATATATGCGACTAATGTAATTTGCTTTGTAGCCTACCCATTAGTTGATGATTTACGAAAGAAAGGAAGGAATCAGTTTTTCTGTCATTAGACTTCACCATAAATTGTAGCAATAGACCCCTAGGGCGGAGTAGGCGAACAATTATGTGACTTTAGTTCAATGTATGGATGCTTATCTGGAGACACAAATGGTATCATGCCCCCCCCCCCCAGGTTTTCTGACAGGGTGGGGAGAATGTCCCCCCCCCCCCTCCACCCTCTGTGATCTGCGCCCATGTAGCCTATCTCTCCCAATAATCCGGATAAAAACGTAAATAGATCACGAATGGAGAATCAAGCTGGCCGATATGGGTTTGCTTTTCATGAGTCGAATCCAATTACGTCATTGACCTTATCTATTATGCATTCTCCCAACAATCCGGAAAAAACTTCTTACTACGGTAACACACGGCCTACCGTGATCGTATTTTTTTTTATTTTAACTAAATTAGAGTAACGGAAGTTTTTATGGAAGTAGCCCATCGATAACCGACTGCTACGGTAATATAGCAGTCATTTTGTGACGTCAATGTCGTCATCTCTGCGATCGCACCGATCGACAGGATGGAGGGACTAGACTCTCCAAACTCTCCTGATAGAGTTATGTGATGGATAATAGAATAGAAATGGAGAATCCGGACGATCCGGATTTTATAATAGAATTGGCCCCATGTTGGGTCATTGGAATTGGAAGTAACCTTTGACCCCATGCCTGTGGCTAAAAATACACTGACTCTTGTGTGCTCTATTTAGATATAGATTGTTTACCAATCACTGTGAAATAATAAATCAACTGAGGTTGATCAAACAAAACATAGCGTACCTGAGAAAAAAGTCTGAAAATACAGCCTCCTGTCACTGGCCCTGGAATTCTGCACCAAATAAATGGTTCGTTCTACTTCCTTCTCGTAGTCTCCGTTATCCGGGTGCAATTTCTGGGGTTTATCAATATATTTTTCGCTGATAATGGCGATAACCTAGCCCAAGAACTAGGCATATTAATTCCAATGAGGGTCAAACTATAATTGAATAATGATATTGATATCAAAGTCTTTTATTCATATAAACGTCCAAATTCGACGATCGTAATCGTTGCCGAGCTGATTTGACCGAAATGCCTTGTGACCTTGGCCTTGGGCATGTAGACGTTTCACGTCATTATTCTGTCGGATATGACGCTTTAAATTAGTAGAAAAATAATAATTAAAATATTATAATTAAGTCGCGATATGATGGTTAATCTCTCCTAGAAGTCTTAAAATTGTAGATAAGTAGCAAAATATTGAAATTTATTAAAAATGCAACAAATCTGATTGGACGTAATAATCCTTACAAGTCGCCAATTCGGTCGTTGATTGGTCAATGAATATCCATATCAAGGCATTGGTGTTAAAGTTAGCGCTTAAACAGGGTCTATATTATCATACCTATGATCCTATGATAATATGGGCTCTAATGAACACGGCTAACTTCACTAACATAACTCCTAATAAAGAGGCTAACTTGGTTGCATCGGGTGGCCACTGATGTACAGTGAGTTTGAATCGCTCTCAGTCTAGCAAAAGTCCGATGCCACGGTCAGTGCTTTCACTCCTCTTACAGTGTAGCGATGTTTGAATAGTAATATTCTGTATTGAATAAGTCAGATGTCACGGTACTTGAGTATTACTGCTGTAGTGTTCTCATATCATATATCAGGATTAAACCAACCACATTAAAGTTATATTATTTATTAAAGTATTATGCTGCGTTCGATACCTCTCGTGAAAATGGTGTTTACGACTTTCTCGAAGTGTGAAAATCGTGCGCTAAACTGGAGACTGTTCGGACAATATTCACGACTTTGTAACTAAAAATGAACGATGATGTAATGTTAGCTGCGATAATATATTTCATATTTCAATTTCAAGCTATTTATCAACTTTTATTGAATGACTTTGAACAAGGTCAACAAAGATTAAGAAGGTTAGTAAAACATAACTTCGGAATAGGCTCGGTTGTGTGTTAGAGGACTGAGGATGGGGATGGGGGTGGGGGGTGGCTTGGGGGGTATTCTTTGGCTTCATAATGTTTTACAGATTTGATTATAGAAATAATTTAATTTACTTATTTGTTTTTCAGGAGAGTAATAATCCAGGCTCAAAATGATCATCCCAGACCTATTGTAAAATCAGGCACACACAGTCACCTCATTGTGGAGATGAGTGATAACAGTTTTCGTCGTCATCTTCGTCTTAACCGAGATCAATTTGAGTTGTTGAACAACAGACTGGGTGAAATGGGACTTGCAGAGGCTCCTCCTGAGGTAGGCGGACATTCCAGAATACCACAAGAGAGAAAAACTTTGATGTTTCTTTGGTATATGGCATATACTAATTCGTTCAGAGAATTGTCGGATAAGTTTGACGTTTCCCAGAGTTCTGCCCATCAAATAATTACCCAAGCCTTGGATTACGTTTGCAGAATGTCATCAGATTTTATTATATGGCCAAATGAGTGTGTGAAAAGGCGAAGCAGTGCTGTATTCCAGCATCAAACCCGATTAGAAGGAATAATTGGGGCGATAGATGGTTGCCATATAAGAATAATACGCCCATCTAGACATGGTTTGGATTATATGAATAGAAAAGGTCACTATTCTATTCTGTTACAAAGAATCTGTGACGAAAAGGGACGATTTATTGCAGTGCGTTCGATTCTCGATTCACTGCATTGTTTTGCAATTGACTATTTTTGCAGTGCGTTCGATAATCGAACGCACTGCATTGTTTTGCAAACGGCTATTATTGCAGTGCGTTCGATAATCGAACGCACTGCATTGTTTTGCAAACGGCTATTTTTTTTTTTTTTTTTTCGAATTTTACACTCGCTATTTTAGTAAGAAGGCAACATGCCACATACAGATTTGTTCAATTCCCTACGATAAATTGTTGACCATGAACTTTTAAATATTAATTGGTGCCATTTTGACAAACCGGAAATGAGGTAGAACGAAAAACACAATTTTGGTTTTTGGAATCTCACGTCTCTATTTTTGATCCGATTTTTATCAAACTGTTTTGAACTGTTTTCTATAACTGTACGCTACTAAATAAAGGTTTTAAACTTCTACAATTTTGACTTTTAGTTGACTATTTTCTTAATTATAATTTTTGCGTTTTTTTCAACTTCTACAATTTTTTTTCGATCGATCTGCAAATTTGCAGGTGTATAGACATTTTGATTCTAAACAAAATGCAGTTTTCAAAATTTTGATACCACTTCCGGTTTTTACGTAATTAGCTTGTAAATTTAAATTTTCAACTTCCGGAAATTTGAAGATATTTCAAATTTGTTTTTTTCATTGTGTTATAATTTGTTATAACAACAATTTGAAATAAAAAAATCCGACCCGGAAGTAACAGATCATCCGCCATTTTGATATGAGTTACTTTTATAAAATTAAAAATGGGGCCTCAGGGTTATGAGCGGCATCCGTAACTTTAGTATTTTTGGAAACTACAATAGATTGCTAAAAAAGTCTAGCCGCCGATTTTTGAATTTTGATTTCAATTTTTTTTTTATTTTCGTTTTGATTTTTTATGCAATTACTAACACTTTCAAGGCTCATATCTTTTGACCTTGACCTTTGGTGACCTTGGTACCTGAACAAAAGTTATTGCACTTGATGAAATCTATCCAATGATATATTCATGTTTGTGATCCGATGTATACTTCCGGTTTTATAGGCAATTGAATATTGTGATTTTTGACTTTAAACAGCCCTGTCACGTGACCTAGCGTAAATACGTCTAAAATGATTTAACAATCATTTTATGCGTAATTTGCTCTTTCCAATGATGTACGACAATATACACTTAAATTAAAATTGCACGATTTAAAATTTGAACACTTTGTGCAAATTTTCATTGTAACTGTGCGTGTTTTTTTCAAATTTTATTTCAATCGATCTGAAAATTTACAGATGGAAAGATATTTCGATTGCAATCCAAAATCTGTTTTCGAAAAATTGATACCACTTCCGGTTTTGACGTAATTAGCTTGTAAATTTGAAATTTCAACTTCCAGAATTTTGAATATATTTGAAATTTGTTTTTTGAAATATTTAACATTATGGTATATCAACAATTTGAAATAAAAAAATTTAACCCGGAAGTTACAAATCGGCCGCCATATTGATATGACTAACTTTTGTGAAACTCAAAATGGGGCCTCAGGCTTATGAGCGGAATTCGTAACTTTGATATTTTTGGAAACTACAGTCGATTGCATTCAAATTATTGTTCATCAATTTTTGTTCTTCTGTTTTGCCTTTCTTGCATTTCCTTTTTATTTTTTTCAGCAATTACCAAAACTTTCAAGACTCATACATCGTGACCTTGACCTTTGGTGACATTGTGACCTGAACAAAAGTTTTTGCCCTCGATGAGATCTATCCGACTATGTATTCATATTTGTTGACCGATGTATACTTCCGGTTTTGTAAGCAATCCAAATTTGCGATTTTTGACTTTACAAGTAACATCCAAGGTTTCGCTAGTTGTGGTAGCTTTCTTTGTCTAGAAATAATACCAATACAGACCCTTTTAAAAACAGTTTTTAAGTAATTCCTAAACTGTTACGCACTGCTCAGAACCATGCAAAGCCTATGGATCTAGTTTTTTTTTTTTTTTTTTTTTCAGTGCGTTCGATTTCGAACGCACTGCTTTGTTTTCATAATGTTTTTTTTTGCAGTGCGTTCGATAATCGAACGCACTGCATTGTTTTGCAAACGGCTATTTTTGCAGTGCGTTCTAGCGAACGCACTGCTTTGTTTTCATAATGACTGTTTTTTTTTTTGTCTATTTCTGGTCACGCTATTTCGGTATGAAGGGAACATACCACACATTATCTCAGATAATTTCCTACGATACCTAACTGCACGGTATTAAATGAATGTAAAATGAAGTATTTTTGTCTAACCGGAAATGATGTATGACAGAAAAACCCATTTTTTGTTTTCTACCATTTTCACCCCTGTTTTTCAACCGATTTTGATGGGACTTTTTTTGTTTATTTCATTATTTGAATGTCTACATGATAGTTCTTAAAAAACACGCACTTGTAGAATTTTGTCGCTGACTTTTTGAAGCACTTTTTTGACTTTTTTTTTGAATTTTGCAATTTTATTTTGATCAATTTGAAAACTTACAGGTGAATAGACATTTTTATTTCAAACAAAACTATAATTTCAAAAAATATATATCACTTCCGGTTTTGACGTCACTTGCTCTTAAAGTTGAAATTTTAACTTCCGGAATTTTGAAGATATTCGAAAAATTCTTTTTGTGATATATTTGACATCTTCACACAAAAATATTTAAATGATAAAATTTGACCCGGATGTAAAAAGTCAATCGCCATATTGAAATGATATATTTTTATAAAACGCAAAATTTGGCTTACGGGTATTATGGAATTTGCATCATATTAGTGTCTATGGTATCTCCAATCGATTGCGCACAAAACATTGGAAACCGATTTTTGATTTTCAATTCGAATTTTGTTTTATTTCCGGTTAAAATAAATCAGAAATTGTCAAAACTTACAAGGCCCATATTTCGTGACCTTGACCTTGAGTGACCTTGTGACCTGAACAAAAGTGGTTGCCTTTGACGAGATCTATCCAATGGTATAATCATTTTAGATGTCAATTGCTTACTTCCGGTTTTATGGCCTTCTGAAAATTGCAATTTTTAACTTTAAACAGCTCTGTCACGTGACCTAATTTACATACGTCATAAATTCTTTTTCGGCGTTACTATGCTTGATCTACTCTTTCCAATGATATATGACACTATGTATTTGAATCATAATTCCGCGTTCTAGAATTTGAAATATTCTGCCAAATTCCATTGTAACTGTTCGTGTTTCGTTTGTCTGTCTGCTGGTATTCCCGCGTCCCTTTTAGTTAACCTGCTTGTATTCTGGTAGCTGTGCGCCCCTTTTATTTGGTATGACTTGTAGTTCTGCACCTCTTTTATTTAGTCTGTCTGCTGGTATTTCTGATTCCATTTTATCTGCCTTTATATACAGCCACATGAAAATATGGACGTATATTGTCGCCACCCCTGTCCATCCGTCGGTCCGTTCGTCCTTCAACAATTTCTTGTACACGCAATAGCGATTAGAGTTTTTATCCGATTTGGATGATAATAATAATAATAATAAACTCTTTATTTTACATGGGTCAGAATTAGGTCCTATACCACGAGTGGTAACGGTCCTGTCTCACACCCAGCCCATGGGGACAAACATAGATACAATATACAACATATAGACACCAAAAAAAAAAAAAAAAAAAAAAAAAAAAAAATTGTGTACAAAGTTTGATGATTTAGAGATCAAGTACATGACCATGGATATTTTTTTTTTAAGATATACAATATAGCAATATACACAAGTACATGTGTATTAAATGGACATATTATACTCAAGCGATTAGTGTACAGAATTTGATGATTTAGAGATCAAATACATGACCACAGGCTACTGGATATTTTTTAAGATATACAATATAGCAATATACACAAGTACATGTGTATTAAATGGACATATTATCCTCAAGCGATTAGGTACATTGCGACAAATTGTAAAAAAAAAAAAAAAAAAAAAAAAAAAATTAAGCTTGGTATATGTATTTATCTTGATAATATCTCGAATGAGTTTGAAAATGGCGCGATTCCAGTCGTCGGTTTAAGAGTTACTGTCATTGACTTAGTGAAAAAAAACCGTAAGAATTAACCTGTGTAAGCGATAGAAGCTTAATAATAATAAACTCTTTAATTTACATGGGTAAAAAGAGTCACAGGTTTCATTTTCGCGGGTCGATTTGGATAAGTCTCAGAAATGGGGATTTTTTAGCTCAGCAATTTAGTACATCACAACTCACCATTGAAATTTGAGCCTTCAAATCCATGTGCATCCATAATTATTAGCATTTGAAAGTTATCATGCCCTACTACACATTAGCGATACTATGCAATATATAGAAAAGTCATCTATAGAAATAGAAGGAGAAATGTATAATTTAAGATATATTTGAAGGAAATACGCAATTTTCATGCATTTCTAGTGCTTCTGAAGGATATTTAAATATATTCAAGACCCAAATCAACCAATTAAAATGAAGACTAGTCCCCTTTAAGTTTTCATCCGAATTGAATGAAACTTGGTATGTATAATTATCGTGATACTATCTCGGATCCTTTCATAATTGGAGCTATTCCAGTCGTCGGTTTATGAGTTATTGCGTTTGACTTAGTGAAAACGTCAAAATTATCTTTTGTAATATGTGATAAAAGCTAGAGTTTTTATTCGATTTGAATGACCTAATTTACATACGACACAAATTATTTTTGATTCGTATTATGCTATATCTACGCTTTCCAATGATATATGACACTATGTATTTGAATCATAATTCCGCGTTTTAGAATTTGAAAATATTCTGCCAAATTCAATTGTAACTTTATATGTATTCATCTTGATAATATCACGGATGAGTTCGAAAATGGCGCTATTCCAGTAGTCCAGCGTTTTAGAATTTGAAAGTAATATGCCGAATTCCATTGTAACTGTACGTGTTTCGTTTGTCTGTCTGCTGGTATTCCCGCATCACTTTTAGTTAACCCTGCCTGTATACTGGTAGCCGTGCGCCCCTTTTAGTTGCTAGTCTACTAGTATTTCTGAATTCATTTTATCTGCCTTTTTATACAACCACATGAAAATATGGACGTATATTGCCATCACCCCTGTCTGTCCGTCGGTCAACAATTTCTTGTACACGCGATAAATACTAGAGTTTTTGTCCGATTTGAATGAAGCTTGGTATATTATTATGTATTTATCTTGATAATATATCGGATGAGTTCGAGAAGCTAAAGTTTTCATAGTTAATCTTTCTGTCTACTTCTTGTAGTTCTACATTTATTTTAATATCCCTGCAAACATATCTTGCAGTGCACTTTCTACTGACACACAAAAGAAATTGAGTGAGTAATTTGACAAGTTCGCTTTTATATGTAAAACTCTTATCATTGGTAGAAATATGTGACATTGCATCCATGTATAGAGTGGGTTGCGCACTGCTCGGTACCGTCTTCACGGTTCTAGTTTTTTTTTTTTTTCGAATTTTACACTCGCTATTTTAGTAAGAAGGCAACATGCCACATACAGATTTGTTCAGTTCCCTACGATAAATTGTTGACCATCAACTATTAAATATAAATTGGTGCCATTTTGACAAACCGGAAATGAGGTAGAACCAAAAATACGGTTTTGGTTTTTGGAATCTCACGTCTCTATTTTTCATCCGATTTTTATCAAACTGTTTTGAACTGTTTTCTATAACTGTGCGCTACTAAATAAAAGTTTTAAACTTCTCCAATTTTGACTTTTAGTTGACTATTTTCTTAATTTTAATTTTTGCGTTTTTTTCAACTTTTACAATTTTATTTCGTTCGATCTACAAATTTGCAGGTGTATAGACATTTTGATTCTAAACAAAATGCAGTTTTCAAAATTTTGATACCACTTCCGGTTTTTACGTAATTAGCTTGTAAATTTAAAATGTCAACTTCCGGAAATTTGAAGATATTTCAAATTTGTTTTTTTCAATATGTTATAATTTGTTATAACAACAATTTTAAATAAAAAAATCCGACCCGGAAGTAAGAGATCATCCGCCATTTTGATATGAGTAACTTTTATAAAATTAAAAATGGGGCCTCGGGGTTATGAGCGGCATCCGTAACTTTAGTATTTTTGGAAACTACAATAGATTGCTAAAAAAGTCTAGGCACCGATTTTTGAATTTTGATTTCAATTTTTTTCTTATTTTAGTTTTGATTTTTTATGCAATTACTCAAACTTTCAAGGCTCATATCTTTTGACCTTGACCTTTGGTGACCTTGGTACCTGAACAAAAGTTATTGCCCTTGATAAAATCTATCCAATGATGTATTCATGTTTGTGATCCGATGTATACTTCCGGTTTTATAGACAATTGAAATTTGTGATTTTTTACTTTAAACAGCCCTGTCACGTGACCTAGCGTAAATACGTCAAAAATGATTTAACAATCATATTATGCGTAATTTGCTCTTTCTAATGATGTACGACAATATACACTTAAATTAAAATTGCACGATTTAAAATTTGAACATTTTGTTCAAATTTCCATTGTAACTGTGCGTGTTTTTTTCAAATTTTATTTCAATCGATCTGAAAATTTACAGATGGAAAGATATTTCAATTGCAATCCAAAATTTGTATTCGAAAAATTGATATCACTTCCGGTTTTGCCAAAATTAGCTTGTAAATTTGAAATTTCAACTTCCGGAATTTTTAATATATTTGAAATTTGTTTTTTGCAATATTTAACATTATGGTATATCAACAATTTGAAATAAAAAAATTCAACCCGGAAGTTATAAATCGGCCGCCATATTGATATGACTAACTTTTGTAAAACTCAAAATGGGGCATCAGGGTTATGAGCAGAATTCGTAACTTTGACATTTTTGGAAACTACAGTCGATTGCATTCAAAGTATTGTTAATCGATTTTTGTTCTTCTGTTTTGCCTTTCTTGCATTTCCGTTTTATTTTTTTCAGTAATTACAAAAACTTTCAAGACTCATACCTCGTGACCTTGACCTTTGGTGACATTGTGACCTGAACAAAAGTTTTTGCCCTCGATGAGATCTATCCGACTATGTATTCATATTTGTTGTCCGATGTATACTTTCAGTTTTGTAATCAATTCAAATTTGCGATTTTTGACTTTACCAGTAACAATAACATCCAAGGTTTCGCTAGTTACGGTAGCTTTCTTTGTCTAGAAATAATACCAATACAGACCATTTTAAAAACAGTTTTGATGTAATTCCAAAACTGTTACGCACTGCTCAGAACCATGCATAGCCTATGGATGTAGTTTTTTTTTTTTTCGAATTTTACACTCGCTATTTTAGTAAGAAGGCAACATGCCACATACAGATTTGTTCAATTCCCTACGATAAATTGTTGACCATGAACTTTTAAATATAAATTGGTGCCATTTTGACAAACCGGAAATGAGGTAGAACAAAAAACACAATTTTGGTTTTTTGAATCTCACGTCTCTATTTTTGATCCAATTTTTATCAAACTATTTTGAACTGTTTTCTACAACCGTGCGCTACTAAATAAAAATTTTAAACTTCTCCAATTTTGACTTTTAGTTGACTATTTTCTTAATTTTAATTTTTGCGTTTTTTTCAACTTCTACAATTGTATTTCGTTCGATCTGAAAATTTGCAGGTGTATAGACATTTTGATTCTAAACAAAATGCATTTTTCAAAATTTTGATACCACTTCCGGTTTTTACGTAATTAGCTTGTAAATTTAAAATGTCAACTTCCGGAAATTTGAAGATATTTCAAATTTGTTTTTTTCATTGTGTTATAATTTGTTATAACAACAATTTGAAATAAAAAAATCCGACCCGGAAGTAACAGATCATCCGCCATTTTGATATGAGTGACTTTTGTAAAATTAAAAATGGGGCCTCAGGGTTATGAGCGGCATCCGTAACTTTAGTATTTTTGGAAACTATAATAGATTGCCAAAAAAGTCTAGCCGCCGATTTTTTAATTTTGTTTTCAATTTTTTTTCTATTTTCGTTTTGATTTTTTATGTAATTACTAAAACTTTCAAGGCTCATATCTTTTGACCTTGACCTTTGGTGACCTTGGTACCTGAACAAAACTTATTGTCCTTGATGAAATCTATCCAATGATGTATTCATGTTTGTGATCCGATGTATACTTCCGGTTTTATAGGCAATTGAAATATGTGATTTTTTACTTTAAACAGCCCTGTCACGTGACCTAGCGTAAATACGTCAAAAATGATTTAACAATCATATTATGCGTAATTTGCTCTTTCCAATGATGTACGACAATATACACTTAAATTAAAATTGCACGATTTAAAATTTGAACATTTTGTGCAAATTTCCATTGTAACTGTGCGTGTTTTTTTCAAATTTTATTTCAATCGATCTGAAAATTTACAGATGGAAAGATATTTCGATTGCAATCCAAAATCTGTTTTCGAAAAATTGATACCACTTCCGGTTTTGACGTAATTAGCTTGTAAATTTGAAATTTCAACGTCCGGAATTTTGAATATATTTGAAATTTGTTTTTTGCAATATTTAACATAATGGTATATCAACAATTTGAAACTAGATCCATAGGCTTTGCATGGTTCTGAGCAGTGCGTAACAGTTTTGGAATTACTTAAAAACTGTTTTTAAAAGGGTCTGTATTGGTATTATTTCTAAAGCTACCACAACTAGCGAAACCTTGGATGTTACTGGTAAAGTCAAAAATCGCAAATTTGAATTGCTTACAAAACCGGAAGTATACATCGGACAACAAATATGAATACATAGTCACGAGGTATGAGTCTTGAAAGTTTTTGTAATTACTGAAAAAAATAAAACGGAAATGCAAGAAAGGCAAAACAGAAGATCAAAAATCGATTAACAATGCTATGAATGCAATCGACTGTAGTTTCCAAAAATATCAAAGTTACGATTTCCGCTCATAACCCTGAGGCCCCATTTTGAGTTTTACAAAAGTTAGTCATATCAAGATGGCGGCCGATTTGTAACTTCCGGGTTACATTTTTTTATTTCAAATTGTTGGGATACCATAATGTTAAATATTGCAAAAAACAAATTTCAAATATATTCCAAATTCCGGAAGTTGAAATTTCAAATTTACAAGCTAATTACGCCAAAACCGGAAGTGGTATCAATTTTTCGAAAAGAGATTTTGGATTGCAATCGAAATATCTTTCCATCTGTAAATTTTCAGATCGATTGAAATAAAATTTGAAAAAAACACGCACAGTTACAATGGAAATTTGCACAAAATGTTCAAATTTTAAATCGTGCAATTTTAATTTAAGTGTATATTGTCGTATATCATTGGAAAGAGCAAATTACGCATAATATGTTTGTTAATTCATTTTTGACGTATTTACGCTAGGTCACATGACAGGACTGTTTAAAGTCAAAAATCACAAATTTCAATTGTCTATAAAACCGGAAGTATACATCGGATCACAAACATGAATACATCATTGGATAGATTTCATCAAGGGCAATAACTTTTGTTCAGGTACCAAGGTCACCAAAGGTCAAGGTCAAAAGATATGAGCCCTGAAAGTTTTAGTAATTGCATAAAAAATCAAAACGAAAATAAAAAAAAAATTGAAATCAAAATTCAAAAATCGGCGGCTAGACTTTTTTAGCAATCTATTATAGTTTCCAAAAATACTAAAGTTACGGATGCCGCTCATAACCCTGAGGCCCCATTTTTAATTTTACAAAAGTTACTCACATCAAAATGGCGGATGATCTGTTACTTCCGGGTCGGATTTTTTTATTTCAAATGGTTGTTATAACAAATTGTAACACATTGCAAAAAAACAAATTTCAAATATCTATTATTCGATTATCGAACGCACTGCAATAAAAAAATTTATCCCGGAAGTTACAAATCGGCCGCCATATTGATATGACTAACTTTTGTAAAAGTCAAAATGGGGCCTCAGGGTTATGAGTGGAATTCGTAACTTTGATATTTTTGGAAACTACAGTCGATTGCATTCATAGCATTGTTAATCGATTTTTTAACTTCAGTTTTGCCTTTCTTGCATTTCCGTTTTATTTTCTTTCAGTAATTACAAAAACTTTCAAGACTCATACCTCGTGACCTTGACCTTTGGTGACATTGTGACCTGAACAAAAGTTTTTGCCTCGATGAGATCTATCCGACTATGTATTCATATTTGTTGTCCGATGTATACTTACGGTTTTGTAAGCAATTCAAATTTGCGATTTTTGACTTTACAAGTAACATCCAAGGTTTCGCTAGTTGTGGTAGCTTTCTTTGTCTAGAAATAATACCAATACAGACCCTTTTAAAAACAGTTTTTTAAGTAATTCCTAAACTGTTACGCACTGCTCAGAACCATGCAAAGCCTATGGATCTATTTTTTTTTTTTTTTTTCGTTTTCTGGTCTCGCTATTTCGGCATGAAGGAAGCTTGTCACACTAAATCTGACACGATTTCCCACGATAATTTGCTGCTCATTGTGGCTTAAATCTTAAATGACGCAGTTTTGTCCAACCGGAAATGAGGTATGACAAAACGTCTATTTTCGGTTTTTTATCATTTTTATCTACAATTTTCAACCGATTTCGATGGAATTTGTTTGGTTTATTTCAGTTATGTCTTTTCTACACGATAACCACTAAAAAACTTATAATTTTTGATTTTTGACGCTGAATTTTGCAACTCTTTTTTAACGCTTTTTTCAACTTTCACAACTTTATTTCGATCGCTATGAAAACTTCTAGGCATATAGACATTGTTATTGCGAACAAAACTGTGTTTTCAAAATTTTGATATCACTTCCGGTTTTGGCTTCATTTGCTTGTAAACTTGAAATTTTAACTTCCGGAGTTTTGGAGATATTTGAAATTTTTTTTTTGCATTATGTTAGAATTTGTCATCATAAAAGATATTTATAATAAAATTTGACCCGGAAGTAATATGTCAGACGCCATGTTGATGTGACTAATTTTCATAAAACTCAAAATGGGGCCTCAGGGGATAATCGGATTAGCACAATTTTGGTGTCGATTGCCACCAACCTTATGACAGCGGATTTTTTAATTTCGATTTAGACTTTTTTCTATTTCCGGACAAAGAATTTCAGTAATGACAGAAACTTTCAAGGCTAATATCTAGTGACCTTGACCTTTGATGACCGATTGACCTGTACAAAAGTTATTGCCCTTAACGAGATCTATCAAATGATATATTCATTTCCGATTTCTGATGTTAACTTCCGGTTTTATGGCCATTTGAAAATTGTAATTTTTAACTTTAAAGAGCTTTGTCACGTGACCTAATAAACATACGTCACAAATTTTTAGACATATTTACTATGCTAAATCTGCTCTTTCAAATGATATATAACACAAAATATTTGAATCAAATTTGCACTTTTTAAAACTTGCAAATTTTGTGCCAATTTTCATTGTAACTGTGCGTGTTTTTTGGAAATTAGATTTTGATCGATCTGAAAACTTACAAGTAGATAAACAATTTGATAATGAACAAAACAATATTTCTGAAATTTTGATATCACTTCCGGTTTTGACGTCATTTGTTTGTAAACTTGAAATTCTAACTTCTGGAGTGCCCGAATTATTTGAAAGTTTCTTTTTGCATCATGTTAGAAATGGTCATCAGAAAAGATATAGATAAAATCCGACCCGGAAGTACTATGTCAGGTGTCATGTTGTTGTGACTAATTTTTATAAAACTCAAAATGGGACCTCAGGGGATAATCTAATTAACATTATATCGGTGTCTATGAAATCCTTAGTCGATGGCCAACAACCTTGTGGCAACTGATTTATTAATTTCGATTTTATATTTCTGGAACAAGAATTTTAATTTAGACTGAAACTTTCAAAGCTGTTTCTAAATCTATTGGTTCAAATGACCAGGAAGTATTATTAGCCTGTATGCTTCAAATAAGTGTAACACACCTCGAGAGGATCATTTTGTATTACTATATCTGACAATATGTAAGAGACTACGCTGTAGTATTACAACGTATCATTCCCTCAGCACATCATACAATACATGATCAATATACCAACTTCTAGAAAGTTACAATTTACCATAGTGTTTCTTTTAACGCTTCTCACTGGTCAGAGTAGTATTTTAAAATGATCAAATGCAGTTTTCTCCCTTCAACTGAAAAATGTTTGTTGTCTGTATGTTTAAATGAATTTGTCCCCTTTCAACTGACAATTGCACCATGCTTAACTTGACTTTCTTACATTGTAACTTGCATTTTTAACGTTTTAAATTATGTACTAAAAGAGATAAACAAAAAGTCTAAAAGAAGTAGATAACGATCCAATGCCAAAAGAAGAAAATCCGTTCTAAAAATCTAGTTCTGTCATTTATTAAAAAACAAGTTTTAAAATTGCATGTATAAAACGTTGACCATTAAAATGTTTTCTAAAAAAATAATAATATAGAATTTTGCTAGGTTTATGTTTAAATGATAATTTACGAGCTGTGCTGCGAACTTACGTGTATGGAGGTTAGCACTCAGTATTCTGATGTCAATATGTAGGGAGCTGCGCTGAAGGTCCAGGGTTCAATCCCGGCATGGTTCGAGATGATGCCTTCGGATTTTTCAATCCGGTTTCGTCTTGTCAGTGATGCAGGTCGGAGGGGCTGACATGGAAAAAGCGTCTAGTCGTTCGGATGGGACAATAAACCAAGGTACCTTGTGTTATTGGCTGTGCACGTTCAAGACCCCTCGACAGTTGGAAATCGAAAATAAGAGCAGGTTAATGCCACTCTCCTAGCAAAATTTCCCTCATTGCACACTGTATGGCGTTTGCCCGTCCTCAGTTGGCCCATATAGATGCAGAAAAGTAGGACATAAACTTCATTCATTTCATTTCATTTCTTTCATATGTCTGATATTGCATATGAACAATATTAATAAATATTCTTTAACTTTTCTACTTCCAATGATGTTTAAAAATGTACATAAATAAAAACAACGACTTTTTAATCAGATGACTTTTCACTACCGAACATACGCTGGTTGTTCCATTTTTCACCGAACGTGAACTGGTTATTCTACTTTTCACTCCCGAATATAAACAATTTATATGCCGATATTTATGTTCTGTAAATTTCGCAATATGGATTGAAAATGTAACTTTTCACCCATGGACGAAACCGGATGCGCACTGCTCGGTACCGTCGCACGGTTCTAGTTTTTTTTTTTTTCGTTTTCTGGTCTCGCTATTTCGGTATGAAGGGAGCTTGTCACGCTCAATCTGACACGATTTCCCACGATAAACTGCTGCTCATTGTGGCTTAGGGGTTAAATGACGCAGTTTTGTCCAACCGGAAATGAGGTATGACAAAACGTGTATTTTCGGTTTTTTATCATTTTAACTAACAATTTTCAACCGATTTTGATGAATGTTTTTTTGTTTATTTCTGTTGTGTCTTTTCTACACGATAACCACTTAAAAACTTATAATTGTTGACTTTTGACCCTGAATTTTGAAGCTATTTTTTGACGTTTTTTTCAACTTCCACAGTTTTATTTCGATCACTATGAAAACTTCTAGGCATATAGACATTGTTATTGCGAACAAAAACGTGTTTTCAAAATTTTGATATCACTTCCGGTTTTGACGTCATTTGCTTGTAAACTTGAAATTTCAACTTCCGAAGTTTTGAAGATATTTGAAAATTTCTTTTTGCATTATGTTAGAAACTGTCATCATGAAAGATATTTATGATCAAATTTTACCCGGAAGTAATATGTCAAGCGCCATGTTGTTGTGAGTAATTTTTATAAAACTCAAAATGGGGCCTCAGGGGATAATCGGATTTGCACAATTTTGGTGTCTATGAAATCCTTAGTCGATTGCCACCAACCTTATGACAGCGGATTTTTAAATTTCGGTAACTTCCGGTTTTGACGTCATTTGTTTGCAAACTTGAAATTCTAACTTCTGGAGTTCCCGAATTATTTGAAAGTTTTTTTTTGCATTATGTTAGAAATGGTCATCAGAAAAGATATAAATGATAAAATCCGACCCGGAAGTACAATGCCAGGTGCCATGTTGTTGTGACTTATTTTTATAAACCTCAAAATGGGACCTCAGGGGATAATCTGATTTGCATAATACCGGTGTCTATGAAATCCTTAGTCGATGACCAACAACCTTGTGGCAACTGATTTTTTAATTTCGATTTCTTTATATTTCTGGAACAAGAATTTTAATTGAGACTGTAATTTTCAATGCTCATTTTTCTAAATCTATTAGTTCAAATGACCAGGAAGTATTATTTGCCTGTAATCTTCAATTAGGTGTATAACACCTCGAGAGAAACTGCTTTCGGTAATATATCTATTAACATGTTGTGAGAGTCAGCGCTGTTGTATTACAACGTATTATTCCCTCAGCACATCATACGAGTCATGGTCAGTATACCAACATCTAGAAAGTTACAATTTACCATAGTGTTTCTTTTAACGCTTCTCACTGGTCACAGTAGTATTTTAAAATGTTCAAATGCAGTTTTCTCCCTTCAACTGAAAAATGTTTGTTGTCTGTATGTTTAAATACAGTTCTCTCCCTTCAACTGACAATTGCACCATGCTTAACATGACTTTCTTTCATTGTAACTTGTATGTTTAACGTAAATTATGTACTAAAAAAGATAAACAAAAAGAAGTAGATAACGATCCAATGCCAAAAGAAGAAAATCCGTTCTAAAAATCTGGTTCTGTCATTTATTAAAATTGCATGTCTAAAAACGTTGACCATTAAAATGTTTTCTAAAAAAATAATAATATAGATTTTTTGCAAGGTTTATGTTAAAATGACAATTTACGAACTGTGTTGCGAACTTACATGTAAGCAGGTTAACACTCAGTATTCTGATGTCATTTAATTGACATATCAAGAATTGGCTCTATCATGTAGGGAGCTGCGGTGGCACAGTGAATTAGACGCATGCTGACTAAGCTGAAGTTCCAGGGTTCAATTCCGGCATGGGTAGCATGCCTTCGGATTTTTCAACCCGGTTTCACCCTCTCAATGATGCAGGTCGGAGGGGCTGACATGGAAAAAGCGCCCAGTCGTTCGGAAGAGACAATAAACCAAGGTCCCGTGCGTTATTGGCTGTGCACGTTAAAAAACTGTCCTGGCAAAATTTCCCTCATTGCACACTGCATGGCGTATTCCACTTCCAAAAAAATGGTATAAAAATGTACATTAGTAAAAATAAATAAAAAATAACGACTTTTTAATCAGATGACTTTTCACTACTGAACGTGAAATGGTTATTTACTTTTCACTCCCGAATATAAAAAATGTATATGCCGATTTTTATGTTCTGTAAATTTCGCAGTATGGATTGAAAACGCCATTTTTCACCCATGGACGAAACCGGATGCGCACTGCCCAGTATCGTCTCACGATTCTAGTTGATGTATTTGTTGGACCACCTGGAAGAGTGCATGATTCAAGACTGCTTCGACTTTCACCGTTTTATCAAAGTAGACATGAGAAGATGGGACAGTATAAATTACTTGGCGATTCTGCTTACATATCTCAAGATTTTCAACAATTTATTTGTACACCTAAACGAGATAATGGGCAGCTTAGAGACTGTGACAGGCAAGCAAATATGCATCTAAGTAGAGGGAGGGTTATCATAGAAAACGCCTTTGGACGACTCAAGTGCCGTTTTAGACGGATTAGAGACATTCAAAATGCTCAATTATTAACAATAGTTCAGTTGGTTTTAGCAGCGTGTACTTTGCACAACTTGTGTATGGAATCGGAAGAAGAATGTGACGAACATCCCAACGGCTGTCCCAGGCCAAATGATGAAAATGTATAGTAACAACATAATTTTATTATGTATTTTAACTAAATGAAAACAAACATAAATATAGTACACCGATAAGCTTAATAGTCAATGTCCATAGTGTCGAAAATGTTTTGACATACGGACCCGTTCAATTATATACTTCAAACTTGAATATCTTTTTCAAATTGAAACTGAAACTTTTTTCTATAAGCTTGGTGTATACTAGAATCAAATAAATAATTGATAATATTAATATTAATAAAAGCCTTTACTTTGCATTTTATTATATATGGAATAAATTAGAAGTACTCATAGCTTTTGAGTTCTAAAAATCCCACAACACTCCCTTCATTTACTTTCTAGCTAGAGCCGACAACATTTCAACCATAGCTTTCTGATTTTCTTGCAACTGCTCAATCAATTTATTTTGTCTATCAGCCGCAGCCTGGTCACTCTCACGCAAATACTCCAGAATATTTTCATTGTCACCTTTTCTCTTTCGATTTCCCGAATTAGGTTTAGTATTCTCTTTGACAGAAGAAATTTCAGTGGGTCTATTAATCACAACCCCTTCAGCTGTTGCAGTAACGGGTATGTCGATATCGTGTCTCTCCTTAAGTAGAGCGTCCATTTCTGCATAATATTTAAACCGTGAGGGGGCTTTTCCAGTTTGTCCATCATTGTCTTTCGCCTTCTTATAACCATCGACAAGTGTTTGCCATTTTCTGGCTATTTTTCTTGGGTCAAAAGAAATGGTAAATTCCGTCTCTATTTTATCGGCGATGGTCTGCCACATCAGTTTTTTCTGCCCCCTTCCTTTATCAATTCGCGTCTGTAATTCTCTTAAATCCTTTGGGGGATCATCATCCTCCTCGATATATTGTCTCATAGTCTCAATGAGGAAGAGTGTCTGATTATGTGAAATAGATTCACTTGAAGTGGTTGGAGGCAAAATTTGAGACGAAGTTTGAGATGTCGAGGTCGTTTGCGGAATAGGCATAATTTCATTAGATTTCTTTGGTAGGCCTACTGGTAACCTTATTATTACTGCAGGAATGGTCAGTTCTTTATTTAAAAACAGATCCTCCGACTCCTCAGCCCTGTACATGTCCTGGGAGACAGGATACAAACGTTCTTCATCCCAGAATAACTTGCCATCAACATCATATACTACAAATAAACAACTAGAGCTGTGAACAGCACTGAGCGTGGCCCGTGATGCTTTGCCTGATATCTGTAAGACTTTTTGAACTTCAAACCCCTAAAGTCTGGTGTTCACTCCCTCATTTTTAGTAAAATGTTTTGTGAAAGGGTAGATTCAATCAAATATCAATCTTGTAATTCAACTAGTAATCTTTCTAACATTGGAAGAAATAATTCTAATCGATAAGCAGTTGGTCTATAGATAACAATTACGTTAATATTCTTATCCAGAATATTCAAAGCAATGTGTTCTATTTTTGAAACTCTAACAAATTTATTTTTTTCTTCTTTAAAATATATTCCTAATCCTCAATGCCCCTTTTCTTTTAAAAATTTGAAATCTTTAGTGTCATCATAGCTGCTGCTTCGAGGTTGGTGATTTAACTTGAGTTTTGTTGGAGATATTGAATTATTTAGCCATGTTTTTCGGTGAGGGTAAAATTCCGACTCGGCCGACTTGGTCGACCTGCCGACTCGCATCAAAAAGAGACTTGTTGATCAAGATGAAGATTTCTCCTAAATTCTGGAATGTTTCTTATCATAATCAGAAAACGAAAAATAAAATAATATAGCCTACTAAGATCAAAGGTTAAACAAATATTTTGACATATGAAATGTCCAATGTTATTCTTTTTTCTTTCGTGTAAATAGTCGCTTTTATTCAGAATGATTAATTACAGTGTCAGAAAGTGACCTGGATTATCTTGTCTATTGAAGACGTCTTCAGTCTAACAATCAATATGGCGACCATGTCACTAGGCCTATCATCAAACGTGGAACTTCTTCACAAAACTGATTTAAACAGTGACGAAAAGTTTGTACTTCTTGTTTCTGATGTGCCATACAATGAGGCGACATCTAATCCGCCACTTCAGCCAAGTAAATCTGAAAACTTTTTGATTGATAAGGGAGCGGCTGGCGAGGACTGGTTGATCACTACAACTGGCACATGGCGAGTGAAAAAAACAAAGATGAGACACTTCACGAAGTCCACAGACGAGATTTGGAAGCACAAAGAAATTTTGAAAAAATCAGATTTACTTGGCTGAAGTGGCGGATTAGATGTCGCCTCATTGTATGGCACATCAGAAACAAGAAGTACAAACTTTTCGTCACTGTTTAAATCAGTCTTGAGAAGAAGTTCCACGTTTGATGATAGGCCTAGTGACATGGTCGCCATATTGATAGATGGAAGACGTCTTCTCATCCGGGTCACTTTCCGACGCTGGATAATCCGATCATTCTGGATAATAGCGACTATTTACACGAAAGAACAAAAAAAAAAAAACGTGTATAGATCTAATAAGTAAATACGACTAATTAACCCAAAAATGAGGGCTGAAAATAACTAAAAAGGATGAAAACCGTAACTAGAGAGAGGTTCCGCAAAAGGCCGGTTATCCCCACGCAGCAGGTTACGTCATCACTTTATGTGTAGCTTAGTCTTAGAAACTTGCTGACTCTTACACTCAGGCTCTGATGACAGCTAACTGTCAAAATAGCTATCAGAGCCTGAGTGTAAGAGTCAGCAAGTTTCGGACTATGTGTAGCTGTGACGTATCCGTAACCTGCACTCTCGTGTATATCCAGTTTTGTTGGATATGAGCTGTCATAACCGTATGTACCGGTACATATACGCTTTCGGCTTATTTAGGACAAAATTAATTCACTCGCATGTCAAAGATGTCAACTTGTCTATATGTATCTGTGGGGAAAAGTCCGTGCATGTTTGTCAGATTTGAAGCGAGCGCTGTATCCAGCCTCATTCCGCCAGTCGCACAGGCCTACAGTACAAGTATCATAACCAGCACGGACAGCGGAACGCACAATGGACCGGTCACATACGCTTACACTTAAGGATACGTATCAATCCAGTCAGCATATCCTGCCTGTTGCGGAACGTCTACTATCTCATGACCTCGGATATTAGGCCTATAGAATAAAATTAAATTTGTGGTTTTATTTTAATTTGAAATTACAATATTGGCGGGTGTGGCGCCAGGCAGGGTAAGCTTACTCTTCATGACACCTGTTACTACTGTTCGATACTAGTTTTCTCTATTGAATAGTCCACTCACTGTAACTAGAATTTGTCTAACGTTATATATGATGTTATATGATTTTGTCTTGCGGTTAGGATACTTCGTATTGGTTTGTTTATTTATTTACCCGTTTTTCAAAAGAACACTTTGGACATGTCAAAATAATTGTTAAACCTTTGATCTTAGTAGGCAAAACTATTTATTTTTTTCGTTTTCTTATTATGATAGAAACATTCCAGAATTTAGGAGAAATCTTCATCTTGATCAACAAGTCTTTTTTTGATGCGAGTCGGCAGGTCGGCCAAGTCGGCCGAGTCGGAATTTTACCCTCACCGAAATGTTTCTGTAAAACAAATGATATCATCTAGCATTTTAATGTGTTTCTGTAGATCTTGTATGTGAATAGATATAAACCCTGAACATTGTGTAGAATTATATTAGTATCAGTCGATGTGGTCCTATTTTCGGGCTGTAATTGTTCCTAATGCCGATTAAATTTTTTCATCACATGTTTTTTTCCGTAAAATCTTGTATTGTAAGACCCTGTAATGTTTTAACTCTGCTTAAGGCAACATAGGCTTGACCAGCTTGAAATATTTTACGAAGAGATATTACGCCTCTATCGAGACTAAGACCTTGTACTTTGTTAATAGTGACTGCATAGACGATGCATTACAAATACATTCAACAATTACGAACAAATAAAACGGGGCCTCGGTACTCTCACAAATACATTCAACAAGTATGAACAAATAAAATGGGGCCTCGGTACTCTCACAAATACAATCAACAATAACGAACAAATAAAACGAGACCTCGGTACTTAGTAACTTCAAATTAATATTGTAAGTCTTAGAATGTCTTTGCTTTGATGAAAATATAAATAGGAACACAATTTATGTCTTCAAAATTTGTTGTTACAGAGTACAATTTTCAGTCAAAATTAGTGACCTTTTTAGGGTTAAAATAGCTTTCAATTATTCCTTTAATTATTATCATATATAAGCTACAATTTATATAAAAAAAAATTCACGGACCATTTTGACTTTTAATTTTTTGGCCATTTTGACCAATGAATTGGTTGAAATCAAAGAGGAAATTCAGAGGCCATTTTGACCAAAAAAGGGGCCATGGTGACTGGCCATTTTGACAAATTTCAACTTTTATGGCCATATTGACTAGGGGCCAATTTGGATAGGGGCCCAATTGACTATGGCAATATTAAACACTTACGCTTCAAATTATTAAGTTCCTTTGATAATCATGATATAAACTACAATTTATATAAAAAAATTAATCAGGGACCATTTTGACTTTTATTTTCTTGGCCATTTTGACCAAAAAAAATCAAAGAGTAAATTAAGAGGCCATTTTGACCAAAATAGGGGCCTTGGTGACTAGCCATTCTGACCAAATTTCAATTTCATGGCCATTTTGACTACGGACCATTTTGGATAGTGGCCCAAGTGACTATAACCCTTGAGGGGTAACCCGTCGTTTGCTTTCATCCCCTCAGCCTAACACCAATAACCAAAACTGTTGTGTGTATATTGCAGATATAGTTAAAATAATGGTAGAGAGAAAATTCGAACTGGTAATTGTATCAAAAATTCACTGCTTTATTAAGCACCTGTTTAAATAATAATAGAAGCAAAATTTAAAAAAAAAATTATAAATAAAAAATTAAAAGATAAAAGATTACATCAGATTAATCTGTTTATGGCCTGCGGTGAAAAGTTCAGGTCAACAGTGTTGATGTTCAATGTTGCATAACTTCTCTTAACACCTGTCAACAACTTTAAATCTGCAGTCTTTATGACAAATATGAGGCATTCGTAGTTTGAGCTCTAATTAAGATATGAAAAAAATTCCAACTGTACATTAAATTGCAAAATCAATTCTTTAATTCTAGGTATGTTAAAAATTAGTACGTAAATGTTTTGCAAAATAAATAAATAAATTTTTGAGGGTTAAGAAATTGCATAATCAGATTAATGAGTTCTCTGGCACAATGCCAAGGTTAAAAGTTCATGTCAATAGTTTTATTATCAATGTAGTGTAACTCCTTTTATAACACCTGTCAATCATTTTAATCCTCTCTACAACTTTTTTCTCTCAGAAAGGGTATTCTATGCCTATTATCACAAATGGATTTTTGTATTAAACTACTCATGTCACATAAAGTTGAAAAGAGAAAAATTAGTACTTCCTGATTAAACAACCATATCACTATGAGATAATTACATTGTAAGTAAGAACTCTCAGTAGAAAAAAAGCGCAATATTTTGAAAACATATTTTAAGGTATTATCGTCATATATCGTTAAACAGATAATTAAATCAGCATTACAAAATTGAAATAATTAATTCTTTGTGTTAATTAGGAAAGGTGATACAGCCGTCCAAAGTTGTCAAAAATGTCGATTTTTGAATGTCTATAAAACCGGAAGTTAATATTTTTCAACTAAAATCAAAACACCTATTGATAGCTGAGGTCAAGGGCATTCTACATTGAAAATTTCAAGGTCATTGAAGGTCAAGGTCACATGATATGGCCTTTTGAATTTTCAAAAAATTAAACCAAAATAAAAACACTTCAAATTCGAAATTCAAAATTCTGTGCCTACAAGTTTTAGATAAAGTTACAATGTTTTGATAGACATCAAAATCATAAAAATCGGATAAAAAATGGAGGACTAATTAATTTTTTGCTGAAATGTGTCAGTCTGTGACGACAGCTTATGTATCACTTCCTGTTTGGATTTTTTCTGCTAAGTACCTTCTAATTATGCCTGACATACAATATATATGGTTTTAGCCAACATATGAAATTTACACCGGACGTGGGGTCGCCAGACGTAATTTTGAAAAACCGGAAGTCTTCACGCCAAAACCGGAAGTGATAGAAATATTTTAATTATCTTGTATTATTTGTATCGACATTCTGTTTATGTCCTGTGAATTTCAGATCAATCGGATAATTAGCAGCTGAGAAAAAAATTTTGATTTTTTTTAAAAATTTTGGTTTCAATTTTTTTTTACAAAAATATTTAAAAATTGAAATTTTTGAAGATGCACCAGATACTTCTTTTAACAATTAACGTAATAAAGGAAATTTCAGGTAAATCGGTTCATAAATAAGTCCTACAGACTCGATGAAAAAATATTGCACATTATGTAATAGCCCACTTCTGGTTCCGCAAAAATTTGCCGTTTTATATTTAAGGGAAAATTTCCCTGAGTGAAACTAGCTGATCAAACCAGAATTTCTATACCATTTTCAGTTTTCTCTACAGACGCTGACCAGAATTTGGAAAAAAAAAACTAGAACCGTGAAGACGGTACCGAGCAGTGCGCAACCCACCCGATACATGGATGAAATGTCACATTTTCAACCAATGATAAGAGTTTTACATAATAATATAAAAGCGTACTTGTCAAATTACTCACTCTCTTTTGTGTGTCAGTAGAAAGTGCACTGCAAGATATGTTTGCAGGGATAATAAAATGGATGTAAAACTACAAGAAGTAAACAGAAAGATTAACTATGAGAACTTTAGCTTCTCGAACTCATCCGATATATTATCAAGATAAATACATATACCAAGCTTCATTCAAATCGGACAAAAACTCTAGTCTCTATCGCGTGTACAAGAAATTGTTGACGGACGGACCGACCGACGGACAGACAGGGTTACGGCAATATACGTCCATATTTTCATGTGGGTGTATAAAAAGGCAGATAAAATAAATTTAGAAATACCAGCAGACAGACTAATTAAAAGGGTGCAGAACTACAAGCAGTCAGACCAAATAAAAGGGGCGCACGGCTACCAGTATACAGGCAGGGTAAACTAAAAGGGATGCGGGAATACCAGCAGATAGACAAACGAAACACGTAGAGTTACAATGGAATTCGGCATATTACTTTCAAATTCCAAAACGCGGAATTATGATTCAAATACATAGTGTCATATAAATAATATGTAAATTAGGTCACTTGACATAATTTGTTTTTAAAGAATTTTGAAAAAAAGCACTCACAGTAACAATGGAATTTATCAAGATAAATACACATACCAAGCTTCATTCAAATCGAATAAAAACTCTATCTTTTATCATATACACAAACTAATTTCAATGTTTTCACTAAGTCAAGGGCAATAACTTTTAAACCGACTACTGGAATAGCGCCAGTTTCGAACTCATCCGTGATATTATCAAGATAAATACATATACCAGAGCTTCATTCAAATCGGATAAAAACTCTAGTCTCTATCGCGTGTCAAGAAATTGTTGACGGACGGACCAACGAACAATTTACATCCATATTTTAATGTGGGCGTATATAAAGGCAGATAAAATGGAATCAGAAATACCAGCAGACAGACTAAATAAAAGAGGTGCAGAACTACAAGCAGTCATACCAAATAAAAGGGGCGCACAGCTGTCAGAATACAAGCAGGTTAACTAAAAGGGACGCGGGAATACCAGCACACAGACAAACGAAACACGAAAAGTTACAATGGAATTTGGCAGAATATTTTCAAATTTTAAAACGAGGAATTATAATTCAAATACATATATATCATATATCATTGAAAAGCGTAGATAAAGCGAAATACGAATCAAAAATAATTTGTGTCGTATGTAAATTAGGTCATTCAAATCGAATAAAAACTCTAGCTTTTATCACATACACAAGTTAATTTTAACGTTTTCACTAAGTCAAAGGCAATAACTCATAAACCGACGACTGGAATAGGTCCAATTATGAAAGGATCCGAGATAGTATCACGATAATTATACATACCAAGCTTCATTCAAATAGGATAAAAACTCTAGTCGCTATTGCGTGTACAAGAAATTGTTGAATGACGAACGGGCCGACGGATGGACTGGGGTGACGGCAATATACGTCCATATTTTCATGTGGGTGTATATAAAGGCAGATAAAATGGAATCAGAAATACCAGCAGACAGACTAAATAAAATAGGTGCAGAACTACAAGCAGTCATACCAAATAAAAGGGGCGCACAGGTTAACTAAAAGGGACGCGGGAATACCAGCAGACAGACAAACGAAACACGAACAGTCACAATGGAATTTGGCAGAATATTTTCAACTTCTAGAACGCGGAATTATGATTCAAATTCATTGTGTCATATATCATTGGATAGAGTAGATTAAGCATAGTAACACCGAAACAAAATTTATGACGTATGTAAATTAGGTCACGTGACAGAGCTGTTTAAAGTTAAAAAATGCAATTTTCTGACGGCCATAAAGCCGGAAGTAAACATTGGGCATCTAAAATGTTCAAGCCATTGGATAAATCTCGTCAAGGGTAACAACTTTTGTTTAAGTCTCAAGGTCACTCAAGGTCAAGGTCACAAGATATGAGCCTAAAAAGTTTTGACTATTTCCGAAAATTCTAAACCGGAAATAAAAAAAATTCTGAATCGTAAATCAAAAATCGGCTTCCCATGTTTTGTTAGTAATCGACTGTAGATTCCAAAGACATCATTTTTATTCAAATCGAATGATTCCCTGATTCTGAATTTCGATTTAAAGAAAAATCAGTCATTTCAAGATGGCGACCGATATGAAATATCTGGGTCAGATTTTTTCATTTCATATTTAGTCAATGGTTATTTCTAGCACATCTCAAAAAGATTTTTTTGAATATCTTAATTATTCCGGAAGTTGAAATTTCAACTTTACAAGCGAATGACGTCAAAACCGGAAGTGATATACAAATTTTGAAAATACCATTTAGTTAGAAATCAAAATGTTTATACACCTGTAAGTTTTCAAATAGATCGAAATAAAATTGCAAAAGTTAAAAAAACGGTTAAAAAAGTGCTCCAAAAAGTCAGCAGAGAATGTCTAAAAGTGCATTTATGTTGAAAGCTATTATGTAGACATTAGAATAATAAAACAAACAAAAACAGTTTTATCAAAATCGGTTCAAAAACAGAGGTAAAAATGGTAAAAAACATAAAATGGGTTTTTCTGTCATATGTCATTTCCGGTTAGACAAAAAAACGATATTTTAAATTAAAGCAACACCGAGCAGTTAGTTATTGTAGGAAAACATGTGAGATAATGTGTGGCATGCTCCCTTCATACCGAATTAGCGTGACCAGAAGTAGACAAAAAAAAAAACTAGAACCGTGGACGGTACCGAGCAGTGTGTATCCGGTGTCGACCATGGGTGAAAAGTTACATCTTTCGACCCAAATTGAGAGATTTACTGCAAAAATCTATATTTTTATTCGTTGATTTAAAAGTAGAAATAGTTAATGTTAAGGATTGAAAACTAAACGGAACAAATAAAAATTCCAACCCATAGCACATACGATTTGAATATAGGCTAATTTGAATTTGGATTGACCAAACAAATTTACTTCACAGTCTGCAACTGCTGCTCATAATCCAATTAAAAGTTTGTCGTTAAAAGAATAAATCATACTCTTATGTTTCTTTACAAAAACATTTCACCTTGAACAGTTTTATACAACGTATATAAAACTAAATTTTGAATACTATTTCAATAAATCACAATCACATTATATTTGAAAAATATAATTTCTTCTTAAGAAATGTATTGGTATATTCTACTGTTAGAATTTACTATCAATCTGAAAAATACTGAAAAAGATCACTTATAGTCTTGATACAATAATAACTCTAAATACTAAAAAACGCAGAAAAATTGGCGTGAACATGTAGGAAAATTAATGCTTATAGGCCTATGGGGTTGAACAGATTCGGATTATTCATAATTTCTTGCGAAAAGCTTATTTGTTGAAAATATTACAAATTAATGAATCTAAAAAGGTTTAAAGAGACTAACCAAAGGCACGAACCTAACATATTATACACAATTATGAACACATATAATACCGTTTTCCCCGATGAATGGAGTTTTATAACAAAACTATTAAATTATGTACATCAGGACCATGCGGATATGTACTTGTTTCTGCTTTAATGAAGTACTTTATTACTTAAATCAGAGCCTCCAAAAAAATTGAAATGACATTGGGACATTATGCATCAGGGGAGGTAATCTAATTATTAACTGTGGGTTTGAACAAACATAGTACACTGTCAACAGTATGTGTAAAATTTCTTGTAAATTACGGAAGTTGAAAATCTTAATTGAAAAGCGAATGACGTTAAAACCGAAAGTGATATCAAATTGTTAAAAACAGATTTTTGTTCGCAATCAAAGTGTCTATCCAACTGTAGGTAGGTTTTCAGATTGATCAAAATGAATTTGAAAAAGTCGGACAAAATACGTACAGTTTAAATGGCAGAAGGAACAAATCTTCTAAATTCCGAAAGGCGGAATTTTAATTAAAAAATCTTGTATTATATCCCTGGATAGAGTAGATCAAGCATTGATGGATTGAGAAATGATTTTTGACGTATGTAAATTAGGTCACGTGACAGGGCTTTTTAAAGTTGCAATTTTCAAAGGGCTATAAAACCGGAAGTAAATGTTTTGTCTCTGAAAATATTATGCCATTAAATGCTTCTCATCGAGGACATTAATTTTTGTAGAGGTCACTCAGTCACGAAAGGTCAAGGTCAGGAAATATTTACCCTGAAAGTTTTGACAATTACTGGTTTATTTCAACCGGTAATTAAAAAAAAAAAATCAGAATTGAAATTCAAAAATCGGCTTCCCATGTTTTGGTATCAATCAACTGTAGATTCCATAATCATCAATATTATGCAAATTCCATAACACCCTGAGGCCCATTTTGCGTTTTATAGAAATATACCATTTCAAGATGGCGACTGATCCGTTACATCCGGGTCACATTTTAACACTTGTATACTTCTGTGTCTACAAAACAAATATACTGCAAAAAGTATTTTTCGAATATCTTCAAAATTCCGGAAGTTGAAAATTCAACTTTAACGGCGAATGACGTAAAAACCGGTAGTAATAATAAAATTTTTGAAATAGATTATTGTACACAATCAAAATATCTATCTATTTATTATTTGTCAGATAGATCAAAGGTCAAGGTCAAAAGATACATGCCTTCAAAATATTGACAAAATTTAACCGGAAATTGCAGGAAAACCAAATCGAAATTCAAAAATCGGCTTCCCGACATTTTTTAGAATTGTTATGTTCTTTTATTTGACACCAGATTCGTCAAAATCGGATAAACTGTTTTTTCTGAATAAAATTTGGGCACTTTTTTACAAAAATCAAAATGGCGGCCAAACTATAAATATTTTCTCCCCGTTTTTTCTTCTCATTTTTTTAGTCATAATGATATCTATCTATTAGTATCAGTTTTTTTAACAATTATGTGATTTTCGTGGAGTGGGTCAACCGGAAGTGAGAAGTTTGATATCATGAAAACCGGAAGTGATAAAAAAAGTTTAACAGAGGAAATTTGTTCTCTAATGTGATCTGCTTGAGCATCAGAATTTTTAATAAAATCGGACGAATAGCACAGAAAATAGAAATTTTGGCCAAAAACAGCAAAATTCGACTCAAAAAAGTGTGCTATGAATTTTCAAATTTCGATTTTTTTTCACTACTATCCCATAAGATATTTGCACGAGATTCAAAAAACGCGATTCCGAGAAAAATCGGATCAAAAATGTGCTTTCTAAGGCCAATAAACCATTTTTTGCACAGTTTTTAATATTGAACTTCCGGTTGTGCAAAAATGTATCAATTTACATTCATGCAGTAATAGACCATATACAGTGAAGTAATGCATTGTAAATATTGCTGTAATTATCACAGTTTCTTCAGAGTACTCGGTACAAAATTAATTTTTAAAAAAATTATGAAAACAAAGCAGTGTGTTCGCGAGAACACACTGCAACTAGAACCGTGATAACGGTACTGAGCAGTGCGCAATTTAAACATCCTTGAACGGTTGCATTTTAGTCCTGCATATAAATTAGGTCATGTGACAGAGCTGTTCATAGTTACAAATCTCAATTTTCAATCGGCTATTAAACAGGAAGTAAACATCGGAAAACACAAAGTAAAACATCATTTGATAGATTTTATCGAGGGAAATAGCTTTGGTTCAGATCAAAAGGTCATCAAACGTCAAGGTCACGAGTTTTGAGCTTTGAAAGTGTTTGCTATTGCTGAATTTCTTTAACCGGAAATAGACAAAACTTTTAATCGAAATTAGGAAATCGGCTGTCACCATAGACATCAACATTATGTAAATCGGATGATATCCTGATCACTTATATCGATTTGAAAAAAAGTTGGTCATTTCAAGATGGTGGTCTACTAGTTACTTCCGGGTCCAATTTTATCCTTTTTTTTACTATGAATGTTATGTCATTTTATATCTTCAAAAGAATGTGTCGACTCTATTTAAAAATCCACAATTTAGAAACCAGGTGTTTTTTTCGCGCCAAAAAAGCCACGCAGTTACTTTAGAACAATGAACAAAATTTCCAAATTAAAAAAAAAGCAAAATGATTAAAATAACACTTTTATATATCAAGAGGAGATAAAGCATAATAAGAAAAAACGATTTTTTGTGACGTACGTGAATTAGGTTCAAACTGACAATTTTCATTTGGCTATAAAACAAGAAGTAAATATTGGACAACAAAAATTTATTCACCATTGGATAGATCTCATTTCGGGCAATAACTTTTGTTCGGATCATAAGGTCAACAAATGGCAAGGTCACAAGTTATGAGCTTTAAAGGTGTTACAATAATTACTGAATATCTTATACCGGAAATAGACAAACACCATAATCGAAATTAGCAATTCAGCTGCCCTCATTTTGTTGGCAATAGATTGAAAATGCCATAAATATCAAAATTATATAAATCTGATGTCGATTTAAAGAAAACATGTTCATTTCAAGATGGTGACCAACGTGTTACTTCCGGTTACGATTTTGTCATATTTTTTTCTTTGTTAGTCATGTTCTTTCATATCTTAAGAAGAAATTGTTACCTATCTTATGAAATCCGTAATTCAGATAACACGTGTTTTTTTCCCGCCAAAAAAACACGCAGAGTTACTGTAGAACAAAGAACAAAATTCCAAATAGCAATTTTGATCAAAATATCAAGTTTTATATATCACTGGAAAGAGGAGATAAAGCCAAATAAGAAAAGTAGATATTTTGTGTCGTGACGTCACGTGACAGAGCTGTTCAAAGTTCAAACTAACAATTTTTAAATGGCTATAAAACCGGAAGTAAATGTTGGACAACAAAAATGAATACATCGTTGGGTAGATCTCATCATGGGCAATAACTTTTGTCCAGGTCATAAGGTCACCCAAATCCAAGGTAACGTGTAATGAGCTTTGTAAATTTTTGTCATTTCTGAATATCTTTTACCGGAAATAGGCAAACATCATAATCGAAATTGGCAAATCGGCTGTCACCATTTTGTTAGTAATATATTGAAGATGACATAGACATCAACATTATGTAAATCGGATGATATCCTGATCACTTATATCGATTTAAAGAAAAGTTGGTCATTTCAAGATGGTGGTCTACTAGCACTGCAAAAAAAACTAGAACCGTGAAGACGGTACCGAGCAGTGAGCAACCCACCCGATACATGGATGAAATGTCACATTTTCAACCAATGATAAGAGTTTTACATAATAATATAAAAGCGTAGTCCTACTTGTCAAATTACTCACTCTCTTTTGTGTGTCAGTAGAAAGTGCACTGCAAGATATGTTTGCAGGGATAATAAAATGGATGTAAAACTACAAGAAGTAAACAGAAAGATTAACTATGAGAACTTTAGCTTCTCGAACTCATCCGATATATTATCAAGATAAATACATATACCAAGCTTCATTCAAATCGGCCAAAAACTCTAGTCTCTATCGCGTGTACAAGAAATTGTTGACGAACGGACCGACGGACAGACAGGGTGACGGCAATATACGTCCATATTTTCATGTGGGGTGTATAAAAAGGCAGATAAAATGAATTCAGAAATACCAGCAGACAGACTAATTAAAAGGGTGTAGAACTACAAGCAGTGAGACCAAATAAAAGGGGCGCACGGCTACCAGTATACAGGCAGGGTAAACTAAAAGGGATGCAGGAATACCAGCAGACAGACAAACGAAACACGTACAGTTACAATGGAATTCGGCATATTACTTTCTAAAACGCGGAATTATGATTCAAATACATAGTGTCATATAAATAATATGTAAATTAGGTCACTTGACATAATTTGTTTTTAAAGAATTTTGAAAAAAAGCACTCACAGTAACAATGAAATTTATCAAGATAAATACACATACCAAGCTTCATTCAAATCGAATAAAAACTCTATCTTTTATCATATACACAAACTAATTTTAATGTTTTCACTAAGTCAAGGGCAATAACTTTTAAACCGACTACTGGAATAGCGCCAGTTTCGAACTCATCCGTGATATTATCAAGATAAATACATATACCAGAGCTTCATTCAAATCGGATAAAAACTCTAGTCTCTATCGCGTGTCAAGAAATTGTTGACGGACGAGCCGACGAACAATATACATCCATATTTTAATGTGGGCGTATAAAAAGGCAGATAAAATGGATTCAGAAATACCAGCAAACAAAAAGAGGTGCAGAACTACAAGCAGTCATACCAAATAAAAGGGGCGCACGGCTACCAGAATACAGGCAGGTTAACTAAAAGGGACGCGGGAACACCAGCAGACAGACAAACGAAACACGAAAAGTTACAAAGGAATTTGGCAGAATATTTTCAAATTCTAAAACGCGGAATTATGATTCGAATACATAGTGTCATATATCATTGGAAAGCGTAGATAGCATAATACGAATCAAAAATAATTTGTGTCGTATGTAAATTAGGTCATTCAAATCGAATAAAAACTCTAGCTTTTATCTCATACACAAGTTAATTTTAACGTTTTCACTAAGTCAAAGGCAATAACTCATAAACCGACGACTGGAATAACTCCAATTATGAAAGGATCCCAGTCTAATTAAAATCAGACCCTAATTTCGTATCCGAGATCGTATCACGATTTATTATACATACCAAGCTTCATTCAAATCGGATAAAACTCTAGTCGCTATTGCGTGTACAAGAAATTGTTGAAGGACGAACGGACCGACGTATGGACTGGGGTGACGGCAATATACGTCCATATTTACATGTGGGTGTATATAAAGGCAGATAAATGGAATCAGAAATACCAGCAGACAGACTAAATAAAAGAGGTGCAGAACTACAAGCAGTCATACCAAATAAAAGGGGCGCACAGCTATCAGAATACAAGCAGGTTAACTAAAAGGGACGCGGGAATACCAGCAGACAGACAAACGAAACACGAAAAGTTACAATGGAATTTGGCAGAATATTTTCAAATTTTAAAACGAGGAATTATAATTCAAATACATAGTGTCATATATCATTGGAAAGCGTAGATAAAGCATAATACGAATCAAAAATAATTTGTGTCGTATGTAAATTAGGTCATTCAAATCGAATAAAAACTCTAGCTTTTATCACATACACAAGTTAATTTTAACGTTTTCACTAAGTCAAAGGCAATAACTCATAAACCAACGACTGGAATAGCTCCAATTATGAATGATCCGAGATAGTATCACGATAATTATACATACCAAGATGCATTCAAATTGGATAAAAACTCTAGTCGCTATTACGTGTACAAGAAATTGTTGAAGGACGAACGGACCGACGGATGGACTGGGGTGACGGCAATATACGTCCATATTTTCATGTGGGTGTATATAAAGGCAGATAAAATGGAATCAGAAATACCAGCAGACAGACTAAATAAAAGAGGTGCAGAACTACAAGCAGTCATACCAAATAAAAGGGGCGCACAGCTATCAGAATACAAGCAGGTTAACTAAAAGGGACGCGGGAATACCAGCAGACAGACAAACGAAACACGAACAGTTACAATGGAATTTGGCAGAATATTTTCAAATTCTAGAACGCGGAATTATGATTCAAATACATTGTGTCATATATCATTGGATAGAGTAGATCAAGCATAGTAACACCGAAACAAAATTGATGACGTATGTAAATTAGGTCACGTGACAGAGCTGTTTAAAGTTAAAAAATGCAATTTTCTGACGGCCATAAAACTGGAAGTAAACATTTGGCATCTTAAATGTTCAAGCCATTGGATAAATCTCGTCAAGGGTAGCAACTTTTGTTTAAGTCTCAAGGTCACTCAAGGTCAAGGTCACAAGATATGAGTCTAAAAAGTTTTGACTATTTCCGAAAATTCTAAACCGGAAATAAAAAAAATTCTGAATCGAAAATCAAAAATCGGCTTCCCATGTTTTGTTAGCAATCGACTGTAGATTCCATAGACATAATGTTTATTCAAATCGAATAATTCCCTGATTCTGAATTTCGATTTGAAGAAAAATCAGTCATTTCAAGATGGCGACTGATATGAAATATCTGGGTCAGATTTTTCCATTTCATATTTAGTCAATGGTTATTTCTAGCACATCGCAAAAAGATTTTTTTGAATATCTTAATTATTCCGGAAGTTGAAATTTCAACTTTACAAGCGAATGACGTCAAAACCGGAAGAGATATACAAATTTTGAAAATACCATTTAGTTAGAAATCAAAATGTTTGTACACCTGTAAGTTTTCAAATAGATCGAAATAAAATTGCAAAAGTTAAAAAAACGGTTAAAAAGTGCTCCAAAAAGTCAGCAGAGAATGTCTAAAAGTGCATTTATGTTGAAAGCTATTATGTAGACATTAGAATAATGAAACAAACAAAAAAAGTTTTATCAAAATCGGTTCAAAAACAGAGGAAAAAAAAGGTAAAAAACATAAAATGGTTTTTTCTGTCATATGTCATTTCCGGTTAGACAAAAAAACGATATTTTAAATTTAAGCAACACCGAGCAGTTAGTTATTGTAGGAAAACATGTGAGATAATGTGTGGCATGCTCCCTTCATACCGAATTAGCGTGACCAGAAATAGACAAAAAAAAAAGTCATTATGAAAACAAAGCAGTGCGTTCGCTAGAACGCACTGCAAAAAAAAAAAAAAAATAGAACCATGAATGGTACCATGCAGTGCGCATCCAGTTTCTTCCATTGGTGAAAAGTGACATCTTTCAATCCATGTTGTCTAGTTTACAGAAGACAGCTTGCTTTACATTCGTTATTGGAAAAATGCGGAAGGTACACAATTGTAAAAGTGAAAAGTCATCTGATGATAAAAGTCTTGAAAAGGCGTAATCACAGTTTGTTATACATCAGAGGAAAGCGAATATCAAAAACTTTCTAAGATTTATAAATAAGTTCTAACATGCAAGATAGGACACATGGAAGAGTCCTATCTCAATTTAGAACCTGACTGCACAGCATTCATACTTCATAGTTTGAAATGCAGATCGAAATTTATCATTAGATAATTTGTTCAAAGAAAAAATATATTAAAGTTTGATTGAAAACTTTTCAATGGTCAACATTATGTAACATTATTTCATACGTAAAAAATCCTGCATACAATTACAATGTAAAAAAGTACACTAATGATTATCGTATCGCCCAAACGCAAGGTATAATAAGAGAGAACTATATGTTAACATGGAGTATCGCCCAAACGCAGTTGAAACTGCATGTCTAAATGTAGTACTCTCCCTTCAACTGAAGTTCTAATTTAATATTTTACAAGCAGATGGAGTAATAAATTTACAAAATTCAAAAGGCGCTATTTTTATTTAAAAATATTGTTTTGCATATCCTTTGAAAGAGCAGATTTAGCATAATAAGACTGTGAAAGAATTTGTGACGCATATAAGGTCACGTGTCAGAGATCTTTAAAGTTTAAAAACTACAATTTTCAAATGGATATAAAACCGGAAGTAAACATCGGAAAACCTAAATGAAAGTATCCATGCATAGGTATCGTCAATGGCAATGAATTTGTTTCAGGTCACTTGGTCACCAGAGGTCAAGGTCACGAGATATGAGCCTTTAAAGTTTTGACAATTACTGATTTATCTTAACCGGTGATTAAGATAAATCAGAATTGAAAATTAAAAATCGGCTTCTCATGTTTTAGTAGCAATCGACTGTAGATTCCAAAGACATCAGAATTATGCAAATTTCATTACACCCTGAAGCCCCATTTTGCGTTTTATGAAAATATACCATTTCAAGATGGCGACTGATCTGTTACATCCGGGTCAAATTTTATTATTTTTATTCTTTTGTGTCTATATTACAAACATACTGCAAAAATAATTTTTCGAATATCTTCAAAATTCCGGAAGTTAAAATTTTAACTTTAAGAGCAAATAACGTCACAACCGGAAGTGATACTAAAATTTTGAAAACATATTTTTGTTCGCCATCAAAATGTTTATCTATCTGTAAGTTTTCAGAACGATCGAAATAAAATTTGAAAAAAACACGCACAGTTTCAATGGAAATAGGCACAAATTTTTCAAACTTTAAAAGGCGAAATTTTTATTCATATGTATTGTGTTGTATATCATTGGAAAGAGCAGACAGAGCATAGTAAGACGGTGAAAGAAAATAAGATATATGTAAATTAGGTCACGTGGTAGGGCTGTTTAAAGTTCAAAATTACAATTTTCAAATGGCTATAAAACCGGAAGTAACCAGTGGGCATCTGAAAACAATATGTCATTGGATACATCTAGTCAAGGGCAATAACTTTTGTACAGGTCACTAAGTCACAAAAGGTCAAGGTCACAAAATATGGGCCTTGAAAGTTTTGACAATTATTGATTTATTTTAACCCGAAATAAGAAAAGTTCAAAATTTTGAAATCAAAAATCGGCTTCCCATGTTTTGGTCGCAGTCGACTGTAGATTGCATAGACATAAAAATTATGCAAATTCCATTACACCCTGAGGCCCCATTTTGCGTTTTATGAAAATATACCATTACAAGATGGCGACTGATCTGTTACATCCGGGTCAAATTTTATGATTTGTATACTTTTGTGTCTACATAACAAACATACTGCAAAAAGAATTTTTCGAATATCTTCAAAATTCCGGAAGTTGAAATTTCAACTTTGAGGGCGAATGACGTCAAAACCGGAAGTGATATCGAAATTTTGAAAATTGCTAATTGTTTGCAATCAAAAGGTCTATGCATATGCGAGTTTTTAGGTCGATGAAAATAAAATTGAAAAAGTTGAAAAAATGGTCAACCAAGTGGTTGCCTAGCAATATACGCCCATTTACTACATAAATTGTCAATATATCAAGGAATCATCCATCAAATTGTTTGACATCCAGTTATGCTTTCATTTTCAGCTAATAAAATGTTGTTACAGAATCTACACAATATTGCTATGTATCATTTGTTCAATTTGTATGAGATGGACAGAAAACATTGCTGTGACCAAGTTCATGAACACAAGATGTCAGATATACCTAAGTACATGTGTATGAAATGGACAGATTTGTTACTATGATCAAGTACATGACCACTAAACAATAAAGGATGAATGGCAAAATAAAAAAAATTGGAAGCCAGTTGTAGGGATGTCTTTTTATCTCCTTACAATTTATGTTTAGATTTGCCAAATGAATTTGAGTTTAAGCTAAATATGAAATTGCTGCAAAGAAGATAATTATTAGTAAAATGCAATTTTATGTACACAACAGAAGCAGAAACAATCAGAATCAGTATAGCGAAGAAAGCCCTCACCTTCTGATTACAAGTTAAATTGTCGAGTCAATCATCAGCAAGAATGTAGGGGATGGACATATATCAAGGTCTGAAAGATACGGCTCTTAGGCACAGCATCAACAAACCATAGAAAATGCATTTTATTAACTTGTTGATAAATGTAGTAGGCTACCCTACCACCCTACACCACTGAATGTTACCATAATGGTCATTTTGTTGACTGAGTTTTCCAAAGCTTAAGTTTTGGATCTTGTTGATTTAAAAAAGGGTAGTAAGCTCCCTACTCCCCTACACTTACTCCATTCCACACCACCTAATGTAACCATAGTGGTTACTTTGTAGAATAAGACTTCTTATCTAGTATTTTGTATCTTGTTGATTTTACATATTATAATATGTAGTAGGCTCCCTACTCCCCTACACCTACTCCATTCCACACCACTTAATGTAACCATAGTGGTTACTTTGTTGAATAAGATCTCTAATCTAGTATTTTGTATCTTGTTGATTTATAATTAATGTAGTAGGCTACCCTACCACTGAATGTAACCATAATGGCCATTTTGTTGATTGAGTTTTCAAAAGCTTAAGTTTTGGATCTTGTTGATTTAAAATAAATGTAGCAGGCTGCCTTCATTTAAGACTTATTCCATTCAACACCACTCTATGTAATGTTTACTTTGATGAATATAAAATTAAATTGAATTAATTTCTTGAATACTTACAACAAGTGAGTGCTTTGTTTGATGTAATTTTTTGTATTTCAAAATGATTACAAATGATTTTTAAACTGAATATTTTAAGATATTCTGTTTAATTTGTTGACGGTACTTGTTGACATGTTTTCTGGGGATTTTTAATGACTTTTGTTGAAGAATTAAATCTGCATTGATACAGACATGAACTCCACAATCATAGCCATTGTCTTGTATAACAATATTATTTTCAATAATTTGTTTCCAATTTGTCATGCTTGATTTTTCTAATTGAGATATAAATCTCAGAATTTTGTTCATGGCAACAAAACCTCTTTGATTATGACTAATTGAGTCATAATATTTTATAGTTTTTGAGGGAACAAAAACAACTATTAAGCTCCAGTGATCTGAACTGTGCACTGGGATCAATACTTTTTCATTCTGAAAAATATTTTTGCCTTCATAGCTAGATACTGCATTAGCACTATTTGATTCTAATCTCTTGTTACAAAATACATCAAGCGCCATAACACTGTTCTGCAATTTGTTTTCTCTATTTTCAAGAAACTTCATATGAAAATTAATGATTTGGTCATTTAACCATTGGCCATTGTTTAATGTAGATAAATCTATTTGAGTAATACTAAAACCAAATTGTCTAGCAACAACTATATCAGCTGGAACTAATGACAAAGTGGTAGTAGTTCTTGTTTCTGTTTTATGTTTTTTAGTACATAATGATTTAGACTTCTTTGAAGTATAAGAACTATTAGATTTTGGTAATGAAGGATAAACCCTTTCACTACAACTAGTTGAATCAGGAATTTCTTCCTCAATTTGATTATTATTAACTATCAGATAAACTATTTTATGATCTGAATAATAGTTTTCTTGAGTACCTGACTCAATATATGCTTGTGGAATATTAGTACATGTATATATCAAATCAATGATAGAACCTGAATCAGTTGTTGGTTCATTTATTAACTGACATATACCATTCAAACTTTTTGATTTCACTTCATTCTGATTGAAGTCACCTAGAATAACCATTAGTTTATCATTTTCAATGGTTTCTTTCACACTATCAAGTGCAATGCAAAGGTCACTTTCTGTTACTTTAGGTGGTTTATACACACCTAATATATTGCACCTTTTTGATTGACCATCAATTTGTATTTGTAGCTTTACCAAACTCATTTCGACTTTATTTTTATTGTGTTTTTCAACAGTTACACAAGAATCTAGTAGAGAATCATTAATATAAACAGCTATACCATGATGATTTTTCTGTTTTTCAGTGTAGATATCATTTCTATACAAGGTAAAACCAGGTATATCATAGATGTTGGTATTGGTACCAACTTTTAGTCGAGTTTCTGTCAATATGATAACAGAGCCATTAGTTATTATTTGATTACATTTTACATCCTTTATATACTTTTGTAAGGATCGTACATTGTGATAAAGCAATACAAAATTTAGTGAATTTGAACACAGATCTTTTGTTTTAAATTTTAGTTTACGAACCGAGCGTAAATCTTGCATTTCTGTTTTCACTTCTGTACTTACTTTAATCTTGTTTTCATTTAGATTAATTATGTGTAAACCCTCAATGGTTTTCACTCTACTAGTTTTCCTTCCTTCAAAGTCTACCACAACTTTGTCTAAAGTGTCTCCCTGAGATATGTGAATAGTTTTAGCAGCTGACGGTCGTAATGGAACTTGCGTTCGCATAACCTCAGCATTTTTATACCTCCCAACTCGAAACTGCCTAGATATAGGTAATATAGGAGTCCATGACTTGTTGATGTTTGCATTGTAAAGAGCTTTATACTCTTTTCTTGTTAACTGACCAACTTTGTTGTCTTCAAATTCTACCCACACCAGGCTACCAACTGCAGAATTTGATTGACTTATTTGAATACAGCGTATAGTACATGCTGATCCATTTGTAAGACCGTCGTCTATTCTTGCATTTAAACATATTTCACATTTCATACTTTCAACTAAATATAAATTAGTTGATAACTGCATGGTCTTTCTTGGATCTTGTGGAATATTTTGTAGAAGTGTTTTGGCTAATGCCTGGGCAGCAGATCCAACTACACTGTCTTTAGCTTTTATGACATATTTTTGTCCAAGCATATTTTCAAAAACTTTGTTATTAAAGTTTTGCATTTTTTCATTGGTAAGAAATAAGTGTTGAATATCATATGGATAATCAGATTCATTGTTTGTTTTGAGTAATCTTGTTTTTAATAAGGCCAGATCATCAGACCTTTCTTTATCAGAAGTATAAGAACCTTCTCTAAATCGGTTTAAAAGTTCAGCAAATATTTTGCTGTCTTTTTGCCTCATAATTTCTGTAAGTTCATACATGACAAAATTATCTTGCCATAAGTTACTTGCAAGTGGTCCATAAGCATTTTGACTTTTTTCAAATACATAGCCATCAAAAACTGGCTTTAGTTGAAAAAGGTCACCAACTGCTATAACGTGCACACCGCCAAACAATAATGGTGACCCTTTTATATCTTGTAGTCGTCTATTAATAAAATTCAACATTCCATTTCCAACCATTGAAATTTCATCAATAAAAACAACTTTTAAGCCTCCAAGTGTTGATCTTAGAGTATTTAGTCTAGAGCTATCTAGAGCCTTGTATTGCAAAGATTGAGATACTGGTATCAACAGTGCACTATGTATGGTGTTACCCTTTATATTGTATGCTGCTTTACCTGTCGGAGCCAGCAGTAATTGTCTGGTGGTTTGAAAATCATCACCAGCTTTTGTCTTAAAATATCGTAAAAGACTTTGGTATAAGGCTGATGTAACAAAACTTTTACCTACACCAGCACCACCACTCAAAAATCTAAATACTTGAGTGTTTGTTGATTTTATCATATGCAATGAGTCATAAACAAAATGCAATTGTTTTTTATTGAGCAAACGCATCAATGCACGATACTCTTCATCAGGCATTTCATAAAGAGCTATTTCATTTGTTTGATTGTTGGAGGGGATACCTAAATCCACACCTATATCATATTCATATTTGGTAGGTTCTCCACTTTTAGATATTAGTTGTGTGTTATCGTTTTCTTCTTGTTGATCTTCTTGTTGAATTTGCTGTGTTACAGGTGCTTGCTCATTCCAAGCTTCTTCCAAATCCTGTACCTCTGCAGCTACAGCTGCATCAACAGCTTCTCTATTTGATTCATATTGTTTCCTCTGAATTTGAATTTGATCAGACAATTGATCAAACTTTTGTTGAAATGAATCGCAATTTGCAATTAGATCAATTTCTTCAACACGCCAGTTAGTAAACAACATAAGTAATTCTAGTGTTTCTCTGGCTCTTTGTCGATATTAAAATTTACATATCTTATGACTCTAGGAATTGCTCTTTTCTTAGAGACCTTGTTATCCATTTCAATATCATCTTCATCAGAATTGTGTTCTTGTAGATTTTCTAAAAGTGTTTCATCACTTTGTACAAGTTTTGACCTTTTAGTATAACTCTTTTTATGGTCATACCAAGAAACAAAGTCAGCAAGTGATACATTTTCCAAGGACTTTGGTCTTTTTTTGTATCTATCTATTAGATTACTAGATTGGATATTTTCATCCCCATCTTCTAGATCATCTATTTGTTGTTGAGTTTTCAATAAACAAACTCTTTCTTCAGGTGGAGATGTATTAATGAATACAACCTGTCTTGAAGCTTTTCTCATGGGTAACTGCAGAATAATATATACAGCTTCCTGAGCACTTATTTCCACATTATTAAGGAATTTATTCCCAATCATTTTGACTTGTTCACGAATGCCGTGATTTCCATTACGGACTTCTTGACATGCATTTCTGAGTAAATCACTCATTCCTCTTTGTGACTTTGCTATATAAGATGCAATATACATAGCACATGCATAAACATCAAGGACAAATTGAATATCTATATTTGCCCTCCATGCTTTCAGTAAGTGAGGGTTATAGGAATTAACTCTCAATTCATTTGGACTTCTTTGAAGAAAAACTGTAGGAGATCGTATTGATGATCGTATTGCAAGATTATACTGTTCAAAAGTAAAATCTATCTTTTCGAGGAAGACATCAAAAGATATATCTTCACCTTCTAACATTTCATTCAAAATGCTGTTAATTTTGTCAAAATTTGTTGAGTGTGATTTTACTTCCATCTCAAGCATTGTAGTATCAAGAGGTTCTAATATAACTGTATTTGGCATAGGCGGTTTAGGAAAGCCAAATCTACAGACATGTCGATGTTTCTTTTTGCATGTATGAGAATGCTTGTGAATTTGGTAATTCACCAAATCTTGAAGCATATCATCTTCAACAAATCTCTTGCAAGAGATTGATTTGTCAATAAATTTGGTGATTTCATCAACACTATTTTCCCCCAAAACAGGGGCATCATCAATCCACAGCAATGTGTGTATATGTGGTGATCCGCGGTGCTGAAATTCTACACGGTAGAAGTAATCAACAACTTTACCCAGAGGGGATCCTTCTTGTTTAAGAATATCTCTAAATAAATGATTAACTTGATAATCAAATTGTCTGACACATGTTACTGGATCAGAAGCAATAAGTCTACATTTTGTTTCCCAGTCCATGTTTTCTATTTCATCATCATCATATTCATGATTATCTTGTAGTTTGCCCAAAATCTTTAGCAAATGTGCCCATTTTGTTTCTGCAGCTGAAAAGCTACCAAAGTATGTTGCTGGTCCAAGCTGCCTTATCATTGCAAATAAATCTGTTTTTGCAATTTTGAAGTAAGGGGGCGACCCTCTTAATGTTTTTAATACCATGTACCCTTCATCATATTGAATTAATCTGTTGATATGTCCAGGTGTTTTGAGGTCACCTGCTGTTATTTTGTTTCCACCAGTTTTTTTTTTCTCACTGCTATTTGAGTTTGCCCAATTATGGTATTCATTTGGATCTTTTTCAACTTGAAAAAGACATTGTCTGCACAGTTTGCAACTCGACGATCGTTTCGTCTAAGTTCTGATTTGCAAAGCTCACTATAGTAGGCATTTGTTTTTCTATTATCAGAGTTTATTCTTGCTTTTCCACAAAATATGTTGGGAAAAGCCAGTTCTTCTGAGTTTTTGTCCATAAATATACTTAATGGTATATTACATTGCGCTGGTGCAAAATTGTGCACTTTATCTTTTTCATTTGTTTCAATGAAGTCTGGAGATGATAGCAAAGTATCCTTGGAACCTGGGGTTTCGTCACCTTCATCTTCACTCTAATCATCATTTTTTGTTGATTTTGAGAATCTACTTTTCCTGACTTTTGCTCATCAGTGCCAGAAATATTTACAGATTCCTCAGGTTGATTTGTGTATTCAAGTTGATTTTCTGGTTGATTTGTGTATTCAGGTTGATTTTCTGGTTGATTTGTGTATTCAGGTTGATTTTCTGGTTGATTTTCAGTTTGGTCATTTACTTGAAATGAATCTATTGACCAATCGTCATCAAAGGATATTCCTTCTTTCTTGTAGAGATCTCCATTTTCTTCTAACCAAGAAGCACATTGTTTAATCTTGTATGGCCGAATATTTTCAGTCATAACTGAATGATTATATTTTAGTTGCCGTTTCAGGTTGGCTGCTATTGTTAGATTTTCATCAGGTGCCCTAGGTAAGGAACTGATAGTATTTACAACATTTGCAGGGACATTGACAACATTCCCTCTTATTTTCCTTTGTTTACCCCGTGGAGCAGCATAGATTTTCATGAAAGGAATTCTAGGTGATAATAATCTCCATTCTAATGGATGGAGATCTAGATGATCTGGCAATTCTGGAAAGGAATTGCCATTGTAGATTGATAAGGGTGGTATTAAATCTTTTTTGATATACTTTTCACATGTCCCACAAATCCAGCCTTCACCATTTTCTAAAAGACACTGGTTTGCAGCTTCGTTGATTTCTTTTAATTTAGTAGACTTCGTAACACTATGTTTGTACCATAATTGATTACAGCACTCACAAATGTAAGTTGGTCCGCTACTTGTTTTTTTATGAAATTGACTAATTAATTCATCAATTTCCATTTTTTTTATCTCATTTCTCTTTTTTGAAGGAGTTTCTCTTTGTTTTTCTTAGATCTTTTTAATTTTGTCTCTTTTTGATTTAGAGACACCTTATAGTCTGAACTAAGTCGCTTAGTTCTTTTTAGTTTTGTTTCTTTTTGATTTTGAGACACCTTATAGTCTGAACTAAGTCGCTTAGTTCTTTTAAGTTTTGTCTCTTTTTGATTTTGAGACACCTTGTAGTCTGAATTAAGTCGCTTAGTTCTCTTTAGTTTTGTTTCTTTTTGATTTTGCAGCAAGTTGAATTTTAGATCTAAACGTTGATTTTGTTTAGATTCAACCTCTTTTTTTGTTTGTCTATATTCTGGGTTTAGACGTTTTGTATTCTTTAGTTTTGTCTCTTTTTCATTTTGCAGCAAGTTGAATTTTAGATCTAAACGTTGATTTTGTTTAGATTCAACCTCTTTTTTTGTTTGTCTATATTCTGGGTTTAGACGTTTTGTATTCTTTAGTTTTGTCTCTTTTTCATTTTGAGATATCTTATAGTCTGAACTAAGTCGGTTAGTTCTCTTTAGTGTTGTCTCTTTTTGATTTTGAGATATCTTGTAGTCTGAACTAAGTCGCTTAGTTTTCCGAGATGAAGCATCTTGTAGCTTTTCTTTTTCTCTGAAAGTAACATCTTGGCGTTTGGTTTGTTTGTACGTTTGCCAGTAATGTTTTCTTTTTGGTTTAACAGAACTTAATATAATGTTCTGTGACAATTTTTCATTTTGTTTTCTTTGAAAAGAGAAATAATTTTCCATACAAGACATCAATTGATCTCTGTCATTTTGATTAGTTTTTGTAGGCTGATGACTTGCGTCCTCATTAATGTCTGTATCATCAAGTGATTTCTCTACACATGTAGAGGATGATAATTCTACAGTTGTAGAGTTTTTAAAACCTTGTTGATTATGATTAGATAAACTACTTTGTTTATCATTAGAGTTTTCTACTGAGGTAGAACTGCATGTTGAATTTTCTCTATTTGAATGTTTTGATACCTTAGTATCAATACTAGTTGATATTTCAGTAGTAGACCGGTGATTGGTCATTAGTTTCTTCCTCGCTCTTCTTCTAACATCATCTGATTTCTTCTTTAGTCTAGGCATATTCACTTCTTAGATTTATCAAATTACTGAAATAAAAAACTATTGAGTGATCTTGCAGAATAAGTTCTAATGGATATAAAATCTGGTGATTACATCACAAGTTTTATATCCATTAAACTATGCTTGCAACTGGAAAGTAAGGAATTTAGAGATATAGAAAAATAGATAACAAAATTTAGTATGAAATGAATGAAGGAGATGTTATTAACAAAGCTATTTACAGATAAATAGATATGAAATATGAAATATATTATGCAATGGAAACTTTTGAATAATGATTATGATTTTTTATAATAATAACACCTTCATTCAATCCATTTTCCTTGCTTTTGTTCATTGGTTTAATTCAATGAACATCAATTCGATTTGACACAGTTCAATTTCAAGAACGTCATTTGACACATTTCAATGTCATTTTGATTTGCAACAGTTCAATTCAATGAACGCTATTTTGATTTGACATTTTGATATGTGGATCTAAAGATCTCTTGTTGAATAATTTGTTTATGAATCTTATGTAGATTCAAGTATCAACCAGTCTACTACCAATCTTTTTCTGATTATCTTCATAAAGCTGAAAGAATACAAAATATATTTTTAAAAAAACTGTGACAACATATCATGGGTGTAAAGTGGAACATTTCCACATACAGTTGTGTCTAATCTTTAAATCTAAATCTGTTTGTATTTGGTTGTCGAATCGAACCCAAATATCATGTTCACAAGTCATTTTTAACATATTTTAGGTGTAAAACTCCGTAAATATTTGTTGGATCGATTCGGAATTTGAACTTGTCCAAGATCTTATGGATATAATCCTACACACAAAATTTTATTCAAATCAAACCAAAACTGTGGTCTCTATTGCGTTCACAAGCTATTTTTAACACATTTTGGGTGTAAAACTCCATGAATTTTTGTCGAATCGAACCCAAATTCAAACTTGCCCGAGATCTTATGAATATAATCCTACACACAAAATGTTATTCAAATCCAACCAAAACTGTGGTCTCTATCGCGTTCACAAGACATTTTTAACGTATTTTGGGTGTAAAACTGAGTGAATTTTTGTCGAATCAAACCCAAATTCGAACTTGTCCGAGATCTTATGAATATAATCCTACACACAAAATGTTTTTCAAATCCAACCAAAACTGTGGTCTCTATCGCGTTCACAAGCCATTTTTAACGTATTTTGGGTGTAAAACTCAGTGAATTTTTGTCGAATCAAACCCAAATTCGAACTTGTCCGAGATCTTATGAATATAATCCTACATACAAAATTTTATTCAAATCCAACCAAAACTGTGGACTCTATCGCGTTCACAAGCCATTTTTAACGTATTTTGGGTGTAAAACTCCGTGAATTTTTGTCGAATCAAACCCAAATTCGAACTTGTCCGAGATCTTTTGAATATAATCCTATACATAAACTTGTATTCAAATTCAAGCAAAACTGTGGTCTCTATTGCGTTCACAAGCCAATTGTGGACAGACGGACGGACCGACGGACGGACGGACAGGGGCGACGGCAATCGAAGAGAATCGAACGCACTGCAATAATCATAACGAAAACAAAGCGTGACAAATCGATAGATTTGCCACGCAATTATTGATAACTATACTTGTGGTAAATGGTTGAAAACAATTTCAATTCCTAGCTCACTTTGTTTTGTATGAGGTCGTGGATTCACAAATTCAATTTCAATCATTTCACCGCTCATTGAATTGTAAACATTATTATATTCAATTGATGTTTCATTTATAATGTACTTATTGATACCGGTATCGTTTATTTATAAGTTTAGGGCAAAACAACAGAAAAACAGTGGCCAAAAGACCGAAAAGGAAAACTTACATTTAACTGCATTTGTAATTGCTGCCATTTTTCCACGAGGTCAAGGTGAAGGCCGTAGAAGTTGTGAAAATGGGTGTCGATAATTTTTCTCCATTTTCACGACTTTCTAAAGTAGTAATTACGAGAAAAACATGCTATCGAACGGAAATTCACAACATTGAACCCGTGAAAATGGAAAGTACGAGAGGTATCGAACGCAGCATTAAACATGCCATTACATCGGTTCCGTACATATTAACTACCATATCATAATTCCGTATAAAACACATCATGAAACTAAACATTGTTAAGTATGCTCTATGTACTATATATACCACGGTGCTTACGAGTTAACATATTTAAACAAACGAATCCGTTAGGATGAGTTTGTTTAAATATGTTAATGAGTAAGTCACGTGGTATATATTACTTGTAACATAAATATGATTGACAGCTTAAAAGTTATGACAGCATCGATCACGTTACTCTTTAATCCAATGAAATTGAAGCTCGTGCACGTTTCATTTTCGTCTGCAAAGGGGATGTCTTTCCAAAAAGGGGCGGAGCTACTGCGAGTGCAATAACTTAGTTGGTTATTTCACTCATTTTTTCCTATTAGATTCTATATGGCTTTCATGTCAAATTACCCAAGAATGCAATAACACAAATTTGCTGTTTATACACCACAGTTTTCCTCAAACACACATTTTAAGCAAATTATTTCTCAAAAACATCAAAGGAAAAAACATCATTTATGTTACAAGTTCTATAATCACATGCCGTACATTACATCCCTCCCTTTTTCAGAATTTTTGCTATTTCAAATTATACCTTTGCAATAAACCATATTTAAAATAAACAATGTAGTTATCAATAAAATAAAAGATGCAATGCTTTTAACTTAAGCATACTTCAACCAAATTATTTAATATAACCAGTAGACAAGAAATAAAAACATTATTACCAAAATATTGACATTTAATTCCAATAATAACTAGAGCCACACGTGGCACAGAGTGGGACTTTGCAAATGTGCAAATTGCTAAGGGAAATTTAAAAAATGGGCCCTGAACGTAAATCCAAAGTGTCAAAGAAGTCGACAACTTTTAAAATTTTTGAATTTTTGGAAAGGTTGTGAAACCGGAAGTAGTCACCAGACCTAACATTTGAACATAGCAGATGAAAACCTTTATCAATAACCTTCAACCTACTGAAGGTCAAGGTCATTCAAGGTCAAATTTACGAGAAACAAGTCTTTCAAATTTGGAAATGCATACAGTAATAACACCGGAAGTTGACGCTAGACTTCAAATATGAAAGTATAAATGAACAGCCAAAGTCAATCACCTTTGATCCTAAAAAGGTCAAGGTCAACAAAGGTCAAGGTCAAAAACGAAAAAAAAATTTTTTTTTAACCTTGTTCCCTTTTTTGAACTACAAAGCCGAAATCAATGAGCCTTTAACATAAGCTGAATAAAGCAATGCTATAACTGTATGCAAAATCATTTTTTGAAAAAAATTTAAACTTTACTCTTTTTTGGGATAAACAAGATTTTGACATAAACAAAATTTTACCCGGATGTGCCACGCCCACATTAGATTTTTTTATGAGACTTTATTTATATTAATAATATCTTACTATGGCTAAATTATCAAGCCTTCGCATCTTATGGTTAACGAGATATACAATCATAAATGTCAAAAAGGGTTAAAATCTTTAATCGGAAATTTTGAAATTAATAAACCTTGTTCCCTTTTTTGAACTATACAGCCGAAATAGCTGAGATTTTGATATAATTGAGTTAAAGTAATGAGGTTAGTGTGTGCAAAAGCATTTTTCAAAAAAATGTAGTCTATATGGATTTTTTCCAGACAACAAAATGTTAACAAAATAAAATTTAACCCGGATGTGCCACGCCCAATTCATTTTTTTTTTGACGTATACATTTATATGGAGTATGTTCACTTATGTTTCAAATCTCAAGCCTCTAAAATTAATACATCATAAACTTGGCTTATATTAAAGTCAAAAAATTCAAAAAATCGGGTAAAGGTTTTCAAAATTGCAAAAATTTAAAGAAAACTAATTCTGCATATCAGTACATTGTGATATATCGTTCGAAAGAGCTCACGAAGCCCATTCAGAATATGCAAACATGAACGCTCTAGGTTAATTAGGTCACCTGTAGGAGCAGTACAAAGTTGCGAATTTGGCTATTTTTGGACAGCTATAAAACCGGAAGTTGATATCAGAGGTCAGATATTAAAGTATCATCAGGTAGCCAAGGTCAATGACCTTTGATCTACTAAAGGTCAAGGTCATCAAAGATATATCGAGATATCAGCCTTCAAATAGTGAAAAAATTCAAGTTCAAATTGCAAAAAAGCAAAATCGAAATTCAAAAATCGGCTTCCTGAGAATTCCCACAATTTTTATGTTCTTTCATTTGATACCAAAATCATTCAATTCGGTCCGGCCGTTATGTCGGAATAGCAAATGTGATGTTTCAAGAAAATCAAAATGGCGGCCAAAGTTATACTTTCGGGTTGAATTTTATTTTAAAATCGGCTGTAGAATTACTTTGGCTACCGTTTAACAAAATTTCGTTTCAATTTATAAATATCGCCGGAAGTTATTCAACCGGAAGTGAAAATCAATTTTCCACTTAAACCGGAAGTCACTCAAAAATTTTATATACGTCAAATTGTTTACATTAGTGACATGCATCTTTTATTAAAATTTCAGATTAATCCAAAAAAAAACTGAAAAATGTTCAAAAATTTCGAAAATCGGCCAAAAAATAGATTCTTCGAATTTTCGAAATTTGAAATTTTTTAACTCACATTGCATCGGAATTTAGTCACAGATTCCAAAAATGAAAACCCGAGCAAAATCGGCCCAAAAATGTGGCTTCCTGGTTCGAAAAACCGGTTATTACTGAGGTTGCAATGTGCAATTTGCACTTTTGCAAAAATGTTTCAAAATATATTCACCAAGTACCTCGCCAAAAATGGATATCAGAAGTTATTGAAATTTTTCTGCAGCTATTGTAGTTTAGGCTGTGTGCCCTGTGTAAAAAACGAAAAAAAAAAAAAAAAAAAAAAAAAAAAGAAACATTTCGAAAACAAACTGGGACTTTGCGGAAGCAAAGTCCCACAATTAACACAAACTTAATAGAGCTCATAATCATTAAGATACTTTGGTAATTTTGTCTTTCGTTTTTGTCTACCTCTTCTATTACTATAATTATCAACATTTAAAAATTCAGAATCACTTTCACTAGTAATTATTATCATCAATAGGTATATCAATATTATGACCATCAATATCATTGTTATTATCATTACCTTCCAAGACATTTGAAGGATTTTCAAGAACATTATCATGATCAACATTTTCAAATTTTGAACAATCATTCATTACACTTTTATGATTAACACTTTTCTAGTAAACAGTTCTTGTTGATTGGATTGTCCTAAATGTCTCTCTTTCGAATTTCCATAATGATGAATTTTACTATTTCCACTAAGAAGATTTTCGTTACGGATTTGACCAAAACGATTTTGACTATGAATTAAACTCTCACTTCTATTTACATTTTGATTCACATTCTGATTCACCACATTTTGATTCACATGTTCCTCCTTTTCCTCAGAATTAATATCATCATTCACTTTAAGATATTTTCTCACATGATTAATATTTCTAGTGTATTTAACACCAGTTTCACAATTTTGCACAATGACTTGAGAACCTAATTTCTCAATTACTACATAAATAGCATTTTCAATCTTAGTAGATAACTTATTTAGACGTTTTTGTAATACTAACACTTTATCACCAATTTTAATATCACATACTTTTACATTTCTACGTTTATCTGCATAATCTTTCACTTTTTATTTAAATTCTGTGTCACGATCCAAAATACTCGAATCATCTAACACTCTATCCATACTTATTTCAGGAATTTTAGTTTTAATCTTCCTATTATACAGCAATTCAGCAGGACTAATACCAGTTGTTGAATGCGGTGTAGATCTGTACGCAATCAAAAATTTGTTAAGTTCCTGATGAATATTTTTCCAATTTCTTTCAGAATGAACAATTTTAAAATACTTCATTAAAGACCTATTTTGTCTCTCAACTTCCCCATTTGCTTGAGGCCAATAAGTATGGCAGCTGATTAGGCCCACTTTAAAAACTGATAATGGATCTGTGTTTGTATCAGATGAACTTGAACGCTATTTAGAAACCAATTCAATAGTGCATCGAAAATCAACTCCTTATTTATGGCGGCTGATTAGGCCCACAAATCTAACTTCGTTCGTTCCGTGCATTCGTCTAACCTTCATTCATCTAACCATGTAATATCATACTTTGTACCGATGATCATCTAACTCTCGGATACAAAGCTATGCTAAATCTATTGTCTTTGTTTATTTCGTGCAATCAAGAAGTTTAATTGGATTAAAATGCGACCCTAATGTTACATTATATTTCTTTACTTAAATGAAGAAATACGAAACACGGGATAACATTCTTAGATTTATCATAGCAACCATCAAGAAGACGTCGCTAGATGGCGCTGCAGTATGAACACAACAGAGCCCTTTATAGAGAGGGATGGACAACGTCAAAATGACCGCCATATTGGATACCTACTATCGAAGCGTGACGTTATACGCTAACGTTAAAACAGCAACGCGCTAACGTTATTATTCGGCATTTTTCAACCTGTATTCAAGTTATTTTGATTTTTTTGCATTAAATAAATATTCTTTTTATTAATTCTACTAAACAAATGTAAATTTATTGATTAAGCACTCCCGAATAATGACTCTAAAGCAGTGAAGAATTTCAATATTCCCCGTCTTTTTCTAATGATGACTTCGTAATTAACTATTTCTGTAATTTTCTCCTGAAATCGAAAATGAGTATTCTCATGCAACTTTACCTGGCACAATTCCAAAAATTGCACGGTTTTTGCCATATTTTATCAACCTCGTCTATGTGTGTCTCCATCTTCAGCTCATCAATACTCCACTAGGCACAAATCTAAACGGAGACACACATAGACCAGGAACCACACTTTTAGTACAGTTAGTCTATATAAGTTCAATCTAATTAAAATTAGATTAAATTTCGATTCGGTTATTTTTTGATTGTCGACTCCATGTAATCTAAAGACTTGTATAAGGAGGTCATCTTCTGGTTACGAATAAGCTATTTATAGCACGTGCCACCCCTCTGCCAATCAGAACACCGTTTATATTTGAATAATTTGTATTGCGTCATAATTTCCCCACAATGCATATCAATGCATAGACCCGCGATCTTGAAGGTAGTTTTTGATTGGCTGAAATTTCCGTCACCTGAAGATGACCTTCTTATACAAGTCTTTAGATTACATGGAGTCGACAATCAAAAAATAACCGAAACGAAATTTAATATAATTGCAGTGCGTTCGATTCTCGAACGCACTGCATTGGTTTGCAATTGACTATTTTTTTTTTTTTTTTTTGTCTATTTCTGGTCACGCTCTCCAGCCAAAACTGCACATACCACACATAACTTGACATCATTTCCTGCGATGATTAACTGCTCGTTGTTGCTTAAATGTAAAATGGCGCATTTTTGCCTGACCGGAAATGACGTATATTAAAAAGTTGTATTTCAGGGTTTTTCCATTTTCAACTCATTTTTCCAACAGATTGTGATCGATCTTTTTTGGTTCATTTGTTTAACCCAATAGCTACAAATTGCAATTTTGAAAAATTCATATTTTGACTTTTGTAGCTGACTTTTGGAGCACTTTTTAAAGGATTTTTTTTAACTTTTGCAATTTTATTTCGATCGATCTGAAACCTTCCAATAACATAGACATATGAATTTCCAAAGAAAATCAATTTTCAAAGTTTCGATATCACTTCCGGTTTAGACGTCATTTCCTTCTAAACTTTCAATTTCAACTTCCGGAATATTGAAGATATTTGAAAAAATTTTTTGTGTTATCATAGATTTGGTCATACATAAAAAATAAAATGATGAAATTTTATCCAGGTGCAAGGGATCAGCCGCCATCTTGAACTGACCTATGTTTCTTAAAATTTTAATTCAGAACCGAGTTTTAATCGGATTTTTTTAATTTTGAAATCTACGATTTCTGCAGTCGATTGCAAAAAAAATGTAGGTTGTAGATTTTTGAATTTCGATTTCAATTTCTTTATATTTCCGGAACAAGAATTTCAGTAATGATCGAAACTTTCAAGGCTCATATCTAGTGACCTTGACCTTTGATGACCTCTTGACCTGTACAAAAATTATTGCCCTTGACGAGATCTATCAGATGATATATTCATTTCCGATTTCTGATGTTTACTTCCGGTTTTATCGCCATTTGAAAATTGCACTTTTTAACTTTAAAGAGTTCTGTCACGTGACCTAATTTACATACGTCACAAATTCTATTTCATTTTTACTATGCTAAATGTGCTCTTTCAAATGATATATAACACAATATATTTGAATCAAAATTGCGCTTTTTAAAACTTGCAAATTTTGTGCCAAAGTTCATTGTAACTGTGCGTGTTTTATGGAAATTTTACTTTGATCGATCTGAAAACTTACAAGTAGATAGACAATTTGATAATGATATCACTTCCGGTTTTGACGTCATTTGTTTATAAACTTGAAATTTTAATTTATGGAGTTATTTTGGATTTTTTTTTTTTTTTTTGGGATTATGTTAGAAATGGTCATCATAAAAGATATAAATGATAAAATCCGACCCGGAAGTACTATGTCAGGTGCTATGTTGTTGTGACTAATAAAACTCAAAATGGGACTTTAGGTGATAATCGGATTTGCATAATATCGGTGTGTATGAAATCCTTAGTCGACGGCCAACAACCTTATGACAACTGATTTTTTAATTTCGATTTCTATATAGTTTTGGAACAAGAACTTTAGTAATGACCGAAACTTTCAAGACTTCAATCTCTACATTTATTAGTTGAAATGACTAGTACGCATTTATCCTTCATTTAAGTGTTACACACCTCAATAAGATCAATCTATGCTACTATATCTGATAATATGCGAGAGTCTTCGTTGTAGAATTACAACGTTTCTTTCCCACAGCACATCATATAATTCAAACTCTGTTTAGCAATTACTAGAAAGTTACAATTTACCATATTGTTTCCTTTAACGCTTCTCACTGGTCAATGTTTTGCATATTTAAACGCAGTTCTCTCCCTTCAACTGACAAATGTTTGTTGTCTGTATGTTTAAATTCAGTTCACTCCCTTCAACTGACAATTGCACTAACATGACTTTCTTACATAGTAACTTGCATTTTTAACGTTTTAAATTATGTAGTAAAAAAGTTTAAAAATATCTAATAATTAATGTAGTAGATAACGATCCAATGCCAAAAGAAGAAAATCTGTTCTAAAAATCTGGTTCTGTCATTTATTCAAAAAATATTGCGTGTCTAAAAACGTTGACCATTAAAATGTTTTTAAAAAAAGATAATAAAACAGATTTTTGGCTCATTTTTATTAAAATGACATTGTGCGAGCTATACTGTGAACATCAGTGTAAGGAAGTTAGCACACAGTATTCTGAGGTCATGAGACTTAGCTCTTTCATATGTAGTGACCGCGGTGACTCAGTGAGGTAATCGCTTGGTTACTAACCTGAAAGCCCAGGGTAAAATCCTGGGACGATATGAATTTTCCGTCCGGTTTCACGATGTCAGTGATGCAAGTCGGTGGTACTGACATGGAAAAAGCGTTTAGGCGTTCATATAGGACAATAAATCGAAGTCCCGTGTGCTATTGACTGTGCACGTTAAAGATCCCTCGACAGTTGGAATTCGAAAATAAGAGTAGGCTTATGCCGCTGTCCTGGCAAAATTTCCCTCATTGCACACTGCATGGCGTTTTCCCGTCCTCAGTTAGCCCATATAGGTTCAGAAAATTAGGACGTACAACTCCATTCATTTCATTTCTTTCATGTGTATGATATTGCACATGAAAAATATTAATAAATATTCTTTAACAATTCTACTTCCAATGATGTATAAATATATGCATAAATAAAAACAACGACTTTTTAATCACATGACTTTTCACTACCGAACATACGCCGGTTATTCCATTTTTCACCGAACGTGAACTGGTTATTCTACATTTCACTCCCAAATATAAACAATTTATATGCCGATGTTTATGTTCTGTAAATTTCACAGTATGGATTGAAAACGTCACTTTTCACCCACAGACGAAACCTGATGCGCACTGCCCAGTATCGTCTCACGATTCTAGTTTTAATTAGATTGATATAAGTTAAACTACAGTTGGAAATCGAAAATGAGTAGTCACATGCAGCTCACACGTTTCGAAGAACAAGAATAACTTATATTAATATTTTTGTTTATTTGAATTTTTAAAAGGGCACATTTTGTTGTGGATTGAGCTGAATTTTCACCTCGGCCTGTGCTTTCGTAATTCCAATTATATATTGTTGTTACAACCACTCTCACCTAATGTGCCGATTGAGAATTTCCATTAAGAATTATGCCTTGTAGGTGGTAAAAGAGCAACAAGTTATATTTATATTTGTGATTTTTTCTTCTTCTATATATTTTCGAAAGGTGTTGTCCTTGGGTAATAATTTTGCAAAGTTTCGTCAAAATGCGTCGAGAATTATTGTGATTACATGCATTTGAAAACGACAGACAAACACACGGGCATAAGTGACGACAGTATCCTATTATATTTCTATATGATCCCCATTGAGAGCGTATAGGTACCAACAAAATTCTGACAATTTAAAGAAACATAAAGATAGCTTGCCAGGCAAGGTAACATACGCCCACTTCAGCAAATTTAAATATTTGAAAAAGTTGATGGCACCATCACACTTATTTGAGCTGATATTCAAATGAATCAATTCGAATGAAAACTTTTGCCTCTATCATGTACACAAGTTAATTTAAACCTTTTTTCACTAAGTCAATAACTCATAAACCATCGACTGGAATCATGCATTGAGGGTTACCTTTATAGCATTCAGAGAGCACATGGCATATTTTCCCCATCAATGAGAAAAATTATATTTATGAATTAAGATGAAAACATATTGTAAGCAAATCTGGTCTTTTACCGAAAACCAATGTATTTTTCAGACAAAGATATTAATTTCACAGAGGATTACAAAATAAACTGTCAGACAATGTAAAGCAGCTAATATCTTAAAGATAGCTTTTGTCGCAATATCATCATTCAGGAATGTTCCATTAACTTGCATGAGTTATTTTTTATTGCTTTTTGCATGTGTAAAATTTTCTTTTGCACGTGTTTGCATGAGTTATTTTTCTTTGCTTTTTGCAAGTGTTTGGATATGTTACTTTTCAAATTTCAAGGGGTATTTCACGTGGAACTTTTGTTTACTTTGATATGATTTCATTTTGCTGCACCTAAATTTCAAGGGGTATTTCACATGGATTTTTTGTTTACTTTGATATGATTAATTGCAGTTAAGATGAATTGCTATCAAACTATAATTCAAAATTTTGAATAATAGATTTTATTTTGCGTCTGTAATCTGTTGCGTATTGTTTGCTGACTTGCAATGGTTTGTTTTTCAAGATTAATTCAGCATTCATGCAGACATGAACACCACAATCATTTGAATTTCTTTGCAGTGTGACTGATTTTTCATAGATTTTATTCCAAGGTGTATTACCATTTTCTAAGTTTTGCAGGAAGGTTTCTAATTTCAACAAAATGTTGTTGCCTTTTACAAAATTTTTAATGGAATCGTAGTATCTAATAATTTTGTCATTTGCAAAAATTATCACTAAACTCCAGTGATTTGCTGTGTGTATAGGTATTAATACCATGTCATACGTTACTATGTTTTGTTGCTTGTATATTTCTATTGCATTTACAAGGTTACTTTCGATGCGAAGATACATATAAGTATCCATTGCAAGAGTATTTTTACCTTCATTATTTGCATTTCTTTCAAGAATTTTCAAATAAAAATTGATTATTTGATCGTTTAACCATGCACGTCCATTAAGAGTGTTGATATCAACTTGCTTTATAACATATCCAAATCCTCTACATATAATCGTATCATTCGATTCAGGTGGTATATTTTCAATAGGTTTTACTTTTTTTTCTGGTATCTTAAAAATTTCTTTCTTTTCATATGAATCCTTTCTTTGCTGTGGAGTAGTTTATTCATTATCTTTCTTCTTTAGAGGATTTTTTTTCTTTGCTTCAGGGTTTATTTTTGGATTTCGTTTGCTAGAGCTGACAGTAATATTAATCAGTTTATGATCTGAATAATAATTTTCATTTGTAGCACATTGAGTGTATATTTCAGGAATATTGCTAAATATCAAATCAATTACAGTTCCAGCTTCAGTTGTTGGAGCATGTATTTGTTGCTGAAACGTTTTCAAATAATTTTCAATTTGTTTGCATTCTTTAGAGTATGCTTGAAGATTAAAATCTCCAAGTATTACAGTGAATTCATTTTCAGTCATTTTCGATTTTGCATATTCTAAGGCATTTACCAAATCTTTAACAAGTATCTTAGGAGGTTTATAGACTCCTAATATTTGCAAGGGTTTTACATTGCTTTCATGTTTCATATTCATGATAATCAGAGACATTTCAACTCCCTGTGAATTTAAGGCCTTTTTATTTAAACAAATCGTATCAAATCGCTTTGGCAGCCGAGTTTCATCACGTGGTACAAATCAACACTCCTTAAATAAACGCTACGATTTGGTGTAGCAATGGCCGACCAAGCTGACTTAGATGCCCGTAAAAAGAATGTTATTGTTATTTCTGCCATAAAAGAGTGTATTAGTTATCCGGTTAGGCCCAATTCTGTCATGAAAAGAAAATATGCACACTTCGACTCAGACATTATAGATGACGTCAGGTTTAGCGAGGAATTCAAGTATTTAAAAGATGCCCGTAAACCTAGAATACAAAATTATGTATCGTTGATAAGCGGATACTCGCCTGATGATTTCAAGTCACGGTTCAGGATAAGCAGAGATTCGTTTATTGTTATCGAAAACTATATCACACCTATTCTTGCTGCTGCTCGGACCAGAAATTCTTGCATTTCACACAGAAAACAAATATTAATTTTCATTTACTACTGTAGCACCCAAGATCCACTGATTCGAATTGCAGACCTATTTGGTATATGTGAAGCGTCTGTGTTTGATATAATTAGTAAGTAGAATCGGTCTTCTTCACTTTTTACTTTATTGATTTAAACTAGGCCTACTATTAATCGGTAGATGAGACAATATGATAGTTGATTTAATTGGAATCACACTTATTTTAATCTAGGAAAAATTGACAAAATATCTGGTCCATATTTATTTAAATGACATATTTGAGCAGAGTATAAACTGATTTGAAATAGGTTGAACAAGTGAGAGGTGTAATAGGTTCACGTACACCCGGAAAAATCATGTGTGTCTCTCAATATTTAATTCTTGTTAGAAAGTTTGCATTTACACGAAGACGTTTTGTGTTGATAAGTAGGCTATTCGTGAGAAATAACCACTCGATTATTGTTCTCCATTTCAGCTAAACTAAGTCAACTTATCATCAGGTGCTTGCTCAAAAAGTTCATAAAATGGCCATCTGGTAACAAGGTAATTGATGTCTTCCAAGGGTTTGAAAAAACGCGACATTTCCCCAAAGTAATAGGAGCGGTGGACGGAACTCATATCCCCATCAAGACACCGAAAAAGGATGGGGAAGTTTATATCAACCGGAAGAAATTCCATTCTATCAACGTTGCTGCAGTGTGCGACCATCAAATGATGTTTACTTTTGTGTGTGTTGGCTGGCCTGGGTCAACTCATGACTCTAGGGTATTTAAAAACTCAAAACTAGGGATCGCCTGTGAAAATTTGGATAAACGTAAAGCTTTATTTCCTGATAAATGTCATATTCTTGGTGATTCTGCCTACGAGTTAAATGAATTTCTCTTGACTCCATATAAAGATACTGGTGCATTAACTAAGCTTGAGAAGGATTATAATTTTTATCACAGTTCGACAAGGATGAAAATTGAAAACGCTTTTGGCTCTCTGAAAGGCCGTTTCCGTCGACTTAAGTACATCGACATGCACAACCCTGAAAGACTTGTTGACTTTATAACAAGCTGTTTTGTGATGCACAATATTTGTTTATTGAACTCTGATGCTGTTGACGAATACCTTGATGATGTAGGGATTGAGGAAACCTCTGTTCAGGAAATAGAAAATGATCGAGATGAGGATGTAGCTGCTGTAGCCAAGCGAAGAGCCATTTCAATGTTATTGTAATTGATGTCACCTTGTCAAATTGCCAAACTGTATAGTCAATCCAAAAACAAAGACATTTTTAAATAACATAAAATTATTTATTGTATGTTTTTGCCAACAAATAAAAAATCTAACAACATGACTTCTTAAGTCAAAATATAAATTGAATAAACTGAAATACAAATGTAAACAAAAAAGGCTTGTTTTTTAAAATAAGATTAAATAATCTTTGAGTTTAACGTCCCATTTTATGCACCTGATAAAGTTAACTAGAGACAGGGAAAATTAAATAAATAAAAAATTCATTGTGTGGCCCACATTAAACAAATACCAAAAGGTAAAATAATCTTTAAAATTTATCAATAAGTCTTTCTAACAATGTTATTTTCTTCTCCTCGGTTTCCATAAATTCCTTATGTTGCTTCTTGATCTCTACCATAAATTCCTTATGTTGAGAATCTCTCTTTTCTTGTATACTCTCCAATGCTTTAGTCATTTTAGATTTTCTAGGGGATGCCATACGGGACCGTTTGGGGGTCTCTGTATGAGATTGTGGTTCGGCCTCACCAGCAGTAGATGTAGAGGCAGAGGTCTCATCTAATATGACATCATCTAGACTAAGAGGCGATTCCACAATCGTATCCGGCCTGGTATTTGGTTTTGACCCCAAGAAATCGTCAAGCTCGTCAAAAAAGGGACACTTTTTGGGTTCACGACCAGTCTTATTATTATGGTCCTTCGTTTGTCTGTAGTTTCTAAGTAGGTTATTGTATTTATTTTTTATTTGTAACCAGTCGAATTTAAAACCTTTTTCATGTAATTCAGTAGCTATTTTCTGCCAAATCGTCTTCTTCGCTGTTTTCTTATCCGCCATTTTTTCACTGTTTTTTCTATATATTTCAATCAACAACAACACTGCTCTGTGAGGCATTTGTTCCGTAACTGAAATTACAAATTAATAGACAAATTGGTTTGACTTAATTTCAGCCAATAGGTATCATACATTTTTTATGTATTTGCAGGATATTTTCAGACTGAGTTTCCAGTGCAACAAATTCAACAGATATCGTTTTTATGTGTTATCATTCAATAGTCACAAAAATAACAGATTTAAAAAGACCGCCACAAAACAGAGAGGAATCCTAGGCCTGGTTCCACAGTCATGATTTTGAACATAACGTATAAGACTCTTCTTGTTAAATCATAGTTAAATTAAACTCACGACTGAGGAACTGGGCTCAAACAGATTTGTCAGTAAATCACAGGCAGAATTTACTGAATGCGTCCGTTAACTAAGAGCTGGGGTCCAAATGCTGCTATACACGTTAAACTATTTTATTAGCCTGGCTTATTTCAGACCTGGTACTATGAGTTACAATATCACAATTAATTCAAACTGCTTACTGCTCACTTTGTACAGTATTTATACATCACTTTCACTCACCTTTGCTGCTGGTAGCATCCTCTGATGCATTCATTGAGTGACCATTGTCAGATGCATCTATTTCAGTGCGCTTGCTGCAGCTTTTAATATCATCCGGAATACCCCCAGAAATAAGAATATCTTTGTAGGCCTTTTTCAATTTTTCAATTTGAGCAGCATCTGAAATAGATATCAATCGTAACTACATGTATTATGCTAAACAAATATGAAGCACCTTAGATGCTGGACAAAAACACAAACATGTATAGTAATAAGGTGCATCTGACATTTATCTTATACCACCACTTATACTATAGAGCCCCTTCTTTATGACTTTTTACATTACATCTATTTTGTCACACGATTCTGAGTCCTAAGTTGACTTCTCCACATGAACAAGAAAGAAAATGAATAAACAAATCATGTACTGACAAGAAACTGCAAGCAGGGATAGGCTTTTATTCAAATTAAATTAAATAGGTAAAGTCTCACCTTTTCTTAAAACAATTGCTTCATATGTTGGTAGATCAACAGAGAATGTTACCATTACATCATCCATTTCCAGACTAATATTTCTATAGTAAGGGACACTGAAAAAACAAAATTATACTAGCTGTATTGATGAGACAGAAAAGTTTTATATCTATATTTACAATAAAAAAAACTCTTGCGGTTCTGTTTGTTTAGTCAAGTTGGTCTGGAATCGAGTTATCTGCCCTTTCAAATTTGATTTGAACAGCTGACTGCTTATTTATGGATTAAACACAGTTAAATCTGCCAAAGAAATAATTTCTTCCACCGATGTTGATCCTTGTTGTAATACAAATTCAAACGCTATCCAAAAAAATGCTATTTTTGTCCTTATTCCTATCTATCAGAACAAATTAGAGAAATGTACTCACTTCATAACATTGTTTTCCGCCATCTTGAATCTACATCGAATCGTACCAAAGCGCTGTGTTCAACGATTTGGTCGATTTGGGTACTCGCTTTGGCAAATCGCTAAAATAAGTGTGTATTGTACTCAAATCGTTGTAGGCGCTTCGTTTAAATAAACGCACACTTTGATAAGTGTCAAAGCGATTTGATTAAATAAAAACGCCTTTACATTTTGTACTTTGGTACTTTGCAATTGAAATATATTTTCTTTGATATAAATTGCCATTCCATGTAGAGATTTACTATTTTCAGTGGTGGAATCATTTCTATACAATCGAAAACCAGGAATATCATATATTTCATCTTGCTTTAGTTTTAACCTAGTTTCAGAGATTATTATTACAGAGGAGTTTACAAATACTGGGTGAATTTTCACGTGTTCAAAGTATTTCTGTAAGGATCTTGCATTTTGATAAGAAATAACTATTTCATTTTCAGAACACACTGGAAAATCAGGTGTGCGAAATTTCAGAATTCTTTCATTGCGTAGAGAGTTCATTTCTTCTTTCACTTCCATTGCAACTTTTATCTTACTTTCTGCGAGGTTTAATATGTGCAGTCCTTCCAGGGTTTTAACTCGACTCAAACCCACACAGTGAATGTGAGCCATCTTGCGACCATCAAAGTCAACAACAACTTTATTCAAGGTGTCACCCTGTGACCGGTGAATAGTTTTAGCTGCTGAAGGTCTTAATGGTATTTGCATTCTCATTAATTCTGCACTTTTAAATTTGCCAATTCTGATTTGCCTTGAGATAGGTTTCACTGGTGTCCAGGAGGACATTACATTTGAATGATAAATTGCTTTTAAATCTTTGCGTGTGGATTTGCCAATATTTTCATTGCTGAATTCTACCCAAACAATAGTTCCGGCAGCAGATCTTGCTTTGTTACTTTCAATGAACTTGACAGTACAATCTGCACCATTCGTTAATCCATCCTCAGTTCTAACATTGATGCAGAGTTCACATTTCATGCCGACAACTGAAAATAATTGCGTGTGTAATTGCATTGTTTTTCTCGGGTCATCTGGTGTTTGGGACGATGTTCGATGAAGACGATGGGTATAAAAATATATATAGTTTAATACGATGTCGAACGATTAAAAATACATGATGACGATAATACGAATTCATATGCCATGAGTGCGCAGTGGAAGCCTCATATCGGAAGTGGCGAGGTCAAGGACACACATTCGGCAACCGGAGTAAAATCGTGTACCTTCGTATTCGGGACACTTCGTCGATCTCAATTACTCCAGTTTCCGAACGCCAGTTCTTAACATACCCTCCTCCTTGATGTGACCCACATCAAAGAAACAATAATTCAAAAAATATAATGATAAAATACACAAAAATTGTCTATACTTCTGCTTCAGTCCTATTAATGTTCACTGCTATTATATATATACGGAGTTCTATATCACAATTAACTGTATCACAATATCGAATACTTTTTATTAATTTCACTTTTTCACATTTTTTTTATTATATATATATTTTTTTTTTATATATACACATTAAAATCATATAGATGATTTTACTTCCTGTATGAATACACACACGACGTTCCGAAATAATCCACAACAACGCTCACTATGGATCTAAGATTTTTCATAAATTTTTGTACAACACAATCGAATTTTCTCCGATTTTAACACATTAAAATCATATAGATGATTTTGCTTCCTTTATGAATACACACACGACGTTCCGAAATAATCCACAACAAACACAATCGAATTTACACAGTGTCCAAAGGACACAAGTGGCATATTGATCGTTTATAGATTTTATCTCCGATTTTAATTTCTACGACTCTGACATGATTATCACTCCCGTGAAACACCTTAACTATTCTACCCAGGGGCCACAACAATGGCTACATCACCCACAGCGAAGTCTCGGCGTTTTCGATGCCATTTACTTCGAGCATTAAGGGTGGGCAGAATTTCCTTCATCCAACGCTGCCAGAAATGTTTGATTAAATCTTGTACTCTACGCCATCGTTTTCGGGGGTCAAACTTAAGATCGTCAACACACTCGGGGGCAAGCTGGCCACTAATTTGTCCGAATAAAAAATGGTTAGGGGTAAGGACAGGTGAGTCATTAGAATCGTCTCCCTGATAACTAAGTGGGCGTGAATTTATAAGGCCTTCAGCCTTAACAAAGGCTGTAGCTAATTCTTCGTCCGACACGTCCGCGTTACCTATAATAGCTTTAATAGCACGTTTTGCGGACTTTACCATAGCCTCGAAAACGCCACCGAAATGTGGCGAGAGTGGCGGATTGAACATCCATTCGATGGAATTATTTGCCAAAGATTGGCCAATTCTTGTTTGATCTAAGGCACGAATTAGGTCGCCTAATTCGCGCTCGGCGCCAACAAAATTTGTCCCGTTATCAGAAACAACACTGAGTGGCTTGCCACGCCTATTTGTGAACCTCGAAAACGCACACAGGAAAGATTCTGTGTCCATAGACCAGGCTAACTCCAAATGAACTGCACGCGTTGCCAAGCATGTTATTAAGCATAGGTAACGTTTCGTCCGGATTTTGCCTCTACCCTGTTTGGTCAAAAATGGTCCAGCATAGTCAATACCGATTCTAGCAAAGGCTCTGAGTGGTGTCCCTAAACGACATTCAGGAAGAGGAGCCATAACTTGGACTGCTGGTGTCCTGCGACGTCGACTACACTCGGTGCAAGATGCTTTGATGGACTTAATAAGGCTTCGAGCGTGAACGATCCAAAATTTGGATCGTAAGAGCGATAGAACATGCGAGGTACCCACGTAGTGATTACCATCCTCGTGATAGGACGTAATTATAAGATTTGATACCCTATGATTTGCCGGCAATAAAATAGGAAACTTGGCGGCATAAGACAAATGCCTAGTCTTACCAATACGACCATTAATACGAAGCAAACCGTCATTATCAAGATACGGATTGAGGGTAATTAATTTTGAATTTCTCCGAATGGGATCACCAAGTTGAACCGAGCGAACTTCGTCACTGAAGGAATCTTTTTGCGCGACCTTATACCAAAAGGTTTCAGATTGGTCTAACTCACTGACTGTTAGAGTTGCACCCGATATTCGCGAACCAGAGTTCCGAATGTTATACACAAACCTACGGACAAACGAAGTGACTCGTATGAGCTTTAACCATTTAGAGTAACGATTGGGGTCTAATCTACCAAGATCATGTGTCTGCTTTGTTACGAGAAATGTATCACGCGTGCTAGAGCGAACCTCTTCCAGAGCAGTCTCGACAGGTTCGGGGACTACGCGATCCGGCCACAAATTAGGTTCTAATGCCAAATATTCTGGTCCATGCCACCACAGTTGGCATTCAGACAAATCAAGTGCGGACATACCACGAGTCGCTAAATCAGCACTATTTAATTTGGTAGGTACATAACGCCATTGTAGCGGTTCCGACAGTTCGTGAATTTCACCTACCCGATGGGATACAAAGGGTTTATACGAACGAGATTCCCCTTTAATCCAATAAAGGACATTTTGGCTGTCACACCAGAAAGTCACCGATGAAGTAGGAATACTATAAACATCACAAACCGAAGCCGCTATGCGGGCGCCAAGAACTGCGCCACATAGTTCCAATTTAGGAATTGACAAAGCCTTTAAAGGTGCAACGCGAGTTTTCGCAACTATTAACTCCGCGGAAACCGATTCATCATCGTACTTGCACCGAAGGTAGCAACACGTAGCGTAACATTTTTCGGAAGCGTCTACAAAGACATGAACCGATTTGGTAACAATCAACTTGTCATCTCTGACCAAACAGCGAGGAATTTCTAAATTTATAAGCAGTGGTAATTCGGAAAACCAACTTTTCCATTGTTCAGCTAAGTCAACAGGAAGGGGCGTGTCCCAGTCAAGTCCACAGACCCAGGTTTTCTGGATCCCTATCTTAGCTCGAATAGAAAATGGTGCAATGAGGTTTAGTGGGTCAAAGAGCGTCGCTGTTCAACTTACAACTATTCTTTTTGTAAGTATAGCACTCGAACTATTTGTCACTTCAAATGTGAATGTGTCTGTCTCTGCACTCCACAATATTCCGAGAGTTTTGACAGATGGTAGATTTGAATCGTCCAGTGAAAGTCTGTTTAATCTGTCAGAGATGGGAATGTCTGCAAGAACCTCTTGCTTGTTTGACATCCATTTACGGATCTCGAAACCACCAGTAAGCAAAACATTTGTCAACTGCTGTCGTAACTCGATGGCCTCGGAAACGGTGTCAACACTGTCGAGCAGATCATCGACGTACATGGAAGCTAGAACTGACTCAGCGGCCAGGGGATATTCGCTAGCATTACTCTCACAATGTTTACGTAAGACGGCCTGGGACAGATAAGGAGACGAGGAGTTTCCGAATACAAGTCTATTATACTCATAGATTTTAATTGGGCTTTGATAATTGTCCCGCCAAAGAAACCTATGAAATTTACAGTCGTCCGGCTTTAAACTAATTTGATGGAACATTTGGGAAATGTCTGCTACCAAACAGACAGGCTTCAAACGGAACCTCAAAATTACATCCACAAGTTCTCTTTGCAGCTTTGGGCCTGGATTAATACAGTCATTAAGCGATAAACCGTCAGTTCGGGCAGCGGCATCTAACACCATACGAACCTTCGTGGTTGCCTTGTCCATGCGCACCACTGCAAAATGTGGAAGGTACCATGATGGGAGTGTCGCAGTTGGAACTTCAGAAATATAACCTTTTTGTAGATGCTCACGGATTATGTCCGAATAACTATCTGCAATTTCCGGTCGTTTGGATAACGAACGTTCTAGACTTAAAAGACGTAACTTGGCATTCTCAAAGTTGCATTTAGTCAAAAGTTCACCATAATTAGAGTTCCAAGGGATGCCTACAGTATAACGGTTGTCCTTTGAATCATAAACCAAAGATTTATTTGTTGATTCAATTGCGTCACATTCTGATTTAGTGAGGGCCGAATGTTTCGGATTAAGTCCAGAATTTTCAATGTTCCACATATTTCGGATCAAAGTGTCTACATCCGATTCAGTCTTGATGTAATAGGCAAAGTGAGCATAGTTTGGGCGCTTAGGGCAAAAGGGTTCCGCCGATCCTATGCACGTCCAACCCAAGGGAGTTAATCTTGCGACCGGCTCATGGGGCAGACCCGATATTTCCGTAATAGCACGATGAACACCAGATACATTAAGGCCAATTAACAAGTCAACATTGTGATTCAATATTTTCGGAAATGGGATACCTTGAAGGTGTGGCCAAAACTGTGCTTGTTCGTTCCAATTAACTGTTCGAAGGTCACCAGTCACATTGTTTACAGTGAAGGCAGTGAATGGGATACAAGTCTTATAGTCCAAACTACATACCTCTAAAGATACGAAAGTGGAATTCAATGACGTTGATTTTCCTCCAAGAACACATACGTTTAAGTCTGTGAGTTCGCCACACAAGCCTAACTCTGCGGCTATATTGGCATTTATGTAGCTATCAGTAGAACAGTCGTCCATGAGTGCATTGCACTGAATAACTCGATTGTAATTACGTAAAATTACTGGCACTACGCGCATAACCAAAGCAGTCGATTTCCTAATCTGGGTATGGGTGTGCTTAAACGAAGTCTGATCAGATTCTGTTAACCGGGAGTTATCTTCCTGGACCTGATCATGAGTATTCAAACGATTGTCATTAGAGTTAAACTGTCCTGGGTTCCCACAACTAGAGCTGTCTAAAAGTTTCCTATCAGAGCTAGCATGTAACAAGAAATGATGCGTGCGCGTACAACCTTCAATAGCACACTGCTGAACCTTATTACACTTAGAACCACGATGATCATGGCCGAGGCAACGAAAACAAAGACGCTTATCCTTGGCCATAGTCCAACGTTGACTAACTGAAAGTGATTTAAAGTATGTGCAGTTATTTAACCCATAGTCATGAGAATGGTTACAAACGATACACAATTTAGGAGTGTTGGTTTTTAGGGCAAAGGTTTTCGAATTTCTACCATAACGATTTCTTGGTTGGAAGGTATTACCGGATTGCCGTGACGAGGACGATGTGAGCACCGGTTTGGAAAGCAGGTTGAAACCTTCAACTTCCTCCTGTGATTCTGTACGATAACGGACTTCTTGCGAAAGCCATTCAAACATGGTCAAAAGGGATTGTTCCTTCTTTTCATGAGCAGCCCAACGTTTGAACTGCATAACATTGTTTGTAGTGAGTTTTGACCTGGCAACGCTAAAAAACATCGAGTTTTCGTTAAACTCCTCAGTTCTGCCACTGTCTTTGAGAGATAATATACATAGCTCTAAATTATCAACAAATTCCTCAAATCTTTTGAGATCGCTAAAGTTAACCTGACTCATGAGTCTAATGTTATCCAAATGTATCAGAACGGCACGTCGCTCTCCGCCGAATTTATCTTCTAGACGTTTCAAGGCAGCATCGTAGCCATTATCAGACGCGGGAAATCCTTCTACCGATTTCAAAGCATCACCGGTTAATAGCTGTCTAAGGTGTAACATTTTATACGCTTTAGAAATTGAAGTCTTGTCTATGCATTCAGTGAAAACATCTTTAAATACCCGATAGTCCCTTTTATTACCATTAAATTTTATAATTGATACCTTACTTAAATGTCTAAAGAGATCTCGATCAACCTGGCTCGATGCTAGTGCTGGATTTGTGCCACCATTCTGTACAACTGTTGGTACGCTGTTGGGTTGATTTTCATTGTCGTTCGATTCTAACCGTGGACTGGGTGATGCTGAAAGAGAAACTGAATCAGGGGTGAGCAAGGGTGTTTCTCGTTGCTTTGACACATTGCAAAGAATGTTTGTAGCTCGCGATAAGAGATCGGTCACATTTTGATCAGCCTGCACGGCTTCTAATTCTTCTTCAAATTCAACCTTTTGCTCACATAAATGTTCTAAAATGTTAATTACCTCTTCATTCAGCCTCAACACATTATCTACAGCTGATCGTATACTGTCGACATTTCTAGCACTAGCACACAACAGACTAGTCAGCAACAGCTTCGATTTGGTTAACTGTGTCTTGCAAATTCTCTTTTTTCGACGTAACGCTGCTATACTATCGAGTTCACTTTGATTCTGATCCTCTTGATCGAATGGCTGTGCCGATGAGTCGGATGTGGTCTGGATCTGAGATTCGGAATTATCCGCCATTTTCAATGTCAACAAAGACAAACCATCATTTTTCGGTGTAAAATACAGCCACAATAATAACAGAACTAACGTACAAACCACGCTCTGTAATACCATTTGTTTGGGACGATGTTCGATGAAGACGATGGGTATAAAAATATATATAGTTTAATACGATGTCGAACGATTAAAAATACATGATGACGATAATACGAATTCATATGCTATGAGTGCGCAGTGGAAGCCTCATATCGGAAGTGGCGAGGTCAAGGACACACATTCGGCAACCGGAGTAAAATCGTGTACCTTCGTATTCGGGACACTTCGTCGATCTCAATTACTCCAGTTTCCGAACGCCAGTTCTTAACATCTGGTATATTTTCTAATAATGTCTTTTCTACTGCTTTTGCATTTAAACCAACAACACTGTCTTTAGCTGTTATTACATATTTTTCACCAGGCATTTTATCAAAAATATTTGCATTAAATTTTTCCATTTTGGCATTGCTAATGAAGAGATGTTGAACATCAAAAGGATATTGAACATCATTGCTAGAGATAATTCGACTCTTCAATATTTCCATGTCATTTTCTTTTTCTTTTTCGTTTGCATAATTATATTCTCGTAATCGATTCAAAAGTTCAGCAAATAGTTTACTGTCCTTTTGTCTCATGATTTCTGTTAATTCAAACATTTCAAAGTTATCTTTCCATAAATTACTTGCAAGAGGTCCATAGTTGTTGCTCAGGTCTTCAAAAATAAAACCGTCAAAGACAGGTTTTAATTGAAATAGATCTCCAATAACAATTACATTTACTCCTCCAAATAATAGTGGTGATCCTTTCAGATCTTGCAAGCGTTTGTTTACAAAATTAAACATTGCATTTCCGACCATGGATATATCAGTAAATAACACTTTCAAACCACCAAGGGTTGTTCGTAAAGTGTTTAACCTACTACAATCTAAAGGTTTATATTCCAGTGATTGATTTACAGGTACTTTCAAAGCGTTATGAATAGTATTTCCTTTGATATTGCCCCACCACTGAGGAATCTAAATATTTGGGTTTCTGAAGTTTTTATTATATTTACTGTGTCATATACAAATCGTAATTGCTTTTCATTTAAAGTGCTCATCAACTGAAGATATTCAGTTTCGGGCATTTCGTAAACAGTAATTTCACTTTCTTTATCCACTTTGGGTATTCCAAGGTCTGAGCTTATATCATATTCAAAATTTAAAGGCTCATTTTTCTTTTTCAAAATTTCTCTTTCTGCATTTTCTTCGAATTCATCTTCCCTTTCTATATGTTGCGTTTGTGGTGCTTGTTCATCCCAAGCATTTTCAGGGTCAGGGTCAGCTTCAGCAAGCATTGCAATTTCAACTTCTGCTCTATTATTTTCATATTGTTGCTGTAATATTGGTATGGTTTCTTTTTTAATTTCAAATCTTTCAGCAAAGGTTTCACAATTCCCAATCAGATCTGTTTTTTCATTTCTGTATGGTGTATATAACATTAATAGTTCTCTATAATGTTTTTTCTGGGTCTTTATCTTTATTGAAGCTTACATATCTTATTACTCGTGGAGTTTTTCTTGCTTTTTCTTGTGTATTTTCAATTTCTTGTGTATTTTCAATTTCTTCATCAGAATTATGATCAATCTGATTTTCTTTCAGTGCTCCAGTTTCATCAGTTTTGTTGGAACGTTTTACAAATTTCTTTCTCGTATCATATTTTGCAACATATTCTGCTAAACATACATTTTCTAGCTTTGCGTTTCTGTTCCTATATCTTCCCAGTACATTGCTAGATTGAATATTTTCATCGTCATCTTCAAGATTTTCTAATTGGTCTTTGCTTTTCAGAAGTTGTACTCTTTCATTTGGTGGTGAAGTATTGATGAATACAACTTCTCTTGAAGACTTTCTCATGGGTAATTGCAGTATGATGTACACTGCTTCCTGTGCACCTATTTCAACATTATTCAAAAATTTATTTCCAATTACTTTTACTTGCTCTTTTACACCATAATTTCCATTTCTTACTTCTTGACATGCTTTTCTGAGTAGATCACTTATACCTCTTTGTGATTTTGCAATGTATGATGCTATGTACATAGCGCATGCATAGACATCCAGAACAAACTGAATGTCATGATTTGCTTGCCAAGCTTGCATTAAAAACCTGTTATATGAATTTATGCGTAATTCATCAGGATTTCTTTTCAAAAATACAGTAGGTCTTGTTACTGAAGACTTTATTGCTAAAATATAATCATCATGATTAAGGTTTACTGTTTCTAGGAATTCATCAAATGATATGTCTTCACCTTCAATCATATCATCCATTGTTTCTTTGAGTTTCTTATAATTTTCTTTGTGTTTCCTAACTTCACTTTCTTTTGCATTTTCATCAAATGGTTTCAATATTACAGTGTTTTTCATTGGAGGTTGTGGAAATCCAAACCGGCAAATTTTCTGGGTTTTTTTTCGTTTGCACGTGTGAGAATGCTTGTGAGTTTGGTATGACACCAATTTCTGTATGTTTTCATTTTCAGTTTCTTTCTTGCATGTCATTACTTTATCAATAAATTGACAAACTTCTTCATCTTTGCTTTGGCCATAAATGGGTGCATTTTCTACCCACAGTAAGGTGTGGATATGTGGAGATCCTCTGTGTTGAAACTCTACTCTATAGAAGTAATCAACAACTTTTCCAATGGGTGAATTTTCTTTCTTGAGAATTTCTTTAAATAATAAATTTACTTGGTAATCAAATTGCCTTGTGCATGTTACTGGATCAGATGACACTAATCTGCATTTCGTTTCCCAATCAAAGTTTTCTATTTCTTCATCAGTATAATCTTTCTGGTCTTGAACTTTGCCAAGTATGCGTAGCAAATGTTTCCAGTGAGTTTCTGCAGCTGAGAAGCTACAAAAGAATGTTGCTGGACCAAGTTGCCTTATCATTGCAAATAAATCACTTTTTGCTTTCTTAAAGTATGGAGGTGACCCTCTCAAAGTTTTCAGGATCATATAACCTTCATCAAAATTTATTATTTTGTTTATTGCAGTGGGGTTTTTGATGTCTCCTGCTGTTAATTTTTTTCCATGTGTTTTATTTTTACGAATTGCAATTTGAGCATTACCAATCATGATTTTCATTTGCAGTTTCTTCAACTTGAAGAAAATATCTTTGGTGCTCCCAACATTTTCATTTTCATCTTCACTCCAATCATCATCGGAATTGCCAGAGTTTTTTTCTTTTTCTTCATTTTTTGCATTGATTTCATTTTGCTTATGTTTGTCATTATTGCACGAATTTATTATTTCAGTTTCTAGAGTTTCTTTGATTTCATTTCCTTCATTTTCAAGTGTTTCTATTGAGTCTTCTTCATTTTCTTCTATTTCATTTTGCCAATTTTCATTTAATATGATACCTTCACTTTTGTAAAGTGTACCATTTTTCTGTAGCCATTCAGCTGCTTCCATTATTTTATAGGGTCTTACATTTTCAGTCATTACAGCGTGGTTATATTTCAGTTGTCTTTTTAATTGCGCTGCAATGGTCATAGTGTCATCTGTTGCACGAGGTAACATTTTTACAGTGTCCGTTACGTTGGCTGGTACATTTACTACATTGCCTCTTATTTTCAATTGTTTGCCACGTGGAGCAGCATATATTTTCATGAATGGTATCCTTGGTGACAGTAAACGCCATTCTAAAGGATGTAATTCCAAATTCTTGGGTTTTTCAGGGAATTTCATTCCATTGATAATAGAACAAGGTGGCACCTTATTTTTTCTAATGTATTTTTCACATGTACCACAAGTGTAGCCAGTGCCTTCATTTGTTAAACACATTGTTGCAGTTTCATTGATTGCTTTTAAACTTGCTGAGCTCTTTACACTATGTTTATACCATAGTTGATGGCAACATTCACATGTCAGAGTTGGCCCATCTTTAATTTTCTTGTGAAACTCATGAATGAGTTCTTCTATTTCCATTGATTTACTTGCATCTCTTTTTTCTTTGCGTAAATTAGATTCCCTTTAATTTTCAGATTTCTTAAATTCTGGGTTTTTTCTTTTTTCTTTCTTCAAAAGAGTTTCAGTGATCTTTTCATTTACTTTGAAATGAACATCCTTGCGTTTGATTTGTTTTGCTTTTACTTCTGAATCTATTTTACGGTATTCTGGATTTTTTCTTTTTTCTTGCTTGAGGGGAGTTTCTCTTTCTCTTTCAGTTGCAGTGTATTCTGGATTTTTTCTTTTTTCTTGCTTGAGAGGAGTTTCTCTTTCTCTTTCAGTTGCAGTGTATTCAGGGTTTTTTCTTTTTTCTTTCTTTTGAGGAGTTTCTCTTTCTCTTTCAGTTGCAGTGTATTCAAGGTTTTTTCTTTTTTCTTTCTTCAAAAGAGTTTCAGTGACCTTTTCATTGCAGTGCGTTCTAGCGAACGCACTGCTTTGTTTTCATAATGACTTTTTTTTTTTTTTTTTGTCTACTTCTGGTCACGCTAATTCGGTATGAAGGGAGCATGCCACACATTATCTCACATGTTTTCCTACAATCACTAACTGCTCGGTGTTGGGTGAATGTAAAATGGCGGTTTTTTGTCCAACCGGAAATGACATATGAGAGAAAAAACCATTTGATGTTTTTTACAATTTTTACCTCTGTTTTTCAACCGATTTTGATAGAATCTTTTTTGTTTATTTCATTATTCTAATGTCTACATAATAGCTTTCAGCATAAATGCACTTGAAGACATTCTCTGCTGACTTTTTGGAGCACTTTTTTAACCGTTTTTTTAACTTTTGCAGTTTTATTTCGATCTATTTGAAAACTTACAGGTGTATAAACATTTTGATTTCTAACTAAATGGTATTTTCAAAATTTGTATATCACTTCCGGTTTTTACGTCATTCGCTTGTAAAGTTGAAATTTCAACTTCCGGAATAATTAAGATATTCAAAAAAATCTTTTTGAGATGTGCTAGAAATAACCATTGACTTAATATGAAATGAAAAAATCTGACCCAGATATTTCATATCAGTCGCCATCTTGAAATGACTGATTTTTCTTTAAATCGAAATTCAGAATCAGGGAATCATTCGATTTGAATAAAAATGGTGTCTATGGAATCTACAGTGGATTGCTAACAAAACATGGGAAGCCGATTTTTGAATTTCGATTCAGAATTTTTTTTATTTCCGGTTTAGAATTTTCGGAAATAGTCAAAACTTTTTAGGCTCATATCTTGTGACCTTGACCTTGAGTGACCTTGTGACCTGAACAAAAGTCATTGCCCATGATGAGATCTATCAACTGATGTATTCATTTTTGCTGTCCGATGTCTACTTGCATTTTTTAACTTTAAACAGCTCTGTCACGTGACCTAATTTACATACGTCATAAATTTTGTTTCGGTGTTACTATGCTTGATCTACTCTATTCGATGATATATGACACAATGTATTTGAATCATAATTCCGCGTTCTAGAATTTGAAAATATTCTGCCAAATTCCATTGTAACTGTTCGTGTATCGTTTGTCTGACTGCTGGTATTCCCGCGTCACTTAGTTATCCTGCTTGTATTCTGATAGCTGTGCGCCCCTTTTATTTGGTATGACTGCTTGTAGTTCTGAACCTCTTTTATTTAGTCTGTCTGCTGGTATTTCTGATTCCATTTTATCTGCCTTTATATACACCCACATGAAAATATGGACGTATATTGCCGTCACCCCAGTCCATCCGTCGGTCCGTTCGTCCTTCAACAATTTCTTGTACACGCAATAGCGACTAGAGTTTTTATCCGATTTGAATGAAGCTTGGTATGTATAATTATCGTGATACTATCTCGGATCCTTTCATAATTGGAGCTATTCCAGTCGTCGGTTTATGAGTTATTGCCTTTGACTTAGTGAAAACGTTAAAATTAACTTGTGTATGTGATAAAAGCTAGAGTTTTTATTCGATTTGAATGACCTAATTTACATACGACACGAATTATTTTTGATTCGTATTATGCTATATCTACGCTTTCCAATGATATATGACACTATGTATTTGAATCATAATTCCTCGTTTTAAAACTTGAAAATATTCTGCCAAATTCCATTGTAACTTTTCGTGTTTCGTTTGTCTGTCTGCTGGTATTTCCGCGTCCCTTTTAGTTAACCTGCTTGTATTCTGATAGCTGTGCGCCCCTTTTATTTGGTATGACTGCTTGTAGTTCTGCACCTCTTTTATTTAGTCTGTCTGCTGGTATTTCTGATTCCATTTTATCTGCCTTTATATACACCCACATGAATATATGGACGTATATTGCCGTCACCCCAGTCCATCCGTCGGTCCGTTCCTCATTCAACAATTTCTTGTACACGCAATAGCGACTAGAGTTTTTATCCGATTTGAATGAAGCTTGGTATGTATAATTATCGTGATACTATCTCGGATACGAAATTAGGGTCTGATTTTAATTAGACTGGGATCCTTTCATAATTGGAGTTATTCCAGTCGTCGGTTTATGAGTTATAGCCTTTGACTTAGTGAAAACGTTAAAATTAACTTGTGTATGTGATAAAAGCTAGAGTTTTTATTCGATTTGAATGACCTAATTTACATACGACACAAATTATTTTTGATTCGTATTATGCTATATCTACGCTTTCCAATGATATATGACACTATGTATTCGAATCGTAATTCCGCGTTTTAGAATTTGAAAATATTCTGCCAAATTCCATTGTAACTTTTCGTGTTTCGTTTGTCTGTCTGCTGGTGTTCCCGCGTCCCTTTTAGTTAACCTGCCTGTATTCTGGTAGCCGTGCGCCCCTTTTATTTGGTATGACTGCTTGTAGTTCTGCACCTCTTTTTGTTTGCTGGTATTTCTGAATCTATTTTATCTGCCTTTTTATACGCCCACATTAAAATATGGATGTATATTGTTCGTCGGTCCGTTCGTCAACAATTTCTTGACACGCGATAGAGACTGGAGTTATTATCCGATTTGAATGAAGCTCTGATATATGTATTTATCTTGATAATATCACGAATGAGTTCGAAACTGGCGCTATTCCAGTAGTCGGTTTAAAAGTTATTGCCCTTGACTTAGTGAAAACATTAAAATTAGTTTGTGTATATGATAAAAGATAGAGTTTTTATTCGATTTGAATGAAGCTTGCGTATTGGTGTATTTATCTTGATAAATTCCATTGTTACTGTGAGTGCTTTTTTTTCAAAATTCTTTAAAAACAAATTATGTCAAGTGACCTAATTTACATATTATTCATATGACACTATGTATTTGAATCATAATTCCGCGTTTTAGAATTTGAAAGTAATATGCCGAATTCCATTGTAATTGTACGTGTTTCGTTTGTCTGTCTGCTGGTATTCCCGCATCCCTTTTAGTTAACCCTGCCTGTATACTGATAGCTGTGCGCCCCTTTTATTTGGTATGACTGCTTGTAGTTCTGAACCTCTTTTATTTGGTCTGACTGCTTGTAGTTCTGAATTCATTTAATCTGCCTTTTTATACACCCACATGAAAATATGGACGTATATTGCCGTCACCCTGTCTGTCCGTCGATGCTTCTGTTAACTCGAGCTGATGATACCCCATACGAAGATCCAATTTTGAAAATATCGTACTCCGATTCATATTCTTTAATTCTCAATCAAAGAATAACAAAACACGGGTTTGGGAGATCCGGATATTTTATTTGCACATTATAAAATATCAATTCAACTTGGGCAATACATATATCGATATTAATGCACAATTCCTCAAACAAAACGCAAATAACATTATATGATTTACATATACAAATACAAAACATGAGGGATAGAAAGGGTGGGTGGGAATTATTTAACCGCGTGTTACACTACTGCTAGCGATGACGACGTGCCTGTTAAAACGAAAGTAGAACTACAGTTCTGCACGTGCAAAGCAAACCAAATGACGTAACTATATTCTGTTTCAAATACAACCATAATATATTATGCTCTGTTCTAACAATCTGAACGATCACATACTTTAACAATATTCTAATTAACTACATATTAATAAATCAATCTGTCACTTAATTCTCAATCAAAGAATAACAAAACACGGGTTTGGGAGATCCGGATATTTTATTTGCACATTATAAAATATCAATTCAACTTGGGCAATACATATATCGATATTAATGCACAATTCCTCCAAACCTCCCAAACACTATTAATTACATATTTTTACTAAAAACCTTCATCATAGAAAACCTTAGGTCCATGGGGATATTAATGTATCTCAAGTAGGCATTAGATTTCCAATCACCATGTAGTTTAATCAATTCCGCAGGAATATTACAGGCGAAGGCATGGGAGGCTCCCCCTCTTCTGAAAGAGTGCCCAGAATATTGAGATGCATCATACCCACAAGCAGATAAGGTGTGTTTTAAAGCTGCAACAAATGAAGTATGCGTAAGCATCTTAACAGACTTTCCTACTTGGAAACAAAATAAAGGTGCATTCTCAGAAAGAGTACCACTGGTTGCTGACAACATATTTTTTAGAGCCCTAACTGGACACAAGGATACATTATCATGATTATACAAAATAGGAATTAACAAAACGCGTTCATGATTTTGCAAAGTTTTGGTATGTTGTACTTCTAAAGTAAATCCTTCTGCTGTAAAAGTAACAGACGAACGGGTTAAACTACTATTGCAATTAAACGATTTACACTTTTGGGTACCAAAGATGATTTACGTAAGAAAGAATAAAAGGCTAACAAAGCAGCAGCCCAAAAAGCTAAATTAAAAGGGGTAGTTAAATCCAATTTATTGTACATCTTGCGCAGTATATCTGGTGTAATAGGAAGTTTGGATTTTGGAGGTTTACCAATTAGTCTATTGACACCTTTTAATAAGGATTTGATCTGAAAATTATCTAAAGGGTTATCCAAATTAGCTTCTATATGAAGTAATCTAATAATATTAATATATCCACAAATGCTAGAGTAAGACAAAGTTCTAGCTAAAAAGGCAATGTAGCGTAATATAGTACAAGTTGAACATGGAATTGGCTCATAGCCAAAGAAGAGGCAAAACCTGAGATAACTTTTTAAGTGCGATCTGTATGTCGCCTTGGTTGACTCTGCATAAATTGCTAACCTATAATTGCGCACATCCTGGTCAAGATATCGTTCCTGAGCTGATAATGTGCCTGTGAAATAAAAAGAGCACAAGTGTTAGACATAAAGTTTGCAAGGTAAAAGGAGGGATATAAAAGATACTGGTTATAGTCTAACAATATTTTTGCTGCGACCAGGGCGAAATTTTCCTGATCCAACCTAGACAAAGCGTCCGCGACAACGTTGTCTTTGGTCGATATATACTTGGCACATATTGTAATATTTAGGGTTGCCAAGATAGAATATAGCTCACGTAGAAACATTATCCCAACCGAATTGCGAAGTGTTCCCTTATTTAGGGCGTACATGGTTACTTGGTTGTCTGTATAAACTGTCACACATTTGTTTTCCCATATTAAGGACCACTTCCTGAATGCTATCAAGACAGTTAATAGTTCTTTTAGATTGATGTGAATGTCTTTGAATTCGGGGTAATCTAGCTCCCAATTCACATAGAACCAATTTCCGTTATGGAAAGCCGCCCCGCCATTGGTACAGGCGTCCGAGCAAAATGATATTGATGATGAGCAGGAATGTTCGACTATAATACGAGTACCGTTAAATTGATCACACGCCTTTTTTAGCCAGATAATATCCTCTTTAACAGCACTATTTAGGCGTACATGGTGTGAGGGACGTCTCAACGTACACATTAGGTCTATTAACCTACGAATAAAAGGTCTAGACGCCCGTATCAATTTTGCAGCCCAGTTTAGTTTCCCTATTAAATGTTGGAGTTGGCGTTTCGAGACTGATTTTTTGGTTAACCAACAAGACAATTCTGTTTTAATATCTCGTACCTTACATCCGGGAATAGATATTGTCATTGCGATAGAATCAATGGAAACTCCAAGGAAAACTATTGTTTGTGCAGGTGGAAAAGTCTTAGACCAATTAATAGTAAACCCAGAGAGTTCTACGAGGCTGATCAGGCAGTTATAAGCCGCCAAACATTCTTCATAAGTGTCAGCCACAACAATGAAATCATCCAAATAAACAAAAACGTTTTTAAATCCCCTCCGTTTGAGCATTCGGGTGATGCTTTCAGTGATTCGTTGAAAAATTGCCGGGGCTGTGGAGGCACCGAAACATAATCTACTATCATACATGTAGGTTGGATGTGTCGTCCCGGAAAAAACCCATTTAAGCCCAGTAGCACAAAAATTCGAAGGATGTACTGGAACTGATCTGTACCGGTGGGTGTAAAATCCCGAATTCCCGAACTGTCCGAATTGTCCGAATTGGGTTAGAAAAGACTAAAAAATCGAAACTGAATTTGCGCCAAAAGTCGTGCACAAATTTGGGATCACAACAATGTACATCAGAAAACGAATATTTTAAAGCTCTTTATGGTCAAATTAAAATTTCTATTTTTTTCTGTGTAGCCTATATCAATTCATAACCTAACTCATAATAATGCCGTCTTTTGACTTTGATTCGCTAATAGTCAACAAACAATTTTTGTTGTTTGTGACCGGGTGTGTCTTCCAATGAATACAAGACAACTAGGACCAAAACACCCCCGATCACTTGACAAACTCGGACCAAGTTTTAAGTTTTTTCCTTTTTCAGAGACTCTGGGACTCGGCACAAGTTTTAACTAAATAGTTTTATCTCAGACCACTTTTCTTCACTTACCCTTTTCATTCCGTGTCTATTATCAATATATTATCAGTATTTAAGAGTTGTCATCAAAATGTGTCCATTCGTTTCAAGAATTAAAATTGTGCAATCATTTGTTTAATCATTCACAAATTCATCTTTTAAAAAAATCTGAAAATCAAATATGGCTCGTATCGCATTTACAAGGAACATCTATGACCCTTTGTCAAACTTGTTTAAAATCTTATGGATATACATGTACTTCACATAGAATTTCATTAAGATCGGATATGAAATTTAGCCTCTATTGCATTCACATTTATTATATTTTCAGTGAATCAAGGCTTAAAACTCTGTGATCCTTTGTCGGATCAATTCCAAAATTTGAACTTTTCCGATATCTTGTTCAAAATCTTATGGATACATACACACAAAGTTTTATAAAGATTGGATAAAATTTCACAAGGCAGATTTAACATTATTTCTGTGTATCAAGGGTTAAATCTCTATGATCTTTCGTCGAATCAAACCAAATTTTAGCTAGTCCAAGATCTTATTTCATTAACATAGGATACAAACTTTTGCCTCTATCGTTTAAGCTAATTGTGGACGGACGGACAATAATAATCCAAAATCTAAAGAAGAGTTTTATATTCCATATTATTGTCTTGTGTTTTGTTATATGTGCTCCTCGCTTCTACATGTCGTTTAAATCTTATATCTAATGATAATCCACATTTAATCATAATAATCATTGAGATTGTTCATTGAAATCATAATAATTAAACACTATTATTATGAATTAGCTCACTAAAATTGAAGTACACGAGAAATAAATATTGTGATTTAAACAACGAAATAGGCCCTCTTTAAAAAATATTCGTTTTCTGATGTACAATTGTTGTGATCCCAAATTTGTGCATGACTTTTAGCGCAAATTTAGTTTCGATTTTTTAGTCTTTTCTTACCCAATTCGGACAATTCGGACAGTTCGGGAATTCGGGATTTTACACCCACCGGATCTGTACGCATGCGATAAGTCTAACTTTGCACAAAACCCCCTTCGATTTAACACCGAGCATACCTGGTCTAAAGACGTGTATTTAGTTTTTGTGGAAAAGGCGTAAGAATTGAGGGATTTACCGAGAGGGCGAGATGCGTCGTGTATTAGCCTAATATTGTCACTATTAGGTTTGGGTATGGCTCCCAAGGCGCTAATAATTTTGGGTTTTTGTTCACAAATTATATAGTTATTTTGTCTTATCTCTGATAAAATGGTCTCTTCTGTCTTGGATTTGTTAATCAAAGAGCTTTTGTGGTTTTCACATTCTGCATTCAAAATAACCGTATCACTTATGATTTTAAAGCCATCACGAATACCAGTTAAAATAAAGTTTTTATCACGATCTTTTCCAAGTTCAGATTCCCAAAAACTTAAACAATTCGTTAAAGGGCTAGTTATCACTGGTGGCTATTGCGATATGGCACTACCTGTATTTCCTTTAGTAATTAGTTTATGGAGATATTCAGGGTGGTTTTGACGACATCCCTCACTTGTACACACATGACTGAATTTACAGACTCTACGGCGACAGCCTGATTCAGTTTGATAATCTCTACAGATATTTTGTCCTTTAGAGTCTTTTGGTATAGGTACAGATGCTACAGACTTGTTATTACCTAATGAGGGTCGATTTGTAGGTCGTAAAAAGAAATTAACTCCGTGGAAATCGGGAGTGGCCCATCGAAATTTCTCTTTCGACTGTCGTTCACGGTATCTATGATCAAAGAGCATGACTGAAGGTGTTGAATATATTTGAAAGTATTCACCGATTTCTTCTGTGTATTGCATGTAGTCTAATATGTCATTCATTGAACTTATATCACCCCTTTCCATTAATGATTTGAGAATTCTCGTATTAGCGCTGATCCATTGCGGAACAGTTACTTGTTCGGGTTTCACTTTAGCACTTTGTCGCATGAAGAGTGTTGTCCCTCCTCCAGAAGCGGAAACTAGTTCGTTTTCTTCGGGGTCATTTGGTATAAGCTTATTATGTGAAACAAAGTCTTTAATGTACAAAGTTTTCAAACTTGAACACGTACCTTGTTGATTTAACTGGTCATTTCTTTCAACATTCTTTGAGTTGGTTCCAAGAATATCGGCCATATTAAAACCTCCGTCCAATTTACTGATACTATCCAGGAGATCATTCAATTGTTTATCCTTTTGAAGGTCCTTAGAATTCACTGGAGAATGTGGAAACGTTTGGTTCCTGCTACGAAATTCTGATAACGCCCTTCGAAGGCGGCCTTTATCTGCCAGTGAAATTTTCAAACCTGCCACGTCTTCCTCAAAATTATCAGCCAGGTTTACTAAAGCAGCATAAGTATGTAATTCCTCTGATTTAAGAGCTTCCATAAGAGTCACAGATAAACAGTTTGTTTGAATAAAGTCTGAGAAAGAAAATAAATCCGACATTTTCCTAAAAGAATTATTTAACCGCGTGTTACACTACTGCTAGCGATGACGACGTGCTTGTTAAAACGAAAGTAGAACTACAGTTCTGCACGTGCAAAGCAAACCAAATGACGTAACTATATTCTGTTGCAAATACAACCATAATATATTATGCTCTGTTCTAACAATCTGAACGATCACATACTTTAACAATATTCTAATTAACTACATATTAATAAATCAATCTGTCACGTAAAACTTCATCAACTGTAGGTATCGGAAATTTTTGACGTATTATTGCATTGTTTGCCAGTCTCATATCGACACACAATCTGATCTCATCTGAATTAGCTTTAGGTACGACCACTAATGGACTCACCCATGGAGTAGGACCTTTAACCTCTTCCAAAATGTCTAATTTAATCAATTCTTCTATCTTCTCTTTGATTTTACTTCTTAAACCAAATGGTTCTCTTCTTGGTTTTTGAGCTATGGGTTTTACACTGGGATCAATATGAATTTCTGCTTGATAATCTTTCAATTTTCCAAGACTACCAAAACAATCACTATATTTAGTAAGGATATTGTCATTGGTAATTCTATTTACTTCTGGTCCAAGTCTCAAAACATTTAGTTCTTCAGCAGTTTTCTTTCCCAATAATGCTCTGCCTACACCTTTAATTACTACAAATTCACCTAATACACATTTGTCTCCGAATTTCACCAAAGTTTGAAATTTTCCTAAAGTTTTTAATGGAACATTTGAACCATAAGAATATATCTTCTTCTCTACTTTCTGTGAAGTGCATTTAATCTTTTTCTTCTTCATATCTTCCCATGTTTTCTCATCTATAATGTTACATGTGGCACCAGAATCTATCAACATATCCAAATTTATTCCACCAATATTAATTTCTATCATACTTTCATCATCATTGTGAAATTGAACTGTAAATGCAAAGTCAGAATCAGAATCTTTACTAAATTGACTATTTTCTTCTGTCTTGATTTCAACTTGATTAATTCTTGATTTAGGTTTCCAGTTTTTCTTCTTACTTGAGTCTTTAGTTCTATAAACTACTGCATAATGACCAAATTTACCACATTTATCACAAGTACTATTTTTAACAGGACAATTTGAATCTTGAAAACCATGACCTAGTTTTCCACATCTGTAGCATGAAAAGTTTTTACTATCGTTACCAGTTTTATCCTTGACAGTCTGTGACCTACTTTTATATTTGACTCCGCCCCTTTGATATCTGCGTGACCCCTGATTCACTTGATTAACAGATTGGTTTTCCTGACTAAATTCTTCAACTTTATAGTTCGAATTGTCTGCTCCAGCATCATTTTTTAACTGTAGATCAACCATTTCCACACTTCGAGCCAATTGTTGTAAACTAGCTAATGATAAATCATTTCCTTTCGCTAGTAATTTTCTTCTTATTACTAAATTTCTACATTTTTCAATTACTTGTTCTCGAATGTTTTCATCGGTTTTATCCTCGAATGCACAGAATACAGCTTGTCTCTTCAGTCGAGCAACAAATTCATCAACCGTTTCGCCAGGTTCTTGAGCCATTTTTCTAAAAACATGTCGTTCAAAAGGAATATTGATGTCTGGATCAAAATGAGCATCTAATGTCCTCAAGGCTTGTTCATATACTGTTGCAGGATCTTCCTCATCATCCTCAACATTCACCAGGTCCAGGATCTACCAATGTCTCAAACAAATCTTGAACATCCATGCCTGCAAAATGTAGCAACAGACACTTCTTTTGTTCTTCGTCAGTCAATCCTTTCCCTCTTACATAAAATTGGAAAGCCCTCTTCCATCTTCTCCAAGATGTTGCGAGTTGCGTTCTCTTGCCGTGAACAGAAAACGGTTCAAGAGCATGCGTTTCAATATTGGTTGCCATAATTTACAGAGTTAAAGGGATAGTAAGCTTTATAACGATATCCGAATTTTCCGATAAATAAACAATTAAATATCACCCTAGAACGATCAAATTTTACAAGCCCTACAACAATAATTAGTTTTTTAGTGATTTTCGGCCGAAATTGTTATTTTATGGGGGCCGCCATTACTTACGTTATGTTTCGGGATTATGCAAGACTATGACGTCACGTCGTAGATAGAAAAGTAAACAAACCATCATGGCCGATATTCAGCCCTATCAATTCGAGCCACAAAGCACTGGGTTTTCCAGTGAAAGTTCGTCAGATGATGATGAGACCTACACTAAGGATCGACTTAATAATTTGTCATGGTGTTTATGTGGAGGAAATTGTCTGGAAATTAATAACTTTACTGGGGTGGAGGTTCGAGAATGTGTTTGCTGTCGTGAACAAGCAAGGTGCGTTGAACTTCAACCTGCTGGATGCATTACCGACCAGTCTAGTTTTAATGTAGTTGTTCTTGACATTAATGTCTTGAAAGTCTCTTTTATTCAATTTCTTTCAAAGAATGGAAATCAACGGTGTCCAGACGTATTAACAAACAGGTTGGTTGAGATTTAGAAATCATGAATTTACTCTCTGACCACAATGGGCTCAGAATCGCATTTTGCCTATTATTTTTTTATGAATTGAAATATCAACCTCAAATTAGTTCTGAGAGTCTTAGATTGTCTTTGGGTTGATGAAAATGACAACTATTAAACAAAATTGAAATATGATTTTTCAGAGGGGAAATTTCAGTCCGAAATATGGGTCATTTTCACTTGAAATTTCTAGGAGGGATCTGTATTTATTTAATAATGAAAATTTTCGAACCATATATTTTCATGGACCCGAATGTGTTCTAAGACACATGGCATGCAATAGAAAAACATAAATTGAATATCTGTGACATGAGAGAAAAAATTCAATTCAGATCTCAATGTGGCCAGAGAGTAGTGTAGGCCTAGTCTGAACAGGATAAAAACAATACTAGTTACTCATTACTCCTCTTTGAAAGTTGACAAGTTTTTTGAATTTTTGCCATATTTGGAATAGATGCTTCACATTAGTAAAAAAGGAACACAATTTTTGTCTTCAAAATTTGTTTTTACAGAGGACAATTTTCAGTCAAAATTAGTGACTTTTTTGTGTCGATATTTCTAGGAGAGAATAAACCTAATTACCTGATCCATAAGGTGGTAATAAAAAAAATCAGCATTTTTTGCCAAAACCAGTGGAAAATGTACTCTCTGATAGAGTGTTTATTGTTTGTGCCAGTTGAAAAGTTTTTTGAATTTTGGCCATAAGTTTTTTAAGAACTGGAATAGAAGCTTCAATTTAGTATTGTTAGTCTTAGAATGTCTTTGCTTTGGTTAAAATAAAAATAGGAACACAATGTATCTCTTCAAAATTTGCTTTTACAGACGACAATTTTCAGTCAAAATTAGTGACTGTTTGGGTTGAAATTTCTAGGAGAGAAACTGAAATATGTATTTCCATTCAATGTAAACTTACAAATATTATATTTTTTATCACAAAGCAAAGACAATATAAGACTTACAGTACCATTGTCAGGCTGATATTCCCATTCTCATAAAAATAATTGCAAAAATTCAAAAAAATTTCAACTTGCACAAACAGGTCTTGGAGCAATTTGTAGGGTGACATAGGATGGAACTGGATGACTACAATATAGGCCTATAATATCTGGCAAATGACAATCAAAAAATAAATATTACTGTGATATGAATAAACCTAATTACCTGATCCATAAGGTTATCATTGGTGACATTGCCGATAGGTTGACCAGTACCAGTGTTGAAAACAGAGATGCCATCTTGGTGACCTTGTTCTGTTGTCGAAGTGCACAACTTTGCAATTTTCTCCTTTACCTTGATAAGAAAAAAAAGGTTCTAATTGGGATTCTAAATTGAAGATATATATAATTTATATACATGTATACATGTACACATACAAATGTCCATGCCTTGATAAATCCAGCTATTCTCTTAGGCAGACGAATGGAAAGGCCCAGCAATATTAAATCTTACACCGTCTTGTTTTTAGTTCCATATTTAGACTACATTATCCAGGATACAAATCAAGGCTACATCATATTAGGGACTGGATATTCCAGATAAAAATAAACAGGAAATAGGACCCGATGATGGTACAGAACTGAGAATGTAAACAGGAGAAGAAACGAAGTAATTTATTACGTCTCCTTCGATTTAATTCATCAAAGTCAAAGCAAAAAAACTGTTAACTCAAAGTGAGTTGGTTTAAGGACCAACCCGGTCAGTCTAGCCTACATTCATTCACAATCACGCACTGTGTAGAACCTTTTACTACTAGCCTACTTACTAGTAGGTTAATTTATTTGGACACCGTCGACGACTCACCTCATTCTGTGTTTTTCTCATTAATCTCTTTTCCAGCCGAAGACCACGTCCATTATCCGGTGGGGGTTTTCTGTGAACAAATACGGAAGGAAATGCGGACTCTTTAAGCCGTTTACATCTAGGCGTGTACCCTAGGAGGAGGGCGGCCTTGTCGACTTCAAAGTCAGATTGGAGAAAATGATTCTCACATACAACTTTATTTTTAGAGAAAGTGAACGTATCAACGGTCCAGCCTGTACCAATATTATGTAACCATCTTTCGGCCAAAGCTCTTTGTTGATTTTTTGTTGGGTCTGGTACACGAAAATAGCTTAGGTCTTTATCTTTCCTCTTATTATTCAGACAACCCCAAGCCTGACATTCCGCCATTTTGCCTTCTGCTATCTACGACGTGACGTCATATCACGTGTCCGTTCTAACAAAGATGGCGGCCCCCATGCTTTGAAAATTATTGACTTTTAATTGAGATACAAGACCAAATAAAATAAAAACACAAAAAATTTTTTTGAAAACATGTTTATTTCATCCTAATCTAAAACAAATTTACAAAGCTTACTATCCCTTTAAGACCGATTCTTCTGCTTACCAAATTTCTTCTCCAGCAAGACTAATTAATTAACATCCTCGTCGCCAACTGTAGTGTTCTCATATCATATATCAGGATTAAACCAACCACATTAAAGTTATATTATTTATTAAAGTATTAAACATGCCATTACATCGGTTCCATACATATTAACTACCATATCATAATTCCGTATAAAACACATCATGAAACGAAACATTGTTAAGTATGCTCTATGTTCTATAATCACATGCCGTACATTACAACTGCACAGTTGGGGTGTTAGTCTTTACCTTAATATCAACTGCCTATTGTTATTTCTTACATCGCTTTTGATACCCTGGGTGCACATAACAGGGATGACATTTCTTGTACACACAGTCGGTAGATATTTATCAATAACTTTAAGGGAAATATTTGTTCAATATTACCTCAGGTTATGTAGATGATAAGTGACAACATATGTTATTATCTCTAACTGGGATTTCAAAGACCATCTGTGCAAGTGTATAAATACAAGATAGTAAAATAAATCAGCAATTCACTCTGGGGGTAAGGGGAAGGATCACGTCGCAGTATATTCCAGGGTAGAATATCTCGTTTACTTAGTTAGATTTTTAGTTAAGATTTAGTGTGATAATTATTCTTTAGTGTTAGTCAGGCTTTAGTAAATTGGATGTAAATAAAGTGTTTGTTAATATTGTAAGCGTTAGTATCAATTGAAGGAAAGTGTCTGTATCCAGTTCTTACAAACGACTATATAGTTTGTAAGAATGATCTATCTTGCAGTTTACTAGTAGATTGACACAACCAATAATACTCGCCAACCAGTATGCTCACCGTACAAGAGCATGTCAACAACATGTCTACCGTAACAAAGTAGCTTGTTTATAACAGTGTGAAATGAACATCATTGTTGACCTCATAATCTATTTATTGTTTACACTCATTCGAGATCACATTTATATAAATAAGCCAAAGCATGTGAAATCATATTGGAAGTTATTCAATATAATGTTGAGTGAAAGTAATGGCAATAATATGAGATATGCCACGACCATAAAAAAACGGCTTTAATAACCGTTTCGTAAAAGGAACGAAAATGTCAATCACAACACGTAAGCTTGACTGTGGTTCGTGGATGTTATGTTTGAACAGAAAAGTCGTTGAATATGTCATGTGTAAACAAAATATTTAAATAAGTCAGTATACTACCATTCACGGTCAATAATTGTTGAAAAGAATTCCTTTTAACCTTTACACGAAAATTCATAAATGCCTTTTTATTCATGATATAATTTGGTGAGTGACTTGAATGGACATTACTGTATTTAATATGGATAAATCTGGAAAATATTGTCATATCACAGGTAAGAGATGCATAATAGCATATTAAATTGTAAATTAAAATGAAATAGTGTTAAACCCCCGACTCTTTTGGATATTTCATTTCTTGAAAAATAGGAAGTTAACATTTTGATATTCCAAAATTTACATTTAGACGTTTCTACCATTAATCCCGTTTTGGTTTTTATCTCAAATTTGTGAAAACTATACAACAAAATCTACAGATATGTGCACTTTAACGTATCTTTTCGTTTTAATTTTTAAACCATATGTAAGGTTTTCAAGTTCGTTATGCTTTTTATACCTTCACATAAAATGAGGGCGTACATTGTCGTCACCCATGTCTGTCCGTCCACAATCGCTGGTGTGTGTGTTCGTAATCCCCCATGGAAGAACCCTATGAATTATTGCCCTTGTTCTTGAAAACGCGTTTAAAATCAAAGCTGTTAGTGGGCGTATATTATCTTGCCTGGCAAGCTATCTTTGAAATCTGTAGACCGATTTGAGTAAAATAAGTAATTGTAGAGAAATGTATTATAAAGGTTTTAATTAGAACTAAACCTGTTCGACACAGATTACGTCAGCTTCCGAGCAGTTTTCGTTTGATACATTTATTTTGCTTTAAAGATAAGCATGATCTCAAGATTGAATACAGATTATTTCCCTTTTTTGGCAAAACAATTCTTTGTCAAATTGAAATTCTCTGAATACAGTCATTATATTTTTCAGAATATTTGATTCAGAATCCCATTAACCATGATATTTAATTTTCCTGACACAGGTATTACCATTTTGGAGCAGTCTAATGTAGGCTTACGGAGTGAATAATATGTTCATGCATGTGTTTAGGAAGAATTGAAAATAATAATGTTGTTTGACATAAATGGTCATAAAATGAAGTTATAAATAAGGCACTATTTTATGGAATACAATTACTATCTTTATAACAAGCTACGTGTTAACTAGGTTTCACTAGTCTTCATCAGGCAATGATAAAGATATCAAAAGGGTTGCATATATATTTATATATATTTCGGATTTTCAAAATGGTTTTTAGGGAAGAGCGTAGTTGCTCTGATCATGTATTTACCCTGCATAATATTATCAATGAACGTAAAGACAAAAAAGCAGTCCACTTTTATAGGTTTCGTTGATTTCCGCCGCGCATTTGATGTGATCCAAAGACCCTTGCTTTGGTACAAACTAAACTCGTGTGGAATTTCGGGAAACTGTTTAAGTGCATTACAAAGTTTATAAAGTGACACAAAAAGTGCAGTCAGAATTAACAATCATATGACGGATTGGTTCATAACTTCCTCGGGAGTAAAGCAGAGGTGTCGTATGTCACCTACTCTTTTTACAATCTACATTATTGATTTGGTGTCGGAAATATGTAACAGTAATTGTGGTGTTACATTTGGTGAACAAGAGCTCTCTATTTTACTTTATGCTGATGATATAGCACTGATTTCCCCAAATGAAAAGTGTAGGGATAGACTGTTGAGTATATTGCAAGACTGGTGCGAAAAGTGGAAGTTAAATGTAGCAAAAACTAAGATTGTCCACTTCCGACCCAAATCCATGCAAAGGTCCACTCATGTGTTTAAATGTAGTAACAATATTACCAACTATAGTGAATCTTATAGATATCGGCCTGTAGCTACATGAACATTTAGATATGCACAAAACAGCATCAGAACTTTGCAAAATCGGCTAGCAGTGCACTGGGGTCACTATGTATGAAGTGGTGATTTGTCACTGAACGTTTTTAACAAACTGTATAAATCTCTTGTTTAGCCAATATTAATTAGTTTACTGTGTTGGTATATGGGGAACTAAATCATTTTCTTGTATTAATTCAGTCCAGAATAAAGTAATCAAGTTTTTCTTGGGTGTAGGTAGGTTTACCTCTAATTTGTCGACACGGGGTGATATTGGGTGGAATTCGTGTTTCACAAATCAGAAATTAGAATGTGTAAGGCAACTGTGTAAACTGTATATGTTAGATAAAAATCGTTTTCTGTATAAATTTTTTCAGTATTTACATGTTAATCTGTTAATCTAAATAATTCAGTTAATGATACACTTGTAACTACTAAATATATTATTTATATTGCGAAAAACAAGTTAAATGAACTCGATATTAGGGATTGGGAAAAGGACATGAAACTCGTCAAACAGTGTAGTTTTACAAAGGCCCTGTATGGGTGTCAATTGTGGTCCAATTTGACATCTTCAGACATTATTCGCCTTCAGAGAAGTCAAAATTTTGCATGTAAATTAATCCTGGCATTAAATATCAGAACACGTACTGACAAATGTAACGGCATTTTAGGCTGGACTACAATTATCTCTTACATCGACAAACAAAAGTTATTATACTTGGGGCAACTTATTAGCTTAGAGTGGTACCAACTACCTCGCAAATTACTGATCTTTAGGTTATTGGACTATAAGAACCAATGTTCCACTAACCAACGTGGTTATGTACCTGATATTATTAGCATAGCTCAGAAATATGATCTTATCATCTATATCAGTGAATTTTTAAGGACTAATATATTTCCAACCAGTGCCTCGTCTAAGGAATTGTTACTGGGCGGCAGTTAATTGAAAATGCGAAGTTGAAAACTAGATCGCAGGAAATGCAATCAGTGAAACAGACATCAAAAAATAGTCTCTATGAAATGCGGCGATATTTGATATTTATTTTAAACTAAACACGACGAAAAAAACAACAGAAGAATTATTCCGAAACATTTATTCACGACAACCAGAACATCATCATTATCGCCGTCATCACAAATCTCAAATGTTCATAGCTTAGAAATTATGTTCTGACGGAAAGAACTGCCTCACAGAACGCACACCCCGTGAATAGGGGTTGGGGCATTGTATCACAAGAAAATTTTGAAAATTAGAGTTGATTTCCTTGCATCTGATGCCTTTCCGAACAGAATTCTGTTAGAGAATGACCTCTCATTTGAAGAGAGTTTGGAGGCATAATAAGCCGAACCCAAGAAAATAGAAAATAGGTCCGAGTTCCTTGCATCTAATGCCTTTCCGAACAGAATTCTCGTTGAGAACGCACACCTCGTTGGGAAATTGTATCACAAGACAATTTTGAAATAAGATTTGATTTCCATGCAATCAGACCTTTCCGAACAGCAGGCGATTTGGACCGATTGAACCGTATGAAGATTTTGAAAAATAGAATTAAATTCCTTGCATCTGAGACATTTCCTGATCTAGTTGACAAAGCTTGACTCTTGAGTAGGATCGTGGGGGGTAAAGCCTTTCCCAAAGCATTAGACCTAACTTGTTGTTCAGTTATCTGGCAACACACCTAGAAAAATAGCTTGGATCATCCAGGTGATTTGATTTGAAGGTTACTATAGAACAAGTTGTCGTGTGCACTTGGGATACATATTACCATCTCGTTGTTGACAACAACATATTACATTTATTCTTATTTCTGTTATGTTATGTTATGTTAATTATATTTTAAATTAAAGATTTCGATTGCTAGCGATATTTTAACGATATAGGACTGCCGACCGGCACTGACTTTTGTGTTCACTGGGCGGCAGAATACCGCCACTGTTTCCAACGAAATGCAGATGGAAAAAATTAGTAAATTTAGCCATTCAATCATATGAGAAATTATCATGGGGTAATAAGCAACCCTGAGTTTAGTATTTTTAGACAATTTCATAGTCGTTTAGAACCGCATCCTGTATTTAAATTTGTTTTGAGTTTTCCTAATATTTGAAAGAGCACAGCAAATTATTTATAAAGGTTTGCTGTATTGGTCAGCAACGATATTGATGTTGATATTTTATGTGATAAATGTGGTTTGATATATTCGTCTGTAGCTCTACATAGACTTACAGAATGTGACAACTATCAATTGAACAAATTGTTATTTTTAAATGGCATAAATAGTATTTCAAATGAACTGTATAATTATTTTCTTAATCTCTCAAGTATTAGCTACCTGGTAGAGCTTCTCAAATTCACACCAGTTGTTCTTAATGATTCAGAAGTAATTGAATTCAGAAAATTGGTATTGACGCATGTGTATAGCATTTTTAAAGACTTATATCAACATGAATTAAGCTAAAGGTCAGCCGATGACGATAAGTCTAATATATATACTTGTATATCAAAATATCAAGTAATTTATGTATTTTTTGTGTTTAAGTTTATCTTTCATACCTTCTTTATAATTCCATTTATATAATATGTGTTTATGTATATTGTTTTGTAAATCTTCATTTTTGGAGGAATAAAAGAGGATAAATAAATAAATTTTATTATACGCCCTCATCTCTCTATGAGGACGTATTGTCGGCACCCCTGTCCGACGGTCCGTCAACATTTGCTCGTAAACGCTCTAAAATTGACGGAATCTAATAATATTTGATCTGTGTATATATATTCATAAAACGAAGATCAAGTTCGAATTTGAGCTATTTTCGATCGTTACAAGCAGAGTTATTGCCCTTGCCCCAAATCTTAAATATGCTATTACTCTCTTAGTTTTCAGCCGATTTTGATGAAACTTAAAATGGATGTTATTGGACCTAAATAGTAAGGTTTGAGAAAGATTAGTTTTATCCTGATTAAAATTAAGGCTTTTTCAAGATTTAGGCCTCTTTCATCAGTTTTGAGGAGTTTTCGCCCTTTAACCTCTATACAGTAAGTGCGTCTATCAACATCAATTGCTTGTTAACGCTCTAAAAACTAGAATTTGTGATGGAATCTAATGAAATTCGGTATGTATATACATATTCAGAAAAAAAAGATTAAGTTCCAATTTGAGCTTTTTTCGAATGCTATTAGCAGAGTTATTTGTCTTGAATATGCTATTACTATCTAAGTTTTTGACCAATTTTGTTGAAACTTAAAATGGATGTTATTGGACCTAAATTGAAAGGTTTGAGAAAGTTTAGTTTTATCCTGATTAAATTTAAGACTTTCGTTAGGCGTATATATACTATGAGATATGCTCAACATGATCTAGCTAAGTTTTTAGAGGTTTTATACAAGAAGCGCAAAGAACTAAATGCTTTTAAATAGATTTTACATTTTTGTTTTAATGGTTTTAAATATTTTTCAAAATACTGTTTTAAAGAGTTGTATTTGTTAAGATCATATCTGTATTTATTATCTGTTTATTTTATGAATGCTATATTATATGTTTTTACAGCTTTCGAGTTGCGCTCGAAACTGTATTGTTACCATTAATTTTTTAGATATTTTTTTTTGCATTGTTTTGCAAATGTCTTTGCCCTGTCGTACGCCCTGCTTTGTTTTCGTACTGATTGTTCTTTCGTACGCCCCGCTTTGTTTTCGTTCTGATTGTTCTTTTTTTTTTCGTCCACGGCAGGGCCTATTTCTCGGAACTGGTACTATGTACAGAAAAACAGATTTCATGACGTTTTCTAACCTGTGGCTAATTACAAAATGAATGTAAAACGAAATTTTTCTGAGCAACATGAAGCGACATTAGCAACAAACATAAAATGGGCTGTAGAAAATGTATTTATTAACCGATTTTGCTCTGATTTACTTTATCGTATTTCTTGTATTAATGGGCAAAAAATAGTAGTTGAAAATTTTCGATTATATGAATTTCGCTCGATACTTTTTCTTCGGTGTCATAGTTTCTCCGACAGAGTCCGACAGAGTCCGACACTCCGACAAGACATTTCAGACTTGATATTCGCGAATTGAAGAGCACGTTTTTATCACGCTGGTTGCAATAAAAAGTTAGAATGTTTTATTACGTATGAAGAAACGAAACAACAAATGAATAATTTTTCAACATCTTTCGTATGTCTTTTGATAGAAAATATTTAGCTATATCACTCTGGCAAGTTTTAACAGGAATAAAAGTAAGCGTGTCAAGTTTTGTTTTTACATTGATTTTACTTGTGAATTGAGATTTTGTAGGCGACTGCATTTTCGAATTTACTATTAAAATGTGGAATTTATATTTCCGCAGATTTTTTTTTTATGAACACTGGTTCTCATATCGATCAAGTGTAGTATGAGATAAATGATATATCACAGACTAAAATAATAAACGGTTAGGCCTAAAGGTGACCTAAATTGAAATTTCCAGTGAATATGCGAATTATAAAATTTGCCCATGGTGAAGATGCTTTTGTGAGTGGAGATTTGTCGCAAAACGCCGCAGCCGGAACATTTCGGGACTTTAAAGGGACAGTCTGAATTTTTTCAGATCAAAAAATTTTTGCTTAAATTTGTGAAAACTTTACACCAAAATCTGTAACTATGTGCCCTTTAATGTATCTGAAAGTTTTAACTAAAAAAATCGAGCCGTTAACTTTTAAACGCTAAAGACAAGCTAAATTTTTAAAAAAAACCTTACTAAGGTTTTTAAGTGTGTTATGTATTTTGGGGGCTGATAGAAAACTACTGAACGGATTTCAGTAAAATAAACGGCTAATTGTAGAATAAATGTCCCTTTAGTGTATTTAAAATTTATTAGCTAGAAATATTGAGCCATTTAAAGGGCAAACACCAAAACTTGGTCAAATTGCCTAAATTAACAATAAGTACTTCCTGTAATTAACCCTTTAAACCCAACCCCGGATCTGCTCCCATGGGTGGCATATTCAATCTATAGAATGTTTCGGACTATTCTGGCCCTCTCAAAGCACGGAGTAGAGTTGTCGTTCTTAACTTGATTTCCTGTCATTGAAAAAATCTTCAGTGAGCCTAGACCCACGTTTTCACTACCACGACCAGAATGTCGCTCCTCCTGAATAAATTGGATTTGACGAGTGAGGAAAAATTTGACTTATTAGTTTTAAACGTGCCCTACGATAAGTCAACCACAACACCTCAACTGGAACCTCAAGAAACGTCAACTTTCTTGATTGACAAAGGTGCTGCTGGGGTCGACTGGCTCCATACGACAAATGGGTCATGGTGGGTTAAAAACACTCGATACAGGTTGTTCCAGTCTAGGCTCACTGAAGGTTTTTTTCAATGACAGGAAATCAAGTTAAGAACGACAACTCTACTCCATGCTTTGAGAGGGCCAGAATAGTCCGAAACATTCTATAGCTTGCCTATGCCACAACAGTTATTTCTGACAATGTTAGAGTAGCAGAAAAATTTGATGCTCAACTCTTATTGCAATTTTACAATATGCCTACTTAAAATTCGCTAAAATTTAAATTTGAGTCATATAGGCCTATAGACCTAGGCTATCTCACCTTTAGACCGTTTATTATTTCAGTCTGTGAAATAGCATTTATCTCATACTACACTTGATCGATATGAGGACCATTGATTAAAAAACAATTTTTTGGAAATATGAATTCCACATTCCTATGGTAAATCTCAACACACACAAAATGAAAAAAATAAATATAAAAATACATGACGTTTTTACTTTTATTCCCGTTAAAACTGGCCACAGTGATATAGCTAAATATTTTCTGTCAAAAGACATACGATAGATGTTGAAAAATTATTTATTTATTGTGTCGTTTCTTCATACGTAATAAAAAACATTCCGACTTTTTATTGCAGCCAGCGTGATAAAAACGTGCTCTTCAATTCGCGAATATCAAGTCTAAAATGTCTTGTCGGAGTGTCGGACTCTGTCGGACTCTGTCGGAGAAACTATGACACCGCTTTTTCTTGCCGTAATTAATCGAAGTATGATTATTTTCTTGATTTTTAACGTATCAATTTGAAACTTCTATGATGTAGACCGAGAACAAATAATTCTGCACACTTAAAAAATGTACATCACTTCCGGTTTCAATGATATCACTTCCGGTTACATCACTTTCGGTAAAACTGAGTTATGTTAGAAATAAGGTATGCATAATATTAATGTTGTTTTTACAAACATTTGTGATCAAAAAAATATTTACCGGAAGTGATAATTTGACAGCCATATTGATTTTGGTCATTTTGCGAAAATGCTATTCAGAATCTATTTGTTATCCGACTTTCACAATTTTGATGTTAATCGAAAGATTGAAACTTTGTCTACAACAAATGGGAAGTCGAATTTCGATTTTCGATTTTGCCTTTTTTGTATAACGAAATGTTTTTTTCCAAAGTTTAGAGGCTTGTATCACATGACCTTGACCTTGGATGACCTTAATATGACACGCAATGATACCTTGCGACCTTGACCTTCTGATGACCTTTTGACCTTTGGGGTCAGATCACTGTAACCGATTTTATAGGGTTCCAAACATGGCTTTTTTAGCATATTGCCAGTGCTGTAGCGCAAAACCTAACTGGAATAACACCCTAATGTTTGTTGATTTTTAATGTACTCTTTAAAAGGTTTCAAATAATATCAGATTTGGCGATGTCAAAATTCAATTAAAGAAAATGTTGCGATTTTGATCAAACTTTAAAGGCTTCTATCTCGAGAACTTGACCTCAGATGATCTTGATATTTACAGATCTCATAAAGATTTATGAGAGCTTTAACATGATGTATTCATTTTTCATGTCCGACACGTGCTTTCTGTTTTAGAGGTGTGACTCAAAGGTGATTTTGCATCTTTAAAGCGTTTTTACGAGGGCCCTAATATAGATAAGGCAATATTTTTTTCGGATCCGTAATGCTGAGTTCCTCAGGATTCCAAAAATATGCAACACTTCTATGTAACTTGCATATTTCCATATCCCATACTTTAACATGGGGCAATAATAGGTATGTCGGTTAATTGACTGTTATAAACAGTGACACTATTAATAGAGTCAGTAAGTTTGACATGTTAAAGTTAAAGGGGCTCTACCTCGATTTTTGTTAGATATGAATTATATTCAATTTACGCATTAAAGGGAGGTCTAGGATGGACTAAACTACGTCATGCTGAAAATTTAACTTACTGAAGCACCCCTGTAGGCACACCCACTGCTTAATTGACCAACTTTCTTATTTATGAACCGATTTTCTTAAAAATTTGCATATACCTTCATGTTCGAATAATGATTTAAAGGAAAATACAAAATATGGGTTGTGCGCATGCGCGATGCTAACTTTTTTGTTTGTTATCCGATTTTAACGAAACTTGGCATGTACACGCATAATCGGATTCAAAACTTAGGGGAAATGTTAAATTTAGTTCTGCGCATGCGCAATATAAACTTCCTTATTTCTTATCTAAATTTCATCAAAATCGGTATGTATGTGTATAATTAGATTAGAAATATCATGGACATTTTGAATTTGTGAAGTGCGCATGCGCGTCGCTAACTTTCCTATTTCTTATCCGAATTTCATGAAACTTGGTATGCATATGTATATTCCGATTCGAAATATGCTGTAGATATTGAATTTTTGTTTTCTGCATGTGCATTGCTAAATTTCTTATTTCTGAACCAAATTCATTCAAAATTGACATGCATGTGTATAATAAGATTCTAAATATCATGGAAATATCAAATTTATGTAATTAGCATGTTTGTGTATAATCAGATTTGAAATTTCATGGACATAATGAATTTGTGTAGTGAGCATGCGCAGTAACAACTTTCTTATTTCTCAACCGAATTGCATGAAACTTGGTATGCATACGTATAGACTGATTCGGAATTTCATGGAAATAGAGCATTTGTGCAGTGCACATGCGCATTGCCAACTTTCTTTTTTCTTGTTGAAACATTTTTAAACTTGATATGTATGTCTATAATCATAGTCTCAATTGCATTACCCTGTTGATCTCGCGCATTAAATTATCAGTACAGTGAATGCACAATCGAATATTGCCGCACCGTCGTTCCTGTATGTCGTAACCCGCCCTGCACCAGTACTGTTAACTGTACAGTTCTAGTTTTTTTTTTTCGCCTTCTGGTCAGAGCGCCCAGCCAAAACTACGCATGCCACACATAATCTCTCAAGATTTCCCACGATAATCTACTGCTCGGTATTGTTTAAATGTAAAATGGCGCATGCCCTACCAACCGGAAATGAGGTATGAGAACATATGGGTTTTAATGTTTTGGTCATTATCTGCTTTATTTTTCAACCGATTTTGATCGGACTGACTTTGCTTATTTCTTTAATTGATTGTCCACAATGGCACAAGATGAAATTTTAACAATATCATTTTGTGAACAAGCTTGCTGACTTTTGGAGCACATTTTCTTGACAACTTTTTCAACTTTTTCAATTTTATATTGATCAACCTGAAAACTTACATATATATATATAGACATTCTGATTGCGAACAATTAGCAATTTTCAAAATTTCGATATCACTTCCGGTTTTGACGTCATTCGCTCTCAAAGTTGAAATTTCAACTTCCGGAAAGATATTCGAAAAATTCTTTTTGCAATATGTTTGTTATGTAGACTCAAAATTATACAAATGATAAAATTTGACCCGGATGTAACAGATCAGGCGCCATCTTGAAATGGTATATTTTCATAAAACGCAAAATGGGGCCTCAGGGTGTTATGGAATTTGCATAATTTTTATGTCTATGTAATCAACAGTCGACTGCGACCAAAACATGGGAAGCCGATTTTTGAATTTCAATTCTGAATTTTTCTGATTTCGGGTAAAAATAAATCAGTAATTGTCAAAACTTTCAAGGCCCATAGTTTGTGACCTTGACCTTTTGTGACTTTGTGACCTGTACAAAAGTGATTGCCCTTGATTAGATGTATCCAATGACATGTTTTTTTCAGATGCCCAATGGTTACTTCCGGTTTTATAGCCTTTTGAAAATTGTAATTTTTAACTTTAAACAGCCCTACCACGTGACCTAATTTACATATGTCTTATTTTCTTTTACCGTCGTACTATGCTATGTGTGCTCTTTCCAATGATATACAACACAATATATTTGAATTAAAATTCCGCCTTTTAAAGTTTGAAAAATTTGTGTCAATTTCCATTGAAACTGTGCGTGTTTTTTTCAATTTTTATTTCGATCGTTCTGAAAACTTACCGGTAGATAGACATTTCGATGGCGAACAAAAATATGTTTTCAAAATTTTGATATCACTTCCGGTTTTGAAGTTATTGGCTCTCAAAGTCGAAATTTCAACTTCCGGAATTTTCATGATTTTCGAAAAATTCTTTTTGCAGTATGTTTGTAATGTAGACACAAAAGTATGCAAATGATAAAATTTGACCCGGATGTAACAGATCAGTCGTCATCTTGAAATTGTATATTTTTGTAAAAGGCAAAATGGGGCCTCATGGTGTTGTAGAATTTGCATAATTAAGATGTCCATGGAATCTACAGTCAATTGCTACCAAAACATGAGATGCCGATTTTTGAATTTCAATTCTGATTCATTTTAATTTCCGGTTAAAATAAATCAGTGATTGTCCAAATTCTAAAGGCTTATATCTCGTGACCTTGACCTTCGGTGACCATGTGACCTGAAAAAATTCATTGATATTAATGTTACCTATGCACAGATTCTTTCATTTAGGTTTTCCGATGTTTACTTCCGGTTTTATATCCATTTGAAAATTGCAGTTTTTAGCTTTAAAGAGCTCTGACACGTGACCTAATTCATGTTCGTCACAAATTCTTTCACAATCTAATTATGCTAAATCTACTTTTTCAATTATATACAACACAATATTTTAAAATCAAAATAGCACCTTTTGAATTTTGAAAATTAGTTATTCCACCTGCTTGTAAAATATTAAATTCAAATTTCAGTTGAAGGGAGAGTACTAAATAAAGCTGCGTTTGGGCGATCGCCCTCTGCCATTAACTTGCGTTTGGGCGATACGTATATCATAAATGTACTTTTTTACATTGTAACAGTTTTAAAAGAAACATTAATTTATATTTTCTTTGAACGAATTATGTATTGATAAATTTCGATCTGTATTTCAAACTACGAAGTCTGAATGCTTTGCAGTCCGTTTCTAAATTGAGATTTGGCTCTTTCATGTGTCCTTTTTGCAATTTAGAACTTTTTTACAAATCTTAGAAATTTTGTGATATGCGTTTTCCACTGATGTATATCAAACCGTGATTACGCCTTTTTTTTTAATCAGATTACTTTTCACTACCGAACATGAAATGTTTATTTCACCTTTGACGTATGCGAGTTAAACCCATTTTAATTGTTTTATCATTTTCACCTCCGTTTTTTGTCCGATTTTGATGGGAACTTTTTTGTTTATTTCTTTAAACGATTGTCTACAAAATATGAGTTTAAAAACATGAATTTTTAAAACTTTGTCGCTGACTTTTTGAAGCACTTTTTTTGACCATTTTTTCAACTTTCGCAATTTTATTCTGATCAATCTGAAAACTTACATGTGCATAGACATTTTGATCGCGAACAAAATTATTTTTTCAAAAATTTTATATCACTTCCGGTTTTGACGTCATTCACTTGTAAAGTTGAAATTTTGACTTCTGGGATAATGAAGATATTCAAAAAAATCTTTTTGCAATATACTAGAAATAACTATTGACAAAATATGAAATGATAAAATCTGACCCAGATATTTCATATCAGCCGCCATCTTAAAATGACCAATATTTCTTTAAATCGAAATTCAGAATCAGGGAATCATCCGATTTGAATAAAAATGATGTCTATGGAATCTACAGTCGATTGCTAACAAAACATGGGAAGGCGATTTTTGAATTTCGATTCAGATTTTTTTTTATTTCCGGTTTAAAATTTTCAGTAACAGTCAAAACTTTTAAGGCTCATATCTTGTGACCTTGACCTTGAGTGACCTTGTGACCTCAACAGAAGTTGTTGCCCTTGACGAGATCTATCTAATGGCATAATCATTTTAGATGCCCGATGTTTACTTCCGGTTTTATGGCTGTCAGAAAATTGCAAATTTTAACTTTAAACAGCTCTGTCACGTGACCTAATTTACATACCACACAAATTATTTTTGAATCGTATTGTGCTTGATCTACGCTTTCCAATGATATATGACAATATGTATTCGAATCATAATTCCGCTTTTAGAATTTGAAAATATTGTTAGTATTGCTGGTATTCCCGCATCCCTTTTAGTTAACCTTTGTATTGTATTCTGGTAGCTGTGCGCCCCTTTTATTTCGTATGACTGCTTGTAGTTCTGCACCTCTTTTATTTAGTCTGTCTGCTGGTATTTCTGATTTCATTTTATCTGCCACATGAAAATATGGACGTATATTGCCGTCACCCCTGTCCATCCGTCGGTCCGTTCGTCCTTCAACAATTTCTTATACAAGTAGTATACGAACACTCAATTCGGTCGCAACTTTCCCCATTCCATTTTCATCCCATGGGGAAACTTGCAACCAAATTGAGTGTTCCCAAAACACACCTTAACACCCTACATTTCATAAAACACCCTACATTTTTCATAGAATTCTTACGACAAACACCTTCAATAAATTTCCTGCATTCCATCAAAAAAAGCATATTAAAAATAGGATGAGTTTAATTTTAAAACATGAACAACACAGATTCGAAGATTATTCAGGCGACGGTATCTTTTCATCTATATTTTCTCTAGGTTCAAAAATAATTCCAAAAGTAGCTGGCTTTGTTTCAAACAACAAATCCCTAATTTCCTCCGGAGCTCAAGCACTTGGGTCCGTGGCAAAAGCAGGAATTAGAATAAACGACGCCGTGAAAAAATCTGACGAACTGAAAGAATTACAGCAAATAAGAGAACTGCGAAACAGGAGAATAGAGCAGCAGGTAAAAGAGGGAAAAGGATTTAAAGTTATAGGATAAAAATGATAGTCGCTCACGCTCCAAAAACGTATTTTGGTTCCGATATTCAAAAATCATTAGGATATCTTCCTGGATTTCCATGGGCCAAATACTCAGGTGAGAAACATCTTCCAGGTCATAATTACACCGGTCCAGGTACTAGATTAGATCTGCGATTAGACGAAAACGATAAACCAAAACCAGGGGAAGAACCAGTCAATAGAGTTGATGCTGCTGCGCTTAAACACGACATACTTTACAGAAACAAAGACATAAACTTTAGACACGAAGCAGACAAACAAATGATAATCGAACTCGAAAATATTCCAAATCCAACATTCAAAGAGAGAATGCAAAGAGCGCTAATCATTAAACTGTTAAAAGCAAAGATGAAATTGGGTATGGGATTGGCGGATGAAATTCATAAAGAATTTAGAAAAACTAAAAACTTTTTAAAAGTTAAAGTGTTTGAAAAAGATGAAATATGGTCAGCCGATTTAATTCATATGCCAGTCGAAAGAGGATTTAAATATTGCTTAACAGTTATAGATTTGTATACGAGATATGCTTGGGTTATTCCTTTGAAAAACAAAACAGGAATATCAGTCAAACATTCATTTGAAACCATAATGAAACAATCTAACCGACACCCAGAAAAACTGTGGGTAGATAAAGGGAGTGAATTTTATAACAAAAATATGAAATCTCTGGGGTTTGAAATTTACAGTACTCATAACGAAGGTAAAGCTGTAGTAATAGAAAGTTTCAACAGGACTCTAAAAAATAAACTTTTCAAAAAGTTCACGGAATTGAAATCTCAAAAGTGGCTTAAAATATTACCAGAACTCCTAGACGAATACAATAACAAAATTCATTCATCTATAGGTGTCACACCAACACAAGCCTCAAAGAATCCAGATATCATAAAGTCAATTAACGCGCAACATAACTACGAAAATGAAATAAAGAATCTAAATGTCAAACCCAAATTTAAAATTGGAGATCGAGTTCGTATTTTCAAATATAAAAGTAAATTCGAAAAAGGATATGTTGGTTATTGGACAAACGAAATATTTATCGTAGATAAAGTAAATAGCACATCCCCTCCAACATATGAATTAATCGATCAAGACAAAGAACAAATTATAGGTAGGTTTTATCAAAATGAACTTCAAAAAACCGACTTTTAAAAATGAATGAATTTCTCGATAAATATGGAACCGATACAACCACAAACTTCCAACTTATGAGATGGGCGAATGAGTTAAACATATCACCGTTTTGTTATTGTATGAGAGATGAAATAAATAACCTCAAAAGTAAGAAAGGTAAATTCTACGCTATAACAAATATACACACTTCCGATCAAAAAGGTGTTCATCATTCTGCTTTGTACAAAGACTCTAACTTTTATTTTTTCGACTCTTTTGGATTAGATCCCACTGAAGAGATAATGAATATAACTAATCAACCAATTAAATCTTCTACATTTCAAATACAAAAGCCGGGTCAAAAGTTTTGTGGTCAGCTTTCACTTTGGGTTTTATATCAGTTGAGTTTAGGAAAACAGTTCGAAGAAATTGTAATAAATTTAACTCAATAAAAATGGCAAATAAATTTGGTTTAGGTGCTTTAGCTTTAGATACTAAAAAACCAAACACTACATTTTCAATCAATAAAATCAAACCATATTTTGTGGATCAAATCGGAGACATTCTTCAGGGTGATATTGATATGAATAATTTTGGTATAACTAATTTAAAATCTCCGGAAAACGATAATGATGCCGTTCATAAGAAATATTTAATGGATCAAATAAATTTAATTGAAGTAGATAAAGACCATTTAAAAGATCGAATAGCTGATGTGAAAAGATTCTTCAAACGACAAATAAATAATAAAGATTTTATAAATGAATCTAAATTGAAAGAATTAGATTATATTGATGATGGTAAATTACAAAAAGAAGTAACAAGTTTAAAAAGTTTTATTCAACAACAATTAGTCAATACAGTAGATAAAACTCAATTACAAAATTTAAGGTCATTAATATCTAAATTAGATGACAAGATTACAAAGCAAAAAGTAGATCTTAAACAACTAATATCCAATATTAATCCAGGCATAAGTGAAGACAAATTAACCGCATTAGAAAGTAAACTTAGTGATGATAGCGAAATACAAAAACAAATAGAATCTATTCAACAAAAATTAATAAATGTAGTAGATAAAAATCAATTACAAAATTTAAGGTCATCAATATCTAATTTAGATGATAAACTATCAAAACAAAAAGTAGATTTTGAACAACTAATATCCAACATTAATCCAGGCATAAGTGAAGATAAATTACAACAAGAATTAACTGCTCTGGAAACTAAATTTAAAACTGAATTACAAAACGAACTAAAAACTATTGATGATAGTGAAATTAAAACTTATATTCAACAACAGATAGAAAATATTGATGATAGTGAAATTAAAACTTATATTCAACAACAAATACAAAATATTGATTATAGTGAGATTCAACAACGGATAACTACTATTAATAATGAAGTTTTAAAACAGGAAACAAATATAACCACATTACAAAATAATCTCAATGAACTAGAATATATTAAACCCTATTATTACTTTCTTCCATTTTCTAAAGACGACGATAAAGACGAAAAATCTTTGGAATGCCCTGAAGGACTCATTTATAATTATAAATATGGGTTTAAAGTAATTACGAGAGAATATGTAGATTATATTGCTCGTTCTACAAGCATTTTTGATAAACTGAGCCGTTTATATGGGAAAAATATAATTGAAATTGTTTTTCCTATGAAGGTAAAAGTCGATTTTCCAATCCATGATCGATTCACTAATTGTAAATCTCTTTTATTTGTTCACTTTATCAATAATGGTAACATCGTAGATACTAAAGAATTTAAACTTTGGGAGGAATTTTTACCTTTTAATATTTCGTCAAATCAGTTCTATGTAGATAAGCTTAGAATCTCAATCGAACCGGATGATATAAATGAACGTTATACATTTGAGTTATTTGATATGATATTGGAAACGGAAACTCCACCATCAGCAAGCATAATTAGAAATCCAAAACCACAAAAAGAAGAAAGTACACAGATTTATGAGTTTTTACGAACAACAGACTTTGAATATGTGAAACTATATTTTGTTCATAATGATCTTTACTTCTCTGTTGATGTTAATAAAAATCAACAATTTAAAAATTTTCCAATAGCATTAACAGAAAATATATATGTATCATATTTTTTCATAGAAATCTCTATTGAAAAAAAAACAAATTTTCTTGTTTATCGGGATAAGAAGAACAAGGAGTCAAAACAAGAAGCATTCTTAGTACAGGTACATGTCACTATTGTACAAAACCGTAGAGCATTATCGGAAGTTCACTTAATTTAACGTTTAAAAATGGAACAAGAAAGCAGACAAAAATACATGATAGACAAACAAATAGAATTAAAAGAAAAACTAAGACAATTTAACAAATGCAGAAAAACATGGAGCAGAATCGATTCTGTTTTCAAAACATTAAGTACAGTTTTAACAGTAGGAATAACGGTGGCAACAGCTGTAACCGGTGGATTAATGCTTCCAATAATTGTCCCAATCGTATTAGCTGCGTTCACTGCCGTTCAAACTTCATCTTGTGGTTTGATAACTTTAGGTTTTACATCAAAACAGAAAGCTCATTATAAAAGGAAAACCGAAATTTTAAATGCGTATCTTAATAAATTGTTTATTTTTTTCGAAAGATCGAGAGAAGACAAGAACATAACAGTTGAAGAATTAGAAAAATTCAATAAAATTTTAGATGAATTTAATGTAGAAATATCATCAATAAAAGTTAAAAATTCATAATTAAAATAGATACTTAAAAAAAGAAGATGGAAAATATTGAAAATTTAAACAATTCTTTTTCAAAATTATTCAAGGCAATACCTAATTTATCTTCGCAAGAAAAATTCAAATATCTAGCCGAAAATGTAGAAGAAGATGAAATCAAAATATCAAATATACTTTTTTCAGAATTAATCAAGAGAATAACTATTCTATTTAACGATTTTAAAATCAAAGGTCAAATTGAAATAAATGGTCAAATATATGAAGTTGGGGAATATAAACAAGACATGAGATTATCTGGATTCAATGCTCAAACTTTCCAAGTTATTTATTCAAAGATGGATGATAAATCTGACGCATCTGATTGGTATTTTACAGGAGAGATTTGTTTCCGCAAAAATAATTTTAGTATAATAAAAAGGTCTAAAACTGGCAGAGGTGGTAATTTACTTAAAAAGATAAATGAGTACAAAGGCAAAAATTGTTTCATACCAAGCGATGGTTATTGTTTTATAAAGTGTGTAAATCACTTCATGAATAAAGACTTAACAAAAGAATTTAAAGATTTCGTCAATAGTTTTCAAAAATCAAACCGAAAAGGAGTTATGACATCTGCTAGAATCTCTGATTTCAATAAGAAATTTAATACTTATTTTCAAATTTATATGCCCGCACATAGACATTTTCAACCAAAGAAAGTATCCGAAGAATTAGATTGGGTATTTTATTTACACAAAGAACATTTTTGTTTGATAAGAAGAAGTAACAAAAAGTTAGGCATTCAAGAAATAAAAGATAATTACGATGAAAATGTATGGAGAACCTGTGGGGATGATGACGCACTAACTTGTTTTGCTCAGTTAAAACTAAATGTGATTTCACACCCTCATGATGATACTTTATACGCATGGGATTGCGAAACTTATAACGAAAATAAAGCCATTCCTTATTGTTGTACTTTAGTCAATTTGGAAAAACTAAGGAAAAAACTAGAACTAATTAAAAGAGTATTCCCAGATTTAAAACCAACTGATCCCATTCCAGAAGAATATTACAACAAACTCATGACTAATATAGTAGAAATATTTGTAGGAACAGATTGTTTTGATCAGATGTTGCGTCGTTTAGGAAGAGTAGATGAAAAAAGATTAACCTTAATTTCCCATAACGGGAGTGGTTTTGACAACTGGGTTGCACTTCAAACCATTGATAAACTAACACAATGTCCACTAGTAGCAGATAATAAAATTCTATCTCTTCCTATATCTAATCCATATACAGAAGAAAGATTGCAGAAAAAATGGAAAAGAGAGAAAGGGATATCTGATAAAAATAAATATATACAACATATATCTCTCACTTGTTCCTATCAACATGAAAGATCTAGTTTGGCGGCATGGGGGAATTCGTCTAATCTACCGATGAATTTGAGGAAGATTGCCGATATTAATATTGCAAAATACACCAAAGATAATTGGGAATCTTTAAGACACGAATGGGAACCGTACGCTAAAAGAGATACCTTATGTCTCGCAGCTTGTTTGATAAAATACAATCAAGCAATGAGAGAAACTGTCTTCCAAAACGTTTCAAATAATCTTACGGCTCCATCTTTATCTTTAAAGGGTTGGTATTATTTATATCATTACGATAAAGAAATGGTTGAAGAAGAATGGTACGAAAGTACTAGAATGGTTCTGAAACACACCGAAAAGCAAAACATAGAAAAAGTTTACTCGCATACTCACCCTTTTATAAGATATTTTATAAGACAAAGTATTAAAGGAGGAAGAGTTTCTGCTAACAGAAAATCATTTGAAACGAACAAAATGGATGAAATTTGTGATGTATTAAAGGAATACACAAAACTTGAAAGCAATAACATAATTGATTTATTTAAAGAATATAGTAAAAGTGATACAGATAAAACGGAAGTTCACTCGAGACTTAAAAAAATAAAATGTACTAAACTGATGGCATTTGACGCCAACGGTTTGTACGCTTCCGCTATGACAGAAGGTGAATATCCAAAAGCTGAAAGTGCAAGAGCGTTTCTACCAGAAGAAAATAAAAAATTTGTCAAGCTCTTTAATGAACAGAAATTCAGACCTAGAACTGCTATTTTAAAAGTCTGGTTTGAATATCCCAAAAACATGTTCTTCCAACCCATACCAGCTAAAGATAAAATCACTTTCACGAATAAAGAAGGTAAAAAGGAAACTGGCACTAAAATCAGATTCAGAAATGGTTTCTGTTCAGATGTTTTAACATCAGTCGATATTCAAGAAATAGTGAAAGCCGGTGGACGAATTATTAAAATATTAGATGGTATAGTTTACGAAGAAAATTTTAAAAATCCACCCTATAGAGATTATATTTTGATTTTGAAGGAATTAAGGAGTAAATACAAAAAGGAAGGGGATATGGTTGCCAGCAACTGCATAAAGTTGTTAGGTAATTCCTTATACGGTAAATCTATTCAGAGGGATAGAAATACCTCATTACACTTATGGAATGAAGAAACCTTTCGCCTTAATTACGACAAACACGTCATGAAGTATGACAAACTAAATGATAGTCAATACATTGTGGAGATTAATGACGAAGAAAAAGAGTTTGTTCCTCCAAAGGATTTTAGGAGATTAACATCCACTCATTTAGGTACGTTTATATTATCACACAGTAAAAAAATAATGAATAATTTTATTCACGTAATAGATGGTTTTTATAAACCAGAAATATACTATACTGATACCGATAGTTTATACATTTCTTCTAGCAATTGGGATAAATTAAATGAAGCTGGGTTGGTGTCCGAAAATGAGTATTGGAAAGGAAAGAATGATTATGGTGATGGTGGAATTATATTTGGTTTATATTTAGCGCCAAAAGTTAAATACAATATCATTCTAACTTCCGACGGTGTTCTAAAAGAAAAGAAAACGTTTAAGGGTTACTCGAACTATAAGGTTATGGTAGAGGATTATATTCAATTAGCTAGTGGACATGACATAACGAATGAATTCGATAAACCATGGGGGAAGAGTTTTACTAATGGAATAGTTATTCCTAAAGAAAAACAAACTAAAAAATTTAAAAGTTATCTGAATCTCATAAAGAGAAAAGCACCGAACGATGAAGGAATCATGTATCCTTACAATGATAAAGAGGAGATGTCCTTGGATGAAAACTATGAATTTGATGACTTTGATTATCTAACTCTTCAAGAAGAATGTTAATTTTTTTGTTTTAAATGAAGTTGAATAACAATTTCCTCGTTACCAAAATCTATAAACCTATTTTTGCCATCTTTGATTTCCAGATTTATATCTTTGATCATAAAGGAATTAAGTGGTAAATACGTAGTTTGAAATGGTTTCTCTATAATTCTATATCCTATCGGTACAGTGAACGTTGGAAGACTGTAAATAATCTGACGTTTGTATTTATTGAAAAATCCACCGTTTATTAAATTGCAATGTATATTGATCACATCGACATCATTCTCGATATTAGCTTTATGTGGTGCTATAGTTGATTGGATGTATACTCGTTTATCAAATCCTAGTAACGTATTCAATGAATTTTCTACGTTGAAATCAACTTGACTATTATTTCTTAATATCAATTTCATTTTGTTCAGATTTAAATTACCTTCGAATTCAATATTGTTTTTACCATTGACACTTCCTGCGTATTCAGATAGGTATTCGTTAATGGCTATGTAGTCGTAGCTTCCTGGTAGTAAACTTATGGTTTTGAATGTAGCTCCATTATCCGTCGATATTTTCAGTTGATTGTTTTTTTCGTTGATATTTCTAATGGAATTGTAAACAGAGAAATACTTTAATCCCAATTCATATTCTTGATTTCGATCGAGTTCATACTCATAATCTAGAGATAATTTAATGTCTGATTTATTTGAGGTGATGACGAATAGTTGACTCATTTTTAATAACACTTTTATAATCATTTTTATCTATGATACCTTTTTCTAGGAGTATTTTTAATATACAATTTAATTCATTATATTGTCTGTGTGATTGGTGTCCTTCCTTCATTGCCGCTAATATTATTTGCAATCTATTAAGCAATTCTTCGTTGTTGTCTGGTAGAAAAATTACACCATCTCCTGTATGTCCCAAAAAGTCATCGATCTCTTCTATAATATCATCACTATAGTTATCATCACTACCATCGGTGTTATCATCTAATTCTTTTTCCAGTCTTCTTAATCTTAAAGTTTTTGGTCCTCCTGTCCTTGTCGATGTAAGAATTTCCACGTATGAATTTAAATCTTTGAAATTATAATCTTTATCATACCCATTCAAAAGATTAATCATACCGGGTGTTAAATCATATATAGCGTCTATTCTGTCAATCTTAAATGTTGGGTTGAGTTGATTGAAACGTATCCTAAAACCGTTAAGAATCAATCCATCCTGATCAATTATTGGCTTTATTGTTTTGGCTAGGGTTGGATTTGGATTTGAAAAATAACGTTTTATATCATCTAATGTCCTGATTACGATTCCATCATCTTCAATGGGATATTCTATTTGTGGAGGAGATGGTGGTTGTTGAATTTGTTGTTTAGGAGCTTCTAATTTATTCTTGATATCCTCTTGACTTTTTAATATTGGTTTAAATAAAGTTTGTAGATTTTCCGTTAATCCAAGTTGTTGTAATCTGTTATTTTCAACTTGGGTCTTTATTTTATTCTTAGCTTTGATATATTCTCTATTTCTTTTTAAAATATTATTCCATTCCATTTTTTAAAAAATAAATTAACATATGTTGATCATTACTCTTTCACCCGCAGGTTTTCTGGTATTAACGAATACATATCCATGTTCCTCTGGATTTCTCCATTGAGCTTTACAAACCTTTTTAAACGAATCTCTGTCCATTCCGTGATTTATCGACTGTATGATTTGAGATAAATCTTTATCGTTTAATTCAAATAATAAAAAACAATTAGCATTTTTTCTAATAAACATAGAATCCATCCCGTAAAAAGATTGGGATTGGTATAAGCAGTGACAGTTGTGATGTCTTCCCTTCGTGAAGAATTCTTGTTGAACAGATTGATTTTTTTGCGCTACGCAGTCGTCAAACAGTATTAAGTTCTTTCGTTTACTATCAATATTAGACAAGTCCAGATCATTTACATTTTTTGTTAGAAACACTTTTATGTCAGTTGAATTGAAAGATGGATTCTTTTCTTTTATGAAGTTATCTAAGATATCTTTTATTTCTATCTCATCGTTGTCCTCGTAATATTGAAATAATTCTTGAACATATTTCTTTGGTAAATATTCTAAAGCTTTGAGAAATTGATAATACGATTGTTCTGGTGTTGTTGTGTAGATATATAGAGAATCAAAATCTAAAAGGTTGGGTGTTGTCAACATGTTAAAAGTGAGATGAGTTTTCCCAGAACCGGAACTACCGCATATACACATGAGCATTTGATTATTAGGAAATATTTCTGAATGATTAAATTTCCTTCCCATTTTTATGTACCAAAAATTACACCTTCTCCTTTATACTTTGAAAGATATATTCCTTCTCCAGTGTGTATATTTTTAAAAAATATTCCATTACCCTTATGTTTGACTTTGATTTCCCCTGTGTCAATACTATCCACTAATTTAGTTAATCCTTGTTTGACAGTTTTCTTAGTTTCTTCACTAAATCGATTTCCAAATTCTTTAACTGTACCTAATATGTCTGCTACTCCCGACCCTTTTGCTAACTTTTCCATTTCCGAATTATGTCTACGTTTTTCACTTTTTTCAGCTTCGGCTGCTTTCTTGGCATTGACGGCTTGAACTATTCCTGCTGTTCCGCCGGCCGTGGCACCGGCTGCGGCCAAACCTGCAAAGATCAAGGGTAGGAAAGGTAAAAATCCACCTGCCTTTATGTTCTTGTCAATTCTTTCTAAATCTATATCATCTCGTACTTTACAGTGTTTATATGTATCAATAAGTTTTTTAGTTATGCTGATTCTTTTACCATTGTAAGTAATTGTAGTTGGCTTTTCTGTTTCGATAGCGTCTATTATTCTTTTTACTAAAGTTTCGGGTTTCATTTTTAAGGGATTAATTTATTCTATTCGAATCATCCGTCTGTCGGATATTTTTATTATATGTTTTGCTTCTTCCAATAATAAACAATACCCGGTTAAATCTCCTTGTGTTTTTTCGATATGAATATTTATGTTTACTCCAGTTTTGAAAAGATCTTCTTGATGAGCTGATAGATCAAAACAGAAGATTGGGTGATTAATTGCAAAATCTACATATCCAAACTGAGGTGGATTTCCAAATAATTCACACATATTTTTTATAATTTCTATACAATTCATTATAATCCTTTGTGGATGGATTAATAGTTAAAGGTTGGTTAGGATAATTATCGTTGTTTAATCTTACTTGAACTTTACGGATTATAGGATCTTCAGTTTGGTTCTTTGCCACTCTAAAGATACTGTTGTTATTTGTCTGAGAATCTGGTAAGTTCTTGAAACCAACTATTAAATATCTTGCTGGTTTAATGCTGTTAGTGATTGGCCATGTTGTGGATTCTCCAGTTAAAAGTCATGCTCCCTACAGTGTTGCGACGAAGAAAAGCTATTTCAATGTCAATGTCAATGAATATTCTCGTTTCTACTTCAATTGATGGTGTTATTACGGGTATGAAAAGTTGGAGATTTGTTATTTCTAATTTTGCATTTGAATTAGCTTCTCCAAAGAATATCTTATCGTCATTAATTTCTCTTTGTAAATGAATTTTAAATGGTAAACCTATAAAAACTTTTCGATGTTCTAAAAGACCGAATAAAGGATATAATTTCCAATTTACGTAATTACCCCATCTATTATCCTCAACAACATTATTGTACTGATTTACTCGTTTGTCAAACCCATGGTTTACTGCTCTACCGATTCTCTCAATGCTATTTCTGGCAATGACTCTCATTCTAGCGTCATCAGCATCGTTAGCTACAGTTCTTACTGGTTCTTTTAAAACGTTCCCATCACCAACATCGGGTATCCAACCCGAGACTGAATCGTAGTTTTTGGGGTAAAGGACTGTTTTCAACATTGTGTCAAATTCTCCAGGGTGTTTGATGGTTTCTATGGGGTTTGATCCCGCTTCCAAAACCATTTCGCTAAATAAAGAAGGAAAGAAATTATTTTCTAATGTTGTATTAGTCTGTGGGACTCTATTTTCATTTGCTGTTCCGTCCTTGATTTTGAAATCGCATCTGAAATAGGCATCGGAAAGTAATAACCAATTTGACAGACTATTGATCTCGAAAGTGACCCTACCACCATCATTCAATTGTGATTTAGACCCCACAGACGGAGCAACAACAATGTAATCCTCTTTCTTACGATTAAATGAATAAAGAATTGGATCGTATAATCTAAAAATTGGATCAAGAATTTTATTTGCCATTTTTAAGGGGATAATTTTAGGTTTTTTCCAATCAGTAATTTAAAACTATAATTTGTGCAAAAATAAGTCATTTTTATTATACAAAACAAAATAACAATTCAAAAGGACATATATATAAGTTCAACAATGTATATACTATATTATCAACTCATAGCAACGTTGTTAATGGGAGCCACTGTAGTGTCCCTGCATGGAAACGGCAATAAACAGACCGTTGTTAATGAGAGACACTGTAGTGTCCCTGCATGGAAACGGCAATAAACAGACCGTTGTTAATGACAGGCACTAGAATAGCCGTCTATAGCAACGACAGTAAACACACGGTTACTAATCAAGGCTTCTATAGTGTCCTTGCATAGAAACGATAGTAAACAGCCCGTTGTCAATGAGAGCCACTGTATTATCCCTGGGTCGATATTGTACAGGAGAAAATTCCACAATATATAATGAATAACATTATCGATTGAAAGTCACTGCATTGTCTATAAATCGATAGTATGGCAATTCAGCTTTTGTTGAAATAACATAACAAGTATATTGATTTTTACAATAATGTTGAAACTGTGATAACTATACAAACTTATTCTTCTTTCCAAAACGCCGCTTCTACAGGGATGTTAACTCCCGTTCAATTTTGGGAATTGACTTAATAATTGTAGAAATAGGCATTGACAATTTCTGTAGTTTCGGGTAGTCTTTAACGAGATCGGCAAGTCTTCTTATATTAAGCTTTTACTCCAAGATACCGAAATAGTTAATTCTTTTTCAACGAAAGCGTTAAAGGTTCCCATTTTTAAAATTGAAAGTTTTTTCAACCACAATCCAAATACTACATAATACTGGATCGATCGAGAAGAATGTCGTTTTATATATTTATCACAGTTCACAGTTATTTCTTCAACGTTTGTGTTTATAGTATTGTCAAAAGTTGGTTTTCCAAAGGCGCTTCAACAGAACACAGTAATGTTTTTAAATGTTTTAAATAATCTTCGGGTGTTTTAGGAAGCGGCTGTTCAAATTTAAGTTCCTTTGGTCTTTTACACAGGTTTTTTTGTGTCCTTGATGAAATGTCTGCGCGCTTAAAAATCCATTCGTTTCCAATTCTATTTTAACTGTTTTGTAATGATGTAAATGGTCCTCGTGGTAAGTAATGCGTTCTTGTATTGCTGTTGCAATATCCTCTGGGGCTGAAACAAATATCAAATTCATATTATATATCAAAACAATATATCAAAAAACAATATATATATTTTCAAAAAACACCAAGCTTATTAATCTAATATATCAAATTACATACCTGGGGCTGTGTCCATATTTTCTTCACTCATTTTTGCTAGAAGGGCGAACTAATGTCTCAAATACAGCTTGCAACCTCAATATTATCACGTAATGTATTTGATTAGATTCCTAGAAATAGTTTATTGATCAGTTCACCATGAATACAGTTAGCTCATAGTTATCAAATAATGACGTTTATACGGGATGTATTGATTAATAATCAAGCCTTTACAATATGATTAATATTGATTTTTTGAAGCTGCTGTACAAGTTGATTTATACACTACAATTCTAAATGTACTAGAATTGTACATTGATAATGTAACATGATTAAAGGGAACTAAATCTGTCAATCTTAATAAAAACCAGACCACAACAAGTTTTTTACATAAATAAATCATTTTAAAATAGTGGGATAATATGTAATTTGAGGTATTTTATGATGGAATTTGAGGTATTTTATGCTAGGTAGGGACTTGATGGAATGTAGGAAATTTATTGAAGGTGTTTGTCGTAAGAATTCTATGAAAAATGTAGGGTGTTTTATGAAATGTAGGGTGTTAAGGTGTGTTTTGGGAACACTCAATTTGGTTGCAAGTTTCCCCATGGGATGAAAATGGAATGGGGAAATTTGCGACCGAATTGAGTGTTCGTATACTACTTATACACGCAATAGCGATTAGAGTTTTTATATATGTATAACACTAGATATTTCGATCAAAATTGCTTTTTCGAATTTTGTTCTTTGTTCTATAGTAACTCAGCGGGTTTTTATTTGGCGGGAAAAAACACGTGTTATCTGAATTACGGATTTCTTAAGATAGGTAACAATTTCTTCTTAAGATATGGAAGAACATGACTAACAAAGAAAAAAATATGATAAAATCGTAACCGGAAGTAACACGCTGGCCACCATCATGAAATGAACATGTTTTCTTTAAATCGAGAGATGTGAACAGGGTATCATCCGATTTGTATAATATTGATGTCTAGGGCATTTTCAATCTATGGCCAACAAAATGATGACAGCCAATTTGCTAATTTCGCTTATGATGTTTGCCTATTTCCGGTAAAAGATATTCAGAAATGGCAAAAATTTTCAAAGCTCATTACACGTTAACTTGGATTTGGGTGACCTTATGACCTGAACAAAGATTATTGCCCATGATGAGATCTACTCAACGGTGTATTCATTTTTGTTGTCCAATATTTACTTCCGTTTTTTTAGCCATTTAAAAATTGTTAGTTTGAACTTTGAACAGCTCTGTCACGTGACGTCACGTCACAAAATATCTTCTCTTTTCATAATTATTATCTCCTCTTTCCAGTGATATATAACACTAGATATTTTGATCAAAATTGCTATTTGGAATTTGGTTCTTTGTTCTATAGTAACTCTGCGTGGTTTTTTGGCGGGAAAAAACACACGTGTTATCTGAATTATGGATTTCATAAGATAGGTAACAATTTCTTCTTAAGTTATGAAAGAACATGACTAACAAAGAAAAAAATATGACAAAATCGTAACCGGAAGTAACACGTTGGCCATCATCTTGAAATAAACATGTTTTCTTTAAATCGATTTATATGATTTTGATGTTTATGGCATTTTCAATCTATTGCCAACAAAATGAGGGCAACTGAATTGCTAATTTCGATTATGGTGTTTGTCTATTTCCGGTATAAGATATTCAGCAATTATTGTAACACTTTTAAAGCTCATAACTTGTGACCTTGCCATTAGTTGACCTTATGATTCGAACAAAAGTTATTGCCGGAAATGAGATCTATCCAATGGTGAATTCATTTTTGTTGTCCAATATTTACTTCTTGTTTTATAGCCAAATGAAAATTGTCAGTTTGAACTTAATTCACGTCCGTCACAAAAAATCGTCTTTTCTTATTATGCTTTATCTCCGCTTGATATATAATAGATATTTTAATCATTTTGCTTTTTTTTTTAATTTGGAAATTTTGTTCATTGTTTTAAAGTAACTGCGTGGCTTTTTTGGCGCGAACAAACACGTGGTTCCTAAATTGTGGATTTTTAAAGAGAGTCGACACATTCTTTTGAAGATATAAAACGACATAACATTCATAGAAAAAAAAAGAATAAAATTGGACTCGGAAGTAACTAGTAGACCACCATCTTGAAATGACCAACTTTTCTTTAAATCGATATAAGTGATCAGGATATCATCCGATTTACATAATGTTGATGTCTATGGCATCTCTAATATATTACTAACAAAATTGTGACAGCCGATTTCCTAATTTCGATTAAAAGTTTTGTCTATTTCCGGTTAAAGAAATTCAGCAATAGCAACACTTTCAAAGCTCAAAACTCGTGACCTTGACGTTTGATGAACTTTTGATCTGAACCAAAGCTATTGCCCTCGATAAAATCTATCAAATGATGTTTTACCTTGTGTTTTCCGATGTTTACTTCCGGTTTAATAGCCGATTGAAAATTGAGATTTTTAACTATAAACAGCTCTGTCACATGACCTAATTTATATGCAGGACTAAAATGCAACCGTTCAAGGATGTTTAAATTGCGCACTGCTCAGTACCGTTATCACGGTTCTAGTTTTTTTTTTCCGTTTTCTGGTCAGAGCGCCCAGCCAAAACTATGCATGCCACACACCATCTCTCAAGATTTCCCACGATAATCTACTGCTCGGTATTGTTTAAATGTAAAATGGCGCATGCCCTACCAACCGGAAATGAGGTATGAGAACATATGGGTTTTGATGTTTTGGCCATTATCTCCTTTATTTTTCAACCGATTTCGATCGGACTGACTTGGCTTATTTCTTTAATCGATTGTCCACGACACAAACGTTTAACAATATCATTTTGAAAAAAATTTTGCTGACTTTTGGAGCACCTTTTCTGGACCACTTTTTCGGGAGCCGCGGTGGCTCAGTGAGTTAGACGCTTGCTCGCTAACCTGAAGGTCCAGGGTTCAATCCCGGCATGGGTCGAGACGATACCTTCGGATTTTTCAACCCGGTTTCCCCCTGTCAGTGATGCAGGTCGGAGGGGCTGACATGGAAAAGCGTCTAGTCGTTCGGATGGGACAATAAACCGAGGCCCCGTGTGCTATTGGCTGTGCACGTTAAAGATCCCTCGACAGTTGGAAATCGAAATTAAGAGCAGGCTAATGCCGCTGTCCTGGCAAAATTTCCCTCATTGCACACTGCATGGCGTTCGCCCGTCCTCAATTAGCCCATATAGGTGCAGAAAGTAGGACGTAAAACTCCATTCATTTCATTTCATTTCATTTTTTGGACCACTTTTTCAACTTTTGCAATTCTATATTGATCAACCTGAAAACTTACATATTTATAGACATTTTGATTGCAAACATTTAGCAGTTTTCAAAATTTCGATATTACTTCCGGTTTTGACGTCATTCGCTCTCAAAGTTGAAATTTCAACTTCCGGAATTTTGAAGATATTCGAGAAATTCTTTTTGCAGTATGTTTGTTATGTAGACACAAAATTATACAAATCATAAAATTTGACCCGGATGTAACGGATCATGCGCCATCTTGATATGGTATATTTTCATAAAACGGAAAATGGGGCCTCAGGGTGTTATGGAATTTGCATAATGTTTATGTCTATGTAATCAACAGTCGACTGCGACCAAAACATGGGAAGCCGATTTTTGAATTTCAATTCTGAATTTTTCTGATTTCCGGTAAAAATAAATCAGTAATTGTCAAAACTTTAAAGACCCATATTTTGTGACCTTGACCTTTTGTGACTTTGTGACCTGTACAAAAGTTATTGCCCTTGATTAGATGTATCCAATGACATATTTTTTTCAGATGCCCAATGGTTACTTCCGGTTTTATGACCATTTTAAAATTGTAATTTTTAACTTTAAACAGCCCTACCACGTGACCTAATTTGCATATGTCTTATTTTCTTTCACCGTCGTACTATGCTATGTCTGCTCTTTCCAATGATATACAACACAATGTATTTGAATCAAAATTCCGCCTTTTAAAGTTTGAAAAATTTATGTCTATTTCCATTGAAACTGTGCGTGTTTTTTACAATTTTTATTTCGATCATTCTGAAACCTTACAGGTAGATAGACATTTTGATGGCGAACAAAAATATGTTTTCAAAATTTTGATATCACTTCCGGTTTTGAAGTTATTAGCTCTCAAAGTCGAAATTTCAACTTCCGGAATTTTGAAGATATTCGAAAAATTATTTTTGCAATATGTTTGTAATGTAGACACAAAAGTATACAAATAATAAAATTTGACCCGGATGTAACAGATCAGTCGTCATCTTGAAATGGTATATTTTTATAAAAGGCAAAATGGGGCCTCATGGTGTTATAGAATTTGCATAATTAAGATGTCTATGGAATCTACAGTCAATTGCTATCAAAACATGAGATGCCGATTTTTGAATTTCAATTCTGATTCATTTTAATTTCCGGTTAAAATAAATCAGTAATTGTCAAAATTTTAAAGGCTTATATCTCGTGACCTTGACCTTCGGTGACCATGTGACCTGAAAAAATTCATTGGCATTAATGTTACCTATGCACGGATACTTTCATTTAGGTTTTCCGGTGTTTACTTCCGGTTTGATATCCATTTGAAAATTGCAGTTTTTTACTTTAAAGAGCTCTGACACGTGACCTCATTCAAGTACGTCACAAATTCTTTCACAATCTAATTATGCTAAATCTACTTTTTCAATTATATACAACACAATATTTTTTTTAATGAAAATAGCGCCTTTTGAATTTTGAAAATCAGTTATTCCATCTGCTTGTAAAATATTAAATTCAAATTTCAGTTGAAGGGAGAGTACTACATTTTGACATAAAGCTGCGTTTGGGCGATCGCCCTCTCCCATTAACGTGCGTTTGGGCGATAAGTTATCATTAATGTACTTTTTTTTACATTTTAACTGTTTTAAAAGAAACATTAATATGTGTTTTCTTTGAACGAATTATGTATTGATAAAATTCGATCTGTATTTCAAACTATGAAGTATGAATACTGTGCAGTCCGTTTCTAAATTGAGATTTGGCTCTTTCATGTGTCCTTTCTTGCACTTTAGAACTTATTTACAAATCTTAGAAATTCTGTGATATGCGTTTTCCACTGATGTATATCAAACTGTGATAACGCTTTTTTTTTTAATCAGATGACTTTTCACTACCGAACATGAAATGTTTATTTCACTTTTGACTACCGTGTGTGAACTGGTTATTCTACTTTTCACTACCGAATTCAAAAATGTGCGTTTTAAAATTTTGTACCTTCTGCATTTTAATGTAAAACAAGCTTTCTTCTGTAAACCTGACATCATGGATTGAAAGATGTCACTTTTCACCAATGGACGAAACCGGATGCGCACTGCATGGTACCATTCATGGTTCTAGTTTTTTTTTTTTTTTAAATGTTCTCAGAGTACCTAGCAAAAACTGTAATACTTATAAGGTTTTTGACATTGGGTAAAAGATTTGAAACCGCGGAATTACCTAATGAATATATTTCCATACATAAAATTCCGACCGGAAGCGGTGTAGCGGAAAACTCCTTAAATTTTGGAAATCGGCCATAAATTGTTTAATATTTGGTCAAAATTCAAACTTTTTTAATTTTTATTCGATTTGCATGAAAATTGGTAGGTGGGTAGAACCCAAATTATCGATTAAGATTTCCAAAAAAAAAATCCCAAATTTTTCCGAAACATTCTGAAATTTTCAAAAAAATGTCGAAAATCACGAAAATTAGAGTTTTCGGATTATTTTTTGCAATAACTTGAAAATTTGTTATTTCATGATATTTGCACCATTAATATATTCATTTTGTACACTTGCCGTATATGCAAATTCTTAACCGCTCAGCCGCCATCTTAAAAAAAACAAAATATCTAAAAAATACTACTTGTCTCACATTTTTAATCCGAATTTTTTCAAATTTGTTTTAAATTATACATTTGAAAAATATCTAAGCCCTCTAGAAGCCCTTTTTGGAATTTCGAATTTGTCTTTGCACAACCTCCAATCAAATTTTTTTGTTTTTTTTATAGACTGGAATACGTAGGCTGATTACTTTTGACCTTGACCTTCTGCAACCTTTATCTTTTGGCAAAAACATCTTCTTTGGATGCGCTTTCATTTGATACCACCCTTTTTAATTTTGGTAAATAACTTTTGATTTTATGGGGTTTTGAAAATGAACAATTTTAAATTTTCTGCAAATTATTCAATTTGAAGATTCACCATTTTAATATTCATAATTTTTTTCTATTCAAGTTACAGAAAAAATTCGAACAGTTTTATAATGTACAAATTCGTAGCTTTAAAACAATGTATAAGTCATTATGCATTAACAAAATTCAACATTTTTTTAAAATAAAATATACTCCAATTAGGCAAGATTATGACAAGGTTATAAGGTGTTAAAAGGATTATATAACAAGTCAGTAAGTCACTTGCTTGTCATGAAGTTGAGGGTAATAAAACAAAATAACAAAATAAGAACTAATCCTTGTAAGACATTTAGAAGTATCACAGCACATTAAGAAATAACAGTTTTTATGGATATAGACTTCTATTTATTATTGAACACAACGTTTCATTACACATACAGGTAACGTTATCAAGTATTTAGTTCTACAGAGGCTTACCTGATCTATTGTTAGTTCTATTGAGGCTTACCTGATCTATTGTTAGTTATACAGAGGCTTACCTGATCTATTGTTAGTTCTATTGAGGCTTACCTGACCTGTTGTTAGTTCTATTGAGGATTACCTGATCTATTGTTAGTTCTACAGAGGCTTACCTGATCTATTGTTAGTTCTATTGAGGATTACCTGACCTGTTGTTAGTTCTATTGAGGCTTATCTGATCTATTGTTAGTTCTATTGAGGCATATCTGCTCTATTGTTAGTTCTATTGAGGCTTACCTGATCTATTGTTAGTTCTACAGAGGCTTACCTGATGTATTGTTAGTTCTATTGAGGATTACCTGACCGGGTGTTAGTTCTATTGAGGCTTATCTAGGCAGTGTTAACTTTATTAATGCTTTAGCATTTCTGCTATAGCAACATATAGACATATACATAGATACAAATAACATATATACACGTTATATACAAATCAAATAAAAACATTTATAAAAAATTAATATGCAAAATAACAAAATAGAATATAGAATATACAGAACATGATTTATAATAGTAAGGATTGACGTAATTTCCAGGCATTGAACAAATAGTTGGATAAATTAATAGTTAGATGCTTATCAGTACATTTGAGTAAGTCATAAAATTTTTGTAAGTTAGGAAATAGGTAGTAATACTGAGGTATATAAATTTGTCTTAAATGTTGAAATGAAGGACATATTAATAAAAAGTGAAATTCGTCTTCAACAAGATTATTATTGCATAATTTACAGCATCTGAGATTTCTAGGTGTTGTAGTGTAACGGCCAGTTTCAATTTCCAACTTAAGACTACCACTTCTAAATAAACTTAAAATCTTTCTACACTTTTCGTTGGTTATAAAACTTAAATATGGTTCACAACTAAAGTTTAGTTTAAAATGATTATAAAATACAAGTTTATTAGACTTTGAGATATTTGCAAACCAATCCTGGATAAAATTATCAATAATACGTTGTTTAATAATAGAAAAATAGTATTTATTTATTGAAAACTGATTTTCCCATATATATTGTAGACCCAATTCAGAAAGACGACATTTAATGGAATTAGTCCAATTTTTTTTACCATGGATACAGTCAGACAACATATTACAATACATATCAAAAAATAAGTTACTATCATTATTAAGAATTCGAAGCCAATATTTAAAAATTCTAAATTGTCTTACAATATACATGGGATAACGACCTAACTCGCCTAATAAAACACTAATATTTGTACTCATTCTTAATCCTAAAATATGACGTAAAAACTGATTATACAAAGTTTCAATATCTTTACAAACGTTAAACCCCCAAATTTCGCACCCATAAGTTAAAACTGAACCTACAAGAGAATCAAATAATTTTAATTTACATTCAACATTCATATTCAAATCATTCAAAACTTTCTACAAACCAAACAATGCTTTTCTGCCCTGATCTGATATACGTTTTCGAGTTTGATTAAAGTGACCATTATAATACAATAAAACACCAAGATAAACGTAAGAATCTACGATTTCTAATGATACATCATTAATTAAAAAAGAAACATCAGGGGTCTGTCTACCCTTTCGAAAGATGACTATTTTAGATTTACTAACATTAATTTGCATACGCCATTTAACACAATATTCACTAAATTTATCTAATAAAATCTGAAGTGACTCAGCACTTTTTGTGAACAGAACAGTATCATCAGCAAATAAAATATATAGATATCTGATCTATTGTTAGTTCTACAGAGGCCTACCTGATCTATTGTTAGTTCTACTGAGGCTTATCTCATCTATTGTTCGTTCTATTGAGGCTTACCTGATCTATTGTTAGTTCTATTGAGGCTTATCTCATCTATTGTTCGTTCTATTGAAGCTTACCTGATCTACGGATTATTCCTTTGAGACTTACTCTATCTATTGACTATTCCATTGAGACTTACCTGATCATTACTCATTCTAGTTCACCTGATCTATTGGCTCACCTGATCTATTGATCGTTCTAGCTTAACTGACCTATTGTTCGTTCTAGCTTATTTAAACTATAGCTCGTTCCAGCTTACCTGACCTATTGAGCTTACTTAGTGAAAAACAACTTATGTGTGTACGAGAATGTAAGTGTGTGAGAATAAAAGTGGTGCTGTGTTGTGAACATGTATTGTAATGTGTGTCAGTGTGTGGATGTTACAGCAGCGTGTAAGTTGAATGCTGTGCACAGTGTGAAAGTAGTACTCGAGCGTCAGTTAGAGTGAAAGATCCCAGTGTGAAAGTAGATCTGTGAGAGAAAGTGTTATTCTGACTCTATACTACTGTTATCTTCATACTTACCATTGCTTTTCTGACTCTATACTACTGTTATCTTCATGCTTACAATTGTTATCCTGACTCTATACTACAGTTATCTTCATACTTACCATTGCTATTCTGACTCTATACTACTGTTATCTTCATGCTTACAATTGTTATACTGACTCTATATTACAGTTATCTCCATACTTACAATGTAAAACATTATACGTAATCTAGCTAAAAACATTGTTTAAATCACTTCTAGTTTTTAACTGCACACGATGGGTCTCACACATTCATTTATCTTTTTTCTCATTTTAAGTGACTCATGCCTATCATTCGAACCACGGTACCACACTCATCTTTTTCTAGATTTCTCTGTCCATAGCCCTTTTATACCACTCTCTTTATAATGTTACCATGTTAATTATTAATTTAAGACTTCAATATTCTAAACTGATTGCCCTATTTTGTTTTTGTATTAATTTGATTTTCATGTAATATATGTTATTTTCTCTACGTCCAGCGAGGCAGATTCAAATAAGCATTATGCTTCTTTCTGTATCGTTTGTATGTACATTGTAAAATATAATTGTAAATAAAGAAATACTGTTTTAAAAAAAAAAAAAAAAGTTATCAAGTGATCACTTAAAATTGAACCAACTAAAACTGATTAGCTCTTTGTTTGAAATAGAGAAATTACAGGTAATAGGGGCCATGGTGACTGGCCATTTTGACCAAATTTAACTTTATGGCCATTTGATTAGGGGCCATTTTGGATAGGGGTTATAGTCAATTAGGCCCCTATCCAAAATGGCCCCTAATCAAATGGCCATAAAGTTAAATTTGGTCAAAATGGCCAGTCACCATGGCCCCTATTACCAGTGTCAGGAAAATTAAATGTCATGTTTCTGAAGCAAATATTTTATTATATTCTGAAAAATATGACTGTATTCAGAGAATTTCAAATTTGACAAAGAATGGCTTCGCCAAAAAAGGGAAATAATCTGCATTCCATCCTTAAATTATGCTTATCTTTTACGCAAAATACTCGGAAGCTGACAGATCTGTGTCGAACAGGTCTAGTACTCTGTTTATAACTGTAGTGTCTCGTAATTCTTTTTAGGCTGGAAACCATTATTTTTATGTAACTGAATTGTTTTTTATTGTCTTGTGGTTTGTGACACTTTAATAAATAAATGAAATAAAAAAATATATATATATACTAAATGGTTAACACTAACAACAATCTACATAAACATGCAGGGTATAAAATTATAAGAATTAATCTACCATTTAATGGCACCTCTAGTAACAAGATCCTACTGCTTTTAAAAACCGTAATTGATGTAACATTAAGTTAAAAGTGAATAGGAAATTGTTTGTAACATAGGCGAAATATAGTCATAATGTTTTTGTAGATACATTGCTCAACAAAGATTAAATTAGGATAGGTACTCACTCATTTTAATCAACTATATTTGAATTGAAAAATAAGTTCTCACCAAAATCGGAAGTTTTTATAGCTAATTGACCATTTAATAACTTTAAAAACACATGTTAATCGGGTAGGGTGTCTAAATTACGTGTCATCACTTCTATATTTATTACCTACATGTCATATAATATAGGGGCGAACGGACCCTGAGCAAGGGAGAACGGACCCTGACGAAGGGCGAGCGGACCCTGGTCCAGGTGCGAACGGACCCAGGCGAACGGACCCAGGGCGAAGGAGTAAAAGGGCGAACGGACCCGATACCATGTAACATTCACCTCCAACCAAACATTGAAGACTATACTTCAAACAAAAGGCAGATCAGAGCAATCCGAAAAGCCGGTAACAATCAGCCATTGCGGCAAATAACTGTCAATACGGAATACAATGGAATTCAGTGAAAACGTTGACCACCAATAAACACAACAAAAAGATAGCTTGCCAGGCAAGGTAACATACGCCCACTTCAGCAAATTTAAATATTTGAAAAAGTTGATTGCACCATCGCACTTATTTGAGCTGATATTTAGATGAATCAATTCGAATGAAAACTCTAGCCTCTATCATGTACACAAGTTAATTTTAACGTTTTTTCACTAAGTCAAGGGCGATAACTCATAAACTGACGTCTAGAAACGTACAATTCTCAAATTTATCTTGAATTTTTCAAGATGAATACACATACCAAGTTCATTTAAACGTTTTTTTCACTAAGTCAAGGGCAATAACTCATAAACCAATGATTGGAATCGCGCAATTTTCGAACTTATCCGAGTTATTATCAAGATGAAGATACATACCAAGTTTCAATTAAATTGGATAAAAACTTTAGCCTCTATGGCGTAAACAAGTTAATTTAAACGTTTTTTCACTAAGTCAAGGGTAATAACTCATAAACAGACAACTGGAATTGTGCCATTTTCAAACTCATTTGAGATATTATCAAGATGAATAAACATACCAAGTTTCATTCAAATCGGATAAAAACTCGAGCTTATATCTAGCACACAAGTCAATTTTAACGTTTTTACACTTAGTCAAGGGCAATAACTCATAAACCAATGATTGGAATCGCGCAATTTTCGAACTTATCCGAGTTATTATCAAGATGAAGATACATACCAAGTTTCAATCAAATTGGATAAAAACTTTAGCCTCTATGGCGTAAACAAGTTAATTTAAACGTTTTTTCACCAAGTCAAGGGTAATAACTCATAAACAGACAACTGGAATTGTGCCATTTTCAAACTCATTTGAGATATTATCAAGATGAATAAACATACCAAGTTTCATTCAAATCGGATAAAAACTCGAGCTTATATCTAGCACACAAGTCAATTTTAACGTTTTTACACTTAGTCAAGGGCAATAACTCATAACCGACAACTGGAATCGCACCATTTTCGAACTCATCCGAGATATTATCAAGATGAATACACATACCCAGATTCATTCAAATCGGATAAAAACTCTAGCTTCTATCGCATACACAAGTTAATTTTAATGTTTTTTCATGAAGCCAAGGGCAATAACTCATAACCGACAACTGGAATCGCACCATTTTCGAACTCATCCGAGATATTATCAAGATGAATACACATACCCAGATTCATTCAAATCGGATAAAAACCCTAGCTTCTATCGCATACACAAGTTAATTTTAATGTTTTTTCATGAAGCCAAGGGCAATAACTCATAACCGACAACTGGAATCGCACCATTTTCGAACTCATCCGAGATATTATCAAGATGAATACACATGCCAAATTTCATTCAAATCGGATAAAAACTCGAGCTTCTATTGCGTACACAAGTTAATTTTAACGTTTTTCACTAAGTCAAGGGCAATAAATCATAAACCGACGATTGGAATTGTGTCATTTTCGAACTCAGCCGAGATATTATCAAGATGAATACATATACCAAGTTTCATTCGAATCGGATAAAAACTCTGACTTCTATCGCGTACACAAGAAATTGTTGACAGACGGACGGACGGACGGACGGACAGGGGTGCCGACAATATACGTCCTCATAGAGAGATGAGGGCGTATAAAAATGAAATAAATGAAAATGGTAAAAAAATTGAAAACATAACAGAAATAAGTGTAAATAGGGGAGATGAGGAATGTGTAAATGAAAATATAACTAAGGGACAAGAAAATCTCACACCCACCCCAAAAAACAATCCTGATAGTATGGAAATACAAGTAGGAGATCAAATTTCCCATAACTTGTCCGATTCCTCAGATCCTGAGCAAGACTGTTCCGGGGACACTAGTGACTCAGAATCGAATAGTTACTCCTCAGGAAGCTCCTCAGATGACGGAGAGGATGCTCTCACTATTGAACTTAGTTTTCAGATAGAGGAGAGGAGGAGAAATGCTTCAACCCCAAACAATTATATTGAGGATGAACGCCCTCCATCCGGGTTTGATAAAGTCACTGACATCTCAGATGTTTCAAACATAAGTGCACCACTACAACCCCCGTGCAACCCCCAACCAGCTCTGTGCGGTCAGGTGGGAAATCCTTATAAAGAAACAACTGAATTGATACCAGAAAGCCCCAAAAAGCGAAAAGAAAAAAGCTTCATAGGAAGCTTGCTTTCTAAAGCTCGCAGAGGTGTATCTGGTGACAATTGATAATATATTATTATCACTCTGTGTGAATATTCCACTCTGTGTACTGGTTAACCTCTATAGTGTTCCCCTTTCTCTGTTTTCTTTGTTATTATCTCCCCTTTGTGATTACCCTTCTGTGATATAGTGCCAACTGTGATAACAAAACTACCTGTGATATTCCTGCTAAATCCTAATTGTACATATATATCTATAAATAAATAAATTACTAATATTTTAACAAAATGCACATCTGCACATTAAATGTAAATAGACGTTTTAAACACAAAATCGATCAAATTCTCATTCAGTTTCAAAATTCTAATATTATATGTCTACAGGAAACCAACTTTATCAAAAATGAAAAGCTACAACAACTACAACAAGATACCAATTTTAAATACACTGTAAATAATGGCACAAAACACAATAATGGCGTCTGCACTCTTGTACATAATTCTCTTTCTTTTACCGACATCCCCACCCCACCCTTTTTCTCTGGTCGTCTTCTTCATATCACCACTTCTATCAACAACACTCTTACTCATATCTTCAATATTTAAGCACCAGTCTATCTTCCTCAAAAAACTCTTTTCTATTCCGAATTTTTTACCTATACCCTTTCTCAAATAAAACCTGATCAATATTATATTTTAACCGGGGATTTCAATTGTATATGATATTTTAGATTAAAAAAATAAAACTTTAACTGGCACCCCACCCGCAATCAAAAATCTTTTCAAATCTTTTTAAATGTAAATTAGGCCTTGTAGATATTTGTAGAATACAGCACCCCACAAAATGTATATACACTTATATTAATTCACAGGGTGATGGAAGTCGACTTGATCGCTTCTACACCAACAAATCATTAGCACAACACTGTATAAATGTCTCACACATTCCTGTTAATAGCACAGATCACAAAGCAGTTGCTCTAGAGATAGATATTCAGAAATTTAGATGGGGGAGGGGGTATTTCAAATTAAATGAATCTATTTTGGCAAATTCAAATCTAAAATACACTATTTCTTACTTTTGGCAGGGGTGGAAAGATCAAAACTTACTTTTTCAAAATTATCTGGATTGGTGGGAGGAGGGCAAAAAACATATGGGGAAAATTTGTAAGGATTATTCGGCTATTTTATGTAAAGAAAGAAAACAAGAAATAATTTGTAAATACAGAACACTAGAGCAACTGGAAAATGATACTAATTTCAATTTAGCACTTGTAAATAAAGTTAAACAAGATATTTTTAATTTAGAACAGCACAGGGTTAAGGGGGTATACATAAGGGCAAAAAATGGCTATGTAAATACTGATGAAGAAAATGTACATATTTATAAAGAAATAGAAATAAAAAATGTATAGACAGACTAGAAAATTTAAGGGGGGATATTTGTACAAACCGGGAGGGTATTTTAAACATAATTCACGATTATTACACAACACTCTACACTTCACAGCATGTACAGGATCACGACATTCACAATTATCTTTCAAACTGTCCACTTACACCCCTCACTGACACCGATCTATCTCTCATCAGCAACCCCTTTTTCTCGAAAGATGAAATTTTGGCGGCAATAAAGGACTTTAAGAATGGTAAAACTCCGGGGATTGATGGGTTAAGTAAGGCATTTTATGAAGAAAATTGGGAAATTCTTGGTGATGATCTTTGTGAACTTTTTAATAATATTTATTTTCAGGGGGAACTTTCTAAAACCATGAGGGAGGGGGTAATAACTTTGGCTTATAAGGGAAAAGGACAGACAAGACTACTCAAAAACTATCGACCTATTTCTCTACTCTGTTCTGACTATAAGATTATTACTAAGATACTGGCTAAGAGACTAAAGAGGGTGATTAATTCTATTGTGTATGACGTTCAGATTGGGGCGGGGGAGGACAAGACTATTATCAACAATCTTCTATCTATAGACTATCTTCTTCTTTATATCAATCAGAAAAACATTCCTTCTAATCTATCCACTTTTGACCAGGAAAAAGCGTTCGACAGAATCGAGATTAACTACATTATCATTTTGTTAGAATATCTAAATTTTCCACAATATTTCATTAGATTGGTAAGCATACTCTACAAGGATATCACTAGTAAGGTTGAGGTTTCAGGTGCCTTCACTGGTGATATCGCCATAGCCAGAGGTGTCCGACAGGGTTGTCCTCTCAGCATGGCACTATTCTCCATTGCAATTCATCCGTTGGCAGTTTATATTCAGCACAATGATGGTATTAAAGGTATTAGGGTCCCTAATTTCAGTCGAGAAATCAAAATATTTCAACACGCGGATGATTTATCTTCTATTACAACCTCGAAACAGTCTTTTAGTTTGATATTACAGGAATTTGATCGATTTAGTAAGGTATCAGGGTCCAAATTAAATGTAGAGAAAACAGAAATATTGTGTATGAACAATTCCAGGAACTTTATACCCGTTCAAAATCAACATTCGATCCGCGACGTCATAAAATTGTTAGGTATTTGGTTTGGTAAGGGTCAGACTGGGAAAAACTGGGATATAATAGCGGCTAAGACTTTAAGTATGACTTTAAGATGGACTGACAGACGGCTAAGTTTTAGGGAAAAATTTTTGGCAATGCAATTTCAACAGATATCCCAAGATTGGCAATCAAAACCCATGGGTGTCACTCTTTAAATATTGGCTCGGAATTCCTCTTAAAAACACCATTGGCTTTAATTTATGTGATTCTCATACCCTGTACTATCCATCAAAATTCAAAATTCTTCTCAAAATTCAAAAAGAACAAAAATTAGACTTAAGAAATTTGACAAAATGTAAACAGATATACCAAGCACTTCTTTCAACTAGCATTGTTAAACCAAAAACTGTTAATTTGCACCCTTCAATAGATTTCAACCAAACTTGGAAACATTTATCAGGGATTAATAGTAGTACAATTAAAGACTTCTTCTTTCTCTCACTGCATGATGCACACCCCACAAAAAAAGTTTTATCTGTTCGCCTTAGGCACCTCACCACCACTTGTAAATATTGTAAATATGGGATTGAAAATTTAGAATATATATTTTTAAATTGTATAGCCCTGAAACTTTACCGACAGTTTGTAAATACCTTTGTAAATAATTATTTCTGCACTTCTGACTTCTCTATCTCTGAAACAGCTCTTTTTCTCAATACGGACCCAAAATTCTTTCCTTTCATCTATTCTTATACTTTTACTCTCTGGCACAATAGAAATTTCACCCACTCTTCTCTCAATAATGACCTAATCTACCAATTTTACAAAAATTACAACAGTCTTTAACAATTCTTCTTTATTTTTTCAGCTGCACTTTAAAAAAAAAAAAAAAAAAAAAATGTTTGTATGAACTGTGTTTCATTCTAACGAAGATTTTCTAAGTGCCATGAAAATGACAGCTACGTAATATTTGAATGTTTCTAATAACAGTGTTTCATTCTAACGTAGATTTTCTAAGTGCCATGAAAATGACAGCTACGTAATATTTGAATGTTTCTAATAACAGTGTTTCATTCTAACGTAGATTTTCTAAGTGCCATGAAAATGACAGCTACGTAATATTTGAATGTTTCTAATAACAGTGTTTCATTCTAACGTAGATTTTCTAAGTGCCATGAAAATGACAGCTACGTAATATTTGAATGTTTCTAATAACAGTGTTTCATTCTAACGTAGATTTTCTAAGTGCCATGAAAATGACAGCTACGTAATATTTGAATGTTTCTAATAACAGTGTTTCATAACGTAATATTTGAATGTTTCTAATAACAGTGTTTCATTCTAACGTAGATTTTCTAAGTGCCATGGAAATGACAGCTACGTAATATTTGAATGTTTCTAATAACAGTGTTTCATTCTAACGTAGATTTTCTAAGTGCCATGAAAATGACAGCTACGTAATATTTGAATGTTTCTAATACAATGTAACAGTGTTTCATTCTAACTTAGATTTTCTAAGTGCCATGAAAATGACAGCTACGTAATATTTGAATGTTTCTAATAACAGTGTTTCATTCTAACGTAGATTTTCTAAGTGCCATGAAAATGACAGCTACGTAATATTTGACTGTTTCTAATAACAGTGTTTCATTCTAACGTAGATTTTCTAAGTGCCATGAAAATGACAGCTACGTAATATTTGAATGTTTCTAATAACAGTGTTTCATTCTAACGTAGATTTTCTAAGTGCCATGAAAATGACAGCTACGTAATATTTGACTGTTCTATAAACAGTTTTTTTCTTGTGTAGATTTTTCTTAATGTCATGACAATTATAGTTACATTTTTTTGTCATCTGCGTGGCTAATTGTGTTCAAATTATCTAATATTATTTTTTTGATGAAAAAAACTCTTAGAACCATTGAATTTATTTCAGAATTAACGTATAATGTAAACTAAACGGACATTATAAATATATTTGAGAATAGTTTGAGGTAAAAGGTTTTGTAGAAAATCTGGGGCGTTTCCATTGATTATTTTATGAAGGAGACATAAACGTCTTGTTCGTCTGCGATCGGATAATGTCAACCACGAAGTTTCATTGTATAAGCAGTGTCTGGGGGTGTATATCGTTGTACCAGTGACTATGCGAGAGGCCTTCAACTGAATGACCTCTAATTTGTGGGAACTTAGATCAGTGCAGTCATCCCAGAGTTCACAAGCATATTCTAAAATGGGGCGAATGAAGCATGTATACAATTTGTTAAGAGATGTTTGAGAAAGTATATATTTTACTTTTCTAAGTTGACTTAATCTGAAACCTACTTGTTTGATGGGATGATTTATGTGACGATCCCATTTTAAATTAGATTGAAAATATATTCCTAGATGCTTATGAGTTTCGGATTTCACAAGGAATGTGTTACTGAAATGAATATTTGTAGGAAATGAAATGGATCTGTTGCTGAAAATCATTAAATCAGTTTTAGAAGGATTAAATGTTATAAGCCATGTGGATGACCATTTATATATACTTTCCAAATCAGTATTAACATTTGACTCTATTTCATTAAAGGATTGGGACGACGATATTAGAGTAGTATCATCAGCAAATAATCTTGTTTCACTAAGGAGTTTTTCGTATATATCATTTATATAGATTATAAATAGCAGGGGCCCTAGTACCGAACCCTGAGGAACCCCTGCATTTGGAAATGAGAATTGCGATTTACAATTCTCTAATAAGACTTGCTGATTGCGATTGGAAATATAACTATGAATCAATTGTAAAAGTTTATTTTGGATCCCATAATTTGATAATTTGTGAATGAGACCATTATGAGAGACCTTATCAAAAGCTTTAGAAATATCGAAAAATATTACTGCTGTATGTTCTTTCTTTTCTAAAGCTTTATATAATACATTTTGTATTTCTAGTAATTGGTGTGTGGTAGAATATCCTGGTAAAAATCCTGCTTGATATCGATATATAAGATTATTTCGTTGCAAAAAATTTAAAATATGCTGGTATACAAGCCTTTCAAATATCTTTGAAATACTGTTAAGTAATGACACTGGTCTATAATTGGTAACGTCATGTTTTGGTCCTTTCGTATGTAATGGCACTACATATGAACATTTCCAGTGACTAGGGAAAACACCTTGTTGGAGAATTAAGCTAAACAGATGGAATAAAGGGACGCAAATTGCATCGCAAGTTGCCTTTAATATTCGGTTATTAACTTTACCTGGACCATTAGATTTAGAGACATTTAATTTCCTTAGGATTAATTCAATAGAAGTGGGCGAAATACTTACATCACTACACACGTTATTGCATCGTGAAGTAAATTCCGGAAGAGTAGTCATGTCATTAATAGTCGAAATCGATGCAAAGACATTTAACATTTAACATTTGAGCTTTGTCTACTGATTCAGTCACATACTCTCCAGTTGGACTTTCTAGGTATGAGATGCTAGTTTTTTGGTTTGGTTTAATGAAATGTTTAAGATATTCCAGTATTGTCTTTGAGAAATATCCTGCAGAGAATCAATCTTACGATTTATATTATTATAGTATTCTTGTTTGGCATAGCGTTTCATATTATTAACCTTATTTCGAGCCTTTTTAAAAGCCATGAAATGATTTGGATTTTGAGATTTTTGAAATTTATGACGTAATCGATCCCTAATTTTGATATGATTTTTAATGTCACGCTTAAACCAAGGTTTCTCATTGTTTCGTATAGTAATAATTTTAGATGGTATGTATGTATCTATCAATTCTGTAATCTTATCTTCAAATTTGTTAGCATTAAATTCTATTGATTCATTGACATTAAAAAACAGATCCCAATTTATGACTTTTATTTCTTCATTCAAACGTAGGAAATTCGCTCTTTTATAGAGATATATCTCTCGGGTATGATTTATTGAATTGTATATATTGACATCGAAGTATGCAGCTGTCATATAATGATCAGAGATATCTGTAGGTGTAGGTGTAAAAGTGTACAATGTCCGCCAGTGGGAAATGTTCGGCGGACATTTTGCACTAGTGAAACATGTCCAATGGACATTTTTAACTAGTGATTAATGTCCATAACTAAATAAAGGACAGTTCTATCTAGTCTATTATGTCCAACCCGGACATAAATACCCCCGGACATTATTTTCGCTTACATAGGAAAGGTATCAGATACTATATAATTGATATTATCTGATATTAATATTGGGTCTATAAGAGTGCTTGTTGTATCAGTAATTCTTGTTGGGGTTTTTATAATATTTACGAGATTATTACTAGAGCAAATATTGTGGATATTTAGGTTGAAGAAATCAGAGTTAAGGTCACCAACTAGGACAAGGTTATTTGAAAGATCAAGTGCAGATTCTATTGAGTTGTTTAATTGTTGCCAGTAATCAATTGGTGATTCGTTTGATCTATATGTAGTACAAAGGTTTATAATATATGATTTTAACTTGATTTTTAACCATAAAATATCAGCATTAAATTCCAGTTCTTACAGGCGATCAGTAATGATATCATTACGTACATATATAACGACGCCACCACCATAACTGTTTCGATCTTTCCTATAAATAATGAAATTTTCAAGTATATCTAACTCACAATTTTCAACTGTTTCACTCAAATGATTAAAGGGCTTATTGCTGCTAGTCCTATTCTCGCATCCTATGATCCTTCACTACCTACCTATGTCTCTACTGATGCTTCAAACTACGGTTTGGGTGCTGTACTTACACAGATGCATCCTGAACATGGTGAACGTACTGTTGCTTTTGCTTCAAGAACTCTTTCTGATTGTGAACGTCGTTACTCTACAATTGAGAAAGAAGCCCTTGCTTGTGTTTGGGGAATTGAAAAGTGGCGTTTGTTCTTATGGGGACGGCATTTTACATTGAGGACAGACCATCAACCCCCGAAGACCATTTTTACGTCTAAAGGTCTTAGTTGTTCAAGTATGAGAATTTCAAGATGGGCTGCCCGACTAATGGTGTACATTTTTTCTGTAGAATACAGAAAAGGTTCTGACAACTTCATTGCAGACTTTATGTCTCGCATACCTTTACCTACTACTGATATAAAAGAAGAACAATATGATTCAGAAATGGTTTCTATGGTAGATAGTCAACTACATGCTATCTCCATTGATGAACTTCGTTCTTTTAGTGCAGAGTCAACCTTACTTACTCGTGTACGACAACTTATTACAGATGGTTGGCCCACCAATAAAAAGAAACTCGATTCTGAATTGCTTCCTTTCTTCAATATTCGTGATGAACTTGCTGTTCAAGATACTTTAATATTTAGGAAGAATCATATCGCTGTTCCTACATCCTTGCAACCCCAGTTGATTGAACTAGCTCATGAGACTCATCAAGGAATTGTGAGAACGAAACAACGTTTACGTCTACTTTATTGGTGGCCTAAAATGGATACTTCTGTTGAACTTGCTATTCAATCACGTGTTACTGCTTCACCGCGTTCTGCCCCATTACAACCTATTCCATATCCTACATGACCTTGGGATCGTGTTTCTATCGATATAGTAGGACCTTTTCAAAGTGCTCCTGTTCAAAATCGTTATGCGGTTACCTTAATTGACCATTATTCAAAATGGCCGGAAGTTAGTTTTATGCCTACAACTACCTCTGAAAATGTTATTGAATTCCTAGAAACCATTTTCTCGAGAGAAGGTTATCCCAATAAATTACTGAGTGATAATGGTGTTCAATTTGTATCCAGGGAATTCGAAGAATATTTAAAACAACGAAACACTAGAACCGTGATAACGGTACTGAGCAGTGCGCAATTTAAACATCCTTGAACGGTTGCATTTTAGTCCTGCATATTAATTAGGTCATATGACAGAGCTGTTTATAGTTAAAAATCTCAATTTTCAATTGGCTATTAAACCGGAAGTAAACATCGGAATACACGAAGTAAAACATCATTTGATATCGAGGGCAATAGCTTTGGTTCAGATCAAAAGGTCATCAAACGTCAAGGTCACGAGTTTTGAGCTTTGAAAGTGTTTGCTATTGCTGAATTTCTTTAACCGGAAATAGACAAAACTTTTAATCGAAATTAGGAAATCGGCTGTCACCATTTTGTTAGTAATATATTGAAGATGCCATAGACATCAACATTATGTACATCGGATGATATCCTGATCACTTATATCGATTTAAAGAAAAGTTGGTCATTTCAAGATGGTGGTCTACTAGTTACTTCCGGATCAAATTTTATCCTTTTTTTTCTATGAATGTTATGTCATTTTATATCTTCAAAAGAATGTGTCCACTCTCTTTAAAAATCCACAATTTAGGAACCACGTGTTTTTTCGCGCCAAAAATTCCACGCAGTTACTTTAAAACAATGAACAAAATTTCCAAATTAAAAAAAAAGCAAAATGATTAAAATATCTACTATTATATATCAAGAGGAGATAAAGCATGATAAGAAAAGACGATTTTTTGTGACGTACGTGAATTAGGTTCAAACTGACAATTTTCATTTGGCTATAAAACAAGAAGTAAATATTGGACAACAAAAATGAATTCACCATTGGATAGATCTCATTTTGGGCTGTTGTTCGGATCATAAGGTCAACAAATGGCAAGGTCACAAGTTATGAGCTTTAAAAGTGTTCCAATAATTGCTGAATATCCGGAAATAGACATACACCATAATCGAAATTAGCAATTCAGCTGCCCTCATTTTGTTGGCAATAGATTGAAAATGCCATAAACATCATGGTGGCCAACGTGTTACTTCCGGTTACGATTTTGTCATATTTTTTTCTTTGTTAGTCATGTTCTTTCATATCTTAAGAAGAAATGGTTACCTATCTTATGAAATCCGTAATTCAGATAACACGTGTTTTTTTCCCGCCAAAAAACCACGCAAATTACTATAGAACAAAGAACAAAATTCCAAATAGCAATTTTGATCAAAATATCTAGTGTTATAAATCACTGGAAAGAGGAGATAAAGCCAAATAAGAAAAGTAGATATTTTGTGTCGTGACGTCACGTGACAGAACTGTTCAAAGTTCAAACTAACAATTTTTAAATGGCTATAAAACCGGAAGTAAATATTGGACAACAAAAATGAATACACCGTTGTGTAGATCTCATCATGGGCCACAACTTTTGTTCAGGTCATAAGGTCACTCAAATCCAAGGTAACGTGTAATGAGCTTTGAAAATTTTTGTCATTTCTGAATATCTTTTACCGGAAATAGGCAAACATCACAATCGAAATTAGCAAATTGGCTGTCATAATTTTGTTGGCCATAGATTGAAAATGCCCTAGACATCAATATTATACAAATTGGATGATACCCTGTTCACTTCTCTCGATTTAAAGAAAACATGTTCATTTCAAGATGGTGGCCAGCGTGTTACTTCCGTTTTTTTTTTTTTTCATATTTTTTTTCTTTGTTAGTCATGTTCTTCCATATCTTAAGAAGAAATTGTAACTTATCTTATGAAATCCGTAATTAAGATATCCCGCCAAAAAAAAACACGCAGAGTTACTATAGAACACAGAACAAAATTCGAAAAAGCAATTTTGATCGAAATGTCTAGTGTTATACATTTTTGGAAACAGGAGATAAAGCGTGATAATAATAAAAGATAATTTGTGACGTACATGAATTAGGTCACGTGACAGAGCTGTTTAAAGTCAAAACTCGACATTTTCAAATGGCTATAAAACCGGAAGTAGACATCGGACAGCAAAAATGAATACATCAGTTGATAGATCTCATCAAAGGCAATGACCTTTGTTCAGGTCACAAGGTCACTACAGGTCAAGGTCACAAGATATGAGCCTTAAAAGTTTTGACTATTACTGAAAATTGTTTACCGGAAATAAAAAAAAAACTGAATCGAAATTCAAAAATCGGCTTCCCATGTTTTGTTAGCAATCGACTGTAGATTCCATACACATCATTTTTATTCAAATCGGATGATTCCCTGATTCTGAATTTCGATTTAAAGTAAACTCAGTCAGTTCAAGATGGCGGCCGATACGAAACAGCTGGGTCAGATTTTATCATTTTATATTTTGTGAATAATGATTACTAGCACATTGCAAAAAGATTTTTTAGAATATCTTCATTATTCCGGAAGTTGACATTTCAACTTTACAAGCGAATGACGTCAAAACCGGAAGTGATTTAATATTTTTGAAAAGATCATTTTGTTTCGTCATCAAAATGTCTATGCATATGTAAGTTTTCATATTGATCAAAATAAAATTGCAAAAGTTGAAAAAATTGTCAAAAAAGTGCTTCAAAAAGTCAGCGACAAAGTTCTAAAAATGCATGTTTTTAAACCCCCAAATTGAAGACAATCGGTTAATAAAATAAACAAAACAAATTCCATCAAAATCGGTTGAAAATCAGAGATGAAAATGATAAAAACATTAAATTGGGCTTATTGGCCATACGTCATTTCCTGTTGGACAAAAATGCATCATTTTATATTCACCTAATACCGTGCAGTTAGGCATAGTAAAAAATTATATGAGATAATGTGTGGTATGCTCCCTTCATACCGAATTGGCGTGACCAGAAGTAGACAAAAAAAAACATACACTAGAACCGTGAAGACGGTACCGAGCAGTGCGCAACCCACCCGATACATGGATGAAATGTCACATTTTCAACCAATGATAAGAGTTTTACATAATAATATAAAAGCGTACTCGTCAAATTACTCACTCTCTTTTGTGTGTCAGTAGAAAGTGCACTGCAAGATATGTTTGCAGGGATAATAAAATGGATGTAAAACTACAAGAAGTAGACAGAAAGATTAACTATGAAAACGTTAGCTTCTCGAACTCATCCGATATATTATCAAGATAAATACATATACCAAGCTTCATTCAAATCGGTCAAAAACTCTAGTCTCTATCGCGTGTACAAGAAATTGTTGACGGACGGACCGACGGACAGACAGGGTGACGGCAATATACGTCCATATTTTCATGTGGGTGTATAAAAAGGCAGATTAAATGAATTCAGAACTACAAGCAGTCAGACCAAATAAAAGAGGTTCAGAACTACAAGCAGTCATACCAAATAAAAGGGGCGCACAGCTATCAGTATACAGGCAGGGTTAACTAAAAGGGATGCGGGAATACCAGCAGACAGACAAACGAAACACGTACAGTTACAATGGAATTCGGCATATTACTTTCAAATTCTAAAACGCGGAATTATGATTCAAATACATAGTGTCATATAAATAATATGTAAATTAGGTCACTTGACATAATTTGTTTTTAAAGAATTTTGAAAAAAAAGCACTCACAGTAACAATGGAATTTATCAAGATAAATACACCAATACGCAAGCTTCATTCAAATCGAATAAAAACTATCTTTTATCATATACACAAACTAATTTTAATGTTTTCACTAAGTCAAGGGCAATAACTTTTAAACCGACTACTGGAATAGCGCCAGTTTCGAACTCATTCGTGATATTATCAAGATAAATACATATACCAGAGCTTCATTCAAATCGGATCAAAACTCCAGTCTCTATCGCGTGTCAAGAAATTGTTGACGAACGGACCGACGAACAATATACATCCATATTTTAATGTGGGCGTATAAAAAGGCAGATAAAATAGATTCAGAAATACCAGCAAACAAAAAGAGGTGCAGAACTACAAGCAGTCATACCAAATAAAAGGGGCGCACGGCTACCAGAATACAGGCAGGTTAACTAAAAGGGACGCGGGAACACCAGCAGACAGACAAACGAAACACGAAAAGTTACAATGGAATTTGGCAGAATATTTTCAAATTCTAAAACGCGGAATTACGATTCGAATACATAGTGTCATATATCATTGGAAAGCGTAGATATAGCATAATACGAATCAAAAATAATTTGTGTCGTATGTAAATTAGGTCATTCAAATCGAATAAAAACTCTAGCTTTTATCACATACACAAGTTAATTTTAACGTTTTCACTAAGTCAAAGGCAATAACTCATAAACCGACGACTGGAATAACTCCAATTAAGAAAGGATCCCAGTCTAATTAAAATCAGACCCTAATTTCGTATCCGAGATAGTATCACGATAATTATACATACCAAGCTTCATTCAAATCGGATAAAAACTCTAGTCGCTATTGCGTGTACAAGAAATTGTTGAAGGACGAACGGACCGACGGATGGACTGGGGTGACGGCAATATACGTCCATATTTTCATGTGGGTGTATATAAAGGCAGATAAAATGGAATCAGAAATACCAGCAGACAGACTAAATAAAAGAGGTGCAGAACTACAAGCAGTCATACCAAATAAAAGGGGCGCACAGCTATCAGAATACAAGCAGGTTAACTAAAAGGGACGCGGTAATACCAGCAGACAGAAAAACGAAACACGAACAGTTACAATGGAATTTGGCAGAATATTTTCAAATTTTAAAACGCGGAATTATGATTCAAATACATAGTGTCATATATCATTGGAAAGCGTAGATGTAGCATAATACGAATCACAAATAATTTGTGTCGTATGTAAATTAGGTCATTCAAATCGAATAAAAACTCTAGCTTTTATCTCATACACAAGTTAATTTTAACGTTTTCACTAAGTCAAAGGCAATAACTCATAAACCGACGACTGGAATAGCTCCAATTATGAAAGGATCCGAGATAGTATCGCGATAATTATACATACCAAGTTTCATTCAATTCGGATGAAAACTTAAACTTCTATCGCGTACACAAGTTAATTCTTACGTGTTTTTTTCTCTTAGTCAAGGGCAGTAACTCTTAAACCGACGACTGGAATCGCGCCATTTTCAAACTCATCCGAGATATTATCACGATAAATACATATACCAAGCTTCATTCAAATCGGATAAAAACTCTAGTCGCTATTGCGTGTACAAGAAATTGTTGAAGGACGAACGGACCGACGGATGGACTGGGGTGACGGCAATATACGTCCATATTTTCATGTGGGTGTATATAAAGGCAGATAAAATGGAATCAGAAATACCAGCAGACAGACTAAATAAAAGAGGTTCAGAACTACAAGCAGTCATACCAAATAAAAGGGGCGCACAGCTATCAGAATACAAGCAGGTTAACTAAGTGACGCGGGAATACCAGCAGACAGACAAACGATACACGAACAGTTACAATGGAATTTGGCAGAATATTTTCAAATTCTAGAACGCGGAATTATGATTCAAATACATTGTGTCATATATCATTGAATAGAGTAGATCAAGCATAGTAACACCGAAACAAAATTTATGACGTATGTAAATTAGGTCACGTGACAGAGCTGTTTAAAGTTAAAAAATGACATTTTTCTGACGGCCATAAAACCGGAAGAAGACATCGGACAGCAAAAATGAATACATCAGTTGATAGATCTCATCATGGGCAATGACTTTTGTTCAGGTCACAAGGTCACTCAAGGTCAAGGTCACAAGATATGAGCCTAAAAAGTTTTGACTATTTCCGAAAATTCTAAACCGGAAATAAAAAAAATTTTGAATCGAAATTCAAAAATCGGCTTCCCATGTTTTGTTAGCAATCGACTGTAGATTCCATAGACATCATTTTTATTCAAATCGAATGATTCCCTGATTCTGAATTTCGATTTAAAGAAAAATCAGTCATTTCAAGATGGCGACTGATATGAAATATCTGGGTCAGATTTTTTCATTTCATATTAAGTCAATGGTTATTTCTAGCACATCTCAAAAAGATTTTTTTGAATATCTTAATTATTCCGGAAGTTGAAATTTCAACTTTACAAGCGAATGACGTCAAAACCGGAAGTGATATACAAATTTTGAAAATACCATTTAGTTAGAAATCAAAATGTTTATACACCTGTAAGTTTTCAAATAGATCGAAATAAAACTGCAAAAGTTAAAAAAACGGTTAAAAAAGTGCTCCAAAAAGTCAGCAGAGAATGTCTTAAAGTGCATTTATGCTGAAAGCTATTATGTAGACATTAGAATAATGGAATAAACAAAAAAGATTCTATCAAAATCGGTTGAAAAACAGAGGTAAAAATTGTAAAAAACATCAAATGGTTTTTTCTCTCATATGTCATTTCCGGTTGGACAAAAAACCGCCATTTTACATTCACCCAACACCGAGCAGTTAGTGATTGTAGGAAAACATGCGAGATAATGTGTGGCATGCTCCCTTCATACCGAATTAGCGTGACCAGAAGTAGACAAAAAAAAAAAAAAAAAAGTCATTATGAAAACAAAGCAGTGCGTTCGCTAGAACGCACTGCAATTATGAAAACAAGGCAGTGCGTTCGCTAGAACGCACTGCAATAACTCATCTACGTACATCCAACTATCATCCACAGTGCAATGGTGCCTTAGAACGTTTTCATCGGTGTCTCAAAGATACAATTATTACTGCTAATCTTGAAAATCGATCATGGAAATCTACTGTTCGAAATTTTTTATTCATATACCGTGCTACACCTCATGCTACAACAGGAATATCGCCTTCAGAGCTTATTCACGGTCGTGAATTGAAAACATTACTACATGTATTTCAACCTAATAATTCATGTGAATTTAGTGATTCCAGCGTACGTGAACGTGTTCAAAAGAAGCAAAATGCTATGAAAGTTTATTCAGATGCTAAAAATGCTTGTAAAACTTCGGAGTTCGCTTCTGGTGATTTAGTTCGTATTCGTAAACCTGTGAAACCCTTAAAAGGAAATCCCGGTTATACACAACCGTTAAAAGTGCTCAGTAAAGTTAGTGAAAATACGTATAAATTAAGTGATGGTAAAATTTGGAATTCTGAACATTTATCTTCATGTCATGCAGTTTTACCACCAAATACAGAGACTGATAAATCTATTACTGACAATATTACAAATGCTCCACGTAGATCATCTACTCGTGCAAGTACAAAACCTAAGCATTTGCATGCCTAACATCGTTTTACAATATTCAATGTTTTTTTACAATATTCAATTTATAAGTGCTCAAGTTTTGCATTTCACGTTTTTGTTCACTTATGTTTATTTTGCTTACATGTACGTGCCTTTGCATTTTATTTTGCCTTACAGATTCTGTATCAATCTCAGAAAGTGGGGTATGTTATATATTATATCAGGTCCTTGTAGTCTGAAATTACCAATTATTACTTCAAGAGTTTCTTCCCTTTAATTATGTGACATTTCTGTAAGGTACTATTTCTTATGTATGAATACGAGTGCCACCATGTTGGAATAATAAATCTGATGTAATATTAATAATATGCTTGTTATCTACAAATGCCTGCCATAGTCACTTCTTACGATACAACATGTAGTTTTCGTGAATTTGAACGCGATTCTTGTCAGTGGAGTGGAGTGGAAATATACTAAAATATTAAAGGGTTATGTTCTTTAAGTCTCAGAACCTGAACATTTTTAGCTAATCTAATCCGAAATAATGTTCTTAACTCTACCTCAAAATTTAAGACTTCAAATCTCCGTGTATCCATAAATAGGCCTATCGGTGTTTGAAAGTAAAAACCCTAGACATTAACCCCGTGGATAATAAAACATCCCTTATGGTACATAGAAAAACATAGCTTGCCAGGCAAGGTAATATACGCCCACTGGTTCAGACTTTAAACAAATATATTTGACAGTTACAAGAAAAGTGATTAAGAACAATCACATCAAGTTTCTTCAAAATCTGTCCAGTATTGTGCCTCCTATAGTATTTATAAGCTAAAAATCGAACGTGTTTTCAGGAACAAGGACATTAATTCATAGTAAATAAAAAATGTTGCTGATTTTCAACAGGGTTCATCCTAGAGTACTAATAAACATTATCAGTAAGTTTCCTCAAAATATGTTACGAATTGTGACCTGTATAGTGTTTACGAGCCAAAAATCGAACGCATTTTTTAAGCACAAAGGCAATAATTCATAGTGAATATTTTTCGATTTTGCTGATTTTCAATAGGGTTCATCTTTAGGCGGTAATAAACATTACCAGTAAGCTTCGTCAATATCCGTCAAGAATTGTGACCTGTAGATTGTTTACGAGCAATTGTCAAAATCCGTCAAGAATTGTGACCTGTAGAGTGTTTACGGGCAATTGTGGAACATAAAAACTAGGCCACAAAAACTTTTCCACACCTTACACGTTTAAAACCCCCGCACCTATGTAGGTTCGGAAAATCACAAGTTTTTGGGGCCTCATTCGAGACTATATTAAAAAAAAAAATTGCTTTTTTTGGTAATTTATTTTAATTCATTCTTGAGTTAAAACACTCACATCAAATCAAAAACCATTAAAATAATGCCTTCAACTGCGTACTAATTTCTAATATTTGAACCTGTTCTTAAGTACAAGGGCAATAAGTCGTAACAAAAAAAAAAATCAGATTATTCAAAATCAAATTAAAAAACAAGGGCAACAACTCTTGGATGATAATAAACAACTTCAGCAAGTTTTGTATAAATCTGTAAAGAACTGTGACTTGTAGAGTGTTTACGAGCTAAAATTGAACGCGTTTTGAAGAACAAGTGCATTATTTAATATTTTGCGATTTTCACGATTTTCAATAGGGTTCATCCTTGGGTGCTAATACACAACTTCAGCAAGTTTCGTCAAAATTTGTAAAGAACTATGACTTGTAGAGTGTTTCCGAGCTATTGTGGACGGACGGACGTGGGTGACGACAATATACGTCCCCCATTTCATGTGGGCGTATAAAAATGACAGAATTTAATACAGTGATGATCACAAGTAAATTCATGGCCCAAGCAAGGTTGCTTTCCTAAGGATTCCCACCATCCATAATAAAAAAATATAATAAAATAAAGTTAAAATATTACGTTTATTGTAAACAAAGTCAAGTTTGTGAAGTAGGCCTAAAAACTAGATATTTCTGGTAAAGAGCTAAAGGCATTGAAAAGAAAAATGGCTTTTATGAAAAAGACTTTTAATGATTCACTGCATAAAGCTAATGCAGAGTTGCAGGGGTCTAATAATTTGCAGAAACAAGAAGTTTTAAAGGATAATCTTCAAAGAAAATGGGCTGATTTGGCAGACTTACAAATGACTATTTCCAGCATGTCATCCGATGAAGGTATGGAAGAAAATTATGCCGAATATCAAGGAATTGAAGCCATGTATTTGGATTGTATTGTGGATTTGTCTAATTATTTAAAAAGGCCCACTCAAACTCCTGATCAACCAGTCAATAACAGAAACAACCCAAACGGCCATGTCAGTACTCAAGTGAAGTTACCGAAATTAGATCTTCCCAAGTTTGATGGTGATGTCTTATCCTGGCAACCATTTTATCAGTCTATTAAAGTATCCATTATTGACAATGATACCCTAGCAGATGTTCAGAAGCTTGAGTACCTTGTCAGATGTTTAAAAGGAAAAGCAGCAGAATGTTTCAAGGGTTTTTCAATAGTTACAGAAAATTATGCACCTGTATTGGAGACTTTAACAAACAGATTTGGTCAACCAAGAATAATACTTGAAGCTCATGTTCGAAGCTTGATACATCAACCAATACTGACGTCAGAAGAACATCCAGCTATGAGGAAGTTTTATGATAAAGTCATTGGTCACGTTCGTTCCATAAGCTCTATGGGCCCAGAATTCAACCAAGAATTATTAGCTCCTGTATTAGTTCCACTAGTTGTTGACAAGTTAACTAAGCCGTTAATTGAAAAGTGGGAGTTAGAAATCAAAGATAACACAGACAAGTTTCTACCAATGAAGAAATTGAGTTTGTTTTTAGAGGACACTTTACGTGCCAAGGAATCATCTGTGTCAACATCGTTTGATTCTAAGAATACTTCAAGTACAAATTCAAGCTCAAGGCATGATTTTCATAGACATCAACAAAAGTCCAGTGGTAATGGGGTTTCACAGAAAAGCTCTACGGCTGCAATGTTAAATACATCTACCAAAACGCAAGCTTTAACCTGCCCTATATGTAATAAATCCCATCAAATCCAAAACTGCGTTGAATTTCTGACATTTCCAGTCCGAGAATGACATCAACGTATATTGGATAAGCGTTTATGCTTTTTATGCCTTGACCCAGGTCACACTTCAAGTGAATGTCAGAGTGCTATGTGCAATCACTGCAATAGACGTCATAACATAAGTGCATCCCCTGTATCCTCTCAAATTACAGCTAATTCCAGTTGTACATCAGAACCGTCTGGGCAAATTGTTCTTCAAACTGCCCCAGCTATCCTGTATGGTTCGAATGGTAAATCAAAAGTCGTACGATGTTTCTTTGATCAGGGTTCTCAAAGATCTTTCATCAAACAGGATATAGTGGATGAATTAGGACTGACAGGCGGGAATGTTAAAGTGACCGTCACTGGATTTGAAGGTAGATCTGGAAGAATCTCCTCCCGACAGAAAGTTAACATATTATTGTCAAGTTTAACTCAAGTTAATGTTAAGTTCCCCATTGAAGTTTTGACAACGAACATTATTTGTCAACCAACTGAAGAGGTCAAAGTTCAACCATCACAATGGAGTCATCTTAAAGATATCAAGTTTGTTGATGATTTCCCGTGACCTGAACAAGAAATTGATGTGTTGATCGGGTTAGATTATTATTATGGGTTTGTTACGTCAGATGTAGTAAAAGGTGACCCATTTCAACCAGTAGCAATTCGCTCAGTTTTGGATGGTTATTTTGCGGTCATGCATCCAACCAAACCAACACACAGAGTTCACCACTCATGTCAAGTTTATCAAGAAGCTATTGAAAAGTATTTAGTAGAAGAGTTCTCTGAAGAAGTTCCAAGTGAAGAGATGGTACCACATGATGATCGTCCAGTATTTTATTTGCCCCATCATGCTGTCATCAGAGACGATAAAAGTACTTCCAAAGTAAGAATAGTATTTGATGGATCGTCTACTGATGAATTTGGTACATCTTTGAATAGCTGTATTCATGCCGGTCCATCTTTGCAACAAGATTTAGTTGGTATCTTGTTAAAGTTTAGAAAGAATCAGACAGCGTTAGTCGGTGATATTCAAAAGATGTTTTTACAAGTCAAGCTAAATGAGAAGGATAAGGATGCTCATCGATCTATATGGAGAGGTCTTGCTACTTATTCCCCACCAAAAGTTTATCGTATGACAAGATTGACATTTGGAATTATTTCAAGTCCGTTTCTTGCCATTGGTGTAACTCAAGAGTATGCCAAATCTTACCAAGAACAGTTCCCTGCTGCATCTAAAGAAATTTTACAAAACACCTATGTTGACGACATTGCAACTGGAACAGATATACCAGAAGATACCTTAATATTGCAGCTTGAATTAAAGGAACTTATGGATATTGGTGGATTCAACCTAACTAAGTGGGTAAGCAATAGTGCATATGTAATGAATAATATTCCACTTAACGACAGAGCTCCTGATGGCCAGATATGCTTTGAAAATGACACCAACGATATTGGTTATTCCATGAAGACTCTTGGTTTGAGATGGAACCCACAAACAGATACTTTGAATTTCAAAATAAAGGTACCAGATGATGTTATTGATGCAAAATTAACCAAAAGAAAAGTCTTATCTCAAGCAGCTCAAGTATATGACCCTCTTGGTCTTATTGCACCGTTCACCGTAAGATCTAAGATCTTGTTTCAGTCTTTATGGTCTAAAGGTTTGGAGTGGGATGACGTTCTTCCTGGTGACATCTCAGAATTATGGATTCAATGGTTTGAAGAACTTCCCACACTGGAATGTCTGCAGATTCCAAAAAACAAGTGGTTGCCTAGCAATATACGCCCACTTACACTACATAAATTGTCAATATATCAAGGAAATGTTACTATCTTAATTTTTGTTGGATGGTGTTCAGATTTGAATTCATCCAATATCTTGTTAATATAAAGCATCTAATTTCATAACTAATAAAACTCCGTAAATATTTGTTGAATCGATCCGGAATACAAACTTGTCCAAGATTTTATGGATATGATCCTACACACAAAAGTTTATTAAATTCCTACCACAACTGTGGTCTCTATCATGTTCACAAGTCATTTTTAACACATTTTAGGTGTAAAACTCCGTAAATATTTGTTGAATCGATCCGGAATTCGAACTTGTCCAAGATCTTATGGATATAATCCTACACACAAAATTTTATTCAAATCAAACCAAAACTGTGGTCTCTATTGCGTTCACAAGCCCTTTTCAACACATTTTGGGTGTTAAACTCCGTGAATTTTTGTTGAAGCGAACCCAAATTCGAACTTGTCCAAGATCTTATGAATATAATCCTACATACAAAATTGTATTCAAATCCAACCGAAACTGTGGTCTCTATCGCGTTCACAAGCCATTTTTAACATATTTTGGGTGTAAAACTCTGCGAATTTTAGTCAAATCAAACCCAAATTCGAACTTGTCCAAGATCTCATGAATATAATCCTACACATAAAATTGTATTCAAATTCAAGCAAAACTGTGATCTCTATTGCGTTCACAAGCCATTTTTAAAACATTTTGGGTGTAAAACTCCGTGAATTTTTGTCGAATCAAACCCAAATTCGAACTTGTCTGAGATCTTATGAATATAATCCTACATACAAAATTTCATTCAAATCCAACCGAAACTGTGGTCTCTATCGCGTTCACAAGCCATTTTTAACATATTTTGGGTGTAAAACTCTGCGAATTTTAGTCAAATCAAACCCAAATTCGAACTTGTCCAAGATCTCATGAATATAATCCTACACATAAAATTGTATTCAAATTCAAGCAAAACTGTGATCTCTATTGCGTTCACAAGCCATTTTTAAAACATTTTGGGTGTAAAACTCCGTGAATTTTTGTCGAATCAAACCCAAATTCGAACTTGTCTGAGATCTTATGAATATAATCCTACATACAAAATTTCATTCAAATCCAACCAAAACTGTGGTCTCTATTGCGTTCACAAGTCAATTGTGGACAGACGGACCGACGGACGGACGGACGGACAGGGGCGACGGCAATATACGACCACATTTCAATGTGGGCGTATAAAAATATACAGACTTGCCACTGAGTAGCTATAATAGGATTGAGTTGCATGGATTTGGAGACGCCTCAGAGCAAGCATATTCCGCAGCAATTTATATAAGGGTCACACCAGCAGAGGGTGACAAATCTTTACTTATGTCGAAGTCCAGAGTAGCTCCAGTAAAACGGATCACACTTCCTCGTTTGGAGTTAATGGCTGCCCTGATTACAGCGCGGTTAATGAAGTACGTCCAGTCCCTGATTGGTATTGAAGTTCACAAGGTTATGTGTTGGACAGACAATTCCTCTACTCTTCACTGGATAAGAGGTTTAGCATCGCACTGGAAGCCCTTTGTTTCAAATCGGGTTCAAGAAATCCAGTCCTCATATGAACCAACTATCTGGAGGTATTGTCCGAGTGCAAGTAATCCGAGTGATTTGGTAACAAGAGGAGTCTCGGCTGAAAATCTAATAAGTAATCATTTCTGGTGGCATGGACCTCAATGGTTGCAGCTGACTGAGGATAATTGGCCTCAAGATATACGTTCAGCATCACTCGACGATAAGATTGAAGTCGAAAGTCAAATAAATAGTCGCCCTCTTACTTATATAAGTGCGGATCCAGAAGATGCAGAAGCCTTAACACCAGCTCATATGATTTTAGGGCGACCTCTGCAAGCATTCTCATTTTCAGCTAATGCAACGATGCAATCTTCGTCCAAAGAAGTAACAAATAGATGGAGATATCGTCAAAAGCTAGTGAATAATTTTTGGAATAGGTGGAGTTCAGAATATCTGTAATCTCTAATTAGTGTTAAAAAAATGGTTTTCCGCGGACAAGGAAATCCATAAAGGTGATTTAGTGTTAATTAGTGGTGATCGCATTCCTCGTGGTCAGTGGCTACGCGGTCGAGTTGTAGAAATTCATAAAGGAAGGGATAACCTTGTAAGATCAGTAACTTTAAAAACTACCAGCGGAACTATTCTTCGAGGACAAGTCCAACGGTTACATTTTCTAGAAGTTGATCCGTGAAGTATAGAAGATACATAGATTACCTATGTATCTGGGGGGGGGGGGGGGATGTTATAGACTAGATTTAACTATTCTTCGAGGACAAGTCCAACGGTTACATTTTCTAGAAGTTGATCCGCGAAGTATAGAAGATACATAGATTACCTATGTATCTGGGGGGGGGGGGATGTTATAGACTAGATTTAAAGACTATGTTCTGAAGTAGACGAGTTACGTCCCTTTAGTTTAATCTTCGTGAAGAAGTTAATTTTAGTTTTTATTATGAAAAGTTTGAAGTAAATATTACATTAAAAAAAATAGTTTTGTGTTTAAATCATGAACATACAAGATTGATTTGCAAAAGAACAACTTATTCTGAACAACAAAGAAATTCTACCTATTACTCTGACCTATTGACCAGCCAATCGCGTCTTTATCTGCGACACATACGGAGCTAGGCAAGATGCGAAGTTTCGTATGGCGTATGACTGTCCGTGTTGTCATACCCCAATCATTACCCTTCTATATAATTTTGTCCTTCCTACAAATATCTTTCTTCCCAGAATACGACAAAATGATCTAGACCTATATTCTATTACCTTCACAATGGTCATTCCCATGAGTTGACTTTGGTAGACTTTTTTTTTCCTGGATGATAATATCCTACCCAATAATATAAAAAGATAAATAAATTATTTTGCTATTTTCTTGAGGTTAATAAATGACCAGATTAAATGCGATTTCGAGATTTGTGTTGCGGTTGGTGCTTGGTATTTATTATTTCTCTACGAACATTATTTTTTTCTTCCAACATCCTTTATGATTGAAATAGTGTGGGCGGTCAATCAAATAGCATTTATTTAAGTTGACATTGATATATTTTTATTAAGTTTATTTTTACAATAGCTGATGCAAATGTTGAATTTTACGATTTGTATAGTATTTAAAAGACTTTGTGACGTAATTCATTAACCTTTCGAAGTATTATCATTGAGCAGCATTGGCGGGTGTGGCGCCAAGCAAGGTATATTCTCTTCTATAGACACCTGATATCACTTTTCATTTTGATATATTAACTCAGTTATTGATATATTTCCTGCTACCAATGTTTTGCCAATGAGTGAACATGGATTTTGAGATTTGTTTTACAATTGGAATTGTTCGTGCTTGGGTCTGGTTGCTTCCCTTTTAGTGTAAAGTTACACTTTTCGGTTTAATAGTGTAAGTAATGTCACTTGAGAGGGCTGGTTTAAAATGCAATTTTCAAATGGCTACAAAAACCGGAAGAAAAAATAGGACAACAAACATGAATACATAATATAACGGATCCCATTCAAAGCTACTTCTCTTATTTAGGTCACTCCATTACCAAAGAATATGAACTAAGGCAGGGTCTTGAATGAAAACGTAGGTTAATGATAGTAAAGGTATTCACGACATATAGTCCAGGACAATTAGACGAGGTTGAAGACGATTATAGGCTATTCGAAACGAGTAGCGGTAATCAGACATGTCGAGCAAGGATTGATGTTGCGGGATCGAGTAGGTGTAGTGTGATCCTTCAGATTAATCAGGTCTTGGTCAAGTAAGAATTTGACGTATTCTCGATATTTTACCTGTTTATAGTTTTTAGTTTGCTATAAACCATATCGTCGATAAAGGTCTGATTTTTTTGAGTAGGCAACTATCATTTTCTACTTTTAAACATGGGAAAATATTGAGTCCTACAGGTCTTGCTGTATTCATTGTCTCAATCCAGTAGGCTTCCCTAGATTGTCGGAATTTGGTCTCATCTTCCGGTAAATCAATTTCTATGCGTTCAATTGGGTTTCGGTGGAGGGAGGGTTTGAATCTCCCAAATGTACAGGCCTAGGATGGAACAAATACTTTATTGAGAAAATGGGATTAAGGGTCTGGATTCAAGCTTTTCTTCTGTTGTGATCTGAAAGTAGAAAAAATAAGAACTCTATAGTATAGTATCTGCTAATTAATGATTGGTTTTAGTTTGCTCTGAACCAGATTGTCGTTAAAGTTCTGATTTTTTGAGTAGGCAACTATCATTTTCTGCTTATAAAGATGGGGAAATTTCTCTTGAAGACTCTCCACTACTCATTGTAGTGGGTATGGACTATCTTGCTTGCTCGATTACTGGTTGTATTAAACGGGACAACAAAGGGTGCTATGCCTGCATAATGATGAATATTGAGTCCTATAGGTCTTGCTGTATTCAATGTCTCAATCCAGTAGGCTTCTCTAGATTGTCGGTATTTGGTGGTTTCATCTTCCGGTAAATCAATTTCTATACGTTCAATTGGGGTTAGGGTGAGATCGTTTATTGAATGGTCATCGAGGTTGAAATGATTGGAAACGGGCTTGTCTTTCTTTAATTTTATATCTGATTTATGAACATTGAAACGAGTGTGTAAATTATCCTTAGTTTCTCCTACGTATTGTTTGGGGCATTTCTTACATGAAATTAAATAAATTACATTTGAGCTTTCACATGATAAATGCTCCTGGATCGGATACCTTTTATTAGTAAAGCTACTCATAAAATAATGTGTTTCAGATACAAAGGGACATGCTTTACATCTACTTGACAAACATGGAACACTCCTTAAACCTGGAGGAGTCTGGTCTTCGCTGCTATCTGCGCTAAAGTAGAGTTTTTATTATGTTTCGTAAAAATCGTTTTGAGTATCCACGCTCTTTCAGTTTTGAGAAAACAATCGTACAGGCTTGGTTGAAATCAGAGGATCTTGTGCAAATTCGATGAAATCGTAAAACTTGTGATTTAATTACAATGTATACCGGAAAAGGTATGTTTTGGGTGAAATGAGCTTTTGTGCAGGAGTTGATGAGTATCAGTTTCTTTAAAATATACCTTAATATCCAGTTTATTCGTCTCTGCTATGGAATCTCCTTTGAAAACAGTTGTATCGAGAAAATTACGATTTTGTGATTGACGTTGGCGGTTAGTTTGATAGACGGATGTTGGTTGTTGAGAATTTCAAACAATTCCCCAAACTGCTTGATAGAATAAATCCAAACCAAAACGATGTCATCTAAAAAGCGTCCATAAAAAAGCGGGTCAAAGGATCAAAGGGGTAATACTTCACGTTCCCACTCTGCGATGAACAAATTTGCGTATGAAGAGGCGAATCGTTTACCCGTCGCTGTTCCTGAAGCTTGTAGATATGCTTTACCATTAAAAGTGAAATCGTTGCGACTGAGACAAATCCCTTAAGGCTCAAATACATCGACTTTACCACTAGTAGTAGTGATAAGGAAGTTATTGGCGACTGAAAGAATCTGGCTGACACAAACCTGTCGCCAATTGAAGTCGATGTACGCAGTATTACCACTGAAAGTAAACAGATTATTGCTGGTTCCAGCGAGTTGCACATGTTATACTATTTAGTCCCAGATACTCGATGTGCGCGCTGCAATCTAATTAAAATTAGATTACATTTCGTTTCGGTCGACTCAGTGTAATCTTAAAAGGTTTATAAGGCAACCGTCTTCTGATCATGATATAAGCTATAAAATGAGCTATTTATAGCACGTGCCACCCTTTCGCCAATCAGAACGTTTATATTTGTAAATTTTGAATTACGTCATGATTTGGACTGCCGTGTTGTTTTACATTCTGTTTCGTCTTCCCACAATGCATAAACCCGCGATCTTGAAGGTAGTTTTTGATTGGCTGAAATTTTCGTCACCAGAAGACGCTCGCCTTATATAAGTGGTTAGATTACATGGAGTCGACGCTCAAAAAATAACCGAAACGAAATGTAATCTAATTTTAATTAGATTGTGCTCGCTGTTGCAGTGCCTCGTCTAAGGAATTGTTACTGGGCGGCAGTTAGTTGAGGAGGCGAAGTTGAAAACTAGATCGCCGGAAATGCAATCAGTGAAACAGACATCAAATAGTCTCTATGAAATGCGGCGATATTTGATATTTATTGGAAACTGAACATGGCGATAAAAACATCAGAAGAATTATTCCAAAACATTTATTCATAACAACCAGAACATCATCATCGCCGTCATCACAAACCTTAAATGTTCAGCTTAGAAATTATGTTCTAACGAAAAGAACTGCCTCACAAATTATCTGCCTGTATATTGCGGTTGCCCCTGTCGGTCCGTCCGTTCACATTTACCTCGTGCTCACTCTGCAGGTTACAATTCTTCATGGATCCTCTTGATATTTTGTGTGTGTGTCAATATCATTATGAAGATGTGCACTATTGAATTTGGTGATGATTCGATGATTTCTTCCGAGAAATCGCGTAAAACTCTTATATCGCGTTCGTTTTTTTGCTCGTGCTCACTCTACAGGCTACAATTCTTCATGGATCCTTTTGATATTTGGTATGTGTGTCAATATTATTATGAAGATGTGCACTATTGAATTTGGTGATGATTCGATGATTTTCTTCAGAGATATCCCATAAAACTCTGATATCGCGTTCGTTTTTTCGCTCGTGCTCACACTACAGGCTACAATTCTTCATGGATCCTTTTGCTATTTGGTATGTGTGTCAATATTATTATGAAGATGTGCACTATTGAATTTGGTGATGATTCGATTATTTTCGTCTGAGATATCACGTAATACTCTGTAATTGTGTTCATAAAACTCTGATATCGCTAGCGTTTTCTACAATTCTCCATTCATTTGATCTTTTGTATGTGTGTCAATATCATTATGAAGATGTGCACTATTGAATTTGGTGATGATTCGATTATTTTCGTCTGAGATATCACGTAATACTCTGTAATTGTGTTCATAAAACTCTGATATCGCTAGCGTTTTCTACAATTCTCCATTCATTTGATCTTTTGTATGTGTGTCAATATCATTATGAAGATGTGCACTAGTGAATTTAGTGATGATTTTTATCGCATACAACTCTGATATCGCGTTTGTTTTGGAGTGTACATTTACCTCATTATCAAGCTGCTGGTGAGACTTGCCGCAAGCCTATGTTACATTAAAGAATTTCGATTGCTAGCGATATTTCAACAATATAGGACTGCCGACCGGGAATGAGTTTTGTGTTCACTGGGCGGCAGAATACCGCCACTGGGCGGTAGCGCTGCCGCCTAGTCACAGTGTTAGTCGAGGCACTGCGCTGTTGCCGGAATGAGCAAAGGCTATTGAAAAAGTCACATGACTTTAAGTACCGCCTGTTATCTGTCAGTGGCTGTCGAGACACTGGTCGATGTGCGCTCGCTTAGAACTGAACAGATGCAAGATGGGGACAGTAGTCTTATTAAGCGCATTATACGGTTAATTTACTATACATTTCCTATAGAGGCAAATCATCTTATGCTCATTTTATGTGTGACCATAAAATTAGCATAATAGGTGTATAAATCTCATAAAACAGACGATATATAACTGTAAAACCGACGTTGTTTTCTCGTTGTAGTTATAAAAATGTTAATAAAGGTGTATAAATCTCGTTAAAAACTGTATGTGGTTTGAGTGAATTTCGATTCCAAAATATTTAAAAATGATTGATGTTTATTGATAATAAAAGTGTTTAAATCTCGTAAAACTGAATATGACCATAGTTAGTTAATCGATGGTTTATAAGTCTATTGTTCTTATTCGGTATTAATTTAGGAATAATATTTCCGTATTGCATAGGGTTTGAGTGAATTATATGTAACTCATATGCAAGGTGTATAAATCTCGTTGACTGTTTCTGTGGATGTATATGGTTTGAACGAATTAAACTTAATACACACACTGAACTCTATTTATATAAAAGTATAATCAAAATAATCAGCGAGTTGAAATATTAAGAGTTTAATTGGATTGATACATACATTTATTTAGAAGTACACATTAAAATGAACATATATACATTATTAGAAGGAGAACTAATATCTTAATCTATCAGGTTGGCGTCGTGTCCTATTCGATCTTCATGGTGCTCCTCGGTATTCTTCGGTGTTGAGGTGAAGCTTCAAAAAGATGATATGTATTATCCTTTATGATAGGTGTTCATTAATTTTAATGAAATATCTTTCCAGGAGAACTAATATAACTGATAACACGCATAGGGAATAGGGATAGATGTTGAAATAGAATAGGATGAAAATGTCTGAAATACAAATATGTAGAATAGGACAAATAAAATATTAACAATACTAATCATCTTTCCCTCTACAATAAATTTCCAACTCTTCAGACTGATCGTTCTGTATAATATCTATATTATCGGTAAAGTTCGCAACATAAGAGTTTCGAGATCTGCACATTTGTGTAATAAGTCTTCTAGAGATAAATATTAAGAAGATGATAACTAATGTCGATACAGTTCCAATAACCCAATACATTTCCACACTAACTTTACCGTTTATATTTTTCATGTCAGATATCACAGTTGTAGGAGCAGCTGTAGTGGATGATATAGATGTATATGATGATAATGATGTTAAAGTTGTTGACGGTGAAATGAAAGATGTTGACATTGATAATATGGAAATCTAAAAAAGATATAATGAATCAACCGATTAGTTTTCGGTGGAGGGAGGGTTTGAATCTCCCAAATGTACAGGCCTAGGATGGAACAAATACTTTATTGAGAAAATGGGATTAAGGGTCTGGATTCAGGCTTTTCTTCTGTTGTGATCTGAAAGTAGAAAAAATAAGAACTCGCCCGTTGGGCGAGTAGTATAGTATCTGCTAATTAATAATTGGTTTTAGTTTGCTATGAACCAGATTGTCATTAAAGTTCTGATTTTTTGAGTAGGCAACTATCATTTTCTGCTTATAAACATGGGGAAATTTCTCTTGAAGACTCTTGTAGTGGGTATGAACTATCTTGCTTGCTCGATTACTGGTTGTATTAAACGGGACAACAAAGGGTGCTATGCCTGCAAAATGATGAATATTGAGTCCTATAGGTCTTGCTGTATTCAATGTCTCAATCCAGTAGGCTTCTCTGGATTGTCTGAATTTGGTGGTTTCATCTTCCGGTAAATCAATTTCTATACGTTCAATTGGGGTTAGGGTGAGATCGTTTATTGAATGGTCATCGAGGTTGAAATGATTAGAAACGGGCTTGTCTTTCTTTAATTTTATATCTGATCTATGGGCATTGAATCGAGTGCGTAAATTATTCTTAGTTTCTCCTACATATTGTTTGGGGCATTTCTGACATGAAATTAAATAAATTACATTTGAGCTATCACATGATAAATGCTCCTGGATCGGATACCTTTTATTAGTAAAGCTACTCATAAAATAATGTGTTTCAGCTACAAAGGGACATGTTTTGCATCTATTTGACGAACATGGGGCACACCTTAAACCTGGAGGAACTTCGGCATATAGTCTAGTCTTCGCTTCTATTTGCGCTAAAGTGGAGTTTTTTATGTTTCGTAAAAATCGTTTTGAGTATCCACGCTCTTTCAGTTTTGAGAAAACAATCGTACAGGCTTGGTTGAAATCAGAGGATCTTGTGCAAATTCGGTGAAATCGTAAAACTTGTGATTTAATAATACCGGAAAAGGTATGTTTTGGGTGAAACGAGCTTTTGTGCAGGAGTTGATGAGTATCAGTTTCTTTGAAATATACCTTAATGTCCAGTTTATTGGTTTCTGCTATGGAATCTCCTTTGAAAACAGTGGTATCGAGAAAATCTATGCTTTTATGACTGACGTTGGCGGTTAGTTTGATGGACGGATGGTGGTTGTTGAGAATTTCAAAGAATTCCCAGAACTGCTCAATGGAATAAGTCCAAACCATAAAAATGTCATCTAAAAATCTTCCATAAAATAATGGATCAAAGGGACAAAGGGGTAATACCTCACGTTCCCACTCTGCCATGAAAAGATTTGCGTATGAAGGGGCGAATCGTTTACCCATAGCTGTTCCTGAAGTTTGTAGATACGTTTTACCATTAAATGTGAAATCGTTGCGACTGAGACAAATCTCTAAAAGCTCTAAAATTGCATCATCGGGTCTGTTCGGATCTGGGTTTCTACTAAAAGCTTTACGAACTGCCATTAACCCGGCAGTGTTATCAATATTGGTATACATAGAAGACACGTCAATAGAAATCAGAATGGCATTCGGAGGAACTCGAAGATTTTTAATTTTATTTACAAAATCAGTTGTGTCCTTAAGATAGGCTTTATGTTGGCAAGCTAGAGGTAGTAAGAAATGGTCAATGTATTCTGACACCGCATATGACTCACTACCACAGTCAGATATGATCGGACGGCCTTTAGGGATTTTATTAGGGACGAACCACTCCTTTGTGGGATTCTTATGGATCTTAGGCAAAGTGTATAAATGTCTCTCACGACAATCGGGTTTGGCAGACAGATAATCATATTGTTTCTGTTTGAGATAACTGTCTTTGACTAAATTTCCAAGAATATTGTTAATCATTTTAGAAGTTTCCTTAAAAATTGGGTCTGGCAAAATGGCATAATGTTTAAGATTATTCAATTGATTCTCTGCTTCTAAAATATAATCTTCCCTATTTAGAATGACACAACATGAACCTTTGTCACTTTTTTTAATTATAATGCTATCATCTTTCTTCAGTAAGTTTAAAGCTTCACGTTCTACCCGTGTGAGATTAGGTTTTTCATTAGTAATAGAAAGATTTGTTGTTTGGCTATTCATACTCTCAAATACTTCTAAAATTTCAGGATGGATGGCGGCCTTGGGCGGTTTCCACGTGGATTTAGGAATAAACATTGTTCTTGCACCACGTGGGGGGTGGTTTCGAAAAAAATAAGTGCAGCTGAGATTGCGTTGAAATCGTTCAATAGATGGACGAAGATAGTCAATGTTGGCTACCTTCGGGGTCGGGATAAATTTAAGTCCACGGTCTAAGATGGAATGTTGAAGGGGAGTGAGAATTTTACGGCTCAAGTTGACAACAGTTTGGCCTAGTGGTGGCCTCTCAGTATTTTTATCCCCAGTAATTAGTTTAAAGACAACTTACTCGATGCTTGAAGCTGGTGTATCCAAAATAAATAGATGCTGTTTGCTGTATCAGGAGACCAATGTAGATCATCTACTGGTTCAAATTCTTCTTCGTATGGAGGTAGGATTGCTGCGTCGTTGGTGTTGAAATCCATCATCATTTTGTTCAAAGTACTTAGGTTCTGTTGGGCTTTCTTCGTGATTTTATGGGAGATAGGTATACAGGTGAGGAAAATTCTGGATTTAGGAAAGGTTAGTTTGGCGGCGGCGATTAATTTCTGGACTTGGTCAAATGCGGTTTTGGCTAACTGGTAACGGTTGTTGAGACCTACATGAATGATGACGGTAGCTGGTTTGAAAACATGGTCGTACGAATCAATGATGGATTGGATATGATGGATCTGGGCACCAGGGTACGAATGAATTTCGGTGTCTGAAGCAGTTTTGGTAATTCTGTTCAGGTTAGAAGATCCAATAATTAAGGTTGATTTCTGTAGAGCAGGTAGAGTCCATGATGATTTGTCATCGGTTTTATGGTAAAAGGGTTTGGTTGCGGATATAATGGTTGTCGACGGGATGATTGGAACTGGTACACAAGTTGAAGATGGAAAATTAGATAGTGATCGGGACCTGGTACGAGGAGGGGATGGTTTGGAAGTATGGCTTGACTTGGTCGGAGAATTCGGGGTTTCCTGTTGGTCCAGATATTTGCAGAAGGCAGATAGGTTTACAGAACCGGAGTCCCTAGGTGAAGATTCAGATGGAGTGGTAGAGGAGGAATCTGAAAGAGAAAAGAGAAGAGGGGTGCCCTCTCTACGCGAACGTTTACCAACGTCTGCTGGACTAGGTGTAGGTGAACTACGGGCACGTTTAGGGGTTTGGTTCAATACGGTGGTGACCCTAGTAGGTGCAGGTGTATTCGGGTCAACATCCATTTCCGTTGGTATAGATATGGTGACTCTGGCCTTGGTACTGTTAATCGTTTGGTAAAATTGGGTAATTACTGTTTGGGTAAGGCGTTTCCCATAGGAGCGACGTGCCCAGGACAGGGCATGGGATATGATACGGTCGACGGCAGCTGGAGAAAGAGACTTTGCGCGGATAGTGGCTAGCTTCTCTTGAAGGGTGGTTTGGTAGTGGTCGATCAGGGCCTGCGTCACCTTAGAGAGCCATGTCCGATTGAGGGATCTAATATTTGTGTCAACAGCTGAAGTTCTCATTGCTGGACGAATAAAACTATCCAGCTCATGGATTTTGCGCTTAAAGGTGAAAGCAGGTTGACCTTCCTGCTGAAGTCTAAGGGTGGCCAAATGATGAAGGCACTGCATAACTTGGAAGAACACCTTAACAAAGGGTTCTTCCTCCTTATGAGTGGGAACTGGTTGGCGTCTGTGGGCTGGTGGTCGTTTCTGTTGTTGGTTAGGTCGTTGATAATTTCTGGGTGGGTAGGAGTCGTTGTAGTTAGGTCGGTGATGGGGTGGAATATAACTGGTTGGATTGGTAGGCGGTCGGCGATTAGTAGGTGGTAGAGGTCGATGGAAAACAGGACCATTGTAGGGAACTTGATGTTGGTTTGGTTGACGATTAGTGTTACGATATCTGGCTTCTTGCCAGTGGTTGTTGTAGTTTCGGAACATAATGAAAATGAATGGAGGTTAGATGTGGAATGTTCAAGGAATGTAATTGGGTGAAAAGTGTATATGCTAGCGTAAATTTCGGTGTTTCTGATCGGGACCTGGTACGAGGAGGGGATGGTTTGGATGTATGGCTTGACTTGGTCGGAGAATTCGGGGTTTCCTGTTGGTCAAGATATTTACAGAAGGCAGATAGATTTACGGAACCAGAGTCCCTAGGTGAAGATTCAGATGGAGTGGTAGAGGAGGAATCTGAAAGAGAAAAGAGAAGAGGGGTGCCCTCTCTACGCGAACGTTTACCAACGTCTGCTGGACTAGGTGTAGGTGAACTTCGGGCACGTTTAGGGGTTAGGTTCAATACGGCGGTGACCCTAGTAGGTGCAGGTGTATTCAGGTCAACATCCATTGCAGTTGGTATAGATATGGTGACTCTGGCCTTGGTACTGTTAATCGTTTGGTAAAATTGGGTAATTACGGATTGGGTAAGGCGTTTCCCATAGGACCGACGTGCCCAGGACAGGGCATGGGATATGATACGGTCGACGGCTGCTGGAGAAAAAGACTTTGAGCGGATAGTAGCTGTCAGATATCACAGTTGTAGGAGCAGCTGTAGTGGATGATATAGATGTATATGATGATAATGATGTTAAAGTTGTTGACGGTGAAATGAAAGATGTTGACATTGATAATATGGAAATCTAAAAAAGATATAATGAATCAACCGATTAGTGTTATTATTTAGATTACATCATATGAAATTATACAAAACCACTTCACAAAATAAAACAATAATTCACAGTTAGGATACAAAAGATATTGCACAATTTTTGACTTAAGTTAAAGCATGAGTCCTCCGAAGTTGAACTACCAAAAAGAAACATTCAAATCGTGTATTCCAAATGGTACAAGTATCTAGAGGAGGTAGAAAAGCAAGATATTTAAAATCTAAGCTCGCAATCTTCAAATAAACGATTCATATTTTCAGTTTCAATACAAACATAGTATATGCTAACGGCAATCGTAAAACACCTAGATTTCGCAACACATGATATTTTCTATGGAACACATTGTTATTCTCTAACCTGCTTACCTGTTCATAAATTCTACCGCTTATTATAACACTTATTTCTTGATCACATTTAACATCTCTACAATTGATGGATAAGTGTATAACATTAATTTATTTAATCACAGTAATAATTATCAATAACTTAAGCATTTCGATATACATTCCTATATATTACCTTCTTGTAAACATTATATCCCAACTACCTATATAAATGTTATAACAATAGTATAGCTTTCTCTAACATCTTCAACTCCAAACAGTGCAACCAACTTAACAAATTATGTCACTTTATTAAAATTATTATACATTTTCGATCCCCACCATCAATCTAATTATTAAAATATATTTTAATTTGTCCAATGATATTTTTACTATTTTTATTTCTATAATTCAAATAAGTATTCTTTAAATTTCAAATCAAAAATAGTTATATTTGTACATTGTCCAACATTTTCGATTCCCGCTATTATTATATATCTATAATTCAAATCTGTATTTATATTTCAAATCTATATTATTTATACTTTAAATCTATATCAATATTTCAAATTTATATCTATAAGCTTACTTCAAATCTATATTTGTATTTCAAATTTATATTTATATTTCAAATCTATATTTATATTTCGAATCTACATTATTTATATTTCAAATCTATATCTTTATTTCAAATCTATATCTATATTTCAAATCTATATTTGTATTTCAAATCTATATTTATATTTCAAATCTATATTTGCATTTCAAATCTATATTGTTTACATTTCAAAACTATATTATTTACTTTTCAAAATTATATTATTTATATCTGTATATTTAATTTAATTGTTTATTTTCTTTAACAATATGTATGTCATATCGTTGATATTTTTGTATTTCTTGTAGCACATGTCTTATGCTGTTAAAGAATTAAGTTCTGTTCTGTATTATTTTTCCTTATGACACCTGATGATAACAATGTAACTTGTTGAAACGGTGTGTAATTGTTTATAGCATATTAAACCAAGGAGTAGTATACCATAATACAGTGAAAACCCTGAAGACCGCACACCCTGAAGAAGTATACCATAATATTGTGTTCTGTTATTTATGTTAACTCTACACCTACAAAGGATTATTATCTCTAATATCATATCATCATATTTTTGTCGTCAATAAATTACACTGGACTGATACAATATAATTGAACAAACATTGTGTTATGTTGTATGAAAATATTTAGAATGTAAGTTTAGTTCCAGTTTAAGAACTTATCAATAAATTAACACTGGACTGATACAATATAATTCAACAAACATTGTGTTATGTTGTATGAAAATATTTAGAATGTAAGTTTAGTTCCAGTTTTACAACTTATCAATAAATTAACACTGGACTGATACAATATAATTGAACAAACATTGTGTTATGTTGTATGAAAATATTTAGAATGTAAGTTTAGTTCCAGTTTTACAACTTATCAATAAATTAACACTGGACTGATACAATATAATTGAACAAACATTGTGTTATGTTGTATGAAAATATTTAGAATGTAAGTTTAGTTCCAGTTTTACAACTTATCAATAAATTAACACTGGACTGATACAATATAATTGAACAAACATTGTGTTATGTTGTATGAAAATATTTAGAATGTAAGTTTAGTTCCAGTTTAAGAACTTATCAATAAATTACAATGGACTGATACAATATAATTCAACAAACATTGTGTTATTTTCTGGTCAGATTTATCCACATGGTTGGTACGTTCTTATAACTATACATATGATATGGGTGTTATGTCTGAAACACAACGCTTAGGTATCATCTCCTTGTTACCAAAAGGCAATAAGCCAAGGGAATTTATTAGAAACTGGAGGCCAATTTCTTTATTAAACATAAGCTATAAATTATTATCAGGATGCATTGCTAAAAGAATAAAATCTGTTCTCGAAAATATTGTACATGACGATCAGAAAGGTTTTTTGGCAGGAAGATTTATAGGAGAGAATACTCGGATTATTCTCGACTTACTGCAAATTACAGAACTTGAAAATATACCGGGACTAATAGTACTAATTGATTTCCAAAAAGCTTTTGATTCTTTCAACAAACTCTTGAATTTTTCAACTTTGGAATAGAAATAAGAAAATGGGTTAAAATATTTAATACAAATTTCAAACTATGTATAAAACAATTTGGTGTGTCTAGTGCTTTTTTGAGATTGGTAGAGGGTGCAGACAAGGAGATCCTTTGTCGCCGTATATTTTTTTATTGTGTGCAGAAATATTAGGAAATTTGATTAGAGAAGATAAGGACATACACGGCATACAACTGGGTCATTTTGAAAAGAAAATTTTACAATATGCTGATGACACAGCACTAACACTTGACGGCAGCGATAAATCATTGAGTAAAGCTCTGCATCTATTAGATCAATTTTCTAAATATTCCGGGTTAAAACCAAATCTAGAAAAAACATGCTGCGTTTGGATTAGATCAAATAAGGGTAGCAAAAACAGACTCAATGCTGGTTTATCACTACAATGGTCAGATTCTAGATTCAGTGCCTTAGGCATACATTTTAGTACAAATTGCACAGAAATACTTGACATAAATTTTAGCTGTAAAATAGGAGAAATCCAAAATATGATAAGAGCATGGTCCAAACGTAATTTAACTGTATTAGGTCGTATAACTGTCGTTAAATCTCTTCTTCTACCGAAGCTTATTCATCTATTTTCTAGCCTTACAAACCCAAACTCATCTTTTTTGAAACAATTGGAGACGATTTTTTTCAAATTCATATGGGGAAATAAAACGGAGCGCATAGCCAGAAATACCATGTATCAATCATTTGAAAAAGGCGGATGTAAAATGATAGATATACCTGTTTTTCTTACATCATTGAAAATTCGTTGGTTTCAGAGGTACATGGAAAATCCAAACACAGCCTGGGGCAAACTTTTAGAATACTCTCTTGATAACAAAGAAATTCTCCATGGCTCATTTGGTAAAGACTATTTTAAACTTTTAGCATCAAAAACAAAATTAACATTTTGGAAAGAAGTTTTTGATTCACTTTATAAATTACAATCTAAACTAAATGATGGCGTAAAGGAAACTTGTGACATTTTGAAACAACCCATATGGCTTAATTCGAACATCAAGGTAAACAATAAAACAGTTTTTTATGACGACTGGTACAAAAAAGGCATACGTTATGTTGCGGACTTAATTAAAAATGATCAGTTCATGTCCCTTAAGGATTTTTATGAATGTTATAGTTTCAAGCCAATTTTTACTCTTTTTTATGGATTAAAAAATGCAATACTGTATGTAGTATTAAAGTGGCCAATTCTTAAGGAAGACTTTTTAAATATTTCATATCCAATCTATCCCAATCTCTGTGAATTATTATATACAAAAAATGTTTCCAATATGATATATTCTTACCTTTTGCCAGAAAAAGTTAAAGAAACTAAATCTGAAAAATCCTGGGAAATTGATATGAATTTGAATAATGTAAATTGGTTTGATATCTATAAACAAACAACAAGCTTCACCAAAGATTCAATTTTATTATGGTTTCAAATTAGACTGAACAATAGAAAAAAAACAAAAAAACATTGTGTTATGTTGTATGAAAATATTCAGAATTTACATTCTAAATATTTTCATACAACATAACACAATGTTTGTTGAATTATATTGTATCAGTCCAGTGTTAATTTATTGAGGAGTTCTAAAACTGGAACTAAATTTACATACTAAATATTTTCATACACCATAACACAATGTTTGTTCAATTATATTGTATCAGTCCTGTGTAATTTATTGATAAGTTCTTAAACTGGAACTAAACTTACATTCTAAATATTTTCATACAACATAAAACAATGTTTGTTGAATTATATTGTATCAGTCCAGTGTAATTTATTGACGACAAAAATATGATGATATGATATTAGAGATAATCCTTTGTAGGTGTAGAGTTCACATAAATAACGGAACACAATATTATGGTATACTTCTTCAGGGTATGCGGTATTCAGGGTTTTCACTGTATTATTGTATACTACTCCTTGGTTTAATATGCTATAAACAATTACACACCGTTTCAACAAGTTACATTGTCATCATCAGGTGTCATAAGGAAAAATAATACAGAACAGAACTTAATTCTTTAGCAGCAAAAGACATGTGCTACAAGAAATACAAAAATATCAACGATATGACATACATATTGTTAAAGAAAATAAACAATTAAATTAAATATACAGATATAAATAATATAATTTTGAAAAGTAAATAATATAGTTTTGAAATGTAAATAATATAGATTTGAAATGCAAATATAGATTTGAAATATAGATATAGATTTGAAATACAAATATAGATTTGAAATATAGATATAGATTTGAAATAAAGATATAGATTTGAAATATAAATAATGTAGATTCGAAATATAAATATAGATTTGAAATATAAATATAAATTTGAAATACAAATATAGATTTGAAATAAAAATATAGATTTGAAGTAAGCTTTTAGATATAGATTTGAAATATTGATATAGATTTAAAGTATAAATAATATAGATTTGAAATATAAATACAGATTTGAATTAAAGATATATAATAATAGCGGGAATCTGAAATGTTGGACAATGTACAAATATAACTATTTTTGATTTGAAATTTAAAGAATACTTATTTGAATTATAGAAACAAAAGTAGTAAAAATATCATTGGACAAATTAAAATATATTTTAATAATTAGATTGATGGTGGGGATCGAAAATGTACAATAATATTAATAAAGTGACATAATTTGTTAAGTTGGTTGCACTGTTTGGAGTTGAAGATGTTAGAGAAAGCTATACTATTGTTATAACATTTATAGGTAGTTGGGATATAATGTTTACAAGAAGGTAATATATAGGAATGTATATCGAAATGCTTAAGTTATTGATTATTATTACTGTGATTAAATAAATTACAACCGAGATATCTGACACGAAAAATATAAACGGTAAAGTTAGTGTGGAAATGTATTGGGTTATTGGAACTGTATCGACATTAGTTAGTTTACCGATAATATAGATATACAGAACGATCAGTCTGAAGAGTTGGAAATTTATTGTAGAGGGAAAGATGATTAGTATTGTTAATATTTTATTTGTCCTATTCTACATATTTGTATTTCAGACATTTTCATCCTATTCTATTTCAACATCTATCCCTATTCCCTATGCGTGTTATCAGTTATATTAGTTCTCCTGGAAAGATATTTCATTAAAATTAATGAACACCTATCATAAAGGATAATACATATCATCTTTTTGAAGCTTCACCTCAACACCGAAGAATACCGAGGAGCACCATGAAGATCGAATAGGACACGACGCCAACCTGATAGATTAAGATATTAGTTCTCCTTCTAATAATGTATATATGTTCATTTTAATGTGTACTTCTAAATAATGTATCAATCCAATTAAACTCTTATTATTTCAACTCGCTGATTATTTTGATTATACTTTTATATAAATAGAGTTCAGTGTGTGTATTAAGTTTAATTCGTTCAAACCATATACATCCACAGAAACAGTCAACGAGATTTATACACCTTGCATATGAGTTACATATAATTCACTCAAACCCTATGCAATACGGAAATATTATTCCTAAATTAATACCGAATAAGAACAATAGACTTATAAACCATCGATTAACTAACTATGGTCATATTCAGTTTTACGAGATTTGAACACTTTTATTATCAATAAACATCAATCATTTTTAAATATTTTGGAATCGAAATTCACTCAAACCACATACAGTTTTTAACGAGATTTATACACCTTTATTAACATTTTTATAACTACAACGAGAAAACAACGTCGGTTTTACAGTTATATATCGTCTGTTTTATGAGATTTATACACCTATTATGCTAATTTTATGGTCACACATAAAATGAGCATAAGATGATTTGCCCCTATAGGAAATGTATTGTAAATTGACCGTATAATGCGCTTAATAACACTACTGGGGACTAATCAATTGCCACCGATGTACGCGTTATTCCAACTCTTCTAAACCAGTTGTATTCAGGGGTAAGGTCGGTGTACGCTAGGCCTTAGGTAGGCTTTATGTTGACATGCCAGTGGTAGTAGTAAGAAATGATCAACGTATTCTGACACGTTGGGGATTTTATTAGGGACGAACCACTCCATGGTAGGATTTTTGATCCAGAAGATACAGAGATATAATAAGCATACTTTAGAAATACTTCCATGAAACATGTTTTTGTTAATGAACACTTTTTTTCAAGAGGGATAGGTCTGGTACCTGCTTTCTTCAAGTAGGAAGATGCTACCATAGTCCTTTATAGTGGGTATCTTCGACGCTCGCTTTATCGCCCCCCCCCCCCTCATTCCCCACCCAAAAAAAAAACAGGGCTTGCCAGGCAAGGTAAGATACGCCCACTGGCAGCAGTCAGAAATGATAATATTTTCATTAACGATAATACAAATTTTGTTATATCAAAAGTATTTGTATCCCCAGTAATTAGTTTAAAGACGACTTACCTGCTTGAAGCTGGCGTATCCAAAACAAATAAATGATCTTTGCTGTATCTGTCAAATGAAGATCATCAACTGGTTCGAATTCGTCTTCGTATGGAGGTAAAACTGCAGCGTCGTTGGTGTTGGATCCCGTTGTGTTTTCTTCGAGATTCTATAAGAGATGTGTATACATGTAGAGAAGATCTTGGAATTAAGAAAGGTTCGGTTGGCGGCGGCGATTAATTTCTGGGCTTGGTCGAATGGGGTCTTTGCTATAACTGGTATCGGGTGTAGAGACCTATATGCAGAATGACAGTAGCTGGTTTAGAATAATGATTGTAAGATTCAATGATGAACTGGATGTGATGGATTTGAGCACCAGGATACGAATATATTTTGGTGTCTGAAGCAGTTTTGGTAATTCGGTTCAGGTTAGAATATCCAATAATTACGGTTAATTTCTGTAGTGGATATAATGTTCCCTCATCCCAGCTTTAGTGCAGGATGAGGTTCATTCTTATAATGAGCCTGAGGCTCAAGAGGGTATAACATTGCACTTGATTCTGTAAAGAGGCAAGTAATACATAAATCATCTCCATTCAAAGAGGTTAAAACATAACCTTGACCCCTAGGATGCTGGGACATAAATATCCAACGCACGTGCAACTCGTCATATTTTAAAGAATATTTGTGACGTCATAATATTGGGATAGGGCAAAGTTCTTTTAAAACATAAAACCAACGGGAGGGTAATGTTATACCCTCTTGAGCCTCAGGCTCATTATAAGAATGAACCTCATCCTGCACTAAAGCTGGGATGAGGGAACATTCTTTTACACTCGCCTTCGGCTACGGCGAGGGTATAACATTGCATATTCAAAGAACGTCACAAATTAGAATAGAGAATGATAGTGGTATGAAAAACAACACATGCTTTAATTTGAATCAACTTTAATATAAGTCAAAAATATAACAATTCATTGTTGTAAAACTGATTTTTGAAAAACGGTATTTTGATCAATGTCTTGTTCTTTATAATAATATTTATAGAACGTCTTAGCTGTTGCCCAATTAGCTGTATTCAGAATAGTCTTTAAGGGGACTCCTGACCCAAAGGCTTTCGAGGTAGCAGCACTTCGAAAAGAGTGTGCTGTAAAAGTATTGGCGTCAATACCGGACCTGAACAAAACGTCCTTTAGCCATCGAGCGATAGTACATGATGTAATATTCTTATATGTCTGATAAGAAACCAACATTTTATATGACTTCCTCAGTTTAGAAGTACGTTTTAAATAAGCTTTAAGAGTAGTTAATACACATAATTTAGGATCGTTATATTTAAACAAGGTTACTTTTTGTTGTGATGAACTCCGCTTCGTTGTTTTCAAAACTTCATTTATATGAAAAATAATTCTATCAGGAAAGCTTGACATAAACCTAATATCAAGCGCTCCTAAAGTCTGTGCTCTCGCGGCTGTGGTAAGAGCAATAAGAGCCACAAGTCTTAAGGTAAGATCCTTCAATGACAGATCTGTCAGTGGATAAAGGGTTTCAATATATCGCAACACTTTTGACACATCCCACGTAAGAACAGTCTTCGTTCTTATCGGAGAAATATTAGAATAGCCTTTCATTGCAGTGCGTTCGATTCTTCGAACGCACTGCATTGTTTTGCAATTGACTATTTTTGTGGGACTTTGCTTCCGCAAAGTCCCAGTTTGTTTTCGAAATGTTTTTTTTTTTTTTTTTTTTCGTTTTTTACACAGGGCACACAGCCTAAACTACAACAGCTGCAGCAACCTCTTTACAACTCCATATGTTACTTTTTTTCGAGGTATTGCATAAATATAAATTGGAACATTTTTGCAAAAGTGCAAGTTGCACATTGCAACATGAGTAAAAACAGGTTTTTCAACTCTGGAAGCTACATTTTTGGGCCGATTTGGATCGGGTTTTCATTTTTAGAATCTGTAGCGAAATCCCAATTACCTATGAGTTAAAAAAATTTGATTTTCAAATATTCGTTGCACACTTTTTGCATCTAAACTTTAGCAATTTTTGGCCATATTTTCTATTTTCTTTGCTATTTGTCCGATTTATCTGAAATCTTTATTGAAGATAGAGAACAGGGTAGTAAATAAAACTGCGTTGTCAAAAGTTTTGCGCCACTTCCGGTTTACACGTAATAAGGGTGCAAACTTCCGGTTGACCCACTTCCGCTGTAATTGATATTTTTTAACGAAACTTGTACTGATCGGTAGCTAGAGTTATGGGACAAGTGTGCGGTAAAAAGATCGAAAATCGCAATGATATTTCAGCCGCCATTTTGATTTCCCTGAAACACTTCGATTTTTATTCAGCCAATTTGGCTGAACCGAATTTCAAAATTTTGGTGTCAAATGAAAGAACATAAAAATTGGAGAAAATTCTAGGAAGCCGATTTTTGAATTTCGAATTTGCTTTTTTGCAATTTCCGGTTGAATTTTTTCAGTTTTTGAAGGCTCATATCTCGTGACCTTGACCTTTGATGACCTTGACCTTAAGTAGGTCAAAGGTCATCGACCTTGGCTACCTGATGATACTTTAATATTTGACCTCCGATATCAACTTCCGGTTTTATAGGTGTCCAAAAATAGCCAAATTCGCAACTTTGTACTGCTCCTACGGGTGACCTAATTAACCTAGAGGGTTCATTTTTGCATATTCTGAATGAGCTTCATGAGCTCTTTCGAACGATATATCACAATGTATTGTAATGCAAAAATAGTTTTTTCTTAAATTTTGCTATTTTGAAAACCTTTACCCGGTTTTTTGAATTTTTTTACTGTAATACATGCATAGTTTATGATCTATTAAGTTTAGAGGCTTGAAAATTTGAACATAAGTGAACATTCCCCATACCAATGTATCCATCAAAAAAAAATTGACATGGGCGTGGCACATCCGGGTTAAATTTTGATTTTGTTTACATTTTGTTGTCTGAAAAAAATCCATATAGACTACATTTTTGTTAAAAAATGCTTCTGCACACACCAACCTCATTACTTTAGCTATATTATATCATAATCTCAGCTATTTTGGCTGTATAGTTCAAAAAAGGGAACAAGGTTTATTAATTTCAAAATTTCCGATTATTGATTTTGACCTTTTTTGACATTTATGATTGTATATCTCGTTAACCAATACATGCAAAGGCTTGCTAATTTAGTCATACTAAGATATTATTAATATAAATAAAGTCACATAAAAAAATCTAACGTGGGCGTGGCACATCCGGGTAAAATTCTGTTTTTGTCAAAATTTTGTTTATCAAAAAAAAAGGTCAAGTTTAATTTTTTTTCAAAAAATGACCTTGCATTCAGTTACAGCATTGCTTTATTAAGCTAATGTTAAAGGTTCATAGATTTCGGCTTTGTAGTTCCAAAAACGGAACAGGGTTAAAAAAAATTAAAAAAATTTGTTTTTGACCTTGACCTTTGTTGACCTTGACCTTTTTAGGATCTAAGGTCATTGACTTTGGCTGTTCATTTATACTTTCATATTTGATGTCTAGCGTCAACTTCCGGTGTTATTACAGTATGCATTACCAAATTTTAAAGACTTCTCGTGAATTTGACCTTGAGTGACCTTGACCTTCAGTAGGATGAAGGTCATTGATAAAGGATTTTAGCTGGTACGTTCAAATGTTAGGTCTGTTGAATAATTCCGGTTTCACAACCTTTCAAAAAAACAAAAAAGTTTAAAAGTTGTCGACTTTTTTGGCGCTTCGGATTTACGTTCAAGGCCTATTTATTTTTCTAAATTAGCAATTTGCACATTTGCAAAGTCCCACTCTGTGCCACATGTGGCTCTAGTTTTTTTTTTTTTTCGTTTTCTGGTCTCGCTATTTCGGCATGAAGGAAGCTTGTCACACTAAATCTGACACGATTTCCCACGATAATTTGCTGCTCATTGTGGCTTAAATGTTAGATGACGTAGTTTTGCTCAACCGGAAATGAGGTATGACAAAACGTGTATTTTCGTTTTTTTATCATTTTTACTTACAATTTTCAACCGATTTTGATGGATATTTTTTTGTTTATTTCCGTTGTGTCTTTTCTACACGATAACCACTTAAAACTTATAATTTTTTACTTTTGACCCTGAATTTTGAAACTCTTTTTTCACGTTTTTTTCAACTTCCACAGTTTTATTTCGATCGCTATGAAAACTTCTGGGAATATAGGCATTGTTATTGCGAACAAAACCGTGTTTTCAAAATTTTGATATCACTTCCGGTTTTGACGTCATTTGCTTGTAAACTTCAAATTTCAACTTCCGGAGTTTTGAAGATATTTGAAAATTTCTTTTTGCATTATGTTAGCAACTGTCATCATGAAAGATATTTATGATAAAATTTGACCCGGAAGTAATATGTCAGCCGCCATGTTGTTGTGAGTAATTTTTATAAAACTCAAAATGGGGCCTCAGGGGATTATCGGATTTGCACAATTTTGGTGTCTATGAAATCCTTAGTCGATTGCCACCAACCTTATGACAGCGGATTTTTAAGTTTCGATTTAGACTTTTTTCTATTTCCGGACAAATAATTTCAGTAACGACCGAAACTTTCAAGGCTCATATTGAGTGACCTTGACTTTTGATGACCTTTTGACCGGCACAAAAGTTACTGCCCTTAACGAGATCTATCAAATGATATATTCATTTCCGATTTCTGATGTTAACTTCCGGTTTTATGGCCATTTGAAAATTGTAATTTTTACTTTTAAAGATCTTTGTCACGTGACCTAATAAACATACGTCACAAATTTTTAGACATATTTACTATGCTAAATCTGCTCTTTCAAATGATATATAACACAAAATATTTGAATCAAATTTGCGCTTTTTAAAACTTGCAAATTTTGTGCCAATTTTCATTGTAACTGTGCGTGTTTTTTTGGAAATTTGATTTTGATCGATCTGAAAACTTACAAGTAGATAAACAATTTGATAATGAACAAAACAATATTTCTGAAATTTTGATATCACTTCCGGTTTTGACGTCATTTGTTTGTAAACTTGAAATTCTAACTTCTGGAGTGCCCGAATTATTTGAAAGTTTCTTTTTGCATCATGTTAGAAATAGTCATCAGAAAAGATATTGATAAAATCCGACCCGGAAGTACTATGTCAGGTGCCATGTTGTTGTGACTATTTTTTTTATAAAACTCAAAATGGGACCTCAGGGGATAATCTAATTTACATTATATCGGTGTCTTAGTCGATGGCCAACAACCTTGTGGCAACTGATTTTTTAATTTCGATTTCTTTATATTTCTGGAACAATAATTTTAATTTAGACTGAAACTTTCAAAGCTATTTCTAAATATTGGTTCAAATGACCAGGAAGTACTAATATCTTCTAATAAGTGTAACACACCTCGAGAGGATCATTTTTTTATTACTATATCTGACAATATGTAAGAGACTACGCTGTAGTATTACAACGTATCATTCCCTCAGCACATCATACGATACATGATCAATATACCAACATCTAGAAAGTTACAATTTACCATAGTGTTTCTTTTAACGCACTGGTCAGAGTAGTATTTTAAAATGTTCAAATGCAGTTTTCTCCCTTCAAATGAAAAATGTTTGTTGTCTGTATGCTTAAATGCAGTTCTCTCCCTTCAACTGACAATTGCTTAACATGAATTTCTTACATTGTAACTTGTATTTTTAACGTTTTAAATTGTGTACTAAAAAGATAAACAAAAAGTCTAAAAGAAGTAAATAACGATCCAACGCCAAAAGAAGAAAATCCGTTCTAAAAATCTGGTTCTGTCATTTATTAAAATTGCATGTCTAAAAGCGTTGACCATTAAAATGTTTTCTAAAAAAATAATAATATAGAATTTTTGCTTAGTTCATGTTAATATGATAATTTACGAGCTGTGCTGCGAACTTACGTGTATGGAGGTTAGCACTCAGTATTCTGATGTCATATACATATATCTTATCAACAATTGGCTCTATCACATTTAGGGAGCCGCGGTGGCACAGTGAGTTAGACTTTTGCTCGCTGAAGGTCCAAGGTTCAACCTCGGCATGGGTCGAGATGATGCCTTCGGATATTTCAACCCGGTTTCACCCTTTCAATGATGCAGGTCGGAGGGGCTGACATAGAAAAAGAGCCTAGTCGTTCGGATGGGACAATAAACCAAGGCCCATGCGCTATTGGCTGTGCACGTTAAAAACCCCTCGACAATTGGAAATCGATTCTTTTCGGTTATTCTACTTTTCACTCTCGAATATAAACAATTTATATGCCGATTTTTATGTTCTGTAAATTTCGCATTTTGGATTGAAAATGTAACTTTTCACCCATGGACGAAACCGGATGCGCACTGCTCGGTACCGTCGCACGGTTCTAGTTAACTTTGTTAACAAGAATGATTTTTGTATGCAAAAATTATTAAAAAATGGTAAAGTTTGCGAAAGCATTGACTTGTGAGTATTTATCACAGAATACGAAACCTTCTTGGTCATAATAAAACATAGATAGGCGATCACCTGCGCCTCAGTTGCGTTGTGACTATCAACTTGTTGTTGACGGCACCAAATACACCATTTCTTCCAGCATAGTTCATACTGTTTGGTTGTGGCCGGTTTCCACGAACTAGTAATGACTTTGGAATGTTCCTTATGAATTTCTCGTGTTTCGAGTGCAATCCTGGTATCATACAGGCGACAAGAGTCATCTTCCTCGACAGTGGGTGTTTCTCTCCAGTTGGTGATGTGAGTAGATCCACGTGCCTTGGGATCCTAACAGGAAAAGAGATCAAAACTGAAATTAATAAAGGAAACCAAGTTTGAGTTGTCCACATAGGGGTTACTATTATAGCTTTTGGAACTTTATCCTCCAGAACCTTCATCAAAACCCGACCAATCAGACAGAATGGTGGAAAAATGTACGGATGCATAGACGACCAAGAAAGAGAAAAAGCGTCTATATATTTTGCGTCAGGATCAAAGGACCAAGAGACAAAAGTATCTAATTTATGATTTAATCTGCTGGCAAAGAGATCTATATTCGGTTGGAAATAATGATTACAAATCCGCACAAATATATCTTTCTTTAAAGACCATTCGCCAGCGAATGAAAAATTTCTACTAAGTTTGTCTGCCCGAATGTTCTCTATCCCAGGAATATATTGTGCAGATAAAGAAATATTTCGTTTGATACACCAGGTCCATATTTGAACCGCCAAGGAATCAATTTGTAATGATGCCATACCGCCCATATCATTTATATATGCGACTGCGGTTACATTATCGGACAAAATTCCCACATGCAAAGTAGAAGAATTATCTTCAAAGAAAGCTTTAAGAGCAAATTGAACAGTCAAAAGTTCCAAATAATTTATGTGACAAGTGGATTCTAGAGGAGTCCAAAGACCATTGGCATATTTTGCACGGAATGATGCTCCCCAACCGCTTTTGGAAGCATCAGTTTCCATCCATAGGTCCACTGGTTTCGATCTTATAGCCTTTCCGTTTAACACCTCAACATTATCTAACCACCATGAAATTTCACTTAATGATTTATCTGATATGTTCATAAAAGAATCAAAATTGTCATTAGATAATCTTAAATTTAGTATCTTCTCCATCTCTAAAGTTCTGTAATGCATTGGAGCTACAAATACAGCATGAAATGCATGAACTACGAGTCCGATTAAAGAAGAAAATTGTCTAATTGTAATGCATCTTTTATTCTTAATATAAAGACAAAGATTGGTTATTTTTTCGATTTTTTCTTTGGTTAAATAGACTTTAAAGGCAACCGTATCTAAGATTAGTCCGAAAAATTCAAGCTTTTGCATAGGTGTAAAAACAGATTTCTTCGCATTAATAGAGTATCCCAACTTTGATAATTCAGTGGCTATATACTTTGTTTCCTGTTTACACTCATCTTTGTTTTGGTTCATAATAAGAGAATCGTCTATATAATAACTACATCGGATGCCATTTTGACGAAAATGAGCGTAAACCGGTTTTAAGACTTTAGTAAATATTCGCGGAGCAGACGAAAGGCCAAATGGTAAAACTGAAAAGGAGTAGATAATCCCTCTCCAAGAAAAGCATAAATACTTTGTAAAATCTTTGTGAATTTTAATACTAAAAAAAGCGTCACTTAAATCTATTTTTGCTAAAAAATCATTCTTCTGAATCAAATCTAAAACATATTTGATGCCCTCTTGTTTGAAATGAGCGTATTCTACAAAATAGTTAAGACTTTTTAGATTTATTACAGGTCGAAATGTACCCCCTTTTTTGGGCACTATGAATATATTAGATACAAAATGATCAGGCGAACTTTCAATTCGTTTAATAGCACCTTTCGCTATTAGAGTTGAAACCTCTTTATCTATAATTTTGCATAAATCATCAGAAAACTGTATTTCATTTGGAACGAAATATTGAAAAGGTGCCGATGAAAATTCTATTTTATAGCCTTCAACCACATCTAAAATCCACTTGTCACTAGTATAAGTTTTCCAGTATGGAAGATTTAATGGTCTTACCTGTGAAACGTTTACTGTGGAGTCTTGGGAGGTTCGATCTTGACTCTGTCCTCGACCTCGATTGTTTTGGTTTCTGTTTGAGAACCTCGACCTGTTCTGGCGACTTCGATTGAAGTTGTTGAAGTTGTTGTTGTACTTCATGCTTTGACCCCTTCCTGTGCCAGGACTAAACCGGTTTGTATTTTTATCACCGATTGTCTTAGAATAACTTAACGGATGTCGTATCATATCACCCATTTCTTTCAGCTTAGAAGAACAATTATCCCCAAAAAGTTCTGTTGTAATGGGAGTATCAGATTGACAAATCTTGCGATAACGCTCTGCCAAAAATGGTCTAATAGCGTACCTTCGTTTTTGAGAAATAGAATAGAAAGCATGTCCGATAAGGCTAATAGAATCGGGCAAAAGACTTCGTGTCTTAACTGGATCAATTATTGGCGAAGGTTGGGTTAATTGGTCGGCTAGGCCACACCAATTTGATTTGTTGTTCTTCGGGATTTCTACCCTTCAAAATAGGAGCGAGCGAGCGAAATTTTTTTTTAATTAAAAAATTTAAGATTCCAAATATTGGAAAATAAGATAAATTGAATGGTGCGAGCGAACATTTTTTTATTATAAAAAAAATAAACACGGCTATGTAAAAGAGAGGAGCGAGAAAGCTTAGTATGTAACAAGTAATGTTTCAACAACTTTAAACATCAACAAACAAGGGCTTTAAAAATCATTCAACATAACATTTGAACTCTTCACTTTAGTGTATGACAAAGACAAAACTATATTGAGTATTCCAGAGTGCCTCAAGTATTTCAGTATCTCCTTTGGTAGACTGATCTCTTCCAAAATCTTTAAAAATATACATAAAATAAATCTTTGTTAAGTATTTCTTACAAATCTTAAAAATATGAAAATAAAAATTGTACCAGTACAGCCCCAAAACAAATTAGCATTTCAGAAGAAATTGACCAGGAATTTGATAGGAATTTTAAATAGCATTATATCATAATAATTGTAATTCACTACATATTGATATCGTTAACTGAGTATTCACAAGTATACCACCACTTTTGACAGAGTCTTTCAAATAAATTTTTCAATTTGATTTTCGTGAATAATATTGTCATCTTTCGTTTCCGGTACCGTCACCACGGACGCCACAGTTCTGAGACTTCTAAAAACGTGGTCTCATGGCTGACAAAATTATAAGCAGTAAATGGCAATATCAATCTACGTAAGCTTACTACCAGAACCATGATAACAAATGTATTGTTGACAAACTACATAAGTTTCCGGTACCTGTTTTTAAATTTGGAGAATCGGTGTTATCTACAGATGGCATTGACAAGCAACATGGCGAAGTGAAAATTTACGATTGACCAGTGTATAAACCTACTATACTAATTTGATATACGAATAACAGTCTGGATAATTGATACAAATCTATTAGAGGGCGCTACAAACGAAGTGCGTTCGATAAACACTTCTAGACTTCAGGTATATTTACGATTGACCAGTGCATACATACGATAATGGATTTGAAATACGAGAAACAGACATGAAAATCGAAACAATTTTATTTGAGGGCGCTATAACGCTAGTTCCAGAGTGTTTCGGAAGGCGAACATGATAATAAAAACGAAACCCTCTAGAACTTTCATATAACGGCGTTCGATATACACACCGTAAATTCATAATTCATAGGTTTTGTTTGAGAATGAGAGCGGCAATTTTTTTTGCTTTTTTAAAAACAAAATTGTAAGTATTTAGAAAATAGGAGCGGGACATTAAAAATGAGGAGCGGCATTTTAATTATTTTTTTAAAATAAAACTACGAAAATTAGAAAAATGTGTGCGGGAATTCCGACGAACAACAAATCAAATTGGTGTGGCCCTAAGCTTATGATAGGGGATAAACCTGCTGCGAGGTATTTTTGTATTTCCTGAAAGCCCAAATCTTGGGTATGTGCAAAACTTCCAATAGCTCCCCAAATATCCTTATTCACTTTAGGAGAACATAACAACTCGCAATTTTGTGGTCGTAAATTTCGTTTAAGGATGCTAGATATACTTTCCTTGTCTGACTTAATAGACACAGAAGCATTGATAGCTTTCGCTAAAGCGGGGTTAACAGCAGGTCCTGTTTTTTCCTCAGTATTAAGTTGTGGGATATCCCATACATTATTGTTTTCTGAACTAGTATGTAAATCGGGTGCCTCTTGGCAATCTATTGCTTGGACATTATCAAAAACATGATTAAACGCCAGCTGTGGATCAGCTCCCTCAAACGAACAACTATCGTTAGCCAAATTTTGTGAACCATTATAGGGACTATCATACGGTGAGCTGGAAATGGTCGCCGAAGGTTGGCGATACAAGTTACTTCTCTCTTGAGAAACCTTATCAACATTTGAAGCCAAATCAGTTACAACATTGGCGAGTGTCGATATACTATTAAGAATATCACTTATTCCAAGTTGTCCCTTTAAATCATTGATATCTCTATTATTTAATAGGTCTTTACAGGAGCGTTTCGCTTTATGGGATTTTGGAGGTTGACATTTTCTTTTAAGGGATTTAGACCCAACCACTTCAACTTTCTGAGTCTGATCCTGCAACAATTCGGCCATTTCCGAATCAGATGGGAAGGACAAAATGTCCATATTTTCATCAGTGTCCCCCATACCAGCTCTATACGGCCCTATACAGCCTTAAAAAGTTTAAACAGACAACGTCCCGAATAAACTTACAATAACAAAAGCTGAGAAATAATATTTTAATATTACTGAACAACGTTCTAGTATATAAAAAGTCTGGTAAATAAATAAAGCACTTGTGCTAAAACGTAATGAAGTTACTACCTGCCTCTCAGAAAAAATATGACGAGTTGCACGTGCGTTGGATATTTATGTCCCAGCATCCTAGGGGTCAAGGTTATGTTTTAACCTCTTTGAATGGAGATGATTTATGTATTACTTGCCTCTTTACAGAATCAAGTGCAATGTTATACCCTCGCCGTAGCCGAAGGCGAGTGTAAAAGAATGGTTGTCGACCAGGATGATAGGAACTGGTTTGCAAGTGGTAGTTGGTGAAAATGTAGCATTAGGTACTGGAGGGAATGGTTTGATGAAAATGTAGCATTAGGTACTGGAGGGAATGGTTTGATGAAAATGTAGCATTAGGTACTGGAGGGAATGGTTTTGGTGTACGGCTTGAATTGGAAACATCGGGGTTAATGCTGGTTCCAGTGGCGTTTCTACGTGGGGGGGGGGCCAAAAAAAATTTAGGCTGGCCCGGTATTGCGTTTAGTCATTTCCAACGTCTGCTGGTATAGATATAGTGACTCTGGCCATGATATTGTTAATCCTTTGATAAAATTGGGTAAGACGTTTCCCATAGAAGCGACGGGCCCAGGACAGTAAATGGGATATGATGCTGTCGACGGCGGGTGGCGGTAATGATTTGGAACGGATGGTGACTAGCTTCTCTTCAATTCTCTTCGTTCGATTGTAATGATCGATCAGGGTCTGCGTTATTTTCAAGATTCATGTCTGATTGAGGAATCTAATATTCGCGTCGACAGCTGATGTTTTCATTGCTGGGCGAATAAAACTAACTCAGAGACCAACTCATAGGAAGAACTATGCATTACACTTGTTCATCCCACTTACATGTATGTCTACCCCGATTCGGTCTGATCTGAAAATGCATCATAACAAAAACCTGATTGATAAAAAAAAAGTCTATACCAAACCATATTAATAAATATCCTATTTCACTCTGACCCCTTTCGTCTGTGTCTTAACAAGGATGAGTTAGACACTTGCTCTCCATCTTCAATTCCTGCTCGGGTCGAGATGATAATTCGAATTGTTTCACCCCCCCCCCCCCCTTTTTGATATTGATCATCATGTTGTAGGGACTGGCATGAAAAGGGAGTCTTATCGTGCGGATAGGAATATTAATCTATCGACAGTTGGAAATTGAAAATAAGAGATGTGAAAATACCACTGTCTTGGCAAAATGTCCCTTGTTGGACACTGCTTGGCGTTTGTCCGTCCTCATAGCAATAGGATAGGACATAGCAAAATGATGTTGACGGGCATATTCTGTTTAAGTCGTACACATCGATTTATCTTAACTTAACGCAATGAAATGAATAGTTTAAACTATTATACCGTGTACAATGCGAATCTAATAACGTAATTTGTGGGTTCAAGTAGGTGTGTCACAATTAAATTATGTAAAGGTGACTTCAACGACCCTTTATGTGTGTCTAATGCTTTATGAAAACCAAGACCTTTTCTACAATTTCTTCATGCTTGAGGTGGTTGTCCTTTCAATTTTGACCTTTCAAGGTGTATCGTGTATGTTTTCCATTATGATACAGTATGACGGGAATGTGATAGACAAATAACTATTGTTATAATTGGACGCTGACTTTAACACCTAAAGATATCAATAATTTTATTGTCTTTGTGATCATAAATGTTTTCCTTTAGGTGAAAAAAATCATTATAAGATTGGAGATCAATTTCAACATCTACCAGTACAGAAATTGGCGAAAGATCACGTGTTAGACTTTTAAACATCAAGTTAGTTCATTGTAATATTTATTTCTCTAGAGTAAACAAAGCCTAGTTATTGTGTTGTGTAATTGTGAAAACAGGTGTTATACAGTACGGATTTGTGTCTTATAATTTTTGCTTCTGGTAGAAATTACAAATTTTAGGAACTGGTATCATAAATTTGTAGAATATCTTGAATATGTCACTGTGAACTAGTTATCGTAAACTATTTCTTTGTTGAGTGTTTTGGATCTCACGATAAAACGTAAATAATTAATTGTTCAGCATAGTAAAAGAATTTGATCATATTTGGACAGATTCAAATAAAAAGTTAGTTCTGGTTAGCTTTTACAAAGTTTTATTTTAGTTTTTTTTTTTGCAGCAACATTGAACGTGTTTATATACAGTCTTGACATTAGCGCAAGGTGTTTATAAGTAGCTGTACATAATTCTTCTTTTCGAGGTATTGTATCAGAATGGTGTGGCGAAGGCAGGATAATATACTGAATCTAATGAATAGGTCATTTGTTGCTCCAAAACATTTCAATTTGTTTGTTTTCGTTTTTTTGTCTACTTCGAGTCTGTACTTTTGACTTTTATACTTTGTTCTTAAAATAACGTTTTTTTTATATAGTCCCACATCATTCCTGATGTATTTACCACTATTATTGGATGATATGTGTACATTTTGTTTCATAGATGCATAAAATGTAACGTTTTTATGTTGACGTTGAGAAATGTCGTTTCTTACTTTAGTTAATAAATGACTGGGAGATTAATTGGCGGCATTTTGTTTCACATTAGTAACGACATACTTACAGGAATTTAACTGTTAAATGTTTTTTTTTTTTCGGATGAAAGTTTTGATTACATCAAACAGTAAAACATAAATTGAAATTAAAAAAATCTTTTTTTCTCTTCATTTTTTATGAAAGTAAAGTTTGAAACTTGCATATCTTACTATTTTATTGATATAGGAAAATATTATTATGAAACTTGGTATGCATGTATATATTGTATACATCAATTAGATATAGGCGAGAAAAGTATATACGAGGCAGATTATATGAGAATGTTTGATTGATATATATTAGAATTTAACATCTCGGTAACAATTTTTTTGAAGCTTTTTACGTTATTGTCCCTGCTTTAAAAACCGTCATCATCGGATTGTAAACACGATATACGAAGGCGCTTTTAATTGATCTTGATGAAACTTTAAAGGGTCATTCGAAGCTGATGATAAGAGATAATTTTGCAGGAAAGACGTGCAACAAAAAATATTTAAACATTTAATTTGTTTTGAACCAAATATTTACAGTTCTTACTAAAATGTTGACAAGGATAATAAATAAACGCTGTATGTTGCTTGAATTTGTCTTTTGTCTAACATTGTTTGTAGATATAGGCTACAGATTGAGAAACTGTTGGTGATCTCCTAAATTGATCTGATCACAGTTTCACAATAACCTATGTATGTTATGTTATAGGTAAATATATTGATCATATCTTGGAAAAGTTCGTGTTTTATGAACAGTTTGAAGTTACTCTCATTAATTTTGCTATAAGACAACATTGGAAAATTGATATCGGTGGAAATCGTAAATTGTGCCATTTTTCTAAATTAACATTTTATTGTTGTTTTTTTTCCCGCAATATTTGTTATTTTTTATGCATTTTAAACTACCAATTTGTATTGGATCAAAAGATATTTGTGTGCGAGTTTGTAAAAGACTTGAGGTTATGATAAGTAGTTGACACTGTTGGTCTATTTCTTTTAAATCAGTGTGAGTCCGGGAAGTTAGATTATCATTTCTCATATTTATTTGGTTATTTTTTTTACTCTTTTGTTAACATATCACGTGATCTCATTTTGACTGTGAAGGACTAAAATAAAATAAAAACTGTTTTGTGTCTGCAAATAGATTATACTGTACTTATCCTCTTGTAATTTCAAATCTCGCGGTGAATCGCAGATCTGTTGACCAAGTTATACTAAGTGCTGTACTTGCCAAACTATTGGTTATTGGAGTTTAGGCTTTAAAGTTTTGTTGTTATTTTCATTATGTTTTCCGTGATTCAGAAATTTAAAATGATGGACTAGTTTGATTTTTTCCAATGTAGATTTAATACTGGACTATTATCTCAGAATTGTATCGTGTTTTCAAATTAAATTATGGATGAAGATTCCGACAAGAAATCTGGAGTGATTAATGATGCTTACCTGAACGAAGAACAAACCCCATCAGAAGGACAGAGTTTACAGTCTGAAAATGTAACCTTCTCCTTATCTTTGGAACCAGCAGAAAACAGTGGAGTTATTGATGAAGGGAAGAATGGAATTTATAGAAAATTACCAGATTCTGTCATTGAATCTAATACAGGTTTATCAACGTGCAACTCTAAAAACAGCCAGGGTAAGTTTTTGCGTTTAATATTCTAGTTGTTTAGGTTCTTATTATTCTGAAAATTTGTACATAGTTCATCCAATCACAAACATTACTCCGAGGGTGTCATCTTCTTTCGCAGTAAAACTAGCCAATCAAAATCAATCTCCGAAAACGAGTTATCTTATCTTGTCCATTTACCGGGCAAGATGGCCGCTTATCATAACACAATATCGAACTAAATGACGAAGGTTGAGCCGAATGGTAGGAAATCATTGGATAATCAAGATTTAAGCACTCTGCAAATCACAGCTCTGATTGTTAATTCGTATAGTATTTTAAAATTTCAACACGAATTTTCTTTCATGTGTAATATAACGACTAGGGTGGCCTTGTTTTCAACGCAAAACGAGTTTTTATAGTACAGTGTATTTTAATAATCACGTCAATCACATTGAACGCTGTATTTGATTCAAAATATTATCCAAATCCGATTGTATAAATTCTTAAAATCGAGTGGTCAATTCTGAAGTAGAAATATGACCAAGTGATAATGTTCCAAAGGCTACAATTCGGGTTCGGCTTTTTATTAGAATTAGTAATTTCTACCTCAGAATTTCGAGAATACGTTTCATATAGCTGTAGTATCAGAATAAACGGAACAGAACATGTAGCATTCCGAATCTTTAATGCGATTACTACGGTTAACAATTTCCTCATCTATGGTTTCAACTTCAAACTAGTCAGTCACCAGGCGAATGTCGTTATCCTGGCAAAATTGTGCTCGGCGGTTGCCTGTCTTCATTAGCTCAATAAAAAAGCAAAGAGAAAGTGGAAATGACGGACGTAAAACATTATTTCATTTTTCAATGAAAGTTTCGCTGGCGCTTTGGTTTGGAAACTGTCACACTTGACAATTCTGGCCTGGAATACATCTTAAAGTAATCGCGCCACAAAGGTCAATAAGGTTAGAGCAAACGTTAATGAAAATCAAGAAGACGATTGTAAGACTTTACTGTAGTGTAGCGTACAAATAGAAATAAGTAAGAGTACGGAACGAAACTAATAAATCACGAACAAAATGTTATTTTAATCAGCATTTCAACTGTCACATAATTGATAATGTTCAATAAAGATTGAGAATCGTCTAAATACACCCTTATACCACCTTCACATATACGATTTTTCTTACGAGTCCTTACGAGTCGCACAAATTCTCGTATTTTTTACGGATCCTTACGAATTTGCCACTTTTACAACCTATTTAAGAGTGATTTCAAGTAATTACGGGCCATAACGAGTCATTTTCGGGCTATTACGAGGCATTGCGAGGAATAAAAGGTAAAAATGTAAGATATGTTCCGAGGTACAACCGATAAATACGAGCATGTTGCGACATTATAAGAGCTTTTTATGGATTGTTACGAGTAATTTACGGAATGTTGCGATTCATCTACGCCTTGACGTGTAAATTACGACCTATAAACATGATCTTACGTTTAGTTGCAAGTCAGTTACGATAACTCTTGGCAGCCATTTGGTTTTTGCAATTAAAATATGCAATTTTGTTTGAGCATCATTCGACAACTTACATCATCAGCGAAAGAACATGGCATATGAGAGAAACAGATTGCTGTTATATCAATCAAAGATTTCTACAATTGCTTCTGCCACTAGCCCAGAGGGAAGAAGAAGATATCCAGCAGGAATTAGACACAGCTAGGTCGAGGAAAAGGCGTCCTGCACCAAGAAGGCTTGGTGCAGGACCTGGTTGTCCCGAGGGCTCTTTTTGGACAGTATGATCATCTTCTGCATGAGCTGGCCAAAGAAGATTCCTCTGGTTACAAGAACTTTCTCAGAGTTGATGCTGACCTGTTTGGAGAGATTCTGAACAGGGTTACCCCTGCCATCAAAAAAGATTCCACATGGTAGTCGCTTCAGCTTCAGCATCGTGTAGAACCTCACTTCTGGAGATTGAGGAGTCACTTCATATTCGCTGTCTTCATCTATCTGCGGTGTTTCAAGGGAAGGTGGACGTTCGTGTACCACGGGTTCAAGCGGCTGCGATTCTTGGGTGGATGACCGTGTCATCTTTTTTTTGTTGAGTTTCTTCCTCTTTGGAGCCATGCTTGTAAATTTTGTATCCAAAAATATCTGAATTATTTGACGTCTTGATGGAAAATGATAGGAACTGTTCGTTTTTGGTTGCTTTTTTTAGACGTAAAGTATACGCAAGTATTCGCAAAACACTCGTAACTATACCTAAAGTGGTCGTAATAACTTTTAACTATACGTTAAGTGCTCGTTATGACTTTTTTTGAAACGCAAAGTGCTCGTAATTACTCTTAATAATCCGTAATTAAGCCACCGTAACAAATCGTAAAACAAATTGCTTACGAGACATTTACGGATTCTTGCGAGTAGTTTACGATACTTGTCGATTGTTAAGACTTATTTACGAGTTAATTACGGATAATGTTATTCGTGGACAATCGCTAGAAAATTTTTGACATGTCAAAAAATTTGACGATACTATTACGGATAATCAGGGGTGCCTGCGAGTTATAACGAGTTATTTACGGATAAAAGCGAGTTGTTTACGGATACAAGCGAGTTATTTACGGATACAACCGATTGACTACGAGTTGGTGGTTCGTAAGGACTCGTAAGAAAAATCGTGTATGTGAAGGTGGTATTAAGCATTGATTTACATGAACGACGAGGTAGCTATTTTTGTTCATATTTCAAACAATAATTTGTAAAGTGCGTTGTTTACTGTAAAGTTTACACTGATAAATAACTATGTGTTAATTGAATCTTTACGAATTAACATACACATGTAAAACTTTTATTGAAAGGTTTTGTTAAACATTATAAAACGTGATGTTGCACTTGAAAAAATCACTGCACATTCGTGTTTTGAAAATATGAATTATTGTATTGCTGCATACAATGTGATATGAGTCATATCATGTATAGCTGACATTTCATCTTGAAAACGCCTCCAAAATTATACAAATGTCAATGTCAAATTGTGCATTAAATTCATTTTAAAAGTCAATGCTTCAATGAAGTGAACTTTAAAGCACGCCCAGACTTATCGGATTGGAGTATGTTTGGAAAAGTTTTAAAACGCATTAGGATTCCTGTTTAGAGCACTAATGGGAATTTCGGTAGTACATGTATACGGAGTAGTTAAAGCGATACCATCACTTAGATAAACAAAAAAACCAAGTTCTCAAATTTGATCAATAAGAGTATATTATATTCATCAACGGTGTCAAAAGTTTACTAACAGAATAAAATAAACCTATAAAACTATTTAATTTTCCTTACAATTACAGTTTACATTTGAAAATAGCTTAAAATTTGAGCAAGGGTTTTTCAATTATTGTATATAAACATAGTTTTCTGGATTTATCAGATTATTTAGGTAATCTGTTGTATAGTTATGCCACTGATGATGCCCCTATTGACCAAGTTTGAAAATTTAGATTTTTTTGTATTATATTCTAAGAGGTGGAATTTCTTTAATAAACTTATTTGACAACCCCCTGTGTGACAATGAAACGACCAGTTGCACAATTATTAAAGTAGGTTCTAACTGAAATCATTTGATTTTCCGGATGCAGAATTTGTAAGCACTGTAAGTTCTTAATCAGATTCTGTTTCTGATCACTATTAAAAGTAAAGTAGGCTTTTTCACTGCGCCCATGCATTATAAATCATGAGATACATCACGTGTTCACATGTACAGTTAATGTTTTTGTGTTCTCAGTTGTATTATTTGTGTCAGGTTGTATGACAAACTTGACGACTTTGATTTTCCTATAGATAATTTTCCATCCATGTGAAGTCACAATGTGTACATTTAACAACTGATCTAGAGTCTGTTTTTTTAAGGATATTCTGTCTAGAGGTAGAATATCAACCGTGAAACTACTGAAACAGGTTACTTGACAAAAAACTGTTATTCCAGGGTCGTTAAATTTCACAAGTCTGCTGCTTGCCTTTTGTCGGATTTGTTTGGTTGCGACTTCTAATTTTGTTTCTGCTTACTCACTTTCGGAACACCTGATGGTACTACTCGTTTGACTCCAATAATGTTCAACGAATACTTTGGACGAGATTTGTTATTAACGGAACTGACTTGCTTGTACGGATTTTTATTATTGAACACGGGGGAGGTATTACCTTGTAACAAAGCCTTGTACGGTTGTCAGCTTTTGTCTCCTTATTTCGTTACTCCAAATTGTTCTTTGCTTAATAATATTTTAGTTAACCTTCTGATTATAGATGCTGATGAATTAGGTATGCGTAATGAGGTTGTTACTTATCCTGTTGTTATTTCTGTTTTCGAAATGTTTCCATTTTTGCAGTGCGTCCTAGCTGCTTTGTTTTCATAATGACTATTTTTTTTTGTCTATTTCTTGTCACGCTATTTCGGTATGAAGGAGAAATACCACAGATGATTTCCTACGACATCTAACTGCTCGGTATTTGATGAATATAAAATGATGCATTTTCTTACAGCCGGAAATGACGTATGCGAGATAAACCCATTTTAATTGTTTTACCATTTTCACCTCCGTTTTTTATCCGATTTTGCTGGAAATTTTTTTGTTGATTTCTTTAAACGATTGTCTACAAAATATGAGTTTAAAAACATGAATTTTTAAAACTTTGTCGCTGACTTTTTGAAGCACTTTTTTGACCAATTTTTCAATTTTCGCAATTTTATTCTGTTTACCTAAGTGTTTATTCTTCTTGACCTCCTGATTAGTATATATATATCAATTTGGACTGATTGCCAGGAAAGCGCATGCAGAGCATGGTAGATAAATTTATCCTTTCTTCTAATATTAATATTTAGATTGTTCATAGTTTTAAATAAAATTGAAGGGGTTTCTTGTTGGTCGTCTTGAGTTAAATATTTGGTTGTTACTGGTAAAAACTTGGAGTGAATTTGGATTTGGTATTTTTCCATGCTGAGTTGAGGTTGGACTTGAAGTTGTTTATGGATGTTGAATTTACAACATAATCAGGTAGAGCATTCCAGTTGTTAACTACTCGAATGGCAAAAGAATTTTTCCTCACATCTAGCCTTGATTGTTGTTTCATTAGTTTCTTACTATTTCCTCTGGTTCTGGTAATTGCTGATATGGTTAAGAGACCGGGATTAGATAGTTCATCTTTTCCACTGAGGAATATGTACACTTGGATCATGTCTGAGCGTTGTCTCCTATACTCAAGTGTGGGTAGGCCTAGAGACGTCAATCTTTCTGGGTATGGTAGGTGTCTTATTGATGGTATGATTTTTGTGGCTCGACGTTTGGCGTTTTCAATAGCTTCTATATCTTTTTTCAATGTAGGATACCATACTGAAACTGCATATTCTAGGTGTGGACGGATAAGAGATTTATATATCGGAAGGAACATTTCCTTTTCAAGGTATGTGAAGGATCTTATGGTCATTCCAATCAGTCTGTTAGCTTTCTTAATTTTTCCGGCAATGTGGGTGCTGAACTTCAGGCTGTCTTGAAATGTCACTCCAAGGTCGGTTTCTTCTCTGGTTTCTAGAAGGTCATGCATGGTTCCATCCTGCTCTGTTAGGTAATAGGTGGTTTAGGGTTAGTATAGCCAACGTGTAGGGATTTGCACTTATCTACATTGAACTGCATCTGCCATGTGTTTGACCATTCTACCAGGTTATTGATGTCCTGTTGGATTCGGCTTCTTTCTTCGACCGTGGAACAACGCCCCAATAGTTTGGTGTCACCCGCAAATAGCATGAGCATGGATTCAACAGCACTTTGTATGTCATTAACGTAGCTTAAAAATAAAATAGGTCCAAGCACAGTGCTTTGGGGAACGCCACTTTCTACATGGGTCCAAGGTGAGCTGGTTGAATTTAATATCACCCGTTGCCTTCTATTGTAGAGGAAGTTTTCAATCCAATGCAATATGTGTCCTGATACACCCAGCGCTTTTAGCTTAATTATCAATCTTTGGTGAGGAACCTTGTCAAACGCTTTTCTGAAATCTAAATAGATAGCATCTACAGGGCAATTGTTATCAACTTCATTGGTAATGAAATCCAGAACCTCTAATAGCTGCGTGGTTGTGGAACGTCCTGATCTAAATCCATAGTGTTCAGTGCATAGAAGACAGTTATCCGTCAGGTGTTCCATAATGGCATCCCTGATGATCGATTCCATAGTTTTTCCGATAACACTTGTTAGGCTGATGGGTCTGTAGTTGCACGCCTGCTTTTTGCTTCCTTTCTTGAATATTGGTGTTATGTTGGCTTCTTTCCAGTTGTCTGGTAGGGTACCCTCCTTGAGAGACTTGGTGAAAATGATCCTAAGTGGTTTGCTAATTGAGGAGCTGGCTTCTTTCAAGATTTTTGGATGTAGTTGGTCTGGACCTGGAGATTTCGTTGGGTTAAGTTTGTCTAGTTTCTTGGTTATCATATTCTCAGTGATGTCAATCCATTTTATTTGGGTAGTCTGAGGTGTGGCAATAATCGATAGGTTGTCGATGTCTTCCTTTGTAAAAACTTTACCAAAGTAGGAATTTAACTCTATGGCTTTGTCTAGATTCTCTGTTATGGTTCGTCCATCTTCTGTAGTTAGATTCTTTATTGGGTTTCTTAGCTTTGTTTTGGAGCCCACATACTTCCAAAATCCTTTTGGGTTCTCCTTGATGTCCATAGCAATCTTCTTCTCATAGTCTATGAGGGCATGGTGTAGGACCTTACTGGTTTGGTTTCTAAATATCCTATATCTTTCATAGTTCTGGGCAGTTTGGTTTCTACAGTAGTGGTTCCATGCCTTTCTTTTTTTTCCTCGGGGTAGTTAACACCTCCTTCGTGTACCATTGTTTTTTACAAGTTGATTTCTTATTTTTTGCTATTGGTACTTCTTGTTTTGTGACATCGTCTAAAGTTTTTTTTTAAAGATGTTCCAAGCTTCAGTAATGTCTTGGTTAGTCAGGATGTTATCCCAATTAGTTACTTCGAGTTTATGTCTCAAATTGTCGTAATTTCCTTTATAGTACTTAAAATGGTATTCATCTTGGTTTGTCTGATTTCTAGAAAGGTTTAGCGTTAGTGCAATAGTAACATGATCACTTTTCCCAATGGGTGGTAAAGTGGTCTGGTTGGTAATTAGGTACTCCTCTTGGGTTAAAACTAGATCGAGAGTTGATGGTTGGTCTGGGAGTTGAACTCTGGTGGGCTCTGTGATATGTTGTATTAAGAAGTTGTCTTGAACACAATAATTTGAGAAAGTTGTAGGTGTTGGTCCCGGTTTGCATATTGGTAGATTCTGTTGTACATTCTATTTCTTTATAGTTAAAATCACCAAGTATTAGTATATTATTGAATTTGGTGCATGCCTCTGTGATGACATTGTTGAATGCTGCTGAATTCTCTTGTGAACTTGAGGGGCTTCTATATATACATCCTAATGTTAACGTCTCTTTACCACTGTATATTTTACACCATATCATTTCTTCAAAACTGTTTGAGTCCAAATCATATATGATCACTCCTCTACCGTGTTTGAGATTGTTGAAGTGAGCTTCATATCCATTCAAATCAAATTCTTTATCTTCTAAGTCTCCTGGGTTTTTCTTAGGGAGAAATTCTGTAATGGCTATGATGTCTGGATTTATTTCTCCTATCACTATTTTAAGTTCCTTTCTCTTGTTTAGGAGACTGTCTACGTTGCTGTACAAAACTTTAAAATCATTTATGTTACAATTATTTCCGTGGGGTTGCTCGTTAAATCAAGTATCCTATGCTTGTGGGACTTCATCTGTATAGGACTGGCTATATATCATGATTTCTTCCTCAGTTGGTAGGGAATCATTCAGTGCAGTAGGACCACAGAGTATCAGTCTGCGGGTGTTGAGTGCAGGAGATCTGTTTGGGGTAGATGTTACTAGGGAGTGGTTGTCTGGGTTTCGGTAGTGTACAAAAGGGGTTAATGGATATGTAATAGTCTGTTTTGTATTTTCCCTTAGTCTGCTTACTGGATTAGCGATGTTTGGAGCTAAAGATTGTGGCTCTCGTCTTTCAGGGTTTGATCTGGTTCTCTGTTGGTTTTCTCTCTCCTCTGTAATTGGTACTATCATGCCACCTCTAAGACGAACATTATGCCCAGCCTCTTGTCTTCGCTTTACTTTTATGAGAAGCTTTTTAGTCTCTTCACGTTGCTTCGGAGTGTAGTCTCTCGTAACTTCTGTTTTGCTGAGGATGCGATGGGAAGACAATATAGCTCTATTTTTTTTGCATCCGTCAAAGATCCTTCTACGATCCCCAACATCAATGAGTACTATTTTCAGGTGTCGGATATTTCCCTCAGATGGTCTGCCTATTCTTATGATGGCTGAGAGTAGTACTTCTGTGACTCCAATTATTTTTAGTAAAACGTTGATCAAGTTCCGATCATCGCTTTTTCTTCTTTCTGGGTCAGTCGATGTTGACTTAGGGAAATTAAAAAGCATTATTTCTTCTTCTCTTTTGTTCTTCTTTCTCTGCAAATTTGTCACTGATGGCTTCCTGGATATGATTTTCTATGTCTCTCCTAATATCTCTAGATACTTCCGACCTCATTTGTGTTACCTCAGCCTTGATTTGGTGCGGTATGTTCTGTTGCATTATGTCTAGCCTCTCCTCTATCATGTTCCTTTAGCAACGGCTATCATTTCATTTCAAATAATGCAAATGTCTAACGTTGCTGAAGGAACATGCTCCTCCTATGTGTGACAGTCTCTCCTTGTTGTCTGCCTCAATTTGACGAAGAGTTTTACTTATATCAGTAAACCTTGGGAAATTGTTCTTGCAAGAACGACATGTCCACATTAGGCTGTCTGTTTCGTCGTTAAAGTCAGCCGCACACGACGAGCAACTAGCTGAGCAAACGGCCACGAGAGGCGGTTAGCTCAGCAGATAGCTTACCGTGTGCGGATATATTTTGACCAAATTCACGCCTCTCGAGGCAGTGAGACAAATTTCTATCCTGTTTGATATTTTTTGTCACGCGAGGCAAAAGACTCACTGTGTGCGGGCAATGCATCTCAAACTCGATTGGCGTCATGTGACACGCTACCGTCACGTGATACTTGGACAAAATAGCGACGTTACTACCGGTATTTAGATAGGGAATTATGTTTGATTTCTCAAACGAGGAAAAAACTCAACTGGAAGATAATTGAATTTCTTTGTAATACATAATAAGAAAATATATATTCCCTTTATATTTTACCCAATTTCTTGACTTATGAGAACAAACTGAAATTTGGCAATATGAACATAATATGTGCCTACTCATCTGTCATCCGAGTAATAATATGACATGCCTATCTGTCTGCTTCAACTTTGCTGATATTATTTTAAATGCCGGGATTCTTTTAGAACGAGTTTGCCAATGGCTGGCGAATTAATCGCTGTCGAGACAATAAGATGCATTGCCCGCACACGGTGAGTCTTTTGCCTCACTTGACAAAAATATATAGATATCTAACAGGATAGAAATTTGTCTCACGACCTCGAGAGGCGTGAATTTGGTCAAAATACATCCGCACACGGTAAGCTATCTGCTGAGCTAACCGCCTCTCGTGGCTGTTTGCTCAGCTAGTTGCTCGCCGTGTGCAGCTGGCTTAAGGATTACATCATACATTTGATGTGGTAGCTTTGAGCAACGAAACCAGAAAATATTTTCACACGTGTCACATTCTACACCTTTTTCCCCACAGGCTGTGGATAGGTCTGTCTCACATAATAAACATGCAATGGCTTCATTCCTACTGGCCCTGGTTCATTTGACACTTTTATTCTGTTTCTGAGAGTTTTGGTCAGGATCTACTATGCTATAGGTTGCCATCTGTAGGTTGCTATGATAGTGGGTAGGCCTATTTAGATATTATTTATATCAGTATGTATGTTAGTTTTGTATTGTAATGTAAATATAGTCACCCTCGCCAGGCATCAGGCATAAATCTAATACTAGTACCACTGGTGAGTAATCTCCGACTGGTTACTTTTTGAACTTTTTCGGTTGTCAATGTAAACAATCACGAACTGGTCCTAGATATTGATGTAAAAGTCTCAAACAGTATACTATTTCTTCATATTAAGGTTACAGGAGCACAGTTGGTTCAAAACATCACCATCAAAAACTTGTATTGATTAATGGAAGTTCTCTCTTCTGATCAATCTGAAAACTTAATGTGCATCGACATTTTGATCGGGAACAAAATTCTTTTATCAAAAACTTTATACCACTTCCGGTTTTGACGTCATTTGACGTTGAAATTTTAACTTCCGGGATAATGAAGATTTAAAAAAAATCTGTTTCAATGTGCCAGAAATAACTATTGACAAAATATGAAATGATAAAATCTGACCCAAATATTTCATATCAGCCGTCATTTTGAAATGACCATTTTTTCTTTAAATCGAAATTCAGAATCAGGGAATCAATCGATTGCTAACAAATAATGGGAAGCCGATTTTTGAATTTCGATTTAGAATTTTTTTTATTTCCGGTTTAAACTTTTCAGTAAAAGTCAAAACTTTTAAGGCTCATAACTTGTGACCTTGACCTTGAGTGACATTATGATCTGAACAAAAGTTGCTGCCCTTGACAAGACCTATCCAATGACATTATCATTTTAGATGGCCAATGTTTACTTCCGGTTTTATGGCCGTCAGAAAATTGCAATTTTTTACCTTAAACAGCTCTGTCACGTGACCTAATTTACATACGACACAAATAATTTTTGATTCGTATTATGCTTGATCCACGCTTTCCAATGATGTATGACACTATGTATTTGAATCGTAATTCCGCGTTTTAGAATTTGAAAATATTGTGTCAAGTTTCATTGAAACTGTCCGTGTTTCGATTGTCTGTCTGCTGGTATTCCCGCATCCATTTTAGTTAACCTGCCTGTATACTGGTAGCCCGGCACCCCTTTTATTTGGTCTGATTGCTTGTACTTCTACACCCCTTTTATTTTGTCTGTCTGCTTGTACACGCGACAGAGACTAGAGTTTTTATCCGATTTGAATGAAGCTTGGTATGTGTATTTTTCTTGATAATATCTCGAATGAATTCGAAAATTGCGCGATTCCAGTTGTCGGTTTAAAGGGGAATGTTCAGCATTTGTTAGAATCGATTTGGGCCTTGCATATAGCTTCAGAAGTACTACTTATGAACGAAAATCATATAATTCCTTCAATTATATCCTTACCTTAACATTTATTCTTCATTTTCTGTAAACGTGTTTTCTATATAACGCATAGTCTTACTAAACGGTGAGTCGTTATTTAGACTTTCAAACGCCGTTATGTAGGAGAGTTGTGAACAATATTAAGGATTTGATAAGCTAAAAAAAATCCAGATTCTGATACCAAAATGTTTTTGGTCGAATAGTTAGTGAACATATCATTTTAAGATTTAACTTAGTGAAAAAGAAACCGTTAAAATTAACTTGTGTAATGTGTACGCGATAGAAGCTAGAATTTTCATCCGATTTGAATGAAACTTGGTATGTTTCTTCATCTTGATAATATCGCGGATTAGTTCAAAATTGGCACAAAACCAGTCGTCGGTTTATGAGTTATTGCAGTGCGTTCATTGTTTTGCAATTGACTTTATAATCGAACGCACTGCATTGTTTTGCAATTGACTATTTTTTTTTTTTTTTTTTTTTTTGCAGTGCGTTCGATTTCGAATTTTTCGATTTCGATTTTGAAGATATTTGAAATTATTTATCGGCAATATATTAGAAATGATGTTATTGAAACAATTAATCAAAAAATTTTGACCCAGAAGTAACAGATCAGCAGCCATATTAATATGACCAACTTTTGTAAAACTCAAAATGGGGCCTCAGGGATATGAGCGATTTTTGTGATTGTAGTATTTTTGGACAGCTCAGTCGATTGTCATAAAAAATACGCTATTAGATTTTTTATATTCGATATTGCTTTCTTGTTATTTCTCAGTATAATGTTTTAAATAATTTCCAAAATTTCAAAGACTTGACCTTGACTTTTTTTTACCTTGTGACCTGATGAAAGGTTATTGTCCCTGATTAGATCTATCTAATGGTATGTACAATTATTTGTTCAATGTTTACTTCCGGTTCTATTGCCATTTGAAATTTGCGATTTTTAACTTTAATCGCATACAGTTATCGTCAAAACAGTTGAAGGGAGAGAACTACTATTTTAATTGTAAATCTTTATTAAAGCTATCATGCTGTAATTAAACTAGAAATGTTTATAACAATAAGTCAACCCATCCGCCACTACTCGACATATTTACTACTTTTATTCTCCATACGGAAGAAATATGGCCGCCACCGACCCACTATAAAGCCGTGTAAGCCACGTCATTCAGTCAGTTGATACCTCATACATCGGACTGTCAACATCAGTAGTAAACGGTCACTATTATTATTATTAAGCCAACCATGAAACCAATCGTCAATCTTTTAAGCATTCAGACCACAAACAGATATTGAAATTCCTTAAAATAAGAAAATCTCTCTAGATTTAACTTTTCTAATGTTCATATTTTCATAACCATTTTCCTTAGACTTAGTGCCTTGTGATTTATGAAAGATTTCCAGGATGACGCACTGCCCAGCGCCGTTTTGGTACGGCTCTAGTTTTTTTTTCGTTTTCTGGTCTCGCTATTTCGGTATGAAGGGAACTTGTCACACTCAATCTGACACGATTTCCCACGATAAACTGCTGCTAGTTGTGGCTTAAATGTCAAATGACGTAGTTTTGTCCAACCGGTTATGAGGTATGACAAAACGTGTATTTTCGTTTTTTTATCATTTTTACTTACAATTTTCAACCGATTTTGATGGATATTTTATTGTTTATTTCCGTTTTGTCTTTTATACACGATAACCACTTAAAAACTAATAATTGTTTACATTTGACCCTGAATTTTGAAACTCTTTTTTCACGTTTTTTTCAACTTCCACAGTTTTATTTTGATCGCTATGAAAACTTCTGGGAATATAGATATTGTTATTGCGAACAAAACCGTGTTTTCAAAATTTTGATATCACTTCCGGTTTTGACGTCATTTGCTTGTAAACTTCAAATTTCAACTTCCGGAGTTTTGAAGATATTTGAAAATTTCTTTTTGCATTATGTTAGAAACTGTCATCATGAAAGATATTTATGATAAAATTTGACCCGGAAGTAATATGTCAGGCGCCATGTTGTTGTGAGTAATTTTTATAAAACTCAAAATGGGGCCTCAGGGGATAATCGGATTTGCACAATTTTGGTGTCTATGAAATCCTTAGTCGATTGCCACCAACCTTATGACAGCGGATTTTTTATTTCGATTTAGACTTTTTTCTATTTCCGGACAAAGAATTTCAGTAACGACCGAAACTTTCAAGGCTCATATCTAGTGACCTTGACCATTGATGACCTTTTGACCTGTACAAAAGTTATTGCCCTTAACGAGATCTATCAAATGATATATTCATTTCCAATTTCTGATGTTAACTTCCGGTTTTATCGCTATTTGAAAATTGTAATTTTTAACTTTAAAGAGCTTTGTCACGTGACCTAATAAACATACGTCACAAATTTTTAGACATATTTACTATGCTAAATCTGCTCTTTCAAATGATATATAACACCAAATATTTGAAACAAAATTGCGCTTTTTAAAACTTGCAAATTTTGTGCCAATTTTCATTGTAACTGTGCGGTTTTTTTTTTTGGAAATTTGATTTTGATCGATCTGAAAACTTTCAAGTAGATAAACAATTTGATAATGAACAAAACAATATTTCTGAAATTTTGATATCACTTCCGGTTTTGACTTCATTTGTTTGTAAACTTGAAATTTAACTTAGTGGAGTTCCCAAATTATTTGAAGGTTCGTTTTGCATCATGTTAGAAATGATCATCAGAAAAGATATAAATGATAAAATCCAACCCGGAAGTACTATGTCAGGTGCCATGTTGTTGTGACTAATTCTTATAAAACTCAAAATGGGACCTCAGGGGATAATCTAATTTGCATAATATCGGTGTCTATGAAATCCTTAGTCGATGGCCAACAACCTTGTGCCAACTGATTTTTTAATTTCGATTTCTTTATATTTCTGGAACAAGAATTTTAGTATAGACTGAAACTTTCAAGGCTCATACTTCTTCATTTGTTAGTTCAAATGACCAGGAAGTATTATTAGCCTGTTTTCTACAATTAGGTGTAATACTCCTTGAGAGAATCACCCCTTTGTTACTATATCTGACAACATGTGAGAGTCTACGTTGCTGTATTACAACGTATCATTCCCTCAACACATCATACGATTCATGATCAGTATACAGTATCTAGAAAGTTACAATTTACCATATTGTTTCTATTAACGCTTCTCACTGGTCAATGTTTAAGGTAGTATTTTAAAATGTTTAAATGCAGTTTTCTCCCTTCAACTGAAAAATGTTTGTTGTCTGTATGTTTAAATGCAGTTATCTCCCTTCAACTGACAATTGCACTCTCATGCTGAACATGACTTTCTTACATTGTATTTTTAACGTTTTAAATTTTGTACTAAAAAAGATAAACAAAAAGTCTAAAAGAAGTAGATAACGACCCAATGCCAAAAGAAGAAAATCCGTTCGAAAAATCTGGTTTTGTCATTTATTAAAATTGCACGTCTAAAAACGTTTACCATAAAAATGTTTTCTAAAAAAATAATTATATAGAATTTTTGCTAAGTTCTTGTCAAAATGATAAATTACGAGTTGTGCTGCGAACTTACGTGTATGGAGGTTAGCACTCAGTATTCTGATGTCATATATATATCATATCAATATTTGGCTCTATCATATGTAGGGAGCCGCGGTGGCACAGTGAGTTAGACTTTTTCTCGCTGAAGGTCCAGGGTTCAATCCCGGCATGGGTCGAGATGATGCCTTCGTATTTTTCACCCTTTCAATGATGCAGGTTGGAGGGGCTGACATGGAAAAAGCGCCTACTCGATCGGATGGGACAATAAACCAAGGCCCGTGCGCTATTGGCTGTGCACGTTAAAATCCCTCGACAGTTGGAAATCGAAAATAAGAGCAGGCTAATGCCGCTGTCCTGGCAAAATTTCCCTCATTGCACACTGCATGGCGTTTTCCCGTCCTCATTCAGCCCATATAGGTGCAGAAAAGTCGGACGTAAAACTCCATTCATTTCATTTCATTTCTTTCATATGTATGATAATGCATATGAATAATATTAATAAATATTCTTGAACTATTCTACTTCCAATGATGTATAAAAATGTACATTAATAAAAACAACGACTTTTTAATCAGATGACTTTCACTACCGAACGTGAACTGGTTATTCTACTTTTCACTCCCGAATATAAACAATTTATATGCAGATTTGTATGTTCTGTAAATTTCGCAGTATGGATTGAAAACGCCATTTTTGAACCCATGGACGAAACCGGATGCGCACTGCCCAGTATCGTCTCGCTATTTTGGTATGAAGGGAACTTGTCACACTCAATCTGACACGATTTCCCACGATAAACTGCTGCTAGTTGTGGCTTAAATGTTAGATGACGCAGTTTTGTCCAACCGGAAATGAGGTATGACAAACCGTGTATTTTCGGTTTTTTATCATTTCTACCTACAATTATCAACCGATTTCGATGGAATTTTTTTTTTTGTTTATTTCAGTTATGTCTTTTCTAAACGATAACCACTTTAAAACTTACAATTCTTTACTTTTGGCGCTGAATTTTGGAACTCTTTTTTGACGCTTTTTTCAACTTTCACAGTTTTATTTTTATCGGAATGAAAACTTCTAGGCATATAGACATTTTTATTCCGAACAAAAATGTGTTTTCAAAATTTTGATATCACTTCCGGTTTTGACGTCATTTGCTTGTAAACTTGAAATTTCAACTTCCGGAGTTTTGAAGATATTTAAAAATTTCTTTTTGCATTATGTTAAAAACTGTCATCATAAAAGATATATATAATAAAATTTGACCCGGAAGTAATATGTCAGGCGCCATGTTGTTATGACTAATTTTTATAAAACTCAAAATGGGCCCTCAGGGGATAATCAGATTTGCATAATAATGGTGTCTTTCATATCCTTAGTCGATTGCCACCAACCTTATGACAGCGGATTTTTGAATTTCGATGTCGATTTCTTTGTATTTCCGGAACAAGAATTTCAGTAATGACCGAAACTTTCAAGGCTCATATCTAGTGACCTTGACCTTTGATGACCTTTTGACCTGTACAAAAGTTATTGCCCCTGATGAGATCTATCAAACGATATATTCATTTGCGATGTCTGATGTTTACTTCCGGTTTTACCGCCATTTGAAAATTGCAATTTTTAACTTTAAATAGCTCTGTTACGTGACCTAATTTACATACGTCACAAATTCTACTTCATTTTTACTATGCTAAATCTGTTCTTTCAAATGATATATAACACAATATATTTGAATCAAAATTGCGCTTTTTAAAACTTGCAAATTTTGTGTCAAATTCCATTGAAATTGTGCGTGATTTTTGAAATTTTATTTGATTGATCTAAAAACTTACAGGTAGATAGACAATTTGATTCTGAACAAAAAAAAGTTTCTCGAATTTTTGTATCACTTCCGGTTTGACGTCATTTGCTTGTAAACTTGAAATTCTAACGTCTAGAGTTTCGTAGTTATTTCTTTTTGCATTATGTTAGAAATGGTCATCATAAAAGATATAAATTAAATGACAAAATCCGACTCGGAAGTACTATGTCAGGTGCAATGTTGTGACTTATTTTTATAAAACTCAAAATGGGACCTTAGGGGATAATCGGATTTACATAATATCGGTGTCTAAGAAATCTTTAGTCGATGGCCAACAACCTTATGGCAACTGATTTTTGAATTTCAATTTCTTTATATTTCTGAAAAAAAACTTAAGTAATGACTAAATCTTTCAAGGCTCATATTTCTGAATCTATTCGTTCAAATGACTAGGCAATTAAATTAGCCATCAATCTTCAGTTAGGTGTAATACACCTTGAGAGGATCATTATATGTTGCCATATCTGACGACATGTTAGAGTCCGCGTTCTAGAAACTTCTAGGTTGTATTCGCAACTACGTTCTTGAGAACTCGAGATTGTATAGAACGCAAGAACGAAGTTTCGAACGGCAAGAACAAACACGAGTTAATCGTTCTTGTCACTCCCCATTTCGCCGGGAGTGGTATACGAGAACGCGGAGAACGGTGATACAAAATGGCGGCGAATATAAACAATGAATCATATTCGTGTGTACATTTTTGTCATTATTGCAGTGCGTTCGATTTGTCGAACGCACTGCTTTGGTTTGCAATTGACTATTTTTTTTTTTTTTTTTTTTTTTTTTTTGTCTATTTCTGGTCACGCTCCCCAGCCAAAACTGAACATACCACACATAACCTGACATCATTCCCTGCGATGATTAAGTGCTCGGTCTTGCTTAAATGTAAAATGGCGCATTTTTGCCTAACCGGAAATGACGTATATTAAAAAGTCGTATTTCAGGGTTTTTACATTTTCAACTCATTTTTCCAACAGATTGTGATCGGTCTTTTTTGGTTCATTTGTTTAACCCAATAGATACAAATTGCAATTTTGAAAAATTCATATTTTGACTTTTGTAGCTGACTTTTGGAGCACTTTTTAAAGCATTTTTTTTTAACTTTTGCAATTTTATTTCGATCGATCTGAAACCTTTCAATAACATAGACATATAAATTTCCAAAGAAAATCAATTTTCAAAGTTTCGATATCACTTCCGGTTTTGACGTCATTTGCTTCTAAACTTTCAATTTCAACTTCCGGAATATTGAAGATATTTGAAAAAAATGTTTTGTGTTATCATAGATTTGGTCATACATAAAAAATAAAATGATGAAATTTTATCCAGGTGTAAGGGATCAGCCACCATCTTGAACTGACCTATGTTTCTTAAAATTTTAATTCAGAACCGAGGGTTAATCGGATTTTTTTAATTTTGAAATCTACGACTTCTGCAATCGATTGCAAAAAAAATGTAGGTTGTCGATTTTTGAAAATCGATTTCAATTTCTTTACATTTCCGAAACAAGAATCTCAGTAATGACCGAAACTTTCAAGGCTCATATCTAGTGACCTTGACCTTTGATGACCTCTTGACCTGTACAAAAATTATTGCCCTTGACGAGATCTATCAGATGATATATTCATTTCCGATTTATGATGTTTACTTCTGGTTTTATCGCCATTTGAAAATTGCAATTTTTAACTTTAAAGAGCTCTGTCACGTGACCTAATTTACATACGTCACAAATTGTATTTCATATTTACTATGCTAAATCTGCTCTTTCAAATGATATATAACACAATATATTTGAATCAAAATTGCGCTTTTTAAAACTTGCAAATTTTGTGTCAAATTCCATTGAAACTGTGCGTGTTATTTTGAAATGTTTTCGATCGATCTTAAAACTTACAGGTAGATAGACAATTTGATTCTGAACAAAAAAATATTTCTAGAATCTTTATATCACTTCCGGTTTTGACGTCATTTGTTTGTAATCTTGAAATTTTAACTTCCTTAATTTTGGAGATATTTGAAAATATTTGTTTGCATTATGTTAAAAATGGTAATCATAAAAGAAATAAATAATGTAATGCGACCCTGAAAAAATATATTACAGTGGAAGTATTATAAAAATTTCCAATTTTTGAAAAATGAAATGAAATGAATAGAGTTTTACGTCCTGCTTTTCTGCACCTATAATGAGGACGGGCAAACGCCATGCAGTGCGCAATGAGGAAAATTTTGCATTAGCCTGATATTATTATCAATTTCCATTTGTCGAGGGATCTTTAACATGCACAGCCAATTAGCACATAGGTTTATTTACACCCACGATTGAACGCCCCTTACCATGTCAGCCCCTGCGACCTGTATCACTGACGGGATTCATCCCTGGACGTTCAGGATGGCGAGCAAGCATGTGACTCACTAAGCCACTAGGGCCCCCTTCATATCATTACACCTGCATCACTGATAGGGGGTAAAAGTAATGGACATTCATTACCTTTCAATATCGCACAGGAAGGGTCATTACATCTTCCCATACCTGATGGCATGTGAGAGTCTACGTTGTTGTGTTACAATGTATCATCCCCTCAGCACGTTCAATAATTAAGGATCAGTGTACTGTGTACAGTGTATTGTTTCATTTAACGCTTCTCACTGGTCAATGTTTTGATGTAATGTACAACAAATGGTTTTTTATAATATCATAAAACTAAAATACAACAATAGAATTTTTGGGGGAGAATTGTATCCTACTGAACTATATTAAGAATTTTTCAAATGATCTGAAAAAACACTTGCTTGCAAAATATAAGATTAAAACTTACATTTTTGTTGTCTGTATGTTTAAATGCAGTTCTCTCCCTTCAACTGACAAATGTTTGTTGTCTATATGTTCAAATGCAGTTCTATCCCCTCAACTGACAATTGCAAGTGCAATTCTGATGTCATTTATATATCATATCAAGTAAAGGTATTATGCGGCAGCTCAGTGAGATAGACGCTTGCTCGCCAACCTGAACGTCCAGGATTGAATCCCGTCAGTGATGCAGGTCGGAGGGGCTGACATGGAATTAGCGCCTAGTCGTTCGGCTGTGCACGTTAAAGACCCCTCGACAGTTGGAAATCGAAAAAAAGAGCAGGCGTTTGCCCGTCCTCAGTTAGCCCATATAAGTGCAGAAAAAATAGGACGTAAACTCCATTCATTTCACTTCATTTCATTCATATGTATGATATTGCATATGAAAAATATTAATATATTCTTTAACTATTCTACTTCCAATGATGTATAAAAATGTACATAAATAAAAACAACAACTTTTTAATCAAATGACTTTTCTCTACCGATCATACGCTAGTTATTCCATTTTTCACCGAACGTCAACTGGTTATTCTACTTTTCACTCCCGAATAAAAACAATTTATATGTATGGATTGAAAATGACACTTTTCACCCATAGACGAAACCGGATGCGCACTGCCCAGTATCGTCTCACGATTCTAGTTTCTATTTCTATTTATCTATAGCTATAGAATTGAATAATTTGTTTGCCAGAATTGATAATTTCATTTGTTGAGATGATTATTGCATACTGACATTTCCCGATTCTCCTCATCGTCAGAAAAATTCCCCCAAAAAATAGAAGAAAGTGAAAGTACGATAATTTGTTTTGTTCTTGATTGTTCCTGGCCGTTCGCAACTGACAACTCGGGTTGGCTGTTCTCGTGTTCTCAAGAACGTAGTTGCGAATACAACCCTAGAGTAACTTCTAGAAAGTTACAAGATACCATTTTGTTTCTTTTAACGCTTCTCACTGGTCAATGTTTTGATATAATGCACAACGAACGCAGTTCTATCCCTTCAACTGACAATTACATTATCATGACTAAAACGGTGTCTATGAAATCCTTAGTATATGGCCAACAACCTTATGGCAACTGATTTTTTAATTTCGATTTCTTTACATTTCTGGAATAAGAATTTTAGTACTGACTGAAACTTTCAAAGCACATATTTCTAATTTTTTTTAGTTCATATGACCTGGAAGTGTTCTTAGCTTTTAATCTTCATGCAGCTATAATATACCTTGTGAGGATCATTCAATGGTGCCGTATCTGCGACATGTGAGAGTCCGCGTCGTCAGATTACAACGTATCATCCCCTTAACATATCATACGATTCAAGAACAGTATACCGACATCTAGAAAGTTACAAGATACCATATTGTTTCTTTTAACGCTTCTCTCTGGTCAATGTTTTGATATTATGTACAACGAGCGCAGTTCTCTCCCTTCAACTGACAATTGCACTATCATGCTCAATATGACTTTCTTACATTGTAACTTGCATTTTTAACGTTTTAAATTATGTACTAAAAAAGATAAACAAAAAGTCTAAAAAAAAAAAGTAGATAACAATCCAATGCCAAAAGAAGAAAATCCGTTCTGAAAATCTAGTTCTGTCATTTTTTAAAAAACAAGTTTTAAAATTGCATACCATTAAAATGTTTTCTAAAAAAATATTAATATAGAATTTTTGCTAAGTTTTTGTTAAAATGATAATAAACTTACGTGTATGGAGGTTAGCACTCAGTATTCTGATGTCAAATATATAACAAGTCAAGAATTGGCTTTATCAGACGTAGGGAGCCGCGGTGGCACAGTGAGTTAGACGCACGCAAGCATAAACATCAATGATTACCAACCTTATTAAGGTAGAGAGAAAAAGTCCCTTGTATTCCTCAGAAATTCTAACATGGTGGGACAATTTAAAATATAAAGTTAAAAACTTGGCACAGAGATATTCAAAAAACTTGAAAAAATTAGAGCGTGAGAAAATCTGGTCATTACAAAATAAACTTACTAGGGAATACAAGAGACTTTCGACCTCCAAATCACAAGATTTAACTCTAATAAAAAGTCTAGAAATAGAACTTAAGCAATATGAAGGCGATCTATGTAATGGTGCCATTATCAGAAGCAAGTTCAGATATGCTACTGAAAGCGACAGAAACACTGCTTTTTTTCTGTCATTAGAAAAGCAACGCCAAAATTCAAATATAATCAAAGAGCTAATTAATCCCTCAGGTAATATTTTAAAACATACAAATGACATTATCTACGAGTGTGGCGACTTCTATGGTAAGCTATACACCCCAGAATCCCCTGATAATCCCCAGGATATCAAAAATGTTTGTAGTGTCATATCATCTACAATTTCTACAACTGACAAAGAATTCTGTGATTTACCCATTTCTATGCAGGAACTGCAAAAAGTTGTTAAAAGCATGAACCGAGGTAAGAGTCCTGGATTAGACGGACTAACCGCCGAATTTTATATTCATTTTTGGGACCAATTAGCTCCATTATATTTAGATGTTTTAAATTATATTTTTAAGAATTGTATTTTAACCAGATCAATGAGAAAAGGAGTAATAGTTTTAGTGTACAAAGATAAAGGTAGTAAATAAAATCTTAAAAATTTTAGACCTATCTCCCTTTTGCAATGTGATCTAAAGATTTTATCTCGAGTTTTATCCTTTAGACTTAGATCGGTCTTAGAAACTATTATCTCCCCTGAACAGAGTTGTGCTGTACCCGGTCGAAGTATTTTAGAAAATGTTGCAGGTATTCGCGACATAATTGATTATGCCAATAAAGAGGACATAGATGGATGTATCTGCCAAATCGACGGAGATAAGGCTTTTGACAGAATCTCGTTTGAATACCTGCAACAGGTTCTGAAATACTTCGGCTTTGGGGATGTATTTAGAAAATGGATAAAGATACTTTATACTGATATTAAGAGTACGGTCAAAGTGAATGGTCACCTATCTCCTTATTTCCCAATTAGGCGATCAGTACGACAAGGATGCCCTCTGTCTGCTATGCTATATGTTCTAGGATCTGAACCCTTGAATTTACTTATTAAGCAGTCTCCGGCTCGTGGCATACAAATTAAGCACAGTGAAGTCCAATCTCTAATTTTCCAACATGCGGACGACACCACCCTGTCTCTTGCTGATCTTGAATCAGTCAACATAGTTTTTGACACCTTAGATCAATATTGTAAAGCGTCAGGAGCCAAGATAAATGTAGCTAAATCCAAAATAATGCCTATAGGATCAGCACTAAATTTACCATTAGAAATAAACTTGCCATTAAATGTAGTATATGATGTAATTTTAATTTTAGGTATTTATTTTGGAAATAATGTTAATGAATGTCTTAATAAGAACTGGTATTGTAAACTAGATAGCGCAAAAAATATTCTAAATTTTTGGAGAAAACGACATTTAACTTTAATGGGTAAAATAACAGTAATTAATAAACTCTCTTATTGTGTCAAAATTCAATTACACTATGTCAATTATACCTATGCCAGACACCATACAGCATCAGCTTAAATCGCTCATTACTAAGTTTATATGGAATAATAAACCACCTCTTATCAGATATGATGTGATGACATCTAATAAAATAAATGGCGGTATGGGCCTAGTTGACATAAGGTTAAAGGGTCAATCACTTATTTTAAAGTGGCTTAAGCTATATTTTAACCCTGATATTAATAGTCTGTGGAAGCACACTATGACATATTTTTTAAATACATATGGTGCATTAGACTTAGATAAGGATATTTTTAAAATCCATTATAATTTTAAGCTTTTAGATATTTTAACTCCATTTTATAAAGCATTACTATTAGCATGGGATAACTTATGTAAAGGTGTAAGACCTGAACCTACCACTTTAAATGACGTAGCTATCCAACCCATCTTTAATAATGCTTGTTTAAATCAAAATAATTGTATTCTGATATTTTAAAATTTTATGATATCTTATATTATGTTATACCTGGATTTCTTAAAGATCATTCTATTATCGATATGATTGAAGAGAAATATGACGATTTTAACTCTGTAAAAATTATCAAAACATACGAATCCATCAAAATGTCAGTACCACCTAATTGGCTTGAAATAATTAACAACTCTTCCTTTATTGTACATCCTGGTATTAATAAAGCCTTACTTGATGGAAATGAAGTAGATTTTGACCAGTTAACTTCCAAATTCTGCTATCAAATACTAATTAAAAATAAAGATGTAGTACCAGCTTGTGTAAAATTTTGGCAAGAAGCGAATTTGGAAGTTGACTGGCCAAAAACATGGAATAACATAAGTAAATTTTATAAAACACCCAAGATGATAGATTTGGATTTTAAAATTGCTCATAATGTTATATGGACTAAAGCAAAACTATTCAAAATAAATAAAGTAGAAGATGATCTATGTCCTGTATGCAAAGATGAGCCAGAATCAATTTTACATATGTTTTATGAATGCTTAGATTTAAGTATTTTTATCCGTCTTATTGAAGAAGTTTTATCTGATATTTTACCTTTTAAATGTACACAAAGTGATTTTAAATGTTATTTATTATTCGGTATGCAAACCGTACATAAACATATCCCTCTTGAGCTTTCAAATGTTATTTTAACGTGTGCAAGACAAGCCATATTTATAAATAGAATTGCACACCTGGATAATCCAACTTGTAATATAGATTTAGTTATATTATATAAAAATATCTTAGCTCAAGCCCTAATTTATCTTAGAAATTTATATAGTAGGAAAGATTTTATAGAAAAATTTATTTTACCCTCCTGTTTTTTTAATATTCAATTAGATGACAAAATTAATATAGAGTTTAGATAAGTTTATTTTTTATGTACGTATAAATTTTAATTTTTATATAGTTTAAGACGAAACACTCTAGTAAACGCACGAGAAAATTTTAAATGTATATATACCCCTTATAAACTAACGTCTAAAATGAACTTTTGAATTTCGATTTCGATCAAAAGTTCTGCAAAAGAGATGTTATTTTTGCATATCTTTTTAAAACCTGTAAATGTAAATTCACTGTGATATTTTAACATATTTATGTAAATTATTGTTTAATAAATTATTGCAAGATAAAAAAAAAAAAAAGACGCATGCTCGCTAAGCTGAAGGTCCAGTGTTCAATCCCGGCATGGGTTGAGATGATGCCTTCGGATTTTTCAACCCGTTTTCACCCTCTCAATGATGCAGGTCGGAGGGGCTTACATGGAAAAAGCGCCTAGTCTTTCGGATGGGACAATAATCCAGGGTCCCGTGTGCTATTGGCAGTGCACGTTAAAAACCCCTCGACAGTTGAAAATCGAAAATAAGAGCAGGCTCATGCCGCTGTCTTGGCAAAATCTTGGCGTTTACCCGTCCTCAGTCAGCCCATATAGGTGCAGAAAAGTCGGACGTAAAACTCCATTCATTTCATTTCTTTCATATGTATGATAATGCATATGAATTATATTAATAAATATTCTTTAAACAATGATGTATAAAAATGAACATTAATAAAAACAACGACTTTTTAATCAGATGACCGAACGTAAACTGGTTATTCTACTTTTCACTCCCGAATATAAAGAATTTATATGCCGATTTTTATGTTCTGTAAATTTGACAGTATGGATTGAAAACGCTATTTTTCACCCATGAACGAAACCGGATGCGCACTGCCCAGTATCGTCTCACGATTCTAGTTGCCCGTGTTATTAAACTTGTGTATGTGATAAAGGCTAGATTTTTTATTCGATGTGAATGAAGCTTTGTATGTGTATTTATCTTAATAATATCTCGGATGAGTTCGAAAATGGCGCGTGACCCAATTTACATATATATGACACAAATTATATCATACTCTTACTATGCTTTCCAATGATATATAACACAATGTATTTGAATCAAAATTTCTCAATTGTAATTGTTTTTTTTTTTTCAAATTTTGATTCGATCGTTACAGGTATAGTCAAACAGATGTTTCATTTGTCTGTCTTCTGATATTCCCGCATCCCTTTTAGTTAATCTGCCGGTGTACTGGTAGTGCTGCGCCCCTTTTATTTAGTCGGTCTGCCTGCTGGTATTTCTACATCCATTTTATTTAGTCTGACTTCTTGTAGTTCTACATCCCTTTTATTATTCCTGCAAACATTCTTGCACTGACACACATATGAAATTGAGTGAATATTTTGACAAGTACGTTTTTATCTGTTAAACTGTTATTGGCCGAAAAATGTGACATTTCATCCATGTATCAGGTGGGTTGCGCACTGCTCGGTACCGTCTTCACGGTTCTAGTTTTTTTTTCGAATTCTGGTCACGATCCCCAGCCAAAACTGCACACATGTCACGCATAATCTGACATGATATCCCACGTTAAATATGTACTCATTAGTGAATGAATATAAAATGACGCATTTTCACATAATCGGAAATGACGTATGAAAACAAACGTGTTTTAAGATTTTTGTCATTATCTTCTTTCCAACTGATTTTGATGGGATTTTTTTTGTTTATTTCATTTATCGATTTTCTTTCAGATAAAAGTTTCAAAATATGCACTTTATGTTTCAAAATATACACTTTATGAATTTTGTCTCTGACTTTTTGAGCACTTTTTTTAGACAATTTGTTTAACTTTTGCAATTTTATTTTGAGCAATCTGCAAACTTACATGTTCATAGACATTTTGATTGCGAACAAAATGGTATTTTCAAAAATTTTACATCACTTCCGATTTTGACGTCATTCGCTTGCAAAGTTGAAATTTTAACTTCCGGAATAATGAAAATATTCAAAAATCTTTTTGTAATGTGATAGGAATAATCATTGACAAAATATGAAATGATAAAATCTGACCCAGATATTTCATATTAGCCGCCATCTTGAAATGACTGATTGCGTGGCAAATCTATCGATTTGTCACGCTTTGTTTTCGTTATGATTTTTTTTTTTTTTTTTTTTTTTTTTTCCAAATTCTGGTCAGCGTCTGTAGAGAAAACTGGAAATGGTATAGAAATTCTGGTTTGATCAGCTAGTTTTCCCTTAAATATGAAACGGCACATTTTTGCGGAACCAGAAGTGGGCTATTACATAATGTGCAATATTTTTTCATCGAGTCTGTAGGACTTATTTATGAACCGATTTACCTGAAATTTCCTTTATTACGTTAATTGTTACAAGAAGTATCTGGTGCATTTTCAAAATTTTCAATTTTTAAATATTTTTGTACAAAAAATTTGAAACCAAAATTTTCAAAAAAAATCAAATTTTTTTTCTCAGCCGCTAATTATCCGATTGATCTGAAATTCACAGGACATAAACGAAATGTCGATACAAATAATACAAGATAATTTAAATATTTCTATCACTTCCGGTTTTGGCGTGAAGACTTCTGGTTTTTCAAAATTAAGACTGGCGACCCCACTTCCGGTGTAAATTTCAGATGTTGGCTAAAACCATAAATATTGTATGTCAGGCATAATTAGAAGGTACTTAGCAGAAAAAAATCCAAACCGGAAGTGATACATAAGCTGTCGTCACAGACTGACACATTTCAGCAAAAAATTAATTAGTCCTCCATTTTTTATCCGATTTTTATGATTTTGATGTCTATCAAAACATTGTAACTTTATCTAAAACTTGTAGGCACAGAATTTTGAATTTCGAATTTGAAGTGTTTTTAATTTGGGTTGAATATTTTGAAAATTCAAAAGGCCATACCATGTGACCTTGACCTTCAATGACCCTGAAATTTTCAATGTAGAATGTCCTTGACCTCAGCTATCCATAGGTGTTTTGATTTTAGTTGAAAAATATTAACTTCCGGTTTTATAGACATTCAAAAATTGACACTTTTGACAACTTTGGACGGCTGTATCACCTTCTCTAATTAACACAAAGAATTAATCATTTCAATTTTGTAATACTGATTTAATTATCTTTTTAACGATATATGACGATAATACCTTAAAATATGTTTTCAAAATATTGCGTTTTTTTCGACTGAGAGTTCTAACTTACAATGTAATTATCTAATAGCAATATCGATTGTTTAATGATGATTTACACAATTTTCTCTTTTCAACGATATATGACATGATTAGTTTAATACAAAATCCATTAAAGTGAAAATAGGCATAGAGTACCCTGAGTAATCTGAGAAAAATAGAAATAGAGAGGATTAAAATGATTGACAAGGGTTATAGCAGGTTATATAATACAGTAATAAAACTATTGATGTGAACTTTTCACATGGAGGTGTGAAGTATTTTAGGTCATAAACAGATTAATCTGATTATGTAATCTTTTAACACTCTAAAAAATATATAAAATTTATTCATTTTTTTTTCAAAATTTTCACTTACATTAATTTTACATACAATCATTTAGAGCAGTGAATTTTTGATACATTAACCTGTTCGAATTTTTTTTCTACCATTGACAGAACTCTTCTTAAGCTGTTACCTATGTTTCGTCAAAATGTCTTTTTGGATTTCGAGTTTCGTTTTGCGGTTCGGATCGTCAGTACTTGGTTTCTTTATTTCTACAAGATACACACCAATTTTCTTTTTGTCGTCTGCTAAGGTTATTAAAGGTCATAAACAAATTAGTCAGACTACATAATCTTTTAACTCTAGGGCTGGACCATCATCCCAATGTCATACCTTTCTCCTTTACTATGTACGTCAAAAGCCATGACCGATAATAGTACTAGAAATACGGACAAATTTGATTGGCGACAATATTCGACACGTCCCAATGAAAACAATATTCGACACGTCCCAATGAAAACCTCTGTCACAAATAACCGACCTTTACGCATGCAAGCTCATAGATATCATAATTATAATAGACTAGGTAGGCCCTACGCTATAGATGACGTATAAGCAAAACGACGTCACCGTCTATTATAAGATATCTATGTGCAAGCTATTTATTTCTTATCATCCAGCCGTCGAATGAATTGCAAATTTTATTCATTGGTTAACCAAGACTACGTTGTAATAGTCACCATATTTAACTCTATGGCCATAACTCGATACTACAGTACATGTGATTGGTTCCTATTATTAGTTACACTGTAATAGATGACAACTGTCCGAGATTCACTCGGGGTTATCTGTCAAGGTATTAGATGTACGGTAGTTAAAGAGAATAACTTGACCACGGGAAGATGGGGCTGGACTCTAGCAGACTGCAATTTAACTGTTTACGCGTAAGTGCTCAAACTGTTTTTTATCGTCTGCTAAGATTATTATAGGTCAAAGATAAATTAATCTCATTACATATTGTTTTAACTTTATAAAAATTAACATGTTTTTACGAGTGTTTGCTATGTTTGATATAATATCAGATTTTTTCTTATTTTGAGGGTAATTCTTACCCACGGCACTTAATTGACTAACATACATCAATTCAACTGGCTACTGTCTGCTCCAATCCATTGAAACAAAAGACAGTATTTCAACTCAGCATTAAAGGAAAATATTGACGTTTACACAGTTCGAATGTTGGGGAAGGGCGCATATCCCCTATACAAAATGGCCCCTAGTTCTAATTGTTATCATTTGAATTGATAATTGAAATGTATGCTCTCTTCTTGTGACCTTGACTAGTGCTTCTATAGGAGAGTATCTTCTGTAACACCCAATTCCAATTTTGTTTTTGTCGTCTGCTAAGCTTATTATAAAATTAGTCAGAGTACATAATCTGTAGTGATGGACTATCTAGCAGACAGCAATAAATTATTTAACTGGCAACGCGTCTGCGCTAATCCGTTGCAATAAAAAGTAAATGTTTAATCTTGTCATAGTTAATTGGGCCCCTATCCAAATCGGCTATTAGTCAAAATCGTTTGGTCAAAATGGCCAGTCACCATGGCCCCTATTTTGGTCAAAATGGCCTCTGAATTTCTCTTTTGATTTCAACCAATTCATTGGTTAAAATGGCCACAAAAATAAAGTCAAGATGTTCCGTGATTTTTTTTTTTATAAATTGTAGCTTATATGATGATAATCAAAGGAATAATTGGAAGCTATTTTAACCCTAAAAAAGGTCACTAATTTTGACTGAAAATTGTACTCTGTTACAACAAATTTTGAAGACATAAATTGTGTTCCAATTTATATTTTCATCAAAGCTAAGACATTCTAAGACTTACAATATTAAAAGTTCCAGTTCCAGTTCTCAAAAAGATTATATAAAAAATATATTATTTAGCGCGTTATGTTTTGTTAATTTGTAACATCATAAATACAAATATTATTTTGATACCATTTTGACTTTTTGGAAGGACCATTTTGACTTTTTTTTGAAGACCATTTTGACCATTTATCAGGGACCATTTTGACCAAACGAGGGGCCATTTTGGATGGCGGCCCAATTGACTATAACCTGTTTTTATCTGCTAAGCTTATTATTTGTTCGTAATTGTTGAATGTATTTGTAATGTATTTGTAATGTATCGTCTATGCAGTTACTGTTCACAAAGTAGTCGTTATTAGCCGATTTCCAACTGTCAAGGGATCTTTAACGTACACAGCCAATAGCACACGGGGCCTCGGTTTATTGTCCCATCCAAACGACTAGACACTTTTCCATGTCAGCCCCTCCGACCTGCATCACTGACAGGGGGAAACCGGGTTGAAAAATCCGAAGGTATCATCTCGACCCATGCCGGGATTGAACCCTGGACCTTCAGGTTAGCGAGCAAGCGTCTAACTCGCTGAGTCACTCTTAAATTTGGGAGTTTTAAAAATAGAACACATTACTTTGAATATTCTGGATAAGAATATTAACGTAATTGTTATCTATAGACCACCTGTTTATCGATTAGAATTATTTCTCCCAATGTTACAAAGATCACTAGTTGAATAACACGAATCTGGTGTATGTTATTATGGGAGATTTCAATCAAAATATCTTGGGCGGTCATTTGTCTATACTTAATTGTTTTCAAAAATTTGGTTTTCAACAACTTGATCAGCATTACACTAATGAAGGTGAAACACTTATAGATCATATTTATATCAGTAAAGGAATTCTGTCACATAATGTTCACATTTCACACATACCTGTGTATTGTAGCTACCATGAAGCTATAAAAATTACCATACTATAAGTTATATTGATATAATATTGAATCTACCCTTTCACAAAACTTTTTACTAAAGATAGTGGACCACGGCCAAATACGCCTAACGAAAAAGTCTTAAATTTAATTAGGAGTAAACTTTGCGATTTAGGTCCAATAACATCCATTTAAAGTTTTATCAAAATCGGTTGAAAACTAAGAGAGTAATAGCATATTTAAGATTTGGGGCAAGGGCAATAACTCTGCTTCTAACAATCGAAAATAGCTCAAATTCGAACTTGATCTTCGTTTCATGAATATGTATAAACATATCAAATTTCATTTGATTCCGTCAAAAACTCTAGTTTTTAGAGCGTTTACGAGCAAATGTTGACGGACGGACCGACGGACGGACGGACCGACGGACGGACGGACAGGGGTGCCGACAATATACGTCCTCATAGAGAGATGAGGGCGTATAAAAATGAGGGAGTGAACACCAGACTTTAGGGGTTTGAAGTTCAAAAAGTCTTACAGCTATCAGGCAAAGTATCACGGGCCACGCTCAGTGCTGTTCACAGCTCCAGTTTTTATTTATATCGAAATTCTGAATCAGAGAATCATCCGATTTGAATAAAAATGATGTCTATGTTGCTAACAAAACATGGGAAGCCGATTTTTTAATTTCGATTCAGATTGTTTTTTATTTCCGGTTTAAAATTTTCAGCAAGTCAAAACTTTTAAGGCTCATATTTTGTGAGCTTGACCTTGAGTGGCCTTGTGACCAGAACCAAAGTTGTTGCCCTTGACGAGATCTATCCAATAATATAATCGTTTACTTCCGGTTTTATGGCCTACTGAAAATTGCAATTTTTAACTTTAAAAAGCTCGTGACCTAATTTACATACGTCATATGAATTTTTAGATTGTAATTCATTTATTTGTAGGCTTAACTGAACATTTGTATGCAAAATTATAAATTGTAATTAGGCATCAACAATTATTATTTTGATGGCGGTGGAACTTGTGGTCTTGTAGGAGGTGTTGGTGCGGAGTTTTGTTACAAGTTTGCAGATGGGTTGATTCGATTTCTACAGAAACTGAACGTCGAGGACTCTATCAAGTGAATGCTGTCCAGGATCACCAAAGATTACTATCAAATGACCTAAACTATTGTCTCATCATCCTGGTGACAGAAATACAGATCGATTTGAAAGTGAGAAGACGGCTGTTGTTTGTTTCAAAATGTGGAAATCCTGGACACAGATCCATAGATTGCGATGATCCAAAATCATTCGGTGCTATAAATGTGGTAAAGTGTGAAATTTTTAATTGTTCGTCAGTGCGTAGAAGTTGAAGTGTAACTTCACATTCATCTACTGGTAGTAGGGCGTTTCACACCCAGATAATTCCCGCCCGGCCAATTCATATCAGGACATTTCGCACCAGGATGATTTGCATCAGGACAACTTCCACCGAGACATTTCACACCCTGGCACTTTACACCCAGGGCGATTCACATCCAGGACAATTGCCACCCGGAAATTTCACACCCGGGCACACAGAGCCACCAACCCAGTTGTAGTATAGCATGCCACAAAGTGATCGAACCAGTTGCCTCATCACCAATCGATTTCCAGAAAGTATTTCAAATCGAAGTACGCTGAGTTTTGAATTGAGAATTGTCTGAAAAACTTAACCATCTTAAAATTGGAATGAATCTTATTGAGTTAGCTGGAAATATCAGGAATCACCGATGGTATGCAGGGCCATAAGAAGCAAATAAAAACTAGGGGGGAGGGGGCTTAAAAAAAATTTGAGAACGACGCTCATCCCCCTTTTTTTGAAGAGGTTTGTTAGGGGCAAATTGTGAAAATTAGGGTTGATTTCCTTGCATCTGATGCCTTTCCGAACATAATTCTCTTAGAGAACGACCTCCCAATTGAATAGGGTTTGAAGGCATCGTAGGCCTACTCAAAGAACATTTTGAAAATTAGGTCAGAGTTCCTTGCATCTGATGGATTGAACGGTATGAAGATTTTGAAAAATAGAATTAAATTCCTTGCATCTGAGACCTTTCCAGATCTCGTCGACAACGCTTGACTCTTGAGTAGGACTTATTTGGGGATAACCCAAGACAATTTTGAAAATAAGAGCTGATTTCCTTGCATCTTAGGCCTTTACAGTTTGGAGGGATTGTGCTCTAAGAAAATTTTGAAAATTAAAGTTTATTTTCTTTCATTGGATACCTTTTCTGACAGTTATCTCGTTGAAGATTATATGGCGCGAGAGGATTCAAGGAGACACCGACCCTAAGACATTATTGAAGATTAGGATTAATGTCCTTGTCTCTGAGACCATTCCGGGCAGCATTTACGTTATCTTATAGACGATAAAAATGAGGTCGTGTAAATGTTTGCTTCATGGCAAAAATCTGGGGGGGGGGGGGGGGGTCCTACGGCCCTGTGTTGCATGCCTCAAAGGTCAAGAGGTCACTATCAATATTGATCACTCTGTCCCACCCTTGGCCAGAAAACATAATAGAATAGTTCCATCTACGACCAGCAGTTGGATCCGAACTGAAAAGACTTGAACCTGTCGACATCATTAAACGTATTGACACGAGAGAGGCTAACCAAGTTGTGATACGGACCCGACACGTGACACGTGACACCTACTGTAGAAGAGCTGATAACTGATTTACATTCAGCAAGATTGATCTCCGCTCTGGCTATCATCAATTAGTACAAGCACCACAATGCCGATACATAACAACGTTGTTTTTTTTTACACACGTTGGTTTCTTCTGCTACAAACGATTGGTATTTGGTCTCGGCTCAGCAGCTGAAGTATTTTAACACACTATACAGACAGTAATTGAAGGAATCCAAGGAGCGAAGAATATCAGTGATGTCATCATTATATTTGGTAAATATTCGAAAAACCTTCATCAAACTCTCAAAAGACTTCATGAAGCTGAGAATTCCACGGAGATAAAGTTGTATTCTTTGGATATATATTCTTCCAAAGAAAGTTTAAGCTCTCAATGATGCCAAGCCAACACGAAATCCATCAGAAGTCCGATCGATGTTAGGATTGGCGTAGTACAGTGCCTGTTTCATACCTGACTACTCAGCAATAACTTAACCACTGAGACAACTTACCCGACTAGATAATTCATGGAAATGGGGTTGAATCGAAGAATCTGCATTCGTGTGTTTATAAGCAACATTGTATGAAGTCACAACACTAGCTTATTTTGATACCAACAAACACACCGTCATACAGGTTGATGCAAGTCCTTTTGGTATTGCTGGGATTCTAATCCAAGATGAAGACCTGTGGTCTGTGCTTTTCGATCTCTCACCGATGTTGAAACTCGTTACTCCCAGACTGAGAGAGAAGCACTGTCAGTTGTATGGGCCTATGAAAACTACAACATATTATATATAGCCGGACAGAACTTCACCGTGGTAACAGATCACCGACCACTGTTACACACATCGCAAGATGGTCTTTACGCTTACAGCCCCATGATATGACGCTGATATATCGTCCCGGTAAACCGAGTCCTGCCGACTACATGTCTCGACATCCATCAAACCAATCTCGTATGACGATCCAGGATGGTTTGTAGAGCTGAAGTACGTCGCAACCGCAATCCCAAACAGAAGGTCCTCGCCATAGAGAAAATTTGCATTTGCACCGTCCCCCTAAATCTACGCCCTTGTCTGCATTGAATGTGAGTAAGCAAAGTACATGGTTTCCAGGTATGGATACTGCTGTTGAGAAGGCTGTTGGTGATTGCATAACCTGTCAAGTAAACACCAATCGTGTAAACAGAGAGGAACGTGGCTAAACCTTTGTAGTGACCAGGACAATCAACGCTTCACTCTCCACTCATCATTCCTCGATTCTTTACATATTTGCATTTTAGGCACACCACCGTGAGCCATGCTTCGTGGAAGGAAAACTTACTGAACTTGACATTAGGATTGTGTCAGGCATTCTGGTATCAACAAATATGCAGTCTGTCCCCAACCGTTGGCTAAGAAAGACGTCTGCAGCATACTCTTACAAAAATGGTGAGAGAGAATGCCAAAACGTCAGACGCTTAGCACTGCCATTTTAGAATAAAGCTTACATCCCCATTCTGTTCCATCTTTCTCCCACAAATCACTCACATTAAAGTCACACCGTCCTACGGCAATTTCTCTTAGAAATGTCAGCTTGACATATTAGAATTGGTTTTGTTACGATCGCAACACGCTTGTCCCCAGAATTGTTTTTCTATAAGAATTAAAATAGTGAAGACCATCTGTTTATCTAGACGCAACCTATAAGGTCCATTTAAACAGTGATAGTTCAAATGGAGGTGTTTTGAATATTGGGTTCTGTCATATCGTTACAATCATAACATCATTGTACAGTTGCAATTGTAACATTTCCACAATCGTTGTAAAAGCGACATCAACATTTCATTCCTTTTTTTGATTACATAATATAAATTAATCCTATCATAAGTTATTCTGTATCATTCATATTTTATTAGAGCTTTTGTTATTTGTCATGTTGAATAAATTGGTTATCTTTTATCAAAGTGCTAGGCTGGCACGAACTCCACAGTAACCATACAGCCTTCGTTACACTAGCATTTTTTTTTATCTCATAAATGTTTATTTAGCATCAATAATATACAATAACAATACAATATTGTTAAAAACTTATAAAAGGCATCAAACTAAAAAAAATTAAATATAATTAATAAATATCACAGATTAAGTCTTCATGATGAAGTTAAAAAAAAGTAAAATATGTATATGTATGTTATCTACAATATACTATACTACACTGCATTCTATATCACAAATATTAATGGCCCGTATGCACCAAATAATATCAAATTAAGAAGAATAGAATTATTTTAAACCTTAAATAGATTTAGTTAATTGTAATTAAAGATAATTCTACATTTTGTATGCACCAACTGACAATTAACTAAATATATTTATCTCTACCGTAATTGAAATTCAATTTCCCATTCGAACCCCACACTATGCAAAATCTATATATGACAAAAGAGTCTAAAGGTTGGTCACTAAAACATATTCTTATTTAACATTTTGATCACTGTTACCTATGTAGTGTTGATATTTTGTAGTCTGAAATTCTATCGACTCTCATCTGTTTTTTTGTGTGGCAGTTTATACCAAATATAAGATGAACAATCTATTTGATTATGAAACGTCAGACTAAATTTATTATGGAATCCATGTCAGGATTTCATTTTTGCAAAATATATGTGACAGTAGAATTTGTCACTTTCAGAGCGCTCAGAGAGAGTTGTATAATGTCACCAGCAATATACTGTTATCGACCACCCAATATTAGTCTTCGGCGTCCACACACTTGCAATAAAAGGACAATGCAGAATTATTTTCAGTTAGTATTTCCAGTATCTTTTGCAAACAATTGCTGATAATCAACAACGATTGTTTGTTTGTTCTATCTAAACTACTCATCTGAAAACCAGGTAAAAGGGGTTCAGGCGATCCCAGACTTGTCTATTTATATGAATTACACAGTTATTTTCACAAAGTTCAATTAAATTCTCTAAATAATCGTTATTTTTGAAACATCCAAGAGCAACAAAGGGCATTTTTGCTGATTTACAAATAGAATTAAAAGTTAAAACTGGTCTCGACCAATTTTAAGTTTAGCATTAAATTAGCCAATTTCTAGAAATATTTAAGATAATTCTATGTGGTGCATACAAAATATAGAATTAAATTAAAAGTTAATGTTATTCGGGCAGAATAGAATTAAATTAGGCCTAATGTTATTTGGTGCATACGGGCCAATGTCTCTATTTAAGAGTTAAAAAATTAAAATATGAGATATATAGTAACTAAATAAATAATAATGTAAGGCTTCAGATTGCGAACACTAGCTAAGATAGATGATATTTTTTAAAAACAAAATGAAGGCTGAACTAGCCAGAAAATTTGAAATTTGTTGAAAGAATATATGAAATTTAAAATAAATTGTTACACCTTAACATTGATTATACCGTCAAATGACTATCAGTTGGTTATTGCGTATGAATACTCATTATACCATATTGTTGAGGTAGTTATAACTACATCTGAAGTATCAACTATAACTGCCGTAGAAAAAGTATTTTCTTTTTGGTTATCCAGAGATAATGAAGTCAGAGAGTCAATGCTCAAGTTAAATCAGTTGAAACCCCTCAAGAAAGCTGTCAAAACCACCCATGTACAAAAGAAACCCGGGAAGGACGAAATAGTCAATTTTCAACACCCCACTCAACGACTCTCTTCACACCCTACATATTGCTATTTAATAGAGATCCCAAAACCAAACTTCCTGATGTAATCAGTACGGAAACGCCACAAACCGACGATCAAAAACATAAAACGAAGACTTATGCAGACAAACGTAGTCGTGCTCTGTCTTCTGAAATTCACCTCGGAGCTTTGTTATTGACCAGACAAAGGAGAGAACAAACTGTCTACACCTTTTAACACCTAACTACACATCGTCACTGAGACGAAAACAAACAAACAATGGTAATAGCTCAAAGTGCCAATGGATCATTCTGTAGCGAGGAACTTTCTTATGATCAAGGTGTTGGCTGAAGCATCTTGTTTTCCAGACTAATCTGGTCCTTTAATAGCTGACAGTTCTCCGTCAGATGAAAACAAAATTGATACATATCCAAAACCAACTCCAAAGCTTAGACGATCCACGATTATATGTACCAGACTTAAATTGAAACACCTGGTGGTACTTCTCTTTGGAGTAGTCCACTACTATATAACAATTGCTCTCGATTTTGCCATGATTTTGGATGCGATTTTGATTAACGGAATTGTTTTGTTTGTACAGACTTTTATTATGAACTACTAATGTGATGTGTCAAATCAGATTTTCATTTTTTCCTTACTGTTGTCCGTAGCGCTTGTCATACATGGGTGATCTCCCTTAAGCCTGTATATGGACTCACACCACCAATTCATTTGCTATACGTTTTATTGTTAAATTTTGATTTTCAACCTTCTATAACTTTTTCAAGAAATCTCGTTGAAAACATTCTAATATGTCGTTTGAAAGCTTAATCATTTGCTAAAGACTCGGCTCAAGTTTGCAACCAGATTAAATCCGAACAGTATAACAGTTAATATTAATTAGCTACGATGTTGTAGATTTGTATACCAATGTAACCGCAATGCTAATCGCCTTTCAGTGTGTCTTAATACGAAACTCAGCATCAATAGTATAACTGATCTGGTAAAACTATGTATCTCCTCAACTTACTTTACATGGAAAGGTGAAATTTTCAATCAAATTCATGGTCTACCTATGGGATCTCCTATTAGCCCCTTACTTACAGAGATTTACATGGCCCATTTTGAAGAAAATGATCTCATCACTGCTCCATACCAACCACAATGCTGGCTACGAAAAGTCGATGACACCTATATCATTATAGACGCCGATAAAGACCCTGAAGACCTCAGACGCCACCTCAACAGCATCCATCCTAGAATACAGTTTACCATTGAACATGAGTCTACTAACCATCAGCTACCATTCCAGATGATAAACTGTCCACAAAAGTATTTCGAAAACAGACCCATACCGACCAGTATGTACACAATAACTCCAACCAACCAATTACAGTAAAAACTGGAATCATCTCAACACTCACAAGAAGAGCTAACCTGATTTGCGACAATGAAAACTTAGATGAAGAACTAGACCACCTCAAAAATTCATTCACCATCCTTAATGAATACCCCCTTCAACTGGTAGAAAAGACTATGAAGAATACCCTAGCACCAACCTGTAAACCACCTAAAGCCGCCAAATCCCCCATACATGTTAATATACCATATGTAGGAAAACTAGCTACCATATCAAAAGAATATTGACAGACAAGGTCGGAGCTACAGTTACTTTCTCAGGCAGCACCTCTTTGAAAACACTTATCCATGCAGAATTGAAGAACTTAACCCTGACCCCAAATGTGTTGTGTATAAAATTAATTGTAGTTGTAATAAGTCTTATATAGGTGAAACATCCAGATCGATATCCATAAGGACAGATGAGCACAAAACAGCCTGCACCAACTGGAAACCTGATGACTCTGCAGTGGCCGAGCACTATCTCAAAGACAAGCGCTATAGAGTGCGGTGGAATAAAGTGGAAATCTTAGCTATCAACCAGACCGTCTGGAAAAACAGAAAGATACGTGAAGCCATCGAAATTATGGAGCATAAGCCAGAACTTAATAGAGATACAGGATACTACATCTCTAATGTGTGGAATGAACTGTTTTGATTGATTCATTAACTACTTCTTTTATCCTGATTATGTGATCAACACTGTTATCTTTGCATACCGTCCCCCTACACCTATTATCACACTGTTGTTTTTCTATACGGTTTCCTTTACCCTTTGTTGTTAACGATTTATTTGCTATATATACTCTGTTAGTCTTATTATGTTATTCATTCTCTTGATAACGCTGCCTGTATGAGCATGTGAAACGTTGAGTTAATAAATGTCATATAGTATATCCATATATCTTGTGCTTCTTTATCTATGCCTATTTCTATATGTCTTATAAACAAGGATTTCTAAAAATAGCACGGACTTCATACAATCATTTGCATAAAATGTTTTAGTGGACGTTGGTCCTATATATGTTCTGGATGAAAAAATAATTAACAATTTATCCATAAAACCTGATGGTGAATTATTTCTAGTTTTTCCCGAGCAACATTACAGTTCCTTTCGACACAAGAGAATCTTCTGATGCTGGAATACGTTAGACAGCTTTCGAAAAAAGACTGTAGTTTATCCCAGAATTTGATGGAGAGCGTTCCTCCATCGGAAGAGACAAAGGTTTATCTCTCGCCTCCTGAATCGGATGGTACTATGATGTTGATGTGTGAATTCGTAAGATCTGGTCGGGTCGAATGACATGGCAGTGAAACTCGTTCCCGAGTAGTGTGGCGTGAGTTACTCGGTCTTCTTCATTCACCCAAACTCGTTGTGATCATGGTTATTTTTCTTGATGGTGGTAGTTGAATGGTAGTTGTTGGTTTAGGTTTTTATCTGGTGGATGTTGGGAAACTAGTAGACCTGAGGTCCGGTTTCGAGCATTCAACTAAGTCCAAGTCCTATATACGACTTGATATTTTCCTACTAATTCTTGCACATTCTGATCAACAGAGAAATTCTACCTATCGGAGATATTACTCTGACCTATTGCCCAACCATGTTTTAAATAGTTCACGCGTAGGAGATCAGAAGTGAGACGAAACGACTTTATGTAAACAAACCGAAAGTTTGAAGATGTTTCAAGACGGCATGCAAACCAATTTTATACAAACACATATGAAGAGAATGTATTTTATTTGATCCATACTAAGTGAATAAGAATTTTTTTTTTAAGTAGACTATTGTTAATGAGGTCGAAACAACTCATAATGGTGCGAAATGTCTTTAATCATCTTTCCGGTAACTCAAAAACGCCTCCGCTATTAAAAAGAGTTCTGTACTACAACTTCTTCAATAAATACACACTGTTAAATTTGGGAATATTTTTAGCATTTTAGAACTTATTGATATCCTATAGACGTTTTAATATTAAATTTGATGCATACTTTATCGTTCAACGAATATCGTTGGCGTCATGGCTGGTTCGTGTCTTTATCTGCGACACATACGGAGCTAGGAATGATGCGAAGTTTCGTATGATTCTTGCATAGACTTAAGTTGACTTAGGGTTTTAAGCACAAAATTGATCTTAAGCACAAGGCTAGGAACTGGGCCCTGATAGAGAAGAGAAAGGGAGAATTTTAGAAGAGAGAAGAAAAATAGAAAGAAAGTGTGGGGGCGGGGGCTTTCAAAGAATGGCCCTTTAATCTGATGGATTTATACACTAATGAAAAAAATAAACAAAATGCATATAGTAATCAAACTAATCCGTCTGATTTGGGCTTTAGTTTCTCAATGAAATATTTTTCCGTTAGTCCGTTCGTGAACATTTCTTGAGAGCACTAAAAGTCTTCATCTGATTTTGATGAAACTTGTTATCTCGGTCAAGATCGAATTTGATGTGTTTTCGATGTACGGTTATTGCCCTTGACTTTGTATAAACATGTCAAAATATGTTCGTGAGCGCTCTTGAGACTACAGTTTTCATCTGATTTTGTTGAAATTTGATGAGATCCTTTAGATTGGTAAGATATCGGTCAAGTTCGATTTGACGTGAACGGTTTTTTATTTCGTTAATTTTATTAAGGGAGGGTTTGAATCTCCCAAATGTACAGGCCTAGGATGGAACAAATACTTTATTGAGAAAATGGGATTAAGGGTCTGGATTCAGGCTTTTCTTCTGTTGTGATCTGAAAGTAGAAAAAATAAGAACTCACTCGATTCGAGTTGTTATGAACCAGATTGTCATTAAAGTTCTAATTTTTATACGCCCACACATTATTGTGGGCGTATATTGTAGTCGCCCCTGTCTGTCTGTCCCCAAATGTACAGGCCTAGGATGGAACAAATACTTTATTGAGAAAATGGGATTAAGGGTCTGGATTCAGGCTTTTCTTCTGTTCTGGTCTGAAAGTAGAAAAAAATAAGAACTCACTCGATTCGAGTTGTTATGAACCAGATTGTCATTAAAGTTCTAATTTTTATACGCCCACACATTATTGTGGGCGTATATTGTAGTCGCCCCTGTCTGTCCGTCTGTCTGTCCACAATTGTTGTGAACACGATAGAGAGCTGGTTTCTTGATGGATTTTGATGAAACTTGCTGTGCGTGTTCATAATCAACCAAGGAAGAAGCCTATTGAAAATCAGACAAATCGATAACTATTTAATGGGTTATTGCCCTTGTTTCTGAAAATATGTTGTGAACACGATAGAGAGCTGGTTTCTTGATGGATTTTGATGAAATTTGGTGTGAGTGTTTGACATGACCTTGGGATGAACCCTATTGAAAATCAGAAACATCGAAAAATAATTTATGAGTTATTGCCCTTGTTCTTTAAAACGCATAAATTTTTAGCCGGTAACTTTCTCAAAGTTGTGAACATGATAGAGAGCTGGTTTCTTGATGGATTTTGATGAAACTTGTTGTGAGTGTTCATAATCACCGAAGGATGAAGTTTATTGTAAATCAGACAAATCGATAAATATTTAATGGGTTATTGCCCTTGTTTCTGAAAATATGTTGTGAACACGATAGAGAGCTGGTTTCTTGATGGATTTTGATGAAACTAGGTGTGAGTGTTTTTCATGACCTTGGGATGAACCCTATTGAAAATCAGAAACATCGAAAAATAATTTATGAGTTATTGCCCTTGTTCTTTAAAACGCATTAATTTTTAGCCGTTAACTTTCTCAAAGTTGTGAACATGATAGAGAGCTGGTTTCTTGATGGATTTTGATGAAACTTATTCTGAGTGTTCGTAATCACAGAAAGATGGAACGTATTGAAAAATCGATAAATATTTGATGGGTTATTGCCCCTGGTTTTGAAAATATGTTGTGAACACAATAGAGAGCTGTTTTTTGGATGGATTTTGATGAAATTTGATGTGAATGTTCCTTATCACTTTAAAATGGAAGCTATTGAAATTCAGTTATTTTCCTTGTTTCGCTCATATTTCACTGATTTAGCACCATGAAATTTGACATATTAACGTTTAATAAAGAAAAAGAAAACTGTAACAAAACTCCTGTAAAATGAAAATGCCGCTCTCAGAATCTATCATTTACTGACAACTCTTGTCAACCTCCCGGATGAATTGGTTGCCATTACCAAAGTGGGCGTATTACGATGGCCATCGCTATTTTTTGAGTAGGCAACTATCATTTTCTGCTTATAGACACGGGGAAATTTCTCTTGAAGACTCTTGTAGTGAGCATGAACTATCTTGCTTACTCGATTTCTGGTTGTATTAAAGGGACATGTTCACTAGCTCGATGCCTCGGCATTGGACGACCGAAACCTTGTCACAGACACCGAGATTTAATCAATAAAAGTGTTCCTTTAAATCCATACGAATCCATAATTATCCTTGTTGGAAATTGAGCACGGCGAGTCGAATTTTAATGAATCTCTATTTGCTATCTCATACCTTCACGATGATTTTGCAACAAGACGTACACTTTTCTGACTGACTGATTAGAAGGTTGTAAACGAGAGAAGATACAAGAAATGTTTTTCCTATAAGGCCTTACAGAGACGATTTTGGATTTTCGTAAAGTTTTATTACTTCTGAAGACTATTTACATAGGTTTTAGGCTCAAATCAACCTAAAAATGAACATGAACAAAACGGGACAACAAAGGGAACTCTGCCTGCATAATGATGAATATTGAGTCCTATAAATCTTGCTGTATTCAATGTCTCAATCCAGTGGACATTCCTAGATTGACGGAATTTGGTGGTCTCATCTTCCAGTAAATCAATTTCATTGCGTTCAATTGGGGTTAGGGCGAGATCGTTTATTGAATGGTCATCAAGGTTGAAATGATTAGAAACGGGCCTGTCTTTCTTTTATTTTATATCTGATCTATGAGCATTGAAACGTGTGCGTACATTTAAGTTTCTCCTACATATTGTTTGGGGCATTTCTTACATGAAATCAAATATATAACATTTGAGCTTTCACATAATAAATGCTCCTGGATCGGATACCTTTTACAGTATCCACGCTCTTTAAGTTTTGAGAAAACAATCGTACAGGCTTGGTTGAAATCAGAAGATCTAGGGCAGATTCGGTGAAATCGTAAAACTTGTGTATAATTATACCGGAAAAGGTATGAGCTTTTGTGGATGAATTGATAATTATCAGTTTCAAAATACACCTTAATATCCAATTTATTAGTTTCTGCTATGGAATCTCCTTTGAAAACAGTTTTATCGAAAAAAATATATGCCTTTGAGGCTTACGTTGGCGGTTAGTTTGATGGACGAAAAAATTCAAAAAATTCCCAAACCATAAAAATGTCTGAAATTAACCTTGACTTGACTGTTAAAACGCGTTAAAATTTAATTCTGAGCACTCTAGAGCTAGAGACTCCATTTTTCATCCGATTTTGATGAGACTTGATGTGATTCTTGAGGTTGATAAAATCATGGTCAAGGTTGAATTTGGCGTATTTTCGATCAACTGTTTTTGAGTTATTGCCCTTGACTTTGTAAAACGTGTCAAAATTTGTTCAATCAATTTTCATTAATCTTGGTGTGATCATTGGAATTCATTGAACTTTATTGAGTTTTTATATAATAACATTGGTGTTATCGTCAATCAAGATATTATCAAATTTGCCAGCTGCCAGTAGCCTTATGTTACTTTGTCTGGCAAGCCCTGGTTATCCAATCTAGATGGATGAGAACTATTTTTAAGCGAGCCAAAATTGCGTAAAATGGTTTTCTATGGCGACGTTTATGCCGGAAGTCACTTATAGGCCTACCACAAAATAATGGTCTATTGACGGCTCAAAATAATAAAATATAAACGAAAACAGGCCGATAAAATGAATATGGTTTAAATCGAATCAGGTATTGAGATACTGTTTTCAACAGTTTTTTAAAAATACAAATTAATGTCTTTCGAGAGTTTGATTCATGTCGGTGTTTCATAAATCTCCAGAGTTATTGAAGTTCTTTTGAAAGCGTCTTCTGTTCTCTACATTTACCAGTCAGCCTCTTCGTGACTTGGGTGTCACATTGAAGTTGTATGTGAGTTGAATTAAATGAAATTAATATGAAATGGACTTTTCCAGATTGAATTGCCTGACTTGGAGATCTCGTGACGCTTTCGTGACCGGTTTCGAATGCACCGTGTAACCTTCGTGTATCATACGTGTTACCTTCTATATAGAAATTCACATATTTTGTTCAGTGCGAATATGGTTTTGGTGTAATCGTTTTGTCATCGTGTGTGGTTTTGATTTTGTGTGATATTCATCAGGGGACAAACCTAGTGGCATAACTATAAAACAGATTACCTAAATAATCTGATAAATCCAGAAAACTATGTTTAAATACAATAATTGATAAATGTCTTAATCCAATTTAAGGCATTATCAATAATAATCTGTAATTGTATGGAAAATTAAATAGTTTTATGGGTTTATTTTATTCTGTTTGTATACTTTGGACACTGTTGATGAATATATACTATTGACCAAGTTTGAGAACTTATTTTTTTATGTTCATTCTAAGATGTAGTATAGCTTTAAGATTTATTCAGTTTCTATTAGGAAATATGCTTAAAGTATAAACAAATTAAAAAGACATCAATTAAGTATTATTATATAATTTGATATATAAAATAATAGTAATAAAATCGATATATAAGTATCTGGGTTAACCTAACAATGTACAATGAAATGATAAATAACAAATAAACAATGGTTCAAGGATACCCGATCGTATTTCCATCGCCTTAACATCTATATATTGACAGATTATCTATATCTATTGCGTTTTTTAAGATAGGCTTATTGTCCCCTATATTTCTGAGGCATTCACATACAATAACCGAAACCCCTGTGTCCAAACCGTGCACTCATTCGTCATACTTCCTAGACGTGATAACACATGGGAAAAAAATTGCGTATTCAGCTAAATATTGTCCCATCGAAATGGATGCTATTATATTTCTAGATTATCTTAGCGGATCAAATCACTCGTTATATAGCCGTCATTAAATTTTTCGATAAATATGGATGATTTAGAACTGAGTAAGATTTTCGATAAAGATTTGAAGCTGACAGAAAATCAAAACGGTAATTTCGAAATTTATTAGCCTCATTTCTTCAAATAGGTGACGGCAATCAATTCAGAGGGATGTGCAGCAATACATCAAGGAAGGGTTTTAAAATGTAGATTTTACCGACCACCTAAATTAGTTTTCATAGTAGGTTTCGGGGAAGGTAAGGTTCTACCGATAAATCAATTTCTATGCGTTCAATTGGGTTTCGCTGCTAACTGAGCTAAAGTGGAATTTTTTATGTTTCGTAAAAATCGTTTTAAGTATCCACTATTAATGTCAGGCAAAGCAATTTATCGCCGAACATAAATCTGCCACTTTGACAATGGGAACCAGGCATTAGAGTGTTACAATATGTAGGCATAGGGGATAAGAAGATAAACACAGTTCAGGATATAAAAACACAAAGTTCTCTTCTTATAAAAGTTAAAATAAAGTTTCGAATAAGGTCTAAGCCTTCAGTAAACCACAAATTAGCCTTTTCCCTACATAGGCCTACATACGAAAGATACGAAAAGTACGAATAGTACGGTACGAAAGGTCTAAGGTGTACAATTAACTGAAAGATAAAAAACGAATAGATAAGTAAAACGAATGGAATGGCCACTAAATATATCGAATTATAGCTCTAAGCCTATATAATATCGAAGACGAAACAACGAAGCGAAACGAAACGAAACGAAAAGAAGTAGGACCCCGTGCACTGAGCCTAAATCTTATTATTATTATAATTGCTTAACTAACTCTGGGCAAACAACGAAATCCCGTACCATGAGTAGCACACAAATCCACGAATTGACATAATAATGTCTGCTTTACAAAGCAACGAAATAGCCATATAGGCCCGAAAATAACGAAAGGAGGTGGGGGGCTTACATAGCATAAAATGTCAACAAGCGAACGAATAACCTAAAATAGGCCTTATATATGAATGACAATCGAATATAAATGTTCATAAAATGAATAAATACCAAATTTGTTGTCCACCACGGTTTTCAAAACTAAAATACTAAGACGAAAACGAAATCAACGAAAATACAAAATATTCTAAAACCACGCTGACTAAAACCGGATGTGCATTCACTTTGATCAAGATATTATACCTCGACGTTATTGCGAGCATTAGGGCAATGTTCGTTTTGAGCTCTACATAACCGGCCCTGTTAATTGTGCTATTTCAATTAGTACAATTAATAAATGTGGATCAACACAAATAGTATAAATTCAACATACAACGTAATAAAATACAAACAAAATCTTACGAAATACGAACTATAAAAATGTTTCATTTAAACTTCAAAACATTCCACAAAATATAAACTTAATTCTATTATACAGTACATCGAATATTCCTAATATTGAATACTAAATAATATTTAGATAAGATATACTAAATGATTAACAACGAAAACCACTAATCATGTATATAGTAAGGGTGCGTCTTATAATACGAAATGTACGGTATATGGATATAATCAAATTATTGAGATATGTTATAAAACTTCGAAGATAAAATTTACACCATAATTATTCCTCATCTGCCTCAAGGATTATACATAACTTATGAATCGGTCGTTTAAGAATAGTGCCTTTAGTTTGAATAGTTGCGCTTCGTACATAACCATTTTTATCATAAATAGTTTCCAAAACCTTTGCTAACATCCACGAATTACGCATAGTACCGTCAGCTAACAAAACTATATCGCCAACAACAATGTTTCTCTTTGGTTTAAGCCATTTTTGACGTTCTTGAAGAGCTGGCAAATACTCTTTCAACCAGCGCTTCCAAAATATATCACTAAGATATTGAACTTGTTTCCATCGTCTTTTTACATAATGGTCAGACTTGTCAGGAATAATAAGAGAATATTCGTTATTAATTCCAATACCAAGAAGATGATTTGGCGTTAAAGCATCTAGATTGTTAGGAGAATCTGAAGCCTTTGATATGGGTCTATTGTTTAAAATTGCCTCCACCTCACACATTAAAGTTACGAATCCCTCATCGTCCATTCTATGTAATTGGTCGTGTTGAAGAGACATTAATACTTTCCTAACTTGCCTGATAAGTCTTTCCCATACGCCCCCGAAGTGGGATGCGGATGGCGGATTGAAATACCACTGAATTCCGCGCTGAATCATTTCAGCATTAATTTTATTTTCATTTATTCGACGGATGCTCTCCTTCAGTTCATTTGAAGCACATACTAAATTGCTTCCGTTGTCCGAACGAATAGAATGGGGTTTGCCTCTTCGGGCCACAAATCTACGAATGGCATTGATGCACGAGTCTGTATCAAGTGAGTAGGCTATTTCCAAGAGAATAGCCCGGGAATTAAGACAAGTAAATATGACTCCGTAACGTTTGACCATTGAACGTTTTTGTCGCAATTCAAAGGGTCCGAAATAGTCCATGCCTGTATTATAAGATAGTGGACCACGGCCATATACGCCTAACGAAAAAGTCGAAGATGGAAAAAATTTAATCAGGAGAAAACTAAACTTTCTCAAACCTTTCGATTTAGGTCCAATAACATCCATTTTAAGTATCATCAAAATCGGTTGAAAACTAAGAGAGTAATAGCATATTTAAGATTTGGGGCAAGGGCAATAACTCTGCTTGTAACGATCGAAAATAGCTCAAATTCGAACTTGATCTTCGTTTTCTGAATATATATACACATATCAAATTTCATTTGATTCAGTCAAAAACTCTAGTTTTTAGAGCGTTTACAAGCAAATGTTGATGGACGGACCGACGGATTTGGGGCAAGGGCAATAACTCTGCTTCTAACGATTGAAAATAGCTCAAATTCGAACTTGATCTTCGTTTTATGAATATGTATACACATATCAAATTTCATTTGATTCCGTCAAAAACTCTAGTTTTTAGAGCGTTTACAAGCAAATGTTGATGGACGGACTGATGGATTTGGGGCAAGGGCAATAACTCTGCTTGTAACGATCGAAAATAGCTCAAATTCGAACTTGATCTTCGTTTTATGAATATGTATACACATATCAAATTTCATTTGATTCCGTCAAAAACTCTAGTTTTTAGAGCGTTTACGAGCAAATGTTGACGGACGGACGGACCGACGGACCGACCGACGGACGGACGGACGGACCGACGGACGGACGGACGGACCGACGGACGGACGGACGGACAGACAGGGGTGACTACAATATACGTCCTCATAGAGAGATGAGGGCGTATAAAAATGGTACTTTAAAGGGGTTTAATCTTTCCTCGGGAAGATCAGACATCTTTTGATCGAGTTTTTGAGCTTTATAACGTCTGCATTTTACACATTTAGATAACCGAGATTTAATGATTCCACTAGCTCCTATAATCCAATAAACAGTTCTTAACTTAGATAATACAGCATTTTTATCTAAGTGTCCAACATTAGAATGAGCTTTTCTAACCAGAAGTTCAGCTAAACGAGAAGATTTTGGAATTATAATTTGATGTTTGGCATTAAATGTCAAATCTGCTCTTCGAATTCGACCACCGACACGTACAAGTCCATCTGATATAAACGGATCTAATTTCTTTAAACACTGAATGTTAGGAACAGTTTTATTACTGTCTTGATAGTTCAAATCTAACCCAAAATGTTTATTCTGTTCATTTCTAATTAATAGGTTTTCGGCTTCTGAGATATCATTTACACTCAAAATATTTGACTCGATATAATCTTCATTATTCAGTTTCTTATGGAATTTACTAAAACAATTCCTTAACAATGCAACAGCTCTCACAAGTTTATCATAGTTTGAATAATAATCAACAAGTTTATCAAATGTCCATGATTTTCCACCACAAAACAAGTATTACGTTTCACATTAGGGTCCGTTTCTGATATACCAAAAGTATTGTCCATTCTTGCCACTCCGAATCGGGAAGTTTAAGGAAGTCTGGTCCTTCAAACCAACGGTTTTGAGTACTAATAGGCAATCCTCGAGACGCATCGTCTGCTGTGTTCAATTTGGTTGGAATATAACGCCACTGACTAATATCCGTAGCTTCACATATTAGAGCAATGCGGTTTGCTACAAATGTCTGAAATCGCGTAGAATTATTCGCAATATATCCTAAGACAGTTGTACTGTCTGTCCAGAAGTAAGTATTATCAAGTGGTATACGAATTTCACCTTTTACTTTGAGACTCAACTTAGTTGCCACTGCAGCAGCAGTCAATTCCATTCTGGGTACTGTCTGTTTCTTTAGTGGTGCAACGCGAGCTTTACCAAGAAGAAGACAACATGAAATTTGTCCATAAACGTCAATAGACCTTACATACACAGCAACACCGTAACCTGTATCACTTGCGTCTGCGAAATAATGGAGTTGAGTCGAAACTACATCGTTAAAAGTTAGAGGCTTAATACACCTTGGAATAGAAAGATTCTCCAATAACGCTAAATTCTGAATCCACTTCTTCCATTTGGTTAATAAAGGTTCTTCAATAGGTTGGTCCCAAGTATATCCTTTAGAACAAAGTTCTTGTAATATGATTTTAGCCGGAAGAATAGCAGGTGAAGCTAATCCCAACGGATCGAACACGGAACTTATAATTGATAGTAAACCACGCCTAGTTTGAAACTGATCTTGAATATTTATCTTATAAGAAAGTATATCATTTGACACATTCCACTGGACGTTTAAGGCCAGCTCTATTATATCATCACTATCACCTATAACATGATCTGTTTCAACAGCGCATTCGGAGTCTGGAATTGTTGATAATATGTTATGGCTGTTACAAATCCATTTATGGAGTCTAAAACCTCCACACTGACAAAGTTTAATTAGATCATGAATAAGATTAATAGCAGAAGATTCATTATCATCGGAACACAAACAGTCATCAACATAAAAATCTTCTAAAAGTGTTAAAGTTACTTTTGAATCAAAGTTTTCTACATTAGCTAAAGCAGTTTTACGAAGGGCGAAGTTAGCAACACTGGGGGACGAAACCGCACCAAACAAGTGAGCCGTCATTCGGTATTCTTTCGGAGACAATGTTAAATCGCCATCAGGCCACCACAAAAATCGAAGTTTATCACGATCACATTCTGGAATTTTAACTTGGTGGAACATAGCCTCAATATCAGACATGAAGGCTATCTTCCCAATACGAAATCTAAGCAACACACCTAAAAGATTGTTAGTTAGGTCTGGGCCTTGTAACAATACGTCATTTAAGGAAATTCCATCACACTTAACGGAGCAATCAAATACAGTTCGAAGCTTATTTTTACGTTTATGGTATACCCCGTGATGAGGTACGTACCATACGACACCAGGATTGTTTGCAATTTCCCTATTACTTAAAGGCACTTCTTCAGCATAACCCTTACTAATAAGAGAAGTCATAAATGTTACATACTCTGAATGAAAATTAGAATTACTTAACAGCTTTTTCTTAAGAGAAAGAAGTCTATTATAATCCAGACTATAATTATTTGGCAATATGACGTTTTCATTCTTTAAAGGTAGACCGATAACAAAATGTCCATCTTTAAAGTTGATTGAACTCTCAACCCTTTCCAAAAATAAACGATCCAAATTTGAATGCTCTGGCTTATCATTGATTGCTTTCTCTGGAAAATCAAAATTAAATTGTCTTTCTAAAAGTACACTTAAATATCTAAAATACTCTACTTCAGATAATAATTGAGATTCCAGTCACAAATTTTTGACAGCAAATGATTTTTGGGGTGTGTGATATATGCATTCCAAATTATCCAACCTAAGGATGTTAGGGAGGCATAAGGTGCAGATTTTGTACCAACTCTCAATTGACATGGAGTGTATGCTTCTGCAATATTACTACCAATCAGAAGACCTACGTCACAACCGAGTTCTGGAATATCAATATCACTGAGATGAGGCCACATATTTATATCTTTCCTTAATGGAATAGAGTTTCTATCAATCGGTATAATATCTTTAGTATAACATACGGGAATAACTATATAATCTGTCATATCAAAATTATGAACCTGAATATTCTTAATAACTGAGGATGGTATAGAATTGAGACCATGCCTTGTCTCTAATTGTAAGTTTATTTTAACAGATGAAATACCTAATGACTTAACAAGAGAATCAGTAATAAAAGTTATACTGCTTCCAGGGTCCATGAAAGCATAAGTGTCAATCATAATTGCACCATTCCCAGATGTTATTTTAACAGGGACTACAGGCATTTTTACAGAACAGCAAAAGATAACACCGGCCACGTTGGGTCATGTGGGGGACTAACTGACAAAGCACGATCGGGTTTAGGGGCATATATTGGAGACTGATTTATATGCAAAATTGAAGGATGACTTTTGTTACAATGTTTACAGGTAAGCCTATTCTTACATACTGGGGTAAAATGTCCCTTTTTAAGACACCCGAAACATACACCTAATTGTCTTAAGAAATTCAATTTCTCTTGATGATCAAGACTAGTTAGTTTTCGACAATCACTAAAGATATGACCATTTAACTGACAGTATTCATACTTGATCTGTCCACTAAAGGATTGTTTTTATACGCCCTCATCTCTCTATGAGGACGTATATTGTAGTCACCCCTGTCCGTCCGTCCGTCCGTCGGTCCGTCCGTCGGTCCGTCCGTCAACATTTGCTCGTAAACGCTCTCAAAACTAGAGTTTTTGACGGAATCAAATGAAATTTGATATGTGTATACATATTCATAAAACGAAGATCAAGTTCGAATTTGAGCTATTTTCGATCGTTAGAAGCAGAGTTATTGCCCTTGCCCCAAATCCGTCGGTCCGACCATCAACATTTGCTTGTAAACGCTCTAAAAACTAGAGTTTTTGACGGAATCAAATGAAATTTGATATGTGTATACATATTCATAAAACGAAGATCAAGTTCGAATTTGAGCTTTTTTCGATCGTTAGAAGCAGAGTTATTGCCCTTGCCCCAAATCTTAAATATGCTATTACTCTCTTAGTTTTCAACCGATTTTGATGAAACTTAAAATGGATGTTATTGGAGCTAAATCGAAAGGTTTGAGAAAGTTTTGTTTTCTCCTGATTAAATTTTTTCTTTTTTCGACTTTTTCGTTAGGCGTATATGGCCGTGGTCCACTATCTTTTACTCTGATTTGGTCTAGACTGATAATCTTGACGTGGTTGATAAGTTGAACGGGACGAATTGTCAGAGCTTAAAGCATCTCTTCCGAATACTGGATCCATTTGTTTTCTGCTCTCAGATTTCACGAAGTCTACAAAGTCACAAACATTTATGCGTCTATATTCTTTAATTTTGTAATATTGCGTTCGCCATCTTTCTTGCATAAAGAAAGGTAGTTTCTTAGTCAGTTTCTGAATTGTTCCTTTATATTCTAGAACACGTAAAGCCTCAACGTCCTTAACTGCTGTTTGACATTCAAACAAAAATATGCCGAATTCATCCAATGCTCTAGGATTATCTGCTCGAATATCCTTACATCTTAGAGCTCTACGTACATAATCATCTGCCATATTTTCTGGATCACCATATCTAGTTTCAAGTTCACGCATAGCAGCCGGATAACCTACATCTGCAGGTAAATTACTAAAACCAGCTACGATTTTATTTGGTTGACCATAAGTGAATTGTTCGAGGTAGTTCATTCGCTCGTCATTATTAGTAGTAATAAACCTTAGTTTTAAATTGACGTAAAAACCTTTGAAGTTCAGAAGGTTCTCCACCAAATTTCTTTATATCCACTGCTGGACGTTTTAAGTGCTGTAATAAACCAAACGAGCTTAATTCTGAAGATCTGTTATGTTCAGGCGAAAGGTCTGAAATTGACGATGCATACCTTCTGGTATTAAGAGGAGTTTCATGATACTCCAGTTGTTGCACAGGTGTTACATCATCAAGTTCTAAATGGGGTGTTGGTCTACGAAAGTGATAAGGGGTCTTAGGAGAGGAGACTTTAGACGGTTCATCATCGAGGTCTATCACAGAAGTCTTGGCAGTTGCAATTGATATCGCTGTATCCAACTCCAATTGTTCTTCTTGCAGTTGTAATTCAAAACGTTGACGAGCTAACTCATGTTTACGATTAAGAATTTCTTTTTGACTTAATAGTTCATTGCGCTCTCGTTCAAACTGATTTTTCAATTTCAATAAATCTTTATCATCCAAATGTTTGTTAGAATGGGAATCATCAGTTTTTGAATTATTTGCTTCACTATTGTTCATTGTCAACACACTGGTAGTGAATAAATTTGTTAATAATATTAATGTCAGGCAAAGCAATTTATCGCCGAACATCAATCTGCCACTTTGACAATGGGAACCAGGCATTAGAGTGTTACAATATGTAGGCATAGGGGATAAGAAGATAAACACAGTTCAGGATATAAAAACACAAAGTTCTCTTCTTATAAAAGTTAAAATAAAGTTTCATTACAACTATCTAGTCGTATTTTATGTATAAATATGTTAAACAATCACAAGTCCATATTAATTGTAGAATAAGGTCTAAGCCTTCAGTAAACCACAAATTAGCCTTTTCCCTACATAGGCCTACATACGAAAGATACGAATAGTACGGTACGAAAGGTCTAAGGTGTACGATTAACTGAAAAGATAAAAAACGAATAGATAAGTAAAACGAATGGAATGGCCACTAAATATATCGAATTATAGCTCTAAGCCTATATAATATCGAAGACGAAACAACGAAGCGAAACGAAACGAAACGAAAAGAAGTAGGACCCCGTGCACTGAGCCTAAATCTTATTATTATTATAAATGCTTAACTAACTCTGGGCAAACAACGAAATCCCGTACGAACGAATAACCTAAAATAGGCCTTATATATGAATGACAATCGAATATAAATGTTCATAAAATGAATAAATACCAAATTTGTTGTCCACCACGTTTCTCAAAACTAAAATACTAAGACGAAAACGAAATCAACGAAAATACAAAATATTCTAAAACCACGCTGACTAAAACCGGATGTGCATTCACTTCGATCAAGATATTATACCTCGACGTTATTGCGAGCATTAGGGCAATGTTCGTTTTGAGCTCTACATCCACGTTCTTTCAGTTTTTAGAAAACACAGGCTTGGTTGGAATCAGAAGATCTTGTGAAAATTCGGTGAAATCGTAAAACTTGTGCAGCTCAGATTTCGCTGAAATAGTTCAAGAGATGGTCGAAGATAGACAGAAATAGTTCAAGGGATTTGTCGAAGATAGACAATGTTGGCTACCTTCGGGGTCGGGATAAATTTAAGTCCACAGTCTAAGATTGATTGCTGAAGGGGTGTGAGAATTTTTCGGCTCAAGTTAACTACAGTTTGGCCTAGTGGTGGCCCTCAGTATTATTTTTATCCCCAGTATTAAGTTTAAAGACAACTTACTCGATGTTTGAAACTGGCGTATCCAAAACAAATTTGGATTTCACAAATTTGAAACAAGTCAATACTTTTTGCTGTATCTGGAGCCAATGAAGATCATCAGCCGGTTCGAATTCTTATTCATAGGGAGGTAGGGATGTTGCGTAGTTGTTGTTGGAAATCATCAACTTTTTGTTGAGGGTCTTAAGATTCTGTTAGGCTTTCTTTCGGTAATAGCCGACATTCATTCATTCATTAGTCGTAAATATCCGTAACCCCACCCACTAATTTGCATACGAGCTTGAAATTCAACATTCAGTAAGAGTTTTACTTTTACACTTTGACAAATGTATTTTCACTCTTCTACACTTCACACTTCTACAATTCGAAATATAATTATTGACATCAAAACAACTCCATAATTCATACCAACTTCAACTACATGTAGACAAAGACAACAATACCCCATTAGCAACCTTGCAAGCACATCGAATGAAGCCGTTCCTTACCCAAAAAGACCGAATACCATAATAAAGAATACCTCACCTAGAACCCCGAATGCAAATAACGAAAACAGTTACCCAAGACACCTTCCACAGCCCTACTTTCAAGTGAAAACTCTGGGACACAACTATCCTAACGCCAAACCCGTCGTCGTCTAAGCTTAGAAACTATCTAACCTAAAGTCAAAAATCCTGAAACCAACTCTTATCATCTTTTCATTTATACTCATACTATACTACCCGAATTACCTGTGATAAATGGGTCTCCCTTTTAAACATACTTCTGAGGAGAATTCCAAGTTTAAATCAGACGGAGTGACGGTAGCTGAGAATTTTAGACCGATCTTTCCTCGTATCTGACTGTTCGACAAAAATGTACAAGAATCCAGAAACTTGATAGTCAATACCACACAAAATTCCTAAAATGCAACCTATAATTTCTGATTGTGAGAGCGAATCCTACCAGTCAATCTTTCAATCGACATCATGACTACGTGTACAACAAACATTTATCAGCACATGGTGTTATATTATAAAAACTATAATATCCATGATCCCTCCTAGCCCCCCATCGGCTACGGACCTGGTTATCTTCGTTAATTCTCATTATTAAGTAGCTTAAGTTTCTCTGGGATATCTATCTGTCAGATTTTCAGCATTATTTAGCTTAGCTAATCAGTTAATGTTCACAACTTTGCCTCGAAATGAAAAAGAACATTTGGCAGAAAACAGCAACCATCAAATATTCAACCTGTAGTCATAGGCCTACATTTCGTTCAGAACTTAAATTAAGTGTCGTCCAAGATTTCATCAAGGGTTAAGCACTCATCAAGTTAAGTCAAAATCCATCACTGTTTATGAGCTAAAAACTAAAACCTATTTTGAACAATTAGGGCAATAAGTCCTATCAAATATTTTTTGATTTTCGATAGGATTTATCGTGTGATAATAAACTATTTCAAAAGGTTTCATTAAAATCTAATCAAAAGAATTGTGCCTTCTAGAGTATTTACAACCTAAAAATCAACGTGTTTTAAAGAACAAGGGCAATAATTCATATTAAACATTTCTCGATTCTTTTGGATTCAATAGGGTTCATTATCGGGTGATAATAAACCATTTCAGTAAGTTTCGTCAAAATCCGTAAAGAATTGTGACTTGTAGAGTGTTAACAAGCTAAAAATCAAACGCGTTTTAAAGAACAAGGGCAATAATTCATATTAAATATTTTTCGATTCTTTTGATTTTCAATAGGGTACATCACTAGGTGATATTAAACAATTTCAGTAAGTTTCGTCAAAATCCGTAAAGAATTGTGACTTGTAGAGTGTTAACGAGCTAAAAATCGAACACGTTTTAAAGAACATGGGCAATAATTCAACAATTTTGATTTTCAATAGGGTTCATCCTTGGGTGATAATAAACAATTTCAGTAAGTTTCGTCAAAATCCGTAAAGAATTGTGATTTGTAGAGTGTTAATAAGCTAAAAATCGAACGCGTTTTAAAGAACAAGGGCAATAATTCATATTAAATATTTTCCGATTCTTTTGATTTTCAATAAAGAATTGTGACTTGTAGAGTGTTAACGAGCAATTGTGGACGGACGGACGGACCGACGGACATGGGTGACAGCAATATACGCTCCACTTTTCGTGTGGGCGTATAAAAATGGAAAAATTCTACTAGAGAAATTGTTAAAATAAGAATTGATTTCCTTACATATTTGATCTTTCTGGTCAGCATTATCAGCAAAGCGTTTGTGTCTTGATAAGGGTAAGGCTAAGGTAGATTTAAGAGTAAATCGAAGAAAGTTTATGGTTCAGCACACTGTGTGGAAGATGATACTGAATCAGACAATATTGATAATGAAGCTGGTACATTGTTTGGTGTAAAACATAGTAATAATGGTGAAGATAGTAAAACCATAAATTTAGATGTTGTTCATCCTGAAATTAGTGGAAATGAGTATTCTGGGTGAAACGGTCAATTTTACAGTGGATACCGCTGCTTCTGTAACTGTAATTTCCGAAGATTTATATTTTGAAATGTTTTCTGATGTGCTTATGGAAAAGTCTAATGCTATATTGTGTGGTTATTCCGGTTCAATTATACCTGTAGGTGAAATATTTGTTGATGTAGTGTATAGTGGTAAAAAGTATAGTGATATGCGTATTATTATAGTGCAAGGAAGTAAACAACCATTGTTAGGCAGAGAGTGGCTCAAATCAATCAAATGAAATTGGCAAAATTTATTTTCTGTTAATGAAAATTCTGTAAGTTATATTTTAGATAAATATAAGTCAGTATTTAAGCCTTCTAGCAATCGTTGTATAACTCCTTTTGTGGCTATTGTGAAAATAAGTGAAAATAGTGCCCCTGTGTTTTGTTGTCCGCGTCCGGTAGCGTATGCTGTTAAGGATTCTGTAGAGAAACAGCTTAATCATCTTGTGTCAACTGGTGTATTAGTAAAAGTGGAGAAAAGTGAGTGGGCATCTCCGATTGTAGTAGTACCAAAGAAAACTCCTGGTGTTGTGAGAATATGTGGAGACTATAAAGTTTCAGTAAATCGTTTTATTGAAGACGTACCTTACCCGTTTCCTACAACTGAAGAATTGTATACAAAGTTAACTGGCGGTGTTATATTTAGTAAGTTAGACTTGTCAAGTGCTTATCTACAATTACCCTTGGATCAAGCATCAAAGGAACTGTTGACGATTAACACTCATCTTGGATTGTTCCAATATCAGAAGTTACCGTTCGGTGTCAGTACTGCTCCTGCTATATTTCAGAAGGTTATGGACACAATTCTCTGTGGATTAGATAGAGTTTGTTGTAAAATAGATGACATTTTAATTAGTGCAACTAGTGACTCTCAGCACAATGAACTGTTAACCGAAGTACTCAGTAGACTTGAACGTCATGGTATTACTTTAAGTCGTGAGAAATGTGAATTTGGTGTTTCTAAGTTAGAATATTTAGGACATGTTATTGACAAAAATGGTTTGCATCCAACACCTAGTAAAGTTCAAGCAATCAGTAATGCTAAATTGCCCACTAATGTTTCAGAGTTAAGATCATTTCTTGGTATAGTTCAGTATTATTCCCATTTCTTGCCTAATTTGTCAACTGTATTATCTCCATTGTATCATTTGTTAGGTAAAGATGTTGAATGGAATTGGACCACAAAATGTACTAGTGCTGTTGATTCTGTTAAAAAGTTTCTTACTAGTGACAAATTATTAGTTCATTACAGTATTGATAAAAGATTAACTTTAGCATGTGACGCATCTCCAGTAGGGATTGGTGCAGTTATTTCCCATGTGATGGACGATGGTCAAGAACGTCCTATTGTTTATGCATCACGTACATTGAGTAAGGCAGAGCAAAATTATAGTCAAATAGATCGTGAAGCTTTCGGTATTATTTTCGGTGTTAGAAAATTTCATAAGTATTTATATGGTCGTCCCTTTGTGTTAATAACTGACCATAAACCTTTAACTACTTTGTTTAGTCCGAAAGTTGGTATTCCTACTTTAGCTGCTGTTATATAAAATGCAACGTTGGAGTCTTATTTTAGCTGCTTATCAATATACTATTGAATACAGAAAGTCTTCTGATCATGGTAACGCAGACATGTTATCAAGATTACCATTAGAAAATGTTGATAGTAATATTTGTGAATTAGAAATTAATTATTTTACTTATACTAATGATTTACCTGTTACTGCTTTAGATATAAGTAATGAAACTAAGAAGGATCCTATTTTATGTAAAATTTGGCGCTATGTTATGCACGGATGGCCAGAGCATAGTGATGATGTTTCGTTAGATCCTTATTTTCGACGTAAAAATGAGTTAAGTATAGATAATGGATGTCTATTATGGGGGTTACGTGCCATAATTCCTCCAAAGTATCGTGAAGAATTGTTAACTGAGTTGCATAGAGAACATTTAGGTATTGTTAGAATGAAATCTGTAGCAAGATCATATTTTTGGTATCCTAATATGGATATTGATATAGAAAGTATATAGAAAGTTTAGTATCCAGAACCTTTATATACTCGATATTTGATACATGAGTTACTGCCCTTGTTTTATGCATATTTCAGTGACATATTTGTTTTTTTCGGGAAACGTAAACCCATGATTTTAAATCAAGGAACATGTAAAAGAGAGACAGGAGAAATTTTAAATGGAACTTGACATGGTTTCATGGTTAAGTTTATTAGCATACAGAAAACAGCTGTAACAAAACTCCTGTAATAAGAGAAAATGTCATTCTCAGAATCTTTCATTTACGGACAACTCTTGTCAACCCCCCCGCATAGGCGTACGAGAGGGGGGAGCAGGGGGGGTGGGCGACCGCCCCCCCAAAATTTTCGGCTCGATCATATTCGGGCAAAATTCTCGACATATTCGGGCACTAAAAGTTTCCGATTTTTTTTCTTAGAAACATACCCACTAATATTGCCGGGAACCGAATTCTGCCCGAATCCCTAGATTCTATTGAAGCAAAATACCCGAATATCGAGATATTCGTGTGGAAGCCTTGTGGGCTGGTGATATTTACCTTGGTTGTTCGGGCACTTTAGGGTTCATGGAGGTTTCGGATTTGATCACCGGGCATCGTCAAGGTCATCATCAAGCACCGATTTAGCTCGCGAAATAACAGTTCACTTGGCTAGTGTATTGTCTATGATAATTTATCAATATGAGTATTTCGGTATTTTTGGTATGAAACCAGAATAACATTCATTGTGAGCATATTTCATGTTTTTTCTCATCCCTCTCGTCCAATAATCAACCCCCAATTATGTCTCAGAAGTCAGAATGCAACAGATTGAATGTAGATTTTCAAAATTTTCTGGGGAGAGGACCTCCCGCCCCCCTGCAGCGGGCTTGCGCCTTCAGCGCTTCTCGTAGTCGGGTTTGTCCCGATGCAACTCCGCGTTCAGTAGAATTCGGGCAGAGTCCGAGATTCGGGCAAAAATCTCTCCCGCACCCCCAGTTTCAAAACCTCCCGTACGCCTATGACCCCCCGGACGAATTGGCTGCCATTATTAAAAGTGAGCGTATAACGCTGGCCATCGCTATATTTTCTAATCTATAAAGAGGAGGATTTGGGGTTGTTTTTTTTTTTTAATTTTTGTTGTGAGCAAAGGAATATGGCACTGGCTACAGTTTTCGAGCTGATTTCCATTCAATTGTGACCTGTTTCGATATTCTCGCCTCTTGACGACGGTTTGAGGGTAAAAACTTCATTCAAGCAAATGTTGGAAAGTAGAGTAAATTTATTTTCATCTGAAGCCTTTCCGAACAGCATTCGAGTTGACGGAGCACGCCTCTTGATGAGAGCATGTATCCCACGAAAATTTAGAAAATTAAAGTTGATTTGCTTGCAGTCCAATTAAAAATAGACCCAAACGAAACGAAATTTGGGTGTAATTTTAATGAAACTGATTTGCTTGAATCTAGGACCTTGAATGATTTATAGTGACACTGACAAGATTTTATGGTCCAATTTTCGTTTGACCGAAGGCAACTGCCTTCTTTGCCTGGAAGTAAATCCACCTCTGGGTCAAACCAATAAATCTTGCACTGAAATCTTCTTTGCCTTTTTTTGAAATTGGTATAGGTTGTTTATTTTTTCAACTTATGTACTAAACAACTCCATCAATGGAAGACTTGTATTGATTGGTGTTATTTTGCTATATGATGACCATACAAGAAATTATTTATGTCGAATAATGACCTCGGACTCTAAACTCAGAGAAACATCGTCCTCGGTACTCTTCAAACGCCCTTTTTTTATTAATATTGATTAATTGTTATTTTGTCTTACGCCATTTTTATTTGATAAAACATGAATAAATGACGGGTCGAGATTTATTGAAATTGTTCAGTTTGATTTATATGGCAATCACCTTTCAATCACCTTTCAATCACCTGCAGGGTATTATATACTTACTAACTGAATATGCCTGTCAATCTCGTTTTTCCTGATTTTTGCTCGTATATGTTTTCTCATATTCTTTTTTTGATCCTTATTTTTAAATCAATGTATATATCAAAATAATATTTCCTCCAACTTGAATTGGTAATAGGCTACGATGAAACTACGAATCGGGAAATAAATTCTAATTCTTAATGATAGGCCTATACATGTTTTAGCGACGATGATCCAAAATATAACTTACCATGTTTCCTGCAAGCGCATTACGGTTCTAATTATATTAGATACATATATATCTAGGTGACATATTTATATGTGTCATACGATGGTTAGTTAGTAAACTTGTGATTGTCGAAATCTTTCCCACCAGGTAAGCTAGTTGCATAAATAACCTAATAACATAATGGTCAGACAGAAGAATATTTTTCCCCACGAAACTATACAAGCGTAGCTTGTGGCTCGGAGTTTTTGAGTGATTTAGTCGAACATGCCCGTATATCCAATACCTGGTGATGTCAGTAGGCATTCGAATTTGTCCAAACAATAAGAGTCAGAATGCACCAAAATGAAACTTATTTTATATTCTGGAGGAGAACCTTGCAGACTTGACTAGAATAGAAGGATTTATAGAATTGAATCTAATTATATTAAATTCTATATGGAATCTGAATTGAAAAGAGAAACAATAGGAGATGTTAAAGATTTAATTTTGGGGCATAAATCTTACTAGTACCCTCCCACAGCACGTCTTATTACATGTTTATTATGACGAGAAGTGAGATATGACAATACTTTATTATTTCACCAAGTAATTAATCTCTCCAACAGACAGTTTATTTTCATCTGTGTTTTTCATTTAATATCCTCTAACACTTTATTTGTGTCATTGTAATATCATGAACTCCAAGTATAAACGTCAGACTGGTAAGATAACATACATTATGTTTTGTGATATATATTTTAATTCAATTACATTTTATTGCTTAATGGTGACGGGAATTTTAAAAGTTAATTTAAACATTAGTGATTGCATCAGTATTTTTGCATAATTGAGTTTTCTTTTCCAAGTTTTTCAAAGATTTCGACGTTGACATTTCAACGGTTCAAAAACTTTGAAAGAATTTAATGAAATAATATTTCATGCTATTTTTCTAAAAACTTGGATGTAGATGAAATAGGAATTAACCAATTAGAGATGTTTTTTGTGCTGCATGTAGTAAAAAAAAGGCGGGAAAAGCTAAGTTAGCCGAATGATTCCAAAGATTTACTCTTCACTTTGTCGTTTGTGTTATTCCGTTTTCCACACATCGTATAAATCGTTTTTTTTGATATTTCTTATAAAATAAAATAATCTAATAAAATTATTTTATTGTCTGTTGAGCTTATGAGTTAGATTCGATGGAAGGAGTTAGTAAACATATCCCTTTAAAACTTTGTTTAAGAAGCGTTAAAATTATTTGACATTTGTTGTGATAATCAAGGTCAAATTCCGGAAAAGTTCACGTCGATCACTTATCAAGGGGATCATAGAGATTAGGGTGATTGAAAAGCAACAAGTTGCTATTCAAGTAGAAGGCACTGGCACAGGGTTAAGGTTATGTTTACAAACTTTGTGATGCTAAGTAACTGTAAGTCAGGCCTTCTCAATTAAATTTTGTAAAGGGCCAAATGCATGTTATGAGAAAAAAATAATAGGCAGTGGCGTAGCCAGGTTTTCAAAACTGGGGGTGCAATGGTTCAAATGAACCGACAGAAAATATTAACATTGCGAGCGGAGCGAATAACGGGTGAGGGCCAGGCACATGGTGGGGTCCAGGGGACGAAAGGCCCCGGAATCTCTAAGATTTTAGCTATTAACACACTGCAAGAAGGCTAATTGAAGCTATTGTTCGTGCTTGGTTTTATTATTTGATTTTTTGTGGTTAATGCTTGCTGCCGATCGGCTCAACTTTACCGACGGCACCTTTTCAACCGACAGATATTTATAATGGGGGAGGGCCTCGAGGGCCGCCATTTGAGAAGGAAGTGCAAAAGTGAAAGTTTTCAAATTTTCAGATAGGCCTACCGATAACTTCAAAACAGCTATAAAGAGGTCCTAAATAGTCTAGAAACCAAAGGGGTTGGAATATGTTGCCACGCTCTGAGTAGTTCGCAGTTTTAGCAGAGAGTATACCCTCTGGTTTTAGTTGCTTATTGCATTTTTAGAAATAGAGGGGTTTCCCCGATAGTGGCTATTTTAAGACGTAATACGTCATCGGTCGACATGTGACGTATTTCCCTTTTAAGGTCTTATAACTTTTATACTTCCTTCGCAGTTTTTCTTGTTGATAGTAATATTGTTGACTGAAATGAAACATGTAGGCGTGCAGTAGAAAAAAAATGGATCTGTGATTTCAGAATCATTATGAATATAGGTAGTTGTCAGTATTACAAGATACTTAAATTAAAATCAACATTTTGAAACACTATTCTATGTTTCGTTACACTGTCAGTGTTACTGTTAGACATAACTTTAAGTCATAACATAACAGTTAATAGGCTACAATATATTGTTGTGGTAGATTTGTTATGCATGAATAATTTTATGTTGTCAATTGTCTATTGACTCTATAAGTAACTAGTATTATAAGATTAAGTAATAAGTATAGGAAATTTTAATGGGTAAAGTTTAATGTCATCCTAGTTAATGGCAATTACCAGTTTAAAAAGTAGTTGGAAATGTGATTGTAGGCCTACAGAGGGAATTTTTGGTAAGAAATGTTTGTCAATGTCATGTGAGATTTCTAGGTGAGAATGTGACTGTATATTTGTTCCTCATGAAAAATAATTTCCAAATCTTATATTTCCGTGCCATCATAGAACTATAGGCAGGGAATGCCAAGAAGGACAAATAAATATTGAACTTCCGTTTAAATTTATGGTTGACCGAATTTCTACTTGGGGGCTTTTTTTTAACTTCTGGTGCAGCGTAAAAATAGTTATGGTAAACAATAACAAAAGAAGTTAATTTGAAAATTATCACAGAAAATCTAATTTAACAACATTTTTACAACTGTAATTTTATGATTTGATATGTAATGATAAGTATATATGTTTCTAAATGTTATAGGCCTATGTTACTGTAGAAATAATGTAATTATTAAATTTAAGCATGAAAACCTGTTATGCCATGGCTTAAATTTAGACCTACCATGCAGTGAGTTTTACCGGGCTGAAGGTAGCAGACACTTGGCCAGCAAACAATAAGCCAGCAAACAATACGCAATATGGTCGAAAAATGTTTAAGAAATTGTTTCAAATTTTAAACATGTCAAATCTCAAACTAGTCCATCTTCCAAATAAAACACTATCTTAGCCTTTCTCTCACATTCGTACTGTGTAAACATCAATACATTTAACGCCGAGTTTAGGTGCAGTCGGTAGCCAGTTGAATTGATGTCTGTTAGGCAATTAGGTGCCAATTTGCAGAAACAGGAAGTTATGAGATAACCCTCAAATTCAGCGCATGCGTGCCAAGCATAAACTATTTATTTGTCCTTCTTGGCATTCCCTAACTCTATTTCTATGGTGCCATGAAGACAATCTTACAAAAGGGCATGCAAATCAAATTTTTTGTTTTAGGCATATTGACAAAAGAACTGGATGTGGTCAGACCTATAGCCTATATAAACAATCTTTTAATTGAGAATTTTAGCTAGCCTCTATCCTCCTGTTAACTGTAGCCTACTACCAGCTGACCAGGTGTGACAGATATAAATGTTTGCCATTGTTTTGTCATTATGCCTAGTTTTCCTTTGGTCCATCCACAATTCTTTGAAAACATTCTACAGGGCACAATTATTAACAGATTTTGATGAAACTTGGTGAAACTGATTATCATATAAAAAATCAAGATAAATTTATCAATTAATATATAATATGTGAGCCATTAAAACACCTATCACCATTAGGTCAAATAGCTTAATTAATAATAAGTACTTTATACCTCTTACCTTTTTTAATTAACCCTTTTAAAATGAATTCACTATATTCAAATAGATACATAATTTATAAGCATACTTGTACTTTAGAAATATTTTCAGGTAACATTTACAATTTCGATAATTAAAACTTTTTTCCAAAAAGTGGAATGGTCCACTTGGAGGGCTGAAATAGTCTTTGACAGTGTTTCAGCCACCACTTCTCTTGTATAAAGGTTATAGAAATACCATATCTACATCTAATGCGGGAAACGTAAGCATGTTGATTTATTATATCTTTGTTAAGAAATGAAATCTATGCCTTACTTTTTTGAAGGCAATACATGTAGTAAATTAAAGTTTTAGTAAATGTTGATATACTATGTATAAACATGACAGCTTGGGGGTGATTTTCTTCTTATGTTCTACAGTACATATAGTCTTTGTATGGTATTAAATGCTGTATGAACCCAGTGTTATATGCTAAATCATATTCATATGTTTGTACACATTAATAGTGACATAACTGTTGAAGACCTAACACAAGTTAAAAATGTCTTATGTTGAGATATTACATGGTATTTTACTAAAAATAACATTGTCAGTTTCAATAATGACCAAGTTATGTTTGTTAAAAACTGCAGACTGTCCAACACGGTTTCATAAAAGATAGGGCTTATTTTAGGGCCAAAATCACCAAAATTTTGCCAATTTGAAAATAACCATATAGAAAATGAAGGATAGATGTTTCAGTAGGAGTATAGGCTAATTGAAGAGATTGGGTGAATTTAATGTAGTTCTAGTACTTCTGAAAACTATTTACATTTATTCAAAGCCCAAATCGACCCATGAAAATGTAAAACTTAAAATTTTACAAATTTTAGTGTCATTTTTTAAAGCTTATTAGTAAAAGAACACTTTGCTGCTTTGACCTATTTTTTGATAAATGGTAATATGAAATTAAATATCACTTGAGATATGAAAGAAAACCTCTGATTTATTGAAAGTATTTTTTCGCTTTGATATTTTATGGGTAGCTTTTCAAGTTGATTGTTTGTGAATGTCCCCCCTATAAAGATTTGAAGTGAAATATTTACTTTTGCACTAGTACATTAAGTCAGATCACTTAACTTAGTTTAATCCGAAACTTTCCTTAACTTAACAGCCACAGATATATTTTTAAACGTTTTGTACATCTACCCATAGCTACAGGCTAACTCTAAAATATATACCTTCTTGTTGGACCTCAAATCCTAAATTATTTTGTAAACACATATCTTGTTACATATGTAAACTTTGTTTTATTTTATTGCCACTTTTGTTTTTTTCTGTCTTCAGGTGGACTATAACTTAATAATCAGAATGCAGTATATTTCTGTTCCCTTGAGAGATTTTTGTAGTCTTTTTTAAAGTTATCTGTCAAATATAAACAGGTTGATGCATGTCATAAATTGTGATTAAGATAGATCAATATGATAGAAAAACTTGGAGAGAATAACAGATTTATTTAAGATATCTATGTGATAAAAATAACTGATAAACCCCAAATTGATGATCTGATGATTATATTTAAAGCTTTGATATTCATGAGATCATTTACTGTTGTAAAGATATGAAACATAATTTGGAATATTATACACAGTCAATGAAATTTCCTCTTCAATGATATTATAAACCTATGACTGTAAATCTCTTTGATGTTTGGGGTTCCATTAAATCGTGTAATGACCTCTGAGTGCTGCCAGGAGGTTTTACAATCGAATCAAAACCTCGTAGCCGGTTTTACAAGTCTGAAATGGCGGTTTTACATCTGTATCAAAACCCGGTAGCAGATTTTACAATTGCATTAAACTCAAACTTGTTAACAAAACAAAATGTTATTGGTCGGACAACAATATATGTATATTCTTTCGTCCGTCTGAGAGAGATTTGGTCACAGGTAATAATGTATCGCAACGTTTCGTAGTTAAAACATTTTCATTTGTGTCATTGTCTTGATTCGCTGTTACTTCATTATCTTCAACTTAATAACATCATGGTGAATATCAGACACTGAAGCTTTTTGATTCTCTGAAGTTCGCTTATACAGACGAACGGCGTCCAGAAATAAAAGCAAAAAGATTGTCGAATTAAAGGTTGCTACAATTGGGTGGTTTTATATTATATAATGCTCATGCAAATTGATTCTGTGTCACAGTAAACATATCCACACCTTCATATCATTTCGTAAAATATATTTTTTTCATAACAATACAACAGGTTACGTTACGTGGTTAACCTTCATCGGACCTTCATGAAAAATAGATATTATAGTCGTTTAGTAGACCTTCACAGAGTAATAGTGAGTTGGTACAATACGATCAAAATCTTGATGCTGTAAATGTTCTCACCTGTTTGCTCAGTTGTTCATCATCAGATTATCAATATTCGTCTGCTAATATCACATTGACAGTCGTCTGTTTTATATGAAAGTGAAATTGACCGCACGTGTACGTACATTTGTGAGTGGATTTATCACATGACCATTAATTGTAAAACCTTGTAAATTAGGCTATCTAAACGCACGAGTAACATGGCAAATAGATAAACATAATACATGTACACCGTTATGTTCATATGTTCATTGAAAGATTACCGAAAAATGTTATGTTTAGGTCCATTACAAATATTTGACGGTTTATAAGTTTGATAAAACACTCCTACTCGGTTATGCTTGGATTCGTAAAACCTCGAAGTCAGAAAGTTTGGACCTCCTGTAAAACCTTCGGGCTAGCGCCCGGATTTAAAAAAAAAACGAACGAACGAAATTAGGGTCTGATTTTAATTAGACTGGCGCCCTCAGGTTTTACAATCGGTCCACTTTCTTCCTTCTCGGTTTTACAAATCCAAGCATAACCTTGTAGTCGTGTTTTATCTCTTACGTAATAACTGTCCAACAGTTCGTGGTATATCAAATCAAAGATATGGAATTTTATTGATGAATAATGTATTAGAGGGGTACTTTAATCATTCTTTATACCAATCATACCTTAGAAACAGGAATTTTAAAACTAAACTAATCATAATCAGTTACAGTGTTAATAGCTCACTGTAGAAATTTAAACTTTCAAATCTATATTAAATCATAACCCTCATAATCTGTAAGTTATATTCAAGATCCAAGACAACCACCAAAAAGAATTTTTGTAGTTTTATCTAATCCCAACTGGATTTGTGATTTAGTCAGTTCCCTCAAAGCAGATAGAAATAATGTAACCTGCCTCAATCAACTTAAATTAAAACCTAGTTTGATTACCTTGACTGATTCACTTTCTTTTTTTCACATTTCATTTTACTTAACTTTCTGGTAAGGATTCTTGATGTCCTGATTTGTAAAGGTTTGTCCAGCTTTATGCAGAATGAATTGTGAATTAAAAGTAATGCTGTATGATTTGGAAAAAAAAAATGTAACTGCAGATCTAGAAGCATCATAAGACTAAAGTATTCTATACTATAAACTTTTGTTATCATCTATTGAAACAATTTGGAAAATAATAATTGCACTTAGAAGCATCATAACCCTCTCTTGTACAAAACTCCTTTCTATATTTATTTTCTTTTATGCTTCTATTTTAAATGAAATCTGAAACTATTGATGGGTTAAATTAAAAAAAAAAACTGTGCTCTGGTGTGTGTCCAGTTTAGAAAGGTTTTACTGTTTTCTTACAATGTAAATAACTTGCTAACAACAGGCTATAAGAATTGTTTATCTATAGATAGTAATTGTATTATGTAGAAGTATGACTTGTTGCTCTGTCTATCACATTCAATTATTGGAAAGTGGACCCTCAGAGGTAGGATCAAGTTATGTTTTTGTCATTAATGGGATGGGGGTTAAAAGAGTCTCATTCACTGGAATTGTATAAGTCATTCTTGAAATAAAAGTGCTAATTATCATTGAGAAATCTTCTAATCTTCGTTTGTTAGTTTACGTTTTTGTACCTGAATGTTTGTTATTTATCAATATCTGGGGACGTATTCTCGAATACTTAACTTAGATAAAATTCAGATTTTAAGATCTGATTGGACCATAGGACTACATTTAAAGGGCCATTCTGCTTTTTTGAAAAAAGTTTCCATTGTAAAAAAAATCGCAAATGCTAATGTATTTTTAAAGTATGCTTATTGTATCTCTATACCTTCTTGATCAAACTGAATTTGGTTTTAAAGGGTTAATTACAAACAGGGAGTACTTATTGTTAATTAAGCAATTTGACCTAGTTTTGGTGTTTGCCCTTTAAATGGCTCAATATTTCTAGCTGAAACCTTTTAGATACCCAAGAAGGACATTTTTCTACAAATAGGCGTTTACTTTACTCAAATCCGTTAAATAGTTTCCTATCAGCGTCCAAAAAGCATAACACACAAGGTTTTTAAAAATTTTAGCATGTTTTTTGCGTTTAAAAATTAACGGCTGAATTTTTTTAGTTAACACTTTCAGATACATTAAAGGGCACATAGTTACAGATTTTGGTGTAAAGTTTTCACAAATTTGAGCCAAAAAAAATTTTGACCTAAAAAAAATTCAGACTGTCCCTTTAAAATCAATTTTAGTGATTGACCAATCATATAACTCTAACACTAAAATCACTAAAGTTAAATCTTTGAAAATAAGGCCCCTGTTATTGAAGACAAATGGAACTAAAATAAAGTCAAGAATTTTGTTTGATCATCATAATAAAATGGGTTGTGACTTGTCTGATAATTGTGTAACAGATAAATGAAAATTTGACTATGAATAATCGAAATATATAATTTGTAGCGTCGATAATCTATTATTTCAATTATTAGACCCAGCCCTAATCATCACCTATGGATAAATAAGGGAAATCAAAAAAGAAATATTTGAGTTATTGCCTGAGGAAACTCGTCCAATTTTGAAACACTGTTCATTGTACATATCTATAGGGTTTTTGGCAAAATCTGATACAAATGTTGTATCAAGTTTGATGATGTTTGACAGTGTACACAGAAATCCACAACAAGCTTGAACATGTAACATACAAATGTATGATGATGGTTTGAACATGGCCTAGAAATACAGCTTCAACTGCCAAAATAATGCAATATGTATCTTGCAGTTTTGCAAAAATGTTGAAGTTAATGACGGTTGAGGAAAGTTAAATGATCGCTTCAACTACTGCAGTCTTGGCTCTGGAAGGTGTGTAAATATTGAAAAAATAAAATAAAACTAGAACCACAGAGTGGGAGTGGGACTTTTTTTAAAGAGAATCTGAAAAATAACATCAACCCTCAACTTAAATCCCTACTATGGAAGGAAGTCAACAACTTTGGAAATTGCTGTTTTTTGGAAAGTTGTGAAACCGGAAGTAGGCACCAAACCTGACATATTAAAGTTTCAGCTGATACCCTATGTCAATGAATTTCAACCTACTCAACCTATGAATGTGCCACGCCCACGTCAGAATTTTTTTGATGACTTAATTAATATTAATAATATCATAATAATGTCTAAATTGCCAAGATTTTAAATCTATTTGATTATGAGATAAGCTATCAGCAAAATCAACAAAGGTCAAAATGTAAAATAGAAATTTTGAAAATTCTAAAACCTGTTACTTTTTTTTTAACTATAAATCTGAAACATCTGAGATTTTGATATAATTGAGCTAAAGTAATGAAGTAAGTGTGTTCAAAAGCATTTTGCATTTGAGCCCACGTCAATTTATTTTTGATGGACACATTTCTATGGTGTATGTTGTATTAATAAATGTTACAAATGAAGTTTATAGATCACAAGATATACATACATTTATGTCGCAAAATGAAAAAAAAAACAGTCAAAAACACTCAAATTGCAAAATATTATTTTGCTTGTGATGTATCGTTCGAAAGAGCTCGTAAAGCACATTCAGAATCTGACAAATTAACTCTCTAGATCAATTAGGTCTCGTGCGAGAGCAGTCAAAAGTTTTCAGACGGCTATAAAACCAGAAGTTGATATCATAGTATCATCTGGTAGCCAAGATTAATGACCTTTGACCTACTTAAGGTCAAGGTCATCAAAGGTCAAAAGATAAAAGCTGTCAAAAATCGAAAAAATTCAACTGGAATTTGCCAAAAAAGCAAAATCCAAAAAAAAAAAAAAAACGCTTACATTGTTTTTGTCTAATTTTTATGTTCTTTCTTTTGACACCAAAATTTTGAAATTCGGTTAAGCCAAAATGTCTGAATAAAAATCAAAGGGTTGAATTTTTTTTATAAATTTTCTGTAGAATTACAATGGCTACTCACTAGCATAATGTCGTTGAAAGTTTTAAATTCAACCAGAAGTTAGAATAAATTTTCATTTAAACCGGAAGTGGATTGAAAATTTTGACTGTGTCACTTGATTAACATTTGTGGTCGAAGTTTTTTTCAGAAATAGCAGATCAATCTGATAAAAACTAAAAAAAAGAATTTAAGAATTTGAAATTTGTGAAAAAAATGTGTGCTACTAATTTTAGAAATTTGAAATTTTTACTCAACAAGGGGACATCCTAAAAGATTTTATGAAAGTCTTGAAGACCAGTATAGTGTTAGCTGGACAAGTAGAATCATAGAATGTCTAAGACATGTATATGTTAAGGAAGTAATATGTAGTTGGAGTTTAATACAGCTGAGAAAAACAATTTAATAGAAAATTAAATATCAAGAATATACATCATGTATTATGTTTCTTATCAATTGTATTACTTTGTGACCTGTGAGTGAAAATATGTATCATATTATACAAATTCTGTTCCGTTTACATAAAAAAATCAGATTAGTTTAAAGGGATATTTTCACTAACTGTTTGACCAAAAAAAAAATAGTCTCAGAAACTAATCCGTCACATTGTTCACAACTCTCCTACGAAATTTAAGCTTTTAAACACATGTGTACCAATAATTATCAGCGTTTGAAAGTCAAAAATACGACTCGTTGTTTAGTAAGACCATGCGTTATATAGAAAACACATATACAGAAAATGAGAGATAAATGTTAAGGTAGGGATATAAATGAATGATTTTCGTGCAGTTTTGATACTTCTTGAGGCTATTTAGAAGTCATAAATCGACCATCAGTAATGCTTAAAATTCCCCTTTAAAATTTGTTTAAAACTACATTATTAGGAAGAGCAATTTTCTTTGAATATCAGATGGGTTGGTAGTTTGCTTTCAGACTACTGGTATTACAAATTTAGTAGTGTTTAGTAGTTGTAGTAGTAGGAAATTAATCTCCTCCTAGTTTGAGATGTGCACATATATTTCTGTCATCTCTGCCTGTCCGTTTATCTATCCATATTTATGAGTATGTAGTCGTATATTGTCATCGCCCTTGTCTGTCCGTCCGTCCGTCAACATTTCTTGTGAGCACTATAGAAACTAGAGTTTTCGATGAACTCAGTAGCCTATATGAGTTATTGTCCTTGACTTTGTAAAAACGCGTAAAATTTTGTTTGTGAGCACTCTAGAGACTACAGTTTTCATCTGATTTTAATGAAACTGGGTATGATCCCTAAAATTGACGTGTGAATTAGGTCTCAAACCTTTCTTGGTCAGTATGTTCTATAGGTGCAATGTACCATTATGAGTTACATGCCATGAAAATATACATCTCAAGACTCAAATATGTTAGTGATTTGGAAACTGTCACAACTTACTAAGATGAAAAACAGGTTATGTAAACAAGTTTTAGATATTTTATATTCCAATTCAAACCTATTTATCAACATTTACAAGTATTTATTGTGTGACAAGAGAAAATATCAAAAGTTTTAAAGGAAAACCTGAACTTATATAACCACATTTACAGTAAAAAAAACATTTTATTATATCGAGATCACGGAGAAGGCTGGTGCAAACGATTTTCTCAATTTTCAGTTTATTTTAGAGAAAATATATATGGAACAAACTTCACAACATTGACATTTTTTTTGTGATCATTGGTTGAAGACCATTCACGTGTTAAATTGAATAAATGAATCAAAAATCTACATTTAATCGTTTTAATTACACAGTGTCTTTTACTCTATATCAGGCCTTATCAAGAAAATTTCCTATAGCGTCACTTTTGTCAAAATAGTGAGCAAGAAGTGCCACAAATCGATTGGTACCTTAGGAGGCCCCCCCACCTTTAAACTTTGCGAATTGTTACCCAATACAGTGCTGCTCCATGAAGAGGACGAGGACGCCCGTTGGAAGCCTACAAACACAATTTTCTGAAATTTGGGGACCTCCTCAAGCACATATAAAGAAATTGACTCCCTGAAACTCGATTTACTTACATTTCCTGACAAATTTAAGGGTAATTTGTATAGGGACGGCAGAACCAACACAAAAAAGTTTTGAGAAAAAGATGCCTGGAAACGCAATTTCCTGACATTTCACTTCAAATTTCAGGTTCAAAATTATTTGTCGGTCTGTGGTATATCGCTTTGAAAATTTGGACCACTCAACACCCATAGAAACGCAATTTCCTAACATTTCTCAGAGATTTTAAGGTTCAAGATTATTTGTGAAGGGTCTGAGGGCTGTCTCCTAAAAAAAATTGAAAATTAGACTTCCAAAAAACGCAATTTCCTGACATTTCACGTGGAATTTAAGGTTAAACATTATTTATTTAATATAAAAGACTCCCCTTGACTCAGTAAAATGAATAAATATCTTTAAATAATAACAATTGACACTGTTTTATTTAGGGGAGGCAAGATTTGGGGCAGGGGCTTGGGCAAAGAGCTCGATGTTTAGTTATAGTGTGCAGTGAAAATACGAGTAATGGATCGGAAGTTTGTTTTGGCAAGTTTATTGTGGGGGGAGTGGGGGTGCTGTAGCCACGGGCTAGGAGGGTTTAGTTATTCAAACAAGCTAATGTACAAAACTTCCCCTTTTCAATGATAGATCATTCCGATTAATTACTGTAACAACTTATATCGTGGTGAAAGAGAATATGGAAATTGCATTTGTTTGGAAATGTGTTCATTAAGTGAAAATTTAAAGGAAAGGGAGGCTAAATTGTCCAATGTTAGGTTTTATTATTTTTTGCACTAATATTTTTTATATTTTTCACACAAACGCCCGTGCCGCCAGTTGAGAAGGCCTGCTCTATATCATGTTTATAATTATTACTCTTAGAACTATAATTACGGACATAAACAATTAAAAAAAAACACTGTCATATAAAAAAAATAATTCTTAAACAAAACATTTCAATGTGTAAATATATGTAGTGAAGAAAATGAGATCATGGGAAATTGAAAAAGTTTATAACGAGTCTGTATATTGTTTTGGCCCAATTGATTTATTCCATGTATAATATGGTTTAATATCTCTGTAAAAATATTCATGGTAATAGGCTAGTGGGTATCTTTAAACTAAACTCATTTTTTCAGAAGGATGTACCCAAGAGAATGTTTTGTGGTTGACTATAAATTATATTTTATTTATAAACTGATCTCATTTGTATGTTGTAATATTTTAATTGTGACAGTTACTACAGACTTAGTGAAATGTTACGTCCATTATTTAGTCGTAGGTTATTTCATTTATATTGAAGGTTATTTTATTAGAATTTATTACTGTACCATATCACAGTTCAACTTTTTACAATTTTCTTTAATGTTTTTATGCTCTGTGAATTTTCTATTTTTACTAGGAAATCAGTATTAGTTGCTCTCGAAATATACTGTTTCTCATAAGATAATCAATTTGTTCAATTAAATATCATTTGCAAAAGAATGACACATACAAAATTAAACTTAAAATTAATTATAGTTTGTGCAGCAAAATTTTTGCAATTTTTATATGCCTACATGAAATGTGATGTGTGAAATTTATATGTCACCTTTGTCCTGTGGCTTGTGCACAACACTCTACAGAGCCCAATTTTTCTTGATGGATTTTACAAAATTTGCTGAAATTGATTATTATCAGTCAGTCTTAATGGAAATCAAAAATATAGAAAAACGTTTTATATGAATTATTGCCCTTTTTCCTCATAACAATTTTTGCTCGTAAACACTCAACAGGGAACGATTCTCAACAGATTTTATAAAACTAGCTGAAATTGTTATTAACACTAAAAAATTAATTCTATTGAAAAAAAAAATGAGCACTATTGAAAATCAAAAAAATCTAAAAATATTTGTTACGAATTATTGCCTTTGTTTCTCAAAATGCTACAAATTTTGGATCATAAATAGATTATTGGCGAAATTTTTATGGATTTTGAACTTTCTGAAATAGTTCATTATCATGCAAGGATGAACTTTTTATTTAAAGTAAATAACAACAAAATATATTACATAACATTCTGAAAGAAATGTATGATTAAAGGTTGAATATTTCCAAATGACCTACCTGCAATGTAATTGACATATGTCAGAGAATTTTTCTCTTAAAAGGTAGCCATTGGTATGAGTGATATATAATTACTTTATATTTATCAAATGTTATATTTTAAACGTGAAAATCTATCTATAAATTTGTAGAATTCATAATGTATATTATATTTCAGGTGTTAAAAAGAGGATGAATGACTCTGAAGATGTAGAAATACGAAATGCTTTAATTAATGAAGAAAGAGTAGTTGTTGAACGTCCTGTATATACACAGCTTGAATTTGATAAAGGCTTCACCAGCATTCAGCGTCCTGCTAAAACACCAAAAGTATGGGCCAAGAAAAAAGTTTCCAAATTTGAATGTTCTGGAAAATGTGTTGGAAAATTCATTACTCAAGTATTTCCATTTCTGTCTTTATTAAAAGGATATAGTATACGAAATGACTTTCCTGCTGATATTATTGCTGGACTTACTGTTGGTATTATGCATATTCCACAAGGTAAACTAATATCTATTCTATCATATCACCTTGAAAAATTATCATGTTTAAATTCCTTTAATGCTTTTATGTTAAAACATTTTTAAAAGTAACATGAAAATATTATAGATCAACATAATTAAACATTGTAATGGGATAATTTATTTTAGGTATGGCATATGGACAGTTATCAACACTTCCTCCAGTGTATGGTCTATATGTTTCATTTTTTCCAGTATTGATATATTTCTTCTTTGGTTCATCCAAGCATGTCTCCGTTGGTAAGTTAAACTGTTTCATGTGACACAAATGACGACTCTCATGACATCTTTGCATAAATTATACTTGTAGTCTAAACAATCACAAGTCGGGACTAGTTATCTCCCGTGTAGCACATCAGGTAGATGTCGCTACACTCATTCTTAATTTTTGAAGAAGGGAAAGTCATACCCCTTTACAGAATTGTGGTACTGTGACACATCATAGAATAATTAGTTATCTCAGAAAAGACACAAATATTTAAATAAAACTTTATTGGCCGAATATGGTCGCAGGAGGTTATATTGGGTTGCCGCACAAACTTGGCAACACCAATTACAATCATTTCAATAATCATTCAATTCATTATCATATATTCATTATCATTCAATTCAATATCAATTAATTTCAAAATTCAATAATTATTCACTTCATTTTCAATATTTCATAATAATGAAATTCATTTCAAAAATTTAATTTCAATATTCAAATTAAAATTACAATTCATTAAGGTTATTAAAAATTTTCTATCTGAGAGTAAATTTGTCTCCGGGGTTCACACAGAGTACAAATAAAAGTTTGTTAAGTTATCACATAATGCTTTGAGCGCGCATACGCCACATAATCCAGGTGAGTTTGATATCACAATCTCACCTGGAATAATTAGTTATGTCTTTATCAAATTATAGATGGTTCAGCTTTGTAGAGATACCAAAAATCTCTGTTTCTGAATTTCAAGATAGCAAAATTGGTCAGTTAGTAAGACAAGAGTATAAAACTCTTAACAATGAAAACATAGACTCCTTATGGACTCGTATATTACCAATATCCTGACAGTTTCGAGTTGGGGGTTATGCAAACACAGGTTCCATTAGGACCATCAGCTGCTAAAACTATTTATAGATCTCAGGGTTAGACACTCTAAACAGGGTTGTGGTTGACCTTGAAGGAAGAAAAACTTCATCCATTCATTATGTGGGATTAAGTTACAGATGCTGACCTATACACTGAACTTGGCTGTATGAAAAAACCCATTAGAAATGATGAACTCTGATGAATGTGTCAATTGACCAAAAAATTGTATTTATGTTCTAAATGTTTGGTTTTTTGTGTTATTTTTATACTTAAATGTGTATTGTATATTTATATTTATATAGAGAGCTATAAGGTATTAATCTTAATGCTCGGTAAATAAATTGTCTTATTGTCTTTGTTATCAAATATGGCTAATGCTTTATCTTGCTATGAAGACAAAAATGTTTTTCAGAATGTAAAAGTAGTATTAATCCCAGTTCATGATAACAATTACTGGAACTCAATAGTATTTTTGTTCAATCTAAAACTATAAAGTACTAGGATTCAATTAGTCATTATTCAACAAGATTTATTTCTCAATTAAAAAAAACAAACATGACAAATTGGAAGCAAATCATTGAAAAAAATATTGTTTTATAAAACAATGGCTAATAATGATAATGATTATGGAGTTCATGTCTGTATCAATGAAGATCTAATACTTCAGGAAAAGTCACTGATTCCTAGAAGACTACATCTTACCATTCTGTTAGATATACTATTATATTGTGAATATTTTCATTAACTATTTTAGTGTCTTTCATGTTACTGACAGGATTACTTCAGCTACGTTAAGCTGACGCCTCTGTTTTATCTGTTACAGGAACATTTGCTGTTGTGAGTTTAATGGTTGGATCTGTAGTAGATAAAGGATTAGCATCTAAAGGGCTCTCATTAGATAGAACAGCTAGTAACCACAATATAACAAGTGATATATTGAATGGAACCAATACTAATTTTACTAATACCGTGGGAGATATAACTAGTAATAGTGCTGATTATGAGTTACTACAGACACAGTTAGGATTTGCCATGGCTGTTACTTTTGCTGTTGGTGCCATACAGGTATTAATGAAGATGAGTTATGTTCTGCAACTTCTTTTTCTTTTTTTTTTATTAAACACTGACTTTCTCTGAGGTCTTAACTTACATACATTTGAAGATAAAGATATATGAAACATCCACATGAAGTTTCCTTTGCCTTTCAGTTAATATATATGAATTGTATCATCTGATTGTTGGTTATTTTCAGTTATTGATGGGAATTGTTAGATTAGGATTTGTAACTGTCTATTTGTCTGATCCATTAATCAGTGGTTTTACTACTGGTGCTGCATGTCATGTTTTTACCAGTCAAATTAAACATATCTTTGGTGTAGCTGTCAACAGATATAATGGTCCATTTAAACTCATTTATGTAAGTTTTCTTTAAAATCTTTATGAGCAGCAGTTAATACTCCACTGTATATATGTCAGTAATAAAAATCCGTACAAGCAAAACTGTTCCGTTATTCAAAATCACATCCAAAAACCTGACAAAATCAAGAGTAATAGTTGTATAGTAGTGGACTACCCAAAAGAGAAGAACCATCAGGTGTTTCGAAAAGAGTAAGCAAAGTCTGCTTCGCTCGCGACACCTGCCACTATTATATAGGTCAACATTATGTCAGATCAATCATATCAATTCATGTCTGACTAAACAAATCAGTCAAGATGCAAGAAACAGATTTGTTATATTTGTCCAGAAGTTTGTTATAACGACCATAAAGAATTTTGAAATCTATGTGTCAAGTAAACTTTTGACTTCAGTATTTTGTCTTCTTGATTGAAAGGTTTGATTTTGATTTTGTTAAATTTTCATTTCAGTCATACAGAGATTTCTTTACAAACATTCCAACTACAAATTTTGCTGCATTGATTGGATCAGGAATTTGTATTTTAGTGTTAGTTTTAGTGAAAGAATTAATCAACAATAATCCTAGAATCAAACCAAAACTTAAAATGCCAGTTCCCATTGAACTTATTGTGGTAGGTTATACTTGATAAACACTTAAAATGCAGGTTTCCATTGAACTTATTGTGATACGTTATACTTGATAAACACTTATTGTGGTAGGTTATACTTGATAACACTTATTGTGGTAGGTTATACTTGATAAACACTTATTGTGGTAAGTTATACTTGACAAACACTTAAAATTCCAGTTTCCATTGAACTTATTGTGGTAAGTTATACTTGACAAAAACTTAAAATGCCAGTTTCCATTGAACTTATTGTGATAAGTTATACTTGACAAACACTTAAAATTCCAGTTTCCATTGAACTTATTGTGGTAAGTTATACTTGACAAACACTTAAAATTCCAGTTTCCATTGAACTTATTGTGGTAAGTTACACTTGACAAACACTTAAAATGCAGGTTTCCATTGAACTTATTGTGATAAGTTATACTTGATAAACACTTATTGTGGTAGGTTATACTTGATAACACTTATTGTGGTAGGTTATACTTGATAAACACTTATTGTGGTAAGTTATACTTGACAAACACTTAAAATTCCAGTTTCCATTGAACTTATTGTGGTAAGTTATACTTGACAAAAACTTAAAATGAAAGTTTCTATTGAACTTTTTGTGATAAGTTATACTTGACAAACACTTAAAATGCCAGTTTCCATTGAACTTATTGTGGTAAGTTATACTTGACAAACATTTAAAATTCCAGTTTCCATTGAACTTATTGTGGTAAGTTACACTTGACAAACACTTAAAATTTCAGTTTCCATTGAACTTATTCTGATAAGTTATACTTGACAAACACTTAAAATGTCAGTTTCCATTGAACTTGTCGTGATAAGTTATACTTGACAAGCACTTAAAATTCCCGTTTCCATTGAACTTATTGTGATAAGTTATACTTGACAAACACTTAAAATGCCAGTTTCCATTGAACTTATTGTGATAAGTTATACTTGACAAACACTTAAAATGCCAGTTTCCATTGAACTTATCGTGATAAGTTATACTTGACAAACACTTAAATTCCAGTTTCCATTGAACTTATTGTGATAAGTTATACTTGACAAACACTTAAAATGCCAGTTTCCATTGAACTTATCGTGGTAAGTTATACTTGATAAACACTTAAAATGTTATTTCCATTGAACTTATTGTTAAAGTTATTTTTGATAAACACTTAAAATGATGAGAGGGTTGAGATTTTTACTTTGTTTTCAGGTAATTATTGGTACATTGGTATCAGAGTTTTCACGTTTAAATGCTGTATATGATGTTAATATTGTTGGTGATGTACCAGTAGGGTAAGACGCTGTCTTTGAATATTGATCAATCCTAAATGGGTTGGATACTGCTGTCCTTGTAGGGTGTTCATTTACTCAGTCAATAACAGAAAAGTAGTTATTAATTTAAGTTTTCTCTTTTTTGTTTAGTTATTGATTCTCAATTTAATGTAGTGAAATTTTTTTCATCATTTATTTACTTTTGGATACATATATGATATATGAATGAAATGGTATTTGTATATTTAGATTTCCAGTACCACAAGCAAACCAATTTCTGTATCTTCCTGATGTTATATCTGATGCCATTGCAATTGCTATTGTTGCTTTTGTTATTTCTGTTTCTATGGCAAAAATTTTAGCCAAACGTCACGATTATGATATTGACTCTAATCAGGTAAGTACACGCTAAATTATTTCATATTTTTAATGTGTCAATATTATTATATAATCTTCCTAAATTCTATTCATATCGACAATTATAGGCTGAATTAGAAATAATATGTAACACATTTAATTCATGAGTACTTAAACACTTAAAATGTTAGGACACAATTGTTGGAAGTTAAAACATTTAGCATTTTCAATTGTTGATTTGAGCCTTGAATAAAGAAACCAAGTACTGACGATCGAAATCCAAAAGGACATTTTTTCATGAGCTCAAGTACTGACGATCCGAACTGCAAAACGAAATTCAAAATCCAAAAGGATATTTTTTCATGAGCTCAAGTACTGATGATCCGAACCGCAAAACGAAACTCGATTGAAGAAGTACTACAACTGCACAAAATTTGCATAATCCCTTAAATTATGCCCCAGCTTAAATATTTATTTTCATATGATGATATTTAAGAAATCTTTTCATGTATAAAACCTTCTCTGTTATAAATCTATAGGGTAGAGATATGTTGATCTATAGGTGATAGTTTAGTAAATATTATCTGCCTTTAAATATTCAGTTGTTTGAAATTACAATTTAAATTCTCAAAACTGGCATTTATCACAACATTTATCAGTGGCCATACCTAGTATCATAACCAAACAACAGATTTCTTGTATAAATTGACAATTTTTTTTTTAAATGAATTATTTATTGAAAAATGCTTATCTCTTGTTTTTCTTGTTAGCACTGTTAATAGAGATTAGAGTTTTTATCATATTTAGATGATACTATATATAGATGAGATTTTTAACTACCAGTAGTTCATATTTAATGATTTTTTAAGATACCTACTCATGATAAGATATAAAATCTTATTAACCAAGTTCGATATTTTATATTTTATATTCTGAGATGTAATGTTTTTTATATACAATGTAATTACCTCACTCTAGGAACTGGTGGCTTATGGTGTCTGTAATATATTTGGTTCATTTTTTTCCTCATTCTGCACAGCAGCCTCATTATCACGTTCACTGGTACAGGAAGGAGTTGGTGGTAGAACACAAGTAAGTCTTTAGGTTTATCAGGGCCAATATTTGTCTGTACCTATTTTTCAATAGAGATGTAAGTATGGAAATGTGCTGGTATCATGGTATATAAACTATACTCCTGTTCTTCTAATTTTTTTTTATTTTTTATAAATGTTGTGTATTTTAAATGCAGTACGGTAATAAACAAAAAAGAATATATAATTTTAATTGAAGATTCTCTGACCGCTGACCATATTGATTATTGAGAAACTCACTTTTAATATCAGTGTTATTATGATACATCATCAATATTCAATATGGTCCAAAATTCAAAATATCACATTAAATAATTTATAATACTATAAATACAATACTAGAACAAAATACTTGTCTTTTGTCTCGTTTTTATTTCCCTCTCAATATAATATTGATCACAAGGTAAATATTTATGTATGTTATATTATTGTATTTAGTATAAAGAGTTTCATGTTTTTTATTCTTACCAGGTTTGTGGATTGATATCAAGTGCCTTATTAGTTGTTGTTTTATTAGTTATTGGACCATATTTTAAATCTTTACCTAATGTATGTATGATTTTTATATAGAACATATTTTAACCTTTTATTCTTTACATCTTACATTCTTATTACTTAATGCTGTATACTACATGAAGGAAAACTGCATTTCTCATGAAACTGAAATTTATTTGAATGTTTATGCATCTTTATTAATTCCACAAAAATAAATCTTGTGATTAATGCTGTTGTTAGTGAGGTATGTGGAACAGGACCCTTAAGAAATAGATTACAAGGCACATTGGGTAAGATCTAGGGTTGATTTCGGATTTAAATACATGTATATGTAAAAAAAAGTCTTCAGAAGTTCTAGAACTGCCAGAAAATTGCATAATCCTTTCAAACATACCTCTTATTAAACATTTGTCTTTCATATTTTGTATATGATTTGTGTATAAGGCATAGTTTGCCTAAAATATCATATTTTTGACCTTCACTTGCGACTAATCGAAGATTCACATGGTTTTGAAGGCTTAGATTTTTTAAGGAGAGAGATGTTAACAATATTACTGATACGAAGCATATTAGCTTAAAAATATCTAAGACCAAGTTATAAATGGTGAATGAACGTATCCCTATATAGTAGAAATCTATGTTCATATCTTCTGTTTAGCAACAAAGTAACCAAGTATAAATTTAAATCACACTTTTTGAAATTTCAGTGTGTTTTAGCCTCTATTATTATAGTGGCTTTAAAGGGAATGTTTAAACAATTTCTTGAATTAAAAAGATTATGGAGTATATCAGTAATTGACTTTGTAAGTTTAATTTTTTATACGCCTACATGAAATGGGGGGCGTATGTTGTCGTCACCCATGTTCGTCCGTCTGTCACACAATTGCTCGTAAACACTCTACATAGCACAATTCTTGACGGATTTTGACAAAACTTACTGATAATGATTAAAAATCAAAAAATATTTACTATGAATTATTGCTCTTGTTTTTGAAAACATGTTCGAATTTTGGGTTTAAACACTCTACAGGTCACAATTCTTAATAGATTTTGACCAAACTTACTGATAATGTTTATTTTCACCCAAGGATGAACCCTATTGAAAATCAGCAAAATTGAAAAATATTTACTATGAATTTTTGCCCTTGTTCTTGAAAACGCGTTCAATTTTTGGTTTGTAAACACTCAAGAATTCATAATCTTTGATAATATTGATAATATTGTTCAGTATTATCACAAAAAGTTCAAAAGAGGTATGATTGTTGGTTGAATATTTTCTCCTGTAACTCTCAAATATATTTGCTGAAAGTCAAAGCTGCCAGTGGGCGTATATTACCTTGCCTGGCAAGCTATGTTTCATTAAATTTTCATTTTAAGTTGCATTTACCTATTAGGCTTTCCAATAACTTCCATTTGTCATGTGAAGGATTACTGCTAAAATTTACTATAAAATCCTTTATTTTCTCTGTACATTTCAATTTTTCCATTGTATTTTTAATAAAGTTCTTAGATTTTATAGTATTTTATCATTTTCCTTTTTCGTAGGACTTTCATAGGACTGATTTTGTATAATTTTTGAGATATTTATGAATTGTAGGCTGTATGGTTAATGACATTCCTGGCTACTGTATTATTAGATGTTGATTATGGTTTAATGGTAGGAGTTGGATTTGCTCTGTTAACCGTAATTGGTAGATCACAAAGGTATTTTATTTTGTTCAGATATTCGAAGGAAATTAATGTCAAAAGAATTATAAAGACTGATTTCAAACTTTTATTTTATAAATTTGTATATGCCCACATTATAATGTGGTCATTTATTGTCGTCGTCCGTCAGTCTGTCAGTCCACAAATTGCTTGTGAACGCGATGAAAAATACAGTTTTCATCTGATTTGAATGAAATATAGTGTGATTATTTGCATTGATGAGATCTTGGACAAGTTCGAATTTGAAGATTTTTCGATGAACAGTTTTTGAGTTATTGTCCTTGACAAAACGCATCGAAATTGGCTTGTGGACGCAATATAGATTACAGTTTTTATCTGATTTGAATGAAATTCTTGTAATCATTTAAATTGTTGGGATCTTAGAGAAGTCTAATATTGAAGATATTCTAATTTTGTTAAAAAAAAGATATCAACAATATTTTTGACTGGTTAGATTTTTGGTATTTTTGTAATTATTTACAAGTCTCCCATACTCTGTTCTGATTGTTTGACTAAATTTCTTGTAATCACAGGTGTAATAGTTTATTTTTATCAAACAAGGATAAACTGACAGCTGCCAGTGGCCATATGTTACCTTACCTAGCAAGCTGTCTTTGAAAGTTATCATTATAATTATAACATATAACAAATATAATTGTAGATTTATTTTGAAAAAAATGATAATTTAATTAGTAATTTGTTATGTTTGTTTTCAGCCCATATACATGTGTTTTGGGACAGGTACCTGGTACTGATATTTATCGTGATACCTCTGTGTATAGAGCAGTTACTGAATTAGATTGTATCAAAATATTTAGAATCGATTCAGCTCTGTTTTTTGCCAATTCTGAACATTTTAAAACTCAAATTTATAAACAAACTGTGGACCCAAAAATAATGAAAAAAATGAGAAGAAAGAAGGAAAAATTATTAAGAAAAATTAACAAAGAAGAAAAAAACGATGACAATGGAAACGTGAGTTTGTTTTGTTATTTATCTTGTAGTTTTTGACTGTTGAGGATCAATAGTGGTTAAAGTGAGATAACAGTAACTTAAATCCATAATAAAGTCACCATCACTTTTCATTTGCCATCAATTTCATGAAAATCAATTTGATATAAACAATTTTTCAGAAATTTCGTTGCATGCTTATTGTCATTAAAATTTTGAGTTAAGCAATTTGAAAGCATAAATCTAATGGATATAAACACCTGTATTACTTAACGTAAAATAGAATATAAATATTTCCTTTCTAGTGTGATATACCTGATGTTTATATATCATACAAAATAGTTAAAACTAAAATAGAATATAAATATTTCCTTTCTAGTGTGATATACCTGATGTTTATATATCATACAAACTAGTTAGAACTAAAATAGAATATAAATATTTCCTTTCTAGTGTGATATACCTGATGTTTATATATCATACAAACTAGTTAAAACTAAAATAGAATATAAATATTTCCTTTCTAGTGTGATATACCTGATGTTTATATATCATACAAACTAGTTAAAACTAAAATAGAATATAAATATTTCCTTTCTAGTGTGATATACCTGATGTTTATATATCATACAAACTAGTTAGAACTAAAATAGAATATAAATATTTCCTTTCTAGTGTGATATACCTGATGTTTATATATCATACAAACTAGTTAAAACTAAAATAGAATATAAATATTTCCTTTCTAGTGTGATATACCTGATGTTTATATATCATACAAACTAGTAAGAACTAAAATAGAATATAAATATTTCCTTTCTAGTGTGATATACCTGATGTTTATATATCATACAAACTAGTTAAAACTAAAATAGAATATAAATATTTCCTTTCTAGTGTGATATACCTGATGTTTATATATCATACAAACTAGTTAGAACTAAAATAGAATATAAATATTTCCTTTCTAGTGTGATATACCTGATGTTTATATATCATACAAACTAGTTAAAACTAAAATAGAATATAAATATTTCCTTTCTAGTGTGATATACCTGATGTTTATATATCATACAAACTAGTTAAAACTAAAATAGAATATAAATATTTCCTTTCTAGTGTGATATACCTGATGTTTATATATCATACAAACTAGTTAAAACTAAAATAGAATATAAATATTTCCTTTCTAGTGTGATATACCTGATGTTTATATATCATACAAACTAGTTAAAACTAAAATAGAATATAAATATTTCCTTTCTAGTGTGATATACCTGATGTTTATATATCATACAAACTAGTTAAAACTAAAATAGAATATAAATATTTCCTTTCTAGTGTGATATACCTGATACTAAAGTTGTAGTAGATGGTACAGAAATATCGGATGCTGCTGATTTGGATATTAATGGTTGTCGTTCCTCTGTTAATGTACATTCTATTATTATTGATTGTTCTACTATGAGTTATGTGGATTCAGTAGGAGTTAAGGTGTTAGGACAGGTACGTACGTTCACTGTACATAAAGTATATTTCCCCTTATATTGCACAGCAAGCATTTTGGGGGGTTGATTTGGAATATATGTAGTAAATATGTTTTCAGAAGACTTTCAAGGTGGATATTAATGAATACACAAGGATATGACAGTGAGTTGATTAGTTAAGTTTAAATCTTCCTGTTTGGTTTTTATTCTATATATATATATTATGTTTCAGATCATTAATGAATACAAGGGAATTGATATTCAAGTTTATTTAGCTCAATGTAAAGGTAAATATTATATGATTTTACGTCTACTGTAAAATTCTAATTGCTCTTTTACCATTTGATATATGGCTATGACATGGGGTAAATCATATTGTTGTGTTGATGCTATAATTATCTGTTTTATGCAATGTAAAATACCATTAGTTGATTAAAATTGATGTTATTTTTAATTTTTGTTTATTTATTTGTAGCTGGTGTAAGAGAAATGTTTGAGAAGACAGATTTTTATACAACAATGTATAAAGATTGTTTGTTTGTTAGTATTCATGATGCAGTGTTAGCTTGCAAAAAACTCAACAACTCTTCATCCTATGAGGTAAATTAATTATTGAATAAATGGCTGTATCCACTAAAGTGCACATGATTTTGAATATACTTGCCCAATATGTAGCTGTATATGTTTCGACCCTGGGATTTCAACTTAGGGGACATGTCTGGAACTGGGGACATTTGGATTAATTAACATTGATTAATATAATATTTGTTCATTTTATTTACGAGAGAAAATGGCGCATGCCAATTATGCTTGATTATTAAGATATCACGATTATCGGTGTTTATGTCCACATGAAGTTGTGTGGAAAATTTTTATTGTGTTTGATATTTCTGGCTATGTTTGATAAATGGCACACTGCTGCGGAATACTTTCTCAGACGAAGTTCTAAATGCACATTTGTAGGTGACAATAAAAGATGGCAGCACCCAGTAAAGAAAAGACAGAAGCAATCCTGGAGGATTTTAGCAATATTATCCCTGCCTCAATATCCGATCATCACAATTCAAAGGCCAATCTGATCAACAGAGAAATTCTACCTATCGGAGATATTACTCTGACCTATTGACCAACCATGTTTTTAAATAGTTCACACGTAGACATTTTTCTCTCGGAGATCAGAAGTAAGACGAAACCACTTCATGTAAACAAACCGAAAGTTTAAAGATGTTTCAAGACACCATGCAAACCAATTTTATACAAACACATATGAGGAGAATGTATTTTATTTGATCCATACTAAGTGAATAAGAATAGATATTTAAGTAGACTAATGTTAGTGTGGTCGAAACAACACATAATGGGGGGAGGTCGAAAACTCCGACTTCTCGGAATCCTAGGATTATCGAATCCTAGGAATTCGAAGTCCGAGTTTTCGACCTCCCGGTGTACGGGAGGTCGAAAACTCGGAAAACACGGAAAAATAAATCCGAGAATTCCGAGTTTTCGACCTCCCGTATACCGGGAGGTCGAAAACTCGGACTTTTGAATTCCTAGGATTCGATAATCCTAGGATTTCAAGAAGTCCGAGTTTTCGATATTGCTCTATATGAAAAACGAAAACTCGGAATTGTTTCCTAGGAATTAGAATTACCGAGTTTTCGATATTGCTCTATATGTAAATCGAAAACTCGGAATTATCGAAATCCTAGGAATTAAAATCACAGAGTTTTCGATATTGCTCTAAATAAAAGTCGAAATTAATGTGTGCGGGAGCTTTTAGCTATCAACTAAATTGTGCAACTGATAAACGCTTTACAGGGCAGTTTTCACATGATTTTGATGAAACTTGATGAGGTAGTTTATATCCATCATAAAAATAAAAATAAACTTTATTGAAAAATAAATATATTCAGTTTTTCAAAATGCATTTGACTTCAAGTGTAAGATTCTATTTATCACACAACTATGAATAAACGCTTATCTTCTTAAAATTCCACGCACTGTTTCTTTATAGAAGATGATTGCTTTCATATTAATTTTGGCACCTTTAAAAATATCCTCGCATGTAATAAATAAGTTCTGGTTAACAATGACATTGAATGTCTTAAACTATTTTAAAGGGACAGTCCACTTTTTTCATGGTCGCAAATTTCTTTTGCTCAAATTTGAAGACTATACACTAAAAATTTAGAGATGTACCGTTAATTTTAAACACTAAATATATTTCCAAACACAACGCAAGGATAAGTTTTTTTCAGATTACAAACAGGGGTTTAAGGGCAAAAGCTGCAATTAAGTTTGTTCTTGTGTGTGTGTAAGCCACTTTTGAGTGACTATTTTGTCCTTTTTTTGATGAATTAATTTACTTTATTTCAGAAATATTTGGGTGATGTTCCAAACTGAAAAGAAAAGAAAATATTTTTATACTTTTTTAAGATGATAAGAGTGGTATATTTTTATGTATTAAGGATGAACTCAGGGTTTAGAACGTTGTCATGGTATAAAGTCTTCAGATGAGTTTATATGATAATCTTGATGTTAATTATTTAAAATTTGATTTTATTCAATTGTAAACATACTTCCAGTGATTAAAATGATTTTTATCAACTTATTTTTAGTCCTTTTTTTTCAAATGTAAAATCAAACATAATTTATTTATATATCAGTTTTTATACAATGATTAACATTCTTAAAACTACAAACATTTTTCACAATTTAATTTATATTAAGGGTATAAGAATTTTCTACTTGTATTGTGATTTTTAGTTTGTTTCATGATGCAATTCAATATATCCTTTTACAACAAGCTGAATAAATTTTTAGACATGTAGACTAAGATGGTTTGATTATTGCAACTTAAATAAAGATTTGGCTGGGAGCAGGTTTTTTTCTTTTTTCATTAAAATATTTTTGTGATATTCATATGATAATGTTCTGAATCTGAGTGGTGGAAATCCAAGGAGTTTAGTATGGGGTGGAGGTATTTTTCAAACAACTTGGCCACCCACCTCCAGGAACGATCGTCAGCCACTGCTTGGTTTAAGAGATTTAAAAATCTATTTTTTATCTCCACAATATTTTGTTAAATAATTATGTACATTTCAAGTAATATAATTAGACAATAAAAGAAGTAAGATGACACCTTTTAAGAGTGACTAAAGTAATTTATTTTACGAGCTTTCGTCGTCGTCGAGAAATCATCAGGTGAAATGATTCGAGAAATAGCGACGTAAAAACAGACATTAAAACATCATAACCCAATGACGTTACGGGTTACCAACAACGTTATCCTAAACATTCCCTTCTGCATGCATGAACAATACATTTATAATTAGACCTTAATCTTCTGCTATTGAACTAGATGGCTATTAAACTATTTGAGAAAAGCTTCATTCGCTGAGCTCTATGGTGGCATTATTGTCTTTATATAACGTACACTGTGTTACCTCATTTCCATCAAATTTTGTTCAGGCAAATTGTATCCTTATTTATCAAAATATAGCCCACATAAGAGAATTTCTTACTATATGTAAAGTTTAAAGGGTCCATACAAACTCTTACACGAACAAACCATCTAAATATTTCTTTGTGTGGCGCCCCATTAATTTTTCTGCTCCTGGAATATACTTTCAGTATACTAATATTGCAGTACATGTATTATGGAAATTTGACAAAATAAATCTTATTGACATAAAATGAGTCCTCATCTATATGTAAGAAATTTTTCAATTTTTCGGTTTGAACATATTGTTTGCCTATTTTCGCTTCTTTTCTGAAGTTTTTAGTTTAAGACAGGCTTAAGAGAGTAAAATGTGGTTGTCAAGTAAGATACATGTATACATATGTATCAATGACTGTAACCAAGCATACAGTAAATAATGTTAGTTACATGTTTGATACATGTATAATTGATACACATAAAATTAGGTTCACAACAAATAAGTAAATGATTGGACTTAACAGTCTGTATTTGAGAACTAATTTTACTTAAATTAGGAAAATATATTAATATTTGATTGGGTTGGTATTTGAATATTTAAACCTTTTTACTTGTTAATGCATTTAATCAAATCAGACCTTGGTTGTAAATAGAGCAAAAATCAAAAATGATAGATTTTTTTTTAAATTACTATCTTCAGGCCCTTACATGGACTCACAAAGCAATCATACTGAACATTAACAGTTACAAATTAAACAGAACGTCCACTTTAACAGTGCGTATTTGTTTTAAAAGGGGAGTTCGTATTTATGGTGTGATATTACACTGTGTAGGAAAAAAAAAGTTTGCCAGTTTGTTTGGTAAGGCTACCTTATTATTAAGACATTATGACTGACAGCTTGTGTGTTATATGTAAGTAAGTTCGGTTTTATTTAAGTTTGTCAGTTTTTATGTAAGTTAATTTAAGGTTAGTTAGTCTATTATATAAGTACAAGTTTTTATATAGAAATTATTAAATACTTAATTCCTGATTAGTTTATAAGCTGATGAATGGTGTTATAAAATAATTGGTTTTATATTTATGGTTATGATTTTGTAAAGTATATATTTTTAATAATAGTTTCATATGTAGATGTATGTGGTTTTTTTAAATTGAGTCTTGCAGAGAATACATTCTCCACACATTTGACAAAGCCAGTAGCAGTGGAAAGGCCCCAAACCACAGGCCAACATTTTGGGAATTCAGCCCATTTTCTTTTTTTAATGTTGATTTCCTGGTATGCTAGAAAAAATGTCCCTGTCTCCCACACTGTTCTACACTGTCCCCCCAATCTAATTAAAATTATATTACATTTCGTTTTGGTTATTTTTTAATTGTCGACTCCATGTAATCTAAAGACTTGTATAAGGAGGTCATCTTCAGGTGACGAAAATTTCAGCCAATCAAAAACTACCTTCAAGATCGCGGGTCTATGCATTGATATGCATTGTGGGAAAATTATGACGCAATACAAAATATTCAAATATAAACGGTGTTCTGATTGGCAGAGGGGTGGCCAGAAGATGACCTCCTTATACAAGTCTTTAGATTACATGGAGTTGACAAACAAAAAATAACCGAAATAACCCACACTGTTCTACACTGTCCCTGTATCTCACACTGTTCTACACTGTCCCTGTCTCCCACATTGTTCTACAATGTCCCTGTCCCCCACACTGTTCTACAATGTCCCTGTATCTCAAACTGTTCTACATTTTCCCTGTATCTCATACTGTTCTACAATGTCCCTGTATCCCACACTGTTCTACAATGTCCCTGTATCTGATACTGTTCTACAATGTCCCTGTCTCCCACACTGTTCTACAATGTTCCTGTCTCCCACACTGTTCTACAATGTCCCTGTCTCCCACACTGTTCTACACTGTCCCTGTCTCCCACACTGTTCTACACTGTCCCTGTATCTCACACTGTTATACACTGTCCCTGTATCTCACACTGTTCTACAATTTCCCTGTCTTCCACACTGTTCTACAATGTCCCTGTCTCCCACACTGTTCTACACTGTCCCTGTCTCCAACACTGTTCTACAATGTCCCTGTCTCCCACACTATTCTACACTGTCCTTGCATCTCACACTGTTCTACAATGTCCCTGTCTCCAACACTGTTCTACATTTTCCCTGTATCTCACACTCTTCTGTACTGGGCCTGTATCTTACACTGTTTTACACTGTCCCTGTCTCCCACACTGTTCTACAATGTCCTTGTATCTCACACTGTTCTACAATGTCCTTGTATACCAAACTGTTCTGCAATGTCACTGTATCCCAAACTGTTCTACAATGTCCCTGTATCCCACACTATTCTACAATGTCCCTGTCTCCCACACTGTTCTACAATGTCCTTGTATCCCACACTGCTCTACAACGTCCCTGTATCACACACTGTTCTACAATGTCCTGTATCCCATACTGGTCTACACTGTCCCTGTATCCCATACTGTTCTACAATGTCACTGTATCCCACATTGTTCTACAATGCGCTGCATCCCATACTGTGCTACAATGTCACTGTAACTCACACTGTTCTACAATGTTACTGTATCTCACACTGTCTAGCAATGTATAATGTCCCACGCTGTTCTACAATGTCCCTGTATCCCACACTGTTCTACAATGTCCTTGTCTCCCACACTGTTCTACGATGTCCCCGTCTCCCACACTGTTCTACAATGTCCCTTTGTCTCACACTGCCTAGCACTGTATAATGTCCCACACTGTTCTACAATGTCCCCGTCTCCCACACTGTTCTACAATGTCCCTGTATCTCACACTGCCTAGCACTGTATAATGTCCCACACTGTTCTACAATGTCCCTGTATCTCACATTGTTCTACAATGTCCTTGTCTCCCACACTCTTCTACAATGTCACTGTATCCCACACTGTTCTACAATGTTACTGTATCTCACACTGTCTAGCACTGTATAATGTCCCACGCTGTTCTACAATGTCCCTGTATCCCACACTGTTCTACGATGTCCCCGTCTCCCACACTGTTCTACAATGTCCCTGTATCTCACACTGCCTAGCACTGTATAATGTCCCACACTGTTCTACAATGTCCCTGTATCTCACATTGTTCTACAATGTCCTTGTCTCCCACACTGTTCTACAATGTCACTGTATCCCACACTGTTCTACAATGTCCCTGTATCTCACACTGCCTAGCACTGTATAATGTCTTACACTGTTCTACAATGTCCCTGTATCCCACACTGTTCTACAACGCCACTGTATCTCACACTGTTCTACAATGTCCTGTATGCCACACTGTTCTACAGTGTCCCTGTATCTTGCACTGCCTAGCACTGTATAGTGTCTTACACTGTTCTACAATGTCCCTGTATCCCACACTGTTCTACAATGTCCCTGTCTCTCACACTGTTCTGCAATGTCCCTGTCTCTCACACTGTTCTACAATGTCCCTGTATCCCACACTGTTCTACAATGTCCCTGAATCCCACACTGTTCTACAATGTCCCTCTTTCTCACACTGTTCTACAATGTCCCTGTATCCCACACTGTTCTACAATGTCCCTGTATCTTGCACTGTTCTACAATGTCCCTATATCCCACACTGTTCTACAATGTTCCTGTCTCCCACACTGTTCTACAATGTCCATGTATCCCACATTGTTCTACAATGTCCTGGTATCTCACACTGTTCTACAATGTCCCTGAATCCCACACTGTTCTACAATGTCCCTGTCTCCCACACTGTTCTACAATGTCCTTGTATCTCACACTGTTCTACAATGTCCCTGTATCTCACACTGTTCTACAATGTCCTTGTATCCCACACTGTTCTACAATGTCCTTGTATCTCACACTGTTCTACAATGTCCCTGTATCCCACACTGTTCTACAATGTCCTGGTATCTCACACTGTTCTACAATGTCCCTGAATCCCACACTGTTCTACAATGTCCCTGAATCCCACACTGTTCTACAATGTCCTTGTATCTCACACTGTTCTACAATGTCCCTGTATCTCAACTGTTCTACAATGTCCTTGTATCTCACACTGTTCTACAATGTCCATGTATCTCACACTGTTCTACATAGTCAGATAAAACCTGCCATTGACTGTGTCAACTTAGGCTACCATGCTGTATCATTTCATTGCCGAAATTCAAATCTTTTCATAAGCCCCTGTGTACTTGAAAATGTTATCAGTGATGGCTGCCATTTTATCATCCCGACTTCGGTCGTCTGTGACTGGTTAAAATTCTGTTTCAGTGTGAGACGGTACTTTTGGGCGATTTTTGTTTAGTTTGTACATTCCATTGATGATAAAATGCTGCGAAATTCCCGAAAAACTTTTTAATGTCTGCTTTTGTTATCACGTCTGTCATCTTTTCCTTTAAATAATATACAATGTCCTTTTATCCCACACTGCTCTACTATGTCCCTGTATCCCACACTGTTCTACAATGTCCCGTATTCCATACTGTTCTACACTGTCCCTGTATCCCATACTGTTCTACAACGCCACTGTATCCCACACTGTTCTACAATGTCCTGTATCCCATACTGTTCTACAATGTCACTGTATCCCACACTGTTCTACAATGTCCCTGTATCCCACACTGTTCTACAATGTCCCTGTATCTCGTACTGTTCTACAATGTCCTGTATCCCACACTGTTCTACAATGTCCATGCATCTCACACTGTTCTACAATGTCCCTGTACCCCACACTGTTCTACAATGTCCCTGTATCCCACACTGTTCTACAATGTCCCTGTTTCTGGGATGATAAAATGACAGCCATCACTAATAAAATTTAATGTCCTGTATCCCATACTGTTCTGTAATGTTCCTGTCTCCCACACTGTTCTACAATGTCCCTGTATCTCAAATTGTTCTACAATGTCCCTGTATCTCACACTACCTAGCACTGTATAATGTCTTACACTGTTCTACAATGTCCCTGTATCCCACACTGTTCTACAATGTCCCTGTATCCCACACTGTTCTACAATTTCCATGTATCTCGCACTGTTCTACAATGTCCCTGTATCCCACACTGTTCTACAATTTCCCTGTATCTCGTACTGTTCTACAATGTCCTGTATCCCATACTGTTCTACAATTTCCCTGTCTCCCACACTGTTCCACAATGTCCCTGTATCTCACACTGTTGTACAATGTCCCTGTATCTCGCACTGTTCTACAATGTCCCTGTATCCCACACTGTTCTACACTGTCCCTGTATCTCGTAGAATTTCATCAACAATATTTAATAATAGTTATCTTGCCTCTTACATTCAATTCAAGTAGTTATAGTCATAGCGTTGCATGGAATCTGCTCATAAATACTTACTAATGGTTTACCTGTCTCTTGCAGTTGTGGTGTCTTTACTTTTTAGACTGCTGAAGACTTCTCATCGTCAATATTTAATAAGAGTTATCTTGCCTTTTACAGTTGAAGTAGTTCTACTCAGAGTTGCAGAGGATATCGGAACTAAAATACTAACTAACGGTTAACTTTCTTCTTTCAGTTATAGTGTAGGTGGAATAGATGTCTGGACGAAGTACTTACTTATAGTCCTGTCTCTTGCAATTATATTTTGGCTGTTCCATCTCTTACATATTTATTACATTTTGACATAACATATTTTAATTATTTCCCTTCCAGGTTTTCTATTTGGCATTATCATTTTTGGCAAACAATTCACACTTTTGGCAAATCTAAATTCATAACACACTGTCAGGGGATGAGTAAACATCCTTCAAGCTGGTCTTGAGCATGGATAAATCCTACCTCCCCCTCCAATTTAGAATAAGAACATTAATGGAGTAGGGTTGGGTAGCCCGCTCGCAGCACTTGCACTGACCTACCTTTGGCTTCACAAATTTTAATGAATTTTTTTTTTTTTTTTTTTTTTTTTTTTTTTTTTTTTTTTACAATTTGTCGCAATGTACTTAATCGCTTGAGGATAATATGTCCATTTAATACACATGTACTTGTGTATATTGCTATATTGTATATCTTAAAAAATATCCAGTAGCCTGTGGTCATGTATTTGATCTCTAAATCATCAAATTCTGTACACTAATCGCTTGAGTATAATATGTCCATTTAATACACTTGTACTTGTGTATATTGCTATATTGTATATCTTTAAAAAAAAAAATATCCAGTAGCCTGTGGTCATGTACTTGATCTCTAAATCATCAAACTTTGTACACAAATTTTTTTTTTTTTTTTTTTTTTTTTTTTTTTTTTTTTGGTTTCTATATGTTGTATATTGTATCTATGTTTGTCCCCATGGGCTGGGTGTGAGACAGGACCGTTACCACTCGTGGTATAGGGCCTAATTCTGACCCATGTAAAATAAAGAGTTTATTATTATTATTATGTACTGTTCTACAATGTCCTGTATCCCACACTGTTCTACAATTTCCCTGTCTCCCACACTGTTCTACAATGTCCCTGAATCACACTGTTCTACAATGTCCTTGTATCTCACACTGTTCTACAATGTCCCTGTATCTCACACTATTCGCCGATGTCTCTGTATCTCACACTGTTTTACAATGTCCCTGTATTTCACACTGTTCTACAGTGTCCCTGAATCCTACACTTTCTACAATGTCCTGTATCTCACACTGTTCTACAACGTCCCTGTATCTCGCACTGTTCTACAAAGTCCCTGTATCCCACACTGTTCTACAATGTCCCCGTATCTCGTACTGTTCTACAATGTCCCTATATCCCACACTGTTCTACAATGTCCTGTATCCCACACTGTTCTACAATGTCCTTGTATCTCACACTGTTCTACAATGTCCCTGTATCTCACACTGTTCTACAAAGTCCCTGTATCCCACACTGTTCTACAATGTCCCTGTATCTCGTATTGTTCTACAATGTCCCTGTATCTCACACTGTTCTACAATGTCCCTGTATCTCACACTGTTCTACAATGTCCCTGTATCTCACACTGTTCTACAAAGTCCCTGTATCCCACACTGTTCTACAATGTCCCTGTATCTCGTACTGTTCTACAATGTCCCTGTATCTCACACTGTTCTACAATGTCCTTGTATCTCACACTGTTCTACGATGTCCTGGTATCTCACACTGTTCTACAATGTCCCTGTATCCCACACTGTTCTACAATGTCCCTGTATCTTACAATGTCTACAATGTCCTTGTATCTCACACTGTTCTACAATGTCCTTGTATCTCACACTGTTCTACGATGTCCTGGTATATCGCACTGTTCTACAATGTCCCTGTATCTCACACTGTTCTACATAGTCAGATAAAACCTGCCATTGACTGGGTCAACTTCAGGTTGCCATGCTGTATCATTTCATTGCGGAAATTCAAATCTTTTCATAAGCCCCTGTGTACTTGGAAATCGGCACATCTCGATACATTTTCATAAAATATAAAATAAAAATGTAAATTAAATGATCTCCTAGCTCAAAAAATACCTTTTATTTTTATCAAAAGTTTTCTAGCGAAAATTTTATCAGTGATGGCTGCAATTTTATCATCCCGGTCGTCTGTGACTGGTTCAAATTTTGTTTCAGTGTAAGACGGTACTTTTGGGCGATTTTTGTTTAGTTTTTTGCATCAATGATAAAATGCTGCGAAATTTCCGAAAAACTTTTCTAAAATCTGCCTTTGTTATCACGTCTGCATCTTTTTTTTTTTTTTTGTAAACAATATCTTATTCATAAAGAAAAGGATTGGGGAACAGGCTTTCGTTTTTGTCATTCATCATCAGTCACATAAAGTATATTTTCATAAATATTATATATGTTTAGAACTATTATTTTTATTTTATTTTATTAGAGCTATTTGCGGATGCCTACGATTGAGTTGACGATCTGTAAGTATTTGTAAGAAAAACCACGTGTCAACGCCCCAATAAGAAAGAGGCTGGTCCAAGATCTATTTTTGAATAGTTCATGTGTTGCCACGGTTACTTAAAGAAACTCGTACAAGAGTTCTGTATAGGATTTAGTAATTGTAAATTTTGCCGACAAAAGAAGAGTTGTATGGAATGACATCTCCCAAATTTGTATTTGTGTGGAAAAAGAAACTACTTATGTCAAAGTAATAAATTAATTTTATGACTGACAAGTTGAAAAGCCTATAATGTTCTATATTTATCAAATATCAAAGAATATCATTGTGTATCAAACAGTATGGAGATAAGTTACAGTAAAACTCTTTAAACAGTGATTTCATGAACTCCCTGGAATGTCCAGTAAAGTGTCAGTTCAGATGTAATCCATGTTTTACTCAGCGACTTCATGCATTTACTGATATCATTAGGAATTGTGAATTTAAAAGATGAACCTTCAAATAGATATTCGCATATCCTAAATTTTTGCGATTACATATAAATAATAAAAATCCGTACAAGCAAAACAAATATAAATATTTAACGTACTGATATGCTGTTCGGTTATGAATTTGACTGTGGACTGTATTTTTCAATTAACATATCTGACTTTATAAGTTAATCTATGGATTTTTTTAGAAGTACTGGAAAGTTAATAACATCTTTCAAAATTAAATACATATTTGTTTATATATTTTCTACCTTAACCGAATTTGAAACAGCTACAAAACATTGATATAACGTTATGAAATTCTTTGTGCTAGAAATATAATTGAAAAATCAATGCAGATGACACATCATGAATTTTATTGACTAATCGTGTTACAGTGATATTAGCCCGTATGCACCAAATAAAATTAGGCCTAATTTAATTCTATTCTGCCCGAATAACATTAACTTTTAATTTAATTCTATATTTTGTATGCGCCACATAGAATTATCTTTAATGTATTTGAAAATTGGTTGATTTAATGCTAAACTTAAAATTGGTCGAGACCAGTTTTAACTTTTAATTCTATTTGTAAGTCAGTAAATATGCCTTGTGTGGCTCTTGGGTGTTTTACATTTAACAATTATTTAGACAATTTAATTTAATTGTGTAATTCCTATATATAGACATTCAGGGTTTTCCCGAACCCCCTTTTACATGGATTTCAGATGAGTAGTTTAGATAGTATGGCGGGGGAAAGCGGCAGTAACCTAATGCTATGTAGAAATGTCTAATTCAAAATGCAAATGTAACATAATGAAATACCAAATACCTAATACGTCTAATTCAAAAGACAAAGTACAAGAAACCTTTAATAAACAATACATCTAACTTCTTATGCATTATTGATTTTACAGTGTGAAGCACCGTTAGCATTAGACGACATATCTCGATAAACTTACTTACATTTCTACATTGCAATATCTTTATTTCAATGTCAAGGCCGTTGCATTTGGCTGTGTTTGGTTACTGTCTTCCCGTTGAGCTACCGTTATCAAAGTTGGCACATATGTCCTATTATGTATCCTGAATATTCATTGAAACTTTATTCCTTCTTCTTTAGGGCCGTAGGAAGGAAATGAAAACTAGGGGCTGATTTTTTTTACAGCCATCCAATCCTATAAAGGATACGGCATAGAACATCAAAACGCTTGACGCTGAAGAAACGTTTAAGGGATTCTGAAAATTTGGAAAGTTGTTGATTTCCTCGCGTCTCAGGCTTTTTTTCTTTGAAAACGACCACATTGAAGAAAGTTTACTTTACCCCAAGAAATTTTTAAAAATTTAGGCTCGGTACCTTGCATCCGATGCCTTTCCGAACAGAATTCCTGTAATCTCTCCCTTTCAAGAAGTGCATTTGTTATGATACCTTTCCGAACAGAATTGTCGTTAAAAGAATACCTACCTCTTGAATAAGACTTTGGGCATATAGCCTATACAGGAAGAATATTTTGAAAATAAATTTTTATTTCCTTGCATATTAGGCCTTTCCGAATAGCAGGCGATTTTGACGGATTGCACTCTCAGAATATTAAAAAAAACATAATTTGATTCCTTGCATCTGATGTTTCTCCCGAACTCGCTGATACGGTTTGCCTCTGTAATAGGTTTTATTGGGGGATTGTAGCCCAAGAACAATTTTCTTACATCCCAGACCTTTAAAACTGCATGCGGTTTGGTGAGTTGGCATCCTATAATAAGGAAACTTTGAAAATTAAAGTTAATTTCCTTTCATGCGACGCTCGGCTGACGGTCCTATTATTTTTTGAAGAGTTTAGGAAGACATCGAAGAAAAGATTCAAAAAGTGGGTGGATGTTCTGAATTCTGTTCGGAAACCCTCTTAACGCAAGGAAATCAATCCTGACTTTCAAAATTTTGAATGGGAGAATCCCTTAAGTGTTCCTTCAGCGCCAGGGTTTTGATGTTCGATGCCGTATCCTTTACATGATTAGATGTCTGTGAACGGAAAAAAATCAGCCACAAACTTTTCATTTGCTTCCTACGGCCCTAAAGATAGAGGAATAAAGCTTCAGAATCATCTGAAATTTTCAATAATTATTCAGGATACATACTACAACATATTTGCCAACTTTGATAACGGTAGCTAAACGGGAAGACAGTAAACAAACATAACCAAATACTACGGCCTTGACATTGACCCAAATAAAGATATTGCAATGTAGAAATATAAGTAAGTTTATCGAGATATGTCGTCTGATGCTAACGGTGTTTCACATTGTAAATTCAACAATGAATAAGAAGTTAAATGTATTGTGTATTAGAGGTTTCTTGTACTTTGTCTTTTGAATTAGACGTATGAGGTATTATGTATTAGAGGTTTCTTGTATTTTGTCTTTTGCAGTAGACGTTTTAGGTATTTGGTATTTCATTATGTTACATTTGCATTTTGAATTAGACATTTCTATATAGAATTAGGTTTTTGCCGCTTTCCCCCGCCATAAGATAGAACAAACAATCGTTGTTGATTATCAGCAATTGTTTGCAAAAGATACTGGAAATACTAACTAAAAATAATTCTTTTTGTGGGACTTTGCTTCCGCAAAGTCCCAGTTTGTTATCGAAATGATTTTTTTTTTTTCGTTTTTTACAAAGAGCACACAGCCTAAACTGCAACAGCTGCAGCGAAATTTTAACAACTCTATACCTTTTATTTGGGGGAGGTACAGCTTAAATGTAAATCGAAACATATTTGCAAAAGTGCAAATTGCACATTGCAACATGAGTAAAAACAGGTTTTTTGGATCTAGAAGCTACAATTTTGAGTCGATTTTCCTCCGGTTTTCATTTTTAGAATCTGTGAGTAATTGCTGACCTGATCAAAGTTAACAAATTTCAAATTTCGAAAATTCTTAGCAAAATCTTTTTCATCGAATTTCGATTTTTTTTTACATTTTTTCAATTTTAGTCAGATTGATCTGCTATTTTAATAAAAAAGTTTTATCAGAAATGTTAATCAAGTGACGTAGTTGAAATTTTTACTTCACTTCCGGTTTGAATGGAAAATCGATTTAAAGTTCCGGTTGAATAACTTCCGGTGAAATTTAAATATTTCAACGAAATTATGCAGATGGGTAGCCAAAGTAATTCTATGGCCGATTTTAAAATAAAATTTCACCCGCAAGTGGAGTTTTGACCGCCATTTTGATTTTCCTAAAACATTCCATATTTTATTCAGCCAATTCGGCTGAACCGAATTTCAATATTTTGGTATTAAATGAAAGAACATAAAAAATAGAGAAAATTCTTGGAAGTGGATTTTCGAATTTCGAATTTGCTTTTTTGCAATTTCTTGTTGAATTTTTTCAATTTTTGAAGGCTCATATCTCGTGACCTTGACCTTTGATTACCTTGACCATAAGTAGGTCAAAGGTCATCGATATTGGCTACCAGATGATACTTTAATATTTGACCTCCGATATCAACTTCCGGTTTTATAGCTGTCTAAAAACAGCAAAATTGACAACTTTGGACTGCTCTAGCACGTGACCTAATTCATTTAGAGAGTTATTTTTTTCAGATTCTGAATGTGCTTAACGAGCTCTTTCAAACAATATATCACATTGGATGGAAATATAAAATTTGAATTTTTCTATATTTTGCAATTATGGAAACCTTAACTCGACTTTTTGACGTTTTTGACTTTGATGTATGCATATCTCATGATCTATAAGATATAGAAGCTTCAAATTTGAAACATAATTTGAACATACCCCTTACAGATGTATGAATCAAAAAATATTGACGTGGGCGTGGCACATCCGGGTAAAATTTTCATTTTGTTTAAATTTTGTTGTCTGGAAAAAATATATATAGAATTCAATTTTTTTGAAAAATGCTTCGGCATACACTTACCTCATTACTTAAGCTCAATTATATCAAAATCTCAGATGTTTCGGTTGAATAGTTCATAAAAGGGAATTAGGAATTTCAAAATTTCCCATAATAGATTTTGACCATTTTTGACATTTATGATTGTATATCTCGTTAACCAATGGATGTAAAGCTTTGAAAATTTAGGCATTAATAGATATTAATAATAGAAATAAAGTCACATCAAAAAATCTGACGTGGGCGTGGCACATCCGGGGAAATTTTGTTTTTGTTAAAAATTTGTTTATCAAAAAAAGGTAAAGTTTATTATTTTTTTTCAAAAAATGACCTTGCATACAGTTACAGCATTGTTTTTTTCAGCTTGTGTTAAAGGCTCATTGATTTCTGTTTTGTAGTTCAAAAAAGGGAACAAGGTTAAAAAAAATATTTTTTTCCGGTTTTGACCTTGATCTTTGTTGACATTGACCTTTCTAGGATCAAAGGTCATCGACCGTTGCTACCAGATGATACTTTAATATTTGACCTCCGATATCAACTTCCGGTTTTATAGCTGTCCGAAAACAGCAAAATTGACAACTTTGGACTGCTCTAGCGCGTGACCTAATTCACTTAGAGAGTAATTTTTTTTTCAGATTCTGAATGTGCTTTACGAGTTCTTTCGAACGATATATCACAATTGATTGTAATCTAAAATTTGAATTTTTTATATTTTGCAATTTGGGAAATTTTCGTTCAGGCTCGATTTTTTTTTACATTCCCTTTAGCAAATTTGCACATTTGCAAAGTCCCACTCTGTGCCACGTGTGGTTCTAGTTGTCTATTTTACTGCAATTGTGTGGATGTCGAAGACTAATATTGGGTGGTCCATTACAGTATATTGCTGGTGGCATTATACAACTCCCTTTGAGCGCTCTGAAAGTGACAAATCTACTGTCACATATATTTTGAAAAATGAAACCCTGACATGGATTCCATAATAAATTTAGACCGACGTTCATTTGCTCCTGCGGAGAATAGAAATAATCAAATAGATCGTTCATCTAAGATTTGGTGATAACTGCCACAAAAAAACCCAGATGAGAGTCGATAGAATTTCAGACAACAAAATATCAACACCATACGTAACAGTTATCAAAATGTTAAATAAGAAATATGTCTTAGTGACCAACCTAAAGACTCTTTTGTCATATATAGATTTTGTATAGTGTGTGGTTCGAATGGGGAATTGAATTTCAATTATGGTAGAGATAAATATATTTAGTTAATTGTCAGTTGGTGCATACAAAATGTAGAATTATCTTTAATTGAAATTAACTAAATCTATTTAAGGTTTAAAATAATTCTATTCTTCTTAATTTGATATTATTTGGTGCATACGTGCCATTATCTGTGGTAGTTGTTGTTGTTTAATTGATATCATATATCATGATAATTAAATAACAAATAGAAAATAAAAGTTTCCAAATGAATTCATGAAATATACAATATATTTATAAATTAACATATACTTATATACAATGGGATTATATACGTACAAGTTGTTTTTAAAAGAATAATACATTGTCGGTGTTCTAATGAAATCCTAATCAGAAATAGTTACTTTCCAGGAGAGCCCTTAAACTAACTACATGTGAATTTTACAGATAGATAGATACAATTATGATAAAACCTCTTGGCTTAATAAACCATCTATTTTACATGTCTTAATAAGATGGAGTGGACCAGATTTTTTGAAGAAATAGCAGAACTCATTTTATCTAAGATTCCAAATTGTCCTCTGTCCATAAATATATTGGATGTCACAAGAAAAATTTAGGGTTCGACAACAACACTGAAATATATTTGTGAGAATTTAGAAAGAGAATAGTTTTTCACTCCTCGTAGAACCTTGGGACGTTTTTGTTATATAAGGATATATATGTAAAAACAAAGAAGAAAGAAACATGTTTTTACACGGATAACAATTTTGGTTTCATGAAGATCCTTTCTCCCAGCCAAGCCTTGTGGCATTGTTCTTTCTTGGATCAACAGAAATAAGATAGGACATCCCGAAACCTTAGAGTTCTCTGATAATTTGTCTTGTACATATTCTTACTCTCCTTTTTGTTCAAATCACATGAAATTTATATACCATAAGACAATATTTATTGTTAAAATGCTGTTCATTGTGGAATTTAGACAGATATAGTAATATCGATTTATTCCTACACATTGAACAAATATCATTGTATTTAGGACAATACAGTAATAGAGTATACTGCTCTGTATGAATTATTAAGCTTAGGTTATGACCCTAATTATGTATATAATTTGAATTGGACTAAATCCAGAATATGCAGTCTGAGGTTAAGATATGGCTAGTAGATATTCCAATGACGTTCAAGTACCAATATATGAAATTGTAGCCTATTCAACATTTATGAGTAAGTGAAAGGAAACTAATATAAAAATGAGAATCACAAAACTATAAAAATGAATGAATGTTTTCGTCAAACGCTGTTTCTCAAATTTTATCAGAAACTTTAAAAAAGACTCAAATGCATCTTTTGTCCTTTCAATCCACGATGTCAAGAGATCCATTGGTGGGTCTACTGGCTCCAAAAACACTTTTATGGCGATTCATGATTCCCTGTTTAAAACCGATGTCTCCACAAGATATAGTTTTGGAATTTAGTTGCCAAGTAATTGAGACACTGGGGAACTTGCAAGAACACTCGAACAAAGTCAGTCGGAAATCGTTGAGCTGATGGTTCTTTGAATTGTTGATGTGGTGGTTATCTTTGGTTCGGTCGGTTGAATTGCATACGAAACTCCGTACTGTTCTTACATGGAAATAACATACACTACCTGATTTGTAATATGTAGGAGAAACTAAGATGATTTACGAACTCGTTCTAATGACCGAAATCAGATATCAAATTATAGAAAAATATTATAAACAAGCTACTTTGTTACGGTAGACATGTTGTTGACATGCTCTTGTACAGTGAGCATACTGGTTGGCGAGTATTATTGGTTGTGTCAATCTACTAGTAAACTGCAAGATAGATCATTCTTACAAACTATATAGTCGTTTGTAAGAACTGGATACAGACACGTTCCTTCAATTGATAATAACGCTTACAATATTAACAAACACTTTATTTACATCCAATTTAACTAACACTAAACACTAGACTCTGGTAATGGTCCTAAGTGATCAATTCCGATGATTTCAAAAGGGTATTCCGGTTTAGGCATTTCCTGAATTTCAGCTCGCTGCTTTTTCAACTTCCGAGTGGTACATTTCACATAAGTCTGAATGAAAGTGACAACATCTTTGTACATATTTTTCCAGATCCAAATGGTGATTCGTGAAAATCTTGAAAAAATTTTACTTTAAAAGAGTCGGGGTTGAGTAATTGAAAATGATGGGTTTTATCGTTTTGAACTGGCCGAGATATGTGATAAACAACACCGGATAAAAGAACATAATCATCTTAGGATTTGTCGTCCGTTTCAGATACTAAAGACTGTCGGGCTATTGCATAATCCGAAGGGTAACCGATTGAATTCGAATAAACCTTTAAAACTCGCAAATGCTGTTTTTTGTTTTGAATGTTCGTCCATCTCCAATTGCCAGAATCCATTCTTTAAATCTAGGCAGGTAAAGAATTTACAATCACCTAAGGAGGAAATTAAGTCATCCATGTTTGGGAGAGGGTACGAGTTCTTAGTTAATTGCATATTCAACTTCCGGTAATCAATACAAAATCGGAACGTTTTATCGGGTTTTGGTATTAAAACAATTGGCGAGGAATATTCACTGGTACTTGGACGAATTATTCCTGCTTTTAACATATCATCAATTTGTTTATCTACTGAAGGTTTTTGAAGTAAGGGAATTCGATACGGTCTTAAACGGACTGGTGGGTGTTGTCCTGTGTCCAACTTAACCTTAACAATATCGCACTTCCCAAGTGACAGGTCATTAGCGGCAAAAATATCAGCATGTTGTCTCAAAAAGGATGTTAAATGATAACGTGCACCAGGTTCAATGTGTTCCAATTGTTTGCAATCAAAGACTGTTGAAAAATGTTATTAATGTAATAAACTATGCCTAGTCCTTCTCGTTCGATAGTTGGATAACGTAATTGGGAGGAATTAAGTTGATGAGAAACATACTGAATAACTCTTTCACCTTCAGGAAAGTCTTGAGTCAATACACCACCTACTGCGTATTTGGAAGCATCTGTGTATAATTTGTAAGGTCTAGTCAAATCTGGATATGCTAATATAGGTGCGGAAATTAGCTTTTCTTTAAGAGATTTAAAACTAGTATCTACTTCCGGTGTCCATGAAAATTGTGCATTCTTCATTGTCAGGTTAATTAATGGGTGGACAATTTCAGAAAAATAAGGGATAAACTTCCGGTAATAAAAAATACATATAATCGCTACGTAGAAACAAAATGTCCATGTTAACGTCAGAAAAGTGCCCGGTATACAATTACTTATTGCCAAACATATATACACATCATGATCTAAGAGATCACTTCTTTTGTCCAAGAAAAGTAACACATAAGATGATGATCGCCATATTCCAGAAAAAAATACACATACACGATGAAAAGCAGTGTCATCACAAAATCTTGAAATTGGTTTATATTTTGTAATTGGTAATCAGGACACACTATGGATGTAAATGCGATACATCGTATAGAGACTGACTTCTAATATCAACTTTCTATATAATGCTGTGTAATTTCGCCTTGTACTGCATTTCGCGAACTCTACTTCGTTATCCTTGATGTCTGCAACCCTGTCCATGATGGAAACTTTTAGTTCATTTCGATATTGAGACTGCATCTTTCGTTCGTTATTTCAATAAAATTCTTCACGAACGTCACGTTGTGGTTCCTGACGACCGGAAAAGGGAACGTTCCGTCACTGCGCCACTGTAATAGAGCTGGTTGCTATCCTCTTGATGTTGTTGTCGTTTCCTATAAGGCGGTAGGCTAGGTATGCCCAGAGACTAACTGCTATATGATTATCCTTATTCCAAAGACACAATGATTGAAGACAGATTCAAATATATAACAAGCTTTACTTTATTTTCATCAATGGCCCTTATAGCATGTACTGAACTCTGAGATCTACCCTAGAAACTAGAATGTCACAGTCTTAACCATCTCTTCCAAAAGCCAAAGAATGAATTAATCCGACCGTCTACACTGAATTAAGAATCTACCCCTATCTTATAACTATACATATGATATGGGTGTTATGTCTGAAACACAACGCTTAGGTATCATCTCCTTGTTACCAAAAGGCAATAAGCCAAGGGAATTTATTAGAAACTGGAGGCCAATTTCTTTATTAAACATAAGCTATAAATTATTATCAGGATGCATTGCTAAAAGAATAAAATCTGTTCTCGAAAATATTGTACATGACGATCAGAAAGGTTTTCTGGCAGGAAGATTTATAGGAGAGAATACTCGGATTATTCTCGACTTACTGCAAATTACAGAACTTGAAAATATACCGGGACTAATAGTACTAATTGATTTCCAAAAAGCTTTTGATTCTGTTTCCTGGCGCTTTATTGAACAAACTCTTGAATTTTTCAACTTTGGAATAGAAATAAGAAAATGGGTTAAAATATTTAATACAAATTTCAAACTATGTATAAAACAATTTGGTGTGTCTAGTGCTTTTTTTGAGATTGGTAGAGGGTGCAGACAAGGAGATCCTTTGTCGCCGTATATTTTTTTATTGTGTGCGGAAATATTAGGAAATTTGATTAGAGAAGATAAGGACATACACGGCATACAACTGGGCCATTTTGAAAAGAAAATTTTACAATATGCTGATGACACAGCACTAACACTTGACGGCAGCGATAAATCATTGAGTAAAGCTCTGCATCTATTAGATCAATTTTCTAAATATTCCGGGTTAAAACCAAATCTAGAAAAAACATGCTGCGTTTGGATTGGATCAAATAAGGGTAGCAAAAACAGACTCAATGCTGGTTTATCACTACAATGGTCAGATTCTAGATTCAGTGCCTTAGGCATACATTTTAGTACAAATTGCACCGAAATACTTGACATAAATTTTAGCTGTAAAATAGGAGAAATCCAAAATATGATAAGAGCATGGTCCAAACGTAATTTAACTGTATTAGGTCGTATAACTGTCGTTAAATCTCTTCTTCTACCGAAGCTTATTCATCTATTTTCTAGCCTTACAAACCCAAACTCATCTTTTTTGAAACAATTGGAGACGATTTTTTTCAAATTCATATGGGGAAATAAAACGGAGCGCATAGCCAGAAATACCATGTATCAATCATTTGAAAAAGGCGGATGTAAAATGATAGATATACCTGTTTTTCTTACATCATTGAAAATTCGTTGGTTTCAGAGGTACATGGAAAATCCAAACACAGCCTGGGGCAAACTTTTCGAATACTCTCTTGATAACAAAGAAATTCTCCATGGCTCATTTGGTAAAGACTATTTTAAACTTTTAGCATCAAAAACAAAATTAACATTTTGGAAAGAAGTTTTTGATTCACTTTATAAATTACAATCTAAACTAAATGATGGCGTAAAGGAAACTTGTGACATTTTGAAACAACCCATATGGCTTAATTCGAACATCAAGGTAAACAATAAAACAGTTTTTTATGACGACTGGTACAAAAAAGGCATACGTTATGTTGCGGACTTAATTAAAAATGATCAGTTCATGTCCCTTAAGGATTTTTATGAATGTTATAGTTTCAAGCCAATTTTTACTCTTTTTTATGGATTAAAAAATGCAATAGTATTAAAGTGGCCAATTCTTAAGGAAGACTTTTTAAATATTTCATATCCAATCTATCCCAATCTCTGTGAATTATTATATACAAAAAATGTTTCCAATATGATATATTCTTACCTTTTGCCAGAAAAAGTTAAAGAAACTAAACCTGAAAAATCCTGGGAAATTGATATGAATTTGAATAATGTAAATTGGTTTGATATCTATAAACAAACAACAAGCTTCACCAAAGATTCAATTTTATTATGGTTTCAAATTAGACTGAACAATAGAATCATAGGAACAAATAGCTTTTTAAAGAAAATTAAATTACGTGATTCTGATAAATGTAACTTTTGTAAATCTAATATTGAAACTATCATCCATCTGTACTACGAATGCACATTTTTTCATCAATTTTGGAACAAAATAAAAGTCTGGCTTTTCGAATATTCAAACATTGAGTTGAAAATTAATCCTGAAAACTGTATATTTGGAATCCAAAATTCAGAACAGGAAATAAACCTTATTTACTGTTTAGCAAAATATCATATATATAAACAAAGACTTAAAAATTGCATACCAAATTTTACCGTGTTTCAAAACGAATTGAAAAAATATGTCTCTCTGGAGAAGATTATATATGAAGCTAATATGGAACTGGATATTTTCAATAATAGATGGAATTTTTTAAACTTTTGATTTGTTGATAGTAATATATTATACACAATGTCTGTAATACCTATGTTTTATGAGCCCTATTTTCAAATGTTCATTATGAAATGTAAATTTAATTAATATATTATTAAGTATAGTTCAATGGACTGTTATAGTTTTGCATATATTTAAAATATTTATTGTATATAATAATAAAAAAAAAACAAAAAAAAACTAGAGCCGTACCAAAACGGCGCTGGGCAGTGCGTCATCCTGGAAATCTTTCATAAATCATAAGGCACCAAGGCTATGGCAAATGGTTATGAAAATATGAACATTAGATAAGTTAAATCTAGTGAGATTGTCTTATTTTAAGGAATTAAAATAACTGTTTGTGATCTGAATGCTTGAAAGATAAACGTTTGGTTAGTTTCCGATTATAGCAAAATTTCTTCTTTGCTAGTTTCAGGGCTGGCTTGTTTAATAGTGACCGCTTATTACCGATGTTGACAGTCCGATGTATGTATATCAGCTGACTGAATGGCGTGGCTTACTCCACTTAATAGTGGGTCGTTGGCGGATATAGATCTTCTGTATGGCGACTGAAAGTAAGAAATATGGCGATAAGTGGAGGATGGTTTATATTTTTTATAAATATTTCTAGTTTAATTACAGCATGATAGCTTTAATAAAGATTTACAATAAAATAGTAGTTCTCTCCCTTCAACTGTATGCGTTTAAAGCTAAAAATTGCAATTTTCAATTGGCAAGATAACCGGAAGTAAACATTGAACAATCAAGGACAATAACCTTTCATCAGGTCACAAGGTAAAAAAAGTCTAGGTCAAGTCTTTGAAATTTTGGAAATTACCTAAAACATTATACTGAGAAATAACAAGAAAGCAATATCGAATATCAAAAATCAAATAGCGTATTTTTTATGGCAATGGACTGGGCTGTCCAAAAATACATGAACTACAATCACGAAAATCGCTCATATCCCTGAGGCCCCATTTTGAGTTTTACAAAAGTTGGTCATATCAATATGGCGGCTAATTTATTACATTCGGGTCAGATTTAATTAATTAATTATTTCAATAACATTATTTCTAATATACTGCCGATAAAATTTTTTAAATATCTTCAAAATTCCGGAAGTTGAAATTTGAATTTAAAAAGTGAATAACATCAAAACCGGAAGTGATATCGAAATTTTGAAAACAGACTTGAGTTTGCAATCAAAGCATCTATCTATCTGTTACTTTTCAGAACGCTCAAAATACAATTTGAAAAAAACACGCACAGTTGCAATGGAACTTTAAACAAAATTTTCAAATTTTACATCGCGCAATTTCATTAAACATATAGAGTGTTATATATCTCTAGAAAGAGTACATTAGGCACATTAAGAATATATAAGAATTTGTGACGTATGTAAAATAGGTCACGTGGCAGAGCTGTTTAAAGTTCAAAATCTCAAATTTCAAATGGCTCTAAAACCGGAAGTAAACATCGGTCAACAAAAATGGATATATCATTGGATAGATCTAGTCAAGGGCAATAACCCATGTTCAGGTCACAAGGTCAAAAAAGGTCAAGGTCAAGAGTTACAAGTCTTTGAATTTTGGCAATTACATAAAACGAATGTACCGGAAATAACAAAAAAGCAAAATTAAATATCAAAAATCGATTCGCGTACTTTTTGGGGCACTCTACTGAGCCGTCTTAAAATACTAAAATTACCAATTTTGCTAGTAACCATGAGGCCCCATTTTGAGTTTTACAAAAGTTTGTCTTATCAATATGGCAGCTGATCTGTTACTTCCGGGTCAATTTTTTTTGATTCAGTTGAATATTTGTTACACATATCACGAACATACTTACACTGAATAGTTTTCGAGAAATACAATAACTTTCCAGAATATTCCATGGAATATATATCATACAATAGCCACGGCGTTCTTGAGATTTATCTCAAAGACCTTTAACGTGGTGCAGAATTGTAAAGTCAGCATATTTCAGTTGTAATTATTTTCTGCAGTATAAAAATTTCATTAAAAAGTTTACGACTGGTAAAAATTTGTATAAAATTACCTCCCTTGTCAACGTTAAATCATTACCAATATTTAAATGGCTATAAATCCGGAAGTAAAAATGGGACAACAAAAATGATCTTTTAATGGAAAGCATTCATCTTGAGCTGTAAATTTTTCAACCCGATTTTCCCCTGTCAGTCATGCAGGTCGGAGGGGCTGACATGAAAAAAGCGTCTAGTCGTTCGGATGGGACAATAAACCGAGGCCCCGTGTGCTACAGGCTGTGGCTACAGGCTGTGGCTACAGGCTGTGCACGTTAAAGATCCCTCGACAGTTGGAAATCGATAATAAGAGTAGGCTAATGGCAAAATTTCCCTCATTGCACATTGCATGGCGTTTTCCCGTCCTGATTAGCCCTAAAAGGAGCAGAAGAGCAGGACGTAAAACTTCATTTCATTTCATTTGAGCTGTAAATTTGAAATTGCTTGAATTTCTATCTTGTAGCTATTGGTTAAAAGAACTAAACAGAAAAGGACCGATCAAAGTCGGTTGAAAAAAGTAGATATACTCTTATCACTTAAGGTGTTTCCTACATGCCAGTACCTTCGTAGCATTTAATTAACCACAACGTTCGAACATACAATCCCTATATCCGGGAAATCTGTTGAATACTTATTACACAAACGGGCTTACACTGAATATTTTTAGAAATACAATCACTTTCCAGAATATTCAATGATATATTGAACAAACTTAAAGTACTTGAGAAGTATTTCTCTGACTATTATTCTGGTGCAGTATGATATAGTCAATATTTTAATTTTCTGTAATTTCTGCAATATGAAAATTCCATTTAAAAGTTTACGACTGGTAGAAATATTTAAATATTATATATATAGAAATAGTATAAAATTACCTCCCTTGATCGTTAAATCATTAACAATACCAATATTTAAATGGCTATAAATCCGGAAATAAAAATAGGACAACAAAAATGAACACATCATGGGATAGCATTTATCTTAAGCTGTAAGTTTTGTTCCGGTTTCAACGAAATCAGAAGTCAAGGTCGCAAAATATGAGCCTTGAAAGTTTTTTAAATTGCTGAAAAAATTTAACCGGAAATTGAAAAATAACAAAATTGAAATTAAAAAATCCACTCCCGTACTTTTTTTCGCAATCCATTGCAGTTTCCAGAAATACCACAATCACGCAAATCGGATTTATCCCTGAAGCCCCATTTTGACTTTTACAAAAGTTGGTCAAATCAATATGGCGGCCAAACTATAAACATTTCCTCCCAAAAATTTTCTCTCAAATTTTAAGTCATACCAATGAAAACCTATTAAGATAAGTTTCGGCGACATTCATGCATTTTCCAGGTTGTGGCTTAGCCGGAAGTTTGTATCATTATTTCGTGAAAACCGGAAGTGATGCAAAATTTTTGTCTGAATGAATTTGTTATCGATTGTGATCTGTTTTAGCACCAACAATTTCAAATTGATCGGACGAATACTCTAGAAAATAGAAAATTTGGTCAAAATTGGCAAAATTCGGTCCCGAAATGTGTGCTATGAATTTTCGAAATTCGAATTTTTTTGAATGCTATCATATCAGATATTCGCGAAAGATTCTAAAATTGAAAATCCGAGCAAAATTGGAGCAAAAACGCGTCTTCCAGGATCGATTTACTACTTTTTGCACAGATTTCAGTTTTGCATTTCCGGTTTTGCAAAAACGTTTCAATTTACATTCACTCAGTAATTCACTAAAAATGTTGATCTACTGCTCTATAATTGTTGCTGTAACTATTATAGTTGCTGAGATTTAGGCGACACAAAATCGTAATTTTTTGAAATTACGAAAACAATAGCAGTGCGTTCGATAGAACGCACTGCTAAAAAAAAAAAACTAGAACCATGAATGGTACCATGCAGTGCGCATCCGGTTTCGTCCATTGGTGAAAAGTGACATCTTTCAATCCATGATGACAGGTTTACAGAAGAAAGCTTGTTTTACATTAAAATGCAGAAGGTACAACATTTTAAAACGCACAATTTTGAATTCGGTAGTGAAAAGTAGAAAAACCAGTTCACACACGGTAGTCAAAAGTGAAATAAACATTTCATGTTCGGTAGAGAAAAGTCATCTGATTAAAAAAGGCGTAATCACAGTTTGATATACATCAGTGGAAAACGCATATCACAAAATTTCTAAGATTTGTAAATAAGTTCTAAAGTGCAAGAAAGGACACATGAAAGAGCCAAATCTCAATTTAGAAACGGACTGCACAGTATTCATACTTCATAGTTTGAAATACAGATCGAATTTTATCAATACATAATTCGTTCAAAGAAAATATATCTTAATGTTTCTTTTAAACAGTTACAATGTAAAAAAAGTACATTAATGATAACGTATCGCCCAAACGCAAGTTAATCGGAGAGGACGATCGCCCAAACGCAGCTTTATGTCAAAATGTAGTACTCTCCCTTCAACTGAAATTTTAATTTAATATTTTACAAGCAGATGGAATAACTAAATTTCAAAATTCAAAAGGCGCTATTTTGATTTTAAAATATTGTGTTGTATATAATTGAAAAAGTAGATTTAGCATAATTAGATTGTGAAAGAATTTGTGACGTACATGAATTAGGTCACGTGTCAGAGCTCTTTAAAGCTAAAAACTGCAATTTTCAAATGGATATAAAACCGGAAGTAAACATCAGAAAACCTAAATGAAAGTATCCGTGCATAGGTAACATTAATGCCAATGAATTTTTTCAGGTCACATGGTCACCGAAGGTCAAGGTCACGAGATATAAGCCTTTAAAATTTTGACAATCACTGATTTATTTTAACCGGAAATTAAAATGAATCAGAATTGAAATTCAAAAATCGGCATCTCATGTTTTGGTAGCAATCGACTGTAGATTCCATAGACATCTTAATTATGCAAATTCTATAACACCATGAGGCCCCATTTTGCCTTTTATAAAAATATACCATTTCAAGATGACGACTGATCTGTTACATCCGGGTCAAATTTTATCATTTGCATACTTTTGTGTTTACATTACAAACATACTGCAAAAAGAATTTTTCGAATATCATCAAAATTCCGGAAGTTGAAATTTCGACTTTGAGAGCCAATAACTTCAAAACCGGAAGTGATATCAAAATTTTGAGAACATATTTTTGTTCGCCATCAAATTGTCTATCTACCTGTAAGTTTTCAGAACGATCGAAATAAAAATTGAAAAAAACACGCACAGTTTCAATGGAAATTGACACAAATTTTTCAAACTTTAAAAGGCGGAATTTTGATTCAAATATATTGTGTTGTATATCATTGGAAAGAGCAGACATAGCATAGTACGACGGTGAAAGAAAATAAGACATATGTAAATTAGGTCACGTGGTAGGGCTGTTTAAAGTTAAAAATTACAATTTTCAAACGGCTATAAAACCGGAAGTAACCATTGGGCATCTGAAAAATATATGTCATTGGATACACCTTATCAAGGGCAATAACTTTTGTACAGGTCACAAAGTCACAAAAGGTCAAGGTCACAAGATATGGGCTTTGAAAGTTTTGACAATTACTGATTTATTTTTACCGGAAATCAGAAAAATTCAGAATTGAAATTCAAAAATCGGCTTCCCATGTTTTGGTCGCAGTCGACTGTTGATTACATAGACATACAAATTATGCAAATTCCATAACACCCTGAGGCCCCATTTTGCGTTTTATGAAAATATACCATTTCAAGATGGCGCCTGATCTGTTACATCTGGGTCAAATTTTATGATTTGTATAATTTTGAGTCTACATAACAAACATATTCCAAAAAGAATTTTTCGAATATCTTCAAAATTCCGGAAGTTGAAATTTCAACTTTGAGAGCGAATGACGTCAAAACCGGAAGTGATATCGAAAAATTGAAAATTGCTAATTTTTTGCAATCAAAAGGTCTATGCATATGCGAGTTTTCAGGTCGATGAAAATAAAATTGAAAAAGTTGAAAAAATGGTCAAAAAAGGTGCTCCAAAAGTCAGCGACAAAGTTTTCAAAGTGGATGTTTTTAAACGCCTATCTTGTGGACAATCGATTGGAGAATGTAACAAAGAAAGTCCGATCAAAATCGGTTGAAAAACAGTGGTGAAAATGGTAAAAAACCAAAAATGGGTTTTTCTCTGATACGTCATTTCCAGTTCAACAAAAAAGCGCCAATTTACATTCGCGTAACACCGTGCAGTTAGATTTAGTAGGTGATAATCTTAGATATTGTGTGATATGTTCCCTTCATACCGAATTAGCGTGACCAGAAGTAGACAAAAACTAGAACCATGAATGGTACCATGCAGTGCGCATCCGGTTTCGTCCATTGGTGAAAAGTGACATCTTTCAATCCATGATGTCAGGTTTACAGAAGAAAGCTTGTTTTACATTAAAATGCAGAAGGTACAAAATTTTAAAACGCACAATTTTGAATTCGGTAGTGAAAAGTAGAAAAACCAGTTCACACACGGTAGTCAAAAGTGAAATAAACATTTCATGTTCGGTAGTGAAAAGTCATCTGATTAAAAAAGGCGTAATCACAGTTTGATATACATCAGTGGAAAACGCATATCACAAAATTTCTAATATTTGTAAATAAGTTCTAAAGTGCAAGAAAGGACTCATTTTAGAAACGGACTGCACAGTATTCATACTTCATAGTTTGAAATACAGATCGAATTTTATCAATACATATTTCATTCAAAGAAAATATATCTTAATGTTTCTTTTAAACAGTTACAATGTAACAAAAAGTGCATTAATGATAACGTATCGCCCAAACGCAAGTTAATGGGAGAGGACGATCGCCCAAACGCAGCTTTATGTCAAAATGTAGTAATCTCCCTTCAACTGAAATTTGAATTTAATATCTTACAAGCAGATGGAATAACTAATTTTCAAATTTCAAAAGGCGCTATTTTGATTTTAAAATATTGTGTTGTATATAATTGAAAAAGTAGATTTAGCATAATTAGATTGTGAAAGAATTTGTGACGTACATGAATTAGGTCACGTGTCAGAGCTCTTCAAAGCTAAAAACTGCAATTTTCAAATGGATATAAAACCGGAAGTAAACATCGGAAAACCTAAATGAAAGTATCTGTGCATAGGTATCGTCAATGGCAATGAATTTGTTTCAGGTCACTTGGTCACCAGAGGTCAAGGTCACAAGATATGAGCCTTTAAAGTTTTGACAATTACTGATTTATCTTAACCGGAAATCAAAATAAATCAGAATTGAAATTCAAAAATCGGCGTCTCATGTTTTGGTAGCAATCGACTGTAAATTCCAAAAACATCAGAATTATGCAAATTTCATTACACCCTGAGGCCCCATTTTGCGTTTTATGAAAATATACCATTTCAAGATGGCGACTGATCTGTTACATCCGGGTCAAATTTTATCATTTGCATACTTTTGTGTCTACATTACAAACATACTGCAAAAAGAATTTTTCGAATATCTTCAAAATTCCGGAAGTTGAAATTTCAACTTTGAGAGCCAATGACGTCAAAACCGGAAGTGATATCAAAATTTTGAAAACATATTTTTGTTCGCCATCAAAATGTCTATCTACCTGAAAGTTTTCAGAACGATCGAAATAAAATTTGAAAAAAACACGCACAGTTTCAATGGAAATTGGCACAAATTTTTCAAACTTTAAAAGGCGGAATTTTGATTCAAATGTATTGTGTTGTATATCATTGGAAAGAACAGAGAGAGCATAGTACGACGGTAAAAGAAAATCAGACATATGTAAATTAGGTCACGTGGTAGGGCTGTTTAAAGTTAAAAATTACAATTTTCAAACGGCTATAAAACCGGAAGTAACCATTGGGCATCTGAAAAAAATATGTCATTGGATACATCTTATCAAGGGCAATAACTTTTGTACAGGTCACAAAGTCACAAAAGGTCAAGGTCACAAAATATGGGCCTTGAAAGTTTTGACAATTACTGATTTATTTTTACCGGAAATCAGAAAAATTCAGAATTGAAATTCAAAAATTGGCTTCCCATGTTTTGGTCGCAGTCGACTGTTGATTACATAGACATAAAAATTATGCAAATTCCATAACACCCTGAGGCCCCATTTTGCGTTTTATGAAAATATACCATTTCAAGATGGCGCCTGATCTGTTACATCTGGGTCAAATTTTATGATTTGTATAATTTTGAGTCTACATAACAAACATATTGCAAAAAGAATTTTTCGAATATCTTCAAAATTCCGGAAGTTGAAATTTCAACTTTGAGAGCGAATGACGTCAAAACCGGAAGTGATATCGAAATTTTGAAAATTGCTAATTGCTCGCAATCAAAATGTCTATAAATATGTAAGTTTTCAGGTTGATCAATATAAAATTGCAAAAGTTAAAAAAGTGGTCAAGAAAAAGTGCTCCAAAAGTCAGCAAGATTTTTCTCAAAATGATATTGTTAAACTTTTGTCTCGTGGACAATCGATTAGAGAAATATGCAAAGTCAGTCCGATCAAAATCGGTTGAAAAATAAAGGAGATAATGGCCAAAACATCAAAACCCATATGTTCTCATACCTCATTTCCGGTTGGTAGGGCATGCGTCATTTTACATTTAAACAATACCGAGCAGTAGATTATCGTGGGAAATCTTTAGAGATTATGTGTGGCATGTGTAGTTTTGGCTGGGCGCTCTGACCAGAAGGCGAAAAAAAAAAAAAAAAAAAAAAAAAAAGACATTTGCAAAACAAAGCAGTGCGTTCGCTAGAACGCACTGCAAAAAAAAAAGTCATTTGCAAAACAATGCAGTGCGTTCGAAGAATCGAACGCACTGCAAAAAGAACGTGTTCCCTTCCAAGGCCAATGAATGAATGACTCTTCTCCTCAGACCGACTCCCTGATACTATGTTCTAAAGCTATACTTACACTTATGCATCCAGGTTGTTTCCTAATTAAGGAAATCTGTGTATAACAGATCTTAAACCATCTCCTGTGTTCAGTTAAAACTTTTAACTGTTCCACATATGCAATTACTTTTCATGTATCCGACAATAAAAAGGTGTTGTATAAGATTGAACAATGGGAGACTTATAATATAGATAAGCGGACATCTTGTCAGCTATGCCGTAATAACTTAAAGATTCTATCATTCTTAATTCAGTTAAGACGTGTCGATCATAATTATGTTGCCATGGGTTGAGATCATAACTCTGTTGCATTATAGACAAGTCTGTTACCTTGACAACCATTCACTAGACGATGTTACCTATACCCTAGAAATTGACTTACCAGAAAATGAGAAGACTTACCAAGGAATGAAACAACATTTGCTTACTGTTCAATTATCAAGGAAATTTTTATGCGTTCGAGTTGAATTATTTTAAGTATTGGTCAGGTTATCGTAAACGTATTAATATGTAGGCTTATATGCACATTTCATAATAAAATGTCGTGGTTTCTGTCCATGACATATTATGTATTTTATATTATCATGGACACCCCGAAATAAATATATTTTGAAATTTTATTACTCTTACATATCAAGTTGAAATAATAACATCTGGTACGGAAAATATAAATTTAGCGCAATTAGTTAGCAACATTCAGTTCAGCATAGAATTTTTTCGACATTTCAACAAAATACAATTTGGCTTCTAAATTGATTTTTCAATTATTTCAATATAACCCAAAACTGTTTGAAATTAACGAACCATTCTGTCAGCATTTCACTTTTCACCACTTGATGATGTTTGTTCGAAATATGGAAAATTTTAAATGTTATATCGTTTTTTGAATAAAAATCCCTCACAGAGACTGATTCTCTAAACGATTGATGCTATAAGCGTCCCCGATTCAAATGACCAATATTTACAAAACCTCTTAACAATCCCTGTAAGATGTGTTCCATGATTATCAAGTAGATGCAAATCATGTCCTTTAGTACCAAAAATTTCATTATTTTTAAAGTAACTGTACGAAGCGAAGCTATCTGATGCAGGAGAATCCATCATGTGAATAAAATTATATATTTAATTTGTGTAAAAACAATATGTAGGAGAAACTAAGATGATGACCACGCTCCTCAAACTCTCGGAGAACGTGGACAGCGCCCTTTCTCATGCCTGACCTAGTTAGCCAGAATCAGGACACGAGGATAATTAGGAGACATTTTAAAAGCCGAACTACTTGTCTTTACCGAAAACACGTGAGGTTGACATGTTAACAAACTAAACAACCCATGACGTCACTTTATAAACAAAGTAAAAGTGAAAGACGCATCAGAAAATGTCGTGTCGTTCTTACGTCCTGGTTAGCTAAGTCCAAGGTAAGAGCTGAAAAATCAAGCTTTTCCTATAGCCTGTTGGTAAAACAGTGACAGAGTCATCTCCGTAGTACACAGCTTCAACCTGTTTGTCCTTCAAAACGATTTCTGGAACTCCCAGCTTAACTTTCAAAAATATAAAGCGTAAATAAATGTTTTCTTCGTCGCCATCTTGAAATATCACGGACTATTTTGTGATTTGGCTGATTACAGTTTACATATAAATGTCGGTTATTTCAAAATTGTACATGCTGAAAATTATGTGTACATGTGATACGAAGGCTTAATTAAAATTTCATGGCTGTTTTCTTCAACCGACATATTTTGTCGGGCGTAATAATTTTTTGGACTCCAACTAGGTTCGGGTCAATCTCTCATACAGAGTTGTTTCCCCTTCGGTCCAGATTTCACCTCTGTCACTGTCTCGGCGGTTTTACAAGATTCTTGTAAAACACCTTTATGCTCTATATTTTGCTTTTTAAACACTTTCCGTGTCTTTATTCCCACATTGTTTTAGTAAAAGCATGAAATATTATTTCATTTGAGATTAAATACAATTTTCAAACAGTTTAAATGTAAGGACTATATTTTTGTGTAACGCTATCTCATGTTTGAGTAATTTGTTATAGGTATTCATCCGAGAAAACGTCATTATTTAGATGACGTCATAGAGGAGAATGCAGTCTTGATGAAGTTGTCAACACAAAAAAAGACTATTTTTTGAGTAGGTGACAGAGATTGAATCTGAACTGCCAAAGCTAGGGAAGACAACTCTGTGTAAGAGACTGGGTTCGGGTCAATCTCTTACACAGAGTTGTCTTTCCTAGCTTTGGCAGTCCAGATTCAATCTCTGTCACCTACTCAAAAAATAGTCCTATTTTGTGTTGACAACTTCATCAAGACTGCATTCTCCTCTATGACGTCATCTAAATAATGACGTTTTCTCGGATGAATACTTATAACAAATTACTCAAACATGAGATAGCGTTACACAAAAATATAGTCCTTACATTTAAACTGTTTGAAAATTGTATTTAATCTCAAATGAAATAATATTTCATGCTTTTACTAAAACAATGTGGGAATAAAGACACGGAAAGCGTTTAAAAAGCAAAATATAGAGCATAAAGGTGTTTTACAAGAATCTTGTAAAACCGCTCAGACAGTGACAGAGGTGAAATCTGGACCGAAGGGGAACAACTCTGTATGAGAGATTGGGTTCGGGTCTGTTATTTCAATGACGTAAGAACGACGCGATAGTTTCGGATGATTATGTATTATTACATACATGTGTAATACTATGACAGCCAATCATTGAATACAAGCCCCAATCTCTCATACAGAGTTGTTTCCCCTTCGCCTTCGGTCCAGATTTCACCTCTGAGCGGTTTTACAAGATTCTTGTAAAACACCTTTATGCTCTATATTTTGCTTTTTAAATGCTTTCCGTGTCTTTATTCCCACATTGTTTTAGTAAAAGTATGAAATATTATTTCATTTGAGATTAAATACAATTTTCAAACAGTTTAAATGTAAGGACTATATTTTTGTGTAACGCTATCTCATGTTTGAGTAATTTGTTATAGGTATTCATCCGAGAAAACGTCATTATTTAGATGACGTCATAGAGGAGAATGCAGTCTTGATGAAGTTGTCAACACAAAATAGGACTATTTTTGAGTAGTTGACAGAGATTGAATCTGGACTGCCAAAGCTAGGGAAGACAACTCTGTGTAAGAGATTGTACAAGCCCATGTAATAATTGAATCCATATTCAACTCATTGAATACGGTCGGAACTATTTTTTCTACTGACTCGCGAATGACGCCATCTTGGTTTTTTTTTTATCTCACTTAGAATATTCCCAGTTGCATTACAAATTTCAATTTAAACAAATGATGATGAATTAAAATAAATTCTTAAATTAAAACATGTGCAAACAAAAATAGTCAACAAAACCCATAAAGAACACCGTAATTAATGTTTTTGAAAGCAAAATAGCCTTGGTTACGTGTTGAACGGCATTGGGAATTCCCTATGACGTCACGATTTGATTGTAAACATTACATTCCATTCCGCCGCCGCCGCCGCCAAGCCCCGAGTGTGTGCAGTATGTGTAGTTCTACTATTTTCTATATTATCTGGGACAAGCCGAAATAAATATATTTTGAAACTTTATTACTCTTACATATCAAGTTGAAATAATAACATCTGGTACGGAAAATATAAATTTAGCGCAATTAGTTAGCAACATTCAGTTCAGCATAGTGATTTTTCAATTATTTCAATATAACCCAAAACTCTTTGAAAATCAACGAACCATTCTGTCAACATTTCATTTGTTCACCACTTGATGATGTTTGTTCGAAGTATGGAAATGTCTGCAACTGTACGGGAATGGGCGGTAAGTTTACCGGCGTTGGGTTCTCAAATGCGTATGGAAAGGCTCCGAATTAAAAAGTGAGGACTGTATACTCATTCAAATGTGCAGGTCCAATCATTCATTCAAATTCTGTGTTTACAAATCTTTATTCAGCCATCTTTTTTATACATACGGACGGGAGATAACTCTCATTAACATAATTTCAACTTTACAGTTTAAAGTAACTCAGTCACACTCCCCCCTGATGACCAGTGGAATGAGTTAAAAGTCCTATATTTAAACGAATTAAGTGGTCATCACCCAATTTGAAATGATTTGAAACAATAAGTCTATCATGTAGTTTTAAATATTAAACAGTTAAAGATCCTTCATCCACGATTTCCTCCTTTCATTTGCTTTCTTGGCTGCTGTTCGCTTTGGTCTCGGTGTTTGAATCTCTTCTTCGATTGTAAATATAACATCTGCTTCATCGCTTCTATCATCCGGTTTCGAAATAGTTTCTTTGGATTCAGTTGACTTTTGAATTTCCATAGGATATAAATGCTGCACAGGTCAGCGAAGAGTTCTGGTTTTACCATCTTTGGTGTGAACAAAAACTAAAGGCTCCACGTGTTTGGTCGCATTACCTGTTATCAATTGCTCAATTTTACCCAATTTCCATTGGCCTCTTCGGTGATCTTGATCGAGAATAATAACTACATCTCCGATATTAGCAATTGACTTAGCTTGTGGACAATAACGGTGAGATGAGCGCAGTTCTAAAAGATATTCCGTTTTCCATCGTTCCCAAAAGTGGTTTATTGTGTTTTGTAGATAAACCATACGTCTAGTTATTTCGTTGTGGGTAGGGTCATAATCTGGATCTTGGTTAGTATTTGAATTCACATCTGGTAAATTGGTAACTCTTCGACCATACAAAAGATGAAAAGGGGTCAAAAGTTCCTCCACATCCTCTGTCGAGACATACAGACAATAAGGACAGTTTCCAAGTCTTCATAAGTAAGTTTGGCTCCACCCCCGGTCTTCTTCAGACATCTTTTTGTGGACTTGATAAGTCGTTCAAATATGCCACCCCACCATGGGGCCTTTTCAAGGTTAAAGGACCAAAGAATACCCTTGCCCTGCAAGTAATAATTAAAATCCAAAATGTTTAGCTGATGATGTGAAAGTCTTCCCATTGTCAGATAAAATCTTTATGGGTACACCTCTTCTTGACGTGAAACGTTGAAAACATTGAAGGAACGATGATGTCTGCATATCCGGAACTAATTCTAAGTGAACTGCTCTACAGGAACAACAGGTGAACAAGCATATCCATACCTTCTGTTGTAAATCTTTGTCACTGGTTTTCACATAAAGTGGACCAGCAAAATCTACACCTATATGACTAAAAGGTGGATTCTCAGTTACTCTGAAGTCAGGTAGTTGTGGTGCTGGTGCTGGATCGTAAGGTTTGCAATCATATCTTCGGCATGTGACGCAACCATGTACAAGTCTTCTTACAAATTGACGTCCCTTTATTATCCAAAACCGAGATCTAAGTTCTGTTAAAGTTTCCTTTGTTCCACTATGCATAACTCGTTTATGGCAATCTCGTACTATCAGTGATGTTAAATGATGATGAGAATCTAATAAGATACGAAATTTTGCACTGTTTGGTAAACCTGAATTGGCTAATCTTCCTCGACACCTCAAAATATGTGCTTCATCTTCGTAAACGTCAAATTGTCGTTTCCAATTACCAAAGTTCTTGTTCTGTCTTAAAGATTTCTGAATCTCCTTTATCCATAAAATTTCAGCATGCCTAATTTATTCTAAAGACATGAATTTGTCAGTATGTTTTCCATCTGGATGCTGGTTCAAACGTGCCCTCAGTTTATAGACGAATCTCATGGCTGTAATCCGCGAAAAGTTTGTTTGCGTTGCTATATTCTTCTGCGTTGATAATGTTAGTTAAGTTCTGTGTGTCTTCCTGGTCTACCAATAATACAGAATCATATTCTGCCTTGTCTTTGGCTTTCATCTCCGATATACATTCTACATTCCGATTGTGTAGGAATTCTTTAGGATGTTTACCCCGTGACGGAATATTAGCAGGATTATCTAGGCCATGGCAGTGAGCCCATGCTGTGACGGGTACCAAAGTTCTAATTTCGTTGACTCTGTTTTGAATGAAAGGTTTCCATTCTTTCGATTGTTGTACTATCCAATAGTAGCTAAACTTTGAATCTGTAAAACATCGCGGATCTTCCAATTTCACTTCATATTGTATAGCTGTTTGAATTGTTGATATTAGGCGTGATAGGATCAGAGCAGACAAAAGTTCTAGTCGTGGGATAGTCTGGTGAATCAAAGGGACTACTCTGGTTTTAGACGCCACGAACTTTACATATTCCGATGACTGTGTAATGACGTGTAGATAAACAACAGCTGCATACGCTCTTTGTGATGCATCGCAAAATCCTACAAGTCTGCATGATCGACGTTCTGTATCTTCTACGAAGTAGCATCTTGGAATGTTAATAGTTTTGCTCTCTGATATGCTGTGAATTTAATCTTTCCATTGGTTAAGGTTTTCTCCATCTAGTGCTTCATCCCAATCGACTTTAGATTCACATCTTGGAAAAGTATCTTAAATCGTATAGTAAGTGGTGAAATGAATCCAAGTGGATCAAATCTAGAGGCTATACTAACTACATTCCTCTTGGTAGGTTCTGCTTTAATCGCCGAGTGGTAAATATCTTGGAGATCAAAAATAAATCCATCTGCAGTATACTTTCAAAGTACTCCAAGTATTTTCTGTTCTTCGTGTTCTTCCTCTGTATTCGATCCAACTGTGCTCTTGTTAAAAGTTTAATCTTCTTCTGAAATCTGATTTGTGCTGATTTCCATGGGTAAAATGTGTCTCGATTCTAATTGTGTCTTCAAAAGTGATTCTTTCTCTAAGCAGTGATGAATTCGTTACAAATTTTCTTGAGTTAAAACCTTCTTCAGATAATATTGACTTCGATTTCTGATAAATATGAAAAGCGTCTTCTTCATTCTTGGTTCAGAAGTTAAGTCATCAACGTAAATTGATCTCATAAATAAATCTACAAATTCAGGATCATTGTTGTAATATTTTTCCATGTGGTATTTTATGGTAGCGTTGAGTAGAAATGGACTAGATGATACTCCAAAGACAACTCTGGTAAACCGGAAAACCTTTAATTTTGGGTCAGCCTTCTCATATAATTAACCCATAAAAATCTCAGTACATCTCTGTCTTCTTCTCTCATCAATACCATAAGAAAGGCTTTCTCTATATCTGCGATAAGTGCTATTCTGTGTGTTCTGAATCTTAGAATAATGTCAAAAATCTTCTGATTAAGTGGTGGACCAGAATATAGACAATCGTTTAGTGATGGTGTTGTTGGTGTTTTCGCTGAAGCATCGTAAACATTGCGAAGTTTTGTTGTCTCCTGATTACTGCGTGATGAGGAAGGTAATGTACTTTTCCCTTTTTTCTGCTTGTACAATTCACTTCTTCTAATATTCCACTCTTAACTTGCTCTCTTATCATACTCTTTTAACAAATCGGTGTCTGCTCTCAGTCTCTTCAATAAATTGTTCAATCTTCTGTGGTATAACTGGAAGTTGTCAGGTAGAATCGGGTGTGGCTGTTTCCATGGTAACATGACTTCGTATCATCCAATGATATGTGTAAGGTTGTCAGCAAAATATGCTCGACTGTTTTCAAGTTACTTCCAGAGGAACCAGAGAATACCCAACCTAGTTTAGTCTCCATTGCAGTAGGGCCTGACTCCCCCCGTAATATACGTCCGGTTACAATATTCTGGTCAGATCCAATAAGTATGTCCATTTCAGTATCTGTGTTACTATTCGTAGAATCGGGAAATTTCAAATTGGTATATCGGTGATATTTAATCTTAACTTCGTCCAGGTTCTGACCTCTAAGTGGTTGACAAATAATCGGTACTACGATTACATCGTAATGTCGTTACCATATGAATTCTTTATCATAAAGTTTAAGTCTTGGGAGTACTCATCCGTTGATCCAAATGATTTAATCTTGACCGTACTTGTACTCGTCTTGTAGTAGTCGTTTGTAACTGCAATAATTCCCGTAGGCGCCTTGTGATGTAAGTACGTTGACTTCCTGTATCTAAAATACTTCGACGTCTTGCTATAAGTGAAGACAAGTTCGGATTATAAACCTCTGCCATGGCGGTTGGTAAAAGTACTGAACATGAAGTTTCGGTTGTATATAAAACTGCTGCATGGTTACCATTTCTTGAGTCTTGATCATTTATAGATGAAGAAGAATCTCTCTGAACAATGGGGCATATACTAATGTGGTGTCTATAATTACAGTGTGGACAAGTCTTCGATTCACTACAGTTTCTTCCGATGTGATTTCGTCTCAAACAAATATAACACCTCCCCGTTTTCTTCAATTTTCTTTTCTAGCTGCAATATTACTCACTGTTTTGCAGGAATTGGATGTGTGGGGCTTGTTACAATAAGTGCACCCATGTGTACTTGATGAACTATTATCCGATGTGTATAGAGCAGTGGTAGTAGATTGTCGTTGTGGTGGTGTGTTCGATACATTCTTATAGCTATTGGTCGATTTATGACGAAAATTACCACTAGATGAGACAATTCTTTCTCGTGCTTCTAATTCTCGCAACATAATACCAAGGACTCTCTCAAACTCCCAGTCGTCATCTCCGACTTTTCGACCAATTATAATTTTCAATTCATGTAGTATTCTATCCATAAAGCTGGTTGACAATAAGTTTCCGTAAGATGTTGAAGGTACTCCCAGTGTCTGCAAGCTTCTTACATTCGACTCAATTACATCATACATTTGTCTCAAACTTCGTAGATTATGCATATCTGTTACAGTGTTCAAATTCAATAAAAGTTTCATGTGTCTATTAATTATCTGTTGACGATTTCCAAAACGTTTCCTTAAAATTGTCACGACTTCCTCATAATTACTGGAACTGAGTGGTAAACCGGATATGGAGTTAGCTGCAGATCCATCAAGTAATGATTTTAAATAATTTATCGATGTCTATTAAAGATGAATTGCTGTGTATTGCTGAATTGTATGAATCCCAAAATTCTTGTCATTTCGAATATTCTCCGTGAAAGGTTTTCCAAGTCAGCTTTGGTAGTTTGACATGGATGCCAGTGTGTGATCTTGTTCCTGTGCTCGATGTGTGACGTGTGTTTGAATTTGTATCATCATCCGATTGAGGTTGTTCTGTGGAAGGTTCCTCATTACCATGATCAGATATTGGTTGGTGCTGTACAGGGATCTGTGAGGTGCTTGGTTGAATTCCCAAAACAGTTGAGACCTCACTTCTCCTATCTGACATACTCTCTATTTCTGATAATGTGGACTTTTGTAAGTTGTGCGGTTTCTCTGAAAACATCTGATTCTTCGATCTCCGTTTCAAAATCATCATCCGACTTTAAACCATCTAAAATTGCGTTGTCTAAATCCTTCAGAACTGAAAGTTTTTCTTTTGGGCTTAAAATCAACTGTGTTGTCTTTTCCTTTATAGTCGGAATATTCGGATTATCTGCATGGCTAATTGACGTCTCAAATATTTCTCCAGACATCGAAAGAAGTCGCTTTAAAGATGATCTGTGGCCACCTCGAATCCGTTTCTTCTTTCCGTTTTCTCCAGATATAGTGAACCAGTCGTATTTATTTTAACAACTTCAAATTCTTCTGTAAAACAAACTCGGAAGTAACAGGTGAAGGTCGTCTGTCCTTGGCAAGTTGCCAATTTTCGAGAAAATTCTTCGTGGAAATTCTCAGTTATATCCGTCTCGTCGGACCATGTACGGGAATGGGCGGTAAGTTTACCTGCGTTGGTTTCTCAAATGCGTATGGAAAGGCTCCGAATAAAATAGTGAGGACCGTATACTCATTCAAATGTGCAGGTCCAATCATACATTCAAATTCTGTGTTTACAAATCTTTATTCAGCCATCTTTTTTATACATAAGGGAGATAACTCTCATTAACATAATTTCAACTTTACAGTTTAAAGTAACTCAGTTACAGCAACAAAAGACAATCAATCATGTATTCAATAATTGATTATAGATAATGAGTGTTGGGTTAGATAGTATAGGTAAACGATAAATATTCACTAAGAAAACATGACACTATCTCAAGGCTAAAGACTACACGAATCATTCTTAATAACTGACCTATACAATTAGAACAGTAACGTATGTAAACTTCTTAATGACTGACCTATACAAATAGAACAGTAACGTATGTAAACTTCTTAATGACTGATCTATACAAATAGAACAGCAACGTATGTAAACTTCTTCATGACTGACCTATACAAATAGAACAGTAACGTACGTAAACTTCTTAATGACTTACCTATACAAATAGAACAGTAACATCGTACGCGGACTGGGTGGTAGGGCGTTTCACACCCAGATAATTCCCGCCCGGACAATTCCCGCCCGACCAATTCATGTCAGGACATTTCGCAACAGGATGATTGGCATCAGGACTATTTCCACCCGAAGCATTTTACACCCTGGCAATTCGCACCCATTTTTGCTCCCATTATAAAATTTAAAACGGAATGCATGAATTGATAGAAGAAGAAATAAGTTATGATTGATACTTTGAGGCAGATTATGGCCCATTTTAATACGTTTCCGTTAAAATCCCATTGCATACATTTCGTGTAAGAAATATTGGAGCGTAGTCACCCAGTGACACTTATACACAGGGGCCAGTTCCAGTAAAATTCGTAAGTACAAAATTATGCCGAACTTCAATAGATACCATAGTCTACCATGGTAACTACGCATGATTTTGTACTTTACGAATTTTATTGGAATGGACCCCTTGTAGATTGTTGTTTGTGTAGGAGACAGGAATGCGATTCTTATGGATAGAAATTGTCATGGGTGCGAATTGCCCAGGTGTGAAATATCCGGGTGGCAATTGTCCTGGATGTGAATTGTCCTGGGTTTTAAGTGCCAGGGTGTAAAATGTCTCGGGTGAAAGTTGTCCTGATGCCAATCATCCTGGTGCGAAATGTCCTTATATGAATTGGCCGGGCGGGAATTGTCCGGGCGGGAATTATCTGGGTGTGAAACGCCCTACCACCCAGTAACATATGTAAACTTCTTAATGACTGACCTATACAGGTAGAACAGTAACGTATGAAAATTTCTAAAATGAACCTCTGTAAAACTGTGCACATTAAAATGAACAAGAATAAGCAGATTTAATGCCGAACCAGAGCTTTCGTACCAATTGTTAAATTATTGACATTCGTCTTTTTGTATATTTTTATAATGAATTAATTTGCAAAGAATAAACAAAAAGATATAGTAAGATACAATTAGATAAAAAAAAGACACAAAACAAATATCAAATAATGTTTTTCAAAAATCAAATAACCAAAAAAGCAAGTCTTCCACTATGCAAACATATCATTGAACGTTTCTCTCATTATATATGTGGACAACATTCAAATAAATATCTCTTAGTCCAGAACTCATCTGAATATTTAACTCAAAAATTACAAAAAAAAAGAAAATGTTACGAAAACAATACAACTCAGAACTAAACTCGAAAGCTGGAAAAATGCTTACTCGAGAGATAATGCAATGTAATCATATCACAGCACGTTTCTCTCCTCTATATAAATCACATAATCATCTCTCTTCATTTATACTGTATCATTCAGTCAAAATGGTGGTAAATTATAGTTTGATGTTGGCATTGGTCTTGTTGTGTGTTGGTTCTTTAGCAATGGCCAGTTCCGTCGACCAGGCAGGTAATTTGTAACAATTGTATTTAGTATAGGATGATGTAGGAACCAGTTTTGTAATAGCTCACGACTTTTGTAATACTTACTAGTACTTACGTACTAGCTAAAGCCATGCGGGCCGGTGTGCACGGGGCCGGTTTGTGAAAAATGACAAAAAAAAATATTTATATTTTGAAAAAAAAAAAAAAATTGGTCTTATAGTGGCCGAAATCCGCTGGAGGCGATTTTTTTTACTATAAAACATACATGGTCCACGTCAAAAACCATTAAATTAGTACAATTTATACTTATTCTATGTTTTAAGCCAAAAAAAAGGGTTAACAAATTTTTCGCCTCGCTTCGCTCGGCCAAAATTTGGATATAGGCCCCCCTTTTTGGAAAAACGTGGATCCGCCCCTGTTAAGACCCGTATGCTCGTGGTCGTGTTTGCCCGACACACTTAAGTGGGCCGGTCAAGAGAAAAAAAAAAACATGGCCGCGTCACGGCCACAGTCCGCCCCTGCAACTATTGAAGTGAAGCTTCCCCACTTTTGTAACAGCCAGGTTTGTTATAAAATTGGGTTACCAATAGAATTTTATTACGAAAGTGGTCAGGCTTCATGTCAGCCTTGAAATTATTTTTAAGAACACCTCATTTAGACACGGTACTTTAGGCGCATTTCTTTTATGCCCACGGTCAGATAGGCACATGCCATTTAGACACAGCATCTCCTTTCCGACACGAACAATTTAGTTAGCGATAGCAAATCAGAGATACTAAACAGTGGCGGCTCGAGGGGCAACTGCCCAAAATTGCGTAACATGGCACCCAAAAGTGTGCCGCGCGGCGTGGAGGGGTAAGGCGGTTTGGTGGCGTGGCGACAGTTAGCCATGAAACAAATGTATCCGATGCAAGGAATTCAACCTTAAATTTCAAAATTTTCTTAGAGCATAATGCCTCCAATCTGCTTGCAGTTTGTAAAGACCTCAGATGCAAGGAAATCAGCTGTTATTTTCAAAATTGTCTTGGGTTATCTCAAAATAAATCCTACTCAAGCGTTGTCAACGAGATCAGGAAAGGTCTCAGATGCAAGGAATTTAATTCTATTTTTCAAAATCTTCATACAGTTCAATCTGTCCAACCTGCTGTTCGGAAAGGTCTGATTGCAAGGAAATCAAATCTTATTTCAATATTTTCTTGTGATACAATTTCCCAAACGAGGTGTGCGTTCTCAACGAGAATTCTGTTCGGAAAGGCATCCAAACTCTCTTCAAATGGGAGGTTGTTCTCTGAGAGAAAACTGTTCGGAAAGGCATCATATGCAAGGAAATCAACTCTAATTTTCAATATTTTCTTGTGATACCCAACCCCTATTCACGAGGTGTGCGTTCTCAACGAAAATTCTGTTCGGAAAGGCTTCCGATGCAAGGAACTCTGACCTAATTTTCAAAATTTTCTTGGAGTAGGCCTACGATGTCTCTAAACCCTATTCAATTGGAGGTCGTACTCTAAGGGAATTAATTCTGTTCGGAAAAGCATCAGATGCAAGGGAATCAACCCTAATTTTCAAAACCTCTTAAAAAAAGGAGGGTGGGGGTCGTTTTCAAAATTTTTCTTAAGTCCACCGAATCTTATTTCCCAACGCAGGGGTTCCTCAAGGGTCAGTTTTGGGCCCTTTATTGTTCATTATTTATATAAACGATATTCACGAAGGTCTAAAAATGTCAACGAGGCTATTTGCAGATAACACGGATCTAATAACAACATCAAAAAGTTTTTAGAGGTTGAACAAATTGCGAATCATGACCTTAAATTAATCCAGGATTGGTCTTCTAAATGGCTTGTTACCTTTAATCCTGACAAAACATCATTAATGATCTTCAGTAACACATCTGTATCCTACCCAATTAACATAAACTTTAATGATAAACATTTGACAAGTTCCTAAAACCATAAACACTTAGGTATTATTTTAGAATCGAATTTAAAATGGAATTTGCATATTGATCATATGATAAAGCAAGCTGCATTCAAACTAAATCATTTACGGAAAGCTAAATATTGTTTGTCACAAACATCTTTAAATAAATTATACACCTGTTTTATTAGAATATGCTTGCGAAGTATGGGATTTCTGTACGGAGTCTAATTCTAATAAACTGGAACTTCTTCAATTGAAAGCCGCTCGTATTGTATCTGGCTCAACAATATAAACCCCAAGGCATGCCTTATATCAAGAAACGGGATGGCTTCCTCTTGCAGATCGACGTAAAACTAGACGATTATGTCTACTCTATAAGGATTCCTTTCCATCCTTCCTTTGTGACATAATTCCTTCCAACTCACAACCTTATGCACTAAGACGCAATCAAAATATTTCAATACCAATTTCCCGTCTGACAAATAAACAACGTTCGTTTTTTTCCCAAGACAATAACCGAATATAGAAACCTTTCACCCATTCAATTAAACGCTTTTAATATTTCAAGTTCCAAAAAAATTAATCGTAGTCAGGTCTAAATTACCAAAATTCAGAGACGTGGAAGCACGTAAGCTTTCTATTCTTCATACTAGATAACGATACTCTTCAAGTGGTTTAAATAATGACCTTTTTCCGATGCAATATTGTTGCTAATCCCATGTGTAGCTGTACACGATCTGTTGAAGATGTTTATAACTATTTCTATAATTGTAGAAAATATCTAATTCAACGAACTGTACTATTCACGAAATTATATTTTTTAAACCACATTCCCTATGACACACTTTTACGAATCCTTCTGCATTAGTAGGAGATCAACCTATAGGTCCCGTGACCAAAGTCTGGGAACAAAGGTTTGAAAGTGTTTTTGTGTTCCCTGATGAATACCGAACAATTTTGACTTGGGCTGCCCCCTTGAAAATGTCAGGCATTTCCGGTAGGGGTCAACAAAGGTCAAATAGGGATCAAAATTCAAATATAGTCTTAAGGTGTCGATGTGCATATCAAATTACTCGTAAAGTCATGAGGATTCAGAAAATATATAGTTTGTTATACCTCCGACCTTAAATAAGGGCGCTACGGTCAAAAACGGTCAACGAACTTTTGACAGAGGTCAAATTTTAACATTGTCCGATTTGAATGATTTTAGTGTCTAATTATATGTTTTCTGACATGACAAATTCAACTATCTCACTCTTGGATGGTTCTGGGTAAATTTTACACTTATACAGACTCTTCTCGGATGGTTATCAGTAAACTGTAAGCCTACACTAATACAAACCGGCCCGGATGATCCTGGGTAAACTGTACACTAATACAAACCGGCCCGGATGATCCTTGGTGAACTGTACACTATTACAAACCCGTTCTCGGATGATTTTTGGTAAACTGTACACTAATACAAACCCGTTCTTGGATGGTTCTTGGTAAACTGTATACTAATACAAACCCGTTCTTGCATGGTATAATGAAAACCCACTTAATGAACGAACCCGCTCTCAGCTGGATAGTTCTCAGTTAACAGTGTATTATTAAAACCCAAAACCTACTCGGGTGGTTCTTTAATGGTATCTTCTTTATTAATTAAAAAAAAACCCTCACTTGGATAGTTTGAAGTCAACTATGTATTACTACAAACCCATTCTTGGATGGTTCACAGTAAATTGTATATTGATGAATCAAAACACACTTTTGGACAGTTCTGGACGAACTTACAAACTTCACTGCTTGGGTTGGGGTTGGTTGCAAGGGGGGTTATCTTTCTTAAAATTTTCTTAGGGTGCAACTCGTCAAAATCACTTTCTGTTGAAAAAATACTGATATGCAAAGAAATTAAATTTTATTTTTTTGCTGTATAATTCCCCAAACCCTATTTAAGAGGTGGATGTTCTCAACTAAAAGGCATCATATACTACGAAATCTTCTTGGTATGCAACGTCTTTCTTCATGGGTGGTCGTTCTCAACAAGAAAGAAGGGGGGTGGTGGTTTTTAAATGAATTCTATCGGAAAGGCATAACGAGCATAAATTTTCCAAATTTTCTTGGGGTACAGTGATTCCAAACACTCTTCAAGGAGTTGTCGTTTTCAAAGAAAAAAAATATTCGGAAAAGCCTGAGATGCAAGAAAACAAGCCTAAATTTTCACAATTGTCTTTGGGTATACAGTGCCTCCAAACACTCTTCAAGCAGTTGGTGTTTTAAATGAGAATTTTGTTCGGAAAAGTATCAGATGCAAGGAATCAACCTTGATTTTCAAAATTTTCTTAGTGGGAGAATCTCTGATATCTTTCTTCAGTGGCAAGCATTTGATGTTCATTGCCATATTCTTTAAAGGGTTGGGGGTCTGTAAAAGGAAAATAATCAAAGAGAGTTGGTTGTATTGGTGTACAGTTTATATTAGTGTAGGCCTACAGTTTACCAATAACCATCCGAGAACGGGTCTGTATAAGTGTACAGTTTACCCGGAACCATCCAAGAGTGAGATAGTTGAATTTGTCATGTCAGAAAACATATAATTAGACACTAAAATCATTCAAATCGGACAATGTTAAAATTTGACCTCTGTCAAAAGTTCGTTGACCTTGGGACGTTTTTGACCGTAGCGACCTTATTTAAGATCGGAGGTATAACAAACTATATATTTTCTGAATCCTCATGACTTTACGAGTAATTTGATATGCATATCGACAGGCAAATTGATTTAGTGCCATCTTCTATTAGGCACAAATTCATTGAGAGAAAGCAAGGAATAGGTTGGTATCACTTTGACATATTCAAATTGCATGAAGTAATTGATTTTCCAAATGAGAGGATGCTACCTTTAGAGTGTTTTGGTGTCTTGTCGGCACTCGCTTCAATCCTATGGCAGTTCCTCTGTTAAATTTAGCTGCTCTTCGACACCTCTCACGAATATAGCCGTCTGTGCCGTATCCTTACGATCAGTACTCTAATCGGTGGCAAGGCTCCAACTGGTGAAATTTCGTATTTTGTCTTTCAAGGTTATACAAAGAACCTTTATTCATTCTCAATTTTTCTCTTCTTTTTGGAAATTCCTGCAGTTGCCATCCTTCAATAAAATTCCAATCTCGACATGTATAACGTGAATTCAAGAATCAAATCGTTATGTGTATATACGTAAGATATAATGCTGCCATCTAATAGGCCTAGTGGCCTAGATAAGACCTCGGTTAGACGATTTGATTGGCTTGACGTCATACTTTGATAAGACAGCGAATATAACGGGTTTCGATTTCATCTCGCGGCTGCAAGTTGCACAGGCCTGATTTAGAGCAAATATCTTGAAATAATTTATCTAACATAGAGAATCAAACAAAAAAATCATTAACATCATTATAAGGAAAGTGTTCTTTGAATTAAATCAAGAGTCTTGTATTTTCTTTTCTTGGTTATTGAATATTAAACCATCCTTATTTCCGATTTTGTGATATTGATTTTCATTCAGAAATGAATAATTTCAAATATGTTGGTTGGACTTTCCCTTGTTAATTGTTCAGAAAGCTTCGGGTTTATAAAGGTTCAATATTGGGCTTTCCAATTAGTTTCTCTATACGACTTTATCAACATTGTCAATTGTTGATAGTTATGAGAGCTTCAGATACATAATGATATATTAATCCATAGTTCTTGTGAAGTATTTCTGTGAGAAATTTGATAAATCAGATTATTAACGTCGAAGACATAAATTTGAGACGTTTTCATTAAAACACCCAATATAGTAATATGTACTTAACTAAATTTATATTTTAGAATGTGATTACAAGTATACAAATAAAACGGGTGTGTATGATGTTCCAATTGATGTTAAAAGAGTATCTGGACAGGCGGAATGTGATAAATGGTGCAATACCAATACCCGATGTAGCGCTACAAATCTATTTTTCAATACTTGTTATCTGTTTGCAACACCATTCATATTCGTGTCTTATGACGATAAAGATCTAAACCAATGTTTGAATACGTGTTCTGAAATGAGAGCATGTCTAACGATGAGTTTTGTGTCATCTTCTTTGAGGAACTGTTCATTATTTGACGTTACTCTACAGGAGATACCCGATGGTATAAAAATGAATTGGGGGACAAGTACCATAGCAGAAAAAATATGCTAATTAAAACATGATTATTATAATATAACTATTTTGTTTCTATACTTCGGGTAATAACCTGAAGTTTGGGGTGATATTTGGGGTAGCTTATTGTTACCATTTAAATTGACCATTAATCTTAAGAATTGTGTTGATAACGTCAATACTGTTCATCAAAATACCAAACGCTCTCTATTTACATGTCGTTGTTGACATGTTGTCAAAGTCAACGAATCGTGAGTTGTCTATGCACAAAAGAAGTTTCGTCCAGATGCGACCAAAGTTACATTTACATTACAATTAAAAGGGAAAATAATATATCAAGCAATCCGCCATTTACCGCCATATTTACTACTAGCAGACGCCATAGTTGTTGATGAAATATGGCCACCACCAACATACTATAAATGGTTCATTCCCACGCAGTCACCGCTTGGGTCATAATTAACCCCAAAAAAAAATGAAAAACGGTGGCCTCCCGGGAATTTTTTAAAAATTTGGATTTTGGAAACAATAGGATTAATTTTTTTTATCTTAGCAGACTTAAGCCTGCTTAATCGGGTTATAGCCAATTAAACAAAAATTTAGTCAAATAATTTATGTAACATTTTAACAGAACTACTTTAATTTTAACAAATGATAAACAGAATCAGCAAATTCAAACACAATTACATTATTATTAGTGAATTGTTGTCTGTTCTGAAGCAGGCGGGCTTCGAGGGTCCTGTACTTTCGTTTCTTGGGAGGTTGTTGTTGACCACCGGCATACTGCACCATTCTTATTTCTATTACATTCTGTTCTTCTTTCAAGAAATTAATTATTTCAAATATATTGGGATGTGCTTTTCCGAAAAGATTTTGGACGCGACATTGGCAAAACAGCACATCTTCGAACAAAGTAAGTATTACGATTATTTTTGCAAATCATTGTATGAATCTTGTTTTAAGGTTATCGGTAAGACCAAACGTTTAAACTGTACCACACGTATTAGAAAGAAAAGCAATCCATGGTTTAGCCACGAATGTGTAGAGTCTAGATTTCGTTTTATCAATAATAGAAATGTATATAACAGAGACAAATCAGAAGTCAATAGACAGCTTATGGTTAGTTCTCGAACACAATTCAATAAGATCAAGAAATAAGCTAAAGAAAAATACAAATCCATGTTAGGTAAACAGTTACTTGTACAGGCATCACACAACCCTAAATCATTCTGGACTGATATCAAATTATTCTTAGGCAAAACCCAATACTCAAGACCGTCGTCTTTAAGTATTGATTTATTTTATGATCATTTTTCGAAACCATTTCACGCAGATATAAAAAAAAACACTCTAAAACCTCCAGGCATCACACTTATGTCTACAATGGCTAACCTCTTTAATATCTTTGGAGTTCTCCGCTATTGGGATCTGATGAAAACCCATTTTCATATCCATTGTTGAGAACCAACATGACCCGTTAAGAGCAGATAAAATGTCGGAAATCTTTGGAATAGGATATGCATCCTTATAAGTCCGCGCATTGATTTTCCTATAATCAACACAGAGTATAAGCTTTCCAGATTTTTTCCTGACGAGAACGATCGGGCTACCAAAAGCACCAGTAAGGATTGTATATGTTGTCGAGCGTCTTCAAAATCTTTAGCAGGAAATGGACGGGGTCTCTCTTTGATCACGGAGCCAGTAGATAACTGAATTTCGTGTTCAATAGCATCTGTTAAACCGAGATCAAATTCATCAGAACTGAAAACATCTGAGAATTCATTTAGTTTGTTGTTAATCCTTTCTCTATCTTCAGGTGGAAGAGGGGATTCTCCAAAGTCAAACTGTATCAATTCCTTTTGTTCTTGAGGAACTGTATTATAAGAGTTCGAATGCTCTATAGGTGCACTAAGCTGCTGCAGGAAACTAATAGTATCTTGCTTAAGGTTAGGAAGTGGTGCTTCAAAGTCAATAGTACACACCATAGCATATATTTTCCGAGGATTAATGTAAATTGGTTTAAGAGTCTCATTCTTAACAAAAACTTGAACACGAGGAAATGATTTTGATGTATAAATCAAGGAGTTAATCACTTTAAGTCCAGAAGGTAAGCTTTTGCTTTCATTCTCTTGAACAAGCAATGTGTCATTCATGAAAGGGAAATAACTCCTGGTTTGGCAATTTCCTTTAAGTTCTGTCACGCTGTTAGGCAGTAGTTTAATTGTTCTTCCAGTAAGTTTTATGTTTCCAATAAAACCATCAGAGTTTTGTATGGATTGTCTGAAAGCATATGCTATCTCCAATCGAGTTTTAGGAATTTTGATACATGCCTTATGTAAAGCACGGAATGTGTTTGTACCCACTATGAGTGGAGTGTTATGGGTATAATTGTTGTCTGGGCACACAAGAGCGAGAGCTTCAACTTCCTGGTTACACTCCACGATTTCTGAAGGTAAGGAAATATTAATTTTTACAAAACCAGCAAATGAAACGTCTTGTCCACCAGCACCTTCAACTCTAAATAGTTTATCAGTTATAGGCTCAATTGGAATATGCGGTAAGTGTTTATCATAAAAGGACTTGCAAATTGTTGTGACTTGTGAGCCACTATCCAACAAAACAGGGCAATCAACCCCATTTACTTTTGCCCAGGCCTCACGGGCTGGCCCAACCAATCCTTTAATTTGAGGAGATTCATTGGGAGCACCTTCAAAATAAGCCAGAGTTTCACCCGCTTTCAAAGATTTTGTAATCTTTGAACTATTTTGTATAAATAATCCAACCCCCTTTCCATCAAACACAATATCTTTAATAATAATTCCAGGGGGCAATGTTGAACTGGCATGAATTGATATGTTTTGGTACATAACAGTCTCATTAGGGTCATTACCACTGACCCTGCCATGCAGTTCCATTATTGATTCACCGGGAATTGTGATCGCATTATGAAGTCTTATGGGGTTGTCAAAACATTGTAGGGAACTCTTTTAGGCTGGGGCCTCATTCTGTCCCCTTAATGAGGCCCTTCCCCGTTTAACATCTTGAAGACTAGTTCAGGGTTGGCATCTTTCCTACAATTTGGTTTGATAAGTCCTTTTTCACCGCCGTGAATACAAAATCTCTGTTTTTGTTGCTTTATTCTTCCAGAAGGCTTGTCCAGTTGTGCCTGCATCTTTTGAAGTTGAGCACACAAAGATTGCATAGTAGTTTGTTTTTCCTTTTCAACAGTCTGTGATTGAGATTGTGGACGACTGTTTTTTTTTTTTTTTTTTAAACAATATTTTATTTATTAATCAAAAGTAAATGATACATTAATGGAATATAATATATACGATACAGAAAGAAGCTAACGCTTAATTAAATCTGCTTCGCGGGATATGAGGTATAAAACACATTTTTTAAGAAGTAAGACCTGAACTAAGTAACAGTATAATACAGTAAGACGTTGTGGGGTGAGAGTGAGGGAGTGAGAGAACAGAGATAAAGAGGAGAAAGAAGATAGGTACCAATGGATAAACTGAAATGCTTTCGGTAATATGTATTTATGTAGACTGTGGACGACTGTTCTTAGGATTACTTTTATATGTTTCTTCCACTTTTCTCATTTCTCTTAAAAGTTCATGTATGGTCGGTGGCCCCTCATTATATTTGACCATGAGGAGTTGCTTTGTTGTTGCATCATTGCATGTTGCTATGAAATGAGCTAATAAAGTTTAATCAATTTGGTCTGCTTGTAAACCACCACGAAGTTTAAAGGGATTGTAAAGAGGTTTTCTAGCCTTTTTATGTGGACGAAGGACACTTCCAACATCTATTTCGTACATACAAAATATTCATTGGGTGCCCGTGGTTCCTGTTATTCCAGAAAGAAAAACAGGAAGTGACGTCACAATCTTGGAAAAAAATCGGACTGGATGATCAGGTACAGGGCATTATAAATACATGTTGTCACAGCGCTATGACTTATATGATATCGCTGTAACAAAATTTATCTAATAACGTCATATCGTTGTAACAACATGTATTTATAATGCGTTTATCATTTGTTTGTCTGCTTTGTTCTCTTAAACAATATAACTATATGCGAATTTTTTCACCAGAATCTGGTTCCTGTTGATGGCTGAACCCCAATGTCAATATTTAACAACACATCAGTTCCAAAATAATGCTTCAGTGTCTTTGGCTTAATGGAATTTTGTTCATAGAAATTTCCAGTCTTCACCAGATTTTGAATCAAGACCATTGTCAATGTGTTAAAATAAAACACTGTTTATTATCATATAAAGTTATCATCAACAACATTATTACTTCTTAACTGTTACAATTATCGTAAAAATCGTTATAAACGAGGTCCCTATAGGTCCTACTGCACTTGCACGGTACTAACCGATAAATGTTATTTCGATCCATGAGACCCTTGACAACCCCTGCGATCCTTTCAGGTAGTGTCATTAGGACGCTTTACGTTGATGCATGGGAAGTCTTCAAATGGCGTGGACAACCTGGGTGCCAGTATACTAAGGTGGATGTAATCAGTAACTTTTCGATTACCGTATATTATTTCTATTTCCTCTCGGAATAAATGCACTAATCACTATTACCTTATTCACTTTGACATAGAATAAACAATGGCGTTCGCAGAATTTTTTTAAGGAGTCAGGCCCAGGGTCGAAGAAAATTTAGTTTTGTACTTTTTTTTGATTTTCATATTTTTATCTTTTTTTTCAGGGGAAGGGGGATAACAGTAGGACACAAACACTTCAGCTAATATCGATAGCCGCCATCTCGTAATGTATCGACGAAATCTGATTAGATGTGCGGGTTCTTTCCCACGAAGTCACCGCTTAGGTCAAAACGAACCATGTAGAAACGAAAAACGGTGACTTCCCGGGAATTTGTTCAAAAATTGGATTTTGGAAAAAAATAGGATTATTGTTTGTTATCTTAGCAGACGAAAGCCTTCTTAATCGGTTTAAACCCAATTAAACAAAAATGTCTTCAAATAATTTGTTTAACATTATAAAAACGGTTTGTTCCCACTTTCCCGGCAGATTATCGGGATTAAATTTGTCTAATCCGGAATAGCTGGGTTATAGGGATTAATCGGATTAAGGAAGATAAAATTCCACTAACGAGCTGATATCAAAAACTTAAAGTGAATATTAGTTCACATGTCAAAATGATGAATGAACTTACAGAAAGTGAGTGAACACTATTTGCAAAGCATGTATATAAGGACAAACATATTAAACCAGGAAAATTATGTCCTTTGCATCATGGCTAATGTACAAGTGATCGTGCAATTTGTTTCAAATAGACGTGGTGATCAGTGCAAACAACCAAAATGTGAACCTATTCGTGAGGAGAGCTTCTGCACTACCTCTGCTTAGACCTGAACATATTGAAGACTACTGGTTCAATGCCTTTGAAGCTGTTAACATTGAAGAACCTTCGGTTTGCAAAGTTTGCTGACTATGTTACCTGAGAAGTGGGTTGAGGTAGAAGAAATACGTATGTGGAACCAACAATCCTAACATCTTCAGATTCATCACCCTGATAAATTCTGAGCAAGCAATAACAGAGGTTACCATCAGTCAACTCCAGTCTGGTGGTAAGAAACGCCTCAAGAAGTAACAATATCGCCAATTGGAACATGAACTTGATCGCCTGAAAGTCTGTCTACAGAACAATAGCAAGACCATGATGGAGTATGGAGAATGATGTCGTCTTACATCTTGTTGATTTGTAATGTTCTGTGTCTGTGTATACCATTGTTTAATTGTATATAAAATTTAAAATAAAATAAATAAAAATATCAGCTCATTAGTAGAATTTTATCTGCCTTAATCCGTTTAATCCCTATAACCCAGCTAATCCGGATTAGACAAAATTAATCCCGATAATCTGCCGGGAAAGTGGGAACACCCCATAAAAACATATAACAAACTATATTTTAATTCTAACAAATGTGAAAAGTAATCAGAAAATACTAGAACATTTGATTTAAAAATATTTGATTGATATCAAATGGATTTGGATACAAATTTCGAGAACTTATTAAAAGAAATTCTATCCTTAAAGAAATAGCCTACATACAAATTATTACAAATGGGGCAGACAATATATATATTATGAAAACAAAAATGTAAAAGGTGCACAAAACAACAAAAACACGAAGTACAATGTAGAGAATGGTCGAGAAAAGAAGTAAGAAAAAGACATTATTAAAGATAAGATAATACCTTATCACAAAGGAAAACCACGAACAAGTTTTGAATTTTTAATGAATTTTCGAACGAGTAAAATTAATTCCAAAATCAGGATATCAGATAAATTAGTAATTCGTCTCATTGCTTAAACCTTGACTTAGATGCAGTCCTTAGGGTGATCCTAATTTATCTGATATCCTCAATTTGGAATCAATCTAAAAAACTTATCAACAATTCGAAACGTTTTTGAACACGTTTGTGGTTTTCCTGGGTGATTAAGTATTATCTTATCTTTTAAATAATGTTAATTTCTTACTTCTATTCTCGACCATTATCTACATTGCACTTGTGTTTTTGTTGTTCTGTGCACCTTTAACATTTTTTTTTTTCATAATATATAATTTTTTTTCCCATCTGTTATATATTTCTTTATGGATAGGAATTTTTTTTATTAAGTTCTCGAAATTTGTATCCAAATCCATTTGATATCAATCAAATATGTTTAAATCAAATGTTCTAGTATTTGCTGATGCCGTTTTACATTTGTTAGAATTAAAGTATAGTTTGTTTTATGTTTTTAAATGTTAAATAAATTGTTTGAAGAAATGTTTGTTTAATTGGCTATAACCCGATTAAGTAGGTTTTAGTCTGCTAAATAACACAAAATATTCCTATTGTTTTCAAAATCCAATTTTTGAACAAATTCCAGGGAAGTCCCCGTTTTTCGTTCCTACATGGTTAGTTTTGACCAAGGCGGTGACTTCGTGAGAATGAACCCGTACATCTAATCAGATTTCGTCGATAGAATAAAGAACAACACATCTTGTATTCAAGATTTTTTTTCAAGATGGCGGCTGATTACAGGTGTGTTTATTTGATGTGAAGTAAAATATAAAATTACCAGGGCCAGGAGTTGAATTTTTATGACTATTATGTGAATATCAGTGTGGTGTTATATAAACGTTCGATATGAGGTAAAACTTTTGAGGATATTTTCTAAATTAGCCGTACAAAGACTTAAATTCTCATTATATGAAATCACGTCTCATTTTTTTTTTTTCACCTGCGTGTTGACCTATTTTTTTCGTGCTGTCCAGATCTACAAATTCTACCTGCGTTCTTCAGACTTTAAGTGTTATCGTCTAAATGGCAAGTCTCGTTGACAATATAAAACGTCGCCTTTATTCAGATTCCAGTTTTCAAGATCGTAAAAGAGTCTGTGAGGATATTGACTCCCTTACGAGCGATTTGGACAAAATGTCTTCCCCTCCAAGTGAGCACCCTATAATCGGCAGGTTGGATGATGACGCCGTTTTGTGTCAATTAGCAAACAAGGTAGCAAATTTGATTCTCCCTCAACTAAAGACTGAAATTACAGAATCTAATAATAAAATTATACGATATCTAGGTGCAAAAATAACCGGACTTCAGAACGAACTGAAGGAAAAAGACATTATTATCAATGAAATATTAGACAAGCTTGACGAAAGTGAGCAATACAGTAGGCGAGAGGCGGTGCGAATCAGTGGAATCGTCGAGGAAATTGGTGAATCAACCGACGATCTAGTTGTCACTGTTGGAAAAATGATGGGGATTGACATAAGTGTAAGTGATATCAACCGAAGCCATAGGGTTGGTAATCCCAACGACTACAAACTAAAAAATAAAATCAGACCAATTATTGTTCGTTTCAAGGGCTACTCCCATAAACGCGAATTCATGAAAAAACGCAAAAATCTGAAAAACTGCAAAACCTCCAATGAAACCCCAGCTTGCCTTAAGTCACACCCAATATACATAAATGATGATCTAACTAAAAAACGAGATGAATTAGATTCTAAAGTAAGAAAGTTGTTCAAAGAACGTAAACTCGAAGGAAACTGGTCAATGGATGGCATAATTTTCGCTAAACTTAAATCTGGTAAAGTTCACCTTATCAAAACAGAAAATGACTTTCAAAACCTCCTTAAGGCTCTGAGCTTGGTGATAAAAATAAGAGGACTGTATCCAACTGTTAAAGTGCCCCTCTCAAATGAAAATATGGATGCTATTGAAGAAATGGAATAATAGTACAGACTTTTACTAATATCAGTGCTGATTTCTAAACTCTGATCCAAAGAAATGGAAATATATTAATACCTACCTTCTAGACCTTCTAGATATTTCAAATAACTTATTTCAATGTTTGTTGAATTGAAATGTATTAGTCCAGTGTTAAATTGTTGACAGGTTTTTAACAACTGGAACTAAATTAACACTTATACTTCAAACAACTTATTTCAATGTTTGTTGAATTGAAATGTATTAGTCCAGTGTTAAATTGTTGATAGGTTTTTAACAACTGGAACTTAATTAATACTTACCTTCTAGATATTTCAAATAACTTATTTCAATGTTTGTTGAATTGAAATGTATTAGTCCAGTGTTAAATTGTTGATAGGTTTTTAACAACTGGAACTAAATTAATACTTACCTTCTAGACCTTCTAGATATTTCAAATAACTTACTTCAATGTTTGTTGAATTGAAATGTATTAGTCCAGTGTTAAATTGTTGATAGGTTTTAACAACTGGAACTAAATTAATACTTACCTTCTAGATATTTCCAATAACTTATTTCAATGTTTGTTGAATTGAAATGTATTAGTCCAGTACTAAACTGTTGATAGGTTTTTTAACAACTGGAACTAAATTAATACTTACCTTCTAGATATTTCAAATAACTTATTTCAATGTTTGTTGAATTGAAATGTATTAGTCCAGTGTTAAATTGTTGATAGGTTTTATTACTGGAACTAAATTAATACTTACCTTCTAGATATTTCAAATAACTTATTTTAATATTTGTTGAATTGAAATGTATTAGTCCAGTGTTAAATTGTTGATAGGTTTTTTAACAACTGGAACTAAATTAATACTTACCTTCTAGACATTTCAAATAACTTATTTCAATGTTTGTTGAATTGAAATGTATTAGTCCAGTGTTAAATTGTTGATAGGTTTTTTAACAACTGGAACTAAATTAATACCTACCTTCTAAACCTTCTAGATATTTCAAATAACTTATTTCAATGTTTGTTGAATTGAAATGTATTAGTCCAGTGTTAAATTGTTGATAGGTTTTTTAACAACTGGAACTAAATTAATACATACCTACCAGGCAGGTAATTTGTAACAATTGTATTTAGTATAGGATGATGTAGGAACCAGTTTTGTAATAGCTCACGACTTTTGTAATACTTACTAGTACTTACGTACTAGCTAAAGCCATGCGGGCCGGTGTGCACGGGGCCGGTTTGTGAAAAATGACAAAAAAAAATATTTATATTTTGAAAAAAAAAAAAAATTGGTCTTATAGTGGCCGAAATCCGCTGGAGGCGATTTTTTTTACTATAAAACATACATGGTCCACGTCAAAAACCATTAAATTAGTACAATTTATACTTATTCTATGTTTTAAGCCAAAAAAAAGGGTTAACAAATTTTTCGCCTCGCTTCGCTCGGCCAAAATTTGGATATAGGCCCCCCTTTTTGGAAAAACGTGGATCCGCCCCTGTTAAGACCCGTATGCTCGTGGTCGTGTTTGCCCGACACACTTAAGTGGGCCGGTCAAGAGAAAAAAAAAAACATGGCCGCGTCACGGCCACAGTCCGCCCCTGCAACTATTGAAGTGAAGCTTCCCCACTTTTGTAACAGCCAGGTTTGTTATAAAATTGGGTTACCAATAGAATTTTATTACGAAAGTGGTCAGGCTTCATGTCAGCCTTGAAATTATTTTTAAGAACACCTCATTTAGACACGGTACTTTAGGCGCATTTCTTTTATGCCCACGGTCAGATAGGCACATGCCATTTAGACACAGCATCTCCTTTCCGACACGAACAATTTAGTTAGCGATAGCAAATCAGAGATACTAAACAGTGGCGGCTCGAGGGGCAACTGCCCAAAATTGCGTAACATGGCACCCAAAAGTGTGCCGCGCGGCGTGGAGGGGTAAGGCGGTTTGGTGGCGTGGCGACAGTTAGCCATGAAACAAATGTATCCGATGCAAGGAATTCAACCTTAAATTTCAAAATTTTCTTAGAGCATAATGCCTCCAATCTGCTTGCAGTTTGTAAAGACCTCAGATGCAAGGAAATCAGCTGTTATTTTCAAAATTGTCTTGGGTTATCTCAAAATAAATCCTACTCAAGCGTTGTCAACGAGATCAGGAAAGGTCTCAGATGCAAGGAATTTAATTCTATTTTTCAAAATCTTCATACAGTTCAATCTGTCCAACCTGCTGTTCGGAAAGGTCTGATTGCAAGGAAATCAAATCTTATTTCAATATTTTCTTGTGATACAATTTCCCAAACGAGGTGTGCGTTCTCAACGAGAATTCTGTTCGGAAAGGCATCCAAACTCTCTTCAAATGGGAGGTTGTTCTCTGAGAGAAAACTGTTCGGAAAGGCATCATATGCAAGGAAATCAACTCTAATTTTCAATATTTTCTTGTGATACCCAACCCCTATTCACGAGGTGTGCGTTCTCAACGAAAATTCTGTTCGGAAAGGCTTCCGATGCAAGGAACTCTGACCTAATTTTCAAAATTTTCTTGGAGTAGGCCTACGATGTCTCTAAACCCTATTCAATTGGAGGTCGTACTCTAAGGGAATTAATTCTGTTCGGAAAAGCATCAGATGCAAGGGAATCAACCCTAATTTTCAAAACCTCTTAAAAAAAGGAGGGTGGGGGTCGTTTTCAAAATTTTTCTTAAGTCCACCGAATCTTATTTCCCAACGCAGGGGTTCCTCAAGGGTCAGTTTTGGGCCCTTTATTGTTCATTATTTATATAAACGATATTCACGAAGGTCTAAAAATGTCAACGAGGCTATTTGCAGATAACACGGATCTAATAACAACATCAAAAAGTTTTTAGAGGTTGAACAAATTGCGAATCATGACCTTAAATTAATCCAGGATTGGTCTTCTAAATGGCTTGTTACCTTTAATCCTGACAAAACATCATTAATGATCTTCAGTAACACATCTGTATCCTACCCAATTAACATAAACTTTAATGATAAACATTTGACAAGTTCCTAAAACCATAAACACTTAGGTATTATTTTAGAATCGAATTTAAAATGGAATTTGCATATTGATCATATGATAAAGCAAGCTGCATTCAAACTAAATCATTTACGGAAAGCTAAATATTGTTTGTCACAAACATCTTTAAATAAATTATACACCTGTTTTATTAGAATATGCTTGCGAAGTATGGGATTTCTGTACGGAGTCTAATTCTAATAAACTGGAACTTCTTCAATTGAAAGCCGCTCGTATTGTATCTGGCTCAACAATATAAACCCCAAGGCATGCCTTATATCAAGAAACGGGATGGCTTCCTCTTGCAGATCGACGTAAAACTAGACGATTATGTCTACTCTATAAGGATTCCTTTCCATCCTTCCTTTGTGACATAATTCCTTCCAACTCACAACCTTATGCACTAAGACGCAATCAAAATATTTCAATACCAATTTCCCGTCTGACAAATAAACAACGTTCGTTTTTTTCCCAAGACAATAACCGAATATAGAAACCTTTCACCCATTCAATTAAACGCTTTTAATATTTCAAGTTCCAAAAAAATTAATCGTAGTCAGGTCTAAATTACCAAAATTCAGAGACGTGGAAGCACGTAAGCTTTCTATTCTTCATACTAGATAACGATACTCTTCAAGTGGTTTAAATAATGACCTTTTTCCGATGCAATATTGTTGCTAATCCCATGTGTAGCTGTACACGATCTGTTGAAGATGTTTATAACTATTTCTATAATTGTAGAAAATATCTAATTCAACGAACTGTACTATTCACGAAATTATATTTTTTAAACCACATTCCCTATGACACACTTTTACGAATCCTTCTGCATTAGTAGGAGATCAACCTATAGGTCCCGTGACCAAAGTCTGGGAACAAAGGTTTGAAAGTGTTTTTGTGTTCCCTGATGAATACCGAACAATTTTGACTTGGGCTGCCCCCTTGAAAATGTCAGGCATTTCCGGTAGGGGTCAACAAAGGTCAAATAGGGATCAAAATTCAAATATAGTCTTAAGGTGTCGATGTGCATATCAAATTACTCGTAAAGTCATGAGGATTCAGAAAATATATAGTTTGTTATACCTCCGACCTTAAATAAGGGCGCTACGGTCAAAAACGGTCAACGAACTTTTGACAGAGGTCAAATTTTAACATTGTCCGATTTGAATGATTTTAGTGTCTAATTATATGTTTTCTGACATGACAAATTCAACTATCTCACTCTTGGATGGTTCTGGGTAAATTTTACACTTATACAGACTCTTCTCGGATGGTTATCAGTAAACTGTAAGCCTACACTAATACAAACCGGCCCGGATGATCCTGGGTAAACTGTACACTAATACAAACCGGCCCGGATGATCCTTGGTGAACTGTACACTATTACAAACCCGTTCTCGGATGATTTTTGGTAAACTGTACACTAATACAAACCCGTTCTTGGATGGTTCTTGGTAAACTGTATACTAATACAAACCCGTTCTTGCATGGTATAATGAAAACCCACTTAATGAACGAACCCGCTCTCAGCTGGATAGTTCTCAGTTAACAGTGTATTATTAAAACCCAAAACCTACTCGGGTGGTTCTTTAATGGTATCTTCTTTATTAATTAAAAAAAAACCCTCACTTGGATAGTTTGAAGTCAACTATGTATTACTACAAACCCATTCTTGGATGGTTCACAGTAAATTGTATATTGATGAATCAAAACACACTTTTGGACAGTTCTGGACGAACTTACAAACTTCACTGCTTGGGTTGGGGTTGGTTGCAAGGGGGGTTATCTTTCTTAAAATTTTCTTAGGGTGCAACTCGTCAAAATCACTTTCTGTTGAAAAAATACTGATATGCAAAGAAATTAAATTTTATTTTTTTGCTGTATAATTCCCCAAACCCTATTTAAGAGGTGGATGTTCTCAACTAAAAGGCATCATATACTACGAAATCTTCTTGGTATGCAACGTCTTTCTTCATGGGTGGTCGTTCTCAACAAGAAAGAAGGGGGGTGGTGGTTTTTAAATGAATTCTATCGGAAAGGCATAACGAGCATAAATTTTCCAAATTTTCTTGGGGTACAGTGATTCCAAACACTCTTCAAGGAGTTGTCGTTTTCAAAGAAAAAAAATATTCGGAAAAGCCTGAGATGCAAGAAAACAAGCCTAAATTTTCACAATTGTCTTTGGGTATACAGTGCCTCCAAACACTCTTCAAGCAGTTGGTGTTTTAAATGAGAATTTTGTTCGGAAAAGTATCAGATGCAAGGAATCAACCTTGATTTTCAAAATTTTCTTAGTGGGAGAATCTCTGATATCTTTCTTCAGTGGCAAGCATTTGATGTTCATTGCCATATTCTTTAAAGGGTTGGGGGTCTGTAAAAGGAAAATAATCAAAGAGAGTTGGTTGTATTGGTGTACAGTTTATATTAGTGTAGGCCTACAGTTTACCAATAACCATCCGAGAACGGGTCTGTATAAGTGTACAGTTTACCCGGAACCATCCAAGAGTGAGATAGTTGAATTTGTCATGTCAGAAAACATATAATTAGACACTAAAATCATTCAAATCGGACAATGTTAAAATTTGACCTCTGTCAAAAGTTCGTTGACCTTGGGACGTTTTTGACCGTAGCGACCTTATTTAAGATCGGAGGTATAACAAACTATATATTTTCTGAATCCTCATGACTTTACGAGTAATTTGATATGCATATCGACAGGCAAATTGATTTAGTGCCATCTTCTATTAGGCACAAATTCATTGAGAGAAAGCAAGGAATAGGTTGGTATCACTTTGACATATTCAAATTGCATGAAGTAATTGATTTTCCAAATGAGAGGATGCTACCTTTAGAGTGTTTTGGTGTCTTGTCGGCACTCGCTTCAATCCTATGGCAGTTCCTCTGTTAAATTTAGCTGCTCTTCGACACCTCTCACGAATATAGCCGTCTGTGCCGTATCCTTACGATCAGTACTCTAATCGGTGGCAAGGCTCCAACTGGTGAAATTTCGTATTTTGTCTTTCAAGGTTATACAAAGAACCTTTATTCATTCTCAATTTTTCTCTTCTTTTTGGAAATTCCTGCAGTTGCCATCCTTCAATAAAATTCCAATCTCGACATGTATAACGTGAATTCAAGAATCAAATCGTTATGTGTATATACGTAAGATATAATGCTGCCATCTAATAGGCCTAGTGGCCTAGATAAGACCTCGGTTAGACGATTTGATTGGCTTGACGTCATACTTTGATAAGACAGCGAATATAACGGGTTTCGATTTCATCTCGCGGCTGCAAGTTGCACAGGCCTGATTTAGAGCAAATATCTTGAAATAATTTATCTAACATAGAGAATCAAACAAAAAAATCATTAACATCATTATAAGGAAAGTGTTCTTTGAATTAAATCAAGAGTCTTGTATTTTCTTTTCTTGGTTATTGAATATTAAACCATCCTTATTTCCGATTTTGTGATATTGATTTTCATTCAGAAATGAATAATTTCAAATATGTTGGTTGGACTTTCCCTTGTTAATTGTTCAGAAAGCTTCGGGTTTATAAAGGTTCAATATTGGGCTTTCCAATTAGTTTCTCTATACGACTTTATCAACATTGTCAATTGTTGATAGTTATGAGAGCTTCAGATACATAATGATATATTAATCCATAGTTCTTGTGAAGTATTTCTGTGAGAAATTTGATAAATCAGATTATTAACGTCGAAGACATAAATTTGAGACGTTTTCATTAAAACACCCAATATAGTAATATGTACTTAACTAAATTTATATTTTAGAATGTGATTACAAGTATACAAATAAAACGGGTGTGTATGATGTTCCAATTGATGTTAAAAGAGTATCTGGACAGGCGGAATGTGATAAATGGTGCAATACCAATACCCGATGTAGCGCTACAAATCTATTTTTCAATACTTGTTATCTGTTTGCAACACCATTCATATTCGTGTCTTATGACGATAAAGATCTAAACCAATGTTTGAATACGTGTTCTGAAATGAGAGCATGTCTAACGATGAGTTTTGTGTCATCTTCTTTGAGGAACTGTTCATTATTTGACGTTACTCTACAGGAGATACCCGATGGTATAAAAATGAATTGGGGGACAAGTACCATAGCAGAAAAAATATGCTAATTAAAACATGATTATTATAATATAACTATTTTGTTTCTATACTTCGGGTAATAACCTGAAGTTTGGGGTGATATTTGGGGTAGCTTATTGTTACCATTTAAATTGACCATTAATCTTAAGAATTGTGTTGATAACGTCAATACTGTTCATCAAAATACCAAACGCTCTCTATTTACATGTCGTTGTTGACATGTTGTCAAAGTCAACGAATCGTGAGTTGTCTATGCACAAAAGAAGTTTCGTCCAGATGCGACCAAAGTTACATTTACATTACAATTAAAAGGGAAAATAATATATCAAGCAATCCGCCATTTACCGCCATATTTACTACTAGCAGACGCCATAGTTGTTGATGAAATATGGCCACCACCAACATACTATAAATGGTTCATTCCCACGCAGTCACCGCTTGGGTCATAATTAACCCCAAAAAAAATGAAAAACGGTGGCCTCCCGGGAATTTTTTAAAAATTTGGATTTTGGAAACAATAGGATTAATTTTTTTTATCTTAGCAGACTTAAGCCTGCTTAATCGGGTTATAGCCAATTAAACAAAAATTTAGTCAAATAATTTATGTAACATTTTAACAGAACTACTTTAATTTTAACAAATGATAAACAGAATCAGCAAATTCAAACACAATTACATTATTATTAGTGAATTGTTGTCTGTTCTGAAGCAGGCGGGCTTCGAGGGTCCTGTACTTTCGTTTCTTGGGAGGTTGTTGTTGACCACCGGCATACTGCACCATTCTTATTTCTATTACATTCTGTTCTTCTTTCAAGAAATTAATTATTTCAAATATATTGGGATGTGCTTTTCCGAAAAGATTTTGGACGCGACATTGGCAAAACAGCACATCTTCGAACAAAGTAAGTATTACGATTATTTTTGCAAATCATTGTATGAATCTTGTTTTAAGGTTATCGGTAAGACCAAACGTTTAAACTGTACCACACGTATTAGAAAGAAAAGCAATCCATGGTTTAGCCACGAATGTGTAGAGTCTAGATTTCGTTTTATCAATAATAGAAATGTATATAACAGAGACAAATCAGAAGTCAATAGACAGCTTATGGTTAGTTCTCGAACACAATTCAATAAGATCAAGAAATAAGCTAAAGAAAAATACAAATCCATGTTAGGTAAACAGTTACTTGTACAGGCATCACACAACCCTAAATCATTCTGGACTGATATCAAATTATTCTTAGGCAAAACCCAATACTCAAGACCGTCGTCTTTAAGTATTGATTTATTTTATGATCATTTTTCGAAACCATTTCACGCAGATATAAAAAAAAACACTCTAAAACCTCCAGGCATCACACTTATGTCTACAATGGCTAACCTCTTTAATATCTTTGGAGTTCTCCGCTATTGGGATCTGATGAAAACCCATTTTCATATCCATTGTTGAGAACCAACATGACCCGTTAAGAGCAGATAAAATGTCGGAAATCTTTGGAATAGGATATGCATCCTTATAAGTCCGCGCATTGATTTTCCTATAATCAACACAGAGTATAAGCTTTCCAGATTTTTTCCTGACGAGAACGATCGGGCTACCAAAAGCACCAGTAAGGATTGTATATGTTGTCGAGCGTCTTCAAAATCTTTAGCAGGAAATGGACGGGGTCTCTCTTTGATCACGGAGCCAGTAGATAACTGAATTTCGTGTTCAATAGCATCTGTTAAACCGAGATCAAATTCATCAGAACTGAAAACATCTGAGAATTCATTTAGTTTGTTGTTAATCCTTTCTCTATCTTCAGGTGGAAGAGGGGATTCTCCAAAGTCAAACTGTATCAATTCCTTTTGTTCTTGAGGAACTGTATTATAAGAGTTCGAATGCTCTATAGGTGCACTAAGCTGCTGCAGGAAACTAATAGTATCTTGCTTAAGGTTAGGAAGTGGTGCTTCAAAGTCAATAGTACACACCATAGCATATATTTTCCGAGGATTAATGTAAATTGGTTTAAGAGTCTCATTCTTAACAAAAACTTGAACACGAGGAAATGATTTTGATGTATAAATCAAGGAGTTAATCACTTTAAGTCCAGAAGGTAAGCTTTTGCTTTCATTCTCTTGAACAAGCAATGTGTCATTCATGAAAGGGAAATAACTCCTGGTTTGGCAATTTCCTTTAAGTTCTGTCACGCTGTTAGGCAGTAGTTTAATTGTTCTTCCAGTAAGTTTTATGTTTCCAATAAAACCATCAGAGTTTTGTATGGATTGTCTGAAAGCATATGCTATCTCCAATCGAGTTTTAGGAATTTTGATACATGCCTTATGTAAAGCACGGAATGTGTTTGTACCCACTATGAGTGGAGTGTTATGGGTATAATTGTTGTCTGGGCACACAAGAGCGAGAGCTTCAACTTCCTGGTTACACTCCACGATTTCTGAAGGTAAGGAAATATTAATTTTTACAAAACCAGCAAATGAAACGTCTTGTCCACCAGCACCTTCAACTCTAAATAGTTTATCAGTTATAGGCTCAATTGGAATATGCGGTAAGTGTTTATCATAAAAGGACTTGCAAATTGTTGTGACTTGTGAGCCACTATCCAACAAAACAGGGCAATCAACCCCATTTACTTTTGCCCAGGCCTCACGGGCTGGCCCAACCAATCCTTTAATTTGAGGAGATTCATTGGGAGCACCTTCAAAATAAGCCAGAGTTTCACCCGCTTTCAAAGATTTTGTAATCTTTGAACTATTTTGTATAAATAATCCAACCCCCTTTCCATCAAACACAATATCTTTAATAATAATTCCAGGGGGCAATGTTGAACTGGCATGAATTGATATGTTTTGGTACATAACAGTCTCATTAGGGTCATTACCACTGACCCTGCCATGCAGTTCCATTATTGATTCACCGGGAATTGTGATCGCATTATGAAGTCTTATGGGGTTGTCAAAACATTGTAGGGAACTCTTTTAGGCTGGGGCCTCATTCTGTCCCCTTAATGAGGCCCTTCCCCGTTTAACATCTTGAAGACTAGTTCAGGGTTGGCATCTTTCCTACAATTTGGTTTGATAAGTCCTTTTTCACCGCCGTGAATACAAAATCTCTGTTTTTGTTGCTTTATTCTTCCAGAAGGCTTGTCCAGTTGTGCCTGCATCTTTTGAAGTTGAGCACACAAAGATTGCATAGTAGTTTGTTTTTCCTTTTCAACAGTCTGTGATTGAGATTGTGGACGACTGTTTTTTTTTTTTTTTTTTAAACAATATTTTATTTATTAATCAAAAGTAAATGATACATTAATGGAATATAATATATACGATACAGAAAGAAGCTAACGCTTAATTAAATCTGCTTCGCGGGATATGAGGTATAAAACACATTTTTTAAGAAGTAAGACCTGAACTAAGTAACAGTATAATACAGTAAGACGTTGTGGGGTGAGAGTGAGGGAGTGAGAGAACAGAGATAAAGAGGAGAAAGAAGATAGGTACCAATGGATAAACTGAAATGCTTTCGGTAATATGTATTTATGTAGACTGTGGACGACTGTTCTTAGGATTACTTTTATATGTTTCTTCCACTTTTCTCATTTCTCTTAAAAGTTCATGTATGGTCGGTGGCCCCTCATTATATTTGACCATGAGGAGTTGCTTTGTTGTTGCATCATTGCATGTTGCTATGAAATGAGCTAATAAAGTTTAATCAATTTGGTCTGCTTGTAAACCACCACGAAGTTTAAAGGGATTGTAAAGAGGTTTTCTAGCCTTTTTATGTGGACGAAGGACACTTCCAACATCTATTTCGTACATACAAAATATTCATTGGGTGCCCGTGGTTCCTGTTATTCCAGAAAGAAAAACAGGAAGTGACGTCACAATCTTGGAAAAAAATCGGACTGGATGATCAGGTACAGGGCATTATAAATACATGTTGTCACAGCGCTATGACTTATATGATATCGCTGTAACAAAATTTATCTAATAACGTCATATCGTTGTAACAACATGTATTTATAATGCGTTTATCATTTGTTTGTCTGCTTTGTTCTCTTAAACAATATAACTATATGCGAATTTTTTCACCAGAATCTGGTTCCTGTTGATGGCTGAACCCCAATGTCAATATTTAACAACACATCAGTTCCAAAATAATGCTTCAGTGTCTTTGGCTTAATGGAATTTTGTTCATAGAAATTTCCAGTCTTCACCAGATTTTGAATCAAGACCATTGTCAATGTGTTAAAATAAAACACTGTTTATTATCATATAAAGTTATCATCAACAACATTATTACTTCTTAACTGTTACAATTATCGTAAAAATCGTTATAAACGAGGTCCCTATAGGTCCTACTGCACTTGCACGGTACTAACCGATAAATGTTATTTCGATCCATGAGACCCTTGACAACCCCTGCGATCCTTTCAGGTAGTGTCATTAGGACGCTTTACGTTGATGCATGGGAAGTCTTCAAATGGCGTGGACAACCTGGGTGCCAGTATACTAAGGTGGATGTAATCAGTAACTTTTCGATTACCGTATATTATTTCTATTTCCTCTCGGAATAAATGCACTAATCACTATTACCTTATTCACTTTGACATAGAATAAACAATGGCGTTCGCAGAATTTTTTTAAGGAGTCAGGCCCAGGGTCGAAGAAAATTTAGTTTTGTACTTTTTTTTGATTTTCATATTTTTATCTTTTTTTTCAGGGGAAGGGGGATAACAGTAGGACACAAACACTTCAGCTAATATCGATAGCCGCCATCTCGTAATGTATCGACGAAATCTGATTAGATGTGCGGGTTCTTTCCCACGAAGTCACCGCTTAGGTCAAAACGAACCATGTAGAAACGAAAAACGGTGACTTCCCGGGAATTTGTTCAAAAATTGGATTTTGGAAAAAAATAGGATTATTGTTTGTTATCTTAGCAGACGAAAGCCTTCTTAATCGGTTTAAACCCAATTAAACAAAAATGTCTTCAAATAATTTGTTTAACATTATAAAAACGGTTTGTTCCCACTTTCCCGGCAGATTATCGGGATTAAATTTGTCTAATCCGGAATAGCTGGGTTATAGGGATTAATCGGATTAAGGAAGATAAAATTCCACTAACGAGCTGATATCAAAAACTTAAAGTGAATATTAGTTCACATGTCAAAATGATGAATGAACTTACAGAAAGTGAGTGAACACTATTTGCAAAGCATGTATATAAGGACAAACATATTAAACCAGGAAAATTATGTCCTTTGCATCATGGCTAATGTACAAGTGATCGTGCAATTTGTTTCAAATAGACGTGGTGATCAGTGCAAACAACCAAAATGTGAACCTATTCGTGAGGAGAGCTTCTGCACTACCTCTGCTTAGACCTGAACATATTGAAGACTACTGGTTCAATGCCTTTGAAGCTGTTAACATTGAAGAACCTTCGGTTTGCAAAGTTTGCTGACTATGTTACCTGAGAAGTGGGTTGAGGTAGAAGAAATACGTATGTGGAACCAACAATCCTAACATCTTCAGATTCATCACCCTGATAAATTCTGAGCAAGCAATAACAGAGGTTACCATCAGTCAACTCCAGTCTGGTGGTAAGAAACGCCTCAAGAAGTAACAATATCGCCAATTGGAACATGAACTTGATCGCCTGAAAGTCTGTCTACAGAACAATAGCAAGACCATGATGGAGTATGGAGAATGATGTCGTCTTACATCTTGTTGATTTGTAATGTTCTGTGTCTGTGTATACCATTGTTTAATTGTATATAAAATTTAAAATAAAATAAATAAAAATATCAGCTCATTAGTAGAATTTTATCTGCCTTAATCCGTTTAATCCCTATAACCCAGCTAATCCGGATTAGACAAAATTAATCCCGATAATCTGCCGGGAAAGTGGGAACACCCCATAAAAACATATAACAAACTATATTTTAATTCTAACAAATGTGAAAAGTAATCAGAAAATACTAGAACATTTGATTTAAAAATATTTGATTGATATCAAATGGATTTGGATACAAATTTCGAGAACTTATTAAAAGAAATTCTATCCTTAAAGAAATAGCCTACATACAAATTATTACAAATGGGGCAGACAATATATATATTATGAAAACAAAAATGTAAAAGGTGCACAAAACAACAAAAACACGAAGTACAATGTAGAGAATGGTCGAGAAAAGAAGTAAGAAAAAGACATTATTAAAGATAAGATAATACCTTATCACAAAGGAAAACCACGAACAAGTTTTGAATTTTTAATGAATTTTCGAACGAGTAAAATTAATTCCAAAATCAGGATATCAGATAAATTAGTAATTCGTCTCATTGCTTAAACCTTGACTTAGATGCAGTCCTTAGGGTGATCCTAATTTATCTGATATCCTCAATTTGGAATCAATCTAAAAAACTTATCAACAATTCGAAACGTTTTTGAACACGTTTGTGGTTTTCCTGGGTGATTAAGTATTATCTTATCTTTTAAATAATGTTAATTTCTTACTTCTATTCTCGACCATTATCTACATTGCACTTGTGTTTTTGTTGTTCTGTGCACCTTTAACATTTTTTTTTTTCATAATATATAATTTTTTTTCCCATCTGTTATATATTTCTTTATGGATAGGAATTTTTTTTATTAAGTTCTCGAAATTTGTATCCAAATCCATTTGATATCAATCAAATATGTTTAAATCAAATGTTCTAGTATTTGCTGATGCCGTTTTACATTTGTTAGAATTAAAGTATAGTTTGTTTTATGTTTTTAAATGTTAAATAAATTGTTTGAAGAAATGTTTGTTTAATTGGCTATAACCCGATTAAGTAGGTTTTAGTCTGCTAAATAACACAAAATATTCCTATTGTTTTCAAAATCCAATTTTTGAACAAATTCCAGGGAAGTCCCCGTTTTTCGTTCCTACATGGTTAGTTTTGACCAAGGCGGTGACTTCGTGAGAATGAACCCGTACATCTAATCAGATTTCGTCGATAGAATAAAGAACAACACATCTTGTATTCAAGATTTTTTTTCAAGATGGCGGCTGATTACAGGTGTGTTTATTTGATGTGAAGTAAAATATAAAATTACCAGGGCCAGGAGTTGAATTTTTATGACTATTATGTGAATATCAGTGTGGTGTTATATAAACGTTCGATATGAGGTAAAACTTTTGAGGATATTTTCTAAATTAGCCGTACAAAGACTTAAATTCTCATTATATGAAATCACGTCTCATTTTTTTTTTTTCACCTGCGTGTTGACCTATTTTTTTCGTGCTGTCCAGATCTACAAATTCTACCTGCGTTCTTCAGACTTTAAGTGTTATCGTCTAAATGGCAAGTCTCGTTGACAATATAAAACGTCGCCTTTATTCAGATTCCAGTTTTCAAGATCGTAAAAGAGTCTGTGAGGATATTGACTCCCTTACGAGCGATTTGGACAAAATGTCTTCCCCTCCAAGTGAGCACCCTATAATCGGCAGGTTGGATGATGACGCCGTTTTGTGTCAATTAGCAAACAAGGTAGCAAATTTGATTCTCCCTCAACTAAAGACTGAAATTACAGAATCTAATAATAAAATTATACGATATCTAGGTGCAAAAATAACCGGACTTCAGAACGAACTGAAGGAAAAAGACATTATTATCAATGAAATATTAGACAAGCTTGACGAAAGTGAGCAATACAGTAGGCGAGAGGCGGTGCGAATCAGTGGAATCGTCGAGGAAATTGGTGAATCAACCGACGATCTAGTTGTCACTGTTGGAAAAATGATGGGGATTGACATAAGTGTAAGTGATATCAACCGAAGCCATAGGGTTGGTAATCCCAACGACTACAAACTAAAAAATAAAATCAGACCAATTATTGTTCGTTTCAAGGGCTACTCCCATAAACGCGAATTCATGAAAAAACGCAAAAATCTGAAAAACTGCAAAACCTCCAATGAAACCCCAGCTTGCCTTAAGTCACACCCAATATACATAAATGATGATCTAACTAAAAAACGAGATGAATTAGATTCTAAAGTAAGAAAGTTGTTCAAAGAACGTAAACTCGAAGGAAACTGGTCAATGGATGGCATAATTTTCGCTAAACTTAAATCTGGTAAAGTTCACCTTATCAAAACAGAAAATGACTTTCAAAACCTCCTTAAGGCTCTGAGCTTGGTGATAAAAATAAGTACAGGACTGTATCCAACTGTTAAAGTGCCCCTCTCAAATGAAAATATGGATGCTATTGAAGAAATGGAATAATAGTACAGACTTTTACTAATATCAGTGCTGATTTCTAAACTCTGATCCAAAGAAATGGAAATATATTAATACCTACCTTCTAGACCTTCTAGATATTTCAAATAACTTATTTCAATGTTTGTTGAATTGAAATGTATTAGTCCAGTGTTAAATTGTTGACAGGTTTTTAACAACTGGAACTAAATTAACACTTATACTTCAAACAACTTATTTCAATGTTTGTTGAATTGAAATGTATTAGTCCAGTGTTAAATTGTTGATAGGTTTTTAACAACTGGAACTTAATTAATACTTACCTTCTAGATATTTCAAATAACTTATTTCAATGTTTGTTGAATTGAAATGTATTAGTCCAGTGTTAAATTGTTGATAGGTTTTTAACAACTGGAACTAAATTAATACTTACCTTCTAGACCTTCTAGATATTTCAAATAACTTACTTCAATGTTTGTTGAATTGAAATGTATTAGTCCAGTGTTAAATTGTTGATAGGTTTTAACAACTGGAACTAAATTAATACTTACCTTCTAGATATTTCCAATAACTTATTTCAATGTTTGTTGAATTGAAATGTATTAGTCCAGTACTAAACTGTTGATAGGTTTTTTAACAACTGGAACTAAATTAATACTTACCTTCTAGATATTTCAAATAACTTATTTTAATGTTTGTTGAATTGAAATGTATTAGTCCAGTGTAAAATTGTTGATAGGTTTTATTACTGGAACTAAATTAATACTTACCTTCTAGATATTTCAAATAACTTATTTCAATGTTTGTTGAATTGAAATGTATTAGTCCAGTGTTAAATTGTTGATAGGTTTTATTACTGGAACTAAATTAATACTTACCTTCTAGATATTTCAAATAACTTATTTTAATATTTGTTGAATTGAAATGTATTAGTCCAGTGTTAAATTGTTGATAGGTTTTTTAACAACTGGAACTAAATTAATACTTACCTTCTAGACATTTCAAATAACTTATTTCAATGTTTGTTGAATTGAAATGTATTAGTCCAGTGTTAAATTGTTGATAGGTTTTTTAACAACTGGAACTAAATTAATACCTACCTTCTAAACCTTCTAGATATTTCAAATAACTTATTTCAATGTTTGTTGAATTGAAATGTATTAGTCCAGTGTTAAATTGTTGATAGGTTTTTTAACAACTGGAACTAAATTAATACCTACCTTCTAGACCTTCTAGATATTTCAAATAACTTATTTCAATGTTTGTTGAATTGAAATGTATTAGTCCAGTGTTAAATTGTTGACAGGTTTTTAACAACTGGAACTAAATTAACACTTATACTTCAAACAACTTATTTCAATGTTTGTTGAATTGAAATGTATTAGTCCAGTGTTAAATTGTTGATAGGTTTTTAACAACTGGAACTTAATTAATACTTACCTTCTAGATATTTCAAATAACTTATTTCAATGTTTGTTGAATTGAAATGTATTAGTCCAGTGTTAAATTGTTGACAGGTTTTTAACAACTGGAACTAAATTAACACTTATACTTCAAACAACTTATTTCAATGTTTGTTGAATTGAAATGTATTAGTCCAGTGTTAAATTGTTGATAGGTTTTTAACAACTGGAACTTAATTAATACTTACCTTCTAGATATTTCAAATAACTTATTTCAATGTTTGTTGAATTGAAATGTATTAGTCCAGTGTTAAATTGTTGATAGGTTTTTAACAACTGGAACTAAATTAATACTTACCTTCTAGACCTTCTAGATATTTCAAATAACTTACTTCTATGTTTGTTGAATTGAAATGTATTAGTCCAGTGTTAAATTGTTGATAGGTTTTAACAACTGGAACTAAATTAATACTTACCTTCTAGATATTTCCAATAACTTATTTCAATGTTTGTTGAATTGAAATGTATTAGTCCAGTGTTAAATTGTTGATAGGTTTTTTAACAACTGGAACTAAATTAATACTTACCTTCTAGATATTTCAAATAACTTATTTTAATGTTTGTTGAATTGAAATGTATTAGTCCAGTGTAAAATTGTTGATAGGTTTTATTACTGGAACTAAATTAATACTTACCTTCTAGATATTTCAAATAACTTATTTCAATGTTTGTTGAATTGAAATGTATTAGTCCAGTGTTAAATTGTTGATAGGTTTTATTACTGGAACTAAATTAATACTTACCTTCTAGATATTTCAAATAACTTATTTTAATATTTGTTGAATTGAAATGTATTAGTCCAGTGTTAAATTGTTGATAGGTTTTTTAACAACTGGAACTAAATTAATACTTACCTTCTAGACATTTCAAATAACTTATTTCAATGTTTGTTGAATTGAAATGTATTAGTCCAGTGTTAAATTGTTGATAGGTTTTTTAACAACTGGAACTAAATTAATACTTACCTTCTAGACCTTCTAGATATTTCAAATAACTTATTTTAATGTTTGTTTAATTGAAATGTATTAGTCCAGTGTTAAATTGTTGATAGGTTTTTAACAACTGGAACTAAATTAATACTTACCCTCTAGACATTTCAAATAACTTATTTCAATGTTTGTTGAATTGAAATGTATTAGTCCAGTGTTAAATTGTTGATAGGTTTTTAACAACTGGAACTAAATTAATACTTACCTTCTAGATATTTCAAATAACTTATTTCAATGTCTGTTGAATTGAAATGTATTAGTCCAGCGTTAAATTGTTGATAGGTTTTATTACTGGAACTAAATTAATACTTACCTTCTAGATATTTCAAACAACTTATTTTAATGTTTGTTGAATTGAAATGTATTAGTCCAGTGTTAAATTGTTGATAGGTTTTATTACTGGAACTAAATTAATACTTACCTTCTAGACCTTCTAGATATTTCAAATAACTTATTTCAGTGTTTGTTGAATTGAAATGTATTAGTCCAGTGTTAAATTGTTGATAGGTTTTTAACAACTTGAACCAAATTAATACTTACCTTCTAGATATTTCAAATAACTTATTTTAATGTTTGTTGAATTGAAATGTATTAGTCCAGTGTTAAATTGTTGATAGGTTTTTTTAACAACTGGAACTAAATTAATACTTACCTTCTAGATATTTCAAATAACTTATTTCAATGTTTGTTGAATTGAAATGTATTAGTCCAGTGTTAAATTGTTGATAGGTTTTTTTAACAACTGGAACTAAATTAATACTTACCTTCTAGACCTTCTAGATATTTCAAACAACTTATTTCAATGTTTGTTGAATTGAAATGTATTAGTCCAGTGTTAAATTGTTTATAGGTTTTTTAACAACTGGAACTTAATTAATACTTACCTTCTAGATATTTCAAATAACTTATTTCAATGTCTGTTGAATTGAAATGTATTAGTCCAGTATTAAATTGTTGATAGGTTTTTAACAACTGGAACTTAATTAATACTTACCTTCTAGATATTTCAATCAACTTATTTCAATGTTTGTTGAATTGAAATGTATTAGTCCAGTATTAAATTGTTGATAGGTTTTATTACTGGAACTAAATTAATACTTACCTTCTAGATATTTCCAATAACTTATTTCAATGTTTGTTGAATTGAAATGTATTAGTCCAGTATTAAATTGTTGATAGGTTTTATTACTGGAACTAAATTAATACTTACCTTCTAGATATTTCCAATAACTTATTTTAATGTTTGTTGAATTGAAATGTATTAGTCCAGTGTTAAATTGTTGATAGGTTTTAACAACTGGAACTAAATTAATACTTACCTTCTAGATATTTCAAATAACTTATTTCAATGTCTGTTGAATTGAAATGTATTAGTCCAGTGTTAAATTGTTGATAGGTTTTTTAACAACTGGAACTAAATTAATACTTACCTTCTAGACCTTCTAGATATTTCAAATAACTTATTTTAATGTTTGTTGAATTGAAATGTATTAGTCCAGTGTTAAATTGTTGATAGATTTTTTAACAACTGGAACTAAATTAACACTTATACTTCAAACAACTTATTTCAATGTTTGTTGAATTGAAATGTATTAGTCCAGTGTTAAATTGTTGACAGGTTTTTTAACAACTGGAACTAAATTAACACTTATACTTCAAACAACTTATTTCAATGTTTGTTGAATTGAAATGTATTAGTCCAGTGTTAAATTGTTGATAGGTTTTTTAACAACTGGAACTAAATTAATACTTACCTTCTAGATATTTCAATCAACTTATTTCAATGTCTGTTGAAATGAAATGTATTAGTCCAGTGTTAAATTGTTGATAGGTTTTTAACAACTGGAACTAAATTAATACTTACCTTCTAGATATTTCAAATAATTTATTTCAATGTTTGTTGAATTGAAATATATTAGTCTAGTGTTAACCTGTTGATAGGTTTTATTACTGGCCCAGTGTTAAATTGTTAATAGGTTTTTAACAACTGGAACTTTGTTAAAATTATAACTGAAACAGAACTTATTCTTACACATTAAATAGTGTTTCAATCAAGTTCAACCTTTCAACTATAATATACCAGTTTATACAATGAATAGGTCTTTTATAACATTCTTTAACATAACTTAAACAATTTGTATTATTTATTACTAAGATAATAATGTGACTCTTTTCCGATTGACATCATTTAATTATCAATTTAACATCAGACAAATAAATAAACCGGCTCTGGTTCCCTGGTAACCTTCACGCATTATATTGAACTATAATGCGTTATGCATCATGTATATATGTTTGCTCCTTTGTACATATAGCCTCTTTTTATTATTTTCAAACATTCTTTCTGTATATCATATTCTGTCTACCTATCTTTCTTTACAGCCAACACATTTTCCGCTACTAAGTTCTTTTCTCCTAAAACAGACTTACTTTTTTCTCACCATGTGTACCAATGGTTCATCTGATAGGCACAGGTCATTATTTCACATTCAAGGTAAATGATTTCACTGACTCATCGTGTGTATGTCTGTATCAAGTAAACCCAAACTTCCCCCCAGATATACGTAAGCTCCTTCTTATTCTCCATCCCTCTGTACATAAAACGTATTTCTAACTTCTTTCCTGTGGCGATATTGAACAAAACCCAGGACCAAATATAGTTAAGAGATGCATTTCTATAGTTCATCAAAATGTACGTAGCTTATCTGAAAAGAATCTCGTTCTGATTGAGGGAGCCTTTCATGATATAGACATCGTGACTTTGTCCGAAACATGGCTGAATTCGAACACTAAAAGTGAACAAGTTCCTTTAAAACATTTCCATCTTCCCATCCTTTGTAACAGATCTAATGCCCAGGGTGGAGGAGTTGCAATCTATGTTCACAAACGTCTTTTCTTTGAACACCGCCCCGAACTTCAATTACCCGGCTTGGAAGCAGCATGGATCGAAATTAAGAACAGAAGCCACAACTGTCTTGTTGGCTCCTTTTATCAGACATTGGACATACCTGAGTACTGGGCAAAGATTGAGGACAGTTTTTCAAAAGCTAAGGACTTAAACAAGCATATAATTATCCTCGGCGATTTTAATGTCAACTTTTTATCAATCCATAACAGTAAATTACACAACATCATTAGTCACTTTAACCCAACACAACTTATAACAGAACCTACAAGAATCACAGATCATTCTTCCACCTGTCTAGATCTTATCATCGCCAGTTGTCCAGACTTTATCGAATCAGTCGAGGTTAACGATCATGGAATCAGTGATCATTCAGCAGTTCATGCAACTGTCAAGTTTAAAACAACGACAGACAGATCCTACCAAAGACGTATCTGGAAATACTCTGAAGTTAACGCTGCAAATCTGATAAACTTCTATCAAACTTTTGATTGGGACTCTATATTCATTTCACACGGCCCTGAAACCATAGCAAATGAAATTACAAATATTATAATGAAAGGAATTAGCACGCATGTACCCAACAAAGTAGTTACAATTCGTCCAAAAGACCCCCAGTGGTTCAACGGACATCTCCGCAAATTAATACGTCAAAGAAACAGAAAATATAAAAAATACAAGATATCACGAGCATCAGCAGACTGGCAAGCTTTTACATCCTTCCGAAACCATGTGACATCTGAGGTGAGAAAGGCAAAACTTCTATACAGTGAAAAGCTCGATTCAAACATCAACAACAACTGCTTTGGGGAAAAAGATTGGTGGAGACTTCTTAAATCCCATGCACTAAATCGTGGAAATGCCCATTCAACACTTCCACCCCTGCAATCATCAGATGAGCTGATCTTTGGTGACCAAGAAAAAGCTAATCTTCTTAATAACTATTTCATCAACCAGTCTATTCTTGACAATCCTAACGACATCCCCCCACCCTTACCCTTAAATTCCAATGAAATTGAACAACCAGAATACACAAAACAAGAAGTAGAATACATTCTAAATACACTGGAAAACAAAAAAGCAAATGGACCCGATCACATTAGAAACCAAATCCTAAAACTCTGCTCTGAATGTCTGTCAGAACCACTCTCGAGACTATTTAATATCTTACATTCTTCATCTATCTACCCGGACGAATGGAAAAATGCCAATGTCGTACCAATTCATAAAAAGGGAGACACTTCATTATGTTCCAACTACAGACCAATTTCCTTGCTTAGCTCGCTCGGAAAAGTTTTTGAGAAATGCATGTTTAAGTATATCTACAAGTTCTTACATGAAAACAACATCTTAACATCGTTCCAATCCGGTTTCAGACCTAGCGACTCTACCATTTATCAACTGATTGATATCAGTGACTACATCCTGAGAAATCTTGACAGTGGAACTGAGGTGAAGGCAATATTTTGCGATATCAGCAGGGCCTTTGATCGCGTCTGGCACAAAGGACTTCTTTATAAAATGTACCAACTTGGTATAAGAGGCCAATTTCATTCGCTCCTCAGCAGTTACCTCAGCAACCGAAACCAGTCTGTTGTTACAAATGGTCAGCATTCCGACCTAAAAGTCATCCAAAATGGTGTTCCTCAAGGTTCAGTCCTCGGTCCCCTCATGTTCCTCATATACATCAATGACATTGTTAATAATATCAACGCCAATATTCGTCTGTATGCTGACGACACATCCTTGTACGTAACAATTGAAAACCCGACCCATTGTGAAGAAATCTTAAACAACGATCTTCAAACAGTATCTAAGTGGGCAGACGACTGGAAAGTCATTTTCAACCCTGCAAAAACTGTATCAATTCAATTCAGCAGAAAGAGATCTACAACCACAGTTCCAATCAAATTTCGAGGTCAAATACTAAATGATACCCACCATCACAAACATCTAGGATTGCACTTTGATAGCTCGGGATCTTGGACAACACATATTTCTTACGTAGTCTCAAATGCAAGCAAACTTGTTGATTGCTTTCGCAGTCTTAAATATCGTTTGTCCCGCCGATCTCTGAATACTATATACAAAACCTTCATCTTGCCAACATTTGATTATGCAGATGTCATTTGGGATAACTGTTCCATAACTGACCGTGATCAGCTAGAAAATCTTCAACGTGACGCCCTGCGGACTATCACCGGACTTGTCAGGGGTACCTCGCACGTTCGTCTCTACGACGAATCGGGATATATCTCCCTTTCTGAAAGACGTAGACGTCATAAAATAATTTTATTCTATAAAATGATCTACAGGCATGTTCCACCTTACTTAAGTCTTCTTGTTCCACCAACAGTATCAGCTGTTAACCCCTATCCAGTCCGCAATCAAGATGAATTAAAGAGAATTCCATCAAAATCTGTCCAATACCAAAACTCTTTCCTACCGTCTGCAGTTGAGTTATGGAATACACTACCAAACAATATCAAACTAGCCCCATCAATCTATGATTTAAAGCAACGGCTGACAGAAAATGACTTAAAAGTACCACCCTATTTTTACTTTAGTAATAGACTCCCAGAGATAGTTCACTGTCGTCTTAGGCACTCGAAGAGTGACCTAAATGCCCATAAATGTGCAATGTTTATATCTAATGACCCTAAATGCCCATGCGGTCATTTTCTTGAAGATGCTGAGCATTTCCTACTTTACTGCAACAGATACATAAATATAAGGAAAAACACAATTGGAAACCTTGATAACTCGGTAAAACAAATTCAAATACTTCTAAACGGTGACCAAAGCCGCTCAAACTCTGAAAATGAAAATATATTTAAAGTGGTACAAGAATTCATTATAAAATCAAAACGGTTTAAGATTTTGTTATAAATCAGATACTTTTCTAGGATAATTAGCATAATGTCCTATTAATGTTGTACTTACAACTATCATCTCTGAATTCCATAATACTGTTAAACTTACTAGTGTTATACTGACTGGAAACTTCCGTTAGCTTCATACCCACAACTGTTATACATACTCTATGCTGCTGTTAACTTCATAATTACCATTGTTATCTCTGATCTCCACAACACTGTTAGTCTCCTACTCATCATTGTAATTGTAAAATGGTAACCTTCATACTTACCACTGTTATTCTGACTCTATACTACAGTTATCTTCATACTTACCATCGCTATTCTGACTCCATAGTTCTATTGTGGCTTACCAGATCTATGGATTATTCTATTGACGCTTACCTGGCCTATGGATTATTCTATTGAGGATTACCTGATCTATTGTTCATTCTAGCTCACCTGATCTATTGTTAGTTCTACAGAGGCTTACCTGATCTATTGTTAGTTCTATTGAGGCTTACCTGATCTATTGTTAGTTCTACAGAGGCTTACCTGATCTATTGTTAGTTCTATTAAGGCTTACCTGATCTATTGTTAGTTATACAGAGGCTTACCTGATCTATTGTTAGTTCTATTGAGGCTTACCTGATCTATTGTTAGTTCTATTGAGGATTACCTGACCTGTTGCTAGTTCTATGGAGGCTTATCTGATCTATTGTTAGTTCTACAGAGGCTTACCTGATCTATTGTTAGTTCTATTGAGGATTACCTGACCTGTTGTTAGTTCTATTGAGGCTTATCTGATCTATTGTTAGTTCTATTGAGGCTTATCTGATCTATTGTTAGTTCTATTGAGGCTTACCTGATCTATTGTTAGTTCTACAGAGGCTTACCTGATGTATTGTTAGTTCTATTGAGGATTACCTGACCTGTTGTTAGTTCTATTGAGGCTTATCTGATCTATTGTTAGTTCTATTGAGGCTTATCTGATCTATTGTTAGTTCTACAGAGGCTTACCTGATCTATTGTTAGTTCTACTGAGGCTTATCTCATCTATTGTTCGTTCTATTGAGGCTTATCTGATCTATTGTTAGTTCTATTGAGGCTTATCTGATCTATTGTTAGTTCTACAGAGGCTTACCTGATCTATTGTTAGTTCTACTGAGGCTTATCTCATCTATTGTTCGTTCTATTGAGGCTTACCTGATCTATTGTTAGTTCTATTGAGGCTTATCTCATCTATTGTTCGTTCTATTGAGGCTTACCTGATCCAGGCCCGTAGGCAAGGGGGGTGCGTCGGGTGCGAACGCACCCTCCCGTAAAATTTCAGAGTTCCGCTTTTTTCGAACTGAATTTATTTTTAAACTACGAAATAAAAACCCGATGCATCATTAAACTTGATCATTGCAAGTTGCAATAAGACTAACAACACGCCTTTAAAATTCAACGTCATGATGATGGTATAAAAACGTTTGACGGCCAAATTTCTCGATTCTGGTCGATTTTTCAAACCCTTGGGCGTTCAAAAATGTTTGGCCGAAAAGGCAAAAGTTGGCCGAGTTTTTGCCATAAAGTGAAAAGCCACAACAGTAGGGCTGCAATGATTCATCATGTTGGTGGTCGTAGAGGGCGTACTCCCCCTTTACTTTGTCTTTTTTTTTTTACGAATGGGGAGAATACGAAATCAAAAAAGTCTAACCCATTAACGTTTACTATAAAACATACATGGTCCACGTCAAAAACCGTTAAATTAGTACAATTTATACTAAATCTATGTTTTTAAGCCAAAAAAAGGTCAAAAAAATTTTCGCCTCGCTTCGCTCCGACAAATTTAAACGCTACGCTGAAAACCTCCATCAGCCCCTGCTAGTTCCGCTTGCAGGCTGGAAGCACCCCCCCATTTAAAGACCTGGTTACGGGCCTGTGATCTACGGATTATTCCTTTGAGACTTACTCGATCTATTGACTATTCCATTGAGTCTCACCTGATCTATTGGCTCACCTGATCTATTGATCGTTCTAGCTTAACTGACCTATTGTTCGTTCTAGCTTATTTAAACTATAGCTCGTTCCAGCTTACCTGACCTATTGAGCTTACTTAGTGAAAAACAACTTATGTGTGTACGAGTGTGTGAGAATAAAAGTGGTGTTGTGTACATGTATTGTAATGTGTGTCAGTGTGTGGATGTTACAGCAGTGTGTAAGTTGAATGCTGTGCACAGTGTGAAAGTAGTACTCGAGCGTCAGTTAGAGTGAAAGATCCCAGTGTGAAAGTAGATCTGTGAGAGAAAGTGTTATTCTGACTCTATACTACTGTTATCTTCATACTTACCATTGCTATTCTGACTCTATACTACTGTTATCTTCATGCTTACAATTGTTATCCTGACTCTATACTACAGTTATCTTCATACTTACCATTGCTATTCTGACTCTATACTACTGTTATCTTCATGCTTACAATTGTTATCCTGACTCTATATTACAGTTATCTCCATACTTACAATGTAAAACATTATACGTAATCTAGCTAAAAACATTGTTTAAATCACTTCTAGTTCTTAACTGCACACGATGGGTCCTACACATTCATTTATCTTTTTTCTCATTTTAAGTGACTCATGCCTATCATTCGAACCACGGTACCACACCCATCTTTTTCTAGATTTCTCTATCCATAGCCCTTTTATACCACTCTCTTTATAATGTTACCATGTTAATTATTAATTTAAGACTTCAATATTCTAAACTGATTGCCCTATTTTGTTTTTGTATTAATTTGATTTTCATGTAATATATGTTATTTTCTCTACGTCCAGCGAGGCAGATTCAAATAAGCATTATGCTTCTTTCTGTATCGTTTGTATGTACATTGTAAAATATATTTGTAAATAAAGAAATACTGTTTAAAAAAAAAAAAAAAAAAAAAAAAAACACATTACTAGATGGCGGCTATCAATATTAGCTGAAGTGTTTGTGCCGTACAGTAGTAATCCCCCCTCCCCTGAAAAAAAAGATGAAGATATCAAAATCCAAAACGTGCGAAACTAAGCTTTCTGGATGCTACATTTTCTTCGCCCATGGGCCTGACTCCTAAAAAACAATTCTGCAGACGCCCTTGTTTAGTCTGTGTCAAAGTCAATAAGGTTATATTAATCAGTGCATTTAAAGGGGACCAGTCTTCATTTTTATTGGTTGCTTTGGGTCTTGAATATACTTAAGTATCCTTCAGAAGCACTAGAAATGTACGAAAATTGCATATTTCCTTCAAATATATCGTAAATTAGACATTTCTCCTTCTATTTCTATACATGACTTTCCTATATATTGCATAGTATCTCTAATGTGTAGTAGGGCATTATAACTTTCAAATGCTAATAATTATGGATGCACATGGATTTGAAGACTCAAATTTCAGTGGTGAGTTGTGATAACCAGTACTAAATTGCTGAGCTTAAAAAATCCCCGTTTCTGAGACTTGGAAAAATCGACCCACGAAAATGAAGCCTGTGCCTCTTTAAATTGGTGTTGCTTCTTGTAACCTTCTGGCTTTTAACTGAATTGTTTTGCTAGAGAAAAAATGATACACGTCCTTATGCCCATGCCCCTACAAAAAGTATGGTGTGGGTATGCGTTGACTCTACGTCTACAAAGGAATGGTGTGGGTACACTCTATGTCTACAAAGGGTATGATGTGGGTACACTCTATGCCTACAACGGGTATGGTGTTGGTATGAGTTGATTCTATGCCAACAAAAGGTGTGTGGTGGGTATGTGTTGACACTATGTCTACAAAAGGTGTGTGGTGGGTATGTGTTGGCTCTATGCCTACAAAAGGTGTGGTGTGGGTATGTGTTGACTCTATGCCTACAAAAGGTGTGGTGTTGGTATGTGTTGACTTTATGCCTACAAAATATGTGATTTGGGTATGTGTTGACTCTATGCCTACAAAAGGTGTGGTGTGGATATATGTTGACTTTATGCCTACAAAAGATGTGATGTGGGTATGCGTTGATGAATTAATAAAACCTGTCATACATTCACACAAGCGGATTCCATTTTATTTCACCAAAGTTGACTAACAGATAACATTCATTCTGTCACCACCTCCAAACACCATAGTTCATTTAGAAACGTTGTTTGTTAAAATGTTTAAGATTTAAAAAAAAGAAATTACTCTTTGGTTCTGAAATAAAAGCTCTGGTCACTGTTTAAAGCGATACCAACAAATGAGCTTAATTTCTCAAACTTGGCCTATAATAGTATATATTCATCATTGATGTCAAAAGTATGCAAACAGAATCCAAGAAACCCATAAAACATGAACTTAATTTCCCTAAAATTACAGGTTATTGATGAAAAACGCTTAAAATATCTGTGAGCGTTTTTGAATTGTTTCTATATAACATGCTCTTTTGAATTTATTGGATTATACAGACAATGTATGATTATGACAATAGATAATAAAAATCCGTACAAGCAAAACAATTTTGTTAATCAAAATCGCATCCAAAATCCAAAATAAGTTGCCTAATGAATATAAACTTATATTCACCAAGTTTGAGAATTTTTTTTTTTTTATCATATTATGGTTTATTGTGAATCATAATGCCTAACTAACCTCAAGACGCAACAGGTTAGAACGAGAATCTTCTAAAGAACTCATGGATTGAAAGTATCTAAAAACAATGTATCATACTTTTTGACGACGCCTTTCTCAGAAACATAAAATACGAGAAGTAAGCCTTGGCGAAATTGCAATGCCAATGTTTGGTGAATTTCAAATGGGTTGGGATAATGTTGTTATTCGCTATAATTATCTAAAATAATGTTACCTTAATATATTTTGAGTATTATGAGGGTTTCATTCCTTTTTTTTTTTTAAACAAAAACCGTTTCAGATTTTTCTAATGTGGAATTTTTTTGACAATAATAGAAATAAATGGGGAGCAGCCAAACAAGTGTTTTCTTTCGTTCCAACTCACTATATCACAAGATATCATTATTTATTCAAAAACCTTTCTATCTTCTGTCTATCTATTCATGAATGAATGTAATAAAAAGTTTAAAAAAAGGGTTATTTTTACTAGAAATTTTGACATACCAGAATCAATCCTTAGATGTTCCTTCATACAACAATAATACAGAAAAATCCTTGATACCAATATATTTAGTTTCTCTTGTAGAAAGGAGTTAATTTGGATCTTAAAATAAAGTTTTTCTGTAACTGAGGATGAATTTGTCTAAGAAAATTTCTTTTTGAGCCCCAGATGGTCAAGTGCAGTGACTAAAACTTTCAAGAAAGCATTGCATACAGTGACAGCATTTATAGTTCAAGCTGACAAAAATAAATAATTAATTTATAATTTGGAATGTATAAGCAAATGAAGGGAAGACATCCAAGATATAAACCAAGTTGCCAGTCCTGTCTATTCCATTCTGGAAATTTATATACGGACTTCTAAACAAAACTTGGTGATAATAATTTTTAATTCCGGACACGACTAAAGCGGGATTAGATGCTATCAACTAGGATTTGAAGTAGCTCAACTTTCCGGACAGCGTCCAAGGTAGGAGAACCTTAAGGGAGGTGTACAGCTTTCAGGACCACGTCCTAGGTAGTGGAACCAATATCTAACTAGCAATAAATGATGTTGCTTACTTCAAAGATCAAGGCCAGGAGGTCTTATTGACCATCTCTAGATACCAAGACCCGGAGCTTGTTGACTTAGCTCCTATGCCTCTTTTGGGCTTTATTATTGTTTTTTTATGATCCTTAAAGGCTGTCCTAGATATCGTAGACTAAGACCTAGTCTACACACCAGCCTGGTTTAATCCCAACCAGAATCTATTTTCTTCCCTTCAGTGATCAATGATCAAAAGTAAAGTTTTTGTTACATTCATTATAAATTCTATAATTATCAATAACGATGAAATATTCAATTAAGGGTTGTGCATATCTTTCTTCTAAAACCAAATGTCAATTAACTCATTCAGTCTCATTGAATCTTAGATACATTCAGCTCAAAAACTTCAAACACTATTTTAAAACTCAAACGAACTGAAATCTTCAAGACGAACTAAATATATTGCTATCAAGGATTTATCTGTATCAAAGACTACGAAGTATCTTAAATTCATGTTTTGTAACTATACTCTCTCCTGTCCATTTCCAACTTCTCATTTCATCCAGCCGCTGGTGGATAGACAGAAGATGGTTTTGAATGAATGAATGATAACTAGGTAATTAAAGAATGAATGAATTGTATATTGTATGAGCTGGTTTTGAAAAGCAATTTTTGTAAAAATCAATCCGAATTTTATGAAATTGAGAACAATGATATCGATATCATTATTATCAACTTCCGCTGCGCCGCGCGCATATGAGCGGGAAATCGTTAGTTTAAATGATTCGTCTACCAAGTCAGCATACGAGTAACATCTCGATACGATCTCTTTTGCACGTGCAGACATGCCAGCCACCGCCATTTTGTCGAAGACATCAGACAATTTACAAGAGAAAGACATAGTTGAAGTAATAAAGATATGGATAAAGGGAACAAAAGAACAATACAGGTTTGATGATGAAATTCCTATCGCAAGTTTGTCGAAAGAGGAGATTATAAAGAATTTTGATAAACGACTTGGATGGAGTGAAGCTGTTTTAACTGAATTGGGTATCGTACTAAATGATGAATTTCTGAGTTGGGAGCACTCATTTTGTGTCGATTTATCGATGGCGGCAATTTGTGTAAGTTTGAAATTATTCCTTTTGTCTCTTATATTTTTTCCCTCGTCGTACAAGTGTCCGGTTATATGTATATATTGTTTGAGGTGATGTATGTTTGAAATGACTAGAATTGAGAAGTCGTATGAGTCTATTGCTTCTGTTAGACATTCACTATTTATGTACGTTTTTGTTTTGATCTGATGTAAACTTTAGTCGTAAATCTATACAAACGGGTAATACCATAGTGTGCAATAAGGGACATTTTGTTAGGACTGCATTAGTCTACTCTAATTCGACTTCAAACTGTGTAGGAATAAATAATCTGTACAGTCTGAACAAATTAATGTAACAGATTGTATTTTTATTTATTGATCTGTTTTTCTTTATTGTTTTATAATAGGTAGCTAATAAGAATGATAAGAGTAAGATAAAGGCGGATGATGAAGTTAAATCGAAAAAAAGAAAGGCCTCTGACACTGAGGAGGTAATTCAGTATTATTTTGATTGTTGAATTATGCCATTGGTGGCATATAGGCAATTTGGTTAAGGACCTATTTCTCAGGTTTGGTCTCCCTACAATTAGTTCCTTGGAGAATATCATACTGAGGTAACCACTATTTAGTTGAATTTTGTGTGTCGAAATTTAGTTGAGTTAGAAAAGTATAGTTGTTTTACATGATGATGATCTAAATCATGATCATGGTGTAGTCAGCCTGAAATGACCATGGTGTAGTCAGCCTGAAATGACCATGGTGTAGTCAGCCTGAAATGACCATGGTGTAGTCAGCCTGAAATGACCATGGTGTAGTCAGCCTGAAGTGACCATGGTGTAGTCAGCCTGAAGTGACCATGGTGTAGTCAGCCTGAAGTGACCATGGTGTAGTCAGCCTGAAATGACCATGATGTAGTCAGCCTGAAAACTTTCTTAAGGAATTAGTAATGTAAATTTATTCACATTTTCAAATTAAATTTTAAACATGACAAAATTTATTATCTCAGTATTATTTATATAAATATTCTTAGCAGTCTTGATTTGACCTTGAGTTGTAAAAATTTCTTTTTATAATTAACTTTCCAATTAATACATGACCAATTTTAATAATTTCGGGGATTTTTAAAAATTATTCATACTATATTCTCGATTTGAACATGGTAGTCAGCCTGAAGTGACCTTGGTGTAGTCAGCCTGAAATGACCATGGTGTAGTCAGCCTGAAGTGACCACGATGTAGTCAGCCTGAAATGACTATAATGTAGTTAGCCTGAAGTGACCATGGTGTAGTCAGTCTAAAATGACCATAATGTAGTCAGCCTGAAGTGATCATGGTGTAGTCAGCCTGAAGTGACCATGATGTAGTCGGCCTGGAAACTTTTTAAGGAATTTTTAATGTAAATTTATTCACATTTTCAAATTAAATTTTAAACATGACAAAATTTATTATCTCAGTATTATTTATATAAATATTCTTAGCAGTCTTGATTTGACATTGAGTTGTAAATTGTATCATAGTATATTCTTGATTTGAACATGGTAGTCAGTCTGAAGTGACCATGGTGTAGTCGGCCTAAAGTGACCATGGTATAGTCAGCCTGAAGTGACCATGGTGTAGTCAGCCTGAAGTGACCATGGTGTAGTCAGCCTGAAGTGACCATGGTGTAGTCAGCCTGAAGTGACCATGGTGTAGTCAGCCTGAAGTGATCATGGTGTAGTCAGCCTGAAGTGACCATGGTGTAGTCAGCCTGAAGTGACCATGGTGTAGTCAGCCTGAAGTGACCATGGTGTAGTCAGCCTGAAGTGATCATGGTGTAGTCAGCCTGAAGTGACCTTGGTGTAGTCAGCCTGAAGTGACCATGGTGTAGTCAGCCTGAAGTGACCATGGTGTAGTCAGCCTGAAGTGATCATGGTGTAGTCAGCCTGAAGTGACCATGGTGTAGTCAGCCTGAAGTGACCATGATGTAGGAATTTAGTTATGTAATTTTATTCTAGTTTTCAAATAACTCGTTTTCAACATGAATGTGAAAATTTCTTTTTATAATAAGTTTAGCTTAATTTTCCAATTAATACATGACCAATTTTAATAATTCTTGAGTTGTTTATAAATTATCCATAGTATATTCTTGATTTGAACATGGTAGTCAGCCTGAAATGATCATGGTGTAGTCAATCTGAAATGATCATGGTGTAGTCAGCCTGAAGTGACCATGGTGTAGTCAGCCTGAAGTGACCATGGTGTAGTCAACCTGTAGTGACCATGGTGTAGTCAGCCTGAAATGACCCTGGTGTAGTCAGCCTGAAATGACCCTGGTGTAGTCAACCTGAAATGGTTATAGTGTAGTTTATTTATTTATTTATAGGAAGTAATCCTAGTGGGCCAGGTGTAGGTGGTAGAAATTTTATTGCAGTGCGTTCTAGCGAACGCACTGCTTTGTTTTCATAATGCCTTTTTTTTTTTTGTCTACTTCTGGTCACGCTAATTCGGTATGAAGGGAGCATGTCACACCTTATCTCACATGTTTTCCTACAATATCTAACTGCTCGGTGTTGGGTGAATGTAAAATGACATATGACAGAAAAACCCATTTTATGTTTTTTACCATTTTTACCGCTGTTTTTCAACCGATTTTGATGGAACTTTTTTTGTTTATTTCATTATTCTAATGTCTACATAATAGCTTCCAACAAAACTGCACTTTTAGACATTCGTTGCTGACTTTTTGGAGCACTTTTTTAACCGTTTTTTTAACTTTTGCAATTTTATTTAGATCAATTTGAAAACTTACAGGTGTATAAACATTTTGATTTCTAACGAAATGATATTTTCAAAATGTTTATACCACTTCCAGTTTTGACGTCATTCGCTTGTAAAGTTGAAATTTCAACTTCCGGAATAATTAAGATATTCAAAAAAATCTTTTTGCGATGTGCTAGAAATAATCATTGACTAAATATGAAATGAAAAAATTTGACCCAGATATTTGATATCAGTCGCCATCTTGAAATGACTTATTTTTCTTTAAATCAAAATTCAGAATCAGGAAATCATCCGATTTTAATACAAATGATGTCTATGGAATCTGCAGTCGATTGCTAACAAAACATGGGAAGCCGATTTTTTAATTTCGATTCAGAATTTTTTTTATTTCCGGTTTAGAATTTTCGGAAATAGTCAAAACTTTTAAGGCTCATATCTTGTGACCTTGACCTTGAGTGACCTTGTGACCTGAACAAAAGTTGTTGACCGTGACGAGATCTATCCAATGACATAATTATTTAAGATGCCCAATGTTTACTTCCGGTTTTATGGCCGTCAGAAAATTGCAATTTTTAACTTTAAACAGCTATGTCAAGTGACCTAATTCATGTACGTCACAAATTATCATTTATTATTATCACGCTTTATCTCCTGTTTCCAAAAATGTATAACACTAGATATTTCGATCAAAATTGCTTTTCCGAATTTTGTTCTTTGTTCTATAGTAACTCTGCGTGTTTTTTTGGCGGGAAAAAACACGTGTTATCTGAATTACGGATTTCATAAGATAGGTAACAATTTCTTCTTAAGATATGGACGAACATGACTAACAAAGAAAAAAATATGATAAAATCGTAACCGGAAGTAACACACTGGCCACCATCTTGAAATGAACATGTTTTCTTATGTTCGAGAGAAGTGAACAGGGTATCATCCGATTTGTATAATATTGATGTCTAAGGCATTTTCAATCTATGGCCAACAAAATGATGACAGCCAATTTGCTAATTTCGATTATGATGTTTGCCTATTTCCTATTTATATAATTTTGATGTTTATGGCATTTTCAATCTATTGCCAACAAAATGAGGGCAGCTGAATTGCTAATTTCGATTATGGTGTTTGTCTATTTCCGGTATAAGATATTCAGCAATTATTGTAACACTTTTAAAGCTCATAACTTTGCCATTTGTTGACCTTATGATCCGAACAAAACTTATTGCCCGAAATGAGATCTATCCAATGAATTCATTTTTGTTGTCCAATATTTACTTTTTGTTTTATAGCCATTTGAAAATTGTCAGTTTGAACCTAATTCACGTACGTCACAAAAAATCGTCTTTTCTTATTATGCTTTATCTCCTCTTTATATATAATAGTAGATATTTTAATCATTTTGCTTTTTTTTTAATTTGGAAATTTTGTTCATTGTTCTAAAGTAACTGCGTGGCTTTTTTGGCGCGAAAAAACACGTGGTTCCTAAATTGTGGATTTTTAAAGAGAGTCGATACATCCTTTTGAAGATATAAAATGACATAACATTCATAGAAAAAAAAAGGATAAAATTGGACCCGGAAGTAACTAGTAGACCACCATCTTGAAATGACCAACTTTTCTTTAAATCGATATAAGTGATCAGGATATCATCCAGTTTAAATAATGTTGATGTCTATGTCATCTGCAATATACAGGGGCGTAGCGTACGGGGGGGTGTGGGGGGGGGTGTCCCCCCCCCCCCACTTTTGATGATCTTGTCGGTAAAACGCGGTATCGGTCGGTAAAAGACTGGACCTGTCGGTAAAACCGATTGGTTAACCAAGAGACCATAAAAGGTGATTTTTACTAAACTTGTCGGTTAATCGAGGTCGATAAAAACTGTAATGGCTGGAGTTGTCGGTAAAAACCGATTGGTTAACCGACAGAGTTAAAATCTTGTTATCGGTAAAATGTTGATATCCATTAAAGGTGATTTTTACTGAACTTATCGGTTAAACGAGGAATAGGTCGTTAAAAACTGTAATGGCTGGACCTGTCGGTAAAACCGATTGGTTAACCGACAGAGTTAAAATCTTGTTATCGGTAAAATGTTGATATCCTTTAAAGGTGATTTTTTACTGAACTTATCGGTTAAACGAGGAATAGGTCGTTAAAAACTGTAATGGCTGGACATGTCGGTAAAACCGATTGGTTAACCGAGAGAGTTAAAATCTTGTTATCGGTAAAATGTTGATATCCATGAAAGGTCGATAAAACGATAATGGCTGGACCTGTCGGTAAAACTAGTTGGTTAACCCAAAAAGTTTTTTAGTGAATAGATACTTATGTGTGTAATTATGAAAATGGTGTTTATGTGCAAATAATTATATAAAGATTAAAACACGAAGCTATAACGATTGAACTAGATGTGCGAATTCTCTTCGAAAAGGCATCAAATGCAAGGAACTTTGACCTTAATTTTCAAAATTTTGTTAGGGCATAATCCCTCCAACGAGATCAGGAAAGGCCTCAGATGCAAGGAATTTAATTCCATTTTTCAAGATTTCCATAGGGTTCAAGTCCGTCCAAATCGCTTGCTGTTCGGAAAGGCCTGATTGCAAGGAAATCAAATCAAATTTTCTTATGATACAAACACTAGATATGCGAATTCTGTTCGAAGAGGCATCAGATGCAAGGAACTCGGACCTAATTTTCAAAATTTTCTTGGAGTAGGCCTACAATGCCTCCAAACCCTCTTCAAATGTGAGGTCGTTCTCTAAGAGAATTCTGTTCGGAAAGGCTTCAGATGCAAGAGAACTCGGACCTAATTTTCAAAATTTTCTTGGAGTAGGCCTACAATGCCTCCAAACCGTCTTTAAATGTGAGGTTGTTCTCTAAGAGAATTCTGTTCGGAAAGGCATCAGATGCAAGGAACTCGGACATAATTTTCAAAATTTTTTTGGAGTAGGCCTACAATGCCTCGAAACCCTCTTCAAATGTGAGGTCGTTCTCTAAGAGAATTCTGTTCGGAAAGGCATCAGATGCAAGGAACTCGGACATAATTTTCAAATTTTTTTTGGAGTAGGCCTACAATGCCTCGAAACCCTCTTCAAATGTGAGGTCGTTCTCTAAGAGAATATTCTGTTCGGAAAGGCATCACATGCAAGGAAATCAACCTGATTTTCCAAAATTTTCTTTGGGTGCAAACCCCTTCAAATCTAAGACCCTCCCCCCCCCCCTTAGTTTTCATTTGCTTTTTACAGCCATGTGTATATATATGATTTAGTGCCAGTTGTGTTTTTGTCCTCGGAAAACCACGTGTTCGTCGGTAAAACATGGACCTTACACCCCCCCAGTCAAATTGGTCACGCTACGCCCCTGGCAATATATTATTAACAAAATGGTAACAGCCGATTTCCTAATTTCGATTAAACGTTTTGTCTATTTCCGGTTAAAGGAATTAAGCAATAGCAAACACTTTCAAAGCTCAAAACTCGTGATCTTGACGTTTGATGACCTTTTGATCTGAACCAAAGCTATTGCCCTCGATAAAATCTATCAAATGATGTTTTACTTTGTGTTTAATAGCCGATTGAAAATTGAGATTTTTAACTATAAACAGCTATGTCACATGACCTAATTTATATGCAGGACTAAAATGCAACCGTTCAAGGATGTTTAAATTGCGCACTGCTCAGTACCGTTATCACGGTTCTAGTTGCAGTGCGTTCTAGCGAACGCACTGCTTTGTTTTCATAATGACTTTTTGCAGTGCGTTCTAGCGAACGCACTGCTTTGTTTTCATAATGACTTTTTTTTGCAGTGTGTTCTAGCGAACGCACTGCTTTGTTTTCATAATGACTTTTTTTTTTTTTTTTTTGTCCACTTCTGGTCACGCTAATTCGGTATGAAGGGAGCATGCCACACATTATCTCACATGTTTTCCTACAATCACTAACTGCTCGGTGTTGGGTGAATGTAAAATGGCGGTTTTTTGTCCAACCGGAAATGACATATGAGAGAAAAACCCATTTGATGTTTTTTACAATTTTTACCTCTGTTTTTCAACCGATTTTGATAGAATTTTTTTTGTTTATTTCATTATTCTAATGTCTACATATAGATTTCAACAAAAATGCACTTTTAGACATTCGTTGCTGACTTTTTGGGGCACTTTTTTTAACCGTTTTTTTTAACTTTTGCAATTTTATTTCGATCAATTTGAAAACTTACAGGTGTATAAACATTTTGATTTCTAACGAAATGGTATTTTCAAAATGTTTATATCACTTCCGGTTTTGACGTCATTCGCTTGTAAAGTTGAAATTTCAACTTCCGGAATTATTAAGATATTCAAAAAAATCTTTATGCGATGTGCTAGAAATAACCATTGACTAAATATGGAATGAAAATATCTGACCCAGATATTTCATGTCAGTCGCCATCTTGAAATGACTGATTTTTCTTTAAATCGAAATTCAGAATCAGGGAATCATTCAATTTGAATAAAAATGAGGTCTATGGAATCTACAGTCGATTCAGAATTTTTTTTATTTCCGGTTTAGAATTTTCGGAAATAGTCAAAACTTTTTAGGCTCATATCTTGTGACCTTGACCTTGAGTGACCTTGAGACTTAAACAAAAGTTGTTACCCTTGACGAGATTTATCCAATGGCAATTTTAGATGCCCAATGTTTTCTTCCGGTTTTATGGCCGTCAGAAAATTGCATTTTTTAACTTTAAACAGCTCTGTCACATGACCTAATTTACATACGTCATAAATTTTGTTTCGGTGTTACTATGCTTGATCTACTCTATCCAATGATATATGACACAATGTATTTGAATCATAATTCCGCGTTCTAGAATTTGAAAATATGCTGCCACATTCCATTGTAACTGTTCGTGTTTCGTTTGTCTGTCTGCTGGTATTTCCGCGTCCTTTTAGTTAACCTGCTTGTATTCTGATAGCTGTGCGCCCCTTTTATTTGGTATGACTGCTTGTAGTTCTGCACCTCTTTAATTAGTCTGTCTGCTGGTATTTCTGATTCCATTTTATCTGCCTTTATATACACCCACATGAAAATATGGACGTATATTGCCGTCACCCCAGTCCATCCGTCGGTCCGTTCGTCCTTCAACAATTTCTTGTACACGCAATAGCGACTAGAGTTTTTATCCGATTTGAATGAAGCTTGGTATCTATTATTATCGTGATACTATCTCGGATCATTCATAATTGGAGCTATTCCAGTCGTCGGTTTATGAGTTATTGCCTTTGACTTAGTGAAAACGTTACAATTAACTTGTGTATGTGATAAAAGCTAGAGTTTTTATTCGATTTGAATGACCTAATTTACATACGACACAAATTATTTTTGATTCGTATTATGCTTTATCTACGCTTTCCAATGATATATGACACTATGTATTTGAATCATAATTCCTCGTTTTAAAATTTGAAAATATTCTGCCAAATTCCATTGTAACTTTTCGTGTTTCGTTTGTCTGTCTGCTGGTATTCCCGCGTCCCTTTTAGTTAACCTGCTTGTATTCTGATAGCCGTACGCCCCTTTTATTTGGTATGACTGCTTGTAGTTCTGCACCTCTTTTATTTAGTCTGTCTGTTGGTATTTCTGATTCCATTTTATCTGCCTTTATATACACCCACATGAAAATATGGACGTATATTGCCGTCACCCCAGTCCATCCGTCGGTCCGTTCGTCATTCAACAATTTCTTGTACACGCAATAGCGACTAGAGTTTTTATCCGATTTGAATTAAGCTTGGTATGTATAATTATCGTGATACTATCTCGGATCCTTTCATAATTGGAGCTATTCCAGTCGTCGGTTTATGAGTTATGGCCTTTGACTTAGTGAAAACGTTAAAATTAACTTGTGTATGTGATAAAAGCTAGAGTTTTTATTCGATTTGAATGACCTAATTTACATACGACACAAATTATGTTTGATTCGTATTATGCTTTATCTACCCTTTCCAATGATATATGACACTATGTACTTGAATCATAATTCCTCGTTTTAAAATTTGAAAATATTCTGCCAAATTCCATTGTAACTTTTCGTGTTTCGTTTGTCTGTGTGCTGGTATTCCCGCGTCCCTTTTAGTTAACCTGCTTGTATTCTGATAGCCGTACGCCCCTTTTATTTGGTATGACTGCTTTTAGTTCTGCACCTCTTTTTGTTTGCTGGTATTTCTGAATCCATTTTATCTGCCTTTTTATACGCCCACATTAAAATATGGATGTATATTGTTCGTCGGTCCGTCCGTCAACAATTTCTTGACACGCGATAGAGACTAGAGTTTTTGTCCGATTTGAATGAAGCTCTGGTATATGTATTTATCTTGATAATATATCGGATGAGTTCGAGAAGCTAACAAAGTTTTCATAGTTAATCTTTCTGTTTACTTCTTGTAGTTTTACATCCATTTTATTATCCCTGCAAACATATCTTGCAGTGCACTTTCTACTGACACACAAAAGAGAGTGACAAGTACGCTTTTATATTATTATGTAAAACTCTTATCATTGGTTGAAAATGTGACATTTCATCCATGTATCGGGTGGGTTGCGCACTGCTCGGTACCGTCTTCACGGTTCTAGTTTTTTTTTTTTTGTCTACTTCTGGTCACGCTAATTCGGTATGAAGGGAGCATGCCACACATTATCTCACATGTTTTCCTACAATCACTAACTGCTCGGTGTTGGGTGAATGTAAAATGGCGTTTTTTTCTCCAACCGGAAATGACATATGACAGAAAAACCCATTTGATGTTTTTTACAATTTTTAGCTCTGTTTTTCAACTGATTTTGATAGAATTTTTTTTGTTTATTTCATTATTCTAATGTCTACATAATAGCTTTCAACAAAAATGCACTTTTAGACATTCGCTGCTGACTTTTTGGGGCACTTTTTTTACCGTTTTTTTAACTTTTGCAATTTTATTTCTATCATTTTGAAAACTTACAGGTGTATAAACATTTTGATTTCTAACTAAATGGTATTTTCAAAATTTTTATATCACTTCCGGTTTTGACGTCATTCGCTTGTAAAGTTGAAATTTTAACTTCCGGAATAATTAAGATATTCAAAAAAATCTTTATGCGATGTGCTAGAAATAACCACTGACTGAATATGGAATGAAAAAATCTGACCCAGATATTTCATATCAGTCGCCATCTTGAAATGACCGATTTTTCTTTAAATCGAAATTCAGAATCAGGCAATCATTCGATTTGAATAAAAATGATGTCTATGGAATCTACAGTCGATTGCTAACAAAACATAGGAAGCCGATTTTTGAATTTCGATTCAGAATTTTTTTTATTTCCGGTTTAAAATTTTCAGAAATAGTCAAAACTTTTAAGGCTCATATCTTGTGACCTTGACCTTGAGTGACCTTGTGACCTGAACAAAAGTCATTGCCCATGATGAGATCTATCAACTGATGTATTCATATTTGCTGTCCGATATCTACTTCCGGTTTTATAGCCATTTGAAAATGTCGAGTTTTGACTTTAAACAGCTCTGTCACGTGACCTAATTGATGTACGTCACAAATTATCTTTTATTATTATCACGCTTTATCTCCTGTTTCCAAAAATGTATAACACTAGATATTTCGATCAAAATTGCTTTTTCGAATTTTGTTCTTTGTTCTATAGTAACTCTGCGTGTTTTTTTGGCGGGAAAAAACACGTGTTATCTGAATTACGTATTTCATAAGATAGGTAACAATTTCTTCTTAAGATATGAAAGAACATGACTAACAAAGAAAAAAATATGATAAAATCGTAACCGGAAGTAACACGCTGGCCCCCATCTTGAAATGAACATGTTTTCTTTAAATCGAGAGAAGTGAACAGGGTATCATCCGATTTGTATAATATTGATGTCTAGGGCATTTTCAATCTATGGCCAACAAAATGATGACAGCCAATTTGCAAATTTCGATTATGATGTTTTTCCTATTTCCGGTAAAAGATATTCAGAAATGACAAAAAATGTTTAAAGCTCATTACACGTTACCTTGGATTTGGGTGACCTTATGTCCTGAACAAAAGATATTGCCCATGATGAGATCTACCCAACGGTGTATTCATTTTTGTTGTCCAATATCTACTTCCGGTTTTATAGCCATTTAAAAATTGTTAGTTTGAACTTTGAACAGCTCTGTCACGTGACGTCACGTCACAAAATATCTTCTTTTCTTATTACGCTTTATCTCCTCTTTCCAGTGATATATAAAACTTGATATTTTGATCAAAATTGCTATTTGGAATTGTGTTCTTTGTTCTATAGTAACTCTGCGTGTTTTTTTGGCGGGAAAAAAACACGTGTTATCTGAATTACGGATTTCATAAGATAGGTAACAATTTCTTCTTAAGATATGAAAGAACATGACTAACAAAGAAAAAAATATGACAAAATCGTAACCGGAAGTAACACAATGGCCACCATCTTGAAATGAACATGTTTTCTTTAAATCGACATCCGATTTATATAATTTTGATGTTTATGGCATTTTCAATCTATTACCAACAAAATGAGGGCAGCTGAATTGCTAATTTCGATTATGGTGTTTGTCTATTTCCGGTATAAGATATTCAGTAATTATTGTAACACTTTTAAAGCTCATAACTTGTGACCTTGCCATTTGTTGACCTTATGATCCGAACAAAAGTTATTGCCCGAAATGAGATCTATCCAATGGTGAATTCATTTTTGTTGTCCAATATTTACTTCTTGTTTTATAGCCAAATGAAAATTGTCAGTTTGAACCTAATTCACGTACGTCACAAAAAATCGTCTTTTCTTATTATGCTTTATCTCCTCTTGATATATAATAGTATATATTTTAATCATTTTGCTTTTTTTTTAATTTGGAAATTTTGTTCATTGTTCTAAAGTAACTGCGTGACTTTTTGGCGCGAAAAAAAACCTGGTTCCTAAATTGTGGATTTTTATAAAGAGAGTCGACACATTCTTTTGAAGATATAAAAAGACATAACATTCATAAAAAAATTGGACCCGGAAGTAACTAGTAGACCATCTTGAAATGACCAACTTTTCTTTAAATCAATATAAGTGATCAGGATATCATCCGATTTACATAATGTTGATGACTATGACATCTTCAATATATTACTAACAAAATGGTGACAGCCGATTTCCTAATTTCGATTAAAAGTTTTGTCTATTTCCGGTTAAAGAAATTCAGCAATAGCAAACACTTTCAAAGCTCAAAACTCGTGACCTTGACGTTTGATGACCTTTTGATTAGAACCAAAGCTATTGCCCTCGATAAAATCTATCAAATGATGTTTTACTTTGTGTTTTCCGATGTTTACTTCCGGTTTAATAGCCGATTGAAAATTGAGATTTTTAACTATAAACAGCTCTGTCACATGACCTAATTTATATGCAGGACTAAAATGCAACCGTTCAAGGATGTTTAAATTGCGCACTGCTCAGTACCGTTATCACGGTTCTAGTTTTATATTTAGTATTTAAAAAATGTCTTAGACTATTTAACTGTCTAGATCCTCACTGTCTATACCCTCACGAGGATAAACTGTAGACTGGTCTTGGGTATTTTTCATTGTGTCCATTTCGTTTCAGTTGCTTATATTAGATAGAATGGTCCTTAAAAAGCGGATGCAAGATTTGGACAGATTGCTTGTCGACACGAAATATGCCCAACAGAAAGACAAGTTATCAGGACAGTTAATGTTGTTTCTGATGTCTGTAGATTCGGCATTAAATTTGGACAATGCATCTCCAGGAGTCATGAGGGAGTTTTTAGTTTGGAAGGATTTTGCTGGGAAAACGAAAGTCCATGAGGATGATTGTGTGTTTAGGGCGTATTCTTCTACATCATCGTGTAAATGCCCAGTAAGGCGTGCTGCGTCGTCATTAGATACATTGATCGGCCAGTTGAGGGCAATTTTTAGAGACCATGGCAGAGGGTCCGATTGGAACGAGATGTTGGGTTTCGGTAACCCAATGGCTGCTCCATCTATTAAAAGACACTTGCAGGCTGTTACTTTGGAACAATCTAGAGCTCTAGTTCACCACGTCAGGCTAGGCCACTATTTTTTGATAAGATTGTGAGAATGATCAGGGTCATAAATTATGAACTTTCAAAGATAAATTATCCAAAAAGAAACGGTATGCTTTCGCTAGGGATAAGGCATACTTTACACTTATGTGCTTTACAGGTGATAGAGCGGGTGATGTGGGGAGACTGAAAAGAGATCAAATTCGTTGGCTACCTGATAAATCTGGAGTATACATTCACATGACAGAGGGGAAGACTGTAAAAAATGATCCCCGTCGAATAATACTGAAGAAAGTTCTGGATGGGGAGTTATGTCCTGTAGTCGAGATGCTGTCTTATTTGCAAGAGGTGGAGGACCTAGGGATATGTTTGGAAGGGGGTTTCTTATTTCGTCCGTGCTCTATGAATAAGGACAGTTTAGTGTCTGATAAACCCGTATCGTCTTCCCTCGTTTAAAAAAGCATCTCAAATTATCGGGTACGTGGGATGGAGAAACTCCCCATAGTTTCCGGAGTGGGTGTGCCTTGACTCTCAAACATCTTGGGGCATCTAATGAACAGGTTAAAAGGCACGTGGGTTGGAAGTCTGGTTTAATGCTTGATAAGTATACATCATTGCTAGACATTGAGAATCAAGAACAGTCTTCCCAGTTAATTGGCCAATTAAATAAATCAGCTAAAGACATTGGGTCATGTTGCACACTCTATACGGGGTTGGAAGGCTTTTAGTATAGTATGATTATTCTTTGCAGTTTGATATACGTGATGAACTAAAGAAACTGAAATCAAAGGTGGAACTCCAAGAAAAGAGGATAACAGAAGAATCCGTTGATGTGATGTTAAGAGAGGTAAAAGAGTATGCTTCCAGAACGTCTGAGATGAATGCGGATACTCTACATCAGAAACTCGTTCTTTTAAACGAAAAAGCCCGTAAAGCAGATAACGTGAATGCAGACGAATATAGCTTTGTTTTGCAAAGGTTCTTGGCGAACAAATCTAATCATAATGTAGGCTCGTTAGTGGTCTTAATGCTCTCCTCAAAAATAGAGTCACGCCTAATAGAGAAGGAGCATAAATTTCTAAAGTCTTGGGGTGATCAGAAGTTCACACAAGGCAATAAGGGGTCATATAATAAAAATAGTTCGTATTCTTCATCGTCTGTCAAGAAATCTAATAATAATTCTAGGATAATTTGTTATAAGTGTGGGGAACCGGGTCATATAAGTACTAAGTGCCAAAAGAATGATTCATAGTGTTATTAAGATAATTATGTTTTTGTCAAATATGTTCAAAATTTGCGTGTTTATTTTTAATTTAAGGAAGAGTCAAATTGGGTAGATTTTCGTGGGAATAGAGTGGAATGGAAAGCAACGTTATCAGCTGAGGATGTAGTTAGTAATCTTGGAAAGTCCGCGCAGATTGAAGATATTCCTTTTAGAAATCCTAAAACATTTCGTGCTGGTGAACTTCATAATCATATTTCTCAGTGGGATAAAATTACAAATGATTCCTCGAAATTTATTCTTGATTGGATTAAGAATGGAGTAAACGTAGAGAATTATGTGCAGCACTTTGAAGGTTCTTATGCTGGACAGCAATATAATCATGATTATCCACCACCTAAAATATTTGAAAATTCTGAAAATTGTCAGGAATTCGGGAAATTCATAGATTCTGAAATTGAAAATAGGTTAAAAACAGGGGCAATATCAAAGTGGGGTAAGGTTGGTGTTGTGAAACCCCATATATAGTATCCCCAATTACTATTGAACCTTTAAAGCCGAGAATGTGTTTGAACACGAGGTATTTAAATCAGTGGATGTTCTCCATTTACATTGGATTCATTGAACGACGTTCCAAGATTCGTAACTTCATTCTCATATCTTACGAAATTAGACGATAAGTCTGGCTACGATCACGTTCTTGTCTCTGAAGGTAGCAAGAGACTTTTAGGTTTCAAATGGCGATATTATTTTTACGTATGCAATACTCTTCCATTTGGTTGGAAAACCTCGGCTTTTATCTACCACACATTAAGCAAAGTTGTTGCGGCTTATTTAAGAGAGCCGGGTATTAATAACTTGATTTAAACTGACAGGCAAAAGAAACTTATCACTTTAAAAATCGTTGTATCAAAGACAAAAAAGCTGGTACAGGTTTGAACCCCAGCAGCAAATATTAACATAAATGCAACGCAATTATAACCACAACGCAGATTATCAAACGTAGCTTTCCAAATAGTGCTTGCATAAAAATGTGCAAAATGCGTTTTTGCGACATCGGTTCAAATGCACGTGCACGATTTTGGCATAAATGCCGAATTTGGACAGAACAGGTATTCTGTAAGTAAAAAACCACCAAAAATATGCCAAGACGTACACAGACGCAACGAGAACAGCGATCGGTATGGCCAATATGGGAGCTTCTCAATGACAGTTAGTCAGAACCTTCAACTGCTCCCAGATCACCATCAGCAATTTGATAATCCGGTTCCAACAGACAATACAGACCCACGACCGACCAAAATCTGGAAAACGGAGGGTGACAACACCGGCCGACGACCGCTACATCCGGTATATTCATCTTCGAAACAGATGAGTGACGGCGGCGTCGACGGCAGCAGCAACAACACTCGATCATGTCATCAGCAGACGAACAGTCCTTCGAAGACTTTGATCAGTTGATGTAACGAGCATACCGACCCTCCTTTGGAATGGCGTTGACCCGTCTAAGTAGACTGCAATGGGCACGAACTGTACGTCGGTCCGAGCGACGTGACAAGGTCAGAGTGTTCTTTACAGATGAAAGTCGGTTCCCTATCGCCAGGATCACCTTAATCTTCAGCTGAAAAGGCGTGTACGACCTTCAGTGAACCGACAGGACCTTGAACAGGTTATACAGAACTTACTGAACGGGATTCATATCGACGTTATTCGCCGCCTAACGACGTTAATAAGGAGGCGTGTGTCTGCGCGCATGTGTGCTCAGGATGGCCACACTCATTATTGATGAAGTTTTGCCTGACTACTGTGTCATGGAATAAACTCTTTAAGCACTTTAGCAAAGAACTCTATTTCGTGTTATTTTTAATTTTGACCCTTTGACCCTTCCTTTGTGTATTGTGGAGAATTGAATGTCGGCATTACAATGCATTTTCATTTTCATTTTTTCGAAATTGATTTCGGTTTATAAATCAGTCATCATATATCTCACATATGCCTTTGTCTTTGATGTGTGGTCAAATGAAGTCGGTGATAAGTTTCTTTTGCCTGTTAGTTTATTTTAGATGGTGATTATGTTAGTCTTTCCACAATTCAAAGGTTTGCTGGTAAATGTATATCTTTCATGCTCGCAGTACCCGGTGCAAGATTATTTACATCGGTATGCTTCAGCAACATATCTAAGCTTATGCAATTGCATAAAGATACTGTTTACATTAATTCAAAATTGAGAGATGAAATAACTTTTTGGCGTTTTTTGGATTCAATAAGTCGGTATGTACCTTGGAAACCTGAATTCCATTCAACTATTGATTTGGCTACTGATTCCTCTAACTTTCGATGGGGCGCTGTTATTAGGGGACAAGAAACACAAAGTCATTTTGGTGATTATTGGGATAAGTATGATTTATTAAGTCCTATACATGTGAAAGAGGCCAAAGCTTTATTATTAACACTTCGATCGATTGAGTCCTCAATTAAGAATACACGGATTGATGTTTTGGTAGACAACAAGGCTGTTGTTGACGCATGGGCAAAGCAGGGTAGTAGATCTGATGCTCTTAATGACATCTTTAAAGACATATTCTTTATTTTACAAGATAGAAATGTGTTAATGAAATTAATTTTTGTCGAATCAAAATTAAATCCGGCAGATAAAGAGTCTCGATATCTTTCAAAAGCAGATTGTAAATTATCAAGATTAGCATGGTTACGAGTTGAGCAGTTTTTCGGACCACATACAATTGATCTTATGGCAACAGATTCAAATTGTATGATAGGTTCCTCGGGTTTGCTAAAGCACTATACGCCTACACGGTCTCCCTTGTCTTCGGGAGTAAATGTTTTTTCTCAGGTTATCCCTTCTAATGAAAACTGTTATATATATCCTCCGTTTAATTTAATTTTGTCTTTGTTAAGTTTTTTAGAACAGCAAAACGTAACTTTCACAATTATTGTGCCTGTGTTGTCACCAACTCCAATATGGTTTCCCAAGATTTGGTCTAAGGCATCATCCATTAATATTTTGGCTTATAAAGGCGATAGACACGTGTTGTTATACCCTTCAAAAACTGGATATCGGAAAGATAAGCATGGATTACCATGGAATTTGTTGGTCGTTCGTTTTGATAAATTTAATAAAACCCCAAGCATAGGCGTACGAGCCAGGGGGGCTGGGGGGGCTGCAGCCCCCCCTGAGTCGGGCGAACATGACTTTTTTCGGGCAATTGTCAAATTTTTCGGGCAGCGCTCGAAAAAAATGTAAAATAATGTTTTTGTCAAGAAAATAAAAATTTTCAAAAAAATAGAAAATCTTTCCGACCGCCAGAACAAAGTGCCCGAAATCCGGGTTTTTTTGTTGGTCCTGAGGTAGGGTTAGTCTGAGCTTCCCAGTCCGTCTCTGGGAAATTTCTTCTTGGCTTCTGTTGGCGCCCGAAAACTTAAAAAATAAAACAGGTTGATAATTGCAAATGTCGTCCAAACCAAAGACCCCGGCACCAAGTGGCCAATTTCTATGAACTAGATTCAGAGGTTCCGAAAGCTGAACATGAAATATATCGCAAAATAAGCTTCGCTTCTCCAATACAATTGATCTTCTTTCCATTATGTATAATTATGATCTGATAGATTTTCTTCCTCAATTTTCAAACATGGTAAAATTGCTGTGTACCATTCCTGCGACATCGTGCTCTTCCGAACGCTCTTTATGCCAATGCTGTGATTGAAAATGATATGGACAGAATCATCGATGTCTTTGCTAGTCCCAAAAATCGTAGATCAAAATTTCTTTTGAACAGGACACCTCAATTTTCAGACTATGACTATTTTCGCTATCAGCAGTGTACGTGTTTTGCTTTGCTAGTTGATGTAAACTGTGAAAACGCCATGGCCAAAGATTAATTCACATTCATTTTCGTGCTGTTCGTTTAGTACCTTCTGCCCAGATGTGGGATTCATCGGCAGACGACAGTCACATCAGTTTTGCACGTTTGTAGTAAAATTGAAATTCTTGATGTATGAATGATCACTTTTTCTTACACTGTATGTATATGGTGAAAATAAAATATTACCATTGTGGTGCAAATCGATTATCTCGGTGTTACTGAAAGTTGATGGTGCTCTTAGGCGGTATCAATAAATTGGTCATTTTCGGGCATCATGCATATTTTTCGGGCAAAAATGGTTCAGCCCCCCCAAGAAAAATCAGCCCGTACGCCTATGACCCCAAGAAAGTTTGGATGCTCTTTGGTACCAAATCGTGTAACGATGTTGGTAGTTGGCGATTCTTTAGTGAAGGATTTAGGGTCCTACGCATTCGAGAATCAGCGAGTTATTCCTGTTCCTGGTGGTCGATTTTCTTTTGTGCTCGACACAGCTTTGAAATTTGGGACTACTCTAAATAGTCTGTATCTAATAATAAATACATGGGGGAATTAACGATTTAAATTCAAGGGGAGATAATTACACAAATTTAAACAATCTTTTGCAAATCTTTGATAATATTCATAACGTTTTTGATAGACACGCAAATTTTACTATTATATTTTCAAGTATTTTGATAACGGGTTGGGCGGATTTAAATGTACGTGTGAGGGCAGCTAATGTCAAATTGAAAGAGGTTTGATTAACTCATTCTTGGCGGTTGGTGTTCCATGAAAACATTCATATGAACGATTTAAAGGACGGTTTGCATTTGAATGCAACTGGAACCTTCAAAATGATGAAGAACATTAATGATGCTTTGTATATGAGTTAGTATAGTTATGTTGATTTGGTAGATGACAATAAATAATTTAATGTTTGTGTTGATTTATAATAAGAGGAACGTCGTTATGAATTTAGTGTTGGGTAGATAGACGTTCACCGCACTTTGTTGCTTTATGGGTAGTCCACGACGGCGTAACGGGTTTGGGTCACATTTGAAGGTGGTTATATGTTATCCTTGCAATTGGATGTTTTGCAATCATTGATTAATCCCGATTTACTGTGTAATCTAAAGCTTGTAAAGTACTGGTATCCTGAAGTTACTATAGAATGGAATAAGGGCCAATGTGTGCCTTAAAGTTTCGCTAGTGTAGATCTCTACATATACGATACTGACTTGATAAGCAACTTAAGATCTCTGATTCAAGGTTGAATATTCGTGAAGTTAAAATAATAATAATTGGTGAATGAGAAACGTTATATACACCTCATAAGGACCTTAACTCGCTTAAATTTAAGTGAGTGTTGGGTGTCCGGTTCAAGGTATAAATTCTAGTGTAGGTTCACGGAGTGGTTTCGCATACACTCCAGACCTAAAATATGCGGGAGAAGCAAGGATGTTGAGATTAGTCTCACTATTCTCAACTTCCGCTGCGCCGCGCGCATATGAGCGGGAAATCTTTAGTCTCACTAATTTCAATGGATTATTCATTTTAGTTATTTTATGGTCTTGAAATATAGGCAATTAATAGATAACAATAAGGAATAAACATTACCAGTTAAATCAGAACTATATGGAGACAAAATTTAGAAGTTCGTATATCCACAAGTACTCTCATTTTTACAAGGGCGTGGATTTGTCCAAAAAATAATTTTGGGGACGATCTAGTATGGATGGAGTCGAAGTGCCGCAACCGCAAGCCGAAACAGCTGGTACATTCTCAAAGATATTTCGGAATTTGAGTTGCAATAGGGACTTCCCACTCTGATTTTCATCTGATCGATTTTGAATCTTCAAAAAATCTTTCTTGCAAATCAAATTATGGATTCTGAGAACCTAAACTATTTTCTTCCAATCAGCGTTGGTTAAATTTCTTACAAAGTGACTCAATTATTAATCATTTGGTATTTTGATTGACAGCAAAGATGTATATAAAAGCTATTTTGATAACCTAACCATCTATATGTATTACTTAGTAATATTAAATATTATAACGGAAATTATACTTGCGGTTTTCCATTTGTCCATTTTAACTACATTGCACTCATAATGCGTTCAGACAGCTTCTTCTTCGAAGCCTCTTGAGGTTTTTTGGGGTAGCTAAGGTTGTAACCATGCTATAAGGCAACGCCACGAAAGCACTTTTGGGGTTATCTTCAGAAAAAACAGGGGTTCAAAAGGTTGTGGAATTTATTTTAAGTTCAAAAACATATTTTATATTAAAAACATTATTTCGGAAAATGTCACTCTTTCATTTCGCAATTATTAGGAAAATAACCCACCTGAAAACTTTGAAACTTGATTTTAAATGGAAGGGAGCTTTAGAAATGGGACACACAGACGTTTTTGTCAAGTTTGAAATCGATAGTTTGAAATATTGTGTCTTGGGAGCAACGGTTAGATCGGTGTGATCGTATACCGTTGCTACAGTAACCTGTTCTTACCATGGATATTTTTAAAACATCATGTAACTCATTTCTATTTTAGTTTCTAGAAGTTATATTACAAGAGCTTTACTAACCTTAGACATTTCAAAACAACATGTCTAGAGTAACTGATTTCTATGTCCCAGAACATTTTAAATACATGTCTAGAGTAACTGATTTTTCTTCTAGTTTTTAGTAGTTATATTACAAGTACTTTATTGACCCTGGACATTTAGAAACAAAATATACCTTAAAATAACAATTCACTTTTTATTTCAATATATGTTTTTTGTATGGTGTTGTCTCACTAAAATTCGTATTTTTAACTTGCACACGCTGAATATTCTTCATGCAGATGGAATGAAAGGCTCAAAATTCGTCTATTAGTTGTGGACATTGTAACTGATAAGCTTAGCTTAAAAATAACTAAGCCAAAGTATGATTGGTCAATAATATAGACACTCTAAAAGAGAAGCTGCAGTGCGGACAAATAGAGTGGCCCAGAATGGCTCTTATTGTACTGTATATCTTACTGGATCCTTGTCGTTTCAGGTCAACTAGTAGTGAAAATATGTCAACTTTCTTAAAGGAATTAGAATGATCAAGAATAAGAGTTTATATTCATTAGGAAATTTGTATGTTGTCATAACTATACGGTATAATCTGATAAATACAGAAAACTACCATGTATATTATAATTTCTACTAGATAAACAAAATATTAAGCTTTTTATTAATCGTTTTTTGATAATAACTTGTAGTTTTACGGAAAATTACTTAGTTTTATGGTTTATTACAGCTTTCGAGTTGCTCTCGAAACTGTATTGTTACCATTAATTTTTTAGATATTTTTATTTTATTGCAGTGCGTTCGATAATCGAACGCACTGCATTGTTTTGCAAACGGCTATTTTTGCAGTGCGTTCGATAATCGAACGCACTGCATTGTTTTGCAAACGGCTATTTTTTTTTTTTTCGAATTTTACACTCGCTATTTTAGTAAGAAGGCAACATGCCACATACAGATTTGTTTAATTCCCTACGATAAATTGTTGACCATGAACTTTTAAATATAAATTGGTGCCATTTTGACAAACCGGAAATGAGGTAGAACGAAAAACACAATTTTGGTTTTTGGAATCTCACGTCTCTATTTTTGATCCGATTTTTATTAAACTGTTTTGAACTGTTTTCTATAGCTGTACGCTACTAAATAAAGGTTTTAAACTTCTACAATTTTGACTTTTAGTTGACTATTTTCTTAATTTTAATTTTTGCGTTTTTTTCAACTTCTACAATTTTATTTCGATCGATCTGCAAATTTGCAGGTGTATAGACATTTTGATTCTAAACAAAATGCAGTTTTCAAAATTTTGATACCACTTCCGGTTATAACGTAATTAGCTTGCACATTTAAAATTTCAACTTCCGGAATTTTGAAGATATTTGAAATTTGTTTTTTGCAATGTGTTACAATTTGTTATAACAACCATTTGAAATAAAAAAAAATAGTAAGTAACAGATCATCCGCCATTTTGATGTGAGTAACTTTTGTAAAATTAAAAATGGGGCCTCAGGGTTATGAGCGGCATCCGTAACTTTAGTATTCTTGGAAACTACAATAGATTGCTAAAAAAAAGTCTAGCCGCCGATTTTTGAATTTTGATTTCAATTTTTTTTTATTTTCGTTTTGATTTTTTATGCAATTACTAAAACTTTCAAGGCACATATCTTTTGACCTTGACCTTTGGTGACCTTGGTACCTGAACAAAAGTTATTGCCCTTGATGAATTCTATCCAATGATGTATTCATGTTTGTGATCCGATGTATACTTCCGGTTTTATAAGCAATTGAAATTTGTGATTTTTTACTTTAAACAGCCCTGTCACGTGACCTAGCGTAAATACGTAAAAAATGATTTAACAGTCATATTATGCGTAATTTGCTCTTTCCAATGATGTACGACAATATACACTTTAAATTAAAATAGCACGATTTAAAATTTGAACATTTTGTGCAAATTTCCATTGTAACTGTGCGTGTTTTTTTCAAATTTTATTTCAATCGATCTGAAAATTTACAGATAGAAAGATATTTCGATTTCAATCCAAAATCTGTTTTCGAAAAATTGATACCACTTCCGGTTTTGACGTAATTAGCCAATCTCTCATACAGAGTTGTTTCCCCTTCGGTCCAGATTTCACCTCTGTCACTGTCTCGGCGGTTTTACAAGATTCTTGTAAAACACCTTTATGCTCTATATTTTGCTTTTTAAACGCTTTCCGTGTCTTTATTCCGACATTGTTTTAGTAAAAGCCTGAAATATTATTTCATTTTAGATTAAATACAATTTCCAAACAGTTTAAATGTAAGGACTATATTTTGGTGTAACGTTATCTCATGTTTGAGTAATTCGATATAAGTATTCATCCGAGAAAACGTCATTATTTAGATGACGTCATAGAGGAGAATGCAGTCTTGATGAAGTTGTCAACACAAAAAAAGACTATTTTTTGAGTAGGTGACAGAGATTGAATCTGGACTACCAAAGCTAGGGAAGACAACTCTGTGTAAGAGATTGGTAATTAGCTTGTAAATTTGAAATTTCAACTTCCGGAATTTTGAATATATTTGAAATTTGTTTTTTGCAACATTTAACATTATGGTATATCAACAATTTGAAATAAAAAAAATTGACCCGGAAGTTACAAATCGGCCGCCATATTGATATGACTAACTTTTGTAAAACTCAAAATGGGGCCTCAGGGTTATGAGCGGGATTCGTAACTTTGATATTTTTGGAAACTACAGTCGTTTGCATTCATAGCATTGTTAATCGATTTTTGATCTTCTGTTTTGCCTTTCTTGCGTTTCTATTTTATTTTTTTTCAGTAATTACAAAAACTTTCAATACTCATACCTCGTGACCTTGACCTTTGGTGACATTGTGACCTGAACAAAAGTTTTTGCCCTCGTTGAGATCTTTCCGACTATGTATTCATATTTGTTGTCCGATGTATACTTCCGGTTTTGTAAGCAATTCAAATGTGCGATTTTTGACTTTACAAGTAACATCCAAGGTTTCGCTAGTTGTGGTAGCTTTCTTTGTCTAGAAATAATACCAATACAGACCATTTTAAAAACAGTTTTTAAATAATTCCAAAACTGTTACGCACTGCTCAGAACCATGCAAAGCCTATGGATCTAGTTTTATTTTTTTTTGTAAATGTTGACTCAGAGTAGGCCTACCCAGCAAAAACTGTTATACTTAGAAGATTTTTTGCATTAGCCCAAATATCCCAGACCTAGTGAATAGCCCTTAAATGTATTTCCAGCCATCAGTATCCGAGAGGAAGCAGTCTGGCGGAAAACTCCTTATTTTTGGAAATCGACCATAAATTGTTTAATATTTGTTTGATTTTCGTAAAATTTTCTGTGTGCAATCTTGAAAGCTCTTAAAAGCTTCTACTAAAGTTCGCATTGTATTTGATGGTTCATCGAAAGATAAAAATGGTGTATCTTTAAATAGCATCATTGAAGCAGGACCACCACTACAACAAGATCTTGTTGGTATTTTGACAAGATTTAGGAAACATCCTATAGCATTAGTTGCAGACATTCAGAAGATGTTTCTACAAATTAAACTTAAAGATGAAGATAAAGACGCCCATAGATACTTGTGGAGAAATTTAGAAACAAACAATCAGATTAAAGTATTCAGAATGACGAGACTTACATTTGGTATAGTAGCAAGTCACTTTTAGCTATTGGTACAATTCAAGAGCATACAAGACGTTTTCAACATCTTTATCCGCAAGCTGCATTGGAAATATTACAGAATACATATGTCGATGACATTGCTACTGGTGCTGAAAATGTGGATCAAGCTATTCATCTTCAGAAAAATTGCAAGTATCTTATGGCGAAGGGCAGTTTTAACCTAACGAAATGGACAATAGATTCAGCAGCTATATCAAAGGGGGATAGAGCTCCTGTTGGACATGTTGATTTGGAAGTCGAAGATCAAGATTCGACAGAACCGAAAACATCTAAAATTCTTGGACTTAGATGGGATCCAGAAAACAGTACATTTAATTTTAAAGTACAATTCAATGAAGACGAATATAAATTGCCACAGACTAAAAGATCTGTTTTGTCAAAAGCATCAAGGATATTTGACCCACTTGGTCTAATCAGTCCATTTACTATCCGGTCTAAGATACTATTTCAAGCCTTATGGTCAAAAGGTATATCCTGGGATAAGATTCCTGATGATCTACACATTAAATGGATGCAGTGTTTTAAAGAATTAGTTATCTTACAACAACTTGAAATACCAAGATGTTTATTTGAAGTACCTGAGTCTAAACTTAAGTCTATTGAAATACACGGGTTTGGTGATGCATCTGAATTAGCTCAACTGCTGTTTATGTACGAAGTGTTGCTGAAAATGGCGAAGTTACCTGCCACTTAGTTATGTCTAAAACTAGAGTTGCACCTGTTAAAAAGATTACGCTACCTCGATTGGAATTAATGGCAGCTGTAATAACTGCAAGACTCTGTCATTATGTCTGTTCAGTGCTTTGTTGTGAAGTTAGCAGAGTAATATGCTGGACAGATAACTCATCAACTTTACATTGGATCAAAGGATCAGCAACTCAATGGAAACCATTTGTCGCAAACAGAGTTCAAGAGATCCAATGTCTGTTCAATCCAAGTACCTTCCGTTAAGAGGGATTTCAGCATCACAGCTCCTAGGTAATGATTTGTGGTGGAATGGACCATCATGGTTGAAGAATTCTGAAGATAATTGGCCAAAAGGATTGGGAGGTTCAAAGATTGAAAAATTGGATGAATTCATAAGTGCTGAGAAAAGAGTTCAAGCTGTCTATGCATAGAAGTATAATTCTATGGCTTGATCTACTCTATTCAATGATATATGACACAATGTATTTGAATCATAATTCCGCGTTCTAGAATTTGAAAATATTCTGCCAAATTCCATTGTAACTGTTCGTGTATCGTTTGTCTGTCTGCTGGTATTCCCGCGTCACTTAGTTAACCTGCTTGTATTCTGATAGCTGTGCGCCCCTTTTATTTGGTATGACTGCTTGTAGTTCTGAACCTCTTTTATTTAGTCTGTCTGCTGGTATTTCTGATTCCATTTTATCTGCCTTTATATACACCCACATGAAAATATGGACGTATATTGCCGTCACCCCAGTCCATCCGTCGGTCCGTTCGTCCTTCAACAATTTCTTGTACACGCAATAGCGACTAGAGTTTTTATCCGATTTGAATGAAGCTTGGTATATGCAGTGCCTCGACTAACACTGTGACTAGGTGGCAGCGCTACCGCCCAGTGGCGGTATTCTGCCGCCCAGTGAACACAAAACTCATTCCCGGTCGGCAGTCCTATATTGTTGAAATATCGCTAGCAATCGAAATTCTTTAATGTAACATAGGCTTGCGGCAAGTCTCACCAGCAGCTTGATAATGAGGTAAATGTACACTCCAAAACAAACGCGATATCAGAGTTGTATGCGATAAAAATCATCACTAAATTCACTAGTGCACATCTTCATAATGATATTGACACACATACAAAAGATCAAATGAATGGAGAATTGTAGAAAACGCTAGCGATATCAGAGTTTTATGAACACAATTACAGAGTATTACGTGATATCTCAGACGAAAATAATCGAATCATCACCAAATTCAATAGTGCACATCTTCATAATGATATTGACACACATACAAAAGATCAAATGAATGGAGAATTGTAGAAAACGCTAGCGATATCAGAGTTTTATGAACACAATTACAGAGTATTACGTGATATCTCAGACGAAAATAATCGAATCATCACCAAATTCAATAGTGCACATCTTCATAATAATATTGACACACATACCAAATAGCAAAAGGATCCATGAAGAATTGTAGCCTGTAGTGTGAGCACGAGCGAAAAAACGAACGCGATATCAGAGTTTTATGGGATATCTCTGAAGAAAATCATCGAATCATCACCAAATTCAATAGTGCACATCTTCATAATAATATTGACACACATACCAAATATCAAAAGGATCTATGAAGAATTGTAGCCTGTAGAGTGAGCACGAGCAAAAAAACGAACGCGATATAAGAGTTTTACGCGATTTCTCGGAAGAAATCATCGAATCATCACCAAATTCAATAGTGCACATCTTCATAATGATATTGACACACACACAAAATATCAAGAGGATCCATGAAGAATTGTAACCTGCAGAGTGAGCACGAGGTAAATGTGAACGGACGGACCGACAGGGGCAACCGCAATATACAGGCAGATAATTTGTGAGGCAGTTCTTTTCGTTAGAACATAATTTCTAAGCTGAACATTTAAGGTTTGTGATGACGGCGATGATGATGTTCTGGTTGTTATGAATAAATGTTTTGGAATAATTCTTCTGATGTTTTTATCGCCATGTTCAGTTTCCAATAAATATCAAATATCGCCGCATTTCATAGAGACTATTTGATGTCTGTTTCACTGATTGCATTTCCGGCGATCTAGTTTTCAACTTCGCCTCCTCAACTAACTGCCGCCCAGTAACAATTCCTTAGACGAGGCACTGGGTATATGTATTTATCGTGATAATATCTCGGATGAGTTTGAAAATGGCGCGATTCCAGTCGTCGGTTTAAGAGTTACTGCCCTTGACTAAGAGAAAAAAACACGTAAGAATTAACTTGTGTACGCGATAGAAGTTTAAGTTTTCATCCGAATTGAATGAAACTTGGTATGTATAATTATCGCGATACTATCGCGGATCCTTTCATAATTGGAGCTATTCCAGTCGTCGGTTTATGAGTTATTGCCTTTGACTTAGTGAAAACGTTAAAATTAACTTGTGTATGTGATAAAATCTAGAGTTTTTATTCGATTTGAATGACCTAATTTACATACGACACAATTTATTTTTGATTCGTATTATGCTATATCTACGCTTTCCAATGATATATGACACTATGTATTTGAATCATAATTCCTCGTTTTAAAACTTGAAAATATTCTGCCAAATTCCATTGTAACTTTTCGTGTTTCGTTTGTCTGTCTGCTGGTATTTCCGCGTCCCGTTTAGTTAACCTGCTTGTATTCTGATAGCTGTGCGCCCCTTTTATTTGGTATGACTGCTTGTAGTTCTGCACCTCTTTTATTTAGTCTGTCTGCTGGTATTTCTGATTCCATTTTATCTGCCTTTATATACACCCACATGAATATATGGACGTATATTGCCGTCACCCCAGTCCATCCGTCGGTCCGTTCCTCATTCAACAATTTCTTGTACACGCAATAGCGACTAGAGTTTTTATCCGATTTGAATGAAGCTTGGTATGTATAATTATCGTGATACTATCTCGGATACGAAATTAGGGTCTGATTTTAATTAGACTGGGATCCTTTCATAATTGGAGTTATTCCAGTCGTCGGTTTATGAGTTATTGCCTTTGACTTAGTGAAAACGTTAAAATTAACTTGTGTATGTGATAAAAGCTAGAGTTTTTATTCGATTTGAATGACCTAATTTACATACGACACAAATAATTTTTGATTCGTATTATGCTATATCTACGCTTTCCAATGATATATGACACTATGTATTCGAATCGTAATTCCGCGTTTTAGAATTTGAAAATATTCTGCCAAATTCCATTGTAACTTTTCGTGTTTCGTTTGTCTGTCTGCTGGTATTCCCGTGTCCCTTTTAGTTAACCTGCTTGTATTCTGATAGCTGTGCGCCCCTTTTATTTGGTTTGACTGCTTGTAGTTCTGCACCTCTTTTATTTAGTCTGTCTGCTGGTATTTCTGATTTCATTTTATCTGCCTTTATATACACCCACATGAAAATATGGACGTATATTGCCGTCACCCCAGTCCATCCGTCGGTCCGTTCGTCCTTCAACAATTTCTTGTACACGCAATAGCGACTAGAGTTTTTATCCGATTTGAATGAAGCTTGGTATGTATAATTATCGTGATACTATCTCGGATACGAAATTAGGGTCTGATTTTAATTAGACTGGGATCCTTTCATAATTGGAGTTATTCCAGTCGTCGGTTTATGAGTTATTGCCTTTGACTTAGTGAAAACGTTAAAATTAACTTGTGTATGTGATAAAAGCTAGAGTTTTTATTCGATTTGAATGACCTAATTTACATACGACACAAATTATTTTTGATTCGTATTATGCTATATCTACGCTTTCCAATGATATATGACACTATGTATTCGAATCGTAATTCCGCGTTTTAGAATTTGAAAATATTCTGCCAAATTCCATTGTAACTTTTCGTGTTTCGTTTGTCTGTCTGCTGGTGTTCCCGCGTCCCTTTTAGTTAACCTGCCTGTATTCTGGTAGCCGTGCGCCCCTTTTATTTGGTATGACTGCTTGTAGTTCTGCACCTCTTTTTGTTTGCTGGTATTTCTGAATCTATTTTATCTGCCTTTTTATACGCCCACATTAAAATATGGATGTATATTGTTCGTCGGTCCGTTCGTCAACAATTTCTTGACACGCGATAGAGACTGGAGTTGTTATCCGATTTGAATGAAGCTCTGGTATATGTATTTATCTTGATAATATCACGAATGAGTTCGAAACTGGCGCTATTCCAGTAGTCGGTTTAAAAGTTATTGCCCTTGACTTAGTGAAAACATTAAAATTAGTTTGTGTATATGATAAAAGATAGAGTTTTTATTCGATTTGAATGAAGCTTGGTATGTGTATTTATCTTGATAAATTCCATTGTTATTGTGAGTGCTTTTTTTTCAAAATTCTTTAAAAACAAATTATGTCAAGTGACCTAATTTACATATTATTTATATGACACTATGTATTTGAATCATAATTCCGCGTTTTAGAATTTGAAAGAAATATGCCGAATTCCATTGTAACTGTACGTGTTTCGTTTGTCTGTCTGCTGGTATTCCCGCATCCCTTTTAGTTAACCCTGCCTGTATACTGATAGCTGTGCGCCCCTTTTATTTGGTATGACTGCTTGTAGTTCTGAACCTCTTTTATTTGGTCTGACTGCTTGTAGTTCTGAATTCATTTAATCTGCCTTTTTATACACCCACATGAAAATATGGACGTATATTGCCGTCACCCTGTCTGTCCGTCGGTCCGTCCGTCAACAATTTCTTGTACACGCGATAGAGACTAGAGTTTTTGACCGATTTGAATGAAGCTTGGTATATGTATTTATCTTGATAATATATCGGATGAGTTCGAGAAGCTAAAGTTTTCATAGTTAATCTTTCTGTCTACTTCTTGTAGTTTTACATCCATTTTATTATCCCTGCAAACATATCTTGCAGTGCACTTTCTACTGACACACAAAAGAGAGTGAGTATTTTGACGAGTACGCTTTTATATTATTATGTAAAACTCTTATCATTGGTTGAAAATGTGACATTTCATCCATGTATCGGGTGGGTTGCGCACTGCTCGGTACCGTCTTCACGGTTCTAGTTTTTTTTTTTTTTTAACTAATTATTGCAGTGCGTTCTAGCGAACGCACTGCTTTGTTTTCATAATGACTTTTTTTTTTTTGCAGTGCGTTCTAGCGAACGCACTGCTTTGTTTTGCAAATGACTTTTTTGAAGTGCGTTCGATTTCGAACGCACTGCTTTGTTTTCAGAATGTTTTTTTTTTTTTTTTTTTTTTTTTTTTTTTTTCTTCGAATTCTGGTCAGAGTACACAGCCAAAACTGCAAATGCCACATATACACTGATATGATTTCTTTTCTGTACTCGAAAAACTAAATTTTTTAAATGTAATTTGAAGCATTTTTATCCAACCGGAAATGACGTAGGATACAGAAGTGTATTTTAGAATTTTTGATTTTCTTACTCTATTTTAAATTCAATTCTAATCGGATTTTTTGTGTTTAATTGCAAAAACCAAAAGCTACAATTCGGTTTCTTGAAGAAATTACAAATTTTGAATTTTGTCGCTAACTCTTTTCGTTTCAAATTTATAAATTTTTCAACTTCTACAATTTGATTTCGATCAATCTGAAAATTTACAAGTCAATAGACATTTTGATTGTTAAGAAAATGCAATTTTCAAAATTTCGATATCACTTCCGGTTTTGACGTTATTGGCTCGTAAAGTTAAAATTTCAACTTCCGGAATTATGAAGTTTTTTGAAATTTATTTTCTGCAATATGATTCTCATAATAATGCAAAAACAACAAATTAAAATGTTTTGACCCGGAAGCAAAAGATGAGCCGCCATATTGATATGAGCAACTTTTGTAAAACTCAAAATGGGGCCTCAGGGTTATGAGCGGAATTCATAATTATAGTATTTTTGGACAGCTCAGTCGATTGCGCTCAGAAATACGCAAATCGATCTCTGATTTTTTATTTTGCTTTTTGCTCATTTCCGGTATAACGTTTTAAGAAATTGCCAAAATTTCAAAGACTTGTAACTCGTGACCTTGACTTTTTTTGACCTTGTGACCTGAACATAGGTTATTGCCCTTGACTAGATCTATCAAATGATATATCCATTTTGGTTGTCCGATATTTACTTCCGGTTCTATAGCCGTTTGAAATTTTCAATTTTCAACTTTAAACAGCTCTGTCACGTGACCTAATTTACATACGTCACAAATTCTTATATATTCTTAATGTGCCTAATGTACTCTTTCTAGAGATATATAATACTCTATATGTTTATTGAAATTGCGCGATTTAAAATTTGAAAATTGTGAGCAAAGTTCTATTGTAACTGTGCGTGTTTTTTTCAAATTTTATTTTGAGCGTTCTGAAAAGTTACTGGTAGATAGGCATTTTGATTGCAAACTTAAATCTGTTTTCAAAATTTCGATATCACTTCCGGTTTTGACGTTATTCGCTTTTTAAATTAAAATTTCAACTTCCGGAATTTTGAAGATATATGAAATTTTTTGTCGGCAATATATTAGAAATGATGTTATAGAAATAATTAATTAATAAAATCTGACCCGGATGAAATAAATCAGCCACCATATTGATATGACCAACTTTTGTAAAACTTAAAATGGGGCCTCAGGGTTATGAGCGATTTTCGTGATTGTGGTATTTTTGGACAGCTCAGTCGATTGCCATAAAAAATACGCAATTTGATTTTTGATATTCGATATTGCTTTCTTGTTATTTCTCAGTATAATGTTTTAAGTAATTTCCAAAATTTCAAAGACTTGACCTTGACTTTTTTTACCTTGTGACCTGATGAAAGGTTATTGTCCTTGATTGTTCAATGTTTACTTCCGGTTCTCTTGCCAATTGAAAATTGCGATTTTTAACTTAAAACGCATACATTTATCGTCAAAACAGTTGAAGGGAGATAAATCTTGACCTTTTTGACCTTGTGACCTGAAGAAAGGTTATTGCCCTTGACTTGATCTATCCAATGGTATGTCCAATTTAGTTGTCCAATGTTTACTTCCGATTCTATAGCCATTTGAAATTTGCGATTTTTAACTTTAAACAGCTCTGTCACGTGGCCTAACTTACATACGTCAGAAATTCTTATATATTCTTATTGAGTCTAATCTGGTTTTTTTCCAATGATATATAACACTTAATAAAAATTGCGCGATTAAAATTTTGAAAATTTTGTGCAAAGTTCCATTGTAACTGTGCGTGTTTTTTCAAATTTTATTTGAATGTTCTCAAAACTTGTGGGTAGATAAATATTTTGAATGCAAACTCAAATCTATTTTCAAAATTTCGATATCACTACCCGGTACCGGTTTTGACGTTATTGGCTTGTAAATGATTAACTAAAATAAAATGTTTGCTGTCTATATGGTTAAATGATAGTACTCTCCCTTCAACTTGTAATCGACTTTAGTTTGGGCGATACTTAGCTTAAGAAAAAACATCCGTCGCCCAAACGCATACATTTATCGTCAAAACAGTTGAAGAGAGAGAACTACTGTTTTAATTGTAAATCTTTATTAAAGCTATCATGCTGTAATTAAACTAGAAATGTTTATAAAAAATAAGTCAAACCATCCGCCACTAATCCCCATATTTCGCCATACAAAAGAAATATGGCCGCCATTGAACTACTATTAAGTGGAGTAATCTACGCCATTCAGTCAGTGATATACATACATCGGACTGTCAACATCGGTAAGAAGCGGTCACTATTAAACAAGCCAACCCTGAAACTAGCAAAAAAGAAATTTTGCTATAGTCGAAAACTAACGAATCGTTAATCTTTTAAGCATTCAGACCACAAACAGTTATTTTAATTCCCTAAAATAAGAAAATCTCACTAGATTTAACTTTTCTTATGTTCATATTTTCATTACCATTTGCCATAGCCTTAGTGGCTTATGATTTATGAAAGATTTCCAGGATGACGCACTGCCCAGCGCCGTTTTGGTACGGCTCTAGTTTTTTTTTTTTTTTTTTTTTGCAGTGCGTTCTAGCGAACGCACTGCTTTGTTTTGCAAATGTCTTTTTTTTTTTTTTTTCCGTTTTCTGGTCAGAGCGCCCAGCCAAAACTATGCATGCCACACACCATCTCTCAAGATTTCCCACGATAATCTACTGCTCGGTATTGTTTAAATGTAAAATGGCGCATGCCCTACCAACCGGAAATGAGGTATGAGAACATATCGGATTTGATGTTTTGGCTATTATCTCCTTTGTTTTTCAACCGATTTCGATCGGACTGACTTTGCTTATTTCTCTAATCGATTGTCCATGATACAAAAGTTTAACAATATCATTTTGAGAAAAATCTTGCTGACTTTTGGAGCACCTTTTCTGGACCACTTTTTCAACTTTTGCAATTTTATTTTGATCAACCTGAAAACTTACATGTTTATAGACATTTTGATCGCAAACATTAAGCAATTTTCAAAATTTCGATATCACTTCCGGTTTTGACGTCATTCGCTCTCAAAGTTGAAATTTCAACTTCCGGAATTTTGAAGATATTCGAAAAATTCTTTTTGTAATATGTTTGATATGTAGACTCAAAATTATACAATTCATAAAATTTGACCCGGATGTAACGGATCAGGCGCCATCTTGAAATGGTATATTTTCATAAAACGCAAAATGGGGCCTCAGGGTGTTATGGAATTTGCATAATGTTTATGTCTATGTAATCAACAGTCGACTGCGACCAAAACATGGGAAGCCGATTTTTGAATTTCAATTCTGAATTTTTCTGATTTCCGGTAAAAATAAATCAGTAATTGTCACTCTTTCAAGGCCCATATTTTGTGACCTTGACCTTTTGTGACTTAGTGACCTGTACAAAAGTTATTGCCCTTGATTAGATGTATCCAATTACATATTTTTTTCAGATGCCCAATGGTTACTTCCGGTTTTATAGCCGTTTTAAAATTGTAATTTTTAACTTTAAACAGCCCTACCACGTGACCTAATTTACATATGTCTTATTTTCTTTCACCGTCGTACTATGCTATGTCTGCTCTTTCCAATGATATACAACACAATGTATTTGAATCAAAATTCCGCCTTTTAAAGTTTGAAAAATTTGTGTCAATTTCCATTGAAACTGTGCGTGTTTTTTTCAATTTTTATTTCGATCATTCTGAAAACTTACAGGTAGATAGACATTTTGATGGCGAACATAAATATGCTTTCAAAATTTTGATATCACTTCCGGTTTTAAAGTTATTAGCTCTCAAAGTCGAAATTTCAACTTCCGGAATTTTGAAGATATTCGAAAAATTCTTTTTGCAGTATGTATGTAATATAGACACAAAAGTATACAAATAATAAAATTTGACCCGGATGTAACAGATCAGTCGCCATCTTGAAATGGTATATTTTCATAAAACGCAAAATGGGGCCTCAGGGTGTAATGAAATTTGCATAATTCTGATGTTTTTGGAATCTACAGTCGATTGCTACCAAAACATGAGACGCTGATTTTTAAATTTCAATTCTGATTTATTTTAATTTCCGGTTAAGATAAATCAGTAATTGTCAAAACTTAAAAGGCTCATATCTTGTGACCTTGACCTCTGGTGACCAAGTGACCTGAAACAAATTCATTGCCATTGACGATACCTATGCACAGATACTTTCATTTAGGTTTTCCGATGTTTACTTTCGGTTTTATATCCATTTGAAAATTGCAGTATTTAGTTTGAAAGAGCTCTGACACGTGACCTAATTCATGTACGTCACAAATTCTTTCACAATCTAATTATGCTAAATCTACTTTTTCAATTATATACAACACAATATTTTAAAATCAAAATAGCGCCTTTTGAATTTTGAAAATTAGTTATTCCATCTGCTTGTAAAATATTAAATTCAAATTTCAGTTGAAGGGAGGGTACTACATTTTGACATAAAGCTGCGTTTGGGCGATCGCCCTCTCCCATTAACTTGCGTTTGGGCGATATGTTATCATTAATGTACTTTTTTTTACATTTTAACTGTTTTAAAAGAAACATTAATATGTGTTTTCTTTGAACGAATTATGTATTGATAAAATTCGATCTGTATTTCAAACTATGAAGTATGAATACTGTGCAGTCCGTTTCTAAATTGAGATTTGGCTCTTTCATGTGTCCTTTCTTGCACTTTAGAACTTATTTACAAATCTTAGAAATTTTGTGATATGCGTTTTCCACTGATGTATATCAAACTGTGATTGCGCTTTTTTTTTATCAGATGACTTTTCACTACCGAACATGAAATGTTTATTTCACTTTTGACTACCGTGTGTGAACTGGGTATTCTACTTTCACTACCGAATTCAAAATTGTGCGTTTTAAAATTTTGTACCTCCTGCATTTTAATGTAAAACAAGCTTTCTTCTGTAAACCTGACATCATGGATTGAAAGATGTCACTTTTCACCAATGGACGAAACCGGATGCGCACTGCATGGTACCATTCATGGTTCTAGTTTTTTTTTTTTTTTTTTGCAGTGCGTTCGATTTCGAACGCACTGCTTTGTTTTCATAATGATTTTTTTTTTTTTTTTCGAATTCTTCCCATCTCGCTCAGCCAAAACTACGCATGGTACGTACTCACTGATGCGACTTCCTATACACAAATGGTGGCCACCGTTACATGAATATAAATTGATGTATTTTAATCCAACCGGAAATGACGTACGACGCAAAAACGTATTTTAGGGTTTTTAAGTTTACGTCTCTAATTTTTGTCCGATTTTGATCGGATTTTTTGGGTTAATATCTATAATCTAACAGCTACAAGATGACTTCTTACTAAAATTTAAAAATTTAAGTTTTGACACTGTCTTTTTTAATTTGAAATTTTTTGAATTTTTCAACTTCTACAATTTTATTTTGTTCGATTTGAAAATCTACATGCAGATAGATATTTTAATTCTAAATACAACCCTGTCATTAAAATTTCGATATCACTTCCGGTTTTGACGTCATTTGCTCTCAAATTTCAAATTTCCACTTCCGGAATTTTGAAGATATTCGAAAAATTCATTTTGCAATATGTTTATTATGTAGACACAAAAGTATACAAATGATAAAATTTGACCCGGATGTAACAGATCAGTCGCCACCTTGAAATGGTATATTTTCATAAAACGCAAAATGGGGCCTCGGGGTGTTATGGAATTTGTATAATTTTGATGTCTATACAATCTACAGTCGTTTGGTACCAAAACATGGGAAGCCGATTTTTGAATTACAATTCTGATTTTTTCTAATTTCCGGTTAAAATAAATCAGTAATTGTCAAAACTTTCAAGGCTCATATTTCGTGACCTTGACCTTTTGTGACTTAGTAACCTGTACAAAAGTTATTGCCCTTGATGAGATGTATCCAACGACATATTTTTTTCAGATGCCCAATGGTTATTTCCGGTTTAATAGTCGTTTGAAAAGTGCAATTTTTAACTTTCAACGGCCCTACCACGTGACCTAATTTACATATGTCTTATTTTTTTTCACCGTCTTACTATGCTCTGTCTGCTCTTTCCAATGATATACAACATAATACATTTGAATCAAAATTCCGCCTTTTAAAGTTTGAAAAATTTGTGCCAATTTCCATTGAAACTGTGCGTGTTTTTTTCAAATTTTATTTTGATCGTTCTGAAAACTTTCAGATAGATAGACAATTTAATGGCGAACAAGAATATGTTTTCAAAATATCGATATCACTTCCGGTTTTGACGTCATCGGCTCTCAAAGTTGAAATTTCAACTTCCGGAAGTTTGAAGATATTCGAAAAATACTTTTTGCAGTATGTTTGTTATGTGGAAACAAACGTATACAAATGATAAAATTTGAACCGAATGTAACAGATCAGTCGCCATTTCGAAATGGTATATTTTTATAAAACGTAAAATGGGGTCTCAGGGTGCTATGGAATTTGCATAATTTAGATGTCTAGGCAATCTACAGTCGATTGCTACCAAAACATGGGAAGCCGATGTTTGAATTTCAAATCTGAATTGTTCTTATTTCCGGTTACAATGAATCAGTAATTGTCTAAACTTTCAAGGACTATATTTCGTGACCTTGACCTTTCCTAACTTAGTGACCTGTACAAAAATTATTTCCCTTGATGGGATGTAGTTAATGATATAATTTTTTCAGATGCCCAACGTTTACTTCCGGCTTCAAAGCCGTTTGAAAGTTGCAATTTTGAACTTTAAACAACCCTACCACGTGGCCTAATTTACATATGTATTATTTTCTTTAAATGTCTTACTATGCCCTGTCTTCTCTTTCAAATGATATACAACACAACACATTGGAGTCAAAATTTCACCTTTTAAAGTTTGAAAAATTTGCGTCAATTTCCATTCAAGTGTGCTTGTTTTTCCCAAATTTTATCGACCTGACAACTTACATGTGGAAAGACATTTAAATATCGAACTAAGATTTTTTTTCAAAATGTCATTATCACTTCCGGTTTAGGCGTCATTCGGTTTTTAATTTGAAAATACAACTTCCGGAATTCTTAAGATATTTGAATTTTTTTTTAATATAAGGTTCATTTTTACGATACAAAACAAATGCAATCATAAAAGCTTAGCCAGAAGTAAAGAATCAATAAAGAACTGACCTGTTTTTGTAAAACGAAAAATGAGGCATCAGGGTTAAATGGGATTTGTGTAAATTTAATGTTAACTTATTCAGCAAAGGACTACTTACAAAATATGTTTCAAAAGGCCGATTTAATGTAGTTAATGCCCTTGTCAAGATCTATCCATTGATATATCCATTTTTGTTGGCCGATGTTTTCTTCCGGTTTTATAGCCATTTGGAATTTGTGATCTTTAACTTAAAACAGCTGTGTCACGTGACTTACGTCTAAACACATACTATTGTCAAAACAGTTGAAGGGAGAGAACAAACAAATCGTAAATCTTTTATTGTTCAGACCACAAAAGTTACCATTCATCTTAATAATCTCAATTTAACTTTAATAATGATCATTTTTCATAATCATTTGGTTAATGCCTTATGTTTTATGAAAGAAATTCAGGATGACGCACTGCTCAGCGCCGTTTTGGTACGGCTCTAGTTTTTTTTTTTTTTCACTTTCTGGTCAGAGCGCCCAGCCAAAACTACACATGCCACATATAATCTCTCAAGATTTCCCACGATAATCTACTGCTCGGTATTGTTTAAATGTAAAATGACGCATGCCCTACCAACCGGAAATGAGGTATGAGAACATATGGGTTTTGATGTTTTGGTCATTATCTCCTTTATTTTTCAACCGATTTTGATCGGACTGACTTTGCATATTTCTCTAATCGATTGTCCACGAGACAAAAGTTTAACAATATCATTTTGAGCAAAATCTTGCTGACTTTTGGAGCACTTTTTCTTGACCACTTTTTCAACTTTTGCAATTTTATATTGATCAACCTGAAAACTTACATGTTTATAGACATTTTGATTGCAAACATTTAGCAATTTTCAAAATTTCGATATCACTTCCGGTTTTGACGTCATTCGCTCTCAAAGTTGAAATTTCAACTTCCGGAATTTTGAAGATATTCGAAAAATTCTTTTTGCAATATGTTTGTTATGTAGACTCAAAATTATACAAATCATAAAATTTGACCCGGATGTAACAGATCAGGCGCCATCTTGAAATGGTATATTTTCATAAAACGCAAAATGGGGCCTCGGGGTGTTATGGAATTTGCATAATTTTTATGTCTATGTAATCAACAGTCGACTGCGACCAAAACATGGGAAGCCGATTTTTGAATTTCAATTCTGAATTTTTCTGATTTCCGGAAAAAATAAGTCAGTAATTGTCAAAACTTTCAAGGCCCATATTTTGTGACCTTGACCTTTTGTGACTTTGTGACCTGTACAAAAGTTATTGCCCTTGATTAGATGTATCCAATGACATATTTTTTTCAGATGCCCAATGGTTACTTCCGGTTTTATAGCCGTTTGAAAATTGTAATTTTTAACTTTAAACAGCCCTACCACGTGACCTAATTTACATATGTCTTATTTTCTTTCACCGTCGTACTATGCTATGTCTGCTCTTTCCAATGATATACAACACAATATATTTGAATCAAAATTCCGCTTTTTAAAGATTGAAAAATTTGTGTCAATTTCCATTGAAACTGTGCGTGTTTTTTTCAATTTTTATTTCGATCGTTCTGAAAACTTACAAGTAGATAGACATTTTGATGGCGAACAGAAATATGTTTTAAAAAATTTTGTATCACTTCCGGTTTTGAAGTTATTGGCTCTCAAAGTCGAAATCTCAACTTCCGGAATTTTGAAGATATTTGAAAAATTCTTTTTGCAGTAGGTATGTAATATAGACACAAAAGTATACAAATAATAAAATTTGACCCAGAGGTAACAGATCAGTCGCCATCTTGAAATGGTATATTTTCATAAAACGCAAAATGGGGCCTCAGGGTGTAATGAAATTTGCATAATTCTGATGTTTTTGGAATCTACAGTCGATTGCTACCAAAACATGAGACGCCGATTTTTGAATTTCAAGTCTGATTTATTTTAATTTCCGGTTAAGATAAATCAGTAATTGTCAAAACTTTAAAGGCTCATATCCTGTGACCTTGACCTCTGGTGACCAAGTGACCTGAAACAAATTCATTGCCATTGACGATACCTATGCACAGATACTTTCATTTAGGTTTTCCGATGTTTACTTCCGGTTTTATATCCATTTGAAAATTGCAGTTTTTAGCTTTAAAGAGCTCTGACACGTGACCTAAGTCATGTACGTCACAAATTCTTTCACAATCTAATTATGCTAAATCTACTTTTTCAATTATATACAACACAATGTTTTAAGATCAAAATAGCGCCTTTTGAATTTTGAAAATTAGTTATTCCATCTGCTTGTAAAATATTAAATTCAAATTTCAGTTGAAGGGAGAGAACTACATTTTGACATAAAGCTGCGTTAGGGCGATCGTCCTCTCCCATTAACTTGCGTTTGGGCGATACGTTATCATTAATGTCCTTTTTTTACATTGTAACTGTTTACAAGAAACATTAAGATATATTTTCTTTGAATGAAATATGTATTGATAAAATTCGATCTGTATTTCAAACTATGAAGTATGAATACTATGCAGTCCGTTTCTAAATTGAGATTTGGCTCTTTCATGTGTCCTTTCTTGCACTTTAGAACTTATTTACAAATCTTAGAAATTTTGTGATATGCGTTTTCCACTGATGTATATCAAACTGTGATTACGCCTTTTTTATTCAGATGACTTTTCACTACCGAACATGAAATGTTTATTTCACTTTTGACTACCGTGTGTGAACTGGTTTTTCTACTTTTCACTACCGAATTCAAAATTGTGCGTTTTAAAATTTTGTACCTTCTGCATTTTAATGTAAAACAAGCTTTTTTCTGTAAAACTGACATCATGGATTGAAAGATGTCACTTTTCACCAATGGACGAAACCGGATGCGCACTGCATGGTACCATTCATGGTTCTAGTTTTTTTTTTTTTCACTTTCTGGTCAGAGCGCCCAGCCAAAACTACACATGCCACATATAATATCTCAAGATTTCCCTCGATAATCTACTGCTCGGTATTGTTTAAATGTAAAATGACGCATACCCTACCAACCGGAAATGAGGTATGAGAACATATGGGTTTTGATGTTTTGGTCATTATCTCCTTTATTTTTCAACCGATTTTGATCGGACTGACTTTGCATATTTCTCTAATCGATTGTCCACGAGACAAAAGTTTAACAATATCATTTTGAGAAAAATCTTGCTGACTTTTGGAGCACTTTTTCTTGACCACTTTTTCAACTTTTGCAATTTTATATTGATCAACCTGAAAACTTACATGTTTATAGACATTTTGATTGCGAGCAATTAGCAATTTTCAAAATTTCGATATCACTTCCGGTTTTGACGTCATTCGCTCTCAAAGTTGAAATTTCAACTTCCGGAATTTTGAAGATATTCGAAAAATTCTTTTTGCAATATGTTTGTTATGTAGACTCAAAATTATACAAATCATAAAATTTGACCCGGATGTAACAGATCAGGCGCCATCTTGAAATGGTATATTTTCATAAAACGGAAAATGGGGCCTCAGGGTATTATGGAATTTGCATAATTTTTATGTCTATGTAATCAACAGTCGACTGCGACCAAAACATGGGAAGCCGATTTTTGAATTTCAATTCTGAATTTTTCTGATTTCCGGAAAAAATAAGTCAGTAATTGTCAAAACTTTCAAGGCCCATATTTTGTGACCTTGACCTTTTGTGACTTTGTGACCTGTACAAAAGTTATTGCCCTTGATTAGATGTATCCAATGACATATTTTTTTCAGATGCCCAATGGTTACTTCCGGTTTTATAGCCGTTTGAAAATTGTAATTTTTAACTTTAAACAGCCCTACCACGTGACCTAATTTACATATGTCTTATTTTCTTTCACCGTCGTACTATGCTATGTCTGCTCTTTCCAATGATATACAACACAATATATTTGAATCAAAATTCCGCCTTTTAAAGTTTGAAAAATTTGTGTCAATTTCCATTGAAACTGTGCGTGTTTTTTTCAATTTTTATTTCGATCGTTCTGAAAACTTACAGGTAGATAGACATTTTGATGGCGAACAAAAATATGTTTTCAAAATTTTTGTATCACTTCCGGTTTTGAAGTTATTGGCTCTCAAAGTCGAAATCTCAACTTCCGGAATTTTGAAGATATTTGAAAAATTCTTTTTGCAGTATGTATGTAATATAGACACAAAAGTATACAAATAATAAAATTTGACCCAGATGTAACAGATCAATCGCCATCTTTGAAATGGTATATTTTCATAAAACGCAAAATGGGGCCTCAGGGTGTAATGAAATTTGCATAATTCTGATGTGTTTGGAATCTACAGTCGATTGCTACCAAAACATGAGACGCCGATTTTTGAATTTCAAGTCTGATTTATTTTAATTTCCGGTTAAGATAAATCAGTAATTGTCAAAACTTTAAAGGCTCATATCCTGTGACCTTGATCTATGGTGACCAAGTGACCTGAAACAAATTCATTGCCATTGACGATACCTATGCACAGATACTTTCATTTAGGTTTTCCGATGTTTACTTCCGGTTTTATATCCATTTGAAAATTGCAGTTTTTCGCTTTAAAGAGCTCTGACACGTGACCTAATTCATGTACGTCACAAATTCTTTCACAATCTAATTATGCTAAATCTACTTTTTCAATTATATACAACACAATATTTTAAAATCAAAATAGCGCCTTTTGAATTTTGAAAATTAGTTATTCCATCTGCTTGTAAAATATTAAATTCAAATTTCAGTTGAAGGGAGAGAACTACATTTTGACATAAAGCTGCGTTTGGGCGATCGTCCTCTCCCATTAGCTTGCGTTTGGGCGATACGTTATCATTAATGTCCTTTTTTTTTTTACATTGTAACTGTTTAAAAGAAACATTAAAGTGGCACAGGCTTCATTTTCGTGGGTCGATTTTTCCAAGTCTCAGAAACGGGGACTTTTTTAGTTCAGCAATTTAGTACTGGTTATCACAACTCACCATTGAAATTTGAGTCTTCAAATCCATGTGCATCCATAATTATTAGCATTTGAAAGTTATAATGCCCTACTACACATTATCGATACTATGCAATATATAGAAAAGTCATCTATAGAAATAGAAGGAGAAATGTCTAATTTAAGATATATTTGAAGGAAATATGCAATTTTCTTACATTTCTAGTGCCTCTGAACGATACTTAAGTATATTCAAGACCCAAATCAACCAATAAAAATGAAGACTGGTCCCCTTTAAGATATATTTTCTTTGAATGAAATATGTATTGATAAAATTCGATCTGTATTTCAAACTATGAAGTATGAATACTCTGCAGTCCGTTTCTAAATTGAGATTTGGCTCTTTCATGTGTCCTTTCTTGCACTTTAGAACTTATTTACAAATCTTAGAAATTTTGTGATATGCGTTTTCCACTGATGTATATCAAACTGTGATAACGCCTTTTTTAATCAGATGACTTTTCACTACCGAACATGAAATGTTTATTTCACTTTTGACTACCGTGTGTGAACTGGTTTTTTCTACTTTTCACTACCGAATTCAAAATTGTGCGTTTTAAAATTTTGTACCTTCTGCATTTTAATGTAAAACAAGCTTTTTTCTGTAAACCTGACATCATGGATTGAAAGATGTCACTTTTCACCAATGGACAAAACCGGATGCGCACTGCATGGTATCATTCATGGTTCTAGTTTTTTTTTTTTTTTGTGTACTTCTGGTCACGCTAATTCGGTATGAAGGGAGCATGCCACACATTATCTCACATGTTTTCCTACAACCACTAACTGCTCGGTGTTGCTTAAATGTAAAATGGTGTTTTTTTGTCTAACCGGAAATGACATATGACAGAAAAACCCATTTTATGTCTTTTACCTTTTTTACCTCTGTTTTTGAACCGATTTTGATAAAACCTTTTTTGTTTATTTCATTATTCTAATGTCTACATAATAGCTTTCAACATAAATGCACTTTTAGACATTCTCTGCTGACTTTTTGGAGCACTCTTTTAACCTTTTTTTTAACTTTTGCAATTTTATTTCGATCAATTTGAAAACTTACAGATGTATAAACATTTTGATTTCTAACTAAATGGTATTTTCAAAATTTTTATATCACTTCCGGTTTTGACGTCATTCGGTTGTAAAGTTGAAATTTCAACTTCCGGAATAATTAAGATATTCGAAAAAATCGTTTTGCAATGTGCTAGATATATCCATTGTCTGAATATGGAATGAAAAAATCTTACCCAGATATTTCATATCAGTCGCCATCTTGAAATGACTGATTCTTCTTTAAATCGATATTCAGAATCAGGGAATCATTCGATTTGAATAAAAATGATGTCTATGGAATCTACAGTCGATTGCTAACAAAACATGGGAAGCCGATTTTTTAATTTCGATTCAGATTTTTTTTTATTTTCGGTTTAAAATTTTCGGAAATAGTCAAAACTTTTAAGGCTCATATCTTGTGACCTTGACCTTGAGTCACCTCGTGACCTGAACAAAAGTCATTGCCCTTGATGAGATCTATCAACTGATGTATTCATTTTTGTTGTCCGATGTCTACTTCCGGTTTTATAGCCATTTGAAAATGTCGAGTTTTGACTTTAAACAGCTCTGTCACGTGACCTAATTCATGTACGTCACAAATTATCATTTATTATTATCACGCTTTATCTCCTGTTTCCAAAAATGTATAACACTAGATATTTCGATCAAAATTGCTTTTTCGAATTTTGTTCTTTGTTCTATAGTAACTCTGCGTGTTTTTTTTGGCGGGAAAAAAACACGTGTTATCTGAATTACGGATTTCTTAAGATAGGTAACAATTTCTTCTTAAGATATGGAAGAACATGACTAACAAAGAAAAATATATGATAAAATCGTAACCGGAAGTAACCCGCTGGCCACAATCTTGAGATGAACATGTTTTCTGTAAATCGAGAGAAGTGAACAGGGTATCATCTGATTTGTATAATATTGATGTCTAGGGCATTTTCAATCTATGGCCAACAAAATGATGACAGCCAATTTCGATTATGATGTTTGCCTACTTCCGGTAAAAGATATTCAGAAATGACAAAAATTTTCAAAGCTCATTACACGTTACCTTGGATTTGGGTGACCTTATGACCTGAACAAAAGTTATTGCCCATGATGAGAACTACTCAACGGTGTATTCATTTTTGTTGTCCAATATTTACTTCCGGTTTTATTGCCATTTAAAAAAATTTAGTTTGAACTTTGAACAGCTCTGTCACGTCACAAAATATCTTCTTTTCTTATTACGTTTTATCTTCTCTTTCCAGTGATATATAACACTAGATATTTTGATCAAAATTGCTATTTGGAATTTTGTTCTTTGTTCTATAGTAACTCTAAGTGTTTTTTTGGCGGGAAAAGAACACGTGTTAATTGATTACGGATTTCATAAGATAGGTAACAATTTCTTCTTAAGATATGAAAGAAATGACTAACAAAGAAAAAAATATGACAAAATCGTAACCTGAAGTAACACGCTGGCCACCATCTTGAAATGAACATGTTTTCTTTAAATCGACATCCGATTTATATAATTTTAATGTTTATGGCATTTTCAAGCTATTGCCAACAAAATGAGGGCAGCTGAATTGCTAATTTCGATTATGGTGTTGGTCTATTTCCGGTATAAGATATTCAGCAAATATTGTAACCCTTTTAAAGCTCATAACTTGTGACCATGCCATTTGTTGACCTTATGATCCGAACAAAAGTTATTGCCTGAAATGAGATCTATCCAATGGTGAATTCATTTTTGTTGTCCAATATTTAATTCTTGTTTTATAGCCAAATGAAAATTGTCAGTTTGAACCTAATTCACGTACGTCACAAAAAATCTTCTTTTCTTATTATGCTTTATCTCCACTTGATATATAATAGTAGATATTTTAATCAGTTTGCTTTTTTTTTAATTTGGAAATTTTGTTCATTGTTCTAAAGTAACTGCGTGGCTTTTTTGGCGCGAAAAAAACACGTGGTTCCTAAATTGTGCATTTTTAAAGAGAGTCGACACATTCTTTTGAAGATATAAAATGACATAACATTCATAGAAAAAAAAGGATAAAATTGGACCCGGAAGTAACTAGTAGACCACCATCTTGAAATGACCAACTTTTCTTTAAATTGATATAAGTGATCAGGATATCATCCGATTTACATAATGTTGATGTCTATGGCATCTTCAATATATTACTAATAAAATTGTGACAGCCGATTTCCTAATTTCTATTAAAAGGTCTGTCTATTTCCGGTTAAAGAAATTCAGCAATAGCAAACACTTTCAAAGCTCAAAACTCGTGACCTTGACGTTTAATGACATTTTGATCTGAACCAAAGCTATTGCCCTCGATAAAATCTATCAAATGGTGTTTTACTTTGTGGTTTCCGATGTTTACTTCCGGTTTAATAGCCGATTAAAAATTTAGATTTTTAACCATAAACAGCTCTGTCACATGACCTAATTTATATGCAGGACTAAAATGCAACCGTTCAAGGATGTTTAAATTGCGCACTGCTCAGTACCGTTATCACGGTTCTAGTTTTTGCAGGGCGTACTTCGTACGCCCTGCTTTGTTTTCGTATTGATTCTTTTTTTTTTTTTCGTCCAACCGTGCACCTATTTCTCAGTAATGGAACAATGTACAGAAAAACGGACCTCATGACGTTTTGGGACTTGTGGCTAATTTTAATATGAATGTAAAACGAAATTAATCTGCGCAACATGAAGCGACATGAGCAACAAACATAAAATGGACTCCAGATAAGGTATTTATGGACCGATTTTGCCCAAATTTTCTTCATCGTATTTCTCTTGCTAAAGGACAAACAATAGGACTTGAAAATATTCGATTATATGAAATTCGTTCGATACTTTTTCTTGCCGTAATTTATCGAAATATGATATTTTCATTGATTTTCAACGGATCACTTTGAAATTTCTATGATGTAGAACGCCGGCGGGTGCAAATAATTCTGTACACTCAAATTTTTTACGTCACTTCCGGTTTTAATGATATCACTTCCGGTTACTTCAGTTCCGGTAAAACTGAGTTATGATGAAAACAAGGTATGCATAATATTAGTGTTATTATTACACACTAATATAATCCAACAAATATTTATCGGAAGTTATAATTTGGCCGCCATATTGGTTTGGGTCATTTTGCAAAAATTCCTATTCTGAATCCATTTGTAATCCGACTTTTACAAATTTGATGTCAAACGAAGCGTTCATAGTTTCTCTACAATTGACGGGAAGCCGAATTTCGATTTTCGATTTTGCCTTCTGTATATAACGAGATGTTTTTTTTACAAAGTTTAGAGGCTTGTATCACATGACCTTGACCTTTGATGACCTCCATATTTCACACCATGATACCCTTTGATCTTGACCTTCTGATGACCTTTTGACCTTTGGGGTCAGACGACTTAAACCTATTTTATAGTGCTCTAAACATGGCTTATTTCGAATATTGCCAGTGCTGTAACGCAAAACCTAATTGGATTAACACCCCAATGCTTGCTGATCTTAAGTGTACTCTTTAAAGGGTTTCAAATAATATCAGATTTGGCGATGTCAGAATTCAATTTAACAAAATGTTGCGATTTTGTTGAAACTTTGAAGGCTTCTATCTCAAAAACTTGACCTCAGATTAAGTTGATATTTACAGATTTTATAACTATTTATGAGGGCTTTAACATGATGTATTCATTTTTCATGTACGACACGTGCTTTCTGTTTTAGAGGTGTGACTCAAAGGTGATTTTGCACCTTTAAAGCGTTTTTACGAGGGCCCTAATTTAGATATAGCAATACTTTTTGCGGATTCGTAATGCTCAGATCGTGAGGTTTCCACAAATATGCAACACTTATATGTTACTTGCATATTTAAAAAAATAGCATTCTCGTATATTATACTGTATAGAGAAAAATAGGTATGTCGGTTAATTGACTGAAATAAACATGTCACTTTTGATGGAGTCACTGAGTTTGACATGGTCAATTTAAAGGCTCTATACCTCAGTTTTTGTTAGATATGTATTATATCCAGTTTACGCAGTTTAGGGAGGTTTAGGATGGACTAAACTACGTCATGCTGAAAATTTAACTTACTGAAGCACCCTGTAGCCACACCCACTGCTTAATTGACCCACTTTCTTATTTATGAACCGATTTTCTTCAAAATTTGCATATATACCTTCATGTTCGAATAGTGATTTGAAGAAAATACAAAATTTGTGTTGTGCGCATGCGCGGTGCTAACTTTTTTGTTTGTTATTCGAATTTTACGAAATTTGGTATGAACATGTATAATCAGATTCAGAATCCAGGGGAAATGTTAAATTTGAGTACTGCGCATGCGTATTATCAACTTTCTTTTTTCTTATCCAATTTTCTTCAAAATTGACATGTGTGTGTATAATCAGATTCGAAATATCGTGGACATATTGAAATTGTGTAGTGCGCATGCGCGTCGCCAACTTTTTTATTTCTTATCCGAATTTCATGAAATTTAGTATGCGTATGTATATTCCGATTCGAAATATCATGGAGACATTGAACTTGTGTTATGCGCATGCGCATTGCTAACTTTCTTATTTCTGAACCGATTTCATTCAAAATTGGTATGCATGTTCATAATAAGATTTGAAATATCATGGAGATTATGAATTTGTGTTGTGCGCATGCGCATTGCTAACTTTCTTATTTCTGAACAGAATTAATTCACAATTGGCATGTAGGTATATAATTAGATTCGAAATTTCATGAACATATTGAATTTGTGTATTGCACATTCGAACTGCCAACTTTTTATTTCTCAACCGAATTGCACGAAATTTTGTATGCATACGTATAAACCAATTCGGGATTTCATGGAAATAGAGAATTTGTGCAGAGTGAATGCGATTCGAAATGTTGCCGCACCCTCGTACCTGTATGTCGTAACCCGCCCTGCACCAGTACTGTTAACTGTACAGTTCTAGTTTTTTTTTTTTTTTTTGTCTACTTCTGGTCACGCTAATTCGGTATGAAGGGAGCATGCCACACATTATCTCACATGTTTTCCTACAATAACTAACTGCTCGGTGTTGCTTAAATGTAAAATGGCGTTTTTTTGTCTAACCGGAAATGACATATGACAGAAAAACCCATTTTATGTTTTTTCCCTTTTTTACCTCTATTCTTGAACCGATTTTGATAAAACTTTTTTTGTTTGTTTCATTATTCTAATGTCTACATAATAGCTTTCAATATAAATGCACTTTTAGACATTCTCTGCTGACTTTTTGGAGCACTTTTTTAACCGTTTTTTTAACTTTTGCAATTTTATTTCGATCTATTTGAAAACTTACAGGTGTATAAACATTTTGATTTCTAACTAAATGGTATTTTCAAAATTTGTATATCACTTCCGGTTTTGACGTCATTCGCTTGTAAAGTTGAAATTTCAACTTCCGGAATAATTAAGATATTCAAAAAAATCTTTTTGAGATGTGCTAGAAATAACCATTGACTAAATATGAAATGAAAAAATCGGACCCAGATATTTCATATCAGTCGCCATCTTGAAATGACTGATTTTTCTTTAAATCGAAATTCAGAATCAGGGAATCATTCGATTTGAATAAAAATTATGTCTATGGAATCTACAGTCGATTGCTAACAAAACATGGGAAGCCGATTTTTGAATTTCGATTCAGAATTTTTTTTTTTCCGGTTTAGAATTTTCGGAAATAGTCAAAACTTTTTAGGCTCATATCTTGTGACCTTGACCTTGAGTGACCTTGAGACTTAAACAAAATTTGTTACCCTTGACGAGATTTATCCAATGGCATGAACATTTTAGATGCCCAATGTTTACTTCCGGTTTTATGGCTGTCAGAAAATTTCATTTTTTAACTTTAAACAGCTCTGTCACGTGACCTAATTTACATACGTCATAAATTTTGTTTCGGTGTTACTATGCTTGATCTACTCTATCCAATGATATATGACACAATGTATTTGAATCATAATTCCGCGTTCTAGAATTTGAAAATATTCTGCCAAATTCCATTGTAACTGTTCGTGTTTCGTTTGTCTGTCTGCTGGTATTCCCGTGTCCCTTTTAGTTAACCTGCTTGTATTCTGATAGCTGTGCGCCCCTTTTATTTGGTATGACTGCTTGTAGTTCTGCACCTCTTTTATTTAGTCTGTCTGCTGGTATTTCTGATTCCATTTTATCTGCCTTTATATACACCCACATGAAAATATGGACGTATATTGCCGTCACCCCAGTCCATCCGTCGGTCCGTTCGTCCTTCAACAATTTCTTGTACACGCAATAGCGACTAGAGTTTTTATCCGATTTGAATGAAGCTTGGTATGTATAATTATCGTGATACTATCTCGGATCATTCATAATTGGAGCTATTCCAGTCGTCGGTTTATGAGTTATTGCCTTTGACTTAGTGAAAACGTTAAAATTAACTTGTGTATGTGATAAAAGCTAGAGTTTTTATTCGATTTGAATGACCTAATTTACATACGACACAAATTATTTTTGATTCGTATTATGCTTTATCTACGCTTTCCAATGATATATGACACTATGTATTTGAATCATAATTCCTCGTTTTAAAATTTGAAAATATTCTGCCAAATTCCATTGTAACTTTTCGTGTTTCGTTTGTCTGTGTGCTGGTATTTCCGCGTCCCTTTTAGTTAACCTGCTTGTATTCTGATAGCCGTGCGCCCCTTTTATTTGGTATGACTGCTTGTAGTTCTGCACCTCTTTTTGTTTGCTGGTATTTCTGAATCCATTTTATCTGCCTTTTTATACGCCCACATTAAAATATGGATGTATATTGTTCGTCGGTCCGTCCGTCAACAATTTCTTGACACGCGATAGAGACTAGAGTTTTGAATGAAGCTCTAGTATATGTATTTATCTTGATAATATCACGGATGAGTTCGAAACTGGCGCTATTCCAGTAGTCGGTTTAAAAGTTATTGTCCTTGACTTAGTGAAAACATTAAAATTAGTTTGTGTATATGATAAAAGATAGAGTTTTTATTCGATTTGAATGAAGCTTGGTATGTGTATTTATCTTGATAAATTCCATTGTTACTGTGAGTGCTTTTTTTCAAAATTCTTTGAAAACAAATTATGTCAAGTGACCTAATTTACATATTATTTATATGACACTATGTATTTGAATCATAATTCCGCGTTTTAGAATTTGAAAGTAATATGCCGAATTCCATTGTAACTGTACATGTTTCGTTTGTCTGTCTGCTGGTATTCCCGCATCCCTTTTATATAGTTAACCCTGCCTGTATACTGGCAATCTAATTAAAATTAGATTACATTTCGTTTCGGTTATTTTTTGATTGTCAACTCCATGTAATCTAAAGACTTGTATAAGGAGGTCATCTTCTGGTTACGAATAAGCTATTTATAGCACGTGCCACCCCTCTGCCCATCAGAACACCGTTTATATTTGAATATTTTGTATTGCGTCATAATTTTCCCACAATGCATATCAATGCATAGACCCGCGATCTTGAAGGTAGTTTTTGATTGGCTGAAATTTTCGTCACTTGAAGATGACCTCCTTATACAAGTCTTTAGATTACATGGAGTCGACAATCAAAAAATAACCGAAACGAAATGTAATATAATTTTAATTAGATTGGTATACTGGTAGCCGTGCGTCCCTTTTATTTGGTCTGACTGCTTGTAGTTCTGCACCCTTTTAATTAGTCTGTCTGCTGGTATTTCTGAATTCATTTTATCTGCCTTTTTATACACCCACATGAAAATATGGACGTATATTGCCGTCACCCTGTCTGTCCGTCGGTCCGTCCGTCAACAATTTCTTGTACACGCGATAGAGACTAGAGTTTTTGTCCGATTTGAATGAAGCTTGGTATATGTATTTATCTTGATAATATATCGGAGTTCGAGAAGCTAAAGTTTTCATAGTTAATCTTTCTGTTTACTTCTTGTAGTTTTGCATCCATTTTATTATCCCTGCAAACATATCTTGCAGTGCACTTTCTACTCACACACAAAAGAGAGTGAGTAATTTGACAAGTACGCTTTTATATTATTATGTAAAACTCTTATCATTGGTTGAAAAAGTGACATTTCATCCATGTATCGGGTGGGTTGCGCACTGCTCGGTACCGTCTTCACGGTTCTAGTTATTATTATTTTTCAATAAATTATTGCGTAATCATACTGTTCAGTAAGGCATACTGCATGTATTATTGGGTAGCAGGGTAACACAAGTCAGCTTTGTGTGTTAAAAAATGTTCAATACCACCTTGAATGGTATTAATGAATACTGTATATCCTAAGTCTGACAAATGAACCCCATCTGTATGAAACAATTCCTGACACGATAACTTAACATCAGGGTAACGCAAGTATTTACCACCACAACTAGTAATATGTGTAGCTGCAAAACTATTTAAACGTTTACGAGCATCCTCCATAGCCTTATGATTGTTAGAATATCTCCATTTTAACCGCGGTAATATTGCTGACCAAACTAAGACTGTTTCAGGGAATCTAGCCTTGATTAATTGAACTATATCAACTATCAATAACCTTAAGTCATGTAGCTTCTTCAGGCCAATGTTATTCCCTCCACAATGCAATACCAGGAAGTCAGGCCTATGTTGATAAGTATTTAACAATTTGTGGAGGCCTTCTAATTGTAAACCTGATTGACCTGCCCAATCAATTTGAACACCACATCTTTGTAAACTTAAATGTTTCCCTCCTGGACTATGAACAGCTTGAAAATGAGCTCCTTTTACAATAGAGGATCCTATGATTAGTATTCTAAAACGATCTGAAAAACAGATAACAGAACTACTGCAATAAAACAGTAAATTATTCACAAATACCAGTACATTTTTAAACCAGATAGAACCTAGTTATTCATTTATCCTGTCTTAGAATTTAAAGGGCAATCTCAAATAGGATTTATAACAGTCTGATTTCCAGCGCCCAGCAGCCTTAATAACCTCTTCGGAGCAGTTGGCAGCAGCCAATGTAGTAGCCCCACCAATTCGAAATGAATGTGACCTATAAGCACTTGTTCGTATGCCCAACGCTAATAAAGCTTTGGTTAAAACTGCCTGAAACTGATATCTTGTTAACACTGTACTATCAAAATGGCAGAACAATGGGGTGCTTGTAGACAAACGAATCCTTAAAAAGTGTTGCATGTTTGAAACCGGGCAGCACCTATTTTGTAAAGATGGCAATACTATTGTGACTCCCCTTCCCCGTTGGTCTGTTTTTGAATATCGTAATTTAATAATCAAGGAATTGGTGGAATGATGAAATACCACATCATTTAATGCCAATATTCGTTCATTGCTATTGCCATTGGTCAATACTAAATCCCCCACTCGAAAGAGACCAAAGAAAGCAACTGTATACACTGCTTTGAATAATTTAACTTCATATGTAGTTTTACACACCCTTGGAAGAACTTGTAAAATTCTCCCAAGTAAATCAAAAGTAATCGGCAATCTTAGATCTCTTGATAAATTAGTCCTGTTAAAGCCCTCCAATATTTTACTAACAAGAAAATGTTTAGTGACATCCTTTACTCCCAGATATTTACACTGGAAACTTATTGAACCAACATAATAATATGATTTGGCAGTATTAAATGTCAGGCCTCTTAACGAAAGTGAAGCAACAAACTGAATAATTATATCCAATGCTGGAGGCCAAATGCACTCTATGTTGGCATTAATGCAAAAGTTGTTAAATGCTGATAGACCAGTTGCATGTGTCTTGTGTGAATTAATGGAATATGATGCCCCCAATAACCTGCTTACTTCGTGCTGTAAATTGTCTTGGTGATACACATTGGAATAGGTTGTGGTTCCTCTAGAGCGTTTGGAGCCAAACTGCGAAATCTTCCCCACTGTTGGCGAGAAATTGAATCACATATACCATTATCTACACTTCGCACATGAGTTGCACGAAATATAACATTATTTTGCATTAAAACAATTAAAAATGGACGTAACAAGCACATAACTCTGTGTGAACGAGAGGTACAAGAATTCAAGATTTCAACTACAGCCATATTGTCAACATGAAACAGTAACTTATGATTAGCAAACTCGCTACCCCATATGGACAACGCAATAACAATTGGCACTAATTCAAGAAATGTGATGTCAGCTAATATCCCCAGGTCTTTCCAACTACTCGGCCAGCCAAAATACATCCATTCCCCATTATAGTAAGCCCCACAACCATTGTCAGAAGAACCTGCACTATCTGTGTACAATTGGATCACACTACTATGAAGCCACTCTGTTTCAGGGAAAAATACAACCCCATTAAAATTGGACAAAAAATACAACCATGTTTCAATATCCTCCCTTAAACTTTCACCAATCCTAATCAAATGATGTTTTTTCTTCACATTAATCATGGCGTTATATATTCTACGCAAAAATGCCCTACCAGCTCTGACTGCCCTACATAGAAAATTCAATGAACCAGCTAAACTTTGAAGATCCGTTAATGTCACTTTCTTTCTGCCTTTGATCCTATTCAAACTCTCTGTTATTTTAACTAACTTGTCACTTGGAATACACAATTTACACTGAACTGAATCAATTTCTAGCCCTAAAAATGTAAGCCGGGTTGTCGGACCCACAGTTTTATCAGGTGCAAGAGGTACACCCAACTCCAAACAAACTTCCTCAAAAATAGTCATCAGTTTCTGGCACATGAAGGAATTAGCCCCACCCATGAAGATGAAATCATCTAAATAGTGTTCCAATGAATCATACCCTGATTTTTCTTTGACAATCCAATGCAAAAATGTGGAAAATTTCTCGAAAATATTGCAGGATATTGAACACCCCATAGGTAAGCATTTATCTATGTAATAGTTCCCATCAAATGAATACCCTAACAAATCAAAATCCTTAGGATTAATCAAAATAAGTCTAAAGGCTGATTTTATATCCATTTTTGCTAACAATGCACCTTTACCTAACCTAATGATTTTGTCAATAACTTTATCTATAGATGAATATTTTACTGTACAGAACTCTGGAGCAATGAAACTATTAATACTGTTACCAGTTGGATACGACAGATGGGTTATTAAACGCCAAGAACCATCTGTCTTCGGTATCACACCGATAGGTGATATATGCAAGTTTGAGATTGGCAATTGACCAAATGGACCTGCTATGCGACCTAACTCAATTTCTTTCCTCAGTTTCGATGCAACACCTTCCTTATGTGTAACAGCAGAAAGTAAATTTTTGCTAAATGTGTGATTGCGTGGCCCAGTATAATTTAAACGAAAACCCTTGTCTAATCCGAATCGTAAAATTTCTGCCTCTTTAACTTGAGGATAAGAGTCCAAATATTTAATCATGTTTTCAAATTTTAATGGGGAGCGACCCAAGGACCAAATGTTCCTATCCTCTGATGGTAAAACATCAAGTCATTGTTGCTGATTCTTAACCTTATTAATTTGACTATTATTGTTACGATTAACTTGAAATCGAGAATTACTGCCTTGATTGCCCCCATATTGATGAGAATTGGACATGGAATTAGTAGCATAGGAAAATCGAGAATTAAATCCGCCTGATGGAAAACCCCATCGATAATTAGGTCTGGGAAATGCCTGAAACTGGTTAAATGGTAAATTCCCCCGGATTTGTTGAGAATAAGAATTGGCCCTGAATCGTGGAACATAACTATTTCGGTCACCGAACTGCGGTTTATATCGGAAGTTTATCTGATTAGAGACAGAATAGTATAGAACTGGATGTTTCCCTGCACAATTCAAACACACATGCCCATATTGACATGTTTGTTTTTGACAGTTGCCCTTATAATTATAGTCAAAGCATTTGTCCTCAGATTTATTTCCTGAACTGTCCTGACCTATTTTGCTGCCTGTTACATGAAAAAGCCACAGTTCGTAGTCAACAGTACCCCAAGAACCCTCCGGTTCCACACTTTTCTTCAATCAGAACTGCTCGTCATACTTATTCCAACCTGAACTCCTAGTAGCAGCTAGGCGAACTGTGTGGATATATTTCAAAAGCTCCTGTGTACGACTTGGATGATATTGCAAATAAATACTACAATAGACCAAAAATGCATTTGTCCATGTTTCAATAGATGAAATAGTCTGATCTTTCTTATCTTGAGCAACTAACTCTCCTTCCTTGTTCAGATACAATGTCCTTTTTTCTTTCTCTCCCTTTTTATCATTAATCAATTTTAACAAATCAACATACTCTCCTTTCCCAATTTTATCCCTCATTGCAGCTGACACCTTAAACCCTAATGCCTCATGTATGCTGTCTGTGGGAATAGGAGTACTGTCCTCCTGAGCAACCTGAACCTTCTGATTGACCCTGCTTTCCTCCTGACTGACACTAACACTTGGTACATCCTGACTCACACAATCCTGCCTAATTCGACCCCTGATCGACTCGAAATTTGTATCTGGCCTACCTGACCCAGCAAAACCTGTATAGTCTTGGTCTTGCATTTGTGCGCCAAAATACATGTCTGCATCAGAGGCAACAAAAGCTGCGTTTGAGTCGTTATCAGGCATGTTACCTGACCCCCTAGTGTGTTCAGGATGGAAATAATGAAAAGGCATACTGATACCTGCAGTGGCTGAGGGAACTGTAGTACCGGTAGTTAGTCGTGATTGATCATAATTTGAATCAGATTCTGAAAATGTAGTTGCCCAAGGTCTTACAATAGGTGGCAATCTTCTTTTTTTTAGCCATTTGGGGGGTTGGACGAATTGTCATTGGATCATATTCAGCCACTCTCTTTCGTCTAAACACTGGAATTTTACTAGCAGTTGACGGTTGGGATTTTCTCACTGGCACCGGGATCTTGCTACTCTGAGCTCTGTCTGCCATAGAATCTATATCCCTTCTTGAACTGTCAGAACGACTAGTTGGTGTTCTAGAACTAGCAGCTACCTGACTTCTAGTGGTCCCACTAACTGATGGTCTATTCAGAGCATAAGGACTTGTACTTGGATTGCTAAGCTTCATTAATTGTTACTTATCAAATCGTAAACAACAATGTTACGTCAATGGGGCTCTTTCATCTTCTCGAGGCATTGAGTATGGAGTACCACAAGGATCAATTTTAGGTCCCTCTATATAAATGATTTACCATTTCATATACAATCTAACTGCGACCTATTTGCGGATGACACTACTATTTATACATCTGGTAAAACTATTACTGATATTCAACTGAAATTGCAAGAAGATACTGATTCAGTCTTAAACTGGTGTTCTTTTAATGTTATGATTTTAAATGAAAAGAAAACGAAATGTATGTTAATTACGACAGCCCAAAAGAGGAGATTTTTAGGTAATTTATCAATTGAGCTTAATAATCAGTTAAGTGAGCAAGTTGACAATTTTAAACTTTTAGGTGTTATTGTAAATCAAAATCTCTCTTGGACTCCTCACATTCAAACCATTGCAAAAATTTTAAATTCCAAGTTATTTCAATTGCGCCAATTAAGAAATGTCTTACCTGAAAAGTTTAGAGCTATTTTTTATAAATGTCACTTTCAACCTTATCTTGATTATTGTTCTACTATTTGGGATTCGCACGATATTGAAGCCGCCGACGTATTACATAGACAACAAAAAATTGCTTTCAAATTGATTCTAGGTTTCAGATACAATACTGATTTGGCACTTAACCTTAAAAGGCTTAACATTGTAGACATTAAAACAAGACATAACTTTAATGCGTATAAATTTATTTATAAAACTCTTAACAATATGTCTCCATCCTACCTTTCAAATCTTTTTAGCTATAAACAAACCCCATATTCCAGTATAAACTCAAAACTTATTGTACAAAAACCACGAATTAATATGATTAAACACAGTATTAAATATAAAGGACAAATTCTATGGAATGGACTAGGGGATAATATTAAGTCAGCTCCAGATTTTAAAACTTTCCGGAAAATGATTCTTGATAAGCTTTCAAAAGTATGAGAATATGCCACTTTCGTATTGCTTTTGGTTGTAGGTCATGTGTCAGCTCTGGTTATATTTACTTGATTCTTCTATGATTTAACTGTAGATGCTGTGCCTGTGAGCCGTATCTTCTAGACCGGGGCCTTGTTCTCGAAAACTTAACTTAAGATGATTTAAGTATTCTACATCTTATTGTTAATCACTAAAATCGATTTTATATTGAGTTCTCTTATACAATCAGATTGCCGTACATCTGAATTCTGAATTTATCTGGATTAAGTTTTCGAAAATGAGACTTCTAATTAAACCCCCCTCTAAAATAAGATTTTACTTCCATTATTAATTTGATTGTTTCTCTGTTTTATCTTATGAGTAGATGCTGTGCCTTTGAGCCGTGTCTTTCAGACCTGGATCCTTATCCTCGAAAACTTAACTTGAGTTGATTTTAGTATTCTATGTCCTCTGATTGGTTAATCACTAAAATCGATGCTATATTGAGTTCCATCAACGCAGATTGCCGTACATCTTAAAATTCTGAATTAATTTAGGTTAAGTTTTCGAGAATGAGACTCCTGATTAAATCCCCCTCTAAAATGAGATTTTACTGTCGCTAATAATTTGATTGTTTTTGTGGTTTTATCTTATGAGTAGATGCTGTGCCTTAGAGCCGTGTCTTTCAGACCTGGATCCTTATCCTCGAGGACTTAACTTAAGATGATTTTAGTATTCTATGTCTTCTGATTGGTTAATCACTAAAATTGATATTATATTGAGTTCGATTATCAAATCAGATTGGCGTACATCCTAAAATTCTGAATTTATCTGGGTAAGGTTTTCGAGAGTGAGACTCCTGATTAAATCCCCTTCTAAAATAAGATTTTACTGCCGTTAATAATTCGATTGTTCTCTGATTGAACTTATTAGTTTGTAGATGCCGTGCCTTTGAGCCGTTTCTTTCAGACCTGCAGGATCATTATCCCCGAAGACTTAACTTCAGATGATTTTAGTATTCTATTTAATCGCCCTCTAAATTAAGATTTCATTGCCGTTGTTAACTTGATAGTTTCCCTGATTTAACTTCTGAGTTTGAATTTGTAGATGGTTTGCCTTTGAGTCGTATCTATCAGACATTCTTCTATACATTCTTAAATCTGATAACTACCGTGGTTAATTTGACTGTTTCTCGGATTTAACTTACCAGTTTGTAGATGCCTTGCCTTTGGGTCGTTTCTTTATACCCTGATTCTGTGCCCCGTGGAACTTGCTGCCGTGGTTAATTTGATTGTTTCTGTTCAGGAGATGAGGGCTTTCTTCGCTACGCTGTATCCTTTACTTTCTTTACTAAACTTATTGAATTTACTGCAGTGGTTAAATTGATTGTTTAAGATCAGGAGGTGAGGGCTTTCTTCGCTACACTACTGTATCCTTTACTTTCTATACTAAACTCATTACATTAGAATTTATTGCCGTTGTTAAAATGAATGTTTATGATCAGGAGGTGAGGGCTTTCTTCGCTACACTGTATCCTTAACTTTCTATAATAAACTCTTTAAATTAGAATTTACTGTCGTGGCTAACTTGATCGTTTCGGTGATTTCAGTAATGGGTTTGTAGATGCTGTGCCTTTGAGCCGTTTCTTTCAGACCTGGTTCTATGCCCTTTAAAATTAGATTTTACAGCCGTGGTTTTATTGATCTTGTTTACAGTTGTATTTGTAAATTTTCTTCTTACAGTTGTGGTGACTCTACTTTTGAATTCCAGTAGAGATCTGAACGAAAATATTTATTAATATGTTTTCTTTACTCTCGGAGCATGTCTAGTTGAAGCAGTGCAGTTCTTCTTCTGTTCTGATATCTTTACTTTTAGATTGCAGTAGACTTTCATCAACAATATTCAATAATAGTTATCTTGCCTCTTACATTCAATTCAAGTAGTTATAGTCATAGCGTTGCATGGAATCTGCTCTTAAATACTTACTAATGGTTTACCTGTCTCTTGCAGTTGTGGTGTCTTTACTTTTTAGACTGCTGAAGACTTCTCATTGTCAATATTTAATAAGAGTTATCTTGCCTTTTACAGTTGAAGTAGTTCTACTCAGAGTTGCAGAGGATATCGGAAGTAAAATACTAACTAACGGTTAACTTTCTTCTTTCAGTTATAGTGTAGGTGCAATAGATGTCTGGACGAAGTACTTACTTATAGTCCTGTCTCTTGCAATTGTATTTTGGCTGATCCATCTCTTACAGATTTATTACATTTTGACATACCATATTTTAATTATTTCCCTTCCAGGTTTTCTATTTGGCATTATCATTTTTGGCAAACAATTCACACTTTTGGCAAATCTAAATTCATAACACACTGTCAGGGGATGAGTAAACATCCTTCAAGCTGGTCTTGAGCATGGATAAATCCTACCCCCCCCCCCCTCCAATTTAGAATAAGAACATTAATGGAGTAGGGTTGGGAAGCCCGCTCACAGCACTTGCACTGACCTTTGGCTTCACAAATTCAATAATTTTTTTTTTTTTTTTTTTTTTTTACAATTTGTCGCAATGTACTTAATCGCTTGAGGATAATATGTCCATTTAATACACATGTACTTGTGTATATTGCTATATTGTATATCTTAAAAAAAGATATCCAGTAGCCTGTGGTCATGTATTTGATCTCTAAATCATCGAATTCTGTACAATAATCGCTTGAGGATAATATGTCCATTTAATACACATGTACTTGTGTATATTGCTATATTGTATATCTTAATAATATATATCTTGTATATCTTAAATATCCAGTAGCCTGTGGTCATGTACTTGATCTCTAAATCATCAAACTTTGTACATTGATTTTTTTTTTTTTTTTTTTTTTTTTGGTGTCTATATTGTTGTATATTGTATCTATGTTTGTCCCCATGGGCTGGGTGTGAGACAGGACCGTATCACTCGTGGTATAGGGCCTAATTCTGACCCATGTAAAATAAAGAGTTTATTATTAGGCCACATAAAAAAATAAAATTGGTGATCGTCCTTTCAATTTCCGAAATCAGGGGAGGGGGGGAGGTTTTTTTTTTTTATTTTTCATTTTTTTATATGACCCTAAAACACTTAAGCTCACATGATACGATGGCAGCGCATGCGCGGATGGGTGTTGTAGTTCCTACTATGGTCGCTAGATGGACCTACTGGTGGTATTTCCTATTATATTACAGTTATTCTGCGTTAAATGTCCGCGAAAAATTGAATTTTTGCTATACCTACGCTATTGAGCGGATTGTTTACGTTTTTTTTTTAAATAAAAAATAAAAAAAAATTAGGAACGGGGCCGTTTTCAGGCACGGGCGGGGACGATCACCAATTGTTTTTTTTATGTGGCCTTATTATTACCCCTGTTGTTGATCGAGTATACCTAATCTAGTTGTATACCTACTCTAGTTGCTGATCTTGCTTTCTTAACCCTGCTGTTGATCGTACATACCTACTCTAGTTGAATGCCTACTCTAGTTGCTGACCTTGCTCACTTACCCATGCTGTTGATGGTGTATACTTTCTCATGTTGAACACCTACTATACCTAGCCAGGGGCGGACTGGGGCCGTGACGCGGCCATGGTTTTTTTCCATTGACCGGCCCACTTAAGCGTGCCGAGCGTAGGGGTCTTAACAGGACGGATCCACGTTTTTGCAAAGGGGGGGGGGGGGCGTAGAGCTATATTTTGGCCGAGCGAAGCGAGGCGAAATTTTTTTTGACCTGTTTTTGTGGCTTAAAAACATAGAATAAGTATAAATTGTGCTAATTTAACGGTTTTTGACGTGGTTTGACATTTTTGATTTCGTATTCTCCCCATTATTAAAAAAAAAAGAAGACAAAGTAAAGGGGGGCGTACGCCCTCTACGCCCCTCTGGATCCGCCACTGCTTAAGGGGTCCTCCCCAATTTTTTTTTGAAAAATTACTACCATAGAGGTGATTTCCGAGCGCCTCCAGCGGATTTTTTCCACTTTATTTTGAAATTTTGAGTATACCTATAAGTCCATTTATTTTTTTTTAAAATATAAATATTTTTTTCTGTCATTTTTCACAAACCGGCCCCGTGCACACCGGCCCGCATGGCTTTAGCCATGTGGCCATGCGGCCCAGTCCGCCCCTGGTTGAATACCTACAATTCTACAATTGAAAACAGTAAACTGTTCGTCCGTTGACGGACCATCGTTCAGGCATTGGGAGCGGGTATAAGATATGATATTTATTGTATAATTACGTACCAAAAAGGACAGCGTACCATATGGAATGTTATAAAAACAAATATTGTTATAATTATTGTCCGCCAACAATAGGTATGCACATCCCGGGATGATAAGTCATACACAAAGACAGGTTATTATTTTCTAGGTAGATAAAGAGGTAATTGATGCCACTCAATGCTGTGGTCATTATCATTTTATTCTACAATTGAAAATAGTGAACTGTTCGTTGACGGACCATCACCAGGCATTGGGAGCGGGTAAATTATTATAACTATTGTCCGCCAACAATAGGTATGCACATCCGGGATGATAAGTCATACACAAAGACAGGTTATTATCTTCTAGGTAGATAAAGGGGTAATTGATGTCACTCAATGCTGCGTTTATAACAACTTATTCTACTCAATGACCTAATTCTTGGTTACTATTTCCATGTAGATCCGTGGTTCCCAACTATATAGGGTTTGCAGCATTCCTGGATATCTCATTCCCGCGAATGGGAATGAAATTTATGCTATTCCCGCGATTCCCGGGAATTAATGTCAACATATAAGAGCTAGTCAAACTAGCAACTGTTACAAAAATATAGGACATAATAACTAAAGCTTCTATGTAGTTTCATATCAAATTTTATTTTAATATAATTCGCAATATTTAAGAACAACTTTTGAACCCAAAATACCTATATATGCAAATAGGTTTTAGTACTGATTAGTGGCGGTGGAAGTGGATTATGTTATCGACGAATCTAACCAATGTTTTAGGAAGACCTAGGCGAGAGCAAAATTGCCTGCAACAGAAAACCTTATTCCGCTGCGACTGATTACGGATTGATTGACTTCAGAGCATTATGTATAAATTCCAGATTCGATGTCAAAGTTTTTAGGCCTATCTGCTCAAATGACCTAAATTCCCAAATTCCCAAAAAGTGGTAATACATGTATTCTCTTTCCGACATTACTTGAGTTCCTCGTCGATAGTTTTTTGTCTAAAAAAATTTCAACAGATGTCTCGGGTATCACCACCATCACTGCCGCCAGGTGCTGATTACGGCTCTGAAGCTTGGATGGGGGAAATTTTGGTGATTTGTATCCCTCCAGTGGTGACAGAATTGTCAATGGTGAAATAAACGTGAAAAAATCTATGTTCCCATTCCAGGGAATGGAGTGCTGTTCCCGGGAATGAGTACTCGACAGAAACTCCGGGAATCTCGGGAATTCCCGGGAACGGGATACCCGGGTACAAACCCTATTCCCAACCCTTTTCAAGCTGTGGCCCAAATTCACGAAGCTCCCAGAGCCATGGCCCTCTGTTCTATTCAAAACTAGGGCAATATAGGGAATATAGCACAAGGGTTGTTGTTTTGTGCCTCCACATCACCAGGAGGTCAGATGCATTTGACTACAAGCAACTACAGACCTTGCACAGCAAAATATAGTTAAATAAAGTTGGGCTAGAGAAAAAATTATATACATCCTCATTCGCCATGACCCACTGATAAACCACAGGTTTACAAGCATTTGATGTTGATAGAAGCACTTACTGTATAGAGGTTAAAGGACGATAACTCCTCAAAACTAACGTAAGAGGCCTTAAGATCTCTGTCAGGTTTGATATTGGCAATAATACGATCACCATCTGTTGAGAAATTCGGGCTTGTCATTATCCTGGGGAAACAAACTGATCTACAGGTCTGAAAAAATACGTAATATTGTGTATTATTAACATTATCTTGGTGGATTTATTGGATTTGTTGAGAATGAGTAGAAAAGTCCATGTTTAAAAGCAAAATGCTGATATTCCAATTCTCATAAAAATAATCGCAAAAATTCAAAAGACTGACTTGCACAGAAAGTAATGGTGTCGAGATATTCATATAAACTAAAGTTAGCTTGCCATGCAAAGTAATATATACCCACTGGCAGTTTTGACTTTAAACAAATATGTTTGACAGTTACAGAAAAAAAATCTTGAGTCATACATCTCTAATTAACTTTAAACTTTCTGAATATTTTGGGAAAATATAGAGCACTATTACCAAGTTTAGTCAAGTCAAAAATCGTGCCATCTAGTTTTACTTTACTTTTAACAAGGTAAAACATAGGCTTGCGTCAAGTCTCGCAAGCGTATACGCCCACCAGAAGCTTGATAAAGAGGTAAATGTGAAATTCAAAACGATCGCGATATCAGAGTTTTCCTAATGCTATGTAGAAATGTCTAATTCAAAACGCAAGTGCAACATTATGCAATACCAAATACGTCTAATGCAAAAGACAAAAAACCACTAACACATAATACGTCTAATTAAAAAAACAAAGAACAAGAAACCTCTAATACACATCTAACTTCTTATGCATTATTGATTTTACAATGTGAAACACTGTAAGCATTAGATGATATGTGTAGGATAATGCATGGTTTCGAGGGATTAGTTGACATAATGCCCGCGGGTTCGGGAAAGCACGAGGGCCGAAGGCCCGAGGGCTTTTCCAAGCCCAAGGGCATTATGCCAACTAATCCCGATAGAAACCATGCATTATCCGACATAAAAACCGATTCCTAATTCAGTAAATATGTTGAAAAATCAATCAATACATTTATCATCACATGGGAGGTAATCCATGTCGTGTGAAAAAATGTTCCAGAATTTTCAGAAATATTTAGTTTTTAATATTAACTATCTAATTTTACATTAAAAAATTCTAAAATGTAGTATTGAAAGATATAAATCCCTCGAAAATTAATTACGCTCTAAAAATCTAGTTTTTAAATTTTTAAAACCGTTTTTAAAAAATAAGATGACCAGTAAAAAACATTACAAGAAATGTGAGGGTATATATTGTTGTATCAACCTTTATTGTATCATAGGAAGCAAGAAACCTTACAGATCACTGGGTTGTGACGTGTTAATGCCTGATAAGATTGCATTCTTTGTCACTGGGTAGTCACTAGTTACAATTCATCAGCTTGGTTTTGAAACTTCAATATTAAGTTTGAAAGAAAAAAAATCTTTTATTTGATTGCTCAAATGTATTGGTGTTAGATTAAAGTATATTCTCTCGAATGTACTTTGGTAGAGGGGATATTATCTCTAATGTACCTGTCCACGGGGATATTATCTCGAATATCCCTGGGTTGAGGGATATTCTCTGTCCACGGGGATATTATCTCGAATATCCCTGGGTTGAGGGATATTCTCTCGAATGTCCCTGGGTTGAGGGATATTAGCAAAAAGAAAGACCTGCCATAACAATGGGATGACGTCACAAGAGGTTTTTATATCTCGATAAACTTACTTACATTTCTACATTGCATTATCTTTATTTGGGTCAAAGTCAAGGCCAAAGTATTTGGCTATGTTTGTTGACTGTCTTCCCGTTGAGCTACCGCTATCAAAGTTGGCAGATATGTTCTATTATGTATCCTGAATATTCATTGAAAATTTCAGATAATTCTGAAGCTTTATTCCTTCCATCTTTAGGGCCGTAGGAAGCAAATGAAAACTGTGGGGGTTGATTTTTTTTCCATTTACACACATCTAATCATTTTAAGGATACGGCATCGAACATCAAAACGCTTGGCGCTGACGGAACATTTTAAGGGATTCTCCCACTAAGAAAATTTTGGAAGTCAGGATTGATTTCCTTGCGTTTAATGAATTTCCAAACAGAATTCTCGTTCAGAACACCTACCCACTTTTTGAATATTGTCTTCAGTGTTTTCCTAAACTCTTCAAAGGAAATCAACTTTAAAGGGATATGTTCACTAACTATCAATAATAATATTGACACACATACAAAATATCAAAAGGATCCATGAAGAACAAGGGCAATAATAATTCATCATAAATATTTTTTATTTTGCCGATTTTCAGTAGGGTTCATCAGGCCCGTAGCCAAAGTAGGCGGGGGGGGGGGGGGGGGAGGCTTTGACTCCCCTAATTAAAATCTTGCCCCCCCCCCCCCCCCCTAAAAAAACATCTCAAGTGTTATTTTTAAAAAGATACATTAATTCATTTTACTGAGTCAAGGGATGTCTTTATAGCAGGAAATGTTAAGAATTTGCGTTCTCTGGAATCTTCTTCTCAAAATTTTCCAGTGATCGTCTCGCAGTCTCTTAAACCTTAAATTCATCAGAAAATCGCTAAATTCTCTAAATTTACTAAAAAAGATCCCAAGACTTCAGGAAATCTTGCTTCCAGGCTTCCAGGCTTCCAATTGCCGATCTCGGCAGCAAAAACGGGTGTAAAATTCTCAAAATTTTCTTAGTGACATACCTCAGACCCTATTCAAATAACCTTAAACCTTAAATTCACTTAAAAATTATCCGGAATTCGTGTCTAAATTTAATTTTCTTAGACAAGAACCCTTTAACCCTAAAAAAAATAATCTTGAATCTTATATTCACTGGGAAATATCAGTAATTTTAACATCTTTTACTCGATTTTGCTATGTGTTAGTCACACAGTCCCTTTGAAAGTAACCCTTAAATTCACCAGGAAATGTCCGGAAATCGCGTTTCAGGGAGTCAAATGCTCAGAAATATCGTGATTCCAGGCTTCCAATTGGCGTTCTCGGGCGCAAAAAAGTTGTGTAACTCTCAAAATGTTCTTAGTGACATACCGCAGACCCTATTCAAAATACCGTAAATCCTAAATTCGTCTGGAAATGGCGTCTAAATTTCAGACAAGAACCCTTTGACCCTATAGAAATAATTTTTAACCTTCAATTCGCTGGGAAATATCAGGAATTTTCAGGAAATCGCGTTTCAAGGAGTCAAAATCAACTTTTCTAGAGATCCCCAAATTTCAGAAAATCTCATTTCCAGTCTTCCGATTGCACCAATAAAATGTAGAAATAACTCTACAGAGGACACTGTAATGGCGTAACATTGTAATAACACAAAGTTTTCCATAAAAGGGGTAGAGGTGTCTTCCTAAACCGCCCCCCTTGATTGGACGTTTGCCCCCCTAAAAGTACTGGTCAGGCTACGGGCCGGGGGTTCATCCTTGGTATACAGGGGCGGGTCCAGGATTCAGAGAAAGGGGTGGGGGGATCTCTGAATAATAACATGTTTCAAATTCAATGACATCAATTTTTAGAGGGTTTTGACATCAGTCAACCAAAAATAGAGAGGGCTCGAGCCGCGGGACCCCCACCCACCTTAGATCCGCCCCTGGTATAAGATTTGAACTTGAGGAGCACATATAACAAAACACAAGACAATATTATGGAATATAACACACTTTAATAAAGTTGGGCACATAACCTCATCAGAATTTATGTTTTGTTGTATGCCTTGTAGTAAAATTTGAATGTAAATATCATGATTTTGTCAATTTTCAATAGGGTTCATCCTTCGATAAAGGGGGGCAGGGGTGAAGAAATTTAGTAGTTTTCGTTTTCTTTCAGATCACATAAGCAGGGGTAGAGTATGTTTCGCAAAATTGTAGCTTCTAAAAAAAAGTCAAATGCCAATTATGGATGAGCAAAAACCATGTTGGCTTATATATACTAGCATGGACAAGTTAATCATCTTTTTTGTTTTTTTTACTTTTAGAATTGTGACATGATTTTGACTGCTGAAATTTTGTAATAACAATTGACTGAAAATACTCATTTACATAATATATCTGTAAAATATCACAGATTTTAGATAAAAAATGGCCTGTAAGTATTGTAAAGACTGTATGATATTGGACAAGATGCAAGTCTAATAATTTAAGTGTTACAAAACCTATACAAAACAAACAGGCAAATATAAAATTCAGTTGGGAATGAGAAGAGGGATATTGTTCATAAGATAATACACCACCAATAACAGCCAACAAAATATGGCATCCTAACACAATCTCAAAACCAACAGGAGTTAAGAGTGTTAAGCAATAACTTGTGAGAGAAAGTGTTGTAAGTATTGCAGCACGCCAGGGGCTCCAGCCATATTTCAAGTAAAGTCCCCATATAAATACTATCATAAAGAATGGTAAGGTCAGCCATTGATCTAACACTGCAAATTCATGTCTTTGTGTTAAAATTCTCAACGTCTGAACAGCCCCATAATATGCTGCTGATATATTAAAAATATAAAATAAATATGATTCAACTACATTCATAAGTTTATTCTCCATACTTAATGTGGTAATGGCACACCAATATGCTCCTACTAAAATATATCCTATGTTGATACAAGTGTTAAAAGGCATCTTCAACCATTTAGGAAATATGGTTTTAAAATGTTGTTTTTCAGCATAATGTTCTAAGCCTATGTCTGTTTTCGCATCTTTAAACACTCCGAAAAATGTAATAGATACTGTGAAGGCAGCAAATAAAGTAACGGTGAATATTGCTTTCCACATCATTTTGGTGGTTTAGTAATGCTACTACTCAAAACACAACACACTAATTTTTAACCACGTAAATATTTGATCCATATTGTTTCTTTCTGATGATGATCACCTGCAAGCTTCTGTTTTTGTCTGAACTCTGAACACATCAAACTTCATATCAATACTGAAACAAGTACATCATATATAATATCTATCACTATAACATTCCCACTTATAGCCTTATTCTTCTTTAGTTAGGCCTACTGAACTTACTTGGTGACAATATCATACATAATCCAAAAGTATGTAGGGCCTAGTAATAGAATAGAAAATAGAAAAATGCTGAAAAATATTAATCGTTTTTCAATAATTAATCATGAAGTTTAAAAATTTGTCAGATTATACTGGAATTCTGTTGTTGACTTATTATGAAAAATTCAAATCAGACAAGTCACAAAAATATGGCTAGATATGACAAAGACTAAGTGCAGTGAGTGAGACTGAGCATTAAGTCCCGAGGACTGAGATGAGACTGAGATGAGACAGACTGCACTGAGACCTGAGAGTGAGTAGGGCCTAAGAAGATGAAATGTCAAGATGCCTTATTACTTACAAATAAAACATGTGATGAAGTTAATCTGGATTGTTCAGTTGGTTAGTAGAACCCAAACAAGCTCTATGTATATAAGGGTAGAAAGCAAATAACACTCAACAATTTTACAAAACATTTCACGTGATAATCAAACTAAAGTTTGCTTGAACATCCAGAAACTCAAACCTTGACCTTTGACCTTAAAGTCCATGAAAAAATAAAATACTTGATAGTGATGACAATTTGAACAAATTGGCATTACTTATTTTAACATTGTTCATAAAATTTCGAATTATAATTGTCATGAAGTTAGATATGACAAAAAAAGTAAATATTTGTCATCTCGTTTATTGTCACGTGATATGCAAATGATGTTTTTACGTACGGGCACTTACAAGATTTTACCCACAATGCTCTTTTAATCACAAAAATGGCTGCTCCCATACTGAAGTGGAAGCGGGTAACAAATACAACAGGGCCGTGTCCAAGACCTCGTCATGGCCATCGTGCAGTTGCAATCAAAGATTTGATGATTGTATTTGGTGGTGGAAATGAAGGAATTGTCGACGAACTGCATGTTTACAACACAAGTAAGTGAACTGTCAAACTCATAGGGGCATCCAAAATGGCGTCTTTTTGTTATTGGTTCCACAGAAATTGGCGCGAGCTGTTTTCTTGCAATTTAAATAGCGCAAATTAGAGTTTTGTAAACTCAAAATTGTCTTTATCATAACTAGTAAAGTTTTTCAATTTTTTTGTAATTTGTGCAGATTTGGAAGTTAGTTTTTTTTTATAACACTACTGTCACTTTTCGTATGGGAAAAAAAATGGCGGCGCCCAACGAAAGAAATGGAGGATACTGGTTTTTTGGATGAGCAGCGTTGAAATCAGGTGTTTGAGGTTTAAATTGCATGTCTTTATATAAGTGCTATTTCGGCCGATGTTGGGCTTGATCGGGTGGAAACAGTTAGCTCTTAAAATTATTTTCAAACATGGTTTTAGATAGAAAATGGTTAGCGGTTGTATGTAAATAATGCCTATTAATAGTAGAATAATGGCCGCTTGCGCATCTCGGAAAATATCAAAGATGCGAGAATTGCTTGGTTTCTTATTAGATGAGCCGAATTCGTTATAAATTATGAGATATGATTATGTAGGATATTTGAGCCAATAGGCAAATAATTGTAAGAACAGCAAGTCCATCAAATGTTATAGAAAAGAACAGAACTATAAATATGAAATATGCTAATTAGATTGAGTTTAGCGCCCTCCAACTCTTGAGTGTCAGAAATTTAAAGAGGAGGTAATAATTTTTATAATTCAGACCACAACTGTCTAATTGGATGTTTTTGTACTAAAATAATTTTCTGGTTGTCAAAAATTTTGTACCTGGTTTTCTATTCTCCATTTTTTTTTAATATTAAAGTAAGAGACCTACTCTAGCTGTACAGTGTCTAAGTTTTTATTTCAATCTAGATATATAAGCTTACTGTACTATGTGCTTGAAAATTTAACATTGAGTACCGATACTCGAAATGATTAAATGGTTATCTCTCTATGATTGGATCAGTTTTTGTTTCAGCTGAAGTTAACTGACAACTATTTTTTCCTTGGGTGTAAATGTGACACAAGAGATGTTCTTATAGACAATCAAATTCACATGCTAATCAAATAAACTTACAGATCAGAGCTTATCTCTAGTTTTTGTTTTGAAAATTTTAGACCAAAATTGTTTTCAGATATTTTCTGTTGATGACATGAATATTGTTGAAATCAGTGATAAAAAAATATCATATTATAGTGTTGTCAACAACAAATTTGATTCAATATTTGTACATAAGGTTTATTTTTGTAAATTTTTACCCAAGAAGTATAATAGGCCTGGTAATAACCAACTTAAGTTTTATGTTCTCCCATAAATATAAGGGTGTTTATAATTGCTGCCTCCGTCTGTATGGCTGTCCACTATTTATTATTAATAAGATAGTGCTTATTACTAGACAGATTTTGTAGTCATCCCCGTCTGTCTGTTAGTCCATCAACAATGACCTAGTATGTTGATACTTTTTGAAGTTATAACCATCCATCCAAACACGGCTATATTTGTCTGTGCAATAATATTAAAATATCCTGATCAATGACTTCTAAGTTTTAGAAATACAGAAAATGAGTTTGCTATGGCCGAACACATATAATGCAACTTCACTACTATTGATTTTTGTCCTATTTCTGTTTTAGCAACTAATCAGTGGTTTGTACCTGCTGTCAGAGGAGATATTCCACCAGGATGTGCTGCTTATGGCTTTGTTTGCGATGGAACAAGGATTCTTGTATTTGGTGGTATGGTTGAATATGGAAAATATTCTAATGAATTATATGAACTGCAAGCCAGTAGATGGGAATGGAAACGGTTAAAACCAAGAGCACCTAAAAATCATACAATTCCTTGTCCACGCTTAGGTGAGCTTTTATTACTGTAAACAGAGAAAACATAACCAACCAAATATTCAAACCCCTTCCCGTAAAACTAAAATACAAATATTATCCTTTTTGTTCCTGGTGCTAAAACCTCATAAAAGAAACTATATCATTACAAATTCACTATGCAGAAAGTCATATCATCATAGTTAAAATTATTTGCTTCAGCATTACTGATTGCAGTTATGTTTTACAGGTCACAGTTTCTGTATGTTAGGTAGCAAGGCCTATCTGTTCGGTGGTTTGGCCAATGACAGTGAAGATCCAAAGAATAATATCCCAAGGTATGTTTTTGTTTTACATAAAACAACTATATTTTGACATTTAGAAGTGTTTTGATATCTATTGCAGGGTAAATATTGGAAAATCTTAAATAGCAGTGTAAACTGAGAAGAGCTGTTATTTCTGGCAGTAAAAAATATAAACGTTTTGTTTGTAGATATTTGAATGATCTGTATGGATTAGAAATGAAATCCAGCTCTAGTTCAATGATGTGGGAGTATCCTGTCACAAACGGTCAACCACCCCCTCCCAGGGAATCTCATTCTTGTGTGGGATATGCTGAGAAAGATGGTCGCCATCCCAGACTATTGATATATGGTGGAATGAGTGGATGCCGTCTCGGTGATTTATGGCAATGTGAAATTGGTATGTATGTAATTAAAAAATTTTTAAAATGGCATTTATTAGCTCAACCATTTTTAAGATGACCACCACATCATGGCTTTATGTTAGTTACAACAGTAAATTAATTAACAGCGCCCAATTTATGAAAAATAAAATATTGTCATGTCATGCTACTTGAGCACTGAAATATTAACAAATATGAAGGCTAAATCTCAACATTAATCTACCTCCATTGATAAAATTATAAACCCCTAGAGAATTCTAAATAAGTGAAAATGCTACTATAGCCTTCAGAAAAGCCTTCTGTTGATGTAAGTTTTTGTACCTGAATGTTTGTTATTTATCAATATCTGGTATTGAAGACAAATGAAACTGAAGTAATGTCCAGAATTTTGTATGATCATCATGATAAAATTGGTTGTGACTTGTCTGATAATTGTGTAACAGATAATATTAAATGAAAATTTGACTATGAAAATTGATAATTGATAATCGAAATATATAATTCTAAGCGTTGATAATCGAGTATTTCAATTATTTGACCCAGCCCTAGAAACTTGGTATGCTTGTTTCAATATATACCTTTGTGTTTTATTTCAGATACATATACATGGACAAAGCCAATAGTACAAGGTATACCTCCATTACCAAGATCCCTTCACACGGCTACTGTTATTGGTAATAGAATGTTTGTTTTTGGTGGGTGGGTGCCCTTGGTAATGGATGATGTTAAAGTAGCAACTCATGAAAAGGAATGGAAATGTACCAACACATTGGCTTCTTTAAACTTAGGTGAGTAGAATGATAATGAAAATAACAATAGCTAGCGTCATCATGTTGATTTTTATACGCCCTCATCTCTCTATGAGGACGTATATTGTCGGCACCCCTGTACGTCCGTCCGTCAACATTTGCTAGTAAACGCTCTAAAAACTAGAATTTTTGATAGAATCAAACGAAATTTGGTATGTATATATACATATTCAGAAAACAAAGATCAAGTTCGAATTTGAGCTATTTTCGACCGTTAGTAGCAGAGTTATTGCACTTGCACCAAAGTCTTGAATTTGCTATTACTATCTTAGTTTTCAACCAAATTTGTTGAAACTTAAAATGGATGTTATTGGACCTAAATCGAAAGGATTGAAAAAGTTTAATTTTATCCCGATTAAATTTTTCGTTAAGCGTATATGGCCGTGGTCCACTTTCTTTATTTTTTTAATCACTATAATTAACAGCCCTGTATTAACAGTGTGTTCTGAATCAAGGTCATTTAGGAACCAGGGCATGATGAAAATATATTAATTTGGTAAATATAAATGCTTATTCAGAATTCTTAAGCTTTCTTTTTTATGCTATTTTTTTTTGTGAGACTTCCTGTTTTAAATGCATTTTTATTGCTATTTTAATAGAGAGTAATTCATGGGAACCCTTAGCTATGGAAGTGTTTGAAGATGCCCTTCCTAGAGCTAGAGCAGGACAGTGTGCTGTGGCTATTAACACTAGGTTATATATATGGAGTGGTAGAGATGGATATAGAAAAGCCTGGAATAACCAAGTATGTGAATCTTTTTTTTAGCTCCATTCAAGACTTGCAAAAATATCCAAAACAATATTATACATAAAATTAATAAACATTAAAGTTAAATGTCAATGCTGTATTTATTCAGAGAAAAATACATGGAATTTTTTTTTAGGGCATTGTTTTGTCAACAATTTTTAATATCGTACTTTACAGGTTTGTTTCAAAGATTTATGGTTTTTAGAGACAGGTATGTACATCTTTCTCCATGTCTTTTAGAATTTATTGAATATTTTATGAGTTGTGATTTGTTAAATTTTATACAGTGAAAACCCTGAAGACCGCACACCCTAAAAAACGGTTTCCCTTGAATATTATGAAGGTATAACGTTGCCAATATTGTCGATTGTGTCGCAACGTTAAAATACCAATGTTGTAATTACAAAATGCATTTGTCAATGCTGCAAAGTACAATTGTCGATGTGTAAACTGCAAAATGTATAAGAATATTCCACAATCCAATAAGATCCACTATAAAAAACCTCTTTGCTATCGTTCTCACATGGTCATGATCACTTGAGTTATTGGGACAACTATTATCGGTAAAATCAAAGGTGTCATAGATAATTGAGTAAAATCAATTAATGTTTGCCTTTAACAATCAATAGGTGTAAAATATTGTAATTTGATGATAACATGCAAGCGCAAGGCTTGATATGTCTCCAGTCGTACTTGTTTGATTATCATTCTGACATCCTCAAAGAATTGCTGGTGTATTCAATTCACCTTTCTTTATAGAAATCATATAACAAGTGTCTGGAACAACAAATAGTATGCACCCATTTCGCAGATTCACATTTTGTTTATTTGTAAACAATAATTTTTTTCTGATATGACAGCACATTGGAGTTAACTTGAATGATAAAATTATAGGCGATAGGCGTATGAATCATAATCAATTTGAGAACAACGCAAGTCTAACGATCTTGTAAATTTGACACATTGAATGAAAGTTTTATAAATGATCTACGATTGCCAGTGTAAAAGTTATTTCTATATCTGGTCCACTATAATCCATTGACTGACATTAATGATTGTGTATTTGAATTTTCATCCTGACAAATGTTTACAAAGTTACAATTTAAAGTAAATCGGCCACTCCTGAAAACTGGCCAAATGAAATGGTCCGTTACATGGCCTATTTTCTGGAGTTTAACTGTAATTTTAATTGTGATTTATATATTGTAATTGTAATCAATTTGAGTTCTATGTACTGTAACAATGTATATCAAGAGATTTGTATATATTTTGTTCTCACTACAGATAAACCACCAGCACCATCAAAAGTCCAGTTAGTACGGGCTAGTACAAATACATTGGAAGTTTGCTGGGGATCAGTACCGACTGCAGATGCTTACCTACTTCAATTACAGAAATATGATTTACCACCGTCACAAGCCATGAGCCCAACGGCTGTACCAACTGGCACAAACCTTGCTAAACCAATAGTTCCTAACCAACCCCAGTTAGTTCGATCACCAGGCACAGGTAATATCCAATTACTTCTACACCTATTCACAAACATTGAATGTCACTCTTAATTGACTTCAGTTCATCATCCAGCAGACATGTTTTAGATCAGAATAGTATTAGATTGGAGATAATCTCAAGTTATGTCTCAGTTTATGACTTAGATACGTCTGTCAACATTAACGCTCTAAAAACTAGATTTTTGTATACATATTCATAAAATGAAGATCAATTTTCGAGTTATTGCCCTTGACCCAAAATCTTGAATATGCTATTACTCTTAGTTTTCAACCGATTTTGATGAAAGTTTTGAGGAGTTATCGTCCTTTAACCTCTATACAGTAAGTGCTTCTATTAACATAAATTGCTTGTAGAGTGTTTGAAGGAATCAATATGTGATATGTGCATACATATTCATGAAACGAAGGTCAAGTTCAAATTTTTTTAGATTATTGTTAAAGAATACTGACTTTATCAATGATTTTAAAATACAATTTTCAATACAAGAACAGAACCTGAAATCTCAATGGTATTTTGCTTACAACAGAATACAGAAGTGGGCATATATTGCTGTGGTCCAATATCTTCAAAATATTTTTCATTTTTACCATCCGCATGCCGCGGTGGGCGTATATGGCTGTAGTGCACTATCTTTACGATAGGATTGAGTTGTTCAATCTCTCATTAAATGAATCTCAGCTTGAAATGTAGTTGGTAGCCCTGGGTAATTGAGTCTAAAAGACCTAAGAAATATAAACTTATATTATTTTATTAAAAATGGTCAATGATCAATGAACATGAAGGTATTGATGTATTTATTAATTCTGAAATCAAATTTATATTGTTGGTTTTATGAAATCAAATTTATATTGGTTTATGAAATAAAATATATATTAAGATGGAATTTATTTGATTTTGATAAAACTTGCTATAAAGTTGATATTTAAGTGTAAGATGATGATGATTATCCAAAAATCACCTGATATCATTATTACATCATACTGATACTCTTACTTCACTATCACCTCATACCATCAAATTCTTTTCTCCACAATTTTGTACTTTCCAAATATTTCTTATTCAGCTCTACGACCATTAATAGCTGTCTCTAACTTTTCTTCACCACAAACCATCAAAGGTAGCTATCAAAAACACTGCATGTATATCATTATGCTTGTTTATGATACGTCCCTGTGCTTTTAACTTTAAAAAAAAATGTACAATTGTCCAGGTCCAATTATTTATTTTTTCATATTTAGGAATTTTCAATATCCACCCCTTGATATTCCAAGTCAAATATAATATTCACTCCATATGTTAAATAAATGTCATGAATTGTTAAATCATGTTCAACAGTTTCTGTATCGACTTGAATTTAAACATGCTATTATAGTTACGGTGTAGTTTCAATATTCAACTAAAAGTGAAAAAAAACTTATTTTAAGCAAGTGGAAAGCTGTGGATATCTGAACATGTACAAACTATTTTTTTACCAAGAATGAATGATTGAATATAGAACATTTCTTATTAATAAGCATGATCCCATCCAATCTAATAAAAATTAGATTACATTTCGTTTCGTTTATATTTTGAGTGTCGACTCCATGTAATCTGACCACTTATATAAGGCGAGCATCTTCTGGTGACAAAAATTTCAGCCAATCAAAAACTACCTTCAAGATCGCGGGTCTATGCATTGATATGCATTGTGGGAAGATGAAAAAGAAAGTAAAGCGACACAGCAGTCCAAATTATGACGTAATACAAAATATTCAAATATAAACGTTGTTCTGATTGGCGGAGGGGTGGCACGTGCTATAAATAGCTTATTCGTCATCAGAAGATGCTCGCCTTATAAAAGTGGTTAGATTACATGGAGTCGACATTCAAAAAATAACAGAAACGAAATGTAATCTAATTTCAATTAGATTGGATCCATCTAACTGTGGTAGTTTATTAAATATTTTGCATGGCTAGTAAAAGGTTTGCATGAAAGTATGTAATTGTATAAAAAGGTTTTATCTTATATTTCACAATTACAAAGATAAGTATTTTCTTTAACCTAGTCTTAGTAATTTGTTTATTGAGTAAATTATTTAAAGTGGATGGACATTTTGGCTGAAGTGATAGACATAATGTTCTCAGGTAAAAATAAAAAAAATTTCACTCAAATTTTTTTTTCTTTCTCCAGTTACTGCCACCCCACGTCAAAAGTCGCCAGTCACAATAACACCTATTTCATCAGGATTACGTGTTGCCTCACCTCAAATCATCAGTTTAAGTCAAGCTCAGAAAGCTGGTACCGTTCTACAAGGGGTAAGTTTTTAAGATTTATTAATTTCATTCTGAATTGTTAATTGTAGTTTGTATTAGTTTGGTGAGGTTTTATAGCAGTCAGTAATAGCATTGGGTTTTACAAAAACTTACTTCGTTTGCTTGGTTACATGAGTAAATCTTGGTTGTGATTCAGTTTGAATCTTGATCAAGAACGACCTTGAATAATTCACTCATAATTCCAGTCTACCCAGCTTCAGCTTTAAATGGCTACAGATTATTCCAGAAAGACCAATGGCAAGAGGTTTGGCAATTTAACTTGCTGGGAGAAAGGATACCAACCATGGGAACCAAAGTTGTTATCCTTGTAAAATATAGCTGTTAGTGTATATCTTTTTATTGTAGCAGCCTCAAATTCAGACCACAGCTGCAGGTGGTCAGATGACCGGAATAGCTGCTTTAGCTGCTGCTGCAGCTGCCACACAGAAAATACCAGGTACTTCTAATGCTCCTGGTACTCCACAGACAGTTCGAACTGTGTCTGGTGTTAAAGTTGTTACACCTACTGTATTGACACCCTCTGGTGTTAGATTTGCTAGTAAAGTACAAGGTAAATACCTCTATACTTTTCATTACTTTCTCTTTTATCATTCTAACCAAAAGTCTACAGAAGGGTGCTTTTCATGTTTTGTAACTATTAAATACAACACTCATTGATAAAATGGAGACCTTAAATAAAAATTGGCTAAATGCCAACTGGTTTTCAGATATGGCTTAAAACTCCATTTTCACAGCCGTTTTTTAATGTACACTTCATTTAAAAGTTTAAAGAAGATGATTTTATTAATTTTGAGTTAGTGGCATAGTAGAAGGAAACATTAAATACGTCAAGATAGCGATGACAAGACATTATCTTGTTTAATTCTGTGTCAATTCATCTGTTTGTGTTTTCAGACGACTGTTTTTTTCTTGTGTTTTAGGTACAACCTTGTCTCCTGGAACACAGACTATTAGAGTGGCTCCTCCTGGTACTACAATATTGAAGACATCAGCTGGTAATGTTGTGGGTGCAGGTGGTAAACAGATTATTACTGTACATAAAGCTGGAGGACATGTTACAAATCAACCCCAAATAGTTACATTAGTTAAAACTACACAAGGAATGACAGTTGCTACTGTAAGTTTTTTTTCTCTATTGCATCTTACAAAAGGTTATACAGTAGATTATTTTTTAACCCTTTGTTCTTAAAAATTACTCTAAATAATAAGGTATTTTAGCACAATTTTTGCACCTTTAGTGAACTTTTATGCCATCTAAAAGTTGAAAAATCAAAGGTTTGGATCAAGATTGTTTTCAACACACAAAAAATGAAGTATCTATTTTATTAAGAGAACACATATTTTTGTTAAAAAATCTGTTAATATTGATCAAGATTACAAGGAGTAATACAGGATATTTGATCATCATTACTAGGTTGATCCTGTTACATAACAGAGTACAATACCCTGTATAAACTTATCATCAGAATTAACAGATTAAATGGAATACATGGAATTTACTGGAGAAAGCCTCGTTTATTTAGAAAGAATTTGCATATTTGCAAAATTCGCTTACATGCAAATTTACACACAAAAGTTTATTAGTGGTGAATTCATGAGTTCCTTGAGTAACCTAGAAGCAATTTGTCAATATCTGATTAACATACACACACAATTTGCTATCTGTTCATAAATATTACAACAGGGTAAAAAAAAATTGATTTAATTTTTTATGCTTTAAAGATCCTTTCTAATAATGAAATGGGAAAAATATCTCGCTAATCAAGTAGTCTTTTCACAACCAAATAATGCCTAGTCTTCCCAATACTATGTGACAAACTCTAAATTTTCCGGGTCATGTTTTCAAAAGAACACACTGCGTATTTGATAACATTAGTTCCTATATCTGTTTTATTCTTGGTTTAGCTGTGTGAAAATATGGCTTGATTATCATGATATTTCAGGTTTCAATTCCTCAAATCTTCAAGAGTTTCAAACACACACCAAACTTAAAAGTATTTTAATTATTCATTTGAAAACCACAATTAAAGAAATAAGAAAAATTTTGTCAAGAAAAGCAAGTAAACCCAGCTTTAAGATCCAAACTCACTGTAGTATCAAAGTTACCTGACTTTATTTTTTCTCAATTTTAGAATAAAGGAGCCTTGCCTCAGGGAGCAACAATAGTAAAATTAGTAACATCGCAAGCTGGTGGAACTAAACCCAGTGCTATAATAGCATCTAGTAAAGGAGGTCAAACACCATCCAATATTCTCGGCATCAGTAGTGTTCAGCCTGCTGTAAGTATGATACATGTATTTTGATTGAAATATTCAACAAAATTAACAAAAGTTATTGAATAACATTACCTCATAGTTTTGATACGATATTTGTGAATAAGTTGTGCATATTGATAAAATTTCTATCATATTTGAATGGTCAGATGATTTTAAGAACATTTCAGGTATTGACCTCATTCCTGGACAAAAGATCTCTCATTGTTCGGTATAACCTGAAATGATAAAGAACTGGATTCAAATCAATATAATGACAAATCTTCTATAAAATGTGTAGAATACTGATGAGTAAATTATTTCTGTAATATACATCATAAAAAAATGCTTTGTTTTACATTATAAGCATGGACAGGCTAAAAACATCACAACTGTCATCAAAACCATCCCCACTTCAATGCTATCCATGGCAAAGGCAGGTGGTATTACTGGTGTCACCACAACTCCCACTGGTACGAAAACCATAGTTATAGCAGCTCCAAAAGGAAGTACGAGTGGTGCTCTTAATACTCCAACCAAACTTATCACTAAAATGGCAGGTGGACAAACTGGAACTGGTAACACACAGTTCATTGTAGTCAGTCCTCAAGGTGGTGCTACACAAGCTTCAACTATTTTAGCAGGTATGTTGGAATTAATTTTATATTCAAACTTATAGAAGAGATGCAAGGTTATAATACATCTATTAGGACAATTTATTTCTCAGTACAGTTTTTTAAAAAAATCAATGAGTTACAGAGAATTATGTTTATGCAGTAGACTTTGCCATTAAAATAATTATCTTAGTAGAAAAATATAAGTAACATTCATAACAGAACAGGAATTATTTAGCAGTTGGTAAGACTAAAAATGAACTATGGTAGTAATAAATTTAATTTGGATTGTCACTTTTATTAGATCAGGCACTTAATTTCTTTTTTAGGTGGAACTAAACCAATACCAGTATCAACTTTACCAGCAGGAACGACAACGTTAGCATCAACTCAAGGTAAACCAGTAGTAACAATATTAGGCCCTGGTCAAACTGCTGGTAAAGTGCTAACACAAGGTGTTACAGGTCAAGTAACTGCAGGAACCTCTATCTTGTCTAGTCCTGGAATCAAAACCACAACAACAATTGGTGCACCTACAATATCATTAATAGCCCAGCCATCTCCAACTGAACCTCCATCCAAATTAGTTGCCACGCCCATTACACAAGTTATTGATCAACCTCCAGTCCAGATTACAGTATCTCCAGCTGTGAAAGAAGATGGAAAAGTAGGAACTGTAGATGGCGATTGTGGGACACCTCATGGGTGCCCAGGTGATGGTTCGAACACAACAGAAACAGGTGACTGTGGAACACCCCATGGTTGCCCTGGAGATGGGGCTGAAACACAAGCAACTGATGATTGTGGAACACCCCATGGTTGCCCTGGAGATGGATCTGAAACACAAGTAACTGGTGATTGTGGAACACCTCACGGTTGCCCTGGTGATGGAGCTGAAACACAAGCGACTGGTGATTGTGGAACACCCCACGGTTGCCCTGGTGATGGAGCTGAAACACAAGCGACTGGTGATTGTGGAACACCCCATGGTTGCCCTGGTGATGGAGCTGAAACACAAGCGACTGGTGATTGTGGAACACCTCATGGTTGCCCTGGTGATGGAGCTGAAACACAAGCGACTGGTGATTGTGGAACACCTCATGGTTGCCCTGGTGATGGAGCTGAAACACAAGCGACTGGGGATTGTGGAACACCTCATGGTTGCCCTGGTGATGGATCTGAAACTCAAGGTGATGGCACAAACAAAACAGTTTCTGGGGATTGTGGCACACCACATGGGTGTCCCGGTGAGGGTTCAGAGACATTAACTGAAAATACCCAACAAGAACATAGTGAATCTCCCATGGAAGGAGTGCAGTCAGCTTCTACTCATACTGAGACCCCTAGTGCTAATGATGAAACTAAACCAGCAGAAGAGGCTATGGACACTTCACTTGATGGATCAATTAAATTAGAACCTCAAGATCCTCTAGCTAATCCTGATAGTGGTGTAACAACTGATAATACTACTGCTATAACCAGTGCCTCTGAATCAGGTAATACATATTTATATTTCAGTATCCAAGAATATATCTGGCTAGAATTCAACAAATAAAATATATTGTTGAGTAAGAGGAATTGATATACTAAATATATATATATTCAAAGTGGCTAATGGACAGACTAAGGCCACAGTTTTAACAAAACTCCTTTAGCAACGGCTATCATTTCATTACATTAATCCGTTGCTATCATGATAAGACATTCTTGTCATTAATTTTGATTGGTCGAACGATTATTGTTCGACCAGTTATATTCCATGTAACAAATTATTGCGGGAAAACTTTCAAATGACCAGACGCCAGATTTATTGTAGCACATTTACCTTGTGATAATCGAGTCTCAAAGAACAAGGCCGAATTGATACCAAAATAGAGGATCGTATAAGATTTTGTAGGCTTTACTGAGCTTCCTTCAATCTTAAATAATTTTTCAATAAAAGTGTTGCTTGAATTTTATCGATTACAGAAAAATGCTAAGAGGAATTAACTCTTTCGTCTAGTCGAACTTGCTTTGCAAATCATTCTGACCTACATTCAAAATGTAACGAGATCGCTTATTGGATAAATTGAATGTGACGTAGTGTTTTTAAAACGAAGTTATTAGTTGTTAATGACGAGAAAAGCCGGTCAATCCAGCAACGGTAGATAATACCAATGTCTAACGTTGTTGAAGGAACATGAGTGTATATGCACAAGACCCTTATGTTTATAACTGAAAATGTTAAAACTTATGAATAGAAAGAGGTGTTTGCTAAATAAGAAAAGAATTACTGGCTAATCAAGAAAGGTCTAAAGGTTGTTTGTTTATCCTGACTGTACATACATGGATGTTCAATTTCATAAGCTATGATATAAATACATAATTATTAAATACAGGATAATTTATAAGAAAAATAAAATTATCTAGTAGTTTTCTTTGACAGAGAAAAATAAAGAAGGTTTTGTTTGTGGTTATCAAGTCTGTTGTTGATGTGTTATATAGCCTATAGATAAACTTGACTACAGTTTCAACCAACAGATTGCTTGTTTAAGAATAAGAATTTATAAGAATACCACCTCTTAAAAAAAATATAAATTCTCAAACTTGCAATTTCTCTTATAACAGTATGATGATCCGTATGATAATTGTTTTTTGGTTTGTTTTTTTCAGATCCTCTAGCTACACTGGCCACGGCAGCTGTCTCAACAGCCAGATCACTAAAACAAGAAGGTGGCGAGTTGTCTACAAATGGCATTAAAGCAGAACCTATTGTACGTTTCAACTTTTATTTCTTCAAATACAGTACCGGTATATGAAATGGAGCTTTAACTTAAATCTATTGAATGTATATTACCTACATATATAGGATAGATTAACTTAATCCCTGGATGTTGGTTTATAAAATACTTGCGACATCACAACTAAAATACTGTCAATTGCCAGCCAGTTGCAAGTTTGCTGGTTAATCTTTACATAGTAAATTATGTGGTTTCCAGCCAAAAACTGGAGAAAATTGGGATTTTTGAATTATAAGCAACAGGATAAATGTGGCAATGCCATGCAGGGTGCAATGAGGAAAATTTGGCCTGGAGATCAATATCGGCATTTTGTCAATACTTCGTGAAATTGTATATTAACAACCATGTTTGAGCTTTTTCAAAAATCAAAAAATGTTTAAGATGAGCTAAATATTAGCTTGTTAGCATTTAAAAGGTAAAATTCTTTACAGATTTTGACACAAAAAAAAACTAATTGTTCTAAAGGTTGTCTTTTGCTTATCTATCTTAAATTTGTCACAGTATAGTTTTAGAGATATTGTGTAAATGGTAATCTATGTGTATATTTCAGGATAAAGTCCTCATGCCGGTAAAGAAAGATGCCAATCAGTGGTTTGATGTTGGTATTATCAAGAGTACATCAACTGTTGTTTCACATTATCATTTACCAACAGATGGTGTGTCTGGTAATGGCGATGTAAGTTACTTTTGATCATTTTTTAGTATTTTACTTTCTTCATATGGTTTAGGTTTAACTCTTTTCAATTCCCTTCATGATTACACTTGGAAATGACTAATGACTTATGGAGTAATCACTTTTTTCAAACCAGCTGCCCTCACATTGAAATGATTATAGCAGGATCAAACACAGGCCATTACCACAAGTTATTGTTACCGTAATTAGTTTTTGATAAATCATACATTAACTGCAACCAAAAGTCAAGAAATGTTTTATTAAATGGTAATATTATTGATGGCTGTAAGGAAAACATTTTCAATCAGCCATTTGTTTACTGGAACCGGAATTTATGCATTATTGTGCAATTTCTTTCTTCTTGAAATATGGTTTTACTATTTACTAGTATGACACATAGCAGAGCATGCTTAATCTTTTTAAATCTTCTGATGGTAATTCTGTTTGGAGGAGTCCGTTATTACATCACTTCTCTATTATGCCGTTCTTCAGATGTGAATTTAATTCCCCACTGAATTCTTTTGCTTGTTCAGATTTTTATTATTTGACATTCACATATCATTGCTGGATTTTGACGAAACTTGGTTTAAGTATTTGTAATCACAAATAAAAATTGAAAAGAAAAATATCTTTTTAAATTTGTTGACACTATAGAGAGTGTTATTTTGATGAATGTTGATAAAACTTGGTGTGAGTGTTCTTGATGAATTCGCATTTTTTTTTCTATGTTTTTGAAATAAAAACCCAGCTAAAAAATAGCATTTAATGTCAGTGATATCTTAATTCTGAGTTTAGACAGGATTGTGTATGTGTAATGTTAATTTTCAGGATATTGATGTTGTCAATGTACCAGATCATGGTGTTTTGAAGAGACAAGAATTGCAACCAGGAACAGCCTACAAATTTCGAGTGTCGGGTGTAAATGCTTGTGGTAGAGGACCTTTCAGTGAAGTTTCAGCATTTAAAACCTGTTTACCAGGTTTCCCTGGTGCTCCTTCAGCTATTAAAATCAGTAAAGTATGTATTGAACTTTTATCCTTACTAAGGTATTTCTCATATTGACTTGATAAATAAAAAATATTAAAATACATTTAATTCATCAATATTTATTTCAGCGAAATTACAAATTTGTTTTTTGATAATTATTTCCTTGAATGTTAATAGTATTTCAAATTTTCCATGTTTTTTTTATATTATTTAAATACAAAGAATTATTATTAAAATTAACAACATCAGAATTATTTCATTTCTTTACAGAGTGTTGAAGGTGCACACTTATCATGGGAGCCACCACAGAATACAGCTGGTAAAATTACAGAATATTCAGTTTATTTAGCTGTGAGGAATGCAGCCACAGCCCAACCAGAACAAAAACCAGGCACACCAGCTCAATTAGCTTTTGTTCGTGTTTATTGTGGACCAAATCCCTCCTGTATTGTAACCTCAGCTAGTTTAACATCAGCACATATAGATTACACCACCAAACCGGCCATTATTTTCCGAATAGCAGCTCGTAATGAGAAAGGTTATGGTCCAGCTACCCAAGTTAGGTGGCTTCAAGGTAAGTGATATCATCTTTTAGTTCTTTTCTCAAAAAGAATGGAAAGATCCCTCGACAGTTGGAAATCGAAAATAAGAGCAGGCTAATGCCGCTGTCCTGGCAAAATTTCCCCAATTGCACACTGTATGGCGTTTGCCCGTCCTCAATTAGCCCATATAGGTGCCGAAAAGTAGAATGTAAAACTCCATTTCATTTCATTTCTAAAAAGAAATGTATCTTTTAATTTATTTCGATGCTCTATAAAAAACAAAATATAACCAAAAATATTTTTTTTTATTTTAGATGCTTCCCAAAGTCCTTTAAGTGCTAAAGTTGCTGTAAAACATAAGTTACCAGTAGGACCTGATGGGTAAGTCTTCTTACTTATTTTCATATTATAGTTTTACCAATATAGCAAATTCTACAAAATAACTTTTAAAAGTGAAGTTGGCTGCTGTAAGTTTCATAAACTTGCCATATCAGAAGATGAAAGTTTAATTCAAAAAGTAGTTTGAATTAGTTTTTATCTGATGTTAATGATATATAGTATACATGTAGGTATTTATTGAAGAGATTCCATGAATATTTGTTATTGCCCCTGACTAACATAGACTTAAATATTCCTGATACATATACATGTACATAACTTACAGTATATTGATGAGATGTATCAGAGTTGTTTGCCTACAATACCTGGCAAATTATTGCAAACCTTTGCTAATAAACCATTAAAGGGATTATAAAGTGATTTTCTAAACCTTGTATGTGTATCAAGTACACTGATAGCATCAACAGACGTCGTAAAGGACATTGGAATGACATAAAATTGATGCTATCAGTGTCCTCGATACATATACAAAGTTTAGAAAATTATTTACAATCCCTTAACATCTGCTGATTGACAGTGGTCGAATTCATGTTTTATTCCATCTTACAATTGATTTAATAAACATGTGGAATGCACCATGAAATGTCATAACCTCAGTGCTGGAGAGGACAGAAATTGTGTTTGTTAAAACCATGGTGAATAAGGTTTGGAAGGTGAAGAAAACAGATTTAAATTGAGGTTATTTTATCTTTCATTGATAATGATAATTATATCAGAAAACTTATTCCTATTTGTTTTATTCCAGTAAAACAACAGTACCTATGTCAGGTGCAGCTATGGTGAAAAAAGTCAAAACGGAAGATGAGTAATACACCTGTAGTAACTATATACCTATATTACAATGGGAATGTATACTGTTGTCACCACAAGCCTTTGTCCAGATCTCCAAAGAGTTTACCCTTGTTTTTGAGGATGTTAATCAAAATAAATAGCAATATTCCAGGAAGATCCAAGAAGAAACTTGACATGATTATCAATGAAAGTCATATGTTATAAAGATCCTAATTTGGTTAAGAGTTATTAGACAAAGCTATCAGATTATTTTTCAGCTGTGTGGAGTATATTTGGATAACCGCTTGTTATGACTCTTGTTTGAAGATTGAAAATTTGTTACAAAGACTTTATTATTTGTTAAAGAAAATTTTGAAAAGACAAAAAATGTAAATATATTTTTAGGTATGTTATCATTCACAACTCATATTTATATATACACATTGTCTCACTACTGTTATACCAAATTTATTAACTATCCAATTTCATGTCACAAATAGTCCGTTATTATTGTACCAGTTCTGATATAAAGGACAAATTGGTGCATTCATACTTCATATATCAGTAAAAAACAACAGAAGATTCTGTTACCTTAACTATAAATCATTTGTTTCAAGAAGGACAAAATGCTACTACACTAGTTATTAACCATTGTTGTATATACTCATGTTGTAAAATTCTTCAAGATGTAATTGTATAATAGTTCACTTTTATTACAAACAAAATGTTCATTTTCCTTCTGCATTTCATTTTCTCCTATACTTTTAGTAAATTTATATGTCATTCAATGAATACATTTGTTATGTTACGGAATATTCAACAGGGGCGTATCCAAGGGGGGCGGCTGATTCGACTCGAGACTCCCTATATTTGGCCGACTGATGTCAGAACCCTCTAAAAATTTGCCGCTCACGGAGCCGTTGAATTTGAAGCATGTTATAATTGATATTGTTTGACATGGGTATGAAAATAGATTTTGTTCATACCGTACTCGTTATATAATGAATAGATTGGGTATAAATCAGATCAATTTATTTATTAAGGTATAAAGGTTCCAGTCATTATATACAAATATGTATATTCTGTAACATTCAAATATTTTATAGAACCAACAATAGAATTATTACTGATTAATTGAATATTTAATTACATTATAATAGTTATCATTTTGTTAATTCACTGGTTAAAACTTTGAATGGCACACATTTGAAAAATATTTTGATTTTAATCAAAATCATATTCCATAAAATTGGAAATGATTTGAGAATCTCTTTATGCCCTGTTAATATTTAGATAGTTTATAGTGCTATCTTTTGTGAATAATTTGGATTGAATATAAATGTATCTATATCATGCAAGTATCATTGGATTTTTTTTTTACTGAAATTACATTTTCAAAAAGATTGTGCTAGAACATTAAAAATTGTGGGTTTTTATCCATTGGAAAAGTCAACAGAACCTAATAAAATTAAGACATTTTGTGGTTTCAGTGAAATAAGTCTAGTATGTTTGTAAGAAAATGAAACATGAAAGACTTTAAGTATTTGTACACAGTAGACTACATTATGTGGTAAAAATTGAAATCCATGTTAATTAAAGTAAATGTATACCATTAAAGTGTAATTTCATTAAAAATCAATCGGTTTTTGCTTGGACATAATCGTCAAATCATTTGACAAATCTTTTTTTGACTTACATTATTTAAATAAGCTTTATATTTGTCAAGTTAATTTAACGTTTATGTCCAAGAAGTAAAGAAAATGACAATATTGTGCCATGTTGATGTTGTCAAGTTATATGTAGTCAGTGTATAGTCACTCATTATTAGTGTTAATTAATCGTTTTATAATTGTATTCATTTTAGTAATTAATTAGCTGATATCATCTCTCCTTTATGTATACTTCAATAAAGTGTACTTTTAATCTTCCAAACAATACCTTATTTTTACATGCTCATAAGGAGTGTAGTTGCCCATGTCCATCCACAATTCCTCGAAACATTCCACCGGGCAAATCTTAACAAAACTGGCTGCATTTTGTCATCCAAAGAATAAAAACTCCAGTACGCTGATATTTGTCGCATATTGCATTGACAATATTGATGTAGTACTTCATGTGGTGTCAGTTTTACATTTGATAATTCTGGAAGCACATACTGGTAGTGTTTGTCATTCCATAAGATCACTAAACCCTTTAGGTAAATGGGCAATGGGTTAAAATGTCTGAGCCTAATTAAGCATATTTATGTAGATGGATGTTGAATTGGAAGAGTCAGTGTTGTTTAAGGTGGATGCTGTATGACTGTAAGCTGTGGCTCCTACTTGAGGCCCTTACATTTTATAATACACCCACATGAAATATGGAGCGTATATTGTTGTCACCCATGTCTGTCTACAATTGCTCGTAAACACTCTACAGGTCATAATTCTTGATAGATTTTGACAGATTATGGTGTAAGTGTTCTGAATGAATCCTATTGAAAATCAGCAAAATCAAAAAATATTTAGTATGAATTATAGCCCTTGTTCTTAAAACTCTGTTCAATTTTTAGCTCATAAACAGGCTACAAGGCATAATGCTTGACTGATTTTGATTAAATTTGTGTTTGTAATCACCCAGAAATGATCGCTATTGAAAATCAGCAAAATTGAAAAATGTTAACTATGAAATATTGATCTTGTTCTTGAAAACAGTTCAATTTTTTTTTTTTAAATCAAAGTTGCCAGTGAGCGTATATTATCTTGCCTGGCAGGCTATCTTTTCATTTTTTATGGGTAATAATATAGATAGATTTTACAATTTTTATGGTAACTTAGTTGGATTCGAACCCACAGCACCGGTAGATGTTTCCCCGTTACTCCCGTCAATGATGCATTAGTCCAGAGGAATCCTGAAAAAGCATGTTTGAGCGTTATTATTATGTTTTTCATCATCTCTGGGATATCCTTAACCAGAATCAGCTGGGTGTCAGTGGCACCCTTGAGGAATTTTTTTAGGGGCCAAAAACAAAATGGTCGCCAACGAAACCTGTTCAGGGCAATATATTTATCTGTCGGTCTAAGTTTTCAAGCACTGTTCGAAGGAAGGCCACCCAATTCCTATTTGAAAGTACATGTATCCCCTGCCATCGGGTTTGGAGCTTTTAAGACATTTTGCCAAATTCTCGTCACTACAAACTTTATACTGGTGATTTTTTTTGTTTTGTCCAAATATGAGAGTTTTCTAACAAATATTTCTGGGTAAAATTTTGGCGAAATTTCATGATGTGAAAACTGGGTCACCTATTTTGGTTGGTGGTATCAAAATCAAAATAATTTAATATCTGAGAAGTAAAAAATTTTACGGTGGCGTAACCAGGTTTTTGAAACTGGGGGTGCAAAGGTAAAGTTGGACAGAATTTAAATGACCTCATGAGCGGAGCCGGTGAGATCCAGGTGCAAAGCCCCTGTTGGGGGTCGAGGGGGCAAAACTGTCAAAATGACTGACTATTTGTATAGCCTTTTGACAAAATCAAGGGCAATAACTCAAATCCTGTTTATCAAAACTATGTCAAATTCAAACTTGATCGAGATCTTATCAATGTTAAGGATCACACCAAGTTTCAAAGATAGTGGACCACAGCCAAATACGCCCAACTTGAAAAGCCTTAAATTTAATCAGGAGTAAAACAAACTTTCTCAAACCTTTCGATTTAGGTCCAATAACATCCATTTTGTTTCATCAAAATTGGTTGAAAACTTAGATAGTAATAGCATAATTCAAGACAAGGGCAATAACTCTGCTTCTAACGATTCTAGTTTTTAGAGCGTTTACAAGCAATTGATGTTGATAGAAGCACTTACCGTATAGAGGTTACAGGGCGATAACTTCTCAAAACTGATGAAAGAGGCCTAAATTTTGAAAAAGGCGTCATTTTAATCAGGAGTAAATAAAACTTTCTCAAATCTTTCAATTTAGGTCCAATAACATTCATATTAAGTTTCATCAAAATCGGTTAAAAACTAAGAGAGTAATAGCATATATTCAAGATAACAATAAAGGGCAATAACTCTGCTTCTAATGATCGAAAATAGCTCAAATTCCAACTTGATCTTCATTTTATGAATATTTTTATACATATACCAAATTTCATTTGATTCCATCAAAAACTTTAGTTTTTAGAGCATTTACGAGTATGCTGACGGACGGACAGGGTCCTCATAGAGAGATGAGGGCGTATAAAAAGTCATTTCAAAATTAATTTTATTCATAACTTAGTATTTGTACTTATAATACATACAAAAAGTTCCAAATTCAAAATATTTGTTGTAAATTATTTTCTACTTGTTAATTGGTGCTGGTTTAACAAGACCCTTGATAAACAGCTATTTTTTCTTGCAACTTTCTCTAAATGTTTGACTGTTTTATGAAAACTTGAAGGAGATTCTGTGTGAATAATGGAGTTATCTGCCTGACCTCTTCTTGGTCGTAAATTATATCTGGGAGTATGTTCGTTAATACTTGTGCCCTGAAACAGAAAATAATTGTGTGATATTCCAACTCGCATGTGGTTTTTTGGCATCTTGGTAGTGTGACCCTTAATTTTTTGTTACATTATGTAGTTTCATACAACAATTATAAAGGCAATATGATGATGTGAAAACAATTTTGAACAAGGAATTGGTTAATATATAGAATTATAAACTTACCGATGTTGAAGGTGTGTTAATACCACCTATATAAATATATATATATTAAATGTAGACTTTATAGTACGGTATACAATAGAGAGAGGAAGAAAAGATAACTTGCCAGGCAAGGTAACATACAGTCACTAGTTTCAGTCTAGTCAGAAGACTTGACAACTCTATTTCCAACCTTTGATAGTTATTTAGACATATAGATGTCTGGAGGAGAGTTAAAAAAAAACTCAGCCACAAAAATTGGGGATTTTCAATACCTTGCGCAGGCAGCCTTTAAGTTAATTTTTGACAGAAATCAGACATCAATAACCTATTGTTGTAATAATAATGAGCAGCAGTGCTGTTTTATTTTTTGATTGCACTACAGACCTGTAAGGGGATAATGAAAACTACAAAAATATTGATCTTTGCAAATATATGGAGATTTGGTGGATTCAAGTTAGGCCTACTGTATATACAAACATTGGTATGAGTGTAATATTGGTGTGACCTCTGTCTGGTTGCAAAACTGAATGCATTATGAAGAGAATTGTATAATTGCTGATTGAAAGAAAGGTGAAAGTTTGAAAAGAAAAACATACCATAACCAGTTCCATAATTATAAAAACCTGTATGAACCCATGATGATAACTGATTTTCAATCTCACGTATAGGAGTTGTATTTCTCAAATGGTTTAATTCTTCCATTAGAGAAAGATTACTAGTTCCAGTTGTAAAACTGTCTGAATCTGTGTTAATATCTCTATCAGTCTGGTTATCAATAGAAAAAGTTTTATCACTACCATAAACATCAGTTGTATTACTATTATCACTGCTGTATCCACTAACTATGTCACTACTCCTATCTTCATGTGTAGTAGCTGTATGAGAAAAAAACTTATAATAGTCAATATAATAGACATATATTTCTGGGTGGACGGACAAAAGCCCTACCGGACAAAAGCCCCACTTTGATTTTTTTCCCTAGTGGACAAAAGCCCCACAATATAAATTTACCTAGGACAAAAGCCCCACTATGAAAAAATAAAATATTTAGGAAAAGTACATTTGAAGAATCATTTATTATTTAAATAAGAAATTTTTTAGAATTTAAATACATTTAGAGATTGGATTCACTTGTAGAATTAATGTTGAGGGTGTTAAGTTAATTAGATAGTAAAACAGTTTGTTTTGTTAATTAGATAGTAAAACAGAGTGCTTTGTAATAAATTAATAATGAATATGATGATGACTTCTTTTGATAGGCAATTAATCAACAGATTATAGGATTAAAATGTCTTCTTTTAAATCCATTTCAATTTCTTAGATGTCTATGGCTTCTATGTCTTAGCCTCAACTATATATAACCAAATATATGAAAGAATAATGAAACATTTGAAATGGAGATCATAGAAAATTCCAGAGGTGGCATGAAGCTGTGCAATGAAGGTTATATGTATACCAAGAAATCAGAAAGTAAAACCACCATCCGATGGGAATGTTCCCAAAGGAAGGCATTTATTTGTAAAAGTACCCTTACAACTGACCTGAGCATAGAGTCAGTTGTAAATTCATCACCACACAACCATCTTCCAAATCATGCTAATGATTTTTGTGAATGTCATCAAAATGTGCTTAAAGGTTGTTATTGTTATGCATGAATATTGTAATAAAGAATGTCAAAAGAATCTGTATTTAATTTATAGTTGAGGCTAAGGAATCACCTAGGCTAAGACATAGAAGCCATATACATATAAGAAATTGAAATGGATTTAAAAGAAGATATTTTTTATTATAAAACAATCTGTTTTACTATCTACTTAAACAAAGCACTCTGTTTTACTATCTAATTAACAAAACAAACTGTTTTACTATCTAATTAACTGAACACCCTCAACATCAATCAAATGAATTCCTGTAATCCAAAGTGATTTCATGTTGTCTATCCTTGAAAGATACTATGCTGTAACAATGATTTGTTTCTGCAGACAATAATTCCATATTTTTAGGTAAATTCAGTAGTTCTTCTGACTTTGTCCCCCTTTCCGTTCAAATATGCAATTTCTCAATCTCAAATGAACATGAATGTTGTGTCTGTTTTTTTCACAAATGTCTAAATCTTAAAAAGACCTGCTTTGAGTTCTAAAACATTTATATGGTACAAGATTTTCTGACTCCATACTCCTTATGTTAGAACAATCTGGCAAACACTGATTTGTTCTGAATTGATCTGATTGTATCCCACAATGTTGACCAATATAGTAGGGGCAGACCATGCTTACTCTTTTCAAAACACCTGGTGGTACTTCTCTCTGGAGTAGTCAACTACCGGTACTATTGCTCTAGATTTTGCCATGATTTAGGATGCGATTTTGATTAACGGAATTGTTTTGCTTGTACAGATTTTTATTTTTTACCACAAACACATCTTGCCATTCCGTGATGGATAATGGCCGAAGACTGTCCATTATTTGTCAAATAATTTCCACTTTGATGGCTTCTGAAGCATCAGAAATATGAATGGCGGACAAAAGCCCCACCGGACAAAAGCCCCACTTTGATTTTTTTCCCTAGTGGACAAAAGCCCCACAATATAAATTTACCTAGGACAAAAGCCCCACTATGAAAAAATAAAATATTTAGGAAAAGTACATTTGAAGAATCATTTATTATTTAAATAGGGAAAAAATTTAGAATTTAAATACATTTAGAGATTGGATTCACTTGTAGAATTAATGTTGAGGGTGTTCAGTTAATTAGATAGTAAAACAGTTTGTTTTGTTAATTAGATAGTAAAACAGAGTGCTTTGTTTAAGTAGATAGTAAAACAGATTGTTTTATAATAAAAAATATCTTCTTTTAAATCCATTTCAATTTCTTATATGTATATGGCTTCTATGTCTTAGCCTAGGTGATTCCTTAGCCTCAACTATAAATTAAATACAGATTCTTTTGACATTCTTTATTACAATATTCATGCATAACAATAACAACCTTTAAGCACATTTTGATGACATTCACAAAAATCATTAGCAGGATTTGGAAGATGGTTGTGTGGTGATGAATTTACAACTGACTCTATGCTCAGGTCAGTTGTAAGGGTACTTTTACAAATAAATGCCTTCCTTTGGGAACATTCCCATCGGATGGTGGTTTTACTTTCTGATTTCTTGGTATACATAGATGTACTTTTCCTAAATATTTTATTTTTTCATAGTGGGGCTTTTGTCCTAGGTAAATTTATATTGTGGGGCTTTTGTCCACTAGGGAAAAAAATCAAAGTGGGGCTTTTGTCCGGTGGGGCTTTTGTCCGCCATTCATATTTCTGATGCTTCAGAAGCCATCAAAGTGGAAATTATTTGACAAATAATGGACAGTCTTCGGCCATTATCCATCACGGAATGGCAAGATGTGTTTGTGGTAAAAAATAAAAATCTGTACAAGCAAAACAATTCCGTTAATCAAAATCGCATCCTAAATCATGGCAAAATCTAGAGCAATAGTACCGGTAGTTGACTACTCCAGAGAGAAGTACCACCAGGTGTTTTGAAAAGAGTAAGCATGGTCTGCCCCTACTATATTGGTCAACATTGTGGGATACAATCAGATCAATTCAGAACAAATCAGTGTTTGCCAGATTGTTCTAACATAAGGAGTATGGAGTCAGAAAATCTTGTACCATATAAATGTTTTAGAACTCAAAGCAGGTCTTTTTAAGATTTAGACATTTGTGAAAAAAACAGACACAACATTCATGTTCATTTGAGATTGAGAAATTGCATATTTGAACGGAAAGGGGGACAAAGTCAGAAGAACTACTGAATTTACCTAAAAATATGGAATTATTGTCTGCAGAAACAAATCATTGTTACAGCATAGTATCTTTCAAGGATAGACAACATGAAATCACTTTGGATTACAGGAATTCATTTGATTGGCATCCACACAGTTTTAAGTCAAGATAGAGAGCGATCTTGCAAATTAAGGAAATACATTAAGGAGCATCAGCACCAAATGAACTAGGTATATAGCTCCACAAGACTTATCAATAGAAGATATAATTAAATGTGCTAATTAGTCAAAAACTCTGACTTTTCAGAAGTTTTTTGAAAAACCTATTGAGACTGAGGCTGATAAAGCTTTCACCAGGTCTGTCTTTAAAAAATAAACATCAATTTTCAAACAATTTTCAGTTGAGTTTTTGGAAATGGATTAAATTATGAACTTTATAACTCACATGTTCATTTTCCTTACTTACAATCTCTAGAAATGAGGACAAGTTCTTGTGATTTCACACGAGACATTTAAAGGGGTGTAAATTTATTCAGTAGAGAAACAAGAATTTTAGAATTTGTTTCAGTTCAAAGTTTTAATGCCTTGCTTGCACAGTTTAAATGTATTGTTTTAATTGTTGAGAAACTTTCAATATATTAATGACCTAGACCTAGGATCTGTTGGTCTTGTTAAATAATCGTTTTAACACCTAACTAAACTTTTTTTTTTCTCCAAAATAACATTTGAATTTGCCTTCTTAAATAATTGACAGATCATTCTAGTAAAAATATGAAATATTAATAATAATTTCTTACAGTCAACACTGGCTATTGTTGTTGGTACATGATTGTCTGTAAATTCTCTGTTGTCAATCGGCCTACATGGAGAAACTGAACCTAAAATAAAAGTAAAAGAATTGTTGAGTATATTGAAATATTTGTTCTGTCACAAGTTTCACAATTCTGATTAAAGCTGCATAGTAGACAGGGGTGACAACAAAAATATTTTACCTCTCAAGAACATTTGTTTAATATCCGAGTTTTGTCTGCGTATTTCTACAAGAAGTTGATTGTTAAGTGTATCTAAATCTTGGTAAATGTATGCTAAGAAAGCCAATATCAATAAACCAATTACAGCTGATATCTTTCTTAATATTCTTTGACACCAAAATACCAATTCCTTAAATGAAACCAATAATAGTTCACTAATTTACCCTCATATTAAAATATGTCAACACGCTGAAATTTTCGTTAATTCCAAATATGAAAACAAAAATTTCAATTTTTTCATATGAATTTTTATATTGTATACTTACACAAAACATTCTGTCAAAAATGGCTGTCTATAAAGTGGCTCAAGTTTAATATAGAAAATAGTGGACCACAGCCATATACGCCCACCAAGGCATACAGAAGATCAATTTCGAATTTGAGCTATTTTCTACCGTTAGAAGCAGAGTTATTACCCTTGCCCCAAAATCTTGAATATGATATTACTCTCTTAGTTTTCAACCGGTTTTGATGAAACTTAAAATAGATGTTATTGGATCTAAATCAAAAGGTTTGAAAAAGTTTAGTTTACTTCTGATTACCGGTAAAGGCTTTTTAAAGATTTCTAGGCCTCTTTCATCAGTTTTGATGTTATACTGTATAGTTAGTGCTTCTATCAACATCAATTGCTCGTAAACACTTTAAAAACTAGAATTTTTGAAGGAATCAAATGAAATTCAGTATGTGCTTACAAGAACAGAACCTGAAAACACAAAGCTTTGAAAATGGCATTTGGCTTACAACAGAATGCTGAAATGGGCATATATTGCTGTGGTCTAATATCTTCAAAATATTTTTTGTTTTTACCATCTGCACGGCGTGGTTGGCATATATGGCTGTGGTCCACTATCTTTTTAAGTTTCAAAGACTTGCGACCTTGTCTTTAAGTGACATTGACCTTAAGTAGAACTAAGGTAATTAGCATAGGATATCAGTTTGTACCTTCATGCTTACTCATACTCATAGTTTAAAACCTACGAAGAAAAGCAACTTTTCTGAACTTTCTACTTTTCTGGCTCTTTTAGTTACATAGAGGTTGCGAATTTTTCACATTTACCACTCAAGATACCGCTAGTTTTTTTTGTTTATAAATCCAGACTGTAAATACATGGATATTAACATTCGGCTCAACCTTCATCATTTCGGAGGTAGGGCCACTGTTATGATCGAACTGGCTTTTGATGATGTTGTCATTTTTGCTCTGCACTGCACAGAGTCTGCAATGCTTAAGTAACATGATGCAATCTCTAATTTGGGCACAATGTTTACCGTTGTAACTAGCATGTAATCTAAAGGTAAAATATAAACCAATATCAATCATACATACCTCTTCATCTTTAAATATGACAATATCTGTGATGAATATTTGTGGTGTATATAGTATAATAATCTGTTCTAACAACATATTAACAGTCATCACAGCAAATAACCAAAATCTGGCACCACTAGTTCTGGGTGTTGAGGTTAATAAATAACACAATATAATTGAAAACAAGTAATAAATGATGGAATAAAATCCTGAAAATTCTCCAAGAACCAGGGACTGTAACTTAGAAACTCGATCAAACACATCATTTATTAGAACTCTTAAATCTAACGCCTGGTTGATGATTTTTTCTTGATTTTTTAAACTTTCATTCTGCTGTTGAATCATGTCTTGTTGCATTCGAAACGACTCCTCTAGTTGTTGCCCAACATGTGATGAACTGTTAGCTAATCTATCAATAGTGAAGTCCATTTCTTCATGCCATATTTGGGCTTGTAAAAAATAACAGATATCCTGTGTATGAGTAAACATGGTTGTGAATGAACTTCGATCAGCATCAGACATGTGGGATGTGCATGATTTGATAGATTCACCTTTTTCACATTCATAAGTGATTCTTCCCTGTAATGCCAAGAAACAATTTAGATAAGACAGTGCCAAAAAACTCTGAACGTCATCAGTCAAATGTTTACATCCACTCTTAATACTAAACATAGCCTTCTTCCAACAAAGTCCATATTGAGGTATTTCTGATTTCTGTTGTATCAGTTGAAATTGCTTTCTGCCTTCTTCATACCTAGCTGTATCAAATGTATTGGGAGTTGAATGGATGAGTCTAGATAGCCACAATATAATAACTAAAACATTCATCTTCTTTAACTTTAGTATTAAATACCAGTACTTCAAGTCATTATGCCTATTGATAATCAAACAACTCTACTATCTAATCACACTGAAAATAGACATAAAAGATTGTAAAGATATTAATACAAGAGACTGTATCTGAGTCCAGAAACTGTATGTCCATTATATTTCTGAGAGTGAGAGCTAGGCTATTATATAAATAGCGGTAGTGGGCCGTGGTAAATAGCCTATTTGAGGCTATTTAAGAACAAATTTTATTCGAGGTTTAATGATTTTCTATTAAATCACACACAGCATCTAATTTGGGATTCAGTGTGTATTGTAACCGTACTATTTTACATCGTTAAAAGCAGAATTAATTATGCTATTTAAAAATACTTTCAGATGAATTGTCTCTGTACATATTTCTGAGAAAGGGTCCGAAAAGGTCGCTTTTAGACCATTTTCTCGCTGTTTGCTGGCTCGCTGTTTTCTGGCTCGCTGTTTGCTGGCTCGCTGTTGATATTGTGATTAGTGACGTCATATTCCTTTCATTCATTTGATGTCGTATTTTATTTATAAATATAAATGGGTTGACGTCATTTGCGTTATGAACCTCAGATTCTAAGCGGTTAAAGCGAGGCGTGAATAAGGTCTATTGAAAAACTTATTGTTTATTTTTGGATTAATTACAGTAAAGTTTGTCCTATCAGAACAAATTCTAGTAAGAAATGTACATACTTGACTTGATGATAGCATTAGCATGATTTAGATTAGCCCTATCTATATTTCCAACCATCTTGAATCTAAATCTTATCGTACCAAAGTTAGGCAAATCGCTAAAAAAAAGGTGTGCATTGTACTCTAAGTCTAATCGTTGTAGGCGCTTCGCTTAAATAGATGCACACTTTGATGCGTTTTGCTAAAAAAAAGGCCTAAGGTCTATACCATTTGAATTTGATTTGAAAAATCAAATTTGAAAAATGTAAACAGATTGAACTTTATTGAAAGTTTAAAGTTATGAAGATATTTGTCGACAATGCTAGTTTTAACTTTATGATGTATAGGCCTAGCCTAATATTACTAATACTAGGCCTACACACAGTGGTAAATCAGATATCTAGGCTATTATTTTCTATTGCATCTTGCATCCTACTGATATCATTCCAGGAGAAGTATAATATTATCTAACTTTTGTATATGAGGGATCCATTTAAATAAACAAGTGCGACTAAAGACGTTAATATCCAGTGATCTCTTGTGCTTTTATTTTTCTGATACATGATAATCAAGCCTAATCTATTTTTATATATCACGTGAGACTTCAGTCTGAACGCCCATTTTTAATAAACAACTAATGATAGTAGGTCTAAATAAAATGCAAAATTTACAGTTCGCTCCTTTTAGTAGCGGTCTTGATGCTGGATTTTGGCCAAAGTTGTCAGAGAAAAAATTGAATGAATACGCTTTGGACGAAACGTGCAAGGATATTAGTGGTTTCTATTACAATGGTGAGATAGGTTTTAATTTTATACTTCACAACTGCACTCTTCTTACTCTTCGTCTCTTGTCTGTTCAGTTGACTTCTGTCTTGATTCTGACAGTGACAGATATGGTAGCCAGTTAGAACGGTAACAAGTTAAAACGGTAACAAGTTAAAACGGTAACAAGTTAAAACGGTAACAAAAAAATAAAGTTGTAACGGTAACAAACCTGTCCAAACTGTAACACATATATAAGGTTATAACAGTCATCTAATCCCTATTAATGTTCCAAACTCTTCCTTGAAATTTAGAACTTCAAATTCCTGTGTATCCATAAATATCAGGGTTTGAATTTAAAAAATACGACTTGCAGTTTTAATTATTTCAGCAATGATCAGTACTGTCTGTTTTTCACCAAATTCTAATAGAATTGAAGTTAAACCAATATTTTAAGATCTGACCTGATTAATCATGTAATTAAAGTTTGGTTACTGGTCATTATACCCTAACAGGTTGTAGGTAGTTCAACTAACTTGACTTAAAGGGATTGTAAAGAGGTTTTCTAGCCTTTTTGTGTGTATGAAAGACACTTCTAACATCTATTTGGTGCAGTCAAATTTCTCATTGGGTGCCTGTGGTTTCTGTTATTCCAGAAAGAAAAACGGGAAGTGACGTCAGTGTCTTGAAATAAGTGAGACTGGATGATCAGGTACAGGGCATTATAAATACATGTTGTTACAACGATATGACGTTATTAGATAAATGTTGTTACAGCGATATCATATAAGTCATAGCGTTGTGACAACATGTATTGATAATGCCCTGTACCTGATCATCCAGTCCGATTTTTTCCAAGATTGTGACGTCACTTCCTGTTTTTCTTTCTGGAATAACAAGAACCACGGGCACCCAATGAATATTTTGTATGTACAAAATAGATGTTGGAAGTGTCCTTCGTCCACATAAAAAGGCTAGAAAACCTCTTTACAATCCCTTTAAAGAGGCACAGGCTTCATTTTCGTGGGTCGATTTTTCCAAGTCTCAGAAACGGGGATTTTTTTAGCTCAGCAATTTAGTACGGGTATCACAACTCACCATTGAAATTTGAGTCTTCAAATCCATGTGCATCCATAATTATTAGCATTTGAAAGTTATAATGCCCTACTACACATTAGCGATACTATGCAATATAATATAGAAAAGTCATCTATAGAAATAGGAGAAATGTCTAATTTAAGATATATTTGAAGGAAATATGCAATTTTCGTACATTTCTAGTGCTTCTGAAGGATACTTAAGTATATTCAAGACCCAAATCAACCAATAAAAATGAAGACTGGTCCCCTTTAACTTATTCTATTTTACAACAAACATAAACTATAATTATATCAATATATATTCTTTATAGGTGATGTAAGGAGCCAGAATCCGTTATTGAATGTAGACTACACATGTTTTGATAGGTAGGTATTATTAGAGATAAGCTACCTTGAAATAACCATCTAGTAAATACTGGAACTAATAACCATCTAGTAAATACTGGAACTAATAACCATCTAGAAAATACTGGAACTAATAACCATCTAGTAAATACTGGAACTAATAACCATCTAGTAAATACTGGAACTAATAACCATCTAGTAAATACTGGAACTAATAACCATCTAGTAAATACTGGAACTAATAACCATCTAGTAAATACTGGAACTAATAACCATCCAGTAAATACTGGAACTAATAACCATCTAGAAAATACTGGAACTAATAACCATCTAGTAAATACTAAAACTAATAACCATCTAGTAAATACTGGAACTAATAGAAAATACTGGAACTAATAACCATCTAGTAAATACTGGAACTAATAACCATCTAGTAAATACTGGAACTAATAACCATCTAGTAAATACTGGAACTAATAACCATCTAGTAAATACTGGAACTAATAACCATCCAGTAAATACTGGAACTAATAACCATCAAGTAAATACTGGAACTAATAACCATCTAGAAAATACTGGAACTAATAACCATCTAGTAAATACTGGAACTAATAACCATCAAGTAAATACTGGAACTAATAACCATCTAGAAAATACTGGAACTAATAACCATCTAGAAAATACTGGAACTAATAACCATCTAGTAAATACTGGAACTAATAACCATCTAGTAAATACTGGAACTAATAACCATCTAGTAAATACTGGAACTAATAACCATCTAGTAAATACTGGAACTAATAACCATTAGTAAATACTGGAACTAATAACCATCTAGAAAATACTGGAACTAATAACCATCTAGTAAATACTGGAACTAATAACCATCTAGTAAATACTGGAACTAATAACCATCTAGTAAATACTGGAACTAATAACCATCAAGTAAATACTGGAACTAATAACCATCTAGTAAATACTGGAACTAATAACCATCCAGTAAATACTGGAACTAATAGTAAATACTGGAACTAATAGAAAATACTGGAACTAATAACCATCTAGTAAATACTGGAACTAATAACCATCTAGTAAATACTGGAACTAATAACCATCTAGAAAATACTGGAACTAATAACCATCTAGTAAATACTGGAACTAATAACCATCTAGAAAATACTGGAACTAATAACCATCTAGTAAATACTGGAACTAATAACCATCTAGAAAATACTGGAACTAAGTCCCATCAAATATTTATTACTTTAACGGATATGTTTACCATCTGTTCAACCAATGAAATTTTAGTCTCAGAACCTGGAATTTTTTCAGTTGATCTAATACATAATAATGTTCACAACCCTCCCTCAAATTTAAGTCTTCAAATCATGTGTAACCATATTTATCAGCGTTTAAAAGTCCAAAATACGACACATTTTCATTGATATTAAGTCTTATTTAGAAAACACATACAGAAGGGAGTTTTAAAAATACATGTTTAGGTGAGGGTTTAATTGAAGGGAGTTTTAAAAATACATGTTTAGGTGAGGGTATAATTGAAGGGAGTTTTAAAAATACATGTTTAGGTGAGGGTATAATTGAAGGGAGTTTTAAAAATACATGTTTAGGTGAGGGTTTAATTGAAGGGAGTTTTAAAAATACATGTTTAGGTGAGGGTATAATTGAAGGGAGTTTTAAAAATACATGTACATGTTTAGGTGAGGGTTTAATTGAAGGGAGTTTTAAAAATACATGTTTAGGTGAGGGTATAATTGAAGGGAGTTTTAAAAATAGATGTTTAGGTGAGGGTCTAATAGGGTATAATTGAAGGGAGTTTTAAACAAGTTTCATCCAAACTGTAGCCTGTATCACTTCAAATACTTCAAATAATCATTTAATTTTGATCCACATCAATTATTTTGTTATTAATAATTATTTTTTAAAAACATTGCCATAATCTCATTCTAAATTTATACAAATATTTTATTCCGTTGGTAAATATCAGGGTCACTAATGTTCTATTATACATCAACTGATAATGCTCATAGTACTGAGACAGCTCTTATTCATGTTCTTGACAATTTGAAGTCATCCGTTAATAGTGGTGATGTATCAACTCTTGTGTTCCTTGAATTGTCGGCTGCATTCGACACGATAGATCATAGGACACTTCTTGGGCGTCTAGAATCTGATTATGGAATTGGTGGTGCTGTTCTGAGATGGTGCTCCTCATATCTCAATGATAGAACACAGAATGTCATCGTCAATAAATCCTTTTCTCTTAGTGCAACGTTAACATGTGGTGTACCTCAGGGTTCGGTGCTTGGACCCATGCTGTTTTGTTTGTACATGTATACCAAGCCGCTCGGCAGTCTGATAGATACGCTCAGCATCAAACATCATTTAATGGGTTTAATGGGTATTATTACATAGTAAATATTCCGTTCCCTGTAAATAGCGTGCGGATATCGGGGTATCCGGATTATCGGTGGACGGATAAACGCGGTTCCACTGTATACCAAGCCGCTCGGCAGTCTGATAGATACGCTCAGCATCAAACATCATTTGTATGCTGACGACACACAGCTGATGAACTCTTTTAAACTAGAAACTGCTCATGAATTGTCATCTTGTAGGAACCTAGAATCCTGCATTGCCAATATCGGGTTATGGATGACCAACAATATGTTGAAACTAAACTCCGACAAAACAGAGGCAATGCTCATTGCTCCAGCTTCCAGACTTACCAAATGTACAATTTCTTCTCTAACGATTGATCAGTCAATAATCAATTTCTCCACTACTTTCAAAAATCTTGGGGTGTATTTTGATTCCAATCTGTCAATGGAAACCCACGTCAATTTTATCTGTAAAACTTCAAATTTTCATCTCAGAAAGATTGGTGCCATACGCCATCTGATTACTAAAGATGCTGCTTCAACCTTAGTCTGTTGTCTGGTACTATCTAGAATCGACTACTGTAACAGTGTTCTTACTGGTATTCCCGACAAACAGGTCCACAAACTCCAAAAGGTCCAAAATAGAGGTGCTCGTATTGTATCCAGAACAAAGCTTCAAACCCAAATATCACCAGTTCTTATATCTCTACATTGGCTCAAAGTTAATGAGAGAATCGAATTTAAAGTACTATCGTTAACATATCAAGCCTTAAATAAAACTGCGCCGTCATACCTACAGAACCTCGTATCAGTTTATGTACCACCAAGATGTTTGCGATCTCAAGATCAGTGCCTACTTGATGTTCCAATCTATAATTTGAAAACCATCGGTGGTCGATCCTTTAAATACCATTCCGCTATGTTATGGAATTGTCTCCCTTACGAACTTAAAATATCACCATCATTACAAACTTTCAAATCCCGATTAAAGACTCATCTATTTCAACGCTACCATTAGACTTGTTGTGAAACTCATAATTATTGTACATAGTTATCCTAAGCGCTTTGAGCATGTCCCTGTGTGATGTGGATTTAGGCGCTCTACAAATGTTTATTTATATTATTATAATTCTCCGACTTTTGTTTTAAACACCAAGAATCGAAGAATTTAAAGTCGGAAGATTTTTGGAAGATTTTATAAAGCCAAACTGAATTCTAATTGACAATCTGATATACTTATTTTTTTATTTCAGTAATTTTAAAACACCAGCCAGAAGTTTCATTAGCCATGGTGTGTTATATTTAAAAAATACCGTAGAAGGTTTTAAAGAATGTGATAAAAAATTACTACTGGAAGAAAAGGCAAATGAGGTTAGATTGTTTTTATTAGTAATTATTGGTAAATGAAATTGTGTAGTTGGGTATGGCGGGGAAAAGAGACAAAAACCTCATGATATGTAGAAATGTCTAATTCAAAACGCAAATGTACCTTAAGCGTCTAATGCAAAAGACTAAATACAAGAAACCTCTTATACATAATACCTCAAACGTCTAATTCAAAAGACAAAGTACAACAAACCTCAATATGCATTATTGATTTTACAATGTGAAACACCAGTAAGCATTAGATGACATAGGCTATCTGACAAACTTACTTACATTTCTACATTGCAATATCTTTATTTGGGTCAAGGTCGTAGTATTTGTCAATGTTTGATTAAATTTAAGGCTTTTTCTTTTTACCATTCGCATGCCATGGTGAGTGTATATGGCTGTGGTCCACTATCTTTAAATAAAGCTGTCAGTGGGGTCCTTGACTGGCAAGGTATCTTTAAACTTATTGATAATTCCTTGTTTCACCAATTGCATCTCAAAGCATATTTGGACGTGATCCACTTTTGAAATATCACCTGTATTTTTCCCATGCAGATATGGCAAGATATTAAAAATGGAAAAGCTGTAGAAGATTCAACATTATTATCGAGGTTTATTGTACTAGCTTATGCGGTAAGTTCAGTCTTTTATTCAAAATAGGGGTTGATTTGGACAGAACTCATATGAAACACAAGTTATAGTACATTTGTTTAAGAACTCAATTCATCTACAATTTGGTTGTGTACACGACTTTATAAAATATTGACGAAACTTTACATTTTTATATATCGGGTGTTCCAAAAAAACGTCCCCAAGTTTGACGGGAAGTATCTCAGCTGCTGATGAACTGATTTCTTTCAAAATTCTCACAAATTTACTTCAACATGTCCTGGTCAGACCCTGAAAATATGAAAGTCATCGAAGACAAATTGTACAAGTACTGCCTCGAACAAAATAGCATGTAAAAAATTTCAATATCAGAGTAAATTACATATTTAAAATTTGTTTTCATTGTGCCTTCACCACATCGATTACCGATATCAACCATTTTCCATCCTGATAAACTCTCACAGATCTCATCTAAAAGTACCACTTGAAAATCAACCATCCTGCCTTTCAGTTCCTGTTCAGTCAGTGTGTCCTTCTAACCCAAGTTCAGTACACCTGTTCCACACATACTGCCCGGAGTCATTATCAGCCCAAGTGGAACAAACTGGCTGAACAGGAACTGAAAAGCAGGATGGTTGCTTTTTGGGAGAAAATACCTTAAGATGTGATTGCTGAGAGCATTTCAGGATGGAAAATGGTTGATATTAGTGGTGAAAGTACAATGAAATTTTATATTAAATTTTTTGACATGCTATTTTGTTCGAGGCAGTAATTGTACAAATTTTATTCAATGACTTTCATATTCTCAGGTTCTGACAAGGACATGATGAAGTAAATCTGTGAGAATTTTGAAAGAGGTTGGTTCATCAGCAGCTGAGATACTATTTGTCAAACTTGGTGACATTTTTTTTGGAACACCTGATATATTGATATGATCTTGGATGAGTTTAATTTTCAGGAATTTACAATGATTAGTTGTTTTTGAGTTTTCAACATGAACATAGACAAAATAGTCTGAATTTGCTACTCAGAAAAAAACTGAATTTTGACAAAAATTGGTAAGCTTATATATATCGATGAGCTCTCAGATAAGTAAGATTTTCTGAAATTTTTGATGAATTGTTTTTGCTTTTTGTACGACAGCACAACAAAAGAATTGTAATCTTTTTTGATTTGTTCATATACCTCTTAGAATCCAAAATTTTAAACAAATATATATATTAATCAGGAAACATACCTGGTGTCATAAAAACATAACAGAATTCATCTATAATCTGATAATTCAAAACACCTTATTTAAAAATTAGCCATAAAAATAGAAGAAATTATTAAAAAGTGCATAAAGTTTTCAGTAAGATTTTTTATAAATTTGTTAAGAATTTATACAAAAACTTGTTGTATATATTATATTTGTCACCAAGTAGGTCCACTGATGAATATATACTAGGCCTTCTGAACTGGTGGCGCGTGCAACAACCAAAGTGGTGTGTGGACGTTTGTGTGAAAAATAAAACAAAATATTAGTGAAGAGAAAAACAAACAATAATAATACCTAACACCAAACAACTTCTATTTCTGTTACTGACATTCACAAGTCAATATGAATCTTGATTCATCAAAGTGGTGCTTCAGGAAATTATCTTGAGATGACCTGATATATACTGTTTATTCTAAGATAGTATCCTTTTAAGAAATTTGTTTTTCTACAATAATTACTGGTTGGAAAAACTTCCAATAGATGTCTAAAATCAAATTGATATATTTTAGCATGCATTATTACAAAAACACTTGGCTTCATATCTACTTATTCCATTAATATAGTTTCATTTATTGATTAACTGATTATTTTTCAGGATTTAAAAAAATACCATTATTATTATTGGTTTGCCTTCCCAGCTTTAATCTATAATGTTTTATCAAAACCACAACCTATATCAGATTTATATTCTGAACAACAGGTAAAACACATTATTTCATTATATTGTATTATATATTTTATATTCTGAACAACAGGTAAAACACATTATTTCATTATACTGTATTATGTATTTTATATTCTGAACAACAGGTAAAACACATTATTTCATTATACTGTATTATATATTTTATATTCTGAACAACAGGTAAAACACATTATTTCATTATACATGTACTGTATTATATATTTTATATTCTGAACAACAGGTAAAACACATTATTTCATTATATTGTATTATGTATTTTATATTCTGAACAACAGGTAAAACACATTATTTCATTATACTGTATTATGTATTTTATATTCTGAACAACGGGTAAAACACATTATTTCATTATATTGTATTATATATTTTATATTCTGAACAACAGGTAAAACACATTATTTCATTACATTGTATTATATATTTTATATTCTGAACAACAGGTAAAACACATTATTTCATTACATTGTATTATATATTTTATATTCTGAACAACAGGTAAAACACATTATTTCATTATATTGTATTATATATTTTATATTCTGAACAAAACACATTATTTCATTACATTGTATTATATATTTTAGTTATATGTTGTCATATCATTTATTATGGCTAGCTATTTGTTATTATTAGGCTTTTTTATTATATAATATATATTTTAGATGCACAAACTAGCTTTTAGACCAGACAAAATTAATATCTTGGTTCTCAGCCACTGCCAAGTCTAAAATTTCATTGCGCATGGAGCGTTTTATTTTTTGTAATTAAAAATAAACCAAAAGTAGACATTTGAGCGTAGAATTTTCCAGGTAAAGGGACATAACTCTTCAGCAATCAAAAAACAGAAGCAAAATAAAAAGCATGTTTGTTTCAACATAGTACAGTAAAAAGTAAAAGGTACAAGTTCCTATAACATTGATTTGCTACTATAAATAACTTTCCAATTAAAGTGGTAAATTTTTCATGTGTTATATAAATCAAACATGTTTTTGTTGTGCCAGGAGAAAAATTGAAAATGGCGTCTTTCTACGAACAAAATGCTTGCTTCCCTGGACAATTTTGAGTTTTACACCTACTTATACCGTGGGTGAGATGGCTGAAAGCATTTTACAGAATGATGTTGAAGGGTTAAATGTTGCCATGGACCTTTCAGCACCAAACATCCAATATTAGTATATAATTTACTATATTGCAATTTTCATTGAAAATAAAAACCAAAAAATAAAAACCACCCTCCCTCATTACTTTTTTAAGATGCATTGTCTGAGCACCAAGATATTAATTTTGCCTGGCCTTAGTTATAGTGACTTACAAGTTATTTTATTATATTACGTATTTTAGATGCACCAACTAGCTATTAGTTATAGTGACTTACAAGTTATTATATTGTATTACGTATTTTAGATGCACCAACTAGCTGTCAACTATGATGAGTTTCAGAGTAAATCATATCAGAGTTATTTTATTATGTCTCAAGATAATGAATCATTTACTTTTCATGATTTAAAATCTGCAGATCAACTTCTTGCTGAAGGAAAACAAGTAAGTCTATTAAGTTTTGGACTATTACTATTATAACAATTATAACAATTAATTCAGTTTTTTTGTTCCAATTTAATGAAAAGCCAGGGTAACCGTCCGAGCATGTCTCAAAAACTATAAACATTTTTTAAGAATAAAATAGAGGTATCTACTTACTAATCCTAATGTAACATTAATTAAAATATTAATGAGACCTATTTATTTTATTTTAGATAGCATTTTCATTCTGTGATCCCTGTACATTAGAAAATCATCCAGGATGGCCCTTGAGAAACTTTTTAGTCCTCATAGCTTATACATGGTAAGTAATAACTATACAATCATATATCACTTCTCTACTGGAGTTCTATACAACTATTACTCTTGATTTTGTCATGGTTTGGATGCAATTTTGATTAACAGAATCGTTTTGCTTGTACAGATTTTTATTAGTGATTAACAGGAGCACACAAAAGTTATTTATTTTGGACATTTGAAAATTCAGAACAGCAGTTTCGGAATTCATGGAACATTTTTTTCTAAACAGAGCAGATTTAGGTTGATATGTCTGAAATAAATAGGGATGCTTAGAATGCTGTTGAAATATTTCACTTTAGCTTCCAGAATGACAACATACACACATGATCCAAAATGTAATGAATTCTCTTGGAACCTACCTGAATGTTCAAACTTACATAAACAAATAAAAATTACACTCTCTAGAGATACCAAAAGTAAAAACCCGAGCAAAATCTAGAGCCAATATTCTACTTTTTGCAAATATTGCAATGCGCCTTTGTTATTTTGCAAAAATGTTTCAATTTATATTTATTTATTTATATTTATAAGAAAAACTCTAACACAAGTTTCCAAACTTTTCGACCATCACGGTCTTTATCATTGGAATGTAATTTACAACATAAAAACAGCAATTAAGTCGCCTGGAAACATTAGGCCTAGGCCTACGTTTTAAAAAGTTCTATGACGCTCGTTCATTTGCCGTACTTGTCCCATCCTTCGTAATGTTTTTTGTTTTACTTCCTTTCATACATGGTGTTGAGTCCGTCGGGTTTTTAGCTTCTTAATCCAAAGGGCTTCTTTAGTTTTTCGGTAAATTTATGTGCCAAATACTCTTTCTATTGCGGTGACTTTTAGATTATCAGCCGAATGGTTTTGTTGGATAAAGTGGTTTGCTACTGGATCATCTGTTTTATTTGTTCTTATTTTTGAAAAATTTAATAACATCCTTTGATACAGTGTATCACCTGTCTGTCCTACATATATTAGTTTTTCGCATTTCGTACAATTTATTGCATACACGACGCCCACGGTTTTACAGTCTATCTGTCCCTGAATTGTATACTCTTTTCCGGTATTATCACAGAATACTTTGGTTTCATTAATGTGTGTACATAATGCGCAATTTTTTCCACAATATCCACATCCATTACTCTGTTTGTAAAATAGTATATTATGTTTCTTGTGTACTAGGATATCTTTGATGTTGTTGTCGCGTTTGAAAGCTACGATTGACGGGTCGGGGAATATTTTCTTTAGTCTGTTAGATTGGTGTAGAATTTTCACATTTTTTCTGATAATTGAATATTAGGAAGTGCTTTAGAATAGGTAATAACTAAAGGTACTCTACTGTTTTCTTTCTTTGTTTTATATCTTAAAAGGTCGTCCTGATCTAACTAATGTCGACTTTTTTCAATTGATCTTCAGTTGATGAATTGTTATATCCTCGTTTTTGTAGGTGCGTTTTTATTTCTTCTCTTCTTCTGTTGTAATCTTCTTCCTTTGAGCAAATTCTTTTAACACGAACACCGAGTCCATATGGTTTAGCATTTTTGACTGAATTTGGATGGCTAGATGTGACATGTAGGTATTGGTGCTTATCTGTAGATGTTGTCTACAAAAACATCTAAAAACTCTATTTTTTCAGTTGAATAAAGTAGTTCAGATTGAATTCGTGAATGTAAACTATTTGCCAATTCGTGAAATCTTCTTAATTCTTCTAAACCGTGTTCCCATATTCCCCAGATGTCATCAACATATCTCCAGTATGAATATGGTTGTAAGTCGCTCTTTTGAAATAAGTTTTCTTCCCATTGTCCGAGGTAAGTACAAGCATAATTCATACCAAGATGGGAACCAATAGCTGTTCCTTCGGTTTGCAAAAAGTGTTTTCCATTAAAGCTGAAATTATTATTTTCAATCACCAAGTCCATCATTTTAAGAACATCTTCAGTTGGTATTAATGAATTCGTTCAATTTTCTAATGCTGTTTTGCATGCTTCTCGTGTTTCTTTCCGTGGTACACTTGGATATAATTTGGTAACATCTAAACAAAACATTATTGCATTCTCTGGTAATGGCTGTTGAATTTCACTTATTTTGTTTAAAAAATCGGTTGTGTCTTAAAGGGTGTTAATTGGGCTATTTCACGCTATGAAAAAATGGAATAAGTATATGAAATAATGATTTCTGGAGACTTGTTGTGCATTTGTTGATGATTTGGGGTCCTTCTCGATAGTTTAAGGTTGATTTCATGTCAATCAGATTTTTTTTAATGAGTTGACAGCCCTTTCAAACATGTCATAAAAATTGGACATTTCAAACCTTTGATACAAGTTTAAAAAAATGTGAATGGATCAATCTACATCAAACTTGGCATAAATGTAGACAATTACATTGCCGAGAAACGTACAGAGCGATTTTCCAAAAAAAATTATTATTTTGGTGGTTACCATGGAAAAACATTTTCCAGGGGCCAAACTGATTAGAATTTTCGAAAAAACTCTCTGTACGTTTCATCCTTATTGAATAAGCTTTCAATCAAGACCAAGATCGTAATTTTCCAATAAAAAATGGCTGAGAAATCTTGTACCAATCGGGACACATTTTGCTACTTTTTCCGTATTTTTTAGCAAAAACTAACGAAATACCTAATTTCTTGTCGGTTTCTTTCATTCTATATAGTTTACAAATAAAGTAATAATAATTATTTACAATCTGAGCCCAAAAATAATAAGTTATTCGCAAAAATTCCATCTTGTGTTTTTTTTCTCGAACGCTAGCCCAATCAATACCCTTAATAAAGGTTGGTAAATTTCTAACATTTTCCGAAAGTTTGTTTTCAACTATTTCCGCGATCTTTTCTGTCGGATGGTTCCGCCCATTGATAATTGTTCTAACTGGATGGTTTTTCTTGTGTAATTTGGGATTTGCTTGTACCTTTCCGGGGCATGTTCCTTTTACCAATAGATATTTTTTCATGTCTTTGTCTATTATTTCTCTTTTACATAAATTTTCTACGAGTTTCTTTACTTTATTTAGTTCACTGCAGCTGTTGCAGTTTCAGCTATGTGCCCTGTGGAAAAACCAAATAAAAAATCATTTCGAAAACAAACTGCTTCTGCAAAGTCCCACAATTACACTTTATTTAATCACTTTATGATCTCTTGAATACTCCTTTCATTATTTATTGTATATAATAAAAATGGAATTTGCATCAAGACGTAAAAAGACCTTGACCTTAGAGGTCATTGATTTAGATTTTATCTGTCACGTACATTCTACGCTATATTTCCAGGGGAGATAAGTTACAGATGTGCAACATTTTATGTTTTCGTGACAAATCACGAGATGGGAAAAGAGAAATATCCCATAGTCTACTTCTCAATGTTCAGTTACCAAAATTAGATAAAGAAAGTAGGTCTAGCTAGATTTTATTAAACATTATCAATATTCTATTTCATATAATTTATATAGATCTTTAATAATGTTATCATAGATCAATTCAAGTTGATGCATCACTTACAATGTTTCCAATGTCATCCATCTCTCTCTTTTTATTACTTTTTTTTTTTTAAATCAAGTCTGAACCATTAAACCTCAAAATGAAATCTTTGGTTAAAATTTGATTAAAATATGTATGAAAAATGATTTGTTTTTTTTCTATTTTGTTCTTCATCAAACCTAATTTATCAATGGACCCATAGACATTCTAAGACAAATGCCATGGAGTTTTATGTTGAATATTGACTGTGTATTGCATTTGACTGCTATAAAACTTGTTGCCTTGTAAATTTTGTTCTGTCTCTAAATTGATAATAATACAATAATATCAGGAACAAATATTATTTATATAGTAAATATCAGTTATTTGATACTGCCTGCTTATTGTACAATGTACATTGATATTACAGTATGTCCTAAATGTGTTGGCTGGGAGAAAAATGAAAAACAAAAGTTAGGACCAAGAATGGTAAATCTAAGTGCTACCATGGACCCAAGCAGGTATAAGTTGTATTTTGTAGACCTAATATTATTATGATATATTACTGATATGTTTATATCTCCTGTCAAAGGACATGAATGATATAATAATCTTTAGTCTTTCAAACTCCACACAGATTTACTTCAACATGTCCTTGTCCAGCCCTGAAAATATAACAACCATTGAATAAAAGTTGTACAAAAACTGATAAAAAAGGGTTGGATTATATCTGTGAGAGGGATTATATTAACAACAGCTGAGATACTACCGTGGGAGGGGTTATATTAACAACAGCTGAGATACTGCCGTGAGAGGGATTATATTAACAACAGCTGAGATACTGCCGTGAGAGGGGTTATATTAACAACAGCTGAGATACTACCGTGGGAGGGGTTATATTAACAACAGCTGAGATACTGCCGTGAGAGGGATTATATTAACAACAGCTGAGATACTGCCGTGAGAGGGGTTATATTAACAACAGCTGAGATACTACCGTGGGAGGGGTTATATTAACAACAGCTGAGATACTGCCGTGAGAGGGATTATATTAACAACAGCTGAGATACTGCCGTGAGAGGGGTTATATTAACAACAGCTGAGATACTACCATGGGAAGGATTATATTAACAACAGCTGAGATACTACCATTGGAGGGGTTATATTAACAACAGCTGAGATACTACCATGGGAGGGGTTATATTAACAACAGCTGAGATACTACCTTGGGAGGGGTTATATTAACAACAGCTGAGATACTACCGTGGGAGGGGTTATATTAACAACAGCTGAGATACTACCGTGGGAGGGGTTATATTAACAACAGCTGAGATACTACCATGGGAGGGGTTATATTAACAACAGCTGAGATACTACCGTGGGAGGGGTTATATTAACAACAGCTGAGATACTACCGTGGGCGGGGTTATATTAACAACAGCTGACATACTTCCGTGGGAGGGGTTATATTAACAGCAGCTGAGATACTGCCATGGGAGGGGTTATATTAACAGCTGAGATACTACCGTGGGAGGGGTTATATTAACAACAGCTGAGATACTACCATGGGAGGGGTCATATTAACAACAGCTGAGATACTACCGTGGGAGGGGTTATATTAACAACAGCTGAGATACTGCAGTGGGAGGGGTTATATAACCAGCAGCTGAGATACTGCCGTGGGAGGGGTTATATTAAAAACAGCTGAGATCCTACCAGGGGAGGGATTATATTAACAACAGCTGAGATACTGCCGTGGGAGGGGTTATATTAACAACAGCTGAGATACTGCTGGTCAAACTTTGGGATGTTTTTTTTGCATTGTCTTTCATTAAAAAAAACCCAATATGAAACAGATTATATTTTATATTCTATGTAATTTCAAATGAATTTTTGTTGTAGATTATGTGCATCAGCTGTTGATCTGAATTTAAAGCTAATGAGATGGCGACTGCTACCTGACCTTGACCTTGATAAGATCTCTTCTACCAAATGTTTGTTGTTAGGATCTGGTACATTGGGTTGTAATGTTGCACGCTGTCTAATGGTATGGTGTCTTTTACATAAACATTCATCTTTTCAGGCATAAATTACCGTTAGAATAGGACTTTATCCAACTGCTAAGTTTCATGTCTATTTATGCTCTCTAATGGCCAAGTAAACATGACCGCCTATGATTTATTAATAAAATCTTTGTGTTACTTTTTTCCCATATAAGCTTATATATCCCTTTTTCAGAACATTTTTAAACAAGTTGTAACTATTTGACACTATCAGTAATGTCACTAGCAGTAATGTCACTAGCAGTAATGTCACAAACAGTAATGTCACTAGCAGTAATGTCACTAGCAGTAATGTCACTAGCAGTAATGTTACTAGCAGTAATGTCACTAGCAGTAAGTTACTAGCAGTAATGTCACTAGAAGTAAGCAGTAATGTCACTAGCAGTAATGTCACAAACAGTAATATCACTAGCAGTAATGTCACTAGCAGTAATGTCACTAGCAGTAATGTTACTAGCAGTAATGTTACTAGCAGTAATGTCACTAGCAGTAAGTTACTAGCAGTAATGTCACTAGCAGTAAGCAGTAATGTCACTAGCAGTAAGCAGTAATGTCACTAGCAGTAATGTCACTAGTGTAATGTCACTAGCAGTAATGTTACTAGCAGTAATGTCACTAGCAGTAATATCACTAGCAGTAATGTTACTAGCAGTAATGTCACTAGCAGTAATGTCACTAGCAGTAATGTCACTAGCAGTAATGTCACTAGCAGTAATGTCACTAGCAGTAATGTCACTAGCAGTAATGAATTCTACATGATTTTTGTGTAAATTACAGTGTATATAATTGTTGTTGTTATTTTAGGGTTGGGGAGTGAAGAATATCACGTTAATAGATAATTCTAGAGTATCATATTCTAATCCAGTTCGACAATCATTATTTATATTTGAAGACTGTTTAAATGGTGGAAAACCTAAAGCAGAAGCTGCAGCAGATTCAATGAGAAAGATATTTCCTGGTGTTGTAAGTTTTACTAACTCTCAGAAACAACATACGAGAATCTAGTGATGGAAGCTAGACACGGTCAAACCTTGGATATTGATAACATCACCTATAGGATATTTTTTAAATGATCCAGTAATAATATTAACTGTTTTGTGATATCAGGTTTTCTTGAACATAATATACATATTTGATGTTTGGTTGAAATAATAATAACCTTTATAAAACATTACAGATTGTGTTGGAAATGGTTAAAGTCGATTAACCAAGTTTGTTTCTGTTTCTGAAATAAAAGAATGAAACATAGTTTTTGACCATACAATCAAAACAATAGGCTTGTATATATGTTTGATAGCCAAGAGCTTATCTTAGATATCTAGGATATAAACAATAGGCTTGTATATATGTTTGATAGCCAAGAGCTTATCTTAGATATCTAGGATATAAACAATAGACTTGTATATATGTTTGATAGCCAAGAGCTTATCTTAGATATCTAGGATATAAACTATAGGCTTGTATATATGTTTGATAGCCAAGAGCTTAGCTTAGATATCTAGGATATAAACAATAGGCTTGTATATATGTTTGATAGCCAAGAGCTTAGCTTAGATATCTAGGATATAAACTATAGGCTTGTATATATGTTTGATAGCCAAGAGCTTATCTTAGATATCTAGGATATAGACAATAGGCTTGTATATATGTTTGATAGCCAAGAGCTTATCTTAGATATCTAGGATATAAACAATAGGCTTGTATATATGTTTGATAGCCAAGAGCTTATCTTAGATATCTAGGATATAAAATTCTCATCAAGCATTGTGATTAAATAGTCTAATACTGTTGTAATTTATTTTGATATTTATTTCAGAATGTTTTAGGTCTAAGTTTAAGTATACCAATGCCTGGACACTCAATAACAGGTATAGTTCAGTCATTGTTACATTTTCACTTGAAATGACATTGCCCTAGTTTAAAAACTCTGGAAGCCACAATTTATGTCATTCAAAAATAGAAAAGATGAGAAAATATCAAATAAGAGTTTTGGATAGTTTCAATGTTCTTCCCTAATTAATTGTGAATTATAAGATTGTTTTGTTATTTAAGATCCAGTACTATTGAGTCAGACGAAGAAAGATATAGAAACATTGGAAGATTTAATAGAGAAACATGATGCTGTATTTTTGTTGATGGATACCAGAGAAAGTCGATGGCTTCCAACTTTATTAGGTGCTGTAAAACAAAAAGTAAGTAGTAGACAATTATGGGAAATGAAAGATTTGTTCTTCTGTTACCATGTAATTTTTTATACGCCCACATGAAATGTGGAGCGTATATTGCCGTCACCCATGTCCGTCGGTCCGTCCGTCGGTCCGTCCGTCGGTCCGTCGGTCCGTCCGTCCACAATTGCTTGTTAACACTCTACAAGTCACAATTCTTAACGGATTGTGACGAAACTTGCTGAAATTGTTTATTATCACCCAAGGACGAACCCTATTGAAAATCAAACGAATCGAAAAATATTTAATATGAATTATTGCCCTTGATCTTCAAAACGCGTTCGATTTTTAGCTCGTTAACACTCTACAAGTCACAATTCTTTATGGATTTTGACGAAACTTGCTGAAATTGTTTATTATCACCCAAGGATGAACCCTATTGAAAATCAAAAAAATCGAAAAATATTTAATATGAATTATTGCCCTTGTTCTTTAAAACGCGTTTGATTTTTAGCTCGTTAACACTCTACAAGTCACAATTCTTTATGGATTTTGACGAAACTTACTGAAATTGTTTATTATCACCCAAGGATGAACCCTATTAAAAATCAAAAGAATCGAAAAATATTTAATATGAATTATTGCCCTTGTTCTTTAAAACGCGTTCGATTTTTAGCTCGTTAACACTCTGCAAGTCACAATTCTTTACTGATTTTGACAAAACTTACTGAAATTGTTTATTATCACCCATGGATGAACCCTATTGAAAATCAAAAAAAACGAAAAATATTTAATATGAATTATTGCCCTTGTTCTTTAAAACGCGTTCGATTTTTAGCTCGTTAACACTCTACAAGTCACAATTCTTTACTGATTTTGACAAAACTTACTGAAATTGTTTATTATCACCCATGGATGAACCCTATTGAAAATCAAAAAAATCAAAAAATATTTAATATGAATTATTTCCCTTGTTCTTTAAAACGCGTTCGATTTTTAGCTCGTTAACCATCTACAAGTCACAATTCTTTATGGATTTTGACGAAACTTACTGAAATTGTTTATTATCACCCAAGGATGAACCCTATTGAAAATCAAAAGAATCGAAAAATATTTAATATGAATTATTGCCCTTGTTCTTTAAAACGCGTTCGATTTTTAGCTCGTTAACAGTCACAATTCTTTACTGATTTTTGACAAAACTTACTGAAATTGTTTATTATCACCCAAGGATGAACCCTATTGAAAATTAAAAGAATCGAAATATATCTTATATGAATTACTGCCCTTGTCTTTAAAACGCTTTGATTTTTAGGTCATATAAATACTGTATACAATTCTTGATAGATTTTAATGAAACCTATTGAATCAGTTTATTATCACACGATAAACCCTATCGAAAATCAAAAATATTTGTTATGAGTTATTGCCCTTCTTCTTTGAAATACGTTTTAGTTTTTAGCTCATAAACACTCTACAAGGCAGAAGGATTTTGACTAAACTTGATGAATGCTGAGCCCTTGATGAAATCGAGAAAAAAAATATTTGGACGACACTTAATTTAAGTTCTGAACGAAATGTAGGCCTATGACTACAGGTTGCTGTTTTTTGCCAAATGTTCTTTTTCAAACAAAGCTACCAGTGGGCGTATATTACCTTGCCTGGCAAGCTATCTTTATATTTTCTTATAGGAGACCATTTCGCAGTGTGTGCTCACAAATTGCCAATTACTGTTTAGAATAAGCAGTGAAGTAGGCACATCTCTTGAACAGAGGGTGGTTTGATTATTATCCTGTATTTTATATTTACTTTTATCCTCTATTTTTATACGTCCACATCTCTTTATTGTTGGCAACCCTGTCCGTCCGTCAGTACGTCCGTCAACATTTGCTTGTAAACTCTCTAAAAACTAGATATTTTTGCTGGAATCAAATGAAATAATGTGGTTCAATATCTTCAAAATATCCTCTATTTTTTATAGATCATTATCTTGAATTTTTTATAGATCGTTATCTTGTATTTTTTATAGATTTTTTATAGATTGTTATCTTGTATTTTTTATAGATTTTTTATAGATTGTTATCTTGTATTTTTTATAGATTTTTTATAGATTGTTATCTTGTATTTTTTATAGATTTTTTTATAGATTGTTATCTTGTATTTTTTATAGATCGTTATCTTGTATTTTTTATAGATCTTTATCTTGTATTTTTTATAGATCATTATCTTGAATTTTTTATAGATCTTTATCTTGTATTTTTTATAGATCTTTATCTTGTATTTTTTATAGATCTTTATCTTGTATTTTTTATAGATCATTATCTTGAATTTTTTATAGATCGTTATCTTGTATTTTTTATAGAACGTTATCTTGTATTTTATATAGATTGTTATCCTGTATTTTTATAGATTGTTATCCTCTATTTTTTATAGATTGTTATCAATGCTGCATTAGGATTTGATACTTATTTAGTATTACGTCATGGTTATAAGTCACAGACTAATTTAGATGATACTAAGATCAACCTAGGAGAAGTGATACCAGGAGATAAGTTAGGCTGTTATTTCTGTAATGATGTGGTAGCACCAGGAGATGTGAGTCTTTTTCTTTCCTCTTTAGTTGTCAAAATAAAATGTGGAGCATCACCAAACTTGACGACTGTCAAAACCTAACCTTTATGTTCATATTAGAAACAGAACTTTAATACTATGTCATGTATAGTGACTGTTGTTTAATAATATGTGTTTGTTGTTAAGGCTGCTGTTCAATTCAAAGATAATTGTTGATATATAGAGAATCTCACCCGAGTGTCTTTTGATATCAGATATATCAACACAAGTTGATAAAGTGGAAAAACTCCGAGGCTTGATATATCTGATATCAAAAGACACAAGGGTGAGATTTTATTTATCATCCAATATCATTCTAAAATCGAAATATGCGAAACAACAACTTTCGAGGGGTGAACTGCAGATTATTGAAAGAACTTTCGAAGGGCGAAATCAATATGACGTCATTGTTATTAAGACGTCATTGGGCGAATTGTTTATCACGTGACCATATTGACCAATCAATGATTCAGAAAAGCAGTATCTCCTAGTAGATATAGTGCAGTAGATACTGCTTTTTATCATACAAGCGTTATCTACTGTAGAATACCTTATTGGGTGATAAAATTTCTTACATTAATAAAACACATCATCTTCTAAAAACAATGAAATCAAAATTTCTGCAACTTCTTTTCTTACAGTGTATTTTCTTAATCATCTTACCAGTTCTCCCACAACAAGATATTCTTTTCGTTAACAACAATAAGCTATTGGATTTAAAACATGACAGAAAGTTATATATATGTGTGCTAGATATCAACTGTTATTAAAAATAGAGAAATTGTTTATGTGTAAATGTATTTATCACCCAATAAGGTATTCTACAGTAGATATCGCTTGTATGATAAAAAGCAGTATCTACTGCACTATATCTACTAGGAGATACTGCTTTTCTGAATCATTGATTGGCCAATATGGTCACGTGATAAACAATTCGCCCAATGACGTCTTAATAACAATGACGTCATATTGATTTCGCCCTTCGAAAGTTCTTTCAATAATCTGCAGTTCACCCCTCGAAAGTTGTTGTTTCGCATATTTCGATTTTAGAATGATATTGGATGATAAATAAAATCTCACCCTTGTGTCTTTTGATATCAGATATATCAAGCCTCGGAGTTTTTCCACTTTATCAACTTGTGTTGATATATCTGATATCAAAAGACACTCGGGTGAGATTCTCTATATCTGTTTTAGTCAACAAGAGACCGGAGTTTAGATCAACAATGTACAGTCACTAGACCTGGTATATCTATGATAGGATCAGCTTTAGCTGTTGAATTATTGATGTCAATCTTACAACATCCATTAGGGTATGTTTCACATTGTTCTTCTCTTGCACTTACTAATTACAATGGGCTCAACTTAAAAATGAAATGAAATGAATGGAGTTTTACGTCCTACTTTCTGCACCTATATGGGCTAATTAAGGACGGGCGAACGCCATGCAGTGTGCAATGAGGGAAATTTTGCCAGGAGAGCGGCATTAGCCTGCTCTTATTTTCGATTTCCAACTGTCGAGGGATCTTTAACGTGCACAGCCAATAGCACACGGGGCCTCGGTTTATTGTCCCATCCGAACGACTAGACGCTTTTCCATGTCAGCCCCTCCGACCTGCATCACTGACAGGGGGAAACCGGGTTGAAAAATCCAAAGGTATCATCTCGACCCATGCCGGGATTGAACCCTGGACCTCCAGGTTAGCGAGCAAGCGTCTAACTCACTGAGCCACCGCGGCTCCCGGCTCAACTTAAAGAGGAACATTAACAGGGGTTGTTTTAGAAAAATAGCCTCAACCCTTTGAAACCCTTTTGATAAAACGTCATATACCCTGAGTTCTCAGCAATATTTCTTAAAGTTTATTGAGTTGACGTTGTATGATGTCACTTGACAACGGCCGGTTTACTGGCTTGTTGGGTATATATAAAGTAAGGATGAGCCGGTATACTGGCCTCTCAGGTTTAAAGGGTTAAGAGGTACTAGATCTACACAAAAATTTCATAATTCCTTAAACTAAAATGTGTGTTTAGTATATATGTGTATATTTATTTCCTATACAAGGCGTAGTCACACTAAAATACGAGTTGTAATTTTGATATTGACTTTAGTTTAAAATTCCCTTTTCGGGGACTAAGATATTATTATTAGAACAGATAGTGAACATATCCTCTGGAAAGTCATATGTAAATAAAATCATTTTCTAAAAAAAAATTAAATTCAGATGGATATTATCATTGCTTTTAAAAGAATATGCAATGAAGGCAACAGTGGGAGATCATTCATAGAGTTTAATCAAGAACTTGAATAGAATTTCCTGGAATTTCTGTTATTACAGGTATCAGTGTGCTAGATAACCTAATATATTACAGGGGAGAAAACGAAATATTGACAAATAGTTCTGCCTGTTTCTGTTTAAATAATGTCGATATGCAAGCAAGCGTTCATGGTCGTAAAAATGTTTCTATTTGTTTGTCTTTAAATTCAAAGTTCAAACAATTCATATATTTTATATATGTCATAAATAATCATTTCAAAGATATTATGAATGACACAACAGATTTTGTAAAATAAGGGATGATAAGGCTAACTTTATCCAACTCCAAATAATGTTTTAGTCTAGAATTCAGTAGAATGTACATCAGTTGTTCAGGTTTGAAGAATTTTGTGTTATTTCAGCGCTCAAGCTCCAGCTGATACTAAAGCCAGTGATGATGAAATGTTTTCTCATAGAGATTCAGAATGTTCTCTAGGTATTATTCCACATCAGGTATGATGTAATTTTGGTATATTTTAAAAATTTCTTAGAAATGAAATGTGGGTACATTGTAAAAACGTAGTTTATTTAAACACCCACAACTGTCGGTATAAACTACAATTGCGACATGTAATAGATAACGTAATGTATGATGTGTATCATGTGAAAGATAAAGCATGCAAAAATTTAGATACGTTTAATGAAGGAAATCCGTTTTAGCCGCCGTAAAGCGCTGATTTTTTTGGCTAGCCAGGCTAACTGAAAAAAATTGCTAGCCAGTCGGTTTCATCTGCTAGCCAGTCACTTTTTACAAAATAAATCGGCGCAAGGGTCTACCTATATACACAGTATCATCCAGTCAGCCCCGTCAGGCAGGATCGATGTAGTGCTGGGGCCCACATTTAATGACCAGGGGCCTTTCTAAGATAAAATCCAGATTTTAAGATGACCAATCAGATGACAGGAAATCTAATATCATTGTCAGTTAAGTTTTCGAGAATAAGGCCCCTGGTGCAGCGAGCGTGGGTCCCTTCTATAGGATTATTTCCATCTATATTCGGAGGACGCCCATCGGAAACCTGGAAACACAGTTTTCTGAAGTCTTTGGATCTCCCCTAGAAAATTTTGAGAATTTGACTCTCTAAAACGCGATTTCCTGTCATTTCCTGGCAAATTTCCTACGGTTAACTTGTAGAGTTATTGCAGAACCAACACAAGAAAATTTTGAGAATTGAAGGCCTTGAAATACAAATTCTTGATATTTCTCATTTGAAGGCTATTATTAAATGTCCGGCAAAGCGGTTTTCCAAGGGATTAAAGGTTCATGATAATTTTAATGGGGTCTGCGGTTTCTCAAGAAAAAAATTGAGAATAATGAGATGCTACCATTTTCTAAAGTCTAAATTCAAAGAATCGACCCCCTGAACATTAATATTTCCTGACAAATTTAAGGTTCATTTTGTTTTACGACTGTGGGACCAACAGGAACATTTTGAGAATTAGACACTTGTAGACACAAATTCTTGACATTCTCTGACGAATTTAAGGCTCGGGCTCATTTGTCTTATAACAAAGACTACCCTTGACTCAGTAATATCAATCAATGTACATGTAATTAAAAGATAACAATTGACATTTTTACGGGCCTGGCGAAGCAAAGGGCTTGGACCAAAAAAAATGGAAATTTTTAAAATAAGAAGCCCAATAGAACGCATTTCAGATGATTTTACAACGGTCTTACAACGGTGTTGTTTTTTTTTATGAAGCTTGGCCTTCATTAACTAGTTCTGACCTTTTCAAAATTACAAGACATTTTAAGAACAACTTTGAACCGCCACCACCTTTGAAAATTATCTTCTTTGGTTATGATCGAAGCTATCGTCCGAGCCCAGAATTAAATGTGTTCAGATCGACTTTTATATTAGGCTGAAATGAAAAAGGTTTTGAGACAGGTCAGTTGGTGGGGCCCAACTCTTACTTGCCAGGGCCCAGCCCCTGTGTGCCCCACCCTAGAGACGGGGTTGGATCCAGTTACAGTAGAATTCTGAATAACTAAATATGAACAGTGTTAAAAAGCCTTCCTATCAAATTGGATCCAAATAACATTTCACCTGAAATCGCTTAACTTTTGATATCAAAATCATTTGGAGAAAAATTTTGTTAGAAGTGCTTTGTGGGTTATGTTATAATGCTACCTTTTCGTCTACATGCGCTTTATCGATTTTAATCAATTCTTTCATTTTTCAGATCCGTGGTTTTTTGTCCCGATTTTCCTGTGTTCTTCCAGCTAGTCATGCTTTTGATAAATGTACTGCATGCTCTCAAATAGTAAGTTGAATTTGAGATATTTTCGACCGTTAGAAGCAGAGTTGTTGCCCTTGAATATGCTTTTACTCTCTTAGTTTTCAACCAATTTTGTTGAAACTTAAAATGAATGTTTACTTCTGATAAAATTTTAGGCTTTTTCGTTGGTTGTATATGGCTGTGGTCTACTATCTTTATAAATAAATGTGTAATCCGGTTTGTTCTATCATTAGCCAATTTAAATTTTTTATGACTGTCTGTGAATCCAATAAAATTATTTGATTTACCTGAGAATGTCTGCTAAATTGAGAAACCAATTCAGCTTACATTTTTTAATTCTGGCTTTCTGTTATTCAGGTAATGGAAACATATAAAAAGGAAGGATTTGAATTTTTAGCCAAAGCCTTCAATGAACCATCTTATCTTGAGAATTTAACAGGGTTAACAGCAATGCATGAAGGAACACTTGACGCAGAGGTGGTGTTTCATTTATACTCTTTTAATAATTTGAAAAGAAAATGTCAATGTCATAAATTTATGTCCTTTGAAAAGCTCCTAATCTCCAGTATTTTCATGGCCTGTCTCCAGATTTTTTTCCACTGACCTTAACACTTGTATATGTCAAATCTAAAGATGGTTACATTTCTCTGAAATTAATAGAAAATACTTTTATTGAGTTAGAATTAGGAAATTAGTAATTTTAGAGCAATTAAATTTGAGTTGTCACTCTTGTTGTAAATTGTATTCTTGAGAAAGAGGCCTAATGTTATATATTTATCAAATAGTGATTTAAAGTTTTTGTTTAACAAATATCAATGACAATTGATTCTCTCCAGGAATTGTGAATGTAAAGTTGCTATGTATAGGATAAAACACGGCCGAGGGTTTTTATGATATTTAAAACCCGCATCCCGAGGGACATAATCACGAGGGGCTTGCCCCGAGGGATTTACCGAGGGAAAGGGTTTTAAATATCATAAAAACCCGAGGGGAAGTGTTTTATCTGACTTATAAACCGATTTTGAACCTTAATTTCATTTTTATCCTAAAATAATTTTCAATCCACAATGTAAATAAGCCATGTCGCAAAACGAGTATAGCGCGAATATAACTCACACGTGCATGTGAGTGTAGTTAATCACGTGGTTTGTCAGTGAGTTGAACTCAGAAAGGACGCCATGGGTGGCGAAGACGAAATTTTTCAATACAGGGTTGGAGAGACCTTATGTGGTGAAAACATTGAGAAGAGATTATTGTTTGAGATAAGTAAAATGTTTTATGAATGTTTTGATTATATTATTAAGTAAAAAATTGGAATAGCCGTCTCAAAATATCACTGTATGTCACGAGGCCTTGTGTGCTACAGGCTGTGCACGCACGTTAAAGAGATATATTCACTAACTATACGACCAATAATCGGAATCTGGAATTATTTAGCTATTTTAATCCATAATAATGTTCACAACTTTCCCTCGCAATATAAGCCTTCAAATCTCCGTGTATCAATAAATATCAGCGTTTGAATGCAAAAATACGACTCGCCGTTTAGTAATACTATGCATTATATAGAAACACATATACAGAAAATGAAAGATAAATGTCGAGTCTGAAGGCTATTTACATAAATTCAAGGTCCAAATCGATCCTCGAAAATGGTGAACATTCACCTTTGAAGAGCCCTCCGACACTTGGAAATCGAAAAAAAAATAGGCTATACCACTTTCCTGACAAATGTCCCTCATTGCACAATGCATGACTTTGTCAGGACTCGTTTGCCCAAACAGACGCGAAAAAGTAGGACAATTATTCATTTGCAAAAGAAAACAATGCGTTTGAAAAAAGCACTTCAATAATTAGACTAAATTTAAATATCCAGCTAAACATTGTTTGATTTAAATGTCCAGTTTTTATAATTATCACGATATTTGTTTTTACAGGACATCACCAGCGGTCAAAAGGAGAGGGTTTCTCAGCTCTTACTGAACAAAAGTTGCTCGAACATCAATCAACACGGTAACCACTGAAAAAGATAACATGTAGTTCCTGTGCAAACTGCAATAACTTCTGCTCCGCTTGGTGTCTGTTTTGTGTCAAAAGTTATTAAATACACTTAATATGTTTTTGTTGTAATTTCGGAGCGATTTAACCAGCCAGCTCTATAGGGGTATATTTTAGTAAAATATCAAGATTTTATACAGAATATCCCCGGGATTGTTTATATAAAATCCCGGGTATTTTATATAAAATCCTGGGTATTTTATATAAAATCCCGGGGATATTATATAAAATCCCGGGGAAATTCTGTATAAAGTCTGCCCAGGGATTTTATGAGATTTAAAATCCCGCTAGAACAATGGGATGACGTCACTAGAGGTTTATAATTATTTCTATTATCAGGTATGGGATTTAAGTGATGAAGAAGATTTTACCAATAAAGAAGATTCATAGTTTTTTTTATAAAGATATATATAAATATCTCAATATCTCAGTGAACTATTGTCTGCACAAAATTTCCTTTATATCAACTAACTACTTCTTTATTATAAAATATTGTGTCTCTTTAATTATCAAATATACTGTCAACATTTAAATGTAAGCTGAGTTAAAGGACCACTTCCTGGATATGGTGATACATTTGCATTATCTCCGCCTAATTTCTGTACTACCTTTATCATTTAGAGTATATTGGTTAATGTATATTTGACTGTCTGACAGTCAATCCACAATTTCTTATAAACACTCTAGAAGACACAAATCTTGAACGAATTTGCTTAAATAACTACCACAAGAAAATGTAAAACTGTTTATTGTAACCCACAATTTATAATTTCAAAACATTTGATCAGTGATTGCACATTTCTTGTTCACTAGTTTCTTCTGTGATTATGACAAAACCTATTACAATTCACCATCTGTTAGAACTATCATACTATATTCTCAGAAAAGAAAATGTTTATCCATAATTACTTTGGTTTAAAACTTTAAAATCTAAACTTGTATTTTAGTGAGACTACGCCATAATATAAAAGATATATTTATAGACAGTGAAGTTTATAGTTTGGTGTATTTTTGTACGTTAGAAGACTTTGTTCAAAACTTAAATGCCAACTATTTTCCATAAAGTTCAGGCTGAAAATCAAGATAATCCCAAAATAATTAATTTGATGTTTTGCATTTGTATCTCTCTATACAGAAATAACTTTGAAATCTAGTTTGACCAGAGCTAAGCAACTGTTTCTCAAGGAATCAACCAATTATTATTTGTTCAGAACATAATTATTATAGTTATATTATGATGTTATTGTTTTAATAAATATACACGAGTGTCTTATAAAGTGTTTGATTAAACTAACTGTTCAACAGAGAAAGGACATGGAAATATAGTAAGGGACAAACCCGAATGGTTGGTAGAGTCCAAGTACGTTGCAAAGGTCTGCAGGCGCAGTAAAAAACAGAAGGTCCTCCCATTACAAAAAAAAAATTGACTTGTTCGCAATTTCAATCATATTTTGGAAGTGAAGGTCGAAATCTTCCAAATTTCATCCGACCTGGTTTTATTTTGCACAAAATCTATCTTACCAATCAAATTTTGGTTGGAACTGAGACACCTTCTGAATTCAAGGGGTGGGGGGGGGGGGGGGGGGGGACATGTCTCCCACATCCCCCTCAACCCACGGCCACCCAACAGAGCACAGGGTTATTTTGTTGGGTGATAGACCTTCTTGTATCCTAGTAGAATGTAAAGCTTCAATTATTTTCTGTGAATGTCAAATCGTATCAAAAATATAACTTGTCAAAAATATAGTTAATATATTTCGATCACAAAATTAAATAAGATAGCTTGCCAGGCAAGGTAATATACGCCCACTGGCAGCTTTGTTTGAAAAAGAACATTTGGCAGAAAATAGCAACCATCAAATATTCAACCTGTAGTCATAAGCCTACATTTCATTCAGAACTTAAATTAAGTGTCGTCCAAACATTTTTTTCTCGATTTCATCAAGGGTTAAGCATTCATCAAGTTTAGTCAAAATCTGTCTCTGTTTATGAGCTAAAAACTAAAACCTATTTTGAACAAGAAGGGCAATAAGTCATATCAAATATTTTTTTGATTTTCGATAGTGTTTATCGTGTGGTAATAAACTATTTCAATAGGTTTCATTAATATCTAATAAAAAAAAAAAGAATTGTGCTTTCTAGAGTATTTACAAACTAAAAATCAACGCGTTTTAAAGAACAAGGGCAATAATTTATATTAAATATTTTTTGATTCTTTTGATTTTCAATAGGGTTCATCCTTGGGTGATAATAAACAATTTCAGTAAGTTTCGTCAAATTCTGTAAAGAATTGAGACTTGCATAGTGTTAACAAGCTAAAAATCGAACGCGTTTTACAGAACAAGGGCAATAATTCATATTAAATATTTTTCGATTCTTTTGATTTTCAATAGGGTTCATCCTTGGGTGATAATAAGAAATTTCAGTAAGTTTCATCAAAATCTGTAAAGAATTGTGACTTGTAGAGTGTTAACAAGCTAAGAATCGAACGCGTTGTGAAGAACAAGGGCAATAATTCATGCTAAATATTTTTCGATTCTTTTGATTTTCAATAGGGTTCATCCTTGAGTGATAATAAAGAATTTCAGCAAGTTTAATCAAAATCAGTTAAGAATTGTGACTTGTAGAGTGTTAACGAGCTTAAAATCAAACGCGTTTTGAAGAACAAGGGCAATAATTCATGTTAAATATTTTTCGATTCTTTTGATTTTCGATAGGGTTCATCCTTGAGTGATGATAAACAATTTCAGCAAGTTTCATCAAAATCCGTAAAGAATTGTGATTTGTAGAGTGTTAACAAGCTAAAAATCGAACGCGTTTCAAAGAACAAGGGCAATAATTCATATTAAATATTTTTCGATCTTTTCGATTTTCAATAGGGTTCATCCTTATGTGATAATAAACAATTTCAGCAAGTTTCGTCAAAATCCATAAAGAATTGTGACCTGTAGAGTGTTAACAAGCTCAAAATCGAACCCGTTTTAAAGAACAAGGGCAATAATTTATATCAAATATTTTGCGATTCTTTTGATTTTCAATAGGGTTCATCCTTGGGTGATAATAAACAATTTCAGCAAGTTTCGTTAAAATCCGTAAAGAATTGTGACCTGTAGAGTGTTAACAAGCAATTGTGGACGGACGGACCGACCGACGGACATGGGTGACGGCAATATACGCTCCACATTTCATGTGGGCGTATAAAAATTCTGAATTAAACTTTCAATCTCGAAGCGTTATGACTAAGTCAAAATCTGTTCATTATAAAATCATCAAATTCATACTTCTTATGAATATAAATGACTACATCAAATTTCTAATGAAATCAGATGAAATCTGTAGTCTCTATTCACAAGCTAATTTCGGCACTTCAAGGGCAATAATTTAAAACCATTCAAGGAAATATTGTCAATATCAAACTTGTCCAAGATCTCATCAATATAAATGATCACACCAAATTTCATTCAAATCAGATGAAAAATGTAATCTCTATCACATTCATAAGCCAAATTTGATGCATTTTGACACTAAGTCAAGGGCAATAACTCATAAACTGTTCATCAAAAAATCATCAAATTTGTAATTGTCCGAAATCTCATGAATACAAATATTCACACCCAATTTCATTCAAATTAGATGAAAACTGTAGTCTCTACGACAATATACAACCACATTACAATGTGGCTTTAAAAAAATTAAACTTCTGTCAACATAAAACCATTTATTTCTCCAATTTTTTAAAGCCTCATATCTTCATCCTGTCCAAGCATCATAGTTTTTTACAACTGAGATCACCATTAATCATCTTCATGATTGGTTTTATTCAACTGTCATTATTATTTGAAATTTACACATATCGTATGGTCGTATAAAAACAGTTGTTATGATTTTTTTTATAAAAATTCACCACCATTCAATTGAATAATGTGAACCAATCTATTTATTAAAAAAGAGAATGGTTTTATCAAATACATCTACGCAGATTTTATACCAGAAAAATAAAAATCTCTGAATATTGAAGATTTATTAAAATTAAAACTTAAAAATACAACAATAATTCATAAACTTTAACAATAAGTCCTACAAGAAAAAAAGGGATATGAAAATGAGATGGAGGGAAAAAAAAACAAAATACAGCAACCTATAACTTAAAATAATAACTTTATAAATACTCAGGTTAACTTTATTATGTATCTTCATTGGTACATACATGAAATTTTAATATACATGATCATAAGATTTTGTAAACTAAATAAGTATTCCTGAATTGTTGCCACAATAAGTTAACAGGTTAATGTCAATAAAATAATAAGTCAAATTAACATTAATATACATAATAACTTTGTTAACAATAAGAATTCCCTAACTTTGACTAAAACAATAAAAAATATTCAAATTAACTATGGAAATTACCTGGTCGTCTATAAATAGTAATGAAATTTGAGTGTCAAGAAAGCAGACTTCAGCTGTTGCCAATTTTGCTATGAATGTGTGCAAAATCCTCACTGCTGAACACCAATCAAATATTTTGGTGCTTTAGTTGTTCTTGCCTCACAAATAAATAGATAGTGTTTGATAGATAGTACATGTACATGTTATGTAGGAACAAAGTAGGATAGTAAGAGGAGGGTAGCATATTGTGAGTAGGGTTGATGTATGTACATTATAAAGATTGTACACAAACATCACAGATGGTACATTATAAGTAGGAAAGTACATTGTAAGTAGGAAAGTACACTGTAAGTAGGAAAGTCTTTTGAAAAGTAAGTAGAAAAGTATCATTGTAAGTAGGAAAGTATCATTGTACATAGGAAAGTAATTTGTAAGTAGGAAAGTCTATTGTACGTCGGAAAGTATCATTGTAAGTAGGAAAGTACATTGTAAGTAAGAAAGTATCATTGTAAGTAGGAAAGTACAAAGTAAGGAGGGTAAAACATTGTAAGTAGGAAAGTACATAATAAGGAGGGTAAAACATTGTAAGTAGGAAAGTACATAGTAAGGAGGGTAAAACATTGTAAGTAGGAAAGTACATAGTAAGTAGAATTTAAAGGTATATACTAATCTACCAATAAACATCTTAAATTACATAATATTATATTTACAAATGGAATTTTTTTTTATCATAGAACAATTTGATATATCAAAAAAAGAATAATAAATATTATAAAATTAAAAACAATGTACATTATTATTATGAATAAAATTGATTATATTTCTTATTTTTAAGATCAATATTTTGTTGTGATTGTATAACAACTGTATTATTGATGGTAATTGGTTAGGCCATATCTTTCTCTAACACTATTACAACAAGAGTGTGATAATGTACGATGTAGCTTCAATATATCAGAACAAAACAATAATCATTGTCAATATTTTCTCTCAAGTCAATATTAACTATCAAATAAAAAACAATTCAGTATAATAAATATGATTTCAAAACATTGTCAACTTTCTAGTGTTTAGAGCAGAGTTCACCTAAAATCTAAAATTCTCCTAGTGGATTTCTTTCATTCTCTTTAGTAATTGCCATTTACATACCAGTCTATAATATCTTATATTCTACCTTTCTTACCACATATCTATATAATATCTATATATTACACCATGAATATCTTAAATTGATCAATGACTATAACTAATAGAATATGTAACATTTTCAAGAATCTAAAGCAGCATTACTAGTAAATGAAAAGTTTTTAAATACAGCTTGATTCATGGTTTTCAATAATTCTTTCTGAGTGGGTGTAAATTGAGGTTTCTCCATGGTGAAGTCTTTATCAAAGTTTGAACTATCACTAGCAGATTTCTGAAATTAAATGTAAAAAGGTTAAGACTTATAGTTGAAATGTGTTTTTATTCTGTTTGTGCCAGTTGTAAATGATAGGTTGGTCACCGGTAGACATGATCAATTAGTAACAGGTAGACATGATCAATTAGTCAATGGCAGACCATTTGGCTCAACCTTCGTCATTGTTCGAGACTATGTTCGAGTCTATATAAGGACTCAGCCATGATAGGCGGCCATCTAGCCTGGTAAATGGGCAGGAAAAGACAACTCTTGTTTCAAGGTTGATTTTGCCAATCAAAACCTTGCCTATAGTTGGTTTCAGATATTTAAAAACATTTGTAAAGAAAACTTACAATCTTTGGTTGAAATGGTGGAGTAATTTCTCTGTTTTCTAATTTCTCCCAATCTATATTCCGGAAGAACGGCTGGGATCTTATTGGTCCATTACCACAACCAGGCATACCCATTCTTATTAATGGATTGCGTTCAAATAACTGAAATAGCATAGCATGATATTAAACTAAGATATTATTGATTACATTTCTTAATTTTAATCCTGATATAACATGTTGTACTTACTAGTAGTGCTCACACAATTAGTCACACATCAGAATTCAAATCCATTTTGGTATTATTTGAATCGGATTTTACCATTCGATTATTCGTATATCCAATAACTAACTTGTTCTAAAGTTATAACTTACCGGTACACTATCAAAAGATCCTGTGTCAAACTAAAATGGCGGCTAATGTAAAAACAAGAACAGAACCAGAGTAGTTTAGAAATATTGTTCTAAACATGAACCAAACACCAACAAGGCAACTTACAAGATCTCTGGAGACTATATTTTTTACATTCATTGTACTTACCAGACTGAGTAATATGGCTGCTTCTTTAGGTAGTGAATGGGGATAGCGAGGAGTATCGTGTAAAATTGATTTAAATAAATCATCTTCATCATCACCATGGAAAGGAGATTGACCAATCAACATCTCATATAATAAAACACCAAATGACCAGTAATCTACAGATGCATTGTACTTATGTCCACTTAATATCTGAAAATGTGAAAAATATAAAAACATGAGTCTATTCTGCCTACAACCTTATATATTATGTTAAAATGAAGTATTTATATGGAATTAAGAACACTACAGATATTAGACAAGAAATGAAAAAGAAGGAGTTCCTGTATGGGCTAATGAGGGCGGGAAAAAGTCATGCAGTGTGCAATGAGGGAAATTTTGTCAGGTCAGGGGCATTAACCTACTTTTTTCGATTTCCAACTGGTTAGCAAGCAACGTCTAACTTACTGAGCCATTGTAGGTCCAAGACAAGAATGAAACTGGTGTAAAAAAAAATGTTAAATACACATATAAACTATCAGGCAAAAGAAACTTATCACCTCCTTCATTTGACCACACATCAAAGACAAAGGCATTTGTGAGATATATGATGACTGATTTATAAACAGAAATCAATTTCGATGAATTACAGTGAAAATTAGGGCTGCAACGATTCCTGAAGTGGCGAATGGATACGCTAAACGATATACATTCAACGATTCGATTTATTGCGATTACAAATCGCGATTCTTGAGTTTAAAATCGGAAACAAAAGAAAACCTTTAATCATTAACATTTTAACAAATTTTTGACATAATTTCCGTAACAAATTTATATGCTTAAGATCATCACCATTAATAACAAAGATTCAAGATGATACTAAACAAATTGATACGTAATAAGCAATTTTCTAACATTTTGATATGACATAAATTATAAAATGCGTGAGGATTTTTTGTTCTCAGTCAATAAAAGAGTTAATTAAATGAATCAAAATGGAACCGATGAATCGCGATTATTTTTTTCTTACACGATGCATCGATAAGGAGCAACGAATCGCGATTCATCGATTCTACGATGAATTGTTGCAGCCCTAGTGAAAATGCATTGTAATGCCGATATTCAATTCTCCAAAATACACAAAGGAAGGGTCAAGGGGTCAAAATTAAAAATAACACAAACAAAAGTGCATAAAGAGTTTATTCCATGACACAGTAGTCAGGCAAAACGTCATCAATAATGAGTGTGACCACCCTGAGCAAAAATGCACGCAGACACATGCCTCCTTATTAAAGTCGTTAGGCGGCGAATAACGTCAACAGTAATCCTGTTCCACAAGTTCTATAGACTCTGTTCAAGGTCCTGTCGGATCTCTGAAGGTGGTACATGCCTTCTCAGCTAACGATTAAGATGATCCTGAACATAGGGAACTGACTTTCATCTGTAAAGAACATTCTGGCCCTGTCACGTCGCTGCAATCAACGTTGACGTTGACGATGTAGACGGGTCAACGTCATTCTAAAGGAGGGTCGGTATGCTCGGTACATCAACTGATCGAAGTCATCAAAGGACTGTTCCTCTGCTGATGACATGACCGAGTGTTGTTGCTGCCGTCGACGCCGCCGTCACCCATCTGCTTCAAAGATGAATCAACCGGATGTAGCGGTCATCGGCCGGAGTTTTCACCCTCTGTTTTCCCGATTTTAGTCGGTCTTGGGTCTGTCCTGTCTGTTGGAACCGGATTATCAAATTGCTGATGGTGATCTGGAAGCTGTTGAAGGTTCTGACTATCTGTCATTGAGAAGCCCCAATATTGGTCAAACCGATCGCTGTGCTCGTTGTACCCACGTAAGCCTTGGCATATTTTTGATGGTCTTTCACTTACAGAATGCCTGTTCTGTCCAACTTCGGTATTTATGCCGAAATCGTGCACATATATTAGAACCAATGTCGCAAAAATGCATTTTGCACATTTTTATGCATGCACTATTTGGAAAGCTGCGTGCGATAATCTGCGTTGCATTTAGCTAAATATTTGCTGCTGGGGTTTAAACCTGAACCAGCTTTTTTGTGTTTGATACAACGATTTTTAAAGTGATAAGTTTCATTTGCTTGTCAGTTTAGATGCCAGAATGTGAATTCCTTCAATACAAGAAAAAGACATGTTAAGCATACCTCAGGAGCAATATAGTCAGGTGTACCACAGAATGTTGATGCTTTCTTATCCTCAAATATATTTTCTTTACACATACCAAAATCGGCTATCTTAATATGTCCGGTTTTATCCAGTAATACATTGTCTAATTTCAAATCTCTGTAAATCACTCCATTCTTATGCAGAAACTGAAGGCCACAAATAATTTCAGCACCATAAAATCTAGAAGATAACATAAGAATATATGAATTATTTTAAATTCTAATCTCGTCAACCTGAATTAAACATTTATTAATATAATAATACACACAATAGATAACACAGACTTCAAGTTGAATAAAACAGACAAAGTACTTACTGGGCCCTTTCATAGTCAAATTTACCAGTCATCTGAATGTGAAACATAAGATCACCTCCATTTAAATATTCCATGACAAAAAACAAATGTGTCTGTAAAAAATAAGTAGGCCTATGTACCACTAAAGAAAGTAACCATGTTGGAAAGGTTTTAACCATAAAATAATTAGTCAGCAGTATACAGACGATAGCCAAATACTGAGCTATCAGCCTCAAGTAACTAAAAAACTCACTGTCTGCGAGCAGTTTTCGTTGCGTTTTTCGTCTCATGAGGCCATGAGCCAAATGGCTATCCTGTATGATATTTTTGCCTCGAGAGGCAAGAAACTCACCGTCTGTGGTGAACATAAGCTGTCTGCTCAGCCAATAGAAATGCATAAATTATCCATGTGATATATATTTTTCAAACAATTGGTCACGTGAACGGTCATGTGATCTACTGAAAGATAGTGCTCTCAGTCAAATGCTTATTGTCTGCGGCGGGATAGTATACAAATAGGTTTCTGATCCAGAGCATGTCATGTTTTAGTTAAAAAACTAAATATTCAACTTTTGAAGACCAGCAATGTCATACTGGTAAATCTATTTTTTAAAGAATATGCAGATCATTTCCATCTATTCTAAATTTATCTGAACAGATTAAGAAAAAATAACATAAAATACTAAGTACTTACAGGTGATTGAAATGTACTGTGTAGATGTGTTAAGAAAGGATGTTTACAACCTAGAGCTAAAATTCTTCTTTCTATTAAAGTACATTCAACATCGTCATCCTCTAATACCACCTCTTTCTTTAACGCTTTAATCGCAAAATATTTACTATTTCCTTTCAGTTCAGCTAATAATACCTACATCAACAAATATACATACAATTAGTTAATATGAGAACTGACTGATATCAATGGGAACTGACTGGTATCAATAAGTCATCTTCACTCATAATTCCAGTCCACCCAGCTGTAAATGGGTACGGATAATCCGGGAAAGATCAATACCAAGAGGTTTGGCCAAGGACCAGCTGGGAGAAAGGATCCGCGCGGAACCTAAGTTGTTATCCAAATATAGATCTTTCTTTCTTTTAATGAGATCTGGATTAACTGAGCTATTATTACCTTGCCAAAGCTTCCTTTACCAAGAACTCGAAGATAATTAAAATCATTCTGTGTAAAACGTTTGGCTGTGGTTTCTGATGGTAGTCTTGTTGGTCCAGTACCTTCAGGTATTGGCTGATAACTGTCACTATCACTGTCCTCATCTTCTTCTTCTTCTTTCTGAGATGATTGCTAAAATATCATATACACACTTAACAACTACTGTAAACATGTTCATTATATATTAAAAAATAGGAAATAAGAAAACCCATTTTCGACAAAAAAAGTTGTACCAACAGAATTTACATTTAAAAATAGGAAAACAGTTGTATTTATTTCAATTGAATCTAATTAATTTACAACAGATATGAATCAAACCAAGAACATAAAATACTCACACTGGGTTTTGGAGTTGATCTAGGTACTTGTGATAGAGCGTCTGCTAAAATCTTTTGATTCACACCACATAAATTTGGCATAAACTTTTCACACTTTTTATGACAATTGGCATTACAAACTGAAATGATCATTAAATTCCATCTTTTAATGATATTATTAAACATTATAACAACAATGAGAATAAAATAATGTTTTTGATAATCATCTTTTAAACCCTGGGTTTTCAACTTGGGTGACATTTCCCAGACTGGGGACATTTGGACATTCTCTAAGGAACACAAACTGATCTATAGGTCTGAAAAAAATATGTTATATTTTGTATTATCTTGAAACACCAGTGTCCACTGCCTGCAATGACCACAATTTAAGTTTGTATTTAAACAAAAAATGCTCTGACTATATCATGCTTCGAAATTGCATGTTTTCTATGACTTCTGCGGACAATTCAAGGGACACAATCATTGCCATACGCATTTTTGGTACATTTGAGAAAACCAGTTGAAAACCCAGGTTCTATACAATATGATATTCTCTAACAGCAATAATAATTTTGGCAAGAACTCAAACATGAATTAAACAAAATCAGAGTTGTTTAATATATCAACAATATGTATTTCAACACTAAGGCACATAAAACAGACCAAAACTCTAGTCTATAGTCTCTGAAAATATTTTACTAACCTTCACATTTCAACCCTTGTCTAAATAAACCATATAACATAGTACCACAATGATCACAGAATGTTGGTGACATATAATTATTGATCTTAAAACGATGGGGAATATTTACATTAAACCTCTCAGACAATATCTGAAATAAATATATTCATATAACTTACACTGCAGATAAACAATGTTAAAACACACAAACAAACTACAGTACCGTACCAGTAAAATGGCGGAGTGGTTTTATTCGCTCTACGACCTTACATATTTGCACATCGCTTGGAAATTATCACAAAGAGTGAAAACAGTCATCTATGTATCAGAAACGTTGGACTTGTCCAGGAGTACAATTAGCAAGTTTTAAGAAGCGTGTAGAATGAAGGGGGTACATATTATACACCCGAGACGAGAAAGGCAACCCATTTCTATGTATGAATATATATTGCACGGTACTGTAGCTACTTATTTATAACTCTCAACCTGTAGGTAAAATCAAATATACAATTACTATGTATTAACTTATTGATAATGGGGATTTGTTCAGAACCTGAAATTATTTGATTATCTAATCTGTTATAATGCTCACATTCAATTCTACTTCCAAATATAAGCCATCAAATACCCTGTGTATCCTTAATTATCAGCGTTTGAAAATCGTTATTAACGACTTGTATTTCATTGAGACTATGCCTTATATAAAAACTCAATACACATATACAAAAAATTAAAGATATTGGGGATATGTCCACCTGTCCGTCCACGGGTTCTACACACATTAAAACAAAACTATCTTTATATCATATCTACCTTAGTATCACGGCTATCTTTGGCACTGCCTGGACATTTACCTAATATCTTCTCATGACATTTTTTATGTACAGCACAATTACACACTGAAAATAAATATTATTATGATGAAATCAATTTCACATGTAATGGGTATGATAGGAATATCATCTATTTACCAACATGGTTTAGTTTAAATTTTAAGGCAAATAATTCAACAATAGTATGACAAATATGTCCATCCATACTTGTAATCTTAACCAAGACTGTTGTAAATCTCCAGTTTTCATGAGGGTGGTACCATCACTATTTTAGTTACTGTTTCTTCAATAGATCTTCTTTATCAGAATCAACTGATCACCTTTCAACCAACTCAAATATTTTCATGTAGGAATAAATAATAAAAAATGTTTTATTTTATATTTCATGATTGAAATTACTGAACATACCTTTACATTGATATCCCTGTTTGTTCAGCCCCCTGAAAATAATAAAACATGTTTATAGTTAAAACTTATCAACATTCATTCATCTGTAGGGTCTTCACTAATAGAGTCCTACTATTAAACTAAATTATTTCCCAACAACTATAACACAATGTAACCTTCCCTGTAAAGGAATAGAACCTGAAGCCCACTGCACACTGCGAGAAACTAGCTGAGAAAACAGCCACAAGAGATGGTTAGCTTAGAAGATAGCTTAGGGTGTGTGGATGTATTTTGACCAATTTCACGCCTCTCCAGACAGAGAGACAAATTTTTGCACTTCATCGTCTTGACAGTGGGTTAAATTGTCAGCCGATTTCCATATAGTTTATTTTTCAAAATCATTTTTGAAGAACAAGCACAATAATTCATAGAATTCATCCTTGTGTGATGAAAATCTGTTAAGAATTGTGCCTTGTGTTTACTAGAAATGGTATACCCCAACAGACATAGTCGACGATTATATGCAACCAAAAAGGGAGCTATCTATCCTTTGTAAAATGTTCTTTTTCAACATTTTTTAAAGAAATTTTTATAATAATCTTACCACAGAAATTCTCTACAAAATGAACAGAAAGCAGGTTGACGGAAAAACTTGGCAATAAATTGATGACCTTTGACTTCATGAACTTTCTGTTGTTTAATTGCACCACGTCTGTTAAAACCTCTTTTAAAATCATCTTCTGTTGTACTATTTTTAGAAACATCAGGTGTCCCTGCTCCATTTGTGCCTGAAAAACATAACATTAAACACCATTGTTATTCCAGTTTAATTATGATACCCTCAAAATTACAGTCATTCTCATTTTATTACTATCACAATCTATGTAAGGATTGTAACCAAACTTATTTATACCAAAATGCTAGTAGCGTTTTAGGTAGGGTATATGTTGCCTTGACTACCTCAGTGTAAATAACTGTTGTGGTTTTTTTGGGTATTTTTTTTTAAATATATCTAACCATCTAAATCTTAATGTATAAATTTTAGGAATATCACAGTACAGCACTATTGTTTTTTTTTTCTTTGTAACTTTCTAAAGTTTGATTACTGTTAACTAGATTAATTAAAGTATACCAGAGAAAAGTGCCAAGATAAATATGGCCCAAAATAGTTGTTAGTTTGTATGATTAGGTATTGCAATTTGATAGAAAAGATTGTTGAGACAAATTACAGTTTGTAATCTTATTATCTTTCAAATAATGATTGTTGGAAGAGTTGACATGGAAAAAGCATTGTAACAATAAACTGCGGTCCAGTGTCCTATAGCCTTTGAAGATTCATTAAGCTAATAGCATTTACCCAGCCTCATTAGCTCAATGGGTGCAGAAAAAGTGGGATGTAAAACTCCATTTCATGATAATGTTTAGTTTGGGAATCACAAGGAAAAATGTTGTATATCATTTCATGTTGTGTATTTGATGGAATACAATAGAAACTTCTACATTATCCTCCTTTAAGTATTATCTTTCTATAAGCAATGTAACTTGAATACATAATGATTAATAAATAACCACCCAGAATATGAGAACATCTTATGACCCCTGATTACCACGAAAAGCAATTTAACACTACTTCAGACAGCCTTCTTAATCAATACAAATGGCTGATAAATGACTGCTCTCTGAACTCTTTCATACCTCAAACAGAATACTGTAGGTAGAAAGCCAAGTAAATGATAGTTAAATATAGAAATATTGTACCATTAACTAAGTTTTATGAAACATTTTTCTCTTATCCAATTTTTATTAATCAAATTACCGCCAGTCAACCATTATAATTTACACTGTATTGTATAGAAAATATCATTCATTTTCTCATTTATATACTTCAATATGGCACTAGAAACCAGCAGAATAATATCAGTTGAGATTGATAATAACAGTTAAACAGAGCTGTATTAATAAGATAGTTGTCGCCATTTCAACCATTAAAATATCTTTAACTACAATCTTATAAACAATATTGATTCACTTCTACCTTAATATTCTCACAGTTTCACAGTTTCAACACAGTTTTGTATAAAAAAAATTCTGTATAAAAATTCCATGATGAAACAATACATATCAATAAATCACTAAGATTGTATTCCTCAAACAATAATCAAACTAATAATAGTTTTTATTACAGGTTCAATGTTATTAATTCACAATTTCTACACAAATCAACACTTTAAATTATCTAGATGGTGAAAATCACATTACCATTTGACAAATAAAGCAGAGATTCCATATGGTTGGTTTTTAACGTATGACGGAGACCCTTTGATGGAGACCATTAAATGACGGATTCCACTACCGTTTAAGGAATCATACCCTCTAATACCAACCATTTTGACGGATGCCGCATGGAATCTAAGCTTAAAACATTTTATTCTTTTGAATTCACTCCAATACACAATTACTATTTTAATATGATTTAGAAATAAAACAATAACCTGTAATATTACTATATTCTGTAGTTGGTATTATAGAAATACATTCCACTGGCTGCGGTAACCCTCTGTTTAATCTATATTTTCTCATTTTACTGAACAATAGACAACAATTAATCGAAATTTCCTTCAAGTTGCACAGAAAATATTTGAGGAAAACTCAACAAATATCTGAGATAAATTTACTTCTACTTCTTTCCTTAATTTTAATATATTTGACTAAAACCCAAGATCATGTGTTACTTAACATTACTGTTTCCTTGTTCCAGCATTCTTTTATCTACTCAATATTTTTATCATAGGTTACTATATAAACAAGCACAAATGATCATAACCATAAAACAAATCTCAAAATTCATATAAGCAATACATTGGTGGTAGCTTATGAACTTTTCAAAAGAGGAAGTATATCATAAATGAGTATTTCTCAATGAAAAGTGGTATCAGGTGTCTAAGAGATTATAATAATCTATTATATAACCTATATATGTACCATATCATAATAACCTACATGTACCATATAATAACCTACATGTACCATATCATAATAACCTACATGTACCATATCATAATAACCTACATGTACCATATCATAATAACCTACATGTATCATATCATAATAACCTACATGTACCATATCATAATAACCTACATGTATCATATCATAATAACCTACATGTACCATATCATAATAACCTACATGTATCATATCATAATAACCTACATGTACCATATCATAACCTACATGTACCATATCATAATAACCCACATGTATCATATCATAATAACCTACATGTACCATATCATAATAACCTATACATGTACCATATCATAATAACCTACATGTATCATATCATAATAACCTACATGTACCATATCATAATAACCTATACATGTACCATATCATAATAACCTACATGTATCATATCATAATAACCTACATGTATCATATCATAATAACCTACATGTACCATATCATAATAACCTATACATGTACCATATCATAATAACCTATATGTATCATATCATAATAACCTACATGTACCATATCATAACCTACATGTACCATATCATAATAACCTACACATGTACCATATCATAATAACCTACATGTATCATATCATAATAACCTACATGTACCATATCATAATAACCTACATGTACCATATCATAATAACCTACATGTATCATATCATAATAACCTACATGTACCATATCATAATAACCTACATGTACCATATCATAATAACCTACATGTACCATATCATAATAACCTACATGTATCATATCATAATAACCTACATGTATCATATCATAATAACCTACATGTATCATATCATAATAACCTACATGTACCATATCCTAATAACCTACATGTACCATATCATAATAACCTACATGTACATCTTTGTCTTAACGTTCTTTGCTTTCACAGTATATTGTTGATTTCAACCTTGATTTCATAACACATATTGTACATATATTGTACATATTAAATTACATACTAAATCTTATAAAAAAAATCAGACAAAAAATATAGACTCTATCGTGTTCAGAAGACATTTTTATCATGTTTTTAGTGTATCAAGGGTTGAAACTTTGTTACACAGGACATATAAAACAAACTTTTACCCTTCAACACAAATGAAAATCTTGAAAGTACCTGGACAAAGCCTGAACAAGGTTTTAAGATTATAGATATGACACCATGAAATGTTTTGTTTGCTTGCTTGGTTGTATAGATAAAATTCTTACAATGATGTTAACAGACAAAAATCTTATTTCAATTTGACTATTTCATGTTTATTCAACATCTTGACCCTATTTTTAGTCACTAACCTATTGAGAGTAAAATTAGGACATTAATAGAAAAGGAAATAAATTTGAAAGTTACACAGATTACACAATACTAATAATGATACATAATATTATAATAACAGTTTCATTTCAATATCTCAATATTCAACTATATTCATAATCCAAACACAATATATCAACCCTCCTACACTTAATTCATGAATAATAAGACATAACATTAAATTGCTCAATTATTCTCATAGTACATAACAGAATGAGTAAGGAAATACCTTTTTTATTCCACGAATCTTTTAAAAGTTTTAATGTATCCATGGGTGTTGTTTTAGCCATTGAATTGATTACAAATTAATCCTGTATATTATTACAGTCCAGTATAAAGTTCACTTAAAGGAAGAATATAGTTATAATGATAGAGTTATAAACTAAATATTCACAATGGTTACTAATATAACTACACTCAACCAGGAAATAAATACAATATTATTTTTTATATAAATATTCTAAGTATAATCTCTATATATTACCTACCAAGCTATCCTTTGTACTAGTAGTTTTTATAAAACCATGTGAGAATGTAACTCTGTACATTGTTCATATTAAATAGTATATTTACAATCTTCTTAAATAGATGTATATCATATACATAATATATTATACTAACTTAATATGTCAATCTAAATATGGCTGACAATTACAATCAAATTCAAATACTGATCTGGACATTTTGATACGCTAAAACCGATTGATTTTATTTAGGGTGAACGGTTCTAATTGGACGGCTCAACTGACTTTACCATCAATGAAATATCAATTAACCTCAGACTATACATCTTTAAATTAATATCAATTAACCTCGGACTATACATCTTTAAATTAATATCAATTAACCTCGGACTATACATCTTTAAATTAAAATTTTTGAGATGTGCTCTTGGTGACACAAGCTGTGATAATGTGCTCTGATGTTTTTTGAAGTTTTAAAGGATATAACATGTTGAAATTGGCTAAATTTTGAACCAAGCATCTATTATGGTTTTAAGAACACATTAGAGGTATTTTTAGTGAAAATAATAGTTCTAAACATATAATATTTATAAAAATATACTTTATATGACTGTTGATGAATGACAAAAACTCACTATCAATAAAATGTTGATGAGCTGTTGAGGACTGAGTGACTAGTTGAGAGTACAGGTTAATGAGTACTACATTTAGTTCTTAAATGTGATTAGCTAGGTTTAATACAGTGGATTGTCAATACATTTTACAATATTCTATTATAAATACATTACAAGTGGCTGTGGAAAATCTTGACATATTTTAAAGCTTTTGTAAAATTCATCATGCCTAAGGACAAACCATCTAAACGTCTAAGAGAAAAATCAACTGAAACTGAAGATGATCTACAAATGGATGCTATCAAATTGGGTGAAATTATGGCAAACCAAGAATATTTAAAGGAAAAGATGGCAGACGTGATAACAAAAGCAGACATTAAAGATATCATCAGTGAGATAAGTAAAACACTACTTAGTCAAGTTCAAACAATCATACAATCTGAATTGTCAAGTATCAAATCAGAATTACAATCTCAAATTAATAAATTGGCTGAAGAAAATAGTAATATTGTCGAAGAAAATGGTAGATTAAAAAATGATGTGTCTATTCTATCAAGTGAATTAAATGCATGCAAAACAATGTCAACAGAAGCAATGCGTATTGGCAACAGAAACGAACAATATTCGAGAAAAACTAGTGTTAAGGTTTTTGGTATTGTACCGGAAGATGATGAGAACTTAATTAAAACTTTTAGTGACATTGTGTGGAAAGTTTCTGATGAATCTGTACGACTATCCGAAAATGACATTATTGCAATACATAGGATTCCCATCAGAGACAAATCTAAACCAAAACCGGTAATTGTTAAACTGAAAAACAGTGATCTCAAAAACAAAATTATGCGGTGTAGAGGATCATTCTTTAAGAATAAATATCCCATATATGATGACATCACAAAGCTTAATATGGAACTGCTCAAAAGACTTAAACGGGTGGAATGTGTTAGTTCAGCTTGGTATTATAACTGTAATGTTTTTGCTAAGTCTGAAGGCAGAACCAAAATTAAATTTGATATTTTTGATGACTCTAACTTTGAAGAGAGGCTTTTAAGTGCCCCAGTAGAAACTCTTAATAGAACCTTAAGCACTCTCCCAAAAACTTTCCTTTAGATTGCACGACTCTAAATTATGATTGTGTCATTTACATGAGAAAAATATCCAACATATTATTAGTCGAGTAGCGTATTGTTATGAATATTGGAGGTTTTGAGCATTATAATGTAATATTATCCATGTAGGTGATCTGTCTTAATCTCGTCCCTAAATTATCAATGTTTTTTTGTATCTAAGTTACAGTTAAATGTAATATTTTATATGTTTCTAGTGAAGAAGAGATAATTATAAGAATGTTGTGAAAAATTCTGAAACACAATGCAACTCAATACAATTTAAAATTGTGAGCATAATCTGAAAATTTTCTTTTATGTAATATCAATATAAGTGAAGAACACTATGTAATATTGTGTTAACAACATTTTCCTTGTAACTATATGACACTACTATACATGTTAAATGATTAATTAATGTAATAACATCATCACATTTTAACCATATTTCATTACAATATGGAGTTTATTGCACATATAACTGAAACTGTACATAATATATATAATATATTTTTTTTATTATTTAATTATTGTTATGTTGAAACTTTTTTTCGAAAATTGACGAACAAAATACAAAATAAGTATATTACAAAAACAAAACAATTGATTGAAGATATTAACAGAAATATAACAAATATGCAGGTAAATCTATATCTAAAGTTATGTCCACACTAAACCTTTTATCAGTTAATGTAAGAGGTTTGAGAAATGATCGTAAACGACAAAACATTTTTCGCTGGTTAGGTGAAAGAAAAGCCAACGTATTTTTGCTCCAAGAAACACATAGTTCAAATTCAGATGAAAATCAATGGTCAAAAGAATGGGGTGGTAACATATTTTTGTCTCACGGTAAAACCAACTCTGCGGGAACTGGAATTTTTATTAGAAATACTATTGATATAGACCCAATTTATATAAAAAACGACGAATATGGTTATTTTAATATCATCATTTTTACAGCCTCAAATACCAAAATAATGCTGATTAATATATATAGCCCTGTTAAGGATGATGACCAAGAAATTTATTATTCTAAAATTCTAAAAGTTTTAAGCGAAATTTATCTCAAATTTGAAAGCCCTTTAATAATCATAGGTGGTGATTTTAATAATACTTTAGATCACACAATAGATAAAATAGGTGGAAGTTTAAAAGTGAAAGAAAAAGGTAAAAAATGTATTAAAAACTTATTGAATAGTTTTGAACTTCTTGATATTCATCGCACCCTAAACCCAAACAAAAAAGTATTCACTTGGAGACAAAACAAGCCATATGTGAGATGTAGGTTAGATTTTTGGTTAATTAGTTCCTCTCTACAAGACTTTGTAAAAATTTCGGAAATTTTACCAAATCCCTTTGCCGATCATTCCGCAATATATCTTAGTATAGCTATTGGTAAAGAAAAACCAGGTCCTGGTCTTTGGATTTATAATTCAACGTTGAATTATGATAAACAATACAAACAACTAATAATATCTAATTTACAATTTTGGAAAGAAGAATTTTATGATAAGAATAATCAAAATGAACTTTGGGACTATATAAAATTTAAAATCAGAGAATGCACGATACAATATTGTAAAAATAAAAATAAAATAAAACGAAAACTTAAAGAGTCATTATTAAATAGATTAAACATTATTGAAAATGAATTAAATCAATTAACCGACATAGACAACGATAAATGCAATGAATTTAGTTATGTTAAAAGTAAATTGGACGATATTTATAATGAAGAAACACAAGGGGCAATATTAAGATCCAAAACCAACTGGTATTTTGAAGGTGAAAAAAATTCAAAACTTTTTTTAAATCTTGAAAAACAAGCAAAATCGTTAACAACAATAAGGAAATTATGCAAAAACGATGGCACAATTATAACAAATCCAACTGAAATCAAGAATGAAATATTTGATTTTTATAGCAATCTTTTTGTTTCAAAAGTTGATCTGTGTTCAAAGTTAGTTGAAAAGATACGTCAAAAAAGTTATGAATTTGAAAAGCTAAATGAGTACGAAATGGAAATGTTGGATTATAAAATAGATTTTAGTGAAATTGATCAAGCTTTAAAAACTTTTAAAATAAATAAATCTCCTGGAAATGATGGCTTAACCATAGAATTTTACAGAAATTTTTGGCCTCAAATATATCCATTTATTCTAAATTCCATCAATTACAGTTTTGAAAATCAATCATTATCTACTAGTCAAAGACAATCAGTTATAAAATTGATACCTAAGGGAGATAAAGACAGGACTAAATTAAATAACTGGAGACCTATAACACTTATAAATGTGGATGTCAAAATTATCAGCAAAGTTCTATCTAACCGTTTAAAACCATTTCTTGACACATTAATTCATCCTAATCAAACAGCTTTCATTCAGAATCGACATATGCAAGAAAATCTGAGAATAATAAATGATACTTTTGAGTTGGCAAAGCAAAAGAAAATTGTTGGATTTCTTTTAGCGATCGATTTTTTTAAAGCATACGATAGTATCTTGCATTCCTTTCTTTTTAAAATTCTCCCTTGGTATGGTTTTGGTAAAAATTACATAAGATGGATAAAAACTTTGTATAAAAATATAGAATGTTGTGTCATTAATAGCGGTTTTACTACTCATTTTTTCCCAGTTTTATCAGGTGTAAGACAAGGGGATCCAATGTCGTCTAGTCTTTTTAACCTTGTTATTGAAATTTTATTAAAATGTATAAGAAGTGATATAAATATAAATGGAATTCTTTATGGTAATAAAACTATTAAAGTGATAGCATTTGCTGACGATATTACAGTTTTTATCAAAGATTTTAGTTCAGCAAGACATCTTTTTGAAGTATTGAAATTATTCGGTCAAGTATCTGGGTTAGAAATTAATGTTAATAAATCAGAGGTTTTTGAATTAAATAGTCAAGAATTAAATTTGAAAGGTCAACTAAAAGAAATAGGCATATCAATATGTGAATCCGTTATAAAAATTCTTGGCATCCATTTTTGTTTTGATAATATTATTTCGAATAATTTAAATTTTTACAGTAAACTTGAAGAAATAGAAAATAGCTTAAAAAATTGGGGTAAATATAATCTTACGATAATTGGAAAAATTCAAATTATTAAGACTTTTTGTGTACCGAAATTATTATTTCCATCTTATATCCTACCCTGTCCTGAAAATTTCATAAATCATGTAAATGATATTTTTTATAAGTACATATGGAATGGAAAAGATAAAATTAAACGTGATAATTTGATACAAGATTTTAAAAAAGGTGGTTTACGAATGATTAATTTTGAAGTTATGCTTACTTGTCAAAGTATTTTTTGGATTAAGAAGATAGTTAAGTCTTTAAACAAAACCTGGCTCATTCCTTTTGATTATATAACACAACACTTTGGGGGGCAAATTCTACCAGCATGTAATTTTTCACTTTCACAACTACCAAAAAACCAATTTTACTCAAATTTATTTAAAAAATGGTATCAAATATATACTAAGCATATAGACCTTCTTGAGCAGCCAAAAGAACAGATAATCTGGAATAATAGAAATATTTTGATAAATAAGAAAACAGTTTTTAACGCAGAATTATCAAAAACCCTTATATATGTTAAAGATTTAAACACAGAAAAAAATATCTTGCCTAAAACAATTATTTTGTTAAACGGTCTTAGAAAAACATCAATGAAATTTACTCAAGGTCAAGAAAATGATACAAACATTACAATAAAACCAATAGATAGTATAAATAAAAACTTATTGAATCTTTATAATGTAGGAATTGAAAAAATCACAGCCAAAATAATTTATACGAAATATATTGAAATGTTATACGTAAAACCAAAATGTATTGAAAAATGGGAACAAGAATTGGACCAAGAAATTGATGATAAATTCTTTGAAAAAATATGTACTCGGATATACGAAGTATGTCAAAGTATAAAAATACGTAATTTTGAATTTAAATACCTGCATAAAATAGCTTACACAAATACTAAATTATTTAAAATGGGAATTAAAAATAGCACTATGTGCGACTTATGTTTTTCTAACTTAGAAACTGTACAACATCTTTTCATTTCGTGCACAGAATCTCAAATAATTTGGAACCATTTTAATAATATTCTGGAAAAGAACTCAATAAATATAGATTTAAAAACAATAACCAAACATCTAGGGTATTATGGAGAAGCCAAGATACCATTATCACTATGGCATTTCGTAAACCATTGCATTATTTTGACAAAATATTATATTTTTAAGACCAAATTTTCTGAAAAATCTTTAGATCTTAATGATTATCAACTTTATCTTCTAAAAAATGCAAATATTGAAAATCGATATTCAGAAAACAACTCCTTCTTTAAGGAAAAATGGAAATATCTATATAATGTAATCTAATGGTATTGTACCTTTTATTATCATGATATATTTTAACCTTTTACATTGACTGATATCCCATCCTTATAATCACCTGCATTTTGTTGTTTTTTTGTTTGAGTATGCTTATTTTATTCTTTAAAAAATGTTTCAAGTCAACAGTAAAATATAAACTTTATATTTAGCATTTATATATCTTGTACAAATGTATGTTATGTTTTTAATTTTCAATAAAAAAAATAAAAAAAAAAAAAAAAAAAAAAAAAAAAAAAAAAAAAAAAAAATTAAATTAATATCAATTAACCTCGGACTATACATCTTTAAATTAATATCAATTAACCTCGGACTATACATCTTTAAATTAATATCAATTAACCTCGGACTATACATCTTTAAATTAATATCAATTAACCTCGGACTATACATCTTTAAATTAATATCAACTAACCTCGGACTATACATCTTTAAATTAATATCAATTAACCTCGGACTATACATCTTTAAATTAATATCAACTAACCTCGGACTATACATCTTTAAATTAATATCAATTAACCTCGGACTATACATCTTTAAATTAATATAATTGACAATTCTAAGACTGGTCCTTTCATGTTTCAAAAGACATTGTTGTATAAGAACCTGTAATTAACAGCTAATACAGATCAATAGTGTCGAATCTTTTCATCGTTTCTACATGAGAGAAAGTTATTAACAATATTTTGACCCGAGCTAAATAATCTTAGCAATACAAAAATAGAGATATTCTGTGGAAAGTTGAGAAATGATGGTCATCAAGTTAATTAAATGTCACTTTCTGTCAAGAGTTGATCTGATATCAGAAATGAAGTCAGAAGATAATCTAAAAAACAGATAAGGCCAGAATAAAGGGCAAGTATCAATATCTATATTTGATATATTTTTTATTATTAATATCAGTTCATATTATATTGTAATATCTACTGTGATACTTTATTCCTCCCTTCTATACATCTTGATAACAAATTGATGTTGGTTCCCATATTAACTGATATCCATCACTTCTGTTGAGATATGGTGAGAAATATCTACCAGGTATAACTGTACTATAGATCTGATAATATTAGCAATTTGTTCAGGATATTTCAGAATTGGTAAGTTTAATTGATGGTTTCATTCAACCATATTGATAAATTATATGTATCTATTATCTGTTTCTGTATCAGAATTCAAAGTTTAACTGTATAGAAGAAGTGTTATTTATTGTTTGATTATGTTGATTAAACTTTATAATTTGTCTGGTTATGTGTTACTGATACAATCTTACATTTTAACACTACACTTATTTTATATAGAGCTACATTTATACTTCTGATGCCATCAACACCAGCAAGCACTCGCTGTATATTATTTAACAGTGTATTATGTTCCAGAGTGATCTTCTAGGAATGCAATATTCAACCAATCTCAAATAGCTATTAAACATCACAGACAGGGGGTTTGTTCAATTCGACAGCCAAGGAAGCATGAATGGGAGGTTGATCATTTAGATTCAAATATTTAAGCGTATTTACCCTACGACTTGGTCAGATGTTTATACCTAAACAGAAAATGTCTGTCTGGCAGTGGGAAGAGAAAGAAAGAATGATGTGTCAAGACATGTTCTATGAATACAAATTAAGAGACACCAACACCACTGATCAACAATGGTCCACATGTGGAATCTGACACTAAATCAAGGGCAATAACTCCAAAACCATGTATCCAATTTTCAACTTGACTGAAATCTTATCAGTACATCAATTCAATTGATTCAATTGATACATGCATAACAAGTTTCATTAAGATTGGATAAAAATTGCAGCCTCTTTTTTATAAGACGTGTGGATAGACTGGGACAACAGCTTACATTTTAATGTGGGTGAATAAAACTGATTCTTTTTTTTATTTTGAATATAAGAAAAATTTCGAGTAATTCAAATTCTATAAGTCTGTCTATACAAATGATGGTTTTGAATTACTCTCTTAAATATTTTATCTTAAAAAATAAATTTAAATTATGAAATTTGAGAAGAAAAAGAGGAAGCTACAGACAATATTTTGAATTAAGTGTTTGAAATTACATCACTTTTTTTTTTATTATCAAAAATTTAGTATTTTTTAACTTTTAAATATTTTCTTGAAGTCCTTAGCTGAATATCACTAATATTGTATTATGTAAGCATCTAATATACACTGTCCAAAACTTAAATTAACTGCCTGAACATAATTTGATATAGTAGTTAAACAACTAATTTCCACATTATGTAATAGATAATAAGATACCTATTAGAGATAACTATGATATCTTTGTTATGTGTATTGATAAAGTATAATGTGTTAACTGATATATATATATTGATAATATTATAGATATGATATCTGTATTGTATAGCCCTGGGATATAGTGATGACCATCAAATATTACTTCTACACTGTTATCAACAACACAACATCTTAATACAGGGGATAGTTGAAAACCTACCAACCTACCTCTCTAATAATTATCAGACATTAGCAACCTTTACACTGCCCTAAAAATTTGCCCTGCCCTCCAGCCAGACGAGGTGAATTAAATGCAGATATTCAAATGATATTCAATTTTAAGTTTTGTTAAATTTGTCTTGATCTAAGGGCAAGCGATTCAGACGAAGTTCCAATTTTGTTTTTTTTGTGAACACTGTGATGAAATTAAGTGTTTAGCCTAGTCTGTAGTTCCAACAAATGAACTATCAGGGTCAAGGTCATAGTGTAATTCCCTGATTAAATGGACTAAGTCCAGCGGAACAAAAGACTGAAAGCTCTTCACCCCAAACGCTCTGATGATATTAATAAACCGAGTTGTTGAATTAGTTCGTTAGGAATTAAATAGGGTAACCCCAGAAGAGTTCTTTCTGCTAGTAATTGGGAAGCTTAGAGTTCTATAAAAAGTTGGCTTAAAACTTTCTGACCAAGCCTTACATTTTAGACAATTTTGTACTGATACAAAACTTCACCACAATCATTAAAACAATAAACTATTTTTTAAATATGTTGACATGTTAGTAATTTAAAACAGTGTTTCTTTATTTGCTATATAATTAGTTAATAACCTCAGACTGATGAAAAAGAAGTGATTTACCTCTAGAAAACAACATTGATCAGTTATTTTGTTGTTTTTGATAATAATCATGATACAGCATTAGTTCGTAAGATAAATCAAGTTTAATCTAAAAATAGCATTTTAGCACTGCTTTGTTTTGTAAAAAATCTCATTGAATATACATGGAAGAGAATAAAACTATATATAACTCAGTTTGTCTATTTAAATTGACAGTTAAACTTACTGATTTATATCTACTTTTGATTTAAAATCAGTTGAATGTGTTATCAAAGTCTGAACAAACAACTACTTCTAAGATTATTACATGATAAAAAAGTATATTTTAAACCTTACTTCATACTAAAATATGTAAATTTGACTGTTAATTCAAGTTAACAAGAGAGTAGAACTTACTGTCTGAACTTTCTTTACTGTCATTAAAATAACGAATTTGTATCTGTAATTTACCAGAGGGTCGTAAATCCAACTGTAACAGAAAGTCATAAACAATCATCACTAAAACAATATACATTAATGGTACGATGGTATCACATACCGGATCATCTGAGGTGGCTATATAACCAAACCTCAACTCCAGTATCAGCACTGCACTGATGAGGCCCATAAGGCCGAAACAGTACTGTTTGCAGTTACATCAATTTACTATACAGAATGTCACAAAGAAATCATTTTTAAAAATGTATGCAATAAGGAAAATCTCATAAAAATCTGCCAAAAAAAAAAATTCATATATTCGATTCTTAGATAATCTTCCACAGATTGTAACACAATAGGATTGGACAGAATAATATATGTGATCTGGAGGTATATAAATAATAACAGACCTACATAAATAAACTGAAAAAGATTGTTGAGAGTTTAATTTTATTGAGCAAACCATTTTTATTGATAAATAAATCAGATTAATTAGAAGTTCTCAGAAACATGCCTACAAACCTATACATTTCAGAATGTAGAATAACAATAAATAATCATTATAAATTCCAAAAAATAGAGAGATACTGTCTTGTTAATCTCAGTCAACAACACTTTGTAACTGAAGTGTCATTCACATGGACAAGTAAATTTACTAACTAACTAAATATACTCAGAAATAAGAAAAAATGTCCATGTAAACAAGATTTTAGCATTGAAAACTGATTTGAAGAAAAGAACTTACCCATACTGGTGTTACATTACCATCAATACATTTCTCAGCTAATAATTTAGCACCAATACTGATATCAGCTAGAAATTTTGTTGGTTTCTCCATGACCACAATATTAATAACTCTACCCTCATAAATATGAGCATCAAAACATGAATTCCAGTTAGGATATAAAGTCCTTTTCTTCTGTATTAATTGTGGTCCACGGCCTACAAAAAATAACATACAATTCCTAAGTTGCATTAATTCTTCAAGTATTTAGAAACAATCAAACCTTTATAGTTTAGACACATGTAGTTGAAGATTTTTTTTCCATAACCGTTTTCTGAAGATTAAGATAATTTGTAAATAGAACTAACAAATCATTATAGTTATCATGTAAATAGAACCTCAAATCATTATAATCATCATGTAAATAGAACCAGCAAATCATTATAGTCATCATGTAAATAGAACTAGCAAATCATTATAGTCATTATGTAAATAAATAGAGCCAGTAAATCATTATAGTCATCGTGTAAATAGAACCAGCAAATCCTTATAGTCATTATGTAAATAGAACCAGCAAATCCTTATAGTCATTATGTAAAAAGAACCAGTAAATCATTATAGTGATTATGTAAATAGAACCAGTAAATCATTATAGTGATTATGTAAATAGAACCAGTAAATCATTATAGTCATCATGTAAAAAGAACCAGCAAATCATTTTGTAGTCATTAATTGAATAGGACCAGTATATCAATAAATCTAGTGTAAACAGAACCAATAAATAGCACAAACCAGTGCTTGTCAGGCAAAGTAATATACACATACTGGTGGCTGTCAGAATTGATAATATCTTAATTAACGATAATACAAATTTCATTATATCAACATTTACCAAAGTCCAAATATCACACAAAGTTTCATCTATTGCGCTCACAATCAAATTTTAACATGTTTTTACTAAGACAAGGGCAATAACTAAAAAAAACATTCATCAAAAATGAGTCAAGTTAGAACTTGCCCAAAATCTTATTAATTCCAATTATCACACCAAGTTTCATCAAAATCGGTTGAAAACTGTAACATAATTATATTGTGCTTCACAAACAAATCTTGAAGCGTTTTAACAAAGTCAAGGGCAATAACTCAAAAACTGTTCATCGAAAGTACATCAAATTCAAACTTGATCGAGATCTTATCAATCTTAAGAATCACAGGAAGTTTCATCAAAATCAGATGAAAAATGTAGTCTCTATAGTGCTCACAAGAAATGTTGACGGACGGACCGTGTGGTGTATAAAAAAGCAGTGGTAAATAATATGATTTAGAAATAAACCTACCTGGAATATCTACTGTTTCTTTAACATTGATAGCTATGTATGGATCAAATGGTTCTTGACAATTTTGCATGGTGGATCCCCGCTCCACCTGTAACAGCTTCACTCTAATAAATCCACAGCCTGACGGCATTTTGGATGCTAAATTCTTTACTTTTGATTATTTTAATTAATTACAAGATACCTGAAAGATAAAAAAAAACATTTTCTATGATTGATTGATAATACACAAGGTCGTACTTACATGTGATACATGCTGTGATTACATAAAAAAATTATCTTCATCATTCTGATGACAAATTCAGAAAACATTATCATATCATTTCATATCATATCCAGGTGGAAATATCTTTTTATCCATTCCAAACTTATTAAATGACATTTCACAAGCATGCAATGAAAAGATATAAAGTGTTTTGTGGTTGTTTATGTTTTTGAGTATAATAAAAGATATTAAGAAATATCATCTGATACAATTCCTGTTCTCATCAATATTTTATCCTGATAAACACAATTTACTAAATTTACTTTATTTATAACCATTCAAAAACATTCAAAACATGCAGAACTTTCAAGTAAAGAATGGAAAGTCGTACATGTAAATTTAAAGCAGAACACCAGACAAATACAGAAAATTGTGATAAAACCAACAAAATATTTAAAGTTAAACAAGCTCCTGTGCTTATAATATACATTGCTCTAATTAGAGACAACCTTCTATTTAAGATAATTCCTTTCAGTGGTCTCTTATTACTGTTCCTACTATATACAAATTATAATTCTAAATTTACCTTGAATATACCATTCTGAAATTCATTAATAAATATTATCCTGACAATTTATTGACTTCTTATATCTAAATCCACTATAGCTATAACTATGATGAACACTGTACATCTATTGTATCTTGATCATATCTAATCTTGTTTACAAGTTATCCACACCAGAATTTACACTATATGTACCTACACTGCTCATACCTTTCCAATATAAACATTACAGTACACTAACTTTCTCACATTGGTTGCCTAGTAACTAAATAAATTCTAGTCCTCTACATTTTGACTCAAGTTACCAATTCATCAGTCAAGGTGTATAATTTACCTTCATTTCCTATAAAGTATGACTTGTCAATGTTTACAACTCACAGATTAATATTTATGATAAATAGAATGAAACTGCATCACATCCATTTTACACTTATAATAGACAGATCATACTCCTAGACAGATCATACTCCTAGACAGATCATACTCCTAGACAAATCATACTCCTTGACAGATCATACTCCTAGACAGATCCTACTCGATCATACTCCTAGACAAATCATACTCCTAGACCGATCATACTCCTAAACAAATCATACTCTTAGACAAATCATACTCCTAGACAGATCCTACTCCTAGATGGATCATCTTAGACAGATCATAATCCTAGACAAATCATACTCCCAGATGGATAATACTCCCAGATGGATCATACTCCTAGACAAATCATACTCCTAGATGGATCATACTCCTAGACAAATCATACTCGTAGACAAATCATACTCCTAGACAGATGATACTCCTAGACAGATCATAATCCTAGACAGATGATACTCCTAGATGGATCATCTTAGACAAATCATACTCCTAGATGGATCATCTTAGACAAATCATACTCCTAGATGGATCATCTTAGACAAATGTTTTCGATGCCTTCTGCAGGCTTTTCAGGGGACATTGTCATTTTCTTGTGCATTCCGGAACCAGTTGAAAACTCAGGTCCTAGACAGATCATAACAGGTAATAAAGGGATTACCAGATAATTAGATTGATACTTATGTTCTTCTATTACCCTACACTGTTTGATGGCTTGGTATCTTATCATTGAGTTGTCATCAAATCTCGTATTTTGACCAGCATGGAAAAACACGGTAGTGGGTAGCCTATACTTGATGTCCGATTGACCCTTGACCCAGGCGGACATTTGAACAGGTCACATGGTCATGTCCGGAATATAGAGCCAAATCAACAGCCCTGTCCTAGACAGATCATAATCTTAGACAAATTTCTGGTAACTATTTATGGCTAGCTTGATTTGGAAACTGCAGAGGTCAATTATGAATGTGCATTTTGACAAAAACAGAAATTGGTTTACATGGTGAGCACAGGAAGACATGACATATCCAGCTTATTTTCAAGTAGTAACATTCAGTGTCTTAACTGTTCAAGACAGGTTTTCAGACTTCAGACACCTTTTAAAGAGGTGCAAGTCAGGTCTAGGACCTGAGTTTTCAACTGGTTTTCTCAAATGCCCCCGGATTGCACAAGAAAATGACAATGTCCCCTGAAAAGCCTGCAGAAGGCATCGAAAACATACAATTTTCAAGTGCAAGTTAAGGCAACTTAAGTTCTACCAGAACAAGTTAAACATTAATCAAAACATTAATCATTTAAAGTTAAATGCTCATATCTGTTCCTGTATCTTCAGTGTTATTTTTGTATATACATGTACCTGTCTTTTAGCTTTTGGCTTACTAGTGTTTGTCAATTCTTCATGCCTATGATCTTGAATTAATATTATCCATTGTCATTAGCGTTATGCGTAGCCCACTAGCTTGCTAGTTTGAGCACTCTGGCATGGTACGATGGTATCACATATGGGATCATCTGAGGTGGCTATATAGCCATACCTCAACTCCAGTATCAGCACTGCACTGATGAGGCCCAGAAGTTCGAAACAGTACTGTTAGCAGTTTATTATTAATTATTCATGTTAAAGAAAACCTGACTCATCTAAATGCACTTGCAGGAACACAGATATTCGATCAATAATTGCAAATTGATACTATCAGTGTCCCCAATCAGAAATCATTTTACAGCCCCTCTACCAGCTAGCTCTATTAATAATACAATCAACTTCAATGACTTATCATTGTATCAAATAAGAACAAGATAAGATGAAGTTTACTACAGACCTTTACTAATCTAGGGTGATACATGAAACAACAGATACCTGACAGAAATCAACAAGTATTTCATCAACCTGATAGTAATCAGATGTTATTTTCTATGATTAGTAGTAGTATATCATGGTACCAGTTATATGTTATATGTATGTTTATATTTAGTATAAATTATTAAACATAGATACCTCACAGCTGGTAAATGTAAGATTTGGGTGTATTTTTAAAACAAAATCAAGATGTCATTTCTATCTTTACAGTCTAACATCTTGGGATAGAGAAAGTCTACACTCTGACTAACTGTAGAGTAACAGATATGGCTGGGTATCGATTACCAAATTGAGATCGATTATCAAAGGCAAGTTACCGATCAATAATCGATTAATAATAGAAATATTTTAATTGGGAAATATTTTAATCTTCATATCTTCATATACGTTTTTGAATGTTTGTTATTTATCAATATCTGGTATTGAAGACAAATGAAACTGAAGTAATGTCAAGAATTTTGTATGCTCAACATGATAAAATTGGTTGGGACTTCTCTGATAAGCTTGTAGCAGATAATATTAAAAGAAAATTTAACTATGAATTTTAATTGATTATGAAATTTAATAATCGATAATTGAAATAAATAATTTGTAGCGTTGATAATCGATTATTTCAATTATTAGACCCAGCCCTAGTGACAGATTATCATCAAAAACTATTTTCAAACTTTAAATAAAGGTCTGCTAAATAAGGACTTAAAACAAACATGAAAACATTAGCTTATCTAGATAGCCATTACCTTTACAATAGATGACATATCAAGTTTGACTTTCACTCCTATATCCTGTTTGTATTAAATAAATTATACATAATCTAATCAGGTCATAAATATTCAATAATACATACATGTTTTAACTGAACATTATTATTACAATAACTATAACATAGATTGATAGGTTGTAAAAATAAACAGAACAAAACACTGCATATACATTGTATATCATTCCAAATTTGTGGTTGTTTAAAAAATGTACCCACCTTACACTACACTATAAAATATCTGGTTGTGATTTCAGCTATCTATCTTAATATAACATAACACTTTAAAAGGGATATGTTCACTATTAGTTCAATCCTTAAATTTGAATTTGTTAGCTTATGTTATCCGTAATAATGTTCCCATCTCTCCCGCGAAATTTAAGCCTTCAAATCCCTGTGTATCCATCATTATCGGCAAACGAAAGTAAAAAATACAACTCGTAGTTTAGTAAGACTATGCCTTAGATAGAAAACACATACCGGTATACAGAAAATGAAAGATAAATGTAAAGATACATAATTGTGTGGATATGAAAATGAAAGATAAAAGTTAATCGTGCGATTTTTGGGCAGTTCTAGTCCTTCTGGAAGACATTTACATAAATTCAAGGCCCAAATCAAACATTCCCCTTTAAGAACAAGATCTACTATAGGCTATATACAGGTACTATGTTTGTTCCTATTGATATACTAAGATATTTTCAATAACATGTTATGCCTACTGCACATCAAACAAAAAACACTCAACAAATTACATTTCATCAAACTTTAATCAATTTTTCATTATGTAAGGTGTTTGAGTTGTAATATTGTATAAATTCAACGTACATTGTACATTAATTGATCAACATATAAAAACATCTCTATGTTGTATTCTTATATAAACTAACAACATCTATCAAACATAATTCAGTCCAGAAAAACTGAAAATAAGCTCTATTAGTCTGTAACATTTCATTTTTCTTGGCAGAATATAAGTAATTTTATCTCTTAACTTCAATCATGTTTCAGCCAGATTTTATACATCCTGCAAAAGTTCAAAATAATTTATTTAATTCTAAAGAATATCTGAAAACTGCAACATTTCTTTCAAATGATAGTCTACTGCCAAAATATTGTGATATTGATAGCACGCCTGGCTTGACTTCTATCATGAAATTTGTAGTAACTTGAAAAAGGTGTATATGTAACAAACATGTGGTAATAGACAAGTTGAAAATTCACTTTGAACAAGATTTTAGTATTTATAACTTATAATAGGCCTACCTTAAACTTTAACAAATGATGAATAGAGGTCCAAATGATTATACATTAACTCTTTTAAGAATAAATAGATAGCTTGCCAGGCAAGGTAATATATGCCCATTTGCTGCTTTGATGTTAAACAAAAACATTTGACAGTTACAGGAAAAAAACTTCAGTAAAGTGTTTACGGTGGTTTTCAAGATCAAGGGCAATAATTCATAATAAATTTGTTTTTGATCTTTCCTGAATTGTGCCTTGTAGAGGGATTACGAGCAATGGTGGACGGACCGACGGAAAGACAGACATGGATTATGCCAATATATGTGCCACATTTTTAAGTTATGATGCCACACCAAAAATAAATTTTACAGATTTAAATATTTAAAATTTCAGTTAATATGACTTATTATTATAAAGTAAAATGTCTGACAGGGTAACAAATTACTGTTGAAGTTAAACATCTCATCTTAATAATCTGATCTTTATCATGAAAGATAAACTTAATAGAAACAAATCCTCAGCATGTGGAATATATCATAGTTAGTAATGATCTGATAGCTATATAATCTGTGTATATCAACATAGTAAACTGTATATCAGTAACAGCTATATCAATAACTGATATATCAGTGTAAAGTATTAGCTCTTCTGATTCTCAATAATACCAACTGATCATTTATCAAAATTAAACAAATAAAATGACATATTTACTATAATTATTCCTTGAATAAAGTCCACAAAATATTATTTTACCAAATATCAACTTCTTATAATAATATTCAGATTGACCATCCAATGTGTGTTTAACTAGGACACAATATACAAAGATAAGAGTAGAAATGATGACAGTATAAGTAATTTCTACAAACATTGCTTACAGTTGACTTACACTGGTATCACACTTCATATTTCCATTCTGGGTTTCATGAAATCAACTATTCTAAGATATTTTAAGCTGAATATTCTTAGATCTTTTTTCAACGAAAGTTTGATGTCTGAAATAGTCATTGTGACTTAAAGTAAAGTAAATCAGTATTATAGGATTTATCACTGTGAATAATGCTCAATTAAAGCCCAGTCTGAATTTGATTTCTGGTTTGTGCTGGATCTGTTTAAAGTAGTTTAGCATCTGGTAATTTATATTTACATGTATTAAAATAATATAAGACTTAATGTGGTGTTACCAAATAGAGATTGAACATTGAGGTCTATAAATACATTCAGCTTTAATATTTTGTTCTCTTAACAGCATCTCATTATTTGACATGTACATCATATCTATTTTTCAGTTTTTACATGTAAGATTTCTAAATGTTAACCTGACAAAACATTACAGTTAACCTGAAGATGTATGAAGTTTACCTGAGATTGGAGGAGAATCTAGTAACTATTAGAACATATTATATTTATTATATTGTGACCGGTAGTTAATATGTGAAATATTTAGTTATTACAGCATTATTATCATAATACTTTATCATGTGATAAACATCAATAGCCTATTAATTAAAGTGGTTTAAAGGGATGAAACATCAAAAAATAAAACAGGTATTACAACAAATAATCAAGAAATCCAAAGTAACAGAAAAAATGTTAGTAAAAGAATACAGGAATTTTAAATTAAAAAAAGACATAATGAGTGAATGAGTGAGTGAATGAATGAATGAAGTTTAGGGGCTAATGAAAACAGGCAAACGCCATGCAGTGTGTAATAAAAGAAATTTTGCCAGGATAGCTGCATTAGCCTACTCTTATTTTCAATTTCCAACTGTCAAGGGATTTTAAACGTGCACAGTCTGTAGCACACAAGGCCTAGCTTTATTGTCTCTTCCGAACGACTATATTCTTTTTCCATATCAGCTTCTCCGACCTGCATCATTGACAGGGGGAATCCGGGTTGAAAAATCCTAAGGTATCATAGCGACCCATGCCGGGATTGAACCCTGGACCTTCAGGTTAGCGAGCAAGCGTCTAACTCACTGAGCCACCGAACCCATACATTTCTATTGTGAGAAAATTCTACAGTAAAAAGTTCTCTCACAAATATTGTTCAAAGTATTATTAATGGCTTGATAATCAAGATAGAGAACAAATCATTCCTGGAGGTAAAATATACACAATCAAGTGTAATAAGAGGCTAAAAATAGACAACTTGAGAATGTACCATGAAAATATGTCTATATAGCAAGTTGAATCAGAGCATGAAGACAGTTGATCAGCTGACACCTTAATACCACCACATTGTGTTTCACTGAATGTAATAATATCTTATGTCTATCTAAAGTCCTTCACAAGTATGTTCACCAAATCGGCAAAATATTTCACACCAAATCACTGAAATCAGATCAGGCAAGTCAGAAGTCATTCAGGCACTTGTCTTAAGGCTAGGCTTCACATTTTAGATACATTTATATAAATAATCACTTACGACAAAAGATTGAAAATCAAATGAAATTAACTGACGAATGAAAATATACTGGCAATGGCGGCTCTAGGTATTTGGGCACACAGGGGCAATGTAAATTTCAGCGCCACTATTATGCCGACTCATGCTTACAGCGGTGGGGGGATTGGTTTGGAAGGGGGGTTTACCCTTGTAATTGAGATAGGCTTAAGTAAGCTCTAGTGAGTTTTAGGGTGGACTAAAACAAAAGCATGCAGTATTTTCGAACATATGTGGTAATGGCCATATCTGTTAATATATACATATACACGATTCCCGCTGAGCAGGAGTAACAGTTCGGATTGACCCCTCCAGTTACCCACTCATTCATTTCCTTGACAGTGGCCAGCGCCCGGGGGCAATTGCCCCCTCACCCCCTGACCCTGGAGTCGCCACTGTATACGGGTATGTGACATGTTGAAAGTTTGATGTATAAAGGCAAATTTCTCTAAGCATGCTTGAAATTCTATTTTTATTTTATTTTTGTTCATGGATACACTATTGTTTGTCATAAGCTTACTAATTACAGCTAGTTGATAGCTTGTTATGTAGCCCTCAAATCATATACTGTATATTAGAGTTTTCTTTGAATGAAGTGAGTCAAAAACAATTTTGCTAGAACTATATACTAGAAAGCGTCAAATAGGATAGAATGAATGGATAGTTGTATATCGTGCTGAAAACAGAAGGATCTCTGCTGTACCACCTCAAAAACAGAAAATATTGTCTATGGATACAATTCACAGAAAAACTTTTTTTACCAAACCCCACCCCATTTACCCCCACAAGTATTTCTTCCATGATTTTAGGTTTGAGGATGGATGCCACCTATCTTTTAGCCAAACACATTGAAATGATGTTAATTTTTTAATATAATAATCAATTCTACATATTGTTTAACAGCTTTTACAATTATTAAGTTAATTAATAGCAATTATCCAACATTGATTGTGTTTAGGGATAACTGGGAGTGAGTAAATAAAAATACATATCAGTTAAAGAATTTTGATGACTCTACAAATAATGTGGAATTTTCCATTAAAGTGCCAGAGGACAATATTTGAAAGAGAATTTCAATACAATGTCCACCCACTGATATATTTTATAACTTATTATAAATTATTGTGTCTCTACAGGTTTTACAAATGTTTTATCTTTTGTTCTCTTTGTTACAATAATATTAATATATCGTGTCAGCTAATATTACCAGACAATCATTATGAGGTTCAACCAGACAATCATTATGAGGTTCAACCAGACAATCATTATGAGGTTCAACCAGACAATCATAATGAGGTTCAACCAGACAATCATTATGGGGTTCAACCAGACAATCATTATGAGGTTCAACCAGACAATCATAATGAGGTTCAACCAGACAATCATTATGAGGTTCAACCAGACAATCATTATGAGGTTCAACCAGACAATCATAATGAGGTTCAACCAGACAATCATTATGGGGTTCAACCAGACAATCATTATGGGGTTCAACCAGACAATCATTATGAGGTTCAACCAGACAATCATAATGAGGTTCAACCAGACAATCATTATGGGGTTCAACCAGACAATCATTATGGGGTTCAACCAGACAATCATAATGAGGTTCAACCAGACAATCATTATGGGGTTCAACCAGACAATCATAATGAGGTTCAACCAGACAATCATTATGGGGTTCAACCAGACAATCATTATGAGGTTCAACCAGACAATCATTATGGGGTTCAACCAGACAATCATTATGGGGTTCAACCAGACAATCATTATGAGGTTCAACCAGACAATCATTATGGGGTTCAACCAGACAATCATTCTGGGGTTCAACCAGACAATCATTATGAGGTTCAACCAGACAATCATTATGGGGTTCAACCAGACAATCATTATGAGGTTCTTGTCGTGGTCTGAGATCACCTGACTTCTGTTCAGGCAAAATCACACCAACAAAATTGTCTACTGTAGCTGATGCAGCAAAAATAAAAAGATGCTAATTTTATCAATTTTTAACCACAAAAAAGATTATGATCTAATTCATTATAGGGACACATGCGCACCATCCATTTAAACAATCTTAATCTTTAAGTTAGATAAAAGAAAAGTTTCCCACTAAGTTAATCAGAAATATTGTTCACAGCTCGTTGTCAAAATTTGAGTCTTCTAATCCTTGTGTACCGATTCTATTTGAATTTTAGGGAGATTGTGCATCACAATATATGGAAATAGAGTGTAAGTGAAAGTTCTATATTGAGGTTAGTGCCAGCCATGTCACGATACGATACGTATCGCGATACAGAGGTCACGATACAATACTTATCGCGATATGTGATTATGTGTTATCTAAAGCTTTAAAACTTCTAATTTGGTCATTTAGTTGATAGTAGTGATCCATATCCATGTCTTAATAGAAATATTTCCCAACAATTTCAATCAAGTCAGTTAGAAAAAATGTGTGATTTCATACGCTGACTTGTAAAAAATCCCAACTTTTTATGAAATATGAGGTATCGTCAAGTATCGATACACGACCTCGCGATACGATAAGCGTATCGAGGCCTGCTGTATCGCAATACATTGATACAACGATATATCTTGCCAGCACTAATTGAGGTATATTTGAAGCTGTGCAATTTACATATTATATATATTCAAGATCCAAATCAACCTATGAAATGAAAATAAAAGAAATTTTGGAATTTGTTCTTTATATTTTATTCACTGAATTTTGTCAAGTGGTCAAATGACTTTGGTAGTTCAAACATCATTGACTTATTGTTTGAGAATACAAACTTTATAAAGAAGTCCACTAACATACGCCCACTTCAGGAAATTTGAATATTCCAAGTTGGTTGCACCATCATCGCATTTATCTGAGCTGATATTTAGATGAATCAAATCAAATGAAAGCTATAGCCTCTATCATGTACACAAGTAAAAACAATGTTTTTTTCACTAAGTCAAGGGCGATAACTCATAAACCGAAGACTAGAATCGCGCTAATGTTCAATTTCATCCGAGATATTATCAAGATGAATATACATAACAAGTTTCATTCAAATCGGATAAAAACTCTAGCTTCTATAGCATACTATACACAAGTTGTTGACGGACAGACATGGGTGAAGGCAATATATGTCCACATTTTCATTTGGGCATATAAAAATTAAAGTGTATAACTGGTGAACCAATTGCAAGATTATTATGAGGGTAAGTGTGAAAGGAAGGAAAGGAAAGAATATGTCCCTTACCATATTACAAGCTGAAACTAAAATTAACCAAGTGTCAAGTCTGTCTATAAGAGTAATATGTTTAAATCCCCTGATTCTGTTTTAATTGTTCAAGCATATATTTTACAATGAGAAATGGATTTTTGATTGGACCACCACTGATAATGAACCCATCAACAATAATTTCACTTTAGCACCTTCGAATGTGAGAAAAGTTGCAGGTTGGTCCGAAATACTGAGTCATTGCAAAAGTCACAGCTAGTTAGTTTCATTGTGGTCACAGCTAGTTAGTTTCATTGTGGTAACAAGCAATTGAAGCAAATGGCAGTTGTTGTAATTGTTGTGACTTTGGTTCTCAATAGAGTTGTGAAAGTCTGATGACTTTGAATAATCTAAGAAAAATCAATGCCAAGAGGTTTTGGCCAAGGACCAGCTGGGTGAAAGGAACATTATGAGAATCTAAGTTGTTTGATTTTCAAAACTATTTCTTGGTCACAAGTTTAGGATAGGATATAATATCACACAAAATAAGCTTGTTTTCAAGGGCACAGATTTAGGGGGTCTAGGTTCCCCCCATAATTTGATTTGAAGCTTTAATACGTCATAAATTTACCAGCAGCTAACTACAACTTGCACATTACAATAGTAAACTATTATATAAAACCTGATAGATAAATGAATGATAATATCTTGTGTTAAACTGGTAAGACTCAATATTATAATTGGTATGATATTTACAATAATAATATACCAGTTAGTCAAATACATACCATAACACATATTGAAATGTCAAATACAGCCTATAAATTAAACAATTATTCAAATGCCAGTATGTTAAACTTTACTATTTCTTTGATTAGAGTGATATAATTGAAATTACAAAAGCAGGGACTGAAGTGAAAATTCATTTTGAACTTCATTGAGACTATGCCTAATATTAGGGCCGCAACAATTCCTGAAGTGGCGATAAACAATACTCATTCAACGATTGGACTTATCGCAATTATTGGTGTAAAACGGGAAAAGAGAAGAAAAACTTTTAATCATTAACATTTGAACATATTTTTGACATAATTTTAGTTTGACTTTGATTTATAACGTTGTAGGAAATAGGCTAATAACTTATAGAATATTACAATGTTCAAATTTTTAGTCAATAACTTCCATTCAGTGATATACAGCTATTTCCAGATGGCATTAGAAACCACATTCTCGAATATAAGAAAAGGGTTTGGAACGGAACTGACAACAAAGTAATCCCTGCCGTCATTCTGTATTTTGTTGTTTTGAAGTTTATAAACTGATCCAAATGTTTGTTTTATACAATCGTAATGATAATGAGTTGAACATTCTAGTTTCCAGGAATTATTGTCGTAGAATTATTTAAACCAGCCCTCATGATTGCATTCTTAACAACTTTAAATTGATGTGCTTTTTTGTCATTTATAACAAAAATTAAAGATTTTTGGTCATGATTCTTGTAATCAGTCAATAAAGGGAGTTAATTAAATGGATCAGAATCTGGCCGCTGGACTGTGATTATTTTTTTCTAATACAATGTATCAATAAGAAGGAAGGTAATCGCGGATCATCGATTCAACGGTAAATCATTGTAGCCCTACCTTATATATACCGTATAATTCCGAATATATTGCGCACCCATGTATAATGCGCACCCCTTCCTTACCCCATCAAAATCGGGAAAATTTCATGTACCATGTATAATGTGCACCCCTTGTTGACAAAAAAATTTAAATTGGCATAACACAGACACCAAAATAGTGAGTGATAAAAAATCAAATTTCAAGTATCTACCTTACTTTGACTACAATGGATTTTTATTAAAAATACAGGCTTCATTTTTGCTCTTTATAATTTTATAAATCATTTCGAAATAAACGATAATTTTGTATTTTTTTCCCCGTGACATTGAGTCTAAGTTGACAAGGTCACGAGCGTATAAATCTCGTTAAATTGAATAGAAAACGGTAAATGTTTAGGGATGTGATATATTTATACATGTATGTTAAATAATTAAAAATGTAGTTATAGAAATGAATTATACAGTGACACATATCATACAGCTAGGGGTATCATAAAATGGATTGTGTGATTTTTGTGCAGTTCTAGTACTTCTTGAGGCTATTTACATATATACCCTTTAATCAAATAGCCTGAAATTTGATCAAATTAGTCTGTAGAGAATACGTGTTGTGTAGTTTTTAGCAAACCAAAAGGAAGTGAAAAAGTTTTAGATGACACCATACTGATATTGGATATTTGGATTTTGTACTTGGACCATAGCAGAATCTACTATATCTTATCTCTTAACTAAACTAATATCCTTTTAATCAACCCTATTTATCTAATTCTTTAAAAACAGAACATCATACTTATTATACCCTAGTTATTTTCATTTTCTCTTGATCATGTCTCAGGCCTGTAGAAACAGGGGTGGGTAGGGGGTAGGAATTTTGCACAATTTGCCATGTTTCACCTATTCAGTGATTCAGACAGACGGACAAAATACACATTTTATACTGGAAATCTTACAAAATAAATAGGTTGTGTGTACTAAACGTTGAATTAACACTTGAAAATAGAAAAAGAATGATCATAAAGGCATGCCCATTTTGATAACTGTTCATGCCTTGAAGTCAGAGTAAGAAATAAGTTTGATAAAAGATTAGATAATGGACAACCCATCCTATATTATAATTGTTAAAGATAATTTATAAAGATTTATATGAGATTTTAAAAATTTCAAACAGGATTTGAAGGTTACCGTATCTATTTTATTCAGTTTAAATAGAACAGTTGATATTTTGTTTATTCATTTAAAATGTGTTATATTGCTATAAATATCTAACTATCCTAATCTTGGTTGTTACCTAACAATAATAGTGATTAGATCATATATAGATCAGAAAGACAACATAGTTGAACCAATGACTACTACCATCAAGAAGAATAACCATGATCACAACGAGTTTGGAAGAATGAAATAGACTGAGTAACTCACTCCACACTACTCAGTGTTTCACTGCCATGTCATTGGACTCGACCAGATCTTACAAATTCTCAAAACCAACATCAACGTACCATCCAATTGAACCAATCCAACTACAACCAACAACTACCTAGTTTGAGATATCAGCTGTTGCTGGAAGCGAACGTTAACTTATCATCTACGTCTGAGGGTCTCATATATTTCTTTTTAATAAACAATAGAACTTAAGAGGTTTTTAAAGTTGTGTTTGTGAATTTTAAACATCAATTTGAACAGATCCAATTTTCAATCAGATGTCTGTGGTATCAACAAATTCACTTCAACATAGTATTTAATGACATCAACCCATTCTTCTGTGATACACGTATAGTTTGTAGGTGTGATGACATCAAACACAAGTTTAAACCAGGCCTTCGTAATTAATTTTTATACGGCCAAATTCATTTTATGAATGAAATATAGGGGTCAAATAGAGCTTAGCTAGCATAGAGAGTAAAGCATTTTCGTGGAAGGGGTCATTCTTGAGGGGCCATTCACAAGGGCTTCGCGAGCCAGATTTGGCCGAAATAAGGGCCAGGACTCAAGTTAAATTAATTGAAATAATTCCCTATTCCTCTAAATATTTTAGATTATCACATAATTTTAAAAGTTTTTTTCTTCAGCATTTTAACTACTAGAGTGTTTAAACATAATTAAAGATAAACCTACAGACATGGATAATAACAACAATACACTTCACATTTCAATAATTAAAAGACTAGTTGTTATCCTTGTAAAATATAGATGTTTTCTTTCTTTCATTTCTAGGCCTATACACTTCATATTTCAATAAATCAAAAGACTAGTTGTTATCCTTGTAAAATATAGATGTTTTCTTTCTTTCTTTTCTAGGCCTATACACTTCACATTTCATGTTCAATAAATTAAAGACTATTTTCAATAAAAATTTTGCCTATCCAAAAACTGTGAATAGCCTAGAGCAAACACCTTGTTTAACAGTCAAAAAGAATAATATGCTGTAATAAAACTTTATAAGGACATTGTACTTTACATGTCAAAGAATTTGAGTGTAAAACCACAATAGGTGTAAAACAATAAAATAATCTAAAGTTGTAACAGAAAATAGCCACAAATATTTATCAAATCAGAAATAACAACCAAATCATTCTATAAAAACTACTAGCACATATTTCCTTGCATATTAAACTTCAAAATCACATTATTTGTATATTATCAAAAAATTCTCAAACATTAACAAACAGATCTTTAACATCATTGAATTAGGTACATGACAAACCCCCAATGACAAACCCCAGGGGAACAATTCAAATAGACATAATCCTCATATCATTCCTTTCATATTATTTTAACTTCTTGCATAAAAAAAATAGTGACATTATTAAACCTTTTTTGTTTTGACAAGGTCAGGGTGGAGTAAGGGCTATCAATGACATGGAGGCTTGTTTCCCTCCTTTGAGAATTTTGTATACCTATGACCTTTACTATATAATAATATAATATAATATAAAATATTGATAATCAATGGTAACTTGAGCCTTGAACCTATAACACAAGTCAATATCTTTCAGGGCAATATTAGACAGGGCAATTTCATCTGCATTAAACTTTATCAATCAAGAGAAGCCATTTTGATCTGTTTCTTTTTCACTAATAGATAAAAAGTCAGCTTACAAGGATAAAACTAATAAAGCATTTAAACCCTAACACATTTTCTCACAAAGTTTTTTTAACGATGTTTCAACACCAAAAAATAAAAAAGAACAGTGAAAATGTCAACATACCTTCCGGATCACCAGTTACAAGTCCAGAGAAAGTTTTTATTAACTATATCCCGTTATCTTACTGAGTTGATAGATATACTATAGTTGGAAACCTTTTACAACATACTAGTTCATTCTATAAATAGATACCCACCCGCACTTCGTCAGACCCAACCAATTCAATGAAACCTAAAAGACGATAAAATGACGTCACCATGTTTAGGATATTTTCACGAGGGAGTGAATAAGTCCTGGTTGATTTAGAGATGAATGAAGAATTACCTTTGTCTAATAACTATGGAAATAGCGCGGTTTCATTCTTTCTCAATAGACTTAAAGCTATGTAGGCTATCATCGTTTTAAACGGATTAAATCTACTAATCCGAAAATAGCTTATCTTAAAATTTAGATTAATTTAAATTCTTCAAATTGATTGAGACATGAACACCGCAATTAAAATATAATCCACTGGTAAGAGAAATATTGTAATCCATAAAAAATACCGATGTTTAAAAAAAACATTTATTTGGCCCCTGTTACAGATTCTTACTTAACCCTGCTAAAGGATAAGGCACCGGGTATAAACCTACCGACACAATTCAGTTGCATATTCAGAGAGAGATGCATGGAGTTTTTGAGTATCGAATTTTCAAATTGTTTAGTCGACTTCCCCCAGACCTATCTATACATATAATCATGAACGTAGAATTTTGTGGTAATATAAGTCATCAATTTCTCAAAAATTTTCTTGTGATCCTACGGTACATATACAAATAAACCTGTAATTCAACAAAAAATGTGAGGGAATCGTGTTTCAGAGTGTCAAATTCTCTTAAATTATTTAGATGAGGCCTCAGACCTTGAGAAACAGGTTTCCAGGTTTTCAATGAGTGTCCTTGATAGTAATAAAGATGGCAATAACTCTAAAGAGAGTACCACTGTAATGCGTAATAATTATTAATTTTTTTTTTCAGGTGGGAAGGGGGATACACACTGCCCCCCCCCCCCCACCCCTTGATTGAATGTTTGACCAAAGTAGGAGGGTGGGGTCCATGGCATGAAAATGCTAAAATTTTGCGCCTTTCAGGTAAAATATAGAAAGAATTTGGGTCCGAAGGCAGAAAATAGTTTACAGATAATATCACATTCTTATCGTAATCCCATTTGTTTTGGGTCTTTAAATTTTTATTGAAGTGCTACGAATTTTAAAATATATACTCCTAAAAATAATATTATAGAACACTGTTTTTATCGGGTTATAGTCAATTTGACACTAAATCTAAATGGTCCCAAGTCAAAATAGTCCTAAAAGTCAAAATGGTCTCAAAAACCGGTCAAAAGGCCTTATTTTTGGACATAATGGTCTCAAAAATTACTCTTTGATTTCAACTAAATCTTAGACAAAAATGACCCCTGAAAAAATCTTGTGTCAGTACCTTCTGTCGGACCTAAACCTAAATCTTGATTATGAATCAGCATTAGTCAAAATGTCGTGTATTTGGTATTAATGCGTTTGAAAAAATGAGGCAGTAAGCAGACATATACGTCATACCGTGAGACTAGTATATTTTGTGTGTATAGGGTTCCCCAGATTGAGTAATAGCCCGTATATCTTTAATAATGTGATATATATATATATAGAAAGTCGTGACATACCGTGGAAATAATATTAACTATCAACCGAAACAGTAACCCTAACTTTCTATATTTAAAAAACTATATCCGGATATGAGTAATAAGAAAGACCTATACTAAAACCTAAAAATTCGGGTGGTTTCCCTTTTAGTGGGGATATGATTTTATACTGTGGACCTACAGTTTAGTCTGAAAAAACCTTCAAACAAGGGAAATAAACCAGAGCTGTTTTTTTTTGAAAGAATAGGTCGAAAAGAAAAGCTAATGCAGCGGCCCTGAAAAATTCCCTTCATCGCGCACTGTACGTAATTTATGTCACGTTTGGAAGCCTGGACGTAAAAGATCCCTTCGGAAGTAGTTATGACGTCATTATAACCAGAGCCCCTTATCTAATGTACCAAGACTTATTACATTGTATGAAATTATTACATTATTGTATGAAATTATTACTTAAAAATTGAACAAACGATTGCAATGACTAAAAAGGGGTAATAAATAAGAGTTAAGGTTTACTCATCATTTGTATCTCTGAAATAAAAAAAAAAAGATAAAACAAATTTTGAGTCATATTAAAGTCTATTGACGTATTGAGTTTTATATATAGATCCTCGGAAAACTCATACTTTCATGACTATGGTGACTGGATCACACTATTACAAATTATTTAATAAGTAAAGTCCTCTACACACTGACAACATTTTGGATTAACATATGGCTTTTCGGCAACATGTTGATGTTGTCCACAAAATGTTGTCAGTGTATACAGGTTTTAAGACAGGTAACTAAATAAACGAATAATCATTAGCTTGAAAATGACTTATAATAACACATGTATGCCATATCAAAAAAAATATTGGTTTGTTCAAAAACCAGTGAAAACATTGCATTGGGTCCAATTGGAAAATATTTTTATTTGTTGTCTTAACACATCTTACTCGATGTGATTATCTCCCATTATACTGAAAACTGAAAGAAGAACCTGCCTTACACGGGGGTTGGTAGAAAAGTTTTAAGCCATACCATTGGTTTCCATTGATCTCAGTTCTTATATTCCAGTTCCACGTCGACGAATATAGAATTGTGAATCAGTGGCGTTTTAAAATATTTAATATAAATTGCCCTTGTTCTTTAAAACGCGTTTGATTTTTGGCTCGTAAACACTCTACAGGTCACAATTCTTGACGGATTTGACGAAACTTAATGGTAATGTTTATTACCGCCCAAGGATGAACCCTATTGAAGATCAGCAAAATCGAAAAATATTAACTATGAATTATTGCCCTTGTTCTTAAAACGCGTTCGAGTATTTGCTTGTAAACACTCTACAGGTCACAATTCTTGACGGATTTTGATTAAACTTGCTGATAATGTCAAATATATTTGTTTAAAGTCAAAGCCAGTGGGCGGATATTACCTTGCCTGGCAAGCTATGTTAATCATCCATTGATAAACCCTATTGAAAACATCGCAAAATATTTTATGAGTTATTGCCCTCGTTTATTAAAACCCATAATTTTTTTAGCATGTACAGTTACACTCTCATAATAGGGAGCGGATTTCTTGTTCAAGACAAATCTCAAAATATTTCATGGCTTATTGCCCTTGCTTTTTGGAAATATGTTGTGAATACAATAGACGATTGATATTTGGTACATGAGTTATTTCCCTTGTTTTATGCATATTTCAGTGACATATTTGTTTTTTTCAGGAAACGTAAACTCTTGATTCTAAATCAAGGAAAACATAAAAGAGACACAGAAGAGAAGAGAAGAAATGAAACATGACATCCTGAAGTACATGTACATACATTTCTTTTTTTTAGCAAACGAAGGCCCTCATTTCTTCCAATCACTTAATACCTCACTCAATTGCGCTTAGGGCTGAATTGCCCTCATTTTGACCATAATTAGTTTCCAAAAATTGCAGTGATCAATTCTATATGGATGTTAATTTTCTAATGAAAGTAGATTTATTTCTATCTGTGAAAAAAGAGTCTTTATCAAACCTTTATTATCAGATCTCAGGAAACAATGGAAGATATTTTATTTGAACCTCTGGATACAATTCCCTCATGCCACATATAGCACTGTTCACAGTTTGTTTTTATGTTATAAACTGTAAACTTGTAATTCGACAGGAGTTTTAACATCTGTTGGTTTCGTTAAGTTAGTTAACTGGTTGGACGTCAACAGGATGTGGATCATTAATGTGGTCTTGATACATCTATTTGGACAAAGTGTGATAGCCATCTTCCTGTAGATATTGTCTTTTTACTCTGCACCGAAAATCTTCACATATACATGTATATCTTTTTTCAGAAGAACATCTAGCAAAGCAGGACGTAAAACTCCATTTCATTTCATTTCGGACGAACATCTTTAAGTTCATGTGTTTTACTGTCTGTTGTAAGTTGTCTTTTTGCGAACATCAGTTCTGAAGATATATATTGTGACTACAGTACTGGGATGATTCTGAACGTGGGAATCTAGAAATAAGTTGTTATACATTTGGACTGCCCCATGCCATATCCGACCACTTTCTAGGATACTCTCTAGAGCAGTGCTGATTTGTCTTTCAGCAACGCCTGTACAGGGCCGTAGGAAGCACACATAAACACAGCCTCATGTTTATCGTCTGTAAGAATGGTCTCAGAGACAAGGACATTAATCATAATCTTCAAAATTTTCTTAGGGTAGGTGACTCCTTGAATTCTCTCACAGATGCTACTGTCAGTCGCGCGCCATATAATCTTCAACGAGATAACTGTCAGGAAAGGAAATCAACCTTAATTTTCAAATTTTCCTTGGGGCACAATCCCTGCAAACTGCTTGCAAGAAATCAGCTCTTATTTTCTTGTCTTGTCTTGGATTATCCCCAAATAAATCATACTCAAGAGTCAAGCGTTGTCGACGAGATCAGGAAAGGTCTCAGATGCAAGGAATTCTATTTTTCAAAATCTTCATACGGTTCAATCCGTCCAAATCGCCTGCTGTTCAAGGAAAGGTCTGATTGCAAGGAAATTAAATCTTATTTCAAAATTTTCTTGTGATACAATTTCCTAATCGAGGTGTGCGTTGTCAACGAGAATTCTGTTCGGAAAGACATCAGATGCAAGGAACTCGGACCTAATTTTCAAATTTTCTTGGGTTAGGCTTACAATGCCTCCATACCCTCTTCAAATGGGAGGTCGTTCTGTAAGAGAATTATGTTCGGAAAGGCATCAGATGCAAGGAAATCAACTCAAAATTTTCTTGGAATATAGGCCTACAATGCCTCCAAACCCTATTCAATTTGGAGGGCGTTCTTTTAGAGGATTCTGTTCGGAAAGGCATCAGATGCAAGGAACTAATTTTCAATAATAAAGCCTACAATGCTTCCAAACCCTCTTCAAACGGGAGGTCGTTCTCTAAGAATTTTTCGGAAAGGCATTAGATGCAAGGAAATCAACTCTGATTTTAAATATTTGCTCCTAACAAACCTCTTAAGAAAAAAAAAAGGGGGGGGGGGTGTCGTTCTAAAAAAAATTTCTAAGCCCAGTTTTTATTTGCTTCCTACGGTCCTGCTGTAGTAGCCAAAACATATTATGCCGCGGCAAAACTATACTATAAAGCTATCCGCATTCAACCAGATTCGTGGTAAGTGGGAGTTCTGTTCATTTAGCTTTTTATACGCCCACACGTAAATGTGGGTGTATATTGTAGTCGCCCCTGTCTGTCTGTCTGTCCACAATTGTTGTGAACACGATAGAGAGCTGGTTTCTTGATGGGTTTTGATAAAACTTGCTGTCAGTGTTTATAATCATCCAAGGAAGAAGCCTATTGAAAATCAGGAAAATCGAAAAATATTTGATGGGTTATTGCCCTTGTTTTTGAAAATACTTTGTGAACACGACAGAGAGCTGGTTTCTTGATGGATTTTGATGAAACGTAGTGTGTTTGTCATGACCTTGGGATTAACCCTATTGAAAATCAGAAACATCGATAAATATTTTATGAGTTATTGCCCTTGTTCTTTAACACGTGTTAGTTTTATAGCCCGTAACACTCTCAAAGTTGTGAACACAATAGAGAGCTGGTTTCATAATGGATTTTGATAAAATTTGCTGTGAGTGTTTATAATCATCAAAGGAAGAAGCCTATTGAAAATCAGAAAAATCGAAAAATATTTGATGGGTTATTGCCCTTGTTTTTGAAAATACTTTGTGAACACAATAGGGAGCTGGTTTCTTGATGGATTTTGATGAAACTTCGTATGAGTGTTTGTCATGACCTTGGGATTAACCCTATTGAAAATCAGAAACTTCGATAAATATTTTATGAGTTATTGCCCTTGTTCCTTTATACATGTTAGTTTTATAGCCCATAACACTCTCAAAGTTGTGAAATTATTATGAGTGTTTATAATCATCCAAGGAAGAAGCCTATTGAAAATCAGACAAATCGAAAACTTTTTAATGGGTTATTGCCCTTGTTTTTGAAAATACTTTGTAAACACGATAGAGAGCTGGTTTCTTGGTGGATTTTGATGAAACTTGGCGTAACACTCTCAAAGTTGTGAACACAATAAAGAGCTGGTTTCTCGATGGAATTTGATAAAAATTATTGTGTGTGTTTCTAATCGTCCAAGGATGAAGCCTATTGAAAATCTGACAAATCAAAAAATATTTGATGGGTTATTTCCCTTGTTTTTGAAAATACTTCGTGAACACGATAGAGAGCTGGTTTCTTGATGGATTAGTATGGAACGCCGTAACTGCCTTATGTTAGTATTTTTGCATTATAAGCATCTTTTTGTATTATCAGCATCATCTTTTCGTATTATCATCTTTTTCTATTATCATCTTTTTGCATTATAAGCATCATCTTTTTGCATTATCAGCATATTTTTGTATTATCAGCATCATCTTTTCGTATTATCATCTTTTCGTATTATCATCTTTTTGCATTATCAGCATCAGCTTTTTGCATTATCAGCATCTTTTTGTATTATCAGCATCATCTTTTCGTATTATCATCTTTTTCTATTATCATCTTTTTGCATTATCAGCATCATCTTTATCTATTATCATCTTTTTGTATTATCAGCATCATCTTTTTCTATTATCATCTTTTAGTATTATCATCTTTTCCGTAACTGGTCGTGGGTTTACGGAAATCAACGGTAATCTTCGTAAAAAGTCGCACCCGTTCCTGTAAACTTAGCCGTTATAAACAGAAAATACTTAGTATTCTTAGCCCGTTATAAAAGCTAAAAATTTGAAAACCGTGTACCGCACGGTATGTTTTTAGGGCGCTATGAAAGCTCCTAAAGGCTAAAAAAGGACAGAAAGGCGAATACGTAGGGAAATTATTAACCAATCACCGACCGATTTCCTAAGATTTTTACATCCAATCAAAATTTTGGCATTTCATTAAAAATCTAAAAATGCGGAATTTTAGGTTTTCTCCGCAATTTTTAGCCTTTCAGAAGAGACTAACATTGATATAGACACTTGTATCATATTAATTTTTTTTTTCATTTTTTCACATTTATTTTTGCCAAAATATCTACTTTCACTTTCGGCAAGGTCAAGGCCATTGGGAGTCAGTTCGATATATTCAGTTTGTCATCGTGGACTCGATGAAATGGGACGACAATATGAATTTAATGCTTAAATAACAAGCCCATTCTGCATTTATTGTTTGAAAATCAATATGCCTTGCCCTTCTCTTTGAGAAAATAATTGATATACTCCAAAAGTTGCGACCAGATAACGAAGATTATCCAGAAAAAATGGGATTGGGATTGCTTTTTCGGTAAGCTTATTTTATTATTCAGTCGATCAGCATCAACTTTTTTGTGAGCACACAGTTAGGCTTACTGGTACTGTATGCTTAGATTTAGGATATAAGATAAGATTTAAGATATAGGAGTCTGGGTACTGACTACTCTTTGCTAAGAGTTTGAGGACAAAACTGATACATGTGGGTCGACCTTCGGTTTTCTCAACCAGGTTTCCCCCTGTCAGTGGATGCAGGGGATGACATGGAAAAAGTGTCTAGTCGTTCGGATGGGACAATTAACCGAGGTCCCATGTGCTATTTGCTGTGCACATTAAAGATCACTCGACAGTTGGAAATCAAAAATAAGAGCAGGCCAATGCCGCTGTCCTGGAAAAAATTTCCCTCATTGCACACTGCATGGTGTTTGCCTGTTCTCAATTAGCCCATATAGGTGCAGAAAAGCAGGACTTAAAAGACCATTCATTTAAAATTTTTTGGTAAGGTTATAGCAACATTACAAGTGAATAACGGTGGGTTCATTTTGCCGCATTGCCAAACTTGCCGCATCGTGCCCAACTGCACCAAAACGAAAACGAAACTAAAGTTTTGAAACTAATTCCTGGGAAACGTCATGTTACAGTACCGTGAAATATATATTCGTACTAAGAAATAGGTAGCCCTTTTCACCTCGGTTGTATCATATGTACCCCATTCATTCTACACGCTTCTTAAAATTTGCTATTGTACCCCTGGACACGTCCACTGTTTCTGATATATAGCTGTTGGTTTCCCCCCTTTGTAATAATTTCCAAGCAATGTCTAAATATATAGGGTCGTAGAGCGAATTCAATGAAAACGCCATTTCGTACGAATATATATTGCACGGTACTGTAGTTTAGGTAACTGAATTACGGTTCTGGTCGTTTGTACTTAGTATTTATTTTATTCCAGATTTTAACAAAAAAATATAGTTTCGATTTCCCTAACCGGTCCAATTTGTAAATGAAAAGAAATTGGATGTGGATAAAATAAAATTAAGATTAAAATATTTCATAGTCTTTCCAGATTTTATCAGAAACCTTTAGTATTCGTGCAGTTGGGCATGATACGTCATGATAGAGCTGGGTCAAATAATTGAAATAATCGATTATCGACGCTACAAAATATATATTTCAATAATAATATTTATAATCGATTACACAATTTTATCATGATGATCATACAAAATTCTTGACATTATTTCAGTTATATTATTTGTGTTCAATACCAGATATTGATAAATAACAAACATTCAGGTACAAAAACATACACTAATCAGACGAACATATTTCGATTATCGATTAAAATTCATAGTAAAATTCTGTTTTAATATTATCTGCTACACGCATATCAGAGAAGCTTATCAGAGAAGTCATTTTATCATCATAATCATACAAAATTCTGGACATTACTTCAGTTTCATTTGTGTTCGATACTTTTGATTATTAGAAATGAAATGGAGCTTTACGTTATGCTTTTTGTATCTGTAAACAGTACCGTATATATCGGGTGTCCCCAACTTTGACGAATAGTATTTCAGCTGCTGATGAGCCGATCTCTTTTAAAATTCACACAGATTTACTTCAACATGTCCTTGCTAAACCTTGAAAATATGAAAGTCATCGAACAAATATTGTAGGAGTACTGCCTCGAACAAAATAGCATGTCAAAAAATTAAATATCAGAGCGAATAACATATTTGAATTTGTGTCCATTTTGCCTTCACCACAACCACCAATATCCAACATTTTCCATCCTGATAAACTCTCTCGGATCACATCTAAAGGTACCATTCAAGAAGTGACCATCCTGCATTTCAGTTCTTGTTTAATCAGTGTGTCCCTCTAACCTAATTGCAGTACACCTGTTTCTTAAGAGAATCCCACACTGCCCAGAGTCATTACCATCACCAGTGGAACAGACTGGATGAACAGGAACTGAAAGGCAGGAAGGTTGCTTTTTGGGAGAAAATATCTTAAGATGAGATCGATAAGAGCGTATCGGGATGGAAAATGAATGATATTGGTGGTCGATGTGGTGAAAGCACAATAGAGACAGGTTGAAATGTGTAGTTTGCTCTGATATTGATTTTTTTTTACATGCTATTTTGTTCGAGGCAGTACTTGTCAAACTTTTATTCGATGACTTTTATATTTTCAGGGTCTGACAAGGACATGTTGAAGTAAATCTGTGAGAATTTTGGAAGAGATCGGTTCACCAACAGCTGAGATAGTTACTCTCAAACTTGGGGACGTTTTTATTGGGACACCCGATATGTTAATATGGATGGGCAAACGCAATGGGTGAAATTTAATTTACTCTTATTTTTTATTTCAGTTCCTTCAACCTGCTTCACTAAAAAGACATTGCACCCTCAATGTTATGATATTTGATGATCCCTGCCCATTGTTTTTATCATCAATGACCTTTTTCATCTCATTGAATATATTTTCTTTTCAAATGCAAGTGCTAATGAAAGTTTTATTTAAACTGATGAAATTCAGCAATAACCATTTTTGTGGACAATTTGTCTTTAATAATTAGGAAATTAGAAGGTAAAATATATAATAATACCATATTTGGAAATCTTTTTATATTTGATAGGAAAAGATTTGGGTCATACCAAGAGAGACCTTGTTGAAAAGGAAAGGTTAATGTAAGTTTATCAAACACTCATCTACATACCGTATATTTAATTTCTAATCTCTCATATGCTTAGATTTGAACATTTTTATTTGCTGTCATGAAATATGCTGTGTCACCAATGTCTGTGAGTCTGTCCTCAATTGCTCAGAAATGCTTGAGAAGGTTCTTGATGAACAATATGGAAATTCAAAAACATTTTAATAACAGTTTTTAGCTTGTAATCTCTAAAAATCACAAAGAATTCTACTGAAAATGAAATATCTCGAAAAATATTTCTATCTGAAAACATTTAATTTTTACCTTGAAAGCAGAATTCTGATGAATTTTGTTGAAACCTTATGGAATTGGTTTTTTTTCACTCAAGAATGAATCCTATCCAAAATAAGAAGAAATTGTAATACGAGTTATTGTCCTTGATTCTTTTTCTAGGTTATGCTCTTAAAGCTGCCAGTGAGAATATATAAAATTGACTATAAAATAAGTTATCATTTATTTCAAATATCAGCAGTATGATCATTGTATTGTCAACATTAAATAAGTTTTTGCTAATTTCAAACATATGGAATATTTATATTATAGGCAAAGAGATCAACAACAAAATGTTCTTGTAGAAAACTATGTTAAAGAAGATGACAATGTTATTATTATCTAAACAACACATAGGTAAGTTTGGTAAGCTCTGTAACTGGAAAAGAAAAAGAAAATTGGTGACATTAAAAAATTTCTGTTGACAAATATTTTAATAATTTTTCAATAGTGCAGATTTTCAGATATTAACAATAGTTGATGATGCTACAATTAAATTTATAAAGCTACAAATGGAAATGGATTAATTTATTGTATTTTGAAAAGATCAGATTCAAATTTTGTAGTAATTGGGCAAATAGTGTTTCAGTTATTGCCCTTGCTTAAGAAAAAGGTTACAATGATTTGGCTCTTTGACAGATATTCAATATTATTATATGATATACTAGTAAGTAGTATAGATGTTGATATTGATTAGATCTGGGTAAATTTTGAAATTAACTTGACTTTTAGCTACAGTTTTATATGATGTTGATGAAACTAAGTATGCCTAGGCACATCTATGATTAATATGTGTCAAAGCAATGATATTTAGATGAATAGTCTTGAGTTACAGGAAATTTGGTGTGCATTTATTTGTTTGTATGTGTTCAAGATTAGATTGGATGAAATTTTTATCAACAATTTGTCTTGTGATTTAGATAATCTTTTAATAGTTTAAATTTGCTTTTGTCAGTTTCAATTTGAATTTTTTTTTAGGAAAATATAATGCATATTCAAATTCTTAAAAATAAAAAAAAAATCTAATATTTTCTTCTTTTTTTTTTTCAGAAAGAAAACTTGCTGTTGAAGAAAGTTACTGATAATTTGTGACAGCTGTTAAAAGCCTTCAGAGAGAGTAGAATTTGTTGGACAAAATTATTTCAGTTTACTATTTTGTTTTTATTAAATTTGAAGAATAAAATCTTGAATAATTGTTATTCTGTTCATGACAAACTTAGTTTAGTTTACATGTAGGGGAGAACTGGGAAAGTTCATTAACAAAAATGTCGCAAATGTTACCTGAAAGTAATTCTAAAGTATTTGTTTTTGAAAGGTTAATTACAAACAGGAAGTACTTATTATTAATTAAGCAGTTTGATCTAGTTTTGGTGTTTGTCTCAATAATTGCTCAATATTTCTAGCTGAAACTATTGGAAGACATAGAAGATACATTTTTATACGCCCACACGATAGTATGGGCGTATATTGCGGTTACCCCTGTCGGTCCGTCCGTCCGTCCGTCCGTCCGTTCACATTTACCTCGTGCTCACTCTACAGACTACAATTCTTCATGGATCCTTTTGATATTTTGTATGTGTGTCAATATCATTATGAAGATGTGCACTATTGAATTTGGTGATGATTCGATGATTTTCTTCCGAGATATCGCGTAAAACTCTGATATCGCGTTCGTTTTTTTTTTGCTCGTGCTCACTCTACAGGCAACAATTCTTCATGGATCCTTTTGATATTTTGTATGTGTGTCAATATTATTATGAAGATGTGCACTATTGAATTTGGTGATGATTCGATGATTTTCTTCCGAGATATAGCGTAAAACTCTGATATCGCGTTCGTTTTTTTGGTCGTGCTCACTCTACAGGCTAGAATTCTTCATGGATCCTTTTGATATTTTGTATGTGTGTCAATATTATTATGAAGATGTGCACTATTGAATTTGGTGATGAATCGATGATTTTCTTCCGAAATATCGCGTAAAACTCTGATATCGCGTTCGTTTTTTTTGCGCGTGCTCACTCTACAGGCTAGAATTTTTCATGGATCCTTTTGATAATTTGTATGTGTGTCAATATTATTATGAAGATGTGCACTATTGAATTTAGTGATGATTTGATGATTTTCTTTCGAGATATCGCGTAAAACTCTGATATCGCGTTCGTTTTTTTGCTCGTGCTCACTCTACAGGCAACAATTCTTCATGGATCCTTTTGATATTTTGTATGTGTGTCAATATCATAATGAAGATGTGCACTATTGAATTTGGTGATGATTCGATAATTTTCTTCCTAGATATCGCGTTGGTTTTTTTGCTTGTGCTCACTCTACAGGCAACAATTCTTCATGGATCCTTTTGATATTTTGTATGTGTGTCAATATTATTATGAAGATGTGCACTATTGAATTTGGTGATGATTCGATGATTTTCTTTCGAGATATCGCATTTGTTTTTTTTGCTCGTGCTCACTTTACAGGCTACAATTCTCCATGGATCCTTTAGATATTTTGTATGTGTGTCAATATCATTATGAATATGTGCACTATTGAATTTAATGACGATGCGATAATTTTTATCGCATAAAACTCTGATATCGTGTTTGTTTTGGTGTTCACATTTACCTCTTTATCAAGCTGCTGGTGGGCGTATACGCTTGCGAGACTTGCCGCAAGCCTATGTTTTCTACAAATAGGCATTTATTCTACTCAAATCCGATCAGTACTCACTCAGTAGTTTTTTTACAGTGTTAAAAAAACATAAGGAAAGTTTAAACTTTCAGATAAATAAAAGGACACATAGTGTAGTTAGAAATTATGGTATATAGTTTTCACAAGTTTGACCAAAAAAAATATTTGACCTAGAAACAATTCAGACTGTCCCTTTAACACCCCAAAATCTCTGTTTTAACCATCCCGGTTCAAGCATACACTCACTTGAAGTTCAGGGACACTTTTATAAGAGGCAAATAATAAGCTTTTGGTTGAAATTTTGTAAATAAATTAAAGTTAATTTTTTTTTCATCAAAAATGACTATTTATGACTGGTTATGTATTTGTTTAGGTCTAACAGACAGTTTAGAAATCCATGAATGTAAGTAGTTTGCTCTATGTATGGGTCCAGTCCAGTTTCCTAGTTCTCCCTCAATTGACAGTTCTCAAAATCAGTTTTTTAAAGTTATTGGCAGTTATGTCTCAATTTTCAGATGTCTCAGGCAAAATAACCTAGATGTATAATAGAAAGATTGAATCAAGACTTTATCCATCCCCTCCATTCCAGTAAAATCTACCACTGATGTCTCAGTTCAGAGACACATTAATTTGTTCACGGTAGTTCTTTGATGAACGCAAACTTTTCAACTAGGACATTTGTTTCTCCAAAGCCATGATAGCCGTCCTTTGATAAAAAATCAACACCACATTAATGCAAAAAATCATTCACTATATTCTTTCCTTAAGATGTTCAGTACTTCAAACGTAGAGATAAATACTATCTTTTCACAATTTCCCATAATTTGTTTAATTCATATTTTGACACTGCTGGTCAGTCTGAAATTGACGAGACACGCTTTACAATACACATATAAAACATAAGAAATTGTCATGCATGATATGATCAAATCTTCCATACAGCTTCAACCATTAACGATCAATTATTACACAAAAGGCGGAACGTCAATATTATCAGGGGATACAACGAAATGGTAAAAATATTTTGTTGCATCCACACTAAACACGCAAATATAATATCAGGCCCGTAGCGACAGGGGGGGGCAATACAAAAAATATTTTTTAAGAAAAAACTAGAAGTTACTGGTATGTTGTTAGGGCCAGTGAAAGCAAAATTGCTTTATATAGGCAGGAGCAGCCTTGAATTCTGCACAACCCCCTTGAGAATGAGTTTTTGCACATTTTGCCCCCCCCCCCCCAATATGAATTTGCTTCCTACGGGCCTGAATATAGTACTTAAATGCATAGGTCAGCGAATTCTGGTCCGAGGTATCACTATTTCCAAAATATCTTAATTAAGATAGTATTTCAGTTTCAAGTATACAAATTTCCTGCACATTAAGCATTTGTCAAATTAGTCAGATAAAACCTGCCGTTGAGCGGGTATAGTCGAATTTGACATTTTCCGAGTCAATGTATTTGTGGTGAATTGATGAAAGTGAAATGTCAATTTTTTTACATAACACCGTACCTCCATTGGTCGGACAGATATTGTCCAAGGCAATGTGTTGATTTGATGGAAACAAATAAATCATTCTATTTTCAAATTTATACAAATTTCGTAAATCGTTGGACAGTCCTAAACACAGGTGATGTATAGTAAAAAAAATTGGAAAAGCATGTCTCCATTAGTCTGACAGATCTTGTTCAAGGCATCACATTAGTCTTGAATTGATGGATAGAAAACAAACCATTTAGAAATAAAAAATAATACACAGGTATATCTCCATCTTGTCCATGGCAACGTATTGGCCTACATTTAATTGCAATGAATGAAGCATTTGGCTCTTGTAAATACAAAATTACCCCGTTAGTCTGACAGACAATGTCAAATGTAATGCATCGTCTTGAATTTGGTGGAAAATTAATATAATGTTTCAATGTACAAATTATTTCCATCGGTCATGTTGAGTAAGCTAAAATATAGATCGAAGTTTGCAAACCAATCCAATCCAATCATTTTATGTGGCAAGAGATACTAATATAGTTCTAAAATCTCTCAGTGAGTAAAGCGTAGGCTAGTTGTGTCAAAGCTACTTTATTGAGTACTGAGTTATAATCACTATTGACCTCTATATTCTTGTTGGGCTTGTGCAGTTGTTCGGTCTATTGCAAGGTTTTCAGCCTTTTTTGTTACCGATTTCAAGATTATTGATCGATTGTATTACTCACCTTCCTCTGTATATCATCACTAGTTTATGTCATTCTTTCCTATATAAGTTTTAAACCCCTTAGGAGGTATTTAATCTCAGGTTGAAAACCTCATCGATTTACTTCTCCTGGTCTTGGTCCCTGGCACACCTCGAAAGGATCGCAAACACATTTATGGGATCGTACCAGGCCCGTAGGAACAGGGGGGGCATTTGCCCCCCCCCCCCCCAATAATTTAAACATTAATGACTGAAGCAATTTAAAAAAAAATTTCTAAGATATAACAAGAAATTACTGGTATGTAGTTAGGGCCAGAGAAAGCAAAATTGCTTTATATAGGTAGAAGCAGCTTTGAATTCTACACAACCCCCTTGAGAATGAGTTTTTGCACATCATTTGCATCTCGACAACAAAAATAAACTTGTATTTATTCAGCAACTGTACACACTGATAACATTTTCGACAACATGGCATTTTGGCAACGTCGAAAATGTTGTCAGTGTGTACAGGACTTTACAGTTACGAAGCTTGGGTTTGGGTCGGCGAAAACAATAGGAAAGACCAAGGGACTAAATAGTCGTTAAGACTATTGACTTTACAGTTGTTGGGAATATTAACTTTATAGTCGTTAAGACTATTGACTTTACAGTTGTTGGGAATATTAACTTTATAGTCGTTGAGACTATTGACTTTACAGTTGTTGTTGAGACTATTGACTTTACAGTCGTTAAGACTATTGACTTGACAGTTGTTGTTGAGACTATTGACTTTACAGTTGATGGGAATATTAACTTTATAGTCGTTAAGACTATTTACTTGACAGTTGTTGGGGATATTAACTTTATAGTCGTTAAGACTATTGACTTGACAGTTGTTGGGGACTGAGACTAATGACTTGACAGTTGTTGTTGAGACTATTGACTTTACAGTTGATGGGAATATTAACTTTATAGTCGTTAAGACTATTGACTTGACAGTTTTTGGGGATATTAACTTTATAGTCGTTAAGACTATTGACTTTACAGTTGTTGGGGACTGAGACTATTGACTTGACAGTTGTTGGGGACTAAGACTAATGACTTGACAGTTACGAAGCTTGGGTTTGGGTTGGCAAAAGAAAAATTAGTGAAGACTATACATTTCTTGAGACTATTGACTTTACAGTTGTTGTGACTATTGGCTTAACAGTTGTTGAGACTATTGACTTTACAGTTGTTGTGACTATTGGCTTAACAGTTGTTGAGACTATTGACTTTACAGTCGTTGAGACTATTGACTTTACAGTTGTTGTGACTATTGGCTTAACAGTTGTTGAGACTATTGACTTTATATTTATTGACACTATTGTTGAGACTATAGTCTTTACAGTTGTTGAGACTATTGGCTATTCAAATGGTTGGCTTTTTGATTATGCATTTTTTGGAATATGGACTATTGAATTTCATTTTTTGATAATTGATCTTTGAATGAAAGACTCTCTTCAAAATGTAACTTTTTTTTCTCCAAAAAACAATCTTAATTGTACAAGAATTGAGGTTAAAAAAAACTTCAAAGGCAATTCTTCTTCCACCAGCTGATGAACTGGATCTTAATTATCATCTTTCTCCTGAAAAATACAAAAGAGAGCACATGTTATATATATATATATCATGTTCAAATAGTACATGAAACATTAGTTTCAGGATTTGGTCAGTAAATATTTTTCAGTAAGTCAAAGTAAATGTGTCAAAGTGATTTGGTCATAAAATACACTGGACAAAAATTTTATTGACAATGTGAATGTTTAAAAATAATCTGATCACTAATTTATGACATGATAATATGGTCACAAGACACATTGGTGACAGCAATTTGTAAACACTTAACATTGATGATAGAAATATGGTCACAAATCCAATAGAAGAAATGTGGTCATAGACAGAAATGAATAATGACTGCTGAAATTACTGTGATCATATAATAATGACCAATTTACTTTATGCCCAAATTAATGTGAACTTACAACTTACAAATTGTGACCAAAACACTATGACATATGACAATCATACCGTTGACAATCAAACCTTGAAATAATTTACAATAAAATACTACTATATCAGGGTTAAAGGTGTCAAATTTACCATATGACCATTTCCCTGTCATCAATTATTGCAACAGTATTTTGTTAAGAAAAAAGGTAGATCTTATCTCTTTTTTTTTATAAACAAACAAGAACCACTTAGCCTTCTCAAAGATCATTTTTAAAAAAAACACTGTAATTGTAAGTTTCAGTACCAGTATGTAATTCTGGTCATCTAATCAAGTTTTTGTTTTTTTTGTTTTTTTAAATCTACATAAGTTTATCTATGAAAAAATAACACACACACAAACTTATTAAACAACCATTTTAAATAATCCTTTGACAGAAGAATTGAAAATTCAAAAATGCTATTTTAACAGAATTGTCTTGTTTTTATGGATTTTTACTTTATTTTCAATAATATTTCATCTAAACTTTCTAATCACAAATTATGCCATTTCTGAGCCTTCTATTAATTCTAAATATTATTCAAAATGGTTGTTCACTAAGTTTGTGTGTGTTATTTCTACGTAAGAACCATATGTGGTTTTGCATGTTATCATCAATTGAAATATTTCTCACTGTTGATACTGGTAGGGTGTTAAAGGGATATGTCGTTTAGTAAGACTGCATAATATAGAAGAACGCATATACAGAAAATGAAAGATAACTATTAAGGTACAGTATGGGTATAATTTAAGGGTTTTTGAGATTTTTTGGCTGTTCCAGTAAATCTGAAGGCTATTTACATAAATTCAAGGCCCAAATCGATCCTCGAAAATGCTTAACCCTTTAAGTGGCATCACATATTCTATTCATACATTTGATGTCACTCATCAATTGATAGCCTAGTCATTCATTTGACGTCATATCTTATCAATGAGGTATGTAATTTTATTTCAGGTTGCCCTGTTCTGATTCTATTTGACTAAACTGTTCCACTTCACTTTCTGTGTGCCACCCTGTTCTTTTTATAGAGTGACTCAGTGGCACAGAGAAAAGTGAAGTGGAGCAGTTCAGTCAAATAGAATCAGAACAGGGCAACCTGATGAACAAACCCTCATGCTCATGAGAGATGCTGATTTTTTAGGATAAAAGAAAAGTAGTTTGGAGATATAATTATCAGGAAAGTAAGAAAATGTAGAAGAGAGATTAATATTTAATATGACCCTCCCTTACCCGGTATACAAAGTAATTTTACCTTTTTTGGATAATTTGACTCTAGCATTAAGAATTCATAACATTTTTCAATATCTCTTCATGAGGCAGGTCTCTCTTTCAGTTAGATCCAAATCTTTACCTTGTCTCTCTAAAATATTTAAATTTTTATTTAAATAAAAGTATAAAAAGATCACGCTTTGAAGGCCTGACTGTATAAATCCTCCATATAAACCTTAGTTCTAAATTAGTGAAAATGCTACTGTAACCTTATCAAGAGCTATCGAAACATTACATCTCTGCAAATACAAAATGTTCCCAAATTAAGGTAATTTCTGGCCCCTACATTTAAGACTCTCCATCCAGAAATATCACTCGCACAATAATATGTATCTTAAAGGGATTGTAGAAAGGTTTTCTAAACTTTGTACTGGTATGTGTATCGGGGACACTGATAGTATCAATTTACACCATTCCAATTTCCATTCTGACGTCTGTGGTTCTTAACATTCCACTTAAAATAAAGCGTTTTAAGACGTTACTACCAGTGATCTGTAGGAGCTGCGGTAGCTCAGTGATTTAAACGATTGCTCGCTAGCCTCAAGGTCCAGGGTTCAATCCAGGCATGGATCGAGATGATACCTTTGGATTTTTCAACCCAGTTTCCCCCTGTCAGGAGCTAACATGGAAAAGCCTCTAGTCGTTCGGATGGGACAATATACCGAGGTCCCGTGTTGAGGACGGGCAAAAGCCATGCAGTGTGCAATGAGGGAAATTTTGCCAGGACAGCGGCATTAGCCTGCTCTTATTTTCGATTTTCAACTATCGAGGGATCTTTAACGTGCACAGCCAATAGCACACGGGGCCTCGGTTTATTGTCCCACCCGGACGACTAGACGCTTTTCCATGTCAGCCCCTCCGACCTGCATCAATGACAGGGGGAAACCGGGTTAAAAAATCCGAAGGTATCATCTCGACCCATGCCGGGACTGAACCCTGGAACTTCAGGTTAGCAAGCCAGCGTCTAACTCACTGAGCCACTGCGGCTCCCAGGTGCAGAAAAGTAGGACGTAAAACTCCATTTTCATCTTTACCAGTGATTTGCATACATATCAATATTAGCTTTTCTCTCTGGTAGATCACAAAGCACACATAAAGCTTTGGTAGATCATGGGTAATGACGTCATAAAACACATCATGTTCCTTCAGCAATGTTAGACATTTGCAGTATCTACTGTTGCTGGATTGACGGGGGTTTCTCGTCATTATCAACCAATAATCTCGTTTAAAAAACACTATACGTCACATTCAATTTATGACCGTTGAGACTCGATTATCACAAGGTAATTTTGCTACAAGAAATTTGACGTCTGGTCATTCGAAAGTTTTCCCGCTTTTATTTGTTACAAGGAATATAACTGGTCGACCATAATTGTTCGACCAATCAAAGTTAATGACGAGAAAAGCTTATCATGATAGCAACGGATTAATGTAATGAAATGAAATGATAGCCGTTGCTAAAGGAACATGAAAACACATTAGTTTTACTGTCTGACTTCCAAATGCTCATAATCGCAATTTTCGATTTGAAGGTCTATAAAATACTTCATGGCATTTGACAGTGCATGCGACTAGCTACATTTGTTTTTGGGTCCATTAAAATTAGCTTTACTATCCCAATCCTACCTTTCAAAGTGTTTTTTACTCCTAAATCCTCTGCAGCCGACATGACTTTCCACGATGCATTTGGATCATGAACTGCCCGGATGTACAATAACGACCTCTATGACAACTTTTTTTCATTCGAAAATGCTCGTTGTTCTCATACTATTACTTGGCAAAATTTAGTCCGAAATATTCAGTTTTAATTTTTGAATTAGAGACTGACAAAACGTCCTTGGTGTAATACTGATGTAGTAAAGATTATACTCTTCATCAATTAACTTTTATTTTACATTGATTTAAATAAAGTAAAAAAATGTAAGAAAAATTAAAATAAAGTTCTAGTCGTGTTAGTAAGAGATTAACCTGGTTAACATTGCAAATTAAATCACGGTATTACCGAATGAAAAAAGAGGTCATCCGGAATGAAACTGAGGTTGTTATTTTACATCCGGGCAGTTCATGATCCAAATGCATCGTGGAAAGTCATGTCGGCTGCAGAGGATTTAGGAGTAAAAAACACTTTGAAAGGTAGGATTGGGATAGTAAAGCTAATTTTAATGGACCCAAAAACAAATGTAGCTAGTCGCATGCACTGTCAAATGCCATGAAGTATTTTATAGACCTTCAAATCGAAAATTGCGATTATGAGCATTTGGAAGTCAGACAGTAGTGGAATTACAAGAACTACAGACATCTGAATGGAAATTTAATGGCGCAAATTGATGCTATCAGTGTCCCCGATACACATACACAGTTAAGCAAACCTGTTTACAATCCCTTTGATAAGATTCTATAAGTTTGAAAAAAATACAACATGGACGCTTATTGCAACAGAGAACTGGTCTGGGCTCAATGTCATCCACCTGTGACACCAGATTGGTCTTCTTTTACGAAGATAAGAGAATATCTTCTCCTTTATCCTCTTTTAAGGCCTAATTTTAATATTAAGCTTGAGTAATCATAACATAAATGATGCTGATCAAATGAAACATAAAATACCTGAGAAAAATGGTAAAATAAACGGCATTTGTGCTGCAAAAAGATGGTGCTGAAATCCACATTGCGCTTTATAAGTGGGTCATTTAGTCTCCGGTAACCAGTCGTAATTTCTGGGGTTTATCAATATTATTTTTTCCGTTTACAAAGACTAAGGACAAGGCATATTGATTTTTAATGAGGGACCAAAAATAAATGAAGAATAGGCTTGTTCTATAAGCATTAAATTCATATAATCGTCCCGTTTCATCGAGTCCACAATGACAAACTGCATGGAACGAACTGACTCCCAATGGCCTTGACCTTACCGAAAGTGAAAGTAGATATTTTGGCCAAAATAAAATTGATAAAATGAAAAAAATATATGTTATGATACAAGTCTCTATATCAGTGTTGGTCTCTTCTGAAAGGCTAAAAATTGCGGAAAAAACCTAAAATTCCCCGTTTTTAGATTTTAATAAAATGCAAAATTTTTGATTGGATGTAAAAGTCTTAGGAAATCGGTCGGTGATTGGTTAATAATTTCCCTACGTATTCGCCTTTCTGTCCTTTTTTAGCCTTTAGGAGCTTTCATAGCGCCCTAAAAACATACCGTGCGGTACACGGTTTTCAAATTTTTAGCTTTTATAACGGGCTAAGAAAACTAAGTATTTCGTGTTTATAACAGCCAAAGTCGAATTTATCCTGGGTTAATCTGATTCGATTTGGTCTAAAAACCATTTATCCTGCATCAAATCAAATTTGATTATGGTAATCAGAGCATTTATTGTAGCAGCTAATCGAATCGATATACCTTAATCGAGTAAATCAACTCTGGAGCATAATTACTTTTTTAACTTCCGCTTTAGTAATGGCGTCTAAAATGTTTATTACGTTTCTAAGATAGGAATAAATGGTTTAACACCCTTATATTGTATTTTTTTGGCGTGTCATCTATACACAAAATGACAGAATGTCACTACGATACATTTCAGCCGGGATGTATGTCCAAAAAAGGCAATAGACTGTCAATAGGGGCATAAAATATTAATATTTATTATTTCTGTTTGGGGTGGGGTGGGGCAGCTAGTAAACCGCCATCTTGGAAAATATTCAATTTACATTTATCCTGTCGACAAATTCTGATTTGTTTTGTGACGTCACATTGATTAAGGTAATCGAATCAGATTCAAGTGCGTAAAAATGCCTTAAGTTTACAGGAACGGGTGAAAGTCGACGTTAACAAGATGTCGTAGACTAGGTTAATTAGGCCCAGTCTCCGATATCATGCTCAAATCAACATTATTTTCTGCAAATTTGGCGAATAAGGAATCCAAATTTACCGATTTTAAAAAAGAAAGCATTTGTTGAGCCGACATGATGGCAGAATTGCGTTCGATTTCCAAGCTTAAAGTTATGGAATAAGTTTTGGTTTTGTATATATTACAAAATAAACTTGCAGTGTAAGATACAAAAATGTACAATCAAAGAAAAAATTAGGCAAATAGACAAGATCGTTGCTATTAAATAAGGTTTCATATCTAATTATTATGAAATACTCAATATTATTGGACCATACACATCGATTGTGGAATCGAACGGAATTAATGGGAAAAAAATGAAATGAATGGAGTTTTACGTCCTACTTTTCTGCACCTATATGGGCTAATTGAGGACGGGCAAACGCCATGCAGTGTGCAATGAGGGAAATTTTGCCAGGACAGCGGCATTAGCCTGCTCTTATTTTCGATTTCCAACTGTCGAGGGATCTTTAACGTGCACAGCCAATAGCACACGGGGCCTCGGTTTATTGTCCCATCCGAACGACTAGACGCTTTTCCATGTCAGCCCCTCCGACCTGCATCACTGACAGGGGGAAACCGGGTTGAAAAATCCGAAGGTATCATCTCGACCCATGCCGGGATTGAACCCTGGACCTTCAGGTTAGCGAGCAAGCGTCTAACTCGCTGAGCCACCGCGGCTCCGGAATTAATGGGAGACAACTAAATTAATCGGAGACTGGGCCTCATTAACCTAGTCTACGACATCTTGTTTACGTCGACTTTTTACGAAGATTACCGTTGATTTCCGTAAACCTACGACCAGTTACGGAAAAGATGATAATACTAAAAGATGATAATAGAAAAAGATGATGCTGATAATAGAAAAAGATGATAATAGAAAAAGATGATGCTGATAATGCAAAAAGATGATAATAGAAAAAGATGATAATACGAAAAGATGATGCTGATAATACAAAAAGATGCTGATAATGCAAAAAGCTGATGCTGATAATGCAAAAAGCTGATAATACGAAAAGATGATAATACGAAAAGACGATGCTGATAATACAAAAAGATGCTGATAATGTAAAAAGATGATGCTTATAATGCAAAAAGATGATAATAGAAAAAGATGATAATACGAAAAGATGATGCTGATAATACAAAAAGATGCTTATAATGCAAAAATACTAACATAAGGCAGTTACGGCGTTCCATAGATTATGATGAAACTTGGTTTGAGTGTTTATAATCACCCAAGGATGAACCCTATTGAAAATTAGAAGAATTGAAAAATATTTCATGGGTTATTGCCCTGGTTAACTTGTAGTTGTAAACACTCAAAAATCGTTCAATTTTGTAAACATTCTTGATGGCACGGTTTTCGACATATGTTTCATTTACTGATAGTTCTTGTCGACCTCCCGGACGACTTGGCTGCCATTACAAAAGTGGGCGTATTACGATGGGGCATCGCTATTTTTATCTTCCTAGTTCTGAATGGTGTAAAATGGGGCTCTTTCGTTCTTTGAAAGTTTTACGGGAGAGACAATGTTTCTGACATATTCCAGATTTACAAGATCGCTTTAAAATAGCTGGTACTTAATTGTTGGATTTTTATACGCCCACACATAAATGTGGGCGTATATAGTAGTCGCCCCTGTCTGTCTGTCTGTCTGTCCACAATTGTTGTGAACACGATAGAGAGCTGGTTTCTTGATGGATTTTGATAAAACTTTCTGTGAGTGTTTATAATCATCCAAGGAAGAAGCCTATTGAAAATCAGACAGATCGAAAAATATTTAATGGGTTATTGCCCTTGTTTTTCAAAACACTTTGTGAACACGATAGAGAGCTGGTTTCTTGATGGATTTTGATGAATCTTGGTGTGAGTGTTTTTCATGACCTTGGGATTCGAAAATCGGAAAAATCAAAAAATATTTGATGGGTTATTGCCCTTGTTTTTGAAAATACTTTGTGAACACCTAGAGAGCTGGTTTCTTGATGAAACTTGGTTTGAGTGTTCATAATCACCCAAGGATGAACCCTATTGAAAATTAGAAGAATTAAAAAATATTTCATGGGTTATTGCTCTTGTTAACTTGTAGTTGTAAACACTAAAAAATCGTTAAATTTTGTAAACATTCTTGATGGCACGGTTGACGACAAATGTTTCATTTACTGATAGTTCTTGTCGACCTCCCGGACGACTTGGCTGCCATTACAAAAGTGGGCGTATTACGATGGGGCATCGCTATTTTTCACTTATATAAGCCAGACCTTGATAATGATTTCTTTAAAAATACTTTCCTTTTTATACGCCCACACATTAATGTGGGCGTATATTGTAGTCGCCCTGTCTGTCTGTCTACAATTGTTGTGGACACGATAGAGAGCTGGTTTCTTGATGGATTTTGATGAAACTTGCTGTGAGTGTTTGTTATCACCCAAGGATGAGCCCTATTGAAAATCAGACGAATCAAAAAATATTTCATGGGTTATTGCCCTTGCTTTTGAACATATCTTGTGGACACCATAGAGAGCTGGTTTCTTGATGGATTTTGATAAAACTTGGTATGAGTGTTTGTATTGCCATTAGGATAAACCCTATTGAAAATCAGAAACATCGAAAAATATTTCATGAGTTATTGCCCTTGTTCTTTAAAACGCGTTAATTTTTCAGCCTTTAACAAAGTTGTGGACACGATAGAGAGCTGGTTTCTTAATGGATTTTGATGAAACTTGCTGTGAGTGTTCATAAACACCCAAGGATGAACTCTATTGAAAATCAGATTAATCAAAAAATATTTCATGGGTTATTGCCCTTATAAACACTTAAAAATCGTTCAATTTTGTAAACATTCTTGATGGCACGGTTTTCGACAGATGTTTCATTTACTGATCTTGTCGTATTACGATGGGGCATCGCTATTTTTTGTCATTTCATCTTGCCTTATCTACCTTTCTTACCCGTTCTTCAGTCTATTGTAAGCGAAAAAATGCTGAATTTTGAATTAACGGATACTTTCATGCGGACACGACTACACGAGACAATATATAGAGGTTATCCTATGGCTACGAGTGGATATGGTTTTTATGCCACGAGTGGCATAAAAACCATATCCACGAGTTTGCCATTGGATAACCTATTTATCCGATCCCTGTTTTTCGTTTTATGTAAAACGGCTTTTTACTCATACTGAACTTTACATATTATTAAACATCACTGACAATTAATAGTCAACAAACAGACACAGAATATGAAAAAAAATTCATTGGAAACAAATTTTAAATTTTTAATTCTCATATCGGTTATAGGATAAATGTAATTGAGTGATGCATCACAGACACAGAATATGAAAAAAAATTCATTGGAAACAAATTTTAAATTTTTAATTCTCATATCGGTTATAGGATAAATGTAATTGAGTGATGCATCACAGACACAGAATATGAAAAAAAATTCATTGGAAACAAATTTTAAATTTTTAATTCTCATATCGGTTATAGGATAAATGTAATTGAGTGATGCATCACAGACACAGAATATGAAAAAAAATTCATTGGAAACAAATTTTAAATTTTTAATTCTCATATCGGTTATAGGATAAATGTAATTGAGTGATGCATCACAGACACAGAATATGAAAAAAAATTCATTGGAAACAAATTTTAAATTTTTAATTCTCATATCGGTTATAGGATAAATGTAATTATATCTATTCTTTTTGATCGAGTTTGAGATGTTCTTATTTATCTGAAAGAGATTTATTGTTGGTTGGTCAATTTTTAGGTAAGGATTATGATATTTCTGGTAGAAACTTACAGTGAATTTTGAGTTGATATTTTTTCCAGGCTGAGTTGAGATTTGATTGAAAGTTGTTAATGAGGGTTGAGTTTACAACATACTCTGTTCTTTCTTATGTCTAATCCTGTTTCTTGTTTTTCAAGTTTCTTACTGTAACCTCTGTTTCTTGTATTTAATGACAATTCCATCGAGGAATATCATTTTAAGTAAATTCTTTATCTTCTAAATTATCTGGGTTCTAAGGGGAAAAAAACTATAATAATATCTTTTATTAGCATTTTTAGTTCTCTAGTTTTTATACGCCCACACATTAATGTGGGCGTATATTGTAGTCGCCCCTGTCTGTCTGTCTGTCTGTCCGTCTGTCTGTCTGTCCACAATTGTTGTGGACACGATAGAGAGCTGGTTTCTTGATGTATTTTGATGAAACTTGCTGTGAGTGTTTGTTATCACCCAAGGATGAACCCTATTGAAAATCAGACGAATCGAAAAATATTTCATGGGTTATTGCCCTTACTTTTGAAAATATGTTGTGGACACCATAGAGAGCTTGTTTCTGGATGGATTTTGATGAAACTTGGCATGAGTGTTTGTATTGACAATGAATGTTTGTATTGACATTGGGATAAACCCTATTGAATATCAGAAACATCTAAAAAATATTTTATGAGTTATTGCCCTTGTACGTAAATTTTTCAGCCGTTACACTCTCAAAGTTGTGGACACGATAGAGAGCTGGTTTCTTGGTGGATTTTTATGAAACTTGCTGTGAGTGTTTGTAATCACCATCGGATGAACCCTATTGAAAATCAGACGAATCGAAAAATATTTCCTGGGTTATTGCCCTTGCTTTTGAAAATATGTTGTGGACACCATAGAGAGCTGGTTTCTTGATGGATTTTGATGAAACTTAGCATGAGTGTTTGTATTGACATTGGGATAAACCCTATTGAATATCAGAAACATCTAAAAAAAATATTTTATGAGTTATTGCCCTTGCACGTTAATTTTTCAGCCGTTACACTCTCAAAGTTGTGGACACGATAGAGAGCTGGTTTCTTGGTGGATTTTTATGAAACTTGCTGTGAGTGTAATCACCATCGGATGAACCCTATTGAAAATCAGACGAATCGAAAAATATTTCCTGGGTTATTGCCCTTGCTTTTGAAAATATGTTGTGGACACCATAGAGAGCTGGTTTCTTGATGGATTTTGATGAAACTTGGCTTGAGTGTTTGTATTGACATTGGGATAAACCCTATTGAATATCAGAAACATCTAAAAAATATTTTATGAGTTATTGCCCTTGCTCTTTAAAACACGTTAATTTTTCAGCCGTTACAATCTCAAAGTTGTGGACACGATAGAAAGCTGGTTTCGTGGTGGATTTTTATGAAACTTGCTGTGAGTGTTTGTTATCACCCAAGAATGAACCCTATTGAAAATCAGACGAATCGAAAAATATTTCCTGGGACATTGCCCTTGCTTTTGAAAATATGTTGTGGACACCATAGAGAGCTGGTTTCTTGATGGATTTTGATGAAACTTGGTATGAGTGTTTGCATTGACATTACGATAAAACCTATTGAATCAGAAACATCGAAAAAATATGTCTGAGGTATCACCCATTGTTTTTGAGGACATGTTAATTTTTCAGCCCGTTACACTCTCACAGGATAGAGAGCTGGCTTCTTGATTAATTTAATGAAACTTGTTGTGAGGATGAAACATATTGAAAATCTGACAAATCGTAATATATTTAATTGGTTATTGCCCTTGTTTTTGTAAATGTGTTGTGGAAACAATGGAGAGCTTGTTTCTTGGTGGATTTTGATGAAACTTGGTGTTAGTGTTTGTATTGACCTTGGGATACACCTTATTGAAAATCAGAAGCATCAACAACTATGTGAATGCTCTTAATAATCATTTTAGGATGGAACCTAAACGTAGGTTGCCCTTGTTTTATGCATATTTCAGTAACATATTTGTTTTTTTCAGGAAACTTTAACCCATGGTTTTACTCTTGTAAAAAGAGAAAATGTCATTCTCAGAATCTTTCATTTACTGACCACTCTTGTCAACCCCAAGACGAATTGGCGTGGGCGTATTACGATGGCCATCGCTATGTTTATACAAGTCGTACCTTTGGGGAGACAGGTTTAGCATTGCGGACAGGTTTTACTTTTAGGGAATTTAGTAAGAAAGGCTATCATCTATCATTGTAAAACTCGTCCTTGGCAATTACCCTAAATATATTCTTCGAGAAAATTTCTGGATAAATACTTTAAATACAATGCGGCCTAATGGTCTTAACGTCCAGGTAGATTATCAAATAATTCCTTTTGTTATACTTTTCAGTAGCACAGCTTGCCTAGCCATACCAATTGTCAAAGAACTGTATAAGGAACTCCAACGTCTTTTCCCTGATATATTTCAAAAACAATTAGTTATTGCATTTAAACGTAATAAGAATTTGAATGACATTTTAGTTCACGGAAGATTAAAAGCCATAACAACGTAAAGTTTCTTTTATTATTAGTTTTCCTTTTACAGCTGATGCTCCTTCTCATTTAATCATTCTATATTTATTTAGTTTTGCAGGATGTTGGTTACTGAAATAAAAAAAACTACGATCCCATACCTTTTGATTTTATCTGATATTCTAAGATTTATAATGATCATTGTAATTATTCATTTTTTTTTTGTGAATTTTCACCTCGGCCTGTGCTTTCGTAATTCCAATTATATATTGTTGTTACAACCACTCTCACCTGAATATATATCATGGTTACTTCTTCAGTTTTTCATTCAGTGCAGTAGGACAACAGAGTATCAACCCTCGAGTATTGAGTACAGGAGATCTGTTTGAGGTACATATTAATCTTACTGGGTTACCTAGGTTTAGGTTGCGTATTGTTTCTGATATTCCGTGATTTGTTTTACATTATCATTTCTTTGGAGTAAAGTCTCTGTGTTCTTTTTAGGATATAATGGGAGAACAATTCAGCTCTTTTATTCTTGCATCTGTCAAGGGTTCTTCTGCTATCCCTTAAATCGTGGAGAATATTCAAACAGGTCTGACACGCTGCAAATAGTTCTCGTTCACGGGCAGCTAGTTCATGTTTACTGTGTCGATGTACTATATCATTGCCATATGAAAGAAGGAGGAACATAATATCTTCATCATGATCATCATCACAGTCACAATTATTTTCAAAATCATGAGTTGATGTGCCTTCTTAATGATATAAGATAAGAGCATTAACTTAACTCACTAGACTATTTGACGATTCATCTCCAAAAGCCACTACTCCCCCTTTCCACCACTTCTTATTTGGATGCCACCACATCTTCCAGCAAACATAGTCGTTAAGTTATTCAAATTCTGACCTCACTATATTTTGAATGCCACCAATATCCCAACTTAGTAAATGAAATGTGGTTTGAGGAATCTGGAGAACGTGGAGAAGAAGAAGACAGCGTTGATGGAGAGTGAAACACAAAAAGAGTAAATATTTACCATTTCTACATAAACGTTTTCTGTGTAATTGAACGTGGACTCGTTTCGGGTTTATTTTATATATGATAGAGACCCTACTTCCTTGTTGGACATGGCTACTGGTAGAATAAAACGCAAAGACCAAATTGAAATTGGCGGGCGATCAAAAAATATTTCTCTTTGTTCCCTAATAATTTCTATGTTTTTCCAATAATTCTTCATTTTGGTCGTTTGTTTTATAGATTTCGCTGCATCAAGCTTATATCAAGATGCGGTTTCTTTGGACTCTGATTCGTTGATGGAGAGCTAAGGGGCAATGAAATATTTATAAATGGGTTTAATGTCCTATTTTAAGCAAGTTGGCATAATGCAGTATTAAATGAGTGAAACAATAAGGGGGTCTAGAGGGGACCCTAATTCGAATAACTATTAAACAGTGGCTTATATAAGCTTACTGGTTTTATTCATTCATTTTCAACTGTGAATGACTATAGAATCCTTTTCCATCTAATCCTTTCCGACCTAAATCACTGACAAAAGAAAGTTGAGGAGGGGGGGGGGGGGGGCTCTCGGCTCACAAGAGTTTATTTTTCGTAAAGGACAAAAATACTGAGAGTCAGAACATGAGTCAGGTAAATCAGTTGAAGTGAGTAGAAATCAGTGAACTAACAATATGTTAACCACGTAAAGCAATAGACCTACTGTTAATTAATCATTATATAATCTACAATATTAAAACTTATTACTTCTACTCTATATATCCTACTGTATATTGACTATCAATAATTCTGCTCATGTAGCCTCATACAGATCTCCTCTGTTCTGTTACATTCTGTTAAAAAAAACCTATGACAACGGTGGAATTGATAATACATATTTCGAGAATATGGTCAAATGCTAGATATATTATATCATTCATCCATTCCGTGAATTATTATTTTATCATTCATTCTGTGTTGCCATCTGTCAAAAGAGAAAGTAGATGGACACCTGTCCCCTAATTAACCCAATATCAACTACAATCTATTTTATTACAATAGACACAAATTGTGTTAGACTGGTACATCATCCCTTTATAATGATAATGATTACACTATAAGGAAGACTAGAAGACAATTATATTATTGCTACAGTTATATTACGCGGTAGAACCGTGGCAGGGGAAATACGATGAACAAGTGATCGATATTAATGGTCTCAGGAGGTCAGAAAGCTTTACGTTTGGACAATTGATATTCATTCATCAATAATATACACAGCATTCTCGGTGTAACAAGTTATTAGAAATCATCTATACATTATATAGAGGTACGAGTTGTCGTCCCTATTGTCAGGAATGGTATGATCTGGGTATGGATGTAAGCTGGATAAAGCTATTGTAGTGTTTATTTTCTTGTAAAGACTGTAAGCCTATCACGAGTTACGCCGTCAAAGCAATGGATATAATATAGGTGTGTTTTGAAAGTATTAGATGCGCTCTCTACAGGTCGTAGAGGTAAAATATTATCCAAGCTATTGTGTATCGTGTGCTTCATTGACATATTCAGGAATACCTGTTCTAATATCCAAAAATGGAGGGGAACAGGTTAACTTCAGGTGCAACCAAAGGACTGTTCTTTATTCTAATTCTGCAGTCAGTGTATACGATTGGTGCCTACAGGGAATTGAACCTTCATATAAATACGTGAGTACTAATTCTTTGATTCCATTGTTTTCTATAATATTGACTGGTTAATACTGTATTATTCCAACAATAACTACTTTTTATCAGGGCTTAGCAGACGATTTTAGTTTTTTCTTCGTATTAAGATATTACTAACAACGATATTTCCACTTACTGCCATACATGTAACAATACTGTTAATGTAAATATATTTATATATAGGATTCTTGTCACATCATGATTCAGGAGAATGTCTCTCAGTCTATCAGCACTGTGCTGCTGGCCAAGCTTTCAAATTCTGATATGAAAGTTGTGGTTGGTTACCACCAAAAATGGTATGCAGTAATTTATCAAATATGATATAAGTAATGCAGCTGGCATACCACTGTCAACTCTCTTGGTTCTCCTATCAGACATGTTATATCATGAGAAATTAATGTCAGGTTGAAGAATTATATAAAGGAGTTTGAAAATAATTCAATATTATGGTCTAGACAAGACAAAATAGTTAATAGACAACCTGTCTATTTTAAATCTCTTTAAATATGGCCATTAGAGGTGTATCAATAACTTCCAACATTTGTCTGTTTGCTCTCAAACCAGTTTTAGTCTATTGTTTAAAGCGATACCACCTCTTAGAATGAACAAAAACATTAAGTTCTCAAACTTGGTCAATAAGAGTATATTATATTCATCAACGATGTCCAAAGTATACAAACAGAATCAATTAAACCCATGTAATAACAATAACAGGTTATGATTGAAAAACGCTTAAATTTTGATTCAGCGTTTTTTCAATTATTGTATATAAACACAGTTTTTAAATTTATCAAATTATTTAGGTAATATGTTGTATAGTTATGCCACTAGGCAAGTCCCTTGATGAATAAATACTCCTATGCAACCAAGTTTGAAAATTTATTTTTTTTGTTCTTTCTAAGAGGTTGTATTCCTTTATAGATTATATATATTGTTTTGAAAAGGTTTTCCTATGCAGGCCCGTAGGAACAGGGGGGCAGGGGGGCCCCCCCCCCCCCCCCCCCCCCCCAATAATTTTGACTGAAGCAATACAAATTTTTTTTAAGATAAAACGAGAAGTTTCTGGTATGTTGTTAGGGCCAGTGTAAGCAAAATTGCTTTATATAGGCAGGAGCAGCCTTGAATTCTGCACAACCCCCTTTGAGAATGAGTTTTTGCACATTTTGCCCCCCCCCGGGAACCGTAACGGTTCGGCAATTGAAGCTTTTCGCGGTCGGCAATTTATCGGGGGCCAAATAAAAGCCAGCTTCCATTTACTCAGTGGAAACACTTAAAAGCCGGCTTTATCTCGTTCGGCAATAGGGGGCGCGCGCTCTTAATTAACTAGTAGAGTAAATGGTAAGTCTTGTAGATCGTGTGACTATATGATCGAGAGTAAAGTCGTTTGGGAACCAGAAAAACTCAGTGTAAACGTAGCTTTCGGCTAGCTTAGAGCTAGCTTTCCTTCACAATTCTCAATGGAAACGCGGTTATTAACTCACCCCTCAGTATGATTTTTGCAAGAAAATGAGACGTTTTCATATTCAATATGACTTTAATGAAAAGAATTTAACAGCAAATAGTAAATATAGCAAATGTTGTGAAGATTCCTCACAAGATTAATGTTCATTCAAGTTTGTGTATGTTTAGATAAATTATTGCACTGGCACTTTCACATCAAATTGTGAGATACAGTAAAATATCTTTCAGTTTTCTGTGAAATAAAAGTTGTAAGTTGCAGAAACAAAAACTATTTGTTGGTCACTAGGGATGATTGTATTATCTTCTAAAAATCACCCAATGAGATCCTTAGGGCTACTCAAATTTCAAAAACTCTTCATTAATTCAGTTTATTTGGATCAATTTTCTTTCGGAATTATTTTGCTTTCATTCTTTCAATAATCAAGTGACACTTTCCACTATCAATTTACTAATTGAAATTATACTTTCTTTTAATGGTTCTACTCGTAATATCAATAAAGATTCCCTCTGATATTTTACTTTTTGTCTACTGAATGGCACAGCATTTTGACAGACACACAAGATTTTAATTAGAAAATGAGTTTTTATTCCCCAATGAGAAATTAGTTGAGAGGAATAGAAAGGTAATTAGTTGGATGGGATTTCCTGACTAAATGAAGGTTGAGTATGAATATATACAACTACCATCTTGTGTATCATTACAAAACTGTTTTTATACAGTAGACATTTTGTATGGAATTTGAACATTTTTAAATGATTATAGATTGTATGTTAATGGCATCTTCTTTAGGAAACATTTTTTTGTACGTAACAACGTAAGCTTGATATGTAAATTATGTGATGTTCACATTGTTTCAGATACTTGATCATCATCAGGACATCTTGTTTTTTAAATGAGTTACTTACACAAATTCAAATTGTTCACTTGTTTACTGAACTAAAGAACTGGATGAGAATCAGTTTTCAAATGAAATTAGTACCGTACTTGTTATTATTGACAAACATATGTTACTTGGTAAATAAAGTTGAAATCTGACTGCAGGGTTGACTTGTTTTCACTTCTTATTTTTTGTCATTATCATATACATTTTTTTATATTAGTATGTTATGGTAGAGAATATGAGATATTTACTGAAGTTTGAATGAGTAAAGCACTTATATTCTGCAGGTATTTACAGAAATAAAAAATACATTGTTAAACGTGTGTTTAAACAACTTGTACTAGAACTAAACTCCTCCCACTCATTTTAACAACAAAAACATAAAAGGAAATATTAACATTGTGAAATAATTTTATAACAAAACTACCATTATGTCTGCCTTTTATGATGCTATAAACACATCTTTTACTAAAAGGGATCAAGATTGGATATGACAAGTATGGCTGCCTCATGTTTTATTGTCTGGAATTATTGGTCAAATTTCACAAATTACTAGTCTCTTAAGGATACTCAGGATCTATTGCCAACTGAAGCTCAATTTCCCTCAACTTAGAAATTTCAGTAGAAATGTCTAGGGTGTTATCCTTGAAAACTGAACTGATGATGATTTTAGTGTTCTAGATGATTGGTTGGTCAGTTATTGTAATTGATTGTAATTAAGCTTTAATTATCCAATCAGATTGCTGTTTTTCTTAAAATATGGACCCCGCTGGACTGGGTGTATAGAAGAACAAGCACAACACAGTTTGTTAGGAAGAATTCTATCAGACCTACTCTCAAGTCACTGGTCACACATTAAACACTATAAATATTCAGGTTATTTTCAAATTCAATTTAAAAATCCTTGAACAGACGGAGAGCCATCTTACAAGATGATAGCTTAACAAGAGATAACCATCCCTTTCAAAAACAGGGTATCATGTCTCTTGTTAGTCCAAAACTTGCTCACTCTATTCCCAGCCTTTGACAGCTATTTAGACAGATATGGATGGGGGAGAGTCAGAAAAACTAGGCCACAAAAACTTGCAATTTTCCACACCTTGCACGTGCAGCTTTTATTTCTTGCAAAACAACTTTGATGGAGTCGCATACGTGGTCTGTATGCCGTAGGGGGATAATGATGGTATGAATGAACTACAAAATCATTCATGTTTCCAAATATATCAAAGTTTTATGAATTCAAGGTAAATAAATACGTTTAAAACCCCTGCACCTGCGGAGGTATGGAAAATCGCAAGTTTTTGGGAGAGTCAGCAAGTTTCGGACTAGTCTGTTGTTATGAGCTAATCTGAATTTAATGACACAATCTAAAAACACAATCAATGTACCAGGTATACCTTAAATATCACTGTATAGTTAGACCCTTTATTAAACAATCTCATAGAGTAAACAGTCAGTTATTCCCTTGGACTATTTGATTTGTACAAATTGGACTGAAATAGTAAAAAATAGCGATCATCGTACGCCCACTTTTGTAATGGCAGCACCATAGGCTAACAGTTTATTGGTTAATAAAACTAGAGTAGAACCAAATACATCAGACAAATATTGAACTGTTTTCATGACAGTTAAATGGGTTAATTTGAAAAAATATCTTTTTGAGAAATTCCTGCTATCAATACATCAACAATACTCGTCAAAATTGATGGCAATCTTGAAATTCTAAAAAGATTTTATTTGAGATATTTTGGTTTAATAGATTATACTGATTGATATATTTCTATTTGATAATAAAATTCCTTTAAAATATCACATTAGACCAATTCCTGACAATTAACCCTTTATAATTAGATTATCTATTCTTTGAAAACAAATTTAACTTTACTTGAATATCAAACATGTGAATCCAAATATTGTGTAATGTAAGGATACAAAAGTTTTCTGCTTTCTATTTGTATCTGAGACAATCACAGCTTCTAATAACACAATTTCAATTTCTGTTCAGAAGTGGTTGTACTTTCAGAAACACTAAACAGCTACATGTATTTTTAACAATATTGATAGCTTTAATCGATCAGTTGTTTCTGGAAATGCATGGTGTTTCTAGGAATCTTTAGGTGGAGGGCCGAGTTGGGGCCAAATAATTACTAGTGGGTGGGGTGGGTTGGGGGGGGGGGGGGGTGCAGCGGGCTACCAGCACCAGGTATCAGTATGTAACATGATACGAAATAAGACCGGGCCAGTCTAATTTCTGGGAGGAACATGGCCCCCCACTGGCTACCTAATAGGAACGCCACTGTGCATGAACCACATACAGGTTACAAGAATATAAACTTCATTTGAAATCTACTGTGGTCTTTCTCATTAATCAAAGAATGAAGAAAGATTGAACCTTGACAATAGCTGCAGTTTGATTAATGAAAGAAGGTTTGCTAGTTAGTTGAAATGACTATTACAACAGACCAACAACATCCAGCATCTTGTTAATCTAATTAACATACAATATACAAGATGAAACAAGATTAGAAACTCTCTCTCTGAACAACAATCAATAAGTCTGAACACTTCAACAGCAATTTACTCACAATACATTTTATACTGGGGTGGGACGCAATGGCTTTTATTTCAACATGGAGAGCAAGAAAGATTTACCTCACAATACATTTTATACTGGGGTGGGACGCAATGGCTTTTATTTCAACATGGAGAGCAAGAAAGATTTACCTCACAATACATTTTATACTGGGGTGGGAGGCAATGGCTTTTATTTCAACATGGAGAGCAAGAAAGATTTACCTCACAATACATTTTATACTGGGGTGGGAGGCAATGGCTTTTATTTCAACATGGAGAGCAAGAAAGATTTACCTCACAATACATTTTATACTGGGGTGGGAGGCAATGGCTTTTATTTCAACATGGAGAGCAAGAAAGATTTACCTCACAATACATTTTATACTGGGGTGGGAGGCAATGGCTTTTATTTCAACATGGAGAGCAAGAAAGATTTACCTCACAATACATTTTATACCGGGGTGGGAAGCAATGGCTTTTATTTCAACATGGAGAGCAAGAAAGATTTACCTCACAATACATTTTATACTGGGGTGGGAGGCAATGGCTTTTATTTCAACATGGAGAGCAAGAAAGATTTACCAGAAAAGAAAATTGAGAGTATATTTAAGGGAATTAGAGAAACACTTGGATATATTTTAAAGGTATTTGTGTAACTGCAATCATACATATTTCTTATTATTTCAATGACAGACCTAATATTTATATGACATTTAGAAGTATCACAACACATAAACACATACCTTGCTTCATGACCAGTCATTTTCTATAGATTATTATTTTCAAATTGATCAAAATCAAAATATATTGTAAATGAACCAAATATATAAATGAGCATAACAAATTAAAAAGACATCTGTTCTTCAATAAAGACAATGAGTTCTAGACTACAGTGATGGTACAATTTCTCTCTCCACCTTTCACACGATAGATTTCAGTTGAACAGTGTAAACCTCAATAATCAGCTTGTGTCTTAACCTTATAGACAAACTCATTGAGGCAAACAAATCAAGGACAAGTCTGAAATTAAGAACATTTTTTATAAAAAGTTTCTTAAACATGTTGCCTAAAAAACGAGATCCTGAACTTACTGAAGTTTCACAATCAAAAACAATGGTTGCATCTGTTGATTGCATTGTGTTGTTGATGTAGAAAAAAGACATTTTATTTGTTAACCTCGAATTTCATTGCAGACCTAGACAGAAAAAAAAGCTTATTTCAATGAAAACAGTTTTCATTATCAAAATCGTTTTAAATATTGCCTGAAAATATTTCTAAAGTATGCTTATAATATTTATGTATCTTCTTGATCAAACTGAAAAGGGTTTTAAAAGGGTTAATTTAAAACAGGGAGTACTGCTCAAATCCATACAGTAGTTTTCTAATAATGTCCAAAAAGCATACAGAACTTAAAAACCTTACGTACCGTAATGTTCTTAAATATTTTATGTTTAGTGTTTAAAAATTAGCAGATAGTTTAAACTTTCAAATTCCCACAAAGGGCATATATCGCTGGATTTTGGTGTATAGTTTTCAAGAATTAAAGCAAAAAAAAAAATTTTATTTTAAAAAAATCTGACTGTCCAGAGTCAGAGTAAAAGTAGAGTTTGATGTACAGAGATGGTCTATAAGACAAGCATAGTGCACAGGGCCAGAATAGAGGCCGATATTTCTGACTAATCCATACTCAGCTTGTTACAGTTTCATATGATTTGTGACCCCGTTTTTCCTTGTTCTTTTTAACATAACAAAGATCCAGGGTCAGTTTCATTAAAAACGTAAAATACATTGAAGAACTATAGACACCATGAAAATGAGTAATATTGTTGGAAGATAATCAGTTATATTGGTTGGTAATTATTCTCTCAACAATATAGCTGTTAGAATTAAATATTAAATACAGTTTGGATCATTGACTAGTAGAAATCAATAATAATTTACTTTGTCAATATTAACTCACATGTATCAACCTTTCTCAATGTATGAATAGTAGGCATATGATTAAATGCAGTCAAAATGAACTTTCTATAAATTGCATGCAAAGTTGAAAATAATGAGTGTGTCAAAAGTTCTTTTAATAATGAAGAATAATGTGATTTTAAGTGTGTGTATCATTCTCTTTAATAACATGTTACTGAATCAATTCACAATTTGATTGCCTCAGTTCAAACATGCACAACTGAACTTCATCAATTAAACTTAGAAGTTAACTTAGATTTTAACATCAGATTAACACATTTCACATAAACCTATAAATTTTACATTTAAATATGTAACTGATACATAAAGTAATGGAAACCTGAAATCAATCTGTTTGTTTACATGTATTAGAAAGCAGTTATTGCTAGACATAATTTGAATTGAAAAAGTCGTACAAATATTATCATCAACCATAGTCCCATACATGTATTATTCATAGTCACATTAATAGTCCTATTTATCTATCAATGATAGTCCCATACATGTACCAATCATAGTCTCATTCATAGTGTTATTCATGTACCTTTGATAGTCCCATACATGTACCAATCATAGTCTCATTAATAGTACTATTCATGTACCAATGATAGTCTCATACATGTACCAATTATAGTCTCATTAATAGTACTATTCATGTACCAATGATAGTCTCATACATGTACCAATCATAGTCTCATTAATAGTCCTATACATGTACCAATGATAGTCTCATACATGTACCAATCATAGTCTCATTCATTTACCAGTGATAGTCCCATACATGTACCAACCATAGTCCCATACATGTACCAACCATAGTGCCTACATGTACCAATCAAATCCCCTACATTTACCAACTAGTCTCATACTTGTATCAATTACAATAAAACATACAATATATATATTAATGGTAATCTCATACATGTACCAATCATATTCGGAATCACACTTGCATGTGACTGTGTTAAGAAATTTAGTGACCTAAAAGCACACACCATGAAGGAGAAAGAAAAGAATCTTGAATTCCAGAGAGATTGTAATATTATTCTAATAACTTACCTACTCAACTTGAAACAATGAATCTCATGACAACTAGATTGAATCCTTTATGAAATAAAATGATAAATTATCATCTTTTGTCATGTGAATCTATTTTTTATCCTGCTGTATGCATGTAGCAAATAAACTAATAGTTAACCATTCATACCTACTTATAAACAGAACTGTAACTTTGTACATTATATAGCCTATATCTTGATGAATATAAAAAAGTATCTCATTGAAGGAAGCTACACATTAGCAAATTTCATGACAGTTTCTTCAACTGTTTGGAATGAAATAATATACATAAAACTGCATCAGCATTACTATGTTTAACATATTACTGAATTACATAAAAACTGAATCTATTTTGTTTGATATACATAACCTAATCTGACTTACACTCTTGAAACCAAAAAGAGAGCATAACCTGACCATAATTAGCATAGTTAAGGAAATTCATTACACTGATAACTTATACTAGTTAATGAGTTGTTATCATGTAACACAGCCGTTATCTGTTCATTATTAGTATGTGTCACTGTCTTCAATACTGACAAACAATATTAATAATGATAATAATAATAATAATAATAATGGTCACTTTGATTACTGAAACAAAAATTATAGTCAAACAGAGATATTTCGGCTCATTCGGGTACCGTCAAAACATATACATAACCAGTCCATTATATTTTCAAGGGTATATAAGTATCTTATTTAGAGAGTTGTTTGTTTGGCAAGTTACAGCAACACCCTTGAATATATGGACTTGTTGTGTATATGTTTTAACTGTACCTGGATGAGCCGAAATATATCTGTTTGACTATAGTGAAATATTTCTTCCTTTCTTGACTGTTTGTGATATCATTGGGAGTATTACCTGAAGAGACCATACCAATTGTCTATTGACCCCTGTCACCGGTTTTACCTGAAGAGACCATACCAATTGTCTGGTGACCCCTGTCACCGGTTTTACCTGAAGAGACCATACCAATTGTCTAGTGACCCCTGTCACCGGTTTTACCTGAAGAGACCATACCAATTGTCTAGTGACCCCTGTCACCGGTTTTACCTGAAGAGACCATACCAATTGTCTAGTGACCCCTGTCACCGGTTTTACCTGAAGAGACCATACCAATTGTCTAGTGACCCCTGTCACCGGTTTTACCTGAAGAGACCATACCAATTGTCTAGTGACCCCTGTCACTGGTTTTACCTGAAGAGACCATACCAATTGTCTAGTGACCCCTGTCACCGGTTTTGGAGCCAACGACACATTTCATCGATTTGCTTTATCATTTGATTTATTTACTTGGAATTTTTTTGTTTGATAATAAAATCAACAGCCTATATTTTGTCCATCATGATTTGATTCCAGTGTATTGATAAGAAAGCTGAATGTTTGTTTACAATATTAACACAGAAACTGAATGTGTCAGTGATATATTAACTGTGCACTAGCTGTCTGAAATTCATCCACCAAAATGGGTTCTCACCATTTCAGTTCAAACCTCAATACCACGAGTATTCTTTGATGATCATAGTTTGAATTTATTGACATCTTTAGACACTTTCCCTGTAGTTTGTAATTTGCTGATTGAATTGTGGGCTAGCCCATCAAAGCCCTCAATGCATTATGCAAAAATTATAAATAAATAAGTACACATCAACATTTGTCATTTACTTCAATGTATCCACTTGGTCTGAAAAAGGATGTTTACAAAACAATGAGTAAACATTCTTCCAACTTTTCATATTAGAGGCACAAGATAAATATGTTACAGACAAAAATGACAGTGTGAGAACCATATTGAAACATTGAAATAATAAATATTATAGAAGTATCTATCCATAAAATTGTCTTATTTAATGAGTAAACAGTTTATACAACAGGCTGAAATGGCTAAATTAAATTTCAGCAAAAGAGAAATTCTTATTTCCAGACTTTTTACAAAAATTTCAGTTGCATTTTTTACTTCCTATTTAATAAAATATATAAACCGGTACATTATTTTTTCTGCTCTGCTTCAATTCTTCTATAAGCTATGAATTATTTATCAGCCTTTTGTTTAATATTTCCATACAAAATCTAGAACACACTATTCATGTGTATTATTGTCATCACAGGCAAAAACTAGGATTGGTTCCAACTGCTGTTATTTAAGCAATAAACTGTTATATGGCATGCATAGTCGTATATCAGGACACAGGTTGGCTGCAAAATTGAATGAATGCACGCTAGCGCATTAGTGATTAATTTTGCAGCCAATCTGTGTCCTGATATACGACCATACACGCCATATGGTAACTGTTTATTGCTTATATTTATTTTTGAAAACATGGGATTTATAGTTCCGGGAACTATTTCTTTATCAAAGATTACGCCGCCATTTTGTTAGGAGTATCTAAGGAAATATGACGTCAAGTTAGGTCACGTGGCTAGCAGTAGCATTTGCATTATAACCGCCAAACGAATTAAGATGGGAAAACATCATAACAAATGCAAATATATTAATTGAGCACTGTATTAGTCAGTCTTCAGAAGAATCTGGTAGTTTCACTTACCTTTTTGTTATTTTTTTAAAAGTGCATGAATTTCATTGTATGTTTGTTATCTTTTGTTATAAATAAAGACAAAATGAAAATAAAATAGATCATAGGAAACTTTACAATACCACAAAACTAATATGAATTATTTTAAAAGAAGTATACAAGTAGTATAGAAGTATATGTATTACAAAAATCAAGAATTTCAACGGTTTTAAAGGTATCAGGGTAGGTGAAATATTTCAATTCACTGCCACCAGATACTTTGAATAGGAATTCAGACCTTGCTGTGGAGTTCATCCATAAAAAACAATAGTTCGTTAGTTTCTCTTTCATCATTGTCAAGTGAATGAGTTAATTATGGAAGTGTTTTCTGTACAAGAGATTTATCTAAACTAGTCTAAACTATTAGATCATTATTCTAGCACTATAAGATGGAACACAGACTGGTTATAGATTGATGCTTTACAAAACAGCTTGAATCAAATTCTGACTCACAACTCACTTACCAAAGTGAATATATTCAATACTTTTTAGGTAATTCACTTAAGTAAATTAATTCTAACCATACTTGTGTTTTTTTTTAATTCATTTATCAAGAGAAAATAGGTTCTAAGAGAAGGAGAAAAACAACACATCTGAAAAATGTTGAAGTAGTAAACAATTTCTCATAACTTAAGTGGAAATTATTACATCCAATATTTCATTACAAACTGTCTGTCTGTCTACATGACTAGAATATTTTTGTCACCTGAGTTGTTCAAACTTTTACCATTTGACACAATAATTAGATCATCAATTCATATTAAATCCCAGTGAGTATATAGCTAGCTGACCAATAAAAATGGACACTGGCATTGCATGAAGATATTTGTTGATGAATGTTGTTGGTAATGGAGGTTTCTTTATGTAAGAGTAGTTTGAATGCCTACTTATAAATGTCATTCAATATTCACCTATATTGTCTTTTAATATCTGTCATTCTGTTATTATCCCACAGTTTACAGAAATTTTCTAATGCCATCTTGACACATGAAGTGAATTTGTTTTAAACAGATTTGTCTGTAGTCTAATTTGATATTGGTTATCCACTTTGCTATGTTTTTTTATGTTTTCTAACAATATCAAACCAATTTATTTGTAATGAAAGATCATTGGGTAGTTTAGTGTTTGAGGCTAACTCTGCCATAGAAATTATATTGACAGGTAGTTTTTATTTAGAAAGATGTAAGATTATTGATCATGTGTAATATATTATGTTATTTTTTGTCATCTGTACTCAAAAGCCAACAGACTGCAAGAAAATGGTGCCGGAGGCGTAAGATAATAAAGTGAGAAACTATGTCTGGTAGAATTCATGTTGTTTATCATGTTATCATAGTACATGTTACAGTGTGATTTTATACACCCACATACAACATATTTATAGCTTCTTTGACTTGTATACTTGTACCAGGTACAAAAATCTCAATGATGAACAACATTCGGTATGAGTTACTACCCTTGATCTTCTTTTGATTTATGACTGAAAACAATTTATTATGGATAATGGTGTAAACTTGGTGAATGTTTAACTTATCATTTGAGGAGAAATTGAAAAAAATGTAATATAAGTTATTGCTCATGTTATTTTTTTGGATAATTTTGGAACAGAAATAATCTTATTACAGATAAGTAAGACAATTTTATGGATGGATACTTCTAGAATATTTATTACTTTCAACGTTTCAATGTGATTCTCACACCGTCATCAGGAATATAATGATATAATATTATATTCCTGATATAATATTATATTCCTGATGACGATGTGAGAATCACATTGAAACGTTGAAAGTAATAAATATTCTAGAAGTATCCATCCATAAAATTGTCTTACTTATCTATAACTTGTGCTTCTAATATGCCATTGAAAGATTAATCTTATTATAGTTTGTGAATTTTTTGGCTTGCAATCACTTGCGATCACGTGATAGATATTAGTAGTTACACACACGTGCATCACACATGCAATAATTTAGATACGTTTAACAAAGAAAATCTGTTTAGCCGCTGCAAACCGCCGATTTGTTTTGCTAGCCAATTCGGCCAGTTCAAAATTGGCTTACTGAAAAAAAAATTGCTAGCCAGTCGGTTCCATCTGATAGCCAGTCATTTTTTACAAAATAAATCAGCGCAAGGGTCTAAATAGCATGTCTACAATTATCAGCAAAAACATCTAGAAACTAATGTGTTGATTCATTTTATTTGACAATATTTCAACTTTTTATTGTTATTAAACTGTTCTGGATATAAAGAACATTGGAGCGTGTAATGTAACAGATGTGACTCAATTTATACATTGTTAATATTTTATTTACATGTAGGTAAATATTAGATTTATTATAGTCAACATTCCGTATTGAATTCCTATTAATATCTACACCATTCCTCTACTTTTACATTAACATAAGCTGCTGTTATTTCTATATAATTGAATATCAATTTGAAATACAATAGAACCAAACAACTTACAGAAGTCAAATTATATTTTTTACTTCATAATGATTGTATTATTATAATGCTGATCTAATAGATGAAATATATTTTTACAATGTTACAAGGCCTATGTTCATCAAAATATATTATTGAAATTGTTATCCAATGGCTTTGCTATAAAATTAAGGCATCTTCGTGCATTTTTGATTAATTTGGCAGCCAACCTTTGTCCAGATGAACAAGTTCTTATCACTAACAAATTATCAGACTTTCCTGGAACAATATCTTGATTCAAGATTGGGTCACCATTTTTGTTTGGCATAACCAAGCTAATGTGCCGATCACATTTGATGATGAGGCTAGCAATGGTATCTACAGGATGGGTACAGATTATCTGAGAAAGCTCAATGCAAAGAAGTTTGCCAATATTTAGCTGATAGAAAGGATCCGCATGTGTAAATAGGTTGTTATCCTTGATAGATGGGGTTTCTCTTGTAAAGTACATAGTCAAACAAATTAGCATTAGTTCAATGGAATTTGTTTTTAGCAAATATAAGTATAAATAGATATATAGATATAACTGCAGACAGTACTTTTTTATATGCACGCCCACACGAATATGTGGTCGTATATTGTCGTCGCCCCTGTCCGACGGTCAACATTTCTTGTTAACACTATACAGACTACAGTTTTCATCTGATTTTATTGAAACTTAGTGTGATCCTTTGAATTGATAAGATCTCGGTCACATTCAAATTTGACGTATTTTCGATAAACGTTTTTTTAGTTATTGCCCTTGACTTTGTAAAAACGCGTCAAAATTTGTTTGTGAACATGACTGCGCAAAGCTACAGTTTTCAACCGATTCTGATGAAACTTGGTGTGATCATTGGAATTGATAAGATTGACGTATTTTCGATGAAAGGGTTTTGAGTTATTGCCCTTGACTTTGTCAAAACGCATCAAAATTTGTTTGTAAACAGGATTTGAGCTTCAGTTTCCAACCGATTCAAATGAAACCTGATAAGATCTTGGTCAAATTCGAATTTGACGTATTTTCGATAAACAGTTTTGAGTTATTGCCCTCGACTTTGTAAAAAACGCGCCAAAATTTGTTTGTGAACAGGATTGAAGCTACAGATTTCAACCGATTCGCATGAAACCTGGTGTGATCTTTGGAATTGATAAGTTATAACCCTTTATTTTTTATGCTTTTTTGACATAATAAAATTTGTATTATTGTCTATTCAAATATTATCATTTCTGACAGCCTCCAGTGGGCGTATGTTACCTTGCCTGGCAAGCCCTGGTGTAAGTAACACACTTATTTTGGCATAAAGTGTTCATATTTATATTTTTATCAAAGCAGACATTCTATGACTAACAATAAAGCTTTGAAGCTTTTATTCCAATCTTTTAAAAAAGAATTATTTCTAGTGTACTTACAGCATGATGGCTTTAAGTTGATTACCATTTGGTTATTGTGTTGGGTTAAAACTCATGATTAGGGCAAAACTTTGTTCAGGGTTTTGAGTGTTAAGGATGATTTCTGATCAGGGATTAGAATCTTACTAGAAATTAAAACAAAGGTAACATTCAAAGCTTTGGGGGTGAGCTGAAATCAGTATAAGGTAGAGACCTCTCTACACCTGTATTGTTTGTTCATTGTCTTTGAGGGTGAGCTGAAATCAGTATAGGCTAGAGTCCTCTCTATACACATGTATTGTATGTTCATTGTGGCTGCAGACATCCCAGGGTTCACTTCTTCCTGTTGTCATGTCAGCAACATAACAGATAAATATTCTGGGATTTGAAAGTTTTGGATGCAGAATTTCAGCTTTTTAAAGATAGATCTTTCAGGTAAACTTATATAATTTCTTGTAATTTATTTGCTTGAGTCAATTGATAAATAATTCAAATATTTCACATATTTATTATTTCTTCAAATCTTTTTTGAATAATTGAAATATTAAATGGAAAACTTTCTAGCTTGGCATTTTGAATTTCTAATTTTTGATTGTGCATGTAGCTTGAGTTTTTACTGGTCAATATATTTCTTTCATTTTTTATTTCATGCTAACTGGAAGAATTGAGTTTGAAAGTGTATCAGACTAAAATTGCAATGAAAGCAATCAACAACAACAATTGAAATGATTAGGTAAGCAATGTTTTACCTTGTTTACTGTCCTAGGACTGGTTGTGTTTTATTTTTTCAACTAGTTTGTTGACATATTTTGGTAGTTTTTCAGGGATTTTATTCTTAAAAACTTAATTTAAGGTGTTTTTTGTGCTCCAGTCATCTGATTGGTTAATCACTGAAATATGTATGAAAACTACAGTCTCTAAGACAAGTTTTTGAAAACAACTCATCAAAAACAGTAACTGTAAAAGTGAACAATGTCCGCCAGTGGAAAATGTCCGCTGGACATTTTGCAGTAGTGAAATATGTCCAATGGACATTTTGAACTAGTGATTAGTGTCCATAACTAAATAAAGGACAGTTCTATCTAGCGTATTATGTCCAACCCGGACATAAATACCCCCGGACATTATTTTCGCTTACATAACTAGCTAGGGGTCAAAACGCACTATGAGAGATGGCCGTTGAAGATGTTGATGGTGCAGCAGAAAGAACAACATTGCTGTATCAGTCAACTGATTGTATCTAATTATGATTTGTTCTCTTTTGTAGATGCACTGAACAGACTTGTATAGAAATTTTACTGATTCTATCGTCTGAGGTAGGTGAAAAGTTTTTTTTTAAATCTCATGATATAATGATAATTATGTTATATGATAATTATAATATATAGATTAAGAATTAAGTTTAGGGATGATAATGTTATGATATGTAATAGCAATGAAGATTTAGAATTGATCATGTTATGATATATAATAGAAATGAAGATTTAGAACTGATAATGTTATGATATATAATGGAGTTTTAAGAACTGATAATGTTATGATATAAAATAGGAGTGAAGTTTAAGAACTGATAATGTTATGATATGTAATAGGAATGAAGTTTGAGGGCTGATAATGTTATGATATATAATAGGAATGAAGTTTGAGGGTTGATAATGTTATGATATATAATAGGAATGAAGTTTAGGGCTGATAATGTTATGATATATAATAGGAATGAAGTTTTAGAACTGATAATGTTATGATATATAATAGGAATGAAGTTTGAGTGCTGATAATGTTATGATATTAAATAGGAATGAAGTTTAAGAACTGATAATGTTATGATATATAATAGGAATGAAGTTTGAGGGTTGATAATGTTATGATATATAATAGGAATGAAGTTTTAGAACTGATAATGTTATGATATATAATAGGAATGAAGTTTTAGGGCTGATAATGTTATGATATTAAATAGGAATGAAGTTTAAGAACTGATAATGTTATGATATATAATAGGAATGAAGTTTTAGGACTGATAATGTTATGATATATAATAAGAATGAAGACTGATTATGTTATGATATATAATAGGAATGAAGTTTTAGAACTGATAATGTTATGATATAAAATAGGAATGAAGTTTTAAGAACTGATAATGTTATGATATATAATAGGAATGAAGTTTTAGGAATGATAATGTTATGATATAAAATAGGAATGAAGTTTTAGGAATGATAATGTTATGATATATAATAAGAATGAAGTTTTCGGAATCATAATAACAGTGATTTGAGTATGGGGCAGAATATTTTTTGAATAATTATTTCATTTATTCAAGACATAATTCCGAACTTGCAAGGCACTGAGGAAAGCGCTGCATGGTTTTAGAATAAATATTAAGAGAATAATCATATTGGTTGTTACATTCTGTTAATTACAAATCTTCTTCCCATTCTTAACCAGATCTTCCCTTGGTTACGATAAGATCTGACCCACTAGAAGGATAAAAAGCATAATCTCTCCGAAGCGTAACAGGGCTCCTTGGGAAGCTTCCTAGTGAACGGAACACTTGAATCTGAGAATCTATTGGGTTTATTTACGCTGCCAGTTGAACTTTTTCAGTAAATGTGTGAATGTGTTTTATATAATGTTGTTGACTGTTCAATCAATCATAAAATCTTATTTTGTTTGAAGAGAAAATATGACTTCTTTAGGTTATAAGGGAAGTCTGGCCAAATTTTTTCTTCCCAATTCAAGTCTTATCCCCCATTGTGGCTATAATCTGATGAGCTGTGTATCATATAAGACGTAAAGAATGAATGTTTAAAGCTCATCAGATTTATAAAGGTTGATTTCATGTTGACGTTATTTAGTCATTAAACATGAAATCAACTTCAAGTATGAGTGTAATTCCAAGTTCAACAGGGGCTTTGTTTATGAATGCAACTTCTTTAGGATAAGGGGAGTTGTCAAAAACTAACTTTGGTTTTAACTGGACATATTTCAGTCTTATTTATTAGGAATTCTCCTTCTGTAGGAATGGCTATAGAATTGATGATGTTGTTTTTTTCAAGATTGAATAGGGACGGCGGCTGGCTTGGCAGCTGAAGTAAAGCATGTAGTAGATGAGGGGTCCATTTTGCTGCATGTCATGAGTAGGTGTGGTCATGTTGTCCCACGGTCGCAACAATTAGAACTTAACAAAATCAAACGACATCCTATATTTTATACCTTTCTTCAGGGGGATCAAATCTAGACTAGTGCCAGATATTTTCTAAATTATTCTCAGTTTTCATGTGTCTAATGGATAAAAGGCAGTGTACCTTGGGCAAGTCTGCGACTGTCGGGTGGCATACTAAACTCTGGCGGTGGGACTTGTAGTGGGATTAGGATTATGAAGTGATAGCATTGTGTAACAACCATTTGAATATATTTCTTTCTGTTTATTTTGTTTCTACAACGTATGCAATATCCACTGATTTCTATTTTGCTTATACATTATTGTCATAATAGGGAAATGGTGTTGGGTACTGATTTCTATTTTGATCAATATTATTTACATTTGATATGAATTAGACTGGGAGGCAGAAGCCTAGCTTCTAATTTGGATATATTTAAGACATATGGAATATGAACAGGATTGGGAAACAGTCATTGACATTGATACATTTATATTTGTGATTGATGATCACTAAAAGATTAAGAAAATAAGATGTTATTCTCATAATAATTTTTACTATCAGAAGATAATATCAGTCAATGCTAATCTTTGGCATTCTCATAATAATAACAACTATCAGAAGATAACAATATCTTTGCCATTCTCATAATGATAACACCTATCAGAAGATAACAATATCAGACTATGCTAATCTTTGCCATTCTCATAATGATAACAACAATAAGAAGATAACAATATCAGACTATGCTAATCTTTGCCATTCTCATAATGATAACAACAATAAGAAGATAACAATATCAGACTATGCTAATCTTTGCCATTCTCATAATGATAACAACAATAAGAAGATAACAATATCAGACTATGCTAATCTTTGCCATTCTCATAATGATAACAACAATAAGAAGATAACAATATCAGACTATGCTAATCTTTGCCATTCTCATAATGATAACAACAATAAGAAGATAACAATATCAGACTATGCTAATCTTTGCCATTCTCATAATGATAACAACAATAAGAAGATAACAATATCAGACTATGCTAATCTTTGCCATTCTCATAATGATAACAACAATAAGAAGATAACAATATCAGACTATGCTAATCTTTGCCATTCTCATAATGATAACAACAATAAGAAGACTAGAGCCACATGTGGCACAGAGTGGGACTTTGCAAATGTGCAAATTGCTAAGGAAAATTTAGAAAACATCGGCCCGGAACGTAAATAACAATTGCCAAAGAAGTCGACAACTTTTGAAAATTTTATTTTTTTGAAATGTTGTAAAACCGGAAGTAGTCACCAGACCTTACATTTGAATGTACCAGCTGAATCTTAATCAATAACCTTCAACCTACTGAAGGTCAAGGTCACTCAAGGTCAAATTCACGAGAAGCAAGTCCTTTAAAGTTGGCAATACATACAGTATTAACACCGGAAGTTGACGCTAGACTTCAAATATGAAAGAATAAATGAACAGCCAAAGTCAATGACCTTTGATCCTAAAAAGGTCAAGGTCAACAAAGGTCAAGGTCAAAAACGAAAATTTTTTTTTTTTTTAACCTTGTTCCCTTTTTTGAACTACAAAGCCCAAATCAATGAGCCTTTAACATAAGCTGAATAAAGTAATGCTATAACTGTATGCAAAATCATTTTTTGAAAAAAATTTAAACTTTACCCTTTTTGGGATAAACAAGATTTTACCCGGATGTGCCACGCCCACATCAGATTTTTTTATGTGACTTTATTTATACTAATAATATCTTACTATGGCTTAATTATCAAGCCTTCGCATCTTATGGTTAACGAGATATACAATCATAAATGTCAAAAAGGGTTAAAATCTTTAATCGGAAATTTTGAAATTAATAAACCTTGTTCCCTTTTTTGAACTATACAGCCGAAATAGCTGAGATTTTGATACAATTGAGTTAAAGTAATGAGTTTGGTGTGTGCAAAAGCATTTTTCAAAAAAATCTAGTCTATATAGATTTTTTCCAGACAACAAAATGTTAACAAAATTAAAATTTAACCCGGATGTGCCACGCCCATTTCAATTTTTTTTTGACGTATACATTTATATGGAGTATGTTCACTTATGTTTCAAATCCCAAGCCTCTAAAATTAATAGATCATAAACTATGCTTATATTAAAGTCAAAAAATTAAAAAAATCGGGTAAAGGTTTTCAAAATTGCAAAAATTTAAAGAAAACTAATTTTGCATATCAGTACATTGTGATATATCGTTCGAAAGAGCTCACGAAGCCCATTCAGAATATGCAAAAATGAACGCTCTAGGTTAATTAGGTCACCTGTAGGAGCAGTACAAAGTTGCGAATTTGGCTATTTTTGGACAGCTATAAAACTGGAAGTTGATATCAGAGGTCAGATATTAAAGTATCATCAGGTAGCCAAGGTCAATGACCTTTGCTCTACTAAAGGTCAAGGTCATCAAAGGTCAAGGTCACGAGATATAAGCCTTCAAATAGTGAAAAAATTCAATTGCAAATTGCAAAAAAGCAAATTCGAAATTCAAAAATCGGCTTCCTGAGAATTCCCACAATTTTTATGTTCTTTCATTTGACACCAAAATCATTCAATTCGGTCCAGCCGTTATGTCGGAATAGCAAATGTGATGTTTCAAGAAAATCAAAATGGCGGCCAAAGTTATACTTCCGGGTTGAATTTTATTTTAAAATCGGCTGTAGAATTACTTTGGCTACCGTTTAACAAAATTTCGTTTAAATTCATAAATATCGCCGGAAGTTATTCAACTGGAAGTGAAAATCGATTTTCCACTTAAACCGGAAGTGACGCAAAAATTTTATATACGTCAAATTGTTTACATTAGTGACATGCATCTTTTATTAAAATTTCAGATTAATCAAAAAAAAACTGAAAAATGGTCCCAAAATTTCGAAAATCGGACAAAAAATAGATTTTTCGAATTTTCGAAATTTGAAATTTTTTAACTCACATTGCATCGGAATTTAGTCACAGATTCCAAAAATGAAAACCCGAGCAAAATCAGCCCAAAAATGTGGCTTCCAGGTTCGAAAAACCGGTTATTACTGAGGTTGCAATAAATGTTTCAAAATATATTCACCAAGTACCTCGCCAAAAATGGATATCAGAAGTTATTGAAATTTTTCTGCAGCTATTGTAGTTTAGGCTGTGTGCCCTGTGTAAAAAACGAAAAAAAAAAAAAAAAAAAAAAAAGAAACATTTCGAAAACAAACTGGGACTTTGCGGAAGCAAAGTCCCACAATAACAATATCAGTCTTTGCTGCTAATCTTTGCCATTCTCATAATAATACCACCTATCAGAAGATAACAGTATCAGACTATGCTAATCTTTGCCATTCTCATAATGATAACAACTATCAGAAGATAACAATATCAGTCTTTGCTAATCTTTGCCATTCTTATAATAATAGTATTATATATAAAATATATGATATAAAATAGAATGAAGTTTAATAAATGAAATAATTATTGAAGACATTATTCCAAACTTGCAAGGCACTGAGGAAAGCGCTGCATGGTTTTAGAATAAATATTAAGAGAATAATCATATTGGTTGTTACATTCTGTTAATTACAAATCTTCTTCCCATTCTTAACCAGATCTTCCCTTGGTTACGATAAGATCTGACCCACTAGAAGGATAAAAAGCATAATCTCTCCGAAGCGTAACAGGGCTCCTTGGGAAGCTTCCTAGTGAACGGAACACTTGAATCTGAGAATCTATTGGGTTTATTTACGCTGCCAGTTGAACTTTTTCAGTAAATGTGTGAATGTGTTTTATATAATGTTGTTGACTGTTCAATCAATCATAAAATCTTATTTTGTTTGAAGAGAAAATATGACTTCTTTAGGTTATAAGGGAAGTCTGGCCAAATGTTCTCTTCCCAATTCAAGTCTTATCCCCCACTGTGGCTATAATCTGATGAGCTGTGTATCATATAAGACGTAAAGAATGAATGTTTAAAGCTCATCAGATTTATAAGGGTTGATTTCATGTTAACGTTATTTAGTCATTAAACATGAAGTCAACTTCAAGTATGAGTGTATTTCCAAGTTCAACTGGGGCTTTGTTTATAAATGCAACTTCTTTAGGATAAGGGGAGTTGTCAAAAACTAACTTTGGTTTTAACTGGACATATTTCAGTCTTATTTATTAGGAATTCTCCTTCTGTAGGAATGGCTATAGAATTGATGATGTCGTTTTTTTCGAGAATGAATTGGGACGGCGGCTGGCTTGGCAGCTGAAGTAAAGCATGTAGTAGATGAGGGGTCCATTTTGCTGCATGTCATGAGTAGGTGTGGTCATGTTGTCCCACGGTCGCAACGATTAGAACTTAACAAAATCAAACGACATCCTATATTTTATACCTTTCTTCAGGGGGATCAAATCTAGACAAGTGCCAGATATTTTCTAAATTATTCTCAGTTTTCATGTGTCTAATGGCAGTGTACCTTGGGCAAGTCTGCGACTGTCGGGTGGCATACTAAACTCTGGCGGTGGGACTTGTAGTGGGATTAGGATTATGAAGTGATAGCATTGTGTAACAACCATTTGAATATATTTCTTTCTGTTTATTTTGTTTCTACAACGTATGCAATATCTACTGATTTCTATTTTGCTTATACATTATTGTCATAATAGGGAAATGGTGAAGGGTACTGATTTCTATTTTGATCAATATTATTCACATTTGATATGAATTGGAATGGGGAGGCAGAAGCCTGTTTTTAAAAATTATTTTCAGTTTTCATGTGTTCAGCTGACATGGTTCGTTTAAATTGTGTGTACCTATTGACACCTTGTGGATTAAAAGAGTAATTTGTAAGCAGAAAAGGTATATAAAAAAATGTTTCAGGGCATTGAGAAATTTTAATCAACATATTGTATAATTGAATCTGAAAGTCTGTTTTCAAACATATCAAGTAGTCTGTTGAATTGAAATAAAACAATACTTAAGATTATTAACTATAAAGAAATTTGCTAAAATAACTAGGACATGTAGGTCAATACTTTGGTAAGTTTTACTCTTGTCAATTGGACCCCATAAAACCAGCTGATAGAAACCAGATGATTGTTTGTATATCTGGAGCTTCTTTAATGGTTATATGTATATAACATGGTTTAATCATTTTCTTTATCCTATGCTCATGATCTTCCCATATGAATAACCTTTCATAGACGAACTGCTTTGATGTAATATCTAATATTAATTTGGTGAATTACATTAATATGTATTTGAATTTCAGATATGACATTGTCAATGTCACTTTTATATGCATTCATATCAATGATCCATTTGATTTCATTTTTATAGGGGAAAGTATGGAATTCAACCCTTTTGTATTTTCTATTGGAGACATTTCCTGTTAGTGATATGAGAGACATCACCTTGCCCATGTTTGATTTCATTTTATGAATATCCTGAATTAACTCGATTCATGTAAAAGATATCCAAAACTCATTGTGATGGTTACAATAAGCCACAATAATAGAATCTGTGGTCAAATTGAACCATCAAATATTGGTGTTTTTATTTTGTTTTGGGTTTGTGTAAAACTAATCAACCTTTTCTTATCAATATGTTTATGTTCATCAAAAAAATAGGACTGAATTTTCTTGATTTGTGTGAAAAGTAATTCAAAACTCATTGAGATGGTTACAATTAACCGCAATAATAGAATCTGTGGTCAGATTGAACCATCAAATATTGTTTATATTTTCAGATTAGTTTGAGTATTTATTTGAAGTTGATTTGAAAACATTACTTGTAGTTACAGATTTTTGCGTTTAGGACTGAATTCTATTGATTTGTGTCAAAAATATTCAAAACTCATTGAGATGGTTACAGTTAACCGCAATATTAGAATCTGTGGTCAAATTGAACCATCAAATATTGGACAATAGTAAAATTGTTATCAATGTTAAGGAATATGAATGGTTACAATACTTTTACATTTGATACCATACGGTTTATTCATTCTACATTATTCGTGATTAGATAAAGAGGAGATTTGTCTAGAAAAGATTTGTTTCCAAATTAATAAAAAAAAAATAGCTAATCATTTCGGAATTGATTTAGACACTTGTAGCAAAAATTATGAAAATTTGAAAACTTTTGATTGTTTTGTGTATATTTTGACATTGTTGCTAGAAAATGATACTTTTAGACAACAAATGAGAATGGTTACATTTTAAATCCAAGAAGGAAATATGAAATTTCTTTGGTGTAAAAATCTAGGAATTTGAATGATTTTGTTAATCTGCATCCTTCAACATTTACTAATCTTAACTCTACACCTAACCCTAATACACTTACACATAGATTCCTAGATTTTATACACCAAAGAAGTTATCAAAAATTTCCTTTTCATGTAATTGATATATACATAGTAACCAATCTTGTTTTTAAAATTATTCTATAAAGATTCTGAGTAAATGTGAAATACCAATTTCCTTCGAAACTTTCTTTTTGGATAAGAATGATACATGATGTCCAGTGATCTGATGTTTTAGGGAACAATCTTTTTACATTAAATTTGAAAATCAAAACATTAAGGAATTTTGTTTTTGACAAAAAAAATTTAGAGCATACTTTTTTGGTCTTCAAGAAAAATGTTATAGATCAAACTTTCTGTGAATATAAATAAGATATAGTGTATTGTAACCTTTCATATTTATTACAATGACTTAATATGTGTATTTGACATTGAGATGTAGAATTGTTTGGAACTTTCATTTAATCATTTGGACAATATTTCTATGAAACAAATATTCTGATAATTTCAATATCATAGAAAAATTCTAAAAATTCAATTGATGCAATTTTTAGATTTTTTCTTTTCAAAAATAATGTTGTAGGAAAAGTTGATTATTACAAAAACTTTTAAATTAGTTTTATTGATAGTAGAATTCCTATAACCGATTACATGCTCAGAGAGCTGGAAGAAACCAATTTTCCCCCCGTAGCCTACAATTTTTACCATGACCCTACCCATTCCCTAAATGTCGTTTTTAGAAATAACGCCTCGTTTATATCTATTTCCAGATATAAATATTGTTATAAGTAGACAAGAGGAGCTGAAGTTTAAGCAGAGATTATAACTATAACTTATAACTGGTATTTGAATGAAGTACAGCACACAAATCTTACAGAGATGACCAATTAATAAGCTTAAGAATATTACTGCAGTATATAATAAAAGTTCATTAAGGTTTAAAAGTTGAGTTTTATTGCTTCCAAGAAGGATTTGAAACATTGTTATTGTGTATTTTATTGAATTAAAAAGATATGAAATGTGTTTTCTATGAGCCCACACAGCATATGCTTTAATTATATTACTTACCCTGATAAAGCGCTGCTGTGGGTGTATATTGTGGCTGAAATTAACAAATTCATTCTCTTCATGAAATGCATCTATAATAACATTAAAATAAATGTTTAGTTTTGGGATCTAAACCTTGAATAAGTCATCTGCAATAATAATTCCAGTTGGCCTAGCTGTCAATAGGCACTGAAAATATAACTATGCCAAAACATTAAACTGGTAGAATCGGTTAGAAGTCACACATATAAAATATGCAATATAGGATATCCAAAATGCTTGTACGCTGATATAACACTGGCTAGTGGAACAGCATGTACATGTACACTGATATAACACAGGCTAGTGGAACAGCATGTACACTGATATAACACAGGCTAGTGGAACAGCCCGAACAGCATGTACACTTGATATAACACAGGCTAGTGGAACAGCATGTACACTGATAAAATGGAACGGCATATACACTGATATAACACAGCCTTGTGGAACAGCATGTACACTGATAAAATGGAACAACATATACACTGATATAACACAGCCTAGTGGAACAGCATGTTCACTGATATAACACAGCCTAGTAGAACAGCAAGTACACTGATATAACACAGCCTAGTGGAACAGCATGTTACTAATATAACACAGGCTAGTAGAACAGCAAGTACACTGATATAACACAGCCTAGTGGAACAGCATGTTACTAATATAACACAGGCTAGTAGAACAGCATGTACACTGATATAACACTGGCTAGTGGAACAGCATGTACACTGATATAACACGGGCTAGTGGAACAGTATGTACACTGATATAACACTGGCTAGTGGAACAGCTTGTACACTGATATAAAACTGGCTAGTGGAACAGCTTGTACAATGATATAACACAGGCTAGTAGAACAGCATGCACACTGATATAACACTGGCTAGTGGAACAGCTTGTACACTGATATAACACTGGCTAGTGGAACAGCTTGTGCACTGATATAACACATGCTAGTGGAACAGCATGTTACTAATATAACACAGGCTAGTGGAACAGCATGTACACTGATATCACACAGGCTAGTGGAACAGCATGTTACTAATATAACACAGGCTAGTGGAACAGCATGTACACTGATATCACACAGGCTAGTGGAACAGCATGTTACTAATATAACACTGGCTAGTGGAACAGCGTGTACACTGATATAACACAGCCTAGTGGATGATGTAGACTGATATAACACAGGCTAGTGGAACAGCATGTACACTGATATAACACAGCCTAGTGGAACAGCATGTTGGTTGTAGACTTATTGCCCTTTATTCAAAGAATAATACAGAATAAGCTGTATATATTTTTTGCTCTCTGTAATGTAATCAGGGGCGGACTGGGCCACATGGCTAAAGCCATGCGGGCCGGTTGTGCAGAGGGCCGGTTTGTGAAAAATGACCACAAAAAAAACAGAAATTTTGAAAATTATTTAAAAGAAAGTGGCCGAAATCCGAAATTTAGTCGTATGTGACCAATCTCTATATCTTCCAATGGTACCTACAATAAAAATAGATCTGATTATCTTGATAATTTTCTAAATTTCGGTATGCATGTCCATTTTCTGGCCAACCAGTTTTGAGAGCTGGAGGCAGTGGCGGATCCAGGGGAGTGGGGGGGCGTAGAGGACGTACGCCCCCCTTTACTTTGTCTTTTTTTTCTTTTTTTTAGAATGGGTAGAATACGACATAAAAAATGTATAACCCATTAACGTTTACTCTAAAACATACATGGTCCACGTCAGAAACCGTTAAATTAGTACAATTTATACTTATTCTATGTTTTTAAGCCAAAAAAAAGGTCAACAAATTTTTAGCCTCGCTTCGCTCCACAAAAAAATGCAGGTAAGCCCCCCTTTCCAAAATCCTGGATCCGCTCGGAAATCGCGTTTATGGCAGTCACTTTTCATGATTTTCTGGGGGAATTTTCTTAAGACCCCGACGCTCGGGGTCGTGCTTTGCCCGACACACCTAACTGGGCCGCTCACCGGAAAAAAGCCATGGCCTCATCACGGCCCCAGTCCGCCCCTGAATGTAATAATAGGATTACATACTAAACTTGTTTATTACCACCCAAGAATGAAAAGTCTCTGTCGAGGGCATTCTTTAAGAAAGTATGAAGATGGAATATTTCATGAGATTGATGGTGGCCATTTTGCCAGTTTTCCTAATTTCAACAAAACTGCCAGTGGGCGTATGTTACCTTGCCTGGCAGGCTATTTTTGGACTTAATATTGGAGACATGACAGTTTATACCTATAGCTCTTCTAACCCAGAATATTGATATAAACTTAATTATCAAAATTGTATTTGGTTTACTTTCAGTGTACATAAATGGGCAAATAATATAACAGACTATCTCCTTAGTTTATCTGATACTGTGACTGGTGCTGGCTTCTTAGAAACTGTAAGTATCTATTGTTTTACAATATCTAGTACATCACATAGTGAACGTTAGGTATATATATTACAATAATACTCATTTCTTTAATAACTAATAATATAATGTTTTAACACAATCATAATTTCATTGACATCAGGGGCTGTATTCTCCAAAACTTAACATAGATTGTCAGCTATAACACCAAACAATGCCATCGTTATTAATTCCAGCAACTAATGCAATCATTATTAACTCCGTCAACCAATGCAATCATTATTAACTCCGTCAACCAATGCAATCATTACTAGCTCCGACAACCAATGCAATCATTATTAGCTCCGACAACCAATGTAATCATTATTAGCTCTGGCAAACAATGCAATCATTATTAGCTCCGACAACCAATGCAATCATTATTAGCTCCGACAACCAATGTAATCATAATTAGCAGCGACAACCAATGTAATCATTATTAGCACCAACAACCAATGTAATCATTATTAGCTCCGACAACCAATGCAATCATTATTAGCTCTGACAACCAATGTAATCATTATTAGCATTGACAACCAATGTAATCATTATTAGCACTGACAACCAATGCAATTATTATTAACTCTGTCAACCAATGCAATCATTATTAGCTCCGACAACCAATGTAATCATTATTAGCTCTGGCAAACAATGCAATCATTACTAGCTCCAACAACCAATGTAATCATTATTAGCACCGACAACCAATGTAATCATTATTAGCACCGACAACCAATGTAATCATTATTAGCTCTGGCAAACAATGTAATCATTATTAGCTCTGGCAAACAATGCCATCATTATTAGTCCAGCAACCAATGCCTTAATAATTATTAGCCCAAAGCCTCGTAACAAAGCTTCTTGGGAACACAATTATCGTACCTCAACTATAACTCTGGAAAAAATAATATGAGAGTTAAACAAGTAAGACTTTGTATACAAGCTGAGAAAAACATGTGCATCCATTGTCACAAGAGTACTAAGTTCTCAAAATACTTAAATAAGATCTTTAGTGATGTAAATTGGCAAAATGGGCCTCAAAATGATGGTAGAAGTTTTGAAGCATTAAATGACATGACATTTATGTCAGCATATCTTATGATTGACAGTTGAAAAATTGAAAGCTAAAAAATAATTGATTTATTCTTATGTAAGTCAGATTTACAGAAATTTGGGACTTAAGAAGTTAAATGAAACAGCTCGTAGAACAATGGGCAATTATTTCCAATGGTGTTTCTATGAATCAGTTGGTAAATGGGGCCCACAAGCTAAAGCTAGGTCAACCTTAGGCAATAAACTGTAACCCTATGGCGTGTATGGTCGTATCAGGACACAGATTAACTGCAAAATTGAATGAATGCGCGCTAGCGGGTAACAGTTTATTGCTTATATTTACGTTTTGAAAACATGGGATTTTTATTGGATTCAACAAATGATGTCAGATTTTCAGAGAACTTTTTTTATAACAGATTAAGCCGCCATTTGGTATCTAAGCAAATATGACGTCAAGTTAGGTCACATGGCTAGCAATAAACGCCAAACACATTAACATTAGTTCAATAGGAAAAAATAAAAGCAGATGTAAATTTATAATGATATATACTGTGTCTCATTGAAATAATCACTATAACTCAAAAACTTAATGATTTATGAATGGATGTGTATCTGTTTTTCCAAATCAACTGAAAATTAAATAACTTATCAATAATTGACTAGACATATAGACCTTTCAGATTTTTAATTTGTTTAATAAGTTCAAAATTTTAAGATCATCTTTGTCAAGTTTACTTCGTCTCTTAATTTATCTTGCTGATGTCAATTCATATCTTGTTATTTTTTCTATAAACATGTTGGGTTTTATATGATGTAAGATGTGAACCAGACAGAAAAGATTAGTTTGAATAATCTCTTAATGTCAATTTATCAATTAAATCTTAGTTTGATGGCATCCTAACTTTAAGTTAGTGTTTCCGACATGTGTATTATGACCAACATAAAATCACTTTCTTTCTGTATGTAACATCTTCCTCTTTATTCTCATACCATTGAGTCTGTTGAGTGGTAAACAGCAAGAACCCTGAAGCAATGAATAGTTAAAACAAGGATATATCCTTTCTACCAGCTGATCTATTGTGTATTACTAGTAATCCCTACCGCAGTTAGGTTGTCTGGAATAATGAGAAAAGTTGATTTAATCAGGGTCACCAGACTTCACATGCCAACCTAGAATAGAACCCACGACCACCATTTGTTTGACTTGACCAAGCAGATGACATCAAATCCTAACAGTTCCAAATATAAATATAGAGAGAAAGCTGGTTATGAATACTGTATATTAGTAATGGTTAGCCAGTAGAATTGTAGAATTATTTTTGTTCTTGTGGTCAGTTTATATATAATATTCTACCACTGTACTATCAGTCAGATTATATAATATTCTACCACTGTACTATCGGTCAGTTTATATATAGTATTCTACCACTGTACTATCAGTCAGATTATATAATATTCTACCACTGTACTATCAGTCAGTTTATATATAATATTCTACCACTGTACTATCAGTCAGTTTATATATAATATTCTACCACTGTACTATCGGTCAGATTATATATAATATTCTACCACTGTACTATCAGTCAGATTATATAATATTCTACCACTGTACTATCGGTCAGTTTATATATAGTATTCTACCACTGTACTATCAGTCAGATTATATAATATTCTACCACTGTACTATCAGTCAGTTTATATATAATATTCTACCACTGTACTATCAGTCAGTTTATATATAATATTCTACCACTGTACTATCGGTCAGTTTATATATAGTATTCTACCACTGTACTATCAGTCAGTTTATATATAATATTCTACCACTGTACTATCAGTCAGATTATATATAATATTCTACCACTGTACTATCAGTCAGATTATATAATATTCTACCACTGTACTATCAGTCAGATTATATATAATATTCTACCACTGTACTATCAGTCAGATTATATAATATTCTACCACTGTACTATCGGTCAGTTTATATATAGTATTCTACCACTGTACTATCAGTCAGATTATATAATATTCTACCACTGTACTATCAGTCAGTTTATATATAATATTCTACCACTGTACTATCAGTCAGTTTATATATAATATTCTACCACTGTACTATCGGTCAGTTTATATATAGTATTCTACCACTGTACTATCAGTCAGTTTATATATAATATTCTACCACTGTACTATCGGTCAGTTTATATAATATTCTACCACTGTACTATCAGTCAGTTTATATATAATATTCTACCACTGTACTATCAGTCAGTTTATATAATATTCTACCACTGTACTATCAGTCAGTTTATATAATATTCTACCACTGTACTATCAGTCAGTTTATATATAATATTCTACCTCTGTACTATCAGTCAGTTTATATAATATTCTACCACTGTACTATCAGTCAGTTTATATAATATTCTACCACTGTACTATCAGTCAGTTTATATATAATATTCTACCACTGTACTATCAGTCAGTTTATATAATATTCTACCACTGTACTATCAGTCAGTTTATATAATATTCTACCACTGTACTATCAGTCAGTTTATATATAATATTCTACCACTGTACTATCAGTCAGTTTATATAATATTCTACCACTGTACTATCAGTCAGTTTATATATAATATTCTACCACTGTACTATCAGTCAGTTTATATATAATATTCTACCACTGTACTATCAGTCAGTTTATATATAATATTCTACCACTGTACTATCAGTCAGTTTATATAATATTCTACCACTGTACTATCAGTCAGTTTATATATAATATTCTACCACTGTACTATCAGTCAGTTTATATATAATATTCTACCACTGTACTATCAGTCAGTTTATATATAATATTCTACCACTGTACTATCAGTCAGTTTATATATAATATTCTACCACTGTACTATCAGTCAGTTTATATATAATATTCTACCACTGTACTATCAGTCAGTTTATATAATATTCTACCACTGTACTATCAGTCAGTTTATATATAATATTCTACCACTGTACTATCAGTCAGTTTATATATAATATTCTACCACTGTACTATCAGTCAGTTTATATATAATATTCTACCACTGTACTATCAGTCAGTTTATATATAATATTCTACCACTGTACTATCAGTCAGTTTATATATAATATTCTACCACTGTACTATCAGTCAGTTTATATAATATTCTACCACTGTACTATCAGTCAGTTTATATATAATATTCTACCACTGTACTATCAGTCAGTTTATATATAATATTCTACCACTGTACTATCAGTCAGTTTATATATAATATTCTACCACTGTACTATCAGTCAGATTATATAGTATTCTACCACTGTACTATCAGTCAGTTTATATATAATATTCTACCACTGTACTATCAGTCAGTTTATATATAATATTCTACCACTGTACTATCAGTCAGATTATATAATATTCTACCACTGTACTATCAGTCAGTTTATATATAATATTCTACCACTGTACTATCAGTCAGTTTATATATAATATTCTACCACTGTACTATCAGTCAGTTTATATAATATTCTACCACTGTACTATCAGTCAGATTATATAATATTCTACCACTGTACTATCAGTCAGATTATATAATATTCTACCACTGTACTATCAGTCAGTTTATATATAATATTCTACCACTGTACTATCAGTCAGTTTATATATAATATTCTACCACTGTACTATCAGTCAGTTTATATATAATATTCTACCACTGTACTATCAGTCAGTTTATATATAATATTCTACCACTGTACTATCAGTCAGTTTATATATAATATTCTACCACTGTACTATCAGTCAGTTTATATATAATATTCTACCACTGTACTATCAGTCAGTTTATATATAATATTCTACCACTGTACTATCAGTCAGATTATATAATATTCTACCACTGTACTATCAGTCAGTTTATATATAATATTCTACCACTGTACTATCAATCAGTTTATATATAATATTCTACCACTGTACTATCAGTCAGATTATATAATATTCTACCACTGTACTATCAGTCAGTTTATATAATATTCTACCACTGTACTATCAGTCAGTTTATATATAGTATTCTACCACTGTACTATCAGACAGTTTATATATAATATTCTACCACTGTACTATCAGTCAGTTTATATATAATATTCTACCACTGTACTATCAGTCAGTTTATATAATATTCTACCACTGTACTATCAGTCAGTTTATATATAATATTCTACCACTGTACTATCAGTCAGTTTATATATAGTATTCTACCACTGTACTATCAGTCAGTTTATATATAATATTCTACCACTGTACTATCAGTCAGTTTATATATAATATTCTACCACTGTACTATCAGTCAGTTTATATATAATATTCTACCACTGTACTATCAGTCAGATTATATAATATTCTACCACTGTACTATCAGTCAGTTTATATATAATATTCTACCACTGTACTATCAGTCAGATTATATATAATATTCTACCTCTGTACTATCAGTCAGTTTATATAATATTCTACCACTGTACTATCAGTCAGTTTATATATAGTATTCTACCACTGTACTATCAGTCAGTTTATATATAATATTCTACCACTGTACTATCAGTCAGATAATAATCAAATTGTTTATAATAATCCGAGATATGATGTGAATATAAATACCAATACTCTATAGTTATTGCCTGGTTATGGTAATGAGCTCTCAGAATTTATCAACTTATTTCAGTCTGATTCTACAGTACTGTTTGTAAAAGTAAACTACTTCAAGAATGCAACCTGTTATCAAACTGAGAAAATTCTGTGATGCATTTAGCATTGAAATTTGAAAGTTTGGTCGGCTAACTTTGAGATGAATGATCAACAAGACTTTGTAAAGGTTTAGTTACAGAAATGGGTGAACAAGAGAGGAATGCACATGAATTAACTTGTTACAAATTTGACTTTCTTTGCCTGTTCTTGGGTCTATTATAAAGCATTATTAACACATTCACTGTTGGTGAGGGCTGAAACCACGACTTGGTGATCTATAGACTAAGTCAATATTGACAAGTGATAAAAAGGAATGGAGGTGAATTTGATACAGGAACTAACTCAGATAGTACGACCACAATATAATCTGATTCTCATTTACCATGACTATATGTAAATATGATTAACAACTCTTACAAAGACTGTGATTGTATTGACTGGAGGATATCAAGTTGTATTGTGAATCTCTAGCAGCTAGTAATGTCTGTTGGCCTTGATTAACTTAAAGTTCAAGTAAGAGATAATGAATAGTCCAGCCAAATTCAATATATTATATATAACCTATAGCTATTATAGATTGAACAGCTTTCTTATTCATGTTCGGCACAAAATGTTTGGTTTTGTTTGAGTATTTAGTATTGAAAATTCTTCTTAGATAGTACTTTAGATTACATACTAGTTACAACGGTAAATATTGTGCTCAAATTAACACCTCCCAAATTAGCTGGGCCCAAATTAAATAAAATAAGATTCTACTTATGCACAGTAGAGCCAAAGAGACCAACAACATTGAAAGGATGATTATAACAGTATTCCCACCTCCATGGATTAAATTATATATCCCTAGGGAGGTTTAAATTAGTGAAAATGTTTCTGTAGCCTATATTTTTCCATCTACTGCGTGAAAACAAGGTGTGCCAATATTAGGCCACATAAAAAAAAATATAGCTTGCCAGGCAAGGTAACATACGCCCACAGATAGCTTTGATTGTAAGTGTGAGTGTTTGTTTGTTGCCCATTCACATTTAGTTGAAAGAAAGAACTGTGAATATAAACTGAATTAACACTTATTAACACATTGTCAAGACAGTTAGACACGATATGTCCGTGAAAAATTATCCGATCATCACAAAAATCAATAGGGATCATCTTCATAATGACATTGACACACATAATCAAAATCAAAAGAATCTGTAAAGAATTGAAGCCTGTAGAGTGAGCAAGAGATGCACAATATAGCTAATAGAGTGAAGCGTCAAGTCGGACACGATATTCCGGAGAAAAATTATCCGATCATCACGCAAATCGATAGGGATCATCTTCATACTGACATTGACCCATAAAATCAAAATCAAAATAATCTGTAAAGAATTGAAGCCTGTAGAGTGAGCACGAGATGCACTATATAGCTAATAAAGTGAAACGTCAAGTTGGACACGATATTTCAGTGAAAAATTATCCGATCATCACGAAAATCAATAGGGATCATCTACATTATGACATTGACCCATAAAATCAAAATCAAAAGAATCGGTAAAGAATTGAAGCCTGTAGAGTGAGCACGAGATGCTCAATATAGCTAATAGAGTGAAACGTCAAGTCGGACACGATATTTCCGTGAAAAATTATCCGATCATCACAAAAATCAATAGGGATCATCTTCATAATGACATTGACACACATAATCAAAATCAAAAGAATCTGTAAAGAATCTGTAAAGAATTGAAGCCTGTAGAGTGAGCAAGAGATGCACAATATAGCTAATAGAGTGAAGCGTCAAGTCGGACACGATATTCCGGAGAAAAATTATCCGATCATCACGCAAATCGATAGGGATCATCTTCATACTGACATTGACCCATAAAATCAAAATCAAAATAATCTGTAAAGAATTGAAGCCTGTAGAGTGAGCACAAGATGCACAATATAGCTAATAAAGTGAAACGTCAAGTTGGACACGATATTTCAGTGAAAAATTATCCGATCATCACGAAAATCAATAGGGATCATCTACATTATGACATTGACCCATAAAATCAAAAGAATCGGTAAAGAATTGAAGCCTGTAGAGTGAGCACGAGATGCTCAATATAGCTAATACAGTGAAGCGTCAAGTCGGACACGATATTTCCGTGAAAAATTATCCGATCATCACGAAAATCAAAAGGGATCATCTTCATAATGACATTGACCCACAATATCAAAATCAAAAGAATCTATAAAGAATTGTAGCCTGTAGAGTGAGCACGAGATGCACAGTATAGCTAATACAGTGAAGCGTCAAGTCGGACGCGATATTTCCGTGAAAAATTATCCGATCATCACGAAAATCAATAGGGATCATCTTCATAATGACGTTGACCCATAAAATCAAAATCAAAAGAATCTGTAAAGAATTGAAGCCTGTAGAGTGAGCACGAGATGCACAGTATAGCTAATACAGTGAAGCGTCAAGTCGGACACAATATTTCGGTGAAAAATTATCCGATCATCCCAAAAATCAATAGGGATCATCTTCATAATGACATTGACCCACAATATCAAAATCAAAAGAATCTATAAAGAATTGTAGCCTGTAGAGTGAGCACGAGATGCACAGTATAGCTAATACAGTGAAGCGTCAAGTCGGACACGATATTTCCGTGAAAAATTATCCGATCATCACGAAAATCAATAGGGATCATCTTCATAATGACATTGACCCATAATATCAAAATCAAAAGAATCTATAAAGAATTGTAGCCTGTAGAGTGAGCACAAACTAAATGTGAACGGACGGACCGACGGACCGACAGGGTGATTACAATATACGCCCATCTTTCGAGTGGGCGTATAAAAATGGTGATCGTCAATTTCAATTTCCGAAATCAGGGGAGAGGGGGAGGTTTTTTTTTTTATTTTTTATTTTTTTATAGGACCTAAAACACTGAAGCCCACATGATACGATGGCAGCGCATGCCTGGATGGGTGTTCTAGTTCCTACTATGGTCGCTAGATGGACCTACTGGTGGTATTTCCTATCATATTACAGTAATTCTGCGTTAAATGTCCGCGAAAAATTGATTTTTGCTATACCTACGCTATTGAGCGGATTGTTAATGGTTTTTTTTTAAATAAAAAATAAAAAAAATTAGGGACGGGGCCGTTTTCAGGCACGGGCGGGGTCGATCACCAATTGTTTTTTTTTATGTGGCCTTAAAGGAATTGTAAAGTGGTTTTCTAAACTCTGTATGTGTATTTTGCGCCATTCCAATTTCCAGTCTGACGTCTATGGTTCTTGCAATTCCACTAGCACGTCTTGAAGGTAGGTTTTGATTGGCTGAAATTTAATGTCGGGATCTAATAAAATGATTTCCATTAAATTACATGCTAATGAGGCCAAGCGGGGGGCGTGTTAGTTAAATGACTCATACACCAATCTCCAGTAGCGCGTGCTAGTAGTGGGCAGAGCTTGTGAGTTATTGACGTCTCCCTCAATCAACTCAGTGTTGGAATATAAACAAACAAAATTTCTTTCAAATGGCTGTAGAATTGGAACTACGAAAGGGAATCAAAAATTTTCAATATTAATTTTTAAGTGCTAACTTTAAAAAAGAAACAATGAGAAGACTTTTTCTCAATGTCCAAGTCTGGGCTTATGTGGCTTTAATTGTTAAAACAAAGGTAATGACTAACTTTAGTTCAGAAGATGATCAGTGAAGGAAATAATACTAATGATTAACTAAGCAGCTTAAAGGTCAATTATGTCTTCCAGAGGAATAATAATACCTTAATGGAGATCTATCTGTATTACAAAAGAAAATTTCTACGGGAAAAATGAAATAAAATATTTTCTTTGATTCTTCATTTTTTTTACAATTGAAAGCTGACAAAGCTGATTTTTTGCAATTCAACAAAAATATAGTTTTACCAGGGCTTTAGATGTTCTCTTCCAGGCAGTTAACATTGCTTAGTATACTTAGAGCTATTTTATATACTGTATACTTGCATGTACAATACATATTTTACCCTAAAAAAGGGTCGCATACAGAAAGGGTGGGCACTATATATGGTAAAATATCTATGTATTTCTATAACTACTTGATAAAAAGAATTATGATCACTGTTCAAGATTTTTAATTATTGAATGTGATGCTTGGTGCCATATCTCAATTTGACAATGTTTCATGTATTCATAGAAAGGTAGATAGGGAATAATAACACAAGAAGATGCATGGCACGCATTCGTATGCCCATAACTTCCGGTTTTTGCAAGAAGTTATATTAATTTAAAAGCCATGATAAACGCGATTTAATTCGAACGGATCATCCAGTCTCTCTGCCACAGTATCACTTAGAGTCAACTAGTCCTAGAGGAGAAACTAGGTCAACCATAAATTGAAACAGAAGTTCAGTAGACGATGAGTAGACTAAGACTTCCAGTTTTATACATTTCTATGATGTATTTTAGGGCTGGGCGACATTGGTCAAAAGCATTTTGCTTCACTGAGATTGATCATCTACACTGTAGCTTTACTGCTGTTTGACTTTCAGGTTCGGTTCTGATTTTTAAGTATTTGACGAGACGCTCGTTTTCCAAGTTAGAAAATAGATTTGTCGTATCTGCCCTTTGTTGTAATCTGCTTCACGTATTGTTTGCAAAATATTGTTTCTTGGGATTTGTTTTATTCTTTAAATTCAAAGTTATTCCATATATTTATAACTGGTGCTGTTCTTTTTGCGCTAACGCTCCATCCGCGAGCTTTTCTACCAACGCCAAGTTTTTGCATATACCCTAGTAACAAGGGTGTGGAAATAATTTTTTTTTTTTTTTTAATAGATCTAATCTATATACAAGATCATTCTATTTAAAAAGTGAAAATAAATTGCATGGCGACAGTCGTTATATAACGATATATTGAGATAATTTAAGGATTCCGTTATATCGCAGTGTAAACTATATTTTCTCATCCGACGATATTACTAACTGTATGAATTTCCAAACTGGTATTTATCATAATACCGGTATATCACCCAGCCCTAATGTATTTAAATATCACTGGAATTAGATTGTTTCAATAAACCCTTCAATTTCCAACATTTATCATCACAATACACATGTTGAACAATGTTCCATTTACTGTTATAATTTCTGCACAGTATCAAGTATTTCTTATTTCTGTATGAAGTCAAATACAACTGAAAAATATAAAGGGTTGGTAAAAACAGATGAAAAAGCATGGAGCTCTGCTCTTGGTTGAGATTGTTTCAATTAGGCAATGTCAATATCAATGACATTTATTTGTGCCGAACAAATCATAAAAATTGGCAAATAACAAAACAATTCAAGACTAGAGCCACATGTGGCACAGAGTGGGACTTTGCAAATGTGCAAATTGCTAAGGGAAATTAAAAACAAATGGGCCCTGAACGTAAATTCAAAGTGTCAAAGAAGTCGACAACTTTTAAAAAATTTTAATTTTTGGAAAGGTTGTGAAACCGGAAGTAGTCACCAGACCTAACATTTGAACATATCAGCTGAAAACCTTTATCAATAACCTTCAACCTACCGAAGGTCAAGGTCACTCAAGGTCAAATTTACGAGAAACAAGTGTTTAAAATTTGGAAATGCATACAGTAATAACACCGGAAGTTGACGCTAGACATCAAATATGAAAGTATAAATGAACAGCCAAAGTCAATGACCTTTGATCCTAAAAAGGTCAAGGTCAACAAAGGTCAAGGTCAAAATCGAAAAAAAAAATTTGTTTAACCTTGTTCCCTTTTTTGAACTACAAAGCCGAAATCAATGAGCCTTTAACATAAGCTGAATAAAGCAATGCTGTAACTGTATGCAAGGTCATTTTTTGAAAACAATTTAAACTTTACCTTTTTGGGGATAAACAAAATTTTGACAAAAACAAAATTTTACCCGACTTTATTTTTATTAATTATATCTGACTATGGCTAAATTATCAAGCCTTTGTATCTATTGGTTAACGAGATATACAATCATACATGTCAAAAAAGGGTCAAAATCTATAATCGGAAAGTTGGAAATTTATAAACCTCGTTCCCTTTTTTGAACTATACAGCAGAAATAGCTGAAATTTTGATATAATTGAGCTAAAGTAATGAGGTTGGTGTGTGCAAAAACATTTTTCAAAAAAAAGTAGTCTATATTATTGATTTTTTCCAGACAACAAAATGTACACAAAATTGAAGTTTAACCCGGATGTGCCACGCCCATGTCAATTTTTTTTGATGGATTCATTTATATGGGCTATGTTCACTTATGTTCCAATTTTCAAGCCTCTAAACGTAATGGATCATAAACTATGCATATATTAAAGTCAAAAAATTCAAAAAATCGGGTAAAGGTTTTCAAAATTGCAAAAGTTTTAAGAAAACTAATTTTGCATTACAATACATTGTGATATATCGTTCGAAAGAGCTCATGAAGCCCATTCAGAATATGCAAAAATGAACTCTCTAGCTGAATTAGGTCACCCGTAGGAACAGTACAAAGTTGCGAATTTGGCTATTTTTGGACACCTATAAAACCGGAAGTTGATATCGGAGGTCAAATATTAAAGTATCATCAGGTAGCCAAGGTCAATGACCTTTGAGCTACTAAAGGTCAAGGTCACGAGATATAAGCCTTCAAATATTGAAAAAATTCAATTGCAAATTGCAAAAAAGCAAAATCGAAATTCAAAAATCGGCTTCCTGAGAATTCCCACAATTTTTATGTTCTTTCATTTGACATCAAAATCATTCAAATCGGACCAGCCGTTTTGTCGGAATAGCAAATGTGATGTTTCAAGAAAATCAAAATGGCGGCCAAAGTTCTACTTCCGGGTTGAATTTTATTTTAAAATCGGCTGTAGAATTACTTTGGCTACAGCTCAACAAAATTTCGTTGAATTTCATAAATATCACCGGAAGGTATTCAACCGGAAGTGAAAATCGATTTTCCCCTTTAACCGGAAGTGGCGTAAAAATTTTGAATACGTCAAATTGTTTATATTAGTGACATGCATCTTTTATTAAAATTTCAGATTGATCCGAATAAAACTCAAATTTAGTCAAAAAATTTCGAAAATCGGCAAAAAAATTTATGCTACGAATTTTCGAAATCTGAAATTTTTTAACTCGTATGACATCGGAATTTAGTCACAGATTCCAAAAATGAAAACCCGAGCAAAATCGACCCAATTTGCACTTTTGCAAAAATGTTCCAATTTATATTTAAAAAGTAGGTCGCCATGATGCGACATCAGAACATATTTCAGAAATGTTGCAGCTAGCATAGTTTAGGCTGTGTGCCCTGTGTAAATTTCGAAAAAAAAAAAAAGGAATTGACAATATGATAACAAACTACCGCAAAGTCCCACAACAAAACAAATCCAGGACAATAGAATGGACACAATAGACATTAATTAGCAAACAGTAGGCTAATGTACATTAATTTCAAACCTTGCGATGTCATCTTTATCAAATAAAATGATTTAAAAGGTCAACAGCTTCTGTTACTTCGTCATCCAATTCTTTGCCTAATGTATCCAGAATATCTATCATCTTCTAGGTGTAATTATTACATTGATTTGGTTCTTGGCAGATCTTCTTCTGTTCTATCCATTGCGTTCAACATTTAACACTTTTTGAAACTACGATAATATATTTCTGGATCTAGTTCCTTCCATGCTTTCTCTCATAATATTAATTCAACTTGTCTTCTTGCTCCTGATTTGGTGTACATATAAACTGGTTGCAGTTTACTAGTTAGGCCACCTGAAATAATAGCCAAATCTGTGGTCAGTTCTTCATTCAGTATTTTTTAACAGTGAACTTGGGTGGCAACAGAAGTAATCTTATACCAATAGGGCTTTCTTTCTCAGTGTGGCACCTGGTCCTTTACCCAAAACCTTCTTCAGCTAATCACTCTGTCGTCCATCTAGCTTTTCTACTGGCAACATACCTGGCAAGGTACAGTTTCAACTGGAACTTAGGTCTTTTAGGATTGTCATCACCAAAAGATGACACATGGGGCACCTTCATTGTCATCAGCAATGTATTATGTGATATGAGTGATATGTAACACTGCATAGTGATACTATCTTGATAATAGTGATATATGTAACACTGTATTGTGATAATATCTTGATATTAGTGATATGTAACACTGTATAGTGATAATACCTTGATATTAGTGATATGTAACACTGTATTGTGATAATACCTTGATATTAGTGATATGTAACACTGTATTGTGATAATACCTTCATATTAGTGATATATGTAACACTGTATAGTGATAATACCTTGATAATAGTGATATGTAACACTGTATTGTGATAATACCTTGATAATATTGATATGTAACACTGTATTGTGATAATACCTTGATAATATTGATATGTAACACTGTATTGTGATAATACCTTGATAATAGTGATATGTAACACTGTATAGTGATAATACCTTGATAATAGTGATATGTAACACTGTATTGTGATAATACCTTGATAATATTGATATGTAACACTGTATTGTGATAATACCTTGATAATATTGATATGTAACACTGTATTGTGATAATATCCTGATATTAGTGATATATGTAACACTGTATAGTGATAATACCTTGATAATAGTGATATATGTAACACTGTATAGTGATAATACCTTGATAATAGTGATATATGTAACACTGTATAGTGATAATACCTTGATAATAGTGATATATGTAACACTGTATAGTGATAATACCTTGATAATAGTGATATGTAACACTGTATTGTGATAATACCTTGATAATATTGATATGTAACACTGTATTGTGATAATACCTTGATAATATTGATATGTAACACTGTATTGTGATAATATCCTGATATTAGTGATATATGTAACACTGTATAGTGATAATACCTTGATAATAGTGATATGTAACACTGTATTGTGATAATACCTTGATAATATTGATATGTAACACTGTATTGTGATAATACCTTGATATTAGTGATATATGTAACACTGTATAGTGATAATATCTTGATATTAGTGATATATGTAACACTGTATTGTGATAATATCCTGATATTAGTGATATATGTAACACTGTATAGTGATAATATCTTGATGTTAGTGATATGTAACACTGTATAGTGATAATATCTTGATAATAGTGATATATGTAACACTGTATAGTGATAATATCCTGATATTAGTGATATGTAACACTGTATAGTGATAATATCTTGATGTTAGTGATATGTAACACTGTATAGTGATAATACCTTGATAATAGTGATATATGTAACACAGTATTGTGATAATATCCTGATATTAGTGATATGTAACACTGTATAGTGATAATATCTTGATGTTAGTGATATGTAACACTGTATAGTGATAATACCTTGATATTAGTGATATATGTAACACTGTATAGTGATAATACCTTGATATGAGTGATATGTAACACTGCATAGTGATACTATCTTGATAATAGTGATATATGTAACACTGTATAGTGATAATATCCTGATATTAGTGATATATGTAACACTGTATAGTGATAATATCTTGATAATAGTGATATATGTAACACTGTATTGTGATAATACCTTGATAATATTGATATGTAACACTGTATTGTGATAATACCTTGATAATAGTGATATATGTAACACTGTATTGTGATAATATCTTGATATTAGTGATATATGTAACACTGTATTGTGATAATACCTTGATAATAGTGATATATGTAACACTGTATAGTGATAATACCTTGATATTAGTGATATATGTAACACTGTATTGTGATAATACCTTGATATTAGTGATATATGTAACACTGTATAGTGATAATATCTTGATGTTAGTGATATATGTAACACTGTATAGTGATAATACCTTGATATTAGTGATATATGTAACACTGTATAGTGATAATACCTTGATATTAGTGATATATGTAACACTGTATTGTGATAATACCTTGATAATAGTGATATATGTAACACAGTATTGTGATAATATCCTGATATTAGTGATATATGTAACACTGTATAGTGATAATACCTTGATAATAGTGATATGTAACACTGTATAGTGATAATATCTTGATAATAGTGATATATGTAACACTGTATTGTGATAATATATTGATATTAGTGATATATGTAACACTGTATAGTGATAATACCTTGATAATAGTGATATATGTAACACTGTATAGTGATAATATTTTAATATTAGTGATTTATGTAACACTGTATTGTGATAATATCTTGATAATAGTGATTTATGTAACACTGTATTGTGATAATACCTTGATAATAGTGATATATGTAACACTGTATTGTGATAATATTCTGTATTTAGACAACGCTACTTTATTTGATTATTCATCAATAATAGAAGGATGTTTTATATAATAACTATCAGGGGGATAATAACCTTCTAATTCCTCTCTATTTATTATACACAAATTCCTTAGTAAGAGATTTATGTTTCCTGCAATATTTACTCAATTATCTTAATTTCCTATTATTCATGGATTATTTCCAACCAAATTGTTACATTTCTACCATTAACTCACAAAATTGGCACTAGAATTGGCAAAGATTGATCATAATACATAATATTAGGAGAATTAGTCTGTGTTTTCTTGAAATTTAGAATTTCCGATAGTCTTTTGTCTTTCGACTTGATTATATATGATAGCTTGAATAGATTTTGTGTGCCTGATTTATTTGTCCATTTAAACCATGGAATGAAATAAGAGATCAGTGATCTTACAATTATGTAAATTTGCATTATCAAAATGTGCTGATTTACATTTTATATTTTGAAATATTTTTATTATAGTCTACTTGTAAAAGCTCTCGTATCAACTTTATGTTTAGACTAGCACGCCAGATAACCTTGAATATGACAGGGAGATTGCCATTCATTCTTTGGACAGAGTTGTCAGAACCTACATTTTGATCAATCTTCAAACAACAGTTGCCTTCTCATGCCCATATTTGTCTCATTTAAGTTCTGAACATTGTTGAAGGTTAAAGCTTAAATCATGTCCAAAGGATGGCAAAAATCAAGAACAGCAGAAAGTCTTTATAAATTAAACATGCCCTGGAATAACAGATTATTTATTTTAAACTGACACACCATGAGTTGGTGGTTGGGGTATGAATGGAAAATTAACAATATAAAAATCAAAGTTACATGTTGGTCATAAAGTTTTGTACAAATCAGACCATTCTGATAAAAAATCTTTTAGAAAATTAGGTTTAAAAGCACAAATTACTCCCTCTTTTACCCTTTAATAAAAAATCATGTGTGACTTTACAATGTTAACAAATAATAGCATTTATTGTACAATAGGGGAAAGGATTGTTATTAATTTAAACCTACTTGTTAGTTATTTTTATGCCCAATAATGCATGTTTTGAGATATTATTCTCTGAAGTCTAAGACATTGTATATTTATTGAAGTCAAATCTGAAAAGTGTAACAGTAAGATGCAATTTCAGTAGACAAAACTTAAGTTACAACAATATTGATAGTGAACTTAACAGACGACACTGTTATATGATAGCTGGATTTAGGACTGTTGGACCATGGTCAAATGAACAGTAGACATGTGTTGTCTCTCTATATATAACATTTTAGTATTCACTCCACTGAGCATTTTTATACGCACTCACATTACACACTTTCATAGGGAGCTGATTTCTTGTAATAAGAAATTGTCACTCTCAGAATTTTTCATTTACTGACAACTCTTGTCAACCCCCCCGGACGAATTGGCTGCCATTATAAGAGTGGGCGTATTTTTATACTGTAACACAGGTTTTTTCTGTTGATACATCAATAATCTAAAACTGTTCTGGTTTCATTGAATCATGACTAGTTTGCATATTGATAAATCTACCTCTGTCTGGATGTGCTGTCAGCTATAAAGTCAAATGTTCAATGAAAAATTAATATAAAATTACATCAAACTTTTACGAACTGAAGTTCAGAAAATGAGAAAATTTCATGTTTGAGGACAACACTTGATAGTCTCGCTATAAATTTCCAAGTGTCAATTTTTACCATTAATATTCTTAGACTGATCTTCCAGATATCCTGCACTAAATCATTTATCTCAAACTATTGACAAGCGTAAAGAAGGAGACATTCCTTGACATTTCTCATATTTTCATTTTCTCCTTCAGTGCTTATTTCATTTCCTATTTGATTATTTTTGTAAGAAATTTCATTATCAATTATGATACAGTTTAGAAATGTTGACAATATTATCAACAGTCTTCAGAGAGGCACTTTAATGGATGTCTATTGTAAGTGCTGATCAAGACTTGTTGATTTTTCATTATGAAATTACATTCTTTATAAAGTAAAGAATTCCTTGATCAAAAAATAATCCATTCAGATAGATTCAGACAGATTTTACCAGCTATACCATATACAGACAGATTTTACCAGCTATACCATTTTCAGACAGATTTTACCACCAGTACCATATATAGACAGATTTTACCAGCTATATCATATACAAACAGATTTTACCAGCTATACCATTTTCAGACAGATTTTACCACAGCTATACCATATACAGACATATTTTACCACCAGTACCATATACAGACAGATTTTACCAGCTGTACCATATATAGACAGATTTTACCAGCAGTACCATATACAGACAGATTTTACCAGCTACATGTATACCATTTTCAGACAGATTGTACCACCAGTACCATATATCGACAGATTTTATCACAGCTATACCATATACAGACAGATTTTACCACCAGTACCATATAAAGACAGATTTTACCAGCTATACCATATACAGACAGATTTTACCACAGCTATACCATATACAGACAGATTTTACCAGCTATACCATATACAGACATATTTTACCAGCTATACCATATATAGACAGATTTTACCACAGCCATACCATATACAGACAGATTTTACCAGCTATACCATATACAGACAGATTTTACCAGCTATACCATATATAGACAGATTTTACCACCAGTACCATATATAGACAGATTTTACCAGTTATACCATATACAGACAGATTTTACCAGCTATACCATATATAGACAGATTTTACCACCAGTACCATTTACAGACATATTTTACCAGCTGTACCATATACAAACAGATTTTACCAGCTATACCATATACAGAGCATCTTCTGGTGACAAATAAGCTATTTATAGCAGTGCCACCCCTCCACCAATCAGAACAACGTTTATATTGATGTAGTTTGAATTACGTCATTATTTGGACTGCTGTGTCGCTTTACTTTCTGTTTCGTCTTCCCACAATGCATATCAATGCATAGACCCGCGATCTTGTAGGTAGTTTTTGATTGGCTGAAATATTCGTCACCAGAAGATGCTCGCCTTATACAATTGGTTAGATTACATTGAGTCGACACTCAAAAAATAACCAAAACGAAATGTAATCTAATTTTAATTAGATTGAAAGCATTTATACTTATTTCAACATGCAAACTATCTTTATTAAGTATAAATGAAATTATTATTAATGTTTTAGAAAGCAATCTAGTTCAGTCATTTCTACAATATTTAATGGAATTGTTCGGCTTTGAAATATGTGCCAAATCAGATATGAAAATTACGCACATCAGTTCCACAAAGACTTGGATTGTTGATTTTAGATTTGGAATTCTACAGAGAGTTGATTTAATGAAGTCAAGTAAAGGAAGTCAATATTAAGTTTCCATTTCACTTGAAAATGAAGGCTAGAGACTGTATTAGAAAGTGTTTATAGAGACATTAAGGTGTAATAAGTTGTGTTTATCGTGAGCTTTAGGTTTCTAGTCAAATGAGGTTGACTTAGTCACAGCATGTCCGTTTATTTAATTAGAATTATGAGACAGGTTGTATTCCTATTGATTAGTATGTGGTCAAATTGGTATCCTTACTACAGTTAACAAGAGATAAATCAATTGAATATAAAATACTAGAATTTGTAAGAAATATACTTTAATGGACCAGTTGGAAGAATTCCTATAATTCATTTATTTGTCTTAAAATCAGTTCTCAGCACCTTTTGGACTCTCCTTTAATGATAATATAGATATACCCAAATAATTCCTGGGGGGTCTGTTATTATAGTGTTATTAATTCCGTACATTTGAAGAAATCAAGCCTTAGTTTGCTACTAATAGAATAATGTATCTGCAGTAAAGAAAGAAACTACTATATTTAACAAAGATATTGACAACTTGGGTTCTTAGATGGATCCTTTCTACCATCTGGATCTCACCAAACCTCTTGGCATTGATCTTTCCCGGATTATCTGTACCCATTTATAGCCAGGTTGACCGGAATTATGATTGAATGTGACTTATTCAAGATGATCAGACTTTCACACCTTGACTGAGATTAAAACTCACAGCCACCATTTGCTTAACCAAGTAATTGTAACGAACACAAGGTCTGAATGACTGTTCTATAGAACCTCATTGTATGTTAGTTTGATCAGAACTTATACAAAACATAAATAATGGGGTATAAGGAATTTCTTTAGTAAGAACCTATATACACACTGAATTTACCTTTTAATTAAAATAAGGAATTGGTGTAAGTACTAAATTGACAAAATAACATTTATGTTACTCTTCTCATCATCTATCTTTTATTGAGATAGACAAAACTTGACTGGCTTTTGCTTTTGTCTAAAAACTTTGATGAAGGCATACAGTGTGAAGATGAGACATTCTGTTCAGTATTTTAATTCTCAGGTTTAGATTTTTTGTAATTGTCGCAGATGTTCAATTATTTTGGCTGATGTTTTTGTCAATGTTTTCTTTTCGGAGAAAAAAGAAACTGTAAATGAGCCAACAAATCCATATTGATTTCCTCTTGTGGTTCTGTTGAGGACATTTTGAAAACGTGCTGATGGCTTAAAGCTTCATCAATAAGAAGGAAAAAGATTTTTTCTCACTGTCAGTTTGAAATGAATTGTCTGTATGTGGGCTTGTTTACTCGTGAACACATCAAAAGAACAGAAGATGTTGGAGTTGATTTGAGATCAGATCAGAACACTATTTCTATAATAGACGATTATTATAAATTTTATACTTTGAAAATAAATTGTATATAGGATATATATATATTAAGAAATCTAACATGATTTTATTAAAGTTTGAAATTTTCTTTCAAATATTGTTAGACAGTTGAATTTTTTTTTGCAAAATTTTCATTCATTTGACTGAAGTGCAGATTGTCAATAAATACAGATAGGTTTCCTATCACAAACTGATTTTTTAACTTTCTAGGATTAATTGTTTTGTTATTGATCCATGTCCTCAATTTGGACCTATATTTTTCCAACCTCTCCTACCAAGTTAATTACTTGTCGATGGTAAAAACTATTTTTTTACTACTAACACAGAAATCTAATTTACGTTTCTGTCTCTGTCTATTTTCTATCTGACAGATTATGTTTCCACTCTCAGATTTTGAGAGTTAGATTGTCATGTTCTATGAAATTAATGGATATGTTGACTAGACCTATTTTTTCCAGGTCATTGATTTCACCAGATGATAATTCAACAGATATTGTTTCATCAGATATTGTTTCACCAGATATTATTTCACCAGATGATATTTCACCAGATATTATTTCACCTTATGATATTTCACCAGATGATAATTCAACAGATATTGTTTCATCAGATATTGTTTCACCAGATATTATTTCACCAGATGATATTTCACCAGATATTATTTCACCTTATGATATTTCACCAGATATTATTTCACCTTATATTTCACCAGATATTGTTTCACCAGATATTATTTCACCTTATGATATTTCACCACATATTATTTCACCTTATGATATTTAACCAGATATTGTTTCACCAGATATTATATCACCAGATATTGTTTCACCAGATATTGTTTCACCAGATATTGTTTCACCAGATATTGTTTCACCAGATATTATTTCTCTTGATGATATTTCACCAGATATTATTTCACTAGATATTATTTCACCAGATATTATTATTTCACCTTATGATATTTCACCAGATATTATTTCACCTTATGATATTTCACCAGATATTATTTCACCTTATGATATTTCACCAGATATTATTTCACTAGATATTATTTCACCAGATATGATTTCACCTTATGATATTTCACCAGATATTATTTCACCAGATGATATTTCTCCTGATGATATTTCACCAGATATTATTTCACCTTATGATATTTCACCGGATGATATTTCACCAGATATTATTTCATCAGATGATATTTATAGAAAGTAAAATGAAGATTTACAGGTTGAAAAATGTTAATTATATAATGATCAAAATATTTAAATAAGGTTACAAATGATTTGTTGATAAGTATTAATTGATCATAATATTTAAACACCACTTTGAAATATTTATAATTGTAATGACTATTTGACAAAGCAACCAATCAAGAGTTTTTAGCCCCTCTCTCATTTCACCATTATCAGGGAAAATCCACCTGAAATCTTGATTAAAGTGGAAGGAAGTAAAACTTTTTGTAAAACTTTACTTAAATTACTCAAGAAGGGCAGGGCCTAACAATTCTATTGAGACTCCCATTTTCAATTGCTTAATCCAAAGTATTGCGATATTGCGGATTCGATTGAATAGTGTCTTGATCTGTGGGGAGAGGTTTTTTAAAAGAAACCACGATTGTCTCTCAATCTTAATCATTTGAGTGAGTAGAGAAAAAAAACTAAGTTTAATGTATTAGGGTTGTAATGTGGTGGCTGTTTCTTCATTTTGGTAGGAGTAGGATACACATATATGTTATAAAATCAAAACCTTTTACAACAAAAATTCTTGAAATCTGGAGGTCTCTGACCTTAGCTTGTTGTCTGAAAAATACAGCGGGGAGATATTGGTTGCTGTGTGACACACGTTCAATTAAGATGGATTTGCCAACATAAAGTGGACAGATCCCTGCAACATAAGCCCAACTTAGTCCTTGACTTAGTCAAAATCTGTCCAAATTGATTTATGTACATGTTTGAGTCTACAGCTTTGAATGGAAATAAGAATGTTTCTTAAGATTTTGTTATCAGATCTGTCATTGTATTTTCATAGATGCTGAATACTGCCTTGATCAATTCTTAAAATTTCATGCAATTTCCTGAGATAATTGCTTTTGGAGTTATTGTCAAAAATTTGCTCAAGCATATCAAAATTTGCTTTTGAATGAGGCAGGGACTTCAGCTTTGATCTGATTGTGGTAATTAGTGCTATATTGGGTATTATGTATTGAAGAGATCTAGATATATATGAATCACACTTAAATAAATTGGTTAATCAGTTCTGCAGTGAAAAAAAAAACTTTTGGATAAATACATTACAATCAGTAAACCCATTTAAACACACATACCAGTGGATTTTTTCAAATTTTAACTTTTGTTACTCTTTTAAAATTCTGTTTAAAATAATGATTATATAACAGTATAATATAAACAAAATTTTTTTTATTTCGCTCAAATAAGAGTAGCTATATATCCATCACACTGGATTTACCTATTACCATAAATATACATCAGAATCCCTAAAAGAATTGATAAAACCATAAAATCAAGTGTTTTTTTAATATTGCTTAATAATTTTCTTCTTCCCATTTGAGTGCTGATTACCCAGACACTTTTGCAACCAGGTGAGCAGATTTTTTTCTGCTCACATATTTTTTTCACCACTGATTGTGTGTGAGAATTATTTTAATTGAACTATTGAACATGGGCTTGAGAGACAGGACTGTATTACTCGTGGTATTGGGCCTAATTCTGACCCATGTAAAATAAAGAGTAGGAGGTTTTATTCCTTTAAATGACCTCCTTGTCAGATTGAACATGAAATTATTTCTTGATATAAAAATATCATATTTCAAATCTTATACTTGTTTTCTTCCCTAGCCATTTTATTTCCATTAAATATGGAATTATAATATGAATATTGCTTTTGTATTGTATAAATTTTATAAACAATGAATGTTAAATGTTTTCTCCAGTTTAATGTGTTATTACAAACCTATTCTCAATATTTTATTATTACAATTTATATTTTACAGTATTATAGATATCAAATACCATCCGAATATAAAATAACTAAAAAATCAGCATCTCAGATATTAGAGAAAGTACGTCAGAGATTGGAATTGATGTTAAGTAATAAAGTAGATGCTGTAAAAGTAAGTATTATATTTTATATTTCCTTTAATATTCCTTTGCAACATATATTACCATTGCCCCTGTCAGTCAGTACGTCCGTCTCAACGTACATCCATCAATATATTGATGAAATATTTTTAGATAAGTTAAAGACACAATAAAAACTTTAAAAATATATAGATATATCCTCTGGGACAAATTCCAGTCTGGCAAGTCAGCTCTTAGTATTTGAACATATACCTAGACTGAAGAGCTATAAACAGAATCTTACAACTAATATTTAGGAAGTATCAGTCTGAAAGCAACATGACAAGTGTCGTCTGGCCAGTTTTTATACGTCCACATTATAATTTGGTCGTATATTGTCGTCACCCCTCTCCCTCTGTCCGTCCACAATTGGCTTGTGAACTTGATAGAGACTACAGTTTTCACCTGATTTGAATGAAATTTGGTGTGGAAATTTGTATTCATGAGATCTCGGACAACTTCCAATTTGACTATTTTTCGATGAACGGTTTTTTGAGTTATTGTCCTTGACTTAGTCAAAATGTATCAAAATTGGCTTGTGAACTTGATAGAGACTACAGTTTTCACCTGATTTGAATGAAATTTGGTGTGGAAATTTGTATTCATGAGATCTCGGACAACTTCCAATTTGACTATTTTTCGATGAACGGTTTTTTGAGTTATTGCCCTTGACTTAGTCAAAATGTATCAAAATTGGCTTGTGAACGTGATAGAGACAACAGTTTTCAACTGATTTTAATGAAATTTGGTGTGGACATTTGTATTTATGTGATCTTGGACAAGTTCAAAATTGGCTATTTTTTCAATGAACGGTTTTTGAGTTATTGCCCTTGACATAGTTGAAACGCATCAAAATTGGCTTGTGAACCCGATTTGATTTGAATGGAATTTTGTGTGATCATTTATATTGATGAGATCTTGGTCTAGATTGCTATAGACAATATTTCCTTGAATGGTTTTTAAATTATTGCCCTTGACTAAGTCAAATCGAGTCAAAATTGGCTTTTAAACGCGCTAGAGATAGACCCTTGCGCCACCGCCATTAGCCGCCGCCGCCAATTTCTTTACAGCCATTTTCTGCCAGTTGTGAAAAGAACGCGCCGCCGATTTAAGTCAGCCGATTTCTGCCACTTTGTAAATGTAATCATCACATAACCCCATCTAAGTTAACCCAGTTATTATGTAAAAACATAGTCTATTTATACACACATAACTGTCGGTGTAAATTACAATCGCGATCACGTGATAGATAGCGTAATGTATGATGTATATCACGTGATTGATATTAGTAGTTACACACACGTGCATCATGTAATAATTAAGATACGTTTGATGAAAGAAATTGGTTTTAGCCGCCGAAAACCGCCGATTTTTTTGCTAGCCAATTCAGCCAGTTCAAAATTGGCTAACTGAAAGAAAATCAGTAGCCATCCGCTTTTATCTGCAAGCCAGTCACTTTTTACGAAATAAATCGGCGCAAGGGTCTAGCTAGAGATTGAATTCATTTTACAATGATTAGAACTTGGAGACTTATATTTTTGACGATTTGACACAAATTGGCGAATGCTCTTGATATACTAAAAATTTATCAAGGAAGTGGGCGTATATTGCTAGGAAACCACTTGTTTGTCTTCAGACGATTATTGATTTTGATGAAACGATGTTTAACTGAATACCCAAAGACTTGTGTCCAAAAATAATTCAAGACTATTAAAAACTGTACGTAGGTGGTTTCCTGTCTATGTGGTACTAAACCGGTAATTTGCTCACACTTCAAGTTTTTTTCAGTTTCTGAAAGTTTTAACTATAAAAATCCGGCTGTTAATTTTTAAAAGCTAAAAATTCGTATAAATATTTAAAAACCTTACGTAAGGATTTTAGGTTCGTTATGCTTTTTGGAGTAAAATAAATGCCTAATTGTAGAGAAATGTCTCTCCTATGAATTCTTAAGGTTTCAGCTAGAAATATCAAGTGATTTTGAAGCCAAACATCAAAATTGGATCAAACTGCTTAATTAACAATAAGTAAGCTTACTCCATGTTTTTAATTAACCCTTTCTGTTTGATGAAGAAAGTGCGCAGATATCATAAGCATACTTTAGAATTACTTTCAGGTAACAATTGCGACGTTTATGATAATGTAAACTGTTTTCAAAAAAGCAGAATGGCCCATTAAGTAAGGTACATTTCTTAACATACTTGTGAAGAGTATTGACAGATTGAAGGGCCAATTAAAGATAAGTTTACATGATTTTAATCATTGATTAATGTAATGATATAAAACAAATATGTAAATGGTTGTGCTTCATGTTCATAAATTTAATTTAATGAAATTTTTCCTAAAATATGTCTAAGTCTGATAGCGGACAAGACAAACTGTTTGTAGATCAGATTAATTCTATTACAAGAATTGACATTATATCATTAAATACAATGTCTAGGTTTGTTTTAAGTCTATATATTTAACTGATAGCCTATTTAATACAACCTACCATTGTCTCTGTCAACTTGACCATCAGATCTACAATAATATCATAAATAATTTAATAAGATTTAATGTTGTTAGTATTTTTCAAAAGTACATAAATACATCATTTAGAAACAAGGCATGAAATAAGTGTCCGGACACAGACATTGTCTGGTACAATTTCAGCTTATGTCTAGTACAACCTCATTTGTCAGCTGGCCATTTTGATCATTCTTGACAAAGTAGAGGTTTTGCGTCATTTAAAAATGTTTATTTTCACCCAACGCAATGTAACGTAAAAAAACGTAGCCAGTTAAAACAGCAACAAGTCGAACAGTAACAAATTTTAAGAGTCAAAATGAAAACAAATTTTGAGAGTCAAAACGGTAACAGATCTACTAAAACAAGATATTTGACAAAATGGTAACACATAATAATAAGTTAATTAATGAAATTTCATATTTGTTTGTCATTGTAATTTCATTTTCCCATTTTAGCATTGAATCGAGGTCGCACGTGTAAGAATCGAGATTGAAAAAAGGTCAAACAAATCAACTAGGAAGTCTGGATAAGTAAAAAAAACAATTGGGCGGTGTAGACCCAATTAGTCCCAATTACTTTCCCAAATTTTGAAGTAGTTTTATTTCTAAGATTACCATAAAATATCAGAATAAGATAATCATTTGCAAGATATATCATAACGAAATTCATTCACGTTACTCATATTTCAAATATAAAGTAACTCCGCAAGAATGTCAAAACCAAAGTAGAAAAAAAAAGGGAGAAATTCACATTGCAATAAATAAGTATCTCTTGTCAGTATCAATCGCCCTATTATTAATCCTTTCTGACCTACACTCTGCATCTCTCATGAACAGCAATTACAAGCAGACATTGCAACAAACAACTCAACTCAACTGCACCAACAACTTTGAAATCAGTCTTGTGTTAAGTTGATCAACACCTTCCAAATTGGTATAAAAATGGGTGCAAGTGTTGGTGCTATCTTTGAAATTACCCATTGAGGCCTTAAGTAAAATTAGAAAATTGTATCTGAGGTAATTTAGAATATGATATCAGAAATTACTCAAAATCATCCTGACATTCTCATCCAAAAATTAATGAAGAAACCTGAAAACTAGGTCTAGAGTGTTTTTATTAATAAGAAGTATGTGCAATCCTGAGACTGGACATACAAAAAAATATAACCAGACACTGTGTTATGTAATCCCTAGTAATCTTATTAAATTTATATGTCTGTGAAATATGAGAGTGAAATATTGTTGTCATGGGAATTTACTCATATCTATGCTTCAAGAAAATATTATTTATTTAATCCTCAGTCAGACTTCTTCAGTAAAAGAATGCTAACATTCACTTTCCTACTAAGAAATATATAATTTGGGTAGTGAATTATAACTGGGCATAGGTTTATAACTAGGTATAGGTTTATAACTAGGTATAGGTTTATAACTAGGTATAGGTTTATAACTAGGTATAGTTTATAACTAGGTATAGGTTTATAACTGGGTATAGGTTTATAACTAGGTATAGGTTTATAACTAGGTATAGGTTTATAACTAGGTATAGGTTTATAACTAGGTATAGGTTTATAACTAGGTATAGGTTTATAACTAGGTATAGGTTTATAACTGGGTATAGGTTTATAACTGGGTATAGGTTTATAACTAGGTATTGGTTTATAACTAGGTATAGGTTTATAACTAGGTATAGGTTTATAACTAGGTATAGGTTTATAACTAGGTATAGGTTTATAACTGGGTATAGGTTTATAACTAGGTATAGGTTTATAACTAGGTATAGGTTTATAACTAGGTATAGGTTTATAACTGGGTATAGGTTTATAACTAGGTATAGGTTTATAACTAGGTATAGGTTTATAACTAGGTATTGGTTTATAACTAGGTATAGGTTTATAACTAGGTATAGGTTTATAACTAGGTATAGGTTTATAACTGGGTATAGGTTTATAACTGGGTATAGGTTTATAACTAGGTATAGGTTTTTGGGTGCAAGACATTTGCGCACAAAATGACTAATTGGGTCGACATTTGCGCACAAATTACCTGAGAATTTGGGTCGACATTTGCGCACATTTTTTCAAAAGAAACTAATTAATCTATGTTACGATTGCGCACAACATTTATACACCCAGCTATATCGGTGTTTCGTGATCACATTAAATATCTGTTATCACCTATTATGCTAATCCTATAATATTATCTTATTTTACATGATTCTCTGCCATTCTCTGTCATTCTAATCATGTAGGATAATCACACACTCTTGAAAAGCCGAAGATGAACCTGGAGAAAGGCCTTCAAAAATAATCATTAAAGAAATCGGGAAACAAGATGCGCAGGATTTGTTGCCAAGTGACGTAAAAAGCATCCGACAGGCAGTGTACAGGAGGCGTCGGAAAACTCAACCGAAACTTCGTAAGTCTAGAGAGGAAACATTCCAGACATTAACAGAATACGAAATGTAGTAGAATATTTTGATATTAAATTATTAAATTTTCAACTGTTGTGTTTTATATCTAATCTAGATGTGCGCAAATGTAGACTATAATTTGTGCGCAAATGTCGAGCTTTTTTGTGCGCAGATGTATACTGTGCGCAAATGAAACTTTTGATTTTGTGCGCAAACGTGTTTCTCCCAGGTTTTTAACAGAGTGTTGTTTATTACAGGGTATAGGTTTATAACTGGGTATAGGTTTAAGTTTAATAACTGGGTATTGGTTTATAACTGGGTATAGGTTTAAGTTTAATAACTGGGTATTGGTTTATAACTGGGTATAGGTTTAAGTTTAATAACTGGGTATTGGTTTATAACTGGGTATAGGTTTAAGTTTAATAAATGGGTATTGGTTTATAACTGGGTATAGGTTTAAGTTTAATAACTGGGTATTGGTTTATAACGGGGTTGGGTAATGGTTTCTATTGGAATGGTAATGAAACTAAGTTTGTTTATATCAGTTTATTTTTGTAGATACAGTTATGGACACTGTTTCATGTGTATGGTATAAATGTGAAAGAATTGGAGCTTAACAAATGAATTATCTAGAGAATTTATAGTTTTATTATTTATTCTATTATTGATCAAGTAGAACTATTTAGAAAGTAAGCGAGTCTGAACAGTTCCAGAAACAAAACAATCGGCAGAATAATTCTATTTTCTTTCTTCTCACTCCCAACATAATTTCATTTTCAAAATGTCTTGTTAGCAGTTCTCCTATAAATTGTATATTGTTCTAGAAATTGTCAAGTAGTTGACTTTTATTTTCTCCCTGGTTCCAATCTGACTTTCCTTATAAGCTTATATTTACTAGTCTGTACAATTGTTCAATATTTCATTTTACCTTTCCGATAGTTAATGTTGCTCAATTCTCGTAGCCCCTATCTATTTGTTACATTCAAAATATATAATATTTAAAGGGGTATATAATATTGTGTCATCTTTTAAAACAAATATCAGGTTGGTGAGGGAGATAGAAGTAAACATCATATTTTAGAAACCTCTTCATATTTTTGTGAAAGCAAGTCAGACCTTCCCTTTAATTCATACATGTGTACAGGTCAGGGGAAAAAGTAGGGAGATATGCCATCAAAAAGAGGGAGATTGGGTAAAAAAGCGGGAGATTTTTTCAAAGCGCGTAAATTCATAAAATTTCAATAAATTTACCATGTGGTGATTTCCCCCCCCCTGAATTTCGTGTACCAAATAGCTTTCAGATTCTAAGCATAAGACTTGTGAACTTTGTCAATTGATTATTTATTGTGTGATTTAACAAATATAGACATAACAACTCTCACTTTCTTCACATGGTTTGCAGTATTTATATGACGAACTAAATCATTTGCACCACCATGCGCTACAGAAACGTGGGTATTGCAGGCACTACAATAGGCAAAGGTATCCCCCTGGTCGCTGGCTCGAATACAAGGATAATTCTTGGACCATGATGGTTGATATTTACAGTCGTATCTTCTTTTCTTATGCTTGGAGGAAGTATCGGGAGATCGTGAACGTTTCGACATGATGACATGATTTGAGGTGATATTCTGTATTCCGTTTTTTATATTAAGAAGGGTATATTGACATGTGTACTGCCAATACACCAATGTTCATGAAAAGTTTAGTAACCGGCGTCAATATGTCTGGAATTCTACCGATATGACAAAATATCTCGCTACTTGAGAATACCTTCCCACGAGAGACTGGACGTGAAAGGCTACCGGATGTTGTTATATACTGATAAGATCGGCTTATTACACATTATTGTGTGAAAAAGGTACTACTCAGGGGATCAATTAATCAGACAATGATTAATTCTATTAATTGAGGTGATTAGCACGGGTTATGGGTAATCAAGTAACAAGTAATGACATGAATTTTATTAATTTATGGTAAATACTTTGGACATTGAAAAACGGTAGGTCCCGTAAAATTTTGGGTTAGGAAAAAATGAAAAAGCGGTAGATTTTGAGCTCCCGCCGGGAGATCGGGAGATGGCATGAAAAAGCGGTAGAAACCCGACATTATCGGGAGATTACACATGTATGCTTTAATTTTCTGTATACAAATATTATATCCATCAAGCTATCATTATCTAATTATGAAAGTCATTAATTAAAAAAAATACCCCAACCAAAATGGCATGTTGAAAAATTCAGTATCAGAAAAAATTGCCTATTTCAACCTGTGTTCAATGTGCCTGTACAGATTAACCACCAATATCAACCTTTTCTCATCTAAAGGTACTTTTAACAACCAATATCAACCTTTTCTCATACCACCTCAGGTACCTTTTATCAACAGCAAAGTGTTGTACTTTGAAATGCTTGAAAAATGCTGTTGTACTATTTATCTTTTATAATATATTCTACAACTGATTGATTTCTTTGACAGTTATGTATTGAGATCATTTAGAAATAATTGTGTGCTATAAGCTATCTCATTATTAAGTGTCCTTACTAAGATCTTCTAAGCATCTGTTTGTATGTTTGAAGCCTGATCTAAATTGATGGTATTGTTGTCTGAGTCTTATATAATAAGACACATTCTGTCTCCCACTGACATTTTTCATAGTCTTTGAAGCTATAAGCTCACTGATCTCATGTCTTTATATTGAACTAAGTTGGTCTGTAGTTTATTGAAACTGTTCATTTAGTCTTCTCAATAATACCTTTGTATGAACATAATGTTAAGTTAGAACTGAAATAATTCTGTAATAGTTAAACTGTTGCCATTCTAGTGTATAATCTCACTGTACACAGCTACAAGCTATAGATTATCACTGAATAAAATACACACGCTTGATCAGAAAATCAATCATACACCATTTATAAGGTTTAAAATGTTAGAAATTTGTATCCAGAATCAATTTTATTAAAAAAGAAATTAAAGGCTTGGGAAATATTGATGTTTTACTGGAATGATCTGATAAGAGTATAAAGTTGAGAGTTAATAGCCTACATATTATATGACAATATCTTCTTTAACTCTATAACCTTTTAAACACTTCAACTCCCTTCCTACTGGCATATAGATTTTATATCCATTCTGATAACTTATCAAGTACCTACATTAAAACACTATTCACTAAGAATTAGTGATAGACAGCTATTGATGTATGAAAGCTGAATTTAAGACATGTGATCTATTTAAAGACATTAGACTGAAAACCTTTTTAGCTTAGTAAAAAATCTGAGAAAAATTAATACATTTCATGAAACTAATGAGACCAATAAGTCAAGATTTGAGTTTTCAGTTGTTGCTTGTGGCATGGCTGAAGTATGTCAAATTTCACTTTTAAATGTGATATGGAAACTTTTATTTATTTTTTTTGAGGGGAAGGGGGGATGGAGAAATCTTATACTTAAGTACATAAACCAGTTGAGATAAATATTGTTTTCTATAACTGCTGAATTGTGCTGCTGTGTGGGCCTATATCCCTCATATGAATTGCTTATGGAAACAAAAATCAGTCTTTTCAGCTATTGCTTACTTTTCTAAAGATATTCTTTGTTTTTCTGGCTATAACTTTAAAGAAAATTCAATTTCTTTCCAGAAAATCAATTTTTAATGATTGTCTATTGTAGAATTTAATGCAAGCTGCAGAAGAAGCGAGTAAGATATATGGTCCATATAATAGCCATTTACAATCCGAGGTAAGCCAGCTTCTTTTTACCCATCAATTTATCATCATTATCAACTCTTCTATTCTAGTCGCCTGTTGAACACCCGCAGAGATTTAATATTTATTCCTTCACCAGAGATTAGCAAGCTTTAGTAGGAAAATTACTTTTTTTACAGTGAAATTAAATGTTTTAATGTTATCAGGCATTAATTGTTTTCTGTTGTTTCAAGTTAAACACTCTGAGATATAAAGAATTTAAAGTTGCAGTAAATCATCCATGCCTCAGTCTCAGAATTTATTAAGCAATTCTAACTAAAGATTTAGATGATAATTTCCTAGCACCCTTTCCCCAAAATCAAAATTTTATTCCTTTGTTCTTCAAAACGAGTTTCATTTTTAACTCATGCTCACTCTACAGGGCCATAGTCTTGAAGGATTTTAACAAAACTTGCTGAGATTGTAAATTTTCACCCAAGAATATACCCGTTTGAAAATCAAATAGATTAAAAAATATTTGATTTCGCTTTTGTTCTTCAAAATACATTAAATTCTTTGAGCATCAAAAACTATTCAATTATATTGAAAATATTTTAAATTGAAAAATGTAATATGCTTGGTCGCTTTTAACTGGTAAAAGCTTTTCTTCTTAATGTATTTTGACCAAATTCAATATTATTATCTTAATTTTTCAAACAAATCTGCTAGTGGGTGTATGTTCCCTTGCCTGGCAAGCTATGTTTTTTATAGTTTTATAGAATGTTGGTGTATAATTTCAGGAGGTGGAGTATTATAATGCTAAGAAACTAGTGAGTGATGAAGACATAGAAAGTTTAAGTAATGAAACAAAGGAAGCCATCACCCACACCATACATTATTTACCTTTAAAACAAAGTCGTCCTCATAATTTTAACCCTGTTAATACTAGTGTTAGTACCATTCATGTTCCCACCAATATATACGATCAATGTAAGTATATAGAAATAATTCTTGTTGAGATATTTTGTGGAAATAAAGCTGGGATAAGGTGCTCATAAAACTAGATGAGAACTAAATTCAGATACTCTTATAAACTAGGTTCTTTGGATTATGAGGTTCTATAACACATTGTGTATTTGTTCATTTTTTACAAACATAAAATCATTTGGTGGTCACGCACAAATGGTGGATGTTGTGATTTTGAGTTCAGATCTCGGAGAAAGAACAGTTAAAAACCATTTTCTAGTTGTAAGAATATTCAATGACCATATCAGACCATATGCCTAAAAAATAAGTTTTTATTGATTTTTTCAAATAATTTCATGTGCAGGCTTCTAAATGAGTTTTAATCTATAACATCGGTATTTTATTTTATAATTAATTAAAGAAGCTATAGTGTAATAAATCTCTTTATTTCAGCATTGAAGATTTTAAATGGTGTAAAATGGACTGAAAGTTTAAATGATGCCTTTATGGATAACACTCGGAATGATCCAACATTAACATGGCAGTATTTCTGTAGTTCTGATGGTTTCTTTAGGATATTCCCTGGTAAGATTCTTTCTAAATCTTCCTGAAGTTCTGATATTTCTGCTGTGCAAATAAACTTCTCAAGATCAATTTTTAGTTTGAATATATACATTATATAAATTGATCGTAATGTGGACATCCATTCACTCCCTGGTGTTTGAGAGTAAACTGACATAAAAACAGAAAGCTGGTGTTAAGTAGTGTTACTACTCGATGACATTAGAGATGTAAAGATGTCTGCTATAGTAGTAGATAACAGCCCCAGTTATAATCTATAATGACTGACAAGGAAGAAATTATACAGGAAATCAACCAATGATAAGGAAATAAGAAGACTGGCTCTTTATCAATAACAATAATTATGTGACAATCTTGTTGAAAAGGTCAAGACTTGATTAGGTCCATCTTCAAATGACATATTAAATGATTGTATTAATAAAAACACCTTCACTTGATATTTATTTATTCCAGCCTATTTTATTCTCATTATGTCACAGCCCACATTTTGTCTGCTTTTCAACTCTGATATTCTTCTTACAACTATTGACAACATTTTTTGATCATAATGTTTGGCTGCAAGTTTTTAGAATGCTTAAAAGATGTTTTAATATGTTGCCTACAATGATGTTTTGATATGTTTGATACCTACATTGATGTTGTGATATGTTGCCTACAAGAAGTTTTGATATGGTTTCTACTGGAAGTTTTGACATGTTGCCTACAATGATGTTTTGACATGTTTCCTACAATGATGTTTTGATATGTTGCCTACAATGATGTTTTGACATGTTGCCTACAAGAAGTTTTAATATGTTGCTTACAATGATGTTTTGATATGTTGCTTACAATGATGTTTTGATATGTTGCCTACAATGAAGTTTTGATATGTTGCCTACAATGATGTTTTGATATGTTGCATAAGACATTTTGAAATGTAAGCAAAAATATGTTTTCGATATGATTTAACATTGAACTGGTACACAGAAAATGACAATGAATTAAGTAGATTTTACTTAGAGAAGAGTGGATGGTCTTTTATTATTGTTACCGATATATTGATGTTAGGGCCTTCAACACTAAGCATGTATCCAATATTGTCTTATAACAATCTCTTATTAAGGAGCTCTTTAGTTGTGAAAGTAAATATAGTGCTAGTTAATATATTGATTTCAGTTAAACCAGAACAGAAACTAGATTTCTCTTTTTATCAAAATTAAACAAAATCATTACTTTTGTGTGTTCACTCAGGATTTGATTTTTTAGATTATATTTTTTTTGGCTTTGAAAATAAAACCTTACATTTCAGCAAACATTAAATCTATTGAATTTTTGTAGTTAAAAGTTAATCATTGTTGTGTATATTGAAGCTTCATGGAGTGTGTTAGCTTCAGGGGAAGTTAGAATATTTAGTCAATTTATTGATGTCTTTATTCCACGTTATCTACATACAGGTTTATAATGTATTGAATCACAATATTTCAAATATTAACTTTCTTTATCATTGGCTGTTAATTGTAACCATCAAACTTCATTCTGTTACCTGGTTGTTAACCTGGGGCCCGTTGCCAGAACGATCCTAAGTCAGGATTATCCTAACTTTTATCCTAAGTGTCAAAACTTAGGATAATGGCGTTGCCGAAAAAATCCTAACTTTATGATTATCCTAAAGTTAAAATCATGACGTCATAGAATCATAAATATTTATGATTGCCCAAGACCACTCCTAACTTTATGATAAGTAAGGATTGAATGCATATTTTGTGCGTGCATTGCTTGATGAATGCAGAATTTTCACGTGTTTATTCGCATAAATGTTGAATATGTAAGATATTGTTATTGGAAATGAAAATTCGTGCAATGATTTCAATTTTTGAAAAACATAAATTAGATATGTACGATATTAGAATATTCGGGTGGGGATTTGTTATCAAATACAATAAAGGCTTTACACAAAAATGTAAAAAAAAACATTCCATTTGATTATAGTTTTTTTTCTTGCCCGAAAAACTTACTAGTGCTGCCAGGGAGACAGGCTTCAGAACGGAGTCTTGGAGGTTCGTGGTGCTACTAGGGGATACCCTTTGCGCATTTATTTGTTTACACCTTTAATCAACCCATTTTCACATCAAGAAAAGTTATACAATAAGTACCATAAAAGAATGAGATGTTTTGTTTAAAGAGCTACCGGTATTGGATTGTTGAAGTCTCGTTTCAGCTGTATTTCGTCCTGGCCAGCCAGATTGCCCTTACATGTACAGTTGTATTATGTAAATTGTGTATTAATTTGCGAGAACCGGAGATGGAAGATGTGGTGGATGAGGTTGACCATGTTAATAATAATGTAGGGAACTGACATGACGGACTCTAAGCTAGAGGATGAGTAATTGAAAATTTACACTAACAATTTTTTTATTGTAAACTGCATATACATGTAGCTTCAATGTTCATTCATAAACGTGTACTGAAACGAGATTGACATGAAAAACAATAGTAAAAGAATATTCGACAAAATTTAAACAATTTCGAATTTGTCCGAGATAATTTTCTATTAAATTACACAGGTACAGTTAACAAATTGAATCAAAACTTTGGTCTCTTATTCATATCGAATCGGAAATCTGACGCCATTATTGGTATTGGTATTGGTGTGGTGGAAGTGGGCGGGACTACAACACTCGTAACATGTTGATACATAATGATCAAATCCAGTACCATCTAAAACCTCTACAAAACCAATGATTCCACTCACTGAATCATTGATGTGGATACTGTACATATTTATATTATCGTATTTTACATTTGTGTTTCATATTGTTAATATGTTTGTTTATTCAATGTTTGGGCCCAATTGTAAAAAGGCCTTTATGCCTATATTGTTAGCTGAATAAAGAATTTATTATTATTATTATTATTATTTGATAAAATCCCTCAGATCTAATTCAATATAATGTTGCCTGTGTGGTGGTCCACCCCCTGTTCCATTCCTGTATCTGAAACAGATTAAAATGTAGCATTAGTATTTATGTGTGAGTCATATTCGGTAAAGTCTTTATTGAATAACAGGAACCACGGACGCCTAGCGAAAATTTTGAATGTACCAAATAGAAAGTTGAAGTGTCTCTCGCACTCATAAAAAGGCTAGAAATCCTCTTCTTAGGCCTACATTCCCTTTGATGTACAGATGGTTTTAAATGTACAGACGCTCAGATGTTTACATCCCAAACAGAACGACTCATCACGGAGGAGAGAATGAGCAAAGCGATAGGCTACTGAGCTTTATTCACCGCTCCGCCGAACTTGCACTGTAAACTTTAAAGAATGATTATGCCTACCTCCAGAGATTTGATTGATTTTAACTGCTATGTTTCGTTATATTGATGTTCATCTAGTCCGTATCAATTCACTAACATAAAAAATCTTTCATTTTAGAATCTGTGCATTGATTTTTATATTTGAGTCGAGATCGCTTTACCGATTCCGCCATCTTTGATTTAGATAAAAATGACGTCAGATGCCCACTCAGTGACGTTACGTCGACGGATAATCCTAACTGGTGATTTAGGAGAAAAGATAGGACCGACTTACGATGTGCTTCTGGCAACGGTAAAATCTTAAAGTTAGGATTATCGTAACTCGCTCCTATCTTCTCTTGACTTAGGATATCCTAACTTTAGGATATCCTAAAGTTAGGATCGTTCTGGCAACAGGCCCCTGATGAGGATATTAGAATCAGATGGAAACTGAACAGAATTTAAACTGAGGAGTCATATTCCAAAATCTAATATCAGATTCAACATCAGTGTAATAACACTCCTGAATGGTAACGAGCAAGTAGAGCAACAAATCCAAGTGTCCATGTTTGACAATATATAAGTTCCACTAAAATAATTTTTCCAAAAAACATTTGTTATATGGAACTTTTATTAAAATATTATATGATAAGAGTTCCTGAGATCATTTATATAATAATTTTTGTTCCACAAGTTTATTGGGAGGAGCAAATATAAAGTCAAATTAACAGCATGAAAATATCTCTTATTATGATGAGAAAGTTGAAAATTAAACAATGATACTGACAGTACTCACTTCAATACCAGTTTTACCACAATTTTAATCATTACTTCAATCCAATAAAAGAGGGGTATTTTTTTTAAAAGTTTATTGCATCTGATACATGTAATGTAATTTAATATTGTACTGACAGACTATAGTGATAGATCTTTATCTAAAAGGATAAAAGCAGGAACAGAAACATTTGATTCCATATTTCCATTATACATGAAGATATTGCCTGGAGCCATGTAACTAGAATATATTGATAATATGATAGATGAGCTTTCAACCTTTTTCTTTGTTCTTTATAATGAAATGTTACTAACATGTTTTCATTTGGTTATCATATGTAATAGGAAGGAGAAGGTCTGAAGTTCTGTATTTGAAATTTTAAATTGATTGATCATGAACAATAGGTAACAAGTTCTTATGATGAAAATCAGACTTAAAATAAAAATTGTAAATATTGTTTCTGTAACTTCAAAGAATTATGATTGAGTTTGTGACAATTTTCTTGTCAAAATGGTTGAAATGATGAAGCATGAATTGATTAAAGAGTTTATTTAGTTTGGTTTACTGAAGATGTAGAAATAGATTTAAATATTTTTTATCAGAACATGGTGATCCAACTGATTGACTTTTCTGCTTTTTTGAAAAAAGTTTCCATTATCAAAAAAACTGCAAATGTTACCTGAGAGTATTTTTAAAGTATGCTTATTGTATCTCTATATCTTCTTGATCAAACTGAATTTTGTTGTTAATTACAAACAGGGAATAATTATTGTTAATAGAGCAATCAATATTTCTAGCTGAAACCTTTTAAATACTCTAAAGGGACATTTCTCTACAATTAGGCGTTTATTTTACTCAAATCCGTTCAGTAGTTTCCTATCAGCGTCCAAAAAACATGACACACTTTTAAAATTTTTAGCATGTTTTTAGCGTTTAAAAATTAACGGCTGGGTTTTTCAAGTTAAAACTTTCAGATACATTAAAGGGCACATAGTAAAATTCAGACTGTCCCTTTAAGGCATATATAATGATGACCTTTTTATTTTTTATTTTATTTACAGGAATGAAATGGCCTCGAGATTCTGATAGTGTTGATACATTTGATTGTAGAGTGAGACAATGGTAAGTGGAAAATTGAAGCCATTTTATACTTAAACATTTTCTTAATTTGAATTCTACCATATTGTTCTATAATAATAGAGCAGTTAGAGCGTTGTTCTTTACAAACATGACATGGTTGTTATGTTTGAGATTTGGGTTCTCTTTTTGGGTGTGGGAGTCTGATGACCTTGAATGAGGCCCTGCTAGATTTAAAATCCAAAACTGATTTGTAACATCAAATTTGTGTTGTAAACAAGGGTGAATTTACAAAAATCCGAAACCAGATAAATTTTGTAAAAAACTGTATTTGACCGGTGTTTCCGCTGAATGACAACATATTGAATCTGTTGATTCCGCCATACAAGGCAGATTCACAGATTCAAAATCCAGATTTGGCTCCGGGGCAAATTGTTTTAATAGAGTGACTTGGATTCAGAATCCAGTTTCAGATTGGGTGTACACAAGTAGTCTCTAAGTCATCTTCAGTCATAATTCCAGTCAACCCAGCTGTAATTGAGTACGGATAATCTGGGAAAGATCAATGCCAAGAGGTTTGGCCAAGGACCAGCTCTGTGAAAGGATCCTTATCTGAACCTAAGTTGTATTCTTGTAAAATATTCTTTTATTTCTTTTTTATACATACCTTGAAAGTTTGAATTCCAAAATTAAAGTTTTCATCACAATTTTCTATTTATGTTTAACAACTTAACTCCTCAAAGACAGATGTACTAAATTTTCAACAAACTTTTCTAAAGCTTAGCTCACACTATAACATCATTTGACAGAATAATTCAGGAATTTGACAATGTTTTACCATATTATGTGGAAATGTATCTATGCACATATGCCATTCATTTTTATTACGACTGGGGATTTTTTATTAATCTATTGAAGAGCAACTGTTAAAATGAGCAAGTGATGTATACTTTGATATTATTAGCTTGGTCATGACAAATATGATCAACATCATCCACCCACATAAAACATTCTGATATTTCTCAATCATTCCCAATTTTGATCTCTAGTTGGTTTTACCACCAGCCAGAGTGCTATTAAAATTAGAAAATATCAGCAAGTAGAGTAGTATTAAGGCGCGCGCCAATTACGTTTGACTATTAGCGCATCGTGTGCGGGTGATTTTCGGTTTGCATTTGTCTACACATAGCTGTGTGGAAAATATCTATCGTGTTTGATATTTCTGACAACGTGTGACAAATGGCACACACCGTGTGCGGGATACATGAGCTATTTTCTTAGATGCCCAGTGAAGTAATGATGGAAGCAATCTTGGAGGATAAATTTGTTGAATTTTGGCAATATTGCCCCTGCTTTTTCAATAAATGATCACCCGAATTCAAAGACAATTTCGTCCTCTTGACTTGTTATGAACTGACCTTTGACACAACCTCTGACGTGGTTTGACCTCGCTGAGAAAAAGGTGCATCGAGTCGTCCGCACGCCAATTTCTCTTTTGTATTTACTTTATATTTTCCTTCTATCTCTTTGTCCACCATACTTATAATACTGCAATACACAGTTCAGTGAAAAATGAAATGATCATTTTAATTCAGTTAAAGTTATTAATTAAAGCCAATTAATGGTATTTGTGCAAAACAAATTGATCTTTAATGTAAAAGTCAATGATAATATTAATATTATTAAAGAAAGATTCTGTTAAATTCTCTATGTTTATCAGTTGTTGTATTGTATTTAGGTATATAGAAGCTGCTACGTCCAGGAAGAATATCATTATATTATTAGATGCCAGTGGGAGTATGAAAGGTTTACGTATGGAAATAGCCAGGAATACTGTAGATAAGATATTACAAACCTTCAGTAATCATGATTATTTCAATATATTAGAGGTAAGTATATAATTATAGATATATAGATTACTATAGATTGTATAATCTAACAATCAATTCCATGTGACTCAACTTGCATAAATTATGCAAAGGTTTTTTAAAAATTTAAAGGGATTGTAAAGAGGTTTTCTAAACTTTGTATGTGTATCGGGGACACTGATAGCATCAATTTGCGCCATTCCAATTTCCATTCCGACGTCTGTGGTTCTTGCAATTCCACTCAAACTAAAGCATTTTATGAAGTCACTAATAGTGATCTACCGGAAGCTACTATTGATATCTATGCAGATAAATATTAGTGACGTCATAAGACGCATTAGTTTTAGTGGAACTGCAAGAACCACAGACGTCGGAATAGAAATTGGAATGGCGCAAATTGATGCTATCAGTGTCCCCGATACAAATACAAAGTTTAAAAAACCTCTTTACAATCCCTTTAACATGAATATGAGTTTACATGCAGTCTCAGCTAATATGTAGAATTGAAATATGAAGCTGTATTGCAGTAGTTATTGAAACGTGAAGTAAATTTGCAGTTGCTTCAAATATAATGGGAAGTCAATTTGTTCAATTGAAATGTGATGTAAAATTTCATTAGGTTTAATAAGATATGATGTCACTTAGCAGTAGTTTTAATTGAAATGTGAAGTCAATTTGCAGTTGGTTCAATGGAAATGAGATGTGAATTTGCAGTAGGTTTAACTGAAATGTGATGTGAGTTTGTAGCATTTCAATTGAATGTGATGTCATTTACAGTAGGTTCAATTGAAAATTAAAGTAAATTTAGGTTTAATGGAAATGTGATGTCAATTTACAGTAGGCTTAATAGAAATGTGATGTCAGTTTGCAGTAGGTTTGATAGAAATGTGACGTCAATTTACAGTAGGTTCAATTGAAATGTGTCAATTACGGTAAGTTGCAATGTGAAGTTGAATTGCAGTCCATGAATACCTACTCTATAGTGCAATATATGAATGTTTGATGAATCTGCTAGCAAGTGTACAATATAGAAGATTTTCACATTGCATTATTAATAGTTAGGTGAGTGAAGAGATAGAAAAACTAATTAAATTGATTACTGTATGAGATGGAAATAGAGATAGATTGAAATAGAATATTCTCTTTGTCAGATTTAATTGAATTCTATATATGTATTGGTGGTGTTATTTTTAATCAGGCTGTCAGCAGGTTTGACATTCAAATGTTGATATATAACATTGTATATATAATCTGATAAATAATATGTGTATATATATGTATCTCTAAATCTGTAGCAGAATATACTGGTAAAATGAGAAATTGATATTGTCTTGTCCTACTTCTATCAATGATGCTGTAAATCTGGACAATCAACTGTGTGAAGCAGAATATGTACATTGTTTTCTTTGTTATATCAAAAATACCTGTTATAATGCGAACTATTGAAATTAAGAAATATATATTTAGAAATGTAATGAGTATACAGCTGTTATTAAATGATGATTGCCAACGGTCAAGACTAAAAACGTTGTTTAATAATAGAAACCTTGTTTAATAATAAAAACCTTGTTTAATAATAGAAACCTTGTTTAATAATAGAAACCTTGTTTTATAATAGAAACCTTGTTTAATAATAAAAACCTTGTTTAATAACAGAAACCTTGTTTAATAATAAAAGTTTAATGATAGAAACCTTGTTTAATAATAGAAACCTTGTTTAATAACAGAAACCTTGTTTAATAATAGAAACCTTGTTTAATAATAGAAACCTTGTTTAATAATAGAAACCTTGTTTAATAATAGAAACTTTGTTTAATAATAGAAACCTTGTTTAATAACAGAAACCTTGTTTAATAATAGAAACATTGTTTAATAATAGAAACCTTGTTTAATAATAGAAACCTTGTTTAATAATAGAAACCTTGTTTAATAATAGAAACCTTGTTTGATAATAAAAACCTTGTTTAATGATAGAAACCTTGTTTAATGATAGAAACCTTGTTCAATAATAAAAACCTTGTTTAATAATAAAAACCTTGTTGAATAATAGAAACCTTGTTTAATAATAGAAACCTTGTTTAATAATAAAAACCTTGTTTAATAATAGAAACCTTGTTAATAATAAAAACCTTCACATTTCTATTTCTTTCGTGTCAAATTTACATTAGAAAAAACTAATTCTTACAAAAGCAGTGGAAATTTTAAACACATGGCATTTACCAACTTAAGGATGTTTTTCACACCTCTCAAGATTAAACTAGTAAATTCAGTCTATTTTAAGACTCGTTTTCATAAACATTTTCTTAACATATTTAATATCAAAATCAAATTGTGAAAAATACAACTGGATAAAGATATAACTTGTTAACGGATATAAGTGTTTTACATATAATAGGAATAGAAAGGTTTTAAGACCACAAGTACATTGCAATTTTTGCCTTGAGCGACTGTTATTATTTTACAATTTTATTTTTTATGGTCATTCATTGCCAACTGATTTTAATTTATTAAGGTCTATTGATTTGAGTTTCTCCATACTCTGAACTAGGATGACAGTATGTCCCCTATTGTTGATTGATAAAAAACTGGCTTTTGCGATTTCCATTGTATATGTTAAAGCTAGCTGTCATTAAGAGAGGTTTTCAGTCTCCATATTGTAATGTTTTGGCACTTTTCCCAGTAGAAACACATGAAAGCCAGATTAAAGCTTGCTATGAACTAACTTAAATCTGTCTTTTTCCTCCCTGAGTGGAACACAGTTTAGAATAATATATATTAGTATTATATTGTCTACAGCTCACATTACCATAACATTCTTACCTTATTTCACAATTATTCAAAATAAAATTTGAAATTCCATGTCATTTGTCTTAAAATGTCTATAGATTCATAGAAATATATGGTAAGATAATATTGTATACAAATTTTCCTCGAGAAATGAATTGTGACAATAACTTATTTTCTGGGACTAAAAAAGTCAATGCTTCAAACTTATTTCAATTTGTTGTTTTTTGGTGGGTCATATTTTTGTTTTCATTTCACAAAATGCTCCAACTATAGCGCTATAAAGTGCTATGGATTGAATGATGGAAAACTATGTGTTGTTCATAATATGTCATTCTCCTCCAAATAATCAATTCTCTCTTTTTTTTTCAGTTCTCAAAAACAGTGTCGTATGTTGACCAGTGTTTTAATCGAACATTGATGCAGGCGAATGCTGACAATATAAAACGTGTTCAAGAAAAACTGAAAGCAACCGAAACATCTTATATTGCTAATTTTGAACGAGCACTAGTTGAAGCTTTTGAATTATTTAAAAGTGTAAGTGATATTGATGTATGTTTAATACGTTTAAATTAACCTGTAGGCTGGTATGTCATGCTCTAACATATTTTTATGTTCTGTGTTTTTATGTCAACTATATAGAAAGACGATGTCAGAGTAAATTGAATTGAGAGTTTTGTGAGGAAGTCGAGATCTTATTAATAAAGTAATAAGAGAAGAGATATGTTTTTTTTACTGTGTAAATGTCAAGTTATTTAGTATAAGGTCTTTAGGAAGTATAAGGCTGCTGATATAATCCTTCAATGCTTTGAAGTGACAGATATTTTCCATGAACACAGATTAGTTTTTTAATATTGATATCTATTTCTTTATAAAGCAAACATGTCAAAATCAGTGGCGTTTAAAAGGCTTTAGTCTCCTTTTATCCAAATTTGTTATCATTCAGTTTTTATTCCTGGTTCTGTCATCCCCCATTGATAATTTTGTGTCCTATTCTTGGCATTTTCACCTATTAATTCCTAGAAAAGCTACATGATGTGTATCTATTATTGTATGTCAACAACAGTTCATCCTTATGGTGTGCATCTTGTGTCCAAAGTCACAGTCTGAGAAAATAAGAATATTGAAATATTAAATATGAGAAATTGGTAATAATAAGATGAATGTGATATCTATAGGAAGAGAAGAAGAAGAAGTTTGATTTATGTAATAAAGCTATTATGTTAGTAACTGATGGTGCTACAGAGAATTATGAGTGGATATTTGATGATTACAACTGGCCAGAAAAATCTGTAAGTAACTTTGTATCTTGTAAAGGACACAAAAGAGCTTGTTTAGCCTTCTTGGGGACATATGTAGCACAATTACAAATTCTTTGCTCAGATCTGTGATTACTGTTATGTTTAAAAGTACAAATATAATTGTAAATTAATCTATCCATTGTTTAGTCCTGGAATCAATTAAAATGTTGTTACGAGTTTTTTTTTCTTTGCACCTGTTTGGGCTAATAAGATAAGTGCAACATGTATTTCAGGTATGTGTGCATAATTTGAATGATTAGGTTTATAGTATACGATTGATTGATAATATGTTAACACATTAAAATATAATTACCACTAGAAATTATGATATTAATGTTTTATTTCTGCTACAAGTCAATATATTAATGTCCACAAATATCAGTTAATCATAATTATATATAAATTATTGTTACCATAATTCTTGAAATTTTGAGAACCGCTTCTATTGTGAAAAAGGTAGTATTAAATACTGGTAGACCTACTATTGTTGATTACTGAGTAAATCAGTATTGAATACTGGTAGACCTACTATTGTTGATTACTAAGTAAATCAGTATTAAATACTGGTAGACCTACTATTGTTGATTACTGAGTAAATCAGTATTAAATACTGGTAGACCTACTATTGTTGATTACTGAGTAAATCAGTATTGAATACTGGTAGACCTACTATTGTTGATTACTGAGTAAATCAGTATTAAATACTGGTAGACCTACTATTGTTGATTACTAAGTAAATCAGTATTAAATACTGGTAGACCTACTATTGTTGATTACTAAGTAAATCAGTATTAGATACTGGTAGATCTACTATTGTTGATTACTGAGTAAATCAGTATTAAATACTGGTAGACCTACTATTGTTGATTACTGAGTAAATCAGTATTAAATACTGGTAGACCTACTATTGTTGATTACTAAGTACATCAGTATTAAATACTGGTAGATCTACTATTGTTGATTACTGAGTAAATCAGTATTAAATACTGGTAGACCTACTATTGTTGATTACTGAGTAAATCAGTATTAAATACTGGTAGACCTACTATTGTTGATTACTGAGTAAATCAGTATTAAATACTGGTAGACCTACTATTGTTGATTACTGAGTAAATCAGTATTAAATACTGGTAGACCTACTATTGTTGATTACTGAGTAAATCAGTATTGAATACTGGTAGACCTACTATTGTTGATTACTAAGTAAATCAGTATTAGATACTGGTAGACCTACTATTGTTGATTACTGAGCAAATCAGTATTGAATACTGGTAGAAAATTACTATTGTTGATTACTAAGTAAATCAGTATTAAATACTGGTAGATCTACTATTGTTGATTACTGAGTAAATCAGTATTAAATACTGGTAGACCTACTATTGTTGATTACTGAGTAAATCAGTATTAGATACTGGTAGATCTACTATTGTTGATTACTGAGTAAATCTGTATTAGATACGGGTAGATCTACTATTGTTGATTACTGAGTAAATCAGTATTAAATACTGGTAGACCTACTATTGTTGATTACTGAGTAAATCAATATTGAATACTGGTAGACCTACTATTGTTGATTACTAAGTAAATCTGTATTAGATACTGGTAGACCTACTATTGTTGATTACTGAGTAAATCTGTATTAGATACGGGTAGATCTACTATTGTTGATTACTGAGTAAATCAGTATTAAATACTGGTAGACCTACTATTGTTGATTACTGAGTAAATCAGTATTGAATACTGGTAGACCTACTATTGTTGATTACTAAGTAAATCTGTATTAGATACTGGTAGACCTACTATTGTTGATTACTGAGTAAATCAGTATTAAATACTGGTAGACCTACTATTGTTGATTACTGAGTAAATCAGTATTAGATACTGGTAGATCTACTATTGTTGATTACTGAGTAAATCAGTATTAAATACTGGTAGACCTACTATTGTTGATTACTGAGTAAATCAGTATTGAATACTGGTAGACCTACTATTGTTGATTACTAAGTAAATCTGTATTAGATACTGGTAGACCTACTATTGTTGATTACTGAGTAAATCAGTATTGAATACTGGTAGACCTACTATTGTTGATTACTAAGTAAATCAGTATTAAATACTGGTAGATCTACTATTGTTGATTACTGAGTAAATCAGTATTAAATACTGGTAGATCTACTATTGTTGATTACTGAGTAAATCAGTATTAAATACTGGTAGATCTACTATTGTTGATTACTGAGTAAATCAGTATTAAATACTGGTAGATCTACTATTGTTGATTACTGAGTAAATCTGTATTAAATACTGGTAGATCTACTATTGTTGATTACTGAGTAAATCAGTATTAAATACTGGTAGATCTACTATTGTTGATTACTGAGTAAATCAGTATTGAATACTGGTAGACCTACTATTGTTGATTACTGAGTAAATCAGTATTAAATACTGGTAGATCTACTATTGTTGATTACTGAGTAAATCAGTATTAAATACTGGTAGATCTACTATTGTTGATTACTGAGTAAATCAGTATTAAATACTGGTAGATCTACTATTGTTGATTACTGAGTAAATCAGTATTAAATACTGGTAGATCTACTATTGTTGATTACTGAGTAAATCTGTATTAAATACTGGTAGACCTACTATTGTTGATTACTGAGTAAATCTGTATTAGATACTGGTGAAAGTATAAGTGATTGATTATGTTTCTACAGGTTCGTGTGTTCACCTATCTTATCGGGCGTGAAGTGTCAGATACAAGACAAGTAAAATGGATGGCCTGTGCTAATAAAGGTAATATAATATTATTCCTGACATTTCACTGAATTACCTTACATTACACAGAAAATGTTAGAAGGCCAAATATTTTTTAAAAAATATCTACCATTTCCATATAAGTTACAGAAACTTTTTTTTATGTGATCTTATCAATGATTATTTATTCTTCAATGGGAATACAGAAGTATAAATGAAATACATTTTATAATTGAAACACATCATCTGTGTACTGAAAAATACTTGAAAAAAATCACAATGCACAGAAGGCTGGCCAATAATTGGTAATTTTATGTCTAGAATATGGTTTAATTTGAAAAATTTACGAAGTTTCCTATAACAGGTACTTTAGTTACCTATTCTTTTCATATTTCATACAATTTTAAACCAGCAAACTTCTGAGTGAATTTCTTGATACAATATTACAACAGTCAATTTAGGAATGTGAGTTGCAACCTTTTCTGTTTGGAACACATTCTCTAAGATGTTTTTATGTTAAATTGATGTCATTTGGTTCTTATTTATTTCAGGTCACTATGAACATATATCAACTAGAGCTGATGTTCAAGAAAATGTTCAGGTAAAATATTTACTGTATTTAATGGAATATTACCTCATAGAATGAACAAAAAATGTGAATTTTCAAATTTGGTCAGTAGGAGTTTATATTCATCAGGGGACTTACCTGGTGGCATAACTATACAACAGATTACCTAAATAATCTAATTAATCAAGAAAACTATGTTTCAGTACAATAATTGAAAAACACTTAATCAAATTTAAGGCGTTTATCAATTATAACCTGTTATTATATGGAAATTTACATAGTTTCATGGGTTTTTTGCATTCTGTTTGTATACTTTGGACATCGTTGATGAATAATAACTGTGTTTCGGCTTTAAGCTAGCTTTTTTGTGTTTCCACTGACAAATTGCCGAACCGTTACGGTTCGGGAACCGTAACGGTTCGGCAATTGAAGCTTTTTGCGTTCAGCAATTTATCGGGGGCCAAATGAAAGCCGGCTTTCATTTACTCAGTGGAAACACAAAAAAGCCGGCTTTTTCTCGTTCGGCAATAGGGGGCGCGCGCTCTTAATTAACTAGTAGAGTAAATGGTAAGTCTTGTAGATCGCGTGCTGTCTACAATGTGTGACTTTATGATCAAGACTAAAGCCGTTCGGGAACCAGAAAAACTCAGTGTAAACGCAACGTGTTCGGCAATAAAGCTAGCTCTAGTCTAGCTTAGAGCTAGCTTTCCTTCACAATTCTCAGTGGAAACGCGGTTATATACCCTTATAGACCAAGTTTGAGAATTTTTTTATTTTGTTCATTCTAAGAGGTTGTATTGCTTTAAAGGTTTTTTTTCTTTCTATTAAAGTAAATGAATGAATGATTGCCTGATTAAAGTGTATTTTCTATTATATTTTATTATTTATTAGAAATGTATTAGCAGCCTCAAAATGGTACTGTTATCTTGGAATGTCTTGGAACATGAGCAATGTATTGTCTCTAGACTAACATTTCTCATAAAGATATTGGAAACAATTTCTGTTTACTGCTCAGATAAAAGTGACTTATTGTTCATATTACTGTTCATATAGATTTTATCAGAGTTCATTTGTTGCTTATTCAACATTAAGGGTAACATCATCAAATAAGGTTGAATTGAAGAAATGATATTTGATTATAATTTCAGCAATATGTAAAAATACTCAGTCGACCAATGGTACAAGAGCAATATCACAATATGATCTGGACACCAGTATATTTAGATTATCCTACTGAACATGTTCAAACAGAGGTAAGATAGGCTATTTAATTTGTTCTGGTGGTTAAAATTCAAATAAAAAGGAATGTAATAGGCCTAGGATACACCATACTTAATACTATGTGAAATTTTGTCAAGAAATCGGCATGAGCCGTTTAGATATGCTACTGTGTCAGAATACAGCACATTAAAGTAGCCTTGGTTATTGTCCCATCAATTATTGTTCACATTCCATATCACTCGTATCAACTTCGGAACTAGACTGGCTAGATAACCTTGTATACTGTATGGTAGTCGCCATTTTGAATAAATTATAGTTCAGTCAATCACAATCATTCTTCAGAGAGTATTATCATCTTTCGCGGAAAAATCTGTTGAACATATTGACAGATGTCAGTATAACAATGATTTCTATCTCACTGTTATGTCACAACTACAGTACTTCAGAAAGATTTAATTATATTTCAGGGACTAGGACTGATGACGTCTGTAGCTATTCCTGTATTTGATGGCAGAACCAAAGTGGTAAGAAACTTATATCGAATTAGATGATAGCAGCATATTTAATGCTATGATTAATTTGTGTGCAATTTGATGCATAAGTTGTAAATCCATATAAAGTTTAACTTAGAAGATGTCCATCAAAACAAAAATCATATTGTACTACCGTACTCTTTATTTTAGACAGGACAGTAAAGTTTTAAGCTTAAAACATCAAGCATCCATGTCTGATAACAAGTTCACATGTAGTTTAGAATATCATAATAAACAGGACATTGATTCCCCATTCAAATTATAAGAATGTCATTGTTTTATTTAAGCAATAAACTGTTACCCTATGATGTATGAATGCACGCTAGTATATTTTTTAGCTATATAATATATCTTATGTACTGTATGACTATAATTATTCTGTAGAGTGAATATATATATCTTATGTACTGTATGACTATAATTATTCTGTAGAGTGAAGGAGAAGAAGATCCAAGTACTAATTTATTAGGTGTAGTAGGAACTGATTTACCTATAGATGTTATTAAACGATTTGTACCAGATTCTATGGTAGGTTTATAATTATATTGAATCACTCTATCAACATCAGGTTATCTAAAAAGAAAGAATGCTGTTAGTATTACAAACTGTAAAATTCAATGTATACCAATTTTCATAGCAGTGACTTAATTCCTTCTGAGTCAACCTATGAACTTTTTAGCCCACCATCGTAACAAACAGTATAAGTAAAATATTTGAAAGAACTGTATTTGATGAAGTATGTTTAGAATGATGATATCAAGTATCATGGGTTAAAGGGTCAAGGGTTTTGTATAGATTCCCTTTAGTCCTACTCTTTAGTTCTAATTAAAACTAAAACTAAACTTAAAAGCACACTGTATTTTTGTACATAAGCCAGACAATTAAAACTAGTCTAATGACGTAGTTTTTATACGCCCAAATCTCTCTATGAGGACGTATATTGTCAGCACCCCTGTCCGTCCATCCGTCTGTCCATCCGTCAACATTTGCTCGTAAACGCTCTAAAAAATAGAAGCAGAGTTATTGCCCTTGCCCCAAATTGTGAATATGCTATTACTCTCTTAGTTTTTAACCGATTTTGATGAAACTTAAAATGGATGTTATTGGACCTAAATCAAAAGGTTTGAGAAAGTTTAGTTTACTCCTGATTAAAATTAAAGCTTTTTCAAGATTTAGGCCCCTTTCATCAGTTTTGAGGAGTTATCGCCCTTTAACCTCTATCAACATCAATTGCTTGTAAACGCTCTAAAAACTAGAATTTTTGATGGAATCAAATGAAATTTGGTATGTATATACATATTCAGAAAACAAAGATCAAGTTCGAATTTGAGCTATTTTCGATCGTTAGTAGCAGAGTTATTGCCCTTGCCCCAAAATCTTGAATATGCTATTACTATCTTAGTTTTCAACCAATTTTGTTGAAACTTAAAATGGATGTTATTGGACTTAAATCGAAAGGTTTGAGAAAGTTTAGTTTTATCCAGATTAAATTTAAGGCTTTTTCGTTAGGCGTATTAGGCTGTGATCCACTATCTTTGTTTTAAACATATATAACTCTGACCCCTGCTTCTCTGTTTGAGAAACAGATCCCCGGCAAATAAACAATAAATCTTTTTCAGCTTGGTGTGAATGGATATGCTTTTGCAACAACCAACAATGGTTATGTATTATTTCACCCCTATTTTAGACCTTTTGTAAGTATATTATATTTTATATAAGTCACAACTTAGCTATTTGGGTAGACATAAAATTGAGTGCCCATTCAAAACCTATTTGCTCCTGTAGCTTGATTTAAATCTCAATAGAAATGATTTATCTTAGTCTGTTGGAAAAATGTGATTGTGAACATTGATGCAATCTAATCAACTTAATCAGAACACGCTCCCCTCTAAACATTCTTAGATTACAATGAGTCGTAAAAATAAATGACCAAAACTCAATGTAATCTGATTTTAATTAGATTGACATTGGTGGCACCGAATGCAGTAAAATACAAAGATCTAGGAGTTTTTTTTTATCGATGACACGATTTTAATCTACTCTAAATAAGATTTTCTTTTTTGAGCTGATCAAACTAATTAGAATTTGACACTAAAAAAGAATTTTAGAATAGTTTTCAATGATTAAAATAACTGAATTCCACCATTTATTTCTTACAGTATGATGTAGAGATAGAAGAAGCTTTAGATCCATATTTCTATAAACTGGATACAGTACAAGATTTTGTTGATGTTATTAAAGAGCCAAGACCTAATTATAACAGTGTAGATTTATCTAAGGTTGAAATGGCTTTAGATAGTGACCAGTTTAATCAGGTATGTTCTATTTTATAAAATAACTTCTACTTTCCTTGTCTGATTAACCTGATTAAATGCATTGTAAAGGGTATTTCTAAATTTTGTATGTGTATCAGGGACACTGATAGCATCAATTTGCGCCATTCCAACATCTGTGGTTCTTGCAATTCTACTAAAACTAACACCGTTTTATGACATCACTGACAATGATCTGCATAGATAACAATAGTACCAAAAGGTAGATCACTGTCAGTGATGTCATAAAACTTGTTAGTTTTGGTGGAATGGCAAGAACCACAGACGTCAGAATGGAAATTGGAATGGCACAAATTGATGCTATCAGGTCCCTGATACACATACGCAGAAATACACTTTAAGACAGATATTGCCATCCAGAGTACAATGACAGAAATTTTGTAAGTAGATTACAACAGCTTTTGCTTACTTTTTTTGTTGATGTCTTATAATAATATGCGCTTTAACACCACAAATTAATATGCTTGAAGCACACAGGGTCTTGGTTTATTGTCTCATCTTAATGACTAGAATGACTTTTTCCATGTCAGCCCCTTTGAGTTGCATCACTAACAAGGGGAAACTGGGTTAACAAATCTGAAGTCTCTGCAGGTATAAGGATGAAATTGTGGATTTTCAGGTCATTGAGGAAGTGTCTTAAATCAATGAGTTTAACAATATAACTTGAACTAGAAATGTACATTATCAAGTAGCTTTTTCCATATGTCATTAAAAACTAGAACATATTATATTATTTTATTTTACTAGTTACGTAATGGTATGAGAGGACAACAATCTGGGTATTTACCAATGAATGTTACAGCTTATGTTGATAATATGGTATGAGAATTTATATTTATTGCTTTTAACAAGTGTAAGCCAACATCGGATAACTCTCTAATCTACAACCTACAACCTACAAAAACTTAAACATCTATCTTATTGGGTTTCAACTGAACCATGTCTTTAATAAAAATATTGAGAGTTTTATGTTTGCATCAAGGAGATTTTTGACAACAAAAGATACAATTTTATTTAAATATCCCCACATTTAGACTTCAAGTTTCCCATTCTGTAAAGTTGACTGAAGTGATATACATATTCCTCAAATGTCTTTAAAAAAATAATAAGAAAGTAATGTTTTATTTTGTAGAAAAGAGCTGATGTGAGAGAGAATTATTATTATTTTTGTTCAGTTCGAGATACTATCAGGTAATATAATAATAATTTGTATTGTATGTATAAATGTTGTTAGTTTATACATATTTTATTACAATTTGTAAAAGGATTTGGTAAAAGTTTTAAATATTAATGATATATTTTTTAGTTTGGCATTTGTTATACCTAAAGGATATGGTGAATATAGATTGAAAGCACAGAAAAATATCAATCCTTCAGGTATGTTAGATTCAGGGGCGCAGATCCATTGATAAAGTTGGTGGGGACCATCTGTTTAAAGATGTATTAGCATATGAAGCCACGGACGCCAAAGCCCAGGTGCCTTGGGGGGGGGGGGGGGGGGGGTTTATTGGTGGCCTCCCATATATTTTTAAACACAAATAAATCGCCGGAAACGAATTAGTAAATTCTAATAATTCAATGAATTAGATATCTACTACCAAATAATGCAGACCCAACAGGGGCGTAGCATGACCAATTTGACTGGGAGGGTGTAAGGTCCATGTTTTACCGACGATCGCGTGGTTTTCGGAATTTCAAAAATACCCAACTGGCACTAAATTTTAAACACAGGGCCGTAGGAAGTAAATGAAATCGGAAAGGGAGGGGGGGGGGGTCCAGATTTGTTAAAAGGGGTTTGGGGGCATCGCACCCAAAGAAAATTTTTGAAAATAAGGTTGATTTCCTTGCATCTGGTGCCTTTCGGAACAGAATTCTCTTAGAGAACGACCTCACATTTAAAGAGGATTTGGAGGGTTGTAGGTCTACTCCAAGAAAATTAAAAAAATTACGTCCGAGTTCCTTGCATCTGATGCCTTTCCGAACAGAATTGGGGCATTGTAAATAAAGGTACATTTCTTTGCATCTGATGACTTTCCGAACAGAATTCTCACACGGTTTGGGGCATTGTATCACAAGAAAATTTTGATTTCCTTGCAATCAGGCCTTCCGAACAGCAAGCGATTTGGACAAACTGAACCCTATGAAAATGTTGAAAAATAGAATTAAATTCTTTGCATCTGAGACCTTTCCTGATCTCGTCGACAACGCTTGACTCTTGAGTAGGATTTATTGGGAGATAACCCAAGACAATTTTGAAAATAAGAGCTGATTTCCTTGCATCTGGATTACGTTCAATAAATTTTAAAGCTATATTGAGTTGTTCGACTTGCTTGAGCATATCACTGTGAACGTGTCCTAAGAGAAGGTGTGAAGTATGTATCCAAATTAGATATTGCGCTATCTATCACTTTGTAAAACTGTGGTCGGTACACGTCACCTCTTCCACACTTTTGTAATTGTGCGTTGTACTTCCACCCTCACATCTGTCTGGTATTTTACGTTTACGTGGCACCGGAAACGGTTCCTAGTCTAGTTTGCATGCAAATTCTTCGGCATCCGATGTTTGAGAACGGATTTATGCATTTTGGTAATTATAATAGTCACAAAAAGTGGTGGGGACCAACCATATTGTGTCCCCACCACTTTTTTCAGCCGTGGGGACACCGGGATCTGCGCCCATGGTTAGATTGTATCTACGTATGTTCATACATCTTGTTTTTATAAATCAATGAACCTCTCTTTAACTTAGCTTCTGTCTTAACCAACATTCAATCGTATTGTCATGGCAACATCATTATGTTGGAGGAGACCTCATAATACTTGCATCCCAAAACAACAACTAGAACCGTGATAACGGTACTGAGCAGTGCGCAATTTAAACATCCTTGAACGGTTGCATTTTAGTCCTGCATATAAATTAGGTCATGTGACAGAGCTGTTTATATTTAAAAATCTCAATTTTCAATCGGCTATTAAACCGGAAGTAAACAATCGGAAAACACAAAGTAAAACATCATTTAATAGATTTTATCGAGGGCAATAGCTTTGGTTCAGATCAAAAGGTCATCAAACGTCAAGGTCACGAGTTTTGAGCTTTGAAAGTGTTTGCTATTGCTGAATTTCTTTAACCGGAAATAGACAAAACTTTTAATCGAAATTAGGAAATCAGTTGTCACCATTTTGTTAGTAATATATTGAAGATAACATAGACATCAACATTATGTAAATCGGATGATATCCTGATCACTTATATCGATTTAAAGAAAAGTTGGTCATTTCAAGATGGTGGTCTACTAGTTACTTCCGGGTCCAATTTTATCCTTTTTTTTCTATGAATGTTATGTCATTTTATATCTTCAAAAGAATGTGTCGACTCTCTTTAAAAATCCACAATTTAGTAACCACGTGTTTTTTCGCGCCAAAAAAGCCACGCAGTTACTTTAGAACAATGAACAAAATTTTCAAATTAAAAAAAAAGCAAAATGATTAAAATATCTACTATTATATATCAAGAGGAGATAAAGCATAATAAGAAAAGACGATTTTTTTTGTGACGTACGTTAATTAGGTTCAAACTGACAATTTTCAAATGGCTATAAAACAAGAAGTAAATATTGGACAACAAAAATAAATTCACCATTGGATAGATCTCATTTCGGGAAATAACTTTTGTTTGGATCATAAGGTCAACAAATGGCAAGGTCACAAGTTATGAGCTTTAAAAGTGTTACAATAATTGCTGAATATCTTATACTGGAAATAGACAAACACCATAATCGAAATTAGCAATTCAGCTTCCCTCATTTTGTTGGCAATAGATTGAAAATGCCATAAACATCAAAATTATATAAATCGGATGTCGATTTAAAGAAAACATGTTCATTTCAAGATGGTGGCCAACGTGTTACTTCCGGTTACGATTTTGTCATATTTTTTTCTTTGTTAATCATGTTCTTTCATATCTTAAGAAGAAATTGTTACCTATCTTACGAAATCCGTAATTCAGATAACACGTGTTTTTTCCCGCCAAAAAACCACGCAGAGTTACTATAGAACAAAGAACAAAATTCCAAATAGCAATTTTGATCAAAATATCTAGTGTTATATATCACTGGAAAAGGAGATAAAGCGTAATAAGAAAAGAAGATATTTTGTGACGTGACGTCGCGTGACAGAGCTGTTCAAAGTTCAAACTAACAATTTTTAAATGGCTATAAAACCGGAAGTAAATATTGGACAACAAAAATGAATACACCGTTGGGTAGATCTCATCATGGGCAATAACTTTTGTTCAGGTCATAAGGTCACCCAAATCCAAGGTAACGTGTAATGAGCTTTGAAAATTTTTGTCATTTCTGAATATCTTTTACCGGAAATAGGCAAACATCATAATCGAAATTAGCAAATTGGCTGTCATCATTTTGTTGGCCATAGATTGAAAATGCCCTAGACATCAATATTATACAAATCGGATGATACCCTGTTCACTTCTCCCGATTTAAAGAAAACATGTTCATATCAAGATGGTGGCCAGCGTTTTACTTCCGGTTACGATTTTATCATATTTTTTTCTTTGTTAATCATGTTCTTCTATATCTTAAGAAGAAATTGTTACCTATCTTATGAAATCCGTAATTCAGATAACACGTGTTTTTTCCCGCCAAAAAAAAGTTACTATAGAACAAAGAACAAAATTCGAAAAAGCAATTTTGATCAAAATATCTTGTGTTATACATTTTTGGAAACAAGAGATAAAGCGTGATAATAATAGAAGATAATTTGTGACGTACATGAATTAGGTCACGTAACAAAGCTGTTTAAAGTCAAAACTCGACATTTTCAAATGGCTATAAAACCGGAAGTAGACATCGGACAGCAAAAAAAAAAACATCAGTTGATAGATCTCATCAAGGGCACTGACTTTTGTTCAGGTCACAAGGTCAATCAAGGTCAAGGTCACAAGATATAAGCCTTAAAAGTTTTGACTATTACTGAAAATTTTAAAACGGAAATAAAAAAAAATTCTGAATCGAAATTCAAAAATCGGCTTCCCATGTTTTGTTAGCAATCGACTGTAGATTCCATAGACATCATTTTGAAAATAATTTACCTTGCAGACTTATCAATCCCACTAAAAGCGAAATGGGCATCGTAAGCAAACAAATTTTAGATAACATAATTCACAATGTCCGTTCAAAAACCGGTGTCAACTTATGGAAAAATTCCTTGTCTGTCATTGATTGGTTTGGCAGCCTTAATAACAAAGACAAGTACACCTTCATCTGCTTCGACATTGTTGAGTTTTACCCGTCAATAACCGAAACGTTGCTACAAGAAGCTATAAAGTTTGCAAGCCAGCATTCCACAATAAAACAAACCGATTTGGACACCATCTTCCATTCACGAAAATCCCTACTCTTCAACAAAGGTAAACCATGGATAAAACGTGAGGGCAAAGGTTTATTTGATGTCACCATGGGCAGTTACGATGGCGCTGAAGTATGCGAACTAGTTGGACTTTTCTTACTCAATGTACTTGCTAAGAAATTTGAAAAATCCAACATAGGCTTATACAGGGATGACGGTTTGGCAGCCTTTAGAAACATTTCTGGTCGTAGCGCAGATAAACTTAAAAAAGAAATCATAAATACATTTCTTGAAAAAGGTCTGAGAATCACGATTGAAACCAACCTCAAAATAGTTAACTTTTTGGACATTACTTTAAATTTGAACACCGGCAAATATTACCCTTACAGCAAACCAAAAGACAGACCAGTTTACATTCACAAACAGTCAAACCATCCACCAAATATTATAAAAAATCTTCCAGCATCCATCGGTAGGAGAATATCCGACATATCATATGATGAGGAAATCTTTAAACAATCCGTTCACCGCTATGAAGATGCTTTAAAATCAAGTGGTTTTTCTGAAAATTTATCATATGTCAACAGACTAAATTCAATTCCTACCAAAAGAAATAGAAAACGAAATATAACCTGGTTTAACCCCCCATTCAGTAAAAATGTATCTACAAATATTGGCCATAAATTCCTAAATATCTCCTCTCTAAACACTTCCCTGAAAATTCAAAACTTCACAAAATTTTCAATAAAAATACGGTAAAGGTTAGTTATAGTTGCATGCCAAACTTAGAAACTATAATAAAATCTCATAATAAAAGTTTATCTGAAGCTGATGACAAACACACATCTAAACCATGTAACTGTAGGAACAAAGAGTTATGTCCACTAAATGGTGAATGTCAAACTAATAATATAATATACAAGGCTGATGTTACAAACACTGACACAAATGAAAGTAAAACATATATTGGACTGACTGAAAACACATTTAAACAAAGATTTTACAATCACATGCAGTCGTTTAAAAACCAAAAATATGAAAATAGCACTGAACTTTCAAAACACATTTGGCATCTTAAACAAAACAATAACAATTACAAATTGTCATGGTCAATTGATAGCAGATAAATGCCCCAATGAAAACTTCCTTAAACAAACGTTCTGAACTTGTCTCGAAGTGTAGACATGAGAACAAGTTCTACTTGTCAAACTTCAGTAGGGACGCAGGCTGAAATAGATCAGTTGTCTGAAGATCGCATAGCGTGAAACTCTGAGTAACAACATGTTTCAGGTTCTGTTTTAATATTTTTAATATTTCGACATCATTTTTATTCAAATCGAATGATTCCCTGATTCTGAATTTCGATTTAAAGAAAAATCAGTCAGTTCAAGACGGCGGCCGATATGAAACAGCTGAGTCAGATTTTATCATTTCATATTTTGTCAATAATGATTACTAGCACATTGCAAAAACATTTTTTAGAATATCTTCATTATTCCGGAAGTTGAAATTTCAACTTTACAAGCGAATGACGTCAAAACCGGAAGTGATATAAAAATTTTGAAAAGATCATTTTGTTTGTCATCAAAATGTCTATGCATATGTAAGTTTTCATATTGATCAAACTAAAATTGCAAAAGTTGAAAAATTTGTCAAAAAAGTGCTTCAAAAAGTCAGCGACAAAGTTTTAAAAATGAATGTTTTTAAACCTCCAATTTGAAGATAATCGATTAATAAAATAAACAAAAAAAATTCCATCAAAATCGGTTGAAAATCAGAGATGAAAATGGTAAAAACATTAAATTGGGCTTATTTGCCATACGTCATATCCTGTTGGACGAAAATGCATCATTTTATATTCACCTAATACCGTGCAGTTAGGCATAGTAAAAAATTATATGAGATAATGTGTGGCATGCTCCCTTCATACCGAATTAGCGTGACCAGAAGTAGACAAAAAAAAAAAACATACATTATGAAAACAAAGCAGTGCGTTCGCTAGAACGCACTGCAATTATACCTCTTTGTGTTTTCTTATTGCTGAATGTAAGAGCAAAAAAATTAATGTATAAGTTACAAAATTGGATCTGATATTTCAGTGAAATACACCACATGTTTAAATAAAGTTACGTTAATGTTTTCTGTCCATCATGAATTGAGTTATAAAAGAATACACATAACACATCAGTGAAATAAATCAAAAGCATACAAAATATTAAAAGAAAATTGAGATATTAAACATTTTGAGTTGTATTATTATTGTTTTTATTTTTCAGATAGTGAATATTTAAAACCATCCTCAGTTCATGTAGCATCTTGGTAAGTTATAGTTTTACATTCCTTTTGGATAATATAAATAATAATTGTTTAAATCCACTAGGTGGTTTATAAACTATGTGTCTGTTTTAGGGTACATTGTTTAAATCCACTAGGTGGTTTAGAAACTATTTGTTTGTCTGTTTTAGGATACATTGTTTAAATCCACTAGGTGGTTTAGAAACTATTTGTTTGTCTGTTTTAGGATACATTGTTTAAATCCACTAGGTGGTTTAGAAACTATTTGTTTGTCTGTTTTAGGATACATTGTTTAAATCCACTAGGTGGTTTAGAAACTATTTGTTTGTCTGTTTTAGGATACATTGTTTAAATCCACTATGTGGTTTAGAAACTATTTGTTTGTCTGTTTTAGGATACATTGTTTAAATCCACTATGTGGTTTAGAAACTATTTGTTTGTCTGTTTTAGGATACATTGTTTAAATCCACTATGTGGTTTAGAAACTATTTGTTTGTCTGTTTTAGGATACATTGTTTAAATCCACTATGTGGTTTAGAAACTATTTGTTTGTCTGTTTTAGGATACATTGTTTAAATCCACTAGGTGGTTTAGAAACTATTTGTTTGTCTGTTTTAGGATACATTGTTTAAATCCACTATGTGGTTTAGAAACTATTTGTTTGTCTGTTTTAGGATACATTGTTTAAATCCACTATGTGGTTTAGAAACTATTTGTTTGTCTGTTTTAGGATACATTGTTTAAATCCACTAGGTGGTTTAGAAACTATTTGTTTGTCTGTTTTAGGATACATTGTTTAAATCCACTAGGTGGTTTAGAAACTATTTGTTTGTCTGTTTTAGGATACATTGTTTAAATCCACTAGGTGGTTTCGAAACTATTTGTTTGTCTGTTTTAGGATACATTGTTTAAATCCACTAGGTGTTTTAGAAACTATTTGTTTGTCTGTTTTAGGATACATTGTTTAAATCCACTAGGTGGTTTAGAAACTATTTGTTTGTCTGTTTTAGGATACATTGTTTAGAAACTATTTGTTTGTCTGTTTTAGGATACATTGTTTAAATCCACTATGTGGTTTAGAAACTATTTGTTTGTCTGTTTTAGGATACATTGTTTAAATCCACTATGTGGTTTAGAAACTATTTGTTTGTCTGTTTTAGGATACATTGTTTAAATCCACTATGTGGTTTAGAAACTATTTGTTTGTCTGTTTTAGGATACATTGTTTAAATCCACTAGGTGGTTTAGAAACTATTTGTTTGTCTGTTTTAGGATACATTGTTTAAATCCACTATGTGGTTTAGAAACTATTTGTTTGTCTGTTTTAGGATACATTGTTTAAATCCACTATGTGGTTTAGAAACTATTTGTTTGTCTGTTTTAGGATACATTGTTTAAATCCACTATGTGGTTTAGAAACTATTTGTTTGTCTGTTTTAGGATACATTGTTTAAATCCACTAGGTGGTTTAGAAACTATTTGTTTGTCTGTTTTAGGATACATTGTTTAAATCCACTAGGTGGTTTAGAAACTATTTGTTTGTCTGTTTTAGGATACATTGTTTAGAAACTATTTGTTTGTCTGTTTTAGGATACATTGTTTAAATCCACTATGTGGTTTAGAAACTATTTGTTTGTCTGTTTTAGGATACATTGTTTAAATCCACTAGGTGGTTTAGAAACTATTTGTTTGTCTGTTTTAGGATACATTGTTTAAATCCACTAGGTGGTTTAGAAGCTGTTAATAAGAAGTATATTATAGACTATATTTCTAGTAGTAACTATATGACATCTGATGATTGTAAGTATTTATATTTTGTACTTTCTTAAATATAAATATTAATTTCATATAAATTTTAAGTTTAAAACATTCTCTTCTGATGTTCTTTCTTGAATGTGAAACAAAAATGTAGGCTTCTCCCTTTTTGGATGGAATCAAATGAAATTTGGTATAAATTTGGTATAAAACGGAGATCAAGTTTGAATTTGAGCTATTTTAGTTCATTAGAAGCAGAGTTATTGCCCTTGCCCCAAAATCTTGAATATGCTATTACTCTCTTAGTTTTCAACCGATTTTGATGAAACTTAAAATGGTTGTTATTGGACCTAAATCAAAAGGATTGGTTTACTTCTGATTAAATTTAAGGCTTTTTCGTTTTTACCCTCCGCATGCAATGGTGGTCCACTATCTTTCTAGGGTGAGGATCTTCTGTTAGGGCTTATGCCTGCATTGTACTTGGATCATTCGGGTTTGACCGTCTTAATATTTTGAACAAATCCATGCCCTTGCTCTCTTTTAAACTTAGTGAGTTCACAAATGTTAATATAACTTTGGTGAAGAAAATAAGTTACTTGAATGAGACATTGTTATACATGTACATGAAAAGCTATTTATTGTTTAACTTGTGATATCAGGTGACAAAGAAGAGATTATTAATTTAGTATTAGATGCTAAAGCTACGGCTATGTATGAAAAGATATGGTCTGGAATGTCTTCAATTAAAGAAAGAGATAGACCTTACGTTTATTCTGTAATGTAAGTTATAAATATATTCTTTATTTGCCATGATAATTGTATTTCAAATCACCCATGAACGTTTTATATTAATAAAAACATTTTGTTTAATGAAATATTCGTTAGTCCTTGGATGGATATGGCATTCTTATCTTTTGATGAGAAGTTGCTCTGTGGCTAAAGTTGACATCTTACCTTATCAGATTTTAATTTTAAGTATAACTTGCACTTTTTAAGAGAATGTTTTTACAAATATAAATTGATAATTGTATATTCATTATTATAGTAAGGAGTATGAAGATGAATGTTATGGTATTAGGAATGAAGAAATGAAGAAAGAGTGTGTCAAAAGGCTTCATTTAAAGTGAGTTCTTTTCTTCATTTTTATACGCCCACATGAATATGTGAGTTATTGCCCTTATAAAACACGTCAAAAATTGTTCGTTAACACAGAGAAGCTTCAGTTTCCATCCAATTTTATTCAAACTTGTTGTGATCATTGGAATTGATAAGATCTCGGGCAAGTTCAAATCTGACACATTTTTGATGAACGGTTCGAGGTATTGCCCTTGACTTTGTCAAAATGCGTCAAAAATAGTATGTGAGCAGGATTGAAGCAACAATTTTTAACTGATTCTGATGAAACTTGGTGTGATCATTGCTATTGATAAGATGCTGAACAAGTTCTAACTTTCATTTTCGATTAACAGTTTTTGAGTTATATTTCCCTTGACTTTTTATTCCTTTAATAAAATAAAATTTGTATTAATGTTAATTAATGTCATTTCCGACAGCTGCCAGTGGGTGTATGTTACCTTGCCTGGCAAGCCCTGGTATCGTTTTGTTTTATTCAATCATATTGAGGTTACAATGATATTAATTTGGGTGGAGGAACCATTGATTTATTATGATGATAGTATATTGACTATCTTTAAACAGAACACACCTTATAAACATAACAAACAGAACACACCTTATAAACATAACAAACAGAACACACCTTATAAACATAACAAACAGAACACACCTTATAAACATAACAAACAGAACACACCTTATAAACATAACAAACAGAACACACCTTCTAAACATAACAAACAGAACACACCTTCTAAACATAACAAACAGAACACACCTTCTAAACATAACAAACAGAACACACCTTATAAACATAACAAACAGAACACACCTTCTAAACATAACAAACAGAACACACCTTCTAAACATAACAAACAGAACTCACCTTATAAACATAACCAATTTCATATCATAGATAAGATATGTATGTTTTTATACTGTTTGATGTTGTTTATTTATTAAGATTTGGAATTGAGTTGATATTTGTTGGAACAAGTTCTGGAATAACAAGATATGGTGTTATAGCTGAAGAACTCGACAATCCGTAAGTTGAGATTTTAATTTCCAAATGAAATTTGTGTACCTATTTTTAATTCTTTACTATTATCAATCACAGGGGCTCGTAGTCATATTTTTTTTTAATAATGTTATACGGTAAAAGAGAAATGAGAAGGGAGGACACTAATTTTGGGGTCAAAATTAAAATAGAAATTCGGCACCTTTCTTCGCCTCGAAAACGGCCAAGTCTTTGATCTAATCGATATATTTGGGTAAATAAAGCAGATTTTGAATGATAGACTAGTTTACGACGGAGTAATTACCGTTTTTGTGTTCAAAGCGGAGCGAACATGGTTCTGACAACTTCTTTGTAGACCATTTTCCGCTTGCTTCGAGACGCATTACCAGTTGAGTTTTCATTGGTCCAATTTTGGTTATTTATAGACGTCATTGTATGCCGCTGAGAAAAATAAATTTCTATTTTTTATTTGGAGCAATTTAAAAAAAAAAATATAACTACGAGCCCTTGTTTTATCAATTAGATCATCCTCTCTTTAGAATGGGCATCAAATCTGTACTTTTTACTCATTTTCAGTACCAATTGTTCTGAAATAATATATTTGTAATGTAAAAATCAGTCTGAAAACTCAGTCTTTCATTACAACTGGCAGTAAGTTTTATTGAATTGTGATTGAACTTTAGAATATATGATTTGATTTATGAGATTTTCTTTTTAAAAAGTAATGATTTATATTTTTAATGAATTGTGTTTTATTACTGACTTAGAAGAAACTGAAAGTATTTTATTCTGTTTTTCTTTTTTTCATTTTAGAGATTTTCTGGGAGTGAATTCGGAAACTATAAAAAATTTATATTATCAGCGAGCAGTATTAGGTTGGCAAGCAGGATATAATTATACTTTTGCTCTGTATAATAAAGGTAACCATGGTTATTCAATTATATTTACTTATAACATTATTCTTATTTAGTTATTATAAATATAATGTCTTTAATATTCATATACATGTAATCTATCACCTATAATCAATCAAGCTAGATAGTTTCATGCTCATTATGTTAGCCATTAAATAAAAATTCCTGAAAAATGTATAGCATCTTTAAGTTTGAGAGATGGTGAGCTGGCAACAACACATCCGGAATTCCAATAGTAAAGCCTAAAATCAATCAAGGTTTGGGATTTGAAGCTATTGAGTTGAAGTAGGCCTGTATAATATATTTGTATTATTACTCTTTTACTCTCAATTTCCAGATGGTTTACATAGTTTTAATAAAGCTGCTGTTACCATGTCAACAGCAGAAATTATTAATCGTGGTAGTAAACGGGAAGTTGTGGCTGCGTCTGTTGGATTCCAGATGAAATATGATAATTTCTATCAACTATTTAAAGATACAACGGAACAGTGTACAGGTCCTGATTGTGAATTTACTTGTGCCCATCCAGACGTAAGTAGTCACTATTGTCATGTTGTAAACATGTTCTCAGTTCAACACTTGTATCAACTTCAGAACTAGACTGGCTAGATAACCTCGTATACTGTACGTTAGTCGCCATATTGAATAAATTATAGTTCAACCAATCACAATTATTCATCAGAATGTATCATCATCTTTCGTGGAAAAAACAGCCAATCAAAATCAACTTTGAAACAAGAGTTGTCTTTTCCTGCCCAAATTCCGGGTAAGATGGCCGCCTATCATGGCTGAGTTATTATATCGTCTCGAACAATGACAAAGGTTGAGCCGAATGTCAGTTCAACTGAGTATTTATTGCATCAGATCTGTAACAGTCAACGAAATGACTGACTCAAATCCAATTGTTGCTAAAAAAAATAAAAGTAGTGCATGAGAGCAATGGATGAGGAAAACTATAATTTATCAGTAGTTTGTGTATTTATCCTGTTTTTTATGAAATGTTATATTGATAGTAAAGTTATGATGAAGTGCTGAAGTGCAGTGAAACAATATTGTCATCTCATGTGTTACAAGTTTCAAAATCTCAATGTGTATAAAATCTGTCGTTTAAGATTATTCTGTGTTTAAATTGCTAATCAACACATATTTTGAAATTTCAGATACTTAAATTTCATCACAATGAATTTTTATCTAATATCTGCTATTTATTTTCAGTATTTAAACTGTTATTTAGTTGATAATAATGCCTTTGTTATGACCTCCAATAATAATGCAGTAAGTAGAAGATATTTTACAAGCTTATTTTGGTTAAAACTGACTAAAAGACTTAAAAGTTAGCTTACGCTGTCATCTTAACAAATTTTCAGTTCTTGTACAGCATTGTCTGTCTTTATAGTCCACTACGATGGATGGGATGTGAAATTTCGTTTCAGATTTCTCCTCCATGATAACATTGTAATTAAGGGCCCATACTTATATATTATAACAATATTTAACAAAGCAGGAGAAGCTAGGTTTCCTTTCAATGGATTTTGTCATGTGCCTTAAACCAAGACCTGTTTAAAAGACTTTGTTTGGTTTTTTTGTTATCAGAAATCTGTTTTTGGTGTCTGAATTTAACAATATCTAACGATATTTCATGTATTTTGTAGACTGGGTTCTTTCTGGGTGAGGTAGATGGTGCCTTAATGAAAGTTTTAATTGAAGAAAATATTTTTACTGAGTAAGAGTTTATAATTTATATATAATGTTTATTGGATATATAATATTATTGTAGGCTATATGCGTAAAACCTTTCAACTTGCCAGAGCTAATTGTATGTATATACCCCTTGTGATCAGATGATGTTGTGATGACATGATTGGATATTAATAATAAAACCAAGCACGAACGATCTCAACTGTAATACAAACTGTTTATATTCATTATAATATCTTTTATTATTATTGGTTGTTTTATTTTAGAATAAAGTTTAAAGATTTCCAAGCTGTATGTAAAATATGGAGTAGTGAAGAACAGAGCTCAGGTTCATTTATAATAAATGTTAGTTTCTCTTATCTTATTTAATTTCTCTCTTTTGGTTCCTTGTTTTTCTACGATGATACTTTTAATAAATCCTAAAATCTAATCATGTTGACCTATATAGTAGTGGCGGGTGTCGAGCGCAAAGCAGACCATGCTTACACTTTTTGAAACACCTGATGGTAGGCCTACCTCTCTTTATAGTAGTCCACTACTATATAACTATCATGTTCCTTCAGCAACGTTAGACATTGGTATTATCTACCGTTGCTGGATTGACAGGGTTTTCTCGTCATTAAAAACTAATAACCTCGTTTTAAAAACACTACGTCACATTCAATTTATGACTGTTAAGACTCGATTATCACAAGGTAAATTTGCTACAAGAAATTTTACGTCTGGTCATTCGCAAGTTTTCCCTCAATAATTTGTTACAAGGAATATAACTGGTCGAACAATAATCGTTCGACCAATCAAAATTAATGACTCATTTCATTTCATAAACATAATTTATTGCACTGAATATTTTTTTTTAATCTTGATTCAATTGAATACAATATCTATTTGTTTTATTGTTTGTTTACAGCCTATAAAGTCATTATTTAACAGTATTACGTGGTTCATAGCTGAATTATTTATGTAAGTTTTGTTTAGTCTTTAATTTAAACATACATACATACATTATAGTTTTTGAAAATAATTCAAATTTAAATCTTGTTCTAAACTAAAAGAAAAAGATCCAGAGATTGAAAAGACCCTATTTTTTAATCATTGAGTGATTTGGTAGAATTTGGTACAAATTCTTCTTATGTTACACCATCATCTTTTAACAGTTGTATATATATACATTGCTTGCTTAGAAAGTTTAACATAGTTAGGGGCACCCATATGGGAGGGTGTACAAAGTTTCCAGCCGGTGTAGGCACTGCGCCCCTGAAGGCCTCGTTGTTGGGAAAAAATTGTTGTCAGGGAAAAAATTGTTCAACACCCCCCAACTCACGATTTTATATGGACACCCCTGAACATAGTATGAATCTTGGAAACTATGCCAGGATATCAGATTGAGAAATCTATTGAGAGGTAATTAAAGTATAATAATGTTTTTTTTACAGATTTGTTACTCAGTTTAATATATATAGCTGGTTTAGTAATAGTTATAGAGCAGTAGCTCAGTTATACAATGAAGAAACAGGGGAGAGGATTTATCGTAAAACTATAGTTGGTTACGAGGCGTGTGATAAAATGATAACGACGTACTCTCTGAATATTTCAACATTAACACAGAAACGACCAGGTGTTATTGATTCTATTACGGGATGTGGCAAGTGTGGCGAATATTCAGGGTGAGTTAGTGTTTTACCTTCAATCTTCTAGGATAAATATTTAACATCCCGTTTAGGCTATATTTTATTATAGTTTGGAAGAAATGACCAAATGTATTTTTTATGCCTGGTATTAAAGGAATACTACCTTTTAAAATGATCCCAAACTTGGTGAAAAAGAGTTTATATTCATCAGGCAACTTGTCTGGTGTCATAAACATACAACAGAGGACTTGTATAATCTGAAAAATCCAATAAATTACCTTATATATGATGTTATAATTATTGAAAAACGCTTACAAAATATTAAGTGTTTTTCAATAATAACCTGTAATTTTAAGGAAAATTACTTTAAGTTAGTTTTATGGTTTATTGGATTCTGTAGACATCGTTGATGGATATATACTTTTATTAGCCAAGTTTGAGAACATACATTTTTTGTTCATTTTATTTAAAGTCAGTCTTGACTCTATGCACAAAAGTCAACATGAACTGGATGTGCCTGTTAATTTCAGCATTATGTTTGGATGCATCAGGTTTTAAACCAATTAAAATATCAATGTTTGAAATGTGCCAGTTGAAGCTGGTAGACTAGGGGTGCACTCTATTACGACTGTCCGGATTGTTCGCTGAAATATCCGGAGGAAGTAGTAATAGAGTAAGCTTGGAGATTCACATGATATCAGCCAATCAGCACTCAAAATATTGATAGTCGTGATTTTTGTGTCACTATTATTCATGTTACTTTTCTTAGTAATCACGTGATCTCTGCTATCACACCGGTCTGTAGAAAGGAGAAAATGGAGAATCCGGATTACCCACGTGACGCGTAATAGAGTGGCTTTAGACAAATCCGGACCAGCCGTTTTTGTAATAGAGTGCACCCTAGATCAATGATTAAAATAGATTATAAAACAGAAATTAAGTTTGATTATTATAATATGATAAAGTTAAAAGATTGAACGTGGATTATTGGATAAACCAGTTTCAAGTTACCCTTTGTAAATTTTATTTTTAAAATGTTGATATCTAGACATTTCCTAAAATATAAGATTTGTTTTTCATTGACATAAGAAGCAAATTTAAGAAATGTTCTGTATTGAACAATTGTACTCCTTGAATCAAACTTTTGAAATTCTGTCTAATACCTTGATATAATTAGGCTTTATTCTTGTATTTTCTTGTATCACACAGAGTTGATTTTGATTGGATTGCATGCCATTAAATACAGCCAATCATTTGATGATTAAAAAGAAATATAAACGATATGGTCATATCTATACTGATCAATATGAAACTATTATTATTTGAAGGATTTGATTGGCTGTATAAACTGTAGTATAATCCAATGGAATCCAAACTTTTGTGATACATGAAAAGTGTGTTATGGTGTCGAGGTATTAAACTAGATTTATGATAGCTTTACAAGATGCAACAAAGCTTTCATTCTTTCATACAAAGCAAATACTTATAAAAAAGATACATGCAGATGAACGCTTCTATAAAATTACTTTAAGCTACTAACTAATTTATCACTTTTTAAATGATGATCACCATATTTTTGTTGCTAAATTATGATATTAAATGCATTTGATGATCACAATTCCACCAATTTCTTTTCCTGACCACAAACTTTATCTGATTGTAACACATTTTACAGTTGCTTAAATAATGAAAAAAAGAATTGTCGAAGAACATGTTTAGTAATGGATAAGTAATCTTAACCAAAACTTTCAGCATGAATTTTCACCTGAGCTTGTCAATAATATTTAGTCATGTCTTTTAAATATTCTTAATCTACATAAGTTATTGTCTTCAATGTACTTATATTGTGCCATTGGTAATAATCAGATTATATTGCATATTGGCAACAATCATTGTGGTTGCCATTGGTAACCGTCACTGTGGTGGTCATTAGAAACAATCACTGTTGTTGCCATTGGTAACCGTCACTGTGGTGGTCATTAGAAACAATCACTGTTGTTGCCATTGGTAACTGTTACTGTGGTTGTCATTAGAAACGCTCCCTATTGTTGCCATTGGTAACTGTTACTGTGGTTGTCATTAGAAACGCTCCCTGTTGTTGCCATCAGTAACAATCACTGTGGTTGCCATTTGTAACTATCACTGTGATTGCCAACAGTACAATCACTGTTGTTGCCATTGGTAACGGTCACTGTGGTTGTCATTAGAAACAATCACTGTTGTTGCCATTGGTAACCGTCACTGTGGTTGTCATTAGAAACGCTCCCTGTTGTTGCCATCAGTAACAATCACTGTGGTTGCCATTTGTAACTATCACTGTGATTGCCAACAGTACAATCACTGTTGTTGCCATTGGTAACGGTCACTGTGGTTGTCATTAGAAACACCCCCAGTTGTTGCCATCAGTAACAATCACTGTGGGTGCCATTGGTAACCGTCACTGTGGTTTCCAACAGTACAATCACTGTTGTTGCCATTGGTAACCGTCACTGTGGTTGTCATTAGAAACACCCCCAGTTGTTGCCATCAGTAACAATCACTGTGGTTTCCAACAGTGACCATCATTGTGCCTGCACTGTGGTTGCTTTTGTTACAGATCGATTAAATTGTGTTTGCCATTGGTTCAGAATATTGATAAATCCCCCAAGATATTTTTACAATAATGTGACATGCAAATCTGGTTTTATGGACAATTTATGCTAAATAATCATATTTTGTCTGTATGACAAGCTCTATTTTCACCTGTTCACTTCCACAATTCATCCAGCATTTCAGTTTAGTTTGTTTTTATTGCATGATTGTAAGATATTCTGTAGTAGAAAAGTTTTATTTTTTCTCCAAATTTCACATCATTTTATCATATTAATGTGTGCAAATCTTCAACACCAGATAGAGCGTTTTTAGATATGTGTGTTTTTATTTCATACTTTTTCAATGGAGTTGTTTTTGGCATTTAATTTTTGATCTCTTTATCAATACTATAGAATTCTAACTACGTACTTATTCAAAATTATTTTAATGTTCTCAAACTTTTTAAATGTTTGGATTTATTCACATGTGCATGGATAATCTGATTAAAAATATTATTCTTACTTTCAACTTTCAATCTTTGTATTATTAAACCAAGTGAAAACTATGCAAATGTGAACAGAGCCTTAAACATTTAACAATATTATTCCATGTTGAAAAGTATTATTATATGTATGTTACATATTAATGCACCATACACTCTTTATATTGTTATTCTACAGAATATCTTCTTCATGACTTGTGTGCTGACTTGTTGAGCAATATTTAAACATTGACAATTTCATATTTAGAACTGATTTGACTAATTGAAAATATGAATCAGTATAGTTTAAGTAAACAGTTAAAATGTCAATGTTAATTAATAGGATTATTGAGTGAGAAGTTATATTAAATATGTTATTATATTTTAATGTTTCTTTTTATTTTATACAATATGAATGTCACAGATCCTATATGGTACGGTGGATAAATGATACCAATTTAATTATGATCATAGCAGCAGCTAATTGTACGTGTGGTGAAGGACAGGAATTTTCAGTTGAACCAGAAAGAATAAGATATATCCTTTAAATAACTTAGTAATTTAAACTTCATGATGCTAGAAGCTTATATATCATTCTATATCAGGCGTCCTCAAATGGCGCCCGCAACGCCCTTGAGAATGGCCCCTCAAGAGTGACCCCTTCCACTCTGCTCGCTCTGCTAGCTAAGCTCTATATTGTTTTCATAAAAATGCATTTGGCCCTTGACAAAAATTAATTGAGAAGGCCAGTTCTAGATATTTAAAGCTTTCAGATATTTCAGCTTTTGAAAGGTCAAGGTCAAACAGGATACGGGAGCCTTCAAATCCATGTGTATCCAAATTTTCTGTATCTCTTTCGAAACATATCTGCATCTTAAAGTTTCAAAAATAGTTTTTGGATTCTGTTAGATAAAACCATATGATATAATTTACTGACTGCAACAATTATAAAACACAAAATGTACAGAATATATTCCTTAATTTAAAATACATAATGAAACAGAAATGTGTAGCAGATTGTGGAATTTACAACAACCACCACGACTTTCTGAATGTTTTGATTCTATTTTAGAGGTAAGATTAGTTGTTGATATTTCACGTGTAATTACAGGAATAAACAGTGGCTCAATATGTTAGACACTTTAATCATTAAAGGGATTGTAAAGCGTATTTCTAATCTTTGTATGTGTCATGGGGACATTTATAGCATCAATTTATCTAAGTTAGTTTTATTTCTGAGATAGAGATAATCCCTCTTGATTCAACCCTGTTCCCCCCTCTCAGTGATGTAGGTTGAATGAGCAAGTCTAGTTTTTTGGACAGTACAATGAACCAAGGCACAACAGTCTACTTTTCAGAACTTTTGAGAGATGAAAATTAAATGGAGTAGACCATTGCAACTGTCCTGGCAAAATTTCTCTTATTGCACAATGTTTTTCCCATATTTCTGTTAGGTGAGTTATTTCTTTGAGACGAATTTTGACAAATAAGCCAATAAAGATGAGAATTATTTATACAGAAATATAGATGAGCTGAAATCAAATAGTAATATTACTTGTTTGTTTTTTTGTATCAATACAAATAAATCTTAACTTAGTTTTATTATATAAGTATTTAGTATTAAAACATCTATACTTTCTCTTTTCAGAAGGATGATAACTGTCAAGGAAATATATCAAATTTATCATCTAGTCTTGTTTTATTAGTCTTTTTATTATCATTGAAATATACAGTTGTATAGTATTCCAGAATTCATTGCAACATTTTTCATAGATATCATAAACATAATTGCAGGCTTCCAATACAAACTCAATTTAAGACACCATGAAATTAGGAAGTTTAATTTGTAGCGATTTTCAAGATATATATAAGACACAGGGGCGGATTTAGGCGTGGGCAAATTTGCAAAGCATGGGTTGTCCGTACGTAATAAGTATCCGAAGAGACGACGAAAGCTAGCCTAATGACTTCGCATTCAATCTGCTTTAACATTCAAACAAGTAGGCCTATTACTATATAAAACAGTAATTTAACAGTATTATTTAACGTGATTACTAATCAACTGACCTATTGTTTATTTAAGTTCTATAAACATGTTACACTTCAAAGGAAGGTGTCAAACGCAGTACTGCGTCTGCTTTCAGCAGTTAGAATAAAGAATTGTGACATTGTAGTTGCAGTTTTAATAAACAATTTCTTTGATAATCGAAGTTCAAAAACATGACTTTCCCACGAAGAAGGTGGTAGTGCCCTACCTGCTATTTGTGTTTTACCACAAATGTTTCTCACAACACTTCGCTTGGCAAGATATCTATTTACATTGCACCCACTCTAGAAGAATATTTCAATAACTTTTATTATTTTAACCTCAAATAAGTATTGACTCGCTCCGCTCGGCGAAATTTTATTCTGCGCCCCCCTAACATCAATACCTGTATCCGCCCCTCAGACATGGGTTATGAAATTTGCTTGCCTCAGAGAGGACTTGTATGACCCTGCTTCTTGTACATTTTTCATATAGAAAATTTCTAGCCACATAATTTATTATTGTTAGAGGTGATGTCATAATGAAATACAGTGAAATTCCGTCTGGTCTGCCATCTGTCATATTGAGGAACAAAACATTCATTTTGATGCTTTAAACCAAGAACTTTTGTATTAAGAATTATATGAGAAGATTTTTTATTTGTATGAGTAAATATTTAAGATGGATAAAGTGCAATATTGATTTTTTGGGGTTTCTGATATTTTCACCTTTATGCCTCTCTCACAGACACCAGATTCTGGTTAAAAAAATCTTATATTAAAAATAAAATTTGTATACAGTTATAATGTATAAGAAAATAAAGTAGGCTATCAAAGCCGCCATCTTGTTATCACAAGAAGGTGAAATGTTTGTCAACAAAAATTACGCCATTGAATAAATTCCTGTCTATTGATTGATTAGACTTATTGGTTGAATTTCTGGCATTATTCAATACAGTATTTTTTACAATCAAACAAACACAATTTGAATAAATACTGGGAGAATGATGTTATCATTGTTGACAAACGTTTCACCTTCTCTTTATGGAGCAAGAATTATTAAATTGCGATAAAATACGACATGTTATACTGTAAAAGTGATGATTTTTGTTTAAAATATATATTACAATACTGTTTGAATTGTGAGAAAAGGTAAGAATATCAAGGATAAAACGAGAAACATCGTCGAGTATGAGTAAGCCGTACAAAACAAGATGGCTGCTTTCATACCTTTATTCTCTTATAGCCTACAATATACAGTAACTAAATATGATTTTTTTACAGAATCTGGTGCCTGTGGCCTCTCTTATTGTTTGTTTTGTGGTTCATACTTTAATTGCTGCAGATAAGAAATTGGCTGTTGTAGGCCTGATATAAATAATGTTAATCATGTGTTAAGTGAAATATAAATGTTTTGGGTGATGAAATTATTTCTGATATTAAAGGCATTTTATTTTAATCACATCTTCTAATGGCAGACAGAGATGATGAGATCTGCATTGTGCCTTGTTATATATGCCTAATATTTAGTCGTAAATTGTCTGAAAGTTTCAAGTCTTTAGAACTGTTTTTGCTTTGAAAATTTAAAATCTGGATTTTTCAGTACTCAATAAAAGCATAGGCCTACTGTAGCCTAGTACTGTCTTATACCTTAAACTTTAAGTTGGTGAAGGAAATATTTAAATGAATATAATCCTTTAATTTGTTTGTGTATATTCTAGAACTCCTGTAAATAAAACATTTACATTTATAGATATTAAGAATATATAATTGTGTTGGTTACTTAAATATCTTACCAACATGAACAAAATGAACATAAAATGTCTTTGCTTGAATACAGAATGTAGGCCCTACAGGATTGTTAAATTGCCCAAGTCTCAAATTCCCAAATTATTTCTATTTGACCCTGCTAAATTTGTTATCTTAAATTATCTACATTTTGCAAATTTGACATGGTCATGACCTCGATTATTGAAACATACATTTTTTCTGATGAATATAAATTTAAATAACTGGTTAAAAAACCCAAATTGTATTATTTTAATGATTGTTATGTCTCTAGGAGTTACCTGCAGATTGGATCTAATGCTACTTATGGAATTAAGTCATTACCACAATTTGGTCATTCCAAATTAACCATTCCAATTGTATTTTATTTATTATCATCCATTCAGCACCCGGCCGTCTTCAATGTACGAGACTAGTCTGGTATGGAAGTTGGTATAAGTGTTTCTTTCTATCATCATATTCTAAAAGTTTCTTATGGATCTACTGCCAAGATTCAAGAAACGTTTCGGATGTAGTGATAGCAGAAAATTTACCTTTTTGTCCATAATTTACTTCACTTTGATTGTTTTTGTTATGAATTGTTATGAATGCATGGCAACATTTCGTGTTTTCTGTGTGAATGTGAGTGTTTTAGAAAACAATATTTACCATCTGAGTTACACAAGATTAGTCTGTCATTGCACATCATCAGGTATATAATTGTGAATATGTACTCTGTTATATCAAAAGAAAAACACAGATCCCATTAGAAAGCCTAATGACATTAACTGTCATTTCAAAATGTTGTTATTGGTAATGCTTATTATTGTGTTTTCCAGGACACTTACTTACTTCCATTTAATTGCATTGTATTAAGACAAATTTTGTATCAAGTAAAATAAGCAGTATAACAAATGTAGATAAATTAACCCTCCCCCACCTTGTCCTACCTACTTATAACTGTTGATGAAATACAAAGATCATTGGAAGACAATAATACATTTTAAAACTGTGTTGATTAATATTTTGTTGTGCCTGTTTTAAGTGGTTGTGTTCTTTTATAAAGCTTTAAATTTGTTATATTTTTATATTTAACTGTATATATTGTAACATTATTTATTATTGTAGTTTTTGAAGTAGAATTTTAGATGTTGTAGAGAAACTGTCACCAATAGTAATCATAATTTAGTCAACAATCATATTAGTACACAACCTGATAATCTTATACTCAAAATTAATCATTTCAATTTCTTCATATGGTTTATTTCATGTCCAAAGGTAATTGAGATGATATTAATTATTATATATCATAACTTTGTTATATTATGTATGAATAAGACTGTCAAGCTAGAATTGTGACGATTCTATTGTCACTTGAGGTGAAAATACATCACAAGCAAGTGGAATGGCGAAACACATATTTATATATATCTCTGAAGAAGCTATTGAGCTGAAAGCATGCTAAGCTAATGTATATAAATATGGATTAAATAATAACTTGTTCTTCTATTCTTACAATAACTTCTAGTCCAAGACAGAAATGTAGATAAAGGAAATATATACCGGTATGCTCTCGTCTTCTCTTGTAATGTATTTTTATTCAAAGATTCCTTAACGCAGTTTTGTCTTTGATACTTTTGATAATAGTGACAGTTCATATATATAATCAGGTGAAGTTATATAATATATTTATTACTTCAACATTGTCAACAAGTACAGGAGAAGGTGTTTTTTAAAAATAATTCTATGTTATTATGATCTGGTATCATGTTATGTATTTGTTATAAATGCTAGTGTTTCAATAAACAATTTCTTTGTTATGTGGATCATGATTTTTTTTTTTTGAAAAGAAATAGGAGTTATGTCATTATGTCCCAAGTTTTTGCCATTAAAATAAACTTAGTTCACAATGGTATGATCTTGTGGCTGTAAAATGGTCGCAAACAAATTGATCCAGTGATTTGATCACAGTAAATAGTGCACAGTCCTCAGACTAGCCTTTGACCCCACAGCACACAAATATGTCACAAAATCTGTCCAATGACAAATCACTGCAGTTAATTTGACAAGAAAATATTGCCCCAAAACAATTTTTTGAAACATTGAGCAAGAAACTTTTTATAAATGTGATTTAGTCTGATCAACATTTAAATGAGGAGCTGATATCTCAATGATGCATTGCCACAGATTTGTTTCTAGTTAACATTGCTGAGGGAAATAAATGATATTAGCTTGATGAATGTGAGAATATAATCTATGAACAGAAACCTCGTGTAAATTAAAATTTTGTAGTAGGATATGAGGGACATATGTTACTAAACATGTCCTACTATCATACACTTATCCCATACAGATGACACTAAAAAAATTGTCAAAATAAATGTTATTACTCTCTTTTTTTTTTCAATTTGGAGGTTAAAAGCAGAAAACCATTTGACATATATGGAATTATTCTGTAATGATTTAATTTCTTGTAATACATAAGATTTGTGACAAACAGGACAGAAGTAAATGGGAAACATTTATTATGAAAACAATCAACAACAATTACATTATTCATACATAATATATACAGTTAAACTTGATTTACAACAAATAACAGATAGCTTGCTATAACATATAGCTTGCTATAACAGATAGATAACAGATAGCTTGCTATAACAGATAGCTTGCTAGAAAAGGTAACATGCTAGCAGTCTTTTAATTCAAATTCAACCATTTAGCAAACTCTAGGAATAAATCACATACCATCTCAATCTGAATTTATTAAATCAAATTGCAACATTGGTATTGGGTATTAACAAAAACACTCTCTTTAAGTATCACTGACCAAGGTCACATAACATAACAAATATATATATCATCTCCAATTCAATACAGAATTTTGTTAAAAAGTTACATTTATATATAACATTGTTAAGCAAACATTGATTATGGAAATAGCATTATTAAGCTAACATTGATGGTCAAAATTATACTATTGTTGTGGTTTGAGCAGAATTCAGACCTAAAAAAGTTTAGTGTCTTTTTTTGTTTCTACCACTGTTAAAACTTTGATCAACTCTAGACTGAGAGTCAGCTAAGTGGCATGAAGCATGGAGTATTAAACAAATGGGCACTACAATCCAAATTAAATTCATGAAGAGAAAATAAAACCAAAAATAAAGTGGATGACTGTGATCTCCGTGTGAAAAACCTTCTTTAATTTCTGTCATGAAGTAGAGAACATCACCATAAAGTTGGCAAATTGATACTACCAATTGTAAAATATATCGATATGAACTTTGACGGAAATATGCCAGTAAAGCAAGAAATGATAAAGGTCCATCTATAGCAGCTGTTATACTCTCCATACACAACACAAATGTATCTGACCTACAATAAACAAGTTCAGAAAAACTATACACATTTAATATGATTAACTAGTTGCAGATCAATTATTTATGATACAGACTTAAATTGTTAAAATCTCTACTGTTATTTTAAATGGGATCACTTCAAAGTCAATTAATTTTTAAAATCCATATTATGATCTAGATTTGAATATCACCAAAACTTGATCAGAGGTTCAAATATCATCAAAACTAAATCAGAGGTTCAAATATCATCAAAACTAAATCTGAGGTTCAAATATCATCAAAACTAAATCTGAGGTTCAAATATCATCAAAACTAAATCAGAGGTTCAAATATCGTCAAAACTTCATCTGAAGTTCAAATATCATCAAAACTTGATCTGAGGTTCAAATTTCATCACAACTTTATTTGAGGTTCAAATGTCACCAAAAATTGATCTGAGGTTACAATTTTATGATCTGAGGTTCAAATATCATCAAAACTTGATCAGAGGTTCAAATATCATCAAAACTTGATCTCAAATATCATCAAAACTTAATCGGAGGTTTAAATATCATCAAAGGCAGGAGATATTTACCATGTGTGGCAAATAGCCAAAAGTCATTCAAATGGCTATACGCCATGCATGGTGAAAATTAAAATAACAAAAAAAAGAATTCTTTTGAATTCGGTAGTGTAATCTGGCCGAGTCAGTAGTGTATATTGGTCTGACCCATTTGTCATGTCTCAGAGTCAGCATTTTTCACCAAACTATCTACTCTGTTCATCTTATCTTGTTTTCAACAAAAACTTTTTTCCCAGCATTTCATATATAGAAATGTACCAAAGATTACTCTAATAATTCTTAAATTATCTTTATAAATGTCACTTAAACTAATTAAATTGAAACTTTCAGGGAAAAGTTATCCTTAGTAAAATCTTAAAGTAAATACTTTCAATTCTTTTAGTTCTTCAAAAGTACTTTCATTCAAAGTTTAGTTCACTTTCGCTTTTTTGTTAGTCCTGAGAACATCTTCTCAGTTTTTAACCTGAAAGGAACACAAGCCACCATAGTGTGAGTTTTTAATGTTATATAAATATACCTTTTTAAAGTAAAATAAAATGCAAATTTTAAATCCTTTTATAGGAAAGAATATTGTTTTAATTAATGCAAATTTGTAAATCCTTTTATAACATTATAGATTATTGTTTAATTATTTTATATTTTGACATAACCATTGACATTGTTATTCTCAATTCTTATTTCTTGTAAACTGTATGAAATGTATTTTTATTTCAGCTTTTTACCCTGTTTATTAGTTCTGTACTTTTTTTATGGGAAAACAATTCCTTGGTTAGACAGATTAAACTATATATTGTATTTTAACAACAGTGTTTTGAATACGGACAATTATACCTCCCAAACGTCGTCCGTCTGATCTTGGGAACGTTACACCATTAGTGACATATGGTCTGACCTGTCATGTACCGTATTCAATTTATAGGCATGGTTTTTGATGATTTTCCTGTTAAAGGTGGATGTTCAGCATTTTTAAGGTTTGATTTTGACCTTGAATTTATGTAAATAGCCTTCAAATTTACTGAAATTGCCCGAAAATCACACAATCCCTTCGATAATACCCATACCTTAACAGTTATCTTCATTTTCTGATATTTAAGTAAAATGCAAAAATGCCCGGTATGAAATTTAGTGTCAAGTCTAAATCTTTTGTGATAGGCATAGCCTTTAAAAAGTTACTGATAATGTATAGCCTATGACAGATATTTTTAACACTTAGGCAACTTAGTTACTCGCCGTACACTTTGGACAATATTTTGATATTATCATAGGCGTACGGGCTGATTTTTCTAGGGGGGGCTGAACCATTTTTGCCCGAAAAATATGCATGATGCCCGAAAATGACCAATTCATTGATACCGCCTAAGAGCACCATCAACTTTCAGTAACATCGAGATAATCGATTTGAACCACAATGTAAGAAAAAGTGATCATTCATACATCAAGAATTTCAATTTTAATACAAACGTGCAAAACTGGTGTGACTGTCGTCTGCCGATGAATCCCACATCTGCGCAGAAAACGAACAGCACGAAAATGAATGTGGATTAATCTTTGGCCATGGCGTTTTCACAGTTTACATCAACTAGCAAAGCAAAACACGTACACTGCTGATAGTGATAGCGAAAATAGTCATAGTCTGAAAATTGAGGTGTCCTGTTCAAAAGAAATTTTGATTTACGATTTTTGCGACTAGCTAAGACATCAATGATTCTATCCATATCATTTTCAATCACAGCATTGGCATAAAATCGTTTGATGTTGATCAATGCGAGGTGGCTCAAACGTTCCTGGCCCATGGTGCTTCTCAGATAAGTTTTCAGTCTTCTCAACGCACTGAATGAGCGTTCGGGAGAGCACGATGTCGCAGGAATGGTCCACAGCAATTTTACCACGTTTGAAAATTCCGGAAGAAAATCTATCAGATCATGATTATACATAATGGAAAGAAGATCAGAAGATCATGGAAATCTTGAAATGAAATTATACTGAACTGAAAGCGTAAGGCATGGAATTAGTTAAATGCAAACATAGGCTATATCCTACCTATTTATGTATATATAACACAGAAAGGCCTTTGATAATAGCTGGAGTCATAGTCATACTGCAAAACAATCTCAAGATCTTAACAAATCTCAAAAAGCAAGATTTGACTTATCAATTCGATCTGGAATGGTTTTTAAATAAAATAGAAGATCTGGTCTGTCGATTAATATGTAGTTACCAATTTCGGGCTCCAAACAAAATTTCCCGAGACGGGCTGGGAAGCTCAGACCATCGGATTTCGGGATTTTCTAATTTTTGAAATATTTTCTTGACAAAAACATTATTTTACAATTTTTCGGGTGCCAACAGAAGCCAAGAAGAAATTTCCCAGAGACGGACTGGGAAACTCAGACTAACCCTACCTCAGGATCAGCAAAAAAAACCCCGGATTTCGGGCACTTTCTTCTGGCGGTCGGAAAGATTTATTTTCTAATTTTTTGAAAAATTTTGATTTTTCTTGACAAAAACATTATTTAACAATTTTTCGGGCGCAAACAGAAGCCAAGAAGAAATTTCCCCGAGACGGACTGGGAAGCTCAGACTAACCCTACCTCAGCAAAAAAACCCGGATTTCGGGCACTTTGTTCTGGCGGTCGGAAAGATTTTCTAATTTTTTGAAAAATTTATATTTTTCTTGACAAAAACGTTATTTTACATTTTTTTTTTCGAGCGCTGCCCGAAAAAGTTCACAATTGCCCGAAAAAACTCATGTTTGCCCGACTCAGGGGGGGCTGCAGCCCCCCCAGCCCCCCTGGCTCGTACGCCTATGGATATTATGATATTTCGTATTTTGAAAACTGGAGAAAAAGGAGATGTAGATGTATCAGAAATTAAAATATCCACACTAGTAATGTTACTAGTAAATAAAAAATAAGTGGCATGATCTTGACAGCCCACAATTCATAAAAAAAAAAACTTGCAATCATGTGAGACAATAGTTACTATATCGTAACTTCCACTCCTTTACTCCCGTGGAAGTTACGATTGGTACACTATACGAGTGTACGCGCAAAAAATACAGGCTTCTAAAACCTGATTCCCAGCATATACCATGACAATTTATGTACAAATGAATACTGCTACTCTAAATAGTACAGTATGGACTAAAAAAAACTAGCTACTGCCCACTTTCTCTTCATAGTAATTGGATTTGAAGTTGTTAAGCGTTATATTTCCTGATGCACAACTCCATTGTTGTTTATCGCGAGATCTCGTCTCGTCTAAGTCCCGCCCACTAGTTTCCTTATAAGGATTCTTTACTACGAATTCTACAACTCCCATTGCCAATCCGCCATTTTTTTTCCCCACGTTCAACTCATTAGCATACTATTAAGGACAGCATCACCATATATGGAACGTGACGTATTTCCTATATGACATGCGCACTTCATTGAAGGTCGCCATTCATGTTTTAAAAATGTAAAAATATCAGTAGTCGTCGGATTTTTGCTAATCACATCATTAGACGGTAAGGTTTTACCCTTTTTTCAATCGGAATTAGTTTATTATATGTATAGCCATTGGTTGAGCTATCTACATTGCGTTTGGGGGCTAGTTTAATAGGAAATAAAGGAGCTTACTTTTTTGTCATCAAATGACAACAAATCTTGCGCCAAGGGTTATAGAGGGACCATACACTACTGTGTCTGGAAGTCGAAGAAATGGAGGACACAGTAGTGGAACATTTCTAGTGAGACAATACTTACGTAAGATATCTACTGTCACCTTTACTGTATTCTTTCCCTGTAAATGAATTTTAAAAGTTTCTTATATTTACAAAAGATTTTTTTATATCAAGATTTAATATGATTTTATAGTTTATGGCCATTTGACACACGTGGTAAATATCTCCTGCCCTAAAAAGGTTTATTCAATTTCAAGGGAAGTAACCCATTTATGAAAAAATCAGTACTTACAAACTTGTGCAAGGAATGTCATTTCTCCAGCTAATGTCGCATGAAACACACTGAAATAACCTTCTAGAAATGTGTGAATCAAACCACACATCATAAACCAGCATAAAATCAGTTTTTCTGTCGTTGAAAATTTATTTTTGGATCGTCCACTGATAAACCAAGTACCCGCCATGAAAAGTCCAACCGAGCCAAACATTCCTCCCAACAAAACTGGTAATTCCTTGTCGTTTGGTACATAATGAGGAAGAGCAATATCCTGCGGGAAATATGGGTGTTTCACTGAACTATTAGGTACCATTTTGTGTCGAGTTCCAGTTAAAATTTACAAGAATTTCGATTCTCCGATCGCCTTTGACTCCAATGTCTCCTCGTATGACGACAGTTAACCAATCACATTTTTACATTTTAATCATGTGACTTTTTACTTTCAGTTTATCATAACGTGATGGGTCTAGTTTCGTTTTGTTTATAACAAAGAAAAGATTTATGGTTGCATCTTAGTTTTAAAAATGTACCCAAACTCCTGGAAGTATGTCATGAAAAAATATAATAGGAATTCAAATACAAGGGTGGATAATCAAATCTTAATCCTGATCAGGAATGTAAAAATGTCTAAATAGATAATGTATGCTGACTGGTAGGCAAGAATCAATGATGCCTATAATACTAATAGGCCCATAAGATTGTAGCTTGCATGTAGACTATTTTATATGGGGACATTCTGGGTGAAGAAATCAACTGATTTTCAAAAAAATATTTAGTTTTTAAAGAATTGCTAGAACCACAGACTTGTAGTTGGAAATTGGAATGGCGCAAGTTGATGCTATCAGTATCAGTGTCCCTGATTCAAATAGAAAATTAAGAAAATCTCTTGTTTTCAGGCGTCTGGGTGCAAAGAATAAAGAAGATGAAACATGTGAGAGATATATCTTTAAAGATCATAATCATAAAACAACCACCAAGTTATCTAAATTATTTATAAATAAACAACTATGTGATATTACTCTACAGGTAGGAACAATTGGTTTCTACAGTAGGTGTAAGCTTGAGAATCAGAAATAAGCTTAATTGAGCTTAAAACTATCTATTTTGATGGTTATCACCTGAAGGGATTTTATGAGGGCATTTCAGCAGACAAAAGATGATTCTACTTAGATGTAAACATGACATTTTAAATTCCAGTTGTAAGTAGGGCTGTGTCTAATAATTGAAATAATTGATTATCGACGCTACAAATTATTTAATTCAATTATCGATTATGAAATTTCATAATTGATTATAATTCATATATATAGTCAAATTTTCTTTTAATATTATCTGCTACAAGCTTATCAGAGAAGTTGCGGCCCATTTTATCATGATAATCATACATTACTTCAGTTTCATTTGTCTTCCATACCTGATATAGATAAATAACTAACATTCAGGTACAAAAACGTACACGAACATTATGAAGATTAGAAGATTTCTCAATTAAAATATTGATCGGTAACCAGCCTTTGATAGTCGATCTCAATTTGGTAATCGATACCCAGCCCTAGTTGTAAGGGTTAATGTCATTTTACTAAAAATGGTGTTTTTTCTTTAATAGATAGAAGGCAAAGATTTAGAAGCTCATAAAGCTATATTAGCCATCAATAGTGATTATTTTGAAGCTATGTTTTCACATTGGTATGGTGAAAACAATGAACAGAGTGTCAAGTTGGAGAATTTAAATTATGATGCTGTATGTGCTATTGTCAAATTCATGTATACTGGCACTATATCACGTAAGTACTGTACAATATCATGTAAGTACTATACCGTATCATGTAAGTACAATATATCATGTAAGTACTGTACAATATGTAAGTTCTATACCAAATCATGTAAGTACTATACCGTATCATGTAAGTACAATATATCACGTAAGTACTGTACAATATCATGTAAGTACTATACCGTATCATGTAAGTACAATATATCACGTAAGTACTGTACAATATCATGTAAGTGCAAAACATCAACTTGTAAGTACTATACCAAATCATGTAAGTACTATACTGTATCATGTAAGTACAATACATATTTTAAAGTACAATACCTCACAATGTAAGTACAATACATATTTTAAAGTACAATACATCACAATGTAAGCACAAAACATATTTTAAAGTACAATCATCACAATGTAAGTACAATACATATTGTAAAGTACAATACATTACAATGTAAGTACAATACATAATTTAAAGTACAATACATTACAATGTAAGTACAATACATATTTTAAAGTACAATACATTACAATGTAAGTACAATACATATTTTAAAGTACAATACCTCACAATGTAAGTACAATACATATTTTAAAGTATAATACACCTCACAATGTTAGTACAATACATATTTTAAAGTACAATACATATTGTAAAGTACAATGTACAATGCATCACAATGTAAGTACAATACATCACAAAGTCTTGAGATTTTGAATTCCATTATGAAGAAATTTGTTATCAGAGTCAGACCCCTCAGCATGTCTTTAATTTTGAACATATAGAAACTTGTTCTTTTAATCAAGACTTTAATATTTTCCACAGTGACAACAGAAAATGTTGAAGATATATTTATAGCAAGTGATTTGTTACAAATGTTACATATTAAATCATTATGTAGCTGCTATATGGTGAATGTATTGGATGCTAGTAATTGTATGGGTAGGTAATAAATAGTTTTCTCACATTTATTTTCCTTTATATATAAGTACAAAAATACTTATGTATAGGCCTTTCTGGCTAGTAAGATTCCAATCATAAATGGAAACATTTCGAAAGATTTTAGTAAAAAAAATCTTGCTAGTTTCAAATTCAAATTGAACAAAATTATCTTGACTGTGCAAACAACTAATCAATCAAAATCGGTCTCTGAAATTTTGTCAGCATATAAAGTAGATGTATATTGTCTGAAACATTTGAAACATATTGAAAAATCTTAGTTCTATAGTTATTTTACTTGACTCTCTAAAATTATCTAAACTTAGCTTGTGAATATTATAAAGAACACAGAGTAGGCCTACAAGTAACATAATCATATCTGATTGGTATTTCTATCCTCTTGACTAAAATAAAATGAATTAAAATGGATTATTTTTATGTATATAACCTTGCAAACAACTTAATCCTTTGTTTTTTTATTTAAAGCTATGAGCAAAAGGCTAGGAGAGGTGTATAATTGATATTATGTTGTAGGAATGTTAAGGCTAGGAGAGGTGTATAATTGATATTATATTGTAGGAATGTTGAGGCTAGGAGAGGTGTATAATTGATATTATATTGTAGGAATGTTAAGGCTAGGAGAGGTGTATAATTGATATTATATTGTAGGAATGTTAAGGCTAGGAGAGGTGTATAATTGATATTATATTGTAGGAATGTTAAGGCTAGGAGAGGTGTATAATTGATATTATATTGTAGGAATGTTAAGGCTAGGAGAGGTGTATAATTGATATTATATTGTAGGAATGTTGAGGCTAGGAGAGGTGTATAATTGATATTATATTGTAGGAATGTTAAGGCTAGGAGAGGTGTATAATTGATATTATATTGTAGGAATGTTAAGGCTAGGAGAGGTGTATAATTGATATTATATTGTAGGAATGTTGAGGCTAGGAGAGGTGTATAATTGATATTATATTGTAGGAATGTTAAGGCTAGGAGAGGTGTATAATTGATATTATATTGTAGGAATGTTAAGGCTAGGAGAGGTGTATAATTGATATTATATTGTAGGAATGTTAAGGCTAGGAGAGGTGTATAATTGATATTATATTGTAGGAATGTTAAGGCTAGGAGAGGTGTATAATTGATATTATATTGTAGGAATGTTAAGGCTAGGAGAGGTGTATAATTGATATTATATTGTAGGAATGTTAAGGCTAGGAGAGGTGTATAATTGATATTATATTGTAGGAATGTTAAGGCTAGGAGAGGTGTATAATTGATATTATATTGTAGGAATGTTAAGGCTAGGAGAGGTGTATAATTGATATTATATTGTAGGAATGTTAAGGCTAGGAGAGGTGTATAATTGATATTATATTGTAGGAATGTTAAGGCTAGGAGAGGTGTATAATTGATATTATATTGTAGGAATGTTAAGGCTAGGAGAGGTGTATAATTGTCAACAATTACATGATAAAAGTATGAAACTACTACAACTACAGTTTCCTCTAGTCAGCTCTACATCTGAATTTTATCAGATATCTTTCCAGAAATTACTCGATATATTGGCTTCAGATAATCTGAATTTAGGTAAGATTACCAAACCAGCTTATGAACTAGTTGAACTATGCTTCAATAATTTGTTTTGTTTCTCGTGCATCTTAGTAACAAGAGCTACTGTTCATATTCAGATAATCTTTTCTCCATTGCACACTGACTGTATTTGTATATATGGAAACTATAAACAGACTTTAAAGTTAAAAAATAGTGAGAATTAAAATTTTATATTAACAGATTATGAAGGTGAGATATTGGTATTAAAGATAATTGTAAAATGGTTAGAGTTGAATGGTAATTTAGACAGTGTAGAGTTATCATTATTACTGACTTATATTAGATTAAAACATATAGATAAAACTATTATACAGTCTACTCTAGATAGTTCTATATACTTTCAGTCACAAGGTACGTAATATAATATAGCTTACTATTTTATTTGATTTGAGATATTTGATATAATTTCAGAATTTAATATGATTTGTGAGATATTTAATATGATTTGTGAGATATTTAATATGATTTGTGAGATTTTAAATATGATTTGTGAGATTTTAAATATGATTTGTGAGATATTTGATATGATTTGTGAGATATTTGATATGATTTGTGAGATGTTTGATATGATTTGTGAGATATTTGATATGATTTGTGAGATGTTTGATATGATTTGTGAGATATTTGATATGATTTGTGAGATATTTTGTATGATTTGTGAGAGATTTGATATGATTGTGAGATTTGATATGATTTGTGAGATATTTTGTATGATTTGTGAGATATTTTGTATGATTTGATATGATTAGTGAGATATTTAATATGATTTGTGAGATATTTGATATGATTTGTGAGATATTTTATATGATTTGTGAGATTTTGTATGACTTGTGAGATTTTATATGATTTGTGAGATAATTTGATGTGCTATCTTATATAAATTGTAAATAATTTTTAATGTAGATAAAAAAGAAATGGTTATGAAACAAATAGAAACCTGTAATGAATGTGAGAAAAGAAACCTCAACCAATCTGTTTATGTTTTTGGTGGATTTCTCCAATCAAGAACTGGGTAAGAGTTAAGATTAATTCTATAAAAATAAAAAATAAACTGTGTATTTGTATACTGAACTGTGTAGTGGTTGACTGAGTATGAACCCATAGACTACTGTGGTCCAACTATTTAATCATCCCCCTGGAACCTATAAAAATTATAATACTATCAACATGTTCTATTTAGACTGATATATACGGAACAAGACACATTCATAATATGAAATATATTTTAATCTTTTTGTTTCAGACCACTTTGTCCCCGACTTAAAACCTGTGAAAAATACAATGTTGAAAAAGACTCCTGGAAAAATATTGAAGGATTATCAAAAACTTCATCAGATGCACAAATTATCAACATAAAAGGAAGAATTTTATATTTTGAACCTTCTTCCTCAGAGGGTACATCACAAGTTTTAGAATACAATGTAGTTCAAAACACTTGGAGGACAGCGATGATTAATTTTTCATATGATGTTCAGTGTTTAATACATAACTATTCTAAAGGTGGGGAATATGTTCTTTATGATAATCAAAATGAATGGCTCTATCTAATACATAAAAGTGTACGAAAGTTGATTCTGGAATTTGATGAAGGTGAGATATCTAGCAAAAATTATGAAACATTACCGAATATTGAACAATTAAATTATGAAGAATATAGTTGTATTGTGTGTAATGATGAATTATATCTGATGGGTGGCGTACTCAAACAATCTCAAACTGAATTTGACGTGAAATCTGATCTAGTATGTTTTAATAGCAATGAATGGAAGAGAAAGGCAGACATGTTGGATAAGAGAGCAATGTTTGGTGCTGTTTATTTAGGTTTGTATATTTTTTATACGGTGTAATTCTGATTAACTAACAAGATAATACAGAATAATCTACAATGTTCCCTACTCAGTACAACAATATAGTCAAACAGTAGACTTTACCCTTATTATACAAATATTTCAGTTATTATAGATGAATATATTTGTTATTTTATTGTAGATGGATACATTTATGTTATTATATTTTAGATGGATATATTTAATGTTATTGTTATGTTATTATTTTGTAGATGGGTATATTTATGTTATTATGTTGTAGATGGGTATATTTATGTTATTATATTGTAGATGGGTATATTTATGTTATTATATTGTAGATGGGTATATTTATGTTATTATATTATAGATGGGTATATTTATGTTATTATATTGTAGATGGGTATATTTATGTTATTATATTGTAGATGGTTATATTTATGTTATTATATTGTAGATGGGTATATTTATGTTATTATATTGTAGAAGGGTATATCTATGTTATTATATTCTAGATGGATATATTTATGTTATTATATTGTAGATGGATATATCTATGTTATTATATTATAGATGGATATATTTATGTTATTATATTGTAGATGGGTATATTTATGTTATTATATTGTAGATGGATACATTTATGTTATTATATTTTAGATGGATATATTTAATGTTATTGTTATGTTATTATTTTGTAGATAGGTATATTTATGTTATTATATTGTAGATGGGTATATTTATGTTATTATATTGTAGATGGATACATTTATGTTATTATATTTTAGATGGATATATTTAATGTTATTGTTATGTTATTATTTTGTAGATGGATATATTTATGTTATTATATTGTAGATGGGTATATTTATGTTATTATATTGTAGATCGGTATATTTATGTTATTATATTGTAGATGGATATATTTATGTTATTATATTGTAGATGGGTAAAACTATGTTATTATATTGTAGATGGGTAAATCTATGTTATTATATTGTAGGTGGGTATATTTATGTTATCATATTGTAGATCGGTATATTTATGTTATCATATTGTAGATGGGTATATTTATGTTATTATAATGTAGATGGTTATATCTATGTTATTGTATTGTAGATGGGTAAATCTATGTTATTATATTGTAGATGGATATATTTATGTTATTATATTGTAGATGGGTATATTTATGTTATTATATTATAGATGGGTATATTTATGTTATTATATTGTAGATGGGTATATTTATGTTATTATATTGTAGATGGGTATATTTATGTTATTATATTGTAGATGGGTATATTTATGTTATTATGTTATAGATGGGTATATTTATGTTATTATATTGTAGATGGGTATATTTATGTTATTATATTGTAGATGGGTATATTTATGTTATTATATTGTAGATGGGTATATTTATGTTATTATATTGTAGATGGGTATATTTATGTTATTATATTGTAGATGGGTATATTTATGTTATTATATTGTAGATGGGTATATTTATGTTATTATATTGTAGATGGGTATATTTATGTTATTATGTTATAGATGGGTATATTTATGTTATTATGTTATAGATGGGTATATTTATGTTATTATATTGTAGATGGGTATATTTATGTTATTATATTATAGATGGGTATATATTTATGTTATTATATTGTAGATGGGTATATTTATGTTATTATATTGTAGATGGGTATATTTATGTTATTATATTGTAGATGGTTATATCTATGTTATTATATTGTAGATGGATATATTTATGTTATTATATTGTAGATGGATATATTTATGTTATTATATTGTAGATGGGTATATTTATGTTATTATATTGTAGATGGGTATATTTATGTTATTATATTGTAGATGGATATATTTATGTTATTATATTGTAGATGGATATATCTATGTTATTGGTGGTTTTAATACAAGAAGAGTGAATACTGTAGAGAGATATGATATACATCTGAATCAATGGAGCTATATAGATAATCTTAATAAAGAGAGAAGTCATCTGAAGGCTGTTGTCTGCTCACAAACAATATATGTCATGGGAGGTAAAAATTATATTTGTTGAAAACCGATTTTTGCCATTTGTTCTATTTACACAAATTACGATAGACAAATGCTCATCATTTATACAATTATTATTTGGCCTTTATTTTACCGTATCTAAGATTAAAGGGATTCGAAAGAAGTTTTCTAGCCTTTTTGTGTGTATGAAAGACACTTCTAACATCTTTTTGGTGCAGTCAAAATTCTCATTGGGTGCCTGTGGTTCCTGTTATTCCAGAAAGAAAAACGGGAAGTGACGTCAGTGTCTTGAAATAAGTGAGACTGGATGATCAGGTACAGGGCATTATAAATACATGTTGTTACAACGATATGATGTTATTAGATAAATGTTGTTACAGCGATATCATATAAGTCATAGCGTTGTGACAACATGTATTTATTTTTCTTTCTGGAATAACAGGAACCACAGGCACTCAATGAGAATTTTGACTGCACCAAATAAATGTTAGAAGTGTCTTTCATACACAATTAAACATGAATTCCCCAAATCAAGCGCTAACCAAGAATGAAATAATCCAACGTTTTTAAAAAGGATAACCTAATCTATCAAGATCAAGAGGATCCTGTTCACCATGTTGTTTTTTTTGCATCAATCTTTCTTAGATTATCCATGCACATTTATGCTGGACTGATTAATTTAGGGAAACAATAATTTCATACCTCTATGACCAACACGTGTTAATGTTATCAACTATATAATATATGAAGTTTTTAAAACACTCACTTTAACGAATGTTATATATTATTTCAGGCAAATCCTATTCATCAAATCACTGTGGGGCCAGAAAAGTATTGAATACGTGTGAAGTCTATGATCCTGTCACAGATTCATGGAGATATATTCAGTCTATGAAAAATTCACGATGTGTGTTTGGTGCAATAGCCTTTTGAAATTGTGACAAAAATTAGAAAACCTCTTCACTGTCCCTAAGATTTTTAGAAACATTAAATTTTTTTTTGACAACAAATTGTAGTTACCGGTAATTGAAAATCCAAGTCAAAATTGCTCTGACTATCAAATAACTGTTTACCAAAAACTTCAGTGGTACTAATTTTATAGATAAATATAGTTTTATTTACAAAAATATGCACATTCAGAAATCTTAAGATATTCTGATTATTTACAATATAATTATAAAATACATTTATCACAATTCGAAAAACAAATTTTGTACAAATATCTTTTTTTGACATTCTATTTTAATTGGGAAATGGTAACAATAAAATCCCATTGATAATTTATACATAAACATTTAAAACAATAGAAATATAACTTGGCTCACAAAAAAGCAAGTAGCCTAAACTAACAATTCATGATTTGAGACTAAATGTCTTTATACACCAGATCCGAAATGATAAAAAATTAGAAACAATATGTATTTCATTAACTGTACATACTAATAAATACAGTATACAATAATACTCTACATCACTACAAATATCTACTTTCTGTCATGGTTCAATATCATACACAAATATTATCAGTATTTCATATTATCACATCTGACGTGATAATACTTCAGACATTGTTTAATCATCGTACTGTTTCAGTAAATGATGATGTTATGAAAAGTCTGTCAGATCTGGCGTATAAAGGCATTTAATATCAGAAACTTTGTTTTGAGAACTGCTTTCATCAAAGACTACGTTAATGAACATATATTTAACAAGCACAATTGTCTGAATTTGTAAGACATCTTTATTTTACAACTAAGGTTCTGTGAAGATCTTTCCAGGATTATCTGTAGCCATTTACAGCTGAGTTGACTGGCATTATTAGTGAAGATCATGGTCGAGAACCAAATTCTCATCCAGAACAACCTTCATTTTCTCATATCCAAGCAAATAATGTCATGTTTGCTATAAAACCTTACAAATAATTAGAAGTAATAATTAAAAGTACGGTATTCAGTTAAAATATTTTCAAAGAGTTGATAAAATGGCAGAAAGTAAATACTACAACATTGTTAATATGTTAAAAACAATAAATACCAACAGATTAACAACGTCTTTTCTGAGTTAAAATTAACACTAAAATTCCTGAGCAAAATATAATAGTTATCAGTAAAGCTGTGGTCCCTATAATACTTAAATAACAGGAAGATATTTCTGCCACATGCTGATTTTTTGCCTTATTCATTATCAACAATTCCATAGTCATGGACTTAAGTACTGTACACACAGACAACATGTTGGCCAACATCTTGTCGAAACACCTGGGCAACAAACATTTGGTCCTGTACACACACGACAACAGTTCAACTTGTTACCGAACTGTAAACACTAACAACATGACATTTCAGCAACATGTTATCGACAATGTTGTCAGTGTGTATAGTACTGTTCTGAAGCTCTATCAAACCTAAACAGTAAGTAAGCATAAAAAATATCCTACTAAAATATTACATGAAAATAGAAAAATTGATTGAAAATGAGAAACTAAACAGTATGAGTAATATATTCTGAAAGGCAAAAGAAACATCACATCTGAAAATACTGATATGAGTATAAGTAAATTGGCATTGGTAGTAATACTGATATGAGTATATGACATTAGTAAATTGACATTGGTAATAACATGTTCTATTGCTTCTTTTTGTGAACTTTTAACTCTATTTAACCATGTCCAATGTCTTACTTACATATATATAAAATCTTATATTAGATTTGGAAATGAAGATACAGTATATACAAGTAATAGTTAAACTACATGACATTTCTTTTGATTTTTAGTATCTGAAGTATGATGACTATATTATGATAATATATACACCTGAGACTGACTATCTTTCATGGTTTATTATATTATAAATTAGTGTCCAAAAGAAACAATACCAACTTATTTTCAACTACGTGAATTGTTAAGTATGAAAACCTGCAAACACGAATTACACATCCCAAACACAGCAAAGTCGATCAAAAATACTGGGAGCATTATCACACCAATCTTTAACTTCTGCATTGTTTAGTTTTTCTTTTATGTCGTTGTAAACAGGTGGTAATATTTCTTTTGGACACCAGTTTATCTGATATATGACTAGTTTTAATTTAATTCAAATATCTACTATTTGATGTCTTAGTCATCTCACCAAAGATGAGATTCTGGATTTCTTGTATTGAACTATTATTTTACACTGTATATTTCACCCATTTAATCAGTTAATTCTGATGATAACCTAAGTTTATACAGGGTATTGTACTCTGTTATGTAACAGGATCAACCTAGTAATGATGATCAAATATCCTGTATTACTCCTTGTAATATTATCAATATTAACAGATTTTCACATTCATACTCTACTAAATAAAATACATTCATACATTGGCTGTTAATGTTTCTAAAGTACTAAATCCTGAGAAACCGATAATATATTTACCAGCACAATTTTTTCTTGTATCAAAAGAATATAAGCAATCTACTGTACCCTGCATGCAAATCTTTTCAAATTGACATATTTTCTGTCTAATATCATTAATATACACTTGTACACTTTTACAAAGAAAAGTAACTTGCTCATGGTAATCTTTCTTAGATTAAATGCAAGACCATGTAAAATATATTAAATATATTTAAAATAAGGTTTATAATATCAATATGGTAAAACATGGACACACTTAATCTAAAACATATCCATATAATATATAGACAGCTATTAAGTTGTCAAATGGTCATGGATTAAAACTATATCTATAGGAACAGGTTTTTTAAAAGTTATAAAGCTAAATATATTGATGATTGTAAGAGGAAAAAAATCGAATGAACACCGTTCAATATTGAACTTCATGTTCAACATTGTTTTCCTGTGGCTTTGGCTAGTTTACAGTACAACATTTAATGCACATACAATGATAATGACATGACAAGAAAGACACTCCCCCATTTGTCAATTGTTAAAACAACCTTATCCTTTGGCCTTAACTAAACCAGGGCTTGCCAGGCAAGGTAACATACGCCCACTGGCAGATGTCAGAAATGATCATATTTTAATAAACGATAATACAAATTTCATTACCGGTATATCAAATGAATAGTCAAGGGCAATAACTCAAAAACTGTTCATCAGAAATGCCTCATGTTAGAACTTGACTGAGAATCATCAGAATTTAAACTTGACTGGAGATCAATCCAAAGGATCATAGCAAGTTTCATCAAAATCAGATGAAAACTGTAGTCTCTAGAGTGCTCACGTACAAAATTTGACGCATTTTTTCATGGTCAAGGGCAATAACTCAAAAACCGTTCATCGAAAATACTTCAAATTTGAACTTGACCGAGATCTTATCAATCCAAAGGATCATAGGAAGTTTCAGCAAAATCAGATGAAAACTGTAGTCTCTAGAGTGCTCACGAACAAAATTTAACGTATTTTTTCAAAGTCAAGGGCAATAACTAAAAAACCGTTCATCGAAAATACGTCAAATTTGAACTTGACCGAGATCTTATCAATCAAAAGGATCATACCAAGTTTCATCAAAATCAGATGAAAACTGTAGTGTCTGTTGTGCTCACAAGAAATGTTGACGGACGGACAGGGGCGACGACAATATACGACCACATATTCATGTGGGCGTATAAAAATGGGCTATAGATATAACTAATTTAAGGTGATTATGGTTGAGAAACAAGTTTTTATATTAGAGTGTAAATATGTTATATATGATGAAAGTCGAGTAAATGTTTAGTAAACACTGTAGGTTGATCTATAGTTATCACATGTCCACATGAATCTATCACTTGTACACTTTTACAGTCAGTTAATTTCTCTTTTAAAACCTCCAAACCTGATACATCAATAATCTACAAATAAAATATATATTATATATGATATGACCAAACATTCATTTCTAACAATGTGTTTCCCTGGGGTCTTATTCTCAAAAAAAATAACTTAAGGTGTTTTAGTGTTCTAGTTATCTAATTGGTCAATCACTAAAATCTATTCTAAATTATGTTGTAATCAAATTGATGTATTTCTTAAAATCTGGATTTTATCTAAGTTTTCGAGAATAAGGCCCCTGGTAATTGTTAGATTTAAATTGATGATGTAGTTGGGTAAAGGAAGCAAAGCAACACTCGTGAATCAAAAACATTTTACAGTTATAAATCAATCAGATTGAATTGTACAAATAAATAAGATATGTGCTAAAAATAGAAATCTTTGCTCCTAATGATGAAGTGAGGCATTTCCCGTAAGATTTAACCAATGCTGATTGGATGAAAACATCTGTTCTATTAGGTTACTGTAATATCATTCTACTTGTATTTTAATAATAATACTAATACTTCTACAATTTAAAGTTAAATAACTTACACTATCATCTTTACCCCAGATAATTTGTACTGGTGACTGTATTCGGTGTATATTATCAACTAATGTTGATGATTTTTCAGCAATACTTCTAAATACTACAATTATAACAGATAATGTTCTAAACTCAAAATACTGAATTCTCTTTTTTATATAATATAGCTTGCCAGGCAAGGTAACATGTGCCCACTGATAGCTTTGATTGTAAGTGCGAGTGTTTGTTTGTTGCCCATTGACATTTAGTTGAAAGAAAGAACTGTGAATATAAACTGAATTAACACTTATGAACACACTGTCAAGACAGTTAGATAGGAAAAGTCTGTGAAAAATTATCTGATCATCACAAAAATCAATAGGGATCATCTTCATAATGACATTGACACACATAATCAAAATCAAAAGAATCTGTAAAGAATTGAAGCCTGTAGAGTGAGCACGAGATGCACAATATAGCAAATAGAGTGAAGCGTCAAGTCGGACACGATATTTCAGTGCAAAATTATCCGATCATCACGAAAATCAATAAGGATCATCTTCATAATGACATTGACCCATAAAATTAAAATCAAAAGAATCTGTAAATAATTGAAGCCTGTAGAGTGAGCACGAGATGCACAATATAGCTAATAGAGTGAAACGTCAAGTCTGACACGATATTTCGGTGAAAAATTATCCGATCATCACGAAAATCAATAAGGATCATCTTCATAATGACATTGACCCATAAAATTAAAATCAAAAGAATCTGTAAATAATTGAAGCCTGTAGAGTGAGCACGAGATGCACAATATAGCTAATAGAGTGAAACGTCAAGTCGGACACGATATTTCGGTGAAAAATTATCCGATCATCACGAAAATCAATAGGGATCATCTTCATAATGACAGAATTGTAGCCTGTAGAGTGAGCACGAACAAATGTGAACCGACAGACCGACAGGGTGATTACAATATACCCCCAACTTTCGTGTGAGCGTATAAAAATGTCAAAATTTAGTAAATGATGTCTTAAAGTTATAAATCCTCAAATATCAATGTTTACAATTACATGGAATTTGAGATTTATTTAAGCTTGTGTTTGTTTTTAATTTATATTTACAATGAGCATATCTTGAAAATCTTTAAATATATGTCAAAATGCTGGAGTCCAAACAAAATATAACTTACATTTTAAAAAAAATACATTTCTTTTTTTCCTCATATCAGCTGCTCCTTGTAAAATCTGAAATAACAGTTATAATATAGGCTTACTACTGTAATAAAATGTAAAATCTGAAATAACTGTTATAATATAGGCTTACTACTGTAATAAAATGTAAAATCTGAAATAACTGTTATAATATAGGCTTACTGCTGTAATAAAATGTAAAATCTGAAATAACAGTTATAATATAGGCTTACTGCTGTAATAAAATGTAAAATCTGAAATAACTGTTATAATATAGGCTTACTACTGTAATAAAATGTAAAATCTGAAATAACTGTTATAATATAGGCTTACTGCTGTAATAAAATGTAAAATCTGAAATAACAGTTATAATATAGGCTTACTGCTGTAATAAAATGTAAAATCTGAAATAACGGTGATAATATAGGCTTACTACTGTAATAAAATGTAAAATCTGAAATAATTGTTATAATATAGGCTTACTGCTGTAATAAAATGTAAAATCTGAAATAACAGTTATAATATAGGCTTACTGCTGTAATAAAATGTAAAATCTGAAATAACGGTGATAATATAGGCTTACTACTGTAATAAAATGTAAAATCTGAAATAACTGTTATAATATAGGCTTACTGCTGTAATAAAATGTAAAATCTGAAATAACTGTTATAATATAGGCTTACTACTGTAATAAAATGTAAAATCTGAAATAACAGTTATAATATAGGCTTACTGATGTAATAAAATGTAAAATCTGAAATAACAGTAAATATAGGCTTACTGCTGTAATAAAATGTAAAATCTGAAATAACTGTTATAATACAGGCTAACTGCTGTAATAACCTGTAAAATCTGAAATAACTGTTATAATATAGGCTTACTGCTGTAAAAAAATGTAAAATCTGAAATAACAGTTATAATATAGGCTTACTGCTGTAATAAAATGTAAAACCTGAAATAACTGTAATAATATAGGCTTACTACTGTAGTAAAATGTAAAATCTGAAATAACTGTTATAATTTAGGCTTACTGCTGTAATAAAATGTAAAATCTTAAATAACTGTTATAATATAGGCTTACTGCTGTAATAAAATGTAAAATCTGAAATAACTGTTATAATATAGGCTTACTGCTGTAATAAAATGTAAAATCTGAAATAACTGTTATAATTTAGGCTTACTGCTGTAATAAAATGTAAAATCTGAAATAACAGTTATAATATAGGCTTACTACTGTAATAAAATGTAAAATCTGAAATAACTGTTATAATATAGGCTTACTGCTGTAATAAAATGTAAAATCTGAAATAACAGTTATAATATAGGCTTACTGCTGTAATAAAATGTAAAATCTGAAATAACAGTTATAATATAGGCTTACTGCTGTAATAAAATGTAAAATCTGAAATAATTGTTATAATATAGGCTTACTACTGTAATAAAATGTAAAATCTGAAATAATAGTTATAATATAGGCTGACTGCTGTAGTAAAACGTAAAATCTGAAATAACGGTGATAATATAGGCTTACTGCTGTAATAAAATGTAAAATCTTAAATAACAGTTATAATATAGGCTTACTGCTGTAATAAAATGTAAAATCTGAAATAACAGTAATAATATAGGCTTACTACTGTAGTAAAATGTAAAATCTGAAATAACAGTAATAATATAGGCTTACTGCTGTAATAAAATGTAAAATCTGAAATAACAGTAAATATAGGCTTACTGCTGTAATAAAATGTAAAATCTGAAATAACTGTTATAATATAGGCTTACTGCTGTAATAAAATGTAAAATCTGAAATAACAGTTATAATATAGGCTTACTGCTGTAATAAAATGTAAAATCTGAAATAACAGTTATAATATAGGCTTACTGCTATAATAAAATGTAAAATCTGAAATCACAGTTATAATATAGGCTTACTGCTGTAATAAATTGTAAAATCTGAAATAACAGTTATAATATAGGCTTACTGCTGTAATAAAATGTAAAATCTGAAATAACAGTAATAATATAGGCTTACTGCTGTAGTAAAATGTAAAATCTGAAATAACAGTAATAATATAGGCTTACTGCTGTAATAAAATGTAAAATCTGAAATAACTGTTATAATATAGGCTTACTGCTGTAATAAAATGTAAGATAGTGGACCACGGCCATATACGCCTAACGAAAAAGTCAAAAAAGAAAAAAATTTAATCAGGAGAAAACAAATAACATCCATTTTAAGTTTCATCAAAATCGGTTGAAAACTAAGAGAGTAATAGCATATTTAAGATTTGGGGCAAGGGCAATAACTCTGCTTGTAACAATCGAAAATAGCTCAAATTCGAACTTGATCTTCGTTTTCTGATCATATATACACATATCAAATTTCATTTGATTCTGTCAAAAACTCTAGTTTTTAGAGCGTTTACAAGCAAATGTTGATGGTCGGACCGACGGATTTGGGGCAAGGGCAATAACTCTGCTTCTAACGATCGAAAATAGCTCAAATTCGAACTTGATCTTCGTTTTATGAATATGTATACACATATCAAATTTCATTTGATTCCGTCAAAAACTCTAGTTTTTAGAGCGTTTGCAAGCAAATGTTGATGGTCGGACCGACGGATTTGGGGCAAGGGCAATAACTCTGCTTCTAATGATCGAAAATAGCTCAAATTCGAACTTGATCTTCGTTTTATGAATATGTATACACATATCAAATTTCATTTGATTCCGTCAAAAACTCTAGTTTTTAGAGCGTTTACGAGCAAATGTTGACGGACGGACGGACGGACGGACGGACGGACGGACGGACGGACGGACGGACGGACGGACGGACGGACGGACAGGGGTGACTGCAATATACGTCCTCATAGAGAGATGAGGGCGTATAAAAATCTGAAATAACAGTTATAATATAGGCTTACTGCTGTAATAAAATGTAAAATCTGAAATAACTGTTATAATACAGGCTAACTGCTGTAATAAAATGTAAAATCTGAAATAACTGTTATAATATAGGCTTACTACTGTAGTAACATAGCTTGCCAGGCAAGGTAATATACGCCCACTGGGCCACTGGCTTTGACTTTAAACAAATATATTTGACAGTTACAACAAAAGTGATTCAGAACATTCACATCGAGTTTCTTCACAATCTGTCCAGTATTGTCCTGTAGTGTTTATGAGCTAAATATTCAACATGTTTTCAAGAACAAGAGCAATAATTCATAGTAAATATTTTTTTATTTTGCTGATTTTCAATAGGGTTCATCCTTGGGTGGCAATAAACATTATCAGTATGTTTCATCAAAATCCGTTATGAATTGTGACCTGTATAGTGTTTATGAGCCAAAAATCAAACGAGTTTTCAAGAACAACAACAATAATTCATGGTAAATATTTTTCCATTTTGCTGATTTTCAATACAGTTCATGCTTGGGTGGTGATAAACATTACCAGCAAGTTTCATGAAAATCTGTAACGAATTGTGGCCAAAAATCGAACGCGTTTTCAAGAACAAGGGTAATAATTCATAGTAAATATTTTCAATTTTGCTGATTTTTAATAGGGTTCATCCTTGAGTGGTTATAAACATTATCAGTAAGTTTCGTCAAAATCTATAATGAATTGTGACCTGTAGAGTGTTTACGAGCCAAAAATCATTCGCGTTTTTAAGAACAAGGGCAATAATTCATAATAAATATTTTCCGATTTTGCTGATTTTCAATAGGGTTCATCCTTGGGTGGTAATAAACATTACCATTGAGTTTTGTCAAAATCTGTCAAGAATTGTGACCTGTAGAGTGTTTACAAGCCAAAAATCGAACACATTTTTAAGAACAAGGGCAATAATTCATAGTAAATATTTTCCGATTTTGCTGATTTTCAATAGGGTTCATCCTTGGGCAGTAATAAACATTACCATAAAGTTTCGTCAAAATCTGTCAAGAATTGTGACATATAGAGTGTTTACAAGCCAAAAATCCAATGCGTTTTTAAGAACAATGGCAATAATTCACAGTAAATATTTTCCGAGTTAGCTGATTTTTAATAGGGTTCATCCTTGGGAGGTAATAAACATTACCATTAAGTTTCATCAAAATCTGTCACGAATTTTGACCTGTAGAGTGTTTACGAGCCAAAAATGGAAAGCATTTTTAAGAACAAGGGCAATAATTCATAGTAAATATTTTCTGATTTTGCCGATTTTCAATAGGGTTCATACTTGATTGGTAATAAACATTAACATTAAGTTTCGTCAAAATCCGTCAAGAATTGTGACCTGTAGAGTGTTTACGAGCCAAAAATCGAACGCGTTTTTAAGAACAAGGGCAATAATTCATAATAAATATTTTCCAATTTCGTAGATTTTCAATAGGGTTCATCCTTGGACGGTAATAAACATTAACGTTAAGTTTCGTCAAAATCTGAAAAGAATTGTGACCTGTAGAGTGCTTACAAGCCAAAAATCGAACGCGTTTTTAAGAACAAGGGCAATAATTCATAGTTAATATTTTCCGATTTTGCTGATTTTCAATAGGGTTCATCCTTGGGCAGTAATAAACATTACCATTAAGTTTCATCAAAATCCGTCAAGAATTGTGACCTGTAGAGTGTTTACGAGCCAAAATTGGAACACGTTTTTAAGAACAAGGGCAATAATTCATAGTAAATATTTTCCGATTTTGCTGATTTTCAATAGGGTTCATCCTTAGGCGGTAATAAACATTAAAATTAAGTTTCGTCAAAATCCGTCAAAAATTGTGACCTGTAGAGTGTTTACGAGCCAAAAATCGAACGCGTTTTTAAAAACAAGGGCAATAATTCATAGTAAATATTTTCCGATTTTGCTGATTTTCAATAGGGTTCATCCTTGGGCGGTAATAAACATTACCATTAAGTTTCGTCAAAATCCGTCAAGAATTGTGACCTGTAGAGTGTTTACGAGCAATTGTGGACGGACGGACGGACGGATATGGGTGACGACAATATACGCTCCACATTTCATGTGGGCGTATAAAAATGTAAAATCTGAAATAACTGTTATAATATAGGCTTACTACTGTAGTAAAACGTAAAATCTGAAATAACAGTTATAATATAGGCTTAGTGCTGTAATAAAATATAAAATCTGAAATAACTGTTATAATACAGGCTAACTGCTGTAATAAAATGTAAAATCTGAAATAACGGTGATAATATAGGCTTACTGCTGTAGTAAAATGTAAAATCTGAAATAACTGTTATAATATAGGCTTACTACTGTAATAAAATGTAAAATCTGAAATAACGGTGATAATATAGGCTTACTGCTGTAGTAAAATGTAAAATCTGAAATAACTGTTATAATATAGGCTTACTGCTGTAATAAAATGTAAAATCTGAAATAACAGTTATAATATAGGCTTACTGCTGTAATAAAATGTAAAATCTGAAATAACTGTTATAATATAGGCTTACTACTGTAATAAAATGTAAAATCTGAAATAACTGTTATAATATAGGCTTACTACTGTAATAAAATGTAAAATCTGAAATAACAGTTATAATATAGGCTTACTGCTGTAATAAAATGTAAAATCTGAAATAACTGTTATAATATAGGCTTACTACTGTAATAAAATGTAAAATCTGAAATAACTGTTATAATACAGGCTAACTGCTGTAATAAAATGTAAAATCTGAAATAACAGTTATAATATAGGCTTACTGCTGTAATAAAATGTAAAATCTGAAATAACTGTTATAATACAGGCTAACTGCTGTAATAAAATGTAAAATCTGAAATAACGGTGATAATATAGGCTTACTACTGTAATAAAATGTAAAATCTTAAATAACAGTTATAATATAGGCTTACTGCTGTAATAAAATGTAAAATCTGAAATAACTGTTATAATATAGGCTTACTGCTGTAATAAAATGTAAAATCTGAAATAACAGTAATAATATAGGCTTACTGCTGTAATAAAATGTAAAATCTGAAATAACTGTTATAATACAGGCTAACTGCTGTAATAAAATGTAAAATCTGAAATAACGGTGATAATATAGGCTTACTGCTGTAGTAAAATGTAAAATCTGAAATAACGGTGATAATATAGGCTTACTACTGTAATAAAATGTAAAATCTTAAATAACAGTTATAATATAGGCTTACTGCTGTAATAAAATGTAAAATCTGAAATAACTGTTATAATATAGGCTTACTGCTGTAATAAAATGTAAAATCTGAAATAACAGTTATAATATAGGCTTACTGCTGTAATAAAATGTAAAATCTGAAATAACTGTTATAATATAGGCTTACTGCTGTAATAAAATGTAAAATCTGCAATAACTGTAATAATATAGGCTTACTACTGTAGTAAAATGTAAAATCTGAAATAACTGTTATAATTTAGGCTTACTGCTGTAATAAAATGTAAAATCTTAAATAACTGTTATAATATAGGCTTACTGCTGTAATAAAATGTAACATAGCTTGCCAGGCAAGGTAATATACGCCCACTGGGCCACTGGCTTTGACTTTAAACAAATATATTTGACAGTTACAACAAAAGTGATTAAGAACATTCACATAAAGTTTCTTCAAAATCTGTCCAGTATTGTCCTATAGTGTTTATGAGCTAAAAATTAAACATGTTTTCAAGAACAAGAGCAATAATTCATTGTAAATATTTTTTTATTTTGCTGATTTTCAATAGGGTTCATCCTTGGGTGGTAATAAACATTATCAGTATGTTTCATCAAAATCCATTACGAATTGTGACCTGTATAGTGTTTACGAGCCATAAATCAAACGCGTTTTTAAGAACAAGGGCAATAATTCATGGTAAATATTTTTCGATTTTGCTGATTTTCAATAGGGTTCATCCTGGAGTGCCAATAAACATTACCAGCAAGTTTCATCAAAATCTGTTAAGAAATGTGACCAGTAAAGTGTTTACAAGCAAAAAATCAAACGCGTTTTCAAGAACAAGGGCAATAATTCATGGTATATATTTTTCAATTTTGTTGATTTTCAATAGGGTTCATCCTTGACTGGTAATAAACATTATCAGTAAGTTTCTTCAAAATCTGTAACGAATTGTGGCCAAGAATCGAACGCGTTTTTAAGAACAAGGGCAATAATTCATAGTAAATATTTTTCAATTTTGCTGATTTTTAATAGGGTTCATCCTTGAGTGGTTATAAACATTATCAGTAAGTTTCGTCAAAATCTGTTATGAATTGTGACCTGTATAGTGTTTACGAGCCAAAAATCGAACGCATTTTCAAGAGCAAGGACAATAATTCATAGAAAATATTTTTTGATTATTCTGATTTTCTATAGGGCTCATCCTTGGGTGGAAATAAACATTATCAGCAAGTTTCATCAAAATTCGTCAAGAATTGTGACCTGTAGAGTGTTTACAAGCCAAAAATCGAACGCGTTTTTTAAAACAAGGGCAATAATTCATAGTACATATTTTCCGATTTTGCTGATTTTCAATAGGGTTCATCCTTGGGTGGTAATAAACATTACCATTGAGTTTTGTCAAAATCCGTCAAGAATTGTGACCTGTAGAGTGTTTACGAGCCAAAAATCCAATGCGTTTTTAAGAACAAGGGCAATAATTCATAGTAAATATTTTCCGATTTTGCTGATTTTCAATAGGGTTCATCCTTGAATGGTAATAAACATTACCATTAAGTTTCATCAAAATCTGTCAAGAATTGTGACCTGTAGAATGTTTACGAGCTAAAAATCGAACGCGTTTTGAAGAACAAGGGCAATAATTCATAGTAAATATTTTCCGATTTTGCTGATTTTCAATAGGGTTCATCCTTGGGCGGTAATAAAGATTACCATTAAGTTTCATCAAAATCCGTCAAGAATTGTGACCTGTAGAGTGTTTACGAGTCAAAAATCGAACGCGTTTTTAAGAACAAGGGCAATAATTCATAGTAAATATTTTCCGATTTTGCTGATTTTCAATAGGGTTCATCCTTGGGCGGAAATAAACATTACCATTAAGTTTCGTCAAAATCCGTCAAGAATTGTGACCTGTAGAGTGTTTACGAGCCATTGTGGACGGACGGACCGACGGACGGACGGACCGACGGACGGACGGACCGACGGACGGACGGATATGGGTGACGACAATATACGCCCCCCATTTCATGTGGGCGTATAAAAATCTGAAATAACAGTTATAATATAGGCTTACTGCTGTAATAAAATGTAAAATCTGAAATAACAGTTATAATATAGGCTTACTGCTGTAATAAAATGTAAAATCTGAAATAACAGTTATAATATAGGCTTACTGCAGTAGTAAAATGTAAAATCTGAAATAACAGTAAATATAGGCTTATTGCTGTAGTAAAATGTAAAATCTGAAATAACAGTTATAATAGAGTGCAAATTGATCTATAATTGTCCCCTATACACATGAAACATGAAGAAAACCTCTTTAAATTTCTTTATGTGGTGCCCAAGTAGGCCTACTAAATATTTCATACCAACCTGTTGAGGTAGTGTTTGAGGATAATAATGACTTAAATTTAACATATTTTGTAATTCTGATGGTGTTTGAGGTAATAAACCACAGGCTAAAATCCCTTCATCTTCTCCCTTCTCATCTACTGAATCTTTTAATTTCTGTACAAAAATACTGGCTGATGGTGTCTGCACTGAAAACATAAAGTTACTCAAAATAAATAACCAATAAATCCTGAGTTTTATTTTTGTACTAGGGAACCCATAAACATCAACAAGAGAAGTCAAGTTTGTTTTGATATCAATCAGTTTTGCAATCTGGAGTGTACCATTGTCGTTATACATAGCCCACTAGCTTGGTAGTTTGAGCACTTGGGCATGGTACGATGGTATCACATATGTGGGATCATCTGAGGTGGCTATATAGCCAAACCCCAAATCCAGTATCAACACTGCACTGATGAAGCCCAGAAGGCCGAAACAGTACTGTTTGCAGTTACTTATAAACTAAATAATTATTGAAGCTACCGGTAGTTAAAATCAGAAAGATAAGATTTGATTATAATTGTAGTTGTACATTGTTCCAATTTTAATCAGTTTGCAGTATTGTTATTAAAATGTACAAGTCATTTTTGTGTCTTAAAAAAAGTACAAGGCACCATTTAACAGAATTCAGCTGCTGTCATAATTATACAACCAAATCCCATGTACACAATATTATTTTATGTTAGAGGGGTTATGTTATGACTTACTCGATGGACAACAAATTGTAACTTTATGTATTAAATGTGGATATTCTGCAGCAAATAAACCTCCTATAGTTCCACCCATAGATAAACCAACAACATGTAGTTTCTTATCCATGTCTAACTTCTTATGCTGAATAAACTACAATTAAAATATATCATGTATCATGAATAACTAAAGAAAGCTATCTTGTCAATCAGGGTAGTATATGACTAATGTTTCCTAATAAATTGAATGTATAAGTTGTTATAATTGTTAAAATATTTTGTTGTTCTTCATGTTTGAATATGAAAAACTAAAAACTCAGATCTTTATCACTTAATACGGCGTTTGCAAAAGACAGAATCCGTCTTTTATTAATGTTGTGACACATAATCCGCGGATTTAAGAAAAGCAATCTTCTACGGGTTACTAAAAGACGGATTCCGCCGAAATCCGTCTTTTAGTAACTCCGTGTAAATTTTATGTATTGAGTTTAGTTTTGTACCTAAAACATTAAAGATAGTGGACCACGGCCATATACGCCTAACGAAAAAGCCTTAAATTTAATCAGGACAAAACTAAACTTTCTCAAACCTTTCGATTTAGGTCCAATAACATCCCTTTTAAGTTTCAACAAAATCGGTTGAAAACTAAGATAGTAATAGCATATTCAAGACTTTGGGGCAAGGGCAATAACTCTGCTACTAACGGTCGAAAATAGCTCAAATTCGAAATTATTTTTTGTTTTCTGAATATGTATATACTTACCGAATTTCATTTGATTCCATCAAAAATTCTAGATTTTAGAGCGTTTACAAGCAATTGATGTTGATAGAAGCACTTACTGTATACAGGTTAAAGGGCAATAACTCCTCAAAACTGATGTAAGAGACCTAAATCTTGAAAAAGCTTTAATTTATATCAGGAGTAAACTAAACTTTCTCAAACCTTTCGATTTAGGTCCAATAACATCCATTTTAAGTTTCATCAAAATCGGTTGAAAACTAAGAGAGTAAGAGCATATTCAAGATTTGGGGCAAGGGCAATAACTCTGCTTCTAACGCTGGAAAATAGCTCAAATTCGAACTTGATCTTCGTTTTATGAATATGTATAGACATTTCAAATTTCATTTGATTCCGTCAAAAACTCTAGTTTTTAGAGCGTTTACGAGCAAATGTTGATGGTCGGACCAACAGATTTGGGGCAAGGGCAATAACTCTGTTTCTAACGATCGAAAATAGCTCAAATTCGAACTTGATCTGCGTTTTATGAATATGTAGACACATATCAAATTTCATTTGATTCCGTCAAAAACTCTAGTTTTTAGAGCGTTTACGAGCAAATGTTGACGGACGGACGGACCGACCGACGGACGGACGGGGGTGCCGACAATATACGTCTTCATAGAGAGATGAAGGCGTATAAAAAGTGTAAATACAATTTTAAATCATTATTGATTAAGTCTTCATGTATATTTTTGTTTTAAAGGTGCATGGACTCGATAATTAATATACATGGCAAAGTTTTCTCCACTGTCCATAGTGGGTGCAATGTACTAAACTTTATATTTTACCCCTAGTTCAGTGATTACTTTAATCCTGAAGTCCTGAAGTCTATACCAGTCAACCTTAATCTTCAGATATAAATAATTCCCAAAACAAGGGTTAAAATACAATATAAACATGCCAAATTTTGTAAACAAATGCCATGTGTTTTGTGAAGCCCCCTGCACCAGTATTTCTTTTACAAGATGGATGGGAATGGATGAATAATAACTCATTAAATCCCAATTGCACCTATGGGAGTATTACAATCTTTCAACTGTCAAGTCTCCTCCCCCGACCTAGCAGCGCCCAAGGTAGTCGGAGAATTTTGGCATGGTATGGCATGTTCACACTTAATACCCCCACATCTTGTGGCCCTAATATTGGAAATACTGGATCAGCCATGCTACACAGGCTGGAAGTCTACACTAAAGCTGAGTTCCATTTGGCCCTTATTTCCACCTCCCCAGGAGTTGACCAGGATGCCTATGAACAACCGGTTTTCCATGAGATGTAGTCACTATATCTCCCGTCCACAGACTCTAACCGCCGGCACTATGAGCCTTTTCCCCAGCACTCAAAACCAAAACCGGGCCCGCCTTTTGACTGTGATATTTTGCACGTTCAGTGTGCCATATATTATAGGGGCAGATCTAAGAGGGGGGGTGGCTCCGCCGGCTCGAGATCCCCCTATTTTTGGCCGACTGATGTCAGAACCCTCTAAAATTTGGCGTCCGTGGAACCGTTGAATTTGAAGCGCGTGTTATTTCAGACCCCCCTCCCCTTTCTCTAAATCCTGGATCCGCCCCTGTATTATTTCCACTGGCCACCAACAGTATCTAGTTCTCGACAACATGTATACTAGAGGACTGCTTTATATTTTTTTTTAAATCCGCGGATTCCACAGATTATAGTAAAGGCGTCACTATATGACGAATTTTGGCGGAACCCATCTTTTAGTAACCTGTAGAAGACTGCTTTTCTTAAATCCGCGGATTCCCCGGATTATGTGTGACGACATTAATAAAAGACGCACTTAAAATTACATTTTTTCTGAATAATTGAAGACAAACAAAAAGTCAGCTTTTCATTATGTTAAAGGGACAGTCTGAATTTTTTTTAGGTCAAAAATTTTGTGCTCAAATTTGTGAAAACTATAAACCAAAATCTCTAACTATGCGTCCTTTAAAGTATCTGAAAGTTTTTACTAAAAAAATCCAGACGTTACTTTTTAAAACGCTAAAAACATGCTAAAATATTTAAATACCTTACGTAAGGTTTTTAACTGTGTTATGCTTTTTGGACGCCGATAGAAAACTACTAAACGGATCTTAGTAAAATAAACGCCTAATTGTAGAGAAATGTCTTGACTATGTATTTGAAAGGTTTCAGTTAGAAATATAGAGCCATTATTAAGCCAAACACAAAAACTAGGTCAAACTGCTTAATCAACAATAAGTACTCCCTGTTTGTAATCAACCCCTTAAAAACGAATTCAGTTTGATCAAGAAGATATATTGGTATAATGAGCATACTTTAGAAATACTCTCAGGTAACACTTGCGATGTTTTTGTTAACGTACTGGAAACTTTTTTGAAAAAGATAGTGGATCACGGCCATATACGCCTAATGAAAAATTTAATCGGGATAAAATTAAACTTTTTCAAACCTTTCGATTTAGGTCCAATAACATCCATTTTAAGTTTCATCAAAATCGGTTGAAAACTAAGAGAGTAATAGCATGTTCAAGATTTGGGGCAAGGGCAATAACTCTGCTTCTAATGATCGAAAATAGCTCAAATTTGAACTTGATCTTCGTTTTATGAATATGTATACACATATCAAATTTCATTTGATTCTGTCAAAAACTCTAGTTTTTAGAGCGTTTACAAGCAAATGTTGACTGACAGACCGACAGATTTGTGGCAAGGGCAATAACTCTGTTTCTAACGATCGAAAATAGCTCAAATTCGAACTAGATCTTCGTTTTATGAATATGTATACACATATCAAATTTCATTTGATTCCGTCAAAAACTCTAGTTTTTAGAGCGTTTAAGAGCAAATGTTGACGGACGGACTGACGGACAGGGGTGCCGACAAAATACGTCCTCATAGAGAGATGAGGGCGTATAAAAACCAGAATGGCCCTTTAAGTCAAACAATCAAGAAATGTAAACAATCAACTGACCTCATAGAGTTTTTTAACCTGACCATAGTAACAGATAGATTCTGTTTCATGAGGATCATCACTACCACCATGTCCAGGTTGATCTACTGCTATAACATGATAATCACCTGGTATTCTCTGTTAAAATATACATTATATCATTATATATTAATTATCATACTAATACTAGGATGTCCTAAAACCTTTGATAAGTTCGTATGATCAATCCTAGCTAGGAACGTGTGGAGAATAGGGGGAAGGCTGGTTTCCAGGGTATTTAATAATAATATATTGTAATAAATGTATAGGTATTTATATATCTCTACAGTGATACTTTCATTCACAAATTGTCTGAGCTTAATACCAAACAGTGCATATTCAAGACACACAATCTGGCTTGAGGTGTACCTAGTCTTGTCATAAATAAATGCAAATGTGGCTGATACATAATGTCTGCTAGCTTGAGTACAGATCTTGTATTATACTCATAAAGGAACAGATGTAACAAGTACAGCCTATACAAATGAGAGTTACAAGTTCAGGGACACTTATCAATGATAGCTACATGAAACCATAAACCATCAGGTTAGCAAGCATCATCAGTGTAAATTGAAATAATAACCAACCAACCTGAGCAACTGGAGCCCACATATAATGATCAGCAGAGAAACCATGAATTAACAGTATAGTTGGTCTGGACACAGACGCCTCACCCTTTTCACCATAACACAATCTTACACCATTAACATCTATATATTTTCTTTCCATACCACTCCACCAAACTCGAAATCTAAAATATCATATATAATAAAACTTTAAGAAAATCCAAAATTCGTCTCTGTAAAGCCTCATAGGAAAAAATTTACTTGTATCTTTCATTAACAACTTTCTCTTCAGCCTAAAAATTAGGCTACCGGATAATTAATTGTATGTCTTGTTGATCAAGTCAAATATAAAATCATTGTGAAGGTATCAGACTGGATAATCCAAACTTAATATTTGAAGCAAATAGTGGTTCATTTAAATTTTGATTCGCCATGCTCAATTTCAAACAAGGATAATTATGGATTGGCATGGATTTGAAGGATAAAATTTCTACGGTACTGTGTCTGTGACAAGGTTACAGTCATCCAACACTGCGGCATCGAGTTAGTGAACATGGCTATAAAAGGTCCATTTACGCCCCAGGAATAAATAACGCCTATCAATCTAATCTTTATTACATACAACCATATACACTGAACGCCAGCTCTAAACTGACGCTTTACATCTCATGCACGTGACATGAGTATCTGATCACGCACGTAATATCTATTTATAGATGTCACCTCAACAATGCCCTTTTGGTGTATTTTCGTACAGAGTCAGGAGTCAGTATTTCTGAACGCTGCTGACTGTTTCCCAATAAGATTGAACTTGACTGGTAGACACTGTGATATAAATATGTGTTTTAGTTAAACCAAAGATTATATTTAAAACAGTAATACTTACTTCATCCAAGTTTCTATTATAAAACAAGGACAGAAGAAATAAATAGCCATGACAACCAGACATACTGCTGTTGATAAAAACATAAACAAAAACTGCACCATATCATTGGTAAACATCTTAATTCTGAAATAGAGAGACTTTATTTATAATTTGTATATAGAGCCTTATAATTTACATTGTAATAATTCAAACAGGTAAAAGTTTTACTTTGGCTTCTTGTGGGTTGGAGACTACAGATAATTTTAAAGACATGATATAAAGGTTTTACGTCCAATTTTTCAGCACCAATTGGGCAATGATGACAATTTTGCCAGGATCTTGACATTGGCCTACTTTTGTTTTTCCTACTGTCAAGGGATTCTTCCTCCTCCAACCTATATATTGCTGACAGCAGAAAACCACAAACTGCAATTCTGAGCTTTAAACCTTATCTGTCTTGGAAATGAACAGTGAATTTCGCTGTGTCTTCATGTGTGAAACTCTTTTCTTTGAATTTGGTTTGTCAAATCTGACTAATAGATCTGTTCACCAATTACTAATTTTAATATCATTTTAAATAGGCTACATATCATATCTTTGCTTCTATTTCATTTGTTTACAAATATTTCTCAAATGACCAGTGTAGTTCGGTCAAATATGGCTGCCATTCATTACCGTGATTTGTTGCAGAGCACTAGCTTTCCTACCACAGAGGCGGTTTGATCAATCTGAATGTATTATCTTAGCACATACCTAGATTGAACCATAGAACTTTAAAGGGATTGTAAAGTGATTTTCTAAACTTTGTATGTGTATAGGAGACACTGATAGCATCAATTTGCACCATTCCAACTTCTGTGGTTCTTGCAATTCTACTAAAACTAACACCGTTTTATGACGTCATTGATCTGCATAAATATCATTAGTAACTTCTGGTAGATTACTATCAGTGATGTCATAAAACGCGTTTGTTTTAGTGGAATTGCAAGAACCACAAACGTAGGAATGGAAATTGGAATGGGACAAATTGATTCTATCTGTGTCAGTGTCCTTGATACACATACAAAGTTTAGAAAATCTCTTTACAATCCCTTCAAGTTAGCGTGCAAACCACCCATAGCTGTAGGGGCCCCGTGACTCAACAGGGTGGCAGACCAACTTATTACCCAAATTTTAAATGATATTTGCCCAATTTGGGAGATTTTAGGCCCAAAAACATAATATTTGGAGGTGCCCCCCCTGCCCCACTGTCTCCTACGGCTATGAAACCACCAACTCATTAACTACTGAGATACCAGTACTACCTATTATCAAACAGAGGACTTGACTGGGCAATTCAAGAATGGTAAGTAAGAATTTACCATAGCATAGCATAGCCTAGCCAGAGATAAGATAATTTGGGCCAAAAATGGCCTGAGGTCAATGAACTGACCCATTTAATTAGTGGGGTATATACAGTATAGGTGTGACTTCATTATGGTATACAGTATAGATATGATTTCATTATGCCTTACTCATTTCTTTCCTTTCATAAACTACATTTTTTCTGAGTTTTCACTTGTTTTTGTACCTTAGTCTAGTTTTGACAGTTCCCTCACCGCACACTTGTCATCTGCGATCGCTTCTAGCTATAGCTATAGTTCTAATAAGTGAAAATATTTAACTCACATAGATTTGTTTCTAGATTCAATGGCTTCTGTTTGAGGCACTCTTCAAAAATTATCAGTAATTAAAAAACTTTTCATTCAATAATTCACACTGAGTATTACTAACTCACGATAATTCATATAAATAAAAATATACTGTATTACTTACTTGAACTTTGTACCCAAATACTACAGCATAATACCGACTTTTACCGTTAGATGGCGTTACCATAGACTTTTACATCCAGTCTCATTAAGAGAAAAACAGCAGACGTTGAAGAACTGGACGTTCGTATTGATAGGTTCTGTAAAGGTTAACTCCGTTACATATTGATGTCATGTTATTAATTACGTAATAATGACTGATTAAGACATGGGGAGAGCTATATTGACCAATGAGATCATTGATCTTTATGTAATAAATGGTAAAGTTTGGTTGGCAGCGTCAACAACCATGACTTATAAAGAAGAAAACTCTTGCCACAATTCTAATCAAGTATAAGTATAATAAGTACAATTAAGTACCGGTATATTAAAATCATTTGACTATGTGACATAATATTCTACAAGAAGTATTAAACTGAATAATCACAAAAATTACCCCATGGTGATGTCTATGTTTTGACAGGTCCTGTCTAATCTGATTATAAAAAGTCAAAGTATAGGGATTTGTTATTTATGAGAAAATGCTTTAAATCTGACTTTTCTGCACTCATTTTGTCAATAATGACAGGCAAATGCTATGTAATGTGCAGTGAGGGAAGTTTTACAGTATTGCCAATTAGACTTCCCTCAGTGGCATAGCTAGAGGGGGGGTCTGGGGAGTGTGTCAAATAGCTAAAACCCCAGAGCTTCTGAAGACTTCGCCCCCTGGACCCCCCCCCCCCCCCCCCCCCCATCTGACTTAGGCAGACCCCTGGGCCCCACCCATTATTCGCTTCGCTTGCAGTATCAATATTTTCTGCCGGTTCATGTTAACCATTGCACCCCCAATTTCGAACCTGGCTACGCCACGACTACCCTGAAGCACACAGGACCTCGGTCTATTATCCCATTCTAGTGATTGCATGCCTTTTCCATGTCAGCTTCTCAGACTTGCATCACTGACAGGGGGGAAAACTGGGTTGAAAACTCTGAATTCTTTGATTCTTCAGGTTTGCAAGCTCACTGAGCCACTACAGTTCCCAAGAAATTCTGATTATATTTTCAGACCCTTTGCATCTAGATGTAGTTATGATGAATAACACCTTTTTTGCAGCAAAAATGACAATTGGCCATGCTATATCAAAGTGATTCTTGTATTGATCAAATAACATTGTTATTGACTTATAAACATGTGTAAGGAAGGGTGGATGATTTCTTGCCTCTGCAGTGTGGGATTAGTGAATTATTCACAAAAAAATCATACCATAATTTAAGAGGATTTTTTTTAATACCGGGTATAACAAAGCTCTGATGGATTCAATAAGTACATTGTGTATAAAATCAAAATAATCTACAAAAAAAAATACCCCTAAATTAACAATCATTTCAATTTCAGCTTGATTTACAAATTTGACAATTTTGTTCAGTTTTTATGCATTATTTCATCATATAATTCTTTAAAAATATTCATTGAAATATTATCTATTTGAGATATTGAATATGACTATATAAAATCACCCAATGTAAATATACTGATCCCTAACAAACAAATATAAAGTCCGAACTGTATAAAATACTGCATACATATCTAGATAACAATTTTTGGTCAAGTTTCTACTGTTAGACAGTCACAATGTATTCACTAAATACCAATAGGCCTACTAAACATTTCACAAATTGCATAGTCAAGCTTCTAAAAATGAAAATGCACAATCTCTCTCTTCAACAAGCTCAGCTTGAGTAACATCCATCTTTTCTCTAGCGAAATCACTGATGGTTAATCCTGGTACAACTTTAACTACTCTATCGGTGGCAATCTGTACAGGAAAACTGTACATCAAACCTTCACTTATTCCATAATCTCCTTTAGAAATGATACCCATTGAAACCCATCTTTCACCAGTACCAAACCACCAATCTCTGACATGGTCACAGATAGCCTTAGCAGCTGACATGGCACTGGATAACTTTCTAGCTTTAATGACTGCTCCACCTCGGGTCTGTACTGTTTTAATAAAATCATTTTTCACCCAATTATCATCTTTAATAGCCTCTTGAGCAGGCATCAGTTTACCATTCACATGGACAACTGCATGAGCTAGGTCAGGAAACTGTGTTGAGGAGTGATTACCCCAAATTATTGTTCTCTGTACATTTTCATTCGAAATTCCCAGTTTATTTGCGACCTGGGCCTGTGCTCTGTTTTGGTCAAGTCTAGTTAAACATGAGAAGTTTTCCTTCGGTATTGATGGAGCAAATCTAGAGATAACCAAAGCATTGGTATTAGCAGGATTTCCAACCACCACAACCTTAACCGTTTTCTTGGCATGTGCATCCAATGCAGCACCTTGAGACTTAAAGATCTTGACATTTGCTTTCAAAAGATCTTTTCTTTCCATTCCCTCTCGTCTGGGCTGTGCTCCAACTAACAAAGCGACATCAATATCCTTAAAGGCTATTGCTTCTTCGGAGGTTGGGATGACGTCTGCCAATAAAGGAAGAGCACAATCTTGCAATTCCATCACAACTCCATCCAATACTGCCATCATGGGTGCAATATCAAGCAAAACAAGAGAAATCGGCTGCTTCTCGCCAAAGACATCTCCTTTAGCTATAGAATATAACAATGAATAGGCAATCTGACCGGCAGCACCAGTAACCAATACTTTCACAGGCTCAGACATTGTAAATTTCTCAAAAATTTAAGAAAACTAAAATTTGTCCTTTGCTTACTAACTTCAAGGCCACGAACAGAACATGCAAATATGACGTGTGAAAGGTCAAGGTCGGTGTAGCTTTTCTTATTTCAGACAACAATTTATTTTGTGCATTGAGATAATCCGAAAATGTCTCTTAATAATTTTTTTTATATATTTCCATAAAAATCAGTGGCTGGTTAATTTTATAAATCATATGTAAAGAAATACGCATGAATCGAATATTCAAGAGAAACTAAAAAGACCATGTAAAATCCACCATGACTATCTATACTCTCTGCTAAAACTAGCCTACTAAAATATTGCCGAACGGACACGGTCTAATTTTACATGGGCCTACAGACTACAGTAATGTAAAATAACCCCCCTTTGACCACATTAAATAAAGTCACGTTGTCTAGACTGTTATTTTGTTTATGCAGAGAGCTGATTTATATATCTCTTCTTATTATTTATCATTGTGTCGTAAAAGTTTATGCCAAATTTATTTTTTTCTCAACACCGCTCAGCTACCAAGAGCAGATAAAGCAGGCACACGATATACAATTGAATAGGGGCCTACAATTTATCATTTCGAAAACCGATAAGCAGACGATTAGGCTACTGTGACCAAAATACCTTGTGTCCGTATTACTGTGACTAAAATAATAAAAATCCGTACAAGCAAAACAATTCCGTTAATCAAAAATCTCGTCCAGAGCATGACAAAATACCTTGTACCTGTATTACCGTGACTAAAATAACTTGTACTCGTATTAATGTGACCAAAATACACAGTTACTGTGACCAAAATACATTGCACCCGTATTAATGTGACCAAAATACATTGTACCCGTATTAATGTGACCAAAATACATTGCACCCGTATTAATGTGACCAAAATACATTGTACCCGTATTAATATGACCAAAATACATTGCACCCATATTAATGTGACCAAAATACATTGTACCCGTATTAATGTGACCAAAATACATTGCACCCGTATTAATGTGACCAAAAAACATTGTACCCGTATTAATATGACCAAAATACATTGTACCCGTATTAATGTGACCAAAATACATTGTACCCGTATTAATGTGACCAAAATACATTGTACCCGTATTAATGTGACCAAAATACATTGTACCCGTATTAATGTGACCAACATACCTTGTACCCGTATTAATATGACCAAAATACATTGTACCCGTATTAATGTGACCAACATACATTGTACCCGTATTAATGTGACCAAAATACATTGTACCCGTATTAATGTGACCAACATACATTGTACCCGTATTAATGTGACCAAAAAACATTGTACCCGTATTAATATGACCAAAATACATTGCACCCGTATTAATGTGACCAACATACCTTGTACCCGTATTAATGTGACCAAAATACATTGTACCCGTATTAATGTGACCAAAATACATTGCACCCGTATTAATGTGACCAAAATACATTGTACCCGTATTAATGTGACCAAAAAACATTGTACCCGTATTAATATGACCAAAATACATTGCACCCGTATTAATGTGACCAAAATACATTGTACCCGTATTAATGTGACCAAAAAACATTGTACCCGTATTAATATGACCAAAATACATTGCACCCGTATTAATGTGACCAACATACCTTGTACCCGTATTAATGTGACCAAAATACATTGTACCCGTATTAATGTGACCAAAATACATTGCACCCGTATTAATGTGACCAAAATACATTGTACCCGTATTAATGTGACCAAAAAACATTGTACCCGTATTAATATGACCAAAATACATTGCACCCGTATTAATGTGACCAACATACCTTGTACCCGTATTAATGTGACCAAAATACATTGTACCCGTATTAATGTGACCAAAATACATTGTACCCGTATTAATGTGACCAAAATACATTGCACCCGTATTAATTAATATAAGTTTAGTTGTCTCCCATAACGACCTTGAACCTTCTTTGAAAAGTTTTCTCGTCGACAAATTTGTTTACAAACGTGATATTGATATACAGCTTTAATTTATAGAATCAGTGGAACAAATAAGTGCAGTAAAGGTAAGATTTCTTTTGGTAGGCCTACTACATATTACAAGACATTTTATTGTTGTGAGATAAATGATTTGATGCCATTTTCATATGATTTTGCAGGAATGAATCATTCACTTTGTTAAAGATGTGACAAAAGAAGTTTGCATCTCTGAATTGCTATGTCAGACAAAGATATAATATTTTAGAAAAGCAAGCTGTCTATTTTGTTGTTAAACTTGTTTAATGGAGATTATCCTTGGGTATGTTTTGATCTATTATCTTATATTTTAGCATCATAAAGCTGTAGTTGGAGAATGTAACCAGATTAATCTGCAGAGAATGTTAGAAAATTAATCTGGTGGATTTTGATATACAGCTTTTATTAATACACAGTGCGAAGAAGGTAAGATAAATTGATTTCATTTGGTACATACATGTATTACAAGACACTAAGATGTAGTATTTTAGGAAAGCAAGCTGTCTATTTTGTTGTTAGACCAATTCCACCCACTAAGACATGGTTCAAGTTAAATGTCACTGAAATGTAAGTTCTTCTTTATCCTACCTCATTGAATACATCTTTAACTGTATTTCTGCATTCTAAGAGAATTATATATGGTCAGAGTAGTAAAGAACACAGGAGTTTTCTCCCATCATATTTCAACTTGTTTGAAAACTTATAGTTTAATGGTATCTCTATGTCTTTGATGCCATACAACAGAATAGCAGGCCAGACTTAATCTATTGTCTTTTACTTTCATGCCCAAAAGACAATTTTCAGTATGTAGGTCTATGGTTAAGGATGAATGGTTACAAATACGATTGGGTTTTTTTGTCTACAAGAGGTCTAAAATATATTTTATTTCTATTTCAGTATGAAGAAAAGATCCAGCTAAATGATATATCTAGAAAACAAGTCAGCTTCAGAATCAGATCTGTTTGTATGGCAGTAATGTAACAATAAGATCACAGACCGTGTAATATGTCATAGAATGTTAAGAAATTTACAGAGACTGTATTAATTTGTATAATGTATTGTAATTTCTGTTGTAATAAAGTTTTCAATGCATCATTTACTGTTCAATTTCCTAAATGTCACTTGCTTCAAGAAACCCCCCCCCCCCCCCCCCCCCCAGGAAATTATCGACTGAGCATAAATACATATTGCAAATTATCATAAGGAGTAGATTTTGGTCTTGAATAACAGTGTCGGGGACCGAAATATTTTTAAATTGGATGGGTCGTCATTGCATGGACATACTGCACTGAATATATGCAAATAGCCTCAATTGAAAATGCTCATTTGCATATTGCCTAATGTACATGTATAAGCATTTTAAGACTAGAATAACATAACGAGGGAAGGGAATCCATTGCATGAAATATATGCCTATTCAAATCAATATGCAAAATAAGCCAACTGAATAGGCAAATAGCCTATATAAGTTTTGCGACTGAGTTAGGTAGATCAAATCTCATTTTCTTTGCAAATTGTCGTATTGTCTTCAAATTTGTCAGGCAAGCGCGAAATGATAACGCCGTCTGATGCGTACAAGCACGATGCCACAAATGCAAGGGTCAAAGGGCATTGTTTAAAATACAACTGTGTCGAGTCTTTCCCACTTAATATGCAAAGACCCTAATTGAATATTCAAATAGCCAAGTTTCTAAACAAGGGGATTAGGTACGGATTATAGACTTAACCGGTTGGATTCAGTGGATTAATATGGCCCCTCGCAGAATGTTTTGATTGTAATTAACATATCTTTTTGCTCTTAATGAGCCTATTTCTTACACGAAACCTGATGTTTTTTACTGGATTTTCTTCCACATATTTACGCTAACGAGATTGTGACGGTTCCAAAAAATCCAAACATCATATATCTGAATTTTGCAGTTTTTCTTTTTTGACCCAAATAGCAGGGCCGGCGGAGCCGGGGGGTTTGGGGGGTGTTTGCACCCCCTAAAATTTACTCGGAAAGTGCCCTTTTTGAATTTGAAAAAATATATTTGTGAAGAATAAAATGAAAAAAAAAAACTGTCTATGAGCTAAAACCGCCACAGTTTCCCTAGTGATGACGTCGCGCAAAAAACGCGTTACCCACCATGCCACTCCTCGCACAGTCCCGCTTTGTCTACATTACATTTGAAATCTACTGGACACGAATCTGTTTGGTTGTAACATCCAACATGAAGCGAAAGTAGAGACATGAATTCGGAATCTTTGGATTTTAGCACTACTAGACTCGAAAAAGCGATACATTTCAACATAACAGATAAGAATATCTGAATCAAATATAAATATAAAAAGTCCTGATTTGGAATGATGTAACAACAAAATGTTTTTGTGAGAGTTGCAATTTTGAATCTTTCGTAAAAAAAAGGCCGTTTGAAATTTGTTAATCGAAATAATTATGTCTAACTGGCAAAGAAATATTATCAGAGGCTTGAATAGGGCAGTGCCTCGTCTAAGGAATTGTTACTGGGCGGCAGTTAATTGAACAGGCGAAGTTGAAAACTAGATCGCCGAAAATGCAATCAGTGAAACAGACATCATACCGTTGTTGAAAACAACATATTATTTTTATTTCTGTTATGTTATGTTAGTTATATTTTACATTAAAGAATTTCGATTGCTAGCGATATTTTAACAATATAGGGCTGCCGACCGAGACTGACTTTTGTGTTCACTGGGCGGCAGAATACCGCCACTGCGCGGCATCGCTGCCGCCTAGTCACAGTGTTAGTCGAGGCACTGGAATAGGGTCAGCATGTTTCGGACTAGGGGCGTATCTACAATGGCTAGTCACCCCCTTACCTGTGTAGACGTGTTTATGTTATTACCAATTTATACATCATTTGATTAAAATGTTAAAAAATCTTCGGAGATTTAGAGATGTATATTTGAACCTTAAAGGGATAGTAAGCTTTGTAAATTTGTGATAGACTAGAATAAAATAAACATGTTCCAAAAGTTTTTATTGATGTTCGTACTTTACTTCGTCTAATATCACAATTTAAAGTCAATAAATTACAAATCATGGAGGCCGCCATATTTGCTTGACGCGTCACGTGACATGACGTCAGGTCGTAGATAGAACGTCACGTCGTAATAAAATGTCAACACGATGATTGGCAATGAGGGCATGAAAAATACAGCCGTATGGTGAAGGTAAACTCACTTTGATTTATGGCAGGCTGCACAGAAAGCTAGTTATTACTTTGATGAATTCAATCCTATGAAGCATGTATGAAATCGGGAATTTGTTTGTTTTGAATTCATCTTCAAATCATGTCGAAAGACTAGTCAGAAAACCTGCCGTTGAGTGGTAGTCGAAAGGCTTACTTCGTCTTTTGTTTACACCTGTACCGTCAGTTCTAGATTTCCAGCTTTATTTGTATCTTGATTGTCCAGATCCTTTCTGATATAATTCCTTTAGTAGTCTTGATTTTCAAGTCAGTTTGTTCTTGAATGAAACAAAAAAAACAAGACGGTACAAGTTATTTTACACGCGGCATGGCTGGGTCATTTAATTTTCATTCAGTCTAATTAAAATCAGACCCTAATTTCGTTCGTTCGTTTTTTTTTAAATCCGGTAACGAACGAACGAAATTAGGGTCTGATTTTAATTAGACTGATTTTCATTCGTCTTATTTCTTTGTAAATGTTGCAGGAAAAACTTGATTTATTCTTGCATGGACATTTGCAGGCATAATCCTGATGAAACGCACGTTTTTTTTTAAAATGAGAGTCTACATGAACTTATTTTATAGTCTCGGAAAGCCATACGCAGGTTGATCAGCTCGTTTTTCACGCTACACAACAAACACACTTTCGACACTCAGAAACTCAGCGACAATAAAGTTTAAAATCCACAGTAAAATTAAGTCGGATTCATGAGGCGATCATCTTTTTTATGTGCCATTGTCTTTGGACGGTCTTTCACTGCAAACCCTAGCGTTTGTGGCTCAAAACGATCGGCTGGCTGAATGTCGGCCATGCTTTGTTTACCTTTCTATCTACGACGTGACGTCATCATCTCGCATAATCACGAACCATAACGTCATCAATGGCGGCTTCCATGAAAAGTGAATGTTAGCCGAAAATCGCTAAAAACTTTATTCTGTTTAAGAATTTGTGAAATTTTATCGCCCTAGGGTAATATTTAATTGTCTATTTATTGGAAAATTCGGATATCCTTATAAAGCTTACTATCCCTTTAAAGGGGACCAGTCTTCATTTTTATTGGTTGATTTGGGTCTTGAATATACAGTACTTAAGTATCCTTCAGAAGCACTAGAAATGTACAAAAATTGCATATTTCCTTCAAATATATCTTAAATTAGACATTTCTCCTTCTATTTCTATAGATGACTTTTCTATATATTGCATAGTATCGCTAATGTGTAGTAAGGCATTATAACTTTCAAATGCTAATAATTATTGATGCACATGGATTTGAAGACTCAAATTCCAATGGCGAGTTAAGATAACCAGTACTAAATTGCTGAGCTAAAAAAGGTCCCCGTTTCTGAGACTTGGAAAAATCGACCCACGAAATGAAGCCTGTGCCCCTTTAAACTATGTGAACCTAAAAAACATTTGCCGCTCGCGCCTTTGCCGCTCGCGGGCTTAGAACACATCTTTCATTATCCACCCCTTTTATGAAATTCCTAAATCCGCCACTGCTACATGTACACTGACTCTTTTACTCAGGCATTATTGAACCTGAATTCACGGGAAATTACATCTAAATGTTGAAATTACACATCGCTGCCATGTTTGATTATGTGCCCTTTTGATGTCTGTACCCCCTAAAAATATATTGGCGCGCCGGCCCTGAATAGAGTGTTTTGATAGTCGTTTTTTGCCTGTTAATTGAGTTCATTTCTTTCAAATAAATCTGAATTTGACACTTAATGAAGCTTTAAAAAATTATTATCAGTGCTTAATGAAGCCTTAAAGGGAGTATGGGTTTAAAAAGCCAACCGCCTACCGCTGCCTACCAGCCAACCGGAAATAAAAAAAAATGCGCCAAAATGAGTATTGTTAAATTTAGGGATCGTTGATTGTTATACTACAAAACGAAACTATTCAATTTGGCGGATTTTTTGTTGACGCTAATATTGCAGAATCAAAATTATTTTAAAAATGAAACGAAACAAATAAATATTTCTTACTGAGATGTTTTTCTTCATATTTGCTGATTCAATTCAGGCTCAAAATAGCAAAGGTCTATTTTAAATATAAAATGAGCACACAATAAAACGTACAAGATTCCCTATTTATTTTTTAATGATCACAACAACGTACAAGGTCGTTTATTTCAGAGTTTTTTTCCACCTGTTAAAATATTTTCAAAATTAATCCTTAATGTTGATTAAAATAATTCTGGAAATGCTCCTCCTGTTTATCCGAGAGAATCGTCAGTATTTGAAGTAGACAAACATCTTTATCAAGACTGGAAGCGCATTTTTTTATTTCCGGTTGGCCGGTAGGCAGCGGCAAAGCCCTATATATGTAAAGTTGCGACAACTCATTTACAGGCGCCATTTTGGGTCCCAACGTCATAGCAAAGTATGACGTTATATAGCGCTCACTTCATTGTAAATGCTGCTTTTGAAGCACGGTCGTCGAATATCCATTACATTATAATAGTGAGTGCAAGAAATAAAAAAGGAAACAACGCTATTTTTCAAAATTTTCAAACCCTACTCTGGGGAACAAGAGTCAAAGTCTCATCGTGGCGGCCCCGCGGTCAATGAAAATTCGTATTTTGGACACCGTTCTGGATTTTTTTCCTGCACACGCCCCTGAAAAGCTACCGCCAATATGACTGATAGGCAAATGAAGAGGTGGTTCACTATTCGTGCCTCTTATCAGAAGCAACCATGCGTCTCTAAGCTAATCAATTATTGTATCTATTATCCACAGATCAATTATGGAAATTTGAGCCTTCAAATCCATGTGTATCCATACTCCCATCCCCCTTTACAATTTTTTGTCCTTATAATTATTTTTACATCAAAATATTTTTGTCATTTTTATCAGATAATTTCCTGAATCTGAAAATCGAGTGTCCGAAGGAGTTTTGGTGGCGCCTACCCCCCCCCCCCCCCCTCCACTTTCAGAAAAGCTTCTCAGTCCCTGCAACTACATAGTTATGCTAAGGGCAGACAAGCGCATTTTTTCGTCCAAACGCGGCTATTAATATTGCCAGCGAATTTTTACGCCCGATTATGAGGGGGCACACGCTGCGAATTTTATCGGTACAAAATGACGGAAAACGAAGATGTAGGCTAAATATTACGTCAAGATATAAACATTACGCCTATAAGCTGAAAGATATCGATCGGCCAATAATAATAAAAATCCGTACAATCAAAAATCTTGTCCAGTTCTCCGTAACGACAATATAATTGCCGGATCAATTGTGAAATGTACGTGCCATAAGCAGGCTATTGTGGTATGTTACTGCACAAGAATGGAAAATTGACAATAGGAAAATCAAAGTTGTCACATTTGTCATACAATCTGACACAAAGATCATGGTTGTTTGCAATTTCGAGAAGCAAATCCAAATAGGACGCTTTAGTCTTATTAGAATCTTAGTGTCTTTAAATACACCGGGAAAAGGCACACGAGCGAATTTGAGGGCGAATTTAATCGCAGGTGAAAATAATCGGCCCAAAATATCTAACATATAATATTTTTTACGCCGGCGATTTGTAGGCTACGGCCGTAAACACGAGCGTATTTTTTCGGGTGATTATAAAATTCTCTGCGATCGGGCGAAAAAATACGCTCGTCTGCCCCTAGGATTATATTTTTGATTTAGGCGATTCGTACGGCCGTAAAAATTCGCTGTTAATTATACCGGGCACACGCGCGTATTTTTTAGGGCGATTATAAAATTTGCCGCGATCGTGAGAAAACATACGCTCGTGTGCCCGGTATAATTAACAGCGAATTTTTACGGCCGACGGCCTACATTTATTCTTGGATCAAGCAAATAGTTCTTGAAAAATCTTTTAGTTCGAACGCCGAGTTAAGATTTAGGCCTACTCATAATCGCATGTATTTAAAACGCAAAGCATTTATAAGCTGTTACTGCGTGCATTGGTCTAAGGTTGGCTGCAAAGTTAAACATAAAGCGCATAAGTCCAATTTTGTAGCCATCCTTATATGAAACCATACACGTCAGAGAATGTGGAACTATGCCGTAGTCTACAAAGATAAGATAAATATTCAGAAATTGAAAGACAAATCTTAAGTTTGCGGTATATTAATTTTTATTACACAGCAGACCATAGTGAAACTTGGGACCCAAAATGGCGCCTGTAGACATTTTACGTCATATTTTCATGACGTCATTAGAATTCCTTGCCTCACAGTTGTCGCAACTTTACATATAGGGCTTTGGGCAGCGGTAGGCGGTTGGCTTTTTAAAGACACCCCTTAAAGGGTTATGTTCACTAACTGTTCGACCAAGAATTTTTTTTTTGTCAGAACCTGGAATTATTTAGCTTATCTAATCCATAATGATGTTCACAACTCTCCCTCAAAATTTAAGCCTTCAAATCCCTGCGTATCCATAATTATTAGCGTTTGTAAGTCAAAAATACGACTCATCGTTTAGGAAGACTACTAAGCCTTATATATAGAAAACACAAAAACGGAACATGAAAGATAAATGTTCGGGTAGGGGTGGACTTGAAGGGATTGCATTTACGATTTCTGTGCAGTTCTAGTACTTCTGGCGGCTATTTACACGTATCCTGATCTATACGTATCCTGTACTCAGCATCCCGAAATAACATCAACTATTGAATTGTGCGTGGATGAAATAAGATCATGGATGAAGAAAAACCAACTTGTTCTGAATGACGGAAAAACTGATGTGGTTTGTTTCTCGTCCCGATTTGGTGAAACCGCTAATTCTCTGCAATCAATTAGAGTTGGTCACACTGATGTTACCTGTTGTGTATTGAACTAAAGAACACATCCATTCAATAAGACGTTTATTAACAGACTGACATACAATTCAAGGGACACCTGTGAGAGAACTCAGGGTACTACAATGTTACACAATATTGCTGGCATATGATATTAGACTGGTTGATATACCATAGTTAGATATTCTATAGTAATAATGTATAGACATAACATCCCTCCACACTAAACTAAAAGTTATAACTTGTGCCTGCAGACAAAACCCGAAACCTTTACCTTCTTCAAACAGCACGATATGATCAACTTTTAACTAATAACATAACAAAACATTACAAAAATGCTGACAATGGAGTATATTCTGACATCAACACTGAAGCTAAAGCAATAGCTGAAAACCTTGATATAGCTGAAAGAGTAGAAATAATTGCCAAAAAAGATGCCTTCATCACATTAAAAGACCATAAAGATAATTTTGAAAATAATTTACCATGCAGACTTATCAACCCGACCAAAAGCGAAATGGGCATCGTGAGTAAGAAACTCCTGGATAACATAATTCATGATGTCCGTTCAAAAACCAATGTCAACTTATGGAAAAATTCCTTGTCTGTCATTGATTGGTTTGGCAGCCTTGATAATAAAAACAAGTACACTTTCCTTTGTTTTGACGTTGTTGAATTTTATCCATCAATATCAGAAAAGTTACTACAAGAAGCTTTAAATTTTGCAGGACAGTTTTCTACAATTAAACAAACTGATTTAGACACCATCTTCCATACACGTAAATCGTTGCTCTTTAGCAAAGGTAAGCCATGGATTAAACGTGAAGGAAAAGGTTTGTTTGATGTCACCATGGGTAGTTATGATGGTGCTGAAGTTTGTGAAATAGTTGGACTCTTCTTACTGAATTTACTTGCTAAGAAATTTGAAAAGTCCAGCATAGGCTTGTACAGAGATGATGGTCTGGCAGCCTTCAAAAACATCTCTGGAGCTAAAGCAGAAAAGCTCAAAAAAGAAATCACAAAAACTTTTCTTGAAAGAGGTTTGAGAATTACCATTGAAGCGAATCTCAAAATTGTTAACTTTTTGGACATAACTTTAAATTTGAATACCGGCAAATATTATCCTTACAGCAAACCAAATGACAGACCCGTTTATATTCACAAACAGTCAAACCATCCACCAAATATCATAAAAAATCTTCCAGCATCTATCAGTAGACGAATATCGGATATATCATATGATGAAGAAATTTTTAAACAATCTGCTCCCCGCTATGAGGATGCTCTAAAATCAAGTGGATACTCTGACAATTTATCATATACCAACAGACCTAAACCACAGCCTACCAAACGAAATAGAAAACGCAATATAACCTGGTTCAACCCCCCATTCAGTAAAAATGTTTCTACAAATATTGGTCGCAAATTCTTAAATCTTCTATCAAGGCATTTTCCTAAAACTTCAAAACTTCATAAAATTTTCAATAAAAACACAGTAAAAGTCAGTTATAGTTGCATGCCGAACCTAAAAACAATAATAAAATCTCATAACAATAATTTATTTGAAACTGACAGCAAACATATATCTAAACCATGTAACTGCAGGAACAAAGAGTTATGTCCTCTAAACGGTGAATGCCAAACAAAAAATGTAATCTACAAGGCCGATGTCACAAACACTGACACAAATGAACATAAAACTTATTTGGGACTGACCGAAAACACATTTAAACAGAGATTTTACAACCATATGCAGTCGTTTAAAAACCATAAATATGAACATAGCACTGAACTCTCAAAATACATTTGGCAACTTAAACAGAAAAATAATAATTACAAAATATCCTGGTCGATAGATAGCAGAGCCAATGCCTACACAAATAAAACCAAACGATGTAACTTGTGTCTTACTGAAAAGCTTTCCATTATAAATGCTCCTAAGCACACGTCTTTGAACAAACGTTCCGAACTTGTCTCGAAGTGTAGACACGAGAATAAATTCTACTTGTCTAACTTCAGTAGGGACGCAGGGTGAAATAAACCAGTTGTCTGAAGATCGCACAGCGTGAAACTCTGAGTAACAACATGTTTCAAGTTCTATTTTAATATTTTTAATATTTCAATATCGCTCTACATTTAATGTATTGAGCACTATTTTAACAGTAAAAATATTTTGTTATTATTGTAAAAGTTATAACATACTAATATTATACTTCAAAGAAAATGTCATGATTAACTAAATATTACATTGTATAACTAATACAGTCAATGACACTTAAAAATAACAAGTTCTAGAAAACTTTTAACTCTTTTAAACCAAACAATTTCAATTAAAACCTTTTTACATATTAACTATTAATCTATCAGGTGGTTTACGAATTCTTTCAGATCTTCGAATAATATTCTGATTTTTAACAGGTGATTTAACAATACTAGGTTTTGAACAACTTGATACATTAGAATCAGGAATGTTTTGATTTCCAATAGGAACAACATTTTTACTCTGATTAGATGGTTTTACAACTTTAGTTTGATCTAAATCAACATCTGCATTTGGAATAGGGTCAGTTTCATCGGGTAAATTATCTTCAAATGTTTCCATAAGATGATCAATATGAACTTGACGTTCACGATATCCGATTTTAACTAAATATCTGACAGCACTTAAACATTTTACAATTCTACCATAATACCATTTAGGATAATTACTTCTTACATTTAAAATTCTTACTTTCTCACCTTCAACAAATTGTCTAACCTTACGATTAACATTTCTTTTAGCAATTTCATCATTTTGCTTAGACTCTAATCTTTGTTGAATATTTGGCCTTAATAAACTAAATCTTGTTCTAACTTCACAATTAAGTAATAATTCACTAGGTTTACGATTTGTAACCGTATGAGGTGTATTACGATAAGTAAATAAAAACGATGCAAGACATTTCTGAACAGACAAATTAGAATTTGAATCTTCAAAATGCTTTTTTAATGACAGTTTAACAGTTTGAACACTACGTTCTGCTGAACCATTTGAACTAGGATGGTAGGGTGGGGAAAACGTACATTTAATACCATTATTTGACATAAATTTCTTATACTCATAACTTGAAAATTGGGGACCATTATCACTAACAATTTCAATAGGTAATCCGAAACGTGCAAACGAATTTCCTAAAACTTCTAATGTTTTGTTAGCAGAAGTAACGTTCATTTCTTCAATTTCTAACCATTTTGAATAAGTATCAATTAATAACAAATAATTCCGACCATTAAGCTCGAAAAAATCAATATGAACTCTCTCCCAAGGTTTAGAAGGTACTTTCCATGAAAATATAGGTGCAGGATTTGCTACCTTTTTAACATTAATACAAGCAGTACATCTTGATACTAAACTTTCTATATCAATATCCATATTAGGATACCAAAAATATGATCTTGCTACAGATTTCATTCTAACAATACCTAAATGTTCTCTATGCAACTCAGTTAACAATTTTTCACGATACTTTGGAGGAATTATGACACGTAACCCCCATAATAGACATCCGTTATCTATACTTAACTCATTTTTACGTCGAAAATAAGGATCTAACGAAACATCATCACTATGCTCTGGCCATCCGTGCATAACATAGCGCCAAATTTTACATAAAATAGGATCCTTCTTAGTTTCATTACTTATATCTAAAGCAGTAACAGGTAAATCATTAGTATAAGTAAAATAATTAATTTCTAATTCACAAATATTACTATCAACATTTTCTAATGGTAATCTTGATAACATGTCTGCGTTACCATGATCAGAAGACTTTCTGTATTCAATAGTATATTGATAAGCAGCTAAAATAAGACTCCATCGTTGCATTCTAACAGCAGCTAAAGTAGGAATACCAACTTTCGGACTAAACAAAGTAGTTAAAGGTTTATGGTCAGTTATTAACACAAAGGGACGACCATATAAATACTTATGAAATTTTCTAACACCGAAAATAATACCTAAAGCTTCACGATCTATTTGACTATAATTTTGCTCTGCCTTACTCAATGTACGTGATGCATAAGCAATAGGACGTTCTTGACCATCGTCCATCACATGAGAAATAACTGCACCAATCCCTACTGGAGATGCGTCACATGCTAAAATTAATCTTTTATCAATACTATAATGAACTAATAATTTGTCACTAGTAAGAAACTTTTTAACAGAATCAACAGCACTAGTACATTTTGTGGTCCAATTCCATTCAACATCTTTACCTAACAAATGATACAATGGAGATAATACAGTTGACAAATTAGGCAAGAAATGGGAATAATACTGAACTATACCAAGAAATGATCTTAACTCTGAAACATTAGTAGGCAATTTAGCATTACTGATTGCTTGAACTTTACTAGGTGTTGGATGCAAACCATTTTTGTCAATAACATGTCCTAAATATTCTAACTTAGAAACACCAAATTCACATTTCTCACGACTTAAAGTAATACCATGACGTTCAAGTCTACTGAGTACTTCAGTTAACAGTTCATTGTGCTGAGAGTCACTAGTTGCACTAATTAAAATGTCATCTATTTTACAACAAACTCTATCTAATCCACAAAGAATTTTGTCCATAACCTTCTGAAATATAGCAGGAGCAGTACTGACACCGAACGGTAACTTCTGATATTGGAACAATCCAAGATGAGTGTTAATCGTCAACAGTTCCTTTGATGCTTGATCCAAGGGTAATTGTAGATAAGCACTTGACAAGTCTAACTTACTAAATATAACACCGCCAGTTAACTTTGTATACAAATCTTCAGTTGTAGGAAACGGGTAAGGTTCGTCTTCAATAAAACGATTTACTGAAACTTTATAGTCTCCACATAGTCTCACAACACCAGGAGTTTTCTTTGGTACAACTACAATCGGAGATGCCCACTCACTTTTCTCCACTTTTACTAATACACCAGTTGACACAAGATTATTAAGCTGTTTCTCTACAGAATCCTTAACAGCATACGCTACCGGACGCGGACGACAAAACACAGGGGCACTATTTTCACTTATTTTCACATTAGCCACAAAAGGAGTTATACAACGATTGCTAGAAGGCTTAAATACTGACTTATATTCATCTAAAATATTACTTACAGAATTTCCATTTACAGAAAATAAATTTTGCCAATTAAGTTTGATTGATTTGAGCCACTCTCTGCCTAACAATGGTTGTTTACTTCCTTGCACTATAATAATACGCATATCACTATACTTTTTACCACTATACACTACATCAACAAATATTTCACCTACAACAGGTATAATTGAACCGGAATAACCACGCAATATAGCATTAGACTTTTCCATATAGGTACATCAGAAAACATTTCAAAATATAAATCTTCGGAAATTAATGTTACAGACGCAGCCGTATCCACTGTAAAATTGACCGTTTCACCCAGAATACTCATTTCCACTTTAATTTCAGGATGAACAACATCTAAATTTATAGTATTACCATTATTACCATGTTTTACACCAAACAATGTTCCAGCTTCATTATCAAAATTGTCTGATTCAATATCATCTTCCACACAGTGTGCTGAACCATAAACTTTCTTCGATTTACTCTTAAATCTACCTTGATATGAACTTGAGCTAGATTTATTCTGTTTTGGTTGACGACAACCAGCAACAATATGACCAATTTTGCCACAATTGTTACATTTTCTGCTAATATAAGGACAATCACTGGATTTATGATTTCCTGTACAGCGACCACACACCATTTTATTCTTTGAATTTACAAAATTCGGTTTCACATTAACAGCACTACTAACACGATTTACAGTACCTTTATTGAAAGATGTTTTATCATGCATTCTACCGGAATCATTATAAGCAGCTTCCATATTTAATGCAATAGTTTGAGCTTTCTCCCAAGTCAGTTTATCCAAACCAATTTCAAACAGTTTCTGCTGTATAGATTGTGACTTTAACCCAGATGTAAAAGTGTCTCGTAAATTAGGTAACAGCTCTTCAGGTGTAAATTCACAGTCTCTGCTCACCTTCTTCAAATCAACAATATAATCTGACACAGACTCACCATCTTTCTGTTTTCTACCACGTAACAAAACTCTTTTAGCCATACCTCTTTCTGGTGGTTTATAATATTGATCTAAAGCTTCAACCAAATCTTTAAAACTAGAATCTTCTACTTCTATTGGAGCTACTAACGCCGAAACCAAATCAAAAGTATCAGGTCCAACAACAGACAAGAAAACATTCAACTTATTTTCCTCTTCTATTTTGTTTGATTTCATCCAAAATTCTAATCTCTTCTTATAGTTAGTCCACAGTTCTTCACTAGGCTTGTACTCCTTGATATTACCAATCATTCGAGATGCCATGATTCATACAAATCAACTTGAATTTCACACAGAAATTTCACAATTAATTATCAGTCACACAGACAAACTTTTAAAACCACTACAGTACAACTACTACCCAAATAGTTACCATGAAAACATCAGCATCAGGCAAATCAACTTTTTATCCTCGTCGCCAAAAATCTGTTGTGTATTGAACTAAAGAACACATCCATTCAATAAGACGTTTATTAACAGACTGACATACAATTCAAGGGACACCTGTGAGAGAACTCAGGGTACTACAATGTTACACAATATTGCTGGCATATGATATTGGACTGGTTGATATACCATAGTTAGATATTCTATAGTAATAATGTATAGACATAACATTACCGTTTCAGAAACTGTAAAGAATTTAGGTGTTACATTAGAGTCAGACTGTTCACTTGAGGGGTTTGTCAAACAAACATGTAAGGGAATATCATACGCGCTTTACAGAATAGGAAGAATTCGATCCCTTTTGGACAGAAGTACCACCGAACCATTAGTACACGCTATGATAACCTCTCGTCTCGACTACTGTAATAGTTTATATCACAACCTCGGACTCGCCCAAATACAAAAACTCCAGACCCTTCAAAACTCTGCTGCCCGATTAGTAACCAGACAACGCAAGTTCGTTCCATCAGTCCCTATACTCCGTGAACTCCACTGGCTTCCAGTGACTCAACGATCAATATTTAAAATCAACCTGCTTACTTTCAAAATCATTCACGGTTCTGCACCTCTGTATCTGAACGAGATTGTCACTATCAAAAACACTGTAAAGAACACTCGGTATGCCCAAGGCTACTCTCTGCAATACCCACCAAAACCTCCCAAAACTAAATTTTATGGATCTCGAGCCTTCAAACACTCGCTCCTGAACTATGGAACTCTCTTCCAACACACCTCCGCATGATTACTGACATAACCTCTTTTAATGTTTTAATCAACTTTATATTTTTATTCCCCACTTGTTTTTCATTTCTCATTATTTTTTATAACATATTTTTACTGTTTTTATATGTGACACGCTGTACAGCGCATTGAAACCTTTTTTGTGTAATGCGCTATACAAAAATGAATTATTATTATTATTATTACATATAATCAAGGCCCAAATCGATCCTCGAAAATGCTGAACTTTCCTCTTTAAAAAAATTATTATCAGTGCTGGTTATTGTTTAGAGCGATCTCACCGGAAGTCAAAACAGGTCGCAAAAGAGAAACTAGGTCAACCATAAATTGAAACAGAAGTTCAATAGACGATGAGAAGTCTTAAAGTTCCAGTCTATCTTATATTTCTATGATGACATGCCTGTCAGGATTTGAAATCTCATGGAATCTCGACCAAAGAATGACGGCATGACATGGAAAAATTAAACTAGAGTCATCTTCTTCGGGAGGGAATACATGCCCCACCCTAGAGTTGGGCGATATAACGATATTATCGAAAATACCGGTATGAAAAAAAAACCGGACGATACGATATGGAATTATTTCTATACCGGTATACCGTCGCGATATTATCGTGGTGATATTTATCGTGATATTGAAACTAAAATGATTCATGTTGACAATATTGCATTTAATAAATAATTTAAAATGTTAAAAATAATATTCTGATTCATTCCATTGCTCTTTTCTGTCAAATATATCCATTACGATGATATGGTCAGTGGGATGTACTGTAGCCGAGTGCAATTGTCTGCCAGGTTTCAAGTCTCTGATGCCCAGCCACTCAACACGCCATCACGGTTCCAATCGTATATACGTCGGCCATTTTCTATCAATAATAACCTCGTATGCAGATAGAAGAAAACCTTCCAATGCCAATGGGCGGAAGGAGATTACTTGATAAAAAATAGTTCTGTTTATTGGTTGTTAGTTACCTCCCTTGCACATTATGCTTATAGATAGGAAAAGTCTGGATGTTAGGGACTTTTCAGATGACGTCATCAATAGAGACAAAAGTAGTGCGATTTATCCGCCTGATGCATACGAGGTTATTATTGATTGAAAATGGCCGACGTATATACGATTGTCACGGTTCTACACTTGATATTCGAGACTTTTATTTACTCCGTGCCCATAGCAACAATTGCTGTCCTTTCTTCCCGCCACTTAGACACATGAGGCCTACACAATTTTTCTTCTAATAACTGGCATAATGTCTTCGCTTCCTAGTACATCATCAATGCCTCAACCATTGTGTGACATTGAAATTTCAGAGAGATTAATGAATAGTGCGAAGCATTTTAAAAACAAACACTTGATTGGCTGTTGAAGAATGCAATGGCATGCAGATTACAATGAGGGGAATTTATGCAGGTCTCAGAGGCAGATATCCTTTCCATGGCGTGTTTTACATCCAGACTCTTTACTTGGGTCATTGCCGGATAGTTTGGACAATCTACAGTACAAAATACAGCTCCCACACAGTTTAAAAAGCCCTTTTCTTCATTTTCTTTATATCGCGATATTTGAACCTATCGTGATAAAAATATGTCCATATCGCGATACACAAAAAATCCCATATCGCCCAACTCTACGCCCACCCTAGTTGTCTCCTGGTAGATTCGTTTGCCGCATTGTCCAACTTGCCGCGTCGTGCCTAACTGCACACAAACGACTTGTAAAACGAAACTAAAGGTTTCTGATTAGACCCGGGATGGTCATGTAATCTGTTGTCCAGCATCGATTTTTCTTTTTATGTATAATTCCGACCTGTTAGGACAATCAAAACGATAGTTTTATGGTAAAATCTCGAATAAAATAAATACCAAGTACAAACGATCAGAACCATATTATAAACTAGTCAGCTTCCAAGCAGTGTTCGTTTATTTATTTAGAGTAAAAGATAAGATGATCTCAACATTGAAAGATTATTTCACTTTTTTATAGCGAAACCATTCTTTGTCAAATTTGAAATTCTCTGAATACAATCATTACATTTTTATACGCGCACATGAAATGGGGGTGTATATTGTCATCACCAATGTCTATCCGTCCTTTCACAATTGCTCGTAAACACCCTACAGGCCACAATTCTTGGTGGATTTTGACGAAACTTGATATGAGTGTTCCTAATCTCCAAAAGATAATCCTTATTAAAAATCAGCAAAATCAAACATTTTTACTAAAAATTAGTATGTGTTCAATTTGACTACAGGTCAGAATTCTTGACGTATTTTGATGAAACTTTACCGAAAATGTTTATTACCACCCAAGGATGAACCCTATTATAAATCAGCAAAAGCAAAAAATATTTATTATGAATTATTGCCCTTTTTCTTATAAAAAAAAACGCGTTCATTTTTAAGCTCGTAAACACAAGTACAGGTCACAAATCTTGATGGATTTTTACGAAACTTACTGATAATTTTTATTGCCACCCAATTTTTCTTGAAAACGTGTTTCTTTTTTGGCTCGTAAACACTCTTCGGGTTTCAATGAAAGTCACAAATTCAATACAAACATATCATTGAGGAGCTTTATGCTACAAGATGAATGGCAGATCTCTTAGTTTCCTGGCTGTATGTATATTACACTATATTACACTATATTACACTATATTACACTATATTACACTATATTGCAACACATTTACAATAGTTTTTATTAATACCAGTTCCCTACTCTTTCCAGACCCGTGATAAAACTGATCTTTTAAGGTGGAATTTGTTTGTCGGAGGTAGAGGAAACTGAAGTCTGGACTGTAATTGTAAGTCCATTCGTAGAATCAACATAGCTTCTATATCGTTTAACATGTTTAGACCCCGGCCAGCTGGTATTATTACCTATCAGTTAGACCAGAGAAAATCTAGTGATGATCAACATGTAAATCATCCTGACCCGTTAACGACAACTGTCAGGAAATAAACCAGGATAAAATATATTTAACATATCCATACCATGTTTCTTGTTTCAGGTCATACTATTTATTGAATAATCATATTTATAATTTATAATTTAATACTTATTTCTAATTTATAGACTTTGAAATTTTTGAAATTGGTGTACATAAATAGACATTTTTTTCGTATAGTATAATATATGGGTTTTTTCTTTTGTGTTTTAATTTTTTACTCATTTTGCTATTTGTTTTGCTTGGTTTTCTCCAGTTTTTTTTTAGTTTTTTTAATTATTTTCTGTTTTTTTTTTTTTGTATATTTTCAAGAAAATTATGATTAGGCCTATGTATTTTCTTCACTGACTCTTTAGCATTTTGTGGGAGTCAGAGCTGTGCATATTCTAAATTCTAAGTTCTTGGGTAGTCCTTAGATATTCAGTTAGAGTGTTAGACGTTTAGTAAGACTTTAATCATTTAGACGTTGTGTACATTGAAGAAAATAAAGAAAGATTTTCATATATCTGACTCCAATTCAATGTGTCAAAAGGGAAAAAGGAAAACCGCAGTCTGAAATCGGTCAATCTTTAGGCAGAGCTAACCTAACACCCTTATATGAATACAACAACAACCTCCCAGAAGATATCCAACAACTCCGTTACAAAGGTCAAAAAGGGCTCAAAATTCAAGTATTATAGTCTTAGCGTGTCAATATACATATCAAACTACTCGTCTGATCATGAGGATTCCGAAAATGTGTAGTTTGTTATACCTCCGACCTTAAAGCGCTACGGTCCAAAACGTCGAAAGGTCAACGCACTTTTGACTAGCGGTCAAATTCACCAACAAAGTTAACATTGTCCTATTCTTAAGATTTTTGTGTGTAAAGATATGTTTTCTGATATGGTAAATTCATCTTTTGGATGGTTCTTGGTAATCTCGGTTTACTAAGAAACCGTAGGAGAGTGGGTTCTTGTATATACCGAGTTTACCGAGAACCATCTGGGTTGTGTTAAAACACAGTTTACTAAGAACCATCCGAGAGCGGGTTTTTATAAGTGTACAGTTTACCAAGAACCATCAAAGAGTGGGTTTGTATAAGTGTACAGTTTACCAAGAACCATCCGAGAACGGGTTTGTATAAGTGTATAGTTAATCCAGAACCACCCGAGAACGGGTTTTTATAAGTGTACAGTTTACCAAGAACCATCCGAGAACGGGTTTGTATCATTAGTGTACAGTTTACCAAGAACCATCCTAGAACGGGTTTGTATCATTAGTGTACAGTTTACCAAGAACCATCAAAGAACGGGTTTGTATCATTAGTGTACATCTTACCAAGAACCATCCGAGAACGGGTTTGTATCATTAGTGTACAGTTTACCAAGAACCATCCGAGAACGGGTTTGTATCATTAGTGTACAGTTTACCAAGAACCATCAAAGAGTGGGTTAGTTAAATTTGTGATGTCAGAAAACATTATTAGACACTAAAATCATTCAAATCGGACAATGTTATTTTTGTTGGTAAATTTGACTGTCAGTCAAAATAACGTTGACCTTTCCATGTTTTTTACCGTAGCGCCCTCTTTTAACGTTGGAGGTATAACAAACTATATATTTTCATAATCCTCATGTCTATACGAGTAATTTGATATGCATATCGACACGCTAAGAAGACTATATTTGAATTTTGACCCCTGTTTGACCTTTGTTGACCCCTACAGGAAATGCCTGACATTTTCAAGGGGGCAGCCCAAGTTAAATGTGTTCGGTATTCATCAGGGAAACCTTTGTTCCCGAATTTGGTCACGGGACCTGCAGGCTGATCTCCTACTTAAACGTCAATCAAACAGAGACCGACCCCCCCCCCCCCCCCCCCCCTTTCTATCATCCCACAACAGGCCGTTCAGTTCAGCATCACTGATTCTTAATGTTAATAAATTTCATAACCAGTTTTCTCTATCGATTTTATTTATGTTACTTATTCCAGCTGTGATTCATATATTCATTCTGAGTTAAAAAAATATTAAAAATAATATGTACATAACATTATATTTAATTGTCCGTAAAATAGATGGTAGTTTACATCAATCAACATTAAACATGCTAGTTAAAGATGGGTTTCTTTATTGACTATTCACAAAGTAATTTATAGAAATATAAACTCTCGGATGGTTCTTGGTTAAACTGTACACTTATACAAACCCGTTCTCGGATGGTTCTTGGTAAACTGTACACTTATACAAACTCGTTCTCGGATAGTTCTTGGTAAACTGTACACTTATACAAACCCGTTCTCGGATGGTTCTTGGTTAAACTATACACTTATACAAACCCGTTCTCGGATGGTTCTTGGTTAAACTGTACACTAATACAAACCCGTTCTCGGATGGTTCTTGGTAAACTGTACACTACTAATACAAACACGTTCTCGGATGGTTCTTGGTTAAACTGTACACTTATATAAACCCGTTCTCGGATGGTTCTTGGTTAAACTGTACACCAATACAAACCCGTTCTCGGATGGTTCTTGGTAAACTATACACTACTAATACAAACCCGTTCTCGGATGGTTCTTGGTTAAACTGTACACTTATACAAACCCGTTCTCGGATGGTTCTTGGTTAAACTGTACACCAATACAAACATGCTCTCGGATGGTTCTTGGTAAACTGTACACTTATACAAACCCGTTCTCGGATGGTTCTTGGTAAACTGTACACTAATACAAACCCGCTCTCGGATGTCACTTGGTAAACTGTACACTTATAAAAACCCGTTCTCGGATGGTTCTTAGTAAACTGTACACTAATACAAACCCGCTCTCTAATGGTTCTTGGTAAACTGTACACTTATACAAACCCGTTCCCAGATGGTTCTTGGTAAAGTGTACACTAATACGAACCCGCTCTCGGATGGTTCTTAGTAAACTGTGTATTAACACAACCCAGATGGTTCTCGGTTTCTTAGTAAACCGAGATTAATGCCCCGGTTTTACATAGACGAACTTTTGGAAACTTCATAAAGATAGAAGTCGGCTATGTCGGGAGGGTCGGAAGCAAAATCGGGCTATCCTCTTCCGACACTTACGATCAACAGCCGACTAACAGCCGAACAATAGCCGACTAAAATTTGGCTCTCACGACTACCGTTCAGACATTTCCGACTGCCGTTACGACATAAAAAAATTAGAAGCGAATTCTACCCGATTGGAACGAATTCGTTACGACCGAACCAATTGGGTTACGACTGTCCTAAAGACAAATCCAACTGTTACCGAATGCTCTAACGACATATACGAATGTCCTTACGACACATACGAATGCCCTTACAACTGATCCGAGTTTGTTCTGGTCATATATATATGGACATAATCATTCTTCTGCAAGTTGTCAAACACTTCACATTCCATATCTATGATGGATGACGACAGATACCGACGACTTCAACTTGTTGGGGCTACCCTACTGCAGCTGGGTGTCGATGTGAACGAGGCTATCGATGATCTTTGGGCTGTTCAACAGCATGTTCAAGATGATGTTTAGGCCATACACCCTTACGACTGTTCAGACTGCTTACGAACGCTCAGAATGCTCTTACGACCGCAAAAAAGCCCTTCAGACCAACAGCCGACCAATAACCGATTTGCTTCTGACTGATTTTCAATTCGGACGTGTCGGAAGCTTCTTACAACTTTACTGTTTTGAACATTTCAAAACAGTTGTAAGGAGCTTCCGACACGTCCGAATTTCTCACGAATTTTTGCCTCGTCTTCTGAACTCCCCGACCTCTTACGAAAGTCTTCCGACTTCCAAAATTCGGATGAAATTCGTAACAAATTCGTCTATGTGAAACCGGGGCATTATACAAACATAGTCACTAATCTGTCTATGTCTCATGGATTGTGTTTTTCTTATGCCCCGGTTTCACATAGACGAACTTTTGGAAACTTCGTAAGGATAGAAGTCGGTTGTGTCGGGAGTGTCGGAAGTAAATCGGGTGAAAAATGCTCCTCTTCCGACACTTCGGACAACGCTTACGATCAACAGCCGACTAACAGCCGACCAACAGCCGACTAAAATTTGGCTCTTACGACAACCGTTCAGACATTAACGAATGTCGTAACGACATTTCCAACTGCTGTTACGACATAAACGAATTAGAAGCGATTTTCATCCGACTAAACCAAATTTGTTACGACTGTCCTAAAGACAAATCCGACTGTTACCGAATGCTCTAAGGACATATAAGAATGCCCTTACGACACATCTTCAAGATGATGTTCCTCGTAAAAGAAGACACAAGAGGCTGAACACCCTCACGACTGTTCAGACTATGCTTACGAACGTTCAGAATGCTATTTCGACCGCAAAAAAAGCCCTTCAGATCGACTAATAGCCGACTTGTTTCCGACTAATTTTTAATTCGGACGTGTCGGAAGCTTCTTACAACTGTTTTGAACATTTCAAAACAGTTGTAAGAAGCTTCCGACACGTCCGAATTACTACCGAATTTTTGCCTCGTTTTCCGAACTTCCCGACCTCTTACGAAAGTCTTCCGACTACCAAAATTCGGATGAAATTCGTAAGAAATTCGTCTATGTGAAACCGGGGCATTAATGACGCATGTCTTTTGATTCTCATATTTGAAACAATTTAATTAATGATATTCATATTTATCTCAATGCATTGTCTGGATTAAACTCGCGAAATGATAAATAACAAATTCAAGTTAAAAAGATGTCATTTCCGGCGATTGATTTTGGTCTGGAATCTAGAATTACTCAATAGGAAGAATGCAACTCGAATTAGAACACACTTTCTATTTCCATATTTCTTTATATATGGCATATTATCGCCAAAAAAGATTTGCGTATTTACTTACCGCTATCGAAGAACCATTCTCGGAACATTTGAATGTAGCTACTGTATGGGCACGTTTTTCCAGTCTACCCAGCTGTAAATGGGTACGGATAGGCCTAATCCGGGAAAGATCACTGCTAAGGGGTTTAGCAAGAGCCTTCTCATAGTGTGTTTTTTATTAATAAACAGTTTACTATGAGCCATCCGAGAGCGGGTTTGTATCATTAGTGTACAGTTTACCAAGAACCATCCGAGAACGGTTTTGTGTAGTGTACAATTTACCAAGAACCATCCTATAGAACGGGTTTGTATCATTAGTGTACAGTTTACCAAGAACCATCCGAGAACGGGTTTGTATTAGTAGTGTACAGTTTACCAAGTACCATCCGAGAACGGGTTTGTATCATTAGTGTACAGTTTACCAAGAACCATCCGAGAACTTTTTTTATAAACAATATTTTATTGATAATTCAAAGGGATTAGGGAACAGGCTTACGCCTATATGACCCCTCTCCATATACAATTTATATACAATAATATAAGTTAGAAAAATAAATAAATAGGGAATGTTTTTACTAAAATAAACGTATTTACAATATTTTTAAAGATATCTATGGGAATGGTTAAGCTGTTTTGATGGGAATATTAATATAATAAAAGGTTTATAAATAATAAATAATAATTCAGAATCGTTTTGATAGGGAAATAAAAGTATGAACATTTTTTAAAATTTCATCTGACTCTAGCTGAGAGTCTGTTCCATTAAGTAAAATATCTATAGTTAAAAGTTTTGGTGGTAATTTATGTATCGACTTGTTTCGGGCATCCAAATGTAAAGAGCAGTGGATGAGGAAGTGTTCGGCGTCTTCGAAATAGTGGCCACAAACACAATGTCATGCAGGCTGCTCCGAAACGTGACGTAAAACTTTATGGCCATTCAGATCACTACAGGAAAGACGCAAACGGCAATGTAGTATTTGATTTTTTCGAGATCCTAAGTAAAAGTGTGATGGAACTATATATGGTCAGAAGTTTTTAGTGAAATTTTGAAGGTTGATACATATTCGATAGATTTCTGAGTTTCTAGTAACATATTCCAATCACGGATTGATGATGGAATAAATGAATTGTAAAATAGGTTGGTTCTGCAGTTATATTCTAGTAGGTGTCCATTGTTTCTGAGATTATAATTAGTAAATTTGAATTCAATAAGGTCTGATAAATAAGGTGGGGTAAGATCGTTCAAAATTTTGTACATCATTATGAGTTTGTGCCGTCTCCGACTTTCCTGCAGGCTGCAAGGTGGTAAATCCAGTTTCTTTATAAAGTAAGTGGTGACTGGTTCCCCTCACAGCACCGCATATTGTCCTGAGTGCATCAAGTTGAATATTTTCTAGTTTTGTAGTTAGTTCTGCTGTGCTCCCATCCCATATAATATCGCAATAGTCAAAATGAGGAAGAATGAAAGACGTATAGATAGTATGGAGAGATTTTCTACCAAGACGATGTTTCAGAGATCTTAAGCAATTTACAAGTTTACTAGTTTTTGTTATAATCGACAAAATATGTTTATCCCATTGACAGTTTGTTTGAAAAGTGAGCCCTAGATGTTTATGTGAAATAACTTCTTGAATAGGTGTATCATCAAGTTTTAAAGTTGGTAGAAGCAGGTTCCTTTTAGTAGCAAGTGCGAGTGTTTCAGTCTTTAGCGGGTTGAAGGAAACCAGCCACGTTTTTGACCAATTATTAATAGTTTCAAGGTCACGATTCAGAACATCCGCGCATGAGTTTGGGTCACCAATTTTAATATATAGGCTTGTATCGTCGGCAAAGAGGCGGATATTGGATTGGATATTTTCAACAATGTCATTTATATAGATAAGAAATAGTAATGGACCAAGGACAGAGCCCTGTGGAACATAAGCAGGGACTGATCTGGAACCAGAGGAAACTCCACTCACGATAACACTTTGTTGTCTGTTTCTAAGATAATTTTCAAACCAAAGGAGGAGGTCCCCTCTGATCCCAGCAGCCCGAAGCTTATGACAGAGTCCAGCATGCCAGACTCTATCAAAAGCTTTACTGATGTCACAGAACACTGCCCTTGTGTATTTTCCTTGGTCGATGGCTTGACAAAAAAAGTGCGCAAGGTCTATTAGTTGATAGGTAGTGGATTCGCCGTGCAAGAAACCGCTTTGCAAATGAGTTATTATAGTGTTGGCCCTGAAGAAGTTGAAGACATGTTTATAGATACATTTTTCGAATATTTTAACTACAATGCTGAGAAGTGATACGGGTCTATAATTACTACAGTTTGAAGGTTCTCCTTTCTTAAGGATGGCTGTGACGTTCGCTGTTTTCCAAATAAAAGGTACATGATGTGTTGAAAGAGATAAGTTAAACAAAGTACAGAGAGGTGAGCTAATTTCAGATTTGATATTTTTCAAGAGTTTTCCGCTGATTTGGTCTGGGCCACTTGCTTTTGTTGTATCAATGCAGGAGATAAAGTCTTCAACTTCTTCGGGTGTTAGTAGGATGTGAGTAAGTGAGTTTTCGTTTTGAGAAAGTTCAGGAAGTGGTGCATTGTTGGAGTCCAACTGTGACTGGTTAATGAAAAAGTTATTTAAACAATTGGCTTTGTCTTCAGGAGTAAAGAATGGAATACCGTTGTTGATAAGTGGGGGTAGATTGTTTTTAGGGTTGTTCTGCTTTTTCACATACAAGTTGACAAGCTGCCACCATTCTTTGTTACCAAAACTTTCATTCTCGTTAATTTTAAAATCAATGTTGTCAAAATATTCCTTTTTACATTTTCGAATCAATGATATATAGTCGTTTCGGATTTTTCTAAAGGTTTGCCAATCAGTTTCAGAATTCGATCTTACTGCTTTTTTGTGAATTTTATTTTTTCGTCTGCTCATGTTTCTAATTTGATTGTTCATCCATGGTTGGTCACGTGGTCTAATAGTTACGGTTTTGTTTCAATGTTTCGTTTAGCAATTCTTATCAACTCGGCTGTGAAAGATGTAGACGCATTTTCAATATCAGATTTATCAATCCGAGAACGGGTTTGTATCATTAGTGTACAGTTTACTATCACGATTCACGACACGATTTAAATCGTGGTGTCTATCGTGAACTATAATTGTTGTGATCCTGTCCAAAAATCATCAGATCAGTTGTGACAATTGTTTTTATTTTAGAAACGGTTCAAAATAATCGTCCCGATGGTTATTTCTCTTTGACCCGATAGGATCTCGACCAATAGACATTACTGGGAGGAATTACAGGTGTTCTCGCACAGTCGGCCAGAGATCAATCTAATTAAAATTAGATTACATTTCGTTTCGGTTATTTTTTGATTGTCGACATGGAGTCGACAATCAAAAAATAACCGAAACGAAATGTAATCTAATTTTAATTAGATTGGCCAGAGATAGGTCATTACATGGAATAAACCCTTACGAAACTATGTATTGTTCTAGATCATCAAGTCGTACTAACGGGCACTTGTGGATCGGACTGAACATCTTGTGAGGGTCGGCTACGTATTTACGACCCCCAATCGAAAGACCAAGAGGTTGAACCTTTCGAGTGTGGGTGAGACAGGTGACCCCCATGTCCACGAAAAGTGGTCGATAGTAATCGTAGGCTTCCGACATCTTTTTCAAAAAGATACGGCCGATCTACCGTAAAATATATGTATTGTTATCAGGACAAAAACAATCCTTGCAAAAAGGCAAATTTACATGACCAAATATCGTTTCCACTGAGTCATTTTTGACCATTCTCGGCCATACAAAGGGTGAGGATGATGTAATACATTTAATTTCAAATTACGAGATAAATAATTAGTCGAAATGAATTAACATTTATTATGTAGGCTATTAATTTCTAATTTCAATATAATTTTGTCGAAAAAAGTAATATTTTTGCACTAAAAAAAATAAAGAAAAAGGTCCAGTCAAAATATCTTGAAATTAAAGTCTTAGTTAACATAAATAAAATGATAATAAAAAAATAATATATTTTTACATGTCTCCAGGATGCTCCCGTAATTCTGTTCTTATTGTGTAAAATAAGAGTTTTAAAAAGCTATGTATCTACCTTCTTTTAAAATAAATATTAGCATATTCATTATCATGAATGAAAATAAGGAAACCAATCTTTAAGAATAGCGTCTAATGGGGAAAAGAAGAAATCACATTAAACATGCTGCTTTTACAATGTCATGACTTTAGACTCTGGGTTTTCAACTGGTTTTCTCAAGTGTCCCCGAATACACCCGAGGAAGTAAATGACTATGTCCCCTGTATTGTCCTCGAAAACATGCAATTTTGAAGCATTATAAGGCACAGCATTTTCCTTTACTACATTGCTGACAGTGGACATTGCATGCATACCAACCCAGATGGTACGCAATATTACAATATTTTTTATAACTATAGCTCAGTTTGTGTCCCTGGGAATATATCCAAAATGTCCCAAGTCTGGGACATGTCCCCCAAGTTTTTTTATATTTTTTTTAATTTAATTTGATTTCTACAAAAAAAAAACCGACATTTCAATCAATTCTTTCATCCACCCCAAAAAAATAAAATAAAAAATATAAACAAATATGAGACAATTTAAATAATACATAATATATATTTTGGAGAATCAAACTCTCCTTTCCCCTGAAACCTCTATATATAGCAGTTTTTTTTTATTCTAGATATATCATGATATTATTCATAATAATTCTTTACGTGCATTTTTTAAACCATATTTTAAAAATCATGTCAGGACTAACTTGGTGCCATGTAATTACACGTTTTAATTTATAAACACACAAATTTGATTTCATACCAGTCCCATAATAAAAACCTGGAATACGTACCAATGAATAGCCCAATTTTTTAATACAAAGGGACACGTAAACATCTTCTAAGTGGAAAAAAGGCACATTTTTAGAGATTTCAAAAATTTGTTGTGCAGTTTTGCTTGTTAAAATATAACCCGTGCCTGAACAATATCCTGGATACTTTGCATTCGGATAGCTTTGAAAACTTGCATACCATTTCGAGAATTTATCTCGATTGGGGTCTGCTGTTTTAACAGCACAAGAACCCCCAACAGAATTTATTAATTGTTGTGGGTTTGTTCGTAAATATTGGTACAGCGCATTGAGATTGATCCACATATCATCATCAGTTTTAAGAACGTATTTAGAATGATTACAGTATAATGTAACAAATTTAAACGCCATCATTGTTTTGTAAGTTAAATTCTGGTAAGTATCTTGAAAATCTTCCATGATGATGTCTTTATAAATTTTTGCTTCCTGAAACAAAATTTTCTTGTCAAAACTGTTTCCGAAAAAGAAAGCATATCTAGTGCTAGCGGTGTTATTCTTTGAGGCAGATGCCCAAGTTTTTCTGATTGCGTTTCTATTGGCAATATTTCTCGGAATGGAGAAAATAGAAATGAAAATCTCTACTGTGTTACTATTTTGAACATTACAGATATTACTGTTTAGAATATTATATTGGAAATTATGCAGAAAACAGTTTGTACACTGGTATTTTCTCATTGTTTCATTTGATAATTTGTTCTCTTTTCTAATTGTTTCATTTAATAATTTGTTATCTTTTCTAATTGTTTCATTTAATAATTTGTTATCTTTTCTAATTGTTTCATTCGATAATTTCACGTCTTTTCTCATTGTTTCATTTAATAATTTGTTGTCCTTTCTAATTGTTTCATTTGATAATTTGTTATCTTTTTCAACTGATAAGGTGATATGTTTCCTAACTTTTAAAAAGTCGGCGCTCATAGACAAATTCCGTTTACCATAATGTAACGTAGAGTTTATATTTAGTGTATAAACAATTAATATTGTGGATATAATACCAACCCAAATAAACAATAACTTGAGCATATAACAATAACGGTAATTTATATATCTTAACATATTCATTATTAACATATCCTAAAACAAAAGGCAACCAATTCCAATTCCGAATAGTTTACGGTTACACGTAACACATGGTAATGTACCAGTAAAAATAATTGATAACACGTAAATCAAAGTCTTGACAATATTAAATATAAATCAAGTATATAATAAATACACTATCAAACAGTGATTTAAAAATGTGTGCAAAACTAGTAACAGCATAAATACACAATGGCTTACAGTTAACAAAAAACAACCTCACGATTCTAGTAACAGTTACTAAGTAACAAGACACGATATCCAACGTCAAGGTTCGATTTCCAACGTCGTTATGATAATCAGCATGCACATGTTATGGTATCCAACATCAAGGTACAATATCCAACATCAAGGTACAATATCCAACATCAAATTACAATATCCAACATCAAGTTACAATATCCAACACCAAGGTACAATATCCAGCATCAAGTTACAATATCCAACATCAAGTTCTGATATCCAACATCATGCTCTGATATCCAACATCAAGTTACAATATCCAACATCAATGTGTGATAACCAACATCAAGTTAACCGAAACCTAAGATATTTTTTGTAAAATACTATATACGTAATGTGAAAATAAAATATTGTTTAAATCAACATCAAGTTACAATATCCAACATCAAGTTCTGAGAACAAGCTTCAAGGTACAATATCCAACATCAAGTTCTGATAACCAACATCAAGTTATGATTACCAGCATCGATGTACAATATCCAACATCAAGTTATGATAACCAACATCAAGGTATAATGAACGGTAAGGCGGAACCTCAATATTAAACAGAGATCATATCTAATATATATTAGTAACTATAATAACAGTAGTTGCGTTTCAGAATGACTTGATAATTTTATTTATCGTTGTCATTCAATTCATATTCATAATTTGATATATTATATTGCATTTTTTTTATAAAGTAAAAAAAAGAACTAGAACCGTGGACGGTACCGAGAAGTGTGTACCCGGTGTCGTCCATGGGTGAAAACTCATCAGAAAAGTTACATCTTTCGACCCAAGTTGGGAGATTTACAGCAGAAATCTATATTTTTGTTTGTTAATTTAAAAGTAAAAAATGGTTGGCAGCTTTGATATATTTGACAGTTACAAGAAAAGTGATTAAGAACATTCACATCAAGTTTCTTCAAAATCTGTCCAGTATTGTGCCACTTAAAGTGTTTATGAGCTAAAAATGAGCTAAATGATTTCAAGAACAAGTGCAATTATTCATAGTAAATATTTTCTGATTTTGCTGGTTTTCAATACACTGTAAAACATTTCTGTAAAATCACGTCGAATTGTCTGTTAAAAAGTAACAGAAATGATCTGTAATTTGGATTACATTTTTATCAATGTATTTTTACAGGGAAAAATATGTATTTTGAATAAATTACAGACATATGACTGTATAATTACAGAAATAAAACATTTGATTCAGTAATGTTATTTACGTAAACTACTTTAGACTTATTTGTGTCAATCTTTTAAAAAAATTGTTGAATTATGTCCACTAGAAGTAAAAACTTCAAATATTACGCAATCCAATAGCAAAATACACAAATGTTGCTTTCATGCCATGTCCTATTATTACATTTATCAAAATGCGTGTCCAAGTTTTATACTATCGTCAAAATCAAAGGCATGCTGGGATTGACGTTCCTGACGTGAAGACTTACATTAATTAAGTTTATTCTTTTACCATAATAATAGATGTTACAAACACCAACGTCACGTATTTTGTTTAGGTAAGATATTGTTTATTATCATAGAAGCGAATCTTAGTGATTTAGATTGTAACTGGTGTGTCACTCTATGAGGATTTGATTGTTTTCATTACAACACAGTTTGTTTTTCTTTCAAAGACCGCGAAATTGTTGGGGAATCCCCTGCTCTCACTGGATGACATACATTTGTTTAAATTTTGGATTTTTGTTATTGTTTGATCATTACCAAATAGCTGGTTAAACACTATTTTAATTTTAGGTATTCCCACGAATCGTCTTTTACAACCGAAGAGAATCGAAATGGATGAAGACAGACTTGGAGTAGGGTCTATTATGACAAGTCCAATGAATTATGAATGAAGAACTGAAGAAGTGATGTGAGCAGATCTACAATATGGTGATGTTAAATAAGTAATTGTTTAATATGATTGATAGACATAGAAAATATTCACGAAGAATAGATAAAGCCTACATGATGGTGAGTTAAGTGAACTTTTTTTTTATATTTTGCACCCCAAGCAATACAAAAAAAGCTATTCATTTATTGGCATTGGGATTATTCTTTTCATATTTTTCTGAGAAATCCTTTTTTGAAACACAATCAAGTTTAACACCCTACAGCCTATACTCTACAGTAGCCTACATTCATCACCTTACTAGGCCTTTAGTGATAGTGATAGTGATTTGGCCAATAACAGGGAAGCATTCTGGAATGTGTCAAAACTTTGCTAATAGTGTATTTACATGAACATGTAATACGATTTAAAAATTTCTTTAGTCTGAAACTAGTTACCAGTGGCGGACTAAGGGTTATATACTTATTATAAAGAATAAGAAAGCCAAGCATTTTAAATGAATGATAAATCAATAAAGGTCAATTGTCATTTAAATGGCTTCAGCTATTGATGATTTCTAAGTAAACTTTTTTATATGAATAATGTAAATAGGTTATCTATGTTTCAGAATATTGTGATGGTACCCAAAATGTGTCAACTATTTTTAGTAAGTATGCCTTTCTGTATTTTATTTAAAAATTGAAATCAGCAATTTTGAGTCTAGAAAATTATGGCACTCTGTCCCGTTTGAACGCAACGAATTAATGATCATGGATTTGTATTAGGAACTTTTTTTATTTCACTTTAAAAAAGCTAATGCTGTTAAATTAAGTTGATGTTTGCTTTAAACTAGTGTTTTGTTTTAAGAATTCCATGTATATAAAGCATAATGCTCATCCATAGATATTTACAATGCTAAGCTTATATCTTTTTCAGATGAATGCAGGATTAGTTATATGGTTAATAGCACTATACACCTAAATTGTTTTTTCTTCATAAATCGCGTAATATAAGAAGAATTTCCTCTCTCACATGGTGAATGCGATTAGATTTTTGGTATTTTTCATTGTTTAATCATTAGCAAAAAGCTTGAAAATCAATATTTTAACTGTGTTAAGTTTGGAATTGTTTCAAAAGGACTATAATAAGTTGACCAACCTTTCAAGTGTATAATAATTTGAATGACATTCTGAACACTATGGAGTTGTGTTTGGAAATTGTAAATGAACTTATAAAATAAGTTAAACTTGAAGTGAATTATTAAAAAATTTTGAAGATCGAGTTTGTTTACATTTTATTGCACTAATAATTGTTAATTGTATTTTAATGTCATGTTCTATCATTTATTTTTTATGTTCAAGGCAGAGAAGAAATAAATTTTTGGATAGTTATATAGTTTGACATATTACATTTTTCCTGTAAATTAACGTTTTCTGTAAAAATTACGGACAATTGTCTGGCAGCTAGGTTGCCAGAGGAAAATCCGTAAAATTACATTTATTCTGTAAAAAAACTGACCTGTAAATTTACAGATATCCGTAATTTTAACGGATATTTCTCTGGCAACCTAGCTGCCAGACAATTGTCCGTAATTTTTACAGAAAATGATTTGCAGTGTAGGGTTCATCCTTGTGTCATAATAAACATTATCCGTTAAACATTGTGACCTGTAGAGTGTTTACGAGCCAAAAATCAAACGCGTTTTCAAGAACTATGGCAATAATTCATAGTAAATAATTGTCGATTTTGGTGATTTTCGATAGGGTCTATCCTTGGGGGTTATTTACTACGTGTAGAATTTGTCCTTCAAACAACCCCCATCTCAATCATTCTTTATTTGTTAACATTTGCTTTATGTCGGTGTTTTGTATAGTTGTCGGATAAAAAAAAACCCCAAAAAACGGAATTTCACTTTGTTTTCTAATTTACTATATACGTTATAGTAGTTTTCTTGAAAATTTACGTTCACGAACACCATTCCCTTGAGGAAATCCCTGTAAATTTCCATGAAGTGTCCGCCAAGTAATCTTTTCGTTGTGGCTGATACATCAACAATCAAAGCCGCTAGTCGTCATAATTTCAATTCACACAATTTTCAAGAAATGTATTTGATGAAATGTTTAAATTTATAATTATTGTAGGACTTAAACACAATTTATTTAATATTGGATAAAAGTAGAATATGCTTAAACAAATTATAACTTGAAAAATTATCGATGATGAACAAATGATGATTTTGGTGAACAAATATTAATTTTGTGAAATAACTACAAACAGGCCCGTAGCCAAGCAACATCAAGTACCCTACAATGGTCCTGTTTTCCATTGACCTCTACCACCTACTAATCGCCGACCGCCTACCAATCCAACCAGTTATATTCCACCCCATCACCGACCTAACTACAACGACTCCTACCCACCCAGAAATTATCAACGACCTAAACAACAACAGAAACGACCACCAGCCCACAGACGCCAACCAGTTCCCACTCATAAGGAGGAAGAACCCTTTGTTAATATAGTTTTATGGATAGTTTTATTCGTCCAGCAATGAGAACTTCAGCTGTTAACACAAATATTAGATCCCTCAATCGGACATGGCTCTCTAAGGTGACGCAGGCCCTGATCGACCACTACCAAACCACCCTTCAAGAGAAGCTAGCCACTATCCGCGCAAAGTCTCTTTCTCCAGCTGCCGTCGACCGTATCATATCCCATGCCCTGTCCTGGGCACGTCGCTCCTATGGGAAACGCCTTACCCAAACAGTAATTACCCAATTTTACCAAACGATTAACAGTACCAAGGCAAGAGTCACCATATCTATACCAACGGAAATGGATGTTGACCCGAATACACCGGCACCTACTAGGGTCACCACCGTATTGAACCAAACCCCTAAACGTGCTCGTAGTTCACCTACACCTAGTCCAGCAGACGTTGGTAAACGTTCGCGTAGAGAGGGCACCCCTCTTCTCTTTTCTCTTTCAGATTCCTCCTCTACCACTCCATCTGAATCTTCACCTAGGGACTCCGGTTCTGTAAACCTATCTGCCTTCTGCAAATATCTGGACCAACAGGAAACCCCGAATTCTCCGACCAAGTCAAGCCATACTTCCAAACCATCCCCTCCTCGTACCAGGTCCCGATCACTATCTACTTTTCCATCTTCAACTTGTGTACCAGTTCCAATCATCCCGTCGACAACCATTATATTCGCTACCAAACCCTTTTACCATAAAACCGATGACAAATCATCATGGACTCTACCCGCTCTACAGAAATCAACCTTAATTATTGGATCTTCTAACCTGAACAGAATTACCAAAACTGCTTCAGACACCGAAATTCATTCGTACCCTGGTGCCCAGATCCATCACATCCAATCCATCATTGATTCGTACGACCATGTTTTCAAACCAGCTACCGTCATCATTCATGTAGGTCTCAACAACCGTTACCAGTTAGCCAAAACCGCATTTGACCAAGTCCAGAAATTAATCGCCGCCGCCAAACGAACCTTTCCTAAATCCAGAATTTTCCTCACCTGTATACCTATCTCCCATAAAATCACGAAGAAAGCCCAACAGAACCTAAGTACTTTGAACAAAATGATGATGGATTTCAACACCAACGACGCAGCAATCCTACCTCCATACGAAGAAGAATTTGAACCAGTTGATGATCTACATTGGTCTCCTGATACAGCAAACAGCATCTATTTATTTTGGATACACCAGCTTCAAGCATCGAGTAAGTTGTCTTTAAACTAATTACTGGGGATAAAAATACTGAGAGGCCACCACTAGGCCAAACTGTTGTCAACTTGAGCCGTAAAATTCTCACTCCCCTTCAACATTCCATCTTAGACCGTGGACTTAAATTTATCCCGACCCCGAAGGTAGCCAACATTGACTATCTTCGTCCATCTATTGGACGATTTCAACGCAATCTCAGCTGCACTTATTTTTTTCGAAACCACCCCCAACGTGGTGCTAGAACAATGTTTATTCCTAAATCCACGTGGAAACCGCCCAAGGCCGCCATCCATCCTGAAATTTTAGAAGTATTTGAGAGTATGAATAGCCAAACAACAAATCTTTCTATTACTAATGAAAAACCTAATCTCACACGGGTAGAACGTGAAGCTTTAAACTTACTTAAGAAAGATGATAGCATTATTATTAAAAAAAGTGACAAAGGTTCATGTTGTGTCATTCTAAATAGGGAAGATTATATTTTAGAAGCAGAGAATCAATTGAATAATCTTAAACATTATGCCATTTTGCCAGACCCAATTTTTAAGGAAACTTCTAAAATGATTAACAATATTCTTGGAAATTTAGTCAAAGACAGTTATCTCAAACAGAAACAATATGAGTATCTGTCTGCCAAACCCGATTGTCGTGAGAGACATTTATACACTTTGCCTAAGATCCATAAGAATCCCACAAAGATTGGTTCGTCCCTAATAAAATCCCTAAAGGCCGTCCGATCATATCTGACTGTGGTAGTGAGTCATATGCGGTGTCAGAATACATTGACCATTTCTTACTACCTCTAGCTTGCCAACATAAAGCCTATCTTAAGGACACAACTGATTTTGTAAATAAAATTAAAAATCCTCGAGTTCCTCCGAATGCCATTCTGATTTCTATTGACGTGTCTTCTATGTATACCAATATTGATAACACTGCTGGGTTAATGGCAGTTCGTAAAGCTTTTAGTAGAAACCCAGATCCGAACAGACCCGATGATGCAATTTTAGAGCTTTTAGAGATTTGTCTCAGTCGCAACGATTTCACATTTAATGGTAAAACGTATCTACAAACTTCAGGAACAGCTATGGGTAAACGATTCGCCCCTTCATACGCAAATCTTTTCATGGCAGAGTGGGAACGTGAGGTATTACCCCTTTGTCCCTTTGATCCATTATTTTATGGACGATTTTTAGATGACATTTTTATGGTTTGGACTTATTCCATTGAGCAGTTCTGGGAATTCTTTGAAATTCTCAACAACCACCATCCGTCCATCAAACTAACCGCCAACGTCAGTCATAAAAGCATAGATTTTCTCGATACCACTGTTTTCAAAGGAGATTCCATAGCAGAAACCAATAAACTAGACATTAAGGTATATTTCAAAGAAACTGATACTCATCAACTCCTGCACAAAAGCTCGTTTCACCCAAAACATACCTTTTCCGGTATTATTAAATCACAAGTTTTACGATTTCACCGAATTTGCACAAGATCCTCTGATTTCAACCAAGCCTGTACGATTGTTTTCTCAAAACTGAAAGAGCGTGGATACTCAAAACGATTTTTACGAAACATAAAAAACTCCACTTTAGCGCAAATAGCAGCGAAGACTAGACTATATGCCGAAGTTCCTCCAGGTTTAAGGTGTGCCCCATGTTTGTCAAATAGATGCAAAACATGTCCCTTTGTAGCTGAAACACATTATTTTATGAGTAGCTTTACTAATAAAAGGTATCCGATCCAGGAGCATTTATCTTGTGATAGCTCAAATGTAATTTATTTAATTTCATGTCAGAAATGCCCCAAACAATATGTAGGAGAAACTAAGAATAATTTACGCACTCGATTCAATGCTCATAGATCAGATATAAAATTAAAGAAAGACAAGCCCGTTTCTAATCATTTCAACCTCGATGACCATTCAATAAACGATCTCACCCTAACCCCAATTGAACGTATAGAAATTGATTTACCGGAAGATGAAACCACCAAATTCAGACAATCCAGAGAAGCCTACTGGATTGAGACATTGAATACAGCAAGACCTATAGGACTCAATATTCATCATTTTGCAGGCATAGCACCCTTTGTTGTCCCGTTTAATACAACCAGTAATCGAGCAAGCAAGATAGTTCATACCCACTACAAGAGTCTTCAAGAGAAATTTCCCCATGTTTATAAGCAGAAAATGATAGTTGCCTACTCAAAAAATCAGAACTTTAATGACAATCTGGTTCATAGCAAACTAAAACCAATTATTAATTAGCAGATACTATACTACTCGCCCAATGGGCGAGTTCTTATTTTTTCTACTTTCAGATCACAACAGAAGAAAAGCCTGAATCCAGACCCTAAATCCCATTTTCTCAATAAAGTATTTGTTCCATCCTAGGCCTGTACATTTGGGAGATTCAAACCCTCCCTCCACCGAAATCTAAGTTTTCCATAAAAGGGGGTGGCATAATAAATGGTTTGATTTCCTAGTGTTTATCACCACATCACAGTACCTTCTCTGAACGCGGACAACCTTCTATTATACAGCATTTATATTGAACAAGATTACGTGATCCTATTTTCATCTAATGGACTATTACTACAATCTCTTACTTCTTTGATACCACTTTTCATTATGAAATATTTACTCATGTATGATTGATATATTGTGAAAAGTTCATAAGCTGTTACCTTTGTTGTCGTTTTGGATATTGGTTTCCCCCCCCCCCCCCACTCAACTAACGCCCGTTCTCCTATGTGCGAACTCCTTATACTTTTATAGGATACGGCACTGAATACCTCTTAAAAATTAACTTCATTGCATCTGAGGCCTCTCTGAACAGCATTATCTTTGACATTCTCGCCTTTTTTGGGGGGTAGAATATTTTTTTGTATCTCTCGTTTATAGTATTCGCACTTTGATGGATGGGGGTTTGAGAGATTGTAACACAAGGCTTTTGAAAATTAAGGTTTATTTGCTTTCAGTTTTCTCTTTGATATTCAGCTCCTATAGATCGCAGTCTAATTAAAATCAGACCCTAATTTCGTTTCGTTCGTTTTTTTTGTAAATCCGGTTTTTTAACCACTACAAAACCGGATTTAAAAAAAAACGAACGACACGAAATTAGGGTCTGATTTTAATTAGACTGCTATAGATCGTTATTTTGCTTGTTAACGACATTTATTGTTTGCCACTCAAGCTACTACAATTTAAAAAAAAATTGCGGCTATTTCGGGGCTCCTGAGGACAATCCCCACAGCATTTTCCCGACATGTAAAACTGTTTCCTTTGCAAAAAAAATTTGTTAATGGACTTGTAAGACATTCTAAATAGAACCCATCGCAAACATATTTAAAATTCAAGACAAATACATTTTTAGCTTGGATGACGGTCTGTAAGATGTTCAAGTAACACAAATTATTTTTTCGAACATGCCTACAGACTACAGTTATGTAATATTACCTCCCTTTGACCACTTCATATAAAGTCAAGTTGTTATAGACGGTTATTCAAAGTATGAAGATTGGCGAATATTAAAATGCATATATAGGTCTACTTGTGTTTCAGATTTGACAATAAACCAGTTTCCCATACCGTACAAACAGTAAGATCCGGCGACAATCTGAACTAAACCAAAGAGATTGTTACCTTCCGAAATTCGTGATCATATGATCAAATATAACCATTACAAAAATCCACACCAGCTGCCTAGTTCTAAATAGGTCTATAAACTGACAAGAGAAAACTAAATGAAAGGCACATGGCACATGAATAGGTCTAAGTGTTAAAGCAGGCCTGTAGGCATCCTCCCCTCCCCCCCCCCAATAATTTTGACATTAATGACTGAAGCAATACAAATGTTTTTTTTAAAAGATATAACAAGAAATTACTGGTATGTTGTTAGGGCCAGTAAAATCAAAATTGCTTTAAATAGGTAGGAGCAGCCTTGAATTCTGCACCATCGCCCTTGAGAATGAGTTTTTGTACATTTTTCGGAAATGATGTGATCAGGCAGATATGGGGAGAAGTTTTTTGAATTAGGGATTTGGGTGGGGGTCGACTTGTCGGTCATATATACAGTCAAACTTGGTCAAACCCATTAATTAAACTAGCTGATAATTACTGCCAAACAGATTAATCTTGGTCTATAATCCATGAATTTTACTCATACACTGATATAATTAGGCCTAATGTTGTAAATGAATGACTATTAAAATAAGTAATGAGATGTTGAAAAGTGTATAAGAGATTTGCTTTGATAATTATTTACATTTGAAGAGTTTTTATGTGTTGGCCAACATATTATAATGATTTTATTTGGTATGATGTATGTTTTTAAATAGAAATTCTAAATATGTATCTGAGATTGATACCACACTATTGTTTTTATTGTTTCCTTTAATATGAAAGTAACAGGCGCACACGTACTTTACCAAAGTAATCAATTCCCTTTCCTACCTTGTTTCAATGGGCCACTGAAAAAACAATAAATAACGGAAAGGAAAAAGAAAACCTGACGAAAACTGGATTGCCCTTCAAAAAAAATCTGACAGTTGCATACTTTAATGAAATCCACACTACATTGTCTCTCCGAATCGAAAATAAGTAGGCTTCTGCCACGGTCTTGGGAAAATTTCCCTCATTACACACTGCATGGCGTTTGCCTGTCCTTATTAGCCCATATAGGTGCAGAAAAGCAGGACGTTAAACTCTTTTTCATTATAGCCAATCAAAATCAATCTCCGAACAAGAGTTGTCTTTTCCTGCCCATTTACCGAGCAAGATGACTCAAAAGTGGCGAAGTTATTGCCAATTTAGTTTTGGGGTAGCCTAGTTCACGTTTTTGAAGCAGAAGCAGTCATAATGTTTATTACAACCCAAGGATTGACCCTATTGAAAATCAACAAAATCAAAAATATTTACTATGAATTATCGTCTTTGTTCTTGAATCGCGTTTGATTATTCCCTCGTAGACACTCCTCGGGTCACAATTCTGATAATGTTTATTACCACCCTATTACGACAATAAATACGTTGTGCAAATTGGTTTCATTAGTTTTTTTTTTTTTAATTTTTCAGCACCTATTTCTATTTTGAAATGGTTGCAAAAGTTTATTTTATCGTTAAATTAAGTATTAATAATCCAAGATGGCATAACGTCATTTACAATTGGTTGTAGAGTTGTATTTAAATTACCATTTCGATTTAAGATTCGGGCACTGTTACATGTAAATTGGGCAGATTTGTACAAACCTACAAGTCATCCAGCCATACATTAGGTAACAAAATTATTTTGATCACAGTACTTATCTCAATATAATATAATTTGGCACATAGTCCAGTACTTATCTCAATATAATATAATTTGGCACATAGTCACTAATCTGTCTATGTCTGATGAATTGCTGAGATAATAACTTATTCACGCATATTATCTTAAAAATCACATATTGAAACATTTTAATTGATAATGTTCAGATATATGTTCAATGTCTGGATCATACTAGCGTATTAATACAAGTTTTGACTGTGTTTCGTTGTCGGGCAAGTTAGCATTAGTTGTCGGACAAATTGTTTTTGTGTGAGAATGTAAGAAATATCTCAGCATAAAAGACAACGAAAAAGTAATGTGTACCAGACAATACCAAAACAATCAAAGTCAAGGAACAAATACGATACGAAAAAGTATTATATGTATGAAATAATTTTAATTGGAAAGAAATAGTGTAAAAACTTTATAATGTCACGAGTGATTTGTATGAGCACGTTGTAAAGTTATCAAATTACTCAATTGGTTTATTATTTGCTGTTTATAACGTGTTTATTGGAAGGTTGTATAATATCGCAGATTTAAAGAGAAGGTCTGCATTTATACAAGTTAAAATTAGCTTGAATTAATGATTACTTAAGATCATAATCTTAATAAATGTTTTCATTTAAAATATCTTGCCGTTTCGTTTTGAAACTACTATGCTTGTACATCATAGGAATTCGAGATTAATGACGTCATCATACTTGGTTTAGTGGAATTGCTGGAACCACAGTCCAGAATTGAAAATTCGAATGATGCAAATGATGTTTTGAATGTTTTCAAAACATACAAAATCTAGAAAACTCTATTCAATCCCTTTAAGCGTTTTGAAACAAATTCAGGTTGGACATGCTGATACAATTAACTAAAATATAATCGTTTACAAATCTTTTCATTTACATAATTTTTCAACTTTTTGTTCATAAAAAACAGTCAGACGTTTCCCTAAAGATTTACACGAAACGTCTCTGTCTGGGTCCACTTTCCAGTTACAAATTCTGTCGTTAGCACTTCCGAATGAAGTAACTCTACCATTCCATACCAATATTATTCATATATAATTTTATCTCATTATTATAATGTCTGGTAGGCCTACATTAAGATACATCTGTCTATATATAGAGCTTGTATCTACGGAGCCCCTAAAGCACAATTTTCAACACTTTTTATTATTTTTCGTTAAAACGAACTAATTGATTCGATTAAACGTAATATCATATATTTCGTTTAAACAAAATAATAATTCGTTTAAACGAAATAATTAATTTGTTGAAACGAAATAATTATTGGCTTAAATAATGCAATTAAACGAAATGAACGAAAACATTAATTCGTTTAAACGAAATAATGATAAAAAGTGTTGAAAATTGCGCCTAAGGGGCTTCGTATGTATCCCTATTTATTAAACAATTATATATATTCGCTCAAAATTTTAAATACTTCCCTTTTGGACCTCATGTTTTGGGCTTGGGCTTGTCTGCATGCGGGCATTCCAAACCATCAAGTCTTTTCCGTCTACACAGATAAAAAATTAATGAAAATATTATCATTGTAAAATGTTTTTACATTGCAATTTTAAAGTGAAGCACGAGAAAGGTATGTTACTTTAATTATTTGACTAATCTTCTTATTCAAACAATGTTATCTAAATTTGTATCTCTTTATTTCCTGAATTACTATTTCGATCAACAGGTCATTTTATTTGTTATGTGCTTCAATGAAATAAGACTGGAAAACCATACCTCATCTTGGGTGTATATTGTGCATTTAACTTGTCGAACAAAAAGAGGATATTCAGAAAAATATGTAAGTAAAATTAATAATAAACTCTATAGTTTACAAGGTTTACAGAATTAGGCTATGTCTATTACACTAAAGTGACGTGGTCTTTACAATATCCCTGCGCTGTAAAGGTTTTCTATTTTTTTTTTTCATGAACAAAAATTTAATATTACATGTATACGTAAAAAATATGTGAAATACGAAATTGTGTGTAGGCCTATCTACTTGATTAACCTGATTTTGTTTTATTAGTCTGTTAATTTATAAGTCACTAGTTCTGGAATTGAGCATTAAAATTTTTATAATTTAGTAAAAACAAGGAGACTTTCAATGTAATTTGGTGTATTTTTCGTTTCAATCCTTAAATTTACCAACAGCAAGCAAAAATATTCATAGATTTAAAACGTTTACCTGAACTTTTGAAATGGTTTAAGCGATCAAGAATAATTAACGGTAAAATATTTTTTATGAAATCTTTTAGATAATGTAAGAGACACATTTTGTCAACTTAATTCTTATCTCCAAAAAGTCGACCTTTACGATCCTTCGACAGTTGGAAATATGGAGCAAGAGTAAGGCTCTTGACACTGTCCTGGCAAAATTTCTTCATTGCACATTAAATTGTAGCTGGTAAAAATTTCATTTCATTTTCTGTCGAAAATTTAGCTCATGAAATATTTCTGTCAAAAAAGAACACACAGCAAAATTGAGAAATTGATACGAAATTCCTGATATTTTCTATCGAATTTAAGGTTCAAGATTATTTCTATATGGTTAGAGGGTCTTGTCAGGGGCCGCGGAGCGGTGGTGGGGCGGGGGTATGGCCATCCCACTTTTTTTTTTCTTCTTTTTTTATCAAAATATTTTTGTCATTTTTTTAATAATTTCCGAAATCTGAAAATCGAATGTCCGAAATCCGAAGAGTTTTTGTGGTGGGTGTGAGGGTGAGAGGTGGATTTTGAAAAACTTTTGAGAATTACACACCGAGAAAGCCAATTGGCAGACTTAAAACACGATTTCCTTGAGAATTTGACTCCCTGAAACTCGATTTCCTGATTAATTTATAATAGAGAATTAGATACCTGAAAACGCAAATTATTAACATTTCCTGCTACAAAGACTCCCTTGACTCCCCCCTTAATGTATTTAAAAAGGTATCACTTGACATTTTTTAAGGGGAGCAAGATTGAAATAACGTACTTAATTGAAATTCAACACTCTCTATCAACTGGATTAGACCGATTTATGGACCTATAGGAGGCCTATTTATCACATAGTAACCTCACAATCAAAGACGTGAATTTTCATATAGGTCTAATATTAGTGTGATTTGTTTTTGTACGATTTTTTCATTAAATGTAACATCTATCCTGTAAACAGTCTACTGGACAGGTTCATTATAGGTCACCGTAGGAAGGAGTAGGCCTACTCAACATCTTTTCGAATCAACTACGTGTCATATAGAGACTGGTTATTCAAGTCTTCTGCAAGTGGTTCTCGTTGGTTGGCGGTTATAAAATCTGGGTTTTGATGTTTCCAAAGACTGAATCTTTGTGAGTATAAGTTTCTAGTTTCTAAAACAACAGGAATACTCGGCTTTCAGACCTTCTACTAGGCTTATAGGCCTAAATATTGGCAGAGGATAGCCTAAAACTATAAGAGAGTAGGTATTGTTTTCATTTATTTACCACGAGGAGGTAACTCTTGTGAACTGAAGCAAAATCTTGTTGACTCCATTCCCAGCCTTTGATAGCTATTTGGACAGATATGGCAAATATCTATCAGAGGCTGGGGAATCAAAATCACATCCAAAAACATGGCAAAATCTAGAGCAATTGTTGTATAGTAGGCTAGTAGACTACTCCAATGAGAGCGAGTTCTTAATGACATTTCTTTTATCCTCATGTTAATCGTAAAAGTAGTTTACATTTGGAGTTTGAGGTGAGGCTGTTTCAGACAAAAACTAAAATACTCAAAGAAAATAGGGCCGTGAACTGAATCGGTGAGAACCCATTTTGGTGGATGAATTTCAGACAGCTAGTGCACAGTTATCACTGACACATTCAGTTTCTGTGTTAATATTGTAAACAAACATTCAGCTTTCTTGTCAGTACATTGGAATCAAATCATATTGGACAAAAAACTGACTTTACAAAATTACTTTTGCAAAACATATCTAAAATGGCGGCTTTTTACTATTACTAATAACTATTACCAATTTGGCATGTCTTTAATTTTTATGACAAAATGTAATCTAGCTAGGCCTAATGTAATCTAGCTACTATCTAGGCCTAATGTAGATATTGATGAAAGTTTTTTTTTGAGAAGTCACTTCTGCTTTAACATATCAATTGACTCCATGGCTGCATTTGTTTTTTTCAAATTCATGCCAGTGCCTTATGTTGTATCTTCCCGAAATCACTCTAGCCCTAGTCCGTTGGGTGTAAAATTCCGAATTCCCGAACAGTCTGAATTGGGTCAGAGAGACCAAAAAATCGAAACTAAATTCGCGCCAAAAGTCGTGCACAAATTTGGGATCAAAACAAATTTACATCAAAAAACAAATATTTTAAAGCTCTTTCTTTGGTCAAATCAAAATTTCTTTTTTTTCCGTGTACATCGCAGTTCATAAGCTAATTCATAATAATGTTGTCTATTGAGTATGATTCGCTAATAGTCAATAATACTTTTTGTTGTTTGTGACCTCTTTTTCAGAGACTCGACACAAGTTTTAACTAGCCTAAATATTTTTTATCACATACTCAGCAGTGCTTGAAATTCGCTTATTTCTAGTACGGCAGAAAAAAAAAGAACTAGAGCTGTGAACAGCACTGAGCGTGGCCCTTGATACTTTGCCTGATAGCTGTAAGACTTTTTGAACTTCAAACCCCTAAAGTCTGGTGTTCACTCCCTCATTTTTAGCAAAAAGTTTTGTGAAAGGGTAGATTCAATATTATATCAATATTACTTATAGTATGGTAATTTTTATAGCTTCTTGGTAGCTATAATATACAGGTATGTGTGAAATGTGAACATTATGTGACGGAATTCCTTTACTGATATAAATATGATCTATAAGTGTTTCACCTTCATTAGTATAATGCTGAACAAGTTGTTGAAAACCAAATTTTTGAAAATAATTATGTATAGACAAATGACCCTCCAAGATATTTTGATTGAAATCTCCCATAATAACATACACCAGATTCTTGTAATTCAACTGGTGATCTTTGTAACATTGGGAGAAATAATTCTAATCGATAAACAGGTGGTCTATGGATAACAATTACGTTTATCTTTATTCTTATCCAGAATATCCAAAGCCATGTGTTCTATTTCTAAAACTCCCAAATTTAAGATATTGACATTTTTTTCTTCTTTAAAATATATTCCTAATCCTCAATGCCCCTTTTCTTTTAAAAAATTGAAATCTTTAGTGTCATCATAGCTGCTGCTTCGAGGATGGTGGTAAAGGCGGAAACGATTTAACTTGAGTTTTGTTGGAGTTATTGAATCATTTAGCCACGTTGTTAAACCAATGATATTATCTAGCATTTTAGTGTGTTTCTGTAGATCTCGTATGTGAATAGATGTAAACCCTGAACATTGTGTAAAATTATATTAGTATCAGTCGATATGGTCCTACTTTCAGGCTGTAATTGCTCCTAATGCTGATTATATTTTTTCATCACATATACGTTTTTTTCCTTAAAATCTTGTTTTGTATGACCCTGTAATGTTTTAACTCGGCTTAACGCAACATAGGCTTGACCAGCTTGAAATATTTTACGGAGAGATATTACGCCTCTATCGACCAGACGATAAAAACGGGTTATAGTCAATTGGGCCCCTATCCAAAATGGCCCCTCGTTTGGTCAAAATGGTCCCTGATAAATGGTCAAAATGGTCCTCAAAAAAGGTCAAAATGGTCCTTCCAAAAAGTCAAAATGGTCTCAAAATAATATTTTTATTACATTATACATAATATATTTTTTTTATAATCTTTTTGAGAACTGGAACTGGAACTTCAAATCAATATTGTAAGTCTTAGAATGTCTTTGCTTTGATGAAAATATAAATAGGAACACAATTTATGTCTTCAAAATTTGTTGTTACAGAGTACAATTTTCAGTCAAAATTAGTGACCTTTTTTAGGGTTAAAATAGCTTCCAACTATTCCTTTGATTATCATCATAAAGGCTACAATTTATAAAAAAAAATCAAGGACCATTTTGACTTTTATTATTTTGGCCATTTTGACCATTCTGTCCTCAAAAGGTCATTTTGACCAAAGAATTGGTTGAAATCAAAGAATAAATACAGAGTCCATTTTGACCAAAATAGGGGCCATGGTGACCGGTCCATTTTGACCAAAATAGGGGCCATGGTGAATAGCCATTTTGACCAAATTTAACTGTTATGGCCATTTTGACTAGGGGCCATTTTGTATAGGGGATATACCCCCTTCCCCAACATTCGAACTGTGTAAACGTCAATATTTTCCTTTAATGCTGAGTTGAAATACTGTCTTTTGTTTCAATGGATTGGAGCAGTCAATAGCCAGTTGAATTGATGTATGTTAGTCAATTAAGTGTCGTGGGTAAGAAGCACCCTCAAAATAAGAAAAAATCTGATATTATATCAAATATAGCAAACACTCGAAAAACATGTTAATTTTTATAAAGTTAACACAATGTGAAATGAGATTAATTTATTTTTGACCTATAATAATCTTAGCAGACGATAAAAAACAGTTTGAGCGCTTACTTTTTTATTGCAACGGATTAGCGCAGACGCGTAAACAGCCCCTAGAGTTAAAAGATTATGTAGTCTGACTAATTTGTTTATGACCTTTAATAACCTTAGCAGACGACAAAAAGAAAATTGGTCTTGTAGAAAGAGTTCTATCAATGGTAGAGGAAAAATTCGAACAGGTTAATGTATCAAAAATTCACTGCTCTAATTGATTGTATGTAAAATTAATATAAGTGAAAATTTTGCAAAAAAATGAATAAATTTTTGATACTTTTTAGAGTGTTAAAAGATTACATAATCAGATTACTCTGTTTATGACCTAAAATACTTCAGACCTCCATGTGAAAAGGGTGTCTTCCCGGGAAGTCACCAGTACGAATTTCGAAATTCCCGGGAAGTCATCGTTTTGTTTGCTTTGATGATTTGAGGTAAATGCCGCCAAGAGATTAAAGGTGCTTAGACCTCATTAACGGTGACAAAAATTCATGAAAATCGTTCACTTACATTAATTAAAATTTAACGATGTCACTCATCGTTTTGGCATCTGTGATTGAAATATTGAACTTTATTCACCATTTGAAAGACGTTTATGTCAAGGAAATGTCAAGGAATTTTTAAAAAATTCCCGGGAAGTCACCGTTTTACATTTTTTGGGGTTAATTATGACCCAAGCGGTGACTTCGTGGGAATTAACCAAAATGTTAAATAAATTATTTGAAGAAATTTTTGTTTAATTGGCTATAACCCGATTAAGTAAGCTTAATTCTGCTAAGATAACAAAAAATAATCCTATTGTTTCCAAAATCCCAATTTTTTAAAAATTCCCGGGAAGTCACCGTTTTACATTTTTTGGGGTTAATTATGACCCAAGCGGTGACTTCGTGGGAATGAACCGTGAAAAGTTCATGTCAATAGTTTTATTACCATATTATATAACCTGCTATAACCCTGTCAATCATTTTAATCCTCTCTACTAGGGCCTACTTTATTCTCAGAAAAGGGGTATCCTATGCCTATTTTCACTTTAATGGATTTTGTATTAAACTGCTCATGCCATATATCGTTGAAAAGAGAAAATTTAGTACATACTGACTATACACACCATATTGATATGAGATAATTGCTTTGTAAGTTTGAACCCACAGTCGAAAAAAAAACGCAATATTTTGAAAAAATATTTTAATGGGTTATTGTCATATATCGTTTAAAAGATAATCAAATCGGCATTACAAAATTGAAAAATTTAATTCTCTGCGTTGATTAGACAATGCAATATAGATGTCCAAAGTTGACAAAAATGTCAATTTTCAAATGTCCATAAAACCAGAAGTTAATATTTTTCAATTAATATCAGCATACCTATGGATATCTGAGGTCAAGGACATCCTTCATTGGAATTTTCAAGGTCATCAAAGGTCAAGGTCACATAATATGGCCTTTTGAATTTTCCAAAAATTAAAACGAACATAAAAAAATTTCAAATTCGAAATTCAAAATTCTGTTCCAAAAAAACTGTAGACAAGGTTACAAGGTTTTGATAGACACCAAAATCATAAAAATCGGATAACAAATAGAGGACTTATTGATTTTTTGCTGAAATGTGTCAGTCTGTGACGGCAGCTTATGCAACACTTCCGGTTTGGATTTTTTATGCTAAGTGCATTCTAATTATGACTGACAGACAATATTTGTAGTTTTTGTCAATATCTGAAATTTATACCGGAAGTGAGGCTGCTAGGCGATATTTTGAAAAACCGGAAGTTCTTACGTCAAAACCGGAAGTGATGAAAAAATTTTGATTGAGTAGTTTTATTTCTATGGACATTCTGTATACGTCCTGTAAATTTCCGGTCGATCGGATAATTAGCGGCTGAGTTAGAAATTTTGAGCTTTTTTGAAAAATTTGGTTTCAAATTTTTTGGACAAAAATATTTAAAAATTGAAATTTGTGTAGTCCCATCTGATACTTCTTTTTACAATGAAGATATTAAAGAAAATTTCAGCCAAATCGGTCCATAAATAAACCCTACAGACTAAGTGCAAAATAATTGCATATTATGCAATAGCCCACTCCTGATTCAGCAAAAATTGAGTTTCAGATATTCATTTTTGATTCCAGGTCATTATATAATGTTTGGTGGATACAATTATGCTACACCATTTTCGATTTTCTCTAAAAAGTTTCCCAAAAAAAAAAAAAAAAAAAAAAAAAATAAACATAACGAAAACAAAGCGTGACAAATCGATAGATTTGCCACGCAAAAATGCTGTAGCAAAACCAGTCTAGTACGGCATCTACGGCAAAAATAAAAAGAATAGAAAAAACTATACTACTTGGTTTCAGTTTAAAGGGCCATTCTGCTTTTTTCAAAAAAGTTTCAATTATCAAAAACAACGCAAATATTACTTTGAAAGTATTTCTAAAGTATGCTCATTATATCTATGCATCTTCTTGATCAAACTGAATTTGTTTTTAAAGGGTTAATTACAAACAGGGAGTACTTATTGTTAATTAAGCAATTTGACCTAGTTTTGGTGTTTGCCCTTTAAATGGCTCAATATTTCTAGCTGAAACCTTTTAAATACACAGGAGTAACATTTCTCTACAATTAGGCTTTTATTTTACTCAAATCCGTCCAGTAGTTTCCTATCAGCGTCCAAAAAACATAACACACTTAAAAACCTTACGTAAGGTTTTTAAAAATTTTAGCATGTTTTTAGCGTTTAAAAATTAACGGCTGGATTTTTTTAGTTAAAACTTTCAGATACATTAAAGTTACAGATTTTGGTGTAAAGTTTTCACAAATTTGAGCAAAAAAAAAATTTGACCTAAAAAAAATTCAGACTGTCCCTTTAATGAAATAAACAATGAGAATGGATTGTCTACCCATACAAATGAAAATTACATGTATAGTTATGTAACTGCAAACAGTACTGTTTCGGCCTTCTAATGTTTAATCACGTTGTATTTGAAAGTTGAAATGGAAATAGAACGGTTCACCGGCTGGCTAGCAGTAGCAGCCGATTTTTTCTTATATCATTACGTCGCACCACTTACTAATTATTTACGCACAATTTGAAAATTATATTCATTCAATGATATTTAATAACGATTGTTTGATTCATATTACATCGTAAAATTGAAAATATTACGGAATCGTTTTGCACTAATATTAACAGGTATTACGTAGTCTCGATCGTCCAAATAGGTCATGCTATTTTTATCGTTTGTTGCGTTGTCTGGATGGTAAGTCTACCATGGTTTCTAAAAATAGCACACACTTTTAATCAGAAAAATCCTTGACATTGCCGCGATTGTTGCCAAAAATAAAAAAAAACTATAGGTTTTTTTGCCACCAAAACTTCAGTTTATAAAAGAAAGAGATCATCAACGGGTCATACCTACTACGGCAAAAAAAAAAAAAGATTTTGCCGTAGTAAACTCTGGCTGCTTCAGCTTTTACTACGGCATTGCTGATTGCCGTAGTCGAATTTCGAGCACTGACTCAGATCACCTTTCTTCCCGTGTTTATTATCACCAATCTATTATCAGTATAAAATATAAAAAATTTTGTCATCAAAATGTGTCAATTCGTATCAAGAATTAAAATTGTGTAATCATTATGATTTGTTGAATCATTCCCGAATTCATCTTTTATAAAAATCAAAAAAACAAATATGGCTCGTATCGCATTCACAGGTCACATCTGTGATCCTTTGTCGAACTTAAAATCTTATAGATATAAACCTTCACATATAATTTCATTCAGATCGGATATGAAATTTGGCCTCTATTGCATTCACATAGTTATCGTAATTTCAGTGCATCAAGGCTTAAAACTCTGTGATCCTGAATAAACTTTGGCCGAGTTGGCCTCTATCGTTCTCAAAATTAATAGACATTATTATTATGAATTAGCCCACTAAAATTAAAGTACACGAAAAATAAAAATTGTGATTTGACCAAAAAAATATTCTTTAAAAATTTCGTTTTTTTGGTGTAAAATGTTAAAATCCTGAATTTGTGCACGACCTTTTCTGACCCAATTTGGACAATTCGGACAGTTTTTCTTGCTTTGGTATTTGTCAAAAGGAGGTCATGTGGTATTTTTCAGGGGGTCACGGGGTCGTGTGGTAATTGTCAGCAGGGGCCATGGGGTATTTGTCAAAGGGGGGGGGGGGGGCATGTGGTATTTGTCACGGGGTCAGATGATATTTATCAGGAGGCCATGAGGTTTTTGTCTGTATAATTTTTTTCTCTAGCCCAAATGTTATTTAACTATATTTGCTGTGCAAGGTCTAATTAATTGCACAGGTGCTTGAGGACAGGTCCTGTATGAGCCCCATATAGTCCCCCCCCCCCCCTAATTATTATCATTATCATAAATTTCAGATTTTTCGATATATATCACTTATTTGTACCATATATAGTGACCATGCATATTTAGAGTATTTAGAGTATTAATATGATATATTAGTATATATATGGTACAAATAAGTGATATATATCGAAAAATCTGAAATTAATGATAATGATAATAATTAGGGGGGGGGGGGGACTATATGGGGCTCATACAGGACCTGTCCTCAAGCACCTGTGATTAATTGTGGTCAAATACTACATTTGGTTTCCCAAATGGAGGGGAGTCAGAAAACACCAACCCTTTCGCCCTAATTGAACAGGGGCAACGGCTCTGGTTTAAAAAAAGGTTGGGAACCACTTCTGTAGAAGGAAACAATTACTGTGTCAGACTCGTCGTGTTACAATATTGCCCCTCATTATGGCACGCCAAAGCGGAAATAATTCAAGACGAGAAATTTACTTCAATACGAGAAATATATGACTGCAATGTTGCCAAATTATCGTCAACGTTGACAAATTTCTTTCAAGGTTGAAACATTTTTTTCAATGTTGAAACATTTCATTCAAGGTTGAAAAATGTCTATCAAGGTTGAACAATTTCTTTCAAGGTTGAAACATTTCTTTCAAGGCTGAAACATTTCTTTCAAGACTCACTTGATCATCTCAAGACTCACGTGACCACACATCGTGCTAACGTCATCAAGGCAAACATGGCAGCTGGAAGAAGGGCGCCAAGTGCCACGAGCCGCGCGGACCTTGAAGATATGGCACTGATGTCGTTCCGCACCCCCGACGTCCCGCTGAGCTATCGATATCAAAGTTAGCAGATAATTATGTTCTAGGATGTATCATGGTACCTATGGAAGTTAGGCATAATTTTACTGGAACTGGGCCCCGTTGTATAAGTGTCGCTAGGTGACTACGCTCCAATTTTTCTTACACTAAACGTATGCAATGAGATTTTAACGGAAAAGTATTAAAATGGGCCATAATCTGCCTCAAAGTATGACCGGCTGCCGTTAGGGACTTTTTGGCGAGAATTTATCTACAATCAGAACTTATTTCTTCTTCTATCAATTCATGCATTCCGTTTTAAATTTTATAATGGGAGCAAAAATGGGTGCGAATTGCCCGGGTGTGAAATTTCCGAGTGGCAGTTTTCCTGGATGGTAATCGTCCTGGGTGTCAAGTGCCCGGGTGTGAAATGTCTCGGGTGGAATTTGTCCTGATGCAAATCATCCTGGTGCGAAATGTCCTGATATGAATTGGTTGGGCGGGAATTGTCCGGGTGGGAATTGTCTGGGTGTGAAATGTCCGCACACGAAAGCGGTAGATCTCGACTCAGCTTCGGTATCAAAATAGTGTACTACTTGCTATCAATAGAGATCATGACCCGGAAATATACTCTCCCAAAAAAGAAACGCAACATACGAAATTAGAAATTTTACTTCAATTTTTTAACATCATCTTTTTAACAGAAATAATCATCATATTACAATGAAAATTTACACACTCGTTGTTTAAACCCTAATGTTCACTAAAATGTCAAAGTGATCCAATCAAAGGCCAAAGCTCTCAGATGACGTCACTAAAATGTCAATATCTATTGTGTCCACCATTAGCCTGTAACACAGTACGGACTCTTCTCGGCATAGACAGGATCAATCGACGAATTCGGTCTTGTGGAATTCTCCGCCATTCTTGCACAAGAGCCTGCTGTAGTTCCTGCAGAGATTGTGGCGCTGGATGACGCCTGCGCACACGTCGATCCAATTCATCCCACAAATGTTCTATTGGGTTCAAATCTGGTGATTTTGATGGCCAAGGGAGCACTGTGACATTCTGGTTATTCAAAAAGTTAACAGTAGCCCGAGCTGTATGCGGTCGAGCGTTGTCGTGCTGAAAGATTTCCCTCTGGAGATTCATTGCGGGAAGCATGTGTGGTGTTAAAATCTCATCTCTGTATCGAGCGGCGTTAAGGTTGCCGGGAATGTGCACCAGATGAGTTTTTCGGGCGTAGGATATGGCAGCCCACATCATTACACTTCCTCTGCCGAAATGGTCTACCTCAAGGACGCAGTTCCTTGCAAACCTCTCATTCCTTCGTCTGTAGACTCGTATACGTCCATCTCTTTTCTGCAGCATAAATCGTGATTCGTCGCTGAACCACACCCCTCTCCAATTGCGCAGGTTCCAGTTTCTGACTCTGTTGCACCATCGGACCCTTTCAACTCGATGTCGACGTGTTAGTACTGTGCCAAAGTAAGGACGTCTGGCACGTAAGCCGTTTTCACGGAGACGGTTTCTGACAGTCTGTGCAGATATTCTTTGGAGATATATGGGAAATTTGACGCTGTTGCTGTTGCTGTAATCGTTCGATTTCTCAGATGCAGTAACCGGATGTAGCGATCTTGTGCTGCAGATGTAATCCTAGGTCGACCAGAACGTGGACGGTCAGCTGTTGAACCGGATTGCTGGTACCGCTGCCAGAGTCTGGAAATCGTGCTCCGGTGAACATAACGATGTAACGAATGAATTCAATTGGGCGGTTGGGTGCCTTTTATACCCATCAAATTCCACGTCATGAAAAGTCATGATTCGCACGTGCAAGTGCCCTGCTCATTCCTCTACCCTTACCCAGAACCGTGTTACTCGGGTTGACCAGAACAGGTCACAGGAGATCAACAGCCACTATGAAAAGATTAAATTCAATTATCGGATATCTAAATTTAAGGATAATCAGGTTTTCTTGCCTCAATCTCGCAAATTGTCGAAAAAATTCTAATTTGAAAAAAAAATTTGAATGTTGCGTTTCTTTTTTGGGAGAGTATATATACTTTGATGTACCGGTACCTAACCTGGGGCCTTATTCTCGAAAATTTAACTTACTATGAGTTTAGTGTTCCAGATTAAATAGATTTTAAATATAGCTCTATTATCCAATCGGTATTTCTTAAAATTTCGATTTTCATCTTAGTTAAGTTTTCGAGAATAAGGCCCCTGTGTAGTAACATACCACATTCACCAGCTTCAGGGGCGGATCCAGGATTTTGGAAAGGGGGGGCGTATATGCAAAGCTTAGCGGAGCGAAGCGAGGCGAACAAATTTTGGACCTTTTATTTGGCTTAAAAACATAGAATAAGTATCAATTGTACTAATTTAACGGTTTCTGACGTGGACCATGTATGTTATATAGTAAACGTTAATGGGTTAGACATTTTTTATGTCATAAGACAAAAAAAGACGAAGTAAAGGGGGGGGGGGCGTACGCCCTCTACGCCCCCCTGGATCCGCCACTGAGCTTATGCAAGTTCTTGTTAAATTAATTTTATGAAAACTTTCTGGCCAGAGGTCGAGTTTTGACATTGAAATTACTTAAGCAGGGTTACTTGACACTTAGACTTAAAATTTCATTTAGAACATTTCATGATCGTTATAAAGAACTTCTGGACAAATAGAACAAATCTATCTCTCTGTATCTTCTCTGATTTGTTTATTCAGGCAAGATGTTGACCTATATATAGTAGGGACGAGTGTCGCGCTCGAAGCAGACCATGCTTAGTCTTTTCGAAACATCTGATGGTACTTCTCTTTGGAGTAGTCCACTACTATATAACTTCATTTTGCCACGTTCGACTAATCATAACCGAGTCTTAAGCTTCGTCTACACGATCAAACATTTGTTCAAAACATCATCATACATTTATATGACGGTGTTCAAGCTTGTTGTGGATTTCTGTCTACACTGTCCAACATCGTCAAACATGATCCAACATTTGTATGATGATGTATGACCAATAATGAAGGGTAATTATCATTTTGGTGGGAAAATAATTCAACATGGATGCTCAAAACAGTCTGTTGAGTGGTGCTGCTGCATCTGTTATTGTTTTAACAATTCTTCGTCGTCAAAAGCGAAAGAGGGGAGCGCGAAAGGTTCGACAATGGGTTAGGGACTGGATCCAAAGAAGATGTCAGCATGGGGCTTATCAGGCCTTGTTGAGTGAGTTACAACTAACAGACCAGGCCAGCTTCAAAAATTACTTGCGAATGGATCTATTAAACTGTGATCGTAAGGAGTTTATTTTTTTAAGACTATCAGTACTGTTTGAAACTAAAATTTAATATTCAAATCAACTTTCAAAAAAATAGCAACTTTTGATTACGTATACCAACGATCTTTTGAAGACAGAAATTAATAAACAGACTGAGTTTTTGACACTGAAATAACAATAATACTGACATCGTTCGAGCGTAGTTTGAGGACAAATTATTTACCAGTTGTTTGTAATTCCTCTGCCATTCGTTGCATTACTAACTTCCGTAATGGTTTATCCTTATAGTTTTTAATTAAAGTGTTATAAAGACACGGGTTTTCTTCATAAAGGCTAATTAACCTAGTTACATCGGACACAGTCCAAATTTTGTCTGTGTTGGCTGCCATTTTGAAAGATGGGAAGGAAGTCACATGACGCCTATACGGCAGCTGATTTGTTAAATTTTGGTAACTAATTTAAATATTGCCAACAATTGTTGTAAAGATGAAACATGCAGCTAAAAATTTGAACATCGTCATTCATGTTTGACCATGTTCAACCTTGTTGGGAAAACGGTCTACACGATCAAACATTTGTCCACGAACACCGTCATACAAATGTATGATGATGTTTTGAACAAAATGTTTGATCGTGTAGACGAAGCTTTAGAAATGGGATTTTAAAAAAAAACAACTAATGTATAGTTTGTACATGTGTATACATGCATATATTTTTTAACTTTATTTTTCAGATTTTAGATGTCATTGTTGTAGGCGGTAGTAGAGGAATAATGGCAAGTTTAACTTTACGACAAACAATATTACCCAAAATAATACTCTGTATGGTTCTTGGTTTATTTGGTATTCTTCTGGTTATATTTGCTGAAAATAAGCTGCTCGTGTCAGAACATACACCAAAGTTTGTGAGTGAATGGTTGTTTAAGAGAATAAATCAGACTTTAAAGTTACAGGAAATGTATCCTACCGCTACATGTCCCATTGGTGTCGAGTTACTGAAGCACGAATACTCTACGATTTCTGATTGCGTTGAAGAATACTCAGATTTAGAACATTTAAAAATTAATGGCGAGGAGATGGAATTTCAGAGAGTGATGATTCACAAGCCTTATTTAACCCATAATGACAGTATACTAATTGAAGTGGGAGGTTTTAAGGGAGCTGATGCCGATAAGTTCAATGCCAGTGGAATTCGACCACATTACATCATGCTGGAACCCGTACCCATGTTCTACAATCATTTGATCAGGAAATTTAAAAAACATCCTCGATTTATTATTTTAAATTTTGGACTGGGGCGAGAAGAAAAAGTATTGACAATACCTTTACAGACTGATGCTACTTCCCTCTTTCGACAAAATGTTCATGTACCCCGAAGCATGGGAACAACTAACATCAAAATACGGAAGACAACAGATTTTTTTGACGAGATTGGTTTGAAGGAGAAAAACGTTGATTTATTACATATTAACTGTGAAGGATGTGAGTTTGAATTACTAGAAGATCTGATTGTAACTGGATATATTCGATATTTTAATCACATCCAATTTCAATTCCACATGTATTTACCACAAATAGACGAAGAAGAGTGCCGTTATTGTCAAATAATGCAGTTATTAACCAGAACACATACTCCAATGTTTCAATATAGACATACTTGGCAGGCGTGGAAGAAAATTGATTTGTGATCTGTTATCATAGCTAGCCCCTTCTTACCTAAAATGTTCAAAGTGTCTCGATGACTCGTAAATTTCGGAGATCTCAAACATTTAGACTGAAATTTCAATAAAAATTGCGGATATTCTTTGGAAATATTCAATATAGCAATTCAGCAATATCAATGATGTGCTCGCATTTTTATACGCCCGCATGAAATGTGGCGCGTACATTGTCGTCACCCATGTTTGTCTACAATTGCTTGTTGCTTGTCTAATCACCCAAGGATAACCCCTACAGAAAATCAGCAAATAGAAAAATATTAACTTTGAATATGCCCTGCTCTTGTCTATGGTTTAGTATCATCCCAAAAGTTCAAAAGAGCTGTCTGACTGCAGGTTGAACATTTTTTTCTGTTACTGATAAATATTTTTGTTAAAAATCAAAGCTGCCAGTTGGCGTATATTATCTTTCAGTTTCGTGTTGTTCTTGTTTTTTTTAGCTTCTATTTTTTACATAGGCCTAGCCACTACAATGAGAAATTTGATTGAAAATAGTTTTACTTCGTTTTAACTAAAAAATCATGTCGATACCGTTTAGATTTACGAAATGTATATAATAGTTAATATTTTCTTAATTCTTGAAATCATATTTTAATATATTGATATCATGTTTTAACAAGTTTGTATGTTTCTAGTCAGTTCAATGTTATCAAGTTAATTGTTAAAAATTATTAAAGATTTGTCAGATTTTTGAATAAATATTAAGATTTTACTGATTCATACTGAATTAATTTAGATATTCTGATATATGCCTACATTTTAATGCTGATATGAATGTGATTTACTTTTGAATAGGAGCCGTGGTGGCTCGGTGAGTTTGAAGCTTGCTCGCTTACCTGGGGGTCCACAAAAACGACATGTAGCCCCCTTTATTTCTAATAAATTTCAAAATCTATTTTTTACGTGTTTTCCCAAAATGTGTCAAAATGCACCAAATCAATTCTATTATCTACTATTTTTTTGGGGGGGAGAACCTTTAACCGCCTTATCTTAGAGAATAATTACGTCTTTCGTTTTTCCATATTTCAAATTTCATTGCCAAGAATTGAACTCTCAGTCTGTCCCTTGTTTGTAACCTCAGTTCCAGTAGGCTGCCGCCGCCACTGCCCACATTTGTACCCAATTACAGCTGGGTTAATTGAAATTATGATCGATGATAACTTATTCAAGGTCATAGGACTTTCACACTCCGATCGAAATCGGAAATTACTAGCTTACAACAACAACAACCACTTTTTGCTCGTACGCAGAGCAAATAATGTCATGTTTATAACTTTGCTCTAACCACATATCAATTTCGGAAATTTACCATGGACAAGATGGTCATTTGAGTTCTGGTTTCTTTTGTAGGCCATAACTGAATCATTCTTGACTTGCTGAAAGTAAGAATTTTATTTAGTGATGGAATAGAAGGGAATAAAAAAATAATGAAAGATAAGAGAAAATTAAAATTTTGCAACACTAACGTTAATCTTGGAATAAAACAGGATAAGACCATAGCCGTAGGGGCCGACTTCTGCCCGAATTTTAGTATTGTTTTCCCATTGATTTCCCGATTTTTTGGAACTTTTTGCCCGAAAACATACTTTTGGGGGGGGGGGGCAGCTGCCCTCCCTACCCCCCTGTCTCCTACGCCTATGGATAAGACCTATATATCGGGTGTCCCAATAAAAACGTCCCCAAGTTTGACGGTGTGTATCTCAGCTGTTGGTGAACCGATCTCTTTCAAAATTCTCACAGATTTACTTCAACATGTCCTCGTCAAACCCTGAAAATATGAAAGTCATCGAACAAAAATTGTACAAGTACTGCCTCAAACAACATAGCATATCAAAACAATATCAGAGCAAAATACACATTTCAACCTGTGTCAATTGTGCTTTCACCACCAATATCATTCATTTTCCATCCTGAAATGCTCTCACCAATCTCATCTTAAGATATTTTCTCCCAAAAAGCTACCTTCCTGCCTTTTAGTTCCTGTTCATCAACTTTGTTCCATTGGTGAAGGTAATGACTCTGGGCAGTATGGGATTTTCTTGAGAAACAGGTGTACTGCACTTGGGTTAGAAGGACACACTGATTAAATAGGAACTGAAATGCAGGATGGTCGCTTCTCAAGTGGTACCTTTAGATGAGAGTTTATCAGGATGGAAAATGTTTGATATTGGTGGTTGATGTGGAGAAGGCACAATGAACACAAATTCAAATATGTAGTTTGCTCTGATATTGAATTTTTGGATATGCTATTTTGTTCGAGCCACTACTTGTACATTTTTTGTTTGATGACTTTCATATTTTCAGGGTCTGACAAGGACATGTTGAAGTAAATCTGTGAGAATTTTGAAAGAAATTGGCTCATCAGCAGCTGAGATACTTTGCGTCAAAGTCGGGGACGTTTTTTTGGGGACACCCGATACATAATTACACATACCAAAAACCATACAAAATATCAGAATCTATTAATCACTGTACTCGGTTTTGATCTTTTCTTATTAGGATATCCAAGTTTTTGCAATCGATTTTAAATTGTAAGAATTGTTGTTCATTTTTTACTTCTTACAACAATTATATATAGTTTTATATTATCAAATGACATCTAAAAATCCCCAGTAAATAGTTAATTTTGAAATATTTTAGTGTAATTTTGTTATTTTTCCACCAAAAACTAACACAATTTCAAAATATTTTTAACTTTTACAAATTTCTTATTTGAATACTATGACGTCACGTCATTGTTTACTGTAACGTCCGCTCTAACAATACAAAAAAAGAACGTTGCAACTTTTTTTGTCACTTTTGATTTAGGAGTAGTGGAGAACAGAATAATCGGGTAAGTCAATTTTTAATAGCAAATTTTCGTGTCAGACTCGGAGTCCTTAGTATTATTATAACTATTGTTTACATAAATATTGTTGACGGACATTGAGTGGGTTACCCTCAACGGCAGGTTTTATCTGACTATGAGTGGGTATATTTTATTATAACTACTGTCCGTCAACAATATTTATGCACATCCTGGGATGATTAGTTATATGCAAAGACTGGTTATTATTTTCTAGGTAGATAAAGAGGTAATTAATCTGACTTTATGCTGTTTATTACCAATTATTCTACAGTTAAAAACATGTTAACTGTTCGTTGACAGACCATAGAAGAAGCAATTGTGGGGAAAATGTCGATCATTAACATCATTGCGGTTCAAAATTTCAAACTTAACCCGATTTCCCCCGTCCGTATTGGAGAGGGGTTTGTTGAAACCGTGTCAGCCAACTTTTGTGAGGGTGTGTTCGCCACTGATTGCCGATAAAGTGAGGCCATATGGTATGCCTTGTGACATTGCTCTTCAATTGGTAGGCTACCACATAATCCGACTTTTTTGCTGTTCAAATTGAGCCACATTATAACAATGATTCTCTTACCGTCATCAGAGTATTGCTACAGAATACTGACATTGTTGTTCAAGTAGAATCGTATATATAGTCCGACGTTGCAGTTCAAGTGGGGATACATGGTAGGGCTTTGCCATTTAACTAGGATTCACGTGGTATGTAATTATGGTGAAAGGGAGGCAGTTCAATAGAGATTCACATGGTATGACATTGAAATTCAAGAGAGATTCACATAAAATGACATTGCAATTAAAGTGGGATTCACATGGTATGACATTGCAATTAAAGTGGGATTCACATGGTATGACATTGCTGTTAAACAGAGGTTCACATGGTATGACATTGCAGTTAAAGAGAGGTTCACATGGTATGACATTGCTGTTAAACAGAGGTTCACATGGTATGACATTGCAGTTCAGGACATGGTATGTCATTGCAGTTAAAGAGAGGTTCACATGGTATGACATTGCAGTTCAGGACATGGTATGACATTGCAGTTAAAGAGAGGTTCACATGGTATGACATTGCAGTTCAAGAGAGGTTCACATGGTATGTCATTGCAGTTAAACAGAGGTTCACATGGTATGACATTGCAGTTCAGGACATGGTATGACATTGCAGTTAAAGAGAGGTTCACATGGTATGACATTGCAGTTCAAGAGAGGTTCATATGGTACGAGATTGCAGTTCAAGAGAGGTTCACATGGTATGTCATTGCAGTTAAACAGAGGTTCGCATGGTATGACATTGCAGTTCAGGACATGGTATGACATTGCAGTTAAAGAGAGGTTCATATGATATGACATTGCAGTTAAACAGAGGTTCACATGGTATGACATTGCAGTTAAAGAGAGGTTCACATGGTATGACATTGCAGTTCAAGAGAGGTTCACATTGTATGACATTGCAGTTCAAGAGAGGTTCATATGGTATGAGATTGCAGTTCAAGAGAGGTTCAAATGGTATGACATTGCAGTTCAAGAGAGGTTCACTTTGTATGACATTACAGTTCAAGAGAGGTTCATATGGTATGAGATTGCAGTTCAAGAGAGGTTCAAATGGTATGACATTGCAGTTCAAGAGAGGTTCACATGGTATGTCATTGCAGTTAAACAGGGGTTCACATGGTATGACATTGCAGTTCAGGACATGGTATGTCATTGCAGTTAAAGAGAGGTTCACATGGTATGACATTGCAGTTAAACAGAGGTTCACATGGTATGACATTGTAGTTCAGGACATGGTATGACATTGCAGTTAAAGAGAGGTTCACATGGTATGACATTGCAGTTCAAGAGGTTCATATGGAACGAGATTGCAGTTCAAGAGAGGTTCACATGGTATGACATTGCAGTTAAAGAGAGGTTCACATGGTATGATATTGCAGTTAAACAGAGGTTCACATGGTATGACATTGCAGTTAAAGAGAGGTTCACATGGTATGACATTGCAGTTCAAGAGAGGTTCACATTGTATGACATTGCAGTTCAAGAGAGGTTCATATGGTATGAGATTGCAGTTCAAGAGAGGTTCAAATGGTATGACATTGCAGTTCAAGAGAGGTTCACTTTGTATGACATTGCAGTTCAAGAGAGGTTCATATGGTATGAGATTGCAGTTCAAGAGAGGTTCAAATGGTATGACATTGCAGTTCAAGAGAGGTTTACATGGTATGACATTGTAGTTCAAGAGAGGTTCAAATGGTATGACATTGCAGTTCAAGAGAGATGACATTGCAGTTCAAGAGAGGTTCATATGGTATGAGATTGCAGTTAAAGTGGGATTCACATGGTATGACATTGCAGTTCAAGACATGGTATGTCATTGCCATACAAGCTCAGCCACATGGTGTGACATTGCTGTTCATGTAGAGCTACATTGCCGTTCAAATGGGGTTTCACATGGTATGACATTGCAGTTCAAGTGGGATTCACATGGTATTACATTGCTGTTGAAGTGGGATTCACATGGTATGACATTGCAGTTCAAGTGGGATTCACATGGTATGACATTGCAGTTCAAGTGGGGCTTCACATGGTATGACATTGCTGTTCAAATGGGCTTCACATGGTATGACATTGCTGTTCAAGAGGGATTCACATGGTATGACAATGCAGTTCAAGAGAGGCTCACATGGTATAACATTGCTGTTTAAATGGGCTTCACATGGTATGACATTGCTGTTTAAGTGGGGCTTCACATGGTATGACATTGCAGTTCAAGTGGGATTCACATGGTATGACATTGCTGTTAAACAGAGGTTCACATGGCATGACATTGCTGTTAAACAGAGGTTCACATGGTATAACATTGCTGTTTAAATGGGGCTTCACATGGTATAACATTGCTGTTTAAGTGGGATTCACATGATATGACATTGCTGTTTAAATGGGGATTCACATGGTATGACATTGCTGTTCAAGTGGGCTTCACATGGTATAACATTGCTGTTTAAATGGGGCTTCACATGATATGACATTGCTGTTTAAATGGGGCTTCACATGTTATAACATTGCTGTTTAAATGGGGCTTCACATGGTATGACATTGCTGTTTAAATGGGGCTTCACATGATATGACATTGCTGTTCAAGTGGGATTCACATGGTATGACATTGCTGTTTAAATGGGGATTCACATGGTATAACATTGCTGTTTAAGTGGGATTCACATGATATGACATTGCTGTTTAAATGGGGATTCACATGGTATAACATTGCTGTTTAAGTGGGATTCACATGGTATAACATTGCTGTTTAAGTGGGATTCACATGGTATAACATTGTTGTTTAAGTGGGATTCACATGATATGACATTGCTGTTTAAATGGGGCTTCACATGGTATGACATTGCTGTTAAACAGAGGTTCACATGGTATGACATTGCTGTTAAACAGAGGTTCACATGGTATAACATTGCTGTTTAAATGGGGCTTCACATGGTATAACATTGCTGTTTAAGTGGGATTCACATGGTATAACAATGCTGTTTAAGTGGGATTCACATGGTATAACATTGCTGTTTAAATGAGGATTCACATGGTATAACATTGCTGTTTAAGTGGGATTCACATGATATGACATTGCTGTTTAAATGGGGCTTCACATGGTATGACATTGCTGTTAAACAGAGGTTCACATGGTATGACATTGCTGTTTAAATGGGGATTCACATGGTATAACATTGTTGTTTAAGTGGGATTCACATGATATGACATTGCTGTTTAAATGGGGCTTCACATGGTATGACATTGCTGTTAAACAGAGGTTCACATGGCATGACATTGCTGTTAAACAGAGGTTCACATGGTATAACATTGCTGTTTAAATGGGGCTTCACATGGTATAACATTGCTGTTTAAGTGGGATTCACATGATATGACATTGCTGTTTAAATGGGGATTCACATGATATGACATTGCTGTTTAAGTGGGATTCACATGGTATGACATTGCTGTTTAAATGGGGATTCACATGGTATGACATTGCTGTTCAAGTGGGCTTCACATGGTATAATATTGCTGTTTAAATGGGGCTTCACATGGTATAACATTGCTGTTTAAGTGGGATTCACATGGTATAACATTGCTGTTTAAATGGGGATTCACGTGGTATAACATTGCTGTTTAAGTGGGATTCACATGATATGACATTGCTGTTTAAGTGGGATTCACATGATATGACATTGCTGTTTAAATGGGGCTTCACATGGTATGACATTGCTGTTAAACAGAGGTTCACATGGTATGACATTGCTGTTTAAATGGGGATTCACATGGTATAACATTGCTGTTTAAGTGGGATTCAAATGATATGACATTGCTGTTTAAATGGGGCTTCACATGTTATGACATTGCTGTTTAAATGGGGCTTCACATGTTATAACATTGCTGTTTAAATGGGGCTTCACATGGTATGACATTGCTGTTTAAATGGGGCTTCACATGTTATAACATTGCTGTTTAAATGGGGCTTCACATGGTATGACATTGCTGTTTAAATGGGGCTTCACATGGTATGACATTGCTGTTAAACAGAAGTTCACATGGTATGACATTGCTGTTTAAATGGGGCTTCACATGGTATAACGTTGCTGTTTAAATGGGGATTCACATGGTATGACATTGCTGTTTAAATGGGCTTCACATGGTATAACATTGCTGTTTAAGTGGGATTCACATGGTATGACATTGCTGTTTAAGTGGGATTCACATGATATGACATTGCTGTTTAAATGGGGCTTCACATGGTATAACATTGCTGTTTAAGTGGGATTCACATGGTATAACATTGCTGTTTAAATGGGGCTTCACATGGTATAACATTGCTGTTTAAATGGGGCTTCACATGGTATTACTATGGCATACTGGCTGATTGAAATAATCTGAACATTGACTGATTTTTCTTGAATTTTAATTAGACTGGGAAAGAATAAGACAAAATTTACAATGAAAAAATAGAGAGAATTTGAGAGGAAACCAGTATACTAATATATAAACTATTATATTAATAATGTTATTATAGTTTAGCCAAGGTGTACTTGGATATATGGAAAATAAACATTTACACAACATAATGCAATAAAATAGTACAAAGGCTAGGAGTATTTTTACAAATAAATTCATTGAAAACCTAGCTTGGATCACCCTATATAAGACAAAATTTTATATTTGTACATCTAGATTGCCATCAGTTTAACTGAATTAGATTTGCACTTAAATTTCAATCAATCAAAGAATGAAATATACCCAGAGATTCTTCATTGATACTGAATATTAATAATTAGACAAATGACACTTTTATCTCAAAAAGACACTGATTTAGGAACTCTTTATTAACCTTATGTCAATGTATTAAGCCTAGCCATGATTTAAATGATGTGACAATAGTTAAGTGTTTTTTGTTAAAAAGCTAAGCATAATATTTCAAACCTCTTAGTTATGATCTTTCTCATTTTTTTGTGTACTGGTCTACAGCAGATGATACTTCAGTAACTTCAGTAAAAACTGAAGTTTGATATTTGAGATAGAAATCAAAATATATCTTGTACTATTTAGGTTTCCTGTCTGAGATCTGTGATATTTAAATATTCCAGAATTATCAGACTATCACATGAATATTATCCATAATCAAGATCATAAATTCTAAATTTTCAAACCTATATATATACCTGGGCCCTTATGCATAAAAAATAACAAAAGGTTCAAATCAAACTCACGAGTTTTAAAAGATTTCAAGGGTTAGATTTTTAACTCAATGTTAAGTTTTATGTCTTAAATATACAGATTTTATCGATTACGATTTTTTTTAATAACTTGTAATTTAATTGGTAATTTATATTTATGACACAATTGGAAACAGATATTATTTTATATACAATATAAATTGAACACAAGAAAAACTTATTAATGAATAGGGAACACTCAAATTATTTTGATTTCTGACCATTTATAACAGCTTTTCCCTGTTTCTGGAAAAATCAATTTCTGTAATTTATTTTTAAAACATTAATAAATAGATTAAGGTTGACTTGATAAATATACAAATTTGGACACATCTTTCTACAATTTTTATCTATGGGGAATTTTGCGATTTTTGTAAAAATATATTTTATTTCATAAGTAAGTTTATACTAACATTGAGTGCAATTTGTCAGAATAAGGAATTCATTTGGTTTTTTACCATGTCATATGACTTGACCAATTGTTTTAGTTAGTTATACATATTTTAGTGTAAAACATAACAAAGGTATTAGGGCAATTTTCAAAACTTATGAACCTTCTCCTATTGGTAAAGTAATACCAAACTCAAACTGTTATTTTTTTATCCTTCAAGAAACAGGGAAATGTTATAATGATTTATAAATTTGATTAACAAAAATTGATGTGACACAAATATATTACTTATAAAGCTGACAAATCCTCACATTGTTTAAGGCAGCATGGGTCAACATGAAGAATACTAAACTGAGGCTCTTACATTTCTTAACAAATTAATTTGAACCCCAATCTAGTAAGAAACTGAACACAATTCTTTATTATGATAGATATAGTTTACAGGCATTAAATCCCAGATTTGTCAAATTTCAGAACTTGATTCTGACTTCTAGTATATATCAGAAATCATGAAAGTATAGTTAGACTGGGTGAGGTCAAATTTCTTGTTAGCGTTCCGTGCTAGTGTCAACATCAACACATAACACAAAATTTGAACTCATTTTTCGTATTAATATAGTGCTTTTGAGTGTGGACACGCGAAACCAGTATATCTTTTACATAGGTGAAGATTTTCAATATCAATCAAATAAGGAAATATTGGCATGTGACCCAGTCCAAATTCTGTACTAACACTAACACAGAATTTGATGTCACCCACTGTAGTCATCTTCAAACTATAATTAATAATTTCTGACACAAGTATTACCAATATCATGATAATCTACAGGAAAAGAATTCAATTAATAACCATTATGGTGTGAACAGGATCAAAGTACTTTTTGTTATATTACTGTATAGTCAATGTGTGTAGTAGATATTCAGGGGCGTTATTCTCCAAGACTTAACTAAAGATGATTCAGTGTTCCAAAATTAAGTTAAGATTGAGTTACGTTCTCCAAGCAAATTACTGTATTTCTTAAAATTTGGATTTTTTTTTAAAAAAAAAGCGATACCACCTCTTAAAATTAACAAAAAAATTAATTTCTTGGTTAATACGAGTATATATTCATGAACGGTGTCCAAAGTATACAAATAGAATCAAATAAACTCAGAAACTATGTAATTTTCCATTAATTACAGGTTATTATTGGAAAAAGCTTAAATTATTGTACATAAACATAGTTTTCTGGATTTATCAGATTATTTAGATAATCTGCTGTATAGTTATGCCACCAGGTAAGTCCCCTGATGAATATATACTCCTATTGACCAAGTTTGAAAATGTAGGTGTTTTGTTCATTCTAAGAGGTTGTATTCCTTTAAAGAATAAGGCTCCATGATTAGGCAAAAAATTTCATGTGATAATTATAATCATATGAAAAAGGCCATTTTCATTGGTTACAATTTTCTTAAACAGCATTATATATCAATTGAATATGGCTTGTTTCAATTTTAATTGATAAAGTGACATGGTATTATATACAACGATACTTAACAAAGGCATTGCTCAATATATTTATATTGATAAACAGACAGGCTTGTCATAGTTCTCTATACAGATACATAATCAAATATACATATACAATTTGATATCTCATGATATGAACAATTTGATACACAGTTAACAAAATATATTACACATTAAAAGCAACATTAACAATAATAATAGCACTTTTTTAATATCTAAAAATTGATAAATTTAACAACAAACAAAAATAACAATCCTAGCTTTAGAAGGTGATATACTGTATATTCACACTGGCATAGATGTTGACTTAACTAACATGCCAGACAAGATAACAAATACCCACATTCATTAAATATAATTTTGTCTTATTTTTTGTCCATGTATTCCTATAAAGGATCGTGCCTTCTACTATGCCTAAAGTTGTCTTAGTTTAACCTAGAACAGGGGCTCCTATTAGGTTCCTTGATAAAATACATTCCACCTATAAATCCTCTTAGGTTCCTTGATAAAATACATTTTTCCTGTTGGGAGAATATAGCTTAACTGAATAGAAAGATTTATATTATAATCCTAAAATTTAATACTCGACTACAAAGCGTCCAAAGTCCCCGGTTGATAACCCAACTAGAGTGATACTGACCTAGTCAACTTATTTATTTGAAATTCTATCAATTTGCGAGTTTTCAAATAATGTCATTATTTTAAAGAGCATCTTCAAAAGTTAGTAGAAAGATTTCACTTTGTTTTATAAAGATTAATAAAGAACTTTAATTTGCTTTAAATATGAAAGTTTATCATTAGTGTGGTAGAGTTTGATAACTTCATATACTCAACTTAATATCGTACTTTCAACATACAGTACCGTGCAATAAATATTCGTACAAAATGGCGGTGTGGTTACATTCGCTCTATGACCTTACATACTTGGACATCGCTTGGAAATTATAACAAAGGGGGAAAACCATCACCTTTGTATCAGAAACGTTGGACGTGTCCAGGAGTACAATTAGCAAGTTTTAAGAAGCATGTAGAATGAAGGGGGTACATGGTATACATCCGAGACGAAAAAGGCATCCTATTTCTATGTACGAATATATATTGCACAGTACTGTATATGACTTGAAAATAAATCTTTTCACAAGTCTCGTCTGCTTTATTATTACACGCTTTAGAAATATCCACCAACAGAGAAAAGAAGAAACCAACAGTTCTGATAAGATTATTCTGTTAATTTAACAGAGAATAAGAGAAATAAGATAAATAGACAAACAACATAATAAATATTATATCTAATAATAATAATAATACGACAGCCATTTTAAAATAAAAACACCAGTCTATGAAGTAGTGACATAACCTTGGGCGGGAACACTTGTCATCTGGCTTGTATTTAAACTAACACTGAAGTCTGATGAGATTAAACTATTTCCACTACTTGGAACTCCATTCATTGATTGGCCGGTTGATGTAGGAAAGTCTGAATTCTGAGTACTTGACGGAACTTGTCCGAATATTCCTCCACCTGTCATTTGAAGATTGTATTCCGCGGTTTCCATGCGTAAAATATACGGTATGATACTGTCAATTTGAACATTTCCAATTAATCCAGAGAAAAATAGTTCTTCCATGATATTTGGGTTGAACGCTTTAAGTGGCTGGAGTCTTAACAATAATTGGCAGATACGTTCAGCAGCCGATGCGGTCACTGATGACGAATACTGAACAAATTCTTTTTCTACTTTTTCTTGTAATTTTTCTACTTGTTTTTTGTTGATTATGTTAGGATTATCTAAAAAAGAGAAAAGAATTTGTAAGATATGATTGAATCTATAGTTCAATTTGAAGATTTTAAATTTTTCTTAAAAAACCTTGGCTTAAAATTCCTTTTCATGATCATAAGATAATATTTAGACACATAACTCTTCAACAACCTTGATTGGTCGGTTGGTTTCAATAAATAAAGGGAGGTAATATAAGATAAAGAATACAAACATGACGTCATTTGCTTGGATACGAGTAAATGAAGCTTGTTAATGTTTGAGAGTTCGGTTCTCGATCGGGGTATGATAATCTGATGACCTTGAATAAGTCATCTTCACTCATAATTCCAGTTCACCCAGCTGTAAATGGGTACAGATAATCCAGGAAAGATCAATGCCAAGAGGCTGGGAGAAAGGATCCTCACAAAACCTAAGTTGTTATCCTTGTAAAATATAGATGTTTCTTTCTTTGAATTTTTATTGATAAGCCATGAATAGACGAGGTAAGGTACCCAGTCAGGTTGTGACGATATATACGTTCCACTGTAATAACTGTTCCAAAGAACATTTATTATGTAATATTTGTAGAATCAAATCATGTCAGCATACTTCATGTATTTTATTCTGTATCAACAATCTGAGACAAACCCCACAAAATAAATTATAATTTAAAATACTGACCTGGTTGAAAGAGTACTAGTGCTTTAAGATAAGCATACTCTGCCGTAGTAGGCTGTAAGTTCTGCATGGCAGTTATATAATCTTGTAATCTTAAGATATGTTCTATAGTAGTTTTTATTCGATCAGAACCATTTTTATCTACAATAACAAGGCCATGAATCAATTCCAATGGAATGGACATTTAGGCATTAAGATTTTGGTCTAGCTTCTATCATCCAGTTCATCTTTGTTTACATTCAGCTCATGCGGACCAACCTTCGTCATTTTGTTTGAGACTATGTAATGACTCGACCATGATAGGCAACCATTTTGCCCGGTAAATGGGCAGGAAAAGACAACTCTTGTTTGGAGAAAGATTTTGATTGGCTGTTTTTGCTTAGAAAGAAGATGATACTCTCTGGAGAATGAATGTGATTGGCTGAACAAAATTTATTCAATATGACGATTGCCGTATAGTATACGAGGTTATCTAGCCACTAGTCTAGTTCCAAAGTTTGTACGAGTGCATTCAGCTTAAACAAAAGATAATCTGGATTGGTAGGTAACAATAGTGGCTGCAGAATTTACTATATGTAAACAAGTCGTTTGAAAGACTTGTAGATCAAAATAGGAAGGTAGAGTTACATAAATGTGAATGGCAAGTCCCAGACATTATCCTCGTCATAGATAGTAAAAGCCTAGGTATCAGGGACTAACTTTACGTCCAATTTTCTTGCCTTTTGCATGAAATTTCACTGCAACCAGTTATATTTTTTAAATAAAAAAGATTTTAACTTAAATCATAACAAACCTTGTGAGGAATTAGACTGTAAATGATTCAATATGGCCGCCAGTAGAGTAGGAAGGCACATAACATTAGAACATTGGGCAAGACCTAAAGTAAATAATTCACTCCAACAGGCTCGCACTAATGTTGTTTGTAAATCAGGACTGAAATCAATAATACAGAAATGTTTCTACCACTTTTCTTTCGGGATCACAGATTATATATTTGGAATTTAGTCATTGAGCTATAAGGCGTTGGAAAGATGTTTTCTAAATTTTCTAGTGTCTGTGGTTCTAGCAATTTGAATCAAGGTATGTGTTTGATGTCAAAACCTGTGATATATTCTTGTATCCTTTATGGATGTGATTTCATTTAATGCTTAGAATAGAATACAAAATTCAGAAAACTTCTTTAAAAACCCTTTACTGAGTTTTAATGTTTTATGTTTTACTCTATCGATCTTAGAACTAAATGAAATGGAGTTTTATGTCACATTATTTTTGTACATGTTTATGGTAGAAGAAGCATTAGTGATATAAATAACAAATATACAAAATATCTACACTCATCTCATACAATTATAACATTACTTTAAATGAAATGAAATGAATGGAGTTTTACGTCCTACTTTTCTGCACCTATATGGGCTAATTGAGGACAGGCAAATGCCATGCAGTGTGCAATGAGGGAAATTTTTGCCAGGACAACGGCATTAGCCTGCTCTTATTATCGATTTCCAACTGTAGAGGGATCTTTAACTTGCACAGCCAATAGCACACGGGACATCAGTTTATTGTCCCATCCAAACGACTAGACGTTTTTTCCATGTCAGCCCCTCTGAAATGCATCACTGACAGGGGGAAACCGGAACATTACTTTAATATACAGAATATGTTTGTGATAACTTTCTTGAATAGCCATACCATGTAATACCAATATGTAAATCATATCATTCCCTAACTTGTTTATTACCGATTATAGATAAGAAATAGACTGTTTTACTTACTTGATCATTTGAAAAGCATTGATAGATCTTGTCCAATGCATGGAGAGAAATAAAAGACGAGAAGCACTTTCACAAACAAAATGTACATTTAAATAGGCAGGCATGGGTGAGGGTGTGGTAAGGTTAAATTGATAGTTGACATCTGTTAAAACAGGACCTGAAATAATCAGACAACAATTAAATTCACTTAAATTCAATGAAATGGACTTTTCATCTCACCAATCGGTACAATCTTTTAGAGAAAAAATCTGAGAATTATTTTGTAAGGAGCCAAAACTGTTGCGTACTGTTTTCCATTTCATTTCAAGAAAAAAAAGAAGAGCTCTCATAGCAATAGATTCTGTTGAATTCATATCTTATTATAAAGGTAGTGCAATTCTCCAATTGTGTGCATCAAGGGAAATTTTGCCACAAAAGTGGTATTGGTCAAACTGTTTAGGTCCTCTCTGTATCATGAAGCAATAGTTAGATCAAATAAATATGATAGCAACTTACCTTCAAAATCTATAATATAAGAATTATCTATAGAATCAACACCAGAATGATCCATACTATCTGATAGTGTAGATTGATCTAGTGTACTCGAACCTGTCTGTTAATAGAAATATATGTGTTAGATAAAACTTTAAACTACTAAGTATCTTACTAACCTGTCCAGAATTAGGTTGTATAGCCTTATATCTTACTAACCTGTCCAGATTTAGGTTGTATAGCTTTATATCTTACTAACCTGTCCAGAATTAGGTTGTATAGCTTTATATCTTACTAACCTTTCCAGAATTAGGTTGTATAGCTTTATATCTTACTAACCTGTCCAGAATTAGGAAGTATAGCTTTATATCTTACTAACCTGTCCAGAATTAGGTTGTATAGCTTTATATCTTACTAACCTGTCCAGAATTAGGTAGTATAGCTTTATATCTTACTAACCTGTCCAGAATTAGGTAGTATAGCTTTATATCTTACTAACCTGTCCCGAATTAGGTAGTATAGCTTTATATCTTACTAACCTGTCCAGAACTAGGTTATATAGCTTTATATCTTACTAACCTGTCCAGAATTAGGTAGTATAGCTTTATATCTTACTAACCTGTCCAGAATTAGGTTGTATAGCTTTCTATCTTACTAACCTTTCCAGAATTAGGTTGTATAGCTTTATATCTTACTAACCTGTCCAGAATTAGGTTGTATAGCTTTATATCTTACTAACCTTTCCAGAATTAGGTTGTATAGCTTTATATCTTACTAACCTGTCCAGAATTAGGTAGTATAGCTTTATATCTTACTAACCTTTCCAGAATTAGGTTGTATAGCTTTATATCTTACCAACCCGTCCAGAATTAGGTTGTATAGCTTTATATCTTACTAACCTGTCCAGAATTAGGTAGTATAGCTTTATATCTTACTAACCTGTCCAGAATTAGGTAGTATAGCTTTATATCTTACTAACCTGTCCAGAATTAGGTTATATATCTTTATATCTTACTAACCTGTCCAGAATTTGGTAGTATAGCTTTATATCTTACTAACCTGTCCAGAATTAGGTTATATAGCTTTATATCTTACTAACCTGTCCAGAATTAGGTAGTATAGCTTTATATCTTACTAACCTTACCAGAATAAGGTTGTATAGCTTTATATCTTACTAACCTGTCCAGAATTAGGTAGTATAGCTTTATATCTTACTAACCTTTCCAGAACTAGGTTATATAGCTTTATATCTTACTAACCTGTCCAGAATTAGGTTTTATAGCTTTATATCTTACTAACCTTTCCAGAATTAGGTTGTATAGCTTTATATCTTACTAACCTGTCCAGAATTAGGTTGTATAGCTTTATATCTTACTAACCTTTCCAGAATTAGGTTGTATAGCTTTATATCTTACTAACCTGTCCAGAATTAGGTAGTATAGCTTTATATCTTACCAACCTGTCCAGAATTAGGTAGTATAGCTTTATATCTTACCAACCCGTCCAGAATTAGGTTGTATAGCTTTATATCTTACTAACCTGTCCAGAATTAGGTTGTATAGATTTATATCTTACTAACCTGTCCAGAACTAGGTTCTATAGCTTTATATCTTACTAACCTGTCCAGAAATAGGTTGTATAGCTTTATATCTTACTAACCTGTCCAGAATTAGGTTGTATAGATTTATATCTTACTAACCTGTCCAGAATTAGGTTGTATAGCTTTATATCTTACTAACCTGTCCAGAACTAGGTTATATAGCTTTATATCTTACTAACCTGTCCAGAATTAGGTTGTATAGCTTTATATCTTACTAACCTGTCCAGAATTAGGTTGTATAGCTTTAGCCAGTGTATCAAAAGCTCTAGCTACTGTGTCTGCTGTAGTTTCTGTTGATGTTTGCTCTGATGGTAGTACAGTGATGCTTTCACCTAAATTACTTAGTCCCAGCACATTAGGGTCACCTTCCTTCTGTTCCATAGTAGCTAATGTTGTCACTACACTAGCTAGGGTACTCAGATCTATAATAAAAAAAATAATTTTTTATCAATGGACAAATAATGGCTGTTAAATTTTCTTCTGTTAGCATTATTCTTAAAGTAGCCCATTATCAAAATCACCATAATTATTAATCTGAGAGAATGATTTTTTTTCCAAAAGAGATTTGGTTGGAAGCTGTTAAGATGTAATACATGTATTTAGAAGTAAAAGATGTCAGTACCTGTATTGGCTGTAGTATGTCAAGTTGTGATATTAAGAAGTAAAAGATGTCAGTACCTGTATTGGCTGTAGTATGTCAAGTTGTAATATTTAGAAGTAAAAGATGTCAGTACCTGTATTGGCTGTAGTATGTCAAGTTGTAATATTTAGAAGTAAAAGATGTCAGTACCTGTATTGGCAGTAGTATGTCAAGTTGTAATATTTAGAAGTAAAAGATGTCAGTACCTGTATTGGCTGTAGTAAGTCAAGTTGTAATATTTAGAAGTAAAAGATGTCAGTACCTGTATTGGCAGTAGTATGTCAAGTTGTAATATTTAGAAGTAAAAGATGTCAGTACCTGTATTGGCAGTAGTATGTCAAGTTGTGATATTAAGAAGTAAAAGATGTCAGTACCTGTATTGGCTGTAGTATGTCAAGTTGTAATATTTAGAAGTAAAAGATGTCAGTACCTGTATTGGCAGTAGTATGTCAAGTAGTAATATTTAGAAGTAAAAGATGTCAGTACCTGTATTGGCAGTAGTATGTCAAATTGTAATATTTAGAAGTAAAAGATGTCAGTACCTGTATTGGCAGTAGTATGTCAAGTAGTAATATTTAGAAGTAAAAGATGTCGGTACCTGTATTGGCAGTAGTATGTCAAGTTGTAATATTAAGAAGTAAAAGATGTCAGTACCTGTATTGGCAGTAGTATGTCAAGTAGTAATATTTAGAAGTAAAAGATGTCGGTACCTGTATTGGCAGTAGTATGTCAAGTTGTGATATTTAGAAGTAAAAGATGTCAGTACCTGTATTGGCAGTAGTATGTCAAGTTGTAATATTTAGAAGTAAAAGATGTCGCTACCTGTATTGGCAGTAGTATGTCATGTTGTGATATTTAGAAGTAAAAGATGTCAGTACCTGTATTGGCAGTAGTATGTCAAGTTGTAATATTTAGAAGTAAAAGATGTCGGTACCTGTATTGGCAGTAGTATGTCAAGTTGTAATATTTAGAAGTAAAAGATGTCAGTACCTGTATTGGCTGTAGTAAGTCAAGTTGTAATATTTAGAAGTAAAAGATGTCAGTACCTGTATTGGCAGTAGTATGTCAAGTTGTAATATTTAGAAGTAAAAGATGTCAGTACCTGTATTGGCTGTAGTATGTCAAGTTGTAATATTTAGAAGTAAAAGATGTCAGTACCTGTATTGGCAGTAGTGTGTCAAGTTGTGATATTAAGAAGTAAAAGATGTCAGTACCTGTATTGGCAGTAGTATGTCAAGTTGTAATATTTAGAAGTAAAAGATGTCAGTACCTGTATTGGCAGTAGTATGTCAAGTTGTGATATTAAGAAGTAAAAGATGTCAGTACCTGTATTGGCAGTAGTATGTCAAGTTGTAATATTTAGAAGTAAAAGATGTCAGTACCTGTATTGGCTGTAGTATGTCAAGTTGTAATATTTAGAAGTAAAAGATGTCAGTACCTGTATTGGCTGTAGTATGTCAAGTTGTAATATTTAGAAGTAAAAGATGTCAGTACCTGTATTGGCAGTAGTATGTCAAGTTGTAATATTTAGAAGTAAAAGATGTCAGTAGTATGTCAAGTTGTAATATTTAGAAGTAAAAGATGTCAGTACCTGTATTGGCAGTAGTATGTCAAGTTGTAATATTTAGAAGTAAAAGATGTCAGTACCTGTATTGGCAGTAGTATGTCAAGTTGTGATATTTAGAAGTAAAAGATGTCAGTACCTGTATTGGCAGTAGTATGTCAAGTTGTGATATTAAGAAGTAAAAGATGTCAGTACCTGTATTGGCTGTAGTAAGTCAAGTTGTAATATTTAGAAGTAAAAGATGTCAGTACCTGTATTGGCAGTAGTATGTCAAGTTGTAATATTTAGAAGCAAAAGATGTCAGTACCTGTATTGGCAGTAGTGTGTCAAGTTGTAATATTTAGAAGTAAAAGATGTCAGTACCTGTATTGGCAGTAGTATGTCAAGTTGTAATATTTAGAAGTAAAAGATGTCAGTACCTGTATTGGCAGTAGTATGTCAAGTTGTAATATTTAGAAGTAAAAGATGTCAGTACCTGTATTGGCAGTAGTGTGTCAAGTTGTAATATTTAGAAGTAAAAGATGTCAGTACCTGTATTGGCAGTAGTATGTCAAGTTGTAATATTTAGAAGTAAAAGATGTCAGTACCTGTATTGGCTGTAGTATGTCAAGTTGTAATATTTAGAAGTAAAAGATGTCAGTACCTGTATTGGCAGTAGTATGTCAAGTTGTAATATTTAGAAGTAAAAGATGTCAGTACCTGTATTGGCAGTAGTATGTCAAGTTGTAATATTTAGAAGTAAAAGATGTCAGTACCTGTATTGGCAGTAGTATGTCAAGTTGTAATATTTAGAAGTAAAAGATGTCAGTACCTGTATTGGCAGTAGTATGTCAAGTTGTAATATTTAGAAGTAAAAGATGTCAGTACCTGTATTGGCTGTAGTATGTCAAGTTGTAATATTTAGAAGTAAAAGATGTCAGTACCTGTATTGGCTGTAGTATGTCAAGTTGTAATATTTAGAAGTAAAAGATGTCAGTACCTGTATTGGCTGTAGTATGCCAAGTTGTAATATTTAGAAGTAAAAGATGTCAGTACCTGTATTGGCTGTAGTATGTCAAGTTGTAATATTTAGAAGTAAAAGATGTCGGTACCTGTATTGGCAGTAGTATGTCAAGTTGTGATATTTAGAAGTAAAAGATGTCAGTACCTGTATTGGCAGTAGTATGTCAAGTTGTGATATTAAGAAGTAAAAGATGTCAGTACCTGTATTGGCAGTAGTATGTCAAGTTGTGATATTTAGAAGTAAAAGATGTCAGTACCTGTATTGGCAGTAGTATGTCAAGTTGTGATATTAAGAAGTAAAAGATGTCAGTACCTGTATTGGCTGTAGTAAGTCAAGTTGTAATATTTAGAAGTAAAAGATGTCAGTACCTGTATTGGCAGTAGTATGTCAAGTTGTAATATTTAGAAGTAAAAGATGTCAGTAGTATGTCAAGTTGTAATATTTAGAAGTAAAAGATGTCAGTACCTGTATTGGCAGTAGTATGTCAAGTTGTGATATTTAGAAGTAAAAGATGTCAGTACCTGTATTGGCAGTAGTATGTCAAGTTGTGATATTAAGAAGTAAAAGATGTCAGTACCTGTATTGGCTGTAGTAAGTCAAGTTGTAATATTTAGAAGTAAAAGATGTCAGTACCTGTATTGGCAGTAGTATGTCAAGTTGTAATATTTAGAAGTAAAAGATGTCAGTACCTGTATTGGCAGTAGTGTGTCAAGTTGTAATATTTAGAAGTAAAAGATGTCAGTACCTGTATTGGCAGTAGTATGTCAAGTTGTAATATTTAGAAGTAAAAGATGTCAGTACCTGTATTGGCAGTAGTATGTCAAGTTGTAATATTTAGAAGTAAAAGATGTCAGTACCTGTATTGGCAGTAGTGTGTCAAGTTGTAATATTTAGAAGTAAAAGATGTCAGTACCTGTATTGGCAGTAGTATGTCAAGTTGTAATATTTAGAAGTAAAAGATGTCAGTACCTGTATTGGCTGTAGTATGTCAAGTTGTAATATTTAGAAGTAAAAGATGTCAGTACCTGTATTGGCTGTAGTATGTCAAGTTGTAATATTTAGAAGTAAAAGATGTCAGTACCTGTATTGGCAGTAGTATGTCAAGTTGTAATATTTAGAAGTAAAAGATGTCAGTACCTGTATTGGCTGTAGTATGTCAAGTTGTAATATTTAGAAGTAAAAGATGTCAGTACCTGTATTGGCAGTAGTATGTCAAGTTGTAATATTTAGAAGTAAAAGATGTCAGTACCTGTATTGGCAGTAGTATGTCAAGTTGTAATATTTAGAAGTAAAAGATGTCAGTACCTGTATTGGCAGTAGTATGTCAAGTTGTAATATTTAGAAGTAAAAGATGTCAGTACCTGTATTGGCAGTAGTATGTCAAGTTGTAATATTTAGAAGTAAAAGATGTCAGTACCTGTATTGGCTGTAGTATGTCAAGTTGTAATATTTAGAAGTAAAAGATGTCAGTACCTGTATTGGCTGTAGTATGTCAAGTTGTAATATTTAGAAGTAAAAGATGTCAGTACCTGTATTGGCTGTAGTATGCCAAGTTGTAATATTTAGAAGTAAAAGATGTCAGTACCTGTATTGGCTGTAGTCTGTCAAGTTGTAATATTTAGAAGTAAAAGATGTCGGTACCTGTATTGGCAGTAGTATGTCAAGTTGTGATATTTAGAAGTAAAAGATGTCAGTACCTGTATTGGCAGTAGTATGTCAAGTTGTGATATTAAGAAGTAAAAGATGTCAGTACCTGTATTGGCAGTAGTATGTCAAGTTGTGATATTAAGAAGTAAAAGATGTCAGTACCTGTATTGGCAGTAGTATGTCAAGTTGTGATATTAAGAAGTAAAAGATGTCAGTACCTGTATTGGCTGTAGTATGTCAAGTTGTGATATTTAGAAGTAAAAGATGTCAGTACCTGTATTGGCAGTAGTATGTCAAGTTGTAATATTTAGAAGTAAAAGATGTCAGTACCTGTATTGGCTGTAGTATGTCAAGTTGTTATATTTAGAAGTAAAAGATGTCAGTACCTGTATTGGCAGTACTATGTCAAGTTGTAATATTTAGAAGTAAAAGATGTCAGTACCTGTATTGGCTGTAGTATGTCAAGTTGTAATATTTAGAAGTAAAAGATGTCAGTACCTGTATTGGCAGTAGTATGTCAAGTTGTAATATTTAGAAGTAAAAGATGTCAGTACCTGTATTGGCAGTAGTATGTCAAGTTGTAATATTTAGAAGTAAAAGATGTCAGTACCTGTATTGGCAGTAGTATGTCAAGTTGTAATATTTAGAAGTAAAAGATGTCAGTACCTGTATTGGCTGTAGTATGTCAAGTTCTAATATTTAGAAGTAAAAGATGTCAGTACCTGTATTGGCAGTAGTATGTCAAGTTGTGATATTAAGAAGTAAAAGATGTCAGTACCTGTATTGGCAGTAGTATGTCAAGTTGTGATATTTAGAAGTAAAAGATGTCAGTACCTGTATTGGCAGTAGTATGTCAAGTTGTAATATTAAGAAGTAAAAGATGTCAGTACCTGTATTGGCAGTACTATGAGATGAGGGTAATAACACCATGCCCTGATCAGTCTGTATCACTCGTTCTTGTAGATTAGCTAATAAACTACGGTTTGACTTATCACCATCTTCTAACTATAATACACAACATAACTTAAATAATATTAGCCATTTAAAATCTGAATATTTTCAACTCTTAAAAAAACTTGTCAAATATTCACGTTGGCACATGGAATTTTTTTGTTTCACATGCAAAATTTCTTCCCTAAATAGTCATACTGTGGCAAGAAATGTAAATGAGATTAAGATAAAACAAAAATTGATTTCTAAGATCCAATTTAAAAAATTTCTACTAAAACATAGCCAAAATTCAAATAAAAATTGAACCAAACAAAGATCTCAATGACTGATGGTAACATCCTGCAAATTAAAAATCCAGTCATATGCATTTCAAAATAAAAATATACAGTTATGCATTTTCTTTATAGATAAACCAGACATCAGATTTTTATTCTGAAGTATTCCAATTCATAAAGTTAGGTTTTATAACTAAGAAATGAAAATATTTTAAGAAATCTTACCTTAGGAGAAAATGTTGGTATGGCTGCTGAAGGACTGTTAAAATCTTTTCTAATGTAGATTCTTTGTGTAGATGTTGCCACGTTCTGTTGTAATTTTTCTTTTTCATTTTCTGTAGGTTTACGTTCTGACTGTACAGCTACGAGACCAGAAAACATGAAAATAGATACATCTGGATAACAAAGAACGTTTTCACACTGATTTTCTTTGTTAACACATTGACCGTTGCAATAATTATAAAATTTACATCATTGATTTCCGATCTTAATAGGATTCAAAAGATGATTTGTTTGAAACACATAAAGATTTTACAGTTTCAATATATGTAAATTCCTTTTGATAAACCATTATCTTATTTTTTTCAGGAATAAGAGGTATCATATAGACATTGAAACAGAAATCAATACAAGATAGGATAAAACATAACAAGATTAGTTAATCTATGGAGCACATAAAGGAACTATAAATAGAATTCAAGGAAGGCAACACAAGACTGATAACAAGAGATAAGTTAGTAAGAAGAGATAAAACAATGCCTTTCAAATATCCTATATCAACCCTTAAATGGATTGTAAATAAGTTTTGTATTTGTATTTGGGACACTTTTAACATTAAAGGGATTGTAAAGCGTATTTTGATTGTATGCGATAGCATCGATTTGCGCCATTCCAATTTCCATTCTGACGTCTGTGGTTCTTGCAATGCCACTAAAACTAATGCGTCTTATGACGTCACTGATAGTGATCTATCATTTGTTACTACGGTATTAATATCTATGCAGATCACTGTCAGTGATGTAATAAAACGCGTTTATATTAGTGACATTGCAAGAACCACAGACGTCGGAATGGAAATGGGAATAGTGCAAATTGATGCTATCAGTTTACCTGATACACATACAAAATTTAGAAATACACTTTACAATCCCTTTAATTGGAATGGTGCAAATTGATGCTATAAGAAAGTGTTCTCTCTATACAAATTCAAAATTTAGGAAAACCTGTAAGCAATCGTATAATATAGAAGGTTACCAGGTTACCAGTTTACAGCATTGTATTTAAAAATCAAGTTAATAATGATTTTGAAAAATAAATTTACCCGGTATAAACGCAGATGAACTGAGTGAGTTTTCAGATTTTGCAGATAAACCTCACTTCAAATAGTTTTGTCCAATCATAGGAAATAATAGATCAAATGGGGGTCAATTTGACTCACAACTGCGATAGGACCCTTTAGCATAACTTTAAAACAAATTAAGTAGAAGTTTTCAAAATAAATGTTGAAATTAGAAGACAAGACAAAGGTAGAAAGGAAAAGTCAGTGGTGGAAATAAATCAAAGTGCTTTTATAACCAGGATAGAAAAAGATCATTGTTTAAAACTTACTAGATGACTTACATTCAGATCTCATTCCAACCGCTAGACATTTCTGTAGACGACAATACTGACAACGATTCCGATGTAATTTATTGACTGGACAATCTTTATTACCACGACAAGCGTATCCCAACTGTTTACGTACACTACGCTTAAAGAATCCTTTACATCCTTCACAGCTTACAGCTCCATAATGTCTACCTGGAAGTTAAATTTCATTCTAGAATAATATATATACAATACATACCATAAGATATCGATAACCATGTTCAGATTGATTATCGAAGACAGGCTAGCACTGCTAGCAACAATCAATAATTGAGATATTTTTATTGAGAAATCTTCTCATGATATAAATTTTTGTAAGTGATGTAATGTAAAGTAAAGTAATGCCTAGAATTTTTTATGATTATAATGACTTAATTGATTGTGATTTGTCTGATAATCGTATAACAGATTATGACATTTGATAATCGATAGCCAAAATTTACAATTTGTAGCGTCAATAATAAATCAGGTTATACCCACATGCCTGTGCCCGCGCTTTCGTAACATTGCTTAACCGGAATGTAACAACCTATAATTCCTAACAATGAATAATATTGATTAATATACACAATTATATGACTCTTCCATCTGGTCGATAGGGCTAATGCAGGTTAGCTTCACAATGCGCTGAAGGAAATTTTGCTTCAGACATTTTTGTTAGTTGGCCTTAAAATTTTCAACTGAACTCATCCATGCCTCAAACTGTTATAGTATTGTATACAAACCTGAAGCTGAATCTCCACAAACAGAACATGGGTCAAATTTTTGAGTTGATATTTTGACAGACATTTTGTCACGAACATTTGCCTGCTCTTCACGTAATCTTTCTAATCTTTGGGCATGCTGTAATTCCTGAAACACCATATAACATTTTACTTGATATATTCATATTATAATATATAAACAACCAATTCAATACAGTCTGAAATTTGCTGAAAATCTATATCTTTGAGAGTTAAGGATTTTCAATTCTCCATATTCAAAGGCTTGTACATTTTATGTGAATTAGATCATATTTGATAAATGATGTGGAAAAGCAGCACACAAGACATTTTATTCTTTGTCAAACTCGCCTGGTTAACTTGTGTTAAAAATAACCTTTAGATGCCAAATACAGAAGTTAGGCTGGTTGAAAAGTATCAATGTATTATTCAAAAGAAGGCAGTGAGATTATATTTCATTTTGGTTATTTTTTTCTGACTCATTGTAATCTAACAAGATTTATAAGGCAAGCGTTTTCTGGTGACGAAATAAGCTATTTATAGCACGCGCCACCTTTCGCCAATCAGAACAACATTTTCAAGCGTGTTTCGTATTACATTATAATTTGGCCTGCCGTTTTATTTTACTTTCTGTTAAGTTCTCCCACAATGCAACCCAATGCATAGACACACGATCTGCAAGGTAGTTTCTGATCTGATTGGCTGAAATCGACTTTATAATAACACACTTGCCTTAAAAACCTGCTTAGATTACAATGAGTTGAAAATAAAAAAATAACCGAAACAAAGCAAAATGTAATATAATTTTGAATTAGATTGTTGCTCATTAGACTATCCCAGAGAGAAAATCTTCCAGAATATTTTACCACAATATTATCATAGTTTCAAAATAAATTTAATTAAACTAGTTTCAATAAAATGTTAGCCTGAAATGTTCAGGTCTAATCTGGAAATTTGTTCTCTGATTTTGTTTTTGCTGGAATGGAGAAGAAATACCTTTAATTTTGAAGCCCAATCAATTGATGATAGTGAACCAGCAGGTACCTGAACAACTTGAGTAGGTAGAGCTCCTTCCTTTAACTTGACTGCTAAATCAGCTGGATTCAAAGCTGATACCACTACAGATTGATTGTGTCCTGACATCTGTAAATATATATATAAAGTTAAATAATAGAGTCAAACCATTATTGTCTGTATTGCCTTATTAAAACTGCTTACTCTATAAAATTAAGATGATCATAAATGGAAACACTTTTAAAACAACATTCCATTTTTCAGTCAGACATCTGTGATTCTTGCACTTTCACTAAAACTTAGTTTTCTATAACTTCACTATCCCCGACAATCCCATGACATAATAAGCAGTTTACGTCAAACACTTTAAAAAAAATTGCTTGGCTTAACAAAATATTACTACTTTAGCATGCCTACATTTAAGAAATAAAATTCAAATGGCTGACATTACCTGTGGTATAGTAACAGGAATTGTTAAGTTGCCTTGTTGTAATGTTAAAGTTGGTATAGTGACAGCACTGGTACCACCCATGTTAGAATTCACTATGTGTATGACATTTTCAGGATTGACTCCCCCAACACTAGTACCATCCATAGTTAATATTGTACCAGTATGATGGTCAGTACCATCACCACTAGAACTATGGTGAACTTCCTCTAGGGAAGCCATATGTTTTCTTCTTTACTGAAAACTACAAATATATTCTAAATTACATTATGTTTTAATAACATTAAACAACCATCATTCTGTTGTATTATTTATTTAGACTACAAAAAATAAGATTTTCGTTTAAGTATATTTGACCAAAAAGTGTAATTTTTACATGTTTTTTATGAATTGGTAGTGTGTCATTTATTATTAGACATGGGGGTAGAAAGCTGTACTAACAATTTCTTTTGATCATTGGAGTACTTTTTATTTTAAATAAAACAAAATACAAAGGTCATTCCACTAGAGCTCAAGAACAGCATTCACATCATAACAATACTATCTTCCAACCAATTTTTCCAATTTAACCTCACAATGACCTTTAACCTTACTAACTCTTGAACTTTGAACCCTGATATCAACAAATACAACAATACTGTAGTTGTTAATAATATAAAGGTAGTAAAGACTGAACTTGACTATGTAAATTATACTAAATACTTTCTGAGCTAACCTCTGCTCTGTTAACTTAAAATTTCCAAGTCGTGTAGCATTTTGTTTATACAATTCAGATATTTCTAGATGCTTTGGACACCATGGAATATTGTCAGACACCATGGAATATTGTCAGAAGCTTTCAGTGTTATAAAATGCAATGAAACTTAGTTTATAATTCCAAACATGAAACTTAAAATTATAACTAGCTGTCATTTAATATGTGTAATATATTTCCTCCATTGGGCTCCAGATTAAAACTGTCATGATGTCAATCAATGAAAAGTTAAACTTAAACACAGTTCACATTAAAGCCTATCAATAATAACTTTTAGCTTATATTTACAACATTATACACCCGACATTTCTAATTTTTCAATGATGTTATCATTAATGCATCTTAATACAACATTTCCACTATATAATAAGTATAATTTTAAAGTGAATTGAAAATTGATATGTATGTATGCATCAAATGTCAAAATAACATTGTCAATATCATAAAAGTAAAAAAGGTACTTTCTATCCTGTGGACATATTAAAATATTAAATTCTGAAGAAATTTGTCTGATAACATGCTATCATTTGCCTGACAGTCAGATTCGTTTTATGTCTAGAAAACTGACATTGCCCTGAGCTTTTAACTCATTTGCATAATTTATGCTCGTGACCTACTTTTCTAGCAGAGGGAAAGGACAAAGGTCGTGAAAAATCAATACTTTCAAATCAAATTGCCAGTCTAGTCTACAAGTTTCATATTCATTATCAGAAAAATATTAAAAAATATAATGCTTAATATTAGCTAGGCAGCTGTAACACAATTGACAAGCAACAATTTACACTTTCCGTGATCCAAGCGAATGACCGCGGAGAGGGCACATTGCTAAAGGTCATGCACCCAGCCCATGCGGGTTACCAAACGAGGGTTATGTTTACACTCAATCGTATCTGTTATTGACAAACGTAACTTACATCTTCAACTTTGAATTCACGCAAGACTCGGATGTGATACTATTTTAGCTTTAATGGAGAACATCAGCTTCAATTTCTATTCCTGTCACTGTAGTAAGTTGTTGATGTTCTCGTAGACAGAGTAGACGGAGATTCGATGCGAGACGAGTGCTAGTGGCAAATATTTCACATTTGGTATGAGTTTTCAATGACTTGAAGAACCAATACAACTAACAAATATTATTTTTTACATTAAAGATAACATATTTTTCAACTTACCGACGGGTTATTTTAATAATATTCGCCTAAAAATGCGCCAAAAGGTATAGTTTTCTTGTAGACAGAATATAAAGGTCAGAGGTTGTGACCTATCCTGAGGATCTCAACATTTACTGTAATTTGATTGGTTCAAAATTACATCATTTTGCATAAATCTCGTCATTTCACGCGAGATTATAATTAGTTCGACAAAAAGTCATTTCGTACCACAAAATAACACATTCTATGGTCATTTCGTATGTCTTATAATATAGACTTTTGAAAAGAAGAAAGCAAATCTATAGGACAACGAAATTAACCTTCTCGTACTTTCTTTTCCTGACCACACATCATTACATCGTGGATTATGACTATTATAAAAATATGTGGACACAGAGTACCATAGTCATAGGGCCCATAATTAATTATATAATTATGAACAGAGAAGTAATGTTGTAATGCGTACAAAACTTTATTTGTAGTCTGAATTTAGGCTATACGGAGTAATCTCCCTTCTATTAGTAGTAAAATATTGTAATCCATAAACCTCCAAATTGCATTTAATGAATATTTCACGCCGAGTTAATAATAAAAAAAATAGTCTTCAACAATCTCCCGAAATTCGCAAAATTATTACAGTGTGCTCAATCTGTTAATTTGATTTACACAAATGACGTAATCCGTTTAATCTGATTAGTTATGTTAATCCGAAAGAGATTAACTACCCTAGTGATTAGGTTGAAACAGTGTTTCTATGGCGCAGTAGATAGTAACTGATATAAAATGAACAGAAACAATTTCAGTAAGCATTCTGACCTTCCAGCAGTTCCTCATACAAACATAGCAAACTACCAACCAATTCAAAATGAGAGAAATAGTACATATGCAAACAGGCCAATGCGGTAACCAAATCGGAGCCAAGGTAAGACATATCAATTTAGAAGCTGAAGCAATAATCGCCACAATTTGTCGCAACTTATTCAATTCTGAAATTAATTTAGAACATAACTAAATCAATATTTTTTTCTCAATTTGTCGAATTTTGGATGTAATATTCACCTATCAAAGCCTCAAAGGTGCATTTTTTCTAACAGAAATTCGAAATATTCTGATAAGATTTAATCTATACAAAAAATTCCTAATACACAACAACGACTCAACGGATCGGAGTATAATACATGTATGCGAAGTGCCACTCATATTCCAATCACCCATCATAAGATTGGACAGAAAATGACTTAGAAAATCAGTTATATTAGAAGTCTAGTATTTCGTAATTTACAAATAGGTTATTCGATTTAATTTTTTTCATCATTATTTTTAGTTCTGGGAAGTGATCTCTGATGAACATGGTATTGACCCCACTGGAACTTACCACGGTGATTCTGATCTTCAATTGGAGAGAATCAACGTTTATTATAATGAAGCTACCGGTGGTAAATATGTACCCAGAGCTGTTCTCGTCGACTTGGAACCTGGTACCATGGATTCTGTACGATCAGGACCATTTGGTCAAATCTTCCGTCCAGATAACTTTGTTTTTGGACAATCTGGTGCCGGTAACAACTGGGCTAAAGGTCATTATACAGAAGGTGCTGAATTGGTAGATTCCGTTCTTGATGTCGTCCGTAAAGAAGCTGAAAGCTGTGATTGTCTACAAGGATTCCAGTTGACCCATTCCCTGGGTGGTGGAACTGGTTCTGGTATGGGAACTCTGCTCATCAGTAAAATCCGTGAAGAATATCCAGATAGAATTATGAACACCTTCTCTGTCTGTCCTTCACCAAAGGTAAGATGAGTTAATATATCTATTTAATATTATTAAAAAGTCACAACAAAAAAGTGTTGGAATGATGATATTTTTTTCTGCACCATCAAATATTCTGAACACCCATATTAAGATATCGGATGCAAAATTTCGATTTATGGACCAAATCTTTCATGAGTTAAATCTTGTTTTCATATTAATTAACTAGATTTTGTGTCATTAATTTCAGGTATCAGATACAGTTGTCGAACCTTACAACGCCACCCTCTCAGTTCATCAACTGGTAGAAAATACAGATGAGACTTACTGTATTGATAATGAGGCTTTGTATGATATCTGTTTCCGTACCCTCAAACTGACCACACCCACTTACGGTGACCTCAACCATCTGGTATCCGCCACCATGTCTGGAGTGACCACCTGTCTCCGATTCCCTGGTCAACTTAATGCTGATCTGAGGAAACTTGCAGTCAACATGGTACCATTCCCACGTCTTCATTTCTTTATGCCAGGATTTGCTCCTCTCACCTCTCGAGGTTCTCAGCAATACAGAGCCTTGACTGTTCCTGAGCTCACCCAACAGATGTTTGATGCCAAGAACATGATGGCTGCCTGTGATCCTCGTCATGGTCGTTATCTGACTGTAGCTGCCATGTTCAGAGGTCGTATGTCCATGAAGGAAGTAGATGAACAGATGTTGAATGTTCAGAACAAGAATAGCAGCTATTTCGTTGAATGGATTCCCAACAATGTTAAAACTGCTGTCTGTGACATTCCACCAAGAGGTCTGAAGATGTCGGGAACATTTATTGGAAATACCACTGCCATCCAAGAACTGTTTAAACGAATCTCAGAACAGTTTACTGCTATGTTTAGAAGAAAAGCTTTCCTCCATTGGTATACTGGTGAAGGTATGGATGAGATGGAATTTACTGAAGCTGAATCTAACATGAATGATCTGGTATCTGAATATCAACAGTACCAGGATGCTACAGCTGAAGAGGAAGGAGAATTTGACGAGGAAGAAGGTGAACAAGAAGATGCTTAAGATATTTCCCAGGGATGAAATTGACATAATCTCTAAAAAAAATTCTTTTTTTTACAAATTTACTGTTACATAATTTTTTAATATTCAGCTGTTGTCCGTCGAAATTGTGTTATGAACTATTATTACTTTAAGTAAGATTTTTGACATTTTGGCGATTCTCGACAAAGAAAGAAAGAAACATCTATATTTTACAAGGATAGCAACTTAGGTTCCGTGCGGATCCTTTCTCCCAGCTGGTCCTTGGCCAAACCTCTTGGCATTGATCTTTCCCGGATTATTCGTACCCATTTACAGCTGGGTGGACTGGAATTGTGAGTGAAGATGACTTATTCAAGGTCATCGGACTTTCACACCCTATTCTAGAACCGAACTCTCAAACATACATTTCCGTATGATTAGGAACATGGTGATAATTTTTTACCGTTATTTGTGTATTGGATACTATATTTTGATTATCGGTTTATTGCATGATATTATCAATTTGAATACATATCTTATATATATAGTTTTTGTTTTGCATATTATTGATTATATTGCTATATAAATATTAGTATACAACTGCTTTCTGGGGTTCATCAGTATACAGTGGGGGCCTTTGAGGCGGGTCGGTGAGTAATAAGTCCTAGGTTCAGTCAAGGGTTGAGATGACACCTTGGAATTTTTCAACCTGGTAACCATTTCATTTCGTACAGCGTTGATACTGGAGTTTTGTGGTACCATGCAAGAACCTTATATATAAACCACTAGACCATGACAAGTTAGTTCAATGTACTATAAAACAAAATTCTACCTGAAGAAAATCATGAGTCAGTAAGTCCCGACTTCGGTATACAAACGGAATCAAATAAACCATAAACTAACTAATTTTCCATAAAATTGCAGGTTATAATTTAAAAAAAAGGCTTAATAAAAAGCATAATATTGTGTTAGTATATAAGGTAGTTTTTTTGGATTTATCAGATTATATGGTATAGGTATGACACCAAACAAGTTGCCTAATGAATTTGAACTCTTGTTCACCAAGTTTGAGAATTTTGCTTTTTTGACCATTCTCAGAGGTTATTTTTCTTTTAATTCCAAAGGGTAAAATGGTCTTTAATTAGTTTATCGAAAAACTACCCCTATATCGTGATCACCTTGTAAAATATGAGGGTGTTGCACGATTCCGAAATTGATACGATTGCTGCGACAAATTACTATACCGATGACTGAGAAGGCTGGATGTAAGAGATTTTAATATTCCAACACTGATTGGTTGACCCAGCACGGAAGAGTAGTTGTCTGATTTTTATTGGTAAACTCTTCAAAGATGTCAGCTTCCATGAATTTGTTTTGTTTACGTGTCAACTTTTAGAAATTAGAAGCATTTTCTTTACAAGTTACAAGTAAATGTTAGCTTCAGGATGTCTCTTGGCACTGCAAAGAAAGGTATCGAAGTCAAATTTGTTCTTGAAGAAGTGAATATAGTATATATAGCCCAGACGAATTTATTAATGATGAATATGAATTGATCACACAGGTCTTTGACGTTCTGTCAATAATAATAAAATACTCAAAATTGATTAAATGTAGAAGATAAATAAATTAAATGTAATATCTAATCTATGTTTTTTTATTTGTAGTTGGAATAGTGTTGTTAATAATATGGTTAGCTACATTATGTTATTTATGGTTTCCTAACATTATATCAATGCTCTTCCATCATAAACTTCATCATTCTGTTAGCCTAGAATCAGGTTTGTATATTCTACAGCATCACTAACTATTGTCATGTTTTGGTGGGTAAATTGATTTTACGAATAAAAAGCTTCAAAAACATATGCCTACTGTTAGCAGGCCCGTAGGAAGCAATTTCAGATTGGGGGGGCAAATTTTGCAAAAACTCATTCTGAAGGGTGGTGATACTGAATTTAATGTTGCTCCTGCATATATAAAGCAATTTTGATTTTACTGGCCCTAACAACATATCAGTAACTTCTTGTTTTATCTTGAAATTTTTTGTTTTTTATTGCTTTAGTCATTAATGTCAAAATTATTGGGGGGGCAGATGCCCCCCCTGCCCCCCCTGTTCCTACGGGCCTGGTTAGTCTTAGTATGACTTTTCATTCTCTTATAATATAAACACACTTTCCGTTCTGAAAATGTCCCAAATTTGTCTGAAATTTGCTTTTTGTACTGCACATTATGATATTTTACATGTAATTATGTATAAAAGATTTGGATACCTAATACTTGAAGTTTTATTTTACATCTAACGCATCTCTAACGCATGATCATTTACAATATGACCTTACATCTCAGGGGCACCATTATATGTCATTTATATATTCAAACCCTATTTATCAAGAAAGTTATGTTTGTGAGTTCTAATCCCCTTAAAGTTTAAAAATTTGTTGATGCCCAGGTCAATGCTTTCGAGAGTCAGTCCTATTTTGGCTTACCCTCAGTTACAGTGTAAGAACTAAAAATCTATTTATTTATTTCAGATCATATACATGGTATTAAACAAGAATATAAACATGTACCAGTACCAACTTTACCTAGTAGTTTAGATAAGAAAGATATAGTACATGTCTGTATAACATCAGATAAACATACAGTTGGTGGAATGATAGCATTGATCAATAGTATAGTATCTAATACTAAAAATACTGTTTTCTTTCATCTAGTAGTTGATGAAGCTAGCATGGATCATCTTGGGTATGTATAAATAAAGAAATAAGATTCCATATATGCGTCATGCGCCATCCGTCATGCGTCACAAAAAAAAAATCGCTACACCTTTCCGCCATAGATCTCCGCAATGTGACGTATTTTGTGAGGATTCCCCGTCTTTTTTCCCGCCAAAGCATCCATCTGTGTAGAATTCTGTGCATCAAAAGAAAGATAACGCATACGTTTAATGCAGTTATGGAATCATATTTGATGCATGACAGATCCGCATGACGCACATATAGAATCTTAGCTTAAGGGGGTTTATTAAAGCATTTTAAAAGCTTTGGCCTAGTTTGATACTGGTTACCCGATAAATACATGCAAAGGAATTTATATGATCAGGTCATCATTTGAAATTATCAAAATATTTTCATTTTGTGGTGTGGTAAATATCAGAATGTAGTTGTATGATATCATCTACACAAGTGACAGATCAAATACTATTATATTCTGTTAGAGATTGGGATGTTTTTTTTATAGACATTATGTTTTTGCTTGACTGTAAATTTAAATTTGACAATCATATCAATTTCATGGGTAAAAAAGTGAATCTCTACATATTTTTTTTCTAACTTTATGGAACACTCTACCCTCAATAATTGAATTGATTTAAACCATATTCATTTTTATACGCCCACATGAAATGTGGAGCGTATATTGCCGTCACCCATGTCCGTCGGTCGGTCCGTCCGCCCGTCCGTCCGTCGGTCTGTCGGTCCGTCCGTCCACAATTGCTTGTTAACACTCTACAGGTCACAATTCTTTACGGATTTTAACGAAACTTGCTGAAATTGTTTATTATCACCCAAGGATGAACCCTATTGAAAATCAAAAGAATCGCAACATATTTTATATGAATTATTGCCCTTGTTCTTTAAAACACGTTCGATTTTGAGCTTGTTAACACTCTACAGGTCACAATTCTTCAAGGATTTTGACGAAACTTGCTGAAATTGTTTATTATCACACAAGGATGAACCCTATTGAAAATCGAAAAGATCGAAAAATATTTAATATGAATTATTGCCCTTGTTCTTTGAAACGCGTTTGATTTTAAGCTTGTTAACACTCTACAGGTCACAATTCTTTACGTATTTTGCTGAAACTTGCTGAAATTGTTTATAATCACCCAAGGATGAACCCTATTGAAAATCGAAAAGATCGAAAAATATTTAATATGAATTATTGCCCTTGTTCTTTGAAACGCGTTTGATTTTTAGCTTGTTAACACTCTATAGGTCACAATTCTTTACGGATTTTGACGCAACTTGCTGAAATTGTTTATTATCACACAAGGATGAACCCTATTGAAAATCGAAAAGATTGAAAAATATTTAATATGAATTATTGCCCTTGTTCTTTGAAACGCGTTTGATTTTTAGCTTGTTAACACTCTACAAATCACAATTCTTTACAGATTTTGATGAAACTTGCTGAAATTGTTTATCATCACTCAAGGATGAACCCATTGAAAATCAAAAGAATCGAAAAATATTTAACATGAATTATTGCCCTTGTTCTTCAAAACGCGTTCGATTCTTAGCTTGTTAACACTCTACAAGTCACAATTCTTTACTGATTTTGATGAAACTTACTGAATATGCTTATTATCACCCAAGGATGAACCCTATTGAAAATCAAAAGAATCGAAAAATATTTAATATGAATTATTGCCCTTGTTCTGTAAAACGAGTTCGATTTTTAGCTTGTTAACACTATGCAAGTCACATTTCTTTACAGAATTTGACGAAACTTACTGAAATTGTTTATTATCACCCAAGGATGAACTCTATTGAAAATCAAAAGAATCAAAAAATATTTAATATAAATTATTGCCGTTCTTTAAAACGCGTTGATTTTTAGTTTGTAAATACTCTAGAAGGCACAATTCTTTTTCTATTAGATTTTAATGAAACCTATTGGAATAGTTTATTATTACACGATAAACCCTATCGAAAATCAAAAAAATATTTGATATGACTTATTGCCCTTCTTGTTCAAAATAGGTTTTAGTTTTTAGCTCATAAACAGAGACGGATTTTGACTAAACTTGATGAATACTTAACCCTTGATGAAATCGAGAAAAAAATGTTTGGACGACACTTAATTTAAGTTCTGAATGAAATGTAGGCCTATGACTACAGGTTGAATATTTGATGGTTGCTATTTTCTGCCAAATGTTATTTTTCAAACAAAGCTGCCAGTGGGCGTATATTACCTTGCCTGGCAAGCTATCTTATTTGTTTATTTTTATACGCCCACATGAAATGTGGAGCGTATATTGCCGTCACCCATGTCCATCGGTCCGTCCGTCCGTCGGTCCGTCCGTCGGTCCGTCCGTCCGTCCGTCCACAATTGCTTGTTAACACTCTACAAGCCACAATTATTTACGGATTTTGACGAAACTTGCTGAAATTGTTTATTATCACCCAAGGATGAACCCTATTTAAAATCAAAAGAATCGGAAAATATTTTATATGAATTATTGCCCTTGTTCTTTAAAACGCGTTCGATTTTAAGCTCGTTAACACTCTACAAGTGACAATTCTTTACGGATTTTGACGAAACTTTCTGAAATTGTTTATTATCACCCAAGGATGAACCCTATTTAAAATCAAAAGAATCGGAAAATATTTAATATGAATTATTGCCCTTGTTCTTTAAAACGCGTTCAATTTTTAGCTTGTTAACACTCTACAAGTCACAATTCTTTACGGATTTTGACGAAACTTGCTGAAGTTGTTTATTATCACACAAGGATGAACCCTATTTAAAATCAAAAGAATCGGAAAATATTTAATATGAATTATTGCCCTTGTTCTGAAAAACGCGTTCGATTTTTAGCTTGTTAACACTCTACAAGTCACAATTCTTTACGGATTTTGACGAAACTTTCTGAAATTGTTTATTATCACCCAAGGATGAACCCTATTTAAAATCAAAAGAATCGGAAAATATTTAATATGAATTATTGCCCTTGTTCTTTAAAACGCGTTCAATTTTTAGCTTGTTAACACTCTACAAGTCACAATTCTTTACAGATTTTGACGAAACTGGATGAAATTGTTTATTATCACCCAAGAATGAACCCTATTTAAAATCTAAAGAATCGGAAAATATTTAATATGAATTACTGCCCTTGTTCTTTAAAACGCGTTCGATTTTTAGCTCGTTAACACTCTACAAGTCACAATTCTTTACGGAATTTGACGAAACTTGCTGAAATTGTTTATTATCACCCAAGGATGAACCCTATTTAAAATCAAAAGTATCGTAAAATATTTAATATGAATTATTGCCCTTGTTCTTAAAAAACGCGTTCGATTTCTAGCTTGTTAACACTCTACAGGTCACAATTTTTTACAGATTTTGACCAAATTTGCTGAAATTGTTTATTATCACCCAAGAATGAACCCTATTGAAAATCAATAAAATTCTGAAAATATAAAATATGAATTATTGCCCTTGTTCTTTAAAACGCGTTTGATATATAGCTCGTTGACACTCTAGAAGGCACAACGATTTGAAAGAAACCTATTGAAATAGTTTATTATCACACGATAATCCAAAAATATTTGATATGAGTTAATGGCCTTCTTCTTTGAAATACATTCAGTTTTAAGCTCAGAAACACTCTACAAGGCAAAAGGATTTTGACTAAACCTGATGAATGCTGAACCCTTGATGAAATCGAGAAAAAAAAATATTTAGACAACACTTAATTCAAGTTCTGTACGAAATGTAGGCCTATGACTACTGGTTGAATATTACATGGTTGTGATGGTTGCTGTTTTCTGCCAAATGTTCTTTATGAAACAAAGCCTCCAGTGGGCGTATATTACCTTGCCTGGCAAGCTATCTTCATTTATAGAATGTATTGAATTTTTCAGCACAATATAAGTAGATTATTATTATTATTCTTTCTTTATAGTATTTGGATTAGAAAAAGCAAATTAAACCCTATCATCTATGAATTAAAGAAATTTCCTGAATTCTGGGTGGAAGGAAAGATTAAAATGAGAGGAAGTAGAAAAGAGTTGGGTAGACCTGTAAGTATTAACTATAATCACATAGTCTATAGTATGGACCTAAGTTCAAAAACAAAATTTGAAGCGTCAATTCTTTATAATTTCATTTTTTATTTTAGTTAAATTATGCCAGATATTATCTACCAAAATTATTTCCTAAATTAGAGGGTAAATTTATCTTTTTAGATGATGACTGCATTGTTCAAGGTACGAAGTATTTATTTTTTATACAACGACATCTCTCTATGTGGACATTTATTGTGGGCACCCCTGTCCGTCCGTCCGTCATCATTTGCTTGTAACTAGATATTTTTGATGGAATCAAATGAAATTTGGTATGTGTATACATATTCATAAAACAAAGATCAAGTTCGAATCTGAGGTATTTTCGACCTTTAGAAGCAGAGTTATTGCCCTTGTCCCAAAATCTTGAATATGCTATTATTCTCTTAGTTTTGAACCTATTTTGATGAAACTTAAAATGGATGTTATTGGACCTAAATTGAAAGGTATAAGAAAGATTAGTTTACTCATGATTATATTTTTGTATTTTACCATCTGCATGCCATGGTGGGCGTATATGGCTGTGATTCACTATCTTTTATTATTTTTGTAAGAAAATGTAGTTTGCAAAATATGATTATACTGATGATATACATTCTGACCAAAGAAAACTATTGTTGTATCAAGCACAGGTCTCTGTATCGTCAAGCATCCATGTTAGATTTTTTGAGGCATAGTCTGCAGTAGACTATTTTCTGAAATAACTATGAAAATAAACAATCATATAAGGTGTTTTCTTAGTTCTGTCAGTAAATGTCATTTGATTTATATAGAATGCATAGAAACACTAATAGAATATTGATAGCCGACACTTTACAGTAGTATATTACTACATGAAAGATCAATATTAATGGTTTTTATAATCTGCATGATTACTGATAGTATCAATTTGCAGTATTCTAGTATTCAATCAAATACAAACAACCCAAGTTTTTGATGAACAAATATATTTTGCAATCATCAATCACTTAGTAGAATTGAAAATTGGAATAGTGAAAATTGATGCTATCAGTGTCCTTGATACATGATGATTATGTAGTCTTCCTGACTAAGTTTTGTTAGATTATTACAGGTTGACATATTTACATTCACTTGGTTTCTATTCTAGGTGATATAGCAGAATTATATAAAACTCCTATAAAACCTGGACATTTAGCAGCCTTTTCTACAGACTGTACTGGCAATTCAAAACGACTCACTTACATGAAGGTAAGAATTTACTGTTATATATCAACCTAACTATATCAACTTGTCTATATCAACCTTTCTATATCAACCTATCAATATCAACCTATCTATATCAACCTATCTATATTAACCTATCTATATATCAACCTATCTATATCAACCTATCTATATCAACCTATCAATATCAACCTATCTATAGTAACCTATCTATATAACTTATCTATATCAACCCATCTATATATCAACCTATCTATATCAACCTTTCTATATCAACCTATCTATATCAGCCTTTCTATATCAACCTATCTATATCAACCTTTCTATATCAACCTATCTATATCAACCTATCTATATCAACCTATCTATATCAATCTATCTATATCAATCTATCTATATCAACCTATCTATATATCAACCTATTTATATCAGCTTAACTTATATCAACCTATCTATATCAACCTATCTATATCAACCTATCTATATCAACCTATCTATATATCAACCTATCTATATCAACCTATCTGTATCAACCTATCTGTATCAACCTATCTATATCAACCTATCAATATCAACCTTTCTATATCAACCTATCTGTATCAACCTATCTATATCAACCTATCTATATCAACCTGTCTATATCAACCTATCTATATCAACCTATCAATATCAACCTATCTATATCAACCCTTTCTATATCAGCCTTTCTATATCAACCTATCTATATCAACCTATCTATATCAACCTATCTATATCAACCTATCTATATCAACCTTTCTATATCAACCTATCTATATCAACCTATTTATATCAGCTTAACTATATCAACCTATCTATATCAACCCTTTCTATATCAACCTATCAATATCAACCTATCTATATCCACCTATCTATATCAACCTATCTATATATCAACCTATCTATATATCAACCTATCTATATCAACCTATCTATATATCAACCTATCTATATCAACCTTTCTATATCAACCTATCAATATCAACCTATCTATATCAACCCTTTCTATATCAGCCTTTCTATATCAACCTATCTATATCAACCTATCTATATCAACCTATCTATATCAACCTTTCTATATCAACCTATCTATATCAACCTATTTATATCAGCTTAACTATATCAACCTATCTATATCAACCTATCTATATCAACCTATCTATATCAACCTATCTATATCAACCTATCTATATCAACCTGTCTATATATCAACCTATCTATATCAACCTATCTATATCAACCTATCTATATCAACCTATCTCTATCAACCTTTCTCTATCAACCTATCTATATCAACCTTTCTATATCAACCTATCTATATCAACCTATCTATATCAACCTTTCTGTATCAACCTATCTATATCAACCTATCTGTATCAACCTATCTATATCAACCTATCTATATCAACCTATCTATATCAACCTATCTGTATCAACCTATCTGTATCAACCTATCTATATCAACCTATCTATATCAACCTATCTATATCAACCTATCTATATCAACCTATCTATATCAACCTAACTATATCAACCTTTCTATATATCAACCTATCTCTATCAACCTATCTGTATCAACCTATCTATATCAACCTATCTATATCAGCCTATCTAGTATCAACCTATCTCTATCAACCTATCTTTATCAACCTATCTATATCAACCTATCTATATCAACCTAACCTATCTGTATCAACCTATCTATATCAACCTATCTATATCAACCTATCTATATCAACCTAACTATATCAACCTTTCTATATATCAACCTATCTGTATCAACCTATCTATATCAACCTATCTATATCAACCTAACCTATCTGTATCAACCTATCTATATCAACCTATCTGTATCAACCTATCTATATCAACCTATCTATATCAACCTTTCTCTATCAACCTTTCTATATCAACCTATCTATATCAACCTATCTATATCAACCTATCTATATCAACCTATCTCTATCAACCTTTCTCTATCAACCTTTCTCTATCAACCTATCTATATCAACCTATCTATATCAACCTTTCTATATCAACCTATCTATATCAACCTATCTATATCAACCTATCTCTATCAACCTATCTATATCAACCTATCTATATCAACCTATCTATATCAACCTATCTAGTATCAACCTATCTATATCAACCTATCAATATCAACCCAACCCATCTATTTCATCAAAATACAATTAGAGATTATTATTTTTCAATTAAATAATGTAGTGTAAATTTATTAAAATACTCTAATGTTTGTTTATTGTAGAATATTTATGCTGATTATATAGATTTAAAAAATAAACATGTACAACAAATGAAGATCAATCCTCAAGAATGTGCTTTTAATACTGGAGTGTTTGTAGCTGATATGACAGAGTGGAGGAAACATAATATAACTAATCAGTTAGAATACTGGATGAAACTCAATACACAGTAGGTATATAACCACTAGAATAGTTTAAAACATAATATAACTAATCAGTTAGAATACTGGATGAACCTCAATACACAGTAGGTATATAACCACTAGAATAGTTTAAAACATAATATAACTAATCAGTTAGAATACTGGATGAACCTCAATACACAGTAGGTATATAACCACTAGAATAGTTTAAAACATAATATAACTAATCAGTTAGAATACTGGATGAAACTCAATACACAGTAGGTATATAACCACTAGAATAGTTTAAAACATAATATAACTAATCAGTTAGAATACTGGATGAAACCCAATACACAGTAGGTATATAACCACTAGAATAGTTTAAAACATAATATAACTAATCAGTTAGAATACTGGATGAAACTCAATACACAGTAGGTATATAACCACTAGAATAGTTTAAAACATAATATAACTAATCAGTTAGAATACTGGATGAAACTCAATACACAGTAGGTATATAACCACTAGAATAGTTTAAAACATAATATAACTAATCAGTTAGAATACTGGATGAAACTCAATACACAGTAGGTATATAACCACTAGAATAGTTTAAAACATAATATAACTAATCAGTTAGAATACTGGATGAAACCCAATACACAGTAGATATATAACCACTAGAATAGTTTAAAACATAATACAACTAATCAGTTAGAATACTGGATGAAACTCAATACACAGTAGGTATATAACCACTAGAATAGTTTAAAACATAATATAACTAATCAGTTAGAATACTGGATGAAACTCAATACACAGTAGGTATATAACCACTAGAATAGTTTAAAATATAATATAACTAATCAGTTAGAATACTGGATGAAACTCAATACACAGTAGGTATATAACCACTAGAATAGTTTAAAACATAATATAACTAATCAGTTAGAATACTGGATGAAACTCAATACACAGTAGGTATATAACCACTAGAATAGTTTAAAACATAATATAACTAATCAGTTAGAATACTGGATGAAACCCAATACACAGTAGATATATAACCACTAGAATAGTTTAAAACATAATACAACTAATCAGTTAGAATACTGGATGAAACTCAATACACAGTAGGTATATAACCACTAGAATAGTTTAAAACATAATACAACTAATCAGTTAGAATACTGGATGAAACTCAATACACAGTAGGTATATAACCACTAGAATAGTTTAAAACATAATATAACTAATCAGTTAGAATACAGGATGAAACTCAATACACAGTAGGTATATAACCACTAGAATAGTTTAAAACATAATATAACTAATCAGTTAGAATACTGGATGAAACCCAATACACAGTAGGTATATAACCACTAGAATAGTTTAAAACATAATATAACTAATCAGTTAGAATACTGGATGAAACTCAATACACAGTAGGTATATAACCACTAGAATAGTTTAAAACATAATATAACTAATCAGTTAGAATACTGGATGAACCTCAATACACAGTAGGTATATAACCACTAGAATAGTTTAAAACATAATATAACTAATCAGTTAGAATACTGGATGAAACTCAATACACAGTAGGTATATAACCACTAGAATAGTTTAAAACATAATATAACTAATCAGTTAGAATACTGGATGAAACTCAATACACAGTAGGTATATAACCACTAGAATAGTTTAAAACATAATATAACTAATCAGTTAGAATACTGGATGAAACTCAATACACAGTAGGTATATAACCACTAGAATAGTTTAAAACATAATATAACTAATCAGTTAGAATACAGGATGAAACTCAATACACAGTAGGTATATAACCACTAGAATAGTTTAAAACATAATATAACTAATCAGTTAGAATACTGGATGAAACTCAATACACAGTAGGTATATAACCACTAGATTAGTTTAATATAACTAACCAGTATTATATAAAAGAAAATGTAGTATATTTGTTGTATGTATTTTAGAGAAGAAGTATATGGTAATGAGAGAGCTGGAGGTGGATCTCAACCTCCCATGATGTTAACATTCTATAAGAAGATCTCACCATTAGAAAACATGTGGCATGTCCGACATCTAGGTAAGATTAGTTGACATCTCATGTCATCATGTTTGTTTCACAAGGACAGCTGCTGTTATCAGCATCAATGAGTCAGCTACTTGCCTTTTTTTTGTCAGAAAGAGTCAAAACTAGCTTGTAAGTGTGAAGATTTAGTAATATTTGATATATGACTACTTTAAAATGCTGAAAATATCAGGTGTCTCAAAAAAATGACCCCAACTTCATCCGATAGAACCTTGGCATTCTCAAGAATATACTACAAAGATGTCATTGTACATCCCTGAAAATATGAGAGTCGTTGAATAAAAATTGTAACCCAAAAAAAATTGCATGTCACAAAATTCCATATCAGAGCACCTAATATACGTTCTCTATGAAAAGTCATTATTTATAATAAATGTATTAATGAATCATAACTTTTATTATTGTTATTTCAGGACTAACTCCTGGTACCAGTTATACCAAACAATATTTAAAAACTGCTAAACTTCTACACTGGAATGGTAGATTTAAACCTTGGGGAAGAACAGCCCAGCATGCTGATATCTGGGATAAATATTTTATACTGGACCCATCTAAACAATTTATACCAATCAGAAAATCAAAACCCAAACACTAAAATCATCAAAATAATCATTTCAATTAAGAAGTTTTCATTAATGTTGACAAAATATTATTGCCAAAACAGCCCTTTCTGTAGTGGGTACACAGAACAAAACTAAAAAAATACAGAACGAAACTAAACAAAAGTTAAGACTAATTTAAATTATCTGTGTCTAGATATAGAAATATATATATGAAATATTTGATGATGTACAAGTTAGAATCTCAAGAGGCCTTCTCTGATAATTATCGTACCACGAAGACAATGCTCAAAATTAGATTACATTCACTAATCAGTAGGATATGTTAACAAGGTTTTATATCTTATGAATGTTTACCGTAACCTTAGTGAATCCTGTAATTCCAGTCAAGTCTGATCAAGTCTATTGAATTACAGGAACCACAGAATGGTGAAGAAATTGTATGTGACCTCTTTACATATAAATAGGCTAGAAAACCTCTTTCAAATGCCTAGTTGTATATATGTAGCTAGTTGTCTTTGTTAATATGATCTGTGCTAGTCACAATCATCAGTTTTTTTAAAAGTAAAATGAAGATTATTTTGAATTTGCTAATTATGTACTATATCACAGTTAGTGAACATAAAAGCACTTGATCAAAAAAATAAAGATAGCAAAATATCTCTTCTTTTCTAAATGAATGTAAACTTTTTTGCATTTACAGAATATAATATATATCGCATAAGTTTCATTATGAAAATCAATTATAAACTTTATATAAGAATCAAAGATTGTCTTTTTTTATTAGAGTCAAAGGTGTTTTTTGTTAGTATCCAAAATATTTCGCTTATAAGAATCAAATATTTTTTATTTTTGTCAGCGTCTAGACTTTGATAAGTAAATTGTTGTTTGTGTATTAATGTATATGTTTTATTGCAAACCTATGTTTTTTTTAAGACTTCAATATTATTGACATTTATAGCACAATTTTTATGGCTTAACAGAATCTCACATTTTGTAATGACTGACTGACATGATATCTGTATTCCGTCCTAAGATTTGTTGTCACAATAAGAAATCTTCTTTAAGATGTTACTAAACTGATGGTTGAATTCCGGAGAATAAAAAATGATTCAGCTATGATTTTACATGACAACTAGTATTTCAATAAATGAATTGATTTAATAAAATTATATTCATTTTGTTATTCATTCAGTTTATTTTTGTTTATAGAATGTCATAAACTTTACACAAGGGCCCCCACTTTTTGGCACTTAAATAATTTTTTTTTATTCATCAAAGTATTTTTGTAATTTTTTGAAATTATTTTTATTCATAATTTCCGAAATCTGAAAATAGAGTGGCCGAAATTCAAGGAGTTTTTGTGGTGAGGGTGAAAGGTGGAATTTGAAAATTTTCAACCAAGGGCCACCCCCCAACACCCTCTCAACACCCTCTCAACACTCCTCTTCCCCCAATTCCAGAAACACTCTGTGGCTCCTGTTACATGTGTATGTTTTGTATATTGTTAACAGTTGCTAAAGTTGAATATTTTATGACAGTATAAAATGAATTGAAAAATCTTTATTTATAATGAAGATATGCTATACAATATCTTGACTTATTTAGGTTGTATACAAAATTGATAACAATATTAGCCTACTATGTTTTTTTCTGTTAACGCTGTATACCGCTCTGGTATATTCTGATCAAATACCTAGTCAGTATTATATATTTTCATGTTATCATAATTATGTTCCTTTTGATATATAAAGCAATAAAAATATATGTACATTATATTCCAATGGGTTACTTATAACATAGAGGCTAACCTTGCTACGTTCAAATGGTGTCAAGATGTTAAATATAGTACAGGCCTTTTCAAAAGGTGACCTGCAGGCCAAATGCAGTCTGTGACGCCCTTGAAAATAGCCCCTAAAGAGTAGCCCCTTCCGCTAAAACTCTCTGCCCGCTATGCTATCTAAACTCTTCGGCCCTTATATTTTTTCATAAAATGCATTTTGCCCTTTACAAAAATTAATTGAAAAGGCCTAATATAGGCTAGTATATTCTGATAAGAAAACTGACACAATCCTTTATCCAATTACCCAGTTACTAGAAGCATTGAGTTATTAGTATTCATTTAGTACAGTATTAACTTCAATGAATGTTTTTTTCTATGGATTGGTTATACTGTTAAAGAATAGCTAAGTTGGGGTAGCCATCCTCTAGTTGAAATCATTGGACCCTACTATTTGGTTAATTCATGTTGTATTAAACAAATATAGGATATAATATAACAAGAGTAGTCTCCCTTTATCTGTAATCTGTAAACCAGTCTATTATATGATGCCTATGCTGTAAAACGAATGAATATTCACAAATGACATACGGTGTACAATACTAGAGAAAACAAAGCCTTAAAGCCAGGGTTCTCAACTTAGGGGACATGTCCCAGACTGGGGACATTTGGATATTTTCCTGGGGACACAAACTAAGTTATAGGTTTGAAATATTTATGTTATTCTTTGCATTATCTGGAAAATGCAAACAGCTGTGACTTTATTATGCTTCAAAATTGCATGTTTTTTGATGACTTCTGCAGTTCATTTCTGTTCAGGGGACATGGTAAATTCCAATCGTATATACGTCGGCCATTTTCTATCAATAATAACCTCGTATGCAGATAGAAGAAAACCTTCCAATGCCAATGGCCGGAAGGAGATTACGCAATAAAAAATAGTTCTGTTTACGGGTTGTTAGTTACCTCCCTTGCACATTATCCTTATAGATAGGAAAAGTCTGGATGTCAGAGACTTTTCAGATGACGTCATCAATAGAGACAAAAGTAGTGCGATTTATCCGCCTGATGCCTACGAGGTTATTATTGATAGAAAATGGCCGACGTATATACGATTGGGTAAATTCCTCGCGCGTAATCGGGGAACACTTGAGAAAACCGTTTTGATCCACCCTAGAAGACAACTATTGGCCACTGCCCTTGCCAAATTTCATACACTGTGCAAAAATGTTTCATCTACCTCAGGCGTAAAAAAAAAAACCACTCCACTTCAATCAAATTGTAATTTCATTTTGAAATAAGACTACATCCGCCTCATACCATATAGAGTTGATATTATCAGTATGGTATAATTACTTTATTACAATTACAAGGAAATGATATATTTTTATAAAAGAAAACAGGATCCTAGACTTCTTAATATCATCAAGTTACTAAATGTCATCGTGATGTCTATTCCATAATGTAGGCCTATTGAAATAGTTAAACTGCTTCATAGCAAGTTGTAGAGTGATAAAATTTTGCAAGTCAGCGTAAAATCTTCGACATGTTGTTATGAACATGCATAATATCTTGAAATGTACATATATCGGATGATAAGCTCTCATGGATCTCGTATAAAGGTACCAAACTACCATCCTGTCTTTCAGTTCCTGTTCAGTCATTGTTTCCATCTAACCCAAGTACAGTAATTCTGTTCTTTACCTGGACGAAATAGCACAACAGGATGGCAGGATGGTCGCTTTTTGGGAGAAAATACCTTTATAGATGAGATCTGTGAGAGCATCTCAGGATGTAAAATGGTTTATATCAGTGGTCGATGTTGTGAAAGCACAATGGACACAGGATGAAATATGTAATTTGCTGTGATATTGACCAGGACAGCCTAAATAACTGATGCTCCTCTGCAGTAATTCACAGTTGTTAATATCACCAGGGGCGGATCCAGGATTTTGGAAAGGGGGGTCGTATATGCAAAATTGAGCCGAGCGAAGCGAGGCGAAAATTTTTTGGACCTTTTGTTTGGCTTAAAAACATAGAATAAGTATCAATTGTACTAATTTAACGGTTTCTGACGTGGACCATGTATTTTTTATAGTAAACGTTAATGGGTTAGACATTTTTTATGTCGTAAGACAAAAAAAAGACGAAGTAAAGGGGGGGGCGTACGCCCTCTACGCCCCCCCTGGATCCGCCACTGATCACCCCTTGTTAATTCAAACCTGACAGGCTGACGATGCCACTACGATATAGTAGACAGAATATGCTCACGGATACGTGTATATGTTAAAGCGATACTACCTCTTAGAATGAACAAAAAAAAAAATAATTTTCAAACTTGGTCAATAGGAGTTAATATTCATCAGGGGACAAACCTAGTGGCATAACTATACAACAGATTACCTAACTAATCTGATAAATCCAGAAAACTATGTTTAAATACAAAAATTAATAAATTCCTTAATCCAAATTAAGGCATTTATCAATAATAATCTGTAATTGTATAAAAAATTACATAGTTTTATGGGTTTATTTGCATTCTGTTTGTATACTTTGGACACTATTGATGAATATATTCTCTTATTGGCCAAGTTTGAGAACTTAATTTTTTTTATTCATTCTAAGAGGTTGTATCGCTTTAAACATTCAACTTAAAAGATCCAGTATACCTTCTTGGTTTTACTAGTGTACTTGTACTAGTGAATTATGCTGCGTTCGATACCTCTCGTACTTTCCATTTTCACGGGTTCAATGTTGTGAATTTCCGTTCGATAGCATGTTTTTCTCGTAATTACTACTTTAGAAAGTCGTGAAAATGGAGAAAAATTATCGACACCCATTTTCACAACTTCTACGGCCTTCACCTTGACCTCGTGGAAAAATGGCAGCAATTACAAATGCAGTTAAATGTAAGTTTTCCTTTTCGGTCTTTTGGCCACTGTTTTTCTGTTGTTTTGACCTAAACTTATAAATAAACGATACCGGTATCAATAAGTACATTATAAATGAAACATCAATTGAATATAATTATGTTTACAATTCAATGAGCGGTGAAATGATTGAAATTGAATGTGTGACTCCACGACCTCATACAAAACAAAGTGAGCTAGGAATTGAATTTTTTTTCAACCATTTACCACAAGTATACTTATCAATAATTGTTTATTTGTAGTATATGATGTTGATGGCAAGTTATTCTGGGATGAAGAACGTTTGTATCCTGTCTCCCAGGACATGTACAGGGCTGAGGAGTCAGAGGATCTGTTTTTAAATAAAGAACTGACCATTCCTGCAGTAATAATAAGGTTACCAGTAGGCCTACCAGTGAAATCTAATGAAATAAGGCCTATTCCTCAAGCGACCTCGACATCTCAAACTTCGTCTCAAATTTTGCCTCCAACCACTTCAAGTGAATCTATTTCACATAATCAGACACTCTTCCTGATTGAGACTATGAGACAATATATCGAGGAGGATGATGATCCCCCAAAGGATTTCAGAGAATTACAGACGCGAATTGATAAAGGAAGGGGGCAGAAAAAACTGATGTGGCAGACCATCGCTGATAAAATAGAGACGGAATTTACCATTTCTTTTGACCCAAGAAAAATAGCCAGAAAATGGCAAACACTTGTCGATGGTTATAAGAAGGCGAAAGACAATGATGGACAAACTGGAAAAGCCCCTTCACGGTTTAAATATTATGCAGAAATGGACGCTCTACTTAAGGAGAGACACGATATCGACATACCCGTTACTGCAACAGCTGAAGGGGTTGTGATTAATAGACCCACTGAAATTTCTTCCGTCAAAGAGAATCCTAAACCTAATTCGGGAAATCGAAAGAGAAAAAGTGACAATGAAAATCTTTTGGAGTATTTGCGTGAGAGTGACCAGGCTGCGGCTGATAGACAAAATAAAATGATTGAGCAGTTGCAAGAAAATCAGAAAGCTATGGTTGAAATGTTTTCGGCACTAGCTAGAAAGTAAATGGAGGGAGTGTTCTGGGATTTTTACAACTCAAAAGCTATGAGTACTTCTAATTTATTCCATATACAATAAAATACAAAGTAAAGGCTTTTATTAATATTAATATTATCAATTATTTATTTGATTCTAGTATACACCAAGCTTATAGAAAAAAGTTTCAGTTTCAATTTGAAAAATATATTCAAGTTTGAAGTATATAATTGAACGGGTCCGTATGTCAAAACATTTTCGACACTATGGACATTGGCTATTAAGCTTATCGATGTACTATATTTATGTTTGTTTTCATTTAGTTAAAATACATAATAAAATTATGTTGTTACTATACATTTTCATCATTTGGCCTGGGACAGCCGTTGGGGTGTTCGTCACATTCTTCTTCCGATTCCATACACAAGTTGTGCAAAGTACACGCTGCTAAAACCAACTGAACTATTGTTAATAATTGAGCATTTTGAATATCTCTAATCCGTCTAAAACGGCACTTGAGTCGCCCAAAGGCGTTTTCTATGATAACCCTCCCTCTACTTAGATGCATATTTGCTTGCCTGTCACAGTCTCTAAGCTGCCCATTATCTCGTTTAGGTGTACAAATAAATTGTTGGAAATCTTGAGATATGTAAGCAGAATCGCCAAGTAATTTATACTGTCCCATCTTCTCATGTCTACTTTGATAAAACGGTGAAAGTCGAAGCAGTCTTGAATCATGCACTCTTCCAGGTGGTCCAACAAATACATCAATAAATCGTCCCTTTTCGTCACAGATTCCTTGTAACAGAATAGAATAGTAACCTTTTCTATTCATATAATCCAAACCATGTCTAGATGGGCGTATTATTCTTATATGGCAACCATCTATCGCCCCAATTATTCCTTCTAATCGGCTTTGATGCTGGAATACAGCACTGCTTCGCCTTTTCACACACTCATTTGGCCATATAATAAAATCTGATGACATTCTGCAAACGTAATCCAAGGCTTGGGTAATTATTTGATGGGCAGAACTCTGGGAAACGTCAAACTTATCTGACAATTCTCTGAAGGAATTTGTATTTGCCATATACCAAAGAAACATCAAAGTTTTTCTCTCTTGTGGTATTCTGGAATGTCCGCCTACCTCAGGAGGGGCCTCTGCAAGTCCCATTTCACCCAGTCTGTTGTTCAACAACTCAAATTGATCTCGGTTAAGACGAAGATGACGACGAAAAGTGTTATCACTCATCTCCATAATGAGGTGACTGTGTGTGCCTGATTTTACAATAGGTCTGGGATCATCATTTTGAGCCTGGATTATTACTCTCCTGAAAAACAAATAAGTAAATTAAATTATTTCTATATCACTTAATCAAATCTGTAAAAACATTATGGGGCCAAAGAATGCCCCCCCCCCTACCCATCCTCAGTCCTCTAACACACAACCGAGCCTATTCCGAAGTTATGTTTTACTAACCTTCTTAATCTTTGTTGACCTTGTTCAAAGTCATTCAATAAAAGTTGATAAATAGCTTGAAATTGAAATATGAAATATATTATCGCAGCTAACATTACATCATCGTTCATTTTTAGTTACAAAGTCGTGAATATCGTCCGAACAGTCTCCAGTTTAGCGCACGATTTTCACACTTCGAGAAAGTCGTAAACACCATTTTCACGAGAGGTATCGAACGCAGCATTAATTCTGTGTTTTGATGAGTAAGAGTTAACTTCCTGTTTGTGCTGATTAAACTGGCTAGATAGATAGAATGTGATAATAAATGTCGTATTGTCTATGTAATATAAGTAGACAGGGAATTGAACAAGACGATGTTAATTTAACTACAGTGATGTCTAGTAATGTCTGTATTCTGTCTAGAAGTAAAATAAAGATACTAGTAATGTAATTGTACAATAATGATAAGAATTGACATCCACATTTATCTAATAAGTAAACGAATAAATATCGACATTAAAAAGTGAGAAACGACATATCGTGTTATAATTTTTAATCCTTTGACAATTACTGTCTGACCATTTTCTCCAAATTTTATCACTAATTTTATTCATTGAAATTGTCAGTTTAAACACATAAATGAATGTTTATATGTTGGTTTCAAGGTAAACTGCGTAATACATTTTACTTAAAACAACAAGCAAATAATTACCACCTGTCTGTTGCATAAATAAAGTGTGATTTTCAATTTTGGGCGACGACATTTAAAAGGGGAATGTTCAGCAATTTTGTGGGTCGATTTGAGCCTTTAATATATGTAAATAGCCCCCAATAGTACAACTGCAGCACAAAACATAGGCTTGCGGCAAGTCTCGCAAGCGAATACGCCCACAAGCAGCCATCTTCCCGTGGTCAAGTTATTCTCTTTGACGTACATAGTAAAGGAGAAAGGTATGACATTGGGATGATGACAAGCAGCTTAAGAGCTAATTTGAACTGTAAAACAAACTCGATATCAGACTTTAATTTAATATCAAATTTAGCTTGTACTTTCACATCTCTCTATTGAAATACTACATGGTTCTATGATAGATTAGGAGGTTGACCGTACCATAGGCGTACGGGGTGTTAGTAAACTAATGCTACTTTGCCCGACAACGAAATATAAATGCCCGACAAGTCGACCCCCACCCCAACCCCTAGTTCCAAAAACTTCTCGCCATCTACCTGATCACATCATTTCCGAACGATTTTATTTTTTTAAATTTCCTTAATGAAAATCACTGGTCCCAGACATAGTAACAATATATAAGTCTCAAAATGGCTGTAAGTACATTGGTGCCAACATCCACCTGAACAGTTTCTCCTATCACAAAACACTTGTTAATTGATTTTTCATCATTTTCAATTATCACTAATCTTGGGTCTTCTGGTTTTTTCGTTGTTAGTGAAAAGTTTTTTGACTGAAAAAGAAAATATATCAAATATTAAATTGTGAACGTGAAAAGTGCTGCTTCATCTTCTCATAGTATTGTTTATTCATAATTGATTGTGAATTGTAATTTGTTATCCTTGAACTTATATTTAGAATGGAGAAATATCACATTTAACATATTGACTCTTCTATATAAAAACATATTGACTCAGTTACTCTTCTATATAAAAACATATTGACTCAGTTACTCTTCTATATAAAAACATATTGACTCAGTTACTCTTCTATATAAAAACATATTGACTCAGTTACTCTTCTATATAAAAACATATTGACTCAGTTACTCTTCTATATAAAAACATATTGACTCAGTTACTCTTCTATATAAAAACATATTGACTCAGTTACTCTTCTATATAAAAACATATTGACTCAGTTACTCTTCTATATAAAACATATTGACTCAGTTACTCTTCTATATAAAACATATTGACTCAGTTACTCTTCTATATAAAACATATTGACTCAGTTACTCTTCTATATAAACAAAGTACTATTTTAAATAAATCATAAATAAAAAAAACACACCTTGCATTTAGTTATTAACGGCTGTGTTGCCTTGGCTTTGGCATTGAAATTAATTTCGGCCTCTGTTTACTCCAAACAGATGATGACTTCCTCCTCTGTCATTTCTGTATCCTAAAAGTATGCATTTAAAAAATAAATAAAAGCAAAATTGAAAAATGGAAAAGCAAAGCAGTATAATCTAATGACTGTACATATTATAATTAGTTTTAAAAACTTATTTGCTAAAACATTGAGGTTGCTGACTTACCTATTTCTAACCTAACTGTTTTTTAGAATAAAACGAAACACAATGCCAAAATATTGAAAAATCCAACATATATAACATATTTACCTCTCCCAACTCTTGTACAAATATTTCATTTAATATTTTCAGGAGATCTCCCCAATTTGTCACCATCTGCCCCTTTTTTAAACCATCATTGATCATGAAATACTGCTTTTCAATCTAAAATAACCAATAAAAATACGTTTTTTAAAATTATAATTAATAAGTGTGCATATTGTTGATAGTTATTAGTATTCTGAGGATATTGGATTTAAAATGCGAGTCTCACAAAGTTGATTTTGCTTCTCAATGTTTGAGTAGGAGATGGAATGAATTCAGTTAAAAAGCCTTTCCTTTAATCTATCACAAATTCCAGATATATACAATTAGGTAATTTTTATATTCATGTTTACTTACAAAATGCGCTCTGTCCTAAATTTTCTATTTCATACATACATCCTTTACACTTGAATCGTGACCAGCAATGTACATTATCCTTTCTCTAAAACTTTGTCGTTGGCTGCTTTTCTTGATCTTTAGTTGGCTTAGAAAATTAATTAATCAACTCTCTTAACTCTTCTGTTTTAATTTGAGATGATTCTATAAGAATGGAATATCAAGAATTAGATAAAATAAGATTATAAAATACATATTACAAATGTTTTTATCATAGTTTTACTTGTATTTTGTAATAAATCATGTACCTTCAATTTCAGTCAAGTCTGCAGATACAATTTTTCTCCTTTTAGGAGATGACCTATTTGAATTTGATTTCCCTCTGATATTCCATTTCCATCTTATGTTGCGAACTTTCTGTGAAAGTTTCTTGTTGAAAAACCCCTAAAAAGATTTTAAAAAAAGATGAACAATACAAGTGTATCCTTTAAATTATATCATATCCAAAAATTCTCTTTATGCTGGCCAATATCAACAGCTTGTCTAATCTAAAATGATAATGAAACATAATTGTCTCAATACAGAAATAGTCCAGGTAAAGCCCGGCGCAGACGGACGAACATTTTAGGCAAACATGGACAAAAAAACACTGTTTGCGTACAATTGTTCGTCCATCTGCGGGAAATTTTAACACGAACAAATGTGTTCGCGAACATGTTTGCCAATGTCTAACATGTATATAGAACATGTTCACATGCATGTTTATTCGTTTGTTCATCGTCTGCGTTAAGCAACCAACACATTTTTTCTCAAAGCACCAATCAGAGAGCGATAAATAATCTTAGACAATCAAAATGGCGACTACCATAGAGCAGGAAAGATTTGTGTGGACGACAGATCTAGACAGCACCATTTTGAAACATCACGTGTCTTATCAACGATAGCGTATACTACCAACGAACTTTGATCGTCCTTGATTGTCGTCTGCGTTGAACATATTTGAGAACATTTGATCGTTGGTTTTGTTAGCGAACAAAATGTTCACCTATTTGTTCGTCCGTCTGCGCCGGGCTTTATATGTGCTCATTGGGAGAAATATGTCACTCACCCAGGGTTCTTTCATTGCTGAGCGTCCAATACAAGGCCATCTTGAATGGATTAATCTACCAAGATCCTGGTACATTCCCCTTGATGTAAAGTTTCCTACATGCAGAACATGATAAGCCGTTTCTTCAATGAATTTATCCCACTCTTTGTAAATTTCTCCTGCATCTAATAACTTTCTAACAGTAGTGGAATATGGTGGTATATACTGTTCAATACTGTACTTGGTCGGCATATCTGATAGATTGATGTTTATGTTGCTGGACATTTCTTTTTTGACATTTTGTTCACCGACCTCCAAAATACTTTCACCATTGGATATCACTGATGATTCTATAAGAATGGAATATCAAGAATTAGATAAAATAAGATTATAAAATACATATTACAAATGTTTTTATCATAGTTTTACTTGTATTTTGTAATAAATCATGTACCTTCAATTTCAGTCAAGTCTGTAGATACAATTTTTCTCCTTTTAGGAGATGACCTATTTGAATTTGATTTCCCTCTGACATTCCATTTCCATCTAATGTTGCGAACTTTCTGTGAAAGTTTCTTGTTGAAAAACCCCTAAAAAGATTTTTAAAAAAGATGAACAATACAAGTTTATCATTTAAATTATATCATATCCAAAGATAGCTTGGCATGCAAAATAATATACGCCCACTGGCAGCTTTGTTTGAAAAAGTACATTTGGCAGAAAACAGCAACCATCACAACCATGAAATATTCAACCTGTAGTCATAAACATACATTTCATTCAGAACTCATTCATCAAGTTTAGCCTTGTAGAGTGTTTCTTTTAGCTAAAAAATAAGCGTATTTGGAAGAAGGACAATAATTCATATTAAATATTTTTTGATTCTTTTGATTTTAAATAGGGTTCATCCTTGGGTGATAATAAACAATTTCCGCAAGTTTCTTCAAAATCTGTAAAGAATTGTCACTTTTAGAGTGTTAACAAGCTAAAAATCAAAGGTGTTTTAAAGAACAAGGGCAATAATTCATATTAAATGTTTTCCGATTCTTTCGATTTTAAATAGGGTTCATCAGTGGGTGATAATAAACAATTTCAGCAAGTTTCATCAAAATCCGCAAAGAATTGTGACTTGTAGAGTGTTAACAAGCTAAAAATCGAACGCGTTTTAAAGAACAAGAGCAATAATTCATATTAAATATTTTCCGATGCTTTTGACTTTAAATAGGGTTCATCCTTGGGTGATAATAAACAATTTCAGCAAGTTTCGTCAAAATCCGTAAAAAAGAGTGTTAACAAGCAATTGTGGACGGACGGACCGACGGACATGGGTGACAGCAATATACGCTCAACATTTCATGTGGGCATATAAAAATTCTCCTTATGTTGGCCTATATTAACAGCTTGTCTAATCTAAAATGATAATGAAACATAATTGTCTCAATACAGAAATAGTCCAGGTTATATGTGCTCATTGGGAGAAATATGTAACTCACCCAGGGTTCTTTCATTGCTGAGCGTCCAATACAAGGCCATCTTGAATGGATTAATCTACCAAGATCCTGGTACATTCCCCTTGATGTAAAGTTTCCTACATGCAGAACATGATAAGCCGTTTCTTCAATGAATTTATCCCACTCTTTGTAAATTTCTCCTGCATCTAATAACTTTCTAACAGTAGTGGAATATGGTGGTATATACTGTTCAATACTGTACTTGGTCGGCATATCTGATAGATTGATGTTTATGTTGCTGGACATTTCTTTTTTGACATGTTGTTCCACAACCTCCAAAATACTTTGACCATTGGATATCACTGTTTCACTAGGCCTGCCAATATCATTTTCAAAGTGGTCCTACAGGTTAAAAAAGTCTTACTTTATTGCAATAATCAGTATATCAGTATGATTATGTTCAATAATATTATTTCATTAAATACATGAAAAATATTAATGAATATAGAATAATTCTTTCATTTGAAGTTTGATTAATGGCTGTTCTCTTGCAAATACTGAAAAAAGGTTAAAGCTGTACTTACAATTTCTTGGGTCTTATCTTTCTTGTGAACTTTTTCTTCAATCTGGCACTGTAATTTATGTCTCAAGGTAAAAATCTTTCTCACTACACCAACTTTCCCAGGTAGCATCATGAACATGTCCTGCTCAGTCAGATGAAAAAAACTGAATCCATCCACTTCATTAGCTAAATAATATGAAAATCGATTTGTAACATTCATTTGAATCAACATTGCATAAAGTTTTCAATTCCAGGAAAAGTCTACATTCTGTAACAAAACATATATCAATCCATCAACAAAATAATACTTTTGAGGCCACTTGTTCTTATATTGTCTTCGGCAGCTATTACACTAAGTTTGTTAGTTTTTAAACATGCAAAACAGTTTAGGTGTTCAACATATTGCTGAATATTAAGTTGTTCCAGTTCAAAGTATTTTCCTTGGTTTGTAACAAAAATCGCTTTTATAATTCCCAATTTCAAGTCGTCTTGTGAATAATTAAGAACTAAAACTGATCCAATGTAGTAAACAATTGTATTCAAATTCACAGATGATGAGCTTAAAATACTTTCAGGTACAACTTTCTCGTAATTCAGTATTAGGTTTTCAAAGCTTATACCATCAGTTGCTACTGTATGGCCTTCTTTAACCTGATCACCTTTGTAGAGATAAACTTCTGATTTATCCGTCATTGAACCAATTTTTTTGCTGATTTTTCAATAGGGTTCATCCTAGTGTGCTAATAAACATTATCAGTAAGTTTCCTCAAAATCTGTTACAAATTGTGACCTGAATAGTGTTAACGAGCCAAAAATCGAACGCGCTTTCAAGAACAAGGGCAATAATTCATAGTAAATATTTTTCGATTTTGCTGATTTTCAATAGGGTTCATACTTGGGTGGTAATAAACATTTTTAGTAAGTTTCGTCAAAATCCATTAAGAATTGCGACCTGTATAGTGTTTACGAGCCAAAAATCGAACACATTTTTAAGAACAAGGGCAATAATTCATAGTTAATATTTTTCGATTTTGCTGATTTTCAGTAGGGTTCATCCTTGAGTGGTAATAAACATTACCAGCAAGTTTCATCAAAATCTGTCAAGAATTGTCACCTGTAGAGTGTTCACGGGCAAAAAATCGAACGCGTTTTTAAGAACAAGGGCAATAATTCATAATAAATATTTTTCGATTTTGCTGATTTTCAATGGGGTTCATCTTTGGGCGGTAATAAACATTACCAGCAAGTTTCATCAAAATCCGTCAAGAATTGTGACCTGTAGTGTTTGTGACCTGTAGAGTGTTTACAAGTCAAAAATCGAACGCGTTTCTAAGAACAAGGGCAATAATTCATAGTAAATATTTTTCGATTTTGCTGATTTTCAATAGGGTTCATCTTTGGGCGGTAATAAACATTACCAGTAAGTTTCGTCAAAATCCTTTCAAGAATTGTGACCTGTAGAGTGTTCACGAGCAATTGTGGACGGACGGACCGACGGACCTGGGTGACGGCAATATACGCTCACAATAATGTTAGCAATAGGGGAGACCGGGGCACATTGATCAGTCGTTCACATTGAGCCACCTCCCCACAATTCATCAAATGTTGTCTTAGGCTTCCAATACATTAACAGATGCAAGAACTAAGAGCTATCTCCCTTGAGGAAAATTTCTAGAGCCTTCTTTAAGTAGGTAAGTTTCTCTAAGCTTTTTTACTGTTTTGGGAGCATAAAAGTAATTTCCGCAAAATAACTTTGATGTGTTCTAATTTCAACGGTTTTCAAGATAAAGTTTACCAGTAAACTTAATTTAAATGACAACTGAAACGTCTGCTAGATGCCACATTGTTTTTGCCTATCTCTTACCATGTGTAAAAAAATCACCTCCAAAATGTCTCTAAAAATAGATCGGGGTAAGTTGAGACACATTACATGGGGCACATTGAACAGGTGGTATCATTCTATAGAAAAAGTCTTAAAGCACCGTAAATTTGTCCAGCCTGTTATAGAAGATATATCGGAAGTTGAAAAGGGGAATATAATCATGTGTTTACCTAAGCCACTGAATACTGGCTGTACAAAGCGTGTTTCAGCTATATTGCATTTTCCGATCAATTTAGAGAAATATAAATGCCAATAAACATTTGCTACGTAAGATATTTGTTAACAGAAAGTAGTTGACATTGTTTAATTTTGTTCAGAAAGTATTGACATAGTTTGATTTTGTTATTTCAAAATAAAATTCTTTTAATCTGTTCAAGAAAATTGTGGTGTTTCGAGTCATAATCAGTCAATGTTCAAAGTGCCCCGACAGGTGGTTCAACTTACCCCGGCCATGGGGCACTGTGAGCCGTTTTTTTCAAAATCTTTGGCAGCTTATACAAGACACAAGGCAAATTACCCATGTCTTTATATTTTACATGATAAAGACCAATATATCAAACTTCTTCTGGGTGAAAATTCAGATGCCTGTGACAATTTGAAAGAAAATTGTGCCTAAAAAAGGAAAAAATGACTCAATGTGCCCCGGTCTCCCCTAAGCATGATAACTATTATGCCATTACATAAAAAAAATAGCAATGGCCATCGTAATACACCCACTTTTATAATGGCAGCCAATTCGTCAGGGGTGTTGACAAGAGTTGTCAGTAAATGGAAGATTCTGAGAATGACATTTTCTCTAAAATCAAGGGCAATAACCTTATTATGTTAAATATTTTTTTGATCTGTCTGAATTTCAAAAGGGTTTATCGATGGATGATTACAAACATTCACACCAAGTTTAATCGAAATCCATCCAAAAACCAACTCCCTATTGAGTCCACAACATATTTTCAAAACGGTGTGATTGATTAACATAAAACATAAACATAAAAACATAAAAGATTTTCCCATTTTGTAACTATATTTAGTCATGGGAATCCCCAATCTGAGCTACGTACATCTTTATCACTTCGGTTTTCTAGAATAAAACGATAAACACTTAACAGAGATTTTATTAAAAATTTCTAAAGTAATGATTATGGTTATTTAACATTGCGCGACTAATTAAACTATCTTTATCGATGAAATAATGTAGCTTAGACCCAACACACATTATGAATAGGTTATCACAACACAAGTGGATTTCTTACACTCAGGACACGTCTTTGAAACGGACGTATTGAAGACAAAAATTTAACAAGAGGGAAAATTTGCTATGAAATGCAATTATTGTTAATCGTGAACAGTTTGAGATGAAGGGCATTTCACACCCTCCCAGACTGGTTGGTACGTGTTGCCAGATAAATTTATAAGTATGAATAATCAGAAAGAAAAAAAACTACTTATCAGTGGCCTATTTAGGGATTTATGTATTTAGAGTAGTGACTAATAACATTAACTGTAGCCTACCAGACTTACAAACAGATAGTCAAAACCACAAGATTCTTCTTTCAGGGTTCAGTTTCGTTTTTGAATGTGTAATATTGCAAATCATAATTTTTAATGAGACATGTTTTGATGACGTCAAGTTTTATGTTTTTATGTTTATGTTTTATGTTAATCAATCACACCGTTTTCAAAAGCAAGGGCAATAACCCATGAAATATTTTTTGATCAATCTGATTTTCAATAGGGTTTATTCTTGGGTGATTATGAACACTCACAGCACGTTTCATCAAAATCCATCAAGAAACCAGCTCTCTATCGTGTCCACAACACATGTTCAAAAGCAAGGGCAATAACCCATGAAATATTTTTCGATTAGTCTGATTTTCAATAGGGTTAATCCTTGGGTGTTTATGAACACTCACAGCACGTTTCATCAAAATCCATCAAGAAACCAGCTCTCTATGGTGTCCACAACATTTGTGGACAGAAAGACGGACAGACGGGGGCGACTACAATATACGCCCACATTAACGTGTGGGTATATAAAAATTGGTAAATCATAAATTGTAGCTAGGTGAACTCACCACGTAATACATCACATGTTTCCTTGGACACTCCAAAATTTGTAAGATATTCCATTAGGTCCTCAATAGCTGAATCTTCTTTTATTATGGGAACGTTCATGATAGTTTTCTGAAAATAAAACTATGCTTAAAGTGATACTGCCTCTTAAAATGAACTTTAAGTTAAAATCAGGTTCTCAAACTTGGCCAATAAAAAGTAAATAATCATAACATAAAGTAAAGTCAACAATGTTTACAGTACAGTATATAATATAAAACAGGGTAATCACCAAGTTGAAGAATTTTGCATCATTCTAAATAGTATTCCTTTAATCATTACTGAACAGTGGCGTTTCTAGGAATTTTTAGGTGGAGGGGACGCGTTGGGGTCAAATTGTCAGGGGGGGCTACCAGCACATACCATCTGTATTTAACATTATACAAAAATTTCAAAGTGGGGAGGTGGGGGGGGGGGGAGGGGCAAGGCAGGGCCAGCCTAAATTCTGGGGCGGCCCTGCAGGCTCCCCCGTAGAAACGCCACTGTTACTAAAAATCACGATAGTGCCTCAGACTCAGAGATGATGTTATGCTAAATTAGACGACATTTTGATAAGATTAACTCCACTTATGTTGTTTTAATACCCGGGTAGAATCAAGTTTGTTTAAACAGGGACGGATTTAGGCGGGGGCGAAGCGGGCGTGCGCCCCCCTAAAATTTGCAAAGCATGGGTTGTCCGCACCATTTTACCACAAATGTTTCGCTTTGCAAGATATATATCTACATTGCACCCACTCTAGAAGAATATTTCAATAACTTTGATTTTATTTTAACCTCAAATAATTTTTTGACTCGCTCCGGTCGGCACAATTTTATTCTGCGCCCCCCCCCCCCCCCTTACGTCAAATCCTGTATCCGCCCCTGTGTTTGAAAACATGTCTAACATTTTAATTAAGTAACAAATGTAACAATAATAATACCACACACTTTTAGTTTTACATAATAACTTATTTTTTACACAATATAATTAGCCTTTAGTTAGATAGTTCTATAAATAAAAAACTTTCCCTTTTCTTTGTTACTTCCAAGAATAATTCCTAAAAACAGGTAGAGCAAGTAGACATTTACTACCAGAGTCCCTGGTTTTATTTTTCTGATAAATTATTGGAGACTAGGGCCTACTATTTTCTCCAAAGTAAAGTTACATTTTTTAAAATAAATATTTTTACTTACAATCGTATTGATATTCCCAAGCTTCAAAATGGTCTGTCTTTCCATATCTTTGATCTATTTTATATAGATCAGTGTTCCAGTTTTCTTTGTTTGCATTTTTATGGCGGGAAACATTTAGTCACGTGGTCTATTAATAGAATCTAATCTAATTGGTATCTACATGTGTTAAGGCTCTAAGCACTTAACGGATTACATGTTGTAATAATTAATTCTAAACATGATTAGAATGTGGACACCATGGAGTTTTATGTGTTTAGCATGTAAACATTTAGATTTAACATGTTTAGGAAGTGTTTAGGCTCTAAGCGCAATTTTTACAGTCTAAGATTGCTTACTAGAAGAAATTTAACATAAATTTTACATGGTTAATCATTTTCAATAAATGTCACAGCACCAAAATCTTAAATTAATCAGCCAGCAAAAACATCTAAATTTAAAGAGAATCTGACATGGGTTTCGAGATTGCTTACTAGGGACTTTTTTGAATTAGCAATAACTATTTAATATCATTGTCCAATTTTATACAGCGATGATACTGGTTAATACCCCTGAAAAAAAACTTTTTCTGTCGACCTCACACCGTGCGCTTATCAGGCAGTTGTAAATTATTAATCATTACCAAGATACATTTAAGTTTCAAATAAGTGATGAACATAAACCGTTTACACGGCGAGGTGTGTTATCGATGGTAAACAGCATTTTCGACCCAAAAATATGTCCAAAGATATTGAACCCAATAATTCTACCTGGAAAAAACTATTATAATATACATCAACATTAATTGTGAGACATTATCATGATAAAGTGAAACATATGAGTCGTCAATTAACAGAGGGTGCTGGATAATTGGGGGAAAAACTTCTTATTTCTTCAATATTACACAAATGAGTCACATATGTAGGAAACTTCGAGGAAAGGTTCAGTTTAAAAAAAAATGGCAGATCTGCCACAGGATAGGCTTGAGCCAGCCCCATCATTTTCCAACGTTGGTTTGGATTCTTTTTGGACCATGGCCTGTTATTACCCGAAAGACACGCGAAGGTCAAGTCAACTCTAAAAGATGAGCAATAATATTTAGGCCACATAAAAAAAAACAATTGGTGATCGTCCCCGCCCGTGCCTGAAAACGGCCCCGTCCCTGGTTTTTTTTTATTTTTTATTTTAAAAAAAAACGTAAACAATCCGCTCAATAGCGTAGGTATAGCAAAAATTTAATTTTTCGCGGACATTTATCGCGGAATAACTGTAATATAATAGGAAATACCACCAGTAGGTCCATCTAGCGACCATAGAAGGAACTACAACACCCATCCGCGCATGCGCTGCCATCGTATCATATGGGCGTAAGTGTTTTAGGGTCCTATAAAAAAATAAAAAATAAAAATAAAAACCTCCCCCCCTCCCCTGATTTCGGAAATTGAAAGGACGATCACCAATTTTTTTTTTTATGTGGCCTTACGTGTCTTGTTACGCGCGTCATACGGATAGACGTTGTAGTAGACGTTGTAGATGAAATGTCTTCGTCTGCCTCCATCCAATGCTTTGAGAAAATTCATAGCTATTCGTTATAGGTGTACCGTTCTGATCGTGGAACTAATTTTATAGGTTCAACAGATAGTTTGCGAATTGCGGGATTGACTCAGTTAATGTGGAAGATGGACCTATTTCTGTATAATTCTGGATCAATATGGCACTTAACACATCACACTCTTCCCACATGGATGGAGTCTGGGAGCGCATGATAGGCGTGACCCGCAGGATTCTGGATTCAATGTTACTTGAAATGCATCGTAAGAATCTAACCCATGATGTACTGACAACTTTAATGGCAGAGGTATCTAATGATTGTGAATCACTATTTGTATTATCACCAGCAACTTTACTTACCATGAAATCTGAACAGTCGGAAGTCTGGAAGATTTTGGTGTAAAAGATTTATATAAGACTCAATGGAAACAATTAAGTTCAATGTTTGGCTAATCAATTTTGGACTCTATGGAAACAGGAATAGCCTACCTATGTACATGTAGTTTACAAAGCAGGAGGAAGTGGCAAGATAAAGTAACTGATCTGAAAAAGGGTGACGTTGTATTGTTAAAGGACAAAACGGTTCATAGAAATGAATGGCCACTATAAGGCATCATTGAAAATCCAATATATATAGTTCAGATGGACATGTTAGGAAGGCTGAAATCAGAATTGCAAAAGGTCTTAAAGTTTTCACGAGACCAGTGAGCGAGATTGTTTTGTTATTCGGTTATAGAATTTTGTATAATTATTGTATGTTATTGTATATTAATTTTAAATCTGCGTTTTATAGTGATATCAAGTAGATATCAGACGGGGAGTGTGATGGACCACAATTAACTTTGCAAGACTGGCAAGAGTTATCTTACTGTTATTGTAGAACTCTCTAATTTTGAAGACACGTTCAGTCAAATATTTACTTTTAATGAAAAGGTCGACTTTTCCTTTGTCTTTTGTAATTTTCTTTAGATTTGGCACTGACACCCACAGTGTAAGTACATTGCATAAAACCCGTAATTTATTTGGTTAATCTGTTCCTTGATATTTCATTATATTTCATGTATGTGTATAGGTTTGTCAAACTATAAATTGTCAATAATATGTCAGAATTTCTCGACGTAAATTTCTCATTGAAGACCACGTGATAGGCCTTTAATTAAAGGGATAGTAAGCTTTGTAAATTTGTGATAGACTAGAATAAAATAAACATGTTCCAAAAGTTTTTATTGTTGTTCCTACTTTATTTCGTCTAATATCACAATTTAAAGTCAATAAATTACAAATCATGGAGGCCGCCATATTTGCTTGACGCGTCACGTGACATGACGTCAGGTTGTAGATAGAACGTCACGTCGTAATAAAATGTCAACACGATGATTGGCAATGATGGCGTAATAAATACAGCCGTATGGTGAAGGTAAACTCACTTTGAGTTATTGTAGGCTGCTTAGAAAGTTAGCTCTTACTTTGATGAATTTAATCCTATGAAGCATGTATGAAATCGGGAATTTGTTTGTTTGGATTCCTCTTCAAATCATGTCGAAACGCTACTAGTCAGATAAAACCTGCCGTTGAGTGGTAGTCGAAAGGCTTACTTCGTCTTTTGTTTACACCTGTACCGTCAGTTCTAAATTTCCAGCTTTATTTGTATCTTGAATGTCCAGTTCCTTTACTGATATAATTCCTTTAGTAGTCTTGATTTTCAAGTCAGTTTATACTTTAATGAAACAAAAAAAAACAAGACGGTACAAGTTATTTTCTCGCGGCATGGCTGGGTCATTTCTTTTTCATTCGTTTTATTTCTTTGTATTTACTCTTGCATGGACTTTTGCAGACATAATCCCGATGAAACGCTTGGTTTTTTTTTTAACCCGAGAGTCTCAATGAACTGTTTTATAATCCTGGAAAGCATAATATTATGCAGGTTGATCCGCTGTTTTTCACGCTACACAACAAACACATTTTCGACACTCGGAAACTCAACGCCAGTAAAGTTTAAAATTCTCAGTAGTATTGGGTCCAATTCATTAGGCGATCCTCTTTTTTATGTGTCATTGCCATTGGATGGTCTTTCACTGTAAACCCTAGCGTTTGTGGCTCAAATCGATCGGCTGAATTCCGGCCATGCTTTGTTTACCTTTCTATCTCTGACGTGACGTCATTATCTCGCATAATCACGAACCATATATATATGGCTGGAAGAGAGTCAGAAAAACTAGCCCACAAAAATTTGCGATTTTCCACACCTTGCGCGTTCAGCATTCAATGGCGACTGACAGATATTATTTCTTTGGGAAAAAAACTTTGATGGACTCGCATACATGGCCTGTATGGTGTAGGGGGGATAATGATGATATGATTGAACTACAAAATCATCCATCTTTCTAAATATATTGAAGTTTTGTCTCCCAACCATATCTGTCCAAATATCTATCAAAGGCTGGTCCAGGAATAGAGTCAGCAAGTTTCGGACTAAGTAAAGTCATAATATTATGTTAGATTTGAATTTTTAAGTTTATTTCATAATATTGTGTTAAAATATAGGCCGTGTCTAAAGATACAGTCCCGTATCTTAATTCTTGTGGTAAAATCCCGCGTGACTTGTCAGACACCCAAATCAATGATGTACCGGTAGTACACAACGCGTATCTTTAGCTGACAAGAATTAAGATACTGTACCGTATCTTTAGACACTTCGTAAAATATATTTATCATGTAACTCTAATTGTAAGAGTTATTATTCTGTATTTTTGTTACATCTTTTTACCACATCACTATCATTCACAAAATTCACGTAAATAAAAATTCATCAATAATTCCTGGTTTGTGTGGTGTTTGATTGGGTTTAGGCTATCTGCATACCTGGCAGAATAGTAGTGGTTAAACCCTAATGTAGTGTATAAAAAACAGGAATTGAAAAATCCAATCGAAACGAAATTTGGGTCTAATTTTAATAAGGCTGTTAACACTATCACTAATTCGCTTAACTGAGAAAAAATTACACTTCTAAGATTAAGATTTGATTGGTCAAACGAATTTTAAAAGTGCCCATTTAACAATTATTCTACTTTGAAACTGACTTACTCTTTCGAAACACCTGATGGTACTTCTCTTTAGAGAAGTCCACTAACAACTATTACTCTCAATTTTGCCATGTTTTGAATACGATTAGGAATTGTTTTGCTTGTACGGATCTGTTGATTACACTACTAATGTGATATTTTCATATATATCTTTGTAGGGAGTAAACGGTATATGGCTGCGGTTGATATGGGTCGCAATAAAATGGTAGTATTTGATACTGAAACCAACCAATTTCTACACATGACCAATATCCTTGACGGAAATTACGAAATCTATATGTTCATAACTCCAGATTGTAAACATGTCATATTAACATTCTCCTCCCCAGACTATAATTTATGGATATATGACAACACCAACATGGAATTGGTTAGAAAAATACTAACAGGTATTAGTATGGCATAATCTATATCACAGTGGCTAAAATACCACAGAGACTGCCTCCACTAAACCACCACCCCCAATCATCTAGTATAACCACTGGAAGCACGGCATGAAAATGCTCAAATTGTATGCTTTGTGGGCGTATATTGTAGTTGCCCCTGTCTGTCTGTCCGTCTGTCTGTCTGTCCACAATTGTTGTGGACACGATAGAGAGCTGGTTTCTTGATGGATTTTGATGAATCTTGATGTGAGTGTTTGTTATCACCCAAGGATGAACCCTATTGAAAATCAGACGTATCGAAAAATATTTCATGGGTTATTGCCCTTGCTTTTGAAAATATGTTGTGGACACCATAGAGTGCTGGTTTCTTGATTGATTTTGATGAAACTTGGTATGAGTGTTTGTATAAACATTGGGATAAACCCTATTGAATATCAGAAACATCGAAAAATATTTTATGAGTTATTGCCCTCAAGTGTTCTTTAAAACGCGTTAATTTTTCAGCCGTTACACTCTCAACGTTGTGGACACAATAGAGAGCTGGTTTCTTGATGGATTTTGATGAAACTTATTGGTATGAGTGTTTGTATTGGTGGATTTTTATGAAACTGGCTGTTGGTGTTTGTATTGACCTTCGGATACACCTTATTGAAAATCAGAAACATCAACAACTATGTGACTGCTCTTAATCATTTTATGATGGAACCGAAACGTTGGTTGCCCTTGTTTTATGCATATTTTGTCTGCCATTATAACAGTGGGCGTATTACGATGGCCATCGCTATTTTTAAGTGTAAGATTCATCACTAGTTATCAGAAAAGGTACCAGAATACTCCAGAATTATTTTTTCAGAAAAAGGCCAATGATACAATATCTCAGAAGAAAGTGTTCAGTTGGACTCAACAGAACAAAAACATTTATATCCTGTACATTCAAATTGAAATTATAAAGTTTGGTATTATAGTTAAAGTTTTGTTCAGATGACAAGAATGAACTTGTTTAATTATTTCAGGAGTATGTGGACTACTTTCGAACTATCAAATAACACCAGACAGTAAAACTGTATATTTCCCGACCGATAGTGTTATTATAGTAGTTGATATAAAGAATTGGGAAAAATTTGATATCATTCGAAATCCAAACAAAGTAGGTCATGTCCAAACATTGGACATTGGGAATGATAGAATTGTTCGTATTTGGGATGGAAGTCGCACGAACGATGAACGTAAGAAATCAACATCTGGTAAAACAGTTATTGGGTAAGGGAGTATTAATTCATTTAATATACAGGTTATTCCACCTGAGAGTAAAATATTACCCGCATGCAATTTTAAATGGGCTTAGGGTGAAGAATACGTTATGAAAATTTTTGAACAATTGTAATTTAAGTCTTTCTATTCAGTCTTTCTATTCAAACATGGTCCAGTTTTTGGATCGTTTTTGAGAATTTTCATCTTGAAAAAATCCAAATTTGGAATAACTTTTGGTATTTCTACAAATCTGTCATATGACTGGTAAATGTAACGGTTTAAATTGATGCTATCAGTGTCCCTGTTGCATTTAGAGAAACCAAGGAAACCTCTTTATAATCCCTTGTATATATTTAAATTAAGTTTTATTTTTTACAGCAGTTGCACATTAATGATAATCCACAATATGTTCTCACAAAATATACAGAATTTGAATCGAATGGATATCCCAATATTATAGAAGTTTTTGATATGTCTCAAGATAAGGTGATAAAAAGAGAAAAGGTAAAACACAACTGTTTGTCCTGAACTTCTGCTCACAGGGGCAAATTGGGTCTCATGTTTATCAGATTGTTAAACACACAGTTTAATCACAGATAAAGAATTTTATACTTTAAAATATTATGGAATTATTTAGCTTGTAATATCAGTACCCTTTATCTACAGGAGAACTTTGATTGTTGAATTCATTTCGAAAACAACTGTTATCGGTATACCGGTCTTGAGCATTTTATGAATCTTTTTCAATAAAGAGAAAGGGAAACACAGTTTAAAGGGAGAGTCTGAATTTTTTTTAGGTCAAAAAATTTTTTTGCTCAAATTTGTTAAAACTTTACACTAAAATCTGTAACTATGTGCCCTTTAATGTATTTGAAAGTTTTAACTAAAAAAATCCAACCGTTAATTTTTAAACGCTAAAAACATGCTAAAATTTTTAAAAACCTTACGTAAGGTTTTTAAGTGTGTTATGCTTTTTGGACGCTGATAGGAAACTACTGAACGGATTTGAGTAAAATAAACGCCTAATTGTAGAGAAATGTCCCTCTAGTGTATTTAAAAGGTTTCAGCTAGAAATATTGAGCCATTTAAAGGGCAAACACCTAATTAACCCTTTAAAAACAAATTCAGTTTGATCAAGAAGATGCATAGATATAATAAACATACTTTAGAAATTCTTTCAGGTAATATTTGCGCTGTTTTTGATAATGGAAACTTTTTTGAAAAAAGCAGAATGGCCCTTAAGAAATTTAGAATTACCAGGAGCCTTATTCTCGAAAACTAAACTAAAATAAAATCCAGATTTTTAGAAATACAGCAATCTGATTGGATAAATAATACTTAATTTAAAACTGATTTTAGTAACTGACCAATCGGATTACCCTATCACTAAAATCATCTTAAGTTAAGTTTTCGAGAATAAGGCCCCAGATCTATGTTTGCTTTAAGTATCAGCATCCGTTCCTAGCTTATTTTATAGGAGCAAGTAGTATAAATAAGAGTCTGTAAACCATCCGTCTAAAAGAATCATAAGCAAGTTGTCTCTGAGCATCAACATCCGTTTTTAGGTTTCTAACGAATAATTTAGTTTGAAATACTAATACGTACTTTTTAGCTATTGGGGGTTTCAATAAGGTTATAATATGTAAATTGTTGTTTTACATTTTAGTTTATTGGTGAATAATGAATATCACAATCCATAATTTAGAAGGAACTTGCTATCTGTTTACTAACAATGAAAGTATCATTTTATACAATGCCAAAACGGGGGAAATAAAAAAATCATTAGAAGGAGTTATAGACTGTAAAGATGATGTTAAAGTTTTTCCTTCTAAAAAAGGTAAGTTCTGGTTTTTATCAAATTATTTCCCTCTCGTCCTATGTCAACTGCAAAATCTGAAACTGCATTAAATTAAGATAATGGCAATATGTTGCGGAACATTGAATCTCAGAGGTCCCATATTATGAATTCTAGAATATCATTGCTGAATGCATAGATACTATTTTCCAGAGTTGGCTAAGAACAAATGCTAAGGATGCTTAGACAGAATTGTAACTTTATGTGGTCGAATTGCTATAATGGCTATAACTTTAAATTTCTGACGGACTGTTTTTATGTTTTTTTTTAGAATTTTGTGTATTGTCTCTGGGAAGAATAAATCTAAAGATAATTGATATTGAGACAGGGAAAGTTGAAATAATAAAAGGATGCGATGTACAGATGAGAACAATCGTGGTAAGTACTTTTAATGATGGGTTTCATTTTTGAAAATGATAATGCCTATACATGACTACAGGTTTGAGCCCAGTTTGTCTCTTATGTGTATAATTAAAGCTAAATAACAAGTGAACAATACATGGTTTCATATGTAAGACTCATACATAGAACAAATTCGGCTCAACCTTCATAAATGGTCGCAACTAACATTACATGTTCCTTCAGCAACGTTAAACATTTGCATTATCTATCGTTGCTGGATTGACGGGGGTTTTCTCGTCATTAACAACAAATTACCTCGTTTAAAAAACACTATAAGTCACATTCAATTTGTGACCGTTGAGACTCGATTATCACAAGGTAAATTTGCTACAAGAAATTTGACGTCTGGTCATTTGAAAGTTTTCCAGCAATAATTTGTAACAAGGAATATAACTGGTCGAACAATAATCGTTCGACCAATCAAAGTTAATGAGAAGAAAATCTTATCATGATACCAATCAAAGTTAATGAGAAGAAAATCTTATCATGATAGCAACGGATTAATGTAATGAAATGAAATGATAGCCGTTGCTAAAGGAACATGCTAACATTATGACTTTGCCTTGATAGGCAGCCATTTTGCTCTGTAAATAATCAAGAGCAGACAACTCACAACTCTTACCTAGTTCTGAAGTTGATATGAGTTTCCTTATGCAAGAACCATACGTAGTACATGTATATTAAATGTTCTAGTAAACTATGGTAATTTCAGATGAATGACACTAGTAAACTATGGTTATTTCAGATGAATGACACTAGTAAACTATGGTTATTTCAGATGAATGACACTAGTAAACTATGGTTATTTCAGATGAATGACACTAGTAAACACACTAGTAAACTATGGTAATTTCAGATGAATGACACTAGTAAACTATGGTAATTTCAGATGAATGACACTAGTAAACTATGGTAATTTCAGATGAATGACACTAGTAAACTATCGTTATTTCAGATGAATGACAATAGTAAACTATGGTAATTTCAGATGAATGATACTAGTAAACTATGGTAATTTCAGATGAATGACACTAGTGAACTATGGTTATTTCAGATGAATGACACTAGTAAACTAGGGTAATTTCAGATGAATGACACTAGTAAACTATTGTTATTTCAGATGAATGATACTAGTGAACTATGGTAATTTCAGATGAATGACAATAGTAAACTATGGTAATTTCAGATGAATGATACTAGTAAACTATGGTAATTTCAGATGAATGATACTAGTAAACTATGGTAATTTCAGATGAATGATACATGTACCAGAATAGCCGGCTGAATGATAGGCAATCAGAACGCCATGCTATTATAAAGAAACAAGTATTATATGAATTGACAGCCAGTATGATACCCAGGTGTAAAGAAGATGTTTTGAATGGCGTATTATTGGCAGTGTATTAACCGATGATGGCATGTATTACATACATTCACAATATTTAACACTAAACTGTATCTGAAATAATAAAACTGAAAGAATAAATCAACTAGTAGTATGAAATATCGAATCCAGTAAGTTATTATCCAGTGTCTGCTTTCAAACGTTCTTGATAAAGAATAGAAAAGGGTGTTGTAAACTCTACAACATGGATATTTACTATGTTCTTGTCTGATTCTGTTAACTAGGTCAGCCAAGAAATTCTGAAACTTTGACCACTGGCCAGTGCTTCTGACAGTTGGTCCAGTGTCGACTTTCAACACCTAATATCTACTCAGATCATGAAATTGTTATCAAAGTGATCAAATTAACAAGAAACAAGAAAACTGCCCTGAAAGAGATTCGATCAACCACATCTTAGTCTAAGGCCAGGAATTTGTCAGTATTTTTGCTCCATATTTTTCACTATTTACATAGAACCACATTTAACATTTTATTTTGCAGAAAAGGTTCACCAGATTCTGTCTGAAGACAATTACAAAGAAAAAAATGCTTATGACCAAAAGCTATTAGATAATACAACATTAGTCTCATCAGACGAAATTGTCACAGTATTTAACATAGAAACAGGTAAATAAATTATTTAAAATTTAATTCTTGAAATTACTAAACAAGAGGACTGATCAACTGCTTTTCGGAAAGATTTGGCCAATGCTGATTGAATGTAAAAGTGGGTTTTTGGAATAGTTGACAGGAAACGACTTTCAAATTAATTTGGCTTCTGCAGCTTCACAAGAATACCACAAATATTTGCAATATAACGATTGTATATTTTAAATTCATTGTTACAGATCAAGAACGTGCAGGTTTCTTCCGCTGGCTACAGAATAATAGCAATATCTAAGAATGGATATCCAATATATTTTGAGATATGCAGTGGAACAGGTGATAAATATAAACCAAAGGAACATCTCGATCAGTTTAAGGAACTGTTTCATACTACAGGTAGCTTTTGCCTCCAGTAGCTCTGGAAAGAATTGCCTAGGTTTTTGTGTTCAATCTGTGTAAATATTCAATAAAATGTGGATACAGATGATGATAACCTGGATGAAAAGGATTAAGACATTAAAGATGATTTTAGTTTGGATTGGATTAAGATACTGATACTTTTTTTTAAAACAATATTTATTTAATCTTTCAATGGCATATTAGAAGCACAAGTTATAGATAAGTAAGACAATTTTATGGATGGATACTTCTAGAAAATTTATTACTTCACTCATTATTATATTCCTGATGACGGTGTGAGAACCACATTGAAACGTTGAAGTAATAAATTTTCTAGAAGTATCCATCCATAAAATTGTCTTACTTATCAATATTTATTTACATAATATTATAGGATTTGGGAACAGGGTTTCACCTATAGAACCCTCACCTTAAAATACATGACATACAAAGTTGAAATTATATACATATAGAAAACAAAACTAATTTATAAAGGAATACAAATATTGCTACATGATATATACAATTAATAAATATAAATATCTATATTCATGTTGTTTTCTATCGTGTAAATAGCTCTGGAACCAAATGAGGAGTTCTCCTAGTGTATTGTTCTCTCCCAGCCATATACTGTATGACCAAATAGCTATCAGAGGCTGGGGAAAGAGTCAGCAAGTTTCGGACTACTATGCCGAGAAACTTAATAAAAGGTTTGTCATCATTAAATTTGCGCCAGTGAATATTCACCAAAACAAATCTGTTACAAATATTGTAAAATACAGAAGGAAGTTTATAATAACCCAGTGGAATATGATATAACAGAAGTTATCTTTCTAAATTGATTTAGAATTACGGTGTTTCATTTCTCTTTACTGGAGATAGAAGTTGTTTAGAAGTCAGTTATTGCTGCTGTTTTAAATCACTGTGTTATTGATAAATATTATCAGATCTATTAAAGTACAATGTGTATAGTCCTGGGATGGGATGTCAATGATCACTATCTTAATTACCCAGACAGAACTTTTATTATCTTAATCAATTTGTACTTTATATTGAATTTTATTCTTCTATATAAGTTATAAATGTGACTTTTTTAAGCGCTACAATTAAGCTACATCATGTAACTTCGCAAAAAAAAATCCGATGTCCTGTTTATCTACGATTATTCATTAACGTATTGGCGGAATTAACAGTAATCCAAAAGGCACAACTCTCTCCAACCAGCAACCAATCAAAATCAATCTCCAAACAAGATTGCCTAAATACCGGGCAAGATGACCGAGTCATTATATAGTCTCGAACAATAAAGAAGGTTGAGCCGAATGGAGTGGACGGTTGTGCCAAATATGAAGGATAAGACCATTCTGATCAACAGAGAAATTCTACCTATCGGAGATATTACTCTGACCTATTGACCAACCATGTTTTAAATAGTTCACGCGTAGAAATTTTTCTCTCGGAGACCAGAAATGAGACGAAACGACTTAATGTAAACAAACTAAATGTCCCAAGATGGATTCCATACTACTCAAACCAATTTATACAAACACATATGAAGAGAATGTATTTTATTTGATCCATACTAAGTGAATAAGAATAGAAATTTAAGTAGACTAATGTTAATGAGGTCGAAACAACTCATAATGGTGCGAAATGTCTTTAATCGTCTTTCCGGTTTCTAGTCTCGTAACTCAAAAACGCCTCCGCTATTAAAAAGAGTTCTGTACTGCAACTTCTTCAGTAAATACACACTGTAAAATTTGGGAATATTTTTATTAGTTAAGAACTTATTGATATCCTATAGACGTTTAAATATTAAATTTGATGCATACTTTATCGTTCAACGAATATCGTTGGCGTCATGGCTGGTGATTATGTTCGTGTCTTTATCTGCGACACATACGGAGCTAGGAAAGATGCGAATTTTCGTATGGGATAAGACTGGATAATCAGAAATTAACCGTTTTTCAACAATGACGGAACATTCTATTAAATTCCGATTGTCCAAAAGAAATAGTGAACACACCCCTTTAAACAGTATTATATATTATGTAATTTTAATACATGTGAAGTGTAACTAGCCGGAAAGATGTGATGCCATCGTGTACAATTTATGTTAGGTTAATCAACTATACAATGACACATCTTAGATAGAAGCTATACAACCTGTCTCTACTTGTCAACTAAAATACCATACAGAAGTTAGAAATAGAAATGAATTTTAAAATGAAATGAAATATAGTTTTACTTCCTGCTCGACTGATTCTGTTTTTCTGTGAAAAAGTCCAACGCAATTTAGTATTCAATGATGGTAATCTAATCGTGCGCATCCTTCTCCTTCTATAACTCATGCCATAGGTTTATTTTCCCTTTCAGAACGACTTACAACTTTTTTTCATGTCAGCCCAGCCGATCCATTGACAGGTTTAAAAACTCCTCCCGAATCATACAGAAGCAATCAAGAGAAATACAGAAAATACAAATACTATAGAAATTCACATCTGGAATCATGTCCCACAACACGACCATATAACACCAATATTGAAGAATTTACATAGCTGAGTGAAAAAACGCTTGTTCGCTAACATGAAGGCTGAGGGTTCAATTTTAGCATAGGGTTAGATATACTTCGGCCCTTCAATCGAGACAGGACGTTCTGGTCGCCGCTCATTGTTAAAAGCTTTGCGATTATATACTTCGGCCCTTCGACCGAGACAGGATGTTCTGGTCGCCTCTCATCGTTAGAAACTTTCCGATTGGACTCTACGCTACGACTCCACTCCAGGCACGAAGTATTCACCATGCGGTCCTTTTGCAACGAATCCGCGAGATGAATCAAAGTCCCCGATGGCAATGACCTTTAACAAGGAAAGACATTTTGAAATAAATTGTAATTTCTACAATCAGTTTTTATTTTATTTGAGTAAAAGTTCGTCCGTGAATGATATATTGCAGATCTTAAGGAACTATAATTGCCATCTTCATAACCAATTAAAATACGATAAATTTAAAACGTGAATAAGAAGCCCTGAATACAAGGAAATATAACGAGGTCAAAGAACTTTCAAGGGAATCAGCTTTATATCAATTTTTTTCAACACAAATTCTTTTTTAAATGATATTATTCTTCTGGAAAAGTGTTAGTAAACATCTTTTCAATAAGCGTTTTAATGAGCAAAAATATTAAGCCAGTATATCTTGGAAAAAAGGGCGCAGAAAATGAGATGAGAATTTTCGAAGGTCGATTTGGATCTCAAATATATGTAAATTAACCTCCAAAAGTGCTAGTACTCAAAAAAAAAAAATAAAAGCAAAAACAATATCACGTAATCCCTTCAATTATAACCCTTGCTAAACATATTTCTTTCATTTTCTGTGTTTTCTATGTTAGGCATAGTCTCACTAAAATACGAGTCGCATTTTTGACTTTCACATTCTAATTAATATGGATACCCCCTGGATTTGAAGGCGTACATTTCGTAGGGGGGTTGTGAACATTACAGATTAGATAAGCTGAACACAATCAAGATTCTGAGGTTAAAATTTATTGGTCGAACGGATGGTGAACATATCCCTTGAAAAACCATCAGACAATAATGCTTTTATAGTCAACCTCATCTATTTGTTTCAATTTTCATAATCGAAATCATATTTTTTATATATTATTTTATTATTATACATAATTATACATACATTATTATAAATAATAATACAATAAAATATACATGTACAGCTAATTTTATGTACAACAGAATTGCAAAAATATTTATAAATGTTTTCGAGAATAAGGCCCCTAAAGAATATGATGATAACTGTTATATTTCCTATGAACACATTGCATACAAAAGTGTCGAATGTTATAAAAAGAATTATAAGATGTGATCGGTATGAAATGATGTGTCAATAAAATAGGTTGCTAACTACAGGAGTTAATGTGTTTTCACAATTGGATATCTCGTAAGTTTAACGAAGGGGTTGGCATTCTAAACCAGAGAAAAATAACTACATAGTTTCATTTTGATCTTGTTTCTACATACCAAATGAAATTCGGTTGAACTAAAGAGCTATATGCCAATTATTATCAAAAAGAAAATTTCAATTAATGAAAAATGATATGCAAAGCTGTAAATGGGTACGGATAATCCGGGAAAGATCAATGCCAAGAGGTTTGGCCAAGGACCAGCTGGGAGAAAGGATCCGCAAGGAACCTAAGTTGTTATCCTTGTAAAATATAGATGTTTCCTTCTTTCTTTGTTTGCAAGGAGACATGGACAGAAGTATAGAATAAGGGTGAGACGGCTAGAAAACAACTATCGAGGGATCTTTAACATGCAAAGCACTTAGAGACGATTTAGGCCTACTTTCTTAATCAATCGCCCGATCGCTAGCTTGAAGGTCTAGGATCGAGGTTTGTTCCCACTTTCCCGGCAGATTATCCAGATTAAATTTTTATAATCCGGATTAGGTGGGTTATACGGATTAGTCAGATTAAGGCAGATAAAATTCTACTAATGAGCTGATTCACGGCCCTTAATAAAGAAAACTACAACAAATCTGAAAAAGCCCAAAAGCACCAGACACAGCTAACCATATAGACCTGCTACAAGAAAGCTGTTTGTTCAGATTCACTTGGTATCATTTCAAGAAAACTCATATTGACATTGGATTTTCTAAATTTGTCCTAATATGATCTATAGATTGTCTTCAAATAAATCTGGTTGATTGGTAGTTAACGTTCGCTTCCAGCGGATCGGAGGTTGATATCTCAAACTAGGTAGTTGTTGGTAGTCGTATTTAAAACAATTTGTAAAAGCTAATTAATCTCTCCTCTAGTAACCAATTGATATATTATGATTAGTTTAGTTTCAGAACAAAAAAAAACATTATTTTACCGTTCAGAATCCAAATATCTTACCATAGAATTGCACAAGCATGAACTGCCAGTTTAACAGCATTATATGAAACGCGAGAGCAAGTCAAATTGCATTTCACAACACGTAACCATTAAAATGCCAATACTCATAACCTAACAAAATGATAACATCATTCGATTTTCTTTTAGCTTATTGTAACCAAACAATATTACAAAAATTCCATTACTCGCCAAAGCTATTATAAAAAATAAAAAGGTTTTCGAGATGACATTTAAGCCACGACATACGAGATTTACGATATTAAAGCCACGGCATGAGATATTAAACTCACGACATAAGATATTTAAGTCACGACATAAAATATTGAAGCCACGACATAAGATATTAAAGTCACGACATAAGATATTATTTAAGTCACGACATAAGATATTAAATATTGAAGCCACGACATAAGATATTGAAGATATTAAAGCCACGGCATAAGATATTAAACTCACGACGTAAGACATTTAAGTCACGACGTAAGACATTTAAGTCACGGCGTAAGATATTAAAGCCACGGCATAAGATATTAAACTCACGACGTAAGACATTTAAGCCACGACGTAAGATATTAAAGCCACGGCGTAAGATATTAAACTCACGACGTAAGATATTTAAGTCACTACATAAGATATTTAACTCACGACATAAGATATTGAAGTCACGACATAAGATATTGAAGTCAAGACATAAGATATTAAATATATTGAAGCCACGACATAAAATTGTCAGAGTCAAGTCAATGGGTGTGACTATATGTAAATGAAATGAAAATAGTTGTGACTGTGTTTTAATAAAATGGAATTAGTTGTGACTATATGTAAATGAATGTGATTGCATATAAATGAAATGAAAATATGTCTTGAAATGTGTTAACCAAATGAAAATGGTTGTGACTGTGTTTAAACCAAATGAAAAAGGTTGTGATCATTTAAATATAATGAAAATGGTTGTGTCTGTTTGTAAAAACAAGTCCCTGCTGTAATTATGCAAGATCGGGGATAGACCTTGTCGACATTTACTTATATTTTTACTTAAAAATGACAGCCATTTTAAATGCAAATTTCTATTTTAAATAATGGAAACATAATTATGATATACTTTCCTAAATTTCATAGAAGAAATATACCATAATATTGTGTTACGTTAAATTATGCGATATTTACCCTGAATGTTGGTTACAGATAATATATTTTGTAAACACATAAAGATAATTTACATGTGTTTTTACCAAAGATTATACACAAATTTCCAGACTTGTTCCGAAATATATTAGATAAATATTCAGATTGAAACTAAAGATTTTGGCTTAAAATAATAATCAAATAAAGAGAATATGTAGTGGCCAACAAGTTTGACATATTGTACGTTTGGTAATAGACATTTCCACTCACTTCGGTTACATTTAATCAAAATTTCTATTGATTTCAGGACAATTTCCATTTCAAGGGTCGTTAGTTATACGACAGATGAATGATCTTTTATCAACTTGCACAATATATTCTTTTAATAACCCCACTGTGGACAAATAAATCAATGCTCGACGTAGATTCTTCTTTTATTGTCGTTACATCCACAAATATCATGCAAATAACTTAACAATAGAAAAGCAATTTAAACAAATCCTGCCAAGGGTTAAAGTTATACATTTACACTAAGTAACGTGCTGAAGCATAAACTCTTTGTACTGATTTACGCTCAAAATTTTGTATCAGTTTACTAAAAACCAATATACTTATGAAAGCAAAGAAAAGACATCGACGGGGAGTTGATACGTTGCTAATAGATTTCTGAGTATGTTTCAACAACTTTTATTTGTTTCTAATAAGCCTACTATTGCGTGGAGGAAAGGTATTTGAGAAATCTATGTAAATATAAAAATATGCATTAATGTCGATACCAGAAAATGTCAATTTTGCAAAAAGCAAAAAAACCAAAAAAAAAAAAAAACAATATGCCCCGAGGCCATTATTGCAAAATACAGAATATTCTAGTGTTGATTGAAATGTCAGATTATCCTTGACCTTTTAAAACAGATTTGATTAAAAGCCAGATGCTCGGTGGACTGCTCCTAACAAATTATGAGAATTTCACAGATTACCATTGACATTAGTGCCAGCCAGAATCTATATGCTAAAGGTTTTTATTAAGATGTCATATTCTATTGTATTACACAATACGACTCGAGAAATAATGAAAGCATCATTGGTATTCAGACAGTCAATATTCTGACTGCAGGAGATAACATAAATGTTAACAAAAAAAATCTAAGGTCATCAGCTGCCTATCATTTGACATCTTCTCATAGAACATAGGACCTTCTTCACGGAAACCTAACTAAGATAAAAACCAGGGACCTACTTCCCAAAATCTGAACTCAACATGATGTTTTCAGTCATCTGAATGGTCAGTCGCTAAGATCCATTTTAAATTTTGTTTTATCATCCAATAGGATTACTTTATTTCTTAAAATCTTGGGCCTTATTCTCGAAAAAAAAAACCGCAATTTCAAAAGTAATTTTAGTTATTGACTAGTCCGATGACTGTAACACTAAAATAATCTTCAGTTAGGTTTTTGAGAATAAGGCCTCTGTTTTTTTTTTATCTTAGTTAAGTTTTTGAGAATGTTCCAGTGTACAGAGATGTAGATATAATACCGCACATGAAATTAATATTCTGATAGTCTATTGATGTTGATGAAGATTGAAGATATGCATAAAAGCTAAATGTCAACAGGTGATATAGCCGTTGAAGGGGTAGGCCTATTACCTCTATTCACGAATTATTCACAAGATGTTCTCACAATGTACAGACACCAAATTCTGGTAAAAAAAACATCATATATAGTTATATTGTATAAGAAAATAAAGGTATGAAAGTCGCCTTCTTGCTTTGTATGGCTTACTCATACTCGGCGATGTTCCGCAGTTGTTCAAATTGCTTTTGTTTGATTGGTCATAAATACTGTATTAAAATACTATAAATGGACTGAATTTATTCCTTGTGTACTAATGACGTGAGCTTTGTTGACTAACTTAACACTTTCTAGTAAGAACAAGATGGCTGCTTGCATACCCTATTCTCTTATACAGAATAACTATATACGATTTATTTTACCAGAATCTGGTGCCTGTGTCACAATGCAACGCTCTTCAAGTTATTGTTCCACGGTGAATGAAAAGACGTAACCAGAATCAGTGTCAGCCAACCTGGAAGTTAAGTAGTAGAAGAAATAAAAGTGATATGAGGGAGAAGCAGTCTTATTAAAATCAGACCCTAATTTCGTTTCGTACGGTTTTTTAAATCCGGTTTTTTTTAAACACTACATTAGGTGATAGTGGTCTGACAACCACGTGCGATAGAAAGTATCTACGTGCACTCTGACCGTACCTTGATAAAATTGACCTGATAAACTAGTCTACAGCACTTAGGAATCCTAAAATGCACCTAATGTTCGCAAACAAAATCCCAGCGCGGGAGAGGGCAAAGATCTAATTGGTTAAAACCAGAGTTAACGTAGACACTTCCTTTCGCACGTGGTTGTCTGACCATAATGCAGTTTTTACAAAACCGGATTTAAGAAACCGAAATTAGGGTCTGATTTTAATTAGACTGGGGGAGAAGTAGAGAAACAACTGTTGCTCATCCAGATTATTCTAGTAATCTTTGGTTCAATCAGATCATAACTTTATATAACATTATTAACAATTCTAATCATTGGTGGTGGTGGTCATCCTCAATTTATATAGCGATAGTTTTAAACACAGGGACTTCATCAAAAAATGTTCATTCATTGCTCTACACCACCATCTAAAATTAGGTCAGATTTATTCTGGTGCACTGAAGTCCAATAAAATATCATTAATCCAATCAGAGTGTCACAGCTCTCAATTTATTTGATGGTTTACTTCATTATTTCTACATCGACGAATGACCTGAAAATAGGTTCACCATATTAAATCAGTTTACACTTAACTGCTCCGCGATTATATCTCACAACTAGATTAGGTGATATTGACCTAACGTCCTAACTAGAAGAGAACGCTACAGAGATGCGATGTTAGAGATCAGCCTGTAGGTCCCGTCTGGGACGTTTCTGACCATAGCGCCTTCCTTTAAGGTTGGAGGTATAACAAACTATATATTTTCTGAATCCTCATTACTATACGAGTAATTTTATATGCATATCAACACGCTAAGATTAATATTGAATTTTGATCCCTGTTTGACCTTTGTTGACCCCTACCTGAAATGCCTGACATTTTCAAGGGGCAGCCCAAGTCAAAATTGTTCGGTATTCATCAGGGAATGTAAAAACACTTTCAAATCTTTGTTCCCAGACTTTGGTCAAAGGACCTACAGGCTGATCTCCTACTATTAAAACTAAAAGAAACTACCTATACCCCACAGGCTCATATAAATTTTAAATTGAGAGTTACAAGACTCTAATTCTATAATTTGGAAGTACGTATTGGCAATCACTATTTTTCCGCTGCTATCGTTGACTAGGCCAGTGTAGAAAATGCCCTGAGCACCTTTGAATTTATCTACAAAAACAACCGTTGGCCGTTCTACAAAATGTTTTTTGTCCATCATTATTATTGTCATTAAAATCTGCCATCCGTAAAACATTGAACAAATTTATCTTCCACTTATACCTAACATTAAATTAACCGAGAAAATTCCAATAAAACCTTTCCACGACTAGGGCAAATCCACTAGCATCATTCCAACTACAACCAGCACCAGAATCCATTAAATTTTAATTAGATACTGACTATACCTTTGAGAACGAATACTTCCATGCAATGATATTATTGACAGTTCCTGGTTTAGTTGGCTTCAAACTCACGCTTTGAATTAATTGTTTATTTTAGAACGAACATGTCATTAAAACCGATAAAAACAGTATTCCAACAAGAAACCATCCAAGCATGTTTCTGACAATGCCCTAAGGGATAAAATAACATGTCGATACAATTTAAACAAATAATGCAATTCGCTGCAACACCAGCATTAACTTCTAACTGTTTTCAGTTATGCTTTATTCAAACTCTTTTTTTCGCAGTTCGTATATAAAAAGGTTGCTGCAGGTCAGGTATGATTACTCTTCTAGACACCTCGTACCACATTTTGTAATAAATTTCATCATGAATAGATGCGAAACGGTGTCACTGTGCAAGAAAATTACATTCACTAGCCCAAGCAATCTATCAAACTCTACTTTTACTAACTGAGTCTAGATTGAATTCAAAATTGATTATCTTGCAAGTGAATTTCCACATTTTCCACTTTCGTTTGATTCATTGCACATTTGAGATATCAAAGCAACAATTCAGACGGAGTTCGTTTAATAAAATGTTAAGTACTGCTTGACACCACAGGATCAAAAAATCATCCAGAAAAACTGGCGACAGGAAAATATTAAGTGCTCAAGCACTAACTTCCCAGCTGTGTTATAATCAATCCACCGAGATATGACATACGAGCCTACATGACGTCGTGTTATCACAGTTAGATAAATACCGGTATGTCAGAAAATATGAAAATGTTATTTCAGGCGGAAAAAGTACATATTAAAAACATAAATGTGGTCAAAATCAGGAACAGTGAAAATCGACTTAAACAACGTTATAAAAAATAAAAAGTCCACAGGGCCTCTTATAGATTTAATATTTAATACTCCATAATGTAATGGGAATAGAATACATAATCAACTTATCCATTCCTATCCTCTAACATCTCTGGGGCTTCAGATAAGGTACAGATTAAATCTAAAAAGGACAGTTTTATTGAAGTGTCTGGGTGGTTATTCTCAAAAACAATTTGATGCATTTTGACACACATACACATATACAAAAAATATCATAGTTGGAAATTTTAATAAATAAAGTTGGGGAGCATATTGGGCAACGCCAAGGTTTTCTATGGGGCAAGATTTCAGAATCAGGACCACAAGCTATTGTGATCTCTAAATCGAAGTATCTGGACAACAAGCTATAGAGATCCCAGTAAAGAAAAATGTTCCACATAACCACCAGTTATAGAGATCCCAGAGAAGAAGTTTCAGACCCACCAGTTATAGAGATCCCAGTAAAGTAGTATCAGAACTACCAGTTATAGAAATCCCAGTAAAATAGTATCAGAACTACCAGTTATAGAGATCCCAGTAAAGAAGTATCAGGACCACCAGTTATAGAGATCTCAGTAAAGTAGTATCAGAACCACCAGTTATAGAGATCTCAGTAATGAAGTATCAGAACCACCAGTTATAGAGATCCCAGTAAAGAAGTATCAGGACCACTAGTTATAGAGATCTCAGTAAAGTAGTATCATGACCACCAGTTATAGAGATCTCAGTGAAGAAGTATCAGAACCACCAGTTATAGAGATCCCCAGTAAAGAAGTATCAGAACCACCAGTTATAGAGATTTATTCTGGTGCACTGAAGTCCAATAAAATATCATTAATCCAATCAGAGTGTCACAGCTCTCAATTTATTTGATGGTTTACTTCATTATTTCTACATCGACGAATGACCTGAAAATAGGTTCACCATATTAAATCAGTTTACACTTAACTGCTCCGCGATTATATCTCACAACTAGATTAGGTGATATTGACCTAACGTCCTAACTAGAAGAGAACGCTACAGAGATGCGATGTTAGAGATCAGCCTGTAGGTCCCGTCTGGGACGTTTCTGACCATAGCGCCTTCCTTTAAGGTTGGAGGTATAACAAACTATATATTTTCTGAATCCTCATTACTATACGAGTAATTTTATATGCATATCAACACGCTAAGATTAATATTGAATTTTGATCCCTGTTTGACCTTTGTTGACCCCTACCTGAAATGCCTGACATTTTCAAGGGGCAGCCCAAGTCAAAATTGTTCGGTATTCATCAGGGAATGTAAAAACACTTTCAAATCTTTGTTCCCAGACTTTGGTCAAAGGACCTACAGGCTGATCTCCTACTATTAAAACTAAAAGAAACTACCTATACCCCACAGGCTCATATAAATTTTAAATTGAGAGTTACAAGACTCTAATTCTATAATTTGGAAGTACGTATTGGCAATCACTATTTTTCCGCTGCTATCGTTGACTAGGCCAGTGTAGAAAATGCCCTGAGCACCTTTGAATTTATCTACAAAAACAACCGTTGGCCGTTCTACAAAATGTTTTTTATCCATCATTATTATTGTCATTAAAATCTGCCATCCGTAAAACATTGAACAAATTTATCTTCCACTTATACCTAACATTAAATTAACCGAGAAAATTCCAATAAAACCTTTCCACGACTAGGGCAAATCCACTAGCATCATTCCAACTACAACCAGCACCAGAATCCATTAAATTTTAATTAGATACTGACTATACCTTTGAGAACGAATACTTCCATGCAATGATATTATTGACAGTTCCTGGTTTAGTTGGCTTCAAACTCACGCTTTGAATTAATTGTTTATTTTAGAACGAACATGTCATTAAAACCGATAAAAACAGTATTCCAACAAGAAACCATCCAAGCATGTTTCTGACAATGCCCTAAGGACAGTTTTATTGAAGTGTCTGGGTGGTTATTCTCAAAAACAATTTGATGCATTTTGACACACATACACATATACAAAAAATATCATAGTTGGAAATTTTAATAAATAAAGTTGGGGAGCATATTGGGCAACGCCAAGGTTTTCTATGGGGCAAGATTTCAGAATCAGGACCACAAGCTATTGTGATCTCTAAATCGAAGTATCTGGACAACAAGCTATAGAGATCCCAGTAAAGAAAAATGTTCCACATAACCACCAGTTATAGAGATCCCAGAGAAGAAGTTTCAGACCCACCAGTTATAGAGATCCCAGTAAAGTAGTATCAGAACTACCAGTTATAGAAATCCCAGTAAAATAGTATCAGAACTACCAGTTATAGAGATCCCAGTAAAGAAGTATCAGGACCACCAGTTATAGAGATCTCAGTAAAGTAGTATCAGAACCACCAGTTATAGAGATCTCAGTAATGAAGTATCAGAACCACCAGTTATAGAGATCCCAGTAAAGAAGTATCAGGACCACTAGTTATAGAGATCTCAGTAAAGTAGTATCATGACCACCAGTTATAGAGATCTCAGTGAAGAAGTATCAGAACCACCAGTTATAGAGATCCCCAGTAAAGAAGTATCAGAACCACCAGTTATAGAGATCTCAGTAAAGAAGTAACTACCAGTTATAGAGATCTCAGTAAAGTAGTATCAGAACCACCAGTTATAGAGATCCCCAGTAAAGAAGTATCAGAACCACCAGTTATAGAGATCCCAGTAAAGAAGTATCAGAACCACCAGTTATAGAGATCTCAGTAAAGTAGTATCAGAACTACCAGTTATAGAGATCTCAGTAAAGTAGTATCAGAACCACCAGTTATAGAGATCCCAGTAAAGAAGTAACTACCAGCTATAGAGATCCCAGTAAAGAAGTATCAGAACCACCAGTTATAGAGATCCCAGTAAAGAAGTAACTACCAGTTATAGAGATCTAAGTAAAGTAGTATCAGAACCACCAGTTATAGAGATCTCAGTAAAGAAGTAACTACCAGTTATAGAGATCTGAGTAAAGAAGTATCAGAACCGCCAGTTGTAGAGATCCCAGTAAAGAAGTGTCAGGACCACCAGTTATAGAGATCCCAGTAAAGAAGTAACTACCAGCTATAGAGATCTCAGTAAAGTAGTATCGGAACCACCAGTTATAGAGATCTGAGTAAAGAAGTAACTACCAGTTATAGAGATCTGAGTAAAGAAGTATCAGAACCGCCAGTTGTAGAGATCTTAGTAAAGAATTAGTAGGACCATCAGTTACAGAGATCCCAGTAAAGAAGTAACTACCAGTTATATAGATCTCAATAAAGAAGTATCAGGGCCACCAGTTGTAGAGATCTAAGTAAAGAAGTAACTACCAGTTATAGAGTTCTCAGTAAAGAAGTAACTACCAGTTATAGAGATCTCAGTAAAGTAGTATCAGGACCACCAGTTGTAGAGATCCAAGTAATGAAGTATCAGGACCACCAGTTATAGAGATCTCAGTAAAGTAGTATCAGAACCGCCAGTTATAGAGATCCCAGTAAAGTAGTATCGGAACCACCAGTTATAGAGATCTGAGTAAAGAAGTAACTACCAGTTATAGAGATCTGAGTAAAGAAGTATCACAACCGCCAGTTGTAGAGATCTTAGTAAAGAATTAGTAGGACCATCAGTTACAGAGATCCCAGTAAAGAAGTAACTACCAGTTATATAGATCTCAATAAAGAAGTATCAGGGCCACCAGTTGTAGAGATCTAAGTAAAGAAGTAACTACCAGTTATAGAGTTCTCAGTAAAGAAGTAACTACCAGTTATAGAGATCTCAGTAAAGTAGTATCAGGACCACCAGTTGTAGAGATCCAAGTAATGAAGTATCAGGACCACCAGTTATAGAGATCTAAGTAAAGAAGTAACTACCAGTTATAGAGATCTCAGTAAATAAGTAACTACCAGTTATAGAGATCTCAGTAAAGTAGTATCAGGACCACCAGTTATAGAGATCCCAGTAAAGAAGTATCAGAACCACCAGTTATAGAGATCTCAGTAAAGTAGTATCAGGACCACCAGTTGTAGAGATCCAAGTAATGAAGTATCAGGACCACCAGTTATAGAGATCTCAGTAAAGTAGTATCAGGACCACCAGTTATAGAGATCCCAGTAAAGAAGTATCAGAACCACCAGTTATAGAGATCTCAGTAAAGTAGTATCAGGACCACCAGTTGTAGAGATCCAAGTAATGAAGTATCAGGACCACCAGTTATAGAGATCTCAGTAAAGAAGTATCTACCAGTTATAGAGATCTCAGTAAAGTAGTATCAGGACCACCAGTTATAGAGATCCCAGTAAAGAAGTATCAGAACCACCAGTTATAGAGATCCCAGTAAAGTAGTATCAGAACCGCCAGTTATAGAGATCTCAGTAAAGTAGTATCAGGACCACCAGTTATAGAGATCTCAGTAAAGTAGTATCAGAACCACCAGTTATAGAGATCCCAGTAAAGTAGTATCAGAACCACCAGTTATAGAGATCCCAGTAAAGTAGTATCAGAACCACCAGTTATAGAGATCTCAGTAAAGTAGTATCAGGACCACCAGTTGTAGAGATCCAAGTAATGAAGTATCAGAACCACCAGCTATAGAGATCTCAGTAAAGTAGTATCAGAACCACCAGTTATAGAGATCTCAGTAAAGTAGTATCAGAACCACCAGTTATAGAGATCCCAGTAAAGAAGTAACTACCAGCTATAGAGATCCCAGTAAAGAAGTATCAGAACCACCAGTTATAGAGATCCCAGTAAAGAAGTAACTACCAGTTATAGAGATCTAAGTAAAGTAGTATCAGAACCACCAGTTATAGAGATCTCAGTAAAGAAGTAACTACCAGTTATAGAGATCTGAGTAAAGAAGTATCAGAACCGCCAGTTGTAGAGATCCCAGTAAAGAAGTGTCAGGACCACCAGTTATAGAGATCCCAGTAAAGAAGTAACTACCAGCTATAGAGATCTCAGTAAAGTAGTATCGGAACCACCAGTTATAGAGATCTGAGTAAAGAAGTAACTACCAGTTATAGAGATCTGAGTAAAGAAGTATCAGAACCGCCAGTTGTAGAGATCTTAGTAAAGAATTAGTAGGACCATCAGTTACAGAGATCCCAGTAAAGAAGTAACTACCAGTTATATAGATCTCAATAAAGAAGTATCAGGGCCACGAGTTGTAGAGATCTAAGTAAAGAAGTAACTACCAGTTATAGAGTTCTCAGTAAAGAAGTAACTACCAGTTATAGAGATCTCAGTAAAGTAGTATCAGGACCACCAGTTGTAGAGATCCAAGTAATGAAGTATCAGGACCACCAGTTATAGAGATCTCAGTAAAGTAGTATCAGAACCGCCAGTTATAGAGATCCCAGTAAAGTAGTATCGGAACCACCAGTTATAGAGATCTGAGTAAAGAAGTAACTACCAGTTATAGAGATCTGAGTAAAGAAGTATCACAACCGCCAGTTGTAGAGATCTTAGTAAAGAATTAGTAGGACCATCAGTTACAGAGATCCCAGTAAAGAAGTAACTACCAGTTATATAGATCTCAATAAAGAAGTATCAGGGCCACCAGTTGTAGAGATCTAAGTAAAGAAGTAACTACCAGTTATAGAGTTCTCAGTAAAGAAGTAACTACCAGTTATAGAGATCTCAGTAAAGTAGTATCAGGACCACCAGTTGTAGAGATCCAAGTAATGAAGTATCAGGACCACCAGTTATAGAGATCTAAGTAAAGAAGTAACTACCAGTTATAGAGATCTCAGTAAATAAGTAACTACCAGTTATAGAGATCTCAGTAAAGTAGTATCAGGACCACCAGTTATAGAGATCTCAGTAAAGTAGTATCAGGACCACCAGTTATAGAGATCCCAGTAAAGAAGTATCAGAACCACCAGTTATAGAGATCTCAGTAAAGTAGTATCAGGACCACCAGTTGTAGAGATCCAAGTAATGAAGTATCAGGACCACCAGTTATAGAGATCTCAGTAAAGTAGTATCAGGACCACCAGTTATAGAGATCCCAGTAAAGAAGTATCAGAACCACCAGTTATAGAGATCTCAGTAAAGTAGTATCAAGACCACCAGTTATAGAGATCCCAGTAAAGAAGTATCAGAACCACCAGTTATAGAGATCTCAGTAAAGTAGTATCAGGACCACCAGTTGTAGAGATCCAAGTAATGAAGTATCAGGACCACCAGTTATAGAGATCTCAGTAAAGTAGTATCAGGACCACCAGTTATAGAGATCCCAGTAAAGAAGTATCAGAACCACCAGTTATAGAGATCTCAGTAAAGTAGTATCAGGACCACCAGTTGTAGAGATCCAAGTAATGAAGTATCAGGACCACCAGTTATAGAGATCCCAGTAAAGTAGTATCAGAACCACCAGTTATAGAGATCCCAGTAAAGTAGTATCAGAACCACCAGTTATAGAGATCTCAGTAAAGAAGTATCAGGACCACCAGTTGTAGAGATCCAAGTAATGAAGTATCAGAACCACCAGCTATAGAGATCTCAGTAAAGTAGTATCAGAACCGCCAGTTATAGAGATCTCAGTAAAGTAGTATCAGGACCACCAGTTGTAGAGATCCAAGTAATGAAGTATCAGGACCACCAGTTATAGAGATCTCAGTAAAGGAGTATCTACCAGTTATAGAGATCTCAGTAAAGTAGTATCAGGACCACCAGCTATAGAGATCCCAGTAAAGTAGTATCAGGACCACCAGTTATAGAGATCCCAGTAATGAAGTATCAGGACCACCAGTTATAGAGATCCCAGTAAAGTAGTATCAGGACCACCAGTTGTAGAGATCCAAGTAATGAAGTATCAGGACAACCAGCTATAGAGATCTCAGTAAAGTAGTATCAGGACCACCGGTTATAGAGATCCCAGTAAAGTAGTATCAGAACCACCAGTTATAGAGATCTCAGTAAAGTAGTATCAGGACCACCAGTTATAGAGATCTCAGTAAAGTAGTATCAGGACCACCAGTTATAGAGATCTCAGTAAAGTAGTATCAGAACCACCAGTTATAGAGATCTCAGTAAAGTAGTATCAGGACCACCAGTTGTAGAGATCCAAGTAATGAAGTATCAGGACAACCAGCTATAGAGATCTCAGTAAAGTAGTATCAGGACCACAAGTTATAGAGATCCCAGTAAAGAAGTAACTACCAGTTATAGAGATCTCAGTAAAGTAGTATCAGGACCACCAGTTGTAGAGATCCAAGTAATGAAGTATCAGGACCACCAGTTATAGAGATCTCAGTAAAGTAGTATCAGAACCACCAGTTATAGAGATCTCAGTAAAGTAGTATCAGGACCACCAGTTATAGAGATCTCAGTAAAGAAGTAACTACCAGTTATAGAGATCTCAGTAAAGTAGTATCAGGACCACCAGTTATAGAGATCTCAGTAAAGTAGTATCAGGACCACCAGTTATAGAGATCTTAGTAAAGAAGTATTAGAACCAACAGCGACTGCAATATACCCTACATACTCATACTCATGAACTTTAATTTTGATGATTGATCTTTTTTTTAGTGATGATGGTAGGACTGACTTGGTGGAACATTCCAGAGGGTTTCATATGGAAAGGAGATAAAAAATACCAATATTGTTTTATCTTGAAAGCTGATGTTGCAATCTTTTTTAATACAATAACAGCGTTTACGTATTTTGAATAGCAGTGCTATTGTCTTTGGCTTCATTTTTGTCTGTGCGAGCGATGGTCGATCTTTCCTTTTATTAAGTTTATTTGAACGAAGTGTAGGATTTTTAGGAGTAATTAACCGTTCTAAAGAAACTTTTAAGAATAAGTTTTCGTTTGATCTGCAGTCCAAATTAAGAATTATAATGTCATTTGAAATGGATACAGAGAGTTCGTGAGATATCATTAAAACTGTGTTTGATTTATACTAGTCACTCCGTTAAAATTAATATACGGTTCGAGAACTCAATTCGTGGTCATGGATGTTCACTGATTGAGGTTGTGTGCATTAATCCGAGACCCGTGCGAATCTGAGGCACTGAGGACTGTTTTTTTTTATCATATTTAAGACATATTTCTCTTTTCTCTTGCCTACGTAATTTTTTTCGCATTGCAGAATAGTGGTTATTACAAATGTAACAAAGAGACATTTCAGGTTCAATAACAAGGTGTTTTTTTTTTAGGTCCAAATCTAAATTAACAGTTTTAGAGCAGTCGTGAACTATTGTTGAGAGACACAAACACACGAAATCGCACAAGGCACCAGTACAAAAATCGTAAAGAATAAAGGTATGAATGCCGCCATCTTGATCTTACTCGAAAGTGTAACGTTAGTCAACGTTTTTAGTACGCAATGAATAAATTCCTGTCCATTGATTTGTCAATATTTATGACCAATCAAACAAAAGCAATTTGACACTGTTGACAACCATGACACTATATAGTTATGGATTAATAAATTTCGATAAAATACGACATGTTACCCTGTTGTTATACTGTAAAAGTAATGACTTTTTTTTAAGAAATACTTAATACTGTTTGAATATCAAAGCATGTGAGAAAATGTAAGAATATCGAAGATACAACAAGAAACATCACCGCTAATAAGTAACTAAGCCATTTAATGATGGCGGCTTTCAAACCTTTTTCACATCCGATTTTTTTTTACCAGAATCTGTTGCCCGTGGAAAACGTTATCAATAATCAAAGAAGAAAGATTTTGTCAGCCATTTTGTTGATAACATTTCTATATAAAGTAACGTATTTCTAATCTACCAAGTTTAAGACAAAAATTCTTCCTGATACAAGTAATAGGCAAAAGTATATATACATTCAGCTATTATGCAATGAATGTATATATACTTTTGCCTATCACTTTTATCATTATGTGCCTTAGGACGACGGGGGAAACACGTCGAAACGTTGCAAAAAACTTTAACTAGTGATTGTTGTTCCATAAAGCTCTGTCTATATCTTATGCTTACAATTGCTAAATGCCATTTAAAAACTTTGGTCATACGAGATACGAGTTTCGGACTGTAACTACTGATGAAGCGCCAACTGTTGAATTGACATCAGATTCGGTCGAAATGGTTAAAAATAACATTCTATCATCTTTGATCTATCTTAGTATCAGTTGAAATCTAAAATTAAAATCACAAGTCACAGACAGTTGATAACTTCTTATTGATCCCTGCATTTCTAATAGGAGAAGACCAACTTAATGATATTGATACTGTAGATATTAACTATAGGCACAATCCCTGCTTAGTATTCCATAACTGTTCTCTTACTGACAAACTTTCTAGGATTGTCAAAGTTATAAAAGTTATTTTGATGTGATCCTGCTCGTATGTCACTCTTTCAATCTTTATGTTATGAACAATGAAATGCCATCATAAAGTAAGAATGTTTTGGATATCATCGTCTTAACTTTCAGTTTACTTTTCTCTAAAACTTCAAGAAAGTCAGGTTTAGAAATATTCCTTTAAACTCTTTACAATCGATTTTTTTTCCAGATATATAGAAAAAGAAGTACTTGCTTTACTCACGATAAAATATATAAGAAACCAGGGTTGTCTTCTATTTTTGGTAAAATGAAACACATTTAATCCATTTTCGAGAGAACAAGTTGTCCATAATCCATATTTATATACATTATCATAGCATGCTTTCAGCTCAATACCTTCTTTTATATAAATTATGAAGATAAAAGTAGAATTTTAACGATCTCTGTAAATTAACCCTTCTAATCTCACATCTAGTTTTAATAATAAAAATCCGTACAAGCAAAACAATTCCGTTAATCAAAAATCTCGTCCAGAGCATGACAAAATCTGGTGCAATAATTATATAGTAGTGGACTTTCCAAACAGAAGTACCATCAGGTGTTTCGAAAAGAGTAAGCATGATCTGCTTCGCGCGCGACACCCGCCACTACTATAAAGGTCAAAATCATGAGGTGCAACGAGATCAATTCATGCCTGACTAAACAAATCTGCCAAAATGTAAGTAACAGATTTGTCGTATTTGACAAGGAGTTCTCCGTAACGACCATAAAATTTCAAGTGTCAAATAACCCTGTTACAGTAATTTCACGGTTAATATTCGACACCCTGCAAGAAAGTCCTTATAAAGAGAACAAGCTCTAGCATAGCGAATCAGTTGTGAAATGTACGTGCCATAAGAAGGCGATTGTGGTATGTTACTGCACATGAATGGAAAATTAACAATAGGAAAATCAAAGTCGTCACGTTTGTCATTCAATCTGACACAAAGATCATAGTTGTTTTCAATTTCGAGAAGCAAATCCAAATAGGATGCTTTAGTCTTAGAATCAGTAGTGTCTTTAATTCCCAACTCTCCTGGGTAAATTATATCTACGAAGTCTCCAAAATATTAATTGAGTTTTATAAAATGATCATCGAATATCACCATAAAATGAGGTTGGACAGTTAGCTACAATGGTGAATTTTTACCCCCTTCAACTGATTTTTAACTTGGTACAAGGCTTGTCAAAAAAATGAAGATTAAGTGAGAACATTTCTCATTCAACAACCTCATGTCCAATTGGAAGACTACACTAGTCTTTAAGTTTCATGATGCTTGCAAAAAACACAATTGTTAAAACATCAAAAATTTATTATCTGCTACCAATGTATTGCAAATGTGTTAGCACGGATTTCGAGATTTGTTTAACGCTTAGAATCATTCGTGCTTGGCAATAAAAAACTTTCCGGTAATTAGGATTTTTGCATAGCAATATGTTCAATGCCGAACACAAAAATGTTTCAGTTCATGGTACATGTATAGTAAAAGTTATTAAATCTGTTTTTTTTTTTTCACAGTTTACAAGGTCATTCAAGTCCTAAACTACGGTGATATCGATGAGGAAAAAAACGACATTGCTTGAATAGTTTCCATCTTGACAAAATTTGTCTAAAGTGTTTTTAGCAATTCAAATCTACTTGGTTATTTTTGAACTGTCGTGGTTTCCTCTCCAGTTGATAAATGACCGGTAAAGCTATTAGGATGATATGAAAATGTAAATGTCAGGCACGTTTCTTTCTGATGAAAAACTTAGATGTTTTTTTATTAAATCACTTAAAGATTTACCAACGAGGATAAACCATTTAGTACCAATGACTTGGGTATGTAATTGTTGCAGACTCGAGGGATTGGATGACTATCTTATTTGTACTCCACTGAGCAATTATTTTTATTTCAGTAGTCGTGGTTGTAGGTTACTAATGTATTTAACTATGGTCACAGATAATCAGCTATATTACAATGTAATAATCACGTGTAATGTTGTACTTTAAGAACATCTTCTGTTAGGTACTGTTAATACCACCACTTCCGCTAGGCTCAATAAATAACACCCCCTCTGTTATGTACTGTTAATACCACCACTTCCGCTAGGCTCAATAAATAACACCCCCTCTGTTATGTACTGTTAATACCACCACTTCCGCTAGGCTCAATAAATAACACCCCCTCTGTTATGTACTGTTAATACCACCACTTCCGCTAGGCTCAATAAATAACACCCCCTCTGTTATGTACTGTTAATACCACCATCACGCTAGGCTCAATAAATAACACCCCCTCTGTTATGTACTGTTAATACCACCACTTCCGCTAGGCTCAATAAATAACACCCCCTCTGTTATTTACTGTTAATACCACCACTTCCGCTAGGCTCAATAAATAACACCCCCTCTGTTATGTACTGTTAATACCACCACTTCCGCTAGGCTCAATAAATAACACCCCCTCTGTTATGTACTGTTAATACCACCACTTCCGCTAGGCTCAATAAATAACACCCCCTCTGTTATGTACTGTTAATACCACCATCACGCTAGGCTCAATAAATAGCACCCCCTCTGTTATGTACTGTTAATACCACCACTTCCGCTAGGCTCAATAAATAACACCCCCTCTGTTATGTACTGTTAACACCACCACTTTCGCTAAGCTCGATAAATAACACCCCCTCTGTTAGGTTCTGTTAATACCACCACTTCGCTAGGCTCTGTTCTGTATAGGTTTCAAAGTACTGGAAAGGGGTCAATGATGTCCCAACCGATCAAAATGCTCTGAAACAATACCAACAATCGCTGAACACTGCTAACTGGTCTACTGGTATCAGTTGTAGAATCTGTTGTTTTTCAAGGCAGTGACATGAAAAATGATGAATGACCCATCTCACTCTTCATTGCCTTTCAAAGTTATACTCTGATGTTCCTGCTCTTTTGTAATGCATCCGTATCAACAAATGTAAACCATTTTACCAAGTCAAAGTTAAAAATAGCAATCGTTTAACACTGGGAACATCACTGTAATAAAACTTCGGAAAATAGAAATAATTGAATTGTCGTCTCCAAGGTATTGAAAAATAAATACGCCTTAAATCAGGTTTGAAGGTAACAAGAAATCGTTATTGCATGTCAGTTTTATTCATGGGGGAATATTGTTGATATTTTCTTTAAGTGTTAAATCGTCAACGGAATAATATTAAGTGATATATGACTTTATATCTGTCCCATTGGGTGACTCTGTTGATATACGTGTATATATGTACTGTAATTGCATTGTAAACTTATAAATGAAACCGGTGATTAGATACCTGAAGGATTGAGATTTATATCTCCCCTGAAGGGGCCAATACACGCTGAAACTTTCATCAACATAGCCGTAGGAGACAGGAGGGCAGGGGGGGCAGCTGCCCCCCTAAATATTATGTTTTCGGGCAAAAAATTCGCGAAATCGGGCAAAATATCAGTAAAATTCGGTAAAATTCGGGCATATAGTCAGTCTGCCCCCCTGTTGAGTCGTGGGCCCCTACGGCTGTGTTCATCAATAATATTGACGTCATATTATTAGATGTTGGGATCATAAATTGAACAACCCAATGGTATTGCAGCTATTGGAATGAATTCGAGTTTAATGTCCTACTTCTCTGCACCCGTTATGAGGAAATTCTATGAAGGGGACAATTGAGGGGGGGGGGGGGGTTTGACCATGTAGCATATTCTTTTTTGTCGAGAGATCTCTTTCGTCCCATTGGGACCCGCGGTGGCTCAGTGAGTTAGACACTTGCTCGCTAACATGAGGGTCCAGGGTTCAATCCCGGCATGGGTCGATATGATGCAGTTCGAAGGGGCTGACATGGAAAAAGCGTCTAGTCGTTCGGATGGGACAATAAACTGCGGTCCCGTGTGCTATTGGCTGTGCACGTTAAATATCCCTCGACAGTTGGAAAATAAGAGCAGGCTAATGCCCATCCTCAATTAGCCCATATAGGTTCAGAAAAGCAGGACGTAAAACTCCATTCATTTCATTTTTTATTGCCCCATGGCGCTCATAGTTTTTGTGAAACGTTTTGGCCATAGTTGGTCACCTGTTCTAATCAACTTCGTGTTAATTGTTTATTCTTGTATATCGTTTGTTTCTGTTCAACGAATGAGGTTGAACTTTCCATTGTGGCTATTGGTAACTGACTTTAGAATGAATACTTTTGTTGAAAAAATTTGAGCATGTATAGGTAGCCATAGTTCGAAACTTGCTAATTCTTTCACGGATGTGGCTGGGAGACCTAGTTTTTCTGACTCTCTCCCAGCCATATCCGTCCAAATAGCTATCAGAGGCTGGGGAAAGAGTCAGCAATTTTCGGACTAGGGTAGCCAACCTTTTGTATCAGACTCGAAGGTCTTTGTTAATAATGAGAAAATTAAGTAAAGTGAAATAAAACCAGTTACTTGTAACATAATGTATTAAATTACGTTATGGTGAATACCAAATACAATTTGTTCCAAATCAATAGGGTCATATTATGCTACAATTGGCACTGTTCGATAACTACAACATCATTATGTGAACTCTTTCAGCAAGAAAGAAAACAATACAATAAGTCGTGTACGTCTGTGGAATCAAGTTCTTGTAGGTAGTACTAGTATATAGTTAGAGCCTACAGTTTATTTTTTACCCGATCTTGATAAAAACTGTGAATGATTTCGTTTTTTTATCAACAGCAATTGTTGTACTTTTACTTTGATTTTGACGAAACTGCATGTGCCTTCACGTATGTACAGTATAATGTTGGTTAGTTAAAGGGATTGTAAAGCGTATTTCTAAACTGAACCACAAACGTCGGAATGGAAATTGGAATGGCGCAAATTGATGCTATCAGTGTCCCCGATACATACAAAGTTTAGAAATACTCTTTACAATCCCTTTAATATTACATGTATAGTGTTTTAGTTCAAGGTCCTTGACCCCTATACCTTTCACATATCTTTAATTTAAAACGTGTTTCCAGCCATGATTAGCTGTTTATTAATTTTACAATTTGACAGATAGTTGAAGTAAGTCCTAACTTTATACTTCCAACTTGTCTTTCTTTACTTGGCTTCCTTTCTAACATTACTGTAAGTAAACCCAATATGGATACACGTAGCATTAGATAAATCAAAACTTCAATATAATATTTTCAAAAAAACTGATTACTATAGTTAAATTGGCACTTACATTTGTCGCATTAAAGGGACAGTCCGAGTTTTTTTTAAGTCAAACATTTCTGCATAGGTATTATGAACATACTTTAGAAATACTCTCATGTAACATCTGCGATGTTTTTGATAATGAAACTTTTTTCCAAAAAGCAGAATGGCCCTTTTAACAAAAAATTTACAGAAATGTTGACAGGCGAAGACAGAGTTGTTGGGGAAAAAATGTAATTTTTATGGCGATGACTCAGAGAGTCGCTTGCAGAGTTCAATTCCTGCATAGGTCGAGTTGATATCGGATTTTCGCTGTCCTGTCAAAATTTCCCCTCATGCTTACTGCATGGCATTTGCCCGTCCTTATCAACACAAAAGGTACAGAAAAATGGGACGTAAAACACCTTAATTCATATATTATTATAAGTTCCACAAACACATTTTTTACGTCGCATCTTTTAATGAAATCTTGTACATCATCTAACATCAGTTGTCAGCAAACCTTGTTTGCCAAATATGAAAAGTGAAATTTGCCTTTGAAAATCGTCATAATGAAGAATTTTTCCTTGTTTACAAAATGGTCAATCCAGTATTAAATTAATTTCTAACATCTTTTGAGCAATCTTTTATATCACATATTTATTTTTATGATAAGATGTAAAAAACAAATTTTTGAAACTGTGATATAAAGATTTTATCTGTATATTAAATTTGATCTATCTGAAAAATGTATTTTTGTCTTTATAGCTCAAATGATAATGGCAATTTTAACGTATAGGGTTTCATCAGAACGCCTACAATAAGTTAGCATAAAGTATTTGAAAGTGATATCATCAATTTTATGTTATAAATACTGTATATTATGATAGTTCTTTCATCCTTGTCAGATATCAGATATTAAATATCTGAGTTTTACGTCTTAAGGGCTGTGTCCACATTCGCGTTCTACGTCCCGTAATACGCGTCGGAATACACCTCAAAATTACGCGGCGTAATACGCTTCGTTGAACTCTGTCCACATACGCGTAAATGGAGACGTAACTTTTTTTAGAGTTCGGGGAAGGGAGGGATTGATTCTCCCAAATGTACAGGCCTAGAGTGGAACAAATACTTTATTGAGAGATTGGAGTAAATGGTCTGGATCTTCTGGAGTATTTTCTTCTGTTATGATCTGTAAGTAGAAAAATATAGCTCGCCCTAAGGGCGAGGAGTATAGTACCTGTTATGTATCGATGGTTTTTAGTTTGTTATGAACAAGATTGTCATTAAAGTTCTTATTTTTAGAATACGCAACTATCATTTTCTGCTTATAGACATGAGGGAATTTCTCTTGAAGACCCTTGTAGTGGGCATGAACTATCTTGCTTACTCGATTGCTGGTTGTATTGAACGGGACAACAAAGGGGGCTATGCCTGCATTATGGTGAATATTGAGTCCTATAGGTCTTGCTGTATTCAATGTCTCAATCCAATGGGCTTCCCTAGATTGTCGGAATTTCGTAGTTTCATCTTCTGGCAAGTCAATTTCTATGCGCTCAATTGGGGTTAAGGTGAGGTCGTCTATTGAATGGTCGTCAAGATTAAAATGATTAGATACAGGCTTGTCTTTCTTTAATTTGATATCTGATCTGTGGCCATTAAAACGAGTGCGTAAATTATTCTTAGTTTCTCCTACATATTGTTTGGGGCATTTCTTACAAGAGATTAAATATATTACATTCGAGTTTTGACATGTTAGATGCTCCTGGATCGGGTACCTTTTATTCGTAAAGTTACTTAAAAAATAGTGAGTTTCTGATATAAAGGGACATGTTTTACATCTACTTGAAAAACATGGGGCACTCCTTAAGCCTGCTGGCGCTTCGTCATAAAGTCTATTTTTAGCTGCTATCTGAGCTAGAGTGGTACTTTTTTATGTTTCGTAAAAATCGTTTAGAGTATCCACGCTCTTTCAGTTTTGAGAAGACAATCGTACAGGCTTGGTTGAAATCTGAAGGTCTTGTGCAAATTCGGTGGAATCGTAGAACTTGTGACTTAATTATACCAGAGAAGGTATGTTTTGGATGAAATGAGCTGTTGTGCAGGAGTTGATGAGTATCGGTTTCTTTAAAATACACCTTAATATCTAGTTTATTCGTTTCTTCTATGGAATCTCCTTTGAAGACAGTGGTATCGAGGAAATCTATGCTTTTGTGACTGACGTTGGCGGTTAGTTTGATGGACGGATGGTGGTTGTTGAAGATTCCAAAGAATTCCCAAAACTGTTCTATAGAATGAGTCCAAACAATAAAAAAAAATATCGTCCAAAAATCGTTTATAAAAAAGTGGGTCAAAAGGACAAAGGGGTAATACCTCTCGTTCCCACTCTGCCATAAAAAGGTTTGCGTACGAAGGGGCGAATCGTTTGCCCATAGCTGTCCCTGAAGTTTGTAGATACGTTTTATTATTAAATGTGAAGTCGTTGCGACTGAGACAAATCTCTAAAAGTTGTAGAATTGCATCGTCGGGCCTATTTGGATCTGGGTTTCTATTGAAAGCTTTACGAACTGCCATTAAACCAGTAGTGTTATCGATATTAGTATACATAGATGACACGTCAATAGAAATCAGAATAGCATTCGAAGGAACTCGAAGATTTTTGATTTGGTTGACAAAATCATTTGTATCTTTAAGGTTGGCATGTTGACATGCTAATGGTAGTAAGAAATGGTCAATGTATTCTGACACTGCATACGACTCACTACCACAGTCTGATATAATCGGACGGTCTTTTGGGATTTTATTAGGGATAAACCACTCCTTGCTTGGATTCTTATGGATCTTAGGTAAAGTGTATAAGTGTCTCTCACGACAGTCGGATTTGGCAGACAGATAGTCATATTGTTTCTCTTTAAGAAAACTTGTTTGAACTAAATTGCGAAGAATACTGTTAATCATATTAGCAGTTTCTTTAAAAAATGGTTCCGGCAAAATGGCATAATGATTAGGATTATTTAATTGATTTTCTGCTTCTAAAATATAGTCCTCCCTATTTAAAATTACACAACATGAGCCTTTGTAACTTGTCTTTATAACAATACTTTCATCTTTCTTTAAGTAAATTTAAGGATTCGCGTTCTACTCGTGTGAGATTAGGCTTTTCGTGCGTTACGGAAATACTTGACGTTTGGCTATTCATGCTTTCAAATACTTTCAATATTTCAGGATGGATGGCGGCTTGGGGTGGTTTCCACGTGGATTTAGGAATAAACGTTGTTCTAACACCACGTGGGGGGTGGTTTCGGAAAAAATATGTGCAGCTGAGATTACGTTGAAATCGGTCAATAGAAGGTCGAAGATAATCAATGTTGGCTACCTTCGGTGTCGGAATAAACTTAAGTCCACGGTCTAAGATTGAATGCTGAAGGGGTGTGAGAATTTTTTGGCTCAAGTTAACAACAGTTTGGCCTAGCGGTGGCCACTCGGTGTTCTTATCCCCAGTAATTAGTTTAAAGACAACTTACTCGATGCTTGAAGCTGGTGTATCCAAAATATATAAATATCGTTTGCTGTTTCTGGAGACCAATGCAGGTCATCAACTGGTTCGAATTCTTCTGCATAGGGTGGTAAGATTGTTGCGTCGTTGGTATTGGATTCAATCATCATATTGTTGAAGGTCTTGAGATTCTGTTGAGCTTTCTTCGAGATTCTACTGGATACGGGTATACACGTGAAGATGATCTTGGAATTGGGGAAGGTCAGTTTGGCTGTGGAAAGTAATTTCTGGGCTTGGTTGAATGAAGTCTTTGGTAAATTGTCGCGATTGTTGAGGCCTACATGAAGAATGACGGTATTTGGTACGGGATCATGGTCGAAGGATTCAAGGATGGACTGGATGTGATTGATCTGGGCACCAGGGTACGCATGTATTTCTGTGTCTGAAGTAGTTTTGGTAATACGGTTCAGGTAAGAGGATCCAATAATTACGGTAGATTTCTTTACAGCAGGTAGATTCCATGATGACTTGTTATTGGTCTTGTGGTAGAAGGGTTTGGTAGCGGATACAATGGTAGTAGATGGGGAGATTGGTACTGGTTTGGTAGTTGTTAGGAATGCAGCATTGGGTGTGGACTGGGATCTGGTTCGGGGAGGAGATACACGGCTTGGTTTGGTTGAGGAATGCGGGGTGGTTTGCTGGTCTAAATAGGCACAGAAGAGAGAAAGATTGGCAGAACCTGGGTCACGCGGTGAAGATTCGGATGGTGTTGAGGACGATGAAGAGGAGGGAGATGAATCGGAAGAAGATGAATCTGAAAGAGAAAAAAGAAGAGGGGTGCCCTCTCTACGTGAGCGTTTACCTACGTCTGCCGGACTAGGAGTTGGTGAACTTCTGGCTCGTTTAGGTGTTTGGTTCGATAGGGTGGCGACTCGAGTTGGTACTGGTGTATCAATGTCCATTTAAGTGGGTAGGGATATGGTAACTTTGGCCTTGGTCTCGTTGATGGTTTGGTAGAAGTTGGTAACAACAGCTTGAGTAAGACGTTTCCCACAGGAGCGACGGGCCCAGGAAAGGGCATGGGAAATGGTGCGGTCGACAGCGGGTGGTGATACGGACTTGGCACGGATGGTGGTGAGCTTCTCTTGAAGTGTGGTTTGGTAATGGTCGATGAGAACCTCCGTGACCTTAGAGAGCCATGTCCGGTTGAGGGATCTAATATTAACATGTCAACAGCTGAGGTTTTCATAGCTGGACGGATAAAACTATCCAACTCGGAGACTTTACGCTTGAAGGTAAACGCAGGTTGGCCTTCCTTCTGCAGAGCCAGTATTGCCAGGTGATGGAGACACTGCAAAACTTGGAAGAACACCTTAACAAAGGGTTCCTCCTCCATTTGAGTGGGGACTGGTTGACGACGATGCATTGGTGGTCTTTGTTGGTTAGGTCGGCGGTTATCTCTGGGTTGGTAGGCGGGGTTATATGTAGGTCGGCGATGGGGTAGGACATAACTGGTTTGGTTGGTAGGTGGTCGGCGATTCATTGGTGGTGGAGGACGATGAAATACTGGGCCATTGTAGGGTACGTGATGTTGATTTGGTTGACGATTACTGCTACGATATCTTGCTTCTTGCCATTGGTTGTTGATATTGGGGAACATAATGCAAATGAATCGAGGATAGTCGGGGAATGTATAAAGATTGTAATAGTACGAAATTATATATGCTAGTAAAAAATGTGGGGATCAAGGTAAGCAGTAAAATGGGCGTGAGGAATAAAGTAATAAATGAGAGTTTGGATGAAAGAAAATGCAAAAATATATATTTAGATAATGAATAACAATAAAGTAAAAAATAAATAAAAAAACTTACAAAAAATGACAAAAACTTACAAAAATGACACGAACCGGTTTTCGAAATAATATTCTTTTTCAAGTGTCGAGAAATGGTTATTGAAAAATTTTCAACTTAATATTTTCATTCATTATTAACTTTTTGTATTTGATAAAAATAAGCATAAATGTAATATTACTTTGATTACTAAGTAATCTAGTTTCCGTTGCCGTCCTTCTTGTTTTTGTATTGTTTATATTATGTACTATATTGTAAATATATGTAAATATTGTTTGTGTCTTATGAGTCATTGGCTCAAGAAATAAAGAATTTGAAAAATTATAAAATATAGACATGAAAAATATATATGTAGATATAAAATTTAAATGGCATTAATGATTTGTCAGATTGGATTATCACAGTACAATTTACATAAACGGGTACGTCAACAATGTCAATAAAAGTTAATTGGTTAACATAAAATAAAATATTATTGGGACTAATGCAAAATTTGGTAATGTGGCGATGGATTGTTACATGCACAGAGAGACATAACCCTAACATATACAATATATACATAAGCACATTATAGAATATAAAAAAACAACAAAAATATAAATATACATGTATAAACTGATGAATTAAATTATAAAAACAGAATATCCAAAGTCAAAATAAATTATCTGGTCTGACCTGGCACGGACAGTATTAGAGTTCGGGGAAGGGAGGGATTGATTCTCCCAAATGTACATGCCTAGGGTGGAACAAATACTTCATTGAGAGATTGGAGTAAATGGTCTGGATCTTCTGGAGTATTTTCTTCTGTTCTGATCTGAAATTAGAAAAATATAGCTCGCCCTAAGGGCGAGGAGTATAGTACCTGTTATGTATCGATGGTTTTTAGTTTGTTATGAACAAGATTGTCATTAAAGTTCTTATTTTTAGAATACGCAACTATCATTTTCTGCTTATAGACATGAGGGAATTTCTCTTGAAGACTCTTGTAGCGGGCATGAACTATCTTGCTTACTCGATTGCTGGTTGTATTGAACGGGACAACAAAGGGGGCTATGCCTGCATTATGGTGAATATTGAGTCCTATAGGTCTTGCTGTATTCAAAGTCTCAATCCAATGGGCTTCCCTAGTTTGTCGGAATTTCGTAGTTTCATCTTCTGGCAAGTCAATTTCTATGCGCTCAATTGGGGTTAAGGTGAGGTCGTCTATTGAATGGTCGTCAAGATTAAAATGATTAGATACAGGCTTGTCTTTCTTTAATTTGATATCTGATCTGTGGCCATTAAAACGAGTGCGTAAATTATTCTTAGTTTCTCCTACATATTGTTTGGGGCATTTCTTACAAGAGATTAAATATATATTACATTCGAGTTTTGACATGTTAGATGCTCCTGGATCGGGTAATTTTTATTCGTAAAGTTACTTAAAAAATAGTGAGTTTCTGATATAAAAGGACATGTTTTACATCTACTTGAAAAACATGGGGCACTCCTTAAGCCTGCTGGCGCTTCGTCATAAAGTCTATTTTTAGCTGCTTTCTGAGCTAGAGTGGTACTTTTTATGTTTCGTAAAAATCGTTTAGAGTATCCACGCTCTTTCAGTTTTGAGAAGACAATCGTACAGGCTTGGTTGAAATCTAAAGGTCTAGTGCAAATTCGGTGGAATCGTAGAACTTGTGACTTAATTATACCAGAGAAGGTATGTTTTGGATGAAATGAGCTGTTGTGCAGGAGTTGATGAGTATCGGTTTCTTTAAAATACACCTTAATATCTAGTTTATTCGTTTCTTCTATGGAATCTCCTTTGAAGACAGTGGTATCGAGGAAATCTATGCTTTTGTGACTGACGTTGGCGGTTAGTTTGCTACAATTGGCACTGTTCGATAACTACAAGATCATTACATGAACTCTTTCAGCAAGAAAGAAAACAGTACAATGTGTCGTGTACGTCTGTGGAATCAAGTTCTTGTAGTTAGTGCTTACAGTTTATTTTTTACCTGATCTTGATGAAAACTGTGAATGATTTCGTTTTTTATCAACAGCAATTGTTGTACATGTACTTTTACTTTGATTTTGACGAAACTGCATGTGCCTTCACGTATGTAAAGTATAATGTTGGTTAGTTAAAGGGATTGTAAAGCGTATTTCTAAACTTTGTATATTCCAATTTCCATTCCGACGTCTGTGGTTCTTGCAATTCCACTAAAACTAACGCGTTTTATGACGTCACTAACAGTGATCTACCTTCCATTGCAAGAACCACAGACGTCGGGATGTAAATTAGAATGGCACAAATTGATGCTATCGGTGTCCCCAATTCACATACAAAGTTTAGAAATACTCTTTACAATCCCTTTAATATTACATTATAGTGTTTTAGTTCAAAGTCCTTGACCCCTATACCTTTCACATATCTTTAATTAAAACGTGATTCCAGCCATGATTAGCTGTTTATTAATTTTACAATTTGACAGATAGTTGAAGTAAGTGCTGACTTTATACTGCCAACTTGTCTTTCTTTACTTGGCTTCCTTTCTAACATTACTGTAAGTAAACCCAATATGGATACACGTAGCATTAGATAAATCAAAACTTCAATATAATATTTTCAAAAAAACTGATTACTATAGGTAAATTGGCACTTACATTTGTCGCATTAAAGGGACAGTCCCGAGTTTATTTTAAGTCAAACATTTCTGCATAGGTATTATGAACATACTTTAGAAATACTCTCATGTAACATCTGCGATGTTTTTGATAAAGGAAACTTTTTTCCAAAAAGCAGAATGGCCCTTTTAACAAAAACAAAAAAATTACAGAAATGTCGGCAGACGAAGACAGAGTTGTTGGTGGAAAAAAAAAATGTCATTTTTTATGGTGGTGACTCAGTGAGTCGCTTGTAGGGTTCAATTCCTGAATAGGTCGAGTTGATATCTGATTTTCGCTGTCCTGTCAGTGGCAATAAAGTATAACTAACTGACAGCAACAATAAGAGGGAAACTTTCATAAAGTGAGTTTTCCGGGTCATCCGGGTCAGAATTTAATTTTAACAACATAGATTCATATGAAAGGGAGCCATCATCAGTGCATTCTTACCCTTTATGATCCATTTCCCCACCATAAAAACAATATAGTCATTTACCAGGAAGAGCCCCCCTTCCCCCCCCCCCCCCCCCCCCCACCAGATTGAGCTTATGATTGATTTTCTCATGGGTGCAGATTTGCCATGGGGCGAGGAGACCAGCGGCGTACGCAGAATTGATCAATAGGGGTCTCACAATAGGGTCGGCGGCAAATTGTGCCTATACTATATTACGTCTATTACAAAGTATGCCCTATTACTCAATCATGCTTGACCATTTGTGTGTGGTTGGGTGTGTGTTAAGGGGGGGGGGGGGAAACAAGATGCCAACCTTTCCCCCGGGATCTGCACCCATGGTACTGAGTGTGATGTTGCCGAGCAATCCGAGCATCATTATATTTTGCAATAAGAAAATGGTTTTCGTATGAAAATAGACAATTTTGACATGATGAAAAGACTTCCAAAATAGCATTGGACATGTTTTTTCATGGTTCTTAGATTAGACTCCCGAACCCCCCGCCGTTACGACACATATTTGTTTTAGCAAGTGGGGAAATAGATCATAAAGGTTGAAAACATTTGTTTAAAGGACCTAATGTCATCCGATTTATGTCGCTGATGATATTCTGCTATACAATATCCAAGTAACATATTAAGATTTCATTTAATAGGTCACGGGTGTCACAATACTCCACATTTAATCCCAAATCAACACCACAATGTACATATCCTCTCCGTTTGAAGACATGGTCCTTGACTAAATCAATGAATGATTATCAATTGATTTATTGGTTAAATCTGATAAAATCTACTCAAGGTCCTGAGTTGTGTTGTTGAAATTAACTCACTTTAGTGTCTGTCTATTATTACAACAATGGGTGGCTATGGTTTAAGTCAGAGAGAAGCCTCAAACTATACATTCTGTGTGAGAATAGATCAACCTCGGCTCTAACGCGCCTCGGTTGATCCATTCTCCCACAGAATGTATAGTTTTCGGCTACTCTCCTTTACTTAGATTCACGTATTTTTTTTTTATGAAAAGATGTATAATACAAATTTTTGAAACTGTTATATAAAGATTTTATCTTATATTAAATTTGATCTATCTGAAAAATGTATTTTTGTCTTTATAGCTCAAATAATAATGGCAATTTTAACATATAGGGTTTCATCAGAACGCCTACAATATGTATTAAGTATTTGAAAGTGATATCATAAATTTTATGTTATAAATACTGTATATGATAGTTCTTTCCTCCTTGTCAGATATAAAATATATCTAGTTTAATCAACAGTATTTTAGAGGATCGATTTGGGCCTTGAATTTATGTAAATAGCCTTCAGATTTACTGGAACGCCCCAAAAATCGCACAATCCCTTCAGTTATACCCGTTTCTTAGCAGTTATCTTTCATTTTCTGTATATGTGTTTTCTATATAAGTCATAGTCTTATTAAACGACGAATCGTATTTTTGACTTTCAAACGCTGATATATGGATACGCGGGGATTTGAAAGCTTGAATTTTGAGGGAGAGTTTGGAACATTATTAAAGCTTTTTAGTCAAACGGTTAGTGAACATATCCCTTAACGTCTTACTCTTCTGCACCTGTTCGGGTTAATAAGGAAAGATATTTTTTTTTCTATGTACTATATGAATAAAATTACATGGTTTGTACGCCTTAATTTATTGAGAATTTTAGCGAATGTGTGAACAGTTTTATGTGATAATTACCCATTTTATTTATAATATCTGTTTCTAAGTCGGAGACAATGGCCTTCTTACACCACTCGTATCAACTAGGACTAGACTAGTGGCTAGATAACCTCTTATGCGGTAGTCGCCATATTGAATACATTTTAGGCTAGCCAATCATAATCATTCTTCAGAAAGTTTTGCCTTCTTTTGCGGCAAAAACAGCCAATCAAAATCAATCTCCGATCAAGAGTTATCTTCCCTTGCCCATTTACCGGGCAAGATGGCCGCATCTCATAGCAGAGTCATTATATAGTCTCAAACATAGTCTCGAACATAATGACAAAGTATAATAATATTAAATAAAATAAATTATAGTTCAGCCAATCACAATCATTCTTCAGACAGTGTTGTCTTCATTCACGGTAAAAACAGCTAATCAAAATCAATCTCAAAACAAAATTTGTCTTTTCTTGCTCATTTACCGGGCAAGATGGTCGCCTATCATTGCTGAGTAATTACATAGTCTCGAACATAATGACGAAGGTTGAGCCGAATGCTTCACTCGTATCAAAATCGGAACTAGATAACTTCGTATACTATACAGAGATTGTCATATTGAAAAAATTATAGCTCAGGTTGAACCGAATGCTTACACAACAAAACATCCAGACTGGATTATTTTAAACAAATGAATAGAAATCTCCAAGGATCATATTGTATAAAACTAAGTTTTTATATTCAAATGTTATTCATTTTATTGTACATCTAGGCTCATTTTACATATTAAATAGGCTGGGCTCTTTTCAAGCACTAATTAAAAAATCAGCTCTCTCTATTCTCTGATTATCTGATAGATCTTGTTTCCAATTCCTACAGGACCTGACTGGAAAATATTTAGTAACAAGAATTATATTTTAACCTTTTTAAGTAGAGCAATAATCCTACAGTTGAGTCATACCTGGTACTTTCCCACAATCAAACTTAATTCAAATTTAAAATTATTTCAAGCAACATGACAAAATATAGGCATTATCTTTCAATTGGTGCAAAACCACAAACTAAAAATGATATTTATTAATCTGTAGAGATGATTGTGAACAAACGGAATGTGTGACCACATTACATGTGAAATAAATAAAACTTAACATCAAATACCACCATAAAAATTGTAGAGCCATGCTCCAGCAAAGCTGACCTAATTCTAATGACAATCAGAGCGCTAGAACGCTCTTAAAGGGATGTGTTCACTAACTTTTCGACCAAAAAAATAAAAAATCTCAGAATTTGGATTTTTTTACCTAATCTAATCCGTAATATTGTTCTCAACTCTCCTTCGAAATTTGAGCCTTCAAACACATGTGTACCCATAATTATCAGTGTTTGAAAGTCAAAAATACTACTTGTCGTTAAGCAACGTATGCGGAATAAAGAAACACATAATACAGAAAATGAAATATAAATGTTAAGGATACAATTGAAGGAATTATATGATTTTCGTGCATTTCTAATACTTCTGGGGGCTATTCGTGTATATTCAAGTCCTAAATCGACCATCTGAAATACTGAACATTCCCCTTTGATATGTACCTTTCCAGTACCTGTATAGGTTGTATATAAACCTTTTAGATACCTTATAGATATTCACTAATAGATAATATTTTCAAATTCAAAATGAATCAACAAGAAATTACCAAAAACACATAAAAATCAGAAAAATATGCATTTGGTGTGTTATCATTATACAATTCAGTTAATATTAGAGAGGTTAAATTTATGTTTTATATCTTCTTTATTAAATTTCTACTAAATCTTGAATATTTAGAAATTCAGAAACATCTTATCTACATAATTGTGATTTTTATGTTATAAAGTGTTGTTCAATTCTAAATTATGTTGAAACCGGTACATTGATATCTAATTTTATCAAAACAATTGACATTCAAATTAACATTAATAAAGTGTTTACATGTTAAATTACACTACTGTTGCATCATGAATATCTCAGTTTTGAATTTTTTATGGATACAACAGCATTGTTGACTTCAGATATCGATGACAAGTATGGCGAGAAGATGAAATTTTGCTGTCTAGTTTTAACCTCCTACGACTACATGTCTTAGCTTAGATTTCGGGTAAGGGAGGGTTTAAATCTCCTAAATGTACAGGAGTCTGTAAGATCATAGTCCAGAACAGCCAGAACTGTCGGAAATGAATTTGAGTGAACTGGAACACTGTTCCGTTCAAAGACTTTCTGTCCCAACTAGCGAGGTGGTACAGCTGGAACAGTGACTAAATCAAGATGACGGTAAAATAATGTTGCAACCGTTTTTTAGTGCAGTGATAACAGTCATTTCTCATTTCCTGTCCAGAACCTGTCTAGGACTACCCAGATTTTAGTTCCGTACATAACTTTCCACTTCCTGTCCAGGACAATTCTTGAACAAAGCTTGTTCTGAACGTCAAGAATGTTCGTGCAGATCTCTGGCCTTGAAAGGAACAAATGCGTTATTTAGAAATTGGGATAAAGCATCATGCTTTTTTTCTTCTGTTCTGATCACCATATTCACCATAATACAGGCATAGCACCTTGTGTTGTCCCGCTTAATACAACCAGAAATCGAGCTAGCAAGATACTGAGTTCCCAATAAAAAAGACTTCGAGAGAAATTTCCCCGTGTCTATAAGAAGAAAATGATAGTTGCCTACTCAAAAAATCTACAGAACTGACAATCTGGTTCATAGCAAACTAAAACCAATCAGTAATTAGCAGATACTACACCTCTCGTCTATCTGGCGAGTTCTTAGTTTTTCTACTTTCAGACCAGAACAGAAGAAAAGCCTGAATCCAGACCCTTAATCCCATTTTCTCAATAAAGTATTTGTTTCATCCTAGGCCTGTACATTTGAAGAAACGTATATGTGAAATTCGAGAAACCAACAAAGGAAAGACGACTCTTATGAAATCACGAATTTGATCCGTTTGACCATAATCACATTGCTCCTAGTCATTAATTGATAGACATGTCAGGATGACTCTAATGTCCTTTGGGAACGATGGCGGCTATTTTTGTGTCAAATTATAAATACCAGACTTAAAAAGTTAAAAAAAAACGATTTTCTCATTTAAACTATACATACCGTCAGATAATCATTTTTTAAAAAAGAAAACCAACAACTGATTAAGCTAGTCACAGAGATTAAAGAACATATAATAAATACTGGTGTTTGTCATAATCCTATCAAGTTTATGTGGAATTATAGAATCTATAATACTTGTGTCAAGGCCACAAAATCTCTCAATGACTTTTATCGTAAGAGAAAGGATTGTAATGTTAAAAAATATAAACAGTTATTTTAATAATAATGTAATGGGGCTGTTAGTTAACCGGAATATATAACTGGAACTGTAAGGAGGTTTGTTGATATCCTCAGGGGCGTCCATATAAAATCGTGACTTTTGGGGAGGGGATGGGGATGATGTTGAACTTTTTTTCCCGACAATATGTTTTTCCCAAAGACGAGACTCTCAGAGGGGCAGTGCCTACACCTTCTGGAAACTTTGTGAATTGTTCCGCATGTGGTGACCTCTGTTTGGTGATACGGCTAGCTTTATTGCTGCCGAGAACGCCTGTCATACAAAATTTTGGGCGGTGTGAAAGAACCTTTTCCAAACATTTCCAGAAGAATTGAGGTTTATTTGTGTAGGGAATGCGGGACCCACCAATTTTGATAATTAGACACAGGAAACGGAAATTCCTGACATTGCCTGTCAAAGTAATAGTTTATTTGTGTAGTGACTGTGGTGCCAAATCAAAACATTTTGGGAATTAGACACCTTAAAACACAAATTCCTGACGAATTTGAAGTTCAAGATTATTGGCCCGACCCAAACATTCTCTCCCTACAGTTTGATTTTTTCCCGACAGAAAATCCGCTACTGGACACCCCTGGTTATCCTCTTGATATGTTGCTGTTTTCCAAATAGTGCAGTAGGCTAGGTAACCCTTAAGACTGAAAGACTTCCGATTATGGTTATCCTTTTTCCCAAGACACAATGATTCGGAGGCAGAATCAAATGTTTAATAATTTCACTTTATTTTCATAATACTGTAGTTTATACTGAACTCTACCCTAGAACTTATCATTTGTAGCTTAACCGATCTCTTCCAAAGAATGAATTAATCCGACAGTCTACACTGAATTAAAATCTACACAAGACAGCTTACAGATTTAACGTGTTTCCTTCAAAAGCCAATGAATAAATTACTCTTATGTTTAGATGCATCGTTTCAATTAAGGTCCAAATAACAGCTACATCATTTAGGATGTAACAGTGGCGTATGCCGTATCTAGAGGGGCCAATCCCCACCTCCCCTCCACCAGCCCATGATTGATATCCGTAAGTTGAAAAAGTGTCGTCGGTAAAGTTTAGCCGTCCTGCCGCAGACATAAACATTGAAAAAAATCCAAAAATATAGCTTCAAATAGCCTTCCAGTGTTACAACTATCGGAAATCCCTGAGCTTCCTAGGCCTTCGCCCTCTGGACCCCCACCAAGCTCAGACGGGAATCTGGACCCCACCCGTTATTCGCTCCGCTCCGCATTCTGTCGGTTCATCTTTGTCAATCATTGCACCCGGGTTTCGAAAACCTGACTACGCCACTGGGATGTTACCTACCAATATCACAAACAGAAAATGCAAACTGTCTAGTAATCAGACATCATCTTCAAATAAAAAGAGTCCTAGTAACCTAATTACAACGATCGTGTGTCTACATGTACTAATCTAAACTGATACATTTACTGTGTCGACTGTTGAATTTCCATTTGTTTCCTGAGATAAAAGTCAAGAAATGTAGAGATGGATTTAGATTGAGAGAAATGTAGTCTATTTGGAAGTCTCTGTTCATTACGTTTCAATTATAGATAGCTTATTCTGCAATCCCCGACAGAAACGAGGCATATAAATCATAGCGAATTTGTCATTATACGTCGATAGCGAGAACCTTTCCTTCGCTAATGATATTTATGTTTACCCAAGCAACGAGCGTCAAATGATTTATTGTAAATTGCTGCAATTACTGGAGAGTAATTGAGAAGGAAACATAATTTGATGGAGTCATAAAAATATAGAAATAACCTTAAAATGAGTGTAAGTTTATTGAAAGAGTCATAAAGAGTCATAATGGAGATGTATTATGGATGTTATACGCTTATGATCTTAGATTGCTCAACGTTATTTGATCGTTGGTTTATGACAATAGTGATGTTACAAAGAAATTTAGTGTCAAATTGTTAAGATCAGAATACCATCGTATTAATGTGGGTGTTTATTTTAATAGTTTCCCTATTCTGAATATGTGGCATGGTTGAATATGAAATAATAAAAACTAAAAGATCTGAAAAAATTGAATATGTGAAGGTTTTGTTACATGTATTGTCATGGGCTATTCTGCTTGCGACCTATAATCTAGGTAATCGCTATCAAGCAAGAATCCATCGTAATACTGAACTTAAATTCTTAAATGAGAATGAAGACCAAAGCTGAGGATATCCGATGTTTTTTAACGATTTTGTTAATTCATTTGTATTGTTAATACAGATGTAGACACCTTTTTCAGGGATGCTTGTTCAATCATTCTATAATTTAATTATGTAGAGCTAGGTTTACACTAGGTTCCTGGCGGCCACAGTAATCACGTTTCAGGGCTATCGTTGGACAACTTGATGAACGTGAGACAACACATAGGAAATCGTGACTGCCGTCGATGCAGGCCCGAATTTTTACGGTCAAAGAATTTAGAGACTAAAACAAAGTTATATCTAAATAAAAACATATTACAAGCTTAGTGTATGTTATTGCGTATTTTCATTGAGTTGATTTACGGTAGATTAACGGTTCGTGTAGGAAGTCAGCAAATTCTGGGTTCAGAGCGTCCTACACGTATAATAAACACAAATGTAACGAAATACGTGTTAGTGAACTGGACAAACTTCATTTCCTGGTAGTAGAATTCCATCTCAATTAAAATTAGAAGCCACATATTTCATACTTTTTATTTATAACATAAATTATATTAACAAAATTAATCATATATAACGAGTGATAGGGTTATTTGGTGAAAATATGGTGCATTGATTTCAGAGTTAAATAGTTCAACATGATATTAATGAAAACGTACGCAGCAAATGAACATTAATGGATTCTTTTTCAGCTTATTCCATTAAAAGGTCAAATTAAGCAAATGATAAAAATATACTTTAGTCTCGGTGTATTCGGGTCACTTTGTACAAACATTTAATACGAATTGATGTCACACTTAAAAAGAATTCTCTAGACACAAAAAAATCCGTCAGGTTAGCCGATTTGACCCTTTAGCATCAATGAACTAATTATAACGAGTACAGCTTATTGTTAACAACCATTACCAAAATAGGTATCTCTTCTTGACATAAAGTAACTGAAATTAATATGATTTTAAAGAGTGGCTGACATGGAAAAAGCGTCTAGTCGTTCGGATGGGACAATAAACCGAGGTCCCGTGTGCTACAGACTGTGCTGACTAAAGATCCCTCGACAGTTGGTAATCGAACTCATTGCACACTGCATGGCGTTTGTCAGTCCTCATTGTACAATACAGGTGCTGAAAAGCGGGACGTAAAACTTTCATGTCACTTTCTAATCTGAACGAACATTTTATAAAATCGTTGGTACGGGATAGTAAAATTACAGTACGGAGTACAGTGTTTGGGGCAAATTACGTTTCAAATTACCTTTTCTTTTATGGATATCTTCATCGACTTAAATCAATCGTCAAGAGTAATTGAATGAGTCCGCTCATTTGGACGTGTGATCAGTAAAGTGAGTCCGAGGTACCCGGTTGACTTTACGCCAAGGTAACCCTAAAAATTATTGGGATCACCCGCATCTGATTTTCTCAAGTCTGTCGTTACCACCAGTGGTACAGCGAGAGATATTTTGAGGGGGTGGGGGCATGTCAATAAAATGATCGAACTTGGGGTTTTAAATACGCCACTGGTTACCACCTATATGATTAGAACAATACAATTTTAAATCTGTATACATCGTCTTTATCTAAGGTATAACCAAATGGATAATCTCATGTTAAAAAGAGAATTAAACTTTTCGACCTCCGTATATGTACTATGATTTGTTATTTTATTTTATCCGTCTGTAACAAAAAAGAAATATTTCATTTCTCGTACGGTTAATAAAGAGAAATTTTAAATAGAAAATATTTGGATTGTGCTAAAAAAAACTTTATAATGCGTTTAAGATTTGTAATGGATTCTAATATTAAAAGTAAAGGTTACCCGAATCGATATGGAACAATGCAAGCTAATGAACAACAACACAGTTAGAAAAGTCACAAAGTCTGATTTTTACACCTCCGACAGCTGAGTACATCACGCATTTCCCGTCGGAAAGCAGGATTCATAAAGGCATAAATAATAGGGTTTGAAACATGATAAGCAAAATACATATAAAACATAACAGTGTTAAATGGAACTAAGCCATGAGCCATTAACCAGGACGGCAAGAAGGCAATAATAAACACTAAAGTTACCACAAACAACATCCCAGCAGTCCTAATGTTGGCTAACCAATATTTTTCTTTTAAAGAGACTTCTTTATCAATCATGGCTTTTTGAGGCTCCGTTATTTCAGTAAAACGTGAAAGTTGTGTCGTAGGCACTGTTGTTTCTGGAGTCTCCGTCATCGACGTTTCACGATAGAGACAAATACGAGTCGCACGACGTTGTTTTAAGCGTCGAGCCCGTCGTTCTAAAACAGATTTATAAATGAGTGTATACAAGATAGCAACCACCACGAGGCACATGAGGTACATTAAAGCATACACTTTTTGAAAAGTCTTTCTAAATGTCTTCGATAAAATGAGCTCATTGGTCATGCATACACCGGAGTATTCTATCATTCTTTCCATCACAGGTATTGTACAATTAGGCTGTACAAACACTACATGTGTACCTAATGTACAATTAAAATAGTCTGATATTGTACAGTTCGACTCGACAGTTTGATAACCGCGAGTTGTAAGATTTGCAGTGTCCATGATATCTTGTTCTGCAGGAATGAGAGTATATTGGTAGACTCCATGTACTAGTGAGGTTATGATTCCTATAATGAGCACCAGGAAGGCTAATCCCATGATAATCTGTCGAGCACGTCGTGAATCCAAGGCATGACAGTGTGGATGACATATACACACAAAGCGATCCAAAGCAATAGCCACCATAACAAATGCTGAGAACGGAACGTTGCAAGTAATAAGGAACATATACAATTTACATAAGATGTCATATTTGATTTCATAATTGGTATATTCTACGACGCTCGTATACGGCATTACAAGTACACACGTAACAAAATCAGCACCAGCTAGCGATATTATAAACACAGTAGATGCAAGCTTGTTTCGTTTGCGTGTATACACATATAACACTAAGGAATTCCCGATACATCCTAGGAAACTAAAGAACGACAGCATCCCTATCACCATTCCGACTGGCCGCTCTGGTAGAGGTTCTGGACCCTCGGAAGTGTTTTCACAGTAAGGCATTATATCTGAAAAGAAAAAAAAAAAATCATTATAAAATTTATTTTCCATTAACACGAAAAAAAAAGATCACAAAAAATGGTTTGCTTAAATTCGATACGCCTTAAGAACAATCTTAGCAAATCCAAACTTGTTCCTTAACACTCCACTCTCTAAATACCGTTTGTGGTGCGATGATCCAATCCAGCATCAAAATAGTAGCCCATTAAGTCAATTAAGTCATTTTGGAGCCAAGTTCTATGTTCAAATTCGCTTAGATCAATCTCAATGAAAATATCCCCAAGTAAACCGAAAATTTAAACAATTCACCCTTTTCTGAGAAGTTGTTTGGTTATGATTTAAAAGTAAGGCAGTAATTGAATGAAGTTTTTTTTTATAGTTAATGCCTTTCACTCGTAGACACGGTAGCGGCAGTTTTTATCCGATCTATATTAGTGAGATTGCGGTATAAGTTTTTTTAAATGAGATTTTTTTTTATATAAATCAGAACAAAATCATCAAATTCACAGCTGCGAGTGGGTATATGTTATCGTGCCTCACAAGCTAACATTTGTAACATAATAGACACTTATAATGCTCAGATTATTGTTAAACCATCGTGTTTTTGTGTTATTTCTGCAATTGTCACTAAAAACTACTAAAACTAAGAGCAAAGCGAGCTACTTGAAGTAAAATCGATGGATTGAAAAGTTTAATGCGTAATATGAAATGAAGTATAAACAAATTAAATGTACTTCGTGGACTTGTTTTTTGGTTTTTATAGTGATTATCATTGAATTGTGTGGGTTTAGGTTTTATATTATCATCTTTTATACTTTTACTTTTAAACTAACAAGTTGACATGTTAAATTTCACGACTTTTATATAACACTGTTTAAGTATAATCTAATGGATTTGTGCTGCGTATTTGTTACTGACAAAATAAATGAAAATATTGATTCAGGAGAAATTAATGCCACTTGAATCCAAAATTTAACAAATACGTGATGGTTATAAAAATCTTTATGACCGATTGATAGCTGAACATTCAATCCGGAGTTAAAAGCATACTATCTGAGACTCTGAATTTACACTTGAACGTGATACAAACGTATTATTTTTCGCTTTATCAAATGATCGAGTTAGGCTGGGTTTATACTAACGCCGTTACAGAATTTGTTGCAGTTGATCATTATCGGTGTGCGGCAGTGCATGGGTTTAGGGAAGATGATGCTAACATGCGATAATCGGCAGTCGACGACGTTAACTATAATAAGGCACCATATGCCTGTGGTTTGCGGCGTTACAATTTTCTTGTGATTGAATAATCGGAAGGGTTATAATATAAATGTAAGTAATAATGCTGTAATTTCGATTGATTAGAAAGGTCTATATAGGTAGATATGTGCTGTGGGCTGGTAGTTTTAATTAGTAGCAATAGCCAAGTTAAATTTCGGCGGGAAATGAACAAATAAATAAGTAACACGAGCATCTGATGTTATAGTCATTACCTTAAAGTAATAGACACATACATGCAATAGACTCCAATTACATAAATCACTTAAGACCAATGGGGGATAGTTTGATTCGTAATTATACAGAGATTATTTCTAGAGGAGAATATAATTTGTGGTTATAAATGAACCCTCTTACATCAATCTGATTTAAATTAGATTTTTTGTCTGTTAATTTTCGTTCTTCATTATTAACCACCAAGGCCATGATAAACCATCACAGCTTGCCACGTATTGGTATAAATTGTGGGGTAGCGGCACCAAAGAAAAGCGATATAAGATTTAAAGCTATGATTGGTTAAAACGTCCTCGGTAAAAATTTGTCCACGTATTTGGTATAAATTGTGGGGTAGCGGCACCAAAGAAAAGCGATATAAGATTTAAAGCTATGATTGGTTAAAACGTCCTCGGTAAAAATTTGTCCACGTATTTGGTATAAATTGTGGGGTAGCGGCACCAAAGAAAAGCGATATAAGATTTAAAGCTATGATTGGTTAAAACGTCCTCGGTAAAAATTTGTCCACGTATTTGGTATAAATTGTGGGGTAGCGGCACCAAAGAAAAGCGATATAAGATTTAAAGCTATGATTGGTTAAAACGTCCTCGGTAAAAATTTGTCCACGTATTTGGTATAAATTGTGGGGTAGCGGCACCAAAGAAAAGCGATATAAGATTTAAAGCTATGATTGGTTAAAACGTCCTCGGTAAAAATTTGTCCACGTATTTGGTATAAATTGTGGGGTAGCGGCACCAAAGAAAAGCGATATAAGATTTAAAGCTATGATTGGTTAAAACGTCCTCGGTAAAAATTTGTCCACGTATTTGGTATAAATTGTGGGGTAGCGGCACCAAAGAAAAGCGATATAAGATTTAAAGCTATGATTGGTTAAAACGTCCTCGGTAAAAATTTGTCCACGTATTTGGTATAAATTGTGGGGTAGCGGCACCAAAGAAAAGCGATATAAGATTTAAAGCTATGATTGGTTAAAACGTCCTCGGTAAAAATTTGTCCACGTATTTGGTATAAATTGTGGGGTAGCGGCACCAAAGAACAGCGATATAAGATTTAAAGCTATGATTGGTTAAAACGTCCTCGGTAAAAATTTGTTTGATTTTTTCTATCATAATAAAGAACAAAAATATCACAGAAAAGAAACGAAATTTTAATCTTATTTAATTAGGTTGCTTTTAACATTGTCGGACACCATTCCTTCTACCCATGTTCCCTTTTCAGAAACTTAGTAAGAGAAGCTGACACACGGCATCATATCGCCTAGTCGATCTGTTCAATCCGGGCAAAATCATCAAATCCACAGCTGCTTGTGTGTATATGTTATCGTGACTAGCAAGCTAACATTTGTAACTAAATTATGAAAATTGGGGATTTCGCTGGTTTGGGGTTTTTAAACGTTTCTGTATTCCTAGAGTCCACCAATTCTCGATATAATTGAAAAGATAGATATTTGTTTAGTTCTTTCATATCACCATTTTCCCACTACAGAATGCATTCCATGTACACGAGACTGTCAAAGTTTTTTGCCCAAGAAATAAAATCTGCCGAATGCCATTGAAAGCTTGCACACGGTATGGAATAGCTATCGAAGACTGGGAATAGAGTCAGCAAGTTTCAGACTACTTGTCGTCGGTTGTGTGCATTCCATACGAAGAAAACACACATATATGTATAACTAGAAAGTGAATTTCAGTTTGATGTATAGTTAAAACGTGGTTTACTACATCTGAACACTCATACAATAAGGACTAAATGGTGCCCCAAATAGCAACTATTCACTTTAATGAAATCCATACGTGATCTCTAGTTTGATATAAATATCCACTTATACCTCTGACAAAATATCACACTCTCATTTACCTTCTTGTCAATTTTGAGAACAAAACCGTTTTCAATCATGAAGCAGAGAGAATTTTTTCCTCTTATTGTCAGTATCCATATAATTGATATGGACGGATTACGCACTAAATCGGATCACGGAAACTCTAAGCTTGCTGAAACCACACATTACTCATGGAAACTAATGCAACATTAGGCATTAGCTATTAAAATGTCAGCATATATATGGATTACATGAAATGATAGTGATTTGAATAATGAAAAGATTAATATTGAGTGTTATGGAAGACGTTCAAGCTCTGGTTCAGGTTTTTGCTTTCATCCGAGAAGAAAATTGTGCGGGTGACGGTAACAAACCATTAATGTGAAAAACATTCAGTGAGAATTCCACAAGAGTTATTGTGCTAGGTTAGTTCGCCTTTTTGTTACAAACATGACGTCATTTTCTTGGATACGAGCAAATGGTGGTTGTTGTTTTTAAGAGATCTGTTCTCAATCGCGGTGTGAAAGTCCGATGTTGTCATTCCATTAATCAGTCTCCCCAGATCAAAGCTGACAGACCACATACTTCATCTCATAATTACAATATATATGTATCCATGAATCGTAGCATTACAATGTCCTGCAATGAGTTAAACACTGCCATTTAACACATCTTTTGACATTACTAGTTTCAATTAACAGCGATGAGAAGCGAGACTTAATGCAATTCCAGTACAAAAAGAAAGCAATCTAACGAGAAGGTCAAATACAGCTAACTAAATTAAGCCACTGTACTATAAGAAAACGAAATGAGTAAATATTTAGGTGGTTGGAGGCAGCAAATGGAATCGGTCGAAGTGTTTAAGGTCGATTATAGGATTCCAAGCTACAAATTACATTTTGTTTCCTCAAGACAAGCAAGGTCATCAGTTTAACAGTAGATGAATGTTACTTAGCGTCTAAGAAGAAAATGACAGTCTATCTCAATATATGTCTTGCGGATGTCTGAACTAAAGTGGAATCTTACAATTTATACTGCATTTATGAGGATTTAGTCTCTTTTCCGTGTCTGTTATCGAATATATTCAGACTCTCGTAGAAGTAGATAATTTTAGCCAAAAGGTTTTTTAAAACCACTTACGACATTAAAGTTTATATTCGACGCGACAAGAGTCACTGATAATACCATTAAAATCAATCCATTTTCATCCCATATGTCTACTATCTTGTGTTTTCTTTTAAATTTATGTTTCAACTGCGAATCGAACATCTGAAAGGCTTATACTCGTTAAATTCGTAAAGAATAAGAAAGGAATCAATGTTCCCTATTGAATTTGAACTCGTAACACTTTATTACCCGAAACATCTTACTATTCCCGTATGTTTACATCAGACATATATTCATTTATCATTTAAATTGGACGATTTTACAAATTTAAGTTTTTGTTTTTCTTTCCAAATGTCATTGCCTTTAAAATAGGGGGAGCGATTTGTTTCGGGTTCGTTCCTAGTTCTATGTGAACATTTTAAATCTAGTTTCGTACTGTCACCAGATTGGAGGTGTCGAGTCGTACTGTCACCAGATTGGAGGTGTCGAGTCGTACTGTCACCAGATCGGAGGTGTCGAGTCGTACTGTCACCAGATTGGAGGTGTATAGTCGTACTGTCACCAGATCGGAGGTGTCATGTCGTACTGTCACCAGATTGGAGGTGTCGAGTCGTACTGTCACCAGATTGGAGGTGTCGAGTCGTACTGTCACCAGATCGGAGGTGTCGAGTCGTACTGTCACCAGATTGGAGGTGTCGAGTCGTACTGTCACCAGATTGGAGGTGTCGAGTCGTACTGTCACCAGATCGGAGGTGTCATGTCGTACTGTCACCAGATCGGAGGTGTCGAGTCGTACTGTCACCAGATTGGAGGTGTCGAGTCGTACTGTCACCAGATTGGAGGTGTCGAGTCGTACTGTCACCAGATTGGAGGTGTCGAGTCGTACTGTCACCAGATCGGAGGTGTAGAGTCGTACTGTCACCAGATTGGAGGTGTCGAGTCGTACTGTCACCAGATCGGAGGTGTAGAGTCGTACTGTCACCAGACCAGATAGGAGGTGTAGAGTCGTACTGTCACCAGACCAGATAGGAGGTGTAGAGTCGTACTGTCACCATATCGGAGGTGTCATGTCGTACTGTCACCAGATCGGAGGTGTCGAGTCGTACTGTCACCAGATCGGAGGTGTAGAGTCGTACTGTCACCAGATCGGAGGTGTCATGTCGTACTGTCACCAGATCGGAGGTGTATAGTCGTACTGTCACCAGATCGGAGGTGTCATGTCGTACTGTCACCAGATCGGAGGTGTAGAGTCGTACTGTCACCAGATCGGAGGTGTCATGTCGTACTGTCACCAGATCGGAGGTGTAGAGTCGTACTGTCACCAGATCGGAGGTGTCGAGTCGTACTGTCACCAGATCGGAGGTGTCATGTCGTACTGTCACCAGATCGGAGGTGTAGAGTCGTACTGTCACCAGATCGGAGGTGTCGAGTCGTACTGTCACCAGATCGGAGGTGTCAAGTCGTACTGTCACCAGATCGGAGGTGTCAAGTCATACTCTCACCAGATCGGAGGTGTCAAGTCGCACTGTCACCAGATCGGAGGTGTCAAGTCGCACTGTCACCAGATCGGAGGTGTCAAGTCGTACTGTCACCAGATCGGAGGTGTCAAGTCGCACTGTCACCAGATCGGAGGTGTCGAGTCGTACTGCCACTAGATCGGGGGTGTCATGTCGTACTGTCACCAGATCGGAGGTGTAGTGTCGTACTGTCACCAGATCGGAGGTGTCGAGTCGTACTGTCACCAGATCGGAGGTGTCAAGTCGTACTGTCACCAGATCGGAGGTGTCAAGTCATACTCTCACCAGATCGGAGGTGTCAAGTCGCACTGTCACCAGATCGGAGGTGTCAAGTCGCACTGTCACCAGATAGGAGGTGTCAAGTCGTACTGTCACCAGATCGGAGGTGTCAAGTCGCACTGTCACCAGATCGGAGGTGTCAAGTCGTACTGTCACCAGATCGGAGGTGTCAAGTCATACTCTCACCAGATCGGAGGTGTCAAGTCGTACTGTCACCAGACCAGAGGTGTCGAGTCGTACTGTCACCAGCCAGAGGTGTCGAGTCGTACTGTCACCAGATCGGAGGTGTCAAATCGTACTGCCACCGAGTCGTACTGTCACCAGATCGAAGGTGTCGAGTCGTACTGTCACCAGATCGGAGGTGTCAAATCGTACTGCCACCGAGTTGTACTGTCACCAGATCGAAGGTGTCGAGTCGTACTGTCACCAGATCGGAGGTGTCGAGTCGCACTGTCACCAATTCGGAGGTGTCGAGTAGTACTGTCACCAGATCGGAGGTGTCGAGTCGTACTGTCACCAGATCGGAGGTGTCAAGTCGTACTGTCACCAGATCGGAGGTGTCAAGTCGTACTGTCACCAGATCGAAAGACAAGGTGGGCGTCTTTTTTATGATGATTTCATTTTAAGCACTTGCTAACTATTCTATGCACTATCTGTGCTGTATGCTTTAGTTTGCTGGTTCCATTGGCGGAAAAAAATTCATGATATACTAAGTACATAATATATAAAAAATCACATTTAATTTTAAAGGAAGAATTGTCATACTGTATCTGATTTAGTTGATAACTTCATCTTTTAATCCAGTCTACCCAGTTACACAGATAAATTGGGAAATTTCGATGGCAAAAGGTATGGTCAAGTATCCGTCCTGGAACTCAAGTTGTTATCTTTTAAATATTCAGATGTTTCTTTCTTTTTAGACAGTATCTCGATATTACTACAACATGATAATACAGTATTTACTGTAAAGAGCATGAGAACATCGATTGTATGTTCAACACGACTATTACAGCAAGTGAAATTACCAAGCAATCACCTTCGTGAATTGCGTGTGGTTAATAGAGAAAATGACATTTCCTCACTCTTGTGCGATTTCCTACTGTAAAATGACTGCACGGTAGTCAATAAGCAAGCAATATCCGATCAGACATTAGAGCTCTCTGAAAATAAAGTTAGAATCAATAGCTTGTTCTTAATAGAGTAATTTGAAACTTTGTTGTTGTATCTTTAGAAAAGCCATTCTACTTGAGTTTTTTCTCAAGATAAGAAAACGCCAGAAATCAGAAAACGATCAACACAATTCTAATACATTGGGACGAAATCAAATTGTTCTTAGCATATCTGATTGAGACATGTTCGAAAAGCAATACGCAATTCAATTTTATTACACATCAATTATGGCTCGTTACATTTATTTTATATGCCCACATCGAAATGTGGACGTAAACGACCAATCAATCTAATTAAAATTAGATTACATTTCGTTTCGGTTATTTTTTGAGTGTCGACTCCATGTAATCTTACCACTTTTATAAGGTGAGCATCTTCTGGTGACGAATAATCTGTATTGATATTTTGTATTACGTCATAATTTGGACTGCTGTGCTGCTTTACTTTCTGTTTCGTCTTCCCACAATGCATATCAATGCTTAGACCCGCAATCATGAAGGTAGTTTTTGATTGGCTGAAATTTTCGTCACAAGAAAGATGCTCGCCTTATATAAGTGGTTAGATTACATGGAGTCGACACTTATAATTCTTGTGAGCACAATATAGACTACAGTGTTCATCGGATATTTCATGAGATTTAGTGTGAATATAAATAGTTTAAGATCTTGGTCAAGTTCGAATTTGACAGATTTCGTAACATTTTTCAATGATTATTGATAAAACTTGTGATATTTGAAATTAAAAATGATTTTGGACACAATCGAAATAGAAAATATTGCCCTTGACGTAACTAAAACATTTTTTTTTGTAAATGCTGTTGGTTAATTGATGAAGTATATTAACAAAGCAGCCAGTGGACGTATAAACCAACAAACCAACCTAGTTTGCGATATCAGCATCTGCTGGAAGCGAACGTTAACTTGTCATCTACCTACAACTACCTAGTTTGCGATATAAGCATCTGCTGGAAGCGAACATTAACTTGTCATCTACCTTCAACTACCTAGTTTGCGATATAAGCATCTGCTGGAAGCGAACGTTAACAGGTCATCTACCAACAACTACTAACTAGTTTGCGATATCAGCATCTGCTGGAAGCGAACGTTAACTTGTCATCTACCAACTAACCTGAACGATGGTTACCTTGTCTGGCAAATTATCTTTCTAGCGACTAATTTTGTGATTTTTAGAATTGTACCACTTTAATCTCTTTTTACCAGTAGAAAGTACATGTTATATATGTAAACAAGCTAGAGTATAACAGTACTAAAACAAAATTAATATATCAAGAAATACATTAGCCTAATACTGCCATACACTATTCCCATTTCTTTTTCAGATCAGACATTATTCTTTCCAACAGCGAACAATAATTGAACGCACAAAGAATCCACAGTAACAATACACGTAGTGAAAATGCCATTTAAACAAACAGTATTGTTCTTCTAAATACATGTGTTAGCATTTGTCAGAACAAAATCTTAACGATAAATGGTCGGAATTTCCATGGCTTTTATTCTTTGAACAATATTTTTGAATAAATGTTAAAAACACAGGCCTACTATTAGATTAGCAAGCATATCTTGTTTGTTTGATAAAAGAGTTCCCATGGGAATTGAAATTACATTTTCTTTCGACTGATAGATTCTAGGATTAATCAAAAGTCTAGAACTATTTTTTTACGACATTGAATTCTTGAAGGCTAGTTGACATAAAAGAAGATAAACTGAATTTGATGATAAATTCTCTTTGAAGCGCATAAAGATACCTTAAATTAGAAGGTATATAATATATGTATGTTTTTCGAAGTGTAAGTGCTGATACGAGTGACGCTACCAGACAAAGCCCCTTAAAGGTAATTGATAACTTATCAAAATCGTAGTCCGTTAAAAGGGAACATTCGAAGGTCGATTTTAGTCTTGAATAAATATAATCTTCAGAACAAATAGAACTGCATGAAAATCCCCTTCAAATATGACTCGAACTTAACATTTATCTTCAAATTTCGAGGGAGGGCTAAGAACAATATTACTGATATAGCTTAGCTTAAGCATTCCCATTTCTGTGATTAATATAAGGTACGATTGTCCAGCAGAGTTAGTGAAAGTTCCCAACAACATCACATGTACACTTATCAATTGGTTTGATTGATTTAAACATATTTTATTACAACAAATGTAAAAGGATTTGGCAAAAGTTACAAAAACTTACAAAACTGCCATTTCCAAAATATAACTTTCATATTGGTATGTACATGTATTAACAATCTAGGATAGAAACATGCAGATTTCATACGATGATTTAAAATGTAAAATATGTCCATTCATTTCAAATATAAAATTATAAAACACGTGTCATCTTGGGTCATCATAATTTTTTTTAAAAAAACTCGTTTGTTTCTCTTTTTTTTTTTAAATATATTGGTGGTATTTCTACATAGTTTAAGAGGCCTGATAGAATGAAATCAGACGACAGGAATAAATAACGACCTGTTTCTCTTCACTGTTGTTAATTATAGTAATTGTTTGGATGTTACCAGACGTTCTTTTCCATATTACTATGTCTAAACCATCTGAAGGAATTTGTTAACCAGAACTTAATTCCACCTATCTACGGGACATTTAGAATTAAAATCCGACGTCACAAAGCTAAACGCTAGAAGCCACGTCACCTGCCTCGTTGATTTATAAAATACTACAATTAGTTCACGGTGACTGTATCCGACTTCCAATAATTGATAATTTGTTCATTTAAGTTTCAAATAGGTTGTGATTAAGATTCTTAACATTAACAATCAGAAAAGCTATTATCACAATATTATAGATTACTGTTATAATCTTTTCAATAATGTCAACAATTAAATACTTTTAGCTATTGGCGTCTTCACCTCTTGAACTTGTTTTACTACAACATGGATATATGCACTATATTGCTGTAACGCCTGATTGTCCGTCTGTCGGCCGGTTCACATTCTCGTATTCAAAAGCTAGTTTTTATCCAAACTTAAACATTGGTATTGATGGAAATGCAAGTACAAAACAGTTCAATTCGGCTTCAGTTTTCATCATATTTATGACTTTTACTTCAGTTTAGAAAATTCAGCATATCACAATGTTTAGATATTGCGTTTAAGAGATACAAAAGCATTTTAAAGTCCTTTTACATGAAAGGATTTGTATTATTTTTTCAAGTTGGCGTAAGTTACCTTGCCTGACATTCTATGTTTTCGTGTTTTTTATCGTTTATAGCAGTTTGTAAATGTCTATTAGTACATTGATTCTTGCTGGACAATGGTTTGTTAGTTCTTTGACATTAATTTCAAAAGGCTGAAGGCACAATCGAACTAATTATCGACATTTAGAAAAACAATGTGGCCATGTTGCAGCCTGGAAAATTGTTCCAACAGTTCACTCACCTCTACAACTTCATCTTATAATAAGTCGTGGAAAGTTCACAAGTCAAAGTCTGGAAGACTTTTATTAAAACATTATTTATTTAATCCCAGCTTAAACATACAACAGACTTATAGTTACAGTTTATCTGGCCATGTAATCTGTAATGTAAATTACTATTATCTTGTAAGGTTGAATTTATCTACGTTTACAACACTCTACAAAGAATCGTCTTGAATTTATCTACGTTTACAAGACACTAAACAGGATCGTCTTGAATTTATCTACGTTTACAAAACTCTATACAGAATCGTCTTGAATTTATCTACGTTTACAAAACTCTACACAGAATCGTCTTGAATTTATCTACGTTTACAAAACTCTACACAGAATCGTCTTGAATTTATCTACGTTTACAACACTCTACACAGAATCGTCTTGAATTTATCTACGTTTACAAAACTCTACACAGAATCGTCTTGAATTTATCTACGTTTACAAGACACCATACAGAATCGTCTTGAAATAATGTGCGTTTTCAAAACTCTACAAAGAATAGTTTAAGTTACTCGAATGTCGTATGTAAAATAAGCACCCCTGATACATTTTATTTGATCTAATTTCGGATCAGAACAGAAGAAAAATCTCCTGCAGATCTAGACCGCCTCCATATTTCGAAATGAAGGAAATGCAATATCACATCTTTGATGTTGAGAAGGTATTATTAGAAATTAATATTTGGCTTTGATATTTGTGTTAGATGTGCAAGGACGAGATCATTAGCCAAACCTATAAATGAGAGTAATACATATTGTCCGTCCTTGATGATATTGATTCCAATGAAGATCAAAAAGGTTTAGGTCAAAAATCGACCACAAAGCTGACATTTTCTAACTAATAAACACATGATCTCAGCATGTGACAAATGACTAAGGTATGATTTAATCAGATTATCGAGCTTGACCATACCATCAGTGGTGTTAAGAAGTAAGTTAACACCATTAGGTAGGAATCGTCAGATGAAAAAGGCATACATGGACTAACTTTACAAAGCACAAAACAATGAAAAACGTGGTTAAAGTTATCAGTCTAAATGTTTCATTGACAAGCAAAATGTTAAGTCCGTCTTTAAAGAGATATGTTCACTATTCGTTTATATAATCAAAAATTCAGTCTTAGAACCTGGAATTAGTTAGCTTCTCTTATCCGTAATAATGTACCCAACTTCCCCTACAATCCCGTGTATCTAAAATTATCAGCGTTTCACAGTCCAAAATACGACTCGTTGCTCAGTAAGACTATGCCTGATAAATAAAACACATATTCAGAAAATGAAAGATAACTGTTAAGTTATAGGTATAGTTGAAAGAATTGTCTGATTTGTTGGCAGTTCCAGTAAATCTGAAGGCTATTTACATAAATTCACAGCCCAAATCGATCCTCGAAAATGCTGAACATTCCTCTTTAATAAAGGTTTCGAATCGATGTCCTTCAGAGTTGTGTGTCCAGCAATGAAAGTCAAAGTGAGGTGGATTTCTAATTCCCCTGAACTTTGCTCACTGAAAAATAATTTTGATCTCCCGTTGAACTCTTGAAAGAGTGATAAGTTGTAAGTTCAGTCTAAAGGAACACAACTATTCTGACAATTTTTAATTACTTTATACCACCTCGGTAATGGAATATTTCTAATACTTCTGTAGTTGTATTCAACTCTTATTAAGATCAACCGTGTTATTTTGAAGGTGTAAGATTCTACAGGTTTTTAATTGAGTTAGCAGTTGCACGCAGTCCAAATTACAATTTGACAGAGATAATTACTTTGAATGTTGTGAATATTCTTCTGCAATTTAGTTTCCAGAAATAGGCTCTACTTTACAACATATCAATATTGGTTGCACTGTTAAAACATTTGCAGTTCATCCTCAGAAACTATAATTAGATGTACCAGTTACTCGTTAGGTCAAAGTATATTACAATCGGCAATCCTCGGCAGTTTCCGTAAACCATAATCTGTCTCGGTAATGAATGGTGTTTTTCGTTGTGTTTTCATGCGCGAGACTCTTTACTTTGACGCTTTACCACTTGCTTGTAACGTCGCGACATAGATATAGTTCATAGCTATAGATTTTGTGGAGGAATTTTCTGACACCTGCTCGTGCATTTAATGCTACGTAGTGACTATCTGTTCACCATTTACGCATTTTATCATCATTTTAAATACATATCTGTTTGTTTTCGTGTTATTTGTTTACAAATACTTGTAGCCTCGAATGACCCGTCTCTGATGTTTGAACTACCAGAATCACGAGATTACGTGATAACATTGATGTAGTCCGGTCAAATGGCCGCCGTTCATTACCGTGATATGTTGCAGAGCGCCAGCGTAACTTTCACGGAGACCGTTTGAGTATATTACAGTATATGATAAACTTCTATTGCTCACCTTTACAAATGGGTTAACAACTTCAAGGAACTCATCCCAAACTTAAATTAAATTTGAAATGCACAACTTCTGATGGAAAACTTGAATCATTACACTTGTTTCCTCTATAGAATTAATCCTACCTTTATCGCTGCCGAGAACGCGCATCGGGGGTCTGGAAAACTATTAAAGTATGGGGAGCTCCTCTAGAAACTTTAGATAATTTGACTCCCTGAAACAAGGTCTCTTGAAGAATATAAGTTTTTTTTTGTATAGGCACTGCAGAACCAGCACAAGAAAATTTTGAGAATTTCTGACATTTCCAAGCGATTTAAGGTTGCAGATTATTTGTATAGGTTCTGAGGGATATCGACTAGAAAATTTGTAGAATAAAACATTTGGAAGCGAGAATGCCAGATATTCCCACTTAATTAAATTCAATAATTACTTGAATAAAGTCTGAGGTATGAAAATATATACGAATTATACGTTTATTGCTGGCAAGAAAGTCCATCGCAAACCTGAAACCTCGATTTTCAAATCGTACATTTAAAGAATTTGATTCCCTGACATTTCCCAGGTATCATAAAACTTGGATATTGTCACCAAATCTACTCTTCATTATTGCTCAAAAATTAGTTATTGACCAACTAATAAAGAAAATGGTAGTAGAGTAAAAGTGTTCCATCTGGGACAGATCTCTCCCATGTTAAAGAGCCTGGTGCTGGTGCTATAGCAATATGCACCAGCACGCGAGCGGTGGGGCGGACTGCGGCGGATCGATATTATTCGCGCGCGCATAATTTGAATTTGGCGGGTTGACATTCTTTGTTTTAAATTTTGAATGAAATATATTAATTGAATATTGTATAAGAATAAATATCTAATCTGTTTAATGATTGATTGATGTTTTTTAATTTTAAGCGAAGATTTGAGCATAATCTTTGTTTTCCATAAGATTCTATAGTCATGAATTTAATAAATGATATAGAAAAACAATATTGGGTCGATAATTATTCACCTTCAGTGATATATATTATAGTCTAACGATTGGTTAATATTTTAAACTTTGGTTTATTATAATTAATCAATATTTGTACATTGAACAAGGAGTTTTTAATGGTTTTTTTTTTTTGTTTTTTAACGGAGGTTAAAATTTTGATTGGTCAATTCTTAAATGTTATAGTTTGCGGGTATGAAATTATCGTCTGCTTCAATACAATAGATCGAATATCGATTGAAACGACACAAGCTATGAATACATGTTCTATAATACATGAATAATAGTACATAATGAGCGCGTGCCACTAACGAAATTAATCAATAAAACTTCACATACACACGTTTACAATTTTGATTTCCTTTCCACTGATTGGATGATGTTAATTAAGAAATATCCAATAAAACACACGTTTACAATTTTGATTTCCTTTCCACTGATTGGATGATGTTAATTAAGAAATATCCAATAAAAGTTTATTGTAATATTTATCATAGCGTTACTTTCATAACCGCGTTATTTTGAAAGCTATTTGTTGACTGTGATAGATTATAACGGAAAAAAAAAAACGGAAGCTTTACAAAAGGTAAGAAAATAAACTTTTCTATTTTTCTTGTTATATATAAACTCTTTGCTGAAATTCTTCCCAATTACTAAATCAAATATGATACGATATACATCTATTGAAATTGAAGGTTTTGTTTATTACTATATTTTAGAATAAGATGAAAATGAAGTCGTATGTCTGTGAAGAATGTGGAAAAGAATTTGGTTATAGACGGAGTATGATTAGACACAAAAAAACTCACTCCACATTTAAACCCACGTGTAAAATTTGTGGAGCTCAGTTTAGTCGACTATATAATTTAAAGGATCATATAAATAAAAAACATACACCATCAACGGTCGAAAGTCAGTCAAATAGTCAACCATGTAATTTAAATCAACCATCAACCAGTGAAAGCCAGATAGAGGACTGTATAAATGAACGTGAAGCTATTAACGGGCATTTAGTGGAATATGTGTTCACAGCCTCTAACGACTCAAAATATGATCCATTGTTATTTTTATCTTCACAATATGATTCTGTCATAAAAAAATTAAAGAAAGCATTGAAAGAAAAACATTCAATCAAGTGGTACCTTTCATTATGTGTTCAATTTACAAAACAAAAAGAAGAACAAAAAGAAACTGTAAAACCACATTTTCATGGGAAATGTCATATCGCATTGAAAGAAGATGATTTAAATGAAAGTTTACAGGAGAGCAACAAAAAGATGATAACCTCTTTTATGGAATTTCAACGTCAAGGTAGTAATTGGACATTAGACAGTGTGATAGACCTTTCGTTAAACGTCGTTAAATACAATCCCGTAGATGCATCGAGTTATATTCCACTTCCTTCAAAATTAAGTTCTAAAAAAGCAATAGTTAATATTCAAAATAGAGACCACCAGTGTTTTAAATGGAGTGTGCTAGCATCTATTCACCCATCTCGAATTCACCCAGAACGGGTTGGTAATTATGTTAAATATGAGGATGAGTTGAATTTTCAAAACATTGATGTCCCCGTGAAAATAAAGGATGTACCCAAATTTGAAAAGCAAAATAACATAAGTGTTAATGTGTTTGGTTATGAAGAAAAGAAACTATTTCCAATACATTTAACGAAGCATCGTTTTGATAGACACGTCAATCTTTTAATCATATCCAAAGGTGAAAATTCACACTATTGTTTTATAAGAAATCTAAACCATTTATTAAGGAGGATGGTGAAAGAAAGAGGTCAAAGATTTTTTTGTAATTATTGTTTACACGGATATACGTCACAAAAGAGATTGAATAAACATATTCCTCAATGTCAAATTCATGGAGCGCAGAGGATAGAAATGCCTACAGAAGACAAAAAATGGATATCCTATTCAGACATGTCGAAACAACAGAAAGTTCCATTTGTGATTTACGCAGATTTTGAGTGTATCATTTCAAAGAACTCAATGTCAAGTTCCACTAATACAACCAAAGAATCTCAACACATTCCTTCTGGCTTTACATATAAATTAGTTGGTTTGAATGATACATTAACGGAAGACCATGTGACTTTTCGAGGAGAGAATGTCGTTGAAACATTTCTCGAACATATGATTGACATTGAAGAACGTTTATTAAGTATTTTCAAAAACCCCACACCTTTGAAAATGACTCCAGAAGATGAAATACAATTTGCTACAACTAAAGTATGCTATATATGTGATAAACTTTTAGATTTAGATAAAGTAAGAGATCACTGTCACGTTACTGGTAGGTTTAGGGGTGCTATTCATAATTCATGTAACCTTAGTTTAAAGCTAAAGAAAAAAATTCCAGTGTTTTTCCACAATTTAAAACATTACGATTCACATTTGATTATGCAGGCTATTGGTAAAGTCAAAAACAAAAGGATGAATGTAATTCCACAAAATACTGAAAATTATATTTCATTTTCATTAGGATGTTTACAATTTCTAGATACATTTCAATTTCTTTCCGCCTCTCTCGAGAAATTAGTTGAAAATCTAACACAAGAAGACGACAAATTCCACCATCTCAATAATTACATTCAACAATTTCACGAGGGAGACGAGAAGAAATTGAATTTGTTAAGGAGAAAGGGAGTTTATCCATATGAGTTTATGGATAATATAGAGAAATTTAATGAAACCCGTCTACCCCCAATTTCAGATTTTTATAGCTCTTTAAATGATTCTAATATATCTGACAAGGATTATGAACATGCTCAGAATGTTTGGGATACTTTTAGCTTAAAAACTTTAGGACAGTATCATGATTTGTACATGGAAACAGATGTCATATTACTGGCTGATGTTTTCGAGAATTTTAGAACCTTATGTCTCAACATTTATAGATTAGACCCCGCCCATTTTTTCACTGCTCCCGGTTTAGCGTGGCAAGCAGCTTTGAAAATGACGAATGTAAGGTTGGAATTGTTCACTGACCCCGACATGCATCTAATGATTGAAAATTCAATTAAAGGTGGTATTGCGATGATAACGCATAGACATCAATCCGCTAATAATCCTCACGTCAAAGGATATACTCCATCAGAACCTAATAATTATATTATATATCTTGATGTAAATAATTTATATGGTTATGCAATGAGTCAGTATTTACCAACTCATGGATTTCGCTGGTTAACTGAGAGTGAAATAAATATGTTAGATATTAATCAGGTTGATGATAACGATTCTATAGGTTACATCCTTTCAGTAGATTTAAAATATCCATCAAAGCTTCATGATTTACATAATGATTATCCCCTCGCTCCAGAAGCCATGAGAATTACATCTGATATGTTATCAGAATATCAGCGTAATCTTCAAAAAGATCTGAAACTGGACGTTTCGAGTACCCAAAAACTCGTACCAAATTTATTCGACAAAAAAAATTACGTTCTTCACTCAAAAAATTTAAAGTTGTATTTATCATTGGGTATGGAATTAGAGAAAATTAATTCTGTTTTAACATTTAATCAAAGTCCTTGGTTAAAAACATATATAGATTTTAACACATCAAAGAGAAAATTGGCTAAAAATACTTTCGAAAAAGATTTTTTTAAATTGATGAATAATGCGGTTTTTGGTAAAACAATGGAAAATTTAAGAAACAGAGTCAACATTCAACTTGTCAATAATGAAAAAAAGTTAAAACGTCTTTCGACTAAGCCCAATTTTAAATCTTTTCGAATATTTAATGAAGATCTTGCATCTGTTGAACTTTTGAAAGAAAACTTGATTTTAAATCGTCCAATTTATGTCGGTTTTAGTATTTTAGATCTTTCAAAATGTTTGATGTATGACTTTCATTATAATTATATAAAGTCCAAATATGGGAATCAATCTAAATTACTGTTTACGGATACGGATTCGCTATGTTATTCCATTTCAACTGATGATCTCTATAAAGACATGGCAAAAGATAAATGTTTATTTGATTTTAGTGACTATGAATTGAGTCACTTTTTGCATGATACTTCAAATAAAAAAGTGATTGGTAAGATGAAAGACGAAACCATGGGTAAACCAATTACGGAATTTATTGGACTTAGGGCTAAAATGTATTCGTTTCAATATGATGGTCATGAAAAACAAACTGCTAAAGGAGTTGTTAAGTCTACTATCATTAATAAACTTCGCCATTCGTCATATAGAAACTGTTTGTTTCAACGAAAAAACCAAATGGAAGCTATGAGAACTTTTAGAACATACAATCATGAAATTTTTACCACTTGTACTAATAAAATTGCACTCAGTCCATATGATGATAAACGTTATATCTTGAATGATGGTATTGAGTCTTTATCATTCGGACATTGGAGAATTTCCAATGTGTAATAGGTTTACATCATCCTTACAATGTTAAATGCATATATTATTCTAATATCATGTATATATTATTCTAATATCAAAACTTAAAGTACAATTCATAAAATTTGTAAATAATATAAAATATTTTATGTAATTATATCATTATTTATTTTATGTATGTACTATACTGTAAAATGTATATGTAAATGTATATTAATAACTTCATGTAGTATGTAATATATATATATGTATTAAATAGAATCATGTTTAAAAGGTTTTATATATAAACCTCCAACTAACTATTTTATTGTCATTCAGCATAAGGATATCCAAAGAGTAGACATATATAGGACATGGATGGCTTCAAGTTTATACACCCCTTTACATCTATCGTCACTGGTCCAACCTCGTGTGGGAAAACTCAGTTTGTAGCTAGGGTCTTGCAAAATGCTTCAACGAAAATGTCCCCACCCCCAGAGAAAATCATCTGGCTTTACAAAAGATGGCAACCTTTATACGATGAAATACGTAATTCGGTAGTTCCAGAAGTGGAGTTCATTCGAGGAATTCCACCAACTATAGACCAAGATACATTCATTGATCCTTCAGTTAAAAACTTGTTAATTTTAGATGATCTCATGTCCACTTGTGCTAAAGATTCTAGAATTAATGAACTTTTTACAGAAGGATCTCACCATAGAAATTTATCGGTGATGAGTATAAGTCAAAACCTTTTCCACAACCGCGATCCAACACAACGACGCAATACTCATTATCTGGTGTTGTTTAATAATCCAGTTGATAAACAACCAGTAATGACATTATCACGTCAAATGTATCCGGAAAATCCACAACATTTAATGAAAACTTTTAAAGAGGCTACATTAAAGAGCTACGGTTATTTGGTCGTGGATTTGAAGCCGTTTACAGAAGAGACTCAAAGATTAGTTACAAACATCTTGCCCATTATCGATGATGTAATGAAAGGTAAAACCAAACTAGAAGAAAAATCTTCTGATAAATCTGATAGACATACTGAAGACGAGCATACTGATGAAAATGAATACTTGAGGAGTTTGTATGATATGGCTATAGAAAACAATAAAGAGAAACGAAGATCTAAGATGAAGAAATATAAAACTTTAAGCAAAGGCGAACGGAGGAAGAAAGTTAAGGAACAGATGAAGAAGAATTATCTGATTGAATTTTTGAATCTCTATGGGGAGAATATTTTAAATACTTTAAAGTTACAAGATGATAACATACATATGAAGATAATGCAAAACATTAACAATATGCTATCCCGTGGGTTTTCTAAAAGGGATTCTGTGCGAGCATCACTCACTCTATATAAAGATCAATTTGAAAGACAATTTCAGTATGATTAAGTAAAAGTGACATACAACCAAGTCATGAAGTGGCAAGAGTATCTCGAAAGTATTTACTATAATCTTGAAAATGCTGGAAGTTTTTCAGGACCTGATAAACTGTATCGCTATGTACAACAAGAAGAAAAGTTTGTTATCAGTAAAAATAATATAGAAAAATGGCTTCAGCAACAAGAATCGTACAGTCTTCAGAGAGAAATGCGACGACGTTTTAAAAGAAATAGAATTATGGTGACGGGAATCGACGATCAATGGTCAATGGATCTCATGGACATGGGCAAATATGCTGAATATAATGAAGGGTGTTCTTATATTCTAGTCGTCATCGATACTTTTTCGAAATACGTTTGGTTAAGACCTTTAAAAGATAAGAGAGGTCTATCAGTCAAAAATGCATTATATGACATTATGACTGGTGGTAGAAAACCTAACCGAATTCGTTCGGACAAGGGTCAAGAATTTCGTGCTAGAGTTGTACAATCGTTATTAAAGGAAAATGGAATTCAACAGCTGTTTGCTCAAAATGAAACCAAGGCTTCCATAAGTGAACGAGTCATTAAAACAATTAAATCACGTATCCATCGTTATATGACTCACAAACAGTCTTATGAATATCTTAGTCAACTTCAATTATTTGCCAAGAGTTATAACGAAACATTTCACAGAACGATACAGATGGCTCCCACTGAAGTAAATAGAAACAATGAAACGTCTGTGTGGTGGACAATATATTGGCCTAAAAAGGGGAGGAAAACGACGAAGAAAACTTTCAAATTCAAAGTTGGTGATCGCGTTAGATTAACACATATAAGGAATCCATTCACGCGTGAATATGATCAAAAATGGACTGGGGAAATATTCTGGATTTTACAAAAGATTCGTCGTGGTGGACTAGCTGTTTATCGAGTTAAGGATTACGACGGAGATCTTATCGAAGGGACATTTTATCAATCCGAGTTACAAAAGGTGGACAGTCCAGAAAATGAGATGTGGAAGATAGAGTCTATTTTACGAGCGAAAGGACGGGGTGCTCATAAACAATATTATGTAAAATGGTTGCACTGGCCCAAGAAATTTAATGCTTGGATCAAAGCATCTGATGTACAACAATTGTAATTTGTAGACAATGAATAAAAATTATTTTATAATCTTTTGTTTTTATCTCCCTGTCCCTAACCCCCTTATAAGATTAAAGAAATGAAATGGTTTTATATACATTTTATTTTCAAACAAGCAATACATACAATAATATAAAAATTCAATACTCAATTAAGAAGTTATAACTGATCTATTATAATCAATTTCAAAATAACCTAGAGTTTCATAATATAGAACTATAGTGACTGATTCAGGCAAGGCTTTTTTAAAGTTTACTTCTAAGCGAATATTCCCCTGTTTTATGAGAGAAATATAATTAATCAATGTAAAATTTGGCTCTAGAATGAATGGGAACAAAGCGTAACCACCTTTGAAATCATGGCGAGAAATTTTCATCTCACTCGAAAAATTGAACAGTTCATTATATACATCTATATAATTATATCCAGTATCTTTATCAAAATTAACGTGATATGAATTTATTCGATCTCCATCACATGTGAGAGTGATATCACTGATATTAAAATGTTGAAAATTAAAAGGATTCTTCTTATAATTTCCAGTAAAGGCAGATGTTGATACAAATCCTACTAAAATTCTGAAAGGTCTACTATTTTGAAAGATATTATCCCACGTCAATGACAACTGATTTGCGGGTACATTCAATACTTTAATTCCAGATTGGGTAAAGGGATATTTAGCATTAGATGAAAGTAATGAATTGTCTATAGCCATCATCATTGCGGGATTGAGAATAACTTTCCTAGCCTTAAAAATAACATCGGATAATACAATCTTGTAATTTTTCTTTTTTCCCTTTTCCTCTTTAGTCATCAATAGAAATTCTGGGCTGTTTCTATGTAGAACTATCCTGGTATCAACACCATTTAAGATATATCTTTTATTTTTAATCAAATCAAAATGCAAATCTCCTATTAAGTCACATAGTTTACTCTCTTCTGCAAACTTATACCTTGAATATAAACCACGGTTTGCTCCCATAACCTCGGCACTGTCTATCGCTAAACCCGCACTGTCTTTGATGAAAAGTTCACCCTCTAAATGAGGAGAATCCGTATTCTTCATTAACGTTTGAATCATAGCTTTATAGGCATAATGGTTATTGGTAGTGGATATGGTCTTTCCTTGTAAGACGACATCTATTTGTTGCCATAATGACTGGAGTAATGAATTGATTGGAGCACAGTTTACGTCTTTAGTCAAAGCCGTCCCGTTTTCGTTAACAATTTTACATTTAACATATAATTTCGAATTGTGTAAGTCGAGATATTCATGTCCATTTTTTCCAGATATGTTAAATTCAATCGGAGACTGGTCAGATATAGGATTAATGGGTCGGTAATCTTGGAAATATGATTTTTCGACAGCAGCTTGTACACCGTTGATGGAGAAAAGAGATAATTCTCGAGGTACAGATTCCGATGTGACTGTGGATAAAGCTGACATTGTTAAAACAATCGATCTTTAACGTTACTAATGATAATTTTTCTCTTTGTATCGTCCTTCTTCTTGGCTGGAATGCTGGTCAATGATGAATTTTCTTCGTGCGCATTCGTTTTAAAGTTTAATTTTCTCGCGCATGGTATTTTGACAGCTTTATTTCGAATTCGTGGTTGTGTCTTCTTTTTATTTTGCGTTTTGGTCGGTGTTTCATCCATATCTGATTTAAAGTACTCCATATACGATTGGGTATTTGGTATATAAATTTCCTGTTTATTCATTTCCTGATTTGATGTGAATGGTTATCTTCAACGGTTCTTTTAAGAATGAGGCTAGTTCACCTTTACCGTCTAATATATAAAACGATAATTGATCGATTGATTGTATGACTTTGCTGCTTATGTAAAACGGAGTTTGAATTATTTTAACTTCTTCGCTAGTATCGATACACCTCAACACGGGATTTAAATTACCATCGACTATTGAATATTGACACTGATCGCAACAAATATATATTTCTTTAGGTTTTTGTGTCTTCAATCCTCGTATTTTACACAAACCTATTAAACAATTTCCACCCACGGGGATGTTTTGTGGTAATTGCACCTTAAACTTGTATGGTTTATTATCAGGGTAAATGTTTTTATTCTGTTCACTGGACATCCACACATATTCGTTTAAAATCATTATTAACACTATATTAGTCTCTTAAATACACTTCGAGACAGTGTTGCGGTAGACCACTTATTGTTCTCCTTCGACTCTCAATGTAACTCGATATTAAAATCAACAAAGTAAGCCACATTTTCTTTAAATAGAAATGTGAGACTCGACATCTGTCTGGTTAACTTTATTGAATTTTAGTTTTGGATTGGGAAGCATATAGGCCACTGATGATGTTATAATACCGCACCAGAATGTTGATAAGGGTCCTGATGGAGATTCAGACAACTGATAGAGGGAATAGCATAACAAAATGTATATGCAAAGAACTTGCGTAAAATATACAATAGCAGATTTCGAAAATTTACTTCCACAAAATTCCCAGTTTCTTAAAGATGAAGCGCTAGTCATGTTTATCCTTCTGCAGTTCGTGATAAATGAATACACTTCAATTAAAAAATTATATTTATAGTTCGAAACCGGAATAAATCAATCCAAACAAAAATTGAATAACTGTACAATCATCTTATACATCAACAGATGTTTAATAGATTGTGTGTGTTTTCTATCACTGAAGGTGAATAATTATCGACCCAATATTGTTTTTCTATATCATTTATTAAATTCATGACCATAGAATCTTATGGAAACAAAGATTATGCTCAAATCTTCGCTTAAAATTAAAAAACATCAATCAATCATTAAACAGATTAGATATTTATTCTTATACAATATTCAATTAATATATTTCATTCAAAATTTAAAACAAAGAATGTCAACCCGCCAAATTCAAATTACGCGCGCGCGAATAATATCGATCCGCCGCAGTCCGCCCCACCGCTCGCGTGCTGGTGCATATTGCTATAGCACCAGCACCAGGCTCTTTAACATGGGAGAGATCTGTCCCAGATGGAACACTTTTACTCTACTAATGGTGACGATTTTAAAATTCAAAATGGCGGTTGAAAACGTCATTAAAAAAAATGGTACCTAACTTTTTTTTTAATCAGCACCCAAATTGACAAAGTTAATCAATAAAATTCATTTTGGCACTCTGATCCAGCTGGACCCAAATAACTGACATAATTGTCTGTACTATATTAGTAACTTGAAGTATAGATATAAGTATATCTGACAATATGTCAATATCTGTTAACAAATAGTTCTATTGCATGTTAAAAACGACCTTCGTACAGATTTAATCTATTTTATTAAATTAATTTCTATAATTAGATTAGATCAATAAAGTATACAATTTTGTTTGTAACTTAGAAGAAATGACTTATTAAAGAATACATGCTATTTTAATCAACATTGTTAAATCCCAGAAACTGAAATTCCTTAGCTAAGCTTTTCAGTTATATTGTTCGCAGCTCTCGCTCGAAATTAAAGCCTTGAAATCTATGTGTATCTATAATTGTCAGTGTTTGAAAGCAAAAATAATACTCGTATTGTAGTCAGATTGTTTTTGGAAGCACATATACACAATTGAAAGACAAATGTTAAGTCAGGGGTATATTTGAAAGGAATGGACAATATCCCTGCAGTTCTAGAACTTCTGAGGGCTATTGACATAATTTAAGATCCAAATCTACCCTAGGAAATTCTGAATGTTTCCCTTTTAAGCGTAGTTTATGATATGAAGAAATTGGTTTTCAACCTAGAATTAAAATAACTCTTGAACATAATGAACATGAAGATGGCAATGATGTCAAACGTGTTCCTCGTAAAAAGTAAATTAAGTTTAAATAAATGTGGCATCTGAAACATTTACCTGACTAGTTAAAAGAGTAATACATGTATTGAGTGAAGCTATAATAAATTTTAATAAAACTGAATGAATACATCTTGTACATCATGCCAGAAATAAATCACAAACTCGCCGTGAAATATTACACTTCTAAATATTTCTATTACATGTAAACTGTAAACCTCTTTAATATTATAAAATAACTCTTAAAATAGCAGGTAGTCCACGTTTACTGAGTATGAAGTTAAAATAAAAAGTTTAAAAAATGTTACACTAAAAATCAAGATGAACCGTTAGACGTATATCATATTATTTCTGATAAAAAAGAAGAATTGGATGAATTGATTGACAAAGTTTAAAAACTTAATTTTTTTTGTTCATTCTAAGAGGTTGTATCGCTTTAAAATATTTTCTATGCTATTCTTTCTAAAACACAATCCTAAAAAATGTTTGTAGGCCTGTATCTTCAATACCGCTCGTGTTTTCAGCAATTCTTGTTAATAAGTATTAACCAACAATAAAAAGTACCCAAAAGAGTCAATTGTCATGCCATTACAGTGTCGTCAACTGAAGTGGAAAAGAGGATTGGCTGTTTAAAGACGCAGTAAGGACTCTGATAGCCCTCGCCCAGGTCGACCACGTCTTTCAGAGAAAAGTCAGATTATCTGTCACCCCGTAACCAATTGTTGACGGCTCCATCCACCAGAATGAACTGTTTACGGGTCGACTTTGGTGTGTAAAACTGTTCGAAACCAACTCATAACTGCTCACCTTCAAATACAACTGACTAATGACTCGGGTCTAGTGACTCAATTACACAGACGTCAACTATTGCTTAGTTTCACAACTAGAAAATAGTACTGGACATATTATGATTGTGATTGATTCACTTTTCACAATATCCATTATGATACATGGTTATAATATTTGGATTATGAAGTTTTTTTAAACAAAAACTAAGGGATCAAAATATACGTACTTCTTTCTAAAAACGAAATATGTGCAATTTACTAAGAAGAGTACACCGCCATAATCTGATGTTACTGTCAAGTGGTTCATTACCCCTACGATTGTTCTGACATTAACATGTAATTTCCATTGATTTTCCTATAACATTCCGGTACAATTGCAGACTTTTCACCTTGGGATAATGGCATCAATTGCTGGTGGGAGGTTCCTTCCAAGATAGATAATTATTTTCCGATGGTTTGGCAGATCAATCTTATGACCTGACAGCGCCATCCGCATATCGGACGAAAGTCTCCTTTGGTTAATAATAAGTTGAAAGAAAATATAGTTATTAAAATTAATGTTTGTCTGGACCGAAGCACTTGAATTAGTCATATAGAAAACCTCCCACATACTGAGCTATCCCCGGGACATCCATTATTTATCTCCTGGCTATGACGCCACTGATAATTTTTCTCTAACAGAATTATAAAGTAAAATATAAATAGTTTGATATCATTACTAATAGTCTAGAAAACGAGCAGTAAAAATGACGACTTATTATATGCGAGTCCCAAGTTTATGTTATATATTTTTTTTCCAATAACTTTTTCTGGGGTATCTTGAGAGGTTTCCTTTTGGGAGTCAATTTCATTATGAAATATTTACTCATTTATTGATATACTTCCTCAAATGAAAAGTTCATTAGCTGCTGCCAATGTATTGCCAATGTGTTTCGAGATTTGTTTTACGGTTGGGATCGTTCGTGCTTGGGTTTTATTATGATATATGTCCCCTTTATCCCGTCGCTGCCACTGAATGACCAAAATCTTCTTACGAGCATTGTCGAAATCTTGAATCGACCTTGAATGTGTTAAAGCAACTGTAATTGAAATTAAATTTTATTTATATTAGTGACGGAGTATCTGTGATTTCAATACGGTAGTTTTAAGCCAATAAATATCTTTTTTTCTTTAGCCAAACTTTTATTTAACTATATTTTGCTGTGTAAGGTCTGTTGTTGTTTGTGGTCAAACGCATCTGACCTCCTGATGATGAGGAGGCACAACAACCATAGGCGTACGAGCCAGGGGGGCTGGGGGGCTGCAGCCCCCCCTGAGTCGGGCGAACATGAGTTTTTTCGGGCAATTGTCAAATTTTTCGGGCAGCGTTCGAAAAAATGTAAAATAACGTTTTTGTCAAGAAAAAAAGAAATTTTTCAAAAAATTAGAAAATCTTTCCGACCGCCAGAATAAAGTGCCCGAAATCCGTGTTTTTTTGCTGAGCCTGAGGTAGGGTTAGTCTGAGCTTCACAGCCCGTCTCGGGGAAATTTCTTCTTGGCTTCTGTTTGTGCCCGAAAAATTGTAAAATAATGTTTTTGTCGAGAAAAATCAAAATTTTTCAAAAAATTAGAAAATCCCTCCGACCGCCAGAACAAAGTGCCCGAAATCCGGGTTATTTTGCTGGTCCTGAGGTAGGGTTAGTCTGAGCTTCCCAGTCCGTCTCGGGGAAATTTCTTCTTGGCTTCTGCGTTAGCGCCCGAAAAATTGTAAAATAATGTTTTTGTCAAGAAAAGTTTTCAAAAATTAGAAAATCCCTCCGACCACCAGAACAAATTGCCCAAAATCCGATGGTCTGAGCTTCCCAGCCCGTCTCGGGAAATTTTGTTTGGAGCCCGAATTTGGTAACTACAATCGACAGACCAGATCTTCTATATATTTAAAAATCAGATTTGTTAAGATCTTGAATTTGTTGTGCAGTATGACTCCAGCTATTATCAAAGGCCTTTCTGTGTTATAAACACATACCTAATTTTAATACGTAGGATATAGCCAATGATTGCATTTAACTAATTCCATGCCTTACGCATTCAGTTCAGTATAATTTCATTTCAAGATTTCCATGCAATGAGACTGCAAATTGTGATCATTCAAATCTTTGCATTTCAATCTTCGTGACTTTATTAAATTAATTCTTGTGCGATCCGTGATTAAGCAGACCCGAATCTTTAACAGGTTGATAATTGAAAATGTCGTCCAAACCAAAGAACCCGGCACCAAGTGGCCAATTTCTATGAACTAGATTCAGAGGTTCTGAAAGCTTTACATGAAATATATTGCAGAATAAGCTTCACTTCTCCAATGCAATTGATCTTCTTTCCATTATGTATAATCATGATCTGATAGATTTTCTTCCTGAATTTTCAAACGTGGTAAAATTGCTGTGTACCATTCCTGCGACATCGTGCTCTGCAGAACGCTCATTGAGTGCGTTGAGAAGACTGAAAACTTATCTGAGAAGCTGCACCATGGACCAGGAAAGTTTGAGCCACCTCGCATTGATCAACATCGAACGATTTTATGCCAATGCTGTGATTGAAAATGATATGGACAGAATCATCGATGTCTTTGCTAGTCGCAAAAATCGCAAATCACATTTCTTTTGAACAGGACACCTCAATTTTCTATGACTATTATGACTATTTTCGCTATCAGCAGTGTACGTGTTTTGCTTTGCTAGTTGATGTAAACTGTGTTGCCATGGCCAAAGATTAATCCACATTTTTCGTGCTGTTCGCTTGGTACCTTTTGCGCAGATGTGGGATTCATCGGCAGACGATAGTCGCATCAGTTTTGCACGTTTGTATTAAAATTGAAATTCTTGATGTATGTATATGGTGAAAATAATATGTTTCCATTGTGGTTCAAATCGATTATCTCAGTGTTACTGAAAGTTGATGGTGCTCTTAGGTGGTATCAATAAATTGGTCATTTTCGGGCACCATGCATATTTTTCGGGCAAAAATGCGTCAGCCCCCCCTAGAAAAATCAGCCCGTACGCCTATGACAACAACTGTTGTGCTATATTCCCTATATTGGCCTAGTTTGGAATAGAACAGGGGGCCATGGTTCTGGGAGCTTCGTGAATTTGGACCACAGCTTGAAAAAGGTTGGGAACCACTGTTTAAGACAAGCTAGAACCCATCAACACATCATTGTATACATCATTTTGTATAAATAGCAAGTTTACCATGTTAACGTGTTCTTATGATATGTAAGAATGATGGATATTGTTTGGTTTGATTTCCTCATTAATCTTAATCTATTACAATCTGAAAGCAGCCTATAGGCCTAATAGTATTGACGTACCAAAAGTAACATTGTTTGTAACATTACCTCAACATTTTTACCATATCAAGACTTGAAAAACAAGCAATCAATGTTTTCCTTGCTCCTGACGTCACTTTTCGAATACCGATCAGTATTATAGGACAGTGACCGAGGACGGTCGAGAAATAGAGGCATTTTGGCTTTTCAATCATTATTCGAAATAAATACGTTTCTTTCAAAAAATAAAAATATTACCATTTATTATACTATCTATTATGTAATAAAAATAAAATGTAATTTAATTTTGTAATTTCTAAAAACATTTTATATACAAGCTATGTTCACCAGTGAAAGTGAGTTTATATTTCAGTAACCACAGGAACGTCGATTCCATTCCATTGTTGGTTGCCAAAATTTGACTAGACGTTGTTGGAGCGGTGGTGAACTTTGCAGAAGCGGTAAATTGCCCGCTCCTCGCCGCTCGCAAAATTTTGTGCAGCTCAAAATTTTCGGAACGGTAGGATACAGCGTATACTGCATTGCCTTAACGGGGCCAACTTCTGTTAAACGATGGTGAACGGTAATGAGCGGTGATGAATTTTTGTCACCGCTCCATGAACGCTCCAGCAAAGTTCGGGTGGTGTGACGGGGCCTTTAGTGTTATTAGCGATGCTAAAGTATGTTGTAGAAAGTGGAGCATTACCATTACAATTTGTAGCAGATATGATTATTCTAAGGTACGCATAATTTTATGCCATAACTCTTCGCTTGATTACTGTAGTTTGGGTTACCAACACGCAACATCAAAAGGAGTTATGAAAGTCTCTTTAGTTAGATGCCATGACAAGAGAAATGATTTCCCTGACTAAAATTACTCTCCAATCTCTTAAACATGTCAACATTACGATGAATAATATCATTCATATTTTTACTGTTTGACCAATTACTCTCCAGGATTGATTTCCACTAAAGTCACTATAGATCAGAAAATGAAGAAATTCCTTGGTTTATACCAGACATATTTATATTGTGGTCTTAAATGGTGAATTTTGGATGCTAACATGGATAGCAAACATACTAGTGTTGTGAATAATGAATGCTGACAATAACTGCAGTATATTTGCTGAAGCCTAAAACACAGAAATAGCAAGTGGATAGCATACTAGTGTACTAGTGTGTTAAATGGTAAATATAGGATGGTAAAGATTAAAGAACTATATTTGCTAAGCTATGAAATATGTAGTGGATAGCACAAATAAAAGATCTAACAACATTCGCACCACTAGTATTTATGAAAGCAAAATACCAATGAACAGACACAGATGTTCAATTTTAGTCGTCAGGAATGCCTTCAAATTTGTACCCCTTTTTGAGTACTATCTCATTGATTATATCTCTGGAATGAGGTGACTTTAAACACAATGATAACGATATGTGTTATTTATATGTTCCTTCAATTTTTATGACTATTTGATGTCCCAATAGATCGAAATGGCGTTTTAAGTATTTCATCACTTCGCAAAGAACATATTACACTTTGTCAATAAACATTTAACGCTTATAACCAAGAACTTTTCTTTCATAATGGTTGATAATAATAATATTTTTTTTCGATCTGAGAACGGTTTCGATGTTAATGTAACAGTTTTTAAAGTCCATTGGGAATACTGAATTCACAGAAATTAAACCTCAAAACAGTTTATCTTACCCTGCGGGACGATTGTATTATCGTTTATCTTTTGTTTTTTCTAAGCATAATCTACTTAATTATCACTGGCCCACGACCACATCATACAAATTACTACACTGCTCTAGGATGTTGTGAGACAAAACTTACTAAATAAATGATAAATTGAAGGAAGGAAACCACAAGCGACTATTCTATTTATGGGTTTTCGCTGATTTTATCAAAGTTTCAAAAAGCAGAAAAAAAACATTTAATCCATTGAAATTTCCAGAATTCCTAAAATACGTAAATGTTACGGTTTGAACAAACAAACTTAGCTTACAAATAAATATTTAAATTGTTTTTAATCTTAACCTTGCTTTGTAATATTTTAGAACTCCTTTGAGATTTCTTAAAATATCTGTAATCCTCGACGAGACATCGAGTGGGATTCGCTAAAATGATAAGATATTCTCCGTCAGTTAGAAGTATTATCAAGAGCTCTTTTCAAGCTTGTTGAAGTTGACGAATCATACTTCTGGGCTAATTTGATAGAGTACAGAAAATTATATTGGACTTGGAACACTATTTTTTCATCCTTCAAATTGGCGAACAAAAATATTACAATAACTGCCTTGTACTTTAATAAAAGATAAATAGTATACATGATATGAATGATATTCTCTCTTCATACATTGACCAACTAGCCGCCTGCTGTGTATGACATAAAAAAGGGCGATTCCGTTCAATTCATCGCCAAAAATAAAAAAACTACACCTGTAACTGTAGAACCAACTGTTAGTATTTGCTCATGGTACGAATAGACGATGGACACCATATTACAGTACTCAACAAGGGGTTCTGAAAGTGACTGGTGCTAAAAAATCTGTTAACAAGAGGGAAGACAAGACATTTTTAGTAGCTTGACACCACGGCATCATATTGGGCCGAATTTATAAAAGTTAGCTTTTGCTTTTTCTTAGCTTTTTGTGCAAGAAATAGCTCAAACGCCATCTTGTTAGACTTTGCTTAACTATTAAGTAAAAGCTTCAATTTTGTATTTATAAAGTTAGTCTCTGCCTTAATATTACAAGCAATTACTAGGTGTTTTGTAAGCTCCTAAATAGTAGCTTAACCCTTTTAGGCCATGGGCCGAGCAGTGCTATCTATCACAGAAAATGCACTTGGCCTCAAGTTTTTGGTGACTAGTAAATCTATATATCAAATTAATCAGTAGACTCTCCTCTTTCAGAATATGCATTGTTTTACCAAAAATAGTGGTTCATTAATGAAAAAATGACTCTTGAAGACATCCACCCATTTTTCAATTATTGAAAAAATCAACAAATGGAACTGTCAATTTTGCATTGTTTTTAATCAAGATAATTGAAATTAATAATATTGAGATAAATATAAAAGCAGATTTAGTTTTGTAAAATAATAATAAATTATTCATCATCATCATTTATCATCCTTTATCATCATTCATCATCATTCTTTGTTATCATCATCATCATCGAAGATCATACAAACATGAATCATAGTTAAAATTTCATGAGTTAAGGATATTCATGGCAGGCAAATACTTATAGTGATTCAGAAAATTGATTTAGATATAATATATTTTTGAAAACTTGAATTTTCGGTTACCATGGTTACGGCAACCATATTGAATTTTCTTAATGCGCACTTCAAGAAGAGTTCCAGCTAACTTAGTTTTAATAAATATCAATGTATTTATGGAGCAAATGAAAGCTTAATTGCTAAACTACAAAATAAGGTAGATTTTGTAATTAAGTGACAAAATTGTACAGAAATATTCAAGCTGCAGACTGAAAAAATGTAATTTTCAAAAGATTTCTTAATTTCAATACATGTTTGCTGCATCAACAAGAACAAGTGGTTGCCTAGCAAGATATGCCCACTATTAACATATTTTTTGTATATGTCAAGCACTATAATTTAAAAAAACATTTGTCGAACATAATATAAACTTATCTTGTGGATGTAAACCTACAACAAGTGGTTGCCTATATCAAGGGGCGCTCGATAGCACCTCTTTCTTAGAAAGAACAAAAAAGTTCTCAAATTTGTTTAATAAGAGTATATATTCATCAACGGCCCCCAAAGTATACAATCTGTGTATTTTTCCATGTATATAAACATTGTTTTCTGGATTTTTCAGCTTAAGGTTATCTGTTGTATAGTTTTACCACCAGTTCAGCCCCGTCATATCGACCAAGTTTGATAATTTTATTTTTTAAATCGTACTAAAAGTCTTTAAATAAAAAAATAATCCGACTTAAACTATTAAATTCAAAGTGTTTTGACCAAGTCAAAGGCAATAACTCAAAATCCATCAAACTTGTTAAAGATCTCATGAATAAATATGATCACAATAATTTCCACTTAAATCCAATGAAAACTGCAGCCTCTATCTTGTTCAAAAGCCAATTTTTGACTAAGTCAAGGGCATTAACTCAAAAAGGATATCAGATGTCTTGAGTTTTTTGCAATTCCACTAAAACTAAGCGTTTTATAATGACACTAATCAAAATCTGCTTTAGATTAGTGAAGTCATAATAGTTTAGAAAACTTCTTTACTTAAGGATTGAAGTAGATTATTTGGCATTTATTGGTTGATGAATGCAGAATTTTCAAGTGTTAATTTGGTATTCATTAACCAATAAACACAAAAACATCTACATTCAATCCTAATATTTACATTCGGTAGTTAAGTTAAGCAATCTTTCATCATACTTTTAAAGATATAATTATTACTATTGTAGCAGGAGGGCTAGAGTTTCTTAATGCAATTCAGTGACACAAGTACACAAGGCCCAATCCCAATTACATATGTTCCAGGGTTCGGAATGCTGTGAAACGTGAGGGAATAAGCAAGAAAAGAAGTAGACAAGTTTTATTTAAGAAAAAAAAAACATCCACATTATAACACAAAAACCCTACACCCTAACAAATTTGTGAATAGAGCGAAGTCCACACAAACTTCTATATCGCACAAACTCAAGCCAAAGAATCATTCCACGGATTTTCTTATGAAGAGACGCTAAGATTAAGCTTTCATACCATCTGATCTTGACAATGCAGATGCCAAACATCAGCCCCCATTATAATAACTCATAACAACATCAAATTCAATGCTCTAATGCGCCAAATCTTATGCACAGTATAAATGTGAAAGCCTGGTCTTGTTAATCAAGTGCGACCAAATCTAAAAATAACAGCAAGGGAATCCTACTGAAAGTAACGTATCCTAGCAAATCTTCTACACTGTAATGGCCATAGCTCCTCCTGTCAAACAGCATGACATCAAAATTAGGATGACAGTCAATAGACATTGCTAAGGCAGATCACAATAATTGTGCACAAATAGGTATTATATATTTAGTTATAATGAGGTGAAAGACAACACCGGGTTGACTCTGGCTTTGGAATCTCTAAGAAAATTTGTAGTTCATTGCTAAATGAATGCAAAATTGTTAAAGTGTTTACTGTGGCGTGTGTATTTTAAAAACAAAACTTTCTTCTCATAAACTCGGAGAACATTCCACAGCTCCAACTTCCAAGCGATGAAGTTAAAAACAAAATCAGGAACAATTTGTTTGCAATTTTCCATATTGAGTTCATTAGCTTTAGGAGGTCAGTTTACTAGTCCATTCACTGCTGAAATGGATTCACACATTTAAAGAGCTGGTCGGTATAAGTCTGCAAATTCATCTTGTACTTGTCTCGAATTATTTGTATTATGAGTTGCCTTATATGTTCACTCACATTTGTAGGCTATTGTTAGAATCATTGTCTCCATTTAATGTTATATATGAACATGATTGTTCGTTCTAGGTATCTTCTAGTATCCAAACAAAAACGATTGATGTCCTTTGAAGTTGATTTCTTGTTTACAAACAAACACTTAGTATACTTCTTTCAGAATGAGGCATGGTATCTTACTTCTATACTAACTGGATCAAAGTCTCCTATTTGCAGTAGTATAAAGCTTTTACTACTTTAAGTAAATTTGAACAATCTGATGCACATGAATGAAATTTATAAGTTTTTCCACAGATCTTTTTTACCAGTTGATTTGCTCACTGTCGTTTTACTCTTCCTACAAACAATACACTCTTCAGGATGGGTTGATCTTTTGGGACCTAGTGGGTACCTTTTTTTTTACTTTAGAAGGTGTAGACTTTCAAGACTCAATCTCTTCTTCATTCAGTTTATCAGTAGGCCTATCACTACAATCAGCTAACCTGGCTGTCCCCTTTTCTCTTCCATTTCTAGTTTGTTATTGATAACAATACCTATCTCTTTCTTTTCCATTCAGTTGGGGCCTGACTCTGTCATACATTTTAATAATTTTTCCCAAAAAATGTTATTAACACTCCTTATGATACTATTTTTCCCTGGGTCAGAAACATGACAGATGTAATTCAGTGAATTGGCAGCCATGTCACTGTACAGGGCTGAAGAAAATGCTGCATTCTGATTGGTCAATAATCTAAAATGCCCATAGTGACGTTATGCTAATTTTTTTGGGTTATTTTGGTCATATTTAAATAACAAACATACTTTGGTGGTAAAACAATGTGGATTTGGGCCTTTTTTAACACCCTCTTAATTATCACACTGAGATTTACTAGTCACCTTTCACCTGTAGGCTACTGAAACGATAATTAGGGTTGGCCCATGGCCTATTTGTTAATTGGACATTTTCAAGATGTTTATGCATCTCAGGGAACAAAAAGTTTACAAAGAAAGGATTAGGGGATTACACAACCATCCGTCTCAAAATGCGATGCTTATACTGTGAAGCCGCTGAATGTAAAAACAGGATAAAATTTCCAGTGAGTGCTCAAGATGCAGTAAGAGCAAAACAACGCTGGGATGAGACACATGGTTTTCCATATACATTCGGGGCCATAGACTGTACGCACGTTCGGATTGATAAACCTGGGGGACAACTTTGCTTCGTTCAACGTCCAAGCATCTAAGTTCTTTCCATCATTAGTGGTGATAATCTTCTTGGCTTGTTGAAGTGCTCTAACTTTCATTTCCTTACTGCTGGGTAATTTACTTTTTTCAAATAGGATTGGAAAGTCTTTGATAACAGACATCATTATTGAATTTAGCTATTCAGAGTTTCCCAAATTTTCTTCAAATTCATTCAAAGTATCCATGATTCTAACTGTTAACTCTAACAAGTGCAGTGCACTAGTGATGACCAGACAAATGTCAGACAACCGTTTGTTGAGGAATTGCTTAAAACTTGTAAGAATTATCTAATAGGTGAAGCAAAAGGTTATTTATACTGTTTTTAGCAAAAGCTTTGACTTTTGCTTTTTCTTCATGAACAAAAGCTTCTCCTTAAAGCTATAGCTTAAAAGCAAAAGCTAACTTTTATAAATTCGGCCCAAAGCAGGGTATGTTAACTTTTCTAGACACCTGATACCAGTTTTCATTATGAAATATTTACTCATTTATTGATAAGCTTCCTCAAATGAAAAGTTCATTAGCTGCTACCAATGTATTGCCAATGTGTTTACATGGATTTCGTGATTTGTTTTACGGTTGGGATCGTGCGCGCTTTTTTTGTTTTTTATTATCAATCCCTATTTTTCTTTCAGTTGTAGGGTTAATATCGTTCGAAACAAAATCAAAGGACTTAATTTGTCTGACTATAAACACCTGCTAGAAAAAAATGAAATGAATGGAGTTTTACGTCTTACTTTTCTGCACCTATATGGGCTAATTCAGGACGGGCAAACGCCATGCAGTGTGCAATATATAAGAGAAATTTTGCCAGGACAGCGGCATTAGCCGCACTTATTTTCGATTTCCAACTGTCGAGGGATCTTTAAAACACCTGCTAGAGATAACACCAACCTGACCACAGCTTCCGGGTACATGTATCTAATATATAGCAGGCTATAAGACATAAAATACCTATCTTATTTTATAACAGTAATAATCATCTGACGTAAATGGAGATAAATTGACACTTAGACAAAATTATTACACATAATGTGATTAGATTCGGATTGATTTAGCTTTATATCGAGAGGAGACCGACTTGAATGCAAAATTGGTTGGCTGGTTGAGACTTATATTAAATTGCTGAGAAAATCTGTTCCCAATTCGCCAATTACTGTCAGTGAAACTATCTTTTCAAAGTGTCTCCTTTCCAGTAATAGAAGTAAACTACCAAATAAAATGTTATTTAACCAAGTTTTTTGGTCGTTTAGCTTTCTTATGCTGTTATATGAGAACACGCGACCCATCAGTTAAGCTATACTCGTTTTTATAATGAGCTTTGTAATGTCAATCCGAACTTATGTCGTTACATTCAGTGCCTGCATTGTAGCAAGACATGAATGGCAATAAGTTGTCCAGAATTAAATTATTAAAAATTAAGTAGTTCGGTCGACAATCAACATTATTTGAATGGTTCACACATGCATCAATAACCGAATATAAGTAATTTGACGGATTCTTAAATCATTTAAAATTTACCATTCTCAATTTTACGATACATGGATCATACTCGCCACAAATGTTCATAGTATGAAAATTTAGAATAAATGAGCTTTTCATCAATTGACAAACATCACTATGTGCAATCGACAGCATCATTATTTTAGCAATAACATTACGGTAGCTTCTTATATCAATGTTTCAAGTAATACTGGCAATAGCAATGTTTGACTATAGCAATGTTTCAAGTAATATTGACATTAGAAATGTTTAAAGTAATATTGACATTAGAAATGTTTCAAGTAATATTGACATTAGAAATGGTTCAAGTAATATTGACAGTAGCAATGTTTCAAGTAATATTGACAGTAGCAATGTTTCAAGTAATATTGACATTAGAAATGTTTCAAGTAATATTGACAGTAGCAATGTTTAAAGTAATATTGAGAGTAACAATGTTTCAAGTAATATTGACATTAGAAATGTTTCAAGTAATATTGACATTAGAAATGTTTCAAGTAATATTGACAGTAGCAATGTTTCAAGTAATATTAACACTAGCAATGTTTCAAGTAATATCGACACTAGCAATGTTTCAAGTAATACTGACAGTAACAATATTTCAAGTAATATTGACATTAACAATGTTTCAAGTAATATTGACGGTAGCAATGTTTCAAGTAATATTGATAATAACAATGTTTCAAGTAATATTGACAGTAGCAGGTTTCAAGTTATATTGACAGTAACAATGTTTCAAGTAATATTGACAGTAGCAATGTTTCAAGTAATATTGATAATAGCAATGTTTCAAGTAATATTGACAGTAACAATGTTTCAAGTTATATTGACAGTAACAATGTTTCAAGTAATATTGACAGTAGCAGTGTTTCAAGTAATATTGACAGTAGCAATGTTTCAAGTAATATTGACAGTAGCAATGTTTCAAGTAATATTGACAGTAGCAATGTTTCAAGTAATATTGATAATAGCAATGTTTCAAGTAATATTGACAGTAACAATGTTTCAAGTTATATTGACAGTAACAATGTTTCAAGTAATATTGACAGTAGCAGTGTTTCAAGTAATATTGACAGTAGCAATGTTTCAAGTAATATTGACAGTAGCAATGTTTCAAGTAATATTGACAATAACAATGTTTCAAGTAATATTGGCAATTGTAATGTTTCAAGTAATATTGAGAATTGTAATGTTTCAAGTAATATTGACAGTAGCAATGTTTCAAGTAATATTGGCAGTAGCAATGTTTCAAGTAATATTGATAGTAGCAGTGTTTTAAGTAATATTGACAGTAGCAGTGTTTCAAGTAATATTGACAGTAGCAATGTTTCAAGTAATATTGACAGTAGCAGTGTTTCAAGTAATATTGACAGTAGCAATCTTTCAAGTAGTATTGACAGTAGCAATGTTTCAAGTAATATTGACAATAGCAATGTTTCAAGTAATATTGACAATTGTAATGTTTCAAGTAATATTGAGAATTGTAATGTTTCAAGTAATATTGACAGTAGCAATGTTTCAAGTAATGTTGACAGTAACAATGTTTCAAGTAATATTGATAGTAGCAGTGTTTCAAGTTATATTGACAGTAGCAGTGTTTCAAGTAATATTGTTAGTAGCAATGTTTCAAGTAATATTGACACTAGCAATGTTTCAAGTAATATTAACAGTTACAATGTTTCAAGTAATATTGACAGTAGCAATGTTTCAAGTAATATTGACAGTAGCAATGTTTCAAGTAATATTGATAGTAGCAGTGTTTCAAGTTATATTGACAATAACAATGTTCAAGTAATATTGATAGTAGCAATGTTTTAAGTAATATTGACAGTAACAGTGTTTCAAGTAATATTGACAGTAGCAATGTTTCAAGTAATATTGACAGTAGCAATGTTTCAAGTAATATTGACAATAACAATGTTTCAAGTAATATTGACACTAGCAATGTTTCAAGTTATCTTGACACTAGCAATGTTTCAAGTAATATTGACAGTAGCAACGGTTCAAGTTATATTGCCAATATAAATGTTTCAAGCAATATAGATAATAGCAATGTTTCAAGTAATATTGACAGTAGCAATGTTTCAAGTAACATTGACAATTGTAATTTTTCAAGCAATAGTGTTTCAAGTAATATTGACACTAGCAATGTTTCAAGTAATATTGACCGTAGCAATGTTTCAAGTAATATTGACACTAGCAATGTTTCAAGTAATATAGATAATAGCAATGCTTCAAGTAATATTGACAAATGCAATGTTTCAAGTAATATTGACAAAAGCAATGTTTTAAGTAATGTTTACAATAGAACCGTTTCGAGTAATATTGGAAGTGGTTTTTGATTCCAGAATGATATTGATAAGGAAATAATAAGTTATCATAGTTTCATTATTAGCAGGAAGAATCAATTCCTGTATTACCAGTCGGAGCAAACAATCCGACGACACCGGCTGCAAACTAGATCACTTCCTGGTTGCAAAATATACCTTGGGATAGTCTGGAAAGGAAGTCGTTTTAACATTTATAATAGAATTTACTGGTGGGCTTTGAAACGGTGTATTATTTCTATTTTCCCTTCAGGTAAACTGGTCAAAATACTATTATAACGAATCCATTATAGAAATTAATAAGTGACAGATCGGATGGCCGATATCAAAAGGCTGTCAATTATTTGATATAGTTTCGTACTGTATCACTGACTGACATCAATTAATCAGTTTCATCAATATCATTATCATCATACAAAATACATTACACTCACTTCCCACAGGCCACGTAACTTCTTAACCTCAAAATTTATAATTAACGCACTCTATTAGATGTGGGCGAATCATTTTAGAAGAAAAACGTCAATTAGAAATCATTTTAAAATATCGAATACTTTTTTATATTTTCATACATGATCTTAAGAAACATTATGTTTATGTACAACAGGAAAAAGGGTAGCTATTGAAACAAAAATCAAATGCAAAATGAGAACGGACATACGCTATTCTTTGTACAGTGGTTTATAGTTCCATACAAACAACTAGTCACAGTTTCATTTCTAAGACCAGGGAGGTGGGGGGATAAGTCGTTCTACCCCCCGTTGAGTTGATGTGCATAGTTTCCACTTAATTTAGTTTGGATGCTTTTTTTTCAATTAATTTCAGTTTTAGTCGATTGATATTTCATAATAGTACGACTGAATTAATAATAATCTCCAATATTATATTACACTGATTAAACTGTTCAAACTGATAATATGTTACTCAATATGGGAATGATGAAACAGATGAAATTAACTTTAACCACAAAAATCATTATATACAACCCGTTGTGAAACTGTCCCTGAACAACATATCTCTTTAAAGGGATATATTCACTAACTGTTCGACCAATAAATTTTTTGTTTCAGAACCTGGATTGTTTTAGCTATTCTAATACATAATAATGTTCACAACTCTCCCTCAAAATATAAACCTTCATTTCTCTGTGTAGCTAAAATTATGAGCGTTTTAAAGTAGAAAAAAATACTCGTCGTTTGATAAGACTATGCCTTATATACAAAACACAAATACAGAAAATGAAAGATAAATGTTTAAGTAGGGATTATGCGATTTTTGTGCATTCCAAGTACTTCTGGAGGATATTTACGTATATTCAAGGCTCAAATCGACCCTCGAAAATGCCCGTAACTGTCAAGATGAAAATGCTTCCATTTTGATATCTTTTCGTGCTTTATAAAGTGGCACTAATACCACACGTCTAGTTATTGACTGATCTATTCTGTTCCATAACCTTTCTTGATAATGAAAACTATCATTGAATTGTTAGTAAATTACATGTTAGGCCTATCACCAGATTATATTCATTCTCATTTTAAACATCAATGGTGGACGACAACAAAATTGCAGTTGAACACAGATAGCTAGGTTTGCACATTTTTTCTCTGTATTCAAGTTTTGATAGGTCATGTCATGTGTTTTCCATGTCTGTTATGATTATCCATGACGGACCATAGAGAATGGGCTGCCGAGTCTCGAAGACTCTGGGAGCATCGTGAGTAGGACTACGATTTGAAAGTACCGTGAGTGAACGAGGAAGACACATACTTCTCATTTTGCTGTTAACCTAGGTCAGGCCTTCCCAATTAATTTTTGTTGAGGGCCAAATGCATTTTATGAAAAAAATAAAAGGGCCAAATAGAGCTTAGCTAGAATAGCGAGCAGAGCGTTTAAGAGGAAAGAGTCACTCTTAAGAGGCCATTCTCGAGGGCGTCGCGGGCCGCCATTTGAGAAGGCCTGACCAAGGTTTACTACAGTCGTTTAGGTGTTCACTCGCACTGTGACTGACGTATCTATTTGACAATTTAGACTGATATTTTGTTCTATTTAACATTTTTGGGGGGTTTGAAGAAGCATTGCATTTATGTTATGTTGTCTAGATCATACTCATTTGGCGAGATTAAAATTTTACTGGACCTAAATCTATCGCTCTCGATTTTGTCGATCTCAGGACAAAATTATTGATAAACGAAACTGTCACAGATGTTATCAGTTAACGTAAGTTCAGTTTCACATATTCACAGATATCTTGCATCATTTGCTCATCCACTCTGAATTCAGAATGCATCAGAACTCTACCATGACAATGTTCAACTTTCCAAATGTTTACATCATTAAATTTTCTGATAATTGTGAATTAACGTTGTTGAATTCTTTTGAAGGAGTTTCGTCCACTACTGTACAACAAATTCTGTTAGTAGACCACATAGAAATATAGTCAATGTTTAATTGTGAAGAGAATTTGTCAAGCTGAAGAGAGTTCATGCTGTAGACATGACAACTCTTATCAACTTACTTGAGTGATTTACCATATTTATCCAAACATTGGATTCCACTTACATCATACGAATTGAATTCTCTCAATACTCAATGGAATTGATAATGGTTCTTGTGGAAATGTAATCATGCGGATATGAGACGTCTCAAGAACCTAAAGAGTTTTTTAAGTTGTACGGACCTGGGAATATATAAATTATAGATGTAAAATGGAAGAAATAATGGAAAATGTTGTTAGAGTGTCTGAATGTAAAAGGTGTTTCATCAACATGTAGTTGGCCAAATTTTTATCACAACTTTTGTAATGGAAATTTCTATACAAATTGCATTGCACATCAGTTCGTAAAGATGAAGAAAAATGCGTTTTGTTTTGTCTGATTCGGTGAAAAATAATAAACCGATTAACAAAAGAAATCTACAGCCTTAATCTGAACTATCGGCTAGTTTCACCATCGGCTCATACATTTAATATTCCCTACTTCCAAATCAAGATTAAGCTTATGCTCGGTTGCATTTAGAAAATTCGCACCCATCCATCGAACAATTTTGAAACTTTTCCGAATCCGTAACATTGAAATTCTGAACTCCATACACACGTAACACGTTAATCGATATCAGGCGTGTAGCTACAAGAGGGAATGACCACACCCCCACCCCAAGACATGCATTAAATACTGACGGTCCATTTCAGTTATATCATCAATCCGTGGCCACTCCGCAGTAATCCATCCTTCCATAATCTTTAACAAAAATATTTATCAATCGTAAAGAGTAATCGTGTAACCAAACAAAAATAAATACATTAAAGTTATGAGGTGAGATAACAACAAATATCGTTAAAGGGCGAAGCATGTGAAATCATGTTTCAAAGATTATATAGAACATTATATACAGAAGGTTAAACAAGAATGTGATTTATCATAATTTTAGAAGTATATTTACCTACTAAATTTACCGATTTTCTGCTATTACTATACAAATAACTTATTTATGTGACATAATAATATATTAACAAGCTTATAAAATAAATGTTATTTGCTCTATGATCGAAGTAACGATTATACGTGACAGAGAAAGGGTTTGCCTGCGCCCTGCATGCAAAAAGCATCTTTTTGAACATTGAAATGTATGTCTAAAGGAAGTTGATCATGAAATGTGCTATAGATCATATTTTGTCTTCCAGAAAAAAACCTGCTTGAAATAGTGTCTATAATAGCAGAAATACTCGCTGTGTGGCGCCAGAAAATTGGCTTTATGTATATAACAAAAACCGCTTTGCACGCAAGATAAAAGTAATGGCAACGCAACGGGACACGTGCCGTTATAATTAGCAGTATTCCTCTACTTGTGTTGTCTGCATTATAGTGTTATTTCTCTCGGTAATCAGAATGCATTTCGACGCCATGTCCGCAGTTGAAATCCATTTGGCTTCATTCCTAGTGTCACGAACTGAAAGGTTCGCCCCACGACTTTCAAAAAGTACAGCTCCACACTAATTTGCGAAATGCTAGACGAAGATTTTCTGTTTGAACTATTTATCAGTTCTATAAATGACTTTTAGCAATAATTGTGGTACTGTGTATTAACACAGCAGTATTTCATACAACGTTTCGATGTGTTTCTCCAGTCATCCTCGATAAAGACCAACTCTCCCTCCCCGACATTTAGAGCACGTTTAGTTCAACATAAACTCAATTCAACGGAACAATCGTGAAATTCTGCCAAGCTACGGGAATGATTGAAACAAAAAGTACAGCAAGGCCAAAATGACTGAATATTCACTATACTGCAGGCATAACACATTATGTCGTACGTAGAATAGTGTTTGCCTACTCAGCTTCCAAATGAAGTATTTGTTTCACCCTATGCCTGTACATCTGGGAGATTGAAACCCTTTCCCAGAAATCTAAATTGAAAATAGGACAATAAGTCAACACCCTCAAATAGTGTTCCAAACAATAAGAATATCGTGTCCAAAGAGACAATACGTCGGAATTGAAATTATTATCGAAGATAATTTCCGAGCTATTTCACAAATCACTAGAGTAATGGTACTTATATAACCATATAAACAACGTTATTAACTATTTTCATACGTATTCCCTATTATACATAGTATATTAATGATGATAGTTGTCCTATTTTTTCTTCTTGTAACATGTGGATAATTATTTGATGTTAATTATATGATAATGGATAGAGAGTGGCACCATCTAGTGATTAGCCTTTATCAGTCGATTCATGACCATTATGTTTATTATAAGTCCTTATTAAACGAGTTTGACGAGGTTTTTTGGTATATTTCAACTACTATTGTAGTAAGAGACATTAAATCCGTCAGGTTTTTCTATTGTTGAGAGATAAATCGTTCTGTTTTTCAAATTTTCGTTTTCAAAAAACAAAACAAATTGGTTTTATAAGCCTTCAACAAATTACATTATTTCATACGTATTCTATATTATTATAATATTTTCACATCACGATCTACCAAAACAACTACGTACAATTAGTTCGAAAATAATACAAAACACTTAACAATTTTTTTTTTATATAAATATAATGAAATGGTCATTGACGTCCCAAGTTGCTATGATGTATGGAATAAGGGAAGCTTATCTTACAACCGACAAAAAACCGACTGTGTTCTTCCATACAATTACAAAGTACAGTACCGTGCAATAAATATTCGTACAAAATGGCGGCTTGGTTACATTTGCTCTACGTCCTTACTTTTACTTGGACATCGCTTGGAAATTATTACAAACGGAGAAAACTATCACCTATGTATCAGAAACGTTGGACGTGTCTAGGAGTACAATTAGCAAATTTAAGAAGCGTGTAGAACGAAGGGGGTGGATAGTATACACCCGAGACGAGAAAGGCAACCCATTTATATGTACGAATACATATTGCATGGTACTGTACGTTCCGAAGGCTTTGAATAAATGAAATGAAAGGGTGTTTAACGCCCTATTTTGGTACATCTGATCATGCTTATTAGGATAACAAATACTCCATGCAGTGTACAATGAAATTAACAGCACTGGTCTTCTTTAATTTTTCATTTCCAACTGCCGATGGATCTCTAACGTTTACCTCCTGCAACATGGTTTATTGTCCCATTTGACTTGGTCTTATTTTGACCTTGTGGAACCTTCAGGTTCAAGCGTCGTACTCATTGAACAACCCTCCGTTCCTTGAAATGATATAACCATTCTTTCTCCCCTTTCCTTATTAATCAAATTAAAACCACTTAGTGACAACATAACTATAAACTTCTCGACAATTTGATGTATCCCAGAAGAATCACGTGATCATTCTCATGAGGGTAAAAAGTACCATATAACTTTGACCTACAATCATGAAAAAATAACGACTTCCTTCTTTCTTAGATTCAGCTGCCACGTTTATATCTTAGTTAATAATTACTAGATTTAAAATATAGACAGTGAAACACTAGTTTGACAGACAGGTAATGTTAAAGGCGTACAGTCGGCATTTTCAGGGGTTGGTTTGTGTCTTTTATAATGCTAATAGTATTCAGAAGCACTAGAACTTCACGAAATCGCCAAATCCCTTCGAATATATATAAAACCAGTAAATTTACTTTACAGTCTCGCGAATCGAATCGTGAACTGTTGTGGCATAGATTATAATGGGTACACATGGATTGGAAGCTAAAATTTTGACAGTGGATTGAGAACACCATTTCTGATCAGTTAAGTTCAAAATTCTCTTTACTGAGACTAAGATATTTTGGTGTAAGTGCCCCTTTAAAGGGATATGTTCACTAACTATACGACTAATAAAATATTAGTCTCAGAACCTGGAATTATTCTAATCCATAATATTGTTCACAACTTTCCCTCGACTCGCCGTTTAGTAAGACTGAGCATTGTAATTTAGAAAACACATTATACAGAAAATGAAAGATAAATGTTGAGGTATGGGTATAATTGAAGGGATTGTGTGATTTTGGGACTGTTACAGTAAATCTGAAGGCTTTTTACATAAATTCAAGACCCGAATCGATCCTCGAAAATGGTGAACATTCTCCTTTAACTTAAGTCGCCAATGATGGAATACAATCACAGCGACAACGATAAGTCGACAAAATCATCGAGGTAGACACGAATGATTCCATTAGCCATACTGGAACCTTCAAAATGGAAATTTAAGACACGAATCCATACAAATAAAGTGACATCCAAATGACAAGAACAGTCTGGTTTTGTCTTTCTTTTCTTCATTTCAACGAAAATGCTTTGCTTGCGATTTAAATACAAAATGTTTTTTGTAAATATGTCGCGGGGTTAATTGTCGATTAATTAAGAATTTAGTCACATAATAAAAGATGAAAATGAAGGTATTAAATGACTGCGGATAAGCTTCAAGAATCCATGCAAATTGACATCCAAAAGCACAGACAGTCTAAATTTGATCTGAACTACTTTTTCGTTGTCAGAAGAAAACCCCTGCTTACGATTAGCAACCAAACCCCAGTTGCTGTTTTTAAATATGTCAATGGCTAAGTTTTGATTTTATTTTAATTCAAATAATGAAATGAAAAACAAAATGGCGAAGGACAAGATTCCTGAATCCATTCAAAGTTTCATCCAATCTAGATTTAATCAGCGAAAAACCACCTGCTAAAAAATACCTATACACCCTGTCGGGGGTTACATTTTGATTAGATTTTTGTCATTCAAAATAAGAAGTTTTAAATATTAGGTCCTACCTGTTGATGATTAAATCAGATGAACGAAATAATTTTATCTATAACATCCATAATTTTCTTGACGACTTTTTATGAACAGCCCCTGAAATAGTTTTAAAATAATATGACATTAAACAATGCCAGATTCACATTAATAGAAATCTGAACAATACATAAAAAAAGTTGCGTGCGAAAACATGATAACTGCAATCAAAAGCCATTGGATGTTGACCTCGCACGCACTGACCAGCATAAAATAAAACCAGTTTAGAGCATAGTATTCACCTTGTATCCCGGACGGTTTATAGCATTGAAGATCAATATCCATCAAGTACCTACAGAAGTAACAGAGTCCTAAATCTCTGATTGAACGATACATTCAGTAAATTAAGTTCTCATATAGTATATTAAAGGGACATTCTGAACAAAAACGCCATTAATATTAACTGAAAATATATTTATAATATGCTTTTTTTTTTGTAACTTTCAGACAGTTTTAGGGCATATATCTCAAGATTTTGATGCACAAAATTTGAGCGAAACAGAAAAAAGCGAACTGTCCCCAAAAGAAAATAGTTATACGAAAGACGAAGTTTTAAGAACATTTTTGAAAACTATAAAAATCACTAACAGATTTTTTTCAATAAAAAAAAAGTTCAAAAAATATTTGGATAAACGGCGAATTAGGAACCTTTGTCAAAATAATTGAAAATAGAAAAGTTAAAAAATAAAATGTTACTACAATTACGCTCTCTAAGTCGAAAGTCTTTCCAGACCAATCCTATTTAATCTTTCAATAATTCAATTAAGCGAGCACAAAATCATAGAGATTTGTGACGACAATTGTAGAAAATATTTAACAAGGATCTGTAATCGTCTACAATGAAATTTAAGACATATTATCTCTGCAAACTTTCTCTACCAGCACATCTTTGTAAGTAAACAAGCTTGTCACGACTGTCACGAACAGTCAGTTGTTCCTGAAATTACATTTGTGCAAAGTAAGGCATCTTATGCATGATTTAATTATAGAACATGGTAATCGTGGAGCTATCAATCTTTTTGTTTACGACAAAGCGACAGATTGGTCCTCTTATACGACTTTATATTGCTCAGCACATTTCAGAGAGCAATCCACCATTATCTATCTCTGTATAAAAGATAAAGAAAAGAAACCAAGTACTAACAATCCGATCCACAATCCGAAATGAAATCTAAAAATACATTTTGACTAAACATAGGGAACAGCTTATGAACTTTGACAAAATTTTCACCTTTTTCAAATCAATTCAATTAATTTTGAGGGTTGATTAGTTTTGAAATTTTGTGATTGCCCCGACGTATTATCTTCAGGAGGATCACCTTGAACATAAGACTTCAGAATCATGGAAGACTCTTTTGAAAGGATTGTGACAGGAGATCGTAATTTCCAGTTTTCTGAAGAGTTTCATGACAAATGTGTGAAAACTATTCCAACGTGTACACTTCGTTCACAAACCATATCAAACTATGTAGTGAAACATCACCCTTAAAATAAGTGATATGATTTTTTTACCGTTACATTGTTAGTCTAGAAGTGGTACTGAACTCGTTTTGTTTACAATACATGTACATTGTTTTTAACACTGGCTAACTAAACAAATATACGAAACACTTTACTATTGTAACAATTAGTAGATTATTTCAAAAGACTTGTACACATTCTAAAACAATTTCTTACTTTCAAAAGACCCTCCAGTAGAAATCCATCGATTTTATCTAGGTAAAGATCCGTTTCCGGTCGTATAACAGGCTTGAAGAGGAGCATTCTTAAAACTTCATTCTACTTCACTCTGTCCACTAGACCCAAGAAAGAAATGAAAATCGCCCACGGTAAGTGGTGTTGATTTTTTATCAATCCACAACTCGTGTCAATCGCCTAATATTGATTTTAACTGGTGAAATCATTGAAATATATCTGATAATCCATTAAAGATAAGAGAATGAAATTGATTCCAGACAGGGCATGGTATGATTGTAGGGCAGTAACCTGTTTAAATCTATATAAACGTCTTAAGAGGATTTCTGAAGTGTCAACGTCTGAAATCACCAGACATGATGCAAAGCATGAATAAACCCCTCATCGATTAATCTCGGTGATATCTTGATGGTTTTAATCGTAATGGGGGCTATGGAATCGCACAACCATAATGCACGTATCCATCATTTTTAAAAATAAATGCTGTTCAATTTGATTGGTTTTAAAATTTCAGACAACTTTTTCAGAGTTGCATTTTGCCAATCATTTATAATACAATTTGAAAATCAACGCCAAGTGAGTGCTGAAAGCTTTCGATTGTCTTGAGCTTGACGAAAATGTCAACTGATGAAAACATTGTAATTTGGTTATATAAATTTACAAAGATGAAAATAGATTTCTATGGATCTGAAGGAACTTCAACGACAAATAACGCACAATTGAAAAAAATCATTTGGAACCGTCAAAAATGTCAGGAGTAGGCCCGAGACAAGACTTTGAAACTCGAAAAATTCTAAACAAATTATAACTTATACAATATATTTGTTTGTGTATGAGAAATTTTGCTTTCTTTAAATGTTATGTGATGTGAATAAATATTATTTGTGATATTTGGTGTATTATTATTTTTTGTCTTTTTGTCAAGACTTATAGACATCTAGACGCCACTACACAATCTTAATCTACCGACAGGTGTTTCACTAACTGGTTTGAAATAATTAATTGAACTACTCTATACTGATACCTTACAACAGGCAAACCAACTTTGATAGGCCATCCTCAGAAAGAAAACATCAACAGACCAAAACTTTTAACGGGAGACAAAACTTCCGTCTTGCACTATTCACAAAAACAATGCCATCCCCACGCTGTAGCTGTGAGTGCAATATTCTACGAATATCTTCGTATCTTAGTATAAACGATCAAAGCGAACCAAGTCTGATTAAAATCAGACCCTAATTTCGTTCGTTCGGTTTTTTTGCAGTGTGTTCTCGCGAACACACTGCTTTGTTTTCATAATTTTTTAAAAAATTAATTTTGTACCGAGTACTCTGAAGAAACTGTGATAATTACAGCAATATTTGCAATGCATTACTTCACTGTATATGGTCTATTACTGCATGAATGTAAATTGATACATTTTTGCACAACCGGAAGTGCAATATTAAAAACTGTGCAAAAAATGGTTTATTGGCCTTAGAAAGCACATTTTAGATCCGATTTTTCTCGGAGTCAGGTTTTTTGAATCTCGTGCAAATATCTTATGGGATAGTAGTGAAAAAAAATCGAAATTTGAAAATTCATAGCACACTTTTTTGAGTCGAATTTTGCTGTTTTTGGCCAAAATTTCTATTTTCTGTGCTATTCGTCCGATTTTATCAAAAATTCTGATGCTCAAGCAGATCACATTAGAGAACAAATTTCCTCGGTTAAACTTTTTTTTATCACTTCCGGTTTTCATGATATCAAACTTCTCACTTCCGGTTGACCTACTCCACGAAAATCACATGGTTGTCAAAAAAACTGATACTAATAGATAGATATCATTATGACTCAAAAAATGAGAAGAAAAAACGGGAAGAAAATATTTATAGTTTGGCCGCCATTTTGATTTTTGTAAAAAGTGCCCAAATTTTATTCAGAAAAAAGAGTTTATCCGATTTTGACGAATCTGGTGTCAAATAAAAGAACATAACAATTCTAAAAAATGTCGGGAAGCCGATTTTTTAATTTCGATTTGGTTTTCCTGCAATTTCCGGTTAAATTTTGTCAATATTTTGAAGGCCTGTATCTTTTGACCTTGACCTTTGATCTATCTGACAAATAATAAATAGATAGATATTTTGATTGTGTACAATAATCTATTTCAAAAATTTTATTATTACTTCCGGTTTCGACGTCATTCGCTGTTAAAGTTGAATTTTCAACTTCCGGAATTTTGAAGATATTCGAAAAATACTTTTTGCAGGATATTTGTTTTGTAGACACAGAAGTATACAAGTGTTAAAATGTGACCCGGATGTAACGGATCAGTCGCCATCTTGAAATGGTATATTTCTATAAAACGCAAAATGGGGCCTCAGGGTGTTATGGAATTTGCATAATATTGATGATTATGGAATCTTCAGTTGATTGCTACCAAAACATGGGAAGCCGATTTTTGAATTTCAATTCTGATTTTTTTTAATTACCGGTTGAAATAAATCAGTAATTGTCAAAACTTTCAGGGTAAATATTTCGTGACCTTGGCCTTTCGTGACTGAGTGACCTCTACAAAAATTAATGTCCTCGATGAGAAGCATTTAATGGCATAATATTTTCAGAGACAAAACGCTTACTTCCGGTTTTATAGCCCTTTGAAAATTGCAACTTTAAAAAGCCCTGTCACGTGACCTAATTTACATACGTCAAAAATCATTTCTCAATCCATCAATTCTTGATCTACTCTTTCCAGGGATATAATACAAGATTTTTTAATTAAAATTCCGCCTTTCGGAATTTAGAAGATTTGTTCCTTCTGCCATTTAAACTGTACGTATTTTGTCCGACTTTTTAAAATTCATTTTGATCAATCTGAAAACCTACCTACAGTTGGATAGACACTTTGATTGCGAACAAGAATCTGTTTTTAACAATTTGATATCACTTTCGGTTTTAAAGTCATTCGCTTTTCAATTAAGATTTTCAACTTCCGTAATTTACAAGAAATTTTACACATACTGTTGACAGTGTACTATGTTTGTTCAAACCCACAGTTAATAATTAGATTACCTCCCCTGATGCATAATGCCCCAATGTCATTTCAATTTTTTTGGAGGCTCTGATTTAAGAAATAAAGTACTTCATTAAAGCAGAAACAAGTACATATCCGCATGGTCCTGATGTACATAATTTAATAGTTTTGTTATAAAGCTACATTCATCGGGGAAAACGGTATTATATGTGTTCATAATTGTGTATAATATGTTAGGTTCGTGCCTTTGGTTAGTCTCTTTAATTTGAGCGCCCAGCCAAAACTACACATGCCACACATAATCTCTCAAGATTTCCTACGATAATCTACTGCTCGGTATTGTTTAAATGTAAAATGACGTATGCCCTACCAACCGGAAATGAGGTATGAGAACATATAGGTTTTGATGTTTTGGCCATTATCTCCTTTATTTTTCAACCGATTTTGATCGGACTGACTTTGCTTATTTCTCTAATCGATTGTCCACGAGACAAAAGTTTAACAATATCATTTTGAGAAAAACCTTGCTGACTTTTGGAGCACCTTTTCTTGACCACTTTTTCAACTTTTGCAATTTTATATTGATCAACCTGAAAACTTGCATATTTATAGACATTTTGATTGCGAACAATTTGCAATTTTCAAAATTTCGATATCACTTCCGGTTTTGACGTCATTCGCTCTCAAAGTTGAAATTTCAACTTCCGGAATTTTGAAGATATTCGAGAAATTCTTTTTGCAGTATGTTTGTTATGTAGACACAAAATTATACAAATCATAAAATTTGACCCGGATGTAACGGATCATGCGCCATCTTGATTTGGTATATTTTCATAAAACGCAAAATGGGGCCTTAGGGTGTTATGGAATTTGCATAATTTTTATGTCTATGTAATAAACAGTCGACTGCGACCAAAACATGGGGAGCGGATTTTTGAATTTCAATTCTGAATTTTTCTGATTTCCGGTAAAAATAAATCAGTAATTGTCAAAACTTTCAAGGCCCATATTTTGTGACCTTGACCTTTTGTGACTTTGTGACCTGTACAAAAATTATTGCCCTTGATTAGATGTATCCAATGACATATTTTTTTCAGATGCCCAATGGTTACTTCCGGTTTTATAGCCGTTTGAAAATTGTAATTTTTAACTTTAAACAGCCCTACCACGTGACCTAATTTACATATGTCTTATTTTCTTTCACCGTCGTACTATGCTCTCTCTGTTCTTTCCAATGATATACAACACAATACATTTGAATAAAAATTCCGCCTTTTAAAGTTTGAAAAATTTGTGCCAATTTCCATTGAAACTATGCGTATTTTTTTCAAATTTTATTTCGATCGTTCTGAAAACTTACGGATAGATAGACATTTTGATGGCGAACAAAAATATGTTTTCAAAAATTTAGTATCACTTCCGGTTGTGACGTCATTTGCTCTTACAGTTAAAATTTCAACTTCCGGAATTTTGAAGATATTCGAAAAATTCTTTTTGCAGTATGTTTGTAATACAGACACAAAAGTATACAAATAATAAAATTTGACCCGGATGTAACAGATCAGTCGCCATCTTGAAATGGTATATTTTCATAAAAAGCAAAATGGGGCCTCAGGGTGTAATGGAATTTGCATAATTCTGATGTCTTTGGAATCTACAGTCGATTGCTACCAAAACATGAGAAGCTAATTTTTTAATTTCAATTCTGATTTATGTTAATTTCCGGTTAAGATAAATCAGTAATTGTCAAAACTTTAAAGGCTCATATCTCGTGACCTTGACCTCTGGTGACCAAGTGACCTGAAACAAATTCATTGCCATTGACGATACCTATGCACGGATACTTTCATTTAGGTTTTCCGATGTTTACTTCCGGTTTTATATCCATTTGAAAATTGCAGTTTTTAACTTTAAAGAGCTCTGACACATGACCTAATTCAAGTACGTCACAAATTATTTCACAATCTAATTATGCTAAATCTACTTTTTCAATTATATACAACACAATATTTTTAAATGAAAATAGTGCCTTTTGAATTTTGAAAATTAGTTATTCCATCTGCTTGTAAAATATTAAATTCAAATTTCAGTTGAAGGGAGAGTACTACATTTTGACATAAAGCTGCGTTTGGGCGATCGCCCTCTGCCATTAACTTGCGTTTGTGCGATACGTATATCATAAATGTACTTTTTTTTACTTTGTAACAATTTTAAAAGAAACATTAATATATATTTTCTTTGAACGAATTATGGATTGATAAATTTCGATCTGTATTTCAAACTACAAAGTCTGAATGCTTTGCAGTCCGTTTCTAAATTGAGATTTGGCTCTTCCATGTGTCCTTTGTGCACTTTAGAACTTTTTTACAAATCTTAGAAATTTTGTGATATGCGTTTTCCACTGATGTATATCAAACTGTGATTACGCCTTTTTTTTTAATCAGATAAATTTTCACTACCGAACATGAAATGTTTATTTCACCTTTGACTACCGTTTGTGAACTGGTTATTCAACTTTTCACTACCGAATTCACAATTGTGCGTTTTAAAATTTGCTTTCTTCTGTAAACCTGACATCATGGATTGAAAGATGTCACTTTTCACCAATGGACGAAACCGGATGCGCACTGCATGGTACCATTCATGGTTCTAGTTTAAATCTGTTTTTTAACCACTACATTAGGGTCTGAGAACGAGACGCGATAACAAACGTTCACGTTAACTTTGACCTAACCTTAATGACCTTTGTTTTAACCAATCAGATCTTTGCCCTCTCCTGCGCTGGGATTTTGTTCTCGAACAATAGGTGCATTCTAGGATTCCTAAGTGCTGTAGACTAGTTTATTAGGTCATTTTTATCAAGGTTAGGTCAAAGTTAACGTGAACGTTTGTTATCGCGTCTCGTTCTCAGACCCTAACGTAGTGGTTAAAAAAACGGATTAAAAAAAAACGAACGAACGGAATTAGGGTCTGATTTTAATTAAACTGAAAGCGAACCAATACAGAACATCCAGATTTGTAATTCCCAAGATGTAAGAAAGTGGCTAGCAATATAATACCGATTTGCATATGATACCTGATGCTGATAACTTGGTTCATATTGGAATAATTGACTAATTGCTATTCACAAAATAGTCTGAGTTGATTTCGTATCTGAGACTGCAAGTTATTAGTAGGAATATAACACCACTAAATAATGCGTAATTTAATATGCATAATTTTATATCAGCTTATAAGATGCAGAGCCGCCGTAATTTACTTTATAACCTACCAGATATATGCGTTTTAAAGACGTAAATGTATATATTATGATATAAATGTACAATCGACAATACTCGGCAGTTTCCGTTCACCATAATCTGTATTGGTAGGGCCAATTCTATTAATCCGGATCGGTTGGTTGGTAGATGAAAAGTTAACGTTCGCTTCCAGCATCAGCTGATATCGCAAACTAGGTAGTTTTTGGTAGTGGTGGTAGTTGGTAGTTGATTGGTTCAATTGGATGGTACTGTGCGGATCGTCCGGATTCTCCATTTATATTCTATCATCCATCACGTGACTGTTTTAGGAGAGTTTGGAGAGTCCAGTCTTTCCATTCTGTCGACCGGTGCGATCGCGGAGAGATGACGACATTGACGTCACAATATGACTGCTTTATAAGAAGATAAGAAGTTTTTTCCGGATTGTTGGGAGAATGCATAATAGATTAGGTCAATGAAGTAATTGGCTTCGACGCATGAAAAGCAAACCCATATCGGCCGGCATGATTCTCCATTTGTGATCTACATACTTTTTTATCCGGATTGTTTGGAGAGAAAATACGGACGATCCGGATTTCATAATAGAATCGGCCCCTTATCGGCCAGCTTGATTCTCCATTTGTGACCTAATTAGGCTACCTTTTTATCCGGATTGTTGGGAGAGAAAATACGGACGATCTAGATTTCATAATAGAACCGGCCCGTAATGATGAAAATGGTGTTTTTCGTTGTGTCTTCATGCGCAAGACTCTTTACTTTAACACTTTGACGTTTGTAAGGTCGCGACATAAATATAGTTCATAGCTGTAGAATCTTTGAGGGAATTTTCTGACACCTGCTAGTGCATTTAATGCTACTTCGTTACATCTGTTCACCAATTATGCATTTAATAAACATTTTAATTACATATCTTAAAAACTGTTCATTCTTATTTTCTGTAGTCTTTAATGACCATTCTCTGATGTTTGAACTATCAGTATCGCGAGGTGATGTGACAATTTTGACCTAGTTCGGTAAATATGGCCGCTGTTCATTACTGTGATATGTTAAAGAGCTTTCAGCGTAACTTTCACAGAGACCGTTTGTGATCACTCCTCCCAATAACACCGATCTTGGTAAATCTACTCAGTTCCCTTGTTTGATCCCCTGATCGCGTTGGAGGAATTGAGTATGGCTAGATTTATCGGGCAGACTAACTTACATGTTCAAACAGGCCCGTAGGAAAAGGGAGGGGGAGGGTGCAATATTTTTGGCAGCCAACACCTCGAGTGCTGCACTATCACCCTTGAGAGTTTGCACAATTTGCCCCTCCCATAATATGAAATTGCTTGCTATGGTCCCGCAGACCTTACAACAGACACATGGAAGTTGAAGAACATCTTTTTGTACAGATCTCAAAGAATCGAACTTATCAATACTACTTATCAAAATGGAACGAAAAAACCACTGGAGATTTAATATATCTTTTTATAAATAGTACATAATTCATTTTTAGATCGTTTTAAAGAATTTCCAGACATGTAGACTATTTATGAGGTAAAAGTTTCCCAGTTACAATCCTCTATCTTCAGGAAATTGATCATGTTTAATTATTTATTGCAGTTGGTGCTGATAATCAACATTTATAAAGAGATTCATTTCCCCGAGATTGAAACCTGCAGGAGAATCAGGGAAATGTAACGAACCGAGAAAATGTCAATTAAATATCACTAGTCACGTAGATTCCAATTAAAATTCTTTCTGTTTCCACATTTTAAAAAGTTAAAAACAATATGACTTCCACATAAGATCTTATCAATTTGCTGAAACCATAGAAGTTCTATAAATTTCTGTTCAAACCCACGTTTGACAGAAGACAAAGACGTTAAAGAAATTATAAAGAGGTTTCATAAATTTTGTATATGTACCATTCCAATTTTCAAATAGTCACATTCGCGAAGCTCCTCTGTGAGTCAAGCATATTTTACGGATATGACATGAAACACTAAGTTTAGGTGGAATTGATGGGATCACAGGCGTCAGATTGAAAATTGAAACGATGCAAGTTTATTGCATCAGTTTCTCCGATACACATAACATGTATCCTTTTAGGATATCAAGTTTCTTCAGTGTCACTGGTCAATACTTACGACGTAAATATATAAATATATGATTATAGGTTTAGGTTCAATAATCCAAAGAAACAAAGACACATCCGGGATTTAACCCATGTACGTCAACATAAAAATTTAAATCCAATTCAATTGTTTCAAGAACAATAGCCATAGAAGTCACATTACTATATTTACTAAATCAACTTACTGCAATTTTGTTTACGGAATTTCTAATAAATTGAGTCTTGAAGACATATAAATAGCTATAAAAGTACTAGAAATGCACGAAAATCACATAATACCTTCATATTTATCTGTTACTAAACATTATTTGTCTTCCGATTTTTATATATATGTATATGTGTTTTCTATAACACAGTCTCACTAAAATGGATTTAGAGGCTTAAATTTTGACGTAGACATTATTATTGATAAACTATGCTAAAAAAAAAACCGTTTTTGAACATTCCATTTTAATTACTTTTAGTGGGCAACTAATCTAGTGTTTTAATAAGAAGTTTATACTATTTTGTAAAATACATGAACTGACCAACTACTGTAACATGAAGTTTATCGAATGAAATCTCAACAAAATTGTACTACAACGGTCTTCTGGACCTTATCAGTGCAGTGTTGATACCGAAACTGATCCCACCATCGTATTAAGTCGGAGTGAATGCTATATTAATTTGAGTCAATTACACGGAGATATCTGACAGAAATCCTGGCTGGTTTCGTCAAAATCTGACAAGAAGAGTGTTTACGGGCTAAATATCACAAGCATAATGAAAAATAACAATACAGTAACTCATTAAATATTTTTCGATTTGTTTTGTATTTCCGAAGGGTTTGATCCTTGGGTGATGAACAAATTCGACAAGTTTCGTTGAAATCTGTCAAGATTTGAACCCTCTACCGTGTCCAGTAGTGCCATGCCTCTTCCCCAACCCCTCGGGCCGAGAATTGTGCTATATTTTGCAAAATATTTGCCATGGCCCCAACCCCAGCACACCTAATGAAAACAATTTACACTACGTCACCGAGACTGTTAACGAGCAAATGTTGGCGAACGAAATTGAGTGACGAGATTATTTAATGTAGACGTATAAAAATCATTGTTCATCGTTATTCAATGACATCTATCAACATTAACATGCATTATTTATTGGTATAATGGTCTTACATCACTTAACTGTCTATAAATTTTAATATTGCCAATAACGCAGTGATATCACGCGTACGCAGATGGAACTTGAATCATTGAGTTACAGGGGAAACAAATTGTCCGCTCGTATTCAATACGTGTATATGTATAATATGGATGAAATTAAAATAGCCGAGATAATTGCGAGATGCTGTCTAAGTCCTGGGTTTTCAACTTGGGGGACTGGGGACACAAACTGATCTTGTAGGTCTGAGAAAAAAATATGTTATATTTTGTATTATCTTGAAACACCAGTGTCCACTGCGCGCAATGACCACTATGTAAGGTTGTATTAAAACGCTGTGACTATATCATGCCTCGAAATTGCATGTTTTCAATGCCTCTTGCGTACATTTCAGGGGACATGGTTATTTCCGTGTGCATTTTCGGGGACATTTGAGAAAACCAGTTGAAAACCCAGGGTCTAAGTGATGGTCCGAGGAGACCAATCTTTCTCTTTTGTGGTTTGTGGATGGTCTCAGCCCAGAGCGGTCTATCTCAATTCTGTCTGTTATTTCTGGGCGAAGTGAGTATGTCTACTATATCGTATTAATTTACCAAACAATGAATTCCCAGAGGACACTTAAACTATAAAGTTCCGGTTTCCGGTAGTTACATACTGATTGTCAAGATCTTATTCTCTTATTCTCCTTTAAACGGAAATTACTTTTAATCCTTTTTTAAAACAAACACATTAATATAACGGATAACACAATAAGTTCTTAGTAAGCCTCTCTAGAAATGAGACTATTGACCTAGTTTTCTCTTACCGTCTGAAATTAGAAAGATTATTTCCTATACTGATTGATCATTGATGTCACGGATATTTACTATGGCTAATTAGATTTAATTTTTTTGAGAATGTGTCCTATCGGTTCCCTGTATAAATCTAATTCTAATATCAGTGTGGATGCCTATCTGAAAGAAACTCTCATATTTATCCTGTATTTTGAACCCTGGTGATTCTTTAACACCACCATTATATGATGAATAACATACAGCAGACAAAATGGCGGCCTGCGACGCCCTTGAGAATGGTCCTTCAAAAGTGACCCCTTCCGCTAAAACACTGTGCTCGCTATGACCCCTTCCGCTAAAACACTGTGCTCGCTATGCTAGCTAATCTCCATTTGGCCCTTATTTTTTTTCTTAAAATGCATTTGGCCCTTTAAAACACTAATTGAGAAGGCTTGCCATAAAGTATACTACGGACGCTCCTGTCCATAACTTACATTTGATAGCGGCTACAGTTTATATTTTTATCATTTTAGAGAATAGTTATCGAATTTGTATTTTGTGCAATTTTGCCTTTCGTCACACTCAGGAGACAAATACAGTTTGATTTTGTGTATATTAGTGACTTTAAAATCAACGCGTTTCTGTGTGTCAATGAAATTTTGTGTGTATAAGGGTTATATTTTGGGTTATTGGCGTTCACTTAGACAATTTTCACCTGAATTGGTTATCTTTTCAAAAGCTGCCATGAAATTAAATGCCGTGTGAAAGGCTTTTGATTGAGCTCACGCATTTTAATTTTAGCATATAATTTTCATATCACTGCAGACCTGCACTAAAAACAAATACGTTTGAGGAAAATGATAGAAGGGATATTAAAGAAGGATAATTTATAATCAAAGACATTCTAAATCATCAGACGACACCTTACAGAAGATCCATCAGGTCCATGTGGCCACTTTGAAAATGCTGATCACTTCTTTACTGTACACGTTACCATACTCAACGTAGAAAGTACTCATTCTGTATTTCGTTATGTAATAAGGACAAAGTACCTTCCCCATTTCAGTATGTAAACTTTTGAACTGAGAAAGTATTGCATTATAAGCAATACCTATCACCATTCTAGGACAAAGAACAAAACCTTCTTGATCAAAATCCGGAAACTTTTATTCAGAATTCGTTATTGGATTGGAAAAAAACAATTTTGAGATTAGTTGCCAGACGATTTATAACTATTTTATTGAACTGTAAAATAAGTTAATGTTCTTACAAATTATCTATTTATGGCTGGTTTCTGTCTATGTTTTAGATGAGATAACTATTCCTTTACCGTCTTCTTATACTGCACTCAACTCAATTATCTATTCTAAATGTTTTCATTACTTTAGTTAGTTTACAGGACGTTTTGTTGAGACGGTTAAGGCCGTGGTCACACATACGTACGTAAGTGTGCGTAAATGTCCGTTTTTGTCTCTCCGTCAGTTGAATACGTAACTTAATCAAATACAACCTGCATAGTTTCGCATTTGTTTGACGTACACTATTTTGACGTACGTATGTGTGACCACGGACTAATATAAAATAATGCGTATTCACAATCGGCATCGAACACTGAACTGGCCTTATGTATCCATATACAATTCGAATTTTAGGACATAGAAAGTACATCAAATAAAACACATTTAATTCTAAAATCATTTTTGAAGAAACATCATATCTGACCAGTGTATATTGAAGCACTAAATTCTTAAAACCACCTGATTCTATTGCGACCTGGTCGTCATTTGTGTTATGACCCTTTCATGTAGACGAATTTCATCCAAATTTTAGTAGTCGGAAGAATTTCGTAAGAGGTCGGGAAGTTCGGAAGAGAGGCAAATATTTGGGAGAAATCCAGACGTGAAATGTTGAAGGAAGCTTCCGACGCGTCCGAATTTAATATTAATCGGAATGAAGTCAGCTATTGGTAGGCTGTTGGTCTGAAGGTTTTTTTGCGGTCGTAAGAGAAATCTGAACGTTGGTAAGCATAGTCTGAACAATTGTAAGGGTGTTCGGCCTCTTACGTCTTCTTTTACGAGGAACATCATCATCAACATGCTGTTGAACAGTACAAAGATCATCGATAGACTCGTTGAAATTGTCGTCCAGCAATAGGGTAGCCCCAACAAGTTGAAGTCGTCGGTATCAGTCATCTGTCATAGATGTGGAGATAGGCAGTGTCGTAAGGGCATTCGTAAGTGTCGTTAGAGCACAGTTGGAGTAACAGTTGGATTTGTCTTTAGGACAGTCGTAACCCAGTGGGTTCGGTCGTAACGAATTCCTTTAAGTCGGATGGAATTCTTCTTTTTTTTATGTCGTAATGGCATTTGGAAATGTCGTTACAACATTCGTAAATGTCTAAACGGTGGTCGTTAAAGCCAAATTTTAGTCGGCTGTAGATCGTAAGCGTTGTCGGAAGAAAAGCACTTTTGGTCCGATTTTGCTTCTGTCTATGTGAAACCGGGGCATTACGGACAACAAAACCCTCTTTTATAAATTGTCATCCACGTCACGAATGTCCACAAACAAGAACAAGGCCACGTAATGCTTCTAAGCAATTCCAAGATCTTTGACATCATGATATCGAAATATGACTTGTTTTGTATCTAAGAGAAGATATCAATGTCAGCATCTTCTTTTGTCTTCCAAGTAAATCTACACATACATATTGATTAAAACTTAGAAATTATGATATCAAAACATGGCCAGTTTTAATTCTGTCTTCCACGGGTCAGTTTACAATTCGACATTCACATTGAGAGTGATGAACTTCTTATTCTATTCATATGAAACTATACAATACATATATCTATACATCCGTTTCCGCCTTTCAATATTATCATATATAAGCTTGGCATTGAAGAACTTGTTGACCTTGTCGTTGAACCGTCAGGTATGATTATCAAACTACTCTTGACGTCCGGAGATCGTGAGTGTAATGCTAATATAATGATCTTATCATTCGATATTAAAAATAGATACCACAAGACAGTTAATCCCTGGTCCAATAACCGTGTACCGTTATTCTTAGTCCTTGTTGCTAATTGAATAAATATGTTCCTTGCCATATTGATCTCCTTAACTTTCACTTCGCAATGTTCCTGATTTTTCTTCCTCAAACTCAATCTGAACCTTCAGAGACCAAAAGATACGATGTGTTTCGATACTAAGCATATTAGAAAAACAGTGAACACATATTTGATGCTGAAGATGTTAACAATATATCTGCAATAAATCTAAAGCATTATTAATCATCAAAATTAAACCGTGATATAAAGTAACTTTTTGTCTTCTTTATCCTTACAACGCGCTACGTAGCATATCTTATCCCTTTTATCGCGATACGTATCATACCTTATCCCCTTTCATCGCGATACGTATCACATACCTTATCCTTTTATCGCTATACGTATCACATACCTTATCCTTTTATCGCTATACGTATCATACCTTATCCCTTTTATCGCTATACGTATCATACCTTATCCTTTTTATCGCGATAGTATCATACCTTATCCCTTTTATCGCGATACGTATCATACCTTATCCCTTTTATCGCTATACGTATCATACCTTATCCCTTTTATCGCGATAGTATCATACCTTATCCCTTTTATCGATATACGTATCATACCATATCCTTTTTATCGCTATACGTATAATACTTTATCCCTTTTATCGCGATGCGTATCATACCTTATCCCTTTTATCACGATACGTATCATACCTTTTCCCTTATATCGCGATACGTATCATACCTTATCCCTTTTATCGCGATATGAATCATACCTTATGCCTTTTATCCCGATACGTATCATACCTTATCCCTTTTAAAACGATTCATATTCTATCCCTTTTATCGCGATAGTATTCTACCTGATCCCTTTTATCGCGATATGAATCATACCTTAACCCTTTTATCGCGATACGTATCATACCTTATCCCATTTATCGCGATATGAATCATACCTTATCTCTTTTATCGCGATACGTATCATACCTTATCCCTTTTATCGCGATAGTATCATACCTTATCCTTTTTATCGATATACGTATAATACTTTATCCCTTTTATCGCGATGCGTATCATACCTTATCCCTTTTATCACGATACGTATCATACCTTTTCCCTTATATCGCGATACGTATCATACCTTATCCCTTTTATCGCGATATGAATCATACCTTATGCCTTTTATCCCGATACGTATCATACCTTATCCCTTTTAACATGATTCATATTCTATCCCTTTTATCGCGATGGTATCATACCTTATCCCTTTTATCGCGATAGTAGTCTACCTGATCCCTTTTATCGCGATATGTATCATACCTTAACCCTTTTATCGCGATACGTATCATACCTTATCCCATTTATCGCGATATGAATCATACCTTATCTCTTTTACCGCGATACGTATCATACCTTTTTTATCGCGAAAAGAATCATACCTTATCTCTTTTGTTGAGATACCTATCAACTCGTGATATAACCCTATTTTGAAGCTGATTTTACAATTCATGCAATTATAATGGGCAAAATTCAGTTCCGGTAAAACTCGGTAAACTAGAAGTGAGAAGATGCCAAAGTTGGGACTGAATCTACAAGCCGTTGAAGGCATTTAGTATTCCGTAGACTCATATTACTCATATATTAACCTTTCATCCCTAATCTTTTCATTGATATTTAAGGTGATTATCCGGATAACGCAATAGTTATTCATTCAGCAATCAGTGAAGTATCTGTCAATTTATGATAAGGAAGTACACACAGTTTCAAGATCCTATTCAAAACAAATTATATACACGTTAAAGGGATATGTTCACTAACTGTTCACAAATAAAATGTTTGTTTCAGATCCTGGATTTTTTTTAGCTATTCTTATCCATTATAATGTTCACCACTCTCCCTCAAAATACAAGCCTTCAAATCTCTGTGTAGTAATAATTATGAGTGTTTGAAAGTCAAAAAAACGTCTCGTCGTTTAGTAAGACTATGCCTTATATAGAAAACACGAATACATAAAATGAAAGATAAATGTTTAGGTACGGATACAATTAAAGGGATTTTGAGATTTTTGTGCATTTCTAGTACTTCTGGGGACTATTTACATATATCTCAGACTCAAATCGACACTCGAAAATGCTGAACATTCCCCTTTAACGATTCTACAACAATTTGTATTCATAAATGGTATCGCATGCCATATCTGCATTCACAAAAAACGTAGCATGTAACATTCAATTTTATTTCATTTCATAATCATAATATTATGAACTTTTACACAATTCCATGTGAACTGCAGGTGAATCTGACACTTGTTCATTAGCGAACATGTTGTTCTTACCATCGAGCTGTCGTCAACCAAACAGTACAATTTACAGTTTTAAAGATAGTTTATAAATCACATGCTTGCTGGTAATCGAATTACGCCATATTTCAAAGTTCAATGTCATTACGAGATAGCAATAGGAAGGTCTAACAGGAGATTCATTAAGACATCTTGACAAGGCTTGATTACATCAAACATACCAAACTAAGGTACAATACTCAATGAAACTAAATTATCATGTTGAAATTTTATTCTTTAGGTTAATGATAGAATGTGAAATGAAATGGCAGTCAGTAAATTGAAGACTTTAAAGAAAATTGTGCAACTATACATTAGGTTAATAAAACAATTCTGATGAATAGATAGTTCAAGAATTTGAATTACAGTGCGACGTTTCAATTTGGTTCTAACACGGTTATCCGGTATAAAAATGAATACAAGCAATAAGCAGATATGATAGAATCCTCCGCCGAATGCGGACCTTCTGTGCCACCCCGCCAATTCATTTGAAAAGCACGTTTTTCTGATACAGAATGCAATTAAAATATTTTTATTACGTATGACGAAACGAAACAATAAGTAAAGCGTGTTCTTTTTCCACATACAAATGTTTAACCGCGCCACAGTGGAATGGCTAAACATTAATTTGCATGTTGAAAATGTTTGTTTTGTTGCATTCCAACTTTTAATTGTAGCCTGCATCAGAAATAACGTGCTTTTCGATTCGCAAATATCAAGTCTCAAATGGCCTGGTGGGGTGGCAGAGAATTTAAAACAGTGTATAAGTCGGCAATAACAAAGACAAATGATGAAGGCATGTCAGAGGATTAACTGCAAAGAGGATTACAGGAGTAAAAGAGATTAAGTGTTTAGTTTACAGTTCTTCGTCATAATTTATAATTCATGCATGTTTGTTTCATTTTATCAAATTAATTTTACGATCAGCGACGGTTATTTACAAAACACATGACAATAATATGTAATACGACATACTTCCAATATACTTTACACGTGTCTTCATGACATGATATTACTCGCTTTAGCAAAGGTACACAGAAAAGGAAAGCTATACCTGTGAGGCAACTGGAAATATACGTCGCCATGCCAATAAGGTCGTTCTCAAAGTTAATAGTGCTTTAGAGACTTGGGTAATAATCATTAACCTTTTTATAGGAATTATTAGCGTTATTAACATGTTGAAACCTCGGTATAATTGTCATCTATCGTGTTCTTTGACACTGGGGAATATCTCTCTGTACACGACGATGAGCAGTTACTGACACAAAAATTACGGACGTGAACGTTGCCGGATTGGTTGATTTTATTAATATGTAGAAGCCAAAATATTGTTGGTATCCTCTCGGGCTTAAAAACTAGTCGCTGGATCGGTTGATTTTGTTGCAATGTAGAAGCCAAAATATTGTTGGTAGCCTCTCGGGCTTAAAAACTAGTCGCTGGATCGGTTGATTTTGTTGCAATGTAGAAGCCAAAATATTGTTGGTAGCCTCTCCATCTATAAATTGGATTTATTTATTTTAGTATGTGATAACCGTTTATAAATAACGGTGAGACTTTCAGCTCGTACTGAGTGACTTCGGGTCGAGGTTTCCACTTTAAGCTAGCATCCACATTCGTCATTCATGACAAGTTTGACCTATCTAATTCTATAAATAGGTCAATAGTAGGTTTCCCTAATCCGGCAGCGTTCGAACATCTAAATCAATTTGCTCCTTTTTATGGATTCTGAATGACCTCATAATATTCTATTTCTGGCTTGGTCGCGGTGATATCTAGGCCTACACTGGTGTGAATTATACGAAGACGGTTTGTTGGCGGCTTTATTATTCATACCAATATATACCAGATTACAGCATTATCATTCATTCTGCATTCATCCATACATCATTCTAGCAATTAATCACCCGCTACTACCAATTAATTCATTCATTTGATCTAAATGGTGATAGAAATCGAATTAATGAATTGCAGAAGCTTGGTATTTCATGAAGCCCTGACCATCACTGTCTAAAACGGATGAATTGAGATTAATTCCCTGAATGAGAAGCAAATTGGCTCTTGTACTACAAAAGAGACGTGATGATTTTCTAAAGAATGTTCTGTTCCCAATCTTATAACAAACACTCCAATACGTTGTTGGTCCAGATCTCCATAAACGTTTGGTATTAATGCAATCGTTTGAGTAGGATTAGATCATAAGAAGCTCTACAAGTCATTGAAGAAGAACTATTTGAGCATTATTCCCTGTAGAAAGAGATATTGATAGAAAACGTAATGAAAAGATGCAATTAATCTGACATGATAGAATCACATTATCTGATTAGTTTGTATGTTTAGGTAAATCAAATTCTTATCTATTAGATATTATCGGACTTTATTTTTTCTAAATATACTCTTTTCTCATTAAACGCCCGGTGAACAGCTTTTAACTTTGACTAGAAATTCTCTTTCACCTGATATTCAGTGACAATTGGCAAAATAATTGAACATTGTAATTGAACATTGTATCAAATGTTGTCTGTTCATACCAAATGTCACTAATATGTAAGTCGGAGGGGCTGACATGGAAAAGCGTCTAGTCGTTCGGATGAGACAATAAACGGAGACCCCGTGTGCTATTTGGCTGTGCACGTTAAAGATACCTCGACTGTTGGAAATTGAAAATAAGAGCAGGCTAATGCCGCTGTCCTGGCAAAATTACCTCAATGCACACTGCATGGCGTTTGCCCGTCTTCAGTTAGCCCATATAGATGCAGAAAAGTAGGACGTAAAACTCATTCATTTCATTTCATTTTCATTTACTGATATATAAGGTGCCTCATTTGCCCTCTTTCAAACGTATCTTCCTCTCGATAACACATTAACTACCTTGTTCAATTAATCATTGAAATTTCGTCATATTGTATTCAATATTGTATATATCAGTGCATTTTGAATAATTTAAAAAAAAAATGTCCTTGTTACCTTTCAGACATTTTATTCTGTTAGTGTGAGAAGCTCTAAGATATATCGGGTGTCACAATAAAAACGTCCCAAAGTTTGACGGTAAGTATCTCAGCTGTTGGTGAACCAAGCGCTTTCAAAATTCTCACAGATTTACTTCAATATGTCCTTGTCATTTGGACATGCTATTTTGTTCGAGGCAGTGCTTGTACAATTTTTATTCGATTACTCTCATATGTTTAGGGCCTGACAAAGATATGTTGAAGTAAATCTGTGTGAATTTTGAAAGAGGTTGGTTTACCAACAGCTGAGATACTTCTTGTCAAACTTTGGGACGTTTTTTTCTGAATGCAATATATTCAAACCAGCCGAGACTAGTCAATACAACAGCTATTTAATAATATCTTCGTGCTTGTAAGATCTGGTTACATTCTGTAACGTTTCCACAAGCAAATAAGCATTTAAATCATCTTCGTGATATCCTGCTTCTTATTACATAATGATCCAATAATAATGACATCGTCAGCGAATACAGATTGAGATAATTGCTATCAGTTATTCATGAGCTACCGACTCGTACTTCAAGTCTGAGGTTAAATTGACCCGACATACGACAAACCAAGCTAAAAGGTGTCACAAAACATATCCGGTCGAGTTGTTTTTAAAGGGATGGTAAAGACGTCCGTGCTTCCAACAAATTTGCAAACACCATATATATTTAAAGGTGTTATAAAACATATCCGGTCGAGATTTTAATTTGATTGTATCGTAGACACCAAAAGAATCAATTTGCACCATTTCAATTTTCAAGCGGACGTCCATGGTTCCAACAAATTTGCAAACACCATATATATATTTAAAGGTGTTATAAAACATATCCGGGTTAGTTTTTCATTTGTTTGTATCGTAGACACTAATAGGATCAATTTGCACCATTTCAATTTTCAAGCGGACGTCCGTGTTCCAACAAACCTGCGAACATTCAGCATCAACCGTACTAAAAGGTGTCATAAAACGTATCCGGTGTAGTTGTTTTTAAGGAGATGATAGAAAAGTTTTTTTAAAAACAAATTGTATCGAAGACTGGAATCAATTTGTACCATTCCAATTTTCAATCAGACGCCCATACTACCAACAATTCTGCCAACACCCAACATCAGATATACTCAGGGTTATTTTGTGACTTACGAGTTTTCAAATTTTCTTAAAGCGTACCGGTGATACTGACTGCCCCCAGTCTTCATTTATTTTTCTAGGCGACTCGACCCAAACCCAAGCTACGCGACTCTGAACTATGCCAGATATTAAAATAAGAAATCTATCCAGTGTTCAAACATTATTATTAATAAATGCAGTTATTTTTATAAACATTATTACTTCTCAACTGACAATGCCCCCCCCCCATTATTTATATCTTTAGACGGGCCCTGCGACTCTTTGAGGGTCTGCTAGTGACCTAATTTTCGGTCGAGACCCATGATTTGAAAACCAAGGGACTACACTTGTTTCTTCATAATTTGCAAAATTGAGTACCCCACACTACCTGAAACCAGACACGCAGTAACTTGCTCATATAAGATCCAAATATTAGTACGTTTTCCTTCTAGGAGCTTTTTTTTCAAGCTGATACGCTTTTAGGACGAGTTGAAAACCGCTGTTGTTTGAAGGGAACAAACCGCCAGCAAAAGTCACATCAAAATAGCAGTGGAAAGTACAAAAAACGGTCTAAGTTCAATTGATGGTACATCTGACGTCAAATTCTCAAACGGAAACCTAAAAGTTTCTTTTGTTCCTCCAAGAATGATTTATTGCTAACGAATTCTGTGGAAGCTGTGAATGGTAGAAACGAAGTGTTTCTGTAAATAAAACAAATTGACTAATAATGGGGAGAAAACTCATCGCGAGGTGAAACTAGTACAATGTATTTAAAGATAATCGATGGATTTAGAATTTGTAGAATTGATAATAGCTTAATGAATCATGGGTTAGATTTTAGATTTTCTCACACGCTCTATCATATATAAATCTCTAAGGGATTTTTAGCAAAAATTTCCTACCATTTCCTGTAAAATTATGATGTGTTTGTACACATCATAATTTTACAGGAAATGGTAGGAAAAATTATTGCGTTCACTAAACTCAAAGTGGTTAATTAAAGCATTACCTTTTCCAGATAATTTTACTTAGGTTAAATATTACATCTTACAAATAAGCAACAAGATGTATTCATTAATTATAAGCTAGTTGTTGTCTTAATCCAGTGTTTCTCAACCTATACCATACACTTTCTCACCTGAAAAACAATGCCTCCGCCATTCTTCTCTAGCACTATAAACCAATGGCGTACCTAGAGGGAGAACCGTAGGGGGGGGGGGGGAATTGCCCCCATTATTGATATCGGTCGGTAGAAAAAGTACCGTCGGTAAAATTGAGCTGACTGCCACAGGCTTAAGCATAAAAGAAAATTAAAAATATATAGCCTCAAATAGCCTCCCTGCAGTGTTTCAAAAAGCTTCGCCCCCTGGACACCCAACAAGCTCAGACGGCACTCTGGACATCACCCGTTATTCGCTCCACTTGCAATGTCAATACATTCTGTCGGTTCATCTTTACCATTGCACCCCCAGTTTCGAAAAACTGGCTACGCCACTGCTATAAACTAATAAGCGATCGGCGATTTATTGTACTGAGTCTACTGGAGTGAAAAAAAAATCTTCCAGTCAGTAGTTTTTAAGAAACATTGTGTAAGGTTAAAATATTTGCGTTAATATAAACAAACTCCAACATTTTGACGGAATTGTCTGTGTGAAATGAAGCTCAAGTTGTGTAACAGGCTTAAAACTGGAGGGTAATCAAGTGAAAGTATCTAGAACTGTAAAAACCACAAGCATATTCTTAAGCACTGATTATACGGTGACATTTGCACACGTCTGTATTTAAGCATATGTGCAAATTTGCTCATCTGAGCCGTAGATGTAAATTTGCTATAGATTCATATTGAAACATTTTTAAGAATGATGCATTCAATAATGACATGATATATCGTGATTTTTCCGGATGATTTCATGCATGGTTAGTCCGAAAAGTGATTTCATGACAATTGTTTGTCGGCTACAGGTAGCACAAATTCGTCCATTTCTATATTCGACGTAGTCTCGCAGTCGAATTTTACATTCAAACGCGGATAATAATGGTTACCCATGGATTTGAAGGCTCACATTTCGACGTTGAGTTGTGAATACTAATACTGATTAGCTTTGTTAAAAAAAATCCCGTTCCTGAGACAAAGGTATGATTGGTCGAACAGATGGTGAACGGAATGGTATAAATTTAGTAAATATCGAAAATAACTTTTAAGTGCATTTAGCCTCCCTTTCTACCACCGGATATCAGCCTTAACTCCATAGATAACACTCGACATTTTGAATTGGCTTTAGTTTGACATGACGACACGCAGGTGACAAGTCAATTACTATTTCTAAATTGATGATGGAAGCATGAAATAATCAGGCAAAGGTTATTGAAAATCCCTTCATAAAAGGATTTTAATCAGAAGAATCAGAATGAAAAATGTAATTGACAACTAAATGTGAATTATTGTAATGATCAATAAACTCATTCAATATATTGTGGTGAACTACAAGTGTATGATTGAAATCATATGAAAGGTTTTCTATAGTTATATCTCGACCTAACATCTAATACCATTGATCAGTGTTCGATTACTTAATCCCATAGGATGAGAAATGAAATGAATTGAAATTGAGTTTTATGTCCTGTTTTTCACTTGTTTGAGAAGCGGTCGGGCATTCGCAATCATAGCCGTTGGAGACAGGGGGGCCCAAATATTATGTTTTCGGGCAAAATATCATTAAAATTCGGGCAATAAGTCGGTCTGCCCCCCTGTTTAGTCGTGGGCCCCTACGGCTATGTTCGCAATGTAGAGCGTAATGAAGGAAATTATACCATAGCAAAGACATAAGTATACTCTTATTTTCGATTTCCACATATAGATGGATCTTAAACGAGTACAGTTTGTGTCATCGGGACGGGTTTAACAAATCGGATTATCGGAGCACTGTTGTATTCTTAGTAGTATCAGACTATGTTCATTTTTGTCTATCTGTAGATTTCGATGCAATTTAAAATTGCACAATCACAAAACCTTTTGTTTGTTTTTTATTTCGAGATCGTAATTTGAAGCAAAGCAACCCACGCAGTAGCATAATGTAAGAAAATTTAATAATCGTGATTTGTGGCATCTGTTGAGTAAATTGAAAATTATTTAAATACCCAACCGAGGTGATTTGCAATTTATTTTGTAAACTTTTGACAGAATAATCCATATCTGATGAAGACGTTAAACAGATTTTTGTTGATGAAACCTGGTCGGTGGTATGTGGAGGTAAACATCATTTTAGAATTTTCGATGTTTTTTTATTTCTTTTAAAGGAATATGTTCACCATCCAATCGGCCAACAAAATATTAGTATCAGAACCTGAATTTTTTTTTTGCTAGTCTATTCCATTCACAACTCTCCCTCGAAATTTAAGCCTTCAAATTCCCCGTATCAGCGTTTGAAAGTCAGGACTACGACATATATACAGAAAATTAAAGATAAAAGGAACGGGTATAATGAAGGAGTTGTGCGATTTTTGTGCAGTTCTAGTACTTCTGAAGGCTATTTACATATATTGACGGCCCAAATCGACCGTCGAAAAAACTGAACATTATCCTTTAAAATCTTAAAATGTATCTGCAATTTAACTGATAATTGAAATGATGAGGTACATAATAATAATATAATGGGGGCGATACAACTTCGATTTCATTTTGAAAACGTCCGTAAGTACAGATTTATGTGCTAGCCATTCCGTGTAAAGCGAATCAGAGGGAACCCATGTAGAAAATCTACATTTTTGATTTCCACGACAAAAATAAGCATCAGCCAATATATTCAGTCTAATTAAAATCTGACACTAATTTCGTTTCGTTCGGTTCTTTAAATCCTGCTTTTTAAACACTACATTAGTGTTTACAAAACCGGATTTAAAAAACCGAACAAAACGAAATTAGGGTCTGATTTTAATTAGACTGCCAATATATTTTAACAATGATTGGCATAAGAACGTTGTAAAACTAATAAATGTCAGTTTTTAACTGGATTCTTTCAATAACATTTAAATTACATCTAATGACAGTGAAATGAAATATATTACACCTTGCCAAATGTTAAAAATGTTAGTCGTGTTAAATTGTTTTTTTGTAGTCGTGCCAACTTAGTTTCCAAAAACTGAAAAGAATAGCTGTTATATTATTTGGAATTTGGAACATGATTTACAATATGATGAAGAGTCTATTTCAGTTACAACACTTCAGAAGAACGAAACATCAGTAGTAATAAATAAATAAATAAATATAATTCTGAAATCTATAGATAAATAAATATTGACAAAAAACGTTAACCCTGTTGCCTAACATCAAATAATGAAGAGACTCATCATGCGAATGGATTCCCAAAAAAGATAATAGAACCTAAACTAAACCATATCACAATGACTGCCCCATATACTAGAATCTATTCCAGGAACACATAGCAATGATAAGCCAATTCAAACAATTGTTAATAAATATTATCAGCAGCCCATGACTGATGCACAGGTATAAAATACGTAACAGGGGTATAAATAAAAAAGTTTTTACGCACTTTACCCTGTCCGATTATGTACCGCATCGGTACCGGACCGGCAAACAAATACCGGTATTGGTACCGGCCCGATGTAAGGTAAATCGAAACACCCTACAAAACCTGTATCACGAGTGTAATTCCTACATTTATTTTACATTAATCAACGTTAAAAATTCGTGAACAGAATTTTCTGTAAGCAATCTTGATCTCGGGAGGTTTGATTTTTAGTAGGAAAATTGTATTTGAAATGTTAGTATTTGTGTTACGTTTTTTTCTAAGAATAAATGTTATGTTTTCATGTTATTTGGCTGCTATGATAACAATCTGTTTGATGTGTTATAATGTTTTATCTCGATTCATCAGCTAATAAATCAGCTAAATATAGTTCCTATCATAGTAAGTAATGAATTAACACTATGTTATATGTTATTATACGTTTCAACATTCGAAAAGGTGTGAATAGACGCGTTACGGTGTTACGTGTTACGTACGTTACAGGATTATCATCTATTCACGTGAAGCCTTTATCCAACCAAAATGTTAGGTCCTGAAGTCATTGTTCATTACATTAATAAATTTGTCCTACGAGCTGCATAGATCCACTATATAAGCAATCAACTATCTAAGTCAGAACAAAATGGCACTTTTATTCAGTGCATCGAGACAAGATATCTTGTTAAATTATCGAGACAAAATATCTTAAATTAGCACAATCGAGACCAATGCAATCTAGACATATTATCTTGTTAATCCAAGCGCATCGATGCAAAATATCTTTAATCAGGGCAATAGAGGCCACGAATCTGTTTAATCCAGCGCATCAAGACAAGATACCTTGTTAATATAGCGCATCGAGACAAGATATCTTGTTAATATAGCGCATCGAGACAATATATCTTGTTAATATAGCGCATCGAGACAATTTATCTTGTTAATCCAGAGCATCGAGACAATATATCTTGTTAATATTGCGCATCGAGACAATATATCTTGTTAATATAGCGCATCGAGACAAGATATCTCGTTAATATAGCGCATCGAGACAATATATCTTGTTAATCCAGAGCATCGAGACAATATATCGTGTTAATATAGCGCATCGAGACAATATATCTTGTTAATATAGAGCATCGGGACACGATATTTTGTTAATATAGCGCATCGAGACAATATATCTTGTTAATATAGCGCATCGAGACAATATATCTTGTTAATATAGCGCATCGAGACAATATATCTTGTTAATATTGCGCATCGAGACAATATATCTTGTTAATATAGCGCATCGAGACAAGATATCTTGTTAATATAGCGCATCGAGACAATATATCTTATTAATCCAGAGCATCGAGACAATATATCTTGTTAATATTGCGCATCGAGACAAGATATCTTGTTAATATAGCGCATCGAGACAATATATCTTGTTAATATAGCGCATCGAGACAATATATCTTGTTAATATAGCGCATCGAGACAATATATCTTGTTAATATTGCGCATCGAGACAATACATCTTGTTAATCCAGCGCATCTAGACAATATATTTTGTTAATATAGCGCATCGAGACAATAAATCTTGTTAATCCAGCGCATCGAGACAATATATTTTGTTAATATAGCGCATCGAGACAAGAAATCTTCTTAATCCAGAGCATTCCAGACAATATATTGTTAATCCAGAGCATCGAGACAATATATCGTGTTAATCCAGAGCATTCCAGACAATATATATTGTTAATCCATAGCATCGAGACAAAATATATTGGTAATTCAGAGCATCGAGACAAGATATCGTGTTCATCCAGAGCATCGAGACAAGATATCTTGTTAATCCAGAGCATCGAGACAATATATCTTGTTAATCCAGAGCATCAAGACAATATATCTTGTTAATCCAGAGCATCAAGACAATATATATTGTTAATCCAGCACATCGAGAAAAGATATCTTGTTAATCCAGAGCATCGAGATAATATATCTTGTTAATCCAGAGCATCAAGACAATATATCTTGTTAATCCAGAGCATCAAGACAATATATTTTGTTAATCCAGAGCATCGAAACAAAATATCGTGTTAATCCAGAGCATCGAGACAATATATCTTGTTAATTTAAAGCATTCGAGACAATATATCTTGTTAATTTAAAGCATTCGAGACAATATATCTTGTTAATTTAGCATTCGAGACAATATATCTTGTTAATTTAAAGCATTCGAGACAAGACAATATATCTTGTTAATTTAAAGCATTCGAGACAATATATCTTGTTAATTTAAAGCATTCGAGACAATATATCTTGTTAATTTAGCATTCGAGACAAGACAATATATCTTGTTAATTTAAAGCATTCGAGACAATATATCTTGTTAATTTAGCATTCGAGACAATATATCTTAATTTAAAGCATTCGAGACAATATATCTTGTTAATTTAAAGCATTCGAGACAATATATCTTGTTAATTTAAAGCATTCGACACAATACATCTTGTTAATCCAGCGCATCGAGACAATATATCTTGCATTTAAAGCATTCGAGTCAATATATCTTGCATTTAAAGCATTCGAGTCAATATATCTTATTAATCCAGGGCGAAACAAAATATTTTAAACTAGCGCTATCAATACCAAGTATCTCGTTAAGCCAGTGCAATCAAAACAAAATATTGTTAATTCAGCACAATCGAAGCGAGATTGTCGATATAGTAGCCGATAGAAGAAGCGAACAGATGGAGTACTTGTCCGGAAACCATTCGTTCCTACCATTTTCTAAAGTATCAATAGCCCCGGACCGGACAGGGTCCTGTCTATTCACCGATATATTCATTGCAATTTGGAATGCAAATCTTGTTAATCCAGAAACGCTAAATATCTTGACAAAGGGACATCCACTATAGCAAGTAAGCCTTACAGCAAAAAAAATGTAAATGTTTCATTTGAAACTTTCCTTGAAACGAAGGACGCATCTATCCAGTACCAGCTGATTTGAATATTTTATAGGTAAATAAATGGATGGCTGTCTATTATTTGCCAGGTAGTCATTATGTTTTATTTCTGTTATTGACTAGTAACAATAATCACTGTAATTGTATTTGTGTTTTTCTATTGTGAAAACGTGTGTTCTGATACTGTTAATACAGCCTTCGTTATATCTTATGGATTTTATCAATAAATAACATTAATCTTGTTATATTTATGTTAAAAATGTGTATCTGTAGGTGGATGTTTCCTATAGTTGAATTAAAGATCTGATATCCTAGCATTTCGTGACACGAAACTCGAAAATAATCTAAGTTGAACAATGGCATGCTATTTAAAGCCTTGTCACTTGAGTTCGACATCCTTTTTCATAACGAACTCAACTTGATACTTTTTGTATTCTTTCCAAGAAATAATTACAGAGGTCAATAAAAGGTCTGAGATCAAGAGGTTTCTTTATATGCTTCAATTGTAGAGGTTTGGTTTTTACGTGTATGGAGGACAGAGTATACAAGTACACAGACGTCTGTGGTTCCAGCAATTTGACTTCGATTATGTCAAAAATTACGAAGTTCTTTTATAATGCTATCATGTTTTGTGATGTCACCAAATGCTTAGATTATAATCTTGTTAAAAAGGAGAACATAATAAACTTTTTATTTAACATGGGTCAGAATTAGGCCCAATACCACAATTGATACAACTGTGAGTCCGAATGGTTTTACTCTCCAGTAATAGGTAAACAGACACTAATAAAGTTCAAACAATAACAAAGTTCAGACACTAACAACACTAACAAAGTTCATGTTGTAGGTAACTTGTAGTCCTTTCAAACTTTCTAACGTTAAACAACCCATGGGTGGCTTATTTAATATTATATATCGGGTGTCAAAAAAAAAACGTCCCCAACTTTGACGAAAAGTATTTCAGTTGCTGATGAGCCGATCTCTTTCAAAATTCTCACAGATTTACTTCAACATGTCCTTGGCAGACCCTGAAAATATGAAATCCATCGAACAAAAAATGTACAAGTACTGTCTCGTACAAAATAGCATATTGAAGTAAATCTCTGAGAAATTTGAAAGAGATCGGTTCACCAACAGCTGAGATACTTACCATTAATCTTGGGGACGTTTTTATTGCGACACCCGATATATATATGTTATCAGTTACTTATATTTTAATATCCTTTTCAATCTTGCATTAAAACTTCCATCCCGATGTTTTTACAAGTCATTAAGGCAATAAAGATATATCCTGCTTACGTACCATAATTAAGCATCGAGGATAAAACATTTTATAATTTATATCAAATTTTCGTGACAATATGTTATCTGTATTTTATGAAATTATTAATATAGATCTAATATCTTTGATCAAAGATTAATTGAAATTGGATAATACTATAGTAATTACCTCGTACATGTACATTGTAAACAATATGGCATTGAAATAAAGAAAGCACAGTCCGAGTTTTCTTTTAATTATTGATAATACATCTTCAAATACACTTTTTAATGCCAGCAATTGATTTACTTGTTGTTACATGTCCCGAAAAGGGAGAAACTTATTTGATTCATACAGGTGATGAAATTACTATGAGATGAACATGTTGTGAAGTTTACAGCATATTGAAGGCTATATTAAAATGAAGTGAAATCTAGCAAATGCTATACAGTGTGCAATGAGGAAGACAGGAGCATTGACCTACCTTATTTTTTTTAACAATTTCTTACTGTTTTTAATCTTAAACAGTCGATCGCATGCGTGGCCTTGGCTCACTGTACCATCGGAGTGTGAGCCCCTCAAATATTCCTTTTATATAAACCAGCATAAAATCAAAAGGTTTTGCCAGGAATAAATTCTGGACCTTCAGACCAACGAGCAAGAATCTATAGCTCACTCAGTTACTGCGGATCACTATTTGTTAAAACCATATCACATATGGGTAGTTATATTAAAAAGAAGTATCGGTTCTGTCAATGGTAAAGAAATAAAGATTTGACCCAAATTGTAAAAAAAAAAAAAAAAAATAAGTCATATAAATATTTTTTTCAAAATATGTTGCCAAGAAAATTATTCAAAATATTTTAACTGTTATGAGAAAATAACATTTAAAGGCATAATGTTTAGTATATGTATTGTCAGGCAATGTCATCAACTTGGTGGCAAGCTATATGAGGAACTATGACAGACGAACGGTAATTATCTAAAGATTTGGTATAACGTATTGCTTATTGCCACGATATTGAAAACTTGATTTGTCTTACGACAAAATACATGTTATTAGCACAGAGGGCTTAATTTATAGAATGAAAGACCCATTAACTAGTCTAGCGCTCGACAAACTCGTTATTGTAAATGATCTAAATTTCAGCGAATTTTAAAGAACTTATATATTTTGAACCTGGGGCCTTATTCTTGAAAACTTAACTCAGTTAAAATCCAGATTTTAAGAAATACAGTTATCTGATTGGATAATAAAGCTATATTTAAAATCAATTTTAGTGATTGACCAATCGGATGACTGGAACACTAAAATCATTGTAAGTTAAGTTTTCGAGAATAAGGCCCCAGGACTAATAATAAAGATATCCATCGGTAAAGCTTTTTTTCCCCAACATAATTGAATACAATAGCACAATAATAACATAGTAATGTCTTGTCACGAATATGTTAAATCGATACAGTTTTTCAGTCTTAAGAACAAATGGTACAATTTCATAATAAATTTAAAAATGATTTTTTAGTATAAATAAATAATAATATGTTGCTGAACACACTGTTGGCCAACAAATCTGTGCAACAAGATATTGGTTCCTGTATACACACGACAACAGTTCGACAACATGTTGCTCAAATTGTTATCATTCATTGGTCACATGACTTCAGATATATCATGGGATTTATAGTCAATTTCTGATTGGATAAAACTCAGCAACATCAATTGCATCTCGACAACAAAAATAAACTTGTATTTATTCAGCAACATGTTGGCCAAACAATTGGAAAACGTGTTGCCGAATGTTTCCGAACTGTACACACTGACAACATTTTCGACAACATGGCAAAAAGTGTAGGACAGGAAAACAGAAACATTACGATTTATGGAACACAAATTGATGGTTTACAGAGCTAGAATGATAGACACAGAAAGGCTAACGGAGAGATACGAATTTTCATACCACGAGAGTACATTTTTAGATACTGCGAGGGTTAACTTCCGATAATGATGCAGTTGGATTGAAAGATGGATTGAGATTCTCCTATGATGACCGGCAACGATGCATGTGCTGAGAAAAACGGAGCCAACAATCAATGCTCTTTTCATAAGTATAACCTGAAGTGTGTCTTAGGACATACAGTCGAACTTGGTGTAACGGTTTATCAGATAGCATCGACAAAGTCTCTTAATCATCGACAGGTCCGCAAACCCTCCAATTCAGAATGGTTAAGTGATCAAAGCTGATCTGAATGAGATTGTCCCGAGATTGCCATCTTAGAAACATTAAAAAAAATACCCGAAGCCGATTTCTTTTGGACTTTTTTCCCTGATAATTCTACTAGACTTATTCTTTCAAATAAAAGACAAATTTTTTTGTTCTGGTTAGATCAAACGTAACGGTTAACAATTGGATTTTCTTTGATTTCAATCCGCAAAAAATGTCCACAACTTTTTTCCAGGAAAGTCTACTAGACATATACTTTAAAAATTAATTGGGAATTATGTGGATGACCTGGTGTGCTACTTCCTAACAAGGAGCACGAACGTATGACGTAAAACTCCATTTAATTTCACTTGGCATTCTCAACTAGTTTATATTAGTGTCGCCCTAGAGGGTTATTACTTATTTTAGGGCGAGAAACCGTTTTGAATAGTGGCAACGGCAACAAACCTCCAGCCTTATATTAAAGATCAAACTCCCATCAAGTATAAGATTTAATGCCCCATGATAGAAACTGATTCGATTTTGGAGGCGTTGCCCAAGGGGTTGACGATATCATGAGGAAAGTTCTGATAGAACTAAGTCTAAATATGCAATAACAGGTTTAATTAATTAATATTAATTAAATATTTGGTATTTGAGGGGGTAAGACATCTTAAGTCTTGCTCCAGGAAAAATCTCACTGAAACTTACCTTTAGAGACAAATGTCAATAGTATCTCGCGGTAAACGAAATTAATTATCTTAAGATGACTTTTCATTATGGATGCCTCTTTGATGTTTTAATGCAAAGAAATTCCTGTATTGTTGCTGTAGAAACTTGAACAATTTATTCATTACTTAGCACTTGATGTTAGTAAATTGGTTCTTAATATCAATTGTTATTTCAGACTATTGATTCCGTTTTGATGGAAAAAAGCCCACACTTTCCTCTTTTGCATAATATAATTATATTGAAAGAACATATTTTTAATGAGAATTTCTGATAAAGTTAGTTTTTTACTAAAGAGAAATCTAATTGATTTTTGTAATTTGGGGTCAACACATAAGTTTTACCGCCATGCCATTCAACCATACCAGATATTACGAATTATCAAATTACCGAAGCAACAGCACAGAACCATCCGATTGAACCAATCCAACTATTAACAGCTACGATTATGAACAACTACCTAGTTTCTGATATCAACATCCACTGGAACCGAACTTTTACTTATCATCTACTAGCCAACCAACATTTATAACAGCGGTGTTTGTGTTGTTCACTGGAAGCGAACGTTAACTTGTCATCTTCCAACCAACTAACATTTATAACAGTGGTGTAGTGTTGAACACTGGAAGCAAACGTTAACTTGTCATCTCCCAACCAACATTTATAACAGTGGGGTTATGTTGACACGAGGCGCCACAGTAAATTCCATAGGCGCAAACTGGCAGCAACTGGCTGGCGCTGGCTTAGTGGACTCCTAGCGTAAGATTGTGATCAATTCTTCATTTATTAACTTTGATCTTGTATATCATTAATGTTAATATAACTTACGATAACTAAAAAATATCGGTTAATACTATTCTATAAGGAGATTATTTAAATACATTATTTAAACATCCATTTCACAATAACAGTATTATGTATAGTGTAAATTGTATATATTATTAATCATATTCCAGCTTAAAAAAATGTAAATTGTTCTGTTTAGGTTGTAATCGTTGACTTGGTTAAACTGCTCACTCTTCCTTTAACTAGTAATTGGTCTCCTCATTCAGTTGACTAGTTTGCCTGCTCGCTTTAGGTTGAACTAGTTGACCTGCTCTTTCTGGATTGAACTGACTGTCCTGCTCTGTCTGGATTGAATTGGGTGACCGGCTCTTTCTGGATTGAACTGACTGTCCTGCTCTGTCTGGATTGAATTGGGTGACCGGCTCTTTCTGGATTGAACTGCTCATTCTGGATTGAATTGGTTGATTCCATTCTTCACTGGACTAGACTAGCTCATCTATTTTTGGAATAACCTAATGTTATATCTATAGCTACTTCTACATTAGTAACGTCCACCGTCTGCGCAAGCCTTATAAGTGCAGTTTTTTTTTAATCGCTAACAATTAACCGTTTTTTAAGTATCAAAACCCCACGTTTTATCTATTAATCGAATGTTAGAACTTCTATACAATCATAACTTTGGTTGCTTCTGGTTCGAAGAAAATGCCTAACCAAAGTAATCATTATTATTATTATCTCCGCAAAATTGATTGCAGCCGATAAACCGGAAGTTCCACAAATAACGAAGTTCGAAGTTCATCGTCTTTTATACTGTTACCAAACTTCAATCACTTGGAAAAGCTGCGTTTCTGAAAAGCTGATTTTTACTAAACTATTGTAAACGTTTCTTATTTTCGAATGACAATCAAATTTGATTGCTGTATCCTTACTAACAAATCGTCTTTTTCCAACCAAAACTTGATTATAAGTAGTACGTGACTATTTGAGAGTGATGGTAAATGAACCATGCCAATCAAAACCTGATAAAAGGTGACCAGTTTATTGACCAGCTCGTTAAAAACAATGATATTAATAAATATGTCATTTCAAGGTCAATATTAATGATTACTATATTTTCATTGGAAATGATATTCGTATTTTATGGTAATAAGCAGTTATTATCTTCACATTCCGTTTAATATTGGCACTGACATACGCAGTGATACTTTATCATTTATTAATGATAATTATTACAGATTCTGGACACGGTCTGTGATAGAAAATTAACTTCTTTTACATGTTCTACCTACTTAGTTTTATTAATGATGGTGAAAAAAAGAATGTTTCAAGCTCACAAACAACAGCACACACATTTCAATGAATCAAACTAATGACAATAATACCTAGAATTCTGATCACAATCTTTAAATGGACATACACGTAGATGCATGTATTCTCCTTTAATTGGGGGAGCCGCGGTAGCTGAGTGAGTTAGACGCTTACTCGCTAACCTGAAGGTCCAGGGTTCCATCCCGGCATGAGTTGAAATGATACCTTCGGATTTTTCAACCCGGTTTCCCCCTGTCAGTGATGCAGGTCGGAGAGGCTGACATGGAAAAGCGTCTAGTCGTTTGGATGGGACAATAAATCGAGGTCCCGCTGTGCACGTTAAAGATCCCTCGACAGTTGACAATCTAAAATAAGAGCAGGCTAATGCCGCTTTCTTGGCAAAATTCCCCTCAAAAAGGAATTTATTGGAAGTTTGCATTTGTTTTTTTTTATATTAGCATTAAGGAAATGTGTCGTATAAAAATAATTTTTCGTTTATTTACAACTTATTGAAGAGGCTACAGTTTTTGACCGATTTTGATGGAACTTGGTGTGAGTATTGGAATGGATCAGATCTGAGTCAAGTTTGTCGATTATTCGAAACACAGTTTTTAATTTATTGCAAAAACACGCCAAAATTTTACAATGAACAAAGTTTTCAGTTGTTTGTTTTTTGATCATTGGGATTGATAAGTTCTAATTTGACGTAATTTCGATGAATGGTTTTTGGGTTAATGCCCTTGGCTTCATATAAAGTCTTGACATTCTCTCGTGATTTTATGAAACTGGGTGTGACTATTGGGATTGATAAGAGCTATGACAAGTTCTATTTTGACACAACTTGAAATCATTTCTTACAGCTGCCAGTGGGCGTATGTTATCTTGCCTGACGAGCCCTTGTTATATTTATGATGAACTTTGCGTGTTGAAATTAAAAACTCTTAGAACAATATTTCCGTCTTGTCTTAGGTCTCTTCTTATTAAATTTCTAATAATAACAAAAATCGTGCAAAATATCGATTTCATTTCCTGTTTTCCTTTAAATATATTGATATTATTAGAGAAATATATATTTATTAAATATATTTATAAGATTTCAATAATGGATCTAATAGGTTTAAGTTTCTTAAATTAAATTTACCTGATAAAAACTCAATAGCACTGCGATTGCGATAAATACATTTTCAGAAAAGATTGTTAAGTGTGCAGAGTGGAAGCTCATTTCGGCACTGGATTATTGCTCTGTAATTTGCGACCTGCTGCACGGTGAAAGAGTCCATGTATTCCTTTCTTATTTCTGAATCCCCGCATCTCAGAAAGCATTCTCTTTGAAGTTCAAAGCTTCGAACGGTAAAAATAAAAGGCAACAATCAAGTATCAAGGACTACTAGTATCATAGAATCACATGGCAAACATGGCTCATGGCAAAATAAATTGAAATGATAAATTAGTTTGAAAAAATGTTCGATTTCGTTTCATTACCTTCTCCAAATTGAGGATAAAACTTAATCGTTCAAAAATATAGTTGATGAGACTCTTTCTTCTACGAGCCCATTTCACACTTCCACTACAAGAAACGGTTATGGCTATTTTTCAATAAAAAAAAACCAATTGTATGGGCGAAAAACGTGTCAAATTTGATACATTGCCGTTGTTCTGTCTTCAGGTATTACCATACTTATCATTTTGTATTCAAATATTTTAATACTTATCATATTTTGATAGACAGTAGTTAAAATACTATTATCTATTATCTCTGTTAAATAGACACCAACGTTTGGATAGTTTAAATGCCAATTCCACGAACTACATGTAGTATATGCACATAAGATAACACAGAGGGAAATGTGCACGTAATGCATCAGATAACAGTAATATATGTTTTCTTTTACCTAATTATAGAAACAATGAAGCCACCGGGATAGATGTTAAATTTCGTGTGGTGTAGATCTGGCGATATCAGATAATCTGAAGAATATACTAGGACCTCACATAACAATGTAGAGAATTATTCATCATGAACAAATTTCCATACATAGGCATAATAAATAATCAGAAAGCCCAGAAAGACGAAAAATTTACAGTTACTAAGAAATGTTGGATCCTCAAATATATTTGAGAAAAATAAGAGTACGATTTTAAACCGAGCGGTGCAGAACTAATATTTTATAAATCGCATAGAAGTACAGTACCAAGTTTTAACGTAGAATTGTTCGTCGATCAAAATATACCGACGGTCCGAGACAACAAGAAATTAATTCAGAAAAGTTCGACTGGATTCCCACCATAATTGTATATATCCAACAAATTATTTCTTTACAAAATACATTAATCGTGTAATTTTCAAATTCAGGCAAAATTTATACATACACTACTTGCATTTGTTAAAGTTAATTTGCCTTCGTAATATTAACAAATTAGAGAAACCACTCAAACCAGAATAAAATTGGTCAGAAAAGAATTCAAGTACTCTTTTGAAGAAAACCATCCAATTTCACACATTTTTATACGCGAGAATTTCTCGAACTTTTTTCATTAAATTTCTATTGATTAATGTTTTATGTTGAATGAATTTTTGTTATTTTGTTCAATTGCAGTAAGATTGATGAATTTACATATTAAAATAAAATAAAATATTCCTTTAAATTCAAAGGAAACTTATCGTATTCAAGGTGAAATTTCAAGGACTCAAATAAACGTCCTGAAGCAAAAACCTGTAGCCAAACCGTATATGAGTAAGTATTTGTAAGATTTTTAGAAATGAGCTTTAAAATTTACCTTCACTTAAGCCGATGTGCGTTTTTAATCCATTTTCTTCCAACTATAATATCAGTTGATGAATAAAACCGCGTCGAAAATACAAATAATCCTTTCAAAATCCCGATAAGATTTTGTGGCTTATTGAAATCAAAAGTTTAATATCCACTTAAAACTAGATTCAAATTTTCGAAATCATTGCAGAAACAATGCTATAAGATATCTTGTCACTAAAAGCAATGTAAAACTTTGAGCCACTTTTATGACCGAACACTTAAAAGCGCACTACACAAAACACTACAAATCAACAGTTATTAAGTTTATATTTGCACCGACACTATAAGAAGTCCAATACTCAGTCGCATAAAAACAGTTTAACAGTTCGTGAGATCGCACTTGTAACTTGCAAAGTTGTCACAGACAAACAACAATACTGCTATACAGTGGTACTCACTTCTACTTAAAGTAAGAATAAGTTGCGAGAACTTCTGTAGTCGCGATGTTAATATAACATAGTGTATACTGAACACGATGAAGACTTGTAGACTGTCGGCTTCATGCTGTATCGGCTAGAGATCGATAGTTTTATAATTAGTGATATGGGGCTACCTGTACACACGTTAACAATCTGAAGTTAATGATAGTACTGCAGTTAATAATCGCTGATTTCAGGGGCTGTATAGGGTGTTGAATAAGAAGTTTAAAAATCATGTAACCTTTTTCAAAAGGTAACCTCGAAATCCTCTATCTCATTTTTTTTTATTTTGTACAGTCTTCTGTTCTCCACAGAATGAAATTTTTCAAAACGGAATGAAAGAGTGGACAACCTCAATGCTTTGTAAGAGTGTTTCTGTTGCCAGAAGCTAGACTAACATAGTTACGCTGTTTATCATCGAAACAGGGAAAAGTCGAGATGCCTTAATTCCCCTTTTTATTTCGGCAGACCGTTTGATACAATTTTGATCTCATAACCATTCGACGTTATATCAGTGACGTGGGATATTTATGTCGCTGTTATCGTGGGACTAATTCGGCACGATTGATTGATTTTGCATTATTAAATCTCGCATGGTTGGTCACATTGAAACTCTCGCGTTGAGCCACCACCGTTGCCGATTTGTAATTTAGCCAAAATCTACTAGTTTTGCAAGGAGAGCGCGGCAAATTTAACTCGGACTAAAAAAGCCACGCAGTTTGATAAGGCGCGAGCAGAATGGCCGGCAATTGTGGGAAGACCAAAATCGAGATCGCGTGATGAATGGGTATGTTTTCATGGGTCTGCACGAATCAGATGTTCTTGACATGTTCCATATGTTCTGTTCCGAACAAGATTTCGAGTAATTCTGCAAATGTTCTGGACAGGAAGTGGAAAGTTCTGTACGGAACTTAAATCTGAGTAGTCCTGCTATCACTGCACTAAAAAAAAACGGTTGCAACATTTGCCGCCATCTTGATTTCGAACTTTTTACAAAATAAATCGACACTAGAATCCAGTCCTGATCTCTTGCTAGTCTTTAAAGTGTCCTCTATACGAAGTAGGCGCTTGTTACTCTATTCTGAGGATGTATTGGGAGATTTGAATCTTGCAACTGAGCTTTTTCTTAGATAGTATTATGGATACAAGAATGTTTTTTTAATTATCTTGATAATTGTTTTTTTTTGTATATAAAAAAAGTCAACATAAGAAATAGGTTTATTTCAGTTGAACTCTAAAAACATTAACTTATTTCAACACGTGCGATGTTGTCATTCGCGAATTAATGACAGACAATTAAAGAAATCATTCTTTTGTGAAAAGACAAGAACAATAGCACCACATTCACCTGGGTAAGTGTTTGACCGATTAAAAAATCGTGATATTAAGTCCATAACGTCAATAAATAGCCCCAATTGATTTGGTTCTGATATATATTTTGGTCCATCGGCCGCATTGTTTTAAATAATAGACTTGAACCTGCGAGCACTTTCCTGTTTCTTTAAAAAAAAATATCACCAAGTTTGGACGATAGATGATCGTGTACTTCCGGCACCCCTGTGTCAACATTAGGTCACTCTTGGCCACTTGCAGGTATCTACCGGGCTTTGACCGCGTACTGGACTGGGTCGATCGGGGAGCGTGTAGGAATCGTTCAACCACAATGGTCAAGTGGTAAGGTGATTTTCATGAAGGAAATTTAAAAAAATAAAATCGTTCGGAAATGATGTGATCAGGCAGATGGCGAGAAGGTTTTGGAATTAGGGGTTGGGTGGGGGTCGACTTGTCGGGCATATATATTTCGTCGTCGGGCAAATTAACATTAGTTGTCGGGCAAATTGATATCCCCCCCCCCCTGCTCAACTAATGCCCCGTACGCCTATGGAATTGAGGACAAAAGTTACATTAATTTACATTATGTTACAGTAAGTACATAATTGTCACCCGTACAGAGGTACAATAATTCAACACATTTCAATTATATTATAAAGAGAAATGTTATTACTTTGAAGACTTCGTTAAGTAAAAGCTCAAGTGTTTGGTTGATTATTTCTCTCTCGGCAACTAGACAAAATATTTCATTCATAAAAATAAGTTTTATCAATTTTTGTTGGTGTTTCAGAACAAATATTGTTTATTTCATTAACAAATTCTCAGCAAAAGAAAAAGTCAGAGCTTTGAGGAAAAGGTGAAGAGAAAACGATAAAATGTGATTTTTGATATCGATTTGTTAGGGACAGACCACTCAACCTTGAATCAACATACAACAAAACACTCGTGTTTACCGTTTCATTAACCAGAAGCAATGATAAATATGCAAGGTGAATTAGGTGATTACAAGCTTTAATGACTGTACTTTAGTTCTTCAACGACATTTATGCTCATCCGAGCGTATTCTAAACAAGAATGGTTCACTAAATAACCTGGAATAGATTGACTAATAGTGAGCACGGTTTGAAGGTCTTATCAACATAAGTAGGCCAATATCATCTTGAATGCACTGCTAGCAAACCATATGGTGCAGATTCTGTTCGTTAAACGAGTTTTTGTAAGCCATACACCTCTCCTCATATACTATTGAATTCGATATATTTAATATTTGCCATGACATTTTTTGCTATATAAAGTGTATTGGATGTTCAGCGATTATTAGATAATAATTTTAGCTCTATTTCAATATGAAAATGCCACACAGAGATCGCCGATAGTTACATAACATAATCGGCATGATTAGAGCGCACATTACAGTTCGGTGTTCTTTTCTGTTTGTGGGTTTTAGTTTTTAAGAGTGATGAAGGAATTAAATTATGCTATTGTAGATTCAAATCAATCGTTAGATGCTACTGGAATTGACTTCAATATTATTTTGTCATTAAAGTATATTCAGTTACCATATAATTATATAGACACAGCTTTATGGAACAACAATCACTGGTTAAAGTTTTATGCAACGTTTCGACGTGTTTCCCCCGTCGTCTTCAGGCACATAATGATAAAAGTGATAGGCAAAGGTATATATACATTCAGCTATTATCATAAAGAAAAATATTGTGCTTACAATTGCTAAATGCCATTTAAAAACTTTACCATATAATTGATGTCATTTAGAGTATTTTATAACATTCTGACCATTGATGTTCAGATGCAGACAATCGGTTTGATCATATCCTATTGTTTTACTAGAATGTATCTTTGAAAAATATTTTATTCTGTAAACAAAGGCCTGGCTTTGCTCATTGAATAGGTAATTATATATTGTACAGAAACATCGACTAAATTCTGTCTGCTAATAGTTGCTTTTGACAAGGTCAACTCGTTCTACAATTAAGTACTGACACGAAGCTTTTCCCAATGGATAAATCTGCTGTCATTTTACTTTCGCCATTTAAAAATATTTGTTTTTCTTGTCAAAAAGGTTTAATCTTGATAAGTTGGATGCTAGTGTAATTATAATTCGTGTTGTGATATATATTGTACCTATAAGGGCGCATCGGAAAATGTCACCAGATGTACACACAATAATAAAAATGTTCTATTTCTGACTATTCATGAAGGCATCTTGAGCAATCTTATCATAGACAGTTGAAGTTTTTGGCAGTATCCAGAAATTGCATCAGATAGCAATACGAATGTGTAGTTTTGACCCTGGTTCAAACGCGAGTACTACAGAAGCAAGTATGATGCCTACAGGTCACTCGATGCCACTTAAAACGAACATCGAATACACGATGTCGAATGGGTTCCTACTCGACCTTTCAGACATTTCTTGACGTTCCTATTTGGTTAAAATTAATGTTTAAGAGCAGAAAACCAGTGCATAATTATTTTTTTTTAAATTGAATGACCAAAATCACAAATAAATGGAACTTCCTGCTTTAAACCATACCCCTAGTATTAACTAGTATTAACTTGTTTTAAAAATGTATATGTTTTTTTTTTCTAATTTATCATAGGGCAATATCGTAGTATTATTTATTCAATATTATTGTTACTGTATATCTTCGTAACCTTCTTATGTGTAACCTTCGTTGTTTTGTATATAACCCTTCCATAACTTTCGCCTTTCCTTTCGACAATGGAAGGATATATATACGAAATCTACGTGGGATAAAATATACTCTAAAACTATACCCTAAACCAGTACACCTATCATTTACTATTTATTATTTATCCGAATTTACTTAAAAGAAAATGGAGTTTTGGTTAATAGGGTGATAGCTTTGTAGATTCAAATTTATTTTTCTGGGATAATTATTATCAAGTTGATCATTTAATGTTTATAAGACATCTAGAAGTAGGAAGGTATATGGAACGCCGTAACTGCCTTATGTTAGTATTTTTGCATTATAAGCATCTTTTTGTATTATCAGCATCATCTTTTCGTATTATCATCTTTTTCTATTATCATCTTTTTGCATTATAAGCATCATCTTTTTGCATTATCAGCATCTTTTTGTATTATCAGCATCATCTTTTCGTATTATCATCTTTTCGTATTATCATCTTTTTGCATTATCAGCATCATCTTTTTGTATTATCAGCATCTTTTTGTATTATCAGCATCATCTTTTCGTATTATCATCTTTTTCTATTATCATCTTTTTGCATTATCAGCATCATCTTTTTCTATTATCATCTTTTTGTATTATTAGCATCATCTTTTTCTATTATCATCTTTTAGTATTATCATCTTTTCCGTAAGTGGTCGTAGGTTTACGGAAATCAACGGTAATCTTCGTAAAAAGTCGACGTAAACAAGATGTCGTAGACTAGGTTAATGAGACGCAACTTTTTTTTTGTCAAAATGGATACCATTTTAGAAAATTTACACCTTTCATTGCATACGCCTGCCTTTCAAAGAGAAAAAATAACTCCTGATATAGTTTGCCATTTATCCAGATATGATATGGAATGCCTTGGGATATCAAATTCTTCAGATATGATGAAAATCAGAACAGAATGTGTTAAATATGCCCCCGTCAGGATACAGACACAAGGGAATTGTTTTGATATATCAAAACAATTGTTAGAGAGTTTATTAGACTCTGGTTTCAAGATATCTGAAATTTCAAAGTTGCTATCTGTATCGGAAAGAACTTTATATCGGCGAATGGCATTTTATGAATTATCCGTTCGCAGTTTTACTCAAATTAACGATGCTGAGTTAAAAACTGAAGTCAAGGATGCCTTGACTCAATTTCCAAGAAGTGGGGAAAATATGTTGAGACAGATCCTATATCAAAAGGGAATTAAGGTGAGCATGATGCCATACATATCTATATCCTGTGGCCACATAACATTACATGAAGATTAAACGATATGGTATTTAAAAAACCTGGTGCAATAAAATATTAAAATTCTTTTATTCATAGCACAAATAGTTAACGATAGCAAATTTAGTGTCACACAAATGATTGTGACATTGTTAAATAATTAGCTGCAATACGATTCTCAATTTTCTCTTCATGCCAGACTTTGTCAGAAAACAATTAAAACCATAGCATTTTCATTTTTCTAAACCCCCGTGAAAATAGAACTTCTGACCTTCAACTTCCTGCATGAGACTGTCACTTAATTCAACTTCATACGTGATTCCCAACGTCCTAAATCAGATTCCCCTGGCCGAATTCCTATTGCTGACTTCTGACTTCCAACCAACTGTTGACTTCCTACCTCTGAATCTCTATTCCTTCAGGCTCAAGTATTTGACTGTTTACTGCACCCCCTTCCCCCCTCCCCCAGCTTTCTACGTCAGACCGTCACTTTCGACTTCCTAAATCTGATTTCCCACAGCTCACTTCTGACTTCCTACCTCTCACATCCCTAATTCGTCTTTCACTCCAAACATTTGATCAATGACTTATTTCAGGCCTCCACTTTTGCCTTTATGCCAATGACTTCCGCCTGCCTAAATACTGACTTCATACTTCTGAAATATGACTTCCTACAATTTCTACTTCTGCGAGTTCTTACCAGGCCCGTAACCAGCCCAGTGCTTCTAGGGGGGGCGAACGTCCAAACAAGGGGGGCAGTTAATGTCAATACTCCCGAAAACTCGATTTTCGGTCATATTCAGATGAATTGACTTTTTTGAAATTTGGACTCTCAGAAATTCGATTTCCTGTCATTTTGCAACGAATTTGGATTGGAATACATCCTCTAGAAATTTTTGAGAATTAGACGACTGGAAATGTGATTTACTGTCAATTTGAAAAGAGTTTAGGCTGGGGGACATCCACTAGGAAATTTTGAGATTTTGACGACTGGAAATGCGATTTACTGTCATTTTGAAAAGTGTTTAGGCTGGGGGACATCCACTAGAAAATTTTGAGATTTTGACGACTGGAAATGCGATTTACTGCCATTTTGAAAAGAGTTTAGGCTGGGGGACATCCACTAGGAAATTTTGAGATTTTGACGACTGGAAATGCGATTTACTGTCATTTTGAAAAGTGTTTAGGCTGGGGGACATCCACTAGGAAATTTTGAGATTTTGACGACTGGAAATGCGATTTACTGTCATTTTGAAAAGAGTTTAGGCTGGGGGACATCCACTAGGAAATTTTGAGATTTTGACGACTGGAAATGCGATTTACTGTCATTTTGAAAAGAGTTTAGGCTGGGGGACATCCACTAGGAAATTTTGAGATTTTGACGACTGGAAATGCGATTTACTGTCAATTTGAAAAGAGTTTAGGGGACATCCTCTAGAAATTTTTTAGAATTAAACGACTGGAAATATGATTTACTGTCATTTTGAAAAGAGCTTGGGCTGGGGAAGATCCCCTAGAAAGTTTTGAGATTTTGACGACTGAAAATGTGATTTCTTGTCAATTTGAAAAGAGTTTGGTCTGTGGGATAGCCCCTAGAAAATTTTGAAACATAGACAACTGGAAATGCGATTTCCTATCATTTTGCGACATTTTAAGGTTCAGAAATGTTTTTCTAAATATTTTGGATGTCTTATTGAAAATTTTGCAGGGGGGGCGCCGCCCCCCCCTTGCGCCCCCCTTAGTTACGGGCCTGGTTCTTACTTCCACTTTCTTTAGCGTAGCAGGCTATCTTTTAATCAGTATTAGAGAAACATCTGTAAATGCCATCAAAGTGTATCAAATAGAACATGTATTGACGACTCGTCAAATGAAGTCAATTTTTTTGGAAATATTATATATTTTGACCTCAAACTACCAGTTTAGAGGTTTCTCAGTCATCTCTTTCTATTTAATCTGTTGGCAAAACTGATATGAGTTTTTGGATTGGGGTCTTTTAAAAGCAGCGTAATTATTATATTTCAGGTTCCAAGAAGTCGATTGAGGGATTGCCTACATGAAATTGATTCCGATGGTATAACTCAAAGGGCACTAGGTAGACTTCATCGACGGACCTACCACGTGGAAGCTCCAAATCATCTATGGCACTTAGATACAAACCACAAACTAATAAGATGGCATTTTGTGATTGCGGGTGCTATTGATGGATTTAGTCGATTTATTGTAATGCTTAAGTGTCTAAGTGATAACAAAGCTCAATCTATATTTAATTGCTTCAAGTCTGCCACAGAGCATTACACCATTCCATTAAGACTGCGCACTGATCAAGGGATGGAAAATATCCGAGTTGCAGAGTATATGATCTCTACCAGAGGAGATAAATCTATATTAGTAGGTAAAAGCACACATAACCAGAGAATTGAAAGACTGTGGCGTGATGTGTACGATGGTGTACTGGCCTATTATTATGACCTATTTTATTTTATGGAAGATAAGGGAATATTGGATCCTTTGAATGAAATGCACCTATTTATTCTACATCGTGTATATTTGCAACAAATTAACATGAAAATAGAAATGTGGAAAAATGCATGGGCCAGACACCGACTAAGGACTGTACGCACTTCTCCTCAGAGACTTTATATAGCTGGATTAATGAACACACCAATACCTGATGTCCAATTACTGAGGAATAATCAAACAAACGATTCCAGTCCTTATGAGATTGACCCATCAAGACCCCAATTATACCCATTTCAGATTGAAATTGATTCAGCTACAGAGAGAGACCTAAATGCCTTGTGTGAAGATGCTACATTTGAAAACCATGGAATAGAACTTTACAAAAGAGCTGTTGAAATTATGAGTGACCAAGATCTTGTGTAACTTTATGAATCATTTATTGAATTATATCACATCAATATATTGAAATAACAAACGCACAAAAACAGAAAATTTAGAAGACACTACTCTTTGTGTCCCTGCATTATTAAAATAATCTGTGGGAAACTATCAGATAAATCAAATCAAAATATTTTCACACCAAAGAATCTACTGCTCCCCCCAAAATCCTAAATATTTTCACACATAGATCATTAACATTATCATGATGCAAGTTGTGAGGTATTTATGCCTGGTATGAGGAGTATATTTCTTAAATATTGCTCAATAATGGCAAATTTCTCAGACTATTGAAAATTCAAAATAATATAACACCATATAAGATATGAAACAGCAACATTAAAAATCCAAATATCAAACCAATGTCATAATATGTACATAAAGGGACACCTAAATCAAATAAAAATCTTAACAAAGAATATAACTTCCACATGGATTTTAAATGGCCGGGTTCAATGTGAAACTAGGATTTTATGAGAGATTTGACTCTTACCATCCAATAAGCAGTAATTAAAAACAAAATTTACAGTCAGATGACCTATTTTGGTCTCTGACTCTCATAAGGGGATTAATGGTGTCTATAATTGCCTTCCATCATACCTTAGCATTATTGTAGGGTAGGAATACTTTTAGTATATATCTACGGTGGCTCACATACGACAAAATTATTGTTTTTAATTTTTAATTATAAACCTGATTTTGTATTTATAAACTTGAATTTTTAATTAAAAACTTCAATTTTCACCATGGTGAAAATTATTTTCACCATGGTGGAAATTAGGTGATAATTCGGTAATAAATAATTAAAAACTTCAATTTCCACCATGGTGAAAATAGTTTTCACCATGGTGGAAATTAGGTGATAATTCGGCAATAAATAATTAAAAACTTCAATTTTCACCATGGTGAAAATAATTTTATATAATTGATGTTTTTAATTAAAAATTCAAGTTTATAAATACAAAATCAGGTTTATAATTAAAAATTAAAAATAATATATTCTTTTTACTAGGTACTTACAGACACAGACACTAATAAGAGTCATAGACAAAGGCAGGTCATCTCACTATTTCAAAATTAATGCAAATAAGACGGTTTGCACTGATCCCTGTCTTTAAAGTAAATTGTCTTAGAGTAAATCAAATTGTGCATAAATCCAAAAATCTAAATGAATTAAAAATATTTTTACAAAGAGAATTTGCTTTGGTGAGCATGTAGCTTATGGTCAGGCCAGAAGTACTAAAATTGAAATACTATTAGTATTTAGAACATAGGTCAACAATGATTGTCAATTTCTAGTCTTTCTAGACATCCAGGCACATCTAATGGCTTTGAAAGACAAAATAATATTTAAATAACTATACCATTTTAATTTTTAAATCAGTATTTGAGAAATATCTGAATATATCATCACCATGAAAAAAATAGGGCCTTCATTTGAGGATGACAATTTCTTGAAGTATTGCATATTTTGACCTCAAACTTTCATGTTAGAGATTTCCCAATCACAGTCAATATCAAGTACAATAAAAAATATTGATTACTTTAAACCAAAGTAATCATTGACAAATGCCATATCATACAGTCCAAAAAGCACATCTTCTGCAGGTAACAGCAAATTGTCATGAGGAATTGTTAAATTTAACTGGTTTATACATGTATTTGCTGTTGGAATAAAAGACTCAGACTTCACAAATGTGATGGATGGATTAATAGAGAACCCCAAAATCGGTTCTCTCTCTGACCCAGTCACAAACTTCAACACAGTTTCAAGATTGATTCCATTTCTTCTCCCACCTGTAAAATATATAAATAATGTAATGATTACTATTAATATTCGACCACAATAGTGAAACTACCAAGCATCAATGAATTTCAAGGTTTGCAACATCAATCAACTTTTATTGTGGCATATTATAATGTTACATATATAACGGTATACAGTTATTTTATTGAATAATAAAAACTCACCCACAGTCTCACGTAGGTATTTAAGAAATAAAGTATAAACATTTGATTCATCTTGTCGTTTATTCATACCAGGCTCACTAAATACAGGCTGCAGCAATCTCGTAAACATTTTTATTGTCAGTGGTGGGCTTTCACATGGAGTAAACAGGTGAACAAGTGATGGAAATTCTTTGCACATCTTGAAAAATATTCAAAAATAAAAATTTTCAATTTTTTGCAGTAAGCTAACATTTGATTTCAAATACGAGCTTGACTTAGATTGCCCTGTGAGATCTTGTGAAGAAAAGAAAAATCTACTCGTATGAAATTGAAGCTATTGGTCCATCTATTGGCAAGGTCACTTGGAGCTACCCCCTGTCTTCATAAAGATACTTGCTACAAAATAAAACTTACCCTTATTATTCCTAGAGAGTCCAATCCTTTTCTCAGATCCTGTATCCCCTTACTTTCACTATAAGTATCTTTGAAAACAACATCTATTAACTCTGGTGGAATAATGCGGGGAAGTTTACCATTTTGAAGTGTTGACAAAGCTGAAATAATAACAAATGTATTGATAAACAATATGTTAATATGTATAATTGTGATAAGCTATTCTGTTATTTAAAGAATAAATGTGATTTTAAAATCCTTCTTTCTACTCACCCATAATTTTTCCAATGATTTCATATTTGTCTGACCAATCACGAAAAGGATTGAAAAATTTCTCCTCTATAGCCTTCAGTATTATGGTAAAAAATTCTCTCCGTGGGCCCCCATAATCTTCTGCAATCTGAAAAAAAGGAGTTTAAAAGCATATTTTAGCCAGGACAACAGTTCTCTTAGGTTTCTTATACCTGAAGCTACAAATGAAATGACACAGAGTAATATGAATTTTCCACTATACACCCACATGATTTTTATTATTTGTTTTCTAATGGCAGTTTGGCTTCTTATCCCATTAGCTTCTACAAGTTCTTATAGTCACAATCAACTGATTTTGATTAGGCACAGTGTTTGATAATCATTACCTACCTCTCCAAAGAATTCAACCTCCAAACACAACCTTAAATCTTTGATGCCATTAATTTCTTCAAATGTTGTGTGAATTATGTTAAATCTATCAACAGAAATGTAATTTGTCATTCCTTTATTATTCTCATCTATATCATCAATGTTTTCAATGTCAAGTTTACGACCAGTGACTATTTTTGACTGATAATAACGCAGAATATCAACAGGCTCTGAGGAATACTGAAATTCGGATACACAACACTGAATAATTTTGTCTATCTCTGATTCTGTATTATTGAATTGGGTTAAATTGGCCGATGCACGATTTGCCAAAGATAGCGATGGCAGTTCTTCAACTTCATAGTCAGTCATAAGAGATGGAAGTTCATCATCCGATGCCTTTCCTTTGTCTAAATCTATTGAAATTGCTGGATGTTCAATAGTATTATTAGATAAATTGTCAATCTCCACATTTTCTGCACAATTTTCTACATGTTCCCTCAAATCATTCACTGAAAATATTTCAAAGCACTTTTTACAGATTTCATGTAAGTCATTTTTTGGTCCTTCATTCAAACAATCTGTGACCTCAATATTGTCTTGTATTGGTCGAATGTAAATTTTTCCTTGACTGCTAAGAACACTATGCAGAGTATCCACATCCCATTTCTCTTTTATCATGATTAAATCTCTTGTAGAAGGAGCGGCTTTCATTAATTCAAACCCACCACATGTTTTAATTTCCGGATATAGGGCATGAATAACTTCCCTAACCTGTTCATCAGTTTGTCCGGCTGTGAAAAGATGTTTTTTTAATCCTAGACCAGACTTTTGTAACTCAAATTTTTCACTTGAAATGGGTACTTTAGTCTGTAATTTATTTTGAAGACAAAAAAAATTAGCAGTCCAAGTTTTTACTTTAGATTTACATCTTTGCCTCTTCACAATCTTTCCGTTTCTTGACCTTGAAGGTCGAAATATATCATTGGCTTTTTTCTTCACCTCAGAGTCATCTACAAAAAATAAAAAATAAACCAAACTGAAACAAAATGAGGAATGAAATAAACATAAATGATAAGTTAGCCACCAGCAGCATTCTGAATTTAGTTACTGTTATTTCTGCATTACAATTTTTAGTTACTGTTATTTTTGAAGTGATGAAATACTTGAATTTGTCGTATTTATTCCCGTGACATTGAGTCTAGATTTTCAAGGTCGCATACGCATGATTTTCTATAGAGAAAAGTCTAAACTAACCGATAATATTTTTTATTATCTTGGTTTGCGAAACATTTAATTATTTTTAGACCCGTCTTAATGCATTATAACACCAAAATGCCTGTTAACATTCTGGAATAAACCTATGTTGCTGTTAAAGCCAAAATATCTGTTACCGTTTTGACCATTTTAACCGAAAATTTTTGTTACCGTTTTGACAGATCTGTTACCGTTTTAACTATTCAATTTTGTTACCGTTTTAACTGGATACCGTAGTAGGTAGGCCTAGCCTGATGGAATAAAGCACTAAGAATCCAGATCAACACAAAAGTACTTTTCCAAACTCACTAAAATCTACTTAACATTATGTTAAAGACAAAAAAAAAAAAATCCAATATAAATAAGCTTTCTACCTGTATCTATGTGGGTCGAAGTTGAGGGATTTTCTGATTCTGTATCATTAACATTAGTATTAGTAGTAGTAGTTGAATAAGAAGGCCTATACCCTTTAGTTTTAGCTGCTTCTCTCAACCTAATTCTGTCACCTATTGTGGCAACCCCCAAATCGTTCAGATCAGTATCTGATAACATTGATATCATGCTCAAATCAACATTATTTTCTGCAAATTTGGCGAATAAGGAATCCAAATTTACAGATTTTAAAAAAGAAAGCATTTGTTGAGCCGACATGATGACGGAATTGCGTTCGATTTGCAAGCTTAAAATTATGGAATAAGTTTTGGTTTTGTATATATTACAAAAAAACTTGCAGTGTAAGATACAAAAATGTACAATCAAAGAAAAAATTAGGCAAATAGACAAGATCGTTGCTATTAAATAAGGTTTCATATCTCATTATTATAAAATACTCAATATTATTGGACCATACACATCGATTGTGGAATCGAACGGAATTAATGGGAGACAACTAAATTAATCGGAGACTGGGCCTCATTAACCTAGTCTACGACATCTTATTTACGTCGACTTTTTACGAAGATTACCGTTGATTTCCGTAAACCTACGACCACTTACGGAAAAGATGATAATACTAAAAGATGATAATAGAAAAAGATGATGCTGATAATACAAAAAGATGATAATAGAAAAAGATGATGCTGATAATGCAAAAAGATGATAATAGAAAAAGATGATAATACGAAAAGATGATGCTGATAATACAAAAAGATGCTGATAATACAAAAAGATGATGCTGATAATGCAAAAAGATGATAATACGAAAAGATGATAATACGAAAAGATGATGCTGATAATACAAAAAGATGCTGATAATGCAAAAAGATGATGCTTATAATGCAAAAAGACGATAATAGAAAAAGATGATAATACGAAAAGATGATGCTGATAATACAAAAAGATGCTTATAATGCAAAAATACTAACATAAGGCAGTTACGGTGTTCCATAAAGGTACATTAAAAACACTAAGATATATGTTCCCTTTGTTGTCTCACACTTATCCTTAACTAGTGCTTGTATTGTTGTTATAATTAGTTCTTTTAATCTTCCCAATGGCTTCACACTTCTCATTATATATTGTATTGTTTTTTGTTGTTGTTCATTTTACTTGATAACGTTACCTGTATGTGTTTCGAAACGTAGTATGTAATAAATGAAGAAGTAGTATATCCATATATCTTAGTGTTTTTAATTGATCATTTAAGTTGTAAAATATTTGATATTTGTAATCATCAGTATATTTGAATGTGTATCTGCATAGAATGTAAATTTTTCTGTATATTGGATGTGAATAAAATATAAAACCAAAAAAAAAAAAAAAAAAAAAAAATTGAATGACATCGTGATCCCATCGATATCCCATCTCACTATCATACGATGGATTCACGATGACATTATGAGTACTCCACGTGTTGTTACCGAGATAATCGACCAGAAAAGATTTTCCAGCTCTAGCGAATTTAGCATTGGAGTCTGAATAATAGAATGCATAATAATAGAAAGCCTTGACCCAATAGCTATCTGTAATCAAAATTGTATCATAGTGTAAATCAATCTAGAAATCTTGTTTTCGCTATTACCATTCTTTTCTAGCTAAACGCAATTTTACACTTGTTCATATCACCAAACTTAATCTTGTTTCTATCTTTACATGATTTATGATATTACTGTGTGATATATTGAGAAAGAAAATGAGAATTCTGGGTGAATGGTTAACTATGAAGTAATGAAGTACTAATAATATAGGTGAACAGTGTAATAATTTACTAGGACAGTATTCCCAGTTAGTTATTAGGCCTTTCTTGCTCTATCTCAGTATGTCGTCACCAGAAAATTATAGAATACGACAAATTTCATCAGTCGTTATGTTAAACGGGAATGTTCAGCAATTTTTAGGGTCGATTTGATCCTTCAATATATGCAAGTAGCCTTCAGAAGTACTACTAATGCGAAATAAAAAAATTTCTTCAATTATATCCCTACCGTAACATTTATCCATATTTGTGTTTTCTATATAAGACATAGTCCTACTAAACGGCAGGTCGTAATTTAGACTTTCAAACGGCGAAATTTATTGGTACACGTGTGATTGAAGGCTTAAATTTCGTAGGAGAGTTGTGAACAATATTACGGATTAGATAAGCTAAAACAAATTCCAGATTCTGAGACTTAATTTATTTTGGTCGAAGAGTAAGTCAACATTTCCCTTTAAAATACAGATATTATGTACTTTACCATTTGGTATATAAGAGATCTTTCTCGAGTGCAAATGAGTTAGCCAGGTCTCAGGAACTATTTAATCCGGCAAAGAATTGTTTCAAATTTCAAACTATCAATGAACGATATCATGTACAGTATCTATGTAGGAGGTGAATACTCTTATTTGAACATTTTGCACTTTCTAGGACTGTAACAAATAAGATCTAAGTAAACCCGTTAATATGCTTACTAAGTTGTTAACTAATAAAAATTTAATCATAGTATTGTTTTTTGATTCGTTAATTATAAAGCAGTCGCGAGCTTAAAAGGATTCATCTTGTTTAATCTACTTACCTTTGTTTTAAACTACGTGTCATGTGCATTGTTATTAAAGGGATTGTGAAGTGGTTTTCTGATAGCATCAATTAGCGCCATTCAAATTTCCATTCCGATCTGTGGTTCTGTGTTCTTGTAATTCCACATAAAACGCGTTAGTTTTAGTGGAATTGCAAGAATCACAGACGTCGGAAATACGCTTTACAATCCCATTAACCTTTACTTTTGTATCATATAGTTCTTTCCGAAACAATTTTATGAATCCTGAAACAGTGCTGAAGTGTCATAAATGATTAAAAAAAAATAGCTGCACTTTCAATATATTACATCATAACTTCGATAGAAATAATTGAGTGATCGAAATTAATTAAGGCGATGTTTAACCCTGGTACAGCTTTCGGATTGTTAAGACCCATTTCGGCCAAGTCGTACTCTGACCCAGATTAGAACCGATGACAAAAGTGTTAGATGCTAAGCCCCTATACAACATAATTGTCCTTTATGTCAGGTACATAAAAGACATATTTAAATTCCATTGACCTGTGTGTACTTTGATAATACCTAATCAGAATACCTACTTTCTACGATGTAATGTATAGCTAAAGTAGTATTAATTACAGAAAAAACAATGTTTTTATTTAATCCCCGAAGGGGGATTATCATCGAATGTTACGTATCTAGGATTTCATTTTGAAGACACATTCATTTTATTGTGCAACCTTTCAATACAAGGCTTTACAAGGCTTTAATACTCGAAAGACACCATTTTGTCTCCGCGACGTCGCAGCAGATATACGGAATTACCTACTTTAAAAGGCAGCATTTCGGAAATGGAGCAAAATGTCATGACCAGTATTTGTTTCAGTGACCCTGAGAAAACAAAAAGATATTTCCTGTTTTCATGGCGGCTATATTGGACAATTAGAACCAGTGAAGTGGGTTTCATGGATAATTCTGTAAGATCATCTTATAGTGAATGGTCGTCCATGATAAAATGTTAAGATACAGGTTTGCCTGATATTTCGATATCTGATCTGTGAGCATTAAACCTATTTCGTAAATTATTCTTAGTTTCTCCTACATATTGTTTGGGAAATTTCGTACACAAAATTGAACATATGATATTAATTTCAGTACATATAAATCATCATATGGAAAACATAAGTCTTCTCTGACCGTTGGAAGATCACTATTGCGAAATATCAGTCGTCCTAACCAAAGTTAAGTGTTCTTCACATATCCAAAGTGTTGAAACTTGGAGATGGAACTTAAACTAGGTCATCAAGAATCTATTTTGATATGATGGAAACGAGGTAATGATGAATATCATTTTTTAACAAGATACTATAATGAATTTTCAACCTTTAGAAAAGTTTACAACTCTTACGCTAAGTTATTTTCCAGATTTTTTTAAAGGATTCACCTATATTTTATTTATTTTATCACATAGTGGTCTTCAATTTTTGATTAATGTATTTTGTGTATGTTGTTGTCATATGACTTATAATAATAACCCATTCAACCCTTTTGTAGAACATTAGATTTTGAATACATGTTGTAGCAACTACATAATTATATTTGATTATGGTCATGATTTTCGAGGGTGGACTGGTAATAAAAGGGCAAGCTATAAAAGTGTTTCTTACTGTAAACAACTGCAAATATGTTTAATCATTCTATTTCAATAATTTGGAGAGAAACCAATGCTCTTTACTAAATTGCTAATTGCTTTAGAAAGAAATTTTAGAAAAAAAAAATTAGTCAAGGTATTTCGCGAATATAAGGTAAAAGATAGTGGACCACAGCCATATACGCTCACCACGGCATGCAAATGGTAAAAACGAAGGACAATAACTCTGCTTCTAACGGTCGAAAATAGATCAAATTAGAACTTGATCTTCGTTTTATGAAGTTCATTTGATTCCATCTAAAAATCTTATTTTCAGAGCGTTTACAAGCATATGTTGACGGACGGACAGGGGTGACTACAATATAGGCCCACATAGAGAGATGTGGGAGTATAAAAACTCTCAAAAAATTCAGGTGGCAAATACATCAATGGTGGCCATTTCAAAAAAAGAAATGTTCTTTTATTCCTGCTTCAATAAAACAGATCTCTGATTTTAAGTGCTAATCATACATTTTCAGAGAAAATACGCTCAGCTGGGCGAAAACCCTATGTGGAATCCTCTGCCACTCTGACTGAAGTACATAAGAGATAAGAACGCCCTTCAGCTTAGATCCGAGCGTGCGCAGCATTTCGACAGGGATGCATGCAACCAACAAAATCCAGCGATCCTGATTAAAATGAATGGACAACTTGCTGCACATTCAAAAGGAAGAATCGGGCCATCACATTGGCTGTGAAATCGGCAGAAAAGATAAATGGTGAAGCAGTACAAGTGGAACCCCAACTGATTTTCCAGCGATTGACAATGGCTGCAAACAATCTAGAGACCAGCTCTCTTTGATTCAACACTGCCGAACCGATTGCCACAGAAGCCAGTACTGGCAGATGTTATCTATACACTACTGACACACGAGGGTTCACATCCCAAGTCCGATATGTGTTGTCCAGGCAACAATTGTTATGATGGTACATCAACAAAGGACATAACATATCAAAGACTATGAGAGGGAATTGAGGTACAACTGGGATGTGATACTACTTCTCGTGTGTATGGAATTGACAAGGAAGCTTCTCTCAACATTTCAAAATAAGTGTACACTTCCGTGAACAAGTATTTTACAGATTAATAGCGCCCTATTGAAGGAAACCTTGTACGCCTTTACAATGGGAAACTTGCAGAGTCACTGAACGTGGTGCGACATAAACGGTTCTGTCAGAAGGTAAACACCAGCACTTATTATGTGCAACCCCAAAGTCTACAGCCCTCGCCATCATCAGCGAAGCACCACAGCTTGTGTTTATTATTAGGTCCGACAGTGGCAGGGCATTGTCGTTGATGAGTTATGACCAGAGGAAATCAGTAGAAATTTGTCGCGTCTATACTACGGTACTTGGATTAAATTACGACAGGAAACAGTACCAGTATCGCCACCTATAATGCCAATAGCTAACTGCTCTTTTTAACCCTGGACTATTATGACTCGTCTATACGGCGTTATTACGGGGTAAAATACGCTCGTGCTCAATAAACCATCCACTTGTTGCTCTCTATATAAAACTCAGGGTAAATGTATCTCGCGTTATTTAAACTTGGTTTATGATCCATGTAGACAATTAACCCGAGATTAAACTGCTCGTGTAGGCTTATAAAAGAAAGCCATTATGGCTATTAGTCTTAAGGTAATGCTCTTAACTTAAATTCCTGGAAGATGGAGGCAATCTTAATCTTAGGTGTGCAGAGCGACGTTTTAATGTACTTGTTCGTACATTAAGACGCCATTTGGATATAGGTAGTGTCCAGTGCAGTTTTGCCTACAGAGTTTAAAGACGAACTCGTGACTCAAAGCCAAGATATGGAGAGGGCGCTTTTTGGTCTTACAATCTTTGATGTAAGACGGCTTGCGTATGATCTAGCCCACAAATCAAATATCAAAATTGGCGGGAATAGAATGGTTGCATGGATTTATATCCAAATCCAAACAAGTATTATGAGATCCGTTGGCTTTAATAAAGTCAAAACCGACCAGTTTTATAATGTTTACGGCGAGGTTTAGAGACGTTGCAGAATGACTCTTCAAATAAGATTAGGAACGTTGATGAAATCGGATACATTATGCTCTAAGTGCAGTTCATTAGATGGAGAGAGCTGTGTGTTAATACCTGCATATACAGGGCAAAGAACAAACCAGAATGACCAGAATACTAATGACCAAAAAGATTTATGGCAATAGAAATATAAATAAGATGAACATTTTGAAATTTCTTTCTTATGGTACTCTGGGGGTATAAGTAACAATTTATAAAACGATTTCATTTATAGGGCCACCCACGTTACATGCAGACATGTAGGCCTAATATCAATTGTTTCGTGTCGAAACATATTCAGACGCTGATCAAACCGTTGGGTAACTGTTGTATAGACGACTTAACTGTTCGTTGTTTGATGTATTTTAACAACAACAACAACGGATGACAGTGGTGTTTTTTAAACAATGACAGTTATATGGTTACATGAATGCCGTTACTTTGAAAACACGGGTGTAAGAGAGATTAACCGTTGCCTAAATTTAGATCATTCATCACTCTGATGATACCTTTCAGTTCCGTAACCAACACGACAAAGCTAATACATCATACACGAGAAATAAGGTGAGAAAAACAGTTAAAAAACAAGAAGTTAATCAGTTGTACATATGTTATCTTGTAGTACCTACATTCGTAGATTATCTTAACTTGTTCATGATCTTGCCTGAAGCAAATAAAAGCTCGTGTTTAAGGAATCAAGCCAAAAATCTAGTCGCGTAATAACGATTACACCAGGGAAATAGTGTAAAATCTAATCTGCCCAATTATATCCGTCTGCCAATGATATATAAATTAAGGTACAGAACTTCGTTATTATTTCAAATTTACAATCAAAGACACTGATAAAGCTAGGAAATTTAAGACATCACACTGCCCCACAGACTGTTCAGCTAATCATTATTTCAAGATCTGATTCAGCTTCAAAAGAAAGAACATAAGCGTCATGTGTAGACACCAATATCATTTTCTGATCGAACTTGATTGCAGTCCAAAGAATTAAAAGTAGATAATGTCTTGTTAGACTTAAGTAGGTGACATGAGCAATGATTCATCTGATTGAAATTGTGAGAGATTTCGTGTTAAAAATGGAAAATAAAACCGATTTTATCGTGTTATACATTTAAAATACGTCGAAATTCGAGAATTCTCTTGTTGATAACTTGAAATTCTTTCAGTTCAGTTACACAAGATTAATTTCTATTTGCAGCTAAATTACATTTCCGATAAAAAATTGTTTACAAAGAAAAGTGATTAGTATGCCGGTTGCAATGTACAGCATCCCTCTACAGATGTAAATCAGGAATAATAGACTGCAGCAAATACATGAATAAACTCTGGTGAAATATAACCGTACAACCGTTTTATACAACAAGTTCTATACTAGTGTATATTAGGGACTGTAATCAGTGCCTCGTCTAAGGAATTGTTACTGGGCGGCAGTTAATTGAACTGGCGAAGTTGTTAACTAGATCGCCGGAAATGCAATCAGTGAAACAGACATCAAATAGTCTCTATGAAATGCGGCGATATTTGATATTTATTTGAAACTAAACACGGCGAAAAAAACAACAGACGAATTATTCCGAAACATTTATTCACGACAACCAGAACATCATCATCGCCGTCATCACAAATCTCAAATGTTCAGCTTTGAAATTATGTTCTGACGAAAAGAACTGCCTCGTGTCAGGCAGACGCATCCTTAGTCAGATAAAATCTGCCGTTGAGTGGGTAAGCGCATCCTGCGCTCTTTCCTGTTCAGGAACATGTGCACTGCCGGTCCTGGATTGAAATTGGCGGTTCCAGTTGAATTCAGACTAAGCGGCAACATCCAGTTCAAAGACCTTTCATCGCTCTTAATTTCTGTGTACGAATATAGGACTGCCGACTGGGACTGACTTTAGTGTTCACTGGTCGGCAGCGCTGCCGCCTAGTCACAGTGTTAGTCGAGGCACTGACTGTAATACAATAATAGGGACTATAGACCGTGTTCATACAGGTACCTTCGTACATCTGTTTCGTTTTTCGACAAAACTACCAGATAAAATTATGTGGTAATCTGTCGCTTATGTAGTAAAACCTTAGATACCCTAATAATTTTGACGTTTATAGTAGTGGCTGGTGTCGCGCCCGAAGCAAACCATGCTTACTCTTTTCAAAGCACCTAATGATACTTCTCTTATGGGAAGTTCACTACTATATAACTATTGCACCCGATTTTGTCATGCTCTGGACGAAATTTTTGATTAACGAAATTGTTTTGCCTGTATGGATTTTTATAATATCTAATTTAGTCGACCTGACCAGAATGTCATCATCTGATTGTATTATTGTCTTTCACATGTTGGACTTTATATAGCATTGTAATTAAATTTAATCCCAAGAAAGAAAGATATTACGCGACTTTTTCAAGTTTAAATGTTTCTTATATTGTTCCATGTCAGTGCAATTACTAGAATCATCTTGTAAAAATAGCTAATTATTCATAGCAGGTCGACTGAATTCTGTTTTTAATATTCTTAAAGATGTTCAATTCCATTATGGATAAAAAAAAAATACCTTGTCAAACATATCATATTGAATTCAATACCAATTGATGTCATATGGCCACATTTGGTGTATCGAAACACAGCTGCTGAACTCGTGTTTTACAGTAACCTTTCATGATGCAGCTCTTGATATTACATTCGTATTCTATTTCACATTGAATATATGATTGTACTAATTTACTTTAAATGAAATTCAATTGAATGTAGTTCTTTGGCAATCTGTAAATGACATGCTGCGTTTTCAATTATTGTGAAAGTGGATATCACTCTTGTTCCACGTAATGGTTATTACTAATAAATAATGCTTGCTGTAACTCATTTTTAAAATTTTCAAAGACATTAACAAAATAGATCGATAAAATCGTAAAATACTTACTATGAATTATTGCCCTTGTTCTTGAAAACGCGTTCAATTTTTAGCTGGTTAACACTCTACAAGTCACAATTCTTTGAAACTTGGCGTGGGTGTTCATAATCACCCAAGGATGAACCCTATTGAAAATCAGCAAGAGTGAAAAATATTTCTTATGAATTATTGCCCTTGTTCTTGAAAACGGTGTCAATTTTTAGCCTGTAAACACTCTAGATGGCACAATTTTTGACAGGTATAGACGAAACTTTCAATGTGTTTCTTCCTCGTCAGTCCGGTGCTTCAACTTTTAACTGCAAACCTACCTTACTGTGCTGATTTCACTCATACTTAAGAATAAACAAAATCCTTCTGTACAATATATTTATATACACACATAAAACATCCATCATAAGAACAATTTTATCTATCTTACCAGAAAGTTCCGGCATATTCAGTCGGAAAATGGAATGCGGCAACCAATTTAAAGGGTTTTCAAATATATAAGAGAATCAAATGATTGATGTCAAATGCCAAAAACCACTGAATGTAAAGGACTTGATTATCCAGATTCGCTTACATTAATCCTGCCTTTATATCAGATAGGTTATTTACATTATTTAGGCCTATACATCAAAAGATAATCGAATGGTAACATTTAAGACATTTCGAGTATTTTAAGCAAGAAAAAAAAGTCATATCATATCAAATATTGTCTGATGATAGTATCAAAAGTTAATTATGTTTATCAAAGTATCAGAATAGTAGAAAACAGCTGGATAGCCTTTCTACGTCAGTTTTGCTTTACCACTATAAAGAAATTGGAATATTTGGCCGGAAATATGTGTCAACAGCATGGGTGAAAATGACTTATGGCTTACGAACCTTCTTGTCTTAAAAACTTTGCTGTAGGCCATTGTAGGATTATTTTATTTTACGTTACAAACGAGACATGCAAGGATTCAATTTGTCCGTCTCCTCTCTTCAGCATCTCTAATGTGAAAATAGATGGAATATTCACGGAGACCGATGATGCGTATATTATTTCATTTGGTTGTTTGTCTGTCCGTTCAATTCCATTTTCTTACAAACGCGATAAAATACTACGAGGTAGAACAAACATTAATGAAGAGGTGAAAGTTGACATTCTGATTGTTGTCTTTAAACTTTCACTCAAAAAAAAGTTGAGTTTTCATTTCTGAATCTTTGCCGGATGTATAGCTTTTTATACCATGAACATTCGTCGTATGAGGGTTTTTTTTACAATTTGTTTTGTATTTCAATTATGTCATATACAAGAAATGTGAAATTAATTTTGATGGATGAATTGAAGCGTTAATAAAATGTTGATAAGAAAATCTGTTGCCAAAAGCATTGTTATATTTGTTTTCTTCCAGTTGACCTAGCTAGCTATCGATAATTTATTTATCAGTCATATAATATATTGTTTGGCAACCTTTACCTACTTACCGGATTCGACGGTCGAAAAATTATCAAGGCCTTAAAGACATAATATATCTACTAATGGAATTGCGTTGGCTTGGAAAGGGGTAAATTATTATTAAAGATAACTTGGGATATGATATCTTAACAATATTTCGCATCATTCTAAATATATGAGACAGAAATAAACAGATCGTCATTTCAATGTGATGCTACAACCATGTTTATTCCTAAATCTCTTTGGAAACCCTCAAAAGATAACATACATCCAGGAATACTTAAAACTTTTTTGCAAATATGAATATCCGAATTTAAAACCCATCAAAAGTTAGGGTGATGTTCTAAGACTTTAGCTAGGCGCAGACGACGGACTTTTGTCCGTTAGAAACAAAAAACATTGTTTCGTTTTCAAGCTTTTCTTTGCCGCACACGATGGTCATTAACCGCACACGATAGACTTTTGTTCAAAGCTGTTCAAAGGGAACATTATTAATGCCGATTTTTTTCAAGTGACTTATATATCACATGCATTACGATGGACCATCACTATTTATTACGTGTCAACTATCTCCGATAGTGCAGACCCTTTCTTTAACCCGATCTGCATAATCTGGAGAGGAAAGCACATATAAGCACGACTTTTCTGATCGTTTTACTACAGGAATGTCTCCTTTCTCTAGTGTTCTGAACTTTTACTCCACGTGACGAAATGGCGTACACTGATTGGTTAAGAGACGGAAAATGTTTTTACTCAACGCACACGACAGACAAAAAGGAATTTTGTCCAAAACATTTTTTCAAATTTCAAACAAATTTTCAAACAAATGTTTCGAGAAACAAAAAACATTGTTTTTTGCCAACGCACACAACGGACTTTTGTCGCAAAACAATGTTTCGCGGACAACAGTCCGTCGTGTGCGGCAGGCTTTTGTACACACTGACAATAGTTTGTCAAACTTTTACCAAATTGTTATTCCTATTATTTGGTAACTTAACTATAGAAAGGTAACGGGATTTATACTTCATTTCTGAATGGATAAAACTCTGCATCATCATTTTCATCTAGGTAACAAGACTAAACCATATTTCAGCAACCTTTGAACGGCAATGGCAAACTGCAGACATCCGGAACGCCACTGGAAAGCCCCTTCATACACCAATCTCTTTATGACGTGAGATATTAACCCATTGATTATTAATCCCTGTATTTTACATCATCGTATCACATTTTAGATGATATTAAAATAATCTTTTAAAAGGTCACTTTTTTGTAAAATTCTCAACAAGCCACACCGTCGATCAAACTAACAGCCTATGTCAGTCATAAGAGCATAGATTTTATCGGTAACACTGCCTACAAAGGGGAATAAACATATTAGGATCATCTTCAAAGAAGTAGATACATGTATTCTTCAACTGTTTCACAAGAGTTCAGTTCACCCGAAACATGCCTTCTCTGGTGTAATTAACTCTCAAGTCTCTAATCTAACGTTCCTATCGCATATTTACAAGTTCGACTGATTTTGTTTTCTTGAAGCTGACTTATACGAACTATCAAAATTTCAACTAAAGCAGAAATACATACATTATCAAGAAACGCTAGTAGGACCAAGGACGATATCCAATCAAGAATCATTTAACATGTGTAAACTGAGAATATATGTAATTTTATGTAAGAAATGTCCTAAACAATATGTAAGAGAAACTAAAAATAATTTACAAATTCGTTATAATCGTCAAAGACCAGTCCATTTCTTGTCATTTTAATTTGAACGATAGTTTATTGGACGGAAAGTCTTTAAACAAAATATGATAGCTGCATATTATGAAAGACAGAACTTCAATGATAATCTTACTCAGAGAAAACTAATATCTATTATTAACAAACCACTTATTATTATACTTATTAATGTTATATCACAACTGAAGCAAAATCTCCCTCAGATCCAATTTCTAAATGAAGTATTTGTTCCAGTGGCCAGTGCATTTTGGAGATTTTCTCGCTCGAAATCTAAATGTGTGTTCAGTTACAGATGGTAAGAGAGTATTTCTATTATTGGTGAGAGATTGACTACAAAACATTAGTGGGTACACTTCATTCAGAACAATTAAAACACAATTTATATTTCTGCTACTTATTGTGCCATAGATGTAACCATATTCAACAGTAAGTTAAGGCTAATTAAATTTTGGACATATTTTCACTGAGGGAAAACTGCTTAAGTGTTTTGAAGGACTTGATTTTAGCAATATTTTTTGCATAAAAATAGCATATCAGTTACAATAATTATACATTACATGTAATATTTGATTCGAAAGAAAGAACAAGGCTTTTGTTAATTATCCGTCTCCTTATGACCTAGACTAGACTACTTTATTATTATTTTTTATCTTATATCAATGTATCTAGAAGTGTCGGGTGTTTTGTAAAAATCATAAATTACATTAAAATAACCTGTGAAATGACTAGAATTAAAATACACAATTATATGTCTTGAAAGTTTCCGTTTCACGGTTTTACATTTTTTTTTTCGATTTTAATATATTCAAGCATGAGACGCCCACCCACACAGCACAACTATTAAGTATTATTATTTACCTCAAAGCAGACAAAACGCCCTTTGTTGTCCCAATACCGCCAGTAATGTAGCAGCAAGCAATATAGTTTGTGCCCATTATCAAGTTCGATGGAAAAGAAAATAAGCTTAAGCCAATCATCTTGGGCAAGATCTTGTCAACAAGAAATTACTAGATCGAGAGCATCGCATATACCTCTTCGAATTTTATATTAAAGCATTGGATATTTGTGAATCTGCGATGGAGAAATATAGAAAAGTTTTCCGATGCAGTGTGCTAGGTAGCGATAAAATTGTTGAAAAATTGGTGCAGTAGCATTAAAATTTGCAACGAAAATTATTCTGCAAAGGTCCAGTTACTTCGTGTACTTTTATCCCCTTTTACGAAGAAGTGAATAGAGTGCGAAGAGTTCATCGCAAAAGTACGGCGAACAACCTGTTTATATCATTGAGAAGCATTGGAATTGTACATTTTTCCATAACCAATGGTTCGCAAAACATCGCAAAGCCAAGTGGGCCTAAAGCTTTACCGAAACCTATCTCATTTACATGTTTAAATAGTAATTTGGAAGTACAATTTATCTTCGAATTGGTTATACAAATTGCTGTATTACTTTACATTGGTGTGTTTCCCACTGTTTCCTTTTTAACATAAGGAGCCTCTGGTGTCCTCCACCATTAAGAGAAGTGAAAGTAAATACCGTTAACACATTCGACAGACACATCGATTGCATCCATTCCAAATCACGCAGGAAGAGTGTCAATAATACCTGTAATGTTTATTGAAACCCCGGGGTGTACTAGTACACTTACAAGATTATTCCCCTTCTCGGGATAGACACTTATCTTCACGATTACATGCGGTCTAAACTACTTCGTAACCAGTGTGATATGTTTCGCACTTTATGGAATATTTAATGAATATTTCAATGTGTAGGTCGGCTATTTACAGATTCAGTATACGTTGCAGTTTTTCCACATGATAAGCTTTTCATTGAACGTAATAATAGTTGTTAGCATGTCTCTGCCATGACATTATAATGGTATTTGAAATAATTTTTGTCATTTTTAAAAATACATAATTACGCTTGAGGCGTCTATTGCGTCTCTGTGATTTCCGACGTTTGTTTAACATTTCCTCCCAAGAGAAATAATATAATAAAAGCTTTTAATAAAATGAATGAACGAAGAAAAACACAGAAACGTTTAGTGTTTACTTTTATTTGTTCAATGTGCCTATGTTGACATGTTATTAAAACGAATCTTAGTAAATAAAAAGCTCTCTGAATGTCTGAACATAAGACAATTGGTTCATTTTTATTCACAGAAGCATCACACTCTAGCATTGTCCGGAATGAAAGCAGAGGCTCAACTTGAAGAGTGAAATTTAAATGTATTGGGGGCGTAGATATGGGGTGGGGTTGTCGGGGGCATATTCTTACCCGGTAATTTTTTTTTTATTTAATTATTGGGTGGAAGTTCTTTTAAATGTAAGGGCCCATCCTTAAGGGATCTAAGCATTCAATCTTCGGAATAGTATCCTCTAGAACTATCAGTGACGTATTAGCATGTTCAACAAAACTGAGAAAAGACTTCCAAAATAGAGTCAGATCTACTCTCCCCGACCGCCTTTTCCATATAACTGCACGTTTTTGTTCACCCGAATTCTACGTCTCAGTGAAATGACAACAAATTTTTCGACCCGATTATAAGCATTGATGTGCGATCCGAAAAAGTAGAGGTGAACTACCTCTAATATATCTATATCAGAACAGCCAGTCGTTCTTGTGATGCTGTCGGTTATTAATAGCACCAAATGCATAACAGCGTTCTCGGAAAGGTTTATACTTGCTATGCCACTGAAATCAATCTTTCCCCAAGCTTCATACTTAGAACTTTTCTAAAGTTTTACGAGATAAAATAAAAACCTTTTTAATCTTTCTGTACAAGATTAAAAAAAGGAACCAATTGAAACACATTTTACGATTTATGCGTTTTCTTAGAATAACGATATTATACGTTATTGTCTCTCAGTGATATCTTGTAGCCCATTTTAACCTGAAACTTTCTAATTTAAGATAGTATTGTTTTTCAAATCATTCGGTATATCATTCTTAATAACTGTGTATATTTCTTAAACATCTGTAACTTGCTCGTCTTCAATATGCATGTCTGTGTTTTTGTCTAATATGATTTTAATTCTCGAAGAAGATTGACAGATTTTATACTTAAAGCGCATTTTAACATTCCAAAATAAACAATTCTTCTATTCTATTACTTGTAAGCGTTTCACCGGCTTTGAATACAATAAATTTACATTGATGGTAATATATGCAATAATGTTAATCATTTTTGTTGTAAAAATATTTCCATTGATGAATGTGTTGTGCTTTTTGTAGGAAAACAATGTATATCCCGACATTTTATTTTTAGGTGCTTAAAAATCTAGTAAAACAGCTGCACAAAGGATGTACTGCATATGGGGCGTATACATGATTGCAATATACATGGAAATATCAAATTTTAACTTCCTACGGTTTTCTAAAGAATGAATATCATAAAACCACCTAAAATGCTAACGACTTCACAGTGACAATCAATTGGGCGTGTGATATTACAACGAATCTCAGATGCCTGAATTGAAGGTTATTCGATAATAAGGGGTCTTGAAGACAAATAGTTTTCGAATATGCTTATACATCTTATACGTGTATTTGATTTCTGTCCGGAGCTGACTTATTTACTGTCTGAATTCCTATGGCAGAGGTAGAAAAAATGTGTCTGTTATTTGCGAAGGGGGTGCTTTGTGCAAGTACGGTATATTACCATTGTCGAGGATGAGGAGTGGAACAGCATATTTAGAAGCGTAACTTTAAGGTTCAATCTCTTATGTGATAAACATTGTAATGATTCTGTCATTAACCTCAATCAGTTCTGACGTCTGTGGTTAGACGTGTTTTACCGGTTGATTATATAACAGAAAACACATTTCAGTCGGTTTGTTTTCTACATGAGTTTACATTAGACCGGATTTGTTTAGTTTAACATGATAGGTTTTTTATAGTTTGTTTTCTTTTGATTTAAAGCAGAAACGAACATTAGTAGTTTTTAGAAAATGTATTTGCAGGCATCATTCCATCATTTGTGTATTTCAGTCATGTAGTTATTTGAGGCTAGCAAGTTACGTTTAGATATCACATACCAAGTTTCATTCAAATCGGATAAAAAGTCTGGTTTCTATCGCGTACACAAGAAATTGTTGACGGACCGACGGTCAAGGTGGATGGATTCTTCGTTCCTGCCCAGTAAAATAGTTTGCTTCCCTCCCCCCTCCCCCGACTAATCGGTATATACAATTAAGCCGTCCAAGTTCAAGGGCTTCACCGACATAAGGGGAGGACGAAGATGTTAAGGTGCGGGATTTGGGACTGGAAGGATCAGGACCCGTGGACAAAGAAGGAGTTAGATAATGTCGAGGGTCAAGACCCAACAAATAGGATCATTTTACATGGGAGGAGGGTTAGGGCCCTACCTCCACGGGGGGCCACAAACCTCATTGAGGCTTTATACAAAGATCTTAGTAGGGTGGATAGGAAGAATTTATCTGTAAAAAAAAAATGCTACTCAGCATATAAACCAGGTCGAAAATATTTGGCTTAATAGTCAATCGCCCTCTTTGGAGGACATGAAAGACACCTCCACAATATACGCCCTTGGCTAATTCAAGAGGTAGATGAGAAAATACTGAGTGCTAGCATTCACTAAGAACATATACTTTTAGTTTGCACATGTTTATCCAATTTCTTAGAGATCAAAAATTGATCTCTAATGACAACAACCATGAATGGGATGTTAGCTTCAGACATGCCAAATCAAATTTAAAAAGAAGTCCTAATACAGAAAGGTAGGCTGAAAGAGAAATCTCGCCGCCTCCTATTCAATAAAACCGATTTCAAAAGGATTAGAGAGAGTGGGGCTTTCGCTCGAAGTTCAGACGAACTGTCTGACTTGGAATTGGAAACTGATCCCAATTCCGTCAGCAGTTCGTCTTATCGAAACATCCTGGCTAGTTTGATTTTTGAGCTTCAAGTCAGCAGCAGTGTGGGGCTGACAGGTATATACCAGCAGAAAAGGCACGCTACTTCGAATGCTGTGACCACAAAACCGCGTTGGTCGGTCCGGCACAAATGAGCGAAGCTCAAATTAACAAATTTATGAACAGATATTTAGACATTTTCCGCAATAATGTTTGGGACGATGAGCTTTATTTTTTTCTTTAGGGGGGGGGGGGGGATTTTTTATAGCTATGCCATCGTATTCAGCGAGTTTTTTTTAAATATAAGTCTGCACAAGTTTTCGATTTTTTTACTTGTATATGTCACAGTCAATCTATCGAAAGTAGGTCAAACCTGCTTTTCTTGACGTATATAAGGAAATCGCGCTAATTCGTTCACTTTCTTTGACTATCTTGCATGTCACACAGTATACAGAGTAAATTTTTAACAATTTCTTAAACAACTGAAGCTAAATAAATTACTTATTATTACATACATAATACCATACAACCATACATATTTTTCCTTCCTTATTTTTTTGTACTGTTTATATGGTGGATTCGCCTTCTTCCGCAGAGGCACAACCTCCAGAACCACAAAATATCCCTACTGCAGATCTGATCCCCCAGAACCTCTAAATATCCCTCCTGCAGATCCTCCAGAACCACAAAATATTCCTCCTGGAAATGCCCCCCCCCCCCCCAAGAAAACAAAAAAGCACCCACGTGCCAGCAAGATTAGCCCCCTTTGTTCGATCTTGGTTGTGCAATTGAATCGACATTTTCGAGGGGGCCATAAGCTTGATGTCTTAGGCAGTATGGGGGTCACTTCAAAAGTAAAAAAAAAGAATGCTAGCTTTGTTGCAAGTGGGTCAGCCAGTTAGGCCACCATCTGACCAGGACGCATAACAAGTCAACAACCTATGGAGATTATCTAGAATTAACTGGAAATGTGGTAATAAGGGAGGCCGTTGAGGTAGAGGAGGAAGGGCATGAGTTCAGTGAAGAGGAGGAGTTCAATGAAGAGGAGGACATGTGCAAGGAATATTTCAGGTACAACAAAGTTAATCTTAAAAGGCAGGTTGCGATACAGAAAGGGAGGCTGAAAGAGTAAACAAAGACATTCCAGTTTATCCTGCCGTTTTCGCGAAAATTATAAATAGTGTAACTTAATTTCATTTCCATTTGGTATTTCCCTTGTGTGATGATATTTTCCATTAGAATAACTGCTTTTGGACAATAATCCATTCAAATAATACCACACATTAACATTCCGTATTTAAAATAATTGCAGGTGTTACTATGTAAAACGTACTTTGAACTAAGTACATGTAATCAATTCATAAAGGTAAAATCTTGGCAAATATAAAAATAAGTCATTTTGATTGTGCACCCCTGATTTTCAATAGGGTTCTCCCTTGGGTGATTATAAACACTCACAACAGGTTTCATCAAAATCTATCAAGAAACCAGCTCTCTATCGTGTTTACGACAATTGAGGACAGACATGGGCGACTACAATATACGCCCACATTAATGTATGATAATTCTCATTAGAATCCTAGACAAATATTGAGGATATTCTTTAAATATCCATGTTCATTAATTCTAGTCTGAAAGATATGTTGATCACAATTCTATGCTTTGCCTATAGATATCTCTTCTAAAATAGAAATTGTGTTGAATGGAAGTGCCTAACAACGAACAATAGTCATTTATTCTACGATGAGCTCATGTCTTGGAAAGTCAATGCGCCAAATATTAATTGTCGCCGTGGGCTAAATATGGCTAAATAACAATGATACGTCAAGTGATTAATCATTTCAGCACCAAAGAGTCCAAAAGATGAAGTAATGTCTAGACAATTAAAAAGTATCATAATATATATTATTATCTTAATAAAAGACATAATGAAATAATGATGACGAAGATTTATTTTTATACCAAACAGTTATGCCTCTTTGTTCAGAAACAATAATATTCAACAATTCAACTAATTGTTGGCTAACAACTAGCTATTTAGGTGACCTTTTCATGATATGAACATAATATATAGAACATAATATATAGAACATGATATGAACATAATCTATAGAACATAATATGAACATAATCTATAGAACATGATATTAACATAATCAATAGAACATAATATGAACATAATCTATAGAACATGATATGAACATGATCAATAGAACACAATATGAACCTAATCTATAGAATATGATATTAACATAATCAATAGAACATAATATGAACATAATCTATAGAACATGACATGAACATAATCAATAGAACATGACATGAACATAATCAATAGAACATGACATGAACATAATCAATAGAACATGACATGAACATAATCAATAGAACATGACATGAACCTTAACTATAGAATATGATATGAACCTAATCAACAGAACATGATATGAACATAATCTATAGAACATGACATGAACATAATCAATAGAACATGACATGAACCTAATCTATAGAACATGATATGAACTTAATCAATAGAACATGATATGAACATAATCTATAGAACAATTTTGGGAATTCTTCTACATTCCCAATAATCACATCCGTTCATCGAAATAACCGCCAACGTACATCACATAATTTCTCGATACTACTGTCGACAAAGAATTACTAAAATTTCCTTACTTTACCTTGATGGTAAATATTGAAGAATTTAGATTGTTTTATTTATAAGACTTTTGACGAAATCTTGGTATGTAAATTGTACAGTTGTCAGAAGTTCATACTAATGCATTATGAATTTATTTAATAGATTTTAATGTCAGTCTGATTTCCGACAGCTGTAAGTGGGCGTATATTATCTTGCCTGACTAAATGTCCTGGAAATTCTTTTCCGTTGATATTTTAACAGAGTAATGTTTTTAAAATGACATTTATTCCTGGCAACTTGGATTTCTTTTCTATTTAATAGATACTGACATGAAAGTTAAGTCTGTGACTCTCGACTAATGTAAAAAGTTATTTAATAGGCTTATACTAGATTATAATATACATCGGATAAGATCTGGAAATGTCGAATACGTCGTAGGAACATCCGCTATTTAACAATACTTGTCAAAACTTTGGACCATATCAGGCCAAATAATCTTCTATATCGAATTATAAAATGTAAAAACATAAAATTATCGATGGTTATCAGTCATTAAACAGAGCATGCTTTTACTTGTTGGTGACACTATTATCGTGTCATCTTTATACTGAAATACGTTTTTAGAAATATGACAGAATGACATATTATAAGTGGATACAGGTCGAATATTAACCGTGAAATTACAGAAACAGGGTTACTTGACACAAAAACTTGAAATTTATTGTAGGTAATTTTATGGTCTTTATGGAGAAATCCTTGTCAAATACGACAAATCTCCTTCTTGTATTTTGGCGGATTTGTTTAGTCAGGCATGAATTGATCTCGTTGCACCTCATGATTTTGACCTTTATAGTAGTGGCGGGTGTCGCGCACGAAGCAGACCATGCTTACTCTTTTCGAAACACCTAATGGTACTTCTCGTATGGGAAGTCCACTACTATATAATTATTGCACCCGATTTTGTCATGCTCAGGACGAGATTTTTGATTGACAGAATTGTTTTGCTTGTACAGATTTTTATTATTTCTAGTTCTCTCCGAGTACCGATGAGAATGTTACATCAATTCATTCAAACAAACTAAATCGAAATAAAAATGGAAAATATAACTTTATATAATATATATATTGTACTTCATTTAGTACATTTTACAGTTTCAATCGTGGTCACAATTCTCAAAGTAACAAAGAAAGTTACCCAGGTCGGGTTTTGGAAATTGAGAACCACAAATATGGACTTGAACTGCCAACGAAAATCTGGATTTAGAACAAAAGTCGTTAAAAAATCATCTGAATAGTAATTACCTCCGTCGTTCCAGTCAAATTTGATAAATTTAAATAAGATGTCAAATCAGATGACAAAAATTCCATTTTCTTTGAAAAGTCCATTTTACAATTAGATTAAACGTCTACAGTGACCACGATCTGACATTAATATAATAAGACTATTATCCAGAAAGCCAAGCCAATAATTTCAAGTCATAATCTTGACTAAATATAGGACTGAGGGTTTGAGAGTACATGTATTTGATATTCATGAGAACCCATTATCAACAGAAATCTATACAGTATTTCATTACCAATACACTCGCTAGATACATCAGTGACATGTCTTCTGGTCGATTTCAGAACACATAAATGAATAAATAACAAAAATAGATCCCATTCAATCATTTTATAATTATATAATAATAGAAGATAATTCTCTCATTCACAACACAGTAAGCATCATATTTAATGAAATAATGCATCATTTCTTGATTCCAATTATGCGTTCTGTCTGTATATCTCGAATTGAAATGGTAACAATTCATTATATTAACACTTACTGCCAGTTAGCATTGAATCTCAATTATTACATTTACTACAATAGGGTTAGTACCACAATAGGAGGTCATCGTACAAGCAGTTGTGATCCGTAAAGGGTGGAGAGGAAATTTGTCATTTATCACAAAAGGGGGTTTTACCCAATTACGGGTTGTTGGAAAATCTGTTATATTTATCACGAAAGGGGGTTTTACCCAACTAAGGATTGTTAGAAAATCTGTCCTATTTATCACAAAAATGGGTTGTAACCATATTAAGTAAGGGTTGCTAAGAAATCTGTCATGTTAATCACAATAGGGACTGTTACCACACTAAGAGTTGTTAAAAATCTGTCATATTGATCACAAAAGAATGGTTTTACTAAAATAAGGGTTGCTAAAAATTTTGTCATATTTATATACAGAGAAGCAGGACGTAAAACTCCATTCATTATTTTTTTATATTTATCACAATATGAATATGGGCTGTTGCCACATTACTTACATTTACAACTCAGTGGGGTTGACCACCTTAGGGTGGATATATCATCAATAACATAATTTCAATTATTCAATATGCTTTTAGAAATGAAAATTAGTTTAAGAACTCAGTGGTAATAATCACTGATTCATCTACTTCAAAGAAAGAGATTTCAGAGTAATCGAATAAATTATTTATTTATATTCAAATTACAGGGATTAAAGTCTTATCTAGCTCACTGAAGTGAGATTGTAAACTAATCCTCTTAAGATATCTAATTGATGAATATTTCCATTATATTAGCTACAACAATCAGTTAATACATTTGTTATGTAGTGTGTAAGGTAATAAGAAAGAAATAATTGTTATTTATAGTTCATACTAGCAGCTGCCTTTTTCAAATTCAGACTTGACTGTGGTCACACCATCAAGAGTTTGTTGACTATATTTACTTTTCACCAACATTTTTCCAAGATGCTCTGTTTACACACGAGCAACATGTTGGAAATGAACTTGTAGTTAAAGTTGCATTTTGCCAATCACGTGACCAGCCTGGTGAAAAGTCTTGTTTTCATCTGTATATCCTTACAACAAAACAATACTTTGGCCAACAATCGTTCAACAGTTTCCAAAATAAAAACATTTACAAAAAATGTGGGAGAAAAGTTGATGGTGTCAACGCAAGTTAAGTTAGTCTGCCTCCAGTTTCAGGAGGCCAATTTTCTACATTATTAAAAATATATTTTTAAAGAATATATAACAGGATTAAAACTAATACATTATAGCTTAAGCTATCTGATGTGTAATGTATTGGTGAGTTTTAAGTCCATTGACAACAAGGGTATTGAACCCTGGATATCTTAATATGTCATGTTCATATCAGATTCTAATGGTAATGTAGAACATCGGAAAAACATGTTACATTTAACAGATTTAAAGGTGTATTAAGAAGTACAGTTGAAAAAAAGGCCAAAAAAATACAAGCCTAGGATGGACTAAATGCTTAACTTAAAAATTGGGGAGTTATTCTTGAAAATTATGAATAAACCCATATTTTAAGAATTGATTACTGAAACTAAATATTATAAAACATAAATAAGTACATACATTTACTTATTGCGAAACAAAAAATGATCTTTTCTGTAATGTGGTGTTCCACGACCGCATCATCCATCCGGTAATTTTGAAGTTTTTACGATTCCGAATTCAGAAGCATAGATTTGACCAGAATGTTAACAGTAATAAAATTCAATAGCAATAATTGAATCAGTAACGCAAGCAGTTATTGAGTAGGTTTATTGCAGGATTGGGGTAATCATATTAGATCTGGGCAATTGAAATTATACAAGAACAGATCTATCAAAACAAATTTCACCATCACCACGTAACAGCATGTCAACTTAATTCCATGGTTAATTTCAACCTCAATATGATTCTGTTGCATTTAATATGAAATATATGAAAACATAAATGTAATTTTCATTTGGTTGATCCTGCTTTGACTGTCGTTGTAAGGATAGATAAAAGGCCATTCTGCATTTTTGAAAAAAAAATTCCAATATAAAAAAAATCGCAAACGCTATCTGAGAGTATTTTTTAAAGTATGCTTATTGTATCTCGATATCTTCTTGATCAAACAGAATTTGGTTTTAAAGGGTTAATTACAAACAGGGAGTACTTATTGTTAAGAAATTTGACCCAGTTTTGGTGTTTGCCCTTTAAATGACTCAATATTTCTAGCTGAAACCTTTTAAATACACAAGAAGAACATTTTTCTACAATTAGGCGTTTATTTTACTCAAATCCGTTCAGTAGTTTCCCATCAGCGTTCAAAAAACATAACACACTTAAAAACCTTATGTAAGGTTTTTAAAAATTTTAGCATGTTTTTAGCCTTTAAAAATTAACGGCTGGATTTTTTTAGTTAAAACTTTCAGATACATTAAAGGGCACATAGTTACAGATTTTAGTATAAAGTTTTCACAAATTTGAGCACAAAAATTTTTTAACCTAAAAAAAATTCAGACTGTCCCTTTAAACTCTTCTTATACCATTATCACATTAAGATCGGTTTTGCGTTTGTTTAAAAGCATTGAAATAAACAATTTTACGCCCTCCTTTACTGAACCTGTTTGCAACAGGATATATTTGCTCTTACCTGGTTAGTCAGGATATAGCCTCATCTTCTCCGAGTGTCGAGGGATATGTAACATGTACCGGGTTGAAAAATCTGAAGATATCATCTCGACCCATTCCAGAATTGAACCCTTCGGCAAAATATACATCATGATCTAAGGCCATTGTACAATGCCAGAGAGATTGGAGAGAACGGACGACACCAACCCCAACTTTTTATTTTGAGAAAATGTACTAATATGAACTTTGTGAGCCCCCGCAGTTCTTCCACAAACCTGCCTTATTTCGAATTCAACCTAACCGTTCATCCTTTCAGCAATAAGCCAGTCTGTCCTCGGTACACTGGTGACACCACTGCCATTGTGTGACACTGTCAGCTTGATGCCACTGTCAGAGATATTCTAGTAGTTGAACATAACTCAATTATTATAACATTATAACGATCTACTGGTCTTTATGAATAACAAGTGTTTCAGATAGATTGGAAACGGATTGTAATATCGAAATTTGTTATAATGTTGATGTGATAGCTTTACAGTTTATTCACACTCGTGCTAGGAACTAAAGCCAAGATAAATAGTGACTATCAATGATTTGTGGACAATGGGAAGTTGATTTCTGAATGTGATGAAGGCATGATGGTTTCATACTTTCTGATTGTACATGGTGCGCAATTCATTCCAAAACTTCCGGCTACTACCAATATATTGTCAGTTTTATATAGATTTCGAGATTCCTTATACGGTTCGGATCTTTCGTGTAGAGGCGAACATAATTTAATCAGAAAAAGGTTTCATTTTTTGAGAAATCAAATAAACATGACCAATACGATGAAATGGATATGTACATTACTCCGGTCTCTAAAAGGAAATCAATTGGTATTCTGTCTGCAATTTGTAGACAGACTTTATGGTCAGATTGTGCACTTCATGCATAGCCTACACCAGCTTATTACACTAAATAAAGTACATTGAAGTCAGCACCTAGTTATGTTTATTAATTACAAAAATTAATTTTGACATATTTTCTTCGGGGATGCCATTTGATACTGTGAAATTTGATTGGCTGCTACTGGTATGCATGCGTTTCTGATTTGCTGTCTTGCTCTGTATTCGTAGTCCAAAGCTTGACTACATTTATAGGAATTCTGAATTGGAGATATAAAACCATATTTCCTGAATACATTGGTGTAAAATTTATCTTTGCTCGAACAATTGTATTTGAGTGTAGACGGTAATTTAAGATAATTAAATCAAGTGAACATTTCGAAGCAATCTCTAAGAAAAAAAATATAATTACGTTTAGGACTTGATTTGTCAATCCACACACATCCAATTTATTTCAAGTATAACAGCAGGTCAATCACTTCCAGAATTTACTGCCCTCTATAATGAATATAAAGTCTGAACGAACAGATTTCGTTGCGTTTTTTGTAAACCATAAACATGAGCTACCATAATATGAAACTGAAGCTACGCAATATTGTCTTTGTCAATATTGGATTTGAAATTGGAGACTTTGTCAGATCAGTAAGAAGATTTAAGCAAGAAGCCACGAGAGCTCATCGCTTGCTACAAGAAGAAGGCATAACTTGAGAGAGCAACAGAAAAAGACACTGATGAAGCCATGAGAGCTCTTCACAAGTATGGAAGAAGGACGATAGAAGGATGAAGCATCAAAACACAGAAGACAGATTAACAAAAGAAAGAAACCACGGGAGTACGTTTGTCATTATTCGACGTCAGCGGTGTGGATCTTTTTAGTTTTTCTCACCAGAGTGACATCTATAACGTCAAAGAACATGGTTCAAATTGTATACGTTAATCGTTACCTTACTCTTTTATGTGAAAACCTGAGAAAATGTATGGTTCAGATCCCCCAAATCCCCGACAAGAATACTGACCATTCAAATACAGTAGAAACTGCATTATACGACCGCTCAAGGTAACATAATAAAACGGTCATTTACTGAAGGTGGTCTCTTAGCAGAATATAGGACCAGTAAGGTCATACTACGCATCATAGTTATTTCATATTCTCAAGTCTTCTATGTAAAATCCGTTTAGCAAAATACTAGATTAGATGTTAAAAGACCCGGTCAAAATCGGGCATTCACATTTTAAGTGCCATAATGTCAGCACATAACAGATTGCGTTGATCACATTGATATAGGTACTTAAATTGCTAATAAAAATTACGTCTTAAAGTCTGGACCATCGCTTCATCCTTTGAAATCTAGTTCCGGTCCATCGATCAGTTTTTATATCTCAGTGGTATTTAATTCTCGTTGGTGGTTTATATAACGTCTGTCTAGAATAAGTAACGGTCAAAACATAGTATTATTTTCTCTTTATTGAACACTTAGCTTGTCTGAAATCCGCTTTTACGATCATATAATGATTGAAAATTTACTCTATATTCTTTCCGTTTCGATTGGTGGAATGAGGCTAATCGGGTTTTAAAGGGTTAATTGAAATTGAATCGTCTCTATGGTACTGTCAAGCGGTGTCATTCAGTTGTTTTATTCTATGACTGATTTCACACCAGACAGTATTCAATTGAATAAGAAACCGAGAAATTATCAGAAAAGAGAGCAACAATCACACTAACTATAATCGAATTAACATTGTTATTTAATATCCTCCAGATATCTAATAGGCAATCATCCATAGTGCCAACATATTTATCTACCCGAAAGAAAGGATCATTTTTGTCGCAAGCTCTGCATTTTTTTATGGCGTATCAGACACTGATAGAATCAATTTAAATCAGATGCGGCTTGTGCCCGGGTGTTGTCTTCGAACACTTGGTTTAAATGGAATTGCTGGATCAATGTATGTTCGATTTGGAATTTGAATGAAGCAGATTGATTCCATCGGTGTATGCGATACATATACAAAATTTAGGAAACTTCTATTACAGCTATGTGGACTGAGATATGTTCTTTTCCAATTTATAACGGAAGCTCGTGTCTTTAAAATAATACTGACTTATGACTAAATGATTTTAGCACGAAACTGGGAGTCGCTTTTCAATGATTAAGTAGGAACGAAAATAAAACTCTATAATTATTTCGATGTGATATGATGGTGTAGGTGGATAAACTGGCCATTGGCTATAATATGGGTCCGCTGATAAACTCCATTACTATTCAATTTCCATTTATCATTGTCCCAGGAGGAAACGTAAAATCTATTGTTATTATGTTGATCTTTGTGGATTTTAGAGTTTTTAAAGCGATACCACCTCTTAAAATGAACACAAAATTTATGTTTTCAAACTTGGCCAATAAGAGTATATATTCATCAATGGTGTCTACAGTCTACAATAAAACTTTCTGGATTTATCAGATTATACTGTATAGTTAACCATAAGCTGCCTTCTGAATATAAACCCTTATGATCTTATTTGATCATTCTACGAGGAAGTATTCTTTTAATATAAAGCTAGTCCTAATTAACCGGAATGTTACAACCTATAATTCCTAATTAATGTGACTTTTAAAATTTAACATAATATAATAGTTATTACAGTCAAACTTGTGCCAACGGTCACTCGTTTCAGCATAACCCTTCAATCCTCAGTCACCCATAATCCCTCTCATACATTTTCAACCGAATTACCTCTAATCCACACCACCCTCTTCATGCGGCCAGTAAAAAAACCCTTTCCATCCTCCAATTAGGGGTTTAACTGTTTGCTGTTTTAAGCCCAACGCCGACGAGGAACATTTTTAACAATCGTAAAAAAAATTGTTTCGATCATTTTTCGTCTGAGGATTACAGAAACACGAACAAAAATGTTCGCGAGAATTGTTTGTAAAATCCAAAATTTGTTCGCCTTCGAACAATTCTTTGTTCGACGTCTGCGTTAACGACGAACATTCATCGACAAAAGACCAATCGGCGATCGAAGCCAAACCACATGACACGCAAAATGGACGGAGCTATTTTGAGGTCATGTGATATTCCGTGGCGCTGGCGTTTTCTTCGAGCTAAAAGTTCGTTCGTCTACAGAATTATGTTCGTCGTCTGCGGATAACGGAAAACAAAAATATTTGTCTGATGTTTCTGTTCGTCATCAGAAATGTTCCTCGTTGGACGAATCGACTAAAAGAAAATCGAACTGAAGATCATTTTAAGACGGTGATACCGTTATATTATTACTGTTTTTACCCTACCTGTCGATGCCTTTAGATTAACGATAAAAATCCTTAATAACTACCATGTTTTTTTCTAACAATAAATCCACATAGATTGATTAGAGGTAATTAAAGTCAAGAGAACTGTCATTTCTGATGTCGAGAGTCAAAATGATTGACGAGTTAAGTTATGACTTTTCTTACAAGTGAAATATGGCCATTATAATAAATGGATTTTATGTGTTCCCGACTAAAATTTATACGCTACATGATGTTAGGGTTTCAAAAAATCACATCTCATTTTCCATACTTTCATTTTGTTTCTTGACGTTCTTTTACATAATGACAAATACGTTTTTTCTAATAAACTACTGTAGATAATATATAAAGACAAAATGTGAAATGCGCATTTCTAGGATACCTCGAAAAATTCCGATTAACACATTTGTTTGTTTAGGTACATTTGTGATGAGTGAGGTTTTTTTGAACATTAGTACTTTGAGCTTAAGAATACGTAGATAGAAAAAAGAGAAACATTATATCACAATTTGCGACACAACTGAACTCCGGTGTGATGCGTAGAATGTGTTTTGAAAGAATATTTCCAATCCAATTTCAAATCTGAGATTTCTAACAAATTTCACACGAACGATCATTGATGGTTATCGAAACGATCGCACGACGATGAGAATCTAGCATTACTACGTCACGAGTAGTAGTTATTCCGCCTGTTTGTATTTTATCGACATTAGTGGATCATAAACACAACCCCAACGAATGAACTCTATTGCCGTTAAAGAGTGCCGCATGTCCTTGTCAACAATCATTACAGCTAATGATGGCAATAACATCCTACCCACGCTAAAAGAAATTTTAAAAACTTTATTTAAGTAATGGTAATCCGATACTTAAAAAGATTAATAAAGGGGATTATTTAGTCCATGTTTATCGAGAGTCTAAAGTTGAATCCTTCCTATTTTCCATCCTTCATATTCTTTTGATCCTGTATATCAAGAAAATTTAACCGAATTACAGTATCGTGAATTAGCCCGAGTCCTCGTCGACAAAAATAGGTTAATGCCAATGTTTTGCCAAACTGTACTCATTTCAACCCAGGTGCAGAAAATTGGACATATAAAGATCAATTTCATTTCGTTGACAAGAGGAACATAATTTACTTCGCTTTGTTTTGTACCGCGGAAGGTAGGTTACCTATCAAGAGTTGTGATAATTTCAGAATGTTTCACAGTTATTCAGATTCACTCTGTAGTGAATAATTTGATTAGTAAACGTTTTTCAATTTTGGATGAATTGTTTTGATTTGTTATCCATTGTGGGGCAGGAAAAAGGATTAAAAGATGGATTTTTTATACAGATTTTCAGCATTTGAATGGGTAAAAGTACTAATATCGATCGAGATTATCTCGTGCTCTCCTTGCAGACTGCAATTTTTGGGGGTGGCTTTCATTTGCGGTAAATGGAATCATTTAAATGCAGTAGTCCAATGACAGCATGTTGATTTTAATGTGTTTTAAATAAAAAGATGTAAATGTGTTCACTTAGAGAACAACTTTTTTTTGACTGAGCAAGATGTTCCCGGGAAAAGTAACATCTTTTGTTTAATGCACTGCATCCGTCAAGATAACATCTGCAGACTTCATTCAAAGATTGGACTCTCAACATACCACAAACTCACGATTTTACATTTGTAAAGCGCGTATTAGACTGGTAGACTTATGTTGAAACCTGATTATATAAAATTCCACTTTTTAATGCTATTAGCTAAATATTATCATCCATTAGTGTTTAGACTCCCACAAATGACCAAAGGGACGGTGTCATTAAAGAACCAATCATAGTTGACGATTACAGAAAATTGATATTGCACTAGGTGTTATTTCCTGGTTCGTAAAGAAACCTACTTCCATTTCACCTTGTAATAAAAATAACTTTGTCTTAATACGTTATATATTTGCAAAATTTTCGAAATGTACACCTAAGATGGAATAGATACTTAATTTGGGAATGGGAACAAGAGTGCCATATTTGTTTTGCGAATATACAACTATATCTTAATGGTCTTGCACTATCTTACTTGCTCGATTACTGGTGTCATTGAACAATCCTCTGACAATTTCTATGTACTCGATGAAGGTAAGGGTAAGATCGTCTAGTGGTTTAAGTTAAAATGATTGATTATAGGTTTATTTTGTATTAGATTTGACATATGTTCTGTGAGCATTAAAACGAGTCCATAAATTATTCTTTCGTATTGTTGGCGTCATACCCGACCCGCAATTAGATATATTTTAAGACGTTCCTAAGCCAGGACCTGTTCTTAAAAAAGTTACATGTACTTAACAAATAAATAGAGAGATTCTGTCTTTTAAAAATTGTGTGATCACAAATTGATTCTATACTTACGATGATATCAACATCCAATTCACCATGGACTTAGCAGCATTTTAATGATGGGTCTTGCTTTTTTTTAGTCAAAACCACATTGTTGTGTGATAACAGTGAGAATTTTCATGAAGAATTATGGATTCCTAAGATAACCATTTGATTTGAAATCTAACGTTATATATTAACTGTTGCCTCAATCTTATCTGGCAAGCTATTCTGTTTTATATATGTAACCAAGACTGTCATACTCAAAATATCTTCTGTAAAATGTTGTGGAAACATTATGTCAGAAGTAAGTGATCTGAAAAAGATAAGATATGTATCAACAGCCTGTCTATTGTCTGTATACAGATGTCTGAGAGGTTTATTTTAGGTTACAGTAATATTTGTGGTACCAGGTATCAATAAGTATCTTGATATTTTCTAACTGATAACATTTTTTCGTGTAGAGTACACCTCAATACAGGTATTGTTCTTTATATTTTCTGTTCGATTCTATAGGTTTATTTCATGCAGAAGGCCACTGATGAGTTTATAATAATGTTCCTGAACAGAACTCGCACAATTCAACTATTAACAACTGTCTTTGAGACAGCAGCATCCACCGGAGGCGAGCGAACGTTAACTTCAAACCAACAAACGTGTTCTTAGAACGTTTCAGAATATTGCAATTCGGCGTTACTACTGAAGTCGGTTAGTTTAAGGCTGAAATAGATTCGTGAGTTTGCAACCTTGAGGAAGGGGTGGGGTACCAAAAGGAATAATTTTGAGGGGACGCAAGGGCGAAATGTAGCATACAATTTATGGACAATTATAATTCATTTCTTTCCATTCAGTCAGGCTATATTCTGAAAATAAAAAGATTGCAGGGGAAATCTAAGACAAAAGAAATAGCCAAGATCTAAGGGGAAAGGGGGTATTGTTATCGATTAAGGATCCTGAAAAGAAAAAAAAACGTTTGATTTGTTATCTTAATGTCACTTAATCACTATCGACTTGAAAACTAAAATAAACTTTAGACGTGCCAATTAATTCGTATAACTTCGTCATCAATCGGAAAATCGTATAAATGTATTCAATGCGTGAATGTCAATATCTTTGATGGGGCAATTTAAAGGAATAGAATGAACATAAGATTTAAAATGCCAATCTTGGTCAATGAGAATATTTATTCATCAGTGTAGTTACATGGTCACAGAATAACTTTAATTGGATGGTTTTGACGAATTATACAGGGATTGGAGAGGGCCTCAGAATCTAGTACGACCTTCCAACATATTTTTCCGTTTTCACTTTTATCTTGTTCAGTGTCGTCAAACATCAGTATGTGACGAACGCAGTCAAAGCATACCACCATCAGTATTTCAGTTTTCTTCTGCCACAGATAGAGGTTTATGGTGGGTTCATGGTAAAAACAGCATGGTTCACAATTTCACAAATTGTTGAAGCGTTGTGTGTAATAATGTTGAGGACTAGTATAGGCCCACCATAAAATTGTGTTCCGTTATTTAATGTGATCTCTAGCCCTGAATGTCGCTAAATGATTAATTTCACAAATGTGATCACCATCACGTCGACGAGTTAATAATTTTCCCTGTAGTTCAAAATTGTGTTCAAAATATTTTTTTTATCTCATTCATGATCATTTGATATTTTATAAAATCAATCAAGTAGTTATTTTTACTTTTCATGATTCTTGATAAAATCAATGAATGGCAACTAAGATCAACTTTAAGCCAAGTTAAACCCTTTATGAATGTATATAAATCCTTTAAGTAGGTCTCCCACCAAGGTGTTCGAGCGATCGATTCTCATTCATGCATTTCTTTTTTTCTCGTGGCTGATTGGTCGTGGAACATGGCTGACATATTCTTAAGTGACATAATCAGATTAAATGCGGAATTAAATGTTTCGTTCTGGGTTACAACAATTGTCATAAGTGGTGCAACGACATTTTTCTTCGATTGTATCTGCCAAGTAAATTAAATGACTTCAAAAGTTGATGTAATTTCCGCTAACCAGTGAAACGTACTTTAGAAAGTGGGCTAATAATATAGACCGATGTTTATCAATGAACATTCCGTGATTCCTGTGAATATTTTATATATGGCCTAGTTGTTAACCTCAATATGCTGTATCGGCTGATGGTCGGCTATAATCAGATGTTGATTGCGTCATCAGTAAATTAAAATTTGATCTAATTGCTTACATGTAAAACAATGCATGTATGTGTATGTACCCCAACTTTAATAAATGCTTCAGCCAAATTTAGGGCATAAAAATTGATTTACCGGAAGATGAAACTACATGTACAAAATTCCGTCAATTTAGGGAAGCCCACTGGATTGAGACATAGAATACAGCAAGACCTATAGGACTCAATATTCATCATTATGCAGGCATAGCACCCTTTGTTGTACCGTTTAATACAACCAGTAATCGAACAAGCAAAATATTTTATGCCCGTTAAGAATCCTCACTTAGAGAAATTTCCCCATGTCTACAAGCAGATAAATAGCGATGGCCATCGTAATACGCCCACTTTTATAATGGCAGCCAATTTTTCCGGGGGGTTGACAAGAGTGATCAGTAAATGACATTTTCTCTTTTTACAAGAGTAAAACCATGGCTTCAAGTTTCCTGGAGAAAAAAAATATGTCACTGAAATATGCATAAAACAAGGGCAACCAACGTTTAGGTTCCATCTTAAAATGATTAAGAGCAGTCACATAGTTGATGGTGTTTTTGATTTTCAATAAGGTGTATCCAAAGGTCAATACAAACACCAACAGCCAGTTTCATAAAAATCCACCAAGAACCCAACTCTCTATCGGGTCCACAACTTTGAGAGTGTAACGGCTGAAAAATTAACGTGTTTTAAAGAACAAGGGGCAATAACTCATATTTTTCGATTCGTCTGATTTTCAATGGGGTTCATCCTTGGGTGATTACAAACACTCACAGCAAGTTTCATAAAAATCCAACAAGAAACCAGCTCTCTATCATGTCCACAACTTTGAGAGTGTAACGGCTGAAAAATTAACGTGTTTTTAAGAACAAGTGCAATAACTCATAAAATATTTCATCAAATTCCATCAAGAAACCAGCTCTCTATGGTGTCCACAACATATTTTCAAAAGCAAGGGCAATAACCCATGAAATAAAGTGTGGGCGTTTAAAAACGATAGTTGCAAACTCAACGAATTAGAACTTTAATGACAATCTGGTTCATAGCAAACTAAAACCAATCATTAATTATCAGGTACTATATACTTCTAGTTTTCCTTACTTTTAATTTAATTTCAGATCAATGCCGGAAACCAGCACCTATGCCCCAATTTTTCAATATAGAATATGTGACATACTAGCCCTGTACATCTTGGAGAATTAAACCCTCTTTCCCGAAATATTTCTCCATATTTACGACTTTCAAAGTAGTAAATACGAGAGAAACCCAATATCGTACGGAAATTTACAAAGAATAATGTGAAAAGGTATTCACAAGAGAATTCGAATAACCGTTTTCGGCTTAAATGGCATGTCCTTCGTTTCTCTTTAAATGAATCAGCCGATTTCATGATAATAAATAAATTTTTTCGTGTGCTATTAAATATGTATTTATGTTGAAATAGATATACAAAAATGTAGAATCCTCACGGGAACAGAATATTATAAAGAACTCACTCTTCACATTGTTCTCTTTTTATTCTCAAATTATAAAATAACAGCTTATGGGTTGTTGTCACTGTGACATTTGGGTTTTCATCTCGGGATTTAAATGATGTTGGAAGCAGATGAGAAAGTTCCAAGTCATGACTTTCATTATCGCTGAAGTATTCAAATCTCTCAATATTTCTCACTGTACCAATCCATGTGGCAAAGAAAACCAGAATTTAGTTAATCTAATACAATCCACGTCTACAAACGAAAAGGCAATATGCAGTCATGTGATGACCACCATCTGAAATATCCATCTTGTCAATAGCCGGAAAGATCTTGGTCCTTGTAAATGTAATACTCAACTGTCTCCTATCTCTTATCTGGAGGGGAGCCGTGGTGGCTCAGTGAGTTAGAGATTGCTCACTACTAACCTGGAGGTTTAAATCCCGGCATGAGTAATGGTGATACCTTCGGATTTATCAAGCCGGTTTCAACCTGTCAGTGATGCAGGTCGGAGGGACTGACATGGAAAAAGCGTCAAGTCGTTCGGATGGGACAATTAACCGAGGCCCCGTATGTTATTGGCTGTGCATGTTAAATATTTCCCTCGTGTGCCCGTTCTCATTAGCCCAGTGCTTAGTGAAGAAAAGCAGGACGTAAAACTCAATTTAATTTCTTGCCTGGAGGAAAATCGTACCTCTTAATCAGTGTGGTTTCCATACAACAAACGATTACTACAGAAACAATTGTTATAATGTTTGCCAACACTGTCTTTATGAGCAACACCTCAACATTGACCTGGCCAAGACTTTAGATAATCATAATCAGTCATCTTATTGTGAAGCGTCACCAGTGCATTGTGTCTGGTGTTCATGAAAACACAAGGTAAAGATCGAGTTAGTCGACACACTGAAAATGATATTATTAAATAAGTTCGCTTCTTTAAGAAACATTATATAAGTATGTATATGGTTCAAGACGTAAAATATAATAAAATATATCCGTAAAAACAAGAAAATTCTAATTAAAAAATCACGCGCCAAAATTGTCAAAATCCTGAGTACTTTGAGTTGGACACCTTGTGGGGTTTTTTATTCATTGTTATACAATCTTGGTTGATCGAGATTAGGGTTTTTGTTTTATTCAAGGAAAAACTGCCACCCAACTCCTTATGCATCGAAAGGTGAAGGTGTAATTATCATGGACTAAACTCTTTGTTGAGGAAACCAGTGCAACGTGTCTGGTGTTCGTGATGATCAAAACACAAGATAAAGATACTGACATATCGCTTTAGTCAACACACTAAAAATGACATTATTAAAAAATTTCGCTTCTTTAAGAAACATTATACAAGTATGTATATGGTTCAAGAAGTAAATTATAGTAATATATATCCGTACAAGCAAGAACATTCTAAAGACAAAAAAACACGCGTAGTACTTTGAGTTGGACAATTTGTCGTTTTGTTTGTTCGTTGTTATTCAATCTTGGTTGATAGAGATTAAGTTTTTTGTTTTATTCAAGGAAAACTGTCACCAAATTCCTTATGCATCAAAATCACTAAGGTGATGGTGTTATTAGGAAATGAGGATCAACAATTATTTCATTGAAATTTGTTGTTTGTCTCATCAATATAAGCAGATCAGATAAAGAATATTTATCCATAATGCTGTCATATCTGTGCATCAACTGTGGAAAATATAGAAATATAGAACCAGTGTGTTTTGCGATATACACCGTATGCCACTCCACACTTGCCTATTTCGAATCGGAAAAAGAAAGCGTGCTATAAATACACATCATTGGTATACTTCTTAATTGTGTACTTTATTAACAAAAGAGGACAAAAATAGCTCTTTCAGTTAAACAGTTTGTTTCTGGAATAATTTTGAACAAGGAACTAATGAGTAATTAGCAGCAGGGTTGATGTCTATTTTTATGTCTCTTTTAATCCCTGTAATTCTTCTCGGGACCTAGTCAAAATAGAATTGCAGGAAACAGAATCAATGTTATAGATGCGTTGTACTTATAAACCATTTAAAAGACGTCTGTGGTTCCAACTGAATGTGATCGTGCTATAACCGTAAACGTCTGATTTAACATTGCTTTTATTCAATCTGATGGTACTGTGCTGTTGGTTTGGTAATTTGAGGATTCGTAAGATCTGGTTGGGTCGAATGACATAGCAGTGAAACTCAGCCCTGAGTAGTGTGGCGGAGTTACCCGATCTTCTTCATTCTTCCAAACTCGTTGTGATCATGTTTATTCTTCTTCGTGGTGGTAGTTGAATGGTAGTCGTCGGTTTAGTTTGTTAGATTATCTGGTGGAAGTTGAGAAATTAGTAGACCTGCAAAATAGGAGAATGTGAGAAGAGAGAAAAAGGTAGAAAAAGGGGAGGGGGAGTTCTCTTTGTTTCTTCAATGAAACTTACCAGCTTAAATAATGAATAAATGGTATAAAACACTTTTCAAGTAGAAACTTAGCAAATACATGCTTTTAGTGTTCAGGATGCACATTCAGGAAATCCTTCTTCAATTCTGATCATTAAATACCGAGTTGTGATCACAATCAACAGTATTATTTTATTTCAATTTGAATAAAGTAGGCTACAGATTACAAGCTCTACAAATAAATCGAAAACTACTTAAAAGATTTATGGTGATATAATTTTCTCTGTTTCGTATTTGAAGCGATATCTGTTTAAAAAGCTTTTACTAGAAAAAGGTCCTTTGTAACAATCCCATTTCAACTGTCTTATTTTCACTGTTAAGTTCTATAATTTTGTAATTAAACAAACTTAGCTTTTTCTACATATCAATACAAATTGCGCTTCTTGAAAAACGAGTCTAGAAATACCAATGTTATAAAATACTTTGGAATAAATCAAAAACACAACATGAAACGGTTATCAATTGAAATATCAACGACAAATGCTTTAAGTGGATAGATTTGTTAAAATTGTTCTTTTCAAGCGACTGAATACTTTAAGTTATCCTGTTTTCGTGTGATTATTATAATGACTTATATTATGTGCTCTGAAACCGTTATTAAAGGTTCGATTGACTATTAACGTTTCTGGTCTATATTAAAACGATACTTATAGTTCGTGTTTGCTGACATACATCCGATCAACTAGAGCTGCCCTTAAATTTTTGTACCATATATTATTCGTCCACAATTACTCGTAAACACTCGAGTATCTTTACAGAATTGCAATTAAAACATTTGTTATCACCCATGGATGAACCCTATTGAAAATAGAAAAATATTGAATAATGATTTTAATTGCCTTTCAGAAAATGAGAAAGATAAGTTAATGTACGTTCACTTGGGAATGTGATCTTGACTTCAGTTGTGATGGATTTAATGATCTCACCAAAACCTATTCTTCAACATGCCAAAAAATTGTTCGATCCGGATTCTGGTTTGACAGTGAGTGGCATTATATCCCTCTTCCCTTTCTCCTTGAGGCCCCAAAATCTGTGTAAGCAAATATGGTTTATTGGCGTAGCCCTAGCAGAATTCCGTGATCTCCCACTATCAGGCTCGTAACAGACAAATTCACAATTGAAGCTGAAATCAGTCTTTATTAGCTATTTCAGCTGCCGTGCAATAGCTGCCCCCCCCCCCCCTCCTTGCCACATTGGGCTGGTTACGGGCCTGCACAAAATAGTGTGTAATTCAAGGTATAATAACTAAATTTAAATTTTAAAATAGTCTCCGTCTACGAAATTTAGTTTTAAAGGTGATTCTCTTGTATTAGGATATACACCATAGAAAATTAAAGAATTCTTGTTAAATGGAGATACCTATCAGAAGACATAATATAATTTTGCAGATAGAGACGATTCATTAAACACACGAGAATCATGACAACTCCCTGGCTATTTGGAAAAAATGCTGAAAACGGTGATCAGGAAGACCTGTGATATGAATTATTGAAAATAAACGCAAGAAGTTAGTTAACACTAGTCCAAAGCAAAGTTTTGTTGGCCAGAGGGTTGGAGGGGCCAAGCTGGGCCAGCCTCATTTCATTCCAACCCCCACCCCATAGAAACTCCACTGCAACACCCCCCCCCCTCCCTTCCCGTATCTGACCCATAAAAACTCCTGCATTGCCCCTACGGATATGGCTCGTACCCCCTTTAAAAAAATCATGTCTAGCTACAGGCCGTTTTTGCTCCCCAAAACATTGATAAGGGAGATAATCTGAACTAGCAGATTTTTTACGACACACGGTAGTAATATCGTGTAAATTGTTAACTACTTTGCACATTTCGCTTGTTATTGTTTTGATATTTTAATAAATTAATACCGGTACATTACAACAATTTTTTCTAGGCCTAAAACCCGCTACAGATATTTTTTAGCATGAAAATTCAACATTGAGAGAGGGGTTCTCTATAGGGTAAATGATGGATAAAGCATTGTCACTTTTATCTAGTTACTTGCTCACTTCGAATGAATTCTTCAAAACCATTGTACAAGAAACTCATCCCTATATCTGAACATTTATTGATGAGTAGCCTTTCCTACAAATAATTTCTTGAGCATTGACTAATGGATCTTAAACACCCATATAACCAACCAATTAGGTTTGAAAAACCCGTATAAATAGATTAAGTATTGAACTACTGACCGCTGGATCGGGGGGTGAAGGGTAGGGAGGATAATGATCGATATGGTGTGTTTTTTCGACTTACAACAATAACAACTTGAAATTATATGTCAGCCCCCTATTAAAAAAAAATAGGGTACAGATAAAATAATATTTCGGACTAGAGATTTAAATCTGACATGTTTTATTTATCATATGCTACTAAATTATAATAGGACAACTATAAATATACCTTTGCTTTGACTAATAATGTTGCATGATAATTTATCAAAGCTTATTTTATTATCTTACTAGGTCTATATCATGTAATTATACTAATATAGTTTTTACCTGCAATGCTGAAGTACTTTCTTATAACATCGTTTGACTCCGGCTGTTAGAAATCTGGTAAATGCAGCAGCGACAGCTTGCAGAACTAAACTCGCCGCTCTAACACATCTGCAGACTGTGGCCTTTGACAATCCAGGGGTGTCTGACACAGTGCATCAACCAGGATTAAAAAATAAAGTTTGTGGACAAAACCGGTATGTATCTCTAATTTCTGCACCATAATTTTTTTAAACGGGTTCGCCCTATTTCTAAATACACTTTCCTATGCCGGAGGGCGATGAAATTAGTTGCCATGTTCCAAAGTGTTGATTCTAAGATAAGACAAGCAAACAGCTATCTCTTTGTGAAACTCAGCAATTTTAAGTTAGTTTAGAATGATTGTAAGTCTTTGTAAAACAGCCTATGGGTCTCGGGTGGGTACTTAGATATAAAACGAACAGATCCAATTTCGAGACTTATTATTAAAAAAAAGCACGGTGGAATTCAGGCCATTAATTTCCGTGACCATGCACAAAACTGTCTAAATGCTGTAAGTGAGCTATTTTTTATTATTAAACTGTGGTAATAAACGGTGCAATCTGTATAAGCCCGAAATGCTGTTTTAATTAATCTGATTTTAATAATTTTGAAATAATCCAGAGTTAATGCATTGTAAATCTGTGGAATGAGTGAAGCATGAGATGAACGGAATAAGAGCCAAAAATAAATCTGTGTGAGTTATTTTTAGATTTAATCGCCGCAACAATCGATCACAAGATTCGGGTGGTTTCTATTATATTATTGTAAGAGTGCATTTCTTAGTGCGGCGATTAGATTAACCGCCTTCGGCATATTCACATTTCTCTTTGAACATCACGACGTTACAAAAAGCAAATTACAATCAAAGAAAATAAGATTAAAGCACCATAATGTAAGTAACAGTTCCATCTTACAGAGTCTAAAGAGGATTTACCTGTTTTCTTTGCCCACTTCCTTATAAGTCAAAGTCAAGTTCCGAGTTCTAAGCGGTTTGTAGTTCGATACGTAGGTGTACAGTGTAGAATTAACTGGTATAGTTCGGAGAAAGTATTAAAAAAAATGTAAGTTTTTTAATACAGTGGTTCCCAAACGTATCCATGGGGCATGGGCAGCATATATCATATTTTTCTTGAGCCCAAATGCCGTTTAACTTTATGGTCATTAGTTGCATGTGGTCAAATGCATCCAGACTCCCAAATTCATGGCATTTCGATTGAAATAATAATGTAAATATTAATTATCCTGCATAATTGCTAACGTGTTATGTAGAATGGGTTATTATTTTAGTCAGCCGTAAATGTCTTCATTAACCTCGAAATTTATAACTGGCAGTCGTAGACTTTATTGGTTTTTCAGTTCTGATCCTATTATGAAAAACATGCATCTTATATCTTAGAGTTCTAATAACATCCTAATGGACTGATGTAAAAAGACCGCTGGTCAAGGTCTCTCATGACGTCCAAGGTCCTCTACACTTCTACTAATTAATGTGTACTCACCGACCAACATTATATAAGTAGTGTGACCACAGTCTTGTGATGTTTAATTAATGTTGACAATGTTGTTACATTTAGGCCTATTACCAGCTAGTGTGTCAATCAAAGCATATATTTATCACTTTTGTCTCGTCAAAGACACCAAATTCACGTAACCCAGTCCCTAAATAGACATTAAATACACCTTTGGTATTAAAAATGTCCAGTTAGCCACTGTGAAGCGTTAGATACATGACTATAGATTTCAGACTGTTTAGGAACTTTTAAAGAGGTAAGACCCAACAAAATATTTTTTCTTTTTATTTTCAAAATAACAAAATTTTGATAGAAATAACAAAATATTGATAAAATTGTTATAAAACCTTTTATCTGGGTTATTTCAGTCTTTCAAAGTAACATCAGATCTAAATAATCAGGTTTTTATTTTCATACATGACGAAAAGGCGGGATTCATTAAAAATGTTTGCTCAGTTTGATAGTTACAGCAGCAAATCTCCCCTCGCTGGCTTACTCGTTGACTGAAAACTGAACCCAGTTTCTACTCACCCGTCTATGACATGGAAATAGAGAAGGTCGAAAACCATGACGAGAGGGCGGAATTCAACGTTTGCTCAGTTTGATAGTTTCAAAGTTTCAAAGTTGATTGAAAACTGAACCCCTCTACTCACCCGTTTATGACATGGGGATAAGAGAAGTCGAAGCAGCTGATGATTCTTGTTTCTGGACTACAACCAGTTGAGGTTGTTTCGTGACTAGGTTGCTCTTTATGACGTCTCGATCACGTACGATTCAAAGCCCTATCGGAAGTTTGCTCAAAGCACATTGATTTTAAGATGTTTTGATATCAGCGGAAGCGAACGAAGAGGCTGGGCAGTCACTGATGACCATAAAGCAATCTTCAAATTGAGGCATAAGGGCGATTTCAAGTGCTGACAATTTTGCAACTTAACTTATATAAAGCTATTTCTGATAGAACTTTTTATGAATTAGAATTTAAAAAAAGTTTATTATATGAGCGGTTACTACCAAAACTTAAATCACTGTATGTTCACTATTCTAATCACGTACGTCTCAAAGTCCTATCGGAAGTTTGCTCAAAGCTCATTGATTATAATTATTATAATGTTCGAGTTTTCTAATTCAGCAACCTCCATTGGTTAACTTTTGTCATATCTCAGCTCATGGCATTAATATGACATCAATAAGTTGATGTTTTTGTTTTTCAGATGTTTGGTTTTACCCTATGTCTCTGCTTGGTGGCAATTTCACATGTAGCAGCTCAGGGTATGTATGATTCAAAGACAGTTTTTTTTTTTTAAATTTAAGTTACTTAAGCAATTTTACTACCGACTCTATAATGACCAAGGAAAACATAAGGACGTAATTCGTGTCTTCAATTGTAATTTTATCGACTTGCTCAGATGGCGATATCTACAATTTTGCACATGTGCTAAAATACATATTTTGAATATTTTTAACAAAGTTCGAAAAATGATATATGCACTGCGGATGAAAAAGAGACATAAAAATGTATATTGATGTATGTCACCGTAATGACTTTATTTCACATTCTGTTTTCGATTTACTTCAGGGATTCCCAGTAAATATTTCAGAATGGCTTTTTGTCTAGAAATGTTGGTTTCCCTAGATTACTCAGTGACAACATAATTGTATAAATTGTTATAATAAATCACATGTTTTAATATTGATATTAATTGTCTGGAGTATTTGAGAAAAGACAACCTTATTACATAACAATTATTATTATCCCATCGTGTTATGAGTGTTACAAATTCTAAAAGGTTTTCTTAGTCGTTTTATGTGTATCGGAGACACCAATAGCAATAATTGGCACTATTCACTTAAACTATGGATCTGATGAAGTAACAAATTCGCGGGTGTCACGTTATCAAACACTTTGGGATTTCTAAATCAAGAAACGTCTGATTGAAAATTGGAATGGTGTAGATTGATGCAAAAATGCCCATGATTCATATACAAAATTTAGTAAACCTCTAAACAATTCTTTTAATAACATTTTTTTCAGGTTTTTTCCCTGAAGGGATGGATCCTTATGCACAACAGAGACAAATGGGCATGGAAATGATAGATGCTCAGATGGAAGCTGCAGAAGGTTTACCACCAATGCAACAGAAACGCTATATGCAACAGTTAAATCGTCAAAAAATGGCCATCTCACAAAATTATGGTAAGGTGTTAAATCCCCCTTGGCTTCTTATTTGATCTTTGATAGTAATTATTGACATAAGTCTACTCTTTATCTGGTCTCTGATAGTAATTATTGACATAAGTCTACTCTTTATCTGGTCTCTGATAGTAATTATTGACATAAGTCTACTCTTTATCTGGTCTCTGATAGTAATTATTGACATAAGTCTACTCTTTATCTGGTCTCTGATATTAATTATTGACATAAGTCTACTCTTTATCTGGTCTCTGATAGTAATTATTGACATAAGTCTACTCTTTATCTGGTCTCTGATAGTAATTATTGACATAAGTCTACTCTTTATCTGGTCTTTGATAGTAATTATTGACATAAGTCTACTCTTTATCTGGTCTCTGATAGTAATTATTGACATAAGTCTACTCTTTATCTGGTCTCTGATAGTAATTATTGACATAAGTCTACTCTTTATCTGGTCTCTGATAGTAATTATTGACATAAGTCTACTCTTTATCTGGTCTCTGATATTAATTATTGACATAAGTCTACTCTTTATCTGGTCTCTGATAGTAATTATTGACATAAGTCTACTCTTTATCTGGTCTCTGATAGTAATTATTGACATAAGTCTACTCTTTATCTGGTCTTTGATAGTAATTATTGACATAAGTCTAACTCTTTATCTGATTTCTGATAGTAATTATTGACAAAAGTCTCTTTATCTGGTTTTCACGAATATGCAAGTGAGGCTTTATATAGAGAAAACTGATTTAAAGAACATGAAATGTGGCACATTTTTTGTTTACCATGACTGATGAAGTATCAGAGGTTCGATGAGATTAAAGCAAGGTTTTTACTACTACTCCACCTTTTATTAAAATACATGTAATGTGAACGAATATGTTTTTCTCATTATCAGGTTACCAGCAACACTACCAAAGAGGCGGTGCCAATGGAGCTGTATACCCAACTCAAACCAAGCCAAACAATGTACTGATACAGGCACCGTATGGAGGCGCCAAGGTACAAAACACTGGTTATCAAGCTCCATATTTCATGCAACAATATCCCCAAGCGTTCAATGGTTTACGATCAAAGCCACAAACAAACGTGTATGTGATAGACACTCAACAGACACGACAGAACCCCTCTGTACCACAAAAGGCTGCCTCGGTACCAATACAAATAAGCCAACAGAACCTCATGCCTCGAGTCCCAAATACAAGACCTTTCCATGTTATGTTACCTCAAGCTTCTCGATTCATGCCTTCCTATGCGCAATTACCACAAATAATAATAGTTTCTCAAGGAAAACCCGGTGACGCAAAGAACTCTCTAACAAGTCAACCAACACTTCAGTTTGTAACCCCACAACCAACACAAAATAAGTCTTTTTTCGGTCAAAATTCCAATGCAGTCATCACGGGTGCAAAATCTGATCAGAATTTCGGAACGACAATGAAACCAGAAGTTACCACACCATCAGCCTCAGCTTTCCTTACCACACCTAAAGCTCCAGGAGCTGCACAGAAAATGGACTTGATTAAAACACCCAATTTCTTAAACGTCAACCAGAAGAATGTCAATATACACCAGGTAATTGACGACGCGTTGAAGGAACACATTAAAAAGAAACAACAAGCCTTAGAGGCTACCCTTCAATCCCAACTCTTGGCTAAACAGCAGACATTGGAGGCTGCTTTAAAAGCACAGATTATAAACAAACACAAGACCTTAGAAGCTGCTTTGAACGCCGAAATATTGACTAAACACCAGAGTTCTGAAGCTGCACTTAAAGAACAAATTCTCAAAAAGCAGAAGACTTTAGAGGCTCGACTAAAGGCCCAAATGGTGGCTAAACATAATGCTCTGGAGGCCGCCATGGAAGCTTTCACGAACAAGAACGCACCAGCGGCTCAAGCTGTCAATACATCTGTCATGGCAAAAAACACCAAAACTCAAAATACCAAGAATGAACTAAATACTCCCTCAGATTCAAGAGCAACTGAGATTATCACGAGAAGTAATTCTCGGACAATCAAACAAGGAGTCCACGAATTACAAAAAAATGGACACCCAGTATCAACCGGAAATGTACAGACAAATATTCAACATCGCCATATTTCCTCAAATTTACATAGACAACAGCAACATTTTGGCCAAAGCCAGTTCAGACCGAGGATAGTATCTGAAAATCATGGTTTCATAAACAACGGAGGAGTGAATATTTTGCCACACTTATCAAGAGGTCATCGCCACACACAGACGATTACTAGAGTGAACATCTCATCTGAAAACAAGAAGATACAAAATCCAGTTTATGAACAGCCGACAACAGCTTCTTTGGTTCAGATTACCGTAGAACCAACAACAGTTCAAACTATTACGTCTACTTCAAAACCCGAAGTAATACAGGTAATACAGACATCAAAGGTGGTTGAAAATAAGTCTGAGCCGATCCAGCAATCTCAAAACCAACAACCCCCAACAGCCAACAACGGTGATATGAACGCTTCACGCAAGATACCAAAATTGATGATAAAGTTGTCATCGAATGAGTCCGGGCAAAGAAGTCTCTTACAAAATATGAAGTCTGCAGATAGAAAGCGACTCGTCAATTATTTTCTACGAAGAATTGTGCGTCAACCACAAAGAGACTCTAGTAGTATAATCAGAACTGCGACAGCTTGAGAAGAATGTTATGTTTTAATATGTGTTACATGGCAGTAATAAGTATAGTATTTCATATGAATTATGTGCACAAAATAAATACATTTTGATTTTTATTTTGATAATTAGACTATTAATTACACTAGTCAAAATCTGCTTGGCAACTCGTATCCTACTTTTCATTGCAAAAAATTCCATCAAAATATTAGTTCCAAGTGTCTGAAAGATATAAAAACTTATAGAAATTGGTTATTTGTGCATGCACATATTTGACACTTCATTTGAACATATTTCCCAGTGGTACATTTTACAAGCAATTAGCACCGATATTGCTTGCTGTTTAAAAGATTTGAATTGGTGGTGGTAAAGCATATTCCTTTGCTTGTAATGCAGATTCATTTGGCATGTACGGCGATATGCTGAACATTTCCCAATAAGAAGACCAACTAATTATAGAAAAGTCTCGTTTTTATTGGCAATATTTCGAATGTTTTATTTATTTATTGAATTAAATTAACTATTGTTTGCTTAAGTGTATTTGATTAAATGGATTTGATTTTAAAAATCTGCCTGTCAAAGCGATTATGTTGCCAGTATTTCTGCATCTAAAATCAGCTTAAAGGGTAATGTTCAGTATTTCCTATGGTCGATTTAGGACTTGAATATACATAAATAGCCTCCAGAAGTACTAGAAATGCACGAAAATCATATAATTCCTTCAATTTTATCCCTACCTTAACATATTTATCCTTCATTTTCTGTATTATGTGTTTCAATATAACGCATAGTGTTACTAATGGGCCCGTCACACCATGACGTTCTAGTCAACGTTCTCTGAACGTTTCAATCGTTCAAATTTTGAGCGTTCTAGAGCGTTCGATGACACATCTGGCGTGTGATGAACGTGTGCCTAGAGTTTGATTAACGTGGGTCTAACGCGCGAGAAGCGTGTGACGAACGATTTGTCAACGTTAGGCGAGCGTGTGACTAACGTTTTAATAACGACAGTAAAGCGCTTTACTGGCGTGTGCGCCAGGGAACAGTTCAGTGGATGTTAACACTGCAAAGCATATGATTAGTAACAACCAAGTAACGCTAGAGTAACGAATGAGTAACGGTGGCCGAACGCGTGCTACGCTCGTCGAACGTTAGTAAAACGTTCAAGGAACGTTCTTAACGTTTTTCGGCGTCTAAACTTAAACGTTGGAGAACGCTCGTCTCGGTGAAAACTTTTGTGCATGTTCAAAACTTTTTTTCCGGACCAGCGTTTTCCGACGATTAACGACGATCACCGACGTTCACTGGCGATAACTCAACGGTCTTCTGGCGCTATCCTAGCGACCGTGAACGACTGCCAACGTTTCCTCCAACGTCAAAGAACGTTGGCCAGAACGTCATGGTGTGACGGGCCCATAAACGACGAGTCGTATTTTTGACTGTCAAACGCTGTTATTATGGGTACACATGTGTGTGAAGGCTAAAAATTATGTAAGAGAGTTATGAACATTATTACAGATTAGATTAGCTAAAAAAAAAATCAGATTCTGAGACTAAAATTGTTTTTGTCGAACAGTTAGGGAACATATCCCTTTAAGATATAGATATGCGCCGTGCAAATTACTTGGACAAGAGAATCACTGGAATAAGGTTCAGGCAAAATAAAAGCATCTCAAGAGTCAAATTGTACTTTCCAATTTTCAACCAGACGTCTATGGTTTATAAAGTTCACTAAAACTGAGTGTGTCATAAGACCTAATGTGTGATATATTGCATATTTACTCATTGTAATCTAACAATGTTTATATGGCGTGCATCTTCTAGTGACGAAATAAGCTATTTTTAGCACGTGCCAACCTTCTGTCAATCATATCAACGTTTACAAGAACATTTCGGATTACGTCATAATTTTGACTGCCGTGTCCTTTTACTATCTGTTTCGTCTTCCCAAAATATATATCAATGCATAGATTTACGATCTTAAAAGTATTTTCTGATTGGCTGAAATCGACTTTACCAGACAAGTTCGCCTTATAAACCTTGTCAGATTACAAGTTGAAAATAAAAAAATAACCGAAACGAAATGTAAGCTAATTTAACTAGATTGGGTCTTCAAGCATTTAATTTTAGTGGAATTGTAGGAACCTAAGACGTCGGATTGAAAATTCCGAAGATTTCCCATTTTTAGAATTTAAAAAACTTAAATCAAATTCATATCTTTTAAATCTTAACTTGACCACGATCATTTTTCCAAAGCAGTATAGAGACTGCCAAGCCATCTAATTTTTTTTGTTGCCCCGATAATTTTTAGAACACACAAACGATAAGTTTTAGGTTGTTTGTCCTGTAACTCATAATTCTCAATAGAAATAAAACATAAAATCTGTCCTTGAGTATCTGTATTCACGAAGAATATCATCTGCCACCACAATATCTCGACATTCAAGCTATTGTGCAATCGGAAAAAGGAAAAAGTTAACTTGGATAAAAACACTTGATCAGAGATTAATCTTCCCAATGCAAGATTCGTATATTTATTAGTTAATAAGTGACATTCGATGTTCAATGGTTAGCCTGAAGCAGATTGCATTAAGGAAGGATCAATTCTAAAAGATGTTTTCTTTTGTATTTAACGATATAAATCGTTTGCTTATCCTGTTTACGTGCATATGTATTTAATGAAAGTTTCTATCGATTTCCGGATTTTAAATGCATTTTTGATTTCGTCAAGATTAGGCCGTTTATATAAATTTATTTTGAGGAGATTGTTTGCTTTAAGAGAACATTTTTTAATAAGATTTATTTTATACTCCATGATTTTTTCATTGTAATCTCAATAAAGTCTTTAACTAGTACCACTATTCCCAAATCGCGTTGGTGGATGTAAATGTACTATCTTTCTATTGCTGTGCAACGAACGAGATCAGTACCAAGACGTTTGGTCAAAAACCATTTGGTAAAAGGGATTTAAGATAAACCAAGCGATTTTCTCTTGAAATCTTCTTGATTCTTCTTACCTATTGGCATACTCCCACGTATGATCTCTCCTGTCAGTGATGCAGGTCGGAGGAGCTGACATGGAAAAGGCGTCTAGTTGTTCGGATGGGACATTGGCTGTGCACGTTAAAGATCCCTCGACAGTTGGAAATCGATAATAAGAGCAGGCTAAATCCTGGCAAAATTTCCCTCATTGCACACTGCATGGCGGTTGCCCGTCCTCAATTAGCCCATTTAGGTGCAGAAAAGTAGGACGTAAAACTCCATTCATTTCATTTCCCACGTATATGAGCTAGTGCACGTACAACCTTCGGTATAAATCTATAATGACTGTCTGCTTTCTCGATTTTCATTGGTAGAAAAATTACGAATACTGTGTCTATGAACACCAGGTTTCCATCCTGAATCGAATTGAAATGCTTGCTCTAGAATAACTTTCTTTTGACACATATTGTCAATGTAAAACATAACAGCAATTTTAGCTAAATTTAGAATATTTTCAATAGAAACCACTCAAAGTAAAGTATGTCTATATTTCATAAAACCATAGAATACAAATAGGATACCTGTTTTGATTTCATTGACGTAGACTGTAGGTCAGATATATTCCGTTCAATCGCATACCATGTCATTTAATGGTATGGAATTTTATTCCTACTTTTCTGCACTCGTTTAGGAAAATGAGGAGGGACAAAATGAGGGAAATATTGGCCATAATTCAATAGACACAGCATGTTGCACAATGTATTTGTAGTTGTGTTACCTAGCTTTCTTTCACAGTAATCGTTCTTATAACAAACGAGAAAAATATTTAAAAAAAAACGCTTGCACGCTACCTGAAAGTTCAATTCCGGCATAGGTGCAAAATTTCCCTTATTGTACACTGCAAGGCGTTTGCCTGTCCTCAGAAGCCCAAATATTGCAGAAATATTTTATTTCAATTGAGAAAAACAATTCCATAAAATAAACAATGTCAGCAGCGGAAAGGCATTTATCAGGCGGATGAACTGTTTCGCAATTATTGTAGCCAAACACTGTAATTGGCATAATTTTCTAACTTCATTACAAAATTGACTTTATAATGACGGCAATTATGTCATATTTTTTAGTATATTGCTTAAGATTGCTCAAGTGTTTCCATTATTTATAAACATTAGAGAATATTATGCATTTCATAATTTTTCAATAAAACACTTTTCATCACGCGAAATAAATATAAACCATATATAAATGACAGTAGGAATATAAATTTTATGCTAAATGTAGGTGAATTCCTTGAAATCAAACCAATTTCTTTATTTAATGGGACTGTTTCCATCATTTCACTCAATTATAATACTCCCGGGTCTTATTCTATTTCAAATATATACATGAAATTAGTTGCAGGGCAATTATCCTTTATAAAGATGAGAGAAAAAGGAATAACTCTTCGTAGGTTGGCTTCCAACATCTTGACACTGGAATGAATGGTACCAAGTCCATTCGCCCTATTACTCGTTCGCCCTGGGTCCGTTCCCCATTGGTCAGAGTCAATTCGCCCTTTGTCAAGGTCCTTTCTTCACTATATTATATGACATGTAGGTAATATATATAGAAGTGATGAAACCTAATTAAGACACCCAACTCGATTAATGAATGAATTCGACACGTTAAACTCCAAACTCATTACACTACGTTATACGTTATCTACTTGTACATTTTGTAAACTGTGCTATTAAGAAATGTTTTGGTTATAAGTTTAGATATTAAACGGAACTATCTGAAATGTAATATTGACAAAAATGTTGCCATAAATTGAGTTTAAAATACATTAATTAAATAAACGAATCAGTTTTTCTGAAAATACTTGGAAACATGTTGTTACTAATGTTAATAGTCAGAGATAAAATAGAATAAAACTGAACCCTCCTGAAGATCAGACAAAACTGTGAGTGTTGGGAACATCCAAGGATGAAACCTGCTGAAAATTAGACAACATTTGTAATGAGTGTTTGTATCATCCAAGGATGAACCCTACTGAAAATCACACAAAATTTTATTGAGTGTTTGCATCATCCAAAGATGAACCCTACTGAAAATCAGACATTTGTATTGTTTGTATCATCCAAGGATGAACCCTACTGAAAATCAGACAACATTTGTATTGAGTGTTTGCATCATCTAAAGATGAACCTACTGAAGATCAGACAAAACTGTTTGTGTTAAGATGATATGAGAATAAAATTCCCATAAAAAACACTGGCCTAGGTCAAGAATCTAGAACTATATATTTTAAAGTGCAGTTAATTTATTAGTATATTATGATAAATAAATAAGTAAAAAGTTGCATAAAAAGCTGGTGGTACCGACTGGTCACGATTATCTGGAAGGAATATAAAACCAAAAACTGTCTTCTTACAATTCCTACTTAGTGTTTGTATCATCCAAGGATGAACCGTACTGAAAATCAGGAAAAACTTGTGTTTTTGTTTGTATCATGCACAATTCTTTACAGATTTAGATGAAACTTGGTAAATTTATTATTACCAATTGAGGAATCATATTGGAAATGGAGATATTAAAATATTGTTCGATTTTCAGCTTGTTAACCCTCTATAAAACACAATTCTCTGCAAACTTTAATTTGGTGTATTTTTTTTATTATTTTAACCCCATTTTTAAATTTTTGAAAGTAACGGGTTATGATTAGAGCGTTTGTAGTATGATATTATTACTCTTGGAAATTATGTTGTTATGAAAGTTATAATTAAATATGGTTCAAACCGTTAAAAGACCCTTTGACAGTTTCTCTCAATTTTCTGAAAATTCGTTATATAAATATAAAACATTTATATATTGCAATTTTTGCCCATTTGTTTACTTCCGGTCTTTAATATCGTTCATTTCAACTGATTTTTCTGATGAAACTTTCTAACGAAATGAAATATTTTTTTTTTTTTTGTAAACAATATTTTATTCATAAAATATCCAATACATTATGAAAAGGATTGGGGAACAGGCTGAGCCTATATTACCCCTCTCCTACAAACATTTAATTATACAAATTATATTAAAAAGACGGTAACTTATTTTAAATGCATACATATGTACATTATATACAACTTGCTACATGGAATTTATTCTAAAGGTCATAATAGTGTATTATCTTAGTAAAATAAGTGATATTGAAAAGAACTTTTGAATAGAAAATAAATTGCTAAAATCTTTTCGAGAGTTCCAAGAAGGTATGGACTGTACGGAAAATATCAGTGGATAGATCGGGACAATCAGTGCCAAAAAGTAAAATGGAGGTTTTAATTAAAGATGGTGGGAGCAGAGAAATAGAACAGTTTCGTGCATCTAAATGTAGTGGGCAATAGATCAAATAATGTTCTGAATCTTCAAACCGATGACCACAAATGCAAGCAGCATGTTCTGAGACATGACGAGTAAACTTATCTCCGTTTAAATCACTACAGGCGAGACGGAGGCGGCAGTGGATTATCTGGTATTTCCTAGGGCCAATATCAAAATAGTTCGGAATAGTTATATCAGTAGATATTAGAATATTTTTGAAAGATTTTAATGTTGTTGAGTTTTTGTATATATCAGGTAAGATGTTCCATTCTCTGATTGCTGAAGGGATAAAAGAGTTATAAAATAAGTTAGTTCTACAATAATATTGTTCAAGAAGGGTACTGTTTCGAAGGTTGTATAAGGTTTGTTTTGTATTGATCAAGTCGCAGAGATAAGGTGGAGTTAAATTGTTGTTCATTTTATACATCATAATAAGTTTGTGCCGTCTCCGCCTCTCCTGTAGTGGAATGAAGCCTGTTTCTTGATAAAGTAATCGATGGCTTGTTCCCCTCACAGCACCGCTTATAGTGCGGAGTGCATCCAGTTGTAATCTTTCCAACTTATCTGTTAATTCTGCAGTGCACCCGTCCCAGATAATGTCACAATAGTCGAAATGAGGAAGAATAAAAGAGGAGTATATTGTTTGAAGTGATTTTCTATTTAATCGATATTTCAATGATCTAAGACAGTTTATGAGCCTACCAGTTTTCGATAAAATCGTAGCAATATGTATATTCCACTGACAGTTTGATTGAAAAGTTAACCCCAAGTGCTTATGTACAGAGACTTCTTGAATAGGAATATTGTCAAGGTTTAGTGTCGGTAAAATCGGATTTCGTTTAATATAAAGTGCGAGTGATTCGGTTTTAAGCGGATTGAAGGAAACAAGCCATGTTTTAGCCCAACTGTTGATCGTCTCTAAGTCACGGTTAATTATTTCTGCGCAAGCATTTGGGTCATCGATTTTTAAGTATAAGCTGGTGTCATCTGCAAAAAGTCGGATGTTTGATCTGATGTTTTTGATAATGTCATTAATATATATCAGGAAGAGTAAAGGTCCCAGGACAGAGCCCTGTGGAACACCAGCGGGAACAGTTTTAGGCTCAGAGGAAACTCCAGTGACAACAACCCTTTGTACCCTGTTGTTCAAATAGTCTTGAAACCACTGGAGCAAATTTCCCCTGATACCTGCAGCCTGGAGCTTATGACAGAGTGCAGCATGCCACACTTTGTCAAAAGCTTTGCTGATGTCACAGAACACTGCCCTGGTATACTGCTCTTGATCTATGGCTTGACAAAAGAAGTGATTAAGATCGATTAGTTGATAAATAGTGGATTCGCCGTGTAAAAAACCGCTTTGCAGATTAGTAATGATGGAGTTTTCTTTGAGGAAGTTAAAGACATGCTTGTAAATGAAATATTGTTAATGAATAAATGTAGGCTGGAGCGAGACTAATCAAAAAAATAATATAATATCAATAATGATTGTTTAAAGAAAGATAGGGAACTAAAAACAAGGAATAATTTATTTCTTTGTTAAAAGAACAAGGACATTTATTGCGAAATATATAAATTATTACATTTAATCTTTATAAAACTAAATATTGTAAAAGTACATGCAATATGAAAATGATTCCCCAACGTACCATTGCGAGCAAAATGCTGTGTACTGATACTTTTTATTTAGTGATATTATCAGTTCAAGTGGGACAGTTTTTTTTATGGCTGTCTTAACGCGACTTATGAGAGAAATTGGAAGAAAATAAATAAAATAATATGAGAAGAAAACCGAAGAAAAAATTGTAATTGATAAGAAAAAAAACCCCAAAAAACAAAAAACACTTTTGATAAATTGCATTCCATATCAAGCAATTTCATCAAATCTAGTATTCATATTCTTGATGGTCGCGGCAATGCTTTATTGGAAATTCTGAACCCTGAATTTTCTATGCTCAATGTTCATATTTTTTAAAGTTAATTTTCTTCTGTAAAATAAAGATAGTTGAAATCTTCTTTTTTTTTCTTCACAAAATGAAACGAAATAGGTATATACAATTAAAATCTTTCACTTTGTGAAAAAAAAAATATTTCGTAATATCGAAATATTCCTTAAAATCAATAGTTTTGTTCCGTTGTATAATAACATATCAATTTGTAATGACCATTCTCTCACACTAATAATAATAATAATATACAGTGTATTTATTTCGTACATAAAAGTATACATTACAAAATGAAGAGAAATTGAACTAATAAAACAGATTATATACAAGAGAATATAAATGCATGGATATGTATTTTAACTTGTGGATAAACTAATAAATAATTTCATTTAAGTTGTTTTTATCCCTATTGCACATATTAAAATCTCGTAAAGAGATAAAGTCACTAATTGCAGTGGATGTTGTTAATTTATTTAGAAAGGTTTGTACACCCAACTTACTAATGTCATACTTGTTAATATTATATTTATATGAAATGAGGTTCAGATTGTTACAAGTTGATGCCATTCAAATCTATCTGCCCACATATAAAGGTAACATGATTCTTACTACATAATACGGTATGACTAAATGTACTTCCAGTTGGCTCTACTAACATAGTATAATAAATATTGCTACCTAAAGGTTGGTTATCGGCGGTGAATATTTTGAGTTTGGCATGCTCCAGGAAATAGCTATTTAAAACATTTTATTCAATATTTTTAAAATCTGGAATATGATATTATCAGTATAATATTTTTCGAATACAAATTGCCTTTTACATATATTTAAAAATATAATCTTTTTATTAATAGAAATTTTGTTTTTCATGGCTTATTTTTTTGTCAACTATTCATGTTGTTCCCTGTTTGATATCAACGTCAAATTTTCAAAGTCTTCCAAAATATCTGTATCTTTATATAATTATTATATAATTTGTAGATTGACTGTCCAATTTGAATTTCACGCTCATCAAAATAATCACATCATCAATTCACCAGACGGTAAAAAACTAATACAAATTGATTAATTCAAACAACACGCACCTGAAACTCAGGATGTCAAAGGGATAGAACAGCATGACCCTCAAACCAGATGAAATAGAACATGACCCTCAAACCAGATGAAATAGAACATGACCCTCAAACCAGATGAAATAAATCATGACCCTCAAACCAGATGAAATAAATCATGACCCTCAAACCAGATGAAATAGAACATGACCCTCAAACCAGATGAAATAGAACATGACCCTCAAACCAGATGAAATAGAACATGACCGTCAAACCAGATGAAATAGAACATGACCCTCAAACCAGATGAAATAGAACATGACACTCAAACCAGATGAAATAGAACATGACACTCAAACCAGATGAAATAGAACATGACACTCAAACCAGATGAAATAGAACATGACCTTCAAACCAGATGAAGGAAATGCACAGTAGAACCGATAAAATCGTGCGGATTAACGAATAGTTAAAACGCCATGTCTTAAGTAGAGTGACGTCCTTTCCGAAACACATCATTAAATATTATATATTAATTTCACAAATTCAGTTTTATTTTCTTGTAAAAAGTTTTGAGAAATAGACTTAAGAAAAATTAACATCGTTATTTACTCATTTCAACGAGCCACAAAAATTATAAAGTGCTCATATATTTTGGAATTCCTGGCAGAATTGTGGAATAAGAACTTCGAACTATGCTAATTTGCACTTAAAATTAAGAAAATAAATCAACAGTTGAAATTAATTAGTTGAAAGTTTGCCCGTCCATCTGCATAATCAAAACACCCTCCATCTGCATAATCAAAACAACCTATGTCACCATGGCCTTTGGTCGAAATACAGAAAAAAAATCAAAACGACCTGAAAAAGAATGAAAGTAAAACATTATTAATGTTTTTTTGAACTATTTCTTGATATAGATGAAACATTTTGTTTTTTATACGAATCAGTCGACATTTTCGGGGTTTATTTGAGTATTTTAAATGTAGACTATTTGTCAATTAATAACTCCGCTTTTGGAGACTTTGTTAATATAGTCTACCGAGGAGAGTTGGAAATTAAAGACACTACCAATTTTAAGACTAAAGCGTCCTACTAGGACTTGCTACTTGAAATTGTCAACAATTACGATCTTTGTGTTCGACAAACAAACGATTTTGATTTTTCTATTGTAAATTTCCATTCATGTGCAGTAACATACCTTATTCACCAGTTATGACGAATATGTTTCATAACTCATCCGCCTCTTCAATTTATGATGGCATAAATTGATCTGATTTAGTCCATGATGTTGACCTATCTAGTAGTGGCTGTTGTCGCGCGCGAAGCAGAACATGCGCAGAACATGCTTACTCTTTTCGAAACACCTGATGGTACTTCTCTTTGGGGTAGTCCACTACTATACAACTATTACTCTCGATTTTGCCAGGTTTTTGGAAACGATTTTGATAAACGTGATTGTTTTGCTTAGATTTTTCATTTTTATGGATTAACATGAATTTAAAGACTACAAATGCTTTGATGAGTTGCGAGCACTATACAACTGATTAGGGATGATGATGGTGATGGTTAGTCCCAATAATCCTATAAAGGTTTCATGATACTAGAATATGTTCTGCTATTTCCAACTGTCGGGGTATCTTCGTCGTGAACATCATGTAGCACACTGGACCTCTGTTTGCTGCCTCATCTTACCTGCATTACTGACATGGAGAAGCCGAGTGAAAAAATCCGAAGCAAGCGTCTAACTCTCTGAACTTCCGACGAGAGGACTTCATCAGCTGAATTAATTTGGAAAATATCATAGCTTGCAAAAAAGTACTATAGTCACTCCTTTTTTATATTTTAATACGACAGAGACCTCAATTAATGTGTAGTAAGTCGTGGTTTTGAATATTACCTTCAAATATACCTGAAATTATAAGTTTCACTTTCTATTTCTATGTACATTTTTTTCTATTTATAGGGCTGTCTCACTTAAATTCGACTCGTATTTTTGACATTCAAACGTAGATATTAAACTTAGATTTGAAGGCTTGAATTTCAAAAGTGCGTTGTGAACATTTTCGTGTTTTTGAGACTTAAGTACGATTAAGTGAATACTTCAAGTATACAACTGGTATTAATGCGTTGAGTTAGAGAAATATGAAGATTCCGTGAGAAGGATTATAATAGCATGTTATATGAAGGATATCATGACAAGAAGAATATTTGTGTTGATCACACCCTGTCTACTTTCTATCGACATCTACACTAATAAAACGTCTCCTTATTGTATGATTTATTAAATTAGTCTAACCTTTCTTCTGGTTCACATGTAATATTCTACCAAATTTAAATTACACGCCATACAGAGTTCATGTATATTAGTAGATGATTAGTTTTTGTCATATTAAAGGGACACGTTGAACATCTGTTCGACCCAGGGGAAAAATAAAAACTGTAGGGAGAAAATATTTTTTATAGGAGGGTCAAGCCAGTAGCCAATAATCTTAAACTTGGAATTCTCTGGGAAATGTCAGGAATTTGTGTTTCCGTGCGTCTAATTCCCAAATTTTCTTATGTTGGTTCCGCAGGAAAATTTTCAATTTTTTTTTTAAAGAGGTTCTTTCACACCTCGGAAAAAAACCTTTCTACGCGTTCTTGGCAGCAATAAAGATAGTAGTAACTCTATAGAGGTCATCACTGTAATGTATAACAATTCACAAAGTTTGGCAGGGTCTCGTCGTTGGGGAAATAAATTATTGTCGGAAATAACTTTCAACATCCACCCAGTCACGATTTTATTAACGCTTATGGTTACACTCATCATACTATAATCTCAAAATTGTGTACTTGCTTGGAAGGGACCATACACTTTAGCCACACTTCTAACCTTACCTCAAAAGTTTTGGACTACCTTATCAAAATATTAAGACATCGAATGTTCCAGAAAATTAAACAAAAATGTGTTCCTGATGGTTGAGTGTGCTCTGTCATTATGCCATTATTACAATAGTAGCACTAGTTGCTATTCGAGTAAAGTGATAAAAGAAGTAACAATATATCTCTAAGGAAGTTTGCAGACAGAATTCTTTGCAAGCTTAATTAGTGATTAATCAAAAAACAAAATGTTTTCTGAAATACAGAGAGCGAGATTGAATGAATGTCTTTTGCTGATATCAAACGGAGCCTGGAAAATACACAATAGATGCAACTATTCGTGATAATCCTGGGTTTTACTCAATGACAGGCGAACAGGTGTCGACTTTAAGAAGTTGATAAGTTGTTAATTTGAAAGATGAAATTGATTGTTGAAAGGGACAGTCTGAATTTTTTCTAGGTCAAATTTTTTTTTTGCTCAAATTTGTGAAAACTATACACCATTATCTACAGATATGTGCCCTTTAATGTATCTGAAAGTTTTAACTAAAAACATCCAGCCGTTAGTTTTTAAACGCTAAAAACATGCTAAAATATCTTAAAACCTTACGTAAGGTTTTTAAATTCTCTATGCTTTTTGAATGCTGTTAGAAAACTACTGAACGGATTTGAGTAAAATAAACGCCTACTTGTAGAGAAATGCATCTCTTTGTGTATTATAAAGGTTTCAGATAAAAAAAAATAGCAATTATTGAGACAAACACCAAACTGCTTAATTAACAATAAGTACTCCCTGTTCGTAATTAACCCTTCACAAACAAATTCAGTTTGATCAAGAAGATATCGAGATACAATAAGCATACTTTAGAATTACTTCCAGGTAACATTTGCTACGTTTTTGTTAATGAACAGTTTTTTCAAAAAAGCAGAATGGCCCTTTCAATTGAGTTCCATTAGTTGATCTTACAATCAACGAGTCGTCAGGAGTAAAAACTGATCCAAAAATGTTTGTGGGATAATCAAGAATTATAAACCATAAGAGAGTCTGAAGTTGTCAATAAACGAAGTACGGTGATTGGTGCAGTATCCGGTCAGGAATAAGTGACACAGAAGGAAACAAGAAGAAGAGAATATACAGTACTGATCCGGACAGGATGCAGACATGATTCGTTTCTGCTATTTTCTGCTGTTTCGATACTCCAGACCGACCAGCGGACCGCACACCGTTCCTCGTCTATTCGATTTTAGGGTAAAGGATAAGCTCTTGTTCTAATCCAATACTTGTTGCATCTCTATAATCAAGAACTGGTCCAAAAATGATAACTGTGGCAGAAAACTTGTGTTTTTTCTGGAACACTATAATGGATTACTGACATTTGTTCTGCTGACAGAATTGTCTGGTAATGGACAAAAACAGATTCGTGAAATTAGAAATTGCAGTCAATTTTCTACACACTTCCTTAGAGAATTATTTTTTCTGATAGATTTTGTTAAGAAGTAATTTATATGATTCGATGAACCATATAATTGTCAGAATTTGGTGAATTGAATTATTGATGTAGACAAGGCTACTAGGGTATCAATTCGAAAGCATTTGAAGGATTGGTGGAGTGAACGATGCAACTACAATTTTCACGGCCAATGATACAACAGTGTCCGATGCTCAATCGCTTAGGGTCCGGTTCCTAGCATTTAAGTAAGTCCAAGTCCGATATTCGACTTAAGATTTTCCTACTAATTCTTACATAGACTTAAGTGGACTTGGGGTTTTAAGCACGAAATTGATCTTAAGCACAAGGCTAGGCGGGCCCAGGATATTAAAAAGAAAATTTTGGATGTTTATTTTTTGCCTCAATGAATGAAAATCATATACCAAATTCTGAAATGTATGTTCCTAACATTTACTGAAAGTTTTAATTCAAAAGAATTCAAATGTAGGGATTTAAGTCAAAAACGGCAAATCATAGAATTATATGTGTCGTTTCAAGTCCTTACTTGTCAATATACACATTCCGCTTTTACTATTGAAACATAAATCGGGTTGGACAAGTAGGTACATAGATGTAAATTTCTTATTTAAGATACAGTATCACGAATATTTAAAAATGTTTGCTACGAACTTTTCCTTTGAACGTTTCTTTGATTTAAGCAACTAACAGCTTTTTTTGTGAGTTATGGATAACAGTGATAACAAAATTTATGGCAAATATAATTAAGATGTAGCCCAACGACCATTAAGCTGTTCTGTGAGTTGGAAAGAAGAAATGTGTTTTATTAGTTCTATAACATATCGTATATTTTTTGTTCTTGCAGTTTTCTCGGTTAAACTTGATTAGGAAGAAAATTCAAATTAACTATCCAAACTTTTATGATAGCAATGTTATTGCAAGCGGCAATAACTGACGTGTTTATTTCCATCTGGTGATATAACCGCCAGCTATCTGTTATAAATGCACGAGGGTTAGGACCACTACTATAAATTAGATATAAAACAGATACACAAATTATTTTAACTGCGATACAAAGCTGTAAATTCTGTTTAAAAAACCTCCAATTTGATTCACAGGAAGGCAAAAACCACTACTGTTAGTTTTAGAAGGTAAATGTGACAAATGACGATTCGATAATAAAAAGATTTTGCAATTCGACTTTTTAATTAAAGCTCTGAGATTTCGAATGAATTTACTGCTGGTAAAAAAAAAGCCACAGTTTAACTATTCTTCCTTGTCTCTGAACGTAACAACTAGAATTTTCTGTATTGATAAGGATCATCATTCGATGCTACTGGCACCGTCTTGCAATTTAATCATGATAATATAAAAACCATCCGTTGATCTATTTATCTTCCTACCCCCACTAAATGACGAGTCATATATTTTTGACTTTCAAACGCTGATATATATTGACACACAGCCACAGGGATTTGAAGGCTTACATTTTGAGTGAGGGCAACAATGGATTTTCAGGGTTTTGTTGGGTCTGGAATATGTGTAAACAGTCTTCAGATGTGTACGAAAATCATTCAAGATTCCATTTATCTGTTTTACACGAATGTTGCTAACATTGACGAGTCGTCTATTTAACACGGATAATTATTGATACACATTTATGAGAAGGCTTCAAGTTTGTTCCTGCAAGTGTATAAAAGTGTCTTTAAAGAAGAGACTCGTTCCGCAGTGTAACATTTAAATGATAATGTACTTATATCTTGAATTGTACTTATATTAAACTGCATGCTGCTATCATTTTATGTATATCATTTAATTCCTAGTCAAAAGTTCATATTCTTTCGATAGCTGATAGCCGGGGGCGTTAATGCTTGACAACGTTTATCAACTTTCTTGGTATGGTATCTGCACTTCTTACATACATAGGTTAATGGGCTTTTTTAAAATGACATTTCCCATCAGTACGTGTGAGAGGGGAAATAACTCACTTTATAACTGTGTATAATTGGACACAAACACAATTTCATTTCTATTACGACAGCGGTTTTAATGACACAATACTTATCAATTATAATATATGTTTTACTGCTTTACCTAATAACAAATACATTGGTATTTGACATAATCAACCTGGCAGTTCCTATCCGAGCAATATTGTTTCAGCTGTTGGTTAGAAGACGGTTGCGCCTTGAGTTGACAAGTACCAACGTGTCGACTATGCGAGGGTCTGGGCAATGGAAAGCTTGATACAATAGATGCAGTTCCAATCAAGGATGAATGCATGGGTGTATCGTGGCTACTGGGATTCAATCCACCTCGATTTGAAGGATTGAATGTGTGAAGTTGCTGGTGAAGAGCCTGCAGAAGCCTGCCATGGGCGTCTGTTGAAGTAGCGGGATTTTGGACTGATGGATTGTTGTTTCTGTGCCCTGCGTGGTTGTTTAGTGACGTAGGTGGTAGATGAACCCGTGGCTCGTGTCGATGGACGACTGCATCACGTTGTGAATCATCATCTGGTACCTGAGAAACATGCAATATCTCATTGTTTGAATCAGTCGAGTGCCCGTGATTTATCTTCTGATTCAAAGGTAATTTTAAGACATCGTTCGGGCAGACATCAGTTATAGCAATGTCGGCACAATTTCGAAATTCTTCTTGATTATCACCATGTCCAATACCACAAACCTTTTTACCATCGGTATTATCACATCCCCAATTATTACCTGTAGCAAAACACATATCATCTACATTGCACAATTAATGTAATTGGTCATTTGAAAGTGAAGACAATTTCAACCGTTTATCAAAAGTTAAATCCATTCCATAATATATGCAAGTTGAAAAAAATCTTCGAATGAGTTCAGCTTCTTTGCGTCTGTTTGGATGCCGATAAAAAAAATGACAAATGCCATGCATGTAAAGAGATAAAATTTGTCAGGGAATTATCCATATAGCCAACTTTTAATTTTAATTTTCAACTGTCAAGGTGGTCTTCAACGTGTAAGTCTGTAGCACGAGAGGCTGAGATTTGTTGGCGTATCCTTAACAGAGGTCCTCAAATGACCTTGAGGACAATTTTGTCCTATTAAAAATAGAGTGTACTTACCTGCCTTATAGATCCATTGTAAAACACATGCTTCGCATTTCACATCACTGGGTATGGACAGCGATACATGAAAATAGTCGTCAGATTTCTTTAAACTAGGATCGAGTTTTAATCGGCTTTCTCCTTCTCTATTCCAATTGACTCCATTAATGCTGATTATTTTCAGTAAGTTATCATCAAAACAGTCCTGGGAAGTGGTGTCCTCGGGGTCATCTTGCTCACATAGCCGCCATTCCATCCATCCTAAATGGTTGCTAGTTATATGTACTTCAACATCGATCACGCTGTTGCGAGCGTAACATTTTGAAATGATGCCTTGTGCATATTTGCCTGCTGCTCCCGGTTCGTTTTCTCGAGGTCCGTTGATATTATCGCCACAAACACCACATTTTCCCCCATTCGCTACTTGAGTCTGAAATGATAAATTATATTTCAGTATTCACAATTGGAAATACTCTTTCTCAAACCATCTTGTCCTAATAATGAAATCTTAACAGATTTTATTTCCGTTCAAGGAAGGGAGTCTTCAAAAGGGACAAAAAGTTCAAAGAAAAAAAAGTAAAAATAGAAAAATAGCAGTTTTCTGAAATAACTGTGTATATATTTATTTCAGAACCGTTACATATATTTTATTCAGATATATACATGTACTTCAGAATGCAGCATTTCAAATTCAATTTCTCTATACCTCTATCACTTATTCATTCATAATTCATACAATACTTACTGCGAGTCCGCCGCAATTTAAACCCATATAGTTATAATTAACGTGTGGGTCTAAACCTTTGAACTTTTGTTCATGCCATATATATGATCTTGCAGGTGGGTTTGACATATATCCATGAGCGTTCACATGGTTCCTGAAGGCAGTTATCAGAAGCAATATGCCACTAAATAAAAAATTCATTTTGCTATGAAGTTGAGACTGTTATGACACTATTTTTTTTATCTCTATTAATTAGACCTATACCTAATGTTTTCAAGATCATAATTATATACGTCAAAGTTTTAAAGTAACGTTTCGTCCTTTTGAATTTTGTTTACATTTAACGGTAAGTAACAGGCCCTGTATACTTAAACTAGTGTCGGACACACATTTAAAATCCTACATGAAAAGTGTGTAATGCATATCGAGATGTACCCTTAAATTCGTATAGTCTTTCATAAGATTCTAATATTAAAACATAGCGGAGTTTCTTTAATTAATCAATTAACAAATTACTTAGAGCTATGTACTAGCAAGGAAACATGATCAATCAATGTATTTGGTAATGCGTATATGATATAAAAAAAAGTGCGTTTCAATATCAATATTGAGCATCTCTCGAAGATCGTTATGTTTGAGAGTTCGGTTCTCGATCAGGGTGTGAAAGTCCGATGACCTAGAATAAGTCACCTTCACTCATAATTCCAGTCCACCCAGCTGTGTATTGGTACGGATAATCCTGGAAAGATCAATGCCAAGAATCAGCTGGGAGAAAGGATCCTCACGGAACCTAAGTTTTTATCCTTATAAAATATAGATGTTTATTTATTTCTTTTTTTCAGTTGCGTATATGCTATATTTTCACTAAAAATCGCAAAATTTGAACATTTTCATGCCATAAAATTGTTGAGCTGATAGAACCACTCGCTGGATGACTTCAGATGTTTCGAAAATGTTTGAAGATGTTCTGCTTCACAAGCGATACAGTACTTACACGTGCTGTTCAAATAAAACAGTTTTAAAACTGAGCCCAGACAGCTACAAAAAGCAGAAAATATGACTTGCAATATTATCAGAAACTTAACAATGTTATAGCAGAAAAATAATGATGAAATATCGTTTGGCTCGTGACTGAAAATGATGAACTGCAATTCAAATGTTGTCTGAAACATCGATACAATATATTATTGTTATATAAGTTATTTCCCTTCATTTGGCGATTCCTAAATTTTGACGTGTTACCTCCTGCTTTTCTGCACCTGTATGGGCTAATGAGGACGGGCCAACACCATGCTGTGCACAATGAGAGAAATTTTGCCAAAATAGCGGCATTATAGCCTACTTTTTTTCGATTTCCAACTGTGGAGTGATCTTAAACGTGCACAGTCTGGGACGTCAGAAAATCGAGAACCGAATACTTTACTTCAAAGAGAGATAACCATGTATATTTAACCTGACTTAAGGTCTAAATGGCCGTGTGTTTTTATATTTTCATGTGTAGGCTATATTTTAACACTAAAATTTGTGCAAGACACATTTTCACGACGGACACATAAACGGATTACGCATCATGGAAACATGGATGAACATATTTTATAAAACCTGTGTAAGTCATAGGCCTATACATGTATGGATAATCAAAATCCATGGACATGGATGGTTGGCATACTTTCGCTGTATGTCAAACAATCACACTTATCTCACATAAATCAAAATCGAGTTTTACGTCCTACTATTCTGGTAATAAGGTAAATAAAAATAGGTTCTTTATGCAGCGTCAGATCATTTTCCTAAATTGGAAATACATTTTTGATGTTGACCCAAAGTCATTTCCTTTACATAGTTACAGGACAATGTTTTCAAAAGACGTAACACTCAATTATTTGTTCGATGAGATTACATAATAATAACGTTATGATGATGTCTACAGTTTCTATTAATACCTGCCATTAATTAATGTCAAGGTCACAACCTTTCAACCCCAACTCACCACTCGTCTAACAAAGGACAACGTGACCTATAACCTCTAGGTCAAGGACTGTATGTTACTGATTTGTGTTGAATGTGTAGATGCAGGAAGTTTAGTGATTTAGATCAACTAGGACACACGGAGAACGTTCGATACTATCTAATGCGTAAGTATTCTTTTAAATTCCATCTCCATATCCACGTTTAACACAATAGACAACGTATAAAAGCTGACGTGGTAAAAGTAGAGCAGTGTTTATAATGTGACATGCCGAATAGCTAAGATGTCGGTTGACCTACTTTTACTACAGTGTAAACGGCCAACAATTACTAGAGTTTTAAACAAAGATAGCGCTTTGTGTATCAAATTAATGTTAGGATTTACATCTTGTTGATATTTTCGAAGAAAAATAGAAAAACAGTTTATGATACGTATCGTAGTTTTAGGTGTCAGTTGCTATGGTGAATTGTACTATTTTTAAACATCCCTTTAGATCGATAGTGTTCAGTAGGCTACAGTTTAACTTCACTAAGCTATACTAGACTACTGTCATGTACATGTTATAAGGGATGGATTGACTTTTACTGTATATGTGCAAGTTAATTTTTGCCATAATATTTTTGAGAAATGGGATAGAAGCTTCAAAGTCGTAGTGTTAGCCTAAGAATGTCTTTGCTTTGATGAAAATATTTGTTTTTACAGATGACAATTTCCAGCCAAAATTAGTGACCTTTTTGGGTTGAATTTTCAAGGAGAGAAATGTATTTCCATTTAAAGTAAACTTACAAAAATTACATTTTCTATCAAAGCAAAGACATTCTAAGACTAACAGTACCATTGCCAGGCTGATATTCCAATTCTCATAAAAATAATCGCTAAAATTCAAAAAAACTTGCACAAGACAGTAGGGCAAAGTAGTTTTACAAACTATAAAATTAATCGTTATGACATTGAAGTGTGACATTCAATAGATAATTCTACATATTAATTATGCATATTTTGTCTCAAATAAGTTTGTGGGTTTGTAAATAAGTTACAATTTCTACCGTTTAATCTTTTTTTATCTGGACATCACGGTTTTGTTAATGGATAAAATATTTCGGTTTCATGCTCGAATTATCAAAACTTACTGTTAAAAAGATGCTACCTCTTAGAATAAGCATAGAAATTCAACCTTGACCAATAAAAGTAACTATTCACGGGTGGTGTCATGAAATAAAACAAACAAAATTTAGAAGATCTATAAAACTAAGTAATTATCCTAAAATTACAATTTTTAAAACGCTTTTTAAAATTGCGTTTTTGTGCATTTATCAATTTATACATGTCATCAATTGTATATGATTATGACAGTAAAATTTACTAATAAATATAGGGCCTATAATTTTATAAACCAAGTTATAGAATTTATATTTCTTGTTGATTCTTAGTAAGAGGTGATGTTCCCTAAATGTAATTCTAAACCACATTGTCTGTTGATAGGCCTAAGACTGTTAAATTACGGTTACAAGGTTACCATGCCCTTTTTATTTCAAAGGTCTCGGACTAATATTCTCGGTTAACCAGTCACAGAATGTATTAAGTAAATAAACTGTTGTGCCTAAAGCAAAACAAACATACATGAGCCCCGACCTGTACGATGTGATAAAAGTTAATGTCAAAATATGTAATTTATATCAAGTACTTTAAAGAAATGAGCATACAGTTCACAATTGAATAAATTATAGTTCAAACAATCACAATCATTTTTCGGAGAGTATCGTCTTCTTTCGCGGTACAAAAACAGATCAAAAACAATCATCGAACAGGGGTTATCTTCCATTGTCCATTTACCGGGCAAGATGTCCATAAAGCTACAAATAATGATTAAAAAAACGCTTAAATTGAGAAATATCTAGTCAAAAAATAAGCTGGCTGATGTCTTTAACCATAAATTTATTTGTGCATTTAATAATAAATTCTTTTCCTGGAAATATCTGCATAACCAGAGAAATATATAATACAGATGTATATGTATCAGAAACTATGCTTCCCTTGTTCTTCAAACACCGTTTCAATTTCTTGCTGTAGAATCTGCATTAAACCATAGTTCTTAAAATGATTAAAATTGTTTTACTAAGTCGTGGTATTTTATTCATTGTTAAAATTCGCCAACACAGGCGTTGCCCCTGTCTGTCCATGTTTGTATACAACGGAATGAGATGAATCTTTATGAAATTGTTTATTATCACTTAAGGATGAGCCCTATCAAGTTTATAGCTGGCCAAGAATAGTACGTGCAACATGATTTAAAGAAACTTTGTGGTATCAAATAAAAGGCTGATAACTCTTGTCAACTTTCTGGTCGACTTGGCTGCCAGTAAAATAGTGGGCGTATTAGGATTGCTATTAATTTAAAAATAAAATGCATGTACCATTGTCGTTAGCGTTATGCGTAGCGCACTAGCTTGCTAGTTTGAGCACTCTGGCATGGTACGATGGTATCACATATGTGGGATCATCTGAGGTGGCTATATAGCCCAACCTCAACTCCAGTATCAACACTGCACTAATAAGGTCCAAAAAGGCCGAAAGAGTACTGTTTACATATCCATATGTATATATTTTGTGAGCTGAAATATTGTTATCATTTTCTTCTTTCAGGCTAAAGTTGATTTAGTTTGAACATCGTTTGGTTGGTGCTGTTTAACTACATCATGGCAGCCTCAACGATAAACATACCAAAGTTGCCTTTGAAACAAGAGACATTCAGTAATAACAGCCTAATGAACAACACGTTTCATTTTGAGGAAGTAGCTGGAACTAAATTTGCTGAATTCCTTTCCCGTAATCTAATCAGTGCCTTATCATGCACTGGAAATATTCAACATCCCGAAAGCTTATTGCGTATAGACATACCATACTTTTGGTGCAATTATTGCTCGTACAAGACGATACAGAAAGCCGAAATGTTAGAGCATATGCACTGTCACAGGTTTCATTGCCAATTTTGTGAATTTTCTGCATTTACGCGATGTGAAGTGTTAAAACACAGTCAGAGCAATCATCAACGTGAAACAAATTTTCGTTTATTTTGGTTTTGTATGCTGAATAGCGATAAAAGTTTAGTTGAAGTACACGACAAAACAGAACAAGAACTAACACACACCAACAAACGCACTCGTGAGACAGAACCTAAGAAAACCGAGGTTGTTCTTTTGAAAAAGATAAAACTTGAAAAGCCTGATGGAGAATTGCTGGAAACCTCAGTTGAAGTGCCACGCCCTGAACTAAATCAGCTACCAACGTCTCCTTCAGATAGCATTGTCAGTCAAAGAATCGAAGAGTTTAGGAACACTTTATCACAGATATCGGATGAAATGAATGGCGTGTCGGGTCATGCGGATCCTTTTGACACCCAATTACCAAAATCTACATCTAATCATTTAAATGACAATGCTGAATCTGCTGACAACCAAGGCTCATTCTTGAGAACTATTTTGACGACTGAAGACAATCTCATACCAACAAGTGAGCTTCCTGGAAGAAATGGTATTGGAATTGTGAGAAAAATATCTGCTCACACTGACTCTTTTCCAGCAGAGCCGGTGGTTAAAATAGAAATTATAGATGATCAGTATGATGATAATCAAGTCAGCTATCCAAAAGTTATCGAAGAGAAATCACTTACGACATTCTTGAGAAAGAGTGATTTAAACCCACCAAAGTCATCATCACCAGATCCGGCAAATCTTCCTATATTGCGAACGATGCTGCAGTGCACAGAAATATTGTCATCATCGACAGCATCATCTCTGTCCGGAGAAGGGAGTCAGGATGGAACGACATCTGGAAACAAGAAAGGTTCTGTAGATTTACGGTTATCTGACGAATCTGAAAATGATAACGAAAATAACGATAATGAGAATGACGCCGATTATATGCCAAATAGAAATGATAGTTCTGGCGAGGAATGGTCGTACAGCAAAAAAGGCAAGGGAAAGAAGCGGAAGAGAACGGCTGCATATTCCTGTCCAAATTGTAGTGTAGTTCATTACACTTTCAAACCAACAAAAACTCATCTTTTCCGTGTACACCCAAACGCAAACTTGGTTCTTAAGGAAGAGTTCTCGAACATGTATGTGTTCATTTGTCCAATTAGTAAGTGTAGTTTTCGAAGTTCAGTTTTAAAAACGTTTGTGCGACATTTGGAACGGTGTGACGTTTTTTCTGAAAAGAAAATTGAGTCTGTCGAAGGTAATCATGTGATTAACTCATTATTGGTGACATATGGAAATATTCTTGAACGATCTAAAGTTCCTTGGATGTATGCATGTTGTTTGTGTGCAACGAAATTTATGAATTTTTCAAACGCTGTATCACACACTCATGGAGAATATCTAACCTGTCCGTTAAGTGATTGTTTATTTAAACTCCGAGATAAAACAGCTGTGTTATATTGTAAACATTGTAAAGCGGAATTCTCAATTTCAAATTGGAAGGTATTGGTGAACAAAAATTGTAAAAACCATAAACTTTCTGACGCCAATTTGACGCTGGATAAATCATCTCCTGTTATAAATTTGCTTCCTTCCACCTCCACTCCCCAACCATCATCAGAGACGGAATCGATTCCTAAAACTCCACTAAAAATAGAATCTATTACTCAACCTCCATCAAAAGCAGATTCGACTCCTCAGTTACGAGCAATGTTACAACGGAAAACAGATCAAGTTAATGAAGCAGATGTAGAGCAGGTACGTGAACAGTCACCAGATACCGAAAATCTACCAGCTTCTAGAATGCTGCAGTGGCTGATGTCTGAAGGAGGTCGCATGATGCATATGTTGAAATAACGTATATTTTCTCCAATTTAGCTGATCTTTTATCACTTTTTTTTTAAGATTAATCCTCTTTTTCCAATTTATTTTTTTCGGTATGATTTGAAGTGAAGATCAGATCAATTGTTTTTATACGCCCACATGGAAATGTGGATGTATATTTCCGTCGCCTCTGTCTGTCCGTTCACATTTTTTTGTATTTATAGAGGTTACAATTGTTATCTGATCTTAATGAAACTTGATAAGCATGTGTATATTAATGAGATCTTTGTCGAGTTCGATTTTGGTAATAATCAGATGAATGTTTTTTGAGTTATTGCCCTTGAAATTTGAGTTATATCCAGGATAACGGTTACAAATATTGTCTGATTTTAATGAAACTTAGTAAGCTTGTATATTTTGATGTGATCAAGATCAAAATCTGACGTATTCCCTATGAACTTTTTTTTTTAAATTATTGCTCTTGACTTTGTAAAAACGCATCAACATTTATTGGTGAGCACTAAAGATGCTACATTTTTCAACCGATTTTGATGAAACTGATCATTGGAATTCTTTGAACATTTTTTGAGTTATTGATTTTCTTTAGATATTACAAAATTTAAATATCATTTCTGACAGCTGCCAGTGGGCGTATGTTACCTTGCCTGGCTAGCCCTGGTTATTGAATTTCAGAAGCATATCGTAATGGTGTAGATACAACATAGACAGCGTGGCTATCGTTTTTGAACTGGAATAAGTCATCTCACAATATCAGTCGATCCAGATGTAAATGGGTACGGATACTCCGTGAAAGAATGCCAAGAGGTTTGGCTAAGGATCTTCAGCAGGTAGAGTGGGTCCGATCTTAGGAACCGAAGTTGATATCCTTGTCAATGTTTCTTTCTGAGCGTCTTGGAATCTACGCACAATCAAAATCTAAACGTGTCAACTGAACAAACTCTTACGGCTCTTTTTAATCGATTTTCGCACAAATTATGTCATTGTGCATTCAAAATCCTGTGTAAAATTTGAAAAAGCTTTTTCTTGTGTAAATTAAACTAAAATGTTTAATGCTATTATTTTATCTTTATTCATGTTATGAATTCATCAAATGTTCTGTTATTAATTGGAAAAGGTATTATTGTTTATATTTCTTGGATGAAATAAAAAATAAAAATATATTTTTAAATGATGTTTTTTATTTTGATCAACAAATCCTATTTAAAATTCCCTAAAAGAATCAGAACTTTATAAGCAGAGGTTAACACGTTTCTGGAACATATTTCAGACCCAAAGGTATCCGATGTTTGTTGCGAGGTAGATGATGAACTGAGCAGACTCTCAAATTACATTCGGATACTTTATATTTATTCTTAAAAAATGTATCTGACAAAATTCAAACCTTGCTTATCTGATAAAGTGAAACAGCTTCGACTCAGCATTTCGACATAGCAGTATATGAGTTAATGCTCAACATAGCCGAATAATATGAGTTTATGCTCAACATAGCCGTATATGAGTTAATGATGAACATACCCGTATATGAGTTAATACTTAACATATTCGAATATGGGTTAATGCTCAAAATAGCCGTATATGAGTTAATGCTCAACATAGTCGAATATGAGTTAATGCTCAACATAGTCGAATATGAGTTAATGCTCAACATAGCCGTATATGAGTTAATGCTCAACATATTCGAATATGAGTTGATGCTCAACATAGCCGTATATGAGTTAATGATAAACATACCCGTATATGAGTTAATGCTCAACATATTCGAATATGAGTTAATGCTCAATATAGCCGTATATGAGTTAATGCTCAACATAGTCGAATATGAGTTAATGCTCAATATAGCCGTATATGAGTTAATGCTCAATATAGCCGTATATGAGTTAATGCTCAATATAGCCGTATATGAGTTATTGATCAATATAGCCGTATATGAGTTAATACGTTTATACGCCGACACTGAAATGTGGATATATATTGCCGCAATCTAATTAAAATTAGATTACATTTCTTGTCGTTTTTTTTTTTTGATTGTCAACTCCAACAAACCAATCTTATTAAAATTATATTACATTTCGTTTCGGTTATTTTTTGATTGTCGACTCCATGTAATCTAAATACTTGTATAAGGAGGTCATCTTTAAGTGACGAAAATTTCAGCCAATCAAAAACTACCTTCAAGATCGCGGGTCTATGCATTGATATGCATTGTGGGAAAATATGACGCAATACAAAATATTCAAATATAAACAGTGTTCTGATTGGCAGAGGGGTGACACGTGCTATAAATAGCTTATTCGTAACCAGGAGATGACCTCCTTATACAAGTCTTTAGATTACTTGGAGTTGACAATCAAAAAAAAAACCGAAAAGAAATGTAATCTAATTTTAATTAGATTGTATATTGCCGTCGACCCTGTCTGTACATCCACGACTTGGTTGTGATTTTGAAAAGAAAAGGAAAAAACAAAACGGGGTAGAGGTCACACTTTTGGTCAGATTTTCACAAAACATATCGGGGAAGTATTATATCCATCAGATCTCTTACAAATTTACATTTGGGTGCGATATACCAAGAATATAGTTTTTAAATGGTATTTTGCGACACAGCTTTATGGCACAACAATCACTGGTTAATGTTTTATGCAACGTTTCGACGTGTTTCCCCCGTCGACCTCAGGCACATCAAGAATACCAAGAATATGGTTAAAATGACTTTTCAATGAGATAAAGGTTTCGTCTTCTTAACATATTTTCAAATGCACTAAAAGGCTACAAAAAGTTCGAGATTTTCCACACCTTCGTGGGGGTTTTAAACGTATTTATATACCTCGAATTCACCAAACCACGATATATTTGGAAAGATGGGATATTTTTGCAGTTCATTCATACCACCATTAGCCCCATACATCTTTCATGTTAAAGTTACATCTGCAGATCCATCAAATTTTTTTTTAACGAAACTGATATTTTGTCTGCCATGAAAGAATGCTTGCAAAACCAAAGTTAAAGGTCAACAGGGCACTGCAATACCGAAGTTGGACAGAACAGGCATTCAGTAAGGGAAAAAAACACCAAAAATTTGCCAAGACTTACGCGAGCGCAACGAGATATAGCGATCGGTATGGCCAATATGGGGGCTTCTCAAATGGATGGCAGATAGTCAGAACCTTCAACTTCTCCCAGATCACCATCAGAAATTTGATAATCCGGTTCCAACAGACGAGCCTACTGACTCTCCTTTGAAAGTCGGTCCCTTATGTTCAGGATCATCTCAATCGTCATGGTGAGAAGGCATGTACCACTTTCAGTGAACCGACAGGAACTTGAACAGACTCTATTGAGCTCATATCAATCCCCATGGAAGGGGGAAATAAAGATATATATAAATCGTCTAAATAATCGTTACATTTGAACCATTATCTTTTACATTATTTTGTTTGTAAACAACTAAAAAGAGTAGATATTCTTTTAAAGTACGACAATGTTATGATTCCTCTAGGATGGAAACAATCTTTTATTTATATAAAAATAGACGTATATATTCCCAGTACAACTATCTCAAAACTTGTATTGTCTATTGAACTATTGTTCATTTATACAATAGGTTTACAAAGGTTCCAATGATATCTTTTATTACTTATTTATAATGTACTTTGGTACTTTTCGCTCCCCTTAAGAGTGATGGACGAATGTATTTAATCACCTTACGGGGACTTAAAGTACATGTAGTCTTTAAATGCATGGTTTGGTATCTTGGTTGAAAAATTGATATCCCGCGACCTATAAAGGGTTTATAAGTAGGATGACTAGATAAATTGAACGTAGTTTCAGAAAATCATTTATTTACAAGACCTATATACCGTCAGGAAGTCATCATCATCAGAGAAGCGCTAGTTGTAAAATAATGGAATTTATATTTTTTATTACTTTATTATTATTGCACCATTTGGATATCTGCGAAAGCACAGCCTGTGGATGGACCAATAACAATTTTGTAAGTGACAGTGATTTTAACGATGTGTATGTGGATGAAGCTGTTATTGAATCTTACACTGGTGTTTACACAACCATAATTTGTCAGAAAAGATGCTTAAGTAACGTCCAATGCGTTTCATTTTTCTCAAACAGATTTACTGGAATGTGTAAACTTTTAAGTGTGAAATTATTTTTCCAATTTGTCAAATCGACACAACATATAACTGATACCGGAGCCAGATATTACAACTTACAAGACCGTAAGTATATCTGATTTCACTCTTTCGTGCCTCGGAGTAGATCCTGTGATGAGCATATACATGTACTCATTCAAATTAAAAATTCGTTACTTAATTTTATTGTGAGCACTAAAGAAGCTACAATTTTCAATCAGTTTTAATAAAACTTGTATTAAAGATTGATCATAAAATCTTGGACAAATCTGAATATGACGAATTTTTCGATTAACCGTTTTTGATTATTTGCCAGTGATTTAGGGAAAATATGCCATCATTTATTTTGAAAACAATGGGGAATTTTTGAGCCTTGAATATATGTAAATAACATCCAATAGTACTAGAACTGTACAAAAATCGCATAATCCCTTTAATTATATCCCTATCCATACATTTATCTTTCATTTTCTGTATTTGTGTTTTCTATATAAGGCATACTCTTACTAAACGACGAGTCGTATTTTTGACTTCCAGATGCTCATAATTATGGCTACCCAGGGATTTGAAGACTTATATTTCCAGGGAGATTTGTGAACATTATTATGGATTAGAATAGCTAAACAATTCCAGGTTCTGAGACAAAAAAAAAATATTGGTCGAACAGATAGTGAACACATCCCTTTAAGATTCAATTTTCAATCGATTTTGATGAAACTTGACGATTCTTCGATGAACCGTTTTCGATATTTTTATATTGACTTGGCTTAAAAACTGTTTGTTAGCTTAACAGAAGCTACTATTGACAATTGATTTTGATAAAATTTGATGTTATCATAGCAAAGAATTTTAGTTTTAACCCTTTATTTGGTTGAAACAGTTTATGTATGTAGTACATTCTGTTGGTTAATTTATCGAAGAAAATAATAAAATTGCCATTGGAGCTTGTTCAATTTATGATGATTTTCTGGCCAGTGTTCGAGTTTTGACATTGAGTTTATTTAGGCAGAGTTACTTGACACATAGACTTCAAAACTCATTTAGGTAATTTTATGGTCGTTATAACGAACTTTTGGACAAATATAACAAATCTGTTTCTTGCATCCTGACTGATTTGTTTAGACAGGTATAAATTGATCTGATTGTATCCCATGATATTGGTCTATATAGTTGTGACGGTGTCGCTCGCGAAGAAGACACTGCTTTCTCTTTTCGAAACACCTGATGGTTCTTCTATTTGGGGTAGTCCACTACTATACAACTATTACTCTCGATTTTACCAGATTTTTTATTAACGGAATTGTTTTGCTTGTACAGATTTGTGTTTGCCTTGTCTGGCAAGATATCTTAAACGTAATCAATAATGATATTTATAAGACATATAGAAGAAGGAAGATTACATTAAAAACACTAAGATATATGGATATACTACTTCTGCATTTATTACATACTGCGTTTCGAAACACTTTACTTGATAACGTTACCTGTATGTGTTTCGAAACGTAGTATGTATTAAATGCAAAGTAGTATATCCATATATCTTAGTGTTTTTAATGTAATCAATAATGTTTTATCTTTAATTTTCAGCCGACAAGCAGTGCACTGATTATATTTGGGACAGGATTGACAACAAATGCTACCATATCTTTCCTACTTTGTTAGGGTCTTATACTATTGCTCAACAAGCCTGTGATTCCAATGGAGAGACTTTATTGGTTATGGACACAGCGTCATTTACAGAACGCGTCAAGCAACAAATAAGGTCGAATTTTGGTAAGAAATTTAGCAATAATTTAACATTGGTATAAGCAATATTAAGAAATTAAATGAATGTAAAAATGTATTCGAGTTTTACGTTCATCTTTCAGTACACGATTGACTAACTGCACTTTTGGAAAAACATAGAAAACACATATAACGAAAATGAAAATTCAAAGCCCAAATCTATCTTTGAAAATGCTGAACATTCCCCTTTAACTCGGGGGTTTAATTTGAACCCCCAGTTATTTTTATGCATAGAGGACCAGATTTGGACAATAGGTTTAAAATATTACTTTGTGGAACAGTTTGAGATGATAATTCCTTGTAAATACATTTTAGTTTTTATACGCCCTCATCTCTCTATGAGGACGTATATTGTCGGCTCGTCCGTCCGTCAACATTTGCTCGTAAACGCTCTAAAAACTAGAGTTTTTGATGGAATTCAAGTACGAATTTGAGCTATTTTCGATCATCAGAAGCAGAGTTATTGCCCTTGCCCCAAAATCTTGAATAATATGATATTACTATGTAAGTTTTCAACCAATTTTGATGAATCTTATGTTATTGGACCTAAATCTAAAGGTTTGAGAATGTTAAGTTTACTCCTGATTAAATTTAAGGCTTTTTCGTTGGGCAAATATGGCTGTGGTCCACTATCTTTCATGTTGGAACTCACCTTAATTTCTAATGATCTAAAAATGGTTTTTCTTTATTATCCAGTACTTAATTCTCAAAGCTATTTCCTTGGTGCTACAGATGATGCTACAGAGGGTGTATGGCGATGGGTGAATGGAGATGTTGTGTCCATCAATAACTGGAGAGCTGGTTACCCTAAGAATCAAACCGATACTGCTGACTACATGCTCATGGTGAAAGGAGTAGCATCTGATTGGCTGTGGATGGATACCATTAATGACATTCAAGTCAGGAAATATATTTGTGAAAGGATGCTCGTTTAGAGTGTGCCAATTTTGCAGTGAAGAATTAATATCTATGGAGTCCCCCAAATATTAGAAGAGTTATTTTTTAGGAATGTAGTCGAAGCAACACACAGTACTCTTTCTGTGCCATTTTTGTCCATGTAAGGACACGAAAATTCAACCTTCTATATCTTTTTCAGAAATCTTTATAAATATTCAAGACGATTTTCTCTTCACCCTCTTATTCTTCTGAAGCAAAAATTATATATATATTTTTAAGTCTGAAAGAAAAGACAATTTCAAAAATCAAAATCCAAGTCTGGAACAAAAATAGGCTTGCAAAAAAAATATTTTTTTTGGAGTACGTCCATGTCTTGTCATCTGGAGTTACGTCCCCTCCAATATAATGTTTATAATCCATTCTCCGAAAATGGTTTTGCTTTTGAATTCGTTTTTTCTCATTTTTTTTATCCTATCTTTTAATCTGAATTTGACAATTAGTTTTTTGTTATGTAAATTTTGGAAGTTGGTCAAACTATTCTGACAGATCATCTATACGCTTGCATGTAGAGAGCTAGCAATGAAGAAAATGAAATGGATTTTTGGTCCCGATTTCCTGCACTGTATAGCTTATTGAGGACGGGAAAACACAATGCAGTGGGAAATGAGAGATATTTGGCTAGGGTAGCGGCATTAGTCTACTCTTATTTTCTATTTCCATCTGTCGAGGGATCTTAAACGTGCACAATCTGTAAAATACAGAGCCTAAGTTCATTGTCTCATCCGAACGGCCCAAAAAATGAAGCAAGCAAAAACAACACAAAATGTAACGAAACAATGTAATTTTATTTATATAAAAAATAAATATATAAATAAAAGGAAAGAACATAGATTATTTACAAAAACACAAGTACAATTACAAATTTACAAACACATAAAAACATAGATTTTGATTTTGGATTGTATAAATAAAATAACATGAATATATTTCTAAAATAGATTTTGCAAATTTCAGTTAACATACATGTAATAATCTTTGTATGAGGCGTATATTAGATTTGTTAATCTTAAATACTAGCATAAATAGTTTGATTTTCCTTTGAAATAAACCCGTAGATCACACATTTCTTTGATTGGCAATGGGCTAATGGCCTTACTAATGCGGGAACCATTTTGTACAAAAAAGATTATATTCAAATTGTAAACAAGTCATGCGCCTAATCGTTCAGAAAATGACGTATTTGACAAGCTGCCACATATATATATATTACATTTTGATATTCGTAATCTAACTAATACATTAAATAAATTATTTTTGTTTTTATAATATTGTAAAAAAAACTTTTGATATTGGACTAGTTTGTTCTTATATTAACTTATATTTTTGTTATATTATTATAAATAAATTAAACATTTTGATATTGGACTAGTTTGTTCTTGTATTAACTTATACTTTTGTTATATTATTATAAATAAATTAAACATTTTGATATTGGACTAGTTTGTTCTTGTATTAACTTATACTTTTGTTATATTATTATAAATAAATTAAACATTTTGATATTTGACTAGTTTGCATTAACTTATACTTTTGTTATATTATTATAAATAAATTAAACATTTTGATATTGGACTAGTTTGTTCTTATATTAACTTATACTTTTGTTATATTATTATAAATAAATTAAACATTTTGATATTGGACTAGTTTGTTCTTATATTAACTTATACTTTTGTTATATTATTATAAATAAATTAAACATTTTGATATTGGACTAGTTTGTTCTTGTATTAACTTATACTTTTGTTATATTATTATAAATAAATTAAACATTTTGATATTGGACTAGTTTGTTCTTACATTAACTTATACTTTTGTTATATTATTATAAATAAATTAAACATTTTGATATTGGACTAGTTGTTATATTATTATAAATAAATTAAACATTTTGATATTGGACTAGTTTGTTCTTATATTAACTTATACTTTTGTTATATTATTAGAAATAAATTAAACATTTTGATATTGGACTAGTTTGTTCTTATATTAACTTATAGTTTTATTATATTATTATAAATAAATTAAACATTTTGATATTGGACTGGTTTGTTTGTATATTGTAATATATCGGGTGTCCCAATAAAAACGTCCCCAAGTTTGACAGTGAGTATCTCAGCTGTTGGTGAACCGATCTCTTTCAAAATTCTCACAGATTTACTTCAACATGTCCTTATCAGACCCTGAAAATATGAAAGTCATCGAACAAAAATTGTACAAGAAATGCCTCGAACAAAATAGCATGTCACAAAATCCAATATCAGAGCAAACTACACATTTCAACCTGTGTCTATTGTGCTTTCACCACATCGAAAACCAATATCAAACATTTTCCATCCTGAAATACTCTCACCAATCTCATCTTAAGATATTTTCTCCCAAAAAGCTACTTTCCTGCTTTTCAGTTCCTGTTCATCTAGTTTGTTTCACTGGTGATGGTAATGACTCTGGGCAGTATGGGATTCTCTTAAGAAACAGGTGCACTGCACTTGGGTTAGAAGGGCACGCTGATTAAACATGAACTGAAATGCAGGATGGTCACTTCTCAAGTGGTACCGTTAGATGAGATCCGTGAGAGTTTATCAGGATGGAAAATGTTTGATATTGGTGGTTGATGTGGTGAAGACACAATGAACACAAATTCAAATATGCAGTTTGCACTGATATTGATTTTTTTTACATGCTATTTTGTTCGAGCCACTACTTGTACAATTTTTGTTCGATGACTTTCATATTTTCAGGGTCTGACAAGGATATGTTGAAGTACATCTGTGAAAATTGTGAAAGAGATCGGTTCACCAACAGCTGAGATACTTACCGTCAAAGTTGGGGACGTTTTTTTGGGACACCCGATATATGATTTTGCTGCCACATTATTAACAAATACATGTTTAGTATGTTATTGGACTCTTTGGTAATTATATTGATAATAAACAGTATATTTGACTAGCTGCCAAATTATCATAAATAAATATTATATTTTGGATTAAATATGTAAACATATTGCAAATAATTTGTGAATTAGAATAAATAATTTTGGTATTAGACTAGTTTAGTGTATATTATTGCGAAATATTTCTTATATTGTAATGCAATATTTTGGTATTTGACTAGTACATATTGATATAACAATTTTGGTTATGAGACTAGTTTGGTGTATATTATTAAAGAAGATTTCTTATATTTACTAGTATATCTCGATAGTATGTCATATATGTATTCAGTAAGAAATTTGTTACAATTGTTTTAGATATATGGTTGGATGACATAAATAATTGAAAGCTTAAACCTCTGGTAAAACACCTCATAAACTATCAGGTATGGGATTGCTAATTTGGACGGGTATATAAATTAATATATATATCAAAACGCTTACGATAAAGAATAAGCATGTTTCCTTTTAGTCATGCAGGGACATGTGAACCACATCTTGCAGGGACATGTGAACCACATCTTGCACGGACTGGACACAGTTGGATTCGTCATAACTGGCGACTTCAGAAATCTTCTTATTCAAAATATACTGAGATCTTCTAATGGATTTGTCACAATAATATATCAGTGTTTGTAATTTGCTTCGTTTATCACGTGATCCACGACATGCTTAAATATTTGATAATGCTGCATATTGAAAGACATGAAATATTATTTTTTCTCGAACACAAGTGAGTTATTCAAAGCACCATTAAAGTCTTGTTAGCATCAGCTATCACTCGCACTTGTGACGTAACAGACTCTGAGTTGCCATAGTAACCAAGCTCTCCAGAGGTGCCATAACAAGAATGTCCGTAATCGTTATAATATTGGTTTCCAGTTACATTGTTCGTTTCACTTAAAATGTTTGAAATTGGGCATTCTGGTTCCGGAAGAGGCACTAATGAATCGTATGTTCTGATTGGTTGATAATAAAATGGTACGTCGTGGTTGATTGGTTGGTATGGATTGTAATCGAACATGTATGGATAGTTAGAATTTGGTTGATAGACCTGACGCTCTGGGGATCGAAGCTCCAGTTGTGAGGGAAATGTGCTTCTAATTGGTTCATGCCATTTTGAATTCCCAATTGGTTTCTTTACAAACGTAACTAATTTCTCCTGAGAACTGAAATGATAGATAACATCATATAATATAAGTTGTAATTACAACAACTCTAGACTGTTTACACAAACATCTAAATATTTACTTATTTCTGGAGTAACTTATCATTACAACTTGGGATATGTTCACTAACTATTCGACTAAAACAATTTTAGTCCCAGAATCTGGATTTTTTTAGCTAATCTAATCCGTAATATTGTTCACAACTCTCCTACGAAATTCTATTTAGAAATATTCAAGCCCAAAATCGACCATCGAAATTCAAGAACATTCCCCTTTAAATTGATCCCACTGTAGAAAATTTGACTTAATCACAAGTTCTCAGTAATGTTTGGGTTTTTTAAGAATATTGTGCAGTCAAGTTTGGTTTTGTTGTATGAACATCATTTAGTAATCTTATTTCCAATATTGCATAACGACTATGGCGAACTATTTCAAAATGTCATTAAAAACGCTGTCACTTTTTATAAAATCAAATGAACTTTGTGATAAACCGAAATTGGTGATCTAACGACTGGGTCATCATCAATAAAAAACGTGTTGAAGGGTAACAGTTCACACTGAGAAGATGGCAGAGAAAACAAAAATAACTTACAAGTCTAGTTTAGGGGCAGCTCTGGGTTTAGGTGAGGAGCAGGGTGAATTGCTATCACTGTCAAATTGTGATGGTGGTTTCCGGGGGGAACTAACATCATTAGGATCACGGCGAGATCTGGCTCTTCTATTCTGAAACCACACCTGTATCAAGAAAAAATATTCCATAATTACACACAGTTTAATAGAGAGCTTTCTCAAGACCATGAACAATTTCGGAATGTGTTAGCGGAAAGACCTAATACATTTATCTTCAGGGACATACAGTTTACTTCCATATTCTATTATTGGAATAAATAAATGTGTAAAGCGTGAAAATGTGATCAAAATCCTAGTTTGTAGATAAGATACTATGGGAAAAGTCCAGAGCATTTTCGAAATTGAAAATAGTGCTACAGTTGTTGAAAGAGGATTTTTAAAATATACAGTCACTGGATCATTATTATAATGCCAATACCTTATGAATTGAATTGTGAATTCCGTGACAAATTCTTTATGAAGATTGTTTTCGAATAAGAAATTACAAACCTGTGCGTTTTTGTGACTGATATCCATATCTTCACATATAGATTCTAACGTTTCTCTATCTGGGAAATTATTCTTTACAAATAATCTTTCAAACACTTGGATCTATCAAAAAAAAGCAATACAATAATAATAGTGTATATGTATACCAATAATATAGTTACATACATGCAAAATAATCCTAAGAATGGCAGAAGTTGAGGAGTGGACTTCTCAAAAGAGAAGTACCATCAGGCGTTTTGAAAAGAGTAAGCAAAGATATACTAATGAATACCAAATGCCTACTATATTAATTTTCTTAATAAAAGATATCCAAAATGCGTTTATAGATTTTTTTGAGATATTTATCATACTTTTCAATCAACAAAACATTCTTGATATATATTTGATTGATCAAATGTACATTGACAAATGACAGGAAAGCGTTTTATCCAAACGGCAAAGGAGTCACTAGATTCTCATCCTACTTTTCTCCAAAACCTGCAGAATTAAAATATTGACCTGTAAACTCATATATTTACCTGATCAGCCGAGTAGTGCACCCTGTTACGCTTTTTCTTTACTCCTTCTGTTTTCATGTCCAAATAATCATTAGATTTGTAGGAAGGGAGGGCTCTGGTCTTCATCTTGGTAGTTTTATGTTTTTATCTATCTGAAATTTAGATAAAGTGGGTTCAAGATCTATAAATTATTCAAATGCAGTTCTGTGTATTCGGCTTTTGTTTTTCAGGCTTCTTATTTGGCATTGGGGTTTTTCTTGAAATCATGTTCTGTGTAATTTTTTCTCAAGACTAATGGCAACTTTTACAAGTGTAATCCTTGAATATCGTTCTTTACAATCATGACGTCATTTGCTTGGATACGAAGAAATGGTGGTCGTTATGGTTAAGAGTTCGGATTACGATCAGGGTGTAAAAGTCCGATGATCTTGAATAAGTCATCTTTACTCATAATTCCAGTCCACCCAGCTGTAAATGGGTACGGATAATCCGGGAAAGATCAATGCCAAAGACCAGCTGTGAGAAAAGATCCTCACGGAACCTAAGTTGTTATCCTTGTAAAATATAGATATTCATAGAAAAAAGAATTTGATAGGTTGGATATTGAATGGCACAGAACAGATGCCTAAAAATTCCAGGACAGATCATAAACAGCTTGAACAACAAAAATAATCGACAAAATTCTATAAAAACGAAATTAACGACAGAAGATTACAATTGAAATGCAGTGAAGTTTTACGTTATATTTTTCTTTCCGTCAAGTTTCCATATACGCGTCATGCTTTAAAAATCGAAATGGTTGGTTATTGACGCATCACGGAGACCATTTGACGGATACCGTTACCGCATATATGGAATCATATCCTCTAAAACCAACCATTTCGATTTTTAATACATGACAAATGACGCATGACGGATCCGCATGACGCGTATATATGGAATCTTAGCTTAATAAAGGAAGGAAAGGGGCTGAAGATTACAGACAGTTGGATTCTGTGAATGTGAAAAGCATTTACAACATTGCTAATGTTACGAGCATAATGGTCAGAGATTATCAAAGAACTATAGTTTCTGAAATCAATATGGCCAGTGGTCATTATATACTATATATAGATCTAGTCCATTATTATTCTCGGTACAGCCAGCTGATTAATTATCATGCATGAAGGCAGTGGTTCATATAGATTGATTAATGGAAAGAGACGACCCCCTGCCTCCATCTCCAATACTTCATTAACTATTCACAGAATTATAGTATTGAAATTGAATGCGATGGCGTTGGTTTGCTTCGCTTAACCGGGAACATTATTAGATTAAAGGATTTCAAAACTATCAAAACTCGGCTGCTCGAATTGTAACTAGTTCTTCACGATATGACCATATAACACCTATCCTCCGAGAGCTCCATTGGCTGCCCATTTCTTTTAAAATTGATTATAAAATTATATTATTAACTTTTAAATGTATCAGTAATCTTGCTCCATCATATTTAACTGATCTGCTGACATTCTATAGGCCCTTGAGGAACCTACGATCGAGTAAGGATAGTTTTCTTCTTGTGGAACGCAATGCTAGGCTGAAGACATACGGAGAGCGTGCTTTCTCTATAAGAGCTCCTAAACTTTGGAACAAACTACCCTTTTCTCTCAGAAGCATTCCATCATTGTCAGTTTTTAAATCTAAATTAAAAACACATCTTTTTACTGCTGCCTTTATGTAGATTTTAATTCAATGATATTTTATACCACGATTTACCTTCTTTTTTAACATTTCTTATTTTTATCTATTAACGAAATATTAACTTTTGTTGTCTTTTAAATCTTTGTATGTATTCGTATGTATTTTAATATATTTTATTGTAAAGCGCATCTGGGCACTAAGGTGAAAGATGCGCTATATAAATACAACTTAATAATAATAATAATAATAATAATAAAGACGTTTTTTCTCAGCGACAGCCATGGACAAGCTAAAAACCTGCTGAATTTAGCAAGGAAACAAATGATTAGGTTACTGTCTGATTTTCATGTAACAAAAATTCAAAAATAGGCTTCATCTACTAATTTTTATATCCACTCAGGCCTACAGTTACTTTCACCTACAACAAAAACCTACACTTTGGCTCATATGACTTGGAAATTAATCTTCGATATTGATGATAAGGCCTATTAGCAAGTAGTTTGAGAGTGATAATTTGTATTGCTAGTCCCAAGGACCTTGATGTAATAATATTACATTGGAGTAATTTATTGATATGAAAACACTATTATTATTATTTTTGTCTCGACTAAGAACATTACTGACTGTTCTAGGAAAGAAAAAGGTCTGATGCGATGACCATTGATTTCGAAGGTCAGTCCGACTTCAAACGGGTTATAGTCAATTTGACACTAAATCTAAATGGTCCCAAGTCAAAATGGTCCTATTTTGGGCCATAATGGTCTCAAAAATTACTCTTTGACTTCAACTAAATCGTAGACCAAAATGACCCCTGAAAAAGTCAAATTGTTTTATATTGAAACATTTTTCTATGGTTCCAAAACCGTTGTAACACAACTTCCAAAAAAATAAAAAAACAAAAAATGATAGTTCATGAACTTGTACTTAATAGTTTTGATGTTGTGAATTTTTTTAATATTCAATCCAACATTTAACTCATCTTATATCATAATTATTTAAATCCTTATTCCAAACTTCTTTGTCCATTAAAATTATACAACGCCTACAGAAAATCTTAGTCTAATATTGCAAGAAAGAAATCGTGACGGTTTCCAACAAAGATGAGCAAATGTACTCGTTAATGAATTGGAGAAGTCTGATATGTTAGCAGGGTTTGGTCATTAAAAACGGACGTGATGTGACAGAGATGCTAGCTAACATGACTATTGATTTTTATATTCGCCTGGCTTTGTCATCTCAAGGCTATTCCATGTTAGAAATATGACACAGGATGCTGTGGGTCATAGTATAGCATATATTTCTTCTTAGGTAATTAAGAAATATTTAAACAAAAGTTATTAAAAAAATATTTCGAAATTTAAAATATAGGGGTAATGTACCATTGTCGAAACGTCTCGTGTGGAAATGGTAAGTTTACTCCTGTAAGAACAAAATATCCACAAGGAATTGTTTTTTAAAGTCCTTCTTCTGCAAACCCCAAAGCATCAAACATTGTCATAACAGCTACACTGTCTATATTATAAAATTATTTTTTTTTGTTAAAAGCAATCGTAAAGTTATGGAGCAATAGCATTATAACTTCCTCGAAAACAATAAACAACCCTTACCGGCCTGAACAATTTTCTTTATTTCAGAGTTTTAGAGTTCAAACTTGCTTCATAACTCTATCAAATCTACCAATATTATGAAAAATATTCCAGATCATAGTCTATAAAGAGGTGTACATGTACAGTGTACACCATATTTAAAAAAAGTCCCACAAAAGATCATCTTTACAGATCTGTCAAAATTTGACATCAAGATTTACGATCTGATTAGAGATATAATTAAAGGCAAGTAATTAACAAAATCAACAATGTCGGTCACATCAATCAGTTATTTAATTAGGGGTCAATTAAATTAAGGTTCGGGTTACGTTGACGTAATAATCCTTTAAGCTCGCTTGAATGAACCCCATTGTAAACACATCAAATATATTTATGACATCTTTTCAATAATTTCCTTTTTATGACATCGGATGATAAATAGCCAAAGGGAATCACATTGATAATTCTTAATAAATTTTATGCCAGATATCAGTTAATTTTTCTGACAACATTTTTTCTCCCTAAATATTCACTTCAAGATTAAGCGAAGCTGTGTTTTCTATCATTTTTTTTAACATTACAAATATGAATGCATAGGACTGCCCATCTAAGTACTAAAATAAATTTCTAGTTCAGAATTTAGTAAAAATGAGTAAACCATAGTTAACAATAAAAAGGATATTTACTTCAATTTGTACTCACCAGAAATTGTTATCTCTTCTTCTTAAAGTTCCTTGTTCACTTCTCCAATAACGATATCCACTGAAAGACTGTTTCCTTACACTGAAGCCAAGAGCACACGACAGTTGATAGCTTTAAAATGAGGACCACACGAGTGTAACTAAGAGTTATTGTATCGAGCAGGTGGATCTTGTCATATTATGACATAACAGTCCCCGAATGACCACTATACAGTCCAATTATACCTATATAGTCCGGACAAAATAGTGACATGTGGTCAACTGGACTTGGTCATCATCTGGCTTAAATCGATATCAGGCTGGCAGACTTATTGTTCAATATACACACGACGTTGTAATGAGTGGAGTGTCGGGTTCGTTCATTGTCCACTCACTCAGACCACTCATTGGTCAGCCTTTGTTCCCAGTATGATTTTTGATAAAGTTTCGCTTCACCGAACTGTTGAATTCTACAGCTTGCAGTGTTCAGTCAATTTGCATGAATCGTAGTCGCTAACAAACAATATTCTAACTCTTGTCAGTAGTTCACTAGGGTATTTAGTACATTTGAACATGTGTCAGCTAAAATTTAAGTTTTTTGTCTTCATCAATTTTGTTCATGCTGTATTTCACCGTGATTCCAAAATGTTCTGAATATTTTTTTATATCCTAGAATATTTAACATAGAACATTATTTAAATTTCTCAGTGAATAAATAATATTTCAAGTAAAACTAAGCTAATCAGTAATATTTTTCACAACTCTCTTTCGAAATTTAAGCCTTCAAATCCCTAAGTCAAAAATAAGACTCGTATTTCATTGAGACTATGCCTTATATAGAAAACACATACAGTATACAAAAAATGAAAAATAGATGATTAGGTAGGGGTTTAATTAAAGAGACCCTCCAACATTCCACTTTAAATAGCATCATTTCTTTTAATGAAATTACTGAATATATAACATTCTTCCAATATGTCAATAGCTCATAATGAATTCATGTGTATCAAAAATTAAATAAATTTCTCCCCAAACACATTGAGTTCTCATTTGTTCTCTTTTGTTACAAATATTAAAACATAATTGTCAATTGCATGGTCATTTGGTTAAGAATGCTTTCGGATTCGTAAATATCATAGTTTGAATAAGTCTTTTGATAAGTAAATATTTTGATTCCGAGAAATAATTTGTTTCAAATTTTCACTTATATGATTCAAGGATATTCCAGAATTCGCCGAGGAAGCAGTATCAATAAAGGTGAATTAAAAATATGTTGTTGGACCCATTACTACCATGTTCATCATAATTCACGACGCTTCGTTTGATCAATTAGCTCCTATCAATTTTAATTAAGGACATTGTAAGAATAATTTGAACCTCCTTTCGTGTTCACTCAGGTGAATAAACCGGACCATATTGGACCGGGATGTTACAAACTTTTATAACCTCTCGCGTTTTCACACTTACACATAATCTAAAACTTAATAACTCCTACCTTGCCTTTGATAGTATTTTTAACAAATATCGGTCAGCGTAAGGCCAGATGGTTATGTTCAAAAGGACCGATAAAACATATCTAAATGTAACCGAGGAGACGATTAAATACTGGATATTGTTGTAGCCAGAGTTAGTATTTGACTACATTACTCCCCTTTAAAAGGGAATATTCACCATTTTCGAATGTCGATTTGGGCCCTGAATACATATAGATAGCCTCCGGAAGTACTAGAACCGCACAAAAATCATACAATCCTTTCAATCACACCCCTACCTAAACATTTTCTGCATAAGGCAAGGTCACAATGAAATACGAGTCATATCTTTGACTTTCTAACGTTGGTAATGTAAGGATACACGCGGATTTGAAGGCTTAAATTTCGAGGTCGAATTGAGAACATTTTTAAGAATTAGATTATCAAATAAATAAAATTTTGGTCGAACGAATGGTGAACATATCCTTTTAAGAACATATTTTCGAGCTACCGTTACCCATTGAATGAGCATCACTGTTCTTCGGTCTAAAACCATTGCCGCTTCTAAGACTAAGATACGAATGCGAAACTTAAAAATGAAACTTTAATTCTGCTGGCAACGTATACAAATCGAAAACCAAACCAAATTGTATTTTTTTACAGAAATATTTTCTGGAAGTCTTAAGTAAGTTATTCAAAATTTAGAGGTAGCTCCATCCTTGTGATGTTTTAACTTAATATAATACCGAAGCCTAATACAAATCTTATATGGAATTTTTTCTTTAATGCTTATTCAGAATAGTCAACTTTCGACTGTCTGGCCGTTTCATCTTCTGAAACATAGTCTTGGACTTCCATTCACTGGCTGAAACTGTCCATACATTCATTTGTAACGTCTTGGATGAGTCGTCTTCACCTACAATCTCCCATTCCACGTTTCTTGGAAGATAAAATTTGTTTTCGAATAAAGCCAGACCTACTAATTCTTCAGATAAGTAATAAATATGAGAGGCCAGCGTCTTGGATGTAGCTTTAGATATGTCCTTGTCGATCTTTTCATACTCAACCTATATTTCACGAGGAGGTCATTGTAAGAAGCACACATATACTGCCAGAGGAGCCGTAGTCCAGTCCAGGCCTTGACGTACTTTTTAATGAACAAAAAAATTAAGTTCTCAAACTTGGTCAATAAGAGTATATATTCATCAACCGTGTCAAAAGTATTCAAACAGAATCAAATAAACACATAAAACTATGTAATTTTCCATACAATTACAGATTATTATTGATAAATGTCTTAAATTTGTCGTTTCTCTCACCGTACGCTTGAACTATTTCCCGAACATCCACCTCTCATAATGCATCGGTCCTGGTTCCGTGAATCTGATAATCATTGGAGGAACCTCTGAAAGAAGCATCAGCGATGCCTCTAAGAATTCTCGAAAGTCGTTTCTACGTTGGAACATCAGCGTTTCAGTGACATCCTCATCCGTAGATGCATCCACAAACTTTACAAGATCAAGAGCACGAATAACCAGCTCAATGATATGGTGGCTGCATGCAAGAGTAACTGCCTGTTGAAAGCTTGTCCAATGACTTCACATACTCCTTTCAAACGGTCAGTGTTTGAGTTGGTAGTGTCAAACCTCGGCATCAATTCTCCAATCTATCAATGCAGCAATAACTGCATAACTCTCCCAATTGGCACTTTCTTTACTGTCAGTAGCTGGTAAATCTCGATGCCAGGCACTGATACTGAACTTTTTCCTTGCCTATCAGTTCTGGTAACTACTTTACGTTTCAATGAATTATAAGAGCTTTGTCTGCGCTTTACTTGGTAAACGCTTTCTTAAACACTACTTGCTCCAATTGATATTTCTGTCTGAGACGGTGTGCCCCAGACAGTTTAGTTCTGTCTAGTGCAGCGCACAGCGTCGGAGTGACAAATGTCATTCTCCTTCATTTTTGAGTTTTTACTCCGGTCATACCCTCGTCATCTCATCTGCTGAATTGGCGTCTCATCTACCGAGGACGTATGGGTTAATGAGGACTGGCAAGCGCCATGCAGTATGCAATGAGGGAAATTTTGCCAGGACAACATTTTAACTAGTCACATCAATCATTAGCCATCTCTCAATTAGCCAGTTTCTCAACTTTCGTTTGGCAGTGACTTCTTTTACGTGTTGATATTTGGCTTTTTTTTACCGGAACCTCAATAATTTGTCAAAAGTAGATAGAGATGCCTCTCTCCTAGGTTTCTTTAAGTCCAGAAGTATGTTACATTAGGAAAATAAATCCATGACATGGCGTACAGAGGGCAATTTATATTCTGTCCTGTCAACATGGAGTCTTTAGCAAATTCAATTGTTCCAAAATTTTGAAGTAGATCCATAAGGCAGCTTAAGAACCTTCTTGTCGTACATACAATTTACAGAAGAGAACATCATTCTCGATTGTTGAAAATAGATTTACATGTATTTGAAATATAAGGACTTTCATTACCTCTAAAAATGGCTTGCTTTATTCAATTTATTTAAACATGAATTGAATAAACTTACAAATGCCGATTTCCCGTGGTCAAATCAAATTTATATAGAAAATAGGCATGCAAAAAAGAAAGGGGGAAGATAACGAAAATATCAAAAAAATACTCCAGACTACAATCGTTTACACACATTTACAGTGGGAAACGTATAAAGGTTTAGTGGTCTCAGTTCTTATTGTTTGACATTTGATTAATAGTAGTTATCTCCCATGAGGAGTTTGAAAACTTTCTAGACAACGATTCAACTATATAAGTCCCGGATTATATGGACTCGCACCACCAATTCATTTTCCATACGTTTCAATGTTAAATCTTGATTTTCAACTTTCTATAACTTTTTCCAGAAATCTCGTTGAAAACTTTTCAATATGTCATTTGAAAGCCTGACCAATAATTATTGTCTCCTCAAAGATTCAATATAGATGACCATGGAAATTTTGAATCAGTTAAACTGAAAGTAGACCACTACCGGATATTTGCATAAAATGTTTTAGTGTTGCATAAAATGTTTTAGTGGTGTAAGTCCATATCGCGTCCAAGACATGAGAAGTCGTGATGTTAATTTTATTCAGCTAAAAAGACATTCGAATTTGGGTCGGAATTGACTGTTATGGTCCATTTTGGTCGCACCACCTCTGTCGTCTGACTCCCATTGAAAGTCTCTAAACTTCCCATTTTGAACGATTCTAACACTTTATTAGGATTTAAAAACTTGTTCATGGTTCATTTGATGGCTTTGATTCGGTCGATATACTCTTTTGTCTTTTTAAATTATCTTCACACCTTGACCATTTGTTTAGGATTTAACAGTACTCAATGCTAATCCTTTTAAACCGTTAAATGTAAGCACAAATAATAATAGAAGCTTGTGTTTTTAAAAAAGAGGGATTACGGTCAATTTTAAGGAGAAAGTCACATATGTCACTATTCTTATTGCTACATTTGGCCACTTTAATGAAGCAATAGTAAGCAACGGGTCGCAGTTTTCTGTATTTTGCATTGTGGACATTAAATAACTGAATCAAAATGAAGGATATTTATGGTAATGGTAGATATACAGATAGTCCTATCAATGGTAGTGGAAGAAAGAGAAGCCGTCAGACTTTTACTGCATACCAGGTAACGTTCTTTTAATGTAAACAAAGTAAGAGAAAATGCAATGCCAAAATTTACTGCATACCAGGTAATGTACTTTTTAATTTACAATTTGAAGAGAAAATGCAATGCCAAAATTTTTAGCTCGGTCAGGTTATTTATAAATTTTTTACTTCCATTACGTCATTACATGTTCCACGTTAAAGCTCATATTTTTTACTCTTTAACAATAAACTATCACTATCATAGTTCCATAAATTCTGGACACAAATTTTACATATAGATATGAAGTTGAAATCCTTATCGTAGCTTCGAGCATTGTGAAGTCATTGCACGAGTGGTTTGAGTTGTCTCAGAACATTGGATCCAGTCCTCAAAAAAGAGAAAAATGCAAAAATAACCACTCCTGTTCAAGTCCATTTTAATTTTAACATTGGTCTGAGTTAGGAGTCGTACAAAAGGAAAAGAAACAGTGGTCCGAGTCTTCTTAAAATTGTCAGTTGTCTTTTGTCCCGATTCTCTATCTTGGTGGTAATTAATATCCCAAGTTCCAAACCAAAGACATCACATACATCTAACTGGGTTCTTTCTTTTTTAGACCCAAACTCTGGAAGCCCATTTCCATCGAAACAACTTTCCAGATAAAGCAGCAATAGATAAAATATGTATGTCGATGGATATAGGCGAAACTAGACTACAGGTTGGAACCTTTTAAATATTCCTTATTCTCAATGCTAACATTGCTATACTCATACCTAAATCTTTAAATATGCGAAACAGTTTTGAGTAGGATTGGATTATTTTCATGTTATATCAATGAGTGTAAAAATCCATGTTCGCCGTACTGTATACCATTTTGCATGAATTGACATAATAATCTATAAAGAGTTCAGATTCTTAGATTGCCTTTAAGTTGTTGAAAAAGAGCTAACCATTAATACAAACTTTGGAAATATGAATTTACACAGATAATGTCATTAAAAATGTGGGTTATTCTCACAAGTATGTTTATGTCATATGGAAAATTTCCATAAACCAGACATTTTTAACCGATCATATTTTCAATGTGTGTGACACGAGAAAAAAGATTCCATTCAGAAAACTCAATGTGGTCAAAGAGTAATCATAACGACATATATCTACGTTTTATAGTGCTTCTCTGTTATAAAAACAGGTTTTATTCAATTTATGTCTTCAGAATTGGTTTAAGAATCGAAGAGCGCGATCTAGAAGAGATACCAAAGATGGTATACCAATGGTTGATGCCGGTGCTGATGGTGGAGACTCATCTAATGGTTTTGATGACGTTTCACCTACCAGTAGTCCAAAGAGAAAGCCATCAAGCAAGCCTCCTCATATAGGGTAGGTATATCATTGTGCATCATTAATGATCAATACCAACTGTTGGCCCCATATATCCAATGTGACAATGTTTTGTTAATTTTAATTTTTTTTTCATATTTAGGAATTATTCCATACAGAAACTGATGGAAAAGGATAACAAAGGTCCACCAGAATTACCAAACTATCCTCCACCAAGAATGATGGCACCTCTTCCACAAAATCCACGACTTCAGAATCCCATGTTCATGCAAAGTCCACAACCAATTCGACAGCTTCATAATATGACTTCTTTTATGAATAGTACCCCAGATCGATCCTTGACGTCATCTTTATCGCAGGTTTTGAGAAGTCAAATTGATCATCAAATGACACCTGATATGCACATGCGGTCCATTCGCCATCTTGAAGCACTCCAATGTCGCCCTTTTGAAAACAGTTTAAGCTGTTTTAACAATTATAATCCCCAAGAGGAATATAACGAGCCTGATAATCCTCTATGGGATCTATACTATTCTTATTGGAGTGAGATTGTGCCTGTGAGAGAATATTTTGATGCCGTGGCTGGCCAGTCTCCCAATGTAATTACTGGAGAGGAAGGTCAGACTCTGTTAGTTCTGTAACTTACAGTGCAAGTGTATGTAAGGTCGTCAGGAGTATATCTAGTCAAGTACAGTTCGTTATGTTTTGTATGTACGTATGGTCTATTATGCAAGGTTTGATAATACGAAGTGCGTAATGCAAAGTGACTAATGCAGAATGTAAAATGAAAAGTGTCTAATGCAACACAGTGAATAATTTTGGCAACGATATTCCTCCATACCCCAAAGTTCTTAAACCCCTGCTTTTGAACGTCAACACGTTAACGTAAATTCATTATCTTGCAGAAGTAACATTACATGAGAGTACAAGCTCAACTAAAAAAAAGTCATACAAAATTATCTTTGTTGCATTACCGAACATAATGTCATAATACCTTGCACTCAACTTGAATGGGAAACCCTTTGAATCAGATTTTTTTTACTTATATGTACATAAACACAAATAATATATTATATTTTGTTATACGTGAGTGAGCACAATTTATATAACTGTATTATGTTTTGGAATACGGGTTTGTTTTCAATAAAAATTTAAAAAGTACGAGTTTTATTTTTATAAAATATACAAAACACATGTGAGATGATATAGTGCATATATAAAGGAATATGTTCGCTAACCAAAAAACCTTTTAGTCTCAGAACCTGGAAATGTTTAGCTAATCTAATCCGCAATAATGTTCCAAACTCTCCCTAAAAATAAGCCTTCAAATCCCCGTGTATCTAAAAATATCAGCGTTTGAAAGTGAAAAATACGACTCGTCATTTAGAAAGACTATAAAACACAGAAAATGAAAGATAAATGTTAAGGTATGGGCATAATTGAAGGGATTGTGCAATATTTGGGCAGTTCCAGTAAATCTGAAGACTATTTACATAAATTAAAGGCCCAAATCGATCCTCGAAAATGATGAATTCCCCTTTAAAGTCACAATAACGTATTCAAATAGGAAACTCCTTATGATACTTGCATGGAAATCACAAGAATTTTGAATAGCATAATATTGAATTTATTAAATTTTCAAGAAGGCTATAATAGTTCATCCAAATTACATTTCTGATTAAAAAATTATTAATTTCGACTTGTACTTCAGCTTTTATAGCATCTGCCAGAAAATAGTATAAACTATAAAATGTCATATAATTTCTTCAAATATATACTACCTCTTAAAATGGACATAAAACATAACTTATTAACTATATTCTCAAAAAATACTGTTATTGGCCAAGTTACAAAAAAAAAAAAAAATTTATATGGTCTAATATTTCTTTTAATTGAAAAGTTGTAAAATAACGAAATTACTCCTAGAATGAACACAAAATCTAAATGTTCAAACTTGGTCAATAGGAGTTAATATGCATCAGGGGACAAACCTAGTGGCATAACTATACAACATTACCTGTATAATCTGATAAATGTTCATATACAATAATTAAAATTTTTTAAGTGTTTTATTTTATTATAACGTGTAATTGTATGGAAAATTACATAGTTTTATGGGTATGTTTGTATACTTTGGACACCGTTGATGAATATATACTTTTTTGAGCAAGTTTGAAAACTTTTTTGTTAATTCTAAGAGGTTGTATCGCTTTAAGTACTAGTATTAGATTCCATTCTTTACTATAAATCTGTGGAAAAAGTCAATCAATTCAGAACACGTGAAACGCCGAGTTGGATCTTCTGACCAACACTTTGAGATAACAGCTGTCCATTCAGGTGGTGGTTTAATTTTGAGAGTTAATGAAGGTCGGAGTCCACGAAAAACACAATCGTCAAACTTCCCCGTCAACATCATCTGAATATGATCTGCAACGTCTTGTCCATACCACATTTCCCACATGATAATCGCTACGCCATAAATATCGATCTCTTTTCCATATGGATTACTGGTGCCGCCACGTAAGACTTCTGGCGCCATATATACTGGTGATCCAACTTGTTTTGTCGATGCTAAGCCAACTTTAGCTAGTCCAAGATCACTTAGTTTCAAAACCCTCTCTGATGTTACCTGTAAAAGATCAGACGGAATAAAATTATTTAACATAATCTTTGGCCTTATAAATTTTCAAAGATGAAAATTAATGCAGTTTTACATTCTGCTTTCTGCAATGTGGAAATTTTGCTAGAACAGCAGTAGTAGACTGTGATTGTGGTTTACAACGTTCGGGAGATCTTTAACGTGCACACAACTTGATGGGTTGGTTTTATCCCAATAACTAGACGGACGTTTTTTTCTGACTTTAGGCCAGGCATCCGAATCCTGAGGCTGAGCTGGTTACTTCAGATTGCGGTATCCAAATTTCAATGCAATACTATTGACAGTTACGATAAAGGTTATACGTACCAGAATATTTTCAGTTTTCAAATCTCTATGAATTATGCTTTTCTGGTGGAGATAGCCTAGACCTGATGCAATCTGCTTGACTTGATCAGCCATATTCAGCATAGCTTTCTGCATACTTGACTGGTTGCCACATTTGCTTGGTACAAAATCACTTTCTGAACGAATTAACTCTTGTAAATTCTTAACGCAGTATTCTAACACCATAACAAATTTAAGCTGTTTTGACGCGATAATTCTAGATGAACCATAGTATAATATGATGTTTTTGTGTTTCAATCCCCTATTAAATAGAAATTCAAAATATAAATTATCACATATTCTGAAATAGTCCACTAATTTAAAACTTCCACCCCTGATTTTGTCATTATTTCGACGTGATTTTTGATAAACGGAATTGCTTGTACGGATTTTAATCACATAACTAGAGAATTTGTTCAAAAGTGGACTATGAGATTTGAGGTTTTTTGGTCAGAGTCGGTTAAAAGCGTCCATTCTTTACAAATTTAACGTCATTTTCTTTGAAACGTCCAGCAAACAGTGGTTGCTAGTTTGAATCGCGATCGGAGCGTGCTGATTTTGAATACAAACCAGCTGTAAATAGGAACAGATAATCAGGGAATTATCAATGCCAAAAGATGAGGCCAAAAACCATCTGTGAGAAAGGATGTGCTTAGTAATATCTTACATGTCAAATCGTCCATAATAAAATAAAGAATTCCTACCTAGATGTTTCATGTTCAGACAACACATCACTCACGTTTATTTCAACCAGAGGATCCTTACATACTTTTAATGCCACTGGATTATTGGTCCCAGGCATAGTAGATTGGTATACAGAAGCAAATGTCCCCTCTCCTATTGGCTTTCGATTATTTTCGATGACAAATGAATCAAATGGAAAGTCGGCTTTCATCAGTTTCCTGAAAAATTAAAACATCGCATTATAGATGAAAAGTGAATGTAGTAAGATACTCTCCTATAGAAGCACTGGCCTAGGTCACAAGTAAAGACTCTTGATTTCATCATAAAAACTTAATAAATTCAGATAAAATACTTTTTACTAATTAATATGTAGTGAAAAACCCGACAGTTCTTGAGGCAGTTCTTGACTGATAATAAATGGACAATATCTGATTTATTTGGGGGTTAAAATTAAAAAAAAAACTATATACCAAAATGTGAAGAAATGTGTCTCTTACATTATCTAAAAGTCAAAACTATTTTCATGGTTTACGTAAACGTTGGAATTTTTTTTTGTTTTTGCTACTGTATATCGGTCTATTAATAAGCTTATTAGCTTCTTGACCGCCTTTGCTCTTCTGAGTTTTACACCTTCAATAGTGGATTTACATAAATGTATGGTACTGCGTTTCGTAGAGTGCGCATTGTTTTGTCGTATCAAAGTATATATTATTATATAAGTTGCAGTGTAGTCTTTCAAGTAGGTATCATAGATTAAACTTGTTTGCATCGTTTTTCCGGGATTGGATTTATCTTGTTATACGTGTGATAAATTATTCACTTCACTTATTATTCTTTATGTAAGAGAATTTACATTATTTCGCTACAAAGGATTTATGTATCTATTTTGCATGCATCATATTATGCACATTTAATAGCAAGTTTACTTCCTTAATACGAATTAAATTTCACTCTCTCAGTAATGAGGGCCATATCCCTTCAGATTTCGACATATGGATAAAAGATAAATTAGGACTTACAGACAGTAAAATAAATCTAATTTAGAACACAGCTGAGTACAGTCCTGAATCAATTGTGGATAATATTCACTAAGTTTCTGCTCAGTTTGATGGACATCAGCTGTCAGAGTTTTAATCATCTGTTTGTCAGTCTCCAAAAATATTGGTATCAATCGGCTAATCTATAATGTAAAATGGAAGATATGAAATCGACAAGGGATAGAGTGATTTAAAATACACAAACATAAATCCCCAACAAAAAAGAAAAGAAAAAAAGAGCGAAAAACAACAATCTTGACAGCTTAAAAAGCTAATTTTCTGATGTTTTACCAAACTGTTAGATTTCATGTTTACTTCTGCGGTATTCTAATGGCAATTCGTTATTATGATCTGTATTTTATTGTAAGGTTTTGTAAGGTTCTCACAAAATTATGTTAAGTATGAATTTGTCTGCATATACAAATATGTTATTTGCCAACAAAGATACAATAGGAATGTGAAAAACATGTAAGTACCTCGTCTATTTCTTTGGTAAATCTAGTGAAATATTTTTTTAGAGCTTCAGATACCAATGTAGGTGTTAAATCTTGAAGGAAGAGGTAGGTGGCTTGTCTCATTAACTCTCCAGCTTTACTACTTCTACTGTAATCTTTAAATATTCTCTTTACCTAAAATAAAATCAACATTTCAATCTAATTAATAATTAAAAAATTCTATTTCGAAACTATATTTGCATACCAAAAATTGTAGCACATTTGCAAGGAATACAGTTTCTCCTCTTCCAAATTCAATGATCTTTATGACAAAAAAGATACATTATTACTTAAAGGGGTTGTGCAAAGTCTGTTTTATGATTTAAAACGTTGAATATACGTTTTTACAAAATTATGTCGTTATTTTTATTTCGATATCTCATCCCGTTCTCGAGTTATCATCAAAAAACCACCTGTAATATCATAGTAACGGCCCTTAGTTACGCCATAAAAAATCATCGACTGATTCCGTCATTCATCGGAAAATGACGTCATACCCAGAACCAAACAATGGCCGACATGCAAAGTCACATTGGATTTATCGAGTGTCCAACCGTTTTGTGGCTATATTTGAAAGTGATGTGGGTAATCAGTTGTACATATGGCTGAATTCTAATGATTGGATTGATCACCAGTGAATTATATTGAGGTGAAGAGCTTTGGATCGTTGTTATACGCTTGAAGCGGTCTCTAGCTAAGCCACCTGTTTTGACCGACCCGGCGACCGATGGCGATGCCGACGATGACGATCTAATGTTTATGAATATAACAATATAGACGGTGGTCGCCTCTGAATTTTCTCAACAGGTAGGCCTGATTATTTCTCTTGGTTTTTTAGAATAGTGTTTTAATTTTCCGAGAATATGACTTGCTTAGTTTGCACATGCCATGACCGGGTAGAAATAGGCCCTACTTTCAGTTTCACTTCACTTTCTGTTTTCAGATGGAGCGGAGAGATGAGAGGAGTGTGTTCATTTTATATTTCTATGCCTGGGTCCAAATAAATATTAAGACATAATGTCACATGCATTCGAAAATAATTTTGACCAGACAAATGTCCTGCTAATCTATCTGACTATCACAGATATGAACTAGGCCTATTTTTCTTTTTTTTTAATGCATGTTTTTTTGTGTTTAAAATAAATGTTCCTGGCTAAACTATTCTCAATATGAAATTTTCATTTCATTATTCAATGTTATTATTTTTTTCTTTGTAGATCATGCAGATAAATGTTGAATAAAATATGAGAGTTTAACATATTGGTGTTTTAAATAGAATGAATATACCAAATAAACATTTAAAGTACAAGTGACAATGACTATTCCCAAAGAGAAACCTGCCCTGTCCTACCTTGGTGGTTGCCACAGAACATTTGCCTCCATGTAAATGATTCAAATCATATGTAAAAGTAAATAAACAACTTTTTTTATATACATGTATTTATTACTTATTAGTTATGTAACCATAGATCTGGGGCATTTGGTTTTTTGACAGCAGATAAGCCCACTAGTGAATGTTTATTCTTTTTGGCAATTTTTGGAAAAATCTGAATATGTATCTCTTTATGTTCCCACACAGCTCCACACTGATGAACAAATTCTTTTAGTCTTGTCTAACTGGCCTACTAAATATGTGCTTGAATGGTGACTTATTAATATTAAGCTTAGAATAGGCGACGTTTTAAGTTTTGGCAAAAATATTAAAAGTGGCATTTGCATTATCCACTGATAGAACTAGACGTGATTGCTATAGAATTACTACTGCCATGGTTTATTCCCATATCGCACCTTCCCACTTCGCCCCCAAACTATTCCCATTATGCCCCTTCCCATTTTGCCCAGCCTTCAACTATCCTACGTAGTGTGTGGGCCGATTTAAATTGACTTTAAACACGGATATAACTGTCAGGCATATTCTCCAGAAACCCCCGTCTGCTCACTATCATAATCTCAATATACCGCCGCCATTTTTATTGTTGTTGAAATGACGCCACGTGATCATAAAATAAGTCGAAAATGCCGGTTTTTGACAATTTATATATCAGTAGGCTACATATCCGAAAAAATACTGCTGTAGACATACTAAATAGACAATCTTATCGCATTAAAAATTAGAAAATGAACTTGGCAAAACTCTTGAAATCTCAATAATAAAAATTGGCACCACCAACCTACCCCAACCTCAACTATAGACTACTCCAAGCGTTGATCTCGCTCCCTTTGATTCACTATTCGGAATAATTAGTATTCGTACTAAAATTGGAAACCATTATCATTAAGCACTGAGGTATGGCTTATTTTACTTACCATTCTGCTCAACGACCAGCACGAAGCCAAGGCCCGTCCTACACCCCTATTCGAGTCATTAAAGTTAGCTTCTTCACCTCGATGAGGCTTTTGATATAGGTTCAATTTCATTACACCCTTTTTAGGCGTGATCTGAATCAAATTCGCCCTGTAATAACGCTCAGGCTTCGCAAAAGTCAGTTGATTCGGAAGAAGTATCCGACGTTTTGCCATAGTGTACTGCTTCCACTTTGACGTTATGTTCTGGGTATGACGTCACTTACGTAACGTGATAACAAAGCGCGTTATTTTTTAAGCATCGCTCGGAAAGTCCGGTTTTTAGTCGTTTTTGAGGAAATAAACTTTTTGAGAATTTTTGTTTTTGTTTTTTTGTAATCGATCATCAATCCAGGAGTCATTCAACATGTTTTTTTAAAAATTTCAAAATGACTTTGCACAACCTCTTTAATATAATATATATCTATTACTAAAAAATATGTGCCAGTGCATGTTAAATAGTAAGTTGTTACTTTCAACCACCCTAACCTCAAAATTGTGCTCAGAGAAACATGGAATGCAGGAAGACTATAGGAATTATTTTCCACCTTACCACACCTTTTGTTATCCCATTTAGTACTACTAGTAATCGAAGAAAGATAGTAAGATAGTTCATGCCCTAATTATAATAGTCTACAGGAGAATTCACCATTTCGTTCAGCAGAAAATGATCGAGACCATTCGTTGAGTAAGTATTGCATTCAATTTCAGATCAACTCAAAATGTACTGTTGATCAAGAATGAAGTACCTGATCATCATTAGACTGTATATTTTGACCTTTAAGGAACACATTTGAATTATTGTGAAACAGGAAAAATAGAGGTTTTATGTTTGTCAGATTGCTTAGAATATACGTCATGCAAGCAACAAACTGATTATGCTCAAAATAAGAGTACATGTATTTTATAATATCTACTTCAAGCTTACCTCTGGATTCTTGACATTAAGTGACGTAGCCTCTGCAACCGCTATTCCAATGGTCCCACCATACTTGTCCTTTTTATTTGTTTTCCAGATAGCTTTCACATTAGATCTAGATTTAACAGATTGGTGAAAATCTGCTATTGCTTTAGTTTGTACGCCTAGAAATGTACCTGAAATACACAAAACGACATTTCCTTTTACTGATAAAGAATTATTAAAAAAAGACAATGAACCAGTGGCGGCTACAGTGGTGAAAATTAAAACCTGCTTGTACACGGTTTACACATTATTTTTCACCAAAAATGAATTTACTGACGTTTTTTTTTAAAAATATGTGTCAAAAAGCACCCTTTCAATATATTTTTCAGCAGTAGTGGTTTGTGCCGCGCGCGAAGCAGACAATGCTTATTGATGCTGTAGATTTTGTCTTTCGTTTGACGATATGTTTGATTAACGGAATTGTATAGCTTGTACGGATTTTTACTCAGAACCTCAGAACCAAAATGTGATGATTTTTTCCTAAGTAGTTGTTAACTGAAGTTTTTCAGATTTTATTGTAGTTTCTCTCGAACCTACAAGAAGGGTCATTAACTTAGCTAAAAATCTATCTGTTCCCACAACAAATAAATTACGAAATTACTGATAATAATGCATCATTCTTGGCTTACAAATACTTTCAGCATTTCCTACGATCGGCAATTACTAAAATGATATTAAGTTTTAATCAATATTACCTTCAATTTGTTTGATCTGGTCTTCAAACAGTTCACAGTCGTTCTTAAACTTCTCCAATACACTCTGCTTTATGTTTCCCATCATATTTCTCCTCGTATCCCAGTCGTCTATCAAGTCTGCTATTCTATCGGAGATAATCAAGGAGGCTTTTCTAGCCACCGCCTTCCAATCTTTATCTGGTTGAGGGTAAGTATTCGGTCCCCACATTGATAGCTCAGACTGGTTTTGATCTAAACGTCAAGAAAAGAATGAATTGAAAATTGTTTTTTAACTTAACATCATTACGGACTGTGATTAAATAGATGTTTCCCAGATCGTACTGAAGAGACAGAAATATGAATACCAAGTAATTAGCTGTTTCACGTAGCCAAGTCAAGTCAACCAGCAACGATGGTAATGGTATCGTGTAATTAAAATAAAGTAATATAGTTTATTGTATACATGAATTAATATTTATCAAGTACTTTCTGTTTTAGGTGACGTACTCGAGTGAAACAATGATTAAGATATATTTAATGAACTTTTCTTATATATATTTTTTTTCATATAGATTCAATAGAATATGAATGAATATTTTCATAAATAAGCTCTTTCTTGTTTAATTTCATAGGACAAGGTGGTATATATTTCCAGATAATCTATTCAATGTATTCTTGAGCTAAAACTAACTAATCTAACAAGCACCTTGAAGTAAATAGTTCTTGTTTCTGACCTAGGCCCGTGCTTTCTATGAGATCTATCTCATTTCACTTTAACACTGTTTTGAATGAAATTCAATAGTTAAAACATGCACAATAACAATGTATACATTGTATTCCTATATTAGACTGTAAGAATATAACAAAATTCCTATATAATCCGATAAATAGAAACAAACTAAATAATTTTTAAAGAAATTAGTGAATAACGCCTAAAATTATTATTATTTTTTTAATAATTACTTAGCTTTATCAATTTATCGGATTATACAGGGATTTTGCTGTACATGTATATGTATAGCATCAGATAAGTCCACTGATGAATATACTCTTATTGGTCAAGTACGAGAATTTAAAACTTTATTCTGAGAGTTAGTCATCATAACGCCACCCTCATTCAATATCAGTTGACATACCTAGTATCAATATCAATTGACATACCTAGTATCAATATCAACTGACATACCTAGTATCAATATCAATTGACATACCTAGTATCAATATCAATTGACATACCTAGTATCAATAACAACTGACATATCTAGTATCAATATCAACTGACATACCTAGTATCAATATCAATTGACATACCTAGTATCAATATCAACTGGCATACCTAGTATCAATATCAACTGACATACCTAGTATCAATATCAATTGACATACCTAGTATCAATATCAACTGACATACCTAGTATCAATATCAATTGACATACCTAGTATCAATATCAACTGACATACCTAGTATCAATATCAATTGACATACCTAGTATTCGTAATACATCATTCACAACCATTTGGACAGATTCTTCCATACTTGCTTTCATCAGTTTGATACGATCGTCAGCTTTCTGTGCTAAATTAGACATTTGACTTTTCACATCAGTCATGATGGATCTTTTATCTTCAATACTTTTAGTATCCAAAACCATTGACATCTTTAGAGTATGTAAAGTACGCCTGATCACAGATGCAAGCCACCTTGAAATAAAAACACAAAAGTTTTTAGTTCAAATGACCAGGATTTTTTTTCAAAGAATAATAAGATGACTAAGTTTTTTTTAATTCGAAAACAAATTTTAGTGACATTGTAAATTTGAATTAATAAAACAACGTTCACACCAGTAATATAATTATACATATCAATGATTTTCAATAGATGTTCGAAAGTTCGTAGATTTCGAAATAAAAAACTACTGACCTGTAATGAGCTGCTAGTTGAGAATGAAATATTTTAGGTAAAACATTTCGAACCGCATCTATCAATTTTGCGTGTTCTTTTAAAACTCCGCGTTCATACATAGCCGTTTTGCTTGCCTGTAATTTCAAAAAATTAATTTAACTAAGTCATAAAAAGGGGACAATAGGCGACAACCTAGTTCTAAATAGCGATATATATAAAAGACGCACAGACATATATATTAAGCTATGTTTTGATATCAAGCACATGTTATTTTTATTAAAGATCATGAAATAAGCTGTACATTGGATATCTCTCATCATGGCAAAATGGCATGTGTTCAAAGGGATAGTTTCACTGAAGCAAAACACTATCCCACGTCTAAAACCTTTGTCCTTGATGCAGGGGCGGATCCAAGGGGGTCCCCTATTTTAGGCCGACAGTGCATATCCTGGTACCCAATTATACCCAACCCTCTAAATATTTACCTTCGAACATGAAGCATGGTATAAATATGAGCCCCCCCCCCCCCCTTTCTTTAAATCCTGGATCCAATCCTGTGATGGTATCATTAAGATAAACCAAAACCATCACCGAAGAGTCAGAAAGAAATTTAAAGGAAACTGTACTATGGTCAGATAGAACAATTATTTTAAAACTTACCTGCAACAAGAAAAACTATCAATAACAGTACGTACCTCTTTTGCCGAAATAGGATAGAGCTGTTCTTTGACTACACCTGGGTAACATCCCTGTAACTTCTCAAGACTGGCGTCCATTACTCCCTCGACTTCAGAATCTTTCAATAAATCATGTTTATTACAAACAAACAGAGCGGCAGTAGGGTCAAAATCTTCATCTCCTCTCTCTTGTGCTAATCTTAATAATCGACCAAGCTGAAAAGAAAATATAACAATATTTTATGTAGTACTGCTTTTGTTTGTTAAATGAGGGACAGCGAATTGAGCTTTGTATACTGTTTAAATTTGTCTTTAACATACAAAGTCTGTACGAAGTCTGTATCATAGGATATATTGTATCCCCCGAACTCGATGGATACAATTTGACGAAAAGTTAGTTCATGGTTCCATTGATCTGTTAAAGCGACAGACCGGTTTTTTTTTCTTGGTCGAAAATGTTTTTAATTCTAACTTCACAGGGGCGGATCCATGATTTTCAAAAGGGGGGGGGGGGGGGCGTAAGTGCTAAGTATAGCCGAGCGGAGCCAGGCGAATTTTTTTTGACTTTTTCTTTAGCTTTAAAACATAGAAAAAGAATAAATTGTACTAATTTAACGATATCTGACGTGGACCATGTATGCAAAGTTAACGAAATCTATAGGCGTATTCATTGTACAGTCTAACTTTAAAAAAAAAGACAGTAAAGGGGGGGGGGGGGGGGTACGCCCTCTACGCCCCCCCCCCCCTGGATCCGCCACTGCTTCATGTATTTCTAGAACCCTCTTTATTTTGATTAAGAAACTCAAATTTATATGTACAACAATGTTTCCTTGTCATGATCTACGAATGGGGTGTCCTGGCAAAATTCCGTCATTGTTCTTCCTCACCTAATTGTGTGGCGAAATCTCCCGCAGTAATAAACTATTTAACAAGAGCAAAGAAACCTACCCTATCTTTATGTATTCCCCCAGCAGCAGCACTGTTAACAACATACATAAAGCCAAAAGACTTATTCATGTATTTTTGAAGACTCGTGGATAGACTAAGATTATCACCCACGCCTGGAGTGTCAACAAACACAATTTTCTCCTGAAATACCAAAAACAGTATGTTGGATTACACTTACAATATATTTACGTCAAAATCATGACAATAAAGCAACGTTAAACTAGACTGAAGTTATTTGAAAGGGTAATCTGTGCCAGCGAGATTCGTTTTTGCTTCGAATTGAATCTTCGAACACTGTTTATGGATACTTCATCAACCCACAATTTATATTAATAAAGAAAAACATTCTGAGTGGGGTCAGTGGCGTATTTATGGAGTAGGGGCATGGTGCCCCCCTCTCGCTACGCCCCTGAGTGGATTTTTCTAAAAATTTAATTTTTAGATATTGCAACATTTTATGACCATCATAAAATCCGTCATAGAATGACCTTGCTAGGTCAAGTAAGTGTTAATATCTATTTCAAGGCAATGCATAAAATTACTATTCAGGAAGAAATTAACACGAAGTATGCTTGTTGCCCAGGATCAAATGTCTACATTGCATAATAAAATAAAAACTTCTCATGACACTAATTGCATTTCGTATATGAAAGAGTATGCATATTATTCATCAATTACTAAATATATGCACATGTATACCACACATCACATACCATATTGAATGGGAAGGGCCAATAAATTTCTATCTTTTCATAGAAAGTGTCACCAGTTTCTTGGTCACTGAGGCGTATATGGTTGGCCATAATTTCTATATACTGCTCTAAACTTCGTGATTCGTCATAATCGAATATTTCTGGGGGCTTCCGTCTATCTTTGTGGTATAACATATAGCATCGTTTTTCGCACTGTCGTAATTCACAGATGTTAGACGTACAGTACAGATCACTTGTAGGTAGAATTTCTGTTCTCAATAACAGATTGATAATGCTACTTTTACCAGCTCCCGATTCACCTTTAAAGAAAAAAATGAATAATGTGGAGTTTAACATCCTATTTTTCTACGCTTGTAGGCTAATGAGGACGGACAAAGAAAAAATATTATACACTATATTAATAAAACAAGATTGGGAAATGCAAAATGCACCCAATTCAGATATCAGATAACCAAAATGTCGGATCGAAAAAACAAAGTCGTATCATTGTTTGGGCGTTGTTTGCGCTCTTTAGTCGGACCCTCAGATAGCAAACAAACAAACCATTTTCAGATACGCGAAGAGATGTCAAGACAGGAAAAGATTGCCTAAACCAAGAAGTTTCAGGCAACTGAATTCCAGAGCGGAAATGGACATGTCACGTCCAAAAAAAAAGTTCAAAAAGGGAAAATGAGTGACTAATATGTGTCAAAGAAATTAAAAGCATTTAAATATATTTATGAGTATCGGGTTTGTGCAATGACAACCCTTGCTGATTTTCCCTTACTGAGATAATCATCGTCGAAAGGCACACCTTGTTTAGTAAATTTCCAAATTATATAAGGAAATGTAATGGCTTTCCAACGACGAATGATTTTGACTGATTTCGGCTAAACCAAGAATATATGGAAAAATATGACTTTACAGAAGAAATAAATTTGACATAGAAACAATCAAACCTGCAACTAAAATGTAGCATTTTGACTTCTCTAAATCTCGTGCTCGTACACAAAAAGATTTGTTAAACTCTGGAAAGACTCTATTGAGATCTTCATGGAAATTATTGGATAGAGTTTTTATAAAAGCATCTACTCTCTTGAACATATCAGTCAGCGTGTGTCTGTTCTTTTCGTTTTCTCTTAAAGCTTGTTGCATTGGATCACAGTCCTGAAAAAAAGAAAAGAAATGTGCAAGGTAAGTCTTCTTGACTGGGTTCAGATCGGGGTCGGTTATGTGTTAAATATTAAACTCCGTTAAATCCATATTTAACTCTGGAAAACTTATTAAATCAATGGTTAATTTAACGCAGAGATTAATTTTAAAGTTTTTTTGTAAAGCATACGGGCATGGTGTAGTTACAGTGTTGCTAATATGTACAATATACACTATTTGTAAACTTTCAATAATTTTCATCCATCGACCTTCCGACAACACTGATTCGAGCAGCTGATTGTGCCCCGATCTACGCGACATAGGTATATAAAGTACTGTAAACACTGACAACATTTTCGTAGAAACACCTGGGCAACACAAAGTTAGTCCTGTACACACATGTTGGGCAACTTGTTGCTGAATGTTTCTGAACCCGTATACACTAACAACATTGTGTTGTCGAGATTATTGTCATTATGTACAGTACTTTATGCTTTAAGTGGCATGGTATCTCTCTCCCCACCCCCTAATAATGCTCGACTGAAGCCCTTTGTGGTACTGGTTTAAACGCATTAACTATGACATACACTGTAACTGTGACGGGTGTGGGAACTAAGACCTAAAATACTTACATTATTCCTATAAATCTCTTGTGCCTTATCTTTTGAGAAGCCTTGAAGGATTCTAGCTTTAGCATCTTCAACATTTGTAATATTAGCTGTTGATAGGCCGAGCTCCTTTAAGACTCTATAGGTGGAAATCAGATCAGTCAAATTGTTGACGTCATCAACGGTATTTATTCTGAATTTGCTCTTAGACATTGTATTGTCGCTTTGTGGACAGGTTTTCTGAAATAATGGAAAAGACATTACAAATTTATGCATTTATCTTATTCATTTCACCTCCAGATATTTAAGCTTGGTGGCAACTCATTCCTTAGGCAAGTCTGCAATGAATTGAAGTTTGTTTTACGTCGGACTTAATGCATCTGTTTGTGCTAATAAATATGGCCAAATGGCATGCAATGTACAATGAACAAGATTTTGTCAAAATAGTTAGCTTACTCTTATATTCGATTTCCAACTGTCAAGAAAATGAAATGAATGAGTTTTACGTCCTGCTTTTCGGCACCTATATGGGCTTATTGAGGACGGGCAAACGCCATGAGGGAAATTTTGCCAGGACAGCGGCATTTAAGCTTACTCTTATATTCCATTTCCAACTGTGAAGAGATCTTTAACGTGCACAGCCTGTAGCAAACGGGGCATCGGTTATTTGTCCCATCCGAGAAACATGAGTGTAAAATTAATAACCAGAATAACAAAATAATTAAATTTAATTACATATGAAGTAGAAAGGATTTTTGAAAAAAAAAAATCAAATAGTTATGCATAATGTAATTTTTTTTTTAATATTTGAAAACTTCAGATTAGCGATCGTCAAATTATAATAATTTCTCAAGTGTAAGCAAACCAGGATGTTATTAACTTACTCAACCATTTTCTTATCAAACATCTCACACGACGCTCTAATTACTATGAATTATGTTTTGCAATAAATGCCTCATTAAACTCAAACACATGTACGTAGGGGCTTGCACATGTATCGCGGCTTACTTCATCCATTTCTTACCGATTTATATCTTTAAAGGATATGCCTTTTTTCATTTATGTAAACGTTGTAAATCAAGTGTGAAAAAAAATCTAAATATCAATGTTGTACTGATTTTTGTTATACAATAAGGGTTAATACAAAACGGAGTACCCTTGTGATAAAAAAAAACAGTTTAAACTGCACGTAGTTTAATTTTTGGGTACTAGTATTCGGTATTGCATTTTTCTATGTAATTTGTCATTTATGATGCTCAAAACGATACATCAGCTTTCCAACCATTAAAATCATTTAAAACCCTGTAATTCTGGCGTTCCTGAAATTACCTGTACAAAATGTTTATTAAAATATTGAGATGTAACAAGTGGTTGCCGTTGTCAAAAACCGTTCATCGAAAAAATAGTCAAATTCGAACTTGTCTGAGATATATTATGAATACAAATGTTCACACAAAATTTCATTCAAATCAGGTGAAAACTGTAGTCTCTATCTCGTTCACACGCCAATTGTTGGCGGACGGACGAAGAGGGTGATGACAATATACGACCACATTACAATGTGGGCGTATACAAATTCGTCAATAATCGTGCCGTGTAGATGTGTGACAGAAGGTAGCCACTAGACTCGAGGACGGTCGACGGAATGGTCTGAATTGACATCCATCAACATTGTTAGTATTGTACATTCTCAGAAGAAAACATTTATTAGAATTAATTAAAATTAGATCTAACCACTTTGTTATGTTCTAACATAGAGAACACAGATTGTCCCTTTAAGTTTGATAAACTTGAATCTATATTCACAATTTCGATACGAGTGCATTTTCAAAACTAACTTTGACTGTTAACTTCAACTATTCGAATCCTTTGTTTCGACTGGTACAAATAATAATTTCGTGAAGAATAAAGACTGAGGCACATTCGCAATTCCTCTAGGATCTGATAATAAAAGTAACTGTCAAATGAATGCTCATGCATGTGCAAGATCCTAAGGTAAGCTATAATCACAAAAATGTGATATTTATTACGATTATGTGTTATATATAATTTTGATGATGATAAAAGTATTAAATACTTTCTTTGTAAATTCGTGTTTTCGAGTGACGAAAGGTTTTTGACAAGTGATTGTTTAAGAGCCAAATACTGTTCAAAACACCAATAGAGAAAGTATGGATATCTTGACTGAATCGTTCTGACAAGGATGGAAATGAACGACGTCCGGAACAGCTGTTTTTTTACTGCATCGACACCGCGCAACAGATATCTTTTTTCTATTAACGCCTAACCCCACGTAACCCACTAATCCTATACATAAAAATAGTACTATTTTAAGAAGTGAATTTATAAAAACTAATTATGAATTGAATTTGGGATTGGTTTACGAAACTAGGCTTAGGTGAGGTTTAAGGAAGTAATGTATATGTTTATTCTTCGACGGTTGTATTTCCATTAAAGCGATACAACCTCAAGTTCATCAACAGTGTTCAAAGTATACAAACAGAATAAAAAAAACCCTATAAAACTATGTAATTTTCATTCCATACAATAAAAGGTTAAAATTGAAAAACGTTTTAAATTTGAGTAAGCGTTTTTCAATTATTATATATGAACATAGTTTTCTGGATTTATCAGATTATTTAGGTAATCTGTTGTATAGTTATGTCACCAGGTAAGTCCCCTGATGAATACAATATACTCCTATGGACCAAGTTTGAAAATTTAGATTTTTTGTTTATTCTAAGAGGTTGTATACCTTTAATATGATTATTATGTTTAATAAGAGGGAAATTCCCTCGACATTACTTGTGTAATTTAAGCATTTAATATAAAATATTGTAAATTATCATACATCAGTATAATTGTAATATAATAAAAATAAGTTATGCATCATTTAATGGATGTTATGATAATAGATGAATAATGAATTATTGTGAAAGGAATGACAAAAATGTTTTAAATACGTTCATTAGTAAAGGTGAACATAAAAAAATCGGTAATGCATAGTTCACACCAACGGCTGATGCTTTAAAGCGGCACCAGCTTAATAATCGTATCAGAGCGTACAAGGCCTGATCAAATCGGGAAATAATTCGTCCCCATAGCATTACCAATTCGTTTCAGAGCTTATCATAGCGTAGAAGTACTTACTCGTGATATTGGAAAAGTAATGGCGCTTGCTCTCCGATTTGAAGCGCAGCATTCGCCGTTGGTGTGAATTATGCTTAATCATAGAACTTGAGAGAAATTTGATTTTCAAAGACTGCTAGTTGACACAGGGGTAGTACGCGTTTAGGCACATCTTAAATTATGACACACTCTTTTTATATTTTTATTCTTGATAATTATGCAAATTAATATACTTTGTGACGAATATGTCCAATTAGTGTACATAATGCATGTGTGCCTGAACGACCACGTGCCTAAATGACTGCATCCAAAAAACACCCCAGTATAAATTACTTGAAGTGATATTTCCACAATGGTGTGTGGAACTAACATGGTTTAGTGTTAGTGATTGATGTCGGAGAGACGGACGTCTGGACCCTGTTTTACAATGATATTTACGTCTGATTTCGGACGTAAACGTAAATCTACGTTGTTCGTAACTTCTACGTTTAAACGTAGATTTGCGGATCTTTGTAAAACTGGGTCCTGGTCGTTTGAATGGGACATTAAACCGAGAATCCATGTGCTATAGGCTGTGAAAGTTATGATTTTTATGATCTTTGAACATTGAGTAATTAACATTTTCTGGTAGGTTAACCCTTTTATTGTGTTCGGGGAAATCCCCCAAAATCCATTTAAATTCGCTGTATCACATCCCGTTGGTGTAAACCTACACTAGTTCGTCACTCATGACTCGATACGTATAAATAACAAGTTTATTTAGTGGTGGTGAGCTTTGTTATATAACACTCCCGATTCAAACCGGAAGAACATAAAATTATTTAAAGCAAATTTAAACGAATATCGTTTGACCTAGGATAACTTTCTGATTGATTTAAATGCCTTAGATTTGAATTAATTTCAGCCAAATTAACGTTTTTCTACCGCAGCAATTAAATTCCTCAAATTAATCATTGGCATAGTATGTAAACATCCGGCTTCTTATTTTGCAAATGCGATTTAATATCAGGAAAATTCGATTAAGCATCACAAAATCTGGTACGATTTTCGACGTACAAATTCGAATGTACGACATTGGATTGCCTATTTATTATCGCTGTGAAGACAGAACAAGCAATGTTCTTCAACCTATAGTAAATCGACGGTTTATAACTTTTAATTTCTAATAACTGAATTACGATATAAGGTTACTCATAAATCTATTAATTGATCAAAAGATCATTTTAAGGTCTCAATATAGTTGGAAGTTTGCCAACCTCTACTTAGAAATAATCCTCTGCTACAAACGGTATCCGTGAAAGTTACGCTAGCGCTCTGCAACATATCACGGTAATGAACAGCGGCCATTTGACCGGACTACATCAAAGTTGTCACGTAATCTCGTGCTTCTGGTAGTTCAAACATCAGAGGCTGGTCATTCGAGGCTACACGTATTTGTAAACAAAGAACATGAAAACAAACAGATATGTATTCAAACTGATAATTAAATGCGTAATTGGTGAACAGATAGTCACTACGTAGCATTAAATGCACGAGCAAGTGTCAGAATATTTCTCCATAAATTATATTGCTATGAACTATATTTTTGTCGAGACGTTACAAGCAAGAAGTAAAGCGTCAAAGTAAAAAGTCTCGCGCATGAAAACACAACGAAAAACACCATTCATTACCGAGACAGATTATGGTTTACGGAAACTGCCGAGGATTGCCGATTGCCTCTGCTATTCAAATTCCGACGAATACATTGATAAGGTAATAACGTTAAAAAAATATTATATACATCATAATGCAAGGTTCCTACAACCACGATCGAAATCAAGGTCATAATCCTGAACGCTTTTACGATTAAAGGGATTCGAAAGAGGTTTTCTAGCCTTTTTGTGTGTATGACACTTTAAACATCTATTTTGTGCATTCAAAATTCTCATTGGGTGCCCGTGGTTCATGTTATTCCAGAAAGAAAAACGGGAAGTGACGTGTCAAGACATTGACGTCACTTCCCGTTTTTCTTTCTGGAATGACGTCACTTCCCGTTTTTCTTTCTGGAATAACAGGAACCACGGGCACCCAATGAGAATTTTGACTGCACCAAATAGATGTTAGAAGTGTCTTTCATACACACATAAAGGCTAGAAAACTTCTTTCGAATCCCTTTAAGACGACTAGCCTAATTATGGCAGATCTCTACTATCAAGATTCGCATCTCAAGATTCTCGACACGATGGTTATGATCCTATTAGATCTGAGCATATCTTGAGATCAGTCGTGGCCATCGTCCTAATTGTAGAAACCAACAAATTCTATTAATTTTGCTATATTATCATGAAAAAATCAAAATTGGAGCAACATTATGCAATGCCAACCCCTCCACTCTCTCTTCAATAATTTTACTACACCACTTACCAAATATGCCTAGATCGACCAACGATTTGGAGGTCTTGAGTCAGATTTATATTCACCTCTTTTATAACCTGTCATTGAGTTTAAGGTGATCTGACACTTGCGTGGAAAATGTGGGGCAGTCTTCCGAGGGTCGGGTGCTTATATTCCACCAAAATACGCACATCTTTCACTCGAGAGTTGGATCTAGTGGATTGTGTTTATATATCGGGTGGGCCTAAAAAAGTGGCAACACACTTTAATATGATATTATGGAAAATGTATGGGAGCTATAATTTTGATATTACACACCCATCACAATATGGTAATTTGACATCTTTACTAGAAATTTCAGACCAAAAGACCAAATAGTGTTAATTTGCCAGCAATTTTAAAATTAGAGGTCAAAAAGTGCAATATCGAAGAATGTCGTAGACTGTATCCGAACAATGACTATGTGTTTCAGCAGGATGGAGCAACTTCCCATACCAGCAATGCAACACAAAGTTACCTAAATGACGCGACCCCAAAGTTCGTTAAAAAAGATGAGTGGCCCCCGCAGTCCCCTGATTGCAATCCCATGGACTTCACTGTGTGGGACTCTCTCTCAGAAAAAGTCTATGCGGATCGAACAAGGGTGTTCAAGGAAAATGAACTAAAAGATCGAATTCGTGAAAAATGGAACGAAATCCCACAGGCAGAGATCAGAAAGTGTATTTCTTCATGGAAAAAACGATTGAGGGCTGTCTGCAATCAAGACGGTGGACACATTGATCACCTTTTCAAGTGAAACAAAGTTTAGATAACATTTGACATTCTTCGATATTGCATTTTTTGACCTCTAATTTTAAAATTGCTGGCAAATTAACACTATTTGGTCTTTTGGTCTGAAATTTCTAGTAAAGATTTCAAATTACCATATTGTGATGGGTGTGTAATATCAAAATTATAGCTCCCATACATTTTTCATAATATCATATTAATGTGTGTTGCCACTTTTTTAGGCCCACCCGATACATTCTACACCACCATTTACTCTTATTGTCTCAGTTTGAGAATCAAATGTACACTCATTCATGGACAGAGTATTTCTTTGAAAAAATTACAAAAGATTTACTAAAACGAAAAAACTGTCATGAAATTTTCCGCTTTGTACAATTTTAGTTTCAGAACAATGTTGCCAACTCTCCCTCGAAATTTTAGCTTTCAAATCCCCGTGTATCCATAATTATAAGCGTTTGAAAGTCAAAAGTACGACTCGTCGTTTAGTAAGAATATGACTTATACATAAAACACATAAACAGAAAATGAAAGAAAAATCTTAAGGCATGTGTATCATTGAAGAGATTGTGCATTTTTTGTTCAGTTCTAGAAAATCTGAAGGCTTTTTACAATTATTCATCGATTGAATCGACCCTTTAACATTTACTTGTACCATCTAAACCAGTGGTTCCGAACCTGGGGGTTATGCCCCCCTAGGGAGCCATGGGTTGTTTGTTAGGGGGCCATGACGCATGAGGATGTATATCATTTGTTCTCTAGCCAAACTTTTATTAAACCATATTTTGCTGTGTAAGGTCTGTAGTTGCTTGTTGTCAAATGCATTTGACCTCCTGGTGAGGAGGAGGCACCAGACAACTCTTGCGCTATATTCCCTATATTGCCCAAGTTTGGAATAGAACAGGGGGCCATGGCTCAGAGAGCTTCGTGGATTTGGGTCACAGCTTGAAAAAGGTTGGGAACCAATACATGTTGTTAAAAAAAATCGACAGCTAATATTTACACTTTTAACAGTTCTAAAAAACAGCAAGTAATGTGTCTCGAATTAACGAATTTAGGAAGTTTTTCGGAGAATCTAATTTTCAAGCAATTACGTTAACTTTGCATACGTAATCAAAATACACTTAATTCCCATGAGTATGTATCTAATTACAAGGATATAAGCAATAAATGACATACCTTTTTCGTCGAATTTCTTTCAAGTGAAATTTGAAAAACGAATTCAGGTGTTGGTTGAATTGAAACGTTTAGGGGATATAAACGTTTTAAAAATAGATATTGCATCAAAACTCCATTGAAAATGGTGGCTAAAGAAGTTACATACCATGACAAAGTAGACTCGGATATAAGACGTATATTAACACTCTTCAAAATTTACCTTTCTTAACATTTTTCTTCCTAAGTTTTTTTATATTGTTTGGATTAAGAATATCCGGAAATTCTGTTATATTGTGCCCACAGTACGTTTTAGATACACCCAGTGGTTAGGTCATGTAGGTTGTTAACAGATCCGACCAAACATGTCGTGTTGCTAAAGCATATTATTAAACTGTACATAACTGCACGAAATAAAGTCATTTAATATGTTAGTATAAAGTTCAAACCATGGCTGGGCTCTTATTCAATTTCATTTCATCTTATGCAATATACATTTCGAGGGTTAACAAAAACATACATACATAACTAAATTTTTAAGTATTTCGTGGAATAAATGTTAAAAGATTACCTTGTTACTGGATTCCGGATGCTTGACGTGAAAGATTAGCAGAATCAAAAGAAGTGTAAGCAAGTGGAAAGCAACTTTTTTCGTAAAGGGTTCGTGTAACCTAGATGTATTTTTACGGCTGGATAAACCCGGAAGATATACATAACGTATAGAAATTTCTATGTAAACCCCTTATTATTTATATTGAAATTAGCTCACGTTCTATTTTTGTCAACAGGGAATAGGGATTTGGTATTTAGAACACGCGACTACACTGTCCTTCAACATTATATTATGGTGTGGCATGGTGCAAACGTAAACCTTAGAACGCACGGTAAGTTCCCTGAAACTATATTTTGTTTTAATTTGTTGTACTCTTGGGCTACTCTAAGAAGCGCAATATTTAATAATTGTGTCCGTCTGTGTCGACTGCTGGATATTTACTCGCAGACACTAATATTTGAATTTACCTGGTCGATTTCGAGTTCGTTATCCATTGTTGTGGTATACATATGAGGTGATGCAGGTCGTAGGGGCTGGTATATAAAAAAAAGCGTATAGTCGTTCGACAATATACCAAGGTCAAGTGTGCTACATAATCCTCGTCTGTTGATATTTAAAAAAAAGGAACTTCATCGTTGGTCAGAGCATATGCAGAAAAGTTCGTTGATATTCACTTTCCGATTTATAACATCTAACTCTTTCATCTATAAAACATTGCCAAAATTTCATGAAATTTTCTGTACCTCAGAATAAATTGAGACAATGTTAAGAGAAGTGTTTTGAGCATGGTTAGTAATATTGCACTAATCTTGTACTATCAACTCTACAAAAAGACAAACAAATAAATAAATTAAAATAAAACGAGGCTAGGAGGATAAGAATTTTTTCTATTACCCCCCGCCCCGCCCAAAAAAAAACAACAACATAAAACCATAAACAGAACTATATTCATAATCGCCTGTCTGAGATTAGTGTCTGCTTCGTTCAACCAATCATACCTTAGTTTCAGAAACGGGAATAATTTGGCTAAGCTAATCAGTAATATTGTTTACAGGTCTCCTTGAAATTTCTGTGTATAAAAAATTATCATTGATTGAAAGTAAAAATATACGATTCGTATTTTAGTGAAACTATGTTTATAGAAAACACATAATATACAAAACTTGAAAGACAAATGTTTCATTATGCGATTTTTCTAGTATTTGGTAAGGCTATTACATACATACACGTACATTAGAGACCGAAATTGACCATCAAATATACCGAATATTCCCATTTCAATGCACAATCAAGATTGGTAATTCATTTCCAGACATGAAATAGTATTTTGGACTGTTTTTATGACGAACAAATACTGACAATCATCCCTCATTCAACATTTTATTACAAAAATTACAAATTTATCAGAAAGGAAATTTATTGGAAATTTTTAAGATTTAATCAATCTGCAACATACGTAGCCCCTTAAGCGCAATGTTCAACACTTTTTATTATTATTTCGTTATAATGAAATAATATTTCGTTTGTATATTATTTCATAATAAAGAAATAATAATAAAAATGTTGGAAATTGCGCCTAAGGGGATCCGTAGCAACATATCATCTCAATACATTGTTAATTTACAAAATTATGTAGAATGTAGCAAATAATACATGTGCTGAAGCTTGCTCGATTGATAAAGAGAAAAAAGAGATTCTAAAAGGGGAGATGAAATAATAGAAGTGGACATAAGCTTATTTATTTTAAGATTTCAAGCCGTTGAAAGGTCTTTCAGATAGCACACCAGGCTTCACTGTAATGTATCATTCAAACAACTAAAAGCCTTTTCCATGTCAGCCTCTCCGACCTGCATTCTTAAGAGGGAAAAACTTATTTTTATACGCCCACATTAAAATGTGGTCGTTTATTGTCGTCACCCCGGTCGGTCCGTCCGTAATTGGATGAACGGTTTTTTAGTTATCGCCCTTGACTTTTGACAAAACGCGTCAAAATTTACCGAACACGAAAGAGACTACAGTTTTCGTGTGATTTGAACAAAATTTGACGATTTTTTACTGAACGCGAAGAGACTACAGTTTTCATGTGATTTGAACAAAATTTGACTATTTTTTGATGAACGGATTTTGAATTATTGCCCTTGACTTGGTCCGAACACTTCGAAATTGACAGTCAGAATTTTATTTAATTTTGTGATTAAAAGATATCAACAATAGTTTTGACAGGTTAGACTTTTGGTACGATTTGACACAAATTGGCGAGCGCCATTGATATTCTAAAAATTTATCAGGAAAATGGGCATATCTTGCTATAAAATCCAAGTACGAATGATCCTAACGAATTTTAAAATCCATGTAAACATATTGGCAATGCATTGGAAGCAATGATCCGCACCATAATTAATGACCAGAGCTTTGGTGTTTTTGAGTATACATCAAGGGCGTGGATTTGTAAAAAAAAATTGGGGAGAGGGGGACCAACCAGCATGGGTCGTAGAGTCCAAGTTCGTCGCGAAGCGGCACAACCACAAGCCTAAACAAAAGTCCTCGCCGTAGAGAAAAAATGGAAAATGGCGTCAATTTCGTGGAATCTGACAGATATTTCCGGGTTTTGAGTTGATAATAAGGACTTCCTAAAGGGTTTTCATGTGATCGATTTTGATACTTCAAAAAATCTATTTTACTTTTTTTACAAATTATGCGGGGACTATGGGGGGGGGGGGGGGGGGGGGTGGAGGGGACAAGACCCTTTCGCCTCACCCCCTTCTGAGTTCAAGGAAAGGTCCCCCCCCCCTAAATCCACGCCCTTGGTATACATGTACCTGTAAGCCAATAGGTGTGGCTGTGTTGATAAAAAAAAGATATTCTCGAGGTCATCGAAATAACCTAAAAATAGATTTTGGTTAAAAATAGTTTTCAGTGCAATAATTGATGTGGTTGGAGTCTTTAGCGAGGTAGTTCATGCCCATCCGTCTAGAAACTTTCCGTTGTGCAAAAGGGTTTAAAGGGGAATGTTCACAATTTTCGAGGATCGATTTTGGCCTTGAATTTATGTAAATAGCCTTCAGACTGCAACAGTCCCAAAATAATACAATCCCTTCAATTATACCCTTACCTAAACATTTGTCTCATTTTCTGTATAAGTGTTTTCTATATAATACATAGTCCTACTAAACGGCGAGTCGTAATTTTGACTTTCAAACACTCATATTTATGGCTACACAGGATTTGAAAGCTTTTATTTCGAGGGAAAGTTGTGGATAACAATAGGTTAATAATTCCAGGTTCTGAGACTAAAAGGTTATTGGTCGTATAGTTAGTGAACACATCCCTTTAACAGGGAACCTATAGCTCACACCGTCATTGGTGGTTGTTGCATGTTATTCAGTAGGTTAACAATAAAAATCAAGTGTATTATGATACCAAAATTAATAGCTAAAAGACCCAGGGCATACAATGTGGTGTCACGAAGTAATTGGAGACTAGAGTGGTGGGTATGTATTGAGGTGACTTAATGACAATCCTATTCATACGAACTGTGAGTTTCTGTTTTATCGCCTACTGTTTTAGTACGTCCAATCATCAAACATGAAATTTATTATAAAAATTTTCAACAAGGATCTGCATGAAGGTTTTTTAATTATCCCAAAATCATCAAACAATGACTTGATCCATGTCAATATTTCGCAAGCTGACGTTTCCATTTAAAATATTTCGTAATGTGATATTCAAGGATGGTTTCTTTGTAAATCGAGATTGTATCGATAATGGTTCTTGTAATGCTTGACTGTGCATCAATATAATTAAAATTACTTGCAATTTCATAAACTCTCATATATTATCGTTAACAAGCACATGTACATGAATATAGACAATCTCATCAATGTTTAACATCTTGCAATATTTTATTTCGTCCGAATTACACAGACAAAAAAGGTATCTTTCTTTTTTTATTAGACATAGTGAAAATATTGTATTTCTGTTTATTTATGGAAGGATTTTGTTGCTAATAGAAGAGAAACTTGGCAAAAGTAACAACGCGATGGAAATATATTAATTGAAAAAATATGCAGAATATAAAATTGTAAAGCAAAAGATTTGTAAGCTGGGAACACAAAATACATTTTCTTTTTAATTTTTCCGTTCGCTTTATCACTTTTTGTTTTTGCTTTCTCATCGGTCCTCTTTGATTTGAGTCATTTATTTACCAATAATTACCAGCGCATCAAAGTAAAAAATACGACTCGTGGTATAGTGAGACTATGCTAGAATATGTTACAGAAATTGAAAAATAAATGTTTATTTAGGAGTCAATTTGAAGGGATTTTCATATAGTTCTAATAATTTGGATCTAACTTAACGTACATTTTCAGATTAAAAATTGGTTGTCTGATTGTTAAGTGCACACTGTATTAAGACAATGAAAAAACAACCCTCATCATTTTCGTGATTCGTCCGTTCACATTTCTTGCTAAACGATTCCAAAATATACATTTTTAAACATATTTAGATGAAACAAGATATGGGTAAACACAGCCCAAAATAGTTTTGTGATATCGACTTCTGTGATAGGCCTTTGTTTATTCTTCCGACTTCAAGAAATATTAACGGACCTATATTGTTGTTTAGTTTTTATTTGGCACAAGCCCTTATAACTTCAATCTCACAAAGTTTTTTTACTGAGTTGGTCTTGTATCATGGCGATAACGTTTATAAAAATTATCAATTCGAATCTTAACCAGACCATGCTTGATCTTTTCGAAACACCGGATGGTACTTCTCTTTGACGTAATCCTGTACTATACTATACTATTACTCTCGATTTTGCCATTTTTGGGATGCGATTTTGATTTAAAGAATTGTTTTGCTTGTACGGATTTTTATTAATTATGGTTGATCAAACTGAAAAATATGATGCCTCTGAAGCAAAAAGATACCATCTCGTGCCTTCTTTACAGTCTTCAATTCTTGAAGGATTTTTATCTTTTTCGTTTTATTTGTTCATTTTAAAGCAAGGACTATGTTTATGAGTATATTTGTATGAAATTATTTCTGTTCATTTCGGTGATTTTAGTACTGGACACCAAAATTGATGTTGGACAGCCATCTGACACATTCACAAGTGACTATCATCCAAATAAGGTTTACTTTATGATTTTGGATTGAAGCGTATAAGCGTTCAGCATTAAAAAATTAAATTGCATTTGAAAATAAGTGGAATTTTATTCATTTTTTTTATTTCTCGCTAGAAAGTATTTATAGGGTAAGGTAAACAGAAAATTGCCTGCATGACAATGACTTGCGATGTACAGCGAGGGGTATTTGACAATTACCTTGTATTCCCATCTATCGAGCTATCTTTACCCTACACAGCTTCAGTCTATAATATAAAAAAAAATCAAGATTAAGGAATGCTAATTTTAAACATACCATGATATTTGATACAGAGCTTTTCTATATGATAGTGTTTGATAGCGCGTCTTTTCATATATTTTTATATAAATAGTTACATCATATCACGCGTTATATTACTGCATTGATTCGGGAGGGGGGTGGTATTTTGAATGATTATTTAATTATATAGTGAAAACCCTTTTAAAGGATTTGATACGCTTACGTGAACTGTTAGTTATTTAAGGAACTGTAAAGAGGTTTTCTAAATTTTGAATAAGTATCGGGACACTGATAGTTTCAATTTGCACCATTCCAATTTCCAAAAACGTCTGTGGTTCCAGCAATTCGACTCATTTGAAAACCTCTTTGAAATCCCTTTAAGCCAAGATACATAGTAGATGACAAAACTTGTGTAATTGAAAATATTGATGAAATTCATAAACATAATTATATTGGGTAAGATACAGGTTCCTTCGGATCAAGGTCTTCTTCATTTGATTAGTTTATTTATCGCTGTAGTGTACTTGGCTCCACATATACCTGAAAGTTGATGTCAAATTCATTCCTTCAAGGAAGTTTATATAAACCCACACTATTATTATTTTATGTCGTTATGAAAATATATGAACGTAATCTGTGCACGATTTGCAAGGAATATTATTTAATATAAATGAATGCATATTGAAAGAAAACATAGGTGTCAAATTTATTTAAAAGATTATTGCATTCATAAATCATGAAACATCATAATGTAAACATAAGAAAATAATTCTCTATTCAGCTCGCCTATATTTAGTGTTTAATAAGGGGTATATGAGTGGAAAATATAACAAATTTCCATGCAGTTAATTTCAACGTTAAATAAATTCTTCGACCATGAACCTGTTTGCTTAGTATGCATGACTTATATTCAAAAGATAACATTTGAAGGTTTGAAGGTTGTATTTAATATACAATGGCTTAACTCCGAAATAGATTCGTTTATAGTTTTAGGAAGGAAGGAATAAACACTGCCAACTAGTCTGAATTGATTCAAACTTTTGTAAATATTTTTCAATGTTTTAGCTTTTACTTATACATAACAAAACTGAACTACAATTGCGATATTCACTTTTTTCAGATATTTATTAAGTGAATGACGATGGGTGAAATCTCTTTTGACGAATTGGACCTGGTTGATCTGCTGGAACTAGGCGATGAATGGGGTGTAGATTTACAAGGTCTAAAAACTGTTGAATCATGTAAAGAACGTCTGGTACTACATCAACTTAAAAAGGAGAATAGACAGTTTTTCAAATTCGTAAGTTAATACTTTTTTTTTCAATTGGAATTAATTATTTTAAATGCAAGAAACTGCAAATTCTTTATAGGGATTGTAAAAAGGTTTTCTTAATTTTGTATGTGTATCTTGCACACTTATAGCATCAATTTGCATCATTTAAATTTTCAATTATACGTCTGTGGCTCTGATATTTCCACTTAAACCTGCGAAGTGTTTTATGTGTTACAAGAATATTTCGCGCTTGTCATCAAACACGTAGTTTAAAAGTGAAAATACTAGAACCAAAGACGCATTTATGAAAATCGGAATTTGAAAAATAATTGCAAGGATTGTATTTTTTTAAAAACCTCTTTATCATCCATTTAATACCATAAATCAGTAAGATGCGTCCGTATTTCAATATCTGCCATTGTAAAAAAATATTTATGCTGAAATTACTTTTGAAGAAGATCATGAGTTCAGATATGTTTATTATTTGACGATCAGGGTATGCTAACTCTTCTAGACACCTGATACCACTTTTCATTATGAAATATTTACTCATTTATTGATATACTTTCTCAAATGAAAAGTTCATTAGCTGCTACCAATATATTGCCAATGTGTTTACATGGATTTCGAGATTTGTTTTACGGTTGGGATCGTTCGTGCTTGGTTTTATTATTATTATGTCTCTTATAGGACCCGGAAGAATTTAAAAGAATATATCAAGAATACGATGACAAAACTAAGGCCGTTATAGAATTGTTCAAGAAAGTACGACTGAGTCTGGGTTCAAGTTTGAAATCCGTTGCCTCTATACTGAAAGCTGGAAATATTTCAGATGATTTAAGTGAAGATTTTGATCAACATATTACAGATCTTGAAAGTCGAGAATGCTGTTTAGTATTTGCCGGTAAGTGTTTGGTTTGGCTTCTAAGTAAAGTTTTCGCTCAATTTCGATTTATTACCATGATCTTTGAACTACATGCAAAAAAAATGTGTAATTTAAAGGAAAGGTCTGACTTTTTTCATGAACGAAATAGTTAATACGTTAATCATTTCAATGGTTTTGGTTGGCGTTAAAAAATTAACTGGTAAATTAAATTTTTAGATATTCTTATTTAGAGACATATTTCTTCAGATTTTGTATTTAGACTACTTCAATCCGAGCCAAAAATCTTATAGAAGAATGGTCTGCATCCATACTATCCCTATTATCCAAAATATTTTTCTTTGATTTTACTTTATACATCAAATAATCGCACTTAAAAAAGTTTTTATTTATTTACCCTAAGAAGTAGTTCAAAAATATTTTTTTTGAAATTTTTTATCGTTATGTTTTGTTGAGAGAAACACAGATTTTTTTTTAGATTTTTTTTTTGGTATTGAAATTTAAAAGGTCGTGCCACTAGTGCGTGTCTGGAATTATCTTTAGATATAATAGTCTTTGTATACAGTATTACATATAGTTCACCTGATGAACTTCCTTCTCTTTTGTGTGGAAAACACGAACATGATTACTGCTTTCAACATTCGGTAGTTTATAATACATGAAGCGTTCAATTAAGTATACTTTTGAAGCCATTTATCTGTAGATAAAATCAACATTATAATATCCAACAAATGAATTAAAGGGGAATGTTCACCATTTTCGAGGATCGATTTGGGCCTTGAATTTATGTAAATAACCTTCAGATTTACTGCAACAGACCCAAAATCATACAATCCCTTCAATTATACCCATACCTCAACATTTATCTTTCATTTTCTGTATAAGGCTATATTTATGGCTACACAGGGATTTAAAGGCTTATATTTCGAGGGAAAGTTGTGAACAATATTATGGATTAGAATAGCTAAATAATTCCAGGTTCTGAGACTCAAATTTTATTGGTCGTATAGTTAGTGAGCATATCCCTTTAATGTACTTTTTGATTGATTAATAGGTGTTCCTAATGAATTATGCATGTATTACATGTCTGATTAAAAAACTCTTGTCATTTTTTTGAACGGACACTGGTTAGAATTTTGCTGGTAATTCTCTTTTAAATTAACTAATTATGAATGAATTATGGAATTGTGAGAATACAGAGTTCTTTTCATCTTTCCCTCACGGTACTTGTTCGCTGAGATACTTCCCATCAAACTTGGGACACCCAATATATTACAGTATATCGGAATAAATATTTCACAATGATTTTTATTCTGCCATTTGTACCTTAATATATTTGTTTTCATGTCCATTTTAGGAGAGACCAGTTCCGGTAAAAGTAGTTTATTGAATATTGTATTAGGCGTAGACGTATTACCGACACATGCCCTTAGCTGCACGTTTGTAATTTGCAAACTGAAGTATGCCGAGTCATATGGATCCAAAATTATCTACAGTGACGGCACCACAGAAGAATTTCAATATGATACATCTGAACAAGCTAAAGAATCATTAAACGAAGCCATATTTGAGAGAAATCTAGAAAATCGAGAGAAAGAATCGAGAATAAAAGGAATAGAAATATATCTCCCAGCAGCTATATTACAGGTTCGTTTGAAATTTACTAAACATTTCAGGTAAAAAAATATACAATAAAGAGATAAAATCGATTATCCATTTACAGCTTGGTCGACTGGAATTATGAATATCAAACTAAAACAAAAACAGTCTATTTAGTATTCATTTTATCTTGTTCTGTGCAAGTTAAAGAAGTTTTTTCATGAGAATTTGAATATTAGCCTGGCAATTGTACTTTGCTTTGATAAAAACTACAATTTGTGTTAGTGCTCATTAAATATAATTTAAACACATTGTCCTCTTATCTGTTAAAAGGCATTTTGATGATATAAAGTGTGTTCAAATTTATATTTCTATCAAAGCAAAGACATTCCAAACTAACAATACTATTTTTAAGTTTATATTCCAATTCTAAAAAATTAAAAAACAAATTATAACACCTTTTTACTTCTTACAGACAATATTTCGACTTTTCCTGTAGTATATTCATCAAAGGATAGTTGTTAAGGTGATATGAGAATAAAATTCCCATAAAACAGCACTGGCCTAGGTCATGAATCTAGAACTATAGTTATATATATATATTTTAAAGTGCAGTTAATTTATAAGTATATTAAGATAAATAAATAAATAAAAAGTTGCATAAAAAGCTGGTGGTACCGACTGGTAATATTATCCGGAAGGAATATAGTTGTATAATTTTTATGTATATTTCAGAGTGGTATCACTATAGTTGACACTCCAGGGTTTGGTGAAAATACTGAGTTGAATGCCAAAGTGGCTCGATTTATAGCCTCGTCTTCTATAACTGGGTTTATATATCTCATCAGAACAGATACAGCTGGTGGTGTAGAGGAAGACAGGGTATGTGTCTTTCAACATCTTTGTGTCAGTGTTCGGGTCTAACACGCCTAAACCCAGAGCTGTCGAGGAAGGTTAACAGAATGGAACGTCAAGATGCTGCGAAAGAAAAATTTCGTGCATTGACAACTATCATTACTGTTGATTCCATGACTCCTCCGTCATTAAGTTGACATTGATGTCATTGGACATTTTTGAGTCGATAACTAAATCATCCGTGAAAGTACACAGTTCCAACCATTCCCCTGAATTCATTTTGTACTTGCTAATCAAAACAGACCCATCCCTTGTCAAATTAATTTAACGTTTGATATTTACTTTCAGCTTCTCGATTTTCTTAGAGATATAAAGAAACTACGAACTAGAAATTCTATCACAAAGCATGGCGATGCAATGAATCGAATCGGATCTATGTTTATCTGTAACCGTTGGGATATAGTGAGAGATGACCAGAAAGGGGCAGTCAAAGCCAATGCTATATCAAAGCTCACTGACGCCTGGCCGGGTCTCCAACAATCTCAGATTGTGTTCTTTTCGACCGAAGATGCTGGTAAACACGCAAACATTGATAGAGACTACATAACACAAGATTTTGCTAATCTTTTGAAGAAGATAATGAAAATTATTCAGACGGCTTTAGATATGAAAGTCAAGCAGCATTACCGGTAAGAATAACATTCGTAACATATAGTCTAAAGGTATATTTACGCTCAAGGATTGTTCAGTCAAAAATATAAACGACGAGATTTACAAAACTTGTACCGATAATTATGAATTTAACTGGATACAAATTGTATATTTTAAATAATATTTAACTCGTATTCAAACCTTCTGGTCATATTATTTTACATATATCTATGTTTGTATCCATTAGCTGAATCTGTATTTTCATTCTCAAGACTTGAGAATTTTCAAGACCAGTCCCCATTCCCCTCACAAAGTTTTCGCTAGGACATTGAATTTGGTGCTGGGCAATGCTACTGTGATGTATTGTGCCTTGTGCTGACCAATGTAATCTTATGAGTGTTATTATTATGTCATAATTGATGATTGTATTGTTCCAAGATTATAATATACTATATACCAATTTCTTTCAGGTGGCTTAAAATAATTCTTCATCAGGCATCGAGTCATGTGATCAGTATGGTTAGTCAAATAAATAAATCAAACGAAGAACTTGATCAAAAGTTTAACGACGCTAAACGCAGAATTCAACATTTAAATGACAATACGACTGAAACTGTCAGAAGTCTACACCAAAGCATTGAAACTGAGAGTCATAAATTGATCAGAAATATAAAAACATATTTGACCACAACAGAAATTAGGACTGCTATTCGAAATTGGACCATTACCACGGAATTATCTCAAAATAAACCATCTACGGTTACATCAGGTGCAAATATCTACGAAACCACAGCACTTCGAAAATTAGTGGATGAGATTGATAACTGGGTTAAACGCCAGAAATACGATGAAAGAATGATATCAGCATTGGAAAGCCAAATTACTTCCAAATTTGATGTTTTAAAAGGCGAAATGGCTGATATTAATGATGAAATGACTGATGGAAATTCATTATCTTCCCATTCATCTTGCTCGTCGATTCATGAAGATGAACTTGTCGAAGTGTTAAGATCTGTAAAGAAAAAGCGTCAAAAGAAGCTAAAGAATAAAATCGAAGATATTGCACAGGGTACTCCCGACTCTCGTGCAAACTTAATGCCCAAAGTGCTGATTGCTAAGGCCATTTTATCAACTATGAACTTTGTTCGTGGCGGTCGCAGAACAACAGTTAACACCAATGACCCCCAAGAGTACGTCAAGGATAGAGCTCTAATGATCTTAAAATTTCTTTTAAAAGATGAAAAACATCTTCAAAAATTATGTGCTCGATATACAGAAACTCTTCATGACTATGTTGAAAATATTAACAACTGCATACCGAAGTTTGTTGATGCTAACCACAAACTTATGGAGGAAATTTCTTCAAGTCGACAAATGACAGATGAAAACAAAGACGCTTTAACGGAATCAATCAAAAAGTTAGACAGTGTTCGGGAACTCATGAGAGGATACGAGTGTCTCTATGTTCGCGATTTGAGAACTGAATCCCTAAAATTACCTGAAACAGATACTTTAGATAGATTATCGAGTTCATCAAGACAGTCCTTAGCAACCTCTTTAAGTAATTCAAGTAATTCACATTTCGTTAATTGTGTTAGTTTCTTTGGTCAATTGGGAACCGTTACACTTCCTGATAAAGACGAACCTATTTGTATTATGAGCCGAACATCATATTTCAATCTCGATGAAGAAACAGTTTTCAAAGAAACCTCAAGATTAAGGTAGGTTTAAAAAATTATTACTTAGATTACTTTTTTTTGTTTTTTATTGTTTTTCGTCTCATTGTAATATAAGAAGATTTAGAAAGCGAACATGTTCTGTTAATGTAATTAAATGCAACTAATGAAAAAAAGGCAACTAAAATTGGATAACGCTCATGTGATTGATTTGTTATACTCTTTTTGTTGCATAATTCACTCTTAAAAGACATTTGTGGGTACATAATATGATGTATATACTGCTGAATACATACATTGTTACTCAGTCGTATTTTCTGCTTATGTTTTCCAGAAAACTTTCAGACACTAATATTGCGCAATTCCTGGGTACAGTCAGACGTGACAGAAAGGCGGTGTATATATTTGCTGGTAATTTGCGACCTGTTCATCGATATCTGTCTCTACCACATATACCAGATATTAAAAGTCTCACTATCAAAATTATACATGGGCTAATTAGCGGTTTAGCTGTTCTACATAAAATAGATTTGGTTCATATGGAGCTTACACCTCAAACTATAATGGTAAGAACACTATTCCCATTAATAAAAATCCGTACAAGCAAAGCAATTCCGTTACTCGAAAATATCGTTCAGAGCATGAAAAAATCAGGTGCATTAATTATTTAGTAGGGGACTTCCTATACGAGAATACGGTTCCAGCAATTATGCTTAAACTAGGTTTTTGGCGACATCAATAATGTTGATGCTCTTATGCGTTACAAGAATATTTTGTGACATCATCAAACACTTTGTTTTAGAGGACTTGCTGCAACCACAGACTTTAAAACCTTTACCAAATATGTTCCGGAAGAATGAACAGTCTGTGTCGCGGTATTAACACATGGTGTCAAAAGTGTGTGATCTTGGACATAAAGTTTACTTGAAAGAACCTGAATTTGATGTGCTTCGAATAATTCTATGATTTCTTATGTATTTTAAGATCGATTCAGATGATGAGGAGGTGAAACTATTTGGAGGATGTTTACCACAAAAAATATCGTCCCTACAACAGAACGACTCCGAGAAAATAGGTTTTCTTCAATACGTTAGTCCCGACGTGTTAAGAGGAAATCCATACTCAAAAGCTGATGATATCTACAGTCTTGCTTTAGTCATCTGGAAATTTATTACCACTAAAAATCCATTTCATGATCACGAAGATTTAGATCGAGCTGCGTTTATAAAACAGCTCAATCCTGAAGAGATGTTGAAGATTCGGGACAACTGGCCAACTCCACTACAGAAGATGTTTAGGAGAACTCTGTTCACCAATGATTCAGATAGAATCACTATCGACAAAGTCAAGGAACTCCTAAGTCAAGTAGAACTGGAAGATGTAATATGTGAAGTGACTCAAGATCGACGAAGAAAAGTATATAGTCGTTTATCAAGATCTAAACGTAGTCACAATTCTAGCTTCGAAGACGACAAATCGTAGAACACTATGAAAATGACAATAACTATATTTTATACGATTTTTTGTATTTTTGTTGTGATATTCCATGGTTATCACAAGGACACAACTGATTTTAGTTTTCAGTTCGTTTTGTCTTCTGTTAAACTGAATAAGTTGTTCCTATTTCTCTCTATTATACACTTAAATTTTGCAGTTATTATTATCTTAGTGGAATAGTGAATTTTGCTGAGTGAACTGTTGTCATTTTGCTATTTGGTCTTGTTTGTCTGACCCATTTATAAATAAGAGATTTTTTCACTATTATTATAAGGTTCAAAAAATAATCGAATCCGTCGCTGTTAACATAACCTAAACGCTCTTATAAGAACTTTATCATCTTTTTACGTGAAAGTAATACCAGATCAATAGATTACAGCATGTATTAATATGTATTACCTATTATGTATATATATATATAAAATAAAAAACAAACTGCTATCTCATAGTAAATCTCATTTTACTCCATTAAGTACTTTCTCGCCTTCGGCGTTTTATATATAAGTATGTGTTACCTGTTGTGTATATATGTATAAATTAGAAGAATGTATAAATATATATAACCTGTTTATGTATATATATGTATAAATATGTATCCTGTTGTTAAATATATGTATTTTGTTCTTGTGTTAAGTTAAATGATCTTACATTATCTCCGTTATTATATTAGCGTGAACGTTTTTTTGAACGATACGTTCAAGTGATACATTGGATTTGGGTGATTATTGATTTGAATAAGTTAACAGATCTCCTGGATCAATGAGTTAATGACAATGATCAATACACTTTAGCCCTGATTCTCGAACATCTGAGACTAATATATTTTGTGAAATAGTTGTGTAATAGGCCTACCCCAGGGGCGGATCCGGGATTTAGATAAAGGGGGCTCTGATATATAACATGCTTCAAATTCAACGGCGCCGAAGTCGCGGGCGGTAAATTTTTAGAGGGTTCTGAAATCAGTCGGCAAAAAATAGGGGGGAGGGCTTGAGTCGGGGGAGCTCCAACAAACACCCCCGCCCCCCTTGGATCCGCCCCTGTACCCAATGAATATTGTGGACGCTCGATATCCCCAAGACCAATGATCCAATCCTAGCATATGTTTATGTAATACATGTACTTTCGAAATTTGTTAACCCGTCTTCCCTTTGTCAGTGATGAAGGTTGGAGGAAATTTAAGTCTATTCGTTCGGGTGGGACAATAAACAGAGGCCCAATGTACAACATGCTTTCTACGTTAAAAATCCTTTGGTTGGAAATCCAAGAGTAGGCAAAGACCGTTGGCAACTTTTCCTCCCTTGCACACTGCATGACATTTCGCATCAATAGACCAAAAATGAAGGACGTAAATCCAATTCATTTCATTTTTAAGCTTCACAGTAAAAGGGACACAACCACAAATAAATTCAGTCTGTGATGATTTAAAGGACCACAATTGAATTGTTATGACACTTATGGATTTTGTTTAATCCAGTTACGTGCAAGAAAAACAATACTGTTATTTATTCTGTATCTACTATCATCAAAATGATACACAGTGAATCGAATGGGATGAGGGAGGCATCATGAATAAGGCGTCCGGTCAAAATATGAAACATACAGTTTTGAACTGGCATTTTAGTTGGTGAACGACGTCCGTACACGTGCATGTCTTCATTCAGTTATACATTCATTCAATTGATTCTTAAATATGAAGCAAACAGATTTCGCAACCCTGAACAAGTTGAAACCTGACCAGATTGCCCCAATACTAATCTGTGTAAATTGATTGGTCGGCATAGTAAATAGTTGAGACACGTCACGAATATTCGGTCACCAAGTCTTTATTATATGTTTACTACAATCATAGAGCCTGGACAATCGAGGTTTTATAATACACGCTAGTTGCTATTTATACATACAAGAAATATACTAAAACCACCGATCGTCTCGTTCAGTCCATTATTCGTTGTATTTCTGGATTTAGGTTTGTATTTCATTTCTTTACTTATGGGGTATGCGTTGAATTTGATGGTATAGGGGTTGTCAGTGTCGGGAAAATCTCAACGTTGCAGTGAGTGTTGCAAAAGCACTTGATTTGAATGGGCGTGGTCATACCGGTATGTAAATATTTACTATGAGTTGACCTACATTGAAAGATAGGGACTATTTGATCTGAAGCTAATAAGCAGTATTGATAAAGATATATACATTGGTATATACATGGGCCTTTGAAAGATGTCATATCGACAGTAATTTATTATAGTAGTATTATTAGGTCAATTTACTAATTTGATCCATTGTATACCGGTATGTAAATACTTACTATGAGTTGACCTACGTACATTGTAAGATAATATGAACTACTTTGATATAAGGCTAGTAAGCAGTTTTGATAAAGGTATACATTGGCTTTGGAAAGATGTGTAGTAAACATAATAGCCTAAACTTGTCATATCGACAGTAATGTATTACAGTAGTTTTATAATACAGTCATTTTACGATTAATCTCTCCGAAGCACAAACCACCAATTTGATTCATTGTACCTTATGTACAAACGACTTGTATCAGTTTGCTATTGACAATCTGGGCATACAAATCTAATGAAGTTTTTTGTTATATTTTTCTGCACCTAATTAGTCTGACGAGGCAAACGTCATACAGTATGAAATGAGAGTACAGTAGCATAAGCCTACTTGTTTCGATTTTGAAGTATGGGTGATCTTAAACGTGTGCATCCTGTAGCAGCTGGGTTTTCAACTTGGGGGACATGTCCCAGACTGGGGACATTTGAACATTTTCCCGGGGACACATACTGAGCTATAGATATAAAAACATGGTAATATAGTGTATTATCTGACTGTACATGCATGCACTCCCAGCAACGTATAAAAAAATAAAATTTACTGTGACTTTATCGGGCTTTCAATTCGCATGTTTTCGAAGACTTCCGTTGACAGTTCAGGGGACATGGTTATTTTCTCGTGCCCAATTGTGGACACTTGAGAAAACAAGTTGAAAACCCTGGCTGTAGAACAAGGGTCCCGAACGACTAGACGCCTCTTCAGCCCATCCGACTTGCATCATTGGCATCAATCTAATAAAAATTAGATTACACTTCGTTTCGGTTATTTTTTGATTGTCGACTCCATGTAATCTAACCACTTTTATAAGGCGAGCATCTTATGGTGACGAATAAGCTATTTATAGCACGTGCCACCCCTCCGCCAATCAGAGCAACGTTTATATTGATATACTAGTAGTTTGTATTACATCATAATTTGCATTGCTGTGTTGATTTACTTTCTGTTTCGTCTTCCTACAATGCATAGACCCGCGATTTTGAAGGTAGTTTTTGATTGGCTGAAATTTTATATAAGTGGTTAGATTACATGCATACGGCTCACCGTGAGCGTATTGTAGTGTTTTTAGATCACGGCCTTGAATGGGAGCTTGCCGTCTGGATAATCGAAGCTAATTCTCTGGACTACTTTTACTACGTCATATTTCACGTGATATATTGCTCACGTGATAGTACAAAATGGCGGTAACACCGAAAAAACAGGCTTTCGCTTTAGCGAAGAAACCGCAAATAAATGTATTTTCTGCAGCACAGAGATACAGTCCCGCCCAGAATATAAATTTTCCAACATTTCCAGCTGTTTTTCTTTTAATTCAAAGCTGACACCAAGCATTTTCTTCACATTTTCTAACTTGGTGGAAAAAATATCAACTTTGTCTGCCATCTTTGATAGTCTCGATTGTCCAAAAGCGTTTCATAAGAAGTAATATTAGACAAATGAGTTATCTTCCCCTTTTTCTTCAGACCAAACGGACTCTTTAGCGCGAACGGATAATAGACAGTAATAAGTTATTCAACCAATCAGCAAACTTTGGAACAAATCCCTACGTCTATTCAATCCTGAGGCTAAATTGGAGTACGGAAATTTTTACGGAAATAGCCGAACGGTTACAGAATGGATTACATGGAGTCGACACTCAAAAAATAACCGAAACGAAATTTTAATTAGATTGCATTGACATGGGGAACGGGGTGGAGAACGTAATTGTAAAGCTCCCAAGATTATATATTTGTATTTAAGTGTAGCGAATTTTCAATTATATTCAGTTTTAAACAAGATGCCACCAAAAAGAAAGGCAGCTGCTAAGAAAGGCACCGGAGGCAAGAAAGCCAAAGTCGTCGTTAAAGAAGAGGAAGAGGAAGAAGCCTCTGGATCAACTGTGAAAGACGCCATTAATAAACTGAAAACCGCTGATAAAGGGAAGAAGAAAACTCATGCTATTGACAAAATCTGCACTTTAGCTCATTACTCAGATGTAAGATTTGTTTATTGCTTTCATTTTAGTAGATAAGCCTTAAAGAGATTGTAAGGAGGTTTTCTAAAAAAGAAATGTGTATCAAAATTAATAGCATTACAACATTCCAATAATACTTCTGTGGTTCCAACTAAAAGTCTTTGAAGACCTTCGCGATTTGAGAGTTACTTGAACCACAGGCCTCTGCTTGAAAAATGGAATGGTGCAAATTGATGCTATCATGTCCCCGTTACACATAACAAAATCTTTACAATCTCTTTGATTGCTACGACATGGTAATAGTAATATGCCCAAGCATGAACGATCCTAACCGTGAAATAAATCTCGAAATACGTGCTAACATATGGCAATACATTCTTAGAAGCTCATAAACTTTTGTTATGAAGAAGTGTATCAATAAATGAGTAATTATTTCAAAATAAACGTGGTATCAGGTGTCTAGAACAGTGAGCATACTCTTACGCCTCGCCTGCCAATTTAGATAGGATTCTCATAAACTGCTCCGTCACTGATAAATAACATTATTTTTGTTTTGTTTGTTATTTCAGGCTTATATAGTAGACGATTATGACTGTATGCTGAATCAAACCAATATTGGTCACAACAATAACAAGTTTTATATCATACAAGTTATTGAACACAATGGTAAATATTGTGCCTGGAATAGATGGGGTCGGGTTGTAAGTACAACATTTTACATAATAAAACCAAAGCATTTTATGTACGATTGTAATTGATATTCATTGAAGAAGAATTTCATTCCAAATAAGATAAATCAGCTTTGTCTATATTCCTTCCAAACAAGATAAATACGCTTTGTCCATGTTCCTACCAAACATGATAAATGAGCTTTGTTTATATTTCTACCAAACATGATAAATGAGCTTTGTCTATATTCCTACCAAACATGATAAATGAGCTTTGTCTATGTTCCTACCAAACATGATAAATGAGCTTTGTTTATATTCCTACCAAACATGATAAATGAGCTTTGTCTATATTCCCACCAAACATGATAAATGAGCTTTGTTTATATTCCTACCAAACATGATAAATGAGCTTTGTTTATATTTCTACCAAACATGATAAATGAGCTTTGTTTATATTCCTACCAAACATGATAAATGAGCTTTGTTTATATTCCTACCAGACATGATAAATGAGCTTTGTCTATATTCCTACCAAACATGATAAATGAGCTTTGTTTATATTCCTACCAGACATGATAAATGAGCTTTGTTTATATTCCTACCAAACATGATAAATGAGCTTTGTTTATATTCCTACCAAACATGATAAATGAGCTTTGTTTATATTTCTACCAAACCTGATAAATGAGCTTTGTTTATATTCCTACCAAACATGATAAATGAGCTTTGTTTATATTCCTACCAAACATGATAAATGAGCTTTGTTTATATTTCTACCAAACCTGATAAATGAGCTTTGTTTATATTCCTACCAAACATGATAAATGAGCTTTGTTTATATTTCTACCAAACATGATAAATGAGCTTTGTTTATATTCCTACCAAACATGATAAATGAGCTTTGTTTATATTTCTACCAAACCTGATAAATGAGCTTTGTCTATATTCCTACCAAACATGATAAATGAGCTTTGTTTATATTCCTACCAAACATGATAAATGAGCTTTGTTTATATTCCTACCAAACCTGATAAATGAGCTTTGTTTATATTCCTACCAAACCTGATAAATGAGCTTTGTTTATATTTCTACCAAACCTGATAAATGAGCTTTGTTTATATTCCTACCAAACATGATAAATACGCTTTGCCTATATTCTTCTGAACAAGGTAATTGAACTTATTGTATATTCCTTTCAAACATGATAAATCAGCTTGGACTATATTTTATGTTTAGGGTGAAACGGGCGATAACAAAGCTACATGGTGTTCCACTAAAGCAGAAGCTGTTAAGCTGTTTGAAAAGAAATTTCAAGATAAAACCAAGAATAAATGGGCTGATCGAGAAAATTTTACACCAAAAGCTGGTAAATATACCATGATCGACATGGCTGGTGATGACGAAGAAGACGAAGACGTTGTTGATGTAGGTTAAGTTAATGTTTCTTGATTCAATATAAATTTCTGACTAAAGGCACTTAGATCACCCTTAGACCAATATTCCAAAAGCGTTTTCGACCTGTTAAAGCGATACAACCTCTTAGAATGAACAAACAAATTAAATTCTCAAACTTGGTCAATAAGGCTATATATTCTTTTTTTTTGTAAACAATATTTTATATATTGCTATATATTCATCAACGATGTCCAAAGTATACAAACAGAATGCAAAAAAAAAAAAAAACCATGAAACTATGTCAATTTCCATATAATAACAGGTTATAATTGATAAACGCCTTAAATTTGATTAAGGGTTTTTCAATTATTGTATATAACATTGTTTTCTGGATTTATTAGATTATTTAGGTAATCTGTTGTATATTTATGCCACCACGTAAGTCCCCTGATGAATATAAACTCCTATTGACCAAATTTGAAAATCCAGATTTTTTGTTCAATCTAAGAGGTAGTATTCCTTTAAAGAGAAGGTTAGATTTTTTTCGAGTGAGCATCAGACAAATATGAAAAGGCAAACAGATAAAGTGTGGATATAGACCACTAAACTTTTTCAGTCGTTTTTTTTTTCAGTTGTTATAGTTATTCTTGCTTCTCCAACAGTATAGCTGTTCACTTTCCCAATGAACTTTGATGCGCCTGTATCACTCGGAGTAACATGTATGTCCCATCAAAACGAAAGGTGTTTATTAATTGGTATGCCTCTTTACCTTCCACAACTAGATTGTAAATCATGCCATTTCTCGAAGTAATTGGGTTTTTGTCTATTGAAGGCTCCTAAGGTTGATATCACTGGTAAAAAAATTGCTGAATCAAAACTGGATAAAATTACTCAGAAATTCGTGAATTTGATATTTGATTTAGACATGTTTAAAGATTCCATGAAGAAGTTTGATATAGGTAAGAATGACCAGTTAAAGTTTCGCTTTGTTTTCTGTATAAAATAAGATATTGGATTGGGTCAAAAAGCGCCCTATTTTGGTGGTGCGAAGTGTTTGATGAAAACAGAAACTTTCACTGAGTGTCACTAAAATTAAAGAACAAAAAAAAAAACTTAGGCATTTTTAATAATCTAAAAATGCTTTAATAAAAAATGTGAAGTTTTGTAACATTAACAAAATTATCTCTAAGAAATTGTCCGAAATCGAATATGAACATAACAAATCTTTTTTTTTTCCAGATGTTAAGAAAATGCCTTTAGGAAAATTAAGCAAATCACAAATAGCCAAAGGCTTCGAAATTCTGGATGAAATCGAAGACGTTTTGAATAAAAAGAAAAAGGGTAATTTGGTAGATCTCTCGTCCAAATTTTATACAGCTATACCCCATGATTTCGGAAGAAAAATACCACCAAAAATTGACAATGCAGAGGCAGTCAGACAAAAAATGGACATGCTCATGGTAGGTGCTCTTTCTTTATTCTTATTACCCGAAGGTGACGTGAAGACAGTGGTTCCCAACCTGGGGACCATGTTCGTCAGGGGGCCATGAAGCATGAGGATGAACATCCTAGCCCATATTTTATTCAACTATATGTTACTGTGTAAGGTCTGTAGATGCTTGTGGTCAAATGAATCTTACCTCATGATGATGAGGAGACAACAACCCTTGCTCTATATTCCCTAGTTTGAAAATGAACAGGGGGCCATGGCTCTGGGAGCTTCGTGAATTTGGGCCACGGCTTGAAAAAGGTTGGAAACTACTGTGTAAAGAGAATTACTAATCTATTATGTTAAGTACAACTTCGCACTACCCAAATAACTTAAGTCCTAACACTTTGAACGTGAAAGAAAGACATATTTTCCCTAGTTTCTTCATTAAAGTTGATTCTGTTTACCTCTTGGAAATCTCATTCTTGATTACCGTATATATAGAGAAAAAACATTAATAAAATCAAGATTGCTGGCTGACGCTGTTCAATTTGTTCAATTTGTTTAAAATAATTACTAGTATTATTTTTTTAATTTAGGTTTTGGCCGATATTCAACTGGCACAAGAGATGACGAAAGAAAAGAATAAGAAAATGGTCGAGGTAAATAAATTTCTAATTTTGTTTTTTTTACATAAGCAACCATTTCAAAACAGCGTATTTCCTTCGAAGAATTTTCCGAAAGTCCAGAAAGTTACAATTTCCGACATTTTATGTGATGCCATAATTTGCTATAATGGGTGTAGCTATTGAATTTGTCAACCCAACTTACCCTTTTGAACATAGCTAAAATAATAATAAACTGTTTATTTTACATGGGTCAGAATTAAGCCCAATTCCACATATGATATGATACGGTCCTGTCTCACATTCAGCCCATGGGGACAAACATATATACAATGAACAATATATAGAAGAAAAAGTACATGACCACAAGATGTACAGTCTACATATCGCTTAAAAGTTATACAATATTTAGGATATACAATATAGTAATATACATATGTACACGTGTAAGTAATGGATAGATTATGTTAAAGCTTGGAATAATTAACTGACAAATTATTCCAAGGTTAAAGTGATCAAGTACATGACAACAAATTGAGCAGATACGATGAAACAGTTAAAAAAGAGAATTTTGTAGATTTATTGTATGTGATATGATGTGAACAAATAAGTTAATAAAAAGAAAGATTTTCAGTGAATGATTCGGTTACGTTTCAGGTAAAGGGTGAAGTACCCAACCCAATAGATGTTAACTATGGAATGTTGAAGTGTAACCTTGAGTTGCTGAGTCCAAAATCAGAAGATTATAAGGTATTTAAAGTTAAAATATTCGAAATCTCACTTAGTTTTTCAAATTAAGACATGAAATCTAATTAGGTTCAAGCCAAACCACTTGGGGGGGGGGGGGGGGGGGGGGATTGAAGAGGATCATGAACTCATCAAGACAAAAAGTATGTGGCAGTAGTGCTATATTTTGGCTAGTAAATCTTAAAATTTCAGTATATTCATGCCATGAACCTCTCCCCCTTACAAAATTTTCGTTGCGCCACTGTGTGGCCCCTGTTCGACCCCTCCATAAACAATCACATAAACACCATAAATGTTTAGAAATAAAGTAATTCCCAATAAAATGTACTAAAATACAAATTTGACCAGTACCGTCGTTGACAGTAATATCATTATGTATTTACAGCTGATTGAAACGTACACAAATGAAACTCAGGGATATCGTTCTGTAAAATTACAACATGTCTGGAAATGTGATCGGGAAGGAGACGTAAGTTCTATTTTGGTACTTTTTTTTTTTATCTTTTTATACTATCGCTTCCCGGATATAAAAAAAAATTTTACATTTTCAAACCGACTCACACATTCACAAAATATAAAATTATCATCTGAACTTAAACGTCACAACGTCATATATACCAAGATGTGAGGGTATTCGAACATGCGTTGCTTTATATCTTCAGGATGAACGATTCAACGCACACGATGGATTAGGGAATAGAAAACTATTGTGGCATGGAACAAATGTTGCTGTTGTTGCAGCAATTTTGAAAAGTGGACTTCGTATTATGCCTCACAGTGGTGGCCGAGTTGGCAAAGGAATATATTTTGCTTCAGAGAATGGCAAATCTGCTGGATATGGTAAGCATTTTAAAATCTACGTAAAAACGTCACTGCCACGAAGCATTTTTTGTGGGTTTGACGTCATCAAATACTCAGTTCTAGCGGAATTGCTGGAACCTCATACGTCTGAAATTTGGAATGGTGCACTTAAAAGATAAATGTCTTCGGTACTAGAATTGGTTTTTTTGAACGCGAGATAAGAAGGATCGTAGTTTTATTACTTTTATGTGCACATGTATCATTTTGTCTCGACCTCATAAGAGAAGTACGTAGTTATATTTTTTGACAATACACCATCAATGGGTAATACAGAGCTTCTGTAACTCAAAGGAACAAAAATAGCGCACTTTCCGATATTCAATACGACTCAATTTAGTAAGTTCAGATGAAAACACCTTTCCAGAAACATTAAAGTATAATATTTATATCAAGAGGTGTTTACAGGTCAGGCCAGAATCAGGTCAAGATTCAGGGATTGCAGACATCAAACCAGGTCCTTAATGGGGAGGGTTGCAGTTCACAATGTTTAATAGGGTATGCTTACTCTTCTGGACATCTGATACCACTTTTCATTATGATATACTTACTCATGTATGATTGATATAATTCCTCATGTGAAAAGTTCATAAGCTGTTATCTGTGTTTCGTCAAAATCTTTTTGGATTTTGAGTTTCGTTTTGCGGTTCGGATCGTTAGTACTTGGTTTCTTTATGGTTCAAAGAAAACATGAGAACACGTTGAACTGGTTCTAAATTAAGAAGTTTTGATTTTTTCATGTTTCAGTGTCGTGTAATAATAAGACTGGTATTATGTTTCTGAGTGAGGTAGCTCTTGGGAAGCAAAACATCATCTACCATGATAACTCTTCTTTAAAATCAGCACCAAAAGGATTTGATTCTGTTTTAGCGAAAGGGGATACTGAACCAGGTAAGATTTTTTTCAAATACTGTATATAGGGCAACGGCTTGTTACCATTCCTTGCTGGTTGCTCAGTGGCGTTTCTAGGAATCTTAACATTATACGAAATTTCAAAGTGGGGGGGGGGGGGGGTGGGGTGGGGAGGGGGGGTGGGGTGGGGAGGCCAAGACCGGGCCAGCCAAAATTCCGTGGAAACGCCACTGTGGTTGCAATCTAATTAAAATTATATTACATTTCGTTTCGGTTATTTTTTGATTGTCGACTCCATGTAATCTAAAGACTTGTATAAGGAGGTCATCTTCAAGTGACGAAAATTTCAGCCAATCAAAAACTACCTTCAAGATCGCGGGTCTATGCATTGATATGCATTGTGGGAAAATTATGACGCAATACAAAATATTCAAATATAAACGGCGTTCTGATTGGCAGAGGGGTGGCACGTGCTATAAATAGCTTATTCGTAACCAGAAGATGACCTTCTTATACAAGTCTTTAGATTACATGGAGTTGACAATCAAAAAATAACCGAAACGAAATGTAATCTAATTTTAATTAGATTGCTGTGGTTGCTGCCATTGTTGTATTCCTCAAAAATCACGTGATCATGTGATTCATATACATTTCTGATAAAACTCGGCAAAATCATTATCAGATTTAAATAAATGTATTTCAGCAACATTTGGATAAAAAAAAAGTTATGTAATGTTTTCCGAAATGTACATATATACACACAAACAACTTTTTTTTAACAACGTGGTTTTCTTGTCAACAACATGTTGCCCATTACATTAGTCAATTATTTCACGAATTAAGTACATAACTTGTCTATTTTATAGATCCTAAGAAAGATAAAACCATGACTATTAATGGTAAAAAGGTTATAATACCTCAAGGTAAACCCATCCAACAAAAAAACCCTGGATCATCAAGTTTCAGCCAGAGCGAATATCTTGTATACAAAGAAAGTCAGAACAGATTACGTTATATGTTGCAATTGGAATTCGAATATTACTAGTAACTGGAGAGAACATATTCAACATAATAAAGATAGTTCTGTTTTTCGGCGACGGGATTAAGAAATATTTATAAATAAGACTTATCAATGTTTTTGTAAAGTGAATTCTCATACTTATCCGTGGAATTGCTAGTACCATAGAATGAAAATTTGAATGGTACAAATTGATGCTATCGGTGTACAAACAATACACATAAAAATAATTATTTTTGTTAAATCACGAAACCATAATCCAAGTTTGCGTTTACACATTTTCTGCATTTATTTTCAAGTTTTCTTATATCAGCACAATATTTATCCCTTTTCATCTAAGATTATTTTGATGTTTAGGTATTCATTATTCAAAATCATGCTTCACAATTGTATGCACATTACAGATTCGTTAATATAAATTTAGAATACTGAAGTTATATTTATGTGTTTTTATGTACTTCGAATAGTAATTTTGTTTTTGTTAGTTTATGAATTTGTTATTAAAATGGTACAAAATAGTTCATGATATGTATGTGTTTTCGTACATGATAGCTTTTATTTTTACAATGCACTGTGGAGAAAACCGGAGAGGGTCTAATTTAGGGAAAAAGTTTAAGGTCATCTAGTCATTCGAGGCCCTGTGTGTTACAGGCTGTGCACCTCTGCAGTTCCCTCTACATGTGGATACCGAAATAAGGAGTAGGCTCATGCCTCTGTGTTTGCAAAATGTTCGTCATGGCACACTGCATTGTCAATCAAATGCACGTAAAAGTCACATTTCATTTCATATTCACCATCAGGTTCCTTTAACAATGGTAAACGATCTTGCCGAACTAATCGTTGCTCCCATGACACGATGTTCTAGTCATAAATGAATAAGAAACCCTTCCATAAAAAATCTAGTTTCAAAGATTTAAGGAGGGATATTTTCCTTGATAATGGTAAAATGGAAAGGTGATATATTCCTGCAATAATATGTTCGAAGTAATATGATTGATCGAGAAGAAAACTATCGACGAATAAAAATTATAATAACCAAAAATTTTGGACGGGCAAGCAACGATTAGATCGGTAAGATCGTATATCTTTTATTTAGTATACAATTTGTATAGTTCACAAATTAATAATATAAGATATAAAATTAGCTAGTTTATTCTCAACAAATACAATCAGATACAAATAAATATTTATGACTTACATATTCCCTTCATGACCGTGTTTGATAGCAATGGCCGATCTGATCTAGCTAAACGTTTCAAATTGGATCATGTTTGTTTCTATTGCGTTTGTTTCCGACTGATCACGAGTCTCACCAAGTAATGCAGCGAACAAAATATTTTAAGACAGTTTATCTGTTGGTTGTGCTCGACCAATTCTACCTTTACTTACATACTCTTTATTGCCCCGGTTTCTAATACCACTGCAATGTAGATGAAATATGTGAATTATTTTACATGGATTTAACACTCTATAATGTAGGACATTTTTAAACATCCATATAATTAAATTGTCAATACCGTATTTAAAAGATTTAACGTTCATAATTTTAGTAAATTCTGTTGGCAAGTTTCCATTCGGTATGAAAATGTATGCATCATGCGATCCACAGTACCTCTCCTTAGCACACGTGTTCGAGCTTTTGTCTTTCTTCATATCACATGCACTTTCCAATTGACCATGTCTTGTGAGAGCGTACATTATTTTCTTGTCTTGAAGCAAATTTTTGTCAATTAAGTTGAAACCGTCTCCTGGGTAGTTGTCGGCTTGCACCATCATCACAAGTCGTCCCTGTAAGTTCGAAAAAACATAATCGAAGGCTGTTAACGAAACAACTGCATCTTTCACTTGTTTAAAAGTGATTTTGCTACGAACTGAGTGGTCCAACTGTGATTTAACGTATTTTGGCATAGATGGTTGATCATACAGTAAATGAACTCTGGATATAAAACGATGATTTACAGTTAATTTAAGGCAAGTCATGTACTCTTCCATCCGTTTCAATTTTTCGGTTGCGTTGCGTTTTTTATTTGAATTTAACTGGAATGTCGGATCTAATATAAAAGGAAATGTGACAACCACCTCAAGTTGTTTCAAAGTTTCGGTTTGTTTTATTGGTTGTGATTCTATGTTTATACCTATGTCATGTTTCATAGTAAAATGTTGAAAGCGAGGTTGTTGCAAAAATAAAAACACTACAACCAAAATGATACACACAGCAAATGTTGCTTTATTTCCGCTTGAAACCTGAAATAGAAAATAAATCAACTGTAATTGGTTAACTGTAGTGCCGGATGTAAATATGGAACAGACTGATTAAATGTGCACAATACTCTCGGGGATGTGGGGTATTACCCTTAAAAAAAATATCAAAGGGAAATGTATTGGTGCACTCTGGCAAATAATTGGATCCAAAAAATATCAAATCATATTTAAAGATAGTGGACCACGGCCATATACGCCTAACGAAAAAGCCTTAAATTTAATCAGGTTAAAACTAAACTATCTTAAACTTTTCGATTTAGGTCCAATAACATCCATTTTAAGTTTCAACAAAATTAGTTGAAAACTAAGATAGTAATAATACTCAAGACTTTGGGGCAAGGGCAATAACTCTGCATAAAGGGTCGAAAATAGCTAAAATTCGAACTTGATCTTTGTTTTCTGAATATGTATATACATACCGAATTTCATTTGATTCCATCAAAAATTCTAGTTTTTAGCGCGTTTACAAGCAATTGATAGAAGCACTTACTGTATAGAGGTTAAAAGGCGAAAACTGATGAAAGAGGCCTAAATCTTGAAAAAGCTTTAATTCTAATTCGTAGTAAACTTAACTTTCTCAAACCTTTCGATTTAGGTCCAATAACATCCATTTTAAGTTTCATCAAAATCGGTTGAAAACTAAGAGAGTAATAGCATATTCAAGATTTGGGGCAAGGGCAATAACTCTGCTTCTAACGATCGTAATAGCTCAAATTCGAACTTGATCTTCGTTTTATGAATATGTATACACATATCAAATTTAATTTGATTCCGTCAAAAACTCCAGTTTTTAGAGCGTTTACGAGCAAATATTGACGGACGGACCGACGGACGGACGGAAGGACAGGGGTGCCGACAATATACGTCCTCATAGAGAGATGAGGGCGTATACAAAAATACTTAGAAATAATGTAGGCTACAATTGGGGTAGAAACTATTTTTCAGCTATGGGTAGTGGGAGCTCGCGTCGCCATTTGGTAATATAAGTTTTGATAAAAATATCACTTTCAAACAAACAATTCCCCTCTATAAAGTCATATTTCCAAATAATCTTTAACTTTTGGCATTTTCTGCAACACAAAAACAATTTTAGGCTTTCAAAACAACTTTTGGTCACATTGAGTTCAGAATCAGATCTTGCCTATGATTTTTTTATAAATTGAAATATTAACCTCAAAATAGTTATGAGAGTTCGGTTGATGAAAATGACAACTGTTAAAAATATTTACTTGGACTCGTACTACAAAATTTGTTTTCACAGAGGACAATTTTCAGAAAAAAGAAGTGACCTTTTTGGATTAAAATTTCTTGAAGAGAAATGTATTTTCATTTAATGTAAACTTACAAAAATTATATTTTTATCAAAGGGAAGACATTCTAAGACTAACAGTACAAAGTAAAATTCAAAAAACTTTTCAACTTGCACAGACAATAGTTAAATATCGACTTACCTTGTAAGTGTCTCTTTGGGATTCAGTCATTTTGTTTACGATATTGTATTCAAACTGACTACTATTAACTAGAGTTATCGTCGTCGTGATATATTTTCAATGTAGAAAGAGGTTGATTAATAATCATACTTGGTTTAAATGTGGACGCACTTAAATAAATCGATAACCTGAACGTCCAGGGTCAATCCCGGCATAGGTCGAGATGATACCTTCGTATGTTTCAAACTGGTTTTCCCCTGTCAATGATAGGTCAGAGGGGCTGACATAGAAAAAACGTCTAGTAGTTCGGATGGGACAAAAAAACGAGGCCCCGTGTTCAACAGATTGTGCACGTTAAAGATCCTTGACAGTTCGGAATCGAAATAAGGATACGTAGATGTCGCTGTTGTGGAATAATTTCCTCATTGGACATTGTATGACTTTTGTCCGTCCTGATTTTCACAAATCGCAGATCGTTTAAGGCCATTATATTCAGAATGTAGCTAAATGAAAATTATACTTTTCCATCGAGAATTCTTTTACAACACCTTTAATTACTTGTAAGTGAAAAAATGTTACACAGAAATCATAAATATTTCATTAAACCACATAAAAGATTTGAAAATTGCATAATTTGTATTAAAAAAAATACCCGAAAGTTAAAACAATCTTTTCCCTTAAATAAAATAATTGTCACTGAAAACACTATTGGTCTATTCAAGCTTATTAAGATTTAGTTTTATTGGTATAATATATAATTATTTCCCTTCGAACCAGTACAACAACGATTTCTAGATAGTCTTTTGGCGTCCGCAACAGATCAAAAATTTATCAAAGCAATAATAACAGGGGAAATTTAGAGATGAGCGAAAGTTATAAACTGGAATATTATGAAGGTAGTTGTGCCAATTTACACATTTCCTGCAAAAATAAACCAGATTGAAGTCATGAAAACGTGGTACTTTAAGGAACTCCTAAAAAGAAAAGAAGAGTAGGTCTACACACTAACACCACTTAACTACGATATATTTCGTCCAATGGCCGGAACAATATTCACAAAGTCAGCTATAGAATACCTGATTTTTGGTCACTTTAAAACGAAAATATCAAAGTTTCAAATAAATTACCACATGGTTTTCTTTATATCCAGAAATAATAGATCAGGTAAGTTCGATTATCCTATCAGTCCTTTGTTCTAGATTTCTTTAATACGGACACTACCCGATGTTGCACAGCATATGAGCATGACAATTTGTATGAAAATCTGACTGAAACTTTAACCTCAATGTTCATGCCGAAGGATGACGCCCAAGAGTGTCAATTCTGCAATTGTAGCATAATGTACACTCATTTTACATTATTCGCCCACGAAAAGCGGTTGAAACTGTTGGAAGGGGTTATATTCTGATAAATCTGCAGTAAACTCCGTAATGGTAATAATAAATTACAAATATAAAGCAGAATTTAGTCTTCCTCACATCATACTAGACTCTGAAATAAAGGGAAATCATGTTATCGTGATGATAGACCAGTGACTCAACTATTTGAGTAGTGACCCGTGGATTTCAGAGTATTGGGTCCCTAGGTATTTCAGGAAACATATTCCACTAGAAAACATGTCTTTTTTTTACCTCTTAGTGGGGGCTCATATTACGGGTTTCAGGGTTGAAGTAGCTCCTGTGCTAGTTAAGCCAGTGTGACCTTCAACAACACGGGATGACCAAACTCAAAAAATCTAAAAGCAAACTAAATCCTATCTAGGATAGGTACATTTTCTTCTTTTTCATTAGATACACACGAAGATACATACCAAAGACTCGATGGAAGAACACCTTGTAGAAACCGTTCTTGCTTGTGACTTTGCTAGTGAAATACTACTACCAGTATCAGCTGGAAACAAAAAAAACATGTAAACATGTCAATGTCATGCCAATTTCATGAAATATTTGTACCATCCTTGGCCTGTACATTTGGGAAATCAACACCATCATTCCCGGAAAATCCTGATGTTTTGTTTCGGTGTTGCTGAATAATAACTATCAAATCTTCTGACCTAATAAAGCCGAGAAACGCCGAAATTGTTACTCTGTGGAACACTTACCTCTCGAACTTTGTCGTCGAGGCTCAATGTCTTGTCCTGGGTGGACATTTGATGCTCTAAAAAATTAAGGACATAAATGTTTTTGTACTTAATTTGGAAATTGTTTTTAATTGTAAAAAAAATGATGTTCATGTTGTATAAAAAAGAAGCAGAATAATAAATGTAATCATTGGCATTACATTGGAAGCATCTTAAGAACTTTGCATTTGAGTATATAAAAAAATGCATAATTATTTCAAAATGAAAAGTGGTATCAGGTGTCTAGAAGAGTCAGCATACCCAGTTAGACGCCACACCCGCCACTGCTGCTCATTGATATTACGTCAATAGGTTAATGATTTACGTCACAAAGTTAATGTATATTTCATACCTGCTTTTCTTCAATTTTATCAGGTAAATAAGTCCAATGCCAAGTAGTAACAGTGTTTCCACTCCACAGAGAACCATGAGACTTATTTTCTGTAGCGCATCCAAAAACAACCCCAAAGCGTCACTAGTTGTAGAGTCATCAGTTTTGTCGGGCTGATCTGAAAAGGAAAGAATCTGAAACGAACTGTATGAATGTTTCCAACTGCATGCGCCAACAAGAATTGTATCAGTCGCAAAAAATAGAGCAAAACCAAATATTATGTAGAAGATTTTAGGAACATTTGTTTGTTCGTTACGAATAGTGTACGTGGAAGCACTTTGAGCATTGTTTTCTAAAAGAGGTCCTTTTGCCAAATCAGATCCCTCTATTTTGCCGGTTGTCCCGCGAAGATGATCATCTTATCAGGTATGATAATCATTGGTAGTCAATGTCATCAAAACATTTCAAAGTACATCGTTTTATATTGATTGACTGTAACGCTAAAACAAATATCAAAACATAAACCCATACCAGTAGTTGAAATAGTAGTACAAGATGGAAACCCGAAGACCAGAAAACCACTGGAAAACTTGGTAGGTGCTAGTGGATTAGATACACTAACTTTACTGACGATCCATAACGGATATGTTTCGGGTCGATCAACAAGCATCACGTCACCAGTTGTTTCATTAATGAACAAAAATTGTTCATCTGCGTTCTGTTCCATTGAAAAGACAATAGGCACTGTTACTTCAGGGTTTAAAATTCCAACACGAAGAATAGAAACATTTAGTTGTTGGTTACACGAAACATTCACGTTAAACAGCTCCTTTTCTATAACAGGCCAGTAAGATGAAGCATCCTTAATGAAAATTGTAATCTCTAGAAATGAACTTCTCGCCGGGAGAGCACCATCTCTTGCTTCTACAGTCAGATAGAAACTGTTGTTGGTATAGTTGACGAGGTTGTGATTGTGCTGATATCACCAGTGTTTGACGTAATAGTAAAAAGATCTTCCGTTATATTCAGGTTCTTCATACTTGTGGTATTTTCTGAAATGATTCAAAATTGGGATATACTTCATGTAGTGGTACAAGTAATTCTCAGATAGTAAAAGATAGTGGACCACGGCCACATACGCCTAATCAAAAAGCCTTAAATTTCATCAGGAGTAAACTAAACTTTCTCAAACCTTTCGATTTAGGTCCAATAACATCCATTTTAAGTAAGATAGATTAACTAAGATAGTAATAGCATATTCAAGTCTTTGAGGCAAGGGCAATAACTCTGCTACTAACGGTCAAAAATAGCTCAAATTCAAACTTTATCTTTGTTTTCTGAATATGTATATACATACTGACATTCAATTGATTCCATCAAAAATTTTATTTTTTAGAGCGTTTACAAGCAATTGATGTTGATAGAAGCACTTACTGTGTAGAGGTTAAAGGGCAAAAACTCCTCAAAACTGATGAAAGAGGCCCAAATCTTCAAAAAGCTTTAATTTTAATCAGGAGTAAACTAACTTTCTCAAACCTTTCGATTTAGGTCCATTAACATCCATTTTAAGTTTCATCAAAATCAGTTGAAAACTAAGAGAGTAATAGCATATTCAAGATTTGGGGCAAGGGCAATAACTCTGCTTCTAACAGTCGTAAAGAGCTCAAATTCTAACTTGATCTTCGTTTTATGAATATGTATACACATATCAAATTTCATTTGATTCCGTCAAAAACTCTAGTTGTTAGAGCGTTTACAAGCAAATGTTGACGGACGGACCTTTATATTTGGGGCAAGGGCAATAACTCTGCTTCTAACGATCGAAAATAGCTCGAACTTGATCTTCGTTTTATGAATATGTATACACTCTAGTTTTTAGAGCGTTTACGAGCAAATAGAGAGATGAGGGCGTATAAAAAGCATGTGATTAGATACAAGAAGCACGTTCGCCATCCATTCGTCTCATCGTACCTTAGTATCGGAAAATTAATCTTGTAGGTAATCTAAGGCTTCGTCTCGGAGCCTCACTCGAAAAAGAATAACTGTATCAACCCATACACCTTGAAAACCATATATATAACTGACTTGTAATCTGGTATATAGATTATTAATTTTAGTAATACATGTAGTAGTTTGTATTATATTATAACTAGTGATGTACAAAAAAAAGTGGTAACTTTAAAAAAAAAGTGGTAACTTTGTGGAAACGGAACTGACCTAACAGGCGGAAAGCAATAACCCTACTACAGACTTATACAGCATACTTTTTTGAGAATTAAATATATTTTTTTATGTATAGGGTTCAATTTGAAACAAAACTAGAGCCACATGTGGCACAGAGTGTGACTTTGCAAATTGCTAAGTGAATGTGAAAAAATCGGCACTGAACGTAAATCCGAAGTGCCAAAGAAGTCGACAACTTTTAAAAAATGGTTTTTTTTTTAAATGTTGTGAAACAAGTCACCAGACCTAACATTTGATCATACCATCTGAAAACCTTTATCAATAAACTTCTACCTACTGAAGGTCAAGGTCACTCAAGGTCAAATTTACGAGAATCAAGTCTGTAAAATTTGGAAATGCATACAGTAATAACACCGGAAGTTGACGCTAGACATTAAATATGAAAGTATAAATAAACAGCCAAAGTCAATGACCTTTGATCCTAAAAAAGGTCAAGGTTAACAAAGGTCAAGGTCAAAAACGGAAAAAAATATTTTTTTTAACCTTGTTCCCTTTTTTGAACTACAAAGCTGGAATCAATGAGCCTTTAACATAAGCTGAATAAAGCAATGCAGTAACTGTATGCAAGGTCATTTTTGAAAAAGATTTAAACTTTACCATTTTTGGGGATAAACAAAATTTTGACAAAAACAAAATTTATCCGGATGTGCCACGCCCACGTCAGATTTTTTGATGTGACTTTTTTTTTATCTTAATAATATCTTACTATGGCTAAATTATCAAGCCTTTGAATCTATTGGTTAACGAGGTATACAATAATAAATGTCAAAAAATGTCAAAATCTATAATCGGAAATTTTGAAATCAAAAGCAAACAGATTTCGCAACCCTGAACAAGTTGAAACCTGACAAGATTGCCCAATACTAATCTGTGTAAATTGATTGGTCGGCATAGTAAATAGTTGAGACACGTCACGAATATTCGGTCACTAAGTCTTTATAATATGTTTACTACAATCATAGAGCCTGGACAATCGAGGTTTTATAATACACGCTAGTTGCTATTTATACATACAAGAAATATACTAAAACCACCGATCGTCTCGTTCAGTCCATTATTCGTTGTATTTCTGGATTTAGGTTTGTATTTCATTTCTTTACTTATGGGGTATGCATTGAATTTGATGGTATAGGGGTTGTCAGTGACGGGAAAATCTCAACGTTGCAGTGAGTGTTGCAAAAGCACTTGATTTGAATGGGCGTGGTCATACCGTCATACCGGTATGTAAATACTTACTATGAGTTGACCTACATTGAAATGAAATGAAACGAATGGAGTTTTACGTCCTACTTTTCTGCACCTATATGGGCTAATTGAGGACGGTCAAACGCCATGCAGTGTGCAATGAGGGAAATTTTGCCAGGACAGCGGCATTAGCCTGCTCTTTTTTTCGATTTCCAACTTTCGAGGAATCTTTAACGTGCACAGCCAATAGCACACGGGGCCTCGGTTTATTGTCCCATCCGAAGACGCTTTTCCATGTCAGCCCCTCCGACCTGCTGACCTACATTGAAAGATAGGGACGTTTTGATATAAGGCTAGTGAGCAGTTTTGATAAAGGTATACATTGTCTTTTGAAAGATATGCAGTAAACATAGATTAAACTTGTCATATCGACAGTAGTGTATTACATTAGTATTATAAATAAGGTCATTTTACGATTAATCTCTCCGAAGCCCAAACCACCAATTTGATTCATTGTATGTACAAACGACTTGTATTTCGATTTTAAACTATGGGTGATCTTAAACGTGTGCATCCTGTAGGTAGCACACGGGTCTCGATCGACTAAACGCCTCTTCAGCCCACCCGACCTGCATCATTGTTCATTGGGGAATGGGGTGGAGAACGTAATTGTAATGCCCCCAAGATTATAGATTTGTATTTAAGTGTAGCGAATTTTCAATTATATTCAGTTTTAATCAAGATGCCACCAAAAAGAAAGGCAGCTGCTAAGAAAGGCGCCGGGGGCAAGAAAGCCAAAGTCGTCGTTAAAGAAGAGGACGAGGAAGAAGCCTCTGGATCAACTGTGAAAGACGCCATTAATAAACTGAAAACTGCTGATAAAGGGAAGAAGAAAACTCATGCTATTGACAAAATCTGCGAATTAGCTTATTACTCAACTGTAAGATTTGTTTATTGCTTTCATTTTAGTAGATAAGCCTTAAAGAGATTGTAAGGAGGTTTTCTAAAACAAATTGTACGTATCAGGTACAACGATAGCATCAATTACAACAATCCAACTAGAATCGTGAGACGATACTGGGCAGTGCGCATCCGGTTTCGTCCATGGGTGAAAAATGGCGTTTTCAATCCATACTGCGAAATTTACAGAACATAAAAATCGGCATATAAATTGTTTATATTCGGGAGTGAAAAGTAGAATAAACAGTTCACGTTCGGTAGTGAAAAGTCATCTGTACATTTTTATACATCATAGGAATTAAAATAGTTAAAAAATATTTATTGATATTTTTCATATGCATTATCTTACATATGAAAAAAATGAAATGAATGGAGTTTTACGTCCGACTTTTCTGCACCTATATGGACTGACTGAGGACGAGCAAACGCCATGTAGTGTGCAATGAGGGAAATTTTGCCAGGACAGTGGCATTTGTCTGCTCTTATTTTCGATTTCCAACTGTCGAGGGGTTTTTAACGTGCACAGCCAATAGAGAACGGGACCTTGGTTTATTGTCCCATCCGAACGACTAGGCGCTTTTACCATGCCAGCCCATGTGACATGCATCATGGAGAGGGTGAAACCGGGTTGAAATATCCGCAGGCATCATCTCGACCCATGTCGGGATTTAACCCTGGACCTTCAGCTTAGTGAGCAAGCGTCTATCTCACTGTGCCAATTCTTGATATGATATATAGATGACATCAGATTACTGAGAGCTAACCTCCATACAAGAAAGTTTGCAGCACAGCTCATAAATCATCATTTGAACATATTCTTGGTAAAAATTCTATAATATTATTTTTTAGAAAACATTTAAATGGTCAACGTTTTTAGACAGTCAATTTCAAAACTTGTTTTTTAATAAATGACAGAACCAGATTTCTAGAACGTATTTTCTTTTTTTGGCATTGGATCGTTATCTACTTCTTTTAGAGTTTTTGTTGATAATTTTAGTACATAATTCAAAACGTTAAAAATACAAGTCACAATGTAAGAAAGTCATGTTAAGCATTGAGAGTTCAATTGTCAGTTGAAGGGAGAGAACTGCATTTAAACATACAGATAACAAACATTTTTCAGTTGAAGGGAGAAAACTGCATTTTAAACATTTTAAAAACATTGACCAGTGAGAAGCGTTAAAAGAAACAATATGGTAAATTCTAGATGTTGTCATACTAACCATAAATCGTATGATGTGCTGAGTGAATGATACGTTGTAATATAACAACGTAGACTCTCACATGTCAGATATAATAGTATCAAAGAATGATCCTATCGAGGTGTGCAACACCTATCTGAAGCTTTCAGGCTAAGAATACTTCCTGGTCATTTGAACTAATAGATTAAGAAATATGAGCCTTGAAAATGTCAGTCTATAGTGAAATTCTTGTTCCAGAAACATGAAGAAATCGAAATTAAAAAATCTGTTGGCCATCGACTAAGGATTTCATACACACCGGTATTATGCAAATGCAGATTATCCCCTGAGGTCCCATTTTGAGTTTTATAAAAATAAGTCACAACAACATGGTACCTGACATAGTACTTCCGGGTCGGATTTATCATTTATATCGTTTCTGATGACCAAGTCTAACATGATGCAAAAAGAAACTTTCAAGTAATTTGGGAACACAAGAAGTTAGAATTTCATGTTTACAAACAAATGACGTCAAAACCGGAAGTGATATCAAAATTTCAGAAATATTGTTTTGTTCATTATAAAATTGTTTATCTACTTGTAAGTTTTCAGATCGATCAAAATCAAATTTCCAAAAAATCACGCACAGTTACAATGAAAATTGGCACACAATTTGCAAGTTTTAAAAAGCGCAATTTTGATTCAAATATTTTGTGTTATATATCATTTGAAAGAGCAGATTTAGCGTAGTAAATATGTCTAAAAATTTGTGACGTATGTTTATTAGGTCACGTGACAAAGCTCTTTAAAGTTAAAAATTACAATTTTCAAATGGCGATAAAACCGGAAGTTAACATCAGAAATCGGAAATGAATATATCATTTGATAGATCTAGTTAAGGGCAATAACTTTTGTACAGGTCAAAGGGTCATCAAAGGTCAAGGTCACTAGATATGAGCCTTGAAAGTTTCGGTCATTACTGAAATTCTTTGTCCGGAAATAGAAACAAGTCTAAATCGAAATTCAAAAATCCGCTGTCATAAGGTTGGTGGCAATCGACTAAGGATTTAATAGACACCAAAATTGTGCAAATCCGATTATCCCCTGAGGCCCCATTTTGAGTTTTATAAAAATTACTCACAACAACATGGCGCCTGACATATTACTTCCGGGTCATATTTTATCATTAATATCTTGCATAATGACAATTTCTAACATAATGCAAAAAGAAATTTTCAAATATCTTCAAAACTCCGGAAGTTGAAATTTGAAGTTTACAAGCAAATGACGTCAAAACCGGAAGTGATATCAAAATTTTGAAAACATGGTTTTGTTCGCAATAACAATGTCTATATGCCTAAAAGTTTTCATAGCGATCGAAATAAAACTGTGGAAGTTGAAAAAAGCGTCAAAAAAGAGTTCCAAAATTCAGGGTCAAAAGTGAAAAATTATAAGTTTTTAAGTGGTTGTTGTGTAGAAAAGACACAACGGAAATAAACAAAAAAATATCCATCTAAATCGGTTGAAAATTGTAAGTAAAAATGATAAAAAACCGAAAATACACGTTTTGTCATACCTCATTTCCGGTTGGACAAAACTGCGTCATTTAGCCTCTAAGCCACAATGTGCAGCAGTTTATCGTTGGAAATCATATCAGTTTGAGCGTGACAAGCTCCCTTCATACCGAGACCAGAAAACGAAAAAAAAAAAAAAAAATAGTCAATTGCAAACCAATGCAGTGCGTTCGAGAATCGAACGCACTGCAATTAGACTTCTGTGGTTCCAGCAATGGCAGCAATTCCTTCTCGATTTGTGACTTAGATTAAGTCAAATTGCTGGAATCATAGAAGTAATCAGTGACCCTAAAAACTCTTTACAATCTCTTTGATTGTTACGTTATGTTGTCATTAACCCAAGCATGAACGAACCTTACCGTGAAACGATTCTCGAAATACACGCTAACATATGGCAATACATTCTTAGCAGCTCATAAACTTTTGTTATGAAGAAGTGTATCAATAAATGAGTAATTATTTCAAAATAAAAGTGGTATCAAGTGTCTAGAACAGTGAGCATACTCTAACGCCTCGCCTGCCAATTTAGATAGGATTCTCATAAACTGCTCCGTCACTGATAAATAACATTATTTTTGTTTTGTTTGTTATTTTAGGCTTTTTTAGTAGACGATTATGACTGTATGCTGAATCAAACCAATATTGGTCACAACAATAACAAGTTTTATATCATACAAGTTATTGAACAAAATGGTTATTATTGTGCCTGGAATAGATGGGGTCGGGTTGTAAGTACAAAATTTATTTATGTATTTTTTTCATGTAAGTTTGTCGATCCATGTATCGATTAAAGCGTTATCCATCGAGTTAAAATTTTGCGATCTGATATTTCCCCTGATAAGTTTTCACTACATTTTAGGAATCAAATCAGTTCTTCTTCGCAATCTAAAGAAGAAACGGCAACTCTCGAGTGTCTTTTTTGATTTAAAAAAAAAACAAACGTCATTTTTATACGCCCACATGAAAATGTGGACGTATATTGCTGTCACCCCTGTCCGTCCGTCCGTCGGTCCGTCCGTCGGTCCGTCCGTCCGTCAACAATTACTTGTGTACGCGATAGAAGCCAGAGTTTTTATCCGATTCGAAAGAATGTGTATTCATCTTGATAATATCTCGGATGAGTTCGAAAATGGCGCAATTCCAATCGTCGGTTTATGAGTTATTGCCCTTGACTTAGTGAAAAAACGTTAAAATTAACTTGTGTACGCGATAGAAGCTAGAGTTTTTATCAGATTTAAATGAAACTTGGTATGTGTATTCATCTGGATAATATCTCGGATGAGTTCGAAAATGACGCAATTCCAGTCGTCAGGTTATGAGTTATTGCCCTTGACTTAGTGAAAAAACGTTGAAATTAGCTTTTGCCCACAGAAGCTCGAGTTTTTATCCGATTTGTATAAAACTTGGTATGTGTATGTATTCATCTTGATAATATCTTGGATGAGTTCGAAAATGGTGCAGTTCCGGTTGTCTGTTTATGAGTTATTGCACTTGACTAAGTGTAAAAACGTTAAAATTAAATTGTGTACACGATAGAAGCTAGAGTTTTTATCCGATTGGAATGAAACTTGGTATGAGTATTCATCTCGATAATATCTCGGATGAGTTTGAAAATGGCGCAATTCCAGTTGATGGTTTATGAGTTATTGCTCTTGACTTAGTGAAAAAAACGTTGAAATTAACTTGGTATGTGTATTTATCTTGATAATAACTCAGTTAAATTCGAGAAACATGCGTTTCTAGTCGTCGGTTTATGAGTTATTGCATTTGACTTAGTGAAAAAACGTTAAAATTAATTTGTGTACACAATAGAGGCTAGAGTTTTCATTCGAATTGATCCATCTAATTATCAGCTCTAATAAGTGCGATGGTGCAATCAACTTTTTTAAATATTCAAATTTGCTGAAGTGGGCGTATGTTACCTTGCCTGGCAAGCTATCTTTTAAGATCGGCCTCAATACTGGAACATTTTGAATTGTTACTGAATTTTTAAGAAATACGAATCAAAATTCAACCTGATCAGTTAAAAGTTGGTGTTATTTAAATTTAGAATCCTGATCGCTCAATTTGCCATAAAATTTAATGTAACTTAAAATAGATCAAACTCATCGTACGGAAATACTACAGTCCAGTCAAAGGCATCTCTCGATATGCATTAGACTCCAATACTAAGAGATCTCTATCTGTTATGTCTATTTTCTGTAGTCAAATACGTAGATGTTAGCATCAGATATATGCGTAGTAATAATTATTCAGAAACCAGTGCTGTATTAGGTATTCATTGTATGTTAGGATGTAAGTCATATTCATTGAAAAAGTGTTCCTTTGCAAACAAGATAAATGATCCCCAAACCAGACGAATGAGCTTTGCCTATATTCCTTCCAATAATATAAATGGGTTCTAAACCAGACGAATGAGCTTTGTCTATATGTATATTCCAGCTAAACATGATAAATTAGATTTGTCTATATTACTTCCAAAGAAGATAAATGAGCTTGGACTATAATTTATGTTTAGGGTGAAACGGGCGATAACAAAGAAACATGGTGTTCCACTAAAGCAGAAGCTGTTAAGCTGTTTGAAAAGAAATTTCAAGATAAAACCAAGAATAAATGGGCTGATCGAGAAAATTTTAAACCAAAAGCTGGCAAATATACCATGCTCGACATGGCTGGTGATGACGAAGAAGACGAAGACGTTGTTGATGTAGGTTAAGTTAATGTTTCTTGATTCAATATAAATTTCTGACTAAAGGCACTTAGATCACCCTTAGACCAATATTCCAAAAGCGTTTTCGACCAGTTAAAGCAGTGGTTCCCAACCTTTTTCAAACTGTGGCCCAAATTAATGAAACTCCTGGAGCCTTGGCTCCCTGTTCATTACCAAACTAGCCAAAATGGCCTAATCACAGATTTTTTACAGATACAATTATGCAAAGAAGTAATACGATTTTTAAATTTTACAGTTTACAGAGCCCCATGGCCCCCAGGTTGGGAACCACTGAGTTAAAGGGAAGGTTTTTTTTCGAGTGATCATCAGACAAATATGAAAAGGCAAACAGACAAAGTGTGGACATAGATAGACCACTAAACTTTTTCAGTCGTTTTTTTTTCAGTTGTTATCTTGCTTCTCCAACAGTATAGCTGTTCACTTTCCAAATGAACTTTTATGCGCCTGTAACACTCGGAGTAACACGTAAGTCAAAACGAAAGGTGTTTATTAATTGGTATACCTCTTTACCTTCCACAACTAGATTGTAAATCATGCCATTTCTCGAAGTAATTGGGTTTTTGTCTATTGAAGGCTCCTAAGGTTGATATGACTGGTAAAAAAATTGCGGAATCAAAACTGGATAAAATTACTCAGACATTCGTGAATTTGATATTTGATTTAAACATGTTTAAAGATTCCATGAAGAAGTTTGATATAGGTAAGAACAACCAGTTAAAGTTCTGCTTTGTTTTCTGTATAAGATAAGATATTGGATCGGGTCAAAAAGCGCCCTATTTTGGTGGTGCGAAGTGTTTGATGAAAACAGAAACTTTCACTGAGTGTCACTAAAATTAAAGAACAAAAAAAAAAAACTTAGGCATTTTTAATAATCTAAAAATGCTTTGATAAAAAATGTGAAGTTTTGTAACATTAACAAAATTATCTCTAAGAAATTGTCCGAAATCGAATATGAACATAACAAATCTTTTTTTTTTCCAGATGTTAAGAAAATGCCTTTAGGAAAATTAAGCAAATCACAAATAGCCAAAGGCTTCGAAATTCTGGATGAAATCGAAGACGTTTTGAATAAAAAGAAAAAGGGTAATTTGGTAGATCTCTCGTCCAAATTTTACACAGCTATACCTCATGATTTCGGAAGAAAAATACCACCAAAAATTGACAATGCAGAGGCAGTCAGACAAAAAATGGACATGCTCATGGTTAGTGCTCTTTCTTTATTCTTATTACCCGAAGGTGACGTGAAGACAGTGGTTCCCAACCTGGGGGGCATGGCCATCAAGGGAGCCATGGGGTGTTTGTCAGGGGGCCATAAAGCATGAGGATGAACATCCTAGCCCATATTTTATTCAACTATATGTTACTGTGTAAGGTCTGTAGATGCTTGTGGTCAAATGAATCTTACCTCGTGATGATGAGGAGACAACAACCCTTGCTCTATATTCCCTGTTTTGCCCTGGTTTGGAAATGAACATGGGGCCATGGCTCTGGGTTTGGAACCACTGCGTAAAGAGAATTACTAATCTATTATGTTAAGTACAACTTCGCACTACCCAAATAACTTAAGTCCTAACACTTTGAACGTGAAAGAAAGACATATTTTCCCTAGTTTCTTCATTAAAGTTGATTCTGTTTACCTCTTGGAAATCTCATTCGTGGTTAACGTATATATAGAGAAAAAACATTAATAAAATCAAGATTGCTGGCTGACGCTGTTCAATTTGTTCATATTATCATAAAATGATGACTAGTATTATTTTTTTAATTTAGGTTTTGGCCGATATTCAACTGGCACAAGAGATGACGAAAGAAAAGGATAAGAAAATGGTCGAGGTAAAAAAAATTCTACTTTTGCACGTGCTAATGTTGTTTTTTTTACCTAAGCAACCATTTCAAAACAGCGTATTTCCTTCGAAGAATTTTCCGAAAGTCCAGAAAGTTACAATTTTCGACATTTTATGTGATGCCATAATTTGCTATAATGGGTGTAGCTATTGAATTTGTCAACCCAACTTACCCTTTTGAACATAGCTAAAATAATAATAAACTCTTTATTTTACATGGGTCAGAATTAAGCCCAATTCCACATATAATATGATACGGTCCTGTCTCACATTCAGCCCATGGGGACAAACATATATACAATGAACAATATATAGAAGAAAAAGTACATGACCACAAGATGTACAGTCTACATATCGCTTAAAAGTTATACAATATTTAGGATATACAAATATAGTAATATACATATGTACACGTGTAAGTAATGGATAGATTATGTTAAAGTGATCAAGTACATGACAACAAATTGAGCAGATACGATGAAACAGTTAAAAAAGAGAATTTTGTAGATTTATTGTATGTGATATGATGTGAACAAACAAGTTAATAAAAAGAAAGATTTTCAGTGAATGATTCGGTTACGTTTCAGGTAAAGGGTGAAGTACCCAACCCAATAGATGTTAACTATGGAATGTTGAAGTGTAACCTTGAGTTGCTGAGTCCAAAATCAGAAGATTATAAGGTATTTAAAGTTAAAATATTCGAAATCTCACTTAGTTATTCAAATTAAGACATGAAATCTAATTAGGTTCAAGCCAAACCACTTGGGGAGGGATTGAAGAGGCTCATGAATTCATCATTGAGTTTTTACATTCCTGATGCTTTCATCCTCGAAGACAACAAAATTGTGACAGTAGTGGTATATTTAGGACCGAAATGTTGCTATATTTTGGCTAGAAAATCTCAAAATTTGAGCATATTCATGTCATGACGCCGACCCCACACCCTTAAAAAAATTTTCGTTACACCACTGTGTGGCCCCTTATTCTCGACCCCTCCTTAAAAATCATAAAAATACCATAAATGTTGAGAAATAAAGTAATTCCCAATAAAGTGTGCAAAAATACAAATTTTACCAGTACCGTCGTTGACAGTAATATCATTATGTATTTACAGCTGATTGAAACGTACACAAATGAAACTCAGGGATATCGTTCTGTAAAATTACAACATGTCTGGAAATGTGATCGGGAAGGAGACGTAAGTTCTATTTTGGTACTTTTTTTTTTTATCTTTTTATGCTATCGCTTCCCGGATATCCAAAAAAAAAAATGTTACATTTTCAAACCAACTCACACATTCACAAAATATAAAATTACCTTCTGAACTTAAACGTCACAACGTCATATATACTAGTACCAAGATGTGAGGGTATTCGAACATGCGTTGCTTTATTTCTTCAGGATGAACGATTCAACGCACACGATGGATTAGGGAATAGAAAACTATTGTGGCATGGAACAAATGTTGCTGTTGTTGCAGCAATTTTGAAAAGTGGACTTCGTATTATGCCTCACAGTGGTGGCCGAGTTGGCAAAGGAATATATTTTGCTTCAGAGAATGGCAAATCTGCTGGATATGGTAAGCATTTTAAAATCTACGTAAAAACGTCACTGCCACGAAGCATTTTTTGCGGGTTTGACGTCATCAAATACTCAGTTCTAGCGGAATTGCTGGAACCTCATACGTCTGAAATTTGGAATGGTGCACTTAAAAGATAAATGTCTTCGGTACTAGAATTGGTTTTTTTGAACGCGAGATAAGAAGGATCGTAGTTTGATTACTTTTATGTGCACATGCATCATTTTGTCTCGAACTCATAAGAGAAGTACGTAGTTATATTTTTTGACAATACACCATCAATGGGTAATACAGAGCTTCTGTAACTCAAAGGAACAAAAATAGCGCACTTTCAGATGAAAACACCTTTCCAGAAACATTAAAGTATAATATTTATATCAAGAGGTGTTTACAGGTCATGCCAGATCAGGTCAAGATTCAGGGATTGCAGACATCAAACCAGGTCCTTAATGGGGAGGGTTGCAGTTCACAATGTTTAATAGGGTATGCTTACTCTTCTGGACATCTGATACCACTTTTCATTATGATATACTTACTCATGTATGATTGATATAATTCCTCATGTGAAAAGTTCATAAGCTGTTATCTGTGTTTCGTTTTGCGGTTCGGATCGTTAGTACTTGGTTTCTTTATGGTTCAAAGAAAACATGAGAACACGTTGAACTGGTTCTAAATTAAGAGGTTTTGATTTTTTTCATGTTTCAGTGTCGTGTAATAATAAGACTGGTATTATGTTTCTGAGTGAGGTAGCTCTTGGGAAGCAAAACATCATCTACAGTGATAACTCTTCTTTAAAATCAGCACCGAAAGGATTTGATTCTGTTTTAGCGAAAGGGGATACTGAACCAGGTAAGCAATTTTTTGCCATTTTGCATTAAAATTTAAATACGATATTATTGGTCAACGGCTTGTTCCCATTTCGTGCTGGCTGCTGCCATTTTTTATACCTCACTTTGGAGAAATTATGTGTGATACATATACATTTCTGATGAAACTCGTCAAAATCATTATCAGATTTAAATAAATATGTATTTCAGCAACATTTGGACAAAAAAAAGGTTATGGAATGTTTTCTGAAATGTACATATATACACACAAACAACTTTTTTTTAACAACGTGGTGTCTTGTCAACATAATGTTTCCCATTACATTAGTCAATTATTTCACGAATTAAGTATATAACTTTTTTATTTATTTTTATAGATCCCAAGAAAGATAAAACCATGACTATTAATGGTAAAAAGGTTGTAATACCTCAAGGTAAACCCATCCAACAAAAAAACCCAGGATCATCAAGTTTCAGCCAGAGCGAATATCTTGTATACAAAGAAAGTCAGAACAGATTACGTTATATGTTGCAATTGGAATTCAAATATTAACTGGAGAGAACATATTCAACATAATAAAGATAGTTTAAATGGAGTTCTGTTTTTCGGCGACGGGATTAAGAAATATTTATAAATAAGACTTATCAATGTTTTTGTAAAGTAAATTCTCATACTCATCCGTGGAATTGCTAGTACCACAGAATGGAAATTGGAATGGTACAAATTGATGCTATCGGTGTACAAACAATACACATAAAAATAATTATTTTTGTTAAATCACGAAACCATAATCCAAGTTTGCGTTTACACATTTTATGCATTTATTTTCAAGTTTTCTTATATCAGCACAATATTTATCGCTTTTCATCTAAGATTATTTTGATGTTTAGGTATTCATTATTCAAAATCATGCTTCACAATTGTATGCACATTACAGATTCGTTAATATAAATTTAGAATACTGAAGTTATATTTATGTGTTTTTATGTACTTCGAATAGTAATTTTGTTTTTGTTAGTTTATGAATTTGTTATTAAAATGGTACAAAATAGTTCATGATATGTATGTTTTTTCGTACATGATAGCTTTTATTTTTACAATGCACTGTGGAGAAAACCGGAGAGAGTCTAATTTAGGGAAAAAGTTTAAGGCCATCTAGTCATTCGAGGCCCTGTGTGTTACAGGCTGTGCACCTCTGCAGTTCCCTCTACATGTGGATACCGAAATAAGGAGTAGGCTCATGCCTCTGTGTTTGCAAAATGTTCGTCATGGCACACTGCATTGTCAATCAAATGCACGTAAAAGTCACATTTCATTTCATATTCACCATCAGGTTCCTTTAACAACGGTAAACGATCTTGCCGAACTAATCGTTGCTCCCATGACACAATGTTCTAGTCATAAATGAATAAGAAACCCTTCCATAAAAAATCTAGTTTCAAAGATTTAAGGAGGGATATTTTCCTTGATAATGGTAAAATGGAAAGGTGATATAGGCCTGCAATAATATGTTCGAAGTAATATGATTGATCGAGAAGAAAACTATCGACGAATAAAAATTATAATAACCCAAAATTTTGGACGGGCAAGCAACGATTAGATCGGTAAGATCGTACATCTTTTATTTGTTATACAATTTGTATAGTTCACAAATTCATAATATAAGATATAAAATTAACTAGTTTATTCTCAACAAATACAATCAGATACAAGTAAATATTTATGACTTGCATATTCCCTTCATGACCGTGTTTGATAGCAATTCAAATTGGATCATGTTTGTTTCTATTGCGTTTGTTTCCGACTGATCACTAGTCTCACCAAATAATGCAGCGAACAAAAATATTTTAAAACAGTTTATCTGTTGGTTGTGCTCGACCATTTCTACCTTTACTTACATACTCTTTATTGCCCCGGTTTCTAATACCACTGCAATGTAGATGAAATATGTGAATTATTTTACATGGATTTAACACTCTATAATGTAGGACATTTTTAAACATCCATATAATTAAATTGTCAATACCGTATTTAAAAGATTTAACGTTCATAATTTTAGTAAATTCTGTCGGCAAGTTTCCATTCGGTATGAAAATGTATGCATCATGCGATCCACAGTACCTCTCTTTAGCACACGTGTTCGAGTTTTTGTCTTTCTTCATATCACATGCACTTTCCAATTGACCATGTCTTGTGAGAGCGTACATTATTTTCTTGTCTTGAAGCAAATTTTTGTCAATTAAGTTGAAACCGTCTCCTGGGTAGTTGTCGGCTTGCACCATCATCACAAGTCGTCCCTGTAAGTTCGAAAAAACATAATCGAAGGCTGTTAACGAAACAACTGCATCTTTCACTTGTTTAAAAGTGATTTTGCTACGAACTGAGTGGTCCAACTGTGATTTAACGTATTTTGGCATAGATGGTTGATCATACAGTAAATGAACTCTGGATATAAAACGATGATTTACAGTTAATTTAAGGCAAGTCATGTACTCTTCCATCCGTTTCAATTTTTCTGTTGCGTTACGTTTTATTTTTGAATTTAACTGGAATGTCGGATCTAATATAAAAGGAAATGTGACAACCACCTCAAGTTGTTTCAAAGTTTCGGTTTGTTTTATTGGTTGTGATTCTATGTTTATACCTATGTCATGTTTCATAATAAAATGTTGAAAGCGAGGTTGTTGCAAAAATAAAAATACCACAACCAAAATGATACACAGAGCAAACGTTGCTTTATTTCCGCTTGAAACCTGAAATAGAAAATAAATCAACTGTAATTGGTTAATTGTAGTGTCGGATGTAAATAGGGAACAGGCAGATTAAATGTGCACAATACTCTCCGGGATGTAGGGTATTTCCATTAGAAAAAATCATCAAAATAGAACTGTGTTGGTAAACCCGGAAAAATAATTGGATCAAAAATTTTTAAAATTTCCTAGAAAAAAAATTACTATTGGCATTGGGGAGTAGAAACCATTTTTCAGGTAGGGAGGTGAGAACTCGTAATATGGGTCATATAAATTTTGAAAAAAAAATCACTTTGAAATAAACAATTCCCCTCTGTAAAGTCACATTTCCCAAAAACAATTTTAGGCTTTCAAAAAAACTTACTACCTGGAAATATTGAGTTCAGAATCACATTTTGCCTTTTTTTTTATGAATTAAAATATTAACCTCAAAATAGTTATTTTATCTTTGGATCGATTACAATGAAAATATTTACTTGGAAAAATGATTTTACATTGGGTAACATTTCAGTCCGAAATGTGGGTCATTTTGAGACACAGTACATGAAATTGACAATTTTGAATATTTGCGACAGAAGATAAAATTAAATTCAGACCTCATTGTGGCCAGAGTGTAAAGGTTAATATTACAATTTGTACAATTTGCGATTCATTCACTCAATTCTAGTTTATAGAAACTCATTCCTGAAGTTAACAGATGATCAAGGCTGCATGGAATTGTAATTGTATTTTCCAATTTGAAATAAACCCTTAATAATATTGTCTGTGCAAGTTAAAAAGGTCTTTTGACCCTTTGCATTTTTTTATTCTGAGGCTAAAAGTACAAAGTTAAATTCAGAACACTTTTTAACTTGCACAGACAATAGTTAAATATCGACTTACCTTGTAAGTGTCTGTATGGGATTCAGTCATTTTGTTTTCGATATTGTATTCAAACTGACTACTTTTAACTAGAGTTATCGTCGTCGTGATATATTTTCAATGTAGAAAGAGGTTGATTAATAATCATGCTTGGTTTACTTAAGCTGTGTTTACACCTACAGCGGTTTCGCATCGTTGTCCGTGGATCGTTTCCCGGAAAACGCTCCCTCTCCCAACGGTAAAAACGCGTGTGTTCACACTGTCTTATAACGATATAGTCCCAACGATAAAACCATCCACACGCATAACGTTATATCATTTCCGTATGAGACAGTTACCCCCCTTTGTAATTGTTAACATTATGAGATAATAAAGACAAGAGTCATCGCTACTTCCGTCGAGGTCAAGGTCATATTTCCAAAATGGCTGCGCTCATACAAAATATGCAAAATTTTTATGAAAGTCGAGCATTGTTATTTATAACCTTTAACATGATGTACAGGACAATTAGACGTCGACGGCAAAGGCGGAGAGCTGTTCTTTCAAGTTTACAACGGGCAAGAAGACGTAGAATGTTTTTGTCAGCGGAAGTTGGAAAAATAAACACTGTTTGCGCATGTGCCAGACTCACCGATTTAACTGTATCGTTATAAAATGTTCACACATTTTTTTGTATCGTTGGGAGCTAAAACGTTTTAGCTGGAACGTTGCGAAAACGATAAAATTAGGGATTTAACACGAACGTTGGGAAAGCGTTATAAGGCGAGTGTGTGAACACAGCTTACATACATCGATAACCTGAACGTCCAAGGTAAATCCCGGCATAGGTCGAGATGATACCTTCAAATGTTACAACCTGGTTTCCCCCTGTCAATGATAGGTCAAGGGGGCTGACATATAAAAAGAGTCTAGTAGTTCGGATGGGACAAAAAACCGATTCCCCGTGTTCAACAGGCTGTGCACGCTAAAGATCCTTGACAGTTAGGAATCGAAATAAGGATAGGTTGATGTTGCTGTTCTGAAAAAATTTCCTCATTGGACTTTGTATGACTTTTGCCCGTCCTGATTTTCACAAATCGCAGATCGTTTAAGTCCATTATATTCAGAAAGTAGCTAAATGAAAATCAAATAATTTAAAATTATACTTCGATATTGAATATGGTTCGTAGTGCACAAGCTATAAATCCATCCAAAAATATATTACAACACCTTTAAACACTTGTAAGTGAAAAGTGAAATGTTACAGAAATCATAAATATTTCAATTAACCACATAAATAAAAGTCAATTTCATTAAAGGTAATTGATTCAGTTCCTGTTCAGTCAGTGTGCCCCTAACCCCAGTGCAATACATCTGCAATCTCATACTGCCCGGAGTCATTACCGGCCCCAGTAGGTAGTGGCTCAACAGGAACTGAAAGGCAGGATGATCCCTTTTTGAGAAAAAAATATCTTTAGATGAGATTCAGTGACAGCATGTCAGGATGGAAAAACTCTTAATATTAGTGATCGAAGTGGTGGATAGCACATTGAACACGGTTGTAATAGGTGAATTACTCTGATATCGACCTACGAGTTTGTTCTGGGCAGTACGTAAAAAAAATCTTATTCGATGACTCTTATAGTTGGAAAAGGACATTTTGAAGTATATCTGTGAGGATTTTCAAAGAGATCAGTTTATCATTTTGAAGTAGCTCCTGTGCTAGTTAAGCCAGTGTGACCTTCAACAACACGGGATGACCAAATCCAAAAAAGCTAAAAGCAAACTAAATCCTATCTAGGATAGGTACATTTTCTTCTTTTTCATTAGATACACACGAAGATATATACCAAAGACTCGATGGAAGAACACCTTGTAGAAACTGTTCTTGCTTGTGACTTTGCTAGTGAAATACTACTACCAGTATCAGCTGGAAACAAAAAAAAAACATGTAAACATGTCAATGTCATGCCAATTTCATGAAATATTTGTACCATCCTTGCCCTGTACATTCGGGAAATCAACACCATCATTCCCGGAAAATCCTGATATTTCGTTTCGGTGTTGCTGATAATAAATATCAAACCTTCTTACATATTCAGAAAACGAAGATCAAGTTTGAATTTGAGCTATTTTCGATCGTTACAAGCAGAGTTATTGCCCTTGCCCCAAATCTTAAATATGCTATTACTCTCTTAGTGTTCAACCGATTTTGATGAAACTTAAAATGGATGTTATTGGACCTAAATCGAAAGGTTTGAGAAAGTTTAGTTTTCTCCTGATTAAATTTTTTCCTTTTTCGTTAGGCGTATATGGCCGTGGTCCACTATCTTATTGATTGACTGTAACGCTAAAACAAATATCAAAACATAAACCCATATCAGTAGTTGAAATAGTACAAGGTGGAAACCCGAAGACCAGAAAACCACTGGAAAACTTGGTTGGTGCTAGTGGATTAGCTACACTAACTTTACTGACGATCCATAACGGAAATATATTGGGTCGATCAACAAGCATCACGTCACCTGTTGTTTCATTAATGAACAAAAATTGTTCATCTGCGTTCTGTTCCATTGAAAAGACAATAGGCACTGTTACTTCAGGGTTTGATGTCCCAACACGAAGAATAGAAACATTTAGTTGTTGGTTACACGAAATATTCACGTTTAACAGCTCTTTTTCTATAACAGGCCAGTAAGATGAGGCATCCTTAATGAAAATTGCAATCTCTAGAAATGAACTTCTAGCCTGGAGAGCACCATCTCTTGCTTCTACAGTCAGATAGAAACTGATGTTGGTATAGTTGACGAGGATGTGATTGGTGTTGATATCACCAGTGTTTGAGTTGATGGTGAAAAGATCGTCTGTTATAATCAGGTTCTTCATACTTGTGGTATTTTCTGAAATGATTTAAAATTGGGATATATTTTCATGTAGTGGTACAAGTAATTCTCAGATAGTAAAAGATAGTGGACCACGGCCACATACGCCTAATCAAAAGGCCTTAAATTTCATCAGGAGTAAACTAAACTTTCTCAAACCTTTCGATTTAGGTCCAATAACATCCATTTTAAGTAAGATAGATTAACTAAGATAGTAATAGCATATTCAAGTCTTTGAGGCAAGGGCAATAACTCTGCTACTAACGGTCAAAAATAGCTCAAATTCAAACTTTATCTTTGTTTTCTGAATATGTATATACATACTGACATTCAATTGATTCCATCAAAAATTGTATTTTTTAGAGCGTTTACAAGCAGTTGATGTTGATAGAAGCACTTACTGTGTAGAGGTTAAAGGGCAAAAACTCCTCAAAACTGATGAAAGAGGCCCAAATCCTCAAAAAGCTTTAATTTTAATCAGGAGTAAACTAACTTTCTCAAATCTTTCGATTTAGGTCCATTAACATCCATTTTAAGTTTCATCAAAATCAGTTGAAAACTAAGAGAGTAATAGCATATTCAAGATTTGGGGCAAGGGCAATAACTCTGCTTCTAACAGTCGTAAAGAGCTCAAATTCTAACTTGATCTTCGTTTTATGAATATGTATACACATATCAAATTTCATTTGATTCCGTCAAAAACTCTAGTTGTTAGAGCGTTTACAAGCAAATGTTGACGGACGGACCATTATATTTGGGGCAAGGGCAATAACTCTGCTTCTAACGATCGAAAATAGCTCAAATTCGAACTTGATCTTCGTTTTATAAATATGTATACACTCTAGTTTTTAGAGCGTTTACGAGCAAATTTTGATGGACGGACGGACAGGGGTGCCGACAATATACGTCCTCATAGAGAGATGAGGGCGTATAAAAAGCATGTGATTAGATACAAGAAGCACGTTCGCCATCCATTCGTCTCATCGTACCTTAGTATCGGAAAATTAATCTTGTAGGTAATCTAAGGCTTCGTCTCGTCTCGGAGCCTCACTCGAAAAAGAATAACTGTATCAACCCATACACCCCTTGAAAACCATATATATACTAGAACCATGAATGGTACCATGCAGTGCGCATCCGGTTTCGTCCATGGGTGAAAAGTGACATCTTTCAATCCATGATGTCAGGTTTACAGAAGAAAGCTTGTTTTACATTAAAATGCAGAAGGTAAAAAATTTTAAAACGCACAATTTTGAATTCGGTAGTGAAAAGTAGAAAAACCAGTTCACACACGGTAGTCAAAAGTGAAATAAACATTTCATGTTCGGTAGTGAAAAGTCATCTGATTAAAAAAAAGGCGTAATCACAGTTTGATATACATCAGTGGAAAACGCATATCACAAAATTTCTAAGATTTGTAAATAAGTTCTAAAGTGCAAGAAAGGACACATGAAAGAGCCAAATCTCAATTTAGAAACGGACTGCACAGTATTCATACTTCATAGTTTGAAATACAGATCGAATTTTATCAATACATATTTCATTCAAAGAAAATATATCTTAATGTTTCTTTTAAACAGTTACAATGTAAAAAAAAAGTACATTAATGATAACGTATCGCCCAAACGCAAGTTAATGGAAGAGGACGATCGCCAAAACGCAGCTTTATGTCAAAATGTAGTACTCTCCCTTCAACTGAAATTTGAATTTAATATTTTACAAGCAGATGGAATAACTAATTTTCAAAATTCAAAAGCCGCTATTTTGATTTTAAAATATTGTGTTGTATATAATTGAAAAAGTAGATTTAGCATAATTAGATTTTGAAAGAATTTGTGACGTACATGAATTAGGTCACGTGTCAAAGCTAAAAACTGCAATTTTCAAATGGATATAAAACCGGAAGTAAACATCGGAAAACCTAAATGAAAGTATCCGTGCATAGGTAACATTAATGCCAATGAATTTTTTCAGGTCACATGGTCACCAAAGGTCAAGGTCACGAGATATAAGCCTTTAAAATTTTGACAATCACTGATTTATTTTAACTGGAAATTAAAATAAATCAGAATTGAAATTCAAAAATCGGCATCTTATGTTTTGGTAGCAATTGACTGTAGATTCCATAGACATCTTAATTATGCAAATTCTATAACACCCTGAGGCCCCATTTTGCCTTTTATAAAAATATACCATTTCAAGATGACGACTGATCTGTTACATCCGGGTCAAATTTTATCATTTGCATACTTTTGTGTCTACATTACAAACACACTGCAAAAAGAATTTTTCGAATATCATCAACATTCCGGAAGTTGAAATTTCGACTTTGAGAGCCAATAACTTCAAAACCGGAAGTGATATCAAAGATTTGAAAACATATTTTTGTTCGCCATCAAAGTGTCTATCTACCTGTAAGTTTTCAGAACGATCGAAATAAAAATTGAAAAAAACACGCACAGTTTCAATGGAAATTGACACAAATTTTTCAAACTTTAAAAGGCGGAATTTTGATTCAAATATATTGTGTTGTATATCATTGGAAAGAGCAGACATAGCATAGTACGACGGTGAAAGAAAATAAGACATATGTAAATTAGGTCACGTGGTAGGGCTGTTTAAAGTTAAAAATTACAATTTTCAAACGGCTATAAAACCGGAAGTAACTTTTGGGCATCTGAAAAAAATATGTCACTGGATACATCTAATCAAGGGCAATAACTTTTGTACAGGTCACAAAGTCACAAAAGGTCAAGGTCACAAAATATGGGCCTTGAAAGTTTTGACAATTACTGACTTATTTTTTCCGGAAATCAGAAAAATTCAGAATTGAAATTCAAAAATCAGCTTCCCATGTTTTGGTCGCAGTCGACTGTTGATTACATAGACATAAAAATTATGCAAATTCCATAACACCCTGAGGCCCCATTTTGCGTTTTATGAAAATATACCATTTCAAGATGGCGCCTGATATGTTACATCCGGGTCAAATTTTATGATTTGTATAATTTTAAGGCTACATAGCAAACATATTGCAAAAAGAATTTTTCGAATATCTTCAAAATTCCGGAAGTTGAAATTTCAACTTTGAGAGCGAATGACGTCAAAACCGGAAGTGATATCGACATTTTGAAAATTGCTAATTGCTCGAAATCAAAATGTCTATAAACATGTAAGTTTTCAGGTTGATCAATATAAAATTGCAAAAGTTGAAAAAGTGGTCAAGAAAAAGTGCTCCAAAAGTCAGCAAGATTTTTCTCAAAATGATATTGTTAAACTTTTATCTTGTGGACAATCGATTAGAGAAATATGCAAAGTCAGTCCGATCAAAATCGGTTGAAAAATAAAGGAGATAATGACCAAAACATCAAAACCCATAAGTTCTCATACCTCATTTCCGGTTGGTAGGGCATGCGTCATTTTACATTTAAACAATACCGAGCAGTAGATTATCGTGGGAAATCTTGAGAGATTATATGTGGCATGTGTAGTTTTGGCTGGGCGCTCTGACCAGAAAGTGAAAAAAAAAAAAAAAAAAAAAACTAGAACTGTACAGTTAACAGTACTGGTGCAGGGCGGATTACGACATACAGGTTCGACGGTGAGGCAATATTCGATTGCGCATGCACTGTACTAATAATTCAATGCGCGAGAATTGAATTTCAACAGGGTGATTGAGACTATGATTGCAGACATTCATATCAAATTTAAAAATATTTCAACAAGAAATAAGAAAGTTGGCAATGCGCATGTGCACTGGACAAATTCTCTATTTCCATGAAATCACACATCAGTCTATACGTATGCATACCAAGTTTCATGCAATTCGGTTGAGAAATAAGAAAGTTGTTACAGCGCATGCTCACTACACAAATTCAATGTGTCCATGCAATTTCGAATCTGATTATACACATACATGCTAATTTTGAAGAAATTCTGATAAGAAATAAGTAAGTTGTCGATGCGCATGTGCACTACATTAATTTAATATGTCCATGATATTTCAAATCTTATTATACACATGCATGCCAATTTTGAATGAATTTGGTTCAGAAATAAGAAAGTTAGCGATGCGCATGCGCAAAACACAAATTCAATATCTCCATGATATTTCGAATCGGAATATACATATGCATACTAACTTTCATGAAATTCGGATAAGAAAAAAGAAAGTTGGCGTCGCGCATGCGCACTACACAAATTTTATATGTCCATGATATTTCGAATCTGATTATACGCACACATGCAAATTTTGAAACAAATTGGATAAGAAATAAGAAAGATGATAATGCGCATGCGCAGTACTCAAATTTAACATTTCCCCTAGATTCTGAATCTGATTATACATGTACATACCAAATTTCGTAAAAATCGGATAACAAACAAAAAAGTTAGCATCGCGCATGCGCACAATACAAATTTTACGTTTTCCTTTAAATCACTATTCCAACATGGAGGTATATGTTAAGTTTGAAGAAAATCGGATCATAAATAAGAAAGTGAGTCAATAAAGCAGTGGGCGTGGCTACAGGGTGCTTCAGTAAGTTAAATTTTCAGCATGCTGTAGTTTAGTCCATCCTAGACCTCCCTTTAATGCGTTAACCTAAGATAATTCATATCTAACAAAAATTGAGGTAGAGCCCCTTTAACTTTAACATGTCAAACTTACTGACTATTAATATTGACATTGTTTATAAACAGTCAATTAACCGACATACCTATTATTGCCCTATGTTCAAGTATACGATATGGAAATATGCAAGTTACATAGAAGTGTTGCACATTTTTGGAAACCTCGGAATCTCAGCATTATGGATCCGAAAAAATTATTGCTTTATCTATATCAGGGCCCTTGTAAAAACGCTTTAAAGATGCAAAATCACCTTTGAGTCACACCTCTAAAACGGAAAGCACGTGTCGGACATGAAAAATGAATACATCACGTGAAAGACCTCTTAAATAGGTCTAAGATCTGTAAATACCAACTTGATCTGAGGTCAAGTTCTTGAGATAGGAGCCTTCAAAATTTCAACAAAATCGCAACATTTTGTTAAATTGAATTCTGACATCGCCAAATCTTATATTAATTGAAACCCTTTAAAGGGTACATTAAAAATCAGCAAACATTGGGGTGTTATTCCAGTTAGGTTTTGCGTTACAGCACTGGCAATATGCAAAAAAAAGCCATGTTTGGAGTCCTATAAAATAGGTTTAAGTTGTCTGACCCTAAAGGTCACAAGGTCATCAGAAGGTCAAAGTCCCAAGGTATCATTATGTGCAATATGAAGGTCATCCAAGGTCAAGGTCATGTGATACAGGCCTCTAAACTTTAGAAAAAAACATTCCGTTATACAAAAAAGGCAAAATCGAAAATCGAAATTCGGCTTCCCATTTGTTGAAGACAAAGTTTCAATCTTTCGATTAACATCAAAATTGTGAAACTCAGATAACAAATAGATTCAGAATAGGAATTTTCGCAAAATGACTAAAAACAATATGGCGGCCAAATTATAACTTCCGGTAAATATTTGTTGGGTCAAAACAGTTTGTAATAATTGCACTAACATTATTCATGCCTTATTTTTCTCATAACTCAGTTTTACCGGAAGCGATGTAACCGGAAGTGATATCATTGAAACCGGAAGTGATGCAAAAATTTTGAGTGTGAAGAATTATTTGCACTTGCCATAGGTCTACATCATATAAGTTTCATAATGATCCGTTAAAAATCAAACAAAAAATCATACTTCGATTAATTACGGCATGAAAAAGTGACGAACGATTTTCATATAATCGAATTTTTTCAAGTTCCATTGTTTGTCCTTTGTTACAAGGAATACGATGAAGGTACTTTGACCAAAATCGGTTGATAAATATGTTCTCTACAGTTCATTTTATGTTTGTTGCTCATGTCGCTTCATGTTGCGCATATCAATTTTGTTTTACATTTAACAGTTGATTAGCCACGAGTTAGAAAACGTCATGAAATCCGTTTTTTCATACATTTTACCATTTCCGAGAAATAGGCCGGGCCGGGGACGAAAAAAAAAAAAAACTAGAACCATGAATGGTACCATGCAGTGCGCATCCGGTTTCGTCCATTGGTGAAAAGTGACATCTTTCAATCCATGATGTCAGGTTTACAGAAAAAAGCTTGTTTTACATTAAAATGCAGAAGGTACAAAATTTTAAAACGCACAATTTTGAATTCGGTAGTGAAAAGTAGAAAAACCAGTTCACACACGGTAGTCATAAATGAAATAAACATTTCATGTTCGGTAGTGAAAAGTCATCTGATTAAAAAAGGCGTAATCACAGTTTGATATACTTCAATGGAAAACGCATATCACAAAATTTCTAAGATTTGTAAATAAGTTCTAAAGTGCAAGAAAGGACACATGAAAGAGCCAAATCTCAATTTAGAAACGGACTGCCCAGTATTCATACTTCATAGTTTGAAATACAGATCGAATTTTATCAATACATATTTCATTCAAAGAAAATATATCTTAATGTTTCTTTTAAACAGTTACAATGTAAAAAAAGGACATTAATGATAACGTATCGCCCAAACGCAAGTTAATGGGAGAGGACGATCGCCCAAACGCAGCTTTATGTCAAAATGTAGTTCTCTCCCTTCAACTGAAATTTGAATTTAATATTTTACAAGCAGATGGAATAACTAATTTTCAAAATTCAAAAGGCGCTATTTTGATTTTAAAATATTATGTTGTATATAATTGAAAAAGTAGATTTAGCATAATTAGATTGTGAAAGAATTTGTGACGTACATGAATTAGGTCACGTGTCAGAGCTCTTTAAAGCTAAAAACTGCAATTTTCAAATGGATATAAAACCGGAAGTAAACATCGGAAAACCTAAATGAAAGTATCCGTGCATAGGTATCGTCAATGGCAATGAATTTGTTTCAGGTCACTTGGTCACCAGAGGTCAAGGTCACGAGATATGAGCCTTTAAAGTTTTGAAAATTACTGATTTATCTTAACCGGAAATTAACATAAATCAGAATTGAAATTCAAAAATCGGCTGTCATGTTTTGGTAGTAATCGATTGTAGATTCCACAGACATCAGAATTATGCAAATTCCATTACACCCTGAGGCCCCATTTTGCGTTTTATGAAAATATACCATTTCAAGATGGCGACTGATCTGTTACATCCGGGTCAAATTTTATTATTTGTATACTTTTGTGTCTGTATTACAAACATACTGCAAAAAGAATTTTTCGAATATCTTCAAAATTCCGGAAGTTGAAATTTTAACTTTAAGAGCAAATGACGTCACAACCGGAAGTGATACTAAATTTTTGAAAACATATTTTTGTTCGCCATCAAAATGTCTATCTATCCGTAAGTTTTCAGAACGATCGAAATAAAATTTGAAAAAAATACGCATAGTTTCAATGGAAATTGGCACAAATTTTTCAAACTTTAAAAGGCGGAATTTTTATTCAAATGTATTGTGTTGTATATCATTGGAAAGAGCAGACATAGCATAGTAAGACGGTGAAAGAAAATAAGACATATGTAAATTAGGTCACGTGGTAGAGCTGTTTAAAGTTAAAAATGGCAATTTTCAAACGGCTATAAAACCGGAAGTAAACCTTGGGCATCTGAAAAAAATATGTCATTGGATACATCTAATCAAGGGCAATAACTTTTGTACAGGTCACAAAGTCACAAAAGGTCAAGGTCACAAAATATGGGCCTTGAAAGTTTTGACAATTACTGACTTATTTTTACCGGAAATCAGAAAAATTCAGAATTGAAATTCAAAAATCGGCTTCCCATGTTTTGGTCGCAGTCGACTGTTGATTACATAGACATAAAAATTATGCAAATTCCATAACACCCTGAGGCCCCATTTTGCGTTTTATGAAAATATACCATTTCAAGATGGCGCCTGATCTGTTACATCCGGGTCAAATTTTATGATTTGTATAATTTTGAGTCTACATAACAAACATATTGCAAAAAGAATTTTTCGAATATCTTCAAAATTCCGGAAGTTGAAATTTCAACTTTGAGAGCGAATGACGTCAAAACCGGAAGTAATATCAAAATTTTGAAAACATATTTTTATTTGCCATCAAAATGTCTATCTACTTGTAAGTTTTCAGAACGATCGAAATAAAATTTGAAAAAAACACGCACAGTTTCAATGGAAATTGGCACAAATTTTTCAAACTTTAAAAGGCGGAATTGTGATTCCAATGTATTGTGCTGTATATCATTGGAAAGAGCAGAGAGAGCATAGTACGACGGTGAAAGAAAATAAGACATATGTAAATTAGGTCACGTGATAGGGCTGTTTAAAGTTCAAAATTACAATTTTCAAACGTCTATAAAACCGGAAGTAACCATTGGGCATCTGAAAAAAATATGTCATTGGATACATCTAATCAAGGGCAATAACTTTTGTACAGGTCACTAAGTCACAAAAGGTCAAGGTCACAAAATATGGGCCTGGAAAGTTTTGACAATTACTGATTTATTTTTACCGGAAATTAGAAAAATTCAGAATTGAAATTCAAAAATCGGCTTCCCATGTTTTGGTCGCAGTCGACTGTTGATTACATAGACATAAAAAATTATGCAAATTCCATAACACCCTGAGGCCCCATTTTGCGTTTTATGAAAATATACCATTTCAAGATGGCGCCTGATCTGTTACATCCGGCTTAAATTTTATGATTTGTTTAATTTTGAGTCTACATAACAAACATATTGCAAAAAGAATTTTTCGAATATCTTCAAAATTCCGGAAGTTGAAATTTCAACTTTGAGAGGGAATGACGTCAAAACCGGAAGAGATATCGAAATTTTGAAAATTGCTAATTGTTTGCAATTAAAATGTCTATATATATGTAAGTTTTCAGGTTGATCAACTTAAAATTGAAAAAGTTGAAAAAGTGGTCAAGAAAAGGTGCTCCAAATGTCAGCAAGCTTGTTCACAAAATGATATTGTTTAAATTTCATCTTGTGGACAATCAATTAAAGAAATTAGCAAAGTCAGTCCGATCAAAATCGGTTGAAAAATAAAGCAGATAATGGCCAAAACATTAAAACCCATATGTTCTCATACCTCATTTCCGGTTGGTAGGGCATGCGTCATTTTACATTTAAACAATACCGAGCAGTAGATTATCGTGGGAAATCTTGAGAGATTATGTGTGGCATGCGTAGTTTTGGCTGGGCGCTCTGACCAGAAGGCGAAAAAAAAAAAAAAAAAAAAAAAAAAAGACATTTGCAAAACAAAGCAGTGCGTTCGCTAGAACGCACTGCAAAAAAAATAATCAATACGAAAACAAAGCAGGGCGTACGAAGTACGCCCTGCAAAAAAAAAAAAAGGCATTTGCAAAACAAAGCAGTGCGTTCGCTAGAACGCACTGCAAAAAGTCATTTGCAAAACAATGCACTGCAATAACTGACTTGTAATCTGGTATATAGATTATTAATTTTAGTAATACATGTAGTAGTTTGTATTATATTATAACTAGTGATGTACAAATAAAAAGGGGTAACTTTGTGGAAACGGAACTGACCTAACAGGCGGAAAGCAATAACCCTAATACAGACTTATACAGCATACTTTTTTGAGAATTAAGTATAGGTTAAACCACGAGGATCTGTGGTCTAATTGTTGAAATCGTCAGTTAAACCACGAAGCGCGTAGCGCTGAGTGGTTTAACTAACGATTTCAACAATTAGACCACTAGATCCGAGTGGTTTAACCTATTTAGACCATAACCGGTATGTAACAAATTTATATTTGAATAAAATATTAAATTACTCTGAAATTAAATGGTTTTAATATTGAACTTCTTTTTTCTGCGGAAAGAGACTGTGAAAATCGTTGGGTGACCTATAGTATTACACGTGCAAGTTGTACCCACGTCACGTGGTTATTATTATCACTAAGTCAGGTTCACTCCAGATGAGTATTTTGGTGATTAATGTTCTACATGTTATTGGCTCTTTTTGTAGTGTGGAAATACATGCATTTACTTCTTCAAGTTTGTTGTAGTTATTGTGCTTAGGACGACGATTATTGTTTCTTTCATTTAGGATACTTAATTTATTATGGATAATTTCAAAGTGTTTGCAACCCAGCATTTTGAAAACAGTTCTGGATATTTGAAAGGAAACTGCAGAATTCGTATTATGTGAAACCAGCCAGCATTATAGTGATATTAGTGACGTACAAACTGGCGAAATCTAACTATTGGACGATGAGGTAATAGCAAAGCTCAGTAAGAAATACATACCTCCAGCGACCGATATAAACGTTAAATAGGCTTGCAGATTTTTCGAGTTTTGGTGGAAATATAGAAACTCTAAAATGCAAGCTGGTAAAACTTATTGCCAGTTTAGTGGATTAGACTTTATGAATAACCTCTAATATGGAGATGATACCTTCGGATTATTCAACCCGGTTTCCCCCGTCAGTGATGCAGGTCGGAGGGGCTGACATGGAAAAAGCGTCTACTCTCTGACCACATTGAGATCTGAATTGAATTTTTTCTCTGATGTCACAAATATTCAAATTATGTTTTTCTATTGCCATGTGTCTTAGAATGCCTTTGGGTCCATGAAAATATATGGTTTGAAAATTTTCATTATAAAATAAATACAGTTCCCTCCTAGAAATTTCAAGTGAAAAAGACCCATATTTCAGACTGAAATTTTCCCTCTGTAAAATCATATTTCAAGATAAATATTTTTTTAATAGTTGTCATTTTCATCAACCCAAAGACAATCTAAGACTCTCAGAACTAATTTTGGGTTGATATTTCAATTCATGAAAAAATAATAGGCAAAATGCGATTCTGAGCCCATTGTGGTCAGAGAGTAGTCGTTCGGATGGGACAATAAACCGAGGTCCAGTGTGCTATTGTCTGTGCACGTTAAAGATCCCTCGACAGTTGGAAATCGAAAATAAGAGCAGGCTTATGCCGCTGTCCCTGCAAAATATCCCTCATTGCACACTGCATGGCGTTTGCTCGTCCTCAATTAGCCCATATAGGTGCAGAAAAGTAGGACGTAAAACTCATTTCATTTCTAATATGGAGATATTTTGCCAAATCTAGCAATGGTGTCAGAACTGCCATGTGTGTGATTTAGTGTCGGTGCATATAGTTGTATGAGCTTTAACACACAAAAAGGAAGACAATCTATAAAGGGAGAAGACCTTTAACTGTCTAAAATTTAAAGAAATAACATCGTTACAATCTTTATGGTTAGTTTTCTCCACTAACCATTTTCTCCGAGCTACATGTGCAACACGGTTATTTTGGTGTGATGTCGATGAACTTTTGATAGCAAAGACTACGTGTCACTGAAGTAACGTCATTCGTCAGTAGGCTATAAATAAAGGAACAGATACGATACAAGATGCAATAGTAAAGTGATTCAGACGAATATGCCATCTAAACGCCACTTAGTCGAATATGAAGAAGCCGAATCTGACGATTCAAAACGAAGAAATTATTGCATTACTCTTTATTTTAATTTATAATAAAAAAAATATTGTTTTGTGTTGGTTTGGTCTAAAATATGAAAAAAAAGTAGTCCCGTCCCCGTGGTCTAATCAACATTTTGGTTGGTTATACCACGACTAAGATCAAAGGAGGTATGGTCTAAATATATTTTTTTATGTATAGGGTTCAATTTGAAACAAAACTAGAGCCACATGTGGCACAGAGTGTGACTTTGCAAATTGCTTAGTGAATGTGAAAAAATCGGCCCTGAACGTAAATCCGAAGTGCCAAAGAAGTCGACAACTTTTAAAAAATGTTTTTTTTAAATGTTGTGAAACAAGTCACCAGACCTAACATTTGATCATACCATCTGAAAACCTTTATCAATAAACTTCTACCTACTGAAGGTCAAGGTCACTCAAGGTCAAATTTACGAGAAACAAGTCTGTAAAATTTGGAAATGCATACAGTAATAACACCGGAAGTTGACGTAGACATCAAATATGTATAAATGAACAGCCAAAGTCAATGACCTTTGATCCTAAAAAAGGTCAAGGTTAACAAAGGTCAAGGTCAAAAACGGAAAAAAATATTTTTTTTAACCTTGTTCCCTTTTTTGAACTTCAAAGCCGGAATCAATGAGCCTTTAGCTGAATAAAGCAATGCAGTAACTGTATGCAAGGTCATTTTTTAAAAAAAAATAAACTTTACCATTTTTGGAAATAAACAAAATTTTGACAAAAATAAAATTTTACCCGGATGTGCCACGCCCACGTCAGATTTTTTGATGTGACTTTTTTTTTATCTTAATAATATCTTACTATGGCTAAATTATCAAGCCTTTGAATCTATTGGTTAACGAGATATACAATAATAAATGTCAAAAAAGGTCAAAATCTATAATCGGAAATTTTGAAATTAAAGCAAACAGATTTCGCAACCCTGAACAAGTTGAAACCTGACAAGATTGCCCAATACTAATCTGTGTAAATTGATTGGTCGGGATATGTGCTAGTTGCTATTTATACATACAAGAAATATACTAAAACCACCGATCGTCTCGTTCAGTCCATTATTCGTTGTATTTCTGGATTTAGGTTTGTATTTCATTTCTTTACTTATGGGGTATGCATTGAATTTGATGGTATAGGGGTTGTCAGTGTCGGGAAAATCTCAACGTTGCAGTGAGTGTTGCAAAAGCACTTGATTTGAATGGGCGTGGTCATACCGGTATGTAAATACTTACTATGAGTTGACCTACATTGAAATGAAATGTATGGAGTTTTACGTCCTACTTTTCTGCACCTATATGGGCTAATTGAGGACGGGCAAACGCCATGCAGTGTGCAATGAGGGAAATTTTGCCAGGACAGCGGCATTAGCCTGCTGTTATTTTCGATTTCCAACTTTCGAGGAATCTTTAACGTGCACAGCCAATAGCACACGGGGCCTCGGTTTATTGTCCCATCCGAAGACGCTTTTTCATGTCAGCCCCTCCGACCTGCTGACCTACATTGAAAGATAGGGACGTTTTGATATAAGGCTAGTGAGCAGTATTGATAAAGGTATATACATTGGCTTTTGAAAGATATGCAGTAAACATAGATTAAACTTGTCATATCGACAGTAGTGTATTACATTAGTATTATAAATAAGGTCATTTTACGATTAATCTCTCCGAAGCCCAAACCACCAATTTGATTCATTGTATCTTATGTACAAACGACTTGTATTTCGATTTTAAACTATGGGTGATCTTAAACGTGTGCATCCTGTAGGTAGCACACGGGTCTCGATCGACTAAACGCCTCTTCAGCCCACCCGACCTGCATCATTGTTCATTGGGGAACGGGGTGGAGAACGTAATTGTAAAGCCCCCAAGATTATAGATTTGTATTTAAGTGTAGCGAATTTTCAATTATATTCAGTTTTAATCAAGATGCCACCAAAAAGAAAGGCAGCTGCTAAGAAAGGCGCCGGGGGCAAAAAAGCCAAAGTCGTCGTTAAAGAAGAGGACGAGGAAGAAGCCTCTGGATCAACTGTGAAAGACGCCATTAATAAACTGAAAACTGCTGATAAAGGGAAGAAGAAAACTCATGCTATTGACAAAATCTGCGAATTAGCTTATTACTCAACTGTAAGAGTTGTTTATTGCTTTCATTTTAGTAGATAAGCCTTAAAGAGATTGTAAGGAGGTTTTCTAAAACAAATTGTACGTATCAGGTACAACGATAGCATCAATTACAACAATCCAATTAGACTTCTGTGGTTCCAGCAATGGCAGCAATTCCTTCTCGATTTGTGACTTAGATTAAGTCAAATTGCTGGAATCATAGAAGTAATCAGTGTCCCTAAAAACTCTTTACAATCCCTTTGATTGTTACGTTATGTTGTCATTAACCCAAGCATGAACGAACCTTACCGTGAAACGATTCTCGAAATACACGCTAACATATGGCAATACATTCTTAGCAGCTCATAAACTTTTGTTATGAAGAAGTGTATCAATAAATGAGTAATTATTTCAAAATAAAAGTGGTATCAAGTGTCTAGAACAGTGAGCATACTCTAACGCCTCGCCTGCCAATTTAGATAGGATTCTCATAAACTGCTCCGTCACTGATAAATAACATTATTTTTGTTTTGTTTGTTATTTTAGGCTTTTTTATTAGACGATTATGACTGTATGCTGAATCAAACCAATATTGGTCACAACAATAACAAGATTTATATCATACAAGTTATTGAACAAAATGGTTATTATTGTGCCTGGAATAGATGGGGTCGGGTTGTAAGTACAACATTTATTTATGTATTTTTTTTTTCATGTAAGTTTGTCGATCCATGTATCGATTAAAGCGTTATCCATCGAGTTAAAATTTTGCGATCTGATATTTCCCCTGATAAGTTTTCACTACATTTTAGGAATCAAATCAGTTCTTCTTCGCAATCTAAAGAAGAAACGGCAACTCTCGAGTGTCTTTTTTGATTTAAAAAAAAAACAAACGTTATTTTTTAAGATCGACCTCAATACTGGAACATTTTGAATTGCTACTGAATTTTTAAGAAATACGAATCAAAATTCAACCTGATCAGTTAAAAGTTGGTGTTATTTAAATTTAGAATCCTGATCGCTCAATTTGCCATAAAATTTAATGTAACTTAAAAGAGATCAAACTCATCGTACGGAAATACTACAGTCCAGTCAAAGGCATCTCTCGATATGCATAAGACTCCAATACTAAGAGATCTCTATCTGTTATGTCTATTTTCTGTAGTCAAATACGTAGATGGTAGCATCAGATATATGCGTAGTAATAATTATTCAGAAACCAGTGCTGTATTAGGTATTCATTGTATGTTAGGATGTAAGTCATATTCATTGAACAAGTGTTCCTTTGCAAACAAGATAAATGATCCCCAAACCAGACGAATGAGCTTTGCCTATATTCCTTCCAATAATATAAATGGGTTCTAAACCAGACGAATGAGCTTTGTCTATATGTATATTCCAGCTAAACATGATAAATTAGATTTGTCTATATTACTTCCAAAGAAGATAAATGAGCTTGGACTATAATTTATGTTTAGGGTGAAACGGGCGATAACAAAGAAACATGGTGTTCCACTAAAGCAGAAGCTGTTAAGCTGTTTGAAAAGAAATTTCAAGATAAAACCAAGAATAAATGGGCTGATCGAGAAAATTTTAAACCAAAAGCTGGCAAATATACCATGCTCGACATGGCTGGTGATGACGAAGAAGACGAAGACGTTGTTGATGTAGGTTAAGTTAATGTTTCTTGATTCAATATAAATTAAAGGCACTTAGATCACCCTTAGACCAATATTCCAAAAGCGTTTTCGACCAGTTAAAGCAGTGGTTCCCAACCTTTTTCAAACTGTGGCCCAAATTAATGAAACTCCTGGAGCCTTGGCTCCCTGTTCATTACCAAACTAGCCAAAATGGCCTAATCACAGATTTTTTACAGATACAATTATGCAAAGAAGTAATACGATTTTTAAATTTTACAGTTTACAGAGCCCCATGGCCCCCAGGTTGGGAACCACTGAGTTAAAGGGAAGGTTTTTTTTCGAGTGATCATCAGACAAATATGAAAAGGCAAACAGACAAAGTGTGGACATAGATAGACCACTAAACTTTTTCAGTCGTTTTTTTTTTCAGTTGTTATCTTGCTTCTCCAACAGTATAGCTGTTCACTTTCCAAATGAACTTTTATGCGCCTGTAACACTCGGAGTAACACGTAAGTCAAAACGAAAGGTGTTTATTAATTGGTATACCTCTTTACCTTCCACAACTAGATTGTAAATCATGCCATTTCTCGAAGTAATTGGGTTTTTGTCTATTGAAGGCTCCTAAGGTTGATATGACTGGTAAAAAAATTGCGGAATCAAAACTGGATAAAATTACTCAGACATTCGTGAATTTGATATTTGATTTAAACATGTTTAAAGATTCCATGAAGAAGTTTGATATAGGTAAGAACAACCAGTTAAAGTTCTGCTTTGTTTTCTGTATAAGATAAGATATTGGATCGGGTCAAAAAGCGCCCAATTTTGGTGGTGCGATATGTTTGGAAACTTTCACTGAGTGTCACTAAAGTTAAAGAACAAAAAAAAAAAAATTACGCATTTTTAATTAAAAAAATTCTCTCTAAGAAATTGTCCGAAATTGAATCCGTAGTATTGCCTAATTTCCCAACCAAAGTAACCTTAACGTCATATATGAGCCCAACTATTGGAATGAAAATGACTATGTATCACGATATGAACATAACAATCTTTGATTTTTTTTTCTTCAGATGTTAACAAAATGCCTTTAGGAAAATTAAGCAAATCACAAATAGCTAAAGGCTTCGAAATTCTGGATGAAATCGAAGACGTTTTGAATAAAAAGAAAATAGGTAATTTGGTAGCTCTCTCGTCCAAATTCTATACAGCTATACCTCATGATTTCGGAAGAAAAATACCACCAAAAATTGACAATGCAGAGGCAGTCAGACAAAAAATGGACATGCTCATGGTTAGTGCCCTTTCTTTATTCTTATCACCCGAAGGTGACGTTAAGACAGTGATTCCCAACCTGGGGGGCATGGCCATCAAGGGAGCCATGGGGTGTTTGTCAGGGGGCCATAAGGCATGAGGGTGAACATCATTTTTTCTCTAGCCCATATTTTATTTAACTATATTTTCCTGTGTAAGGTCTGTAGTTGCTTGTGGTCAAATGAATCTTACCTCATGATGATGAGGAGACACAAGACAACAACCCTTGCTCTATATTCCCTATTTTGCCCTGGTTTGGAAATGAACATGGGGCCATGGCTCTGGGTTTGGAACCACTGCGTAAAGAGAATTACTAATCTATTATGTTAAGTACAACTTCGCACTACCCAAATAACTTAAGTCCTAACACTTTGAACGTGAAAGAAAGACATATTTTCCCTAGTTTCTTCATTAAAGTTGATTCTGTTTACCTCTTGGAAATCTCATTCATGGTTAACGTATATATAGAGAAAAAACATTAATAAAATCAAGATTGCTGGCTCACGCTGTTCAATTTGTTCATATTATCATAAAATGATGACTAGTATTATTTTTTTAATTTAGGTTTTGGCCGATATTCAACTGGCACAAGAGATGACGAAAGAAAAGGATAAGAAAATGGTCGAGGTAAAAAAAATTCTACTTTTGCACGTAGTAATGTTTTTTTTTTTTACCTAAGCAACCATTTCAAAACAGCGTATTTCCTTCGAAGAATTTTCCGAAAGTCCAGAAAGTTACAATTTCCGACATTTTATGTGATGCCATAATTTGCTATAATGGTTGTAGCTATTGAATTTGTCAACCCAACTTACCCTTTTGAACATAGCTAAAATAATAATAAACTCTTTATTTTACATGGGTCAGAATTAAGCCCAATTCCACATATGATATGATACGGTCCTGTCTCACATTCAGCCCATGGGGACAAACATATATACAATGAACAATATATAGAAGAAAAAGTACATGACCACAAGATGTACAGTCTACATATCGCTTAAAAGTTATACAATATTTAGGATATACAATATAGTAATATACATATGTACACGTGTAAGTAATGGATAGATTATGTTAAAGTGATCAAGTACATGACAACAAATTGAGCAGATACGATGAAACAGTTAAAAAAGAGAATTTTGTAGATTTATTGTATGTGATATGATGTGAACAAACAAGTTAATAAAAAGAAAGATTTTCAGTGAATGATTCGGTTACGTTTCAGGTAAAGGGTGAAGTACCCAACCCAATAGATGTTAACTATGGAATGTTGAAGTGTAACCTTGAGTTGTTGAGTCCAAAATCAGAAGATTATAAGGTATTTAAAGTTAAAATATTCGAAATCTCACTTAGTTTTTCAAATTAAGACATGAAATCTAATAAGGTTCAAGCCAAACCGCTTGGGGAGGGATTGAAGAGGCTCATGAATTCATCATTGAGTTTTTACATTCCTGATGCTTTCATCCTCGAAGACAACAAATTTGTGGCAGTAGTGGTATATTTAGGACCGAAATGTTGCTATATTTTGGCTAGAAAATCTCAAAATTTGAGCATATTCATGTCATGACGCCGACCGCACACCCTTAAAAAAATGTTCGTTACACCACTGTGTGGCCCCTTATTCTCGACCCCTCCTTAAAAATCATAAAAATACCATAAATGTTTAGAAATAAAGTAATTCCCAATAAAGTGTGCAAAAATACAAATTTTACCAGTACCGTCAGTGACAGTAATATCATTATGTATTTACAGCTGATTGAAACGTACACAAATGAAACTCAGGGATATCGTTCTGTAAAATTACAACATGTCTGGAAATGTGATCGGGAAGGAGACGTAAGTTCTATTTTGGTACTTTTTTTTTAATCTTTTTATACTATCGCTTCCCGGATATCCAAAAAAAGTTACATTTTCAAACCGACTCACACATCCACAAATTCTAAAATTACCATCTGAACTTAAACGTCACAACGTCATATATACCAAGATGTGAGGGTATTCGAACATGCGTTGCTTTATATCTTCAGGATGAACGATTCAACGCACACGATGGATTAGGGAATAGAAAACTATTGTGGCATGGAACAAATGTCGCTGTTGTTGCAGCAATTTTGAAAAATGGACTTCGTATTATGCCTCACAGTGGTGGCCGAGTTGGCAAAGGAATATATTTTGCTTCAGAGAATGGCAAATCTGCTGGATATGGTAAGCATTTTAAAATCTACGTAAAAACGTCACTGCCACGAAGCATTTTTTGCGGGTTTGACGTCATCAAATACTCAGTTCTAGCGGAATTGCTGGAACCTCATACGTCTGAAATTTGGAATGGTGCACTTAAAAGATAAATGTCTTCGGTACTACAATTGGTTTTTTTGAACGCGAGATAAGAAGGATCGTAGTTTTATTACTTTTATGTGCACATGTATCATTTTGTCTCGACCTCATAAGAGAAGTACGTAGTTATATTTTTTGACAATACACCATCAATGGGTAATACAGAGCTTCTGTAACTCAAAGGAACAAAAATAGCGCACTTTCCGATATTCAATACGACTCAATTTAGTAAGTTCAGATGAAAACACCTTTCCAGAAACATTAAAGTATAATATTTATATCAAGAGGTGTTTACAGGTCAGGCCAGAATCAGGTCATGATTCAGGGATTGCAGACATCAAACCAGGTCCTTAATGGAGAGGGTTGCAGTTCACAATGTTTAATAGGGTATGCTTACTCTTCTGGACATCTGATACCACTTTTCATTATGACATACTTACTCATGTATGATTGATATAATTCCTCATGTGAAAAGTTCATAAGCTGTTATCTGTGTTTCGTCAAAATCTTTTTGGATTTTGAGTTTCGTTTTGCGGTTCGGATCGTTAGTACTTGGTTTCTTTATGGTTCAAAGAAAACATGAGAACACGTTGAACTGGTTCTAAATTAAGAGGTTTTGATTTTTTCATGTTTCAGTGTCGTGTAATAATAAGACTGGTATTATGTTTCTGAGTGAGGTAGCTCTTGGGAAGCAAAACATCATCTACGGTGATAACTATTCTTTAAAATCAGCACCAAAAGGATTTGATTCTGTTTTGGCGAAAGGGGATACTGAACCAGGTAAGTAATTTTTTGCCATTTTGTATTAAAATTTAAATACGATATATTGGTCAACGGCTTGTTCTCATTTCGTGCTCGCTGCTGCCATTTTTGTATACCTCACTTTGGAGAAATTATGTGATACATATACATTTCTGATAAAACTCGTCAAAATCATTATCAGATTTAAATACATATGTATTTCAGCAACATTTGGACAAAAAAAGGTTATGGAATGTTTTCTGAAATGTACATATATACACACAAACAACTTTTTTAACAACGTGGTGTCTTGTCAACAACATGTTGCCCATTACATTAGTCAATTATTTCACGAATTAAGTACATATCGATAATCCGCACGAAGTTATCGGGAACGCAAATGTGCGGATAAACGAGGTTCCACTGTACATAACTTGTCTATTTTATAGATCCCAAGAAAGATAAAACCATGACTATTAATGGTAAAAAGGTTATAATACCTCAAGGTAAACCCATCCAACAAAAAAACCCTGGATCATCAAGTTTCAGCCAGAGCGAATATCTTGTATTCAAAGAAAGTCAGAACAGATTACGTTATATGTTGCAATTGGAATTCGGATATTAACTGGAGAGAACATATTCAACATAATAAAGATAGTTTAAAAAGGAGTTCTGTTTTTCGGCGACGGAATTAAGAAATATTTATAAATAAGACTTATCAATGTTTTTGTAAAGTGAATTCTCATACTCATCCGTGGAATTGCTAGTACCACAGAATGGAAATTGGAATGGTACAAATTGATGCTATCAGTGTACAAACAATACACATAAAAATAATTATTTTTGTTAAATCATGAAACCATTATCCGAGTTTGCGTTTACACATTTATTTTCAAGTTTTCTTATATCAGCACAATATTTATCCCTTTTCATCTAAGATTATTTTGATGTTTAGGTATTCTTTTTTCAAAATCATGCTTCACGATTGTATGCACATTACAGATTCGTTAATATAAATTTAGAATACTGCAGTTACATTTATGTGTTTTTATGTACTTCGAATAGTAATTTTGTTTTTGTTAGTTTATGAATTTGTTAATAATAAAATGGTACAAAATAGTTCATGATATGTATGTTTTTTCGTACATGATAGCTTTTATTTTTACAATGCACTGTGGAGAAAACCGGAGAGGGTCTAGTTTAGGGAAAAGTTTAAGGCCATCTAGTCATTCGGGGCCCTATGTGTTACAGGCTGTGCACCTCTGCAGTTCCCTCTACATGTGGATACCGAAATAAGGAGTAGGCTCATGCCCCTGTGTTTGCAAAATGTTCGTCATGGCACACTGCATTGTCAATCAAATGCACGTAAAAGTCACATTTCATTTCATTTCATATTCACCATCAGGTTCCTTTAAAAACAGTAAACGATCTTGCCGAACTAGTCGTTGCTCCCATGACACGATATTCTAGTCATAAATGAATAAGAAACCCTTCCATAAAAAATCTAGTTTCAAAGATTTAAGGAGGGATATTTTCCTTGATAATGGTAAAATGGATAGGTGATACAGGCCTGCAATAATATGTTCGAAGTAATATGATTGATTGAGAAGAAAACTATCGACGAATAAAAATTATAATAACCAAAAATTTTGGACGTGCAAGCAACGATTAGATCGGTAAGATCATATATCTTTTATTTAGTATATAATTAGTATAGTTCACAAATTTATAATATAAGATATAAAATTAACTAGTTTATTCTCAACAAATACAATCAGATACAAATAAATATTTATGACTTGCATATTCCCTTCATGATCGTGTTTGATAGCAATGGCCGATCTGATCTAGCTAAACGTTTCAAATTGGATCATGTTTGTTTCTATTGCGTTTGTTTCAGACTGATCACGAGTCTCACCAAGTAATGCAGCGAACAAAATATTTTAAGACAGTTTATCTGTTGGTTGTGCTCGACCATTTCTACCTTTACTTACATACTCTTTATTGCCCCGGTTTCTAATACCACTGCAATGTAGATGAAATATGTGAATTATTTTACATGGATTTAACACTCTATAATGTAGGACATTTTTAAACATCCATATAATTAAATTGTCAATACCGTATTTAAAAGATTTAACGTTCATAATTTTAGTAAATTCTGTCGGCAAGTTTCCATTCGGTATGAAAATGTATGCATCATGCGATCCACAGTACCTCTCCTTAGCACACGTGTTCGAGTTTTTGTCTTTCTTCATATCACATGCACTTTCCAATTGACCATGTCTTGTGAGAGCGTACATTATTTTCTTGTCTTGAAGCAAATTTTTGTCAATTAAGTTGAAACCGTCTCCTGGGTAGTTGTCGGCTTGCACCATCATCACAAGTCGTCCCTGTAAGTTCGAAAAAACATAATCGAAGGCTGTTAACGAAACAACTGCATCTTTCACTTGTTTAAAAGTGATTTTGCTACGAACGGAGTGGTCCAACTGTGATTTAACGTATTTTGGCATAGATGGTTGATCATACAGTAAATGAACTCTGGATATAAAACGATGATTTACAGTTAATTTAAGGCAAGTCATGTACTCTTCCATCCGTTTCAATTTTTCTGTTGCGTTACGTTTTATTTTTGAATTTAACTGGAATGTCGGATCTAATATAAAAGGAAATGTGACAACCACCTCAAGTTGTTTCAAAGTTTCGGTTTGTTTTATTGGTTGTGATTCTATGTTTATACCTATGTCATGTTTCATAATAAAATGTTGAAAGCGAGGTTGTTGCAAAAATAAAAATACCACAACCAAAATGATACACAGAGCAAACGTTGCTTTATTTCCGCTTGAAACCTGAAATAGAAAATAAATCAACTGTAATTGGTTAACTGTAGTGCCGGATGTAAATAGGCAACAGACTGATTAAATGTGCATAATACTCTCGGGGATGTGGGGTATTTCCCTTAAAAAATTCATCAACGAGAAATGTGTTGGTACACTCTGGCAAATAATTGGATCCAAAAAATTTATGTTTACAATTTTGGTAGAAACTATTTTTCAGCTATGGGTAGTGGGAACTCGTAATATGGGTCATAAGTTTTGAAATAAACAATTCCCTTCTGTAAAGATCATATTTCAAAATAATCTTTAACTTTAGGCATTTTCATCAACACAAAAACGATTTTAGGCTTTCAAAATAACTTACTATCTGACCTCATTAAGTTTATATTCACATTTTGCCTTTATTTTTTTATGAATTAAAATATTAACCTCAAAACAGTTATGAGAGTCTTATATTATCTTTGGATTGATGAAAATGAAAATATTTCAGTCCGCATGTGGGTCATTTTCAACTTATATTTTCATGGACCTAAAGTCGTTCTGAGACATATGGCATGAAATTGACAATCATATTTTGAATATTTGTGCCAAAAGATAAAATTAAATTCAGACCTCATTGTGGCCAGAGTGTAAAGGTTAATATTTCAATTTGTACAATTTGCGATTCAGAACCGAAGACATTCACACAATTCTAGTAACTCATTCCTGAAGTTAACAGATAATCAAGGCTGCATAGAATTGTAATTGTATTTTCAAATTTGAAATAAACGCATTTCCTTGCTATTGTCTGTGCAAATTAAAAAGTATTTGATCCTTTGCATTTTTTTTAGTCTTAGAAAGTCCTTTCTTTGATAATTTTTGTAAGTTTACATCAAATATCTCTTAGAAATTTTAAAAATTGTCTAAATATTGTCCTCTGTAAACCCATTTTTGAAAACATAATATTTTGTTCATATTTTAACATTATTATTTTGAATTTTCAAAAACATAGAAAATATATATAAAACATTCTAAGACTAACAGTACAAAGTAAATTTCAAAAAACTTTTCAACTTGCACAGACAATAGTTAAATATCGACTTACCTTGTAAGTGTCTCTTTGGGATTCAGTCATTTTGTTTACGATATTGTATTCAAACTGACTACTATTAACTAGAGTTATCGTCGTCGTGATTTATTTTCAATGTAGAAAGAGGTTGATTAATAATCATACTTGGTGTTAATGTGGATGCACTTAACATAGATCGATAACCTGAACGTCCAGGGTAAATCCCGGCATAGGTCGAGATGATACCTTCTTATGTTTCAACCTGGTTTCCCCCTGTCAATGATAGGTCAGAGGGGCTGACATAGAAAAAGAGTCTAGTAGTTCGGATGGGACAAAAAACGAGGCCCCGTGTTCAACAGATTGTGCACGTTAAAGGGACAGTCTGAATTTTTTTTTGCTCAAATTTGTAAAAACTTTACACCGAAATCTGTAACTATGTGCCCTTTAATGTATCTGAAAGTTTTAACTAAAAAAATCCAGCCGTTAATTTTTAAACGCTAAAAACATGCTAAAATTTTTAAAAACCTTACGTAAGGTTTTTAAGTGTGTTATGTTTTTTGGACGCTGAAAGGAAACTACTGAACGGATTTGAGTGAAATAAACGCCTAATTGTAGAGAAATGTCCCTCTTGTGTATTGAAAAAGTTTCAGCTAGAAATATTGAGCCATTTAAAGGGCAAACACCAATACTAGGTCAAATTGCTTAATTAACAATAATTACCCCCTGTTTGTAATTAACCCTTTAAAACCAAATTCAGTTTGATCAAAAAGATATAGAGATACAATAATCATACTTTAGAAATACTTTCAGGTAGCATTTGCAATTTTTTTATATTGGAAACTTTTTTCAAAGAAGCAGAATGGCCCTTTAAAGATCCTTGACAGTTATTGGGAATCGAAATAAGGATACGTTGATGTCGCTGTTCTGGAAAAATGTCCTCATTGGACATTGTATGACGTTTGCCCGTCCTGATTTTCACAAATCGCAGATCGTTTAAGGCCATTATATTCAGAAAGTAGCTAAATGAAAATTATACTTATTCCATCGAGAATTCTTTTACAACACCTTTAATTACTTGTAAGTGAAAAAATGTTACACAGAAATCATAAATATTTCAATTAACCACATAAAAGATTGGAAAATTGCAATATTTGTTTTAAATAAATACCCAAAAGTTAAAACAATCTTTTCCCTTAAATAAAAGAATTGTCGCTGAAAACACTATTGGTCTATTCAAGCTTATTAAGATTTAGTTTTATTGGTATAATATATAATTATTTCCCTTTGAACCAGTACAACAACGAATTCTGGATAGTCTTTTGGTGTCCGCAACCGATCAAAAATTTATTAAAGCAATAATAACAGGAAAATGACAGGGAGATGAGCGAAAGTTGTTATCTGGAATATTATGAAGGTAATTGTGCCAATTTACACATTCCCTGCAAAAATAAACCAGATTGAAGTCATGAAAACGTGGTACCTTAATGAACTCCTAAAAAGAAGAGTAGGTCTCCACACTAACAACACTAAACTACGATATATTTCTTCCAATGGCCGGAACAATATTCACAAAGTCAGGTACAGAATACTTTTGATTTTTGGTCACTTTAAAACGAAAATATCTCAAAGTTTCAATGAACTACCACCTGTTTTTATTTATATCCAGAAATAGTAGATCAGGTAAGTTCGATTATCCTATCCTATTTGTTCACTAGATTTCTTTAATACGGACACTACCCGGTGTTGCACAGCATACGAGCATGACAATTTGTATGAAAATCGGACTGAAACTTTAACCTCAATGTTTATGCCGAAGGATGACACCCATGACTGTCAATTCTGCAATTGTAGCATAATGTTCACGCATTTTACATTAATCGCCCACAAAAAGCGGTTAAAACTGTTGGAAGGGGTTAATATATTCTGATAAATCTGTTTGTAAATTCTGTAGTAAAATCTATAATGGTATGATTTAATTAAAAACATAAAACATGATTTAGTCTTCCTCACATCATACTAGACTCTGAAATAAAGAGAAATCATAAGCCTGATGAAGATACACCGATAGACCAGTGACTCAACTTTAAGAGTGGTGAACCGTGGATTTCAGTGGATTGGGTTCCTTTACTAAGTAATTCAGGACACATATTCCACTAGAAAACATGTATTTGTTTTACCTCTTAGTGGGGGCTCCTATTCCGGGTTTCAGGGTTGAAGTAGCTCCTGTGCTTGTTAAGCCAGTGTGACCTTCAACAACACGGGATGACCAAACTCAAAAAATCTAAAAGCAAACTAAATCCTATCTAGGATAGGTACATTTTCTTCTTTTTCATCAGATACACACGAAGATACATACCAAAGACTCGATGGAAGAACACCTTGTAGAAACCGTTCTTGCTTGTGACTTTGCTACTGAAATACTACTACCAGTATCAGCTGGAAACAAAAAAAGATGTCAATGTCATGCCAATGTCATGAAATATTTGTACCATCCTTGACCTGTACATTTGGGAAATCAACACCATCATTCCCGGAAAATCCTGATGTTTCGTTTCGGTGTTGCTTAATAATAACTATCAAATCTTCCGACCTAATAAAGCCGCGAAACTCCGAAATGGTTACTCTGCGGAACACTTACCTCTTGAACTTTGTCGTCGAGGCTCAATGTCTTGTCCTGGGTGGACATTTGATGCTCTGAAAAATTAAGGACATTAATGTGTTTGTACTTAATGTGGAAATTGTTTTTAATTGTGAAAAAAAAATGATGCTTGCTGAATATCATGTTGTATGAAAAAGAAGCAGAATAATAAATAAATGCCATATGTGACTTCGAGCAATGGCAATGTGTCTTCTTTTCCGCAACCAATTACTGAAACCCATTCCAAATATAATAGAATGATCTCTATTTCTGTATAATAAACAAACCCTAGCACGAAAATTCCAAACGTAAAACAAATTTCAAAAATCCATGTAAACACATAGTCAATACATTGGAAGCAGCTAAAGAACTTTGCATTTGAGTATATAAAAAAATGCATAATTATTTCAAAATGAAAAGTGGTATCAGGTGTCTAGAAGAGTCAGCATACCCTGCTTGGCGCCACACCCTCTCAATAATATTACGCCAATACGTCACAAAGTCAATGTACCTGCTTTTCTTCACTTTTATCAGGTAAATAAGTCCAATGCCAAGCAGTAAAAGTGTTTCTACTCCACAGAGAACCATGAGACTTATTTTCTGTAGCGCATCCAAAAACAACCCCAAAGCGTCACTTGTTGTAGAGTCATCAGTTTTGTCCGGTTGATCTGAAAAAGGAAAGAATCTGAAACGAACTGTGTGAATGTTTCCCACTTCATGCGCCAACGAGAATTGTATCAGTCGCAAAAAATAAAGAGCAAAACCAAATAATATGTAGAAGATTTCAAATTACATCGAAGGAAAATTTGTTTGTTCGTTACGAATAGTGTACGTGGAAGCACTTTGAGCATTGTTTTCTAAAAGAGGTCCTTTTGCCAAATCAGATCCCTCTATTTTGCCGGTTGTCCCGCGAAGATGATCATCTTATCAGGTATGATAATCATTGGTAGTCAATGTCATCAAAACATTTCAAAGTACATCGTTTTATATTGATTGATTGTAACGCTTAAAAAAATATCAAAACATAATCCCATACCAGTAGATGAAATAGCACAAGATGGAAACCCGAAGACCAGAAAACCACTGGAAAATTTGGTAGGTGCTAGTGGATTAGCTACACTAACTTTACTGACGATCCATAACGGATATGTTTCGGGTCGATCAACAAGCATCACGTCACCAGTAGTTTCATTAATGATGAAAAATTGTTCATCTGCGTTCTGTTCCATTGAAAAGACAATTGGCACTGTTACTTCAGGGTTTGAAGTCCCAACACGAAGAATAGAAACATTTAGTTGTTGGTTGCACGAAACATTCACGTTAAACAGCTCCTTTTCTATAATAGGCCAGTAAGATGAAGCATCCTTAATGAAAATTGTAATCTCTAGAAATGAATTTCTAGCCTGGACAGCACCATCTCTTGCTTCTACAGACAGATAGAAACTGATGTTGGTATAGTTGACGAGGTTGTGATTGGTGCTGATATCACCAGTGTTTGAGTTGATGGTGAAAAGATCGTCTGTTATAATCAGGTTCTTCATACTTGTGGTATTTTCTGAAATGATTTAAAATTGAGATATATTTTCATGTAGTGGTACAAGTAATTTTCAGATAGTAAAAGATAGTGGACCACGGCCACATACGCCTAATGAAAAAGCCTTAAATTTCATCAGGAGTAAACTAAACTTTCTCAAACCTTTCGATTTAGGTCCAATAACATCCATTTTAAGTAAGATAGATTAACTAAGATAGTAATAGCATATTCAAGTCTTTGAGGCAAGGGCAATAACTCTGCTACTAACGGTCAAAAATAGCTCAAATTCAAACTTTATCTTTGTTTTCTGAATATGTATATACATACTGACATTCATTTGATTCCATCAAAAATTCTAGTTTTTAGAGCGTTTACAAGCAATTGATGTTGATAGAAGCACTTACTGTGTAGAGGTTAAAGGGCAAAAACTCCTCAAAACCGATGAAAGAGGCCCAAATCTTCAAAAAGCTTTAATTTTAATCAGGAGTAAACTTACTTTCTCAAACCTTTCGATTTAGGTCCATTAACATCCATTTTAAGTTTCATCAAAATCAGTTGAAAACTAAGAGAGTAATAGCATATTCAAGATTTGGGGCAAGGGCAATAACTCTGCTTCTAACAGTCGTAAAGAGCTCAAATTCTAACTTGATCTTCGTTTTATGAATATGTATACACATATCAAATTTCATTTGATTCCGTCAAAAACTCTAGTTGTTAGAGCGTTTACAAGCAAATGTTGACGGACGGACCATTATATTTGGAGCAAGGGCAATAACTCTGCTTCTAACGATCGAAAATAGCTCAAATTCGAACTTGATCTTCGTTTTATGAATTTGTATACATTCTAGTTTTAGAGCGTTTACGAGCAAATTTTGATGGACGGACAGGGGTGCCGACAATATACGTCCTCATAGAGAGATGAGGGCGTATAAAAAGCATGTGATTAGATACAAGGAGCACGGTCGCCATCCATTCGTCTCATCGTACCTTAGTATCGGAAAATTAATCTTGTAGGTAATCTAAGGCTTCGTCTCGGAGCCTCACTCGAAAAAGAATAACTGTATCAACCCATACACCTTGAAAACCATATATATAACTGACTTGTAATCTGGTATATAGATTATTAATTTTAGTAATACATGTAGTAGTTTGTATTATATTATAACTAGTGATGTACAAAAAAAAAGTGGTAACTTTGTGGAAACGGAACTGACCTAACAGGCGGAAAGCAATAACCCTACTACAGACTTATACAGCATACTTTTTTGAGAATTAAATATATTTTTTTATGTATAGAGTTCAATTTGAAACAAAATAAAGAGAAATCCCCTTTACAGAGCCTCATAAAATTTAAGCAAAGACATATCAAGTGATTTGTATTTAACAGTGAACACTGTACGTGTAGATTTAAAACGATGATTGATTGATTAGTATTATTCGTACAGCCAATAAAGTCACAACACGCTATAGATTACGCATGCATAGGACTGTGGTCAATTTCCGAAAAAACAAAGATGTCAACGCCATTTGCAGAAGATTTTGATGAAGAATCTTATCTTATTTTATCTCAAATCTATATACCAAACACAGAAGACATAAGCTCACCCATGGACGTAGATGACCGCGAGGACTTCAAATTGACGAGAAATCAAAAGGAAAAACGCTTTAACAGTCCAGTTAAAGAGGCGATATTCGCCAATTACAGAAGGAAAGAATTCCAGTAAACACAATGAAGAATACCAGTTGGTGAACACAAATTTACGACCAATGGGGCGTGTCTCGAAATACCTACATACAGAGACACAGTACAGCTACCAGTGAGCGATATTTGTTGGTCCCCCCATTAACAGCAGATATTCCCTCTGATGTTTTTAACTTTTTTATGTGTCGCTTTGTATGTGAAATCAGGAGACAAGTTAGATCACATTATCCCGCAAGTTCACTCAAAAACATTTATATAGGAATTTGGCGTTTTTTACGTGATGAATACAACCGATATGATCTAAACATTTTTGACAGCAGAATTTTGAGCCACGCTTGATGGTCAAATAAAAAAAATGAATAATCAGGGAAAAGGAATAAACAAGAAACAAGCCCAGTCCCTATACACCAATGACGAACAGAAATTTTGGGATTCTAATGTTTTTGGAATGGATAACGCAAAAAAAAAACTGTTCAATGCAATATACTTTTATACAGGTAAAGTGTTTGGATTAAGAGCGGCTGATGAGCACAGCAATCTTCTTATAGACCAATTTACATTTGGAAAAGATCATGTTGGTGAATTTGTCGAATTTAATGGGAAAAATTGTAAGAATTACCAGGGTGGATTGAAACAAACAGGGAAGGTTGAATTTAGGTAAGTTGTTTTTAAATGAAACTGTAATATTTGTCACTTTCAATTCAATAATAATAGTTGGAGACACTACCTGCTTTCAATTTCAAATAATTTGAGTGGTGAAATCCATAATTATCACCGTATAAAAGATTAAGATACAATACCGTTCAATAAATATTCGTATACAAAATAGCGGTGTGGTTACAATTGCTTTACGACCTTACATACTTCCACATCGCTTGGAAATTATTACAAAGGGGGAAAACCATCACCTATGTATCAGAAACGTTGGACCTGTCCAGGAGTACAATTAGCAAGTTTTAAGAAACTTGTAGAACAAAGGGGGTACATAGTATACACCCGAGACGAGAAAGGCAACCTATTTCTATGTACGAATATATTTTGCACGATACAGTACAACCTGTATTTTAGTGAGACTACGCCATATACAAGAAAAACAACACATATAGCAATTGAAATTTTATACTTTAAGGTATATTCTAAGGGATTGTGCTAGTACTTCTGAAAACTTTTCATTATATATTCAAGGCCTGCACATAAACTACAGGAACTGCACACTACTCCGCTTTAAACGTATTTGATTATTAAATCGAGTTTTTTTTTAACAGTTGCATACGATACTGTTAAACTGCTATAACATTATGAAATATTACACTATATCCTGTTGATTGCAGCTATTTTCGTTTGATTTATAGCTGTGATTTATTTTTGTTTTAGTATCAATTTAATTCATTATTTAACACTTAAATAGATAATTGATTTAATAATTTGGGCATATCAGATTTTATGTCATGTATAATTTCAAACCTGTAAATAGAATCATCAAACGAAACACGCAATTCGATTTAACATTATTAAAGTTTTGAATTCAACATACGTTAACGGTTTAATTAATCTGCAATTGGTAACAACTTTGATAACATTTGAGTAACTGCATCTATGTAATCTAAAAAATTCAAACTGATCTGACAATAATGCTCCTAGCATGCTTCGAAGAATAGTGCAGAATGGAAGTTGATATGTTTGCTTCAAATAAGATAGCTTGCAAGGCACGGTAATATCTGCCAACTGGCAAATTTGCCTTTAAACAAATATATTTGACAGTTACAGGAAAAAATATTCCATTTGCAGTCATACACCTATTTTGAACTTTTTGTGATAATACTGATCAGTTTTATCTAAATCCATCAAGGATAATGTATTCTAAAGAGTTAACGAGCCAAAACATTTATGCATTTTCAAGAAAAAGGGCAATAATTCATAATAAATATTTTTTGATATTCCATAGGGTTCATCCTTCTGTGATAATAAACATTATCAGTAAGTTTCGTCAAAATCCGTAAAGAATTGTTACTTGTAGAGTGTTTACGATCCGAAAATCGAAGGCGTTTTTAAGAATAAGGTAAATATCTTATGATTTTGCTGATTTTCAATAGGGTTCATCCTTTGGGTGGTAATAAACATTATCAGTAAGTTTCGACAAAATTTGACAGGAATTGTGACCTGTAGAGTGTTGACGAGCCAAAAATCGAACGCGTTTTCAAGAACAAGGGCAATAATTCTTAGTAAATATTTTTCAATGTTGCTGATTTTCAAAAATCCTTTAGTAATACCTTTCTTTCACAACTTGTTTGCTTGATAATTTTGTCCATATCAGTTATGAACTATGATAATAATTTTAATAGGGTTTATTCTGGCGTTAAATAAACAATTCCACCAAGTTTTATCAAATTTCAACAATTTTATAGTGATTCCGAACGAAAACCTGAACATATTTAAAAAAAGAACAATAACTCCTATCAAATATTTTCGATTTTTCTTATTTTCAATAGGGTTTATTTTATTTAAGTTTCAATATACAACATTTTCTTTTTATTTATATGGTGATTGTAAAAACCTACCAATAGATATGTTAGCTATAGTGTATGATATTATACCATCTGTTCCCCAGTCATCATCGTATGCTTCAACAGTATGAACCAACTGTCTTGGCTGAATGGTATTCCATAAAGTTATTACTTTCTCTGATTCATTTTTATTGGAGATGAAAGAAGGTTCATATTCATTCACACTGATGATCTACAAAGGAAATTACTTCACTTACATTTCATTTTCGTTATTGGTTTGCCCTTAACTAAATTTGTGACGTGTAACTATTGGTTAGTAGATAACAAGTTAACGTTCGCTTCTAATGGAAACTGATATCGCAATTAAGGTAGTTTTTGGTAATTGTAGTTGCAAAATTTATTTTTATACTGAGCCTCAAAAAGACCGTGTTTGTTTAGCAACTGAATGAAGAATATCGTGTTGTGGGAGCAACGACGTTTTCCGTTGCTTAGGGAATATGCAAAAACATAAAATCAAATGCTCAATTTTGAACAGATGCCTTATCTAAATTTGATAAGGCAGTATTAACTACACAAATCTTCCAAATTGTTGTTGTATTCGGCACCATTGTATGTCTTATTTACCCAAAGCCCCTTACCTCTATCTCCAAAGTTAGATAAACTGAATTGTTATGAACTGGATTCCGAGTGTCGTTAATCTGAATAATCAGAGAGAATTGCCTTCTTTTCAAAGTTTCCAGATCAAAAGAACCTTCCTCAACCATGAGAGTGTCATTGTCAAATCGTGTAAGGTTGATGAAATACTCGGGAGAAATCACCGAATAAATAATGTGTGTATTGTTTGCCAAGTCTTCGTCGATACAACTGATGTTAGCGATTGGTGTCTCTGAAACAAAAATCAGAACAATTATCATTACTCCTTGATCAAAACAAATTAAATCTAACGTAGTGTTAAGAGAGCATCAATCCAATCACAATGGTAAGTGTCGTCAGATAGGGAGTGTAACTGACAACATAAGACCGTTATGAATGAATAATTCCACACTTACAACAATTTTTAATCGTATCTTGCATATATTATGACACGAAACTTTAATCGAAAACCACATTTTTCTGACTTAGGCTTACTTGAGTGTTCTGTTACAGGATACAATTTTCTCAATAAACAAAACATTTGTTTCTACCTCACACTTCATTTGTAGTGCAGTAGGAAGTGACAATAATTGGTGTCGAAATCCCTTGAGGGTGTAATTGCCAGAAAACAGTCTTTATCTTTGAGTGAATATTATTTACTATAATAGTAGCTTCCTTTAAAGCAGCGAATAGACGAGGTAGGCTACGTTGCCCGGTAAGGTGTCCTGTCCAATGTGATCAATACTGCAGAAAATAGTTGAAACGAACCGTGTCCGGATCCATACTCCGTTGTGTTTGAGAGTTAGATTTTCGATCGGGATATGAAAGTCCGATGAACTTGAATTAAGTCATCTTCACTCATTATTCCAGCCCAGCTGTAAATGGGTATAGATATCTGGGAAATATCAATGCTTGTTGAGATTTTACCAGAAGGACCAGCTGGGAGAAACGATCTTTAAAAATGTAGTTGTTTCCCTTTCTTCTTTCTTTTGATCGATAATCCCGGACAGGGAACAGTACCCCGTCTATATTCAGTGTTGTAGTTACCTGAGGAATGATCTTCATAAACTATAACAGATTGTGGAGAAGCAACACAGACTGGTGGATTGTCGTTGATATCAGTTACAGTGATATTGAAGGAAGCTTGAGTCGTCAACCCTCCAGAGTCCATGACCTTGATAACTGTCGGCCCTAATTGATTGAATGAACTTAAAGTTTCTCTATCTATCCGATCCTTAACTACGATGGTCCCGTTGTTGAAGTTCATCTTAAATTTATCAGAATCTTCACCTGCAATAAAATTGTCCCAAAGATGTAAGTGGAACTTTTTAGGATCATTTATCCAAGAAAAAGATTTCCCCTATCTTGAACTTGATTCAGTTTAAAAAATAATATACATAATTATATTAAAATAAGGTCCAAAATATTTTATCTGGAAAATTCACAAACAAAACTCAACCAACATGTGTACCAATTATCGTAAGACAGGTCCAAACTTTTCATTTTGGGGACACATATCGGGCTGTATATTTTTTGTAATATTCTATTTTCATGCTAACACGTAATGGTCTTGAACTGGAATGGTGTGTATATGTCAATCACTGAGCCAAAAATTACAGAATTGGTTCAAAACAAAAAAGATGCACATCCAAATTGAGTTTGTTGAGAGTAAATGAGAATCCACATTGAAAAGCAAAATGCTGTGACAATTCCAAATGAGTAATCAGGAATACAATTAAAAAACCAGGGTTTACACCAACGAAGATAAAGCTTCCATACCTTCTAAGAAATACGTCAATGTGTCGCCATTGTCTGCATCAGTAACATTATAAAGGTTGTGAATTGCTGTACCAATATCGAGTTCTTCTTCCAATTGAAAATTCTCTGTGACATATATGATAGGGTGTTCATCAATGACGTCTTCTATTATCAGTGTAAGACTAACATGCACTGTGTTTAAACCATCTGTAATGCTGAAATAGAAAAGCAATATGCGTTTAAGTTCAAGCTGACAGTGACATCATGACGTTGTCATCGCTTTTTGTGTTAAACATATCCTAGTCTTTTTGTCGCTTGAAGATTACCCCTTAATAAGAAAAACTATAAAGATCACCCGCTCATCTTATAAACATGGGCATATTCGAAAAACCTGAATTTCAAAGGCATTTCAATTTCTAAATGAATTATTTGTTCCATCCAAGGCTGTATACATTTGGTAGAATCAAAACCTCCTTTAAATGAAATCAAATCAACTACATGCGTTTCTGTAAGTTTGCTTTTAAAATGATCACATTGATTTCACAGATGTGATCATTTGATCGTTAGGAAATTACAGGATATTTGTTATCAACTTAAAGGGGAATGTTCAGAATTTCTGAGGGTCAATTTAGGACTTGAATATTTCTAAATAGCCTCCAGAAGTACTAGCGCTACACGAAAATCATATAGTTCCTTCAAGTATACCCCTATTTTTAATTTATCCTTCATTTTCTGTAAATATAGTTTTTTTTATAAAGCATAGTCTCACTATAGTACGATTCGTATTTCAAACGCTGATAAGTGTGGGTACATATTCTTAGACTACAATTCTTTTTTTATCTAACGGTTAGTGAACATATCCCTTTAAGTACATGTAGTTAAAACTTACTTGAGTGATATATTGTAAAAAAATTTTTTATCTAACGGTTAGTGAACATATCCCTTTAAGTACATGTAGTTAAAACTTACTTGAGTGATATATTGTACGCTGTAACTGTCTCGAAGTCCAGATTTCCTTTTAAAATTAACGACTCATTATACACATCAAATAAGTCTGTATAATTCAACAAATCTATCGAGATGCTGTCGTTTTCTGGGTCTATCACGACTACGTCCAGTATTGGTGAATCAAGAGGCGTTGTCTCGTTCAGATACAAGGTTGTTGTTCCTTTTGGGTCTGGATACGAAACTTCAGGTGGATCATCTACCAAAGAAAAATGAAAAAGATTGTGAAGGGGAACGTTCAGCAACTTCGCAGGCGATTTGGGTCATTAATATATGTAAATAGCCTTTGGAAGCACTCGAAAATCGCCTAATTGCTTCAAATTTATTTCTCACTTAAGATTTGTCTTTCGATGTTTGCATTATGTTTTCTATACAAGACACTCGCTAAATACGAGTCGTATTTTTTACTTTCAAACGCTGATAATAATGGATTTATATGTGAAGGCTTACATTTCGAGAGAGAACTGTGCATAATCCTGATAAGCTTAGCTAAAAGTACCATTTTATGAGGTTATGGTAATATTGATCTAGATTATATCTGTTTTAAAGAGCATGTCTTTTTCAAATACAAAGAAATAAAAACTTTCATTGAATGGAACTACACAGTCGTGTGAAATCATGCATTCTCTGTTTTTTTTTATATTTTATTACATGCGATCATGTCATAAACGATACTTTAGAAAGTAAATTTAAACGTGTTTGGAGAGTTCGGTTCTCGATCGGGGTGTAAAAGTTTGATGACCTAGAATAAGTTCAAGTTGTAAAATATGATGTTTCTTTCTTTCTATTGAAACAGACCTAGAAATAAGAAAAGTGTGTCTTACCTTTGATGATAGTCCAATAACCCGGTCTATAATATGACCTGAGAGTGATAAAGTCTACATTAAACACAATTTTTGGTTGATACCGTGTGACTATGTTCTGATTGATTCCATAACCTGTACCAATATCAACAACACCTGTCTCTGACCATGACAACCAGAATTTTAAACTGTTTGTACAATTGAACGTGTTGAGGTATTTGATATTTGATGTAACACAAGATTCACAATTATCTCTAATGCCTATATATTTATGGTTTAACACTACTTCCAAAAAATAAGAATTTGAGGCTAAGTGTCCTACACTACCTAGACGTAAGAGTTGGTCGTAACATGCATGTACACTAAATCGCAAGAAATAGGAGTTCCGAATATCCACATTGTTGTCTGTGATTAGCAAATGACTTGAAGTTGTGTTGAATTTGAAAACTGTGCCTGAAAATGATGAAAAATCCTTTAAGGGATACATATAGAGCTCGATTTCAGCTCAATGTGATTTTAAACAAAAAGAATATTCAACATCCGGTTTATCAGAAATCTTGCCATAGTCAATTGGGCCCCTATTAAATTTGGTCAAAATGGCCAGTCACCATGGCCCCTATTTTGGTCAAAATGGCCTCTGAATTTCCTCTCTGATTTCAACCAATACCATTGTCAGACTGATATTTCATTTCTCATAAATATAATGACAAGGTCTAAAATTTTGTTTGACTTGCATCGATCAAAAATATTTCTTTGATTTAAACTCTAAAAAAATGATATAACTAAAGTTGGGTTCTAGCATGCAGCAACGGCTACAAGTGCAGATATGTTGGCGACGGCAATTAATTTGATATTGATAGGTAAAATACTAATATTAATAATGAATTCTTTATTTTACATAATTAGGTCTATACATAAAAGTGACATGGTCCTGTCTCATATTCAGCCCGTGTGACGAATAAAGAGTCGATAAGAATATTAAAAAAAAAACATATTTAAGTAAATTAAATATATTACATGCGTGTAAGACTTTGAAATGCTCTGAGCGAATATTTCAACTCATAACAAATTACAATAGTATATTTAAAATTGTAAAAGAAAGTGAAAGTTAAATGGCTCAAAATTCAAGAAAATATTTTCTTACCTCCATAAGTGTTCGAAAACAAGAAAAAGAAGATTAAGACAAACATTACTTTCTCGCCTCACGTCCTACCAATAAACTATTTCTGAACAACAACAACATCATTCCATAATAGTCATCATCTGAATTGAATTTCCGTCGCATGTGCATTTTTATAAACGTTAGATATCGGTTGATATATTTAGGATTATTAGATTTGACAAGCGGTTTCGTTTGGGGGTAATTGAAGCCTTCTTACTATTGATTGTGTTATTTATGGATTAGTTTAAAATAAAAACATTTGTAACTTGATCATGGCCACACATATTATAAGGATCAATACGACAATTGTTCGTCGAATCTTATATCAGATCATTAAAGGTATCGTTTGCCGTGGTTTGAAATTAGATTTATCTCCACACAATAGAGATTCAGTGACATTATTACGTGACAGGCCTTCTAAAAATCCTCGGAAACAATTCAATATAGCTGACAATATTTGCTGTATAATGGTTATATAGCGGAGTCAACCCCCCTTTTCTTAAGTGGTTGAACATGTTCTTCGTGGACTTGAACTCACACAATGAAAGCTAACAAGCAGGTTCGAATAACGTTCAAAATAATAAAATTCTGATTCCACAACCAGTGTTTTCGAGAGTCAGCCCGGTGTAGGCCTTCACCCTAAATCACATTAGTATTTAGCATTATTAGGAAAGTGCACGCTTAAAATCTGAACTCGTTTTACAATAATTTCGTATATAGTACGGCAGAAGGCTATAAATATCCCTAAAATGTTATTCTTGTTTGAGTAGTTTAAGCGATACAATTGAAAATATCACTGACTGTAAACTATTGTCAATCAGAATTTACCAAAAGATACAAAAGCGACTATTATTCTTTTTTGACATTATTCTGCAAACTTCATATTAGCAATATGATTTACAAAGTTCTTTAACGACAGGCTACGACTTTTATCACATCTTCCCGTTTCTCCCATAGCACGATATTCTGGTCATTCCCCTTCGCTATCAATGTGATAGTAGGTTATTCGGTTTCAATTTACAACCTTTACAGATTGAAAACTCATTACAACTTTTTCGACACAAATTGTTTGACACGTTTGTTCGCTTCTTTTTCCGAAAGAATTCTGCCATCACATAACCCTGCCTTTATTAATGACTCCATTGTTCGCTGTCGACGAATTCTTGGTCTATTTTCTAATATTTTGGCTTCCACATGCTTGGACATATCGTCTAACGAGGCACCATTGTATTTTCCAAAATTACACTTTCCTTCAGATTTCTTTTCCTGTAAACATTGCAGGACACTTTTTTGTTTGATGATAGATTCCCTCAATACACATTCGTCCTTTTCGAATTTCACTTCATTTTCCTTAATCCGACGATCGACATGTCCCACGTAGGATTCTTGTTTGGTCTTTACGAGATAATTTGCCACAAATAGAAATTTCCTATTCATATCGATTTGTGTTTGAATCTTTTTCAGACTACCTATTTCCATTTTTGTCTTCAGAATATTTCCACTTCAACTACAAAAACAGGATTGAAATCAAAACTGCTTGACATAGGAACAACTTTTTTTGCCAGTTTTCTGTTAGGTAACTAAGGCTGCATTTTCTTTTTAAAACACTATATTTCCGAACTGGTTTTTGGAAATTGTATATCGAATATACACTGGCAGTTACGTTAGCCAAGTATTGAGTATCTAAGAACTTTAAACTTTCAAACATTACTGATCAGTAGGCCTAACCTGTATAAAATAGTCGGATGAAATCGATTAACTGTATTCAAGAATTATTGATAAATTCTTTAATTAACAAATTCTAACAAATATATTAATTGAACTGACTTGTTTTGACAATGTCATATTTTTTTTCGTGAGACATTCTTTTTGTATTATACGTCATTATGTCGTCACGCAATCATTCTCCACCCAATTCATACGGTATTATTGAAAAGAAAGAAACATCTAAATTTTACAAGGATAAGAACTTCCAGCTAGTCCTTGGCCGAACCTCTTGGCATTGATCTTTCCCAGATTTCCCAGATTATCCGTACCCATTTACAGCTGGGTGAACTGGAATTATGAGTAAAAATCCTGTGCACTTAAAAAATCTATCTGCAGTTGGAATTGAAAAAGTCTCAGGAAATGTCGCGTCATTGGAAAAAATGTTCTCATTGCTGACAGTTATTTTACAGCCTTTAAAAGAAGGTAATTATGTGAAAAGAATGAATTGTATTCCGTAGTTTATAGGTTTTGAAATGAGGTTATCTCCCATTAAATGCGATTTATAAAATATCAAGGGAGAGTAATGTTAATCTATTACACTCAGACCACAATAAAATTCCTCTTTAACGATTGTCGTACATTAACTTACGAGTCCCATTCTCTTCACTGTATTTGTTCATAACCTTTCAATAAAAATATTGAAATGAAAATGTTTTAATGCATGTTATTTTCTTCGAAAACTATTTCAGTTTTAGCTCGTTAACACTCTGAATAAGCCTGACTTTTGGTCTAGAATTTGATTTAGATATATGAAATAATTATTCTGGATAATAAGCAAATACTGGGAGATATAGATGTGAAAGAATAAGTAAAAATATTCTTGTCCTGTACTCATACACTTCCGCAACAAAATTACATTTCGTTTTCCAAAATCTGAAAGGAAGGAAAATTCAAACACCAAAATCATTAAAGGGAACAAAGGGAAGATAAAATGGCGTTGCAGATCCTATATGTGCACGTTAAAGATCCTAAAGATGTGGAGATAAAAATTGAGAGTAGACTTATGGCAAAATTTTCAAAATTTCACTTAGCTGAAAACAGAAAAGGTGAATAAAAGTTGGACGTTTCATTTCATTTCATCTTAAATGTTTCAGTAGTTGTCTCCCTTTGATCACATATGGAATCAGCCACTTATTCATCCACTATGTCTTTCCATGTTAAATCACGAAATTAAGTATGTTTCTAGAAATCTCATTCAATATGTCAAATGTCTTCTCAAAAATTTGATATATATGATGACCATGTAAATTTTGAGCAAATAGAAAGTAGACCACTGCCGGATAGAATATACATGATGTACAGCCTGGGTTTTCAACTAGTTTCCGCAAGTGTCCCCGAATACGCATGAGGATATTACCATGTCCCCCTGAACAGAAATTGTTCGAATTTCTGACACGTTAGTTGACTCTCACACTCTGCTTCTTCTTGACAATTACCTGTGTGCATGAAAATTGTGGCCCAGACATAAAGGGTCTTTGCGGTCAGTGGACACTGGATAAACATTTACTCATTTTTCAGACCTACAGCTCAGTTTGTGTCCCTAGGAAAATGTCCAAATGTCCTCAGTTCGGGACATGTCCCCCAAGTTGAAAACCCAGGATGTACAGGAAACGGATTCTTACTCATCAAAATTTCATGATAATGTCATACATCAAAATCAAGATCATGCATATGATTTTTATGCGGAGTCCATCTTCAACCAAATGACGATTTCAGAGACTGGGTATGATAAGTCGAACGGATAGAGACCGTTCCCCTTAAATTCGTTCGTAAGTGTGTAACGAGCGCATTTATATGATCATGTGCACAGTTGTTCAATTTGTAACCAAGAGGTTTAATGCCTAACTGATGTTGTTCTAAGTGCCTAATAACAAGTTTACCCTAAACGCCATAATTTCAGATAGAATTAAGAGAAAAGATTTTTACTGCACCCAGCTTGATGAAATGGAAGCTCGCTCAAAACTAGTTATTACTCTCCCAATGTGATCTATAAAATTACAATCTAAAGCTAACCTGGACAGTGAGATTAATAGTCGACAGATCCAATATCTATAGGAGCAATTAGAAAAAAGTTACAAAAATTGTTATTTTGGTGAAGAAAAAAAATCAGCTTGCGGCCATATTGATACTATACAAAATGCAAATATTGTAATGGACACTAACAGGGGTATTTCGTGTGAGTTAAAAAAACAAAAACAACAATTCTTGTATTCTAATTTTTTTCATTAAAGTAAATTTAAGAAAAATCTTTTTTTTATATATTATTATACTTCGTCTTACTATACTGTGTGCACAATACCTTTGTTACCTAACAGTAACGCAAGTTTGACTCGCAATCTATCGTCTGTCTCGGCCTAAGCTGCGCAGAAAATAAAATAAGCGAATACACGGAGTACGGGTTCGGGCACTATTCCCTTCTATTATTTCCTGTTGTATTGATACCGTACCTCCTTTATTCGTACCTTTAGACTGTATACAACTACTAAAAAAAAGATTTAATTTCAAGGAATACTAACTAGCACCAAAAATTGTGTCTTTTAAATCCGTGCATGTACTGTGTACAATGTACATACAGATAACAATCAGTTTCCAAAAAGAGTAAGCCTTTGTTTTGGCAAATACGGAGCCTCGGGTATGAACGACTCGACATTTTTTCCATGTCAACTCCTCCGACCTGCACCAGTGACGGACCTTCAGATTTCTGAGTCACCACGAGCACTGGTACGTCTATTACAAATGTTTTAAAAATATTTCGTGTATGTTTAACAGCTAGGACGGATGTGGCGCCAGGCAGGGTATGCTTACTCTTCTAGACACCTGATACCATAAGCTGTTCCCTATGTTTCGTCAAAATGTCTTTCTGGATTTCGAGTTTCGTTTTGCGGTTCGGATCGTTAGTACTTTGTTTCTTTATTAGGCGTTATCTTTTCTTGTCCTGATCATTGTGTTCTAACGAAAAATGTTCCAGTTGTATTTGATGTCTATTGCGGTACTCATATGCTAGTAGATTTTGTTTTTATGAAAAATGCCTGTTTATTCCTTGGATAATGATAGCATCTGTGTCGACGAAGCGACCTGAGAGAGATACAGAATTAATAGAGGTTATTTTCCTTAACCACAGGATGTTGGCTCCCACTTTCACTATGATATATATATTTTTACTGGAAATAGTCAAAATTATAGGCGACTCGTGTCTAAAACATGAGGAATAAAATATACACACTAGATTCTTATCCCTGTATTTTCATAGACATTATGTATAGACTATTCATTTTACATGTCAGAAGGTAAAGGTTTTTTTTTCAGGTTCAAATTATTTTAGGACTGAAACAGCGAAAATCGTACTCATAGATGTAGAACTTATGGTTTTATTTTGACGGCATATACCCAGTGATAATAAATGGTGTTCACGAATTGTGTCGTTTAAAATGCGAAGGTAACAATGCGTCAGAAGTACTGGAAGGATATACATGTATTGAATAAGTTAATATTCTTTCCTTCTTGTCTTTCTGTTCCAGAATAGGTCCATTAAGACATCAACGATATATGTACAATAACAGAAATTTTACCAAAACATCAGTATTAGCATACTTACGAATACATACGAAAATTCTATCTTCAATGAAAAGCTTGTTCATAGCAAACTCAAATCTGTATATGGTCCCTGAAATGAAATGAATACTGTAGCAAACGGGGACTCCGTTTACTGCCCAAAATAGAAATATTATGAACAAGAATGAATTAAACATCACTGAAAATAAATTAAAGTCTCAAAGATAATCGGGGTCAGTATGTTATCTCATAAGTCAACTACATTTTAAAAACTATTACGTGTACTTATACTCAATATGAAGTAAGTGCCACGTGCCAACCTCTAGAGCTTTGGGTCTGAAAGGATCCGAACCTGCAGAGAACACCCCACTGTTTTATGTCAAAATACTTATAATATATCCATTACCACGCTTTGTTTTCAAACACTTGTATGACATTTTAAAAGCACTTTAGATAATTTGAATGGACACACAGTGGAGTTTGGCACAACTGTTTGAAAATATCGTTAGTAAATTACGTTAAAATAACATGCTGCTCTGAACCTGTTAATCGCCATTTGGGGTTGAATTTCACAAGTATAAACAATGTCAATAAAATAAAGACTATGGACCAAATTTTAGGTTTTGCCAATTTAGTTATATTTTGATCATAAAACTTTGGTAGCAATTTTGAATGTTGCAATTATAGATCTCAGATCGATCTCGCATAAGACGGTTATCAGAACATTCTCCGAAAAACTATACTAAACTATACAATTTGATTTGATTTGCCGATTGCCTTGTTAATTTTAATTTTGACCGATATCGGATCACAAATTTTGATTCGCCATCTTCATTGTGATAAATTGAACCCTATAACAGAGTTTAATAATGGTCTGCCGAAGCCTGGTGCCATGGAAAGAAATTGATAAGGACATCTACCACCACACCATGGCAGCGTGAAAAGAATAACATAAGAATTGACCCCCTTAGGGACACCAAATACATGCCGTGACCCCATACTTTCACCCCTATTGAGTGTTGACTCAAGAATTAATCAGACTTCTATCAGTAGTTTATTTTATAAATATGATCGCGTGGCAGGGAAATGGACAGGAAGGTAGTCTTCTTGTAATGTCTTGAGGGCTCATGGCATTTACTGGTCACCAAAGGTGGTCAAACGTTATCCACCAATTTGATAAATGAGTAAATATTGAGATTGTAAACAGTATCCATGCTCTTCACCAGTAGTGTCAACAGTATCAGCTTCAATCTACCATACTGAGTCGCAATGAGAAGATGGTTCTGTTTTGACAAAGCGAATTCACACTTCGTTTGCCATTATTTGGGAATACTTTGTCTTTCCGAACTTTTATAACCGGGATACGTTTAAATGTGAAAAAAATCAATTTGAAACAATGTCACTAGATTTTTTGCATACCTAGTAAATAATGTTTATGCAATGTTTGGTTGCAAAATAAGATTTAAATCACCTCGAATGTCATCTGATAACTCTCTAAATGATACCAATGGATCATTTTTACATCATTAAAGTCATAAATATATCGACAGAAAAATTATAATGGAAAAGTATAAAATATTTGAATACATTTACGACGAAACCTTTGAAATTTCGGTTAAAAAAACTCATTGAAAACGATATTCTTAAGAAGGTTCTCAACGTCTTTTGTCAAGTAACTTGTAGAATGTTTGCAAGAAAAAAATTTATATTTTGAATTTTGGTTAGTGCCCTTGAGGATCTAGGATAACTGCATTCAGAAAAAAAGAAAACGTCTTGGAAACAAGAGTGCGTTTGAAAAAGATTAGATACATTTTTTTGAGATAGATTTGAATCATCGGGAACAGAATTTTATTATTTTTTTCTGCTAACATTCATGTTAACATGTGGTAAATAAAAGAAAATAAAGCCAACTAATTCTACAAGATGGTCTTCATTAATGAATACTTGCCACGGCTTTATTCAACCATCTTGGACATAAATATACACCGACACCTCATATCTTCTACAATTATACTTTTAATGATGCTCATCAGTTTGGACGGTGTGAGGTTGCGCTGATGGTGTATGGTATACACCTGTTACCAGTATGATATGTTAAAGAGATTGATACTGGAAGTGTTGTTTTCAGAAGGTTATTTAAGCACAATACAAACTATCATGGAATTTAATTGAGTTAAACTAAACTTAGTGACGATTCTTGTTTAAAAGATTACATATAAATGCACAATCTGTTTATAACCATCGCAAACAGGGACCAATATTATTGAATTTTGAAAATTGTAAGGTTGGAAATCGATTCGATCAGTGTTCCTAATAAATATTTAAAGGTTAGAAAACATCTTAAAGTTATTTCTATGTCATATTCCATATATGTCATTTAGAAAACATTTATTCGTTCTTTGAGCTTGTTCTCAAGAAGGTTAAACTTTAAAATCAAGACAGGTAGAACACTTTGTTTAAAGGTATTTTTCTCTTTAGTAGTAAAACCTTTTAACTTTACCCAATCCTGGATTCTATTGGTAGTTTGATATATCGGGTGTCCGAAAAGAACCTCCCCAAGTATCTTAGCTGTTGATGAAACGATCTCTTTAAAAATTCTCACATATTTTACTTTAACATGTCCTTGTCGGACCCTGAACATTTGAGAGTCATCAAATAAAAATTGTAAAAATAGTGCCCTGAACAAGATAGTATGTTTAAAAAAATTCAAATTCAGAGATCGGTTCATCAGCAACTGATACACTTATAGTCAAACGTTTTGGAACACCCGATATACTTCAGCTCATCGCACCCTATGTTATCAAGCCAGCTTTAAACAGGTCTAATATAAAAGTAATCGAAACTGTCATATCATAAGTTTGGTTCATATGCTGTTGCCCGTGTTGTTGAAGCTGTCAATCATAAGTAAGTAATGCTGACAGACGATTTAGAGATTTATACTGACCGCCAAGCTACTTTGACTGGTAGAATATTTTTACCCACAACATTGAGATTTATTATAACTTGTGAAATCAGTGGTGTTAAAATGAAGCTACATTTGACTATGCTGTTGAGCACAAACTCTTCCTTCCACTGAAATCTGAAGCACAGTAACACGGTTGTGATCGCTAAACCACTAGATCTCCCAAATAGATTCTATTGATTCTATCTGAACGCAAAGCTTATATTGGTAGGATCATTCTTTTATACCGATATTGATAAAAAAGAAAGACAGAAACATCTATATTTTACAAGGATAACAACTTAGGTTCCATGAGAATCCTTTCTCCCAAACCTCTTGGCATTGATCATTCCCTGATTATCCGTACTCATTTACAACTAGGTTGACTGGAATTTTGAGTGAAGATGACTTATTCAAACATCTCTAACCACCATTTGCTCGTATCTAAACAATAACAAAGTAGAGGCAATAGAAAAGTCATTTTTCTGGAAAGTTTTGAACCATAATGTTAAATGAAACGCTATATGTGAATTTTTAGTAATTATTAAACATTCATTATCGTTCCCAGTTACTTTTTAAAACCATCCAAAATGTTTACAGTGTTGATCTAAGTTGAATTCCACAACAATTAAGTGAAGATTTACAACAACTTGATGTTGCCAGAAGTGCGTGCACCTGACATCCATTCATATATGCCAATAGGTGCCATTACCACGAGGAGAATGTAGCCTAGTCGACTTCAAGGCGGGTCTGTATTAAAGAGAATGTGCCTTTTAACGACAACATTTAATAGTATAAGTCGTATCTACATCGTTTTTTTTATACGCCCACATTTCTCTATGTGGACGTATATTGTCGGCACCCCTGTCCGTCCGTCTGTCAACATTTGCTCGTAAACGCTATAAAAACCTAGAGTTTTTGCTGGAATCAAATGAAATTTGGTATGTGTATACATATTCATAAAACGAAGACCAAGTTCGAATTTGAGCTACATGTATAAGCAGGGTTATTGCCCTTGCCCCAAAATCATTGATTGATAAAGTCCAGAGAACACTGGTAGAAACGTCGCTCAAATAAGTAGTAATTATAATCCATAAGAATTGTGTTATTATTTCACCCTTACTAAATGCCATTATTACTTCACGAACGCCTCTGTGTAATCTTTTCAAACTAACCTTGATAATATTGATCAACAGTGTCGTCAGACGGGGTATGCTTTCTCCTCTAGACAACTGACACTGAAATTCGTACACTCTCCTTCCTAAAAGAAAGTATATTCGGCTGCTACCAACGTATTGCCAATGTGATTTCATGGTTTCTTCTTACATATATATATTTCATAACATGCTTTCATGGCATTATACTTTAAGTTTTACTTGTTAGCATCTTTTAAAGCGTTTCGAACGAACATGACCTTAAATATAATAATTTAATTTTATCAAGTTTGACAGCTACTAGTTTTCATACTTTATCAGAACTCTTTTATTTAATGACAATTTAGAAGGCAACATTTTAAATGATGCAATTAAGTTCCTTGTTAGCGTGATCGTCTCGTTCTAGTAATGTCCTGATGTTAGCTTCCAAAACCACTTACACTATAGGCCAGAAATTTCAACAGAAAATGATGGCCAAACATCAATAATTGTGTTGAAAAAATTGACATAAATGACAATTTTGTCGTTGTAAAAGTAACTTTAGTTTTATGATCTTTACATACGGCAATGCCCTGAAACAACTAGCTAAGACGTGCATTAAAGTATGACCAACTTCTGGAATTATTTTAACACTAGGATGGTTGCTAAAGTTTTTCTTAACCTTACAGAATCAACAAACGTGACTGGAAAAATCAAATTGTTCATTAACATAAACAGTTTTATAATACTGGATTTCGTTTTTACCAACCATAGTCGATCGTATTTTGTTCAGTTAAATGATTATGATCAAAACATTTAACATTCTTCTGTGGCGGTCAGGCCACTATGCGAATAACTTAAGACTGAACTCATCTGGATTCTGGGGACGGGCCATAAGTTAGGCTTGACAGAGAGTAGTGTCACATGTGGTACGAAGACGGTACAGAAAAATAAACTGAAGCTAGTTACAAATGGGCGTCGGTTGAGAATTTTACGACTTGCTTTACTTCATAAATTTTCCACCAATAAAACTGATAGCCCATTAATTAGTGGTGGTGAAAATAAAATGATTTAAAGACAATTGGTAGGGAACTATTGCTCCAGATGTTGAGACTGTTGGTTGTAATTAATGGATGATGACTACCGTTATTGCCCTCTACATCTCATTATTTAATCACCGTATATAGTCTAGTTCTGTATGTAGTAGTCGGACCGAAAACGGAACGCTTTATAGTGACCTGGTGTAAAAGGGGTTTATGTTTCAAAAAGGTTTGTCTTGTCCAGTTATCTAATGACAAGGCCCGTTCAACCAAGAATAATCGAAAAATACAAATTTATAAATACTGGACCCTTAAGATAGCTTTGTCACTGGATACCACTGGTCCGAATTTTTTTCCGAAAATTCTGTTTTAAATACTTTTGCTACTTCAAACAGATACGAACTGATATTTATTTTTTTGGAAAATTTGTATTTTTATAGTCAGAAAAGTCAATATTCGTTTTGCACCCAATGAGGGGTGATCTTATACGCGTAAAAACCATAGCAGTTCTTATATTTTCCATCCAGCTTTCTACGTAATCTTGTATATAAGTCAGTCACTGGGGGATAGTAAAGTGTTAATTCTGTGATAATTAAATTTAAACAAGGATAAATAAACGGGTCATTATAGATAACAATCGTTAGGAAATCAAAGTTTTACAGATTGTTATCGGCATCTTTACAGTGCGTTTGATGTGCATTACTGAACCATTAGTGGTCAGCTTTATATTAAGTACTGTTGTTAATGCTAGACCGCAGATGGTCACTGGTCGGACTTGGTCAATCGTACTTTCGAAAAAATTAAACCAAATGGTCGATGATTTGAACCAAGAAAATATAATTTTTAAATTGGCCATTTTTGGTTTTTAGAATATAAAAGATAATTAAGCAATTCCTGACTTGGACTTGCTGGAAATTAAACGTATAATTTCGCCTTCTTTTCCTGCATTTGTTAGCGCTTTGCTGTTTTGTCAGGAAAGCGACATACCCCTTTTTTATATTTTTAATTGTCTATTGATCTTTATCTTGCCTGTAAGATAACTAACTTTAGTTAGCCCCCTCCGACTTGAACCTGCTGGAGGAGAAGAACTGAAACATAACTTTCAAAACATGAATCTATTAATGCATATGAGAGTCGAAAATATCATATACAAGACTGTGAAATATGATAACAGTAGCAAAACAATCACAGTCGAGTCAGGATGAATATTTGTAACTAACGATTAAGTAATGAGTTATAAATGCTAGAAATAAGATAAGGAGTTGGCGATGGTTAACTCTCTACGGGGAGAACATCTTCAGCACCTAATCAAGTGGAAACCTTCACCAAGTGGTACTCTTCTCTATCGTTACGCTTCATTTCATTGCATTGTGACTTTACAGTAAGTTTGTCTTTGAATCGTTCTGGATGAATTCAACTCTTTGAAAAGGTGGTTCACGGTTCGTCACGCTTTGTTTCGCTATTGTGCAAGTTGTGCTATTTTCTGGTACCATCAAAGACTGGTATTGCGAAGTGTTCTAAGAACTATATGGTGGCCATACCGTGACATATGGTCAACAAGCGGAACAAATGAGCAGCAAGTCTTAGCATAATCTGCATGTCTTAATATTATTATTATGCCATCAAATACATTCTGGGTTATTGCCCTTGTTTGAAGTGTAATGAAATGAATGTTTTTCAAGCGTTTGTCTTCATATGTTAATTATTTGTTTTTAATTGTCGATGACCCATGGAAACATCCTTGAATTTTATTACATTATTTGCTTGTTTAAGATTACGCAATGCGCACATAGCCGTTTACAACATGATTATGACCAGGTATATTTTTTTCAATATATACATATATTTTCATCATAATTTCGTTTCTAAATAATTCAGATTTTCCTTTGTAAAACATTCAGATTTTCGTTTTAAGAAACATTCAGATTTTTAATAGTACACGTAATTGTATCATTTTGCATAAATGACTGCTGATGAGTGCAGAGACTGCACAACAAAATGCAGTGTGCTATGCGGTGAATCGAAATCGCAGCACTATTAAAGCCTACTCACTTGTACTTGTATGGAAATATACCTGCAAAAAGTGTTTGCCAGAAAATAGCTTTATTAAAATTAATCATTATCTACTGATTTGAGGGATTGTGAGATACCTTTATAAGTGTGGGACGTCCACCGGTGTGTTCACGTTCTTAATTATGAATTCCACTTATGCACTTAATACAAAGTTAGACAGTTGTCATTTTCTTAAAGGTCCGAATGTTGAGATAAAATCAGAATCGAATGACAGATTGAAGATTCAGGAAATCAACACCTAATGTTGATTGACAGTGGTAATTATAGGTAATCAGATAGTGGAAATATTATCAGTCTTTATGCCAACTTATCTCCAGATATACGATTATCAAGGTGATATGCCTGAAATAGTCCAACTAGGTTTGTTCAATTGGAATGGCGTATTCTTAAAGGGAATATAAAGAGGTATTTTAAATTTTTTATGTGTATCGAGGACACTGATAGAATCAATTTGCGTCTGTGTTTTCAAGTCGACATAAAATTTAACCAAGTCCTAGTGTTCTATGACATGTTCTGTGATACAAATACAAGCATATTTCATTGGAATGGTGAAAATTGAAAGTTTTCCTTGAAAAACTTAAATTATTTAGAAAATTTCTTTGAAATCCAATCAGGCCATTTGATTCAAAGAGGCTTTTGATTACAGGCATTCTCATCCTTCTGGAACATTTGAGGATTTTGCTTTGCGGTGTTTATCACCCTTTTGTTTTCTTGAAATTAAATTGGAGTTTACAGCAACTGATGGACCCATGAAAAAATACCGTGTAAGATTCCGAGGCGAAAACCATTGATTTTATAGCAGTGGGCTTTGCAAGCGAAGCAAAACATGGCTACCATTCTGAAACTTTGTCATGTCAATACTTTGCAACCCAGTTAGTCAACTCCGCAATATTTTCTTAGCGTACATGTTTTATTTGATTTTATTTAATTCCCAGAGAGTGCACATAGTGATTATGATATTAAGTATTTAAGTATTGAATTCCTTATTGAAATATTTATATGTTTGCTATTTAAAAAACTTTCTGAAATAATACAGCCACCCAAAATTTATTCATGTGAGTTATTTAAAACGCCAAACCCTCGAGTATATGACGAAATTTATGAGTGATCTTAATGAAACATTCAATATAATGCCACATATAGATGTCACCACTGTCGATGGTATAGGCTGATAAGGCTACATGGAGAAGTTCTCTACCACAGAACGGAAGGATTTGCTTGGGTGTTGTCTCATTATATTAACGCGATATATTTATGATAGGCGTTAGATATACTTCAACGTTGATAGATAAGATAGGTTGATATCGGTGGTAAATGAATTGAAATGAATGGAGTTTTACGTCCTACTTTTCTGCACCTTTGTGGGCTAAATGAGGACGGGCAAACGCCATGCAGTGTGCAATGAGGGAAATTTTGCCAGGACAGCGACACTAGCCTTATTTTCGATTTCCAACTGTCGAGGGATCTTCAACGTGCACAGCCAATACCACACGAGGCCTCGGTTTATTGTCCCATCCAAACGACTAGACGCTTTTCCATGTCAGCCCCTCCGACCTGCATCACTGACAGGCGGAAACCGGGTTGAAAAATTCAAAGGTATCATCTCAACTCATTTCTTGAACCCTGGAACTTCAGATCGATGCAAATGTTTGTTTAAAATCGGTTTAATTAATTAATTGTATGGTTTATGAACAAAATATAACGTTCAGATTAAGAATAAAATATAAATGTAGAAAATTGTCTAATTTGTTTATGCGTATCAAGACACTGATAGTATCAATATTTAAATTTTTAAGACGTCAGCGGTTCCTGCAATTACACTAAATCAAACCTAGCTTTTGATGACGTCTTTACAGTTTTAAATTTTATCACATAAGACCTCAGAGATTAATAAGTTCATCATTAAGTTAAAGTCAATTGCTGGAACCACAGATAGCTGAAACTAAGAATGTTGCAAATAGTGTTCACTATGCATATAAAAAATCAAAAAAAACTCTTTACAATCCGTTTAAAGTTAATATCATGAAGATGCAGTGATGAACATGCCTTAATGTAATGTCTGTCACAATAACATCGATTTGGCTACAAAATTCAAAATAACGTCGGAATATGAATATTTCGATGTTCAATTACTATGTCAATTCAAACAAGTAGCATATACATGATGTCACTCTGCGATTCTTATGTTTAAAAGTTATTATATTTATTTGGCTATTTTGCAAATCAAAAAAATCTTCAAAACAATTGTGACACACTTTGCCTGCCGCACCAACGTAACAGAAAAAGAGAAAACCGTATGCAATGTAACTGGTAAGACTGTTAAAAAGAAAGACTATGCCAAAGAATGACAGTAGACCACGAATCTGTTCAGACAACATCAAAGAGTTTGGAATTATTTTTTGAGGAATGTATATTCGAAGTAAATTCCGTTAAATCATGGAGTGATTATTTATGTTTGTTTGAGAATTACAAACGTCATGCTTTAGTCCACTAATCATTTGTCTAAGAAATTCTAGAGTAGACAGACCAAATTAAAACTTGTAAAATATGTCAGAAAACAATTTATTCGAGTTTCAGTTGTAAGAAACTTGGCACCAAGTCGCCTGGAAGTCGGCGTGAAAATTTTACACTAAAAACGTTCGCGATGAACTCTCTCCTCTTTCATTCTGAAGGCAAAATATACAAACATAAAGACAGTGGGTATCGGATTTTCATGCAGCAAACTGCCATAATTAAAGAAATGGCATATTGAGGTAGTAAAAATATAGTACTAGTATCTTGCATTCCTTTGTCCTCTTCGAAATAGGTAACTAAATTCAACGAAAATCGCAGAAGGGGAATGACTGAAGAAGTAAAAAAATGTTTCAACGTCTACATTACATACTAATAATATTTGTTCGGCTTTGAGTGTTGAAAAGGAGATGAGCTGGTCCGGTCGTCAGTGGTGCAGGTCTGAGAGACTGACGTGTAAAAAATGATCCTGTCATGAAAATGGGACAATAAACCAAGGTTAGTGTACTCTGTGCACGTTACAGATCCCTCGAAAGTTAAAAAAATTACGAGTAGGCTTATCCGGTATTTTGGCAAAATAACAACTGAATGGCGTTTGTCCTTACAGGTGTAGAAATATAGGACGTACAATTCCATTGCATTTCAGGGGTTAAAAGCAGATGCTACAATTGCATGACGTATATTTGAGAACCAAATTGGTTCTGCTTTTCCTTTTGCAATACCTAGATACCTATAAAAAACGATCACCACTACACTGAAATATTATTTCTATTTTAAGGAAGAAAGTCCCCATTATCAATTTCATAAGTTTAGTTGTATTTCATTTATCAACAATGATGCACAAGTCAAATTGTACATGCCAAAATAAACGTTTATCTTGATAAAGGAAAAAATATAATTTTTAAAATATGTCATCACGTATACAAATGAATTATTAGCATTGATATGATATATGCGTTTTTTAAGCGCACCGACAAAGATAATTCAGTGGCATTTATTATCTGCAGATAAATATCAAATTTACACTTTTGGTCATTAACACGTTCATTCTGTGATCTTGTCCGAATCCATGCGAGCATTTGGGACCAAGCTTGGTCTTTGTACACTTATCGTATCAAACAAAATGAAACGAAAATTGAATGAAATATTAATAAGGCCAACTACAGGTGCGAGTCGCGTTGTGAGATGTTCGTTTTTGTTTCAAACAGATTGTTTATCGGTAAGATCTACGTTGGTTACAAGTTCGAGATGAAGTTCGTCTCTTCCAATGAGATATTGCTGATATCGCTCTGATTGCTTGCTGATGGATTTACCTGAGTCAGGTTATCGAACGCACATCTATTCCTTCTCTCAATGTAATGTTAATGAACAGTTCTTAATGACAAAGGATTGTTTAGCCTTTAAATATCAATCCCATCTTCGTTCATCGTCTCCGTCTTAAAGCAGATCAATTAGACATGTTACTCTCATGAATATTACATTAGATGAGCTTATTTTGATGAATGGGTGTTTACTCCACCTGCATTTTAAAGAAAATTATTACTTGATGGTGACATACATGCATTTATTAAAATGGCAACTCATTTTGTTAAAAGCCTCTTTGATTCAAATTGTCATTTACGTTAGTGCATTCATCGATGTTTCATGATAGACTACATGTATATGTAATGATAAAAACAACACAAATATCTACCATTTACAGATTATGAGCCGGTCGGAACAACTGACATGGATTATGCCAAATAGTCGTTGGGATAGGACAATACACCAAGGACCCTTGTACTACAAGCTATGGATTTTTAAGAAGTTGAAAATAGAAAATAAGAGTAGTACCGCTGTCCTGGCGTTTGTCCACTCTCATTAGCCCAGATTGTTGTAATATCACTAAAAGAAAACACTTTACAATGATGCTATCACACAGATAGTCTTTCTATCAATTTGTAAAAAAAAAATTGGAATGAAGCAAAGGCATGATAAATAAGTAAAGCGAAAACAGTTTTTTATCATGAAATTCTCAATAAACGACCCAAATCGACCAGAGCATCTCCCATGAAGAGCGACATTATATATTTTGTCCTACCCAGCTTAGACATCCCATCAGTATAACGAGCCGAGCAATTATTTGTAAAATTATGAAATAGAAAATTCTATACAATAAAGTTAAAAAGACATCCGTGTATCAAATTTCATCGAAGACATTGTGGTTAACAAATTAAATATTCCATGTTTTTAGATGATTAACTTTTGTTATCGAGTCATATTCATCCATTATTAAACCACTTTATTCAAATATTCATTTACGTTAATTAAAAGCATCTGAACTGCTCCAGATCGTCTCAGAGTAACACGTATTCTAGCTAACCTGAAGGTCCGGGGTTTATCCTAACTTTTGTGTTTTTAACCCAGAATCTCCTTTTATCAGTCGGAGGGGCTGCCATTAAAAAGCGTCTACTCTGTCGCTGGCGTACATTGTACTCATTGTACACTGCATGGAAAAGCTCCATTTAATTTCATTTGAAGAATTATAGCATGCTTCAAATGTATCCAAAATTTCCTTATCAATTAAGCAATTTCTGAATAAATAAAATAATCGAATGTATTCTGTCAGTTGCTGTTTAGCTTATGTACCAGGGAATAATGTTTATATGGAGAAATGGAAATTAACATTTCATACTGAAAACAGTGGCACACTTCCTTTACATTAAGCACAGCTCTCAACTGAATCTTACTGTTTTGGGTTTAACATACTGACGACCTGGATAATTTGGACATGTACAGGTCCAGAAGGGTTCAAACTGTTCAGATTTTGCAGTTTTAAGTTAAACCTCATTAGTGAATATGCGAATTTAGTGGACTCCTAGTTCATCCGACTCTTTTCGTTTTGATGCAAACGTAACCCTTCGTCAAATACAAACTTAAGTGAAAGCGTCATAACTACAATCGAATTATGTGATGTTACGTGTACTTGAAGGTGTTGCTGCTATCCAGGTATGGAAACATGACCCTAGACAGAAACCTATTTTTCAGACATCCTTTGCCATTTAATCACCTAGAAATGTCCGGAAATCATATTTCCATTCCTTAACCCAAACAATGCCCTTGGACGATTTAACTGGACAGATCTATTATAATGATTAAAAGTTCCTGGTATTTCCTGCCTTGCAGGCATAATCGATAGAGAGAAAATAGTCACATATTTCATGTCTTTTTAACGAAGGTATGCAGACGGTTTTATCACGTTTATAATATCAAGATTGCTTTGTTGTATTGAAAAGTGCATTATTGTCATTGAATATAGAATTTAAATATAGATTTTAAAGTTGTAATTGAAAAGACTATAGAAAGAGAGCGACAAGATGTATATCTTATTGTAATTACAGACACTTAAAATAAAAGACTTGTACTAAAGGTACGCCATCACTCACAGCCACAGAAGTAGAATAGCATTTACAAAGGTAAAAACGGTTGCTAATATAATATGTGATTATATGGGGATATAATGTATTCAATCTGGACATGACCGATATAAAACCTTTGGATTTTAAAACAGACTGAGCACTTTTAAAATTCCTTAAAAGTTGGAATTTGGAATTTACACTGCATGGAGATTTCCCATCCCAGGAAGTAAAACTCAATTTCATTTCATTTGCAAAATATTATTCGAGGTCTCCTGTCTGTGTATACTACCATATAGTGCGCATTACTAAATCGCCATTTGTGTTTTCTTTCCCTTTACATATCAACGCAAGAATCTAATTGAAATGCAGTTCTAGATGTGGATTTTAACATTATAAACGTAGAAAATGAAAGATGCGCCAATTGCTTCCCAATGGGCTAATTGAACCCTCGTTTCTTATTCCGTAAAGTAGATCATTTTAAACTAGGAAACCAGAAACACTAAGAGCAATCACAATATATCGATAGATATCTATGAGGTACATGAGGATCTTAATGTCAGACAAGCACATTAAGTTGTGCACTTATATGTTGGATCAAAAATTGTGTTATACCTACGCGGTGAAAAAAAATCTTGTGTGAATACGCTCGAATGACGGGTAATTAAGTGTTAGCATTTTGGAAACGTCAAAGCCAGAATTGATTGGAAACCAGAATAGATCAAAGGTTACAAAATTTGAATTTTGGTATAAAGGTGTGAACTAGGCTTGAACGGATATAGACGAACGGTTGTCTGTGACAACAGTTTTATCGCACTGAAAAATCAAGTTATTTTCAACAGTTTCAATATTATTATGAGTTTTTAAATGTTTAACAATTTGAATGTTATCAGCTAGTCTATAATGTAATAGTGATGTACTACGATAGCTCTGTTTAAATACAATACACTCCACTTTCTATCAAGATATATACAACACTCGAAAGCAATAACCTTCTAAATGATACTTTGAAAAATCGATAGCTTACTTACAGTTTTGATACAGAATTTAATTAAAATCTTCAACCACAGAAGGACAAATTTGGAAAACTACCCTATTTTATTTTGTGGATATGAACTAAAAAAAAATTATAATATGTTGCTGAATATTTGCTTTGATCAGTAAAAATTTTCAAATAATCTTATGTGACGTGATGCAAAGCATTATTAAGACTATTTGTGCTTACATTAAAATCCTAAAGATAAGACAAATGGACGTTGAACAGTGAGTGCATTATTAAAAGGTATTCAATGAGCACTTTATTTTTCTTTGAAATATAAATTTATCCAAAATTATATTTTGCTAATGCAACGTAATTAATATAATCAAAGTTAAATGAACAAAAATCTTTGAAATACCTAGTAAAAATATTGGTTGTGTAATGTTATTAACATTTCTAAAACATATTATTTAGAATTACATGATATTTTTATTTCATGACAACTTTGTAATAATCATTCAGACCCTCTAAATTGCTGAATGTTCTCCTTCATATTTATCATTTATGTTAGTTAAAGAAGACTTTGTATTTATCATTTAAATAAGACTTTGTATTTATCACATATGATATTTGAAGAAGACTGTTTATCATTTATGATATACTTAATGACGAGTTTAAATTTACCCTTTATGATATTTAAAAAAAAAAAAACTTTTTGTTAACCCACAGAGATATTTTTAAGAAAACTTTGTATTTATAATTTAAAAAAGACTTTATATGTATCATTTATGGTTTTTAGAAACTTTGTATTTATCATTTGAGATATTTAAACTTTGTATGTATCATGTATGATATTCTGATAATTAAAGACTTTATATTGATTATATTTAAAGACTTTGTATTTATTATGTAAAGAAGTATGTGTTTATGATAATAATAGATTTTGTAATTTAGATAAAACTTTGTATTTATCATTTATTGTGTTTAGATATATTTTGTATTTATCATTTATTGTGTTTAGATATATTTTGTATTTATCATTTATGATATTTAAAGAAGACTTTATATTCATCAATTGAGATATTTAAAAAAGACTGTTTATCATTTATGATTAAATAAGACTTTGATAAATAAGACTTTGTATTCATCATTTATGAAATTGTACTTTAATGAATTTGTAAGATACGTTTTTTTTGTACGTGCATATTTAAATACTTTGTATTTATGACTATAAGAGACCCTGTATTGTATATTTTAACTTAGTAACAAGAAATTTATTATTTTTTGAAAAATAGATGAAAATAGACAATTCCAAAAAAAAAATCTTAGTAAACATTGTATTTGATAGACATACATAAAACTTATATTGAACGTTATATTAATTGATACGGAAAAATATAAATTGCATATTAATAACATATTGTGAAGAATTTAAACAAATGGTATATTATTACATGCTATTGTTTTTAATCTATTGGTTCATCAAAAAGCAGTTTTTGATAAAATGTATGAACATAAAAGTATGAAAAGATGAAATGTATGTTTCTCTTTTTATGACTGTTTGTTGACAATATGTTTTTTAATCAACAAAAAGTGGTAAACATATTTATATTTTACATATCATTGTTTAAAAATATTGTTGAGTAATATTTGAATATAAAAAAAGTTATTTCCCTAAAGATTGTAGTCTGCCAGATAGATTGATAATTTACATTTTACACTGTTCTATTGTCTACTATAGAGACCCAACTTCCATATAAATTATATGACAAACAGAAGATCGCTTTCTAAATCAAATATTAGAATATCAAATTAGAGCCTGTTTCCACTCAATATTCAGAAAATTTGACACTTTCAATAACAATAACCAAATTTATTTCATACTTTTCAAGCTAACACGCCATATTGTATTTGAGTGATTGACGTTGTTTTGCCGTTAGTTTTACAATAAAAGTTGACGTAATATGATATAGCCATATCGGACGTATCAGTATCCTCATAATTATTGCCGTCCTTACCCCCACGGGACATTTCCCTTCAATATTGTTTATGAAAGCTTTAGAATTTGTGTAAATTGATGAAGATCCGAAAGGGAATTGTGGTTTAATTTATGTACTTATGTCATGAAATGTTTCATTTGCTGAATTTTCTGTAACAACTCAAATTTTGAAAATATGACAATATAAAATGAGGCATATACATTACAAATACAAGATATTATTATCTCTAATTCATTTTGTTAAAATTATAATGAAATTTCAAATGATTAAAATCGTATACACATGTATAAGACTTTTGAAATTCTGCTTTAAAGAAAACTTTGTTATTATGGCACAAAGGAAGTATTTTGGAATATAGGGACATATGAAAATCATAAGAAACAGGAAAAGTTGAAAGCAAATGATACAGATGATGTGTAAAATAACATAAGTATGATTATGGTAACATAAGTATATTGTAATGTGTAAAAAACATAAGTCTGATACATGAAATGTATGGTATGATGAGGGGAGAAGTTATGAAATCATGAAACATAAGAATACTAGTATATGTTTATGAAAATAATAGTACATGTATACAGGGGATAAAGACATTAAAAGAAAATCACGAATCATGAAATATATGAACAGATAACGTACGAAACAACGTAATGTGTCGGATTTTCAAACTATTATTCAAAGTAACTACGATCGTAAAATCATACGTAGTTTTGCAACATATTAGGAAAATGATCGGTACAAGCAATCATAATTTGGTCCATTTTCATTCAGCATCCATAACTCGGTATTTACTCTTCATTAAGAGAAATAAAAATAATGAAAAACAAAATTTAGATGATAAACATAATGAGAATTTAATTCGTACTTCTATGAGAAACTAATTCTCAACAAATAGAGATAAGACAATTTTAATCGGAATAAAAGTTATATTTCCATTAAAACGACGCTTGGACATTTCCCCGAGGACACTTTTGGCGGCAATGTTAATGGTGATTTTGGAAATTTAGATATTGAGATTGGGATTGTCTGTCTAAAGATAAGAACCTACTCTCTAAGTGATATCCCATGATTAATATCCGAAATCGTCGAGAGTAAATCAAAGATCAAGCTACAGCAATATATAAAATTGTACTGGTGGTGAACAGTTCCTGTTAAAATGGTAAAACACAAATACCGCTCAGTATATAATGGAAATACATCTGGCAAAAGAAGTTCATTCTATCGAAGATTCCGTAATAACATTTGTTAATATTTTCAGAACTGTTTAGTTTTGATCTTAACTATCGCTGTTCTCGTCCTCATTATGACAATAGGTACAGAATAATAGTGGGAAGTAAAACTCCACTTTCTTAACTTAAATCTGCATATGGATACACATAGGACTCAAATATTGAAAACCCATCAGATCTCACATTTTCACATACCAAATTTTATCAAATTTGGTCTCATACCTTTTCACGTAGCTATATCAAAGTATTTTCACTGAGCTTTAGATAATGACCATTTATAGAAAAACATGCGAATTTCTGACCTTTTCGAGATTTTATAATTGTCCTCTGGCCGTTTTTTTTTATATACTTTGAAGATAAATAGGTTTTTTTTTTAAAGCTCGATGTGTATTCATAAGCATTTAAAAAAGAAAGAAAGAAAGAAACATCTATATTTTACAAGGATAACAACTTAGGTTCCGTGCGGATCCTATCTCCCAGCTGGTCCTTGGCCAAACCTCTTGGCATTGATCTTTCCCGGATTATCCGTTTATTTAACTTGGACAACTTCGTTAATAGGACAGTTTTTTTGATAATTCGAATGCCCCAATCAAGTATCACAAAGTTACGTATAAAGCGTATAAAGGATTGCTTTAAAGGGGATGAATTTCATAAATTTAAAAAAAATTAGCATAACAAAACCGAAGTAATAATTAGAGGTATAAAAGGTGAAACTGATAAAAATCAACCATATTTCATATTCCCCCTTCTATTCTCTTCGTTATTATTTACAGCATTTGTGAGTGAGAAAATACCATCATTTTCCAAATTACACTTAAACGCTTTTTAGACCTCGCCTCTTCAGATTTCCTATTTATTAAGCTCGAATAATGGATATTATTATAACATTTTTTTAGAAACATTGGCGCCCTCGGCTGAATATTAAAACAGATTTCATAAAAGAACAAAATGTCACACTTCGTGCTCAAAACGGCGCGTAATGACTTCACGTTTCCAATAGCCCTTACGGCATCTTTGGATCATTTGAAATCAGTTCGGACGTCACGACACCATATATAGACAGCGATTGCTGCAATCATGCCTGCAGCAGTATAGGCAATTAAAACAATCATATCCTTTTTTTTAAATATCACTATATACAATGTTACATAATACCCATGCTTGGGGAATGATATTTTGTTTCCGGTGTAATTTTGGGAACAGTGAGCAACTCGACCTATTATTCGTACTTTTGTGTGTACATGTACAAGTTTAAGTAATTTATATGAAATTGGGATTTTTTGGATCCTCGGGTTGAAAGACGTTACATGTTCCTTTTACGCATTTGATACCATCCTGAAACACTTATTGAAATCAAGGGAGCCATAAACGTCCGATTCAAAATTGAATGGTGCAAATTGATGCTATGGGTGTCCCCGATTCACGAAGACAATCCTTTATCCCGTTTACAAAGCACCAGTCTGGTCTGCTATTTTTCTATCTCGATCCCAAAGTAAATCTTTTGGATGTATCTTGATGCATCTTGGAAAAGTATTTGAGTGTGTGATTCAGACTTTTTGGCGACAAGAAAATTTATCAAAGGTTCTTTTTTTCTTGGTTTTTGGGTTGTATTGGGTTTTTTTTTTTTTTTTTTTTTTTGCAAAATGTGAGCTTTTACGATTGCATTTATTGTGTAAGAAGTCGTATAATGAGCTTCAATAAGTCGTGTGTATTTTTTACACTTAAAAAAAATAAAAGAAGATGTAAAATATTTTAGTTGTACCTGTTACTAACAATTTCTTCTATCGCTTTTATATAATGACAAATGCACCACTTAGCTATATTAAAACTTAAATAGAAAAAGGAAAAAAAAAACAACGCTATTTATGAAAAAGGCGAGACAAAATATTCATAGATGTAAATTTTACCCCAGGGGCAAATCCTCTTAGTATAATCATTATAGACTATTTCCCTGTGATGTTTAAAATTATAAAATGAACATAACTTTGACTATCGTAATTTCCTTTTAGCTATTCTACATATTTCAAAATAACTAAGAAAGAGGATTTTAATTTCTAAGAAGTTTTATAATTATCCTAAAAATGTATTTTTCCCGTTTACGCTAAATGATGAGGTAGAAATTGGGTGTCTTGCATGTCATGTCAATGACTGCTAAAGTCCGGCAAACACTAATCCAAACTGGGGTTCTCCATGCGGCCTCCTGCGGACCTTAGGGGGTTAACAACAAGACACCTTGATCGCAACTGAAATGTAATTACTCTTAGGCTAGGTCAAGACGATCATGAACATTTTTGATTAAGCTTGCCAAATATCCTTGGTCAATCAAGATTTTGTTGTATGGTTATTTGGATCCGAAGAAAAAAGTACGTTGTACAATTTGTATGAGAGGTATAAGAAGTCATAAAATCGTCATCCAAACTGATCATCACTTTGATTACTGCTAGAGATGAATGAAATGAACTAATCTTCTCATACTAAGATCATGCCAAGAAGATGCAACTTACAAAGGTGGAAATCGGCTATATAGCTCATCCGAAATAAGAATTTTTGTGGATGTGGAGTGGATGCAATGCAAATATGAAATTTAATTTATAAATGAAAAGCTTCATGATTGAAAGTAACCATATCGTTCAAGACCCTTCAATGTGGGGCTAATTAGTCCAATAGGTTCAGAAAAGTTGGACATAAAACTGCATTTCATTTTGTTAATGCCAAAGTACGAGACTGGACTAAAGATTCATAGAGGTTGATTAGGAAGAGAAAGAATGCCGTTGGTATCAGAGAGAGTTGAATTTGGTGTATAACCTACCAAGGTTCATTGTTGTGGCATAATTCCTTCCGAGCCAGTCTCTGATCTTTTCAGCCAACCCTCATTGAAATATGACTGAACTCTTAGATGGCACATCCTAGATGGCACATTTTGTCGGAATGGTGTTGCAAACCTACGAAAATAAAGCATGGAGTGAGTTATTTTTACATTAGATCTTACAAGGAATAGAAAATATTTAAAAATAGTATGAACAAACAACAGTAGATTAGTTGATTGTATTATCTCAGTGATATTCGCGATAATCTTATCCCAAGATAGAATTTCTCGATTGACTATCAACAGTATTTTGTGGTTAATAATAAAAAAAAGACGACCATATTCATAAGTTTATCTTGATTTGCGAGGAGCAAAATGATGTTCCGATAAATATGAAGCTGGTATAAAAGCAAAGACGCCATTTTAGTGGAGCTATTTGTAGTTTGCTAACTTGTGGTTTGGTTGTTCTATTGTCTTTGTAAAATACCGAGGATTCTGTACTTGGATTATGATCTACAAGTGGGTTGTTGCTCGAGAATGTGGTATTGTATGTAATGTAAGACATTACCGTTGAATGTATCACTGTTGTGTCCGACCGTGCATAATTTTCGAACTTTATGTTAATGAGATTCTTGTCTAGGTGATCGGGGATGAAAGTCGACACTGGGTCGACTCTCGAAAGCACTGGCTAAGTTTTGTTTGGACTTTTTAGACATTGTGTATGACATTCTGTTCTAAGGTTATGTCAATTTGATGAATGTCATGTAATAATATTTGAAATAATTTCCACTATTATAATAGAAAAAATGAAAAAAAAATAAAACTATTTATTTGTGAAAACAACTTAAATTGCGTGATAAAGTCATTTTAAAGCACATCATCAAAATTTAATTTGGAGAAAATTATTTGAAAAATACAGTTTCCCTTTTAAGAGGGCCAATTATCCGTGATCAGATTTCTAAAAGCATATAAATGTGAAGATCATATAATTATTTTAACATCACCAACAAAAGAAGTGACGTAACCAAAGGTGTGAATTCGTTTGATATGATATTGTATATGAAATATTAAGACGATTGAATAAAAGGATACAGCCCTTTGGAATTACGTTAATTCAGTGAATGAATTTTATCTCTAGGAAAATCAAAAGTCACAATCGTCTACTGTATTTTTCAAGTCTTTTGCGCTTTCTTTTCTTTGTAAAATTATTGAATTATTTGTATTGTCAACGGGATGTTAGACAGTGACGAATTGAAGATATTTATATTAATGTCTTGCGTAACAAAGTTATCAAGTTTTCTGAGGTCTTTAAAAAAAAGGGTAAAGAAATAGAAGGGACATGAATCTTAATTTTTTTAAATTTTCTCTAAATTTCTATAGGTTTGGGGGGAATTGAAAAATTAAATGGTTACATTTAAAAAAATTTGATACTCAAAATTAAATTTTCTTGTTTCCAATTTTATTATAAGTGCAAATTAAAAACGTTTCCAAAAGGTTTTTTATTCTTTTATTAATTCGCATCGCCATATTTCGACCTCGCATGTATGTTATTATTTATATTTTTAATATATACTTATTTATTTTAAAAATTACTTCAGTTTTCGTTTATTTCTTCTTCGGGTTTACTGAAGTAATACATTTAGCTTTTCAAGAATATTGCCCAATAAAATTTTGTATGTTTTTTAAAATTTGATTTGCGCTTAAGAAATTATATATATTACTACAATTATTTCTGAAAACAAACGCCGCAAACCGTCTCAAGTTTTATGACACCTTAAGAAGTGCATAAAAATTCAACACTAAAACTGGGAACAATATTGTTAGCATTGACTTATTATATCTAATTATAGGTTAGACTAGTCCGTGCATCGTACACTATATAAATTGACCATCTTTTTCCTTTATATCCACTCTAATTATGCTAGTATTGATATGAACAGAGGTCATATCTCATGACCTCCTACCTTGTGGACGTATTAACTTTAAAGGTGGTTTTGACAGGTCATCAATGGTGTTCACATGTCAACTAATTTAAAAATTATATGGACACAATTATATATTGAAAATATGCAGAGTTAATTTTAATTCAAAATATGATAGTCAAAAGGTTTGTACAAAATAATGCATATAATCTTAAATATGAACATGTATACGTTTTACTTTTGCAAGATATAAAATGTATATCCACAGCGATAAATATTTTGTTCAATTTTTGAAAATGCAGTAATCACTTTAGGTTATTTAAGATTATACTACTATTTTTTCAACATTAAATGGGGGCTGCAAAATAAAAAAAAAAGTATAGACAAAGAATTCTTCATAAATCAAATACGTAAATACCTGAAAGCTATGCGAAATATATTTCAAAATATATATGAACATAATAATCAGGTTTTTAAACTTCGAATACAAACCTTTCAATGATTTTGTACACTTTGCAACGTTATACTCAAGCGTAAAATGCTCAAAAGGTACAAAATTCGTTGTCATATTATACCCTGAAACTATTGAATATATTATTACAGTTCATATGTAAATGAAGAAGTTAAAAATTTACATAGCTGAACAAGTGAAATGAACGTAGTAAAACATCATACCCAATTTTCATATCAAATTTTAGGAGTTGTTTTTCCAATCATGAATGAATGACTTAGCAAACAAAAATCGAAAAAGTGCTTTGAAAATTGCACACATACTGAAATTCTAACGATCCTAAAACTAACTCGAAATATTTGAAAACATATTGGCAATATTCTTGTAGCAGCTAATTAACCTTTTTTTTTTTTTTACTAGAAAACCGATATATATTTTAATATTCCTTTTTTCTGCTTCAAATATGGACAAACACAAGAAAACCTTAAAATAGAGACTACTGTAAGAGCAACGGAAGCAAACTCGAACGACCAAAAGTTTTACACTAGAGTCAATGAAATGAAACCAAATAGTCGTATACAATTCCATTTAAGAACAATTCTAAGGCTAAGATAAATATATAACCACAAGGAAAATACATTAGGATTGTAACAATTGTCATAAAAGGGAGAGGTTAAAATTCTGAACTGCGCGGTAGGTTACATTTTTAGTCTGTTTTTAGCAATTAATACCACATAAAATATGGTGTGGTCTACATAATTTAGAACTGAAAATTTCAAATATTTTAAAACTCATATAACTATGCATATTATACATCGGGTATATTTGAAATAATCTGTTAAACGCATTAATTATAATACCTGTTATGAATAGAAAATGATAGATTAGGAAATCCAAACCCTTCTTTCCACGAAATTAAATGACTGTGTGAAATTTGACAATTCAATATAACTTTCGAATTCTCCTTCTTAAATCTTGCATGAAAATGTATCCAGAACCGATACATTAAAAAACATCTATGTAGATAGCAAACAATTCATGTACTTCATCTGTACTGATCATGCTGAGATCATTATTTTTAAGTAGGATGCAGGGTACGGTACAACACATTTTATGACTTGGATATTAATATGGTGATTGATAACGGTTACTGTCGCCACCATTGCCCACGAGAGTCATGCATGCAAGTCAACCAGGCAACAAATATTGTCCTCATTTCGTGTCGAACCATCCAAAAGTCAAAGATGTACTAGTGCCCTGCCCTGGATTTTTATCAATGTTCATTTCGGATACCTCATATTCAACTAGAAATCCCTTTCAGAGAGTAACTAACTAGCTAGTAGTATATTTTCCACTTTTCTTATCAAAATGGTACATTACATTTAACTGGGAAATTTGCTTTAATTTGGAAAATTAACCAAAAATTATTATTAAAATCGAACAAGATAATCATACTTTGTTTTTTCTTATCTACATGTACAAAAATATTGTCAATCATTATTCGAATGAATATCACAAAATTAATATTCATCCTTATTGAAAATATTCAGAACATTTCCATTTCGATGAAAACTTTCTGAAGAGATAAAATGCTAATGAGTTAAGTCTAATCTCTTATATTTTAATTAATCTATGGTAATTTCCTCCTTTATTTCCTATGCTGATTTACTTATCTTTTAATATCCTATGTACCCTTTTCATTGAAAACTGATTGCAGATAAAGTTTGATTGAAAAAGAAGTAGTAATAATTTAGTTCCAGCTCTTATCAACTTAAACTCAAAGCAATTTAAATATTTTTCACCCAAATAAATGTCAAGTCGAACATGCATTAATTACTTGAAAGGAAACGAATGGTGTGACTAAATATCGCAAGGAAACAAATGGTGTGACTAAATCTCGTAAGCTGACATGGGCATAATCTGTGTGGACATAATCCTAAATTCGTTGCTTTTGGGGAACTCCTCTAAATAAGTTTATAAAGTATAATGGAATATTATGTATCGAGCCTTTAAGCGATGTATCGTGCATTGGACCTTATGAACAGGAATACAGAGCCTATACCCTTTTTTAGATTTAGTTTTCTTTTTCTTTTCTATAATGCGGCACAAAACGAACTAACGAACAAAGAGCAATACTACCATATCACTTGTATCTAAATACTAAAAACCATGGCGTGTAAACAATATATATATACGTATGTATGATAACATCAATTCGGGGTTATCTATATAGCTGTTAATTTAACCTCTATTGGTCATTTCATGGTTTATTTCCGGGGTTAAATTGGTTCAAACAATGTCAGAATAGTTATTTTTATGACAGTTTCCCTCAAGATTGCCATCTTCATATATCGGATATACACGGCACAATATATACATGCATTTTGTAAACAAATAATGTATCTGTATTTTATTTACAATTGACACGTTGTTAAGTGAATCAACATGCCTCGTCAAGTATTATTTTATTATTCTTGAAAGATGCTTACATGAATTTAACTTTCTTTTGTTATTTGTCTTTCTACAGAATAAACATCATTTTGATAACGATCTGCTTTTTTCTTGATATCCTAGTCAACAATGGTACGTAGACACTCTGGCCTGTTTGTTACAATCGTATATATGCCTTGGAGCAAATATTGTCCTGTTCATTTTTATCTTTTGTAACACGCTATACTCTTCATTTGTACAGGATACGAGCCATGTCGGATTCTTTTTTTCTTTTCATGCATTTTTGCGGAGGTGGTTCCTGTGTCTGTGACACCTTTACATAGTCTTCGAGTTTTATTTGAATTTTTTAATACATTTTTAATTAATATTTATCTTGCAGTTGATTTTTCTGGATGAAAATCGGACGATTTTTATCCCAGTGTAGTAAGTTTTTTTGGGTTTTTTTTTTTAAAGGGTAAACGGCCGATAATTTGGAAACTTTTATTAATAATTGAGATTGTATCACCGTACTTTCTTCGTCCACCTCATCTTGGTTTAAAAAATATGTAACATGTAAAACAAGGGGAGAGAAATTAATCGTACACTGGCATTCGCTGTAACCAGATAGTTAAAGTTAAGGCGCACCACTGACACAGGTCTTGGTCCACCCCAACTTCACTTAACAAAATATGTCTTCTTTGGATTGAAATACATATGAAGTATTAATGCTTTGAAAGAAAGTTTCACAGATAATCATACATGAAAGCATCAAGTATTAATGTTTGGATGTAACAGATAAACATCATTGTATTCAATACTTTATCAGATTAGAATTAATTAGATACAAGTTAACTAGCAATTCACAAAATACAGTGTTAAAATAACTAAATTATACATTAAGTGATAAGCCATCGTTTGTATGAAACCAGTAGATTTGATGACTAAATGGATGAACTACACCGAATATTAGATATTGTCATGAATAATATCTCAAATGATTAACTTTCAACTCATACACTATGATCAGTCATTCTAACAGAAATCATCATTCAAGCATAGTCGTTGATTGGCTTCCGACTGTTCAAAGCAATTCCTACATGCTTCAGTAGACGAAGTAAGACTTGAAGGTGACAATTTTGTACTAAAAATCAACGTTAAAGCACATTAATTACCACAGAGACTGGTAAATAAAGATCACAGGCAGCCACCAGGTCCAGTATGTCCCAATGAACGGACTCCATACAACGTATGTTTAAGGGCTCCACTTGCACATTTCGAACTGTCCAGACAGCTTAAACGATTACAAGACTGTTGCCATTTCTCACCCATGCACATCCTTACATACTATATCCATTTCTGAGGAAGTTACAAAAAACGTCTTGCAAAAGAAGTCCATCTGAATTTTTATGATACATCAATTTTTTGTTCGATTGTACGTGAAGCAGACAAAGGAATTTAAGTATGAAAACGGGTACGATTTTAGCCCAGTCGTCGTATACGGAAGTGATGTAAACAATATTCGTCAACTAATATTCTCCAAAGATCAGAACATGGTTTTTTGAGTATGCTAATATGGATAGAATGAGAGTCACACAATCTGAGTCGGACAATAAGGGACAATCACATTTTAAAACTCATCATCATCCCACTCTTTGAAATTCTAAACACAGTTCAACCCTCTGACAAGTTTTGAATTAAAAATGAAGTATGTTTTCGAGTCAAGTTAGCACAGCATGGTATGATGTCCACTAATAAAAAAAAATATTCTAAAGGTTTGAATTTTTTCATATTAGTGTTTATGTGGTCTATGAATTTATTATTTAAAATAACTCAAATTGTCACCTCGACGCTATAGAATATAAAATATGCACCCACAAATCATTTTAATATACAGCCGCTATTAAAATGGTTGAAGCCTAGGTGTGACTCTGCAGGATGTCAATCGTTTGGCGGCCTCTCTTACAAATTAACACACCGACTAGCTAGGAAATCAGTGGGTTTTTTTTTTTGTGAAAATGCTATTTAATATAAAAAACAATCAACGTCTTACTTAGCTGAATCTTTTTAAGCTAAAACTGGGATAAGAGATAGTGTGCCAGAAAAGTGCCGGTTTTTCTTGTTCTTATTCAAAAAGGGTCATATAAAACACATACTACATAATTTAAAGAAATTTATAACTTAGAATCTAAAAGATAGAAGTAAAAATTGGCAAGCTCATACCCAATGCATTTTTCAAAAGAACAAACGTAACAAATCATCACCGTGCTATGTTTGAATTAGTATGTGGGTTACTGGTTCAATTTGAATATAACAGTGGCTGGTGTCGCGCTTGAATAAGACCACTGTTTGTCCTGATGGTGCTTCTCATTTGAGGATTTCCCTATTACATAATTATTGCTTTCAATTTTGACATTCATTGGACGTGATTTCGTGTATGTTTAACAGTTAGGAAGGGTGTGGCGCCAGGCAGGGTATGCTTACTCTTCTAGACAACTGATATCACTTTTCATTATGATATACTTACTCATGTATGATTGATATAATTCCTCATTTGAAAAGTCCATAATCTGTAACCAATGTTTCGTCAAAATGTATTTTTGGATTTCGAGTTTCGTTTTGCGGTTCGGATCGTTAGTACTTAGTTTCTTTACTTGTAATGTCTTGCTTGTATGGGTTTTTTTTTCGCGAACCTTTGTGCTTTGCTGACTCCGGCACAATTGAATTAAATTTGATAGAAGCTGTATTGTTATGTGCTATTGGATGCAATGTAATACTGATTATTAGTTATTATACTCTTGTGACCAACTTAACATTCTAACATTAATAATAACATATTACCCTTAAATACTTAACATTAACACAATAAATTTATAACGAATGAATATATTTCAAATAACTGCATGTATTTATTTTGAGTTTAGCTGTTGACAAAATATAGAAATTTAAAATGAAGTATATGATTTAATGAGGTAGAAATGAAAATTAACATAGCAGCTGGCACCTTCATTTTATAATGAAATATATGATAATAATACTTAACATAATATCAATATTGATGAACGTTTCAATGAGTTTTTAGTCATTTTTTCCTAGACAAAGTCATTATCTGTAATTCGTTATTTATCTATTCATTCATATGTGGATGCTTTATTAAGTTTATGAATTTATCTCGATGTTTTTATCATCGTTTAATTTGAAAAATTGTCCTTTGAAGTTAATTGTTTTGGTAAATCAACGTGTGTTTGTTTACATATTTAATATACAATTCTATAAATATGGTTATTTGAAAGCCATACAGAAAAAAAAGCTGAATTATTGAATTTTTAATGAATTTCTTGTAAAATTTTACAGTTTTAACTGATGTTACTTTATACTGCATAAATTGCTATTATTAAATAAATAATCATACTTGTTCTTGTTGAATTTTATCCAGCATGATTAAATGATGATTGTTTACAATTTTCAAAATATAAATCATTGAGATTGTGAAATTTAAATTATAAGTCATACAAATGAAGTAACAATTTTTTTTTTAAATTTATAATTGTTGCTTTCAGATATATTAAGGCCCCTGATAACAATTAAAAAAGCGTGTACAGTACATCATTTAAGTATGCTTGTTTTCAGAATCCTGCTGCAATTTTGTAAGACTGTACTGGAAACTAAACAAAATATTGTATTAAAAAAAAAAGTTTTGTTCACTATGATGCATTTGTTCAGTTATGCCCGAAAAAGTCGAAAAAAGTAGGTCAACACTGCTGTATCGATGATAAAATTCCCACCATTCACTGCATGGAGCATACAAGTAGCGCTATGAACTGTATCTCATTTCATATCTTTTACAAAATCAAATGCTTTCGCCCTCCTTATTGAAAAAAAAAATTAACCAAAGAAAATGTGACTAACGGCGTCAGGGTGCATAATAGTGTTCCAAAGGCTTTTGAGAAGTTTACAAAAATGTCAGTCTTTTAAATGTTTTAATGTCTAAAGGGGTTGCCACTGTGGAAAAACACGCCCTAATATTTAAAAGCAAGGCAATCAAGTATGACAAGTTTTTAAAAAAGGGGTGAATTAAAAAAGAATAAAAGAAGGGATAAAAGCCAGTGAGTACCAGGGCGTATTGGCCTTTATTACTTTAATATACCATTTCACACTTAGTTACCTACTTACTATCAACCCAGCAATTTTAACTTCTTATCTCTCCCCTCGCTTAAATTACTACTAGCTTTATTACATCACAATTTGTTCACCGTTACATCACTTCTAACTCCTTATTTTTAAGGTTCATTTGAGAATTATGCCTTCAGGCTACTTTTACTCACAACTTAACATCAATTTAGACGTAAATGTTAAAAGCATATCGACGTCTGTACAGCGATTTCGTTTTTCTTATGATCATAGGATTAATAGGATATAGGTAAACGTTATACTTTTACCTGAATTTCAACAAGATTTGCTCAAAGTGCACCATTATCAAGTTTCAAAAATCTACTTTAATTGTACTATAAGTTTCATAGTAATAAAATTAAAATGCAACTTATGTTTATAAAAGCTTTTGACCTTTCCGGGCTACTGAAAGGAGGAGAAGGTATGCATATTCTGTGAACATATTAGTTCACTATCAGATAAATCAAGAAATCGTTATCATTTTGTATGGGATCTTTGAAAATAAATACGGCTAAAGTTTCGTTCTTGTTCCTTTCAAAATATCCATGGACCTTATAAATTGTTTAAAAAGTTATCCAAACCATCTTTAAACGTTGTGTAAGAGCAACATCAGCGACAAACGTTCAGCAAACTAGAAAGATATCATTTTATCAGTTAATACCAGTTATGATGTTAATATTTATGTAAGACGTGAGTGAGGTAGTAGCGTGAACATAGATATTTGATTGTCTTTTTTTAGATTAATAACAAGCTGTTGCAAGCAAGACATTTTTAACTAATTCTGATTACAAAAAAATGACATCACAATAATTACTAATGATCTTTTTAATTCAAATTTTATGCAAATATCGCTGTTTGTTGTCTGAACTCGCTATATGGGCCTATGATGTTCATAATACCACTGCAGTTGTAGCTTTGGAAGCCGCTACATTGTTAATAGATTCTGTTCTTCTAATGTTTAATGTTAGGTCTATGATGGGCCAAGTATAAAGAAGAAGGAAACTGAACGAACGATTAGATGACCAATCGACAAGAATCACGAAGATCAACACTAGTTTGGAAGAACGGAAAAGACCAATAAACTCACCACCGATGACCGATTTGCATTTTACCTTGTTTTCCAGTTTCCAGAGTAATTGAAAAAATCAGAGAAGACCTGAGACTACTGAGATCAGTTAACTACGAAATATACACTACAAAATCATCAAAGTCTAACTTTAGGGTATTTGCTATTATTATGCCATATCAGATGTATTCGAAATATGTTTTAAATCAGTCACATTTTATGACACAAAATAATGAAATAGGTGAATTCATAGTTATAATCAAATGACATTTTGGGACACTTTCTCTATACTTTCAATGCCGTCTTTCATTGGTTTTATGACGTTAGATCTAATCTTCAGAAGAAATAAAACATCATTTTAAAACTGATGATTGAACTTTAATTCAAGAGTTACAAGGGACAATGAAATAGTAAGATTAAATAGATAAAAGTTTCGAAGGTTTTCAATTTTTTTTTTCAAGCAGTACACGCTGACCCAATGTAACAGTGTAGGTCAGGCCTTCTCAAATGGCGGCCAGCGGGCCAAATTCGGCCCGCGACGCGCCCTTGAGAATGGCCTCTCAAAAGTGACCCCTTCTGCTATAACACTCTGCTTGCTATGTTAGCTAAGAACTATATGACCCTTTTTTTAATAAAATGCATTTGGCCCTTTACAAAAATTAATTGAGAAAGCCTGGTGTAGGTATTTGTTTGTTTGGGAACCTTCGGATTTGTCAACCTTATTTTTTCTGTCAAAATTACCCCCATAGTACACTTTATGGTGATTGCCATTCCTTATTAGTCAAATAATTAGGACCGTAAACTCCATTTTATTTTGTTTGCTAGAAGATATCATTGACATCAATCCAAACTACCAATGTGTTGAAAATACAGCTAAAGATATTTAGTTTCGTAGTCATTACCGAGGTTACTTTTTTCAAATTTTTAAGGGACAAAATTAAAATCCGACTTTTTTTTTATTCAAACACTAAACGATTTTTTTGTAGTTTCTGACCTTTAACCAGTTTTGAATTTATGGATTCCGAATGCATTTAAATATTTATATTCAAATATATATCAAGAGAATACAAGCCTACCGCAAAGCGTTCGTATGAAACGAAACCCAAGCCTCGTGTGCTACAGGGTATGAACAACTGGAAGTCGAAAATAATAGTAGACTTTTGCCGCTGTTCTGGCAAAATTTCAATCGCCAGCGTATGACTTTTTACCCGTCCTCGTTAGCCCAAAATGATTCATTTTTAGTACATGGGCATATCGATATGAGCAACATCTAGACTGTTTTACACCGTTTATTTAGAACAAGGTCATGGACACTAAACCAATTCGTATAAAGAAAAAAAATGCTATTACTCCAGATCATGATTCATGCATTTTGGAATAAATTTGATTTCAGAGATAGCTTAAAAGATGAAATTAATGTCAAAAACGACACAATTTTAGGGCGAAATGTGTAAAAATAAACAAACAAGCCGTCATTCTTTTGAATAATTTAAGTGGGAAGAAAACATATATTACAAAAATATAATTTATACAATTGTAAAACTCATTAAAACCTGCCTTATCTCAATGAGCATGTCAGATCTGCAAGATATCTACTTTCTTTTCAATTTTTACATCGAAATCAGACAATTAAGTCTTTCTTTAAACGCCTGCAACATTAACAAGCCTTATCGTATTCGAGACAGGGTGAGCAGATAAAGCAAAATGTACATCATCAAGATTAAATCATACTTAGCTAAGACAATAAACACTGCATTCAACCAAGTATCACTCAGAGCGTATCATATACTTAAAATAATAACTATATCATTTCTTAATATCAATCTTGAACAATTTTGTTTTATTCTTTTGCCACGATAAGCTCGTTTCGTTTACATCTAGTTCACAAGGTCGAACACAACCTTATAATTCAGTGGCAAGTTTTTCAAGTCAAAATGAAATGGATATTTCAATAATTCTTTGTATTATTTATGTAAATATTTCTGCAGGAAAAAATGGCATCGTTTCTTCTTTATTTATTCATATATTCCGAAAATTTCGCAAATATTTGAGATAAATTTTGGGACAGATTAGTATCAATGTAAATATTTACTGTTAAAGGCGAGAAAATGTTTGGCGGTAATTGACATAATGTAAATACGTTTGTTTATGAATATCAAGCGAAGAATTTTATAATATGAAAGTGTAAATAAATTTGAATATCTTCTTTTTATTAGAATAAACTATTAGAATGGGTGATATACATTTGAGATGGCTTTAAAAGAGCCATTGTGAAACCAAAACCAACTCTACAAAATTTCGACCCAACATATTATCACTTAAGCTTTTGTTGGATTTTCTAAGCAGTGATATATTTTTTTCTGATATACACATATAACCCTTTTTGGGAACTTCTGTTACAATTTTCGGTTAGTAATAAGCATTTGTCCCATTACAATTAAAACTGATATGGCATTCACCAAGGTGACGTTATTAGTCGGCTTTTATTCATTGAATGTCTCCATGATATTTTGATAGAGTTTAATTCTACAAAAGTTGAACATGGACCATGCAGCGAATATTCATATCAGTTTCAAAATTTTAATATACTTGTCAGCCACATACTGGGAGAAATCTTTTTTTCTTGTTCTGATAAAACGTGGAAAACGAGATAAACGACTTTGAAATGAAACTAAGAGGTCAGACTATAGGTAATATTTAAAATATTTGATAGGAATATTTCTTACTCAACTTATTTATCTTAATTACGTTTAAATCTTATCAGGTTGTCATAGATACCAAAATTAGGAAAGAAATCCTTATCATTCTTATCACGAAATATTAAATTGAAAAAAAAATCATAATCTTCATAACATAATTGATAGTAGAGGCTGTTACAAACTTTTCCACGATATCGGCCTTTGGGCCCACATAATTTTTAAATGTAAATTATGCTTATGTTTTAAAATGGATTTTTTTTAATCTTTATAAGGAACGTGACATTTTATTTTTGCAATAGTTGGTATTTGTATATACGTATGAATAATGTATCACTATTCTGTTACGGGAAAGCTGCGATATAACTTGCGTTTCTAATGATAGTGCACAGATAGAACGTTACTTAATCGTACTACCGGGCTTCCAAGTAACGAACTCATGAAATCACGAATTGACTTCATAAATATAAGAGCATGCCATGTCACTCCTTGGATGTCTCAGCTAGTGGAGATTTTCTTCGCCAACCTTGTGGTCCTGACATTTGATCATAATGTTGATGCAAAGAGTACCCTCGTATTCTGCTGTCAGCTTGCCCCTTATCAGTGAAGCTGATGTAATAGGTCAGACTTTTTAATAGAAAAATAAATTGAGGTTTATGATATTGTTGTAAAAATATCTCTTGAGTATTTTGCATGGTTCCACATTCGTCAGCACAGCCAGTAGCAGAAAGGAAGAAATTAAACCCAATACATAAATTTATGTTTCACATACTAGCATTTAATTTGAAATGTCGTATGAACTCCTTCTTTTGATAAGTTAAAAAATGGGTCATTTAGCTTCAATACTAACACTTTAAAGCCGCAATTGGAATATCAAATGTATTGCCTTTCAATAATCGCTTTGTGTTTGAAATTTGATATACGTTTAATTCAATTAAAAAGAATTATTCAATTCAAACTACTCTTTAATTATGTATTAACTACAAATAAGAATTGTCAATTCCTTGTCAAGAGATAAAACCACTTCTTGACAAGCATAATCAACCCATTCGTACAAGGCCATAGTTTCTAATTTGTTGGAGGTTAAAGTTTAAAAGTCATTGAATGAATGAAATAAATACCCAGCTATTACAGGACGAAAATCTCTCAGAAAGGGTATTTTCTCTCTTGAATCGGATTTGATTCTTAATAGAGAATTTTTTTTAATTTGACAAATTTTTCTCGATTTTGCAACATTTATTGTTTTGGAATGGTGATGGTATTATCATTATCATATACATGACAATGTACACTTTTATTTGTTACTCACTACCAGTTATCGACAAACAAAAGAGAATGTCAAACCGACAACTTCAAGAATATGTCAAAACTACAAATACAAGAGAATTGTCAATCCAACAACTGCAAGAGGTTTGCCAACAACTGCAAGATGATTGTCAAAACTACAACTTCAAGAGGATTGTCAACCAACAACTGCAAGAGGAATGTCAAATCGACAACTTTAAGAGGATTGTCAAACCGACAACTGCAAGAGGAATGTCAAACCGACAACTTCAAGAATATGTCAAAACTACAAATACAAGAGAATTGTCAATCCAACAACTGCAAGAAGTTTGCCAACAACTGCAAGATGATTGTCAAAACTACAACTGCAAGAGGATTGTCAAGTCGCAAGAGGAATGTCAAACCGACAACTGCAAGAATTTGTCCAAGCTACAACTGCAAGAGGATTGTTCAAGCAACAACTGCAAGAGAATTGTCAAACCGACAACTTCCAGAGAATCGTCAAACCAACAACTACAAGAGGATTGTCAAACCAACAACTGCAGGAGGATTGTCAAACAAACCAACAACTGCAGGAGGATTGTCAAACCGACAACTGCAAGAATATGTCAAAGCTACAACTGCAAGAGGATAAAAATTCGACAACTAGAAGCAATCGAGGAATTGATTTACATTGAAGCATAGAAAGCCGAGTCAAACCATATAAGATGCATTTTGACAATTAAAATGTTGTGGTTAATCCAGTTTAATTTCGTATGGTGTTTCATATTTGTTTTTCAGGGGAAGGAAGGGTTTGAATCTCCCAGATCTACAGACCAGGGGTGGAACAAATATTTCTTTTGGAAATCGAAGGCGAACTGCATCAGCCGAATATTTTCTTTCTTCTGTTCTGATTGCTGTGTATTCCCATTCTTGGTACAAGTACAATCTAAAACTTAACAGTTATTGTTTTATTAATCAAAATATTAAAACGTTTGGCCTGAAATCAAAGTATATAATTCCACAAGTATTATTTATTAATAAACTCTAGCAATGTGATAGCTAACAAAACGTTACTTAAAAAACCAATCAAAACCTCCACGCTATGCTATCAATTTGTAACGTCAGATTGTAAGACTAAGCGATTTGAGATCAAGCCTATTCGATTACTAGTTTCTGATTAGGATCTAGACCTAACAGATTAAGGAGTTGTTGACTTGGGTTATGTTTTAGTCTCAATTACTATCAAGTATTTAAGTTTTGATGGATTCAAGAAAAGATTTAGCAACAAAACATGAATTTATTTCAATGTTATCTGATTAGAAATGACAAATCTACAACTATAATATACTTATTTTATAGATATATAGCTTAACGTCTACCAGTATCATCACCGTGTATATTATATTTTATTTACTGTTTACATGTGTGGGCTTGAAATCAAACACAATTACAAGTATATAGAATTTACAGAAAATAAATGCCGAATGTGATGATCGAAAAGGAAATGCTCATGTGATCTGCAGTTGAAGAAAGTCATTGTTTACTTTCACCAAATTATGGAGTTGTTTCTTAGTTGCCATGCTTTAGTCTGAGAAAATACGCATTAAAATTTGCTGATAATTTGATTTTTACAAATGTGTTGTATCCAAAGCTTTTCTCGTGGTTTATAAAGTGGTATGAACTTAATTCATGCTCTGTAGTGCGAACTCCCTACGATTTTCAATTTCCAGTTTTCAAGCATCTGTGCTGAGCATATGAAGAGGAAATAATCCCCTTTCCCTTTATCTAGAAATCTACTGAAAGCATGAGAGCAAGCTGTAACTAAATGAGTAAATTCATGTAATATATGTTATTTGTTAACTGGTTGAGTGTTAACTAATGCATTTTTTTTTTTCATTTTTAAGTTATCACTTTAGACTAACCATTTGATCTTTTTTCACAACTCCAGGAAAATCCTATTCGATTCAGTTGACTTCGGCTGGAATGTTTAATGCAGCCTCGGCGTCTCCGGTTGAAAGGAAAGGGACCATTATGTGGCGCGTCACAAATCATCCAAGTGCGTCATCTCCGTCTCCAGCGTCCCTTATCAAATTCATAATATTTTCTTATGAATGAAATTTCCGGGAAGATTATTTTTGATGTTGTGTTAGGTATAATTATATATCATTATAGGTAATATAAGCTATAACATACCTTTTATATATTAGATGACTTATGTTTTATGTAAATATTAATATAGGGGTTGGGATTGGGTAGTTCTTTTGGGTCATTAATAGAGTTCATTAGGTATTATGTATTTGTAAAACTTGTAATAAAGGGGAATGATGATAATAAGTGCGATTTGCCCTCATCCTTAATTCCTCTTATCTGGGAGAAATAGACATTCTTTTTTCGTTAAGTGTTCGATATCATAAGGGTATTACTGATCCTTTTCAAGCAAAGGCCTTATTCACGAAAACGTAACTTACAATGATTTTACTGTTCCAATTATCTGATTGACCAATCACTAAAATTGATTTTACAAAATTTTATTATCCAATCAGAATACTGCAGTTCCTAAAATCGGGAAGTTTTTGAGAATATGACCCCTGATCATGAAATGTTCTTAAGGGTGCAAGACATTTGCGCACAAAATGACTAATTGGGTCGACATTTGCGCACAAATTACCTGAGAATTTGGGTCGACATTTGCGCACATTTTTTCAATGTTACGATTGCGCACAACATTTATACAGAAAGGGGATCACGATTTTTTAATTAGAAATCTATTGTAATATCAAAAGCAATTGCATCCTTTCTTTTTAAGACTCCTATTTAAGAATTGATTACAGGAAAAGACCAATATTGTTCTGTGAGGTTATATTTTCAGGTAAAAACAAATGAAATTAAATAAATAGAGTTTTACGTCCTGCTTTTCTGCACCTATATGGGCTAATTGAGGAAAGGCAAACGCCATGCAGTGTGCAATGAGGGAAATTTTGCCAGGACAGCGGCATTAGCCTGCTCTTGTTTTCGATTTCAAACTGTCGAGGGATCTTTACCGTGCACGGGACCTCGGTTTATTGTCCTATCTGAACAACTAAGCAAATAACAGAAGATATCTTTGTAATATATTGCTATTGGCAAAACAGGCACATTGTTTGCGCAAACATGCAAGTTGTTCTCGTGTCTGGAAAGAGTCCAGTTAAGCATCAGCTGGTTGAACACATCAGAGACGAAGCACCAGATTGTCACCGACGATATATATTGCTATTGGCAAAACAGCACATTGATTGCGCATACAGGCAAGTTGTTCTATTGTCAAAATAGAGTTCAGGAAAGCAGCAGTTTTTGAACACACATATCAGAGACGAAGCATAATATTGTCCCCGACGAACTTTCAACCAGACAAAAATAATTTATCTGAAATTACCATTTTTTAATGTGCGTGTCGTAAGAGCTATAAAAGTAGGCGTTGAAACAGTATTTGACGAATATCAACCGCTGTGCTGCCAAAACTTTTGACAACTAAAACATATTGGCTACATAATGAATCTTGTAATATATAGACACATTTAAACTTGTATACATTCTGGAAATTTATGTGTCTTATAAATTGTACAGATGGTGATGCACGTCATGAACTTTAGCTGTTTTCTTCCATTCAAAATGAAATTTGGCAACATTCAGTGTTGATAACAATAAAAGAAAGTAAGCTTCAAAAGTTTACATTCATCTACGCTCAATGGAAGATGTTCTATTTTCGAATATTTCGCTTTAGTAATATTTGTTAACGTGGATATGATGGAGACTATTCCCATGAATATGATTAATTTGGGCTCATTTTTTATCTTTCATAATGAAAAACCTCAGTTTCTATACAAGGTGCAAGTAAAGAGGTTGATTGGGTTCGGACTGCACAAAAATGGCTTATTCCTTTCAAATATACTTTAATCTAAAAAATTCACTTTTTATATCTGCATATCTTTCTTAAATTGCATAGTGTCACTAGAATAAAAGCAGTATTTTAAATTTTTCAACGCGGATAATGAATGTACATGGATTTGAAACCTCTCGATTACAAATGGTTGGACGGATTGGGTTATTTCAAGTGTTAAAGATGAGTTATGAATTACAACAGATTTCTAAGATGGCATAACAACATAACTTAGTATCAATAGATCTGGGAAACCAATTATGCAGCATTAGCAATTCAAATTATAACCAATGACTCAATTCCGAACTTCTGTTACATCAAACGTTGAAAATGGTGGGAGATACGACGAAATTATCGATTGAGCGAACTATCAAATATTTGGCTATCATGTAGCTAATAAAAATGAACCATCAAATTGGTGCGGTTAATAGTCCTTATTAACTCAGATCAAAGTTAACGGTGCTTATAATCATGGGATAATGAATGATATTTCATATTAAAGCCTATCAAATATCCAATGATATTTACAACGGTAAAGTATAGGCTTGTTGTCGGCGCTCACCATAAAAATGTCGTCGCCAGAAAATCTGACTAGGAGCTTTTGTAGTAGTAACAGTATTAACGTAATTTTGGTGGCGGGCGTCCAGTAGATTAGCATGTCCTCGTTATTTAGTCCGAATCACTGATTTTATATGTGGTTGGGTTAATGACCGAATGCTGTATTGTATTGTGCAGACGAGGAAAATGTGGCAAATAAACCTTTCGCCTACCAGAATATTTCATTGATTATATAACCTGGATCTAATGGTTATACGCCAGTTATAAAAATGGTTCTTACTTTGATTTACAATTAGACCTGGTCTGCAAGTGGCTCATTGAGTTAGACGATCCGGATTGGACAATAAACCGAGACCCCTTGTGTTACAGGCTGTGCACGTTAATGATCCCTCGACAGGCTGAACTCGAAATATAAGAGTAGGATTATGCTAGTGTCTTGGCAAAATTTCCCCTATAACTCACTAACTTCCAAAAGCAACACCTGATACGCCATAACAAAACTGCCAATGTCAAGATGCTTGAATTATCTCCCCTCTTATATTTTATCTTATCAGTAAGAATAAATGAATAGTTTAAGACAGTCAACAATACGGCGAGCGATGTAGGACACATGTACAATATGGTTGATAATTGCATGGGATGTATTTTTAGTGTCATTAAAGAATGGTGTTGAATACAGGTGACCGTTTAAAAAGACAGAAACATTTACATTTTACAACTTTGGTTCCGTGAGGATCCTTTCTTCCAGTTAGTCTTTGGCGAAACCTCTTGGGATTGATCTTTCTCGAATTATCCGTACCAATTTACAACTGGGTTGACTGGAATTATGAGTGAAGTGTGTGAGTGTGTCCTCCTATGGTGCATGTTTTATCCTCAAGTCAATAGGCATTTCTATCGACAATAACATGATTATGTTTGTAAAGAGTGGAAGTAATGCAAGATTGAGGCCCAATCGCCGTGTAGACTGTGCAGTTTAATTTTGGAAAATATGCTTAAACACGAAAAAATTCTCAAGTGCCTTAATAAATTACCGCACGTTAAAAACCGGACATACGCTTTTCTGAATCAATTCAAATAAGAGACGCTTATTTTCCAATCACAGCCACTCATCGATAAAATATGAGCAAAGAACATTACTATCTTCTCGATCTCTGCCTCGGGCATCTGTTATTGACCTTCCTAGTGATGAGTGACAATGGAAATATTCATTTTTCAATACTTTCATGGTCAAGCTTTGTTTAAATTTTTTATGCCATTGTCCTTAAAAGGTGAAGTTTAATACCGTTTTAATTTATGTAAATGCGTTTATGAATAATGTAGCGTAAGGTTGTAATAACAAAACCAAGCCTTAAACGAAGAAAATGATTCGTAATTTACGTCACCATCCCAATGTTTGCAGAATCTAATACCCACATTTCACTTAAAACTGATTTTTTCAATCCACCTGATCTGGACTTAATTTTTGAGATATTTTTTTATATCAAAGTCTAAACCGACTGAAGTTTTTTGATTGACTACTTCTCTTGCAACTGCAGACAAAACAGTTTGGGGCTTATGGGCCTCGTCAGTGCTGATGCTGGGTTTATTTCAAACCTAATTTGTATATTTTCAGTTGTTTACAGTTCATATTATTGAGCAAATTAAGATATATACAAAAATTAAGAAATTCAAAATGTCTTAAATACGAAAAAAGTCATTGTCAATCTGACGTTGGCCCAAGGCTATATGAATTTGACCGTTGAACCAAATGGGGAACATTCACACGGTTAAGTGTCTTGAAGGCAAATTAGATAGGAATCTTGGAGAAATTTGTTTATACTTTAGCAAGTTAAATTATCTACATAGATAATGATTATATCTATTTCACTTGACAAGTTTACTTCTTTGACATTCTTATTAACCAAATAAAATATATTTAGGCCAAAAATTTAATTTTTTAAATTTTAATCTAAATTTCATTACTTTTGAATACGATTTTCAATACTTAATTTGTAAATGGAATACTTTGGTACAAAAGCAGAACTTTTTACCTAAATTTGTTTTAAGTTAGTCTACCAAAATAAAATTTATATGCTTGCATAAGTCTTCATTTGGGGATTTTGCATTATTATATTTTCCAAATATATTTGTTTAATTTTTTTTACTACACAACATCATATGACTAATTCTACACAACCATGGTTCTGTAGGCCTATATTAATACAAGATACATGTCACAAATCCAAATACTACGTATGTAGCTTGCCATGACATTTGAAAATTGTAATTTAACTTATTCATACAAAGATTTTATTCTGTATGGCCTTATATTTGTAGATATAGAGTCAGATTTGCGTTTGTTATGCCCAAAGTCGTTGATAGTAAATATTTTGACGATGTGGCGTCTATCTTAACAAAAATCAACTTTATTTATATAATTTTCACTTCACAAGACATTATTATTCTTATTTAATCCTTGCTGATTAAAAACATTAAATACCTATTACCATTATTTTCATGGTGTTATTTTTTAGACAATTTAAAAGTTAACGGTAAATGACGAAATAATCACAAATTCTGTGAAAATGTATTTTTAATATCGCCCCAGATTTCCAAAACGAGCGTTTTGATGAAGTAATATCGTAAATCATGGAACTCACGTGTTACATATCTAAAAGAGTTTGGATGACCTTGTGTATTTCATTTTGTTTACCTCGTCCATCTACATTTCTAGATTGTGAGTACAATTTGTGCGAATGACAGTTCTGAGTTACGTTTCTACGAATAAAAATACTGAGTAACCACTGAAAATTCTTAATTACATATCTTCTACTGAAAATTTTAAATGACGTTCCTGCCGCTCACAGTTCTGAGTAAAGTTTTTACCAGTGGATATTCGCAGTAACGTTCCTACCTTTGACAATTAATAACTGGAAAAAGTTCGAACCCATTGATAATTTTACGGCACCGCTAAAAATAATTAGCATCCACTGAAAATTATTAGTAACAAATGAAAAGTTTAATAGGACTCAACCTTTAATATTTTTTTTCTAATCTGTTGTTTGGAGAGTCTTTGGGTGTTTAATTTTAAACCATTTATATGTTGATATAAACCGCACGAATCGGAATCGACGCCTATTTTACGTTATTTAACAATAATTTTATCGTCATATTTGATAACATATTTGACATAAACTAACCCGCCTTTCAGATCACATTTCAAAACTTTTTTTTCTATTTTTTAAAATGTTGATGGACGTATTTTATTTTCTTGACTTTTTAATAATATTAAATCTCTAATTATTATTTTAATATCTCTATGCAAATAATATACCTTGCAGCTAAAAGTATTCAAAAATGCGCTCTGTGCACTGTTAAAAGTATTTCGGTATTTTTACCACAATCTGACTGGCAGAAAGTTGCCAGAATATTGACTGTAATTTTACATTGAATGTAATTTTACTTGTATAAAGTATTTTTACCACAAGAAAAATACATAATATGTGATTTAACATAGTAGTAAATTGACTGTTATGTTAAATCACTACGTATGTAAATTTACAAGCAAAGTAAATTAACATTTAAGTAATTTTACAGTCAAAGCACTGGCAACTTTCTGCCAGTCAGTTTGTAGTAAAAAACATAAAGGAGGTAAAAGTATGTAAAGCTTATGCACTAAAATGAGTTCTATCCTTGGACGAAATTTCTATTTCTACATAATCTATACCTAAATAATAGAACATATTTGATGTAAATGTAGCTAGTTTTATTCATGTAAACACCAGTTTATCTTCAAAATAGATAATTATATAATATTGTATACATTAAATTCTACTGTGGTCTATCAAAATCTGACTAAATTTTAGTTTAAACCATTGTTGAAACAATTTGCAACTTAAAAGTATCCACTGTTAATTTAAAAAATTTGAAATGTTTGATAAATGAATATCCAATTTAAGGAGATGGTGATGCTGGTCTATCTAGTTTATTCTCTTATAGTTTCCTGAAATATATAAACACAGTGACTTATTGTAATTAATAAGCTAATGGAACATAAACATTATTGTCTAAAATTTTGTCTTTGAATGATAGGGTTTTAGAGTACAGCATTGTCAACATGTAACTTTTAAAATACAAAACTTTTTTTACCCATTTCAGTAATGTTTGGAAATATAGGCCATTTGCACACAACTAAAAAATTTAGGTTAATTATATCCCTTTTGATACATAACTTATTAGAAAAAAAATCAAAACACTCAAATTGAAAAAAGAAAAGAAAAATAACTGTTATAAACATTAGTGGACAGATGAATTGAACACAAGCTGATATGTTGTACTTTGCAATTATGCAATATTCATAAGCATGCCTTATGATTACAGAAAACTATCAATTGGACACTGATGAAACTGTAAACTATAAGTGTGTTTCAAAAGAATAAGCATTCTATCTTTCATAAACATCTAATTGAGATCATCAGGCTTGGTCAATAAGAGTATATTATATTCATCAGTGGACTTACCTGTGACCTAACAAATCAACAGAACCCTTCTTTCTCTGTTTATTCCATTGAATCCATAAACTAAGCATTTTATCCATAAACCTACAATTAATAATAATTGAAATTGCTAAATATTTCCTGAGAAGCAAGACCATTGCATTGCTTTTTATTCAGCAAGGTAAAGATAATTATGTATGAAATATAGACACCTAAGTTCCCTCTGGCCACAATGAGGTCTGAATTGAAAGTTTTGAATATTCTCAATATGGAATAGATACATTTCCCTCCTAAAAATTTCATGTGAAATTGACCATATTTTGGACTGAAATTTCCCCTGCGTGTAAAATCATATTTCCAAATATATATTGTTTTCAACAATCTAAGACTCTCAGAACTATTTTCAGGTTAATATTTCAATTCATAAAAAAAAATCGATTCAAACTTGATGTGGTCAGTCAGATCATGTATAAATTATAAATTTCAGAATTTACACACAGTATTTTTGGTTCAAATCAAAATCAAATTGACATATAGGTTAGGCCTACTTTATTGACTGCTAAAATGAAATTTGGTGATCAAATTAGTTGTGGAACTAAAGAATCATATTCAAAATACCTGCTTTTCTTCTTTTCTAACAAGAGTTCGAGTTGTAAATCTATCTTCCACCATTTTTCCGGAAAGCACTGGGCCGAACTTGATTGCCAAAATCACGGAGCCTTCTGATATCACGTGTTTTAATTTAACTTGCATCAAACTAATTGCATTGGACCAGATAATTTATTGCAGATCTGGTGTGGATAGAATATGAATTAAAAATATGAAAACTTGTTGGCCTATACTATGACTGTAGTAAAATTAGGCTACAAACTATGCTCTTTTTTACTCAAAAATGTAAATTATTTGCCAAAATTAAGCGGTATATTTACATATGCTCTAAGTATTATTAGATTACATCTTTTGTACGGTAAAAATACAAAAGATGTTTTTTTACTAAAAAATGTAAATTATTTACCACAATTTAGCTGTATATTTACATATGCTCTGAGTATCATTGGATTACATCTTTTATACGGTAAAAATACAAACAATGCTTTTTTACTCAACAATGTAAATTATTTACCACAATTGAACTGTATATTTACATATATTTTTAACAGTGTGTAGCTAAAATGTTGTGTCATTGCACACTGATTATACATTTGTTATAGTAATAATTATGGATTGGTTGGTTGGTCGGTAGATGAAAAGTTAACGTTCGCTTCCAATGGATGCTGATATCGCAAACTAGGTAGATGACAAGTTAACGTTCGTTTCCAATGGATGCTGATACCGCATACTAGTTAGTTGCTGTTGGTAGATTAAAAGTTGGCGTCCAATGGATGCTGAAATCGCAAACTATTTTTGTTGTTGTTGGTAGATGACAAATTAACGTTCGCTTCCAATGGATGCTGATATCGCAAACTAGGTAGATGACAAGTTAACGTTCGTTTCCAATGGATGCTGATATCGCAAACTAGTAAGTTGTTGTTAGTAGATGACAAATTAACGTTTGCTTCCAATGGATGCTGATATCGCAAACGAAGTCGTAGTTGGTGATAATTATGGAAAATTAGAAACACCTGAACAGTTATAATTGTCTATTCACATACATATGTCCCTAAAAAAAAAACCAAAAAAAAAAACCGACGCTTTTTACTCTTAACCATTTCCCAATTTTTTTTAGGTAGGTGTATTAAAATATGTCCTGGTGTTAAAACATTATTGTATTTTTTTCAAGCTACTTCCCTGACTGATTTAGTGTTATTTCCAAATATTATGATGAATGAGTCGATAGTGTGGAGATAGCTAGAGTTTTAGCAGCTTGGTGACAATTGCATTGAAGATCAAAGGAAGCGACGAATACAATATTGTAATTGCTTGTCGTATATGGAAATAAATTGGATAGTGTCGACTATGTGTTAATATTATTTGCTAGCTGAATCAATATTGTCTGTGATGCAGGTTAATCCTCTATAACACAACATAGAAACTATTTTGTACATTATCGCTAATGTGATACGTTAATCAGGAAATCCAACGCCAATATAGATACCATCCCCGACTAAACACTTTTTCGACTCTTCAACACAAAAGAGTTACACAGAAGGTTAATGTTTGATCAAGATTTTCAGTTTGAATTCGATCTCTTTAGATTTTGATGATTACATTCGTTTTAAAGGTATAATAACATAAGATTTCCATCAAACATTATACGTGTCATTGAATCGGAATAGTTTCTATTATCCATTTGATTATCGCATTGACAATTTAGCGCTTTGAATAGCTTTGGTAACACTTTGGTCGGAAACCATAATGTATTTCATAACACAAAGCCAGAAGATCATAGAGTCATATTAAGTTTTTTTTACATATTCACCTCTTATCAATGATTTTTACTTATGTTTTCCATTCGATCAAACAGAGCTATCTACATCTTTTCATTGTGTTCTAGAATATATATATACATGTATTAATATTTCAAAGATTTAAATGATTGTAACCATTCTACTGTTGTTTGAATTTAACAATGTTGGTTTACAAAATCTCAATTTGCATATATATCACTATCTAAAAGGATAATAACGCACACTAAAAACAAGAACAAAGCATATGGATAAGACAATATATATGAATATTCAGTTGATTCCATTCCTATCTGTGATATACCAGCTTTCCTAAAGTTTTAGTCGTATATTGGCGATTTGTACAGAGTATGGCATTGATGGAAGAATCCGTTGCCGTTCGTCGAATACGTCTTGGCTAAATTTTGGAAAAATATAAATACGCTGGAGTGGACAAGCATAGTAGTAATAGTGGAATCCACTTCTGATAAATTTTATGGAAGTAAAAATGCATGTACTTTCTCCTTTAACTACGACGTATATCAACGTTTAAGTTTTGACTGACCTACGACAACGCTTTTGACAATTGTCTATACGCTGGCTATTTTAAATCGTTTGTGTGAACATGACCTGACTAATGCAATAATTATGGATACATAAAGTGTGCCCACAATCGATTTAAACTATTTTCTGGATATAAATAAGAGATTTGAATGTATATAGATAACGTATGATATAACCAGAAATAAAATACGAGATAGAAATATTGTTTTTATTCATTACCAGAGAAAGGGGTTGAATATTTATTTTGACCTGTACCCCCACCCCTGGCTATTCAGGTTATCAGAATCTCAAATCCAGTATTTATTTAGTATCTATGACTGTTTATTTACTCCAAGACGTCTACTAGATAGTTTCAGGCTAATCTTTCTCTGCCTTCTGCCATTTGGCAGCATCAAGTCGTTCCTCACAATGTTTCCATTCCTGTGTGTCAGTGTAAATATTGTAAAACTTCACATGTGAGTGACGCTGTCTTCAAATATCTTGAATTATTGTATTGAGACTGCTTCTCGAAGCGAAACTTGTCAGCACTGCTTGACATAAAATTGAATTCGCCTTGATGTTACATGGTTTTTGATATTGGTTGTATAGATGCTATGGACCTTTCTGTAGGATTCGTCGTCCACCTAATTTTAAAAACAATGTTGATCAAAGTCTCGGAAACAAACCTGGGCAACTATTATTGGTCTGGTATATACACAAACAGTTCGATAACATAATGGGCAAATTGTTACCATTTATTGATACTGGTCTCAACTTTGATTGCATCACATGACTTCAGATAGATCATAGGATTTATAGCCTATTTTTGAATTGATTTTGATTTTCTTTCTTTTCTTTTCTTTTGATTAATGGTAGACAAAATCATTTGCAGAAAATAGACGACGCTTGGAAACATGTTTTCTTCACTGTACACGATGACGGTATTTTTGACAACACAGCATCTTTTGAGGATGTCCAATACTTCAGCCAATGCTCAATCATGTCATTTTCCAGTGTATGAATCTACTTTCCAATAAAACTTCTACGTCGATTGCTGAATGAGCGAAATCTTTCCGAGGTTTCCCAAATTGAGTTGAATACGACACTATTCGTATATAAATTTCGCTATCGTGTTACTTTAATCTTATTCAGTCATGAATTGACTTTGATATTCAAAAACTGACATTAGTTCTCGTTTTACTGGTCAACTCCTAAACCCTAAAGTCTTATACGCATGCGTGATTGGTTTTGTCCGACGACGAATTTGGGCGGGTTATTTAAGATATCATTTTAGGTAGCTCACGTTACAATCGCATTGTAGTAATTGTAAAGGCTTTTGTGATGAAACTGAATGAACGCGCGATAAAAGTCATCCACTTTTTGCCAGTGATAAAATCAAGAAATTATAGCTTTTTATGAAAAGTTGGATGTGAAAGGCGTCATGTTTCTTTATTTTCTTAAAGAGCTAGGTTTAACTACCTTTAATATTAATTCAATAGATGAATATTTATGACCGAGTATGAAAACATTTCTTGATTAAAAATATTCAGTGTCAAATACCTCGCTTCATGTTTCCCTGAAAATTAAGTTCCACTTCAAGGCTCACAAAATCGAAAAAAATGGACTTTTTCACCTTTGAGGTTTCACTCTTTGTTGTATGGCAAATCCAATCAGCTAAACGGAATTTCAATGGAAGGTGTAGTCCACTTGAAAATAATATCCAAATAAACTATTAAATTTTTGCAGATACTAAGGGTTGGTCGCTATATTATAATATATTTTTAACTTCTGAGGTAAAAGTTGTGATCCATCTGTAGAGGGGTAGTGCTTCAAACACTAATTTTAAGAGGCATTGCTGGAAACCCAAAGTGCAAATTGATGCACTAAATGTCCAAAATACACATGCAAAATTTAAAAACATTCTTGACAATCCCTTTAAGTATTCATTGGGAAAACATTTTTCTTCTTTGACTGAAGACTCGAAAAATCTGACTACTAATTTGAGTGCTTGGCATAACAAAGATAGGTGCTGAATACTAGAAAGATATAAATCATATTTATTACCCGATATCTACAAATCAACATTTTTTACTCATTGGCACCAAATTTCCACCTTCTGGCAGGTTATTTAACTTAGCGTGAAGAATTCTTTATTAAAATAGGTCAACGTTAACGTATTGCCTTTGTATTCTTCAATTGGGTCAAGAATGGGCTATACAATACTTAAAAATCATTAAATGCACTGGTTCACTGTCATGACTAAATTAAAGAGATTGTAAAGTGATTTTCAAAACGTTGTATGTGTATCGGGGACACTGATACCATCAATTTGCGCCATTCCAATTTCCATTCCGACGTCTCTGGTTCTTGCAATTCCACTAAAACTAACGCGTTTTACGACGTCACTACCAGTGATCTACCGGAAGCTACTATAGATATCTATGCAGATCACTGTCAGTGACGTCATAAAACGCGTTAGTTTTAGTGGAATTTCAAGAACCACAGACGTCGGAATGGAAATTGAAATGATGATGCTATCAGTGTCCCTGATACACATACAAAGTTCAGAAAACCACTTAACAATCCCTTTAATGCAAGTCTAAATCATTTGACTTCCTTCCCCATCCTCCAGACGGGGAAAGAAAATAGACGTAAATTCCACTTTTTGATAACCTTCTGGTATCTGACAACTCTGATCGATTTAATGGAACTATCTGCAAACATACTGGTATGATCAAACACTTACTGGTAGGTACTGGGCGTCTTAATCTAGAACGTTTTTTAATTCAAAGTAAAGGATAAAAAGTAAAATATTCCGAGTGGTAAAATAAAATCGATCAAGCTTAAATAATTGAGCTACAATTATAATTGGGAATATTGACAAATCCAAAATGGATAAAAGTTTTTTGTCCATGATGAAAAGACATTCTTCTGCTTTGTTCTCACGGATGTTTTTTATTTTGGACTTTCTCGTTTGACTGTCAGCTTTTGTCACTTACAAGAATATTCTCCGTAATTCAAAATTAGATCATACATTCGGAAGGGGGTATACTTAAGAAGGATGCTAACATATATTCCGTTTCCCAATAGGATCTCAGTTACGTGACACATTACAATAATATTTTCTTTACATAGAGATTTTTTTTTCGAATAAGACTCACTAACTATGAGTAAATATCTTTATCATTAGATACACATCTTTCAGGCAGAGTAAACTAAATTTCTTTTTCCTCAAAATATTGTAGATAAGTTTATTCGAGTTTTATGGTTTCTTGTAAAAGTTTTATTTCGCAGTGCAGCACCATAAATCATTATTAAACATTACTACTTTTCCTTTGATTCGACTGCTAGAACTCTTGATGAAGTTCGTAGTTTTTTTTATCAAAACATTCGTCAAGTAATTTGTCTTCAGTTTTTTATTAAGGAATATTAAGATTCAGCTTTGAGTCTTTTCGGTGCACTTGCATTTATCAAGAAGAAGTTGTCTGAAGTGGAGATAAGAATTAGAGACAACTTTACAACTCATCAACATCTCGTTTTAACGTTCAACATAGAAATTATCGTTATCGATACTGATCAGCCACTTATCTTCTTTCTAACCCTTTCGTAACATAACCGATACTCATCGTAAACATCAATAAGGATAATTAGTCGACGTATATTTGATGGGAGGTGGTCCAAAAATCTCGTTATGATATTTTTAGTGAAAAAGAGGAGTTTTAAGAATTGTGGTAATCGAAATTGGAACTTGTGAAATTAATTTTCAATTGCACGATAGGTACTCAGAGGGTTCATATCATAGCCAACAATATGAGAAAATGGTCAACAATGACGACACCACTCTCGCAAGAATTTGAAATTAGAGAGCCCAGGTCGCCAATAAGGCAACGAAGAGGGATCTCATTTAGAGAGAAGCAGAAGTGTTTTGTTGCTTTCTGGCATATATTTTAGGGCCAAAATAGGTAAAAAAATTCATGAAATTGTACTATTCCCTCCTATATCCCTAATGCTGCCGCCATTGTACTTAAACCGACTGCATTAAATTGGTTATAGGTTCTCAATTACCTCAAATATATTAAATGTTGCGCAAATACAAAGAATCGGACGAAAGATTCTTCTGAGAGAGAATTTAATGTAGATCATTGAGATTCGCGCTATCAGTAGACATCATAATTTCTTTTGATGCTAATCCTAACTTTCCACACTTCCAGTTGAGAGTTATCACGGTCATCGGTAATTTCAAATTTTGTTTCCATCAACTCTATCTACTTGTAGTTGTTCCTCATGATAACTTTAAGACTTTGTTTTCTTGATTTGTCCATATTTAGGTCATGGAAAGAACGCCTCTGCTCTCAGTTGCATGTCAGATAAACATACGATTAAGGACATGGCTTTAATGACAATCATAAAATCAGATCTACAGATGAAAGTAATTACCAAATACACGTAGCTTAGTTTTTTACTCAATTCTAACAATTGTTCTACTATGGTTACCTGTTATGTATGGTCATAGTTCTTAAGATTTTGTTGGCAAAAAAAGCTATTAAGATTGTCACGACATATTATGCCACGCAGCTCCATTAAAACTGTATTGAATCGGAGTTTTCCGTAGAAATGACCCATGCCTTACTGAACTCCTGAAGACAACTAAAGTATGCTAGAAAGTGTGCTTTGTGAATAGAAATCTCACGATAACGCAATGAAGTATGTCGTAAGTTTAAACTGCGTACAGACATGATGTTTTCTAATCATAATATATAATACCAGTCATCAACAAGGCAAATCATAATCTAAACTAAAAGAAAAAATAAGAATAATTGTTTTAAAGTACTTGGTAGTTAGCATCATTGTATCTGTCAAAATATGCTGTATATATGGAGCAGACCGATACGTTAACGATAACGACCAAAAATATTTTTGAGTCCATTTGAAGAGAAATCAATCACAATACATGCATAAGGTTCTAATCATTTTGAACCGATCATTGCAGTGATATGTATGTACGATTCGTACGTTACTTTGGATCTTTCAGCTCACTGACAAATCACACAAAAAAATGTACAATGAGGGAAATTTTACAAGTTCAGTAAAAGTAAAAGTATGGATATGAGCTTTATCAGGACTAAGACCTTGGATCATCTTGAGCAAATGCATTTTCATTGAGCTGATACATTTCAACTACACGAAAATACGTCAGAATTTTGGATTACAGAAATTTACTGAATCAATTTTAGTGATTGGCCAATAAAATGACGAGCTAATATTTTTAAGCCAAGTTTTTGAGAATTAAGCCCCTGACGTTATTTTCCTTGAAAACTAAGGTAATGCTTCTTATGACGCCAGTTCCGATAAGATGTATTTAAGTTTTATCATTTTGATATCAGTCTCATTAAAATCTGTACTAATATTACACATATAAACATAAAAATCGTCACAGAACTTGAAAACTAATAGCATGCCTTCTTTCATGTGGACTATTTTGATTTCAAATTAAAAACTGCTCTCAAGTGAACTGTAATCTTTACGTTAGATAACTTCAATACCTACTGCTGAGTTGCAAATGGTATTTTTTTATATTTCAGATATATGCATTCGTCTACTTAAGTGTAATTTTAAGTACACTAAAGCATACATACCGGAATTAAAAATGTGTATAAGCTAATGTGAATCAGAAGATTGAGCTCTCGAAATAATAATGTCATATTTCAATGAGAAATTCAACCACAATGGAAGATTTTTCGTATTCGTATTTCGTCGTAATGTATTCGTCATTGAACAACTAGCTGGATAAATCAATGGATATGTCGATATACAAGATAAACCAAAAAAACAGCCAATCAAAATCAACCTTAAAACAAGAGTTGTCTTTTCCTGCCCAAATACCAGGCAAGATGGCCGCCTATCGTGGCCGAGACTATATGTTTCGAACAATGACGAAGGTTGAGGTTGAGTCCAAGTATGAATACATTTGGTTGCTTCGAATTATACTTCTTCCCTCCTCCCCCCCCCCCCCACAAAAAATGACAAATTGCTTGTATGTTACGAGGTCATCACAACATCATCTTTCTTGTATGATATTTACCTACTTGGTTGTCTGTCTCTAAAATACGTAGTATTATTCAGAGTCAATTTGTCGGTCAAGTTCTTGCACTTGCTCTGCAGCAACCATTTGCTTCAAGGTAACCTATATCTGAATATAGCCTATTATACTTATTCAGTGTGATGTGGAAAATTTGATCTCAACCCTTTAATAGATATTTAGTTATGGCTTTAAGACGATAAACTTTAAGAAAAGTTTAGACTAACTACTATTAGCATCATACTGAGCTTGTACCACGGTGCCTTATAAACGTAAGCGTTGCCTCTGATGAGGTTTTAGCGCGTGAGGCGCGAGTGAAATTGAAATGTCAGGGAGAAAAGTGAAATGAAGAAGAAGTTTGAATGTTTAGACGCTGACTTCTGGCGCCACTGAACTATACATCCCGAAACAAAATTAGACTTCCTGCGGACACAAATTCCAGCGGTTATTTTCAATGATTTAGACTAACTACACAGTTCTAGTCACTGAATATAAACAGTTCGACAGGAAAACGCCGTTTTTCTCCCTGCGACCTCACTAAACCTAATATTCCTGTATTAACGAAACGAAGACTATTACTTAAGACAGCCGACCACACTACTGTAGTCTACTGTCTGGCCAGAATGAAATCGGAGAAAATCGAAATTACTGTAAAGTTTAGACTGTTCAATTATAATATATTAAACCCATCCTTTAAATTAGAGTAACGAAATACTCTTCGTCTAATTCGTTGAAGGTTATAACTTTATTTTTCTACATCATTCAGGGCCTCGAAGGCTCAGGAGGATCGGGACAACGTAAAAAAATAAGGACTGTGCAAAAGTAATGACTTGACTCCCAGCAAGATTATCTTATCTCAGACTCTTGGGTCTAGTCCCAGGAAAGTTCTGTACTTATAGTTGACTTCTTATGAATATACTAAGAAAACTTGTACGGAATTCAGAGGGTGTAAAAGTGCAGCCCACCTGGCAAATACATTCTATAACTCGGGTCAAAGAGCTTCTGTATTATTTTTTATTTACAAACCACACTTTGCTACCTCACACATATTTTCTTTCACATTGTTTCTCTAAACTGCCAATATATTATTTTTTCTTATTAATGATGCCATTGTTTTGCTATTTGAAAAATTAGATGACTGGTTTTCTTTCGACCGTTGTCGCCAAAGCTAATGTTGTGTTTTGTCTGTTCTCGAGTTCTTCTTGCATTTCCTATGTTTATGTTTACCAATGATATTATTATTGTTGTTCACTTTGGTACTTGGTGTCGGGTTTCCAATGATTTTCCCAGACAACCGAGACAATCACCTTCCCCCAGTTATGCGAGTCTTGAAAAAACACAGTGATGTCAAAGACCTTTAAGCTAGTCATTTACTGTTGTAAAAATGAAAATTGTGGGTTGAAGTTCCGTTCATTTGCCAATCCCTGTCACTTTTATGGCAATAAAGCCCCTCAAATGATTGTCAAGGGGGCGTTACTAGACCGACCCACAAGACTTGCGTGCAACTCTCGTGATAATTGCCCTTGGTGGTCGTAAAATTTGGCGAGTTCGATTACAAAGGTATCTTGAATTTCATGTTTAAACATATCCGACTTTTATTTCTTTCGTTTTTTTATAGTTTGAAAGTTGATGTCTTTTTAAAATACCGACATGGATATGCTCTTTCATAGTCATGATATCAGAGAATTATTCAGCGTTCAATTTCTACCGTGGAGATAAAAGTTTATTTGATTTTTGGATACGTTTTCTTGGGTCAGATTGTAAAAAGAACTCAGGTTTACGACTTGATAATATGATAATAATGTTATAAACTTCAAATTGCACACGTTAAGAACTAATTGAAACGGGCACAATTCGTTCGACCAGAGGTAGTATAAACGGGAATTTTTTTACCCAGGCTAATCAGTAATAGTGTTCATAGCTAACGGTATAAATTCGAACCTTCAAATATGCATACATAATCATTCGCGTTTGAACATCACAAATACGACTCATATGAGACTATGTCGTAACGTAGAAACGCAATTAAAGTAATAGAAAGTGAAATTCGAGGTGTATATGAAGGAATTATGCAATTTTAGTGTGGTTCTGTGGGCTCACCTTTGAAGACTACTTGCTTATATTCAAATCAACGTAAAATGACGATTGTTCCCCTTTAAAATCTTAAAATTTTAAAAGGTTTTATAAGTATTACATACTTTTCTAGCTCTTGCATGGTTTATCGCAATAATAATTTTTCTTAAGCATATTTTACTTCAGTGCTAGAAGCGTATCCTCGATGCGCTAAAGAAAGCAAGTCAACCACTTTGAATATGATACAGTGCAGATTACCTCCCTTCATGAATATAGAATATAATGAAACCAACATCACTGTATACATAATCAATGACATTATACTGGTATAAATATCACAAAATTCAGTTTGAATCATTTGGTATGACCATATCTTTTTGGTGGTATATTGGAATATTTAGGAAAGAGGATGTTAAGTGTAAGCCAAAAACGTCCTAAATATGGCAATGTCGCATTACTAGCATCACATTCAGTTATTGCTTGTGTATATTCATATAAATTTAATGTATTGTCGAAAAGAAGTTACAAATGTACATGCATTTCCATCCAATCTCCATAATTGTATTGAATATATAAATGTCATCTACATTCAAACGTAAGATGCTAAAGCGTTTTTACGAACCGACGGACATGGATGCCTACAATTTACTATCTTTGGTGGAAGTGAATGTTCCTCTATTAAAGTTTTTTTCAGGCAAAATGAACCCAGTGAAACTTTTTAGTATCACTAATTGTTCGTATATACATGTTAACTTCATTAAGCATACGCCGGCTCAATTGAACCCTACCCATGCCATACTGCCCTCACTACTCTTCTAGGAGCCTTACAGACGACGTGTGTTTTCTCATGTCGTAATTGAAAAATCTAAGGTAATTGGATACGTTGTAGCTTGATTTTCGACATATTCTGACAATACAATTTGTTTGAAATCCTTACAACACCTCTTCGAGGAATATGTTGATTTTACTAAGAGGGCAAACAGTAATAAATGCATTAGCTTATAATATATTGACAGTTGAGACAGAGAATGGAGTGTTGTACTAACAATTTGAATGGAGACGATATTCTATCTTGTCTGGTTTACAAACCTGCCATTTACACTTTTCAAAGTCAATCTTTCAGTTTTAAAATGAGATGTCGAGGAATACAACTATCAAGATATTCCATTCAGCTTCTCTTTTTATATACAGTAATTAGCAGTGGTGATGTACTAGGGATGGTATGAGTGGCTTGGCATCCCTTCCCTCGGGCCAAACATATTCACGTAATCACAAGATTTTCATAACCCTCCCTAGGGTGCATCAGACGCCCTTATGTCAGAAATTTGTGATGGCGCTATGATTTTCTTGTTACCTGTCCTTAGAAACCCCTAAATATGAATTTTTATCAAAATTGATGAATGTCTACTGGGTCCACCGACACAGAGAAATTTGACATTGACTTCTGCAGTATTTTCTTAGATTTCCTTTCAAATTTTTGCAATCTGCAGTAGATTTAATAAAAATTGATCCAACAATATTTAGAAACCTCTGAAATATTAAAATCAGCTGTGTTCCATTATGTTTTTTATTTGAGGGGTACTATAATTTTTATGAAAGTGAAAAAAAGTATTCCTGGTTGCCTTTATGGATTTTCAACACAGCCTGTGGTGGTCAAATTTTCCAAAGGGAACCCAATAGCACTTGTAATAACCAATACTGCTCAATTTTATGAGAAAGTTCCATGCCATACTCATAGCACTGGTGCCTGAAATCTGATGTCAGCCAGCACTAGGTCATAGTCTGAAAATGGCCACTTCCCGTAATGTAATTTAGGAGAGAAATTGTATTTTTGGTCATGCCTTGCCAAATTATCCCTACCACAAGATCTAAATGATAGACGTTGGTGAAAAGATAAAATTGCCCGAAGCAGAAGTATGGTGTGCAATGTAGGAAATTAACCAGTAGGCCTACCACAACCATATGACATATTTCATTCAACTTGCAGTGGCCAGTACAATTTGATCAACAGTACCGTTCTGTTTCTGAGATTGCATATTTTCTTCCTGATGTACTCTGTGATTTAAACAACGTGACAACGTGCCTGTAGTGCAGCATGCATAATATGCAAACAGCTTGTTCCTAGTTAGACACCAAACTCTGTGGTTTAAATGATTACTTGATTCATCTGATTAACAATTTGCTTGACCGGTACCTTTATAAACTGGCCAAATGTTTTAGATAAATTGTTAGGAAAAGAGTTTGGAAGGATTCAACATTTGCTGGTTTGTTTTCCTGCTTTATATTTATAATTCTAATAATGACTTTCTTTAATCTGTAGTAGCTGACTGGAAATCCTTAGAATAGAAACTCTTTTTTTTTTGCTTGCTGCTCTACAAGAACGTAATTTATTAAATTAACGGCCTCCAAAGTTAAACTTGAAAATTGATTTTGTGACAGAAATCAGTAATCAATAAGCTACTGATTTAATATCATTGAGCAACAGCGCCAGGCAGGGTATTCTAACTCTTCTAGACACCTGATACCACTTTCCATTATGAAATATTTACTCATTTATTGATGTACTTACTCAAAAGATCATTAGCTGTACAATATGTGTACATGGATTTCGAAATTTGCTTTATGGTTGGGATCGTTTGTGCTTGGGTTGTTTTTTTTAAGTCACTGAGGGCAACCGGAAGAAATTACCCAACCTCAGAAACAGAACGGTACTTTTGATGAACCTGCACGGCCTATTGCAGTTAACAATATGCCATAATCAAGTAAAATACACCAGTATTGTGTTAGAATAAGTCTGGGTTAAAAGCAGATCATGCTTACTCTTTTCAAAACACCTGATGGTACTTCTTGTGGATGATTCCTCTTCTATACAACTGTTGCACTCAATTTTGCCATGATTTTGATGGATGGAATTGTTTTGCTTTTACGGATTATAATTGATCTACTTCTATTTCTATACTGATCCATATGACGAATTATGCTATTTTTCGAGTTGCCGGTGGACCCAGTAGACCTTATTCAATTCAATTGAAATTTTGCATGATCTATTTATTCTTTAGGGATAACACTTTCATACTATCGCCGTTGGGAGTTTCCCAAAATTTAAAAATCATGGGGCGTCTGATGCACCCTAACCCTCCCCCCCCCCCCCCTGAAAAAGTATTGGATACACTACTGGTAATTTGGTACCGAACTGTACGATCACTCTGGATTTTAATATCAGTTTTTTAAAACCGTTTTAAATCTAGATGTCAAATTCTATTAAGGCTTTGTGTGTTTCGGGACATGAAGCTTTTTAGTATAACTGTAAGTGTAATCTCAATTACGATCCAAATGATTTGAAATCAGCTTTGCACATGCTCTTCACTACTGATGTGAAGAGTGATTTTTGTCTAGAAATGTATTCCAGTATACGACCTTACGAGAATAATGGAAAAATTGGGATGCTTATAATTGATAAACCTCCAATGTTAATCCTATCAAATGTGTCGAAAACCATTTCTTCAGATTACTTTAAACTGAACATTTTCGTGTTTAGGAAGAAAATACAATAGTTCGTCCATTCACATTTTTATTTTTCGATATGTATCATATCTGTACAAGATTTTGAGCAGAAATAATATTAATAATATAATAATAATAATTTTAATATTTACAAATTCATAAACAATACTTTATCTCATAATCTCTTATTCTGATTTCAATACTTGGATAATTCTTATTAAGAATGCCCTCTCATATATCTTAAAAGTGATAAAATTTGCATATTTACTACCATTTTGACTCCTTACTTACAGCAATTTGCTTTTTTCAAATGTTAAGGTCATAGATGTATTCTAAAGGAAAAAATAATGCATTCTCATGAAAGGAGTCCATTAAAACTTTCAATTCTTATATTTCAATATATCTCAACATAACAAAATCATTTTTTTTTATAAATTGTTGCACTCTCATCATATTCGATTTCTTAATTAATAAAAACATAACTTGTAAATCGAATTCTTAATCCTCCATCTTAAATAAACAGTTATATTTAATATAATAATTAATATTTACACTAACGGTAAATTTATATCAATATTTTCTATTTTCATATTTAAAATATACCCAGGAGGGTTGAGGCTATCCGGTAGATGTATCATTTTCTATTTAAGCATACAAACAATAATTTCGCGTGATCCACAGCTACATTTCATAACCGAATTTAGCTAAATATTCGGTATGATCTACATTTTTGTGCAGTCAGTGATAAATCGGAGATATTAAATTCGTTTCGTGACATCAACGATTCCGTTATTTTAATTTCAAAAATCGGTTACCGTTAATATTCCGAAAAGTCATTGTTAATTAAAGATATTATATAGAATAGAAGTTACTATGAAACTACATAGATCACATTACAGTTTGAAATGTCAATAATTACTCCGTTTAGAAAATTATATTTCCATTCTGTGTATTGACGTTATTTGCGTAGACGAGTTGGAGTAAGAATGACAACAAAATAATGTATACAAAACTGTAATGTTTTTTAAAGGAAAACCTGTGAAAATAATTTCAACAGAATGAACAAGTCAAGCAAAAAGTTGCTAAATTTATAATAGAATTTATATAAAATTACATGCTATTTAATAATTTTTAATTATTTTTCCCATAAAAAGTGGGAACGTCGGATTGAATATATGTCGTTTAGATGATAAAAATAAGCCTAGTTTAAGTTTTCAAATTTGTTTTCACCTTTTTATGGTGTCATATTGTCTAAATGAGTTTTCGTTTATTAAAACTTAAGCTTGGTTTATTATAAAAAGGTGCGATGTCATTAGAAATAACATTTAATTATTATCTACGTACTTGTTTTAAATCAATTTGGCAGTGAACCTTAACCAGTACACCAGATTGTCTTGGAATATCATCTTTATTCTATAAAATTTGATTAATGTCGTTCGACTAGATTTAAATTGAGAAGGAATTATATGCCTTTATATTTACAAAACATTTGATATACTACCTCTCATGACATCATTATATACAAAACTATACATAAATTAGAATAATATTAATAATATTTAAAATATTTCAAAAATGAATAAAAAGTTGAATTTCAACATGAGAATTGAAAAAATGAATCACTTTTGAGAATTAAACAATCTCATTTTAGCACGAGACACAAAATGTCCAAAAAATGTCCGACCACAAATGTCATAGCACATTCTATTCTCATGAGTATTTATGTGTCTTAACAGAAAACAACTTCTAAAGTTATGTCACAATCGGGGTTTGTATTTCACGTATTGATTCTTACGAATCCATTCTGGACCAGTGTCCTGAATATATTGCTCGCTCTGAAGATGTCATTAGTCTACAGTCTTATCTTGTTTTTTCACATCTCCGTCGCCTTCTCACACGAAACTCCACTTGAGTTATATTTTGAAATGTTAAGAGTATATATTTAAAAACCGTTATCTTTCACTTGTATCAATTATAAAATGTTTTAAATTGATTATACAAGTTTTCCACACTTCACTCGTTTACATAACATGACTCGGAAATAATCAGACATATGTTTGATGTTAACTAATTGAGCCTCATATCTCTTGAACCATTTTAGCAAGCTTCTACCAGCAAACCTTTTCCTGACTGGGACGATAGACGCTCATTCTTACACAAGTCGGTATGATGCCTAGACCACGTCACTTGAAGAGTACTTAAAGAACAGCCGAGCGTTCATACAACACAACCATCTCCTTTAACGTCAACTTGACAGTGGAGTACGTCAAGGGGTGCACTTATCTCCTGCACTATTCTGATAACTTGTAAAAGCACTCTAGTGAAAAGTATACTCGCAAAGTCGATAATGAACCATTGCAGTATCTATACTTAACATGTTTTTGTTTGTGTTTAGGTTCAGTTTATGTTGAGTCTAAGCCATGGCTGCACCCACCATATTGGTAGCCGTGGTTAAATTTAACCCTGATGATGGGATACCGCTGAATGAAGAATTAAACGATCCTGATGTTGGGAAGTTGTTGAAACCAGACGATAAGCTTCCCATCATTTGATGACCTCCAGATGACATGAATCCGCCACCAAATGAACTTCCACCAGTCATGTAATTGTAGCCTGGCATGGGTGCATGCATGGCGTGGTTGAAATTAGGTGATCCAAAACCGCCGAATTGTTTGTCTAATGGTTTCAAGAAATCTGACATACAATTCATGCCTTTCTTTCCTTTCTTCGATTTCGTCGACATCTTTCGGTTTCTGGTTTGAATTCCATCCTTCTTCATTGTTAAAGGTCGGTTAATCTGAAAAAACAAAACAAGACAATATTTATCAAATGACTAATTTAAATGAGAAAAGGAAAATAAAGTCGGGTTTCTTTAATATATAATAAAATTATAATACACGTTGGGTTGTTTTGAAAGTTAATAAACCGTCATGATATTATGATATATGTTTGTGGATGAAATGGTGCAAGTCGTACCCCTTGCTGTGACGACAGCTGTATGAATTTTCTACAGAGCAGAGAAAAACACGAGAACCAATTTTAAACTCCTCGTGATTTTGATTTTATGTTTGACAAATTAACTGCTCATCATTCAAAAACTCCTCTTTGAAAAAGTCGGCGAAGATTAGTGATTTCTTTCTAACCGTTATCATTCAGTCAAGTTCCAATCAGGCGTAAAACAGTGGTAATCGAAGCAGAAACCGGCTTTTATTGTATTTTGACGGAAGATCAAGAAATGAACAAAGCTAGACCCCATTTGCTACATTAACCAAAACTACAGCAACCTAACACATGTCGCTTTGTTTGATACAAAAAATATCCTGGCATGAAAAAAATCTTATATTTTGACATGAAATGACAAAATTTGATAGAATTTATATAAAAAGTTTAAATATTGAAAATTGAATTTTCATTAAATTATGTCAAATTTTGACATTTTAATTTAAGGAATTGACTAACATCAAATATCGAGTTAAACCCTTTATAGAAAAAGTAAAAAAAAATAATTGAAAAATCAACATTTGATACAACCTAAAATTAAACGATTAAGTGAAGTAAAAAAGGTTCTAATCATTGTAATGGATAAATATAGATGTACTTTCTCTTGGGAAGCAAACATGTTAAATTGGGTAGAAAATCCACTTTATGGTTTGTTTACGTATGTTGTCCTCGGGTTTTAGAGGTACAGACAGTCGGATATGTCCACGAAAAGTAACTTATGTAATGCGAGATGTCAAAAGTTAAGCTGTTTAATTATATATATTATTGCACAACTTATAATACTACCTATTAACATAGTTCTGCTTGGTTTCGTAATATGCATTTCACATACGAGTACCTAATCAATAAAAGTTGTAATTGCATAAATTACCGTTACAATTAACCAATGGAGCGTTTTTGAGAAAATTGATCGAAATCGCTGATAAATTGAAATAATTTGTTATTTCTGTTGTGGGTACTGAAAAATTGATAAGCTTCTAATGCAACTATATTGACTAATGACGGTGGCAATTTCAATCACTGAATGGAAACATTAATTCGTGCAAATAAGTAACTTCTGATGATGTTTTAGTTACAGGGGGAAATGACCTAAAAAAAAAGAAGTAGACGAAATGGAATTTTTGGCACACACACTGTCTCCTACGGTAACATTATTTGTAATTTTTGACAGTTGCTTATTAAATCTTACAGAATCGAAAATGGCAGGCGAATATAATCCCGCGATTTGGTCTGGGTCTTATTTTATTGTGGTGGTTACATCAACCTTTCGTCTCGACAGATCACCGTCTATTAGCCTTTTTGACGACAGTAAAATGGGTGGCTTGAATACCCCACAAAGTATTTGAAAACAATTTTCATTCATGCGATCAAATACGTTTTGTCAGCATGTGCCGGATATTGTGTATAGTCAGTGGACTGGTGTGACGGAGACACTTTCTACAATAAAACCCCCCTGAGAGCTACGGAAGAAAACATGACAATAGGCTTTCAATGGATTCATTCACTTCAAACTCTCAGCGAGTGTATTGTATGTACATTTGTTAGTTTTACTATAGCGGCTTATTCAATAGTTCTCCTCCCCTAATTATTTCTAAGTGGGAGACTCTTTCTCTTTCAGTTGCAGCCCCTCTGATCAAGGGTGAAAACAAGGAGTTTAGGGGTAATGGTAGGGTAGGCGGACAAGGAGTTAATAAGCGAGGATGTCAACGCTAGTTAGGGGGGTTAATTTAAACGCTGACATTAGATCACTACCTAATGTTGTATTTAGAACATCACCAAAAAGAGCAGTCAAAAAGCTGTTGTCGGTTGGAGAAGACGACAGGAAGTTTCGTGTTGAGAGCAACAGATGGTGTTGTTTTAGAATTTGATAGAACAACATTATAAACAATGGACTGTTGGTCGAAATACAATGTTTGATATAAGCATTCAAAACATTGGATATGCTTACATTCATCTCGTCATTATCGAAATCAAAATCAGTATCTGATAACAAAAATAGTGCTTAACGTTATGTTAAAATTTTCGTTTTCATGTGGGCAGGCGTACTTATCCGTACATGTACCATCATAATTTTTACAATAAATTACACATTTCTATCAATGGGTTCTACACCTCTGCACTTATTCAACAATGAGCACCTTTATCACAAAGAATGCCATTTTTTTCCATTAATTATCAGTAACTTGCAAGTAGAAAGTATACCTAATGAATTGTAAAATCATAAATATGCCGTAAAGGCTAAATATTATACTGTAAACATGTATGTTATGAAAACTACCGCCCACTTCGCCAAACACCCTTTCAAACTGTAAAAACAGTTGTATAAGAGGTCGTCCCTAGAGTGCAGGTATTAACTTATTTAACTGAAAGGTTTTACCACTGCTGACCTGTTAATTAGATGACTTCGGAGCAATTACGGGATTTGGGCGGTAAATTAGCACCGATCTTTAGCCTTCAATAATTATCCAAAACGAAATGATAAAGACCCCCTTTGGCATGTTGTGCAGGGCTGTCTTCACTCAAACAAAACGTACATCAATCCCTATACAATTTGGCCAATTATGAGACGCCAGAGGAGCTCGGATGTTCTTTTCCATCATTTCTCTTGTCTGCTTCACAGTAATTTTAACACGTTAAGGTTGCTCTGACCCCGGGGAGTAGGGCTAATTAACCCAGAGGACAAACTGGTATTGTACCAAGATTTACTTCTTCCTTTCATCTTTAAGAAATGTTTAGATTTTACCTAATTCTGTGGATTGACCTACTGAATACCCCGACTTTACACTTTTAATTTGAATATTGTACTGTAAACAATATACTAGTTATTACGTTTGTTGTCCTGTTCACATCACGAGATGTTATTGTATAGGCTTCAATTGAGTGATGCCCTTTTCGAATCTAATTGGAACCACAGTGGTCCAGTGAATTGAGCGCCATTATGCTGTTGTCTGTGTACGTTCACTATACAATTTTGAAGTTTAATGGGAATCCTGTTCAGGCACTTCCACTTCGATTCATACCAATAGCGTTTAGAAACAGGCAAAGTTTATATTCAAGAGTATACGAAAAGCAACTGAAAACTTATGAATAAATTTGGGAGCCCAAACAATACTTTGCTATTCATATTATGTTCATCAATTGACAACTTTAAATGATATGAATAAATTCCCCAAATTTTACATAGCGAATAGATTTATTACGAGGCTTCAACGAGAAAATATATTTATTTGGTTTGTATTACTCTTATGTATTATTATAGCTAAATTTACGACCATCTAGTTTGTACCAGGCGCTACGAGTTCTCGTAAATTGGTGAAATGTCGCTTTTAACTCTGTTGTGAATAATGAAACTCAACCATGCGAGGCGACGTTTTCTAGCCGACTCCAACAAGTCTAAGCTATTGGGTAAAGGCACTCCAAAGAATACCTCCATCTTTGATCTCGCCAATTTCTATATTACTTCTTGGGCAATATGATACATAAACGTTGGTTTTAAAATACACCAAAGGAGAGCAGGGTGCCGACAGTATGGCGCAGTATTTCGTCACGCGAGCAATTTGGGATTAATCCTACCGCTACCTTTCTATTCATGTCATCTGTTAATCTAATCTATGGCAAGTTTTGAAAAAAATAAAACAACTACCAATGTACAAATCATATTGTAACAAAGATCTGTCATTCGTAATGATACAAAATTACAATTCGTGTGAATGATTTTTTTCTATTATTGAAAATGTTGCCGACATGCAACAGTTCTGAGATGATGCCTCATACTAATCAGAACAATCTCTTTGTAGATTATCAGTTTTTACTGATTGCGCCCAGGTAACCTTCGGGTCTAAATGGAAACTACATCAATTATTTGATTGTCTTATAGATAGGCGACTGACATTTAATTTGATTGTTTAATCTAAGCAAATAGCGGAAAACTGGCGAAACGAACGTTCGAACTCAAAGTAAATGATTACACAAAATGAAATTGTTCTTTCTTCCAATTTGAAATTAATGTATTTTTAATTTCCCCTCGGGAGTGACTGTGTCTACTTGGAAAATGTTAACAAGATAAGCTTTTCTTTGGCAACACTAATTGCAACAAAAGGTGTACCATGTAAAAAGGTGAACTCAATATTCATTATGCCCTACTAATGCTTTAATCCCAGATATGATTAAATTTTACTAACATTTAACTAATTAAATTTTAAATTCAGAATAATTGAGGAACTCTTCCAAATATTGACCATATTTGTATTTCTAAGTACGAAATTTTAATGGAAAACCATACATTTCATTTCTAAAGCTAATATGATAATTTGTTTATATTTCTCAAGTTAAGATTTCTCTATAATTTGTATCAAAAGTTTCCATTATTTTGACTGACATTTTTATAATAGAAATCAACTAAATTAAAAATACAGACTGTTGCTTGCCTTCTCTTTCACGTTTGTTTGTCTTCCGGCCATTTCAGCTTTTATTAGTCGAAATGCCATTGAAATGAAATGTTTTCAGGGCCAGTGTGTGCCATGTCTTTCATCGCCTTCTTAACGAGTTTTGACAACAAAATTGGCAGATACGAAATGAAGTATGACCGACACGGGAAAGAAAGAAAACATATCATTCTATTCTAGAGAAACGCAATGAAAATGGACAGAGTAGTATTTTAAACCGTCTGTATAGTAAAAGTTAACGATAGACAAAATTTGCCTCTAGATCAAAATAAAACCGCAAAAATATCAAAATATCAAGAACATCCGGAAGAAATGGTCAAATATAAGACAAAATTAGAAAAAGTGACTTACATTATGTAATTTGTAGTAAAGACCGCATGCGTTGCATACAGGATCGCCATTGTGGTTACGTCTCCATAACGTCGTGGTTGAGGTTCCGCAATTTGAACAACTTGTTCCTGCTCTTCTGGCTGCCGACTGAAATTAGAAAATATATAGAGTTTTAAATACATTGTCATTAAAAGTTATTTCCCTTTATGAATCAAGCAGGCCTTGTGTGTAGCCTAAAGACTTATGTTCGAGATTAACTGCGGCTTCGTATTGCAAACGACCAAATTGTCTATCATAAGTCATTTGAATATTTTGGGGTTTTATTTCATGCAACAGTTCATTGCAAGTAAATATACACGTTAAATTCACACGGTTAATGGTTAACCCTGACGTGTCCCAGTGAGCAGTGTATCATAGTGTAGGATTTAATATTAAACAATACGTGAGAGAATAGTACGACTACAATTATGAGGTCGGATATCGTAAATAACAGCCTTGAATGACATGATGACGCGCACCCTTTTTATTCTTGCTTAGAACTCGTGGAGCTCCCCATATGTCTAGGAAGGTTTAAATATTGTACGATGAGTTATTCGATACGCCTAGATCATATATTTAAAGTAAATACTAGCCTTTACATTTACATTAACTGAGCCCTACTTTTAACAAGGATATACTTAATGAACTTTTCGCTAGCTCAAATATTTATATGAATGTTAACAACGAAGACAGTTGTATGCGGGGAAAGTCAACAATGCAATTGAAATATGAATTTCTTTATGAAATTTGCTGTTCTACATGTATACTTATATTTCGTTCATTCAATACAATGAAAGTTGTGATTATGAGCAATTTCAGTGATCGAATATTGAAAAGTTGATAGATAAGAGTTTGCATTTATAGGTCAATCAAATCATAACCGGAACTAGATAGTTTAACGAATCAAACACCATTTGCATATAGGACTTCCGAAGTCTATGATGTCTCAAATACTCTGTGTACTGGCAATGACAACTTCAGGATAAATTGAAATTTTATTTTCAAACCATAGACCGTAAGTGCCATTGCAGAATACAACACACAGTTAAGAAACTTGCACCTAATTTCTAGGAAACACGTATGGCGAATGGTAACAGGATTTCAAAGGCGATTAATATACATGTTGCAGGGTAATTAAATGACCTTTGTTCTTAACACGAAGAATTCAAATAGGTCCTTTAATGTAGATGGCGTTCTGCCACATTTAATATTTCACCAATTTAAAAGCTGCACTATAATAACAATGTGCCAACTATTCCGCTTCGCTTTTTGATTTTCAATGTTTAGCCTAAAATGTGTTAAAAATTTTAGTCGCAGCTTGCCGGATGATGAGTGAGTTGGTTCAATATTTACATTGATACTTAGGATAGTTCTACTGCATCTGTTGCCACAGAAACAAAGGAGAGTTAGTCAACTAGAAAGACAACACCATAAAAAATGGACCATTTGTATATACTTTTTATTTTAAGTATTTAATGTTTTATATTGAAAGCGAACCATATATCATTTAGTCTATTGAATTTTACATGTATTCAATTATGCACAAATCACACATTATTTACATAAAATAATGCGTTTTAAATTTAGTGAAATCATTACTAAATTGGTATGGAACTGTGTAAATCGCCTTTATTTTTAAGTATCACCCAAACAAGTTTTAATTTCAATCCAGTACGAAAATCCTACACCCAAATCGACGAAGCTTTCATTAATATGCAGAGAATCAGACGCAACGGCTTCGAATTCCAAATTCAAACCAGTTTACACTCATAATAAAAGTTGAATCCAATAGTCAAGTTGAAAAGAACATTAAGAGAATAAATGTTTATATAAAATTGCCGTATTTATTTCTATAAGCCCGAGGAACAAAGCTTTCGTTTATTTAATAAGTCTATGTGGCGCAGACATTAATTTTCTTCTCACAAGTATAAACACCATTCGGCAAATTTAGTCCAGAAATTGAAATGAAAATAGCAAAGTCGTGTCTGACTGTGACCGGAAGCTGCTAAGAAAATAAGGAGCATTTGGATATTGCCTTTACTAAATAGAGCAAATTCAAGAATTAAACATAAGATCGAAATGGCAGAAAAGACATAGCAGAAACGTCTTTTTCATTCTAACACATTCTTCTCCTTTCAATTCAAAACTATTTTCGGTTCTATTTTGAACTTTAGCTCGACAAGTTTCAATTTGATGGTGTATTATTTATCAAAATATTATTAGAAATGTAACAAGAATGTTCGACATTAGTCAAATATATTTTATCCTCGGGGTGGTCAAATTTGTGAAGGAAATGAATGCGTTTCGAAAAGAAAATAGCGAAATTCTCAAAATTTTCTATTGTAACTAAATGTTCTTTCGCCAGAAACTAAACTGAGAGGACGTGGAATGAAATGTTGGGTATTTGGAGAGAAAACAATTTGGTTATCTGAGAAAGTTAACGAAATACATCTGTCGTATAGGAGAAGGTTTTCAACATTCAACTAGATAGCTAGCTCATTCCCAAATCATAGATTCATATCTGAGAGAAAATTTCGAAATTTATAAAAAAAGCTGTGATATATTTTACACATATTATTTAAATGGTTGAGATATTTCATAAAATATATTATTTGAATGGGAATTCAGAATATAAACGTTTTATTAATTCATTTCTTTCTTTTTACGTACTGGATAAATCATTTAAAGTTGCAATTACATAGAATTACCGAAAAGTCTTAAGACATCCACAACAAATTGATTCATAGAAAGTTAGTTCACCTAAATAAAATGAGGTCTTTAAAATTGGACCACAAATGGCATAATATAATATAGAAAAGATTTGTTAAAATATTTACATAAGTCGAAATATGAATAACAGACAACTATTTTAACCTTCGTACTCCTAACCACTAAAAGATCTGAAAACTTATCCCAATAAATACATAAAATCTTTCATCTAGCCTTTCTCTTTTTGAAAACTGATCTAAACTCAAACTTTGTGACTGTTTTCTACACGCGAACACCGGGTTTTAAAAGGTCGATGTAATTGTATAGAGCTCAAGTGTGGTCTGGACACTACCATTTCCTCTGCATATAAACCGTATCAAATGCAGCCCAAGCGCCTCTTTTCCCGTCGCCGACAATCTTCAATAAATAGTGTTTACATTAAGGGGAATTCAAGACGATATTCAATAAACATAACCCATAGACCCTGGACACTTGAATGCGATTTCGTGCTCCCTTACTAAATGATGGTTAAACATGACTTTGACAATAGAAGACCAGCTAAACATGTGCTTTTAGTTTTTAAATCCAGTGCTCAATAAATAAACTGTGTTTTCACCTATCGGGGAATTCTCGATAGCTGCCCCGCCCCTGCAATCAACTCTAAAGGAGAGCCTCAAGTGAAGTGGAGATTATAGATTTTTCTACAAACAGCTTGAAGGTTTAAATAACGGGGAAACTAAGCGTGAGATAACCTTATTCTGTCATGGCGACATCGATATCGACAGCTGGGCATTAGGATGTCAAATAATGTTTAACTATTGTTCTTATGGCATAATCACCTGCACTTTAATAGAAATGGAAATCGGAAGACACCTAAGTCATGAATTTTGATTCCAATCTACAAATGGTCATCTCGGAAGACGCAAAATTTGTAACCTAGTAAATCCCAATTCGTAAACTCAGTTGGATCTTGAACAATATTTGGCAATCTCTTTCAGATTCAAATAATAGTTTAATATATCTAGTTTCGATTCATCGTTTCACTAATGCACAAAACTCTAGCTGTGTCATTTTGAAATTTCAGAAAAGTATACGACAAAACACCATATACAAGATGATGTTCAGATTTGTAATGTAAGAGTGATTACCAGTTAGCCATCGACTAACATTTTTAGTACGCTCCCTGATGTGGACAGAACACTAATTCGAATATTACATTGCCTTCGACAACCAACAACAAATCTAATGGTTTTATTATTGACCTTTCTCTAGTAATTAAGGTATTAAATTTCATAACTTTCAGACTAGCGTATCATAATAAAAATAGTCAATAAAATTCTAAATAGCCTTCAATTCATAAGTAGCTGTACTTATACCATGACAAACACTTAACAATTAAAATTCATGAGTGTGTTGATTGAAAATGAGAGGCCTGAAATAATACCCCTGTCTTATACCTAAATATACTATTTCTTATATATGTTGTTGAAAATTAATAAAGATCAGATATTTATTACTCGTGGTTAAAATAGTACTTGATAGCAGACAGTCATTTACAAATCTGGTGAAAAAGAAAAGACTCAAATGTCGCCCTTGAAGAATACCTATTTCAACATAAACGCACGAAAACCTATTTAAAGTTTTAAATCACAAATTACTACAGAATTATGAAGCCCTACAATATCCACTTGTTGTACAAAGTAATGAATAAATGAATGAATATATTGATATTACGTTCACCGTTTACAGATCATTGCCTTGTACTTATTTTAAGCTAAAGTAAATAATTATTCCTAATTCATGACTACTTCTTAAAATAATCTTCTGTCTAGAACATACGATATCCCAATTAATCCTGTCTATGAAGATTTCTTAACATACTCGTCTCGCCTACAGACTTAGGTATGGTAATGAAATTAATTTGGAAAGTGATTGAAACTTTGGACTTAACTTTAGATTTGAGCAACCCAAAAAGATTTTTTGCTTCTCTCGATCTTTATGAAATATCAATATGTTAATAGAGCCGCAGCAAGCCTTCGAATTTGCTTAAAATATAGTCCAAAGCAGATGATCTCCTATTCAAAGCTATTTCCAAATGGTGCGTTACTCGAACACTTTCAGCATCTCTCAGTAATTTCTTGGGAAAGGAATTTTTAAAACAAAATCAACCTAGCTACACAAAAGGCCCTGCCAGAAAGGAATGAACTGTATGGTAACTTAAGGATCAAATAGACAATCTTTATCTTTCTTTCTAGACATTTTATCACATTAAACAGTTCACAATCATCTAATATAGCGGCTCATTAAGTAGCTGGAACTTATGGTCAAGTGGTGATTGACGCATGACAGGTCAGTTTCCATCTCAATTACCCAGACCTTAATTACCAATTACCAGGCACCTTAGAACTTTACACTGCTTCATCAGATAAACTCACTTCTATTTAGAAAGACTTTCGTAAACAACATTCTTATGTGGTCATTTATGTTGGTCAATATTTTGATATATTAGCTTCTGTTGAATTAGATTTAAATTCTTGGTTTTGATTTTAAGGGTCATCTTAGCAGATTGTCTTAACGTGTTTATCCTTGGAATATGTGTGCTTATGTGTCCACTTTTTTTTGTGGATCATTCGTACTTAATTTTTATACTTCGATATACACCAATGCATTTACAACACCCAAGTGAATTTATAAGGCCTTTATTTGCCTTGACCTAATTTGAGTTCCCAGTGAAACTTAATAAGATAATTATAATAAAAGCTTATTTATCTGTAACGTTGAATTATATATGAACTTATACATATATATAGTAAACATAAACCGTTTGTAGTATATTTATTTTACTTCTATTGATCACTGTGAATCTTTGTGAATCGAAATGAACTTGAGATTTCTGTCTTAGCAAATTGAGTTTAAAACGGAGGATGAACGTTCGGGATCTCGAAAATTGGTTATATTTAAGGACTATTTCAACTCATTGATCGATTTTGAACTTAAATAGCATGGATTATAAGGCTGCGAATACCAATAACTTCTATATATGTTCGCTGTTTAGGATAATTAATTGAAATTGCATTTTTAGACACATTTGTAAGCATTGATGCATTCAATTATAACACTTTTAACCTGAATTCTAAAAGATATTTCAGGTTTTGGCTGCAATCAGACTGAAAGCTAAACGATTCAATGGCGGAGTAGATATATTCAAAGACAAAGATCGATTTGAAATAGAAAAGTTATTCCTGTCATCATTTTAACACTGTTTTCATATTAACTTTAATTATGGAAGATTTACTTTGAGCTATTGCAGCGTTTCGAATACTAAAAAGTCGATTTATGAAGGGATTTGTCTGAATTTGTTGAAAGTAATTTGCCTAAAGATGTTAATTGCATTATATTGTAGATACATGTATGTACAAATATCTTAAAATGACTGGATAATCTACATTCTTCAATCGCGATCATAAAGTCATTATCTCTAGGATCTAAACAGTAGTTGTGATGTTGGTGTCTGAGATGTAATCGACTTGAAGGGAACAACCAACCACCCTTGTCTGATTTTTAAGTTACGACCCCACAAGATGTGATTCAGACTGGCCTACTTAAGCATGAAAACAAAAAAACTTACCAATCGTCGTTTCGGTTTGATGAGAGGTCGATTCGAACCATTCATTTTATGATAGAGACCACAGGCGTTACACAAATAATGACCCGTACCATCTCTGCGCCATAATGGCGTTGATGTTGCTCCACAATTCACACATTCTCTTCCTTCTGAAAAAAAGTCATTTATTTAAAAAATAAAAATACGATCATTTTATTTATACTAATAAATAGTGGGCACTTTTACAAATCCGAGAATATATACATTTGCAAAATAAAAATACTCTTTTTACTAAGTTGGTCCTACTTCAAAATAGCAAAGTAATTTTCAATTTAAAAAAAAAAATGTGAGTATTTTTTTAGTAAACCTGTGTATTTTCGTCAGTTGTTTTAACATTTTGATGTTTGACCTTTTCTACGACCAATAAAATACCGGTAAATATTTTTTATTATTTTATTTGACAAATAATTATGGTGGTTCAAATTTCATAGCTTGATAAAACTGTCGCGTTTTATTTCCTTCAAATCTCTCTTTAATTTTCATCAGTTTTAATGGTCTGTTTCGACTATGTTAACTTCGTCTTCAGTAGCTTTTAGTGATTTTCAGAGGTATTTGAGAATAGAGTTTATGGTTTTAAAGAAAATCCAGGACTGCCACAAAAGTGATATGCGAGACATCTAGTCTTTTAATGGCGTAAAAACAGTAATTTCGGTAAAATAAGTCATTTTGGTGGCTCTGGGCTCAAATTTCGACCCTCCAGACAAACATTTTAAACTAAAGAATTTGGAGAGAAATTGGTCCTTGTCTGTCGACGTAAATTATTTGGCTTGAAAATAGTGACGGCGTCATGAACTTTCCTTGACAGACATTTTGATAAAGATCTTGAAAGTTGAAATAAAGGCAGACTTGAAGTAGCCTTTACTATGCTGGATATCGACCCCCTCCTTGTTAATCCCAACCCAGGGGGCAGGTCGCTCATGAGTCCTTTACAATAGACGATTATGTCATGGATAATGGACTTGGTTGGTGGTAACATTATGCGATGGCTCTCAAAGGCAAAATCTGCCCAATTTCATGCATTTTTACATAGAGTTTCGATTTCTTATGATTAGTTGTGCTTTTTACTTATAACATTAAGCTAAGGAAATAATTAGTTCTTAAATAAGTATTGTACTAAGATAGCTAAGTCTTTAATTACACGTGGTGCATGTTTTGTGTACATCGTCATAACAAATGAACCTTTTTGTGTACCTCGTCACCAGAAAATGAGCAAAACGTCATGGGAATCTGTCAGAAAGTTAATGAGAGAAAATTGTACGATTATGGCGTGTCTTTGCAACTTTTAATATTGTCAGATTGAAACAAAAGGATGCCTGAGCGACGGAAATAAATGGTTCGGAAACCATCGACTAGTTTTTTAAGAGACGAATGGCGAGGAAATTCGCGTTTAGATTTCTACGACATGATTTCTCGTTTTTGAATCAATATTGGTTTCTGGTAATTGTCGTTAATAATTCGCTATAAATACTTGAATGTTAAATATAATCAAATGTCATTAAAGACCTCGTTCGTGTGTGACCAATGTTTGCCGATTGATTTACATAATGCTACCGATTTTCATTTGCTAAATGTGTCAATAACCCAGTTATGTTTGAATTACTGTACATGACCAACGAAATAAATCAATGCATTTTATTTAATAGGTATATTGAAAGTGGTTAAATATTATACAGACTTATTCACTTGCAGAAATTTAAATTACTATATATTTTTTTAATTGGCTTATGTTTGAAGTCTAATGCTTTCTTTAATCTAGTTTCATTCAAACTTCGTTGAACATCATGTGAAACTTCGTTAAATTAGACTTTATTTAAAAAAAAAATGCAAGAAACATAATTCGGATTTATCAAGCATAAAATTTATATCGTTTTTCATATCAACAATTGTAATTGAAAATATGAAAGTTCATTGTTTAAATTCCCCATAGGCCAAAGGTCTTGTATTTTTATGACCATTTTAAAAATTGAAAACTGCATTCTCGATGTAAACCCTTAGGAAAATGCTGACTTAAGAAAGTGTTTTCATGTAACTGATATTACCAAAGTGCAACAAATAACGAAAATATCATTCAGAACAATAGAGCCTTAAATATTGGATGAACATTTTTCATTGGCGTATAAATTGCCTGTTTCGCTTTATTGAACTCGTATGATTCTTTTCTTTCTATTTTCATCTTTTAATATGCTCTATGAATGAAAGCATTCTGCTCTTACTGATATATTATTCATTGGTAGTGTAGAATAAATATTAACCAATGTGTTTTGATGATGTTTCGTTCGTTCGAAACGTGTTGTAAATGGATACATTCTTATCTATATTCAGATTCCCTCCAGAGTAAAAAAACACACTATTTTTGAAAATGTTGATAATTGTATATTCGATCTTACATCAGCAGTTTTGCAAATTTCTCTTCAGAATAAAGTGCTGATTTTTTACAAACCACATTTACATTTTATCATTATTATTAAAGCAAATAAAATTTTCCGTTTTTGAAAATGGTTGCCCCTTTAATTGTCTTATTCTGACAGTGTCCCCAGTAAAAAACAAAGTATTTTTTCATTGATCTCTGTGTACCAAAGTCCACAAGGTATATTATTAGTATGTATGTATAATTTATGAAAAATGATAACAAAAGTGCCAATATAATTAGTTATATAAGTGTCACAGATTGTAACGGTCTAATTACTTAGGTCAAGCTTTAAAACGTTGCATTGTTTCCACTGTCTGTCCATTTTCAACTTCTATTGGAACCACATTTGGCACTTTTAAAAATGGTATTCTTATGACAAAATTAGTTTTAAAACGCGAATAATGTATTGATGAGCAGCGATAAGGGATTTCTGAAGTTAAAGCAAACTTTTCAAAATTATGTTTAAAATTATACTCGTTAATACCATAAATTAACATTGGAATTTTTATAAATTTGTTCTTGATTGATTTCCAACAAAATTTCATATCTAAAATTCCTCAACATAATTTTACATCGTTCTTTTGTTTACATTAAAACAACCATTGCCAAAATATCAAGTATGTAAAATTGGTTCGATAAAGTTTTGTTTTCGCTCATTATACATTGTAAAATATAAAATGAAAATTTTCCTTAAACTTGTCTAAAATTTCAGAATACATGTATCAAAATAATTTCCAGGTATCCAAATTTTATTTATTTATTCCAAAATCGATACGAAACAAATCAAATATGATATTCCTGAACAAAAATAATAGAATTTTTAATATTCAAACAAAACCTGTGTACAAAACATGCAATTTGCTAATTTTGATTGTTCGATAATGCGTGCACATTTTAATTAATATTTTCAATACAAAACTTAGTCATTGAAGGTATTTATGTTAAAAACGTGTTCGAGGTGTGAAAATATTTGAGATGAGTCGTAAACAAATTACTAAAGCGAACTATCGAATTGTTTTATTGCAGCCAGTCATGATATTATTTAGATTATATTATAAAAATTACTCTTATACAAGAGCTTCATATTTTAATTTTATTTCTAGGGGCTATTTATATTTATTGTAGACACTTGAAAATGCTGAACATCCCCCTTGAAGGAGAAAGTAATTCAAAAAGTTTCGACTTACCTGTGCTTGATCTTGTCTTTGTTCTTGCTCTCGATGAGAGTGAGGATGATGCTCTGTACACACTGGCAGGATGGAAGCCTAGAGCTCCCCCGGAGTATTCTGTTCCTGTCATGTAGGGTGGATAAGAGGAGAATGGGTGTGAGGATGGAGCATTAGAGTATGATGAGAGGAGTGATAAACCATCGTCACTGTTGGATTTATATTGAGCCGAGGAGGATATTGGGTACGATGACGATAACAGATTATTCTCTTCATTTTTGGCCGGTTTGTTTTCTGGGGAGAATTCTGGATTTGCTGAGTTGGCTGATGCTGGTGCATCTGGTGTACCATCTTTAGGTGGTGTGGGAGGGAAACTAAAACTGGTCGACGTTCCACCTACAGCTGATGAGGATGATGGGTGAACTGTGAGAGGGGCAGTAGGGCTGGGGTGACTCAGGGATTTACTGCTAAACGGCGTGATCCAGCTTGAGTGTGGGTGTGAAACAACAGATTTTGAGTCGTGAATCCACGGGTGTAATGGTGACGTGAAGTGAGGTCGGCAAACTTGAGGATTTCCTGAAATATAAAATGAATAACTCCGGGTTACAAATTAAATCAAAATTTAAGCAAACGTCTGAGTTTGAAATTCTGAAAACAAAATTCGAGAACCGATACTTATAAGATATTTAGTTAATAAATTAATTTTGTACTGTTAATTATATGTCTGATATGCGAAAGGAAACGTTTTAGATCGCGATTTGAATTTACTCTAGATTTCTACGATCAAAAAATGTTAGTCTGACACCTACCATGTTTCAAATGTAATAAGTTTAGAAAAGTTGTCATGATCAATTTCAATGTTACGTATTTTTATTAGCTTATTAATAATATCACAGGATTCTTTTCATTTATAACAGAAAAAACAAAAACGGTTCTCACGCAATTCCTAACTTCTATCAATATTCTAGTAATTAGATGGAATGCTCATTTTTCACTTTATGGCACTGATCTAAAACCGACGTTCTTTGAAACTCGTATATATGTATAATTTTCCGCATTCCAAACTTAATCATTTAATATAAATGGCATGAAAAATAATAAGTCTGTGGTTTTTCCTTTCACACAAATGATGAAAATTATATTGAATATTTTGATCATGGTTTTGATGAAATCCACAATATTTTGGTGAATTTTGTGATGGATCACTGCACGAAAGCTAGGATTTTGAGTGGGAGAATGTATTTGTGAACAACTACAGCAGATCGCAAGCTAATGAAAAACGAGAAAGATGTTTGTAGACAGTTTGTGGTCTTAGTAATTTAAAAGAGAATTCAATCTATATACCACCCTACGATCATATTTACAGATATTAAAATACTGGGTTACTGAATTTATCAACAAGGGTTAACTACTCCAGCCTATCAAATGATTTTAAAAGCCTAAATACCATTACCAACCGACCACAGACTCTTCTAATGTAATCTGCTGTATGAAATTCTACGCCAAGTAGTTAAGAGAGTTTTCATTTCTAAAGCTTTTACAATCAAGAAGCTATTAAGAAAGTTTTGACTGGTAGCTATGGGTCGCTTCAAAGCAATTGCTGGGTCGAAGTTACTCGACGACTGCCGTGGATATAATGAGAAGGCAGAACCGATTACGACGGCTTCATCATGGCGAGTCTGGGCTCTTCAAGCTTAAATTGAGGCAAATTGTTTCAGCACTAAATTAATGAATAAATAATTGCTACGAGGCGATTTTTGGTTTGGGAATCTGTTTTTCATAAGTTTGTCGAGAGTGGTGATACATATGACGGGTTTATTAAACAAACTGTGAGCTGCCACCACCCCAAGGTTGGCTAGGTTAACATCATTTTATTACAAGAAATATATACAATACATGATTTCTCGCGTTCGTTTAGAATCTAACCATGTTACACTACGAGAAGGTGTATCTTGAATAAAAACAAAACTGTATCGCGATGGCGTTTAAACTGTCTTTGCTTTTACAAAACGAGTTGGGAATGCAAGAACTGGAAAATTAATCTTAACGCAAAACTAAAATTCTAGGCATAGAAAATTTAATTTTAACAATTTGTATTGACAAAGTAAAAATGTGAGGGTTGCTGGAAATAAAACATCGACTGGGTTTTTTGTCTCGGTTCTCTCATCATTTTCATTCCGAATGGCGTCGATTTTTGACATAGACATTAAAATCTTATGGTTTAGTCCAGATGTTTTCTCTATTCACAATGATATATTGGCATAGTGAAAGAGGAAAAAACTTGAAGCGGTTCGCAAAATAACACGAGAACTCACTTGTTCTTCAAAACAAGGAACAATCGCTGTTTAGATAGTTTCGTTATGGTTTTCACAAACATTGGGGAACTCTTAATGACACCACACAGTCACAACGACTTTCTAACGAGCATCCCTGGTCGAAATTCGACAAAAAACTAACAAGTTTGCTTTATGATCCTTCATATGTGTGTTCTTTGTTTATTTATGAATAGCGTAGTTATTCCAAGACAAAAAAGAACTTAAGTCGGTTAGAATTTCGTTGATAAGTTTAGCAGGAGACTGGTGAAAATGGTTTCGGCTAATCAGACAGATCACAATGGGGGATTGGAAATTTTTTTTTAGCAATTTCTAAATGTATGGTATGATTTTTAGGAAGCATAAAAATGTTTTCGTTCAGATCCTTAAAAGCATTGACGAATGACGATGACTAAAAAAACTGGATATAATTGATATATTTTCAAAATGGGGTATGAATGCAAAAAAGACATTTGAAAGACAAAATTAAAGTAAGCTCAGCTTATTGCAGATTTGGTTGGGCGTTAAAATGACCAACAATGTCAAAAATTTAACAGCGACCCATTTCGCTATATAGGACAATTGTTCTCAGTCAATAGTAAAATCGGCATGTTTAATAATATCCGCATCAATATCCTATTTGAAATTTTAACAGGATCCAAATAATTAATTACTAAATACACATCATTGCTGACGTTTTGAATTGTATGCTGATGCAACTGTAACTGGGTTAGAATAATTTGAAAACTCGGCAATAAATTACAGATTATTTAGACCCTAAGAACCGAAAATTGTTTTAATTTTTAAAGCATGATCAATCAGATATACATACAATTTCGTGTATTTATGCGTCTTATATTCAAAGAATTCGCAGTAATATTTTAATAGGTTACTTCGCCTTCATCTCTTTGAGCGAAATGGGTGTAAATAAATATGAAACGGATCTTGAAATTCAGACAAAAAATCATGAGAATGGTGGTACGAAGTTTCTGTTTGTTTATATTATTTAAGTGGTTGATATACACAAATATAATAAGAATGGCGACGATTGTGAAATCCGGTCGGAAATGAAGCGATATAAGAACTTTTAACAAGGCCAACATTCGTGAAATTTGAAGCCCAGCTATTTAAAAATTGTCTTTAAATTTCATAATATATTTCCTTATCTTAGCTGAAATCTGTTAGCCCTGGATTATGTACTATGAGATAATATAACTGTTAATGATATCATATCGAAGTTGTCAAAATTTTAGGACTAAGCAATACGTCAAGTCAACCGATTTCATTATGAAAATTCACTGCACTCAATCTTTTCAAATCTTAATTTAAATATAACAGTAGTCATATTGAGAAGTCACAAAATCACCATTACGCTATTTCCACAAAAACAAAATTAGCACAACATGATGGATCAAGAAAACAGTTCCGAACCAAGTAATTTAAATGTAAGAAAAATTCAGAATTGAAATACATGTATTGCTTTAAGTCTCACTTTTCGACACCTGATTTGTCTGATCAAGATGTTCAGCCTAAGCATCATTAAAATCTATTTCATTTTCATATCAACTTTACTTTTTTAATATTGAAAAACACTTAAGAATATTATTTTGAATTACCCATTTTGAATAAGAACAATTCAAACAGTAATTCAGTAAGAAATGTATTCAGTGGTTAGAATTTCGCCGTCTCTTTAAAACACCAAAGGGAATAGTAAACTAAACAAATGGTTTCAAATGTATATTTGTAATAATAAGTATAACATTCTTCCGTCAAGAGGACAAACTACTTGAGGACATTATCCTACTTAAAACTTGTCTCTATTATTTTTATTTTAATGGACGGTTTATAATTTAAGATTTATTTATACAATCATTACTAGCGTTTCTGATATTCGACTGAATTTAAATGTGGTTCTATACAAAAAAATGTTAAGTCAGTCGGTTTGTATTTGGTGTTCTATTTGAAAATTTGTTATTTAAAAATCTTTAAAAATTTCCAGTTTTCATATCAAAAACTCCCTTAACAACCCTTCCAAATATGGCCGTTTTTTTCTTCGATTTTGGAAAAAAGACTAAAATTTCGAAATATAGCCTTAACCGATTTGTATGCGACGGAGTCCAACTGTGCAAGTTCCGCAAGCCAATCAATTAGGCTAATTGTCCTGGTTTCAAATCGAAGCATATTAGAATTTATAACAATGTATTCATATTTTTAGCGATTTAATATTAAAACTAGTTAAGTTATAATTAGCTTTAATGTTTATATCAATTAAAAAATAATAACATTCCATTAATTGAATTGAGTAAATGCAATCGAGTTTTACGTGGGTCTGTATAAGCACAGATGTATATACTTAATGAAATAAAACTTAATTTCGCATGTTTAAATAATGAATAATATATTTGCGATATTTAAATGAAATGAAATGATATTTAACGCCACAGCAATAACGTACTTAAGTAACAATTTATAGAAACTATTTAATTGTAAAAAGTTGAACAAGTACAATACAGAACTATTAAGAAATGAAAGAGAATAGCTAATAATTATTTCATTACTTAATAGAATATTTCTTAAGCAAAATATTACAGCTTGCTCATCAACTTCTGAGACTTGGTAAGAGCTTTTGCATTTCCAATGCATTATTTCAATTCCATTTTGCAGTTATAGAATTTTTAAAGGAATAACTTAACCGTAGGCATAGAAATACATTATTAATATAAATGGATTGATATTTGTTTCCAATACAACATCAGTTTATGTTATTGCATTTTGAGAAAGTGGCTTAACCATAGAAATAGACATACATTTTTAATATAAATGGATTGATATTTGTTTCCAATGCAATATCATTTTATGTTATTGTAGTTTTTGAAAAAGTGTCTTATCCATAGGAATAGACATACATTTTTAATATATATAGCTATATAATTTATTTGTTTCCAATGCAATATCATACGTTATTGTACCATTTTAAAACAAAAATAAAATTTAGAAAATTGAAAGTTAAGAAATTTGACGTACCGTGAGATGATCTGTAGCCATGCATAGCTCGACTTTGTGATGAGTAGTAACTAGCAGGATTCATATGACTGGAATTTCCTTCTAAACTATGAGGAAAGAACATGTCACTTATGTCTTCTGATGGGAGCATGCCCGCTGCCGGTGCATCAAACCCATTACCTAATCGGGAAGGGTCCGGTCGAAGCCAAGCCGCACTGTGCTGTTGTTCGGAAGGAATCTCCATCGTTATATTATAACTCTGTTTGTCTTAATATAAACTGAACTATGATGCTCTTTCACCGAAGCATTGAACTTAGAAAATTAAGTCCAATGATATGGTCACAAATACTAAGTTTCTATTTCAAAAATTGAAATATAAAATTGTCCGATGTCCAAAGAAAGAAAATAACTGACCGAAGTCCACTTAAAAATAAAACAGTAAATAAAATCACTTGAACACTTGACAGAGAATCACTAAGAATCACTTCTGTCTTATCTTCTTTGCTTTCGAGCTGTTAAGAATCTTAATCCAACTTAAGTCTATCATATATAACAAATGTAGATGCTGTGTTCAGATGAAGATAATCTTGAATGTGGATGAGAGTAGTTGGTTATCTGAAATATATCAGGAACGGTCGTCAATTTCACTTGACTAAGCCCACAATTTAGGCTCCTCCCACTATCAAATTTTTCTCGTCCGACTTGACGATTGACAGGCGATGAATCGAATTGACTAAAATGCCTGTGTTCTATGAAAAAAAATCCTCGCCATTTTTATCCCAATTTCGTAAATATTATTTTAATATATCATGCACTTATTTACATGATTAGTAAACAAGTAAACAAAATACGATGTTTACTTCTTGTTTGTTGGCGTTAACAAGTGAAAACTGACGGCACGTGGATTATAGATTAATGCTAAGTGATTGAAATAATTAAAAAACAAACCTGATTAAAACAAAAGTAGATCACTTTAGAAAAGTTATCCTATGTTTACACAAGTATAGAAATTTAGCAAGAGAGCTAGATTGTTCCGTGTTAACCCTTTAATGCTTAGTGTACAATTTAAACAAGTATGCGTTTGTTACGGTTGTCTTTTCGCCACATTCCTATTTACCGTGGCGCCACTAGACTAGGTTTACCAGACACTTATGGCGCGCCGTATGTATTAATAACCAATCATGGTGCACATTACATGGGTGCACATTACCTTGCTATCTCCATTTTGATTGGTCGATAGTACATTTCCCAGATAATTCAACAATAGATGACCTGTCACTCAAACCTCTGGTTCAATAATTACAATACGAAACGTCAGTAATTATTATTTCAAGTGTGTAACCGAAATACTATAGCACGCGTTTGATTGGCTAGATTGAAATACAAGGGCGTGATAATGAATTGTCAGAATATTTATGAGAACAAATCAAAATTTTACACCACGCCTCTTTCCGTTGATCGAGGCAATTGTGCAGAGAGTATTATGTGCGTGCAACGAACCGAGTGGGTAGTCTGCTCTTTATTGTGCTCATGATGAGAGGGGTCGTACTCTCTCTGATGGGTACACAATAAGAAAAATGAGACGGGCTTAAATACACCAACGAACTTAACAAAAGCGTATATTTACATAGAACTGTTAGGTTGACGTAAAAAAGACAGTGAATAAAGGTTCTACCTTTTAATTACATACAATATAATAGTCATCATGATAACATTTAACAGTGGGGGGAGCTTGAATACAAAATGAAGTGTTTGATAAGAGGCAATAGAAGCTACCGTATGTAAATTACTAAATGTTATAAGTTAGCGATCCTTATGATATAAATAGACACTTCAGATAATTGTATCAATGCAAATTTAAAACTTTATTATCAGTGTTATGATTCCAGTGCTTCTCGTATTGTTTGGATGTTTTCAGATGGTACTGTGGTTTAATTTTTTAAATGCAAATATCTTACTTATTGTTATCATTTTAGATTGATTAAAACTCTGTTACCATAATGACTTGCATATTGATACTGTTTGAAGATAAATGGCAACTAAATCTACCAATTTTGTAAATAATGTAAAATCTAATGTTCACTGGCTCAGCTTCCATAAAGACTAATTGAAAAGACACCCACCAACAGCAAAATGGGCATATTTTAATATAGCATTTCATGGAAAGTATGTTAAACAATATGGTCAAATCCACATAAGCCCGAATAACTTTCGCTCTCCTAGTTGAGCCACTGCAAGCAAGTTTGCAAGTAAAAGATGCATTTCATATATATAATGCATTCTTTACGCAAGAGAAATATGTTTTTTTTGGTTTCACAATAGACGAACATGAAAAGGAGACAAACTAATATTGGTGATTTAATTAATTTGCCATTTATTCGAAACGTTTCAAACCGGATCCATCTCATCCATCAAATCACTGTGAAGAGGTTAACACAGAAGAACGTATGTTAGTCCCATTAGGACTTTTTTTTCATACAAGTTAACGCCAAACTTAGAATTCTGTACATCTTAATTTTAAAAAAATAAAAAAGATCTTAAGGAATTCTGAATTTCTGTCTTTGAAAAAAAAATCGTGTATTGAGCTTTGATAATAAACACACAGCGTTTTGGAAGTTTTATGGTGCCTAATTTAGATATGCTACTATATATATTTTACAATCTGATATTGCTAGTTCAGTTTTACTACTGGTAACACCCGGCGACCCACAACAAATCAACATAATCACCTGAAGTGTCAGTTCTGCCACCGTCATCTGTTTAACAATGGCAATATCCTATGTTTTAGAAACGTTAGTTTTGACAATGTCTGTCTGAGTTTTAGTTTATATTCAATATTATCTTTCTATCTTAAAAATCCAACTCATGTAAACGTCAGTGAGCTATATTATTAAAGCCCGGTTAGGAATTGTAATCTTGCTATATTTCGACTCCCTTAATGTAACCGAAAGGCAAAATAAACATCACTTACGCGTAAAATAAATGAGGCATTGCATATTAAGAGACTTATTTTCGAAAACTTAACTAAGATAAAATCCAGATTTAAGAAATTGGAATACAAATCCAAATGTCAAGTCAAATGATTGATCAATCATATGACTGGGAGACTTAAACCGTCTGAAAATAAGGTTCCGGTGACTCCATATAACAATTATTAATTATTGTTAAAACAATATCGAAATAGCCCTATAATGTTTAACCTGAAAGCCTCGTCGCTTTATATGTCCTAGATTCTGGCGTATAGCGTTTAGCAATTCAATTCAGATCCAATTGCAATAATATGCTACTAATGAAAATCTGGATTTTTTCCTCATATATTTTAATCGTCATTGCTGTACATAACAAATCAAGTTCCGGACACGTTACCACGACAAATTGCCCACATTGCACGAAGTCGCCTTAATCAAAGGCAAATTGTGTAAAATTACATTTTCAGCACATAAAACAACAGCTATCAACACAATTTCCTTTAACTGATGGTGCTCAGTGCATTGATTACAGGAGATGAAGATAAAGCGACAATTAATATTAAATTTATTTACACAAGTTGGTATAATTTTTATCAATTGTGTCACATAGGCTACCTTTCATGTAAATGCAATGGATACATATGACTGCATTACATGATAATGATATACAATAAAAATCAAAAGTCGTGTTTATGAGAGCATACATTGAACGTCTATAAAACATGTCTTGTTGTCATAGACCGAATAAAACCTTGAATTTTAAACATCTATTCCTTACATGCATGTTCCTTTATTTTTGGTGATTTTCAATCTGGTTTCCCCTCTCAGTGATGCAAGCCAGAGGGACCGATTTGGATAAAGTTCCTAGTCGTTTGGATGAGATGACGACCAAATGTGCTTCAGACTGAGCAAGTTAAGACCTACCGAAGTTTTTTTTAAGCGCTGGCCTGATGACAGTGACCGTAAGTTGGGACTGTTTGAACGTATGTTAATATGACAAATTCAAATTTCTCATAACATTATGACATACTAACAATTAAGATATATATAATAGAAATTGCAAAACTGAAAATCCATTTAACACGATAACATTAAACTGTCAAAAACTAATTGCCTTGAAAATATGCTATTATTTTCACGTCGCGCCGAATAATAGTATAATATATATATACCATTGAAGAGTAATTAAAATTTTGAGCCTTCATATGAATTAAATGTTGTTAAATATTTTATTTTAGTTAAAGACATCTTTCCCGGATTATCCGTAACCAGCTGGGTTGACTGGAATTATGAGTAAAAAAGGACTAAATCAGAAATAGAAAGTCCGTTCATGTCTCGATATATAGTTTATAGCATGGTCGAAAGGGAGTCAAATCCGCAGTAAAGTTAAGGGGACACGTTCACCACTCAGTCTCAGAAACTGGAATTGTTTTAACCAAACTGCATGTAATAAATAATAACGTTCACTGCTCGATATCGAAGTTTTAACATTCAAATCTATATGTATCCATAATAATCAGCAATTGAAAGGATACTTATAGAAAGTGTTAGTCCACCCAGTGAATTGGTACGGATAATCCGGGAAAGATCAATGCTAACAGGTTTGGCCAAGGACCAGCTTGGAGAAAGGATCCTCACGGAACCTAAGTTGTTATCCTTGCAAAATATAGATGTTTCTTTCTTTCTTTCTTTCTTTCTTTTATAATAATAATCTGACTTTGCCATCCTAATATTTCAATTAAACAGAGACAACGATGCTCTTGGATGACCTAGTCTGGTGACGCAATCCACCTTTGGTTTATTTGCATTATTTTCTTAATTGTACATTATGCGTTTTCATCAGATAATTTAAATAATGATTTTGCTCAATTTCATCAAAGCTGTTGATATCCATCTTCGTCACCTAAGTTGTTTAAAATCATTATAAGTGATCTCAACTTGAGAAACATCTAAGAACACCGCATACTGTTTCACGCCTAATACCATCCATAAAGTTCGGGAGCTGGATCAGTATAAAGTGCTTACGGCTCATAATTTACCTACATCGGACCTTAAACATAAAACATCAGCCCTTACAAAAAGCCCACGGCCAATTAAGGTATATATGGTCAATTAAGGTATATATGGTAAGACTCTATCCAAAACAGCATGCCCATGGCGTTGACAAACCATAAAACATAAGAACTCGGACCTTCAGAGCAAACAACACCGTGTTAAAATCTTAATTATTCTTTAATGATAAAAGTATAATATCTTTAACTGTGGGATGATCTTTAAATCTCACTTGGGCTGTAAAAGTAATCCAAGTGGATAATTATGTAGCACGTTAGAAACCCTTATATCCCTTGATTTTCACCGCTTAGTCTCACCACAGTGTCCTAAATGGATTTACGCAAAAGTGTTAATAAGTGTATAGTAGTATACTTCATAAAACTTGGTAATTTGACGGAGCTGACCGACGATGAGAATCAATTCGAATCAGCAACACTTGATAAGTTATCAACGTCCAATATTTTAATAATGCTCCTGTGTGTTATACAAGACAAAACCAGAATCTGTTTGATAATAATGGAATTTGAAATAACGTCATTATATTGCATATTGACTTGTGCCCTATATATTCTTTTTCACAATAAAAATATTGTCAAATCCGATGGCATTCCATCCAGTTTGTTCAAATCTGTGAACATTTAGGCTTAAGCACTGGAACCTTTTTTGTGCAAAAAATATGTCTGCACGAACCAAAATAATCGTTTTTATTTATTTGATCTAACCAGCAGCAGGTTAACCAAGAAATCATGTTCACTAAAAGACTTCTTGTACATGTATTTTTGTTGTGACCTAACCAACCAAAGTTTCGAATTATCCTATTCTTTCCAATGAATCCTTTTGGTAATTACGCCATCATTGATATTTCACAAACTTGAATAGAAAAGCGAGAAATTGGTGTTAATACCCCGAGATGCTGGAGTCAGATAAGAATGGAAGTTTTCTGTGATGAGGAGAAGGATGACAGATGCTTATCTTAAATAGATGCTAATTGTTCTTGTCCCGAAACATTAATATCATCCAATATGACGGCTGAGTTATTCCTATCCAATTTGAAATTCATGCCATTTATTTGTCTTTCTAGACGACAACTAAAGACAGTACGAATCTTGATTCATATACGTTGTCCATATGTGACGGTATATAAGTTCCACTATAAGAACTGTTCCAAAGAACATTTGTTATGTAACAATTGTTCCATGTGGAACTTTTTTATTATATAATAATGTTTGTTCCAAAAGGAATATTTATTTTGAGGAACAAATATACAGTCACACATATACATATAGATTCATGACCTAGGCCAGTGCTTTTTTATGGGAATTTTTATTCTCATATACATGTACCATTTTTCGTCAAAAATAATAGAAAGTTGAGCATATAGAATGGTTGAAATCTGCTTTATTACAAGAAATCCGGACATTTATTCGAAAAAGTGAAGTTTCTCTAAAATTGATGATATAACCTTTTATTTCGATGCCTTCCTTGACGCAAAAAGTATTTCTGAACAGATTTTCGTCTTAAGTCTTTCCGCTACCTACTGAGAAAGGTTCATCTCCGAGGTCAGGTCTTGGAAACATTTCTTTAAATAATTGACATAAATCACTCACGGGAAATTTTTTCTTGAAATGAGCAAATTTGAAATTCAGTTTCGATGGAATTTAAATTGGAAGAAATTTGGTTTTTGGAGTGAATAGGGGTAATAACTCACGTTTTCGTGGTTTTGGTTCATTGAGAGTTGATAAAGCGGGCTAACCTAGTATACGGGTGTTGACACAGCTAAAATACATTAGAAAACTCGAAGAGGACAAAAACAATTGGGTTTCAAGCACTGGTTACAAATTTATCTGATTTATTACTTGTAATATATTCAGATTCTTTTAAAACACTAATTTACTTTTAATGATGTAAAATTTGTCATTATTAGAAACACCAGTCATCTTTATGTTGTGATGATGCTATGAATGACAGGTTTGGTAAGGCGACCAGAGTTGATACACAGTGGAAGAACTGGCCGAAGAAACCGAATTTTTCTTACTTTGACCGAACCGTTGAAACATAATTGACTTAGGTTGTACTTTCAACAGGTTTAAAGTGCAAGTCAAAGACATATAGACATATATGTTGTTCTCAAAAAATGAACAACAATGTGTATCTTTTAGAAATTATAGGTTGTAACATCACGGTTAAGCAATGTTACGAAAGCACAGGCACAGCCATGTGGGCATAACCTCTAGTGAGAGAGTATCGATAGTGCAGTTATATCTTTTAGGATCAAGGATTAGAATCAATTTAATCAATGATTACACAATTATATCATAGAAAAATATGTTCACAGACAATTGGCGTTGATCAGCAATGTTGTTCGAAGATAAACAACATCTGAAGTAGTAGTTATTCCTGTATTACTGTTAATATAAATGTGAGAATAAAAATATTAAAAATATTAAAATAAAACCAGAAACATGTGAATATATGAATGCACAAAAAAATGATCGGAATGAATGAATAGTTATTTAAGTTTTGCATTAAAACTGAGATTTGAGTTACAAAATAAACTCTCATATAAATCAAAGTTATAAATTGCCCTTAAATGACGAAATCTAACTTTAATAATGTATATGAAATGCAATTGCAAAAACAAGAATGAAATTTATTATCGTTACATTTTGTTTAAAATGATACGCCCATATCCCACATACATTATTTGAGTTTATATTTATTTTTTCTCTCAAGAATGTTCGTTTAAACTAGAAATCTTGACTTCAGAATGTAAACATGTAAACATTAAGGATGGCTGTTGTACGAGATAATGGTTAGCATCCTTTAAATACATTATAGTGACAATTTCTATAAATATATTTTTCCTATTTTATTTCGTTTTAAATTTTAGCCTTCGTTAGTTTATAGAATTATGAATTTTTTTGAATTATAAACACTCAAAATAATTGATCAATGCTAACATAAGAGTACATGTAGTAATGAAGCTGTATACTTAGTTCAATCATCTTGAATCGTGAATTACTTAGATTTCTATTTCTTCAACAGCAGTAACTAAACGTTTAGTAAAACTATTTCGAAATTGTTCTTGGAATTTTTCACATAATGTTTTGATTTTCAAAGAAGCATTTTTGGCTTGAAAAGTTTACAAACAGATTTGATATAAACAGCATCGTATAACATATCATACCGTAATTACTTAAATAAATACTCGTTAGAATTACACTTATTACCCTGATTAAATTTATATTACTTTCTTTCAATAAGGTCAAAGAAGCACTACAAAATTATTTAAATCGAATTAAAATAATCCGGCTTAGTATTTAAGGAGTACCTAGATGGTTTAATCCAGGATCCACAAGGGATTTAACTGTCGCAGTTGTTTAATTAAAAAATCGGTCGTTAACGGCATCTTTCCGAGATTAGGCGGCTTCTTTCATCTGTTGGTATCTTTCAGAGACATCAATGCTTGCGGCATCACAGACTCTTTAATCCGGTCGTAATTTCGCTTCTTTTCCCAATGTTTGCCACGAATATCTGCTACTGTGATTTTTGTTACATCATTTACTTTCTTTCAGCTGCGAATTATGCTGAATTCAGCATAAACTTTTTAGTTTTTTACTTTGCTGATTTCTGGTGATTAAAAACAATTGCAAAACAGTTAATTAAGGATCCCGTTACTCGTTGAGAGTCCTGCATAAAAAAAAAATGATAGAAATTTACGAATCCATATTTTTCCTTGTATGAGGTAGCAACGCTGTGAAAAATTGGACGAATTTAAAGTATCTTTATTCTGGACTGCAATAAACAAAGGAATAGTGGACATCGTACGGCTTAATTGGATGCGTAATTCTGACCCTTAATCAGAGCGCAAATGTCCCGAATCTTTGAGTGTAAGACTCGCTTGTAACAGCATTTATGATCATTAATGTAAACCATTTAGAATTATTAATTATCTTAGTCCTTGAATAATTAAAGACAAGCACTTGAGATTGTGTGGCACCGTATACAACATATTGGACATCGCTTCATGATTAATGTACTATTAAATATCTTAGTTCCTCCGATACATTTTATCAAATGCAAGCTCATCTCTTGCCATCTCTTGGCAAAACGACACTACTTCCGTTTACTCGCTTCCAACTCTACAACTTTATTTGACGCGCGTAAGACAGTATTTAAGCTGAGGAGAGAAGTCGCGTGCATGGCGATTAAGACACACGTGTCTGACAACAATAAAAGAAGCAATGTTTGTTTATGTGCAAATGTGTGCACGTTAAAGAAAGATAAGGATTTGATGGAGAAAATGAAGTGGAATCGTTCTAAATCTGCTCTCGTTATTCTAATGACGAAGTTTAGACTTAAAGCTTGTAAGGCCATTTTATTCTTCTTAACCTTTTCTCATACAACCCAAATTAATCTTGTCAATGTCTTAGTTGCCATGGAAATTATCTTTCATGTTTTCCCCCAGAAATCGTTCAGTTTTGAATATAATGACTTGGGAGCAAGAGTGTTAGCCAGATCGGTCCTCTCAGCTGATGGATGCTTCAATTCCTCATCAAGTCTTTGCTTGCTCATTTCCAATTCCAGAGGTCAGGACTCGCTTGATCTATCTATCACCCTCTATTTCAGTCGTCAGTGTCACGAAATGGCCTTTCAATCGCTTTATCAGACAAACAAAATGAGATGAATTATACGAATTATGCTTCGTGTGTATTTGGCTGTCTATCTAGTTCTATTTAAATTGTATTACTTCTACAATCTCATAAAGATTGGATGACGATAACCAACGAGAAATCGCGAGAATATTGATGTCATGGCGGCATATGTAGTGTTGTTTAAGACCATTCCGTCATATTTGTGACCCATAAATTCCCATTTTTATTTGATTTCATTTATTTTGACCGATATTGTTAGTAGACGATTCTAAAGTCAGTAGATGAGATTTGAAGATTACAAGACTTTCATATACACAAGGTTTATTTATGACTTTGTTGTGGTTCAAATCAAATAGTTTCAGTTTCAGTTTCTAACAGTGGGTATAAATAAGAAAAAAACAAACCAGAAATAGAGGCAATTATAACCAGGAGTAGAATACTTTAAAACGGAAAGTCACTGAACATTCCCCCTTTTAAAAAATCATCGAACTACTCAGAGAACAAATTTGACCTCGTGCATGTTCGTTGGTTTAAAGAAGTTACCCTTATTTTTTTTTACAAGAACATGAATATGGACTGAAAATTAGTATTGTTAGTCTTCGAATGACTTTGCGTTGATGAACATAAATATAGGCATAAGTAAATGTTATCAGTCAACGATTTTGCCACGACAGCGCAATGTTTGCAACAGTCGAAGGTCCTTTTTCGTGTTCAACCTATATCACACGGGGTTTATTATCTCATCCTAAATAAAATACACGTTTTCCAAATTAGCCCCGACTTGCATCTCTGGCAGGAAGAAACTGGGTTAAAAATCTACCACAATAGAATAAAGTTTCAGAAAGGCTGGTTAAGCATTAACTTCCAGACAGTAAATTGAATTCTTTATGACTTTAACGTGTTTTAAATGACAATTAAACAGTTCATAACAAGTCCTATCTGAACCCAACCAACGTTCAGTATTTGCTCATTTAATTTCTGGATGAGGGTTTTATAGTTAACACAACTGTATTATAAAGTTACCGATTGACTTGAACCAATTTGATTAAATCATTTAAAAGTTTTCAAGATCATCATCGACTTCGTCTTCATTTTCACTTACAAAGACTTTATTTGTACAGTTCTGATTAACAGTTTCGATTGCCATTATTACGAAGGATAGTTTTGTTCGACTTAACACCCTATAAACACTTCACGTGCACTTCGCATGCATATTTCCGGATCAACACCCTATCTTGTTTACACGTGCAAATTGATCACACTCTAGTCCTCGTGGCATTTCATGCACCGTTCATACATTGATAGTTCCATCTCGAGTCGAAAAGAAATAGTGACAAAAAACCGGAAGTGAGATTGTGAAGTCTCCGGACAGAGCGCCCCCTTTTGGCCCTTATTTACTAAAGGTTGTTTACAGGTCCCACTTTATATTAAATAGGAATATTCTTGAAGAAAGAGTTTAGAAATGATATTAGCCCCGGGCAGTTCTAGTCTTATTCCAAATAATAATAACATGAGTCAGAAATGTAATAATTGAAAGAAAACTGCTTCACTACGATTCTCTTTACATTTGATTATTTTTTAATTAATAAACAATTCAATAGAAATTTTAACATCTTGAAAGGGGATCAGTTGGCATTTTAGGGCGTTAATTCGGGTTTTGAAACACTAGAAAAACACGAAAATCTCTTCAAATTTACATAAAACTAAATCCTACATAAGGTTCACCGCTAGTTATTGCAGAACATCTTGCAGAAAACTTACAAATGCTAATTACCAAAAATATACGCAGAGAGATCCTTTTAAAGCCTAAGTTCGTACCAGAAACTCGGAAGCATCTCTTTCCAAAACAGACCTCCTTCATAAGCGATTGAAGCAATTCTGAAGAACTGAAAGATAATTTTTTCCCAGTTTGTGCATTGCAACTGATTATTAATACAAGTTACATCTTTTATTCCCTAATGGAGTTGAGTATTAGAATTACTTTTACAAATTACTGTATTCTTTTTGGTAGACACTTGTCGAATAGATTACCAATTTTGATAGTCTCCTGTGTACGTGACATCTGTCTCTTTATTTGTATCATTGAAACACAAAAAGGGTGCATATCAAAATTTGCCATCAGCAATCTTCGTTATCAACAATTATAACCCCGCTTTGATAATTACACCTTTAAAAAGTTCCTTAACGAACCAGTTAGTTCATATTTTATGCACAATTTGTCTGCAAGATTTTGGCTTATCATTCCATAATTTTCAGTATATAAAAAAAAAAAAAATGAATATTGAAAACCAAACTAATAGCTCCCACCTGATATGTGCTACAATTTTGTGATTTTTAATTTTGCACCCTTCCGACCTTATGAAAACAATGACGACAATCCTAAAGTTTACAATGAAGGGTATTTTTGCAAATGTTTTACCAAATTGCTATCAATAATCGACAATCATTAGTGGTGTTTTTAAAAGTTTTGCACGAAGTTTCAGATGTGTGAGAATATGCAATATTAAAAAAAGTGTTTTGATATTATGTCACTAATAATAGTGTTTAAAAATTTAACAAGAGATATTGAATGATTTGACGACGAAAAAAGGCGAAAAATGCTAAAACAAATTTAAACAATTATAAATTCAGAGAGTGAAAAATGATATTCAAAAGATAGCTTGCCAGGCAAGGTAATTTACGACCACTGGCAGATTTGATTTTTAACCAAATATTTGCACTTTTTTGGATGATACTGAACAATTTTACAAAGTTTTTGCAATATCCGTCCAGATTCAAGCCTCCTAAACAGTGTTTACGAGCTTTTAAATTGAACGTGGTTTCAAGGACAAGGGCATAAACTCATACTATTGTTTTTTTCTCGATTTTTTCCATAGGGTTCAACCTTGAATGGGGGTGACTACACTTTATACGTTCCACATTTCAAGTGAGCGTATCAAAAGTTAAAGTGGCCCTGTTAGATACTGGCAAGTTGTCACTACATTCTCTTTAAACTGTTCGATGAACAATCCGTCTCAACATATCAGTCATCTAGTGAAATGACAGTCTAGAAAATTGAACACATTCTCTGTTGCGAATAGATAAGGGAAATAAAGAAGACGGATACTCGCCTTATCTCTACTTTCTACTCGCTACAAACACTTCTACCGGTCTCGACTCCATAGCTTTGAACGGCTTTATCAGCAAGATGGTCTTTGCTGTTACTATATAGCCCTAGATACCCCCACCCTTATCATGATTTTTCTCCTAATAAATTCTCATAATGAATAACTATCGTCTTATGAACAAAATTGAATTCACAAATGTAGCGTTAATAGTTGTAGATAGTCGACGTAAGAACATAGTCCAATTTTAACGTTTGGAAAAAAAGAAGGATATGTGTGGCTTTTTCTGACAATATTTTGGAAATGTTTACACGATTATTTTGGATTATCTGGACAAATGTGTGTTGATAAGATTCACAGAGTTGTAAGAAACGCCTATTTTTATTTTCCTAACAATTTATTTTTAATCAGCGTTTCATTAAAATGTCATGTACCTAGTGCAAAATTTCGACAAAAAAATTTGAAGGGAGAGTGTTTTTATTACTTGACCCCACGCAGGTTTACCTCTTAACCTAAGATTTTTATTTTATGTTTTTGATAATCGTCTACAATCAGATTCTGTGTTGAAAGTTTGATGTCTCTATTCTTTGAATTATGTAAGTGTTCTTGTTATTTTTTTGTTTGTTTACAATATAAACCGTTACGATAAGCTTACAACAGTTTTATGAATTCTAATTTCACAGAAACGTTTTGAAAATTCTAAAAATGTGTCCTAATCGTACTCAGTTCATGCTGGGGTTTTATTGCTGGTGGCTCTGAATTTAATTTTGTGTGTGGTGTTTCGCGAATGGTTTTTGTTCGAGAAATAACTTTATACCGTTCACCCTCAATCATCTGGGCTCAGAGAAATGATGCATTTTATTGATACTATTTGCAGTGATTTGTCGTTAATTTGGCATTTTACAATGAATAATTCCAACAATTTTTAATGATAAGATATTTTGAGAAACAGGCCCCAGGAGTATCGAAAGAGTAGTAAATAGTAGAAACGAATCGTAAACACATCCTGTCTGGACCACTAGTCCGTATGTTCGCTTCTTGTATATCTAAAATCTTACACAGTAGACCCGTCTATTCGCAACATTATGCATATTTGACACTCTAAATTGCATAGACGATGTTTGCTTCTTGTGCGTTAATACAACAAAGCATCATATGATTTTTCATGTAAAAAAAACCTGAAATTGAAGAAAAATGTTTTTTTTTTTAATATTATAAAGATAAATTAAACATTTACCTATTTAGAGGTCATGATTTTTTGTCAATGTCCCCAGGCATTGCTTTCGGGTATATAAACAATGACATTTTTTTTACTACAGTTTTACATAAGGCACATAATAAAATCCAAAACGTGCATAATCAAAAGAAATAAAATTGTTTTTGAAATTTTTACACATCAATTGTGTACAAAATTTGAATTTTAAAAACCAAACACATAATATAGAAGAATAGTTTTCAGACTAATATTGTATATATGCTGGTATAACATGGTCATTAACAAAGTAATTGTTATCTTGGTTTGTATAAAATATAGATTTTAACATTATTATGAATAGTAAGTTATTAGTCACCAGGTGTTACCGTTATTTACTATTTAAATAAAGCATTTATTCCAATATTTAAATAGGTTTTTATTTTAATCACTATAGTGTTTTTTAACGCTATGTCTAACCTTTGTATGTCATTTTTATAAACGTTTTGTTAATGCAGACATTTGCAAAGGAAGAACTGATATCATTGGGTTTTTTTTTCAATTATTAATTCATTGTTTCATTCAAAAATTCTGACTGAACTACTCATAGGAAAACATTGAATGCAACTTCTATATAAAAATTATTGTATTTTTGCCAAATGTTTTTTGTTTATTTTTTGATAAAAAATTTTTATAGCTGAATACGTAGGTGTAGAGTCAAAAAAGTTCGATTCGAATGTTTACACAAATTCTTAAACTATAGTTGCAAAATACCTTTATCACTTTACAATAATCTTACGTCAAATTGATAGACAATTTAAAAAAAAAGTGGAAGACTTATAAGGTCGTCAATTCATGACCATTTACGGCAATAATCTAACAAATATGTTGTATTGTCTACTTCAAAATATGAAATATGCACCAGCTTCAAAATAACAATCCTAACCATTTTAAACTATTTCTGTTTACAATTTAATATCATAAGTTGAAAATATATTTTTAACTTATGATATTATATTGTGCATTTTATCAAATTGCTTGCATCCAGTTTTAATCTATTATATAGATATATCTGGTTTGCATTTTATAACTTTTCTGACACACATTTTGCGGAGGCAGTTAAAAACATACATCGTACTGAAAAGCATCCTCAAGCCAGTATTTGTCATTTCGCTCTACCAAGGGTTTCTCTTCCTTCTGAAGCTTCTCTATGTTTGGTATTTCCAGTCACTGTATACCCAATGTGATGTTTATTTGGACACAAAACCCATTTCATTTAATTTCATAGCGTTTCCAAGTCCTCCACATGTGCACGATAAAAAGATCCCTCGACAGATGGAAATCGGAAATAAGGCTAATGCCCTTGTACTGGCAAAATTTCCCTCATTGCACACTGTATGGCGTTTGCCTGTTGTCATTAGCTCATGCAAGTGCAGAAAAGCAGAAACTCCTTTTCATTTCATTTTAACGTGGAGAGCTTCCGACATAATACTATTTGGTGACACAAAAATATGACGTCACGAGCCAAGCATAACGAGTTATTGATCAATACAGTTCTTATCTTTACCAACACATGGAAGGATAATGCGGTGATTGGAGTTAAAAACAGCAACTTTTGATCCGTCTTGATGGATTAGCATCTTAATTACCTTGTCTGTGTGTGTGCCTTTACTGAAGATGATATCGCTGTTTGCTTGAGCTACACAACCAACGAACAATAAACGCTAGAGAATTGCCTTTTTTCATTTTTCTTGATCGCTCTTATCTCTATTCACACTTTCAACTTCGGAGTAAAAAGAAGGGCCCAGGAAATTAATCTTAAAGAATAAAATAAATCAATTTATTTGATCTGTGTTTCTTTCTATTTTAGTTACAATCCTTCTTATTGTTAGCTCTGACCAGTAGATTGATAAATGACTTTCGTGAACAAGTAGAAACGGGTTCAGATTCTAGGGTCTTATCAATATGAAGGGATATCATCGGTACATCAGATTTGGACATATTCCATAGTCAAAATTGATTCAAAGGATCATGTCGAGAAACGTATCGAAATTTCGATTCGAATTGGGTTCAAATGAAGAAACAACACTTGGTATTAAAAGTGAAGAAGTTAATAGAAAAAACCCTACGTAAAGCACTGGCCTAGGTCACAAATACAGGAATTAGCATAGTTGGTTTGTGACTGTATATTGGTTCCTCATAATAATATTCCTTTTGGAACACACATTATTATAATAAATGATCTCTGGAACTCTTATCATATAATATCAGGGTTAGGGCTAGTATTATATAATAAAAGTTCCAAATGGAACAATTATTACATAACAAATGTTCTTTGGAACAGTTATAATAGTGGAACTTATATATCGCCACAACTTCTTGGTGCAAATACCGTTGTGGAATATAAAATATAGAACATTTAACAATCTTATGGCAATAAATAACAAATAAGAATCATCATTTTGTAATTTGTTATTCGGTAAAGTGGAGGGATATAAAATTAAGACATGAACCGATTGCTTAATGACTTATTCCTTCCCATATTTCTTTTAATAACGTCAACAAACAATATGGCTGTCGAATGATCACGTGTGATGCACGTGACTTGCCTAGCAGATGACATTTCTTCCAGTATTTAAAGAGATTTCTGAATTTATTATGACTTTTACGGAATTCCTATGTTTTGACTAATAATCACGAAGGAAGTGAACGTCGATATGAAAGAAAGACAACCCATGCATTTGAATAAATTTACTCGAATTTTTGCAAAGCAGGTGTATTCGATAAATAGGAAGGTTTTGATTTTTTTCATGAACAAAAAAATTGACAGTTGTACATAAAACTATTTATATTTATGCATCTACTTGATCAACCTGATTTTTATTTTAAAGGGATTAATACCCCAAAAATAAAGTGTGCTTATTGATAAGTAAGCATTTCAAACTACTGTCTGTGCAAGTTGAAAAGCTTTTTGAATTTTTGCCATAATTTTGTTTGAAAACTGGAATAGAAGCTTCAAATTAGTATTGTTAGTCTTAGAATGTCTTTACTTTGATGAAAATATAAATAGGAACTCAATTTATGTCTTCAAAATTTGTTTATATAGATGACAATTTTCAGACTTAATAAGTGACCTTTTTTAGATGAAATTTCTAGGAGAGAAATGTATTTCCATTAAATGTAAACTTACAAAAATTATATTTTTTTTTTATCAAAGCAAATACATTCTAAGACTAACAGTAGCATTGCCAGGCATTTGCCAATCTAGTGCATCTGAAGACTATTCACTAGACCCAAGACTGTTCCCCTTTAGACATTGTGCTTTATGAGATACATTGGTGTTGTAATTTTATATAACTTTTAACACCACGTGTAATTGGAAGCTATTACTATTTGTAATTATTACATCTCGTATAGAATTGATAATAGTCAAACAGTCTTCGGTATTGGATTCATTCTTCTTTATACTTGTTTTTCTCTTGGGCTTTTTTCTCGTGTCCAAAGAGATTTCATCTAGATAAGCTGATTGCTTATCTGAGTTAGAAAACCTCGTCGATAAAACAACAAACGATCCCGAGGGAGAGTTACAATACGAGAAATATTACTTCTTTTATTCGCTCAATAATTGCAGTCCGCCCATTTGCGGTAAAATTGCTCAACACGGGTCAACTTCTAAAGCTTGCTCGGCTTCAAACGCTAGAGGATACCAGATTTAGAAATAGAGAAGGCTGCGAAAATGAAATTGAACTGAAAGCTTATCTCCATTCGATCTGATTTCGAGGGTCTATGTCAATTTCCACGCTATCCCCGAGAGCGCGATTTGATTTCTCTCGGATGTCAAATCGAGACTAAAGTCAAGATTAACGAGACAGAATCGGATTTCTTATCAGTTGAATGGGAATCAAGTGAGCTCATGAAAATTGTGGAATATTTTTATAGAGGCGAAACGAAAAGAAATATATCATTCTTCATGTAATTAGTACACATTTTGTTCGTGATTGGCATATAAAAACAAATTTCCTTTCTGATTTGTTTTTGAACCATCGAATAATTTCAGAGAGTTATAGATGCATTTTATACCTTCTCTGAATCTGACAGGCCGACTTTTAAATGCAAAAGGCACATTTCAAAATGCATGCAGTACGATTTAAATAAAATTAATCTTATAAATTTTGGCCGGCATCAGTTTAAATTGATAACTTTATAAGAAACGATCTTTTGACCATGAAACATGTTGTACGAAAACAAGAACTGAAAGAACATGGAACATATTGTAAGAAAATAAGAAAACTGAAAGAACAAGGAACATATTGTAAGAAAACTGAAAGAACATGGAACATATTGTAAGAAAACTGAAAGAACATGGAACATTTTGTAAGAAAACTGAAAGAACATGGAACATATAGTAAGAAAATAAGAAAACTGAAAGAACAAGGAACATATTGTAAGAAAACTGAAAGAACATGGAACATGTTAGAAAACAAGAAAACTGAAAGAACAAGGAACATATTGTACGAAAACAGGAATACTGAAAGAGAAAGGAACAAGTTGTGAAAACAAGAAAACTGAAAGTAAATAATAAGACAAAAAGAAATATTATTATATTTATTTAAATAGTCAATGTGTGTGGTATGAAAAAGTATAGAAACTTGACCATTGACTATTTGACCAATGTGCAATACAAGTCAACCAGATCACATACAGCCCTATCTTGCCTATTTATCAATAGGTCAACCATATAGCTTACAGACTGGATTTTCATTTGTTGAAACAATCATTTATTTGTTTTATCTATATTTCAGTTTTTGTTTTTTATTGAAGCAGCACTTTCTGTTTTATTCATCAATTTATAATTGCAATAGCTTCCCAACGATTTGTTTCTGTTTATGAATTAATTTGATTTTACATTGAACTTTTTACTTTTTGTACATGTAAATATGTTTTTAAATAAAAGGTATTCGTATATGATGTTTATAAGACATTATAAACAGTAAGATAACATGAAAACACACAGATATATTATGATATTCTACTTCTGAATTTATCACAGGCATGAAATATCAAATTGGCCTAAAAAAAGGACATTTCCTACTGGCCTAATAAAATATTCACCTTTTTGCGCTAGTAAAATAATCATGATTATGAATAGTCTAAATTACCCGTTTCGTCCAGGATTCTCATAAACTTTGTTATGGAAGATGATAAAAAGCTGACTGGAAAGTCATGGAAATGTCAGGGAAAATTTTCTCAGACGATTTGTATGAACCCTGTTAAGTTAAAACAATTCCTGTTTCGTTTCTGAGATTAAAGTACATTGTCGAACGATTGGTGAATGTTTCACTTTAAATACAATCAACTTAAACAAAGATGTGATTGTATAAGATCTTGAATAGGAATTATCATTTCTTACAAAGATAAAACCAAAATCTCAAACGATATCAGAATCGTGGCTAATGTAACCATTTTTTGTCAAGAAGTTGGTGTGAATGAGATGGATTCGAGATAGATCATCGCTAAGTCTTTATGATAACATCACGTTTCTATTCGACATGCTAACTTTTCAATCTTTACTCCTTCAATCTCATATTATTTTACTTTTCAACGTGCCAATTGTTTGATCGGCGACTTGGAGATTGATGAACATCGTGTGAATCTGTCATTCCGCCATTTTGATTGTGACGCGATAAGCAGAATCTTCGCGATATTGTAAAATACTTAGTTGGTTTATACATAGTTGGTTAGATAATGCATTTAAATTGATTTTTGCAAATAAGTTCTACCAACGATACAATAAAATATGATATTGAAAATGTGGATAACTATCAAATTCGAAATGAAATGAATAGGAATTTTTCGCCCTACTTTTATGCACTGATATGGGATAATGGGGACTCCATGCAGTGTGCAAAAAGGAAATAATACAGCATTTAGCTTTCTCTTATTTTCGGTATCTTTTGCGCCTGTAGAACATTGGGCTTCAGTTAATTGTTCTATGCATAATTATATATCCATATCAGCCCCTCCAACCTGCATCACTAAAGGGAGGGTTGACAAATCCAGAGTCGTAACTCGCCAATCAGTTTGTTTTCGTAATTCCAAATGACCAAGTTTCTAAATTAATAATCTATTTACAATGATTGATGACACTTATCTAGAATATCGTATTGTCACATGCTATTCTCGTTCTGTACCAGTCCTGTGGTAACAGTTGGTGGCCATGAAAGTCACAGTGTAGTCCATCAGTTAATGACTTTTCAAATCAACCTAATAATAAACTGATTACAATCAGCTCTGATGGAATAAATGTTACATAGATTACAAAACACTTAAGCTTTTCTACAGTTATGTTAAGTAGACTGTCCGTACAAGCAAAATAATTCTGTTAATCAAAAATCGAATCCAAAACATCCAAAATCGAGAGTAATAGTTGTATAGTTATGCAATAGGTTTTTGATTGGATTCTGTTTTAAAAAGTGAAGTATTATGTTTTTTTAGTTGAGAGGTATCTGTGGTTGCAATGTTTTGTTAAAAAAAAATATTTTTTGACAAATTTGTCAATAACAAAATTTTATAGATTTTTAGTTGCCCACAGAACACTATTTAATCCTGTTAGCTTCTCGCCAGGGATTTCTTATCCCGACCATCATCTCTTTTTGTTTTATTTTACACTTTTTGGAGTCTAATTTTGGCAATTTATTTTAATAATACAGTTAAATTTAATAAACCCACGTCATTGATAGATCCTCCAGTGGACAATATTACGTTACCTACGTCATCAGCATTGTGACCAGACAATGATACGAGAGAAAATATTTTTAGATAAGCGCAACTCTGATGTCTACAGTAGATCACCTACCATCACTCCCCAGAGCTGTATTGCCTAATTATTATCGCTTATCTGGCTAGTGACGTTCTGCTAGAAAATTTCAAATTGTTCAGCGTAATAACTATTACAGAGCTATATTGTTGGTGAACAGTTTGAGAGTCGAGTGGCTTGCGGCCATAATCATTACGGCTCTTATCTAAATGATAGTATCTGCGTCCAGTGGGGGAAATGATCCGTGCGCATGACTTATCATGGTACGGCAAGACCTTGAAACGATTAGTATCTGCGGATGAGAACAGGTTCATGAACAGGAGTCAGCTTTTTAGCCATTGCCGAGTATCCAATTCTGATTTGATTTGAATGATAATGCGACATATTGATGAATTAGTCCTCATTTCAGCCCCTCTTTTCATTCAACTTGGATGACACGAGATCCAGTTTCCTGATAATCTTACAACAACTGTGACACAAAATTTCTATCTTCTTTTTAATTCATTTTAAGAATCTTAGTATTACGGTGATATACGTAATTCAACGTATTAGGTTGGGATGGTTGGTTGAAAGATCTATTCAACAAAAGGCACAGGCATGCGGTTAAAGAAAGCACTGTTTGCAAATGATAAGGTTATTGTGTTAAAAAGGAAGAGTTAACTAATGTTTTGTGTTCTTCAGTATCAAACTTGTAGGTTTGTTCTATGCCTTACTGGGTTAAATGAAGACCTCGGAAAGCTTTGATCTGATCATTAGTAGACCTTTCGCAAAAATTCAATTAAACATGTGTCTTTCAAATTCTAAAAATGTTTCCTAAAAAGCATGGTCTCCCTAAAATTCGAGTCGTATTGTTTACTTGCTGTTCAACTTGGGATTTGAAGGCTTACATTTTCGACGGCGAGATGTAAAAATAGTGATTAGCTTAGCTCTAGCTGGGCAAGAGTCCTCATTTCAATATTTGTTCCATCTCATTGCGGTACATTTGAGAAAATCAACCCCTCGCAACAATTAAGAAAATATAAATTCAAATATAATCTACAGATTGTTACAGATACGATCATGTTAATATCTAGTCGTAAATCTTTTAATTGGTCTCGCCACTTTCAATAAAATATCTTATGCGTCATACTTAAAGTTTGAAGATCAAAAGGAAGGGAACTCTTTTTTCAAGATATGGAATATTCTGATTGACTTTATATGCCTGCTTGTTCACACATTTTGTCCTGTTGGATTTATAAACTGTGCCCTATTTTATTGAGATTTTTAAGTTGTCAGTAAACAATGGTTAATTCATTGATCTTAATTCGATATTTTTTGATACAATTAAATGTTAAGTGATGTATGAGCATTATAATGTTTTTGTCTTATGTCCATCCATCCAAGTTTCGTCAGAGAGGTACCCCAATTCCATATGTCAATACTCAAATTTAGTATAGATGATGCCATATTCCGATGCTCCAATTTAGTATAGATGATACAAAGAGATGATACCATACTCCAATGTCTAATTTAGTATAGAGGAAACAATGTTCCAAGTATAGATGCTACCATAGTCCAATACAACTTTTATAGAGATATATAATAGAGATGGTTCTCTTACTCCAATTTAGTAATACAACTTTCTAATTTAGTCTAGATGATCCCATATTTCAATGCTCTAATTTAGTAACGATATCATATTCCAATGAATCCATTTATTGTATAGATGATCCATATTCCAATATTCTTATGATAACATATTCCAATATTCTTCTTTAATATAGATGATATCATATTCCAATATTCTTATTTAATATAGATGATATCATATTCCAATATTCTTATTTAATATAGATGATAACATATTTCAATGCTCCAATTTAGTAAAAGTCATATCATATTCCAATGCTCCAAATTAGTAGAGATGATATTTTTTTCTTATACATGTACTCCAATTTAGTATAATTGAAACATTATTCCATTACTCCAAATTGTTACATTGTAGCTTAAGTTTGCAACTTGGTATCTCTTACATTAAAATTTTGTGAACAAATTTTAAAGACATTTTGTAATCAATTTGTTTATCAGAATTGTACCCTTGATAACAAACACATTTTAAAAAAAATCGGGTTTTTAAACAAAAGGGGGTATAAAAATACAATGAATGAATCAAAACATTAAGTATAAAAACCTCAAAAATATGGTTTGAAAAATAAAATTGGAGATTGCATCAGTTTTATCTATCTACTGGCAATGAAATATTTATCTTTGACACGAGGCCGGGTTTCGGATCATTTTCCCTACTTCAAATCAGGCGTAAAGATAAAATGTAAAAGTGAAAAGAATAGCGTATAGATAAATGACATCTTCAGGGTGGTAAAAACGATAAAATCCGCTGTCAATTTGTATGTTGACTTTTATTATATTAAAATGTTCTATTGAACGGTTTCATTTGATATTCACGAAAGTGCGAAAATGAAGTGGCTCCTTTTTTTTTATTTTGAAGACTTAACAACTCAATTAATTTAACTCTAATGGAAGAAGTTTTGCTAGAACATCGGCATGTTACTTTCGATTTCAAACAGTCTGTTTATAGCCTGTAACACACGGGGCCTCGGTTTATTGTCAAATCCGAAATACTAGATGTTTTTTTCTATGTCAGTCTGTCCCAACCGGGTTGGGAAAACAAGAACAGTTATGCATTATCAAAAACGCAGTAAATTTGTACTTAATGCATTTTATATCGAATTTCAGTCAGATTGTTTTGTTTATTTTTTTTAAACAAAAAATCCGTACATAAGTTAGCAATAACGACCAAAACATAACATTTTTAAAATACATTCGTGAACCTTATAAATAGTTTTGGAGTTAAAAAATTAAAGGCGAGATATTTATAATCAAAGCATCCAGATAATGTAAGTGATACATTCTTCAGATTTGATTCTATAATTTTCATTATTTCGAGCAAAAAAAAAAATATTCTGACCTTCCGAATTTATAGCAGCTTGCTTCCGTGAACCCGAATTACATGAGCTAGACTGTCTGTATAAAATATATATTCAAAATAATAACAACTGCTTTAAAAAATAAATCTATATTTTGTCTCATTCTGTAAAAAGTAAGATGACCGACACCTCACAAATATTCCACCAAAATAAACATTGTGGAAATGTTTGAAACAGCATCTGCTATTCTGTTAATTTAGTAGGCTAATTCCAACCTGAATCTTAACCGGTGGGCGCCAATACTTCACCAAACAGCCACGTCGTGCTACCAAACTCCATCAATTTGCTGACTTTTAAACAGAATATAAGGAAAATCATAAGAATCTAAAGTTTCTTATCTATGTTTTGTCGTTCAGGGTGGTCCATGCAGTATTGGGCATTTTGTAAGAAAAGAGTAAATTGAATCCGAGGACACACAGCACAGTATGGTAGCATAAAGAACAAACTCTTTATTATACATGGGTCGAAATTATGTTCAATACACCGAAGTGACAAAGTCCTGTCTCCCATTCAACCCTTAGGGACAAAAATACATACATATGTATTTTATTTTTTTCAATTATGAGACTGATAATATAAAGCCCTGTTTTAACGACGTTTCAAACCATAATTTCTCTGGAACATAGGAAAATATAAACATGCTTCTTTTGTCCTAAATATATAGTCACATATGCAAACCCATAGTTCATTAAGCATTCCGTTTTTGACAGGTCATCAATTAATTTAACGTGTTTTAAATGGACACCCTTGTCAACATACTTAATATTTTCCAATAGACAATAGACTTTTAAAAGAGACGTATTTATTATTAATATTGGATAGAATGGTTCCATACAGGTGTCTTTGATCTACAAACCTCCATAACTTAATTAAAGATTGAATTTTTGAATTCAAATCGCTTGATCAATCAAGATGAAAATTTTCATTTTATTATCATATATTTTTTCATCAGGTTAGTTTAGCTCAAATAAAACGTGACATTGTTATGATAAAAGTGGTCACATCTTGTGCCATTTGTTAATTTAAGTGATTTTATGATAAGGAAACTGGACAGAGAATATTCATATACATGTATATGTCTAGGCCTATATAGCACTAATTGACAGCGGTCCAAAGGTCGCTTCGCTGCAGTATTGGTTACTGCTTATTTTTTTAAATCTTGATGATCTAGTATGGGAAGTCCACGTCCGATCTTGTCATGCTCTGGACGAAATTTTTTATATACGTTTTGCATGTACGGATTTTATTATTCATATTTTTCGAAATATTGTCCCTTTTAGGAGGAAATTTACCTCTTTCGTAACAAAAACAAAATGTAGTAAAGTTGTTCTCGTCATTAGTTTTTCTTTTTCAAAGGCTATGTGTTGTAATTGATCGGTTAAGTCCTCTATTTCATCAAAAAAATATTCAACCAATTCTTAATACCTAAAAGTTATTTTAGTTGTAACTTAAGGAAGCTTATGTCTATAATATTTGGTGTACAAATTTTCTATAACATAAACCTTTAATAACAGACTTGTGTTGAAAAGCTTACTGCAAGATAATGTAAGGGACGCATTCTTCATATGATTGTCTATACATGTAATTCATAAATTCGAAAAAAAATGTTTTAATCTTGAAGTAAAAGATAACAATATAAGTCAACATTTGATTTTGTTAGATATATGTTAACATTTCTATTTAATCAGCATAGAACCTCAAAACCCACATCCTTTCATACAGATGGACTATGGTTAAGGGGTATTCTTAATTTTGTACCATATACCACATATGGCAAGGCAAATTCGTCTTTTACTTGGAAATTAATAATTATTTATTTTCGAGGTTTGATTTTCTTCAGCATCTTAATAACCAATAACAAGTTGTAAAGTTTGACGATATTGATGATGAATGATTCATGTTATAGTCGAGGATTTATAATTTCTATGGACTAAGATTGAATACAAGGGATTTTATCCCTTCTAATAAAATTTCTAGTCGAAGATTTAAAACTTATAAACAAAATGAAATGTAAAGACAAGCAATTTATTGATAACATCTCGACCGTGTTAATCGCCAATAACACAACTTCTTTTCTCCACGAAATGGCAGTAGAAATAGCCAAAAGTGAAAGCATGTTTCTCAAAAATTTCACGAATCGTCAAACACAAATAGAAATACGAATCCCACAGGACGGTTATCGAGGCAATTTTTTCCAATCGCTCTTCTCCCTGGATTTGTACACGTTGTTGAATACAGCCTCTCTTTCTACTGAACATTAAATACCCATTATAAATTTTCTTTCTAAGCCATCTGGGCTTCCAATAATTAACCATTCGTCGTCTTAATATCTTGAATTAAAGTTGAATCCTCCTTCAGAATCGATATTTTGGTACTCTATCTAAAATTAAAAGAATTTTTATATTACGAAACGTTTATATATAAGATTAAAATAATTTTTATATTACGAAACGTTTATATATTTTCTAAATGACTGTAATATCATTGCGATGAACAATGTCCTTTTTATTTTATTTTTTGATTCTCCCGAATCTACTTTATGATTAATTTTTCTTCTGTTCTGATATATAATAATAATCCGCCCAAATGGCGATTAATTAAAATTGCTATGAACAAGGTTGTGATTGAAGTTCTGGTACTTCAAGGACTGTTTATATACATTATAAGATTTGAACGACATATAGAAGCGAGGAGCACAAGACAATATTATGGAATATAACGCACTTCTTTAATACAGTTAGGCACATAACGTTTCAACACAGATACACGTCGTGTCGTCATCAGATGTAATTTTAATGTTTATACATTGGAAAAATTCACTTGAAGACTTATAGTGGACATCTACTATAATCTAATTTGCTCGATTACTGGTTATATTGAATGAACCAACGAAGAATGCTATATCTAATGCTAAGTATGGCAAAGAGATTTAAAATCAAGTTTTAGTCTCTGTGTGTCAGACACTTATATATATGTCTTTCCGATACACCACCGCCTGCATTTCCATAATTTAAAATCTCAAATTTCACGTAAATGGTACTTATTGAGATACGTATTAAACGATACACATACATGGAGTACAAAAAACTCCTTTTAATACGTTTAAGGAAATTCTTTAAGAATCTGCTCTTGTTGGCTTTAGAAAAACCACCTGAATGGCTATAGAAATACACCCCCGAAAAACATCCTTGATGGCTGTAGAATGTATTTTGTACATGACGCAAGTTTTGCACAGAAGTGTGATTAAATATATTTCATCTGTAATGTAGTTGATATAATTTAAATACAAGACATTTGCATAAATTTCTAAAATCGTATGGCCTATAAAACGGCATTTAATTCCAGCGGAAGTTATTCTGTAATCACTACGATGTTTTCTTTGTTTAAGGGTACTCCAACTTGAATAACAGCATGTTCAGAGTGAAACCGTACGGGTTCAAAGTACCGTGATATAACGGTTAGTTAATCCTTCTATAGTTGTTCATTGATGGCAACATATCTTTAAATAAATATTATCAAATCACACTTTTGACAATACAAGATTACTTGCGTTTAGATGTACGTACGCGTGTCGATGATTTGTATACTTGTAATTATATTGAATTTTAACGTAAGGTGCAAAATCTTTTAATATAAAATTACACTTTTGTCATTATAGAAAGATGACAAGCGTGGAGATAAATATATTTTAATACTTTTAATACGTATTGTATCAAAGTGCTAAAAGTTCCACATGTTTCATCAAACTATGCAAAATTATACAGAATGAACATGCACAAGCCAGTGATCCCCATCCTCTCGTTATTGCATTCCGTTTAATGTTAAATTTCAAGATATGTTTAAATATTATGTTAGCAAAATATCTTCTTCTGATATGTCCCTGTTTCCCCGTGAGTGATGCAGATCGTTGAGGCTGCCATGAACAAATGTCAAGTCGGATGTTATGGATCCCTCGACGGTTGGGAATCGAAAACAAGAGAAGACTAATTCTGTCCTAAATGCGTTTTCAGTACTGATTGGTGCAAACGGGTGCAAAAAGTAGCACGTGAAACTGCATTTCATTTCTGATGCGAAGTATGTGAGAGAAATTAAAACCAGACGAAGACCTGTCTTAACAGTTGTAAGGGTTATCTCTTCATCAATATGATTGATGCTAGAAATAAAAATTTGTGCAGCCGCATTCTACTTTGATTTGTAAGGCTACAAAACCCTGTCGACCTACGATGGACAAGCGGTCATTTTATCACTTTTCTTCTGAAACTAATGACGTTAGGTCACCTGACCTTTCCCAAATGGCGGCCACTGACTATCTCTAATAGACTTTTAAACAAATGTGAGGGTCACATAATTTTGACCTTAGGATTACATGATAAATTTCGTATCCGAACTTCCCTCCTTACTACAAGTTTTCTATACGGACATTAAACGAGCTAAATGAGACCTAATTATCGCGATGGGCTACTCGGATTACTCGAAATGAGGGGTTTAGACTTTCTCCCATATGGCGCAGCAATGTGGTACCTAGCTAAAACTTGTCAAATTTGTTAACAAAGGTGGCAATGTCAGTATTTGTAATAACATATTATTAGAAAATACGTTAATTTTCATGACACGATGACCACCCACCTAATCAAATATTGTTCTCTAGTCCATCATGGCTGCTTGCATGGTAAAATCAGCCGTAGTGAATGATATTTTTCAATTATGAAATTTTCCACAGAAGAGAATCAAATTTTTCGATTTTCAAGAGAAAAAAAAGCAAAATTTTTAGCACCACGCCCCACTTCCACTGGTATCAAATTTTATTTATAAAAAATGTCAAAGTTCAGAAATTCGTATTAATTTTACAGTCATATTTAAATAAATGGAATTAATATTTGGCACCATTGTTGCTTATTGTGATTTTTATATAGGCCTTTTATACCATATAGGCGATTACTCCGGGATTTTACTGTCGGTTAGAAGTACTTGTAATATCACTATTACAGGAACACGCTGATGATTTTTTAACTGGATTTAGTATTGAGGACATGTTAACATATTATCATTGCAATTACTTATTCTTTAATTCTTACAATATTTAGAATATATTTTCCTTGAAAATAAAATATTAAAAACATGTCGTGGATTATTGCTTCTGTTTAATCAACAGGCCAGTGTCATATTTCACGATTGATTGTTGTACATGTAATGCCATTATGTTGTGATGGATTTAGATTTTTCGTTTTGCGATTCGCTAGTATCATAGGTTACAATAAAACATTTCGCATTTTTAGAAATTATGTACTTGGAAGTTTTATAAATATCATGACATGGCTTGACTTTTTCAGAAATTATGTACTTGAAGTTTAATAAATGAAGTTTAATAAATATCATGACATTGCTTGACTTTTTCAGAAATTATGTACTTAAAGTTTAATAAATATCATGACATTGCTTGACTTTATCGGAACTTATGTACTTGAAGTTTAAAAAATGAAGTTTTATAAATATCATGACATTGCGCATTATGTCTTTCTACTTGAACTTATTATATATTATAAATTTATAATTTACTATATTTTTATTGCAATTCGAACGTGTTGAAATAAAATGGAATTTTACGTCCTACTTTTCTGCGGCATGAGGCATGCAAACGTGTATTAAGGGAAAAATTAAGTCTACTCTTATTTTCCATTTCCAACTTTCAAGGGATCTAAAGCGTAAACAGCCTGTAGGTCAAATTTTCCTTTGAACGTCTATGCAATACCATCTAGTCACCGCCAAACAAAGTGTAATCCAATAAGAAAATACAAGATAAAACTCGAACGAGAAATATAAACAAAAGATAGGAATCGACAAGTGTCTATCTACTAACTGCTATTTTCAAACTATCTTCCTCTCCAATCTCCATACTGTAAAAGTGAAATTAGAAAACAAGGCCAAATATTTTGATAAACTGAATACTATCGCGTGTCTAATTAATTAATCCTCTAATTATTTTAATTAATGCCTTTTGTTTCGTACTGAAGATTATCATCTTTGAAAGCGAAGAACTCTATCTTTTGATCATGTACCAAAGAATTCAACGAGACGAGTCAAAATAAAAACTATGTGACAGACTATATTGTAATCTTATAAAGTGCAGTCGCCATTTTAAAACAATATTATTTTAAAATTTCGATTATGGTTTTGATTATAGTTTAAAGGAATACCACCTTTTGGAATGAGCAAAAAATCTTAATTCTCAAACTTGGTTAGTGTTATACTAAACAAAGATTACCTTATAATCTCATAAATCCAGACATCTACGTTATATATAGTTATTGAAAAACGCTACAAATTTTTAAAGCCTTTTTCAATAATAACTTGAATTTTATAGATAATTACTAAGTTTTAATTATATTTAATTCTGTTTGTTTACTGTATCATCGTCCATTGATGAATAAACTTATTGGCTAAGTTTGAAAATTTCGATTTTTTGTTTATTCTTAGATGTTTGTGTCTACTTTTAACAAATAAACTGGAAACAAATTCACCACAATAACAGAAATTTCAATTGGTTGAAAATTGGATATCTTAGTTATTATTTATTTATCATTTTCAGTTTGAATGTTTAACATTTTTATGTTGTGCTCTGTAGCAAATAGATATTTTTAAACATTAGTCAATGTTAAAATGCAAGCTTAAAGGAATATTTTCCTACCCGAAACACAGTAAAACCAACAGTTTTTTGCATTTGTCAATGTGCTTTAAGTTTAAAGATCTCAAAATAGAAATATTGGCTTTATTCAATTTGTTTCAGATTTCGATTCCAGTGTGCTACAGACTGTGCACGTTAAAGGCCCCTTAAAATTGAAAATAAGAGTTGGCTTATGCCGAAAACAATACCTCATTACGCATTCTATGGCGTTTGCCCTTTCTCATTAGTCCATACATGTGCGGAAAAGCAAGACGAAAAACTTCATTTCATTTCAGATTTTTATGTCAACAAATTCACAATGAAGAATATGCGTTACTGAATGCCCAGGACTAATTGATGAAAGTTAATTAATTCAGTTCAAAACACAACAAGAAACAACTAAACTTTGATATACATGTCGGTCCTGAAGTAAATTATTTCCAAAATGGTTTTGTCTGTTTTGGAAATCATTATTGTTGTGTAGTGAAGTAATTTTGTTTTACATTTATTGTCCATCCGTTTGATCGATCATACTTTAGTCTTATAAACGGAATTGTTTTAGCCAAGCTGACCAGCAATAGTGTCCACACAGCTCACTATACATTCAAATTCATGTGTATCAACCCGCCTTCGCGATACATGCATATGGAAAAGACAATTATATTTAGTGATGAACTTTAAAAGATTATAAAAATTACGAGGAATCGCTATAAAATTTCTTATTGCATTAAAATTGAAAAAATCTGACTTGAATTGATCTTAACTCTCATGAGGGCAGTGCTTATTAAATTTTGAAATTGTGTTGTCTTAATAGAATTACTAATAAAATTGTACATTATGAATAAAATGTCAAATTAAGAAAACAGTTATATCTTTCACGATCTAAGAAAACGTCAAATATTATCCCTGCTTTCAAATAATTAAGACTTTCGTGTTTTAATCAGTCCTTAAAATGGTCAGCTTGTAGCCATATTTCACACCCAAACACTGTCTAACAACTTTTTCAACACCCTTTAGATAACTTTACGATGTTTGAAGTAATTTTTTGAATCCCTTAGGCTTTGTCCATAGATCGTTTCCATTGTTAAGAGTACAATATGAACAATGCGTTATGGGGCTCTATGCTCCTCAAGCATTGTACGACAATTAAATCCCATCTATATGTTTTAAATACCTATATTGACATTTGACATGTTTATAATGTAAATTATGTTATTTATTATTATAATATCAAACATGTATTTTTAGCATATGACTTTTGATTTCGCATGTTTTATCTTAAATTTGTTACTTGGTTTATGTGTTGGTTGTTTTAATTCTGTAATTTGGACGTGTCAACACCATTAAACATTGATAATAAAATTTAAGCGATGCCATTCTAGCGAAATTCCACCTTCCCCTACCCGTAATATATTTTATCTAGTTTAGTCTTGTTTTGGGGTATATTTGCAATAAAAAAAAAATTGAAGTCATGTTTTATTTTTTTATATTATTTATCTATTTTTTGCTCTACCTGATTGTTGGGGACGGGATGCTTGAGGAATTTTTGAAGGTTGGTCACTGAATTGACTTTATGCATTCTGGCTCTTATTTAGAGCAACACGTATTATGCAATCTATATTCCAGTATACTTCACTATCAATCCGTCTATCTGAAAAATAAAAATTGTTAGAATAGTCAGCACAAGTTATGAAAACTTGAGGCGCTGTTGGTTTAGAATAAGTCGGAACAAAAATTATGTGGATGCCGAAATGAATCACATCGATATGCATTTCATTCACGAACAATGCCTTATGGGGCTCCTCAAGCATTGTACAGCAATTAAATGTCATCTATATGTTTTAAATATCTATATTGACATTTGACATGTTTATAATGTAAATTATGTTATTTATTATTATAATATGAAACATGTATTTTACAACATACGACTTTTGTTTTCGCATGTTTTATCTTAGATTTGTTACTTGATCATACATTAGATTAAAATCACCTACGAGAAAATGTAGGAAAATGTCCCTCATCGCACACTGCATGGCGTTTGGCCAATCGGTGCAGAACAGTGGGACGTAAAACTCCATTTAATTTCATTTTTATTGCTCAGTCATATAGAAAAAACAAGTCTACTATAAAGATTGTAGTATAAGGGGAATAATTCATTGAAGTACAGCAATGTTTTCATACCACAATTAATCTTTATCCCACACACTCCAACTATTATCTCGTCATCGTCTTTACGAAATTACCCAATTCAACATTTTTCATTCTTTTAAAGCGATACCACCTTTTACAATGAAAAAAAAAAGATTTTCAAACTTGGTAAATAAGAGTATATATTCATCAATGGTGTCCAAAATATACAAACAGAATCAAATAAACCCGTAAGACCTACGTAATTTTTCATAAAATTACTGGTTATAATTGAAAAAATAAAAATCTAAAATTTATATAGGCCTAAGCGTTTTTCAATTTTTGTATATAAAAATAGTTTTCTGGATTTATCAGATTATTTAGGTAATCTGTTGTATAGTTATGCCACCAGTTAAGTCCCTGATGATTTGTCCATTCTAAGAGGTTGTGTTCCTTTAAACAAATCTCATTAAAAACTTTACAAATTCATTGCATGGAAGCCTGACAATATTTATCGTCTCCCCCAAAAGTCGATATATGATGACCATGAATCTTTTTACTTAATCATATTGAAATTAGACCCTTATCTTTCGCTTACCTGCAACACTGCTCTAGAACAGCAATTTTTTGAAAAACAAATATACACCTGTTAATTTGTTAGAATCTCACCAGTTCTCAAAGAAAATGCAATTTCAGGCATCAAATTCTAAATCGAAAAAAACGAGTTGATAAATATAGGCTTGCAAAAACTAAAAAAATTGACAAGGAGAATAGCGAGGATCTTAAAAAAATATTTACATTTACATCCGAAAATATTTGAAACCCCTCATATTCCCATTGGAGGCTATTCTGTACATTGTTTTGGGAAATTGGTTGGTAGATGACAAGTTCAGGTTCGCTTTCAGTCGATGCTGATATTGCAAAATAGCTAATTGTTGGTAGTTGTATTGGCTCAACTGGAGGGAACTTTGAGACATGAGTTACTCGGGCTCCCTGATTCTTAAAAACTCATTATGATCAAGGTTGTTCTTCTTGATGGTAGTAGTTGAATGATAGTTGTTGGTTTTGTTTGAACCTAAAAATGAAATGGAGTTTTACGTCATACTTTTCTGCTAATGCAAAGGCCATGCAGTGTGCAATGAAGGAAATTTTGCCAGGACAGCAGCATTAGCCTGCTCCTATTTTCGATTTACAACTGTCGAGGAATCTTTAACGTGCACAGCCAATTGCACACATTTGCACGCAATTGCACTAGGTTTATTGTCCCATCCGAACGACTAAACGCTTTTCCATGTCAGCCCCATCCGACCTGCATCACTGACAGGGGGAACCCGGGTTGAAAAATCAGAAGGTATTATCTCGACCTATGCCGGGATTGAACCCTGAACCTCCAGGTTAGCGAGCAAGCGTCTAACTCACTGAGCCACCACGGCTCCCGTTTGGACCTAAAAGAAGAATGTGAGAGAGAAAGGAAAAATAGAAACAAAAATGAACGGAAAAAAATCTGGGTTGAAATTTACTGGATTAGTTATTAGTTAGTCTCTTCAGACAGATATGGTACTGTAATATATTGGTAGATGAGTTCCATTACTCTATGACAGTGGTCCTCGGGTGAAGCAAAAAAAATTCAGTATGTTGATTTGTATATCATGGATTCCCAAGAACTGACGGTTGGTCTTGAAGTAGGCTGTGCAGTTACCAGTTTGCATGTCTATATATTATGGCCGTAGTTTGGTTTGGTATCGAGCGGAGTTGAGGTTCTTGTAAGCCAATTTCAAAGAGCTAAAATAATACTGATTGTAGTCAAAGGGGAGGAATTCATTGAATTAAAGGAATGTTTTCAGACCACAGTTGACCGTTAAATACAATTTTATAAAGTAAACGAAGTAGGCAGTTCATATCTAGTGCCCCATACACGCTCAAATTTGATGATTTTATCAAATATGTTTGACTCAAATGTTTTTGAAAGGTTTTTGATCGTGTATGGGCGTGTGATGATGTCAAATGTTTGACGGATCTGTTTTCAGTTGATATTTTTTGTCAAACCGGCAAACTATTTGATTGTGTGGGCTTCATCAAACATTATTTTCATCATGGTGCCATCAAAAGATTCTGGATCTGATTGAAGTGTACCAGAGTTTGACTGAACTATGAACAATTAAAAGTAAGGAATATAGAAAAGAAAGAAGAAGCTGCCTTCGACGCTCTGTTGCAAATATACAGGGAGTGGTATGCAGATGCCACAAAAGAAGAAATGAAAAAGACAATTAACTCAATGCGGACGAATTTTTGAAGGGAATTGGATGATTCTCAAAAGCGTGGGGCCGGTGCAGATGATATCTACAAGCCTTCATTGTGGTGTTTGGATGTTTTTTATTCCTGCGTCCATAAACTCTTGGCACAAATTAATGTTTGACAAAAAAATAAAAAATATGCTGATGAAGGTTTTCCAGAAGCATTTAAAGCCGAATGCACTCAAGGTTTAGACACTCGCAGTATGTATGTAGTAAAAAAAATACAAAACTGATCAAGAAGCCAGCATTATCAACCTTTTTGGTTCCATCGAGGCTACTAGTATACCAAAAAGTCTGTCCAAATGAACTGCTTAGCCCAACACTTGGCGGCCCGCCTGGCATTTTACTGTCCAAGAGAATATGGACCACACTTTGTATATAACACTGTCTATTTTGCCAAAACAGGGGACAAAACAGTTGAAAATTATTTTTCTGGTACTTTCTAGAAATAAATAAACAACACTGGATCTATTGTTGTGCAGGATCAAAGTGATCAAGCCTTGAAAGCGGAGTCATTGGCACATTATTCTTATAACAAAACAAACAAACAACTAATGATTCTTGATATTCAGGGAGCTGGTTATCAACTCTGTGATCCTGAAATTGCATCTACAAAGATGACCGATGATGACAGCATTTACTTTTGTCTTGGAAATCTATCAGAAACTGCTATCAACAATTTCTTAGAACGTCATACGTGTAATGAGTATTGCAACATGATGAAAATATCAGAAGCTTCATGCAATCAATAGTTCTGCAATATATGAAATGTAACATCTGTTTTTGGAAATTTACAGGTATAGTTTCTCAGTTACCTGTGTTCCAATTTTTAGCAGTTATAACTTATACAGTTTTATAGGCATTTAGTGATCGACATGTATAGAGTAAGAGTCTTTTATGGAATACAATCACTTTATGTCTTTCAACACGACGTTTCGACAAGATTCCACTAGTTATCAAGTGAACAAAATATGAAAAATGAGAAACCATGTGTTAAAGCATAAATATATACAAATATGTAACAATGGGATGTAATGATAAAATTAAATAAGTTGTGTGAACATGACATAGTATTTCATATTAGTTTATTTACGGTAAAGATATTGCTGGTTAATACTTTTAGTTCATCCTGTTGTCAAAACATTGTAATATTATGTGTTTTAGATATATTTCATCATATCTAAATTTAGTTTATCAGGTGTTTAATGGCATGCTTAGTAAGTTATTTGGTCACATGACTAGCGGATTCTTGTCAGTTGCAGACAGTGCACTGGAGAGACAACATGGTTGCAGCATTGCTGTGGTGTTGTTCTCTGGGCCTGGTGTTCTGTCGGGAGGTGGCAACTCGGGAATAGTCTGCATGAGTGATATTGCAGAAGGAAAGTAGACCTTGAAGAGTAATAACAGGTCCACCAGCATTGCTGAGCCGTAGTTCCCTGGTCATTGTTTGTACGTTGTGATCATTGTGATTTGCTATTTTTTGTGACACACGACGACAACGTACTCGGTCACATATGATTGAAAGTTAATTACTAAAAGGGTTATAAGCTTGTAAAATTAATGTACACTTTGACACATAAAATAAACATATTTTATTTGAAAGAATTATTTAGTTTTATTTTCCCTTCTTATGTTATTGTTTGTACCATATACATTTGCATATTCAATATTATCAAGCATGTCAATTGAATATCTTCGTATCTATTTTACCTTCATGTTTATAAATCACAAAAATCAGCCAACTGTTTTTCTGTCAAAGTTATTCTACAGTGTTTGCCACCATACTTTCCGGGAAGTGATATATGTGTTCAGATACTCCTGCTGGAAGACTTTTATCTTTTTGTTTTTTTTTTCCACGGTGGGTATTCCACACATATTCTCTAAAGATATCCAATTCTCTTAGCATGATTGATACATAGACATAAAACATGGGTAATCGGTCATTGTCTACTCAAATCCAGATGATTTGTTAAAATCATGAGTAGTATATCTGCTATATTTGGGAGTCCAAAAGAACGTCCCCAAGTTCAAAGGTAAGTATCTCAGTATTTACCTCACGATGTCCTCTTCAAACCCTGAAAATATGAGCATCATCTAATTCCTGGGTTTTCAACTGGTTTTCTCAAGTGACCCCGATTACCCACAAGAAAATGACCATGTCCCCTGAATTATAAGGATACGGACACCAGAAAAGAATGTGCGTGGATCGACGAAACCTGTAACAGCATTTCATGCCATTCTGTCAAAGTTCTCGTTTGGTAAAACTTTCGAACAGGCCATAGACAATGCCAGAGAATTTCAGCTGGCACCTCTATAGTTTAGTGAGGCCAGATTCGCTGCATATCAGATGGAAATTGTAGTCCTCTAAGGCCCTGTATCCATAGGATGTTCCTTTGTGGCGTGTTCCCTTAACCGTTCGATTTAACCATTGTTTTATTAGTACCCGTTCCCATAGGTTCTACCCATGGACTTGTCGCCACAAGTTAAAATTCTATGGATACGGGGTGGGCACAGGGAATACGCCACAAGGAAACAGCCTATGGATACAGGGCCTTAGAGAGCTCGTGAACAATATTTGACGCATTCTTACAAAGTCAAGGGCAATAACTCAAAAACCGTTTATAATGTCATATTCGAACTTGAACCAGATTTTATTAATCTAAAGGATCACACCAAGTTTCATCAAAATCAGATGAAAATTGTAGTATCTAGAGTACTCATGAACACATTTTGACGCGTTTTTTTTTTGTAAACAATATTTTATTCATGAATATACAATAATGAAAAGGATTGGGGAACAGGCTGAGCCTATATTACCCCTCTCCTACAATCATTTAACTATATCCATTACATGACAAATACTTTTTTTTAACTTTTTCAAAATGCATACATATGTACATTATATACAATTTGCTACACGAAATTCATAATAAAGGTAATGATAATGGTAACAAATAAGTGATATTGAAAAGAACTTTTGGGTAGAAAAAAATTGCTAAAATCTTTTCTAGAGTTCAAAGAAGGTATGAACTGTACGGAAAATATCAGTGGATAGATCAGGACAATCAGTGTAAAAAAGTAAAATGGAGGTTTTAATAAAGGATGGTGGGTGAAGAGAAATAAAACGGTTTCGTGCATCTAAATGTAGTTGGCAATAGATCAAATAATGTTCTGAATCTTCAAACCGATGACCACAAATGCAAGCAGCATGTTCTGAAACATGACGAGAAAACCTATCTCCGTTTAAATCACTACAGGCGAGACAGAGGCGGCAGTGGATTATCTGGTATTTCCTAGGGCCAATATCAAAATAGTTCGGAATTGTTATATCAGTAGATTTTAGAATATTTTTGAAAGATTTTAATGTTGTTGAGTTTTTGTATATATCAGGTAAGATGTTATATTCTCTGATTGCTGAAGGGATACAAGAGTTATAAAATAAAATAGTTCTACAATAATATTGTTCAAGAAGGGTACTGTTTCGAAGGTTGTATAAGGTGTATTTTGTATTGATCAAGTTGCAGAGATAAAGTGGAGTTAAATTATTGTTCATTTTATACATCATAATGAGTTTGTGCCGTCTCCGCCTCTCCTGTAGTGGAATGAAGCCTGTTTCTTGATAAAGTAATCGATGGCTTGTTCCCCTCACATCACCGCTTTTAGTGCGGAGTGCATCCAGTTGTAATCTTTCCAACTTTTCTGTTAGTTCTGCAGTGCACCCATCCCAGATAATGTCACAATAGTCAAAATGAGGAAGAATAAAAGAGGAGTATATTGTTTGAAGTGATTTTCTATTTAATCCAAATTGAGCCTACCAGTTTTCAATAAAATCGTAGCAATATGTAGTCCTACATGTATATTCCACTGACAGTTTGATTGAAAAGTGCTTATGTACAGAGACTTGTTGAATAGGAAGTCAAGGTTTAGTGTTGGTATAGTCGGATTTCGTTTAGTATGAAGTGCGAGTGATTCTGTTTTAAGCGGATTGAAGGAAACAAGACATGTTTTAGCCCAACCGTTGATCGTTTCTAAGTCACGGTTAAGTATTTCTGCGCAAGCATTTGGGTCATCGAATTTTAGGTATAAGCTGGTGTCATCTGCAAAAAGTCGAATGTTTGATCTGATGTTTTTGATTTTGCCATTTATAAATATCAGGAAGAGTAAAGGTCAAATGCTTTGCTGATGTCACAGAACACTGTCCTGGTATACTGCTCTTGATCTATGGCTTGACAAAAGAAGTGATTAAGGTCGATTAGTTGATAAATAGTGGATTCGCCGTGTAAAATACCGCTTTGCAGATTAGTAATTATGGATTTTTCTTTGAGAAAGTCATGCTTATAAATACATTTTTCAAATAATTTGGAGAAGAGAAGAGAAACAGGTTCATATCTGCTGCAATTTGAAGGGTCGCCCTTTTTTTTTAAAATAGCTGTAACATTTACTGTTGTCCATAAAATCGGTACTTTTTTAAGTGAAAGAGAAAGATTGAAAAGAGTGCAGAGAGGAGCGAAAATTTCGGTTTTGATTGATTTTAACAATTTACCATTAACATGATCAGGTCCAGAAGCTTTTGTCACATCGATACATGCTATTATATCTATAACTTCCCCAGGAGTAAGGGAGCCGCGGTGGCCCAGTGAGTTAGACGCTTGCTCGCTTATATTATATAAAAATATCTTAGCTCAAGCCCTAATTTATCTTAGAAATTTATATAGTAGGAAAGATTTTATAGAAAAATTTATTTTACCCTCCTGTTTTTTTAATATTCAATTAGATGACAAAATTGATATAGAGTTTAGATAAGTTTATTTTTTATGTACGTATAAATTTTAATTTTTATATAGTTTAAGACGAAACACTCTAGTAAACGCACTAGAGAAAATTTTAAATGTATATATACCCCTTATAAACTAACATCTAAAACTAGAACCATGAATGGTACCATGCAGTGCGCATCCGGTTTCGTCTATTGGTGAAAAGTGACATCTTTCAATCCATGATGTCAGGTTTACAGAAGTAAGCTTGTTTTACATTAAAATGCAGAAGGTACAAAATATTAAAACGCACAATTTTGAATTCGGTAGTGAAAAGTAGAATAACCAGTTCACACACGGCAGTCAAAAGTGAAATAAACATTTCATGTTCGGTAGTGAAAAGTTATCTGATTTAGAAAAGGCGTAATCACAGTGGAAAACGCATATTTCTAAGATTTGTAAATAAGTTCCAAAGTGCAAGAAAGGACACATGAAAGAGCCAAATCTCAATTTAGAAACGGACTGCACAGTATTCATACTTCATAGTTTGAAATACAGATCGAATTTTATCAATACATATTTCATTCAAAGAAAATATATCTTAATGTTTCTTTTAAACAGTTACAATGTAAAAAAAAGTACATTAATGATAACGTATCTCCCAAACGCAAGTTAATGGGAGAGGGCGATCGCCCAAACGCAGGTTTATGTCAAAATGTAGTACTCTCCCTTCAACTGAAATTTGAATTTAATATTTTACAAGCAGATGGAATAACTAATTTTCAAAATTCAAAAGGCGCTATTTTCATTTAAAAATATTGTGTTGTATATAATTGAAAAAGTAGATTTAGCATAATTAGATTGTGAAAGAATTTGTGACGTACATGAATTAGGTCACGTGTCAGAGCTCTTTAAAGCTAAAAACTGCAATTTTCAAATGGATATTAAACCGGAAGTAAACATCGGAAAACTTAAATGAAAGTATCCGTGCATAGGTAACATTAATGCCAATGATTTTTTTCAGGTCACATGGTCACCGAAGGTCAAGGTCACGAGATATAAGCCTTTAAAATTTTGACAATTACTGATTTATTTTAACCGGGAATTAAATGAATCAGAATTGAAATTCAAAAATCGGCATCTCATGTTTTGGTAGCAATTGACTGTAAATTCCATAGACATCTTAATTATGCAAATTCTATAACACCATGAGGCCCCATTTTGCCTCTTATAAAAATATACCATTTCAAGATGACGACTGATCTGTTACATCAGGGTCAAATTTTATCATTTGCATACTTTTGTGTCTACATTACAAACATACTGCAAAAAGAATTTTTCGAATATCATCAAAATTCCGGAAGTTGAAATTTCGACTTTGAGAGCCAATAACTTCACAACCGGAAGTGATATCAAAATTTTGAAAACATATTTTTGTTCGCCATAAAAATGTCTATCTACCTGTAAGTTTTCAGAACGATCGAAATAAAAATTGAAAAAAAACACGCACAGTTTCAATGGAAATAGGCACAAATTTTTCAAACTTTAAAAGGCGGAATTTTTATTCATATTTATTGTGTTGCATATCATTGGAAAGAGCAGACAGAGCATAGTAAGACGGTGAAAGAAAATAAGACATATGTAAATTAGGTCACGTGGTAGAGCTGTTTAAAGTTCAAAATTACAATTTTCAAACGGCTATAAAACCGGAAGTAACCAGTGGGCATCTGAAAACAATATGTCATTGGATACATCTAATCAAATAACTTTTGTACAGGTCACTAAGTCACAAAAGGTCAAGGTCACAAAATATGGGCCTTGAAAGTTTTGACAATTATTGATTTATTTTAACCGGAAATAAGAAAAGTTCAGAATTGAAAATCAAAAATCGGCTTCCCATGTTTTGGTCGCAGTCGACTGTAGATTGCATAGACATAAAAATTATGCAAATTCCATAACACCCTGAGGCCCCATTTTGCGTTTTATGAAAATATACCATTTCAAGATGGCGACTGATCTGTTACATCCGGGTCAAATTTTATGATTTGTATACTTTTGTGTCTACATAACAAACATACTGCAAAAAGAATTTTTCGAATATCTTCAAAATTCCGGAAGTTGAAATTTCAACTTTGAGGGCGAATGACGTCAAAACCGGAAGTGATATCGAAATTTTGAAAATTGATAATTGTTTGCAATCAAAAGGTCTATGCATATGCGAGTTTTTAGGGCGATGAAAATAAAATTGAAAAAGTTGAAAAAATGGTAAAAAAAGGTGCTCAAAAAGTCAGCGACAAAGTCTTCAAAGTGGATGTTTTTAAACACCTATCTTGTGGACAATCGATTAGAGAATGTAACAAAGAAAGTCCGATCAAAATCGGTTGAAAAACAGTGGTGAAAATGGTAAAAAACTTAAAATGGGTTTTTCTGTCATACGTCATTTCCGGTTAAACAAAAAAGCGCCATTTTACATTCGCGTAACACCGTGCAGTTAGATTTAGTAGGTGATAATTTGAGATATTGTGTGATATGTTCCCTTCATACCGAATTAGCGTGACCAGAAGTAGACAAAAACTAGAACCGTGATAACGGTACTGAGCAGTGCGCAATTTAAACATCCTTGAACGGTTGCATTTTAGTCCTGCATATAAATCAGGTCATGTGACAGAGCGGTTTATAGTTAAAAATCTCAATTTTCAATCGGCTATTAAACCGGAAGTAAACATCGGAAAACACAAAGTAAAACATCATTTTATAGATTTTATCGAGGGGAATAGCTTTGGTTCAGATCAAAAGGTCATCAAACGTCAAGGTCACGAGTTTTGAGCTTTGAAAGTGTTTGCTATTGCTGAATTTCTAACCGGAAATAAAAAAAATTTTTAATCGAAATTAGGAAATCGGCTGTCACCATTTTGTTAGTAATATATTGAAGATGCCATAGATATCAACATTATGTAAATCGGATGATATCCTGATCACTTATATCGATTTAAAGAAAAGTTGGTCATTTCAAGATGGTGGTCTACTAGTTACTTCCAGGTCCAAATTTAATCCTTTTTTTTCTATGAATGTTATGTCATTTTATATCTTCAAAAGAATGTGTCGACTCTCTTTAAAAATCCAGAATTTAGGAACCACATGTTTTTTCGCGCCAAAAAAGCCACGCAGTTACTTTAGAACAATGTACAAAATTTCCAAATTAAAAAAAAGGCAAAATGATTAAAATATCTACAATTATATATCAAGTGGAGATAAAGCATAATAAGAAAAGACGACTTTTTGTGACGTACGTGAATTAGGTTCAAACTGACAATTTTCATTTGGCTATAAAACAAGAAGTAAATACTGGACAACAAAAATGAATTCACCATTGGATAGATCTCATTTTGGGCAATAACTTTTGTTCGGATCATAAGGTCAACAAATGGCAAGGTCACAAGTTATGAGCTATAAAAGTGTTACAATAATTGCTGAATATCGAAATTAGCAATTCAGCTGCCCTCATTTTGTTGGCAATAGATTGAAAATGCCATAAACATTAAAATTATATAAATCGGATGTCGATTTAAAGAAAACATGTTCATATCAAGATGGTGGCCAACGTGTTACTTACGTTTACGATTTTGTCATATTTTTTTCTTTGTTAGTCATGTTCTTTCATATCTTAAGAAGAAATTGTTACCTATCTTATGAAATCCGTAATTCAGATAACACGTGTTTTTTCCCGCCAAAAAAACACGCAGAGTTACTATAGAACAAAGAACAGAATTCCAAATAGCAATTTTGATCAAAATATCTAGTGTTATATATCACTGGAAAGAGAAGATAAAGCGTAAAAAGAAAAAAAAATATTTTGTGACGTGACGTCACGTGACAGAGCTGTTCAAAGTTCAAACTAACAATTTTTAAATGGCAATAAAACCGGAAGTAAATATTGGACAACAAAAATGAATACACCGTTGGGTAGTTCTAATCACGGGCAATAACTTTTGTTCAGGTCATAAGGTCACCCAAATCCAAGGTAACGTGTAATGAGCTTTGAAAATTTTTGTCATTTCTGAATATCTTTTACCGGAAGTAGGCAAACATCATAATCGAAATTAGCAAATTGGCTGTCATCATTTTGTTGGCCATAGATTGAAAATGCCCTAGACATCAATATTATACAAATCGGATGATACCGTGTTCACTTCTCTCGATTTAAAGAAAACATGTTCATTTCAAGATGGTGGCCAGCGTGTTACTTCCGGATACGATTTTATCATATTTTTTTCTTTGTTAGTCATGTTCTTCCATATCTTAAGAAGAAATTGTTACCTATCTTATGAAATCTGTAATTCAGATAGCACGTGTTTTTTCCCGCCAAAAAAACACGCAGAGTTAGTATAGAACAAAGGACAAAATTCGAAATATTTAGTGTTATACATTTTTGGAAACAGGAGATAAAGCGTGATTATAATAGAAGATAATTTGTGACGTACATGTATTAGGTCACGTGACAGAGCTGTTTAAAGTCAAAACTCGACATTTTCAAATGGCTATAAAACCGGAAGTAGACATCGGACAGTAAAAATGAATACATCAGTTGATAGATCTCGTCAAGGGCAATGACTTTTGTTCAGGTCACAAGGTCACTCAAGGTCAAGGTCACAAGATATGAGCCTTAAAAGTTTTGACTATTTCCGAAAATTTTAAACCGGAAATAAAAAAAAATCTGAATCGAAATTAAAAAATCGGCTTCCCATGTTTTGTTAGCAATCGACTGTAGATTCCATAGACATCATTTTTATTCAAATCGAATGATTCCCTGATTCTGAATATCGATTTAAAGAAGAATCAGTCATTTCAAGATGGCGACTGATATGAAATATCTGGGTCAGATTTTTTCATATCATATTTAGACAATGGTTATTTCTAGCACATTGCAAAACGATTTTTTCGAATATCTTAATTATTCCGGAAGTTGAAATTTCAACTTTACAAGCGAATGACGTCAAAACCGGAAGTGATATAAACATTTTGAAAATACCATTTAGTTAGAAATCAAAATGTTTATACACCTGTAAGTTTTCAAATTGATCAAAATAAAATTGCAAAAGTTAAAAAAACGGTTAAAAAAGTGCTCCAAAAAGTCAGCAGAGAATGTCTAAAAGTGCATCTATGTTGAAAGCTATTATGTAGACATTAGAATAATGAAATAAACAAAATAGGTTTTATCAAAATCGGTTCAAAAACAGAGGTAAACAAGGTAAAAGACATAAAATGGGTTTTTCTGTCATATGTCATTTCCGGTTAGACAAAAAAACGCCATTTTACATTTAAGCAACACCGAGCAGTTAGTTATTGTAGGAAAACATGTGCGATAATGTGTGGCATGCTCTCTTCATACCGAATTAGCGTGACCAGAAGTAGACAAAAAAAAAAAAAAAAAAAAAACTAGAACCGTGATAACGGTACTGAGCAGTGCGCAATTTAAACATCCTTGAACGGTTGCATTTTAGTCCTGCATATAAATAAGGTCATGTGACAGAGCTGTTTATGGTTAAAAATCTGAATTTTCAATCGGCTATTAAACCGGAAGTAAACATCGGAAAACACAAAGTAAAACAGCATTTGATAGATTTTATCGAGGGCAATATCTTTGGTTCAGATCAAAAGGTCATTAAACGTCAAGGTCACGAGTTTTGAGCTTTGAAAGTGATTGCTATTGCTGAATTTCTTTAACCGGAAATAGACAAAACTTTTAATCGAAATTAAGAAATCGGCTGTCACAATTCTGTTAGTAATTACTGAAGATGCCATAGACATCAACATAGTGTAAATCGGATGATATCCTGATCACTTATATCGATTTAAAGAAAAGTTGGTCATTTCAAGATGGTGGTCTACTAGTTACTTCCGGGTCCAATTTTATCCTTTTTTTTCTATGAATGTTATGTCATTTTATATCTTCAAAAGAATGTGTCGACTCTCTTTAAAAATCCACAATTTAGGAACCACATGTTTTTTTGCGCCAAAAAAGCCACGCAGTTACTTTAGAACAATGAACAAAATTTCCAAATTAAAAAAAAAGCAAACTGATTAAAATATCTACTATTATATATCAAGTGGAGATAAAGCATAATAAGAAAAGACGATTTTTTGTGACGTACGTGAATTAGGTTCAAACTGACAATTTTTTAATTGGCTATAAAACAAGAATTAAATATTGGACAACAAAAATGAAAACACCATTGGATAGATCTCATTTCGAGCAATAACTTTTGTTCGGATCATAAGGTCAACAAATGGCAAGGTCACAAGTTATGAGCTTTTATGAGCTTTAAAAGTGTTACAATAATTAATCTTATACCGGAAATAGATAAACACCATAGTCGAAATTAGCAATTCAGTTGCCCTCATTTTGTTGGCAATAGATTGAAAATGCCATAAACATCAAAATTATATAAATCGGATGTCGATTTAAAGAAAACATGTTCATTTCAAGATGGTGGCCAGCGTGTTACTTCCGGTTACGATTTTGTGATATTTTTTTCTTTGTTAGTCATGTTCTTTCATATCTTAAGAAGAAATTGTTACCTATCTTATGAAATCCGTAATCAATTAACACGTGTTCTTTTCCCGCCAAAAATAAAACACTCAGAGTTACTATAGAACAAAGAACAAAATTCCAAATAGCAATTTTAATCAAAATATCTAGTTTTATATATCACTGGAAAGAGAAGATAAAGCGTAATAAGAAAAGAAGATATTTTGTGACGTGACGTCAAGTGACAAAGCTGTTCAAAGTTCAAACTAACAATTTTTAAATGACAATAAAACCGGAAGTAAATATTGGACAACAAAAATGAATACACCGTTGAGTAGTTCTCAGCATGGGCAATAACTTTTGTTCAGGTCATAAGGTCACCAAAATCCAAGGTAACGTGTAATGAGCTTTGAAAATTTTTGTCATTTCTGAATATCTTTTACCGGAAGTAGGCAAACATCATAATCGAAATTAGCAAATTGGCTGTCATCATTTTGTTGGCCATAGATTGAAAATGCCCTAGACATCAATATTATACAAATCGGATGATACCCTGTTCACTTCTCTCGATTTACAGAAAACATTTTCATTTCAAGATGGTCGCCAGCGGTTACTTCCGGTTACGATTTTGTCATATTTTTTTCTTTGTTAGTCATGTTCTTCCATATCTTAAGAAGAAATTGTTACCTATCTTATGAAATCCGTAATTCAGATAACACGTGTTTTTTTCCCGCCAAAAAAACACGCAGAGTTTCTATAGAACAAAGAACAAAATTCGAAAAAGCAATTTTGATCGAAATATCTAGTGTTATACATTTTTGGAAACAGGAGATAAAGCGTGATAATAATAAAAGATAATTTGTGACGTACATGAATTAGGTCACGTGACAGAGCTGTTTAAAGTCAAAACTCGACATTTTCAAATGGCTATAAAACCGGAAGTAGACATCGGACAACAAAAATTAATACATCAGTTGATAGATCTCATCAAGGGCAATGACTTTTGTTCAGGTCACAAGGTCACTCAAGGTCAAGGTCACAAGATATGAGCCTTAAAAGTTTTGACTATTTTCGAAAATTTTAAACCGGAAATAAAAAAAAATCTGAATCGAAATTCAAAAATCGGCTTCCCATGTTTTGTTAGCAATCGACTGTAGATTCCATAGACATCATTTTTATTCAAATCGAATGATTCCCTGATTCTGAATATCGATTTAAAGAAGAATCAGTCATTTCAAGATGGCGACTGATATGAAATATCTGGGTCAGATTTTTTCATTCCATATTTAGACAATGGTTATTTCTAGCACATTGCAAAACGATTTTTTAGAATATCTTAATTATTCCGGAAGTTGAAATTTCAACTTTACAAGCGAATGACGTCAAAACCGGAAGTGATAAATTTTTTTTGAAAATACTATTTTGTTAGAAATCAAAATGTTTATACACCTGTAAGTTTTCAAATTGATCGAAATAAAATTGCAAAAGTTAAAAAAACGGTTAAAAAAGTGCTCCAAAAAGTCAGCAGAGAATGTCTAAATGTGCATTTATGTTGAAAGCTATTATGTAGACATTAGAATAATGAAATAAACAAAAAAAGTTTTATCAAAATCGGTTCAAAAACAGAGGTAAAAAAGGTAAGAGACATAAAATGGGGTTTTCTGTCATATGTCATTTCCGGTTAGACAAAAAAAACGCCATTTTACATTTAAGCAACACCGAGCAGTTAGTGATTGTAGGAAAACATGTGAGATAATGTGTGGCATGCTCCCTTCATACCGAATTAGCGTGACCAGAAGTAGACAAAAAAAAAAAAAAAACTAGAACCGTGAAGACGGTACCGAGCAGTGCGCAACCCACCCGATACCTGGATGAAATGTCACATTTTCAACCAATGATAAGAGTTTTACATAATAATATAAAAGCGTACTTGTCAAATTACTCACTCTCTTTTGTGTGTCAGTAGAAAGTGCACTGCAAGATATGTTTGCAGGGATAATAAAATGGATGCAAAACTACAAGAAGTAAACAGAAAGATTAACTATGAAAACTTTAGCTTCTCGAACTCATCCGATATATTATCAAGATAAATACATATACCAAGCTTCATTCAAATCGGACAAAAACTCTAGTCTCTATCGCGTGTACATGAAATTGTTGACGGACGGACCGACGGACAGACAGGGTGACGGCAATATACGTCCATATTTTCATGTGGGTGTATAAAAAGGCAGACAAAATGAATTCAGAAATACCAGCAGACAGACTAATTAAAAGGGTGCAGAACTACAAGCAGTCAGACCAAATAAAAGGGGCGCACGGCTACCAGTATACAGGCAGGGTTAACTAAAAGGGATGCGGGAATACCAGCAGACAGACAAACGAAACACGTACAGTTACAATGGAATTCGGCATATTACTTACAAATTCTAAAACGCGGAATTATGATTCAAATACATAGTGTCATATAAATAATATGTAAATTAGGTCACTTGACATAATTTGTTTTTAAAGAATTTTGAAAAAAAGCACTCACAGTAACAATGGAATTTATCAAGATAAATACACATACCAAGCTTCATTCAAATCGAATAAAAACTCTATCTTTTATCATATACACAAACTAATTTTAATGTTTTCACTAAGTCAAGGGCAATAACTTTTAAACCGACTACTGGAATAGCGCCAGTTTCGAATTCATCCGTGATATTATCAAGATAAATACATATACTAGAGCTTCATTCAAATCGGATAAAAACTCTAGTCTCTATCGCGTGTCAAGAAATTGTTGACGGACGGACCGACGAACAATATACATCCATATTTTAATGTGGGCGTATAAAAAGGCAGATAAAATGGATTCAGAAATACCAGCAAACAAAAAGAGGTGCAGAACTACAAGCAGTCATACCAAATAAAAGGGGCGCACGGCTATCAGAATACAAGCAGGTTAACTAAAAGGGACGCGGGAATACCAGCAGACAGACAAACGAAACACGAAAAGTTACAATGGAATTTGGCAGAATATTTTCAAATTTTAAAACGAGGAATTATGATTCAAATACATAGTGTCATATATCATTGGAAAGCGTAGATAAAGCATAATACGAATCAAAAATAATTTGTGTCGTATGTAAATTAGGTCATTCAAATCGAATAAAAACTCTAGCTTTTATCACATACACAAGTTAATTTTAACGTTTTCACTAAGTCAAAGGCAATAACTCATAAACCGACGACTGGAATAGCTCCAATTATGAAAGGATCTGAGATAGTATCACGATAATTATACATACCAAGCTTCATTGAAATCGGATAAAAACTCTAGTCGCTATTGCGTGTACAAGAAATTGTTGAATGACGAACGGACCGACGGATGGACTGGGGTGACGGCAATATACGTCCATATTTTCATGTGGGTGTATATAAAGGCAGATAAAATGAAATCAGAAATACCAGCAGACAGACTAAATAAAAGAGGTGCAGAACTACAAGCAGTCATACCAAATAAAAGGGGCGCACAGCTATCAGAATACAAGCAGGTTAACTAAAAGGGACGCGGGAATACCAGCAGACAGACAAACGAAACACGAAAAGTTACAATGGAATTTGGCAGAATATTTTCAAATTTTAAAACGAGGAATTATGATTCAAATACATAGTGTCATATATCATTGGAAAGCGTAGATAAAGCATAATACGAATCAAAAATAATTTGTGTCGTATGTAAATTAGGTCATTCAAATCGAATTAAAATTCTAGCTTTTATCACATACACAAGTTAATTTTAACGTTTTCACTAAGTCAAAGGCAATAACTCATAAACCGACGACTGGAATAGCTCCAATTATGAAAGGATCCGAGATAGTATCACGATAATTATACATACCAAGCTTCATTGAAATCGGATAAAAACTCTAGTCGCTATTGCGTGTACAAGAAATTGTTGAATGACGAACGGACCGACGGATGGACTGGGGTGACGGCAATATACGTCCATATTTTCATATGGGTGTATATAAAGGCAGATAAAATGAAATCAGAAATACCAGCAGACAGACTAAATAAAAGAGGTGCAGAACTACAAGCAGTCATACCAAATAAAAGGGGCGCACGTCTATCAGAATACAAGCAGGTTAACTAAAAGGGACGCGGGAATACCAGCAGACAGACAAACGAAACACGAAAAGTTACAATGGAATTTGGCAGAATATTTTCAAATTTTAAAACGAGGAATTATGATTCAAATACATAGTGTCATATATCATTGGAAAGCGTAGATAAAGCATAATACGAATCAAAAATAATTTGTGTCGTATGTAAATTAGGTCATTCAAATCGAATTAAAATTCTAGCTTTTATCACATACACAAGTTAATTTTAACGTTTTCACTAAGTCAAAGGCAATAACTCATAAACCGACGACTGGAATAGCTCCAATTATGAAAGGATCCGAGATAGTATCACGATAATTATACATACCAAGCTTCATTGAAATCGGATAAAAACTCTAGTCGCTATTGCGTGTACAAGAAATTGTTGAATGACGAACGGACCGACGGATGGACTGGGGTGACGGCAATATACGTCCATATTTTCATATGGGTGTATATAAAGGCAGATAAAATGAAATCAGAAATACCAGCAGACAGACTAAATAAAAGAGGTGCAGAACTACAAGCAGTCATACCAAATAAAAGGGGCGCACGTCTATCAGAATACAAGCAGGTTAACTAAAAGGGACGCGGGAATACCAGCAGACAGACAAACGAAACACGAAAAGTTACAATGGAATTTGGCAGAATATTTTCAAATTTTAAAACGAGGAATTATGATTCAAATACATAGTGTCATATATCATTGGAAAGCGTAGATAAAGCATAATACGAATCAAAAATAATTTGTGTCGTATGTAAATTAGGTCATTCAAATCGAACAAAAACTCTAGCTTTTATCACATACACAAGTTAATTTTAACGTTTTCACTAAGTCAAAGGCAATAACTCATAAACCGACGACTGGAATAGCTCCAATTATGAATGATCCGAGATAGTATCACGATAATTATACATACCAAGCTTCATTCACATCGGATAAAAACTCTAGTCGCTATTGCGTGTACAAGAAATTGTTGAAGGACGAACGGACCGACGGATGGACTGGGGTGACGGCAATATACGTCCATATTTTCATGTGGGTGTATATAAAGGCAGATAAAATGGAATCAGAAATACCAGCAGACAGACTAAATAAAAGAGGTGCAGAACTACAAGCAGTCATACCAAATAAAAGGGGCGCACAGCTATCAGAATACAAGCAGGTTAACTAAAAGGGACGCGGGAATACCAGCAGACAGACAAACGAAACACGAACAGTTACAATGGAATTTGGCAGAATATTTTCAAATTCTAGAACGCGGAATTATGATTCAAATACATTGTGTCATATATCATTGGATAGAGTAGATCAAGCATAGTAACACCGAAACAAAATTTATGACGTATGTAAATTAGGTCACTTGACAGAGCTGTTTAAAGTTAAAAAATGAAATTTTCTGACGGCCATAAAACCGGAAGTAAACATTGGGCATCTAAAATGTTCATGCCATTGGATAAATCTCGTCAAGGGTAACAAATTTTGTTTAAGTATCAAGGTCACTCAAGGTCAAGGTCACAAGATATGAGCCTAAAAAGTTTTGACTATTTCCGAAAATTCTAAACCGGAAATAAAAAAAATTCTGAATCGAAAATCAAAAATCGGCTTCCCATGTTTTGTTAGCAATCGACCGTAGATTCCATAGACATCATTTTTATTCAAATCGAATGATTCCCTGATTCTGAATTTCGATTTAAAGAAAAATCAGTCATTTCAAGATGGCGACTGATATGAAATATCTGGGTCAGATTTTTTCATTTCATATTTAGTCAATGGTTATTTCTAGCACATCTCAAAAAGATTTTTTTGAATATCTTAATTATTCCGGAAGTTGAAATTTCAACTTTACAAGCGAATGACGTCAAAACCGGAAGTGATATACAAATTTTGAAAATACCATTTAGTTAGAAATCAAAATGTTTATACACCTGTAAGTTTTCAAATAGATCGAAATAAAATTGCAAAAGTTAAAAAAAACGGTTAAAAAAGTGCTCCAAAAAGTCAGCAGAGAATGTCTAAAAGTGCATTTATGTTGAAAGCTATTATGTAGACAATAGAATAATGAAACAAACAAAAAAAGTTTTATCAAAATCGGTTCAAAAACAGAGGTAAAAAAGGGAAAAAACATAAAATGGGTTTTTCTGTCATATGTCATTTCCGGTTAGACAAAAAAAACGCCATTTTACATTTAAGCAACACCGAGCAGTTAGTTATTGTAGGAAAACATGTGTGATAATGTGTGGCATGCTTCCTTCATACCGAATTAGCGTGACCAGAAGTAGACAAAAAAAAAAAAAAAAAAAAAAAAAAAAGTCATTATGAAAACAAAGCAGTGCGTTCGCTAGAACGCACTGCAAAAAAAAAGTCATTATGAAAACAAAGCAGTGCGTTCGCTAGAACGCACTGCAAAAAGTCATTATGAAAACAAAGCAGTGCGTTCGCTAGAACGCACTGCAAAAAAGAAAGTCATTTGCAAAACAATGCAGTGCGTTCGAAGATTCGAACGCACTGCAATGAACTTTTGAATTTCGATTTCGATCAAAAGTTCTGCAAAAGAGATGTTATTTTTGCATATCTTTTTAAAACCTGTAAATGTAAATTCACTGTGATATTCTAACATATTTATGTAAATTATTGTTTAATAAATTATTACAAGATAAAAAAAAAGACGCTTGCCCTGTTTCCCCCCGTCAGTGATGCAGGTCAGAGGGGCTGACATGGAAAAAGCGTCTAGTCGTTCGGATGGGACAATAAACCGAGGTCCCGTCCCCGTGTGCTATTGGCTGTTCACGTTGAAGATCCCTCGACAGTTGGAAATCGAAAATAACAAAAGTAGACAGGTAAGACGCTTTCTTTTCACCACAACTGAAAGATTTGGCAATATCACTATCAGGGAACATCATTTTGAAAAGTTCACTTGAACCTTCACACGATTTGTATGACTGATGATGTGTAATAGTCTTTAATGTCCACAACATTTCTGCCTTTAGATGATCAGTTTTCGTAATGAAACCGGACATGCAATTGTCAGTTATTGTAGTAGATCTCATACGCACAGCCGATGAATTCGTATGTTTTTTTAGATTTAGCGTGCCTTTTTAGTGCGCCTTCACCCATATTAGATAAGTCGATTGTCTCATGACACAATTTACAAATGGCTTCTTTCAATTTGCCGGTGCTCCGTGAATTAAAAAATATTTTTGGCTTTGAAATCCATGAATAGTATGGCGAATGGGTTTGCAGCCACCTATCTTGAAAGGAGCATTCACCGGGCAAGATTACATTTACAAATATGTCAATGTCAATACTAAAATTAATCAAGCTTTTAAAATATTTCTTAGTGTTCGAGCAGACGGACTCACACCACTAATTCTTTTGCCATCCGCTTCAATGTTAAATCACCAAATTCAATCTTCTGTAACTTTTTCCAGAAATCTCGTTGAAAACTTTCCAATATGTCCAATGAAAGCCTGACCAATACTTGATTTCTCGACAAAAATTCAATAGATGATGACCATGAAAATTTTGAACTAGTCAAAATGAAAGTAGACCTCTACCGGATATCAACAACAAGTTGACTTGGACTGCTCACATATCGACTATTTTTAGAAATAGCCTTCCGCCTATAGATGTCTCATTATCTCACTAAATCTGAAAGAAAATGCAATTTAAGACATCAAATTCCAAATCTAGACCAAAAATTAATCAAAAATGGGCATGCAAAAACCCAAAAAGGAAAGGAGAAAGAGGATTTCTAAAAATAGCAAGGACTACATTCGTATACAATCATTTGCATAAAATTAATTGGTGGGGTGGGTCCTATATATAGGGACAATTTTTTTTTATTGTCTTAACTTGTTTTATGTTCTCTTAGGAACAACCTGTCCAAAAATTATGCAAAAAAACCTTAAAGTATGCATGTGAGAGGATTTTTACTTTTGCCACCCATTCCTATGATATTGCCTACAGTTGAATAGTAAATATGTATACGTACAATTCTAAATTGTTAATAACTTTATCATTTATGAAGATAATTCAATTCTGTAAAAAGATTTAAGGTCATTGATCTCAACCATGTCTGAAAAATATCAATTACATAAAATAAGAGTTACATTTATTATGTAACATTTACTTCGCACATCATTCCATCTGTTTCCACTTCAGAAACCACAGTTCTTCTTGAATTAATGACAAGTGCAGAAATAAAAATAACATATACCAAAATCTTTGGCAGAATAAATCTAAAAAGGCCATTTTCCATTAGGGAGTGAGTTTAAGTAAGAACTATTATGTAACTCCTTGATAGGTATATGATCTCTACACCCCAGAAACCCAGCCAGCTCACCCAATAAATAGAAATAAATGAATTTACAGTCTATTCTGTTGTCATACAAATAATATATCATTTTGCTGATATTTTGACCTCCCCATGTCTCATACTAGTATGGCTGTCTATAAAATAAGAAATTCACTCATTTCAAATCAAACTTTTGAATATGAAGGGTGACAGAAAAAGAAGACGTTCACAATTTTTACCTGGTCATGTTAAGAAAGTTAGTCAGGTAACACAGACTGACTATGATGTTCCATCTACTTCTGCGGTGCCTGAAGATCAAGAAACAAACTGTTTTAACATGGAATTAGACTCTCCAGGTAGCTACAGGGTTTTACGGCTAAGACCTGAAAAAAAAGAAAAGAATTATGGTGAAAATGAAGTATCAGGCAATAGAACAATCAATGTGGAAAAAAATGATCAAACTGTGGAATTTAGCCATTCTTACAAGGCTAATTTCAGTGAAGCCATGTATAGTGGGAAAACAAAAGTTGATAAGACAAGTCAAAAGAGGATTTTGAGCCAAGACATAAAGTCATTTCACTTCCAAAAAAGTGTGAAATATGGAAAAAATGCTTTGGGGAGGCTGTCATCTACAATACTCAGGTCAAATATAGGAGTAAAGAAGGCTGCAGAGACCAAGGCAGAGTTCTTAGGGGCAAAACTGTCTCCTCAAAGTTTGCAATCTTTGTGCAGTATAGAGAATATGAAAAAAGACCAGAAGTTAAGAAAAGACAGCTTCTCTCCAGAGGGAATAGAATTCATGAATTTTCCAAGTATAAAAAACTAAATACAACTGATAGTGGTTATAAAAAAATTGGACATACCAAGTACTTTGCAGGACGACCATTCATATTCTCAATGATGTTATGTAAGATGTATGTATTTAAAAAAATTTTATTATTTGATCTGAAAAGAAAAGAAAATTATTTTTGTTGATATTGAAGTGTTTTACTTTACACCTTGACTGCGGCAAAATAAGTGTCAAAGTCATCACAAGACTGCTGCGCCCCCCCCCCCCCCAGCCCTACCCCCATTATGATATTATGGTATGCATAATGAAATATAATAATAACAAACTGTCTGACCTAGCAAACCAATGACTGTAGTATTATATTTAAGTTAGCCAATTATAGCCTCATGTGTAAGCCTGCCTGCTGTGCTATAACACTATACAGTATAGGCCTACTAGGTAGCTGTTACATAATAAGCAAATTCTATCAACCCAAATGCACAATTTCTATCATAAAGGCATCCATTTTTATAAAAAAAAAACACGTGGAAAAAAGAAAAAAGTACAAATTTTCTACATTGTTGCAGTGTTGTTATGTTAGAAATTGGCCAAAATGGCGATTTTCAATAAAATAAGCTAAAAATGCCATTTTTTGCAAAAAAAGTTTGCAAATGCTGCATAAACTAGTAATTTAGCCATATTTCTGCCTATCCTGAAGATTTCATACAAAATCATTCACAACTTTTTGAAAAATTAAAATTCCCCCAAAAATTACCTTGGCTCAGACAGGACTCACACCACTAATTCTTTTGCCATCCGCTTCAATGTTAAATCACCAAATTCAATCTTCTGTAACTTTTTCCAGAAATCTCGTTGAAAACTTTCCAATATGTCCAATGAAAGCCTGACCAATACTTGATTTGTCGACAAAAATTCAATAGATGATGACCATGAAAATTTTGAACTAGTCAAAATGAAAGTAGACCTCTACCGGATATCAACAACAAGTTGACTTGGACTGCTCACATATCGACTATTTTTAGAAATAGCCTTCCGCCTATAGATGTCTCATTATCTCACTAAATCTGAAAGAAAATGCAATTTAAGACATCAAATTCCAAATCTAGACCAAAAATTAATCAAAAATGGGCATGCAAAAACCCAAAAAGGAAAGGAGAAAGAGGATTTCTAAAAATAGCAAGGACTACATTCGTATACAATCATTTGCATAAAATTAATTGGTGGGGTGGGTCCAGACGATGGTTATAGCACGCGGAGAAAGCCAGTACAGCAGAAAATATCACGTGATCCAATGTACAACATGCCAAATAATATATTTTGAACGTGTCAATTTGACGAAATCAATTTCTTCAATATTATGATCATGATCCGTGTTTCAAGAAAATGGTAGATGCGATTGTACCAAAGGCTTAGGGAGACCGCCATTGTCAATGCCTACATTATATATAAAGAGTTCCATCCAAAAGTATCCCTTAAAGATTTTCGCCTTCATGTTATTGACGGCCTATTGGATGGGTGTGTCACCACCCGAAAAAAACCTGGTAGACACAGTGGAACCCCTTTACCTGACAGGCTAACAGAGTGCCATTTTCTACAATTTATGGAAAAAAGTAGGCCTGACTGTTATGTTTGTAGTGATAGAAAGGTTAAAAGGATACAAACCAAGTATATACGCAAGCAATGTAATGTTCCACTGTGTCCAACCACTTGCTTTGAATCATTTCACACAAAACTTGTATATAAAAGATAAATAATGTGTGTTTGTGTTTTGTGTATAGAGAGCAAATTTAACATGTCAAATCGAAAAACGTCTTGACGTGGCTGATCGGCTAGTGTGTGGGTCATTCCGATAATTTATCGTGACCTGGATTTAAGTCAACCAATTGAATTTTAGGTATATATTGGGCGCCATATTGTTTTCGACAGAATCTCAGAAAAACGACCGCTAGATAAAAAGTCGGTATATGTGCTTTGAGTGCACGCTCCGATAACTTGACGCCTTCAAAAAATCGTAGGGTGTTCCGTCCAAAAATCGTTAAATGTGCACCGGCCTTTAATATGTTAAATTTAGAAAAATTGAAATTTAAAAAAAACCCTTAAACAATGCAAAAAAAAAAAAAAAAAAAAAATTCAGCACATGTACATTACATGTATAAATTACATGTAAGTTAATTACTGGTGTGTTTAGTAAGCTACAGGTGTAATAAGTACAAGAATGACTATTTAAACAATCTGGCGTTTGAAGAGATGAATCAATATGTACACAGAATCACACAGTATTAGACAAGCTGCTAATAATTTTGTTCCAAAATATAATAATCCTGCTATCATTACTGCAAATTAAATGATCATTATCTATTATCAAGAAATGAACACATTAGTATTTGACCAACAGGCACTTGCTATTGAGATGGCTATTTCAAAGATGCTAATCCAATGAATATAGCATTTTACTCTTTGTAGAAATGGAAGAGTATGTGCATGCTGCGAAGAGTCGTTCCAAGTTGTGTTGTGATGAGGATTTAGAGAACATTTCCCAGTGCTTCTGGTAGGTGTACATAGTGTACATAAGAGGTGGATTTCAGTAAGTTCAACACAGGTTGATAATTGATATTTTTTTGTAAAATTTTTGTTAAAAATAAATTTTAAAGTTCATTCTAATCTGAATTTTTTCTTTTAGTTCAACATTGGCAATATTCCTGAAGGGGAAAAATTGATGGGATAGGTCTCTTAAATTCATCAAAATGTTTCAAAAACGTTTTGCAGCATGACTTCAATTCAGGTATACATTTTCTGCTCTTTAACAGAATTCCATGTATTCTTCCTTTCGAATATAATCGTTGATATCTGGAAAATTGAAATATGAAAGATATAATGATGGAATAATACAATGTAAACAATATTTTAAAATTTATTTTGGATAAAAGATAAAACCCAGGGTCCACTGGAAACAAAATCTAGCCATTATGATAGGGCAATAAGTTATAATCCTCTTTCGCATGCACAAAAGAAAGATAAAAAGCCCCATTTTATTCCAGTTGTCATGGCATACAATGCAATTTAAAAAATCTTTATACACCTACTTCAAATTGCCTTTTACATCTACTGCATGTGGTCTGTCTTTATGTTTTTGATAATCTAAAACAGCAAGCTGATTTCTGGTTGAACACACAGGATACCTAAAATATAAAGTGAAATCTTGTAAAAAATGAACAAAATGCTGATAGCATCCTAAAAAAATAGTTGGCACCCCATCAAACATAACATATCTATATATTGACTGTTTGAAAAACATAGTTAAGCAATCCTCGCCTGAGATTCTTCTTATACGCCCAAACATTAATGTGGGCGTATATTGTAGTCGCCCCTGTCTGTCTGTCTGTCCACAATTAATGAAACTTGCTGTGAGTGTTTGTTATCACCCAAGGATGAACCCTATTGTAAATCAGACGAATCGAAAAATATTTCATGGGTTATTGCCCTTGCTTTTGAAAATATGTTGTGGACACCATAGAGAGCTGGTTTCTGGATGGATTTTGATGAAACTTGGTATGAGTGTTTGTATTGACATTAGAATAAACCCTATTGATTATCAGAAACATCGAAAAATATTTTATGAGTTATTGCCCTTGTTCTTTAAAACACATTAATTTTTCAGCCGTTACACTCTCAAAGTTGTGGACACGATAGAGAGCTGGTTTCTTGGTGGATTTTTATGAAACTTGAGTGTTTGTAATCACCCAAGGATGGACCCTATTGAAAATCAGACGAATCGAAAAATATTTCCTGGGTTATTGCCCTTGCTTTTGAAAATATGTTGTGGACACCATAGAGAGCTGGTTTCTGGATGGATTTTGATGAAACTTGGTATGAATGTTTGTATTGACATTAGGGTAAACCCTATTGAATATCAAAAATATTTTATGAGTTATTGCCCTTGTTACAACACGTTAATTTTTCAGCCGTTAAAAGTTGTGGACACGATAGAGAGCTGGTTTCTTGATTTATTGATATTAATGAAACTTGTTGTGATAGTTCATAATCCCCTTGATAGTTGAACCCTATCGAAATTCATACTAATCAAAAAATATTTGATGAGTTATTGCCCTTGTTCTTTAAAACACGTTAATTTTTCAGCCCTGAACAAAGTTGTGGATACGATAGAGAGCTTGTTTCTTGATGGATTTTGACAAAACTTGGTATGATTGTTCATAATCACCCAAGGATGAACCCTATTGAAAATTAGAAGAATTTCATGGGTTATTGCCCTTGTTAACTTGTAGTTGTAAACACTCAAAAATCGTTCAATTTTGTAAACATTCTTGATGCACGGTTTTCGACAGATGTTTCATTTACTGATAGTTCTTGTCGACCTCCCGGAAGACTTGGCTGCCATTACAAAAGTGGGCGTATTACGATGGGGCATCGCTATTTTTCTGTTTCGGACCTGAGAAGCAAATTGAAGCAATGCAGTTTTAGCAGGAACATGCGCAATTTATGAAGTGTTATTAACGAAGAAAAAAATAAGAAAAACTTACTCTAGAACTGAATTACCATCTTCTTCTCATACTGGGTATAAATTAAACTCTCCTGGCTCGTATCGGAAAGATGTTCGACGCCAGACACAACAGGTATACTTGCATGACTCCTGGAAATAAAAAACAAATTACATTGTATCATCAAACATAGGGAAAACAAGTGCTCAGTCAACCACATGGCAGAAACAGACTCATAGATGAAAACAAAATCATTCAAAAATGAATGAGCATACCTTCGTATAATTTAATCTGAATAATCTGAAGGTAAATTTCTTTACATATTCCATGTTTCCAATCATAAACATATGTTTATTTAATATGAAACAAATCATACTCTTACCCTTCAGAAATATCTTACACGGGAAAATGTAGTTCTGTATGGAAAGTGTGAGGTGTTGATCTATAGGTTGAGATGCCGCAATGAGTGGAGGTGCTGTGCTCTGTTGAGATGTCGCACTTGGTTGAGGTATTGTGCTGGGTTGAGATGCTGCAGTAGTTTGACGTTCATACCTATCCAAAGGCAATCCAAAACTTACATATATACATGTTTCTTTTATATATGGAACCTCATATTATGGACGTCCGAAAACATTTCTTCAGTACAATTAATTTATGGAATTCCTTGCAAACCTTTTGTCAATTCAGAAACACTAAACCAGTTTAAATCCAACATCAACAAGGCCTGGAAAGAAGATGAAATGAAATTCACACCAAGTACCATGATATAAACTAAAATTCTATTAACAATTAATGTGTAACAAGTGAAGTTTGATGCGCATCTCAAAATAATAAGAAGCAATTTTCATTATTAAAGACAGAAAAACAGTATTATAATCAATTGAATGATAACAAAAATTAATGTACTGCAATACCCCTAGTCCAGTCTCAAAGTTTCAAGAAAAAGTTCTATTTCACTTTCAGAGTCACAATTGGGAAAAAATACCCTCATGTATTAGTGAGATAAATCACTTCAGTCTAATTAAAATCAGACCAAAGGTCAAAGTTAACGTGAACGGCTGTTACAGCGTCTCGTTCTCAGACCCTAATGTAATGGTTAAAAAACCGGATTTAAAAAAACGAACGAAACGAAATTAGGGTCTGATTTTAATTAGACTGTAAATCACTTCAGCAAAAACTCCATAGCAATATAAATATTTATCGTTTTATTCTCCCAACAACCATCAAACATAAACTATCTAAAAATGAAACAACAGAAGGAAATCCCTCACGGGCCTCACCATGTGTCGAGTAGTCGAATTTCCGCTTCGTCGTTTTTTTCAGTTGGTTCTCCTTTATAATCTTAGTCCAACGTTCATGGAAGGATTTTACAAAGCGTAAACGTATGTGGTCAGGCTCTCATTTCTTTTTCCTCTCTTTTTCTCCGATTCTGATTGTCTTATTCATTTCCCAACTGTGTAGACCCATTCTTCAAGCAGCCATTGTGTTGACAATTTTCTTGTTATGATCGACTGTTCTGATGCGCATGCGCACATTCTTTTAAAAATAATAGCCAATCAAATTTTACATTTGAAATCGGACCGATCGGAAATGTAAACATGGGGATTCCCTTGCTATTTAGCTAAATAGGGACCGCACAGTACTTTTGTACTCAGAAGTCGTTAGGATAACCGGCCAATCGATTTATATAAGAGTTTGACACATAACAAAAATTTGAAACAAAAATGAAGGAAACCATCTTTAAGATATTGTTGTCTCTTACTAAGGTGGTCAAGGTACTGTCTGAAGATGAAGAGAAATCCTTCATTGTAGAGATTAGGAAGCTCAACATTAGATTCTGATGGAAATCCTATCACTGATCACTGGTAGGCTCCGTTATTTGATAGATATAAATACGCAAAATAAAGGCTGTGCTTTCATGGACTTCAAGTTGAAAGCAGTTTTAGTATGATAGGAGATGTCAAAGATACTAAAAAGGGCTGTCGGAATTAATCGATATATTGCGATTCGGAATACCCGGATGCAATATGTCGATACCGATCGGTGTGTATCGATATTGACGATTTTTTTTAATTTTTTAAAATTGCTGTTGGTTTAGCTTTGAATACAAAAAAAAGCGTAATCATCATTGTGACCATTGTCAGGACGCTATTCCAATGAAAATAATGGAAACAATTCAAAAAGCTTTTGTCACATTAATCTAAATTTGGAAAATAGGTAAAATGTCAACTCATTGAATTGATATCTCGCAATATATCGCAATACGTATCACAATACTGGGGGTATATCGCAATGCGATATAAGTAGGGAGAATGACCATCGAAACAGTTCCTGCCATACAGACTGTAAAACATTCATTGAAGGCCAGAGGGTGTGCCTCGGGGGAATTTTTTCAAGGAAAAGATGTTTTCCATAACAATGTTAAACCTGCCTTTTGCAAAAATATTAAAGGCTCCTACAATTGCTACAAAGAGAAACTGGAAGAAAAAGAAGTTTGAAGTGTGATAAAATCAAAGAAAATTGAGTTGGATCGCAAAAAGAAAGAATTAATTTTTTTAAAAAAAGTCCCATGCTCAATTGAAAGCCAGATAGGCACACAGAAATAAGTACTCTATTGCCAGAAAAAGAAAGAGGAGTGATGCTGAATAGTTATTGCCATCAAATAATAATAAGTGGATTGTATAGAAGTTTCCTATTTTTTTTATATAAATCGGGGACACTGATATTTGCACTATTCCAGTTTTCAGTAAGACTTCTGTTGATATTCTACTCGTACTTTCATAATATCAAAAACAGTTACTGTGTTTAATGACCTTTGCTTAAATTGTTTTTTTGATGTTATGGATGATCCAGGGTGTATTTAGAAAATGACTGCGGGGGAGTCCAAAAATGAGAGGCCGCTTTGAAAAAAGCGATAGACCAATATAATGGTGAGGGGTTAGATTTCGGAGAAGGGAATGTTTGAATCTCCCAAACGTACAGGCCTATGATGGAATAAATATTTTATTGAAAATGGGATTAAGGGTCTGGATTCAAGCTTTTCTTTTATTCTGATCTGAAAGTAGAAAAAATAAGAAGGTATTGTATCTGCTAATTAATAATTGGTTTTAGTTTGTTATGAACCAGATTGTCATTAAAGTTCTGATTTTTTTAGTAGGCAACTATCATTTTCATGAATTATCTTTTAATTAAATAAATTACATTTGAGCTTTCAAAATCAAAATAATCTGTAAAGAATTGAAACCTGTAGTGTGAGCACGAGTTGCACAATATAGCTAATAGAGTGAAATTTCCAATCATCACAAAAATCAATAGGAATCATCTTCAGTGAGAGTGAGCACGAACCAAATGTGACGGACCGTCAGGGTGATTACAATATACGCCCATCTTTTGTGTGGGCGTATAAAATATTACAATAGAACCTGAAACATATTGTTACTCAAAGCTTCACCATTTGCCATCTTCAAACAACTGATCAATAGATGTTTATAAAGATAAAAGATAAATGTTTTTAATGCGTTAAATATGTTCCATCAAATTAAAATAGAAAATGTAAACAATAAATAAATGACAAAAATAGAAGTTTATTGAGAGCTATCACCCCTTAACACCGTATAATTCTTTTAATGTCTTTCGTTCACACTTTTTGATTCCACCATGGTCTCTCAAAATACAGTACAGACCCTTGTCCGTATTTCTCATGTAGGCGGCATATCGACTAAAACCACTAAAGCTTATCAGCAAAACGTCACATCGAGATAAAATTTGTTGATCAACGATCACTTTGCGAAAGTCATCACAGGTATGTATTTTATTCTGCTGTTTAATGTCTACATGAATAATATTTCCTGAATTTTCAACTATTTGTTTTGAAAACCGTTTCTTGGCATCTTTGTATACCGCTTCTGAGTCAGTGGCAACAAAAATCCTATGAATGGACGAATCATTATAAGCACTTAAAAATTCCCATGCATCTGTCACGTCCTTCTCAGTAGCACGGGCCGGATCGCCTGGAATGGTGGCACTTTTTCCTTTTCTTATATGGGCACATATAAGTTTTGTTCGTTGATCAGGTTTTGCTCGGTTCATGAATTCATTGAGTCTTGATTGGCTCTCTGGAGCAAGTTTCAGCACAAACCTCAAGATTGTAGCGTAAACCTGATCACGTGACATATCTTTTAGCCAATAAAGATCTTTTTCGTGAAATTTATTTTGTTTGAATTGATCAATATAATCTAAATTGGCATCAAATTGAACTAAATTTTTATAAGCTGGGAATTTCTTTCTAAAATCTATATATTGCACATTTTCATAAAAAATACTAGAATCCATTTGTCTGTATGACATTATTCGCATTTTCGAAATCTGCTTTTCTGTTAAATTTAAATTCCAGTTAACATGATTTGGAATTACAGCTTTGGTAAGTTCACATGGTAGGTTTGTCATATTTATACCAAATGTTCGATCAGTTATATTTGCTAAAATATAGCCAGTAACAATCCCTTTGAGACGATCTGCCCACCCACCACATCTTTTACTGCACGTGTATATCACATAACCATTTCTGTTAACTGTTCTTAGCTTAATATCTTGTATATATTTGAAACGTTCCGTGCTCCAAACCTTAATCCCATCAGAGATCTGCCCACTTGACACAATCTTTATGCCTTTTAAATAATACTCCAATCGATGGGAAGTGAAAAGAGTCACCAATACAGTGCATACTAAGATGAATATATATACATGTATCTAAAACGAATAAAATGCACTGTAAGACAATATTGCTTGTTGATAGACTACTTGTCATTTTTATTCGTGTAAAGCCTCGGTCACATCATACGTTTAAGAACGTACTTTTCCGTAATGGGGGCACTGTAGTGCCAGTACGATCAGTATAGGTAGACAATTGGCACAAGAGGAAATCTACAGAAATTTAAAATAGGGTTAACAATGAACATAGAACTACGTTCAACTGCTTGCAAAATGCGCAGGATTACCAATCATGTATCTGTTACCTATTGTGTATGCATTCTGTTGAGAGAAAAGCTTGGAGACAGGACCTGTGTCCTAAAAAAATTGTGGCCAGGAGGTTTTTCATATTCAGTATCAATTAACCCTTCTTTACTAAGCCTGTACATTTGTGAGAATCAAACCCTCCCTTCCCCAAAACCTAGTAGTGCAAATGTTCCTTTACCAACGGTGTACGATCTTAATGATATAATCGTTGCTCTCATGATACATCTTCACTGTATCAATGATTAGAAACCCTTAGTTCGAAATATCGATTTAACTTGACCCTAGCTTATAAAAGGGTTGGAAACAGATCAGTCATATATCGGTATATAGCCGAATCATAAAAAGTATGGTTACACTTTTTCATGGTATACTTTTCATGTTAGCTCAAAAAAGTTCCCTCATTGCAAATTGCTATGTCTTTGTCCTCATTTGCCTCACTTACATTTATTTTAATTCTATATTTTTATTGTAGAATTGTATTGTTAGACACAATAACGTTACGAAGATTTGTGATATTCCATAAATAAAATTTACAAACTATCCAAACCTTGCAATACCGGAAAATAAAAACTTACCTTTTTCATTCTTCGTGATGTTAGCCGGAATCCAAAACCAAACATATCCCACTATTATTTAAAAAAGAGTAAAATAGATCCGTTTTGAGACTTGGTTGGGTGATTAGACTTGACTTTTCTAAGTTGGGGGCATGTGGACGTTGCTCATGTAATCAAAATAGCGCTCTTTCATTTGTTGTCAGCGAAGGCAGCCATTTTGCCTAGTGGCCGATTCGAATTTCGCATTTGTAGACAACTGAATCTAAACTATATTGCTTCAAATTGTACTAGCAAATAATATAAACCGAATCAAAACGCCTCTTGTATACATTAAATTCTACAGTTTCTGATGTAACAGTGTATTATATTCACATGATATTGTATAATATAATATAGTATTATATTGGGAAAGTCAATAGGATCAATAACAGACAGAGTTAAGATCGAGATTTCAAATGTGATTTCAGACGTCGTGTATTGAAATGTTCACCTTATGGTGCATAGTATTGTATTTAGCTTAACGTCTTTGTGTATGGTCTTTTGAATATCTTTTAACTTTTTTTGATGACAACTGATTTATCGTTTCTTAGAGCGTTCAAAGCAGTACGCTCAGTGTGGGTTAGATTATTTTTTTCATTTACCAGTGGTGAATTGGAAATTGTATTGTTCATTTCTTGAAAAACGTTTAATATGTCTCGATTAATTGTTGAATCGGCAGGAGTAAATTTAGACTTTTCAATAAACTTGGTTATGGGACCTCGAGAAGGCGTGTTTCTGTAGAAATCGTTTAGTAGCTTCAAGTAACGGGTCTTCAATTGTGGTTAGAGTGAGATCGTTTATTGAATGGTCATCGAGGTTGAAATGATTAGAAACGGGCTTGTCTTTCTTTTTATATCTGATCTATTAACGCGTGCGTAAATTGCTCTAAGTTTCTCCTACCATTGTTTGGGTCATTTCTTAAATGAAATTAAATAAATTACATTTGAGCTTTCAAAATCAAAATAATCTGTAAGGAATTGAAACCAGTAGAGTGAGCACGAGTTGCACAATATAGCTAATAGAGTGAAATTTCCAATCATCACAAAAATCAATAGGGATCATCTTCGTAATGACATTTACCCACAAAATCAAAATCAAACGAATCTGTAAAGATTTGTAGCCTGTAGAGTGAGCACGAGTTGCACAATGTAGCTAATAGAGTAAAACGTCAAGTCAGACACTATATTTCGGTGAAAAATAATCCGATCATCCTGAAAATTAATAGGGATCATCTTCATAATGACATTGACACACAAAATCAAAAGAATCTGTAAAGAGTTGTAGCCTGTAGAGTGAGCACGAACCAAATGTGAACAGACGAAACGACAGGGTGATTACAATATACGCCCATCTTTTGTGTGGGCGTTTAAAAATATTAAAATAGAACCTGAAACAGATTGATACTCAAAGCTTCAGGCTTTGCCATCTTCAAACAACTGATCAATAGATGTTATAAAGATAAAAGATAAATGTTTTTAATGCGTTAAATATGTTCCATCAATTTAAAATAGAAATTGTAAACAATAAATAAACTAGATCCATAGGCTTTGCATGGTTCTGAGCAGTGCGTAACAGTTTTGGAATTACTTAAAAACTGTTTTAAAAGGGTCTGTATTGGTATTATTTCTAGACAAAGAAAGCTACCACAACTAGCGAAACCTTGGATGTTACTTGTAAAGTCAAAAATCGCAAATTTGGATTGCTTACAAAACCGGAAGTATACATCGGTCAACAAATATGAATACATAGTCGGATAGATCTCATCGAGGGCAAAAATTTTTGTTCAGGTCACCAAAGGTCAAGGTCACGAGGTATGAGTCTTGAAAGTTTTGGTAATTACTGAAAAAAATAAAACGGAAATGCAAGAAAGGCAAAACAGAAGAACAAAAATTGATTAACAATACTTTGAATGCAATCGACTGTAGTTTTCAAAAATATCAAAGTTACGAATACTATAATGTTAAATATTGCAAAAAAACAAATTTCAAATATATTCAAAATTCCGGAAGTTGAAATTTCAAATTTACAAGCTAATTACGTCAAAACCGGAAGTGGTATCAATTTTTCGAAAACAGATTTTGGATTGCAATCGAAATATCTTTCCATCTGTAAATTTTCAGATCGATTGAAATAAAATTTGAAAAAATTTTTTTTAGCAATCTATTCAAAAATACTAAAGTTACGGATGCCGCTCATAACCCTGAGGCCTTATTTTTAATTTTATAATCAAAATGGCGGATGATCTGTTACTTCCGGGTCGGATTTTTTTATTTCAAATTGATGTTATAAAAAATTAGAACACAATGAAAAAAACAAATTTGAAATATCTTCAAATTTCCGGAAGTTGAAAATTTAAATTTACAAGCTAGTTACGTAAAAACCGGAAGTGGTATCAACATTTTGAAAACTGCATTTTGTTTAGAATCAAAATGTCTATACACCTGCAAATTTGCAGATCAAACGAAATAAAATTGTAGAAGTTGAAAAAAACGCAAAAATTAAAATTAAGAAAATAGTCAACTAAAAGTCAAAATTGGAGAAGTTTAAAACCTTTATTTAGTAGCGTACAGTTATAGAAAACAGTCCAAAACAGTTTGATAAAAATCGGATCATAAATAGAGACGTGAGATTCAAAAAACCAAAATTGTGTTTTTTGTTCTACCTCATTTCCGGTTTGTCAAAATGGCACCAATTTATATTTAATAGTTCATGGTCAACAATTTATCGTAGGGAATTGAACAAATCTGTATGTGGCATGTTGCCTTCTTACTAAAATAGCGAGTGTAAAATTCGAAAAAAAAAATCTAGAGAGATTTTCTTATTTTAAGGAATTAAAATAACTGTTTGTGGTCTGAATGCTTAAAAGATTGACGATTGGTTAGTTTTCGACAAAATTTCTCCTTTGCTAGTTTCAGGGTTGGCTTGATAATAATAATAGTGACCGCTTATTACTGATGTTGACAGTCCGATGAATGTATATCAACTGACTGAATGACGTGGCTTACACGGCTTTATAATGGGTCGGTGGAGGCCATATTTCTTCGCTACGGAGGCTAAAAGTAGTAAATATATCGATTAGTGGCGGATGGTTTGACTTATTTTTTATAAACATTTCTAGTTAAATTACAGCATGATAGCTTTAATAAAGATTTATAATTAAAATAGTAGTTATCTCCCTTCAACTGTTTTGACGATAAATGTATGCGTTTAAAGTTAAAAATCGCAAATTTCAAATGGCAATAGAACCGGAAGTAAACATTGAACAACTAAATTGTACATACCATTCGATAGATCTAATCAAGGACAATAACCTTTCTTCAGGTCACAAGGTAAAAAAAAGTCAAGGTCAAGTCTTTGAAAATTACTTAAAACATTATACCGAGAAATAACAAGAAGGCAATATCGAATATCAAAAATCAAATAGCGTATTTTTTATGACAATCGACTGAGCTGTCCAAAAATACTACAATCACGAAAATCGCTCATATCCTTGAGGCCCCATTTTGAGTTTTACAAAAGTTGGTCATATCAATATGGCGGCTGATATATTACATCCGGGTCAGAATTTTTATTAATTAATTGTTCCTATAACACCATTTCTAATATATTGCCGACAAAACATTTCAAATTACTTCAAAATTCCGGAAGTTGAAATTTAAATTTAAAAAGTGAATGACGTCAAAACCGGAAGTGATACCTAAATTTTGAAAACAGATTTTAGTTTGCAATCAAAACATCTATCTAGCTGTATCTTTTCAGAACGCTCAAAATAAAATTTGAAAAAAACACGCACAGTTATAATGGAACTTTGAACAAAATTTTCAAATTTTAAATCGCGCAATTTCAATAAACATATAGAGTATTATATATCTCTGGAAAGAGTATATTAGGCACATTAAGAATATATAAGAATTTGTGACGTATGTAAAATAGGTCACGTGACAGAGCTGTTTAAAGTTCAAAATCGCAAATTTCGAATAGCTATAGAACCGGAAGTAAATATCGGACAACCAAAATGGATATATCATTCATTTGATAGATCTAGTCAAGGGCAATAACCTGTGTTCAGGTCACAAGGTAAAAAAAGGTTAAGGTCACGAGTTACAAGTCTTTGAAATTTTGGAAATTACATAAAACAAATGTACCGGAAATAACAAAAAAACAACATAAAATATCAAAAATCTATTTGCGTACTTTTTGGGGCAATCTACTGAGCTGTCTAAAAATACTAAAATTACCAATTCTGCTAATAACCCTGAGGCCCCATTTTGAGTTTTACAAAATTTGGTCATATCAATATGGCGGCTAATACGTTATTTCCGGGTCAAATTTTTTGATTCATTGTTTTTCAATTATAATTGCAATCATATCGCAGAAAAAAAAATTCAAATATCTTCAAAATTCCGGAAGTCAAAATTTCAACTTTACGAGCGAATAACGTCAAAACCGAAAGTGATATCAAAATTTTGAAAAATGCATTTTGTTAAGAATGAAAATGTCTATTTACCTGTATATTTTCAGATTGATCGAAATAAAATTGTAGATGTTGAAAAATTTGTAAAATTAAAACGTAACTAGAATCGTGAGACGATACTGGGCAGTGCGCATCCGGTTTCGTCCATGGGTGAAAATGGCGTTTTCAACCCATACTGCGAAATTTACAGAACATAAAAATAGGCATATTATACATTGTTTATATTCGAGAGTGAAAAGTAGAATAACCGAAAAGAATCGATTTCCAACTGTCGAGGGGTTTTTAACGTGCACAGCCAATAGCGCACGGGCCTTGGTTTATTGTCCCATCCGAACGACTAGGCGCTTTTTCCATGTCAGCCCCTCCGACCTGCACCATTGAAAGGGTGAAACCGGGTTGAAAAATCCGAAGGCATCGTCTCGACTCATGCCGAGATTGAACCCTGGACCTTCAGCGAGCAAAATTCTAACTCACTGTGCCACCGCGGCTCCCTACATGTGATAGAGCCAATTCTTGATAAGATATATGTTTATGACATCAGAATACTGAGTGCTAACCTCCATACACGTAAGTTCGCAGCACAGCTCGAAAATTATCATTTTAACATGAACCTAGCAAAAATTCTATATTATTATTTTTTTAGAAAACATTTTAATGGTCAACGTTTTTTGACATGCAATTTTAATAAATGACCAGAATTTTAGAACGGATTTTCTTCTTTTAGCGTTGGATCGTTATCTACTTCTTTTAGAATTTTTGTTTATCTTTTTTAGTACACAATTTAAAACGTTAAAAATACAAGTTACAATGTAAGAAAGTCATGTTAAGCAATTGTCAGTTGAAGGGAGAGATCTGCATTTAAACATACAGACAACAAACATTTTTCAGTTGAAGGGAGAAAACTGCATTTAAATATTTTAAAATACTACTCTAAACATTGACCAGTGAGAAGCGTTAAAAGAAACAATATGGTAAATTGTAACTTTCTGGATGTTGGTATACTGATTATGAATCGTATGGTGTGCTTGGGGGTATGATACCTTGTAACAACGTAGACCCTCACATGTTAACAGATATAGTAACAAAGAATGATCCACTCGAGGAGTGTTACACCTAATTGTAGATTACAGGCTAATATAATTCCTGGTCATTCGAACTAATAGATTAAGAAATATGAGCCTTGAAAGTTTCAGTCTATACTAAAATTCTTGTTCCAGAAATCGAAATTAAAAAACCAGTTGGCACAAGGTTGTTGGCCATCGACGAAGGATTTCATAGACAGCGATATTATGCAAATCAGATTATCCCCTGAGGTCCCATTTTGAGTTTTATAAAATTAAGTCACAACAACATGGCACCTGACATAGTACTTCCGGGTCGGATTTTATCATTTATATCTTTTCTGATGATCATTTCTAACATGATGCAAAAAGAAACTTGCAAATAATTCGGGAACTCCTGAAGTTAGAATTTCAAGTTTACACACAAATGACGTCAAAACCGGAAGTGATATCAAATTTCAGAAATATTGTTTCGTTCATTATCAAATTGTTTATCTACTTGTAAGTTTTCAGATCGATCAAAATCAAATTTCCAAAAAACACGCACAGTTACAATGAAAATTGGCACAAAATTTGCAAGTTTTAAGAAGCGCAATTTTGATTCAAATATTTTGTGTTATATATCATTTGAAAGAGCAGATTTAGCATAGTAAATATGTCTAAAAATTTGTGACGTATGTTTATTAGTTCACGTGACAAAGCTCTTTAAAGTTAAAAATTACAATTTTGAAATGGCGATAAAACCGGAAGTTAACATCAGAAATCTGAAATGAATATATCATTTGATAGATCTCGTTAAGGGCAATAACTTTTGTACAGGGTTATCAAAGGTCAAGGTCACTAGATATGAGCCTTGAAAGTTTCGGTCATTACTGAAATTTTTTGTCCGGAAATACAAAAAATTCTAAATCGAAATACAAAAATCCGCTGTCATAAGGTTGGTGGCAATCGACTAAGGATTTCATAGACACCAAAATTGTGCAAATCCGATTATCCCCTGAGGCCCCATTTTGAGTTTTATAAAAATTACTCACAACAACATGGCGCCTGACATATTACTTCCGGGTCAAATTTTATCATAAATATCTTTCATGATGACAGTTTCTAACATAATGCAAATAGAAATTTTCAAATATCTTCAAAACTCCGGAAGTTGAAATTTGAAGTTTACAAGCAAATGACGTCAAAACCGGAAGTGATATCAATATTTTGAAAACAAGGTTTTGTTCGCAATAACAATGTCTATATGCCTAGAAGTTTTCATAGCGAAAGGAAATAAAACTGTGGAAGTTGAAAAAAACGTGAAAAAAAAGTTGCAAAATTCAGGGTCAAAAGTAAAAAATTCTAAGTTTTAAAGTGGTCATCGTGTAGAAAAGACATAACCGAAATAAACAAAAAGAATTCCATCGAAATCGGTTCATAATTGTAGATATAAATGATAAAAAAGCGAAAATACACGTTTTGTCATACCTCATTTCCGGTTGGACAAAACTGCGTCATTTAACATTTAAGCCACAATGAGCAGCAGTTTATCGAGGGAAATCGTGTCAGATTGAGCGTGACAAGTTCCCTTCATACCGAAATAGCGAGACCAGAAAACGAAAAAAAAAAAAGAATCGAACGCACTGCAAAAAGTTAAAGACAAAAGTCAAAATTTGCTATTACATGTTGAAGCCGAATTGTAGCCTTTAGTTCAAAGAAGTTAACTGAAAAAATCCGATTAAAATTGGATCTAAAATAGAGATGTAAATTAGAAAACACTGAAATTTGACATTTTGACCTACGTCATTTCCCGTAGGTAAAAAATACAATACAGATCCTGGTCCGTATTTCTCATGTAGGCGGCATATCGACTTAAACCACTAAAGCTTATCAGGAAAACGTCACATCGAGATAATTTTCTGCAGTAATGGGTGAATAACATCTTTATAGGCCAGATCAATTATAATACCCATACAAATGACTTAGTATGTTTTGCAGTAATGGGTGAATAACATTTATATAGGCCAGAGCAGTTATAGTCCCCATACAAATGATTCAGTGTGTTTTCATGATTTGATCGATATTCGGTTTGAATACAATGCATTCCGATTTTTCTCCTCAAAACATTTTCTTCCTATGTCGTCTTGATTTCTCCCATGGGGAGGGAATCCCCGGGTTGAGAATCCTAGGTTTATAGAATTTAAATAAGGGTAGTAATATTCGTATTTTTTGTATTTGTGTAAGCTTGTGATATTAATATATAGTTAGAATACATCTTTGTGTAATCGTGTTTGTATTAGGCAAGGTAAACAAAAATGAATCAAAAAATAAACAAGAAACCTTTTTATCCAATATTATATAATTCTTTCAGAACAATAACAAAATATTTTTACTGTTAAAATAGTGCTCAATACATTAAATGTAAGAGCGATATAGAAATATTAAACATTGCCAGGCAAGGGGTACATACGCCCACCGGTAGCTTTGCTTGTAGTGTGAGCACTCAAGTCAGACACGATATTTCGGTGAAAAATAATCCAAACATCATGAAAATTAATAGGGATCATTTTCATAATGCCATCGACACACAAAATCAAAATCAAAATAATCTGTAAAGAGTTGAAACCTGTAGAGTGAGCATGAGTTGCACAATATACTTAATAGAGTGAAAATTCCAATAATCACGAAAATCAATAGGGATCATTTTCATTATGACATTGACACACAAAATCAAAATAATCTGTAAAGAATTGTAGCCTGTAGAGTGAGCACGAGTTGCACAATATAGCTAATAGAGTGAAACGTCAAGTCAGACACGATATTTCGGTGAAAAATTATCCGATCATCCTGAAAATTAATAGGGATCATCTTCTAATGACATTGACACACAAAATCAAAATCTAAAGAATCTGTAAAGAGTTGTTGCCTGTAGAGTGAGCACGAACCAAATGTGAATGGACGGAACGACGGACCGTCAGAGTGATTACAATATACGCCCATCTTTTGTGTGGGCGTATAAAAATATTACAATAGAACCTGAAACATATTGTTACTCAAAGCTTCACCATTTGCCATCTTCAGACAACTGATCAATAGACGTTAACAAAGATAAAAGATAAATGTTTTTACGGCGTTAAATATGTTCCATCAAATTAAAATAGAAAATGTAAACAATAAATAAATTACAAAAATAGAAGTTTATTGTAAGCTATCACCCCTTAACACCGTATAATTCTTTTAATGTCTTTCGTTCACACTTTTGGATTCCACCATGGTCTCTCAAAATACAGTACAGACCCTTGTCCGTATTTCTCATGTAGGCGGCATATCGACTAAAACCACTAAAGCTTATCAGCAAAACGTCACATCGAGATAAAATTTGTTGATCAACGATCACTTTGCGAAAGTCATCACAGGTATGTATCTGATTCTGCTGTTTAATGTCTACATGAATAATATTTCCTGAATTTTCAACAATTTGTTTTGAAAACCGTTTCTTGGCGTCTTTGTATACATCTTCTGAGTCAGTGGCAACAAAAATCCTATAAATGGACGAATCATTATAAGCACTTAAAAATTCCCATGCATCTGTCACGTCCTTCTCAGTAGCACGGGCCGGATCGCCTGGAATGGTGGCACTTTTTCCTTTTCTTATATGGGCACATATAAGTTTTGTTCGTTGATCAGGTTTTGCTCGGTTCATGAATTCATTGAGTCTTGATTGGCTCTCTGGAGCAAGTTTCAGCACAAACCTCAAGATTGTAGCGTAAACCTGATCACGTGACATATCTCTTAGCCAATAAAGATCTTTTTCGTGAAATTTATTTTGTTTGAATTGATCAATATAATCTAAATTGGCATCAAATTGAACTATATTTTTAGAAGCTGGGAATTTCTTTCTAAAATCTATATATTGCACATTTTCATAAAAAATACTAGAATCCATTTGTCTGTATGACATTATTCGCATTTTCGAAATCTGCTTTTCTGTTAAATTTAAATTCCAGTTGACATGATTTGGAATTACAGCTTTGGTAAGTTCACATGGTAGGTTTGTCATATTTATACCAAATGTTCGATCAGTTATATTTGCTAAAATATAGCCAGTTACAATCCCTTTGAGACGATCTGCCCACCCACCACAATTCTTACTGCACGTGTATATCACATAACCATTTCTGTTAACTGTTCTTAGCTTAATATCTTGTATATATTTGAAACGTTCCGTGCTCCAAATCTTAATCCCATCAGAGATCTGCCCACTTGACACAGTCTTTATGCCTTTTAAATAATACTCCAATCGATGGGAAGTGAAAAGAGTCACCAATACAGTGCATACTAAGATGAATATATATACATGTATCTAAAACGAATAAAATGCACTGTAAGACAATATTGCTTGTTGATAGACAACTTGTCATTTTTATTCGTGTAAAGCCTCGGTCACATCATACGTTTAAGAACGTACTTTTCCGCAATGGGGGTACTGTAGTGCCAGTACGATCAGTATAGGTAGACAATTGGCACAAGAGGAAATCTACAGAAATTTAAAAAGGGTTAACAATGAACATAGAACTACGTTCAACTAAAAAAATTTGATCGATTTTTTTCATAGGCTTAGGCCAAACATTTCGGATAATGTAAACGATATCATGTGGCCGATCTCGATAGGGCACAACTGACGTAATTTCCGAATAGTCACGGAAACTACCGATCTTTTTGCATACTTTGGAGAGCATTTTATAAAGTTTTTTTTTCTATTTTAGAATATTTCTTTTTAATTTTTATTGCTTGCAATCGATAGATAAATGAATGATTTAAAAAAGGTCAATTTAATGCAATTCATACAATTGTTTCTCTTGTCCTTAAACTAAAACCGAATGTTAGGCTTTTCACTGATTAGTTTTTTCAGGCAGGTGAAAATGGCCTCTTTCAGAGACAATTTCTCAAAAACTGCTGGATAGATTTTTATGAAATTTTGTTTTCTAAATTTTCCAATGCTTTACAAGTTTTAAAAATCGTTGAGCGCGGGACCCTGTCTTTAAACTTGACCCTAGCTTATAAAAGGGTGGAAACAGATCAGTCATATATCGGTATATAATATGGTTACACTTTTTTCATGGTATACTTTTCATGTTAGCTCAAAAAAGTTCCCTCATTGCAAATTGCTATGTCTTTGTCCTCATTTTCCCAACTTACATTTATTTTAATTCTATATTTTTATTGTAGAATTGTATTGTTAGGCACAATAACGCTACGAAGATTTGTGATATTCCATAAAAAAAAACTTACAAACTATCCAAACCTTGCAATACCGGAAAATAAAAACTTACCTTTTTCATTCTTCCTGATGTTAGTCGGAATCCAAAACCAAACATATCCCACTATTAATTTAAAAAAGTAAAATAGATCCGTTTCGGACTATTCCAATTATTTTCTCTTTGTCTTTTTCAATGTTTCTTGTTTAGTTGTTCAATACGAGGGCGGGCTGAAAAGGAGTTACGTCACAACGATGAAACTTGAGGCATTTTTGTCGACCGATTGGATTTGGTAGATTAGCTATTTTGTGCATTTGGGACGTTTATGCGGGTCCGACTAAAAAGCGCAAACAAGCGCAAACAACATTTAGCTATACAACTTTGCTATCTTAGGCCCACAAAATCTCACAAATAACTGAATGCCATGCGTTGATCACCATTATTCAGTAAGACAAGGAATATGCTAATCGTTAAATTTTTTAGACGTGGTTAGGTGATTAGACTTGACTTTTCCAAGTTGGGGGCATGTGGACGTTGCTCATGTAATCAAAATAGCGGTCTTTCATTTGTTGTCAGCGAAGGCAGCCATTTTGCCTAATGGCCGATTCGAATTTCGCATTTGTAGACAACTGAATCTAAACTATATTGCTTCAAATTGTACTAGCAAATAATATAAACCGAATCAAAACGCCTCTTGTATACATTAAATTCTACAGTTTCTGATGTAACAGTGTATTATATTCACATGATATTGTATAATATAATATAGTATTATATTGGGAAAGTCAATAGGATCAATAACAGACAGAGTTAAGATCGAGATTTCAAATGTGATTTCAGACGTCGTGTATTGAAATGTTCACCTTATGGTGCATAGTATTGTATTTAGCTTAACGTCTTTGTGTATGGTCTTTTGAATATCTTTTAACTTTTTTTGATGACAACTGATTTATCGTTTCTTAGAGCGTTCAAAGCAGTACGCTCAGTGTGGGTTAGATTATTTTTTTCATTTACCAGTGGTGAATTGGAAATTGTATTGTTCATTTCTTGAAAAACGTTTAATATGTCTCGATTAATTGTTGAATCGGCAGGAGTAAATTTAGACTTTTCAATAAACTTGGTTATGGTACCTCGAGAAGGCGTGTTTCTGTAAAAATCGTTTAGTAGCTTCAAGTAACGGGTCTTCAATTGGGGTTACAGTGAGATGGTTTATTGAATGGTCATCGAGGTTGAAATGATTAGAAACGGGCTTGTCTTTTTTTTATATCTGATCTATTAACGCGTGTGTAATGGGTCATTTCTTACATGAAATTAAATAAATTACATTTGAGCTTTGAAAATCAAAATAATCTGTAAAGAATTGAAACCAGTAGAGTGAGCACGAGTTGCACAATATAGCTAATAGAGTGAAATTTTCAATCATCACAAAAATCAATAGGGATCATCTTCGTAATGACATTTACCCACAAAATCAAAATCAAACGAATCTGTAAAGATGTGTAGCCTGTAGAGTGAGCACGAGTTGCACAATGTAGCTAATAGAGTAAGTCAGACACGATATTTCGGTGAAAAATAATCCGATCATCCTGAAAATTAATAGGGATCATCTTCATAATGACATTGACACACAACATCAAAATCAAAAGAATCTGTAAAGAGTTGTAGCCTGTAGAGTGAGCACGAACCAAATGTGAACAGACGGAACGACAGGGTGATTACAATATACGCACATCTTTTGTGTGGGCGTTTAAAAATATTAAAATAGAACCTGAAACATATTGTTACTCAAAGCTTCACCATTTGCCATCTTCAGACAACTGATCAATAGACGTTAACAAAGATAAAAGATAAATGTTTTTATGGCGTTAAATATGTTCCATCAAATTAAAATAGAAAATGTAAGCAATAAATAAATTACAAAAATAGAAGTTTATTGTAAGCTATCACCCCTTAACACCGTATAATTCTTTTAATGTCTTTCGTTCACACTTTTGGATTCCACCATGGTCTCTCAAAATACAGTACAGACCCTTGTCCGTATTTCTCATGTAGGCGGCATATCGACTAAAACCACTAAAGCTTATCAGCAAAACGTCACATCGAGATAAAATTTGTTGATCAACGATCACTTTGCGAAAGTCATCACAGGTATGTATCTGATTCTGCTGTTTAATGTCTACATGAATAATATTTCCTGAATTTTCAACAATTTGTTTTGAAAACCGTTTCTTGGCATCTTTGTATACCGCTTCTGAGTCAGTGGCAACAAAAATCCTATAAATGGACGAATCATTATAAGCACTTAAAAATTCCCATGCATCTGCCACGTCCTTCTCAGTAGCACGGGCCGGATCGCCTGGAATGGTGGCACTTTTTCCTTTTCTTATATGGGCACATATAAGTTTTGTTCGTTGATCAGGTTTTGCTCGGTTCATGAATTCATCGAGTCTTGATTGGCTCTCTGGAGCAAGTTTCAGCACAAACCTCAAGATTGTAGCGTAAACCTGATCACGTGACATATCTCTTAGCCAATAAAGATCTTTTTCGTGAAATTTATTTTGTTTGAATTGATCAGTATAATCTAAATTGGCATCAAATTGAACTATATTTTTAGAAGCTGGGAATTTCTTTCTAAAATCTATATATTGCACATTTTCATAAAAAATACTAGAATCCATTTGTCTGTATGACATTATTCGCATTTTCGAAATCTGCTTTTCTGTTAAATTTAAATTCCAATTGACATGATTTGGAATTACAGCTTTGGTAAGTTCACATGGTAGGTTTGTCATATTTATACCAAATGTTCGATCAGTTATATTTGCTAAAATATAGCCAGTTACAATCCCTTTGAGACGATCTGCCCACCCACCACAATTCTTACTGCACGTGTATATCACATAACCATTTCTGTTAACTGTTCGTAGCTTAATATCTTGTATATATTTGAAACGTTCCGTGCTCCAAATCTTAATCCCATCAGAGATCTGCCCACTTGACACAGTCTTTATGCCTTTTAAATAATACTCCAATCGATGGGAAGTGAAAAGAGTCACCAATACAGTGCATACTAAGATGAATATATATACATGTATCTAAAACGAATAAAATGCACTGTAAGACAATATTGCTTGTTGATAGACAACTTGTCATTTTTATTCGTGTAAAGCCTCGGTCACATCATACGTTTAAGAACGTACTTTTCCGCAATGGGGGCACTGTAGTGCCAGTACGATCAGTATAGGTAGACAATTGGCACAAGAGGAAATCTACAGAAATTTAAAAAGGGTTAACAATGAACATAGAACTACGTTCAACTAAAAAAATTTGATCGATTTTTTTCATAGGCTTAGGCCAAACATTTCGGATAATGTAAACGATATCATGTGGCCGATCTCGATAGGGCACAACTGACGTAATTTCCGAATAGTCACGGAAACTACCGATCTTTTTGCATACTTTGGAGAGCATTTTATAAAGTTTTTTTTTCTATTTTAGAATATATCTTTTTAATTTTTATTGCTTGCAATCGATAGATAAATGAATGATTTAAAAAAGGTCAATTTAATGTAATTCATACAATTGTTTCTCTTGTCCTTAAACTAAAACCGGATGTTAGGCTTTTCACTGATTAGTTTTTTCAGGCAGGTGAAAATGGCCTCTTTCAGAGACAATTTCTCAAAAACTGCTGGATAGATTTTTATGAAATTTTGTTTTCTAAATTTTCCAATGCTTTACAAGTTTTAAAAATCGTTGAGCGCGGGACCCTGTCTTTAAACTTGACCCTAGCTTATAAAAGGGTGGAAACAGATCAGTCATATATCGGTATATAATATGGTTACACTTTTTTCATGGTATACTTTTCATGTTAGCTCAAAAAAGTTCCCTCATTGCAAATTGCTATGTCTTTGTCCTCATTTGCCCAACTTACATTTATTTTAATTCTATATTTTTATTGTAGAATTGTATTGTTAGGCACAATAACGCTACGAAGATTTGTGATATTCCATAAAAAAAAAACTTACAAACTATCCAAACCTTGCAATACCGGAAAATAAAAACTTACCTTTTTCATTCTTCCTGATGTTAGTCGGAATCCAAAACCAAACATATCCCACTATTAATTTAAAAAAGTAAAATAGATCCGTTTCGGACTATTCCAATTATTTTCTCTTTGTCTTTTTCAATGTTTCTTGTTTAGTTGTTCAATACGAGGGCGGGCTGAAAAGGAGTTACGTCACAACGATGAAACTTGAGGCATTTTTGTCGACCGATTGGATTTGGTAGATTAGCTATTTTGTGCATTTGGGACGTTTATGCGGGTCCGACTAAAAAGCGCAAACAAACACAAACAAGCTCAAACAAGCGCAAACAAAAGCCAAACAAGCGCAAACAACATGTGGCTATATAACTTTGCTATCTTAGACCCACAAAATCTCACAAATAACTGAATGCCATGCGTTGATCACCATTATTCAGTGAGACAAGGAATATGCTAATCGTTAAATTTTTGAGAGGTGGTTAGGTGATTAGACTTGACTTTTTCAAGTTGGGGGCATGTGGACGTTGCTCATGTAATCAAAATAGCGGTCTTTCATTTGTTGTCAGCGAAGGCAACCATTTTGCCTAGTGGCCGATTCGAATTTCGCATTTGTAGACAACTGAATCTAAACTATATCGCTTCAAATCGTACTAGCAAATAAAAATCGAATCAAAACGCCTCTTGTGTACATTAAATTCTACAGTTTCTGATGTAACAGTGTATTATATTCATATTATATTGTATAATATAATATAGTATTATATTGGGGAAGTGAATAGGATCAATAACAGACAGTTAAGATCGAAATTTCAAATATGCAATATGCAGACGTGGTGTATTGAATTGTTCACCATATGGTGCATAGTATTGTATTTAGCTTAACGTCTTTGTGTATGGTCTTTTGAATATCTTTTATAATTCCGTTCGTTATTAATTAATATCTATATATTATGAATAAATACAGGTGAATGCATGTTAATTAAACTTAAATGATTAGTCCACTTTTAATCTTATCTAATTAGATAATTGTTTGTTTTCTGTTGAATGTTGATATAGTTACAAAATTAGTAACCATTAACAATTTTATTTTGTCCATCCAAAATATAAATATGATTCAATTATTTATGTATTCATCTCACATTTTGAAAAACGCCAAAGGCGAGAAAGTACTTAATGGAGTAAAATGAAATATAATACGAGATAGCAGTTTGTTTTTTATTCTATATACATGTATAGAGGTTAGTCAAGCACGAGTGGCATTATAGTATATAGAGGTTAGTCTATGGCTACGCGTGGATATGGTTTTAATGCCACTCGTGCTTGAGATATTTTTACTTGTGGCTGTGCCACATAAAAACCATATCCACTCGTAGCCATAGACTAACCTCTATATACTATAATGCCACTCGTGCTTGAGATATTTTCACTTGTGGCTGCGCCACTCGTGAAAATATCACAAGCATTTATGGCATAAAAACCATATCCACGAGTTTGCCATTGGATAACCTATTTATCCGATAATTTTCCCTGTTGGTCGTTATATGTAAAACGGTTTTTACTCATACTGTACGACATGTTATTAAACATCACTGATAGTTAATAGTAAACAATCTTGACAATTCACTTTCCATCATAGTACGAAACGTTTATTTCGACGCTAAAAAGTCTCAGAAGGGACAGACAAACCTGCCCGACGGCATTTTGAGTGCTACTAACGAGTGAAGCATTAAATCTTGGCCACGCCCATTGAATACCACCCATTGAATACCATATTTATTCAATGGGCTATATTCCACGGGATGCAAGAATATCATTTTTATCCAACATAAAACATAAAAAAAGAAATTATTTTATCTAGAATACACAGAATATGAAAAAAAAAATTCATTAAAAACAAATTTTAAATTTTTAAATCTCATTTCGGTTATAGGATATATATAAATATATATATCAGTAAAAATCCAAAATGGGGAGAGGATGAAGTCCGATGTTCAAGTAGTATGTAAGATGAAATGATGTAATTGTACTGTATATATTATATGACCTGTAAATAGTAGAAGTGAATAGTTAGTGAACATAGCAAAATGAAATGAAATGAATGGAGTTTTACGTCCTACTTTCTGCACCTATATGGGCTAATTGAGGACGGGCGAACGCCATGCAGTGTGCAATGAGGGACATTTTGCCAGGACAGCGGCATTAGCCTGCTCTTATTTTCGATTTCCAACTGTCGATAGCACACGGGGCCTCGGTTTATTGTCCCACCCGAACGACTAGACGCTTTTCCATGTCAGCCCCTCCGACCTGCATCACTGACAGGGGGAAACCGGGTTGAAAAATCCGAAGGTATCATCTCGACCCATGCCGGGATTGAACCCTGGACCTTCAGGTTAGCAAGCAAGCGTCTAACTCACTGAGCCACCGCGGCTCCCTTAGTGAACATAGCCATTTAGATTAAGTATTAATAATCCAAGATGGCATAACGTCATTTACAATTGGTTGTAGAGTTGTATTTAAATTACCCTTTCGATTTAAGATTCGGGCACTGTTACATGTAAATTGGGCAGATTTTTACAAACCTACAGGTCATTCTGCCATACATTAGGTAACAAAATTATTTTGATCACAGTACTTATCTAAATATAATATAATTTGGCACATAGTCACTAATATGTCTATGTCTCATGAATTCACGCATATTATCTGAAACATTTTAATTGATAATGTTCAGATATATCAACATAAATTTGTTAAAACAATGTCTGGATCATACTAGCGTATTAATTCAAGAACTACAAATTACCAATTTATCATTCTACACTGGGTTTGCCATACATATACCTTTCTTAAGCACCACCCTTTAGTAAGCAGCCACTTTTCAGCATTACCTTGACTGACTGCTTAATACAAGTTTGACTGTACTTCCATTGTAACTATGCGTGTTTTTTAAAACTTTTTTTTCTTATTTTGATTTTGACGAACCACTCCTTGGTAGGATTCTTATGGATCTTAGGCAAAGTGTATAAATGTCTCTCACGACAATCAGGTTTATCAGACAGATAGCCATTGCAGTACGTTCCAGCGAATGCACTGCATTGTTTTGCAAATGACTTTTTGCACTGCTTTGTTTTCATAATGACTTTTTTTTTTTCGAATTCTGGTCACGATGCCCAGCCAAAACTGTGCATGCCACACATAATCTGTGCTCGTTAGTGAATGAATGTAAAATGACGCATTTCACATAACCGGAAATGACGTATGAAAACAAAAATGTTTTGCCATTATCACCTCTTTTTTTTAACTGATTTTGATGGGATTTTTTTTGTTTATTTCGTTAGTCGATTTGCTTTCAGATAAAAGTTTCAAAACATGCACTTTAAGAACTTTGTCTGTGACTTTTGAAGCACTTTTTTGGACAATTTTTTTAACTTTTGCAATTTTATTCTGAGCAATCTGAAAACTTTCATGTTCATAGACATTTTGATTGCGAACAAAATGGTATTTTCAAAAAATTTACATCACTTCCGGTTTTGACGTCATTCGCTTGCAAAGTTGAAATTTTAACTTCCAGGATAACTCAGATATTCAAAATTCAAAAAAATCTTTTTGCAATGTGCTAGAAATAAACCGTTGACCCAGATATTTCATTTTAACCGCCATCTTGAAATGACTGATTTTTCTATCGAAATTCAAAATCAGGGAATCATCCGATTAGAATAAAAAATATGTCTATGGATTGATTAATTGATTGCTAATAAAACTACGGAAGCCTTTTTTTTTAATTTCGATTCAGAATTTTTTTTATTTCCAGTTAAAATTTTTCCCTAATAGTCAAAACTTTTAAGACTCATATCTTGTGACCTTGACCGTGTGACCTGAACAAAAAATGTTGCCCTTAACAAGATCTATCCAATGATATAATCATTTTAGATTCCCATTATTTACTTCCGGTTTTATGGCCGATAGAAAATTGCAAAAGCTGTCAAGTGACCTAATTTACATACGACACAAATTATTTTTGAGTCGCATTGTGCTTTGTCTGCGCTTTCCAATGATATATGACATTATGTATTTGAATCATAATTCCGCGTTTTAGAATTTGAAAATATTCTGTTAAATTCCATTGTAACTGTTCGTGTTTCGTTTGTCTGTATGCTGGTATTCCCGCGTCCCTTTTAGTTGACCTGCCTGACAGAGTTAAGATCGAGATTTCAAATGTGATTTCAGACGTGATGTATTGAAATGTTCACCTTATGGTGCATAGTATCGTATTTAGCTTAACGTCTTTGTGTATGGTCTTTTGAATATCTTTTATAATTCCGTTCGTTATTAATTAATATCTATATATTATGAATAGATACAGGTGAATGCATGTTAATTAAACTTAAATGATTAGTCCACTTTTAATCTTATCTAATTAGATAATTATTTGTTTTCTGTTGAATGTTGATATAGTTACAAAATTAGTAACCATTAACAATTTTATTTTGTCCATCCAAAATATAAATATGATTCAATTATTTATTTATTCATCTCACATTTTGAAAAACGCCAAAGGCGAGAAAGTAAAAAGAAATATAATACGAGATAGCAGTTTGCTTTTTATTCTATATATAGAGCACGAGTGGCATTATAGTATATAGAGGTTAGTCTATGGCTACGCGTGGATGTGGTTTTAATGCCACTCGTGCTTGAGATATTTTCACTTGTGGCTGCGCCACATAAAAACCATATCCACTCGTAGCCATAGACTAACCTCTATATACTATAATGCCACTCACAATCTTGACAATTCACTTTCACTTTAGCCGTGCGCCCCTTTTTTTGGCCTGACTGTTTGTAGTTCTGCACCCCTTTTATTTAGTGTGTTTGCTGGTATTTCTGAATCGATTTTATCTGCCTTTTTATACACCAACATGAAAATATGGACGTAACTATATTGCCGTCACCAACAGCATTAGCACCAACAGTTTCTTGTACACGCGATAGAGACTAGAATTTTTATCCGATTTGAATGTAGCTTGGTATGCGTATTTATCTTGATAATATCTCGGATGAGTTCGAAAATGGATCGATTCCAGTCGTCAGTTTAAGACTTATTGCCCTTGACTTAGCGAAAAAAAAAACACTTTAAAATTAACTTGAGTACGCGAAGTTGTCATCCGATTTGAATGAAACTTGGTATGTATATTCATCCTGATACTATCTCGGATCAGTTCAAAATTGGCGCTATTTCAGTCGTCGGTTTATGAGTTATTACCCATGACTTAGTGAAAACGTTAAAATTAACATGTGTATGTGATAAAAGCTAGAGTTTTTATCCGATTTGAATGAAGCTTGTTATGTGTATTTATCTTGATAATATCTCGGAGGAGTTCGAAAATGGTGTGATTCCAGTCGACGGGTTAAGAGTTATTGCCCTTGACTTAGTAAAAAAACGTTAAAATTAACTTGTGTACACGATAGAGGCTACTGTTCGTGCAAATTTATAAGTTTTTTTGAATTTTTGTCATATTTTTTTTTTTTTGAGAATTAGAATAAAAGCTTAAAATTAGTATTTTATGTCTTAGAATGTCTTTGCTTTGATGAAAATATAACAGAGGAACACAATTTATGTCTTCAAAATTTGCTTTTACAGAGGACAATTTTCAATCAAAACTAGAACCATGAATGGTACCATGCAGTGCGCATCCAGTTTGTTCCATTGGTGAAAAGTGACATCTTTCAATCCATGTTGTCTAGTTTACAGAAGACAGCTTGTTTTACATTCGTTATTGGAAAAATGCGGAAGGAACACAATAGTAAAAGTGAAAAGTCATCTGATGAAAAAAGTCTTTAAAAGGCGTAATCACAGTTGGTTATACATTAGAGGAAAGCGAATATTAAAAACTTTCTAAGATTTATAAATAAGATCTAACATGCAAGATAGGACACATGGAAGAGTCCAATCTCAATTTAGAACCTGACTGCACAGCATTCATACTTCATAGTTTGAAATGCAGATCGAAATTTATCATTAGATAATTTGTTCAAAGAAAAAATATATTAATGTTTCTTTGAAAACTTTTCAATAATCAACATTATGTTACATTATTTCATACGTAAAAAAACCCTGCATACAATTACAATGTAAAAAAGTACACTAATCGTATCGCCCAAACGCAATGTATATTAAGAGAGAACTATATATTAACATGGAGTATCGCCCAAACGCAGTTGAGGGGAAATTGCATTTCTAAATGTAGTACTCTCCCTTCAACTGAAGTTCGAATTAAATATTTTACAAGCAGATGAAATAATAAATTCAAAAGGCGCTATTTTTATTTAAAAATATGTTTTGCATAATAAGACTGAACGAATTTGGGACGCATATAAGGTCACGTGTCAGAGCTCTTTAAAGTTTAAAAACTACAATTTTCAAATGGATATAAAACCGGAAGTAAACATCGGAAAACCTAAATGAAAGTATCCATGCATAGGTATCGTCAATGGCAATGAATTTGTTTCAGGTCACTTGGTCACCAGAGGTCAAGGTCACGAGATATGAGCCTTTAAAGTTTTGACAATTACTGATTTATCTTAACCGGAGATTAAAATAAATCAGAATTGAAAATCAAAAATCGGCTTCTCATGTTTTGGTAGCAATCGACTGTAGATTCCAAAGACATCAGAATTATGCAAATTTCATTGCACCCTGAGGCCCAATTTTGCGTTTTATGAAAATATACCATTTTAAGATGGCGACTGATCTGTTACATCCGGGTTAAATTTTATTATTTGTATACTTTTGTGTCTATATTACAAACATACTGCAAAAAGAATTTTTCGAATATCTTCAAAATTCCGGAAGTTGAAATTTTAACTTTAAGAGCAAATGACGTCACAACCGGAAGTGATACAAAAATTTTGAAAACATGTTTTTGTTTGTCATGAAAATGTATCTCCATCTGTAAGTTTTCAGAACGATCGAAATAAAATTTGAAAAAAAACACGCACAGTTTCAATGGAAATAGGCACAAATTTTTCAAACTTTAAAAGGCGGAATTTTTATTCATATGTATTGTGTTGTATATCATTGGAAAGAGCAGACAGAGCATAGTAAGACGATGAAAGAAAATAAGACATATGTAAATTAGGTCACGTGGTAAGGCTGTTTAAAGTTTAAAATTACAATTTTTAAACGGCTATAAAACCGGAAGTAACCAGTGGGCATCTGAAAACAATATGTCATTGGATACATCTAATCAAGGGCAATAACTTTTGTACAGGTCACTAAGTCACAAAAGGTCAAGGTCACAAAATATGGGCCTTGAAAGTTTTGACAATTATTGATTTATTTTAACCGGAAAAAAGAAAAGTTCAGAATTGAAAATCAAAAATCGGCTTCCCATGGTTTGGTCGCAGTCGACTGTAGATTGCATAGACATAAATATTATGCAAATTCCATAAACCCTGAGGCCCCATTTTGCGTTTTATGAAAATATACCATTTCAAGATGGCGACTGATCTGTTACATCCGGGTCAAATTTTATGATTTGTATACTTTTGTGTCTACACATACTACAAAAAGCATTTTTTTTTAATTTCTTCAAAAGTCCGGAAGTTAAAATTTCAACTTTGAGAGCGAATGACGTCAAAACTGGATGTGATATCGAAATTATGAAAATTGCTTATTGTTCGCAATCAAAATGTCTATATAGTTTTCAGGTTGATCAATATAAAATTGCAAAAGTTGAAAAAGTGGTCAAGAAAAGGTGCTCCAAAAGTAAGCAAACTTTTTCTCAAAATGATATACGATCACAATTTTATTTCGATCGTTCGTACAGGTAGATAGACATTTTGATAGCGAACAAAAATATGTTTTCAAAATTTTTATATCGCTTCCGGTTTTTACGTCGTTGGCTCTTAAAGTTAAAAATGATTTTAATTTCGTTGTCAATAACGTATTCCACTCGAATTCAATTAATCGTACGTCGATACAGGTGAAAACTCGAATCGTAACATCCAAGGTCTCGTTAGTAGTGGTAGCTTTCTCCATCTAGAAATATTATTTATACAGACCCTTTTTAAAAACGGTCTTTAAATGATTTAAAAACTGTTACGCACTGCTCAGAATAGCCTATGGATCTAGTTTTTTTTTTTTACCTTTACCTTAAAATCTAGAGATTAATTTTTTATGCAATTACTAAAACTTTCAAGGACAAAATCTTTTGACCTTGACCTTTGATGACCTTGGTACCTGAACAAAAGTTGTTACCCTCTATGAGATCTATCCAATGATGTATTCATGTTTGTTGTCCGATGTATACTTACGGTTTTATAGGCAATTGAAATTTGTGATTTTTTACTTAAAATAGCCATGTCAATTCTGGTTTTGATGTTATTGGCTCAATTAATTTAAAATGTTATAGGGCTATCCTAATTGATAAGGGAGATAATCTTAACTCGATATCTAGAATTGTTTTTAATTAAGCCAATTGAAGTGACTACTGTAAATTACTTTAATAATTCTCATATATTGTTAATTTCAACAAAATTACATTTTTGATATTTTAATATTTTTTATGTCATTTGGAATTGATATACAATGTATATTTGTAACAATTGTAATTTTCGATCATTTGTTAACTTTTATGGAAAATGTTAAAGTCCAAGATGATTTTAATTTTATTGTGAATGATTTATTATACTCGAATTCAACATATCGTATCGATACAGGTGAAAACGCGGGTCGTAATATTAAGGTATCGTTAGTAGTGGTTGCTTTCTGCGTCTAATAATGGTACAGACCATTTTAATTAGTCTTTAAATGCTTTCAAAAATGTTACGCACTGCTCAGAACCATGCGTAGCCTATGGATCTAGTTTCTTTGTTTTTTAAAAAGAGGAATCCCCCTTTGACATTATTAGTCATCAAATAAGCTACAACATTTAGTTAGAACGATTCAACAAAATTTATGAAAATTATTCAAATTGATTTTTCAATTTATTCAAAGTGCTTCCAAAGTGATAGTTAGATAATTGAAAGCCTTGAAGTTAATGACCTTCACAGCAAATAACAGTTTAACCTGTCACCATATTTATTACTCTGTATAGTTCAATTTAAAGGGGAATGATCATCATTTATTGGGGTTGATTTGAGTCTTAAATATATGTAAACAGTCTTCAGAAGTAATAAAACTTTACGAAAATCGCCTCTGTAAGGCCTCTTAGAAAAAAACTTAACTTGTATCTTCTTTCGTTTACAACTTTATCTTCAGCCTTAATATTAGCCTTATACCGGAAAATTGTACGTCTTGTTAAAATATATAATGTAAAATCATTGTGAAGGAATGAGACTGGATAATCCATACTTAATATTTTCTGCAAATGGCGGTTCATTTAAATTTCGATTCCACGTGACAATTTCAAACAAGGATAATTATGGATTCGCATGGATTTGAAGGATAATATTTCTACGGTAAGCCGTGAACACTATCACTGATTAGATTATCTAAAAATTACAGTGTCTGTGACAAGGTTTCGGTCGTCCAACGCCGCGGCACGGAGTTAGTAAGTACGAAACTTGCTGACTCAATTGACAGATATGGTTGGGAGAGAGTCAGAAAAACTAGGCCACAAAAACTTGAACTAGAAACTCATCCATCTTTCCGAACATATCGAAGTTTTGTGGATTCGATGTAATTAAATACGTTTAAAATACAGTTGTGACGTAATCTTTTGTTCTTCGAGTTCTAATATCCAACTTATTGGTACTGGCAAAGTGCCCAGAGTACCAATAAGTAAACCAAAATGGCGGAATTATTGGACTGTTTTTGAAGCGTGACAACAAAGAGATAACGGATTAACTACTCACTGAAGTGAACTTTATTAATTAACATGACACAATTTCAACACGTAAGGATAAAATTTGTACATGAAGCCCTTGTTTGATTTTAAAGGGAGTATCGTTTATATTTTAGCTCAGCTTATCAGTAACATTGTTCACAGCTCTCCCTCGGACTAGAAGGGCAAATGAAATACTTGAAGGCATTTGACAGTGCATTAAACTTACTACAAATGTTTTCGGGTCCATAAAAATTGGCTTTAAACCACGGTGTTACATTACAAAGTATTTTTACACACAAATCTGCTATCATTTATTAATTGCCCGGAAGAAAAGTGTCTACCTCTATCCCAATTCATGGACACTTCCGGTTGTATTCGCATCTTTTGTTAAACCCACAGGGGCTCGTAGTTATATTTTTTTTAAATATTGTTATACGGTTATAAGAGAAATGAGAAGGGAGGACACTAATTTTGGGGTCCTCCCTTCTCATTTCTCTTAAAACTGTATAACAATATTTTAAAAAATATAACTCCGAGCCCCTGTGGTTAAACCCGAGAGAGGAATAATAAAATCCGTACAAGCAAAACAATTCAGTTCATAAAAAATGTCGTCCAGAGCTTGAAAAACATTGGGAGCAATAATTGTATAGTAGTGGACTTTCCACACAGTTAGTACCCATGGGAATACCAATTACCTGCTGACAAAATTTCCCGCCAAGTCGACAAATATGTCATCTGTCATAAAATTCAAGCCTGAATTGTTGGAAGTGTTGCAAAATGTTGACTTTGTCACATTGTTGAAATTTATTAAATATTGTCTTAGCTACCCTTGTTCGAAAGTTTAAATTTTGTCACTTTGCGTATTGCAAAAATGTTCATTTATTACTTCCTTAAACTTGGACTAGAAAATTGTAGAAGGACTGTTACAGCTATTACAATTGAAGCTGTATGCTATTTGTATTAACATTTCAAAATCAAATTAAGACTTTGTGAGAGAAAATTTATGGAACGCCATTCGTGCAAAAAGTCAGTTCACAGATTTGAAATTAGTTCGTGAATTTGCCAAGTAGTTTAAAGAATCTAAATTGAATTCATTGAAACTGGAACCAACTCGCGAATTTACGCCGTCTCGTGAAAACTAGTTTGTAAAAACCAGTTCTTGAAGTTATGCCGGCATCTAACACCAGGTGGCGCGCGATCCGTCAAAGAGAATTTACGAGATTCCCTTTTAACATCATTAAAATTTGTTGTCAATCTAACAGAAGAAACATGTTTTCTTTCGAATTTTTTGGAGTGAAAAAGCCATAAGAAACAATTTTTTTAAAACTTATGATTAAACGTCTAGTCAGCCATTCATCACTCAAAAAAAAAAATTTAAGAAGGAAAAAGCATGTTAAATAGACTCGAAATATGTTAGTCTACACTGGCTATGTACAGTCAATGGTTCTTAGGCCTACTACTACGATATCAAAATCAATATTATTTTTTGGGCTTTTAAGACAGAAATTTCAACTCAATCACTTAAAAATCTATTGTGTCGTGCTAGATCTTAAGTATTTCATATCTATCAATATTACATAGTTTGATAGTATGGATTTCAAAATTACAGAAAAACTAGAAAATTGCCTATTATTATTGGTTATCCCAGAAAGTCGAGCTAACCGATATTGCTTACCTGGTATTGCTTAAGCAACGAATTATTAATTCATTCATTTATTTTAATAGGGCACAAGTAGAGGTAAATATTGAATTTAATTCCTAGACCAATATCGACCTGGTCTGTATTATGGCAAGCGCAATATTTAGCCGACCCGAAAATATTGAATTTACTTGCCATGGCGAGTTTTTACTCTCCGTTGAAATTCAATCAATGTCTATAAATGTCTATGAAATTTAAGAATTATTTTTTTAGAAGGATATACTACCGATGTATAAAATATTTAGGGCCTATCTATATGTGTAGGCCCTCTGTAACCTTTGATATCGAGAACAAGATAACGCGGCGCCGCGTGTTGTATGAACCGACACGACACACTCATTTTGCTTCAAACATGACTAAAATCCAACCAAAAACTACACTTAAGTTTAGTATTTTGCAAAAAAAAAAATGGATATTTCATCCTTTATGCATCAGATCCACACCCCCCCCCCCACCCCCATCGTATTGATAAAGAGAAAATAACGTCATTGACTCAATGACTTTCAAGTTTTTGCATGAATGGCGTTCCATACAAATTGCCACAATGATAAATCGGCAAAATTAAGCTACCAGTTAGTTCATGTAATGCAATTCAGCATCGAATAGCCAATCAAAAATGTTAGAAATGAAACTTAAAAAAGAATGGTGAGATTTGAAAAATGAATAAATATCTCGGCACTTAGTAGACAGATTATAATATTTCTGTATCTGACAACTGAGAGATGAAGCTTGTAATAATTCTCGCTATCGTGGCAACCATGGTTCTAGTTTCTGAAGGTAAGGTTTTTCTGAATACTTGTCGGTTTTTGTGGTTGCCAAAACACTCTGGAACCACGGTGGTTCAGTGAGTTGGACGCATTTACGTTTACCTTAAGTTCCAGGGTTCAATCCCAGCAAAAAGTTTGAGATACTGAATTTTTTGGACTACACGGTCAGTCAGTGATGCAAGTCGCTGGAGCTGGGATGGAGTCTAGTCGTTGAATTGGACCAGTGGGTTTCAGGCTGTGCACGTTAAAGATTATCGACATTGAAATAAATGTAAAATGAAATAAGGCTAATTTCAATGTCCGGATAACAATTTACTTCATAGCAAACTGTATGACGTTTATCCGTCCAAATTAGCCCAAATAGGTGTAGAAAAGTAGGCGAAAAAATCCATTTATTTCCAAAAAAAAAAAACATACCACCTCTTAGAATGAACAGAAAAAAATAAGTTCTCAAACTTGGTCAATAAGTAGGCCTATATATTCATCAACGGTGTCCAAAGTATACTGACAGAATAAAAAAAAAAAACCCATAAAATACAATTACAGATTATATTTGAAAAACGCTTAAAATTTGAGTAAGCGTTTTTCAATCATAGTATATAAACACGATTTTCTGGATTTATCAGATTATTTAGATTATTCTAAGAGGTTGTATTCATTTAAGTAATGTTTCTTTATGAATTCACGAGATTAAAAAAAGAGTAAAAAAAACGACAAGAATGTTAGGTCATGATTGCGAGGGTTGTCTGAATTTGTTAGTACTATCGTTAACATTGATAGCAGATCATACGGAAATAAAAGATATTGTTAATTGGAATGGTGCATGATAATCCCTTTTTATTCTTTTTTTGGTCAATCGGTTTTACTTTCATGTTATTATATGAATTATATTTTGTAGCAAAGAAAATGGGTGCTAAAGATAACATTGAGATAGTCACAGACCCGAGTAATAGATTAATCAAAAGGTAGAATTTTCCATATTATGTTCCATGCTTAACAGTGTTTGAAAGCCACAAATACGACTCGTTTGTAAATGAGAATATGACTTATATAGAAAACAAATAAATAGAAATATCGGGACAAGTTTTTAAGTTGATGTTCATTAAAAGGGATTGTTCAGTGTCGTTCTAATAGTTCTGAATATTTATTTCACAAATTCAAGATTCAAATTCCACCTCCGAAAACTTTAAATGTCAATTTTATTTTTTAGGAGTATCGAAAAGAGAAAGATATGTGGATTGCGTTACGATACTTGCCTAAGTATCCTCTACCCCAGTGTAGATTAGATACTATAATAAAGTATTGTACTTTAAAGATCAGTTTTTTGGTATATTTAATATATTTAAAATATTCAGACCTTTCCCGTTAAAATTCGAATTTTCTTGGATTGCCGAAAAGAGACGATGTGTTAAATTTACCGAGAGGGTCAGTTCTGTATTGTTCAAACCAAGTTCCCCTTGGGGGTCCGTTTATTACAAAACCCTTAAATTTCACAGAGAATGTCAGGACTTTTTGTTATCAGGAATTTAAATTGGAAGCCAAGTTTTCTAAAAAAAAATAATTAAGGAGTCCCCAGAAACATAGTGTTTTTACAGACTTCCAATTGTCGATCTCGGAAGCATTTAAGGTACCATCACTCGTCGAAGTTCAAATAACTTTCAACCTTTAATTCGCAGATATTGATTAGACTATGGGGGGTTGAACATTATTACGGATTAGATTGGCAAAACAAATTCAGATATTGAGACTAAAATATTTATGGTCAAACGAATGGTGAACATATCTCTTCAAGATAACTGTTTTTCCCTCCAACTCCAGGTGAGAAAGTAAATATCCTAGTTAGCGTAAAAACTAGAGGGGCTGAGAAAAAGAATATCATTAAATGGCACCAATGCACTTTTCCGTTTAACGGACCGTGCACTAAGCTTATATTTTTAGATCTGGAAATTGACACGAAATGTATGTGCGTTAGAATTCCTGAACAAAAAATTCATGATTTGAGAAATTAATTATTTGTTCACGGACAATTCCATCGGCAAGGGCGTTCAACCGCCGATTTAACGATGCTATGGTGGGAGTTTGTAACCCTCGTCATCACATCCACGTATCACATGAATTGCGAGAGGACATACAATATTTGTTGTTTTTTCTAGATTTGTTTTAATGGCGTCCGTAGATTTAGAGATCTGGAATGGTCAACCGATTCCGATTTACATTTATTTACGGACAGTGCAGGCGGGTCCAAGTTGGGTTGTGGTGCTGTTTGTGTAATGCGTGGGCTTGTTTGCAGTGGCCAAAATTTTGGGAAAAAACTGCGCTGATCTCTGACATTTCCTTTTTAGAATTTGTACCTATCGTCTTGTCCTTCCACATATTGTGGAAACAATTTTTAAATAAACGAATAATCCTTCATACCGATAATGCTGCCTTGGTTCACATATTGAATTCTAAAACTTCTAGATCTAAACGAGTTATGTATCTCTTACGCCCTTTCGTTTTACAGTGCATGTTGTATAATATCCAAATAAAATCAGTTCATATTGAAGGGAAACGCAATAAACAGTGTGATGCAATTTCAAGATGCCAATCAAACCGTTTCTTTCAGCTGTGCCCAACAGCCAACCCCGAACCAGAGAGAATACCAGACACTTTTCAAGCATTGATCTTCAATCCGAAGCTGCTGCGCTTGAAGATGCTTCTATATCGGAAAACACAAAAAGTGCTTATCAGGTTGCTTTGAAATGTTTTGGCACTTTTTTGTCTAATTACGGAATCCAAACTGTTTGGCCACCTGAGCAATCAACTTTGATAAAGTTCATTTCTTATATTGTAAGCAGCAAAATATTCTCAGAAAACTGTCAAATCATATATTTCGGCCAATGCGTACCAATGTAAAATTACGAATAATTTGGATACCACAAATAACTTTTTAATCGGGAAAATGATATTAGGAATGTCTCATTTGAGAGCAAGGAATGACATTCGTCGATCACACCAGGTTTGCTGTTTAATTTGCTTAAGGTTCTGCCATCGGTATGTTCTTCTTTTTATGAAGCATCTTTGTTTAAACTAATGTTTTCTCTGGCATTTTTTGGATTTTCTCGTATAGGTGAACTCATTTTAAATTCAAGGCATAATTTACATCAGGTAAATAATACTACTAATATCCGATTAACGGAGAGCAATAGGTCTTTACAAATACTACTAATATCCGATTAACGGAGAGCAATAGGTCTTTACAAATACTACTAATATCCGATTAACGGAGAGCAATAGGTCTTTACAAATACTACTAATATCCGATTAACGGAGAGCAATAGGTCTTTACAAATACTACTAATATCCTATTAACGGAGAGCAATAGGTCTTTACAAATACTACTAATATCCGATTAACGGAGAGCAATAGGTCTTTACAAATACTACTAATATCCTATTAACGGAGAGCAATAGGTCTTTACAAATACATGTACATGTTCCATTTAGTAAGACAGATCAAATGGGTCAGGGGTCGGTTATTAATCTGCCAGCAACAGATTGTCCGATTTGTCCAGTAGTTGCATATATAAATTTCAACAAAATGAGAACCAAGTTATCTGGTCAATTTTTTTGTCATTTTGGGGGTAAACCAGTTACTCGTTACCAGTTTAATGCGGTGTTCAAAAAAGCGTTAAAGTCGATTGGAATATCAGATGATACTTACAAGTCCCACTCTTTCAGGATAGGCGCTGCAACGTCCGCATTTAGTGTGGGCATTAAAGACGAGGACATAATGAATTTCGGCCGATGGGATTCCCGGGCGTACAAGTCTTGCATTCGTATCCCAACTAGTCGTTTAGCTTTGGTTGGTGTGAATTCGTTCCCTTGAAAGTATCAGTCGATAATGTGTTGTGCCCCTACTCACACTTGATTTTTTTTTTTTTTTATAGATGTCAAGATAAAGGTTTGGATCGTCGGTTCTTCACTTGAGGGTGTAAACTTAGGAGTAAATCGGTGTGGGTCGAATTTTGGTGGCAAGGAAAGGGTGGGTTAAAATTGTCCCAAGTATTAGCCACTCTTAGACATTTGTTGAACTTCTAAGACTGTCCACATTAAAGTGTCTGTTAAATTGTAATTATCATATTTGAGAATGAATGATCTGATTTGTGTTAATGAATTGCATATCTTACAGTTGAATTAATTTAATGGCAAAACATTTCTTGTAGGTTTGCCCAATCGCCCGAATTGGGTCGGTAACTTTTATTGTGTTAATGAATTTATATTTTTACAGTTGATTTAATGAATTGAATTTATAGTTTATTGTATGGTTGCCCAATCGCCCGAGTTGGGTCGGTAACCGTTATATTAAGCCGTGGCCAAATTACGCCAAATAAAAAATTTCAAATTCAATTTCTGTGTGGTTTTCTTTGATAAACAATTGAATATTATTAATCTAGAATGTAAAAAATGAAATTTTTAATTCTACTATCAAAATAGCCAAAATGGGATATAGAATATGTACTTTGGAAACATAGTTTAGAATTTAGAAATAAGAAGTTAAAATTATGAATGAAGAATTTGGATTATAAGATCTCACACTTAAAATTAGACAAACTGCTTGAAATTTATAATTGACATGCATAGAATGTGGAATTTAGAATAAAGAATTTGAAATATAGCGATTAGGCATGTTAGTTTAAAATGAAACTAAATGCGGATTTCAACTTCCATATCGTATGTCGGAAAGGCCTCAGATGCAAGAAAATCTTAGTTTTCAAAATTTCTTAGAGTATCTTGCCGATAAACTGTCGTCAAGCAGCGATCGCTGTCAACGAAATTCTGTCGGGAAGAGCTGCAGATACAAGGACACCAGACATAACTTCATAATTTCAAATAAATAAACCCACTTCAAGGGTTAACAAACATGAAAGCCGTTTTGAAAGGCTTCAGACGCAAGGAAATTAACGCAAAGTTTTTTGGGTGAGTTTCCGAAAAACCTTGTCTTAAGGGTGTTGATTGGGCTATTTCACGTTATGAAAAAATGGAATAAGTATATGAAGTAATGATTTCTTGAGACTTGTTGTGCATTTGTTGATGATTTGGGGTCCTTCTCGATAGTTTAAGGTTGATTTCATGTCAATCAGATTTTTTTTAATGAGTTGACAGCCCTTTCAAACATGTCATAAAAATTGGACATTTCAAACCTTTGATACAAGTTTAAAAAAATGTGAATGGATCAATCTACATCAAACTTGGCATAAATGTAGACAATTGCATTGCCGAGAAACGTACAGAGCGATTTTCCAAAAAAAAATATTATTTTGGTGGTTACCATGGAAATACGAAAATTTACACGTAGGTACGGCAAACATTTTCCAGGGGCCAAACTGATTAGAATTTTCGAAAAAAACTCTCTGTACGTTTCTTCCTTATTGAATAAGCTTTCAATCAAGACCAAGATCGTAATTTTCCAATAAAAAATGGCTGAGAAATCTTGTATCAACCGGGACACATTTTGCTACTTTTTCCTAATTTTTTTAGCAAAAACTAACGAAATACCTAATTTTTATTTCGTTTTTTTTCATTCTATATAGTTTACAAATAAAGTAATAATAATTATCTACAATCTGAGCCCAAAAATAATAAGTAATTCGCAAAAATTCCATCTCGTGTTATTTTTCTCGAACGCTAGCCCAATCAATACCCTTAAAAGGAAAAGTGCATTGGTGCCATATTCTTTAAGTAGATGATATTCTTTTTCTCAGCCCCTTTTGTTACGCAAACTACGATATTTACTTTCTCACCTAGAGATATGTTCGCCTTTCGTTTGACCATAAATATTTTAGTCTCGATATCTGAATTTGTTTTGCCAATCTAATCCGTAATAATGTTCAACCTCCCCCCCCCCCCCCCATAGTCTAATCAATCTATGCGAATTAAAGGTTAAAAGTTATTATGTTTCTGGGGACTGCTTAATTATTTTTGTTAGAAAATTCCTGACATTAACTGCGAAATTTAAGGGTATTGTAACAAACGGACCCAAAAGGGGAACTTGGTTTGTACAATACAGGACTGACCCTCTCGGTAATTTTAACACATCGTCTCTTTTCGGCAATCCAAGAAAATTCGAATTTTAACGGGAAAAGTCTATTTTAAATATAGATTTAGATTTAAATTTGATAGGGTCTTAAATAAACCAAAAAACTGATCTTTAAAGTAGAATACTTTATTATATTATCTACTCTACATTGGGGTAGAGGCCTTTTAGGCAAGAATCGTAAAGCATTCCACAATTTCTCTTTGCGATACTCCTAAAAAAAAAAATAAACATTTAAAGTTTTCGGAGGTGGAATTTGAATCTTGAATTTGTGAAATTAATATTCATTACTATTAGAACGGCACTGAACAATCCCTTTTAATGAACCTCAACTTAAAAGCTTGTCCTGATATTTCTATTTATTTGTTTTCTATATAAGGCATATTTTCATTTACATACGAGTCGTATTTGAGGCTATGGAACATAATATGGAAATGTAAGCTCAAATCTCGGCCCTGAGGAGTGAAAACTACCCAATGAAGATATTTTCAAGCCTGTATAATTGTCTTGTATATAACCACATAAATTCTCTTTAAAGTACAAAAATTCTACCTTTTGATTAATCTATTAATCGGGTCAGTGACTATCTCAATGTTATCTTTAGCACCCATTTTCTTTGCTACAAAATATAATTCATATAATAACATGAAAGTAAAACTGATTGACCAAAAAAAGAATAAAAAGGGATTATCATGAGGTTTCTAGAAATTGTTATACGCATCGGGGACACATACGAAGCATTAATTTGCACCATTCCAAATGTCACTATGTTTTTTATTTCCGTATGATCTGCTATCAATGTTAACGATAGTTCAGACAACCCTCGCAATCATGACCTAACATTCTTGTCGTTTTTTGACTTTTTTTTTTAATCTCGTGAATTCATAAAGAAGCATTACATAAATCAGTGGTTCCCAACCTTTTTTAAGCCGTGGCCAAAATTCACGAAACTCCAAACATGGGCAAAAAAGGGAATATAGCGGATGGTTATCTTGTGCCTCCTCATCATCAAGAGGTCAGATGCATTTGACCACAAGCAACTACATACCTTACAGAGCAAATATAGTTAAATAAAATTTGGGCTACAGACAAAATGATATACATCCTCATGCCCCATGGCCCCCTGAAAAACACCCCATGGCTCCCTAGGGGGCCATGGCCCCCAGGTTGGGAACCACTGACATAAATGAATACAACCTCTTAGAATAATCTATATAATCTGATAAATCCAGAAAATTATGTTTATATACTATGATTGAAAAACGCTTACTCAAATTTTAAGCGTTTTTCAAATATAACCTGTAATTGTATGGAAAATTACACAATTTTATGGTTGTTTTTTTTTTTATTCTGTTAGTATACTTTGGACACCGTTGATGAATATATAGGCCTACTTATTGACCAATTTGAGAACTTATTTTTTTTCTGTTCATTCTGTGGTGGTATGTTTTTTTTTGGAAATGAAATGGATTTTTTCGCCTACAATTCTACACCTATTTGGGCTAATTTGGACGGATAAACGTCATACAGTTTGCAATGAAGTAAATTGTTATCAGGACAGTGGAATTAGAATTATTTTATTTTCCATTTATTTCATTGTCGATAATCTTTAACGTGCACAGCCTGAAACCCACTGGTCCAATTCAACGACTAGACTCCATCCCAGCTCCAGCGACTTGCATCACTGACTGACCGTGTAGTCCAAAAAATTCAGTATCTCAAACTTTTTGCTGGGATTGAACCCTGGAACTTAAGGTTAACGTAAATGCGTCCAACTCACTGAACCACCGTGGTTCCAGAGTGTTTTGGCAACCAGAAAAACCGACAAGTATTCAGAAAAACCTTACCTTCAGAAACTAGAACCATGGTTGCCACGATAGCGAGAATTATTACAAGCTTCATCTCTCGGTTGTTAGATACAGAAATATAATAATCTGTCTACTAAGTGCCGAGATATTTATTCTGTTTTCAAATCTCACCATTCTTTTTTAAGTTTCATTTCTAACATTTTTGATTGGCTATTCGATGCTGAATTGCATTACATGAACTAACTGGTAGCTTAATTTTGCCGATTTATCATTGTGGCAATTTGTATGGAACGCCATTCATGCAAAAAGTCAGTTCACAGATTTGAAATTAGTTCGTGAATAGACCTATTGACTGATGACGTCACATTTCAATAAACAACCTTCGCGCTATGAACTATGGGATTGAATTGGAGTAAAGTGTTACAAAATGGCCGAACAGATATTGATTTATAGAGAGGATAGAAACCCCACTTCATTCCCAGAATGCACAGCTGGCTAAATTTGTGACGTAATCAGGCTACACGGTTATTTGCCAAGTAGTTTAAATAATCTAAATTGAATTCATCGAAACTGGAACCAACTCGCAAATTTACGCCGTCTCGTGAAAACTAGTTCGTGAAAACCAGTTTAGGAGTTATGCCGGCATCTGACAAGCGCGCATGACACGATTGGACATCCTATCACGGTGGACATTTCAAACTGCTACACCGGCATCTAACACCAGGTGGCGCGCGATAGAAGAATTTTTCATGACGTCATAATCTATTTTTAGAATGGGAAGACTGGCCGTCAACTTGAAGGCCATCAGTCATTGAGTCAATGACGTTATCTTCTCTTTATCAATACGATGGGGGAGAATCTGATGTATAAAGGATGAAATATCCATTTCTTTTTGCAAAAAAACAAAATACCAAACTTAAGTGTAGTTTTTGGTTGGATTTTAGTCATGTTTGAAGCAAAATGAGTGTCGGTTCATACAGCACGCGGCGCCGAGTTGTCTTGTTCTCGATATCAATGGTTACAAAGGGCCTACACATATAGATAGGCCTTAAATATTTTATACATCGGTAGTATATCCTTCTAAAAAAATAATTCTTGAATTTCATAGAGATTTATAGACATTGATTGAATTTCAACGGAGAGTAAAAACTCGCCATGGCAAGTAAATTCAATAATTTCGGGTCGGCTAAATATTGCGCTTGTCTATAATACAGACCCAACCTCAGATTCGGGGTTTGAGTTCGATATTGGTCTAGGAATTAAATTCAATATTTACCTCTTCTTGTGCACTATTTAAATAAATGAATGAATTTAATAATTCGTTGCTTAAACAATACCAAGTAAGCAATATCGGTTAGCTCGATTTTCTGGGATAACCAATAATAATAGGCAATTTTCTAGTTTTTCTGGAATTTTGAAATCCATACTATCAAACTAATATATGTAATATTGATAGATATGAAATACTTAAGATCTAGCACGACAAAATAGATTTTTAAGTGATTGGGTTGAAATTTCTGTCTTTAAAGCCCCTGAAGCTCGATTCCAGCTAAACAACTAATAATACATCCTCTCCGATTTTTGTCCAGTTTGTCTCTTTTTGAAAGAGTTGCAGGATACTGGTAGTGGAGAAAGTAACATTGATCCGGATGACATATTTAGATAAATAATTCCCCCTGGAAATCGAATATAAGAGTAGGCTAATGCCGCTGTCCTGGCAATAATTTCATAGTATTAATAAGTTGATGCCAAAGTAAAGATGATCCGTATTAATTTTGAGGGTGAATTTATATTGACTTGTTACATTTAACTAGATGCATGTAATAAGGGTTAAGTTGCAATTAAACGAGGTAAGGTACCCAGTCCGGTCCGGGATTTCTTGATACGGAAGAAAATAGACACAGCGAATATACACAGAGTACAGTTTACGATATGATTCGTACACGATTAGTTTTTCTACTATTTTCGACTGTGTCGGAAACCTCGGTCCGGACACCTTACCTGATCTATTTATTCGCATCTTTAATCTTTATAGGAATATAAAAACCTCTTGTGACGTCATCCCATTGTTATGGCAGGTCTTTCTTTTCGCTAATATCCCTCAACCCAGGGATATTCGAGATAATATCCCCGTGGACAGGTACATTCGAGATAATATCCCCTCTACCAAAGTACATTCGAGAGAATATACTTTAATCTAACACCAATACATTTGAGCAATCAACTCTACGTCTTAAAGATTTTTTTTCAAACTTAATATTGAAGTTTCAAAATCAAGCAGATGAATCGTAACTAGTCACTACCCAGTGACAAAGTATGCAATCTTATCATACAATATCAAGTCACAACCCAGTGATCTGTAAGGTTTCTTGCTTCCTATGATACAATAAAGGTTGATACAACAATATATACCCTCACATTTCTTGTAATGTTTTTTACTGGTCATCTTATTTTTTAAAAACGGTTTTAAAAATGTAAAAACTAGATTTTTAGAGCGTAATTAATTTTCGAGGGATTTATATCTTTCAATACTACATTTTAGACTTTTTTAATGTAAATTTAGATATTTAATATTAAAAACTAAATATTTCTGAAAATTCTGGAACATTTTTTCACACGACATGGATTACCTCCCATGTGATGTTAAATGTATTGATTGATTTTTCAACATATTTACCAATTATTGAATTAGGAATCGGTTTTTATGTCGGATAATGCATGGTTTCTATCGGGATTAGTTGACATAATGCCCTTGGGCTCGGAAAAGCCCTCGGGCCTTCGGCCCTCGTGCTTTCCCGAACCCGCGGGCATTATGTCAACTAATCCCTCGAAACCATGCATTATCCTACACATAATAGTGTCGTTGGTGAAATTGTTAATAATTGGTCAAATGAATTTTATTTAGCTCTATCTTGTTATATTTATTTGGTCTCAACCCGAAATAATTTTCACGCACGCATAATATATGATTTTTGGTGCTTTTGGGCAAGATGTGCTTATCTAAAAGGGACCCAAAGACACTCGTTCACAGACCCATAAATAAACTGTAAAAAAAAATAATTTCCCGAACAAAAAATAATATCGATTTTGATATCGTAGTAGTAGGCCTAAGAACCATTGACTGTACATAGCCAGTGTAGACTAACATATTTCGAGTCTATTTAACATGCTTTTTCCTTCTTAAAATATTTTTTTGAGTGATGAATGGCTGATTAGACGTTTAATCATAAGTTTGTTTCTTATGGCTTTTTCACTCCCAAAAATTCGAAAGAAAATATGTTTCTTCTGTGACGCCATATAAACAACGTCAGACTGCATCATCAACAAAATATGACGTCAAAAGGGAATTCCGTAAATCTCTTTGACAGATCGCGCGCCACCTGGTGTGAGATGCCGGCATAACTCATAAACTAGTTTTCGCGAACTGGTTTTCACGAACTGGTTTTCACGAACTAGTTTTCACGAGACGGCGTAAATTCGCGAGTTGGTTCCAGTTTCGATGAATTCAATTTAGATTCTTTAAACTACTTGGCAAATTCACGATCTAATTTCAAATCAGTGAACTGACTTTTTGCATGAATGGCGTTCCATAAATTTTCTCTCACTAAGTGTTAGTTTGATTTTGAAATGTTAATACAAATAGCACACAGCTTCACTGTAATAGTTGTAACAGTCCTTCTACAATTTTCTAGTCCAAGTTTAAGGAAGTAATAAAGGAACACTTTTGCAATACGCAAAGTGACAAAATTTAAACTTTCGAACAAGGGTAGCTAAGACAATATTTCATAAATTTCAACATTGTGACAAAGTCAACATTTTGCAACACTTGCAACAATTCAGGCTTGATTTTTTTGACAGATGACATATTTGTCGACTTGGCGGGATATTTTGTCAGCAGGTAATTGCCGTTACTTCAAATATTGCCCCCCTAAAAAATCTCAAGTGTTATTTTTAAAAAGATACATTTATTCATTTTACTGAGTCAAGTAATGTCTTTATGGAAGGAAATGTTAAGAATTTGCGTTGTCCGGTATCCTATTCTCAACATTCCCCAGTGATAGTCCCTCAGTCTCTTAAACCTTCAATTCAAATTGAAATCGCATTTCCGGGAGTCCAATTCTCTAAATTTTCTAGATGAGATCCTCCAGTCTTCAGAATATCGTGTTTCCAGGCTTCCACTTGGCGTTCTCTGCAGCAAAAACGAGTGTGTAATTCTCAAAATTTTCTTAGTGACATACCTCAGACACTATTCAAAATACCTTAAACCCTACATTCGCCTGGAAATATCTGGAATTGGCGTCTAAATCTCAATGTTTTTCAGACGAAAACCCTTTGACCCTATCTTGAACCTTAAATTCGCTGGAAAATATCAGGAATTTAAAGGAAATGTCTGGAAATCGCGTTTCAATGAGTCAAATTCAACTTTTCCAGAGGTCCCCAAACTTTAGAAAATCTCATTTCCAGTCTTCCGATTGCACCAACTAATGCAGAAATAACTATACAGAGGGCACTGTAATGTCGTAACATTGCATTGCAATAACACAAAGTCTTCCATAAAAGGGGTTGGGGGTATCTTCCGGGGGATACCTAAACTGACCCCTTGATTAGACGTTTGCCCCCCTAAAAGTACTTGGCAGGCTACGGGCCTGTTCCTCTTTCGGGTTTAACATAGATGCGAATACAACCGGAAGTATCCATGAATTGGGATAGAGGTAGACACTTCTCTTCCGGGCAATTAATAAATGACAGAAGTGGTCGAAAGGCGTGTCAAGTTGATGAAGATTTGTGTGTAAAAATACTTTGCAATGTAAGACCGTGGTTTAAAAGCCAATTTTAATGGACCCGAAAACACTTGTAGTAAGAATGCACTGTTAAATGCCTTCAAGTATTTCATTTGCCTTTAAAGGGGTATCTTCACTAACTCCTAGTCCGAAACTTGCTGACTCTTTCCCCAGCCTCTGATATCTATTTGGACGGGTTCGGGGGTTTTAAACGTATTTATTTACATCGAATCCACAAAACAATATGTTTGGAAAGATGGATGAGTTTCTAGTTCAAGTTTTTGTGGCCTAGTTTTTCTGACTCTCTCCCAACCATATCTGTCCAAATATCTACCAACGGCTGAGAATTGAGTCAGCAAGTTTCGGACTAACTAACTCCGTGCCGCGGCGTTGTAATTTTTTAGATAATATAATCAGTAATAGTGTTCACGCCTTAGCGTAGAAATTTTATCCTTCAAATCCATGCGAATCCTTGTTTGAAATTGTCACGTCGAATCGAAATTTAAATGAACCGCCATTTGAGGAAAATATAAAGTATGGATTATCCAGTCTCATTCCTTCACGATGATTTTACATTATATATTTTAACAAGACGTACAATTTTCCGGTATAAGGCTAATATTAAGGCTGAAGAGAAAGTTGTAAACGAAAGAAGATACAAGTTAATTTGTTTCTATGAGGCCTTACAGAGGCGATTTTCGTAAAGTTGTATTACTTCTGAAGACTGTTTACATATATTTAAGACTCAAATCAACCCCAATAAATGCTGATCATTCCCCTTTAAATCGAAAATTGCAATTCCGAACCAACTATAATTACAGAGTAATAAATATGGTGACAGGTTAAACTGTTATTTGCTGTGAAGGTCATTAACTTCAAGGCTATCACTTTGGAAGCACTTTGAATATATTGAAAAATCAATTTTAATAATTTTCATAAATTTTGTTGAATCGTTCTAACGACAATATGTTGTAGCTTAATTTGATGACTAATAATGTTAAAGGGGGATTCTTCTTTTTAAAATTAGCTGGTAGCACTTTTTAAAAAAGGTCTGTATAAGTAATATTTCTAGATGCAGAAAGCTACCACTACTAACGAGCCCTTGGATGTTCCGAGAGTTTTCACCTGTATCGACGTCCGATTAGTAAAATCGAGTGGAATAAGTTATTGACAACGAAATTAAAATCATTTTAAACTTTAAATTTTTCCATAAAAGTTAACAAATGGTCGAAAATGACAATTATTCCAAATAAACATTGTATATCAATTCCAAATGATATACAAAATATTAAAAGATCAAAAATGTAATTTTGTTGAAATTAACAATATATAAGAATTAATAAAATAATGTACAGTAGTCACTTCAGTTGGCTTAATTAAAAACAATTCTAGATATCGAGTTAAGATTATCTCCCTTATCAACTTTGGATAGCCCTATAACATTTAAATTGGGTGTTTACAAGCTAATAACATCAAAACCGGAAGTGATATCAAATTTTAGAAAACAGATTTTGGATTGCAATCGAAGTGTCTTTCCATCTGTAGATTTTCGGATCGATTAAAGTAAAATTTGAAAAAAAAACCTATGGAAATTAGCTCAATAATTTCAAATTTTCAAAAGCGCAAATTTGATTCAAATGCAAATTCTGATATATCATTGGAAAGAGCAGATTAAGCATAGTATGATGGTAACATAATTTGTGATGTATATAAGTTAGGTCACGTGACGGCTATTTAAAGTCGGAAATCATAAATTTCAATTGCTTATAAAACCGGAAGTATACATCGGACAACAAACATGAATACATTGGATAGATCTCATTGAAGGCAGCAACTTTTGTTCAGGTACCAAGGTCATCAAAGGTCAAAAGATGTTAGCCTTGAAAGTTTTAGTAATTGCATAAAAAATTAAAATCAAAATGAAAAAATCGGCGTCTATACTTTGTTTAGCAATCAACTGAAATTTCCAAAAATACTAAAATTACGGATTCAACTCATAAGCCTGAGGCCCCATTTTTAATTGTACAAATGTTACTCTAATCAAAATGGCGGATGATCTGTTACTTCTGAGCCGGATTTTTTTATTTCAAAATGTTGCTATAACAAATTGTAACACATTGCAAAAAACAAATTGCAAATATCTTCAAAATTCCGGAAGTTGAAATTTCAAATTTACAAGCTAATTACGTCAAAACCGGAAGTGATATCGAAATTTAGAAAACAGAGTTTTGTTCGCAATTAAAATATCATTCTATCTGTAAATTTTCATATCGATTGACATAAAATTTGAAAAAAAAAACACGCACAGTTACAATGGCAATTTGCACAAAATTTTCAAATTTTAAATCGTGCATCAGTGGAAAGAGCAAATTACGCATAATATGATTGTTAAACCATTTTTGACGTATACGTTGGTCACGTGACAGGGCTCGTGTAGACTAGGCTCTAGAAGATTGATATATCTTCGGTGTTCTGCTGAAACCGTATAGCCTCAACTACACGAGCTGTTTAATCTTGAATATAAAAAACTCGACTCGGGTTTCAGATAGTCTTGAGATTATGAATAATTCGTGAAGGCGGGAGAGTTCGAAAACGTTACTACATTTTATAGATAGACAAATTTAATAATGAAATAACCTCGTATCTGATACACACATACTTGTTATTTTTTTGGAACCATGCACCATTGAACCACAATTTGATTAAGTTTGATTAAGCAGTTTATTTAAAAGAAATCATAAATGAAACACTGAAATGAAAAACTCTTTATTTTGATGGATTTTCTTGAGGAAAATTTTACGTTGTGTAAGAGATAATTGACATACTATTACGAGGTTTCACACACTGAACACATTGAGGTGCATTGGACATTTATACAATAATAAAGGGAATTTGATTGACTGATGATGAATGTGGTGAGGACGAGGTAACTCCAGGCAGGATATGCTTACTCTTCTAGTCACCTGATACTTCCCATTATGAAATACTTACTCATGCATGATTGAAATAATTCCTCATGTGAAAAGTTCATAAGCTGTTACCTATATACTTTTCGTCAAAATATCTTTTTGGATTTCGGGTTTCGTTTTTCGGTTCGCAACGTTAGTACTTGTTTTTTTAATAGAAGATAAAAATAAGTAATTTTTGGGTAATTTTGACTTAAAAGATTTCATCAAAACATGCACGATATATTCTTAACGTCATTGCGTTACAGTATAAAGAAACCAAGTACTAACGATCCGAACCGCAAAACGAAACTCGAAATCCAAAATTATGAGTACTTTTCATGAGCTAAAAGCTACTGGGCTGAATGTGACCTAAAAGAAAGAAAGAAACATCTATATTTTACAAGGATAACAACTTAGGTTCCGTGCGGATCCTATCTCCCAGCTGGTCCTTGGCCAAACCTCTTGGCATTGATCTTTCCCGGATTATCCGTACCCATTTACAGCTGGGTGGACTGGAATTATGAGTGAAGATGACTTATTCAAGGTCATCGAACTTTCACACCCTGGTCAGGGACCGAACTCTCAAACATAACGACCTTCATTTTCTCGTATCCAAGCAAATGACGTCATGTTTGTAAAGAACGATGCGCTAACCACTGTGGACATGAGTCCACCAGCTGAGTAAATTACCATAATTATTCAATTATTCAAATATCACCTGTAAACTTTATATTTCGCATATTTCTGCCTCTCGTGACTATTTCTACAGTTTTAACCAATATCAAAGATAAGTAAGATTTCGATTACTACAAGGGTCTATCTCACAAGTCTAAAAACTTATTGGCGAATTGTCTGTGACGATGGAATACTTCCTCAAATGAAAAGTTGATAAGCTGCTACCAATGTATATTGACAATGTCTTTCGATTTTGAGATACTAGTATGTTCTACGGTTGGATAGATATATCCTGAAAAAAAATTGATTTTATAAACTATTTTACATTAGCTATGCTAACTCAACATATTATGTCAATTGATCACACATACGATCGCCTAAATTCGAACTATCCTTAAATTTATAAAATGATATAGTCGAACGAGTCAATATTAAAAAATATATCTTTAAAATAAAAATTCTGAAAACCAACAGATGTATGATTATGAATCGAAAAAAACGTTTTTAGTTGGGTATTGAAGTGTCTATCATGCTTCTGTGTAGGACATTATTTTGTTCCCGATGTTCGGATTCTTTTCGTTTTTGTTTACAGATTTTTCAGGCCACTTTTCTGAGCCATTTATAGACTTTGTACGGAAAAATTTATTTTAACTTTGTCTTTTTCACCAAAGACATTGTTGTAAGACTTATTTCAAAGCGCAATGAAACTGTTAATTACTTCTGTTATCAACATTAAACGCTCAGTGAAAGTTTTAATTGTAGTAACGGCATTGTTTTCGGTATATATTTATACTAGAATGCTACACGATGATCATACAAGAAGGAAACATCTCAATTTGTTATATGTAAAAAAAGATGTAACGGCAAGTGATTCTTTGACGTCTTTACCTGTGGGATCAACATTTATTGACCGGAAAAACACTTCCGCGACACCAAAACTAGTTTTGCAGACTCATAGAGAGACCAACCATCCGTTTCAATATAGCACAACACCGTTTAGTAATGTAACAAACCAGCCACATCTAAATATGTCGACGTATTTTCACCTTACCCAGTCCGACCACGTCGATCCGTGGTTGAACCTACATCAATTCAAATATCTTATCAACGCAAAGGCGTGCAAACAGAATTTATATGTCTTGGTTTTCGTTCACAGCGCCCCACATAAAGTGGAAGAACGGAATCAGATCCGAATGGCATGGGGTGGAAACAAGATATTCAATGGAAAACATTTTAGAACTGTATTCATGTTAGGGGATCCTCAGAAAAAAAGTGTGCAGCGGGCTGTTTGTAACGAAGCCCTCACCTGGAAAGATATTGTGCAAGGTGATTTTAAGGACACGTATAGGAACCTCACATATAAACATATTATGGGGCTGTCGTGGGTCACAACGTATTGCTCAAGCGTGAGTTATATTTTAAAAACGGATGATGACACAATGGTTAATGTTTATAATATGGTGAATTATCTGACTAAGATAAAGCCAACAAAGAACTTTTTGTACTGTCGGCTTTTTACGTATGCGACGCCAATCCGGCATGAAAGTAAATGGAGAGTGTCTTATTTAGAATATCCATTTGTAAGATATCCATATTATTGTGAAGGTTTTGCCTATATATTAACACCAGATGTTGCTGTGCGGTTTTTGAAGGTTTCAAAAAAAGTTAAATTTTTCTGGATAGATGATGTATTTATCACAGGAATTTTGAACATTGACGCCAAAGTCCCAATCTCCGGAATGAGAGATGGGAATGGTTATGACGTTATGTCAATGATATATCATGGAACAAATGTACGGAATGTCATGTTTATACTTTCTACTGATAAAAGAGGGCTCAAATCCTGGAATTCTGTCTGGCAAGCTATATCAAGATATGCTTGAAATTAACAACAATTTTGGGAATGTTGGAAAGAGGACTGTTTTCAATATTTCACTTTTAAATTTTTTTTTTATGCCGTTTACGTTCAAATGAGATTTTAGTATTTATAAGAAATATAATTTCAATTCTAGTTTCAGTACTCAGATTTGTTTAAAAAAAAACAATCATTGATTACCATTTATTCACGAAAAAAATTGAATACTGGCCGTGTCTTTTTTTTCCATTCTTCCCATTCATCAACCTGATCAAAACTGAGCAAGCAATGATAGAATGACGATCAGTCAGCTCCAGTCTGGTGGTAAGAAAAGCCCCAAAAAGAAACACTAGAAAATTGCCAATTGGGGCATGAACTTGACCTCCTGAAATTTGTCTTCAGAATAACAGCAAGACGATGATGGAATATACAGATTCTGTCTCCCATCTTGTTGGTTTGTTATGTCTTGTACTGTTATGTAATTGTATATAAAATTAAAAAAATGTAAATAAAGAAAAATATCAGCTCATGAGTAGAATTTTATCTGCCTTAATCCGAATAATCCGTATAACCCAGATTGAGCCATACATGTTTAAACAGTTCATTTTTGTCATGGTAATTCTGAATAAATGGATTCATAAAGTAGTGTTATTACTAGCAACGCAAATCACTTGCTATAGCCTAAAAAAATACATGAATACATTAACATACATAACAATGAATATCAAACAAAATAAGAAGATGAAAGAAAATAGACGAAGTAATAATTATATAAACATATATATAGACATTTAGACATATGTACATCAATAATATCCATCACAGTCGTGGAATTAGCTAGTTATTCAGGATTTCCTCTATTCAAATGCTTTTTTAAGGTATTTAAATAATTTAACTTGATGAATAAATTTAGTGTTATTGACAAGACATATAGGCCCTACATTTATGAATATATGGGAAAAACCCAAACCTAGGATGGAAATATTTGCGACGTCAAGACACGTAAGCTGAACTGATTATCGTATAGATTGAAAATTTGATTTAAGGATTCAACCTCAAGTTCATGATCGAGCTTTCCAAAATTGAAATTTACTACTATTGACACAATCTTCAACATTGAACAAGACTCTTGATTATGATGCTGAAGAAGGTTAGGCTAATGACATAGTCTTGTGGGATGCCATTCTCATTAAGATCATGTTCTTCCTTTAAAAGAGTGGTTTAGAAGGTCTGTTTGATCTTCAGAAATTCTTTGATATGGTTTCTGCCAAAACTGTCATCAGCATAAGGATAACAAATTAGCTTTTCTTTCTTAGTTTGCTGTATTGTGTGGATTTCCTGTAATATAAAGTCTGTAATGTGGTCGTTTATTGAACGTCCGCCGGTCCGTTCGACCGTCCATAATTGACTTATGAACGCGACAGAGACCATAGTTTTCATCTGATTCTAATGAAATTTGGGTTCATTTGAATGAAATTTGATGTGATCATTTAATTTCGAATTTGGCGATTTTTCGATGAATGTATTTTGAATTATTGCCCTTGAATCAATACGTGTTAAAATTGGCTTGTGAACGCGATAGATACTACAGTTTTCATCTGATTTAAATGAAATTCGGTGTGGTTATTTATATTGATGAGATCTTGGATAAGTTTAAATTCAATTGGTGATTTTTTTTTATTAAAGGATTTTGAATTATTGCCCTTGACTTACTCAAAACGTGACGAAATTAGCTTGTGAACGCAATAGAGACTAGAAATTTCACCTGATTTAAATGACCATATATATTAGAGGGGTTAAATTTTCAGTTCCATGACACGAGATTGGTGAACACGCTTCATATGCTAAAAATTCATCAGGGAAGTGGGTGTATTTTGCTAGGCAACCACTTGTATGAGTAGGGAGTACCAAAGCCAGAACGTTGTCTGTTATTCAAGCATCGTAACAATCACATAAAAAAAAAAATTTCAATCTCGTGTAATATGTAGGAGAAACGAAAGATAAAAATAATTTACATATTTCTATTTGCTGTGTTTATATATTTAATGATTTAAACTTCGAGGACCATTCACCACACGATCTTACCCTAACCCTTTTTGAGCTCATAGATATTGGTTTACAAGATGATAAAATAATGCAATTCTAAAGGAAACCAAAGTCAGTCTGTTCATAGCAAACTAACAACTCATTATATACCTATTCCAGATCCAGTCGACCTCCAATTATTAAGTGAAGTATTTGTTCCATCCAGGGTATGAACATTTGGAAGGATCAAAACACACCCCCCCCCCCCATTACTTACTTCCCAAATATTTATTTTGAAATGTGAGCTTTTAAAAACGAGAACGAAATATTCTTCGTTTCGCACATATTTAAAGTTTTATTGACCATGTGTTACATGATAAAAAGAAAGGATCCCAGTAATGTCTAATCGAATGTATCAATAATGGTAATTTAAACGATTACAGAAGTAAGTTGACCGCGTTTCTCATAATGTATTATCAATTGTGTCGCATGTGTTTCATTTTTATACGCTCACATGAAGATGTGGACGTATATTGCCGTCACCCCTGTCCGTCCGTCTATCGGCCCGTCAACAATTTATTGTGTACGCAATAGAGACCGAAGTTTTTATCCGATTTGAAATTTTGTATGTGTATTCGTCTTGATAATACCTCGGATGAGTTCGAAAATTGCGCGATTCCAGTCGTCGGTTTATGAGTTATTGCCCTTTGACTTAGTAAAATAACGTTAAAATTAACTTGTGTATGTGATAGAGGCTAGAGTTTTCATTCGATTTAATTTAATTCATCTAAATATCAGCTCAGAGAAGTGCGATGATGGTGCAATCAACTTGGAATATTCAAATTTGCTGAATACACGTTTAAGATCAATCGACAGTTGGAAATCGAAATTAAGAGCAGGCTAATGCCCCCTGTCCTGGCAACATTTCCCTCATTGCAAACTGTAAGGCGTTTGCCCGTCCTCAATTAGCCCATATAGGTGCAGAAAAGTAGGACGTAAAATTTCATTTCATTTCAAATTTGCTGAAGTGGGAGTATATTATCTTGCCTGGCAAGCTATCTTTCAATGTCAAATTGCACTCTTAACGGGAGTGCACAGAGACTTTCTTGAGACATTGAATACAGCAAGACCTATAGGACTCAAACCATAACAATTTCTTTAAGTGGGAGAATAATTTAGAGAAAAAGAAAGCAGACGATTACACTGACAATTTGTGAAAACTGTGAAGAAAACTATCAAGCCCATCAAGATAGGCTCTTCAGCCTATTTATAAATCAATTTCTCTTTAGATCTTTACAATTAAGATAATCAAACACTATTCTTTCCACAAATTTTTCGGAAATATATATTTTTGTAGGAAAAAAATGGATTATGTTAGATTATTGATCAATATTATAATTACGAATATTGGGAATTATAGGTTACGGTTAAGCAATGTTACGAAAGCACAGGCATGTGGGCATAACCTCTCTCTAGTGAGAGAGTAACGATAGTGCAGTTAGTTAAACAATTCAATTATATAAATATGAAAAATGAGCAGTGATCCATTAACGCATATGAAATGCCAGCAATATCGCTTAGATTTCCGGTTTGTTTATGTTATTGAGGCAATCATTAAAAATGTGCAGTTATTGTGGTTACAAAAAAATATCTTGACTATAAAAATAACATCTTGAGATTGCAGCTTTGGAATTATTTGAACTTTGTAGTGAATCTATAATTAGTACAGTTTGATTGGTCGCCTTTTTAAAGTATTGCACTAACATTAGTTGTTTTCCAGATGAAAGGTACTTGTTTTAGAGAAAGGCTTGGGTTGAATAGATTACATAGTGGAAAACAGATTTCTTATTTGGTCAGGACCGTTAGATTTTGAAGTATCAAGTGTTGGTATTATGTCTTTAACTTCCTGAGGGTAGAGTTCAATGTGATTTAGAGAATTTGGATTTTGTTCGAAAGTAGTGCTGTCTAATTGTGATTGGTTGATAAAAAAAAGTCATTCAAGCAGTTTGCTTTGTCCTTTGGAGTAAAGGATGGGATACCATTATTGACAAGTGGGGAAGTTGCCCTTTCGGTTTGTTAGGGTTTTGATGTTCTCATTGAAATTCTGTCTAAATTTTCAAAGCATTCGCTCTTGCATTTTCTTATAAGTTTCATATAGACATTTCTCACTTTATTAAAATTGCAAATTTGTCTCCAGAACTCGATCTGGTAGCTTTTTGATGTTCTGTTTTTCTCTTTTCATTTTTCTAATTTTCTAATGGTCTTGTTAATTCAAGACTGATCGTGCTGTCTATTAGTTTCTGTTTTATGGTTGCTGTGTAACTTTTGGCAATTCCTATTAACTCGTGTAAAGGAAACAGTTGAATTGTTAATATTTGAATAATCTCTAATGGTCTCCCATCCTGTATTTCTGAGTTTCAAAATTAGCTTTAGAATAGTCCCATACTGTCCGTGTGTAAGAAATAAGTTTCGGGGATCTGAAATAGAGTTGGCAATACACGGGGCAATAGTCACTCACTAAATTTGCTTCACATATGGCACACAATTACAGAGAATGAGATCAATTAATGAATTGGTGCCATTTCGGTTGTAGCGTGTTGGATGTTGTGTATGAGAAGGTTTAAATCAAAGAGTTGGTTAACATCATGTATTAAAGATCTATGAGTAGTTAAGAAATTTATATTTAAATCGCCAAAAATAAAAATATTTTGAATATTGGAAACTGTTGCCAGGGAAAAAGAATCACAAATAGACTTGTTCTTTTCAGCATTAGATTTTGGTGGTCAGTAGAAAGTTCCGATCAAGATAATACAATAGTTTCAATCCAGATACCCTATGTATTGTCAATCTCAAGATCAGACCTCCGTTTAAAGAAAAAAGTATTGGAATATATAAAGCAATCCCACCATACCCGTCATGTCTGTTCTTCCTAATGGTACATGAAAATAAGGGATAGAAAGAGTGTCGGAAGATGAATTGGTGTCAAGCTATGTCGCAGATACGAAAATGAATTCATGATGTTCGGAATATTCGGCTATTGTCACATCTAGGGCAGCTAGTTTAGGCAATCAGAAATCTTTTTTCGCAAGCTCCTAACATTCGGATGCACAAATGATGCATTTTCCGCAGGTCCAGGATTGAGATGAACATTTCAAATTTTATTATTGAGAAATATACGAAATCTATAATGGATGTAGCGCTATAAATTAAATGGAAAATAAACATATATATACAAATCAATATAGCAAGCATAAGGTTAATAAATAATTTGGAAAAGTGGGTATCTAATTAAGATCCTTTTAAGTTTGAAACAAACAATTGTAAAATATTTGCAGTAAAAATATATAAATACAATACGAAAGAAAGAATAAACATATGATAAAATAAATTCGTGATCAAAGTATCATCTAACAATATTAATATTGTAATCCGTTTAATATAATAATGCAGTAACATCATGACCATATAACAATACATGTACATGAATTAATATGTTTTATCTATGGCAACTTAACTGGTCTGTTGACTTTTCATATTATATATTATATTATAAACATTATAACAGAGTAATATCATATCATGATCTAAGTTTCATATCACAATACATGATTTAACATGTGAAAGAGTAATTAGGAATTGCGTTTAACAATCCAGTAGAGTATAATAGTTGAAGTTGGCCTATTTACTTCAGAAAATTGATATCGTCGAATATAATGATTTTTAAAAATTGATCAACGTTGACAGAAAATTTTTAAGTTATAGAGAAAGGAATTCGATATTATTTTTTAAAAACTTAATGGGATAAGGATACTGTACAGTAGTGAATACCTTTGTGAAACTTTCTTAGGAATATGACCGTAAGACAATTATAAAAAACTGGAACGCATGTGATTGAGAAGTAACTTTTAGTTAAGTGTAGTGTATAAATTGCAACCTAGTTTTTTTGGATTTTAATTTTAGGAATGATGCAATTTCGTCGTTCATTTGCACTGGGTTTGAAAAGTGTACCCAAAGGAAAACTAGCGAAACTTGTAATAATAATTACAACGGTAATTACCTTACACATCGGTTGGTCAACCTTGTCGAATCAATCGGCTGATAAATATCAACTTCTGAAAGAGAGGGATGGTCTTCAAACATTTTTACCTGCAACTAGCAAATATCAACAGCTTATTTCAGTTGAGAAATATAATAGTGATCTTCAGACGCCATTTCCCGTTACTCAAGACACAATTACCAAACAATCAAATCAAACTGTGAACGCTTCGAAATTTAAAAATGCTCTTAAAGATCTGAAAACTTCACATAATTTTACAAACCAGTTGTATAATAATATTTCGACGTATTTTCACCTTTCCCAATCCGACCACGTCGATCCTCTGTTGAACCTTCATCAATTTAAATACCTTATCAACACAGATGTGTGCAAACCGAATTTATTTGTCTTAGCTTTCGTTCACAGCGCCCCACATAAAGTGGAAGAACGGAATTATATCCGAATGACATGGGGTGGAAACAAGATATTCAATGGAAAACATTTTCGAACTGTATTCATGTTAGGGAATCCACAGAATGACAGTGTTCAACAAGCTGTAACTAAAGAAGCTCTCACATGGAAAGATATTGTGCAAGGTGATTTTAAGGACACGTATAGGAACCTCACATATAAACATATTATGGCGCTGTCGTGGGTTACAACCAATTGCCCAAACGTGAGTTATATTTTAAAAGCGGATGATGACATAATGGTTAATGTTTATAATATGATAGATTATCTGAACTTTTATACGTCAAACTTTCTGTACTGTTCATATTTCACCGCCCAAGGTCCCTATAGAAGAATTACTAAATGGAAAGTTTCCTTATCAGAATATCCCTTTGGAAGATACCCATACTACTGTCAAGGATTTGCTTACTTAATGTCACCAGATGTTGCTTCAAAATTTCTAATTGCTTCAAAAAGTGCTACAATGTTTTGGATAGACGACGTATATGTCACTGGCATTTTAAATGTATACGCTAACGTGCCATTTTCGGTTATGCGTCGGAATTATGCATACGCTCCTATGTACGAAGAATACATGGGACCTTCAGTCAAGAAAGTTATGTTCATACTTTCCAAAAACACAGAAATGCGCAAGCGTTGGTTTACTGTTTGGAATGCCATATTAAAATATTCCAGAATAAAGTTTTCTCCTTAGTTTTGGTGTGCTCCTTTTTGTGTCATCTAGGCAAATGTTCTGAATATGTTTCTATGTTTATAGGACCATCAGTCAAGAATGCACAAATGTCAAAATAATCCAGAAGAAAATCACCTTTTTGGTGTCATTCAGGCAAACGTTTTGAATATGTACATAGATCAATATATTATAATGTTATGTTTATACTTGCCAATAATAAAGATATGCGCAAGTTTTGGCTTGCTGATTGGAATGATATACATTCTCCTTAGTATAATTTTGTTCTTTTTTTTGTTTAATCCAGGCTAATGTGTTGGATATGAGTCTAAGCACATAGGGTGACGAATTTTAAAATATTAATATCCTATTAAAATATTCAACTATGGAGTAAAACCATAAAATTGTGTTCCGTTATTTATTTCAAAAGAAAAGTCATCAATTTAGCATTATTGCACCTCTTTTGTGTTATCTAGGCATATGTTTTAACGTATGTGTCTGATACAAAGCAAATACATTCACAATACTTTCGATCAATTATACCTTAATCTCATAAATGGGAATTCTTGATCAGTCCTAATCAATTATGGTGTTCACAGCTCACCGTCGACCTTTTCAAAAATTGAAGGTTTGTCTTATTATTTTTTTAAAACTTTCCGAGAATAAAGTTTGCTGTTTAGAATTCTGTTTTGAAATATTGTAGAAGAAAGTCGGTTGTGTATTGATGCGCTCCGGTTTTATATATTTGTTTCCCTGCTTCCTCATGGTTTTTATTTTTCCCATAAATTTTTACATTTTTATGACAGCGACAATCTGCGGGATATACCGACAGTGACAAGAACAAATGAACATGACATGAAAATGTTGACGTATATTGCCGTAACACCTGTCTGTCCGTCCGTTGGTCCGTTAACAATTTCTTGTGTACGCCATAGAAGCTTAAGTTTTCATCTGATTTGAAAGAAACTTGAAATGTGTATTCATTTATATCTCGGATCAGTTCGATATTTGACTTGGTGAAAAAACGTTAAAATCAACTTGTGTTCAGGATAGGAGCTATAGTTTTCATCCGATTTGAATGAAATTTGATATTTGTATTCATCTTGATAATATCTTGGATCAATTCGAAATTGTCGCGATTCCAGTCGTCTGACTGAAAATACCGTTATCAGCAAATTTCAGAGTTAACCGACCGTTAAAGATCGTTGTAAAATTAACAAAAAATTCCGAAACAATCGAAATTTTGCGGACTTTGATTTGAGTCAAATGCCGGAGAAATTGTCAAATGCCAGAGAAATTGTAAGTTCTACACTAGGGCTGTGTAACTTTTCCGTAACGGTGGGCCATATTTGGTGGATGCGAATAGGCCGTGGGCCACGCATGTTCCTCTCAGCAACGTTAGACATTTGCATTATCTACCGTTGCTGGATTGACGGGGTTTTCTCGTCATTATCAACTAATAACCTCGTTTAAAAAACACTATACGTCACATTCAATTTATGACCGTTGAGACTCGATTATCACAAGGTAAATTTGCTACAAGAAATTTGACGTCTGGTCATTAGAAATTTTTCCCGCAATAATTTGTTACAATGAATATAACTGGTCGACAATAATCGTTCGACCAATCAAAGTTAATGACGAGAAAACCTTATGATTAATGTAATGAAATGAAATGATAGCCGTTGCTAAAGGAACATATATTAAATCCTCCGCCATCCTGCCAAGTCATTAGAGACTGATATTCGCGAAATGAATGGCACGTTTTTGTGATGTAGACTGCAGTTAAAATTTTGAGTTTTGTTACGTATGACGAAACCAATAAATATATTGTGTTCTTTTTCAAAATGTTTAAGAATCCCACTGTTTAAACATTGTTTCCTGTTCATGTTGGTTGTTTATATATATGACTCGATTCGCCGATTTTAAAATTTTCATGGTCAATATATATATTAATTCATGTGACATGCATATTTTGGACAAGACTTCTGGACAAAATTTATTTTCTTGATAAAGATAGAAAGTCAGTAAATGCATTTTGTCAATTTGTTTGTCTTATTCCTGCCCATTACTGTAGATTAACTCCCTTTGATTACTATTTGAGGAATCCTTCAAGACATTAAGCTCTTACTTTAGACATTTTATGATAAACCCATCGCTGCACATATAGGCAGAAATTATTATAGATAAGTTACATCTATAAAGCAAGGTTGTGGATGCAAGGAGAAAAGCAGATATCGTCTATTTCCACAGTCCGCCACGGGAGAAATGTTGCTGCTTGTGCCGCTGATGTGTTAAAGTGAAATAAGGTGTTAAAGTGAAATAAGGAGTCTAACTCCATGAAATTTTGGGAACTATAACCAGATGCAATTGATTTAACGCTAAGCTTCTACTGAAGAGCAAAAATTCGCAATCCAAACCTCCAACTCTTTGGTTATGAACGTGGGGAATTTGAACCCTCGAAATGACCTGCAATGTCCATAGCAGATTAATATGAAAAGCTAATTAAAGGGTGGGCATATACACTTGTGTGTCAAATGTCGCAATCAGGCGTTTCTAAGGTCGTAGAACTCCCTAAATAATTATATTTCTTACAATGGTGATATTTTGTAGAAAAAAATAAACTATATTTCATTTTCATTTTAAATTTTTATTTTCAAACAACTTCGTCAACAAATTGTAATAAAAGAAAGAACGATATTTACAATGAGATGATTGAATGTTAATTACAATGAAAAACGATACATTTCAACATCATATCTTCATACATAACCATGCAAATGAAATTTATGAGGTATGATCATGATAATGGGACCATTGCATAATTCAATATGCCAATTTATCATGTAGGAAATATCGTATATGTGTTAAGCCATACATTACAATTTTGCATATTTGATCTACTGATACACACATATATTATAATTTCACCCTCGTGTAATGATGTAATGAAAATTCGAACATAATTCATGCTTGCATACTTGACTATAACTATTAACAGAGTCTGTTTGCGAGAAACCAGCTTGATTAAGCCTTGAAGCGTTCTGTTGAATAGGTTCTTGGAACTAATTTGTTGGTGAGAGTCCTTAAAAGCCCTAATTTAGCGTCATGGTTGTCCTGATTTTTATATGCTTTTGATTTTTTTGATAAAGTCATATAGGTTTACTGAGCCAGCCAGTTTGATAATATCTTGAACACAAATCACAACCAGAACAGATCTTAAATCTTAGATCTAGAAATATTGTCACTTATTGTTCATATCACAGCAATCGTATCGTAGTTTTACAGATCTTTGCCCAATCTTTCGATCTCATCAATAAAGAAGTCCATATCTTCATATGTTGTGGCAGAGTTCTGTAGAACAAGACGGAAGAAGTTCACGAGATCTTTTTGGGGTTGATAGGTAATCATCATGGTACCATCTCGAATCATGCCTTCTTTTACTTTGGGAGCAACCTTGTGAAGTCGATTCCAAAAGTCTTCATTCTCTGGCATGTTTCTCAGAGATGGTGGCACATACCAGAAACACACGTTAGTACAATCTGGTTCATCCACTACCATTCTGAAACCTTCATGTTGTTTCAATTTTTCGACGATATATTTTGTGTTGTCAAACAGCTTATCGAGATGTTGTTCAAAACCTTCAGATCCCTGAAAAACACAAAAATGAATTCATAAGATCGTTGGCATTTTCATACAAAAAATACAAATACAGTCTAAATGCATGACTTCACATGACATTAGGTGCAATTGATTCCGTAGCCATATATGACAATTATGAATTACTTATATAAAGCTCGATGCATCTTTCTGAGTTCTGTAAAAAATGAGTTTTAATTATAAAACTTAACATACCTTAGCCTTCCACATTAACCAGAACTTGAGAACATCAACTTTACGTCCACATTGGAAGGTTTTGTCACCGGTATCATAACTTGTATCGTAGAATTTGTCTTTTTGGAACAGATATTTAGCATCAGCTCTATGACACTGTTGAAGAACTTTAACGTGTTTTGTAAGGAAGCATGAACACTGTTGGGGAACACCCAGTAATTTATGTGGATTCCATGTCACGGAGTCTGCTCTTTCGACACCTTTCATCATGTGTTTGTGTTTCTTAGTCATCAAGACTCCTCCACCCCAAGCACCATCAACGTGGTACCAAAGTCCATATTTCTGAGCAATATCTGCCATCTTATCTATATGATCGAAGGCTCCGAACACAGTTGTTCCAGCAGTAGCGACGATCATCATAGGAGTACATCCCTGAAAAGATACAAAAAGGACTTCTTTAGAATTTTGCATACTTCAAGTTACATATTAAGTACAATCAATATGACCAATTATAGCATGACATGCAATTAGGCATTCGTCGGTGAAATTAAATTCAGAATTCGTTCAGAATACGAGCTTAAATCATAATTTGTTCAAGACTTACCTCATTAATTGTTTCTTGTATCTGTCTCTCCAGATCTTCAGGAATCATTTTACCAACTTCATCAGTTTTCACCAATCTGACATTGTCATCTCCGAATCCTAATAGATAACCTGCCTTCTTTATGGAGTAATGAGCCAATTCTGAAGTATATATCACTAGCGGAGGTAGACCAAACATACCAGTTTTCTTGGTTTCAGGGAACATGAAGTACCTAGCACAGTTGACAGCCATGATGTTTGAGAGGGAACCACCAGGACAGAAGATACCATTACCGTCTGTATATCCAATCATATCTCTCATGGTTTTCAGTACAGTTTCTTCCATCAGAGTAAAAACTGGTGCTGTCTCATACGTATACTGACTAGTATTTAACGCATCGGTGACGATCTGTCCGGCTAAACCATAAGGGTCAAGACTAGAAAAGAGTTGATTGACAAATCGAGGATGACCAGTTTTGACGCTGTATTTGATGATGTCTTGAAGACGCATCAACAGCTTTTCATGAGTCTCTCCTACTGTCGTTGGATCAAGATCCATCAATTCTCTCAATTCTTCGGGTTCTTTCCATTCCACGACCTTCTGAGTCCTGTCGCCAGCCTTTTGTACAATTTCCTTCATGATTAAATCGAACGTGTCGCTGAGGAAGTCGTCATGATGAACCTGAGGAATTGTCACGAACTTGGATTTTGTTGACTTTCTACGACTATTCACACGTTGAGAATGTTGCAGTTGGGTGGTGCAAGTTTCGGCGTTGGATTCATCGGGATCAGATTCATCGGTGTTACCAGATGAATCTTGTAAGCTGAGAGCACTGTCTTCAGACTCGCTATCAACTTCAATCATGAGCTTGCCAACTTGTTTGGTTTTCAGAGACTTGCCCTTGAGTAGGCGTTCCTTCAATTCGTTGAATTGCTCTTCTGTAGCTTCGTCTGTAAAATATAAGAAATGCTCTTTTAAGAACTAGGTCTATTTTAAATCCTAACCGCCTTCCCATCAAAACAATTTTGAATCGCTCGCTTATATAAATCCCACTTTAAATTAATTTCATATGGGCTTATAGATTAAATGATTAGGCGAATTAATAATTTAAATGTAAAGTTATGCACTATCTGCACTATCATTCTAAACATTCATAAATAGGTTTGTCATTTATTATAAATTGGCGCCATATGTTACAAAAATAATCTCTACTTTCATGATAAATTATGTCCGACAGAGCCAGCCGATCGATAAGGTTTTTTGAATATTGATTTTCTCGACAACATGAATCACATCTCAAACCTACGCAATACCATAATGTAATACGAACTAAGACTGTACAAGGTTTTTTCATATTCGACTGAAATCTGTGAAAACGGGGGCAATATTGAAAATATTCATTGCAATGAGGCCGTTATATATTGTAATATTAAGAATTTCTGAAATAAAGGCCCTAACACTGCAACTCCTTGACCTCAATACGTTCTTTTGTTGATATTATCAGTTCAATGGACTTGTCGGTGCATTACATAAACTTGTATTTTCAGACGTTTCAAGCATTTCCCACAAAAAGATATTATAACTGCATGTAATTCAAGACTTTGTCATAAATAACGTATTTAATTTCTTAACCTTTAACTTATACTTTGTTTTATCTTCAATTCTAACTTTATGACCTAGGCCAGTGCCTTTGTGAGACTATGTTATCACTACCATCTAACACAAAGAAAATGACCATTATTAATAGTTATCTAACCGGTCTTATTCAATGGTACGTAATGTGTCATAAGATTAACTGTGTTGACTTCCATGTACTTAAATTTATTATCTCGAACACTCTAGACCGTTGGCCTACTGACGTCATTCATTCATGTGCGGAAAAATTCAGAATTGCCGGCCGGCATAATCAGCTGATTGTGTCTCTTATTTCCAGACGAATAAATTGATCAAAGAATAATTGATAACGTCATGCCTAAAACCGAGACTACAAAAATCTTTCACGCGCTCAAGCAATTAAGAATCATTGTCCAGTCTTCCCATTCTAGTCACGACTCTCAAACTATATATTAAGACCTGATACACTGGACTACCATTCTAGCACGCGCATTGAATAGACAAAAAAATGAACATCTGTAACGTGGTTTAACGGAGAATTACCGGCTCCCATATTTGGCACAGTGTTACAAGGTCACAGATATAACACGTGTTATCTACTTAACATAAAATTATATTGCCATAGATATTTGACATGAACTTCTAATTCAAACTAGCAATCAAACCATCAATTAGCACATTTCGGAATATTTAATAAAATTCAAAGCGCTTAAAACAGGCCTTTTTATATTAAATTTCAAAAATCTTAAGTAATCTGTTATTTCTCATTAAGTTATCAGCTATGACAAATATCTTATCAAATATGAAAATAGTGAGAGGGCAAGGTAAAATATGTTGTATTGCCACAAAATTCGCAAAATGTCAGTCTTCACCGTAAATTTCATAAAAATTTTGGCCTTTTATATTGTTAATGCCCTAAAATTAATCATAGCCTATTCTGACATCAAGTGGTACCATTGAATGTTTTAAATATTGCAAAGCGATCGAAATGAGAATCGAATTTTTTAAACATTTGATGTTTTTTTCTTGAAAATGAAATTAAATCTAAGGAAATGTTCCAATGTGCGAAAATGGATTTCGTCTTATAAGGATAATATGCTTTTCAATATTCATAATTATGTAAATGGTTCAAAGGGTGAAATATGAATGAAAAAGGTGAAAATAAAAAATACGAGCCTACCGTTAATAGACATGTTATCAAATCGTTTTGTTTCCATTTTTGAAATTCTGCGTCCACAGATCCTGCTTTAGATAATTTTTCAAGAGTAAAACTTATTTCTCTTTCCATCGAGAAGAATGAAATTTGTGGAGAAGACACCGGCTTATATCAGCTGAGATTCTTCAGTATTTTTCCAACCTGAAAATTTCCACGATTCTAAAATTTTCCAGTTTGGATCGATGACTATTGGATAAGAACTTTCTGTCTAGAACTCGGGGTCAAGGTCATCTGGTTACTTCAGTTGTAAATTACCATGACGTCATACCACACGCGCTTTATACTGGTTTACTCTAAACCACATTATACCGGCTCATGTTTATGACTGGAAAGGGGCGGAGCTTGGCGTCTCATGAATAATAATAACCCATTGATATTATTGATCTAAACAGTACTGCGCATATTCATATATTTTTTCCATTCATTGATTAAAGGGGTCACTATGAGGGAAAACTTTAATCAGTTATTTTGGCAATGGTGTATTTTATGGATCGATGAAATAAAGAATTTCGGTCAGTTAAATGCGCCATACTGGGATAGCTAGTCAGCAATATTTCACATTGTCATGCATCTCAGAAGCGTAATTTGGCTAAAAAATCATAAATGGTTTTTAGAAGAGAGCAATTGATTCTCCGAATTGGCGAAAAAAAAAAAAATATTGACAGTCATGTTTAAATTAGAGTAATTTTTATCGAATTTTATTGATTTATTGTTAAATTGTATATTTCTGAACTAAAAAAGAAAAGGGCGTTTAGATTGGGGACAATAAACATAAAATGTTACTAGGTATCATTCTGATTTTGATCTCCAACATTAAATGGGTTTCAGAAAGAAGGAGAAATCTATAGGCAGGGCCATTAGAGAGAAAAATGTTGAAAACCCCGTGTTTGTGGTTATCATCGGTGTGACTGCCACACTCCCTTTCATCAATGATTATGATAAGTTGGACAGTTATCCTTATGTCAAATATCACTATCGACTAAAAGTTATCACGTTCTTAACATTGTACTGATAATACATAATAATCTCAAAACAAACAAATTGTGTTTCATCATGATGATTCTAGAGTCCGTTATCGTCCAAATTTAAACCAGCTGTCTAAAAATAACAAGTTTTTACTATTTGTTGAACAAAAATAGCTGATTTCGTCAGAAGGTGCATTTCCGTACAATTTCTTTGCCTCCCAGAACTTGAGTGCAAATAGGAGGTGGACTGATTAATGTTCAAAGGGGGGGGGGGGGGGGACTGTGGTGTTTATCCCCAAGAGAAATATTGACAAATTGAATTGGTTTGGGGTATTCGGACACATTTGTGGTGAAAACACATACACAAATAGACGTAGAGTGGAGGTACAGATACTCTTTAAACGAATATGTTCACTAACTGTTCGTCCAAAAAACTTAGCCTCAGAACCTGGAATTTTTTAGCTTATCTAATCCGTAATAATGTTTCAAACTCTCCCTCAAAATTTAAGCAATCAAATCCCCGTGTATCCATAATTATCAGCGTTTGAAAGTCAGAAATACGACTCGTCGTTTAGTAATACTATGACTTGTGCGATTTTGGGGGCAGTTCCAGTAGATCTGAAGGCTATTTACATAAATTCAAGGCCCAAATCGATCCTCGAAAATGCTGAACATTCCCCTTTAACTGGTAGTCAAATACAGTGGTTACCAACCTGGGAGCATGGGACATGAGGATTCGTATAATTTTTTTACAACATCAAATTTAATTTGCTTTGTAAGGTCTGTAGTTGCTTGTGGTCAAATGCATCTGGCCTCCCGGTGATGAGGAGGCACAATACAATCCATTGAGCAGTGTTTCGAATTGAAGAGGGGGTACGTCTGTGAGACATTTGGTCCACGGATTGAAAAAGGTTTGGAGCAACTGGTATAGATAATACTTAGTATGTTTCCTATGTTTAAGGACAAAATCAACCACAAAATTTTGATTATTCGTCATTGACATTACGCAATATATATTTAAGATCCTTTACAAACCCGGAATGTTTACGACAGATTTTAAAAAGAGATCCGCGTTTTATATGTGTACATGTTGGCTTACTTTGTCTAAATCGTCTTGGTGTGACATGGCCCTAACGGAACGACATTCGGGAGTTAAATTACGCAGATTTTTTTATATAATACATGTACTATAATTTTTACAATAAAAATAGTACAACGACCTCATTGTCTGCCCCATAAAGAAATTTATACGTAACCTAGCTGTACCCTTCCATGTTCATGACATTTTACACTTTTTAAAAACTTATATAAAGAATTAAATCTGAACTGTTTCTCAAAGGTTTTATGTATATAGGAGACATTAATAGGAATTTAAATATTTCCCATTTTCAGTCAGATGTTTGCGGTTCCTTCAATTCTACCAAGTGTTTGAAGTCACAAATTGTAAAATACAATATGCACAAAGCCTCCAAGAATAGTGAAGTCAGCACACACTTACTTTAGTGAAATTGATTGAACCACAGACGTCTGATTGAAAATTTGACTCTGAAACCTGAATTTTGTTCTAAAGTCATCATTGATAATGTCTAAATTCGAGCTTTAAAATCCATGTGTATCCTTAATAACATCTGAAAGTTAAAAAAAAAAAAAAAAAACGACGACAAATGAAGAGAAAAGATAATGAAATTTCTAGTTTGATGGGTGTTTGAAGGGATAAAACAATATCCATGCAGTTAAAGTACTTCTGAAGATTAATTACATATACTAGTATTCAAGCGAATCAATCCTGAATATATCCTTTTGACAAGCTGCTGAGGATTTGTACATCCCATATTCATGTATAGCAGATAACTGTTGTTTGTGTTATGTTTTATAATCATGACTTTTAGAATTAATTTTATTTTTAGGCATTTAACACCTAAGTCTTTGCGAGTTTATACTTACTTATACGTAAGTTTACAAACAGACTTGGTAGTTCCATGTACCCAACCATTTTAACAAGCATATGTTAATCAATTCCTGATATACATAATACAATATGTTGTGTATATCACAATAATTGATCTATTAGACCTTATTCTCGGCTTGTGATTTTGTAATTTTAATTTCACATTGTTCAACTAATTTCACCTAAATTATCAGTAGAAATTTGTAGTAAATTGGCCCATTTTATTTCTAGGACTTCACTGACATTGGTCAACAAACATTACAAATGTGTTATACCATTACTCTACACAACTGGCAAGATAACCTTGGGGATGTTTTATAACATTATATTGTGTAACAATTCTCATGGCCAAAATAGCCTAAGGTCAGGTCATCACCAGTCATAACAAAATAACATACTGTCATTGTCTGAAAACTTTTGTCATTAAAGGGATTGTAAAGTGGTTTTCTAAAAATTTGTATGTTTATCTCGGACACTCATAGCATCAATTTGCGCAATTCCAATTTCCATTCCGTTTCATGACGCCACTGACAGTAATCTGCCGGAAGCTATTGATACCAGAATCAATGCAGATCACCGTCAGTGACGTCATAAAACTGTTAGTTGGATTGCAAGGTGTATTCCCTTTCATGTATATATTTCTCATTCACCTGTCATTTTAAAAAAAATACCCCAGTTAACACAAATGTTACGCAAAAAGCAAATTAGTTGACCTAAATAAGTCCATCATCCTGCCTTGACCATCTTTGTAAATTCATTTTTACAGCAAGTCTACCATTGGTGAAGTAATGTGGATATGTTATTATGTAACACGACTCGTTTTTTTTATAAACCACATACATCGTCGTCATAGAATTGTATAACTGACTTTATTCTTGAAATTTACTTTCCAAGAAAAATGCAAAAAATCTCACACCAAGATGTCATATCTACAAAAAAGGGTAGATATGACCTTTTAATACAATCGTAATATTTCAGACAACAATTAAAAGAGACTGATTGTACATATGCGCATTGAAAAATCTAATTCAAAACCTAAAAAACGATTTTTGGCCATAACTACCACTTACGACCTTACAATTCTATGACGACATGTAATTAGTTTAGTACCTGATCAAAACATATACCTTCTGTGAAACCTTTTTTTTTTAAATTACACATAATATTAAAAACATTATTTATGCATGCGAGTTCTTGGTTGACCACGAAATATAATTTAAAACGGCAGTTATCAAAAATTTAAATACTTTCAATTTCGATTGAAATTGCCTTTGTTCAGAAAATGGAAATTAAGTTTACATCCCATAACCAGCTGTGTAACATATTGTGATCGAAATCGAATTTTGTTAAATCAATGTATGTATGCTTAATGAAATAAAAGGAATGAAGTTTTACATCCTACGAGAGTTCAATGGGCCTACGGTAACGGAGTAATAGCCATTCACAATTTACGCCCACTTGTGATCGATAAAGCAAAATCCCAACCTGTCAATTGATAGTGAAAATCCAGTTCACAATCTGAAAGGTTTCACAATTTGAAGCCGCACATTAGGCTTTGAGACATTACGTATCCATTTGACGAAATATACCTATATAGAAGATAGTGGATCACAGCCATATACGCCCATCGAAAAAGCCTTAAATTTAATCAGGAGTAATTTAAACTTTCTCAAACATTTCGATTTAGGTCCAATAACATCCATTTTAAGTTTCATCAAAATCGGTTGAAAACTAAGAGTAATATTATGTTCAAGATTTTGGGGCAAGGGCAATAACTCCGCTTCTAATGATCGAAAATAGCTCAAATTCAAACTTGATCTTCGTTTTATGAATATGTATACACATACCGAATTTCATTTGATTCCATCAAAAACGTTCACGAGCAAATGTTGACGGACGGACGGACAGGGATGCCGACAATATACGTCCTTATAGAGAGATGAGGTCGTATAAAAAACGACTAGATTACTTTGTTCATTCAGGTAGACACGCCTTACTTACTGTCCTTGGGGATTTTTTTTGTACTATTCAAGAACGCACTATACTTTGACCCTGAATGATTTAACCTTAACCTATAGATTGATTGTTCATGGATCACATGATTCTCAATGGAGTCTCGGGTTCTTGTATGCACTATTCATCGAGTGGTTGGGCTGACTATCAATCGTATCAACGATTAGACGAACATTCTTGGTAACCTCGTGTATTACACGTTGGTTGGGGTGGGTTTAATAAGCCAACCGCCTACCGCTGCCTACCGGCCAACCGGAAATAAAAAAATGCGCTAAAATGAGTATTGTTAAATTTAGGGATCGTAGATTTTTATACTACAAAACGAAACTATTCAATTTGGCGGATTTTTTGTTGACGTTAATATTGCGGAATCAAAATTATTTTAAAAATGAAACGAAACAAATAAATATTTTCAAAATCAATCCTTAATGTTGATTAAAATAATTCTGGAAATGCTCCTCCTGTTGATCCGAGGGAATCATCAGTATTTGTAGTAGACAAACATCTTTATCAAGACTGGAAGCGCACCTCCAGTACTTGAAAAAATCAGGTTTCTAAGTATAGAACTTTTAGAGAAAAAGATGGCGAGGATGGCTGGTTAATTGAGAAGGTTCCGGCAAAAGAAGTCATAAAACGTTGTCAGGATATTGGTCATTGCTATCTAATGAGGCAAATCTATTATAAACATGGAAATCCGAAGTATTCTGAAGTCAGGAAAATGATAAGCGAAGTACAAACTTTTAACTCGACGGATAATAAACTGGGTGAGTAGCTGGGGTCAACAGGAGGAGCATTTCCAGAATTATTGTAATCAACATTAAGGATTAATTTTGAAAATATTGTAACAGGTGGAAGAAAAATTCCTTCGGCTTGATGCTCCATGACGCCGACGATAAGGGAAGTAACTCTGAAACAAACGACCTTGTACGTCGTTGTGATCATTAAAAAATAAATAGGGGATCTTGTACGTTTTATTGTGTGCTCATTTTTTATTTAAAATAGACCTTGGCTATTTTGAGCCTGAATTGAATCAGCAAATATGAAGAAAAACATCTCAGTAAGAAAAGAAATATTTATTTGTTTCGTTTTATTTTTAAAATAATTTTGATTCCGCAATATTAACGTCAACAAAAAATCCGCCAAATTGAATAGTTTCGTTTTGTAGTATAAAAATCAACGATCCCTAAATTTAACAATTCTCATTTTAGCGCTTTTTTTTTATTTCCGCTTTTTTAACCCACCCCGTTGGTTGCCATATTGAAAACAATAAAGTTCAGCCAATCAAAATCATTGATTTTGACAGAGTTATCAACACCTACTTCCAAATCAGCCACGGTTTTCAAATCAGCCAATCAAAAACGATCTTCGAACAAAAATTGTCTGGCCTTGCCCATTTACCGGGCAAGATGGCAGTCTGTCATGACCGAGTCACAATGTTTACGTCGCAATGTTTACGTCGCGATCAATGACGAAGACTATGAAATATGTACATAACTTCACACATTTTCAGAAACACATTATGTACTTTTAATGTTCTTTGTCAGTGTAATGTAAGAATGTTGTACGCTATTAGAGCATCGGATTTTTCATAACGTAATCTTTGTCAGTATTAGATAATGTACACACTGAGGACAATACCTTTTCAAATGTATATTTAAAGCAGTGGCGGATCCAGGGGGGGGGGGCGTAGAGGGCGTACGCCCCCCCTTTACTTGGTCTTTTTTTTTTTTTTTTTTTTTTTTTAGTTAGACTGTATTACGACATCAAAAATGTCTAACCCATTAACGTTTACTATAAAACATACATAGTCCACGTCAGAAACCGTTAAATTAGTACAATTTATACTTATTCTATGTTTTTAAGCCAAAAAAAAGGTAAAAAAAAATTTCCCCTCGCTTCGCTCGGCTCAAATTCAGATATACGCCCCCCCTTTCCAGAATCCTGCATCCGCCCCTGATTTAAAGGGTCAGTCTAGGATAAACTCTCTTTTATACTTTTTTCTGATCTTAATTCAATGATGATTGAAGAAAGTTTCTCGTGGTTAAGATAGCAAACATAGTGTTTTTGAATAGTTGATTTGATACCCTTTTCTGAAGAGGTACAATGCATACGTAATCCACAATTTTCTGAAGAGGTACAATGCATACGTAATCCACAATTTTCTGAAGAGGTACAATGCATACGTAATCCACAAATTTTATTCTCGAGATCCGATTGTATGTATTGGAATCGAATGAAGGTGAAATCTGAGTGGGCGTGATTAAGTCAGTGATCATCGAAAAATAAAGAACAACATATCATAAAAAGAGGTTAAATCATAAAACTAGGTTATTGGTTATTTTTATAGGCCCACATTGAAATTATTGGTACTAGTAATAATGTACATTTGTATGTATGATGGGATCACTGTAAAATTTGAAACAAAATATATGTTGAATAAGAGACAAAATGTCGTTAAAATGCATCTTTAATAATTTAAGACAGCTGTCAGTGGGCGTAAGATATTTTGTCTGGCAAGCCGTACTAATGTTAACTGCATAGATCATTTCATAGAATAAGAGACAAGTTTTGATGAATTCTTAAACGAATTTAGCTAATCAATTGGCATGCATGCTAATTTTCATTCATGTGCAGTCACATACCTCGTTCCCCAGCTTGTATCACGTACGTTTCACAACTCATTCGCCATGACAGAGCTTGTTCGTTTAATAAAAACTTTCTGGCCAGAGGTCGCGTTTTGACATTAAAATTGCCCGAATACAATTACTTGACATAGACTTCGAATTTGAAGTAGCGAACTGTTCGAACTATTTCGTTTACTCACCTCTTACACAGCAAATACTCGACATAGATTCTCTCCCTTGATGTTTGGTAGAAGGTAGCAATTGGACTCGAGGACGGTCGACAGAATGGTCTGAATTTACATCCATCTACATTGTTTGTAATTTACATTGTCAGAATAAAACATTTATTAGAAATAGATACACAGTCCGAAGTTTGAATTTAACTTCTGGATATATATGGTATGACAAATCAGTTTCATGATTTTTATCAGGTATAAATTGATACCTCCTGGAAAACTTTGTGATTTGTTACGCATTACAGTGATGACCTTTAATGAGTTACTACTATCTTTATTCCTGTGACAGGACTTATTCTAGAAATGTTTTAGAATTTGATATCCTGGAGAATTTAAGGAATATTTGTGTTGGGATTGCCGGACGAACCCAAGGAAATTTTGGGAATTAGTCGTCTAGGAACGCAAATTCCTGACATTGCATGATATAATGGTTAATTTTTGTAACGACTGGGGACAAACATAAGAAAATGTTGGGAACAAGACACCCGGGAACACAAATTCCTTACATGCTTATTTTACTCAATTCATAAACAATTCTTTGGCCAGGGTTTATGTTTATGTTTGAAACTGTAAACTAAAGTCAATTCGATATCTAAAGTATTTATACTATTATAAATCTAGAGCAGTAGAACATATTATTTGTTAAAGGTTACTCGCACCTAATTTATTAGTTTAAAGTGACTGTTCAACATATAGATAGAAATTATCAAAATTTTAAAACAGAACGAATTTTAGATGTTAATATACTTTAAATTTAGTCTGTTCTGATGCTAAAGTCAATATTTGTAAATTAAGAAAGTGTTTACATGAATATGGTCTGTGTAGGGCCTGGGTTTCATGTTGTCTACTGATACTTAGGAGTACCAGAAGATTGCTTTAAAAAATAGGGGTACAAACAGTCCGGAGGTTGGTAACCAAGAGTGTAAGTAGCTTTAAAGTGGATGGGACAAGAATTTAGAAGAATGTAAGATTTCACTTTGACCTTGTACTACTTTCTTAGCCCTCCACTATTATTATGGACATTTATGTACCATAAAGGGATTTGACGTAATATTGTGGATAAAAGGGAGAGAGTTCAAGGACACCTCAATTTTATTTCAGGTAAGGGAGAGTTTGAATCTCCCAGGTTATGTCTAGGATGGAAAAATATTTTTCATTTGGAAATTGGAGGCGATCTAAATCACCAGGGTATTTTCCTCTGTTCTGATATAAAATAAGTTGAAACAGATGGTTATTTGATTTTTAAATGGTTCAAAGTCAGATGACCTAGAATAAGGCTTAATTCCAACTGTATATGGGTATGGGTAATCCGGGAAAAATCAAAGTCTAACAGTTTGGCCAATGACCAACTGGGAAAAAAGGATCCTCATGGGATATATAAAGATATTCTTTTTCTTCTCTCATATGTAAATAATTTTCGTATCGCAAATACAGATACCAGAGGTGTACAATAAACCACGAACCAATTCCACCAATATTGAACTTTGTGTACTTTACGCGTACGAAAATGTTACCGATGACGTGCTCAGCAATGTGTGTGTGTTTTTTTTATACCGCGTGTTGGGAGAATTTTGGCACTGTTCTTGATATACTTCTGTGTTATGATTCAAGTAGTAAAAGAAACATCCCCATTGTTTGTGTCAGCAGATTTATGACGTCAAGGGGTGGAGTTACGTTCTTTTCCATTCAGATTACGAGAAATTCCTTCACACAGGCGTAAGTAGGTAGGTGTAGAGCCTGATAACGATTTTCTAGTGACCTTGATATTCAAAATGAACGTAGTTTAACCACAATACCAAACTTCTTATCTGGTTAATAGAAAGTATTTTGTTAAAAGGATTTTACAAACTTTTAGGGGATGTAAAGAGATTTTCTTTTTTAATTGTGTATCGGAACACTGATAGGATCAGCTTGCACCAGTCTTATTTTTAATCAGACGTCATTAACTGTGTTTCCACTGACATAAAAAGCCGGCTTTAAGCTAGCTTTTTGTGTTTCCACTGACAAATTGCCTAATCGTTACGACAATTGAAGCTTTTCACGTTCGGCAATTTATCGGGGGCCAAAAGAAAGCCGGCTTTCGTGTGGAAGCACAAAAAAGACGGCTTTTTCTCGTTCGGCAATAGGGGGCGCGCGCTCTTAATTAACTAGTAAATGGTAAGTCTTGTAGATCGCGTGCTGTCTATTATGTGTGACTTTATGATCGAGACTAAAGTCGTTCGGGAACCAGAAAAACTGTTAAATATGGTTGTATTGCATGAGACCATTCCTGGTGGAGACATATGATTGGAAATGGAAATGCTAATTTCAGACATCATAGTCCAAATCTAGACAAAAAAATGATGAGACAGTTTGTCCGACAATGCAACATACACCCACTGATAGCTTTGTTGATAAAGAAAAAGTTTTGAATTTTAACAAATTCTGTGTCTTGAAGCCTCCTCCACCATCTTTGATATTCGCAAATTGAAGAGCATGTTTTTTCCGATGCAGGCTGCAATTAAAAAATGGAATTGTTTTTACGTATGACGAAACGAACAATAAACAAATGCCACCAGATGCTTTTCTAATAATTCGAAAAAACAGTATGCAATATATTCGTATATCATTATTTGCATTAAAAAAAAAATTCGTATGAACAGTGTGAGAGACGATCATGCTCTAGCTTAAAAAAGGACAGTTTAAGTGTTGTATCCTGCCAGATGAACACAAATCACTGACTGATTAAAAGTTAAGTGAGTTCAAATTAAAACGTTTTACAGTCGCAGTCTTTACAAACAATATAGAAATGTTTATACCGTAGTTGTAATATTAAATATGCATTATGAAACATAACTTTTAGTTATTATTGAATTATGTGTAGATATTGTATTTGATGTTTAATTTTTGGAGGTGAGAATTTATTTTTATTTCTAACTAAGGAAAAATAAAAACTTAAATCTGACTTATATTATCTAACAACTTTGATTAGAAATATTTGGTCGTTAATTTTTGAACGATAAAACTATTGAGAAACCTTACGTGAACGTTTAAAAAAAAAAGTTATAAATGCCAAATTGTAGAGAAATATGTAACTGTTTTGTTTGTGCAGATCTTATTAAATCTCAATAAAGCGTGTCCATTATTTTAATCCAAATCCTAACCAATTAAACGGAAAATTAAATGGATGTACAATTTCTGTCAATTACTCTCTGGTTACATTGAGTGCTGAATTTTTTTCTCACCTCACAAGCATTCAAAATATTGCTGTAAATTGCAATTTACATGCCTTATATCTTTGAATGCCGTTGTGTCCATAGAAACATAAAGTTTGAATTTTTTGATTTGAAAAATATTGGATTTGAAATTGACCCTCGTTTCGTACTGAGCCAGAAAATAATTCTTTAATAGTTGTATTTTCATCAACCCAGAGACAATCTAAGAATCTCAGAGGTATTTTGAGGTTCATATTTCCTTTCATATAAAATTAATAGACAAAATGCGATTCAGAACTCAAATGTGGTCAAAGAGGAGGAAGGTGCAGATCTGAGTTTTGTAGCTATTTTTTCAAATTGTACTCTTTGGCTCCATTGCTATTTTAGCACAATTCCTGCTAAACTCAGATGTAATTTGGCTATTTTTCTATTATTTTAAAATTCCGATATATTGGTACTGGTCTTAGTTAGGGTAGGTAATAGCTAGCTATTAGCCTCTATTTTTCTATTATTCTATAATAGCCTTGTTCAAATAGCTGTAGCCTCTATTTTTCTATTATTCTATAATAGCCTTGTTAGAATAGCTGTAGCCTCTATTTTTCTATTATTCAATAATAGCCTTATTAGAATAGTTGTAGCGTCTATTTTTCTATTATTCTATAATAGCCTTGTTAGAATAGCTGTAGCCTCTATTTTTCTATTATTCAATAATAGCCTTGTTAGAATAGCTGTAGTCTCTATTTTTCTATTATTCTATAATAGCCTTGTTAGAATAGCTGTAGTCTCTATTTTTCTATTTTCTGATATATTGGTACTGGTCTTAGTTGGGGTAGGTAATAGCTAGCTATTAGACTCTATTTTTCTATTATTCTATAATAGCCTTATTAGAATAGCTGCAGCCTCTATTTTTCTATTATTCAATAATAGCCTTGTTAGAATAGCTGTAGCGTATATTTTTTCTATTACTCTATAATAGCCTTGGTAAAATAGCTGTAGCCTCTATTTTTCTATTATTCAATATATTGGTACTTGTCTTAGTTGGGGTAGGTAATAGCTAGCTATTAGCCTCTATTTTTCTATTATTCTATAATAGCCTTGTTAGAATAGCTGTAGCCTCTATTTTTCTATTATTCAATAATTGCCTTGTTAGAATAGCTGTAGCCTCTATTTTTCTATTTTCTGATATATTGGTACTGGTCTTAGTTGGGGTAGGTAATAGCTAGCTATTAGCCTCTATTTTCTATTATTCTATAATAGCCTTGTTAGAATAGCTGTAGCCTCTATTTTTCTATTATTCTATAATAGCATTGGTAAAATAGCTGTAGAGTCTATTTTTCTATTATTCTATAATAGCCTTGTTAGAATAGCTGTAGCCTCTATTTTTCTATTTTCTGATATATTGGTACGGATCTTAGTTTGGGTAGGTAATAGGTAGCTATTAGCCTCTATTTTTCTATTATTCTATAATAGCCTTGTTAGAATAGCTGTAGCCTCTATTTTTCTATTATTCTATAATAGCCTTGGTAAAATAGCTGTAGCCTCTATTTTTCTATTTTCTGATATATTGGTACTGATCTTAGTTGGGGTAGGTAATAGCTAGCTATTAGCCTCTATTTTTCTATAATAGCCTTGGTAAAATAGCTGTAGCCTCTATTTTTCTATTATTCTATAATAGCCTTGGTAAAATAGCTGTAGAGTCTATTTTTCTATTATTCTATAATAGCCTTGTTAGAATAGCTGTAGCCTCTATTTTTCTATTTTCTGATATATTGGTACTGGTATTAGTTGGGGTAGGTAATAGCTAACGATTAGCCTCTATTTTTCTATTATTCTATAATAGCCTTGGTAAAATAGCTGTAGCCTCTATTTTTCTATTATTCTATAATAGCCTTGTTAGAATAGCTGTAGCCTCTATTTTTCTATTATTCTATAAAAGCCTTGGTAAAATAGCTGTAGAGTCTATTTTTCTATTATTCTATAATAGCCTTGTTAGAATAGCTGTAGTCTCTATTTTTCTATTTTCTGATATATTGGTACTGATCTTAGTTGGGGTAGGTAATAGCTAGCTATTAGCCTCTATTTTTCTATTTTTCTATAATAGCCTTGTTAGAATAGCTGTAGCCTCTATTATTCTATTATTCTATAATAGCCTTGGTAAAATAGCTGTAGCGTCTATTTTTCTATTATTCTATAATAGCCTTGTTAGAATAGCTGTAGCCTCTATTTTTCTATTTTCTGATATATTGGTACTGATCTTAGTTGGGGTAGGCAATAGCAAGCTATTAGCCTCTATTTTTTTATTATTCTATAATAGCCTTGGTAAAATTGCTGTAGCGTCTATTTTTCTATTATTCTATAATAGCCTTGTTAGAATAGCTGTAGCGTCTATTTTTCTATTATTCTATAATAGCCTTGTTAGAATAGCTGTAGCGTCTATTTTTCTATTATTCAATAATAGCCTTGTTAGAATATCTGTAGCCTCTATTTTTCTATTATTCTATAATAGCCTTGTTAGAATAGCTGTAGCCTCTATTTTTCTATGTCTGATATATTGGTACTGATCTTAGTTGGGGTAGGCAATAGCTAGCTATTAGCCTCTATTTTTGTATTATTCTATAATAGCCTTGTTAGAATAGCTGTAGCCTCTATTTTTCTATTATTCTATAATAGCCTTGGTAAAATAGCTGTAGCCTCTATTTTTCTATTATTCAATATATTGGTACTGGTCTTAGTTGGGGTAGGTAATAGCTAGCTATTAGCCTCTATTTTTCTATTATTCTATAATAGCCTTGTTAGAATAGCTGTAGAGTCTATTTTTCTATTATTCTATAATAGCCTTATTAGAATAGCTGCAGCCTCTATTTTTCTATTATTCAATAATAGCCTTGTTAGAATAGCTGTAGCGTCTATTTTTCTATTACTAAGATGGCGGACGGTGAGCAGCAGGACTTATCGCTCTCTGATATTGATGATTATGTATTTGATTCTGAAGGAAGGACATATACTGTGTTACAAAATGTGGATTTACAAAGCATCTGTGCAGATCTAGAACCTCATAGGATTGATGAGGTGACTTTTGCAGACGACGTAAATGGTGAGATATTTTCATCGCAATTGTCTTTGTCCCCGAAAGCAACTCAAGTTGACGTGCAAAATAGTAGTTTGGCTTTTGAACCGAATTTACCAACAACGACACGTTCTCAATGTATGTTTATGAAAGCCATAAGTAGTGAATTTATTCAAAAACCAAGAGACTCTTATATTTCAAGCCTCATATCCCTGACTAAAAATAACATCAATGACTTAAAAAATGTAAGATATCAATTGTTCACAAAAGCAATTGAAACTATTAACTTTCCCTATGCTCATCATACGCTTAAAGATCGTAGAAAAACTAATTGTAAAGGAACTGATTCTGTGCAAGTAAAGTTAGCAAAAGACTGTTTTCATTTGTTGAGCGCTACAAAAGGTGATTTTTCAACTGAATTAGGCGACATTTTTTACAATTGTGACAAAGCAGAAAATAAACAATCTAAACGATAGTGTCAGACTGAACTTTTTTGAAGACGGTCAAGGATCTTTAAACGTTAAAGAGAGTATCGTTAAGTGTGAAAATGATTTAATTAAGTTTAGAGATGAATATACCAAAGAAATAGAGCTATGGAGAAAAACTTTAATCGAGGTTAAAGGTGAAAACACTAAGCTTAAATCGGTAGTGAGTGACTTATCAACGGCTCAATGCGAATCTGATCTAGCAATAGCTGAATTAAGATGTGAACTTTTGTCAATTAGAGACGATCACAATAAAACGACCGATAAGTTGTTTGATATGAAATTAGAATTATGTGACCTTAAAGATACAGTTATATCTGTCTGTGATAGTAATTTAAACTTATCCGGAATAATTGATAACTTGAATTATCAAATTGATAATCTGTCCGTCAAATCTAAAAAATGTGCATCCCAAATCAAAGCAGTTTAGTCACGCATCACAAATCTTGAAAATACTTGTAAAACAACACCCATTAGGGATGCTGTATGTCCATCAATTGTATCCCCTGACTTAACTACATTACAACCTCAATCTTATTCTGAGGCATCTAAAACCCCCCATTCACCCAAAACTCACCCCATTAAATCTATTATAAGCACTGATCAATGCGCTGCAACAATTGCAACAAATGTTTTCAGGGGTCGGCCTAAACTGAGTGTGGCTAGGTTTTACATAGGCGGAATCTCAAAAGACTCCTCAGAATCGGGGTTAAAAGACTACCTTGATTCTCAGAAAATGCGTTATACATATATACGATTTTTCAATAACCCATTGAAGAGATATCACGCTGCCCAAGTTAACGTTCCAGTAGAATTTTCAAATAAAATGCTCGATCAAAGAACATGGCCAATTGGCATCCACGTTAAACCATGGTTATCATGGAGTAAATTCAGCCAAGAGAAACAATTAAGTTCATAAATTTATTCTCATGGAATTGCCGTGGAATTTATACAAGTTGTCCATACATTGTTAAGTGCCTTGATTGTTATTCAATTGATATCGCTTGTATTACAGAACATTGGCTTAAGGACCATACTTCATTTCTATTGTCTGAAATTCATGATGATTTTGATGCCTATTATAAATGCGATCAAACAAATTCTGGTAATCATTACCGTGAAAATTATCGAGGTGGCGTAGCTTTCCTCGTTCGCAATACACTGTCCAAATATATTGGTCCAATAGAAACGACATTTCCGAATATAATTGGAATTGAATTATGTATCCCAAATACCAACCCAATTTATTTTTTTGGTATATATCTACCTCCGGCATCAAGATCGATCGTAGAATTTGCTGAGTATGTCACTTATTTAGACGAACTTGTTGAAACATATTCCCCTGTAGGTGAGGTTATCATCCTCGGTGATTTCAATGCTGATGTCAAAAACGAGAATTCATCACAGCGGGAACGCTGTTTCAACAAATTCTTAAAATATCATGTTTTTGAATCTGCAATTAATTTGTCATTTTGCAAGGGACCCTCTTTCACCTTTCAGTCATATGAAAACGGGCCAACATCTAGAATTGATCATATTTTGTTAAAAACAGAAAATATTAGATCCGTCAAAAATGTTGAAATTTTACCCAACCACGCCTACAATGTCTCTGATCACCTTGCTATAGTTTGTCGGTTTGAAACTTTACCTATCCCTGTGTCAAACCTATCACTTAAAAGTGTGTCATGGAGAAAAGCACAACAAAATGGACAATTAGCTACACCTTCTCTGTTTCAAATGAGCTGTGGACCTTACAATCAGAAAATCTATGTACAATTGATCAAATTGAGTCTTGCTATCGGTACATAACAAGTGTTCTATCACAATGCTCCGAAAATTTTCTGCCGTACAAACAATTTAAGAAACATTTGAAACCATACTGGAATAAAGTTGTCGAACAATTGCATAAAAACTCAAAGAATTCAAGAAATGAATGGGTGGTAAACGGCAAACCAAACAGGGACTCCAGATCTTATGTAATCTATAAAGACCAGAAACGCATCTTCCGGAGAGAACTCAGAAGAGCTGCTGCTAATCATATCTCTGAATATTTCCAAAACTTAAACAAGTCTTCCGAAATCGACCAGAAGCTTTTCTGGACTCTTATAAAGCGCAATAGAATTAAAGGTGCTTCCCAATGCAATTATTTGACTGTTGACAATGTTACGTTCAGAGACCCAGACTCGATTCTGTGTGGATGGGCTGTTCATTTTGCCTCGGTTTTTAAATCATCTAATCATGGTCAGTTTGATAATGATTTTCAGCAAAGTGTCAATACTAAGGTGAACGAGTTACGTGAATGTTATAGATTTGAAAACACTGATATTAGCCATAAGTTATTGACCACCCCTTCTGAACTCAAATTAGTGTGCTCTAATCTTAAACGGAATAAAGCCGCTGATGAGAATGGAATTGTATACGAACATCTCATTTATGGAGGAAATCGTCTGTACGAGCATCTGTCAAACCTATTTAATTCCATTCTGCGTCACAATATTGTTCCTCTACAATGGAAACACAGCATAATCATACCGATCCATAAATGTGGTAGTAAGCCACGCAACGATCCCAACGCATATCGTGGGATATCACTCACTCCGACGATTGCAAAGATATTTGAACGGATAATTGAACGGAGGTTGTATCAATTAGAATCTCAGAATGGTTTTCCAAATATCCAGCAGATGGCTTACCAGAAACAAATGTCTTCTATTAATGCGTCATTCGATCTTCAGGAGACCATTCACCACTACCAAGAAAGATCAGATAATATATACGTCGCTTCTTTGGACAGTACTAAGGCATTTGATTCTGTTTGGCACAATGGCCTTCTCGTTAAGCTGAATTCTTTGGGAATCGCACCCCCTCTCTGGAATATTATTGATAATCTATACACAAATATGAGCAGCTGTATAAGAATTAACAACCAACTATCATCAAACTTTATCCTCGAAAGAGGAGTACGCCAAGGAGGAGTCTTATCTGCAAAGTTATATCTCGTGTACATAAACAGTCTCTTGGAGAAATTGTCAAAGTCATCAGCAGGTGCATTTGTCTACGATATTAACTGCAGCTGCCCTACACAAGCTGATGATATTGCAGTTGTTTCTAACACTGTGTCTGGCCTTCAGGAATTACTGAAAATATGTGAACAGTATAGCTATCGTTGGAGATTCTCGTTTTCACCAACTAAAAGTGTTATCCTGAATTTTCAATCAAAACGTATTGCAAGTAAGGATGAACCTAAACTTTTTCTGTGCGGAAAATCCCTTCCAGTTGTTCAAGAGGTTAAACATGTAGGCGTTATTCTATCGTCAAACTTTAATTCATCAGAAAGAACCTCCACAGCTTGTAAATCGCTTCGTAGTGGAATCTCTGTACTAATAAAATGTGGTATTCATGGTGATGGACTCAATCCATTGGTAAGCATCCGCTTGATTGAACAGTGCTGTTACCCAAAATCACTATATGGATGTCAGTTATGGAACAACCTATCCGTAACAGAGGTTCAGTCTTTACAGAGGTGTCAAAATTATGGATGTAAACTAATTCTGGGACTTCATAGGAGAACGAGAACTGATAAATGTAACGGCATTGTAGGCTGGTTAAGCGTTGAGGCATACGTCGATAAGCAAAAACTCCTATTCCTAGGCCAACTTTTGAATCTTGAAAGTAATCATCTCCCTCGCAAACTTCTAATTCTAAGGCTATTAGATTATAAAAATGGCTGCACGAGAAATCCAAGAGGATTTGTGCCTGATGTTGTACGGTTAGCACATAAATATAATCTCTTATACTACATTAATAACTTTTTAAGAGAATACACCTTTCCTAAAAAGACTAGATGGAAATCTTTAGTAAAATCTGCCATTTATGAATTAGAGTCTCAAGCATGGTCAAACAGAATTTCCAATGATCCATGTTTTTCAATTTTTAAAAATGTTCATGAGGTTCTTGCCCCTCATCCCATTTTATTATTTAGCCTTAGAAACCCAGAGTTTAATATCCATCGTAAGCTATTTATTCAAGTATGTTGTTATGTACAAATAGATAGACAGGTTAATTTACTTTGTGATAGATGTGGTAAACTATTTTCCTCAAAAATTATTCATAATCTTGCCGAATGCGATTATCACGCAAGGGAACATACATTTTTTCATAACAAACTGAAGGATTTATGTCATATGTTTTATTGTTATATGCAGAGTTTAAACAGTATACAATTCTCAGTTCAGCTCTTAAAATTTAACCCAGCAATGTTTGCTGACAGTAGCGAAAAATTGTACATATTTCGAAAACTAGTACTTAATTTGATAAACTCTATATTTAAGAAATGCACTATTGTTGATCTGTTTTAATTGAATGTCAACCTTTGTACAAATGTTTGTTTTGTGTTTCTTCTATTTTATTTTTTTTTGACTTTTTTTTGTCTAACCTTGTAAATCTTCATATGTGGAGGAATAAAAGCTTATAATAATAGCCTTGTTAGAATAGCAGTAGCCTCTATTTTTCTATTTTCTGATATATTGGTACTGGTCTTAGTTGGGGTAGGTAATAGCTAGCTATTAGCCTCTATTTTTCTATTATTCTATAATAGCCTTGGTAAAATAGCTGTAGCCTCTATTTTTCTATTATTCTATAATAGCCTTGTTAGAATAGCTGTAGCCTCTATTTTTCTATTATTCTATAATAGCCTTGGTAAAATAGCTGTAGAGTCTATTTTTCTATTATTCTATAATAGCCTTGTTAGAATAGCTGTAGCCTCTATTTTTCTATTTTCCGATATATTGGTACTGATCTTAGTTGGGGTAGGTAATAGCTAGCTATTAGCCTCTATTTTTCTATTTTTCTATAATAGCCTTGTTAGAATAGCTGTAGCCTCTATTTTTCTATTATTCTATAATAGCCTTGGTAAAATAGCTGTAGAGTCTATTTTTCTATTATTCTATAATAGCCTTGTTAGAATAGCTGTAGCCTCTATTTTTCTATTTTCTGATATATTGGTACTGATCTTAGTTGGGGTAGGTAATAGCTAGCTATTAGCCTCTATTTTTCTATTATTCTATAATAGCCTTGGTAAAATAGCTGTAGAGTCTATTTTTCTATTATTCTATAATAGCCTTGTTAGAATAGCTGTAGCCTCTATTTTTCTATTTTCTGATATATTGGTACTGATCTTAGTTGGGGTAGGTAATAGCTAGCTATTAGCCTCTATTTTTCTATGATAGCCTTGGTAAAATAGCTGTAGCGTCTATTTTTCTATTTTTCTATAATAGCCTTGTTAGAATAGCTGTAGAGTCTATTTTTCTATTATTCTATAATAGCCTTGTTAGAATAGCTGTAGCCTCTATTTTTCTATTATTCTATAATAGCCTTGTTAGAATAGCTGTAGCCTCTATTTTTCTATTTTCTGATATATTGGTACTGATCTTAGTTGGGGTAGGTAATAGCTAGCTATTAGCCTCTATTTTTCTATTATTCTATAATAGCCTTGTTAGAATAGCTGTAGCCTCTATTTTTCTATTATTCTATAATAGCCTTGGTAAAATAGCTGTAGCCTCTATTTTTCTATTATTTAATATATTGGTATTGGTCTTAGTTGGGGTAGGTAATAGCTAGCTATTAGCCTCTATTTTTCTATTATTCTATAATAGCCTTGTTAGAATAGCTGTAGAGTCTATTTTTCTATTATTCTATAATAGCCTTATTAGAATAGCTGTAGCCTCTATTTTTCTATTATTCAATAATAGCCTTGTTAGAATAGCTGTAGCGTCTATTTTTCTATTATTCTATAATAGCCTTGGTAAAATAGCTGCAGCCTCTATTTTTCTATTTTCTGATATATTGGTACTGGTCTTAGTTGGGGTAGGTAATAGCTAGCTATTAGCCTCTATTTTTCTATTATTCTATAATAGCCTTGTTAGAATAGCTGTAGCCTCTATTTTTCTATTATTCTATAATAGCCTTGATAAAATAGCTGTAGCCTCAATTTTTCTATTATTCAATATATTGGTACTGGTCTTAGTAGGGGTAGGTAATAGCTAGCAGCCAATCAGACTTCTGCGAGGCTGCCAAATGAACAAAAGGTGGATAGTAAGTACGGACAGGCTAAAAAAAATCCCTCTAAGCAGCTTTGACCCTAAGAACACCCGCTCCGCGTGCAAAGCACGCTACGCTCCCCGCCTGTTTGACAGTAATGGCAGGTAAGTAGGTGGTTCCGTGTTCAAACAAGCGGTCTTCGTCTATCAGAGAATTTTGGCAGTTAAACTTTGGCAGTTAAACTAATACTTTTCTCTAAACATTGTTTGTCAATAAACTGCAGACAGAATTTATTACATATGCTGTAGCCCCTATTTTTCTATTATTCTATAATAGCCTTGTTAGAATAGCTGTGGCCTCTATTTTTCTATTTTCTGATATATTGGTACTGGTCTTAGTTGGGGTAGGTAATAGCTAGCTATTAGCCTTTTTTTTTCTATTATTCTATAATAGCCTTATTAGAATAGCTGTAGCGTCTTAGTTGGGGTAGGTAATAGCTAGCTATTAGCCTTTTTTTTCTATTATTCTATAATAGCCTTATTAGAATAGCTGTAGCCTCTATTTTTCTATTATTCTATAATAGCCTTGTTAGAATAGCTGTAGCCTCTATTTTTCTATTTTTTCGATATATTGGTACTGGTCATAGTTAGGCTATTGTATGAACAGGTGTTGAGGTCAGATTTTGTTACTTCGTTGCTTTGCAACGACTGTTTTAAGCCTACCTTGATAGTACGTCCCTCCGGGCCGTAAAGTCAGACTAAGCAGCCAATCAGACTTCTGCGAGGCTGCCAAATGGACAAAAGGTGGATAGTAAGTACGGACAGGCTAAAAAAAAATCCCTCCAAGCAGCTTTGACCCTAAGAACGCCCGCTCTGGGTGCAAAGCACGCTACGCTCCCCGCGTGTTTGACAGTAATGGCAGGTACTAGTAGGTGGTTCCGTGTTCAAACATGGGTTATAATTAGCACTATTATAAATACAGTTAAACATATGATCATAATATGATTTTAATAACAGATTTTTACTTTGGAAAATAGATTTTCAATATATGTGTACTGGTCTTAGTTAGGGTAGGTAATAGCTATCTATTAGCCTCTATTTTTCTATTATTCTATAATAGCCTTGGTAAAATAGCAGTAGCGTCTATTTTTCTATTATTCTATAATAGCCTTGTTAGAATAGCTGTAGCGTCTATTTTTCAATTTTGGGACTGGTCATAGTTAGGCTAGGTAATAGCTAGCTATTAGCCTTTTTTTTTCTATTGTTCTATAATAGCCTTGTTAGAATAGCTGTAGCCTCTATTTTTCTATTTTTTCGATATATTGGTACTGGTCATAGTTAGGCTATTGTATGAACAGGTGTTGTGGTCAGATTTTGTTACTTCGTTGCTTCGCAACGACTGTTTTAAGCCTACTGTGATAGTACGTCCCTTCGGGCCGTAAAGTCAGACTAAGCAGCCAATCAGACTTCTGCGAGGCTGCCAAATGGACAAAAGGTGGATAGTAAGTACGGACAGGCTAAAAAAAAATCCCTCTAAGCAGCTTTGACCCTAAGAACGCCCGCTCCGCGTGCAAAGCACGCTACGCTCCCCGCGTGTTTGACAGTAATGGCAGGTAAGTAGGTGGTTCCGTGTTCAAACAAGCGGTCTTCGTCTATCAGAGAATTTTGGCTGTTAAACTAATACTTTTCTCTAAACATTGTTTGTCAATAAACTGCAGACAGAATTTATTACATGCAAAATAGCTGTAGCCTCTATTTTTCTATTATTCAATAATAGCCTTGTTAGAATAGCTGTAGCCTCTATTTTTCTATTTTGGGACTGGTCATAGTTAGGCTAGGTAATAGCTAGCAATTAGCCTTTTTTTCTATTATTCTATAATAGCCTTATTAGAATAGCTGTAGCGTCTATTTTTCTATTATTCTATAATAGCCTTGTTAGAATAGCTGTAGCCTCTATTTTTCTATTATTCTATAATAGCCTTGTTAGAATAGCTGTAGCCTCTATTTTTCTATTTTTTCGATATATTGGTACTGGTCATAGTTAGGCTATTGTATGAACAGGTGTTGAGGTCAGATTTTGTTACTTCTTTGCTTTGCAACGACTGTTTTAAGCCTACCTTGATAGTACGTCCCTCCGGGCCGTAAAGTCAGACTAAGCAGCCAATCAGACTTCTGCGAGGCTGCCAAATGGACAAAAGGTTGATAGTAAGTACGGACAGGCTAAAAAAAAATCCCTCTAAGCAGCTTTGACCCTAAGAACGCCCGCTCCGCGTGCAAAGCACGCTACGCTCCCCGCGTGTTTGACAGTACTGGCAGGTACTAGTAGGTGGTTCCGTGTTCAAACATGGGTTATAACTAGCACCATTATAAATACAGTTAAACATATGATCATAATATGATTTTAATAACAGATTTTTACTTTGGAAAATAGTTAGCCTATATTTCTTGGTAGTAATACAGGTTAAAATTTACAATTCCTGTAAATAACATCTTAGGTATGACTATCATAATGACATGTAGAATGTAAATCAAAGTTGTCTTACGATAGTTATACCTAACATGCTCTTATGACTTGCATATATATTAAGATATTTGAGAAATTTCTTAGTAATGTGCCCAGGCCTCAACCTAACCCTTAATAATTTAGTGTAAAGTATGTTTAAAATAATTTTTATATATCTTTGATCTATTAATAATGAAAGTACTAAACAATTCTTATTTGATCTCAAAGCAATTGTAAAGCAGTTTGTATCCTGTTATGCTGTATCGTGATTATTTTAAAAAGTAACAGTTTCTAAGCTCCTTCAAAACAGAAAAATAGAGGCTACAGCTATTTTACCAAGGCTATTATAGAATAATAGAAAAATAGAGGCTACAGCTATTCTATGAAGGCTATTATAGAAAAATAGAGGCTACAGCTATTCTAACAAGGCTATTATAGAAAAATAGAAAAATAGAGGCTACAGCTATTCTCTGAAGGCTATTATAGAAAAATAGAAAAATAGAGGCTACAGCTATTCTATGAAGGCTATTATAGAAAAATAGAAAAATAGAGGCTAATAGCTAGCTATTACCTAGCCTAACTATGACCAGTCCCAAAATAGAAAAATAGAGGCTACAGCTATTCTAACAAGGCTATTATTGAATAATAGAAAAATAGAGGCTACAGCTATTCTAACAAGGCTATTATAGAATAATAGAAAAATAGAGGCTAATAGCTAGCTATTACCTAGCCTAATATAAAATAATAGAAAAATAGAGACTGCAGCTATTCTAACAAGGCTATTTTAGAGTTCAAACAGTTAACTTTAGGAATAAGGAATAGCTTTTTTTTTCTAAAATAATGGCTATTTTTGACTATTTTTAAGCTATTTTTCTATTTTAGAGTTCAGACAGTTAACTTTAGGAATAAGGAATAGCTTTTTTGTTTCTAAAATAAAGGCTATTTTTGGCTATATTTGAGCTATTTTTTCTATTTTTTGGCTTCAAAATAGAAAAATAGAGGCTACAGCTATTTTAACAAGGCTATTACAGAATAATAGAAAAATAGAGGCTACAGCTATTCTAACAAGGCTATTATAGAAAAATAGAGGCTACAGCTATTCTAACAAGGCTATTATAGAATAAAAGAAAAATAGAGGCTAATAGCTAGCTATTAGCTAGCCTAATATAAAATAATAGAAAAATAGAGACTGCAGCTATTCTAACAAGGCTATTTTAGAGTTCAAACAGTTAACTTTAGGAATTAGGATTAGCTATTTTTTTTTCTAAAATAGAGGCTATTTTCGGCTATTTTTAAGCTATTTTTCTATTTTTTGGGCTAAACTCAGATCCTGCACCTAAGTGTCAAAGAGTAGCCCATTTAAGAGCACGTTCATCATTCTTTCGACCTATCATACAGTCGATAATGGAAATTATTTAGCTAAGCATATCAGCCTTTGAAAGTAAAAAATACAACTTATATTTTAGTAACACATAGTTTATATATGAACTTATACGAGTACAGTATACAGAAATTGAAAGACAAATGTTTAGTTTAAGGATATATTTGAAGGTCATTTACATATTAATTTAGATTCAAATATAATACTCCTTAAGGCGGTGGTAATTCTTGGACTGTCTCTATTATCGCAGTAAAACATCTGTCAGAAGAGAAAGGCTGGGTGTTCAATGTTCATCTCATGAACGCCGGGGAAATACGCTTTGAATGCTATTTTTGCCAGTTGTATTCCTGATAATTTTTAAACTACCTGATATAATTTGTTGAAAATATTTAGCGTTTTATTAGACAGGCGGGTCTGACAATAACAATGATAACATATATTGCCGAAGGGGCACAAAGCTTAATCTTGTTTTACATACTTAGTGATAAGCTTAATTAAGAGGTAAAACCCTCGAGGTCACAACAAGAAGCAATTATTGTCAAAGACACAAGGTGTAAATGGCTATGTAGTGTGACGTTATAAGCCTTAGATGTATAGCCTATTATATGATATCGAATGTCTTGATAAGGGAGACTGCACTATAGATCAAAGAAAAAAAGAAAGAAAGAAACATCTATATTTTACAAGGATAACAACTTAGGTTCCGTTAGGATCCTTTTTGCCAGCTGGTCCTTAGCCAGACCTCTTGATATTGATCTTTCTCGGATTATCCGTACCCATTTACAGCTGGGTGGATTGGTATTATGAGTGAAGATGACTTGCACAAGGTCATCGGACTTTCACACCCGGATCGAGAACCGAACTCTGAAACATAACGACCACCATATCCTCGTATCCTTGCAAATGAAGTCATGCGCTAACCACTGTGCGATACTTGGAGTATATATTCAATCTATACTCCAAGGTGCGATAAGATAAAACATATTGTGATAAGATAACTCTTTGTGCTTATGTAATAATGCCCCGTAGAATAAAGTTGTTATTAAATTAACTTATATATTATTACATAACATGTAATATTATTAAAAATGTAATGACTTGTAAAGCACATCTTTTGCTTATTTGGTAAAATAAAGTTGTAGAAGATAGTTTATATTGCGTGAATTGGTTTTGGATACCACCACGAGTTTATATTACGTGAATTTGTTTGGTCTTTTAGATATCACCACGAGTCATGAAAAAGGTATTTATTGAGTCTTAAATTTAAGTTTTGCTTCTTTAGGTCTGTTTTATCTGTACACAAACTCAAGCTGAAAAATTACGTACAATATTAGTAAATCCTACTACGATCCTTTGTAAAAATGTCGTAAACGCAACAGATGGCTCAGTTCTTGCGGGTGCGGACAGCTAAAGACTGCTGGGAAGTTGCCAAATGCAATGCGGTTTGCAATGCAAGATCATTTGCTAGGACTTTCATCTGCTGAGGGATCTTCAAGATATATATATTGTAGAACACATTGCCTCGGTTCATCGTCTCATCCGAAACCCAAGTAACATCGTGACGCTCGCCGGGATAAATTAGAAAAATGAAAATATCTAGTTGTCTATCCACGAGCTCGGCCAGGTTCCTGACCTTGTGCTAAATTTTGTTCTTAAATCTTAAGTCAACTCTCAGCAAGAATCTAGTAAGATAATCTCAAGACTTTGACTTAGTTAAATGCTAGGAACCGGGTCCAGTATTGTATAACATTGTTTTTATTAGTTCCATTCATTAATATTTCTACCGTCCAATGGCAAAACCTAGTAAGTCACGTTTTGGTAAAAAAAAAAAATTTTAATTTTTGGGGTTACTAGGTTATGCTTTATCTATATACAACAACAAAATCCGTCCTAAAAGCTTGATTGCCAATGGTTAAACCTAGCAAGTCCATCAATTTCTGGTATTTACAATGACAAAACCTAGTATTTTCCAAATATCCATTCAGAAAACATTGACATACCAATGGCAAAACCTAGTCTTTATAAAAGGGTTTTCCTTTGTTATCTCGAAATAACAAAAAGTGACTTACTAGTCTTTGCCATTGGACGACAGATTTGTTAACATGATAAAGGCCATTGCAAATATTTATTTCTGTGTTGTTATACAACAATCTATTGCCAGTATATTGGTATGAACATTTATAACCATTTGACCACAAGCATCATTATTGGAAAGTTGCAAATAAAATACACCACTTTTCTAAGACTAAAGCGCCCAGTTCAGATTTGCTCCTCAAAATTGAAAACAATGCTCTTTGTGCAATATTGTATGACAAACGTGACAACTTTGATTTTCCTTTAGTTAATTTTCCATTCATGTGCAGTAACATACCACAACCGCCTGCTTATGGCGTGTACATTTTACAACTGATCTGCTGTCTTAGACCTTGTTCTCTTCATCAGAACTTTCTGGCAAGAAATCGAATATTAACCGTGAAATTACTGAAACCGGGATACTTGACCCACAAACTTGAAATTTCTTGTAGAAAATGTTATGGTCGTTACGGAGAACTCCTTGTCAAATATGACAAATCTGCAGTCTAATTAAAATCAGACCCTAATTTCGTTTGTTCGTTTTTTTTTAAATCCCGTTTTTTAACCACTACATTAGGGTCTGAGAACCAGACGAGATAACAAACATTCACGTTAACTTTGACCTAACCCTAATGACCTTTGTTTTAACCAATCAGATCTTTGCCCTCTCCCGCGCTGGGATTTTGTTCGCGAACAATAGGTGCATTCTAGGATTTCTAAGTGCTCTAGACTAGTTTATCAGATCATGTTTATCAAGGTAAGGTCAAAGTTAACGTAAACGTTTGTTATCGCGTCTGGTTCTCAGACCCTAATATCGTGGTTAAAAACCGGATTTAAAAAAAACAAATCTGCTTCTTGCATTTTGGCAGATCTGTTTAGTCAAGTATGAATTGATCTTGTTGCACCTCACGATTTTGACCTTTATAGAAGTGGCGAGTGTCACACGCGAAAGCAGATGATGCTTCGTATGGGAAGTCTACCACTTCATCATTACTTCACCCGATTTTGTCATGCTCTGGGCGAGGCTTTGGATTAACGGAATTGTTTTTCTGGAACATATTTTTATTATTGTATAACAGTGCGTTTTATTCGTTTCAGATATATACAGCCACCATCGTATGTACTTTATTAGTGACGTTGTTCACTTTCCACCAATGGGAGTATTCTAGTCAGTCTTTGAAAAGCTTAAAACTTGCGTTGAAGGACCAAATCTCTGACTGGATCAAGTTTCGAAGCAAGGAAGAAAATATTAAATACATAGACATCACTTCCACCCGTAGACCAAACGTCAGAACTAAACATGTGAAAAAGCCTGGAGGAGTTAGTAGAAAAGGTTATGTGATTTACACGTGCAGTAAAAGATGTGGTGGGTGGACAGATCGTCTCAAAGGGATTGTTACTGGCTATATTTTAGCAAATATAACTGATCGAACATTTGGTATAAATATGACAAACCTACCATGTGAAATTACCAAAGCTGTAATTCCAAATCATATCAACTGGAATTTAAATTTAACAGAGAAGCAGATTTCGAAAATGCGAATAATGACATACAGTCAAATTGATTCTTATGATTTTTATAAAAATGTGCAATATATAGATTTTAGAAAGAAATTCCCAGCTTATCAAAAAATAATTCATTTCAGGGCTAATTTAGATTATATAGATCAATTCAAACGAAATAAATTTCACAAAAAAGATCTTTATTGGCTAAAAGACATGTCACGTGACCAGGTATACGCCAAACTTTTAAAATTTTTACTGAAACTTGCTCCAGAGAGTCAATCAAGACTTGACGAATTCATGAACCGAGCAAAACCTGATAAACGAACAAAACTTATATGTGCCCATATAAGAAAAGGAAAAAGTGCCACCATGCCAACCGACCAAGCCCGTGCTACTGAGAAGGACGTGGCAGATGCATGGGAATTTTTAAGTGCTTATAATGATTCGTCCATTCATAGGATTTTTGTTGCCACTGACTCAGAAGCGGTATACAAAGACGCCAAGAAACGGTTTTCAAAACAAATTATTGAAAATTCAGGAAATATTATTCATGTAGACAGAAAACAGAAGAATCAGATACATACCTGTGGTGACTTTCGCAAAGTGATCGTTGATCAACAAATTTTATCTCGATGTGACGTTTTGCTGATAAGCTTTAGTGGTTTTAGTCGATATGCCGCCTACATGAGAAATACGGACAAGGGTCTGTACTGTATTTTGAGAAAACACAATGGAATCCAAAAATGCGAACGAAAGACATTAAAAGAATTATACGGTGTTGTGGGGTAAAGGCTTACAATAAAAATAAAAGTTATACATTCTTGTTATATATTTATGTCCTACAAATTTAGTAGGTTTCAGCATTTTTAAGCACATATATACGAGCAATTGATGTTGATAGAAGCACTTACTGAATAGAGGTTTTAAGAAGTAAAGGAGAACTCGGACTCGCAAAACTCTGCCAAAAGGGACACGTGATGAATAATAGAAAAATCAAAATGGAGAATCCGGGCTGAGCCGGAGAATCCGGACTGCATAATCGAATGGACCCCAACAGACAGCCTTAAAACTTCGCTTAGGAAATGATTTTTTGATATTTTGAGGGTCGCTTCGTAGTCTAGCATAAAATTTGTTGATATTGTAATTCAAGTCATTCTTTACGGTCATGCTGTGACATGTAAATGATTGCAGGGAAAACTTTAGAGACAATCATGAAATAATAAATATTAATTGGGGAGATAGGTAATGTATGGAAGAGTAATAGTGCCACACAATTTTTTATACATAATATATAAATCCGACGTACTTCGGATTTACGAGTTACTAAGGCGAATTTTTCCCAGTTACTAAATCGAATTTTCGAATTACTAAGTACTTAAAAAATATGTCTGGCACTATGTGGCAATCGATCACAAATTCTGAAAAAAAGAGATAAAAAGAAAAAGGTTGGTCAACACTTTGAATAAGTCTTGTCTTCTACTAAAGATAGCTATAATATTTTTGATCAGTGAATTAATCAGAAAGCATCTACTCTTTTAACTTTCTGTTACATTTTCATCTTGAGTTGATCCAGGATGGACTCGTTTTGGGTGGAATTCTCCTACGGCTGTTTTTAATATGGTTTGAGATTGTAACGGAGGATAAGTATAATGACACGTTTGCCTTACGTAACCAGAAACCCCTGTCTTAATAGTGGAAATATTACAAGTAAAGTGAAGTATTATTTGATCTTAATAGCTAAGATAAAAATGTTTATCTTGTTATATAACCAAGGCTTGTCTAAACTGTGGAAAAATTGAAGATATTGGAAAACTTCGACAAGCCTGTCGGACATCTGCGGTTACACCCACTAACACTATTTGTGACATAACACATTAGTAATTAAATATATTGCCCTATAACACAGTGTACGTCAGAAAATTTTACGATCAAACTGTATTGACGGTTTAGTTTATATTTTTGATCAATTATTAATTTACGTATGAAAATTGAGACGTAGGCTACATTTTGTGCGCCGATGTTCAAAATTACGTAAATGTCTTGTCCATATAAAATGTGTCTTTTAAAAATCTTCTCTTTTTTTTTTTACGTAACACGCAATCTCTGAATTTTTTTCCAGTTTTAAATCGGTTGGCGTAATCATAAACATGGTCGCTGGTCGCGTAATGAAGGCGGTCGCTTATTTTTTTTTTTTTTTTTTAAGTAGGAATTGTAAGAAAACAGTTTTGTGTATATTGGTTTTATATTCCTTCCAAATAATTGTGACCAGTCGGTACCACCAGCTTTTTATGCAACTTTTTACTTATTTATTTATCTTAATATACTACTAAACTAACTGCACTTCAAAATATATAGTTCTAGATTCATGACCTAGGCCAGTGCTTTTGTATGAGAATCTCCTTAACACTAATGAAGGCCATAGCAAGGGACCAAACTCCTCTGAAGTCCTTGAGCACTAATGTAATATTACTTAGCCACGTAACGACAAGTAAAGTACGCACTTGTTGAACAAAGACTATTAACTAACCATTTCAACCTTGACGACCGTTCACTATACTGAGTATCATAAGGTCTATTGGACTGAATATTCATCATTCTACATGCGTAACTCCTCCCTTTGCTGTCCCGTCCAATACAACCTATTCAAAGTCTCATTAAAGAGGAGTATTGAGCTTTTACAAGGGTCGAATTTGGTCTTGAATGTACCTTCAGAAATATTAGAAACGCACGAAAATCGCAAAAATCCTTCAAATTTTCCTCTTACTATAAAATTTGTGTCCATATGTTTTCAATATAAGCCATAGTCTCAACGAAATATGAGTCGTATTTTGACTTCCAAAAGCTGATAATTATGGATATAATTGCATTTGAATGTTTTAATATCGAGGGAGATCTTTGCACATTATTTCTGATAAACTTGGCTAAAAAATAAATCCTGTTTCTGATAACGAACTAATGGTTAACATTCCAATTTCAAAGGTTTGAAATCAGCCTCTTAGCAAATCCAGTTTACAACCACAATGTTCACAATCTAACCTTATAAAACAAAATTATTTTCTGATTTCAGATCTAATGAGAAACTAGTACAGTACGTTGCAGAAAAATCGAAAAATATCACTATGAAAACAAATTGCCCCCTCAAAGTTTCACCGCTTTTACCCCTTTAATACCAACATGAATTCCTTTTGATTTTATCTGATATTCTAAGATTTATAATGATCATTGTAATTAAAAAAACAAATTTTGTGGATTGAGCTGAATTTTCACCTCGGCCTGTGCTTTCGTAATTCCAATTATATATTGTTGTTACAACCACTCTCACCAACATGAGGTATTTGTATTATCTTATTATCTTAGTCCTGTACACCTATTGTGAGATGCGAACGCGACATTCCATTTTTATTATAAAGTTTACAATTGGGCCAAAAATCGTCATGGCAGCAAACACATCTTCACATTTTGCTCATATAACTACCTTCACATTAAGAGATGTGCACGTAGGCCTAAAAATGTTAGTGGGAAATTAATAAAAACCCAGTAAAACGATCTAATTGCATTGACGTGTTCTGAGTCTTAAGAAACTAAAATGAATTATCTCCCATTAGTACTTGCACTCTTCACCTCAAATCATTGGATCTGCTTTGGACATTGTCCTCTTTTTCAGTTGCTCAATTACCATAGATACTTCTGTGAAATGTCATGTAGTTTTACGTCTTTCTGTTTTTCTGCACTTAAGCATTTTAACTGGTTTAACCAAAAATACAAAACTGAAAAAATGTAAATAAGTGAAACAGCATTATATACAGACTGAAAATATTTAAATTCTCCATTAATAGGCCTTAAAACGACTCCATGACGGTATTGTGGTACCGTGTGGGCACACAATTACGTGACGTCTTGATGGACTTTATGGACATGATTAGAATTCTCAGAAACCAGTGACCCAGGGATCAGGGCAAGATTTGTCGGAATTACTATTATTGAACTACGGTTATAAATGGTATTCGTTCTAACAGAATATTGAACTTGAATAAGAAGGATAAAGTTTCATAAATATTTTAATAATCAAGCCCAAGCAAGCACGTTCCAAACCTAAAACAAATCTCATTGATAATCTTGTTGGTACCGCACAACCGTTTAGAAGCTAATGAAAGTGTTATATGGGGACATATATCAACCACAAACAAATATAAAACTGCCAAAAAAAAAAAAAAAAAAAAAAAAAAATCTATATTTTACAAGGATAACAACTTAGGTTCCGTGCGGATCCACAGCTGGTCCTTGGCATTGATCTTTCCCGGATTATCCGTGCCCATTTACAGCTGGGTGGACTGGAATTATGAGTGAAGATGACTTATTCGAGGTCATCGGACTATCACGTTCTGGTCGAGAACCAATCTCTCAAACAGAACGACCAACATTTCCTTGTATCCAAGAAAATGACGTCATGTTTGTAAAGGACGATCCTCTAACCACTGTGCTATAGAACCTCACTGCTGTATATCCTCATACAGCTCCACCATGCAGCTCACTGCTGCGTAATATATTAAACTATTTTAGTCTTTTGCTTATAAAACTTTGCCCAAACTTGCATATTTCAAATTAGGATCAGATAACGAAACTCTTAGCAACTTGAAGTTTTAAAAAAATCATATAAATCATTATATCAAATTCCAACAACACTAATACCTTAAACAATTACTATTAGTTTAAAGGGGAAAAGTCTACATTTGCGGGAGTCGATTTAAGTCTTGAATATACAAAAATGTATGTAAATAACCTTCAGAAGTATTGTAACTGCGCGAAAAGCGCATAATTTCTTCAATTCTACATGGAATAGAATTTTCCCTATTTATATTTCGCAGTCTACTTAAAATACGAGTCGAATTTCAAACATCCAAACGAGGATGATTATTTCGAGACTTAAGTATGATAAGTCGAGCAGATGGTGATCATGTCCCTTAAAGGGACAGTCTGAATTTTTTTTAGGTCAAAAATATTTTTTGCTCAAATTTGTGAAAACTTTACACCAAAATCTGTAGCTATGTGCCCTTTAATGTATCTGAAAGTTTTAACTAAAAAAATCCAGCCGTTAATTTTTAAAAGCTATAAACATGCTAAAATTTTTAAAAACCTTACGTAAGGTTTTTAAGTGTGTTATGTTTTTTGGACGCTGATAGGAAACTTAAGAACGGATTTGAGTAAAATAAACGCCTAATAGTAGAGAACTGCCCTTCTTGTATATATTAAAAGGTTTCAGCTAGAAATATTGAGCCATTCAAAGGGCAAACACCAAAATTAGGTCAAATTGCTTAATTAACAATAAGTACTCCCTGTTTGTAATTAACCCTTTAAAACCAAATTCAGTTTGATCAAGAAGATATAGAGATACAATAAGCATACTTTAAAAATACTCTCAGGTAGCATTTGCGATTTTTTTGACAATGGAAACTTTTTCAAAAAAGCAGAATGGCCCTTTAAATGACTAAAAGAAATTTGATCCAATGTAATCAAGAGTGATATGATTGTGTAATAATTATTGTTAGGTTATAAACACCATAATATTTTAAGGTGGACGAACTGTGTCAAGATGTTTTTAAAACTTTGTCTTCTGTCTGTTTATTTAATTAACAGTAAGTAATAATTTAAATTAAAAATTTAAACTGTCTTCGTTTTCAAACCTTGATCAATGGTTTCAAGGTATCAAAAATCAATCCAGAACAAATTTGGGGGGGGGGGGGGACTATGCCCACCAAAACACAATAGCAATGAGCAAAAAAGATGCGATGCGATTTTGATTAACGGAATTGTTTTGCTTGTACGGATTTTTATTCTAGTTCATGGGCTCACAAACTTGTTTGGTCTTAAACCCAACACTCTTCCAAACATTTCTTCACTGCCACCAAATTTATTTTTCAAAACGTCATCCTAACCATATAAGCACAAAATGTGACACATTTGCTGCACCCAATCATCTATTGTTCGAACTTGGAAGAGCTATTCTTACGGTTAGGGCGTTAACCCCTTAGGATCAATTAACCCCACCAAGGTTCTAGATGATAAGGCTTTGATAAATTGACAAATGTAGAATTCACTCGAAACTATGTTGGTCGAATTTACTTGATATCTGGATCAGAAAAACTTTGACGTTCTTAAATCTTGAACACAACTTACCTCAAATCTTTTTGTGTCAAATGTTTTAGAGTAAACCCAACCCCATACTTAATTCCACCATGCTGTTGTGCCATCTATTTGAAATTTCTAAATGACTTCAGCAAATTGATTATTATTGTTTTTAAGGTGATCCAGTATTAATATAATTAGTATCATTAGTATATGTTTTATCATCTTCTAAAGTTTGAGAACTTAAATTTTTGTTCAATTTAAAACGTGGTATCGCTTTCAGCATATTATTCTGTACATGTATACGTGGAAATAGCTTTTATTTTTCAGGTACTTCTGCATCAGAATGTTCATACACAAAATCTTATTCGACTTATTCATGGATATATTCGAGATCTTCGACTGCTTACAAAACAGCGTATAAATACTGTTCGGACGGATGTTGCTCTTCGTTTACTTCGTATTCTGCGCCATGCTGTGATTACAACTACTCAAACTCTTACTCATCAACTTATAACAGGTAATATTGTAAACAACCAAGGGAATACATCTATATTGTTTAAGGATATCAATTTCGGTTCCGTGAGAATCCTTTCTCTCAGCTGCACATGGTCCTTGGCTAAACCTCTTGGCATTGATCTGGGTTGACTGGAATTATGAATTACGATTACTTATTCGCCTACCGAACAATTCCCAAACATTCATCGACGAAAGATCAATCAGCGATCGAAGCCAGACCACATGACACTCAAAGTCGACGGAGCTATTTTGAGGTCATGGGATTTTCCGTGGCACTGGCGTATTGTTGGAGCTAAACGTTCGTTCGTCTGCGGGGTTATGTTCGTTGTCTGTGGATAACGGAAAACAGAAATATGTGTCCGATGTTTCTGTTCGTCGACAGAAATGTTCCTAGTCTGAGTTGGGCTTTAACATTGAGATCGATGATCTGAATCATTTGGTACATCTATGAGTAGAGTATTGTTTGTTTTCTCTTTTTAATTCTAGTTCTACAATTATCTACTCTGCAGTAGGGGGTTCAATTGCCGGAATAGTAGTTCTCATAACAATAATATGTGTTCTGATTTTTGCCTGTAAGAAAAAGACAAGAGTGATCACAACCGTGGCTCCTGGACAAACAGTTAGTTGTAAGTTAACAATAAGTTTAATCCCGGAAGTATATGGGCAGGGTTCAATCCCGGCATTGGTCGAGATGATACCTTCGGACTTTCAACCCGGTTTCCCCTGTCAGTGATGCAGGTCGGAAGGGCTGACATGGAAAACGCGTGTTGTCGTTCGGATGGGACAATAAACCGAGGTCCCGTGTGCTATTGGCTGTGCACGTTAAAGATCCCTCGACAGTTAAAAATCGAAAATAAGAGCAGGCTAAAGCCGCTGTCCTAACAAAATTTCCCTCATTGCACACTGCATGGCGTTTGCCCGTCCTCAATTAGCCCATATAGGTGCAGAAAAGTAGGACGTAAAACTCCATTCATTTCATTTTTCAAAATGCAAGCGGAAGATACCAGTACTTTCATGCACATAACCAAATTTTTCGAAGAAAGCGTTTTACACCTATCGTAGGGAGAAGTTCTGAATTATTTCCCTCGATATTATGAAAACATTAGACAAAATCTGAAGAATCTTTCCTTTTAATTTTCGATTAAAAATATCTTGCCGTTAATTTTTGAATGTCAAAACTGTTCATGTAACATTTCGATATATATTTCTTTTTTGGTTGATGCTTAGGCCATATTAACGTGGCATTGTAAATAAATATGTATCCTATACTAATACTGAAAATTTCAACGAAAATACCAAAATGTGAACTGCTTACTTATTTCTCAATAAGCACACTTTGTTTGAGTTGGGTCAAGTAAATAAATCGAGTCTATTTTATATTTTAGATATCATTTTAAGTATAGCTGTCAACATTTTATACCTTCTATTTAAAGTATTATATTATCTATGAAAGATCCAGTCATAACTAACAAACACCCCAAACTAAAATATTTAACAATCAAATTGTATTTTTAAATGCGTTATCATTCACAGATGCAATCGCTCAACAACAACAACAACAACATGGATTCGGAAACCAGCCTGGTCAACCAATTGGATATGGTTATCCACCACAGAATGGCGGTCAGTTTGTCGGAGGGTACCCTTATGGCAACAGTACCATGGTTTCTAACCCTGTTTATATTCCACCTAGCAATTTGCCTGGACAAACACCCCAAGATGAAGTACAACCACCTACTTCTAAACAGGATTCTGCTTCTCTTCCACAATAAAGTGGAAATTGTTTTACTGTTATTTTAAGGATTTTTATTCTAGAATAAAAAAGTTGTGTTTTTTAGTGTGACCCATATCTTTCAAAATATTTTAAATAAATTTTCAAGTCCTTCATTTTTAGAACGCCCAAAAGTCACTTTGAAGTAAGTATGTATTTTGATGAAGTTTTGCAAACTAATATAGATTTGTATGCAATACAAACTATACAAAAAGGAGTCGCCTGCTTATCCTGAGATTTTGAACTAAAAAATTCAGTCGATATAGAATTACACATCACACATCAGTTTTAAAATTAAAAATTAGTATTTAAAAAGGGTAAAGTCGAACATTCAACATTTTCCTGTGTTTATTTGGATTTTCAAAGAAGTTAAATAGTCATCAGATGTACTAGGAAATGTAGGTTGTAACATTACAATGAAGTAATGCTACGAAAGCACAGGCACAGGTATGTAGGCATAACCTCTAGTGAAAGAGTTGTTTGTGCAGTTAGTTTAAAAAATTAAAATCTAATGAAACAGTCATCCATAATCTTGAGAATCTGAAATATAAAGATAAAATACTAGTTCCCACAGGAACATTAATATTAAACTCAAACTTTATGTTTTGTTAACTAGAACTATAGTAAAATCGTAATATGAACATTCAAGGGTATACCTCTTTTTTTCCAGACAGATATAATAATTCCTGCTTTTATGGAGGCCATCTTGGATTTTTGGTGTGAGACTTTTTATCTTTTTCTTGGAAAGTAAATTTCAAGAAAAAAGTAAGTTATGAAAACGATATAGACATCAAATATATAGAAACTGAATGAGAAATGTTTCGATTTTCGTGTAGTCCTAGTATATCTGATTGCTATTTACATAAATTGAACCTCGTAAATACTGAATTTTTACCTTCAAAATATTATCATGTTATTGTATGTGTCTTTTATTATTTTCTTGATTTTAAATGTATTCTCTTTATGTGATTTTCTCATATTTTTTAATAGTGTGTGTACTACGTGTGGTCTGTCCATTTCACTTTTTCTTTTTTCTACCTTTAAACCAATCTAATTTAATAAACGTTTTAAAATGTTATTGATTTTCTAGATCTTTAGATTGAAAGTTTGCAGATATACCCCCACATAGGATATATAGAGGTTATCCAATGGCAAACTCGTGGATATGGTTTTTATGCCACTCGTGTTTGTGATATTTTCACGAGTGGCTAATAGTAAACAATCTTGACAAAACGCTAATTTTGACGCGAAAAAGTCTTGGAAAGTTTTTGTGACGTTCGCTTTTAATTATTCCTTCACAGTTAACAGAGGCAAACCTGTCCGACGCCATTTTGACTGTTAGTAAGGAGTGAAGCACATGCATTAAGCTTGGCCACGCCCATCGAATACCACCCATTGAATACCATATCAATTTTATCCGACATAAAAAAAAAAAAATTTTTTTTTAACTAGAATGCATCACAGACACAGAATATGAAAAAAAAAATTCATTGGAAACAAATTTTAAATTTTTATTTCTCATATCGGTTATAGGATAAAAAATTATACCCAAAATATACTCCTCATAAGCTTACATAACACGGTTTCGAGAAAGAGTACATTCTCTGGTTAGTCGATGGAACATATATTAAATGCTAGGAACAATAGAAAATGATTTACGATATTTGAGAATGAACATTATTTATCCTCTGCTCTGATACACAAATGTCTCCCTTCAAAGTATTGCCACTAGAGGTTATATCGAATCTTTTGAGTTCGATAAAATTAACCTTCATCGAAACAGTAAAATCAATTTTGCTTTGTAGACAGGTGCAGCCAATCCTTAGGCCTTGAAATCTGCACCACCAACATTGAGAATGAGTTTTGCGTAAAACTCTTCCAGACCCATTCCAGTTTTAACAAGGGGAACTACCATCATGCTTGTAAGCGACAAAACAGAAACATAATTGGTGCAGAATTGAAGGAAGTTCAACACAATTTATGTCATTTCTTAACCATTATCAGATAAATATCATGTAATTGCATAGCAATCTGCAGGTTACAACTTGTCCACTAGTTTTATTTCCAAACTTGTTCAATCAAGTTATATCACTTGGCAAACAATTCAAATTCAACGAAACTCATTTCAGTTTTTAAGAAAAGGTGTGTCAAACTTGATCTATTTAGAAATGTTTTCCAAGAATTGCCTACACTTTCATTTAAACGACATTGAAAACCGGGCACTAGTTGTGGCTCGTTGATCTTCTCAAAATGTATATGCTGATTTGGTTGTATTTTCTTTTAGCAGTATTTAATTGTGAGTTTTTGCTTTATTGTTTGAAGTCTTCCCTACGAAATGTGTTCGATTATCAATTCGTTCACGCTAAAGAAGGCGCACTTGAACAAGATAAAAGTTGTGCCATATTGTATCGTATCGTAATAGCTTTTTGATATTCTTCTAAGCAAACTGCCGAGAGGATTTTGAATGTCAGGACTGACTTTATCGAAAAAGAGCGGACATTACATGATTTGTCGATCTTTTACCACACTTGTCTCTATTGTGCCCTGAAAAACCGTCATCATCAGAAGAAATATAATGGATGTTTATCCGTATGTTTTGTGTTTTTTAAAATCATCTATAAGGGAGCGTTTGAATCTTCCAGATGTACATTGGATGTACAAAACAAAATATATGTACTTCATTTAGAAATTAGAGGCGGTCTGGATCTAGTGAATTTTTTTATTTGATCGTTTGAAATTAGCTAATCAATACGTTATTAACAATGTTATTCAAAACGTTTTTTAAGGTCATCTCTCTGATTTTAGGTATAAATGCCGAAACATGTTATTACACGGATAGCTTCTTAAGTATAAGCTACAAAACATGTTTATTTGGATGCTGTTCATACACTTATTCGCCATGTTGTAGCTTATTCGCCAAGTAAGTTTTGTTTGAAATACAATACAGAGTGATTGCTGCAAATCATAGACTATTTCAGTCTTTTTGGAAACAATATAGCATTTTTTGGCACCCTTTGGTGGAGCTCTATAGCACAGTTGAGCGTTAGTTATTTGCACGACGCTATAAGCTTGGTAATGGCGATGACTGTTGCTTCTAATCTTGGTCTGTTATAATTCCAGTCGATCAAAGGGCAAATAGATGCGGATAATCCAATAGGTTTGGTCAAGGACCAACTTACTTTTAGGAACATTTCAGAACATCGATTAACATTTGACTTCAGATTTTATTGAACGTTTTGACCTGTAAACAGTAGATTGTGGAATATGCATTTTGTTGTGCCTTGCTATGATTTTAGGTCAGTGTCACTACACAAACGAATGAGCAAGGGATAAATCCCAAAATGTTGATAAATTCATCATTTCATTTGAGCAAAAACCTTAAAAAAATGTTTATAGGAAGGTAGATGATGGAATCGCAAACTAGGTTGGTTAAATGGATGGTACTTAACTTTTGGTTTGGTAATTGAAAATTCGTAGGATCTGGTCGGGTGGAAAGATATGACGATGAAAACTGTGATGCGGCGTGGATTTTTTTTTTAACCTTGTTTCATTCTCAGGCTTATTCTTAATGATTGTGGTAGTTGAATGAAATTTCAAAATAAGCCTCTATTTTTTATAAATGAGTTGGGATACTGAGTGATTTTTTTATTTCAGTACAAAATACGTCTACTATGTAATAGGTGGGTCGGTTGGTGGAGTTATATTTTTAACGTGTCTTATCTGTATTTGCTGTGCCGTTTGTAACAACAAATCGACGACAAGGGTACATACAACTGGTCAGCCACAGCAGAGCATTGCTGTAGTTAGTGGTAGGTATCAACTTCCCTGGCATTAGATTCACGAGATTTAGAATGCACGAAATGAATCTTTTAAGCCTTCTTGTCTGAGCAAGTTTGAGCTCATGGTGGCTCCATGTAATGTGCCTTGGTCGATTCATCGATTATCAACCTTTTTACTCTGAATTTTCAGAATTCACTTTTTAATCCTATAAGTATTGGCTAAATCTTCTGTATAGTTGATGATTTATTCATTAAAAACTATTAGAAATCCAACTCATTTATTTATTCCATAACTTTGGAAATTTTGACTGATAGGTTCGAAGTATATCATTATTATTTGTGATTAAGAAGTAGACTCAAGGGATTAGCTCTCTCTGCCCACTAATGAATCGAGAAAATTTAGCCTAATGTGATCTGGTAGTTATAAACTCATAGTCATAAACAAATGTTACATGTTCGTCCCCTGTAAATAACAAATTTAGTCACAATACCTAGCCTTTTTCCTAAATAATTGCTGGAAATGCTGAAAAAACTGCGTTACAAAATAAAATACGTTTGATGTTAGTTATTTACATTGAAGACTGTATACTCGCTGTAGATAGAAGTCTGAGACTAGTAAATATTGCTATTCATCGACGAAAAATATAAGCATACCGTCTTAGTTATACGTAATATTCTTATAATTCTTCAAATAAAACCCCAAAAGTAGCATGATTTAATATGCATCGTACTATAAAATATCCCCCTTTTTTATTTCAGCTGCTCAACAGCCAGGTCCTTCCTATGGTTACCCCTATAATGGACCTCCACCGAACGCTGGGTACCCATATGGCGGATACCCTGCACCTGGGTACCACCCCAACCAACCTCCTCAGTCCTATGCACTACCAGGACAGGTGAATGATGCTCCTCCTAAATACCAGACAAACAGTGAGGAAGGAAAACCAGGTCAGAAAGAGGCTGGTCAACATCCACCACCAAACACTGGTCAACATCCACGACCAAACACATCAGAACAGACATGATCCTTTAGTACAGTGGTTCCCAACCTAGGGGTCATGGCAGGTCAGGTGTTTGTCAGGGGGCCATGGCACATGAGGATGTACATAATTTTTTCTCTAGCCCAACTTTTATTTAACTATATTTTGCTGTGTAAGGTCTGTAGTTACTTGTGGTCAAATGCATCTGACCTCCTAATGATGAGGAGGCACAAGATAACAACCCTAGCGCTATATTCCCTATTTTGTCCTAGTTTGGAAATGAAAAGGGGGCCATGGCTCTGGGAGCTTCGTGAATTTGGTCCACGGCTTGAAAAAGGTTGGGAACCATTGCTTTAGTACTATTCTGATATATTTTCCGAATCTCTCTTAGTATTTTTAGTACGTATCGATATTCAGTTATTAAGTAATAGTTAGATTATGTTAAATTCATGTGATTAAGAGTAATATTTTCTTTATGACATTTAAGTCACTGTTGACAGAACGAATAAATGAGGAATGTTCTAAAAATGGTTGTTGCGTACTGCATGTGCTTATACTAAATAAGTGAACCTTAGACAGATTTAGCGAATACTAATTGGATGAAAATGTGGGTGAGGTTCTTTACTCGTTGGCGATAGCATCATAATCATTTCCAGTATTATTAGTTTGTTACTTTTCGAATCTCTATAGCAAATCTCAGTTGTTACTTTGATTTATTTGAAGTTTCAAATTTGAAGATTAGTTTTCTAGATAAAACAATGGGCAATGTCATTTTGTCCACTAGGCCAAGCTTGAGATGTTTCGGTGGCATGGATTATTTTTTTCAGAGCAGAGGAAATCAAATACTGATATAACTTTAAAACACTTAAATTTATACCAGTGTTAATAATCTCGAAGGATGCCCATGCAAATTCTGTTCCTTGACCTGCACCTGGCCATTAGTAGCCTAATGCCGAGGAATCATCAAAAGTGGTCACACCAAGATGGCCATCATCACTTAATTTAGCTCTATGCAGGTCAATGATCAATCTTTGAATCAAAAGAAAGATGTCCTAGCACCTTAGTTCCCAACCCTTTCGACTCTTTGTACCCCTAATTGTTTCTTTCCTGGTCTCCTGGTACGTTTTCGCCCACTCTAAGTAACATCAAGAGCCAACATGAAAGTCATAGGATATTTGTCGGTTGATGGTGTTTGATATTTCATACATTCCATCATTTTTAAAATTGGCCAAGAGGCTACTCAGGTACCTCAAGGGATACTTGAACTCCTGGTTAGGAACCGAGGTCCTAGTGCAAAAAAAGAAATATTTCTTTAAAAAAAAAATTTTCGTTTTGTAGTATGAAAAATAAATCAATAAAAAAATTATTTTTTAGCACATTTGTTATTTTATTTGCAGTAGGGTGGTTGAGGTATTAAACCACTCCACTTGATGGTTTCAACAAGCAATGAAGGTAGATATTATTGTCCATAATTTTTATGAAGACGTTGGAAAGGAGTTATATCAATTGTGACTTCATTTATTTCATTTCTGGAATAAAAAGCTATAAATGTGATATAAGAGTTTATAAATATATAGTACAGTATACGTTGAGTCATTTTTGTTAAATGATTAGAAATATAAACTGAATTATGATTATTAATTGAGAAAAGTTACATTACCAGTACACATCTGGCGCTTAAAATCAATATTTTAAAGAGAATGTTTGCCTTCAATGAACGATAATATCACTGGTTTTTACACCACATTAACCTTGGATTGGTGGTGACATATGCCAGCTGAACGGCAGACGTAACAAATGCAAAATTGCAAGTGAACTAATTGACAGTGCTCAAAACTCACCAATGAAGCTAAATTCATCGCAGTGATCCGTAGGGGCCCATGGATTTAAGTACGTTTGGTTCCTTACTCTTGGGTTCGTGGACATACTGTACCTAAAATAATTTGATACTTAATTTTATACCTTTTCTCTGGTGCAGATGCCCTTGGACTTAATTCAGCAAGCCCGTATTAGACCAGTATCAGTTTATTAAGGCTAAAAAAGCAGAATGATGTCATTTATGGAACACCTGCACAATCACACCACAATTCTTCTTGATGAACATTGCACGACTGCCCCTAATTTCTATATGAAGTATTTGTTCCATTCGAACCCCGTACATTTAGGGAGATTCAACACCCGCCCCACCCTTTCACCAACCTCATTATTTTTGCTGGTGAAAAAATGCTGATATACCAATACCATTACGTAATATACACACAAAGAGCATTGAGCGATATTAATTTATTATGCATATTATATCCCGAAGAAAAGAAACTGACAATATAAACATATCCACAATTCATTTTATTATTATATGTGGACTTGACCTTAACATTACAAAGTCTCTTTCTCCTACACAAACTTTTACCTTTTATTGTATCTATGTACACCCTTCACTAGGTTAGATCTATAAATCTCAGTAGAAATCGCTTTCATTAAAATTTTAAGGCTAAAATAAATAAATATTTGATTAATTACTACCTTAAATTGGGTAGCAAACGTTAATTGATGTACAATTAAGTCATACCATTGATGGGATTGAAAAGGTGTTTGGACTTGCACCCATTCGTCAATTTTGCAGTATTTCACGTGGATTATATGAAAGCCTTGATAGGTGTTATTATGTAGATTGAATGCTATCTACATGTATATATATATTCCTGGTGCATGCTTTCTTCCGCCTATTCTGTCAATCAATTTCCTACCGGATCGATTTACTCCATATATTCTATACAGTGAGATCCTTCCTTCCTGGATAAGTTCTTATAAATTAAAAAAAAAGTCAGTCATTTTAAAGCCAAATATTCTTTCACGATTTTTTGTATGTCTGCTATGAGTGGCGCCAATTCAGTTGTATATCATCCGTATTGAGAATGATTAGCGTACCAAAAATACTTGCAGTGTTTATCGTTGGTGGTGGCATGATGAGGACATACATTTATGACTTGCCTCTCATTTTCTCCTCGGTCCGACGTTTCCTCCCAAGAAATAACTCTTTCCCCATGGTCTTACAATGTTTCCCCCTGATGAGAAGCAGTGGTAAAGATATATGAGCACAACTACTTTAATAAATAACTTGAGACGTTTCGACGATTGCTTGATAAAGACGAAAGTATCATCATCCGAACGACGCAAGATATTTAGTAGTTATTCATAACATCGTGTTTATATATTCATATCGCAATTACAAAATGCCACTTAAGGAAGTCTACGGTGTGAGATTATCGATACTGATGAAGTGAATTTTATACTCTATCAATATTCCCGCACCAACAACTTATCTAGTCATTATGAACTTAATACGGCTATACATTGCAAATGACTTCAATCGAATATAGCTAGCAAGAAAAGGACCGTTCGATACAAAAACTTTACGGACAATTTCCTTTTATTGGCCTATTCACTAGCAGGTTGACACGTCTATATTTTATATACTGTAGTGGTAGGTGTTGTCGCTTTCAACCAGTCATCATGTTATATATATAGAAATTATAATATACCTGTCGGCGACGAGGTAATCTCTTAAATAATACAGGATTATCCTAATCTAATCTACAGGTACGTATATTAACTAATTTTATATTTACTGCAGGTTAAGTTTAATGGTTTTAGGCTTCTGAATTTTAGTAGACACTTTGCAAAAGCATGAGTAAGACATATGGATTGCAAGCCGGTGGGTTTTAAAGATACTTATTATGGATAGAAGTTGTTCACTGGATTTCATTTGTATTCGTCTATGATTGGATTGAAATGAATGGATCGGAGTTGTACTTCCCGATTTTCTTAGAGACAAAGAATGCCCTTTTTTGAGCATTTTAATGGAATTACAAAATTTTGTGCTCATTTTGAAAATGAGTATGCTGAGCACGTTATGATCCTTTTTATGAAGTTTGGGTAACCATCATTGATATGTGACGTTCGTCAGGATCAATCCTGAAACCTCCCATACTGAATGCACTGTTCTTGTTAATCTGATCAATCTCAGATATTAATAGTCGTGTTTTTTTTTCTGTATTGCTTGCGACGTAAAGCATAGTTGTTGATCGGGGTAGCATGCAAGCAACAATCCGTAATGATGCCAATCGTGTTAGGTTTAGGAGCTAAAAATATTTCGAAAACATCAAGTGTTATACATCATTACCTAGATATATTGCAAAGTTGATAAACATTTTTGCTGAACATTGTCTAGCCTTGATCGGTTGCAGATAGACACATATCAGCTACCATCAGCAGGATTCTGTTGAAGCTTTTGTAGCTTATTGAATTATTCAGCGATATGAATGAAGAACAACATATATTGCATATCTTTCTGTAGATTTAAAAAAAATGTTAAACGAAGAACAATATATATTGCATATCTTTAAAAAAAATGTTAAATTAAAATTAGCGATCAAATTTTACTTATGGGATATCTGACTTTTTATCACGAACACAAAAGTTGACAATTTGACATGTTCTTGGAAAAATTTCTAAACTTTAAAATTTACTTTTATGTATCTACTCGACCAACCGGCCTGTTTCAAAGGGTTAGTACCATACACATAGTGTGCCAAGCGATAGAATTGGAATATCTAAATTTCGATATATTTAGCTAAACAAGTTCTCTACAATTTGGCTCTACAAACTTACAGCTAAATTTTCAGCTAATGTTTTAACATATCAAAAGTTAGACCTTCCCTTTAATACGGGGTATAATGAGGGCGTACTGAAGCATAAAACAGCCCATCCGATATCTATAACGTATTTTGTTTTTCATTACTTTATAAAATTTGCATATTAAGGTCAGCCGTATGTAGCGTCTTGTTGTATTATAAAAAATATCAACTTGTTTTTGTGTATTGTGAACTGGAGTACAACGGTTTAGTTATTTCAGCAGCCCTTAGCTTGTCAAGTAGGGGGTTATACATTTGAATAGACGATCTACCGGTATTTTTTTTTAAATTCGCATAATGCTCGCTTTCTCACTAAAGCGTGTACACGAAACGTTCTGATGTTGTATGGCAATGTGATCTGGAGTGATGTCTTATAACCACATTTAGGTGAGTTCTTTTTCAAATTTTAGTTTTTTAATTATTTATTCCTATTTGCTAAATTAATGTAGTCTGCAATGCACAGGTTGATCAAAAATATGTAACATGAATATCGGGTGAGTCGTCTTCTTCAGGTGATAACTATTCTTGGCATATTTTTTGCTTAACAAACATTTATAAAATGCAGTGATATCAAAGTGTTTCAATGAAATTTTTCTGAAAAGATTTCTCAAATCGTTTTAATTATGAGATCAAAATATTTTTATACTTTAACAATAATCCTGAAACAAAAAAGTTTTTTTCTGAGCGTCACTGCTATGAGTCTATGAGCTGAATGATTTTCAAATTTCCTCAGTTTCGAAAAAATAACGTGCACAGCCTGTAGCACACGGGGCTGCTCAATATAAACCCACACTAATACTTTCTGGATTACTGCAGCACACTAAACAAATAAGTTTAATGGGATGATACTAAAACATAACCGACGATGCATGCATACATACATTTTATAATGTTACCTTTTTAGTCGGATGTCACTGTGACATTATTTAATTAAATAACAATTATGTTATCTGTTTCATATCAAGCTATAAATTTAATTATTGGTTAATCGAATTCTGTTAATTAATTTCTTCTGTTCTTTTCTTCTCAATGACAGTGGGCCAATTTGCCTCAAAGAATCGGTTGCAATTAATTCTGCTTTGCAAAAAAGGTCGGATCAAGGATTTAGAGAAAGAGGGGCTATAAATAATAATAACATGCTTCAAATTCAAGAGCCGAAGGTGCGAGCGGCAAATGTTTAGAAGGTTGGGTCAAATTGGGTACTGGGAGATGCACTGTCGGCCAAAGTGGGAGGAGCGGGGAGGGCTCGATCCGCCCCTGTTTTACTATGAGGAAACCGCTCTGTGACGCTGCATTATGCTTCTTGCGAAACTTTCACAGAGTTGCCATATTTGGAAATCAACCTTAACAATTGTTCCCCCATTAGGTTCGGTCTTCTCAGATACCAGCAAATTTCGCGAGCTCATATCGTTTACCAATAACGTGTTATGTCGTCTTATGAGAAACATTTCCTTATATTGCATATCACATTTCTAAATTTTAAGGATAAAATTTAACAGAGTAATCATACATTCATTTGACACTTGGCTAAAAACAAGTAAATAATGGATTAACAAATAATAAAAGCAGAAGTGACGACAAAAACCAATTTTATGCAACACAATATATATGCTCATTATCATCTGTAATTTTAATGTTAGTATTTTATTTATAAAATATTTAATTGTCTGTCCTACAGTAAATCTATTATTGTTGATTAGTGGTATTAACCAGACCTATAATGTTAAACTGATTTAATTAGATTTCACTCCTATTCAATAGCTAACCCTACTCACTATTATGTTCAGATCAGTTCACCTCTTTCTTAACACTGTGCCTAATATCTTACTATGCATTTTATTTTGAGCGAGTCAATTTTGTATTATTTGATAGTAACAATGTTGCATATTTTTTCTATCGAGTTAATATTATGGGGCGTTGCAATTTAAATATGAATCTATATATTTATCTGTTTAGGATTGAGGACTTGTTGGTTGGTCGGTTCCGTTTCGATTTTTTTTTACATCGTTAGTAGCCAAGAGAGATTTGAAGAGTATCTAAAATAACTGTTCGATATTTTTTTTACACTGAAAACAATTTCATTGACCTAATTTTTGAAGGATCATAGACAGCTGCCTTGGTGTGAAATCACCCCTGTGTAACCTACCTTGGTCGGTTCGTCGGGTTAAATCAGTTTAACAAGTCAATACCACTAATCAACAATGATAAATTTACTGTAGGACAGACAATTAAATATTTCATAAATAAAAAACTAACATTAAAATTACAGATGATAATGAGCATATATATTGTGGGGCATTTAAATGTGGTTTTTGTCGTTACTTAGGCCATACATTACCGATGAGTATCAAGATAATCCTGAATACAAACAGATATGGTTTAATTAATGTAATCAATAATTAATCTTAATGAAACAATCCAAGTTCAAGGTAGCCACCATCTTGTTTGTCAGTCAGGTGTGGTAATTAAATGTTTGAGTTGTAACTAATCAATACATCCATAACTAACACTGAAACAGACGCCATTAAGACATCAGTACCGCACTAAATCTTTTGTTCTGGCTTCATTGGATATTTTGAACATTCAGGTAAGAATAAAATACAGACAGTCATCAGTATATCGTGCAATTAATTGCTTATTTGATATCGCGGTTTTCATTGATTCATTGCGTAGCTAAGTCGCTTGTATAATTTAGAATTTCAGGTAATACAAATTTTACCCGTGCACTCCAGACTACATTTGTTTTGTTTTCTTTTGATATGATTAATCTTCGAAAAGAAATGAAGCGGTGTTTTACGTCCCATTTTTTCAACTGTTGGGCTAATCAGGACGGTTATTAATAGTATTATGATGTACATTTTGCCAGGATAATGGCATTATCCTACTCTTATTTTCGATCTGCAACTGTCGAGGGATCCCGAACAGGCAAAGCCTGTAGCACACTGGAACTAGGTTAACTGTCCTATCCGAACGACTAAACATTTTTCCATGTCAGCTTCGACCTCCGAAACCGGTTGAAAAACCCGAAGGTATCATCTTTACCGATGTTGGGATTGTACACTTAGCTTTCAGGTTAGCGAGCAAGCGTCTGACTGACTGGGCCACCGCAGCCCCAATCTATCAAAAGAGAAAAACACCGAATTAATGATATGGGAATATGTTGAAAAAGTCATGTTTTTTTTTATCAACAACATAAATAATAGTTGTTTAGTCCAAACCCTATTATAGGGGTTTTGGTTCGTGATCCTTTCTTGAAATAGTGTACAAGGGTTATTTAGCCACCAATACAATATCTGTTCTATATAATAACATAATGACCCATAAAATCATTATAAAATATCGACCTTTATTCAATATACACACCCACAATAAAATCATTTTTAATAGGTCGCCATGCTTGACTGGTTCTCATGGCAACCGGTCATAAAACGACTTCTGTTCAACCATTTTCATATTGATGTGTTATTCATCCATTAATGTGAATTAGCAGTAAGGATATCGAAATCATTTCCCTTATATTTCCAAGCTGGACGAAGAATAGTATTTAGTGTTGAACGAATTACCATGTAGATTGGAAACGTATGTCGTATTATGATGAATGAAAAAAACCAATAGGACACAACAGTTTTAGAAATAGATACCTCTATTAGATAATTAAACTTATTATTAAAAACTGCATAAGATATACAGGTATCACTTGAAAACGTTAGCTGTATGTGTTTTAATAATAAATAGAAGTCTATATTCATAAAACTGTTGTTTCTAAACGTCAATTTGGCACAACCTATACTGGACGATTAATATGTATATTTACTTCTAATTTCAGATATATACAAACAATGAATTAAATATCGTAAAGATATATATTCAACTGAAATGTCTGAGTTGCCAACCACGGAGCGAAACTGTTTAATAGCAAGTGTCATTATTGTATTTTTTATTTGTCTCTGGAATTTACAACCATTCTCTTTATCGTGCTCTCCATTTTTTCTAGTGTATCTGTACTTCTTCGAAGTGAAAATGGATCGAAATTATCTTATCGGTGTTCTGGCGTTTTTGGTAACTTTACTCCTAATATGGATTTTCTGTTGTATGAAAAGACGCAGACGTTCAGGTGCTGTTTTGGCGGGAAAAACCAAATCGGGTGTACATAACGAAGAATTCCGATCAGACGAGAAAACGACATTGTTTCAAAATGTCCGACATAGGAATAGCGGTGATCAGGATAGATTTAAAAAGGAATTGAACAATGATGCTCTCCGTACAGATGTTAAAACAACATATTTCAGTACAAACTCTTCCCAACAAAACGCATTAGAAAAGTCGCCCAAAAAATCTAAAAAGGATGAGCAAGAGGAATTTAGATCCGATGTGACTACCACGGTTTACAATACGTATAACAGAACTCAAACTGATACTGTACAGAAACAGAACGTTGAAACTCTTCACGCAAAAACCTCCTCGGATCTGTTATCCAGTAGCATGGACTCGTCAATGTCTTCAGATTCCTTTGATCACGTGGATTTTCTCAAAGTCAAGACGGCGAAGAAGGATAAGAAGGATTTTAAGAAATCCAAGCATGTTGAGAAGCTGGCTGAAAAGTTCACGTCTACAGATGAAGTAACAGAAGCTATGAGACGAGCTGGTCTGGAACATTGTAACCTTATTTTTGGTAAGAATACCTTTTTTCTTAGATCTTTTGAAAAAATCATTAAGGCTAATCTGTCTTCAAAAAGGGTTGTATAGGCATGTTTGTTTATCAGGGACACGTATTGGTCTTAATTCCCGGTAGACTATGTTTTCTCAAAGGCCTTCCAAATATTGGACTTATTCTCCAATTTTTATCTTATAAAATCTAGTTTTTAAGAAATACAACAATCTGATTGGATAATTATACTTAATTTAAAACCAATATTTTAGTAACTGACAAATCAGATTACTGGATCGCTAAAGTTAAGTTTTCGAGAATAAGCTAGAATATTATGCAAGGCAAAATGAAATATTTTTGGAATAAATGACATTGTAAAAGCAATTAAGCAACACCTTAACCTACTTTCATAAAGGTGTATTATTGCTTTTAATAATCAATCAAGCAATTGTCTATTCTCGAATATCCTATTATCTATGCTACTGTGAGTTAAAGCAAAAAAAAATATGTATTTCTTCAGTTTCATAATAATATGAGTTTATCAACCAATGTATTGTAGGTGTCGACTACACAGCTAGTAATTACAAGCAGGGTAAGAATACATTTGATGGAAAATATTTACATAAACTAGATCCTGAAGTACTCAATCCATATCAAAAGGTAAGATGTCGTTTCAGAACATGGTTATGTAAGCTTTAGCGGATAAGAACGAAACATTTTCCTTCTTTGGATACTGGTCAAATTTGTACCAACAGTAGTTGTCTTTTGTCGATCTCATGTTGGACCCGTCATCTGCTCAAGTGATAGCCTCAACCTGTATGTGAGCATTGTAAATATCTTGCCTGGTTGCATAACTATACAACAGATTACCTAAATAATCTGATAAATCCAGAAAATAATTGAAAAACCCTTAATCAAATTTATTATATGGAAATTTACATAGTTTCATGGGTTTATAGGATTCTGTTTGTATACTTTTGATATCGTTGATGAATATATACTCTGATCTGACCAAGTTTGAGAACTTAAGTTTTTTGTTCATTTTAACAGGTTGTATCGCTTTAAACATAGGGAACATTCGAATGACGATTGACTCGAAAGGCTATTTGTAAATCAGTCTAAAGTGTTCCATATATTCCACTTTCAGGTTATTAAAGTTTTGGGTAAAACGTTGCATGCATTTGCTAGTGATGGGACAATACCAGCATTTGGATTCGGTGACATGACAACCAAAGACAGGGGGATATTTTCACTCAATACTGCTGTGAGTATAGTTATATTTTATTCATCAATTCCTCAACCCTCGCTAAAATTTTGAAACCCGAGGCACCATTTTGACAATTTATCCTTTCTTAAATATATTTAGTATTGTTATATAAATGAAAATATTTTGTTAAAAGTGCCCCTTGTGAAAATGTGTACCTTAATTTCAAACATTTTCACCTTTTTTAAAAAATTCACAAACTTTGTGTAACTAAAAATGCACAAACTGTGTGCAACTTTTTAAAAATTCACTAACATTGTGCACTTTTTTAAAAATTCACAAACGAATTCAACTTTTTAAAAATTCACAAACTTTGTGCAACTTTTTTGGATTTACACTTTGTACTTACAAAAAAAAGAAAATTGAAATGTTTTCATCGACTGCTAATGCAATAATGCTAGCTGTTTTCAGTGGCATAGATATAACAAATGAGTGAGGGTATGTTATATCTCGGATTATTTTTTTTTTAAATATGCTTTCTTTTGTATTTTTCTGGGTATGGACCTGTGGACTAGCTTCAACCAATCCACATGTGTCTTTGGCAGAAACAAAGTTACATTGCACAGGAGTGATTTGATTTCGAATTCATTTCACTTTTTCTATCTTATAGGGTTTGTGTGCAGGTTTTGAAGAAGTATTAAAGACCTACAACAGAATAACACCATCTGTCAAACCAAGTGGACCAACTAACTTCGCTCCACTTATATATCAAGCTATTTCTATTGTCAAAGCAACCAGTGAGGTAGGTTTTTAAAATGTTTTATTGGTATTAAGATAATGTCAGGTCTTATTCAATTGTTTGAGTACAAAAATAATATTGGAAAAACAAAAACAACGTCTATCATATAAGATTTATCAGCTGGGGCTTTATTCTCTAAAAAAAAAAACACGATAAAATTCGAATTTTAAGAAATGTTTTCTGATTGGATAATAAATCTGATTCTAATATTTGACTAATCAGATGGCTGGAACATTCAAAATCATCTTAAGTTTTTGAGTAAAAGACCCAAGAAGTGTAAATTTTTATCCAAAGCCCTTTTTCGTTTTTGTATCCCTATTTGGTTTTCTGGAAATATGATCTTATGGCATGGCATTATCCTTATCGTAGTAATTGTAACTATGTTCTTGATAGTCTTGTATCTCAAAATTGGAACACATGAATGGACTTTCGAGTTATATTCCGATCATAGGTGATCTTGAGTTTTCCAAACTGGACTTTTAATCACAAAGAACATGATTCCAAATACTGCCTTTTTGAGTGTGAGTTTTTTTTAACTTCAAAACATGTTTGGATTTGCATGTAATATTAATTTTATGATAAAATGCTTAACATTATAATATTATTTAAATATTTTATTTTGATTTATATTTTTGTATTTTATTCAGAAACACCATAAGGTATGGTTTCCTATGATTTTTGTTTGGGCACATATTAACCCTAACTTAATCTAACCACACTTGTATATTAATGTATAATGCTATAATAGTATGCACACTAACCCTCGAGTGCTGTTGATGCTTTTACATCTATAATCGAAATTCGAAATCAAAGGATGATATTTTTATCATTAGATGATTCTTCTGCTTTCCCATGATACAAATATAATTTTGGTAAAATCGAACAAATAATTCATGATCAGTCCTTTGCAGTTATTGTAGTGTTTCATTGTACACGGAAGTTGCACTTTGAATGATATGGCTATATTACACAGTACCAAACGTTGGTTCTCGATCAGGATGTGACAGTCCGATGACCTTAAATACGTCATCTTCACTCATAATTCCAGTTAACTCAGCTGTAAATAGGTATGGATAATCCGGGAAAGATCAATGCTTGCGATGTTGAGGTAGTAAGACGCATAGCGATTCTTTTTCTACGGAATTGTTATCAAAAAGATAAGCTAAAACGGAAATACTTTTTAAAAACATCCCTCGCTTCTACATGTTCAAATCTTATCCCAAAAGATGTAAAAAAAAATTCTCTACTGATTCAGCATGTAATTCCAATAACGCATGGAACATTTTGTACTGAAGATAGAGCCGACAGAATTAGCTTGTCAATATTGAATATAAATATCCGAGTACGCCCAAAATGATAAGTATCAGTATGATATATGAGATATCACAGGATGGGGGTCATTGTGTACAATATTAATACTAATAACGATCGCATATTAAACAATAACATTCATATAGTAATAACGGAATCTTTAGTAACAAGGGTGAAAAGTCTCTTCACAGATTGCCAAAGCTTAATATAACTAATGTATCTGAAAAATAAAATATTACCGAGGATGCAATTTATAAGGCTGTACTTTATAGCTGCTTTATAGTCTTGCATTAATTTGTGTTACAATAATCGACTATATTCTGCTTTTATGAAAAAGAAAACTTAAGTGAAAAGCACGTAAAAGATGGGAGGATCGAGGTTCCTTGATATATAAGATATATATTAAAAATCCTGTAATATCTTTTATAATATTTTGATCTGTTTTTTAGGGGATGGGGGGGGGGGGGAATTGGTAAATTTAGTCGCTAAAGTATCCTTTGCTTTTACTGCATATAGTGTGCTCTTATGTGTAGATCACAAACAGTTTTAATTCAACAATAGTAAAAAAAAGATTCTTCAATAATAGCTTGTCGAATTTATTGTGTTGTTTAAATAGTATCAACATAATCAAATTCCCAGCCTGGGTTGGCAAAGGGGCCAACTTTTTTTTTATGAAGACAGAATTGTACATGTATATTGGTATATTGTCATTTTTGGTCTTAGAAAAGCCGTGTATGCTTGTGAGCAGTTTGGGATTGTGGCTAGCTATTGACTAATGTACATGTACAATTGATATCTATATTCACGTAAAAAACACACATTTAAAACTGTAAATTATTTTTTTCCAGTATCATATATTGGTAATAGTTGCTGATGGTCAAGTTACCAGTGAGAGAGAAACAACAGAAGCTATTGTGAACGCCTCAAATTACCCCTTATCGATCATCATGGTCGGTGTGGGAGATGGACCCTGGGACACCATGGACGAATATGACCACAAACTGCCAGCTAGAAAATTTGATAACTTTGAATTTGTAGACTTTCACAAAGTGACTGAAAATATTAAAAATGCCGATGCCTCATTTGCCCTACATGCCCTGAAAGAAATTCCGATTCAATATAAGGACATTAAGGATTTAGGATACCTCAAATAATATTTGTGGTAACAAGTATAGGATTTAATTGTTGAAACTAAGATAGGCAAGAAAGGTTTATGCTAGGTGCTTTTTGTTGACCATGCCTTAAAAAAGGTCAAAATAAGTAGCCTTGTATTTGTATTGATAACTACTGACTGCAACAGTAAAATATAACTAAATTGCAGTGTCCCTAAAATGCAAACAAATGATGGACACCTCTTTGAATCCATATTTTTTTTATTATCCAATTGTAGACATGGAATTGAAATTGAAATATTATTGGTTTTTTTTAAAAAGCTTAACATTTTTTATTTGTTTATATGGATATGTGGTCTCGCATCGTGATATACATACAACAAAATGGTAAATTATCATTATAGGTCATTTTGGACGGTTGCAAAATGGCGAACGATTAACCATATATCTGTTTGGTCAAAGAATCACTCATGACGTTGATGTCTTATATTGTTTATCAGCACATATCATATTTTTTTTGGAAAAAGAAAGTTGCAATAAGATCAACGTATGAATCAAATACATATTTTCTCTTTCAAGGGTGTTATTCTTCATTTTTTTTTGTCTCTTACCTGTTTTTAATATACTTTACATTCCACTATATCTATTAAATTTGCTACAGATCTTTTTATAGGTTTTTGAATGGTGCATAAGAGTGCTTTTTTTGGAATGCACTGTGTTTTGCACAATAGTGTCCATTGCCTTTTTTTATCTTAACTTTTATTGAAAATTCAGTTAAGATTAGATATTTTTAAGGATTATTTTTTAAATATTTTGTATTAATGAATTGTTAAGCTTGGAATATACTTTTCCTGCATGGAATTAATAATTTGTTTGTTTTAAATATCATTTTAATATTTATATATTCATTAAACCATTAAAAGGTATAATCATGCTAAATATGTTTTTTCTGCTTCCCGGGTTGTACTGCTTCCCAAGTTGTTTAATGAGATGAGATGCTACCGGATTTTAGGTGTTTTAGTGACGAGGGTCAGAGGGGCTGACATGGAAAAATTGTCAGTAGTTTGGATAGGACATTAAACTTAAGTACTGTACACACTGACAGCATTTTAAACAACATGTTGCCAAAACACCTAGGCAACACTAATTTGATCCTGTATACACACAACAGTTCGACAACATGTTGGACAACTTGTTTCCGAATCGTATACACTAACAACATTTTCGAAAACATGACATTTCGGCAACATGTTGGCCAATAAGTTGTCTGTGTGTACAGTATTTAAAACTCATTTTCTATTTGATAAAGCTCAATACAACCATTTCGTACATTCTACATACATTCAACAAATCTTGTATTCTGGTAGGAAAAAAAGGGGAATACGAGTAGTTATTACAATAACCTCCAATGGGATAATTTTAGTATCTTTGGGGCGCTTGTAATGGTGGAGAATAAACACGAAATAGAAATTTATAAAGGTTATGCCATCGATGACGTATCCTGAAAGGGGTATATACATAAACAGAAAAAAGTTGATTAACTGTTAAAAACAAGATCTAAGTAAGGGAGACAACTCTTACAGGAGAATTCTTACAGTTTAAGATTTTAATGACATGTAGAAGCGAGGAGCACATAAAACAAAACACAAGACAATATTATTACATCTGATGACGTCACGTTTATCTTGTGTTGAAACGTTATGTGCCTAACTGTATTAAAGAAGTGTGTTATATTCCATAATATTGTCTTGTTTTTTGTTTTAAATTCTTACAGTACAAATTTACATGTAAAGGATATGATACGTATACAGAAATGTTCACTCATATGTAGCAGGACATTAGTGGATTGTAAAATGGTTTCAGATGAAACACAGTCACAAATACTCAAGATATTAAGATATTTTATAATAAACCTATCACTTTGGTATCCACATTTTTCCACATGAGTATATCCACGTATAACATTTTTTTTAGTTACATCTACAAGCTTTACCCATAAGTCAATAGTCTATTTGAAAGTGGTATCAATTCGATTCAGTGTTCGAAATTAAAAGACATCTAATGTTGCTGACGAAGAAGATATTGGTTAAACTATAACTTCTTTATCTGTAGGATTAATCGATAGAACCAAAGAAAAAACATAATTCTTTACGATGGCACCAAGTTTCCATCTATTATAAAATTTCTAAGCATGTAATTCCTAAGTAAAATTCATTTAATACATAAAATTAACAAATCTAACCTTTCATAGACTGTTATATCCATGTTACCCCTAAAAGAATATCAACTCTCAATTCGATATTTACACCATATATGTTGGGGCACTTTGGGTGATTGACTTTAAACAGTAGTGCCTTTACCCATCAAATAAAATTTCTAGACAAAAAGTATATCTATGCTTTGTTGTAGGCAGTTCATAAAGACAGTATTGACCCCTTTGTCCTGCAGTGCATTTTTAAAAGAATACATATGTATAAATGGTTTTATATCTATACTCTAGTAAAATATGGCAGCTCATAAAGACCAGCTTGATAATTAGTAATCCACTTCCCTCCTTCAATTACAGTGTTTCGAAGTTTATCCTGCCATCGTCCTGCTGGTAGATAGATATCTCTAGACACGTCACCTTGGTTTACTACAGGAGCAACCAATAAATCATTTCCTAATAGGAATTCATCGTCTATCATAAACGTCACTTCGTCATTAGGAGCTATCCACCACAATGGTCTGATAATAGGGTTTCCGGTTAACGTTGCTTCACGAGCAAGTCTCACAATAGTCGGCGTGTAAGCTGTGTGAAGGTCGACTAATTTTCTAGCCTCATCCGTTAGGATCGTGTCATTGTAGATCCATGGAGGCACCGAAAACTGCATGGAAGGCAGGAACGTGTTCACCTGCAACCATCTTATGAATAGTTCTGGGTCTGGATAGTTCCTGGCTTCTAATCCGTTAGCAGCATCATAAGCATTGCCGCCGATCATATCCGGGAGTACGAAAGGATATCCGATTAATCCAAAAGTTAAGGCACATGGTATAATAGTTTTCAAACCGTTACTCCGTGTCCACGTTGAATCTCTGTCAAGCATTCGACTAAATATCGGTAGTCTTTGAGTCCTTGCACCTACGCGGACCTCCTGATGTCGAATGTTTTTGTCAGATTCATATGCCAGCTCTGCCCACTTCTGTGTGTACACATCTGGATTTCTGTATGTAGTATTAACACTATACACATTTGGCAACCAATTTACTTCCCCAGCATCAAATTTAAACGAACTAATATTGTAATTGGTTTTCAGATTTTGAAGCTGATTTAGGTACCAAGACACAGCTTCCGGATTGGTCACATCCAGAATTCCTGCTAAATTCCCTCTCCACCAGCTCACCAGCGCTGGCAGAGGACTGTCGAACTGGCGTACAAGGTACTGTTTTTCATAGGCTTCTTTGAAAGATGTGGAGCCTTCATTGAAGAAGGGGTGCACCCATATCGTCACCCGAAATCCTTTATTATTCAATCGTCTCACCATGGCTGCTGGGTCTGGAAATTTGATCATGTCGAAACCCATGTCACCATAACGGACGGTCCATTCGTCATCCAGTTCAATCTGAGAATGGGGAAAATTGTTGGAAATGATCTCGTCAGCGAATTCTTCTAACTGAGTTTCATTGATATCCTTCTTGTACATGGCCCATGTGGACCAAATCGGTGATCTGAAAAGTTTCTCGTCGGGAATATTCTCTGGTCGGGGTATGTAGGTTTTGGACATGTAATCATGAACTTTCCTGATATCACTGGCATAGCATACAGAGTAATTCAGATATGGAAGACTGTTATCATAGTTGATGTAAGGATATTTGTCGTATTTAGAGGACATGCACAATTGACGTGAGTTGTTCTCGTTCATTGACAGGTGTAGCGGTACATCTTGGTCAATATACACACCGTACCCAGCAGACGACAAGAAATATCTTTCCAGAACACCACCGTACATTTTTGCGTACGAGTCAGACGCTACATAAGGTGCCATTTTTTGTTGAATGATGTTCATAGGCCAATATTGATTCCAATCTTGAAAACCTCCATACCAATAACCGGACATGTTTAAGCAGTCTTTCAATTCTTGAGAAACGCAAGACAAAGCCGACCAAGAAACATCATAGCACGTAACATCATTTTCTTTACGAGTTGTCATTACGAGCTTCCGGTCGTTCTCCCACGTAATGCACACGTTACCATCCGCGCTGCACGATTTATATGAAGTGGGATCTTTTACTCCCAAACCAATTGTACCGGTAACAGAGGGTCCTATCTTCAGTTCCTGTGCTTCTCCCAACTCTATCTCGGCCCCTTCGACATTGTATTTGGATTCTGGTGGTGGTGTTGTTGTTGTCTCATCATTTGGAATGTTCTCTACTGAAAGAACCCATCCAATAATACCACCAATCAGAACTAATAATATTATAGTTACCACCACTCCCATCAATATCTGACGGTACCGACTGTCCAGTTTCGCCATAACGCCTTTTCTGAAATGATAAGAAAATAAGTTCCTGTGAATGCACTTGCAGATACTCATTGTTTTTAGAAAAAAATTCTTTCACACCCACACAAACATTTCTTGTAGGAATCTCAGACATAATTTAAGGTCTTGCGCCTGTGACCTTTTTACAGAGCTGCCTTATTATTGATCCCCCATTTGGGAAAAAAGTCTTCCTCCTGTTCGTACCCCCATTTTGGTAGGCTGGTGCCGCTACTGAACAGTAACTTTCAGTACACTTAGATATGGCATAATGATGTACATAGACGTTTGTAAGAAAAAGAATTGAAATGAAACAAAAATAATAAATCTTTAGTCAAAATATGTGGGTTTCTGCTTTAAAAAAATAATGGTATTTTTCCAAAATTGTCTGAGTAAAATTTATTGAGCCAAGACAGGGATGCAGATCTGTCCAGCCTACATAGGGGAAACAGAACCCTACATGCGAAATTCTGTTTCATTTTTCGCATCATATAGGAGTCTGTTGAATCAGGAGGCTAAACAAGTATTTAGCCCCGATTTGAAAAATAAACAATGGTTCTCTGACGGATATACAACTAAAAACATTTCTCCCACTATTAAGACTTGATCCTATAACTATAATATATTGTGTCTATACTAATCACATCATTAAACCTAAGAATGTTATCACAGAAATTCCTACCTCCATTTTGATTTATTCGATTTAACTTGATCCATAATAGAATTAAAATTAATTTGTTACTTTATCCCGTCATTAAAATCATGTTGAAATTCTCTTCATATTACATTTACTAACTATCGTTATATACAACTCACTAACACAGGCCGTTATAGAATATCACCATGTTTGCTTTGTTTTAGAATATTTAATCTATAGACCTATATTGAGTATATTTATGCCGTAACTATGGTAAACAAAGTGGCTTGAGAAAAGGTCTAAGTGTCAAAGGAGAGGCTTTAATTAATAATGAAACACGTTTTATTCAATATCTAACATTTTAGTTCGGGCAATATAGTTATAGAAGGGTGCGTTGGTCTAGCTAAGAATAGATTTTCTCATTTTTAGAGACAGGCTTTCTTAGGTTTTATAACATCTTGAATGTCCCAAAACCCTAACTGGGATTGCAGTTCGAAAAAGGAGACGGGGAGGGTGTCTGACCAGAACTTTAGATGTCGGATATTGTTGTATAAATAAAACGCACTTAAATCACATAAAGGGACAATGGAAAGTATTGAACATTTATTCAAGACCCAGGAGTATCCCCAAGATCCGCCTATGCCACTTACTCTAGAAGTGTGACTTAAAAGGACATATTGAGCATTTTCGACGGTCAATTCGGGCCTTGAATGTTAATAAAATAGCCTTCATGGTTACTATAACTGCCCTAAAATGAAAAAAATCCCTTTACTTATTATCGTTCAGAGTCGTATTTTTGCAAGCGCTGATAATAATGGATACAAGGGGATGTGAAAGCTTAAAATTCGAGTTGGAACTTTATTATGGATTAGATAAGCTATCAAATTCCAGGTTCTGAGACTAAAATTTTCCTGGTAGAACGAATGGTGAACATATCCTTTAATCGTTTACATAATATGAACAGTCACGAAATGTAACTGGGTTGGTTTCGGACCCTCACTTTTTTTTCTGAAAATACAACTTACCGCATTGAGCGCCACATAATGATCAATCCAAAGAACAATGTGCTCACACAGCTAAATTTCTTTATTTGAAATCCATCTTACGAACAGATTTTATTTGAAATCCATCTTACGAACAGATTTAAATACGTATATCTTTCACCCAACCCGTAACTTCAATCCTGTGTCCAAGTTTATTTTTATGGGAAATTTATGGCTGTTTAGAGTACACTGGTTTTACAGTCAATAGTCCATAAACCATGTAACAAAGGGTCATTCGTATTCATGAATATTGCTATTTTCTAGAAAGAGTTAAATATTATCTCCATAAACTGATACAGTAATTCTATTGCAGTGTAATGGTCACATCATTTTCCATTTGAAAAATGCATCTCGAACCTTAGTCATGCATAATCAACTTCAATTCATATTTAGACGTTTGTCTTGTGTTTATCTTATATTCAGACTTATGTGCAATACATTTCATATTCATAGTTCTCTGATGGAATTATACATAGAATTTATCACTAGCTAGCCAAGCATAATGTATTCTCGTCTGTGTTTATCGTTTCAATGCCTTCATTTTCACATAATCCCAGCTGTTTTGTATCAAATACTATACACATGAAGAAATCAATATGAAAATAATTGTATCATTATTATAAACATCTCTTCATTGTCAACAAGAATCGATGGTCGATAAACATTCTTTCTAAATTGATCCATTATCACATTGGCACAGGTATCATTGTATATTTTGCATAGCTCCTATAAATGTAGACAAAGGAGATGACGTAATATACCGGGAAATAAATATTAGCGCTGTTCCCAAATTCCATAAAATTCGTAATATCAAAATTCCTTAAATCCGGCAGTGAAACTCGTAGAAGACAATTTCATAATGACAAGGCCCAACTGTTAATCCGATTATAACATGGAATGGTGCTAACCTATCCTGTAGCATTTTACTGTACCATTTTAAGAATCTAAGAAAGAACGGCCTTAAAATAAAATATTATGTAAAATGTGGTAACTAAGGACGCTTTGATGGCTATAATCGATACTGAGTGAAGACTGTATAAATTCACACTTTCACTTTCTTTTAAAAATATGTTGACGAAGACCACAAACAACTTCTACAGTAATGATTGTGTAGTCCGTGTTATTTTGAATTATTCCCCTTCTCTTCCGTTTTTCATCATCATTGTCTGGACGGGGGTTTTGAGTAGAGATCACCATCTTTCAGATTTTGGGAAAGGTAAGGATTTTAAATACGGCGGATAAGAGTGATGAATGTTGTTTCCTGTACAGACGAACGTTGTATAGTCAGGTCTACTTTCGATTTCCTTCGAATTATTATCATGTCATACATTTTATCAGATACTTAGTATTTGCCATGATTTCATGTGATAAAAAGGAAAGTTTTCAGATTTCTTGAAAGAACGTTCTACTATCTTGTTTGCCTCCCTTGGATAGCTTTTATATGTAGTGGAATGTAATTTATGTCCTTACATGTACGAATGCAAATTGAGATGGGGGGATCTGTAACGTAAGTATGATATCGACAAGAAAATCACATGGATTACAAATTGACTATTGATTAGGTACAGATGGTCAGTTTATGACTAGTCCGTGGATCAACTAGCCTGTGGACATAAGAGGATTGGTGCTCCTTGCTCAGCCTTGAATGGGAAATCTTTTTAGGTAGGGGGTAGTCTTGGGCATAAAATTGCTAAAATCATGACCCCCCGCTCGCAATACGCCATTGCTAGGGGGGTCCGAGGAAACTTTGTTTTTTGACAAATGCTCTCCTGCCAGCATTCTGAGATCCTGACAAAAAGCGGTTCAGAATTTTTTTTTACCTGAAAAATGTTACATGGATGAGAACGTCAGAATTATCTGCAATTTGAGGTAAATATTTAAGAAACATATAAGTGTCTCGATAGCTCAACGTGAAGGGGTTATAAGTCATGAATGATAAGAATACATGTATCGTGTTGTGGAAGCAATGGGTAGTTGTGATAAAGTCGTATTCCGTTACTAAAGGAACACGAAACAGACAAGGTGATTCAGGACACTCTTATTTAAAATAGACCAAGCTATCGTCCGTATTTTTATAAAAAAAAATTATTGTTTATGGCTTTCATTTGTATTGTAGAAGATGTTCAATAGAAGGGAATAACGAAAAAGTTAATATTAAAAGAAAAAAGAACAATCCAAGAAATCACAAAATGCAACAAAAAGGACAAAAATCGGCTTACCTCTACACCCAATCCGTTATCAAATTTGCTCTTTAAAGTATCATAATTTTCAAATCAAAATATGTATACATATGTACACAGTGTTTGTTTTTCGCAAACAGGTAAACATAATCTCGATAACTAAGCCGCAACACTTAATTCATTGTAAATATGAACCGTGTATGCATACTCTTTTTTCATTGGATATGCATAATGCGTCAGCCAATTATATTCCAATATCTTTCAACCAACATTGAAAGAATTACCATTTAGTGTATACATATCGCAAAGGGAAAAGTTAGAGTATCATTGCTGAAGGTATATCTGTTTGGACAGTGTATATAAACGAATAAACGATGAAAATTATTTGAATTTTTTCCTTGAATAATCATACAAAGATAACATTATTCTTTGCACAATGTAGGTTATTGAATATTGTAGCTAAGTGAGCCTTATAATATATCCGTAGTGAATGTATGTATAGTATATAGAAAGGTTTTTCTTGAAAGGGAACTCACAATTCGTTATTGAATAGTGATATATAGGTGAATTATATGTTTGTATACATTTGGTCGCCCAAAGCACATTATTGTAGTGACAGTAGAAAACCGTTCAAGCTGTCACATCCAAGCTAATTTTTGCTAGAAAGTTGAAGGCGACAACTGGTATTTTTCAGTCGTCGGTGCGCTCAGAACCACACATAATCTGCTAGTCGCAAGATTGGAATGAGCCCAACTTTTGTGTAATACAGTGACTCGTAAGGACGTGCTAGGTAACCTCGTACTTTAAAGTATCGCCATAGTGTAAAAAAAAAATCTTCGAAAGTTGTCTACAAGATATTTGTCAATCATGACCTAAGGTTGTGCCAAATGTTTTATGGTCTTGTATTTTGGTAGAAATAAAAACAAATTAATTGCGAAAAGCTCATTTTATTCAGATGAAACATAATTTATAACAAACACATATACATTTGCAGTTATGAAAACAAATTATACAAACACATCATATCTGTCTTTACCCAACTAATAACATAACACAACACATCTTCACTTTACTAATTACTAATTATACTATTACAACACATACAAACACATCTTTCTACCCGATTACAATATCCATGAGTTGAAGTGGGAAACGTGCGGTTCGATACGGTGTTGGATTATCGATACAGTAGATAATTGAGAAGCGGAATACGTCCGCATCGGTTTCAGAACTGTAACTGGTGTTTTATTGTTTCAATTATGCCGCATCAAACTTCGTCTATCCCGAGGAACATTACGATATTTAAGCATTGTCTATTTTCTACTCTTCAAATAAGTTGATAATCGTGGGTTGCTTTCTACCAAATTTCTATTGTTTAAGAGTTTGGGCGAGTTATTAATTGCATCTTCTTTAAGTCTTAGAATATTGTCTACTATATCATATATATAGATATCGGCATACGTCATCTGAAAATGGAAATATATCTGTTAAATTCTCAATAACCAATGGAGCCGTTAGAGGCTTGCTCGCTTACCTGATGGTACATGGTTTTTAAAACTAGTTTTACCCCGATGTAGGTCTGAAGTAGGAAAAGTGAGCCCCCCTGTGTAGATCTTAGATTTTCAACACATTTCATTTCGTTTTTCAATGACATGTAACACATTTGAAAGCGTAAAATTTGTGAAAACTGGTTATGAAAAGGGTCAAAAGTAACCATAGGTTATCATCAAAACTGACTTACCGTATCTCCAAAACTGACTTACCGTATCTCCTACAAATTAGCCACTTGTACCAATGAGGTTTTCATATAGAGAAATGTACTTTGGAATAACTTCCGATGTCAGCCTAGCCATTAAACCTTTCTGAAAAACAGAACAAGATCAACACCATTAACATCATTCTACAATTGTTCATTAAAATTAATCTGAAAGATATATTAACGCAATCAAATGTACTGCATTGAACTACTCGTCCGCCCTCGCACATGGTGAGAAATTCTCATTTGCTCACCCGACTTGGGTGAGGGTCTTTGAAAGTCCAGGGTTAAGATCGTTATAGGTCGGGGTGATAATACGACATTTTCATTCCGGTCTCCCCGATAATGATGAAGATCGGAGGTGCTTTACGTAACGGGCAAATGTGCTACAGAGTGTGAACTTAATTAAAAGAGAGCAGACAGACTGACCTTTGTTGAACATATAGCTAGCATTAGTCAGAAACTTATGTGTATAACCCCTCTCCAGATCATAACTCACTGACCATACTCACTCATACAATTTAAATGATTTTCTTACCTTCCTCTCTTCATCTTTCTCATCCACAGCCAATACATATTCATGAACGAAATCTTTAGCACAGTCCACAACAACGTCGATATTAAGAGCATCTATGTTGTTTTTTCCATATAAACCTGTAAGTAGATGATTTTATTGCAATATTACATTGACCTAACCAAACGTAGAAAACAATTGATCTTGTTCATACTGCTAACTACCCTACTCTGCTTCATCAGTTAATCATAAGCGGAAGTTAACTTGTCGTCTACCATCTTCAACAGGTACTAACGAAGTCACATACCTCTGCTCAAAGCAAATGACGTCATGTTAATTACAAAGAACTGTAAGGTATGGAATAACTACACACAGTCAATAAACAGATTATGATTGGCAGGCATGCACCAAATTTTGTCGATGCACTTAACTTCCGGTTTCTGCAAAAAACAATTGTCAACCTCTAGGAAAACACGCGGGACTTCGCTTGCCTCTGTGGGTTAGATTTAATAACAATACCAATTGTAATAACCATTGACGAGATAAGAAATATCCAGTCCGATAACCTTTACGTCCCTCGATCAATATTGACTAATCTACGTAGTAAATAATATAATATTATAATAATAGGTATTAAAAAAATAAATACACTCTTGACCCAAACTCTTATAGAAACGATTGGCTATTCACATTACATATTTCGTTTGAAAAATATTATAAACGTTCAGATACGTCAGGCAATTAATGCCAAGAGGATAATTTTGAAATTTTTGGGGTTAAAGGGGTCGCTTTGAAAGTGTAGCAGAATTACAATTCAGCTCGCCTTAAGGAAAAATATTAACGATTTAGGGGGTACGATACGCATAATTGATCAAGGATCCCGCAAGGGGTTACAAGGAATACCTCGAATATTCAAAATAATAATCTTACATGATTTAACTTACCAAACGTTCTAGCTAAATATTGTCCAATGGCACCAGATTGTCCATACAGTTTACCATCAATTTCTAAAACTGGCATCACACCAAACGGCGTTTCTATAACGAAATATTGAAATGGTTTTGTCAATTACAATGTCTCGACTGTATATTGAGGAATGACAACCAGGGCCAGCAATGCTATTACATCACAAAAAATAGAGTATTGGGAAGCAGAGATCTTCCATTGGATCTGATACATCCAACTTCAAACAACCCTCTGTTGTACCATGTCGATCAATCCTTCCATGCAACATATACGATTCTTGAATGTACATGTACCTTGTTGGATGTAAAAAAAAGTCTTTTGTGATGATGGAAAAATGAAATGAAATTCGTTGTGGGCATCAGCATCTGAACACGTTTATTTATTTTTTTTAAAACAATAGTCATAAATCAAAAATTATAACATACCCATTAAATATATGGTTTTGGAAACAAGCTTTAAAAGCTTATATAAATCCGTGACCATACCATGAACACGTTTATAACGTCATATCGTCAAAATACAAAACGATACACAGTAAAGGTAAACATATATATCCAAAATTGTCCAACACTTACTTGGTTTGAAAATTTCCCATTCACTACGAGTATATCTTTTATCTTCGTACTTTTGTCCCGCAGCAGCGAAAATAAGTCGAATGCCTTCCCCTCTTCCACGAACATCAAAATAATGTAAACGATAGGTAGGCATGATGCTTGAAAATCAGACGATGGCAATATCAAAAGAGAAAACCTTCAGGTACAGTTACTTGCTGGATGAATGTTTCCAAACCTTCGTGAGAATATATATATTGATTCTTTAAATGCTGAATCATCTTGTATTCGCTAGATATCATTGGAAGCTTTTGTTTGTTTATTCTTTACTACGATATGATAGAAATGTAAACATTCTGGATATTGTAAATGATAATGGAATTTTTTGATGAATCATGGTACTAGAAAATAATTTGGAATGAATTTTCCAAATTTTGTATCGGTGTAAAAAATGCGCAAAGGATTTTCGTTTTCAATGTGGATTCCGACTAGTTCGGGATACTGCTATAGTACGAAATTACTATTCAACAATCAAACAAATTTTGTCATATTTAAAAAATCCTAAAAATAACATCAAACGGTATGACAAAGGTATATTTGATGTGTTAAAGATGACCCTATTTTCGAGTAACAAGTCCGGGCACAGAACGAGGTAGTACCTTATGGTTCTTCTACGTAAATTCACCAAAGAGAGTTAAATGCATTGGGATCAGAAAATAAAAGAGGATAGTTGTGTTTCAGGATGTTCACGTTGTAAATCGAACAAAAGAAGCAGATCAGAGCTGCAGACATGACGGGCGAAATCCATTACTCCATTCTATTTCGTTTTGTTTCTTACGATATCTGGTAAAACTTAATTGATATTTGCCTACTTAAGCTAAGTTAAAAATTACAACAAATTACTTGTACAATGGGAAGGGGTAGTCTGCCATGAATATGAACGTTGTAAGTTACTTAATCTAATGGACAGTGTCCTATAATTAGTGAGAAAATTACATGGCAGTTTATAGTCCTTGAACTAGTATTACAATCCCTAACAACACAAATATCATACAAATAAAAGGGTCATATTTACAAAAGGAATATATAGTGGACGTTGGATGTCCTTTGTTGTATGGACTGTCAGAGAGAATGGTGTTTGCTAGCACCCTACCTTTCTGCCACACAGGATTTACTGTTATAGTTGTTTTTTAGAAGCATCATAATTTGAGCTATTAATTCACATTCTTGCATTGTTAATCGGAGCTCTGTTCAACATTTCCATAAAGATGTTTTCTAGCCTTTGCGTGTGCAATAGGACCTGTATTTGCCATATTCCAATTTTCAACTTTTTCTGTAGTCACTGAAATTCCAGATAATTTGACCAGATCGTGACGTCACTGTTCGAAACATCACCCAAGATGGTCTTATTTTGTTTAATTATTTAAATACCCTGTAATAATAATCCTTGTAAGACATTAAGAAGTATCACAAAACATTAAGAAACAACAGTTTTTATGGATATAGACTTCTATTTAATATTGAACACAACGTTTCATTACACATACAGGTAACGTTATCAATTTCATTCAACATACAGGGAACGTTACCAAGTGGCATTACACATGTGTAATGAAACGTTATGTTCAATAATAAATAGAAGTCTATATCCATAAAAACTGTTATTTCTCAACCCGTCAATAATAATATAAAAATGAATATAAAACAAATTTATTTACAATCAACAAAATGAATACTTATAAATAACATTATATGTGATTATATTGAATATATGTCTTCGATGGATTTGGTTGAAAAAAAAATGAGAAGTTGAATAATCTCATGTAAATAAATAATTGACTTAAATTTCATGGAATATTTTTGGTTGGAATTCTTGTGCTGAATGCCAGAGAGATTGCTAATTTTGATCATAAATTTCAAAAAACAAAAACCGATGGTCTTATGTGAAAATGAAAAATTCTGAAAAAACATTTTCATACTACTTTATAAAGTCTATTAAGAATTATGCCCATGTTTACAAGCTATAAATTGATTCCTTTTCAAGACGCAAAGCAAGAAAGAAACAAGAATAACAACTAAGGTTCTGTGAGGATCTTTTCTCCCAGCTGGTCCTTGGCCAAACCTCTTGGCATTGATCTTTCTTGAAGATTGGTGTGTAAAAAATGAATACAGCACAAATGAACATGGATCTTTGTCCAATATTCGCGACAACAGTTCTTAAGAACATTTACAATAATTAGGTGGGCATGGATTTTCTTGGCAATTCACATTACACCATCTTTTGATGATGTTGTAGCTTAACCGAGCCCAAATTCCAACTGGTTCGCAGTTTCTAGCATATGTTATCGTGTTGTCTTCCACTTCAAAAGGCTTGGGTGTAGGATTCTTTGGGCAATCGTCAGTAACAGCAATGTCTGCACAATTTATAAAGGTTTCTTGATCCCCGTACCCTAAACCACAGTACTTGTTTAAACAGCCCCAGTTGTTTCCTAAAAATAAAATTTAAGAACTTTTAAGTTGTAAGCAAGTATGAATTGTTTGAATTAGGTCTCAAAATTTGAGTCTTACCAAAACGTCAAGACAACAACACGAAACCCCAATGGCACATTCTTAAATAACATTGGAAAAAGGGATGATGCTTATACAGAGTTATAAGCGTCCCCGATAGACATACAAAAGTTACTCTATTCGTGATCTTGAATGACAATCCTAACGGTACTCATTTACATTTCTTGAACACCATGCAAGAACCAGTTAACTAATTTGACCACCAAAAGTTAATATTGTTCACTTCTTTATACTTATTGCATCTTAGTATATTTATTTTATGTATCATTTGCATCTCACTGCAAAAATGATGGCATTTATAGGTTCATCCAATGTAAACATGTCATTTCTTGAGGGTTTGTTCTTTTTTAAATTGAAATAAACTTTTTAATTTTTTCTCAAGATTAACATTTTGTGACGTTATCTGGTTTTTGCATGATGTTACCAATTTTGATTTTGAACATTACCTGTTGTGTACGTCCATTGTAAAACGCATTGAGAACACAGGAGGTCTTCTGGTAATCTCAACTTGAGATATACTTCTTTCATACCAGATTTGATGATGTATTTCTCACCATGCTCGACACCATTTAGATCTTTAATCGTCAAGACAGTGGCATCCAGACAGCTCTGAGTCACGGCACGATTTACATCATTATTGGGACAGAGTTTAAATTGGAAATGGCCCAAATGGTTGGTGGTGATCTCGACTCTGATGTCGATCCACTTAGTCCCTGGTTCATAACACCGACTAATGATACCCTGAGCATATTTCCCCGGAGGTTGATTCTCTGGCACCAATGCGTTATATGCATCACCGCAAACTCCACATTTTCCTTTGTTTACTTCATGGTGAGTCTGAAACGATAGTCAAAAGATATAAATATAGTTAGTGCAAATAGTTTCTCAAAGTTATGGAACAATTATAGTCCTTAAATACGAAGCATATTTTGTATAGCAGAATTTGTTCAATGAGAATGAATTTGCATTTAGAGATTTCCGACCATTTTATCGACATTTTGATTATTTCCACAAGTCCCAATGATGACACCGACAGCAAAAAATATATACTGCAGCCAAAAAGAACCGCATTCATTACGGAGGGATGTTGCTCTTATCAAAAAAGTATCTGAAAGAGGACTCAAACCACTTTAGCCCTGCTCATCTAGTTCAGCCACTCAGCGACAAAGCTAAGGTTGACGTCATTGTAAGGAATCATGCTTAATCAATTACCCATTTGATTTTCTTTTGTTTTTAGATTCACTGTAAATAATAACATGACAATTATAAAATTTATGAAAAACTTTTTAAAACTTACATAGAATCCTCCACAGTTTAGCTGATGATCATTCACGTTCACCTGATCAGACAGCTGATCTCTCCATAAACTCGATCTTTGGGGAGGTATCCGAAGACGAGCATGACCTTGTGTCAGATCCAAACAGAACACAGTAATCAATATTGTTAAAATCATATTCTATCTCTTAATTCATAAACTTCACAAAAATTCACAGAAAGATGCAATTTCTTTTCCGAAAGGTATTTTGACGTAGATGCTTTCGATCAGAGTGTCAAATAGTTCTGAAACAGTATAAATTTTCAAGACCATTGGGGTGGTGTATTTTTTAATCAGAGATCTCTTGGCCTGGGGACTATTACTTTATGACTATGTAACAACCTTTTAACGTTATCATCAGCAACTTGATTATTAAATGTTATTGTAAGTGGTTGATATTTTGATGTTGTTTCGATTTGTTTTATTATTACCATTTTAATTATTTTATTTTATTGAATATTTCATTTTATGTGTAGTTGATTAATTATTTCCATTAAGTATCTGTACGGGTGGCTTATGAACGAGGTTTAAAGAAGCTTTGAAATAAAAGTCTGTAACCAAAGCTCTTGTAGCATGAAAATATAACTCTCGGAACTTATAGCCTGTCAAACTCCTTGACGACTTGACAGCCATTACATTAGTGGACTTATTACGATTGCTATCGTATATTCCTTTTAAGATGGATCTTGACTACCTTTACAGCAAACATCGGCCGATGGGCGGTTTTCAGGTAAAAAAAATATAAAAGAATCATAGAGTGTTTTTATCGGGACTTTTACATTTGGGCGGTCTTCAGGGTGTGCGGTCTTCAGGGTTTTCACTGTAAAATTAAAGTCTTTGAATGGATTCAATCACCGTTTGAACTTTAAGCAACGTCTTCCAGTGGTCGACGGGGGAAACACGTCGAAACGTTGCATAAAACTGTAACCAAAGAGTGTTGTTTCATTAAGCTTGACTATATATGGTATGTAATTGGCGGTCTATCACTCTAAAATTATTAATAAATGAGCTCCATCTAGTAAAAAGAAGTTATAGTGGGGTTGTTTCACTTGTTCTTCCTAACGTCTTCGTTTTACCCTTCATTTTTCTCACAATTCCTCTACCCTGGGGATATTGCAATAGTTCAATAGAAATATATCTTGATTTTCCACTCTGTAAGTGTATAAATTCGCAAGATTTTAATCTTTTTATTACATGGTCCAAGCCAGATTGGACAAGATATAAACTTATTGTAATTATGCCTAAAGCTCTATTATATGGGGCTAATTGTTTTATGAAAGTGGTCGAGATTGTCACCATGGGAAGTCTACTACTATATAATTATTGCACCCGATTTTGTCATGCTCTGGACGAGATTTTTGATTAACGGAATTGCTTTGCTTATACGGATTTTTATAAGAATGGACATAAAATTGAAAATTTCTAACTTGGTATATAAGGGTATATATATTCATCAGTGAATGTACCTGGTGTCATAAATAGATTCTCTTTATAATCTGATAAATCTATAAAAGTAAGTAATTAACCATAAAAATGCAAGTAATCGTTAAAAAACGCTTAAAAATTATTAGATGTTTTTCAATAATTAAATTTTATTTGTTTATCAGATTACACAGATAGAGAGGTTAAATTTTATGTCCATTCTCAGAGGTAGCAACTATCTTACGAACACTATTATAATAAAGAAAAAAAGCGAAAAATGAAACATCTATATTTTAGAAAGATACAAATTCAGGTTCCTTGCGGATCTTTCCTTTTCTTTTGACAGCATGGTGGACTGGAATTATAAGTGCCGATGACTTATTCAAGGTCATCGGACTTTTACACCCTGATCGAGAATTATAGGTTGTGGGAAATACGAATAAATCTTTGTTAACGGAGTGATCTAAGAATACAAAATGCATTTTAATATAATATTTTTTTACATAGTTTTTGTATGTTACAATAACTTGGATGGATAAACATGGGAGACGTGGTGGCTCACTAAGCTAAAAGTCCAGTGCATTGGTGTCTCGACGGACTTCCCAATTCTGTTCCTTTTGTCAATGATGCAGGTCGAACGTTTGAAATTCCGAATGACAATATCGTCTAAAGTGTTTTATCTTTTACCTGAAGTTCATGCAACACAACAAAATATCGCATACCTTTTCCTTCAAGATATCAGAGTCAAATACATTAATAAGAGTTTTTTAAGATTGATGAGGCAACAGGAAACCAATTCATATATCCATAACTTGCATCAAGCCGCATTACACAGTAAACTACAGACCTTAAACATCGAAATATAGAGAAAAAAACATACACGTCCTCGTGCCCCCTAACACCTAACAACTGCTATTGTACCTGACGAATTTTCTTAATGAGCAATTTTTCCAATCAGATGCTTCAGTAGGCCGATTTCAAACTAAAACCGAAGAAACTCGACCTGGTAACGATGACACGGACGATGATTCGGTGGAATTTGAACTTTGGTTTCCACTTACATAACGATGAATTGGTAGTTCAACTTTAGGTTTCCAACATGGTAAAAACTTGCTGAGGAAAATGTGGCGATATTTGTGGCTGATGATGATGTATGTAAAGAAATCGGATGAACAGCTCGCCAATGCTGACAGACTTCCAACGCCTTGAAAGAACATCAACGTGTATCGGTTGGAGGAAAAGTAGTTATAATTGGGCAGCACGTCTCCGATGAAAGCATTAGTAGTCGAAGGTAGGTTAAATAGGAAAAATACAAACGTCGACACCAAAATTGCCACGTTCGTTTGTCGCTCCCTGGCTTCTCGACCAACAAAAACCTCTTGAAGCTGTTGACGAATCCTGCGTTTTCGATTTAACGCAATTGTCAGAATAATGTTGCAACACATAATTCCGAGCAGTGGGCAATACACAAATATTATCTTGGCTGCAAATCCAAAATTAGTCAGAACGTCCAGATCGAATTCAGTTCTTTTCAAAAAAAATTCTGATGTACCATCTTCACCAACGGTTTCAGAAACGGTGTATTTCAACGGAGAGTAAATGTGAAAAATAAACGTGATGCAGAAAACCAATGCTATGCACTTTCCCGGAGATTTTAACCATCGGAAGGAGTGTTTTTTCATCGGATACTGAATAGCAAGCATTCTTTCCAGAGATACAAGGAACACCAAGTAGAATATGATGCGTTGTACTGCCGGGACAACAAAATTGTTGATGTATATTGCAGCTAAATAGAAAAATCTAGTACTTCTCTGCCCAATCGTGCCATATATAAATTGATGAATTTTGGATATCATACCACTCAGTAGTAAAATAATCTGCCATGCACTTATAGCCGCAAGATACACACTGGTTGCGTTCCGTATACGGACATCTGCAAACACGATAATGTTCAAGGCGTTAAGGATGATGCCAATAACAGCTAACGGAATCCAAGACTGAGCCAGCACAGTATTAAATTCAAAAAATACTTCTTCAGAAATTAAAGTCGTTTCCTGTTCATCGATGATACTGGAATTATTGGATACGTTCATGTTGTTGATGGAAATAGTATCTTAGTCAATGGGATCCTGCAATTTTCGAAGCTTTTCGTTGTCAATCGTCGAAGGGTTGTTGGTAGGTAGATGACAAGTTAACGGTCGCTTCCAGTGGGTGTTGATATCGCAAACTAGGTAGTTGTTAGTCGGTAGATGACAAGTTAACGTTCGCTTCCAATGGATGCTGATATCGCAAACTAGGTAGATGACCAGTTAACGTTCTCTTCCAATGGATGCTGATATCGCAAACTAGGTAGATGACAAGTTAACGTTCGCTTCCAGTGAGTGTTAATATCGCAAACTAGGTGATAAGTTAACGTTAGCTTCCAATGGATGCTGATATCTGAAACTAGGTAGTAGTTGTAGATGACAAGTTAACGTTTTCTTCCAGCGGATGCTGATATCGCAAACAAGGTACTTTTTTGGAAACAATCAAATTGTCTTCCTCGAATGTTTACTGTTCAGAATGTCGTAATGAAGGACTGAATCTTCAATAATTCAGCTACACCTCTCCATCCATCTGATCATATTATGCATTTAGTATTAACAGATACAAAAGAATGTTTTTAAACTGAAAACTGTCGCAAAAGATAATTAATAATGTTTATGCTTTGTAACAGCATACGTGCTTCCTAATTTATCACCGAAAACACATCAAAGCGAAACTTGCGCCATACGATGTCAGCATTTCAAAAATATAATGGAATGTTTTTACCTTCCTTGTGAAACGTCGCCTAATGTCATTCAGACAGAAAAGTAAACTTAGATAATTCCTCTTCAGAACTGCTTTATAAGTATGCTCACTTGCTCGGTCCAACGCAGCAATGCTATATATTATCCTGACAGTTGATTTTTATGCGGTCAGAAATAAACACATCACCATCGCTTACACATGATTTTATATTTTTTTCATTCTGAACAATATTGATTCCCCATTAGAAAAAGAGTTGCATCCTCCCATTTTCAGAATTGCTTATCATCATTGGATGTCATTTAAAGGTACATAACCATCGAAATTTCGCTGTAATGGCTATTGAATTTTGAGGTGAAAAGGATTTGATTCTTCTGAAGGGGAACTTGACGCCTGAATCATACATACTATTCTTATTAATCTGATCCTAAGTTTTGTAGACTGGTTAATGTGGGATGCAAATTTATTTTGTGGATGTTCAGGACCGTATGAAGGGGCAAATTGCGAAAAACTCATTCTCCAGGGTGGTGCAGAATTCAAGGCCTTAGGGTTGGCTGCTCCTGCCTATATAAAGCTGGCCCTAACATGCCAGCAAGTTCTTGTCATATCTTACAAAAAAAAAATATTGCTTCAATCATAAATGCCAAAATTATATGGGGGGGGGCTGCCCCTCTACGCCCTCCCTGTTCCTACGGGCCTGATGTTAAAATATTCAGTTATATAAGCAAATAATTAATAATATAGCATCCCTTCAAAATGTGTTTTGAAGACAAAAGCACGATTGTCAATCAAATGTGCCAAAACCAGTGGGGATGCAATATCCTTAATGATAATCAGAAATAAAGTGTGATCCTGAAAGCGTCTGAAAGCCTTCGGGGGAAAATCTTTAATTGATTCTCTCGGAAGTAATGTGACCTTTACCACTAAAACGAAAATGGAAATCGTGCTGTTACACTAGACAAAAACACATGGCCAAAGTTGCCAAAAGCGTTCAAGAAGTAGGCGTTATGGAAATTTACCTTATACCTGAAGCCGTCGACGTACAAATGGAAATTTTTCAAAGGCTGTCTCATTTTATGTATGATGGCTTTAAAATATTTTTCTTTTTTTAATAATTGAATAAGAGGTATTTTCATTTTCAAAAAGGTACCCACCCCTCCCCTTAAATATTGTCAAGATAGAACAGCGACCTCAATTTATTTCCAATTGTGTCTGTTCTCATCTATTTATTTGATGCCAAACAGAATTTGATCACAAGGAAAACATCACATCAAAAGCTTCTTAGACAGAATTAGCTTTGATATTTACTGAAATTGACTTCAATAATAATAGCTTTTTAACGATTTCGTGCATGAAGAATTATTGAAAAAGATTTTTTTGGAAGTCATTTTTAGCACGTAGCCCTGCTTGTTAAATGAGAATCTTGAATGGGACATTAAAACATTTGCAAAATCAAACACGTTGATATAAATGTATTTCAGGCAGTTCTCGTGAAGTAACTTATGCCTACCGGTTTTGCAGAAAACATGGGACCTTGGATGTTTATCTTGCTCGGAGTTGTGAAAGCCTTGTGAATTTCAATAAGGAGTATTTTCTTCGTATTCCATGAGACCATCTCTCCACCACGGATAAAGCAAGGGAGTGCCAATTTGTTTTTCTTTTGGGCAAGTCCAATGACCTTGAATAGAATAGACAATCTGGGAAAGACCAATGCAAAGGATGGTAGAAAGGATCTATTAAGGAATCTAAGTTGTTATCCTTGTAAAAATAGATGTTTCATTCTTTCTTGTGAAAACTCCCTATTTCCTTTCCTAGTTTTAACCAACTGAGCACAAGATTTATTGGGTACTTATCTGGGAGGGACTAATCATTTTGGTGCTTGTTCTTGTGTTGAAGCAAGCCACGACCACAGAGAAACGATTATGTCTCGAACAGTTTAGTTAATTTGACCAAAACAAGTAATATTTTAAATAAAATTAAATGAAATGGAGTTTTACGTCCTTATTTTCTGTACGCATTGGGATAATGAGTTCGGCCAAACACCATGTAGTGTGCAACAAGAATAAAATTGCCAGGAAAGTGTCAATAACAGTCCCTCCAACCTGCATTCTGGGAATACTGAATGTACCGCACCGGGATTGAACCCTGAACCTTTAAGTTAGCGAGCAAACATCTAATTCTTTGAGTCATGCAAATACGATACAATGATACAAGTTATTGTACTACAAAAGTTTTTTTTTTTAAGAAAGAATTAAATGAAGCAATTCCTTTATTTAAAGCTATGTAAACCAATAATGAAACAGTTATTTATACAAAATACTTCATTTGTTCTAGAAAAAACAACAACATAACAACATTGTGATCTGTTAAATAACAGAAGCTATAAGTCATATTATGGAATTATATTTAAAGCACTTCCAGTTCTGTTAATTGACAGAAAACTTATACCCATGGTATTCATTTATTACAAATCTGTAAAATAACAGAAGTCATGTAATTACAGTATTTACATCATAGTGCTTCATAACTTTCAGATCAGTTAAATAACAGAAAACATACTATACATAGTGTTCTTCAAAGGCATATCTGTTAAAGAACAGAAACTATATAACAATACACATCATAGTGCTTCATATCTTTCAGATCTGTTAAATAACAGAAAATATCATATCGTAGCATATTTATCACAATACAGATCTGTTTATTAACAGAAGCAGTAACTTTCACATCTGTTAAATAACAGAATAATAATTTACAATACCGGAAATATTCACCACATTTTCATGCCCATGCAGTTTGTATCTGTCTGATAACAGAAGTTTCATGTACAGAATTCATACAAAGTATGTTAAAATACTGACAAGGATTCTTTGGATTAAGTTCATTTTTTTATCTGTTTGATAACAGAAGTTGCACAACAATGTGTTTATATTGCCCTTATACTTTTACAACAGAAATAAATAGTTATATATATATATGGAAGTCATAATTTATAAAATGATTATATTAACATCAGTGCTGAAGCACATTTCAGATCTGTTTATGAACAGAAGTTATATTCCATAGTTCCACTCTACATCTTTATAGAAATAACTAGAGTTTTTAAGTCAGCTTTAGAGTTGAAGTTATTCACAATCAACTAATCTATTTCAACTATTTTCTTCTGTAAATTTCAGAATCTATTCATCAACACTGTCGTAATCACCTGAAAAAATAAATTATACATGTAGGCCTACATTGTATATTAGATTTGAAAAACAGATTGAATATTCTTTTTCCTTTTTGTGGAGGTGTACAGCACAGTCAAGTAGAGTGATAGCTCTATTATAATCATAATCATTTTATTTATTTTTAAATGCATTTTGTAAATTGTTTTAGTTGTGTTTGTATGTGTAAAGCACTTAGTGTAATATTTATGTTGAATAAGCACTATATAAAAACTTTTGTAAAAAATAATAAATAAAAATAAGGTATGCTCTTTAAGACAAGGTGCATTGCTCTTGACAGCAGTTCAGAAGTTTTTAAGTAAAAAAGCTTAACTTTGAATGTAAAAATACCAAGTTTCATTCAAATTTGGTCCAAAAAATTTAATTTTTCATTGTGTTGATAAGACAATTTTGAAATGAACTCAAACTTAAGAAACCATATTTTAATGTTAAGTAGCCTACAGTTTCTTTAACTATTTTACATATACTTTTTTAAAGTCAAGGGAAATAACAATTTGTAATAAAATAGGGATTGTTATATAATTAACATAATATCGAAACACTTACTAAGATTAACATTAGCTCTAGATAACATTTTGTTCACTATTTCCCATAAACAGGATGGTTTGGGGAACTCATTGTCTACCAGATTAACTAAATAGTACCGCTCCTGGATAGACTGGATTACTGCCCTTGATGGTGAATCAGCTGGATAAAGTTTACCCCAAGTCTCCATCCATAAAGCAAAGGCTTCATCCTAAAAGAAGATTACACAATAAATATCATATTACTTCTTTGTTTCAATTATTACATAATAATGTACAGGGTTCAAGCAGTACTGCACCAATATTTTGCATGATATTTCAAAGTAATTAAAATATTTTACAATATTAAAAAAAGGTAACTTAAGGAACTATCAACATTGGCAAGATCTGAAAACTACAACTTGTATATTTTGCCAACAATTTTGAAATTGAAAATAAAAATTAAACATAAGCCAAAAATAAAATTATTGCAATAAATTGCTAATAAAATTTTTTCATCTAAACATTAAGTTTACAACATACCTTCCAAGATTTAAAAGCTATAGGATCAACTACTGTGGGTTGTATAATTTCTCTACCAGGGAAAACACCCCATGTTACAGCTATAGGTTCTGATTCATCACAATTTGTATAATCAGCATCACCCTAGAAATTCATAAGATCTTAAAATTTTGTTCAAATTTTGATTATTACAATGCAAAACAATTCTGTTGTCCTAAAATCTGGTCCATGACAAAATTTAAGATCAACAAATGTATTGTTGAGTTTGAAAATCCTAAAAAAAAGTCCTAGCATAGCAGAAAAAATTTGAAAGATATTATATAAGCTATCAACTGGGGATTGTGGTATGTTACTGCATGAATGGAAAATTATCAATATGTAAAAAAATTTAAGATCAACAAATGTATAGTAGGGTTAGAAAATCTTAAAAAAAGCCCTAGCATAGCAGAAAAGATTTGAAAGATATTATATAAGCTATCAACTGGGGATTGTGGTATGTTACTGCACACGAATGGAAAGTTTATGTATTTTTCGTAAAAATCACAAAAATTGGTGTTTCAGTTCATAAACCTTTGATTCTTGTTCAACAAGTCAGACTAACAGTCATGACTCGTATATTGGTTTTAAAGGGGAATGTTCAGCATTTTTTAGGATCGATTTGGGCCTATATGCAAATAGCCTTCAGAAGTACTACTAAAACTTACCTTAACATTTATCCTTTATTTTCTGTATATTGTGTTTTCTATATAACGCATAGTCTTACTAAACGGCGAGTCGTAATTTTGACTTTCAAAGGCTGATATTTATGGGTACATGTGTGTTTGAAGGCTTAAATTTCGTAAGAGAGTTGTGAACAATATTACGGATTAGATAAGCTAAAAAATTCCAGATTCTGAGACCAAAATTTTTTTGGTCGAAGTTAGTGAACATATCCCTCCTAAGGAAAATAATGTTACTTACACTATGGTTTAAAATATGATAGTTAACTAAAGGATAATCTCTGAGAATCTCTTTCAATGCTTCAACATTCTCTGGCGAGGTGAAAAATTCTAAATAGGCCTGAAAATAAAACATGTGATTGAGTAATTTTGGGAATTAATAAATATGCTTTTTGTCCATGATTATATGAAGATTTTTATAGCTGGCATTGATGAAGTTATGGGAAAACCACAGATATTACAAATTCATGATTTTCACCTAATAACTGTTACTATCAAAAGTAATCATTTTTTAAAAATAACCATTTTAATTTCAGTAACATGTCTGAGGCATGAGATTCAGGGATGATACTATGCAGTGTGCAATGAGTAAATTTTGCCAGTACAGCAACATTAGTAACTTATTTTTCGATATTCAGCTATCAAGTGCACAGCCTGTAGCACACAAGATCTTGTTTTATTTTTCCTTCCAACAAACATCAGTGAATGGGGAAAACTGGTTGAAAAATCCAAAGGCATTATCCTGACCCATGATTGAACCCTTGTCCTTCAGGATTGTTCAAAATGTCCAATTGGCTAAAAACAATTTAACCATACCTTTTGAAAGATATAACCATTAGGATTTCCCCAACCCACACTAGGATCATTTGAAGGAGCAGCATTAATAGCTGGTTGAGAATTGATTGTTAATACTCCTTGTTTGTTAATTTCAGCTAATTGATCGGCTATTATAGCTGTTTCTGCTGACATTTCATCATCATTCCACGGGATTTCTGTTATCTAAAAAAAAAACAACCATACGATATTACACGGATAGCAACCTATATTTTTCACTCATATCTACAGCGGCCATTGTCTAACATTAACCTTGTATGCAGATAAAAGAAAACCATCACTATTGGGCTGAAGTAGAATACGCGCTAAAAAATAGTTCCTCAGCTCATGCTAGTTACCTCCCTATAAATTCTAATGTCCAAGACCTAAAATTTGAAAGTAGCGCCAGCTGCATACAAGGTTATTGTCAGGCGTAGCGAGAAAGGCCGACATATTTACGAATGCTAGATTTTTAAGAGAATCTTTTCTTGTAATTGAAATCAGTTAATCCAATGTATGTATTTTATAATTATCAGGATTTAACTAAAGTATGAGTGGTAAGTGCTAATGTTAGGTAAAGGTATATATGATTGCAGTCATCTTCTTTAAAGATCTGTTATTTGAACTCAGACAATATAAATAATTGTTCAGGACACCAACAAAAACTGCAGACCAACTATGTACATTATGTCAATAAGAGTTATCTCCCTTATTTTTAGCATGGAAATTAAATTGCTCATTCTCATATACACTAAGAATATAATTGTATGATTCAGAAAAGAAATGTACTTTGAAAATTCTAAAGAAATGCTAATTAATCAAATAGTTTGCTTAAAGGGACTGATCTGCATAGATATCAATAGTAGCTTCCGGTAGATCAGTGAGGGGGAAAACACGTTAGTTGAAGTGGAATTGCAAGAACCACAGATTGGAATGGCGCAAATTGATTCTATCAGTGTCCCTAATACACATAAAAATTTAGAAAACCACTTTACAATCCCCTTGATTTTAAATAATAACAAAAAACATCTGTAAAGTTGGATATCGTTTTACCAAAAACTTTGCTTACCTGTAAACCAGCATCATTTTTCTTGCCAGTAATATATCTATAGAAAACATCCCATACGTCTTCTTCTCTACGCAATTCATTACCCCACATTTCTACTAATCTTTCTTTAGTCGAGTTACTTTTTAAATAAAACAAGTGATATCTCTTTAAATCACCAAACGAGGCAGCAGAAGAATTGCCCCAGCGTCCATTTGGAAATTCATCCCAATTCGAAGTTCTATATACATAACTGTTTGGGCGACCAGCCCAGAAAATTGGACGAATTTCTTCTTTGCACCTTGCATGATTAGCAGTAAGTTTCCATGGCAACGGTCTACGAACTTCCTCCGTCCACATGCCTAGTCTTTTGAGAATTTCAATGGTAGCAACTTCGCGATTCAAAGTATAAAAATGGAGTCCTCCAACATCTCCCGATGCCAACACTTGCTTACATAAGTCCACACATAAATCAATCCCAAAGTTTCGGATAGCAGCATCATTTTCCTTGATAGGATTAATAGCGTCAATAATTTCATGAGGAACTTCCAATTTTGATAATTTGACAATGTGTCTCAGTGATTGATAAGCCTGAAAAATATATTGGTATTTGAATTATAATGTGAATAATTTATGCACCAAATGTTAATAAATGTGCAGTGTAAAAAAATAAATGATATTGGCTGCCTTGAAAGAGATAGGCCACCAGTGAGACGTGCCCTATTTACCGAATTTTAACAGTTTTTCCATCAAATTACCTCCCTTGAACTATTTAAAATTGAGCTAACAGTGGCATCAGACTGATTTGCTTACTCTTCTAGACATCTTATACCACTTTTTTTTATAGAAATATCTATATGCATTTATTGATATACTTCTTAATATAAAAGACCATTAGCTGTTTCCAATATATTGGCCATGTTTACATGTATTTCAAATTATTGTTATGTAAAATGCTACCGTACCTTATTTGCTTGGATGGTAGCACTCGTATCAAATTTCAAAAGCCTCTAATTTGAAAGCAACATCATAAGGTGATCAAATAAATAAAAAATTTGGTACCTGAATAGGTAGAATTCCAGGGACTATAGGACAGGTTATTCCCATATCTCGACAGTCTTTGAGAAATTTTAAATAAGTTTCAGCTTGAAAAAACAACTGTGTGATGATGAAATCTGCTCCAGCATCAACTTTCTCTTTTAGATATTTCAAATCATCTTCATAAGATGTACATTCTGGATGTCCAGTGGGGTAACCTGAAATAATGTTAAAAAAGTTTGATGATTTAAGGGATTGTAAAGAGGTCTTTTAAATTGTATATATGTGTCGTGGAAACTCTTATAGCATTAATTTGCACCATTCAAATTTTTATACAGAAATTGTCACATCCACAAACTAAGTTCTTCATAACCCAGAATGGTTCAAACTGATGTTATCAGAGACACCTCTAAGAATGAACTAATTGTAAGTTCTCAAACTTGGCCGTTAAAAGAAAATATAAATGATTATTCAGGTAATCATTTGTGGCACAAAATAAGTCCAAAGATGACTATAATAGTCTTTTTGACCGAGGAAGAGTTTTCCAAGTTCCACTTACTTATTTTTCAAAAATATCCGAAAATTTAAATGGGATGCACAAAACCTTTGTTTTCATTATTTTTTTTAGACAGCAGTGCATGGATTGCTGTAGCTGTCCATTAATGATTCCAGACCTCTTGGCCCTGGACTAGAAGGGTTCTGGACCACTTAAATGAATATTGGATATCACTTCAATTCAATATTGACTTGAATGAACCTACCAGCAACACAGATGACAAAATAATCTCCATGTTCTTGTTTGATTAGTTTGACTAGATCAGTTGCGTAATTTAATCCACCTTCAACATACTTCCAATCTCCATCATCTACTAGGGGATCTGTAATACATAACATGGAATTTACTAGTAATGTCATCAAAACGTTCAGGCCTTTCTCCTAATCTATATTTTCTGGGACCGTCAACAAAGTCGAATGAATTTGAGCTAAGAATAGAAATGTGTTGGATGTAAGCAGAAAACGCTCAATCTCTAGGAAAAGTGATGCCATTCTGTAACAAGTAACATAGAAATTACTAGTAATGTCATCAAAACGTTTAGGTCTTTTTCATTATCTATATTTTCTGGGACAGTCAACAAACTCGAGTGAATTTGAAATGAAATGCAGTTTTACGTCCTGCATTTCTGCATCTGTATAGGCCAATGAGGATGGTCAAGTGAATTTGAGCTAAGAATAGTAATGTGCTGGGTGTCGGTGGGAAATGCTAAATCTTTGAGAATACTGATGCCATTATGGAATCTCTTTGCTAATCAATTTGCATCCCTAATTTGCACTGTCCATATTTTTGTGGATTTGCTGTCTAATGTTTAGAAACTTTTACAAAGTATTAAGGACTTCACATGGTAAAACCAAAATGTGATACTAATGATCCAGTAAATCAGCAAAAACAGCAAAATTATTTTGCAACTTTGCTATCCAGCTGATTGGAGGTTTGTCCACATTGTTTTAAGCTAAATAAATACAGCCAAGCTGGAATCTATCAAAAGAGAAATGAGAATACACCAAAAAATTTATGTTAAAGACTATTTAAAGGGAGATAACAAAATTTAACTCTTTACCTCCTCGTAAAGCCAGAATATTTCGGATTCCCAAATCTTTAGCTTTCTGCAGATGATCTTTGATAGTCTCAACACTCTGGCCACAACAGGTCATGTGTAACATAGTCTCAATACCACAGTAGTTGACCATGGTACCAGAGATACAGGTGGAGCTAGTAGGTGTGTCTACATTACCAGGATCTCCTGCAGGATGCCACGTTATATCACAGAATAATGGCTTTCCTCGTGCCATTCTTTCAAACCTGAAAATTAAAGGGGAATGTTCAGCATTTTTAAGGGTTGATTTGAGTTTTGGAATATATGCAAATTTATATGTATGAGTACATGTGTGTTTGAAGGCCTAAATTTCGTAGAAGAGTTGTGAACAAAATTACGGATTAGATAAGCTAAAATATTCCAGATTCTGAGATAAAAATTTTTTGGTCAAATAGTTAGTGAACATATTCCTTTAAGCCAATGAAAAATACTGAGAGATCATATTTGAATTTAAGATTTGAAAGTACATCTCAAATGTCAAAATAGAGTAGAGCATTTAAGTTTATGCTATTCTTGCTCCTTTTTCTCAACTTCATCCCCATTTGTTTTTGCTGCAAAATTTTATCTAAATGCACAAAATCAATTTTCTTTCAAAAATTCTTTTCTGGGAAATAACCTTTACTGGAGCATTCTGCCATGACTCTTCCCTTTTAGTAACTCCTTTTGAAACCTGCTTATTTTAAATTATGTAACAAAAGAAAAAGTACCATCTCCCATTCAATTTCAAACTGTTGAAGGATGTAATAAAGGGATTGTCAGTGATTTTCTCAATTTTTATGTGTATTTAGGGATAAAGTAGGCACTAATTTGTGCTATTCTTTATTTTGACATCGTTATTGCTAAAGCTGCAAATAATATTTTATGTAAAGAAAGTGTGCCCAGTTTAAATGTAATTACAAGTATCTCAATGAATGGTGCAAATAGATGCTATCAATAATGAAAAGGTAGGAATTTTTGTCTCAAATCATAAAATGTTATGAGGAAGGTTTAAACAAAAGCTTTATTTGGCTTGGCCTATCTATAAACAAACAGTTCAGTGACCATTATCATAAAACTTTCTGGAGGAAAATTAGGCCAGACTAAATCTCTAACTTGGTCTACATTTATATACTATGATAGCAAAATGCACTACATACATCAATAATTTCATTCATATATTCATAGGCCTTATCTAGATAAAGTGTCATTGACTTTAGATAGAAACACAGACTGCCTTGATAAAATCAAATTTTCCATTGAACAAAGGTGTGCTGTTATCAATATGGATATTAACAATGATACAAATATGGTCAAAAATTTCCCTCAATGCTTTTTGCATCCTGTTTTTCATTATCTGTTAAAAGAATTAATAAGAAGTTATCTATGTATATCTGGAACATCAATTTGCCTCATTTCAAATCAGGTGTTCTTGTAATATCATTAAAAAAAAGCCAGTTTTTGATGTCACTATTACAGAGGCCAATAAATATTAAAAACAGCTTTTGCAATAGCGCTATTTAAAATGATGATAATTTCTGCAATTAGCCCAAAACTTAAGAAATCTTATTGCAGACTGCTTTTACTGCAAAACCTAAGTTACAAAAACAAAAAAATCTGCATCCAAAAATATAACCCAAAATAATGTACCGGTATTCATTTTATTTTGGACTGAAAATTCACCTTTTCAAAATCTTATGTGCAAATAATCAGTATAAGCCTGTCAGAGCTATTTAAGGTTAGATTAACATTTTTCATCATGGAAAAAAATTGTCAAAATGTGATAGCAGTTCTCATATTGGAAAAATGTTTCATTTCATTCTAAAAAGTTTTCTTGATGGCTGAATATTAATGCTTTCAGCACATACTTAATTTTTGTTATAAAAAAAAATTTGCCTACCTTTGTATTAAATTAAGAGCTCCATTATTTGTTCTGGGAGGAAAAAATTCCAAAGAAAACCAGGCATCTCCTGATAGTTTCCTTTGATTGATTCTGTCTATTAATCTACTGTATTTGGGTTTACATCTGTATTTTGTGGCGCCACGGTCACTATGTGGGGATATACTTCTAGGTGACATACTCTTAGTTGATGAACTTCGCGATGAGGCTGAGGGCGATACATGCCCTTGAATGTTTGTGGCACAACCGTTTTTATGTTGAATATCCGTATCTCTTAATGCCACTTCAGGCATGATGCTTAGTTATAGCTCTGAAAATACAAATTTTGTAAAATAAATTTAAGATGAAAAATTAATTTCAGATGAAATAAATTTTTAGAAGAAAATTAAATTTGAGAAAATAAATAAATTTCCCATGGAAAATGAATTTTTGATGAAAATTAATTTCAGGCATAATTTATGGTTGTCTCAACAGCTACTTGCTTAATAGGCATATCTTTGTTTTCAGGGAGAGGAGATAGTATGCAGAATGTAAATTTTCCTTTCAAGTATTTATTTAAGTATTATAAAGAGTTCAAGTCAAGTCAGGTTATACAGCATGTATTAAATATTAGGTTGAAACATAAATTACAAAATAAAATATTTAGCATAACTTGTTTATAGTTTAGAAAATGAAATATTGCACATTTTATCACTGGACAAATAGCTTTCAGGGTTTTTAAAAAATTTTCAGAATGATTTTTAGAACTCTTAATTTTTATTGATCTGCTATTATCATTTCATTTATATCATATTTTATTATAATCTGCTGTTCCGGCAAATTTCCATCATTGCATACAGTTTGTCTATTATTAACATGATAAGAAAAACCGGTACAAAGGAGTAGATGTAAAACGTCATTTCATTTCAGATTTAGTCAAGCAGCACTAAATTTTAACTTTCTTTCATATCTAGCAGTTACAATTTTAAACATCATAATCCTTTGAATTTTTAGCAAGTGCACTCTTGATTCTCCTCTTCTTCAACTCAATAGTCTTATCCTGCATCAAATAAGATTAGGGTCAAAATTTCCCTCATCGCACTGCAGGGCATTTGTTTGTCCTCATTTGCCCAAATGGGGGCAGAAAAAAGGCATTGGCAACTCCATTTCTTTTTATCAGACTGCCCCAATATCCAAATAACATCCACTGAATACTTGCTTTTTTCACTAAATCACTTATTTATCACAATATTTGTCTTATATATTCACATTTATCATGTTTACATACTATTTGCAATTTTCTAACCTACATTTTCAGAAAATGTATCAAAAAAGAACCTGAATTGTTTGACAGTTACAGTTATTAATTGAGCCTTGTGTCTTTACTGATGTTAACTTAATTGTCTATTGCAATTAAAAGTTTAAAAAATGTCACTTATATAAAAGAAACATACATGATAAGGATTTTTTCGCAGTAAAATATATGAAAAAAGTTTTAAGTGGATTTGCAGGAACAACAAAATTGATGATATCAGTATCTGCAATACACATATAAAATTTTATAAAATATCTATTACATGTAATTCCCTTTAATAGATATTTTCCTAATTCCACTCACACAATCTTATCTTGAGTATATCAAAAACCTTTCTTTCTTCCTTGAGAATCAAATTGTTTTGATTAAAATCACCCTGATACCATAGAACTAGCAAACAATGGTATGAGTTATAACAAATGTCATAACATTACATACAAACTTGACATAACTTTATATAAGATTAGGATGAAGGTTAAACTTTATTTATAACTTCACATAATATTATGTCAGTATTGAGATCTGTTATGTAAATGTTTAATGAACCATTTTACAAGAAAACATTTTAATGGAAGTTCAGACATTTTTAAGTTGTCAAATATCTAACTCAAATAAATTAAAACAATGCACCAAAATCTAAAAAATAAAAATAAGTCTCTTACATTATCTGAACGTTTGGATTAAAATATCTTGGCTTTAACTTCTGAACCACAAAAATATTTTTAAAATTGGTAATTTGTTTTAGTTGATGATGGAAAACTGATAAATGAGTGAAGAGTCACAAGATAATAGAAAAAATATTTATCCTACTTATTCTTAAAGTTTCATGCCAAAATATTAATGCCAAGTTCAAAACTAGTTTGATCTTCTTACTTATCAATAAGCACACCCTGTGTTTGTATTGACTCCTTTAAACAAAAGTCAGATTGATCAAGTAGATACATAGAATTAAATTTTATGTTTTTAATTTTTTATTCAGATATTTGTCAACATTTTTTAAAAGTCAGTCCTTCCCTATAAGAAACAAACTTTGAAATTTTATAGAACTTAAGGAAGAAAATAGGAAAATAGCCCTATTTTTCTTTTTATATTTCCTGTATGTTTTGCACTAATAATGACTGAGATACAAGCTTCATTAATATTATGCCCTAGTTATAATATACAAAGCACTATTCATTATCATGTCATTGACATAAAACAGCTGATATCTGTCAAAATATTGTTTACACTATAAACCATTCTACTAATCGACTAGGCTACACTATTATTTTAGTTCAACCTAGCACGCGTCTCATACATGATCAGAACATTTACATTAGTTAGGTCATTATACTTCTCGAGGAACCGCAACAATAACAATTTAGTTTACCCAACCATGGAAACTTAATTACAAAACCAGTATATAACAGTTTGAAAATCTGCAGAATAGTTAAATTCTGTCATGAATTTTCGAGAATTTTTAAAGAAAATATCCAATATTCCTTAGAAGTCAAAGAAATCCGAAATTATGCTTTGTCCAATAGAACAAGAAAAGCTGAATGACCGCGACCATTTTTCCTCGATCAAGACACTCAAGAATTTCAAAAACTTTCAAATTACCGTTTCGTATAGAGTAAATTTATTTCTAAATAATTTAGTGAAAGAAAGAATAATATAGCGTTCAGTAATAATTTGAACTACAAGTCGACTAATATATTACTGAAAGAGAGTGATCAACATTGAAGCCGGCTATTTATGTTGGAGTGAACCAATGAAATCAGTCGACATTGAACTAACGCCATCTACGTTGACACAGTTTTATGTAAGGATAAGGCCAATACGAAGAACTATTGTGATATATCAATCCCCGTATATTGAATTATGCGCATTTGTGATTGATATACTCTTTCATATATTGATATCAATGTATTGACAGACTGTTATATTATACAGTTTAATTTTAGCGATTTAGATCGTCGGTACAGATAGTATTGTTGTTATAATAAGCGAAGTTTCTTTTTTTAACGCATTCTAGATTTTTAAGATGGGTTATTTCCCTTAATGTTTAACAAATATTTCTAATATAAGCTAATTGGATGCGTCTCATTACAAGTATCCATATATTAGTTGCTGTATAATAAGGATATGTTCACTAACTGTTCGATCAATTAACTTTTAGTCTCAGATCCGGAAATTTTTAGCTATTCTAATCCATAATAATGTTCTCAACTCTCCCTCGAAATATAAGCCTTCAAATCCCCGAGAAGCCATAAATATGAGCAAAAGTGAAAAATACGACTCGCCGTTTAGTAAGACTATGCATTATATAGAAAACACATGTACAGAAAATGAACGATAAATGTTTAGATAGGGGTATAATAGAAGGAATTTTGTGATTTTTGAGCAGTTCTAGTACTTATGGAGGCTATATAAATATATTCAAGGCCCAAATCATTCCCCTTTAAATAATTTAAACCACCTTTGAAAGTACAAATGCACTATAATCTTTGTGTACCAAATGGAAATTTCACAAAAGCAATTTAATAAATTCTAATATCGGGGAAGAAGTAATTTTATAAAATCTTTAAATGACATTTAGCAATTGTAAGAAGTACATAAAACACGACTTAATGGAGAAGCCACAATAACTGGTTTGAGTTTTGTGCAACGATTCGACGTCTTCAAGTAGTGATTGATGAAAAATTTTATGATAACAATGTCCGTTCCGTTTATCACTCGGCTTCAAAACAATACAAGCAGTTAATATACTGAACAGATAAAGAAACGTCGCAAAACACAAAGTAAATAGTGAAAACACTACAGAATTAAAATAACGCAACTGGTATTGTCAGTGCAATTTAATAAACTGGACGTTTAAAAGTCTAAAAATAATATTCATGTAAAATAAAATCAATTTGATCATGCACGACTTTACCCAAGAGATCTAAAAATGCGACGTTTCTTTATCTGTCAGTATATATTCCTCTCAGTGTAATAATCCTGCAGTCTAATTAAAATCAGACCCTAATTTCGTTCGTTCGTTTTTTTTTTAAATCCGGTTTTTTAACTACTACATTTGGGTCTGAGAACGTCGCGCTTTGCCAGCCGTTCAGGTTAACTTTGACCTAACCTTAACGACCTTTGTTTTAACCAATCAGATCTTTGCCCTCTCCCGCGCTGGGATTTTGTTCGCGAACAATAGGTGCATTCTAGGATTCCTAAGTGCTGTAGACTAGTTTATCAGGTCATGTTTATCAATGTAAGGTCAAAGTTAACCTGAACGGCTGGCAAAGCGCGACGTTCTCAGACCCAAATGTAGTGGTTAAAAAACCGGATTTAAAAAAAAACGAACGAACGAAATTAGGGTCTGATTTTAATTAGACTGAATAATCCTGCATAAGTATGCCTGTTCAGATAGTCATTTTCTATTATCAATCTACTTGAGGAAGATATATGCGCAAGTCTTACTCCCGTCTTGTTAAATTCTTGTATTTCTGTAGAGAGTAGAGGACCTGAGTCACCTTATTTGTTAAACATACCTTGAATGAAGTAATTGTGAATTTTTTTAATGTTTATTTGCCGCAGTCAGACTGTTATCAGAGGTGCTCTACCAAAACCCCTCTGCTCCCTCTTGGTGTAAATCTTACCTCCCATCTGTCATGGAACATTCATTGATGCTATCAATATTGGGTTCTAACAAGAATAATTCTTCTGTGACGTATTTGGTATTGTAGTAACCAAAGTTTTCTCGTAGGGAAAAATAGAACAGACCTGTCTTGTCCGCGTCTCATTGACGCTGAATTTAAAATGCTCAAATACCACAATTTTTGTCTGTGTTGTACGCCCGGTTCGGAATTGAGTGGTACTAGAAGAAACCCATGTTTCTAGATTCCTAGTCATCATGAATCTATCATGTGAAATGGCCGAATTCTGACCTATGTAAAATAATAATAATCAAAATATGATTTTTGAGAATGGTTGTATGAAATGAAATGAATGTAGTTTTACGTGCTGCTTTTCAGCACTGTAGGATTTTTTATCCTTGGAGTTAATGCTACCAAGGTATTGTCGATGTGTACATGGATATCGAGCTTATGTTTTTGGGATCGTTCGTGCTTGTGTTATATTAATCAACACAGTCATATAATCCCCTTTATATCGCCCCATGTCCTGAACGTCTAAACTTATTATGTTATTACATGTATATTATAATGTTCCCTTAAGGATACTCTTAACAAAGTAACACGTAATATTTGATATTATCAGATAATAAGATAACATGTAATTACAAGGTCTAAGGCCGCACCTTAACCAATTAAATTGATCGAATGTTAGGAAATTCCCCAATATCATGTTTCATCAAAATCAGATGAAAACTGTAGTCTCAAGACTCAAGAGCGCTCACAAACAAATTTTAACGCGTTTGTATTTTCCCTAATGATAAGTAAGGATGAGAATTTTGGTTGAAGATGAGTTTACTAAAAATAACCATCCAAGCATTAGAATTAAATTTCTTGGAGGAACAAGTTAGAATGGTTATTATAATAATGCAGATTGTCATCAATTACAGGGGTGGATTTAGACGGGGGAGTGCGCACCCCCCCTCCCCTAAAATTTGCAAAGCATGGGTTGTCCGCACCATTTTACCACAAATGTTTCTCGCCACACTTCGCTTGGCAATATATCGATCTACATTGCACCCACTATAGAAGAATATTTCAATAACTTTGATTATTTTAACCTCAAATAATTTTATTCTGCGCCCCCCTCTAACGTCAAATCCTGTATCCGCCCCTGAATTATTTTTTCATTTAAACTTTTAGAGTTTATAAATCCTCAACCGTGAAACTCTTTCATTAATTTAGACCTAATCACAACTCACTATAATTTTACTCAGCTTAGTTTTCTGACCGCATTTAGTGAAGAATACTTATAATCAGTTTTCTTTTATCTTACACTTTGTCATTAGTAAAATATAGTTTGAACCATTCACTATATAGATCTACATATTTTTTTAAACTGTGGTCGGATAAAATTAGTAAAATATTAAATCAGTAAAATAGAACATTAAATTTTCTATCCATTTTTCTCGGAAATATTGTGCAATTCATACGGAAAGGTTATCACCATGATGACATCGCCGAAGATAATATTCAACGCCATGATGTCACTTAAAAATACAAAGGTGAGTTGTTATCTCAAAATTTTCCATTCATCCACAATTCCACTCTCATTTTATCTAAGGTTTTCATCGTCTCATGCTATCAGCAAAAACATTATCGCATGTAGTCTCAAGACTCAAGAGCGCTCACAAACAAATTTTAACGCGTTTGTATTTTCCCTAATGATAAGTAAGGATGAGAATTTTGGTTGAAGATGAGTTTACTAAAAATAACCATCCAAGCATTAGAATTAAATTTCTTGGAGGAACAAGTTAGAATGGTTATTTTAATAATGCAGATTGTCATCAATTACAGGGGTGGATTTAGACGGGGGAGTGCGCACCCCCCCTCCCCTAAAATTTGCAAAGCATGGGTTGTCCGCACCATTTTACCACAAATGTTTCTCGCCACACTTCGCTTGGCAATATATCGATCTACATTGCACCCACTATAGAAGAATATTTCAATAACTTTGATTATTTTAACCTCAAATAATTTTATTCTGCGCCCCCCTCTAACGTCAAATCCTGTATCCGCCCCTGAATTATTTTTTCATTTAAACTTTTAGAGTTTATAAATCCTCAACCGTGAAACTCTTTCATTAATTTAGACCTAATCACAACTCACTATAATTTTACTCAGCTTAGTTTTCTGACCGCATTTAGTGAAGAATACTTATAATCAGTTTTCTTTTATCTTACACTTTGTCATTAGTAAAATATAGTTTGAACCATTCACTATATAGATCTACATATTTTTTTAAACTGTGGTCGGATAAAATTAGTAAAATATTAAATCAGTAAAATAGAACATTAAATTTTCTATCCATTTTTCTCGGAAATATTGTGCAATTCATACGGAAAGGTTATCACCATGATGACATCGCCGAAGATAATATTCAACGCCATGATGTCACTTAAAAATACAAAGGTGAGTTGTTATCTCAAAATTTTCCATTCATCCACAATTCCACTCTCATTTTATCTAAGGTTTTCATCGTCTCATGCTATCAGCAAAAACATTATCGCATTTGATAGTATAGTCAGATTAAATTTTTCAGATACTTTAATGCATGGCGGCTACAGCTTTCAGACCATATTCAGTTCGGATTTAGCTATTATTTTTGTATTAAATTAAATATCAACTTCAAAATAGTTCCGAGGGTGACGGGGTCTAAGACTGCCTTCGCCTTTGGGTTGATTAAAATGTTAACCACTAAAAAACAATTTTACAATGGGAAATTTTGGTATAAATGTAACATCTACAATAATAGAAGTGCATAATAAATTCAGTATTAGTGTATATATATACTCTTCTTTTTAGAAACTACAGTTTTCATGAATTCAAACTGGTTTATTTTAGCAGGGAATGTATAAATTGGCCTAATTTAACCTTCATAATATTACAGATTATAATTTTCTCTCTACAGTATAATTTTCCCTGTCATTATTGCTTTGATATACTGCTGCGGACGCCAAGCTACAAAAGACCATCCAAAAGTCCTTGCTATACTGGTTCGAAAGGGAAATAACTATGTATGCAAATAACAGTAAATATTGGTACCCTGGATCGGACTTTATTTCGATTGACCCAATGTATTCTTAGACAAAATGCATGCAATTAACAATCATGTCTTATAATTATTTATGACATGAAAGAATAAATTCATTTCCTAACCAAAATTTGAGATATGAAATTAAAAGTAGGTCAGTAAACATTACGGGAGACAACTCGTGTCAATATATTGTAATTGTAAAACAAGTATTAATCCCAGAAAACCCACTGTGTTGAGTTGAAGCATCGATTACTTATAGTCTAACTTTCATGAGTGTAAGTGATTTGTGCCTTTGAATATATACATGTATTCTGCATAACATAAAAGAACTGCGTGAAAATAGCAATATCCTTTCAAATATGCCGTTTTTATTTCATTTGTATGGTATATTTCGTAAATATACAGGTACAGTACTGTGCAATAAATATTCGTACTTATAAATAGGAAATAGGTTGCCTTCCTCGTCTCAGGTGGTTTCTATGTCAACCCTTCGTTCTACACGCTTCTTAAAACTTGCTAATGGTACTCCTGGACAAGTCCAACGTTTCTGCTACATAGGTGATGGTTTTCCCCTTTTGTAATAATTTCCAAGCGATGACAACGCCGCCATTTTGTACGAATACTTATTGCACGGTACTGTATATCGTAGGGGTGTTCCCGGTAGATTATCCGAATTCAAGTTTCTAATCAGGATTAGTTCTGACTATATAATTTCAATTTAATGGCAATTTCCTCACCCATAGTCTCAACAAACAATATCATTAAACTAGTCTGATAAATAATATTATTTTATAAAAGTAAAGATTAAGTCATTTATACAATTAGATGATGTTAAGAAAATATTGGAGGTTATGACTATTGGTTTAAACAATGAGAATTTTCTAATCTGTAGCCAAACGTCCATGGTTGATGTAAAACTTTAACTTCACATATTCGAAGCTGAAAAGGAAAAGGTATAAAGTGAACTCATACTACCATTTGAATGGACATAAAATTTAATTCTCAAGCACGAGTATATATTCCATAACTAACCAGTAACCGAAAAAAAAAAAGTGTGATCTATTTCAATTAGATAAATATATATTTGCAAAAGTATATAAATGTAATGTTCGTCCTTAGGGGTATATACCTTTAAATTTGTATCTAAAAGCTAGTGTGTGCTTTAGCCACTAAGAAAAGGTCTAGTAGACGACACTGATAGAATTGTAAAATGTACACAACGTATATCATACAATCATTTTGTAGCTATATATTTTCATATTAAATAACGGAACACAATTTTATGGTATACTACTTTTTTTTTAATACACACAACGTTTCAACAATCTACATTGTCATCTTCAGGAGAAGTGAGGAAATATAGAAGGTATATATGTACAGAAACAAACAATAGCAACATTTACAGGATAAAGGTAGTGGCAATTTAGCAATTAAGGTATACTATAAAATTGTGATCTGTTATTTAATGTGATATCTGTCCCTAAATGTCGCTAAAGGATTATATTCTGATATGGAAATGTTATATTCATTCTGAGAAATTCGTGGAAGACGCTAAAAATACAGAATACCCAATTTAAAACCGATATGTCCAGTAATTGCACTGTGAATGAGAAAAGATACTTACCAGACCACCTGTTCTTGGTGGACATTTTTGATCTGTAGCATCTTTATAAGCTGGAGTATTGGGACAAGTTGACTCCTGTAGCACCAGATTCATTGCGTATTCCCAACCACTAAAACTCTATAACACAAAACAATAACATGACATGGTAGGTGATAACTTAGTTATTTTCTTTCACTCTGATTCGTCATTTTAAAGGGATAAGTTCACGAACTGTTCGACCAATAATTTTTTTTGTCTCAGAACCTGGAATTATTTAGCTGCTATTCTCATCCATAGTTATGTTTACAACTCTACCTCGAAATATAAGCCTTCAAATCCCCGTGTAGCCATAATTATGAGTGTTTGAAAGTCAAAAATACGATTTGTCGTTTAGTAAGACTGCATTATACAGAAAACACGAATACAGAAAATGAAAGGTAAATATTTAGGTAGGAATATAATTGGAGGGATTTTGCAATTTTGTGCAGCTCTAGTGGCTCTAGTAATTCTGGAGGCTATTTACATTCCAGGCTCAAATCGACAATTCTTTCTTTTGACCAATTCCAAATGACAATGTTACGGACTAAAACCTTCTACATTAAGGTCTCAAACTTTGGTGCCTAAACGTATAATAATAAGATTTGGTGAAATTGCATACATGTATAAGGAAGGACGTTTTAGTTCTCCAAATCAAGTGAAGGAACATTAATGGTGACAAGGAATGACATGGGTGTTGGTATATTCGTCAAAAATTGTGCATGTTTCACCAACCAGAACTAACCTTTTCCTGGGGATTCTGGATATCCACCAAAACAAACCTATTTGTATTTGGTGTACTGCTCTGTTCATTAATTCTGTTTACAGCAAAATTAGCTGCTGCTTTTATTTCCTGGGATTGAGTACCAAGAGCTGGTGATTGTGGTTTGGTAAATAATGCTGCATCTATAAACATACACAAGTTTTATTGTGAATCTTTGGTGTGTTATATTCGATAAAATTGTAGCAAGCATTGCTTGGAGTGTCGATGTCATAGAACTATAATGTCATAATTTAATGTCATAATTTTTCTTCAAAAATGGTTTTCGGGTAAAGGATTAATTTGCTTTTGGAGCTTAAAATTGATGTCATCGGTGATTCGGAATAGGATCTTCTAGCATGTGATTGTGTGGTTTAGTTTACTTAAAGATGTTGTACAATCTACATAAACAAAGCAATTGCTTTTTATGACAAAGCGAGATCAATTATGTCATTCGCAAGTCGGATTACTAGTGGCAACAGCAGATTATCTTGTACTGTCAAATAAATGATACACATTCTTAGTTGAGTTCCTCTGTATGATTTTTTAAAAGTTATTTTGTCATGTGAAACTTACTTGTAGAAAAGGCTTGTGTTGAACAGTGCTGAGTTTTTAGTTTATATGATAAGAATCGAGGTACACGTTCTACTTCTATATAACAGGTCTTGGTCTGAAATAAATAGATGTAGTTGCAATTCTCTTGTTAATAATACAGACTAAGAAAACATGGTAGAGATCTCCGGTGGAATATCGAAATGGTTAAATTGTAAACGAAGGTCTTCTTCACAGTGTGGAACAGGGGCAGCTTGGACATCTCTGGAGAGCAAATGGGTTATCTATTGCACCAATTCAAACTCTCTCAGCTTGTTCCTTGCACATTTATTATTTTTTACTCATCAAATTAAGACTTTTATATTTTTTCTTATATCGCAGTGACAAAGCAAAGAAACGTATTTGGAATTTTTCGTACCCGGAAAGCAGTGCATTTATGAGACGTCGCCTATGTCTGTATTTTGGTCGAAATCAAATATTATTTTAGAGATGTATACTCAGAATCTTTTCTTTTTCACGAATCAGACTGCGGTATTGACGAGGATCTTCATTAAAGCTTTTAAGATAAATTGAACAATTCACTCACTGAAGCTCTGTTTTGTGGCGGACACTGGGTTGTAGTAGCATTAACGTATTGATCTATATTTTGACAGGTTGACTCAACTAAATCAATGTCCATAGAATATACCATTCCACCAAGGAACTGAAAAATAAAAAATTTCATTTTGATAGACGTTTTGAAATTAATTTTTGAGTTTTCTGTAATTAATGAGTGTGCCTGAAGAGATTCTTTTCCCATGACAGCAGCATCACCATTACGATGTTTACATCCAACAGTGGCCTACATTTGATTTGCTTAACTAAAAAAAATCATGGTCATCATAATATATTGAATCTTTGAGTATTGATCAGGCTTCCATATGCCATATTTGGAAATTATCAACGAGATTTCTAGAAAAAAGTTATAGAAGATTGAATTTCATGATTTAACAAGGAAAGACATGGTAAATAAATTAATGGACTAATAAATATCCAACAAGAGTAATCTCCTATTTCCCATTCATATATGAAAATAGGCCAGACAAAATTTAAAACTAGTTTTAGTAAATAGCCTAAAACTAATTTGCGGCCACATTGCCTAGTGAAGACTATAATATCATGGTATGGAAAAGGTCTTGGGGACAACATCGGATTAATAATTTTACAATCCTATATATATATATATATACATAAAATCCCAATAAGAAGTCTGACAAAAGTAGAATATAGTTAAAGTAGATCAATAACACCGATAAAGATTTATTGAGTAAAATGTAGACAAGAATGTAATTTAAGATATAATACCATTTGTTGTGCATTTCTAACATTTGCTAATGTAAACCATTTAGGATCAATTATGTTGGGTTCTTGTCTAATTTGCATATTAATCTCCTGGGTGGCAAATCTGGCAACATCCTGCATTTCGGGCGTATTGGGGTTCACTTGTGGAACACCGGTATTGGTAGCGGCTGGTACTTGTTGCTGTAGTGGAGTATTTGGCAGCACATTAATTGGTCCTGTGAGGTAAAAAAAACAATAGATTTTAACAGCGATTGATAGTGCACACCCTTCGCCCAGTACGAAGAACTTAAAGGTGAATGTTCAGCATTTTAGAGGTTCGATTTGGGCCTTGAATATATGTAAATAGCCTCCAGAAGTTCTAGAACTGCACATTTATCTTTCGTTTTCTGTATATGTGTTTTCTATACAAAGCTCTCACTAAACGACGAGTCGTATTTTTTGACTTTCAAACGCTGATATTTATGGATACACGGCGATTGGAAGGCTAAAAGTTTGAGGGCGAGTTTGGAGCATTATTACGGATAAGATTATCTAAAAAAAATTCCAGGATCTGAGACTAAAAGCTTTTTGGTCGAACGGTTAGTGAACATATTCCTTTTACACAAGTGGCCTAGAAACCCTCAAAAACAAGTCAAAGCGTTTTTGTTTTTAACTTTCCTCAGCGACTTTCAGATATGTATTTAAGAGTCACGTATCAACTCATACTTAATATTTTTTTATTACCTGTCTGTGTTTGTGTATCTACCATGCAATCTAAAACCTCTATCTGGAGACCAGGTACATTTGGTTGGTCCACTACTTCTATTTGGCAACGTCTTACCTGCAAAATGCAACGAACCTTCAATGTTTTATTCGGTCTGAAGATCCTGATATACAAAGACAAATTTAATATTTCTATCTAGAAATGATAGATTTATTCCATATATCTATCACCTTTTCTCAATTGAATTTGAATTTCGTTCTCTAACGTTTATAATCACTTACCCTTCCTCCGTTTAACTCAGGACATTGTTCATTATTTGCATCAAAATTAGTATCAATATTTTGGCATGTTGACTCAGACGTCACGATCTCCATTTTATATACCCAACCACCAGAAACCTGCAATAGATAAAACTTAAACACTTAAGTCATTTTTAAAAACAAAATCATTTCTAAAACGGTTATCTTAAAATCAAAATGAGGCGCAAACTACGTCATAAGTGAAAGTATGTAAAATGTAACCCTATGTCCAATGTAATCAGTACTTCAGCAAGCTGACTACAGTACCGTACAAAAATGGCGGCGTCATTACATTTTGCTCTACGATCCTACGTACTTGTACATTGCTTGGAAATTATTACAAAGGGGGAAATCCATCACGACTGTATCAGAAACGTTGGACGTGTCCAGGAGTACAATAGTAAGTTTTAAGAAGCTTGTAGAAGCTTAGTACGAGTATTTATTGCACGGTACTGTAGTTGTGAAGAATGCCGAACAAAACTTTGAGTCAATTGAGATTTAGTATACTAACGCCATAATTAACAACCATCCCTCGAATAAGACTATTTTCAACTTACAAGCTCTTGTCTGGTCGCATTGATAATATCAACAAGAGTAAACCAGCTCTGGTTGGTCGGTCTATTTCTAGTGTTAACTTCATTGGTAGCGAAGTTGGCCACGTCAATAACTCGAGGAGAACCTTGCGACAAACCAGCACTTGCTCCGTTAATTCCACCAGGATTGGCCCCTGTTGATGTAGTTCCTTGGGAATTTACTTGTGAAGTTGCTAAATTAGTGTTGGCCACTGAACCCTCGTTTAGGTTATTAGATATTTGTGCTGTTGATCCAACATTTGCCATGCCGTTTGGTGGATTCCCGATATTGTTAGTAGCTCCCGCTTGAGTTAATGCAGCATTGGGAGCTGATGAACCTGTTGCAGCACCCGATGATGTCAAAGAAGCAGCAGGAGAAAATCCTGTTCCTATCTGACCAACCGGAGAACCTCCAGAAGTAACGACATTTGGTGTTGTAACTCGAGAAGATGAAGATTGGACAGGATCATTTAAAACTCCTCCTATTATTATACTTGACGCAGTCTGAGCTGGTTGTAAACCAGATGTAGACATTGATCGTTGTTGTGTTTGTTGTTGGACTGTTGGACCCTGCATCACTGAAATAGAGAATATATACCATATTAGAACATAATCTTTTCTATCCAAACATCTTTGGCTAAATCTCCAATAGAGTGACTCATTTACTCATAATGAGCTAAAATGTATATACCATCTATTTTTAGAACCTTATCCACTTTTGAATCCAATCGACTTCCTTCGCCATCTTCCTCATCACATACGTTCTACTTAATATGATTTTACTATTACATAAAAAATATCTGGCTGATGCCTATTTCTTATTCTTGCTCTGTTTAGCAAGTTTATAACTTAGCAAGGTTAGCAAGGTTATCAACAATTAATAAGTTCCACAATGTTGAGTGAATACGTCCAAATTATATCAATAATATACCCCAAAAACATCTTAGTCTTACCTGATGTTTGTAATGGTTGACACGAGGAACTCAGCAACTTATCTTCTATATTAAACGATTCATGCCACATCTTAACTGAACATATCTTTTTCTGAAATTATTGGAAAATAATTTTGGTGACCTTTCATTAAAAGGCGTTGAATACAAGTTTAACTATAGGTAATTTGTCTATCAAACAAAAGTCATTGTGGGATGCTACAATGATATGTTTCACTAGGCATGACAAATAATTTTCACTTGCATCTGCACCCGTAGCTTCAGATACGAAAAAAAACTTTTTATGCTTTCCTTCTTGAATTGTTGTTTTCCCCTTTGAGACGTGGGATGGGAATATTTTGGGAATCGACAAAAAATACTTACCAAACCACCTGGAATTTCCGGACATCTAGAGCTTGAAGCACCGATATTTGCATCCACATTTAAACACTGAGATTGGGATAAAACTAGGTTCATGTCAATAAAGGATCCACCGACGTTCTGAAAAAAACATTCACTGATTTACGTATGAAGCCATTGTGATAAGGCAAGTAAATGAATACATGTAGGGTATTATTCTTTGAGTTTCAAAATATGATATGGACTGAATTTATCTCGACCAGTCACAAATATAATTTAAACCCTGTTTACAATAATATTATGCCATAATAACTGGTTATTGAATACTGTTATACTCTTTTCGAAACACCTGGTGGTACTTCTCTTTGGAGTAGTCCACTACTTTATAACTATTGCTCTAGGTTTTGCCATGATTTTGATTAACGGAATTGTTTTGCTTGTACGGATTTTTATCTCTCTCCACCAAACCCCCCACCCAAATGTCTCTTAAGGATTATTTTATTTAATTAAGAATTTAAGCTTTTATATATAATTCCTGTTGGGGAATTTCTATAACTTGTAATTATTTCAGAGGAATATGTTAAGGAATGTTCAGTTTTCAGTAGTTGATAGGTCGTATGTTACACGGGTTAACTGGTATGTGGTGTACTTATAAGACAATATCCAAGAGATCTGTACAGTATGATCCAGAGAACTAACCTGTAGCAATAAAAAGACAATATACGCCATTTTACCTGTACTTGAGGGTCTTGAATTTCTACCAACGTGTACCATTTATCATTGGCATTTTGTCTGGATTGGACATTGATCTTGTTAGTCGCAGTAGTAGCTGCTCGTCTAATTTGTGAGCTTTCTGAATTTGGTGGCATCGTTCCTGCAGCTCCAGTGATTTGAGGTGCTGCAGAATTTTGTTGTGAGGTTGTAGATGTTGATACAGTGGATCCTAAGGAAATTTTTGTAAAATAAGTAATCTAAGGATTTTGTTTCAGTGAATGATATTGGTCGAAACCCTTATCTTCGACCAATACAATTTAATAATAGATATAAATTAATTAAGTCTCATGCCTAAAAAAGAAAATGTCGAATCTGACCATTGAGGACACAATAGGTATTTCTGCTGAATTTACGTACCTGTGCGCATTTGCTGGGGTCGTGGATCACGGCATGTTGACCTTAGCAATCTAAACTGCTGCCTCATTGAATCATACAGTACTGATACACTGCATAAGCTAGCCTTAAATATAGCAATGACAACTAGAAAATCGTATATGATGTGATAAAAATTTGCTAGATAACATTTCGATAATACCAGTGTTATTCACACGGAATAAAATATCGACGTTCAATACCGCTACCTGCTGTTCCATTTTCTATTTTAGTACAATACTCGGTTAAATTCCAAGTACAGAAAAGTCTGAAGTCACCTAAAGAAAGACATTCAAATGACAATATCGTAGTCATTTAGAATAATAACTAAACTAGGCTCAACTAGTTACATGGAAATCCTCAATACACTTTTTATACGCCCACATGAAAATGTGGACGTATATTGCCGTCACCCCTGTCCGTCGGTCCGTCTGTCAACAATTTCTTGTGTACGCGTTAGAAGCCAGAGTTTTAACTTAACTTGGTAAGTGTATTCATCTTGATAACTCAGATAAATTCGAGAATCGTGCGTTTCTAGTCGTCGGTTTATGAGTTATCGCCCTTGACTTAGTGAGAAAAATGTTAAAATTAACCTGTACACGATAGAGGCTAGAGTTTTCATTCGAATTGATTCATCTAAATATCAGCTCAAATAAGTGCGAAGGTGCAATCAACTTTTTCAAATATTAAAATTTACTGAATTGGGCGTATGTTACCTTGCCTGGCAAGCTATCTTTTAATTAGTATTTTCTTTTTCTGGAGCCTCTTTGGAGACTTGATTTAACCAGTCTTCGTGAAGCAACCGGGAAATGATAAAAATCGATTGTTTTAAAAACGTTATTTTGAGATGTTGAATCTAAACAAGCTCCTGTCCTCATATGTTAAACATCTTACCTTGCCTCCAGGTAATGGTGGACAGTTATTGATTGTAGCTCTAGTACTAGCAACAGTTTTCAGACAAGTTGATTCATGTAAACTAATATCCATATTAATAATAGAACCTCCGTTTCCCTGAAAAATAACGACGTTTCTCTGCGTTTAAGAAGCTAATGTACAAAATGTACACACAACAGTTTTGGTTATTGGTGTTAGGCTGAGGGGATGGAAGCAAACAACGGGCTGTCTCTCGAAAACACTGGACGTGGAATCAGAATGTTTTGTACTTAGCGGGAATCTATCCTGCAGCACCTAATCTGGCAACAGTTCAACTGGCTACCGCTTGCGTAAATCCATTCAAATAAAAGACAGTGTTTCAACTCAGCATATTAGAGGAAAGTATTGGCGTTTACACAGTTCGAATGTGGGGGAAGGGAGGATTTTGAAAAGCTAAAAGTCCCAAAAAGACAGAAGCTCAGGCATAAAGGTCGCTGCCACGCATAGTGCTGTCCTCAGCTCTAGTGTATGTATGACCTTATTGTTATACAACACCAGCCTGTCCGTAAACAATATGCTAGACCAAAACTAACCTGTCTTTGGACATTACTGATATCAATCAGACTGTACCATTTATCTTCAGTGGAAAACTGCTGTCTGATCTGAGCATTGTAGGCGTTGGTTGCAAAATTGGCTGCAGCCGTTACTTGAGAATCTATTTGGTTGGGTTGTTGGAGAGGTGCACCAGTATTACTGGTTTGTCCATTTTGTAGGACACTGGTTGAAGCGAGGTTCTGTCCACTTAGGTTAATGCTACTTCCGGAATTCGTTATTCCCGAATTTAGATTCTGTTGACCATTTGTTTGAGGCAGTCGAGATCCAGTTCCACTTAGGTTTATACTACTTCCGAGACTGTTTACTCCTGAATTGAGGTTCTGTCCACTTAAATTTATACTATTTCCGGGTCCATTTGGTCTGATACTGTTCACTCCGAGATTGAGGTTCTGTCCACCTAGGTTTATACTACTTCCGGGTCCATTTGGTCTGACATTGTTTACTCCTGGATTGAGGTTCTGTCCACTTAGGTTTATACTATTTCCGGGTCCATTTGGTCTGACATTGTTTACTCCTGGATTGAGGTTCTGTCCACTAAGGTTAATACTACTTTCGGGTCCATTCGGTCTGATATTTTTTACTCCTGGATTGAGGTTCTGTCCACTCAAATTTATACTACTTCCGAGACCATTTGGTCTGACCATGTTTACTCCTGGATTGAGGTTCTGTCCACTTAAATTTATACTACTTCCGGGACTATTTATTCCGACATTGTTCACTCCTGGATTGAGGTTCTGTCCATTAAGGTTAATACTACTTCCGGGACTATTTGGTCTGAAACTGTTTACTCCTGGATTAAGGTTCCTCCCATTTAAATTTATACTACTTCCGGGTCCATTTGGTCTGACCATGTTTATTCCTGGCTTGAGGTTCTGTCCACTTAAATTTATACTACTTCCGGGTCCATTTGGTCTAACCATGTTTATTCCTGGATTGAGGTTCTGTCCACTTAAATTTATACTACTTCCGGGTCCATTTGGTCTGACATTGTTTACTCCTGGATTGAGGTTCTGTCCATTTAGGTTTATACTACTTCCGGGTCCATTTGGTCTGACCATGTTTACTCCTGGATTGAGGTTCTGTCCACTTAAATTTATACTACTTCCGGGATTATTTGGTCGGATTATGTTACCTCCTAGATTGAGTTTCTGTCCATTTAGGTTTATACTACTTCCGGGTCCATTTGGTCTGACATTGTTCACTCCTAGATTTAGGTTCTGTCCACCTAGGTTTATACTACTTCCAGGACTATTTGGTCCATTTGGTCTGACCATGCTTACTCCTGTATTGAGGTTCTGTCCACTTAGGTTTATACTACTTCCGGGATTATTTGGCCTAACATTGTTCACTCCTATATTGAGGTTCTGTCCACCTAGGTTTATACTACTTCCGGGACTATTTTGTCCATTTGGTCTGACCATGTTTACTCCTGGATTGATATTTTGTACATTAAGATTCTGTGCACGATTTATTTGAGGTCCTTGTGGTCCAATACCACCAAGGTTTACCCTACCAGAAGGATTTATATTCCCAACATTTAATCCTGTGTTAGGCCCAGTTGAGAGTACAGGGTTTACTAGTACGTTAGCACCAATTCGTGTACCGGTATTTGTTGGAGCTACACGAATCGGTTGCTGAGGTTGGAAAAGATTCTGGGACGCCCCAGTAGAAGGCTGGTTGCCTGCTGGTCGAAAATTTTGTTGTCCAGTCTGCGTTGCAATTTGATTGGGTGTACCTTGTTGCTGGTTTGTGCCCCCGTTAGGCAGATTTTTAACATTGACGGTAATTGTTCTTTGATTTTGTTGATTTGTACCCAATTGTCCATTTTGTTGACCAGACTGCGTTGCAACTTGGTTTGGTGTACCTTGTTGCTGGTTTGTGCCTATGTTAGGTCTCACATTTTTAACATTGACGGTTATCGTACTTGGTTGATTTGTACTTGGTAAAGATGCTAAAATAAAAAAGAATGCATTACAGTAAAGTATTTCGGACTGCTACGCCTGTCCAATAAAAAAAAACGCCACTAAAAACTAAAGTATATTTTCACACAAAAGCTCTCTATTTTCCATTGATATTGAACCAAATGAAATGAAATGGACGTCTTTTTTGCTACACCAATTGGGCTTATAAGGACGGCCAAACACCGTGCAGACGTGCAACGATATAAATTGTACCAGGCATTAGCCTACTCTTATTTTCGATTTAGAACTGTCGTGGAATCTTTAATTCGTACTGCCAGTAGCACATGGAACCCCTGTTTTGTCCGATCCGAACGACCAGCCTTGTTAGTCTCTCTAACCTCCATCATTGATAGATGGAAACACTGACAGTATTTGATATCATATGGTATAATTGCAATCTAACTGAGCGAATGATAAGCCTTGAAAGCAATAAAACAGTAAATTACCTTGGGCGTTTTGTTGCTGTTGATATTTTTGACAGTTATAATTAGTTAATTGATATCCAACCCTGGTAGGGTTATATGTTACTACAACGGAACATAGCTGCGACTGAAATAAGGATAAAGTGATTTTTATGTCATGGATGTATAACATACACGTACGAAATATAAAACGAGTTCATTTTACACAAAATCATGTTGAATTGGTACACATATTTTGAATCTGGTCACGAAGTGTACATTTTTGTTTAGCAACGGAATACGACTTTTATCACGTCCATCCGTTACTTGCACAACATGATATTCTCATCATGATACTTTTCATTGGAAGAGAAAGGCATCCTCGACCAAATAATTCCTTGACCAAAAATATGACCACTTAAATTTCGTTATTATCAGGAAAAAAAAATTCTCATGAAAATTTTGAAAACTTGATTTTACACAGAAGAGGTCGTGAGAATTGACCTGACATATCCAAGGATGGGAATATTAATACACAAACGTACCTCACTGCCTGGAAGAGGAGGACATCTTGATGGTGAAGCATTGATATAGACAGCTGTATTAGGACAACTGGATTCCGATAACAAAATATCCATATTGTATACCATATTGTTGTTTGTCTGCAAAGAACGAATCAAGTTGATGTCATATTTCATATTTTCGGTATTCAATAACGAACGAAATCTTTTGCAAAGTAAAAAAACCTTATAATTTAGTGCTTATTAATTGTTGTCATGTTACTTAATGTTACTATTACAACACTCTACATCTTAGACCCTTTATTTCGGTCCTTTACATCCCTTAATCAATAGCAAAATATTTCAAAATACCCACATGAGAGTAAATTACCCCCAGGTTGAAAACCCCTGCTCTACAAGATGAACACAAAAACCTGAAATAAAAACGTCTTCGTCAACATACCTGCTGTCGAGGATTTCTAACGTCCATAAGCGTGTACCATCTTCTCGTACGAGCTTGCTGTCGGTTCTGAGAATTCAACTGATTGGTAGCAAAGTTAGCAGCATCTCTCAATTGTTGTGGTGGATTGGTAGATGCAGAAGATGAAGTTTGCTGATTATTTACAGCATTATTCCCAGCATTCCCTGATGACAAAGACAGAAAACCTCATCAATTTCAAGAAGCGCAAATAATATTCACTATTAGACCCCAACGCCAGTTTTTCTAGAGGCTTTTGTATGGCAAAGTCAGATATTATAATGACATTAAGGTTTCCCGAAGGATGGTTAAACTTTACATTTTTTTTTGTTCTGAATGACAATACAGTTTTTAAAGCTTTTGCAAGCTACTCACCTACCACCTACTGGATCGAATGTCATAAACTTACCAGTTTGTGCTGTACCTATCTGGTTTGATACAGGATTGACAGGTGAACAGTTTGAATTCTGTAACCGGAGGTTGGAAGACATAGATTGTTGCCAGACTGTCACTGAACATCTCATAACCTGTCAGATTAATAAAATGAAAATCTTGAGCTATGCAACAATAGAAATATATCATTTTAGGTTCTTACTATGTCTACAAATTACTACGTATCAAGTCATATACGAAAAGTGAGTTTTTGGTAAGAGAAATTAAATTATCAACACCAAAAAAGCCATTACATAGCCTAGCCTTCCATATGTAAATGTGCAACTATTTCAGGTTTTTCTTTTTAACTTTTTAACACAAAATTTTAGAACGGAATATTAGCTTATAACGACGAGAGAACTGAGTCGAAATATGGCATAAAATCAAGACGATTGTGATTCAGGCAGAATGAACTAAGACTTGTTAAATATATGATACGTATTGAGTGAGTTCAAGAATGATAATAATGACAGCATTTATTTTTGAAAAAATAAATCACTACAAAACATTTATTTTAGTACAGGGTACTAAACATCCATTTCTTTGTACTCACATCTCAGCACGAATAGTTCGGATGGGACAATAAACCGAGGCCCTCTGTACTACAGGCTGTGCACGTTAAAGATTCCTCGACAGTTGGAAATTGGAAATAAGAGTAGGCTAATGCCACTGTCCTGGCAAAATGTCCCTTATTGCACACTGCATGGCGTTTGCCCGTCCTCAACTAGCCCATACAGGTGCAGAAAAGCAGGACGTCAAACTCCATTCATTTCATTACAGCACAAACATGAATCTTTGGTTTGGATATCATACAAACATTGAATCAAGAAGCATAAGATCATCCAAGATATTATAGAACCCATTTTATAAAAATGGAAAGGATCTTCCACTACTTACCGCTCCACCACTATAGGGCGGACATTGTGACTGTGTGGCCCCCTGGTAGTTATTAGTATTGGTGCACATTGATTCTGTTAATATTATATCCATTGTATGGACCAGGCCATTCCTTGACTGCAATGAAAAGTTGATAATACAATTTCAAGCAAATACGATTCATGATAATATTACAAAATGGTAACCCTTACATAATGCTCAGAAAATTTTATTTTCATCTCTTCAAGTTCGATTTTGAAAACAATAGGATTATTTTATGTTATCTTGGCAGACTTCGGCCTACTTAATCGTGTTATAGCCAATTGAACAAAAATTTCTTCAAATAATTATTTAACACTGGCCTTCTCAATTAATTTTTGTAAAGGACCAAATGCATTTTATGAACAAAGATATATGGGCCAAACAGAGCTTAGCTAGCATAGCGAACGGCGCGTTTTAGCGGAAGGGATCACTCTTGAGGGGCCATTCTGAAGGGCATAGCGGGGGTCGGATTTGGCCCTCGGCTCGCCATTTGAGATATAGGCAAATAAAATGCTAATCTTGATATGGACTTTTCTTGCACACAACTTGGACACCAGTTTCTTTTGATTGGACGTGTAATTTTAGTTTGATTAAAATTAAGAAAAAACTGAGTTAGGAAACTGCCACTATTGATATGAGAAGCCCAATTGGGATCTTATTGAGACGAAACTAGGTGTACCTGGGTATTGGAATTTTGTATTGTTGTTAAGGTGAACCATCTTGCACCACCTCTTTGTCTGTTTTGCTGGTTTAAAGTATTAACAGCAAAATTAGCAGCTGTAGTGATCTGTTGTTGCTGTGGACCAGGGTTTCTTCTTGTGGGTCCTGTCAACTGCCCGTTTAATCCTGAAATGATATCGCAGAGTTCTTTATGACGTAATTTCATAGATGAAAATATATTGTTAATATAGAGATTATTAGCTACGCGGACCCTCTAAAAAGGATGAGGAAAAACAGACGCAGTACCTCCACATACAGTATAAAGGTACATTCGACCAATAATGCCCAAGTTTCAAAGAAGGATTTTGTTTAGATAAACGTAAAATACTTTTAATACCCAGATACAACTGACAATACCAAGAATGGTAAAAATCTTAGTGAATTCATAACTATCAGCATTTGAAGGTAAAAAAAATACGACTTATATTTCAGTGAAATTAGGCCTTATAGATATCGAAAGATAGTTCTAGTTTAAAGTATTATGCTATTTTAATGCAGTTTTAAGTATTTCATTTAATATTTAGTTTAAGGCTTTTTATATATATTTAACCTCTGAATTGCTGACTGTTGCACCAAACTTCTGATCTTAGAGTAATCAGGCTTTTGATGTAATGAACTTTCCAACATAATAACATTACAAAATTTAAGCTAAACTGCAGTGCGCCTTATTATCCTTATTAGAATAATATGGAGTTCCATCAGAAACAATAATGAAAAGTTAACACATTCATTTAAAGCGATACAACCTCTTAAAATGAACAAAAAAATTAGGTTCTCAAACCTGGTCAATAAGAGTATATATTCAATAATGGTGCTCAAAGTACTCAAACAGAATCAAATAAACCCATAAAACTATGTTATTTCCATACAATTACAGATTATTATTGAAAAACCCTTAAAATTTGATAAACATAGTTTTCTGGATTTATCAGATTATTTAGGTAATCTGTTGTATAATTATGCCACCAGGTAAGTCCCTGATGAATATATACTCTGATTGACCATGTTTGAAATTTTTTGTTCATTTTAAGATGTTGTATTCCTTTAAGTGAGGAAGGTTTGGAATGTAAATTTTTCGCCTCGCCCTATGGTTTACAACTGGGCGTAACGTTTACGAAGGAAAGATATGTATTTAAAACTATGAAAATCAGTAAAACATGGTGTATATTACCGATCAATCAGGTTTTTTTTTAACATAATTATGATATATCGATGGCAAGCCTTCATTATTTATGTATGTATTTCGTGTAGGATTTTTTTTTACGTTTTCCGTAATTTGATTACATATTATTTTTAACATATCAATCAAATTATGCTTATATTTTATAATTGTATCATACCAGTTATTTTTGCTAGGATTGCAATATACCCTACAATATTTATCCATCTAATTTGAAATCCTCTCTTATCAATTTAGCACATTGCGTAAGCCGTTTTAAAACAAAAATGTTTGGTCATGTAGGGAATATTCCACTTTTTTGAGGGTCAATTTGGGCCTAAATATATGAAAATAGTCGTCAGAAGTACTAGAACTGCACTTAAATCTTACAACCCCTTCAATTATACTCATGTCTTAACATTCATCTTTCATTTCAAGTCATAGTCTCAATGAAATACAAGTCTTATTTTTGACTTTATATCGCTGACAATTATGGATACATGGGGATTTGAAGAATTACATTTTGAGGGAAAATTTTTTGAACACGTGGATTAGATTAGCAAAAACAATCCTTTCTGGAGTTCTGGAACTAAAATTTTATCGATCGTACGGATGGTGAACATATCCCTTTAACACTGAAGACTTTTGATTTTAAGTTGGTGTCAGAAATCAAATTTCGTAGTTTGAAGTGAACTAGTTTTCATGATTGTCAATGACCCCGAGGATATAAAACATAAATCAGCCCTGCATTCAGTAAATCTCAAGGTTTTTTGTTGTTTTCTCATAAAAAGAATCTTGGGGTCAATAAGAAGTAGGTTCTTTACATGACGTCATTTGTTTTAATATGTCGAACAATGGTGGTCGAGGGTTGTAAACTAATTCGGTGGATGAAAGTCCGGTGAATAAGTTATCTTCACTCATTATTCCAGTTGTAAATGAGTAGTGGTAACTGGAAGGAGCAATGCCAAGAAGTTTGACCAAGACCAAACTGGTGAAAAGAATTAACCTAAGTTACCATCTTAAAAACTTCTGCGTTGATCAGATTGCAATGGTATAAAACATTACAATATTTCGAACGATTTTCAGATTGTAGAAAAAAATTGTAATCTGATTTATAACCTATTGTAATCTTATTCATAACCTATGGTAATCTGATTTATAACCTATATGGTTAATTACTAATACAAAAAACAATATTTTTAAGTATTGGGTTTTTGTCTAAAATTATATTTAATTTTAACAAAATATAAATTTTTAACAAATAACAAAATTTATTGAAAATAAATACGTCTTATAATACCAAAATACATTTTTATACTTAACATGTCAAAATAAAATCTATTGCAAGAAATAGGATGGTGTCAAAGTTTATAACTAGGTTATTTTGAGATCGTTAAATATTATTCGAACAGTAAAGAAGCTATCATTTGAGTGACTTGACGTTTATTCTTCAAGAAATTGTCGATCAGATCTTTATGAATAGATAAATATATATGTAACTTTTTTAAAACGAAAATCTTTCTACAGCTTGTTCTGAGTTGCGCACTTAAAGGTGATTTGGAAGTCATCAGCTTCCATTTTTGGATATTCTTTGACAACGATCAAAGGATGTTAGTAGAGAATGAAATTCAAAACAATAATCTCAGAGGGAGTGGGGGGGGGGGAGGGATTAACAAAACTGATTTGCATTGACAATTTAGAAGGGTGATTCTTTGAAATAAATTAACCTCCTATTCCAGGTGCTATTCAAAAAATAGCTGCCGAATACACAATGGCTTTTTTCAGGTTACCACCTACAGTGAAAATCAGTTAAAAATCCAATCGACCCATGTCTGAATTGAAATTAGACCTTCATGTTAGCGAACAAACGCCAAACATACTGAGGCTCATAGCCAAATATAGAAACATAAAAACTTCTTTCAAATCTACCTCGAACTATAAAACATTTGTTTTAAAAATACTATACATAATTTCTATATGAGGCATAGTATCACCCCAATTCGAGTTGTACTTTGTACTTTCAAATGCTGATATTATAGATAAAAATGTGTAAATTTCAACCATGAGTTCTGGTACTTTTGGAGCCTATTTAAATAGTCAAGACTTATAAAAATAAAAACTTTTTAAGTTACAATGAGCCGAACAAGTAGTAAATGTTTCCCTTAAAAAAAGATAAATTCTGGAAAATAATTTTAAGTACCGAATTTGTTTATAATCAGTTGATTTTGTTTACCAGTCTAAAGTAACTAACTTTGTTATATTTATACAAAAACATTAATACATACCTACAATTTTCAATAAAATTAACACATACGTCAAATATAGTTCCATTTTTATTTTAAAAAAAGAGAGATGAAAAATCCTAAGTTTTTAGTAGTCATTCACATAAAGATGGTATAGTTCGTGACGCGAGGATTTCTTCTTTGAAACATTCGATGAAAACATGAATATTAATATTCCCTATAAATGTCACAAAAATGAAGGCTAATGACGAAACTTGTCAAAATTTCGTTAGTTGTCAATTGATAAATTGAGTGATCATGTTTCGGTATAGACTTAAATGACGTATTATGGGTTAATCAAAACTGTTGTTGGGCGTATTTTTATGTGATTTTACTTTTGAGTCATTGATATCTGGGGTCTTGGGCACTTGGAAAGTGCAGAAAAGTTAGTCTTAAAACTTCGTTTCATCTATTTTATTTTCGAAAACTGGGTTAAGATAAATCAAAATTTACAGAAATACACTTATCTTATTGATAAGTAAACCCAAATTTAATCAATTTCAGTGATGGCCGAGTTTGTGACGGTATATATGTTCCACCATAATAAGTGTTCCAAAGAACAATTGTTATGTAATATTTGTTCCATTTGGAATTTTTATTATATAAAACTAAACTTAACCCTCACCCTGATATTATAAGATAAGAGTTCCTGATATCATTTATTATAATAATATTTGTTCCACGAGGAATATTTATTATGATGAACCCCAGGGAAATAAGATACAACTGTGAAAAGAAGCCCTCATATTAGTGGCAGATTATATGCTTTGATTTAAAAAAAAAAATGATAAAAAAAAAAACAATGTGTGCCAGAATAAGCTTACGCCTTGTTATATGTGTGTAAATACACAACTAAGCTTTGGACATGTTCGTGTACTTAAAAAAATACATCCAAAGGGTGCGTCTATATGGTTTTATATAACAAAATAGAAAGTAATTAAGATGTCGAAAATTTGATGAAAGAGTTATCCCCCTTCAGTAATAGTTTCCAAAAGATGTCGAAAATTTGAAAGAGTTCTCTCCCTTCATTATTTTTTCCAAAGGTTTTCATTTTTGCGCAAGTCATGTAAAACTACACTTTTTCAAGTTGCTTAACCCTTTAATGCACGTGAGTCGAAGCATTCAAGAACATAAAAAAAGTGTTTCTTAATCATCGAAATAAATGGGACAATAAATGCGTTTTGTGACATAATTACCAGTGATCTGCACAAATATCAATAGTAGCTTCCGGTAGTGACGTCATAAAAAGCGTTATTGGAATTGCAAGAATGGAAATTGGAATGGCGCAAATTGATACTATCAGTGTCCCTGATACGCAAACAAAGTTTAGAAAACCTCTTTTAAGCAACGCCGGGAGGCCTGTATTTAATCAATTGAAATTTTGGAAATATGGGTGACCTTTTTGCCACAAAGCAGGTTGGTCGGACAACAACACGATAATCTCCTTTATAATTAATTATCGGATAGAAGATATGTTTTTGGTGCTCCGCGCCGTTTTACTTGCGGTGGTCTGTACATTGAAAACCAACTACACATTAATGCTGCTTCTAACCGCTCTGCCCCGCCCAGCATGTAGTCTGTTCAAACCCTTACATTCGATTACATGATCGACTAATATTCTTATTTCCTAACTGCATAGCGACGTACGCTACAATAACTCTACGAACTAATTTCTATTCATAAACAGATTCCAATGTTCGTTTTTGGCTAAAGACTCGAAAAAGCATCTAGTCGTTCGCATGACAAATTGCACCGAAGCCCTGTGTCCTCCGGCAGTTGAAAACCGAAACATACAAAATTCCCCCATTGCTCGTTCCCAAACAGGTGCAGACTAAAAATCTATTTCATTTTAATTGTGTATATACATGCAGCATGTAACAAATTGTTGGGTAGAAAATAACAAGAAAACATTTCCAAACTGAAGTTTTATTTTCCAACAACGGGGGTTCAAGGTTGTAAAAAAACAAAACTTTCATACCATTTATTCTAAAGAGCAATTGAAATACATAACACAAAATATACCATAGAGCTTTCTCTCGATACTTAGAATATACTTATACATGTAGTTTTAACTTGATGCATTTTAGATGAACAGTTTTTGAGTTATTGCCCTTGACTTTTTATTCTTTTAATATAATAAAGTTTGTATTATCGTTAATTAAAATATGATCATTTCCGACAGCTGCCAGTGGGCGTATGCTATCTTGCCTGGCAAGCCCTGGTTAATGAAACTGGCTTGTCATTTTTACAAGATGGCCCACTTTCTAAAGCCCGATCGGAAGAGGCGAAAACTGCTTATGAAGTACAATCAGTGAACTACTTTTCAAAATTTATGTTTTATTCTCTTGTATATGTATGAAGTTGTATAGTACATGTATGGTACATGTTTCACTGGTATAATAGGTATTTTAATCGCCCTACTATTGTATCGACTAGGTGTTTATTTGAGGATAAGATGAGCTAGATGTTAGGTTGTGATAGAATTGACTGTTTGGAGCAAAAGTATCAAATAGATCCAAGGTTACATATCATAAAAGGATATGGTTACTGTTCGGCTGTTTTAGTCTCAGAACCTGGAACTTTTAGCTTTTCTAATCCGTAATAATATTCCAAACTTTCCCTTAAAATTTAAGCTTACAAATCCCCGTCATTCCATACAGCGTTTGAAAGTCATAAATGCGACTCGTCGTTTAGTAAGATTATAAATTATATGACTTATATAGAAAACACATATACAAAAATAGAATGATTAATGTTTAGGTAGGTTTTAATTGAAGGAATTGTGCGATTTTTGGGCAGTTCCAGTAAATCTGAAGGCTATTTACTGAACATTCCCCTTTAACTTGCATAACCTTGAGTGGAATAAGCCAACCGTACCTTATCAGTGCCCATATTAAAAAAATGTATTATAACTCCAGAGTTAATTCAATTCAAGAATTTAAATTAAGCTCAAAAGTTACGTAACCCTTGAGCGTCATGAGGAAACCCTTAAATTCAAATTAACCCGAAGTTAAATCAACTCTGGAATAGAATATTACTTTGATGCATTTATGTTTTGAAAACTTATTGTCTCCTTAAAATTAAATATATGATAACTGAAAATTTTGATTTTATTTCATTTTCCACATTTTGGATATGAAAATCCTATTCTTGACAGTGTAACAAGGAAGTCCTTGTGAATCTAAATATTTCAACCAAACTGTATTTTGTTACCTCCCTTCAGTTAAGAAAATTTCACTTCAAAAAAATCTTTTAATATTCTAGCTGTATTTTCTCTCATAGTAAACAATTGCTTTAACACTCGAAAATATCAATCATTTAAAGGATTACTACATCTTTGAATGATCAAAAAAAGTTTATATTCATTAGGTAACTTTTCTGGTGTCATAAACATACAACAGATGATCTATATAATCTGATAAATTCAGAAAACTACTTTACACATGTATATTAAAATTTTTGAAAACGCTTATAAATTATTAAAACCTATTGGATATTGAAAACCTTAATTTTTTGTTCATTTTAAGAGGTGGTATTCGTTTAAATAAAGATGATGGAGATGTAGACTGAATTCTTCGCTATATTTGCAATTATTTTCCAGGACTATGGACTTGCTCGTGCCCACATTCGGCACAACTTTCAATTTCCAAGACTTGTGACATTATGACACGGTCCCGATAGTCTGACATCTGATATCTTGCACGGTAAATGGGCAAGAGCAGACAACATTGGTTGGAAGATTGATTTTGCATGGCTAATTGGAACGCTCCAGCAGACATCTCATCGAACACTTAGTTTAAGTCAAACCGCTGGTACCACATAAGAATTGAAATAATGCAAAATTAGACTGTCAGTGACCCCGACTCACGCGGTTTTTTTTTCGAACTCTTTACAGTCCTTTTAGGAAAAGAAAGGCCCAGACACATACCTTGATAAAAGAGTGTTTTAGTCACTGGGTGAAATTTCCAAATTCCCATAAAGTTGATTTCTATGATGATTTGTGGAAATTCCGTTATGAGAACAAAGATGTTAAAAACTCATTGTGACAAAATGTAATGTATAACGTTCACCGTTGCAATTTGGCCGCTTACATATATATGCAAAGGTTTAATCACTAGTAATCCAATTAAAAAAAACCCAAAAAACAAACTATATCCTATGTTTCACTGATTTAACATTTCACCATTGACATATTATCTGGGGATGTAACCATGTTGTTTTATCAATGCCCCTCCACACAGGTAACCCTCGCCAATTTGTATTTTGTTTTCGGGGAAGGGAGATATACATGTGTATGTAATGAACAGATTATGTTGAAATGATCAAGTACATGTCCACAAGATGTGCAGATACTAATTTGTTGAAATATTAGTAAGATAGTTTCATTTTTGACTTAACGTCAGTGCTGTTAGTAGATTCCAGGTTGAATTTCATGTAAATTATCATTTCAGGTGATATTACTTTATGATATCCTTCAAATTTCAACGACAGTAAATAGTAACTTTCTGATGAATTTAAAACCTTTGAAACGAAATATAATATATATATCTGAATGACATTTATCGTTTGCACTCAAACGTAAATCATTAATCAGTATGTACTTCCTGGATGTAATGAAATGCAGAAAAAATAATCATAAATTCAAAAAAAATTGAAAAACTAAAAATTGCCATACATAATGTTGTTTTTGTAACTTTGCTTCAGCTAATAAGACTCTTGCTATTCAGACCAGGGCATTTTTCTTAAATTGTCTAGAACAAAATCTCTGACCTAATAAGGCCTGAATTTAAGCAAAATACTAAATCCATTTGATATCTCACATCACATATGACGCTGGTGGCCGCTCATATTTTGAAGTTTTGATCATTAGGCGTTTTATTCCAAATTTTCATAACTGCATTGGGAGTTGTGGGAGTTGATAAGGCCCAGATTTTCTAAGTAGCTGCACATGTAAAGAAATAAAAGAAATAGTTTTACAAGAAAATGTCTCTCCTGCAATGCTAATTTTGTCAGAATCCCCCAGATGCACAGGCCAAGGATGGAACAAATGCTTCATGTAGAAATCTGTGGCGGTCTAGATCTGGAGGGTATTTTCATCTGTTCTGAAATCAGATAAATAAGAATATAGCTTGACATTAATTTGCTATGGACAATAATGTTCTGGGTTTGCGAATATGCAACTATTCTGTTGTACACCATCATGGTGACGTATACTATATTACTTGCTTGATTATTGGTGGTATTGACAGGATAACTTTATCAGGACTACTGTTTTAGTTACTTTTGATTTTCAATCGAGAGTCCACAATACTTGCTTTTAAAAAGCTTCCTAATTTCTGTTTGGCGTCGCGTTTCCAAATTAGTCCAATTGGAAACAAGAAACTCTCAATTTCATTACATTATGAATATCAGACTCAAATAAATAATCTTGCATAATGTGACGTTAATTTATTATCATCAGTAATGAATCATACTTAATCATTTCTAATATCTTGATTTTCTTTTTAAATAATTTTTGTTTACCATATGATTGCGTAAAGTCGTAAACAAAAAGATACAAACTAAGGGTGGTGTATTTACAAAATTTTGTGGATTAAAGATATTAGCAAAAAGTATAATGAGTTTTTTTCCTTGGTGTGGACTGACACAACGTTGATCGACATTTTGACACCACGGGCCAAAATTTTACATACATCTGAATTCAGTCACGTAAAACTAACTTTAACACCATCAAATGCATTTGAATTTTTTTTTCCAAACAGACTGTCGTCTCCATTTGTTACAAAATAATATATGAAAATATGAAAACAACCGATTCATCTATCTTCTAACAATTTCTATTTCTGTACTAAAATATTTCATTTTGTTAAAAAAAAATTGATGGTGACAGTTTTCACTTATTAAATGCATATTAGATGCCGAATCCTGCCTTGCCGTCAAATTTGTGATACCCAAATACCACATTAGCAATTCCCTTGTTTAATCTGGTGCCTTTTACAGGGTCGGATCCAAGGGGTTCTTCCCCGGCTCGACACCCCCCCCCCCATTTTTGCCGCTGAGGTGCCCTTGGATTTAAAGCATTTAATTAATTTTACTTATCTGTTGTTAAAATAATCCTTGAAGAAACGTATTTGTATGTCTGCATGGCCACATATACTGGCCAAATGACACTAAATAAAACGATAGTTGGCTTCCTCTTGCTATACGAACCACCAAAAGGCAAAGAAAATCAAAATATTGACCTTAAATGTAGATTTCTGAAGTATAATATATATAATATGAATCAGTCATTTCGGACCTAAATCTATGCAGTTATTTTAACATTCAGGTCTCAGTTGTGCATGTTTTGGCTTTTTTCAACTTTTTGTTCATTTGCCCAAAACCTTATTTGCCCCTGTGAGCAATACCCCTGCCCCTCTCCGTCGTAGAGACTTGTCCAAAAATACGACGTGGTATTATTTTCTATTTAAACAAAACTAAAGTTACATTATTGTCAAGACTCCAATTTGTTTACGTTGACTGTGGTTTCAATTACGTGCCAACAGATTCATCAAGCGATTTTTGACACAGATCTTGTGAGAAACGGTTTGTGGTAGGCATATCCAATAAATAACGACCCAAACCCACCATTAGAACAATGGTTAAAAAATTAATATTTTAAATGATTTCCCACCCAGTTGGAGACTTATATCACGTGACTACAACTGGCTTTTGATTGTTTTGAAGTTTTTTTAGTGTCAAAGTTAATATTTATAGAAGATTTGCAGTGATTTTTCATCATAATTACCACAACGAACAAAGGTAAGGTTTAGAATATTTAACTATGTATTATGAACGACGAATATTGAGTGATGTACAATGTTTGGAAATGGGAAATTAAGTTCTACGTACTATTTTTCGGTATCTGTGATTAGGTCAGGCAAACGATATGCATTGTGCAATTGTTACAGAACAGCTGCTTTGTATTTTCGATTGTCGATATATTTAATGTGCATTGCCTGCAGCACACAAGGCCTTGGTGTATTGTAAATGTTAGATTGGTGAATTCGTAGTATTATAAAGGAAGCTGAAATGGCACAGACGTCCTTATAGGAAGTAGTACTGTAACTGAGGGAAATTGTAAGCAGTTAAGCTGTTATCACCAAGAGTGTCAGAAGAACTTTGCAAGAGGGCGTAGGGTCGATGAAATTTTGACCTCAATAGATGAATTTTGAAGTTTATCGGCAAAAATATGTAACGATTATTTCAAAATTTCAGTATTTACAACTACCTAGTTTTGAAAGTTAGTTTTGAAAGTTGGACCTTATGTGCGGACGCCTATAGGTTTGTGTCCTGGCAAATCTTTTCCAAGTAATTCAATTTTAATTTAGAAGCGAGAATTATTGCTTGGTACATGAATGTGTATCGCCTTATATTATGTTTATTATATTACACAGATCCTAATTTACGTTTCTTCCAACATTTTTTATGTTTCCTTCAGACGAAAATGACGTGTGATGTAACTGGATTAACTGATGCTGAGAAATCAACCATCAAAGATTCCTGGCAGTTGCTGAGCTCCAAGAAAAAAGATAATGGAATGGCATTATTTATGACGTAAGTGATCTCAAAACTGGTTTACCGCTGGGTGTTTAAGTTACCTGACCAATGTAGTACCGACATATCAGTGATAATTGCAACTGTATGAAAATTGTCGATATGCAGGGGAATGTTCACAATTTTCAAAGATCGATTTGGGTCTTGAATTTATGTTAAATTCAATTATGCTCTAACAGTACCCTAACAGTCATCTTTCATTTGTTGTACATGTATATGTATTTTCTATATAAGCGATAGTCTTACTAAACGACGAGTCGTAGTTTTGACATTCAGACGCTTATAATTATTGATATACGGGTATTTGAATGCTTAAATTTCAAGGGAGAGCTTGGAACATTATTTACGGATTAGATTGGCTAAAACATTCCAGGTTCTGAGACTTAAAATGTTTTTTTGGTCGAACAGTTATGCCTCCACTCAACACACGCTACGAATCCCGCGAATAGCTACGAATTGATGAATCGTAGGATTCTTGGGAATTCGTAGAAATACGTGGCAATTCGTGAAAATTCGTGAGAATTCGTTGACTTTCGAAAATTAATTTTCAAAATCGTCACGTTCTACGATTCTGGTACGATAGAGTTAAGAATATTCGTGCGATTCGGTTCCTATCTTTAAAATATTGTCAAGAATGCACTGCGTTTTACAAGAATCGATTCGTGGGTGATTCGAAGCTTGTTTTTAGACTTTTGTGAAATTCCTACTTGCTTCGTATCTGTTTCGATGGGATTCGTGACGGATTCCTAGCCTATATTTCTACGATTATATTAAGATGCACAAGAATGCACCACGAAATAGTTAGAAACTAACTGCGATTTTGGAATCGGGGAGTTCGTGGTCAAAACTTTGGACGGGCTCAAAATGTTGTGTACGAATTTCAGATGACTCTAGAATTGGAAGAATTGACTACGAATATCTATCAATCGGTTAAGAATTTCCGGAAGTGATTACGAATCCAAAATATGAGCAAATTCACAGCTCAAAATTTTTGCGATGAATTCCCGATAGCACAAGAATTAAAAGAACTTACTACGAATAAATACTAACCTTTGCGAAATGGTACGAATCCTACGATTAACCAATTCGTGGCTATTCGCGTGATTCGTAGCGTGTGTGGAGTGAGGGCATTAGTGAATACATCCCTTTAACCACGATTGATTTGTAATGTGATGAACAAATAAAACGTATTGCCATTGTGGTCACAATTGTTTTGAATATTTTTATTAATGGAAATTTCTCTCGTCTTTTATTTCAGGTTATTTTCTACTTATCCACAATCGTTGCATTATTTCCGAGAATTTGACGGGAAAAGTATTGACGAACTGCAAGGGATGTCTGATATGAGAGCACATGCTACAGCTGTTATGTATGCTATGGATTCTCTAGTAGATAACCTTACAGACCCCCATTGTATGGTCGGCTTGATCAAGAAAATCTCCAGGAATCACAAAGCCAGAAATATTGGTAAAAGTGACTTTGAGGTGAGATTTGGTTTAATTTCGCGCAGAAAATACCTTTTCTAAACTGTGTATGTCTATCCGAGACAAATGAAAGCATTCATTTTGCACCATTTTGTGTCACACATTCTAAAGGTCTCCCGTGATAAAAGCATATTTCGCGGCTTTTGACGTCATCAAACACTTAGTTTAAAAATTTGATGCAAATCAATCACGTAAAATTTTCAGAAAACCTGATAACATTTTAACCATATAGGGAAAGTGTGATCTGTTGTATCTATATTGTAATTGTATCTGATCAGACGATGTGTGGTTTATATCATTCATGAACAGGACTTGAAATTGGATCTTTGTGATAAATGTGAGCCTATGACTGTTTATGCACTTAAAAGGCTTGTGTCCAAATTCGTTTTTTCATGAGTGTTTTATGCCACGTATCGAAAATCCCATATTAGAATTTAAATTTGTCTTGTACACATAAACTTGTTTTTGAAAAATAATGCACAATTTTGTCTACGATGCGTTGAACGATTATAACCTCTTGCTTGCGTGAACCTATTAGTATGAGCAATGAAATTTCACTTACAATGTTACCTGAGCATATTAAGCGACACTAATTACCACCCAAAATCCAAGACCATTCAGTAATTCGTGGATTTTAGTCAACATGACTTCTTTTCTCGGTTTATTTCTGTGCTAGGATTCGTACGCCATGTTGTCTCCCACTCTTGCAAGTATCTCTCCGTCTACGTCTACGAACAACGCTGCACATTACACAGTGTCATTGACAATTAAAATCTATTGGATGTTCATTTCCTACTGTGTTTTTTTTTCTATTTCAGGAACTACGTGCCCTATTCGGTGGTTATCTTGATAAACAACTCGGTGGTAAATCAACCAGTGCAGTGAAAGCAGCTTGGGATAAATTTTTAACCGTTTTAAATAACCAAATCGAGAAGGATCAAGCCTAACATATTGGCGGATTTTGAAATTGCTTTAGATTGTACGCTGTATTTTACTGCTTTTCTGATATTCGCATTTGATTTTTGCACTGCCTTTCTGAATTCTTGTTTTCAACATCATTTGTAATGATCCAGATTTGCGTTTTATTAGCAAAGGGTTTTGTAAAGAATACAAAAAACGTTCTAAAGGGACAGCAGAACGAATATTCTACCTTTTTTGTTTGAAATTGTGCAATAGGTTCGGAATTCGGGTGTGTGCCTTTCATGGAAGTGTGGTATTCATTCCCTACCCCACCCCGAGTCATTTACAGGTTTGATCAATATTACCCCAAAAAATTCGTTAAATTCATTGGTGAAAATGATACATTTGCTATTTCAACCTGAAGCTTGTTTAGGTTATTCAGATGTAAATGAAGTAAATTTAGATAGTGTACTTTGCTTAATCGTTGCTTTACTTATTGCTTCAAAACGCAGCGGAATCAAATTGCTCTTTAACTGCTATAGTATGTATGTTTTGTAAAAATATGATATAAAATATTTGAAGGTAATTTTCATGATATTTATTTTATAAATGCATGTCCACCCTTTTTATCATTGTGGACAATGAACAGAATAAAGTGCACAATGCAGGACTGTGTATTATCATTATAAACATATTGCCAGATAAGATGCGATATTGTATTACAATACATGTGTCATGTGTAACTAGATTTAGCCCAATTTGAAATACTGACGAACCCTATTTTGTGCACGAATTACAATGGCACGAAGTTTATTGACACCATGACTTATACTCATGATGGGGTTGGCTGCAAGAATGCTTATCAATACGTACCACATTTTCAACTTAGTGGTCTCGAAGATTCTTAATAAGCTGTTCCTTATTCTGAACCAACAACAGTCGATGTAGTCAGAAGCTGGAAGAGCCAGCGAGATCAGGACAACCTGATCTGATGGTAGATATACCGGGCAAACATAGCATTCCAGTCGTTCAGACTGAATCAGTTGTAGGCTACAATCATGTCGTGGACCCTGTTCCTTTAGCAACGGAATACGACGTTATCACATCCATCCTTTCTCCCACTTTACGACATTCGAGTAGACAATTCTCGACCAATCATATTCCAATAATTGCGGGAAAATGCTCCCTTTCATTTCGGAATTATCGGGAAAAATTGAACAAATTGACACAAGGGCGTGGATTTAGGGTAGACAGTCCCCCGAACTCAGAAGAAGGCCGGGGACGAAAGGGTCTCGGTCACCCCCCCCCCCCCACCCCATAATTTAGTAAATCCCTAAATATTTTTCAAAATGCACCGAATTGATGCCATTTTCTTCTCTAGAACGAGGACATTCTGTTTGGGCTTGCGGTTGCAAGATTCGTCCCCCGACAAATCCACGCCCTTGCTGATAGAAGGGAGCGTTACAATTTTTCCCGATAATTCCAAACTAATGTCTAGAACACGTATTAGTATACAAAATATATAACTTTCATACCATTTATTCTAAAAAAGCAAATAAAATACATAACACAAAATATATCATAGAGTATTCTCTACAGATACATAGAACTATAAGTATACTTGTTGAAGATTGGTCTACGGTGTTAACGAATGGTAATGCAAATAATATTTTCAGCCGCCATTATCTGTCGCTCCTTGCTCAGAGATTCTGTTACAGTCAAGTTTGTTTTGTAAATGTAAAATCATCGCTAAGATGACTCTTGTCAGTCGGTCAATATTTGAGAAATCAAAAAAAGGCGTTCATGTTTTGGCAGTTCAAAGGGGTACGTTCACCATTGGTTTAACTTATCACAACCTTACTTTTTTTAGCTAAGCTAATCAGCAATATTGTTCACAGCTTTCTCTCGAATTTTAAGCCTTCAAATGTATGTGTATCCATAATTATCGGCGTTTGAAATCCGAAAATTCGACTCAGATTTTAGTGAGACAGGGCTTTATATAGAACTTTTCTTTTACAGAAATTGGAGGACAAATATTTAGTAAGAAATTTATTTTAAGATTTTTCACATACATTGAAGACTCAAATCGATTTATGATAATGCTGAACATTCCCCTTTTAAGTAACGACTGCAGTCACCGTCACCATTATGGCTGAAGGGTTACTCTACCACTATTTTGTCTATGTAGCAATGTATATAATGAAGAAACTTTGGGAACTTATGTTGACAATGGAATCCTTTTTTATATCATTTTGGATAATTTCTATACTTTTTAAATAAAAAATTCTACAGATATTGGTAGATATAAATGATTAATAAAAATTTAAAGTGTAATACTGTTATATAGTATAGTTTTCAAAGCTGAATATATAGAGCATACGCTAATAGCCATGTTCTTCAGTGTTCTCAAGTCTGTGATGCTGCCTTTGGTGATGTAAACCGCCAAGAGTTCAGATAGTTTAATGGCAATGTACTCTGTTGCTATTGGATATGATTTTAGGGTCAAACTAAGCCATCTATGGGTTTTGACTTATTCTTATGAAAGCTTATATAAATGAGGGCCCTATTTCATATACTTTATACTTTTATGGTATCTGCTGTCAAACATCTCCACAAGACGAAATCAGCAAAAACTGGAATTCTTAGGCTTGCATACTTTCAATTTGGTTGTTTGTAAAGTGAAGGAATTTATCCCAAGCCCCCTTGGTAGTAGCATTGGATTTTGCACCAAGAGAAGTATCTAAGAAGTTTCCATAGATGCCTCTAAGTTGCTGAAAGTGAAAATAAAATGAATTACATAATCTCAACCTCAACGACTAAACATATACATGAACATAATTCATGTTCCGTTCGAACTTTTACTCATATTGAATAAGTATAAAATTGTATGATGTCAAATAAACAGACAATTCGCCAGAAATACAAATTATCAAATTAATGAGGGAACCCACATTTGAGTCAAATGATTCCGCAAGAACACTTATGGAAATAACATGACATGATTGGTTACGAGCAAACGGAGGATGTTGTGGTTAAGAGTTCTGTTCTCGATCGGGGTTTAAATGGCTGATGACCTTGAATTAGGCATCTTCACTCATAATTCCAGTCTACCCAACTGTAAATGGGTATGGAGAGGTATGATCAGCATGAAGTTATTCTTTTGTTCTTGCTTTCTTTGTAAAGGAAATAGTATATCCAAATTGGAAGCACCCACCTCAAATCGGCTCTTCCCAATTCCACGTGATTTGTGGTTTCTAGCAATCTTTCTGATCAGACCAACCATGCATTCTGGATCCTCCAGGTTATCGACAAGAGAGTCCAGGGCATACATGACGGCGGCAGCATGAGCTCTCATATCAGCCGTATTCTTGATTTCATCTAAATTCTTGCTGGGAAAGTTCGTGAAATGATCCAATGAATCGGGATGGGCTGTGAAGAGTCTAAAATTAAAGAAAGAACGAAATCCATCATAGTGGGAAGAGCCAATGAAATTCTCTCCAAGGAAATATATTTTTAAATGCATGATTCTTCATTTTTTACTCTTTTTCTTATGTGGATGCCGGTGGTTTTGGTTTTTAAGTTAAGCCTTCGATTTAAATACAATGCAGGAGTTCTATTCTCGAAAACTTGACCCAGATAAAATCAGAATTTGATTGGATGATAGAACTCAATATAAAATCCATTTTAGTGATGGACCAATCAGAAGACGTACAATACTTAGGTCAAACCCTCGAGAATAAGGCCCCAGGTCGTCATGACTAGCACAATTTATCCACTTCTAATCGGATGAATAAGTGACTTAAGTTCTAAGAGTTGTCGTTATATACATGCTGTCAATCAAATACCAAATGATTGAGAAACGCTTAATGAGTAAGTGAGTCACTTCATAGCCGGTCGAAGACTATGTGTGTAAAACAAAATACATACGACAAGAAAAGGTCTACTCCATATTCCTTCTTCTTAGGAGCGATGTTCTTCCAGGAGTCAGTGACAAGAGATTTCTCAGCAGCAGTTAAACCAGTAACAGGACAAGCCATCGTCATGATATAAGCTGAATAATAAATAAATATATCATTATAAATAGTTTTAAGAAAGGAAATGGCGTTTTACGTCATACCTCTCCGCAACCAAAGATAAAAGCCTTGAATGGTGAAATGAAGCAAATGTCTCCATGGACAGTGGCATAAGCTTACTCTTATTATCGATTTCCGACTGTAAAGGGACGTTGAACGAGAATAAATAAACTACTAAAATATTGGACGGGACACACTGCTTCCCTGAAAGAGATACTGAGTTGGCAAGCCAAGTGCATCAGATGTTGCTAAGCTAGAATTGCTCGCACCACAGTAGCAGAGTTCAAGCCCCAAATAGATGATATACAATAAATACATAGTGACTTGACGAACTGATTGTTCTGAAAAACGGTCCACCTTATAAACGACTGACCCTTTGTAATAAATAAATTGATTAGTCGGCAAATATATATCATGTGAAAGAGATAGCAAAATTTTAACTTTAAAAAAAATGTCATGGACTTCTTAAACTTGCGTCCATATTTACACAGCATTACAGTGTTGGGGTAAATGCATACAACAAATGCAGTCTAGAGCTTAGTTGGTGGCGAGTTTGTGGCCTGCAAGGCGATTAATTACATTCGGCTCTACGAACAATTGCCACGGATAGTGCTTTTGTCAGCCCAATGTCGAATTTCAATTTTGTCAAAAAATAATTGTGCACAGTTCTTCATTTGCATACATTAAGTTGCATTGTATACAGAAATAACAAGACATCTTTTATTTCATCTCAATCCGAAATGGACTGAAATTTTAACTCCACCTCGTAGATGTAAAGGTTTCCGAATATACATATATCTAAAAGTGGTGGTAAAGTTTCTGAACAACAGTATACCTTACTACCGAAGAATAAACATGATGTCGTGATACTGTTAATAGTGATACAATAACACTGGAAATCAAATATCGAGGTTTGGTGTGGCGCTTGAGATGCTATACAACCCAACATCTTATGTTGACATTAACGCACTCTTTAAACACAAATTAGACGTAAGAAAAATACGTCCCTGAGTTTATAATTAATTGACATTTAAAGGGATTGTAAAGACGTTTTTTAAACTTTGTATGTATATCGGGGACACCAATATCATCAATTTGCGCCATTCCAATTTTCATTCCGACGTTTGTGGTTCTTGCAATTCTATTAAACCTAACGCGTTTTATGACGTCACTAATAGTGTTCTACCGGAAGCTACTGTTGATATCTATGCAGATCACTATTAGTGACGTCATAAATCGCGTTAGTTTTAGTGGAATTGCAAGAACCACACACTTCGGAATGGAAATTGGAATGGCGCAAATTGATGCTATCAGTGTCCCCGATACACATACATAGTTTTAAAAAAAACCTCTTTACAATCCCTTTAACAAAAAACTAGTTCAGTATTACCAAGTCCACAAAGGTTTACAAGAAATGAAGATGTCTGAAAAAAGCAGACCTTTCTGTGTAAACAGATGAAACTAGTTCAAGTATGTAGGATATACATTTATATTAGAATTCAGTTACAACCAGATAAACAATTACATTCCAGAGTCTGATAATTACAAACAAGACAAGCTTTACTGATTTTAAAGAGAAACAGTCAGCATTTTCGTGGATTTTTTTCTAATTTACAAATAAATGTAGTCTTCAAAAGTACTACAACTGCAGAACTTGAAAGAAAGAAACATCTACATTGTACAAGAATTACGTAAGGATCCGTTCTCCCAGCTGATCTTTCACGATTTACAGCTGGGTGGACTGGAATTATGAGTGAAGATGACTTATTCAAGGTCATCGGACTTTCACTCTATAATATAGATATATAATTATATGGCATAGTCTCACTAAATTATGAATTTTATAGTAACCTTCAAACACAGATAATTATGTATTTTAAGGCTCAAATTTCGGTTAGCTGTGAACACTATTATGATTAGTTTAGCTAAAATATTCTAGCTTCTGAGACCAAGGTATATCAAATGGTGAATGTGTACCTTTAAATGGAATCTGGCCAATTGGTGGCATTTCCTTTACTGATTCTGGTCAATGTTTAAGTTTTTATGATATTTTATGATAGCTGATATATAGTCGTGGTCAGTCTTAAAACTTTTATTACTTTAAACATTTACTCTGGATAGATTTATTTTATTGTGATATATTTATTGTACAGTTGAGACCCACTACTCCCTGGATTTTCAATTTTAAAAAAGTAATTATCTGGGTGGATGTGCATCCCATGTCCACTGCTCACAATGACCTAATATACCTGGGCCACAATTTATGTTCGTATTAAAAAGCAAAATGCTGTGACTTTATCATGCTTCGAAATTTCAGGGGACATGGTCATTTCCTTGTGCGTAATCGGGGACACCTGAGAAAACCAGTTGGAAACCCAGGCTCTACTCGTTTGTCGACGAGACCATGTTATGTTATGTTTTATTATAGAAAAATAGCCTGCCCGTTCCGATGCGACAATAAGAGGCCTTCAGTGCTAGAAACTAAGCAAGTTACAGAACCATTACCAGTTGGAAATAAAACTCAAAATTCCCCTCATTTGACACTGCATAGCGGTATCCGTCCTTATCAACTCCAACACGTATGCGTGCAGAAAGGTAACACATACAAAACGCTTCATTTAACTTAGTATCTTTTTATGGGGCATGTATAAGCAACACCTGCGCACTTTTTCAATATGGCGTTTTGAGGAATATGATACTAGTAAGTCTTGATATAAGACTCGAGTAAAGGGATTGTAAAGCGTATTTCTAAACTTTATTTGTGTATCGGGGACACTGATAACATCAATTTACACCATTCCAATGTCCATTCCGACGTCGATGGTTCTTGCAATTCCACTAAAACTAACGCGTTTTATGACGTCACTGAAAGTGATCTACCGTGTCCCCGATACACATACAAAGTTTGGAAATACGCTTTACAATCCCTTTAACGTTGATTGTTCAGAGCTGCAGAATGATTACTGTAAAATGGTGTAACATAGATTCTAAAGTCAATATCAACGAGGTGGGTTAATTGGAATGAAAAAATGGAAAGTTAAGACATTCGAGAGAACTTCATACGATAAAATAGAATCGAATGTCAGTCTTATCAAAGGAAGAAGAATTTTTTTTAGAGAAAAAGGAATTTCATGAACGATCCACAAAACCTCACCACAATTAATTGTATGTACAAAAGCATATGAGTTTGTAACGTCATATTTATCATCCTAGCAGAATTATTATAGAGAATATTGTTGAATTAAAACATTGTTTAATTTGAATAGAGATCGCTGGATAACATAGACCGTGATTTTTCGTAGAAAAACTCTGTTTAGATCCTTACGAAAGTTTTCAACTGCTAATATACATACACAAATAAAACGTAGACACTATAAAACATATCTTGCCAATGATATTTATGAACTTTATAATTGATATTATTGTAATCTTTTACATTCAAGAACATGCAACGATATTTGCCATCAGGATTCGATTTTCAAGTACGTATTATCTCACAGAAATGTAATATTTCGAATTATTTTTTATGGTCGAAGTCAGAAAAAAATGTGTCTACAATGATAATCTGCCTCCCGAATGAAAGAAAATATTTCACGAAATTCAATAATCAAAACTTTTTTGTCAGTTTTTGTCAGTATATAGCAGATACACTAAACTTACATTCATGCACAAATATTTATTTTTGTAATGTCAGAAAATGACAAAGCGGCCTTTCTTTTTTAAAATATATCAGTTTAAGATTTCTATCTCTCTTCAGGCATGTCTTAGAACATTTCTGAACAGAGCCATGATTGAAGTAAGTGAGTGCAATTCTGATAATAATGTTGAATTCCACAAAATAAATGGTATTCGCTTCTGTAATTTTACTTATATAGGGACCTAAAGGCATCATTATCATTTTAAGATATTGGGACGCGACGGTAGGTTAGACACTTGTTCCTGGAGGTTCAGTGTTCAAAACTGATAAAGGTTGAGATACAACCTTCGGATTTTTCAATAGTGGAAGGGGCTGCAAATAGCGTCTAGACAGTATGGCTTTGGTCACACATAAGTACGTAAGTGTACGTAAAGTGTAAGTAACTGTCTGTTTTGTCTATCTGTTAGCTGAATATGTAACTTTATCAAATAAAATTTGCATAGTTTCACATTCGTTTGACTTACAAACAAATTCTGACGTACGTATGTGTGACCAAAGCCTAACTAAACCAAGGCCCTCTCCGCTACAGGCTGCGCACGTTGAAGATTCCTACACGTTTAGGCTTAAGCCACAGCCCTGTCAAACTTTTCCTCATTACACACTGCATGACGTTAACCCAAACATAAATAAGTAGCATACGAAACTCTTTCATTTTTCACGCATACTACCTAAATTATATCATTTTGTTCCTAAGGTGCCGAATACGAAATAAAAATGCCGTAATCAAAGTTTTAGTCAATCTGCTAAATTTACTAAGAAAAGAAGCGAGAATATAAAACTGCCTTACCGACAATTCTGTGTAAAATATATTATGTAATCCTCTGACGGTCGTCCTTGATATCAACTTTTATATACTGTCTTTTTTTTCTCGAAATTCATCAGAGATTGTACGTCAGATCTAGTCATCACGTGATAGCCAGGAATGGGAAAGGGGTGTGTTTTCGAAACGGTCGCATACAATAGGAATGGAAATAATGCTGTATTTCAACCAATCTCTGGATCAATCTATGAAATATTATCTTGCAATTCATCAATATTTACATATCTCTAGCATGATATATTGAATAAGGTTTAACCTTTTGTGCATGGTCTGCAAAATGCACGTAAAATTGAAGCGCGCTGCTTGATAACGACATTGAAGCTCGTTGATGTAAATAACAGCGCCAACAATGATGCAAGCCATTCAGAAAGCAATTCAGTCGATTCATTTGTAAAGGAAAGTCTGTGCCAATATGATTCAATTTGGATTGAACAATTATATGAAGCAAACATGATAACAGAGTATAAGTTGAAACTAAAGCGCTTTTCTTTGCAATCATTGACAGTTGAATTACAAAATCTATTTAGCACGCCGCCAGGGTTCAGAATTCACGAGTACACTTTGTGCGACATTACTCAAAAAATGATTTAATGAAAGTCTAAAATAAAAGTTTATCAAAATGCAAGTAGGAAAAGATTTGTCAACATCATTTGTATTTCTTAATAAATTTGTATTGTATTTTCTATTGCATGGTTTGCAAGTACTCAAAAAGTAACAAAAGGCATAACGCGAGAACGTTTACTATTGTTAATTACGATTTTCACGCTACAAGTGCTGTTGTAACATTCGCGATGTAGCTTTACAAAAGAAGTGGAGCCAATACATGCAATCGTTTGTATATGCAGATAAGATACTTGTAAAGGTTACACTGAATTGAAGTTCTTAGTAAAAAAGGTATAAGACAAGGTTCTCTGGTTGATTCAGTACTCTTTGATATTTAAATTCATATTCTTGTTATTCACGTATCAAGAGTCTTGTCTAACTATATCTGCATACTAGATGTATATTTTAATTCATCTGTAAAGCATTGTGCAAATGAAATTTAATATGTTTATCTTCTTCATGATTAGTTTCATATGAGAGTGGAAGTCACATGCGACTTAATTTCTATGGTGGACCCGTATGCATAAAAAATAATTAAGACTCTGAGTTAACTTAACCATTGATTTATCCAGGTTTACTAGGGTTAATATGGATTTAACTCAGTGTTAAGTTTTATGCATATGGGCCCTGGGTTGCAGTTAGAGACTTTATCATTTTGACCCACTCTTTTGCTAATTGCTTTTACTTTGCAGTCTAAAAATGCTGCAATATCTTTGTACAAGAAAGTCGCAAATTGGGGTGACCATCCGTTCGACCAATAATACCTTATACCCTTATCGAAAAAGGGTGTTTATCAGTAATAGCGTTGGCAGATCACTGTCGAAATTTGAATTCATCTGTATCCCGCGTTTGAACCCTTAAAGATACGAATCGTATTTTAGTCAAATTTGGAAGCTACCTTTGAAAATAAAAGTGAAATTTCTAGTTTGAAGCATTTTTGAAGTGATAAGGCGATTTTCGTGCAGAATTTGTACTTCTGAAAATTATTTACAGTCATTACGAAAATGCCGACAGTTCCCCTTTCATTTCACAATTTTAAATGCCTTACCTTGTGTCACAATTTTTTTTGTTTTTTTTCTTCACTACCAGCATATGCGCTCCATTAACGTGAAAACCATTGGCGTTAAGGACATTTCAATTAAATTTCAGTTTCATTTAAACAGCCTGTTTTCAATTTAAGAAAACAATGCTCGGATTTAAAATAAAATTGAAAAATAAATATTTTTATTTCCCTGAGTTCAAGGTTGGGTCAAGGTATCATATTTAAACAATAATTTATATAGCAAAGTTTACGGCCTACTTTTCTGTACATTATTGAGCTAATAAATACACAGCAACAACTTTTTTTCCACTGCATTCGAATGCTAGGTTTCTTGCCTGTCTGTGGGATTTTGGATTTTTGTTAGGTTTCGTTTATTTTAACATGGTATCCCTGAAGCTAAAGGGCGACGAACCGCCTCCTCCGCAAGGTCCACCCAGGATGCTTGTATGCTGCTTCCCCGTCTGATGCGTTTTGATGGATCCCTCACATTGTTCACATTACTGAATTGTAAGGGGATGAATGTAAATATATGGAAACACATTACTGAATTGTAATGAGATGAATGTAAATATATGGAAACACATACTGAATATTAAGGGGATAAACGTAAATAGAAGGGAACACATTACTGAATTGTAAGGAGATGAATGTAAATATAAGGGAACACATTACTAAATTGTAAGAAGATGAACGTAAATAGAAGGGAACACATTACTAAATTGTAAGAAGATGAACGTAAATAGAAGGGAACACATTACAGAATTGGAAGGAGATGAATGTAAATATAAGGGAACACATTACTGAATTGTAAGGAGATGAATGTAAAATAAGGGAAAACATTACTGAATTGTAAGGAGATGAATGTAAATATCAGGGAACACATTACTGAATTGTAAGAGGATGAATGTAAATAAGGTAACACATTACTGAATTGTAAGGAGATGAATGTAAATAGAAGGGAACACATTACTGAATTGTAAGGAGATGAATGTAATATAAAGCAACACATTACTGAATTGTAAGGAGATGAATGTAAAATAAGGGAACACATTACTGAATTATAAGGAGATGAATGTAAATAGAAGGGAACACATTACTGAATTGTAAGGAGATGAATGTAAATATAAGGGAACACATTACTGAATTATAAGGAGATGAATGTAAATAGAAGGGAACACATTACTGAATTATAAGGAGATGAATGTAAATAGAAGGGAACACATTTCTGAATTATAAGGAGATGAATGTAAATAGAAGGGAACACATTACTGAATTGTAAGGGGATAAATGTAAAATAAGGGAACACATTACTGAATTGTAAGGGGATTAATGTCAAGTCAAGGACAATAACTCATAAACTGACAACTAGAAACGCACGATTCTCGAATTTATCTGAGTTATTATCAAGATGAATACACATACCAAGTTTCATTCAAATTGGATAAAAACTCTGGTCTCTATCGGGTACACAAGTTAATTTTAACGTTTTTTCACTAAGTCAAGGGCAATAACTCATAAACCGACGACTGGAATTGCACTATTTTTGAACTCATCCGAGATATTATCAAGATAAATAGACAAGTTTTATTCAAATCGGATAAAAACTCCAGCTTCTATCGCGTACACAAGTTTTCATGTGGCATATAAAAAACTGGGAAAATGGTGCACATTTATATTTCACGTAGCATAAGTAAGTATATTACTGGATTGTTACGAAACAAATGAACATTTACATTGCAGATAACTGAATATTTATGATATAAGTGAACGTTTGCATTGCAGATTACTGAATTTTTTAGGATATAAGTGAACGTTTGCATTGCATGTTACTGGATTTTTACGATATAAGTGAACGTTTGCATTGCATGTTACTGGATTTTTACGATATAAGTGAACGTTTACATTGCATGTTACTGGATTTTTACGAAACGAATGAACATTATATTGCATACCGCTGGATTTTTACGAAATAAATGACTCCGGTTAGAATACCCTAAACTATTGAATTTACAATTTTTGCAGAAGTAAAGAATAGAACTTATGGCATACAGATGTACGCTGTCGATTAAATTTAGACTATAAAACTACCACGTTGAAAACATTTCTCTTAAGGGGTGTCGAGTACTTGATGATATACAGTCGGTTCTCTATATTTTATTACCGCAGGTCATTTCTCAACCATCATACGAGCGCAAGATGCATCTATTACCAGCTCAAGTTGCCAAATTAAAGGCAACCATTTGCTGAAGGTGTTTGAATAACGAGTCGTATTATTCTTTGTGTTGTTTTTATTTCGCTATAAAACGTTTGAATCATTTTAATTAGAGCCACTCTGATTTAAAAATACTTTAAAGTATATCCTTGTGTTGGTAAACCTGTCTAAATAATTAATAAATAGCTATTCGTTACATGTTTCTTATGGTGTCAGTAAATGCATCTAATATATTTTCATTATACATATTTAAAAATGAAATGGATTTTTACGTCCTACTTTTCTGCACCTATATGGGCTAATTCAGAACGGGCAAACAACATGCAGTGTGCAATGAGGGAATTTTTGCCAGGACAGCGGCATTAGCCTGCTCTTATTTTCTATTTACAATTGTCGAGGGATCTTTAACGTGCACAGCCAATAACACCTCGGTTTATTGTCCCATCCGAACGGCTAGACGCTTATTCCATGTCAGCCCCTCCGACCTGCATCACTGACAAGGGGAAACCGGGTTGAAAAATCCGAAGGTATCATCTCACCACATGCCGGGATTGAGCCCTGGACCCTCAGGTTAGCGAGCAAGCGTATATATAGTATACGTACGTGTAGGATATGTTTCCCAAGGAGTTGGGTAAAATCATTCCCTACCCAGTTTCTCTGGCGTAATATATCGATATATTAGTAATATCGTTTAGGCACTGTCTCGACGTCAGTAGGCTTTATCAAGTCGGAGGGAAATGTTCCGACATCCGATCAGTAAATATCGTCGGATTATCTTGGACAGGACTACGTTTAAATCATGGTATTAATTAGATAACGACTATATTGATCAGAATTTACTTTCATTTTAAAGATAATTCCTTTTAGCTGTGTCACCAAATTTTATTTATTATTATTATTATTAGTTTGATTGTGCAAATTTTATTTAGCCTCAGTTGCACCGACCCTTTTTCGACAAGACGTAATTTAACCACAGGCATACAATGTCGAACAATAAGGAAATTGTTTTTTGGCATCGGACTCTCATATTTGTCAATGCAAAGAACTCGATGTGTGTGTTGTTTCATGTCTCAAACCTGCAACGCTTCACATGAATAAAAGTTTCATTAATGTTATTTCAGACAGCACAATACCAATACCAGTCTACAAATATGTACAGCACAAATGTGAAGGCGTAAGGCATTTTATAAAGGGTGAAAATTTGGCAATGTTTGAATTCTGTTGATATGTATTAGTAAAATGTGGTGAAAACATTCATTGTATTCAATTCAGATCAGATCTCTAAATTATTTCATGACGTTTTATTTTGCTGACTGAACGGTAGACTCTTTGAAAATTAGTGAGCGTGATATTTTCTTTAGATGCTTTGGTACTGTACTCTCGTTATCATTAGTTATCATCCAATGATATTTATAAAAAATATTTCAGTTAATTCATTCAATGATAACGAGTTGCTGCAAATACAGTTTGGTATGTATATAGACATATAGATATAGGGCCAACTTTTTGGCAGTTAATTTATTTTTCTTTTTCATCAAAATATTTGTGTCATTCTTATGACTATTTTTTTATAATTTACGAAATCTGAAAATCAAGTAGCCAAAATCAGAGGAGTTTTTGTGGTCTGGGTGAGTGTGAGAGGTGGATTTTGAAAATTTTTAACCAAGGCCCAAAACACAAAATCTGTCATTAAATATTTAGTTATTCCAGCGGTAAATTATTTTAGATTGGGAACCAAAGTCTAAAAAATATCAAACGTTGTGTTGCAATACTAGACCGTCTTTTACTTCACTGTGCCCATTTTAGACGCTATACGCTAAAGTTGCATGTTTATTTCAAACCTTATTGCGTTTAAATGCCACCATATTATGCTATTTGAGACTGTGCTTCCCGGTGGCGTACGTGCTGATCTCGGGGTCTATTTCGTAAGTCTATAATTCACACAAGGCTATGTAATAAGAACCAGTTGAATGACATAACACTATATAGAATAAGGTGTTCGCGGCGGAAAAGGTGTGTTTGAAATGCCTAGTACAGATTTAGTTTAGCTGTTGTAGACCAATATAAATTGTTGAATATTTCATCTGAGGGATTGTGAAAAATAATGAAAAGCAGAATTGATTTGGTGCGATCTTACACATATTTGGGACAAAATCGTAGACAAATCATATTTTGAAATTTCTTACAAGAAAAATGGGGATGCAAATTTTTCGGGGATTGTCTCTTGGAGTATCCACACTGGTTTGTTGCCAATATAAATTTTGAAACGGCTACTTGGTCATTTCATTTTAAATCTTAGATAATTCCGAGGTCATCAGAAATTCATTTAAAATTTTTACATGTACACCTTTACCTATAAGTACACTATAAAAATCTCAATTATTAGGTCTGTATCTCAATAATGGTCTGACCACAGCCTCTAGAAATTTCAGGTCACCATTTCAATGTTTGCAAACAAGCCTCTCAGAGCACTTTCCAATCACGAACATCCCTCCTGCTCCTAATGTACATGTACCGATGGTTTATAATAAATCTTCTCTGGAACTTAATTCTCTTCTTGTATCTGAGAATCTGATATTTTGTGCTTTTTTCTGCTCACAAGGCTCTGAAAATGATTAAAAAGTTGTCAGTCATAATATTTACACCAACCGTTGGCCAGGAAATTCAACCTTCCCCTAGTTTAGTCTCAAGTGATAAATGAAAGCGAAATTAATGTTGATTTATAGACACGGAGAACCGGTTACCGCCCTGTTTATATTTGAACATATTTTCTCCATATAATAACCCTTTTCTTCTTCGCTGAATTCTAAACCGATAGTTTTTGCTTTTCGAAAATAAATATATTGAAATTTGAGAAAATAACTAATAGTATGCAGCCGAAGATAACAAATTGTGTAAAGTTCATTTGATACAAACTGTGATATATCGACAACGTCACGTTATGTCATTGATGACATTTAGCTAAACCGCACGTTTTCAAAATACCTTGACTTATATTTTATTTGCTAATGTATTGTTGCTTGGCTTAAAGAAAACGATCATGGAATAGTAAAATATAGTTTCAATACAGATAATTGGTTCTTAAGATATTGATGATGCAATGACAATTTCGGCTCGTATTGGAAATTGAAATAGTGCAAATTGATGCTGTTTGTGCTGCCGATACATATACAAATTGCAGAAGATTTCTTTATAAGCCCATTAGAAATTACATGTATTTGACAATGTATTGGTACTTGACTTAAAGTATAGGATCAAAGACTAACAAATTCTAGTTCAATTCGTCGTGTTGGAAAATAGAATGGTGCAAATTGAGCTGTCAATGTCCCCAATACACATTAAAATAATTAAAAAAAACCTCTTCAACCCCATCAAAGATTACATGTATTTTGGCGATGTATTGTTCTTGGCTTGCAGAAAAAAGATTATGTCCAAAGTCAAGTACAATCCGTCTGAACCATTTATCAACCGGTTAATTCAATTCAAGGAACTAATTAGGCGATTATTTTTCTCAAATCCGTTCAGTAGTTTTCTAACAAAAAGCCTAACAATTTTAAAAACCTTACTTAAAGCTTTTAAATATTACAAGCTATTTTTAGCGTTTAAAAATCTCTAGATTTTGGTGTATAATGTAGTTTTCACAAATTTGAGCTAAAAACATTCCAAGGGGACCAGTCTTCATTTTTATTGGTTGATTTGGGTCTTGAATATATTTAAGTATGCCAGTCATTTTATCAAGCCTATGAATAGGTGAAATATATTATTGCATTCATAAGTCTGCCACCAATATATCCCATTGTTTTAGATCAATTAATAATGTATAAAAACGTATAACGATGCATATCTAGACTAGAGGTTTTTTTTTTATTAAGAATGAAACAAATGGGCATCTCAGGTGTAGGCCTACAGTTCACCAAGGATTTAAATAACAATTATCAGAATATTCCTCAGCAGTTAGATATCTCTATTTATCTTCTTGATAATGAACAGTATGATAGCAGGAAATGGAATCGTACGTGCATAATATGCTTAAAAAGTCATTTGTAAAGGCCTAAGAGGGTAGAGTCTATATTATATAGTCTAGTTTTATATAGGCAGGTACTTGCCGGGGGTGGGGAGTTATGGGGGGTATGTACAATAATCCTGTTTCCTAATCCCTGTCGGTAATTGACAAAAATTTTGTTTATACCCCAAAATTGTTAACAAACCCAAATGCAAGTTTTAATAGATCAGTGGGTCATCTTAACAGAACACTGACCTTGATGCACAACTAGCTACATGTGTACGTTAACCAAGCTCGCGTCAAAATCTCATATATTATTAAAATATGGGGAACACCTTTAGGTCAATATGTGCATTTATTACGGCGCTGAGCGGTTAAAATTCACATATTTTCCAGGAGTATGGTTTACATGAGAATTTATTCAAATAAACAGTAGTACTGTTTCACCTGCAGCTATATCTACATCAAGACTTATCTTCAACAATATTTATTTACATTATGATTACGTTATATTTCCACTACTATACAAAAGGGGCATAGGAAATAAGACTTAAATCTTCTCTTTGAAATTGATATTTGAAATTTGGCACATCCTTCGTCGGCTTTGAGACTACAATTATGACTTGGTCATGATAAGCAGCCATCTTGCCTGGTAAAATAGACAAGGGCAGACAACTCTTGTTGATGATTGATTTTGATTGGCTGATTTAAAGTAAGAGCAGATAACTCTGTCTTAAGAATGATTTTAGGCTGAACTATTTTGTTTTCAATATGGCAATTGTCCTGTAATATTCAAGGTTATACAGTGGCGTGAGTTCATTCCCAAATTTGAAACAAGTGAATGTTCTTTGGGTTGTTCGACAAAGTTACCTAGTCTAAACACTGCAACTTCACAGTGTTTTATACATAAACAGACAGTGAGACAAAGATGCCTATAAAAGTTGTAAAATGATAACAACCTAGGTTCTGTACATCCTGTCTACCACCTGTTTCTTCACTTAACTTCTTGGCAATCATCTTCCCGTACACAAAGCTGCAGACTGCTGTGGAAACAGAAGATCCTTCAAAGTATCTATTGCCAACATTAAAAGTCACGACCACCTATTCATTGAAACAAACATAGTCCCTGTCAGTCATACATACCGGAATGGTGACATGGACCACTGTGAATTCAAGTGATATTCAAATTCAAATGGCAGAAAATAGTAAAGTCTATGGCCAACAGCTTAACGCGGCATGCACTGGTCATACTTCCTTTTATAAACACCTCCCTAGTGGCTTCAAACCTAGGCAACAAACAATTGCTCCTTTATACACACGACAACAGTTCGACAACGTGTTGATCTAATTGTTACCATCTATTGGTCGTTGCTCCCAATTTTTGTTTACATCAGATGACCAGATAAGTAACGAGATTTATAGTCCATTGCTTATGGACTTCAAATTTCTTATCTTCAATTAAATGTTATGTATCTAATAATGTTAGAATATTAAAACCATTGTTTTTGAAAAATAAATATCGTTCGATAAATTGATATTTTGTTATTGTACCCTTAATTGAAACTGGATTCAAAGCTGGGAGTTCTTTACACAACAAAGTTGGTCAGTTTCGCCGTACAATCCATATTAGTTCAATACATGAATCAAACTAATATAAAAAGAGGGCTAATTAAACCAACCAATGGCGATCCAGCCAACCCAGGGGTTTTCAATCTTTTTTTCTAAAACCCTTTTGATGGCCCATGATCGATTACATTATAACATTGCTCTTATGATTTTCTCTTGGGGAGTCTCTTGCAATCTCTTTCGTGTCAGAGAACATAACTGGGTGAATAAATACTAAAATTGTAACTATCATAGAATTTTATGCTAGACTTAAAGAGTTCTCCAAAACCTTCAAAATTGTTCTATTAGGGCAAATAAAATTTCCTAGACCCTTAACAAACGTTCATTTGTACCAAACGTCACTGAAACGAAGAACACGTTGACATTTCGAGAAAAAAATTGTGTAAATCGTGCAGAAAACCGCATGAGGGTGTTGTTATTTGAAGCAAGGTATGTATTACACGGAAGGTGACCCCGAGGTTGTCTCAACATACGGTTTTATATCTCTGAATTTCTTAAAGACATTTATAATCTGACATGTTGATGAATATCTCACTTCTCTAGCAGAAAAATAGAAAATGATTTGTTCTTATCAAGATACACTAAATGCCATTTAATTGTCACTGATGCTTTACATCTCTTAAAGTTATAAAAGTTTTTATGGTGGAGGAGTGAATGATTGCACTGGTATCAGAAATAAAAATCTGTAGTTCTGGGAGAGGGATAATTAAAAATTAAAATGTGCAGAACACTCGCATCAACGCAGAAATAAAATTAGCTTGCTGAATAGCCTGGTATATTTTTAGGGGATCGCCATATTGAAAAATAAACTGTCCAGCCAATCACAATCATTCTTCAAGACAGAGTTGTCTACTCTGATCCATTTTACCGGGCCACTTGTAGCCTATCATGCCTGAGTCTAGATATCCAACTCACGGAAACTAACGAAATTTGACGAGTTGTGCCGAAAGGTACAGAAAGGAACTAGACTAGCTTGCTAGATTACCGCGTATTTCAAAGGGAGATACACACATTGAAAACAAAAATTGTTCAGCGATTCAAAATCTTTCTTCAGGCAGAGTTGTCTCCTCTTGCGTTCAAATAGGCCAATCAAAATCAATCAGGATTGAGTCTAGACAGTGTCTTCGTTTCTATCCGACAGATCATTTTGAGGCTTGATATCCGCGAATAGGGAAACACATTTTCTTGACGCTAAATGCAATAACAAGTTGTTATGTTCTTATTATGTATGATGGCACGAAACAATAAACAAATCTGTTCATTTTTCAACATGATATTTTGTGATCTTGATATATAACCTCGGTTTATTCTGCGTCTGGTCATACCGTTCCGAACCCGAAGAGAAGCGAGCCAGCGTCTACTTGCTGACCCTACACGAGCTATGATTGTAACTTTATACCAGGTGTAAAGAGTGTGTACAAACAGCCAACATCAAAGAACTAACAAAATCAACTGATACAATATGTGTTGCTTTAACAAAAATAGAACGTTTAGAATTAAATACGCTGCTGTAACCAAGATTGGGCTTTTGGGAAGTGCAATGTTCTCTTTGATGAATAATTGTCATGGTCTGAGTTGTCATGACGATGTACTGATGGTTGATTAGTTGTCATGACGATGTTCTGATGGTTAGTTGTCATGACGATGTTCTGATGGATGGTTAGTTATGGCGATTTTTTGATGGATAGTTGGTTGTCATGTCTATGTTCTGTTGGATAGTTTATTAACATGATGTTTTCAAGGATGGTTGTGGATTGTTTTCATGACGATTTTCTTATGGATGAATGGTTGTCATGACGATGTTCTGTTTGATCAATGGTTGTCATAACGATGTTCCGATGGATGGGTGGTTGTTATGACGGTGTTCTGATGGATAGTTGGTTGTCATGGCGATGTTCTGATGGATGAATGGTTGTCATGACGTTTACATGATGGATGGTTGGTTGTCATGACGATGTTCTGATGGATAGGTGGTTGTCATGGCGATGTTCTGATGAATAGTTGGTTGTCATGGCGATGTTCTGATGGATGAATGGTTGTCATGACGTTTACCTGATGGATGGTTGGTTGTCATGACGATGTTTTGATGGATAGGTGGTTGTCATGGCGATGTTCTGATGAATAGTTGGTTGTCATGTCGATGTTCTGATGGATAGATGGTTGTCATGACGATTTTCTGTTTGATAGTTGGTTGTCATGACGATGTTCTGTTGGATGGTTGATTGTTATAACGATGTTTTGTTGGATGAATGGCTGTCATGTGAATGGAATGTTCGTTAAAATTTCAAATTTCAAAAGAAAGTTATAGAGCGAACTTGCACTTTGTGGTCTCGTTAGTTAGCTGAAGGATGATGGACTCTTCAGATTGTACTCTATTTTCAAATTACCTTGAAAAATCATACATTAAAAGGCCATTCTGCTTTTTTGAAAAAAGTTTCCATTATCAAAAAAATCGCAAATGCTACCTGAGAGTATGTTTAAAGTAAGCTTATTGTATCTCTATATCTTCTTGATTAAACTGAATTTGGTTTTAAAGGGTTAATTACAAACATGGAGTACTTATTGTTAATTAAGCAATTTGATCTAGGTTTGGTGTTTGCCCTTTAAATGGCTCAATATTTCTAGCTGAAACCTTTTAAATACACAAGAGGGACATTTCTCTACAATTAGGCGTTTATTTTACTCAAATCCGTTCAGTAGTTTCCTATTAGCGTCCAAAAAACATAACACACTTAAAAACCTTACGTAGGGTTTTTAAAAAATTTAGCATGTTTTTAGCGTTTAAAAATTAATGGCTGGATATTTTTAGTTAAAACTTTCATATACATTAAAGAGCACATAGTTACAGATTTTGTTATAAAGTTTTCACAAATTTGAGCAAAACAAATTCAGACTGTCCCTTTAAGATTCATTTTTTCTATTTTGAGGTACTGAGATAATTTCTTGCAGCAATTGGCACGGAAACTGATTGACTGTTGTAGGTAGAACTTTAAGTGGAGGTATTTGATGATACAGGACAAACATCATTGAAGAAAGTCAGGGAAAACCATAGCAGAATCTGATTGAATTTGAAGTAGAAATCTCAAGTGGATGAAATTAGCTTGGAAAATGTCATCAATATCGAATACACATTCTGTGGTATTTCTTGAGAAATAAAAACTGATTACAATGCATTTTCGACACATATCTAAACAATACATGAATATATCAGGGGATGTGAATGTGTTGAACTTTCAGATTGTGCCAACTTCCAGATTCGTCTATTTTGTTTAAAGTACGGTGTACTTCTATTATTTGACTTATTGTTTCGTCAGGGGTTACTTGAAAACACTACAGGGATGACCCGAAGACTACCGGAGTACCTGACGTATCAGAGAGACAATTTATTTAGTCCAGAGACCATTCAGACAAGACAACAGGCGTTATGTTCTAAAGATCCTTTGGATTTAGTCACAGAAAAGCTTTAAAGATGGTCTTTTTGGTTTTTGCTAGAAAATAAATAAAATGAAATGGAGTGTTACGTGCCACTTTTCTGCTAAGGAAGAGAGGCAAACGCCATACAGTGTGCAATGAGTAGGCCTTAGCCTTAGCCTTAGCCTAACGTTTTTTCATGTCCTCTGACCTATCACTGGCAGGGAAAAATGGTCTAAAATATATACAAAGGTATTGTCTCGACACATGCTGGGGTAGAACTCTGTATCTTACAGCTGACTGAGCAACTGCGACACCCCGAACGGATCGCTAGGTATACGAATAATCCCATCCAAAGCGCAGCAAATCTATTATGATTTTTCTATACCACATGTAGCATGTATTTCGCCCGACATGTATGCGTACAATAAGCATAATATGGTAACATAGATACATTAAGGTGGTATTTTGACACTTTTTATGCTACAACCTCGACTGGTGCAGCGCGTGACTAGGTATCCAGATTACCAGATAACTCTAGGTCAAACCTATTGCTGAATTATTTTCTAAATTAACGAATTTTTGGTCTGTACTAACCCTTCCCGTCTTGTAGTTAATAGCAACCACAGCGCTACTCTGTAGCTTTCAAATGAATTGTGTTCAGTGGAAGAGTGAACTGAAAGGTCTTATATCGTTCCCATTGCAGCCTCTGTCTCTCAGTTTATCCAAGATATTTTTGTGGCATACTGTTATATATTTGTGACGTTTATTGAATATTAGTATTTTTGCTAGCTTGTAAGATGCGCTAAAATCTACTTAATTCAACGATTGATCAGATTATTTACATTGAAATTAAAATAAATTGTACGTCCTACTGTTCTGTACTTGTTTCGGCTAATGAGGACGGGTAAACGCCATGCAGTGTGAAGTGGGAGAAATTTTGACTACTTATATTTTTTATTTCTGTCGAGGGATATTTAACGTGCACAGCCTGTAGCACACGGGGCCGAGGCCCCGGTTGTATTTCGAGCGACTAGTCGCCTTTCCATGTCAAAATTTCTGACCTGCATCACTGACATGGTTGACACATCCGAAAGTATAATCTCGACCTATATCAGGATTGAAAGGTTCTCCAATATGTCGCCATGACATTGGAAATTAAATGGATTTGTCTTATTTGATTCAAAGTGTATGAACGTACTCCTTGAAATTTGGGTGGGCGCCTTTAAGGTATTATTTATAAAAAAAAATGTGCATTTCATTTGAAGAGTGTGGTACCCAGATGTATAGGCTGAAAGGGCAGAAAATACAATGTAGATGTCTACGTGACGATTTACAACCCAACACTTCAAATAAAGAATATGAGATATATTCATGTTATCTTTCTTTTATATTGCGTTTATTGACCGCAAAATTCTCTTACGTTGTATATTTACACTGGAATATCAGGTATAGGGTAGGTTCTTTGAAGGGGAACAATCGCGATTTTGGGGTCTTAAAAATTATTTAAATATTTTTTAAGTTTATTGACCGCAAAATTCTCTTACGTTGTATATTTACACTGGAATATCAGGTATAGGGTAGGTTCTTTAAAGGGGGGCAGTCTGCTTTTGTTTTGGGGTCTTAAAAATTAGTTAAATAATTTTTAAAAGAAACATATCTTTCCCAACATCGCATTACCCATTGTTAAATTTCATTTGCTATTTCCAAATATGTCTTTTCTATATATGCCACATTTAAGGGGGACTGTCGGCATTTGATTTGGGTCTTGAATATATGTACATAATCAGAAGTTCTAGAACTGCAAGAAAATGGCATAATCCTTTGAAATACACATTATACTAGAATTTTCTCGATTGAATATGAGTTATATAGTATTTTCAAACGCGGATAATTATAGATATTCATGGATGTGAAGGCGCAGTGTTTGATAGCGAGCTGTGAAACATATTTCTTATAAGGTAGCCTAAACAACCTTTTCTTAGACTAAGGTATGATTTGTGGAACGATCGTGCTCCTTTAAAATAGAACATTACGTATTACTATTGATACCCGAGCACGTTCTCTAGGTGAACTCATCTTTTATCCAATCTGCTCTCTCGTTATCGGCTTACAGTTTGGTGGGAGGAGGGAACCTCGAGAAGATTCTAGTTGCTCATCGTTTCTGTTTATCATTAAGGTCACATTGATCTGTAGTTGTCGAATATTCTAGAGTTGGAGTCGGGTTATACAATAGGAAAATTATTTATGGTGATCAGGGGCCTGAAGGGGGATAGGGAGACGTAATTTCGGGATTTTGTTTTTTCTTCAAAATCTTCATCCCCTCACCATACTTCAGAAATCTTTTCTGATTTCGACCATTCGATTTTCAGGACATAATCCTATGAAGGTGGCTAAAGCGGCCTGCTTCGCGTGCGATACCATCCTCATCACCTTGCTTCTTAGGTCGTTGCAACGTATCAATTGTGAAGATTGCCGGAAATGATGACCAGAGGACTAAACGGTAGACAAATACTCAGCAGATTCACACTTATTTCAATTTCTGTATGAGGTATTCGTTCAACCCATTCGGCTCAATTTTCGTAAATGTAAGAGAATAACTTTATGACTCGGCGATGAAAAACAGCTTAATGAGCCAGAGCAGACAAGGATTGATTTTAATTGGCTGATAGGCAACTTTGAAGATTGATTTTGATTGGTTGTATTGCTTTGTTTTCAATATGGCATTATCCCTGTACCTACCAGGCGGTTAACTTGGTCTGATCATTTGGGAGAATCAAATCGGTCCCTTTACTATAGTGGCATGAGGAATGATCATAGGTTTATTTCTGAATTAATGCTTCCAATTAAAATGATCGAATAGTAATCACGGAATCTTTGACTTTGACGTGCCCTACGTGACTGGGTCGTGGTTTGTTCTATCCGCACGGTTCGGTGTTTTACAACTGAACCCTCTGATAGCATGATAAGATTAAAATGTACCACGCAACTGTTTATACATATATATAAAGGGACATTAATCCACCAAGTTAAGGAAAATACGAGGCTCATTCAACCAATTCATTTGCCATGCCTTTCCATGTTAAATCACGAAATTCAATCTTCTATAACTTTTTCCAGAAATCTCGTTGATAACTTTCCTACATTTTTGTGGCTTCGTTTTTCTGATGCTCTCCCAGCCATATCATTCTGTCTTATAGCTATTAAAGGTTGGAAATAGAGTTTGCATGTTTCGGACTGGCTCATGGTATGTGCCGATTCACATGGACAGCTAGAAGACGAGACATTCTCATTTTTCTAGCTATCAGAGCACCGCATTTTAATTAAAAAACACTTTTCCTTCCTGTGATATGACCTGCAGTTCTTACTGAACCTTATTCTCTGTAAATCTCACTATGTGTGGCATCTTTTTGTCACTTTTTTGTGCTTCATGATTCATCCCCATGCAGTATAGGTTTGTTTTATTATCTTAAAAGACGTTATTTAAATTGTGTATCTACTGACAATTGTGCCGATTTACTGAAAAAATGCATTTGAAACTTTTGCCGGTCGACTTACATGTATATATAAACTAAAGGTAAGACATGTTTCCCTTTTAGTACGATTATAACAGTACATGAATATTTAAAATTCATGAGTCAAAATTGTCCATATTTTTGAAAAAGGTCTAATACGTAATTATAAAAAAAACACCGTACACTCTGTCACGTGATCTTTAGTTGTGCAAAAAATAATAATAGATCAAACAACTTCCTTCTAAGGGAAAGTCGCCATATTTGATTTTAGTGTCAGGAAAATATTGAACTAATATCATGGCTTCAGGTACTGTCATCTTAATTTTTAATACAGGAAAAATAACTATAATTTATAGTTTCATTTAACATACAAAAACATTACTTTTAATGAAATGTCACCAAAGGATTTTCAATTTACAATCATCATTAACCTTGAACACTTATAACTAAGAGATTATCAATGTATTATTCCACCAGATATATTACTTGCACCTGTGTAGGCTAGTTCCGCTGTCCTGGCAAATTTCCCTCATTGCCCACTACATGGCATTTGACCGTCCTCATTAGCCCATACAAGTGCAGAAAACTCCCATTTCATTTCAATTCATTTCATTTATAATCCTATATCAAAATGTCAGTGTAACTGTATGTTAGCTTACATATTCACTGGATTATTCATACTACATGTATACATAATAAGTATAAATACAAAGGGGTATTGAAATATCGAATGGCCCAGAAAAATATAAATCTTTTCATCACAGTTGCAAAACTAGTTTTAAAGGGATAAGTTCACTAACTGTTCAACCAAAATATTTTAGTCTTAGAACCTTGATTTTTTACTAATCCGTAATTATGTTCCAAACTTTTAGCCTTCAAATCCCCATGTATCTAGAAATATCAACGTTTGAAAGTCAAAAATACGACTCTTCGTTTAGTAAGACTGTGACTTTTATAGAAAACACATATACAGAAAATGAAAGATAACTGTTAAGGTATGGGTATCATTGAAGGGATTGTGCGATTTTTGGGCAGTTCCAGTAAATCTGAATGATATTTACATAAATGCAAGGCCCATATCGATCCTAGAAAATGCTGAACATTACCCTTTAAATGTATTCTGTTCTTGGAATGGATGCTTCATTAGGTTTCGGGGAAGGGAGGGTTTGAATCTCCCTAATGTACAGGCCTAGGATGGAACAAATACTTTATTGAGAAAATGGGATTAAGGGTCTGGATTCAGGCTTTTCTTCTGTTGTGATCTGAAAGTAGAACAAATAAGAACTCGCCCTATAGGCGAGTGGTACAGTTTCTGCTAATTAATGATTGGTTTTAGTTTGCTATGAACCAGATTGTCATTAAAGTTCTGATTTTTTTAGTAGGCAACAGTAGTTATAGTAGTTATAGATTGAACGCATGTTTCCCCCATTCCATTTTTCATTTCATGGGGGAAAAAACATGCGTTCAATCTATAACTACACGAGGAAAAAAATGCAACCAAATTGAGCGTACCCAAAACAAAACCTCTACATTTCATAAAACACCCTACATTTTTCATAGAATTCTTACAACAAACACCTTCAATAAATTTCCTACATTCCATCAAAAAAAAACGTATTAAAAATAGGATGAGTTTAATTTTAAAACATGAACAATACAGATTCGAAGATTATTCAGGCGACGGTATCTTTTCATCTATATTTTCTCTAGGTTCAAAAATAATTCCAAAAGTAGCTGGCTTTGTTTCAAACAACAAATCCCTAATTTCCTCCGGAGCTCAAGCAGTTGGGTCCGTGGCAAAAGCAGGAATTAGAATAAACGACGCCGTGAAAAAATCCGACGAACTGAAAGAATTACAGCAAATAAGAGAACTACGAAACAAGAGAATAGAACAGCAGGTAAAAGAGGGAAAAGGGTTTAAAGTTATAGGATAAAAATGATAGTCGCTCACGCTCCAAAAACCTATTTTGGTTCCGATATTCAAAAATCATTGGGATATCTTCCTGGATTTCCATGGGCCAAATACTCTGGCGAGAAACATCTTCCAGGTCATAATTACACCGGTCCAGGTACTAGATTAGATCTGCGATTAGACGAAAACGATAAACCCAAACCAGGTGAAGAACCTGTCAATAGAGTTGACGCTGCTGCGCTTAAACACGACATACTTTACAGAAACAAAGACATAAACTTCAGACACGAAGCAGACAAACAAATGATAATCGAACTCGAAAATATTCCAAATCCAACATTCAAAGAGAAAATGCAAAGAGCGATAATCATAAAACTGTTAAAAGCAAAGATGAAATTGGGTATGGGATTGGCAGATGAAATTCATAAAGAATTTAGAAAAAACAAACATTATTTAAAAGTTAAAGTATTTGATAAAGATGAAATATGGTCAGCAGATTTAATTAATATGCCAGTTGAAAGGGGATATAAATATTGTTTAACAGTTATTGATTTATATACACGTTATGCTTGGGTTATTCCTCTCAAAAACAAAACTGGAATATCAGTCAAACACGCATTTGAAACCATAATGAAACAATCTGACAGACGGCCCCAAAAGTTATGGGTAGATAAAGGGAGCGAATTTTATAACAAAAATATGAAATCTGTGGGGTTTGAAATTTACAGTACTCACAACGAAGGTAAGGCTGTAGTTATTGAAAGATTCAACAGGACTCTAAAAAATAAACTATTCAAAAAGTTCACGGAATTAAAATCTCAAAAATGGCTAAAAATATTACCAGAGGTCGTAGACGAATACAATAACAAAATACATTCATCTATAGGAGTGTCACCAGCACAAGCCTCAAAAAATCCAAATATTATAAGATCAATTAACGCGCAACATAACTACGAAAATGAGATAAACAATTTAAATGTCAAACCCAAATTTAAAGTTGGAGATCGAGTTCGTATTTTCAAATATAAAAGTAAATTCGAAAAAGGATATGTTGGTTATTGGACAAACGAAATATTTATCGTAGATAAAGTTAATAGTACATCTCCTCCAACATATGAATTAATCGATCAAGACAAAGAACAAATTATAGGTAGGTTTTATCAAAATGAACTTCAAAAAACTGACTTTTAAAAATGAATGAATTTCTCGATAAATATGGAACCGATACAACCACAAACTTCCAACTTATGAGATGGGCGAATGAGTTAAACATATCACCGTTTTATTATTGTATGAGAGATGAAATAAATAATCTCAAAAGTAAGAAAGGTAAATTCTACGCTATAACAAATATACACACTTCCGATCAAAAAGGCGTTCATCATTCTGCTTTGTACAAAGACTCTAACTTTTATTTTTTCGACTCTTTTGGATTAGATCCCACTGAAGAGATAATGAATATAACTAATCAACCAATTAAATCTTCTACATTTCAAATACAAAAGCCGGGTCAAAAGTTTTGTGGACAACTTTCACTTTGGGTTTTATATCAGTTGAGTTTAGGAAAACAGTTCGAAGAAATTGTAATAAATTTAACTCAATAAAAATGGCAAATAAATTTGGTTTAGGTGCTTTACCTTTAGATACTAAAAAACCAAACACTACATTTTCAATCAATAAAATCAAACCATATTTTGTGGATCAAATCGGAGACATTCTTCAGGGTGATATTGATATGAATAATTTTGGTATAACTAATTTAAAATCTCCGGAAAACGATAATGATGCCGTTGATAAGAAATATTTAATGGATCAAATAAATTTAATTGAAGTAGATAAAGACCATTTAAAAGATCGAATAGCTGATGTGAAAAGATTCTTCAAACGACAAATAAATAATAAAAATTTTATAAATGAATCTAAATTGAAAGAATTAGATTATATTGATGATGGTAAATTACAAAAAGAAGTAACAAGTTTAAAAAGTTTTATTCAACAACAATTAGTCAATACAATAGATAAAACTCAATTACAAAATTTAAGGTCATTAATATCTAATTTAGATGATAAACTAACAAAGCAAAAAGTAGATCTTAAACAACTAATATCTAATATTAATCCAGGCATAAGTGAAGATAAATTAACCGCATTAGAAAGTAAACTTAGTGATGATAGCGAAATACAAAAACAAATAGAATCTATTCAACAACAATTAGTCAATACAATAGATAAAACTCAATTACAAAATTTAAGGTCATTAATATCTAATTTAGATGATAAACTAACAAAGCAAAAAGTAGATCTTAAACAACTAATATCCAATATTAATCCAGGCATAAGTGAAGACAAATTAACCGCATTAGAAAGTAAACTTAGTGATGATATCGAAATACAAAAACAAATAGAATCTATTCAACAACAATTAGTCAATACAATAGATAAAACTCAATTACAAAATTTAAGGTCATTAATATCTAATTTAGATGATAAACTAACAAAGCAAAAAGTAGATCTTAAAAAACTAATATCCAACATTAATCCAGGCATAAGTAAAGATAAATTACAACAAGAATTAACTGCTCTGGAAACTAAATTTAAAACTGAATTACAAAACGAACTAAAATCTATTGATGATAGTGAAATTAAAACTTATATTCAACAACAGATAGAAAATATTGATGATAGTGAAATTAAAACTTATATTCAACAACAGATAGAAAATATTGATGATAGTGAAATTAAAACTTATATTCAACAACAGATAGAAAATATTGATGATAGTGAAATTAAAACTTATATTCAACAACAAATACAAAATATTGATGATAGTGAAATTAAAACTTATATTCAACAACAAATACAAAATATTGATTATAGTGAGATTCAACAACGGATAACTACTATTAATAATGAAGTTTTAAAACAGGAAACAAATATAACCACATTACAAAATAATCTCAATGAACTAGAATATATTAAACCCTATTATTTCTATCTTCCATTTTCTAAAGAACATGCAGATTATTATGAATCCGGTGAAGAATTCACTCGTGGTTATAAATATGGGTTTAGAGTAAATATTAAAAAAGATATAGATACTCAAGGAAGCGAATTTGTTGATACTGTGACTTATTTTGAGGGGAATACTATAATTGACATATTTTTTCCTATGAAGGTAAAAGTCTATTCTTCAGCTCAAGAAGGAACCTTTAATTATAACTCTCTTTTTTCTGTTCACTTTATCAAAAATGGTAACATCGTAGATACTAAAGAATTTAATCTTGGGAGGGGGGAATCTTTTGATTTTTCGTCAAATCAGATGTATATAGATAACCTTAGAATCTCAATCGAGCCGGTTGATAAAAAAGAGCCTTATACATTTAAATTATTTGAGTTCTTTTATATGCTATTGCAAACGGAAACTACACCATCAGCAAGCATAATTAGAAATCCAGAACCACGAGAAGAAGACAGACAGATTTATGATTTTTTACGAACAACAGACTTTGAATATGTGAAACTATATTTTGTTCATAATGATCTTTACTTCTCTGTTGATGTTAATAAAAATCAACAATTTAAACATTTTCCAATATTATTAGCAGAAAGACTAGACATATCATATTTTTTCATAGAAATATATATTGAAAAAAAAACAAATTTTTTTGTTTATCGGGAGATGCACAGGAGGGGGTCAAAACAAGAAGCATTCTTAGTAGAGGTACATGTCACTATTGTACAAAACATTAATACACAAAGAGCATTGTCGGAAATTCACTTAATTTAACGTTTAAAAATGGAACAAGAAAGTAGACAAAAATACCTGATAGACAAACAAAACGAACTAAAAGTAAAACTAGAACAATATAATAAATGTAAGAAAAGATGGAGTAGAATTGATTCTGCTTTCAAAGCACTAAGTGTAGTTTTAACAGTAGGAACAACAATTGCAACGGCAGTAACTGGCGGATTGATGGTGCCAATACTTATTCCAACTGTATTAGCCGCAATTACTGCTATTCAAACCTCATCTTGTGGATTGATTGCTATGGGTTTTACATCCAAACAGAAATCTTATTTTAAAAAGAAAACAGAGATCTTAAATACATATCTTAATAAGTTGTATATTTTCTTCGAAAGATCAAGAGAAGATAAGATCATTAGCGTTGAAGAGTTGGAAGAATTTAATGAAATTTTGGATAAATTTAATATACAAATATCAGCAATAAAAGATAATAAAAAAGAACTCCAAAAATTAGGTAATTAAAAAAAAACATATAAAAAATATGAATAACATTGAAATTATAGACGATGAAACATTCATAGAAAACGTACTATTTACCGATCTTATCAGGGCTATTACTCATAAATTTTTAACATTTAAGGGTCAAATTGAAATAGATGGTAGGATAATCGAGAATGGAAATCACAAACAATTCATGAAACTTCTTGGTTTCAATGCCAAAACTTTTAAGACCATTTTGTCTAATATGGATGCAAAATCTGACTGCTCGGATTGGTATTTTACAGGGAAAATAATTTTACGTAGAGACAATTTTAAGGAAATAAGAAGATCAAACGCTGGTAGAGGAACTGAACTACTTAAAAAGATAAATGAATATAAAGGTAGAAATTGTTATATACCAACAGATGGTAACTGTTTTATCAAATGCGTAAATCATGTTTTGAAAAAAGATTTAACAAATAAATTTCAAACATTCATTAATACATTTCCAAAAGCGAATAGAAAAGGAGTAATGACAGCTGCTAGAATTAATAAATTCAATGAGAAATGTAATACTTCATTTCAAATTTACACTCCCGAAAATAGAAATGTACGCCCCGCCCTCACAGACAAGGACAAGGCATTAGATTGGGTTTTATATTTACATAACTCACATTTCTGTCTTATAAGAAGAAATCAAAAAAGTTTAGGGATTAAAGAAATAGAAGATAATTATGAACAGGTATGGAAAACATGTAGAGATGATAATGCTGTAAAAGAAGTATCACCTTTGAAACTAAACGTATTTTCAAATATGAGTGATGATACTTTATTCGCTTGGGACTGTGAAACGTATTCAGATAGTGAAACGCGTAAAGCAATTCCTTATTCATGTACGTTAATTAATTTAGAAAAGCTAAGAAAAAAGTTAGAGATGATACCTCCCACTGATAATATTCCAGAAGCATTTTATAACAAACTAATGAAAATAGTAGAAATATTTGTAGGCACAGATTGTATAGATCAAATGTTGAAATATTTAGGTAAATATGATAAAAAAAGATTAACATTGATTTCTCATAACGGTAGTGGTTTTGATAACTGGATCGTAATTAAAAACGTAAAGAAACTAACACAATGTCCACTAATAACACCCAGAGGAATTCTTTCTTTACCATTATCTAATCCATACACTGATGAAGATTTACAGAAAAGATGGAAACGACAGAAAGATATAAAAAGTAAATCCAATTATTTACAGCATATTAATTTCACATGTTCCTATCAACACGAAGCATCTAGTTTAGCAACATGGGGAAAGTCGTCTAATCTACCAATGAATTTGAGAAAGATCGTTGATGTAGACATTGCAAAATATACCAAAGATAACTGGGAAATTTTAAGACACGAATGGGAACCATATGCAAAGCGAGACACCCTATGTCTTGGAGCATGCTTGATAAAATATAACAAAGTTATGAAAGACGTTGTATTCCAGAGCGTTTCTAATAATCTAACGGCTCCATCTCTATCTTTAAAGGGGTGGTATTATTTGTATCATTACGATAAAGAAATGGTTGAAGAACCATATTACGAAAGTACAAGACTCGTACCAAAACATACTGAAAAACAAAATATAGAAAAGGTTTACTCACACACTAACCCTTTTATAAGACATTTTATAAGACGCTCTATTAAAGGAGGAAGGGTTTCTGCAAATCGAAAAATATTTACAACTGATAAAATCAATGAAATTTGTGATGTATTAAAGGAATATACACAAACAAATGACGACAACATAATTGATTTATTTAAAGAATATAGTAAAAGTGATAAAGATAAAACAGAGGTTAATTCAAAACTTAAAAATATAACATGTTCTAGACTGATGGCATTTGATGCTAACGGTTTGTATGCTTCTGCTATGTCAGATTTAGATAGTGAATATCCCAAAGCAGAAAGTGGTAGACCGTTTTTACCAGAAGAAAATAGAAAATTTGTCAAGCTCTTCAATGAACAAAACTTTAGACCCAAAACTGCTATTTTAACAGTTTGGTTTGAGTATCCCAAAAACATGTTCTTCCAACCGATACCAGCTAAAGATAAAATTAGTTTTACGAACAAAGAAGGAAAAAAGGAAACTGGCACTAAAATAAGATTCAGAAATGGTTTCTGTTCAGATGTTTTAACATCGGTCGATATTCAAGAAATAGTAAAAGCTGGTGGACGAATTATTAGAATATTAGATGGCATTGTATACGAAGAAAACTTTAGAACTCCTCCCTATAGAGACTACATTTTAATTTTGAGAGATCTAAGAAATCAATTCAAAAGGGATGGCAATATCGTTGGTAGTAATTGCATGAAATTATTAGGTAATGCCCTGTATGGGAAATCTATTCAGAAGGATATATCTTCATCAAAACATCTTTGGAGTGACGTAACTTTAAAGGCTAACTTTGATTCACATGTTAAACACTATGAAAAAATAAATGAGACTCAATACATTGTTGATATAGAAAAAGAAGAAAAAGAAATTGACGATGTAAATAGTAAATCTACACGACTTACACCCAGTCATTTGGGATCATTCGTATTATCGCACAGTAAGAAAATAATGAACAATTTTATTCACGTAATAGATGGGTTTTATCAACCGGAAATATACTATACCGATACTGATAGTTTATACATTTCATCTAGCAATTGGAATAAATTAAATGAAGCTGGATTAGTATCCGAAAATGAATACTGTAAAGGAAAGAATGATTACGGTGATGGTGGAATTATATTCGGTTTATATTTAGCGCCGAAAGTCAAATACAATATCATACTAACTTCAGATGGTGTTTTAAAAGAAAAGAAAACATTTAAAGGTTATTCTAATGATAAGATAACTGTAGACGATTATATTCGGTTGGCTAGTGGATATGATATATCAAATGAATTTAAGAGAAATTGGGAAAAAAGTTTCACAAATGGAGTAGTTATTCCAAGGGATGATGATAAACAAAAGAAAGTTTTTAGAAGTTATTTAAATCTTGTAAAGAGAAAGGCTCCAAATAGTGAAGGAATCATGTATCCTTATTGTAATAAAGATGAATTGAGTTTGGATGAAAACTATGAATTTGATGATTTCGATTATCTAACTATTCAAGAAGAGAATGAAGAGTTACTTAATTCTTTTTAAATGAAGTTGAATAACAATTTCTTCGTTTCCAAAGTCTATAAACCTATTTTTACCATCTTTGATTTCCAGATTTATATCTTTGATCATAAAGGAATTAAGTGGTAAATACGTTGTTTGAAATGGTTTTTCTATAATTCTATATCCAATCGGAACAGTGAATGTTGGAAGACTGTAAATAATCTGACGTTTGTATTTATTGAAAAATCCACCGTTTATTAAATTGCAATGTATATTGATCACATCGACATCATTCTCGATATTAGCTTTATGTGGTGCTATAGTAGATTGGGTGTATACTCGTTTATCAAATCCTAGTAACGTATTCAATGAATTTTCTACGTTGAAATCAACTTGACTATTATTTCTTAATATCAATTTCATTTTGTTCAAATTTAAATTACCTTCGAATTCAATATTGTTTTTTACCATTGACACTTCCTGCGTATTCAGATAGGTATTCGTTAATGGCTATGTATTCGTAACTTCCTGGTAGTAAACTTATGGTTTTGAATGTTGCTCCATTATCTGTTGATATTTTTATTTTGTTATTATCTTCGTTGATATTTCTAATGGAATTGTAAACAGAGAAATACTTTAATCCCAATTCATATTCTTGATTTCGATCGAGTTCATACTCATAATCTAGAGATAATTTAATGTCTGATTTATTTGAGGTGATGACGAATAGTTGACTCATTTTTAATAACACTTTTATAATCATTTTTATCTATGATACCTTTTTGTAGGAGTCTTTTTAATATACAATTTAATTCATTATATTGTCTGTGTGATTGATGTCCTTCCTTCATTGCTGCTAATATTATTTGTAATCTATTAAGCAATTCTTCGTTGTTGTCGGATAAAAAAATTACACCATCTCCTGTATGTCCCAAAAAGTCATCGATTTCTTCTATAATATCATCAGTGTAGTTATCATCACTAGCATCGGTGTTATCATCTAATTCTTTTTCCAGTCTTCTTAATCTTAAAGTTTTTGGTCCTCCTGTCCTTGTCGATGTAAGAATGTCCACGTATGAATTTAAATCTTTGAAATTATAATCTTTATCATACCCATTCAAAAGATTAATCATACCGGGTGTTAAATCATATATAGCGTCTATTCTGTCAATCTTAAATGTTGGGTTGAGTTGATTGAAACGTATCCTAAAACCGTTAAGAATCAATCCATCCTGATCAATTGTTGGCTTTATTGTTTTGGCTAGGGTTGGATTTGGATTTGAAAAATAACGTTTTATATCATCTAATGTCCTGATTACGATTCCATCATCTTCAATGGGATATTCTATTTGTGGAGGAGATTGTTGAATTTGTTGTTTAGGAGCTTCTAATTTATTCTTGATATCCTCTTGACTTTTTAATATTGGTTTAAATAAAGTTTGTAGATTTTCTGTTAATCCAAGTTGTTGTAATCTGTTATTTTCAACTTGGGTCTTTATTTTATTCTTAGCTTTGATATATTCTCTATTTCTTTTTAAAATATTATTCCATTCCATTTTTAAAAAAATAAATTAACATATGTTGATCATTACTCTTTCACCCGCAGGTTTTCTTGTATTAACGAATACATATCCATGTTCCTCTGGATTTCTCCATTGAGCTTTACAAACCTTTTTAAACGAATCTCTGTCCATTCCGTGATTTATCGACTGTATGATTTGAGATAAATCTTTATCGTTTAATTCAAATAATAAAAAACAATTAGCATTTTTTCTAATAAACATAGCATCCATCCCGTAAAAAGATTGGGATTGGTATAAGCAGTGACAGTTGTGATGTCTTCCCTTCGTGAAGAATTCTTGTTGAACAGATTGATTTTTTTGCGCTACGCAGTCGTCAAACAATATTAAGTTCTTTCGTTTGCTATCAATATTAGACAAGTCCAGATCATTTACATTTTTTGTCAGAAACACTTTTATGTCAGTTGGATTGAAAGATGGATTCTTTTCTTTTATGAAGGTATCTAAGATATCTTTTATTTCCATTTCTCCTTTATCGTAATATTGAAATAATTCTTGAACATATTTCTTTGGTAAATATTCTAAAGCTTTGAGAAATTGATAATACGATTGTTCTGGTGTTGTTGTGTAGATATATAGAGAATCAAAATCTAAAAGGTTGGGTGTTGTCAACATGTTAAAAGTGAGATGAGTTTTCCCAGAACCTGAACTACCGCATATACACATGAGCATTGGATTATTAGGAAATATTTCTGAATGATTAAATTTCCTTCCCATTTTTATGTACCAAAAATTACACCTTCTCCTTTATACTTTGAAAGATATATTCCTTCTCCACTGTGTATATTTTTTAAAAATATTCCATTACCCTTATGTTTGACTTTGATTTCCCCTGTGTCAATACTATCCACTAATTTAGTTAATCCTTGTTTGACAGTTTTCTTAGTTTCTTCACTAAATCGATTTCCAAATTCTTTAACTGTACCTAATATGTCTGCTACTCCCGAACCTTTTGCTAACTTTTCCATTTCCAAATTATGTCTACGTTTTTCACTTTTTTCAGCTTCGGCTGCTTTCTTGGCATTGACGGCTTGAACTATTCCTGCTGTTCCGCCGGCCGTGGCACCGGCTGCGGCCAAACCTGCAAAGATCAAGGGTAGGAAAGGTAAAAATCCACCTTCCTTTATGTTCTTGTCAATTCTTTCCAAATCTATATCATCTCGTACTTTACAGTGTTTATATTTATCAATAAGTTTTTTAGTTATGCTGATTCTTTTACCATTGTAAGTAATTGTAGTTGGCTTTTCTGTTTCGATAGCATCTATTATTCTTTTTACTAAAGTTTCGGGTTTCATTTTTAAGGGATTAATTTATTCTATTCGAATCATCCGTCTGTCGGATATTTTTATTATATGTTTTGCTTCTTCCAATAATAAACAATAACCGGTTACATCTCCTTGTGTTTTTTCGATATGAATATTTATGTTTACTCCAGTTTTGAAAAGATCTTCTTGATGAGCTGATAGATCAAAACAGAAGATTGGGTGATTAATTGCAAAATCTACATATCCAAACTGAGGTGGATTTCCAAATAATTCACACATATTTTTATAATTTCTATACAATTCATTATAATCCTTTGTGGATGGATTAATAGTTAAAGGTTGGTTAGGATAATTATCGTTATTTAATCTTACTTGAACTTTACGGATTATAGGATCTTGAGTTTGGTTCATTGCCACTCTAAAGATATTGTTGTTATTTGTCTGAGAATCTGGTAAGTTCTTGAAACCAACTATTAAATATCTTGATGGTTTAATGCTGTTAGTGATTGGCCATGTTGTGGATTCTCCAGTTAAAGTCATGCTCCCTACAGTGTTGCGACGAAGAAAAGCTATTTCAATGTCTTTAGTTAACGAGTTGAATATTCTCGTTTCTACTTCAATTGATGGTGTTATTACGGGTATGAAAAGTTGGAGATTTGTTATTTCTAATTTTGCATTTGAATTAGCTTCTCCAAAGAATATCTTATCGTCATTAATTTCTCTTTGTAAATGAATTTTAAATGGTAAACCTATAGAAACTTTTCTATGTTCTAAAAGACCGAATAAAGGATATAATTTCCAATTGACGTAATTACCCCATCAGTAGTGTAGGTAGACTCAATTCGGTCGCACCTTTCCCCATGCCATTTTCATCCCATGGGGAAACTTGCAACCAAATTGAGTCTACCCAAAACACACCTTAACACCCTACATTTCATAAAACAGCCTACATTTTTCATAGAATTCTTACGACAAACACCTTCAATAAATTTCCTACATTCCATCAAAAAAACATATTAAAAATAGGATGAGTTTAATTTTAAAACATGAACAATACAGGAAAAACCCCCATTAAAACATTAATTCCACCAAAAAAAAATTGATGTGGTCTGGTTTTTTGTTCCTTCCCTTTATTAAAGTGAGGTAACTCTTCTTGGAAAAAATATTTCAGACCACAATTAATTTTTCTAAACATGAAGCGTGGACTGTCTACTCATGTTGATGGATACTTAAAAATACTTACCTAATACTTACCTAATACTTACCTAATACCTACATATCTTCCTTTCAACATTGCTGAAACAAGAAAGCCATTTAGATGAGAATTTTGAAGGATTTTGCTTTTTTATCAATTATTCTATCTGTAGAAGGGAATCATGGGAATAACTGAAAAAGAAATTCAATAGTTCAAAATAATCAAACATTGGAATCATCTCCTCAAATTAAATGTTTCTGAGATGAATGACTCAGTACCCTATGTTAACCTATAAGCCAACAAAACCATATTTTTTCTTCGTGTGATCAATTTACCTCCCTCCAATTAGGTATTGAATTTGATGTTCCCCCATTTTGGTTGTAAATCCTACTAAATATTGTAGAATAAACAGATAGGGTTTTCAATACCTTAATTTTTCATGTATACCCCTTTTAAGGTCAATTCTCAGAGCGAAAAAATTCGAAAGTCTCGGAGAATTAACAAAGGGTTACATGAAATCACTACAGATTGGAAACTTTTATCTAATGAATTGATTGAGAATTCATGTTAAAACTCAACATCTTCCTTATCACTACAGATATTATATACATATGAATGATTATATACATTAGATGTGATTAAATGATTTGGGATTCAGGCAAATTTTTATCTCTGCTCAGAAGTCCAATATGATTTGATGTGATTAAATAATTTGGGATTCAGGCAAATTTTTATCTCTGCTCAGAAGTCCAATATGATTTGATGTGATTAAATAATTTGGGATTCAGGCAAATTTTTATCTCTGCTCAGAAGTCCAATATGATTTGATGTGATGTTATGAGTCTGTAGTGAATATAAGGAAGTAAAATATGACGTGTGTTTCAACATAGAATTCACTAACAATACACAGAAACATTGCTTTGTCAATCTGTAGTGGTTTGAGGGGTGAGTCATAATAGCACACACGAAGTTAATTATACACAATTGTTGACTTTATAGGTCACACATAAGTTGCACTAGTAACCCACACACAGAAACATAATTTGATAGATAGATTCCATTGCCCGACATCTTGAACTATTAAAATAACTTAATCAGAATCCTATTATCCCTTCATTAGACGGTATAATTGATAAAAAAACAATAAAAATTACACATTATTCAAAATGGCTTCTTGTTTATATCTGCTTTCTATGTCAGGTGATATCATATCCGGTAGACACATTTTATTAGTCTCTAACACAAGGAAGTAAGATATATTAATATTACATCCTGTTTTATATAATCCGAAACGATCAGACTTAACAAAAATATGTGTCCCTCGCTTTTTTACATTCAATCGGAAATATGCTTAAGTCAATCAGCAAGTTGTTATGAAACGTGCAGTGCATAACATAACAGGGTATAAAAGTACGTACTTTGGCAATAATTAGTCAGTCGATCGTGGGGCAGGAACTCGCTAAGTTCGGCTCTGATTGCTTACTTCTATGGGAATTACAACACTCCGCTGGTAGAGTAGAGCTCGTGGGTTAGCTCGAGACGATCTGGGTGTTCGGTTTGTGGTTCAATGGTGAACTACTATGTGGTTGGGAGAGAGCAATAGGTCGGGAATGTGATTTTTGTGTTGTCTAATGTACCTTGATGTTCCTACTTTGGAGAGCTAGGTGGTGGAGAACAGATCGCGAATAAATTCAATCCCTCCTGATACATATGCATATAGTAAATGTATTGTATTTTATCAAAATAATTCCTCTAAAAATGGCAAATAAAATTCTTGATCCAATTTTTAGATTATACGATCCAATTCTTTATTCATTTACTCGTAAGAAAGAGGATTACATTATTATTAATGCATCTGTGGGGTCTAAATCACAATTGAATGATGGTGGTAGGGTCACTTTCGAGATCAATAGTCTGTCAAATTGGTTATTACTTTCCGATGCCTATTTCAGATGCGATTTCAAAATCAAGGACGGAACAGCAAATGAAAATAGAGTCCCACAGACTAATACAACATTAGAAAATAATTTCTTTCCTTCTTTATTTAGCGAAATGGTTTTGGAAGCGGGATCAAACCCCATAGAAACCATCAAACACCCTGGAGAATTTGACACAATGTTGAAAACAGTCCTTTACCCCAAAAACTACGATTCAGTCTCGGGTTGGATACCCGATGTTGGTGATGGGACCGTTTTAAAAGAACCAGTAAAAACTGTAGCTAACGATGCTGATATCGCTAGAATGAGAGTCATTGCCAGAAATAGCATTGAGAGAATCGGTAGAGCAGTAAACCATGGGTTTGACAAACGAGTAAATCAGTACAATAATGTTGTTGAGGATAATAGATGGGGTAATTACGTCAATTGGAAATTATATCCTTTATTCGGTCTTTTAGAACATCGAAAAGTTTCTATAGGTTTACCATTTAAAATTCATTTACAAAGAGAAATTAATGACGATAAGATATTCTTTGGAGAAGCTAATTCAAATGCAAAATTAGAAATAACAAATCTCCAACTTTTCATACCCGTAATAACACCATCAATTGAAGTAGAAACGAGAATATTCAACTCGTTAACTAAAGACATTGAAATAGCTTTTCTTCGGCGCAACACTGTAGGGAGTATGACTTTAACTGGAGAATCCACAACATGGCCAATCACTAACAGCATTAAACCAGCAAGATATTTAATAGTTGGTTTCAAGAACTTACCAGATTCTCAGACAAATAACAACAATATCTTTAGAGTGGCAATGAACCAAACTCAAGATCCTATAATCCGTAAAGTTCAAGTAAGATTAAACAACGATAATTATCCTAACCAACCTTTAACTATTAATCCATCCACAAAGGATTATAATGAATTGTATAGAAATTATAAAAATATGTGTGAATTATTTGGAAATCCACCTCAGTTTGGATATGTAGATTTTGCAATTAATCACCCAATCTTCTGTTTTGATCTATCAGCTCATCAAGAAGATCTTTTCAAAACTGGAGTAAACATAAATATTCATATCGAAAAAACACAAGGAGATGTAACCGGTTATTGTTTATTATTGGAAGAAGCAAAACATATAATAAAAATATCCGACAGACGGATGATTCGAATAGAATAAATTAATCCCTTAAAAATGAAACCCGAAACTTTAGTAAAAAGAATAATAGATGCTATCGAAACAGAAAAGCCAACTACAATTACTTACAATGGTAAAAGAATCAGAATAACTAAAAAACTTATTGATACATATAAACACTGTAAAGTGCGAGATGATATAGATTTAGAAAGAATTGACAAGAACATAAAGGCAGGTGGATTTTTACCTTTCCTACCCTTGATCTTTGCTGGGCTTGCAGCCGCAGGTGCCACGGCCGGCGGAACGGCAGGAATAGTTCAAGCCGTCAATGCCAAGAAAGCAGCCGAAGCTGAAAAAAGTGAAAAACGTAGACATAATTTGGAAATGGAAAAGTTAGCAAAAGGTTCGGGAGTAGCAGACATATTAGGTACAGTTAAAGAATTTGGAAATCGATTTAGTGAAGAAACTAAGAAAACTGTCAAACAAGGATTAACTAAATTAGTGGATAGTATTGACACAGGGGAAATCAAAGTCAAACATAAGGGTAATGGAATAGTTTTTAAAAATATACACACTGGAGAAGGAATATATCTTTCAAAGTATAAAGGAGAAGGTGTAATTTTTGGTACATAAAAATGGGAAAGAAATTTAATCATTCAGAAATATTTCCTAATAATCCAATGCTCATGTGTATATGCGGTAGTTCAGGTTCTGGGAAAACTCATCTCACTTTTAACATGTTGACAACTCCCAACCTTTTAGATTTCGATTCTTTGTATATCTACACAACAACACCAGAACAACCGTATTATCAATTTCTCGAAGCTTTAGAATATTTACCAAAGAAATATGTTCAAGAATTATTTCAATATTACGAGGACAACGATGAGATAGAAATAAAAGATATCTTAGATAACTTCATAAAAGAAAAGAATCCATCTTTCAATCCAACTGACATAAAAGTGTTTCTGACAAAAAATGTAAATGATTTGGACTTGTCTAATATTGATAGTAAACGAAAGAACTTAATATTGTTTGACGACTGCGTAGCGCAAAAAAATCAATCTGTTCAACAAGAATTCTTCACGAAGGGAAGACATCACAACTGTCACTGCTTATACCAATCCCAATCTTTTTACGGGATGGATTCTATGTTTATTAGAAAAAATGCTAATTGTTTTTTATTATTTGAATTAAACGATAAAGATTTATCTCAAATCATACAGTCGATAAATCACGGAATGGACAGAGATTCATTTAAAAAGGTTTGTAAAGCTCAATGGAGAAATCCAGAGGAACATGGATATGTATTCGTTAATACCAGAAAACCTGCGGGTGAAAGAGTAATGATCAACATATGTTAATTTATTTTTTTAAAAATGGAATGGAATAATATTTTAAAAAGAAATAGAGAATATATCAAAGCTAAGAATAAAATAAAGACCCAAGTTGAAAATAACAGATTACAACAACTTGGATTAACAGAAAATCTACAAACTTTATTTAAACCAATATTAAAAAGTCAAGAGGATATCAAGAATAAATTAGAAGCTCCTAAACAACAAATTCAACAATCTCCTCCACAAATAGAATATCCCATTGAAGATGATGGAATCGTAATCAGGACATTAGATGATATAAAACGTTATTTTTCAAATCCAAATCCAACCCTAGCCAAAACAATAAAGCCAACAATTGATCAGGATGGATTGATTCTTAACGGTTTTAGGATACGTTTCAATCAACTCAACCCAACATTTAAGATTGACAGAATAGATGCTATATATGATTTAACACCCGGTATGGTTAATCTTTTGAATGGGTATGATAAAGATTATAATTTCAAAGATTTGAATTCATACGTGGAAATTCTTACATCGACAAGGACAGGAGGACCAAAAACTTTAAGATTAAGAAGACTGGAAAAAGAATTAGATGATAACACCGATGGTAGTGATGATAACTACACTGATGATATTATAGAAGAAATCGATGACTTTTTGGGACATACAGGAGATGGTGTAATTTTTCTACCAGACAATAACGAAGAATTGCTTAATAGATTACAAATAATATTAGCGGCAATGAAGGAAGGACATCAATCACACAGACAATATAATGAATTAAATTGTATATTAAAAAGACTCCTACAAAAAGGTATCATAGATAAAAATGATTATAAAAGTGTTATTAAAAATGAGTCAACTATTCGTCATCACCTCAAATAAATCAGACATTAAATTATCTCTAGATTATGAGTATGAACTCGATCGAAATCAAGAATATGAATTGGGATTAAAGTATTTCTCTGTTTACAATTCCATTAGAAATATCAACGAAGATAATAACAAAATAAAAATATCAACAGATAATGGAGCAACATTCAAAACCATAAGTTTACTACCAGGAAGTTACGAATACATAGCCATTAACGAATACCTATCTGAATACGCAGGAAGTGTCAATGGTAAAAACAATATTGAATTCGAAGGTAATTTAAATCTGAACAAAATGAAATTGATATTAAGAAATAATAGTCAAGTTGATTTCAACGTAGAAAATTCATTGAATACGTTACTAGGATTTGATAAACGAGTATACACCCAATCAACTATAGCACCAAATAAAGCTAATATCGAGAATGATGTCGATGTGATCAATATACATTGCAATTTAATAAACGGTGGATTTTTCAATAAATACAAACGTCAGATTATTTACAGTCTTCCAACATTCACTGTTCCGATTGGATATAGAATTATAGAGAAACCATTTCAAACTACGTATTTACCACTTAATTCCTTTATGATCAAAGATATAAATCTGGAAATCAAAGATGGCAAAAATAGGTTTATAGATTTTGGTAACGAGGAAATTGTTATTCAACTTCATTTAAAACAAAAAAATTAACATTCTTCTTGAAGAGTTAGATAATCAAAGTCATCAAATTCATAGTTTTCATCCAAGGACATCTCCTCTTTATCATTGTAAGGATACATGATTCCTTCATCGTTCGGTGCTTTTCTCTTTATGAGATTCAGATAACTTTTAAATTTTTTAGTTTGTTTTTCTTTAGGAATAACTATTCCATTAGTAAAACTCTTCCCCCATGGTTTATCGAATTCATTCGTTACGTCATGTCCACTAGCTAATTGAATATAATCCTCTACCTTAACCTTATAGTTCGAGTAACCCTTAAACGTTTTCTTTTCTTTTAGAACACCGTCGGAAGTTAGAATGATATTGTATTTAACTTTTGGCGCTAAATATAAACCAAATATAATTCCACCATCACCATAATCATTCTTTCCTTTACAATACTCATTTTCGGACACCAACCCAGCTTCATTTAATTTATCCCAATTGCTAGAAGAAATGTATAAACTATCGGTATCAGTATAGTATATTTCTGGTTTATAAAAACCATCTATTACGTGAATAAAATTATTCATTATTTTTTTACTGTGTGATAATATAAACGTACCTAAATGAGTGGGTGTTAATCTCGTAAAATCCTTTGGAGGAACAAACTCTTTTTCTTCGTCATTAATCTCAACAATGTATTGACTATCATTTAGTCTGTCATACTTTTTGACGTGTTTGTCGTAATTAAGGCGAAAGGTTTCTCCATTCCATAAGTGTAATGAGGTATTTCTATCCCTCTGAATAGATTTCCCATACAGGGCATTACCTAACAACTTCATGCAGTTACTGGCAACCATATCCCCTTCCTTTTTGTATTTACTCCTTAATTCCTTCAAAATCAAAATATAATCTCTATAGGGTGGATTTTTAAAATTTTCTTCGTAAACTATACCATCTAATATTTTAATAATTCGTCCACCGGCTTTCACTATTTCTTGAATATCGACTGATGTTAAAACATCTGAACAGAAACCATTTCTGAATCTGATTTTAGTGCCAGTTTCCTTTTTACCTTCTTTATTCGTGAAAGTGATTTTATCTTTAGCTGGTATGGGTTGAAAGAACATGTTTTTGGGATATTCAAACCAGACTTTTAAAATAGCAGTTCTAGGTCTGAATTTCTGTTCATTAAAGAGCTTGACAAATTTTCTATTTTCTTCTGGTAGAAACGCTCTTGCACTTTCAGCTTTTGGATATTCACCTTCTGTCATAGCGGAAGCGTACAAACCGTTGGCGTCAAATGCCATCAGTTTAGTACATTTTATTTTTTTAAGTCTCGAGTGAACTTCCGTTTTATCTGTATCACTTTTACTATATTCTTTAAATAAATCAATTATGTTATTGCTTTCAAGTTTTGTGTATTCCCTTAATACATCACAAATTTCATCCATTTTGTTCGTTTCAAATGATTTTCTGTTTGCTGAAACTCTTCCTCCTTTAATACTTTGTCTTATAAAATATCTTATAAAAGGGTGAGTATGCGAGTAAACTTTTTCTATGTTTTGCTTTTCGGTGTGTTTCAGAACCATTCTAGTACTTTCGTACCATTCTTCTTCAACCATTTCTTTATCGTAATGATATAAATAATACCAACCCTTTAAAGATAAAGATGGAGCCGTAAGATTATTTGAAACGTTTTGGAAGACAGTTTCTCTCATTGCTTTATTGTATTTTATCAAACAAGCTGCGAGACATAAGGTATCTCTTTTAGCGTACGGTTCCCATTCGTGTCTTAAAGATTCCCAATTATCTTTGGTGTATTTTGCAATATTAATATCGGCAATCTTCCTCAAATTCATCGGTAGATTAGACGAATTCCCCCATGCCTCCAAACTAGATCTTTCATGTTGATAGGAACAAGTGAGAGATATATGTTGTAAATATTTATTTTTATCAGGTATCTCTTTCTCTCTTTTCCATTTTTTCTGTAATCTTTCTTCTGTATATGGATTAGATATAGGAAGAGATAGAATTTTATTATCTGCTACTAGTGGACATTGTGTTAGTTTATCAATGGTTTGAAGTGCAACCCAGTTGTCAAAACCACTCCCGTTATGGGAAATTAAGGTTAATCTTTTTTCATCTACTCTTCCTAAACGACGCAACATCTGATCAAAACAATCTGTTCCTACAAATATTTCTACTATATTAGTCATGAGTTTGTTGTAATATTCTTCTGGAATGGGATCAGTTGGTTTTAAATCTGGGAATACTCTTTTAATTAGTTCTAGTTTTTTCCTTAGTTTTTCCAAATTGACTAAAGTACAACAATAAGGAATGGCTTTATTTTCGTTATAAGTTTCGCAATCCCATGCGTATAAAGTATCATCATGAGGGTGTGAAATCACATTTAGTTTTAACTGAGCAAAACAAGTTAGTGCGTCATCATCCCCACAGGTTCTCCATACATTTTCATCGTAATTATCTTTTATTTCTTGAATGCCTAACTTTTTGTTATTTCTTCTTATCAAACAAAAATGTTCTTTGTGTAAATAAAATACCCAATCTAATTCTTCGGATACTTTCTTTGGTTGAAAATGTCTATGTGCGGGCATATAAATTTGAAAATAAGTATTAAATTTCTTATTGAAATCAGAGATTCTAGCAGATGTCATAACTCCTTTTCGGTTTGATTTTTGAAAACTATTGACGAAATCTTTAAATTCTTTTGTTAAGTCTTTATTCATGAAGTGATTTACACACTTTATAAAACAATAACCATCGCTTGGTATGAAACAATTTTTGCCTTTGTACTCATTTATCTTTTTAAGTAAATTACCACCTCTGCCAGTTTTAGATCTTTTTATTATACTAAAATTATTTTTGCGGAAACAAATCTCTCCTGTAAAATACCAATCAGATGCGTCAGATTTATCATCCATCTTTGAATAAATAACTTGGAAAGTTTGAGCATTGAATCCAGATAATCTCATGTCTTGTTTATATTCCCCAACTTCATATATTTGACCATTTATTTCAATGTGACCTTTGATTTTAAAATCGTTAAATAGAATAGTTATTCTCTTGATTAATTCTGAAAAAAGTATATTTGATATTTTGATTTCATCTTCTTCTACATTTTCGGCTAGATATTTGAATTTTTCTTGCGAAGATAAATTAGGTATTGCCTTGAATAATTTTGAAAAAGAATTGTTTAAATTTTCAATATTTTCCATCTTCTTTTTTTAAGTATCTATTTTAATTATGAATTTTTAACTTTTATTGATGACATTTCTACATTAAATTTATCTAAAATTTCATTGAATTTTTCTAATTCTTCAACTGTTATGTTCTTGTCTTCTCTCGATCTTTCGAAAAAAATAAACAATTTATTAAGATACGCATTTAAAATTTCGATTTTCCTTTTATAATGAGCTTTCTGTTTTGATGTAAAACCTAAAGTTATCAAACCACAAGATGAAGTTTGAACGGCAGTGAACGCAGCTAATACAGTTGGGACAATTATTGGAAGCATTAATCCCCCGGTTACAGCTGTTGCCACCGTTATTCCTACTGTTAAAACTGTACTTAATGTTTTGAAAACAGAATCGATTCTGCTCCATGTTTTTCTGCATTTGTTAAATTGTCTTAGTTTTTCTTTTAATTCTATTTGTTTGTCTATCATGTATTTTTGTCTGCTTTCTTGTTCCATTTTTAAACGTTAAATTAAGTGAACTTCCGATAATGCTCTACGTTTATCCTTAGGGTTTTGTGCAATAGTGACATGTATCTGTACTAAGAATGCTTCTTGTTTTGACTCCTTGTTCTTCTTATCCCGATAAACAAAAAAATTTGTTTTTTTTTCAATAGAGATTTCTATGAAAAAATATGATACATATAGATTTTCTGTTAATGCTATTGGAAAATGTTTAAATTGTTGATTTTTATTAACATCAACAGAGAAGAAAAGATCATTATGAACAAAATATAGTTTCACATATTCAAAGTCTGTTGTTCGTAAAAACTCATAAATCTGTGTTTCTTCTTCTCGTGGTTTTGGATTTCTAATTATGTTTATTGATGGTGGAGTTTCCGTTTCCAATATCATATCAAATAACTCAGCTGTATAAGACGCTCTTTTATCATTCGGCTCGATTGAGATTCTAAGGTTATCTATATACAACTGATTTGACGAAATATTAATATTTTCCCCCCAAAGATTAAATATTTTAGTATCTACGATGTTAGCATTTTTGATAAAGTGAACAGATAAAAGAGTGCTATAATTAGTGAATTGACCATGAATTGGAAAATCGACTTTTACCTTCATAGGAAAAAATATGTCAATTATAGTATTCCCCTCAAAAGAAGTCATAATATCAGATAAGCTTCCATGAGGATCTATATCTTTTTTAATATTTACTTTAAACCCATATTTATAACCACGAATGAATTCTCCAGTGATTTCTTCCACCGAATAATCTTTATAGTCTTTAGAAAATGGAAGAAAGAAATAATAGGGTTTAATATATTCTAATTCATTGAGATTATTTTGTAATGTGGTTATATTTGTTTCCTGTTTTAAAACTTCATTATTAATAGTAGTTATCCGTTGTTGAATCTCACTATAATCAATATTTTGTATTTGTTGTTGAATATAAGTTTTAATTTCACTATCATCAATATTTTCTATCTGTTGTTGAATATAAGTTTTAATTTCACTATCATCAATAGTTTTTAGTTCGTTTTGTAATTCAGTTTTAAATTTAGTTTCCAGAGCAGTTAATTCTTGTTGTAATTTATCTTCACTTATGCCTGGACTAATGTTGGATATTAGTTTTTTAAAATCTACTTTTTGTTTTGATAGTTTATCATCTAAATTAGATATTGATGACCTTAAATTTTGTAATTGATTTTTATCTACTACATTTATTAATTTTTGTTGAATAGATTCTATTTGTTTTTGTATTTCGCTATCATCACTAAGTTTACTTTCTAATGCGGTTAATTTGTCTTCACTTATGCCTGGATTAATATTGGATATTAGTTGTTTAAGATCTACTTTTTGCTTTGTAATCTTGTCATCTAATTTAGATATTAATGACCTTAAATTTTGTAATTGAGTTTTATCTACTGTATTGACTAATTGTTGTTGAATAAAACTTTTTAAACTTGTTACTTCTTTTTGTAATTTACCATCATCAATATAATCTAATTCTTTCAATTTAGATTCATTTATAAAATCTTTATTATTTATTTGTCGTTTGAAGAATCTTTTCACATCAGCTATTCGATCTTTTAAATGGTCTTTATCTACTTCAATTAAATTTATTTGATCCATTAAATATTTCTTGTTAACAGCATCATTATCATTTTCTGCTAACTTTAAATTAGTTATACCAAAATTGTTCATATCAATATCACCCTGAAGAATGTCTCCGATTTGATCCACAAAATATGGTTTGATTTTATTGATTGAAAATGTAGTGTTTGGTTTTTTAGTATCTAAAGGTAAAGCACCTAAACCAAATTTATTTGCCATTTTTATTGAGTTAAATTTATTACAATTTCTTCGAACTGTTTTCCTAAACTCAACTGATATAAAACCCAAAGTGAAAGCTGACCACAAAACTTTTGACCCGGCTTTTGTATTTGAAATGTAGAAGATTTAATTGGTTGATTAGTTAGATTCATTATCTCTTCAGTGGGATCTAATCCAAAAGAGTCGAAAAAATAAAAGTTAGAGTCTTTGTACAAAGCAGAATGATGAACACCTTTTTGATCGGAAGTGTGTATATTTGTTATAGCGTAGAATTTACCTTTCTTACTTTTGAGATTATTTATTTCATCTCTCATACAATAATAAAACGGTGATATATTTAACTCATTCGCCCATCTCATAAGTTGGAAGTTTGTGGTTGTATCGGTACCATATTTATCGAGAAATTCATTCATTTTTAAAAGTCAGTTTTTTGAAGTTCATTTTGATAAAACCTACCTATAATTTGTTCTTTGTCTTGATCGATTAATTCATATGTTGGAGGGGATGTGCTATTAACTTTATCTACGATAAATATTTCGTTTGTCCAATAACCAACATATCCTTTTTCGAATTTACTTTTATATTTGAAAATACGAACTCGATCTCCAATTTTAAATTTGGGTTTGACATTTAGATTCTTTATTTCATTTTCGTAGTTATGTTGCGCGTTAATTGATCTTATAATATTTGGATTTTTTGAGGCTTGTGCTGGTGACACTCCTATAGATGAATGTATTTTGTTATTGTATTCGTCTACGACCTCTGGTAATATTTTTAGCCATTTTTGAGATTTTAATTCCGTGAACTTTTTGAAAAGTTTATTTTTTAGAGTCCTGTTGAATCTTTCAATAACTACAGCCTTACCTTCGTTGTGAGTACTGTAAATTTCAAACCCCACAGATTTCATATTTTTGTTATAAAATTCGCTCCCTTTATCTACCCATAACTTTTGGGGCCGTCTGTCAGATTGTTTCATTATGGTTTCAAATGCGTGTTTGACTGATATTCCAGTTTTGTTTTTGAGAGGAATAACCCAAGCATATCTCGTATACAAATCTATAACTGTTAAGCAATATTTAAATCCTCTTTCAACTGGCATATTAATTAAATCTGCTGACCATATTTCATCTTTATCAAATACTTTAACTTTTAAATAATGTTTGTTTTTTCTAAATTCTTTATGAATTTCATCTGCCAATCCCATACCCAATTTCATCTTTGCTTTTAACAGTTTAATGATTAGCGCTCTTTGCATTCTCTCTTTGAATGTTGGATTTGGAATATTTTCGAGTTCGATTATCATTTGTTTGTCTGCTTCGTGTCTAAAGTTTATGTCTTTGTTTCTGTATAAAATATCATGTTTAAGTGCAGCAGCGTCAACTCTATTGACAGGTTCTTCACCTGGTTTGGGATTATCGTTTTGGTCTAGTCGTAGATCTAACCTAGTGCCTGGGCCAGTATAATTATGACCTGGAAGATGTTTCTCACCTGAGTATTTGGCCCATGGAAATCCAGGAAGATATCCTAATGATTTTTGAATATCGGAACCAAAATAAGTTTTTGGATTTTGAGCAATTATCAAAGACATTTTTATCCAATTACTTTAAAACCTTTTCCTGTTTTTTTATCTAAAGCTTGTTGTTCTATTCTCCTGTTTCGTAGTTCTCTTATTTGCTGTAATTCTTTCAGTTCGTCGGATTTTTTCACGGCGTCGTTTATTCTAATTCCTGCTTTTGCCACGGACCCAACTGCTTGAGCACCGGAGGAAATTAGGGATTTGTTGTTTGAAACAAAGCTAGCTACTTTTGGAATTATTTTTGAACCTAGCGAAAATATAGATGAAAAGATACCGTCGCCTGAATAATCTTCGAATCTGTATTGTTCATGTTTTAAAATTAAACTCATCCTATTTTTAATATGTTTTTTTGATGGAATGTAGGAAATTTATTGAAGGTGTTTGTCGTAAGAATTCTATGAAAAATGTAGGCTGTTTTATGAAATGTAGGGTGTTAAGGTGTGTTTTGGGTAGACTCAATTTGGTTGCAAGTTTCCCCATGGGATGAAAATGGCATGGGGAAAGGTGCGACCGAATTGAGTCTACCTACACTACTCCCATCTATTATCCTCAACAACATTATTGTACTGATTTACTCGTTTGTCAAACCCCTGGTTTACTGCTCTACCGATTCTCTCGATGCTATTTCTGGCAATGACTCTCATTCTAGCGATATCAGCATCGTTAGCTACAGTTTTTACTGGTTCTTTTAAAACGGTCCCATCACCAACATCGGGTATCCAACCCGAGACTGAATCGTAGTTTTTGGGGTAAAGGACTGTTTTTAACATTGTGTCAAATTCTCCAGGGTGTTTGATGGTTTCTATGGGGTTTGATCCCGCTTCCAAAACCATTTCGCTAAATAAAGAAGGAAAGAAATTATTTTCTAATGTTGTATTAGTCTGTGGGACTCTATTTTCATTTGCTGTTCCGTCCTTGATTTTGAAATCACATCTGAAATAGGCATCAGACAGTAGCAACCAATTTGACAGTGAATTGATCTCGAAAGTGAGCCTCCCACCATCATTCAATTGTGATTTAGATCCAACACTCGGAGAAATAATTATGAAATCTTCTTTTTTTTTATTAAATGAATAAAGAATTGGATCGTATAATCTAAAAATTGGATCAAGAATTTTACTTGCCATTTTTAGAGGAATTATTTTGTTAAAATACAATACATTTACTATATGCATATATAATGTTTAATAGAACAAAATAACAACATATAAATAAGTTCAACAATGTTTAGTAACAACTTTTACTGTATTAATCAACCCCTTGACTACGGATAAACACTGGTAACCAAGAGGTGATCATACAGACTCGCTTCAAGTATTATATAAATAAGTTCAACAATGTGTAAAGGGAGGTACAACTTTTACTGTACCACTCACAATGTTAATACCGGTCCTACAAGGCCGGTTATCGTGACATTACACACATCTATTTTTAGTTAATGTCCCTAGCAACTCACAATGTTAATACCGGTCCTACAAGGCCGGTTATCGTGACATTACACACATCTATTTTTAGTTAATGTCCCTAGCAACTCACAATGTTAATACCGGTCCTACAAGGCCGGTTATTGTGACATTACACACATCTATTTTTAGTTAATGTCCCTAGCAACTCACAATGTTAATACCGGTCCTACAAGGCCGGTTATCGTGACATTACACACATCTATTTTTAGTTAATGTCCCTAGCAACTCACAAATAACACGTGGTATATGTCTACTTAAGACCGGTCATGATGACATTACACACTATAAATCTACTGAAGACAAACTATCGATTGCGTGAAGCTTGAGTTATTTTTTAGAGCGGTCCTACAGGGCCGGTCATGATGACATTACACGCTATAACACTATACTATATAAATATACCATAACAAAGATATCCGCGTTATAAGCCGTGACAAACTATGAATTAAATAAACACTTTAAATCGACAAAAACTCATTACCCTGTTGAATGCCAAACTTAAATGATATTAAACTAGAAACACATAAAAAATCATTTCCAAAATATTTGCTCCTGAGGATTGGTTTCTAAACTTCGATTGATTTTCGCAATGTTTGAAACTAATTCGGAAATTGGCATGGATAAATTTCTAAATTTTGTGTAGCGTTTACACAGATTTGCTAGAGATCTCAATTTTTTAGCCCAACGCACCGAAATTGACAATTTGTCTGCCACAAAAGTGTCGAAGTTCCCACCATTCAATTTGAATAGTTTTTGTAGCCAACATCCAAATGTTACGTAATGTTGGATGAAGTGTTTCTTATTTTTGATGTACTTGTCACAATTTATAAGTATTTCTTGAACATTTTCATTGTCATTAATTTTGTCGTCAAAATCTTTTATTTGCGTGTTTGTAATTGCATTGTCTCGAAGTCGAGTTTTTAGATATTCCAAATATTCGTTGGAGGATTTAGTTTGTTTGCTAATCCGCGTTCCTTTATTAAAATCAATTTTTTTTGGTGTTTTGGACAGGGTTTTGAAAGTCGATTTGTGGTAATCGGCTGCACATTGAACACTCTGTTTTTCAAGTTTTTCTTGTAATGTTTTATAATATTGTAAATATTCCTCATGGTATCTGATATGGCTTGTTATCGCTTTAGAAATCTCCAAATCACTTATATCAAAATCCATGTCTTCTAATCCATCGGCTTTTTCACTTTCTTGACCTGAAAAAAAAATATAATACATATATAATATACTCTTTGATAAATGTTTTATATTTTTTAACATGTTTATAGAAAGATTTATATTACATACTTGACAGATTCATGGATGTCAGATTTAAACTGCCAGTTGAACTTTCTGTAGTTAGTGATTGGTTTATCAGTTGGTCATCATCAGTTAGATCCATTGTTTTATCGGTTCCTTTATCATCCATGATCAACAGTTATGTGTGTTAGTATCGTCTGCTGTTTCCCCTGTAGATGTGTCTGTCTCAAACAAAGAACGCAAACTGAATAGAAACAGCTTGTTCCCATAGTAATCAATATATTAACGTCATATTGACCTAAGGGAGAACTAATGTCTCACATACAGTGCAATAACCTCAATATTGATTTATAATAAAACCTGATGTCTCATACAGTTCAATAAACTCAATATTGATTTATAATAAAAACCTGTTGTCTCACATACAGTGCAATAACCGCAATATTATCACGTAATGTATTTGATTAGAAATAGTTTATTGATCAGTTCACCATGAATACAGTTAGCTCATAGTAATCAAATAATGACGTTTATACGATGATAATGCAACATGATTAAAGGGAACTAAATCTGTCAATCTTAATAAAACCAGACCACAATGGATTTCAAAGATAAATAAATCATTTTCAAATAGTGGGATAATATGTAATTTGAGGTATTTTATGCTAGGTAGGGACTTGATGGAATGTAGGAAATTTATTGAAGGTGTTTGTCGTAAGAATTCTATGAAAAATGTAGGGTGTTTTATGAAATGTAGAGGTTTTGTTTTGGGTACGCTCAATTTGGTTGCATTTTTTCCTCATGTAGTTATAGATTGAACGCATGTTTTTTTCCCCATGAAATGAAAAATGGAATGGGGGAAACATGCGTTCAATCTATAACTACTATAACTACTGGCAACTATCATTTTCTGCTTATAAACATGGGGAAATTTCTCTTGATGACTCTTGTAGTGGGTATGAACTATCTTGCTTGCTCGATTACTGGTTGTATTAAACGGGACAACAAAGGGGGCTATGCCTGCATAGTGTCAGATTTCCGAATTTTTGCACACAAAAGCTGAACTGACAAGAAGATGAATATTTATAAAAAAAATTCAGATTATTATTTGTATATTCCCGGTAAATATTTTAGATAAATATAGGGTAATATACATTTCTGTAAATATAAAATGTATAGATAAATATTTCGGATAAATTTTTCAGATCTATAAATATTTCGGAAAATATTTAAGAGGAATATTTGTAACTATTCCAGTATAGATACATATTTCGGATAGATTTTTCAGATCTATAAATATTTCGGAAAATATTTCAGAAGAATATTTGTTATAACTTCAGAAGAATTTTAGATACATTTTTCAGATACATATATGTAAAATTCCCTCAAATAAATATTTTATAAGAACACTGCAATCTTTAAACTGATAAATTTCAGGAGAAAATTACGGCTACGACCAGCCATATGACAATAAAAAGGTTGATCCTGTGATGTCTGGATACGACCAACCATTAGACCCTTCAGCTTACACCCCTTCACCGTATGGTAATCAGCGAGGACCTTATCCCACGAGGCAATATCTCCCGGAGCCACAAGAACCACAGATGTACTACGGAGGACACTCGGACCACAATAATATAAAAGTCGCTGTGAGTAATAATTAAAACCCCAAACATAAAACAACCTAACCGTAAAACGAATCTCAAAATTCATGTAAACACATTGGCAATACATTGGTAGCAGCTAATTTACTGTTATTAGAGGTAATATATCAATAAATAAGTAAATATTTCCTAGAGAACAGTTGTACCAGGCGTCTAGAAGAGTAAGCATACCTTGTCTGGCGCCACACACAACACTTCTGAGTAGAGTAAAAGTGTTCCATCTGGGACAGATCTCTCCCATGTTAAAGAGCCTGGTGCTGGTGCTATAGCAATATGCACCAGCACGCGAGCGGTGGGGCGGACTGCGGCGGATCGATATTATTCGCGCGCGCGTAATTTGAATTTGGCGGGTTGACATTCTTTGTTTTAAATTTTGAATGAAATATATTAATTGAATATTGTATAAGAATAAATATCTAATCTGTTTAATGATTGATTGATGTTTTTTAATTTTAAGCGAAGATTTGAGCATAATCTTTGTTTCCATAAGATTCTATGGTCATGAATTTAATAAATGATATAGAAAAACAATATTGGGTCGATAATTATTCACCTTCAGTGATAGAAAACACACACAATCTATTAAACATCTGTTGATGTATAAGATGATTGTAAAGTTATTCAATTTTTGTTTGGATTGATTTATTCCGGTTTCGAACTATAAATATAATTTTTTAATTGAAGTGTATTCATTTATCACGAACTGCAGAAGGATAAACATGACTAGCGCTTCATCTTTAAGAAACTGGGAATTTTGTGGAAGTAAATTTTCGAAATCTGCTATTGTATATTTTACGCAAGTTCTTTGCATATACATTTTGTTATGCTATTCCCTCTATCAGTTGTCTGAATCTCCATCAGGACCCTTATCAACATTCTGGTGCGGTGTTATAACATCATCAGTGGCCTATATGCTTCCCAATCCAAAACTAAAATTCAATAAAGTTAACCAGACAGATGTCGAGTCTCACATTTCTATTTAAAGAAAATGTGGCTTACTTTGTTGATTTTAATATCGAGTTACATTGAGAGTCGAAGGAGAACAATAAGTGGTCTACCGCAACACTGTCTCGAAGTGTATTTAAGAGACTAATATAGTGTTAATAATGATTTTAAACGAATATGTGTGGATGTCCAGTGAACAGAATAAAAACATTTACCCTGATAATAAACCATACAAGTTTAAGGTGCAATTACCACAAAACATCCCCGTGGGTGGAAATTGTTTAATAGGTTTGTGTAAAATACGAGGATTGAAGACACAAAAACCTAAAGAAATATATATTTGTTGCGATCAGTGTCAATATTCAATAGTCGATGGTAATTTATATCCCGTGTTGAGGTGTATCGATACTAGCGAAGAAGTTAAAATAATTCAAACTCCGTTTTACATAAGCAGCAAAGTCATACAATCAATCGATCAATTATCGTTTTATATATTAGACGGTAAAGGTGAACTAGCCTCATTCTTAAAAGAACCGTTGAAGATAACCATTCACATCAAATCAGGAAATGAATAAACAGGAAATTTATATACCAAATACCCAATCGTATATGGAGTACTTTAAATCAGATATGGATGAAACACCGACCAAAACGCAAAATAAAAAGAAGACACAACCGCGAATTCGAAATAAAGCTGTCAAAATACCATGCGCGAGAAAATTAAACTTTAAAACGAATGCGCACGAAGAAAATTCATCATTGACTAGCATTCCAGACAAGAAGAAGGACGATACAAAGAGAAAAATTATCATTAGTAACGTTAAAGATCGATTGTTTTAACAATGTCAGCTTTATCCACAGTCACATCGGAATCTGTACCTCGAGAATTATCTCTTTTCTCCATCAACGGTGTACAAGCTGCTGTCGAAAAATCATATTTCCAAGATTACCGACCCATTAATCCTATATCTGACCAGTCTCCGATTGAATTTAACATATCTGGAAAAAATGGACACGAATATCTCGACTTACACAATTCGAAATTATATGTTAAATGTAAAATTGTTAACGAAAACGGGACGGCTTTGACTAAAGACGTAAACTGTGCTCCAATCAATTCATTACTCCAGTCATTATGGCAACAAATAGATGTCGTCTTACAAGGAAAGACCATATCCACTACCAATAACCATTATGCCTATAAAGCTATGATTCAAACGTTAATGAAGAATACGGATTCTCCTCATTTAGAGGGTGAACTTTTCATCAAAGACAGTGCGGGTTTAGCGATAGACAGTGCCGAGGTTATGGGAGCAAACCGTGGTTTATATTCAAGGCATAAGTTTACAGAAGAGAGTAAACTATGTGACTTAATAGGAGATTTGCATTTTGATTTGATTAAAAATAAAAGATATATCTTAAATGGTGTTGATACCAGGATAGTTCTACATAGAAACAGCCCAGAATTTCTATTGATGACTAAAGAGGAAAAGGGAAAAAAGAAAAATTACAAGATTGTATTATCCGATGTTATTTTTAAGGCTAGGAAAGTTATTCTCAATCCCGCAATGATGATGGCTATAGACAATTCATTACTTTCATCTAATGCTAAATATCCCTTTACCAAATCTGGAATTAAAGTATTGAATGTACCCGCAAATCAGTTGTCATTGACGTGGGATAATATCTTTCAAAATAGTAGACCTTTCAGAATTTTAGTAGGATTTGTATCAACATCTGCCTTTACTGGAAATTATAAGAAGAATCCTTTTAATTTTCAACATTTTAATATCAGTGATATCACTCTCACATGTGATGGAGATCGAATAAATTCATATCACATTAATTTTGATAAAGATACTGGATATAATTATATAGATGTATATAATGAACTGTTCAATTTTTCGAGTGAGATGAAAATTTCTCGCCATGATTTCAAAGGTGGTTACGCTTTGTTCCCATTCATTCTAGAGCCAAATTTTACATCGATTAATTATATTTCTCTCATAAAACAGGGGAATATTCGCTTAGAAGTAAACTTTAAAAAAGCCTTGCCTGAATCAGTCACTATAGTTCTATATTATGAAACTCTAGGTTATTTTGAAATTGATTATAATAGATCAGTTATAACTTCTTAATTGAGTATTGAATTTTTATATTATTGTATGTATTGCTTGTTTGTAAATAAAATGTATATAAAACCATTTCATTTCTTTAATCTTATAAGGGGGTTTGGGACAGGGAGATAAAAACAAAAGATTATAAAATAATTTGTATTCATTGTCTACAAATTACAATTGTTGTACATCAGATGCTTTGATCCAAGCATCTGATGTATAACAATTGTAATTTGTAGACAATGGCGAGAAATTTTCATCTCACTCGAAAAATTGAACAGTTCATTATATACATCTATATAATTATATCCAGTATCTTTATCAAAATTAATGTGATATGAATTTATTCGATCTCCATCACATATGAGAGTGATATCACTGATATTAAAATGTTGAAAATTAAAAGGATTCTTCTTATAATTTCCAGTAAAGGCAGATGTTGATACAAATCCTACTAAAATTCTGAAAGGTCTACTATTTTGAAAGATATTATCCCACGTCAATGACAACTGATTTGCGGGTACATTCAATACTTTAATTCCAGATTTGGTAAAGGGATATTTAGCATTAGATGAAAGTAATGAATTGTCTATAGCCATCATCATTGCGGGATTGAGAATAACTTTCCTAGCCTTAAAAATAACATCGGATAATACAATCTTGTAATTTTTCTTTTTTCCCTTTTCCTCTTTAGTCATCAATAGAAATTCTGGGCTGTTTCTATGTAGAACTATCCTGGTATCAACACCATTTAAGATATATCTTTTATTTTTAATCAAATCAAAATGCAAATCTCCTATTAAGTCACATAGTTTACTCTCTTCTGTAAACTTATGCCTTGAATATAAACCACGGTTTGCTCCCATAACCTCGGCACTGTCTATCGCTAAACCCGCACTGTCTTTGATGAAAAGTTCACCCTCTAAATGAGGAGAATCCGTATTCTTCATTAACGTTTGAATCATAGCTTTATAGGCATAATGGTTATTGGTAGTGGATATGGTCTTTCCTTGTAAGACGACATCTATTTGTTGCCATAATGACTGGAGTAATGAATTGATTGGAGCACAGTTTACGTCTTTAGTCAAAGCCGTCCCGTTTTCGTTAACAATTTTACATTTAACATATAATTTCGAATTGTGTAAGTCGAGATATACGTGTCCATTTTTTCCAGATATGTTAAATTCAATCGGAGACTGGTCAGATATAGGATTAATGGGTCGGTAATCTTGGAAATATGATTTTTCGACAGCAGCTTGTACACCGTTGATGGAGAAAAGAGATAATTCTCGAGGTACAGATTCCGATGTGACTGTGGATAAAGCTGACATTGTTAAAACAATCGATCTTTAACGTTACTAATGATAATTTTTCTCTTTGTATCGTCCTTCTTCTTGTCTGGAATGCTAGTCAATGATGAATTTTCTTCGTGCGCATTCGTTTTAAAGTTTAATTTTCTCGCGCATGGTATTTTGACAGCTTTATTTCGAATTCGCGGTTGTGTCTTCTTTTTATTTTGCGTTTTGGTCGGTGTTTCATCCATATCTGATTTAAAGTACTCCATATACGATTGGGTATTTGGTATATAAATTTCCTGTTTATTCATTTCCTGATTTGATGTGAATGGTTATCTTCAACGGTTCTTTTAAGAATGAGGCTAGTTCACCTTTACCGTCTAATATATAAAACGATAATTGATCGATTGATTGTATGACTTTGCTGCTTATGTAAAACGGAGTTTGAATTATTTTAACTTCTTCGCTAGTATCGATACACCTCAACACGGGATATAAATTACCATCGACTATTGAATATTGACACTGATCGCAACAAATATATATTTCTTTAGGTTTTTGTGTCTTCAATCCTCGTATTTTACACAAACCTATTAAACAATTTCCACCCACGGGGATGTTTTGTGGTAATTGCACCTTAAACTTGTATGGTTTATTATCAGGGTAAATGTTTTTATTCTGTTCACTGGACATCCACACATATTCGTTTAAAATCATTATTAACACTATATTAGTCTCTTAAATACACTTCGAGACAGTGTTGCGGTAGACCACTTATTGTTCTCCTTCGACTCTCAATGTAACTCGATATTAAAATCAACAAAGTAAGCCACATTTTCTTTAAATAGAAATGTGAGACTCGACATCTGTCTGGTTAACTTTATTGAATTTTAGTTTTGGATTGGGAAGCATATAGGCCACTGATGATGTTATAATACCGCACCAGAATGTTGATAAGGGTCCTGATGGAGATTCAGACAACTGATAGAGGGAATAGCATAACAAAATGTATATGCAAAGAACTTGCGTAAAATATACAATAGCAGATTTCGAAAATTTACTTCCACAAAATTCCCAGTTTCTTAAAGATGAAGCGCTAGTCATGTTTATCCTTCTGCAGTTCGTGATAAATGAATACACTTCAATTAAAAAATTATATTTATAGTTCGAAACCGGAATAAATCAATCCAAACAAAAATTGAATAACTTTACAATCATCTTATACATCAACAGATGTTTAATAGATTGTGTGTGTTTTCTATCACTGAAGGTGAATAATTATCGACCCAATATTGTTTTTCTATATCATTTATTAAATTCATGACCATAGAATCTTATGGAAACAAAGATTATGCTCAAATCTTCGCTTAAAATTAAAAAACATCAATCAATCATTAAACAGATTAGATATTTATTCTTATACAATATTCAATTAATATATTTCATTCAAAATTTAAAACAAAGAATGTCAACCCGCCAAATTCAAATTACGCGCGCGCGAATAATATCGATCCGCCGCAGTCCGCCCCACCGCTCGCGTGCTGGTGCATATTGCTATAGCACCAGCACCAGGCTCTTTAACATGGGAGAGATCTGTCCCAGATGGAACACTTTTACTCTACTCTTCTGCTCAATAATATCGCGCCAGTGTCACTAGGTCAATTTGAAAAATTCAGGGAGGTAATTTTTTTTTATTAAACCTCACGCTTCTTAAACGGGCATTATTGTTTTATCATTTTTCAGATGTCCCAGCCTCAAATATCGACTGTTGTAGTGAATCCAAGACCAAACGATTATATGGCATGTTCTGTTTTAACACTGTTGTTCTGTTTTTTTCCTCTTGGTATTGCGGCTGTTATTTTCTCTTGTAACGTAAGCTATGTTATTCATTGCTTTACAAAGGTGGGAGTGGGTGGGGGCGACAGTGACTAAGTAACAAGTTTTAATCCAGACATGGGAAAATGTCTCAATAGCCGAATTGAATGAACCCTAGACCTAGAGATTAACGAGTCAGGGTCTAACTAACTGAGCATTACAAATTTAAGTACGTTACATACAACACTTTTTATACGCCCACACGTAAGTATGGGCGTGTATTGTTTAAATTCAAAGAGTACCGTGAGTACGAAGATTGTCAAACTGTTCATATTTGTTTCATTGCAGTCGAAAACAGCAGCAGATAATTTAAATATTGAACGAGCTAGGGAGGAGGCGAACACTGCTAAAAAGCTTAATTTAGCTGGGCTGGTGTGTGGAGTAGTTTTTATTATCATGCTGACATCATTACCACTGATATTTTAAAAGATTTCATTTTACTTATGTAAATAGGTATGCACCAATAATCCAACACTTTTTGTAAAACATTAGATCTGGTATTGTGATCATCAGATAGCATAATAATCATGTCAATAGGTATGCACCAATAGTCCTACACTTTTTGTAAACCATTATATCTGGTATTGTGATCATCAGATAGCATAATAATCATGTCAATAGGTATGCACCAATAATCCAACACTTTTTGTATAACATTAGATCTGGTATTGTGATCATCAGATAGCATTATAATCATGTAAATAGGTATGCACCAATAATCCAACACTTTTTGTAAAACATAAGATCTGGTATTGTGATCATCAGATAGCATTATAATCATGTAAATAGGTATGCACCAATAGTCCAATACTTTTTGTAAAACATTAGATCTGGTATTGTGATCATCAGATAGCATTATAATCATGTAAATAGGTATGCACCATAGTCCAACACTTTTTATAAAACATTAGATCTGGTATTGTGATCATCAGATAGCATTATAATCATGTAAATAGGAATGCACCAATAGTCCAACAATTTTTGTAAAACATTAGATCTGGTATTTTGATCATCAGATAGCATTATAATCATGTAAATAGGAATGCACCAATAATCCAACACTTTTTGTAAAACATTAGATCTGGTATTGTGATCATCAGATAGCATAATATTCATGTAAATTGGTATGCGGCAATAGTCCAACACTTTTTGTAAAACATTAGATCTGGTATTGTGATCATCAGATAGCATTATAATCATATAAATAGGTATACACCAATAGTCCTACACTTTTTGTAAAACATTAGATCTGGTATTGTGATCATCAGATAGCATTATAATCATGTAAATAGGTATACACCAATAGTCCTACACTTTTTGTAAAACATTAGATCTGGTATTGTGATCATCAGATAGCATTATAATCATGTAAATAGGTATGCACCAATAATCCAACACTTTTTGTATAACATTAGATCTGGTATTTTGATCATCAGATAGCATTGGAATCACGAGTTGAATGAGATATGACTGAATCCAGACCCTTAATCCCATTTTCTCAATAATGTATTTGGTCCATTCTAGGCCTGTACATTTGGGAGATTCAAACCCTCCCTTCCCCGAATCATAGTTTATGGATAATTGTTTATCTTTGAGTCTTCAAAATTGTTAAAACGCGACCTTTATTGTGTTCACTTGTATTTCTTATTTTATACTGAGATTAAATTATAAATAAACTAATATGTACATATCTTCTTGCCTTATTAGCTTCTATTTTCAGCCAAGAATTGTCGAATATGAACGTTAAAGATTTTTTTGAAAAAAAGAAAAATACTTATGTCTCTTTAAAGCCATTTCACTTCTTAGAATGAACAGATAGCATTATAATCATGTAAATAGGTATGCACCAATAGTCCTACACTTTTTGTAAAACATTAGATCTGGTATTGTGATCATCAGATAGCATTATAATAATGTAAACAGATATGCACCAATATTCCTACACTTTTTGTAAAACATTAGACCTGGTATTGTGATCATCAGATAGCACAATAATCATGTAAATTGGTATGCGGCAATAGTTCAACACTTTTTGTAAAACATTAGATCTGGTATTGTGATCATCAGATAGCATTATAATCATGTAAATTGGTATGCGGCAATAGTTCAACACTTTTTGTAAAACATTAAATCTAGCATTATAGTCCAACACTTTTTGTAAAACATTAGATCTGGTATTGTGATCACCAATAAAACATGGTAGACAATATATGATTTACAGTATATAGGCAGTAAGGTGCTCTTTAGTTAAGTATAACAATTTTGAACATTTATAATTTAAGTCGTTCTAATCATTATAACGATTGCAGAAATGAAGAATAGAGAAAACCAAGAATTAATACAGATTTATAGGAGGAAAGGGTTAATACAGCCTGTTTTGAAAATACACCCTTCACTTTGCAGTTGATCAAACCTTTCAATTGTGTAATAAAACAAATTAAACACCTTATTAAGGAAAAGTTGGGTAGAAAATTTAGCCAATAGAATATGATTCAAGCATATAAAGATGCTATATGCATTTCCAAGGGTGTCACAAAAACAAGAAAAATGATTCATTCCGCTTTTTTCTAGGTCGAAATATTTTTTTTTTTTTTGCTCAAATTTATGAAAACTTAATACCAAAATCTGGAGATATGTGCCCCTTTAACGTATCTGCTAATAAAGTCCAGTCGACAAATTTTTATCGTTAATTTTTTTTAAAAACATTTTGAGAGTTCGTTCTACTTTTTGGATGCTCTTAAAAAATCTACTGTCCAAATTCATAAAATGCACAATTATTAAAAAACACCTTACAATCTGTCACGTGATCTTTAGTTGTGCAGTTAAAAATAAATCAAATGACATCATTCTAACAAAAAGTCGCCATATTTGATTTAAGTGTGAAGAAAATATTGAACTAATATCATGTCTTCAGGTATTGTCATCTTAATTTTTAATACAGGAAAAATAATAATAGTTTATAGTTTTATTTAACATCTAAAAACATTAGTTTTATTGAATTGTCACAAAAAGGATTTTCAACTTATAATCATCGTTGAACAATTATCACTAAGAGATTATCAATGTATTATTCCACCAGATATATTACTTGTACCTGTTTAACAATTAAGTCAGGCTACGGACCTATTGGTGGTTAATGCTGGTGAAAGTACATAATCTATTTCTATTTTACTTCTGTACATGTATTGTAACACCCTGACAGGCTATATTCCTATATTAAGGGTTAGTTCAATCCCGACATGTGTTAGCTTCTGTTGGTTTTTTTTTTCAACCGGTTTCCCCCTGTCAATGATAAAGGTTGGAGGGGCTGACAGTCGGTGTCTAGTCGTTCACATGGGACAATTAACACAGGCCATGTGTGCTATTGGCTGTACACGTTCCCTCGACAGTTGCAATTCAAAAATAAGAGTAGGCAAGTGTCTCTGTCCTGGAAAAATAATCTGCATTGCACACTACATGGCGTTTGCCTGTCCTCAATAGCCTATACATGTGCAGAAAAACTCCATTTCAATTCATTCTATTTATAATCCTATACTAAAATTGTTTAAATCAATAAATTACAGTGTAACAATCGTCAGCTAACATACTCACTGGATTATTCATACTATAATAATAAATTTACAAAGAGGTATAGAAATATCGAATGGCCCAGAAAAACACAAATCAACTAGTTAAGTGCAGGGGCCTGTTTCTCAAAAAATCTTACGATAAAAAATTGTTGTAAGTGTGGAATTATTCATTGTAAAATGCCAAAGTTACGACAACATTTATCGTAAGATTTTTTGAGAAACGGGCCCCTGGTCCTTAAAGGGCCATTCTGCTTTTTTTGAAAAAAGTTTCCATTATCAAAAAAATCGCAAATGCTACCTGAGAGTATTTCTAAAGTATGCTTATTTTATCTCTATACCTTCTTGATCAAACTGAATTTGGTTTAAAAGGGTTAATTACAAACAGGGAGTACTTGTTGTTAATTCAGCAATTTGACCTAGTTTTGGTGTTTGCCCTTTTAATGGCTCAATATTTCTAGCTGAAACCTTTTGAAATACACAAGAGGGACATTTCTCTACAATTAGGCGTTTATTTTACTCAAATCCGTTCAGAAGTTTCATATCAGCGTCCAAAACACATAACACACTTAAAAACCTTACGTAAGCATGTTTTTATCGTTTAAAAATTAACAACTGGATTTTTTAAATTAAAACTTTCAGATACATTAAAGGGCACATAGTTACAGATTTTGGTGTAAAATTTACACAAATTTGAGCAAAAAAAATTTTTGACCTGAAAAATGTTTTAGACTGTCCCTTTAAATAGGTTGGGATTAATTTCTATGGGGTTTTCGAGATTAAATTCCGCGGGACATTTTCAAATGACTGACTTTGAATTAATCACCGAATCCACTAACAATATCTTAAAAATTTGTAGAACGAAAATCGGTCAGGTGAACAACATCTGAGGCGGAAGTCCCGTATTCAATCAACATCCGATGTCCTATAAATTTTTCTTTAAAATTAGGTCACTAAAGGTGTCAGATGTTGATTTCGGAATAATTCCACATAAGTTGAACTGACATGGAGATGAATATTTGTAAAAACAACACATAATTAATTGTATATATTTAGTAAACTACTTCACATAAATAAAATAAGAATATTTCAGATAAATTTCTGTAAATATAAAATGTAAAATATTTCAGATAAGTATTTCGAAAGATATTTCAGATAAATATTTCGGAAGATATTTCAGATAAATATTTCGGAAGATATTTCAGAAAAGTATTTCGAAAGATATCTCGGATAAATATTTCGGAAGATATTTCAGATAAATATTTCGGAAGATATTTCAGATAAATATTTCGAAAGATATTTCAGATAAATATTTCAGAAGATATTTCAGATAAATATTTCAGAAGATGTTTCAGATAAATATTTCAGAAGATGTTTCAGATAAATATTTCGGAAGATATTTCAGATAAGTATTTCGGAAGATATTTCAGATAAATATTTCGGAAGATGTTTCAGATAAATATTTCAGAAGATGTTTCAGATAAATATATTTGCAATTAATTCAAGAACACTTTTAACTGATAAATTTCAGGAGAAAATTACGGCTACGACCAGCCAGATGACAAAAGAAAGGTTGACCCTGTGATGTCTGGATACGACCAACCATCAGACCCTTCAGCTTACACCCCTTCACCGTATGGTAATCAGCGAGGACCTTACCCCATGAAGCAATATCTCCCCGAGCCACAAGGGCCACAGAGGTACAACGGAGGACGCGCGGACAACAATAATATAAAAGTCGTTGTGAGTAATAATTAAAACCAAAAGCATAAAACATCCTAACCGTAAAACGAATCTCGAAATTCGTGTTAACATAATATTGACAATACATTGGTAGCAGTTAAGTACTGTTATATCAAGAATTATATCAATAAATAAGGAAATATATTTCATAATGAAAAGTGATACCAGGTGTCTAGAAAAGTACACACCTACCACTTCTGCTCGAATTTCATTTTTTTTTTCAGTAGCTTGTGATGTTAGCCCAGTTGACAGCTCCCCTCAAAATTATAGTTTCTAGAAAGTTCACGCGTCCGTTTTATAATTTTTCAGATGACCCAGCCTCAAATATCGACCGTTGCAGTGAATCCAAGACCAGCCGATTATTTGGCATATTCTGTTTTAACAATGTTGTTCTGTTGTTGTCCTCTGGGTATTGCGGCTATTGTCTTCTCCTGTAACGTAAGCTAAGTTTTTATTGCTTTACAAAGGGGGAGCAACGGTGCCTCAGTGTCGGGTTTCAATCCTGGCATGGGTCGAGATAATACCTTCAGATTTTTTAAATACGAGGTTTGCCTTGTTATCAATGCAGGTCGAAGGCGCTGAAAATGAAAAGGTATAGTGGTAGTGGGACAATACACAGGGGTCCCGTTTGCAACAGGCTGAGCTCGTTAGAAATTCTTGAGCAGTTAAAAAATTAAAAATAAGTGTAGGTTATTTCCGCTATCATTGCAAAATGTCTCAATAGCCGGATTGAACCCTAGACCTAGAGATTAACGAGTCAGGGTCTAACTCACTGAGCATTACAAATTTAAGTACGTTACATACAACACTTTTTTAAATTCAAAGGGTACGAAGATCGTTAAACTGTTCATATTTGTTTCATTGCAGTCGAGAACAGCAGCAGATAATTTGAATTATGAACAAGCTAAGGTGGATGCGGACACTGCTAAAAAGCTGAATTTAGTTGGGCTGGTGTTTGGAATTATCATCAGTATCATATTGATAGCGTTATATACAACCTCTAGTATTTTGATCAAAAGATATCAACATCATCATTATATATGAGCATATATGCACCAATAGTCCAACACTTTTTGTAAAACATTAGATCTGGTATTGTGATCATCAGATAGCATTATAAACATGTAAATAGGTATACACCAATAGTCCAACACTTTTTGTAAAACAAAATTATATTCATTTTGTGGGTAATGACTTTAAAAAAACACTGACTTACGGTTATTTAACCAGATTTGTAAATTAATCCAATTTGTTGATCTATTTCATTTCCTTCACGACAAAATTTAATTTTGTTAGTGTTCAAATTTAAGCAAATTCAAGTTTTTTTTGTTTTTTTTTTTTTTTTTTTGTCATTTTGTTGATTAAGTTTTTGTTTTGTGTCATAAACTTTGTTATATTCAGATTTAATTTAATAATAAGGTTAGTTATCGAACACAATATTACTGAGTGTATTAATTTATTTTAAAATGTTGGAAATTTTTGTTATTTGTTATACATGGAGACAGCTAATCTCATTTTTTTCTTTTAATATTCTGAGGACTAATAGAGGTGTAAAACGTTTATCATCTGATCATAATGACGTAACACTTTTGTAAAGAGATATCTCGCTTCAGGTTCTTACAAATTGTTCAAGCGTTTTTCAATAATAACTCATAATTTATGGATAATTAGTTAACTTTATGGATGTATTGAATTATGTTTGAATACTTACGACAACCAAACAAAAAATTACTCAAATTGGTTATGTTTAAGAGATAGTATCACTTTAAGATCCGAGTTATTCGCCTTGCTTCCAGTGTTCTTGCCTAATACTGTTGTCAGTGCTTAAGATTATCACATGGAACATTTGTTTTTATAAAACATGTCTATATCCGTCTCTAAAATTGTTAAACCAGCAGCCTTTTATTGTGTTCACCTGTTTTATTTTTTTATACTGAGATTCAATTAGAAATAAACTAATATTTACATATCTTCTTGTTCTGTTAGCTTCCATTTTGAGCCAAGAATTATCGAATGTATAAGTTAAGATCTTTTCTAGTTTTTTTTTAACTCTGGAAGCTTCATTTTTGAACCGATTTTTCCCGAATTTGTGAGTAAATTCTGATAGAACTGTAGTTAAAACATTTCAAAAATTCGTAGCATACATTTTTTGACCGAATTTCGATTTTTTAAAACTTTTTTTGAGTCTTTGTCAAATTGATCTGTTATGTTAATAAAAAAAAGTTTGACTTTAAATGTTAACCAAGAGACGCAGTCACATTTTTTACTTCACTTCCGCTGTAAATGTGAAATCGATTTTAACTTCCGGTGGTATTTATGAATTTCAATGAAATTTTACTGGTTGATAGCCATCGTAATTTTACAGGCGATTCTAAAATAAAATTTCAACCCGGTAGTAGTAGCTTCAAAATTGGAACAACACTGAATATACCCTAAATAAATGAATCCCATGTAGAAAAATTGAAGTGGGCATAACACATCTGGGTTAAATGTTCATTTTGTTTACATTTTGTAGTCTGGAAAAAAATCATATAAAATACATTTTTGGGGGTATATAGTTCAAAAAAAGGACAAGGGTTAAGAATTTTTTTTTTTTTACCTTGACCTTTGTTGAATCAATGTAGAAATTGGAACATAATTTAACATTCCCGATATAAGTGAATTCATCGAAGAAAACTACGTGGGTGTGACACATCCGGGTAAATTTTCTATATTGGTTGCATTTTGTGGTCTGAAAATAAAATTATATAGAATCTTTTGGAAAATGCTTTTGTACACATTTATCGAATTACTTTTAGCTCAATTGTATTAAAATCTCAGATGTTTCAACTTTTTAGTTAAAAAAAAAAGGAACGGGTTTTAGAATTTCGAAATTTTCAATTTTATATTTTGAACTTTGTTGACATTAATGATTGTATATTTCTTTAACCAATACATGTAAAGGTTTGGAAATTTAGGCATTATTATGATATTATCAGTATTATTAAAGTCACCACAAAAAATCTGACGTGGGCGTGGCACATCGGGGTAAAATTCTGTTTTTGTTAAAATGTTGTATTCTAAAAAAAAGTTGTATAGTATATAATTTGTTCGAAAAATGACCTTGCATACAATTACAGCTTTGCTTTAGTCAAAAAAAGGAACAGGGTTAAGAAATTGCATTTTTTTTTCGTTTTTTACCTTGACCTTTCTACGACTAAAGGTCATTGACTTTGGCTATTCTTATATATTTTCAGATTTGTTGTCAAACATCAACAACAACAACAGTGTTATTACTGTGTGCATTTTCAAAGTTGATGTTTCAATATCTCGTGACTTTGACCATAAGTGAACTTGACCTTGAGTACGTTGAAGGTCATTGACATAGGGTATTAGCTTAAACATTCACATGTAACAAATTTTCAAAGTTGTCGACTTTGTTGGCACTTGGGGTTGAGAGTCGATTTTTTTTTCAGATTCCTTCTAGCAAATTTGCACATTAGCAAAGTCCCACTCTGTGTCACTAGTGGCTCTAGTTTTTTGGGGTTTTTTTTTTTTTTGCTCAAATTTTTGAAAACTTAATACCAAAATCTACAGATATGTGCTTTAATCTGCTAGCTTTAATTAATAATCCAGCTGTCAAGTTTCAAACGCTAAACAGTTTGATGGTTTCTAAGTTTGTTATGCTTTTAGGATGTTGTTAGAAATCTTCTGTACGGTTTTGAGTAAAATCATTTTTGGAAAAATATATCTCTGACGTATTATAAAGGTTTCAACTAGAAATATCGAGCCATTATAAAGCCATACACCAAAACTGGGTAAAAAAGGCGAATTAAAATGGGTCGAAATTTGTCATACTTTTTCAACAAGCTATTACGCAATTATCAGTAGTGCGATAATAAAAAGGATATCAAACAACTTCCTTCTAAGGAAAAGTCGCCATATTTGATGTAAGTAAAGTGTGAAGAAAATATTGAACTGATATCATGGCTTCAGGTATTGTAAACTTATTATTTTAGTTTAGGAAAAATAACTTTATAATTTATAGTTTCATTTAACATCCAAATACATGAATTTTAATGGAATGTCACAAAAATAAAGGATTTCAACTTAAAATCATTGCTAACTCCGAACACCTATTTTAAAGAAATTGTCAATTAGAATTGACAGTAATGCCGTATCACTCTTTGTTTTGGATAGGGGAATGTTTTGGCCTTGAATTTATGTCCCAAAAATCGTACAATCCCTTCAATTATACCCGTACCTTAACAATATATCTTTAATTTTCTGTATATGTGTTTTCTATATAAGCGATAGTCTTACTAAATGAGGAGTCGTATTTTTTACTTTCAAACGCTGATATTTATGGATACACGGGGATTTGAAGGCTTAAATTTTGAGGAAGAGTTTGGAACATTATTACTTATTAGATAAGTTACAAATTTTTGGTTTTTGAGACTAAATGTTTTTTTGGTCGAACGGTTAGTGAACATATCCCTTAAGAGTGACTGAAATATTTTTATACTACGAGCTTTCGTCGTCGTCGAGACGACTTCACCAGGTGAAAATTCTTTTCTTCTGTATTGAAGCGATAATTCAATATTAAATTTGTTAAAACCAATAAAATGTCAATGTAACCTTCGTCATCTTACATACTCACTGAGCAACTCATACTATACATGATAATAATAAATAGATAAATAACTATAGATATAAAGGGTGGTGCAGAAAAACATAAAATTTTCCATTACAGTAGCGAAATTAGGTTATTAAAGGTGCCTGGGGCCTGGTTTTCGAAAGTATCTTATGACTAAGACGTGTCTTACGATGGTCTTATGACAGGTCATAGTTGTAAAATATGTTTTCGAAAGTGTCTTAAGTTGCGATATATCATAACTTTTATCATAATCTTAAGACACCTCGCGATATGACTTAAGATCATCACAAAAGTATATGATGGTTTTATATTCAACGTAAAGCTTTGATATCACGTTAGGAACAGAATATGGCTACTTTTTACATTCACATTCGACAACAAGCTGAACACGTACGCCGAAACAAAGTATTTCGAGGCAGAAATAATCCACTAAATTATATGAATGATGAACAAATAGTATATAATCTTTCAATGGCATATTAGAAGCACAAGTTATAGATAAGTAAGACAATTTTATGGATGGATACTTCTAGAAAATTTATTACTTCAACGTTTCAATGTGGTTCTCACACCGTCATCAGGAATATAATAATGAGTACAAACAAAAAGTAACTAGTTACCTATATATATACTAGTTACTTTTTGTTTGTACTCATTATTATATTCCTGATGACGGTATCCATCCATAAAATTGTCTTACTTATAAATAGTATATAGATATATAAACTTTCTCGTCCATTGATACTAGGTTTATGTAGAATGTTCCAAACGGACCTAGCAGCAAGGCCAAGATCTTGTATTATTCCAAGTCAAGGTTTTTATTCCACAAGTACTTTCAGATGGTCAATGCTGATGTTCATAACATATCCAGACCAAGTGTATCTCAAATGACACGTGTTGTAACTGCTTGTTCAAAGGGGGTTTGTAATATCTACATTCCGATGTTAACTGACCTAGCTGGAATTTGGCACATTGAGAGAGGTTTTTAATAAAATATAAACTTTTTAAGTGTAGTCGGTGCCATTGACGGTACACACATTCGCATAAAATTATAAATAAATAAACTAAATTCAAACAATTAATGATCCACTACGATTTTAAATTCCTTTTATATAAAATTTAACGTTAATATATTTTGAAAATTATATTTTTTTTAATTGTTACATTTTTATATTAAATGTTATCCCTTTTTAATCATTATTAAAATTAATAGGCCTACAACTATCTTTACTTATGACAGTCTTAAGTCATTAAATGTGTCATAAGATACATCTTAAGACATATCTTACGATACTTTCGAAAACCAGGCCCCTGATGTAGATTTCCGAATTCTTGCCCAAATAAGCTGAACCGCCATTAATTTCTGTGAATATTTTGCTAAATAATTGTAAATATTCCAGATAAATATTTTGCTTAATAATTGTAAATATTCCAGATAAATATTTCGGATAAACATATGTAAATACATGCTTTTCAGATAAACGAATATAAATGTTTCGGATAAATATTTGTATATATTTCAGATAAATGTTCATAAATATTTCAGATAAATAAATATTTGTAAATAATTCAAATAAATATTTGTAAATAATTCAAATAGATATTTGTAAATAATTCAAATAGATATTTGTAAATAATTCAAATAAATATTTGTAAACATTCCAAAATATACCTAAGCACAACTTTAAACTGTTATATTTCAGGAGAAAATTACGGTTACGACCAACCAGATGACAAGAAAAATGTTGACCCTGCAAATTCTGGATATGACCAACCATCCGACCCTCCAGCATATACCCCTACACCTTATGGTATTCAGAGAGGAGCTTACCCCATGGGGCAATTCCCAAACAATACAAATGTCGTTGTGAGTAATATATAAAACTCAAGCATGAACGATCCTGAACGTAAAACAATTCTCGAAATCCCTGTTATGAGGAAGTAATAAATGAGTAAATATGTCACACTGGAAAGTGGTACCATGTGTATAATGCACTATAATATCGTGTCATTGTCTCTAGGTCAATTTGAAAAGTAATTGAGATAATTTTTATATGCCATCATGAATTCCTCGTACACACTTTTGATTTTGACGAAACTTGTTAAAATTTCTATTTCCACACCCAAGGATGAACCCTATTATAGATAAAAAGTCGAAAAAATATTTAATATTAATTATTGCCCTTGATTTTAGCTCGTTAACATTTTACAGGTTAGAATTAGTGACAGCTTTTGACGAAACTTGCTGAAATTGTTTATCATCACACAAGGATGAACCCTATTTCAAATAAAAAAATCGAAAAATATTTAGTATGTTAAATATTTCATGGTTGTGATGGTTGAGGTTCTGCAATATATTCTTTTTCAAACTACTAGTGGGCGTATGTTACTTGCCTGACAAGCTTTCTCATATTTAAAGAAAACTTTTGTTAGTTTTCATGATACGGTTTTTCAAAAATTACTACGAACCACAAGTCAAATATGGCAATCAGAAAAACATTAAAACATTATTTTTCAGTTGACCCAGCAGCCTGAAATATCGACTCTTACAGTGACTTCAAGACCAAGCGATTATATGGTATGTTCTGTTTTAACAATGTTGTGTTGTTGTTTTCCCATTGGTATTGCAGCTGTTGTTTACTCTACCAACGTAAGTATTGTTATTTAAAGGGGGGGGGGGGGGAGGGACGCCGTTCGGATGGGACAATAAACCGAGGCTATCCACGTTAAAGAGGCGAATGCCGCTGTCCTGGAAAATTCCCTCATTGCACACTACATAGCGTTTGCCTGCTCGATTTTCAACTGTGGATGGATCTTTAACACTCCCAGCCCAAAGCCCTATATATGTAAAGTTGCGACAACTTTACTGTGAGGCAAGGAATTCTAATGACGTCATGAAAATATGACGTGAAATGTCTACAGGCGCCATTTTGGGTCCCAAGTTCCACTATGGTCTGTTGTGTAATATAAATGAATATACCTCAAAAATAAGTCTTGTCTGTTAATTTCTGTATTATTTATGTATTTTCCTAGAAGTCTACAGAATAGTTCCACATTTTCTGGCGTGTCTTGTCTCTTATACGGTTGGCTACAAAATTGAACTTGCGCTTTTATGTTTAACTATGCAGACAGTCTTAGACCATACACGCAGTAACAGCTTTTAATTGCTTATATCTACGTTTTTAAAACATTGGATTATGAGTAAATTTAACTCAGTGTTCGACCGAAAAGATTTTATCAAGAACTATTTGCTTTATCCAAGAATAAATGTAGGCTCACGTAGGCTATAGGCACACGAGCGTATTTTTTTCGCACCATCGGGGCAAATTTTATAATCTCCCGAAAAATACGCTTGTGCGCCCGGTATAATTAGCGGCGAATTTTTACGTCCGTACGAATAGCCGAAATCAAAAATGTAATTTAGGGGCAGACGTCCGATCGCAGCGATTTTATAAATACCCGAAAAAATACGCTCGTATGCCCAAGTTTTTTACGGCCGTGCGAATCGTTGACATAAAAATGTAATCCTAGGGGCACACGAGCGTATGTTTTAGCCCGATCGATGCTATAATTACCTCAAAAATACGCTCGTGTGCCTGAGTTTTAGCGACCGTACACGGGCGTATTTTTGGGGGTTAATAAAAAAATTCGCTGCGATCGGGTGAAAAGAATACGCCCGTCTGCCCCTAGCTTTAGATATTTTCGGCCTATTATTTTCACCTGCGATTAAATTCGCCTGCAAATTTACTCCCTTTTCCCTGCTTTTTTTATCGGCCGTTCGATAGCCTACCTTTCAACTAATCAGGCGTAATGTTTATATCTTGACGTAATATTTACATCTCCGTTTTGTACCGATCATATCACATGTTCAACTGAATATTCGGCCGATAAAATTCTCAACGTGTGCCCCCTCATAATCGGGGGTAAAAATTCACCACGATTGGACGAAAAAATACGCTCGTCTTCCCCTAGCATAACTATATTATTATTTATTATTATTATTATTATTATGTAGATAGCAGGGACTGAGAAGTATTTCTGAAAGTGGAGGGGGTAGGCGCCACCAAAGCTCCTTGGATTTCGGACACTCGATTTTCAGATTCAGGAAATTATCTCATAAAAATGACAAAATATATTGATGTAAAAAATATTTTTTTAAGGACCAAAAATTGTGATGGGGGGAGGGGGGCATTGTGCATATAATTATGGATACACATAGATTTGAAGGCTCAAATTTCGATAGTGGATCTGTGGATAATGGATACAATAATTGATTAGCTTAGAGACAGAAAAATCCCGCATGGTTGCTTCTGATAAAGGGCACGAATAGCGAATGCAGTCCTTCATTTGCCTATCAGTCATATTGACAGTAGTTTTTCAGGGGCGTGTGCAGGAAAAAAATCAAGAAAGAGGTCCAAAATACGAATTTTATTCATTGCGGGGCCGCCACGATAGGACTTTGACTCTACTCTAGAGTAGGGTTAGAAAATTTTGGAAAATAGCGTAGTTTCCTTTTTTATTTATTGGACCTTTCCGCACTCACTATAATGTAATGGAAATTCGACGACTGTGTTTCAAAAGCAGCATTTTCAATGAAGTTTGCGCTATATAACGTCATACGCGTCATGACGTTGGGACCCAAAATGGCGCCTGTAAATGAGTTGTCGCAACTTTACATATATAGGGCTTTGTCCCAGCCTATAAGATGACCGAGATTAAACTCCTTCGGGTTAGTGATCCACCTCCATCACTAAGCTTTGCAAATTCAACTGCGTTGCCAGACGTCATAAACTCATTGATTACGTAGATCCTGAGGACACAAACTGATCTAATAAACATTGTAATATTGTGTATTATTTGAGTGGATATGAATGCAATGTCCAGTGCCAGGAATCGTATTAACAAAGAAAATGATGTGACTCTATCATGCTTCAAAATTGCGTGTTTTCAATGACTTCCATTACAATTCAGGGGACATGGTCATTGGGAACACTTGAGAAAAACCAGTTGAAAACCCGTGAGACAGATCGTAAAACTGTTTTATATTTTTCTCATTGCAGTCGAGAATAGCATCAGATAATTTGAATTATAAACTTGCTAAGGAGGAGGCGAACTCTGCTAAAAACATGAATATAGTTGGAATGGGATGTGGAATAGTTCTAATTATCATATTGATAGTATTAATATATCACTAGTTCATCAGATCATCATCAGTTTTAAATAGAGATGTACCACAGACCAATAACCCAACACAGCACAGATTATGCTTACTCTTTTCGAAACACCTGATGGTACTTCTTTTAGATGAGTCCAAAACTATCTACAACTATTATCTCAATCTTGCCATGTTTTGGATGTGATTTTGATTAACAGAATCGTTTTGAGGGTACGGATTTTATGATGTATACCATAGCCGTAGGTGACAGGGGGCAGCTACCCCCCTACCCCCCACCCCCAACCCCCTCCTCCCAAATATTATGCTTTCGGGCAAAAAATCCCCCAAATCGGGCAAAATATCAATAACATTCGGACAATAAGTCGGTTTGCCCCCTATTAAGTTGTGGGCCCCTACGGCTATGATTTACACCATTGTAGGTAATAATCTACCACAGAGGCTTTCAATCTTTTTCTATAATCACTTTATATTCTTTGAAAAACCTTGAAATTGTGTGTAGTCATATTTTAAATTCTGGTACATACAGTTTTATTTTTTTCTGATTTTTCAATTGTTAAACAGATATAAATTATTTTGATATTTATACAACCAACCAAAATAGGTGACCCAGTTTTCACATCATGAAATTTCGCCAAAATTTGGAACCAAAATTTTACCTAGAAATATTTGTCAGAAAACAATCATATTTGGACAAAATATAAGCTAATAATTAAATTTTATTTTCAAACAAAAAATAATCGACAGTAAAAATTTGTTAAATTGTTAGCTCCAAAACCGGTGATAGGGGGATTTTTACTCTTGAGCGTACGGATTTTATGGCTTTCAATCTTTTTCTTTCTAGTACCCTTTGATCCTTGATAAATATAGACTGCCATGAATAGAATAATTGTCACAAATTATATACAAGCTAATATGATTATACTAATTTTTTTTTAACGCAATATAACTTAGTGTATTAATTTTATTCAAAAATTTGATGAACTTTGTTGTTATCTTTTTGTTATATTAATGGAGAAGTTATATATTATTCTCTTTTTTAGTTTTGTTTTGTTTTAATGTAATGAAGACTTTATAGATATTATTGAAACTTTTATCATCTGATCACACTTTATCCTTAACACTTTTCTGAAGAGATATCTTGCATCGGGTCGAAAAGGAATATTTTGGCTTATAGTATTTGCTTGACCTGCAAGTTCTTTCAGTTTAGTGTTTAAAATGTGATTTTATTAAAGGATGTTACCTCTTAGAATGGATATAAAATCTAAAATTTCAAACTTGGTCAATATTATGTTCGAATAATCTGGTGTCATAACTATACTGCCATAACTAAACATAACCATATACTGTATGTTTTAAACGTTAACACTTTAAAAAATTGTTCAAGCGTTTTTCAATAATGACAATGATAATTTTATGGATAATTACATAGCTTATTGAATTATTTTTGAATATTTACGCCAACAACTGAATATATATACTCTCATTCGTTATGTTTGAACATTTTAATTTTAGGCTCATTTTAAGGGGAAGTATCACTTCAAGATTCTGAGTTCTTCGCCTTGTTTCCAGTGTTCTTGCCTTCTATTGTTATCAAGTACAGAAAAACGCAATCTAATTAAAATTAGATTACATTTCGTTTCGTTTATTTTTTGATTGTCGACTCCATGTAATCTAAAGACTTGTATAAGGAGGTCATCATCTGGTGACGAAAATTTCAGCCAATCAAAATCTACCTTCAAGATCGCGGGTCTATGCATTGATATGCATTGTAGGAAGACGAAACAGAAAGTGGCACGTGCTATAAATAGCTTATTCGTAACCAGAAGATGACCTTCTTATACAAGTCTTTAGATTACATGGAGTCGACAATCAAAAAATAACCGAAACGAAATGTAATCTAATTTAAATTAGATTGAGAAAAACGTTGTTAAAATGATCAAACCCATCATTTGTTTTTATCAATCATGTCTATATCTATATTTTAAATTGTTAAAATGCAACCTCTATTGTGTTCACTTGTATTTTTTTATACTGAGATTCAATTACAAATAAACCTGTACATACATATCTTTATTTTATTTCATTAAGTCTCTATTTTAAGCAAAGAAATCACACCACATGCTTAGTTATTTGTATTTATAGTGTCAATGTGCTTAGATTTACATATTATAATCACAGGGGCTCGTAGTTATATATTTTTTTTAATATTGTTATACGGTGGTAAGAGAAATGAGAAGGGAGGACACTAATTTTGGGGTCAAAATTGAAATTTCTTTGTAGGTCAACTTCCGCTTTCTTCGAGACGACAAAATAAAAAAGAAACAACTATTTTTCTGGGCGACGTTTTACGAACCCAAAAAGTGCAAGTTTTAAAAGAATTTTCGCAATGATGGTCCAAACAAAGATAAAACACAATGTTTTCTGGTATTAATGAAATTTTACAATTTACAATTCCCAGAATATAGACAATTTCCAGAATATAGACAATTCCCAGAAAATATACAATTCCAAGAATATAGGCAATTTCCAGAATATAGACAATTCCCAGAATATAGACAATTCCCAGAATATAGACAATTCCCAGAATAAAGACAATTCCCAGAATATAGACAATTTCCAGAAAATATACAATTCCAAGAATATAGGCAATTTCCAGAAAATAGACAATTCCCAGAATATAGACAATTCCCAGAATATAGACAATTTCCAGAAAATATACAGTTCCAAGAATATAGGCAATTTCCAGAATATAGACAATTTCCAGAAAATAGACAATTTCCAGAATATAGACAATTCCAAGAATATAGACAATTCCCAGAATATAGACCATTGCAAGAATATAGACAGTTGCCAGAATATAGACAATTGCCAGAATATAGACAATTGCCAGAATAAAGACAATTCCCAGAATATAGGCAATTCCCAGAATATAGACAATTCCCAGAATATAGACAATTCCCAGAATATAGACAATTCCCAAATTATAGACCATTCCCAGAATATAGACAATTAGTGGAGCGGCATAGCCCTCAAATATGATGGAATTGTGCATTTTTTGATACAAGCACCAAATTTGGCACAAAGATACTTTGATATGCTCTAAATAGTTTTGGATATGGAGCCACTCGAAATTCTCTTGCGTAAGCCGCCATTTTGAATTTCAAATGGGCCACCCTCGGACACATAATTGTTGATATTTTCGGACCTATGTCAGCCATTAACTTGTTCAAAATGGCTAATTGTACATTATTTGTATCCGGAAATTCAACTATTTATGCTACAAGTGGCTAACCATGTTTAATTTCAAAATGACGTCTATAAAAATCCATAATTTGCATTATTTCTCGATCTATGTCAGCAATTTCTTTTTAACTCGGTTTTGGTTGCTATTGGTATGTTTTGGGGGGCTTAATGATCGACTGGTTCATTTACAAGTGGTAACAACTGCCGCCATATCGAATTTCAAAATGGCGAAAAGAAAAAAAAGAAAAAAAACGGTAGCAGTATTTTTTAATCTATGTCAGCTATAAAAGCATTCTTGATGGCTAATTCTGTATTCTGAAGGGAAGTCAATTATTTTAGCTACAAGTGGCTGAAACATCCGGCCATGTCTAATTTCAAAATGGCTTCTATAAATATCGATAATTTGCTATATTTCTCGATATATGCCAGAAATTACCTGGTTGTTGGTGTGAAATTGTATGTTTGGGGTTCAGGGTTCCCTTGGTTCAAGTTAAAAGTGGCAACAACTGACGCCATATTGAATTTCAAAATGGCGTACTTTAAAACTCTATAATTGTTAGTATTTCTATGATAGCTGTAAACCTTTTATCAGTAACTAATTGTACATTTTTATTGCCAGGGAATCCAAGTGTTCATCTTACAAGAATTGAATTTCAAGATGGTCGCACAGCAAAAGGCGCATAGGAAATTGATGTACCAGATACGTCTTTATAGTGAAGTTTCAAATCGATTATTGACCGATTAACAATCAATTAATAATATACATGTATAGGTTTTCAACCAATCCAAAACACCCCAAATCGTATATTTACATAGCAGTCATGTCGAAAGAGTACAAGCTAGTTCATGTGACTAAGGCTAGAACTCCCGAATCATCCACATCAGTTCACTTGGAACTGTGTATTTTGTGGGAAGGTGATCCTGATGAGTTCTTGAAGCACGAGAACCGAGCATACCCTCCAACTTTCTCAAGAAGGAGATCTTCGATACAGCAACAAATCAGACCTACTCATAGAAGAGCTTGCTACCAAGAAAGCAGATGCACCATATGTCACCTCTGTCATACCTGATCGTGCAGCCATTGTTCAGATGCCGAATCCATGTGGCAGTAGAACATTGCTTGAATATGAAACAGGGGTGTTTGTTTCAAATATATATCTCGCCTTGGGCTAGTGTGGGATTATTACACCAAGCCTGATAGCTTCAAAGCGACTACACGGGCCACCAGGGGAAAGGAATCAAAAGGCGTGCCACTGCCGCTGCTGTGCTACACGGAAACTGGCAGAATTTTTTTCGAGTTGGTGAAAATAAGGATGAGTGGTTCAGTTTCTTGTCGGGACTGCTTATGAGATCCATCGACACATAAGGCAAAGAGTTGGTAGCAACTGATACTCACTTCCCCACCTCTTGATACCATTACCATCTTGGCCACATGCAAGCATAAAGAGGCCGACACCTGTATGATGGTACTTGTAGCAAATACCATGGGATGGGATACTTATCCGAACAGTGGACGCTGTCATTACACTAGCATAAGGCCGACAGTAACAACTAGATGAACTTTGGCTTTCATTCAGGACAGACAAAAAAATCCGCTATGTAGCAGCACATGAAGTTCCTGTAGGCCAAGGACCTGATAGGTTAAAGGCGCTCTCAGTATTTCATGCTGTTACAGAGGCGTTCCCAGAGGTTATAGCTTCCTCCTCCAGCTGGCCTCTACACCAATCTGAAGACGTCATGTCAACTATTTAAATATCTCTTTTACTCTATGGTCGTACAAGTAAGTGTACATGTGTCAACCAACCAAAAGAAGTCGTTTTCAGCAGAAGTGGCGAGCGTGGCGCCAAGTAGGGTATGCTTACTCTTCTTAACAACCTGATACCACTTTTCATTATGAAATATTTCCTCATTTAATGATATACTTCCCGAAAAGTTCATTAGCTGCTACCAATGTGTTTACATGGATTTCGAGATTTGTCTTACGGTTGGGATCGTTCGTGCTTCGGTTTTATTATTGAAGCACAACCTCCAACTCAACTTTAGAGTACTGCTAATACGTGGAAAGATAACATAGAATTCAACATGCACTTTTTGCAACAGATACCACGTGTATCTGTATCAGTTCAGAATTAGCCATCAAGAATGCTTTCATAGCTGACAAGATTCAAAAATACTGATACTCTAACGTTTATTTTATTTTTTTGTCGCCATTTTGAAATTCAATATGGCAGCAGTTGTTACTTGTAAATTGAACCAGTCGAGCGTTCAGCCCCCCAAAACATACAAATAGCAATCAGAACCGAGTCAAAAAAATTCGATCGAGAAATATCGCAAATTTTGGATTTATATAGACACCATTTTGAAATTTAACATGGCCGATTGTTGTAGCCACTTGTAGTTTGAATAGTTGAATTCTCTGATACAAAAAATGTTCAATTAGCCATTTTGAACAAGTTAGTGGCTGACATAGATCCGAAAATAGCAACAATTATATGTGTCTGAGGGTGGCTCTTTTGAAATTCAAAATGGCGGCTTTCACAAGTGAATTTCGAGTGGCTCCATATCCAAATATGTTCACAATATATCAAAGTATATGTGTGCAAAATTTGGTGCTTGTATCAAAAAATGCACAAACAAGTTGCTATGCCGCTCTACTAAATAGAAAGTTGTTTAATGGATGGTAAACGTGCCCCATTAAATAGACTACGATTAAAACAGTTCATTCGACATCATATTTTTTTAGTTTTTTGGAAGTAGGCTTTTAAATAAGAACAAATTTAAACTTAGAGGGTATTTTTAATCTTAAGGTGGAGTGGGGGGGGGGGGAGATAAGTTTTTTACATTTATAATTCAAGTACTTCTATCCTTTAAAAAGATTGCAATACAAACCATGAATGTAATAACGAATTTTTTTTTTGTAAACAATATTTTATTCATAAGAGAAATGGATTAGGGAACAGGCTTTCGCCTATATGACCCCTTTCCTAATGTAATAACGAATTGATAAAGATTTATACGGGAAAGGAGTGTAGGCATAATGCAATCGATAAATGGTCTTGAAAGGGGTAATAGAAATAATGAAACCCCTATGTCAAGTGCTCACCCTTTTCAATTTGTAATAACAAAATTGATCAAACTACTTCCTCTTACGGAAAAGTCACCATATTGGATTTAAGTATAGTTGCTAGAAAATATTGAAGTATTATCATGTCTTCAGGTATTGTCATTTTATTATTTTAGTCCAGGAAATATGGCTCAAAAATGAATAGTTTTAATAGGCATCTAGACTTCTTAAAATACAAATTTTGATAAATGACTATTAACTTGAAATACCATTGCTAACGTTGAATATTTTGTAAACGGCATAAAGAAGAGATCGAAAGTGAGCAATACAATAGTCTATGAATGATATTGAAATTATCGTCACTAGCCAATTCTCTATAAACTCAATGCTTTTTTTGAACTTCGATCAAATATTTTTAAACTCTTCGTGGAACGTAGCTATATGGTTAGATAATGCTTATGGTAGCCGAAATGTCATGTTGTCGTACATGTTATCGGTGTGTACTGTTTGGAAATGTTGCTGAATGAAATATCAAATCAGAAATTGACTGTAAATCCAATGACCTTTCTGAAGCCATGTGCTGCAATCAAAAATAATGACCAATAGATTATGACAAATTGGCCAACATGTTGCCGTGTTTCCGATGTGTTTCCCAACATGTTGTTGAAACGCACATGTGTTGAATCGTTATGGGATTATTTAAGAAATGTGTTATACCACAATTTTTGTCTTGTGTTTGTATAATATGTGCTCAACTAGCAAGGTCTAACGTTGTATCTATTCAATACACTGAAGTAATTGAAGAAATACACATATAACTTTATTTTCTATGCAGCATATTGAATATTATACAAAGACTAAATCGATTAATATGATTCATATAATGTATACCGTGAACTTCTATGATGTTAATATGACTACTTAAAGGGGAATGTTCAGTGTTTTCGAGGGTCGATTTGAGTCTTGAATATATGTAAATAGTCCCAAGGAGTACTAGAACTGCACAAAATCCCTTCAATTGTATCCCTACCTAAACATTTATCTTTTATTTTCTGTATTTGTGTTTTCTATGTAAAGCCCATAGTAATAGAAGGCAAAGGGGGGGGGGGGGACAATGCTCTATGGAGAAACAATGGAAATTGTGCCCATTAAATTCAAAGTATAAGAGAGATTTTGACTTTTTTCTCTATCCATAAAAGAAAATACATACGGTAACTGTATACAATCAAGACTAGAAATATCTATAATGAACCAGAACAAACTTTTTATGACCTAGATAAGTGCAGACCCATGGACTTAAGTAGCTTTGGGTGCCTTGCTATGGGGGTTTCGAAAGACTATTCCAGGGACATGTTTGTTTTAACCATATCCTTTTAATGTTGTATTAAGCAATTTAGCACTCCAAATTTCAGTTGTGTAAGATCATAATAAATGTTGATTTGCATTTCTTTGAAATTAGGTACCAAAAGATGCTAAATGAAAACTTCAGATCGATCTTGCTTATTATTTTGGTTCTTAAGATTATTGAGTTACCACTTGATTTGAAAAAAAATGAATGAAATGTTTTACATCCCACTTATTGGGATAAGGAGCACGGTACAAGTAAATCAAGGCATCACCTATTTGAACAAAATCAAGCTTGTCGCGAATAAAAAAAACCTAAGATCGTCAATGAATCTAAATGATTATACAGACGAAAGTGGTTCGCCCTGTTGAACCCCTTACTTGCTTCTAAATGAATCTGACAAATAGTTTCCAAATTTAAAAGAATTAACATGTTCATAATACATGAACTTTATTTTAAGTAGCTTATTTGAATAATAACAGTTGTCTATCTACAGAATCAATGTCTTTCCTCAAATCTATCTACAGAATCAAAGGCTTTCCTCAAATCTATCTACAGAATCAAAGGCTTTCCTCAAATCTATCTACAGAACTATTTTTAATTATTTCAGATTGATATTTGAAAATAAATGTTTGAGATACATATTTGTAAAATAATTCAGATTAATATTTGTAAATAAATGTTTGAGATACATATTTGTAAAATAATTCAGATTAATATTTGTAAATATTTCAGATTAATATTTGTAAATATTTCAGATTAATATTTGTAAATAATTCAGATAAATATTTGTAAATATTTCAGATAACTATTTTTAAATATTTCAGATTAATATTTGAAAATATTTCAGATTAATATTTGTAAATAATTCAGATAAATATTTGTAAATATTTCAGATTGATATTTGAAAATATTTGAGATACATATTTGTAAAATAATTCAGATTAATATTTTTAAATATTTCAGATTAATATTTGTAAGTATTTCAAAAAAATATTTGTAAATATTTCAAAATATACCCACGAACACTGCAACTTTAAATTTTTTTTATATTTCAGGAGAAAATTACGGTTACGATCATGCAGATGACGAGAAAATTGTCGTCTCTGTAATATCTGGATATGACCAAATATCCGAACCTCCAGCTTACACCCTTCAGCCTTATCCCATAGGGCAATATCCCCCGGAGCCACAAGGACCACAGAGGTACTATGGAGGTCGCTCGGACAACAACAATATACAAATTGTTGTAAGTAATAATTAAAACCCCAAGCATAAACGATCCTAACCGTAAAAATAAACTCGAAATTGGTAATACAGTCTGTTATGAAGTATATCAATAAATGAGTACATATTTCATAATGAAAAGTGATGTCAGATGTCTAGACGAGTAAGCATTCCCTCAATAGGTCAAATTGAAACTGGAAGTTATTTTATATTTATTAAAAATCAATAACTCACACATATTACGGGGGATTCTTTTTTGAAAATCAGATCCGCTCATTTCCATAAGAGTGTATGATTAAGCACAACTTTTAGGCACTTTTCTGCCATCTTGATTGTTTACAGAAAGAAGCGTTTATCTTGTAGTAAAACATGGCAATTGGGAATTTTTTAAGAAATAGTAAAAAAATTACAGAAGAGTAGGTCGTAAATATCCATTTTTATACGCCCACATGAAATGTGGAGCGTATATTGTCGTCACCCATGTCCGTCGGTCCGTCCGTCGGTCTGTCGATCCGTCCGTCGATCCGTCCACAATTGCTCGTAAACACTCTACAGGTCACAATTCTAGACAGTTTTGACAAAATTTACTGGTAATGTTTATTACCGCCCAAGGATGAAGCCTATTGCAAATCAGCGAAATTATTTTCTATGAATTATTGCCCTTGCTCTTAAAAACGCGTTCGATTTTTGGCTCGGAAACACTCTACAGGTCACAATTCTTGATGGATTTTGATCAAACTTGCTGGTAATGTTTATTACTACTCAAGGATGAACCCTATTGAAAATTAGTTAAATCGAAAAATATTTACTATGAATTATTGCCCTTGTTCTTAAAAACACGTTCGATTTTTGGCTTGTAAACACTCTACAGGTCACAATTCTTGACGGATTTTCACGAAACTTACTGATAATGTTTATTACCACCCAAGGATGAACCCTATTGAAAATCAGCAAAATCGAACAATATTTACTATGAATTATTGCCCTTGTTCTTGAAAACTCTTTTGATTTTTGGCTCGTAAACACTCTACAGGTCACAATTCTTAACGAATTTTGACGAAACTTACTGATAATGTTTATTACTGCCCAAGTATGAACCCTATTAAAAATCAGCAAAATCGAAAAATATTTACTATGAATTATTGCCCTTGTTCTTGAAAACGCGTTCGATTTTTGGCTTGTAAACACTCTACAGGTCACAATTCTTGACGGATTTTGACGAAATTTACTGATAATGTTTATTACCATCTAAGGATGAACCCTATTGAAAATCAGTAAAATCGAACAATATTTACTATGAATTATTGCCCTTGTTCTTGCTAACGCATTTTATTTTTTGGCTCGTAAACACTACAGGTCACAATTCTTGATGGATTTTGACGAAACTTACTGATAATGTTTATTACCACCCAAGGATGAACCCTATTGAAAATCAGCAAAATCAAACAATATTTACTATGAATTATTGCCCTTGTTCTTGCTAACGCGTTTTATTTTTGGCTCGTAAACACTACAGGTCACAATTCTTGATGGATTTTGACGAAACTTACTGATAATGTTTATTACCACCCAAGGATGAACCCTATTGAAAATCAGCAAAATCAAACAATATTTACTATGAATTATTGCCCTTGTTCTTGAAAGCTTCTTTGATTTTTGGCTCATAAACACTCTACAGGTCACAATTCTTGATTGATTTTGACGAAACCTACTGATGTTTATTACCACCCAAGGATGAACCCTATTGAAAATCAGCAAAATCATCCTTTTGTGGTGTATGACTGAAGGTTAAATATTTTTTTCTTGTATAAACTGTTAAATATATTTGTTTAAAGTCAAAGCTGCCAGTGGGCGTATATTACCTTGCCTGGCAAGCTATCTTATTATCTTTTAGAAGATCGAGCAGCCTGAAGTTCCGCATGTGCATCCAGCAGCAGTGCATCCAAGACCAGTGTATTCAGCACCAGTGTATCCCGAACCAGTGTTTCAAATACCATCCATTTATATGATATGTTCTGTTTTAACAATGTTGTGTTTTTGTTTACCCATTGGTATTGCGGCTGTTTTTTACTCCTGTCGCGTAAGTAAGATTGTTTATTATTGGTACAAAGACCATAGATTTCCAGGCTAGGCAAGGGAAACACACTGACTGGCAGCTATCACAAATGAAAACCTTCTTAAAGGAGATCGTTAACAGTTCGATTAATCGTACTTCGGAGTCGTATTTTTGACTTACAAACGAGAATAATTATAGATACACATGGATTTGAAGGATCAAATGTCGACGGTGAGTTGTGAACACTTGTTCTGAAGCAGGATTCTCTCTTCTAAACTAAAGTTGTAGTTGGTCAGATTGTTGGTGAACGGGCATCTTTAAGCTTTTTACACACTGACAACATTTTCGGTAATATGTTGGGCAATAGGCTACATCGACAACATATACTCGTTCCTGGATAAAAACAACATTTCGACAACATGTTCGGTAAATTGTTATCATATGTTGGTGGTGGCTCCCATTTTTGTTTGTATGACTTCAAATTGATCATGGGGATTATAGCTAATTTGTGATTTGATAAACTTGTGTTTATTCCAGCAACAGCGGGGCAACATGTTAACTGTTCGACTAATAAATTTTTGTCTCAGAACCTTGATTTTTTTGGTTATTTTAATCCATAATAATGTTTACAACTCTCCCTCGAAATATTAGCCTTCAAATCCCTGTGTAGCCATAATTATGAGCGTTGAAAAGACTATGCCTTATATAGAAAAGACAAATACAGAAAATGAAAGATAAATGTTTAGGAAGGGATATGATTGAAGGAATTATGCGATTTTTGTGCAGTGCTAGTACTTAAGGAGACTATTTACATATATCAAAGAGTAGTATAGTAGGGCCTATTCTGGACCCGTTTTGCAATGGGACTTTCTATAGCGGGATTCATCTTTGATCTTTCATGTGTGTACATAAAATTAGCATAATCGGTGTAAAAAACTCATAAAACTGCCGATAGTTATTGATAATAAAACTGTTGAAATCTAGTAAGCTGATAGTGAGCTTATATAGGACGAGTCTAATTTTTTATATTTTCATTTACGAATTGGATACGTGTTATTTTGTTTGAGAGAAAATATTCTTACCTACGTTTATAAGAATGATTAATATTGTCATAGATGAAATTGAAATGTGTAACGCAGAAGAGACAATGATATATATATTTATTTCGAAGTAACATTAAAATGAACGTATATACAATATGAGATGGATGAATATCGGGCATTGCCTACAATGATACACAGTGTCAGTTGTAGAACTCACTCTGTTCTCTCTAATATTCTATGTAAATAACCAATCTACGAATGACCAAGCAGGACTATCATCGATTCTATTCTGCTCTTGGATGCTATGATTATCGTGAAAGGATTTCGGTTCTGTAGTGCTGTCAGCTTCGCAAACTACAACTTTGTTACTCTGCGCCATAGTTGTTGTATCGTTGGAAATGAATGATAAAGTGAAAAACACTCAATATGAAATATTGAACTATGTTATAGTCTTATTTTCTCTATACTGTAGGGAGTGCATATGCGTATGACTTGTTTGAGAGAAGATTTATTATTTACTTCTTTCGATATCGCTGAATGTAGACAGAAGGTAGTTACAAAATAATTACAACACACCTTTAAACTTAAGATACTCATATATCCCCTCAGATGATAATATAAAAGTATAATCAATGCGAATCAAAGTAATAAGTGCTTAATTAGTTTGATATATATTTATTTCGAAGTAACATTAAAACGAATGTATATACCCAGATGATATAAAAGTATAATCAACGCGAATCAAAGTAATAAGGACTTAATTAGTTTGATATATATTTATTTCGAAGTAACATTAAAATGAACGTATATACAATATGAGATGGAGAACTAATATCCTTATCTTTCTGGTTGACGGGTAATAAAGGTGTATAAATCACATTAAAAAACTGTATGTGGTTTGAGTGAATTTGAAATTCCAAAATATTTAAAAATGATTGATGTTTATTGATAATAAAAGTGTTTAAATCTCGTAAAACTGAATATGACCATAGTTAGTTAATCGAATGTTTATGAAATAAGAAACCGAAAAAGACGAAGAAACACTTTGCGCATATTTTCAATTAACCATGTCCATAATCAATACAGATATTAATTTTTTTGGCGAAACACAACCAGAGGAATTGAATTTATTCACTCTACCTCCAACTCAGACAGCCGTAGACAGAACCTACTGCTGTAGTGGACGATATAGATGTATATGATGATAATGATGTTAAAGTTGTTGGCGGTGAAATGAAAGATGTTGACATTGATAATACGGAAATCTAAAAAAAAGATATAATGAATCAACCGATTAGTGTTATTATTTAGATTACATCATATGAAATTATATACTAAACCACTTCACAAAATAAAACAATAATTCACAGTTAAGATATCAAAGATATTGCACAATGTTTGACTTAAGTTAGAGCAAGAGTCCTCCGAAGATGAACTATCAAAAAGAAACTTTCAAATCGTGTATTCCAAATGGTACAAGTATCCAGAGGAGGTAGAAAAGCAAGAAATTTCAAATATAAGCTCGCAATTTTCAAATCAATCTTCAAATAAACGATTCATATTTTCAGTTTCAATACAAACATAGTATAAGCTAACGGCAATCGTAAAACACCTAAATTTCGCAACACATTATATTTTCTATGGAACACATTGTTATTCTTTAACTAATATATTGCTTACTTGTTCATCAATTCTACCGCTTATTATAATACTTATTTCTTGATCACATTTAACATCTCTACAATTAATGGATGAGTGTATAACATTAATTTATTTAATCACAGTAATAATAATTAATAACTCAAGCATTTCGATGTACATTCCTATATATTTACCTTCTTGTAAACATTATATCCCAATTACCTATAAATGTTATAACAATAGTATAGCTTTCTCTAACATCTTCTACTCCAAACAGTGCAACCAACTTAACAAATTATATCACTTTATTAATATTATTGTACGACATTTTCGATCCCCACCATCAATCTAATTATTAAAATATATTTTAATTTGTCCATGATATTTTTACTATCTTTATTTCTATAATTCAAATAAGTATTCTTTAAATTTCAAATCAAAAATAGTTATATTTGTACATTGTCCAACATTTTCGATAATAATTTTGCGTTTGGTTTGTCTTTTCAATTCATTTATTAATCATTAATTTTTAGTTTCAGTGCTAGTGCTTAGGAATTACCTTACAGATAATATATATTTTTATGATAATCTTATATATTTTTAAGAGAGTGATAGTCACACTCTGAATTAACTTTTTAACATAATAACCATAACATTTTTTGTGAACACTGCTTCAACCCTGCCCCAGTGCCTTCTGTTGAATAGTAACTTGTTGCTTTCAACCACTCTAACCGCTATTATTATATCTATAATTCAAATCTATATTATCTATACTTTAAATCTATATCAATATTTCAAATCTATATCTATAAGCCTACTTCAAATCTATATTTTATTTCAAATCTATATTTGTATTTCAAATTTATATTTATATTTCAAATCTATATTTATATTTCGAATCTACATTCTTTATATTTCAAATCTATATCTTTATTTCAAATCTATATCTATATTTCAAATCTATATTTGTATTTCAAATCTATATCTATATTTCAAATCTATATTTGTCTTTCAAATCTATATTATTTACATTTCAAAACTATATTATTTACTTTTCAAAATTATATTATTTATATCTGTATATTTAATTTAATTGTTTATTTTCTTTAACAATATGTATGTCATATCGTTGATATTTTTGTATTTCCTGTAGCAGCATGTCTTTTGCTGTAAAAGAATTAAGTTATGACACCTGATAATGACAATGTAAATTGTTGAAACGGTGTGTTATTGTTTATAGCATATTAAACCAAGGAGTAGTATACCATAATACAGTGAAAACCCTGAAGACCACACACCCTGAAGTAGCATACCATGATATTGTGTTCTGTTATTTATGTGAACTCTACACCTACAAAGGATTATTATCTCTCATATCATATCATCATATTGTTGTCGTCAATAAATTACACTGGACTGATACAATATAATTCAACAAACATTGTGTTATGTTGTATGAAAAATATTTAGTCTGTAAGTTTAGTTCAAGTTTTAGAACTTATCAATAAATTACACTGGACTGATACAATATAATTCAACAAACATTGCGTTATGTTGTATGAAAATATTTAGTCTGTAAATTTAGTTCCGGTTTTAGAACTTATCAATAAATTACACTGGACTGATACAATATAATTCAACAAACATTGTGTTATGTTGTATGAAAATATTTAGTCTGTAAATTTAGTTCCAGTTTTAGAACTTATCAACAAATTAGACTGGACTGATACAATATAATTCAACAAACATTGCGTTATGTTGTATGAAAAATATTTAGTCTGTAAGTTTAGTTCCAGTTTTAGAACTTATCAATAAATTACACTGGACTGATACAATATAATTCAACAAACATTGTGTTATGTTGTATGAAAATATTTAGTCTGTAAATTGAGTTCCAGTTTTAGAACTTATCAATAAATTACACTGGACTGATACAATATAATTCAACAAACATTGCGTTATGTTGTATGAAAAATATTTAGTCTGTAAATTTAGTTCCAGTTTTAGAAATTATCAATAAATTACACTGGACTGATACAATATAATTCAACAAACATTGTGTTATGTTGTATGAAAATATTTAGTCTGTAAATTTTGTTCCTTATCAATAAATTACACTGGACTGATACAATATAATTCAACAAACATTGTGTTATGTTGTATGAAAATATTTAGGCTGTAAATTTAGTTCCAGTTTTAGAACTTAATCAATAAATTACACTGGACTGATACAATATAATTCAACAAACATTGTGTTATGTTGTATGAAAATATTTAGTCTATAAATTTAGTTCCAGTTTTAGAACTTAATCAATAAATTACACTGGACTGATACAATATAATTCAACAAACATTGTGTTATGTTGTATGAAAATATTTAGTCTGTATGTTTAGTTCCAGTTTTAGAACTTATCAATAAATTACACTGGACTGATACAATATAATTCAACAAACATTGTGTTATGTTGTATGAAAATATTTAGTCTGTTAATTTAGTTCCAGTTTTAGAACTTATCAATAAATTACACTGGACTGATACAATATAATTCAACAAACATTGTGTTATGTTGTATGAAAATATTTAGTCTGTAAGTTTAGTTCCAGTTTTAGCCTAAATATTTTCATACAACATAACACAATGTTTGTTGAATTATATTGTATCAGTCCAGTGTAATTTATTGATAAGGAACTAAATTTACAGACTAAATATTTTCATACAACATAACACAATGTTTGTTGAATTATATTGTATCAGTCCAGTGTAATTTATTGATAATTTCTAAAACTGGAACTAAATTTACAGACTAAATATTTTTCATACAACATAACGCAATGTTTGTTGAATTATATTGTATCAGTCCAGTGTAATTTATTGATAAGTTCTAAAACTGGAACTCAATTTACAGACTAAATATTTTCATACAACATAACACAATGTTTGTTGAATTATATTGTATCAGTCCAGTGTAATTTATTGATAAGTTCTAAAACTGGAACTAAACTTACAGACTAAATATTTTTCATACAACATAACGCAATGTTTGTTGAATTATATTGTATCAGTCCAGTCTAATTTGTTGATAAGTTCTAAAACTGGAACTAAATTTACAGACTAAATATTTTCATACAACATAAAACAATGTTTGTTGAATTATATTGTATCAGTCCAGTGTAATTTATTGATAAGTTCTAAAACTGGAACTAAACTTACAGACTAAATATTTTTCATACAACATAACGCAATGTTTGTTGAATTATATTGTATCAGTCCAGTCTAATTTATTGATAAGTTCTAAAACTGGAACTAAATTAACAGACTAAATATTTTCATACAACATAACACAATGTTTGTTGAATTATATTGTATCAGTCCAGTGTAATTTATTGATAAGTTCTAAAACTGGAACTAAATTTACAGACTAAATATTTTCATACAACATAACGCAATGTTTGTTGAATTATATTGTATCAGTCCAGTGTAATTTATTGATAAGTTCTAAAACTGGAACTAAATTAACAGACTAAATATTTTCATACAACATAACACAATGTTTGTTGAATTATATTGTATCAGTCCAGTGTAATTTATTGATAAGTTCTAAAACTGGAACTAAACATACAGACTAAATATTTTCATACAACATAACACAATGTTTGTTGAATTATATTGTATCAGTCCAGTGTAATTTATTGATTAAGTTCTAAAACTGGAACTAAATTTATAGACTTAATATTTTCATACAACATAACACAATGTTTGTTGAATTATATTGTATCAGTCCAGTGTAATTTATTGATTAAGTTCTAAAACTGGAACTAAATTTACAGCCTAAATATTTTCATACAACATAACACAATGTTTGTTGAATTATATTGTATCAGTCCAGTGTAATTTATTGATAAGGAACTAAATTTACAGACTAAATATTTTCATACAACATAACACAATGTTTGTTGAATTATATTGTATCAGTCCAGTGTAATTTATTGATAATTTCTAAAACTGGAACTAAATTTACAGACTAAATATTTTTCATACAACATAACGCAATGTTTGTTGAATTATATTGTATCAGTCCAGTGTAATTTATTGATAAGTTCTAAAACTGGAACTCAATTTACAGACTAAATATTTTCATACAACATAACACAATGTTTGTTGAATTATATTGTATCAGTCCAGTGTAATTTATTGATAAGTTCTAAAACTGGAACTAAACTTACAGACTAAATATTTTTCATACAACATAACGCAATGTTTGTTGAATTATATTGTATCAGTCCAGTCTAATTTGTTGATAAGTTCTAAAACTGGAACTAAATTTACAGACTAAATATTTTCATACAACATAAAACAATGTTTGTTGAATTATATTGTATCAGTCCAGTGTAATTTATTGATAAGTTCTAAAACTGGAACTAAACTTACAGACTAAATATTTTTCATACAACATAACGCAATGTTTGTTGAATTATATTGTATCAGTCCAGTCTAATTTATTGATAAGTTCTAAAACTGGAACTAAATTAACAAACTAAATATTTTCATACAACATAACACAATGTTTGTTGAATTATATTGTATCAGTCCAGTGTAATTTATTGATAAGTTCTAAAACTGGAACTAAATTTACAGACTAAATATTTTCATACAACATAACGCAATGTTTGTTGAATTATATTGTATCAGTCCAGTGTAATTTATTGATAAGTTCTAAAACTGGAACTAAACTTACAGACTAAATATTTTTCATACAACATAACACAATGTTTGTTGAATTATATTGTATCAGTCCAGTGTAATTTATTGACGACAACAATATGATGATATGATATGAGAGATAATAATCCTTTGTAGGTGTAGAGTTCACATAAATAACAGAACACAATATCATGGTATGCTACTTCAGGGTGTGTGGTCTTCAGGGTTTTCACTGTATTATGGTATACTACTCCTTGGTTTAATATGCTATAAACAATAACACACCGTTTCAACAATTTACATTGTCATTATCAGGTGTCATAACTTAATTCTTTTACAGCAAAAGACATGCTGCTACAGGAAATACAAAAATATCAACGATATGACATACATATTGTTAAAGAAAATAAACAATTAAATTAAATATACAGATATAAATAATATAATTTTGAAAAGTAAATAATATAGTTTTGAAATGTAAATAATATAGATTTGAAAGACAAATATAGATTTGAAATATAGATATAGATTTGAAATACAAATATAGATTTGAAATATAGATATAGATTTGAAATAAAGATATAGATTTGAAATATAAAGAATGTAGATTCGAAATATAAATATAGATTTGAAATATAAATATAAATTTGAAATACAAATATAGATTTGAAATAAAATATAGATTTGAAGTAGGCTTATAGATATAGATTTGAATATAGAAATAGATTTGAAATATTGATATAGATTTAAAGTATAGATAATATAGATTTGAATTATAGATATAATAATAGCGGTTAGAGTGGTTGAAAGCAACAAGTTACTATTCAACAGAAGGCACTGGGGCAGGGTTGAAGCAGTGTTCACAAAAAATGTTATGGTTATTATGTTAAAAAGTTAATTCAGAGTGTGACTATCACTCTCTTAAAAATATATAAGATTATCATAAAAATATATATTATCTGTAAGGTAATTCCTAAGCACTAGCACTGAAACTAAAAATTAATGATTAATAAATGAATTGAAACGACAAACCAAACGCAAAATTATTATCGAAAATGTTGGACAATGTACAAATATAACTATTTTTGATTTGAAATTTAAAGAATACTTATTTGAATTATAGAAATAAAGATAGTAAAAATATCATGGACAAATTAAAATATATTTTAATAATTAGATTGATGGTGGGGATCGAAAATGTCGTACAATAATATTAATAAAGTGATATAATTTGTTAAGTTGGTTGCACTGTTTGGAGTAGAAGATGTTAGAGAAAGCTATACTATTGTTATAACATTTATAGGTAATTGGGATATAATGTTTACAAGAAGGTAAATATATAGGAATGTACATCGAAATGCTTGAGTTATTAATTATTATTACTGTGATTAAATAAATTAATGTTATACACTCATCCATTAATTGTAGAGATGTTAAATGTGATCAAGAAATAAGTATTATAATAAGCGGTAGAATTGATGAACAAGTAAGCAATATATTAGTTAAAGAATAACAATGTGTTCCATAGAAAATATAATGTGTTGCGAAATTTAGGTGTTTTACGATTGCCGTTAGCTTATACTATGTTTGTATTGAAACTGAAAATATGAATCGTTTATTTGAAGATTGATTTGAAAATTGCGAGCTTATATTTGAAATTTCTTGCTTTTCTACCTCCTCTGGATACTTGTACCATTTGGAATACACGATTTGAAAGTTTCTTTTTGATAGTTCATCTTCGGAGGACTCTTGCTCTAACTTAAGTCAAACATTGTGCAATATCTTTGATATCTTAACTGTGAATTATTGTTTTATTTTGTGAAGTGGTTTAGTATAATTTCATATGATGTAATCTAAATAATAACACTAATCGGTTGATTCATTATATCTTTTTTTTAGATTTCCGTATTATCAATGTCAACATCTTTCATTTCACCGCCAACAACTTTAACATCATTATCATCATATACATCTATATCGTCCACTACAGCAGTAGGTTCTGTCTACGGCTGTCTGAGTTGGAGGTAGAGTGAATAAATTCAATTCCTCTGGTTGTGTTTCGCCAAAAAAATTAATATCTGTATTGATTATGGACATGGTTAATTGAAAATATGCGCAAAGTGTTTCTTCGTCTTTTTCGGTTTCTTATTTCATAAACATTCGATTAACTAACTATGGTCATATTCAGTTTTACGAGATTTAAACACTTTTATTATCAATAAACATCAATCATTTTTAAATATTTTGGAATTTCAAATTCACTCAAACCACATACAGTTTTTTTAATGTGATTTATACACCTTTATTACCCGTCAACCAGAAAGATAAGGATATTAGTTCTCCATCTCATATTGTATATACGTTCATTTTAATGTTACTTCGAAATAAATATATATCAAACTAATTAAGTCCTTATTACTTTGATTCGCGTTGATTATACTTTTATATTATCATCTGGGTATATACATTCGTTTTAATGTTACTTCGAAATAAATATATATCAAACTAATTAAGTCCTTATTACTTTGATTCGCTTTGATTATACTTTTATATCATCTGGGTATATACATTCGTTTTAATGTTACTTCGAAATAAATATATATCAAACTAATTAAGCACTTATTACTTTGATTCGCATTGATTATACTTTTATATTATCATCTGAGGGGATATATGAGTATCTTAAGTTTAAAGGTGTGTTGTAATTATTTTGTAACTACCTTCTGTCTACATTCAGCGATATCGAAAGAAGTAAATAATAAATCTTCTCTCAAACAAGTCATACGCATATGCACTCCCTACAGTATAGAGAAAATAAGACTATAACATAGTTCAATATTTCATATTGAGTGTTTTTCACTTTATCATTCATTTCCAACGATACAACAACTATGGCGCAGAGTAACAAAGTTGTAGTTTGCGAAGCTGACAGCACTACAGAACCGAAATCCTTTCACGATAATCATAGCATCCAAGAGCAGAATAGAATCGATGATAGTCCTGCTTGGTCATTCGTAGATTGGTTATTTACATAGAATATTAGAGAGAACAGAGTGAGTTCTACAACTGACACTGTGTATCATTGTAGGCAATGCCCGATATTCATCCATCTCATATTGTATATACGTTCATTTTAATGTTTCTTCGAAATAAATATATATATCATTGTCTCTTCTGCGTTACACATTTCAATTTCATCTATGACAATATTAATCATTCTTATAAACGTAGGTAAGAATATTTTCTCTCAAACAAGGTGCACGTATCCAATTCGTAAATGAAAATATAAAAAATTAGACTCGTCCTATATAAGCTCACTATCAGCTTATTAGATTTTAACAGTTTTATTATCAATAACTATCGGCAGTTTTATGAGTTTTTTACACCGATTATGCTAATTTTATGTACACACATGAAAGATCAAAGATGAATCCCGCTATAGAAAGTCCCATAGAAAAACGGGTCTATAATAGGCTCTACTATACTACTTCAAAGGCTCAAATCGACCATCGAAAATGCTGAATTCCCCTTTAACGAACTGTACACATTGACAACATTTTCAATTTGCGTAGATCGTAAAATTGGTTAATGTTTTACTTTCATTGCAGTCGTGGGAAGAAGCAGAAAAGATGAATTATGATCGAGCGTGGATGGATGCAAGAACCGCTAGAAACCTTAGTATAGGCGGGGTGGTGTGTGGACTTACCATTACTGCTGTGGTGTGCCTACTACATTTTTTATAAGTTCACGGTAACTGACACACGGGAAATATGGTCACAGTAATACGGACACACTGTTTTATGGTAACCGTAATACGGACACAGTTTTATGGTCACCGTAATACAGACACACTGTGTTATGGTCACAATAATACAGACACACTGTGTTATGGTCACAGTAATACAGGCACACTGTGTTATGGTCACCGTAATACAGACACACTGTGTTATGGTCACAGTAATACGGACACACTGTTTTATGGTCACAGTAATACAGACACACTGTGTTATGGTCACAATAATACAGACACACTGTGTTATGGTCACAGTAATACAGGCACACTGTGTTATGGTCACAGTAATACGGACACAGTTTTATGGTCACCGTAATACAGACACACTGTGTTATGGTCACAGTAATACAGACACACTGTGTTATGGTCACAGTAATACGGACACACTGTGTTATGGTCACAATAATCCGATTACACTGTGTTATAGTAGTAATATAGACACTAATCTCATCCGTAATAATATCCTACACTTTCCCTTGAAATTTTAGCTTTCAATTCACGATGTATCCATCATTATAAGCGGTTGAAAGTCAAAAATACGACTCGCCGTTTAGTAATACTATGCCTTATATAGAAAACACATCTACAGAAAATAAATGATAACTGTTACAGTACAGGTTTAATTGAAGAGATGGTGCGATTTTTGGGCAGTTCCAATAAATTTGAAGGCGATATATTCAATGTCCAAATCGATCCTCGAAAATGCTGAACATTCCTCTTGTGACTGTACATTTCTTCCTCATAATAAATATTTTTTTTGGAACAAAAATTATTATAATAAATGATCTCCGGAACTCTTATCATATAATATTTGGGATAGGGCTAGTATTAAATAATTAAAGTTCCAAATATTACATAACAAATGTTCTTTGGAACAGTTATTATAGTGGAACTTATACATCGTCACACAGAGCTGTAGTATTTATAATCATCCTTACACAAAATCGTCCTTTCTAATCGAAAGAAAAAGTCAGATACCGGTGTTTTTTTTTAACTAAATCATTTTTTTATTCCATATTTACGTATAATTTTGTAATTTTTTGATAGTCAATGACTCTTGTAAATGCATATTATGTATATTATATTTCTCTTCTATATGTTGCTTTGTATATAATTATTTAGTTTAGTGGGACCTATTGAAAATTTTATGGGTTGCCAAATAAAGTTATCATTATTATAATTTGACAATAAAAACACTTAACGTACAAAAGGGCGTCTTCCAGGGTTCCGTTGCCTAAGCTTTTTAAGACTATAATATAACCTGAATTGTCTGAATAAACTGCATGAAAATTGGGTTTCCCAACAAAAATTCAACAAATTAAGTCACGAATTCAACAATTGAGTAATATTTATTGTACATTATTTCACATTGTTTATATATACAATTATTAATCCAAACATCTATATAAAGCGATACTACGTCTTAGAATGAACAAAAACATTAAATTTTCAAACTTGGTCAATAGGAGTATATATTCATCAGGGGACAAACTATAAAACAGAATACCTAAATAATCTGATAAATCCAGAAAACTATGTTTAAATACAATAATTGATAAATGTCTCAATCCAATTTAAAACATATATCAATAATAATTGTGGGACTTTGCTTCCGCAAAGTCCCAGTTTGTTTTCGAAATGTTTTTTTTTTTTTTTTTTTTTTTCGTTTTTTACAATCAGTACACAGCCTAAACTACAACAGCTGCAGCAACCTTTTTACTGCTCCATATTTTACTTTTTTTCGAGGTATGATGCACATTGCAACATGAGTAAAAACAGGTTTTTGAACTCTGGAAGCTACATTTTTGGGCCGATTTTGCTCGAGTTTTCATTTTTAGAATCTGTAGCGAAATCCCAATTAACTATGAGTTAAAAAAATTTGATTTTCAAATATTCGATGCATACATTTTGCATCTAAACTTTTGCAATTTTTGACCACTTTTTCTATTTTCTTTGCTATTTGTCCGATTTATCTGAAATCTTTATTGAAGATAGAGAACAAGGTAGTAAATAAAACTGCGTTGTCAAAAGTTTTGCGCCACTTCCGGTTTACACGTTATAAGGGTGCAAACTTCCGGTTGACCCACTTCCGCTGTAATTGATATTTTTTAACGAAACTTGTACTGATCGATAGCTTTAGTTATGGGACAAGTGTGCGGTTAAAAGATCGAAAATTGGAATGATATTTAAGCCGCCATTTTGATTTCCCTGAAACTCTTCGATTTTTATTCAGCAAATTTGGCTGAACCGAATTTCAAAATTTTGGTGTCAAATGAAAGAACATAAAAATTAGAGAAAATTCTTGAAAGTAGATTTTCGAATTTCGATTTTGCTTTTTTGCAATTTCAAGTTGAATTTTTTCAATTTTTGAAGGCTCATATCTCGTGACCTTGACCTTTAATAAACTTGACCTTAAGTAGGTCAAAGGTCATTGACCTTGGCTACCAGATGATACTTTAATATTTGACCTACGGCATCAACTTCCGGTTTTATAGCTGTCCAAAAACAGCAAAATTGACAACTTTGGACTGCTCTAGCACGTGACCTAATTCACTTAGAGAGTTATTTTTTTCAGATTCTGAATGTGCTTTACGAGCTCTTTCGAACGATATATCACAATTGATTGAAATATAAAATTTAAATTTTTCTATATTTTGCAATTTTGGAAACCTTAACCCGACTTTTTAAAATTTTTGACTTTGATGTAAGCATATCTCGTGATCTACAAGTTATAGAAGCTTCAAACTTGAAACATAATTGAACATACCAGATATAGATTTATTCGGCAAAAAATATTGACGTGGGCGTGGCACATCCGGGTTAAATTTTCATTTTGTTTAAATTTTGTTGTCTGGAAAAAATATATATATAATTATTTTTTTTTGAAAAATGCTTCTGCGCACACTTATCTCATTACTTTAGCTCAATTATATCAAAATCTCAGATGTTTCGGTTGAATAGTTCAAAAAAGGGAACAAGGTTTACGAATTTCAAAATTTCCGATAATATATTTTGACCTTTTTTGACATTTTTGATTGTATATCTCGTTAACCAATGGATGTAAAGGCTTGAAAATTTGGGCATTCATATATATTATTAATGTAAATAAAGTCACATCAAAAAATCTCACGTGGGCGTGGCACATCCGGGTAAAAATTTTGTTTTTGTTAAAAAAAAAATTATCAAAACAAAGGTAAAGTTTAATTTTTTTGTCAAAAAATGACCTTGCATACAGTTACAGCATTGCTTTATTCAGCTTATGTTAAAGTCTCATTGATTTCGGTTATGTAGTTCAAAAAAGGGAACAAGATTAAAAAAAAATATTTTTTTCATTTTTGACCTTGACCTTTGTTGACCTTGAACTTTCTTAGGATCAAACGTTATTGACTTTGGCTGTTCATTTATACTTTCATATTTGAAGTCTAGCGTCAACTTCCGGTGTTATAACTGTATGCATATCTAAATTTTAAAGACTTGTTTCTCGCGAATTTGACCTTGAGTGACCTTGACCTTCAGTAGGTTGAAGGTTATTGATAAAGGCTTTCAGCTGATACGTTCAAATATTAGGTCTGGTGACTACTTCCGGTTTCACAACCTTTCAAGTAAACACAATTTTTAGAAGATTTTACGTTTAAAGGATTTACGTTGATGGCTGATTTTTTCTAAATTTCTCTTACAATTTGCACATTTGCAAAGTTCCACTCTGTGCCACGTGTGGCTCTAGTCTGTAATTGTATGGAAAATTACATAGTTTTATGGGTTTATTTGATTCTGTTTGTATACTTTGGAGTTGGACACTGTTGATGAATATATACTCTTATTGACCAAGTTTGAGAATTTAATTTTTTGGTGCATTCTAAGACGTAGTATCGCTTTAAACTATCATACATCATTACATACACAAATTAGAACCCGACTTATTTTTCATCTAATCATCATTGGCTATATCTTTTATGAAGTGGCCCACTTATTCATTAAGAGCACATAATCTATTTTTAGAACCTAATACACTTATTTATCTAATCATCATTGGCTATATCTTTTATGAAGTGGCTCACTTATTCATTTAGAGCACAGATTATATTTTTAGAACCTAATACACTTATTTATCTAATCTTCATTGGCTATATCTTTTATGAAGTGGCTCACTTATTTATTAAGAGCTTAGATTCTATTTTTTAAATTTAATCCACTTATTTATCTAATCATCATTGGCTAGTTCTTTTCTGAAGTGGCTCACTTATTCCTTAAGAGCATAGATTCTATTTTTAGAATCCACTAATTCTTCCTGTGATAAAACTTTCAATTCATCTGAACTAAACTAGTGTCCAAAAAGAAACAATACCACATGTTTGTAAAGATGCTAGAGAGATGAATTTGCTTTTTTTCCAGAAGTGATCAAGTGTTTCCTGTATTTTTGATCAACTGTGCAATATAAATTTACATGTTTTCAAAAAAAAAATGAAAATAATTTGGTATAATTTCTTTTAGACACTAGTTTATTACAAATTGACAATGATAACATAACAATAACTAATGTGAATACTCCAAAATGAAAAGATTCTATAAAGTTAAACCCAAGTATGAACTATCTTAACTGCAAAACCAAGTTGAAATCCATGTAACCTTATTGGCAGTACATACATATTTCTTATGAGGAAGTATATCAATAAATATCAACCAATGAAACCATGTTTCATAATAGAAATTTTTAGCCTTATTATATATTTGGGAGATATGGCTTGATCCAATTATGATGTCAGAAATTTGACTAACAGGCATTCTGCTTCAATAGTGCTTAAATGTGGTGGCATTGGCTCAATTTACTCTGAAGAGAGTCACTTATTCATGAAGATATTTTTGAAAATATAATCTAAAGCATGCCTTCTCAATTAATTTTTGAAAAGGGTCAAATGTATTTTGTGAATGAAATATAAGGGCCAAATGGAGCTTAGCTAACATAGCGATCAGAGCGTTTAGGCCATTCCTGAGGGTGTCGCTGGCCGAATTTAGCCCACTGGTCGCTATTTGAGAAGGCCTTTTCTAAAGCATATAGATATCAATATTGTAAAGTGAAACTCTTCAACAATTTCTATTTAATCATTATGCAGTTGTTTCCCTTAACCTATTAAATTACATGCAAATTGGTGGATATTGCAGGGCAGTAAGCTACATAGAATCTATAACCATACACTATTTGATAGATCAGCTGTTTTGTGCAATTTTGAGGGAGAAAGCTTAGGCTTGTTGGTACATTTGTGAGAAAGTTTACCTAAACAGTGCATGCTGTCATTCTTATTGTCCCAAAAGTGGGATTAGAATAAGTGCGATTAGAATTGTAATTTTTGAAAATGAAATGAATGGAGTTTTACGTCCTACTTTTTTGCTGTAATTTTTTTAATTCGCTGCCAATGGCAGTTTGTTAGTAATCAAAGTAGCCTTATGTTTGTTTTCAACCAAGGAAGCCATACCCCCAATCACCGATATCATATTTATCATGGAGACCTAGGCTAATCTTATCAAAATTGCACCAAATCATCCTAGAAAATGTAAACCAAATCAAGTTGGCTGACAATAACGCCTATAGGCTAAAATTGCATCAAATAACATTTGCAAATCTAAAGCTGATAAAAACGCCTCTAATCAATTTTCGGACTAATTCTTTGATAGTTTGACCAGAATCAATAAATATGCATAAAGTAAAAGGATAAAAAAGAAACTAAATTGAAGGTGTGCTGGGAACTGGATTATTAACCACATCCTGAAATAAACAGGGTTAGAGTGGTTAATTGGTTACGTAACCATGATTTATCAAATGTATTGGAGTCTGTCGGATACATCTAACCCTTGACACAGCAAGACATTGTTTTCCCTGAATTCTACCAATGGTCTAGGTTGTTATAAAGGGCAACTTTTGTATTTTTGGAGGTTGGTTATGGTCTTGAATATATATACATATCCCTTCATATATGTCTCAAACTAAAAATTTCACTCGCTATGCATGTGCTTTTTATTTTTATACCCATTACAGATGTAAATTAAGAAATTAAAAGTTTGTAGTACCAGGTCTGGAAAATTCACAAGAAATTTTCAGTGAGAAAAATTTATTTGTTGAAGAATTGTAAGTTGCCAAGTTGCATATTTTTGTGAAATTGGGGCTGAATAATAATTCTGTCATTCAAGAAATAACAACAGTTGCTGTGTCAAATGACTCAAGTTCACTTGATAAATCAAGATTTGGTTAGCCAAGCAGGTAAAAGAACATAGTAAAGTAGCATGCAATCAGTTTTCAGTCAATCAGTGTTCACAAAAACCCTTTTACAATTTCTTTAAAGAAAACATTTCCAAATTCTAAATTCAGGTTTCCAAATTTTTGTTTTTAGCGAATTTGAAATTTTTGGTTGCATATTCTTAATTTTAGTTATCAAATTCTCAATTCTTAAGTTCTAAATTCAAAATTGTTTTTTTTAACTTTTGCTTCCAATTTCTAACTTTGTTCCCAAATTCTAAATTTTTCTTTCCAAATTAAAAATTGTTATTTCCAAATTCTAAATTTTTGTTTCCCAATTAAAAATTATTTCCAAATTCTAAATATTTATTTCCAAATTATCAATCTTTGTTTCCAAATTATCAATCTTTGTTTCCAAATTCAATTTTTTTTTTCACAATTCCACACTTAAACACTGCATGTAACTTGAGAGTATGTAAAAGTGAATTGGTAACATTACAATATTTACACTCATAAAATGGATTATTGAATTAAAATGAAATTGACATAGAGGAATTATATACACAATGATATATATAATATTGATATATAAATATTAAAACTAAATTTATTATTGGCCTACAACTTTTCCTGTGTCTTCTTTGCCTTTGTATTTAGTTTTACCATGTGAAAACGGGAGATATCTATACTTGATCATATGCTGAAAAAATAATTAAAACATAAAAATAAAGTGTGAAATGAGGGAAATTTTGCATAAGCCTACTCTTATTTCCAACTGTCTTTAACATGCACAGCTTGGAATACTTCTAGTAACGAAACTGGCATATATGTGAGTGGCGAAATAGCACCTTGTTGGGCTAATTAGAACTTTCAAAAGCAATGCAATGTGTAATGAGGGACATTTTTTTCAGTTTCCAATTGTTAAGGTTCTTGCACTGTTAGGTTACTGTTCCATCATTTAGAAGATTGTTCATGCGTATAGGGCTGGGCAATATTGGTTAAAGTGGATATCACAATATTCATCATTAATATATCACGATATGGGTATATCGCGATATTTTTAAGAAGGGCTTTTACTGGTTTTTGAAACAAAATGTTCATGTTTTGTTCTATCAAAAAATCTTAAATGTAAGAAAAACAGTAAATTTTTTTCAAAAACAACCAAATCTTCAAAAGCATGAAAAAACACATCTTTTTCAAATATCTAAAAGTATTAAGTTATGTGTCAAAACTGTTAAAATGACTTTATCTAGACCAAAATTTGACGATATATCATGATAATTACATATATCACGTTATGGCTATATTTCTATTTGAGGCGATATTATAAATTCCTATACCGGTATGTAATAGAATTCAGTAGTAATAATACTATAATATACAATTGATCTGTTAAAGAGATAATAATATTGATAATACAGGTAACAGATGGTCAAATATCATTTATATATAGATTAATATTATACAGCATCAATCAATATCAATTCGCCACCAAATTCATTCAGTTGATCTGAAAAAATGTGTCTTTACATCTCTGAAAGTTGTATATCAAAATACCCTATACGTGTATTAATTGTTTGACAATTTTTTTTTTTTTTTTTTTGATGAATTGCTCTGATATTTAATGTGCATAAAAAGTTTTTTTTTTTTAAAATTCCCTGATTTCCATGACTGGTGCAAAATCTGTGAACACAACAACTATTTGAAATGTTTATTGGAATTGGAGTTTTACATCCTATTTTTCTGAACTATATGGGTTGAATAGGACCAAAATGAAAAGACAGTTATTTACCTTAATTTGTCTTTTCATAGTAATAGTAAATAGTATAATAAAATACATGACTAATATAGGCCAGAATACTGGAATATTTAACGCTTCAAAACAAGTACATATCATACCAATAACTATAGCTTTAGAACACGAATACCTGAAAACATAGAGGATATATAGGAACATTATAAAAATTACACCTATCTTTGCTTAAATTCTGTATGCGACGCTGATGGCATTAAAGGAATTGTAAAGTGTTTTTTTAAAAATTGTATGTGTATCGGGAACACTGATAGCATCAATATGTACCATTCCAATTTCCATTTCAACGTCTGTGGTTCTTGCAATTCCACTAAAACTAACACATTTTATGACGTTACTGACAGTGGTCTACCAGAAGCTACACTAGATAACTATGCAGATCACTGTCAGTGACGTCATAAAACATGCTTTAGAAAAAAAAAACATACTAAACATACCAAAATTTAAATTCTGGTAATCTTCTCATAAAAGGTCGAAATTCTTCGTTTGCTTTTGTAGGTAACGATGGACCATCTTCTACATGAAATGAAATGTGAAAAAAATCTGTACACTGTACTACTCTTTACATTTTTCAAGTAGGGATCCCAATGAGCTACATTTTTCCTAAAAAGGTCTTTCAGACAAACTTTCTTTTTGGACTAGGACTTCAATGCAATGAAGATTTAAAAATTATCTTTGATCTTTGAAAGTCATTTTAGTTAATAAAAGCACTACCGGTATATGCTTCTTGGGCTTGCCTTTAAAAACTAACTAGCCCAAATTGCTTATCAAATTGAATCGAACCTTTCCCAGAACACATAGCCTTAGGCTTTTATTTTCAACAAAGCATTTTCTTTGCAAAATATATCACATAGAATACAGTTAAATTACTCCAGTTTGGTGATTTCATTGTAGATTTACCTGAATCCTTTAAAAAGTGCAGAATCTTCAAAAATTGAATAGCCTTTCCCAGCACAAAAAAATGAGCCTTTTGCATGTAAAATATACCTTATCACCAGTTATAAACTAGTATTGTGATTTGATTGTAGACCTACCTGAATCTTCTAAAAGTGCAGGGTCAATTTTCGGAGTAAGGAATGCTATAAACAAGTTTAATAGATAGATACCAAGTGCATAGGATATAATATACCACCCCTACAATAAGAGAAATAACACAAATTAATATTAAGTTTAAACAAGATTGTCACTTTAAAGATAGCTTGCCAGGCAAGGTAATATACGCCCACTGGAAGCTTTGTTTGAAAAAGAACATTTGGCAGAAAACAGCAACCATCAAATATTCAACCTGTAGTCGGAGGCCTACATTTCGTTCAGAACTTAAATTAGGTGTCGTCCAAACAATTTTTTTCTCGATTTCATTAAGACTTCAGCATTCATCAAGTTTAGTCAAAATCCTTCTCTGTTATGAGCTATAAACTAAAACCTATTTTATACAAGAAAGGCAATAAGTCATATCAAATATTTTTTGATTTTCGATAGGGTTTATTGTGTGATAATAAACTATTTCAATAGTTTTCATATTTACAACCTAAAAATCAACGCGTTTTAAAGAACAAGGGCAATAATTCATATTAAATATTTTTTGATTCTTTTGATTTTCAATAAAGTTTATCCTTAGGTGATATTAAACATAATCAGTAAGTTTCGTCAAAATCTGTAAAGAACTGTGACTTGTAGAGCGTTAACAAGCTAAAAATCAAAAGCATTTTAAAGAACAAGGGCAATAATTCATATTAAATATTTTTCGATTCTTTTGATTTTCAATAGGGTTCATCCTTGAGTGATAATAAACAATTTCAGCAAGTTTCATCAAAATCTGTAAAGAATTGTGACTTGTAGAGTGTTAACAAGCTAAAAATCGAACGTGTTTTAAAGAACAAGGGCAATAATTCATATTAAATGTTTTTTTGATTTTTTTGATTTTCAATAGGGTTCATCCTTGGGTTATAATAAGCAATTTCATTAAGTTTCATCAAAATCGGTAAAGAATTGTGACCTGTAGAGTGTTAACAAGATAAAAACCGAACGCGTTTTAAAGAACAAGGGCAATAATTCATGTCAAATATTTTACGATTCTTTTGATTTTCAATAGGGTTCATCCTTGAGTGATAATAAACAATTTCAGCAAGTTTCATCAAAATCCATAAAGAATTGTGACCTGTAGAGTGTTAACGAGCTAAAAATCGAACGCGTTTTAAAGAACAAGGGCAATAATTCATGTTAAATATTTTACGATTCTTTTGATTTTCAATAGGGTTCATCCTTGGGAGATAATAAACAATTTCAGCAAGTTTCGTCAAAATCCGTAAAGAATTGTGACTTGTAGAGTGTTAACAAGCAATTGTGGACGGACGGACGGACCGACAGACCGACGGACCGACGGACATGGGTGACGGCAATATACGCTCCACATTTCATGTGGGCGTATAAAAATTGCTAGTTTATTGTTTTTCATTCTGCAAAGCTCCAATGGACCAACAATTATAAATTTTAAATAGCCAGATTGTATTCAAACAAAACATGGATCTTTCAACCTTCTTTCCTGATCATGATCAATCAAACGAATATGCCATGCAGTGTGCAATAAGGGAAAGTTAGTCCAATATAGAAGCTCACTCTCCACTCACAATATCAAAGAAAATATCTGAATTTGGCAAAGCTAGCAAACCAAAAAGCACACCTGCCCTCTGTTAAATGCCACATCTGAACGACTAGACGCTCTTTCCTTGTCAGTCTGTTGCTTCTCTGACTCGTAACAATTGACAGGGGAAAACTTGGTTGAAAAGCCCTAAGGTATCATCTTGACCCCTAATGAGATTGAACCTCGGACCCTCAGCTTACTGAGCTACCGCAGACCCAGGTCTTATTAATGTGAACAAAACATGATATGAATAATAAATATGAGTATATGTTTATCAAAGTTTCTTACCTGTAAAATATATACACGTAAAAGATAAACAAACAATAAAATGGCAGTAAATATCCACCTGCCTGTTGAATATGGCGTAGATCTGTCTAGATAATATTGATGAATCTACAAATAGTTAAAATATAGACATATACAAATAGTTCATCTAAGCAAAGGTAATGGTGTTTGCAGTGTGCAATGAGTGAATTTTTTCAAGGGAAGCAGTTCCATACTAGTTTTGCTATTACCATCGTTAGTGTATCAATACAAATTTTTCCAGGACAACAGAATGAGACTACTGATCAAGCACAGTTTCTATTAAATTCAGATTGACAAATTTGTTAATTCGTACAGGTAATAGGCAAATCTGTGTGTTTGGACTGTATTTTATGACTGAATATGTTATGATAGTAAGTTGACACTTTTGAGTAAACATTACAATCACATGTATTATGGTTGTTCTAGAACTGTGAATATAATTATCAAATTTCACAGTCAATTGACTTTTCAGTCATAAATTATTGATGAAAATTATTCGACATATTTAAGAACAAACTACTGCAGTATTGTATAGAAACAACACTGTTAACAACACTGTTTTAAGTGGTGTTAAGAGATATTTTTCATGTGGGGCAATGCTCAAATTTAGCCATTTTCAGGTGAAAATAGACCAGAATTTCTGATCTTTGAGACATGTTGGAGGGGCCATTGCGCTACTAAATACACCACTGACTAGTTTTTAATACAGATTATAAAAAAATATTGAATTCACAGCAAAATTTTCACAGATGTGCTTTTTTCACAGATAATTTCAAAACAATTCGTTGTTTAAAGCCCTACTAAAGTCATCAATTACTTTTGGGCAGTAGTTGAAAATAAAGAGATTACTTGTACTGTAACAGGTCAAATAGGAGGCAGCTTAAATCTCTCTCTTACCTCACAATATCTTCTATAAGCCCTACTAAATATATTGGGCTGTGAACTGGAAGGTATGTCCCCATCTAAAGCTGACATTGTGATAGTTCCAGTGTGTAATAACTCGAATTCCTTTTCTTTAAGCCAGTGCCTACAAAATGAAAGTTAAAACATTAAGGGAAAACTTTCAGTTTTCAAGTTTGCTTATTCACTCATAATCATATATTTACTGGTATGATACCATAAATTGTACTTTGTAAATTAGGTGTGAATGTTTCACTAACAATACAATCATCTAAACTGTGTCAGGCCCTCCTCTTGGTCACATATTTCTGCTTAAGTAACACTTGTGTATACAGTATTGTATCAAATGACTTTTTCAAAACTTTTGTAAATGTAATTTCATTGATTTTATCTGATTTGTAAAAATGTAAGCAATTTGATAATGATAATGTCTTTGGATATGATATAATCCTGTTGACATGACGTTCAATGGATTCTGCGATAAGATCTTGGTTTGGTTAAGGCCTAATGCAACCATGGAATTAAAACTACTACGCTATACAAGAAGCCAATCCTATTATTACTATATTAGACCTTATCTAACCTTTCTTTAGTTAGGCTACAAACTTGTAAATAGTAGTCAAGTTTTAACTCGTCTAAAATGGATTATCAATCAACATTGATGTAAAATTTGTATTTACCAATATCTGTAGACAATATCAGCTATATATTTACACAATGTTTAGATATTTTCACCAAATAAATTCATCAAAATAACAGGAGCCACGTTGCAAAGCCTCGCTGTCAAGAACCAAACTCCATTTTCTGCTCCCACTTCCGGCAGCATTCACGCATGCGTGTTAGCCTTTACCGGTTTTGTTCGATTCTTTTATTATTGTTTAGTTCGATATTTGTATCTTTTCTCGTTCCTCGGGTTGTTTCGAGTGTGCAAACCATGGGTGCTGAATACAACTTGAAGTAATTTTCTTACGCGTGGTCACTCAGATTTGAAAATAGCCACTTTAAAAGAATCTCTAAGAATGATATTCTAAGAGAGTGTGTGTGTTTTGTATGGTGGTTAAACCGTTGAACATAGACCGATAGACCTGTGACGGATTAGCAAGCATTGGCTTAAATCTTATCTTTATTCAGTTAAAAAAGCCCATACATATACAAATCCGTTATACCATCTTATGCTTTCTATAACAAAGGACACATTTGAATAATGTTCACAGCTTTTCGCAACCTATCGTACAAGCCGACTCAAAACCACGACGTGTATTGTATTATCAATAAGGAATTTAAAACATTTTGTCTATATATAGCTATATATCTTACAGTTCTTAATTGTAATATGCCAGCAACGCCCAAATCTATCTTCATTTTTACGAAATAAACCCTATACAAAGTCAGATAAAGATTGTCAATTTCAGTCCAGTATATCGCAGTGTACTTTGCACTTTGCTAACAGATTATCACTTTATTGATAACAAGCCATTGCTTTCGTTGATTATGAGATTAGATTTATACAACTGTACCAGTTGGCGAATTGCTTGTAGGCAAGGCAAGGTCATCTGATAAACCGTTGGATAGATTCATATAAGATGTTGCATAACCTACCCTTCGTATACGCCTTAGGGCCTAAAATTATGCATATTATCGGTGCATTGGTTGGAGCGGGAGGGGGTTTGTGGACATTTTTTATGAGAAAATATTTTTTTTTTATGTCCAAACAGTTCCCTACCTCGATCCGAGGCCGAGCTTTGTACGTAAATGTTCCAATTTAAGTTATTTCCCTTGTCCCTAAAACATGAATTTGCTATTACAAGACAAACTCCTGGATTGACATTTCAAATACGGAAGGTCCAAAGACTCAAGTCTCCTTTCAGTTGGTTTGATGGGTTACCCCAAAAGAAAAAAAAAATGATTAGGTGCATTCTGTCACATACTTTGGGGTCAAAACGTATAAAATACATATTTCGAAATTTTATAAAAATTTAGTAGGGATGCAAATGGGGGTGAAAGTTAAATTTCTGGCCATTGGATCTAAGCTGTATAGAATCGGCTTTAAGAAAAGGGGAAGCAGGATTGATGAAAACTGCAACATATACTTTATGAATAAAAGATTTTAATAATTACATTATACTGTACAAAACAAAGATATAAAAAAAACAACAATAGGTAGAGACCATGAGGGTTTGCTCTGAGACAATAATGGCAGGATTACTTATATTTAAGTAAGATTTCGTCCAAAAATAATTCATCTTCCGTATTTTACATTGACGTTTTCCTAAACCGTTTTCTTTGGTTGACATTGACTGTCCGAACCCTGTACGAAGCCCAACGAACGTCTTTTCTGGTTAAGTTTCTCCCATTTACAATTCATGACTAAAATTTAAAAACTAGGCAAGAAAAAAAAAACTAGAACAGCATAGACTTTCGGCATTGATGCCCTTCCATACAACAGAGCCAATAAGGACATTTCTCATGGAAACTAATTTATAAAGTATATTTGTGTATATTGTGGAAATAATAAAGATGGAATATAAAGAAAGTATACACAGATCTATTATTCAAAATCGGTATTTATCAAACGAGTTGTATTATACATATTTAAAAACTAATGAGTATCATCAATGCATGAAAGGATTTTAAATTCATTGGTGATCGAATTTGACTACTTGAAATCCGAAAATTGGTTCCTCTATCAGTTAAAAAAAAAATTGGCATCTTCGAAGAAAACTATTTGATGATTTCCAAAAACAAAAATATTTAAATAAAAGTCAAATTAAAGTTTTGGTATCACATAGATTGCATACCCGAAGTACGCATCGACAACAGAAGATGATCCATCGATTCAAAGTGAAATCATTTTTCAGCGAGCTCTTGTGAAAAATGAATGTCTAAATTGTAACATGTAATGAATATCGTTAACTCAGGCATCAGGTTTTGAAAATACACGAAATAAATAATATAAATTCACAAGGGACACACGTGGGACAAAACGTGAAGTACGTTGTAACACAGACTCTTTTCACATGTAATGCATTTTTCAGACAATGCAAAGAAAAGAGAATTTTCTTAAATATCTCGGATTTTATTTTTCAACCATGGTAGCTTTAACCTTCCATAATTCTTGTAATATTCGTTGCTATAGTTACTGTTGTCCGAAAGCTTTCTGAATGGTCTGACCAGATGCTTGTAAGTATTGGGATCGATCATTTTTCTTCTTAGCAAAGATGGATGCTGGACCAGCACCTCGAGTAGCTGAAATTGAAAATGAGAATTAGGATACAGCCTATTTTTTCTGTGATGAATTCCCCCCTGTACCCAATGTTCTTTAGAAACGCTATACAATCTTACTGATTTTCTCGTCATTATACTTTGGTCGAGAGCTTAATTTCGACCAATCAAATTACTTCAAACATATTATCGTGGGACAATGTCACCCACCATTTCGCCATTATCTGCAAAAAATATCCATCCAAAAAAATTGAAACTTGATTTTCTACGTGGATATCTAGGACAATAACGAAAATATCATGTTGTGTGAGCAACGGTTAGATCGGTAAAATCTGCCTACTTACCGGCAGCAGCGGGAGCTTTTTGTGGTACGGGTGCAGCAGGAGCAGCAGGGGATGGTTCTCCACAAAACTCTCTCTCCAATATCTGATAAGTTTTAGGTTTAACATTTCTAAACGACGACCCTTCGTTCATGTGAGGATTAATACTACCATCATCAACCTCAGATCTTGGTTCAGGGTTTGTTTGTTGGATGTGAGCTTGAGCAGCTTGTGTGTTGACCACATTTCTGGAATATAAAATGGCATAAGTGGTTGAAATGTTAATTGTTCTTGTTGGGTATTGTGCTTATGGAAAATTACGAATGTGAAAGCAGTTTTATTTTAGAAAGTGTTGGCGGTGTTACTGAGCAAGTAAGTGCCACGCTTCTGACAGCCCATCTAAGCATACTAGTTCCCACTCAAAAGGAGGAAGAACCCTTTGTCAAGATGTTTTCCAAGTTTTGCAGTTTCTTTGTCATTGAGCAAACCTTGTCCGACCTTGTCAAGCGAAACATTTCTGATTTGGATAGTTTTATTGATGCAGTGATGAAAACCTAACGATATAGTCTTTGTATACGTCCCTCCAAATTATGTGGATGGACATGCATCTTACTTACCTTTGAACTGTTAGATCCATTTCATTACCAGCTCGGATCATCTCAGCTTTCATTCTCTCATGTGTCCATCCTTGTACTGGTGTTTTACAGATAGCTAATATAGCATCACCTGCTTTCAACCCAGCTTTACCTCCGATACTTTTTGATGAAACCTGAAAAACAAAATTAAAGTCATCAATATTTTAAGAAGATTGGTTGGTAGATGATAATTTCACGTTCTCTTCCAACGTATGCTGGTGATATCGCAAACTAAGTAGTTGTTAGTAGGTGACAAGTTAACGTTCTCTTCCAGTGTATGCAGCTGGTATCACAAAGTAGGTAGCTGTTGGTTGGTAGACGACAAGGGATTGCTTCCAGGGGATGTTGATATCGCAAACTAGGAAGTTATTGGTAGTCATGGTTGTTGGATTGGTTCATCTGGATGGTTGTATGGTGTTTTAAAAGGAACAAGCTTGAATTCTTTGACATTTTTTGTACGATTTACCTCAAAGTGAACCCAAGTTAAAGGAACATGTTTCCCTTCAGTACGATCAATCATACCCGTGTCTTAGAAAGGTGATAGTTTTTTTTTAGCTTAAATCGGTAAAAGTGTATTATCTGCGTTAGAAAGTAAAAAATACGACTCTCCATTTCTCATTTACAAAGTGAAAATTCCAATTTGAGTTTTTATGAATGGAATTATGTCATTTTCGTGCAGTGTTAGTGCTTTTAATCTTAAAAAGGTTATCGAAAATAAAAAAAAGACGAGTGTTGATATCTGAGGCTAATCGTAAAGGTTTAAACGTATTGTGTGAGTGAATACATTTAAGATTGTAACCCGGCCAGTGAGCTCTCCTAGGGATTTAGTCCTAATTGGGGTTAAGAATTTGACTATACATGTAATTAATAATGATCATGTAACCACCCTTTTATCGTTGTAAGTAATACATATTTCACGACTTGCTGTTAAATATAGAATTATATATTAATGTGATGAGCCATGTTAGATAATGAAGCTGCGGCACGATATGGGAATCCCCTGGACATACATAAAGGCGCACACAGTAATGTGTAATAAGAACGGAACAGGGGGCAAGGGGCATTTATGACTGAAGAAATGATATTTTTCATTTTTAAAATGTGAAAAGAAATTACAGGTATGTCGTTTGGCCAGTATAATCAAAATTGCTTTATGTACCATAATGAAGGCAATAACATCCAACCCAAAGACCTTGAAATATTCAACATCACCCTTGAGAAATGAGTCTTGCACAACTTTTTTTATAGGGTCGTCACCTTTGTACGATATACATACCACCCCACAAGACAGACTTACTTTAATCTCAAAAATACTAATTTTGATGAACAGTTTGTGTTTTTCATCTTATTTAGTTTGTGTTTGACCCAAAACTCTAGGTAAATAAACCAAAAACACCCATCAAAGGTCATTGAATCTAGTTATTCAAGTTTTAGTATAATAGAAACGCTGAAAATTCCCACACAAATATTTCTAAAGCCCCTCTCCCACCTACCGGAGTTGCAAACTGAGTACGTCCCTAGTAAGATTGGGATAAAAATCAGGAAACTCCTAATATCCTCGGAAGTAACAACCGAGTGTGTCGAGTTGACCAGGAGTTCCGAGGATATTATGAGTTTCCCGATTTTTATCCAAATTTTACTCGGGACGTACTCAGGACATACTCGGCTTGCAACTCCTGTAGGTGGGAGAGGGGCTTAAGAGATAATTGTATGAACTTGTCGCTCTCTGGCCACATTGAGCTCTGAATTGATTTTTTTTTTTTCGCTCATGTCACAAAATAATACTCAAACTGTGATTGTAAATAACATGGCATACGTCTTCGGGCTCATGTAGACATACGTTTTGGAAATTATTCATTTAAAATAAGATCGCTTATAGAATTTAGCTTAAAAATGAACCACATTTCGGACTGACAATACCCTCTTTGTGAAGTTATATTTCCAATATAATGTAACCAAAAGCCAATCTAAGACTAACAGAATTAATTTCGTCCTCAAACTGTCCTCTTGTTTGCGCCCGTTCGCTCCTGGAAGTTTTTGTCTGGTCACGGGTCTGACCTGGGTTAAGTTTGAAGGTGAGAATGGATAGCCGACTTGGTTGATATATAGAATATGAAAGAATGTGCGAAGTTTAAATTGATCTTAACAACTGTTTTATCGTTTAACATGCCTTTCACTGTGTGTGTTCGCTATTTGAAGTTTCTATTAGCCTTGAGTTAAAATCATTTCGACTTCATCCAGTCGCACGACTTTCGAAATTCTGACTATAGACAGGATTTCGGTGGGTTTGTTTTAGATCGATCTATAACCAGTTCCTAATGAATGTAGATATGGCTTATGTTACCACTATAAGTTTTGGAACTTTCAAAAGCCAAGAATCTTGTTTTACGTCATCTTTTATGTTTTTCTGTGTTTTTTTTTTTGGTGGGGGTGGGGTGGGGGAAGTCCTCAATTAGCCCAGACAGGTGCAGAAAAGCAGGACGTAAAAATCCATTCATTTCATATCATTTTTTGGGGGTGGGATGAGGGTGAGATGGGGGTGGGGGGACACCATCGAATCCAAATCTGTGGTTACGCTCTTTTTTTTGCTATTACAATGGCAATAGCATCCCCTTATTTTTGTATTAAGACACCAAGAAGTCCTCTCAGATGTAAAAATATTGGACCAAGGATAGGATTGCATCAGTATCTCAAAATTGGAACCCAGTTATCGTTAGTTCTCTTAGAATGAAGAAGCATATAAAACTTATTTCATTTTCAAAGTTACAGCCACCTAGCAATGCCTTCAATTCCACGTACATTATGCAATGATGTATAACAAATGCTAATGTCAGATGTATAGCATACAGTAGGCTATAGTTTACAAAACTTTGATAAGTAAACAAAGTTCTCGTGTATATTGCCAACATCTGTTTACGTATACTACCTATACGAGTCACGTGATGTATGTAATGTATACGATGAGTGAAGTTGTCTTATCTATATATGGCACAGAACACACCCCCTTCTGAACACATCATCTTCACTCGGTACAACTTTTATTTTCCGTAAACATGTGGTCGCCATTATTAAGAATTAATGTTTATTTACGTAACGAACGTAACAAATGAAATGGGATTGAGTGTTACGTCATACATTTCTGCACCTGTTGGAGGTAATACGGTGTGCAATGAGGGAAATTTTGCCAAGACAGCCTTCGTTTATTTTCGATTTCCAACTGTACAGATAACTGTACATGCTCAGTTTGAAGCAAAATTTGATTGCCGTTATATTAGTCTATGTTGTACAGAAAAGAAAGAAACATCTATATTTTACAAGGATAACAACTTAAGTTCCGTGAGGATCCCTTTTCCCAACCTAGTCCTTGGCATTGATCTTGACCGGATTATCCGTACCCATTTACAGATGAATTGACTTGAATTATCTTAGATTTGTTCAAACTTCATCTTTCCCAAACCATTAATTATGTTTTCTCGAGGTTCAGTGAGATTGGAGGTGATGCCAAGATGTAACGGTATATCGTTAACATCTAACTAGTTTCATTAACATTATTTATTAAAGGGGGATAGTCGGCATTTTCGTTGGTTGATTTGGGTCTTGATTCAAAAGTCTTAAGAAGTACTAATACTGTACGAAAATCGCATGATCTCTTCAATTGTACCTCAAACAATAAATTTAATTTTCTGTGTCAATATAATTTGGCATGGTCTCACAAAAAACGAGTCGAATTTTTATCCTTTAAAGGAATACATCCTCTTAGAATGACCAAAAAATTTCAAACTTCGTTAATAAGAGTAAATATTCATCAGGGGACTTACCTGGTGGCATAACTACACAACAGATTACCTAAAAAACTTAATTGTTTTCTTCATTCTAAGAGGTGGTATCGCTTTAAACATTGATAATTATTAAAACATATGGATTTGAAAGTTCAACTTATATGGTGAGATGTAAATCAGCTTTGTTGATTAGCTCATCTAAAAAAATCCAATTTCTTAGACTAAGATATATTTAGTCGAGTAAATGCTGATCATTCCCCTTTAATGATGTATACGATAACCCCTACAGACATTCTCTTTAATAAAAACTAATTAGTTTTCATACTGTTTTGGTTAAATGAATTATTGGGTCAATTTATGTCAGTTTAATAAACATTCACTAAGGTTGTTTACAGATTAATTGAAAATGGAGTTTTACGTCCTTCTTTTCTGTAACTGTTTTGGCTAATCAGAACGGGCAAATTAATTAGAAATACATGTATATGTATATCATCTGGCTCTTTGAACTGTCAGTTTTCGTTCCAACTCAGCTAAATAACTTTGCTACATTGAGCAAATTTAACTTTAATTACTCATATGAAATCTTATTGCATTGCCCTTTATTATGCGGCGTGCAATGAGGGAAAGTATTCCACTGATCTGTTCCTCATGCCCATGGCATAAAAATACTCAAATATTGCGCTTTTTAAGTGAAAATATAGCACAATTTCGAACCGAGGGGGTTTGTGGGCACGGGGCATGACCCCCCACGGGTCGAAAATTGAATACGCCACTGGATATCTTTATCTATGCAAAATTTGTTATTATGCAGCGTGCAATGAGGGAAATTATTCCACTGATCTGTTCCTCATGGCTATGACATACAAATGCTAAAATTTTGCGCTTTTTAAGTGAAAATATAGCACAATTTCGAACCGAGGGGGTTTGTGGGCACGGGGCATGACCCCTCACGGGTCAAAAATTGTATACGCCACTGGATATCTTTATCTATGCAAAATTTGTTATTATAATTTAGAATGCTTTATCAAAACTTTACTTTTAACTTTACATAGTAAACATCAGTCATCTCCGCCATTCCTTATCAATTTCTAATAGAATATAATTGCCTTGTGCTGGATAACTTATCATTTTTTTATTCCACAAATTTTTAAATGCCTTCATAACGTCTTTGTCTCTATTTGATCAAGAGATAAAATAGAGTAGAGTCTTATCATATATCTAAAGTTATTAAAAACAAAACGTATACTGTACGTATGTTGAAATGCTACCAAACCAATAGGTATGAGGAAATTGGAACGAACATAGTACCTGTTGGGTTACCTTGAACTCATCAAAATTTCAAGGATATTCAAAAATACGTTTCGAATGAAATACGAAGAAAAATTCGAATTTACCTGTGCCATGTATAAGGGCATGCTGAATTCGGCTCCTCCCTGCATTCGAAATCCCCATGGTTGACTAGTATCTTTCCTTCTTAACTGACATTCGACGATTTCTGGTGCGGCCATTTTGAATGTATACTATATTAGAAGTGGTGTACAGTGTCGGTAAGGTAAGAAAGTCGGAATGTATATTGGGATGGAGATGAAGGCACACACGCACCCATTCGGCATTTAACGTCTCGGAATTCGGTTACAGTCATAACAACCCCGAACTCACGCTGTGTATTTTAATTGGCTACAGATTATCCTTTAGGCCAATAGAAAGGTTATTTCTTGTAACCGGTTTTCGAGTGTTATTCTATCGGGTGTGGTTGTGAAAAGAATGAATAGACTATACGTTTTACCTCTGAATCAGTCGAATTGTAGGTACATTGTAAATTTACCTACTGTAAAACTCTTCAAATATACACGTATATAATGTGATTTAAAGTGATATGTTCACCATCTGTTCAAACAATCATAACCTATCATACCTAACTCATGGTAACCCGCTTAAAAAATGCTGACAAATTGAGCTTATGCTGAGTCTGGTTCACTCATGAGAACGTATTTTATTGCTGTTAGCAGTTGCGGCATCAGCCTGCTGGAATGCGGGGTACAAATAGATTCAGACTTTAAATACTCATATCTCAAGCTGAATGCCTATTAACAGAGGCGTATTTAGGGGGAGACCATGGTGCCACAAATTTTCCCCCTCCCTCAGGCCAGAAATTTCCCTATATTTGAACTTAAAAGCGCAAAATTTTAGCATTCTCACAACATGCAACCCTTCCCCCTCGATGTCTCGCTACGCCAATGCTCAATAACAAAACTGCTTACTCCATCTTCGAGTTCACCCTTTTAAAAACAAATATCAGGTTGGTCAAGTAGATATATAGAAGTAAATATCACATTCTAGAAATCTATTCACGTTTTTCTATTCATGAAAAAAAGTCAGACTGCCCCTTTAAATGTAATTTTCTAAAGCTTTACCAACCGGTGAACCATATCTGAGCCACATTATTCAAGTGACTACTACATGTATACTATATAATATGTAGCCAGTATTCTATGGCGGGGGCATAGCATTAGGTTTTTGCCGCTTTCCCCCGCCATAGTATTCGTGGTTAAGTTCTTGTTCCATTTCATTAGTGTCGTTTGTCAACAATATGCCATATTTTCTTTGTGGATGTATGTATTTCCCATTTTGTATTGCATTACCGTCGCTGAGAACCAAAATATACACCTTTACTATCTCTTTTGAGAAGCTTTACGGTACAATTAGCCCACAGGTAAAAATGAAATGTTATTACCAGCTGAAAACTCAAGGGACATAATACCTGATATTTCAGACCACATCTAATCTTCACAGACTTTCGATCGCAGGATTTATCAAGCCAAATTTCATCAACTGAAATGAAATGGAGTTTTACAACCTGCTTACCTTCACCTACATTGGCAAATGAGAACAGGCTATGTAGTGTGCAATGGGGGAAATTTTGCCAGGACATCGGCATTAGCCTACTCTTATCTTCCAACTGTCGAGGGATCTTTAACATGCACTTTCAATAGCACACGGGGCCTCGGTTTATTGTCCCATCCGAATAACTAGACGCTTTTCCCACTTCAGCCCCTGCATCACTGACAGGAAAATCCGAAGGTATCATCTGGACCTACAGGTTAGCGAGCAAGCGTCTCACTGAGCTTCCCTAATATTTCATCATTATCATTCGGGCACGTAAATCAGCATTCGTTCCCAAGTTATACTTTTAAATAACAGAACACAATTTTTATAATATACTACTCCTTAGTTTTATTACACACAACGTTTCAACAATCTACATTATTCTATTGTTTATTTCTTGTATATATACCTTCTTGTATTATATGTCCTCACTTCACCTGAAGATGACAATGTAGATTGTTGAAACGTTGTGTGTAATAAAACTAAGGAGTAGTATATTATAAAAAATGTGTTCCATTATTTAATGTGATCTCTACCCCTAAATGTCGCTTAAAGGGCCATTCTGCTTTTTTGAAAAAAGTTTCTATTATCAAAAAAATCGCAAATACTACCTGAGAGTATTTTTAAAATATGCTTTATTGTATCTCTATATCTTCATGATTAAACTGAATTTGGTTTTACAGGGTTAATTACAAACAGGGAGTACTTATTGTTAATTGAGTAACTTGACCTAGTGTTGGTGTTTACCCTTTAAATAGCTCAATATTTTTAGCTGAAACCTTTTAAATACACAAGAGGGACATTTCTCTACAATGAGGCGTTTATTTTACTCAAATCCGTTCAGTAGTTTCCTATCAAAAAACATAACACACTTAAAAACCTTACGTAAGGTTTTTACTAAAAAAAAATCCAGCCGTTAATTTTTTTTTAGTTAAAACTTTCAGATACATTAAAGGGCACCTAGTTACAGATTTTGGTGTAAAGTTTTCTCAAATTTGAGCAAAACAATTTTTTAACCTAAAAATAATCCAGACTGTCCCTTTAAGGATTAAGTTATACTTTTGTGAAGGCTATGGCTGCCATTTTGTCAATCACGTGGGCTCAAGTTGGCATCACATGACCAATTTTATATATATATCTGTATACACTACCAACATTTTCCAACAAGTTCCAACAATACAATTCAATTTTTTATCCAACAATCTTTTAACAACTTTGTCTGCACTTTCCAAAATTTCTCCAACATGGAGTTAAAAGCAACAAATGCTAGACAAATGTTGATAGCATCAACGCGCCTTCATTCAACGTGATTTCAGAGCTTAGTAATTTGTCACGGTTCAAAAAATAGAAACCAAACAAAAGCCGATTGTTAAAATTATTTAAGAATTAATTAGCAATTAAAACGGTTCCATCAATTAGATTCTATGATAGATAGTTTAATTAATCATTAAAGGGAAATTGTGCCACTATCAATGATAGCATAATTTTGCATCTTTTCAATTATCCATCAGATTTACGTGGTCCAAACAATTTCACTTAAACTAGAAATTTTACTTTTTACTTCTGTATATGTTTGTTCTCTATTTATGAAGCTAAAATACGAGTCGAATTTTTAACTTTAAAACCCAGATAAGACCTTATTAATGTTACCAACTTACCATGTGACTGTATTACTGTGACCAAATTACTGTGTAGCCTTATTTAATTACTGTGACCAAATTACTGTGTGACCGTATTGTTGTGACTAAATTACTGTGTGACCGTATTGTTGTGACCAAATTACTGTGTGACCGTATTGTTGTGACTAAATTACTGTGTGACCGTATTGTTGTGACCAAATTACTGTGTGACCGTATTGTTATGACTAAATTACTGTGTGACCGTATTGTTGTGGCCAAATTACTGTGTGACCGTATTACTGTAACCAAATAACATGTGAGCTTAATACTGTGACCAAATTACCTTGTGACCGTATTGTTGTGACCAAATTACCATGGGACCGTATTACTGTGACCAAATTACCGTGTGACCTTATTACTGTGACCAAATTACTGTGTGATCGTATTGTTGTGACCAAATTACCGTGTGACTATATTACTGTGATCAAATTACCGTTACTGTATTACTGTGACAAAGATACCGTGTGATCTTTTGACTGTGACCAAATTACCATGTGATCGTATTACAGTGACCAAATTACCATGTGACCTTTTTATTGTGACCGAAATGCCATATGACCTTTTCACTGTGACCAAATTACCGTGTGACCATATTACTGTGACCAAATTACCGTGTGACTGTATTACTGTGATCAAATTACCGTGTGACCTTTTGACCGTGACCAAATTTCCGGTGACCGAATTTCCTGTGACAGAATTACCTTTTTATGAAAAACCTCTTTACAATCACTTTAACAATGATCGCATCACCATCGCCATTAATTACATACCGTACACACGTAAATGGCATTTGTGTATTTAATCGGGTTATTTAGTAAAAGAAAATGAATACAGATATCATGTTTCTAGAGAATATGATGTAAGCGTGTTAAACATGATGATTGGTGTATGTACTATGATGGTATGTACATGATAAATCATGTAATTATCGTAATGTTTATTGATGATATAACTTTGATTTAATGATTACAAGTTATTTCTGTAATTGAACGGATTTTTTTATTTCCCTGATCAAATAAATTCCAATGGACTAATAGATCCGTTTTTAAGTTTGGATTTTCATGTAATTTTAATGAATACGTTTTTCTTTATTGATGCAATGGGGATGCTGTCAGATTTTATACTTTGTTAAATTGTTACGGGAGTTGATCTCCCTTGTTTACAGTCATGATTATCCAGTTACTGGTACAACATGTTTACGAGTTCACATCGGCAATCTCCGCCGATGTACGAAGACTTATCCGAACGAGACCAAACCCGTGCAGAAGTTGTTATGAATGCACGTTCGTGCTTAACCAATCAGCAGCCAATGACTGGCGATATAAACCAAACTACGCGATTAGTTCAACACAACAGATTTAGGAGCTGCATTGAATGTACACGACCGGATTTTCTATGTAACCTGATCGTATTTAAGTGTACATAAAGTTTTACTTATTACTTGTTGTCATTTCCAACACTATACTTTACCCACAGCAGAGTTGAGTAGTTACTCCTCTGAAATGTAGCGATTTCGCTACAAAGCTTCAAAAAGCAAAAACATCCATTCCCAATCATACCTTTGTTTCAGATACTCAATTTTACTTCTACCAAAATTAATTAACCTAAACAACCTATTATATGGATCCGATAATCAAACTGAATCTTTAGAAATATTTAAACAAGTTCACTCATTTTTCACTCTTAGTAAACGCTTCTAATTTTTCCGTCAACAGAGAATGTGTGTGGCTTCTCAAAATACTATCACATATTATTATTTCTTTCTTCATAGTTGTACAATATGTATATACGTTAGTACATGTATTATAATTTCTAATAACTTTAATTTAATTTATTTATTAATTTTCTGTTTTTTGGAAAGGGGTTATATAGGCGTAAGTAAGCCTGTTCTCCAATCCTTTTCATATGTATATGTGAATAAAATATTGTTGACAAAAAAAAACAGATACTCGATTTTCTTTTAGCTAAGCTATTTCAGGCTACACGTGTAGCCATAGGTTTAAATTAAAAGACAGATATTTAGGTATATTTGAAAGGATTGTGCAGTTTTAGCACTTCTGGAGGCCCTTTACATCTTAAAACCCAAATCGACCCTCGCAAATACCGAATGATTCCCTTTAACGGACGAGAATAATCAAGTCAAGGCATATCCGAGACTGATAATAAACAAATAGTGCGTTCAGACGACTACGATAAAGCCTTTACTTCCAACCGTTCTTCAAGCCTGGTTTTCGTTTTTCGGTGAGCGTTCAGACCATTCTGATCAACAGGGAAATTCTACCTATCGGAGATATTACTCTGACCTATTGACCAACCATGTTTTAAATAGTTCACGCGTAGAAATCTTTCTCTCGGAGACCAGAAATGAGACGAAACGACTTCATGTAAACAAACTAAATGTCCCAAGATGGATTCCACACCACTCAAACCAATTTATACAAATACATATGAAGAGAATGTATTTTATTTGATCCATACTAAGTGAATAAGAATAAAAATTTAAGTAGACTAGGCCCAGTTTATATGTCGCGCTTTTAGTCGTGTCGCGCTTTCGGTAAAAGCACGACGTGAAGCGCGACGCAGTCTGTTTTGATTTATACAGTCGTGCTTTCCAGTCGAACATGGCGGCTTTCGATCGTCGATTGTTGATGCGGATTGTGCTGCAGAGGCAGAGAAAACGACGAGTTTATCTGATTGGACTGTTGGGTATTTTACGCAGAAATTATTTGATACGAATTAATGCCTGTATTTCCCTGCTGCAATTTATTGTCTAAAATTTCAAGCTAAATTTTCACAATCGTTCTTGCCGCAAACTACAGAGAAACGATGGGTGGTTTCATCACATGTTCTCTTACGTTTACAATAAGAGACAGTTTAAACAAAATGTTTATTTCCTGCTCCACACCAACCTTGACCTTAGTTTTATGCTTCAGCGCATACTCGGAGTTCAAACTGAGCTTGGAGGAGGAGGATCGGCATTACAGAAAGCGCGACATATAAAACCAAGTCGTGCTTTTGCTTAAAGCACGACATCGCCAGACGTGTTTTCATTTAGCACGACACAAGACGTGTCGAGCTAAATCTTTTGATATATATGTCGTGCTTTTCTTGTGCTTTTGGGACTTAGCCAAATTTACGACAATAAAATTAGCGCGACCCGGCATATAGCGCGACATATAAACTGGGCCTTAATGAGGTCGAAATAACTCATAATGGTGCGTAATGTCTTTAATCGTCTTTCCGGTTTCTAGTCTCGTAACTCAAAAACGACTCCGCTATTAAAAAGTTCTGTACTGCAACTTCTTCAGTAAAGACACACTGTTAAATGTGGGAATATTTTTAGCATTTAAGAACTTGGATATCCTATAAACGTTTTAATATTAAATTTGATGCATACTTTATCGTTCAACGAATATCGTTGGCGTCATGGCTGGTGATTACATTCGTGTCTTTATCTGCGACACATACGGAGCTAGGAAAGATGCGAAGTTTCGTATGCGTTCAGACGGGACATAAAAGTTAAGCCAGCTTTGACTAACCTCAGAAGTTCAGAGGTCAAAATACCATGACGCATGCGCGTGTAATGTTTACTTTTCCCACAAAATGGCGACGATTCCGATAATATTGTTTATAAGCTTCTTTAACTTTCCTTTTTTTGGTTCCTAGCGTTCCCCAATTGAACCACCCCTCCCCGTTTTCGTTGGTTCGTTCATTTTAATTTCTTGCTCCATGGCTAAAGTTGTCGGTTTTTTTACAAATACAATGCGAAATACAATGGGAACAGGACTGCGCACGCGCGGAAAATGTTATATCCGGTTTTGTTAGCCAGGAGCGTTCAGACGGCAAAACTGAGCCAGCTTAACTTTCCAAGCTTTCAAGCCACCTCACATAAGTAGGTGCAAGTTAAGGCAGCTTAAGTTCAACCGGTCGCATTCAGACGACAGAAAAAAAACAGACTCGAAGAACGGTTGGAAGTTAAGCTGGCTTAACTTTAGTCTTCTGGACGCAGTAAAAGACACGAAACAGAATAAATTGTCATAAAAAAACTATTCAAGCGAGTATTCAATTCCCTAACGGATCTTGTTTATGCTTTGAACCGGAATCGTCCTACTTGCTTGGTAATCTATCTTTTGTTGTTATCATGACAATGAATAAGAGATCGTTAGGTGGCAAGCTTAATAAATATTTCAGTTATATTCAAACAATAACAATAGTACCATATCATAACTTAAAGGAATACTACCTCTTAAAATGATAAAAAAAAAAAAACTTGATGTTTTAGAGTTGGTGTATTCATTAGGCTACTTGTCTGGTGTCATAACTATACTGTATAATCTGATCAATCCAGAAAACTACCTTATATGTTATAATTAATATAATCAATACAAAATATTCAGCGATTTATTAAGCATTTTTCAATAATAACCTGTAATTTTAATGAAAATTACTTAGTTTTATGATTTATTGCCTCGGATTCCATCTGGGGATACAAGCGAACACCATAAAGGGGTACCTGAGAGCCTCTTGGCCAATTTTAAAAAAGTATGGCAATGATTAAATATCAAACTCCATCAACTGACAAATATCCTTTTATTTTCATGTTGCCTCTAAATGTAACTTAGGGTGGGCGAAGGGGTACCAGGGTATTGCTTCAACAAAATAGGGGTATGAAGAGTCCAAAAGTTTGGAAACCAAGGATTTATTGGATTCTGTGTGTATACTGTATACATCTTTAATGAAGATATACACTTATTGATTAAGTTTAAAAACTTAATATTTGTTGTTTATTTGAAGAGGTGGTATCGCTTTAATACAAATACAAGTTAGTTCTACTTGATCGGAATCGTGTTATGATTGTTCGTGCTTATAGATAATGTAAAGCTTCCATATTGTGAAGATATAATAACTATCATTTCCTATTAAAAGTCAGTCCGTGTGTCATTTCCTTTTAACAACAGGAACAATATACAACCTTGAGGACTTTTGTAACGGTTATGAAGACGAGGTTTTTACACTGAAGTGCGGGTATACATGGTACATTTGAAATTTACACTTTAATTTGAAAATATTTCAAATCATGTATTTTTGCATGACAGTTTTCCCCACATTTTCAGTCTGTCATCACTCTATTTCCAGAAGGCTGGCGCCGCCATTAGATTTTGCGCAGTTATTGTCAAATTGAATAAATTATAGTTTGGCCAATCAAAAGCATTTTTCAGAAAAAGTAGTCTTCACCCGATTTAAATCAAAATAAATCTTCGACTAAAGTTGTCTTTCCTTGCCCATTTACCGGGCAAAATGGCCGCTTATGTTAATGTTAGTCTCGAACATTGACGAAAGTTGAGACGAATGCTCAGTTTACGCATAGAAATGTATAAGACTGGAAGTCTTAGTCTACTCATTGTCTACTGTACTTCTGTTTCAATTTATGGTTGACTAGTTTCTCCTCCAGGATTAGTTGACTCTAAGTGATACTGTGACAGAGAGACTGGATGTTCCTTTCGAATTAAATCGCGTTTATCATGGCTTTTAAATTAATATAACTTATTGCAGAAACCGGAAGTTATGGGCATATCTTCAATTCAACGCATGCGTGCCAAGCATAAATCTTGTGTTATTATTCCCTATCTACATTTCTATGGTTTACGTCAAACAAAAGATCGAGACGTGATCATTTATCACGAAAGATGATCAATTGTAGAAAACTTCAGGTTAGCAGGAATACGCTTAATTCTCTCTGAAAGGAGAAAAGCCATTAAAATCTCCTGTAATGTACATATATTATGATAGACAGGATATTGCTGACTGAATATATAACAAAAGCTTTTAGCGAATCAATATCACCAATGGAGTTTTGTTTGTCTGAATTTAGCGTTTTCCAAAAAACACATTTAATCCCAAACAATAAGTATTTAATGTACCCTTTAAAAAAATTTAAAATAATTCCTTAATGTAAGTCATAATGATATCACGAAATATAGAGCCATATGACAATCCTTAGTAATTTTACATTTAAACGCTCGTAGAAATCCAAAGAAAAAACGTTCGTCCGCTTGAGAAAATAGTGCGGCGTTATCGTAAAGGGTGTTTGCTAACCCCGAATTTCGAGTTCACAAATTGTAATAGCTGCAATTTGAAATATGATATAGTATGAACGAGTTTTTATACTACACTTTTCTGGCCTTGATAAGGCAACGACATGAGGGAATGAGGGAAATTTTGCTAGAAAAGTTGCATAACTCGATCTTTTTGTGATTTACAACTGTTTTGGGATCTTGAAAGCGCACAGCTTATAGCATACCGTGCCTCGGGTTATTTTACATTTGACTAGACGATGTCAGTTTCAAGGGCGTGGATTTGGGGGGGGGGGGGGACGAAAGTGTCTTGGTCTTGGTCGTCCCTATAATTTGATAAGTAAAATAGATTTTTGAAGAATTAAAATCGATCACATGAAAATCACAGTAGGAAGTCCCTATTATCAACTCAAAACCCAGAAATATCTGTCAGAATGCATGAAATTGAAGCCATTTATCTTTTTTTTCTCTGGGGCGAGGACCGTGTGTTGGGGCTTGCGGTTGTGGCGTTCCTACTTGGACTCTACAACCCATGCTGGTTGCCCCCCCCCCCCCCAAAAAAAAACTTTGACAAATCCACGCCCTTGGTCAGTTCAGGTAAATGCCAAGTTATCGTTCGCTTCCAGTAGATATGTGATATCTCAAACTAGATACTTGTGGTAGTTGTTTATAGTTTAATTTGTTTAATTGGATGGTACTGTGCTGTTGTTTTGTTAATTTGAGAATTCCTAAGATCTGGTTGGATCAAAGGACATGGCGCACTAATTGGTGTGGCGTAAATTACTCGGTCTTCTTCATTCTTCCAAACTCGTGTGATCCTGGTTTTTCTTCTTGATGGTGGTAGTTTAACGATAGACGTTTGTTGATTGTCTGATGGATGTTGAAAAACTAAAACACCTGCTCAGAAAAGAAAGGAAGAATTTGAGAGGAAAAATGGAAAAGGAGAGAGATTTGAACAAAAGTAGGGTAAAAAAGCATGAACGATCCCAAACCTAAAACACATCCATGTAAACACATTGGCAATACATTGGTAGCAGATAATGAACTTTTCATTAGAAGAGGTATATCAATAAATGAGTAAATATTTCAAAACGAAAACTAATTAGGGATAGATAGGTGTAGACCTATTTTTTAAGATTCTTGGTTTGCAAGCGCCGTTTGTGATACGATTTTTTTTTCATAAACGTATGGTCATATATACAGTGCCATTCTCTTAGGACGATCTGCCCTTTTTTATCTGTTATTTTTCCACCTTTTGTTTAAAGCTGACATCCCATCCTCATTAGTCAATACATATGCAGAAAAGCAGGACGGTAAACCCTATATCATTGTATTTCTAAAGCTGACACACAAAGCTATGCGTGGTATAAAGAATGTTTTTAACAAAATTCGTGACGGAATAATAATGAAATAGCTCCCCAAGGAGAATATACCTACACAATTTTACATTTCAATCGAATAATATAATTTGATTTATTATTTATAGGTTATTATGATCGGGCGTTAAAGGGATGCGTTCACTATCCGTTCGACCAATTAAATCTTAAATACCGTTAACACCGAAACGCGCGTTCAAAACAGCGTTAAACGCAGTGCAAAACACACTAAATAACTACAGAAGTTATTTCAGGCGACAAAGCGACGTTGAACGCGCGTCTCTGGTCTGAGCGTTTTATTGATTATCCATTGATCTTATTTTCGCGGGTTTTTTTTTTCGACGTCGCGTTTCGCGTGACGTTTTTGGTGTAAACGGGACTTTAGTCTAAGACCCTGGAATATTTCTATCTAAGATTATCTGTACATGTAATAAAGTTTATAACTCTCCCTCGAAATTCAAGCCTTTAAATCCTCGTGTAACCATAATTATCAGCATTTTATTTTTTTTTAGCGAGACTATGCCTTGTTTAGAAAACACATATCCAGAAAATGAAAGATAAATGTTTTTGTAATGGCATATTTGATGGGATTATGCAATTATGTTATATCTTAAGGCTTTTTACTTTTGAGCCCTAAATCTATTCTGGATGCTGAACCTTCCCCCTTTAAAGATATAGTATCCGAGCTGTAAATGGGTACGGATAATCCGAGAAAGATCAATGTCAAGAGGTTTTGCTAAGGACCCACTGGGAGAATGGAGACTCATGGGAGCTTAAGTTGTTATTCTTGTAAAATATAGATGTTTCTTTTCTTTTTTATCACAACGTTAAAGGGATTTTTAAGAAGTTTTCCAATTCTGTATCGGTTAGCATTAATTTACACCATTCTAAATTTCTGTCAGACGTCTGTGGTTCCAGCTACACGTGTATTCGACTAAACTTAGTAAGTCAAACATTTAGTTTATTTGAATTGTTTAAATTGAAATGGTGCACGTTGATGTTATCAGTGTCCTCGATACACATATACAATTTAGATAACTTCCAATTAAAGAGTAACTATCAATATTGGCTAACGAGGCACAGTTAACCTTTCATCATGGCGATAACACACATTTCAGCAAATCATTTGTATGCTTTGTCGAACATCAACAGAATCCAGAATATGATAAAGCACACTACATTTGGAGCAATTAAATTTATTTTTTTTCAGTAAAAGGTTACACACGAGTCGAATTACTCATTAATATAAGTGTGTTAATTGTATAGAACCTGGTGCCATATATCATTTTGATAATGTCACTAATGATATACAATTGTAATTTAATGACAAAGCTAACGGTTTATTAGTCTGTGTAATATTGTCAATACATGTATATGATTGTATATATATTAAACAAAGATGACATATCAATTATTTAGTAATGATGAATTAAAGATTTATAATGACGTTCCACAAGGCATCATGTCACTGTGTTAAGGCCATTTGGTTAAAGGAGGAAAGAAACAATTAAAAGAAAGAAACATCTATGTTTCTCAAAGGATAACAACTTAGGTTCCGTGAGGATCCTTTCTCCCAGCTGGTCCTTAGCAAAACCTCTTGGCATTGATCCTTTCCGGATTATCCATACCTATTTAAAGCTGAGTTGACTTGAAATATGAGTGATGATGACATAGTCATTTGGCATTTTTCATTCATTTATTTTATAATTCATTTAAATATATGAATTTATACGTATTGTACCCTAAAATATATGTCAAAATGGTCCAAATCAATTCTGCTCTTTTTGACAACTCTCTCAGACGTTGTTTTTGGAGCTTACTTTTTTTAGAATTGAATCACGACGGCTTTGCCTTCATTACATTGGTATGTATGTATCCCTAGTCTTTGAAGTTTGGCGCCACCATTGCAAGAAGACTGTATCACGATACCGACGAGCCTCTCTGGATTAATAGTATTTTACTGATGTTGTTTAGATTTTCACTTCCATTGCCTGTTTTCAACTATTTCAGTTTTCCGTGTATGTTTTATTCGTCTATCAGCTAAACACCAAAACGTAGTGATGCGATGCGTAGCACCTATATTTAACATGGACTGACTTGTGGATCATTTCTGTAAGATTAAACTTATTTCGGAAAACAAAACACTGAATTCTTTCCATTAAATGTAAGTGTAAATGCACTTCAAATTCTTCTAATAGAAAAAGTAGGCCTCTCAAGTTTTAAGTACTTGCATAATAAAAATCCGTACAAGCAAAACAATTCCGTTAATAAATTCTTAAATGGCCGCTTGAAGGTACAGTTTATGTTCCTAGCTAAACAACAGATTTTTATTTCGGAATCAGAATGTCATAATGATGCCGTAGGTCACCCATCTTCACAATGTCAAGGTATTATAAACTGTGTCTAATACCTTGACATCATCCTTCACTTTTCTTGTATCACTGAAGTTTTTAAATACACGATAACAAATACATCCAATCATAGCCTTGACATTATTAAGTACTTTTCTTGTATGTATCACTGCAGTTTTGAAATACAGCGATTTCATTGGACTGTACGCTAGTAAATACAGTCAATCATAGCCTTTTAATACTTTGACATCATAAGGCACTTTTCTTGTATCACTGCAGTTTTGAAATACAGCTATTTCATTGGACTGTACTCTAATAATTACAACCAATCATAGCCTTTTAATGCTTTGACATCATAAGACACTTTTCTTGTATCACTGCAGTTCTTAAATACAGTGATTTCATTGGACTGCACGCTAATAATTACAACCAATCACAGACTTTTAATGGTTTGACATCATCAGGCACCTTTCTTGTATCACTGCAGTTCATAAAAACAGCGATTTCATTGGATTGTACACTAGCAAATACAGCCAATCACAGTCATCATTAAGTGCTTTTCATAAAGCAAATTGATTGGATTGTACGCTTACGAATACAGCCAATCATAGCCTGTTATTCCTTACAGCGATTTGAGTGGCTTGTACACCAGTGAATGCAGCCATTGGCAGTCTTTACGTGCACAACTCAATTGTTTACATTTTTGGCTGTATTCGTTTCCATACCATCCATACAAAAACCAGCTTCGGTGCAAAATGATGTCAAGGAATTAGACCTAGTTCATTGTGAAGATGTAGATCATTGTGATTTCCAAATCGTTCAAAATGCCTTTCAGCACTAAGTCACAGTAACAATAAGCAATGCATTAACAGAGATGGAAAAAACTTTCAACAATGGAACAATAACGCTTTGAATTTATGAAACTGCGTCCTTTATATAATCATAATAAATTGAAAAAATGAAAAATGCTATTTTTTAATCTCGCTATTAAGTACATAAGAATCCAAGGAACCTAATTAATTATTAGATCCTTACAATTGTGCTCCCGCTTTATTTAAGTATTCAAGCCACGTGTGTGGGTTTGGCGCAAGATGAGGTATGCTAACTCTTTTTTTAGACAATTGATACTACTTTTCATTGCGTGATATTTGCTAATTTATTGATGTACTTCTACAGATGAACTTCATAAGCTGCTACCATTGTATTGTCAATATAATATTACGCATAAAGAGTTTTTTTTAGTCAAACACAAAAAAATAGGTCAAACTGCTTAATTTACAATAAGTACTCCCTGTTTGTGATTAACCCTTTAAAACCAAATTCATTATGATCAAGACGATACATAGGTATAATAAGCATACTTTAGAAATACTCTCAAGTAACATTTGCGATGTTTTTGATCATGGAATCTTTTTTCAAAAAAGCAGAATGGCCTTTTAAATTCGAATGAACTCTAAATGCTGTACGGTGATAACATACCAAAATTATTAAATAGTTCCTTAATGAGGAACACGTCAAGTCTCAAAATGGTCGTACAACGAAATAGTCCATTTTAAACTCGTCTCAAAATGGTCCTACCACAAAAAAGTCAATTTTAAACTCGTCAAGTCTAAAAATGATCGTACCAATAAATAGTCAATTTTAAACTCGTCTAAAAATGGTCGTACCACGAAATAGTCAATGTTCAACTCGTCGAGTCTCAAAATGGTCGTACCACGATATAATCAATTTTAAACTCGTCAAGTCTAAAAATGATCGTACCAATAAATAGTCAATTTTAAACTCGTCTAAAAATGGTCGTACCACGAAATAGTCAATTTTCAACTCGTCGAGTCTCAAAATGGTCGTACTACGAAATAGTCAATTTTAAACTCGTCGAGTCTCAAAATGGTCGTACCACGAAATAGTCAATTTTAAACTCGTCAAGTCTCAAAATGGTCGTACCACGAAATAGTCAATTCTAAACTCGTCGAGTCTCAAAATGGTTGTACCACGAAATAGTCAATTCTAAACACGTCGAGTCTCAAAATGGTCGTACCACGAAATAGTCAATTCTAAACTCGTCAAGTCTCAAAATGGTTGTACCACGAAATAGTCAATTCTAAACTCGTCAAGTCTCAAAATGGTCGTACCACGAAATAGTCAATTTTAAACTCGTCAAGTCTCAAAATGGTTGTACCACGAAATAGTCAATTCTAAACTCGTCGAGTCTCAAAATGGTTGTACCACGAAATAGTCAATTCTAAACACGTCAAGTCTCAAAATGGTCGTACCACGAAATATTCAATTTCAAACACGTCGAGTCACAAAATGGTCGTACTACGAAATAGTCAATTTTAAACTCGTCAAGCCTCAAAATGGTTGTACTACGAAATAGTCAATTTTAAACTCGTCAAGCCTCAAAATGGTCGTACCACGAAATAGTCAATTTTAAACTCGTCAAGCCTCAAAATGGTCGTACCACGAAATAGTCAATTTTAAACTCGTCGAGTCACAAAATGGTCGTACCACGAAATAGTCAATTCTAAACTCGTCGAGTCACAAAATGGTCGTACCACGAAATAGTCAATTTTAAACCCGTCGAGTCTCAAAATGATCGTACCACGAAATAGTCAATTTTAAACTCGTCAAGCCTCAAAATGGTCGTACCACGAAATAGTCAATTTCAAACCCGTCGAGTCACAAAATGGTCGTACCACGAAATAGTCAATTTTAAACTCGTCAAGTCTCAAAATGGTTGTACCACGAAATAGTTCATTTTAAACTCGTCGAGTCTCAAAATGGTCGTACCACGAAATAGTCAATTCTAAACACGTCGAGTCTCAAAATGGTCGTACCACGAAATAGTCAATTCTAAACACGTCGAGTCTCAAAATGGTTGTACCACGAAATAGTCAATTCTAAACACGTTGAGTCTCAAAATGGTCGTACCACGAAATAGTCAATTCTAAACTCGTCGAGTCTCAAAATGGTCGTACCACGAAATAGTCAATTCTAAACTCGTCGAGTCTCAAATTATTGTACATGGTCGATTGGTCGTACCCAATCTATAAGACGCTCGCCTTATAAACATTGTTAGATTACACTGAGTCGAAAATAAAAAAATAACCGAAACAAAATGTAATCTATTTTAATTAGATTGGGTCGTACCACGATTCATTAAAATAAAAAGAAATATTAAACTTCTGAACAATATTTTATTTCTGTGAGGTTTCTTATTTCCTGGTTTAAACAAAGCTGTCTGGAAAACCTGTTTCTATTATTTTATTTCATTTATTTATGTCAATTACTTATTTCTTGTATTTATATTTAGAAATGTATTTATTGAAAAATATTTATAAAGGGAACCAGTCAACGATTCTAGAGATTTCCTTTTGATCTATCACTTCTGGTGTACCCGAAATTTTTTTACGCCTTGTTGATAAAGCCTATTATAGGAAATCATTGGGAATGACAATTTTTGAATCTCTAGTCTCTAGTCTACTGCATACATACACTTAAGTGTCCAAGACTGGATAAATAAATCTCACTATTCTGAAATACGGCAGAGTCTGTGTCGTCAAACACATGGATTTGCAGGTAAGCCTTGGTAATAGTAAAATACCCGTGTCTGCGACTTAAGTTAGATTGCCTCATGAAAATGGTTGGTTCTTGACAAGTTAGTTAATACCACCTTCACATACACGATTTTTCTTACGAGTCCTTACGAATCACCAACTCGTAGTCAATCGGTTGTATCAGTAAATAACTCGCTTGTATCCGTAAACAACTCGCTTTTATCCGTAAATAACTCGTTATAACTCGCAGGCACCCCTGATTATCCGTAATAGTATCGTCAAATTTTTTGACATGTCAAAAATTTTCTTGCGATTGTCCACGAATAACATTATTCGTAATTAACTCGTAAATAAGTCTTAACAATCGACAAGTATCGTAAACTACTCGCAAGAATACGTAAATGTCTCGTAAGCAATTTGTTTTACGATTTGTTACGGTGGCTTTACGGATTATTTAAGAGTAATTACGAGCACTTTACGTTTCAAAAAAAGTTATAACGAGCACTTAACGTATAGTTAAAAGTTATTACGACCACTTTAGGTATAGTTACGAGTGTTTTGCGAATACTTACGTATACTTTACGATTTGATGAAGTCTAAAAAAGCAGCAAAAAACGAACAGTTCCTATCATTTTCCATCAAGACGTCAAATAGTTCAGATCTTTTTGGATACAAAATTTACAAGCATGGCTCCAAAGAGGAAGAAACTCAAACAACAAAAAGATGACACGGCCTTCCACCCAAGAATCGCAGCCGCTTGAACCCGTGGTACACGAACATCCACCTTCCCTTGAAACACCGCAGATAGATCTTTATCCCACAGATGATGAAGACAGCGAATATGAAGATGATGCAGTAGCCAGTGACTCCTCAATCTCCAGAAGTGAGGTTCTACACGATGCTGAAGCGACTACCATGATTAGGTCAGCATCAACTCTGAGAAAGTTCTTATAACCAGAAGAATCGTCTTGGGCCAGCGCATGCAGAAGATGATCATACTGTCCAAAAAGAGTCCTGCGGGATAACCAGGTCCTGCACCAAAACCTTCTTCGTGCAGGATGCCTTATCCTTGGCCTAGCTGTGTCTAATTCCTGCTGGATATCTTCTTCTTCCCTTTGGGCTAGTGGCAGAAGCAATTGTAGAAATCTTTGATATAACAGCAATATGTTCCTCTCATATGCCATGTTCTTTCGCTGATGATGTAAGTTGTCGAATGATGCTCAAACAAATTTGCATACTAGTATTTTAATTGCAAAAAACCAAAATGGCTGTCAAGAGTTATCGTAACTGACTTGCAACTTAACGTAAGATCATGTTTACAGGTCGTAATTTACACGTCAAGGCGAAGATGAATCGCAAAATTCCGTAAATTACTCGTAACAATCCATAAAAAGCTCTTATAATGTCGCAACATGCTCGTATTTATCGGTTGTACCTCGGAACATATCTTACATGTTTACCTTTTATTCCTCGCAATGCCTCGTAATAGCCCGTAAATGGCTCGTTATGGCCCGTAATTACTTGTAATCACTCTTAAATAGGTTGTAAAAGTGGCAAATTCGTAAGGATCCGTAAAAGATACGAGAATTTGTGCGATTCGTAAGGACTCGTAAGAAAAATCGTGTATGTGAAGGTGGTATAACATAAGTTTTCAGTGGATGCTGATGACTAGTAGTTGTTGGCTGGTTGGTATATGACAAAATATAAACATTCGCTTCAAGCTGATGCTTTTATCGCAAACTAGGTAATAGTTGTTGGTAGATGACATAAAATAAAAGTCATTATCACATCTTACCATTGCTCCCAAAACATGATATTCTGGTGTTATTTTTCATAAATATTCATAATCTCGACCAATGACATTTCTTCTAACAAAATATTGCGAAAAATGTCCTCATTTCGCCATTATCAGAAAAAAACGAACTTGATATTACATGAAATATAGGAATATCTGCAATTTGAATTGGTTTTCAGACTTTATTTGTTTCTTTCTGTCGAGTTTAACATTGATTACTTTATGTTACATGTATTAGATACATAAGACAATTTTATGGATATATACTTCTAGAATATTTATTACTTACAATTTTATGGATATATACTTCTAGAATATTTATTACTTCACTAGTATCTATCCATAAAATTGTCTTATTTATCTATAACTTAAGCTTCTAATATGCCATTTTATACTATTTATGTTATGTGGGAGCATATAAGAGATTTGATAATCGTCGTATTCCGTTGATATGATGGTCATATAAAAGTATCGCGTCGCTTGACTCCAGTACAACGGTAAGAATAAGGTACCTTATAAGTATGAGATCGATAAAACCTCCGACTCTAGACGACAATAAATATTACAGCAGGTTTCTCTCTGTCAGTTGTTGATATTTTCAGCTTTATCAGGATATCACACCTAAGTGGGAAAGTGATTAGGCGATATTCAATCACCGCTAAACATTAAAGGTAATGAAAGCTAATTTATATATCTTTTAGGGGGATGTTCAGCATTTTCGAGGATTGATTTGGGACTTGGATGTACGTAAATATACTTCAGAAGTACTGGAGTTGCTCGAAAATCTCAAAATACACGAATAAAAAAAGTAGACCTAAAATGCTAGTCGTATATTTCATTTTCAATCGCTATTAACTATGGATACACATGGATTTGGAGGCTAACATTTCGGCAGTGAGCTGTAAACATTATTGCCGATTAGCTTAGCTTAAAAATTCCTGTTTCTGAAACTAAAATGTGTTTGGATGAACGGATAGTGAACCCATCCCTTTCAATTATCAATCTTATAACGATACGAAAATAAAATTGCAACTCTTGGCAGGGCAAATAATTATTAAAAAATTAATTATTTTTTATAAAAATTAAAATAGCTGTCAAATACTGTTTATATTAGAATATTTTTGTGTTCATACAAAATATAATCATAAGCACATATTATTTCTTCAAATTTATTTTTACAAAGAACAACATTTACATGTTTAACCAAATTAGAAAAGGAAATGTGTTTCTATTCAATGTAAACATTTTTGTTGTTACAAAACTATTTGAGAAATTCTAAGACTTTCCATTTTATTAAGAGCCTGATATTCCAATTATTATTAAAATACTGGGGAAAATCAGATAATATCTACTTTCATCATACAATACGATTTTTGCATCAATTAACAGGTGCTAGGTATGGAATACAATGCTTGTTCAAAGTGTTTTAATTGCGTTCGAATTATATTTCGTTCATTGTGAAAAATGCAGTATATTATGTTTGATAATATCATTTTTGGATTGCATGTTTTGACAGTGAAATTTAAGGAATTTTTATAGCTAAGTATTGCTAACTGTAAAGCTGATTAAGGGCTATTTTTGAATGTAAATGTATGGAACATAAGTTAACATTTGAGCAAAATGCGATATGCACGTGTGTTTTTTTTTCAAATCTAGCGCTTTGAGAATCTTGATTTCTCGATGTCCTCAGACGGTATGATATAAGAATGGTATCAGAAACCTCTTATGTTTCTCTTTATGCTTGTTACTATCGTCAATACCTTCTTACTTACAGGTTTCAATGAAGATAAAGATGTAACTGGATATATTCAGCAATGGAAACTGAGGCAAAACTACAAGGACAAGCAATGGGGAATTTCGAAGTTATCAATTTAAACGGAACTAGGTTTGAAGTGACATCCGAGGTTCTGGACAATGTGTTAAAATCAGCAAGGTTGAGCAGGAGCACTGCGTGCAAAATCGGCTCTGAATACTATTTCAACCGCAATGCCCAAGCGTTTCGAATGATCTTGGATTATTTTCATCATGGAGAACTACATCATCCACAAGACATCTGCCACAATGTTTTCAAAAGAGAATTAGAATTTTGGGGATTGGCTGATAGTAAAATGGAAGATTGTTGTTATCGTAAGATGGTCTCAAATCAAGATGATGATAACATGTTAAAATTGTTTAATGGTAACATCAAAGAAACCAAATCGGCACCGACTTCTAACAGCAATTACTTAATGCCTAGACTCAAGTGGAAGATTTGGTGCATCTTGGACAAACCGAATTCATCACTTCTTGCTAAGGTAAAATATCACAATATTGTTTTCGTTGGAAATCACGGCTGAGATTTATGTACCTACTCTATGATTAAAGACCTGGACATTTTCCAGACTGGGGATATTTGGACATTTTCCAGGAGCAAAAACTAATCTATAGTTCTGAAAAAAATATATTATATTTTGTATTATCTTGAAACACCAGTGTCCACTGCCTGACTTTCTGCTGTGAATGCTATGACTATATCATGCTTCGAAATTGCATGTTTTCTACGACTTCTGTGGACAATTCAGGGGACATGATAATTTCCTTATGCATTTTGGGGACATTTGAGAAAACCTGTTGAAAACCCAGGATTTAAGAGGTCTTTTCATGCAAAATGTTTATCAGACCAATATATCTCTGTCGAGTGGCGAAGCTAAGATTTCGATCTGGAATTTTTTTTTTCTAGAGAAGAATTAATGGTTATTATCTTTACGTTTGTCAAACGAGTTTACTAGACGCTATAAGCAAGAGTTTTCATCCACTTTAAAGAATATCAATAATGATAATAAGTGGATATGATTAATATACATATAGCTCCATGGTATCGTTTTAATCTTCATGCTTCTTTGACTCTTTTTAACATTTAAATCTTTACTTTGTCGTGGGCACATGCTTATAAAATAAAAATCTGTACAAGCAAAACAATTCCGTTAATCAAAAATCTCGTCCAGAGCATGACAAAATCGGGTGCAATAATTATATAGTAGTGGACTTACGAGAAGTACCATTAGGTGCTTCGAAAAGAGTAAGCATGGTCTTCTTATATTTTCAACTAATTTATTTCAGGTTTACCTAGGCATTTCTGTTATATTTGTCATCATCTCCTTGTTTGTGATGGCGGCTGGAACACATCCCAGCTTCTTACGTCAGTTGCAAGACGACGAGTTTGAAGATCTGTATCAAGAGAAATTTGGTATACCACCACCAAGAGGAATGGGTCCTCCACCATTACATATAATGCGAAGGAGAAGCATTGAATTCAACAATAGAGAGATACCATCAGAACGTTTCAGAAGGAATGAACCAAATCCACCACCACCTGAGAATCCTGATCCACAACCCGCAGGATCTAACGACAGCCTTGAAAACCCACCGAATGACACAGTATCCGACAACGATGGCGTCATAAGTGAAGCATCAGTCCGAATAGTCGAATTGGATTATTTGGAATATGCAGTTATGATTTTCTTTACAATTGAGTTAATCGCAAGAGTTTTGGTTTGTCCGTCTAAGTTCGACTACATGAAGAATGCGACCAATATCTGTGATATCATCGCCCTGTTGGCTCTTTACGTGAACGTGATCGTAGACATCTTACTACCATCACAGCGTTATAGTTTATCGTTGGCAGATTTTATAGATTGTCTTCAAATATTTCGCGTGTTTAGGTTTTTCAGAATTGTGAAAGACGTCATCGGTTTCCGTGTACTGGTTTACACCATCAAGATGTCGACCAAAGAACTTTGTCTCCTAGTCATGTACCTGCTACTCTGTGTCATTGTCTTTTCTGGAATGGTGTATTACTGTGAACGGGATAACATGAAGAGCATACCGGATGCCATGTGGTGGGTGGTCGTCACAATGACGACCGTAGGGTATGGAGACATGTATCCGACATCTTTCCTTGGACGGTTGATTGGTTCTTTGGCTGCAATTTGTGGAGTTCTGTTGATTGCTGTCACCATTCCAGTGTTCGTCAATAATTTCATTCTATTTTACAGCTATTCCAAAACCATTAACGCTACCAACATTTCTCAGAAGAAATCACGGGAAATTAAGCTCATACAGGTTCATCCTCAAGAGAAAGTCACGAAAACATCAAATGTGACATAACTTAAAACTTATGAGGAGAACTTAGCTTCAACAGTTTTGTATAGAGCTATCAAACCAGAAACGACAACCATAGCTCCTTTGCCTTACGTCTCTTTGTTATCGTTTAAAGTGGCACAATATTTCGTTCGATCAATGTTTTCGTCCCTGAAACGGGAATTTTTTTTACCTAACCAAATCAGTTAAAGTGTTCACACCTCTCCTTCGCAATTTAAAACTTCAATTCGATGTGTGACGGCAATTATCAGCAATTGAAATTCAAATAATACGACTTATTTTTGTCAGACTATGCCTTATATAGAAAGTACATAATCAGAAATTGAAAGACAAGTTGGAAGTATATTTGAAGGTATTATGGGATCTTCGTGTAGGTCTCATGGACTTCTGAGTCCTAGAGGCTATTTCTATTTATTCGAGACCCGAACCGAATCGATCCTCAGTAATGTGCAGTACAGGACACCAGATCACCAACCTATGGTCCATGTGCTACGCTATTGAACTATTGTCTTTATAAGACCGTGTGTGTTTGGGGGATGCTTTTTTGATCGGCTTTCAGCTTTTTTATTTGTGGTGCTTTTCTGAGTGGTATTATATAAAACGTAAGCTAATTTTCATCCTATCAGCATTGCCCAATACATTGTACACTGTGGAGTAGATCACTTGTCCATTAAGAGCACATGTGCATAACAACTATATTAAGAACCTACCCCACTCATTATTGATCCAATCAGCAGTGGCTAATATTTTGATTAACGGAAATGTTTGGATTGTTATGTATTTGATTTTTATACTGACTGACTTATTATTTTACTGTGATTTCAGAGGTTGTTAGATTAAATTTTCGATTTCAATTAAAGATATATTTGAGAAAAGAAAAAACAATTTTTTAGATTTTCTTAGTATATATTCATCAAAGGTATCTACTATCTACAGTATACAAACAGAACCAAATAAACCATAAAACTTTTTATTTTTTGATAAAATTACAAGTGTATATTGCAAAACGCTTAATTAAATGCTTAATATTTTGTATAATTTGTAATAATTATAACATGGAAAAGTGTGTTATATATTATGTGGACTATAGATTTTGTACTTACTTTAAAAATAAAATTTCATTCTTTGTGTTATTTTTGGTCGCTGTCATGGCCTTATGGTCCAGTTGTTCATAAACAAAATGTGCTAATGTGGACTGGTATAGCTCAAATTGGATACTGCCACGTTCTGCAGCCAAACCTACACTTCAGAATTGTTAGTAGGCTGAGTCTTAATCAAGTTTTTTTTTATTTTAGAGTTATTTCCCTTTAACCTCAAACAAGAAGTCGTGACTCGATCATGTATTGAACAGAAGAACGAAGTTTCGAACGGCAAGAACGGAACCGAGAAAGACTACCGTTCACTCCCTATTTCTCTAGGGTACTTTCCTCTATGTTTATATGTGCAGTGCCGTTGTTTGTATCCACCGTTCTTGTACTCCACTCCAGGCGATATGTGGAGTGACAAACAAGAACGACTTTCCCCGAGTTCGTTCTTGCCGTTCGAAACCCTGTTCTTCCATTCAATCTCGAGTTCTCAAGAACATAGTTACAAATGCGATCAATATAGCTTCGAAAAGCACGTGCAATTCAACCTCCGTAACAAATAACAAGACATTATTTAGTTTGTTTACTCAACTCCATTGGAAAACTCATTACTGTATTTTTTATTGTGCAAACTTTGACAATTTATATGTTAAACATTTAAATGATAATAGAAACATTGATATCTGCAGAAAAACAAGTTTTTTAAAAGCAACAAGACAATGTTCCTCTGACGTCGGTGAGTTAATTGTATTGTATTTTTTGAAAAATGTGTACTGTGCACTAAATATCCTTCTATATTGAGCTAAAAATTGATATTTTTTTAAAATTTGACTGAAATATCCATCCTTCGGATCATAACGGGCTTTTCCTGAGCTGCGGAAAAGCACCATAAAAAATTTTTTATTGGCGTATTCAGGACCGACAACTCCCCAAAAACGATCAAATGCTGGAATAGGGTCAGCATGATCGTTAGGTAAGGTTGGCGTGTATTCACCACAAATTACTATTCATTTTAAACTGTCGAACATTGGTCCACTTCCCATGTTCCTTAAGCAACAGCATACAATTTTGCAGATCTAACCGTTACTTGCATGGCACACCTTTTTTTCGTCATTATAATTTCCGGTGGTCAGGTGTTTTCTTCTCAACAAATCATACTATTTCAAACATATTGCGGAAATTGTCATGCTTCAATTTTAACATTTTCAGGTAAGATATCCATCCGAATAAAACTTTGAAACTTGAAATTGGAAGTGGAAATCTAAGTTACGAATTTAGTCATTAATGTCCAGAATATTGTTTCATGGGAGCAATGGTTAGATTGGTAAGATCGTATACCGTAGCTGAAGGAACATGTCCACTGACCGACCTGTATCGTAATTAGAAAGATCATTGATTGATCTTTGGGATCGACTAGATGTTGGGGAGACGGGGGACTTTAGTGTGTTCAAACTCCTTTCTAGGAACCGAATTTAAAAATTACATGTGCTTCCTTATAAAATGTATAAGTAAAATATGTGTGATATAAACAATGGTTTTGTTCTAGTTTGGAAATGAACAGGTTGGCATGACAATGGTAATTTTGTAAATTTGGGCCACAAAATTTGAAAAACCAATGCCTTAGCGATACGGCTATGGACTCGGTTCAACCAACCAACTGAGCCAATGTATATTTTCCATCCCATATCATACGTATACATAGCCGTAGGAGACAGGGGGGCAGGGGGGCAGCTGCCCCCCTAAATATTATGTCTTTTGGCAAAAAAATCGCGAAATCGGGCAAAATATCATTAAAATTCGGGCAAATAGTCAGTCTGCCCCCCCTGTTGAGTCGTGGGCCCCTACGGCTATGTACTTATATAAACAAAATTAACACCAAATTACACACAGAGAGTTTTAATATGTACACAGATATAGGTACTGAAATTGTACTCAAAAATAAATTATCTCAAACGACAAAGGACAATATAATACAAATATATAAAAAGACAAATAAGAATTACATCGTGAAGCAACAATAATAAATAACTTCAAATTTTCAACTATATTACACAATATTTTAGAATTTGAAGGAACACCTGCCAGAATCGAATTCTTTTGAGTACACCAATTCGTCAAAATAGAAACATATCAAGGTTTATTAATAAGATTATATGAGGTTTTCTTTTAAATTTGTATGTGTATTGGGGACACTGATAACATCGACTTGCAACATCCCAATTTTCAATCAGATGTTTGTGGTTCAAGCTTAGTTAAATTTTAGAACCACAGATTTCTGATTAAAAACTCAAATGGTTCAAAATGATTCTCTAAGTATCCCCGATACATATAAGAATTTAGAAAAACTCTGTACAATTCTTTTAATCTTTACATAACAAGGAATTCATAATTATTGGAAATTTGTTTTGAAAATGGATAATAAGTAACATTAATTTTTCAAATTTAGACTGGTGTTCCATTCAATTCTTAAATATTATTATCTCCCTTTCACAGGAGCTCTCTACCACCAATTAAAATAATACAAGATTTATTGTTCTAATGGCATAACATAAATATTAACAAGCGATGACATTATTGCTTTTTGACTAGAGGTTTTAAGATGGCAACCTTCTCTAGCCTTTAACTAACTAAAACAAAGGAATTTTGTGTTTATCGGAGACACTGATAGCACCAATTCGCGCCATTACAATCAGGCGACTGTGGTCACTCGTCAAACACTTAGTTTAAGTGGAATTGCTGGAACCACAGACGTCTGATTGAAATTTGAACATACGAATTGGTGCTATCAGTGTCTAATTCGCACCTTTTCAATCAGATCTCTGTGGTTGCGTCGTCAAACACTTAGTTGAAGTGGAATTGATGGAACCACAGACGTCTGATTGAAACTTGAACGATACGAATTGATACTGATAGCACCAATTTGAACCATTACAATCAGGCGACTGTGGTCACTTCATCAAACACTTAGTTTAAGAGGAATTGATGGAACCACAGACGTTTGATTGAAATTTGAACGATACAACTTGATGCTATCAGTGTCCAATTCGCACCATTTTGAATCAGATCTCTGTCGTCAAACACTTAGTTAAAGTGGAATTGATGGAACCACAGACGTCTGATTGAAATTTGAATGATACGAATTGGTGCTATCAGTTTCCAATTCGCACCATTTCAATGAGATCTCTGCGGTGACATCGTCAAACACTATGTTTTAGTGGAATCGCTGGAACCACAGACGTCTGATTGATATTTGGACATACGAATTGATCCGATCAGTGTTCGCGATGTGCGTTAAAATTTTAATAAAGCTTCTTTACAATCCCTTGATTTTTGCACACAGTTGCAAAGCACATTCATATTATGTACAAATTATGAGGCAAATTACTATTAACAAAATTATGGGTTGACATGGATATCTCTTATATTTTTAATTATTGCTGTACGTTGTCTGACGTTTTCTGACTTATCAAAATGTTAGTTATTGTTCAAGTCGGAAAAGTTAAAAAAAAAAGTTTAACGATTTAGTTATTTGCTTATTACATTAGATGGAAATCAACATAACAAAACCAAGATGTTCAAGAGCACAAACATAATTTACTATTATATTTATATATGAACATATTTAGTAAAGTTTTGAGTAATCAGAACATTTCTTAACACGATAGATGAAAAAGAACATATCAAAGGTTATGCTCACAAGCTAAAATGATAGCTTTTTTTACGTGATTCGTGCTCAATGGTGGCTTTAAAATGTGATAGATTTCCTCAGACAAAAGTTACCAAGAGCAAGAATTAGGCATTGCCATTATGCTTAAAGTTCAACAAGAAAGGGAAGCACATAGTCCGTGATAAAAGTGCAAGTTAAATTGAAACTCCAAATTGCAAACTTCTAGTCCCCGAACAAGCAGTTCCTCTTAAAAGTCGCGGGGAAAATGGCGACGTAAAAACAGCTTAACGTTAACATTTAAAATTCATTTGTCATAAACGCCAGACGCTCCCTTCGGAATTAAAATGACATATAATTATAAAATGCGGGTCTGAAAATATTTTCTTATAATAACGCCTAAATAAATGTGCCTTAAGACCCCTCTAGATGACTTGTCATCTTGAAAGCGGAGCTGAAAATATTTTCTTATAATTTACGTTGAAAGAAATATGTAGTTCGTCAAGATGGCCGCCCCTATCTCTTGTGTCGTCTGGCTAGAATATGACGTCATGACAGATTTTTAAATGAGGAATGTTATGCAAATTGAAAAATCTTCTAATATTTCTTAAGTCTACCTATAAAGCTAGCGTATAAATTATTAAACCTAGGTACAGAATACAGGATACTCTTGCTACGTCACTTCCGTTACCATCACCGTCCTTTATAGAGGGCTCAGCTCCGTCGCCGTTACTTGCTGGGGCAACTGAAAAAAAAAATCAAGAATTGGTTTAAAAAAAAAAAAAAAAAAAAAAATCATATGACTGCGTTGAACCAAACAAATTTTTAAATGATGGATCAAGTATTGGCCCAGTTTGAAATTACATAGAGCTTTGTGTTCTTCTTTTCTGCGCCTGATTGAGCTAATAAGAAAGGTAAAAGCCATGCAGTGTGTAATCACGTAAATTTTATCATGACAGCGATATCAGCTTACTTAATTTTTAATTTCCTATTGTCGACGGATCTTTAATAAGCACAACCTGTATCATGCAGGGCTTATTATTGTGCTATCCGAACGAATAGACGCTTTCTTTTCAATACGAGCAGCAAGTCATCCAAGTGACGTAAATCCACTAGTTAGTCGTTTATCTTAAAGAATTAAACGAACAATCTACTGATTCTTATAAGCAACCTATTTTTATTTCCAATTTAAACAAAACTATCCTCAATTCCCAAATTAGACAGTAATTTACATTTCTTGGACCAATTAATTAAAGTCTTATTTGGACATCAAACGCCTCCGTGTTAAATACAATTTAGTCGAAACTGAACTGTCATTGGCTCTCGAATACCAAAGTGCTATTTTGAATAGACTAATTGGAAATTTCCGGTTAACGTTTGAATAAGCTAATTGAACACTTCCGATTGCAAAATGGAACATTGGAATGGAAATATTGACATTACTACTTCAGAATTCTTTCAAATCACAATTATGATTCATATATTATTCAGAGGTACCGCATTCAGTTAAACACAAGCTCGATCGCTAGCCTGAAGGTCCAGGGTTAAATCCCGGCATTGGTCGATATACTACCATCGGATTTTTTAACCAAGCTTCCTCCTATCAGTGATGTAGATCAGAAGGGATTACAATAGATCCAGGTACAACATGCTGTGCACGGTAAAGATCCCTCAGCGGTTAGAAATCGACCAGAATAGAAGGGTATGGTCGCTATTATTTCCCTCTTCATTAGCCCAGGTTCAGAAAAGAAAGATGTAAATCCATATTTCATTTGAGAAACATTGTAAATAGTCTAAATTTAGAACAAAACAATATTTAAAAATTAAGATTTCTCTTTTTTAACATACACTGAATAGATAAAGAAACGTCGCAAAACACAAAGTAAATAGTGAAAAAACTACTAAGAACGCAACTGGTATTGTCAGTGGAATTACATACATTTGAAGTTTAAAAGTCTAAAAATAATATTTATGTAGAAAAATAAAAATTTTGATCATGCACGACTTTGCCCAAACGATTTAACGTTTTTTTTAATCTGTTAAGTATATTATGAACGCTGAGTAATATACGATAATGGACCAATGGTTAAATTTACACCGCAATGAAACTTTTCTAATATTTACGAAAACATTGAGTTCTATACATTTTTAAATACGAAACTAAATAGTACAACTTTTGAAGGCACAAGTCGAAAGTGACACCTGGTGAGTATAAAAATAGAATCTACTATAATTAGTAACACCGCCTGATGAATCGAGAGATAATATTTATTATGATTGAGGGCGAAGAGAAAATGTGGGTGTGATTTCCGTACTAATGGCTTGTTATTATAGGCTTCATTTCACACATGCTCCAATTTATACTTTCTATAAAACACCTTTGAAACAAATGGTAAAAACTTTGACTATTAGTCAGTTCCTGGACACCTGACAGACTTCAGACTGGTACCAAATGGGGTGACCACCTGATGTTCCTAGCCATTTGGTCAAGTATTGAGTATTGACCGAGTCATATCAAATCTGGCCCTGATCAGTTCATCCAACGTGATATTTGGATGGGATGTAGAAACAGAGAATATAATGTCGATTTTCATGGGACATGATCATGACAAAACCCAAATTTGGCTTAACTTCCCCCTTAGTTTCTGACTGGGGAGGGGGGGACATAATATATCGGGTGTCCCAAAAAAAACGTCCCCAACTTTGACGCAGAGTACCTCAGCTGTTGATAAGCCGATCTCTTTCAAAATTCTCACAGATTAACTTCAACATGTCCTTGTCAGACCCTGAAAATATGAAAGGCATCGAACAAAAATTGTACAAGTAGTGGCTCGAATAAAATAGCATGTAAAAAAATTCAATATCAGAGCAAATTACATCTTTGAATTTGTGTTCATTGTGCCTTCACCACATCAACCACCAATATCAAACATTTTCCATCCTGATAAACTCTCACGGATCTCATCTAAAGGTACCACTTTAGAAGCGACCATCCTGCATTTCAGTTCCTGTTTGATCAGTGTGTCCTTCTAACCCAAGTGCAATACGCCTGTTTCTTAAGAGAATCCCATACTGCCCAGAGTCATTACCATCATCAGTGGAACAAACTGGATGAATATGAACTGAATGGCAGGAAGGTTGCTTTTTGGGAGAAAATACCTTAGATGAGATCGGTGAGAGCATTTCAGGGTGAAAAATGAATGATATTGGTGATCGATGTGGTGAAAGCACAATAGACACAGGTTGAAATGTGTAGTTTGCTCTGATATTGAATTTTTTTACATGCTATATTGTTCGAGGCATTACTTGTACAATTTTTGTTCGATGACTTTCATATTTTCAGGGTCTGAAGAGGACATGTTGAAGTAAATCTGTGAGAATTTGGAAAGAGATCGGTTCACCAACAGCTGAGATACTCATCTTCAAACTTGGGGACGTTTTTATTGGGACACCCGATATATATAAAAAGTTACCTTGTCCTGCAACTGCAAAGTGACAAAACCATGTGTGATGCATCGCAACCCCACCCCCTTCCTATACTTCCACAAGTACCTCCCAAAAGATGTGTCCCCGCCTGTTTGGAAACTATCGCCGCCCCTGCAAGGCTGAACCATATACACACACGTGCGAATATCGAGGTTTCCGGAGTGCCGGTGGCCGGATAAACGCGGTTCCACTGTACAAGTATAAGGAATCTTACCTATTGGTGGCCCCTCGGTTAATTGTCTTACTTCAACTCCATTGTTAACAACATCCTTATTGATGCCAGCATTGTTGGTATCTTCTGGTTCGGGTTCCACGTAGTTCAAACACCCTTCATAATCTGGGTAGTTTTCTGGGCACATAATTTTAGCAGTATCTTCCGTTAATCCTAAAATAATCAAAGATTCCATTTTGAGACTGTTATATCTCTCCGCATTCAAATATTCTGATGGCGCATGGCGTACATTTATATCCGTTGTCAATTCCTTGTAGTTATAAACATTTTGCCACTCGTTTTCAGAAACTTTGATGTGGCAAGTTTCTTATATGAGATGCTTTCCGCTTTCCGGGTAGTACAGTTCAAAATATCGTCGAATATTCGAATACTAATTGAAAGAAACCATCGAATAATATTGAATGGTAAAAATTGCTATTCGTGTCAAAAAATTCTTGCTACCAATCATCTCCCAACGATAGCACTTGTGTTTCTTTTATAAGAATTATGCACATAACGCCCTAAATCCATCTCCAGAAACCTACAAATGGGACGGACATGCAATGGAACGTAATCCGAAAAAGTGGAAGCTAGGAAGAACCAACCATATATTTTATAAGGATAACTAAGGTTCCAATGGAGATCCTCTCTCCCAGCTGGTCCTTGGCCAAACCTCTGATCTTTCCCGGACTATCCGTAGTCATTTTTAGCTAGGTCGAATGGAATTTTGAGCGAAGATAACTTAATCAATTTCTTACCTTTGGGATAGTTGATATTATGTTCACAAACCAGTGAAATTTCTTCTAAATATTGATCATTAACATTATCTTCTTTATATGTTGGTGTATATTTTTTATTGATGGTATGGTCTAAGAACACTGTATATTCATGTCCAACGGTTAAATTGGTAGAATGACACAATCCTGGCACCGCTCCTGCAAATATAAAGATTGGAATAACGTGAATGACATTTTTATAACTTCATTCTGAACGATTGATTTCGTGCACGGTGGGGATATCGTAGTTTTCAGAAATGTTCTTTGTTTTTTTTTTCTTTTTTTTTTTGTTAAACAGTATTTTATTCATATATACGAAAAGGATTGGAGAAGAGGCTTTCGCCTATATAACCCCTCTCCTAATCAGAAATGTTCATGTCCTGTTAAATCAAGTTTCAAAGTTTTCATGGGGAATATGTTTAGTGATTATGATGAAAAGTAACGGTGGCATTTTCCAGGATAATTTATTTTCAGGAATATGATTGGTCGAGAATACTGTGTTGAAGGAGCTACAGATAGATGTGATAACGGCGTATTCTGTTGCTAAAAGATATTAGTCTTCGAGGATAAAACTTATACACATACATGCATACCAAAAAAGAAATATTTGTAGCATTTAAAGGGGAATGTTCAGTATTTTCGAGGTTCGATTTTGGCCTTGAATTTATGTAAATAACCTCCAGATTTACTAGAACTGCCCAAAAAAATCGCACAATTCCTAAATTACACCGGTACCTTAATAGTTGTCTTTCATTTTCTGTTAATGTGTTTTCTATATAAGTCATAGTCTTACTAAATGACGAGTCGTATTTTTGACTTTCAAATGTTGATATTTATGGATAAACGGGGATTTGAAGGCTTAAATTTGAGGAAGAGTTTGGAACATTATAAGGGATTAGATGAGCTAAAAAAAAATCAGTTTCTGAGACTAAAAGTTTTTTGGTCGAACAGTTAGTGAACATATCCCTTTAAAATATTCCTAAAGCTATTTTAGTGTCTTAAACTACTTTTCAGTGTGGAAGTTTAAGCCTCCGGTGATTAATGTCCCAATGTATTATAACTTCAGTCTAATATTGAAACATTTCCAGCTTGAAATTGAGAAATGAGACATGACTCATTGAAAAGCTAAGGTTTTACGATTGATTTATTTACATGTCAAATTCAACAGAAATGTTATTACTCAATTTATTGATTGCCTAGAAATGTTTAAAACTTCTGTTTTTAAGTACGGGATAAAGGGAGGGAAATAACTGTTATACTTTAAGCCCGCTTTTAAGAAAAGATTTGAAACAATCTTTTATTTCATATAAGTATTATAGTATTTTCATTCTACTTGCTCAGTATTTATGACATAAATATTTTGTTACAATTCACAATTGCTCATAGTAAAGAATTTGCAAAGCAAAGCACACATCTTAAGATACAGTTGTGTCCAATATCGTTTATACACAAATTAGAGTACGGATTATGCTCTACCGTGTATCGTGTCTTCAGACTTTCTAACTTTTCCCCATTGCACACTGAATGGCGTTTGCCCATCATCATTAGTCCAAACGGGTTTTAAAAAAGGTAGGACGTAAAACTCCATTTCATTTTTTCTAGCTTTAAATACATATGTGCATCAATACATAAGTTTGATCATGCAAATTAAAAATGCTGATGGAATGGAAATTGAATAGTTTTTCAAATAACCTTTTCCTTAGAGAGCTGCCGTATTTAATAATCTTTCATTTTACTGTTAATATGAATAAATTTACATTCAGATATCAGATCAGGCCGACATTGCCATCCTAGGGCTATTCAACTTAATCTGATCGATTTTCACACCAAACATTGCACATTTTAAAAAGAACATAACCATTATCGTTAGAAAGCAAACTGAAGATGATCATTTCAATGAAATGTGAGATAAAAGACAATGTTTTCTCTGAAACATGTTCTATGGCTTCATCTAAATTGTTATATTGATTTTTTTATTGTCTGAACGAGTAGTTGGTGGTAAAAATTGCTCAATTGTCTGCTCTAGTTATAACGTTTAATTCCAGACCTATAACTACAACTTATAGAAATTGATATTTGTTCTTCAGAAAGCTATCTAATACCTTTTTTTATGAAAACGGTTCTCAATAATATAAAGACTGAAAAACGAATGACCACAAGGGGACAAAGCTACTAATGAAAGCTAGTCAGACAGATCAAGGATACTTAAAGGGGAACAGTTAGTGGATTTTTTAGGGGACAAATATATTTAAAACATAGTTATGACGTCATCCTTTGTTGTTTTAATCCATTATATAGGAGAATAGACACTGTTAGTAGATGTTCTGTCCATTATTTAGAAATCTGTCCATTATTTGCAATTAATAATAGACAGTTTTCTAGATAATGGACAGTTTTCTAAATAATGGACAGATTTCTTAATAATAGACAGTTTTCTCAAACATAAGAGGGCAATAGCAAAATGGGCACCAATGTGAAAAAAAATTATTAACACTGTACACAAAATCAATGTAAAACTTTTTAAAATGTATATTTCACGTTATAACCTTGAGGGTTTTCTTATTTTGATTTCTGGATTATCTTGTTGGATGACTGCAGGCTTTTTTCCATAAAGGGTACGGTTTTCAGGGGTTCTGAATATAGAAGAACTTGTATTGCAGGAAAATCACATAATCCGTTAAAATATACCTTAAACTAAAAATTTCTCCTTCTATATCCATATTGTGTTTTCGCTTAGTCTCACTAAATATGATATTCGCTACATGACTATTATCAATCTTAAACCTTTTTCACCAATATATTTGATGTATCCTTCATAATATAAATATTACATCATATAATATAACTGGTATGTAATTTTTTGCAATATATATTATTCAAATCACGTAGAATATTATCATTACCTAAATCCTTGATTGTGTGATAACTACAGTGTCCACTGGAAGACATCTTGCTTATTGATATGTAGTAACCACCGCTATATGAGTGAATACATATCATACTGAGTTGTTTTAAGAATCTGTCCATTATTTTAGTAATGACATGATGTTTTTGAGATATTTTGGATCTCTATGTTGCTATGTTTTAAGTTTGATAATAGCCTCAGACTGTCCATTATGTAAATAGTCAGAACAACTTCGGGGCTAACGCCCCTCAGTTGTTCTTTCTATTTACATAATGGACAGTCTTCGGCCATTATCCATCACGTAAACAGTCTTCAGAAGTACTATAACTGTACAAAAATCGCGTAATCACTTCAAATATACAAGTATCTAAAAAAATAAAGTTTACTTTTTTATTTGTATTTACATAATATGTGTATATTAAATGTTTGTATATGTTCTATATATGGCGTAGTCTCAATTAAATACGAATCGAATTTCTAACCCCGGATAATTATGGATACATTGGGATTTGTCGTGTCACATAGAGTTAAACTATAGTGGCATATCGCATTAGCTCCCTTGATTTTGTACCAAAATTAGGTTAAGGAGACTAAAGAAAATACTAGATTTAATCGACCTCTCTTTTTAAGCTATTTATGGTAGTAACATGATTGATTAGAGGCAAATCAGGGGGTCAGTTTACTAGACATATCTGACAAAACCGTAGTTATCATAAAAATAATTATCAGCATGGAATCAAAATGGTTATCCTGATTATCTGTCATCAATTTCGTTAATAACATTCAGAGCAGACGTTACTCCTTCATAATGGAGGGAAAATATACCATCTGCTCATTTCGTATCACGTCTGAAGGAAATACCCAAGGGGAATGTCTCAAGTCCCATTCATGTGTAAACTAGCATTATACTTAATATCCTGGAGTGAAAGGACACTTTCTTAGCACATGTTGGTAATATTCTTCAATTATAAGATTAGACTTAATAAGGCCCTTCTAAAGGAAGTCTTAAGACGATGGCCGCCATTTTGTTTACAGAAGGCTCTGCGACAATTACCGTTATTAGCCACAGTATTGTTTGATATAGTGATGGACGTGTTGGTATATTTGTTCAATATCAGCTAATTGTGGAGGTCTAATAGCTAATAATGCCATATTACTCTTGGGACTGGGCTTCTGGTCTCCTTGCTTACTTGGCCGAAATGGTCTGTGTTTTAATGTTTATAAGTGTATTCCAGATCACATTGGTATAGATTAAATTGACAAGAGTCCATTTTGAAATGAAATTGAGTTTTACGTCCTACTTGTCTGCATCTATTGGGTTAATGACGAAGGGCACTGATCAATGAAAGATAATTTGTCAGCGCAGTTGCATTAAACTACTCTTATTTTCGATTTCCAACTGTCGATGGATCTTGAACTTGCACAGCCTGTAGCAAACGCAAAATAAGTCTCAATCAAGCGACTAGACGCTTTTTCCAAGACAGTCACTCAGACCTGCATCACCGACGGGGAAATCGGAGCTTTACTGCTCTGAAGAAACTGCGAAAAAAGATTGATATTCCTGTTTAATAATCGCATAACCTTCAATAACGATCTGGAGCTATATAGCCCGTTTGGTGCCGGTGCTCCTTAATACATTTCATTTCATTTCAATAACGGTTTCCATACAGAACAGTAAACTAATTTACAAAACGACTCTACTAATTTAAAACCTGAAATTAAATTTCACAGCATTCAATTTAAGAAACAGTTAAAGTGTTACATTTGTTTATTCAATATGTCTTGGCTTTGTATACAGAGAGAAAGGCTGCAGTAGAAACCAGTCGGTTTGTTTATATAAGACTCTATTAAAATGGAATTTAGTCTCAGTTGAAATTTCATTCTTACACGATTTCATTTCAAGGTCGCTCTTTAAATATCTTTACACATAATAACCTCAAACTTGTTGGCACCATGTTATGTAATTTAATCAATTTTAACATAATATATAATGAATATACATGTTATAGCTAACATAAGTTTAAAATACATCGTTTTTATGTCACGCTGTCTCAAAAAGTCAGGTCAAACGCTTGCTCATTATTCTGAAGGTCTTGGGTTCAATCCTGACATGGGTCGAGATGATATTTTCAGATTTTTCAGATCGTTTCATTGAAGTGATGTAGGTAGTAGGAAGTGACGTGAAAAAAAAATCCTGTTGTTGCAAAAAATAAAATTTGGCTATTACCGCTGTCCTAGCAATGTCTGCTCATTGAATGGTTTTTCCCCTTTCTCATTAACCCAAACAGAAATTTAGGACGTAAAACTCCATTTAATATTTTTTCAACCGCATCTTTTGATCTTTGAGTTTGTTGAAAACTATCAGATCTGCAACCATTTTTAAATTGTCATTTATGAGTTAAATTTCTCATATTTGAACATGTTTGCAATAACCACTTAAGTTCCGTTAAAATTTCATTACATATCATCTTTGTTTAGACTACAGAATAGACCAGACAAGTAGGTGTAAGTTTAATGGAATTCTGTTCAAGTTGCCAGAGAAGACATGTGTTTTACGATCTTAAAACTCCCACAAGACAATGACATTCCAAAGGCTACATCGTGTTCCTAATTCGTGTTTTATGCATATTTATAACTGGACTGGTTAGGTTCCTGTTTGTAGTGATAAGTTTTGATGGGAAGACATCGTGAACCTAACCCACTTTCTCATTCAATCAGCATTGGTTGAATCGTGTATGAAGTGGCTCACTTATTCATTAAGAGCAATCTTCGCTACTTCCACCCATTTTTTAATAAGAAATGTATTCGTATTATCTAATGCTATGCTTTTTTGCTGATTTTTAAAGACTCCTCGAAGTTGTGTGGCTAACTAAGAATTTCTAATTTATTTGCAATAATATCTGGGTCGAGTATTTTTATATTCAAAGTCGTTATATTAGAAACAACGATACCACTTTGAACCACTTATAGTCGTGTTATAAAGACTATAATACCACTAAGAACCAGTATTAGTCGTGAAGAGGAAGACTACAGTTATAATTTCTACCCTTGACATTTGTCTCTGTACTAATCAACTAAAAGATGAAAATAAAAGGTTGGTTTTAATAATAGTTATAATTTACTTTTTCCTGGCTTATAATTAAATAATCTGGGTCGTTTAACATTTCAACTTAAAATATAAATAGTGATAGGATATCGTACTGACGCATGGCATTGTGTGTAACTTAAGCTAAAAGTAAACGAACAACCCCCTCCTTTGCTCACCAGAGCACCGGCACTGATCAAAGATAGCTTAATCGTGCATAGGTCATCGATATGTTCGATGTTCTGAAGAATTTAATATTGGAGTTTTAAATACCAATTGCTTATGATGCATCAATACCTGAAGTATAGAAATGGTTGACGACGTATCTCGTCAGTAACGAGTACCGGGAGAGCGTTTATAGAAAATAACTCCATATACAAAATCTACAGAATATTTTTGCCGAGAGACAACGAACAACCAAAGCTTTGCTTTTAGAGCAATTGCGTACTGTTTGCAGTAAATGACAACACAGGTCAAATGTAGAGTAGGAGATCGTCTCACAAACCATGGTCCAGCCAAGGCCGCAACCTACACCAAAGAACATTGCAAGCATACACAATGTTCTCTCAAAGACTCAAAATATTTCCCAAGTCGAAGCACACCAGTCAGGTCTTATTTAAAGGCATGATTCTAGTTATGTCTGAATTCTTTTCTTAGACCTCGACTTCTTTGAAACTGACTCGTACATAGAAATATAACCCATAAAGAATGTTGTCTTAGACGAACCTTTAATGATGTACATGTACAAATGTACAAGAAAATAGACTGATTCTTTTTTTAATATACTTTCTTTAGAAGAGAAATATGGAAGTATGTTATGGGAGTATTTCAAAATAATACTTTGGTAAGACTCGTAGTAATGCTTATGTGGGTTTCTATTGAATACTTGGTAAGAGCTTTTGGTCTGTACATGACATCATTGCATTTGTGGGTTCTAATCTCAGGCGGAGATAAAAAGACAAATGACCAAGCAGTAAATACACAATGATAATTCGTAAAGATTAACGCCAAGAGGTCTGACCCAGTACTGGTTGTTTTTCTTTTAAAATAATGTTGTTTCTTTGAACGTAGGTTGAGACGAAATTCGAAACTAGGTGCCTCAAATTCCTCTAAAATTCGCAACACTGAAGTAACACGCTATACGAATATTCTCTCGGGTACCTTTAAAGAATGCCACCTGCATGAAATATAACCGACATTTACGCCTCTAACATCCCCCACCCTATCTATGGAATTTCCTCTCAGACAAAAACCAAATGGTGTATACAATAGACAAGAATGACTAGAATTGTAGAGAAATTAGGTTAGTTGTATCTCTCGTGTCATATCAATGTAAATGACTTTAGTTGAGATATTTCTACACAGCTATTGTTTCAAGTGTATCTTTTACCACTATCAATGAAGGTTTGTATTAGTTTTTTCTGATGAGAAATGGTATTTCCTGTAGACAAACTTAGAACTAAAATAACGTATTCGCGAAGGTCTGTGAGTCGTTGTTGGCTCTTCTAGATATGCTGGGGCCTGGTAGGGCCAATTTAGATGGTTGCAGCCCCTTGCTAAAGAGGTCTGCTTCCTCGGGATTTGTATTTTTAACGTATGTATTTCAATTTGGATGGGTATCCCTATGGGAATTCTCAAATTACCAAACCAACAGCATAGTACCATCCGATTGAACCAATCCTAACTACTACCACTACCAACAACTACCTAGTTTGCGATATCAGCTGCTGCTGGAAGCGAACGTTAAAGGTTATCTACCAACCAACCAATCCCTTTGGGATACGGACCGTGGATGTGGTTCAAGCACAGTCCTTGTAGCAACTAAGCCACTGTTGGTGGCCCAAATGAAGTACAGCAAAAGAAAGACGTAGAAGCCTATTTCACTTGGATCAACGTTTGGATCGAATCACCAGACCCTCAGTAGGTGGCGTTCTCCCTCGGCCATAAGGAAATGTTTGTATATAATTATTTGGCATGAAATAAAACAATTTACAGACCTGCTGTCGTAATGGATATGCTATCTGAATATATTTAATTTGAATAAACAAAACGTCTGCAGAATATTCTGTATAATAATTTCACTAGTAATGTTTATAACTAGCAGAAGTATTAGATGATTTATGATCTCATTTCACATTATTCTCCAGGGTTTTCGTGTTTTATTTCCATATTAAATATATATGGAGATATCATATTAATATTCGGACATTAATGTTCAGAAATGAAATATATTGACATATATGAACAAAATTGACATATCTAAAACACAATGAAAAAAAATTACATCTGAAAAAACGACATATCTGAAATAATATGACAAATAAAAAAAAATGACATATTTAAAAACATATAAGTGAAACAAAACTTATTAGAGGACCCCGATTTGAATTAGAACCCACGACACCCACCAAAGCATATGACGTAACAAAGCTTAAACGAACTGCAACTGTTGCAGATCTAAAGCGACCAATTGTCTGTCTTTTCCCTTGTGATGATGTATGATCATCAATAAAACTTTAATTCAATTATCGTCTCGATTTCTAATGAATGAATTTTGATAAAGTTAATTTAGATTAGAGTAAATTACCGTATTGTATCTAATGTTGTATAAGTTGTCAGTGGTTTAATACATAATCAATCATGTTTTTGTTATAATCGTGTGAAATCAATAAATGTTTTATACGGTAATGATCTAGACATTGTCATTATTGTAAAACGATATCGACATCCCATGACAATTTGTTACATGAGAACATGAGAAAGAAATGAAATTGAGTTTTACGTTCTGTATGTATATGTGTTGGCAAAGCTATTGAGGACTGATAAACACCTTCAAGTGTGCAATGAGAGAACTTTTGTCAAGACAGTAGCATTAGCCTTCACATGCTTTCTATTTCCAACTGTCGAAGGTATTGAATGTGCACAATCTGAAGAACACGGGGCCTCGGTTTATTGTCCTATCCCAACGACTTGACTCATTTTCCATGTCGTCCTGACCTGCTACACTGACAGGAGAAACCCATGCCGAGACTGAACCCTGTACCATCTCCTTCAGGTTGGTGAGCAAGCATGTTACTCATCAAAGAAAACTGTTATCAAGCAGAGTTTTGCGTCCCATGCTCATGAAATTATGCAACACAAGACGCACTTTTTCAATTCAACGTGTCGACGTACACTTTCCAGACGCTAGTTAGTTAGTCAATGTCAACATAAACGCATGAATTGTTAAAAGATAGCAGTTTTAAAAACTGTACAAATAGAACCATTATATCATATGACAAACATGTTACATGTAACACATGTTACTTCAATTAGTCAATATACATGTTATTGCATGGAATAACACATTAATTGCATTGTTTCGCTTGACGACTTCTGAATAAAAGGTGTGGGCTTTCCCGAACTCTCGGGCATTATGACGACTAATCCGTAGAAGTTATGCATTATTCAATTCACAAAAATCGATAAATGACTAGTATGAAAAAAGAGAGGGAGGGGGGTCACGTATGAATAGATTCAATGGGATCGAATCTACTACGATCCAGCAAATTACTTAAGTTGATATAGCGCTTAATTTTGATATATCATGGGTGTGAAGCATATTCAACATCGCAATCGCTCCAGAATCCCACAATCAAGTTCTTTTAAGTCAATGAATTGACTGGGTTAGCGTGTAAAAGTGTGCACTCTGTGGAATCGGCGTATTGATTAGCGGAAGTAGCATGTGTCCATGTGGAGGTCAAACCAGACAAGTGGAAGCCAAGAGACTTGATGATTTCATGATGACCCTCACGAATAATTATCATTAATTAGTCACTGATGGCTCTCATTGTTAATCAACACCCCATTGTGATCAGGTCATAACCCATTCATAACATAATAATTACTCTTGGCAGTGGCTTTGTTTTATTCACATTCCTATCAAAACTAGGCTCTGTGCCATTAGACGAGAATGATCGAAAATGGTTGCACCAATTCTGCTAATGGTATGTTTTCAGGCCCAATTGATATCATAGTTTCAGACAATGGTTCTCTCATTGTGTCTAAGAGTTGTTTGTGTTCCTTTTGTTAGCAGGCCCGTAGGAACAGGGGGCATAACTGACTGAAGCAATAACAAAATTATTTTTTTTAAAGATATAGCAAGAAACTATATATAGGCAGTAGCAACCTTGAATTCTGCACCACTACCCTTGAGAATGAGTTTTTGCACAATTTGCCCCATCCCCCAATAGAAATTGCTTCCTACGGGCCTGAATTATTGTTATAGTCCAAGAGCTAGCATCGGGTGATTTTACAAGACTAATTGTACTAATGGGACACTTTTCAAACCCAATTAATATGCTTTAGAACATGGTTCCATCATCCGTGATAACGACCTCCTCTGGCTAATTTTACAAATTTCTCGCTTGCTTTTTCAGACTTAGCATATCTTCATTGAATTGGTTCATGTCGTTGGTTCTTAGATCAGTTCACAGAACTTTTACATGAAATTATACGGAAGCAGAATAGTTCTCATTAAAATCCACGATGCGGAGCTATCAGAGCCAATTAGCATCTCTAGGCAGTAACCGTAAAGCTACAGCGCTAGCGGAACTTATGCTATCGACCGTCTGTGTCAGAGTGATCTCATACTCAAAATGTTGCCAATTATTACAAATGAATCTGCAATTATGGTATCTATAATAGAAATATCTTCCTCAATCTAATGATATGGAACACACAAGTTTGTAAGGTTTGTTTTTTCTAAAACCACTATAATGTACAAATAATACCAATTCATACAATCTGTAGAAAATTTTACAAAACAAATCCTTGATGAAGCAAAATGGGCCATAGGGTCAAAGAAGCCGCTTGATGATGTACCAGAAAAAATAAATATTTGCATTTAAAAAGGTTACAAATTTAACAAAACAAATCCTTAATGAAGCATTGGGCCAAAGTTTCTATTTTTCTGAAGCTGATTGATGATGTTCCAGAAAAAATAAACAATTGCATTTGAAAAGGTTAAAAATTTAACAAAACAAAACCTTAACGAGGTTATGATAAAATAAGACCAAAGTTCATGCCACGATGATGAAATCTTATCAAATTTGGAGTTGGCACCAAAAACAAAACCTTAGGTTATATAGGCCAGACTAGCAGACTTTTTGATGAATTACCGACTCTGACAAAGATATTATTGAGGAAAATTATGTAAAAGAGATAAAAAGCTTCACTATATCTAACAAAAACATGTATATGTTATCGTGTTATAAATGGTTCTTTTGTTTAAATGAAATTAAAGAAATAATGTGTGTGGCCAAACAAGCCTGGGTTTTAGTTATAGTACTTAGTAGAAATCTTGAAGCTGCACAAGCAATTTTATTGTTGCATTTTGTTACAGAGGGTAATAACCCATACCATTCTTTGATTAACTATTTTGGTCGAGCGTTTCATCCGAAATGCAGATTATGTGGTTACAATCATTTGCTTGTCGTTGGCGCTTTTCCTTCTGACGACGTGCACCATTGACATGAAAAAACCGGTATGAAAAATCTGAAGGTAGTCTACTAACGAACAATAGAATTTCTTTCATAAACTGTCAAACTAAAACCACAATATTTAGTGAATATAAACCAAAAATCTTTGACACATTCGATTCAATCGCCGTCATTGACAAATTCATTTCAAAATGTAAAACAAAGACGTTTTTATTGTACCTAAAGAAACAAAAGATATGAACATTTATTGACATCGTGTAGTTTGTCAATTCAAGCAATCTAGGTTTGGTTTCGTGACAATCTTCTTAGTTTAGGTGTTGACAAGAACACACTTCTTGATCTATTCTCCATTATAAAACACTATACACGTGTTGTCTGCGATATATTGATTTACAATATTTTCAAGGTTTTCTTTTGTATCGAAAAATTACTAGACTAGAAATCACCGACTTGAGTTATCCGACAGCGATTTTAGTTGATAAGAAAAGTTTCGTCAGGGGAGGCGTTTTCATTTTCAGTTTTTCAGGGTGCATGATATATTATTGCTCTACTCCTCCATGTCGGAAAACTCCAACTTACTGAATACAATATTTAGAAATTGAAATTTAAGAGCAGGTTAATGCCGCTGTCCTGGCAAAATTTCCCTCATTGCACACTGCATGGCGTTTTCCCGTCCTTAATTAACCCATATAGGTACAGAAAAGCAGAAAGTATAACTCCATTCATTTCATTTTTACTTCATTACCCCAAGTTGAAAATTCATAATAGGTGTTCTAGATGCATCAAGTGCACATTTATAGTTTTATCAAATTTAAGGCAATGTGTCCTTCTCGCCCGTGACAGCACGATGCAATTGGTGACAGTCAACTCGCATTAGTGTACGATTTATGGACTACAATATTCATTAATCACTTAATAAATAGTATTAGAAAGCCAATAAATCAACAACTCGACATGGACACTGCGTCATTCATCATTAATAAATAGACCACCATTTTGAAATTACGCACTTCCGGTCTCGAAACAGACCGCATTTATCACAGCTAATGATATGGTCATTGGGATTACAATTCTCCTTCAGGGGATTACCAAAACCTCAAAACCACGCATTGGACTGTCAACAATTCCTCAACACCAAAATATACTTTTAACCCCTCCTTTTGAGACCCGATCGCCATTTTGGGATTACACTGCGACTTCTGTTTTCACTTTAAGATTGCGATGATCACATCCATTCCCTTAGCTTCAAATTGTATTTGCAATAGCCTTCTGGTACAAAACCGCCTCTTTTGAGACCCGATCGCCATTTTGCGTTTACACTGCGACTTCTGTTTTCACTTTAAGATTGTGATCACATCCATTCCCCTAGCTTCAAATTTTATATGCAATAGCCTCTTGGTACAACGAGTCTCGTGATCTTCTTAGTGTGTAAAAAAGTGGACTTGAGAGGAGTAATGAGGGAAAATGTAGCACTGCTCAAAAGTACATTAACATTATTGCGAGTACACTAACATAATTCTTCAAAATATCATTTGAAATCGCAGATACCAACCATTTCTCAACTTTTGATCTTCGTTACTTAAGGTGCGTACTCATTACAAATTCTTAGATCATGAAATAGAGCAAACTAATCGAATGAAACTTAAGTAAGATGTTTGGCTATTGACACGTAAAGATAGTGCTGATAACCTTTTTCTTAATTATTATATCATTTAAAGATACGTGTACCTAGCCTATCTGATATCTTACTTATGTATTTGAACTCCTCGACTCCAGCCCCGCTACCTTCTTATGATGTGATAAACGTGAAGATAAGGACAATCTTGAGAATTTCCTGTCTTCATTTTATATTGATCATGTTCTTCCACAAACTGAACAGTTTGCTTTATCATTCCTTGGCCAACTGTACATCTTGTGGTCATGTACTGGAATACAAAAACTTTTTCTTGTCCTTATATTGTTCATCGCATGTATGTTTCGCCATTTTAATAAGTATAGTTCAATTCGGACAACGCGATTATTTCCTGCGTATAGTGAGTTTTAGTATAAAATAGTTCAGGTCACCACTGATTTCAATACCTGTGATAGGTGTTCAACTTGTTTTTATGCGTCAGTAAGTAAGTTTAATTTCTGTGGCAGGGTACAGATTAGAAGCGAAGAGTCTTAAATTTAAAATGTAATTTCGTTGTCATGTTCTTGTAAAAATTCCACACGTATCTTGGCATTACTTTGAAGTCGAAAAGTACACCATGTAATTAGGAATACTATCTATGACCAAATCTGGCCCTGTGACCCAATTGGTACAGATGTTACTCCTTACCCTAATTCTCTCCCCTCAGCTGCTTAAATGAGGTTTGTGATACCATGCCGAGTCTTCTTATTAATAATCGACCTCTGAATGAGAAAAACAGTCAAAACATGCCACTTATTCTAAGATGTTGGTTAAATATGTTTTTGTAGAAACTGTAAATTGGTACAGCGCGTGGCACCAGATAGCTGATAACAGTTGTAAATGCGTTCACTCAAACTCGTAATGATGTATGTTACGGTTGATGAAAGCTTTACCTTAACGATAAGTTTATCCGTTGAATTACTCACATACCTGCAAAATCCTCAACAGAACGCTTTTGTTATACCATCAAAATGAACGTTGAGAACTTGAATGGAATATATCTTTAGTTCATGCTAAGGTTAAAAATCCCTTAAACAATCGGAAACCTAAAATAAGAGTAGGTTGGTAGTGCCGATGTCCTGGAAAAGTTTCCATATTGTATGGTATTTGCAAGCACCCATTAGCCCAAACAGGTTCATCTAATAATAAAACTAAGCACGAACTATCCCAACCGTAAAACAAATCTCAAAATCGATGTGAACACATTGGCAGCAGCTAATGAACTTTTCATTTGAAGAAGTATTAAGGTATATACCGAAAGAACCAAGATTTATAGATGTACATGTATGCTTATCACATGAATCTTTGTTTATTTATGACATGGTTTTGTGTAAGAAACATACAAGATCAGCCAATACGACATTTATCAATTTTGTAAACGCAAAATCTTCTTAAACCTAGCCAATATAAAGTCTTTGGTCATCATTTACCAAGCCTACACAATGCGTCCCAAAAACAAGACCAATGTTCGCTAAGCATCTATCATTTATCAATCGAGTCACATTAAGTCAAAACCTAAATAATGTGTTGTGTTGTAGAGCTTAATTTCTGTCAAATGTTACAACATTCCTCATTTTGATTAATAATAACTCGAGAGCCAGCTAATTACACACAAATCAAAACAAGACCTGAAATAAATGTACAAATTAAACGAAACTTAGTAACATAATATACTCATTCGTCATGTCGTTTTTTATAGACCAAACATGAACATAAAAGTCATAACAAAAAACATGACATTTTATATAATTGATGTTGATGATTTTAAAAGCCATAATTTACTATGAACAGCTTCTAGCATATTGAAATATGTGTAGAGCTTGTGCCAACACATTCGCTATATGGGACTGTAAATATATATTCTAAGCTTTACCATTCGTTACTAAACGCGCAATTGCACATTCTTTGCATACCGATCTAAATAGTCAACCAGAGGAAACATAGCCATAGCCTAATGGCATGCGCATCTAAATTCACTAGTTCCTTACTGATGCTTCCAAGTAGCAACCTATGCATTTTTGTAGTTACCTATGCATTTCTTTTGTACTTTACAGACAGTAACCAATAACACCCTTACCTAATGTACATTCTTGAAGCAGTTCTAGTTAACGTTATGTTGCTTCAGTGGCGTTTATGCCTCGAGCCTGTGCTTTCGTAATATTGCTTAACCGCTTGACAACCTGTTATTCCCAACAAACAAATTTGGGTATTATCATGGAAGAAGAAGCTTTACTTAAAAACCTATTGAACATGATTGTACATCATGACCAAGGTATCGTGTTCTTGGAGTTCTTGGAGCACAGTCGATTACTGTCATCATAACTCATAATTCCTTTCGACCCAGCAGCACTCCGTGAAAGACCAATGTCAAAAAACTTGCTGAGAATCTAGAAAGGATCAATTCAGGAGCCAAATTTGTCCTCATTGTAAAATATAGATGTTCTTTTTACTCTAATAGTCTGGTATATCACATATTTTGGCAACGTTATGAGAATTTCCCAATTTATGATGATTAGATGCTTAAGTATTTAACCTCTTCATTAAATCATTAACTGACGCCTACATACATATCAATGACTATCTCTACAAGAGCCCAACCTATATTCAAAGGTCTTGGGTTCCTAGTAAACTAATGATTCAATCGTGCTTGAAATATAACGTAGGAGTAAAACATTTCCGCTAGAATTGATCCGAATGTTTATCATGTAAGCGGAATCTGCCACATCCTATTTGAAATATCAAACGTTTATTTTAGTATAGGCCTATACCAATGTAAATAACCACATTGATGATGTTGAATTGATGTTTCGAGACGCCCAAGTGTCAACTTGGATCGAAACAGCATAGGCAGCGAGTTCCCGAGATACTGGAAGACTTCTTCTACCAAGAGACTTCTTGTGTCTATTGACAGGCCCAGGGGGTGAAATTGCTTCCTAAGGGCCTTATTGAATGGGATAATTCTCGCCGTATGCCACATAGAACACTTCAAAAGTATATCGTAATGGGTCTAAGAACTGGGTTGTGGTTCCACGAATTCTACCATACGAACCGCGCAGCTTTGATGGGTCGCATCATCATTATGTCGGAGCCGTAAATAGAATATTCTAAAACGCAGCATGTAATACCACCAATGCTACTAGCAGCTTAGCCCATTAGATATCCTTCTACGTACTGTTAAGCGAAAAAAAAGACAACTCGCTGTACCCTAATCTGAATGGCGTTGTATGTCATGATACACGAATGATCAAGCAAAAGATAATTTCTCTTTGATTAAGTTCAGTTATTGACAACAAGCAATAAAATACAACGTAATGTGATTATTTTGATTAGTGGGTGTATGGAATCTAATATAATAACTGTAGATACAGAAATGTTTGGTGTAATGGTATTCCGCACATTGAAGAACAACGTTATTTTTCCCATAAAGATGTTTGGTCATCTCATTAATGGTCCATGGTACCAGTGGTCAATGTAAATTGATTAACCATCGGTCAGTTACAATCGATTAAGAATGAGGTGGAATGGGTACAGTCTTGCAATGTACAGCTTATAGCGATATTGAACAGTACAGCTTACAACTCATAAAATCTATGTGATATTCGTAAGACCTAAGGGCAAAAATAATGAAATAAATTGTACTTTACGAACTTTAAGAATGTTTCGAGGGTTGATTTCAGCCTTGATTTTATGTAAATAACTTTAAGAAGTACAAGAACTGCACTAAAATCGCACTTTGAGTTGTGAGCAATATTACAGCTAAACAATTCCCGTTTCTGAGACTAGCGTCAATTCTCCATCAGAGTTAGTGATGAATAAGTGGATCAGCATCTAAAATAGTTGGAATCTACAATGTGCTCTTAATGAATAAGTGAACCAACTACAGGAGATTTAACCAATGCTGATTGGAAGGAAGGACAATGTTCTCCTTTAAAAGACATTTAACCCTACATTTGATTTCCTGGAGAGTTCTTTCTTATAAAAGTATGCGTAAGCCCACAGCGGCTGTCTCGGGAATCAATGTTGCTAATATAATACTGTTGATGTGTATTTGGGACATTTATAACACCAATTTGCACCTTTCCTATGTTCATTCCAACGTCTGTGGTTCTTGCAGTTCCTCTTATGCTGACGCGTTTTATATCCATGCAGTTCAAACAAAACTTTTTACAATCCCTTTAATTTGATATATATATTAATCTCATATACTTCATTATACTGTAATGATACTATTATCTTTAATATTTTAACATTATTCAGTAGAGGTGACTTAATATGGTAAATTACTCTGAGGACAAACTATTATTCTATTGATTTAGGTTCTCGTCTGATAACAACTACCTCCTCTCACCCTGATTACTTGGCACTCGGCCGAATTTAATGTTTTCTTGATTTGCCACATCGATTTTTGAGTTAATTCCGTCCAAGTGAACAACTATTTAGTAATTATGACGTTGATGGAATGATGCTATTAGGCTACAAAAGAGTTGTTACGTTTACTGTTGTTGGTAAAGGACTGATTGTTTGGTGCCTAAGATATAAGATGGCCTTAAATGCTGATGAGTATAGGCTTTAAAAACTGCAGTACGATGTCAATTATTAATCTTATATATCTTATCTTATAATGGAGTCGTCATGTAAAATAATGAGTTTATTATTATCATTATGGGCCCAAAAATGTTACCAAAAAGCCTGTTCCCATTATCTGAACTTAACTGAAAAATATTAAAACATTCAACACCCAGAAAGATTGAAATCAGCATCCTCAAATTGACAAAGTAAGCCAATAAAATCACTCAAATCCAGCTGGAATACATACTGGACTGTACTAAAAGAAACATCGATATTTTACAAGGATATCACCTAAGGGTTAATAAAAAAAATCCTTTCTACATTGGTCCTTGACCAAACCTCTTGTCATTTATTTTACGAGGATTATCCATACCCATTTTCAGCGGGGTCGATTAGAATTTTGAGTGAAAATTTCTTATTCAAAGTCATCAAAATGACTCCGATCAAGGTTTGAACCCACAATCGCCATTTGTCATGTAAAGGACTAAAGAACCACACAAAGTACACCAAGATCAATATCGGTCGATCAGTATACAGTGATAAAGGCTATCGTCATAAAATAAACCGTAGAATCGTTCGTGATTAAGGAAATATCTTTCTAGTTAATAACAGCCTTAGGCCAGTAATTATTGGTTGTGATTAAACAAAAACAAACGTCCGTCTGGCGTTTGATGTATGTTACACGATTCCAGTTCGTCTGTAACACGGGACTACTGTAGAATTTCGATAACATTATTTCAAAGAGAACTGTTTTTAGAGTCAGAAACAATGGGGAATTCTTTGGATGGTGTACAATGAAAGTCATTCATCTGCATAGCTGATTTTAGAAATATTTTCTTTTAAGATGAGTTTTCTTGAATGTATGATCTTTGATTGGACTTTGACCATTCTTTGAAGAAGTTTACGTGTTCAGTACAGTATTCGGCAGATTTCTGTTAAGGGTTTGTCAGGCATCGAAAAAGTGGGCATATTTTTGCTTCTATTTTACTTTCGGATACGGTGAAACCACAATATGTGCGGTAATCTAGCCGACCCCAACTCAAGCTTGAGCTTAGATGAGGCCAAGAAGGTCGAAACAGTCTTGTCTGTAGCTATATTTCGGAGTACCCAAGTACGATTCAACCAACACTGGAAATTATAAATATAAACATTGCTTCCATCTGACTTCTGCTAATGATGCAAGTTGGAGACTCTGACATGGTAAAAGACGTTTTGTTCTGATGGATAGTCACAAGACTGTACACACTTAACTTTGCTAGATGTGTGTCAATCGAATGAAAACGTTGACTGGAAATTTCCCTCATTACAAACTACGCTGCCCGTCTTAATTTGGCAAGAGTAGAAAATTGTAGGTGGAAATCCACACCATCTTTTTAACAAAGTCACATTATGGCACTAGAAAAATAATTGAGTTGGCTGTATTCATCATCTAAATAAGATATCCACTCAGGACTCCTTAACCTACCAGTACTAATGAGCCAACTCGAATTATTCTCAATTGGAAGTTAAACTGTTTTCAGTTCATAAATATATCTTGGTAAGGCAACAGGTACTGAACTAGACGAGTTGGGCTGGGCCGTGGACTTCTAAGGCAATCAGTTGTTGCTTGCAGAATCAAGGCTTCGAACAGGGACCTTATGGAAATTAAAGTTTTGTTATGGCAGTTAATTTCCGTTTCAGTTATGTGGATTATACATGGATTTAACAGCAGCAATTTCCGAAACTCTTTGGCAGTTTCAAGCAGGAAATACACATGCGTGTTCGTCATGATACATAAAAGGAAATCAGTTGATCATACACGAATTACACTATAGCTGTGTTGAAATCATAAAAAAAAAGGTTATATCCAATTCACTTTAAATCCATTTCAAAATCGAAAACAGTCTTTCCTTGTAGGTTTTGCACTTATTTTTAAAAAAAAATACAAAAATAATTTTATTAATTTGGTAGATTAAATTATAACAGACATGAAATGCACCAATCGAAGAAAGTGAACTGATTTTTTTCCGTGGTGCATCGCTGACATTAAATTTTCCAATTCCAATTTCCGTTATCAAACACGTAACATTAAAATTATCTGGATGTGATTTAGTAGAAGTTGATTACATTACATCATGAGATTCCATTAGACTGATTGGAAATTCTATAAATCTTCCGTATAGAAAAGTAGGAAATTGACTTTGAAATATTAAAAGCTTCAACTGAGTGGGTGTGTTTGACTGGTCACGATGAAGAAACAGTTATTTGGTGTCTATGAAATCGATCATTTCTTTATAGTATTTCTGTGGTATCTTCAATTACCGACTGATCATTTTGTGAGTTGGTTGACCATCTCAAATGTAGAGTGGTGTCATGTTTATAAAAAAATTTTATAGAATAGATCAGTTTCAAAAATAATTGTGTTCTATCTTTAATTAGCTCTTGATCATATTGTGAGTTGGTTGACCATCTCAAATGAAGAGTTGTATCATGTTAATAGAAATTTGGAGACCTTTCAAAGCGGTAGAACAGTTTCAAAAATAATAGTGTTCTATCTTTAATTAGCTCTTGATCATTTTATGGAATTAGTTGACCATCCCAAATGAAGAGTGGTATCATGTTTATAAAAACATTTTTATATCATAGATCAGTTTTAAAAATAATTTTGTTCGATCTTTAATTAGCAATTGATTATTTTGTGACTTGGTTGACTTACCCAAATGTAGAGGGGTATCATATTAAAAAAAAAAACATTCATAACATAAGAGTAGTTTCAAAAACAATTTTGTTCTATCTTTAATAAGCTATTGATCATTTTATGAGTTGGCTGCCCATCCTAAATGAAGAGTGGTATAATGTTTATAAAAATATTTAGACCTTTCATTATAGCGTAGAACAGTTTCAAAAATAATAGTGTTCTATCTTTAATAAGCTATTGATCATTTTGTGATCATTCAAATGCAGAGTGATATCCGGAGCAATTTCTAAATATTTGCATTTCCCATATGATTTTTAAAAAATCATTTGCCACACCGAAGATCAATTATTCAGATTGCATGCCAATGTACAAAATTAACAACGAACCAGTAAGGTCTGTAACGTGTTCATATTTTCTTAAAATATTTTTAGGTCGGCATCCATCGATTGTATCAATCGATTTGTCTACAAACATCTTTGAAGTGTCTTGATACGAGAAAATAACTTTAAATATGTCTGACTTAGCATCAGAAGACATGAAAAATTCCCTCATCAAAGCTGATATCGTTTAAATATAATAACAATTTTCTTAAATTTACTGTAATTTTATCTAATTTATATGAATTTAATGTAGAAATTAAAAATGATTATCTTTTGATTATGTTTTACATTTTATCATGCAGATGTAAGAACTAACTGCCAGAGTTATCTATGCCAAGGTAAAAATTTGTGTAAGCCTCGTAACTTGCCTCGTAACTTACATAGATTTATCTTGCCCATCTGGCAGCAAGACATTCCGTACATAGATTAACCATGTCGGAAGACCGTTGATGAAAATCTATATCAGTGTATATGCACAAGAAGGGGATAAACCGTTTAAAGGGACACCGGAAACGTTAACAATCCGTAAGACCTATCATATTTTAGTCTCAGAAACAGGAATTTTTCAGTTAAGTAAGCCAATGAGTAATAGTGTTCCCTGCTCACCGCCGAAATTCGAGCTTTCAAATCTATGACTATTCATAATCAATCATCCTAGTTTGAAAGTTAAAATACGACTAAAACTTTGCGATATCAGCATTTTCTAGAAGCGAACGTTCACGCGTCATCTACCAACCAACCAAGACCAATTCATGACCTAGGCCAGTGCTTTTTATGATATTTTTTATTCCCATGTCACCATAACATCACGATTGAAAAAGCCAGCTTTAAGCTAGCTTTCCTTCACAATTCTCAGTTCCAGCGCAGTTAATGTTCTTGGGGTGCCCTGGTTTGCCTAAAGCATTGTCGATAGCCTGTAGTCTTCATGAAATTGTCGACAACAGACCTCAGTATTAGTAATTACGGCGCTATGTTCATGCAATCATAAAGTTAAAACCTCATACAGTAACATCTGGTTTTACTTAAAGCCAAGAATGGAATCTTTTTAAAAACTTACAACATTATTTTCATATCTGTTAATTTACACAAACACGTTTTAACGTATGGAGATGAAAGGCACTAGGTAATTCGAATTCGAGCCCCAATGGCGCACTCTTTACAAAAGGTAATTCCTACGATACACCACTATCCTACCTGGAATCAACGGGTACTGATGATTACATTGAAAGGCATAAGGTAATTCGAATTCGAGATTACCAATTTTCGAATAAGACAAATTCCAGATCACAGTCCAAAAAGGAAAAAACACACTTCGAATAAGACTTTAATTTGAATAGGTAAAATTACAGTTCGAATAAGGACAAATTAAATTTCGAATGGGACAAAAAACAGATCGAAACAGGTTTCGATCCTGCAAAAATTCATGTTTGATAACCTTATGACGAGAAAAACACTTTTTCAGTAACGCTAATTACACATATTATATCTGGTTCGTTTCAGTTACCGGTACATGAACCTCCGGCATGTCATCAAAGGTAGATATTACAAATAGATGAATAACAAGAGATATTTGTATAGTAATTATAGTTTAGTTACTAGTTCTGCATGATATCACAGAACGAAACAACATCGATTGTTTAGTCATTACATGCTAACTTTGCAAATAAAGATGGTCGATCATAGAATCGGATATTTGGAATCTGAAGAGCTTGGATGAAACTGTGTCTAATTTGTCGAATACTATTCGAAACATTGATTGTTTAGTCATTACATACGAACTTCGCAAAATAAAGATGGTCGATCATAGAACCGGTCATTTCGAATCAGAAGAGCTCGTGTGAAACTGTGTCTAATATGTCGAATAGTATTCGATTATTCGATAGGTTACTATGTATTAATACATTTCAATGTTGATTTCTTGGTTTCTTAGTTTAGTGCTGATACTGGAGTTGATGTTTGGTTATATAACCACCCCGACATATACTCTGGATTATAATGAAATGCTAACGCTGATGACCTAAATGGCGTCACTATCCCTAAATATATGCACATAACTGAATATTTTAAACAGAAGGCAGGATGCTACAGCTTCTGAGTGCATAACATTGACAACACCTAAGGAACAATCATAACAGGTTATGTATTTGTGTACGTCCATTCGATTGCTGATTTCGATGTAAATATTGGGGCTTCGTATTGTGATTAAGAATATCCATTTTCTATTATTTATGGTTGAAGTAGATCAAGTTGACCATTTGATGTATCCTTGGAGATTATACAGAGATACGAGGATGTATAGAGAATACCGGGCTGAAGAAACCAGTATACCAGAATAATACACGGTTCAGTAATAATATTATAGCGATACAATCAGTTGGAAACCACACAGTGTACATTAATAATTATATTATCTCTCGTATAATTAATATTCTTTACTTAGAAAACCAGAAGGATGTTGTTATTGCTTCAGAGTGGAAACAGAGATTGTAAAGATGAAGCATTGTACTGTAATATTAATGATATACGTTGTCAGAGTTGGCAATGCCTGGAAGTGTGCAATGAGTACTCATTAACCTTCCCTTTATTTTCATTTCTTGTTGACGAGGGATCTTCAGCGTACTCATACAAATCCACGTACGATGGGAGAGCTGGCAACATCATTTACCTTGCCTTTTAGGCATCCCCTAACGTACTCAGTAACAGGGCTTTGTTCATTGTCTTCTTTGACCAACTTGAATTTCTTTCGTTTGTCATTGCCCATCAAACACGATGGTACCATAGAGAACTCATCTGAACCCCTACAGCAACATCATTCAAACGGCAAAAGGGAATATAGAACAAGGTTTGTTGCCCTGTACCTCCTCATCATCAGGAGGTCAGATGCATTTGACCACAAGCAACTGCAGACCTTACACAACAAAATATAGTGAAATAAAAGTTTGGCTAGGGAAAAAATTATTTACATCCTCACTCGCCATGGCCCCCTGACAAACACCCCACGGCTCCCTAGGGGGATTTAGGTGTAACTTTATCTCAATTAAAACCTCGTGTGCTGCAGGTTGTTCAAGATTAAGATCCATCGATATTTATACAAGAAAATATGAATAGGCTGTCCCGGTAAAATTTCATTGGTTTTGGCCATCTTAATTAGTTAAATCAGAAAATGTTCAGAAAAGACGGACGCAAAACTCCATTTCATTTCAAATAAATAAACCATATCCACACAGTTTATTATGTTGATTTGTTGTATTGGTTAACCTTGAAAACAAGCCACTAAATATGCTGATGTTTCTTTAATAAGCTGAGCAACTTTACGACCAGTAGTAATCAATTTTACGCCTTTATGTGTTGGTATATAACGGTTACTCTACAGCTATTTATTAAGCATGAAATGAAAGTGGTCAATAAAACCTGTTACTTCCTATGGTCAGATGCGTGGCCATTTCTCTCTCGCTGGTCAAATTGGTTCAAGTATCAGCTGTCAGAATGGCCAACTTGACTTTGACCTTTCATTGACAAGTAATGAGAATAAGGTCAAAGGTTAACTATCCATCCCAATTGTTTGAAAAACATAAGACTGATTATTTTCCTTTCAATCATTTTTGTCCACGCCCACTCATTTGTTTCATCTTAAAAACAGAACAAGTTATCATTAGCGTATCAAATTCTCTTCGATTGAATTTAATCAAGGATCCTTGAACCTTTTGAACGCTGTTATTAATTTTATCTTTCGCCGAGTGCTGTAAGGCGAAATCAATCAAGTTTTCCACAAAACCGAAGAAGTATTCTTGTAATATTTCTTTCCCAACCATTTATTGCAGTGTATTTCAGTTAATAGGTATCGGCGCTCATAGACATATTAAGTCGTTTATAAATGTATCAGTAATCAATTGTCATGTACCTGTAACATCACTGCGTATCATAACAATTGATTTAGGATCGCGTCGTAGTCTCTGCACTGTTAAAGTTTCATAAATATGGTCAAGACATAAAAAATGAAATGAATGGAGTTTTACGTCCTCCTTTTCTGCACCTATATGGGCTTATTGAGGACGGGCAAACGCCATGCAGTGTGCAATGAGGAAAATTTTGCTAGGACAGCGGCATTAGCCTGCTCTTATTTTCGATTTCCCACTGTCGAGGGATCTTTAACGTGCACAGCCAATTGCACTCGGGGCCTCGGTTTATTGTCCCATCCGAACGACTAGACGCTTTTTCCAAGACATAGTGAACACGTATAGTTTGTGTGATTGCATAATACCCAGCAAAGTAAAAGGGGCCGTTGGTCTAAACCTGACTAAATGGAAAGCTTATTAAATTCATTTGAGTGACAAGAGGTATATCATCAGCTGTCGTGTTGCATCATCCCTTTGACATGTTTGAGGAATTTGATGGACAAATAAATACTCTTCTCTGACGCTGGATTGAAAGTCTGGATTAGCAAACATTGCGACATCGTTCGTGAGAGTACTGCGAGATGCCCTGGACATGACAGTCAACTACTTTTGTTTGGAGATCGCAAAGGATCGCCTTAAAGTGACTTATAGTTGATAAGCAAACGTACAGTGTCCGTGGGAGTCTTACATAATGCTTTGTAAGTGAAATTTCTTTGCTAGGAGACTTCAACAATTGTTTGAAGTAACATTCAGCAAATAACATCTTGTCCAATGCTGGATAAACAACCATTACGACATAAGGAGTTAGAGGATGGATGTTTTGGGCGAAACGAACTTCATTTACTTAATGTTCCAACTTGTCAAACTTTGAATGCAGCTTAGTTCCAACGCTTACTCTTAAGGACCACGGAGCTTTTCCCTCAAACCTGTGTCAGTGCCTTCTTTTGAATGGTAACTTCATACCTTTCAACCACCGTAACCACTAAACAAAAGGGACAGCGTAAAGAAGAGTAAGATTGGAGCATCCTTATTCTCAATGGTTATCAGAAATTTGCGATTACTAATTAGTCTATTTAACATGTGTCTTAAACAACTATCCCTGTATTCTAAACACCTGATGCAGGCCCGTAGCCTGCCAAGTACTTTTAGGGGGGCAAACGTCCAACCAAGGGGGGCAGTTTAGGTATCTACCCAAAAACACCCCACCCCCTTTTATAGAAAACTGTGTGTCATTGCAATGCATTGTTACGCCATTACAGTGCCATCTGTAGAGTTATTTCTACATTTATTGGTGCAGTCGGAGGCCTGGAAATGAGATTTTCTGAAGTTTGGGGACCCATAGAAAATTTAGATAATTTGACTCCTTGAAACGCGATATCCTGACATTTCCTGATATTTTCCAGCGAAATTAAGGTTCAAGATTATTTCTGTAGGTTCAAAAGATTTTTGTCTGAAAACATTTTGAGATTTAGACGCCAATTTAAGATATTTCCCGGCGAATTTAGGGTTTACGGTTATTTGAATATGGTCTGAGGTATGTCACTAGAAAATTTTGAGAATTACACACCTTTTTTGCTTCCGAAAACGCCAATTAGAAGTCTTGACACACGATTTCCCTAAGTCTCTTGTAGAAAATTTAGAGAATTTAAATCTCTGAAACGCGATTTCCTGACATTTCCAGGTGAATTTAAGGTTTACTTGTAAAGGACTAAAACATAGAAAAATCGAGAAAAAGATGTAAAAATTCCTGATATTTTACAGCGAATTCAAGGTTCAATATTATTTCTATAGGGTCAAAGAGATCCTGTCTAAAAAAAAAGAGATTTAGACGCGAATTTCAGACAAGGTTATTTGAATAGGGTCTGAGCTGCCGAAAACGCCAATTGGAAGCCTCGAAACACGATTTCCTGAAGTCGGGGATCTCTTTAGAAAATTTTGAGAATTTGACTCCCGGAAACGTGATTTCCTGATGAATCTAAGGTTTATGGGACTGCGGGACGAACACTGGAAAATTTGAGAATCAGATACGTGAAAACGTAAATTCTTAACATTTCCTGCTATAAAGACACCCCTTGACTTATGAATTAATGTATGTTTTAAAAATAACACTTGAGAATTTTTTTTAGGGGGGCAAGATTTATATTAGGGGGGGCAAAGCCCCCCCAAGCCCCCCCTTGGCTACGGGCCTGACCTGATGCCACTTAACGATAAGATTTGAACCCTATTGTGTGGCATTGTTTATTTTCTGTGGTCATTCTGGGTCCATTATGAAGTTTAGATTAGCCCAGTCTAGTTAACACATGTTCTATATGAGTTAATAACCCACCACTGACCAATGTGACGTAATGGGCTAATTGACTGTATCAATTATGATGTTATGGTCATTCACTTTATATCGCCATGCCGTTATTTAACCAATATATTGATATGACGCCTTGCAGTTGACATGTGTTATATTTAATAGTTTTATGGTCGTCATCATGTTGACAGCTCAACCCTATCATTAGATATCCAGTGATCGATTAAGAAATAAATGATTAAAAATCGCACCAGGGGTATAATTGTTTCAAAAAGGTGCATGCAGCACATGGTGATTCCCAACAAATAAGTTTAATCTTTTAAGCGAGATGAGATGATCCATGACATTTGCTTTGAGATATTCGGCCAGATTAGTACCCGTTCCCTTCTTCTGTCAGTGACAATGAACAAACCTAGCCCATTATATACCCCTGGGCACTTGTGAATCGAAAGATTGGAGTGCATCTGTCGTGAGCAAATTTTGGTCGTTGCACACTGCTTGACTTTGCCTATTTTTTTTCAACCCTACACTAACAACCATTCCTTCGAATCCCCTTCAACATTCAAAGTTTCAATCGAAAAATAGGTATTTGTCAGTGGAGTGCTCTCCTAAAGCATGTGTATTCTAAATAAAATATTTGTGGCAAAAACAATAACTGGCAAAAATTTTTTTTTTTAAATTTTAAATTTTAGTGATGAAAATGGCCCCACACTGTTCCCCCACGAACGCCGCCACTAAGTACCTAGTGTATATAAACACCTGTGGTAGTGTTGTAAAACAATCATTAAGATGCTATCAGGTATATAGTAACAGGTAAACAGCTAGAGAAATTTCTTTATGTCTGGTCACTACCTTTTCATGTTGGCCAGTTTTTACACTTAGAGTGTTGGCTGTGATGATCGACATACACTATCTGTAATACGTTAATCATTTCATGTCGGTTCTCAACCAGACTTGCCAATTATCAAACACCAAACATGCCTATGATCTTTTAGATTTTTTTCATATTCAGATTTTTTCGACCCCGTCGCCGTGCTTTTCAATTACAATTTCTCAGTAGGTTATACTATTTCAATTAGCAGCAAGCTTCGATTAACATAACCTTCAGAGGAACCGCATTAATCACTCGAGGACTTGAATTTGGTTCCATGATAAAGAGTAATTTGGTGGGGATCTCTAGTGATTCAGGATATGTTCATTAATTCCGAACCCTTTAGACGTTGCAAACTTGGTACTATGTCCGATCGTAGCTAGTTTCTTTTACCAGTACCTTCGGAGATATCACAAATTGTAGCTTCGCGATTCAGGACAATTTTACTTCTTTAGAATCTCCGAAACCGTTACTGGACTTTGCAACCCTTTCAGGCTGTCCACATAATGCCTTGGTTATGGATGCTGGAATACGTTTACCTAAACCATACAGCACATAATTAGAACCTGTATGGTCATCGACTAATTGGCCAACTACTGTGAGAACTTGAGAGTAGGGAGTAATTGAGATAAGTATGTGTTGATAGACCGGAAGTTAAATACCACCTCCCGTACTCTGCTTCGACCTGCTGTGCTTTATCTACTACCAATGAACAGTCATCCATTCTGCTTTTCAAATGTCAACCACAAAATACTAGATGACCTTTATACCAAGTCAAAATCAGTCAAAATGATTCTAAAAGTACATGCATCACAATGTTCATGAAACGAAGTTCTACGTCTTCCTTCCTTTCCCCAAAGTTAGCCGAAGCAAACAGGCAACATTTTACCTTGAAAATGGAAACTTTTCACTATTCATTAAGAGAATATTCGCTAAGGAAATTGAGCTGTTTCCAAAGTTGCAAGGATCTGAGGCACATCTTTCAGTTCTTGTCAAGCATTATGATCTTGAGATCTGCTGAGATTATTTTTGACATGACGCACATTTGCAATAACTATTCTTCAAAGGATGCATAGTGGGTAGGCCCTATTTTGAAATGGCATCAAACATCACTTTTTTAGCATCATTCGAATGGAGTCGTCGTTGCTCAGTGAGATAGGAGGTCCAAGGTTCTATCCCGGCATGGGTCGAGATGATACCTTCGGATTTGTAACCTGTCGGTGATGCAGGTCGGAGGGGCTTACATGGAAAAAGCGTCTAAAAGTTCGGATGAAGCAAATAAACAAGGCCCCGTGTGCTACAGGCTGTGCACGTCTTCATACAGCAAATACAGGTACAGAAAAGCAGGACGTAAAACTCAATTTCATTTTATTTTGTATGATTTGAGTTGAATTACTGTCGGCACTCATCAAAGCTACTAAAGATGCCTCTTAAATTCTTGGCAAACAATATCAGTTGTTTTCGTGATGTACATACTGTAGATCTATAATGATGATTAGAATGATAGTGATCCTTGACCTTCCTATGATTTTATCAAATCACAAATAACCAGTAGTTAACATTCCATGACTGAATGTGTATCACAATAAATCATGATAACATCGTTATTACACGGTTCTTCATCACGAACATCAAAAACCTCTAGTGGTCATACGTTTAGAGTTGATGGCAATTAAGATGTTCGATGAAGCCATTAATGCTATTACAGAACACAATAACATTCTTAATAGTTGGACACTATTTTATGTTTTGTCATTTGGTTGGTTGGTTGGTAGATGACAAATTAACGTTCGTTTCCAGCAGCAGCTGATATCGAAAACCAGGTAGTTGTTGGTGGTTGGATTTTTTTTTTGTCATTTGTAAGGCTCGTGGGTTTTATAGCACATACCATCCTTCATGTATGCTTGTTTACGAGCATAGAAGGTTTGGTGTGGTTGTGAGTTCTAAACTCCATCGGGTTGTGAAAGTCGGACGACCTTGAATAAGTCATCTTCACGAATAATCCGGAAAAGATCAATGCCAAGGTCTAAATGATAGAAAGTTGTTATCCTTTCTTTTTCTTTTTAGAGTAATAAAATTTGAGTTCAGCTCAATCTTGCCTTGAACTTGCTTTTGTTTTATGACATGAGCATCATTGTAATCACTATGTTCAAGAGCGTTCATACCGCTCTGGCCAAGCTTGGTTTAATCATAAGGCATGAATCACCATCTTGGTTCTAATTTGGGTTAATTTGGAATAATCTTGGTAGCAGTCTAAGTAACTCATAACAGATGAAAAAACCAAACTGAAACCAATAAGCTAATATCATTTCTAGCCAAGCCTGTGGCGTTTTTAAACCTTCCGTCTGTATTCAAGTGTAACCTTATGTGTAAAATAAACTATACACACTTCAATATATATCAGTTGGTTTTAGATGCGGAAATAAGAAAATTATTTTATTAGACTAACAAGATGTTAGGTTTTTCCTATCAGGAAGGCTTGTTAATTTTAATTCTCAATAGCATTATGCTCAATCCATAAGAAAACAGATCAAGACCAAGATGTTCTGTTTTCTGTATCACGAAAATGAATTGAAATGGAGTTCAACGTCGAACTGTTTGCACTTGTCTAGAGTATTAGCACGATTTGACGCAATGGAGTGTGCACTGAAGGAAATATCAGCGCATAAGACTTTTTCGACTTTCAACCCAATCATGCAATATTACACCCAATAAAGGAGGATGTGAAATACCGACAAATATCCTTTTACTTTCACAATGTTCTTAATGTTACTTAGGGTGGGCGAAGGGGTACCAGGAGATTGCGTAAACAAAATAGGGGTCCAAAAGGAACCTGAGCTATTATCACCTGCTCAAAATTTAATTAGAGGACCGAGTCACTTTCCGATGGCTCGAGGTATCACATGACAGAGTTCATATAACATAATTGTGATTTATGTGCTGTATATGTCCTTGACTATTGATTAAATATCATGATATTTCTCAGGGTCGAAATTCTTGTGATTTATGTAGCCTGTGATTTATGTCATTATGAATCTATTAATTATCTGGTAACTTATTGACCAAACATGTTATATTGTCACATATTTGAGTTCATTTGATGACAGTTATTATTTATGTATTGTATTTACGATTTGGTGAAAAGCATTATTCCAATGTACATTATTACACGAATATTATCCTTGAATATTGGTAGATTGTATTTTAAAACCTAACCCATTTTTCATCCAATCCAATTGGTTAAATAGTTTGTGAAGTGGCTCACTTATTTATTAAACGTACATATTAATATAACAACTATTTTACAATCTAAGAATTATTATATGATGCATTCATATTGCCTATGAATATATTATATATCCTGCTAAGTATGATGTTGTCAAAGAACTATTTAATTGTTCTCAGAATTAATTCTACACTATTGACTACTCATGTATGATTAATATAATTCCTCCCGTGAAAAGTTCATATACTGTTACCTGTTTCGTCAAAATGTCATTTTGGATTTCTAGTTTCGTTTTGGATCGTTAGTACTTGGTTTCTTTATCAATACATGTACTACTTGTGGTTTATGCCAAGCCCTGAGTATTGACCAACCGTAGTATTATATCTTATAATGTTTATTTTATAGGTGTTCATGACCAAAATAAACAGTTGGGTGTTAAAGACTGTTTAACATCAATATTTAAACACTTTAACTCGTATACTTAACACCTATATTGAGTGTACACTTATTGACTTATTGAGTCATTTTAAACATGATCTATAACACATCTGTTAATTACATTGAAAAGCATATAAATTGCTGTTAATTCATATACCATACACCATACACAGCTTAAGACGAATTTGATAAAAACAATTAAATCTTTTCGAAAAATGTCTTATCGAGTATATCATTGAGTATATAAGAAACAGCATATAGGGTTCATATAGATCATCTGAGCAAATTTTCCCTGACATTTTATCATTTTCCATGTTTTACGGAACGGTTAACTTGGACTATTATTGATCATATAACGGAATTAGATGAATAAAATAACAGGCTGGTATGAAATATCATTTTTTCATGTCATTTTGACGATTTTCAGAAATATTATGATTTTCCTTATTCAATGTCTAAAAAATCTTTTTTTTAAATACCCTCTTTTTCAATGTTTTCCATGACCTGTGCGAACACTGAGTGTCGAAACATTTCCAGTTTTAAATAATGCAAGGATTCTGAAAAAGTTTAGAGAGAAAAAGACTACAAAACCCTTTCCGATGTGATCAAAGAAAATGAGAAAACCCCTTTAATGTGCATTAAAAAGTTTGTCTCGGCAAAAATAAAAGTTGTTCTTGGTTAAATTTTTATTTGCAAGACATGTAGCACATGTAGTTTCGGTGTTTCGTCTACAATGGACTTGATCGAATCCTTGATATATGATAAACATATCTAGAATAATTGATCTCGGCAAGATCAATACCATTTACCACAAATACAGTCAAATATTTCCTAACTAGGTCAGGTTATTCTGAAAATAATAGTTATAGCCGTTCTAGACATCCCACATAATCAATAGCAATTTGTTGAATATCATATCTAGTGAATGATTCAACAGTTATTATTTGCATTAATTTGAAATAAAATTAATATGAAGTTAAGTTTTACTTCACTCTAGCGCCTTGTCGACCGAATGGGGCAATAAACATAGCCCGTGTGTTACAACAGGCTGTACACGTAAAATATCCCTCGACAGTTGGAAATAGAAAATAATAGTAGCCTAATACCACTGTCCTCATTGCACACTGCATGGCGTTTGTGTGTCATTAAACAGGTACGATACAGTAGGATCATGATGACAGACAAACGCCATGCAGTGTGCAATGAGGGAAATGTTTCGAGGACAATGGTATAAGCCTACTATTATTTTCAATTTCAACTATACTTGGAATTTTTTTACAATGTACAATTCTGTTTCTTTATGAGGTTTAGTTGGAAATGAAATGACGAAAGACGTCTTGCAAGCAAACGCCAATTGCAACAACGTTCCATGACCCGACCGTGCTTTCGAGGGCCAGATACAAACCATTATATTCATCAAATGCCTAACACGTGACTAAAATCAGTTTGATCCTTTGTTTATATGATCAAGGGATTTTATATGAAACGATTCCACGCTCAGATGATTTTTCTGTATTATCTTTTTGAAACCTCAAAGAGCTAGACGTACAAAAAAATATCAAAATTTTCCAGTTCGTTGAGTTTTACCTTGCTCAAACTCAGAGTTAAAAGCATCCCCATTGTTACAATTGTGACTGTGAAGCTATAAGAGTTCATGAAATTTAATCCATATTGTCGTCTTATTTGATGATCTACAACGAAAAAAGCACAAACAGGTATATTCCTATGACTGGGTATTTTTATTCAAATTCCACAACAAACTTCGCAACATAATAGGGTGTTTCACCCTGGACCCACATGACCATGAAGTTTTAAGAGCTCATGAAATTTAATCCATATTGACTTCTTATTTGACAAACAGGAATGGAGACTTGCATGAAAGATTTACTCCTTCATCCAGGCATTTTTTTCCCTTTTCAACCTGCGCGACAGAGCAGGGTAGAGTGGGATTTTTCGAACCTTTCCGGTGAAATATGTCTTAAAGCACCTCTGATATGGAGAAAATTAATCAAATCTAAACGCGAACGCCTGTTCCCCAATCACTTCATTTTTTTTTTTCATGTGAATAGCATATTGTTTCTGTGATATTGCTTGAAGATCAAAGAAAATTGCCGGTGAGAGTTATATTTATGTTAATTGAATAAACCACTTCAATTCTATAAAACGACGAACACAAAATTCCATTCCAATTCATTTCATTCGAATAAGGGAATTGCCAATTTTATGGATTGTTTTTTTCGGGGTCACGAATGACTCAGAGTCAAAAGACATCACGGGTCAATCTAAGCCATAATTGACAGAACCAGACAAAATTAATCAATTTTTATAATGACTCTGGAGGCTAATAATTGTCGACTTGATTAATACTCTATCAATTGAGAACACGGTCTGTGTTCTTTGTGAGAACATGCTGTATTCAACACGTATCTATTGAGCACGACTTTGATTATATGTTTTATTTTAGATACATTTCTCAAGAGAATTATGAAGTTTTTTTTGATCGTACATTACTTTCATTAGGACTCCCACTATGTTGATAATCAATTACGTAACCATGTCTGTTTTTTTTTGTTTTTTTTTTTAGATTGGCCAGTTGTTTTAAATGTTCTATATTCCGCAAATGGCGTGGGGGGTTGTTGAATTTACTTTCTTTCACGAGTAGATTAAGAAAGAAAAAACAATCACATTTTCAAGAGGATCCTTTCTACCAGCCAAACCTCTTGACGATGAAATTTCCTGGATTATCTGTATCAAAACTTCTTGGCATTGATATTTCCAGGATTAGCTGTATCCGAACGTCTTGATATTGATCTTTCCCGGATATCGTGGCAATTTACATGAATTATTATATATGGCTTCTTCAACCACTATCACCGCCCCCAACCCACACGATATAGATAACCAACAGTGCTAATATCCCAACCCTTCGATCTTCAAAGCTAAACCCCTAATACACACCATCCCCGACTGTTTGCTTGGAACCCCTCTCAGCCTTGTTAACCCCTTTCCCATGTTTATTGTTAAGAATGTTGATAGTTGAAGTAATGTGTTTACATTCGTGAGTTCACTATGGGTTAATAAATTAGTGCTATCAAAAATAAATACTGTTACTTCATAGACTAATGTTTATTTCCTTTAAGGTCTGTCTGGTATACAATCTCCTCGTGTCTTGATTAGAGACTGTGGGGCATCCGAAATATGTTAGCTATTTAACATTACATACTGTTGTACGGTCAAATGGTCAAACAGCATTATATGAAGCTGTCATTGTCCTTGTATACATAACCCATTTGTATTGTGTGACTACAACAAAAGTCATTAGCGATGAAGTTTACAATTTTCATTCCATTAACGAAATAGGTTACAAAAAAAATCCAGGTGTCCAGGTGTCAAAATGCCTAATGTTTTTACAATAAGATCTTTGTATTTTTCAAGGATAACAACAAAGGTTCCCAAGAAGAGTCCTTTCTCCCAGCTTGTCCTTGACCAAACCTCGCATTGATCATTCCCGTATTATCCGTACCCATTTACAGCGTTGGGTCTACTGAATTGAGTGAAGGTGGAGGGCTGACAGCCCCAACGGACAAAACTCCCTTATGAAATGAAGATGGGTAGGACAAAAGCCTATAGTATGAATTATTCAGGTGCATTTGACTTATACACGCCCACCAAGATTAGAAACTACGACCACATAGAAAAAACGAACTCTGTAACTGCTATAAAACCTATAAAAAGAATATACAGATCGAACTGAGGACTCCACAAGTGGTGTTCAATTCCTCATTTCATTTCACTTACCGCAAACTGATCTGTTTTTGCACCTCCCTTAAAAGTCATTCATAAGGTCTACAAAGAAATTCAGATCACGCCTCCTCATACCAAATGCTTTCATCTGCTAGTTTTTGCATATCATATTGCCCTCGACATTTGAAAATATTTTATTGAAATCTGAAGAACATTGAAAAAATATGGTTGAAAGGTGCATGCAGGCGGTACCACACCTAAGTTATGTAAACAATACTTGTAATAGAAATGCCCAGACAATGTATTAGTCCGCGTACCATTCTTACTACCAAGGCGTGCTCATTGATAATGGTTTAGATTAGAACTGAATTGGCAAAATAAAACATTTTTTCCGTCATAATACAGTTAAGATTCTCTTGGTATCTACCCTCAGTGCCAATGGTCGTGCCACTTAGTAATTAGAACCGTAGTCGCCAAGAGACAACTAACTTAAAGACCCATTCTTGGAATATAGGCGGGTATATTGGTGCCAGACAAGATATGCTTACTCTTTTAGACACTGGATACCTTATTATATTATAAATAATTATTCATTCATTGACATACTTCCTCATGTGAACAGTTCATTAGCTCTTTCAAATGTATACGCTTACATTTCGGTTTTCTTTTCACAATTAGGATCCTAAGTACATATACCTTGGTTTTTATTATGCCACTATGGTAGGGGATTGAGACAATTTTCCATTTGAAATCATCTTGGTATGGACAATTTGGCTATGGTTTATATCTTTTAGCACATTCTGTATGCAAACTAATTAGAAGATGCAGGTTTATTTTACAATTCTTGAATTCTTTCATTTTATTTGGACTACCAGATATTTCAGACAGACGAATTTAATTTAAGAAAGCAGATGATTGAAATGTTTCGTCTGACATCTGCTGTACACAACGATAATACACAATTTTAGTGAAACCACATTGGTTTAAAAAGTCGATATTCGACCCAAAGAATTCTTGTGGAGGCTAATATCACGTTTCAACGTTACGTCTCTGGTTTGAATTATAATCGTGTTGAAAAAGCGTGGCCAAGGGATAATAAACGTAAGAAAATACGTGTACTGTAACGATGAGACTAATTCAAAGGAAATACCAATCTTACTTATGATTTTTATAACATGTCGGGTTACATTTCTCTCAAAAGTGAAGAATATTTCGAATATTGGAGAATGAAGCTTACTTCTTTTTGCCATTTCGAGCTACATATTTAGATATTTTTTAGTTATCTGGTACCTTAAATTATTGGGATAGTAAACCACACATCCTTTAGAAATCGTAAAAATATGGAGGAGTGCCATTTGCTATTACGAGAGCAAAATATTTTACATTGTGTTGTAATGTTTCTTTTTTAAAAAGTCGAATATAGGTTTTAGAAATGCAAAAGTTACACAATTACATGTAGGATATCAAATAAATTTATGCCTTTTTTGTTTGATTTAAATAAAAGAAGTCTAAACAAGAGAAATATTTCAATGTTAGGCACACTTTAAATATGTAAATAAGTTTATCGTGGACAATCTTTCAGGCATGTCACGCTTTGTCCCTACTGTACGTACGATGGGCAGCTGTTTGGAAGAACAGACATTGTCATGTATCATTGTTCGAGAGCATACTGAAGAGATGTCAAGTTGTACACATGTATCATTGTTAGGTACTTGCAACGCCTTTCAGCTTGAAAATTTTAAAAAACGTCTATATTTTACAGGACTAACAACTGTTCCCAAGAGGATCTTTACTTCTGGCTAGTTCTTGGTCAAACCTCTTGATATTCATTTATCCTGGATTATACGTACCCATTTACATCTGGGTTGAGCGGAATTATAAGTGAAGATGCAAAATTTAAGGACAAGGACAACTCCAAGGGCCGAGTATTGGACCTTGTAAATTTACTCTTCAATGTCTCTCAAATATCCTTTTGCATTTTCATGTACACTGTACTTCAATTACAACCAGAGCCTCAACTATTGCATTGGACTGGTTGAAGTACGCCAAGAGAAATAAATAGAAAACTCCCTTAGTAGCGTCCAAAAGTGAATCAGTACATGAGGTTGCCGCCACTTATTTTGTTGAGACACTGAATACAAGCCTTCTTTAATATTCATTCAGTTAACCTCAATATCGACTATTTTCCACTATGTTGTCCATTTAAACATGGGATGCACTTTCTTCATTTTGAACAATGAGACAGCTGTCACTTGTAGCCAACACGTTAGATTGCCGAAGTCCTTTCAGTCACATCCGCAAGCCTGGGGCAATACAGGACACTGACAAAGGTTGTTGTGCTTAATGATATCGGCACCAGTAGCCAAAGTATTTTTTGATCGTTTTATTCATTCAGTTGAAAGACAAATGATGAGTCGCGTGACCTAGAGTCTAGGAAACAATGACGAACTGCTTGACGCCCTCAATCAAAATACAGCCATTTTTTCTTTGTTGTAATTTAATTGTTACATCAAGTCCATTGAATAAGAAATTGAAAAGAAATCAATACATTGAAACCTGATGACTTTGACACAAAATAATGTTGACATCTCATGGGGCGAGTGAAAATGAAATGAAATGGAATGGAAAGTTTTGCGTCCAACTGATAAGAATAGGGACGCCATGCACAGTTGTAACTGTTTTTTCACGGCATACTTTCATAATGCGTTGAAGCTTTCCATGATGCTTTTACAAAACAAAAGTAGATAAAAAAATCAAATGAAATGGAGTTTTACGCCCAGAATGAAGAATGAAGACGTCATGACAATTTAGCCGTTTTTGTTAAGGCATACTTTCATAATGCTTTGTACCTTTTGAAGCTGTATACTGTTCGTTGCATGGTGCTTAGATAAAACTAACGTATGGGCATATAAAATGGAGTTTCATAGACCACCTGCTGTGTTCAATGAGGGGAATTTTGTATTGACAATGGCATAAACCTACTCTTATATTCCACATCCAATAGTAAATACTAAAACCATGCCGTTTATCGTATGTTTCAATTGGATATTGACGTTAGTGTTTGTAAGGGTAACGTGGTTCCATTAGTGTGATAAACGCCTTCCCCTACGCAATCTATTCTATTGGAATTTCCGTCACGACGGCTTGAATTTGGTTGATATCTATATAACATAATACTGAAAGTTTCAATGACATTTGTAACTTCATACTCTAATTTGAGATCTCAATCAACCCAAATAATATGACCTTTCACGTCAATCTTGCTGATTCACAATTTTAAAAATATTCATTATGATTCAGTGAATATTATCATGAAAGCTTTTGATTTATCTAACGAGTATTCATGGATCGAGATACGTCCTAAGTGTTTTAGCTAACTGAGGTTCATCCTGACATGGACGAGATACGTCCTAAGATTTTTCAACCCGGTTTCCCCCTGTTAGTGATGCAGGCTGGAGGGGCGACATAGTCGTTATGGTAATGGATGATTCCTCGTGTGCTAAAGGCTGTGCACGTTAAAGATCACTCCACAGTTTGCAATGGAAGATATTAGTAGGCTAATGCCACTGCCCTGGTGAAATACCCCTTTATGGACACTGCATTGCGTTCGCCCGTCCTCATTAGCCCAGCAGGTGCAGTACGATGTAAAACTCCATTTCAAGGAAAATACCAATAACATTTTAGAACTCTGTCTATAAAATACTCTTATGGAAAATACTAATTCTAGACAGATTATTTTCCAGTAGGTTTGAGTGAGTTGGCAGTTGATAAGTCTGTGTTAAAAATACAAAAGAATACATGAGGTCTTTTATCATGCCAAAAATACTACGAACATACTTCAGATGTAATGGAAATTCCTGCTTTCCTCTTCAAAATATGATTCATCTTTGTTGTTTAAGTGGAACCACCCCCTCATTGTTCCGGCCTGTGCCAATATTGACTCGAATAAGAATTAAAGAGTTCCAGTAAAGCACGAAGTTAGTGTTTGAAATTGGAGAAGAGAGATTTTGACTGTCTGTAATCAACAATGGAAGACACAAGAGACATGAATTTAGCAGAAGTTCGTATTCTCATCAACGCCCAGATAAATTATTCCCTATTATTTCAACCTCGCCCAAAATAATCGACTGGCAATTCTTCAAAGCGTGGAATAGCCCTTTATTACAACCGTGAGTCATATAGCCTTTAGATCATCACGAACTTGTATTTTTCAAAGTAGCAATGTTGGAATTATTGTCAGTTGGAACATCATAAATTGATTTGAACAAATATTAGAGCTGTTAAGACTTTCTGAAAGTAACTACGATGGGCCACGCCTGAATTGTTAAGTATATTCTTTCGTAGTGTCGTGAACACAATACGTCCCGAGTCGTTGCAGTCTATGCATGTTAAAGATCCCATTTTGCAATCCACAAGAATAGGCTAATGCCTTTGTCCTGGCAAAATATCTTCAGAGAGTAACATAGTTTATAATACCAATTGCGGTTTTTTTAATCAAACCAAACAGGCTTGACACGCAGATGCATTGAATATCTGTTATTAAATATTCGAGAAATCTGTATATACACAGTATAATATGAAACATTTCTATTTTTATTGGCTAAACTCCGAGTCTATAAATAGCTGTAGTATGTAAAGTGGAATAGCAGCTTCAGTCAGAAGAAAAGGTTATCTAGGATAGAAAGTGCTGGCATTGATACGATGTATTGCATACTCTTAAAACTTTAGATTACACGAATTAGTTTAACATTCTACACTTGCCTTTCTAATCATACAGACTTTACGTCCTACTGTTTTTCAATTTATTGAAATTTATAGAATTAAGGGGCAAGTCATGCAATGTTCTGTTGATCGAATTCATATTCAACACTCTCTTTTAACCCAAAAGTACTGTATTTAATTTAAAAGATTCCAGATTGGATGATTAAGGGTCCAGATAACATCATACGCAAAAAAGACCCTGCATAGCTTCTTATTAAAGTTCAAGACAGTGCATATCCGTTTAATTTGTTGTAATGTTCATCCTCCTTATATTCATTCGACTTATATGAATGCTATATTCGAACTACGAAAAAATATCGTTATTAAAGAGGGGAGGGGAAGATCTTGATTATTGTGTTATGATACATAGTTTCAAAGATGGATACGAAATGCTTATCCATAATAATAGCGGAGTAGTTAGATAAGAATAAGTAACGGTAAACTATTTAAGGGATTGTAAAGAGGTGTTCTAAATTTGAATGTGTTTTGGTGACACTACTATTCCAACATTCCAATGTGGAATTGCTGGAACCACAGACGTCTGATTGTCAATTCGAATGACGAAAATTGATGCTATCAGTATCCCCGATACACAATATACAAAATTTACAAAACCTCGTTATAATCCCTTTAAAATGTTTAATCAAAACGCACATGACATTATAAGACTCAAAAGACGTTTCACATAGTCAGTTCTTAAGCATCTTGTGTAGGACACAACATGTCCCTTGGCATGTTATATGACATGTGTTTCTGTATTGCATGCTAGAACAACGTGTGTATCTTGTTTCGACTGGCGTGAATATACCGGCTTATTATGGCTTCAAAGAAATTGTATAGAGCATCATTTTATATTGAAAAGACAGTCTGTAAACCATAGACTTAGTCATTCAAATAAAAAAAGAAGCCGGGTGATATCGATTTGCCATTGTGTCCAATAAATCAATAACGTATACTTGTATACTAGGTGAAATATTCATGTTATTCAGAGAGTCTGGCTTCCTTAAGGCTAGATTAATACCAAATAAAGGCTTATGGTAATGATTATGAGGCTTTTCTGACTCTCGTTTGTCAACCTTTGCATCCAGTGTCGTCCTTTTGCAATGGTAATATGCTCTACAAATTTATATGTACGCTCTATGCTCAATTATTTGCTAGCCCGTCTGTAACAGTATCCCAAAAGATCGAAAGATTGATTTTGTGATGTATGTTCCAAATTATGTAATAGATCATGTCATTTTAAAATGTACTTACCGGCATCGCTAACGTTGATTTTCTGGGGAACAGGATCTCCTTTGAAGGTACAATACACCTCCATCAAGGCAGTGTATACAGAGTCATACATAGGTTTATCCTCCTCATAATGGGCTAAAACTTTGCCGTAAACTACTAAATCCGAATAATAAAACTTTTTCTCGATTGTATCAATCCCTTCACCAGGAATCGGGGAACATCCATTGGAAATTTCTACCAGGGTCACAAATAAACAGAAGGCACTCAAACATATTTTTTCCGAATAAGAGAAAGCCATTTTTAATCTCACAATGTAAAGGTTCCCACTGAAGAATTTTGTAAAACTGATCGAAATGCGAGTTAACGTAAGTTATTATAGAAACAGCAGTCGAACGCAGATTGAATCACACGCCGTCTGCATCAAACAATCTAGTGGAAAGCGCGCGTTGGTCTCGATTATCCAGCCACTATGATGTATTGTGCTCTACTTCTATCTTGATTCAGACTTGTGTCATTGTTCAAGTGATTTTGAAAGAGTTACTTAGGATTAGGTCAGAGTAGAGAACTAGAGATTTATTTCTAACAATGACAAATAGATGACAATTTGAGTATTTAATCAATTTCTTAGACAGACAGTAGGAAATCCTGTTTTGAAATGTACAGTGCACAAATTCATTCATTACGTGACGAGGCCATCTCATTTTATTTCATTATCTACATTTTCACATAAATTCATTTATAATAATTTATATTTGTATATTTTCTTCTAAAATTTTCAATAAATTAAATGATAATCCTTCTTGAAATAGATTTTGAATCTGTGGAGAAGTCGTAGGACCTTATTTTCCTAAATAAGGATTAAACATAAAATAGCATAGGATAGCATAAATTTTATTATACGTCCAAATAAGAATTATCTTTTCCACTACAGTCTAAGAATGAATTTCTTGAGCGGCATTTAATGGTAGGGTATCATATTAAATAATAGACACAACCTTTTTACTATTCCCAGGTTTATTGTACATAAAGTTTTTGTATGTAATTTAAGTTGTGATATAACACCCAATACAAAGTTTCAACAATTTACACTGTCATCGTTAAATGATGATTTAATTAATAAATTTAATGAATGTTCAGTTCGGGGCCGTTTCAATATTTCATAAAGATTACACATTGAAAAAATCAAGAATTGGTATATAAAAGTTTAGAAAATATATCAAAGATTTTTATCTTGAGGTACAACTAAAGGAATGAAGAGGTGTCCGCACATGCAGTCCTTGTTCTTCCGAGGATTTATTATCCTACATATACATATACATGTATTCAAGACCAAAATCAACTGGTGAAAATGCTGATTTTTCATCTTTAAACTTCTTCTCCTGGATGTATTCGCTCGTCCTTATTGAGCATGACAAAATCGGGCGTAATGATTGTATAGTAGTGGACTTTCCATACGAGTATTACCATCATTTCATTTCGATGTCTTCGCTTACGTATAAGTTTGAATCCTCGTGAGAGGTTTTATCTGTACACATGTTTTAAGTAGTGTGAATTAAGTGTTAATGGACAGGTACATTTGTGACTGAATATTATAAAAACAATTCCTCGTGGAAATATATTTGATTATTATAATAAATGATCTCAAGAACTCTTATCATACAATATCTGGGTTAGGGTCAGGGCTAGTGGAACAATTATTACATAACAAATGTCCTTTGGAACACTTATTATAGTGGAACTTATATATCGTCACTCATTAACCCTTCTAAAAATGTGACGGACACTAAGAAGGTATGATTGTCATCTTTTCGAGATAGACTCATGTTTCATATGTAAATATATGAACAGTCCTCTACTCATTAAGACAGGTCCTATGAGAAGTCATCGTTAGTAAATATTCATTAGAATAATCAATATAATTAATAAGGAGAGTGGTATGACACGACTTGTACTGGGCTAGAGTATGACATGAGGTTGAATAATACACCTCTCACACCTGTTCTATAAAACACACAAAGAATCATTAGGACATCTTTTTATTATTCATAACCCACAAACAGCACAAAGAGCATATCGTCATTTCGAACTCGGAGTAGTCAGGACAAAGAGCATATCATCATTTCGAATTCGAACATGACAAAGAATTTGAAAATAATCTTAGTCTGAGCAAATTAGAACGTTTTGTGATTTTTTTGTACATTATTGTAAAAAATATATATGGTAGACGATAATAATTCATTGTAATTGACTATTTTAGAAAATAAAATGAAATGGAATTTTATTTCCTACTGAGGCTAAGGATATTTTGAAAGGACAGCGGCAGAAGCCTGCCTTTAATTTCGAATTCAAACTGCCGAGGGCTGAGGGGTCGTTAAGGTACACATGGGGCCTCGTTTCATTGTGTATTCCGTACAACTAGATGCCTTTTTATTTCAGCCCCTCTGACCTGAATTACTGACAGGGGCAAATCTGCTTGAAAAATCCAAAAGTATAATCTCGACCCATGCCGCAAATGCACCCAGGACTTTCCTATTATTTCCTATTAAGCGTCTTATTCACAGATGATAAGTATAAGGTAGACATGAGTAATTCATTGTTTTAGAATATATTAGAGATCACGGCGATATGACATGATTTATATTGAATATAATATATGACATCAAATTGAGTAATTATTACTTGAAACACCTGTCGTAATTAAAACAACGGGATACCTTCAAGCATAGTAGTCTGGAAATTTGAAAATAAATTAACAAATATATTGGAACACTAGCCACTAAACAATGGAATTTTTTTTTATGAACTTTGTGAAAGTGTAAGTTAGTGCAAATTTAATTTTTAGTTTCGCCAAAACGAATTTATTTTAACTTTTAATGAAATGTGCAGCGTATATAGTCGTCACCCATGGCCATCGGAAACCCTCTGCAGGGCACAAGTCTCGACGGATATTGACGCAACTTCCTGAAATTGGTCATCATCAACCAATGATGAACCCTAATAAGAATCGAAAAATATTTAATAACGTATGAGCCTTTTTCTTCAAATACGTAAATTTTTAGCTTGTAAACACTCAACATGGTACAATTCTTGATGGATTTTGACGAAACTTTCTGAAATTGTTTATAATCCCCCACGGGTGAACCTTTTTGAAAATTGAAAAAAAGAATCAAAGCACGTACAGACTCACTTCTTCCAATTTGTAAACAACAGTCTCATCAAAATGTTATTATTTATTAGAGGCGTGGTTTCAACAACGATGACGGAAGTACTATATATACAACAGTTACGTAAATAGACAAAGTTTCCAGTGAACAACTAATTATTGGATCCACCTTTGTAAAATATTCATCATGCCGTGGAGAAATGATGATTTTACAGCCTCGTGATGCCTGAAATAATACAAGTCATTACATTCCAGACATAACTATTAATATTGAATCATATACTGACATAGCCGTAGGGGCCCACGACTCAACAGGGGGGCAGACTGACTATTTGCCCGAATTTTACCGAATTTTAATGATATTTTGCCCGATTTCGCGAAGTTTTTGCCCGAAAATATAATATTTAGGGGGGCAGCTGCCCCCCCCTGACCCCCTGTCTCCTACGGCTATGTATACTGATATAACTGACTGGGAATCCACTACATCATCGATATGACAATGTATATACATCACGTGAACTGGTATATCATCTATTTGTCTTTTACTTGATCAATAAATGAATACTGCGTCATTTGTTTTTATTCATTAAGAGTACAAAATGCTTCAGGAGGCAACAGACTAGGAAGTATTTCATGAGACATATCTTGCAGTTGCTCAACCTCCATAGAGACTGTTTGAATCGTGTCCACGAGCTCCAAACCTGTAACTCACTGAGATAGGGTTCAAGCCTGCATGGGTAGAGAATTTCCAATCCGTATTCAGTTATTTCAGTGATGTACATGTTGGACTGCGGGGCTAACATGGAAAAAGCGTCTAGCAACAACAGGTTGTCGAAAAAAGAGTAGGCTAACGTCTAAAATTAATAAACAGGACGCAAAACACCATTTCATTTTTTAAAATTAATTCCAATTATCAATACGGGAAATCACATTAGAGAATACACTAATTTGTTTATTTGAATTACGGAAGTGTAAGCATTTGTAAGTATGCCTAGAATTGTTAAGGAAGTTCGCTTCATTCAGTTCAGACCAGGTATTGTCTCTGTGAACACCAAAATCCCTCCCTTTCGCCCAGATACCAGGGGCGGATGCAGGTTTTTGTAGATGCTAAATTTAGGCGAGTGCAGCGAGGCGAAAATTTTTTTGACCTTTTTTTGGGCTTAAAAACAAAGAATAAGTATAAATTGTACTAATTTAACGGTTTCTGACGTGGACCATGTATGTTTTATAGTAAACGTTAATGGGTTAGACATTTTTGATGTCGTATTCTCCCCATTCTTAAAAAAAAAAAAAAAAGACGTAGTAAAGGGGGGGGGGGGCGTACGCCCTCTACGCCCCCCCCCCTGGATCAGCCACTGGATACAATGCATTGGTTATTTCATATAAGTGCCGTTAGCAGGAAAAATATGTTTTATTCCCAATTCAATGGTTGTTGTAGAAAATGTAAACAGTAAGATTAGGTACAATTTTGATGTTATCGTATCAAATGTCAATGATAAATATAAGTATTATTTAATAGGAGTCAATTGATGTCATGTACGTAATAATTGGTACACCATTGCTGCGTTCTAACATACTTCATATTGCTGTTCTGGCAAAATTTCCCTCTTTGAACTCCTGGTGTGCGCTCCTTCTAATTTCCCAAAGTAGAACGTAAAAGTTAGTTAATTATTATTCCGTGCAAATGGGATATAAACATGTGACTAGGTTCGGTGTTGTCTATAATAAAGAATAAATGGAAATTATATAAACAATTATGAAGAATCGATACAGACAATGTATTGATATGATTTTTGGACGTCGCATAGGATCCTTGAATAAACTCCGTATGATTAACCGCACCATGTTCACTGTAAGGTTTTGGTCACACATACGTACGTGTGTCTGTCTGTTTTTTGGTTATCCGTCAGTTGACTACGTAACTTAATCAAATACAACCTGCATAGTTTCGCATTTGTTTGAATTACACAATTCTGATGTACGTATGTGTGACCAAAGCCTAACAGACAAATCTCTTATTTAAAACTCAATTCGTAACAGAACCTTTTGCATATGCGTTTAAAAAATGACCATTATCGGCCCATTATGTCCGAGCTAAGTTCTCTGCTGCCTTTAAGATAAAGAATGTAATGGGTAGAGTGGCCAGAATCTTCGTCGACTAGGAAGTATGTATGTATTGTACAACAATGAGGAAGTTAATTAGGGAGGCTAATATCATTATCATGACATATTTAACTAATCGTTTACTGCACTGAATGACATTATTGGGGGAAAAATGAGAATTAAGTCATTTGATAATTTCTCTGATGCTTGCCTGCATTAATTACTTTATAAGGCTATCATGGAAGGGAAGTAACTACAGAGTAATCATTGTATTTCAGACCACATCAAAGCTATCAGGATTCAGTCGTGAAAGCAATATAATTCGATAGTGTGACAGAATTATAATATTTCATATGTATAATATAATAATTTTTTATTTCTCATATAAATACATTATCTAAAATCGACAAAATTTCAAATACATAAGATTTGCATATTTTAGATTATATCGAATGGTAATAATTCAGTTTCTGATCGAATGCTTGGCTCATCTTCAAAACGTATTTTTCTTGGAGTTCTAACTTTCTTGACAGGTGCATCGATGTATGTTTCTTTATCGTTATTTTTATCACAGAACCATCCGATACATATAAACACGAGCTGTAATAATCCACCGATGATGGGAAAAGATAGCGCCCATCCTAACTTATATCTTTCTGACGTTTTCAATGTCCACGAAGTAAAAATCGTTACACATATCCAAGATCCAGATCCGGCGATTACAGAAAATATGGATGCGAATCGTTTCACTGTTTTTCTATTCTTGAAAGGACAGTCCACGAACATAAATACGTTGTATTCGTAAAGGATGAAGCCAACAAATCCCAGAAAGACGCTCGGCATCTGTATCTTCTTTCCCCATACTAGCACATCGGCTATTTCATCAGAATCTGCGGGGAAATATACACTGGTTTCACAAACCGGAAATGCTTTAATTGGTGACCCATTGCTGATACCGACTTCTTGACACTGCCCGGAATTAGAATTGTCACATGTCAAAGGTATATCACAAATTTTTCGAGTCCATAACGAATAACTAATATCATATTCCACATTGCTGTCTCCTTCGGACGTAGCGTTTTGCGTAGTATGAATTATTTCAGGGACAAACGATCCAACTAATTCCAATACGATTGCTGTCAATAATGCAAAACTTGTGAGGATCTTCCATGATAGTTTGTTAGTCTTGTTGCAAGTCATGATTGATTTGATTTCATTATAGCTTGGCTTTAAATTAGAAATTATTAGTTTACATTTGACCATAACCATGGTAGTGAACAAGGAATTACTGTTTTTTAGTAGACTACAAAATACTTTGGGATTAAAAATATGACACGTTAGCTACTGCTTCAACCGCTATTTTTAAAACAATGTTCAATATCTTAATCTTTTAATCCCAAAATCAGATTATTATTTTTAATAATAGACCTCTTAAGTGCATTATTAGCAAATAAATCGAATTAAATTATAATGCTATTGGAAATGAAAAGAAAATTTCAAGTCCCACTGTTCCTATTTAAAGTCTAAACAAATGCACTGTGTTTTAATCAATTGGAAATACATGTAATAGTACAAGGCAATAATAGCAAGACAAAAACTACAATTTGACCCATCAATATCATTCTCTATAATGGATTAGATTGGATATTTTGTTTTCACCAGTTAAAAGGTTTAGAACGAGTGCTGAACGTAATCAGAAGCATAAAAAGAAACACGGGGGAGCTGATATCGATTCCTAGTGTTGTATTTGTAAGATTGATTTAAAAAAAAATGCATGATCCATATTTCACCTCTGTTAAAACAGATTTTCAATAAGATTCATGTTTTTTTTACCGCACTAGTTATGTCCCTTTATTAGAAAGATCATAGCTTCATAACATGGCGGGAAGGACCATGTCAAATGAAATTAAAGAAAATTTGTCAGGACAGTCGTATTCACCAACTGTTTTCCGACTTCTGTCGATTTAACATACACAGACGCTAGCCAACAGGGCCTCGGTCCCATCCGAAGGACTAGACACATCGTGTCCGCCTCTACGACCTGTATCACAGGACGGAACTGGGTATTATCCGAACCATGCCAAGACGACAGCAAGTATCTAACCAACGATTTTAAAAATTCTATTGTAGAGCCAAATTTTGACAAGCTATAAATAAATGTGCTCGTGTTCGACCTTGTTAATATTACTGCGTGGTTTCATCTTTCAACATAATGGTACGGTCCAAAAAGGGACATTACTCTAATTTGATATCACTTTAGTTGTGTTCGATTGGGGAGCAGGTTCCTTCTTAAAATTGTTGGATAATATTCCCCATCCACAATTTACCCTTTTATTTCCTTTTCTGCCATTTTGAATTCTGTCTACACCTACTATTTGTTTTTCGACACAATTGGAACGCGTTCTGTTCCAACTTCTTTTATTGGATGTTCGATTGATTCCATGAATTCAGAACGTTCAGAATTCACCAATCAAGCGCACCCTAAAGTTAGCTCCATGTTTGTAATGTGAAGAGTAAAATATTGTCAACAATGCCTTCAAAAATAGACTTGGCATGAATAAATTTTAAATGTTAATGTATCTTTGATGACTGTATCAAGACGTTGAATGATGAAGCTATAAAGAATCGGTAAGTTATTTGCATTTAATGGTATTTTGTAAACACATTTCCGACCACATGATATATCAAAAACAATAACGTGGAACATTTCCATACAATAATACACACAAACATTTGTCACTATATGGTATTAATATTGTTGCACATATATATGCCTGTAAATTTGTATTTCGTCATGGTTATTTATTATTGAGAGTTATTGCCCTTGACTTTACAAAATAAACGCGCACGTCTATAACATTAATCATACTTTTCATGTAGTCAGATAAAACCTGCCGTTGAGTGGTCAACGTTAGACTGCCATGCTGTATCATTACATTGCGGAAATTCAATTCCTGTATCCTTGGAAATCGGCACATCTCGATACATTTTCATAAAATATTCAGTAAAAATGTAAATTAAATGATCTCCGAGCTCAATTAATACCTTTAATTTTGATCGAAAGTTTTAATCAGTGATGGCTGCCATTTTAATTATCCCGACTTCCGTCGTCTGTGACTGCTTCAAATTTTGTTTCAGTGCAAGACGGTACTTTTGGGAGTTTTTTTGTTTTAGTTTTTACATTCCATCGATGAGAAAATTCTGTGAAATTTCCGAAAAACGTAAATTTATAAAGGTGGGCCAATTCGTTAAGACCTGAGAGGCGTTCAAACAGTGGGAATCCGTATTCCCGGACTTCCGCCATAGGTTCGTATAGGACGGATCCCCAACTAACTTTTGATGGTACCAAATATGTACAAAATCTGAATATTTTAAGATGACTGGTCGGCGCCGATTACGTACCATACAATCATGGAATATAACAAAAGATAGCTTCTGAATCTTAAATATATTATATTTCCTTTTCAATTTACTTCAACAGACGGCATGTCCAGACATTTGGTCTGTAGGCTACATTTTGGAGCAGTTACTAAATGTGTATATGAGATAATAAGGGAATCATTTTTGTAGTATAGACCACAGAGAAAAAATCACACAGTTTCTGCAATTTTTGCAACCTCAGATATACTTCGAAACTCTCCTGACAAATGACAATTTTCAGATGTTAAATAAAAAGGAGGGGGGAGATCAACCCACAACCATTGTCTAAATCGAGAAATCAGGCCCTCTATCTTACGTTTGCCTACAGCCCCAGAAGACTTTTGAAGGTTGTCAGAGATCATCGTTGTTACTGTTGTTTCTAAGTTTGATAATAGGAAAATCATTTTTATACGCCCACACGATAGTATGGGCGTATATTGTGGTTACCCCTGTCGGTCCGTCCGTCCGTCGGTCCGTCCGTCCGTCCGTTCACATTTACCTCGTGCTCACTCTACAGACTACAATTCTTCATGGATCCTTTTGATATTTTGTATGTGTGTCAATATCATTATGAAGATGTGCACTATCGAATTTGCTGATGATTCGATGATTTTCTTCCGAGATATCGCGTAAAACTCTGATATCGCGTTCGTTTTTTTGCTCGTGCTCACTCTACAGGCAACAATTCTTCATGAATCCTTTGGATATTTTGTATGTGTGTCAATATTATTATGAAGATGTGCACTATTGAATTTGGTGATGATTCGATGATTTTCTTCCGAGATATCGCGTAAAACTCCGATATCGCGTTTGTTTTTTTGCTCGTGCTCACTCTACAGGCTAGAATTCTTCATGGATCCTTTTGATATTTTGTATGTGTGTCAATATTATTATGAAGATGTGCACTATTGAATTTGGTGATGAATCGATGATTTTCTTCCGAGATATCGCGTAAAACTCTGATATCGCGTTTGATTTTTTTGCTCGTGCTCACTCTACAGGCTAGAATTCTTCATGGATCCTTTTTATACGCCAACACGATAGTATGGGCGTATATTGCGGTTACCCCTGTCGGTCGGTCCGTCCGTTCACATTTACCTCGTGCTCACTCTACAGACTACAATTCTTCATGGATCCTTTTGATATTTTGTATGTGTGTCAATATCATTATGAGGATGTGCACTATTGAATTTGGTGATGATTCGATGATTTTCTTCTGAGATATCGCGTAAAACTCTGATATCGCGTTGGTTTTTTTGCTCGTGCTCCCTCTACAGGCAACAATTCTTCGTGGACCCTTTTGATATTTTGTATGTGTGTCAATATTATTATGAAGATGTGCACTATTGAATTTGGTCATGATGCGATGATTTTCTTCCGAGATATCGCGTAAAACTCTGATATTGCGTTCGTTTTTTTTTTTGCTCGTGCTCACTCTACAGGCTAGAATTCTTCGTGGATCCTTTTGATATTTTGTATGTGTGTCAATATTATTATGAAGATGTGCACTATTGAATTTGGTCATGATGCGATGATTTTCTTCCGAGATATCGCGTAAAACTCTGATATTGCGTTCGTTTTTTTTTGCTCGTGCTCACTCTACAGGCTAGAATTCTTCATGGATCCTTTTGATATTTTGTATGTGTGTCAATATTATTATGAAGATGTGCACTATTGAATTTGGTCATGATGCGATGATTTTCTTCCGAGATATCGCGTAAAACTCTGATATTGCGTTCGTTTTTTTTTGCTCGTGCTCACTCTACAGGCTAGAATTCTTCATGGATCCTTTTGATATTTTGTATGTGTGTCAATATTATTATGAAGATGTGCACTATTGAATTTGGTGATGAATCGATGATTTTCTTCCGAGATATCGCGTAAAACTCTGTTATCGCGTTCGTTTTTTTTGCTCGTGCTCACTCTACCGGCTAGAATTCTTCATGGATCCTTTTGATATTTTGTATGTGTGTCAATATCATAATGAAGATGTGCACTATTGAATTTGGTGATAATTCGATGATTTTCTTCCAAGATATCGCGTAAAACTCTGATATCGCGTTGGTTTTTTTGCTCGTGCTCACTCACATGCAACAATTCTTCATGGATCCTTTTGATATTTTGCAGGTGTGTCAATATTATTATGAAGATGTGCACTATTGAATTTGGTGATGATTCGATGATTTTCTTTCGAGATATCGCGTTTGTTTTTTTTGCTCGTGCTCACTCTACAGGCTACAATTCTCCATGGACCCTTTAGATATTTTGTATGTGTTTCAATATCATTATGAATATGTGCACTATTGAATTTAATGACGATGCGATAATTTTTATCGCATAAAACTCTGATATCGCGTTTGTTTTGGTGTTCACATTTACCTCTTTATCAAGCTGCTGGTGGGCGTATACGCTTGCGGGACTTGCCGCAAGCCTATGTTTGTAGTATGGATCAACCCACAACCCTTATCTAAATCGGGCCTTCTAACGTACGTTTGCCTACAGCCCAAGAAAACCTTTGAATGTTATCAGAGATTATTGTTGTTAGTGTTGTTTCTAAGTTTGATAATAAGAAAATCATTTTTGTAGTATCGACCACAGAGGAAACTTAAGGCAGACTCAAAGAACTATGAATGAATGAAGATTTGATTCAGACTCAATGAAACTTGTAGACTGACATAAATGAACAATGTTGAAGGAATTGTCGAGTTTCGTTTCATTGATACGTTTGATTAGTTATATTTGGTAGCAGACTATCATTATTTCTTCGTCTGTTTATTTTCGACTCTTTATCACTTTGAACGACGTTTGAGTGGTAAATTGGAATCTCATCTCCCTTGATCTTGTACACGTTATAGGCCTTCAAATATTGATATATTCACAGTTAATAACAATACTGGATTGTTTAATCTTTTGGTTCCCGATATACAGACAGACAGGTCAGGTGTCGAGTTTGTCTTTCTCTCGCGTAAGAGGCTGCATTGTCATAGAGGAAAGTCAACTTGAACTGTGCGCTTCTGAGAAAATTGACAATTATAATACGTATTGAGTGAGGTTAAATGTAGAAGCTAGCTTTCAAGTATACCATGTCTCCAGTCAAATTTCGTTTCTATCAGCTTTTTAAATTCCGATAATTTAGCCACTAGGCCTACATTAGGGTCTAACCACGTCCTTCTTACAGTGATGGCAATTTGAACTTTGATCTAACCTCAAAAAAAAGATATGATAAACTAATCTACTGCTTTTGGGAACCTTAGAATGTACCTTTTGTTTGCGTCACAGAGGTGAAGAGGGCAAAGATCTGATTGGTTAAAGCAAAGATTATTGAGGTTAGGTCAGAGATCAAATTGCCATCATTGTAAGAAGGACGTGGTTAGACCCTAATGTAGGAGCTAAAAAAACGAAATTAAAAAAGTCGATCGGAACAAAATTTGGGTCTTATTTGATAAGAATATATCTAAGTCTCAAATCAATTCCATGTTCTATAACTCAAAATCAACAATTTTAAGACTGATATTTAAATCAAGCAATCGTTGACGTGTATATGCCACTTCATCTCAAATATGATTTTCATAAGCTTTTGTTGCGGGATGCTTAGGTCAACACCTTCAATTTACTGGTACTGACGCCCACAGTGACCAATTTTAAAGCAATTCCTGGTCACAGTACCTTGACATTTCAGAAATTAGAGCATAAAGGATATGAGTAATCAATCCAATTACTGCCTCTAGGTAGACTGCCTACTACATGCTAATTGTGTCAATGAAAGTGGAAACTGAATATTGACCCTTGTCTAATTATAACTGAAAGAATTCACTGATTAATAAGTTGGTTGTATTTAATGTCAATTCCGAATTGTCATTTGATTGAACAAGCCAGCAAATAAATTATGTTATAGTTGTAAATTTAATAGTGCTGCACCAGTTCAGTTATACATGTAAATTGAATAGTGCGGCATAAATTCAGTTGTAGTTGTAAATTTAATAGTTCTGCATGGATTCAGTGCAAATTGTAGCTCGAAAAGTGCTGCTTATAATCAGTTATTGTTGTAAATTAAATAGTTCTGCATACATTCAGTTATAGTTATAAATTAAATAGTTCTGCATAAATTCAGTTATATTTATAAATTGAATAGTGCTGCTTAAATTCAGTTTACGTTGTAAATTTGATAGTGCTGCTTAAATTCAAGTATAGTTGTAAATTAAATTGTACTTCACCAATTCGTTTTAACTTGTAAATTGAATGTCGTTGCCTTAATTCAGATGTAATGGTTAATTGAATAGCGCTGCATAAATTTGGTAATTGTCGTAGAATGAATAATGCAATTATTGATGGTCGTTGCTTAACTTCAGTTGTAATTGTAAAGTGAATAGTTCTACATAAATTCGTTTATAGTTGTAAATTGAATAGTACTGTACCAATTCAGTTATAGTTATAAATTGAATAGTACTGCATAATTTCAGTCATATTTGAAAATTGAACAGAATAGTTGTAAATTGAATATTGCTGTATACATTCAGTCATAGATGTAAACTGAATAGTGCTGCATAAATTAAGTTTTAGTTGTAAATTGAATAGTCCTGTATAGATAGTTTCAAAGTGAATAATGCCAACATTCACTAAATCATAGTTATATTATATTGAAGACTTATACATAAATTCAGATAACTTTCAGTAATTTTCAGTGAAAATAAAAACGTCTGTTATTCCTGTAAAATCCAGGGACGGAAGTTTTCAGATTACACAAAAGACATCATATGGCGATATGTAATGATAGTAACTTGAGACAACATTATTAGATATCTTTATCAATAATTAAATTTTGTCGTTTGTATTCATTACAGTTAAACCAGTAAATAGAGTATCTGATATACAATGGTTCTGTCTGTGTCGGCATGTCTGACGGCTTAACTCTACATAATGAATAATTTTATACCAAACTGACAAAGGTATTATACGATATGTGAATTTATATCGGCCATCCATCGCAATATTTTAAACGGAATGACTTCTAAATTGGTGTCGTCTACTTTCGATTATTCAAAAACTTGCAACAGATTTGAGATATATTATCAAATCCAAAGCGGAAATGAAACGAATGACTTGACGCACTTTTCAGGCGAATCACTTTCAAAATATTATGAATAAAATCTGTACAAACAAAACAATCTCGTTAACCAAAAATCTCGTCCAAAGCATAACAGAATCGAGAGCTATAATTGTACATAAGTGAACGTCTGAAACGAAAATAACTTTTCTAAAGAAAATGTCATAAAGAGATATCAACTTCGGGAAGACGTTAAAGCTGTTACTTAATGCTGTTTGTCTTGTGGTGTTGATACAATTTCTCTAGTTGCAAATTGCATAGCACTTTCCCGTCCTGACTAGCCCCGACAGGTGCAGAAAAATAAGACGAAAAAATAATCTAATTTTCCTGGCTCAAAAGTTTGCAAATGGAAATGTGACACTAATACATCTTTTCAGAAGGTCTTTTGGGACAGTCAACTTTGTAGACTCCTACATCCGAATATGGATGAGTATCATGCAGAACTTAGATTATGTTTCCTCTTTTGGGAATTGATATCACATACATTTCGCTCTGGCAATATATTTCACCGTATATTAAATGGGAACAGTCGACTGTTTGCACGAAATCGCATTATCAAATCAAATATACCTCAAAATAGATTTTTCACTTTCTATTTCTGTTTTCTTTTTTTCTTCATATGGCGTGATCTCACTAAATGGCGGGTTTCTTTATTTTTCAGTATAAAATAAAGCATAATTTTTGATAATTCTATCCAAGTGTTTTCAATCGTAGAATTATAATTAGTCTGGATAATAAAAACGGCTACTCGGTAGTTAGTTCTACACATGTGAGGCAAACTGGTATTTAGAATACTATTAAAAGACTTTATATCCATATAAATATTAGCATTTTCATAAATAAAAAAAAAGGAAACCCATCTTTGAAGTCGAGCGTATTTTTAACTTTCAATCGCGGAAAATTGTAGATACACATGGTTTTGAAGGCTAGAATTTTCGACTGTGAGCTGTAAACACTATTATTGATTGGGTAAGGTTAAAAATTCCATTTTTGAGAGAATAAATTATGATTGGTCTAACAGATAGAGTTGATGCCCCCCCCCCCCCCCCCTCCTTTAAATTTTCCATCTTACAACGAGTGTGTCCATAACTTTTGTTTCCAGTGAGCTAAATTTTGCATGGTCTTCAAAAAAAAAAACTATCTCATAACATCTAACCTTTTTTGGGCTGATTTGTCTGATGCAATAGGAATGCAGTTGTTGAATTCGTCACATATAATGTAGGCCGTAGCACATCATATTTTGATCATTCTTGTTGGTTGTGTTTGTTTGCGCTTGTTTGGACTTTGTTCGGATCAACGCATAATATTTAGTCACTTTCGATATTTTATCGGGCCTATAATAACAAAATCGCACGTTACATGTTGTTTGTACTTGTTTGCTCTTTGTTTGGGTTTGTTTGCGCTTGTTTGCGCTTTTTAGTCACACCGAGTTCTAGTATTCATGTACCAAGTGAACCGGAAACGCTCATCAATATAATAAACATATTAGTAGAATACTTCCGGCCAATAATACTTACTTCCGGTAATTGATGCTTCAACCAATAAAATAGTTCAAGATGCACTTCAATGAGTCCAGTACCACTCATTCCGATTGGTGTGAGAAAATTGTTGGTTTTTATAGTATGTAACTGAAGGTTAGCTTTTCTGAAGAAGTTGTGGGGCTGTATAAAACTAATGTTTTGTTCTTCATTTTCTTGTTCGCACCATTAGGGCCCAGGGCTAGATGCTAAAGATTTTTAACCCGTTTACCTTCTGTCAGTTATGCAGCCAGGAGGGGCTGATATGGAAAAGGTGCTTAGTCGTTCGGGTGAGACAACTTAATAAAGTTCCAAGTGCTACAGACCCTGCACGTATAAAATCCCTATACAGCTGGAAATTGCAAGTAAGGGTGGGTCAATGCCACTATCCTGGTAGAATGGTGGGTTTTTATACAGAATTTGTGTAACTAAGAGCCAAGATATAAAGTTACAATGTTTTTTCTACAAGGCAGGATATCTTCAAAACGTTTAATTTAATTGGCAATATTTCTGTTTAAGAGGGTTTAGATTATAAGTAAATGCATCATTCGGGTGAAGAGCTCAAACTTCATAGTTTCAAGTCTTAGCTTCTCTTTGCTCTTAGAATATAAAACTTTGTAATAGTCAATCAAAATCCTGTTCAAAGCATGGCAAAAATCGTGAGGAATAATAGTTGTATGTAGTAAGGGACCACAAGTCATCATTAGGTGCTTCGAAGGACTACTATTTTGGTCAATATCATGAAAATAGAACCAGATAGGGTTATGCACGACCAAACAAATATTTCCATAAGAAAATGTCGAATCTGAGTTTATTGCACAACGTATATTTTTTATTAAGCATTTTTATTATTGAAATAAACATTTTATAATAACAAGTCAAAAATATAATTATAAACATAAACTTCGTGATTTCATATTTCGATTTCATTACTTTATGTAATATGATTCTGGTTGTCTATAAATCTTGTTGAAAACTTTGAAACGATGAAGTTATGCTTGTTTCACTGATTTTGCTATTGCCACACTTTTGTCATCTTTCTTTTAGTTACGAAGGAAAATAATAAGAAACACGTAGAAACACTTAAAACGAAACTTGGAGGTCGATTTGAAGCATTTATGATCATCTCGTACAGAACTAAATTTGTATTGTTTTTATGTCTTTTAGACAAGTCAATTTGTCCAAGTATTGTATCCGTTTTATAATATGGCAAACCTTATAAACGAAAATAAAAATAAACGTAGTCGGATTTACTGGACGTAGCATTTAAACAAAGGTAACAAAAAATACGTATAATGAACAATTCGAATTAATAAAAAATAAATAAATAAATTGCAGTCTAGAAGGTAAGAGCGATGAACACCAAGACCATCTGATATTGTTCAATGTATGATTGGTTCTCGACATTTAGCTTCCCCCATTTACGATCCATTTTGTTCTTTTGGGACCTGTGAAAAGATATGTATGCAACGTTAATGACATCATCCACATTGAAATGACAACAAAATTAACACAAATTTTAGGTTTTTACTGTTGGTTTTTTTCAAGTTCATGTTTTAATTTGCTTATCATTATTAATCTTTGCTTCTCTGAGAGCATGTCAATCATATGGTCCAGATATTTGATCACATGATACCTTGTGATTTCTGAGGGATCCCGTAAATCGTCAATTGACGTATAATAGTCTTCATTGTATCGTTTACCAAAACCCCCCATTCCGCTGAAGCTAGATATCGGATCTAAAATCCGTCGTTTTTTAAAGCCACCCATATTACTGTAGGCATTTATAGACGAAAATCTTCCTCTTTTATTGAAAATTCCAAGATCTGAATAATGAGATATTGGATCAAATCGCCTTTTGTTGATGGCATCTATATCAGAATACAAAATGGATTGCCTTTTGCCAAAACCACCCATGCCGCTATTCCGAGCAATCGTATCGAATTGACGCTTTCCCATTTCACCCAGCCCACTTACACTATTGATTTCGTCAAGTGTTCGTTTTCCAAATTTTCCCATACCACTAACACTATCTATCGCATCCATGCGTCGCTTTTTGTATCCTCCCATACCACTAACGCCATCTATAGAGTCCATGCGTCGCTTTTTGTATCCACCCATACCACTAACGCCATCTATAGAGTCCATGCGTCGCTTTTTGTATCCACCCATACCACTAACGCCATCTATAGAGTCCATGCGTCGCTTTTTATATCCGCCCATACCACTAACGCCATCTATCGAATCCATGCGTCGCTTTTTGTATCCACCCATACCACTGAAACCATTTATTGCATCCATGGCACGTTTGAAACCACCCATGCCGCTTACACCATTTATAGAGTCTAATTGCCGTTTCTTGTAGCCGCCCATACCGCTGAAAGAATTGATCGTATCGAATCCTCGTTTGTAGCCACCCATTCCACTATATCCATCTATGGCGTCCATACCGCGCTTAAATCCGCCCATTCCACTTAGTCCATCAATTGCGTCTAATCCGCGTTTCTTAAAACCACCCATGCCACTAAATCCGTTGATGGAATCAATTCCTCGTTTGAAACCTCCCATTCCACTAAATCCGTCGATGGAATCAATTCCACGTTTAAAACCACCCATGCCACTGAATCCGTCAATAGAGTCAACTCCACGTTTGAATCCACCCATACCACTTAGACTATTGATAGAGTCCAAGCCACGTTTGAAACCACCCATTCCACTAACACCATTGATAGAGTCCAAGCCACGTTTTTTGAATCCGCCCATATCACTAAATCCGTCTATTGAATCCATTCTCCGTTTACCGAACGACCCCATGTCGCTGAATGCATTGATAGAGTCCAAAGATCTCCTATTTCGGAAATACGATCGCTTTTTGAATCCTCCCATATTACTTGTACCACCTATTGCGTCGTATCTGCGTTTATTGTTCCGATATAAAGCGGATAAAACATTGTATCGGCTTCTTGCAAGGGGGTTTCTGCCTAGAGTAAGGGGGAAGGCACTATTTAGCGTATTGCCTACTTCCTTGTCAGATTTTTTCTTAAATCCTCCCATGCCACTGACAGAATTAATCCCATCTAAACTCTTTTTGCTTTTGTTTTCTGCTTCTGCATTAGTTTCTGAATCGACTTGTGACTGGAAAGAGACAAAAATAAATACATAAGTAAATATGCACAGGAAACCTTCGAGGGATAAATTGTATGCAAATATTTCAACAAATTAAAGAAACAGTCAGAAAAGAGCCAGGGTTTCTGAAGATTTCCAGATTATCTGTACAGATCACATCTACCACAACAAGCACATAACGCTTCAACATTTGATTTATCAATGTGATGAACATCAAATTATCTTTTTCAATTCTTTTAAGCGATACCACTTTTTAGAATGAACAAAAAAGCTATTGGATTTAACTTTAGCATGTAGTGGATTTTCCATATTATTAATGATCACTTCGGTGGAGGGCATATCTTTATATTTTCAACCGGGTTTCGCTGACAGTAAGTCTCACATGGGTAGATAATCTAAGATCATTATTGGGACGCAGATGTAAGGAACTGCCTGCAATCATATGAAAATAAAAAAACCTAAGCACTAACGATCAAAACCAAAAACAAAACAAATCTCAAAATCCATGTGAACACATTGATAGCAGCTAATGAACTTTTCATTAGAGGAAGTAAATCAATTAATGAGTAAGTATTTCAAAATTAAATGTTCTGTTTTGACCACTGATATTGTCATTGACGAGGGCTTCGTGTTGCATTTTGTCACGTTAATTATTGTAAAACTTTTGAACAACATTCAGTATAAATGCTTAGTTTCTAGTAAACATTTTGTCTATTTTTCCCGAAGATACAAATTTGACACAAATTTAAATAACAGTCACTAGAAATGCTTAGCATTAAAAATTATCTGTCTGAAAAACAACCATGAAAAATGACTAGTCGTCGAACTGTCGTAAAAGTTGTTGATTTCAATGATAGTCGGATTAAAAATGGATTTAATATCTATGTTATGTAACTTAATCTGCATGTTTTGAATATAAATAGATTTAAACGGAAATATTTAATTAAAATCATATCATACTCCAAAATCCAAATCGTCTGTCGGTTGTAAATATGGATTAAAACCACTCAAGTTTTCAACCAATCAGCATTGGCTGAATCTTCTATGAAGTGGCTCACTTATTCATGAAGAGAACAGATGTATATACCAAGTATTTTTAGAATTTCGCTCAATTTGTCACTAAATCACCAGTGACTTAAAACTATTACTTACATCTCAGGCCGCCACGTTTTTTTTTTATTTTCCCTTCCGCTTCGTTTTTAATTCCATTGTTTCAAAGGTTAAGTAGAGGAATACTTTAAACATTAAACGAAATATAATTAAATTTAATTTGTCTGTCTATCTGACTGACTATTAATTTAATGTTGAAGTCTAGTTCTGTTTTTAAAAAAAACTAAAAAGTAATTTTCAAATAACCTTATTTTCCAGCAAAGGAAAAAAAATATAAAAAGGGACATTTCTAGTTTGTGGTATATTTGTCTAAAGATTTTCTAAATTTTAACAAAGGCACGAATGGGTGATTGTTCGCCGTTAAAGGGCACGTTCACCATTCGTTCGACCTATTATACCAGGCCTTCTCAATTAAATTTTGTAAAGGGCCAAATGCATTTTATGAAATAAAAGGGCCAAATAGAGCTTAGTTCGCATAGTGTTTTAGCGGAAGGGGTTACTTTAAAGGAGCCATTCTGAAGGTCGTCGCGGGCCGCCATTTGAGAAGTACCTTAGTCTCAGAAAAGGGATTTTTTTTTTAGCCAAGATAATCAGTAAACAGCTCACCACTGAAATTTGGAACTTCATATCCACGTGTATTTATACTTATAGGCAATCAAAACAAAAATATGACGCGTATTTTAGTAAGACTGCCTCATATAGAAACACATATATCAATCTAAAGACAGATTCTTCAAGTTATATTCTGAAGTCTATCTACTTATATTCAAGCCCAAATCAACACCCAAAAATACTGAATGCCCTCCATCCCCCCTCCTCCCCCCTCCTTAAGTACACATTTCCTCCATTACACTATGACAACGTCATCTGAACGCGGAACAAGTTATGCGTTCGCAATAAACTTCGAACGACCTTGTTGACAACATACACATGTTTTGGTCAAATTTGTTACTAATAGAATCTTTATGAATAGTCTTATTAAGAAATAATATGTTTGAAGCATATCTCTGCACGATTTCTTTAACCTTAATGTAATACGAGGAATTAGTGAATCGGGAAGCGTTTTACCATAGTTGATTTCATTACAGAAAGTCAAGCGATTTAATCATAGTGTCTCACATAGCTCAATCTGAGGTTCATTAAGATCAGTGTAAAATCCTTATTGCTAGACAATATCATGATAAAGACGGCTTTCAATTTTTTTCCGCATCAGTAGATAGAAATTACTTAAAACATGGCTTCATTAAGCTCTTATTAAGCCCTAAACGTGTCTATCGTAAATTAAGTTGTAATGTTAACGCGAGACTTCGACGTTTCTTTTGACCAGGTCAGATTTAACCAATTTCCAATTTCTCTATTCCTGATATATTTTTTTGGCTGTAAATCCAATCTCTATTAGCACGAAATTGACTCAGAAATTTAACACCGTCTTCGAAATTTACAACCCACATGTTATTTTTATGAGACTTTTCATAATAATATCGTTATATGGCACTGAATGTAATCTTATAATTTTTGCCAACAATCCAACTAAACCACTTTTTTATGTTAGCAATATTGTTTTATTCTCAAATGGCGACCCGCGGGCCAAATCAGGCCCGCGACTCCCTCAAGAGTGGCCCTTCAAAAATGACCCTTCACTTAAACGCTCTGCTCGCTATGTTAGCTAAGCTCTATTTGGCCTTTATATATCATTCGCTTTTGGCCCTTTACAACAATTAATCGAGAAGGCCTGTTTTATACCAACAAAATGGATGCATATCATCACTTAACAATCGAGAATAAGTTTTTGATTTTGTCTCCAACTAATAATATTAACTTATTTGTTCTTTTAGTTTGGAATAATATGAAAGTATGCACTGACATAGTTGCTTAACTACCACAGGGACTGACACCCCCCCCCCCCCCCCGGCACCCCACACACCTTAAAAAAATTACTTGTTACTTAATTATAATGATTAAGAACAATCTACAATAAAATTCTAAACCACCCACTCCCAGTTCATTACTAATATCGATCCGTTTCAATTAGGTCTGTCACAAATCAAATCAATATCCATACCAATCGATTAACAATGGACGCGGTATCACCTCTAAAGATGCACTCTTAGCGTCAAATTTTCAATTTTTTTTATCAAAAAAATAGTTTTCTGATGACATGAGACGAAAATGGGCGAAAATTTCGATTTTTAGCCTTCACACGATGGCAAATTTACTAAAATCAAAGGTGGTCTCGCGTCGGGTGACGAATATCACACTAAAACAAATATACTGTAAGGCAAAATAACGTCACTTCTGAAAATACTGATAAAAAGAACAAGGGCAGTTACATGTTCTGTACGTGTTCAATGTAATCATCAAACAAACTTTTCCTTCATGTTGCCTGAAAGTATATATAACACTATAGATAGGCATTGGAAAAAAGATATAACCTTTTGTACGATAAAACTTAACGACGTTCATTTTGCCTTTCGCTATACAAGGAATATCAATGAGCAAATCGTTTATGATTGCAGGTCAACAAATCTGAATTTGGCTAAGACACACATGAGCAATTCAAGGCAACTGCGTTTTGTCATTGGTACCCTTAAGTCCTTTAAATCCATTGCTTATAAGAGTCTCTCAAAATTTGTCAAATGCCAGTACTAATAGAACAACTTTGATGTTAGAATTTGCCAGTTGCTTGGTCGACCTGAGGCCCCCTTCCTTTAATAAATGATGTTGTATGCATAAGTTATAATGAATGAATAAGTTTTTTTTATAGCACACCACTTTCATTTTGAGAAAAGTCTCACAATTAGTATTTCCCCGATCCAGGGTGATGCTTTGATAACCGGAAATTGTTACCACTAATGATATATTTCTTTCAATGAACAATTTTGCAGACAGAAAATTGTATACCACTGGTGACCTTGTGAACAATATAGCAGATGTTCTCGCTGTTAGGATTCCTAATGCCTGTAACAATAACTTTTAACAATATTCAATTAACCATTATCTAACAATTGTATTTTAAAAATGATTTTTTGATCAGTTTTTCTGTTAAGACAGCCTTAGAACTTTGCCCACTTTTTCATCCAACCCGCATAGGCGAAATCTTCTGTGAAGTGGTTCACTTAATCGTTAAGAGCAAAATTGTAAATACAACTTTTTGAAAAATTCAAACATTCAACCCATCAGCAGTGGCTTAAATTCGAAATAAGATAAGGTACCAAGTATCGCTTCGCTTCTTTTCATCCGCCCACATGACATGAATTTTACTTAATATGGGCCCAGTTTCACAAAATTTTAACTTAGATAAAATCCAGATTATAAGAAAAGCAGTAATCTGATCGGATAATAAAACAAAAACTACAATCGATTTTAGTGATTGATCAATCAGAAGACTGGAACACTAAAATTGTCCTTAGTTAGGATTTTGTGAAACTGGCCCCTGATCTTACAAATACTTAAAATCCATCGAAAGTACCTCATGATATTGTGACTACCATTTTTTCAATTAGAGAATTATAAACGATTATTAGAAATTAATATTATTTCCAATTTGTCCTCAATCATCTTTTATATTTAGTCAAATAATTAATATTATTGATATAGTATCTATTTTTTAATGAAATTTCTCCAGTAGAGCTAAAAATATAAATTATACAACCTCTTATAACCTTGAATCACTCTTAAATTTCCAATGCTGGAAACAGCTACTGGTACCTAAGCACTGACTAATCCGTCGTTAATATTATATTTGTTATAATTACATGTTGCTTAAGTCGAACGAACTTTCTAAAATGACATAACAACGTAAGTGAAACGTAATAACATTCCCTTAATTTGTTAAAATGGCAATAATGTCAACATATTTTACATTAATTAAATGTTACTTTGTCAATTCATGCGAAATATCAAATCATTATTGTTTTTTTTCTGTCAGTTTTATATAATTTTAATTCGTGTCACTTGCGTACGATGTACTGTAACGACTTGAAAGCGGATTTTAGTTTGCATATCGGAGCTTAAAGAATATAAACCCAAATTCAATTTTCGATCATTAGGAGAAACGAAAGCCGTGTAAAAAAAAGTCAGTTCACCTCTGAGTTAGTAAAGAGGTGTGCATCGGGCACACTGATAGCATCAATAATCACCATTCCAATTTTCAGTCAGACGTCTGTGGTTCCATCAATTCCACGAAAAGATGCAAATTGTATGATCCCCAGGCGTCCGATGCTAGCCGAGTCCACGATGCACATAAAAAAAAAAAATCATCCCTATAAAATTCGAGTCTGGCGAATATTGACATGGCACAATCTGAGACGGCCTCTCAGGTTTGAGAAATTATCATGGTACGGGTGTATGTCTTTGGGTAAGCTGTGGTTCTGTTAGTTATGTTCATTTTTGCACAATATTACATTGCCGGCTGATGCAGTTGGTGTTTTATAGAAGTTCTCTTCTTAATATAATTGGTCGGGTTCTAAATTTCCCTTCTTTTAATTTAACAATAATCATAGGTCATAGTGTGTTCTAAAATGTTACCAAATAATACAGGAAAAGAGATTTGATTTGAAACTAAATGTAGCATAATGTGTTTTACTTGTTTTTGAAATGTTGAATAAAAGTATGAAAGGGAAGTGAGAATTTTGAGATCTATCATTGTCAAGACCTAATGTTTCCCCTTTTTCATTTTATGTAATCTGAACTTTTTCATTATCTCATTCATTATTCTTATTAAAAAACGAATACATGTTTAATGAAATTATAGAACATAAGCCTAATATATTATCTTTTTTTGGATATAGGAATTCCAATTTCATAGAAAACCTCTTCATGCTGTTAAAAGAATACTTCCTTTTTGAATGAACATAAATTTAATTTTTCAATTTTTGTTTTAATGGACTTTGACTAATAAGAGTATTTTTTATCAGTCGATTTACTTGATGTCATAATACAACAGAATACCTCTATGACACAATAAAACCGAGTAATTTAAAATTACTGGTAGTTTTATGAATAATTACTTAGTTTTAAGGATTACAAAGTGATTCTGCTGCACATTTATGACATATGACATGAATATATGGCATGCTTTTATTTGCAAAGTTTGTAATATTAAATTTTGTGTCATTCTAAAGAGGTAGTCTTTCGTTAAGTAGTAGACTTGCCATTATTGCTGTTTCTACAGATTTTCTTTTTCACAAGTGAACAATTATAATGTCAATATTAAGCTTAAATCTTGCATGAATAATAACCTAACCTAGCTTGCAGTTCAAATCAGATCATTAATATCCAAGACACGAAACACATGCGATAGAAAAACTTTTTACTAAGTAATTCCAATACTTATACCAATGCTTCTTAACCTCTGAGATCATTCGTACCAAAAATAAATCTGACTCCTCACGATATAGTTCAATATGACCCTCCATTGTCGGTCACGATTTTTTGTCTGGGCGAAAACCATCTGTAGATCCCTCCTTATTGAGAATGCCACCTTCTGCCAGATATCTGTAGAGGTTATCGTTCGCGATGGCAGGTTAGATTTATGTTATGTCATTGATAACATTCCCCTCCCTGGTCCAACGTTCCTTCCTAAGTTAATTATTCCCCAAGGTCTTCCAATTTTACCCTTAGGGAGAAATTTCTCCTGAAGTCTGAAGCACCGAGTGAATTATATAGGAGAAAAGTGAGTGTACTAACCTTAGATTGAGTTTGTTCCGTGCAACATAAACATTTCAAAGAGACCATAACAATTAGAAGAGCAAAGAGTAGTTGAGTTGTTATCGCCATCCTGGACCTGAAAATAGAAGTAATAAAAACTTAGAGATAATTATTGTATTAACCATTTTCACACCTTTCTGTATCTGCTAGCAGTTTGCGTGTGACGGAGTCATTATGGCTCGTTTACACTCTATATACCTCAATTTACACTGTGCATGTTCATTATCGGCCCTACAAATATAAAAGAAAGGATTTTAAACAAAAATATCTCTCAGAACGCAAACTATTCGATAAAAAATTAAGGTACCGAAAACGCGTGTATCAATCCAATGAACAGCACCGGTTAATTGATCAATGGAAAAATAAAAACTCAAGGAGTTTCTGGCGCGAAATTGGGAAAATAGGAATTGCCAACGAACGTCGCGAATCGATACCATGGGAAGTTATGATCGATGATGAACCAGTTAGGGATAAAGCTAGTGTATTAAATAAGTGGCATGCAGACTATAAATCGTTGTTCAGTGGAAGTGAAGATTCAGACTCATTCGATAAACAGGGTCTTGATCATATTAGGAATGAAATTAAGGTAGGCATTAGAGATTGCCCTAACATTGATTGCACGGATCTTAATAAGCCTATCACATATTGCGAAGTAGTCAAATCAGTAGAAAACTCTAAATGTGGAAAGGCAGCAGGTATAGATAGTATCCCTGCTGAAGCTCTGAAAAATGAACACTGCATGAAACTCCTGTATAAAATATTTACGTTTTGTTTCGATAATAGTACTCGTCCTGATACTTGGTGCAAGAGTATTATCTCCCCTATATGTAAACAGGATATGGACCCACGTGACCCCCTTGGATACCGAGGCATATCGCTTATCTCCATTCCATGCAAACTCTATGCTGATATCCTCAACAACCGTCTGAGCAAATGGCTAGAAACCAACCAAGTTCTCGCTGACGAACAAAATGGTTTTCGGGCTAAGCGAAACACTGTAGAACATATCTATACTCTCTATTCTATTGCCAGTAACAGAAAACAGACCAAACAGTCCACATTTGTGTGCTATATTGACGCCTTCGACAGGACTAATAGAGACTGCCTTTGGTATAAACTTTTAAAAATAGGTATACACGGACAATTTCTAGAAGCGGTAAAGTCCTTATACGAAAATAACACCTCACTCATCTCGGTCAATAACTGTCTGACCCCCGAATTTCCAGTTAAAACGGGTGTTAAGCAAGGATGTGTAATATCACCGACATTATTTTCAATATTTATCAATGATTTGGTCAGTGACATTAACGATCTTAATTGTGGGATAAATGTAGACGGTGCAATCGTAAGTTGTCTTCTCTACGCTGACGATATAGCTCTATTAGCCCCTGACGAAGTTTCGCTTCAAAAAATGTTAGACTGTGTATCAAAATGGTGTGATAAATGGTATTTGGAAATCAACACTAAGAAAACTAAAATTGTCCATTATAGACATGCATCTATTGCTAGATCTGGTGTCAAATTTTCTTGTGGTACCAAGGAATTAGACTACGAAGACTCCTACAAATATCTAGGATTATGGCTGCACGAATCCCTTGATCTGAACTATACAGCGAAGTCGATTGCCAAATCGGCTAGTAGAGCTCTATGCACCATTATGACAAAATTTAAGCAAATTGGCGGCATGGCATACGATGTTTTTAACACTTTATATGATAACTTGGTTCAGCCGATTTTATCATATGGGGCAGCAATATGGGGCAATAGAGAGTTCAAATGTATAAATGTAGTCCAAAATAAGGCATCAAGGTTCTTTTTAGGTGTTGGATCTAAAGCTTCCAATCTGGCCACTCGTGGTGATATGGGTTGGTCATCATGTCAAACCAAGCAAAAAATAGAAATTGTCAGATTTTGGAAGAGATTGTTAGCTTTGGATCCATCGCGTATCATTACTAAAGTAAATGACTGGTCATTGAAATTCCGTAAATCATGGGGTAATGTTGTTCTTAAATGGTTAAATGAAATTAATGTTCGAATTGTTAATATGAATTCTATTACTGACTCTGAATTCCGGTTAATCAAACATGAGCTTATCCGTCTTGATAGTCAAGCCTGGTTAGATGGGCTGTGGGACGATAAGGGTTTGATCAACGGAAATAAATTAAGGTCATACAGATTATTTAAAACCGAGCTACGTACGGAGGATTATGTCAAATCTATTTTAAATAGATCTCAACGCAGTACACTGGCCAAACTAAGATGTGGATCCCTACCCCTTATGATTGAAACGGGCAGATTTAATAGACCGGTAACTCCACTTGGGGAAAGACTTTGTAAATTTTGTGACTGGGGCTGTATTGAAAACGAATTACATTTCTTATGCTCTTGTCCTTTATATTCTGACTTACGTAAAACACTATTGAATACCTGTCTGCAAGTAGATCCTAATTTCTATTATATGTCTTTAAACGACCAATTTATTTTTATTATGTTTAACAAACATGTAACAAAAAGTTTAGCTAGTTGTTGTTCAGCTATGGTTAAAAGGAGGAATGCTGTCCTTCAGTAAATTATTGAAGCTAATTTGTATTTCACTGTGATATTTCTTTTACCAGATGCCAATGTAATAATTTATGTTTTTTTTTATTCGGGTTTTATGTGTATCTATTTAATTATGTTTTATATTTGCTTTTAGTGTCTCATAGGCCATTTGGCCGGATATTGTGCTTTTTATTTGTATGTGATATGTTTTTGATAAGTTTTTGTACAATATGTGACACTTTAATAAAATAAATTCTTCTTCTTCTTCTTCTATAACCATACAAAGCGAATGTACCGACAAAACACCGTAAAAATGTGGAAATCATCTTCGTGGTAAGAAAGAATTCCTAGGTCACGGCTAGTGTTGGATTGTAAACCATTTTTCTGGCTATTAGAAAATTTCTGCGATACTTAAATAACTTAACTTATGCTAAGGGATTGTAAAGAGGTATTCTATACTTTGTATGTGTATCGGGGACACTGATAGCTTCGATTTGCGCCATTCCAATTCCCATTTCGACATTCTACTATAATAAACGCGTTTCATGACGTCACTGACAGTTATCTACTGAAGCTACCATAATATCTATACAGATCACTGTCCGTGACGTCAGGAAACGCGTTAGTTTTAGTGTTTTGCAAGAACCACAGACGTCGGAATAGAAGTTTAGAATGACGCAAATTGATGCTACCAGTGTGCTCGATACACATACACAGTTTAGAAAACCTCTTTACAATCACGTCGTATGGAATGCCTTTTTTTTGTGGCAGTGGGATATCTAGTAGTTTTAATTTGGATTTCTAGGCTATTCCATGGTAAGAATCCTCCGTAGAAACATGGTTTCCGAGAATAGGTTCAGTGTAGTGTTCAGAGTGAAGAATTTCCTAAAAAATTCTATATAAAGCACTGGCCAAGGTCACAAATAAAGAGATCTTAGACTCAAAGGGATAACGTTTCGTCAAAATAACGTTACGCTTTATACACAATTAGTGCATTATCACTTAACTCCTTAAAAAAAAATCATTGAATCATAAGGAGGAAAATTTTCAAATCCTGTTAGTCAAAGTCTACTCCCAGAAATAAAGGTATTCAAAGGTCCGATAAAATGGTGAACTTAAGTTCAAAAAACATAAAAAATGGTGTAAATTTGCTGGTCTTTTTCACTTTCCAGGACAAATAAATAACAGGTTGGTTTTATTTCAAAGCTTTCCATTACTAGAAAGTCTATTCTGATTGTGTTATCCTAATTAATGAGACTGTTTTAGGAATTATTGCAATAGGTAATGGACTCGTTCAATAAATTACACTTAAAAAGCCAAATCCCAGATTGGCCTCTTTTGCTTTTAGGATTTTGTTTTATATATGTGATAGTTGACCAATCGTACCGAGAAACAGAGTTTTGTTATAACTAACCTTACAAATAAAACCTGCTGATCAATGTCATGCTTTTAAAATTTAAAAATGTCCCAAATTTTGTGAGGCTCCGAGAAAAATAGAAACGTCAAATGTATAGGTTTTTTTCTAGTTTATAATTTCAAGACCCAAATTTACCCACGAGAATGGCACTGTTCCCATTAAGTGTTTCAGTTTGAAAGTCATTTACTGAGTTTTTACTACATGCGATTTATTTTTTTAAGATGCTGATGCTGAGTAAAGTAATTCTTAACGTTCTCATGTTATGCATTGACATAGGTCACACATAAAGAGGCAAGTTCTGGATAAAAAATGAAAAGGATTTAGCGTAGTGTGTATTTAAAAAAAAAATGTAGCATGCTAGAAGCTACATTTCGTAAGATCATTTGCATTTAGTATAGTTTCCAGGAGATCTTGGTAGGCACTTTTCCCATGTCAACCACCCCGTGCTGCATTGGGTACTATCTATGCTGGAACTTCTGGGGGTGAGATAGGGTTGACTTAGATCGTTTTGGTTAAGTTCTGAATTTTCATGGAAACAACAAAAAAGACGATCTGATCTTTTCTTCTATTAGAACATACCAATTATGTTGTCTATATGCCATCGACCCCGAATTGTATCATCGATTGGTTATTAGCTTTTTTTTGTCAATCAACAGGCACAACTTATGCCTTTAGATCGAATATTCGGAGGCAGAGTCGCCTTCGGTCTTTTGATTAAAGGAGTTGTGTATTCCCAGGACTCTGATCAAATCAATTTGCACCATTCAAATTTGCAGTCTAGCGTCTGTGGTCCAGCAATTCCACTTAAGGAGAATGTTTCATAACGTCACAAATCACGAAGGTATTCTGTGACGCGAATATAGTTCTCTTTACAAGCCCTTACATATCTGAACTTTCATTAAGACAACAATAAGGACGAACTGATCTTTACTATAGTTTATTGTGACGGTTAAGTTCTGAAGTGGACATGTATTGGGACACGGAGACCATCTTTATATCACTTGTGTATTGTAAATGAATTCCAAAGTGACAACATGTTGGCAGGCAAATGAAGTTATTATATCGAATCAAGTGTTAATTGAATGAATTTCAACTCCTTCGAGTGTCCTTGATGAACGTTTCACTAGCGTAATAAAGTTATTCGGAATAATCAAAGTCATGGTATAATGCGATAATCAGTTGTAGATTGGATTTAATGGTAATCTAGGGAGGAGGAATTTCTCTTTAATGAAATGCTAAACTAACAGTTCCATTGTAATTGTGGCTGTAATAAAGTATGGAATTAAGCTAGGGTGATGATTATCATAGCAATGATGGAACTCGACACAATACGGTTGATGTGCTTCAAATGAATACGAAATTAACCTTTGATCAAAATGAGAACGAAAACGAAGAAGTCGAGATTCCAATGAAATGATACGGAGATTTACGCTCTACCTTTCTGCACTCGTGGGCTAATGAGGACGAGCGAACGGCATGCAGTGTTGTGCTATGAGGAAAATTGTGCAAGGACAACGGCATTATCAAGGTGACACAAAGTTATAGAGTTTAAGCCATAGCTAATCATACATCCTTTGATTCTTGTATGAAAATGGGCATTTATTCATAACTGATTCCACAAAAACTATGGGCGGCATAACAGTCGCATAAAATGGAACTGAAATGCAATGAACCACCGTTGTCATTAATTTCGGAAAGTAGAAAATGTGCCCACAAGGGGATGACAAATGAACTGAAATGCAATATTACGTCCTACTTTTCTGTGCCTGTTTGGGATCATGACAGACACACGTGTGTCACAAAGGACAATTTGGCACTAATTTCGATTTTCAACTGTCGCGGGATTATTAACGTGTAGTGTCCCATATAAGCTTTTTCTCCCCCTCACAACTGCATCAATTTCCTAAATTCTCCCTCCCCTTATTAACGTATCTTCATTTCTGCTAAGTCTGCGATAAAACTGCAACCTAACGGTAAAACTATCTGAGTGTTATACTTTGTCAATATCACTTTCATTCTATTTGTGATGCCAAACAACCATTGAATAGCGGTTGATTGATCGAATCGGCTTGATAATACAGCGGAAGTACACGGTTATTACGTAGTTTAACTTTCAACAACATTTCAATAGTAACTTTACACTTAAATAAAATAGAAACAAAGCCAATGATTGAACGATATGTTTTTAAAATGTAATATGAGAATTATTTGATTTTAAATAGCATGTTGAACTTGTTATCAAGGGAAGTGAGGTTAAAATATTGCATTCATTCGCTCAGACCCATTTAGTTGATTGACAATTCAATCGATTTTGGCAGTTATTTGATTTGATCTGAATGGTCTACTTCAAGTCAAACATCGTCCGTAGATGATACTTTGATCTGCTGATTGTGTTTTTGTAGAGTTGGTGAAGACGTTCTTAGTCGATCATCTTTTGTGTCTAAATGATCAATGTCCGTCCATACATTGATAACGTTCGTGACATCAGATATAGCACCGGAAGTAGCATCTAGGTTAAGTATTCAGTAAAGTTTTCAGAAAAGTAACCAAGTCTGGGCAATAATGAACCACTCTTTAAGACAAAAATGATCAATGTCTGTATTCCATTGGTGACGTCAGAGATATCACCGGGAGTAGCATCTAGGTTAAGAAGTATTCAGTAAAATTTTCAGAAAACTGACAAAGTTTGAGCAATAATGAACAACTCTTTAGACAGAAATTATCAATTTCTGTATACCATTGGTGACGTCAGAGATAGCACCGGAAGTATGACGTGAAGTTTTCAGAAAACTTAAAATGTCGGAGCAATAATGTACATAAACTTTTAAGAAGTGAAATGAAAGCCCTACTTTTCTGCATCTGCTTGATGAACTGAACTCTTTAAAAAAATCCGATGTGAATGTTTACACGATGGAACTATTGATGACTTCGGATAAAGCACCGGAAGTCGCACCCAGGTCAAGTTTTAAGAAATCTGACAAAGTCTGGTCAATAATCTACATAAACTCCTTGGAATAAGATGATGGTAATATCAATGACGTCAGAAGTAGCACCGGAAATCGCATCCAGGTCAAGCATGATGTAAACTTTTCATAAAACTAACAAAGTCTGAGCAATAATGTACAGTGTACATTTATTCTTCAGACTGTGTCGAATTATCAAATCTGTACAGACACAAGTGGCCAATTCCATTGCTTTCTATTGGGTTCAACAGAACCTGTACAATATAAAGAAAAGCTGCTTCTCGCATGATTTTGAGACCCCACGCACTGTTGATTGTACACTTGAATGTCTCTTAACAGTGAGTTATTGGCATTGTTTTGGCCTGAAAGTCCTTGACATGCGACAAAGAGTAAAATAAACACATATATATAATACAAATTTGTACAAGCATTCCGTCAATCTAAAATCACGACCTAAGAATGTTAAAGGGATATGTTCAGTAACTGTTTGACCAATAAATTGTTTGTCTCAGAACATGGAATTTTTAAGCTATTCTTATCCATAATAATGTTCACAACTCTTCCACGAAATATAAGCCTTTAAATCCCTCTGTAGCCATACTTGAGCGTTTGAAAGTCAAAAATACGACTCGTCGTTTAGTAAGACTATGCCTTATATAGAAAACACAAATACAGAAAATTAAAGATAAATGTTTAGGTAGGGGTATAATTGAAGGGATTTTGCGATTGTTGTGCAGTTCTAGTACTTCTGGAGGCTATTTACAAATATTCAAGGCTCAAATCGACCCTTTATATTCGGAAGTAAAAGATGTATAATTTACACTCCTAAAAAGAGGAATTTTAGCAGATGATTCGAAAGGAGTAAGTAATCCAGAAATTGGAAATCTACCCTGTTTGTCATATATAACTAAGATCTTTCCATTACATCCAACGTCCTTTCAATCACTTCAAAGCCATGCCTAAACAAGAATTAAATAAAATATCTTAAGCATTCCATAAACTTTAAAAGTTGCATAACAGAGGGTTGTGTAAACCGATTATGTTTAAGTTCAAACGAATAAATAATGACTTATATTCTTCAAATAATACGAAAGTCAATGTTTCTTTTGATCCATGAGCAGTCAAATAGACTTCAGATCTGGAAAAAATCCACGAGTAACATGTATGTTGCAATTTCCAAATAGTGATTAAGAATTCAATTTGTTGAGACTTTCAAATAAATGATAAAAGAGTTATGCCTACATATCTGAACCATACTGACGACCCTACGGTCACAGTTCAACTTAAGCTGTAAACATACTTCAAACATCTAAGTTAGAAATTGCCAAGTTAGGGCATAAATGTTTGTATGACGACAAGCAGCTCTAGCCCATCCTGTAGTGGCTGATTAGGACAGGAAAACACAATGGTAACCAAATCGTGGTATGAAAATGACATAAGTCTTCTTTTATTTCAGGCTTCCAAATATGGAATAACTTTTAAGTGCGCATTTTTAGCACACATGGCCTCCATTTAATTTCTGAAGCAACATAATAATTGTCGAACTAATAAACCAAAATTACAAATACATAATCTATAATCCAGTTTCAACGGAAAAGAAGATACATGTAATCGCATAACCCTCTACATGTGGGTGTAAAAAAATAGATCTTTTGACATAAAACTGGGTAATAAAGCTAAAAAAAAAAAAAAGTATTCCCTCTTCGCGTATTTTTAGACAAAGTCTGTCTGACCTTTTCTCTTATCCATGATAATCGTCGCAAAGCTTAAACATCCTCTATAAATTTATATCCATTATCCTCATAGGTCAACATCTTAACACCATATCAAAGCAGATTGCAATGTTATATCTATCGTTATTTTAACCGTTTATCGGATCAGAAAGGAACGTAAACCTCAGATCTGAACAAGAAAAGGAAAAGAGCTTGATCAGCTTATTTGAGAGGAAGGCCAATCTTAATGCCTGTTTATATATGGATTATCTGCCTACATTAACTTTTCGGCTTTCTGGGGCTTATCAGTGCTGATATTGGAGTTGAGGTTTGACCATGTAGGAATGCCATTATACGTAAATCGCTAGCGTGTTTTCTGTAAAGCTTTTGCTCTCATAAACCAAATGACAATATTTGTGACATGGATTTATTTTTTTCATTTAGCTTCGATATGGCTTTGAATTGAAAAGAATTTGACTTTTAACTCCTACTGCACCTGTTCGGGCTATTGAGTACGAACAAATTCCATGCGTAGTGCAATGAGGAAATTTTGTCCAGGACGACTAGATGGTTTTCCATGTCAGCCCCTCCAATCTGCATTTCAAAAAACCTCTATCATGGGGTAACAAAACAAGAAAACTTAGACCTATATTTCTAGTGCAAGTCAATTTCGATGGACGTTTGCTAATTATCGCCTTAGTGCCCTGGTCTTATGGGTCTTGACCCAAACTTCGGTGGCTTGCACAACATATCTAAGGTATCAAACACATTTGTCGGATCATACTGTATATTGCAGTAAGAATTGTAGTGTTTTTCACTATATTAACTACAATTCTAATCATAATGTCACATAATGTAATAATTCAATTACTTAAAGTATTCTTGATCCGGAATTTTGCAAAGTTCAGGTTCGTCGAAAGATTTCGATGCTTGTCATTTGGTCGTAGAGAAAAATTAGTGAAAAACGGGGCCTTAGTGTTTCCATATTAAATTTGTAGAAACGACCGAGAAGCAGGGGCTAAGATAATATACATATTAATTTGAAAGGTTTCTCAATAATTGTACAATTATACAGGATTCTGTTATGTTACATACGTATGTCTACTGATGAATATACTAGTACTCTTATTGACCAATTCACAATTTTGAAGTTAATGTTCATTCTAAGAGGTAGTATTTCTTTAAGCACCCATACTTCAAAAAGTCATTTCGTCCCAATCTACATCAATGTGATATTATATTTGAATTTTTTTTCACATTTCGTATTTTTTTCGTTGCTAGAAAGCTTTCGTTATACTTATTCGTCTTATTAATTGATAGTAGTGAAATCAAACAAATCAAACGAATTATAGGCTAATATCTCTTGAACGTGCAAAGAGCTACTCACTTAGCAATTTGATTTATTCGTCGGAACAGATACAAAAACTCGTTACTCCAATGATGTCGGGTTACAAACTATTTGAATAAAGTGAAGACCATTATATCAAGTTGAAATATGATACTAGATCAATCTTTACAATATCAATATTAGTATAGATAGGAAATGGAAATAGTCGGTGTAATTTGTTGATCAACGTATGTGTTTGTATTCGAGGACATTACGCTAAATCTCAATGAAAGTCAATAGTCGATTTAAAGTCGTCTAAATTATGTATCAAGACTACGAAGCCTTATGATGGCTTATATTGATAAGAAGTTACCGATAGTGTCATCTTCCGTCAGATCAATGGCAAATAAATATTATAATACCATGCTAATGCCGAGGATTTTGGTGGGAGAAATTAATTCGAATACCCCTTGATCTTGACTGAGATCTATTACTACTTGATGGTGATCGGCTTACACACCAACGATTGAGCTTTCATCCAATCTTCAAGCTGCACCTTGCGCTTAAATACTAAAAATCGCGGTCCTGTCGTAGGTGCCCCTGGACCATTTACTAACGAACCTCTTAAGAATTTATAGAAAACATTCGGAATAATTTGTCTTCAAATGCAGCCTTTTCCGATCTCCAAGAAAAACAATTTCTGCTGGTTTGATCTCATAAGTGCCGTCTTTAATGTAGATGGTGTTTTCCCGCCACTAAAGACCCAAGAAATGCAATAATTCAGTGTTATAAAGTGAAAAACTATTCCTAAATGCAAAATTTAAGCTCTTAGTTTAAATTTTCCCAAGAGAGCATGCCAAGGACAGTTTTGCGATGACTTCATCGCCCGTGCTTCATTTTCACTTTTCGCCACATGACTTCGTACTAAACTGTAAGTACCAAACGAATACTTTTCAAGTGTCACTAAACATTGCGTTTGTTTCATAATTTAGTACTTAATAGAAATTATTCTAATATTTGCGGACATCTTTGTTTTGGTAATGGACGTAGAAAATAGTTTCAAAACAACATCCGCTTAAACATAGAAGAAGCACAGCATTTCCAAGAGATCAGAGAGCTCTTACGATGTCACAGAATCCCAAGTTAAGTGGCTTTTAATAATGTATGCGATGTACTTCTGATGACAAGTATTTTATAGGTATCGATATTGACCGTTTTGTCGATTTCTATTATTACTATGTCCTTGGATGCTGTTTCAAGGACTTTCCTGAAACGTCCATCTTCTTCTAATTCAAACTTATCCCTATTATAATAGTATTGAAAGGAATAAAGGTAGACAGCAATACTAACAGACTTAGTGTTCTTTCATTAGAATACTTATAGGTCTTGTAAAGTAGTTTTCTAAATTTTGTATGTGTATCGGGCATTCCACTTAAAACTAATGTATGACGACGTCGCATCCGCAAAAGGTATTCTATGATTCAAACATTTGACGTCATTAAACACGAAGTTCCACAGGCGGGTTAGAGGACCTTACCCGTTCCTTGTGGTTCACGAAATATATTGAAAGACAAACTTTCCTCATTGTACACTTTATACCGTAGGAAGATTACGTTACTTCGCACAGGTCAATGAATCATAAAAGATAAGATTTAAAAAAAATCGATCAAGATTACAAATTCCAGAAATATGGAATTGAGGATCTTTGAAATCGCAGCTGTGTCATCTTAAAGTTGTTTTATATCCAATTAATTGTCATCAATATTAGCTCAGTTGCGTTTTATTATCGAATAAATGTTCACTCGAACACCTTAACAGCTCTGGAAAATACCGTTATCAGTCAAGAGGGATCTTATGCGGCGTGGGCATCAGGTTAACAGATACAGTGTTAGCGATTTTTTTTATGGATACCATTTCAGTATTTTTGTAGCGTTTGTATATATATAACCAAAAAACGACAAAAGCAAAACAATTGCGTAACCCCAAAATCTCTTTCCAAGCTAAACAAAATGACAAGTTTATGACTCATTAGAAACACAGATTATCAAATATGTTGCAGGATTTTATACTCAAAATTAAGGAAACTTGAAACCCATCTTTACGATTCGTAGAAACGGTAAGTAACAGAACACAGTTTTGTGGTTTCCAGACACCAAATTATTACCTACCTGAAACATCGGGTTTATAGTCTCCTCAACCCTCTTCTTATTACTTATACTGAAGAACAGATCTGCTAACCTTCAACTATCTAGCCAATCTGTTTGTGTAGACGATACGCTCGCCATGTTGAAGAACAACATAATCCTCACAAATAACCAACTTAAAAGCAAATAATTACAAGGTAGATAACAACATCAACTGCACAGAAACACATGTTTTCTTGTTCTTTTGTAATTTTTTCTTCATAAATTTTTTACAACCATCAATTAGGACAATTTCCAAGATCGATATTGATTATCATAATAAGGATTACCTTTGTTCATCTATTGTGTCCCTCATAGCTATTAATTCACAATTTATTGTTTACTGTAATTAGGTTATCGTCACTCACTATGAGTAACCTTCATTATTTAAATGTATTCACTATGTTATTTAATCACAGAAACAGAAAACTTTCAAGGACTTGAACGTGAAATATACATTTTAAAAAGTTTTTTTAAATTGATTTTGTGAAATATGTGTTCATTTTGCAACTGTCTATTTTAAGAAAACTGTCCGTTATTAAGAAAACTGTCCCTTATTAAGAAAAACTGTCCATTATTTAGAAAACTTTTAAAGGCAGTTTTCTAAATAATGGATAGAACATCTACTCACAGTGTCTATTCTATAATATATTGGTTACAAAATCAAAGGGTGGCGTCATAACTATGTTTTAAACTTAAATACAAAGCACCCAATTGCCCCATATTATATTCACGATAAAGTCAGAGGCGCGAAAGAAATCAAAAGTAACGTTTTCGAAAGTCAGAAGAATTACCGTTTCAGTTAATCGTAAAAAAATAACTACAGATCCATTAGTCAAAGCATGGACATTTTTAACACAGCTACTAGAACCAATATCTACCAAACCAAGCAATGGTAAGTTGACAGCATCTCTCTAAAGTAATTTTCATCTAAAAGGGTTGCAACTTCAACGACCTGGAGCTTTGGTGATGCAGACCGTCCGATTCATGTTGGCCAACATGTTGTCGAACAAATTGTTAGTGCAACAGTTCGGAAACATTCGGCGACAAAATTTTGTCGAAATTGTGGTTAGTGTGCACGCTACTTAAGTGATCCTTTGCCGTTCTGATCCAGAGTATTATTACTAACTGGTCCAGTGGCATTCTAAGGTGATTTTATCAGTTGACAGCGAACAGAAATGTCGAATACATGATTCACCAAGTCAAAACCAGAAATAAGAAAAGTGGGTGCTGGTTCTTTCTTCTGAGATGCGCCATTTTACCACTATCACAAAGTTATAATGCTTCTATCCAATACTCTTGAGTTAATAATAAGAACCCTGTTTTCTGCATTATGATTATGTATATCACCAAGTTGTAATGCGTTTATCCAAAACTTTGAGTTAATAATAAGAACTCTGTTTTCTGCATTATAATTATGTATATCACTTAGTTGTAATGCGTTTATCCAAAACTTTGAGTTAATAATAAGAACTCTGTTTTCTGCATTATGATTATGTATTCTTAGCAATTGATTTGTTTTTACATTGTATCGTAGAAATGCATTTTCTTTGGTAGCTAAATTCTTGACGTGGAAGTATCAACTCTTAAGACAGCTGTCAAGCCACAAACATTTATTTCTTAATTTACTCTTGTCATACGTCAAACAGGCAATTTTTTCCAATAAAAAAAACTGCAGTATGAAAAAATTAGCCTCCAGAACACAACTACTGCCATTATTTTTGTTTTTAATTGAAAAACTTGACATGCATGTTAAGAAGGGCTTGTCGGAAGTATATTTTTTATTATTACATATTGCAACAATACTTAAGTTGAAATAAACGAATTTTATTCCTGAGCAGCGGCATTTCTCTTATTCCTAAGTATCGTGGGATCTTTAACGTGTACAGCCTATATAGAAAACGAGGCATTTATCATATCCGAACGACTCCGAATTCGCAAACTTTGATTTAGTGATCAAACTCACTGAGCGACTGCAAGCAATGCAAATACCACTACATGAATAAAATCAAACAATTTCTTGTAAAAGTCGAGATGCTATTTGAAAACGCTGATGATGATATGCTATTTGAAAACGCTGATGATGATCTTAATAACAAATGACCTTCAGAGAGGTTCATGGATGTCAAATTTTGTTGGCTCAATATCCTCGAAAACGGCAATCTGTTTATCAATATGTACGTTTATTTGTTTTTCCTCTGGAAGATTGTCAACGAAGAAGAAAATATGTCAGAGCAATATTGGTGTTGTTATAATTAGTCAGGTATTGAGGACACTTGTTGAATTACGAAGCAGGTTAAGGTTCAGTGGCAGGCCTTCGATCGACAAGATGTTAATTAAATCCTAGTTGTTTATTGCCCAGTATCGACACGAACTATCCTGATTTACAAAATCATCTAAGCTCACAAAACTGCTAATAAAACTAGATTACGAACTGAAAGCCAGAAGAAAATGATCCAGATTAACAATAAACGCAGATAAACATAAACTTTACAGGTTACCAGAAAACTATTCAGATTATCAAACTATTCAGATAACCAGGAATCAACTATGCAGAGCTTCAAGATAAAACTATCCAGATTAACACTAGACAACTACATTGTATGCAGCGAACCAGAATGAAACCATCTAGATAGCACTATTCAGATTATCAGACACTATTCAGATAACCGGGAGAAAACGATGCATGTTAGCACTAGACAACTTCATATATATGCAGACCAGATATAACTATTCAGATTACTAAATGAAAGCAGATCCTTAACATCTAAACTAAATCTTATCAAATTTCAAGGTTTATGATACTTTTGCTTCGCCAATTTGAGTCAGGGATCTATTCGGATAAAATTAACCGTCAATTGTTTTTATGTTTTTTTAAATCTTTTGAGTAAGACTATATACGCTGTAAATTTGGAACACCGTCATTTTCAGACCCTCTAGATGACGAGTCGTGGTAACACAAGCCTTAGGGGCGTTCGAAGTTCGATCTGGGCAACAAAAATTGCTCTATATTTGTGGCTATCACGCCGCGACTGTCCTTTGTAACGGTGTCAGTATTTCATATTTGATGAACGAAATATCCAATATTATATAAAATTTGATGAGCTGTTTACGTAAATTAAAATAGCAACTCCTCCAAACTTGTATTATGTTTGTCTTTCACCATGTAATTAACACATCAAATCTTCAAACTGTGGATCAATATTGAAAATAGTCTTTAACGTCCTCTTGAAGGGACCACGTTATTGGCAAAATTATCCAGAATATACATTGAGATGCAGAGGCGGGTGATGTCATTAGGAAGATAAGGGTAATCTATTCCAATTTTTTTCTCGATTTATGATACCAGAGAGAGATTCTAATGATGTGCCACAGATTAAAAACGAAATTGAAGTTAACTTCCTTCTCCGTTAAAATCGAGGCGTGGATGAATTTCGAAATACTACATTTATAAGCTACGTCATTTAATACTCGAAAACGATTGAAAATGATCTACCCTTATATATATATATTTGCGTTACCAATTAATAGAACTCCGCTCTCCTTAAGAGACCCACACGGAAGTAAAATACAATGTCCAGTTAACAAAACGCAACCGTAAACGCAGAATGTTGCAATCGTGTCTATAGTCCAATGGAAACAATATCCGCAAGTAACTGCTATACAAGTATTACAGAGGTCCGTGCAAACAAAACAACCTCTAGAATCGAGATGTGCTTTCTGATCTTTCAGAGGTCTCGAAAACGGCTGACACCGTTTGCTAGAAGATGTCCATGTTGAAGGTTCTTCGACTGTTAGGAAATAAAAATAAGAGAAGGACGATGGTGCTGTCTTCCCACCCGTCGTCATACACCCAAACGGTTGAAAAAATTAAAAAATAAGACCAACAATACCGCTTTCAAAAAGGAACTGAAGCAATATTTAGAAAATTGTTATTTAATTGATGGTGAAATTGTTGCAATACATTAGCTGGAATCGATCAAGCAATAACCTTGTGTTTTTATTCAAGATTTATTTAAGAAAGACACACAGAGGGAGATTAACGAAAAAAAAATGTTAAATCAATTTCCGAAGTATCACTCTATGATCATACGAGAGTAGAAAAGAATTTTAAATTGAAAATCAGGATGGTTGACAAGAATCTTATTGATAAAACTAAAGTATTTGATTTCCCTGACTGCTGCACGCTCTCAGTCCTTACATCTTGGCTTTTAGTAAGCAAGTCATTATAGGCCAGGCGGTATTAGTGCGGACTAGTAAGGATTTAGTAGGAATTAAAAGAGATCAACGAGGTATCATTCAATACTAAATTTTCTTTGAAGGCCTGTCACTCACCAAGCAATAAAGACAGTATGCATTAGCAGTAAAATGTCTCATTGAAAACATCCTGCTATCACTGAATCACAGTGATGGTGCTGTAATGGATGCTTTAATTATAACTCTTTTAAGCAAATAAAACATCAGACTCAAGCTGTTATTTCAGATATCATCTGTTTCTCTGACGAGTCTGATATTGATGTATACCGAGTCGTTAAAGGCGAAATATTTCGGTTTAATATATTATTACGGGGTATGTTTAGACATTTCGAGGGTAGGTTGTGCCTTAAAATAAATAAATAGGTACTAGATATGCAAGCACAATCCCTTCAATTAAGTCCCTACCTAAACTTTTACCTTTCATTTTCTAACTTCCCTTTAAGACTAATGGCTAGAGGAACGTAAATGAAAAATTAAGAATCGGAATCTAAGGGGAATAAAGTTAACCAATGAAAATGGACATTAGTATCATAATTACGTCAAAATAGGAAAATCACTAATATCTGATAGAAATCGTAAATGGGTCATTGGTAGTTACAATGTTATCAAAAATCTCTTTCTGTCTTTATTGTAGCGAATGTCATCAGCCAAAATTGGCATGTCCACCTTGTGGCAGTAAGGGAGTATTCTGGGTTTGTTAACTTCACCTCTTTCACCAAATTGCTATATTCTGACAACTGTTCTGTTTTCTGAGTTGGACGATTGCTCTGTGATCTCAAAATCCAGGGTTTAAATCGGGCAGGGTTAAGATAAAACATCGTATTTTTCAACCTGGTTTTCAGACAATGCAAGGGACGTATTTCATCCGATTTTTGTCTTACTTTTCGAGAAAAAAAATTCTAACTTTCAACAAATTAGACTACTATTAATGGTTACTTGAGTTTCTAGCTTTTGCTTGTTCCAGTTTTCACAATCTTAATGTTAAACGTGCCATACCATCGCTGCTGAGAGAGAGTACCTTTGCTGCATGTCAAATAAGTAACAGTTTATCTGATAATCAGAGGTTTGGTATAGACATTTTACTTCGTGTTCCTTGTTGTTAACCACGTCGAAAGAGTTGTATTTGTAAGATGTCCCCAATTATCTCAATAATCGGAGGAGCCCATATACATGTACTGTCGAAATTATTTTTCTGCTGTTTATTAGCGTTTGAACGTCAAAAATGAGTAAATATTTCATAATGAAAAGTGGTATCAGGTGTCTAGAAGAGTTAGCATACCCTGCTTGGCGCCACATCCGCCACCAAATGATATTACTTCAATAGGTTTCTGATTTCTGATATAAAATCAATTTTAAAGTTTAAAGGCTCAGTCTGAATTTTTTTAGGTGCAAAATTTTTTTTGCTCAAATTTGTGAAAACTACACACCAAAATCTCTGTGTGTTTTAATGTATCTGAAATAATTGGGTCAAAACATTACGGGAGATAACTTCTAAAGAAATTTTGCAGTTTAATAAGTAAATAAAATAATGTCTACACACCAAAATCTCTGTGTTTTTTAATGTATCTGAAATAATTGGGTCAAAACATTACGGGAGATAACTTCTAAAGAAATTACTTCTAAAGAAATTTTGCAGTTTAATAAGTAAATAAAATAATGTCTACACACCAAAATCTCTGTGTTTTTTAATGTATCTGAAATAATTGGGTCAAAACATTACGGGAGATAACTTCTAAAGAAATTTTGCAGTTTAATAAGTAAATAAAATAATGTTTATATTATGGGTATAATTTAACTGATTGTACGATTTGTGTGCAGTTCCAGTAAATCTGAAAGCTATTTACGTATATTCAAAGCCTAAGTCTAGCCTCGAAATTGATGATCATTTCCCTTTAACAATTTATGTAATACGATTTAAAAGATTCAATGAATCGTAGTTGCCAGGTGCTAAAACGGATAAAAATGACAGTTGGTTTATTCATTTGGAATCAACGTCTCTTGCTAATGACACACATGTCCATCTGTCTTTCTTATAGCAGACATTCCTTTCAATCCAAACAAAGCTACGTTCTATTTTGAGATTTTCCTGAAGGATTTAGACTCTAAATTCCTATATCTCTATATCTCATACCTTGCTTGCCTAAAGCACATTTTCTAGACACTCATGTGCGGATGCTTCCCTCGGAGAGAGAGTTTCCTATATGACTATTGCTAGGCTTAGGTCGCGATAACACCCAGGGATGTTACATGTACATGTCTAACGAGTTTTCGCGGTTGCAAGTTGTGACTGACAAGGAAAATGGTTCCAGTATTTTGACAATACACCGAGGTCCAGAACGCGTTTAGGATCCTTCCTTATTTCAAAATACAAAATAATGACTTGGTTGTGTTCTCCTACACACTGCACTATGTATGTTCGTCATATTGACTCTTTGCGATTCAAAAACGTAAAATGTAGAAAATCCTGCCACCACTATCCTTTTTTATATTGTACATTTTTATATGTGTATCGAAGAAACTCATAGCATCAATTTGTCCCATTCAAGTTTTCAAACAGACGTTTATGATTCCAGAAATTCTATTTAAAATAAAGTCCCTCGTAGCCATATTCAATCTAGAATACCTTTTTACGATCTCTTTAAGAAAAGTAGATGGTACATCTTATCTAGAAGTGTGTAAATCTGTGTTCTTACTGGCCCTGAACCATCTCAAACACCTGGTTGCCGTTAATAAATATCGGAGACAATTCGCTTGGGGCTATTCAGAATTCTCTTCAACAATTATTCAAGGTTTTTATTTTCCGATAAATGCCATTGAGAATTTTTGGCCCAAGGCATTCGATAGAGTACTAATTTGACATCTGTGAATAATATTAATTGCTGTGTACATGTGTGAATATATTTTATTATGTCGACTGGGGCTATCTAACCTTTCTATTAACTTGATGATCGTTGACATACTTTTCTAAAAGACACAGATATTTTTTATACTGTTTATGGAAACTGGTAAGCCGCATTTCCGTGCAACCTTTGTCTTTAGCGTTTACAAACATGACGTTATTTGCTTGGATATGAGGAAATGGTCGTCGTTATGTTTGAGAGTTCGGTTCTCGATCAGGGTGTGAAAGTCCGATGACCTTGAATAAGTCATCTTCACTCACCCAGGGTACGGATAATCCGGGAAAGATCAATGCCAAGAGGTTTGGCCAAGGACCAGCTGGGAGAAAGGATCCTCACGGAACCTAAGTTGTTGACCTTGTAAAAAATAGATGTTGTTTTTTTTCTTTCCTTTTTTCTTCTACCATTTCTCAACCATATGCAACATCAGAGATGAATAAGAAATGTTTTTGAAATTTGAAAAGTGATGTAAATGTGGATGTACTATGCACAAAGGATGATTCTTTTTTATACGCCCACATGAAAATGTGGACGTATATTGCCGTCACCCCTGTCCGTCCGTCGGTCCGTCCGTCCGTCTGTCAACAATTTCTTGTGTACGCGATAGAAGCCAGAGTTTTTATCGGATTCGAATGAAACTTGGTATATGTATTCATCTTGATAATATCTCGGATGAGTTCGAAAATGGCGGAATTCCAGTCGTCGGTTTATGAGTTATTGCCCTTGACTTAGTGAAAAAACGTTAAAATTAACTTGTGTACGCGATAGAAGCTAGAGTTTTTATCCGATTTGAATGAAACTTGGTATGTGTATTCATCTTGATAATATCTCGGATGAGTTCGAAAATGGCGCAAATCCGGTCGTCAGTTTATGAGTTATTGCCCTTGAGTTAGTGAAAAAATGTTAAAATTAACTTGTGTATGCAATAGAAGCTAGAGTTTTTATCCGATTTGAATGAAACCCGGCATGTGAATTCATCTTTATAATATCTCGGATGAGTTCGAAAATGGTGCAATTTCAGTCGTTGGTTTATGGGTTATTGCCCTTGGCTTCTTGAAAAAACATTAAAATTAACTTGTGTACCAGTATGCGATAGAAGCTAGAGTTTTTATCCGATTTGAATGAATCTTGGTATGTGTATTCATCTTCATAATATCTCGGATGAGTTTGAAAATGATGTGATTCCAGTTGTCGGTTTATGAGTTATTGCCCTTGACTTAGTGTAAAAACGTTAAAATTGACTTGTGTACGCAATAGAGACCAGAGTTTTTATCCGATTTGAATGAAACTTGGTATGTGTATTCATCTTGATAATATCTCGGATGAGTTTGAAAATGGCACAATTCCAGTTGTCAGTTTATGAGTTATTGCCCCTGACTAAATGAAAAAAACCTTAAAATTAACTTGTGTACTCGATATAAGCTAGAGTTTTTATCTGATTTGAATGAAACTTGGTATGTTTATTCATCTTGATAATATCTCAAATGAGTTTTAAAATGGCACAATTCCAAATGTCTGTTTATGAGTTATTGCCCTTGACTTAGTGAAAAAACGTTTAAATTAATTTGTTTACGCCATAGAGGCTAAAGTTTTTATCCGATTTGAATGAAACTTGGTATGTATCTTCATCTTGATAATAACTCTGATGAATTCGAAAATTGCGCAATTCCAATCATTGGTTTATGAGTTTATGCCCTTGACTTAGTGAAAAAAACGTTAAAATGAACTTGGTATGTGTATTCATCTTGATAATAACTCAGATAAATTCGAGAATTGTACGTTTCTAGACGTCGGTTTATGAGTTATTGCCCTTGACTTAGTGAAAAAACGTTGAAATTAACTTGTGTACATGATGGAGGCTATAGAGTTTTCTTTGGAATTGATTCATCTAAATATCAGCTCAAATAAGTGCGATGGTGCAATCAACTTTTTCGAATATTTAAATTTGCTGAAGTGGGCGTATGTTACCTTGCCTGGCAAGCTATCTTTAAGAATTGGGGGAAATTTGCATCAGTTGAGTTTACAAACTTAGGATTGAAAATTCATAGCATAGTTTTAATTTTTAAAGCGCACACATACCGAGGTTCCTAGTGCGTTTCCCACGTTTTGAGAATTTTATTAATTTCCAAAAAAATCTCGAAACAAGTACATTTTTAGATTTTTCTTAAATAACTCCACACTTTTAGATTGTTTTAGCTTAATTGGGAGTGAGATATATTTGGTTGAACGGATGCTGAACCTGGCCCGAGGTGTTGTTCATTCTACTTTTTTCTATTTCCATTTTCATTAGATTAAAGAAATAAGTTGAAACTGTCATTTCAATTCTGATTTTATTTAATGAGAATGGAATCCCTTGTCCACAAATACAAAATTAATCACACGATAAGTTGTTACCTTTGGTGATTCTTGAGGAATATTTTATTCAATTACGATCTCTGGGGTATTTTTAGAATGAATTATCGCGGACAGGGTGTTCTCAATTGTGACCCGATATCCTGAGCGACGTCAATATACTGCAAATTGTGTGACCGAATTCCAAGGGATTCGAAAACGGTTTTTTCAAGAATCAAAAACAATCCAGCTCAACGCACCAATTCGGTGTCCACCAGGGGGCTTATTCTTGAAAACCTAGCTTAAGATGATTTTAGTAATCCAGTCATCTGATTGTCAATCACTAAAATCGATTTTAAATTTAGTAAATTCAGACTACTATATTTCTTAAAATCTGGATTTTATCTAAGTTAAGTTTTTGAAAATAAGGCCCCTGGTATTTGTCTTTCCTGTAACTTCTGCCCCTAACAATACTTATAACATTGAGAGACTTGAAAATAAAGAAACCAAGCGATCCCCTAACAAAACCCGAAATCCAAAACAAACACCATTATTTAAATAAAATCTAAGGTGTTAAAGTTTCCCCAGTTGGGTTTACTGAATAATATTTCTTTAATATCATTTACACGTATGGTGTCATAATTGGTTTTGTGGAGCAATTGATAGTGAAAATCTGACATCCTAAACTAGAAATAAGTCTTTTTTATAATGGTGTTTGCAAAATAGACCAACCACCCCCCCCCCCCCCCCCCCCATTATCCCAGAATTTAGGCTGGCCCGATCTTGGCCCCCACTGAAATTTCGTATAATCTTACATACGGATACCTAGTGCTGGTAGCCCTCCCCCCCCCCCCCCCCCCCCCGACAATTATTTGGCCCCAACTCGGACCCCACCCAAAGATTCCTAGAAACGACATTGACAAATAATGTTCTTACATTCGTTTACTGAAATGATAAAAAGGTACGCTACGCTGTGCAATGAGGGAAGTATTTCGAGGATAACGGTTTCTCAAAATTTGAAACGTGCTCAACCTGTCTCACCCAAAATATTAGACGCATATCTATGCCGCTATTGTACCATACAATTTTTTTAAGTTTGGGCGAAATTAAGTCAACATATCTGTTAGTGATGTTTGAGAGAAACGCAATTTAAATGCGATCATTAAATTCTGTGAGACAAAATCTTTGAGCGTGACGATGAGATCAATTTACTGAAGTGAAACAGTTCCTTCGTGAAAATTGTCGGTCCCCCGAGAGAAGATAAATTATATATCGTATTATTCAGATGACGGCAATTGTTTCTCGCCATCGAATTCAGACTGCGGTTACAGAAGCATGCTTAAGAGAATGCAGTACTGCATCTAATATTTATATTATTTATAACAATTATTTTGCTTATAAATTGTTTAAAAGCATTCAAAAGATATTTTTTTTTCGTGTGTCAAGATAGTCGATAAAACTTATAGTACTCGTCAACAACCTCGTTAAAGGTGACTGTAGAGAAATGAAATGTGAGTTTTACGTTCTTCTTTTCTGCACCTGTTTGGGTTAATGAGGACGGACAAAGGTCGTTCAGTGTGGAATGAAACTGTCGAGGGATCTTTAACGTGCACAACCTGCAGCATCCGAACGAATAGACGCCTCTCCATCCTGCGTCACTGACGGGGGAAAACCGGGTTTGAAAAATCCGAAGGTATCATATCGACCCATGCTGATACCCTGGACCTTCAGGTTAGCGAGCACACCTACTGAGTCACAGCGGCTCCCAAAGGGACTGTGGAGAGGTTGGCTTAGTTCTGTATGGGTAATGACAACGATAGCATCAATTTGCAGCATTTTGATTTTCAGTCAGATGTCTTTGGTTCGAGCAAATCCACTAAAAGTAAGTTTTACTGACGTAACTAATTTCGAAATACAAGCATATTTTGCAAGTGACGTCACCATGCACTTAGTTTAGTGGAATCACGGGAGCCATTGGCCTCTGATTAATAACTGAAATCCTGTAAATTGGCGCCTGTATAAGGAACAACAAAGGGGTGGTAGGGGCCAATAATTTTAGTACTTACGACTGAAGAAATGGTATTTTTTTTATGATATAACAAGAACTTGCTGGTATGTTGTTAGGACCAGTAAAATCAAAATTGCTTTATATAGGCAGGAGCAGCCAACCCTTAGGCCTTAAATTCTGCACCACCACCTTCAGAATGAGTTTTGCGCAATCCATTGACATAAAGCTTTTGGCTGTAATATCAACTTTTATTCGGTTATCAAGAACTTAGTGGTATATTTGACCTAAAAACACGGAAGAGATATGACATATTTCTTTTATTAACAGAACCCACATCAATGCACAACCCGTACAATGTCATTGTTTACTCGGCCGACGAAATAAATATCAACTTTTCGGTCTTCTAATAGTTATCGATGTACTCAAGTGCCGAATGTACCAAGGTCAAAATGAAAACAAGTGTACCAGAAATCGAGTAATTTAAATTTAACAAGTTTGGGTAAAGACAATACCTTTTGATTTTTCAAGCCCAGTTCCCTGCCTGTCGATTATACGGCCGGGCGGGCTGACATGGATAGGCCAGTGAACATAGTACTGTGTGTTACAAGCTGTGTACGAAAAGCTGTCTTAACAAAATATCCGTCATTGTCACTGCACTGCGTTGTCCGCCACGATTAGCTCCATAAGGTGCAGAAAAAAGACGTAAAGACAATTCCGATATTTCTTTTACAGACTTTCGTTCTTGAAGCAGCCAAGGGACATGGATAGTGAACTTAGTACTGTGTGCTACAAGTTGTGCACGAAGATGATACGCTTTTTGTCAGTTGGAAATTGAATAAGAGAAATCAAATGCAGTTGTCTTAACACTGCACTGCGTTGACCCGTCTTGATAAGCCGCATAAGATGGAGAAAAAAGAAGTAAACACTATTCCAGTACTTCTTTTACAGACTTTCGTTCTTGAAGCAAGAGTTTTTCAGTAAATCTCATCTCAACTATTATGCACTATAATTGGATAAACAAAAATATTCAGGAAACTCCGGAAACAGATTTGAAAAAGTTGTTAGTATTGTAAAATCAACCTTTATTTCAATGACAGTTAAAGGATCGGATTACATGATTTTACCAATGAAATGTCTCTTCTATCAGGAAGTGTTCCAGTGACTAATACGACAGTTAAAGGTTGAAATTGACTTATTAATTTGGGTTAATTTCGCCTTCCTTTAAGATTTAGTTTTTTTTTAAGGCATAGTATATCATGCGACTATTAAGTCACGTGGCTCTGATCTCTTCCTGCTAAAGGGGAACGATCGCTATTTCCAATGGATCATTCATCTACCACCATCAAGAAAAATAACCATGAACATTACGAGTTTGAAAGAATGAAGAAGACCAAGTAACTCACGCCACACTACTCAGGGCCGAGTTTCACTGCCATGTCATTCGACCCAACCAGATCCTACGAATTCTCAAATTACCAAAGCAATATTACAGAACCATCCGATTGAACCAATCCAACTACCAACAACTACCTAGTTTGTGATATCGGCACCCGCTGGAAGCGAACGTTAACTTGTCATCAACCAGCCTTTTTCCGTTTGAAAATTGAACTTAAATCTTCGACAAGGGGCTTGTTTAGTTAATCGTATCGTAGTTTCGCTGATGTTGAAAAGGGGTTAAATTTTGGTTATCCAGTCTTATGAAATACAATCATAGACCGTATCAATAAGACTTAAAAATATGTGTAGTTTTAGTACTTCTGATGACTATTTCTTTTAGATAAACCCTCGAAAATCGTGATTGTTCGCCTTTAAGACAAAAAAAATATAGTGCCAATTTAATGTAAGATTAGGATCGAATTTCCATTTTAAGAGTGTGTATATTACCTTACATATGAAGAGTTAAATACATGTAAATGATCACGCAATAGTAGAATTTGTTTTAAATGTAAATTAAATTTGTTGCAAGTATGGTTGTAAATATACTTCATGGCTTTTTACGATTACTAGTGGAATCGAAGTAATACCAAAAATTTGAATCGAAGAAAGTATTCTCATTCAGCGATAGTAACCACACTCCAAATGTTTTAAGATTTTCTAAATTATATCGGTAACACTTATAGCATCAATTTGCACTATTCTGTTTTTTTAACCAGACGTCTGTGTTCCCAGCTATTTCCAAGTAAACTAAATGTTTGACGGCGTCACGAAGGTTTTCTGGTGATAAAGTGTGACGTCATCAAACAGTTTAAATTGAAATGCTGGTAGCCATACGAAAACGCGCCTGACCTAGTTAGCCAGAATCAGGACACGAGGATAATTAGGAGACATTTTAAAAGCCGAACTACTTGTCTTTACCGAAAACACGTGACGTTGCCATGTTAACAAACTAAACAACCCATGACGTCATTTTGTAAACAAAGTAAAAGTGAAAGACGCATCAGAAAATGTCGTGTCGTTCTTACGTCCTGGTTAGCTAAGTCCAAGGTAAGAGCTGAAAAATCAAGCTTTTCCCATAGCCTGTTGGTAAAACAGTGACACAGTCATCTCCGTAGTACACAGCTTCAGAGGTTTCAACCTGTTTGTCCTTCAAAACGATATCTGGAACTCCCAGATTAACTTTGAAAAATTCAAAGCGTAAATAAATGTTTTCTTCGTGGGCGTCGCCATCTTGAATTATCGCGGACTATTTTGTGATTTGGCTGATTACAGTTTACATATAAATGTCGGTCATTTTAAAATTGTAATATGCGGAAAATTATGTGTACATGAGATACGAAGGCTTAATTAAAATTTCATGGCTGATTTCTTCAACCGACATATTGTGTCGGGCGTAATAATTCTAATGGACTCCAACTAGGTTCGGGTCTGTTATTTCAATGACGTAAGAACGACGCGATAGTTTCGGATGTGCTGGTAGCCTACCACAGACGTCTGAATGAAAATTTATAATTATTTTTTAGCAGTACCCCTATACAGAAATCCTCAATTTGTGTGAATTTATTTTACGACAAATGGGGTCCTATGTGCCACAACCTTTGGTACCCAAATGAACCATCATGAGTTTAATCGATGAACTGTTTGAATGCCACCAGGTCAAAAACGTAAAACCTCATATAAACTATTTAGTATTTTGCATAGCATAGACAAAATTTTAAAGAGGCACAAGCTTCAGTAAGTATTCAAGACCTTTGGGGCACTCTCTGTTATCCGACAGTTTTAAATGGCCTAAATCGGGGCTTGCCAAATGCGGCCCTTGGACCAAATGCCGCTCGCGACGCGCTGCTCTCTTTGACCCCTATATAAAATGCATATTGCCCTTTACAAACATTAATTGGCCTAATACATGATCTCATGCTGGTATTATGTGTTAAAATGACGTATATTGATGTCTTACGACTAGTCTTAATATTTACCGGAAATCCTGACTATTGTTAACGGTAGCATTTCATTGTAAAAACATCTTGCATCAACATTCAAAACTTGTTAGATGTTTTTTTTTTTAAATCATAATAAATAGAATTAAACAGTTAAAGACTGTACATGGAGATTGGTGATCAAAGGACAATGAACTTTCTGAAATGAGTATGAAATCGTAACAGCAAATTTGTTTCAATTTGGTGAAATGATAAACGAAAAGGTCCTTTCGAGAAATTGCTCGATTATCAGCGACTACGAACTTGTGGCCGATTTCGATCATTCTGGTCTGCAACAAGATCTAAATTAGGGTTAGAGCGTAGAACAAGAACAACTGGAGGAACGTTTTGTCGGTTGTCTTAATCATTTGCTAAGATTGTTTAAACTGTTTGAAACTTCGACATGAGCTTAAAGAAACCATGAGCGTAGTAGCTGATATCACAGCACCTTTTGAAGTTTCAGAAAAATAATATGAAAACGGTACAAGTTAAAACATGGCAAATTATTTGAACGTAAAAAGAACACTCTATATAGATGAAGACTCAAATAGAATTGACGGCATTCAATTGTTACCAAAATTTTTCCAAAATCCATAGCTTTGATCAAAAGTTCTAATTTAGTTACCATATGAGGTTATTTTTACTTAAAAACACCAAGGTTCGGGAAATTTTAAATCCAGCAACTCCATTAAAAAAAGGCACTCTTTTAGATCATGTACATTCGTTGAATTTGTATTTAAAGTGTGCAACAAATTTGTAGGTTAAAAAAAAAAACCAATCCGCTAAAAAAAAGTATCAATTTTTCAAGAACGAGTTCAGCATGAAAAGAAATGCGCTCGGATAAGAACAAATTATGAAAAGTAAAAGTATGAAAATGAAAAAAAAATACTTTGATAAAACACAACATGAAAAAGAAGAAAAAGCATGTGCTCTGATAAAAACAAAACCTGGAGAGAGCATGTGCTCTGATAAGAACAAAACCTGGAGAGAGCATGTGCTCGGATAAGGACAAAATCTTTGAGAGAGCATGTGCTCTGATAAAAACAAAACTTGGAGAGAGCATGTGCTCTGATAAGAACAAAACTTGAAGAGAGCATGTGCTATGATAGGAACAAAACTTGGAGAGAGCATGTGCTCGGATAAGAACAAAACTTGAAGAGAGCATGTGCTATGATAGGAACAAAACTTGGAGAGAGCATTTGCTCGGATAAGAACAAAACATGAAGAGAGCATGTGCTATGATAAGAACAGAACTTGGAGAGAGCATGTGCTCGGATAAGAACAAAACTTGAAGAGAGCATGTGCTATGATAGGAACAAAACTTGGAGAGAGCATTTGCTCGGATAAGAACAAAACATGAAGAGAGCATGTGCTATGATAAGAACAGAACTTGGAGAGAGCATGTGCTCGGATAAAAACAAAACACGAAGAAAGTTAAAAACTTACCTTTAAAGTAATGGATCTTAATGTTAACAAACTACAGACTGAAGAAAAGTTGATAGCAAGTTTCCGTATCCTTGTAATTTATTTAAATGATCGTGGTGCGTATCGAATGATATCGATGAATGGTCGATACGGTATTATTGTTAATGTCCATTAGGCAATGAGGCTGTATGCGAATATATTTTATAGAACCCTCAACCTACGACTATATCGGCCTTAACTGCCATTGGCTTAGATGGAGATAAAGGACTCCTCGTTCATTGGCTGCTTAGTAAATCTGTATAAATCACTCTAGTGTTTTTCTTCCATCAGAAGCGACTAAAAGGTTGACACTTTTGACGGTATTTAGCATTAATGTAAACAATATTTAATAAATTGAAGGGCGAACGTGGTGGCAAATAACAATATTTTGGTAAGGCCATTATGTACTGATAGTGTAGTGGTAATGCTAAGTTATTGATTGCTTCTACCTGGTATTATAATGAAGAATTGTCGAATTGATCCAAGTAATTATACTCTCTTAGTAAAATAGCTTATTGAAGATACGGCCGAGAAGGACATACCTTGTTGAAGTTCATTAGAGTTTTTACATAGTACACATTTTTGAAGAAAAAAGTGATCAGTGAATTTAATACACATTTTTTCTTTTCTTTGACATAATACTTAAGTTATTTATCTTACATTGTGCTAACTTATGTTATTAGAAAAGAAATTGAGTTTTACGTCCTTGTAACCAATATTTTATTCACGTAAAAAATGAAAGGATTAGAGAACAGGCATTTGCCAATATATGCCTTCATCAGAAAAATTAAATTACACTACATGTATATATGCGAAATTAGACAATGATATAATTAAACGACAAAATTCAATCAAGAAGGATTATATGTAGCGACTCTTTGAGAGAGAATGCCACTCAGCGGAATCCGTTGATCATATGATCGGTACCAAATAGCAAACCACCGAAAATAAGTTGTCACATGATATCAACATCGCATCCGATTGGTTTGACAATTACCATATCTTGACAAAATACGCTGGACGAATAAATTTCCGAATGATAGGATTTTTATGCTGAAGATTGATATGGGCGATATAAACGAAATGGGCTAACGAGAACAGGCAAACGACATGAATTGGCATTGAGGGGCATTTTGCCAGGACAGCGACATCAGCCTACTTTTCGATTTTCAAATATCGAGGGATCTATTACGAGCACAGCCTACAACACACGGGCCAGAGTTAGAGATATTGGTTGAATAGTTAGCGAATGCAGAACATAAATGAATGAATGAAATTGCTTAGTCTAAACCATACAAATATTCCTAGATCTCCATATAGGAATACTGCTGTATATGACAAACATCAATGTGTTCATTTGATCATATTAGCCTTCGATAATATTAGACGCATTGAAACCACGAGTTGTCACGTATCCTACTAAATATCACCAGTCAGTACTAGACGAACGCTTGTAAGCACGAGCCCATTTTATGTTTCAAGAGTTTCGTTTGTGCTGCATGTAAGCATTGATATACCGATCTTTCCGAAATCTTGTATGCATCGTTAGGTAAAAACACATGTGCATAGCATGGAATGGTTCGTAGTATTTCGAATATTTTCGACTTATGCAGTCTGCTACAACCATAACTTCTAAAATTCATATCGGCTCTGCTTTCAATGAACCTAGTTATCTGATATTATATGATATTATATTTGAAATTGAGTTTTACTTTTCTGAACCTGAATGAGCAAAAGACGAAAACACCATGCAGTGTAAAATAAGGGAAATAATAGCAGGACAGCGGCATTAAAGGGATTGTATAGCTTATTTCTAAACTTTGTTTGTGTATCGGGGACAGTGATAGCATCAATATGCGCCATTCAAATTTCCATTCCGAAGTCTGTGGTTCTTGCAATTCCACTAAAACTAACGCGTTTTATGAGGTCACTGACAATGGTCTATCTTCCGGGGAATTCGGGTTGAAAATTCGGAAGACTGCGAGCATGTTTCTCTCTCATTGAACCACAGCAACTCACCGAATAATTATGGTAAGGTAATCGAAGTTTTGTAACAGTAATGACTTATTGTTTTCTTCTTTAAATCCGCTTTTCTCTCAATCTGACAAGTTATTAAATCGCAGTAATACTGTGATGGCACGATATATTATATACATGTATAATACAAAAATCCATCAATTGGCTGATAAGATGCTTATTGTGAGAAAACATGTACTCGTGTACGCTCATTTTAGTGACAGGGTCTTGCGTCTGGAAAAAATAACAAATGGTGACAGTAGCTAAAGCCTCAGGTTGAAGCAAATCTGCGTGCCCCAAACATCGAAATTCGTAGGGGAGTATACTCCCGGACACCTCTAAGAAGGGGTCTCAAGTCCACGTACCTGAACCCATAAGGGATGCCCACAACCCCAGAGCAAAATCCAAAAAACAAAAAAACAAAAATCCAGGGAGTATGCTCTCCAGCAAGGAACCCCATGCCACTAAGTTCACAGGCGCATTTTTTTTCTCAACAAGTTGCAAGAACATATTCCTTGGGAACTATTTTACAACGTACAACAGCCTTTTCTGCATCTCCTAATATGGAGTTAATCAACAAATGTTAAAAAATGTTGATAGTGTCAACGTTAAGGTAAATTAAAAACATTACAACATTATTGGTAAACGTACATTACTAAATAATTGTTATCTATCATAGTTTAACTAGTTTTCACGTGGCAATAAAACACGTGATGTGAAAATAAATAGTATGGTAGTTTTCCAGGTAAAGTAACATAAGCCCAATGGCAGATTCGAAAATTAAAGGGATATGTTCACTAACTATTCGACCAATAATTTTTTTGTCTCAGAACCTGGCATTGTTTAACTTTTCTAATCCATAATAATGTTCACAACTCTCCCTCGAAATTTAAGCCTTCAAATCCCTGTGTAGCCATAAATATGAGCGTTTGAAAGTCGAAAATACGACTCGCCGTTTAGCAAGACTATGCGTTATATAGAAAAGAAAAATACAGAAAATGAAAGATAACTGTTTAAGAAGGGATATAATTGAAGGGATTAAAGCCTAAAATCGACCCTTGAAATTGCTGAACATTCTCCCTTACGGACCTTTCTCTCCGACTTTCATTTGTTGATCAAAAACTTCGAATGCACATAATATATATCTGATCAGGCAATAGGGATCGGAGGTATTCAGAATGAAATGAAATTTTAAATCCTGCTTTTCTGCACTTCTTGGAATATTAAAGGCGCCGTAGGCCGGGAAGTGTGCAATCAGGAGATTTTGCCACGACAGCCCACTCTTATTTTCGATTTCGAACTGTCGAATGGACTTAAACGTGTACAGTCTGTAGCGCAAAGGGGCCTCAGTTTATTGTCCCATCTGAACGAGTCTAGGCCTGTTCGAAGACAAATTCATGTTTTCGTTCTCTCTTAGTATTTATTACTTCATTTAATTTTATCAATAAATCTGTTTTTCTTTTCCATAATCTTGTTGGTATTATATTGAAATAAAATATGTCATCCTATTACAGAGTAATTCTGATCCGCTTTCCTAGTGTATATTGATAGGCTGATAAGGTATCGCCATTACCATTGTATATCGGTTTGGCGCCTTCATTTCGGATATAGAGTATACGAATAATTATAGGGCAATATCTGGCATTTTAGTATGTTGATTTAGGTCTAAAATATAATATGTAAATCAGAAGAGTTCGATCTGAAACCAAATAACACTACCCCTTCAATAACTTCAAATTTTCTATATGTGTGATTTCTAGTCTTAGTCTTCCCCGAAATCAAATACGAGTCTATATTTTAGCTTTCATAGACAGATAATTAAGGAAACACGTGGATTTAAGGGTCTGACGGATCGAACAGATTGTGAATGTGCCCCTTTCAATCATAAGTCGTACCAGTTATCAATGGTTTTACACCTAACATGTTCGTTATGTGGCACCTGTCCGACGGTTCTTCCTAATTACTTAAAATAAAAATAGATAGAATCCGAACCGGATCACATGCCGCTCACTCTGAAAATGAACGTATTTTTCTGTGGCACCTGTTCGTCGGTTCGTCAATGATAAAAGTTACGGATTGAATCGGATCTCGATGACACTTGGTATGCATGGGCATACGATACAATCTTCGCAATTGGTAATATTTATAGTTATTATGGCTTTTCAGTTATTAACCCTGGACTTATTAAGGAAGCGTCTTGTCGTAAGGATGGGACAATAACCTGTGCTGTACATCTTAAAGGTACTTTAACAGAGAGAATCGAACATAAGAGACACGTACTGCGCATTGTAAAACGTTTGTCTTGTAAGACGTTTGTCCGTCCTTAATAGCCCAAACAGATGCAGAACATAGGACGTTAAACTCCATTTCATTTGACTTTCCAAATTCGTTCTTTTCGAAATTGCCAACAATGAACGTTTTATGTTATGATTTTTAGCGTTCATGAGAAAAAACTCATATTCGAAACGATAGATGCTACATTTTTAAGATCTGTCATAGATAAAGAGGTCAATATTTCTCTGTATGTTATATTATGTTATGATATGCAAGCGAGTTGATCTCATGTGACCTGTTATGTTACACGTTCTTAGGAAGGTACAATTATTTGTCTAATCTGTATTTCAAGAATTCAAAACTGCTTTCGACCATTAACCTATGATTAATTTTCAAGGTCCTCGACTGTTGTAAATATTATGACAAAATTCGAGCGATTTGGGATTACAGATTTTTTCCTATCTAGATGAGATTTCTTTCCGTTTCAATGAATGACAGTGGAGTAGCTGCATTAAAGAATTGGCAGCATGTGCTTGCAAATAGTTATAGCAATTATTTTTCCCACAGACTTCCTGCTCACATATTATACTTTTCTTTGGCTTCGCCACTAAATGAGCTTGTAGATAGCGCTCTTTATATCGGTGATGTATTTCTGTTTATGTTTCTTTTCAGCCGGTAATATTATTACGAAACAAACTTGTCAGCAGAATAGTGTGTCCAAATTGTTAAATATTTTATATAAATCTTAATATGTGTGTGTATATTGATGATATTTGTCACTTGGAATCATTTGTCCTCTTTTAAAACGATTTTGAACATCGTTAAGTCAAGTTATCGTTTCAGTACAAAAAAGCACTTTTGAGAGTCTTAAAGCCTGTTCCCACTAAAAGCCAATGCAAAAACCAAATCCGTTTACAAAAGAATGTTTATGTTCACCATTTCACGAAAATGATAACATTCACGGATATGATTTATAATTTTTGGTTTTTGATAGCTATTTTGGCCGATGAACGCGTCCTGGATGGCGCATTTCCATTTATTTTCACATTCTCTATGATTACTGGGTTTTATCAAACTTGGTGTGATCCTTTAAATTGTCGAAATCTTGAATTTGCCGTATTTTGAGATATTGCAATTGAAGTTGTTAAAACGCATCAAAACTTGCTAAAATTGTGTTCTTAAGCAGAATAAAAGCTACAGATTTCAACTGATTCTGAATTTCATAGGAATGGATAATATCTTGGACAAGATCTTATTTGACGAATATTCGATGAACGATTTTTTAGTTATTGCCCTTGACTTTGTTAAAACAGGTTAAATCTGTTATCGAGCACAATAGAAGCTACAGTTTTCAACCGATTTTTATGCAACTTGGTGTGCTCATTGGAAATTAGATCTCGGACAAGTTCCAACTTAATGCAATTTCGATGATCGGTTGTTGAGTCATTGCCCTCATGTTCCTTTGGCAACGGTTATCATTGAACCCTTGACTTTGTATAAACGCGTCAAAATTTGTTCTTGAGCACTATAAAAGATACAATTTTAAACCGATTTTGATGAAACTTTCTGTTTGTAAAGAGGTTTTCTAAACTTTGTATGTGTATCGGGGACACTGATAGCATCAATTTAGAAAACCTCTTTAATATCCCTTTAAGTTTTCGTTTAAACGTGAGTGGGAAAAGGCATTTACAGACTGAAAGTTGAGAAGATGTCATATCTGTGATTTGTCATAGCTTATGTTTTTGTATTGGTGAATATCTAATTATATTCGAACAGAAAATGTTTAGAAAAGTGAAACAGAATAACATGAATTATATCTGTATTATCTAATTATGACTTATTGGAAGCACTTAATGGTTTTTTTCTTAAGCATGAAAGATACGAGCGTATTGAATTGGGCGATGGTTAAAGTCGATCTTGTGCCGGTTTATATTGAAGACATTCTTTTACGCCCGAAAAATGTTGTTATGTTTAAGAGTGGGTGTGAAAGTCCGATGATCTTCACTCATAATTCCAGTCCACCCAGCTGTAAAATGGCACGGATAATCCCGGAAAGATCAATGTCAAAGGTTTTGACCAAGGACCAGCTGGGAGAAAGGATCCTGTTATCCTTGTGAAATATAGATGTTTTTCGCGATGTTTTAAGTCTCTCTTGTGTCGGTTTATATTGAAGACATTCGTCTTTTACGCCCGAAAAAGGTTGCTATGTTTGAGAGTTCGGTTCTCCATCCGTTTGTGAAAGTCCAATGATCTCGAATAAGTCATCTTCAAGTCAACCCATCTGTAAATGGGTACAAAAAATCCCGGAATGATTAATGCCAAGAGGTTTCGCCAAGGACCAGCTGGGAGAAATGATCCTCATGGAACCTAAGGTGTTATCCCTGTAAAATATAGATGTTTCTTTCTTGCTTTCTAAAGAATGACTTGTGTGCCCTAATCCGGCGCATTTTATAGAGCGATATTTCCAGGGGTTAGCCATTTTGCATCTTTTATGTGATACATATATTCCAATGATTTACACACGTACTCAAAAAAATCGCATGCCAATTCGTTCGGGCGTAAAATTTCGTTGGTAATTTATAGCCATAAAATGCAATCTCCTACCCCCGCTTTAAACTTTGTTCTAAACGACCAAACAAATCCAGTGTTTCCAGCTTGAAAAGAAAACGGTTTAACCAACGAATATAAATCTTTATAAAATCATAATCGAATTTAGTGATGTCAGTTGCCATATTTATGTAAGATAGAAGTAATATATCAACAATTTTGAAGCCAAAATAACATTTAAAAACATTTATGCACTGACGTTTTGTCTTAAAGTAAAATTTTGCTTGAATATTGAGTCGAACGATTTAGTTGATAGAGTTTGGATCTTTTCGTTATGCTAGAATACAATGCATTATTCAAATTCTTCTTGCTTAGTAAAGCCAATACCATGCTAAGCATCTTCTGATCTCCCATTTATGTTGGCCATTTGGGCATCTAGATCATTGTTATTAATTTCCCTCGGTCATGCACATCAAAATGTATTGCATTACTGAAGTAAACTAAATCCCCTGTCAATGATGAAGTTCGTAGGGGTTGACATGGAAAAATCTTCAAGTGGACAATTAACCGATTTAATTTCCTCCATTGCGAACTGCATGGCGTTTGCCCGTCCTTGTTCCCCAATAGGTGCAGAAAAATGAGATGTAATACTGGAGTAAATAAACTGTGTTTGGTGGTGAAAATGGTAGAATCCCTTTATATATATATTTCTAATTCTCTGTAAGGTAACTCTTTCTATAATTCTAATTCTCGAGAAAGTCACTAACTTGTCAGCCTTCATACAACTGATTTTGAGTATAAATTCAGCATCTTTCAGTGAATATTACAACTAGAAAGTATATAGAGCTTCCGAGTAGAGGGAGATCGAATGGTTCGTGAACCTCTCAAGGACTTTTTCAACCAGTACAGTGTCGCTTTCGAGGACCAATTTGGAGGCCATCGACGTAAAATCTCGGTATGGTTAACGAAGTTCATTAACGATTTGCACTTTATAACGCTGTTGGTTTAGTGTCGAGGTTGTTGTAATCACAGAATCTCTTTGGAAAGTTTAAAGAAACTGTGAAGGAAATTATATTAGCGAGGAGTCCTCACCACATTGATTGTAGTGTTTATTGTTGTCCGCTGACCGTAGTTGATTATATAGTAATTCGGTGATGTAAGAATCCAAACCTGCAGACTGTAGTATTTATGTATACCAGTTAAAGGAATACAACCTCTTAGAATGATCAAAAAATCTAAAACTTAAAACTTGATGAATAAGAGTATATATTCTTCAGGGGACTAATTATCCGGGTCCGGTTCCTAGCATTTAAGTAAGTCCAAGTCTGATATTTGACTTGAGATTTTCCTACTAATTCTTGCATTGACTCAAGTCGTCTTAGGGTTTTAAGCACAAAATTGATCTTAAGCACAAAGCTAGAAACTGGGCCCAGGTGTCATTACTATACAACAGATTATCTAAATAATCTGATAAATCCAGAAAACTATGTTTATATACAGTAATTGAAAAACGTTTAGTAAAATTTTAAGCGTTATAACCTGTTATTTATATGGAAATTTACATAGGTTTTTGGGGGTTTGTTTACTTTGGACAACCGTTGATGAATATATACCCTTATTGATCAAATTTGAGAACTTAATATTTTTTGTTCATTTTAAGGGTTGGTATCGCTTTAAGCTATGAAATTCTCTGACCAAGTCAAGCTGAAAATACTAAGGTCTCAGAGCATGTATTATCGTGTGCGATATTGTTAGTTGGACGCGGACACCATACCTACCAAGAAAGAGACGCATTTGTTACAATTTCCTGGAAACTAACAATTTAAACGGGGACTTAAAAAAGACGCTCTCAAATTGACTATTTATGTCTGCCCGTTTGAAAATATACACACCATGGGCTTGATATCGCCCCTTGAGATGATATTTAAACTTGGTCTATTGTAGATCATGGGGTGACAATTTAATGCAGTTTATGTTTTTTATCCCTTGGTAGATAATACACAACACCCCTTCGATATTTCACACATAAATTTGGTGAACGTTCATTTTCATATGCTTCTCCAACTTAATGGAACAGAATTCAACATTAATCAAGCTAGCCAAAGACATCTGTACTTTTCAGAAAACTTTTAAAATTAGAACTTTGTATTATATCGTATCTCAATAATTTAAATGCCGTTAATCATATTAATATTCATTTTATCGACTTGTTCTCGTTTATAGAATGTCTTGACTTTATGTGTATGAGTTGTAAATTGTCAACATTATATGTGCTACAGAGCAACTGAAAGGGATATGTTCACTAACTGTTCGACCAAAAAACTTTTATTCAGAACGTGGAATTTTTTAACTATTTAAATCCGTAATGATGTTTCAAACTCTCCCTCAAAATTTAAGCCTTCAAATCCCCGTGTATCCATAAATATCAGAGTTTGAAAGTCAAAAATGCGACTCGTCGTTTAGTGAGACTATGACAAATATAGGAAACACGTATACAGAAAATGAAAGATAACTGTTAAGGTACGGGTATAATTGAAGGAAGTGTGCGATTTTTGGGCAGTTCCAGTATATATGAAAGCTATCTACATAAATTCAAAACCCAAACCTATCCTCGAAAATGCTGAACATTTTTTTGATTAGCACGAGATAAGTAGATTTTTTATTATTATCATAACCCCTTTTCTAATAGAACCACTTTCATCAATTTATTTTTGGAAAGTTTTGTATAATTGATATACATTGTATCAAGAAATATTTATCTCTGGAGAGAGTCGATACATCTTCATTGATAATGTATCCAATCTACCGTCTATCAGCGATATGTCTCTCCTTCACTGGTTTCATACAAGGTTGTGAAGAGATCAATCCCAGTGAACATCTTTGATTTTCACAGATCGGAAGTTTTTCAAATTTTTGGGTTGCTGATCTATGTCTTACCCTTGGATCTCACGGATTTTGACTCAACCCTCCTCTTTGTAGTCTGTTGTTATAAGGTAAAGTGTCGGTATTTATGTGTATACCATTCCAAATTTGAAACAAAATCCGGCAATTCCACCTAATCTATTTCTTTCATGACGGCCTTATCGCAATCATTTAACAGTTAGTTTTGCAGATAAACCTATTATTGAAATTTGGAATGTTACATATTGATGCTGTCCCCGATACACGCAGGAATTTTAAAACATTTACAATCTCATAAAACATTTTTTTTAAATGATTCTTTGTCTTACAGGTCAATACCAGAAAAATAGGACAAATGTTTACACTCTAATATATATTACATAATACATAATAATTCCAGAAGACAAATTAAATTTGAAGAAAAATTGTCAAAGTGTTCTTGTCACTTCATGTGAAATTAAAATTTATTTTTGTAATGTTTTTATGTCTGGAAATACAGGTTGATGAGGGAAAAGAACTTGAATAATGAGACTCTTTTGACTTTTTAAAATGATTAATGTGATAGCTTCAGATGAAAAATTGTTTTTACATTGTTGGTGCAGTCAAGTTAAAAGTCGGGCCAACGTACATTACATGATAATGTATACCCACGATCTTCAAATCATGGTCGCGATCAAGAGTGGGTCGTTAGCACACCCTCAACATTTCGCAATAAGATTCCTTGAAATCGGGAACGATGTTTCATAACTGCATGTAGGATATAGGCTACATAGAAACATTCCAAGAATATGGAATAGATCTTGAGTCGCATAACAAGTACTCTGTTTGTGTTTGATTCGCCGAGAAAAATTAGTGAAGACCAGGAATGTACAGCATATTTTTTGTGTATTATCAGAAATTCTTATCCAAATTTACAATACATAATATTCTAACTTAAATCTGAAAATAAAATTTTTAGTAATTTAATTAAATGTATAAAGAAATTAACAATGCAATGAGCTATTGAAACTGAATTTTATTTTTTAGAAATCAAAAAGCATGTGCTTGGACTATGAAATTCTCTTTGTATAATCTCGTTCTGAAAATGATACTGACAAATTCTGAAAGCCAATAATCTATATCTTCATTCCATTAAGTAATGTCCTATATCAGAGAATTAATTTGACATTTCGTACCTTGAATATGTCATTCTAATTCTAGTCACCTCTTGAAACGGTACTAAAACTAAGCATACATTAAACGCCATCACGCAACAATCGGAAGCTGGATGGTAAACACATGATCGGAAAGAATCATTTTCATTTGAATATTAGTATTATGATTTTAAAAAATATATCACATTAACTTTGAGTGTTTCCGGTTTTGTTAGGCTTACTTTTGATGTGCAAATGATCTCACTTCAATAAAAGTCAAATATAAAAAGTGGGTGACTGAATTCCATTGCTATGTATGCTACAGGCTATGCATTGCACGTAAAGGTACCTGGATAGTTGGAAATTGAAAATAAGAGTTTGCTTATGATAATATGGTAGTATTTACCAAAGTGCAAATACCATTTGCCTGTCCTTAATTGCCCAAACATGTGCAGAAAAATAGGATGTAAAACTTCATTCCCTTCAGATGGGACACGCTGTGTAAGTAAAATTTCCCTCGATAGTTGGAAATCGAAAATAAGAATTATGGGGCTTTCCTGTAAAACGTTTCCTCATTGCACTGTATAGAGCTTGTTCTCATAAGCCCCAAACATGTGCAGAAAAATGGGACGTAACACTGCACTCCGGGTTAACTGATTGTACATATACATCAGTTGACATTCGTTCTGAGGGAAATCACTATTAGTAACTTAACAGACTCACTATATAAATCATTCTGCCAGTCTTTGAAAGATGTGTCTGATCTTCTCTTATACCCTTTCCATTTGTCCTTCATATTAGACTAGGCAAATTAATTTTATCACGAAAATTGCTTTGAAATTCGTCATCAGATTAATGCTGTTGATTTACAAATTAGTCTTTATGGATAAGTGATAGGTTACTTCCTCGGAAAATAAGTATAATATGTGTTATTTTTATACGCCCACGCATAAATGTGGGCGTATATTGTAGTCGCCCCTGTCTGTCCGTCTGTCCACAATTGTTGTGAACTGTTTCTTGATGGATTTTGATAAAACTTGCTGTGAGTGTTTATAATCATCCAAGGAAGAAGCCTATTGAAAATCAGACAAAATCAAAATATTTGATGGGTTATTGCCCTTGTTTTTGAAAATACTTTGTGAACACGATAGAGAGCTGGTTTCTTGATGGATTTTGATGAAACTTGGTGAGAGTGTTTTTATGACCTTGGGATTAACCCTATTTAAAATCAGAAACATCGATAAATATTTTATGAGTTATTGAGTAAATCTTTCATTTACTGACAACTCTCGTCGAATTGGCTGCCATTAGAAAAGTGGGCGTATTACGATGGCTATGGCTATTTTTTTAATGGAAATCAGTATAACATTTATAATGGTATGACTTGCAAGATGTGACTTGGTAACGTCACGTATTTAAGTTCTCATGCATGATAATGTCACGTATTCAAGGCCTTGTATCCGGTAATGTCACGTATTCGTGGTCTAATAGCTTGTAGTGTCACGTATTCGAATCCTTATATCTAATAATGTCATGCATTCATGGCCTTTCATTGGTAATGTCACGTATTTAAGGCCTCATATTTGGTAACGTCATGTATTCAAGGCTTTATATCTGGTAATGTCACGTATTCAAGGTAATGTCACGTATTCAAGGCTTTATATCCGATAATGTCACGTATTAAATTCCTCGTATCTGGTAATATCCCGTATTCAAGGCTTTATATCTGGTAATGTCCCGTATCCAAGGCTTTTTATCTGATAATGTCACGTATCCAAGGCTTTATATCTTTTAATGTCATGCATTCATGGCCTTTCATTCGTAATGTCACGTATATAAGGCCTCATATACGTCACGTATTCAAGGGCTTTATATCTGGTAATGCCACGTATCCAAGGCTTATATCTTGTAATTTAAGGATTTCATGCATTATAGATCGGAATTGCACTAGCAAATTTTGATCAAAAACGGAATTTAGTTTGATTTTTCTTTCATTATTCAAAATATGAAATACCTGTAGATCTATGCTTATATTTTCAAACGATGATTGTTTAAATTAGACGAACACAACATGGTATAACAATAAAAACCATAAAAACTGTTTATAATGTGATCAATTCTAGATACATGTTTATAATTATCTGGTCACAAACTATGGTCATTTGTTTAAGTGTTGAGTTAAAAACATCAAAATTTTTCGAGTTAATCGGTTTTAGTTAATGACAGCCATACTGGCCGGTTAAAATTATTGTGTTCATTCCCTCCAGTGTCATAAAAACATTTTACGTAAATGAAACAATCAAAGAAGTATTTGAGACAATTGTTTATATCAGATTTACGGATTAATCAGAAAACTACTTAAAAGTGATCGCAAGTTCCTAGTCCCAGCTTATAAGTGTAGGATTAATAAATGAATTGTGTTTAAAATATGGGTTTCTTGTTTAAATCCATGTTCAAGTGATTTATTTTCTTTCGTTGACTCGTAATACTAATAAACTCTCTATTTTACATGGGTCGGAATTTGGAATAATGCCACAAGTGTTATGGTCTTGTCTCACATTCAGACCAACAAACATAGAACAATATTAATATACCCCCACCCCCCGCAAACAAAAAGAAAAACTACAAAAAAACAAACCCAAATAGACAGAACAAGACTACCAGACTTCTAGCATATCGTTATGTAAACCGTATTTGTTTTCATTTCAGCGTTGTACAATTTAAAAAGTTAAAACGAGTTCCAAAAGTAGGTTGTTACATTCAATTGTTAATTGATGGTTATTTTAAAACCATATTTAGGACTAATATACACGTTTTGTAATTTTCTGTTATAATTTAGTTTTATTAACCTAGGAAGAGTAGGTTTAACCAAAAAGTAGGTTGTTACATTCAGTTGTTAATGGATGGTGATTTTAAAACCATATTTTCTATCATAATTTAGATTTATTAACCTAGGAATTACTTCTATAAAAAAGTATTTACCGTTATTTGTTGTCTATTTAACACTCATTGTGTTATTCACTATTTAGATAATCGAAATACGAGATCGTTAGCTTTTACATTAAAAAACCAAAACAACAGACTTGAAAAATCGTCCCAACTTAGTGGACGCTCAGGCCATAAAAATTATCACTTTTACAATAACGAGTTGTGTGAGGACAGAAGCTTTTAGTGGTGACTATATTAAATAATGGTGGTACATAAACGGTGACAAAAGAAAATGATGTTAAATACTAAATAGCCTTCAGACTGTAGAGTGGTAGACTTTAAACTTATTGTTTATCAAAGTAGCTAATGAACAGCACATTTTGCTACGTAGTTTCCTTGTTTTTCAAGGATAAAGATATGGAATTTGTTTCTTATATGAAAATGAAATGGCGTTTTTTTCAGAAGTGACATTTCAGCACCATCTGTCTCTTTCAGGGGCAGTATGTATCGGTTGTCCAAATGTCAGCTGCTGATGAACCGATCTCTTTCAAAATTCTTATAGATTTAATTCAACATGTCCTTGTCAAATAAATAAAATAACATGTCAAACAATTCAATATCAACCATTTTCCATCCTGATAAGCTGTCATGGATCTCATTTAAAGGTACCATCTCTCAAGAAGCGACCATCCTGTTCGGTTTTCCAACAACTGAGATACATACCATCAAACTTGGGGACGTTTTGTTTGCGACACCCAAAATAAAATCGTACGTTAATAATATGAAAAAATATGCCATTTTCTTCAATATATCTATCTTCCTGACCTTTGTTTTAAAACGGGCTAGAAAGCTGTACAAAAAGGTATGTAAGCACTTTTTTGCGAGTTGGATTTTTGGGTAAAGGTTTCCATATTGTATCGAGTCCTAATCATTATTAAAAAAAGAAATCAGATAACTTAGAGCACACATTTTTGATGATTTTAGTCTCCCGAACTTAATTTTCCCGACCTTCTTAAAATCAGACTGTCCCTCTCAATAATCAAAAAAAAAAAAATTTGGAGCATGCTAATATTATTTTTGTTTTGTAGGTTTCAAAGACAATCATTCAGACTTTCAGTAGTATTTAAAAAAAATCAATTGGCACAATCTGTTCCAAACTAAGCACATCATATCCCAACTTATGCTCTAGAACAACGAATTCATAGATATGTGACTGTGTCGGCTTTCAGTCGTTGATCAAAGCAGTTAGCTAACCTGTAAAACGTTGTTACGATCGAGAAAATAATCATTGATTTACGAGCAATTCAAAATCCGCTCGCTGATTATTTGAGTAGGTTTTATTGTTTTCAGTGATTTTATTTCTATTACCTGAATTTTCTGAAAAGCAAAATCACTAATTTTATTCTGTTGAACAAGTGATAAAGTCAAATAACATTTTAACATGTGATTTAGTCATTAGTTAGGACTTTTATAACCCTCACTCAGCATTGATACAATGCAATCAATGGCACGATTTAACACCATTGAATTTACACAAACAGCAAAAACTGTTTGGATTAAGATAAAGTTTCAAGTTTTAAATAAATGATGAATACGATCATGCAATTGACCTGCAGAAAATTAATTACAAATTTCAAGTGTTGCATTGATCCTGTAATGTAATTGGTTATTTTCGTCCAATTTCATTTGCCTCAATCATGTTTTGTGTATTTAATTGCAATTTAGCGTTGAAAGTTTAAAGTTAATTCGGCCCCAGGGACACTTCATATGGAATATTGTACAAGGTATAGCATTGTACGGATATTACCCTTTAAAAAATATATACTTGAACGTAATAATCTGAGGCAGAATTATATATAAGAGTGTTCGAATTTCACAATCTTTCTAATACGCTATAATTTAATTTGAAACCTGGATATGGGCCTATTGCTACAAGCCATGATTATCACTCTTTATAACTGTTACTCATCTTCGCCATCTTGGATTTCGGCAGCCATATTGGATTACAAGCGACATGGTTCAGATTCTTTCAAGAAAACACTCAATCATGTCTACCACCTTGAATTTTGGCGGCAATATTGGAATAATATCTTTGACATGAAATGATTGGTACCGATTCAGCGCTACATGTATGTGAAATACCTGAATCAAACTGAAACGAACGACGGATAAATTGACGGTCATTTTAAAAAATCGATTGGATATAAAACAGTCCATTTATGAATCCTTCAAATTTACTTTTTACACACCCTCGAAATTTTCGTTCCTAAACTGGAATGATTAAATGTATGGCCTAAAACGTTTTCCACTTGTAGACGACCCATCGGCCGGAAAATATGAATATGAACAAAACTGAATCATAGGCTCAATGTTGGTGATATGCATGATATTTCTTTCTTACATGTACATTCAACACCCACGACAACACAACAAATTCTTTCGTAAGATAGAGACGGAACACAGGACTCTTTAAGTAAAACCAAATTTGGTCATTGCACACTTAGAAAAACACCTACAAGATAAATTCTATTTCATTACGTTTCGTCGCATCTCAGCAGAAATAATTCTATTTTATCTAAGGTGTTAGCAGAGACCAAGTTCTTTCAATTACTTAAAGACAACATTCTTTCAATTTCTTAAAAGGCATGAAATTGTCTTTTGTGCTGTTGATTCTAAGATTCATTAGTCTCCACTTATTACGAAATGAAAAACAAAATGTCTTTGAAATCAATTCATGATGGGAAATCTCATAAAGTGGTGTTTAACTCACGATTTTGTCAATTTGAAATTCGTCCTAAAGTGTTTAATAACATTTCGAATGAATGAATGCAATTGTTATGAATAAAACACTAGGGATATTAAAGACGTGTGGCTTGGCGTCGATCCAAAAAAGCATACTAATATGACTCATGATAAAACCGTTATTTTCCTCAAGGCGGCGTAATACAATTGATATACAATATTCCACAATGGAATACACAAAACAAACATCTGCATCGTCTGTCATAATTATTGTTTTGAATGCATGATATAAAGCTTAGCCTACTAACTTGGAGATCCGCTTCATTAAGTATTCAGACAGGTGTCTCTATCAAGGAAGGTCATATTACTTTCTCTTCCAGATCACCTTAAACCACTGTGCGATTGAGTTTTTCACGTTGGTTTTGATATGAAGTAATAAAAATATAAAATGAAGATTTACGTCCTCTTTGTCTGTAGCCAATGATCGTGCAATAACTGATATTTTATCAAAATAAAACTACTGTTATATTTTTACTTTGACTTTTGGGAAATCTTTAACATGCACAGCCTGAAGCATTTTCTAAACTCCATCAAAACGACTTGATCCTTTTTCCACTCAGCCCCTCCGACCCGCATCGCTATGTTCGACAGCATTGATTTTACTACTTTTTTTTAACACAAAATGCGAAGGTTACCTGGTTGCTCCTTCGTTGGGTACGGGTTAGTCCCAAGGCCTGTGATAAATCATACAAGATGCCCCATGTACGAGAAACGAGTTAAGATTCATGTACTCGGAAGGCGGAACACAAGCGGCTATGTCGGATATACCATCGGGAGAGTCGAGAAGAGGTTCCCTCCCTGACTACGGAAGCTGTTTTGCCAAGAAAAAAGGGAGCGAGAGCAATCAACAAAATGCACTGGTTGTCTTCTCTTCTGACAAACAATAAATATTAAACAATAAGCAAATAATTCTCTAGTATAATTCGGTTTCTCTAAATAGAAAAGCACGTCGTCTTTACTTTGCCCGTGGTTAGAGTAATATAAAGGCGCACTTGAATTGAAAGGTAATATTTGCTTTTAATTTGCCTCAACAAATGTATATCGACAATACAGATCGATTTGAAAATAATTTGTACTTAGTTGTCGAGGTATGAGGTATATAAAACAATTATAGCCAATACAAAGTTTATTGAGAAAACCTAGGAAATGGAAGGAAATACCGAGATAGTTCTGTTTCAGTATATGTGTACCTTTTACATAAGTATTTCGACTTCTAACTGCCAATTGAAAATTGCCACGCCCCCCCTCCCTTAAAAAAGTGGACTCTTACGTAGCGTCCCTACATTTGTACGTCGCTCCCATGAATGATCCGACGACTGTTTGGAAAGCACGAATACGAGGTATTATCGAGGTATGTGTTACGTATGGCAAGTATGCTTCTACGGCAATGAGGACTTATCGGCACTGTTGCACTTTCGGGCCTCTCTTAAACATGTTTGAAATTTCCGCCAAAATACGTAGCGTCCCTACATTTGTACGTCGCTCCCATGAATGATCCGATGACTGTTTGGAAAGCACGAATACGAGGTATTATCGAGGTATGTGTTAGGTATGGCAAGTATGCTTCTACGGCAATGAGGACTTATCTACGTATGACGTCTATCCTTGAAGAATTGACGGATGTTTTAAACATGTTTGAAATTTCCGCCAAAATACGTATCCCACGTATGCTGATGGACTTTGAGGGAATGCTATCGGATACAACATGGATCGTCTCATATATGGCCTATGTGAGATCGGGGCTTTAGTGTTTTCTCCGGGGATTGTTCTCACTAACTCAATTAATCATCTGTCTCCATGTGCTTTCACGGCAGAATTATTGGAAATACATCCAAAAGTTGGTTCGTAACCGATTTATTTGTGTATGCTAGATTGTCTATACGACCATATATGATATTTATGTGAAATATAAAAAACCTTTATAAGGAGATATATCATTCAAGAATTGACATGATGTTTCTTATATTGCTACGTTTCTGGAAACTACATCATTTTCTTGAAAATTAATTGATTGAAAAAAAGCTGTAGAGAATAACGAAACGAATTAACGACAATTTAACAAATGGATCTGAATGTTTTGTGTGGTTTCTTCATAAAATAAATTTGTAATTTTTTTAATTGTATAGGTAATTTGGTGACATTCGCTGTTTTATTGTGCATTTAGCATCGCCTAATACCGACCATTACGTAAAAATAAAAAGCCGAAGGATCATGAAATTGTAAAAATAGCAAGATCGATTTCAATAATTGGAAATATCCTACAGCTACGTTTCATTCAATTTCAATAAAAAGAAAACAAGATAAATTTTTTCTATTGACGATAATTCCATGCTGGTTAACGACACTTTGCTTTGTTAAGAACTAATTGGACAAATAATCATAATGCCTATATTTTCAGGTGTTTTTAGAGAAGTGTTTATTTTTAATGACAATAATTGTATTATATTAAGAAATACCGAGACAAGGAAATATCATGGATTTGCCACGTTGAAAGGTTAAGAAATATAGGTCTCGCTGCCATTTACTATTTCTTATAAATTTTAGTCGCCCGTATCAATTCAAGGGACTTTAAAAGGGTGTGTAAAGGTTTGTTTCAAATGGGTTACAGAGCCACTGATCTATTTTAACCATTCAAATTTTAAATCTGACTTCTGTGGTTCCAACAATTCCACTTACAACTAAGTGTTTGAAGACTCATACTTGCGTAATATGCTTGTATCACTGAAGACCTGTCATTAAACACTTAGTTTAAACAGAATTGCTGGAACCACAGACGTTTAGAGCAAGACACCGAGAACGCCATAGGAGCACACCGCTCCTCACTCTCTCACGATTGTGATTGAAAATTTATACGGTGCAAAGAAATGCTATCAGTGCTCCAATGTCCCCTATGCTCTTTTTTAAATTTACATAACAATATTATGTTTCCAATACCCTCCTTTAAGTATATAAATACCGTTGCCATTTTCATTTGTTAGCTTGAGGGATCCCATTGGTAAAATGATAAATTTAAGTTACCCCTATCACTTTCTGGCGACGTCAAGTTATACTTCGTTTGTTTCTTTCTGATTGAAATGATAACAGAAAAAAAATCGGTTAATGATTATGACTCAAAAAGACTTAAAAATGTGCTCAAATACTCCCATCGTTTTCACTTTTATTTGTGTATAACTTGGTGTCGAATTTCCATTCTGTAATAAAGAAAGGACAAGCTCCATGCCATTTGCATCGAGGGAATTTTTTTTCCAGGCATGAGCCAACCTCTTTTTAGATTTCCAAAAGTGTCGAGGGATCGGTTTATTCTTGACGATGGAGGCCTTTTCAAACGGTTAAAAAAAAAGATAGTGAAAGATATCATCTCGACCCAAGTTTGAATTCATAAGATAATGATTATGTAGTTGAACAATACCAATATAAAATATACATTACTAACCCCAGAAGGATAAATTCTAGATGCGTTTCTAGATTATCAGATCGATAATGATAATTATCAAAGATTCAGTCTTATAAAACTAGTTGATAAAAGACCAACAAGTAGATGTCATCAACATCACTTTAGAACAATACTAAGAGTCAGTTATTTTCTACCACTAGATTAAAGATCATAATCAGTTGGTTCTTTATTATTGTGATGAAGTTGACTAGAGTATCAAAGAGATTTAAGGAAGGTTTTCTTTATTTTTGTGTATATGTATCGGAGACATTAACTGCATCAGTTAAATCAGGAATCTGTTGTTCTACCAATTCCACTGAAAACTATGTCTTGGGTGACATCATTAAACCCAAAGAAATTATGTGGTACCACCATATTTCCCGACTATTGACAAAACATTTAATGGAATTGCTGATACCACAGTCGTATGGTTATGAAATGGAATGCTGCAAATTGTGTCCCTGATACGCACAAAAATTTAGAAAACCTCTTTGCAATCCATTTAATTATATTTCAGAACTAAGAATGAAATTTAAAATAATGTCACGGAGTTTTACGTCCTACGTCTCTGCACCTGATTGAGCCATAAATTAATATATTGATAATGTTGGAAAAGCGGCTCCTTCTCCGTCTACACTGGTAATGTTCGTCTGAAAGCCATTCAAGCAACATGATAATGGATTTGAAAGAGCATTATGGAGAGACGCAAATACTATTAAGTGGTAAATAACTTTCATGTGGATCATAATCCGTAAATCCCGATTTAAATAAAAACGTGTGTTTCAAGTGTAGATATATATACAAATCTTCTATTTTAATTGTGAATCTTTTGTCATTAGTACGTTCTTGTGGGTTGTGCTTTTTGTTTGTTTGTTTTTTCGCACCCAATGTCATATTTTAAGCTAAAAATGGCATTGTCTTTAGTTGTGACTGATGGACCGACGCAGTTGTTGCCAATTCTCGGCCATTCTAGACTTTAGAGACGCAACACAAGTAAACCGCTTGTCTGGTCAATAATGGTAATGACTTTTAACGAATTGCGTCTACTTCAGATATTGAGGACGATCTTCTGCATGCAGAGTGCAATGAGGGAAGTTGTATAGAGTTGAAATAAAAACAGTCTCAAAATTATTGATAGCACAATGTTCATGATAGGCATTCTGTATATGTTTCACACTGTGCCATCTTCAGTCAACTGACGCATTTCAGCTGGCGTCCAAACGGAAGATGCAATAGTATTTCCGTGTCTATTTTGCAAGAGATGTTTGGAACATTTATGCTATATCAATCAACCAGGATATTTTTAAAATTTCTCTATAATTCTACAATGAATGTATTCATTTTTAACAGTGGTATATATATAGCTCTACAATTTTGTATTGAGCACTATTTTAGCAGTTGTATTTATATATCACTCTACAATTTTGTATTGAACACTATTTTAACAGTGGTTTTTCTTCATCACTCTACAATTAATGCATTGTCCATCATAAAAACAAAGTATGTATATTTCCATATTGTTCCACAGTTAATGTGTTGAGCACTATTTTATAGTCGGTCTACATTTAAATTAGTGAACACTATTTTAACAGTGGTATTTATAAATCGCTCTACAATAAATGTATTGAGCACTATTTTAACAGTGAAAATATGTTTTTGTATTTTACCATTGCATGTATGTAACTATTATATTTATGTATGTATGTATAAACTTTGTTAAATAGTTTAAGTATATTATGAAGAACGTATTAGTCTACTTTGAATAGGTGACAAAAAGTCTGGAAGGTAACGTGTTTGTACGAGCTGGAGCTTAATTCCATTATTTTCTGGTCATATTTAGCAACCCTTTCTCGTCGTTTCTTATATACTTATTATCTTACTAACTACATTGAGTGAGTAACTTTAAACTTATTATATTGACCAAGCTAATGAAGTTCCTGTCAAACAACAGATTTTAATGTAAAAGACTATCTTCTTACATTTATGTTTTTAAAGCGATAGTCGACGTAATGTGTTTTATGGATTTCGTCTCATTTTCTCATTACGGATTATTGAAAACAATATTTTTAGTTATTGAAAAAAATAGCTTTATTGGTTTAGAATAATTGAACAGGTCGTGGGTTATATAGTTGCTCATGATCTCTGAGAGAAATCAACGTTCGGTCTTATCACGAAAATACTGGACGTGGATTTGAAAAGTATGTCTCGATGCTGTTGGTTAGAGTGTTAGTTCTTTACAATCATGACGTCAATTGCTTAGTTATGTCTAGCTTTTAGTGGTTGAAGTTATGGGTTCGAATCTCGATCTAGCCTTGAAAGTCCGAAGACCTTGGTTATGTCTAGCTTTTAGTGTTGAAGTAGTTATGGGTACGAATCTCGATCTAGCCTTGAAAGTCCGAAGACCTTGAATAAGTAATCGTCAATTAAAATTTCAGGCAACCCAGCTGTAAATGGTACGGATAATGCGTAAGAGGTTTGACCAAGGACCAGCTGGTATGAGAGATCCTATCTTGTAAGATATATAGTCTGATACGAAATCAGTGGACGTGGGAAGTCTTTAGGATTCAAACCCGCGGCACAACACTCCCATACATGCAACTTTCGTCAGTAGATCAAGTACCAACTTAAGTTTTGTTCTTACATATGAACAACAGACACAACATAGTAACTGACATTTTTTTTTGGTTAGAAAACCCGAAGTGAATGTGAACAGAAACAACACAGTAACCGTCATTTGTTTTTGTTAGAAAACCCGAAGTGAATGTGCGAATTTCAGTGGCTACATAATAATAAATAACTTGTTCTGATTCTCGTCACTAGGTCGGACACACGTAACAAAACCCACCCATAACAAGTTTGCACTATTACCTTACTAGAATAGATGATTTAAACTCAATTCAGTCGTATTATAGCTCCATTTTGTCATTAATTTAGTCACTGAGTCCTTAATACATTGATTAATGCAGGAATCGCACGAAACAACTTGATTTTTTCTGACCTTTTTCACACATACGCATTAGTATGTTACAAAATATCGCATGCCCGCTATTATTGATGTGTTCGCTTATCACCGTGTCGTTAATGGAATTTTCACGCACGTTTTCAATGAACTTAATTATTTGTATAAAGTTTACTTTTGACCTACGACTCAGTGAGTTAGACCCTTGCTCGTTAACTTGAAGGTCCAGGGCTCAATCCCGGCATGGGTCGAGATGATACCTGTCAGTGATGCGGATCGGAGGTGCTGACATGGAAAAAGTGTCTAGTCGTTTGGATGGGACAATAATCCTAGACCCCGTGTGCTATTGGCTAGGCACGTTAATGATCCATCTGCAGTTGGACATTGGAAGTAGGCTAATGCTTCTGTCCTGGCAACATTTCCCTCATTACACACTGCATGGCGTTAACCCGTCCTCATTAGTTAATACAGGTGCAGAAAAGCAGGACGTAAAACTCCATTTTATTTGTGTACAGCTGGAATTCTAATCTATGACAAATAAATTTTATGTATAAATCATATCATATATCTCACTTTCGTCATTGTTAATGTGAAGTGTATAAACTTTTGTCCGGTAGTGTACGATATATCGAATAATCTAGTTCGGAATATACATACATCTCTTACGAGGATGCTACGAACGATCTTAACTGTTAAACTCTAAATCCATGGAAATAGGAAACATAATACATTGGTAGCAGGTAATAACCTTTTATATGAGGAAATATATCAATAAATGAGTAAATATTTCATGATGGAAAGTGGTATGAGGTGCATAGAAGAGTAAGCATACCCTGTATGGCACCACAACATCCACTGCTGCTCAATATCATAATTCTTATTGTAAAATTCCTCACTTACTCATGTATGATTCATAAGCTGTTACCTGTTCCGTCAAAATGTCTTTTTGCATTTCGAGTTTCGTTTTGCGGTTCGGATCGTTAGTACTTGGTTTCTTTATGCAGCAATTTTTTATCTCAATTTTTTTTATTAAAAGGATCTCCTGGTATATTATATGTGAAATCTTATAGAAAATAGTCACTGCATCGACTTGGGAATTTCGCAACAACTTGATTTGCACATGATAGCCGATTCCTCAAATGATCACCATTATGACATTTTTGTGTATGTAATTTTTACGGCGGGGTGATTTCCTGTATATTGTCATTCTCTTGTTTGACAGATTGTACCTTTGAGAGAATCGGTTTCTGATAAATTTGTGGTCTAATTGTGATCATATTACTGTTGTGTAAAAATGAAATAAATCTCTTACCTATCTGCTCTTATTTAGTCTAAGGGGCCAAGTTAATGCAGTGTTGAAAGGGAGGTTATTTGGGTAATTACTCACCTGAAGGCCCAGGGTCAAGATAATTAGTGCTGGGTATTGCCAACCATGCCACTATACGATACGAATCGCGGTACAATACGTATCGCGATAAGGGATAAAAGTACAAAAATTTAAACTTCATCTTCAAAGTAACGATATCTAGTTTTATATAGCTTTATTAATGTGAAATTTGGTTATTTGGTTGATAGGAGTGATCCATATCCACGTCTTATAAATATTTTCAAAATAATTTCAACAAACTCGATTAGAAAAAATAGTGAATTGTAAAAAAGATTTACACTTTTTACGAAATGAGAGGTATCGTCAAGTATCGATACACGACCTCGCGATACGATACACGTATCGTGGCATGACGTATCGCGATACATCGATACAACGATATATCGTGCCAGTGATCTGGGCAGACATAGAAAATGCGCTTCGGCCTTCGGATGGTGCAATAAAAATGCTTTAGATGCCACTGTCTGGGCAAAACTTTCACCATTGCACAATGCATTACATTGGCCCTCACGAAGCAGTTAGGAAACTCCATTACATTCGTTTACTCTACTCTTTCCATCAATCTAAGCGTTCTTGTGCTAAAAAAAAACAGCACATAAGTTTCCTCAAATCGCTATATAAAGACGCTTGTCAATGCAAGCTCCTCATATTTCTCACAGACAGCACACTCTAAAGGTAGCGTTTTGACTTAGTGTCGAAGCGAACCCCTGCCACAAGACTGATGAAGGAGGGACTTGTGAACAGGAAAGCAGGTATTTGTAATAAATGTAATGTACTCCTAATCCATAGTAAGTATCATGTTTGGACCTTCCAGGGAAACAACCAAATATGGGAAGTCATGTTCAAGAATCGTGTTTAGCGATGCACTTTTTTGAAATAAGATTATGCTGGTCCTAATATAGACGTTGAATCATGTAGAAAATGTAATCAAATTCATCAAATGGATCAACACGATTTTTTTTTTCAAGTTATTATAATGATCATGTACTTATATAAAATCTTATCTTTCTAAAACTGTAATATATTAATGTATTTATAAATATATTTTATCCTTAGTTCTGGATTGAAAGCAATTTAGAGACCTCGCAGTTCCAGATTTCCTAATTCCAGACGGCTTAAAATCCTCCTCCCCTCTTGTTGCCGATGTCGGAGGGGCTGACATGGAAAAATCGTCTAGTCGTTCGGATGGGACAATAAACCGAGGCCCCGTGTGCTATTGGCTGTGCACGTTAAAGATCCCTCGACAGTTGGAAATGGGAAATAAGAGCAGGCTAATGCCGCTGTCCTGGCAAAATTTCCCTCATTGCACACTGCATGGCGTTTGCCCGTCCTCAATTAGCCCATATAGGTGCAGAAAGTAGGACGTAAAGCTCCATTCATTTCATTTCTTTTCTTGTTGCCGATATGTTGTTACTGAAAATCCCACCAACAACATTGAATAGAACGCGATTATGACTACTGTTGCACCTGATTTTAATGAAGCGTGATTATTCTCGACTTCAGGAAACGTGATTTCGGAATTACACACTTAATTGATTTTTTTGTTGAAATTGAAAATAGAAAATGTGTAAGATAGAAGGAAAAAAGCAGAAAATTACCGTAATAAGGGATATTAAAGTTGTAAGTTGAGAAAAAAGGAAAAAAGCTTCAGAAAATTGGTTCATTCACAGATCAAACAGAGCTTTCGATCGATGCTACTTCTACGGTAATTTCGTCCAGAATGCTACTCACGAATTTGATGTCAATGAGCAAAAAGCCTCAGCCTAACCTCCCAACATAAACCTATCTATTTTAGCTTTGACCATATTAACGAAGTCAATCATTTCATAACGACATTGGCTCGTGTGTAGCATAAAAATGGCCATAAAGTAAGAGATTTATAATGCAATTGCTGTTGTGATATTAGTCGTATCGGAACTCATATGGCCCAATTAACTTGTGATGTATAAGACGTTGGGGTCTTATGGCTAAATTGTCTACACTCATTTTATAGAATTAAAAGAACAAAGGTTTCATCTTTTTATTTACAGAGGATCAAACAAAAGATGTAACGTAGCCTGAATTTGTCAGGATGGTCTCTATTGTAAAGAGTTTTTATATATCAGATGCTACAAGATGGCCTTATGATTACACCACAGAAGTCTGATTTGGTTGTAGATTAGCCTTAATGGAAATTTAGAAACCATAATGAAACAAGTAAATTGAGACGCGCCAAGGCAGTTATTGTACTTGGCGGAAATAACGTTTTTGATTTATTTATAACCAATATACAATGTGATATTTTGTTATTGTTTCCCATTCATAGTCACCATTCATGTATCTATTTTTTTCTATCTGAATTGTATATTAATTGTGAGAGATAAAATCATGTTACATAAATGTAAAATGGCTGGATCAACTAGGTTTTCATCTTTTGTTTGTCGATGCATTGTTTTCATTATCTGCAACAAATTTGCTTTCCGTCTCGTCATGGTCTACTGCTTCTCTTTTGAAACTATGCACATTTATTCCCCCAAGATCATCGAAGCCTCTTTTATATCCATGGACGTTCATTCCTCCGAGACTATCTAACCTGCGCTTGAAGTCAGCTACTTTTATATTATTGAGATCATTTAAAGCTCGTTTGTAGCCATGTATGTTCATTCCACCAAGGTCGTCAAAGCTTCGTTTAAAACTGTGAACATGTATACCACCAAGATCATCTAATCCGCGTTTAAATCTGTGAACGTTAATTCCGCCAAGCTCATCGAACCCGCGTTTAAAACCATGAACATTCATTCCACCAAGACGATCGAAGCTTCTCTTAAACCCATGCACGTTTACCCCTCCAAGATCATCCAAACCACGCTTAAATCCATGTACGTTTACTCCTCCGAGATCGTCTAAACCGCGTTTAAAGCCATGTACGTTTACTCCTCCGAGATCGTCTAAACCGCGTTTAAAGCCATGAACGTTTACACCACCAAGATCGTCCAAACCACGCTTGAATCCATGAACGTTAATTCCACCAAGATCATCTAAACCGCGCTTAAAGCCATGTACGTTTACACCACCAAGATCATCTAAACCGCGCTTAAATCCATGAACGTTTACGCCACCTAGATCGTCTAAGCCGCGCTTGAATCCATGTACGTTTACGCCACCAAGATCATCTAAACCGCGCTTAAATCCATGAACGTTTACGCCACCAAGATCATCTAAACCCCGCTTAAATCCATGAACGTTAACGCCGCCCAGATCATCTAAACCGCGTTTGAATCCATGTACGTTTACGCCACCTAGGTCGTCTAAGCCGCGCTTGAATCCATGCACGTTAATTCCACCAAGATCATCCAGACCACGCTTAAAGCCATGAACGTTAACGCCACCAAGATCGTCCAAACCACGCTTGAATCCATGTACGTTAACACCTCCAAGATCATCCAAACCACGCTTAAATCCGTGTACGTTTACACCACCAAGATCATCCAAACCACGCTTGAATCCATGAACGTTAACGCCACCAAGATCATCTAAACCGCGCTTGAATCCATGCACGTTAACGCCACCAAGATCATCTAAACCGCGCTTGAATCCATGCACGTTAACGCCACCAAGATCGTCCAAACCACGCTTGAATCCATGCACGTTAACGCCTCCAAGATCGTCTAAACCGCGCTTGAATCCATGCACGTTAACGCCACCAAGATCGTCTAAACCACGTTTGAAGCCATGCACATTTAAACCACCTAAGTCATCGAAAGACCTTTTCTGACCAGATTCTTTAGCTGCTTTAAATAAGTTTTTTAATTTTTCAAAAAAATGTTTATTTTTAGAGGGATTTGAACTTCGTTTAAAGCTATGAACAAAAGCACCACCGAGAGTGTCAAAATATCGTTTTTCAGCACTTTCATCTACATCGTCGTAATCGGATATCGTAAACGACTCGGCACTCTTTTTATTCAATATAGGGTATAACTCTTTCTCTCGTCTTGCGTCATTCTTTTGAGTTACCTGGAATAAAAAAGAAAAAAGTAAATTAGTGTAAAAAGTAACAGTAATGCAGTAGCCCGAAGCAGACTATGCCTACTATTTGGTGGAGGTGTCCACTACTATACAAGTATTGCTATCGATTTTGAAATTTTTAATGGGATTTTTTATTTACGCAATTGACTGCATGTAGAAATTTTTATTCAATATTAAGGGCGGTTCCATTTGAAAGAGTACCAAAAATATTATTTTGGCAATCGTATTACAGTGTACAATCGCACATTTTTATTTCGAATAAGAAATGATGACCTAAAATCTGGCATACACATAAAGATCAATTCTCTGGAAATCTTGGATAAATATATAATATAACAGTGTAAACTGTTTCCAACTTTATTTTTTAAATAGTAATTTGGCTAAAGGACACTAGTTTATTAGCTCAACAATTTTAACCCTAGGCGAAATACATATATGAATATTTTGGATAGCTCTTTTATTTGAAGAAGACAATCGTTTAACAAAGGTTATGATATATCTTTTGTGTAAAACAAATACGACTATGTGGGCGTATAGTGCCTAAGGTACCAAAACTGGAATTGGCAGTTTAAATGACCTTAAACATATTTCTAAGATCCATTATTTTAGTTGACATTCCACATAAAAAAACAATATATCTGTAGGTTATGATATATATTTTCTTGGAAAAAAATGCATCTACGTGGGCGTATATTGACTAAGGAACTAAAAATTGGAATTGGCAGTTTAAAGGGGACCAGTCTTTATTTTTATTGGTTGATTTGGGTCTTGAAAATATTTAAGTATTCTTCAGAAGCACTAGAAATGCACGAAAATTGCGTATTTCAAATATACCTTAAATTAGACATTTCTCCTTCTATTTCTATAGATGACTTTTCTATATATTGCATAGTATTGCTAATGTGTAGTAGGGCATTATAACTTTCAAATGCTAATAATTATGGATGCACATGGATTTGAAGGCTCAAATTTCAGTGGTGAGTTGTGATAACCAGTACTAAAATGCTGAGCAAAAAAATCCCTGTTTCTGAGACTTATCCAAATCGACCCGCGAAAATGAAGCCTGTGCCTCTTTAAATGACCTTAAAGATATTTCTGAGATCCATTATTTTAGTTGACATTCCACATTAAAAAAACATATATCTGTAGGTTATAATATATATTTTCTTTGAAAACAAATGCATCTACGCGGGCGGACTAAGGTATCAAAAACTGGAATTGGCAGTTTAAATGACCTTAAACATATTTCAAAGATCCATTATTTTAGTTGACATTCCACATAAAAAAGCCATATATCTGTAGGTTATGATATATATTTTCTTTGAAAAAAAATGCATCTACGTGGGCGTATATTGACTAAGGTACCAAAAACTGGAATTGGCAGTTTAAATGACCTTAAACATATTTCAAAGATCCATTATTTTAGTTGACATTCCACATAAAAAGTCATATATCTGTAGGTTATGATATATATATATTTTCTTTGAAAAAAAAATGCATCTAAGTGGGCGTATATTGACTAAGGAACCAAAACTGGAATTGGCAGCTTATCTGACCTTAAACATATTTCAAAGATCCATTATTTTAGTTGATATTCCACATAAAAAACCATATATCTGTAGGTTATGATATATATTTTCTTTGAAAAATGCATCTACGTGGGCGTATATTGACTAAGGAACCAAAACTGAAATTGGCAGCTTATCTGACCTTAAACATATTTCAAAGATCCATTATTTTAGTTGACATTCCACATAAAAAACCCTATATCTGTAGGTTATGATATATATTTTCTTTGAAAAAAATGCATCTACGTGGGCGTATATTGACTAAGGAACCAAAACTGGAATTGGCAGTTTACCTGACCTTAAACATATTTAAAAGATCCATTATTTTAGTTGACATTCCACATACAAAGTCATTTATCTGTAGGTTATGATATATATTTTCTTTGAAAAATGCTTCTACGTGGGCGTATATTGACTAAGGAACCAAAACTGGAATTGGCAGTTTACCTGACCTTAAACATATTTCAAAGATCCATTATTTTAGTTGACATTCCACATAAAAAAAGCCATATATCTGTAGGTTATGATATATATTTTCTTTGAAAAAAAATGCATCTACGTGGGCGTATATTGACTAAGGAACCAAAACTGGAATTGGCAGCTTAAATGACCTTAAACATATTTCAAAGATCCATTAAAACATATATCTGTAGGTTATGATATATATTTTCTTTGAAAAGAATGCATCTAAGTGGGCGTATATTGACTAAGGAACCAAAACTGGAATTGGCAGTTTACCTGACCTTAAACATATTTCAAAGATCCATTATTTGGCATTCCACATAAAAAGCCATGTATCTGTCTGTAAAAGGTTAATAAGCAAAAACGTTTAACTCTGAACCAACTGAACTTTTTTTTTATTAGACATGTCTATGAGGAAAACAAAAAGTAAACATAAGACAAAGACACAAAACATTTAAAAACAATTAAGAATCGAGAACGTCAATAAACAATCGAATTCCAGAGCAGTTTAAAATTCTAAGAGGAATGTACGACAATTTTGTATGTTATAAATATTTAATAAGGAAAATGTCACAAGGAAAATGCTATGGTGCCAGTAACTTTTCGATCCCCAATGTGCCTGTGATATATAATCTCGTAACGAAAATGATCCGTTCATCAAAACCACAAATCGTTTAGGCAAAGTTTACACGCCGATAAAATCCATGAAGTACCCGAGAATGACAAAACTAACGCACATACATATTGAGCGCTCTGATAATCCAATGAGCATAAAATGTGTTTGTTTTGGGCACATAAACAATTGGGAACAGATTGTGCACAAACTGTACTTGCTATGTGCACATAATCTATTGAGAACAAATTTTGCTGGTTATGCGCACATTAACTATTGAGAACAAATTGTGGTGTTTATTTTGCGCACATAAACTATTGAGAACTAATAGTGCTCGTTTTGTGCACATAAACTATTGAGAACTAATAGTGCTCGTTTTGTGCACATTAACTATTGAGAACTAATAGTGCTCGTTTTGTGCACATAAACTATTTTTGTGCACATATACTATTGAGAACAAATTGTGCTTGTTTTGCGCACATAAACTATTGAGAACAAATTGTGCTTGTTTTGTGCACATAAACTATTGAGAACAAATTGTGCTGGTTATGCGCAAATTAACTATTGAGAACAAATTGTGGTGTTTATTTTGCGCACATAAACTATTGAGAACTAATAGTGCTCGTTTTGTGCACATAAACTATTGAGAACAAATTGTGCTTGTTTTGCGCATATACACAACTGAGAAAAGATTGGGCTTATTTTAGAGCAAAGACTTTGTTTGTTGAGTGCACGCAACCTACTCTAAGCATAGAGCATTTTTGTATTGCACAAAAACTCTGTAATTTGCATTTTTAGAAGTTAAGGTAAATAATAATTCCCAAATGGATTGAACAATTGAAAACTACATTCAATGTGGCAGTTGTGTTTTCTTTAGAATTAGAAGAATTCGCTACAGAAATGAATACGAAATCATAAATTATTTGCATATGATTCTGAATAACATTCCCAAGTTAGTGTTAATAGTCGTCCATATATAAACATGGTATACTCTCTGATCAAAAGCAAACAATACGTCAATGAAAGAGAAGTTAGTTGGTTTATTGGCAAACAATTGGTTATTTTACTTTTCAAATTAATGGAAGTTATGTTGTATATGACAAACAATTAGTTCTTATAATGTAGGTTTGGTACCTGAATTGATTACAAATTCCACCAGTATTGATTAAGTGACTAGATCTTCCCTGGAAATCACGGGGAAATGTTTGTTTTCCAATTTTTTCTTCCGCTTATTGAAATGTTCACGTATTTGGTACCAATTGCACAAATCACTACCTTGCCGACCCTGAATACAAAACTTCGCTTCACCATAACATATAGGTGCTTTCAAGAATTAGAAAAAAGACACATTGGGCCAGTTAGTAGGTATATTTGGCAAAAAATTGGTTGTTTTACTTTTCAAATTAATGAAAGTTATGTCGTATATGACAGACAATTGGTTCTTATAATGTAGGTTTGGTACCTGAATTGATTACAAATTCTACTGGCATAGATTTTATGACTACATCTACCTATAGTAGTACCTGCAGTCCTAGGGAATTCTTTGTTTTCATTCGAACAGTAATTTTCGCTTCCGCCAATTTAAATGCTAACGTATAATAAGAGGCACAACGTTAGCAAGCATTTAAAATGATATAAAAATAAGAAATCGACGCTAATTACACAAATCACAACCTTACCGACCCCGCATACAAAACTTCGCTTCGCCATAATATAAAGGTACATTGGACAAGAACAGGCAAGAAAGAGAAAGACTATACTAAGTGGATGCGGAACTAACTAGCGTTACATCGATACGTCAAAACAGAATAGAATGCCAGAAAGTATATCATTATATATTGTGCACATGTTTATTATATAAAAAAAAACTATTTTGAAAAAGATCGGCGGGATATTATATTCAAGTAATTCTAAATTTACAAATGATCGAATCATAATAATAGAAAACGCCCTTGCGCATTATACTGCATGCAGAATATATTCAATGCCTTCTTTGTTCTGAACGTTATGCATACTCAGCTCCGTGTAAATTACAGACCTGCCTTTTCTGATAAGACGAGTTTATAAGAATGAAGAAGACTGAGTAACTCACGCCACACTACTCAGGACCGAGTTTCACTGCCATGTCATTCGACCCGACCAGATCTTACAAATTTACAAAAAGAACCATCCGATTGAACCAATCCAACTACTAACACCACCAACAACTACCGTTTTTGCGATGTCAGCTGCTGCTGGAAGCGAACGATAGTGTATTGTGCTTCGTTTACGGTTGGGGCCGATGGACATGGTACAACCAATCCTTATTACATTGAGTCACAGGTTAACAAAGAACATGTTAGTGTCCTTGAATCCTCTGTAAGAAGACCAAAGCACTGGGATATGACTCTATGAGATAATCAATGAAACTAATAAATACAACGAGAACATAATAATATATTCAGGATTATTATAAAAAGTCATTAAGATAAGTAAATAAGCTATTAAACGTATTAAAACACCATTAGAATCTATAAGCTATTTAAGAATTAAGTCTATTATGCCTCCTAATTTGTTTTAAGGTATCAATGGCGATGTATTGGTAAAGATCCCACGAGTTATCGATCAAGCATTTATCCCTGTATTGACTTCAATCGGAACATATATTGAAAGAGATTCCACAGTTCATTGAATATTCATTTATTCACTATATAGAATTCAACCATTGTTTTCTATTATACAAAACAAATAAGAAAGGAGATCAAGCAATTGAGAAGCTGTTTTTATAGACGGTGTGTATTGGTGCATATGAAAGACAGGTTGTTCTGTTGGAACTATAATACCACTGAGCTGAAACTATCAAGACAGTCATTAGTCCAAAGTAAACTTAAAACAATACTCGAGTCTTATCCCTTAATCAATAACCATAAGTCGGATAAAAATGACAAAGAGTGAGGAAAAACAACGGTAAAACTGGTAAATTTGAAATGAAATGCAATAGTGTTTAACGTCCCACCTTTCTGCATCTGTTGGGCTAATGAGGACTGGAAAACACCCTGCTGTGTGCAACGAAAACAGCGTCATTAGCCTACACTTAATTTAGATTTCCAACTGTCGATGAATCTGTGCACAGCCTGTAGCACATAGAGCCTCTGTTTATTGTCACACCTGAACGATGAGATGCTTTTTAGCAATGCATATCATAGGGTATAGGTAAGAAATTTGGTTTGCGATTGGAGCACCCACGTTGCTGCATGAACACAATACGAGATGCACTTTTAACGATCAATAAGGATCGCTGATTACAACCTTAATCATTGATCTGTGGATTGTCAAGTGCGTTCATTGGTTTTCATTGTCCCTATTTTCACATTTCGTTAAATGATAATGGATTTTTACGTGTACTTTTCTTAACGTGATTATGCTATTTTGAGGAAAACGCCATACGGTATGTGATGGGTAAAACTACTAGGTTATTTGTACTCTCCGAGAGGTTGAAGGGAAAGGTGCCTGTTGGTATCGATGCGACAAAACAGGTTTTTATATCAAAGATTTGAGCGCTTGATCATTACTTTATGCAGATCAGCACAGTGAATTATGTATCAAATTGCAGGAAATGTATTTAAAAATCCTTCTCTCGATTTTGCCATGTTTTTGAATTTACTCGTGTTAAAAATTAAAAAGAGTATTGCATATACCAAGAGGGAAGTGATGCACAGTACAATGAATATGAAAAAGTATTTACTTATTCAAATACAAAATTTAATACGTGTAAGTCCTTAATGATGTAAAGTTTAAACGTGAATGGAATATCCGCAAATGGTGTCTAGCCGTTCAAATTGGACTAAAGAGTAGCTTAATATTTTCAAATCACGACCATTATCAGAACTGTTATGACGTTGGTCACTTTGACTATCACCATGTCACAGACTAAAGTATAGTTAGATGTGGGCAGGGATTAACCATTTCAATTTCTCAGTTTGATGTTGAGATATGTGTGGTACTTGAGTTGAATTTCTAATATTCTTAAGTGGACGCTTTGTAATAGTTAGATCATAATATTAAGTAAAATTGACTAAGAAGTGAGCGGAGGGGTCGAACTTATAAATCAACATTTTAGTTACTGATGATTGGAAATAAGTGGTTAAGTATTGAAGTTGTTTAATATGCACATATGTGCTCGTAATGAATAAGTGAACCACTTCATAGACGATTAGGCCATTGGATGAAAAAGTAAGTCAGTTAAGGACCTTATTCTCAAAAACTTAATTTATAACGACTTCAGTGATCTAGATATCTGATTGGTTGGTTACTTTTATCAGTTTTAAATTAAGTATTATTATCCAATCAGATTGCTGTATTTCTTAAAATCTGAATTTGATCAAAGTTAAGTTTTTGAAAATAAACCCCCAGAAATATAAAAAAAATACCCCAAAATTGTACCAAAGTAAGTATTGAAAAGGTAGACACTCAATATATTTGGATACTGTGCATTTCAAAGATCCCACTAATCTACTGCACTAGTACAATTTCCCCATAAGCACATTGCATAGCGTTGTTGGTTCTCATTGACCTAAAAAAATACAGGAAGATAAGACGTTAAACTTTATCAGGTTATAATCAAATACAAATGAAGTGTTTTAAACAAGAATTACAATCATTCCATTAGATAATAATCTAATTCATATACCAATAATCAGCAAATTGAAATCTAAGGTTCATTTGAGTTTATTTAACCCAATGTTATCTTATTGTTTATAGATTTGACTATTATTTTTTAATAATAATACATGTAATATCATTATTGTCGGTATATCAGGGCAAAAAAGTTAACGAGATAGATGTAAAAGCGCCTATATGTAGTCGGTCGGATTGGACACCCCATATTCTACAACCGTAGAAGGAAAAGATCCCCAATGGTTGAAAATCTAAAAAAAGCACAGCATTTTTGTATTCATGGGGCTAACAAATGCAGAAAGGAAGACTGTAAGCCTCAATTTCATTTAATTTCAAAGGTATACTGTAATAAACAAGTCGTCAACGAGACGGTCATCATTTCTGAATATAAAGGTAGATAACTGCTGTAAAATCAAATCAGACCATTATTAAGTGACATGGAAGTCACTCGCACTTCTAGTAAGCGTATTGGTATTCAATCAATATATTTGCTGCCTACAATATATCCTGTATTTATGTCGATGTACTTCTGAAATTTTGTAAAATAATCAATGAAAAGATATAAATATGACCAGGGCTTTAAGGAACATTGAATTATCTCCCATTCTTTTGATGGATTTTCTCGGTGACGTTGGTCTGTTAAGATTACGCGGGAAAATGGTTGATAATTTCGAAACAGTGACGTTGGTCTGGTGAGTTGACGCGGGAAAGTGTCAGTATTTCGATTGTTATCTAACAATAAGAATAGACTGAAATGGAAAATTATCCACATTGTGCACTTCATGATGTACAATTACTTTGACTCCTTTCTATACCTGAGCTTATATCTCGAGAACGATTAGATATTTTGTCGTAGACTCTGAATTATTTTCCTTTGTCAGTGATGCAGGTCGGAGGGGCTGACATAGAAAAAACGTCTAGTCGTTCGGATGGGACAATAAACCGAGGCCCCATGTGCTATTGGCTGTGCACGTTAAAGATCCCTCGACAGTTGGAAATCGAAAATAAATGCCGCTGTCCTTGCAAACTTTCCCTCATTGCACAATACATGGCTTTTACCTGTCCTCAATTAGCCCATATAGGTGCAGAGAAGTAGGACGTAAAACTCCATTTATTTCATTTCTGAATATTTAGAAAGAAAATAACTATATTACAAGAAATATCAATAAATAAACACATTGTGCGATTCTGTGGCAAAATACTTGATACGATTGAGATAAAACTATGTATTTTAATTGTATTTTGAACGATTGCTTGCTTATCTAGAGGACACGGCATGGGTCGAGATAATACTTGTGGATTTTTCAGAGGTGCACGTCGGAGTTTACGTTTATAGTCTGGCTTTAAAATTTAACACAAGATAATATTTTAAAGGGACACAATTCTTCAAATTTTGGTTAAATATTTTCATTAAATCGAGCTTAAAGTTATCTTTCTAAAAGTACTAAAAGTAATGCTGCGTGCACAAAGACGTATACGACATACGGAATACACTACTCGAAAATCGAACAAGCACGATTTCTACTATACTACACTTTACTTTAAAGGGACAGTCTGAATTTTTTTTTGGTCAAAAATTTTTTTTGCTCAAATTTGTGAAAACTTTACACCAAAATCTGTAACTATATGCCCTTTAATGTATCTGAAAGTTTTAACTAAAAAAATCCAGCCGTTAATTTTTAAACGCTAAAAACATGCTAAAATTTTTAAAAACCTTACGTAAGGTTTTTAAGTGTGTTAACTTTTTTGGACGCTGATATGAAACTACTGAACGGATTTGAGTAAAATAAACGCCAAACTGTAGAGAAATGTCCCTCTTGTATATTTTGAAAGGTTTCAGCTAGAAATATTGAGCCATTTAAAGGGCAAACACCAAAACTAGGTCAAATTGCTTAATCAACAATAAGTACTCCCTGTTTGTAATTAACCCTTTAAAACCAAATTCAATTTGATCAAGAAGCTATAGAGATACCATAAGCATACTTTAAAAATACCCTCGGGAAACATTTGCGACGTTTTTGATAATGGAAACTTTTTTCAAAAAAGCAGAATGGCCCTTTAATATACGTAGGAATACTTCATTTTCGATTAGTGTCCTCTTATGTGACAAGGTATTATGAAATTACCTTGTTTGATTTTAATTTTTAGGTCTACGCGTGTCGCTCAAAACGTACACCGTATACCCAAAAAGCATACTTCTTTGTGCACGCAGCCTTAACATTGATAAACTGGTATACTATGTTATGTTGTACTATACCACTGGAACCTCAATGGGGACCGTTCAGATTCTTTTTTAGCTGGATCCACTTGGAAACTTCAGTTGTTTTTCTTGTAAAATATGGATGTTTCTCTCCTTTCAACCATTCCATCACGTAAACAACTTAGCATCATCCTCGTTAAGAATTTAATTGTTTTCGTCTTGATTGGTTTTGAAAAGTCCACCTGTTCGGAAACCCTAAATAACAACATGTAGTTAATAATGTATGATTGCTCTCTGAACATCCAATGTATATTGTGTTCCTTTCCAGTACCGAAGATGATTTATTGTTTGTGATTATGGGTATGGCAAGCCTTCTAGTAATTAAATGACTGACACGACACACAATTAATAGACGCTAGTTGATTAATATTAATCAATGTATTATTATTTTTCTTAATAGTTTACTTGATGTAATTATGTTGTATTGATCAGAACATTCCTTCTAACTATCAACACGAGTTTCACGTTGTACTAACTGATGCTAAGATTCCACAATTTTCAAAACACAGTAAGTAGTGATTTTTTTTTACAAGCATATGAAATCGGATGGTTGACAGAATAAGAGGGGCATTGCGTACGACAACATTTTCATCAACTAAACCTCTAGGAAAGCAACTGTCTAGAGAATGTAGACGTATATTATCATCCCCTTGAAAGCGTCTTGTTCGGATGAGACAATAAACCGAGGTATCATGTGCTACAAACTCTGCACATTAAAAGATCCTTCGACAGTTAGAAATCGAAAAAAGGGTAGGCTTATGCGCTGTCCGGAAAATTTTCTTCATTACACCCTGCATTGCGTTTGGCCGTCTTTATTATAAGCCCAATAGGCGCAGACCAGTGGGACACCATTAGATTTTATTTCGCAATTTGCTATGTATATTGCCGAGATCTTGGGCGTACTGATGCTTACATTCCACAATTTCCACAACTCTGAAAACAGTTTGGTTAAGTTTACAGTGTTCTTAATAGGTGCAAAAAAACAGGACGTAAAACCCCATTTCAATAACTTAAAGGTCCATTTTATAATCCCATCATAGGTCGAGAGAATATTTCCGGATTTTTCAACCAAGAAGTTTCCAGTCGTTGAAAGGGACAATAAACCGAAGTCCTTAACCTTGTGATAAAAACTGCGCACGTTAAAGATTTTTCGAAAGTGGTGATCAAAAAAGAGTAGGCCAATGCCACAGTCAATGTCAAATACTTCTCTCGTTGCACACTGCATAGCGTTGTCCATCTTAATTAGCACAATTAGGTGCAGAAAAGCAGGATGTAAAACTCCATTTCATTTAATTGCATTTTGCTACATAAAGAATAAAACAAAATAAACCAATGCCAGTGTCTGGTTTTCCTCGTTGCACATTTAATTAGGGATGTCCATCTCAATTATCCCAATTAGGTGCAGACAGGTAGACCAACCCGGTATATTCTTGAATGCTTCTGTTGCCCCATGGTGGGAGCTTTCATCAGAATCATGAGAAAGTAAATAACCAATTAACCTGACCTGACAAGAGACGAACGTCGTTTGATATTTGATAAATCAGACAAATTTGGAAAAAAAATTCTATAGTCTGGTAACAAAATCAATACTATATTTTGTTAGACGTGGATCTGTTTGTTCCTTGTTAATAGTAACAGTGATAATTTACCAAGGTTCGTGAAAAAGTATAATAAAAAAAATGGTAGTTAAATCAAATTTATAATATGTCCCCAATTATTTTTTTAAGGTGGTGATTATAAAAAAATGGTCCAGATGAAAATAAAGTACTGTAGACACTGACATTTTTGGTATCAGTTTCGGAAGATTTCGTATTTTCGAAACCGTTGGTTGTGTGAACAACTCGGTTACTTTCAATAATATGTTGATCATGTAGATCCCATGCACCATCTGAAGCTTAGGCGTTGCCAAACATGATATTGATGTGTAAATGTTGTCAATGTGTAAACAAATCTTTTCGGTTACATTACATCGGTGAGGTTGGGCAACATTTGAAAAGGCTTTTAATTTGTACAGTTCAGAAACTTTCAATAACATGTCCATATGCTTCTGAAATAAATACACGTTTATTTTCTTACTTAAAGTTATTTTTGTTATCGTAAAGCAAATGATATTTTTTTTTCATTCTATCTGAATTTATGTGATCGAAAAATATCATCAAACAAGTTGTTTCCCACCATGTTGCTGAAAATGTTGTCAGTGTGTACAAAACCTATCGTACATAAGGTGTTGAACCCTGACAAAGTGTGATACGCCGAATTATCATGTGTTATTGCCAAATCCATCAAAATGTTAGTTTTTGTGCTAAAAGACAAGTTACAACGAACATTAATCGATCAAATGTTCATGGTCATCCAAATGGAAATTAAATTCCTTTGTAATGAACGATCTTCACAAAAATCAGATTTACAAATGCATCCATGAGTAGGCTGTTGACATTTCCACCTCTAAAAAGTACGATAATTGTCTTTGTTTCAATTTTCGATAGTGGAATAACGTAACGACTTTTTAAAATAGAGTATTTGTCTTAAAGGGATTGTAAAGATGTTTTCTAAAAAAAAAAAAGTATATGTATCGAGGGCACTAACGGCACCAATGTTTGCACATTTCCGATCAAAGTTCTATATACATTTACAGATGTAATTGTAAAGAGGTTTTCTAAAAATATTAATCAGGAATACTTAAAAGCTTCAATTTGCACTATTCCAATTTTAAGTCTAACATCTGTGGTTCTAGCTATTCGACTTTACGTGTTGGATGACTACATACTATACGAAATTTGCTTATAACATCGAACACTTAATTTAAAGCGTAATTGCTGGAACCACAGACGTCTGATTAAAACCAGTTTCCCCGGTTCACATGCAAATTTAAGAAAACTCTCTTTACAATGACTTTAAGTTAATATTACCTCAAGTGTAGAAACGTTAAAAATAGCTAAGGACTGAATTTAGTTGATAAATGTAAGACAGGTTTATTTGATAATTTTAAGTGCACTTTTAACAGACCGACAAATTTCACCCAACCCAATTCCTCTAATGTGATATTATATTAAAGGGATATGTTCACTAACCGTTCGACCAAAAAGCTTTTAGTCTCATAACCTTGAATTTTTTAGCTTATCTGATTTGTAATAATGTTTCAAACCATCCCTTTATTTTATTTTTATCCGAAACGCACACCGTTTTAGTATAACAAACGGTTTTCATTTGATGTTTTAAGTCCTTTAATGGAAATGCTCTTTAATTATTCTGTGAACAATTCCGATTTGCTCTTTTGTCCTTAACAAATTTCCTTTACGACTGTTTGTCTCGGAATTTCATTCTCTTATTTTAATTGGCTTTTCGTGATGTGTATTAATTTTAAATGTACTGCTCTTCAATGTAAATATCTGAAGCATTCGTGAGATTTGAAGAATGTGAAATTAATGAAGTGAATGGTCCTATTTAAATACTGAACATCTGCAACTCAAGTCACAATGATTGACAATTGCTGGTACTTACATCTCCTTAATTAAGCATCTCTTTTCATCCAGTTCACAACCACAGTTAAGTTGTACCACGGACGTGCCATCAAAGAATGTATAACTTAGAGTGGACGCAGTGGCTTCCATGCACTTCATGAGTCAGGAACTGTTGGGAATTAAGATGGATGGGCCCCTTTTAGACATTTATTAATTCTGTATTTTTATTTTGGGTCGGGCCACCAGTTTAGGCGTACTGATTGAGTTTATGAAAATGTGTCGTCAAGTTACGGTGTTTTCACCTGGCGCTTTTTCATGTTCTTGTTTTGTAGTTTTTTTCGCGTATGTTTAACAGCTAGGACGGGTGTGGCGCCAGGCAGAGTATGCTTACTCTTCTAGACACCCGATACCACTTTTCATTATGATATATTTACTCATGTATGATTGATATAATTCCTCATTTGAAAAGTTCATAAGCTGTAACCAATGTTTCGACAAAATGTCTTTTTGGATTTTGAGTTTGGCTGGTTGATAAATCAAAATTTTAAGCAGGTTGGAAGTCATTACGAAAGTATTTGTCGTTTTGATCAATTGGGTATGGGTATCTGTTGAAGGAGGGAGGTAGGAAAGGGGTTTGCGGTATGAGGTTAGCTTTTCAATAGAATGCATAACTTCACCTCATTTGAGAGCACGGCGGTTGCCTCATATACGATATTTTATTGTGTGATAAATATAATTTTCACTCAAGTTCAGACTGATTTTGACTGTCGCCATGGCTTCGTAAATATCTGATTTCGCAACAAATTCCATAAATTTCATGACAAAAGCACTCATCTACGACTCCCAGTATGTAATAGTTTTATTTTTTTGAAAATCAACTCTTAATAGTTTATGCTTTGATTTAACACAAAGTACAAAATTTCGTTCACGTTATTGATTGAAAAAAACTATATATGAACTTCTCACGACTAGGATCAAGGTGATGTGATTTCCGTGTAAAAAACTAGCAATTTGAATTCATTGACCCAGAAGGGTAGGGGTATAATTTTACTAGACTATAAGGATTAGTCTCAATCAGAAAATGTTATTAAGCACGAAACTAGAGTCAAGAGAACAACTATGGTTATCATGCAAACCTTCATGAAATGAAAAGGAGTTTTATGTTCTACTTTGGACTTAAAAGGAAATTTAAACGCCATGCAGTGTGTAATGAGACATTTTGCATATACAGAGGCATTCGTCTACTCTTTTTTCGAATTCCAACTCCAGAGATCCTTAACATGCACAATCATGGGATCTATTTTACCATGCGAACAATTTCTATTGTTCAAGAGCATCAGAAGGATTTTTATTTTTTTTTCTACCCATTGTCCCTGTTTGCATACTTCTATGATAATGTGTTATTATTCTCTTGACATGGGGATCAGTTGATGACAACCGTTTTTCGATATTTTATAATAAAACGAAGTAAATTCATGCCGCTGTTTTAGGAAAAGCCTGACAATGGTCATCCTCGTGAACCCAAAACCGATGCCGACAAATTCGACCCAAAACTCCACTTCATTTGTATTATCCTGACTCTTGTGAATTTGGTCTAACAGACACGTTTCCATTCGAACAATACATTAAAAGAAAATGAACTGCACCATAAAGAACCCATTCGACACATCGTTAAAAACATAACAGAACCTTCGCTAGTTTAAAGCGTTCTAATATATACTTCTTGGTTAAACCAAGCGTCTGTCAAAAAATATCACTATCAATGGCAAGATATATGTGAATTTTATGGTCTGTGCCATATTAATGTAATGGCATTCTGTAATAATTGATAGTGTTGGTCTCAACGTGTTATTTATTGGTATGACCCATGTTCAGTTAGAGAACATGCTTTAACGATCATCCGGAAGAATAACATCTATAAAAAACATTAATGTTAAATTGTCAGAAGGTTATGTTAACAGTATGAACTTTTTTTTTAAAATAATACAAACGGTTTGTAAAGAGGTTTTTGTAAAAAAAAAACAAATGTATCGAGGTCACTGATAGCATTTATTTGCACCATTTTAGTTTAAAGACGCATGTGGTTCCTGCCATTCGGACATCGAACACTTAGTTTTAGTGGGTATAGAGAACATGCTTTAGCTTCCACCCGAAAGAAAGCGTATACTAGATTTTTTTTAAAGGGATTGTAAAGAAGTTTTCTTAAAAATGTATATGTATTGAGGACACTGATAGCATCAATATGTACAATTCTAATTTCCAATCAAAGGTCTGAGGTTCTTGCAATTCCAATAACACTAAGTCTTTGACATTACTGTAGTTTCAAAATATACATAAGACCCTCCAGATTATTGACAGTATCAAATACTTCCGAAACATGTTTTTGTGGCATTATTAGACGTCTGATAAAACATCGGTGACTATTTGTATGGAAAACGTTTATCAATCCTTTTGTAATAAAGTAAGAATGAACCAGAAAAAACGTTTTTACTGGCTATGCTTATGACAAACAGCACTGCGGTTTTTTTTTTTGGTTTTTTAAAAAAAAAAACGAGACTATTTTTAACTCAACATCTTCGCCACAGTATTTCGAGTAAGTGTGCCAGTTTCTTCAGACAGAAAAGAAATTATCAAAGCTATAAATGCTTCACAATATGGCATTAATAATTTATAGGCATGCTGCAGAATTACATACAGATTGATATAAAATTATTTGAATCTGACGTGAATTTAGTTTCTGAGACAAACCATATAAATATGTCAGTGGAAGAAAATCATTTCTAACACCCATTTATAAACTTGATCAGAAATGAAATGAGATGGAGTTTTACATTCTATCCTTCTGCACTTGTTTAGAGATTATGAACATGGGCATTTGCAATTTTTTAAGGATAGCGGCTTCAGCCCATTTTTTCGAATTCCAAATGTTGAGGGATCTTTAACATGTAAAGGCCGTAGGACACGAGTCCTCGGTTAATTGTCTAAACAAAGAATTTGTTCATTTCCGCCCCTCGGTCCTACATCACTGGTTTTATCTAATCCAGGATTGAACCCCAAAAACTTCAGGTTAGCGAATATCGTCTTTTTGTACCGAAACGTTATTCAACTGATTAGGTAAAATAAAAGCAAAACAATAACTAGCTGGATTTACTTTTCTTAAAAGTAAGAAATCCACGGAAATCACTAATTTAAGTGTTCCATCTTGGCAAAGGTGAAGACAAAACAGTCGGAATTCCACCTTTTCACCTGTAGGTAACGTAGATGGTAGGGAACGACATGGAAATGTAATTTAAACGGAACAATGCTACAAGCTGTATTCTCGATCGTGGAAAATCGGAAACAAGAAGTATAATTCCTTAAAATATTGTGTTTTCATTAGCACATACCGATGCAGAAAAGTATGGCGTAAAATTAAATTTATTTCAAAGTGGAAAACATAATAATAAATACAAAGAACGATTCGTACATTAGTTTATGTAAGCAAGGCATTGTATGTTTATAAAGTATAAGAATGAGAACCTAGTGTGACTGTAAAGGTGTTGACTGTCAACTCAATTTTAGATGATGACTATAATAATTATCAGGACTTAAGAATATCAACCATTAAAATAAATAATAAATAACCCAAATTACTGCATGCGACATTAAATGATAATAAATATAAATAAGGTATGATGACATTAACCCTGATTCTCGGCAGGGGGATGTTAGAGATCGAGCGCACTTCCTGAGTAAGAACTATTCTCATTGTACACATCTCTATGCGTTGACGAACTATGTTTTTTTTTTTAATCCTATGTCTACATAATTTCTATCAGTTATATTTAAATTTTTCGTTATACCATTTTGTAATCGCCCCTTCTTTTCCCATATTCCACTCTCGCCATATGGCTAATGCCACTGTTTAAAAAAAATGTCCCCATCGTCAATCAACTGCAGAAAAGTAGGACGTAAAACTCAATTAAATCCGCGGTCAACCAATCATCTTTTATGATGGTTTTACTAACGAAACTTCTGCCTAAATCTGGGTTATTTACAAGGAATACGTATGGGGCTTGATTAGATTTCTATTACATTGGTCGAGATAATACTCGAAGGGGCGAACAACAAAGAGAGATGTAGTTGTTTCAGTAGGACAATACAACGTTTCATTACATTTCAACAAAACTTTTGTTTTTTAGATTGATCTAGTTGGGATTACAATTTCTGCGGTTTAAAACTTTTTTCCCATCATCATCAACGAATTGTTACAGTGGATGTCACTAGCGAGGTACACCATATACCATTTTTATGTCGGGGTCTTAACAGTCTTGAATTTTTTTAAGGTAAAAAAAAAATTTTGCTCAAATTTGTGAAAACTTTACACCAAAATCTGTAACTATGTGCCCTTTAATGTATCTGAAAGTTTTAACTGAAAAAATCCAGCCGTTGATTTTTAAACGCTAAAAAGATGCTAAAATTAAAAAAAAAACCTTACGTAAGGTTTTTAAGTGTGTTATGTTTTTTGGACGTTGATAGGTAACTACTGAACGGATTTGAGTAAAATAAACGCCTAATTGTAGAGAAATGTCCCTCTTGTGTATTTAAAAAGGCTCCAGCTAGACATATTGAGCCATTTAAAGGGCAAACACCAAAACTAGGTCAAATTGCTTAATTAACAATAAGTACTCCCTGTTTGTAATTAACCCTTTAAAACCAAATTCAGTTTGATCAAGAAGATATAGAGATACAATAAGCATACTTTAAAGTTGCTCTCAGGTAGCATTTCCGATTTTTTTGACAATAGAAAAACAGAATGATCCTTAGGTTTTGGTTTTTGAGCGGTCAAAACAAAGTAGACGTATTCAAAGGGTTAGCCATATTTACACAGAGTAAAACATATACATAATAAAACAATTAACAAAAACTAAAAAGTTTGATTAAATCAAAATATTGTACTTACCTTAGTTTCCAGTTGCGAAGTTAAAATACTCGAAACTTTACAGCAGATTATGATCTTCAAACAGAGAAAGTAAACGTTGGACAGCATGATAGTGGACTTCTCTTGTTAAGAATTATATTGGCGTTTGAATGACACGTCCACTGCTCTTGAGTTGCAGGAAGGTTCTTCTTGAACTTCTTTCTTTAGAATTACATGTGGAACTTAGTTGGTGCTATACAAGGAATTAAACGTCCACGTCTGTCGTAATTGCTGGAATCCTCTTTATATATCAGCCTTTTCATTATGATTAACCGATTCCCATTCAATTTGCCAGTAATGACAATGGGCGGGACAGAGATTGATCCACGTAGGTCTGTGGGTGGCACCAACCACCGATCATGATAAAAAGACCATTAACGATTTGTTAAAAAAAATCCTTGTCAATAAAAATGTGAACTGCTCATGTAGATGATTAAGAATGTAATCGAAGTGTTTTCATGGTGAGAAAAGCCACCTGATGATTCTCGGCAATTTCAAAAAAGTCTTTTGTTTTACACTAAAATAACCATTCTGGTGTAGGGTTGGAAAATAACTTGCATGATTCTATTCTTCGGGTCACAACTTTTGACGTAGTTGTTGATTCATGGCTGATCACAACACCACGAAACCACCAAGTGCTTCGTAACTTAAGTCTTTTATTATTGTCAAACATCAGAAATTGACACGATGATTTTTTACGGAATAATATCCTCTGATTAAATGCACTGTGATCCAGACATAGGTAATTGTACTTTGGAAAATAGATTCAGATTACACGAGTTAAGTTAAGATTCCATATACGCGTCACTCGTCATCCGTAAAGCTAAGATTCTATATAAGCGTCATCTGTAAAGCTAAGATTCCATATGACCATTTGACGGATACCGCTACCGCATATATGGAATCATACCCTCCTATTCCAACCATTTCGATTTTGAACGCATTGCGGATCCGTTTGACGCGTATATGGAATCGTAGCTTTATCAGGCAGTTTTAGCTTTGGGTTTTTAACCTGGAGATAATAACCCCAAAAAGTTATTGATTTGAATTATTATATTGGGGGCGTAATAAGGTGCTTTGTTGTCTAGTATATAATTTGAGACAATTATAGTTCAACCCATTATATTCAGTCAGGCTATGCTCTCTGACATGAAAAAGATTACATGGAAAACTAATGAAATGAATGGAGTTTTACGTCCTGCTTTTTTGCGCCTATATGGGCTAATGTGTACAATGAGGGAAATTTTGCCAGGACAGCGACATTAGCCTGCTTAACCCTACATAATTGCCAAAGTACTTGAAATATTCCGCGTCTGATTAGGGCTAAAATGATGAGCAAAGTCGTGTACGATTTTAGAAGGGACATTTTGTAAGTGCAATAGACGGAGCTTCTGTGAAATGTTACAACCTAACCTCCTCTCGCCTTTTTTCAAGGTTTTCAAAGATACTTCTTTGTAGCCTATACACTATGTTCAGCCCTTCGGCAAATCGAAATTATAACAAATTTAAGCCTTTCCAGAAATTTCAAGAAATCAATCAAAATGGCATTCATTGGCTTTAAGTTTAAATTATTTACTTCAAATACACTGTTTATTTAAATATTTTTATGAACGAACTGTCATGATTGAGGATAGGTGTTCCTGATAAATAACTACTTAAAATCACGGTCTCTGTGTGAATGAATAACATACTTAAATACGCCCCCGAAATGACCAATGACCGAAGTAGTAAATAATGAAATAAGTAGGCTGGGCAACTCATACATTATGCTATGGCTTTTTCGTTTTATGGAGACTTGCATGCTATAAGTCGAGTTTTGACCGAATTGCGTACACAAGGTTACTTGACACATGGACTACAAACTTGATTTGGGCATTTTTCCTTGACAAAAATGACTAATTTGTTTCTTGCAATATGGTTGATTTGTTTAGTCCAGCATAATTTGATCTGGTTGTAGTAAACTTATATTCTAGAAGTGGGTGTCGCACGAATCAGAACATGCTTTCTCTTTCCGAAACGTATTATGATACTTACAACTATTGCTCCCGATTTTGTCATTCTTTAGAAGTTAATTTTTGATAAACGGAATCGTATTGCTTGTATGGATTGTTGTTGACTTTGATAAATTGATTGGGATCATATTCTGCCGAATTCCCAAATTATATTCAATACATAATTATTAAAAGAAATATTATTTAAGAGGGTATTTAAGCAAGGCAACTTTTTACGTTGGTTGTTTGATCTCAGGATGTTAAACACTTAATTTGTCTTTTATTTCATGATTTTGCTTCTTTTCGCATTTTGATTATTACATACATCTAAATTATAAAAATTAAAATACAACTTGTATTTCAGTAACACCATAGAAAAAGAAGATGGTTTGGGTATATATTTGAAAGGATAATGCGATTTCGTGCAGTTCTAAAACCTCTAAAGATCATTTAATTAATCCCGAAAATGCTGACCGTTAACGCTAAGCAGAAATTATTTCTCTGGTCGAACACGCTTGGTTCAATACACAATTTCGTGGTTGATACATCACAAAAGCTATTTTCATTTTATACAAAAAAAAACACATTTCAGGGTAGATTTTTATTTTGCTCCAGAGAGAAATATAATCGAATTATTTTAAGCAGTAATCGGATTGTTGAAGGACTAGTAGATCGCGTTATAAGATACTTACTGATAATACATACAACCAGGTGTGTTTACATAACATATACCAAGGCCAGGGAATTATGTAAATTTACTGTGATCCACATGCACTTCACTGACAACATTTTCGGTTGAGCAACAAATTGTCCAACCTGTTGTGTATATGTATATTGGCTTATTTTGTTCTCATTGCACATGTATATTGGAAACACTTATTTTGTTCTCATTGCACATGTATATTGGAAACACTTATTTTGTTCTCATGGCACATATAAATTGGTTCTCGTGGTTAATTTGTGTTGACAAGGTCCAATTGATGTTGCTGAGCTTTGCTTCAAGGAAATGCGATAAAATATATGAAAACCATGAAAAAAAAAAAACCAACAAGAAGAGACAATCGAAATTTTAGATGAAATGTTGTAATCAATTACTTATCATCAATGAAATATCACAGAACTTTGCTTAACGACGTTCTCAAATTGTAAATGAATAGGTAGAAAAGATTAATTTTGTTACACGACACCATTGGTTGAAAACATTAGAGTGGTTGTAAATTGAGATGGTCGTATACCAAATTTACTTAAAATAAATTGAATTTCAAAACAAAAATATGAAAATGTGTCAAATTTGAGCAATTCGCCATGAATCGATGTGGGAGTTTGTCAAAACCTCTACCGATGCGATAGACGGAGATGAAATTTTCGAGGAAAATAAATGTATCGAATATACATTGTTAACGACCGGATAAGGGTTAGATTGAACGTAGCAATTTATAGCAGGATACCGAAGAATTACATATTTAAACTCTTTGATAAAGAAGTCGGAAAATAATGGAAAGATATTTTATTAATTAACAATTAAAACATTCTTGACATGCAAAATTTCCTCACACATGCACAATGTTTCCAAGTTCGCGAAGACTTCAAGAACATAACTTCATCCAATTTTCAATACTGCCTAGCTACTAGGCTACTAGAGTATTTGAAGATACTGTAATTATTTTAAACGTAATCAAGTGTAATAAGTATACAGATATTTGAAACTACCGGGATAATTAATTGTCGATTTTTCACATGCCTGCACATTATTTAATAAGATTTCTAAAACAATAACATGCAAGCTCACAGATTGTTTAGTAGAGAATTATAACGCATATATGTACGTAGGACCTTTCAGCTTGACTTAGCGTTCTGTGAGGTGTTTCACCTCTTCATCAGGAGCATATATGTAAATCACTTAAATTAATTTAATAACTCTTTAGAGACCCAAACCCACTTATTCATCCAATCAGCATTGGCTAATCGTTCTATGAAGTAGCTCACTTATTCATTACTAGCAATGAATAACTCTTTAGAGACCCTAACCCACTTATTCATCCAATCAGCATTGGCTAATCGTTCTATGAAGTAGCTCACTTATTCATTAAATGCACAGATGTAAATATCAACTCTTTTTAGAACCTTATCAACTTATTCATCCTATCAGCACGGGCTAAATCTTCGTGAAGTGGCTCATTTATTCATTAAGATCACATCTAATCCACAAATTCATCTAATATTGGTTCAATCACAAACAAAGCAATAGGACGCACTAGTCCATAACATATCATTTCATTTGATCTAGTGAAACGACTTTTTTAAAACTGAAACCCATGATATTCCAACATCACTGCAACAACGTCTCCCATCAATAACTAGTCACTGAACATATTTATAATAGATGATTCAACGATGTAAAAAACCTGAAGTCTAAAGTATTTCAAAAATTTTGCTTATAAATAAGTCACAATGCATGGTATGATACGAGTGCAAACCTTACTTTGGTTACATGGTTGGTTGGTAGAGGACAAGTTAACATTCGCTTCCAGTGGATGCTGATATCGCCTGATTACATCTGATACTTATAGCAACTACTGTGAACGGTCTTACTTTCTATGCTCTGAAAGTTTGAAATATATATTCCTGTCGCTTTGCGTTCTTACTAAAACATGAACCGACCAGGAAACGACCCTTAACTATCTTGCAATAAAGTGTGGCGCGAGACAGGGTATGCTTACTCTTCTAGACACCTGGTACCATTTTGCATTATATACTTACTCTTGTATGATTGATATAATTCCTCATGTGAAAAGTTCATAAGCTGTTACTTATGTTTCGTCAAGTTCCAAGTTACCGCATATCGATTGATATAAGAGGACTGTCAGATGGTGGTGTTGTGTAACCAGATGCACTCTGATGCAATATGTCGATGTACGTTAGACATAACTTGAAATTTATTTTGCTCTTTTAGACTCATAAAACAGAGCAATGAGGTGTAGCCGTATGCGTATGAATAAATCATTTTAAACAAAAATATTTGTTTATTTGTTTCCAAATGATTAAATTGGATATAGTATTGTCTTTGTACACGCGATATTGGATCAGTTGTATATGAATTATTGAATATAATATCTGTTTGAAGTAGGCGTGAATAATGAAGAAACACCTGCTTGTGTGAGATATTGTTAGTAGGGCTTCGCATGGAATGGTAAAAGGGCACATTAACTTGAACTTGGTGCTTTGAGGGCAGAGTTGATATTGAAAACTAGGACATTACGATTCTCGTAGCCAATGGCTCAGCTACTATAGTTACCAGTTGAACCAAGTTTACGAGCGCCAGCACTAAACTCTAAGGTGCCCTTTATAAAATTACTCCTTTATTTCAGAAAATAAGAGCTTTGACTGCTTAAGAGGACCCGAGCAAGAAAGTTCACGGGTCTTCACTCATCTAGAAGTTAATACCTCTGCTCGAAAGTTAACAATTTAAATAATGTTCACCATCCGTTCGACCAATAAAAAGTGTCAGAACCTAGATGTTATTTGCGTATCTAATCCGTAACAATGTTCACCAATCTCCCTCGAAATTTCAACAGAGATCTGTGAACACTATTACAGATAAGCGGGCTAAAACACTCGTTTTGAATACATAATACTAACCCATGGTGAACATCCATCTATAGGTTTTGAACTCAATGCAGCAAATGGCATATCGGACTGACTTAATTTCCAAACAGCAAATTTAATATTAAATACAAGTCAACAACATTTATTATTTTAAAATATACCCTGAACAAAGCATTGCACACAGAAATTTTTTACAAAATAGTACAAAATCGGCTTCTTTTTATTTTCAATTTTGCTGATTGCTCGGTGAATTGTTGAGCTCCTTCGTGTAGGTACTCATCATCGTCGTATTCTTCCTTGTTATATTCCTTCTGTAAATATATGTAATAACCTTGTGCATTAAAATTCGGGACACGGGCTACATTTTCGGGGGTTGATTTAGGTGCTGAATAGTTGTAAATAATATTCAGAAGTACAGTATCACACAAAAATTGCACCATCCCTTGGAAAAGGACAATAAACCGAGTCCTCATGTGCTACAGGCTGTGCACTTTAAAGATAAAGGCAGTTGTAAATCGAAAATAAGAGTAGGCTAATGCCGCTGCCCCTCATTGCATTGCATGACATCTGCCCGTCCTCATTAGCCCATACAGGTACATAAGAGCAGGACGTAACACTCAATTTCATTTCAGAAATATCCCAAACATAATTATCCTTACATTGATGTCTTTTCTAAATATTGCGTCGTCTCATTAAAATACTAGTACATGTATAATTCTTAACGTCACGCAGATAATTATGGATACATTTGGATTTGAGGGGACCACTAAGTTGTGAAGAAGTGATCAACTTATTTCAATTCCTTTTTATGAGCTAAGGTATAATTGGTTGAACGGATGGCGAACGTGCCCTTTTAACAGACACGAATGGCCAATGTTAATTCTCTGGAACGCTAAAAGTGTCAACTGACTCGCGTCGGTACGCTAAAAGGATACTTTTTAAGTCAAGGAGATGTAACATCTTAAGAAGAATCCTAAGTATTCCAAGCCTTTGCATAAGTATCGGGAGCATTTGATAGCTTTGATTTAAGCCATTCCAATTTACTTACATTGAGTAAATCCAGATTTTCCATAACCATGTTATGTTATTTCACAACAGTGTTTCTGAACAGATCTCTTCCCATAAACCTCAGCAAGATGAACTCGATATATCGTACAGGTACATATTTTTGATGTGTTGACATCGGAAAGAATGAAATGAAACATTTTTTATTTTACAAGGATAACAACTTTAGTTCCTTGCGGACCCTTTCTCCCAGCTGGTCCTTGGCCAAACCTCTTGGTATTGATCTTTCCCGGATTATCCGTACCCATTTACAGCTGGGTAGACTGGAATTATGAGTGAAGATGACTTATTCAAAGACAAGGCCCAACAGTTAGGACTTATTCAAAGACAAGGCCCAACAGTAAGCATACCTTGTCTGGCATTACGTTTTAAGTTTTAAGATAGTTTAACGAGATCATTAAATCTATCAATACGCAAGAGAAATGTTAACAAATTTTGTTGTAAAAATAGTAGGTCAATGCATGATTCACGGGAGAGAATAAATTAATTCTAGAAAAAGATTGATTTGTCGATAGCCAAAGTATCAAGTCAGTCTGTAACATTCCTCAGTGTTTGTATGGCTGCCAAATCATGGTCTGAACATGATCTAAAAAAAGATTGTAAGCAAAGGTTATTTTGAAAATAATCTGGACATTTTCCATTCATAATTTTGTAACTCAGTATCCCAGTGTTATATTTAATTCGTTGTTCGAGAGTAAGCCAATTTAATTTAGAGTCTTAATTTTTAATTTGTTTAAAAGGTATGTTTTAGATGATATAACAGGAGATTTTATTTATATGTTTACCCCAATCCAAGTGATCATCGATTTTTACACCTAGTAATACTGCTTCAGAGACATTTTCTAGGTCTGTGTCATCAATAGTCAGGGTCAAAATTTTGTTACGTTCTTTTTCAGTTTTTATAAGCATGCTTTTTGATTTGTCAATGTTCATTACCATACCATTATCGTAACACCATTGGTTAATAATGTCTAAATCTTCCTGCAATAATCGATTTGTACCAGAAAGATGTATGGCAGTGTCATCTGCAAAAATTTCTGACGTGGAATTTTTAGTGAAAAGTGGCAAATCGTTTATGAAAATCAAAAATAGAAGGGGGCCAAGTATAGATCCTTGTGGGACCCCACATTTAACCACCCTATTAATGGATTCAGTATTTCCAAAACAGACTCTCTGTTGACGGTTATTGAGGTAGCACTTTAACAGTTGAATTAAATTTGGATGGAATTTATATATTTGGAGTTTTTGTAATAATAATATGTGGTCAATAAGATCAAAAGCCTTGCTAAAGTCAAGGTAGACAACACCAGTTAATTCATCTCTATCTAAGGCTTCAAGCCAGGAGTCAGTTATCCTTACTAATGCTGTAGTACATGAATGATAGTCTCTAAAGCCTGACTGATTTGTGTAAAATAAGTTATGCTTATTCATAAAATTTCTAATCTTTAAAGATATATGTTTTTCAAATATTTTTGAAATAGTAGGAAGAATTGAAATGGGTCGATAATTTGAAATGCATTCCTTTGACTGTTTTTTATGAATAGGTATTATCTTTGCCTGTTTTAGTTCATCTGGAAAAATATTTTTTTGAAATACAGAGATTAATAATATATGTGAGAGGACTAGAGATAAAATCTGCAGATAATTTTCGAATTTTAGGTCCAAGGTTATCCAAGCCTGTCGATTTTCTATGATCTAACTCTTTTAGTTTTAAGTGTCTATGCACTTGAAAAAAGGAAATAGATGGGAGTTCAAAAAATAGATCAATAGGAACTCTTTCATTTATAAAACTTTCTACAATTTGGGGTTGTTGTAGGGGTTTGTATGGGGGTTTTATCGAATCAGTTTGTTGTTGACCTCTCGGTATTCTTTGCCTATGGACAAATTTTAAATAATTAAATTGATTATATATAGTGTAGTGATGGATGTATCAGAAATACATAGCAAAGTATTTAATTGTTTTTATTATGTCACGTGTATATGTTTTTGAAAAGACAGAAATATTTGTTAATACATCAAGTTCTTTTGTATAATGGCATGTGTCTTGAATTATAGCATTGGTTCCCAATCTGGGGGACATGGGCCCCTAGGGAGCCATGGGGTGTTTGTCAGTGTCATGGGGCATAAGCATCTATATTATATTTTCACTAGTCCAATTTTATTTAACTATATTTTGCTGTGTAGCTGTTTGTGGTTAAATGCATTTGACCTCCTGACGATGAGGAGGCACGAGACAAAAACCCTTACGCTATATTCCTTCTTTCTTTTTTGCCATATTTGGAATTTGAATAGGGGGACATGGCTCTGGGAGCTTCATGAATTTGGGCCACGACTTGAAAAAGGTTGAAGGTTACATTTATGAAAGTTGTACATATTTGTTTTAGCAAGTGATAAATTACTGACTGACAAAAAAAGAAATACAATAATTACAAACAAGCTGGAGAAGGACTGTTTTCCTTGAATAAGCTCTTTCCTATTATTTTTGATAAAGTGAATAACTAACATCTTTTCGTAACTTCATTTGTCTATGATCAACTCAATATGAGTTAAAAAAAAATTAATATCTAATGTTGTACGGTGTAGATTTGATAGTTATATGACAAGTATTCGAAATATGTTATATTGTATATACCTCTTCATTTTACAGTATATTAAACGCTTGTTTATTCGTCGCTATTGACATTGTTATAAATACAAGGGATATAACTCAATGTCCAATCATTCTACAGACCACACTAAATTTCAATCGGAAATTGATGGTCATAACGTGGCCGTTATAAATGTCTTCAAAAATAGCTTACTTGGATTGATCAAACCAATATGAAACACTTGCTGGAAATCTAAATCAAATCAAGGAGCAAAGCACTCGCTCCTGTAAATTTAGCTTTTTCAAAATTACGTGTGACTTTTCGCCTCTTGGAGACCAATAGGTGGTCGGGTTGTGTAAGAATGTGTAAACGTTTTTAATTTGGTGCTGCCCGTAATTGTCGGATAAACACTTTTAGTGTATAGTTGCAAAAGCTATTAACTGAAAGTAACATTATTTAAGTGTGGTCTGAAATATTGCTAGCCATCGCTATTTCATTTTTCATACATATATACGTCTTTTCTATTTATCATAGTCTTGATAACATACAAGGCTGTATCATGAATACACATGGGTTTCTAGCATTGAAATTTCAACAGAGATCTGTGAACACTATTACAGATAAGAAAGAAAGAAAGAAAGAAACATCTATATTTTACAAGGATAACAACTTAGGTTCCGTGCGGATCCTTTCTCCCAGCTGGTCCTTGGCCAAACCTCTTGGCATTGATCTTTCCCGGATTATCCGTACCCATTTACAGCTGGGTAGACTGGAATTATGAGTGAAGATGACTTATTCAAGGTCATCGGACTTTCACACCCTGATCGAGAACCGAACTCTCAAACATTGTATCCAAGCAAATGACGTCATGTTTGTAAAGAACGATGCGGGCTATAACACCCGTTTTGGATACATAATACTAACCCATGGTGAACAACAATAAACTGACCCAATTTGCAAACACCAAATACAATATGTCAAAAACATCATTTATTTATTAACAAAAATACCCTGAATAAAGCATTGCACACAGAAAATTACAATATAATGCAAAATCGGCTTCTCTTCAATTTTGCTGATTTCTTGCTGAATTGTTGAGCTCCTTCGTGGAGGTAGTCATCATCGTCGTATTCTTCTTCGTTATATTCATATTCCTTCTGTAAATAAATGTAATAACATGTAATGTTAAAAAACCAAGCTGACTGCATTAACCGAGGCGACAAAAAATAGACATCTTCGATTTTTGGTGTCGGAAGACGTTGTGTTGTGTCGTATCCAGTATGCATAGTTCTTGCTCATGTTGTACCAAATTGTGTCCGTTCTGGTGTTAGAGGCCTTTACAATACAAGTACTTACGTTCAATACTTCACTTTTTAGACTAGTTTTGTTCTCTTTTGATTTATTGTTGGTCTGAAAATATGATCACAAGATGTTTCAGTGAGCAAGATCAGGTTGTTCAGATCGTCCTTAGTGAGATGATAAGTATAATCATTATGTCATATTGCAATTTTCTTGTCAAATAAACACCCGTAAAAAATTACAAACAAAATTTGTAGTAGTATTTATTACTTTTTAACAATGCCAGAAACTAATTTCAAATTTTAAAATTTGGCATTCATATTTCAATATTCTGTAAAATAGAGTGGAATAAGAATAAATACCTGAATTTGTTTATCTGTGGATTCATGACTTGCAATACTAATATTCTCACTTTCTGTCGTGGCATCCATTTTTTTTATAGTCAATCTTTATATATCATACATAGACATTTATATTCATACCATACCCGAACTAAAACAACACAAAAAGACTTAATATTGATAACTTTCAGAGGATATAAAGAGTTAAGTACTATTGACAACATTGTTGGTAACTTATTCTCGAAAAAATAAGAAAATACAAGTTGGAAACATGTTCACCAAATATTGCTCGACATGTTGTTAAAATAAATACAAATTCTTTTTTTGTTGCCGAAATGAAATGATATTGCCAAGTTTTATCCAATACGAAAAAATTATATTTCCTATGGTGTATCTGTGCGATGTTAACATAAATAAATGTTAACAATTTTCTCAACATGTTACGTATATACAAGAACCAAATTGTTGCTGCCCATGTATATTTGTTACAGAGTTGTTGCCGAACATGTTGTCAGTGTGTACAGTACTTTAGACGGTTAAAAAAGCACGTGCACTTTTATGACTCGATCTAATATGAACACAACTCTAGTTGGTATGCTGTCATTTGTGAACATATTTTTTAAACATTGAAATCATTGATGGTTTTATGAACTGAATGATATTGTACCTTTGTTCTTCAAAACAAAAATTGTGATCAGTGATGCTTGGAAGCAAGTATACGTTCTACGACGTTATGATATTCTTACAATATTGGTAAGTTTATTAAATTATACTTGCTATGTGAAGCATAGAATACAATGTGACAATACATGCTGCCAAGTTTCATTTTTTTTGTCCAACATTTACATAAACAGCACATCTTAAAATTGAACAGACAAGTCAAATCAAACATAACATTAAAAATAACATTAGCATACTGTAGCATTATGAAAATCATTTACTGCTTAAAAATACACAGTACTTACTCCCAATGAGCTCAGAATCAGAATCATTATTTTTTGATGAATTGAAATATAAACCCAAGTTCTGAGAGTCTTAGATTGTCCTTGGGTTGATGAAAATGACAAATGTTTATTTGGAAACATGATTTTACCTAGGGGCAATTTCAGTAAAAAATGTAGGTCATTTTCACATGAAATTTCTAAGAGGAAAATGTATTTATTTCAAAATTCAATTCAGACCTTAATATGGCCAGAGAGTATCATTGTAAATTACCATGTGAATATTACATTTTTATTTTGATATAAATACTATAATTCATACATAAACATTAGTCAAAAAAGTGATTCAGAACTCAAAGTGGTAATACCTCCATCAATTCAACACATGTTTACAGACTTTATATATATATTACCATTCTAATGATACAAATTTATGAAATCATGCTACATTTAGTAACAAAATTATTTATCCCAGAAAACCTTAGGACTATGCAATAAAGTGTAAATTTATAGTAATATGAAATATTTTATATACCTCTTCATTTTACAGCATATTAAATACCCTCCATTACGCCGATAACAGATTGTTTATTCGTCGCTATTGACATTTTTTATAAATATAAGGGATATAACTCAATGATTAGTCATTCTACAGACCACTCTAAACAATAGATAGGAGAGCCCACTTATCTACAAATCGATGGTCACTTAATTAATGACACCAATATACAAACATTTGCTTAGATATAAATCAAAGCTCGATACAACTAGCAAAGTACCCAATCCAGTAAATTTAGCTTTTTCAAAATTAGCTGTAGCCGTACGCCCATAAGAGACCAATAGATCGGGTTGTGGAAGAATGAGTATAAGCTTTGAGTATGGTGCTGCCTTAGTTGTCAAATAAACACCTTTATTGTAAAGTTAGAAACTTTACTGCTGAAAGTTAGGTGTTTTGTATCCCGACAAACCTTACCCGATCCCGACAAATTGTACTCGAAACTGTGCATGGCAAGACATATTTCGTCGATTTCCTAGGATCCAGTTTTTTGGTCGATGATTTTTTTTAAGAATTTTCATTATGAATCTGCATAACTGTAAGTATTTCTACAAAGCTGCAACATTTGTACACAAAGTTATGCACAATTTGGCTTTTGTCTTTATAAAAATTGATATTATATGTTATACAGTTTCGACATCCCATTTCAATATCACGTTAGAGGGCAGGTCAGAGCCATATTAAAATATGTCGAACTTAATGAAGTGTTAAAGAGACATAGCACTGTTTTCCAGATGTTAGATTACCACACATTGTTGAAAAATTTACATTTCTACAAAACCTTAGTGTGGCCTGAATTATTAACAATCAGCGAAAGAAACAGATTGCTTTCCCTTTAGGATATGCGAATTCACTCACAATAATTATATTGATAAAGATAGGTCATTTAGTCCCTAATTTTATAAATTGCATGTCTTTTATGCATTTTTTTCCACTCTGGTATCGCATGTCCGAAACTGTCCTATAAAGCGAAACCATGCTTCAAGCTTGATCAGTATAGTGATGCATCCTAACGTCTCGTTTATCGTGACCGCTGATTTTAATTTGTAATATTTCTTATCCGAACTCAACGAACATTGAAATTTAAAATAATATATGTATCGTCTTTGGATCCGATAAGGCGGGTTTTCTCAAATGGCGGCCCGTGGGCCAAATCCGGCCCGCGACGCCCTTGAGAATGGCCCGTCAAGAGTGACCCCTTTCGCTAAAACGCTCTATTTGGCTCTTACATTTTTTTCATAAAATGCATTTAGCCCTTTACAAAAATTAATTGAGAAGGCCTGCGATAAGGTAATATATTTATTAGCAGAATTTGCGAAATATAGTGGTAAAGAGTCCGGGATCTGCTGTACGTATCCGAACCTCATTTTACTCTGAAAATAACACTGATAGTCATTGGTGGTAAATCAGTTGTTGTAGTTTTATGCCATACCTTACTTCACATGTTGAGCTCACGGGCTATTGTTGAGTGCAATAAATAAAAATTTCGCCAAGACAGTGGCATTAGCCTAATCTTATTCTAAACTTAAACTTGTTCAGTCCTTCCGACGTGCATCATTAAAAGATGGAAAATGGGTTGAAAAACCTAGAGAATGTATCACGGAGAATATCGTGATTTAACCATCAACCTTCAGGTTAGCGAGCAGGCGTCAAACATCGATTCGAGTCATCGTAGCATCGTTGTTGATGGCAAATGAGTTGTCGGTGGTAAATCAGTTATTGATGATAAATCAGTTGTTGATGGTTAATCTACTGTTGATGATAAATCAGTTGTTGATGGTTAATCTACTGTTGGTGGTAAATCAGTTGGTGATGATAAACTAGTTGTTGGTGATAAATCAGATGTTAGTGGTAATTCTGTTGTAGATGGCAAATGAGTTGTCGGTGGTAAATCAGTTGTTGATGATAAATCAGTTGTTGGTAAACCAGTTGATGATAAATCAAACCGGGCAATTTTATTCTATTCAATTTAATTGTTTAAGACCTTTGGATTCTTGTCACCTTTAGTGTTTGCTGTTACATTATGAATAAATCAAAATCAAGTCGTCGGATGAACAAAAGGTTAGGAATCTACTTATACTGAATATGCTTTGATAGGGTTAGGGTTAGGAATATGTTTCTATAGCACAATCTGATGACCTTCAATAAGTCATCATCACTCAGCTTTAAATGGGTACGGATAAACCAGGAAAGATCAATGCCAAGAGGTTTGGTAAAGGACCAGCTAGAAAGGATGCTTGTGAGCCTAAGTAAAATATATAATTTTGTTTCCAATATATGTACATATATATGTACTGCTTTTCACCATTGGACGTAACTATTTCAGTGGTTATATCTTCGGATCGACAAAAATGGTAAAAAAATTGCTAATGCTTACTGTGGCGGGTGTGGCGCCAAGCAGGGTATGCTAACACTTCTAGACACTTGATACCACTTTTCATTATGAAATATTTACTCATTTATTGATATACTTCATCAAATGAAAGGTTCATTAGCTGCTTCCAATATATTGCCAATGTGTTCGCATGGATTTCGAGATTTGTCTTACGGTTGGGATCGTTCATGCTTGGTTTTATTAGTAAAACATTTTTTCTAGTATATATATACAGCTTTGTATTTAAATAATAAGACATTTCACGTATAATTTCTGATTTACATTATATGATTTAAATAGTTTAATGTTTCTTACATCCTTTCCCACGCTCAATTTTAAGTAAGGCTTGTCATAGATTAGGTTGTTTATGCCGCCAAGGTACACTCTGACATCAAATTGTCGAAAATATTTTTATGTTTCAGGTATGATATAGGCGGAGTTTTCCCACAGATAAAAGGTAGACTACGGCACGCGTTGATGTTGACAAGCACGTTGATGTCTCATCATATCGACATTTAATATTGCACGAGAGCACTGACGCGGATTATGACATATGCTCTTAACCAATGAAAGAATGCGAAATTTAAATCTTACTTACCTTACAAAACTGGTATATTTGATGTACATTATATAAATTATCTGAAAACTAAGTAAAATAGATTGAAATTGAGTTGGGTCCTCTAACTGTAAAATTAAAATCCAAGTTCGAACAATCAGAACTGCAGACAAAATTCGAAATCCAAAAACAGGAATTACTTGTAGCGAATCGTGATCATATCCGCATCGTGTCCGAACATGCATGCCGTGGAAGCCTGTTCTTTCTTATATTTGCTAATATAAATGAGTAGACAAAAATGTGTTTTGAAATAGGAGAGGTACCCAAATGAACAAGCCTGGGACTCAAAAATCCATTATAATTCTGTTATGAAACAGATTTACTGTGGATGTTGATACCTCATAAATCGAGCAAGCAAGATTGCACAGGAATTTGTAAAAAGGCTTTTTGCCTGAAACATTCAAACATTACAAGGGTAAAAGCGTGCGTGTATGTTCTCAAGTCAAGGATCCTACCAACCGACTGGTCCTTTCCAAGTTTTTTTAGCATTGGTCGTTTTGTTTGAAGTCCGATGACCTTGAATAAATCATCTTCACTCATAATTGCAGTCAACCTAGTTGTAAATTGGTAAGGATAATTCTGGAAAGATCAATGCCAGGAGATTTGGCCAAGAACAAGCTGGGAGAAAAGATCAAATAGAAAATTCGAAATGCATGTTTTCGTATATGAAATTATTTTTGCCTTATCTTGTAGTATTTTCTGACTAAAGCAGAGGTAACCAGATATTCTAGGGCAGTGCATACACCTATTCTAAAGTTCTAAATCAAAGTCTATTAAACCTGAAGATAAGTCATGTACTGGTATTCAATTTTAATAATGGGATTAAGGAATGACACGTGTACGGCATGCTCCTAGGGCAGGTAAAGAGTTGTCAAGTTGAGTAGTGAGGTTGATGATAGAGAGGGTCATCTTGTGGTCAGACGTACGTCATTCACCACTGACACTTAACATGAATAACATCCAAAACACATTCTCTACGCCTTAAGTTTTTGCCAAAAGCATATTTAATTGTGACTGCTAAGATTTTGTTTACCGTTTAGTGAACAAAAGGAATCAATCACGACCAGGTTGTACTTTAAATAGTGACACACGTGAATCTTAAGGGTGGTCCATACCCAAACGAAATCTGTGATGTGATTTTTGCGTACATTATGATACATTCCGAACATTGACATCGTGAATTTGACTTGATCCTGCAACTGGACATAATAGAGCTGAATTGAATATATTTAACGAGTCACATATGGCAATTTGTGCACTTTAAGTCAAATCAAAATGATGGTGTACATTGGATTTGTGAAAATAATGATGTAAAATATCCGTATTTAAATTAAGTCAATAAAAGTAATGTGTAATGAAAAAATAGAAGTGAGTCAAAAATAAATAAAATATCGCTCGCTATACATTGCGGCAATTAATGTAATGGCGTAAATAATGAGTAATAAAATGGATGCATGATGCTTAAGTAATGTGTATCGCAATCATCAACGGCGTATATGTAATGAAAACAAATCCAGTTCTGTCAAACTTATGCCTTAAATGCCTTTGTACTTTACATAATTTCTGTCTACCCAAATTTAAATTGGTAAATTTGGTAAGAAATATACGAATTTGATAAAGCAACAGCTGGAAGAATGAAAATCGAAATAAAAAATTCGAAATACAATGGTACAAATTTGGTCATCAATTTGATACAATCTTGAAAAATCTCCAAATTATTGGTCTGTGAAGTGTATAAATGGTCGAATATTGTTTCTAAGAGTTTCTCACGGTATTTATAAACTCATATCTATCTTGTGGTCAATTTCAATAACTACCTCAACAACTCTACAATAGAATTCTTGGTAACCTGACGCCCCGCATTGTTAAATCCAAACCGTTTCGCAGCTAACCTTACCGAACGTGACATAAAGGTTATGTATTTGAATACCCAACCCCCGTGCGCTGACCACGACTGAGACATTTCGGACAATGGTCATCTACCAGAGATCATATTCAAGATAAGTCTCTTTATAATGATAATATCTTTTGCTCGTGTCCAAATTTAAAATCTGAGACTGGATTGTTTGTGGTTGACCCTTTTCAAACAAGGTCCTTTTACCGGTTTAATCATACCAGCAAATTGCTTAGTGGACAATAATCTTTGATAGAAGCCAGTGTCAAATTTCATAACATTTTAATGTTTATGTCTTTTAAATCCGCATGTTTTCGTCTATCAAGTATCTTGACCATGTAACGAGCATTTGAATATCCTTCGAACAATACCTTACTGTACATGTTTGACCACCATGGATTTAGTCGAAATAAAGCACATGGTATTAAATCGTAAAGGATGAATATTCAATTAATTTCTCTGATCTTTTAAGATGTTTCTTCAATAAATTAACTGTAAAACTCAGCCTATTTTGAAATGATTCTAAATAGGCTACTCTGGGAACAATTATTTTATTATGGTTTCAATGGTTTTTTTTACTATTAGTTACATGGTCCATTGGTGCCTGCACACATCTTGGTAGAAAGACACAGATAGAAAATGCAAGGGTCAGCACGTTTTTGAATACTTAAATGTTGCTGAAAAACCCTTTTTCTGGAAATAATCGTTACATATTTATTCAATTTATACCTAATTGCCCTGTACATCATGCATGCGGTGTGTTAGAGCTGGGGGATCAAAGCTGCCAGAATATAAATGTTTCAAAACCATGTGGGTTTGAACGGATCAAATGGGATCGGACACGGGATGTGCTAAAAACAAATGAAATTAGATAACATGGAGATTGTGTCCTACTGTTACGTCTAATCTTCGAATTTGAGGACGTCCTAATCTCGAAATTTGCATGTTTCACAGAAGACCTTCGCGATTTGTGATGTCATCAAAAGCCTAGTTTTAAAACAAATTGCTGGTACCACAGACGTAGATTTAAATGGTACAAATTAATTCTACCAGTGTCCTTATATTGAAAATTAATGTAATTACGTTCTCACCAAATCTTTATGGTAATATTGGTGAACACATTCTGGATCATATTCCCATTACCAAATTTGTGGGAAAGGATATTATACATTTCATAAATTTTATTACATAAAGGACATTACATAGATGGAAATACAAGTAACTGAGATTATGCTAATATACACTTTTTATCAAAGCAATATTTTCAGTTGAAATTTTTAATTTTAAGAAAAGGTCAAACGGTATTTTTTTTCATTATGAATTTCCTTTGTTGGCCTAATCTTGAAAATGATAATATAAAATGACGATATCCCTATGTAATCTGACTTTAAGAAGATTATTTAGTGTCGAAGTTAATTTGAGAATCCAAAATTTTTCGGTCAACTGATTTTTAACTTTACAACTCTTTCAAGTCCGATTTTTGTAAAGCAAATTGAATATGTGTAATTTTAGATGAAGTCTGACTGCGATTGTTTATTGACAGCTGATTTATTTTAATCTCATGTTCAATGCGAGGAATTTTGTCAGAGAGTTTCTTCTTGTGGACCTACAAATCATATAGTCAACATGGGTCAACCTATTGTAGGATAAGTTGACGTTTTAACGTGCACATCCTTGGTACGCAGGACCTCGGATTATTTTTTTCGTCTGACTGATAAAACGCCATTTCCATGTCAGCACCTTCTTCTAGCATCACTGACAAGAGTGAAACAGGTTGAACAAATCGAAGGTATTATCTCAGACCAAGAGAGGATTATTCAATGGAACTTTAGATTAATGGGTATGCATCTAACTCACTGAGCCACTGGACTCATTACGATACCATAAACGTAAGGGGTTTGATCCAAGCGTTGGTACCAGTGATAGGCTGACATGGAAACAAATGCCCACAATTACTGCTGAAATAAATACCAATGATGTTCCCATCATCCATCTGAATCATGTGAATCGAACAAAACTGGATCCACCACTAATAACATGGAAACGATTTTCCCAACATGTTGTCATGTATACAAACACTAATATTTTGTTCCCCAGATTTGCTGACGATATGCTGTTCCCGAAAATGCTGTCAATGTGAACAAAGCTTTATAAACGGAGAACAAGACCCTTCATGTTACACTAACTTTGTCGTTTATAGTTGGGAAAAAAATTGTCACGAATTGTTAAGTTTATGTAAGTGATTTGTAGTTTTTTTTATATTATACGTTTTAATGTTAAGTTCTTCATAGAAGGCAAAGTGGAAAGTATAAGTGATAAAAAGAAATCTGTCCTCTTGAAAGCTTCTGAAATCGTGAAAAATATGATAATTCATTCAATAATTGAATTTAAAGTATTTCAAATGTATGAAAATAAAGTTTTAATTTTTATGGATTTTCAAAATTATTTCCGATGCGCTTCACCGTTTTTCATTGAACATTGATTGGGAGGAGGGGCATTTATGGTTTTCTGCGGTCAATAGGTGAACCCATTAGCCATCTTGACTTCTAAGGACTCAATCAAGTATACACCAATCAATTGATTGTATTCAATGAATATTCAACACGATGGTAAATTTGCTTTTAATCAACATTAAATGTAGGATGCTATTTAATCGACAGAAATTTCTAATAAGTCGTGTAAATTCTTTTTCAATAAAATGTATATAAGTGGAAAAATAGTTGATAATAAAGGTTAAGAAGGGCGTAGATATCGGTGAGGTAAAATATTTCAAGTGATTTAGTTAATTAATTTTTTTACGGATCTGAAAGTTATAAATGCGATAGTAAGTCTGTACTTTAAAAGAGAAATTGCCATAAAAAATCATTGATTTAAGTACAGCGACTCTCAAAAGGTGTTGCTGGAGTTTTCGGGAAAGGGAGAATTATGATTATAGTCCAACACGTCGAAACAAAATTAATGAACTACGTCGGTCGGTAAATAACATGGCTAAACATTTCCACTTTTACGTACACCACTTATTTGAAATTTTGGGGAAAAATATGTGTTAGTCAGCAGTAGGCCTACTCTTATATCGGGAGTCCAAAAAAAAAACGTCCCCAACTTTGACGAAAAGTATCTCAGTTGCTGATGAGCCGATCTCTTTCAAAATTCTTACAAATTTACTTCAACTTGTCCTTGCTAAACCCTGAAAATATGAAAGTAATCGAACAAAAATTGTACGAGTACTGCCTCGAACAAAATAGAATGTCAAAAAATTCAATATCAGAGCAAATAACATATTTGAATTTGTGTCCATTTTGCCTTCACCACAACCACAAATATCCAACATTTTCCATCCTGATAAACTCTCTTTCTGATCTCATCTAAAGGTACCACTCGAGAAGCGACCATCCTGCATTTCAGTTCTGGTTTAATCAGTGTGTCCCTCTAATCCAAGTGCAGTACACCTAATTCTTAAGAGAATCCCATACTGCCCGGAGTCATTACCATCACCAGTGAACAAACTGGATGAACAGTAACTGAAAAGCAGGAAGGTTGCTTTTTAGGAGAAAATATCTTAAGATGAGATAGGTGAAAGCATTTCAGGATGGAAAATAAATGATATTGGTGGTCGATGTGGTGAAAGCACAATAGACACTGGTTGAAATGTGTAGTTTGCTCTGATATTGAATTTTTGTACATGCTATTTTGTTCAGAGCAGTACTGCTACAATTTTTATTCGATGACTTTCATATTTTCAGGGTCTGACGCACTATAAAATATTGATATAGAAGATCAGTCTCCAGAACTAAATGGTTGATGGACTATAGTTGATAGATCATAGAGATGTGAGATGTACGGTCAGTGGTTTGAGATGAATATCTTGAGATGTTCGATTTGTTAGTTGAGCTGGATTGTCATATTGCAGAGGTTCCCAACCTTTTTCAAACCGTGGTCCAAATTCACGAAGCTCCCCGAGCCATGGCCCCTGTTCAATTCCAAACTAGGGCACTAGCTTGTGCCTCCTCATCATCAGGAGGTCAGATAATATATCAACGATATAGTTCTTCAACCATTTAGTTCTGGAGACTGATCTTCTATATCAATATTTTATAGTCCACGGAGTCTCAATCCTAAAGATGTCTAGACCATAATATTTTTCTGTTTTCATTCATGATTTACTGTCATTAAGGCACAGTTTAATATTAGGAGAAGCTGAAACAAGCTCCCAACCAGCCAAGCACAGGTACATGTGCCTAAACCAATGTGCGTAACATAACCAAGTAACCAGTAAGAAACTGTGTCTTATATGTGTGTACACAGTTTGACAGGACCATGTCACTTCGGTGTATTGTGCCTAAATTTGACGCATATAAAATAAAGAGCCCGTGTCTGTCACAATGGGCCTCATTCTGACCAATGTGAAATAAAGAGTCTATGTTTGGCTCATCGGCTGAAGGTTTAACAGGACCATGTCACTTTGGTATACTAGGTCTATTTTTGACTTAAGTAAAATAAAGAGTTTATTATTATTATTGAAGCAACGACATAATCTGGTCGCGTTTCTCTGTACAAAATCATTGTCAATCAATCAAATGGTCGTTGGACATAAAACCAATAAAAAGTATTTAGAGCACTGATATGATCTCCGAGGTGTCTTCCATTGATTAACGGTGCAAGCAAAAATAATAAATAGCATATCCAACAATGATTTTATAGCGATTTAACCATCTAACCGCCTGGCTTCTCATCTGTTTCAGAACTTCGGTTCCATTAAACTCCATTAAAGTATAATATGAAGTGATTCTTAAGAGTCCAAAAATAAACGGGTAATTTAGTCAGGACGGAAAGGGGTGTGGAAGTGGATGTTGTATTTCAGGAATACTACCTCTTATACCGGGGTTTTCAACTGGTTTTCTCAATTGTCCCCGATTACGCATAAGGAAATGACCATGTCCCCTGAATTATCCGCGGAAGGCATCAAAAACATGCAATTTCGAAGCATGATAACGTCACAGCACTTTTCTTTTTAATACAAACTTAAAATGGGACCCAAGTGTATGGAGTCTTTGCGGAGAGTGAACACTGGATCCATATACATATTACATATTTTTTTCAGAACTAGGCTATAGCTCGGTTTGTGTCCCCTGGGAAATGTCCAAATGTCCCCAGTCTGGGACAAACCCAGGTCTTACAATGAACATAAAGTCAGTCCACTAATAATATTATTAGTAAATTTAATCTTGAATATCTGGTATTTCTGGTATGCCGAGTAAATGTTTTCATTAACATGTACAAAGCAAACTAATATATTATATCAGTTGTGAAAGGCTATTAAAGGGGTAGAGTCACCACTTGCATGACCAATCATTCCTTAGCCTCAGAAACTGGATAAGCTAATCAGTGTTAATGGTCACAGTTCATCGTAAAAATGTGAGTCTTCAAATCCATATTTATCCATAAATATCTGCCTTTAAAAGTCAAAAATGAATAGACAGTGAAATGTCTGGTTTGGGGTAAATCTGTAGTGAATATGCTATTTTCATGCAGTTCTAGTACTTCTAAAGACACATAGATTCAAGACACAAATCAACCCTAAATATGCCGACTGGCCCTCTTTAAAGCAAATGAATTTCCTTGTAAGATAATTTTCTAGTCGTAGTCATGTTATAGTTATGACACGTTTTTAAAATAATAAACGTATGGCCCCAGGTGTGCATAAAACTTGATTTATCAAAATACCAATAGATAGATAGATATATGACTTTTCGATTATGCGGGCCCTCAGCCGAAAAATGTGGCGATAAGATTTGTTGAGTGGTTTGAAAGATTGATATCAAGGTAGTCTCATAACTGTACGGTCAGCTAATATATCATGTGTCGCCGCAAGTGAGTTTAGGATATTCCCACGCTCTCCTGTGCCCCGAGCCACGAAGTGTTTTGTGTTATTGCTATCTATGAGCCGCATCACGACTGATATTTTTGGGTAATCTGAGGACATCAAGGATAGGTTCCTGTACGCGATAGGCGGAGTTTTCCCACAGATTCACAATCCACCTGGCACGTGCCCTTCATTTTAATATGAATACCACGAGACGTTTATGATGACAAGCCCTGGCATGAAGTGTCCGACATCAAATTTCTTATACCTCTGTCAACTAATCGCTTGAGGCCTACACGCGAACAAGGCGGGCGCTTGCTTTTTGATTGACACGTGCTTAGCATGCGTCATAGGTAAACTTTATCTAGATATGTAAAGGTATTTGATAAAGAAAATTCGCGTGTTAGCGCACATACCTATACACACCTGTTGCTTGGCACACGGTCTTGCTAATGGCCATTCCACCAGATATAAACATGCATTCCGATAAAGGATCTCCTTCTCCAAGTGAAGGTCGAAAGGTACGTAATTAATTTGCATATTTGATTAACTTTTTAAATTTTTATTGCTCGCGAAATTTCTTCAAAATTTGAAAATGTTCTCCCTTTTATTATAATTTGCTTCCTTTTTTCAGAGTTCCAAACCGATTATGGAGAAACGAAGACGAGCAAGAATCAATGCCAGCTTATCTGAATTAAAATCTCTTTTATTAGAAGTCATCAAGAAGGAAGTAAGTATACCTTTATCAAATTAAATAACTAGAAAATAGAATTTATTTTATTTACAGATTTTCATAATTTTACGAATTCTCAAAAAATAAAAAAAAAAATAACTTGAAGACACTTTATTTTTTATATTCATTTTGATATATGAAGGGTAATTAATTACCTTGTATTTTGACAGGGCTCGCGACACAGTAAGATGGAGAAGGCCGATATACTTGAGATGACCGTTAAACACCTGAGGCAACTTCAAAGACAACAATTCACAGGTGGGCCATCAAAATAACAATATTTCATTTTATTAATCTTATCATTCTCTCACAAAAGACCGATTTATTCGGATAATTTGTTCCTTTGTATGTGCACAAAAATGCATTTGAAGTATTGAGAAATTAAAGTGTGCTTAAATGACACTTAAAGGTCATCAATCAAAGATTTGCAGATTGTTATGGTTTTGCACACTTTTATGTCCGACTTTTACTGTACGGCTAAAGATAAAAAGACATAAAACTGATCAATCGTAACAGTAGAAATGTAACAAATAAGGAAACAACCCAAGAACTAATATTAAAAGGACAATTAAGCTACAATAATGTCTAATATCTAAGCTGAAAATCTTCAATCCGGAGTTAATCGGTATAATTTGACGAACCTTCAGGAGTTCGTAACATTAATGGGCGTTTGGAAGGAAATTAAATCACAAGAGTCTTAATCATTATTCAAAATGCATGTTAGACATTGGAAAGTTTGTCATAATAGCATTTTAAAATAGCATTCCACCAATGCTTTTGATGATATATATTACAGTTCATTCGTGGTACTCGTATTCATATGCAATGTTCTTGCTTTTCAGGATCTCCCAAAACTGACACGAACGTCTTAAACAATTATCGTCTAGGATTTGATGAATGTGCTCAAGAAGTAACTCGTTATCTATCTCAAATGGAAATTTGTGACGTGGAATTGAGATCAAGGATATTAAATCATTTAGCTTCCTCAGTATCGAGTGGAATATTTAACCCCTCCCCACCATCAACACCAGTATCGGTGTCATCAACCGTTCCATCTCAACCATGTTCGTCATCACCTGCAATGTCCTTAGCTTCAGCTTCAGTATTACCTTTACCATCAGTGTTCAATCCAGTTCTTCAAGAACAGCCAACTAATCTGGAATGCTTCACAAGTATGGCTAGTGCGTCTCCTTGCGTTAGTCAACCAGTGCAAATGACAAAAGTGATGAGTGGAGTGCAATTGATTCCAACAAAACTGCAATCAGGTGAAGTTGCTTTCGTGGTTCCCAGTAACGTCATCAACAGCGGAGGACAAGTTCCAAGTTATATCATTCCAGTGTATCCTCAACAATCCACAGAAATACAGCCTCAAGCTACTATTGCTCCTTCAACCATTAGTGCTCCGACTTTCATTTCACAAATGCCAGTGCTACAAGTAACTCAACCCCAACCACTGCCAATTTTCACCAAACCACCAGAAACTATCACCCAGAACCCTTTTGTGACTGTTGCATCAAAACAACCAATGTTAACCCTCCCGACATCGGATTCATTTCGACCAATACCATTATTCACACCACGACCAAGTCAACCACCATCTGCCACTGTTACATCGCAACGGTTAGTGGATCCTCGACCCATGCTTCTACCAAATTTACCGAATCTACCTCCAGATTCCATCGGCAATCCAATTCGTCCTGATGTACCTAGAGATGATTCGATGTGGAGGCCTTGGTGAACAATTGAAGAATTCTAGAGCAGTGGATCGTATGTGCTACTCACAGTGATCAGTTAATACATGGAGCGAGTGAAGATTCAATGAGCATAAGAACTTTTAAACACTCAGTTTTTCAAATTTCAGAAATGCATATGTTACATTTTATAAAGAACATCTTTGAATTGAAATTCAGGAAAAATGAAATAACAGTGAAGGAAACCTGTAGTTATTAGTCTCAAAGGTTATTTATGGATTATAAAGTTTTAAATTTTGGAGTAAAAATTAAGAGTATCTTTCCTGGCGAGAGGACATTCTGAAGATGCTACTCCAAAGACGCTGCCGAAAAAAAAATATTCTTATATCATAATTTTTCAACTTATAACAACTATTACTTGGACTGAAACAGAGGAAGAATTTGCTTTAGAACATGTGCCATCATATTTTGTGATATTGCCATATGTTCACAAATGCTTATTACGAATTGTCACAAGTATGGACGGTATCAGCGAACTGAAAATTCTGCTCATAACGAATTTATACAAGAATGTTAGCTATAAACGAAATAACACTATTGCTTTTAACGAAACATCGTTACAATTTGTGCTATTAATGAAATCGAAATAAGTTGTGCTTTCAACAAAATTTCAAAGCACCTGTGCTGTTAACGAAACATTAGAATTTGTGCTTTCAACGAAATCAAAGAACTTGGGCTTTTAGCAAAATATCAAAGCTCTTGTGCTATAACTCAACATCATTACTGTATGTGCTATCAACGAAACATCATTACTGCTTGTGCTTTTAAAGAAACATCATTACTATTTGTGTTATTAACGAATCATCATTACTGTGTGCTATTAACGAAGTATCATCAACATTTGTGCTAAAAACTAATTTTCTAAGACTGTGATAATGAAAACACAGGGATCAATGACAAGTGCTATAATAATAATTATTATAATTTATACATTATTATTATTCTAATATCAGTTTATATATGCATTATTTTATATCGTTAATATCATATCATAGAATTATTAATTTATTTTTATAATATATTATTTTCAAATAAAATGTTTTACAATTTTAACTAGTTTTTATTAATTTGCAACTTTTCGTTATGAAATATTTCGTCAATTTTGATATAATTCCTCATATGGAAAGTTCATTAGCTGCTATCATGTACTGTGAAAAATATAAGCTCTGAAATGCTGTCGTTTTGCTTGTTTTTACGATGAAACACACTACTTATGCATCTCAAAAATCCTGCAAAATCATTAGAAACCAAATTAATTTGATTTTAATTACGACCCTCGTTCCCTTCCCTTTCTTAAATCTTGATGTTTTTGAAGTCCCTGCAGCTTCTAGGCTAAATTCTGGTCAAGATAGTTATCCTACGAACTTTCCTAAACGTAAAAGAATTAGGAGTATTGTCTATATCTATATATATGTCAATGTATTTGATCCCTTATCCATTCCACATCATTTTCTTTCAGTCCAGAGTCCCATTTCTACTTCAATTTAAAATACTTTCATGCCCCCAAAAATGTCCCTGTATACAAAATTGAACGAAAATTGACCAATTAACAGAAATTCACCAATGAACAAAAAATTCCGAAATTGACAATAAATTGATCAATTAACAGAAAAGCAAAATATCCACCCTCCAACAGAAATTTCATCAAATTGACAAAACATTATCAAGTTCCTTAACAAAAGTTATCAACTGCTCATCAATCTAAGAGTTCCTTTGGTACAAAATTGACAATTTTATATCTACTGATAATAAGGTGTTATCTTCAACTAATTATACTTTATGCCCTCTCTAACAGTAGATAGATAATAATATACTGATCTCAGCAAAATATAGACATGTTTGAACTTGTAAGATAGGTAATATAACGTAAAGGGGGGATAAGAAAAGCAAGCGTTTGAGAATTTAAACGGATTATAAAGAGGTTTTCTAAATGTTTCGGGATCATTTAAATGAAAGGCTTAAAGTAATTGTAAAGAGATTTTCTAATTTAAAAAAAAAAACATCATTCGCATTGAGCATATTATGTATCATCAATTTGTACTGTTCCTATCACATTCCAGACGTCTGCGGTTCCAGCGATTCGATTTACACATGACCGTTGCGCTCTGCGGTGCTTGAAATTCCACTAAAACTCTAAGCTTTTTTATGACGAATTTGGTTAAGCATTTCTATAATTTCAGGAATCACTGTATGCCAAACATTAATTTGATTGCAATTTTAAAATACCATTTTTGACAAAATTATTCGAGACTAGCCTGGGCTTTCTTGCTCTATCATCAAGTTTCTTGTACTCGTCGGATAACGTTTTCAAATGAATTCATAATCATGATACCCCGTCGTATCTCGTCTGAAAGAACACACGTGCATCTCTTTGTATAACGTATGGAACGCGCCCAAACACGATTCGCAACGCACTTGATTGCATGATAATTTTAAGGTCGACTTCAAACGGGACCGTGAGAAAAGGAAAAATAAAGGAAATACGACGCGTGGGTCGGAGCATAATTATAAAACATATATGATATATTTTCTAAACATAGACATGATTTCATTTATCCATTTAACAACCTTAAAATAGATATTAAGTAATCATAGACTGAAGATAACCATTAAAGGTGTTTTAGAAGATTACATATATAGATAAACATAGGAAGGTTCGTGGGAAGAATTTTAATGCATTCTTACTCCTAAACGTACTTAATACTTGATTTCTGAAGACTATTAGAAAGTCATTGACGATAAAAAAAAATGTTAATTTTCACTTTATGATAATTCATAACGCCTTTAAATAATAATTTGTTCAACGTCTGCATTTTTTTCAAATTTCTTTGGAAAAGAATTTTATCTTTTATCTCGACAGTCGTTCCTGATCACGCGACTGACAGAGCTCCTAAACATGCAGGAAAGGACCACAATTCCACGAGCTCCCAAATCTGTCTATTGAAAGGAGCATCTAAAAATCTTTGAAGACGAATGAAATAACGAGTTCTGAGACTTGATTCAAGATATGTTCGAAATAAATATGCATCATCTACTCAAGTTTTGGATAATGTGTCTTGCAAAATCATACATATGCCTTCGCAGCTGGAAACCAAAAAGAGGAGTGGACCAATTCTGTTGTCCTTGCAACTTATCCCTTAATGCTATGTATGGGGTTTGCCTTTCATCATTAGCTCAAACAGATACAGAAAACTAGGACGTAAAACTTCAGTTCATTTGTAAAATTGAACCGAGGGACTCTGAGGCTTTTAACTATCTGATTGCTACCGTCGTCAATTTTCTTAAGTGCACTTTTTTTTTCAATTTATCCGAAACGAAAAGCAAGCAATCATAGAGGGTTATCAAGCGTTTCACTTATTTCAATAATTGTCCAATACAAACGTATAATTTATTCCATATGACACCAATACAATTCGTTTTGTTCTACACCAAAGAAATATACTAAATGAAATTCAATTGAAATCAAATATAAAACGCTGTTGATTAAAGGGCTTGTATATTACATTCCTAACCGAATTATCCAAATCATCCACCTATTTCATTAATTAAAGTCTATATGTTTATCATAATTTGTGGTACAGTTCATATTGATTATGTAGCTAATAGTCCGAAAAGTCTTTTGCATTTAAACCAGAAATCGGTATTTGCATAGAAAGGAAAGATAGCTGTGCTCATCACGGTCGGATGAAATTGGCACTTGAAATGACACACCGATCGTCCGCCACTACAACCATCAAGTCACCAACTCAACTTATTTCAACCGTCGGTTGGGGGTCGTTTGCTCGGTGTGGCTTGTCCTACGACGATCGTCGCGTCGTATCGCACTTCTGTCGCAAGACTGAACATATTCACTGTGTCGTATTTGCGGTTGGAACATGTTACTGCCAGTCGATTTGGCTGGTCATGGTGGTGTTGCAGTAGCAGTTGTACACTAGTTGATTTGGGTTTTTGACCGTCGTTGCTTTGAGTGGCTTTAGAGCCACTTTTGGCTTTTGTTCGCATTATTTCATTTTTTCTTCAGATGTTTGCAGTACGCTTAATCTTTTTACCGTATATGAAGTCATAAAACGGAAGAAATAAAGACGTCTGATTTGAAATTGGAATTGTGCGAATTAATGCAATCAGGGTTTTGCCGATTCACATTAAAAAATAATGAAAGGAATAATTAGGTCCTGAAATTTTAACTCATTTCTGATAGTTTGCTTATGAAGCAATAACGACTGATGGCGCCAGGCAGATTATTGTTAAACTGTTATATTTTTCAAGTTTGGGTTGCAGTTAAGTTTGTACTTTTTGTAGGTTGTATAAGGACACCAGGTGAAGTGTCATACGTGCACTGTTCAACTGCTGGTGGATAGTCAGAATTATTCTGCTGTTTTTCTATTCTGACTTATAATCAAATTCAGGTTTTACTCATCGCTACTCAAATACGATCTATCGTCGGACTATTTCGGATTATTATTTGTCAAAGTTAAATAAATAAGTATACTTGAAATGTCCCAATTATAAAACTACACACCTTTACGATCGTGGGAAAATCTTTTGGTTGGTGATAAAACTGTGGTTTTTGTATTTTAATTATAACTACCGGGTCTAGTTATTGCCTAATTCATCATTTTATGGTAGAAAAAACCTTAAGTCTTCAAGGCGTGAATTTTATTGGTTTTAGGGTCAAATTATTCAACCAAATTAAGATTTAAATCTGTAAAAAAAAATATAAGTCAGGGGATATATAAGTCAGGAGATATTTCTACTGAAATATAAGTCAGGAGATATTTTCTACTGAAATATAAGCCAGGGGATATATAAGTCAGGAGATATTTCTACTGAAATATAAGTCAGGAGATATTTTCTACTGAAATATAAGTCGGGGGATATATAAGTCAGGATATATTTTCTACTGAAATATAAGTAAGGAGATATTTTCTACAGTAAGTAAGTCAGCAGATATTTTCTACTGTAATATAAGTCAGGATATATTTTCTACTAAAATATAAGTCGGGAGATATTTTCTACTGTAATATAAGTCAGGATATTGTTCTACTGAAATATAAGTCGGGAGATATTCTCCACTGAAATATAACTCAGGAGATATTTTCTATTAAAATATAAGTCAGGATATTGTTCTACTGAAATAGAAGTCAGGAGATATTTTCCACTGAAATATAAGTCAGGATATTGTTCTACTGAAATATAAGTCAGGAGATATTTTCTATTAAAATAGAAGTCAGGATATTGTTCTACTGAAATAGAAGTCAGGAGATATTTTCCACTGAAATATAAGTCAGGATATATATTCCACTGAAATATAAGTCAGGATATATTTTCCACTGAAATATAAGTCAGGATATATTTTCTCTACTGAAATGTAAGTCAGCAGATATTTTATACTGAAATATAAGTCAGGAGATATTTTTACTAACATATAGGTCAGGAGAGATATTTTCTACTGAAATATAAGTCAGCAGATATTTTATACTGAAATATAAGTCAGGAGATATTTTTACTAACATATAGGTCAGGAGATATATTTTCTACTGAAATACAAGTCAGCAGATATTTTTTACTGAAATATAAGTCATGAGATTTGTTTACTGAAATATAAGTCATGAGATTTGTTTACTGAAATATAAGTCATGAGATTTTTCTACTGAAAAAAGTCAGAGTCGTCAGCTAACTAGTGTAATGAATGCCCTGTGAGTACCGCTGATAAGAAAAAGAAAATATCCAAATAAAATAGTCCCATACAGGTGTATAATAATAAATCAAGTGGCGAGTCCAGGTAAAATGTTTACTTTTCCCATGATAGTTATAGTGTTTAGATAATATATAACATAGGCAATATAGAAATCTTTACATTATTGTATATCTCTTGTTAGAACTTGTTCAAAACATAATGTCAATACAGGCACTTTACTTTTCCTGTCCAACATCTTCATAGTCCTTTTCCTTCCTTTCAATAAATCATTTGAAAATTTTAAAAGATTGTTTTCTATAATAAGAGCAAACTACTTGAAATCGTATTCAATTCAATGTATTATTGCACAAGACTAGCCTATATGATATTTGCATTCGTCGTTTGATGTTGAGAATTGGTGATGTAATCTCCACCTAAAAGCGTTTTATCATAATGCACTGTGCACATTGTTCGTTGTAGTAATCAAATTAAAGATCAAATTGCTTTCCTAGCTAATGGTTACTCATTACCTTGAAACGCTGGCCAGTTTATGACTACATGTGTCTGACGGCAACTCAATGACACATCGGAACTGCCCCTCCGGCTTTATTTAGTGCCCCCGTGAACAATCAAATATGGTTGCAGGCCTGCCAAGTTGTATTATTGGATATGGTTTATGAGTCTACCACATCAGAAGTTTACAAGAACTGCCAACGGCCTGTATAATGCACAGTGGATGGTGCTGTGATCGTTATAAATTATAATCGAGTAAATGTCACCCAGAAACTGAATGTACCTGTCAGAATTGCCACCTTATTATGCGATATTAACTAATGTTATCAATTTGTACGCTTAAATTCATATTGTTCAGGCATTTGGTCATCATTATACTGCGCCTGATTTAGTATGTTATGTTTTCAGGATTTTGAAAAATGAAGAATTAAAATGGAAACTTGTTGACGCTACCATGTCTTAGTGAAGAAAAAATGGAGAAACATCAAATTTCACACATATTATGGCTCTTAAATTAATTTCAATCGTTGTCTTCTTGTCAAAATGTTTCGTGATTTGTTTTATAAAGACACGGTATTCGCCAATGCTACTGGGCCACCCAAACTCAAGCTTCGGAATATTTCCACGATCCCGAACTATGTCAAATTCTGGATCAAGAATACTATCAAGTACTGAACTATTTTTTATACATCAACATTTTTACTTCTCAAAGAGTAGAAAGGTCGTTAATATCGTTACAAACAAAAACAGTTCTTACTGCACTGTACTATGCGACCCTAACCAGGCACTGCTACCCTTTGAGGTTGTGCTAGCGACCAAACTTTAGATGGCAACACATGATTTGAAGACCGGGGTTATTAAGTAATGCAATGTATTCTCAAAGTTTTAATAAAGCAAAGAAATTTCGGATTTCTTTTCGTTTATATGTGACGTAATTGTAAAAGTGATCACTGTGTGAGAAATCAAATCAAAACGGCACACAGGTGGTTTGGTGCAACAAACACACATAGGAAGGTAGTTCGACATTACGAATTCTGCATTGAAAAATGCATAGAAAATTTAGAAAAGGACAAAAGTACTCTATACTATCCCCTCTGTTCAAAAAGACTATCATAAAAAACTGAATAGTTTAAGTAACTTTAAAACGTGTTAAAAAAATATAAGATTTTGAGTAAGTGGGTATTTATTTGGGAATTATCCTCTTACCTAAAACGCTAAGTACAAGCAGATCTCTTGAACATAACGTACCTTTTAGCATTTAACCCTTTTCACATTGCGTGTTAACATCAAATATATCTCGTTACTGCCTACTAAAAGTAAAAGAGAGCCATGTCATGGCTTGTCGCCAAATTGAAAAGTTTATTAAATCATTTTGGACATTTTGTTTGATTACACTTATCAAAAGAATGAAATCAATCACGGGGTCATGGATTGATCGTGAACTAACGGCATGAGCTCACGTGATATTAAAAGGGGAGATAACGTCACTACAGCAAATTGATCGATATATTGATATCAAGGTGACGTAACGCTCTTTGATCTGTTTAGCAATCATTAGCCTTTTAAATGGTAAGTTTCGTACTCAGTTTTGATAAGTAATCGTGTCTCTTACATGTTAAGCGGTAGCATAGACTGAGCGTTTAGATATTGCTTGAGTTAGCTTTCAAAGAGTTGATAATTTCAGAATATGTTACGGCTTGTGAGGTAGTTTTAAGGAAGGTTGACCGCTCGTGAGGTAATTTTCAGGAAGGTTGAGCGCATGTGAGTCTATTTCAGGATTGTTGACCGACTGTGAGTCTGTTTCAGGATGGTTGACCGCTTATGAAGTAGTTTTCAGGAAGGTTTACCACTTCTGAGTACGTTTTCAGGAAGGTTGACCGTTTGTGGGGTAGTTTTCAGATTGGTTGACCGCTTGCAGTTTGGTTGATCACTTGTGAGTTAGTGTTCAGGAAGTTTGACCGCTTATGAAGTAGTTTTCAGGAAGGTAGACCGATTGTAAGATAGTTTTCAGAATGGGTTGACCGCTTATAAAGTAGTTTTCAGGAAGGTTGACCGATTGTGAGGTTTGTTTTCAGAAAGTTGATCGCTCGTGAGGTAGTTTTCAGGAAGGTTGACCGCTTGTGAGGTAGTTTTCAGGAAGGTTGATCGCCCGTGAAGTAGTTTTCAGGAAGGTTGACCACTTGAGAGGTAGTTTTCAAGAAAGTTGACCACTTGTGAGGTGTTTTTCAGGAAGGTTGACCGATTTATTGTAGTTTTCAGGAAGGTTGACCACTTGTGAGGTAGTTTTCATATATATAGCAAGACTAAGGTGTCAATTTTGTTGTTGTGTATAGTGCATTTCATCTTGATATTTAAAATAAAAAGTAGTAGCAAACTCTCCAGAGATTTTTGACGAACTTTATGTTTTGTGACTTCGAAACCTCTAGGCAAGGTATTTCAAATTTAAGTTGTTATCGTGAAATTTGATTCAATAGCTCGATTGTTGTCGATGATTTTAGAAAAGTTCCCATAATTTCTATAAGGTATAAGAGATTGTCGGGGAGATGCTATGTTAATTGTTCATATATGAATTATGTACCAACTATTGACAAGTTTTATAACAGTCATTCAAAGGATCAACACTGAAACGCCTTAACAGGCTTCCTGGTGGTCACTCTACACCACAACAATACCGGGTCATAGGCTATGTTGGCTATTTCTTTCATTTTCCACTCACTAAGATTGAATAACGTTATCTTGACTAAGCCCGTCCCTTTCCTTACTTATTAAAAATTCTATTGTTACCTATCGCCGAAGTTCCCGTCTTTTATCATTTGATAATTTTTAAGCGTGGGAAATAAAATTTTCTAACTTGTAAAATTCGTTCAAGGTTACTTCAACCTTGTTTGCAATTTTTTGTCAGAGTAAAGTTGAGGACTAGTTTATTTTTTTCTTAGTAGTGTTAATACGGCCTGTACAAAGCTTAAATAATTCAAATTTCACTTCCTTTTCATTGCCAAAGAATAATATTATTAAGCAAATACATCTACGCTTTTTGGTGAACAAACATGTTAACATGATAGAAAAGGCAAGGATAATAAATGCAATTCATATAAATAGCTTTATGTGCAGTAAAAGTGTTAGAAGAAAGAGCATTGACTGAAGAAACAAAGCTTGACATTTTTGATCTGGGCAAAATCATCGTGCTCATGCATTACTAGTTCATGTACTAAAAATATCAGATATCTTAAAGGGATTGTAAAGAGGTTTTCTTAAAAAATGTGTATCAGGGACATTGATAGCATCAATTTGCACACTTTTCAATGAGACGACATATTGAGCAATGTGCTTGTATCACAGAAAACCTTCGAGATTTTTACAATTATTGCAGAACGTTGTCTTTTTGTTTTGCTTATACGACTTTTTAACCAACCAATGAAGATATCAAAGAGATTATTTTGAAAAATCAAGAGAAATAGTTTTATAGTAGTGGACTACTCCAAAGAGAAGAACCACCAGGTGTTTAGAAAAGAGTAAGCAATACAATGGCATAGTCCCACTAACATTCGAATTTTTACATTTAAAACGTGGATATTTAAGAATTCATGTGGATTTAACAGCTCTAATTTGAACTTTTTACTGATCAGCTAAGCTAAAAAAAAATCGAGTAAGGCCAGATTGACTGACGTGGTGTTAACCTTTTTGTGTTTGCAGGTTTACTTTAAATTGTATATCCTATGTATTATATAATCATAAATACATGATGAATACGTTTATCTTTAATTTGAGTGGTGCATGCCAACTCATGTCAAGTTTTCACGGTTGAATATGAATAAAATTGTATGCAGGTTCATTAAATTTATAAATTCAATTTTAACTCGTTGAATAATAACATACGATAACGTGGATCATTGTTGGTGCTGTGTATACGAATAACAATATGTACAGGATAACAATAGTGTGTAATAACAAATGTAACATTGTTGGTGCTGTGTATACGAATAACAATATGTACAGGATAACAATAGTGTGTAATAACAATTGTAACATTGTTGGTGCTGTGTATACGAATAACAATATGTACAGGATAACAATAGTGTGTAATAACAAATGTAACATTGTTGGTGCTGTGTATACGAATAACAATATGTACAGGATAACAATAGTGTGTAATAACAAATGTAACATTGTTAGTGTCGTGTATACGAATAACAATATGAACAGGATAACAATAGTGTGTAATAACAAATGTAACATTGTGTCGATTTGTAACAGTCGTGTATATTCCTCAAATATTTAATAGATATCAAATGCAAGTGTAATTAATCCATACCTATATTTTGTGGATTATGCCGCAAATTTTCGGGATAACAGGATAAAAACAGGAATATTAAATGATAAAGGAATGTTTAATGATAACAGGAATATTAAATGATAACAGGAATATATTTATAATCTTAACAGTGATATAACAAGATAACAGAAAAATTAAAAGAAAACAGGAATAATAAATAATGAAAACATGAATACTTAATGATAACAGGAATATGAAATGATAACCGGAAGATTTAATAAAAACATGAATAGTAAATGATAACAGGTATTCAAAATCTTAACAGAAATATTATATGATAACAGGTATTCATTATCTTAACAGAAATATTATATGATAACAGGCCTTCATTATATGAACAGGAATATTATATGATAACAAGTTTCCATTATCTTAACAGAAATATTATATGATAACAGGCCTTCGTTATCTTTACAGAAATATTATATGATAACAGGTTTTCATTATCTTAACAGAAATATTAAATGATAACAGGTATTCATTATCTTAACAGAAATATTAAATGATAACAGAAGTTCATAATCTTAACAGAAATATTATATCATAACAGGTTTTCATTATCTTAACAGAAATATTATATGATAGCAGGTATTCATTATCTTAACAGAAATATTAAATGATAACAGAAGTTCATAATCTTAAAAGAAATATTATATCATAACAGGTTTTCATTATCTTAACAGAAATATTATATGATAGCAGGTTTTCATTATCTTAACAGAAATATTATATGAACAGGTATTAAAAATCTTAACAGAAATATTATGATAACATGTATTCATAATCTTTATACTATATGATAACAGATATTTATAATCTTTACAGAAATATGATAACAGATATTTATAATCTTTACAGAAATATGATAACAGGTATTCATTATCTTAACAGAAATATTAAATGATAACAGAAGTTCATAATCTTAACAGAAATATTAAATGTTTACAGAAATCTTAACAGAAAACAGACATGAATATCAAACGATAACAGATCTTAATAATCTAGGAGTTTTAAGAGTTTTATTGAAGAAATAAATAAATCACTACAAGAATGTTTTCGTGATAACAAGAACGTTTTAATGAAAAAAAAAAACGCTTTTTAAAACTTTTTTATAACAAGAACGTTAAAATCATAAATCGTTATAATGATAACAAGTATGTTTGGATTATTTAAAGTTTAATGATAACAAGAACGTTATATCATAAATCATATAATGATAACAAGTATGTTTGGATTATTTAAAGTTTAATGATAACAAGGACGTTATAATCATAAATCGTTATAATGATAACAGGTATGTTTGGATTATTTAAAGTTTAATGATAACAAGAACGTTATAATCATAAATCGTTATAATGATAACAGGTATGTTTGGATTATTTAAAGTTTAAATGATAACAAGAACGTTATAATCATAAATCGTTATAATGATAACAAGTATGTTTGGATTATTTAACGTTTAAATGATAACAAGAACGTTATAATCATAAATCGTTATAATGATAACAAGTATGTTTGGATTATTTAAAGTTTAAATGATAACAAGAACGTTATAATCATAAATCGTTATAATGATAACAAGTATGTTTGGATTATTTAACGTTTAAATGATAACAAGAACGTTATAATCATAAATCGTTATAATGATAACAAGTATGTTTGGATTATTTAAAGTTTAAATGATAACAAGAACGTTATATCATAAATCGTTATAATGATAACAAGTATGTTTGGATTATTTAACGTTTAAATGATAACAAGAACGTTATAGTAATAAAACTGTTTTGATGATATCAAGAACGTTTTAATTACATCAAGCAATTTTTAATGATAACAATAACAAGAACGTTTTAATGATAACAATAACAAGAACGTTTTAATGATAACAATAACAGGAATGTTTGATGATTATTTTTTTTATAATAATAGAACTGTTTTAATGATCACAAAAACGTTGCAATATCAACAAAATTATGTTAATGATAACAAGAACGTTTTATAATAGCAAGAACATTTAATGATAATTATGCACTTTTAAGTCCATAGTGTGTTCATGGGGATGAATATTGACAAGTTTTATATTATGGGAATAAAACATGAACATGATATTTTGCTATGATAGATGACCAGAATATGCTTTTATGATAGCAAGTAATTCGAATGCTAACAAGAACGTTTTAACAATAAGGATAACGTTGTAATCATAACAATAACGTTGTAGTTATAAACAAGAACTTCGAATCAAGGATTATTAATTTATGTTTTAAAGACTGCAATCGTTTTACCAAATCAACCATTCGCTCATACGTTAGAATTCCATATTTTTGATAATTTAAGCTAAATAAGTGGTTCGTTCAACAAGTACATGTATTTCGAATGAAGAAAATATCATTCTTTCAAATATATACTTGTTTTCCAGTGGACAATAATATCATCTAAAAGAAAAACATTCGTCTTTTGATCAAGTATCTGACTGCTTGGAAATTGAGAAGCAAAGATTTTTTTAATAAATACTATTTGCATACCTATTGAATTAGAATAAGAAAGATATAAATTGTAAATAAATGTTATTTGCTTGACTATTCGGTTATTTCAATTATACATATATCATTTTTTATATTAAAATCGGCGTCCTCTCAGATATCGAAGATTTGTCAAATATTATTTTTCTTTCGTACCCAAATACCGCGTATATATAAAGATCGCTGTCTCCTGGTTGGTTCAATTTACCTGTCAAACGGCTTGTCAACATAAAGCTATCTTTAAGAAATAGGTTATTGTGGCCTGTCGACGGTAAATAGTCGCGCGTGCCACATCTTAGGTGACTGTGGGAAAACTCCGCCCCGTATACTTCACATAGATAAAACGCAATGTGACGTCATTGTAAATTTTAACTGAGTGGAAAGACAAGGTGATCGTCGTCTTTTGAGAATACAAATCATAAAACAGGGCAAAGCAGAGCGTGGGAAACCATACTCTTTTCTCTCTTGTCGTAAAAAATATGGCATGAAATGGCCCCTCACTGTTGGGTGGATAAAGATATCATACTTTAAGAGAAAGAAAGAAAATGTCATTAAGTAGTAGGCAGGTCTTAACATTCAGCAATAATACATTTCAAAACGTCCTTGTCAGAGATGGTAGATTTAAAGACTTAGTTTTGACAGATGCATTTCTTTTTACCTCCGTTTTTGGTGTATTACTGTGTCATTTTTACTTATTATACATTTTTATTATATTTATCTTGGTGTATCTATTTTCTATACACGTATTGATAGGGGATCATGAGAAAGGTCTTAATACAGAAAATATACAAATATACTTTTTTGTCAACAATTTGACGAGTTGTATACTTTATTAAAGTGGGATTAGACGCTATTTCGTGATTTTTCTTTAACATATAAAAATATTTCTATTCATCTGAATACATCGATTACGTAATCCTAACTTTAACCTAAACGAACACTTAATCCCTTCAAAAGTACTTTTATCCTTTCGATTTCTATATACATACATGTATGTGTTTTCCATATATGATTTAGTCTCACTAAAGTACTTTCGAACGCGGATAATTATGGACACGTAAATTCGAAAGCTTCAATCACTATGACTGATTAATTCAACTAAAATTTCCAATTTCTGAGTCTTTGGGTATGATTTGTCAAACGAATGGTAAAGTTTCTCTTTAAACTGATTCCAATTTCCCAGGATGACTACAAAATGTTGAAATCTACTTCTGATGCATATCACATTAATTGTGACTAATTTTACTCGTTTGCTACGAAACGATATCTTATCATCAAGCACATAATAATTTTGGTGGAATCTACTACTGAGGGTATATCTGTTATTGGTTGATATCAACAAGAACTACTGAGAGTATATCTGGTATTGGTTGATATCAATAAGATACTACTGAGAGTATATCTGTTATTGTTTGTTATCAATAAGAACTACTGAGAGTATATCTGTTATTGGTTGATATCAATGAGAACTACCAAGAGTGTATCTGTTATTGGTTGATATCAATGAGAACTACTGAGAGTATATCTGTTATTGGTTGGTATCAATAAGAACTACTGAGAATATATCTGTTATTGGTTGATATCAATAAGAACTACTGAGAGTATATCTGTTATTGGTTGATATCAATAAGAACTACTGAGAGTATATCTGTTATTGGTTATATCTGTTATTGGTTGATATCAATAAGAACTACCGAGAGTATATCTGTTATTGGTTGATATCAATAAGAACTACTGAGAGTTTATCTGTTATTGGTTGATATCAATAAGAACTACTGAGAGTATATCTGTTATTGGTTGATATCAATAAGAACTACTGAGAGTATATCTGTTATTGGTTATATCTGTTATTGGTTGATATCAATAAGAACTACCGAGAGTATATCTGTTATTGGTTGATATCAATAAGAACTACTGAGAGTTTATCTGTTATTGGTTGATATCAATAAGAACTACTGAGAGTATATCTGTTATTGGTTGATATCAATAAGAACTACTGAGAGTATATCTGTTATTGGTTGATATCAATAAGAACAACTGAGAGTGTATCTGGTATTGGTTGATATCAATAAGAACTACGGAGAGTATATCTATTATGGGTTGATATCAATAAGAACTACGGAGAGTATATCTGTTATTGGTTGTTATCAATAAGAACTACTGAGAGTATATCTGTTATTGGTTGTTATCAATAAGAACAGCTGAGAGTATATCCGTTATTGGTTGATATCAACAAGAACTACTGAGAGTATATCTGGTATTGGTTGATATGAATAAGAACTACTGAGAGTATATTTGTTATTGTTATTTCAACCAAAATATGACTCCTTCAAGCATTTGATGTTTCTTTAGAATCTAGCCTATTTTATCAATTTTTACAAAAATACACTATGGTGCAGGTGGCAGAGATGTTTGACCAGAAACGCTGAATGAAGGGTATTAACAATGTATAAATCGTGTTACATGATGTATTGGTTTAGAATCCGAGTTTACTTTAAAGTGTCCAAAACAATTTCTTATCAAGCCAAACAAGTATGTAACTCTGATACATTAAAACGGGTTAATGAAAGAAGCAACATTTTTGCGGGGAGAATGTTTTTTGAAGTAAAGAACGACGTCGTGTAGGACAGAATAAAAGAATTTGTTTTCATTTGTTCATTTAAAGCAAGCAACAGAGACGTCTTTTCGATTTCACGCTAGGACCTTAAGATATGAAAACATTTTAGTAAAAACATCAATCAAAATATTGAAGAAAGGTATGGCCCGATAAGACCTGGGTATTTAGTTTCGTCTTATCCCATCCAATTACTAGTAACCTGGTAGGCTTTACACCTACCGTTGTCTCACCTTTCTCGAGCCGAAGAATATATGATATAATATCCCATCTCATTATCTTTTAAGACTGTCATTAGATACAAACGTATTGTCCAATTTCGACATCATATTTGAGATTTACTGCTTTAAGTAAAATATGTTACAATAACTTGTGTCGTATTTGGGGTTGTTTTTTTAAGTCCGTCGTTTTTAAAATATGGTTAAATGTTCTATTAATGAGGTCCTTTATTCAATATATTCAGGAGATCACATTTCTGAAATTTCAGAGCAGAAAAAGCTAAGTTAAATGTCTCTGGAATGTCTGAAATCTGGTTGTATCACATGATGCTCATTTATTTAGTATATGTAGTGGTGGCGGGTGTCGCACACGAAGCAGATAATACTTACTCTGATAGCACACCTGGTGGTACTTCTTATTGGGGGAATCCACCGCTATATAACTTTTGTTCTCGGTTTATCCCTCCAAAAGAGTACAGTAAATGCTTATGGTTAATTTGTATCTTGGATTGGGTTGATGTGGACTTGCAAAACTTGGCCGGTGACTAACATATACTAACAAGTGGATTGTTGGTAGATATCGAAAGCTCTGGTCGATGACTAAATTCATTTTGGCTGAAAAAAGAACATAGCTAGACTGATTGCAAATGAGACAATTTTGCACGGTCAGCGGCATTAGCCAACTCTTTGTAGTACCCTACACAGCTTGGTTCATCGTTTGACGAAACGCTTTTCCCATATTAGCATCACTGACAGAGGAATCGGGGTTGAAAAATTCGAGGTAGTATCCCGACCATTGAGGGTATCGAACCTTGGGCTGCAGAGCAAGCAAGTAGAATGGTCTACCAGAGCACCCGTCCATCTCATGACTTTAAGTCGTTAAACCGGAAAGTAAGTAAATTTAAATTTCATTGAAATATATGTGTCAAAATATTTTTTGACGAGATAATAAAAGTGTAGAAAATATGTATATTATACCTATACTAAATATGACATTAAACACACAACAATAAAATCACAGAGTGGAAACACGATAAAACCGTGAGAAGATTTCACATTTAAAGTGATACGTACCCTAAATTCTTGGGCTAAGTAGCTGCTCTATGGTTTACAAAATGTGTATCTATACAATGCATATAATATGTGAGTGTATGACAGTTGCTCATCTGACAGCAGCTGTTGCTCACCGGACAGTTGCTCCAACACAGCTGCTCACCGGACATTTGTTTACCGGACAATTGCTCATCGGAGAATAGCTTACCATAAAATGAAAATAGGGACAATTGCTCATTGGTCAGTTGCTCATCAGACAGTTGCTCACCTGACAGTTGCTCACCAAAAAAGTTAAAATGTGGACAATTGCTCACTGGAAAGTTGCTCACCAAAGTGCAAGTGAGGACAATTATTGTTCATCACAATTTATCATTTAAGCAAGAGATCATAATCATTTTAATGCATTTAGTTCGTCATGACTCTTTAACTTGCACCATGTAGTCTAAATCAGATGATTAAGGCAGTCAATGGTGGAGACATAACCCCCAAGACAGTCAGGATTGCTGCCATAGGCTTCACGTTTGCTAAGCACAGCTTGCAGCATTTCCTCATACAAAGACTGATGCTCAACAGAGAGGATAGCATAGACGTATGTTACCGCAGTAACCGTTCACGTATAACAAAAGGAATTTTTGTGAAAATATGTCATACAATTATACCCCCAAATACGTCATCATTAGTGAAATATTAAATTTCAAAAATACAATTAAATATGATCAAAAAACAAATTCGTGGTGAGCAATTGTCCTCATTCTCATTTAATCGGTTCGCAGCCCAATAAAATGTATGGCTAACCTCAAGAAGGTCCATGGTTTACACTTGGCATGGGTGGAATTACTTCCTTCAGATTTCTCAACCCAGTTTCTCCTTGTCAGTGATGCAGGTACGATGGCCGACATAAAAAGCCTTAAAACGCGGGGTCTTATACACGTCAAAAATCTCTCGGAAAGCGAAAAAGAGTAATGTGTACCAAAATTGCACACAGTACATCGTTGCCCGTTGCAGCTTTTTTAAACTAACATTGTTTTTATTTTTATAGCAAATCATATTTCTGTATAAAAGCAGCCACCTCATCGGCTTATTCCTGGTACAATTTTGGGAATGTGTCCCTTCACGCAGTAAGGCTATAAAGACAAACTCAATATGGTTACAATTCTTCCACCTAAAATACCTATCATTATTATGATTATGTCCGAATTTAACGACCGCCCGTAGACACTTACAATATACAATAAGTTCAAAGAATAATAAAACCACTGACCACTTTCTTGGTCATCTTTCGAGTGGAAAATATTCAACATAGCCTTCATTCAATAGTTTCATTTATGCATAGTTGTTTGTTACTTTACCCCGTCGTCTACCGTCTATTGAAGGCGTCGTCCGTTATTTGAGTTTCCCATTTACTGGTATTTTTCTATGGTTTTTCTAGTGTGGTCAAACCACTCTAGGTGACGTTTGCCCAGGTGCGAGTATGTTTTATGTTACTTTATTCGAGTGTTTGATAAATAATCGAATATTGAAACGGGTCATTAATAAAAACTTTCCAATGATAACTCCTTCAAATATACATATTTATACGAAATGCAAATAAGGGAAAGGATATGGAGTTTTGAGTTTTACTGCTCTCAATTCCGTTTCGTAAAGATGTTAACGATCGGTGTGATTTCGCACATTTGGAAATATCACATATGCAATATTTCTAACGGTAGAGCTCATATTAGCCGCTTTTCCACAAAATCATCCGTTTACGGGTAATTTTACATAGTAAATATTTCGTTCTCGGTAAAAATGTGTGCGGATATCGGGGTTTCTGGGGTACCGGTGGTCGGATAAACGCGGTTCCACTGTACTTCCACTGTCTATTCCATTTGAGAGTAATCACAAATTTACTCTAGAGAAATTATCTTACGATCAGTGATCAATTAACGCAAGAAATGTTCAGGTGCCCTTCAACCTGATAGACAAGTCATATTCCAGAATTGCCAGCGGGAAGGGGTGTGAGGTGCATAACATATTGCCCGATTGCATGTCAAAGTTCAATGAGCAAATGTTGTTAATGAAAATCTAAGGTTAACACAGTTTGCTAAGCACAGCTTGCAGCATTTCCTCATACAAAGACTGATGCTCAACAGAGAGGATAGCATAGACGTATGTTACCGCAGTAACCGTTCACGTATAACAAAAGGAATTTTTGTGAAAACTTTCCAATGATAACTCCTTCAAATATACATATTTATACGAAATGCAAATAAGGGAAAGGATATGGAGTTTTGAGTTTTACTGCTCTCAATTCCGTTTCGTAAAGATGTTAACGATCGGTGTGATTTCGCACATTTGGAAATATCACATATGCAATATTTCTAACGGTAGAGCTCATATTAGCCGCTTTTCCACAAAATCATCCGTTTACGGGTAATTTTACATAGTAAATATTTCGTTCTCGGTAAAAATGTGTGCGGATATCGGGGTTTCTGGGGTACCGGTGGTCGGATAAACGCGGTTCCACTGTACTTCCACTGTCTATTCCATTTGAGAGTAATCACAAATTTACTCTAGAGAAATTATCTTACGATCAGTGATCAATTAACGCAAGAAATGTTCAGGTGCCCTTCAACCTGATAGACAAGTCATATTCCAGAATTGCCAGCGGGAAGGGGTGTGAGGTGCATAACATATTGCCCGATTGCATGTCAAAGTTCAATGAGCAAATGTTGTTAATGAAAATCTAAGGTTAACACAGCTTCTCGAGACACAAATCTCACTAAAAATTAAGTGAATACGGGAAAATCTGTTGCTCAGTTTGTACCTTTCGTCTACGGCGGGAGTTACGACCACAAATCGCGTAAAAATATATTTAAAAGGTTAGTATTCTACATTGTATGTATCCTCTGAGCTGGTTCCAGTTCAACTTTAAGTATATCTTCCTTTCTTACGATACGGTTACCGAAGCGGTTTGGTAGGGATATCATCTAGGTTTGCCTAGTTTATGTATTTGTCAACACTATTGAATTCGACATTTGAATAATTTGAAATTTGATTCTGACGATTAATTACTGTTAAAAATACGTGAAGTCATTGTTTATAGATATTCGACTCAGTAAATGTTGGTGAAAGAATGCAAATGTAATGCCTCGTCTTCCTCAATCGTGATCAAACGCACTTACTTCCTAATCCGAAATATTTTTTATACTCATGCGAAACAGGATTTTCCTCGATGATGGCGACAAAATCAAATACTATCGGTAACGGATTACGGATAATCGATGTTCCGCTGTATAAAAACAGACTACATTTGAAATCTGATTTCTGTTGTGTTCTGGCAAAAACGCATCTGGATTTCGATGAGCACTTGAAAAGCAGTCACCTTCTCACTAAACAATAAACGCAAATTCATGCAAACAACTAAATTTATGATATTAATAGTGGTATTCGACTGCACAATACAATACGATGCATCGCGATACAAAGGTTATGATGCATGTACAATACGTGTCATAATTAGTACATTATGTTGAAAGTTTCAATTTTAGTTTATTTATGAATAGTTATTTGATCGTTTTTTGAAATTTACTTAGTAGTGACCACTTTTTATGGAATGAGAGGTATCGTCATGGCATCCTGGCATGTGTTGCGATACATTGTTACAACGACAAATCGTGCCAGCGCATGTATGTGTGTGCAATTCATTGTGAACATGTTGTAGCCTACAGTGAAGCCGCGTTTATCCGAATACCCATTCTGGAAACCCCGATATCCGTACGCATTTTACTGGGCACGGAATATTTACTATACGTTTAAAATAAAAAGACAAGACACATTATGTAGTTCAAAAATACTATTTCTTATAGTTTTTAACATTATGGTGGCAATTAAGCCAAACTTCGTTTGATGGGGTTTCTTGATGCCTAAAGGCCGGCGCACATTGAAAGATTTTTTGACGGAAAGCCCCAAGATTTTTTGACGGGTCAAATTATCGACTTTTTATCGCGACTGGGGCACCTCTAGCGGTCGTTTTCAGAGATTCTGTCGTAAACAATATGGCGTCCAATATATACTAGAAATTCAATTGGTTGACTTTAATCCAGGTCACGATAAATTATCGGAATGACCCGCACACTAGCCGATCAGTCACGTTAAGACGTTTTTCGATTTGACATGTTAAATATCTCCCGATCACTCCCGATTTAGTCGTAGGGCTGTCGTAAGCCAACGCACATAGAACGATTTTTTGACGCCAGTATAGTCGGTGTCAAAAAATCGCTCAATGTGCGCCGGCCTTAGGACAAGTAGTTGAAAGTTTTTTTTCGGCTGCCAAACTGAATCTAAATTTCGATGTATTTCTGTTTTGTTATAAAACATTAAGACATTCACCCAAATCTGACCAAAATCGTTGTTCATTAAAAAACGTTCAACGTATTTATCAAACTTAACCTGAATTGGCTCTATTTAAGACTGAACTGGAGAAGACCCTCTTCATATGGCTAAATAATAATACCTCAAGCACAGCTGTGTTGACTGAACTCTTTTTTGTCCAATTTATAACGAAAAATAGGTAAGATTAGATCATTACCAAACAATTTAACATTGTTCGGTCTTTAAATGGTCACAATTATAAAACGGGTAATTTTTCTCGCAAGAAAATGATAATTGTTTTTCTGCAACTAGTCGCTACCTGAATTTCTATTGACCAAATAATTACATAGTTATGATACTGTTCTCCGTGTCACCAAACCCCTTATTTTCAAGTTTTCTCCAATAAAAGTGAAATGAAAGCCTAAGTGATATATTAGTGCATTTATAAAGCTTTGTACACACGGTAACATTTTGGACATCTCGGCAACAAAAAATTGTTTCTGTATATAAACACGGCATCATTTCTGCAATATGTTGGGCAAACTGTGACTAACAATTTTGGTTACATCACTTGACTTCAAATACATCATGCGATTTATTTAAGCTCCTTTTCTGATTAAATAAAACTTGGAAACATTCATTTGTATCTCGACCAAAAAAAAAACCCAACAAATTCCGTTCTGTAGATGTATGCACTAATTTTCTTATTTTCCCGAACATGTTTAAGAGGCGAAGGTATTTTATTTCAAATCATATACATATTGAAGTTTTTAAACTATTTACTGAAATTCTTAGATCTCAGCTTAGTTGTATTAAGTCGAAATATGGCCCTGGTATTTTTTTGATGTTTTTGAATTTTAATCCATTTATTTTTGATTCAGTCGATTCTGGTATTGTTTTGAATTTTATAATTTTCTGTGATATGTATATTGATTTCATACATAATTTAAACGTGTTTTAACTGTTGACCTTGTATTTCAATTGAATAAATATTTTAAACAAAAAAAAATGTTGGCTGAAAAGTTGTCAGTGTGTACAGTTCTTAAGACATATTAAATTACAGGTGTTTCTAAATTAATAACTTTGCAAGAGAAAGTCAATGTATCAAATTACCTTATTATATAAAGTAAGGGTTATAAGCTCACAATAAAGCGATTCATAACCTAAACGGTGGTTGTTATCGCTGTTTATAATCGGAATTTCACATGCATACCTTTTGGCATTCAAATTGTAATTATTAAGCCTTATTATACATTTTTATAGTCATTTAAAATTGTTATTTGTATGCTTGAATGTATATTGCAATTCGGGATTGTTACGCAGATAACGATAATTTTATGGAATTAGTTTTTTGATGCTTAACCGTAGTGTCTGCAATGTCGGATAGATAACCTTAGCATTTTATTCTGTCAGTGATGCTGATCGGAAGTGATAGAAAAATAATATTCACTCAAGTTTGCACCTCACCTTAACTTCTAACTCGTAAGCTTTTTTCTATTTCCAATACAGGTCTTAGGTTCTTGAAGCAGCTTTCGAAATTATAATGCAAAATGGTCTTAAAATCACTTGCGGCTCAGAGTTGCAAAGCAACGAGTCAAACACACCAAAAGGTAATCATTTTGTAGAATTTGAGAAGGGACAATCAGTCGGTATTTTCGTTGATTTGAGTCTTGAATATATTTTAACAGTCTTCAGAAGTAGAACTGCACGAACATCACATTCATAATCCCTTCAAATTACTCTAAAACTAGAAATTGCACAATCTACTTTTGTATATGCGTTTTTCTGTTTATATATGGCTAAAATACGAGTCGCATTTTTAAATTTCGAGTACGCATAATTATGAAAAAAAAGTGGAATTTAAATTACTTAAATCAGCTTAAACCGATAATGATTAGCTTAAATAATCTGGGACTAAGGTATGATTGGTTGAACGGGTGGTGAACATCTGCGTAACACACAATTCCGTATCGTCAACGGTGGTTTGTTAAGGGTATTTTTTACGCTAAGTATATGAGAAACGTATTGACAAAGTATACAAGCAAGACGAAATGAAGATGTGGTGATAGCGAAATATGATTTGAAGCTGATACAATTATAATAGGGCCATTGAGATACATCGTTTCATTGGGTCTGAATTGCTTCGGGATCAAGACAGACAAAACGACCATAACCAGATTTTTGATAAACAGGATGTTCGTATAATGAGAACCATTAAAACATTATGAGCAGTTCCTTCATACTAAAAACTATCGACAATTGAAATGACAGCGTGACATTGTGGTTCTCTAAAGTGGACTGAAATTTATGCACGCCTTCCCTATCAATCGACAGAGTTCACAATAATAACCCCATTGGACATAATATTAATAACTTATAACTGGACCTTTATGAAGGACAATTACAGTAAGAAACAAGTCAATATGGTTCGATGGTGTTTTTCTCTAACGTTCAGCGTTCAGGTGTCATTTGTTTTTTCCAATACCAAAAACTAGTCAATGTCAAACAATATCACCAACCGTTAGTTTTCAACAGTTTGCACTTAGCCTGTTTACAAAACAGTCTGCAAAACTGTCTTTTGGAACAACCGAAGTTACAACATTGGTTGACCCTTCATCCCCCATCCTTGAACGCCAATATTTTCATACTGTTCTGGTAATTCTGAGTGTTTAAAATGTTTATAGACCGAGTCTTTCGATGCAATTTTCCTGGTTACATTATTTTTTCTTATGAAGAGTGGTTTCTCATGTTTAGAAACAAAAAACGTGCTCTATTGAGAAATGGTAGAGAGAGATTCGCGAACCCATAGCGATATAAATTTGGATTGCAGAAGTTATCAAACGTATTTACCATAGCTTTATGTTCAATGTTCAGTTATTGGCTGAAGGGCGAAGTTCAACCTGTTCAGGAACTTCCCAATGCCGTCTGCTACTGCATAATACAATTGAGTTCTTACATGCCTTGTGTGCTGTCAGCTCCTTTTGAAATTGTGTTGTCTAATAATTCAGACAGTCGGACATACAACCATTCCAGTCTGTAATCATAATACATGTACCTACAATTTCTATTGATAATTTCTTACAAAACTATAGACACGGTATAAGTTTAACTAAATAGATATTGATAGATTGTAACGATAAGATGTGTATCTTACCAGGGTCAACGGTCAGCTGATGGATATTATATGTTTATCACAGTCCATAATGATATGTATCACCTTGTAATCAAACAGTTCATCAAAGAGTTTGGGGTAAATAAAATACGGTTTATGGCTTCAATTTGAACCTCTGATAACAATAAGCTATATACCTCTAAATAGAACAAGCAATGGATTGAACTACCATACAGACTGGATGAACCAGGTCCACGGGTTTCCAACCCGAAGATGGCCTCACCTCCAGAAACAAAATTGAAATAGCGTAGTTAAATAGTAATTCAAGGGAGGAATATCACCTCGTACCAAGCCCAACCCACCCCAAAAGTAGCAACAGGACCAAATACACTGAAGTCCACAGACCCCACTCATCTTTTTGTGCCATTGAGACAAGAAATTGCGTAGACTGATGCCACTGCCCTAGAAACAGTGATCAATGGGTTTGAGAAAAGTGGGGCTTTGGTCATAATCAAACTCTTACATAGTTTTCTTTCTCAGTGGAAGATCCTGGTATTGATATTATGAGAGCAATCATATAAGCGCCAATATAAAAATTCAATTGATAAAATGAATTTTTTGAATCATGTCTTTGGAACGCTAGGTTTACATGTGACAAGCATGCACATGTCAACTTACGGGACAACATTTGGACATTTTACACTAAGGTGTATGCACAAGTTACGGATACTTCGTACTACGGATACATCCCCGTCCTGACAAAAATCTTCCTAAATATACACTTAATGCAGTCTGATGATACTAGTATCACGAAAATAATGATAGCTATAGGTTAAATATACTTTGAGTGACATAATCTGCTCCAAAAAATATGTTCCTGCTCTGAGTTATTACGGACGTCTGCAGGAATAGTCACTTTTGACAACAATATAAATCAATGAGCATTTTAACAACTTAGGTCCTTGAACAAGTATAATACGAGCGACATAAGTGGCCTCCAGATATACATGCTCCGACTTGCTACTGACATCTGCCATAAGTATCGTATGATAATATACGGATTTTTGTAAGCGCTCTCGAGAAATCAATCAGAATTTGAATAACTTATATTCGTATGTAATGATGAGATGCGCCTGTTGGGACAAGTCTGTCACGAGTGGCGTCACCTGTTCTCGTGGGCCATTAAATGTCAATACGACGATATGTCAGTAATATTGTCAACATCAACGCGTGCCGTAGTCTACCTTTTACCTGTGGGAAAACTCCGCCTCTTTTACTTCAAAATATGTAATGTGTCGTCACAAGATATTAAATTTGTCGTTGGCGGATTGAAATATTTTAAAGCAAAGACTTTTATTGCAAAGTGTGGTTAAAGGGCACTCAATTGCTCAACTGATTCGGTGCGCCTTTTAGGTACATTTTGATGGAGGGAGAATTATTTTAACCATGCCCATGTTGTGCCACTTAAGGCACTGTTCTTCACTCCCTCTGCACACACGAATGCTTACCAAAATATAGCAATAAGTAATAGACTATCAGACACATTAAGTTCGGATATTACACAATATTGGGATTAAACATGTCATATACCTTAGGGGAAAAACGCACTAACGTTTTAACATGCAACACATTATCCTTTCCCCAGAATGCCAAGACGTCACCGACGGTTCGTCCTTTTAAATTGATAAGGGAATTGATGCTGAAGGGTGTAATTCTGAGATTTTGCAACGAGGGAAATTTGTCTGGACATGAGCCTCTCCCATTTCGATTTTAATCCGTCGAGATATCTTTAACATGCATAGCTTATACACACAGGGCCTCGGCATATTTTTGTTTTATTCCAATATCAGCCCCTCCGACCTTTATCACCAGGTTTAAAAATCCAAAGGAACGTATACAGTGTGAAATGAGTTTCCCTCCCTTCTTAATACGGCGCCAAATGAATTAACTAAACACAAAAATAAACTTTTTTAAAACGGGTTAAAAAAAATTGACTGAACTTTTAGGGTTTTAGGGAGCGTGGGAAAGCAAATTTTATCTGTTTTAAATTCACTTTCGTGTGATATCTTCCTGAATAATACTCAGAGATCACATAGAGTTAATTGTATTGAATATAAAATTGCTCTGTATAAAGATTAAAGACAAAGTTAAAGTTTTATGTCTTTGGATTTCTTTAAACGGTTTCGGGGATTAGATTAAATAGCGATTAAAAAATCGTTTGATATTATTCTTTAAGTTTTTTTCCCTTTTTAGATATCGATAAAATGTTTACTCTGTTATGAGCTACATAATAGCAAATTATATCCTCAACGGCTAAAGGGCTATAAACAACCGGTAAATGTCGAGTTATACACCTACACTCTGAAATTGAGCTATTTGATTTGCTTTTAGGGATCAGTTTAAAAATTGAGCTCAACGGTTATCTTTCTACTCTTGACTGTAATAGATTTTTTTTATGCAATTCTGGTCTTTACTTTTTTTGAAACTGGCCGAATTTTAGCATTGCATTTTGCTTTTCTACATCAATGAAAAGGGACCTTACGATTTGACTTTGTGCAACAGACTGTAATCTGGCCTTAACTTTTTCATTTCTACAACTAATTGAAATTTAGCTTTACGTTTGCATTTGTAAACCTCATTGAAATATAGCTTTACATTTGCATTTGTAAACCTAACTGAAATTGACATTGAGATATACCTATTGCTTTTCTGTACAAGACTTCAATTTAGCTCATCTTTATGCATTTTGCAAGTGACTGAAATTGAGGTTTACCTTTTTCATTTCTGCAACTGATTGAAATTAAGCTTAACGTTTGCATTTGTAAATCTGACTGAAATTGAGATGTTCGATTTGCATTTCTGCACTAGTCTGAAATTGAGCTTTACCTAATGCTGTGTACACCTTAATGAATATAAGCTTTATTACGATTTGCGTTTGTGCTTGAATTGGTACTTTTACATCTGGGTATATGAGTTTATGGCGAAATACGAATTATTCGATGTCATCAGCTTTTCACAGGCCACGAATAACCATTTGCATGATGAAACCTAGCAATGACACAATTGCAACGCCCTAAGGAATGTTCTTCAACCAAAGAAATTGAGCTTTATGCTTTGTACTCATGCAGTTTATTTGAAATATAAATGTTTTACTTTCGCTACACGGTCAAAGAGTAAATGAAATGAAATAGTCTTACGTCCTACTTTTCTGCACCTATATGTGCTAATTGAGGACGGGCAAACGCCATGCAGTGTGCAACGTTTTTGTCAGGACAGCGGCATTAGCCTGCTCGTATTATCGATTTCCAACTGTCGAGGGATCTTTATAACGTGAAGATTCGACGATCAAATTGCTGTGTCATACAGATAATCCAGGGACGATAACAAGATTTTGACCAGGTGGTTGAATGGATCTCATTTGAAACCGAAGTTGTTATCGTAGTCAAATATGGAATAATAAAAATCCGTACAAGCAAAACAATTCCGTTAATCAAAAATCTCGTCCAGAGCATGACAAAATTGGGTGCAATAATAATATGTAGTGGACCTCCCATACGAGGAGTACCATCAGGTGTTTCGAAAAGAGTAAGCATGGTATGCTTCGTTCTTGCTGCATTTAAGACTTCAACCTTTTCGAACTGTAATTTTTACATTAGAAAATTTCATTTCGTAAGAATCTTTTTATCGAGGGATACAAAAAAAAAATTAAGAATCGATAAATTCTCTCTAAGGCAGATGTTGTAAAATTATTTTAAAAGAATAACATTCTTTTCTTCAAAATGGCGATGAAGCAGAAAATCATTTCCTATCGATAATCCGTCCAAAGAAATCGTTGAAAAAAAATCAACTATTAATATATGATTAAACGGCGCCAGACTAATCTACGATGGAATTCAGTGGGCATGTTATACGTGTATTTATGTGTACTTTACAAGTTCGTCTTCTCGTTTCCTTTCAGTTATTGTTCTTTATCACTATGCATTGAACCATTCCAAATTACAATATTTAGAAACGTCAAGCGATAAGAAAACACATTATTGGTAGAAATACAGTGTCAATTGTTCAGATGAGTATTGTGTTTATAATAGCTATGGTATGTCCAGTGTAAACCACATTTGTAATGGCTGACCGCAGACCACAGCGATTTAACAATAGGGCGTCCACTGCTTGTGGTTTTTCTAATTTCTAACCATAGGGTTTTGTTGAGATTGTCTTTCCAAGCCATGTACATTTTGTTTAAATTTTGTCGGATCTTATTTTAAAATCTTTATGTGGTGTGACTTAAAATAAAAAATCCATTCTTTTCGTTATTGGCCAAAAACGACACATTAAGAAAGATTTTGAAACAGCTCCGACAACAATTTATCGTATTTCCATAGATCGAATGGTTTTCTTTTTTTTTTAAACACGACTACACAACTTACATTCTAAGTTGCTATTCTGAACTGATTCATTTCGACCATAGAATTCCAGAATAACAGTAAAGATGCTTCTGTCCGAAACGCCCACTCGGTAGGACTAGGACAGTAAGGGTTTAATCATACTGCAGAGCAGTGCGGCGCGGTTAGTAACAGCATTAATTTACAAATGGTTCTCAGTGTACAGCTGTTTACATCGCAAGCGGAACGACGCAGCACAGAGAAGAGCAGAGTCAAGGGATACGCTGTTCTGTGCTGCACCGCTTTTCACTGCTGTGTCTGTAGTGTGATCTAACCCTTAGGCTACTGCTGATTAATATTGTTTTCAGTAAACACATGGGTAGTGTACCAAAACTGTTGTTGTTAACCTGTATCCAGCGAGGGGGTTATGCCATGTTTAAGCAGTTCTAATACTTCAGACTATTACATATTTTCAAAATCCCTGTAAACGGCGACCGCTTCTCTTTAAAACCGTAAAGACTGGTACGCGAGACTATGATAATGCCCACACGTGTAATAATAATATGGTATGATAAAATATAAGTTAAACATACACCTATTTTAAATAGCACGATTAAATGTTTGTCTTGGCCATTCTGATTAGAGAAATGTATTAACCCTGCACTGTATTACCTTATTAAACACCTTTATAATGGCCTGACTTTTGTGTCGTCAAGTGGGGCCTAACATAACAACTTGTAACATGGAAGAAAAGATCGAGATGCAATAACATTACGGTATCACCCTATAGGTTAGGACCATTTCAAGCTTTTTCTATTCTAAACAATACGAGTTAAATATTTTAAGTAAACCTATCGTACCATTTGCCTTTCATCCTTTTCTCTGCCTTTAACATAACTTCATTTTACATCAAAGCGTATAATTATCAATCGAAATAAGTAAAAAATATTGATGTTTCTTTCAAAATGAATATTTCTGATACATCATACATGTACAGGCTTGGCTCTGTCTCCAAAAGAAGTCTACAGGTGCGGTAGCGGTTCAATTAATTATTGGGCGGAGGGAGCATGGAATTGTCAAGGAAAGCTTAAGTTACCAAACAATTATTAGATATCAATAAGAAGAAATTTGAAACTGGGAAAAGCCACACAGGTGGGCTCAGGTTAAGAGAAAAAGCAACTGTATCTTCAAAGCAACTGCGATAAACTGGATGGTCGCAGATCCCATTTGATGAAATCGAAAGGATCCATCATTTAATTTTGTAAGAGAGTAAAACTGACTGCGATTTCCAGTCGTTGATACAGTACAGGCATCTGCGATCATCATGCTAGATGAAAATTCAGTTACACCCAAACTCTGTCAATGTCGAATGATATGCCGAAAATTTTTCATCTCAATCAGATTGAAACGAACTTTCATATTTGCTGCATTAAAGGGGACTATTCAGCATTTTCTAGGATGATTTGGGCCTTGAATTTATGTAAATAGCCTTCATTTTAACTGCAATTGCCTGAAAATCGCACAATTCCTTCAATTATACCCGATACTTAACAGTTATCTTACATTTTCTGTATATGTGTTTTCTATATAAGTCATAATAGTCTTTCTAAACGACGAATCTTATTTGTGACTTTAAAACGCTGATATTTATGGATAAACATGGGTTTAAATTTTAAGGGAGAGTTTGGAACACTATTATGGATTAGATTAGATAAACAATTCCAAGTTCTGAGACTAAAAGTTTTTTGGTTGAACGGTTAGTGAAAATATCCCTTTAAAGCTAGTTATAGCAATACTCCTTGCATTGATCCTTTAGGGTTTAAAAGTCGTTTCGATTCAAATCATACTATATTTAGTCTCGTTTAAACGATTTGAAAATAAAAGGTTTGACACGAAAGATTAAAAAATACCAGACGGACTAGTTTGAATAGGCCTGAAATAATTTGTCGGTTAAAATGTTCCGGACATTTTTCATTAATCAAATTCCCTTTGATAAAGATGTTCTCACTACCTAGCTTATTTAAAGCGATACCATCTGTTGAACAAAAAAAAAGTTGGTCATTAACAGTATAAATTCATCAACGATGTCTAAAGTATACAAACAGAATAAAAAAAAAACCCTTAAAATTCTGTACGTTCCTATACAATTACAGGTTATAGAAAAACGATTAAAATTTAAGTTTAAATTTAGTTTTTTGGATTTATAAGATTTTTTTTTAGGTAATATGTTGTATATTTATGCCACCAGTTGAGTCCCCTGATGAATATATACTCTTATTGACCAAGTTCGAAAATTTAGATTAAGAGGTTATATTCGATTAAAGTTCAGGGTTATAGCTACGATGGTTGGCTATAGTCACCACTCAGCTTTACCGATCGGATCTCACCTGAAAATAAGGCTTCCCCGAATAAAATTTATTTTAATATATCAAAACGATGCAAACTATTTTTTAAGTATTCAAAGAGGTATATTTTACGTTTTAGGGGGTCGATTTCTATCTCGAATGTATATAAAGTCTTCAGAAGTGCTAAAACTTCTCTTCAAATATGCTTTGCACTAAAAATTTCAGTGTCCTTAAAAATAATTATGGATACACATCAATTTCTATGCTGAAATTTCGATGGTGAGTGGTGAACACTATTACTGATAAGCTAACCTAAAATGTTCCAATTTGATGAAATTTTTATGCAACATATTATGTTCTAGTTCACAAAATATTCACTCATTTCCACTCTTGTTTATTTCAATTGTGCATGACTATGTAAAAAATATTTTTGGCATAAATATGTGACTGAACTCAAGTCAAAGAAAAATTTGATGAGATCATGGATTTTGATGTAGAAAAAAGTAACAAAATATCGGCATTTTGATTTAATTTGAAAGTTTTTATTCTGATACAATTATATAAGAACATGATAACAGAACAAGATGTTTTTCAATGATCTGAAAATTTCGTCCCTCCAAAAATACACCACAATAGATTAGTTTAGTCCAGTGACCATCATCCTAATTTAAAATCTTTGGCACTGACGATATGAATAGTATTACTAACTGACAGAGATTCCAATGATTTGCCTCTCTGCATGGAACTTATGTCTTTCTCAATTCCTCCAAACATAATCAGTTCCCCACGACCTTGAACTAGGCTAAAAAACACAGTTTCTTCTGGTGTATCAGTGGTAACCACTTCGTGATACGGTTTCCATGTGGCTGTTCTGGAGGTTATCACATTCTCAATGTCCAACACGTGAAGAAACATGGGTGAGACACGAGCTTTATGAGTCTCAGGCACGTCAAGTTTTGGAGTTGGTTTTGATGCTGATGCACGGAAGCGCTCTTCATATTTTCGTAAAGTGTCTAATTGTCTTTGTCGGTTTGACATTGCATTGGGTTTTACTGATGGAAAGCCTCCTCGTACACTTGCTGTTCCTAAAGAACTCACTTCTCCTGGATGAACAAATCCATCATTACTGGCATTGGGATTAAGATCCTCGGAGGCACTATCATCACTAGAACTGTCATCAGGATCTTGGAAGCGAGAAGGTCGAGATGGTCCTGGTTCATGAAGTAATGGGTTATAATGGCTAGGTCTTGGAGGTACTACTGGTCGATGTGGTAAGGGTTTTGGTGAAGGGGGAGTAGTGGGTTTGGCTGATTTACTAATCACTACCATACACTTGTCAACCTGAAAAAATAGATGAATAATTGAGGACTGATTAAATTTTAGGACCCACTATTCTTTTCTCAATTGATGAATGTATCAATGAAACCGTATGCTTCTAGGCTTTAAAAGTCCAAGGTTCAAACCAAGACACTCATTTCCCTCATTGTACACTGCAAGGCGCGTTTGTTTATCCTTATGAGCTCAGCATGTACAGAAAGGTCGGTATATAACTTGTATTTCAGTAAGAAAACATATACAGGGGAGGTAACATGTGCTTAACATAACTTCTGGAGCAAGACTACACAAGAATGAATTGTGTTGTACGGTTAACCTTTCCAAACCCTGTTTTTTCAACCTACCATACATGCTGGATGACACCAGAGTTGAGGGGCAGCATATTCCATATTTTCTAATTTGACTTCCTGCCATTTAGCTTGATTTTCAGTTAGTATTAATAACCATACATCTGATAATATCTAAAAATAGAAATCAAAATATTTTTAGGTAGATAAATATATATATAACTTTATTTCCTCCAATCGTGAAGATTATACATGTTACAAAAAGAAAAAGTAAAAAAAAAAAAAAAAAAAAATATAAATTGCATTGATAATAAATTAGTCAAAAAATTTAAAAAGATAGAAAAATATATATATCACAGAAAATATTGGCTGCTTTGTACAGGTGATAGTTTCAAATGTTTAGAGATTTTCCATATGAAGTTTATGATACAAGATTGGTACGAGAGAAGGTCTTCAGTAAGCAGATAATCCGGTGATTTTAGGCTAAACAGGGTTGTTAAAACATCTAAATCTCTAGAATATCGTAAATTTGATAAAGGTATGTAAGTTAACATTTGAAAATCTGACCAAAACTTATTTTGTGTCTCTAAGAATGAATCGCACTTAAGAAGGGCATGGACAATAATACAATTAAAGAATTGCCCGCACTTTTCACACAATACCATGTCAATCTCCGGCGTTTTAACTAAATTTACCAATGAACAGCACTTAATGAACAGGAGGCAACTATGTTTATAAGAAGGCATCAAGCGCCAGAATTCCAAAATCGGATGGGGTGAGAGCTCGGTATGAAAACTTCTAAAAAGTTCGAATTCGTGAACAGAGATCCGAAGTTTCCATTCTCTTTCTTCACGGTCTCGAACTGATTGCCGAACATTCTTCTTCCACTGCAATTTTGATGGAAAAAAGCTTGTATCAAGGAAAACATTGGCATAATGCAAAAGGTTGTATTTGACAAGTAAATTGAAAACATCGGGAATAAAGCCACGGCACTTTTTGGTTACCTGGTGCTTGTACTCTAGTAATCTGGTAATTGTAAGCTGATGAGGTAGAGATGAGTGGTCAAGGTTTAACAGCTGTCCAAGAAATAAAAGCTTCTGAGTATCAATGTATGCTTCAATTGAGAACCATCCAAGTAGACCAAGGCATATATCAGATCGACTGCGTACATGAAGTTTTAGAATACGTTTGCATATAAATCTCTGTGCTCTCTCAAGGGACATTGTCTCTGCTGGTGATAGGTTGGACCATAATTGACATCCGTAGAGTGATTTTGGTAAGATGCATGCTTTAATCAGCTTACTGGTGGTTAAAGGATTTAACTCTTGTGAGATTTGGAGTAATGTTGAAAACGATCTGAGAGATCTACAGGAAGACGCAGTACGTTCTGATATGTACCAAATAAATGCTATTTAGGTTCTCTATACTAGCTATCCCCAAGTGCTACGCAATATTACATAGGTCTAGTCTTTCTGTGCATCAATAATTTTAAAAAATTGTTTGAAATGTTTCTGACCAAGAAATTGGGAGCCTCAGAGACGGTGAATTAGACGCTTGCTCGCTTTGAGGGTCAAGAAATTTTCAGATTTCATAACCTTGTTTCATCATGTGTACATGAAAATGGGATTAGTCATTCAGATAGGACAATATGCCTGGATTTTGTGTGCTACAAACTGATCCCTTGACACTTGTAAAAAGTAGGCTTTACTGACCAAATTTCCCTTGAACATGCACATAAAAAATAGTTAGAGAAACTCCATGTTGACTATATAACCTACTCACCTGATTAGCTCCACCACAGCCTCCTAGTATCAATATATGATTGTTGTCTAGTGTAACCTAAAAACAAGTTCATATCATTATTGTTCAGATAAATATGTAAAAATTCTAGGACTGTTTTTTCAATTCTTAATGTATGTTAATAACAGTGTTAGTTACTTTGGTTTAGTAGGAATTCTGTATTCAGTATTTCATTTTTACATCTTACAAGATCATTAGGTAAAAACGTCATTTCATTCAATAAGATAAGTTGCATGTATTAATTGGTTTGATGAATGAAAAATGGTATGAACTAAATTGAAAATAAAGACCTGAGATTGGCCATATCTTGGACTGGGTTTAGGACCAACTGTTACTTCCTTTCTCCATGTACACTCGATAAAATCAAAGATATAAACATCATTACTCCTGTAAAATAAAAATGTAAACATGATTACTTGTAAAATATAAATATCATGACTTCTGTAAAATAAAATATAAGCATCATTACTTCTGTAAAATAAATCATATAAACATCATTACTTCTGTAAAAAAAACAATTATAAACATCATTACTTCTGTAAAATACAAATATAAACATCATTACTTCTGTAAAATACAAATATATCTACATCATTACTTCTGTAAAATACAAATGTAAGCATCATTACTTCTGTAAAATACAAATATATAAACATCATTACTCCTGGAAAATACAAATATAAACATCATTACTTCTGTAAAATACAAATATATCTACATCATTACTTCTGTAAAATACAAATGTAAACATCATTACTTCTGTAAAATACAATATATAAACATCATTACTTCTGTAAAATACAAATATATCTACATCATTACTTCTGTAAAATATAATTTATAACAATGTGTACTGCTGTTCTTGAAAAAAAAACTTACATCAACTTTCTTTTGCCAGAATGAGCATAACAGTGATATAAAACTCCATTTCATTTATATTGAAAAGATCTATCTACTTACCCTACTCCAGGAGCCATTGAGCCACCAAAGATAACCATATAATCACCAATGACAGAAGCTGAATGTCCTGCCATGGGTGGAGGCGTTGGTGACATACAACATATATGGGTCCAACGATTAGTTTCAGGATTGAACATATCTAGCTCAGAGAAAAATTTGGATGTCTGAAATTAGAACATAAGACCAATATATATTCTTGTTTAACAGAATTTTCCACTGCCTTTACTCTTGAAAGGGTGTTTTTTCCCTTCTTTTATAATTTGTGCAATCAAAATAACCCTTCATGTGAAACGCCTTGCTTATATTAATGTATCATTAACTACAAATTTTGTTGTGTTCATATTTACAAAACAAATCAATGTAGACTGTGTTGAAAATCATGTTACATCATGAATAAGCTCATTAGTTACCTCAGTTTCTAATAAAAGATATCCAACTTAAGTGAAAGACATTGGAATATATCATAGACATTTTAAATGACAATTGACATAAGTAAAGAATATAATATACCTGATGTAAAGGATAAGGAGTAGGATGGCTCCATCCACCATATAAAACTAAATTATCTTTATATACAACCATAGAAGCACAACCTTTAGGAGATGGATAGGCTCCTGTAATAAATAAATATTGTCATTCCAAATTATAAGAGATTTCTACTAAATATATTATATAGATGAAAATGGCTCAAACAAAAAATATCATTCGCAAAGTCTTTATAAAGTTATGTTGTGCTTAATCAGGAACCCTTTATGGGTCATACTCTGACATTTTTTTGATTATAACAACTAAAACGATCAAAACATACTAAAAACCTAACCCACTGATCATCCAATCAGTACTGAATGAATGTTCTGTGAAATAGCTCACTTATGCATTAAGAGCATAGATATAACTTTAGAACCTGCTTATTTAACCAATCAGAAGTGGCTAAAATTTTACTTTAGGTTCTAGGTTTTGGAAAATGTAAAAATAAGATCAATATCTAACAATCTCTTTAATTTTGATCAAAATGGGCACTCCAAAGAATCAAAATTGACTCTCGGAGAGCAATAGGCAGAACGAATCCCCCAATACATACCTACAGCTAATGGTCTAACCCATTGTCTAGTTGTCAGATCAAATCTCCAGATATCATTAAATGTTGTGTTGGTTACAGTACAACCACTACACACGTACAATGATTTATCAAAATAACAAGCACAATGTGAATATCTTTTAGATATTGTTTGACCAGCATCCACCTTTATAGCCGTCCATTTTATCTTCCCTGTCTGTGTTGCCAGATTAAAACTACGAATGATCTTCACTGCCACTCCTAAAATTTATTTCATTAGAACATTAATCCTTTAGTACATTTCGTGGAAATGTGAAATTAAATGAAAGATAAGTACACCAAGAATTGTATTTCATTATTTTATTTTACACAATGTTGGTAGAATATTTCCCTAACCATTCTGATAATTCGCACCATATTACAATTATTGACGAGTGATCTTTTGGTTCCTCTACATACTTGTGAAATGAAAAGTTTAGGATATAATGTTTGTAAGCATTTAATACTTAAGATATTGCTAAAGGTAAGAAATGAAATGGAGTTTTACATCCCACTTTACTGCACCTGTGTGGACTTACAAATATGTTTAACTCCATGTTTTGTACAATGTAGCACTAGAAGATTTTTCCATGTAGTGACATCACTAACAAGGGGACAGGGGAAAATCTGAATTTATCATTTCGATCAATGCTTGGATTAAATCTGGGGCTTTCAGCCATCAGGTTAGCGAGCAGGCATGTAAATTGTAACTCACTGATCCACTGGCTCCTTGGCAAGGGTAAGGCCCAAGTTTGGATTTTAGACACTTTGTTGAACTATGGTATAATAAAAGAAAAACTAAGGCTAACATGACATATGACGAGGCAGAACGTTTCGAACTAACCTTTCACAAGTCGATTCCACTGCTTACAAACCAAAGAAGCATTTTTCAAGTCTTGATAAGGAGAAATCAGACCAAGAATATATTCAACAAGTTCCTCTGGCAGATCTAAAACGTTTACCGGCGTTTCTGGTGAAATATTCATCATGATATTCACTAAAATGTGAAAAATAAAAGAATTTTTTATTTTTTATTGAAAAATGTAAACATTCTGTACGTACATATTTTTCACGCCATTGAGGCTAGGAAACGAATACCGGGTAATCAAAATATGTTTTGTATTCATCTTAAATTCAAATTTTACAAACTTTCATTGCTGTAAAATTGCTAAAAGGGTACGCAATACTTCTTCCTTGTTTTTCCTTAATTTTATTTTTGTCGTTTCAAAATAAAAATAAATCATAAATTTTTAGAAACTATAAGGGAAGTAACTGCGTATTTGTTTACATTCTGATGAAAATCAAATTTATATAAATATTGTGGTAGTTGAATTATTATTGACCCTTTGAAGCTTATATTGATATTTAAGGTGAGTCAAGAATGATTCTTTTTAAGACACCATATAACGGTGCCGCTAGTAATCAATCAGATAAAAAGAGAAACAGGAAAGTATGTTTTTATTCTGAAAGCGTCAGACCACAACTAACTATATCCATCATAGTCAATGCTGTGTCATTGTACTTGTAGTGATATCAAGACAACTTTTATACTCTGTAGTTTGTTAGGTTTAATTCATTTATCCGAGATTTGAACATAAGTGTAGATGATTGCAATGCGATTGGACTATGACTTTGCCAAATTTTGATAGGCCTAACTTCTCTTCTCTCGTAATGTGCAAGCAATTACCCCCCTTGAACTATACAGTGTATAGACCTTTACATCGTTATCATACAAAATTCCCTTCTGATTTAAGGTTTACACTCTATTTTTTTTCTTCGTCTGTAGCAAATCGCTAGGTTTGAATCAGTTCTGGGCTCTATGTGTAAGTGCCTTGAAGACTTGAAGTGGAGCGGCTGGTCTTTATGAAATTGCTGAACAAGAAACATGAAAGCAAATTTTAAAAGGATTCTGGTCAAAATCCCATCAAACATTCATCTTTTTGATTTTATAAGAAGCCTAATAGTACTGGGACCCAATTGTAAATTGCTGGCGCCCAGTCCCCCGTAGAGACTCTACCCTAACGAAAAGAAACATCTATATTATTATTTTACAAGGATAACAACTTAGGTTCAGAGAGGATCCTTTCTCTCAGCCTGTCCTTGGCCAAACCTCTTGGCATTGATCTTTCCCGAATTATCCGTACCCATTTACAGCTGGGTCGACGCCGACCGGGCTGTAGTCAATTGTTGCCTCACCTGTAGTCTCTTCTATTCTATGATATTAGCTAATTATAGTATGAACAATAAATCAAGCAAGATCCTTGGCCTAACCGTTAAACGAATCTCGAAAAAATCATATTGAATTGACTATTGTACAAACGTTCTATATTGGAAGTATCAATAAGTGCAAGAGCAGCCTAAATATTACACGATGTAAAGTAAAGTGATATCTTTATGGTATTGTGTCACTTAGAATACGAAATCTTGTCACTCCAAGATTGTTTTATAATTATAAAAATCATGAAATACGTCATTGCAAGAGAGTTTCTATCAATATTTGGTCAATGAATTACGGGAGATAACTCTTTCAAAATTTTGTTATAAATGTAGGTCAATGCATGAACTAAGGGAGAGAACTCTGAAGATTTTGTAAATTTAAATAGTATCAATGAATTAGTTTTAAAAATATGCTATGTTTTGACAGCCAAAGCCTACTTCCTCCAGATGGATAGTGTCACTAATAGTCAATTTATACAGATTTACTTTCAGTCTTTTGAATATGTAAAAACAATGGTCAATGAATTACGGGAGATAACTCCGTTCAACTTTTGTTAAATTTAAATTATATTTATTTATGGTGACAATTTGAATTATTGTGATAAAGCATCTTGAAAGAAACACCAGAGATATTGTTGGAAGCAGATATATAGGCTATTAAAGTCTTTAAATGGCTTTAAGCTTTTGTAAGCAATATATAGACACAGCTTTGTGGATATATATTATATCTTCGACAAGGTCATTATGACGACCGTAAAACTTATCATTTCAGCTCGATTTCTAGTTGAGAAAATAATAGGTGAAATTAAGCCCTATCATCCGATTAATAAGCATATATTGGGACTGATGTCAGCTTATATCTCTAGAATGACTGTTAAATCATATTCTGCCGTATTTCTGTTATCCCTTTTTTCTGATACATATTATTTCAAATTTTAATGCTTTTCTGGGTTGTTGTTGTAATGTTAATAATGTTGTTCGATTCACCTTCCTACTAATAGAAACTTACTCTCAGAACCTAGAATTGTTTTGCTAATTTAATCCGTAATAATGTTCCGAACTGTCACTCGAAATTTAATTTTTGAAGTCCTCGTGTTTCCATAATTATCAGCGTTTGAAAGTAAAAAATACGACTAGTCGTTTAGTAAGACTATGACTTATATAGAAAACACATATACATGTGTACTGTACTGTATACAGAAAATGAATGATAAATGTTTAGGTTAGGGTACAATTGGAGGGACTGCGATTTTCGACCATTTATAGTGATTTACATATATTCAAGGCCAAAAATGCCGAAAATTCTCATTTAAAGAGTTGGGTACATGCATTGTGATGTAATTAGAAATTTGGTTTAAACACGTAACAATTTATTTAGTCATTTGAGACCTTTTTAAGTTAACATTTCTTGAAGGAAAGTGAATTTATTGTAAATCAATGCAAACGCATTCTAGGAAAAGTGTAGGCCTAGTGTTCTGGGGCTGAAGCTGATATTCAAAATCTCTTTTAAATCGGTAAATTTGACATACTGATGAATTTGTGATGACAGTATTATGTATAGATTAATCAAAATATAATTGTTACATGGAAATAACACACGAACTTGGCAAACAAACATTGTGATTAAAACAACTTATGTCGAAGTTTTAGGAAGGCTAATGTATTTTTTGAATGTGATTGTGAGTTTCATGTTCTTGTTTTGTAGTTTGTTTTGTGTATGTTTAACAGCTAGGACGGGTGTGGCGTCAGGCAGGGTATGCTTACTCTTCTAGACACCTGATACCACTTTTCATTATGAAATACTTACTCATGTATGATTGATATAATTCCTCATGTGAAAGTTCATAAGCTGTTACCTATGTTTCGTCAAAATGTCTTTATGGATTTCGAGTTTCGTTTAGCGGTTCGTATCGTTAGTACGTTTCTTTATTAGAAGGTTTGGATAAAATTTAACCTTTTTCTAAAAAATGACTGATTAAGTCAAAATGTTATTCCAATATGGTTGTTCGCCAAGTATGTGTGTTATTATAAAGTTTCCAAAGATGTTCCTTCCAAAAAAAAAAAACCCAAAAAACAAGTCAGTTTCAATTTTTATTTCAGATAACGATGGCACTTAAAGACGTATGCATCCAGTTAGACCAATTGCTTATCGATTATTTCTCAAATTTAAAACAACTAAATACAGAGCGATCCATATTAGACCAGTATATGAAAGACGGGTTTCTGAACTTGTCTAGGGCACGATATAATATGGGAGCTAAGGCAGTTGGAACATCCCAGTTCGGCGATTCTATGGTGGCCTTGACCAGAGTCGACGTCAATGACACAGAACAAAAGTCTTCAGAAATGTTTCAAATACAATCATCAACTACCCAAAAGTCTGATAACTCTTTGAGACACAGGAAGCAAGAACCAGAAAATATCGGCAGTGTGGAGTCCTGCAAGTCAGAAGATCCGGTTCCAGTCGATCCAATAAAATGGTATGGAGTTTTGGTGCCGCAGAATTTACGTAAAAGCCAGAACGGTTTTAAAGATGCTGTGACCACGGCTATTACGATAGCCAACCTACAACAGACGCTGTCTAGTCTTCAGTTGAAATATAGACAGTTATTACAAACTAAATCTAAATTAATTAAAACAAATGATGATTTAAATTAATTTATTTTAATGTTATGTAAACTTTGACCCAAACATTCCTCTTTGTATAATAAAACTTTGTGTATCTGTAACACATTCATTTGTACTTAAAACCTGATACCCTCTCTATTCGCTGGAAATCCTCGTCCCCTAATTTGATTGAATCCCCCTTCCCGCTCTCTGTGCTAAAGGTAGGCCTTCCAATAAACCGAGGCCCCGTGTGCTACAGGTTGTGCACGTTAAAGATCCCTCGGCAATTGGAAATAAAAAAAAAAGAGCAGGCTAATGCCGCCGTTATGGCAAAATTACCCTCATCGCACACTGCATGGCGTTTGTCAGTCCTCAATTGGCCCATATAGGTGCAAAAAAGCAGGACGTAAAACTCTATTCCTTTCATTTACATTTTCCAATTACTAGCAATTTATTTGAACAGTTTCTATTCCATATATCAGTGGGTGGCGAGCGGTTTTAGCCTTCGATGATCAGTTTTGTGACTGATACACTAACCAAATGAATTGATATCCCTGCTTAAATCATTGTTTATTAGAAATACAAAGAGTGATGCCAAATATTGTTACATTTGACTAGTTTATTCCGTTTCAGAATCCCAACATCTTTTTCAGCATTTACCAAACCTTAAATTCCAAATATGTCAATGACCAAGAGCCAATTTTCTAAAGGAGGTTGGGATGTCGTTTGCCCAATTGTACCCCCACTGGTGTCGTCACTGGAAGTGGGATTAATCACTTTTTATGCACTTAAATTGAAAACCTGAAAGTGAGTCAACTGGATAACCGGTTAGATTTTTATGAATCTTTACAAAGTAAATACACCTGATTCTGGTCGAAAAAATAAAAAGTAATTACATGCATTATATTAATTATGTCTATCAACACGCGAGGTAATTAAATTTAACTATTGAATAATACCTCTTAATGTGTTGATAGAATGTCTTAATTATTGAATTTTTAGCCTGAATAAGTGCATGTGTTTCAAAAAATAAATAAAATGAATGGAGTTTTACGTCCGTTTTCTGCACCTAAATGGCCTAATTGAGGACGGGCAAACGTCTTGCAGTGTGCAGTGCTGTAAGATATTTTATCATCTGAAAGTCTTCTATCCAAGAGACCAATCACATTGGATGACTATATTTAGAACTTTACTCATTGGATAAATCCACAATGAAGTGGCTCATTTAGTCATAAGAATTTCTCAATCATTTGACATTGGTTGCACAGTTTTTTTTAAACAACCGAACTTATATTATGTTCACCCAATCAGCACTGGTTAAAATTTGACTGACAATTGCGTCTGTAAAGTTCCATTAAAAGAATACAACCTCTTTTTTACAAGATAAAAAAAAATACAACCTCTTAGAATGAACAAAAAATCTAACTTTTCAAATTTGGTCAAAATGAGTTTATATTGATCAAGGGACTTTTTGGTGACATAACTATACGACATATTACCTAACTCTGATAAATCCAGAAAACAATGTTTATATACAATATTTGGAAAACCCTTCATCAAATTTAAGGCGTTTATCAATTATCACCTGTTATTATATGGAAATTTACATAGTTTCATGTTTTTTTTTGCCTTCTGTTTGTATACTTTGGACATCGGTTATGAATATATACTCTGATTGACCGAGTTTGAGAATTTAATTTTTTTTGTTCAATAACGAACTTTAAAGCCATTATAACTTTAATTTAGTTATATTGTGTCAAGTAAAATTTAACTTTTCCACTTCTTAATTACACAAATTTTACTTAATTTGACCGAAATATTACACAGACAAATGGATGTACTCGTATGGGCAGTTGAGATATGTCTGATTTACTTCAACACTGGACATCGGAAAGTCTCCTCTCGTTTTCTTGTAGATTTTCTTGTTGAATTTCTTGTGATTCTTCTTGTGGTTTAACATAGATAACGTGGTTTCCATTGTTCCCATTGTCTTCGTCCTTTATCGTAGTGGTTCTTGTTTCAGCTTGGGTGGATCCGTACGATCGTCCCGATTCGTTAGAAGCATTAGACCCCCTATTGGCTTGTGCGACCGAGGTTCTGAAGGCGTTGGACAAAGATCTGATAGAATGTCGCTTAAACTCTTGAATACGACTGACGCAAAACATTCTATGAAGTTTCTTTCTGAACACACTGATTTTAGAAGCGTAGATAATCGGATTGAGGATACTGTTGAACACTCCGATACCCAGTAGATACACGAACACGACGTTTGGTGACATGGTCATAGAGTCCTCTATATCTGATACTATTACTATCAGCGTGAACATACCTGAAAATATACAATAAAATATACCGTTAAGATTAAAATTTAATTTGACGTAAGATAGGGTGCATATTTTGAGTAGGGATATAGTTTTCGACAGTGGCTTTTCAAAATAATTACGCGTTGTGAGTGGTGCCGTGGAGTGGCAAGTAGGATTCACAGCACCTACGTAAAATGATAAGGAATTTGCAAAACGAAACTTTTGAGTTATTTCCCCTGATGTGGCTTGCCCGTCATGTGGGATGAGCATGTCATGCTCACTTCAATTTATCCAACCACCCCAGCACTGTACAATGGTGCTTGCCAAGGGCGTGGACTTAGGTGGGGCGAACCACATTGATGCCATTTTTCCATTTGTTTCTATAGGGGGTGGGGGAGGCTTTTATCGAAGCTTGCGCTTTGAGCGTACTTGGGATTCTTCAAACCATCGTGCCCCCCCTCCAAAAAATTGACAAATCCACACTCTTGGTGCTTTCCAATTAGTCAGGATAGCTAATATTTTTCTTATCCAAGGATTACAATTTTCTTTCTTTTAATTTTAATTTTCCAACTATCTTAGATATCATCAAATGACATTTACAAATTAACATCGAAATTCATTAAGATTGTCACCACTGTTATAATTGAATAATAAGATTAGATGAAAAACTATAATGCCAACTTGTTAATAGAATCACTACACTAATTACAATTGTCAAAAACGAATGCAATTTAAAATCAAGATTGCACGATTGAAGCAACAAATTTGATTGATAATTTAGCCAAATTTTTCACAAATTTGAATTTTTATGTTGAGTTTCATCCCTCAATAGAATTTTTTTGTACGTTTTGATATCGCCCTTGATATACTCAATAAGTGGGCGTATTTTAGGTAAGATTTGTTTTAGATATAAAAATTACCTCCCTTGAACTTTACAATTTGACTGAATGACGTAATATTATTGAGAAGCAATGGTGGATCTGGCGTCAGGCAGGGTATGATTACTCTTCTAGACAACTAACGTAACTTTTCATTATGAAATATATACTCATTCTTTGATATACTTCCTCATAATATAAAAATTTCATTAACTACCACCAATGTATTGTTTACATGTTACATGGATTTCGATTCTTTTTACTGTTAGGATTGTGCTCGCTTGGGTTTTTATATTGATGATAATTTGTGATGAGATGCATTGAAATATACATCAATTTAAATTTGAGGTTTATTTTACCCAAAAATATGTCAGCCTCGAAGTTCAATTCTCAACATCCTAATTGAAATATTGCCGCTCTCCATAAATAGTACTGCGAATTTCAACAAGCTTAATCAAATTAATTTCGTCAACTGGAAATCTTTATTCCTGAGAAGCGCTCAAGGCTCGTAGCCTGTCAAGTTACCATTGTTTGCTGTAAACATTTTAATCTTATTGTGTGCTAAGTTGTCTGGATATCTGAAGTAAATGTCAGACTCTTGTATCTTTTGTATCTGTATAGTCATCAAACTTTTGTTCGTCACGAAAGTGGACTTAAGCTCTGTATCCATAGTCTGTTGGTCTTGTGGCTCCATATCTTTGTGACATGAACTTAAGTCCGCTATGTACGCATGTGTACATTGTGACTTGACTCGCGCTGACCATGTTCCCGTCCTGCTTTCATTTGCTGCCCCCTTTCCGGCGTTGTGACCTGATCATGTAGCCTCCCTGTATCCCTTGTGACCTGACTATACCAGACAGTACAACCAAAGCCAAACCACACGTCTTATCTTATTAAAAACCTATTTGTTTGTTGACCATATCGGTTATTATTTCGAGCGTGATTGTGCATACCGGAGTTTAGACCCTTTAGTGACAATAATAGGTTCATTTACATTTTATATCAGTAGTTGTATTATATAATGATGTTCTTGTGGCATGTTATTTTAACATTTCAATGTACATTAAAATTGTTGTGTACAGGTTGCATTTAACTTTTGTAATAAACACTAGCAGTTGTTGTAATTTACACGATATTGTTGTATTATATATTAGTTGTTGTTGTATATGTTGCTGTAACTTTTAAAGTACGCTAGTCGTTGTTGTATGGGTTACGTATAATGTACACTTATTGTTGTTGTATACTAGATGTTGTTATTTTTAATATAAACTAGTAAATATTGTTGCTGTACACTAGTTATTGTTGTACAAAAGGTTCTTTAACAGTTAAATGTAAACTTGGTATTGATGTACAAAAGGTTTCTTTAACAGTTAAATGTACACTAGGTATTGTTGTGTAAAAGGGTTTTTTAACAGTTAAATGTACACTAGGTATTGTTGTATAAAAGGTTTCTTTAAAACAGTTAAATGTACACTGTTGTTGTTTGTTTCTCTATTCATTATGTATAAGTCGTAAACATAATTTTAGAAAAAAAAGAATAATCATATATAACCTGCTGTTTCATAAACGACTGATCATTATTAGCTGACAACTGTACAGAAAAAGAAACCCTGATAGATGACAGTTTGTCAGACAAATGTCTTTGATATTCTATATTCAACACAAAATAGCTGAAAATATACTTTAGCCTCTTAAATCATGTCATAAATAATAAATCTGGTTTGATGTTTCATGTATGGCAAAAGCAAACATCACTTAGGCATTTTGGGAGCTCAGTGATTTAGACACTTTCTCATAAACTTGAGGTCCGGATCTTCAGATGGTCCTCCCTGTCGGTGATGCAGGACCGACATTGACAAAATTGTCTAGTCATTTGACAATATATTGACGCCCCTCGATGCAGGAGATGGAAAAGTTTCCCTCTTCCACACTGCATAGTGTTGCCTGACCTATCAGGTGCAAAGAAATAGAACGTAGAACTCCACATCAAATTTACTTTTACCGCGTTCAATTGACGTTGCGGGAACCACAGATGTCTGATTCAAAATTGGAATGATGCAAATGGATGATGTCAGTGTCCCCGATACACATAAAATGTTTATAAATGTTTTACAATCCCTTTAAGGTAAAAAAAAAACAATTTATGAAAATACCATTGTTACTAACAAAAATTCCCCAGGTTGTTATTCGAATGCCATGTTATCTTCACCTAAGGCACCTTTCTTATATCTGTTGTGGCTTTGGTACAAAGATAACCATAGCTTGGGTTACTTTGACCGGAATTGAGTAAACCGTTAGAATATTTGAATAGAGAAATACTACGTAAGACTATATTCCTGACCCAATCTTTACTATAATCAATTAGAAACTGATATTGTTTTCGGATGTAAATGTCAAGACAGAAGATAATATAGTACCCTGCATATTAAAGATGAGGTCTCACAGAAGATAATATAGTACCCTGCATATTAAAGATGGGGTCTCACAGAAGATAATATAGTACCCTGCATATTAAAGATGGGGTCTCACAGAAGATAATATAGTACCCTGCATATTAAAGATGAGGTCTCACAGAAGATAATATAGTACCCTGCATATTAAAGATGGGGTCTCACAGAAGATAATATAGTACCCTGCATATTAAAGATGGGTCTTACAAGATAATATAGTACCCTGCATATTAAAGATGGGGTCTCACAAGATAATATAGTACCCTGCATATTAAAGATGGGGTCTTACAGAAGATAATATAGTACCCTGCATATTAAAGATGGGGTCTCACAGAAGATAATATAGTACCCTGCATATTAAAGATGGGGTCGCTTTTTCACTTCTACTTGTATATTATTATGAAAGTTGTTTGGCCGATTTGACTTAGGGTAATACCACTGCCATTTCGATTTTGTGATGTGGCGATGCCTTGAGCTGGGGTACAATTAGGGAGCATATCGATTAATAGGGGATAGGGACAACTGTCGGGATTCCAAATACATATTTTTAACATGTTTTGTATAGAGGAGTCAACGGCGCCAACTTTTTTGCAAGTAAAACGTATACAGAATCATTTTAAAAATAAAGTTCGTTATCTTAGAGAAAAATGCAAAAGTAGGAAAATGGAACTGGAAAATCTACTTTTTGACATACAATGGATATTAGACTTGATTGAATCTACCATTGTTGTGCTTAGAGTTTCGCGCCTACTATTGATATAAGATATGCTCATACATAGATAAGTAAGGGGTACTCACCTTGAAAAAGTAAGTTTTATATTTGACATTTTAAAAATAGATGGGATACAAAATTTCTCAGAAATCTGTAGAATAGAACAATAACATAGCAAATTTTGAAACATTGACGTAATCCTCTTAATTTTTTATTTTAGTTCAAAATTAACTTCAAGATATTTTTAATACTTCCAGAAAATGTAAGAGACACATTTCTTTAGATTTTGGTCTATATTTTTAATTATTCAAGCGAAAAAATATTAACCCGAAAACCTACAGACTGACCCTGTAAATCTGTTATTCTAACCCTCCCCGTATATTATGAAAAATTGTTGGCATATTCTTGAAAGAGTTGATAATGATGATAAGTTGTCAGCCCAACCTAACCAAACATAATATGGGAATGGTTAATTTTAACATCAAACAATTGATTTAATGACTCGAGTAAAGAAACCATAATATCAATTTAGTTAAAGAGATGCAGGTTGATCTATACGAAGCAACCCTTTTCAATTTTCAAAAACGCTATAATACTTCAACGAAGCATTTCAATCTTCAAATCAAGTCTCAACCTTTAAATATTATTAAATTCGTTTGGTCTGAATATAATTCAATATACATGTAGTTGTGAACTAAGTTTGTTTGGATTATGTGTAGGATAATGCATGGTTTCGAGGGATTAGTTGACATAATGCCCGCGGGTTCGGGAAAGCACGAGGGCCGAAGGCCCGAGGGCTTTCCCGAGCCCAAGGGCATTATGTCCACTAATCCCGATAGAAACCATGCATTATCCGACATAAAAACCGATTCCTAATTCAATAATTGGTAAATATGTTGAAAAATCAATCAATACATTTAACATCACATGGGAGGTAATCCATGTCGTGTGAAAAAATGTTCCAGAATTTTCAGAAATATTTAGTTTTTAATATTAAATATCTAATTTTACATTAAAAAATTCTAAAATGTAGTATTGAAAGATATAAATCCCGAAAATTAATTACGCTCTAAAAATCTAGTTTTTAAATTTTTAAAACCGTTTTTAAAAAATAAGATGACCAGTAAAAAAACATTACAAGAAATGTGAGGGTATATATTGTTGTATCAACCTTTATTGTATCATAGGAAGCAAGAAACCTTACAGATCACTGGGTAGTGACTTGATATTGTCTGATAAGATTGCATAGTTTGTCACTGGGTAGTGACTAGTTACGATTCATCAGCTTGATTTTGAAACTTCAATATTAAGTTTGAAAGAAAAAAATCTTTAAGACGTAGAGTTGATTGCTCAAATGTATTGGTGTAAAATTAAAGTATATTCTCTCGAATGTACTTTGGTAGAGGGATATTATCTCTAATGTACCTGTCCACGGGGATATTATCTCGAATATCCCTGGGTTGAGGGATATTCTCTCGAATGTCCCTGGGTTGAGGGATATTAGTGAAAAGAAAGACCTGCCATAACAATGGGATGACGTCACAAGAGGTTTTTATATCGATGTAAGATACCAAAAGTAATTTCGTATAAGAGTTGATCTTGATGACTGGCTCCCGAGTTCTTAGCTTGGATGTATCAAAATAACTGCTTGGATGTATCAAAATAACTGCTATCATCAACTTCGAATTGTTGATAACAAAAAACTGAATGAATGATCAATCTGAATAAGACAAATTATATAATAGAATGACAAATTATGGAATATACAAATATAGAAAATTATATCACGAATTGTCAATGCCTTTTCGATCAGAATCCATCTCATCTCAAGACAATTGTATCACGATTCTTCGATTAGTGTATGTTCAGATGGTTATTTTTGTATCACCATCCATCCAGATTCTAATGTGGAAAATCTATCAGGACACTTTCCACTCTATCAGTGACTACTATACGAACAGGTTGAAATGTGCCTACGGGCTTTCAAAACCCTTTAACCTCCCACATCCAGTAAAAATCATACATATCTTAAAACCTTTGCCTGATAAAAATTATTCCCGGTGGAAGCATGCCCTTGTGGAGAAGGAGGTTGCAAAAGTTACTCTATTTTCAAGCCCCCCGAAAACAAAACCGCTACGCCACTGCTCATTACAATCAATTGCTCAACAATCTGAAACCTGAAAACAACAGTTATCCTGAAAAAGTCACAGAAAACCCATTGCATGGTGTATTCACGACAAGAATGGAACATTCGAATCATTTGATTTTATCAGTCCTTGTAAACAATTTACTAATGTACTTAAATGCTCCTTATAGAGTTGTTATTTCAGATTGTCATATCTGTAAGAGACATTAAATAGGAAAATAATCAAGAAATGGCTTGACATGGTTGATAAGCCTTCTGTTTGTTAAGTAAACATTGATATGTTACAAGGATAACAACTTAGGTTCCACGAGGATCCTTTCTACCAGCTGCGTCTTTGACCATACCTCACAGCATTGTTCTTTTTTGTGGACAATCCGTACAAATTTACAGCTGGGTAGACTGGAATTATAACTGAACATGACTTATTAAAGGTGATCACAATTTCACACCCCAATAGATATTATAACTCACAACCTCAACAACCAACAATTTGAACGTTGCCCAAAATTGGAAATGGAAGGAAATGAAATTTTCTTTTAATGCTCTTGCTTGGGTCAGTAGGCAAGTTTGGTAATGTTGGGAACACAACAAGACGTTGTAAGGACCTAAAAAACTATAAAGCCTAAACTTAGACGGCTACGCTGCGAGGTTACTGGATAGATCAACTACAGACAGAACTGACAAATGGACTCAACATTCAACATGATAATCTACATTGTAACGACATTATATTCTACAGCGACCAAAGCTTCCTTAATTGACAAACTCCGTTACTCTGAACCAAACAATATATTTATCCATGTTTACACCAAACGTTACATTGGAGCTTTTAAATTTGAATCATTTTCTAGTTTACGGTAGACTTGAACTCTTGAACAATGCCTTCGTATTTTTTTCTTTTCAATGCATCATGTTTTATCATTAGATAATCGATTTCTAAGTTAGATGTCTGAAAATATATTTCAGCAATATTTCAAGACTGGCGCCATTGAGATATATACAAGATATTTGTGTGGGCGTCGTGTGTGTATTTTAATTAATTACACAAGATTTTGATTCTCATATCGGGGGTATATGTAAAAAAAATTGAGGATAAGGGAGCGAGTATTGGAAATATAATTGGCAAAGGATGCGGATTGCACAAGGCATAATTTCCCCCGGTAGAAACGCTACAGTTTCAAATGATTAATAAGGTACACTTTAGCTCTGTGATCAATGTCAGTGGTTTTTCCATCTCAATACAGCCTATATTGTATCAATTTTGAAAATAAATGGAGTTTTACGTCTTACACATTTTCTTTTAAAAGTTAAATTATCATTATTAATATCATTTGAGGTCGTAGAAATATGAACAGTATATGATTGTGCATACAAATGTTGACTTTATGCATTGTCATATTTTTGCAATGATAACAACTGCAATTTGACACGGGTATCGCGCGCGAAGCAGACCATGCTTACTCTTTTCGAAACACCTGGTGGTACTTCTCTTTGGAGTAGTCCACTACTATAGAACTATGTCCATGATTTTGGACGAGATTTTTGATTAACGGATTGTTTTGCTTGTATGGATTTGTATTATCCATAGATTTTCTTTTTCCATTTCATTGCTATCATTGTTCGTGATTTGCTTTAATGTCCCTGTGCATGGTACGGGTTATGTAATAAGGGAGCAAATGCGACAAGAACCTGAGAAACATCTTGGGTGATCATTTTCAAACAGTTTTGTCAATTCACCACTGTACCTTTTTACATTTCGTGAATGGCGTAATATGCTTTTGAACTTGGATTATTTTCGTCAAGCCGAACAATTTTAGGGGCATTTGCATTTGAATAAAAACATTGAATATACTTTTCTTGGGAAAATACGTTAACTGCCTCTACTTGTAACTTAGACTATTTTATCTGTACAAGAATGTTTCCAAAAACATTACAATGCTACATTTGTAACTAACAAAGTAAAACACGGTTAAGTTTTTTTTGTTTTTTTTTTTAAATGATTCATGAGTATTTTCATTTTAATTTTTTCACAAAATACAATGAACAAACAACAATGTACCTATTGAAATACCCAAACTACATGTCTTTTACACGTTCGTCATCAATTTATGGTAATGCGACTATTATAAATGAACACCATACAGTGGCAGTGCAAGTCTTCTGAAACGGGGGGTACAAACAAGGGACAGACTGATTAACGGGGGTACAACTGTCAGGGTCGAAATTCCAAATATGGAAAAGCATAAAGCTGAGGACTGAGCAAATTTTAATCGCCGGTACTTCGGCCGAATTCATTCGGCCTTCGGCCAATGAAGTGGACACATACGGCGAATGTATGCAAAAATAACTCCGAATTGGCTTCGTCGGAAGATAGTTGTACTGGACACGCAATGTGGAGTTCGCTGGCGATAGAAACGCCCAAACCACTCGCCGTGAAATGTATCTTAGTCTGTCCGCAGCTTTAAACACAAGCCTATGTTAAGGAGATTCATGAGTCTCTCCCATTGAAAAGACAAATTGAAAAATAGAATTAATATGATGCATTTTGACACATTTTGGAAGACAGAAACTTGAAAAATCAGGTTTTGAAATTTCTCAAAAATAAAGTACTAATAGGGGTACAAGCCTGTTTTGGGGGAGCATTACATCTCTTGTAACCCAATTGGTACAGATACTGGCGCAATAAGTCGCTACGAGTCTCTTTAACCGTATGATAAATTGATATTATTTAAGTGCTGAATTATGTCAATCGGAAGTGATTCGATCAAAACATGTAGAAACTGATGCGTTGTGTCATATATTGTCATTAACTGAAAATTGTCTGAAATTTGACCAGTTTTCGATGTTTGGAAGCGAAGTGGCATGCTCCTAATAGCCTTTATCTCTGGGAAACTGACAATTTGGAATGAAATTATTTTAGGACCATTAGATATAATCATCCACCGGCGCCGGGTTACATGACTTGCTGTACAGTACATATTTTCAATTAAAAGAAATCACCAATTATATTGCTTGGCATTATAGATATATTATTTGACGATTGACGCAATCGATGTGAGGTTTGTGCACCTTTCAAAACACCTAACGTGCCTTTCCAATCGCGTTTTCAATGGGACACATATTTGAGAGATTTCAAATAGCTCGTTTACGGATCTCCCGTTTGACTTTGGCATGGAATACATGGTTCAAATAAACTATAGTATTCGGTATGCCTACATATATTTGAAAATCTGCTGCCTTTTTTCTTTAAAGTTTGATTATTTATTTTTAGGAACATGAATTTTTAAAACATGTTATCATTTTACAGATATCTAAATAAATAAACTATGAAATCATCTGAATATGATTAACAGAAATAAACACTCGCATATAAAGGGGACCCGTCTTCATTTTTATTGGTTGTTTTGGGTCTTGAATATATTTTAGTATCCTTCAGAAGCACTAGAAATGCACGAAATTGCGTATTTCCTTCAAATATACCTTAAATTAGACATTTCTCCTTCTATTTCTATAGATGACTTTTCTATATATTGCATAGTATCGCTTATGTGTAGTAGGGCATTATAACTTACAAATGCTAATAATTATGGATGCACATGGACTTGAAGGCTCAAATTTCAATGGTGAGTTGTGATAACCAGTACTAAATTGCTGAGCTAAAAAAAGTCCCCGTTTCTGAGACTTATCCATATCGACCAAATGAAGCCTGTGCCTCTTTAAAGATATACCTTGTGAAATAAATCTATGATTGTAAATGAAGGAGGAAATATAGAATCTGTTAAAACCATTCTGTACAGTGTCAGCTACAAGATGCATGTTTTTTATTTGATCACAATTCTTTTGTTCGTGTTTTATGAGTTTCGTCTCGAATTTTTATTAGCTTCTTTTTGTACGCAACAACTAAACTGATTTATTTGTAAAGAAATGTTCTATTTGTGTGAGCTATATGTAATTACGTATTTTGCAGTTCATCTTTTTTCTCTGTGAATTCTGATGATGTATTGCATTTTCTATAAAAAATATATCGACCTATGGTTCTTTCTTTCAAATGTAACCTATTTGATGTACAATTCTTTTAATGGGGGCATTTGACTTTTTTTTATCGGTGTCTTTGTGCTATTAATTAATGTTATGTATGTACTGTCTATCAGTCTCATCGTACTAGGGCTGGGTCTAATAATTGAAATAATCGATTATCGACGCTACGAATTATTTATTTCGATTATCGAATTTCATAATCGATTAAAATTCATAGTCAAATTTTCTTTTAATATTATCTGCTACACGCTTATCAGAAAAGTGACGACATATTTTATCATGATAAGCATTACAAATTCTGGACATTACTCCAGTTTCATTTGTCTTCGATACCTGATATTGATAAATAACAAACATTCAGGTACAAAAACGTACACGAACATATGAAGATAAGAAGATTTCCAAATTAAAATATTTCGATTATTAATGAATTATTGATCTTTAACCTGCTTTAGATAATCGATCTCAATTTGGTAATCGATACCCAGCCCGTAAGGCTCGACATAAAAACAGTATAATACGCCTTTGATAAATCAGACATTCTAATTGAAAGTTTAGTCAAAAATCTACTACCCTTGATTCTAAATTAAATTGCCAGTTTGTTTCGGATGGTCCGAAAGAGGGATCATGACCTGTCTCACTATAATTTTCAATACAAGACTTTAAATTTCTTCGACTAGCTGTTCTAATTAGCAAAGTAATGTACTTGACATTGCTATGTCAGCTGCTGTCCTAATCAGCAAAGTTATGTACTTGACATTGCTATGTCAGCTGCTGTCCTAATCAGCAAAGTTATGTACTTGACATTGCTATGTCAGCTGCTGTCGTAATCAGCAAAGTAATGTACTTGACATTACTATGTCAGCTGCTGTCCTAATCAACAAAGTTATGTACTTGACATTGCTATGTCAGCTGCTATGTCAGCTGCTGTCGTAATCAGCAAAGTAATGTACTTGACATTGCTATGTCAGCTGCTGTCCTGATCAGCAAAGTTATGTATTTGACATTGCTATGTCAGCTGCTGTCGTAATCAGCAAAGTAATGTACTTGACATTGCTATGTCAGCTATGTCAGCTGCTGTCATAATCAGCAAAGTAATGTACTTGACATTGCTATGTCAGCTGCTGTCCTAATCAGTAATGTATCTAGCCTTGCTATTGGTGAAAAGTAGAGAAAAATTCTTACCCACTGGTCCCCAGCAAAGAAAATATGCTCCAACAATAATAAAAGCAGTTTTAAACGACTTCAAAGCTCTTCGTTCTCTTCGACTGTTACCAACACCACGGAAGGACGACATCTGTGACGAGATAGCCTTTCTTTGTCTGGAGGCAAGCATTAGGAAATGAATGTAAGCAAATACAATGAAACAGCTCGGAACACTAAACACGCTTAAAATAAATAACAAATACGTCCACGACATGATGCCGAAAAAATTACAGATTTCAAATATATTCAGCGTACTCCATCCAAAAAACGGCAGCGATCCACAAACTATGGATGTAATCCAAATCAATGCTTCTGCGACTTTGACTTTTTTGGGAGAGAAAAACGTCAGATATTTGTAAGGTTTGGTAACTTTAATGTAACGATCTAAAGTCAAAGTTGTTAGATTAAAAACGGAGGCAATGTTGACGGATATGAATAAACCAACACGTATAACACACTCAATGTAGAATTTGAACTGTAAGATATTGTACAAGACGTCGTAGATAAGGAAAATGCCAATAAATGTATCTGCAATGGCTAAATTGGCTATGAAATAATTCGTCGGCTCCTCCATATCGGTATGCTTTATCAATGTCACCACGGCTAAAAGGTTAATCAAAATGATAAACATTCCCACCACAGCTAAACTTAGATTTAAAGCGAATTCCTGTTTCGTAACACAATGACCGTTTAAACTGAGGAACAACAAGTCTTCCGCATGACACATCCTGTAGTTCTATATCTCTCCTTATTTCATAGGAAGAACTATTTAAACATTTGATAGGAAGGAAGAACTATTTAAACATTTGATAGGAAGGAAGGAAGAACTATTTAAACATTTGATAGGAAGGAAGAACTATTTAAACATTTGATAGGAAGGAAGAACTATTTAAATATGTTTCTCTCTAACATCGAATGATTGTCTTTACATCTTATTCCTGGCAAATTTAAGAACATGTTCAAATTCTTTCCGATGTCATTATCATGTATGTGACTTGTATTTGACGCTGTGTGATAGTCCTTCCTACTATTGTCCTCATGAGTTTATCCACAAACGTTTTGTCATCCGATCTACTGTTAATAGAAATACCATGCGACTGCGAACCGGTCCGTACCGTTACCGTATATGTATCGTTAGCGTTTAGTGACAACAGTCTTTCCACTTGTAATTCGATTTCCAAATGACACTTCTACCCGCATAGGTTCTTACATTTATTCATTAGACTCCAAGTCATTTTTATCATTATCAATTCCAAAATCTGTGACAAATTAATTCGTAAATAATCTATTTTTATTTACATGAATATTGATAAATTATTATTAACAAAAATAAATCATTGATATGTCAATCCAAATGGAATGTATCATAAAATTCTGTTATCATCTAACGGAAATTCATACCGACAATGTCTTCGTTAACATCCGTTCAACCAGTAACTTGTTTTAGGAACACGTATAGATGCAATCAAAAAGTTCATAACGCGTATAAAAATGTAATCTGAAAAGTTCACTAAGTACATGATGACATAATTCGTCCATATGCACATTACCACTTGGAAATATGTGTTTTAAAATGCGGATACAAATTAATGCGATCGCGGATAGGTCGCATTTAACGCATTAATTTCTATCTCGCAATAATTTGTAGCCTTACAGTAATATATGAGCAATATATAACCCAAAACTACACATTTAGTCCTTCTTGTGTCCTACGCGTCCGACAATAATTCCTCCGTGCTATATCGCCAATGTTGTGCTATATGAAACGCGTTTATTTGATATAAGTCGTCCTTCACATTATCAATTAATATGTGGGCATGTGATGATATTACTCACTACTGTCCATTTAAATAATGGTTAATAATACCATTCCAAGATTTGATATGTAAGTACAGCAATAATTCCTCTGTGCTATATCACCAACTGTTGTGTTATATGGAACGCGTTTATTTGATATAAGTCGTCCTTCTTCACATTATCAATTAATATAATACTAATATATAGTATCCATTTAAAACTGTCCATTTAAAAGTTATTTAATACCATTCCAATATTTGATATGTAAGTATGGCAATAATCCTTCCGTGTTATACAGCCAACACTATTTTGCTTTGTGAAGTAAACTTTACAATATGACAGAATTCGTATCCATGCATATTATCAACTAATATGATCAAATCCACTACTTTCGTCTTTAATACCATTCTGTGATTTCCATTCCCTCTATGCTTTTTAGCCAATACTATTTTTATGATATGACAAAATTCGTATATATTATCAACTAATGTATGGGCATTGTTTAACTAGATATCCAAAAACTGTTTTATCACTCCTTGATTGATATGCACAGACGTGTACGGCAATAATCCCTCCGTGTGATATAACCAACAGTATAATGCATTATGAAACCAGTTAATGATGCAGATAAGAAAACTTATAGGTAATTAAAATTTCTATCTTCGTCTCTCAGTAACGAGAATAAAAGATAGGAAATATCTCTCTGTGATGTTTTAAAAGGTATTTTGTGATAAAACACGAAGCACATTCGTTTGTTGTTGAATAGCTGTGTAAGACGATTCAGAGAGTCTTCCACTGTCACTTTTATTAAGGCCTACTAACTATTGGAATACGAGCGTGCCATTCAGCATATGTCTATTCGAATCAGTCGTTTAAATGGAATGGAATCAAATGAAATGGTGTTTTACGCACCCGATCGGGCAAATATTAACGAGCAAACGCCATGCAGTGGACAATGAAGACAATTTTGCAATTTCATCAGTTTCCATTTGTTGACGGATCTGTGACGTGCACAGTTTTTAGCACAGGAGGCCTCTGTATATTGTCACATATTAACAGCAAAACGTATTTTCCTCCAGAGCGCACCATTCAGCAGTTGGCTATTTGAATCAGTCAAATTTAACATTAAATTCCACACAAATGCACACACGCACGTACATGACGAATTGTGTCTGCATATATACTTTTTTATCATCACCATATTCTTCTGTTTATAAGAAAAAGGCAAGCTACAAGATATGTGGAAATTCATGTACATTTCTGAAATTTATAAATACAGCGTTTCACGTCTTCATCAGTAACACATTTTCTTTCTTGATATATGACCATGAGTTAAGAAATGTCAGAAATAATATTATATCCATATACATGTATCTTGTGCTTCTCTATCATATTCCTTCATTATCAAAGCTCTAAGTTTATTTGTAGTATAAAAGTAAACACATTTCAAAACCAAAATTAAATTGGCAATAGTTAGATGGTGCACTTTAAATCACATAACATAATCAAATTTCATTCAATACTTTTATTTATTTTTAACGTCGACTATAGAAGAATGTCAACAGAAATAACAAGCTGCTCCCATTTCTGTCTATTATTAGATGGTGATTTGTAATCATAACAGAAAATTGTCAATCATAACTAAAGCTTGGTGAGCAGGTCTGTAATTACAACCAGGAATAGGTTATTACGGTTTGTAATCAAACGTGAGCATTGATTGTACTTGTATCGGCTATAGAATATTACCACATTTATATCTTAGATCTGTTGGAAATCCCTATAAAACTAGTCTCGGTGCGTTTGGTCATAGAGATGGGACCATAAACTAAGGTCCAGCGCTCTGTCACTACTGGTAAACGTAATTAGCATCGTTTACGTCTTCATCGCCAAATCAGGAACTATATACTTTTTATACCAGTCTGAGGGGAAACTAGTGCCCAAGAATCGATTATGATTTTTGTCCTTGTGTTAACTGTATAAGCTGTGAACAACGTCCATATTATGTAGTTAAATTGCTGCCATATTTTGCCTAAAATGTACTTAATTCTTTTTCATTATATGAAGAATTTCTTTCCTTGCGACATTCCACTTTAGTTGGAGGGTATAACACACCGTAAAACATATCAAAATGTAAATAATGGATTTGATTTCTTGAGACTGGGGCACTCATCAATTAAAATTTAAGTGTGAAGCAAGCTTCCGTTTGTACATTTAAATACTTTTTGTCATTTGTGTGTGCTTGATGATTCCTACTTGCGACATTAAGATCTACCAAGACAAGTTAATACAATATTTCATACGTCTACCCATTGTCTGTGTTAGTTTAGCATTATTGAAAGAATGGTCATATAATATTTGAACACAATAAACGAAAGATATAGAAATCATAACGTGATGTATTGAATATCAATGAAGAGTGTTTGCAAAACCCAGTAAGCTAACTAAATCTTAAAGGGTTTGTATAGAGGTTTTCTGTATGTATCGGAACACCGATAGCATCGATTTGGATCATTTGAATTTTCAATCAGACGTCAGTGGTTCAAGCAATTCCACAATAAACTGAGTGTTTGGTGAAGAAACTAATGCTTGTATCACATAAAGGCATTAAAATTAGTGACATGACCAATTACTTAGTTTTAATGGAATTCCAGGAACCATAGATTTAAAAATTGAATGGCGCAAATTGATGCTATCGGTGTTCCCGATTTACATAAATAAATGAGAAAACCTCCTAACAATTCTTTCGAAATTTAATGTGACACAGCTCACTGATATATTAAAAGTAAAAGGGGTTCAGATTGACTGATCAAAAGTGAGTGCAGGTTAACACAACTCATTGACTGGACTGTAGGATATAATTAAATGCATTAAATATGGAGTATACACGACACAATTTGCACTTCATATCGAGTAAAATAAGACATTATGTAAGTATACGCCCACATTATAAGATTAGCTAAATTCTAACGTAAACCTAAAGATGTTCATAAATAAGAAATGAACATTTAGAAATTCACTTCTTTAATAACAAAGCACTTAACTTAAGCACACCAAGAAACATAAAATGCATTTTTGCGTATAAACGATATTTATTTACATAATAGGATAAGGGACCAGACTCGCCTATAGGACCAGGGGCCTTATTCTTGAAAACTTAAATTAGATCAAATCTAGATGTTAAGAAATACAGTTATCTGATTGGATAATAATGTCAAATTTAAAATCGATTTTAGTGATTGACCAATCAGATGACTAAAACACTAATATTATCTTAAGTTAAGTTTTCGAGAATAAGGCCCATGCTCATTAAAATAAATGTTTACACAAAGTTGAAATAATATAATTTAAAGTAATTCCGTATCATTCTGTGGTGTTGTATGAAAAAAGAAGTAAGATGACATCTTGAAATAATATACCTGCACAAAAAACAAAAAAAAAAATAGGAAAACAAATTTTGCTACATGCTTTATACAATTAATAAATATATATGATTGTATCTAAGTATTATTTATCATATGATATAAATTTATAACCATAAAAAATTTGTTCCTAAGTTATGGAATCATAACAGGTTACTTAACATTAAAAAATGTATATATATGCGGCTAAAAATAACTGTTCCGTCCCCAGAGAGTTGTTTGTGCCAAATGAAATGTAAGTTTATCAGGTGTTTTGGTAGGAGGTTTATAGATTGGTTTCGTGCATCTCAATGCAATTTATAATCTTCAAATTCATGACCACAACAGACTTTAATTTTTTTTAAACAAATCCTACTTTTTTAATTTTGGCTAACATTCCTTATAAAATCTTATTTTTTATATACCTTTACTCTTTAAATTTTGAAAAAAACAGTCGACTAGTGGCTCCATGTATCAGCTTATTTATTTAAATTCTAAAACTATCGAATTTAGTTATACAATTTGTAATTATAGTCCTAAAGAATTAGCCCAAAAATTTGTTGATTTTAGCCCTTCAATCAGCCCTTATTTTTGTAAAGCAGTGCTGGACAGCCTGGACATGCTTATGTCTATTTCTAATACTTCTGAAGGTTATTTACACATAGGCCAATATTCCATACATCAAACGGATCCGTCATGCGTTAAAAATCGAAATGGTTGGTTTTAGAGGGTATGATTCCTTATATGCGGTAGCGGTATCCATTGTCTCCGTTATTTCGGTTTTTAACGGATGACGCGTATATGGAATCGTAGCTATAGTCGTCCCCCAAATCAACCCCGACAATTGTTCTCTTTTATATTTAAACCATAACAAATTATATGACTGAAACATGCATAGTTATTTCTTCTGAAACGGGTTAAATATTCAATAACGGAAGTTGTCACTTTGAACTGAAAACGTTAAAAAGGAAAATCTTTTTTAACAGACTTCTTACATAAAAACACTAATTTCAACATGGTATTAATCAAACTGGAAGAATAAAAATGTCGAAATTAAAAGGAATTTATCTTAAGTTTAATCAGACTTGCAGGTGAAATTTACGTTTATTGTCTGTTCACATGCAACATTTATTAAGTTACTGTGCATTAAACTGCCAATTGTCTGAACTTTTTAAAACCTTGTACATGTATGTATTTATTTCAGTGATGTTTTTTCTTACTTGTGATTTTGTGAACAGTTTTCCATGATGCAAGGACAGTGGCACAAGCGTACTCTCATTTTCGATGTTCAACAGAATGTTTTAAGACATGGGGCTTTTGTTTCTGTGTTGATACATCCGCAAGTTACATCTCAACTGGGGTTGAACATTTGCCCTTCTCGCTGAGTTTTATAATATGAGAATAAATGAATGGTTTTTATGTGAGTAAAGTCTGGAAAAAACAAGCAATGTTAATTGTTTGTAATTCTTCAAAAATATCTTTATCTGATTACGAACAATGGTGGTCGTTATGTTTGAGAGTTCGGTTCTCGATCAGGGTGTGAAAGTCCGGTCACCTTCACTCATAATTCCAGTCAACCCAGCTGTAAATGGGTACGGATAATACGGGAAAGATCAATGCCAAGAGGTTTGGCCAAGGACAAGCTTGGAGAAAGGATCCTCACGGAACCTAAGTTGTTATCCTTGTTTCTTTCTTTCAGATTCAAAGAGTGCACAATACATCACTAATGAGGTACATTTGGTATGCGCATCATACTCTGCTTATCTTGTTAGGCTCTAAATTAAAATTTATTTCTGAAGAAAACACCTTGTTAAAAGAAATAAATAAATTTATGATATTATTGATAACCCTCTGTTATCTTTATTATCCGAGTTAACACTTCGTCATAAATCATAGCAATGTAAACAAACAGAGGATAAATCATTTCTCTAACAGCTTCTTCAGGATAATGGACTTCATTCAGTTTTAGAAACTGACATTTCCTGTTACTTTCGATTTCTAAATTTATTACCAGAATAAAGTACAGATCTAGACATTCCGTTTTGATTTTGTTTTTTTGCTTCGAGCCTCACTATACAACATAATCTTAGAAAAATCAGAACAATCCTTAAATGCTACGTAATTATTGAAAATGGCTTTATCATTTTATGTGTTTTTCAATACAATGCTAAATAAAGAATTAATGTGTCTCCATAGGCTGAATATCAGATTGGACTATGTCACTTTGGTGTATGGGTCCTAATTCTGATCTATGCTAAATAAAGAATTAATGTGTCTCCATAGGCTGAATATCAGATTGGACCATGTCACTTTGGTGTATGGATCCTTATTCTGATCTATGCTAAATAAAGAATTAATGTGCCTCCATAGGCTGAATATTAGATTTGACTATGTCACTTTGGTGTATGGATCCTTATTCTGATCTATGCTAAATAAAGAATTAATGTGCCTCCATAGGCTGAATATTAGATTTGACTATGTCACTTTGGTGTATGGATCCTTATTCTGATCTATGCTAAATAAAGAATTAATGTGTCTCCATAGGCTAAATATGAGATCGGACTATGTCAATGTGGTGTATGGATCCTTATTCTGATCTATGCTAAATAAAGAATTAATGTGTCTCCATAGGATCAATATTAGATTGGACTATGCCACTTTGGTGTATGGATCCTAATTCTGATCTATGCTAAATAAAGAATTAATGTGTCTCCATAGCCTGAATATTAGATTCGACTATGTCACTTTGGTGTATGGATCCTTATTCTGATCTATGCTAAATAAAGAATTAATGTGTCTCCTTAGGCTGAATATTAGATTGGACTAGGTCACTTTGGTGTATGGATCCTTATTCTGATCTATGCTAAATAAAAAATTAATGTGTCTCCTTAGGCTGAATATTAGATTGGACTAGGTCACTTTGGTGTATGGATCCTTATTCTGATCTATGCTAAATAAAGAATTAATGGGTCTCCATAGGCTGAATATTAGATTGGACTATGCCACTTTGATGTTTGGATCCTTATTCTGATCTATGCTAAATAAAGAATTAATGTGTCTCCATAGGCTGAATATTAGATTGGACTATGCCACTTTGATGTATGGATCCTTAATCCTTATTCTGATCTATGCTAAATAAAGAATTAATGTGTCTCCATAGGCTGAATATTAGATTGGACTATGTCACTTTGATGTATGGATCCTAATTCTGATCTATGCTAAATAAAGAATTAATGTGTCTCCATAGGCTGAATATTAGATTGGACTAGGTCACTTTGGTGTATGGGTCCTTATTCTGATCTATGCTAAATAAAGAATTAATGTGTCTCCATAGGCTGAATATTAGATTGGACTAGGTCACTTTGGTGTATGGGTCCTAATTCTGATCTATGCTAAATAAAGAATTAATGTGTCTCCATAGGCTGAATATTAGATTGGACTATGTCACTTTGGTGTATGGATCCTTATTCTGATCTATGCTAAATAAAGAATTAATATGTCTCCATAGGATCAATATTAGATTGGACTATGCCACTTTGGTGTATGGATCCTTAATCCTTATTCTGATCTATGCTAAATAAAGAATTAATGTGTCTCCATAGGCTGAATATTAGATTGGACTAGGTCACTTTGGTGTATGGGTCCTAATTCTGATCTATGCTAAATAAAGAATTAATGTGTCTCCATAGGCTGAATATTAGATTGGACTATGTCACTTTGGTGTATGGATCCTTATTCTGATCTATGCTAAATAAAGAATTAATGTGTCTCCATAGCCTGAATATTAGATTCGACTATGTCACTTTGGTGTATGGATCCTTATTCTGATCTATGCTAAATAAAGAATTAATATGTCTCCATAGGATCAATATTAGATTGGACTATGCCACTTTGGTGTATGGATCCTTAATCCTTATTCTGATCTATGCTAAATAAAGAATTAATGTGTCTCCATAGGCTGAATATTAGATTGGACTATGTCACTTTGATGTATGGATCCTAATTCTGATCTATGTTAAATAAAGAATTAATGTGTCTCATAGGCTGAATATTAGATTGGACTAGGTCACTTTGGTGTATGGATCCTAATTCTGATCTATGTTAAATAAAGAATTAATGTGTCTCCATAGGCTGAATATTAGATTGGACTAGGTCACTTTGGTGTATGGATCCTAATTCTGATCTAGGCTAAATAAAGAATTAATGTGTCTCCATAGCCTGAATATTAGATTGGACTAGGTCACTTTGGTGTATGGATCCTAATTCTGATCTATGCTAAATAAAGAATTAATGTGTCTCCATAGGATCAATATTAGATTGGACTATGTCACTTTGGTGTATGGATCCTTATTCTGATCTATGCTAAATAAAGAATTAATGTGTCTCCATGGGCTGAATATTAGATTGGACTATGTCACTTTGGTGTATGGATCCTTATTCTGATCTATGCTAAATAAAGAAGTAATGTGTCTCCATAGGATCAATATTAGATTGGACTATGTCACTTTGGTGTATGAATCCTAATTCTGATCTATGCTAAATTAAGAATTAATGTGTCTCCATAGGCTGAATATTAGATTGGACCATGTCACTTTGGTATACTGGAACAAAATCTGAAATAAAAAGTTTTTATTTAATAATTACTTGACTGATGATAGACTATGATATCTGATATACAAAAAATTGCTAAGTCATTGGTTTGAGAATTTGTCTCCAATTGATTGATTATTAACGGTTGTTCCAGACAATATCACTATATCCAAATATACTCTGAAATCGACCCACACTGTCACCAAAGTCATAAAATAAAAATAAAGACGCTTCCAATTTCCTTCAACTCAGACCGACACGGCAGTCATAATTTCGTCATATTTTTCAATGCATAAATTAGGACATGATCATCTGTCAAAAATATTATCTTTTTCTGCATATAGATTTGATGTCTGAAATGAAATTGTCTGAGATGTCGTTTTTAATCAGGAAAATTGACGTGGAGAGGATGCTCTGGGAGTATATATAGCCAGACAAAATATCGATAGTCACTATCAGTCCGCCTTTGAAAAAAACGTTACTGCTCTGCATCATATCACGATGTGATGGTAAATTGGTCGTTTGCAGTGGCGGCCTCAGTCGTCGTCTTCACGAACTAATTTGCAGATAGGGGAAAGACTGATTATTAGGAAGACAACTGTCGGGCTAAGATTCTCCAAAGAGTGGAATATTCAAATTTATTTTTTGGATGTTCGGACAAAATCTCGATAGTCACAATCAGCCCGCCTTGAAAGTTACGTTACTACTCTACATCATATCACGATTTTTAAAATGACAGTCTGAAAAATTGTCATGAACATAATAGTTGATATGAAAAGATTTCTGATATGATTTTTGTTGGGCTAATACTAAATTCTACTTAACGTAAGTGATGAGTTCAAATAAATGTTGGTGCCGGTATTTGTAATTTTAGAAAACCTTTTAAATAGTTTAAGTGTTGACTTTGCCCGTATATTTTCAATAATTCAAGCACAAAAAAATAAGACGCGACTTAAGCGGACATAAAAAAGTTTCTTCGCACTAGCAATAGGGCTAAGCACCCTTTGGGTTTCTGAGTTAAATTTCTCTTGAAATCCCAACGTCAAAAAGTGCAGATCTGTTGCGAATTAAATCTCATTGGACCGTTTCCTTGGTCAATATGAGGGCTCATTTTCCTTTACTTTCCTTCAAACGAAAATCAAAATTGACAAGCAAATGTTACGAAGGCTTCAGCAAGGCTGCCCTATTAATAACAACAGGATTATCTCGAATAGTAATAAAATTACTGTGTCTAGGTATTGCAAACACAATTATAGAAGAATTCAATAAAACAAAGACATTACCAAGTAAGATCAGGAAATGACAAAAGTTTATTGTATTGTCACGGCTGGGTTCCAGTAGACATTTATATATATATAATAATGAAAGACAAGTATGGTGATATGGAAAGTCTGGAAAAATTGAATATAGCAAATATACCAGTATACCAACTTTCTCTCAATCAAATTGTAAATGGTGGATACACTAGGAATTAAAGTCCTAAAAACTAGTCGCAATACAGACCGTTGCTCTTAGAACTCTGCATATTCACACCACTGAATATTTCTGACATGCAAGAATTCTTTGAAGATCAATAGAAACAATTTAGATCTGAGGGGCATGGAGGCAATTCCTGTCTAGCAAGATGAATAGTGGCGTTTTGGGGTATTCATCAGGACCGGGAAGGGGACACTCAATGGGTTAGCAGCATTCGATATTTACTAGATAGTAACAAAATTTAAATCTGAGTTCGGGAGGATGGCATAGCCGGGACAGCCTATTTGTCCTTACCCTACCCCGTAAATACAGCACTGGAGTCGAATGCAGCAATATAATTTGGTAAACAGACAGAATATACCATTGTGTTCGTGTTTTCTATATCACCCACCGAGATTACAGAATATATCTCAATCATTGAAAGATTATTCGAGTTATTTCTGATTCTCAGTGAAGTCGTAAATCTTAGAGCCAAATAATTTAAAGTTGTATTCCTCCTAAAATTAGATAAATCTCAAGGAAATAACGACGTGTAATGATAACCTTCATCTCAGAATGATGAAACATCTGTAGTTTACGCGTTTTTTTGTCTGGACCTGGCTGGGACAATAAACTTAGGCCCTATGTGCTAGATGTTCGCCAAATTAAAAATCCTCGACAGTTATTGGCATAAAGAGTTGGCAATTTCTCAAAATTTTAAATTGCATGGACTTCCGTAGCATACGATAGGAAGTGGTCCATGGATTAAGTGGTTTTAAGTGGCATACCCCTTACACCTTAGCGAATTTTTTCATGCTACACGTAGTTGAATTTTTATATATTTTTCTTGGCATGGTGGCCCCCTTGAGCTTGTGGGCATGGATTATCTAGTCCCTATTGTAGTTGACCTATTGGATCGCACGTTTCACAAAATATACCCAATGAAACTAAGTTATGATATCTTGACTCAAGATAACACTGTTCTTAAGAAGTCTGATGGCATAACGCAATATAGTATATCTTAAATTTCAATTGAAATATTCTGACTGTCTGTTTAATATATCTCAACATATAATTAGTACAGAGACTTTTAAAATATTTACTCAGTCAGATTAAAACTTGCATGATAAATAACATTTATCATACATCCAATATACATGTAATCCGAAACTCATTTTTATACGCCCACATGAAATGTGGAGCGTATATTGCCATCACCCATGTCCGTCGGTCCGGCGGTCCGGCGGTCCGTCGGTCCGTCCGTCCGTCGGTCCGTCCACAATTGCTTGTTAACACTCTACAAGTCACAATTCTTTATGGATTTTGACGAAACTTGCTGAAATTGTTTATTATCACCCAAGGATGAACCCTATTGAAAATCGAAAGAATCGAAAAAAATCTAATATGAATTATTGCCCTTGTTCTTTAAAACGCGTTCGATTTTTAGCTTGTTAACACTCTACAAGTCACAATTCTTTACGGATTTTGACGAAACTTGCTGAAATTGTTTATTATCACCCAAGGATGAATCCTATTGAAAATCAAAAGAATCGAAAAAAATTTAATATGAATTATTGCCCTTGTTCTTTAAAACGCGTTCGATTTTTAGCTTGTTAACACTCTACAGGTCACAATTCTTTACGGATTTTGACGAAACTTGCTGAAATTGTTTATTATCACCCAAGGATGAACCCTATTGAAAATCAAAAGAATCGAAAAAAATTTAATATGAATTATTGCCCTTGTTCTTTAAAACGTGTTCGATTTTTAGCTTGTTAACACTCTACAAGTCACAATTCTTTACGGATTTTGACGAAACGTGCTGAATTTGTTTATTATCACCCAAGGATGAACCCTATTGAAAATCAAAAGAATCGAACAAAATTTAATATGAATTATTGCCCTTGTTCTTTAAAACGTGTTCGATTTTTAGCTTGTTAACACTCTACAAGTCACAATTCTTTACGGATTTTGACGAAACTTGCTGAAATTGTTTATTATCACCCAAGGATGAACCCTATTGAAAATCGAAAGAATCGAAAAAAATTTAATATGAATTATTGCCCTTGTTTTTTAAAACGCGTTTGATTTTTAGCTTGTTAACACTCTAGAAGGCACAATTCTTTTTCAATAAGATTTTAATGAATCCTATTGAAATAGTTTATTATCACACGATAAACCCTATCGAAAATCAAAAAATATTTGATATGACTTATTGCCCTTTTCGTTCAAAATAGGTTTTAGTTTTAGCTCATAAACAGAAGAATTTTGATTATTTTGATGAATGCTGAACCCTTGATGAAATCGAGAGAAAAAAATGTTTAGACGACACTTAATTTAAGTTCTGAACGAAATGTAGGCCTATGACGACAGGTTGAATATTTGATGTGTTCTTTTTCGAACAAAGCTGCTAGTGGGCGTATATTACCTTGCCTGGCAAGCTATCTTAGTATAGGCTGCAATAAAAAAAATGTGTTTTCTGCACTTTTCGGGTGTTTAATTTGGGCTTGAATATATCTTGGACCTATTGAATATCATTGAGCAAAAGTGGCAACAAGCAGGGTATGCTAACTCTTCTAGATACCTGATATCACATTTCTTTATGAAATATTTACTCATTTATTGATATAATTCCTCTAATGAAATAGTTTAATTTTATATCTTGGACCTATTGAATATCGTTGAGCAAAAGTGGCAACAAGCAGGGTATGCTAACTCTTCTAGATACCTGATATCACCTTTCTTTATGAAATATTTACTCATTTATTGATATAATTCCTCTAATGAAATAGTTTAATTTTATATCTTGGACCTATTGAATATCGTTGAGCAAAAGTGGCACCTAGCAGGGTACGCTTATTCTTCTAGATACCTGATGTCACCTTTCTTTTTTGTTATTCAGAATAAAAAAAAAGTGAATATTGCCGTTGTTTATGTTACAGTGACAGTAAAAGTAACGGAATTAAGGTAAGTGTTGTGTTTTTTTTTATATTTTTTTTTTTTTACATTTGGCGGAGTCCAGACTTATATAATATCTACATTCATTCATCCAATATGGCAGTAAAATGTTATAAAACATAAGTGTGCATAACCTCATCCTTGCCCTACACAAATCTTCTACATACTCACAACATTTTGGGCAATAAATATCGCCAACATATTTTTGTTCCTAAATTCATACAACATATCATCAACATGTTGGGCAAATAGTTACCATTTAGTGTTGGTAATAGTTCTCATCCGATAATGTTTCCATGAAGTCTTTTTGAGTTATTGTCGAGATGATACCTTAGGATTTTTCAACCCGGTTTCCCCGTCAGTGATGCAGGTCGGAGGGGCTGACATGGAAAAGCGTCTAGTCGTTCGGATGGGACAATAAACCGAGGCCCCGTGTGCTATTGGCTGTGCACGTTAAAGACCCCTCGACAGTTGGAAATCGAAAATAAGTGCAGGCTAATGCCGCTGTCCTGGCAAAAATTTCCCTTATTGCACACTGCATGGCGTTTGCCCGTCCTCAATTAGCCCATATAGGTGCAGAAAGTAGGACGTAAAACTCCATTCATTTCATTTCATTTTCATTTTTTGAGTTATTGCTTTTGTTTAAAGAGAAAATTTAGTCTATGGCCACACGGAGTTCTGAATCGCATTAAGCCATTTGAAAATTATTGGAACAATGATTTTAAAGAGTGGAATTTTCGGTACAAGTTGTGTATTAATTTCACACGAAATTTCCATGAGGGAAGAGTGTTATTTCTAACCTTATATCTCTATGAATCGCAATTCATTCTAAGACAATTGCCGTGTAATGGAAAATTAAATTTTAAAATCATTTGTCTTTTTTTTTTTAAACTTGGTTTAGTTATTCACCGATACCTCAAGAAGATTCTTTGCTTTATCTTTGTTTCACTGATTTGGAAGATTTAAAATGTTAGCTGTGGAGGTAAATGCACAACTGCATGGAAATAATATGATTGCTGAGCTACCGCTGTGAGCATATGTTACCATGTCTAACAAGCTATATTCGTTAGGTCTGTACATTTCCAGGGAATTTAATTTGTACTAGTCATGAAGTAAAAATGTATCCTCTGGAATTAGGCTAGGAAAATTTATTTTTTATATGAAGGCAGTAATATCAAGCATACGAACTACGTGTTAATTTTCTTACAGACACGAAAATAATAAACCGTCATTTGAAATCATACGCAATACTTAATCAGTCGAAAATATAAAACGTATAATAATATCTTCAAACAGTCAGATCGACACGAAACTAATTACGATATTTTGTCTTTGACAATTGCAACATTTGAAGTGACGGGCTTTGAGACATGAAACGATAGAACTCTTTGTTATAAGGATTCCCAAGGATTTAATGTTTATCAATATGGATGTATTTTTGACATATTACATAAATAAGCTACAATTCTTTTTATGCGGATTAAATTTGAATTTTTAAAAAATTATATGCTAAAATTTCAGTTGGAGTTTTGATTAACTTGAATTATGTTTTATAAAAGTTAATACAATAACGGAGTATTCATCAGTATTTAATTTGGATATATTTCTAGTTCACACTTTCAGAATAAAAATATATGACCTTTATTTCGTTTCAATCCGTACACTACTTTTCATTACAAACCAAAAACATAGCAAATTTTAAAACGTTTTCGTAAACCTTTAAAATAGTTTTAGCGTTCAAAAATTAACTGCAAGATATTTTTAATCAGAACTTTCAAAAATAAAACGGGTACATTTTCTCAGATTCCAAAAAAGGCAGATCTCCTCTGTCAAAACTTTTTTTTTGAGATTTCAGTGACTCTTATGTTGTTGGTTTCGGATTACGATTTCTACAACATGTAAAATGTCTTATAAGCTAGACCTGCAGTCTAATGGATATCAACATTGATATATAAAATCCTTTCAAGAAAATAAAGAATTATAAGTTACACAAGACGACTTGCAAGTCAATGTTTTTTTAATAATTGACTTGTTGAGAGAAAACTATATTCGGACGATAGCCTGACTGGACATGCAATGTTTACATCGGGGTAGGAGACATTATTGCCATTGGATTTGAACGTCATCAATCTCACCTTCTACGATAAACACTGCCGATACTTTTGGTAAAATAGAAAATTTTCAGTACAGAGTGGTCTTCGGCTGAAATTTACGTCTTTCACGCCAGGGAACAACACGACATACAGACGATAAGACGGTACGGGCACTGTTTGTAAGATAATAAGAGCCAAGTCTGGTGCTGTCGGGTGTGATTTACTATTAGTTCCACGAACAGTTTCAAAAACCATTCTATTTACATGCTTCTTGCATTTATTTGTGTTTCCAATCCACAGTTAGTTATCAGCTGAACATCTGGGTCCCATCCCGACATGGGTTGAGATTATACCTTCGAATGTTTCCCCTGTCAATAATGCAGGTGTGTGTGGGGGGCTTACACGGAAAAGGCATCTAGTTGTTCAGATGAGACAATAAACGGAGGTCCCGTATGCTACATGCAGTGCACGTTAAAGATTCCCCGACAATTGAATATTACTGTCCTGGCAAAATTTCTGTCATTGCCCTAATCCTAAACAGTTTAAAAAACAAAGTATGATGTAAAACTCTATTTTATTTATTTCGTTATCGTAAATAAATGTGAAAATATGTAATTACACTTGATGTTACAAATGAATGATAAAAATTAATAAATAGAAATAATTGCGAAAAATTGATAGAAATAAATGATAGTAATTGATAGAAATTAATAGAAATAAATAATAACAATTGATAGAAATAAATGATAATAATTGATAGAAATAATTGATAGAAATAAATTAGAGAAATTAATAGAAATAAATGATAAAAATTGATGAGAGAATGAGAGAAATTAATAGAAATTGATAGAAATAAATGAGAGAAATTGATAGAAATAAATGATAGAAATAAATGACAATAATTGATAGAAATAAATGATAAAATTTAATAGCAATACATAATTAAAATTGATAGAAATAAATGAAAAAATTGATAGAAATAAATGAGAGAAATTGATAGAAATAAATGGTAGTAATTGATAGAAATAAATGATAGTAATTGATAGAAATTAATAAAAATAAATAATAACAATTGATAGAAATAAATGATAATAATTGATAGAAATAATTGATAGAAATAAATTAGAGAAATTAATAGAAATAAATGATAAAAATTGATGAGAGAATGAGAGAAATTAATAGAAATTGATAGAAATAAATGAGAGAAATTGATAGAAATAAATGATAAAATTTAATAGGAATACATTATTAAAATTGATAGAAATAAATGAAAGAAATTAATAGAAAAAAATGAGAGAAATTGATAGAAATAAATGATAATAATTGATAAAAATAAATGATAATAAATGATATAAATAAATGATAAAAATTGATAGAATTAAAAGAGAGAAATCAATAGAAATGAATGAATTGAAATTGATAGAAATAAATGATAAAAATTGATTGATAGAAATAAATGAGAGAAATTGATAGAAATGATTGATAGAAATAAATGAGAGAAATAAATGATAGAAATTGATAGAAATAAATGATAATAATCGATAGAAATTGCGGTAGAAAAAAATGTCAGTTGGACTTACTTTCTTCTCACAATTATTTCCAGAATGGAAATTTGATAATTCTTTCAGCAAGTTTTAAAACTCAGATATCACTACATGTAAAGCTTATACGACTTTTTTGCTGGCAATGAATTGCAGAACAGGATTCCTTTAAAGCGATACTACGTCTTAGAATGAACAAAAAAATTAAGTTCTCAAACTTGGTCAATAAGAGTATATATTCATCAAAGGTGTCCAAAGTATACAAACAGAATCAAATAAACACATAAAACTATCTAATTTTCCATACAATTACAGATTATTATTGATAAATGTCTTAAATTGGATTAAGGCATTTATCAATTATTGTATTTAAACATAGTTTTCTAGATTTATCAGATTATTTAGGTAATCTGTTTTATAGTTATGCCACTAGGTTTGTCCCCTGATGAATATATACTCTTATTGGCCAAGTTTGGAAAATTTAATTTTTTTGTTCATTCTTAGACGTAGTATCGCTTTAAATTAAAAGAAATAGAAGTCATGCTTGCTTCTAGTAAATTTCAGCCAAATCTGTTGTTTGACTACAAAATGATGTTTTTAATGTCGTTTAATCGAACATAGTTGAATTTAATTGAAGGCTTTATAGAGTTTTGGCTTTTCAATTAAAGAAAATTACACGTTTGCTCGAGCCATAATTTATCTTTATTGGCGTATATCGTATTATACAGAGATTTTATACAAATACAATTTAAATACATTGCTTTCCGAACACATTGAAGATGGGTTTTCTTATTTTTAGTGTCAAATTAAGCAAATATTTGATTAATTGGCAGTTCTAATGAATGTTCATGTTTGTGCCTAAACAAAACAAAACTTTTTAACCCTTCTTTCTCGGTCACTCGTTCGAAATCTCTTCTAAAAAGGCTTAAAAGTCTCTTAATTCACATGTATTACTATTTACTTCTTTATTGATGTACACAAAACTATTTATATACGTTAGTATTATAATTTATAATAACTTTAATTTAATATGGTATATATTAATTTTCACTGTTTTGTTTTTTTTGGAAAGGGGTTACATAAAAATATTGATTACAGAAACAAGTATTCCCAGTCATTAGACACCTTTTCTTTTAATTATAAGTATATGCACTAGAACCATGAATGGTACCATGCAGTGCGCATCCGGTTTCGTCCATTGGTGAAAAGTGACATCTTTCAATCCATGATGTCAGGTTAACAGAAGAAAGCTTGTTTTACATTAAAATGCAGAAGGTACAAAATTTTAAAACGCACAATTTTGAATTCGGTAGTGAAAAGTAGAATAACCAGTTTACACACGGTAGTCAAAAGTGAAATAAACATTTCATGTTCGGTCATCTGATTAAAAAAAAAGCGTAATCACAGTTTGATATACATCAGTGGAAAACGCATATCACAAAATTTCTAAGATTTGTAAATAAGTTATAAAGTGCAAGAAAGGACACATGAAAGAGCCAAATCTCAATTTAGAAACGGACTGCACAGTATTCATACTTCATAGTTTGAAATACAGATCGAATTTTATCAATGCATAATTCATTCAAAGAAAATATATATTAATGTTTCTTTTAAAACAGTTACAATGTAAAAAAAAAGTACATTAATGATAACTTATCGCCCAAACGCAAGTTAATGGGAGAGGGCGATCGCCCAAACGCAGCTTTATATCAAAATGTAGTACTCTCCCTTCAACTGAAATTTGAATTTAATATTTTACAAGCAGATGGAATAGCTAATTTTCAAAATTCAAAAGGCGCTATTTTGATTTTAAAATAGTGTGTTGTATATAATTGAAAAAGTAGATTTAGCATAATTAGATTTTGAAAGAATTTGTGACGTACATGAATTAGGTCACGTGTCAGAGTTCTTTAAAGCTAAAAACTGCAATTTTCAAATGGATATAAAACCGGAAGTAAACATCGGAAAACCTAAAGGAAAGTATCCGTGCAAAGGTAACATTAATGCCAATGAATTTTTGCAGGTCACATGGTCACCGAAGGTCAAGGTCACGAGATATAAGCCTTTAAAATTTTGACAATCACTGATTTATTTTAACCGGAAATTAAAATGAATCAGAATTGAAATTCAAAAATCGGCTTCTCATGTTTTGATAGCAATTGACTGTAGATTCCATAGACATCTTAATTATGCAAATTCTATAACACCATGAGGCCCCATTTTGCCTTTTATAAAAATATACCATTTCAAGATGACGACTGATCTGTTACATCCGGGTCAAATTTTATCAAATGTATACTTTTGTGTCTACATTACAAACATATTGCAAAAAGAATTTTTCGAATATCTTCAAAATTCCGGAAGTTGAAATTTCGACTTTGAGAGTTAATAACTTCAAAACCGGAAGTGATATCAAAATTTTGAAAACATATTTTTGTTCGCCATCAAAATGTCTATCTACCTGTAAGTTTTCAGAATGATCGAAATAAAAATTGAAAAAAACACGCACAGTTTCAATGGAAATTGACACAAATTTTTCAAACTTTAAAAAGCGGAATTTTGATTCAAATACATTGTGTTGTATATCATTGGAAAGAGCAGACATAGCATAGTACGACGGTGAAAGAAAATAAGACATATGTAAATTAGGTCACGTGGTAGGGCTGTTTAAAGTTAAAAATTACAATTTTAAAACGGCTATAAAACCGGAAGTAACCATTGGGCATCTGAAAAAAATATGTCATTGGATACATCTAATCAAGGGCAATAACTTTTGTACAGGTCACTAAGTCACAAAAGGTCAAGGTCACAAAATATGGGCCTTGAAAGTTTTGACAATTACTGATTTATTTTTACCGGAAATCAGAAAAATTCAGAATTGAAATTCAAAAATCGGCTTCCCATGTTTTGGTCGCAGTCGACTGTTGATTACATAGACATAAACATTATGCAAATTCCATAACACCCTGAGGCCCCATTTTGCGTTTTATGAAAATATACCATTTCAAGATGGCGCCTGATCCGTTACATCCGGGTCAACTTTTATGATTTGTATAATTTTGAGTCTACATAACAAACATATTACAAAAAGAATTTTTCGAATATCTTCAAAATTCCGGAAGTTGAAATTTCAACTTTGAGAGCGAATGACGTCAAAACCGGAAGTGATATCGAAATTTTGAAAATTGCTAAATGTTTACAATCAAAATGTCTATAAACATGTAAGTTTTCAGGTTGATCAATATAAAATCGCAAAAGTTGAAAAAGTGGTCCAGAAAAGGTGCTCCAAAAGTCAGCAAGATTTTTCTCAAAATGATATTGTTAAACTTTTGTATCATGGACAATCGATTAGAGAAATAAGCAAAGTCAGTCCGATCGAAATCGGTTGAAAAACAAAGGAGATAATAGCCAAAACATCAAATCCGATATGTTCTCATACCTCATTTCCGGTTGGTAGGGCATGCGCCATTTTACATTTAAACAATACCGAGCAGTAGATTATCGTGGGAAATCTTGAGAGATGGTGTGTGGCATGCATAGTTTTGGCTGGGCGCTCTGACCAGAAAACGGAAAAAAAAAAAAAACTAGAGCCGTACCAAAACGGCGCTGAGCAGTGCGTCATCCTGAATTTCTTTCATCAATCATAAGGCATTAACCAAATGATTATGAAAAATGATCATTAGAAAAGTTAAATTGAGATTTCCTTATTTAGATGAATGGTAACTTTTTATGGTCTGAATAATTAAAAGATTTACGATTTGTTAGTTCTCTCCCTTCAACTGTTTTAACAATAGCATGTGTTTGGACGAATTATGTCACGCGGCAGAGCTGTTTAAAGTTAAAAATTGTAATTTTCAAACGGCTTTGAAATCGGAAGTAAACGTTGGGCATCTGAAAAAAATTATATTATTTAATACATCTCATCAAGGGCAATAATTTTTGTACAGGTCAATAAGTCAGGAAAGGTCAAGGTCACGAAATATGGTCCTTGAAAGCTTAGACAATAACTGATTCATTTTAACCGGAAATAAGAACAATTCAGAATTGAAATTAAAAAATCGGCTTCACCTGGCTTGGTAGCAATCGACTGAAGATAGCATAGACATCTGAATTATGCAAATTTCATAGCACCCTGAGGCCCCATTTTACGTTTTATAAAAATATACCATTTAGAGATGGCGACTGATCTGTTACATTCGGTTCAAATTTTATCATTTGTATACTTTTGTGTCCACATAACAAACATACTGCAAAAAGTATTTTTCGAATATCTTCAAACTTCCGGAAGTTGAAATTTCAACTTTGAGAGCCGATGACGTCAAAACTGGAAGTGATATCGAAATTTTGAAAACATATTCTTGTTCGCCATTAAAATGTCTATCTACCTGTAAGTTTTCAGAACGATCGAAATAAAATTTGAAAAAAACACGCACAGTTTCCATGGAAATTGGCACAAATTTTTCAAACTTTAAAAAGCGGAATTTTGATTCAAATGTATTGTGTTGTATATCATTGGAAAGAGCAGACAGAGCATAGTAAGATAATGAAATAAAATAAGACATATGTAAATTAGGTCACGTGGTAGGGCCGTTTAAAGTTGAAAATTGCAATTTTCAAACGGCTATTTAACCGGAAGTAACCATTGGGCATCTAAAACAAATATGTCATTGGATACATCTCATCAAGGGCAGTAATTTTTGTACAGGTCGCTTAGTCACAAAAGGTCAAGGTCACGAAATATGGGCCTTGAAAGTTTTGACAATTAATGTTTTATTTTAACCGGAAATTAGAAAAGATCAGAATTGAAATTCACAAATCGGCTTCCCATGTTTCGGTTACAATCGACTGTAGATTGTATAGACATCAAAATTATACAAATTCCATAACACCCTGAGGCCCCATTTTGCGTTTTATGAAAATATACCATTTTAAGATTGATCTGTTACATCCGGGTCAAATTTTATAATTTGTATACTTTTGTGTCTACATAATAAACATACTGCAGAAAGAATTTTTCAAATATCTTCAAAATTCCGGAAGTGGAAATTTGAACTTTGAGAGCAAATGACGTCAAAACCGGAAGTGATATCGAAATTTTAATGACAGGGTTGTATTTAGAATTAAAATGTCTATCTGCATGTAGATTTTCAAATCGAAAAAAATAAAATTGTAGAAGTTGAAAAATTCAAAAAATTTCAAATTAAAAATGGGGGTCAAAATTAAAATTTTTGAATTTTAGTAAGAAGTCATCTTGTAGCTGTTAGATTATAGATATTAACCCAAAAAATCCGATAAAAATCGGACAAAAATTAGAGACGTAAATTTAAAAACCCTAAAATACGTTGTTGCATCGTACGTCATTTCCGGTTAGATTGAAATGCATCAATTTATATTCATGTAACGGTGGCCACCATTTGTGAATAGGAAGTCGCATCAGTGAGTACGTACCATGCGTAGTTTTGGCTGGGCGAGATGGGAAGAATTCGAAAAAAAAAAAAAATCATTATGAAAACAAAGCAGTGCGTTCGAAATCGAACGCACTGCAAAAAAAAAGACATTTGCAAAACAATGCAGTGCGTTCGATTATCGAACGCACTGCAACTAGAACCATGAATGGTACCATGCAGTGCGCATCCGGTTTCGTCCATTGTTGAAAAGTGACATCTTTCCATCCATGATGTCAGGTTTACAGAAGAAAGCTTGTTTTACATTAAAATGCAGAAGGTACAAAATTTTAAAACGCACAATTTTGAATTCGGTAGTGAAAAGTACAATAACCAGTTCACACACGGTAGTCAAAAGTGAAATAAACATTTCATGTTCGGTAGTGAAAAGTCATCTCATTAAAAAAAAAAAGCGTAATCACAGTTTGATATACATCAGTGGAAACGCATATCACAAAATTTCTAAGATTTGTAAATAAGGTCTAAAGTGCAAGAAAGGACACATGAAAGAGCCAAATCTCAATTTAGAAACGGACTGCACAGTATTCATACTTCATAGTTTGAAATACAGATCGAATTTTATCAATGCATAATTCATTCAAAGAAAATATATATTAATGTTTCTTTTAAAACAGTTACAATGTAAAAAAGTACATTAATGATAACGTATCGCCCAAACGCAAGTTAATGGGAGAGGGCGATCGCCCAAACGCAGCTTTATGTCAAAATGTAGTACTCTCCCTTCAACTGAAATTTGAATTTGATATTTTTACAAGCAGATGGAATAACTAATTTTCAAAATTCAAAAGGCGCTATTTTCATTAAAAAAATATTGTGTTGTATATAATTGAAAAAGTAGATTTAGCATAATTAGATTGTGAAAGAATTTGTGACGTACTTGAATTAGGTCACGTGTCAGAGCTCTTTAAAGTAAAAAACTGCAATTTTCAAATGGATATCAAACCGGAAGTAAACATCGGAAAACCTAAATGAAAGTATCCGTGCATAGGTAACATTAATGCTAATGAATTTTTTCAGGTCACATGGTCACCGAAGGTCAAGGTCATGAGATATAAGCCTTTTGACAATTACTGATTTATTTTAACCGGAAATTAAAATGAATCAGAATTGAAATTCAAAAATCGGCATCTCATGTTTTGATAGCAATTGACTGTAGATTCCATAGACATGTTAATTATGCAAATTCTATAAGACCATGAGGCCCCATTTTGCCTTTTATAAAAATATACCATTTCAAGATGACGACTGATCTGTTACATCCGGGTCAAATTTTATCATTTGTATACTTTTGTGTCTACATTACAAACATATTGCAAAAAGAATTTTTCGAATATCTTCAAAATTCCGGAAGTTGAAATTTCGACTTTTTGGGAGCTAATAACTTCAAAACCGGAAGTGATATCAAAATTTTGAAAACATATTTTTGTTCGCCATCAAAATGTCTATCTACCTGTAAGTTTTCAGAACGATCGAAATAAAAATTGAAAAATACACGCACAGTTTCAATGGAAATTGACACAAATTTTTCAAACTTTAAAAGGCGGAATTTTGATTCAAATATATTGTGTTGTATATCATTGGAAAGAGCAGACATAGCATAGTACGACGGTGGAAGAAAATAAGACATATGTAAATTAGGTCACGTGGTAGGGCTGTTTAAAGTTAAAAATTACAATTTTCAAACGGCTATTAAACCGGAAGTAACCATTGGGCATCTGAAAATAATATGTCATTGGATACATCTAATCAAGGGCAATAACTTTTGTACAGGTCACAAAGTCATAAAAGGTCAAGGTCACAAAATATGGGCCTTGAAATTTTTGACAATTACTGATTTATTTTTACCGGAAATCAGAAAAATTCAGAATTGAAATTCAAAAATCGGCTTCCCATGTTTTGGTCGCAGTCGACTGTTGATTACATAGACATAAAAATTATGCAAATTCCATAACACCCTGAGGCCCCATTTTGCGTTTTATGAAAATATACCATATCAAGATGGCGCCTGATCCGTTACATCCGGGTCAAATTTTATGATTTGTATAATTTTGTGTCTACATAACAAACATACTGCAAAAAGAATTTCTAGAATATCTTCAAAATTCCGGAAGTTGAAATTTCAACTTTGAGAGCGAATGACGTCAAAACCGGAAGTGATATTGAAATTTTGAAAATTGCTTAATGTTTGCAATCGAAATGTCTATAAATATGTAAGTTTTCAGGTTGATCAATATAAAATTGCAAAAGTTGAAAAAGTGGTCCAGAAAAGGTGCTCCAAAAGTCAGCAAGATTTTTCTCAAAATGATAATGTTAAACTTTTGTCTCATGGACAATCAATTAGAGAAATAAGCAAAGTCAGTCCGATCGAAATCGGTTGAAAAATAAAGGAGATAATGGCCAAAACATCACAACCCATATGTTCTCATACCTCATTTCCGGTTGGCAGGGCATGCGCCATTTTACATTTAAACAATACCGAGCAGTAGATTATCGTGGGAAATCTTGAGAGATGATGTGTGGCATGCATAGTTTTGGCTGGGCGCTCTGACCAGAAAACGGAAAAAAAAAACTAGAACCATGAATGGTACCATGCAGTGCGCATCCGGTTTCGTCCATTGGTGAAAAGTGACATCTTTCCATCCATGATGTCAGGTTTACAGAAGAAAGCTTGTTTTACATTAAAATGCAGAAGGTACAAAATTTTAAAACGCACAATTTTGAATTCGGTAGTGAAAAGTACAATAACCAGTTCACACACGGTAGTCAAAAGTGAAATAAACATTTCATGTTCGGTAGTGAAAAGTCATCTCATTAAAAAAAAAAAGACATTTGCAAAACAATGCAAAAAGACATTTGCAAAACAAAGCAGTGCGTTCGCTAGAACGCACTGCAATAATTATAAGTGACCCATCTTCAGTTTCTAATGTCTACAATTCCAAACAAATCAAGCTTCCGTCAAAAATAAACGAATTCAAGCGACTATACAAATGATACTGAATTGTTCTGCATAAAGCTTTCAATCTGCCATAAAAGTTCAGGAGAAACACGATCAAATACCGTTTTATTTTCGGAATCCCGAATGTTAACATCAGCCCCATGGTCATATAATAATTTGAACATTTCGAAGGCATCGGAATCGGATCTACGTGATATTATATGTACTGCAGCTTCCTCTTGTGCATTGTGTGACAGTTTATTAGGATCAGCACCGTATTGCAAAAGAGCCTCGACGCAGGGAATGTTTCCCTCAGAAACCGCTTCCTGAAGAGCAGTCAAACCAAATCTATTGGTACGTTCAGGATCTGATTCAGCCTCCAGCAGTAACTGAAGTATAGCTCTACTGTTCACTACACATTCCTGACACGCCAACATCAACGCGGTCATCTCATCATCGTCATCTTCAATAGTAACATCAGCTCCTTCTGATAGCAAAACCCTCACGGCTTCCACGTTCCCAGCTTTCGTAGCAAGGTGAAGAGGGGTCAGGCCTAATTTATCCAGTTTGTTAAGAAGTCTATGGTTGTTACTGCCAAGTAACTTTACCACTTCTGAAAAGCCATGACTGCAATGACGAACTTCGTGAAGCGGAATCTTCCCTCCGCCATCCTCTATATCTATCTTCGCACCACTCTTCAGTAGTAATTCTATAATTTGTTGCTGTTCTTTAGCATCCAAATATTCCACAGCATAGTGTAAAGCAGTTCTCTTTTTGTTGTCAGGCTTGTTAACATACTCTATTTTATCCCCACAATTATTGAGAAAAAATTGAACAGCTTCATATTTATGTTCAATACAGGCAATGTGTAGTGGTGTACGACCGTTGCAGTCAGCATCATCCTTAATGAGCCCAACCAATTCTTCAAATTGCAACAAGAATTCCAAGCATTTTATACCCCGTTTTTCTGCTACCAAATGGAATACATTACTGCTCTGACGATCCACATTCGTATAGTTACACTTATTACGTATCAGCACCTCTAACTTTTTATTGACTGTCTCATCATCATTGTATGGTGAATAAATTGTCATTTCGAATAGAGATCTACCCTTGGCATCAACAGGCTCATCCTCTTGCTGAATGTACTTAATTGCGCACAGTAAACATTCGATATCCCCATCCTCACATATCTTAGGAATTAAACGTTTCGCCAAAGCATGTGACTGCAAATCTGTAAATTCCGGCAATATTCGTGCCAGAAATGGTCCATAGCGTAAACATTTGTAATTTAATGCCACATCAACCGTTCTGTGAGTTTTGACAATTTCGCGACAGATACTTTTTACGATGCTTTTTAAATCTTCTTTAGTTAATGATTCGGTGGTAGGTTTATCTAGACTTATCAATTCCATTATAACATCCAAGGAGCACCATTCAAACGCCTTTTGTCCGTATGTCTTAAACGCATGCAATAGAGTAACATATTCAATAACGGGTTCCACGAAACCAAACTTGTTAGCCGTTTCCAATTTTAAAAAGGTACCTTCAAATATTTCACAGCATGATTTTGGATTTTCGATTTTTAAACCTGGAAACACAGTGCTCAACTGGTCACGTCTTGGTTTCTCTTCAGGTTTTTGAAAATTAATGTGACCCCCCATGAAAAGCACCAGAAACAACACTTCTCGTTCCTTTTCATACGACGCTAATATTTCTTCCATGTATTTCTCGATATAATCTAGCGACTGTTTGAACGTCGATTTAAAGTCCGCTTTCTTCAATGGTTGGCACCACGACAAAAAGACGAAGTTGGCGGAGTGTTTACATGCATCCTCTATGAATTTCGCACCGCTTCCATCTTTTGGTACGTGTCTGTGTTTAGCTAAAATCTGTCGTTTGAAATCTTCATTTATTACATAGTCCTTGTCATATAATTTAATAATGTTCTTAAAAAAGGGTTTGTTTCTAAAAGTCGCCTTACAGGCATTATAAACCACAGCATTCATAGTGAAAACTATACCCCAAACCCGAGACTCGACCAATTTATTTACAGCATCAAACTTCCTCAACCATCTTTCTCCACGGTCAGGAGTATATTTGATCATAGCAAACATGTTATCCAATATCAATACACATTTTTTACTACTTTTCAGTTCCACTCGAATTTTGTCTAACTTTGTATCTTCTGTCACATACACGAGTTTGTAATCCTTATTACTTTCCCTAAACCAATGAAGAATTTGACTAATTAAAGTCGATTTTCCGGTCTTTGGACCCCCAATGACACCAAGGCATCGATCACCAAGGAACATATTGTATCCATCTTCAAATGATTTTGTATTGATAAGTTTCGATTCGTCTTTGAAACGGTAAGTGTTAATAAATTCTTCACCTTGATCTGAAAAGGGAATACACAAGAATTTAAGAAAGAAAAGTACTCAGTTATCTCTATCATCGGATTGCAGATTTGAAAACCTCAAATATAGATAAATGAGAAATATAAATATTAGAAAATTTATAAATACTCTCGAAACTTCAACATTTAGGTTATCGTGGAATATTTTAAAATAGCTCTGGCGCATGTTGATATAAATTTTAACTGGAAAAAATCAAGATGTTATGTCAGTCAAAGGCAGAGGGGTATTTAGCACCTTCGAAATCGCACAATTTCCTTTCCTTAGCCCTACACAACAGGAAAATAACAAACGTGGTAGCTATAGATCGAACTATTTATTATCGAACAAATTCATATGTCTCAGTGGCATGTGTACACACTTTGACAACAAACATACACAAGAACAATACCCACAAAGTTTTTGCTTACCTAAACTATCTTCCAGAGTTTCGGATAATTCCCTTTTGTAGTTTTTCCGTCTACCTGAAAAGTTAATATTTTTGTTAATATTTCAAAAAAATATTTATAAACAATCGTCCGATTTAGTAAGTTTCTCTAAGGCAGTGCTTCTTAACCGAGGTCCATGTGCACCCTAGGGTTACTGGAAAAGGAAAGATTTACAACAAAAGGAAACATTTGAATGAAGAAAACTGAATGGCTTCAGACCGGAATGCAAATAGGTCCTAGTTTTCTAAATTGTCAGTGGGGAGAATCCTTCTTCATTTGGAAAAAGTTGATCAATCTGAACGACAAGACTTCGACAGTTTTCAATGAAACCCAAGGTCAACAAGTACAGAGATCTATAATATATATACACCTTGCCAGATTAAACAAACAAGTGGGGTTCAAATGGTCTTCTTTTAGTGAAAAAATTAGCCTTACTTGACGGATTTCCTGTTGGAGGGGTTTGTTGACTGTTGGATGCATGTGGTGGAAATCCAGGTGGAGCTGCCCTTGCTGAAATATTAAGGACTGCAATTTTAAGGATACATCGTTAGCTTAGATTTATATATCATCTGGGCGCGCTTCACAAAAAAAATATGATGCAAATGATTGTAGTCCGTCATATTGTTTTGTCATCTCCTTCCCCTCCACCATTTGTTTTGTTTCTGCATGTCTATTTTTATCTAGATTTTGATTTTGATTGAATTTCGTGATTGAACATGGAAAGGCATGGCAAATGAATTGCTGGAGCGAGTCCTGTACCCGAGTGTTACATTTTATTTAATGGGTTATTTCCCTTGAATAATTCTAGATAGTAGTGATGCTACAGAAGATTAATCTGTAACTTCGAGGTAGTTGATCCAAAGTAAATGCATTAGGAGGTTAATACACTTTTAAACAGTTTAAAATTCATCTGAGGCTTATGGAGCACAATTTCAGCTTTAAGCTCCATTAATCGCTTATCTTGCAAAATTTCTTTCAAACATTTTCTCATATGCAGTTGAAGTCATTTTAAAGACGCTTTCAAATGTATCATGGACACCGATAGCCTTAACACTATCTGACCTAGGCCAGCGCTTCTATAGGAGAGTATCTTCTATAACACATATGACTATATTTTTGATCAATTAACGCTTTTTCACGTTGGCAAGACACATGCAAATCAGTACTAGTGTTCAAAATATTTTTTGAATAGAATCTTCCAAGCGCTCTTCCAAGAGGTGAACATTTCAAGAATGCTGTCCAGAAAAGCCCTAGAAAAAAAGGATGGGAACGGTCGCTTTTCAGAGAAACATGAAGCCGTACCTGGAGGATTTCTAGTTATCTGTCTGTTGTGGAGTCCTTCTTGGGTAAATCCAGCTGCAGATAATCGCTGTGCTGAAATGATAAGGATTGCACTTTTAAATTAAATTAGACTTCAATAATAAGCTACTCCCCTTTAATATTTCTAGCTAGATGGAAATGATGTTGCAGAGGATTACTTAATGATTGGATCCTATGTCACTAGGAGGTTTTGGACACTGTTTATATTTCGAAATAAAGATGTGTAAGCAGTGATAACATCTAAAACTGTTAGCAAATCTAAAATATCACCATCTATGCTGTACAGAAATAGGAAGTCTAAAATATCACAATGTATGCTGTACAGAAATAGGAAGTCTAAAATATCACAGTCTATGCCGTACAGAAATAGGAAGTCTAAAATATCATTCTATGCTGTACCGAAATAGAAAGTCTAAAATATCACAGTCTCTGATGTACAGAAATAGGAAGTCTAAAATATCACAATCTATGCTGTACAGAAATAGGAAGTCTAAAAAATCACAGTCTATGGTGAACAGAAATAGGAAGTCTAAAAAATCACAGTCTATGGTGAACAGAAATAGTAAGTCTAAAATATCACAATCTTTGCTGTACAGAAATTGGAAGTCTAAAATATCACAATCTTTGCTGTACAGAAATAGTAAGTCTAAAATATCACAATCTATGCTGTACAGAAAAAGGAAGCCTAAAATATCACAATCTATGCCGTACAGAAATAGGAAGTCTAAAATATCATTCTATGCTGTACCGAAATAGAAAGTCTAAAATATCACAGTCTCTGATGTACAGAAATAGGAAGTCTAAAATATCACAATCTATGCTGTACAGAAATAGGAAGTCTAAAAAATCACAGTCTATGGTGAACAGAAATAGGAAGTCTAAAAAATCACAGTCTATGGTGAACAGAAATAGTAAGTCTAAAATATCACAATCTTTGCTGTACAGAAATTGGAAGTCTAAAATATCACAATCTTTGCTGTACAGAAATAGTAAGTCTAAAATATCACAATCTATGCTGTACAGAAAAAGGAAGCCTAAAATATCACAATCTATGCTGTGCAGAAATAGGAAGTCTAAAATATCACAATCTATGCTGTACAGAAATAGCAAGTGTAAAATATCACAGTCTATACTGTACAGAAATAGCAAGTTTAAAATATCACAGTTTCTGCTGTACAGAAATTGGAAATCTAATATCACAATCTATGCTGTACAGAAATAGGAAGTCTAAAATATCACAGTCTATACTGTACAGAAATAGCAAGTTTAAAATATCACAGTTTCTGCTGTACAGAAATTGGAAATCTAATATCACAATCTATGCTGTACAGAAATAAGAAGTCTAAAATATCACAATCTATGCTGTACAGAAATAAGAAGTCTTAAATATCACAGTCTATGCTGTACAGAAATAGGAAGTCTAAAATATCAATCTGTGCTGTACAGAAATAGAAAGTCTAAAATATCACAATCTATGCTGTACAGAAATAGGAAGTCTAAAATATCAATCTGTGCTGTACAGAAATAGAAAGTTTAAAATATCACAATCTATGCTGTACAGAAATAGGAAATCTAAAATACCAGTCTGTGGTGTACAGAAATAAGTCTAAAATATCACAATCTATGCTGTACAGAAATAGGAAGTCTAAAATATCACAATCTATGCTGTACAGAAATAGGAAGTCTAAAATATCACAATCTATGCTGTACAGAAATAAGAAGTCTTAAATATCACAGTCTATGCTGTACAGAAATAGAAAGTCTAAAATATCACAATCTATGCTGTACAGAAATGGGAAGTCTAAAATATCACAGTCTATGCTGTGCAGAAATAGGAAGTCTAAAATATCACAGTCTATGCTGTACAGAAATAGCAAGTGTAAAATATCACAGTCTATACTGTACAGAAATAGCAAGTTTAAAATATCACAGTTTCTGCTGTACAGAAATTGGAAATCTAATATCACAATCTATGCTGTACAGAAATAGGAAGTCTAAAATATCACAATCTATGCTGTACAGAAATAAGAAGTCTTAAATATCACAGTCTATGCTGTACAGAAATAGGAAGTCTAAAATATCACAATCTATGCTGTACAGAAATAGGAAATCTAAAATACCACAGTCTATGGTGTACAGAAATAGGAAGTCTAAAATATCACAATCTATGCTGTACAGAAATAAGAAGTCTTAAATATCACAGTCTATGCTGTACAGAAATAGGAAGTCTAAAATATCATTCTGTGCTGTATAGAAATAGAAAGTTTAAAATATCACAATCTATGCTGTACAGAAATAGGAAATCTAAAATACCACAGTCTATGGTGTACAGAAATAAGTCTAAAATATCACAATCTATGCTGTACAGAAATCTAAAATATCACAATCTATGATGTACAGAAATAGGAAGTCTAAAATATCACAATCTATGCTGTACAAAAATATTAAATTTTACTGCATTTATTTACAGATGATTGGAAATTATCTTACCATCGCCCATATTGAGATTTTTTTTCAACTTTTAACTAATTGGATACCATCATTTAAATAAATCGTTCTCTGAAAAAAAATAATCGATTGGATACAGTATAGCAGAGTGATCATTTAAACGGCCTTGAAAAAGCATCTTTGCTAAAAAAGAAAATTCTCGACCAATTCATTGACAAGGGTTTGAATTAAACACCTAAACATTGCACATGCTTATACAGGCAACGTTATCAAGAGAAGTGAATAACATAACATAACATAATATATAGTAAATAAATGAGTATTATACTGTTTATAAGGCATATAGAAATAGGTCTAGGTAACAAAGCACAAGATATATGGCTATATACTGAACAGATAAAGAAACGTCGCATTATTAGATTTTTTGGGCAAAGTCGTTAGTTTTTCTACATAAATATTATTTTTGGACTTTTAAACGTCCAGTGTATGAAATTCCACTGACAATACCAGTTGCGTTCTTAAAATTCTGTAGTTTTTTTTTTTTTCATTTACTTTTTTATTTGCGGCGTTTTTTTTTTTTTTGTTTCTGTTCAGTATACTATTTCTAACTAGTGATGTGATCCCCTATACCGTTAATAGTTACTCATTTATTTACTACATGTATATATATTGTTAGTCTTGTTATTCATTTCTCTTGATAACGCTGCCTGTATGATCATGTAAAAAATTGAGTTAATAAATGTCAGAAATAGTATATCCATATATCTTGTGCTTTGTTTAGTCTTATTTTATGTATTTATTTCTGGTATACTAAACACAGACAAGTCCAAAAAGCTAAAGAGGTATTCCATTTCAAGTCAGATGTATTGTTATGGTAACTAATTGCATTATCCATTATGTCACAGGTCTGGTGTTAATGTATGCAAAATGGCGTCGATATGTTCGACCGAAAATGAAAGTAGACCTTCAACAAAATACATTACACCGAAAAGGCCTTGATGACATTCTTTGATATGTCGTATATATTCCAATGTTTTACAATCATACCAACTCTATAGGTTTCTAATGACATTTATGTCAATGTCAACTTGACATAGTCTACAAAATGCCATTGAAAACATTAAGTAGTGAAATGAAGCTCTAAATTATGGCTATATTAAGTAATAAATCGAAGCTCAACCCTATGGCTGATGCACAAAAACGAATTGAAGGTTTCATAATAATGTTTACTTACCCTTTAGGTTAATTGTTGTTTCGTTATCTTCGATGGTTTCAATATCAGAATAATATGCTTATTTGCCCATAAATGTTATCTATAAGTTTATATTACATGGTAGGCAAGTCGTATCATATGTGGACTATAGTATTTCTAAGAAATCCATTCAAACGAGTACACATAGTGATTGGCTAGTTGAGAAGCTAGGACACAGTATAGGTTTATTCGAGTAATTTACAACACTAGATAAAAACGATAAGTTAAGCGATTATAATAAAATAGCTTGAAATGTCATTGTGTCCGTTACGTTATATGCATAGTTCGATTTTTGCTACTATGAATAGAAAGTCGTTCGGATGGGACAATTAATGGAGGCCCCGTATGCTACATGTCACGTTAATACATTTACAGTTGGTTAATGCAGCTGTCCTGGAAAATTCCTCTCATTGTAGGCTACACTACATAGTGTTTACCCGTCCCTATTCTGTAGACCATTTGTAATTGTTTTACATTGTAGGCCTTCATCATTAGGATTCCTTCGAATTTTTCAACCCGGTTTCTCCCTGTCAGTAATGCAGGTTGGAAGGGCTGACACGGAAAAAGTGTCTAGTCGTTCGGATGGGATTATAAACCGAGGTCCGTGTGCTATTGGTTGTGCACGTTAAAGATCCCTCGACAGTTGGAGTTGGAAATCGAAAATAAGAGCAGACTAATGCCACTGTACTGGCAAAATTTCCCTCATTGCACACTGCGTTAGCCCATACAGGTGCAGAAAAGCAGGACGTAAAACTCCATTCATTTCATTTTTTTTTTCATCATTGGGAAAAGTTTTTGATCGGATGGGACAATTAATAGTGGCATCCTACACGACGGGTTGTGCATGGTAAATATTCCTCGCCATGTAATTGTTGGAAAAGGTGGGTTCATCATACTGTCCTGTCCATACCTATACCATCCTGATCTATTGTAAAAGATATTTCATAGAATTGTGGATTTCAGGGAATGACATAAACTTTAGATTGATTAGGATTCAGTATTGCTTAGGATTTTTTTCTTGTCAGTTACCTCCCTTCCATTACAAACTTGAAAATCCTCTCATCAACAATTCGATGAAATTTTATCTTATTTTACAGGTCGTATGGACAGGGGTGGGAGAGGGCAATCGCCCCTCCAATAATTTCGGTAGCCATACCCTGCCCAATGCCTTGAAGTCCACAAAACCACCCTTATCACGGATAATCCGGGAAATCTTACTGTATATCGGTCTATTAATAAGCTTATTAGCTTCTTGACCGCCTTTGCTCTTCTGAGGTTTGGCCAAGGCCCAGTTGTTATCCTTGTAAAATATAGATGTTTCATTCTTTCTTTTTTGATGTATCTATTTGAACGTTTATTGCAAGCCTGCCGTTGGCACTTTCACTCTATTACGAACATTGTTAACTGTTGTAGTGGTGAGTAAGAGTTGGACTGGTATGACTATCAGAGATTGCTAGGTGGTATCTGGTGTTTCTGTTATGAGTGAGCCCTATGACTATGATGCATTGAAAACGACATCAGGACAAGATGTTGGGAAAATTGTTTCCAATTATTGCTGCTTGCTCCTGTTTTGTTTACGTCTCAGCAACCGCATATGCATCTCGATAACTAAATTACTTTGGGCAACATGTTGCCTACACGACTGGGGGCTTTACCATAGCAAGTCTTTTTGAAGCGAAGAACATGTTGCAAGGCTTGGGAGAGATTGGTCTTGATATATGGGAAATTAATATAATTCAGTAAACAAATTGTAATTTTATCATATATTTATTTTGAAACAAGTTCAAGAAGACGTAATTCCTAAAAATACAAAAATAGATATGCTAAAGACAGTAGCTCCAGTAAGATGAAAATATTATATTCCATTAGCCTGAAAAAAATACAAATATCGTGATTTCATGTCAGTAGGGCCTAATATTTTTTTTTTATTATTTTCAAGCTTGATAACTGCCCTTCAAGAAAATTCTAAAATAAATAAAATATTGTTTACAAAAAATGTATTCCCAGTCATTAGAACACCTTTTCTTTTAATTATAAGTATATGCATAATTATAAGTGACCCATCTTCAGTTTCTAATGTCTACAATTCCAAACAAATCAAGCTTCCGTCACAAATAAACGAATTCAAGCGACTATACAAATGATACTGAATTGTTCTGCATAAAACTTTTAATCTGCCTTAAAAGTTCAGGAGAAACACGATCAAATACCGTTTTATTTTCAGAATCCCGAATGTTAACATCAGCCCCATGGACATGTAATAATTTGAACATTATAAAGGCATCGGAATCGGATCGACGTGATATTATATGTACTGCAGCTTCCACTTGCTTATTAAGTTTATTAGGATCAGCACCGTATTGCAAAAGAGCCTCGACGCAGGGAATGTTTCCCTCAGAAACCGCTTCCTGAAGAGCAGTCAAACCAAATCTATTGGTACGTTCAAGATCTGATTCAGCCTCCAGCAGTAACTGAAGTATAGCTCTACTGTTCGCTACACATTCCTGACACGCAAACATCAACGCGGTCATCTTATGATCGCCATCTTTAATTGTAACATCAGCTCCTTCTAATAACAAAATCCTCACTGCCTCCACGTTCCCAGCCTTCGTAGCAAGGTGAAGAGGGGTAAAGCCTAATTTATCCAGTTTGTTAAGAAGTGTATGGTTGTCACTGCCAAGTAACTTTACCACTTCTGCAATGCCATGACTGCAATGACGAACTTCGTGAAGCGGAATCTTCCCTTCGCCATCCTCTATATCTATCTTCGCACCACTCTTCAGTAGTAATTCTATAGTTTGTTGCTGTTCTTCAACATCCAAATATTCCACAGCATAGTGTAAAGCAGTTCTCTTTTTGTTGTCAGGCTTGTTAACATACTCTATTTTATCCCCACAATTATTGAGAAAAAATTGAACAGCTTCATATTTATGTTCAATACAGGCAATGTGTAGTGGTGTACGACCGTTGCAGTCAGTATCATCCTTAATGAGCCCAACCAATTCTTCAAATTGCAACAAGAATTCCAAGCATTTTTTACCCCGTTTTTCTGCTACCAAATGGAATACATTACTGCTCTGACGATCCACATTCGTATAGTTACACTTATTACGTATCAGCACCTCTAACTTTTTATTGACTGTTTCATCATCATTATATTGTGAATAAATTGTCATTTCGAATAGAGATCTACCCTTGGCATCAACAGGCTCATCCTCTTGCTGAATGTACTTAATTGCGCACAGTAAACATTCGATATCCCCATCCTCACATATCTTAGGAATTAAACGTTTCGCCAAAGCATGTGACTGCAAATCTGTGAATTCCGGCAATATTCGTGCCAGAAATGGTCCATAGCGTAAACATTTGTAATTTAATGCCACATCAACCGTTCTGTGAGTTTTGACAATTTCGCGACAGATACTTTTTACGATGCTTTTTAAATCTTCTTTAGTTAATGATTCGGTGGTAGGTTTATCTAGACTTATCAATTCCATTATAACATCCAAGGAGCACCATTCAAACGCCTTTTGTCCGTATGTCTTAAACGCATGCAATAGAGTAACATATTCAATAACGGGTTCCACGAAACCAAACTTGTTAGCCGTTTCCAATTTTAAAAAGGTACCTTCAAATATTTCACAGCATGATTTTGGATTTTCGATTTTTAAACCTGGAAACACAGTGCTCAACTGGTCACGTCTTGGTTTCTCTTCAGGTTTTTGAAAATCAATGTGACCCCCCATGAAAAGCACCAGAAACAACACTTCTCGTTCCTTTTCATACGACGCTAATATTTCTTCCATGTATTTCTCGATATAATCTAGCGACTGTTTGAACGTCGATTTAAAGTCCGCTTTCTTCAATGGTTGGCACCACGACAAAAAGACGAAGTTGGCGGAGTGTTTACATGCATCCTCTATGAATTTCGCACCGCTTCCATCTTTCGGTACGTGTCTGTGTTTAGCTAAAATCTGTCGTTTGAAATCTTCATTTATTACATAGTCCTTTTCATATAACTTAATAATGTTCTTAAAAAAAGGTTTGTTTCTAAAAGTCGCCTTACAGGCATTATAAACCACAGCATTCATAGTGAAAACTATACCCCAAACCCGAGACTCGACCAATTTATTTACAGCATCAAACTTCCTCAGCCATCTTTCTCCACGGTCAGGAGTATATTTGATCATAGCAAACATGTTATCCAATATTAATACACATTTTTTACTACTTTTCAGTTCCACTCGAATTTTGTCTAACTTTGTATCTTCTGTCACATACACGAGTTTGTAATCCTTATTACTTTCCCTAAACCAATGAAGAATTTGACTAATTAAAGTCGATTTTCCGGTCTTTGGACCCCCAATGACACCAAGGCATCGATCACCAAGGAACATATTGTATCCATCTTCAAATGATTTTGTATTGATAAGTTTCGATTCGTCTTTGAAACGGTAATTGTTAATAAAATCTTCACCTTCCACTGAAAAGGGAATACACAAAAATTTAAGAAAGAAAAGTACTCAGTTATCTCTATCATCGGATTGCAGAGTCGAAAACCTCAAATATAGATAAATGAGAAATATAAATATTAGAAAATTTATAAATACTCTCGAAACTTCAACATTTAGGTTATCGTGGAATATTTTAAAATAGCTCTGGCGCATGTTGATATAAATTTTAACTGGAAAAAAATCAAGATGTTATGTCAGTCAAAGGCAGAGGGGTATTTAGCATCTTCGAAATCGCACAATTTGAGCACTTTCATGCCATGCCTTTCCTTAGCCCTACACAACAGGAAAGTAACAAGCGTGGAAGCTATAGACAGAACTATTTATTATCGAACAAATTCATACGTCTCAGTGGCATGTGTACACATTTTGACAACAAACATACACAAGAACAATGCCCACAAAGTTTTTGCTTACCTAAACTATCTTCCAGAGTTTCGGATAATTGCGTTTTGTAGTTTTTCCGTCTACCTGAAAAGTTAATATTTTTGTTAATATTTCAAAAAAATATTTATAAACAATCGTCCGATTTAGTAAGTTTCTCTAAGGCAGTGCTTCTTAACCGAGGTCCATGTGCACCCTAGGGTTACTGGAAAGGGAAAGATTTACAACAAAAGGAAACATTTGAATGAAGAAAACTGAATGGCTTCAGACCGGAATGCAAATAGGTCCTTGTTTTCAAAATTGTCAGTAGGGAGAATCCTTCTTCATTTGGGAAAAGTTGATCAATCTGAACGACAAGACTTCAACAGTTTTCAATGAAACCCAAGGTCAACCAGTACAGAGATCTATAATATATATACACCTTGCCAGATTAAACAAACAAGTGGGGTTCAAACGGTCGTCTTTTAGTGAAAAATGTAGCCTTACTTGACGGATTTCCTGTTGGAGGGGTTTGTTGACTGTTGGATGCATGTGGTGGAAATCCAGGTGGAGCTGCCCTTGCTGAAATGATAAGGACTGCAACTTTAAGGGTACATCGTTAGCTTAGATTTATCTGGACGCGCTTCACAAAAAAATCCAATGCAAATGATTGTAGCATTTTTTAAGTTTTTGAATGTTTAGGTTTAGTGTAGATTTGTCTTGAAAAGGCATGCCAAATGAATTGTTGGAGCGAGTCCTGTACCCGAGTGTTACTTTGATACAATGGGTTATTCCCCTTTAATAATTCTAGATAGTAATGATGCAGCATAAGATTACTCCGTGACTTCGAAGTAGTTGATCGAAAGTTATGGCATTAGGAGGTTTATACACTTTTAAACAAATGACCTGTCTAAAATGCATCTGAGGTTTAAAGGCTTCATTTCAGATTTAAGCTACATCAATGGCTTATCTTGCATTTAGTGACCTTCATACATTTTCTCATGTGCAGTTGAAGGCATTCTTAACGGGTTTCTAAAAGAAATTTTTGTGTATTGTGGACACCTATTGCCTTAACACTATATTTTTCATTAATTGTCCGGAATGGCTTTAGACACATGCAAATCTGTACCAGTGTTCAAATTCTCTTTGATTAGAATCTTCCAATCCTTCTTCAAGAGGTGAACATTTTAAAAAAAAGTGTCAAAAAAAGCCTCGGATAAAAGGATGGAAATAGTCGCTTTTCAGATAAAAATAAAGCCTAACCTGGAGGATTTCTAATTGGTGTGATTTGTCTGTTGTTGAGTCCTCCTTCTTGGGTAAATCCAGCTGCAGATAATCGCTGAGCTGAAATGATAAGGATTGCAATTTTATTGATACTTTTCATTTCACTTTTAAATTATGTTGGTTTCAATACGTTACCCCCCTTTAAAATTTCTAGCTAGATGGCAACGATGTTGCGGAGAATTACTCAGTGATTTCGAAGCCGTTGGTCCAAAGTTATGGATCCTATGTCACTAAGAGGTTTTGGACATGGTTAATATTTCGAAATAGCAATGCACTTTAACAGTTAAATCTGTGTAGTGTACATGGATGATCCGTCTTAAATCCACATGAGCTTTACAAGCCTATAGAGCACAATTTCAAATAACACCAATATCGCAAAGTAGCTTCCAAGCATCTTTCTTGTGCTGTTGAAGGCATTCTTATGATGTTAAGGCAGTGAAAACATCGAAAACTGTCAGCAAATCTAAAGTGTTACAATCTATGCTGTACAGAAATAAGTCTAAAATATCACAATCTATGCTGTACAGAAATAGGAAGCCTATAATATCACAATCTATACTGTACAGCAATAGGAAGTCTAAAATATCACAATCTCTGCTGTACAAAAATAGAAAGTCTAAATATCACATTCTACAATGTACAGAAATTGGAAGTCTAAAATATCGCAGTCCATGTTGTACAGCAAGAGGAAGTCTAAAATATCACAGTCCATGTTGTACAGCAATAGGAAGTCTAAAATATCACAGTCTATACTGTACAGAAATAGGAAGTCTAAAATATCACAATCTATGCTGTACAGAAATAGCAAGTCTAAAATATCACAATTTATGCTGTACAGAAATAGCAAGTCTAAAATATCACAATCTATGCTGTACAGAAATAGCAAGTCTAAAATATCACAGTCTATACTGTACAGAAATAGCAAGTCTAAAATATCACAGTTTATGCTGTACAGAAATTGGAAATCTAATATCACAATCTATGCTGTACAGAAATAGGAAGTCTAAAATATCACAGTCTATGTTGTACAGAAATGAGAAGTCTTAAATATCACAGTCTATGCTGTACAGAAATAAGAAGTCTTAAATATCACAATGTATGCTGTACAGAAAGAGGAAGTCTAAAATATCTCAGTCAATTCTATAGAAAAATATTAAATTTTAATGCAATTATTTATAGATGATTGGAAATTATCTTACCATCGCCCATATTGAGATTTTTTTTCAACTTATAACTAATTGGATACCACCATTTAAATAAATCGTTCTCTGGAAAATAAATAATGGATTGGAAACACTATAGCAGATTGATCATTTAAACGGCCTTTAAAATTTACCTATAAAAAGAAAAAAATTGACCAATTCACATGCTCATACAGGCAGCGTTATCAAGAGAAGTAAACAACATAACATATATTGTAAATAAATGAGTAACAATTTACAGTATAACCCGTGGGGATCACATCACTATCTCAACATCTAAGTAGGAAAATGAGATTTATCATATTTATATTGTGTAGTTTTCAACTTGTTAATCAATTCCAAAGTCTCACCTCCATACTGGTGTGTTATATATTGTTTATAAGACATATAGAAATAGGTGTAGGTAACAAAGCACATGATATATGGATCTATACTGAATGCGTCGCATTACTAGATCTTTTGGGCAACGTCGTGCATGATCAAAATTGTTATTTTTCTACATAAATATTATTTTTAGACTTTTAAACGTCCAGTGTATGAAATTCCACTGACAACACCATGAGTTGCGTTCTTATGATTCTGTAGTTTTTTCATTTACTTTTTGCTTTGCTACGTTTCTTTTTCTGTTCAGTATACTATTTCTGACTAGTGTGATGTGATCCCCAAGGGTTTTACCGTTAATAGTTACTCATTTATTTACTACATGTATTATTATATATATATTGTTAGTCTTGTTATGTTATTCATTTCTTTTGATAACGCTGCCTTTATGAGCTGATAAATGTCAGAAATAGTATATCCATATATCTTGTGCTTTGTTTAGTCTTATTTTATGTACAATGTATTTATTTCTGGTATACTAAACACAGACAAGTCCAAAAAGCTAACAGAGGTATTCCATTTCAAGTCAGATCTATTGTTATGGTAACTAATTGCATTATCCATTATGTCACAGGTCTGGTGTTAATGTATGCAAAATGGCGTCGATATGTTCGACCGAAAATGAAAGTAGACCTTCAACAAAATACATTACACCGAAAAGACCTTGACGACATTCTTTGATATGTCATATATATTCAAATGTTTTATAGTCATGCCAACTCTATAGGTTTCTAATGACATTTATGTCAATGTCAACTTGACATAGTCTACAAAAATGCCATTGAAAACATTAAGTAGTGAATTGAAGCTGTAACATATGGCTATATTAAGTAATAAATCGAAGCTCAACCCTATGGCTGATGCACAAAAACGAATTGAAGGTTTCATAATGTTTACTTACCCTTTAGGTTAGGCCTAATTGTTAATTGCTATGCTTATATGCCCATAAGTGTTATCTATATTTATATAACATGGTAGGCAAGTCGTATCATATGTGGACTATAGTATTTCTAAGAAATCCATTCAACGAATACACAATATAGTGATTGGCTAGTTCAGAAACTAGGACACAGTATAGGTTTATTCGAGTAATATACAACACTAGATAAAAACGATAAGTTAAGCGATTATAATAAAATAACTTGAAATGTCATTGTGTCCGTTGCGTTATATGGATTTTACGCTCGTATATGATTAAGCTGTGTATTCATGCTTGTTACTATGAATAGAAAGTCGTTCGGATGGGACAATTAATGGAGGCCCCGTATGCTACATGTCACGTTAATACATTTACAGTTGGTTAATGCAGCTGTCCTGGAAAATTCCTCTCATTGTAGGCTACACTACATAGTGTTTACCCGTCCCTATTCTGTAGACCATTTGTAATTGTTTTACATTGTAGGCCTTCATCATTAAAGGGCCATTCCGTATTTTTTGTAAAAAATGTTTATAAACAAAAACGTTGCAAATGTTACATGAAAGTGATTCAAAGTATCTTTATTGTATCTCTGTATCTTCTTGATCAAACTGAATTTGGTTTTAAAGGGTTAATTACAAACAGGGAGTACTTATTGTTAATTAAGCAATTTGACCCATTTTTGGTGTTTGCCCTTTAAATGGCTCAAAATTTCTAGCTGAAACTTTTATGATACACAACAGGGACATTTCTCTACAATTAGGCGTTTATTTTACTCAAATCCGTTCAGTAGTTTCCAATCAGCGTCCAAAAAACATAACACACTTAAAAACCTTACGTAAGGTTTTTAAAAATTTTCGCATATTTTTAGCGTTTAAAAATTAACGGATGGATTTTTTACGTTAAAACTTTCAGATATATTAAAGGGCACATAGTTACAGATTTTGGTGTAAAGTTTTCACAAATTTGAGCAAAAAAAAATTTTGACTTAAAAAAAATTCAGACTGTCCCTTTAAGATTCCTTCGGATTTTTCAACCTGGTTTCTCCCTGTCAGTGATGGAGGTCGAAAGAGCTGACACGGAAAAAATGTCTAGTCGTTCGGATGGGATTATAAACCGAGGTCCCGTGTGCTATTGGTTGTGCACGTTAAAGATCCCTCGACAGTTGGAAATCGAAAATAAGAGCAGGCTAATGTCACTGTACTGGCAAAATTTCCTCATTGCACACTGCGTTAGCCCATATAGGTGCAGAAAAGCAGGACGTAAAACTCCATTCATTTCATTTTTTTTTTTCATCATTAGGAAAAGTTTTTGATCGGATGGGACAATTAATAGTGGCATCCTGCACGACGGGTTATGCATGGTAAATATTCCTCGCCAACGTAATTGTTGGAAAAGGTGGGTTCATCATACTGTCCTGTCCTTACCTATACCATCCTGATCTATTGTAAAAGATATTTCATAGAATTGTGGATTTCAGGGAATGACATAAACTTTAGATTGATTAGGATTCAGTAACCTCCCTTCCATTACAAACTTGAAAATCCTCTCGGCAACAATTCATTGAAATTTTCTTATTTTACAGGCCGTAGGAACAGGGGTAGCGTATGGCAACCGCTCCTCCAATAATTTCGGCAGCTATACCCTTCCCTATGCCTTGAAGTCCACAAAACCACCCTTGTCACGGATAATCCATGAAAGATCAATGCGAAGAGGTTTGGCCAAAGACCAGCTGGAAGAAAGGATCCTCACGGAACCTAAGTTGTTATCCTTGTAAAATATAGATGTTTCTTTCTTTCTTTTTTGATGTATCTATTTGAACGTTTATTGCAAGCCTGTCAGAGTTGGACTGGTGTGACTATCAGAGATTGCTAGCTGGCATCTCGTGTTATGGGTGAGCTCTATGACTATGATAAATTTGACAAGATGTTTAGCAAATTGTTTCCAATTATTGCTGCTTGCTCCTGTTTTGTTTACGTCTCAGCAACCGCTTATGCATCTCGATAACTAAATTACTTTGGGCAACATGTTGCCTACACAACTGGGGGCTTTACCATACATAGCAAGTCTTTTTGAAGCGAAGAACATGTTGCAAGGCTCGGGAGAGATTGGTCTTGATTATAGGAAATTAATATAATTCAGTAAACAAATTGTAATTTTATCATATACATGTATTTATTTTGAAACAAGTTCAAGAAGACGTAATTCCTAAAAATACAAAAGTAGCTCCAGTTAGATGAAAATATTATATTCCATTAGCCTGTCAGTAGGGCTTAATATTTTTTTTTTATTATTTTCAAGCTTGATAACTGCCCTTCAAGAAAATTCTAAACTAAATAAAATATTGTTTACAAAAAATGTATTCCCAGTCATTAGAACACCTTTTCTTTTAATTATAAGTATATGCATAATTATAAGTGACCCATCTTCAATTTCTAATGTCTACAATTCCAACCAAATCATGCTTCCGTCACAAATAAACGAATTCAAGCGACTATACAAATGATACTGTATTGTTCTGCAAAAAGCTTTCAATCTGCCATAAAAGTTTAGGAGAAACACGATCAAATACCGTTTTATTTTCAGAATCCCGAATGTTAACATCAGCCCCATGGTCATGTAATAACTTGAACATTTCGAAGGCATCGGAATCGGATTGACGTGATATTATATGTACTGCAGCTTCCTCTTGTGCATTGTGTGACAGTTTATTAGGATCAGCACCGTATTGCAAAAGAGCCTTGACGCAGGGAATGTTTCTCTCAGAAACCGCTTCCTGAAGAGCAGTCAAACCAAAGCTATTGGTACGTTCAAGATCTGATTCAGTCTCAAGCAGTAACTGAAGTATAGCTCTACTGTTCACTACACATTCCTGACACGCCAACATCAACGCGGTCATCTTATGCTCGCCATCTTTAATTGTAACATCAGCTCCTTCTAATAACAAAATCCTCACTGCCTCCACGTTCCCAGCCTTCGTAGCAAGGTGAAGAGGGGTAAAGCCTAATTTATCCAGTTTGTTAAGAAGTGTATGGTTGTTACTGCCAAGTAACTTTACCACTTCTGCAATGCCATGACTGCAATGACGAACTTCGTGAAGCGGAATCTTCCCTTCGCTATCCTCTATGTCTATCTTCGCACCACTCTTCAGTAGTAATTCTATAGTTTGTTGCTGTTCTTCAACATCCAAATATTCCACAGCATAGTGTAAAGCAGTTCTCTTTTTGTTATCAGGCTTGTTAACATACTCTATTTTGTCCCCACAATTATTGAGAAAAAATTGAACAGCTTCATATTTATGTTCAATACAGGCAATGTGTAATGGTGTACGGCCGTTGCAGTCAGCATCATCCTTAATGAGCCCAACCAATTCTTCAAATTGCAACAAGAATTCCAAGCATTTTATACCCCGTTTTTCAGCTACCAAATGGAATACATTACTGCTCTGACGATCCACATTCGTATAGTTACACTTATTACGTATCAGCACCTCTAACTTTTTATTGACTGTTTCATCATCATTATATTGTGAATAAATTGTCATTTCGAATAGAGATCTACCCTTGGCATCAACAGGCTCATTCTCTTGCTGAATGTACTTAATTGCGCACAGTAAACATTCGATATCCCCATCCTCACATATCTTAGGAATTAAACGTTTCGCCAAAGCATGTGACTGCAAATCTGTAAATTCCGGCAATATTCGTGCCAGAAATGGTCCATAGCGTAAACATTTGTAATTTAATGCCACATCAACCGTTCTGTGAGTTTTGACAATTTCGCGACAGATACTTTTTAAATCTTCTTTAGTTAATGATTCGGTGGTATGTTTATCTAGACTTATCAATTCCATTATTACATCCAAGGAGCACCATTCAAACGCCTTTTGTCCGTATGTCTTAAACGCATGCAATAGAGTAACATATTCAATAACGGGTTCCACGAAACCAAACTTTTTAGCCGTTTCCAATTTTAAAAAGGTACCTTCAAATATTTCACAGCATGATTTTGGATTTTCGATTTTTAAACCTGGAAACACAGTGCTCAACTGGTCACGTCTTGGTTTCTCTTCAGGTTTTTGAAAATCAATGTGACCCCCCATGAAAAGCACCAGAAACAACACTTCTCGTTCCTTTTCATACGACGCTAATATTTCTTCCATGTATTTCTCGATATAATCTAGCGACTGTTTGAACGTCGATTTAAAGTCCGCTTTCTTCAATGGTTGGCACCACGACAAAAAGACGAAGTTGGCGGAGTGTTTACATGCATCCTCTATGAATTTCGCACCGCTTCCATCTTTTGGTACGTGTCTATGTTTAGCTAAAATCTGTCGTTTGAAATCTTCATTCATTGCATAGTCCTTGTCATATAATTTAATAATGTTTTTAAAAAAGGGTTTGTTTCTAAAAGTCGCCTTGCAGGCATTATAAACCACAGCATTCATAGTGAAAACTATACCCCAAACCCGAGACTCGACCAATTTATTTACAGCATCAAACTTCCTCAACCATCTTTCTCCACGGTCAGGAGTATATTTGATCATAGCAAACATGTTATCCAATATCAATACACATTTTTTACTATTTTTCAGTTCCACTCGAATTTTGTCTAACTTTGTATCTTCTGTCACATACACGAGTTTGTAATCCTTATTACTTTCCCTAAACCAATGAAGAATTTGACTAATTAAAGTCGATTTTCCGGTCTTTGGACCCCCAATGACACCAAGGCATCGATCACCAAGGAACATATTGTATCCATCATCAAATGATTTTGTATTGATAAGTTTCGATTCGTCTTTGAAACGGTAAGTGTTAATAAATTCTTCACCTTGATCTGAAAAAGGAATACACAAGAATTTAAGAAAGAAAAGTACTCAGTTATCTCTATCATCGGATTGCAGAGTTGAAAACCTCAAATATAGATAAATGAGAAATATAAATATTATAAAATTTATAAATACTCTCGAAACTTCAACATTTAGGTTATCGTGGACTATTTTAATAATTTAACTGGAAAAAATCAAGATGTTATGTCAGTCAAAGGCAGAGGGGTATTTAGCCCCTTCGAAATCGCACAATTTGAGCACTTTCATGCCATGCTTTTCCTTAGCCCTACACAACAGGAAAGTAACAAGCGTGGAAGCTATAGACGAAACTATTTATTATCGAACAAATTCATATGTCTCAGTGACGTGTATACACATTCTGACAACAAACATACACAAGAACAATGCCCACAAAGTTTTTGCTTACCTAAACCATCTTCCAGAGTTTCGGATAATTGCGTTTGGACGTTTTTCCGTCTACCTGAAAAGTTAATAGTTTTCTTAATATTTCAAAAAATATTTCCATGCGCACCCTAGGGTTACCCTAGAGAATGGATTACAACAAAATGAAAAATTTGCATGGATTGACTGATTAGACCAGTGGTTCCCAACCTGGGGGCCATGGCCCACTAGGAGTCACGGGGTGTTTGTCAGGGGGCCATGAGGCTTGAGAATGTATATCATTTTTTCTCTACCCCATATTCCATTTAACTACATTTTGCTGTGTAAGGTTTGTAGTTGCTTGTGGTCAAATGCATCTGACCTGATGATGAGGAGGCACAAGACAACGACCCTTGAGTTATGTTCCATATTTTGTTCTGGTTTGGAATAAACAGGAGGCAATAGCTTGAAAAAGGTTCGGAACCTTGGGTTTTCAACTGGTTTTCTCAAGTGTCCCAAGGAAATGATCACGTCCCCTGAATTATCTGTGGAAGTCATTGAAAATGCGCAATTTCGAAGCACGATCAAGACACAGTATTTTGCTTTTTACTATGAACTTAAATTGTGACCCTGGTATATAGAGTCGTTGCCGGAAGTGGACACTACAAAATATAACATATTATGCTCAGTTTTTGTCCCCTGAAAAATGGGGACATGTCCCCCAAGTTGAAAACCCAGGGATTAGACTCAGCAATAAATTTTTCATTCTTTTGTGTTCTTCATGCACTTTCGAAAGAAAACTGTCTGGAATGGCTTCACATGCATACAAATCAGTCCTAGTTTTCAAAATTGTCAATGAGGAGAATCCTGCTTCATTTGGAAAAAGTTGATCAATCTGAACGAAGAGACTTCAACAGTTTTCAATGAAACCTAAGGTCTAGCAGTACAGAGATCTATAATATATATATCGAGTATCCCAATAAAAACGTCCCCAAGTTTGACGCTCTTTCAAAATTCTCATAGATTTATTTCAACATGTCCTTATCGGACTCTGAAAATATGAAAGTCATCGAATAAAAACTGTACTAGAACTGTCACGTTCTGGGACGTTTTTTTTTTGGGACACCCCATACACCTTGCCAGACTAAACAAACAAGTGGGGTTCAAACGGTCGTCTTTTAGTGAAAAATGTAGCCTTACTTGACGGATTTCCTGTTGGAGGGGTTTGTTGACTGTTGGATGCATGTGGTGGAAATCCAGGTGGAGCTGCCCTTGCTGAAATGATAAGGACTGCAATTTTAAGGATGCATCGTTACCTTAGATTTTTAAATCATCTGGACGCGCTTCACAAAAAAATCCAATGCAAATGATTGTTGCATATTTTAGTTTTTGAATGTTTAGGTTAAGTGTAGATTTGTCTTGAAAAGGCATGCCAAATGAATTGTTGGAGTGAGTCCTGTACCCGAGTGTTACATTTGATACAATGGGTTATTCCCCTTTAATAATTCTAGATAGTAATGATGCAGCATAAGATTACTCCGTGACTTCGAAGTAGTTGATCGAAAGTTATGGCATTAGGAGGTTAATACACTTTTAAACAGTTTAGCCTGCTTATGGATGATCTGTCTTAAAATTCATCTGATCTTTTTAGGTTTATGGAGCACAATTTCAGATTTAAGCTACATTAATCACTTATCTTGTAAAGTATCTTTCAAGCATTTTCTCATATGCAGTTGAAGTCATTTTAAAAACGCTTTCAAATGTATTTTGGACACCGATAGCCTTAACACTATATTTTTCATCAATTGACTTTGTTCTTTCATGTTGGCAAGACAATTGTTCGGAATGGCTTTAGACACATGTAAATCAGTACTAGTGTTCAAATTCTCTTCCAATAGAATCTTCCAATCCCTCTTCAAGAGATGAACATTTTAAAAAAAAGTGTCCAAAAAAGCCTCGGATAAAAGGATGGAAATAGTCGCTTTTCAGATAAAAATAAAACCTAACCTGGAGGATTTCTAATTGGTGTGATCTGTCTGTTGTTGAGTCTTTCTTGGGTAAATCCAGCTGCAGATAATCGCTGAGCTGAAATGATAAGGATTGCAATTTTATTGATACTTTTCATTTCACTTTTAAATTATGTTTCAATACGTTACTCCCCATTAAAATTTCTAGCTAGATGGCAACGATGTTGCGGAGAATTACTCGGTGATTTCGAAGCCGTTGATCCAAAGTTATGGATCCTATGTCACTAAGAGGTTTTGGACATGGTTTATATTTCGAAATAGCAATGCACTTTAACAGTTAAATCTGTGTAGTGTACATGGATGATCCGTCTTAAATCCACATGAGCTTTACAAGCCTATAGAGCACAATTTCAAATAACACCAATATCGCAAAGTAGCTTTCAAGCATCTTTCTTGTGCTGTTGAAGGCATTCTTAAGATGTTAAGGCAGTGAAAACATCGAAAACTGTCAGCAAATCTAAGTGTTACAATCTATGCTGTACAGAAATAGGAAGTCTAAAATATCACAGTCTATGTTGTACAGAAATAGGAAATCTAAAATATCACAGTCTATGCTGTACATAAAAAGAAAGTCTAAAATATCACAATCTATTCTGTACAGAAATAGAAAGTCTAAAATATCACAATGTATGCGATACAGAAATAGAAAGTCTAAAATATCACAATCTATACTGTAAAGAAATAGGAAATCTAAAATATCACAGTCTATGCTGTACAGAAAAAGAAAGTCTAAAATATCACAATCTATACTGTAAAGAAATAGGAAATCTAAAATATCACAGTCTATGCTGTGCAGAAATAGGAAGTTTAAAATATCACAGTCTATGCTGAACAGAAATAGGAAGTCTAAAATATCACAATCTATGCTGTACAGAAAAAGGAAGTCTAAAATATCACAGTCTATGCTGTGCAGAAATATGAAGTCTAAAATATCACAATCTATGCTGTACAGAAATAGGAAGTCTAAAATATAACAATCTATGCTGTACGTACAGAAATAGGAAGTCTAAAATATCACAGTCTATGCTGTGCAGAAATATGAAGTCTAAAATATCACAATCTATGCTGTACAGAAGTAGGAAGTCTGAAATATCACAGTCTATGTTGTACATAATTAGAAGTCTAAAATATCACAATCTATTGAGGTACAAAAAATATGAAGTCTAAAATATCACAGTTTATGCTGTACAGAAATAGGATGTCTGTGTTGTACAGAAAGAGGAAGTCTAAAATCACAATCTGTGTTGTACAGAAAGAGGAAGTCTAAAATATCTCAGTCAATTCTATAGAAAAATATTAAATTTTAATGCAATTATTTATAGATGATTGGAAATTATCTTACCATCGCCCATTTTAATATTTTTCAACTTTTAACTAATACCATCAATAAACCGGTCGTTCTCTGGAAAATAAATAATGGATTGGATACAGTATAGCAGATTGATCATTTAAACGGCCTTGAAAAAGCATCTTTGCTAAAAAGAAAATTCTCGACCAATTCATTGACAAGGGTTTGAATTAAACACCTAAACATTGCAAGTTAATTTAAATGTTTTTTCACTAAATCAAGGGCAATAACCCATAAACCGACGACTGAAATTGCTCCATTTTCGAACTCTTCCGGGATATTATAAAGATGAATACACATGCCAAGTTTCATTCAAATCGGATAAAAACTCTAGCTTCTATTGCATACACAAGTTAATTTTAACATTTTTTCACTAAGTCAAGGGCAATAACTCATCAACCGACGACTGGAATTGCGCCATTTTCGAACTCTTCCGAGATATTATAAAGATGAATACACATGCCAAGTTTCATTCAAATCGGATAAAAACTCTAGCTTCTATCGCATACACAAGTTAATTTTAACATTTTTCACTAAGTCAAGGGCAATAACTCATCAACCGACGACTGGAATTGCGCCATTTTCGAACTCATGCGAGATATTATCAAGATGAATACACATACCAAGTTTCATTCAAATCGGATAAAAACTCTAGCTTCTATCGCGTACACAAGTTAATTTTAACGTTTTTTCAAAGTCAAGGGCAATAACTCATAAACCAACGACTGGAATTGCGCCTTTTTCGAACTCATCCGAGATATTATCAAGATGAATACATATACCAAGTTTCATTCGAATCGGATAAAAACTCTGGCTTCTATCGCGTACACAAGAAATTGTTGACAGACGGACAGACCGACGGACGTTCAGGGGTGACGGCAATATACGTCCACATTTTCATGTGGGCGTATAAAAAGCTAACAGAGGTATTCCATTTCAAGTCAGATCTATTGTTATGGTAACTAATTGCATCATCCATTATGTCACAGGTCTGGTGTTAATGTATGCAAAATGGCGCCCAACACCACCGGAAGAAGTGTGTGGATCGCATGGGAGACAATGTTGAAAAATAAACCATTTCGTTAGTATCAGAAAATGTTGAATTTAATGCATGGCAAGTTTCATCACTGTGGCATAACTCCTTCTGAGTCAGGCTGTGAACTTTTCAGCCTCCCCTCGTATGTAAAGTCTAAAGAAATGCCATTGAAAACATTAAGTAGTGAATTGAAGCTATAAATTATGGCTACATTAAGTAATAAATCGAAGGTCAACCCTATGACTGATACACAAAAACGAATTGAAGGTTTCATAATAATATTTACTTACTCTTTAGGTTAATTGTTATCTTCGATGTTTTCGATGTCAGTCTATGCTTATTTGCCTTTAAGTGTTTATACATAACATGGTAGGCAAGTCGTATCATGTGTGGACTATAGTATTTCTAAGAAATCCATTCAAACGATTACACATATACAGTGATTGGTTAATTGATAAACTAGGACAGGGTAAATGTAGGAGGCCCCGTATGCTATATTACACGTTAATAAAGATCCATTTACAGTTGGTTATTGCAGCTGTCCTGGAAAATTCCTCTCATTAGGAAAAGTTTTTGATCAGATGGGACAATTAACAGTGGCATCCTGTACTACAGGTTGTGCATTGTAAATATTCCTTGCCAACCAAATGGTTGGAAAAGGTGGATTCATACTGTCATGTCCTTACCTATATCATTCTGATCCTTTAGTTTCTGGGTATTCAACTTGGGGGACATGTCCCAGACTGGGGACATTCTCCAGGGGACACAAACTTATCTATAGGTCTGAAAAAATATGTTATATCTCGTATTATCTTGCAACACCAGTGTCCACTGCCTGCAATGACCATAATTTAAGTTTGCATTGAAACGAAAAATGCTGTGACTATTTCATGCTTCGAAATTGCGGACAGTTCAGGGGATATGATCATTTCCATACGCATTTTTGGGGACATTTGAGAAAACCAGTTGAAAACTCAGGCTTTGATTCTAGTTAAGAAGAATCAATAGAATTGTGGAGTTATGTTAACGCTAACGACATAGGATTTAGATTGATTATGATTCAGTATTTCTTTCGAATTTTTCTTGTCAGTTACCTCCCTTCCATTAAAAACTTAAAAATCCTCCCGTAACACTTCGTTTAAATTTTATCTTATTTTACAGGCCGTATGAACAGGGGGTGGGAGAGGGCAGCCATACCCCACCCAATGCCTTGAATTCCACAAAACCACCCTTGTTGTATCTATTTAAACGTGTATTGCAAGTCTGTCGCTCACACATTCAGTTAAGTATGAACATTGTGTTAACGGTTGTAGTGGTGAGTAAGCATGTTTTCCGAGTTGAACTGGTATAGTATGACTAGGGGGCATCTCGTGCAGTGACGTAGCAAGGTTTTCGAAACTGGGAGTACAATGGTAAAGATAAACCGACAGAATATATTTGACATTGCGTGCGAAGCGAATAACGGGTGGGACACAAGCACATGGCGGGGGCGAAGTCCCCGGAAACTCAGAAATTTTAGCTATTTGACACACAGCAGGAAGGCTAATTGAAGCTATATTATTTGATTTTTTGGGCTGGTCGGCTCAATTTCACCGACGGCACCTTTTCAACCTACGAATCTCAATAATGGGGGAGCAATGGCACCCCCGGCCCCACCTCTAGCTACGTCACTGATCTCGTGTTTCTGTTATGGGTGAGCCCTATGACTACGATAAATTGAAAACGACATCAGGACAAGATGTTGGGAAAATTGTTTCCAATCATTGGTGGGGGTTGCTCCTATTTTGTTTACGTCTCAGCAACAGCATATATGCATCACGGTAACTAAATTACTTTGGGCAACATGGAGCCAAACCGGGGGCTTTACCATAGCAAGCTTTTTTGAATTGAAGAACATGTTGCAAGGCTTGGGAACGATCGGTCTTGATATATTGGAAATTAATTCAATTCAGTAAACAAATAATAATTTTATCGTATTTATTTAAAAATGTGTAGACCATGTTGCAAGGCTTAGGAACGATCGGTCTTGATATATTGGAAATTAATTCAATTCAGTAATCAAATAATAATTTTATCGTATTTATTTAAAAATAATTTCAAGGAAACACAGTTCCTTAAAATACAAAAGTAGATATGCTATAGGTAGTAGCTCCAGTTAGATATGAAAAAAAATATTCCATTAACCTGAAAAAAATATAAATATCGTGATGTAAGTTATATTAAACTTGATAACTGCCCTTCAAGAAAATTTGCAAATATGTCGATGTTCTCCAAATTTCGTGGACTCGCCTTCTGACGTAAATTGGTGATTTTAAGACAATGAAAATGCTGATACTTATATGAATAAAAAGTAACGGTGTTCTTATGACTAAAATCTTTTGATTATATACAATTACGATATAGCCATATGTATGCAAATACTCAAATAATTCATAGGGAACACAAATTATAAAATAATTTGACAAATTTGACACTAAAAATAAGGAAACTCATCTTTAAATGAACTTGAATCATTCTGTGTGAATAAAAGCTATACAGACATTGTATGGCGTAGCAAAAAGAGTGACATATTCAAAAATAAGTAATGAGCAACCCTTTTATTATGGAATTACTACTTACAAGTTCCACATTTATGTGGGCATTTAACACTGCTTGTGAGTTGTTCACATTGCTCTGTAACATCACTACCTTGTATAAACAGATCACAAAGGGAATCATCAACGTCATTGCAGTCTCCTATAATATACGATATATAAAATTTAGAAGTTCTTACTTATAAGCAATTAAATGGAGTTTTACGTTAAACTATGTGGCATTTATTAGTAATCACCTTTAATGTCCATTATTCTTTACGGATAACATTTTTAGATAGCATATTTTTTAACCATCGGTTTATCAGTCTTTTTTAGGCAATTGATGAAAATATTGCAGTATTTGTTATCCATGATGTGTCGAGGTTAAAATTGCAAATTTAAAAAAATATGAATCTTAATCTTCACTCAAAATTCCAGTCAATCCAGTTGGAAATGGGTACGGATAATACTGTATGGGTAATAATCCAGAATAGATCAATACCAATTTTTGTTGCCAACGACCAACTTGGAGCAAGGATGCTCGTAAATTTCGTTTTTTTTTTTTAAATAGAAAATACGTCTAGTACAAAACACATATCTGCTACAGGTTGTGTAAATTTTTATGTTACCTAAAACGAATGGCATGGTTAAGCAACATTGAAACCAGTTGCTGTCTTATTTATCTTCACGTGACGTCACATGACATTTACTTTCTTTCAATTTTGGCTGTTAAATTTGACATAAAAAGTCTAAACTGTTAACTTGCAAATTATTGTAGAGTACTTATATTAAGAATTTCTTAGTCGAACAAAATCAAAAAAATTACCCAAAGGTTTGCAAGAACAATCCGCCTCCATCAGCAACTCTCCAAGAGTACACACTGTATTTGGACATTCTGTAAATAAAATACAATATATTATAGCAAGAAAGAACAGAAAAAGAGAAAAGCTTAAACGATGGATTTTTAAATAATTCCGATATATTTCCATTATTATAAAACATAGGTGTTAAACGTGCACGAAAGCGATTACGAAATTGATACAAGGGCAGAATTTTGTTAACATCACATGACTTGGTGATTATCGGATTTATGTTTTTTTTTTCTGATTGGATGAATTTCGGCAACACCATTCACTGTGCAGCGTTTCAAAATTTTGTGCAACTTGTTACTATGTACAGTACTTTTGCCTCATTTTTTTTATTTGCAACTTTTTTTTAATGGAAATATGAGTTTTTATTCACTCACTTTCTGGACATAGACCACAGAACTCTGGACAAAATGTTTTGATTGATTCGGGACATGTTGTTGAAGTGAAGGTCTGGAGAGCACAGAATATTTCATCATTAGTATTACATCTATCTGAAAATATTAACAGTTTGGAAGCTTAATACATATTAGTGAGTGGGTTCCCGAGGACTTCAGTGGGTTTGTGTCCCTTGCGTTTGACTGAAATAGGACCCCAACTTCTTAAATAGTGAGTTAATATTGCTCTAGATAGGACTCATGTTGTGAGCAGTTTAAAATTGTGTGTTAATATTTTATGTCTGCAAATACAAATTTAAATTTCGTGTGGATATATTCTAAATTAGTATGTATGAACAAAATACAAAAGATCTCAAATAAAGCGTTTTCCTAAAATAAGTTTGTAATAAACTTTTCCTTAGAAAATGATTATATAGTATATATACAACATAAATTTACTTTACTGACAAATGAAGGATAACGATAAAAAGTCAAAATCGCTCTGTTGCTGTCACTTAAAATATAAAGCAAACACCAGCACTGTACTCACTTTGCTCACACTCTCGCCCATAAAAAGGCAACGGACAGTCACATGTGCAATCACTCATGATTAAGTTTCCACCATTTTCGCAAGATTTCGAACAGACTGGAGCTGAAAAATGTAAAAAAAAAAAGAGCGAGTCAATGATTTTCACAGAGCCAATATTTTTTTTTTATGCTTTATTTTTTTTTTTACCAAGAGATCGAAAACCAGTTTGTACTAAAGGGAACATCAACAGGAAACGTTTATTCCGGCTGAATTTTCCAGCGATACGATGCGGTTGAATTTTGTTATATTTTTTTCATTTGCATACAGTCGTTCGTAATTCAGCCATCTTTTATTATGGACCGATATGGTTTTATTTAAAATTGTGCTACCAGTTTGTGGTGCAGGGGATTATCTCTTCTTCTGGACTGTCATTATCAATTTAGAGTCGTTACCACTTGAGAGCAATTGCATGAACAAGTCATGTCTGGGTGCTTTTCTTACCTGCACAAAGACCACAGCTGTTAGGACATATGTCGGCACCATCCTGACTTAAACAGAACGCATTAGGGTAACCACTTGAGAAATATAAACTACAGATTTGGTTATCAACAACGTTACAATCAACTGCAAAGAAAAACTATTACGTTATGCCACATTCTAGAGCAGTGGTTTGCAACCCTTTTCGACCCGTGGCCAAAATCCTCGGAAATTCCAGAGATACTGTCCCCTATGCATTTCCAAATTAAGAATTCCATGTTTAATATCACAGATTGTATACACAGATTTTACAAAGATACAGATATAATTTTCAAATTCATTTCTCATGTCCATCCTGTTAGGAAAACAAATTTCTGTGAAAAACATTTGATCACATTCACATAACTACAAACTGTACAGAGAGAGTTAAGTCAAATTTTGACTTGAGAAAAAATGATAACGTCGTCATGACAAATGCTTCATGGCCCCCATATTTGGATACACTGTTCTAGAGTAAAAAAGGATAACAATTTAGATTCTCGAGGATCTAATCCATCATCTTGGCCACTACATGCATTGGTCTCCCGATCTAATGATTTAAAGGAAAGTGCCAGGTCAATGGCAAAATAATTGCTTACCGTTTAAAGGAACACAGCCACAAGACTCTCTATCAAGATATTCCCCAGATGGACATTGCTTTCCATTACAAACTACAAACAACAATGGCAAACAAAAATCATTCTTTAAAATATTTATTTAAAATATCAAAAAATTATATTTCAGCTTTCTTGTAATCTAAGTATGATCTAAAATATATTTTCATAACTGAATTTAGAAAAAAAATTGTAAAGACTATATTATATATTAACTTGAAAATACTAGAGCAATTTAAGAAACTATAGAAAATTAAATTATAATGAAAAAATGGCCTTGAAAGCTAAAAAGAAATTTATCAAGCATTTCGATGTAATACATTTCAAACAATAAAGGAGAAAACAGCAAATGAAGAAATCACTGGCTCAGAATAAGAAAGCAATGATGAAATCAAACCAACAGACACATGACGAGATTTAAAACAAAACAGAGAAAATCGAGCATAGAATCTTTCAACACACTGGCTAATAATTAAATGGCGCAGATAACATCACAACATTGAGACTAATGGGAAACAATACAAAGCAAACGGACAAAGATATAACCAAACACAGGCAACATATAGTAAATTAACACGAGAGCAGATGAATTTAAAACAAACATGAAAATAGCAAATTGAATTTAAAAAAAAACAGGCCAAACATTAGATAGCGCAGATGAAAGCACACCAACAGACACATGCCAAAACAATATGAAGAAGGCATTCAGCCTAACATTCAAATATACAGTAAATTAAAAGGCAGATTTCCATGAAAGGTAAAAGAGTTTCCAAAGAATTTTGAATAACCAAAAAGACCCTACTCCAGAACAAAATGAAGACCATGCAAATCATAACTATTATTGTAATAAGGGCTTACCCGTCATATATAACAGAACTGTCAGCATTTCGGAGGTGCAGGGGCATTTGGGTCTTTAATATGTGAAAGTAGTCTGCAAAAGTTCTATAATTGTCCGAAAATCGATAATCCCTTTTATTACACCCCAAACTATGAATTTCTATTTCTATATATTTATACATAGTACTTAGCGTAGTCTAATTAAAATTCGGGTCAAACACAGATAATCATGGATGCAATTAAATTTTGATTGTGAGGTGTGAACAATACTATTATTATAGAAACATATTTGATTAATTTATGTTTTGTGCATGTAAGATGAGTTTGGATGATTTTAGTTTATTAGATCTCCTAATTAAGAAAATGTAAACATCATCAAAAGGCAACCTCATTAGCACACTTATTTTTCAGTTTCCCTTTCTCCAGATACCGTGACTGACATGTCTGTTCAACTGCACCAAAGAAGAAAGCTTGCAGGGCAAGGTAACATACTAACATCTTTGTTTGAAAAAGAATAGATGGAACGATAACAAACTATAAAGCTTCTTTTTTATACGCCCTCATCTCTCTATGAGGACGTATATTATAGTCACCCCTGTCCGTCGGTCAGTCGGTCCGTCCGTCCGTCAACATTTGCTCGTAAACGCTCTAAAAACTAGAGTTTTTGACGGAATCAAATGAAATTTGATATGTATATACATATTCATAAAACGAAGATCAAGTTCGAATTTGAGCTATTTTCGATCGTTAGAAGCAGAGTTATTGCCCTTGCCCCAAATCCGTCGGTGCGTCCATCAACATTTGCTTGTAAACGCTCTAAAAACTAGAGTTTTTGACGGAATCAAATGAAATTTGATATGTGTATACATATTCATAAAACGAAGATCAAGTTCGAATTTGAGCTATTTTCGATCGTTAGAAGCAGAGTTATTGCCCTTGCCCCAAATCCGTCGGTCCGTCCATCAACATTTCCTTGTAAACGCTCTAAAAACTAGAGTTTTTGACAGAATCAAATGAAATTTGATATGTGTATATATATTCAGAAAACGAAGATCAAGTTCGAATTTGAGCTATTTTCGATTGTTACAAGCAGAGTTATTGAACTTGCCCCAAATCTTAAATATGCTATTACTCCCTTAGTTTTCAACCGATTTTGATGAAACTTAAAATGGATGTTATTGGACCTAAATCGAAAGGTTTGAGAAAGTTTAGTTTTCTCCTGATTAAATTTTTTCCTTTTTCGACTTTTTCGTTAGGCGTATATGGCCGTGGTCCACTATCTTTTTGAATGCGTTTAAAGACTTGATTTTTTTTTCGATTTAGTTGATGATTTTCAACAGATTTTAACCTTATAATAAATAATAAATAAATAATCTGAGTCAGTTTTGTAAAACTCTGTCAAGGCTTGTGCCCTGTAGCGTGTTAACGAAAATTGGAATGATACAAAATGATGCTATAAGTGCCCCCTATACACATACAAACATTTAAAAAACTCTTTACAATCCCTTAAAAAAATCCTATCCCATTCAGGTTTATCGCAACAATTTTAGACAAACAACTATATTTTTATTCCTTCAACTACAGTACAGAAATATTTTAAGAAGTTAAGATTACAGGAAAGAAGATGGTTGAAAATGGATAAGCTCATCTGAAAGCATTATCCATAGAAAGAGCTCTGACAGACAGGACCCCAGTAGCCTCTGGGACACCGGCATCTACAGGTATTAGGATCCAGACGACCATTATTCTTACACACTCGCGGGCACTGCTGGACTGTAACATGAAATAATGGTCAATAAACATAATGGACAAGCAAATATAACTAAGATCAGCAAAATATTAACAAGCAAGGATTAAGTTTTGTTAGTAAATAATTGTTAATTTTTTGAGGAAATAAATTTTCGACAAGCAAAATATGTCAAGATATAAAATATTAACAAGCAATGAAAAACAATTATAGTAAATATTTGTTAATTTGTTAGTAACTGAACAAAAAAACTAGTATATGATTATATTAACAAGCGTTCAACAAGTATTGTTAGTAAATATTAACTTTTTAAATATTAGTTGATTTAATCAAAGAATAATGATAAGAAATAACCCATACCTGCACCGGGACAGAGACCACATTTCCTTGGACAGAGGCTTTTCAAAGCATCGTTACATTGTGAAGGCTGTACTTGTAGGTATTTGCAGAATGGTATTTGTGGCTGGGCACACTTATCTGTAATAGAAAATTGCAGATTGTTCCATTTGTGATTAAATTGAATCATATTACCAGATTTGGATGACGTTGCTCCGACCAAAATATCCTATCCATCGATTCCATCCATCACAGACAGGTTTGAGTCAGGAATATTCTATTCCAATTATTAAAATGCGCATTTAACTGCACAAAACCAAACAATGTTTGAGACAAAACAAGACCAGTTAAAAAAGAAACTATTTCCTTTACATCTCAATAATTAATATTATATATGGCGCATATGATCATCGGTGTCGGATGACCTCCTCATGGTATCACCGATGTCTTTCCCCTGAAAATCCCAAGCAACCGGCAGTAGTTAATCGTTACCTTGGTGCTTGAAGTTATTTAGAAGGGTAAGACTTTCGAGAAAAAAACTTTATGATCACCAATAATTAAAATTAATAAGAACCAGGAGGAAACATTCAACCAACAGGCATAACAGATCAAAAGGATCGTCTTTTCAACCAACATTTCTCCTCATTATATTATTTTATATCCTCTGTGCAAAGTGGAGACAGTTAAATCACATATGACTTAAGTAAAACAATACAGCCCATCACAATGTGGAATATGACCTTAAAATCAAGGAAGACTATTCAATGTTTATAAATTAACTTCATCTTTCTGTTAAACAATCCTATTTGTAAGTACTACAGAGGTACAGGACTCGATATAGAATTTTGAATTCGAATCACTCAATTTATACACCGTACTGTTAAGGACGTTCCACCGAATTGTTCGTGCGCATCCCGTTGCGCATGTGTGTCGCGAGAAACTACAGACAGAGATTGTCAAATATTAGCAGATTTGGTTAATCTTAATAATTCACAATTATTGCGTGGCAAATCTATCGATTTGTCACGCTTTGTTTTCGTTATGATTATTTTTTTTTTTTTTTTCCAAATTCTGGTCAGCGTCTGTAGAGAAAACTGAAAATGCTATAGAAATTCTGGTTTCATCAGCTAGTTTCACTCGAGGGAAATTTTCCCTTAAATATAAAACGGCACATTTTTGCGGAACCAGAAGTGGGCTATTACATAATGTGCAATATTTTTTCATCGAGTCTGTAGGACTTATTTATGAACCGATTTACCTGAAATTTCCTTTATTACCTTAATTTTAAAAAGAAGTATCTGGTGCATTTTCAAAATTTTCAATTTTTAAATATTTTTGTAAAAAAAATTTGAAACCAAAATTTTCAAAAAAAATAAAAAAAATTTTCTCAGCCGCTAATTATCCGATTGATCTGAAATTCACAGGACATAAACAGAATGTCGATACAAATAATACAAGACAATTAAAATATTTCTATCACTTCCGGTTTTGGCGTGAAGACTTCCGGTTTTTCAAAATAACGTCTGGCGACCCCACTTCCGGTGTAAATTTCAGATGTTGGCTAAAACCATATATCGGGTGTCGCAAAAAAAACGTCCCCAACTTTGACGAAAAGTATCTCAGCTGCTGATGAGCCGATCTCTTTTAAAATTCTTACAAATTTACCTCAACATGTCCTTGATAAACCCTGAAAATATGAAAGTCATCGAACAAAAATTGTACAAGTAGTGGCTCGAACAAAATAGCATGTAAAAAAATTCAATATCAGAGCAAACTACATATTTGAATTTGTGTCCATTTTGCCTTCACCACAACCACCAATATCAAACATTCTCCATTCTGATAAACTCTCACGGATCTCATCTAAAGGTACCACTCGAGAAGCGACCATCCTGCATTTCAGTTCCTGTTTAATCAGCGTGTCCTTCTAACCCAAGTGCAGTACACCTTTTTCTTAAGAGAATCCCATACTGCCCAGTCATTACCATCATCAGTGGAACAAACTCGATGAACAGTAACTGAAAGGCAGGAAGGTTGCTTTTTGGGAGAAAATATCTTAAGATGAGATCGGTGAGAGCATTTCAGGATGGAAAATGAATGATATTGGTGTTCGATGTGGTGAAAGCACAATAGACACAGGTTGAAATGTGTAGTTTGCTCTGATATTGAATTTTTTGACATGCTATTTTGTTCGAGGCAGTACTTGTACAATTTTTATTCGATGACTCTCATATTTTCAGGGTCTGACAAGGACATGTTGAAGTAAATCTGTGAGAATTTTGAAAGAGATCGGTTCACCAACAGCTGAGATATTTACCGTCAAACTTGGGGACGTTTTTATTGGGACACCCGATATATTGTATGTCAGGCATAATTAGAAGGTACTTAGCAGAAAAAATCCAAACCGGAAGTGATACATAAGCTGTCGTCACAGACTGACACATTTCAGCAAAAAATTAATTAGTCCTCCATTTTTTATCCGATTTTTATGATTTTGATGTCTATCAAAACATTGTAACTTTATCTAAAACTTGTAGGCACAGAATTTTGAATTTCGAATTTGAAGTGTTTTTATTTTGGTTTGAATTTTTTGAAAATTCAAAAGGCCATACCATGTGACCTTGACCTTCAATGACCCTGAAATTTTCAATGTAGAATGTCCTTGACCTGAGCTATCCATAGGTGTTTTGATTTTAGTTGAAAAATATTAACTTCCGGTTTTATAGACATTCAAAAATTGACATTTTTGACAACTTTGGACGGCTGCATCACCTTCTCTAATTAACACAAAGAATTAATCATTTCAATTTTGTAATGCTGATTTAATTATCTTTTTAACGATATATGACGATAATACCTTAGAATATGTTTTCAAAATATTAAGTTTTTTTTCGACTGAGAGTTCTAACTTACAATGTAATTATCTAATAGCAATATGGTGTGAATAGTCAGTATGTACTAAATTTTCTCTTTTCAACGACATATGACATGAGCAGTTTAATACAAAATCCATTAAAGTGAAAATAGGCATAGAGTACCCCTTTTCTGAGAAAAAATAGCAATAGAGAGGATTAAAATGATTGACAAGGGTTATAGCTGGTTATATAATATAGTAATAAAACTATCTGACATGAACTTTTCACATGGAGGTGTGAAGTATTTTAGGTCATAAACAGATTAATCTGATTATGTAATCTTTTAACACTCTAAAAAGTATAAACAAATTTATTCATTTTTTTTGCAAAATTTTTACTTATATTAATTTTACATACAATCATTTAGAGCAGTGAATTTTTGATACATTAACCTGTTCGAATTTTTTTTCTACCATTGACAGAACTCTTTCTACAAGATACACACACCAATTTTGTCGTCTGCTAAGGTTATTAAAGGTCATAAACAAATTAGTCAGACTACATAATCTTTTAACTCTAGGGTTGGACTCTAGCAGACAGCAATTAAAACTGTTTATGCGTCTGCGCTAATCCGTTACAATAAAAAGTAAGTGCTCAAACTGTTTTTTATCATCTGCTAGATTATTATAGGTTAAAAATAAATTAATCTCATTTTAACTTTATAAAAATTAACATTTTTTTTCGAGTGTTTGCTATATTTGATATAATATCAGATTTTTTCTTATTTTGAGGGTGATTCTTACCCACGGCACTTAATTGACTAACATCAATTCAACTGGCTACTGACTGCTCCAATCCATTGAAACAAAAGACAGTTTTTCAACTCATCATTAAAGGAAAATGTTGACGTTTACACAGTTCGAATGTTGGGGACAAACGGTCTCCGTGAAAGTTACCCTAGCGCTCTGCAACAGATTATGGTTTACGGAAACTGCCGAGGATTGCCGATTGTGTTGGGGAAGGGGGTATATCCCCCATACAAAATGGCCCCTAGTCAAAATGTCCCCTCGTTTGGTCAAAATGGTCCCTGATAAATGGTCAAAATGGTCCCCAAAAAGGTTTTATTGCCATAGTCAATTGGGCCCCTATCCAAATTGGCCCCTAGCCAAAATGGCCATAAAAGTTAAATTTGGTCAAAATGGTCAGTCACTATGGCCCCTATTTTGGTCAAAATGGCCTCTGAATTTCTTTTTTGATTTCAACCAATTCATTGGTCAAAATGGCCAAAAAAAATAAAAGTCAAAATGGTCCCTGATTTTTTTTTTTATAAATTGTAGCTTATATGATGATAATCAAAGGAATAATTGGAAGCTATTTCAACCCTAAAAATGGTCACTAATTTTGACTGAAAATTGTACTCTGTAATTTTGAAGACATAAATTGTGTTCCTATTTATATTTTCTTCAAACCAAAGACATTCTAAGACATACAATATTAATTTGAAGTTCCAGTTCCAGTTCTCAAAAAGATTATACAAAAAATATATTATGTAGCGCTTTCTGTTTTGTTAATTTGTAACATCATAAATAAAAATATTATTTTGAGACCATTTTGACCAAACGAGGGGCCATTTTGGAAAGGGGCCCAATTGACTATAACCCGTTTTTATCGTCTGCTCGATAGAGGCGTAATATCTCTTCGTAAAATATTTCAAGCTGGTCAAGCCTATGTTGCGTTAAGCAGATTTAAAACGTTACAGGGTCTTACAATACAAGATTTTACGGAAAAAAACATATATGTGATAAAAAAAATTTAATCGACATTAGGAGCAATACAGCCCGAAAATAGGACCGTATCGACTGATACTTATATAATTTTACACAATGTTCAGGGTTTATATCTATTCACATACATGATCTACAGAAACACATTAAAATTCTAGATGATATTTGTTTAACAGAAACATGGCTAAATAATTCAATAACTCCAACAAAACTCAAGTTAAATCGTTTCCTTCTTTACCACCAACCTCGATGCAGCAGCTATGATGACACTAAAGATTTCAAAATTTTTTAAAATAAAAGGGGCATTGAGGATTAGGAATTTATTTTAAAGAAGAAAAAAATGTTAATATCTTAAATTTGGGAGTTTTAAAAATAGAACATATTGCTTTGAATATTCTGGATAAGAATATTAACGTAATTGTTATCTATAGACCACCTGTTTCTCGATTAAAATTATTTCTCCCAATGTTAGAAAGATTACTAGTTGAATTACAAGATTGATATATGATTGAATCTACCCTTTCACAAAACTTTTTACTAAAAATAAGGGAGTGAACACCAGACTTTAGGGGTTTGAAGTTCAAAAAGTCTTACAGATATCAGGCAAAGCATCACGGGCCACGCTCAGTGCTGTTCACAGCTCTAGTATGATTTTAGTTTTACATTCCAATGGTCATTAGATCACTTTGAATACCTCAAACATAAGAGAAGTAATTTGTCATCATATAATGCAGTGGTCAGCAGAAAGATAATATCCCAAAACTTGGCCGAAAAGTGTGCAGCATCTGGTTTAAAATTTAACCATTTATGTTTAGCTTTTGAACGTTATGGTGAATTAGGCCTGTCCACATTATTGGGTGAAAAAGTTGATGGTAAAGTGAGAGTTACAAATAGAAAACTAGTCATTGAAAAACTTTGTGAATTTATCATGAATAAAAAGTAATGTTCTGAAGAGTTATCTCCCTTTCGCCCATTAGTTTACTGGACCCTACCCATCTTCAGATCCAATTATTCAGAGAATGAGTTCGGTGACCCCCTTTTTGTATTGGCTTACATGAATTCTTATATAATGGAGTACAAATGGTCAGAAAAATAACAGATTTTAATTTTCGATAAGCAAGTTATAGGTGTTTTAGTGCATCTGGAGGCTTATTGACGAACTAGCATTAGAACATTTTTACCAAAGTATTATTGAACCGTCTGGGATCAGTTTATGTTGATTTTGTGCAAAAATCAAAATTGTAGAAGCGTAAAAACAGTGTGAATTGAGAGTCAAAAGTAGGTCAACTATTGTGCCCCATCCCTACACAAATAACGCCCTCTATCTCAAAAAATAAGTCGGTGACCTATGCTAATTTTTGCTTTTTCTCAATACTGATATGTTTAGCTACCACCATGCAAAAAATCAGAAACTTCTAATTTAAATTGGTTATTCGGTGGAACCTCCTTAAGTCTCTACGTCATACATGCCACTACCGACCACTGACATGGGTTAATTGGTGATGAATTATATCAGTTTAAAGAAATGAACTTATAGGCCTCAGAGACATGAGTTGGAAAAAAAAAATCCCCTTCCAACAACCATAAACAAAACGGGAAAAATATATAAATGAAGTTATATAAAAATAAATTATCAACTAAAAATCACAAGACCACCATATTAACAAGTAACTTGCCAAAACTCCTTCCAACAACCATAAAAATAAACGGGAAAAATATATAAATGAAGTAATATAAAAATCATTTTCAACTAAAAATCACAAGATCACCATATTAAAAAGTAACTTGCCAAAACTGCATGTTATTCCATGGTATCTAGGAGAACAATTGCATTTGCAACTTGACTGAGACAGTGTTCCTTCGTTTTTACATGTTATACCACATGTAGTTGGGCTAGCTTTAAATAGAAAATATCATTATTGGCATATATTGGTTGTTGGTTCAATAATAGTATAAAAGCAATGGTATCCACACTTGTTGCATACTAAACTACGTGCCGTTCTTTAATCAAATAACGGACACGAAAATACTAATAAAATACATTAAATTCATATTCATATTCAGTGGTTTTTAATGGTTTAGAAAAAATAGTTTGTCACTATACAACATTGATTCTTACTATATTCGTGGTTGTATCCCAGGGGCTCCGGAAGCCTTTTATAACACAGCTTAGCCCCTGCCCCTCATATTTGCCTGCGGCTCGCCTGCTGTATCTGTCAGCCACAAAATTTCGTATGAGATTGTTGCTCTCGATTTTCTCAAAGCTTGAACGAGATTTTTGATGAAAGACAGTTTGGCTACTACGGATTTTTATCATCCATATAAATAGTATATTTGCATATTGACCTGTTGGTTATTCGATAGAACAAAAATCGTAATACTAAATGCTTTAAACCTGTTTAGTTTCCAGATGACGTGCTCTAGCGAAGTCGGTCAAGGCACCTGTCGTCATTTGTGCTAATGTCGAAAGTCCTCATTATTTCAGTGTAAATAGATAAGAATTAATTAAAAAAGATCATTACAAAGATCTAATTAAGAAAAATCATTACCAAGAACTTTAATTAACTATTTGGTTGAGTTGGCCCCCAAGAAAATATTACATTTATCATTTTTCTTAATGAACTATATATTATAGACAGATGGGTCGCTCCAATCCAGAACATCGAATTTAATTAATATATATACATATTTTTCTTAACATTTCAAATAAAAAAATAAAAAGATATCAAAAATAAAAAGATATCATAAGCAATGATAAAAAAAAAACACCAGATAAACAGGAGAACAGCAAACAATAATGAAAAGAATTTACATGTACCAAGAATAAAAAAATAACCATAACTAACAAACAATAACCAAATATCCCGGCAACATGGGAAGCGAAATAAATAATAAATTATTAAAGGCATCAAAATCAAGAACCACATAAAAAAAACCCCAGAAAGATACATAAGCGACGTAAACATTTTATGGAAAATAAACGAACTTAAAGTAAAATATATCCAATACATATTAAACTTAAAACCTAAAAAAAAAAACCCCACAAAACTTGCCGATTTCACAGCGATTTCCAGTGTAACCCAAACTACAGCTACATGTACACGCAGCAGTGTCCAACAGACCACCGTTATAACACAATATACCATTACAGCTTCCTTGTGGGGCTGTTGAAACAAATCATTATATTTTCAAGCAAAATATATGAATGTATTAGTTCTTTTGTAGACTAACTAGACAAAAACTGCATTTCTACTTTTTTTTAAATAAATAGCTACATTTAGACTTGACCTTCAGACATCAACATTTATATGCTAAATGATTAAAAGAAAGAGACTTAGCCCAAATAAAGTTTCAATGGACTAAATGCATTGAAGCTATGTATATTAAAAATATAAGGTCTTAAAAATCGCTTTCAAGATCTTAAAAAGCTACCGTATGAACACTGGAAGGCAGGAATAGAAATGTTTCAGTAAATCTTAAAGATGAGTGGTGCTTTTAGAGTAATAAATATTTATATAGATTGTACCATCACCAATGTTATAATAACTTGCCTATTTCACATCGAGTGCCTGTATACCCATTGATACAATTACATTTACAAGCCACGGTATCGAGTTGTCCATTTTGACTACAAGTTAAACTGCACTGGGGAACTGGAGCTGTCGATGTTAAAAAAATTTTTTTACGATACAACAATTTAATGTCAGAAATTGGTGAAAACTTTAATAAATAAAATAAAAAGTTTTTTGATTGACCTTTCTGAAAAGTGTATTAATAACAGAAAAATTTGATTAATGCAATTTTCTTTACGTTAGTTATATTGTTTTGGTTCATCTTTTTTCTAGAAAGTCATATTTTCAGATTTTAAAAACCCTCTCCAAAATATACCATCACCAATGTTATAATAACTTGCCTATTTCACATCGAGTGCCTGTATACCCATTGATACAATTACATTGACAAGCCACAGCATCGAGTTGTCCATTTTGACTACAAGTTAAACTGCACTGGGGAACTGGAGCTGTCGATGTTAAAAATAAAATTTACGATACCAGAATTTAATGTCAGAAATTGGTGAAAACTTTAATAAATAAGATAAAAAGTTTTTTGATGGTCCTTTACTAAAAGCGTATTTATAACTGAAAAGTTTTGATTAATGCAATTTCCTTTTGATTATATTGTTTGTATCTTCTTTTTTTTCTAGAAAGTCATATTTTTCAGATTTAAAAAAATATCCCACAACCGACTTGATAATAACTTGCCTATTTCACATCGAGTGCCTGTATACCCATTGATACAATTACATTTACAAGCCACAGCATCGAGTTGTCCATTTTGACTACAAGTTAAACTGCACTGGGGAACTGGAGCTGTCGATGTTAAAAAAAATTTTTTACGATACAACAATTTAATGTCAGAAATTGGTGAAAACTTTAATAAATAAAATAAAAAGTTTTTTGATTGACCTTTCTGAAAAGTGTATTAATAACAGAAAAATTTGATTAATGCAATTTTCTTTACGTTAGTTATATTGTTTTGGTTTATCTTTTTTCTAGAAAGTCATATTTTCAGAATTTAAAAACCCTCTCCAAAATATACCATCACCAATGTTATAATAACTTGCCTATTTCACATCGAGTGCCTGTATACCCATTGATACAATTACATTGACAAGCCACGGTATCGAGTTGTCCATTTTGACTACAAGTTAAACTGCACTGGGGAACTGGAGCTGTAGATGTCAGATAATGAAATTAAAGACACCACAAGTCATTTTTAGAAGAGACTCAACTTATTCTCCGATTTCAAATCTTTTTGTATTTGATGGGCAATTATGGGTACCGATAATATTTTCTGGGGGTTTTCTGTCCACCACCATTTTATTTATTTACTTTTTACAATAAAAGATTTGTCGCATTAGCATGGCATGTCTCTTTGCCTTGATATTTGTAATGATTTTAAGTCAAAACCCATCACCATAACTTTCGAAACCGATCACCAACTCAATAATAACTTGCCTTTTTCACAGCGAGTGCCTGTATACCCATTGAGACAACTACATTTACAAGATACGGTATCGAGTTGTCCATTTTGAGTACAGGTTAAACTACACTGGGGAACTGGAGCTGTCAATGTCAGAAAATGAAATTTACCATACCAGAATCAAATCTCAGACAGAGATAAAAAAAAAATGACCTTTCTGAAAAGCGCATTTATAACAGAAAAATTTGATTAATGTATTTTTCTTCACGTTAGTTATATTGTTTTCGTTTATCTTTTTTCTAGAAAGTCATATTTTCAGATATAAAAAACCTTCTCCTAAATATACCATCGCCAATTTAATAATAACTTGCCTATTTCACATCGAGTGCCTGTATACCCATTTATACAATTACATTTACAAGCCACAGCATCGAGTTGTCCATTTTGACTACAAGTTAAACTGCACTGGGGACCTGGAGCTGTCGATGTTAAAAATAAAATTTACGATACCAGAATTTAATGTCAGAAATTGGTGAAAACTTTAATAAATAAGATAAAAAGTTTTTTGATGGTCCTTTACTAAAAGCGTATTTATAACTGAAAAGTTTTGATTAATGCAATTTCCTTTTGATTATATTGTTTGTATCTTCTTTTTTTTCTAGAAAGTCATATTTTTCAGATTTAAAAAAATATCCCACAACCGACTTGATAATAACTTGCCTATTTCACATCGAGTGCCTGTATACCCATTGATACAATTACATTTACAAGCCACGGTATCGAGTTGTCCATTTTGACTACAAGTTAAACTGCACTGGGGAACTGGAGCTGTCAAATTAAAATGGTCATACATGAAAAGAAATGAGTCAAAAAATTTTAGTTAACGGTTTTAGTTTTGAGTTTAGTGATATCAAACGGTGAGTTGGGGTTCCATAAAATAATATTAAAGACATTGCACCCCTTCAAACCAAACAATGCACCAAATTAACCACAGAAAAAAATCTTGTTACTGAATATACATTATACCAAAATAATAAAAGAAATCCACTCATGAAAATGTACTAAACTTAAAATGTAATCATGTACCAAAATTCAACAGAAAGAACCAAAAATTTAAAACAAAAAACGTTAAATCACGAAGGGCCTTCTGAAGTAAAAATATTCAAAGATAGTGGACCACGGCCATATACGCCTAACCAAAAAGTCGAAAAAGGAAAAAATTTAATCGGGAGAAAACAAAACTTTCTCAAACCTTTCGATTTAGGTCCAATAACATCCATTTTAAGTTTCATCAAAATCGGTTGAAAACTAAGAGAGTAATAGCATATTTAAGATTTGGGGCAAGGGCAATAACTCTGCTTGTAACAATCGAAAATAGCTCAAATTCGAACTTGATCTTCGTTTTCTGATTATATATACACATATCAAATTTCATTTGATTCCGTCAAAAACTCAAGTTTTTAGAGCGTTTACAAGGAAATGTTGATAGACGGACCGACGGATTTGAGGCAAGGACAATAACTCTGCTTCTAACGATCGAAAATAGCTCAAATTCGAACTTGATCTTTGTTTGATGAATATGTATACACATATCAAATTTCATTTGATTCCGTCAAAAACTCTAGTTTTTAGAGCGTTTACAAGCAAATGTTGATGGCCGGACCGACGGATTTGGAGCAAGGGCAATAACTCTGCTTCTAACGATCGAAAATAGCTCAAATTCGAACTTGATCTTCGTTTTATGAATATGTATACACATATCAAATTCCATTTGATTCCGTCAACAACTCTAGTTTTTAGAGCGTTTACGAGCAAATGTTGACGGACGGACGGACGGACGGACCGACGGACCGACGGACGGACGGACAGGGGTGACTACAATATACGTCCTCATAGAGAGATGATGGCGTATAAAAATGACAAAGTTTATCCAAAAAACAGATAATATATAAACAGTGTTCCCCAAACAACAAATTTAAAGTGATTTCATCACAGAAACTTGCCAATTTCACACTGTGTTCCCGTGTAACCATTTAAACAATTACAGACACAGTTAGTAGAATCTAACTGACCATTAGCAGCACAGGTTAATGAACATAACGGACCTAGAGTTTTAAAAATATATTTAAATATATAAAAATGTACAATGTGCGTATAGTAGAATTTGTTCATACTGTACAAAGAAAAAAAAATGTATTGTCATTTCTACAACTTTGCATATTTTTAGCTTTAATCCGTTCATACGTTCTTCAATACTAAACAAAAACACCAAAAATATTTTAATATGGTTGGAATAACTTTTAAAATATCTTTTTTTATTCAAAGATATTTTCTGTATTGCCAACCTAAATTCCGAATATGTTTAAATAAACTGATGTATCATAGATTGGACAATATTGTGTTAATCACGCTTCTAAAATAACACCAACTGACCTTGGTCAAAAAAGCGGACAAAGGGCTTTTAAATGTGTTAAAAACATAGATGATTCTCATGTCACGGTTTTCGAGATACTTTTTAAAATCTGATCTGATTGGAAAATTGTGTTAAGCACTCTTCTTAAATTAGACCAACTGACCTTGTTTTTTTTTTAAAAAAAAGAAAAGAAAAAAAAGATCAAGCTCACGTAAATGTTTTTCAAGTCTTAATTATTTTTTATTTAGTATGACCTTCGTAAAGCCATACTTATTAAAACATGATCTGCCCTTCGTGCCATAACTATTTAGTATTTTTTCAATGCCAAACTGATGTTAGTTTATGAATCTTTTGGTTATTGCATAAGGACATGCATGTTCCTTTAGCAACCGCATCTGACATACGAAATCACCGATTGGACATGAATATATTTGTACGGTTACATGTCCGCAGTGACGACAATTATATTCTCTATAAACAACGATTAGATGTGATAAACGTAGTGTACCACGTCGGGTGAACTGAAAACATGTTATTTCATTATTTATTTTTTGGGAAGTTTGAAGTTTGTGCGTTGGGTCTTCATAAGAAGCTGAAACAAATGACGAGGCCTTTGATATCCAACTCTCCCTAATAATCAACTCTCCCTCATTCGTGATGCCTCTTATAGATTTGGTGCTTATCCTTCACAAAATCACCAAGAAAAATTTGCTTCTACGTATTTTTAATTATTTTGGCTAGGACCCGACTAAATTTCCGGATTTCTATCCAAATACTCACAATCAGTAAGAAACTGTCGCTGAATTTGGTTACCGTCTAAATTCACGTAAGACGTTGTGCCTATATGATGAATTCTATTGAAAACGATGATCAAAATACATGCGACAATGAATGTACAACATACCAGTTTGACAAAGATCACCAGAAAACTGTCTTGGACAGTTACATTGACATTTTCCAGTAGATGAGTCGCTTTTCCCGCCGTTCTGACAATTCTTATTGCAAGTACCTGTTGGCATGCCAAATAAATAAATATATTTAATTATTTTTTTCACTTAACTTTTTTAACTATAGTGATAGAAATACTTGCAGTAAATTACGAAAACGCTCAGGGAGCAGTCCAACATTTCGACTTGTGGAATTATTTTATTGTTAAATATATAAAGAAAAAAATAAGGTGTACCTAAAAAGATTAGTTTTAATTAGAAATTATTATTTTTTTAAAATTATATCAATTAAAAGACGAAAAATGCCAAGGTTTCACAATTGACATGCACATTCAAGATAGTAAAGTTTTAAAGGAATTTCATTCCTGCAAGCATTTAAGACGCAAGTAGAGATTTCAGGGACCGGTAGTAACCTTCCAAGAAATTGCAGACCATGAAAGGAAACGTGAATAAGTATTAATAAAAAGTCGAAGAATTACATCCAATTTAACATGGACTTTATTATGTGCGTTCAAATGGTGAAATGTGGCCGGTGTCGCGCGCAAAGCAGACGATGCTTAATCTTTTGGAAACACCTGATGGTACTTCTCGTATGTAATTATTGCACCCGATTTTGTCATGCTGTGGACGTGATATTTGATTGTTTTGCTTGTACGGATTTTTACTATTACATTTCACTTTTCTGCAAGGCAAATGAATAGAGTATTTTTTCTGGCATTAGACTACACTGTTTTCAAAAATCAAGAAACCACATATTTCACAACATTGTTAAAAGAGATATTTTTGAAAAACAAATAAAGTAAACGGATGAAACTATAGACCAACACCACATAATGCAAACTGTTATATTAGAAATGAAATTGATTAAAATAGAAATACTTTCGTAAAATAAAAAATGGTCAATACGAAAATATCAATTGCCATGCACAATAAATTAATATATTGTTTCCTATCACTATATGTCACTGCTCTCAAAATGAATTCTGTTCTAATGTTCTGGTTGAACAGTGAATATGGGCATAGCTGAGAAACAGACTCATCCTTTGATTTGAAATTAATTATTAGCTTTCATAAATTATTTCTTTATTCATTTGCACCTATTATTGTAAGTTTAATTTCAAGGTATATGTGTTTGTGTGCAAATATTGCCATATATGCATGCACAAATATATCAAATTGTTATAAAGATGAACCCACTGGATAAAAGTAATATAAAATCAAATACAATAAAGAGTATGAGAAAGAACATAAGTGTTTTGGGAGAGAAACCAGTTCCACCATAGGCAACATATACTTTAGATAATACATGTAGAAACCATGTGATTTGGGATATAAACCAGTTTCATTACAGGCAACATATACCTTGGATTGGAGAAAAGTAGATTAGATTAAGATTTGTTATAATAGTAAGAATGAAATTTAGGATGCTATCATGCGGTATAGGGATAAGTATGAATAACCTTACCGGTTTTACAAAGTCCACACATGAATGGACAATCTTCGGGAACATTGCTGTATTTAGTACAGTAATCTGGAGGCCATTGTGTTCTACAAAATGGACCATCCTCAACTGGGCAGTTCACTGAATAATAATGGTACATTTTGGGTTTCAATATCATGTTAAAAGTACTAAATAAATATTTCAACCATAAAGAAAAACCAAATTAACATCCACCGATTTGTACTCTTAAACCCCCATCACACCGGACCGCGACCATCTACGTTCTTACGGCGACCAGAAAATGGACAAATTCGCGGCAAATGCGACGAAAACTCGAAAAAAAGACTCCGAAAAAAAGCAAAATCTATAACAGCCGCGCTTTTACCACGACCTATGCGATCATACTGCGTTCTCACGACGCGCCCGCCACGACTTTTACCCGCTTATGGCGTTTCTGTTTAGATCTAACGGCGTTCACCTGAGTTCCCGCAGCGCTCTCACTACGCTTTTGGGGTTGTTACCAGGCGTCTTCCACGTGTCTAACGCGTAGTAGGGTCGTATCAGAAACCCGAGGGTCGTGGTGAGGACGCTTTGAAGTCGCCGTTTCAAGTGTAACCGTTTTCGCAGCGTCTTTACCACGCGTGTACTGCGCTTATACTACGTTCATGGAGATGTTATGGCGTTTGTATTACGACCTTTGTGATCCCACCGAGTTCTCAACGCGTTCCAAGACGGATCGCCGGACCTTGGCGTTTGTTTTGAACATGTCCAAAACAAACGCCGTGACTCTGCGATCATTGGCGACCACAGCACGATGTCTGGCGACGTTACCACGCTTATGGCGACGTTACCACGCTCTGGGACCATTTTCCGTCGCCGCAACAGCGCAGTAAGGACGCCTCTCCGGTGTGATGGGGGTATTACTTGTGCACTGTAAACGTTTATTGCATTTTTTCAAAAACACTTGATCGTGAGCAAGTACTGGGGCTTTATTCTCGAAAATTTAACCTAAGATGGGTCAAGTGCTGTACATGTTGGGTTTTTTTTGTCGAGATGCAAATGATGTTGTCGAATTTTTTCCAATCAAAAGCAAACTAAAAATCCCATGATATGTCAGTGTGTACATGACTAATACCCCCATCACACCGGAGAGGCGTCCTTACTGCGCTGCTGCGGCGACGGAAAATGGTCCCAGAGCGTGGTAACGTCGCCATAAGCGTGGTATTAGCGTGGTAACGTCGCCAGACATCGTGCTGTGGTCGCCATGGTCGCCAATGATCGCAGAGTCACGGCGTTTGTTTTGGACATGTTCAAAACAAACGCCAAGGTCCGGCGATCCGTCTTGGAACGCGTTGAGAACTCGGTGGGATCACAAAGGTCGTAATACAAACGCCATAACATCTCCATGAACGTAGTATAAGCGCAGTACACGCGTGGTAAAGACGCTGCGAAAACGGTTACACTTCAAACGGCTACTTCAAGGCGTCCTCACCACGACTCTCGGGTTTCTGATACGACCCTACTACGCGTTAGACACGTGGAAGACGCCTGGTAACAACCCCAAAAGCGTAGTGAGAGCGCTGCGGGAACTCAGGTGAACGCCGTTAGATCTAAACAGAAACGCCATAAGCGGGTAAAAGTCGTGGCGGACGCGTCGTGAGAACGCAGTATGATCGCATAGGTCGTGGTAAAAGCGCGGCTGTTATAGATTTTGCTTTTTTTCGGAGTCTTTTTCTCGAGTTTTCGTCGCGTTTGCCGCGAATTTGTCCATTTTCTGGTCGCCGTAAGAACGTAGATGGTCGTGGTCCGGTGTGATGGGGGTTTAAATGACTTAAATTTCTTAAAAATTTCACATTCGTTAAATTTTTTGAGAATAAGGCCCGAGTTTTTTTTTAGTAGTGGTCTCTTGTTGTCTTTCTCTCTAATCGGCAAAATTCTCGTATTGGCATTTATGGTTCCTTTGTGCAGTCAATTTCCGAATTTAGATGTTATGATTTTCAGTTTGGATATATTTGTTTTGTTTTATATCTATTTAATTGTGTGCATCAATGACTAATCAACAAAATCAAAAAAAAAAATTCTAGACAGGGATGACTGGCCAAATTCTTTGAATCGTTTGTTGGTCGTGCCAATCTGTTTGAACAAATATGGTTTCATTTGTTTCTCAATAAGATTAATAAGTATGGCTGTGAAGACAGCTGTTGGTAAAGGTATGCCCGTGAAAATAACAGCAGCAACAACACAAACATCTGTTCAGCAGGCAGCTGTGTGAGTGTTTTCTCTACACTGAAAATGGCGATTTTAAATAACTATTTATGATCCTCTACGACAGGCCTTCTCAATTAATTTTTGTAAGGGGCCAAATGCATTTTATGGAAAATATAAGTGCCAAATAGATCTTAGCTCGCATAGCGAGAATAGCGTTTTCTCTGAAGGGGTCACTCTTGAGGGGCCATTCCCAAGGGCGTCTGATTTGGCCCGTGGACTGCCATTTGAGAAGGCCTGCTCTACGATTTAAAGGGAATAGATTGATTTGCTTCTTTCAGAGAAGACCTTTGCGATTTGTGAAGTCAACAACTATTTGGTTTAAGTAGAATTGCTAGAAACACTGACATCTGGTTGAAAAATGAAATGGTACAAATTGTCGCCATCAGTACCCCAGATAAATATTTAAAACGTCATAACAGTCCCGTTTAAAATATTAAATATGCAAAACCTTCTTTAAATATAAGTTATAGTTATAAGATATTCACAAATACAAATCCTTTTTTTTTGTAACTTAATTCAAAGGAATTTTTTTATATTACTTCAAAGAAATTTTAATTGACGTATCATACTTGGGCAATTATGTTCTTTGAATGGGACATAACGACAAATATCGTTGAAATATACTCATTTTTCAAGTAGCCTAGTTATGAACTATAATAGACGTATTATGTCTACCTTTTTAATTCTTTATATCGTCCACTTGATGTAAAAAAAACTGAAGCAAGAAACAGGAAGTAGCTTTTGTATCAAAAAGTGTCAATATTTGTATAATCGCGTCTAAGGAATTTCTATGACACTTTTTAATTTGCACAGATAACTTCACATGTGTTTCATCTTATTCATATATATGTACATGAATCAAAAAAAAAAAAAAAAATACATGGCTCGATGTTTGCTTTTAAAAAACCATCTTTTGTAGCATTACATGAAGTCAGCCTAGTCATTTGACAAAACTCTTAAAGGGATTTTGAAGATTGTTTCTTTGTATGTGAATTAGATGACAAAATAGCATTGATTTGCATCAATCCAATTTTCTTGTTCAGATGCTGATGGTTCTTGCTATACAACTATGCAGTTTTAGGTTTCACTATTGCAAAAGGTACCTAAGGATCTTTACATAGAAAAGTCCTTTTGCTACCAATATATTGCCAATATTATGGTTAACGGATAGGATCGTTCTTATTTTGGGTTTATTATTATTATCTTAAGAAATGATGCGATTGTAAAGCCATCAAACGCTTAGATTTTGAGGAAATACAAGAAAAAAAAATCCATCTGACTGAAAATTATTGTAATGATGCAAATGGATGCTATTGGTGTCTACAAAATACGAAAACGGTGAGAAAAACTTCAAGGGCCAATACTCATGGATTTCAAAAGAAACCGATTTGTTTTGGCTTCAACATTATTTTTTAAAGAAATCCCACATGAAATATAAAAATATGTACATACTTTCGTCACATTGTGTGCCTTTATATAAACCAGTACACGTACAGCTACAAGTATTGAGATCAATTGTACCTCCGTTCAAACAAATTAAACCATTACAATCTGTAAATAAATTAATTTATTGAAAAACCAGTTTGCGTCCCATCCGAACAACCTTTTAGTTGTTGTCATATAAAAGGTTAAGCAGGCGACTTGGTTCAGCAAATTTTAGATCGGGCTTCATCTTATTTGTAGCTTTCAGAGAAGGTCAGTGATACCCCTTGCTTGAGATGCTTTTGTGGACAAAGGTCATATACACGTGAAACATCATGTATTGTGTGTTCGTGTTTTGCTAGAATTGGTGTTTCTGTTCTAACTTCGTTGTTTCTCGACCCAATGAGTCTACAGATGCAGTCTCCTCACATCGTTCATAGATTAAATTTCGAAGATTTTCATAGAGAATTTAATGTTAGCTTCAAAACAGTACTGATAGTTTCAAAACGAATTTGACTTTTTCACACATTAAACTAAAAGTCTAAAAAATGGTCGCATTATATTATTATTATTATATATCGCTTACCACAAAGTGTTTGTGTTCTTTTGGCTGGACACTGATCACCATTTCCTGTCTCATATGGTGTCTTCATATCATCCATCATTTGACTGAAAATGTTAAAAAGATGTAGCGATGTCCGTCCACAGAGGTAACCAGACCATTACTTCAGGGGGCAAACTTACAACAAGGAACAATTTATTAGATTTTTTAAAAATTCCAACTGCAGTTGAAATTTTTTTAGGGGGTGGGTCTGAACTTCTAAAAATTTAAAGCTCGAAACATGTAGAACTTAAGAGTAATTGAATGTGTAAATCTTGAAATTACGTCTTTTGACTAGTTACATTTTTTAGATGAACATCGGAATGCATCATTTTAAGTTGACTACCCAACCACTTATAAAAAAAAATATGCTTCTGCCCAAAACACCCATACTCCTAGGTCTATGAATTCTAAAAAATATTTGATTTTATTTTAGAACCTCTATTTTTTTTTTAATTTTGAGCAATAATAATTTAACTACGTAGTCCGTCCTTTTCCAGATAATCATGTTATAAAATTTAGTTCAATTGAGTCAGTTAAATTTGATCGTTGAATTTGTTGGTTTGCTGATCTGTTCAATGGAAGGTCATGGTAAACTTAAGTGCACTTTTAACTTTAATATCTCTACTTACGCTTTAGCATAATCGCATACATAATAAGGCTTGGAGTTACATATCGCCTTTCCACAACCAATTCTAGCCACTTTTGCATTTACAACCTAGACGATAAAATGATAAATGATCATAAACAAGTTACCACTAAGTGTCAAAGTTGACAATTTACATAGCAATGTCTACTGCAATATTCATGGGCGATTATGATTAAACCTTTATTAAGCATAATATGTTTTCGTTTTGAATGGTTGTACTGAGCTACCTCGGTCGAAGTTTTTGAATTTCAGCTTTTAACTTACAATCATCCTTCTTGTCAGAATAAATAAAGAGTTTAACCACATGGTCGACTTTTCTGTTGATCAGGCAATGTTAACCACCATTTTATTGACTTTGTGTCTGTGAGTTGGATCAACTGTGATCGATTTTAGATCAAGAACCTTTTGTCGCCAGAGTGTAAATGATATAAGACAAGTTCTTGTCGCGTTTTTTTTTTTTTACAACTACGACTACCAACAAGTTCTTGGGCTTTGGTCACACATATGTACGTCAGAATTGTTTACGTCAAACGAATGCAGGTTTTATTTGATTAAGTTACGTATTCAACTGACAAATAGACAGGGGACAGTTTCGTACGCATGTGTGACCAAAGAAGTTTACGAAATCGGCATCAGCTGGCATCGTCCCTGTAATTTGCGATACAATGAGAATTTACCTGTGTGTAATGTCCAATCACAGCCCCACTTGTAGTAGCACCCATACCGTATCTAAAGTCTGAAACCTCATCATACCAGGCTTGAATGGCATCTTTATATGATGTAAAACCATTGGCTGCATTTTGTCCAATAGGTACACCCGGTAAAGCTGCAATAATGGTTTACGAATTATGTAGGCTGTATTTTATAATAGGAAAACAATGTAAAACTTTTGGAAAACTAAGAAAAAACAAAGAAATTCTTTGTTATTGAAGATGTGTGGCTCCGAGATTTGTCGTCATGGAACTAAATGCTATATTTTGTTGAGGGATCTTGGTTAATGGACCCATCCAAACGACTAGAGCGTTTTCAATGGAAGCTCCTCACATCTGCATCACCAACAGAGGTGAATTCTGAACCCGAAGATTTTTTCTTTTTGTTTTCGATTTGGGTGGATAAGCATCGGCTTTTAAACATTTTATGGTCAGAATATAGATACATTTTTATACGAACAACTATATTTCATCAACTAACTCCACATTATACCACATTAAATTACTTACTTTTAACGCTTCTGAAGTTAGCATCTTTCTCATGGGCTGTGCTTCCACTGCCGCATTGACGAGCCCATTTTGAAGCCACTTTGGCGATTTCATCATCCCAAACCTATGGGAAAAATCGTAAAACTTTTATAGCTTGCTTCAATTTGGTGAGTTCATATACATAATATGGAATAAATAGTTACTGATCAGTTCAAGAAAACATTCTTTTAGTTATTTGCAAGGCTGTCAGTAGAAATAGGTAATCATTTATGTCATCTCCATCCATTAGATGTTAGATGTTCCGCCATGCATCACTGACAATGGAGAAACCGAGTAAAAAAACCCGAGATTGGACCAAGAATCGTGATCTCTGCTCATTGAACCCACACGAATCAAAGAAAAAGTAGGCGAGTAAGCATTTATACTTACAATTTTCTGCATGTTTGTGGCCTGTGGTTGCCCATTTCCCTGAACAGCTCTTAGTTGGTTGTGTTGATCAACTATAGCTTGTTGTTCTGTTGGTGATAATACAACTTCTACTCCTTGATCAGTTAAACACATAGAATGTTGAGGACTGATATCTGAATACGCCTGTTCGCATGTCTAAAGGAAATATAATCATACTTGTAAAATTTCAGATGATAAAACATAAATGCTAAGAGGTTTGGAAACTTCACATAGGATGCCCTGTTTACAAACCCGACGCAAAGCATCATGGTTTTTAGAAGGGAGAGAATGATTTGCTATATATAAGTAATAAATGTTGGTATATGGAGCGCAGGGATAAGTGGATTAAGTTCTTAAACTACTTGTAATATTCATCCTTGCGCTTAATGAATAAGTGACCCACTTCACAATCAATTGGATGATTAGTTTTTATTTCTATTAAGACCTGTTGCTTGTTAAAAAAAAAATTCCGACATATATAATGCTAAGGGCCGAACAAAAATCTGTATTCCGTGAAGCAGACAGATCAGGAAAAATATTATTGGAAATCATTTCATTTTTTATCCAACAGAAGTGATAATTAGTAAAAATTGTCCTCGCAAATAATATATAATATTGGATGAAATTACGCATTAGTTATTTCATGTTAAACATACTTACTGCTCGTTTGGTGCGGAGATGAGCATCATCACCTAAAATATTAAAATGGAAGCAAATATTTCATCTGCAAGTTATGAAGAATTTGAAATTTTGTTTTCTTTTTAATTAGGAGATCTGTTTCTTAAAAATAAATTTTCTCTAATTGTTTTGTATTGCCAAGTTAATTGGAATTTTCAAAAATCTTTTGTAGTTTCTATTTTTGTTCTCTTTTTAAGTATTCGAAAACGGTACATTTTCCTGTATACATTGAGATTTCATTTCTATCAGTTCCATATTTCAAATCCAAACTTTGAAAGTACATAAAAAGGTTTAGTTCTATATTATAAACTTAACAAACTGTAATCAAACATAACTTCAAAGCATCATTCAAAGAAAAATAAATCATATTACTGGCACAAAAAAAAAATAACTTAATAAAAAAATAAATACAGAACAAACTAACCGTAAACATTTGCAACTAACGTCCCACAAAGTAAGAACAAAATTGAAAAATTTGAATACGTCATGTTGCAAGTAGCACTGCTGAAACCCTGTCTGTTCTAAGGATGTAGTAAAAATACTCTTATTAAGTTTTTATCTATTCAAATTATCACATGAGTGGGATGGATTTAAACAGTTGGTGTCACGTATTATTGTGTATTTTATATCGGTTATTATTTTTACTATACAATGGGACCAATTTGTTTATCGAAGGAATTTACTATATGTTTCATTGTGAGCCAGTTTGTCTTCTTAAGGGAATAACCTTCAGGGCGTAGATTGGGGTGGGTCAACGGAAAGAACCTTTGAAGTATTCGTTTGATAATTGATATGAATTCAAAATGCCATAAGAACTTGTTAAACACAGGGCCACCCCTGAGTGGGTATCCACCAGATTAATGCCAAAAACTGAGCTGTAGGTCTGAAAAAAAATGTGTAAAATTGGCAGCCTAATTTTATGATGTTGAACAATCGATCTCTTACTTGAGTTTGTATCATAAGACAAAATAGCATGACTTTATCACGCTTTGAAATTGCATGTTCTCGGGACATGGTAGTCTCATCATTCGTAATTTAAAAAAAACAAAACCGTTGCAGGGCTGAGATAATGTTAGTTGCAAAATGTATTCAAATTGTCCGATATGAGCGCTAGTGATAATGGGCACAATTTAGTCATAATGGTCAAAATCATAATATTTATGTCCAACTGAAAAAAAACTGCCAAATGCAGGAACCAGGCTTGTATTTGACATTGAGTTCTATGTAACGACCATAACATTTTCTACGTGTACAGTAATTTAACGGTCTATATTCGACCTCTAATCAGAAATTTGTGATAAAAAAAAACAAGCTCTAGAGAATAAGTCGTGAATTTACACGCAATAAGCTGGTGATTGTGTTATATTACTGCACATGAATGGAAAATTAACAATAAGAAAAATCAAAGGTACTACGTTGGAAATACTGACAAATTCGGTTGTTTACAATTTCGTGAAGCAATCCAAGTAAGACGCTTTCCTTGGTGAATCAATGGTGTCTTTAAAACTTGTTCTATTATCTAAAACAGAAAATGACGAGAAAAGTATAAATATTGTTCAAGAGGGAATCATAGCACATAATGATTATCAGTGCAAAACGGGAACTTTTATGTTCGTTTGCACTAAGGCATCATTTGATAAACATTGGTTGTGACTGTCCTGTTGGCAAACAAAATTTCACACAAATTCTTATATCACAAAAAATCTTGTTAATTGTAGAGAGTGGAAAATTGGAGTAGAAGTGCGTGACCCTACACAAAAAAAGAATATGAATACGTTTAGACAACACTATTTTCGTATTGATATATCCATAGATTTTATTTCAAGATCTTGGACTTGTTAATAGATACCACTAAAATAAAAACATAGTATATCACGTTTAAATTAAATAGTATACATATCAACTAATTAACACAAAGGTTGAATTTCTGGAAAAATAAACCTTTATCGATTTTGTACGCGGTTCCTTCTGGTTTTACACGATCTGGATATTTAAGAAGTAATTTGATAGCTTTCCGTGTGTTCACTTCAGAATGATCGTGATAATGATACTCTCAAGGCCAATAACTCATTGACCCTTTGGCGAAAATTTGTCATATTTTAAATTCGTTGAGACAGAGATGAAGAAGTCTTCCATTCCTTATTGACTACAAGCTAACTGTATATGGAGCCAAGTTAACTGTATTTGAGGCCAAACTAATGAAGCCAGTTGGTCAGAGACTTGCTACAATTAATTTCGTGTAGCAATCTTTTACATCTATCTTATACATATGTACATGTGGAATATATTGAAATATTGCTTAACTTTGATAGTAATATTGATGTCGGAAGTAGCTAAGTGTGCTCTAAATAAATAAGTTTACCACTTAACGAAAGTTTTAGCCGTACAAGATTAAAAATGCGGCTTTCATTGTATTCAAATAAAACATATCAGATGAAATTTTCAACCAAAAATTTACTCAAATGTAATTCGGAAATTGGTAAACCGTATTTTAGTCTTTGATCTCCCAAAACTTTAGTGGAAGGTACTTGGTTATTTATGAATTTTATTTCAGTTATTATTTGTATTTTAATAATGAGCCATTGTTTATGGCAGTTATGACATTTACCCCTTTGTCTATAATATGCAAATGACTAACAAGAATTTGAAAGAGGTGTTTATGGCTTTAAAATAAGCTGAGAATGAATTTTAATACATTTTATTACTTTGGTTTTTTTTCTGCAATATTTTTTTAAAAGGTAAATATAAATATTATAATAAACATAACGGTGAAATAACTATTAATCTATAATAAAGAAACCGCATCGCAAAACGAAACCTTTGTTTGACAGATACTAAATTTATTAGTATCTGTCTACTGATTTTGAGAAAAAAAACCCGGAAATTGACTTCACAATTGTAGTCCCCAAAAAATGTCGGGCGGCGATTGGGCTCGAAATATAAATTATAACTTCTGATGGTTATCACTTCTGTTTGTTGGAACTTCCGGCGGTCATAATTACGTTTGGTATAATTGCCAGTAGTCATTATTTCCCTTTGTTATAACTTCCGGTGATCATAATATCCATTTGTTATAACTTCTGGTGGTCATAATTTTCGTTTGTTACAACTTTCGGTGATAATAATTTTCATTGGTTATATCTCAAGGGACATTATTTATATAACTTATTTTAGATAAAATACTGATTTTTAGAAATACAGTTATATAGATAACCTAGTTTTCAGATGATTTGAACAATAAATTCATCTTAAATCAGGTTTTCAGGGATAAGCAGGGTTCGCAGGAGTACCGGCGGTACCAGGTGACCGGTACCGATACCGGTACCAGGCAAGTACCGGCGGTACCGGTACCGGTACTACAATGGTACAATGAATTTGAGACCAAATCATGTATGACAAACCGGACTTTATAACTGCTCACTGCTGTATAACCCTATATTCCCTTTATTGCTACTTCTATCAGATATTACTTTATTAGGAACTAAAAAACTGAGATATACATCCAACACCTATACACAACACCAACAGTTGGATGGCAACTGAGAGTCAACAATTCTGATAGTCTTTATTCGATCTCAACTATTTCGCAGTCATTTTGGTGCTCCTTCTCTTTTTGGGTTTGGCGCTACCGGCTTAGCCCGCTCTTCGTGACGTTTATTTCTCTGGTAAAAGGCTTTCAGATGTCAGTGCGTCCATTAAAGAGGCACAGGCTTCATTTTCACGGGTCGATTTGGATAAGTCTCAGAAACGGGGATTTTTTAGCTCAGCAATTTAGTACTGGTTATCACAACTCACCATTGAAATTTTAGCCTTCAAATCCATGTGCATCCATAATTATTAGCATTTGAAAGTTATAATGCCCTACTACACATTAGCGATACTATGCAATATATAGAAAGTCATCTATAGAAATAGAAGGAGAAATGTCTAATTTAAGATATATTTGAAGGAAATACGCAATTTTCGTGCATTTCTAGTGCTTCTGAAGGATACTTAAATATTCAAGACCCAAATCAACCAATAAAAATGAAGACTGGTCCCCTTTAAGTTGTCACCCATTCTTGATCTCAGTTTTGTGACCAGCAGAGCACAAGACAACGCTGGTTGTCTGGACCATTACATTTATTCGGTGTAGACTGTGATGAAGAACTGAGATGAACGATTGAAATGATTGCGCGTATTCGTTCAATAAGCAGGGAGACTCGTTTTCCCGGAAAAAATCAAGCGTTTAAATATACCTTATATGGTCATAAGAGACAATTTTTGGAGAAGCAGTTTCCTAGAAAATAGTTTCTTACTGCCTGACGAATGATCACATATGGTCCCATGAGTCATGCCCATGACCATAAATGGTCAGGTTAGGGTGAGAATATGTCAAGCGACTGAAATAATGCACGTGCAATGTGAGGAATTTGTTCATATAAACCTCCGTGTTTTCACAAATTCCAGTACCGGTACCGCCGGTACTCGAACCCGGTATCGGTAACGGTACTGAGGTGTCAATACCGGTATCGGTACCGGTACTGGTACCGGTTGCGAACCCTGGGAGTGACCCGCATCAAAACAAATATGACTGTAAAATCACTCGTATCAACTTCGGCACTAGACTAGATAACCTCGTATACTATACGGTGATTGCCATATTGAATAACTTATATTTCAGCCAATTACAATCATTCTCCAGAGAGTGTCGTCTTCTTTCTTGGTAAAAAAAAAGCCAATCAAATTCATTCTCCAATCAAGAGTTTCTTCCCTTGCCCATTTACCAGGCAAGATGGGCGTTTATCATAGTCTCGAACAATGACGAAGGTTGAGCCGATGTTGTTAAAGGGACTGGCTGTGTCAAGACTACAGACAACATATCTCAAGAAGGCCTTACCTTGAGAGAAAAACATGCATTAAAAACATCCAGCTGGGTAACCCTTAATTTATAATTAAAGGGACAGTCTGAATTTTGTTTAGGTAAAAATATTTTTTTTCTCAAATTTGGAAAAACACCAAAATATGTAACTATGTGACCTTTAATGTATCTGAAAGTATTAACTAAAAAAATCCAGCCTTACATAAGGTTTTTTAGTGTGTTAAGTTTTTTGGACGCTGATAGGAAACTACGGAACGGATTTGAGTAAAATAAACGCCATATTGTAGAGAAATGTCCTTCTTGTGTATAAGGTTTCAGCTAGAAAAATTGAGCCATTTAAAGGGCAAACACCAAAACTAGGTCAAATTGCTTAATTAACAATAAGTACTCCATGTTTGTAATTAACCCTTTAAAACCAAATTCAGTTTGATCAAGAAGATATAGAGATACAATAAGCATACTTTAAAAATACTCTCAGGAAGCATTTGCGATTTTTTTGACAATGGAAACTTTTTTCAAAAAAGCAGAATGGCCCTTTAAGCTACTGCCATCCGCTTTTTTTATGCCAAAAACTTACAAATTCAAACAGATACAAATTGTTAACCATAATTTAACTTTAAAAGCATGTTGATCGATTTTCTAGGAGAGATTCGATTTTGTTGTCAATGTAGTCAAACATGTTTTTGTTGACTTTGCAGTCAGTTTTACTTTAAAATGTTATTATTTCTTTTCTTACTTGTGTACACCTAGTTTTTTTAATCTAATCTTCATATTTTCATACGTCTTTCAATAATAAAGTTAGTAAAATGTCAATTAATTACACATGTTCTTTTGTTAACACCTGATGGTACTTCCATTCGGAGCTGTCCACTACTATTACTCTCGATTTTGCCATGGCTTGGATGTGATTTTGTTTAACGGAATACATATTGATGTATTATCATTGGGCAGCAGTGGCGGGTGTCGAGTCAATCACGGTATGCTAACTCTTCTAGACACCTGATACCACTTCTCATTTTGAATGATTTACTCATTTATTAATATACCTTCTCATATGAAAAGTTCACTAACTAGCTGCTACCAATGTATTGCCAATGTGTTTACATAGATTTGTTTAACGGTTGGGATCGTTCGTGTTTGGGTTTTATTACTTGCTTGTTTTGATTTTTATTCCACTTTCCTCGATTTTATCGCACGGGTATATTGGGTAGACTATATTTGTTGTGTTCTATTTTTTTTTAAAAAAGGGAAAAAAGTAACGAGTTATTTGCCTTAGATCTTAGAAACCCGATTGATTTTACAGTTTTGACATTTTTATTTGAAATTTTAAGAATAGGTAAGGACATATAAATTTCACATTTTATGGCCTATTTAATTTGTACATTACTATTTTAATATCCAGGCACAAAACAGTAGCAAATTTGAAGTTGACATAAAACTTTTTAAGTATTTTTGGCGTTTAAAAATAAATGGCAGGATGTTTTAAATCCAAACTTCTAGATAATGTAAGGTGCACAATTCTCTAGATTTTGTCTATGAAAGTGGGGTGGGGGCCCTTTGTTGAAAATTTTTAAAAATCCACACTCACCCTACCACAAAAACTCCTCGGATTTCGTCCACTCGATTTCAGAAATTAAAAAAATAAATTATTAAAAAAAGGACAAAAATATTTTGATGTAAAAAAATAGGGCCAAAAAGTGGGTGACTGTCCCGCTCCGCGGCCCCTGAAATACACCTGGAGAAAAGGGGCTCTGTGAGCATTATTCAGTAGACTTAACTCTTTTCTACTGAGCCTCAATATTAATTGTTGTCAACTCTGAACTGAACTCACTGACTGATTAAAAGTTAAGTGAGATCGAATTAAAGCAGCTCACCGACTGTTCTGACAGTTTGCAGTCTTACAAGCAATAGCGAATAAATGGTTCTTGTTTATATGTGGGCTTATAGTGAAAAGTTATTCCTAATTATGCATCGAGGGTATATGACACAAATTTTTCTTCAAATTGAGTTATTTACAGACATTGATTGGATGGTGAATGTGATATAAGCGTGTAGGTATGTAAGTACACTGCTAGTTTTAATACGACCACATCTCTCTATGTGGACGTATATTGTAGTCGGTCCATCCGTCAATATTTGCTCGTAAACGCTCTAATCAAATGAAATGAAAACGTCAGTTATCGAATTTGAGCTATTTTCGACTGCTAGAAGCAGAGTTATTGCCCTTGCCCAAAAATCTTGAATATGCTTTAACACTCTTTAGTTTTCAATCAAATTTTATGAAAACTTAAAGACAGGGTCCAGCGCTCAACGATTTTTTAAACTGTAAAGCATTGGACAATTTATAAGACAATAAAAAAAATTTCATGAAAATCCATCCAGCAGTTTTTGAGAAATCGTTCCTCAAAGTGTCCATTTTCACCTGCCTGAGAAAAACTAATCAGTGAAAAGCCTAACATCCGGTTTAAGTTAAAATCCACGTGTGACGTCACGTGTGACGTCACTTGTGGAACACATCGTCAATGACGTCTATATTGAAGCGGTAAGAAGGCTGTTTTCATATTGACATAAATTCATTCTCAATAGGCCATGTATTATTTTTTAACATATATTGTGATGTGGAATAGAATAGATAGCGGAATTTAACCATACCAACATCATACTTATTAAATTTAGGCCCCGATTCAGAAGAAAAACACATGGAAAGTTGTAGTGTTGATTGACCTACATTACATAGTCATAGAGTATGATGATAGGCCGGCCTCTCAACCTTCACTTCTATAACAGCTCATACCAGAATCCATAAAATTCACATCAAACCAGGTCATACATCGTTAAAAGCGGAATTAAATCAGCTTTTTACCGATATCTATGAATAATTTTTATAGGCATGTGTTTCTGAGAAAAGGCAATTTGAAGTCGAATTTTCGGCAGTCGGTCATTTTCATCATCGATGTCAGAGTGCGTAGACAGAAACATCCAGACATCTATCATCATTGTCGGCTTATTGACTTACGTCTTGTTGATCAAGAAACACATTACATAAACATTGAGGCAAAATGGCGTCTCGAGTTTGTTCACTTTTTTACGGGAAAAGTTTTTTACATATCAATTTTTTCTCGCGATTTGGCTCAACGAATGTTTTAAAAATTAAAGGTCAATTCTGCAAGTATACCAGGATTATAATTTCAGTGCAACAATATCTTATAGTGCCTTGAAATAATATGGAAATATTTAGCGAACTATAGACTGGGCCAAAAAGCTTTCATTCAATGTAGGCTAGGCCGCCTCAATTACCGAAGCGGGAAGATCGTAGATATTCCACGCTATTTTCACAAATTTCACATGAAAGATCTGTAGACTTAGTGGAATATGTATCCAGAAAAATTCTTTAGAATTAGAATTTTGTTTTTACAGTTCGACTTCAATATATCAACCGGCAAGCACCGGGAAATTTCGAAGACGAGGGAGAAAAATGGAATGACTAGCGGCAAGCGAAATGTCAACTTCAAACTGAAAAATCTCGGCAATGCGTTCAGATAAAAAATATTTGAAAATATCTCTAAATAGCTGATTCATTTCCCCTTTTATGATCAGTAACATGCTTTAATGAAAATGTTTGGATTAAAATTAGGAGTTTTAAAATACGTGATGGTGAAGTAGCGATCTCGCCATTTTACTTTGACTTTAGTTTTAGACCATCTAGACCCCAATCAAATAAAATCGGAATTATATTGCTAGTAAATAAGTTTATATTTAGTAAAATGCATACCCACTGCACTAAAATTTAATTTATGGCAACATTCACGCCTTTGATACCGATTTATGATCATGTTTTCATTGTCTTATCGACAGTGAATTCGTCAGCTTCATGTAGTTACTGCAGTAGAACTCATAGGCTCAGTGTTACGTCTCACACAACTGACGTCATCGGTCAAAGGTCAAATTTCTGACTTTTTGATGAATTGATAAAGGTGAGTTTTGGAGTTATTTGCTAATAACAGGAGAATGGTTCAACCGATTCACCTAAATTTTTTTTTGTTAAGTTATTGATAGGTAAACACATCATTGTGGTACCATATCGTTTAGCGCTGGACCCTGTCTTTAAAATGTTATTGGACCCAAATCAAAAGGTTTGAGAAAGTTAAGTTTACTTCTGATTAAATTTAAGGCTTTTTCAGTGTATCATTTGAATCCCTTGTATGGCTGTGATCCACTATTTTTCATTATGTTTTATAATTTCAAAGGACAGTTCTAGATTGAAAACTAATAAGTCGTACAAATGGCTATGTCTGTTGACCGGGTTTTCCGCAATGGGTGTAAAGTATGTTTTCTGTTTGACCCAGTGGCCAAAAATTAAAAGCTAAACATGATCACAAAAAAATAAATTCTACAAATGCTCGTAAAATCATTAAAACTATTTGAGTTGCTTCCCTTAATCTTCGAAACTGTTTTTCGGCTAGTAAGAACACCAAAGAAAAATATATCGGGTTTTTTTTATTAACTACTCTTATTGCGTTTTAAAAAATTATATTCTTCTTTATTAAACTTTTTTAGGTGCTTGTCAATCCTGGAAAACGAAACAAAAAAATAAATTAGGTATAGGTTAATGGCCGAAAGCAGTCCTATAAGTTCAATAATGATCGTAACACAAGGACCGAAGGTCCGCGTGTTACGTCATTATTGAACGCATTGGACTGCTTGAGGACCATTAACCTACTTAAAATACAGATCAACCAAAAAACAGCTCACTGTAAATTCATGCGTCCCCCATCACTATGTCATTATACCTACTCAGTCACGTGCATTATTATAGGTCACACGAGATAAACTCACGTGCCATAACACACAATTGCAGATAAACTCTCGAGATGTTTGGATCGGATTTATAAATATTCTTGATCGGGTAAATTATTGTAGTTTTTTATTGCTTCACTTTTCATTTTAATCTTTAAACGATCGTAATGTACATATGGCATGCCTATATTGTTTTTTGTAGTCTTCAGGACAATGATTTATGCATTGTATTTCGAATTTCGAACATAACAAAGCTTTCTTTGAGATTTCACACTATTGCTACTGTTAGCCTTAGAATGTCTTTACTTTGATAACGAATATAATTTTTGTAAGTTTACATTAATTGGAAATGTATTTCTCTCTTAGAAATTTCAACCAGAAAAGGTCACAATGTTTAACTGAAAATTGTCCTCTGTAAAAACAAACTTTTAAGACATAAATTGTGTTTTTTTATTTTGGCGGAAAAAAGGAAATAATTTCAAGACTTCAGAAACCACAAGTTTCGTTTTACAAGTCAATTTTGTGCAGTTTGGTACACTGCGGCAAAACGCACCCACCGATTCATACATGTTTTTGAAGCCAAAAGATATAGTGAGCAAAATCAATCAGAAACAGGTCACCAAATCACCAACAGTGAGCATTATTCAATCATTTTATGATGTCACAGCGGTCCAAAATTTGCCGCCATTTTGAAAAAATAATGTACTCTTGGCAAAATGCCCGTACCAATAAGTTAAATATTGGACCCTCAAGAACAAAGGGTGACGTCACATCTGTATTTTAATTAGTTCTACTCTTTTGTTCAAGATTAAGTTAATGACTTTTGACAATGCCTGAGAGTGTGCAATGATGACCACAGTTCAAAGAAACTATGTGGTCTATAACGTTAAGAAAATCTTAAGGCATTGTTATTTTTCAACTTTAGATATATTGGCTAGTCATCTTAATATGTGTCATGATACAAAACAAAAAATAAGGGAAACTGACTGTTGACTTTGAGGGGCGTCCATTATTATAAAATCAAAACTGGGGAAGGGGGTTGTTGAAAAAAAAATTCCCGACGACGAGGCTCTTAGAGAGAGGGTGCCTACACCCACTGGAAAAAGTTGTGTATTGTTCCACATTTCAGTGATGACTAGACGCCTGGAAACGCAAATTCCTGACATTTCCAGAAGAATCATGGTTTATTTGTGAAAAAAATGTGGGACCAGCAAAAGAACATTTTGGGAATTAGACGCCTGGAAAATTCCTGACATTGCCTGAAAAATTAAGGCTTATTTGTGCCACACCTCCACACTCCGTATATGGACGCCCCTGTTGACTTTTCCGTTCGTATTGGACAACTTGTGAAGCCTGCATTCTAACAGAAAAAAATACGTACAAATAAATTAATACATTTTAAACTTCCCTGCTTAATAAAAAAAAATAAAGGTTAAATGAAAGTAAAGTCAAAAAGTAAAACCAAACTAGAGCTGTGAACAGCACTGAGCGTGGCCCGTGATACTTTGCCTGATAGCTGTAAGACTTTTTGAACTTCAAACCCCTAAAGTCTGGTATTCACTCCCTCAATTTTTAGTAAAAAGTTTTGTGAAAGGGTAGATTCGATATTATATCAATATAACTTATAGTATGGTTATTTTTATAGCTTCATGGTAGCTATAATATACAGGTTTGTGTGAAATGTGAACATTATGTGACGGAATTCCTTTCCTTTAAATATGATCTATAACTGTTTCACCTTCATTAGTGTAATGCTGAACAAGTTGTTGAAAACCAAATTTTTGAAAACAATTAAGTATAGACAAATGATATTTTGATTGAAATCTCCCATAATAACATACACCAGATTCTTGTAATTCAACTAGTGATCTTTGTAACATTGGGAGAAATAATTCTAATCGATAAACAGGTGGTCTATAGATAACAATTACGTTAATATTCTTAAATATTCAAAGTAATGTGTTCTATTTTTAAAACTCCCAAATTTAAGACATTTTTTTTCTTCTTTATAATAAGGGAGCCGCGGTGGCTCAGCGAGTTAGACGCTTGCTCGCTAACCTGAAGGTCCAGGGTTCAATCCCGGCATGGGTCGAGATGACACCTTCGGATTTTTCAACCCGGTTTCCCCCTGTCAGTGATGCAGGTCGGAGGGGCTAACATGGAAAAGCGTCTAGTCGCTTGGATGGGACAATAAACCGAGGCCCCGTGTGCTATTGGCTGTGCACGTTAAAGATCCCTCGACAGTTGGAAATCGAAAACAAGAGCAGGCTAATAACGACTACTTTGTGAATAGTGACTGCATAGACGATACATTACAAATACATTCAACAATTACGAACAAATAATAAGCTAAGCAGACGATAAAAACAGGTTAAAGTCAATTGGGCCCCTATCCAAAATGGCCCCTCGTTTGGTCAAAATGATCCCTGATAAATGGTCAAAATGGTCCTCAAAAAGGTCAAAATGGTTGAAATCAAAAGAGAAATTCACAGGCCATTCTGACCAAAATAGGGGCCATGGTGACTGGCCATTTTGACAAAACCATTGACTAAGGGCCAATTTGGATAGGGGCCCAATTGACTTTTTATTGCAATGGATTAGTGCAGACGCGTTGCGAACGCGAACCCTCAGTCGAAAAAAAACGCAATATTTTGAAAACATATTTTGATGGGTTATTGTCATATATCGTTTAAAATCTAATCAAATCGCCATTACAAAATTGAAAAATTTAATTATCTGCGTTGATTAGAAAATGTGATAGAGATGTCCATTTTGACCAAAATAGGGGCCATGGTGACTGGCCATTTTGACCAAATTTAACTTTTATGGCCATTTTGACTAGGGGCCATTTTGTATAGGGGATATACCCCCTTCCCCAACATTCGAACTGTGTAAATGTCAATATTTTCCTTTAATGCTGAGTTGAAATACTGTCTTTCGTTTCAATGTATTGGAGCAGTCAGTAGCCAGTAGAATTGATGTATGTAAGTCAATTAAGTGCCGTGGGTAAGAATCACCCTCAAAATAAGAACAAATCTGCTATTATATCAAATATAGCAAACACTCGAAAAAACATGTTAATTTTGATAAAGTTAAAACAATGTGTAATGAGATTAATTTATCTTTGACCTATAATAATCTTAGCAGACGATAAAAAACAGTTTGAGCACTTACTTTTTATTGCAACGGATTAGCGCAGACGCGTAAACAGCTAAATTGCTGTCTGCTAGAGTCCAACCCTAGAGTTAAAAGATTATGTAGTCTGACTAATTTGTTTATAACCTTTAATAACCTTAGCAGACGACACAAAGAAAATTGGTGTGTATCTTGTAGAAAGAGTTCTGTTAATGGTAGAGAAAAAATTCGAACAGGTTAATGTATCAAAAATTCACAGCTCTAAATGATTGTATGTAAAATTAATATAAGTGAAAATTTTGCAAAAAAAATGAATAAATTTTTGATACTTTTTAGAGTGTTAAAAGATTACATAATCAGATTAATCTGTTTATGACCTAAAATACTTCACACCTCCATGTGAAAAGTTCATGTGGGTAGTTTTATTACCATATTATATAACCTGCTATAACCCTTGTCAATCATTTTAATCCTCTCTATTTCAATTCTTTCTCAGAAAAGGGGTAATCAATGCCTATTTTAACTTTAATGGATTTTGTATTAAACTGCTCATGTCTATGGAAGCCGGATACGGCCATCTCGTGTTCTCGCTTTCTCGCATATGAAAATCAGGAGGCGAGAACGCGAGAACACGAGAAAGCGAGAAAGCGAGAACGCGAGAAAGCGAGGGGCGAGAACGCGAGAACACGACAACACGATAAAACAGGGCGAGAACGCGAGAAAAAGAGGGCGAGAAAGCGAGAAAAAATTTCCTCGTGTTCTCGCGTTCTCGCCCTTGTAAATTTTGATAACAGAGTGCTTTTCCTCGCGTTCTCGCGTTCTCGACCTTCGTTTTTCTCGCGTTCTCGCTTTCTCGCTTTCTCGCGTTCTCGCTTTCTCGCGTTCTCACGTTCTCGCGTTCTCGTGTTCTCGCGTTCTCGCTTTCTCGCGTTCTCGCCTTCTCGCGTTCTCGCCTTCTCGTCTTCCGGTTTATTATGTACGCAACCGCAACCGCATGCGCAATGACATAGGCTATTGATAGCAAACGTCACTTAAACAGCCTAATAGGCCAATAATAGTGGTCAAAAATATTGGCTTATGGCTGCTATAAATGTAAGAAATGCTATTCACTATGTACAGAAAACGAAAAATTTCCAAATTTCGTACTTGAGTTTTTGTATAATTGCGCTGGGAAACTCTAAAGTCCTTTATCAAACAAGAATGGGTTTGCCTAACAACGCTTTATCTCGGTCAAAAATTATCTGATTGGCACCAAAATCAATAGGGATCCTCTTTATGTCCCCAATAATCCACATACCAGATTTGAAAAAGATCAGTCACAAATTGTAGGGTGTAGAGTGGACACAAGATATTTCGGTCATTTTTGGCCGAAAAACGCTCGGTCAAAAATTATTCGATTGGCACCAAAATCAATAGGGGTCCTCATTATGTCCCCAATAATCCATATACCAAATTTGAAAAAGATCGGTCAAACATTGTGGGCTGTAGAGAGGACACAAGATATTTCGGACATTTTTGGCCTAAAAACGCTCTATACCGGTCAAAAATTGTCCGATTGGCACCAAAATCAATAGGGGTCCTTATTATGTCCCCATTAATCCATGTACCAAATTTGAAAAAGATCGGTCAAACATTGTGGGCTGTAGAGAGGACACAAGATATTTCGGACATTTTTGGCCTAAAAACGCTCTATACCGGTCAAAAATTGACCGATTGGCACCAAAATCAATAGGGGTCCTCATTATGTCCTCAATAATCCACATACCAAATTTGAAAAGGATCCGTCAAAAATTGTAGGCTGTAGAGTGGACACAAGAAAATGATTGTCGTAAAACCGGAAGGCGAGAAAGCGAGAAGACGAGAACGCGAGAAAGCGAGAACGCGAGAAAGCGAGAACACGAGAAAGCGAGAACACGAGAACACGAAAAGGCGAGAAAGCGAGAACACGAGAACGCGAGAAAGCGAGAAGGCGAGAAAGCGAGAAAAACGAAGGTCGAGAACGCGAGAACGCGAGGAAAAGCACCCTGTTATCAAAATTTACAAAGGCGAGAACGCGAGAACACGAGGAAAATTTTCCTCGCTTTCTCGCCCTCATTTTCTCGCATTCTCGTGCTGTTTTCCTCGTGTTGTCGCCTTCTCGCGTTCTCGTCCCTCGCTTTCTCGCGTTCTCGCCTTCTCGCGTTCTCGCGTTCTCGCTTTCTCGCCTTCTCGCGTTCTCGCTTTCTCGCCCTCTAAACTAAGGCGAGAACACGAGATTTCGAATGGCCGTATCCGGCTTCCATACATGTCATATGTCGTTGAAAAGAGAAAATTTAGTACATACTGACTATACACACCATATTGCTATTAGATAATTGCATTGTAAGTTATAACCCTCAGTCGAAAAAAACGCAATATTTTGAAAACATATTTTAATGGGTTATTGTCATATATCGTTTAAAAGATAATCAAATCGGCATTACAAAATTGAAAAATTTAATTCTCTGCGTTGATTAGAGAATGCGATATAGATGTCCAAAGTTGACAAAAATTTCAATTTTCAAATGTCCATAAAACCAGAAGTTTATATTTTTCAATTAATATCAGCATACCTATGGATAGCTGAGGTCAAGGACATCCTTCATTGGAATTTTCAAGGTCATCAAAGGTCAAGGTCACATAATATGGCTTTTTGAATTTTCAAAATATTCAAACGAACATAAAAAAATTTCAAATTCGAAATTCAAAATTCTGTTCCAACAAACTGTAGACAAGGTTACAAGGTTTTGATAGACACCAAAATCATAAAAATCGGATAACAAATAGAGGACTTATTAATTTTTTGCTGAAATGTGTCAATCTGTGACGGCAGTTTATGCATCACTTCCGGTTTGGATTTTTTATGCTAAGTGCATTCTAATTATGACTGACAGACAATATATATAGTTTTTGTCAATATCTGAAATTTATATTGGAAGTGGGGCTGCTAGGCGTGATTTTGAAAAACCGGAAGTTCTCACGTCAAAACCGGAAGTGATAGAAAAATTTTGATTGATTAATTTTACTTGTATGGACATTCTGTATACGTCCTATGAATTTCAGGTCAATCGGATAATTAGCGGCTGAGTTAGAAATTTTGAACTTTTTTGACAATTTTGGTTTCAATTTTTTTTTACAAAAATATTAAAAAATTGAAATTTTTGTAATCGCACTTGATACTTCTTATTACAATGAATATTTTAAAGAAAATTTCAGCCAAATCGGTTCATAAATTAATCTTACAGACTAGGTGCAAAATAATTGCATATTATGCAATAGCCCACTTCTGGTTTAGCAAAAACTAAGTTTTAGATATTCATTTTTGATACCAGGTCATTTAATAATGTTTGGTGGATACAATTTTGCTACACCATTTTCGATTTTCTCTAGAAAGTTTCCCAAAAAAAAAAAAAAAAAAAAAAAAAAAAAAAAAAAAAAAAAATAATCATAACGAAAACAAAGCGTGACAAATCGAAAGATTTGCCACGCAATAAACTAAAATGAAATCACTTAAAGCACTCGAAGTCGATGTAAATAAATTCAACGAAATTAAGCCGACATTTCTTGATCCAATATTTATTGTCTGTACGTATAGTGTTCCGTATTACACACAAATTTGCTAGAAGTTGAAAACTGTTGAAGTTGCGACATATGGGAAATTTCAATATGAAAAAAATTGTATAAAAAGTATAACTTATTCCATTGAGAAAACAACGTTAAACTGTCGATGAAAAGAACAATGAATAATTGGTGAAATCACCTTAATTTTTATTTCCTGGAGAATTGTCTTATTTTGTACTACTGCCAGATATCAAAACTGTGTTTTATTGTAGAGAGTGGTCTATTGTTGTACCATGTCTGTCTATAGAATCACCAGACATCACAACAATGGGTTATATTCTAGAGAGTGGTCTATTGTTGTACCATGACTGTTTATACAATCACCAGACATCACCTAACTCTGGGTTATATTTTAGAGAGTGATCTATTGTTGTACCATGTCTGTCTATAGAATCACCAGACATCACAACAATGGGTTATATTCTAGAGAGTGGTCTATTGTTGTACCATGACTTTCTATAGAATCACCAGACATCACCTAACTCTGGGTTGTATTCTAGAAAGTGGTCTATTGTTGTACCATGTCTGTCTATAGAATCACCAGACATCACAACTGGGTTATATTCTAGAGAGTGGTCTGTCGTTGTACCATGTTTCTCTATAGAATCACCAGACATCAACTTACTATGGGTTATATTCTAGAGAGTGGTCTATTGTTGTACCATGACTGTTTATAGAATCATCAGACATCATTTAACTCTGGGTTACATTCTAGAGAGTGGTCTATTGTTGTACCATGTTTCTCTATAGAATCACCAGACATCAACTTACTATGGGTTATATTCTAGAGAGTGGTCTATTGTTGTACCATGACTGTTTATAGAATCACCAGACATCACATAACTCTGGGTTTTATTTTAGAGAGTGATCTATTGTTGTACCATGTCTGTCTATAGAATCACCAGACATCACAACAATGGGTTATATTCTAGAGAGTGGTCTATTGTTGTACCATGTCTGTCTATAGAATCACCAGACATCACCTAACTCTGGGTTGTATTCTAGAAAGTGGTCTATTGTTGTACCATGTCTGTCTTTAGAATCACCAGACATCACCTAACTCTGGGTTATATTCTAGAGAGTGGTCTATTGTTGTACCATGTCTGTCTATAGAATCACCAGACATCAACTTTCTTTGGGTTATATACTATGAGGTGAACTATTGTTGTGCTGTTATTTTTTATATAGAAACAACAGGCATCACCTAACTCTGGGTTATATTCTAGAGAGTGGTTCACTGTTGTTCTATTGTCTGTTTATATACACAACGGAGTTTTCTTTCTTCATTCTAGAGAGTGGTTCAATGTAATACAACAGACATTACCTAAGTTAGACTTATATTCTAGAGGGTGATCTGCTGTTGTACTATTGTATGGTTACAGAAATAAGACATCATTTTCTAGAGAGTGTTTCATGGTTGTATTATTGTTAATGAAATGTACAGCATGTCAACATTGTTAATATTTAGCTCCTGTTGTACGTATACACAAGACACTACAGACATAAATAATAAAATCCAAGAAAAAAAAAGGTATACTTGAACCAAGGGATTTATAAACCATCAATTGTACATGGAATTTAAGTGTATAATAAAGTTTGTATGCAAATTAATGTATAAGGAATTTAAGTGTATAATAAATTTTGTATGCAAATTGATATATAATTTCTGTCTGTGACGTCATTTGACGTTTTTAGACGAAAAATGATTGATAAGTTGAAGAAATGACAACAAATAAGTGTAAAATTAAGACATAACTTAACTGTGATTAATATTCTAGAAGTTGATCTGCTGTAGTGTTGTTTATAGAAACACCAGACATCACCTAACCAAGGGATATATCCTAGAGTGTTGGTAACAATCATTGTAATTGATCAGTCTAAGGTGGCTATGAATTTGCTATATGTAAACATGCAATTTGCAAGACTTGTAGGTCCAAAATAGGGGCGTCATTTTATAAAAGTCAACGAAAAGTCCCAGACTATTCTCATCGTAGATAGGAATAGACAGGACGTCAGAGAAGATCGTCAAACCAGATCAAAGAAGACAACTGTGAAGAGAAGGGTGTGTGCTTTTTGCTCTCCGCGGAATCCGCAGAGAGTATTGAAATAGAATAGAATCAGAGAGATTTTGGGATTCAACAAGATGATTGGTCAATAAAAAGTAATTAGTCTGATGCTCAACAGCGATGATGCACCACAATATTTTCAAGTGCGTACTAGGTCAATATTGATTCAAATTTTTGCTATAGAGCCTAGTTTTATACAGAATGAATGCATTGTACACAAAAGACCGAAAAATTTAATAAGTTGTGATTTTGTACTTATTTCATGTTAATAGTTTGCCGCCATGCTTTTAAGTATGTGACGTCTTTTCTCCGTTTCAACCACCTCGAAGGGTCGGAGAGAACGGAACAATTCGGAGAGCTCTTCGCTTTGTTCTTTTTATTCGGAGAACTCATTTTTTTAAAAAAAAAAGAACAGTTATTTTTGTGATTCGGAGTCAACCGGAGTATGACCGGAGTACTCCGGTGTAGTAAAAAGAAAACACCCCTAATTCGGAACGAAACATGTAAATATATAATTTAAATAGATTGATCCGAACATGAACTCCAATATTTTCTAATGATAGTAATAATATTCTAGACGCAGCTGTTTTATATGAAACAAAATTTGCTCTAACGTTGTTGATGAATTTAATTAAAGTAATAATTTGTTTAAATAGGAGAATCCAGATGACTAATTAAGAGGCATTATTATTAATATTATTTCGTAAATGTATATTTTAATGACTTGTGTCAGTTTGTTATTTTATATGTAGTCGTAATTAAGCGGCATTCGCCACAATTGTCAATATTTTTTTGTTTCATTGAGTTGATATGACTATGCCACAATTAGCACAAGCAGGCAACCTTGAAGAAATATTTTGTTTTCAATATGACGATCACTTTGTAATATACAAGGTTAATTAGCAGACATTTTATTTAGTCTTTTCCTGGATATTGACCAGGTTGTTAAGAGCGGTTTTAACCGACCAATTTTGAACTATTTTGTGGTCAAAACTATTAGGTTATAGTCTGGACCCATTTTCAGAAAATAAGACTTGTTAAGGCATTTACTGTTAATTTTTGGCAACAAGTGTTTTTAAGGTAATCTGGACGTGCTGAATCCAAAAATTGCTGTTGCCAAGCTGAAATATGACTTTTTGACCTTCAAATCAGGAAAAAACAAAATGGCCGCCAAAAAAATACAAAAATACAACAATTTCCTTGTCAGTTGACACAAAAAGTCTTGTAATATATGAATTTTGGGGTAGTTTGACCCTAGGAATTCATTTCTGACACTTTCAAATCCAAAATAGCTATTGTTTCCAAAATGGCTGCCATACATCATACGTATTTACAATGTTATATATTTTTTTATTCTTTTCCAATTTTCTTGGAACCTAATGCCTTAATTATAATTTGAACTACGACTTAATACAAATAAATACAGCTATCTATATGCTTTACTAGTATACCAGGTTAAGAACACTGTTGACATGACAATAAATAAATAATCAGTTCCCACCCCATGGTAGAGGCAGAGACATTTGACTTTGATTGTGTTGCTTCAAGCCATACTAAGGTCTGAAAATATTGTCTCTTCATGTGGGTATGTCAAAGCATCTCTTGTTTGGGGCAGCAATTAAGGTCGCAGTGCCTTCTTGAAAAGAGTGACCCTAGCCTTGTCAACAGAGGTCACTTCAGGAACATTATATGCTACATACAAGTTGCTCAACATTCCTAATTGTATCCTCTGTTAGTGTTTCTTTCCCGAGTTCAACAAGAAGCTCTTTGTGCTGGAAGAATACTTTGAGTGCTGTCTTCTTGCTATGTCCAGATAGGAAGGATTTTGTATCGGAACCTGTCAGCGTGTGAAATGGTAGAAGGAGCTTTAAAGCTGATATGTCAAAGCCTATTCTATGGGTAACCTCATTTACTGTGATGAACTTGGGTTTCTTATGCTTCCCAGCTTTCATCCAAAGTTGCTTGCACATTATGGTGGGCTATAAGCAGTAATAGCACGTCAGTATCACAGGTATTTACAACAATGGTATCTGTACATGCGTTCATACACTGAAGCACCATCCTGGTATATCTGCCTCCTCTTGACAACTCTGAAGTAGTTTTGTAAGTTAACCATGAGTAGCATAATCTGTGCCATGTTGAAAGTTCTTGTAATGCTGTCACGTTGATCACCTGTCTATTATTTCTCTGTTCCTATTATCTTTTAAGTTGTGTCTCTGGTTGGCACATTCTACTATTCTACAACATTTTTTTATAATTGTCTTATAATTGACATATAATACACATTGATAGTGAATCACTCAACGGTCTTTTGAGGCTTGAAATGGAATCCATTTCTATGTACTAGGATAAAAAATAATACTAGTAGATATAACGAACCCTACACAAAACAAAATGATATTTCAACATATACCACCAAAATATGCAAAATATTCATCTAGTTTATCACTACACATTGTCAAATTTATTAACAGATATATTAATATACATATATTTCTTCATACTTTAATCTAATTGTTTTATAGGCATTTTGTTGTATAGGATACTGCTAGGCTCAGACAATACTTACCCCTAGTCCTATCATTCATTTAATGCTGTTTAATTCCTGCGTGCTAAGAACTTCCAACATGGCACAGATCATGGTTCACTAACAAAACAGAGGATACAATTAGGAATGTTGAGCAATTTGTATGTAGAATATGTAATGTTCCTGAAGTGACAACTGTTGACAAGGCTAGGGTCACTCTTTTCAAGAAGGCACTGCAACCTTAATTGCTGCCCCAAACAAGAGATGCTTTGACATACCACATGAAGAGAGCACATTTTCAGACCTTAGTATGGCTTGAAGCAACACAATCAAAGTCAAATGTTCCAACTACCTCTACCATGGGGTGGGAACTGAAGGATGGTCAGATTCCAACAGTCCTTTCATCTCTTCTACCTGTCCCTGCATCCTATATGGAACTGATCACGTGTACTTCAATTATGTGTAAAGAATCCAGGTTATCCTACACTGGTTCCAGCAGGTGTGAAGTTGACTGTATGAAACTTTAAAGTATAAGTATTAAGAATGTACTTGGTGATACGATATTGCACAAAGCCAGTAAATGTATTAGGCCTACTTTGTTTATGTTATTTATTTATTGTCATTTCAACAGTATTCTTAACCTGGTATACTAGTAAAGCATATAGATAGCTGTATTTATTTGTATTAAGTCGTAGTTCAAATTATAATTAAGGCATTAGGTTCCAAGAAAATTGGAAAAGAATAAAAAAATATATAACATTGTAAATATGTATGATGTATGGCAGCCATTTTTGAAACGGTAGCCATTTTGGATTTGAAAGTGGCAGAAATGAATTTCTAGGGTCAAACTACCCCAAAATTCATATATTACAAGACTTTTTGTGTCAACTGACAAGGAAATTGTTGTATTTTTGTATTTTTTTTTGGCAGCCATTTTGTTTTTTCCTGATTTGAAGGTCAAAAAGTCATATTTCAGCTTGGCAACAGTAATTTTTGGATTCAGCACGTCCAAATTACCCTAAAAACACTTGTTGCCAAAAATTAACAACAAATGCCTTAACAACTCTTACAGAGCCTTCTTTTCTGGAAATGGGACCAGACTATTATAGTTTTTATTGTTATATTAAGTCAATTCTTCCCATCTATGATTAAGCAAAACCATTGATCCCGTGAATGTGCTTTCATTGACTCTTTGCACTTGATTTACAACCATAATTCGAGCATTGATATGCATTAAAAAAAATCAACCATGATATTGATACACATACAGTTCTGACATCTATCTCTTTTACTAGTTTAATTGGACCGGTGTCATAACTAATTTTTTTTATAATCTGATCAATAAAAAAAAACTAGAACCGTGCGCGACGATATCGAGGCAGTGTACATTTGGTTTCTTCCATTGGTGAAAATTGGCATCGGATATAATGGCCAAAACCTGATACCACAATTGTTTTCATACGTCATTTCCGGTTGGGCGAGCATATGTTGTTTTGCATTTGAACAATACCAAGCAGTAGATTATCGTGGGAAATCTTGAGAGATCGTGTGTGGCATGTGTAGTTTGGGCTGACTAGAAACCTAAAAAAAATCACTTGCAAAACAAAGCAGTGCGTTCAAGGTTAAGCGAATGTCTTGCCCGAATGAATGAAAATTTAAGACCAAAAACTGAAGAAATACGTCGTTAATAATCACAAATGCTATCTGAGATTTGCTATGTAAAGCTTAGATTCCATATACGCGTCAAACGGATCCGTCATGCGTTATCTGTTAAAAATCGAAATGGTTGGTTTTTAGAGGGTATGATTCCATATATGCGGTAGCGGTATCCGTCAAATGATCTCAGTCATGCGTCAAAAACCAACCATTTCGATTTTTAACGAATGACGCATGACGCGTATATGGTATTTAAGCTTTATGGTTTGAATTGAAAAGTTAATGTAGAGATTGAAACGATTTAACGCGCAATTGAGCAAAATGTACCCTACTTCTGAAAGTTTTAACTAACAATGTCTTACGTTTAGACTTTTTTGAGCCCCTTACTTTTCCATTAAAAAATTCTATTTTGGTAATAACCTTTTTAAAAAAAATTACGTTGGTCAAGTAGAGTGTTAAAATCATTTGTTAGAAATCTTTTCACATATGATTTTCATTTTATGTTGCATTATTTTTAATTTTGCAACAAAGCAGAAAGAAGTATCGAATAGAATAATGTAATGTATATTTTTTCTAATCCGATTGGTCAATGACTTGTGTTTTCGTTCACATCTATTCGTAACTTTTACTGTGATTAAAAAAAATCAATAGTTTTGATAATTTCAACATATATAATTGTGTTTTTTTTTCTTTCAAAGCCAGTTTTGATATTGAGAATAAGACAGGTTCGTTGGCTGCGAATTAGTCATGAGCAATATTACGGGGATTGCGAGTAGGACGGGCGTTGTTGGAACACTTGTATCCGTACCTGTGGTGGTATTAAACGGGTTAACAATTATTTTGATGTTTCAACTCAAAGCGATATGTACAAAACAAAAAGTGCTCTTCATAGGACATCTTGCGGCTGATTTGCTTTTGGGTTGTTTCACTTTAATTGAGGCCCAGGCGACAATATATGGACAAGGAACTATCATTTTTTGTTATGTTAATTTATATGCAGGTCAGATTTTTGGCGTAATTACAAGTCTCATGGCGGTATTTCAAACGGCAGATAAGTTTCTTATTTTAAGGTTTACGTACTGTTACAGTGCTTGGGTAACATGGCAAAAAGTTTTAATTATGGTTATTTTTGTATATATTGGTAGTGTCGCCGCAGTTTTTGGGTTATTGTTCGTAGAATTTGATATTAATGTCGTGTGTTCTGCAGTAACAATCGGTGGGGAAATTGGTTATATATTTATAACCATCTTGTACATTTTTTGTATATTTGTGATAACAGTTATGTGGATTTTCATTGGAAAAACTGTGAAAAGGCATCGGCGATCCATAAACGAAGTATCGAATGAATCGATAGTAGGAAGGGAAGTAAAACAGGCGTTGACTATAGGTATTATCATGTGCCTTTACGGAGTATGCTATATGCCTTCAGTCGTATATCTATGCCTGTTACTTCAAAATTGGGACACTCGTGAACAGTATCTGAAAGAACATCCTACCACTTTGTCCGTTATGTTCATCCTTGCTAACAGCCTTGTAAATCCTATCGTCTATATATGGAGATTGAAGTTTTATAGGAATTCGTGTGTCAGCAAAATGCAAACGATGTTTTCTGGAAGTTCATCAGTAACGGCAATTGAGGTTAGGAGCTAAATCGTAAACTGAAAAAGTGGTAACGCAATGTGGGACTATAATAATCAGTTACTGTAGAAGCTTATAAAAGAAATCCGTTTGTTCGTTTCAGTAAGATATAATTTGTGTTGTATATGATTACCAGAGATTATGATATGCGTTAGTTTTATTTTCAGTAAGATATAATTTTTGTTGTATATGATTACCAGAGATTATGATATGCGTTAGTTTTATTTTCAGTAAGATATAATTTTTGTTGTATATGATTACCAGAGATTATGATATGCGTTAGTTTTATTTTCAGTAAGATATAATTTTTGTTGTATATGATTACCAGAGATTATGATATGCGTTAGTTTTATTTTCAGTAAGATATAATTTTTGTTGTATATGATTACCAGAGATTATGATATGCGTTAGTTTTATTTTCAGTAAGATATAATTTCTGTTGTATATGATTACCAGAGATTATGATATGCGTTAGTTTTATTTTCAGTAAGATATAACTTGTTGTATATGATTACCAGAGATTATGATATGCGTTAGTTTTATTTTTATTTTCAGTAAGATATAACTTGTTGTATATGATTACCAGAGATTATGATATGCGTTAGTTTTATTTTTATTTTCAGTAAGATATAATTTTTGTTGTATATGATTACCAGAGATTATGATATGCGTTAGTTTTATTTTCAGTAAGATATAATTTGTGTAAGATATAATTTGTGTTGTATATGTTTACCAGAGATTATGATATGCGTTAGTTTTATTTTCAGTAAGATATAACTTGTTGTATATGATTACCAGAGATTATGAAATGCGTTAGTTTTATTTTCAGTAAGATATATTTTTAGATTGTAATATCCGTTAGTTTTATTTTCAGTAAGATATATTTTTTGTTGTATATGATCACCAGAGATTATGATATGCGTTAGTTTTATTTTCAGTAAGATATAATTTGTGTTGTATATGATTACCAGAGATTATGATATGCGTTAGTTTTATTTTCAGTAAGATATAATTTCTGTTGTATATGATTACCAGAGATTATGATATGCGTTAGTTTTATTTTCAGTAAGATATAATTTCTGTTGTATATGATTACCAGAGATTATGATATGCGTTAGTTTTATTTTCAGTAAGATATAACTTATTGTATATGATTACCAGAGATTATGATATGCGTTAGTTTTATTTTCAGTAAGATATATTTTTTGTTGTATATGATTACCAGAGATTTATGATATGCGTTAGTTTTATTTTCAGTAAGATATATTTTTAGATTGTAATATCCGTTAGTTTTATTTTCAGTAAGATATATTTTTTGTTGTGTATGATTACCAGAGATTATGATATGCGTTAGTTTTATTTTCATTTTCAGTAAGATATAACTTCTGTTGTATATGACTTCTGTATGATATCCGTAGCTTCCTTGGTTGATAAATTTCGTATGATGTAACTTTCATTGGTAATAATAGGTTATACATTTAGAGTTTATGACTTTAGTAAAAATCGGATGGGATATTGTCTTGTGCCTCCTCATCATCTGGAGGTCAGATACATTTGACTACAAGCATAGTTAAAGACCTTACACAGCAAAATATAGTTCAATAAAAGTTGGGCTAGAGAAAAAAATTATACATCCTCATGCGCCATGGCCCCCTAGGTTTGGAACCACTGGTCGAGCGGGTGTGACGCAAAGCAGAATATGTTTACTCTTGTAGACATCTGTCGCCACTTTCCATTATGAAATATTTACTATTTCTTGATAAAAAATATCATCTGAAAAATCCATTAGCCACAACCAATGAATTGTCAATATGGTTCTAATGGATTACGAGATACGTTTTACGGTTAGGCACATGCTTAGGTTTCGTTATTGCTATTTGTCTGTTGAGTGTCACATGCCAAACATAAAACTCGTTATTAGAATCTCAAACATAGGTTTGCAAATGTGGATCTATATAAGTCTGCAACTGAATCACAGTGACTGTGGTTTAAGACGAAAATAAAATTATTTACAATTTACAACATGTTCTCAAGTTAACGCATAGGTAAATGGACGCAAGCAATCTAATTGAGTTAAAAAATCATCACATCGTCGGTATGTCATAATTGAAAGCAGTGCTTGGGGGTAGTAGGGCGTTTCACACCCAGATAATGCCCGTCCGGACAATTTCCGCCCGGCCAATTCATATTAGGACATTTCGCACCAGGATGATTTGCACCAGGACAACTTCCACCCGAGACATTTCACACCCGGGCACTTTACACCTAGGACAATTACCACCCAGGAAAACTGCCACCCGGAAATTTCACACCTGGTGCAAATCATCCTGGTGCGAAATGTCCTGATATGAATTGGTCGGGTGGGAATTATCTGGGTGTGAAATGTCCGCGCACGGTGCTTTGAGTTCCATTAACCAACTTAAAATACCTCAAACATTAACATCTACACGGGCACATGTGATAAAATAGTATATCAGACTAAATATCCAAATTAATAAATAACTTTCATTTTAATCTAAATACCCCCAAGCTCATTAATATTATTGTTAAATGATACTTATCAACCATTAGGTAACATTATCTTTAGGAATGTCGCCACATCACTTATTGTTTTATATTGTATATTGTTATGTAATGTATTTACTATATACATGTATTGAATGTAGTTGTATTGTAAATTAATAGGTCACATGCGATATTAGGTCCTAATTTAAATCTTCAATAATATGCGATGGATATTTTTTTATTTTGTTGTCTTCTGGGCATAACTTCATTGATTGAAATGATATATAATATATATCTATTTTGTAGGTTCAATAAAATTCGCACAAGCAAAACAACCCCGTCAACTAAAACCGCATCCAAAAACAGGGCAAAATAGAGAGCAACATTTATATAGTAGTGGACCACTCCAAAGGAAAGTACCATCAGGTGTCAGGATTGAAGAGACAGATATATTATATTTCATATCATATATTTCAAGTATCATATTGTATCATATCGTATCCTATTTTATAGGTCTTTATTTAAGACTTTTCTGCTTTAACATTGAGCCCACTTCTGTATTTTTGAAAAATGTTCAGCCTATATTGCTATTTTCTGAACATAAACCTCCATAAATATGAGGCCAAGATTGTATTATCTAAGCCTTGATGCCTTCTGACAAATCCTGAAATATTTTTTTTGTGGTCCGTATAATATATTTCATGGAAGTCGTTTAGATTTACATTAGGTTAAGTAAAATATATGTGATTGAGAAATGGGTGGAGGGAACAAACATGATCTAGAAAATTTAGAATCCAACATAATTGTCAATCAATGTTAGCTACTACTAATTGGATGCGGGATGATTTCTTAAAATAGTATTATAGTGCTCTTAATCAACAAGTGAAAAATTGGTGTTAGTTTCTTAACTAAGTTTTCGTTTTAAAACCGTAAACTCATACTTCAAATTGAAACTAAGTTTTCGTTTTAAAACCGTAAACTCATATTTCAAATTGAATGCTAAATTTACCATTAGTTAGCAATCTTAGAACGTTAGACAATAAAGGTAGCCCGGGGTTTTAATTTGCGTTATTTGTAAGTTAATAATATATTATAAATCACTATCATTTTACTTTTAAAAATAAAATTTTGTCCTGAGGATGGAGAAATTTCTGTTAAATTAATCTGATAATCATGCTACTGAAAAAAAAAAATATTAGCTTGTTGACATTTTTTTTTTTGTCAATCACGGTTTTTGGGGGATTAATTGTGTGAATTAGAGTGTTTCTTAACTGTATAAAAATAGCAGAAAGTCAAAATAATTTTAAAAATGTGTACACATATCAGGGGACACAATTATTGAATTTCAGAAAACTTTGAAAAAAATCAAATTTGACCAAGAACTTTTGGTTTGAATTGGTTTTGTTTTTTTGTAACTGTAGACTGTTCGACCATCCCACCCCACATCCGATATCAATTTTTTTTTACCGATATCCTCGGTATTATTGACTACTTTAATATTATACCTCCCAAACTCGACCTTTGACACGACCTGTGGCATAATTTGACCTCGCTGAGAAAAAGGCGCATCGTGTAAAAATTATCTTCTTGTGCGGGAGCCTTAAGCGAGAGATTATTTGTGTTTTGACTTCGAATGGATTTGAACCGTTAATAGCCTCTTCGAATGGATCATTTTTTGTGCATTTTGTTCTATTGTTGATGTTGCATTTTATAAATAAAAATGACTCAATATTACTGTTGTTGGAATTTTCACTTATTGAAACACTGTGTGATGCATCAGATCAACTGAAGATAATCTGTTTAAAACAAAAAATAGAAGGGGTATGTTCTAAACCCTAGATGCAAGAAAAAACCTCAGTTGCAATGAACACTGGAGAGAATCACTCCTGTAAACCCGTGTTATTAAAATATAATTTTGAATTAATGTCTAACTAGATGTTTGGGGGTTTTAAAGTAATTTGCTACAGCGAATGACCGAGGATATTTTTCTGAAGAAGGGAAATGGCCAAAAGGTTTGAGAAGCACTGTACTAACTAAACTAAACGTTCTGTGATTCATAAGCCAACCGTTTTCTGCATATCTGATTAATTTCAAATTCAAATTCGATCTTTCTACACTTAATTACCATTTTCAACATTATTCATGCGTTTTTTAACAGGTGTTTAGTTGTGGTCGTTTTCCAAAACAGTTAAAAAGAAATGAGTTGTTTCCCTTACATCTTTTAAATCTATAACGAAGACCATAACGTTCAGTTGGAATGATACTTTGGTGCCATTAATAAATATTATACACACTGACAACATTCTCAACGTACTGTACTGTACACACTGACAACATTCTCAACGTACTGTACTGTACACACTGACAACATTCTCGACGTATTATACACACTGACAACATTCTCAACGTACTGTACACACTGACAACATTCTCGACGTACTGTACACACTGACAATATTCTGAACGTACTGTACACACTGACAATATTCTCGACGAACTGTACACACTGACAACATTCTCAACGAACTGTACACACTGACAACATTCTCAACGAACTGTACACACTGACAACATTCTCGACGTACTGTACACACTGACAACATTCTCAACGAACTGTACACACTGACAACATTCTCAACGTACTGTACACACTGACAACATTCTCGACGTACTGTACCCACTGACAATATTCTGAACGTACTGTACACACTGACAACATTCTCAACGTACTGTACACACTGACAACATTCTCGACGTACTGTACACACTAACAATATTCTCAACGTACTGTACACACTGACAACATTCTCAATGTATTGTACACACTGACAACATTCTCTACGTACTGTACAAACTGACAACATTCTCGACGTACTGTACACACTGACAACATTCTCAACGTATTGTACACACTGACAACATTCTCTACGTATTGTACACACTGACAACATTCTCCACGTACTGTACACACTGACAACATTCTCGACGTACTGTACACACTAACAATATTCTCAACGTAATGTACACACTGACAACATTCTCAACGTATTGTACACACTGACAACATTCTCGACGTACTGTACACACTGACAACATTCTCGACGTACTGTACACACTGACAACATTCTCGACGTACTGTACATACTGACAATATTCTCGACGTACTGTACTGTACACACTGACAACATTCTCGACGTACTGTACACACTGACAACATTCTCGACGTACTGTACATACTGACAATATTCTCGACGTACTGTACACACTGACAGCATTCTCAACGTACTGTACACACTGACAATATTCTCGACGTACTGTACAAACTGACAACATTCTCGACGTACTGTACTGTACAAACTGACAACATTCTCGACAACATCTCGGAATGTGACCAAGTGTGATGCTAGCACTAAAGGATTAAGTGCTACTCTAATGCAAGACTCTAAACCGATCTGCTACAAAGCAAGTTCTCTCACCGAAACAGAACAGCGGTACAGTAATTTAGAAAGAGAACTTTTATCAGTTGTATGGGGTTTAGAAAAGTTTCATCACTATATCTATGGTAGATCAGTTACTTTACAAACTGACTACAAACCACTAGATCACTATATCTATGGTAGATCAGTTCCTTTACAAACTGACCACAAACCACTAGAAGCTATTTTCAGACAGCAATTCAAGCCCTAGACTTCAGAGACTTTCTCTGGGTATTACAAATCTACCATAGTAGATGCACTATCCAGGGTTGATCCGACTTTTTGTCCAAAGAGGACTTACCTGATGTACATCTGAACACTATAACAAGTTAAATCAAACAACTAGTACAACCGTGGTTAAACAAACGTATGTCAGAATTGCGTACGTCAAACGAATGCGAAACTATACCGGTTTCATTTGATTGATTGATCGCCATATCCGTCCAAATAGTTATCAGAGGCTTGGCAAAGAGTCGGCAAATTTCGGACATTTATTTGATCAAGTTACCTTTCCAACTGGCGGATAGAAAAAAAAAACTTCGCATTTACGTACACTTTAAGTTCACTTAGGCCGTGTTCACACATACGTACGTCAAAATAGTGTACGTCAAACAAATCGATGGCTCTTTGCTAAAAGTGAATAAGTCCGAAAACAAGATTTTGAGAAAATGGCCGTCAAAGTTTTTGAGTTAACAAAACCTTCCACCATTCAATTATTATTTATAGTAGAAGTTCCGTCTTTTGAATACACAAACTTGATCATGACATTTTAATACTACAATACACATTTTGCTTTTAGGGGTAAAGATTTTTGCAAAATATTAACCATTCTTATTCAGTTTTGAAAGCACAAGCCAATATTGTTATTCAGTTTTAATCTGCAAAAAGTGCTTAAATGTACAAATTAACTCACAATGACTTCCACCAGAAATGAATAAAAGTGACTTGTTCAATTTTGGCAGTAATACCCCTTCATATTCTAAGGCTTTTAATGTAGCCAAAATTAAATGTATACATATATTCACTTTTGGTTGTAGACCAAGGCGTTTCAAAGGACTTATTCGTTTTTCAAGATCCCGGTTTCTAGGTTTATAATAAAGGAAGGACTTATGCACTTCTTGAGGTCATAGAGCGATTACATCAGAAAAAGTAAAAAAGTGAAAATCGAAAATCATGGACTTATTCATTTTTGGCAAAGAGCCATCGAAATGCGAAACTATGCAGGTTGTATTTGATTAAGTTACGTATTCAAAAAACGGACATTTACGTACACTTACGTACGTATGTGTGACCCCGGTCTTACGTACCAATCAGTACATATGTATTGGCAATATGTTTACGTAGATTTTGATATTCGTTTTGCGGCAAGAATCGTTGGTATATTTGAAGAGATGTTGCGATTTTCGTACATTTTGTCTGAAAGCCAAAACCCAAGTCAAACCTTGAAAATGCTGACTTCTCATTTTGGATTTTGATTGTCATTTGAAGACTTTCTTCAGATCAAAGACAACTATGTGGATTTAACATGAACCGAAACATGTAGATCTGTTTTGAACTTTGAACCAATATTTTTCTAATGATAGTAATAATACTCTAGTCCCAGCTGTTTTATATGAAACAAAAACGTTGTTGATGAATTTAATTATTGTAATAAATATGGTGCTGATAGTTTTATCGATGTTTATAATTATTACTCTATGCACACTTGATTATGATTAGGGTTCGGGGAAGGGAGAGTTTGATTCTCCCAAATGTACAGGCCTAGGGTGGAACAAATACTTTATTGAGAGATTGGAGTAAATGGTCTGGATCCTCTGGAGTTGTTTCTTCTGTTATGATCTGAAATAAGAAAAATATAGCACGCCCAAAGGGCGAGGAGTATAGTACCTGTTATGTATCGATGGACTAGAAATCCTATCCCATCAACTAAAACTGTATTGCCGTTTCAAAATATCAATGCTATTTGAGATATGCTATGTAATGGTTTGATTTGAAAAGTTAATGTGGAAATTGAAACAAATTAACGCGTAACTGAAGAGCAAAATGTGTCCTACTTCTGAAAGTTTCGGTCTACCGATTAATGCCAGAATATTTTGAGCTCCTTACTGTTCCATTAACAAGCTACATATTTGTATTATCCCTTCTAAAAAAATCAGGATGGTCAAGTAGAAAGTATATTTTAGAAAGCTTTTCACATATGATTTTAAATTTGTGTCTTGATGTTTTTTCTTCATATTGCATGTTGCAGAATAATGGCTATGGCCGTCGTAATACGCCCACTTTTATAATGACAGCCAATTCGTCCGGAGGGTTGACATTCACACTATCTTTCATCAATATCAAAATCCATCAAGAAATCAGCTCCCTATTGCGTCCACAACTTTGAGAGTGTTACGGCCTTAAAAATTAACAAGGCCAAAAACTTGAAAGTTTCTGATTTTCAATACGCTTTATTTCAAGGTCAATACAAACACCCATACCAAGTTTCATCAAAAGCCATCAAGAAACCAGCTTCTACCATGTTCACAACATATTTTCAAAAGCAAGGGCAATAACCCAGGAAATAGTTTTCGATTAGTCTGATTTTCAATAATGTTCATCCTTAGGTGATTGTAGGCCATGGGCCGAGCAGTGCTATCTATCACAGAAAATGCACTTGGCCTCAAGTTTTTGGTGACTAGTAAATCTATATATCAAATTAATCAGTAGACTCCCCTCTTTCAGAATATGCATTGTTTTACCAAAAATAGTGGTTCATTAATGAAAAAATGACTCTTGAAGACATCCACCCATTTTTCAATTATTGAAAAAATCAACAAATGGAACTGTCAATTTTGCATCAAGATAATTGAAATTAATAATATTGAGATAAATATAAAAGCAGATTTAGTTTTGTAAAATAATAATAAATTATTCATCATCATCATTTATCATCATTCATCATCATTCTTTGTCATCATCATCATCATCATCATCGAAGATCATACAAACATGAATCATAGTTAAAATTTCATGAGTTAAGGATATTCATGGCAGGCAAATACTTATAGTGATTCAGAAAATTGATTTAGATATAATATATTTTTGAAAACTTGAATTTTTGGTTACCATGGTTACGGCAACCATATTGAATTTTCTTAATGCGCACTTCAAGAAGAGTTCCAGCTAACTTAGTTTTAATAAATATCAATGTATTTATGGAGCAAATGAAAGCTTAATTGCTAAACTACAAAATAAGGTAGATTTTGTAATTAAGTGACAAAATTGTACAGAAATATTCAAGCTGCAGACTGAAAAAATGTAATTTTCAAAAGATTTCTTAATTTCAATACATGTTTGCTGCAACAAGAAGAACAAGTGGTTGCAAGATATGCCCACTATTAACATATTTTTTGTATATGTCAAGCACTATAATTTAAAAAAACATTTGTCGAACATAATATAAACTTATCTTGTGGATGTAAACCTACAACAAGTGGTTGCCTATATCAAGGGGCGCTCGATAGCACCTCTTTCTTAGAAAGAACAAAAAAGTTCTCAAATTTGTTTAATAAGAGTATATATTCATCAACGGCCCCCAAAGTATACAATCTGTGTATTTTTCCATGTATATAAACATTGTTTTCTGGATTTTCAGCTTAAGGCTATCTGTTGTATAGTTTTACCACCAGTTCAGTTTGATAATTTTATTTTTTAAATCGTACTAAAAGTCTTTAAATAAAAAAATAATCCGACTTAAGCTATCAAATTCAAAGTGTTTTGACCAAGTCAAGGGCAATAACTCAAAATCCATCAAACTTGTTAAAGATCTCATGAATAAATATGATCACAATAATTTCCATTTAAATCCGATGAAAACTGTAGCCTCTATCTTGTTCAAAAGCCAATTTTTGACTAAGTCAAGGGCATTAACTCAAAAATGATATCAGATGTCTTGCGTTTTTTGCAATTCCGCTAAAACTAAGCGTTTTATGATGACACTAATCAAAATCTGCCTTAGATTAGTGAAGTCATAATAGTTTAGAAAACTTCTTTACTTAAGGATTGAAGTAGATTATTTGGCATTTATTGGTTGATGAATGCAGAATTTTCAAGTGTTAATTTGGTATTCATTAACCAATAAACGCAAAAACATCTACATTCAATCCTCATATTTACATTCGGTAGTTAAGTTAAGCAATCTTTCATCATACTTTTAAAGATATAATTATTACTATTGTAGAAGGAGGGCTAGAGTTTCTTAATGCAATTCAGTGACACAAGTACACAAGGCCCAATCCCAATTACATTTCCAGGGTTCGGAATGCTGTGAAACGTGAGGGAATAAGCAAGAGAAGAAGTAGACAAGTTTTATTTAAGAAACAAAAACATCCACATTATAACACAAAAACCCTGCACCCTAACAAATTTGATTGAAGTCCACACAAACTTCTATATCGCACAAACTCAAGCAAAAGAATCATTCCACGGATTTTCTTATGAAGAGACGCTAAGATTGAGCTTTCATACCATCTGATCTTGACAACGCAGATGCCAAACATCAGCCCCCATTATAATAACTCATAACATCATCAAATTGATGCTCTAATGCGCCAAATCTTATGCACAGTATAAATGTGAAAGCCTGGTCTTGTTAATCAAGTGCGACCAAATCTAAAAATAACAGCAAGGGAATCCTACTGAAAGTAACATATCCTAGCAAATCTTCTACACTGTAATGGCCATAGCTCCTCCTGTCAAACAGCATGACATCAAAATTAGGATGACAGTCAATAGACATTGCTAAGGCAGATCACAATAATTGTGCACAAATGGGTATTATATATTTAGTTATAATGAGGTGAAAGACAACACCGGGTTGACTCTGGCTTTGGTATCTCTAAGAAAATTTGTAGTTCATTGCTAAATGAATGCAAAATTGTTAAAGTGTTTACTGTGGCGTGTGTATTTTAAAAACAAAACTTTCTTCTCATAAACTCGGAGAACATTCCACAGCTCCAACTTCCAGGCGATGAAGTTAAAAACAAAATCAGGAACAATTTGTTTACAATTTTCCATATTGAGTTCATTAGCTTTAGGAGGTCAGCTTACTAGTCCATTCACTGCTGAAATGGATTCACATTTAAAGAGCTGGTCGGTATAAGTCTGCAAATTGATCTTGTGCTTGTCTCGAATTATTTGTATTATGAGTTGCCTTATATGTTCACTCACATTTGTAGGCTATTGTTAGAATCATTGTCTCCATTTAATGTTATATATGAACATGATTGTTCGTTCTAGGTATCTTCTAGTATCCAAACAAAAACGATTGATGTCCTTTGAAGTTGATTTCTTGTTTACAAACAAACACTTAGTATACTTCTTTCAGAATGAGGCATGGTATCTTACTTCTATACTAACTGGATCAAAGTCTCCTATTTGCAGTAGTATAAAGCTTTTACTACTTTTAGTAAATTCGAACAATCTGATGCACATGAATGAAATTTATAAGTTTTTCCACAGATCTTTTTTACCAGTTGATTTGCTCACTGTCGTTTTACTCTTCCTACAAACAATACACTCTTCAGGTAAATCATGGGTTGATCTTTTGGGACCTAGTGGGTACCTTTTTTTTACTTTAGAAGGTGTAGACTTTCAAGACTCAATCTCTTCTTCATTCAGTTTATCAGTAGGCCTATCACTACAATCAGCTAACCTGGCTAATCCATTTCTAGTTTGTTATTGATAACAATACCTATCTCTTTCTTTTCCATTCAGTTGGGGCCTGACTCTGTCATACATTTTAATAATTTTTCCCAAAAAATGTCATTAACACTCCTTATGATACTATTTTTCCCTGGGTCAGCAACATGACAGATGTAATTCAGTGAATTGGCAGCCATGTCACTGTACAGGGCTGAAGAAAATGCTGCATTCTGATTGGTCAATTATCTAAAATGCCCATAGTGACGTTATGCTAAATTTTTTGGGTTATTTTGGTCATATTTAAATAACAAACATACTTTGGTGGTAAAACAATGTGGATTTGGGCCTTTTTTAACACCCTCTTAATTATCACACTGAGATTTACTAGTCACCTTTCACCTGTAGGCTACTGAAACGATAATTAGGGTTGGCCCATGGCCTATTGCAAACATTCACAGGAAGTTTCATCAAAATCCATCAAGACACCAGTGGCCAGAACATTGAAAATGTTATGCGCTGAAATATTAACGTGTTCAAGGGCAATAACCCATGAAATAGTTTTCAGAAACAAGTTCTGCCTCCTGTCCACTACAATTGTAAAATCATCCATCAAGAAATCAGCTCCCTATTGTGTCCACAACTTTAAGAGTGTAACGGTACATGCTAAAAAAATTAACGCGTTTTATTGACAAGAGCAATAACTCATGTCCACAACATAGGGCAAGCAAAGGGCAATAACCTATCAAATATTTGTTTGATTTTCAATAGATTTCATCCTTGGGCGATTACAAACTTTAACAACAACTTTCGTCAAAATCCATCAAGAAACCAGCTCAAACCAGCATTAATGTGTGGGTGTATAAAAAGTATGGAAAAGACTAATGTATAATCTAATTGGTTAATGTTTTTGTCTACATCTACCCGATACTTTTACTCTGATTAAAAAATAATCAATACTTTAGAATTGTGTTTCTGAAGAAAAGATCCTTGTCTTTCAAAGCCAGTTTTGATATTGAGATTAAGTGAAGTTAGTTGGCTGAGAATTAGTCATGAGCAATATAACGGGGGTTGCGAGTAGGACGGGCGTTGTTGGAACACTTGTATCCGTACCTGTGGTGATATTAAACGGATTAACAGTTATTTGGATGATTCAACTCAGAGCGATATGTACAAAACAAAAAGTGCTCTTCATAGGACATCTTGCGGCTGATTTGCTTGTGGGTTGTTTCACTTTAATTGAGGCCCAGGCGACATTTTATGGACAAGGAACTATCACTTTTTGCTATGTAAATTGTTATGCGGGTCATATTTTCGGCACTATAACAAGTCTCATGGCGGTATTGCAAACGGCAGATAAGTTTCTTATTTTAAGGTTTACGTACTGGTACAGTGCTTGGGTAACATGGGAAAAGGTTTTAATTATGGTTATTTTTGTATATATTGGTAGTGTCGCCGCAGTTTTTGGGTTATTGTTCGTAGAATTTGATATTAATGTCGTGTGTTCTGTAGTAACAATCGGTGGGAAAATTGGTTATATATTTTTAACCATCTTGTACATTTTTTGTATATTTGTGATAACAGTTATGTGGATTTTCATTGGAAAAACTGTGAAAAGGCATCGGCGATCTATAAACGAAGTTTCGAATGAATCGGTAGTAGCAAAGGAAGTAAAACAGGCGTTGACTATAGGTATTATCATGTGCCTTTACGGAGTATGCTATATGCCTTCAGTCGTATATCTATGCCTGTTACTTCAACATTGGGACACTCGTGAACAGTATCTGAAAGAACATCCAACTGCTGTGTTCGTTGTGTTTATCCTTGCTAACAGCCTTGTAAATCCTATCGTCTATATATGGAGATTGAAGTTTTATAGGAATTCGTGTGTAAGCAAGATGCAAATGATGTTTTCTGGAAGTTCATCAGCATCCACGCAAGTAACGACAATTGAAAGCAAATGAAATGGAGTTTTACGTCCTGCTTTTCTGCACCTGTACGGGCTAATGAGGACGGGCAAACGCCATGCAGTGTGCAATGAGGGAAATTTTGCCAGGACAGCGGCATTAGCCAACTATCGAGGGATCTTTAACGTGCACAGTCAATAGCACACGGGACCTCGGTTTATTGTTCCATCCGAACGACTAGACGCTTTTTCCATGTCAGCCCTTCCACCTTGCATCACTGATAGGGGAAAACCTACTTGAAAAAAAAACGAAGGTATCATCTCCACCCATGCCGGAATTGAACCCTGGACCTCAGTTTAGGACTTTTTTGGTGATCAGGATGAGAGCTTCTATACCACCGGGATCCAAACACCCCAACACCGCTAGAAGAAGTGTTTGGACCGCAGGGGAGACAATGTTGAAAAATAAACCATATTGTTAGTATCAGAAAATGTTGAATTTAATGGATGCCAAGTTTCATCACTGTGGCATAACTCCTTCCGTGTCAGGCTATGAATTTTTCAGCCTCCCTTCGTAACACACTTAAAAACCTTACGTAATAAGGTTTTTATACGCCTACACATTAATGTGGGCGTATATTGTAGTGGCCCCTGTCTGTCTGTCCGTCTGTCTGTCCACAATTTTTGTGGACACGATAAAGAGCTGGTTTCTTGATGGATTTTGATGAAACTTGCTGTGAGTGTTTGTTATCACCCAAGGATGAACCCTATTGAAAATCAGACGAATCGAAAAATATTTCATGGGTTATTGCCCTTGCTTTTGAAAATATCTTGTAGACACCATAATGAGCTGGTTTCTTGATGGATTTTGATGAAACTTGGTATGAGTGTTTGTATTGACATTAGGATAAACCCTATTGAATATCAGAAACATCGAAAAAAGTATTTTATGAGTTATTGCCCTTGTTCTTTAAAACACGTTAATTTTTCAGCCGTTACACTCTCAAAGTTGTGGACACGATAAAGAGCTGGTTTCTTGATGGATTTTGATGAAACTTGCTGTGAATGTTCATAAACACCAAAGGATGAACCCTATTGAAAATCAGACGAATTGAAAACTATTTCATGGGTTATTGCCCTTGTTAACTTGTAGTTGTAAACACTAAAAAATCGTTCAATTTTGTAAACATTCTTGATGGCACGGTTTTCGACAGATGTTTCATTTACTGATAGTTCTTGTCGACCTCCCGGACGACTTGGCTGCCATTACAAAAGTGGGCGTATTACGATGGGGCATCGCTATTTTTAAATATTTTGGCTGGATTTTTTTAGTTAAAACTTTCAGATACATTAAAGGCAACATAGTTATAGATTTTGGTGTAAAATTTTAAAAATTTGAGCAAAAAAATATTTTGACTAAGAAAAAACTGTTGAGAACCATTAACCTACTTAAAAAAAAACATTAACATCTACTCAAGCACTTGGGATGTATTATTATTTTCATTGCTTAGTCATTAAATCCTAATTAAAATCTTCAATAATATGCGATTGATATTGTAATTATTTCATGTTTATTTTGTTGTCTTCTGGACATTTAAACTTCCTTGATTGAAATGATACATCTACATATCTATTAATACTATTTTTCTAGGTTCAACATCAAAGCGTATCATATTTTATATTTGTTTTTAAAGATTTTAATTCTGAACATAAACCTCTATTAATACGAGGTCGAGATGCTTTCTGACAAAACCTGAAATAAAGTTTATCTTTTTTGTGGTCCATATAATTTATTTATGGAAGTCGTTATTGAAGGTGATATTAAGATCGTATTTATTTAGATCATATTAAGAAAGATATATGTGATTGAAAACTATGATCTATTAAATTTAGAATCCAACATAATTGCCAATCAAATGTAAACCACTGCTTATTGGATGATTACGCTGGTGGCGAGTTTCTTAAATACGTTTTCGTTTAAAAACTTCAGTTCATATTGCAAATTGAATGGTAAATTAACCATTAGCTAGTAATTTAAGAACGTTCTGAATCTAGACAAAATAAGACAATAAAGGTAGCCTGGGGTTTTAATTTGCGTTATTTCTAATTGAATAATATATTATGTTATAAGTCGCTATCATTTTCTTCATTTTTTCCTGAGGACAGAGATACTTCTGTTAAGTAAATTTGTAATTATTTTACTGAGAAAAATATTCTTGTTGACATTCTCATTGGTCAATCTTTTTTTTTCAATGTGTATAATGTGTATATATTTCAAGGGGACATCAGTGAAAAACAATTATTTAATTCCAGCAAATTTGAAAAAAAAAAATCAAATTTAACCCACGACTTTTAGTTTGAATTTGTTTTGTTTTTTGTAACTTCTATGAAAACTCTTTCGACATAATTTTATAAGTGTAAAAAATCTACCAAGAGGCCGTTTAACTGATGCCCTCTGCATATTATTGGCTGCATTAACAGTATACCTCCCTCAGTGAGAATTCTTGGGATGGATCATTTTTTGAGGATTTGAATACTTGCACGAGGGTTTAGTAACTAGGCTCTTGGAAATCTTCAATACTAATACATTTTGTTCTTTTGTTGTATTTTATTAAATGTCTAAATATTACTGTTGTTGAAATACTCTGAGTTGTCACTTATTGAAACACGGCGTGATGCATCAGATCAATTTAAGATAATATGTTCATTTAGGCCCGTGGTTCTCAAATGCGGGGTCGCAGAGACGAAATGGTGGGGTCGCGGGACCGACTTGGGGTCGCTGGGTAAATTTCCTGATTGTTTTTTTTTTTTTTTCAATCTATTATTCCTTAGCACTGTCTTGAATCAGTGGCTATTATTTGAATATATACTTGTCATACCAAATACGTACAGAAGGAGACAGTGAACATGTTAGTGATATACGGACGTATTAATGTTAGGCCTACTGTCTTGAGTGACCTACCTAAGATATGTGAGGAATCAATTTTTGTCTGGAAAAGCCATTCTGCTTTTTTTGAAAAAAGTTTCCATTATCAAAAACATCGCAAATATTACCTGAGAATTTTCTAAAGAATGCACATTATGGTATCGATGGCTTGGAGCACAACAATTTTCACAATTTTAGCTATTAATGAAGGAAATAAACAGAGTTATCTCCCTTCAATTTGCCTGACATTTGTTTTCATAAATAAAAGGAAAATACCATTAAAACCTTTTATGTTAAGTCCGCTATTCTCTTTTGTTCAGAGCACACTTATATTAACGTTGGACATAACACATTTGTACACTCTGTTTGTCCAGGATGTTTGGACTTAAAACATAAGGCTCAAAGTAAACAAAGCACATGGTTAATAATTCTGATTAATTTTCTTTGATAACTGGGGAAAATGTCAAATTTATTTAATATTTCAAGCGTTTTACAAATGCTAGATGAAGATTCTGTTTCTGAGAACGACCCATCAAATCCTTCTAATGAATTTGAAGTTGAAGACTGTCAATCTATTGGTGAGATTATATCTGAGAGCCTACAAATTGTCCAAGAGAGAGAAAACACTGAATATGATGAAGGTAAGGATGATGATCCTTGTGACGCTGATTATGTACCTGAGACCTTATCTACCTCATCAGATGAAGCTGAGAATTCATTGCAAGCTACTTCCAATGAGTCAGCCACTGTTCTAAGTACAAATGAATCTGATACTGAAATGGATAAAACCCGTGGGAGAAAACGGAAGAGAGATCCACAAACTTGGAACAGAAATATTCGCCATCGAAGAAGGGTATCAGGCAAATCTTATGTTGACCGTAAAGGCAAACAAATACCGGCAAAGTCACCTAAAACTTCGACATGTTCCAATTGTAAACTTAAATGTGACGAAAATTTCAACGAAGAGAAGAGAAAGCAGTTATGTTCATCATTTTATGCCTTAAACGATACAAAACGTCAAAAGGATTACATTTGTAAATGTATTAGGGTTTACGAGGTTCAAAGACATCGTTAAGAAAATCTTTGAAGACAAGGTCAAAGTCTTATATATACACATTTTGTATACAGAACCAGAAATATCGGGTGTGCAAATCATTCTTTTTGAAAACCCTGTCCATTTCTCAATCCTTTGTAGAAAGTGCTCTGTCATCTGTGAATGAGCTTGGTAATTATTCTGGTGATGATAAGCGTTCTGGTAAAGCTGCACATAATGCTACAGATGAACAGAGAATTCAGCATGTACGAGATCACATCAATTCATTTGTCAGGATAGAGTCGCACTACTGTCGTAAGCATACTAAATCGTTATACCTCAACAGTGACTTATCTATTAGTAAAATGTATTCCTTGTATGTTAACGACTACTGTAAAAGATTCTCCATCACAGATCCAGTCAAAGAACATAAATACAGAGAGGTGTTTGTCACTGACTTTAATTTGCGTTTTTTCAAGCCAAAGAAAGACCAGTGCTCTGTCTGCAATGCATTTTATTCAACTACCGATGAGGAAAAAGAATCGCTGAGACCAAAATGGCTGAAGCATAAGCAAAGGGAGGCTGCTTCACTACATGAAAAAACAGCTGACAAAGAGAGAGCTAAAACTGATTCTTCGTATTTGTCTTTATCCTTTGACCTTCAAGCAGTTTTGAACTTGCCCCATGCAGGTGATGCCGAGATATACTATAAAAGAAAGTTATCCGTGTACAACTTCACCATATTTGAACACTCTTCCTTAGATGGCTTTTGTTACGTTTGGAGTGAAGTTGAAGGACAAAGAGGATCATCAGAAATCGGTACAGCTTTACTGAAATATATCTTTTCACAGCCCAACAACGTTACTCATATTTCAACCTTTTCAGACACATGCGCAGGGCAAAATAGAAACCAATATATATGTGCTGCTATGATGTATGCGGTTCTGAAGAAGCCATTTCTAAACACCATTGATCTGCAATTTATGGAATCTGGCCACAGTTATATGGAGGTTGATTCAATACATGCTACTATTGAACGAGCTGCAAAACATCAAAGAATATTTTCTACATCTGAATGGGAGGTTGTTATAAGAGGTGCCAGAAGAAGACCTCGTCCTTATAATATTGTCAGGTTGGATCATACTGACTTCTTGGATTTGAAAGATTTGGCAAATCAGTTAATCAGAAACCGAACGAAAAATGTGAACGGAGAAAAGGTAGAGTGGCTGAATATAAAGTGGTTGAGGTTTGAGAAGAATAAAGCTAATACCATCCAATATAAATACAATATTGAAGATGATGACTTCAAGGCTATTAGTACCATTCCAGTTAAAGGCCGACCCAGCTTAGACGTAAATGTTAAGAAAGCTTACAAGTCAAGACTGCCCATAACCGACGCTAAAAAAGCTGATCTTTTAAACCTGCTTGAATCAAAAGTTATTCCTAAAGAGTATGGTGAATTCTATAATAATTTAGCGACTTCTAAACGATCAGTTGACAATATTGAGTGTTGCGATACAGAAAGTGATGAATAACTTTATCAACGTGGACATTAAAATTTGTGCCTGTTAAGATAATAAGAAATATTATGAATGATGCAATTAGATTTTTAACTTTCGTTATAAGACATGAATAAAATGAATGTTATTGAACCCTTGACCTTGCATTTATCTTTATATGCCATGCGTTGTAAATGGGTTTTATGGGGGAATTTTCATGATGCGCTGTACTATCAGTTGGGTATGTGTAACTTTTAAATAACCTAACTTGATAGTACAGCATATCGTGAAAATTCCCACATAAAACCCTTTTACAATACGCAATTATCAATAAATTTCTTTTATTGCTCTGAAAATACTCAATATTAGTGAATTTAAGTCCACATTATATTCAAAAACGTTTGTGCACAAAAAGGTTATGTCCATATTTTGCAAAATATTTGCAAAAATATTGAACTGAGTACAATAGACTCATTGACATTTAAGGGACTTCAATCAAGTCTACACACTTCTACATTATAGTATAGTTCGAACGAAAACCTGATTTTTCATGACAATTGCAAACTTTAAAATACGATTTTCTCGGAATTACCAAAATGGACTTAATATAATTGTGCTCCAAGCCATCGATATGTTTCTTCTTGATCAAACTGAATTTGGTTTTAAAGGGTTAATTACAAACAGGAAGTACTTATTGTTAATTAAGAAGTTTGACCTATTTTTTTTTTCTGTTTGGCATAATAATGGCGCGATATTTTTAACTGAAACTTTTGGAATACATAGTTAAGACATTTCTCTACAACTCGGTGTTTATTTTACTCAAATCCGTTCAGTAGCTTTCTATCAGCATCTAAAAAACATAACACACTTAAAAACCTTACTAAAACTTTCAGATACATTAAAGTATACAACGTTAGAGATTTTGGTGTATAGTTTTCACGAATTTGAGCAAAAAAAATGGTCTAAAAAATTCAGACTGTCCCTTTAAACACAAAATGGAAGGGAAAAATCCCCAAACCCTAGATTCCCGGTGCAATGAACTCCAATAGCCTGTGTTAAACAAATATTTTTGAACCAATACCTTACTAGTGATGGTTTATAAGTAATTTGCTACGGGTAAATGGCAGAAGATTTTTTCTCTGAAGTGGGGAAATGGACCAAAAGGTTTGAGAAGCACTGTAGGCCCTACTAATTAAACTAAACGATCTTTGATTAATAAACGAAGTTTTCTGCATATCTGATGTCTGCTGTAATTTAAAACTAAAATTCGGTCTTTAAAACTTTCAACACTTACATATCTATAGTAAACAGTATTGACATATCGACCAATTATCATTTTCAACGTTATTCAAACGTATATTACCAGGTGTTTAGTTGTGGTCGTTTTCTTTTACAAAACAGTTTAAAAAAAAAGAAATGAGTTGTTTCCCTTATATCTTTGAAATCTATAACGAAGACGTTCAGTTCGAATGATACTTTGGTGCGATTAATAAATACTGTACACTGATTAAGTACACACTAAAAACATTATCGGAAACAAATCTAGCAACTAATATTTGTTCTTCTTATATACGACAACATGTTAAAAACATTTTTTTTACTATCTATTTGTATAAAACTCGGATTTTTGTACTGTTTGGTCTTTCATTTGAGACGGAGCTCGTAATAGCTCGACATGGCTAAGATGTCTTCCAGAACATCAGAAAGGTTATTAATAATTGTAGGTTATGTAAATATGTGAGTTATGTAACGTAGTGTTTTTTTATGTATTTTTTTTTTGTGTTTCGTAATAATACATTATTGATTTTACCATGGCATAATTAAAAAGTTTCAAGAAGTAAGATCGATGTGGATTTTAATTATGTAGCGAGCATGGTGTCTAACATAAGTTATAAATAATGATTATATGCCACGCCAAACAGCAATTATTCACAGAATAATGCATTCATCATTTTTGTTTTCCGATTTTTCCTTTAAAGGGATTGTTTAGATGCTTTCTTGTTGTATGTCTCGGAGGCACCGAGGCATTTTTCCATGAAGTTATTTTTGCTTACGTTTAAAAAAGGGGGGAGGATAGCAACAGTATAAAAATTATGGTACAAATAGTCAAAAACAATGGATATTAAGAAAGAAATGACAAGTATTTCTGGAAAGAAATTTGAGACTAACGCAGAAGACGGTTTAACAGCAATGGAGTGGCTAGGAAATAGAAAGGCACTTCTAAAATCTTGTTCCAACCCTCAGCTGCATCGGACCTAGAGCAATAAACTCAAATGCATTCATTCAGTACTGCACTATAAAACATGTAATCCAAGAGATCTAGAAATTTCTACTTTTGAAGGAACTTAAGGAAAAAATTATCAGTTGGCATATTCCATTTAAATTGAAAGATAATTTGTATAGTATGCAGGTAACCACATTGTTTATTTCTAAAGAATTATCAATGCTATGTGGGATTTAATGTTTCTGTAATAGCTGAGGCTGTCATATAGATTATGGTTATCATCTTGATATTGATATCCAAAGACAAAGTTGTATAAAAAATTCAATTCCAAAGAAATATTTGTTATAGACACGAAAATTGCAAGTTGTGATTATGGTTATCATCTTTCGTTTGATATTCAAGGACAAAGTTGTATATTTATTAAAAAAAAAAAAAAAAAAGTCGATGTCAAAGAAAACTTGGAAAATTTGTTATTTACACAGAAAGTCGTCGATTATAGTTATCATCTTTCGTTTGATATGCAAGGACAAACTTGTTTATATGTTACATAACATCTTTATTCAATGTAAAAAAAAACTTGGGAAATCTGTTATTTACACAGAAAGTTGTCGATTATGGTTATCATTTTTCGTTTGATATGCAAGGACAAAGTTGTTTACATGTTACATAAAATCTTTTTTTCAATGTCAAAGAAAACTTGGGGAAATTTGTTATTGACAAGGAAGTTGCACGTTGTCATGTTAAGTTCTAGTTAATTGATAAGTTAAAAACAGTATATTATAAATTTGACAGATCGTGCTGCAACTCATTAATATCTGGTTTCATCATAATCTTTCCTGTATAACATCATTTGTTTGATAATAAAGTACTGTACACAACGTTTTCGACAACATGTATGCAAACAAATCTTGGCAACAAAATATCTGTTCCTGTATACACACGACAACAAATTGCGCAAATTTTTATCATTCATTGGTGGTGGCTCCAGTTTTATTTAATTTTCAATTTCTAATAAGAAAAAAGTTGGCAACATCATTTGCATCTCGACAACAAAAAAGAAACTTGTAGGACAACATTTTCGACAACATGACTTTTGTGGTGGTGGCTCAGGGAATTATGGGTAGAGATAATCCCTTCGGATTTTTCAACCCTGTCAATGATGCAGGTCATATAAGCTGACATGGAAAAGCGTTAAGTCGTTTGGATGGGGCAACAAGCCGAGATGCTGTGTACGTCAAAGACCCTCGATAATTAAATGTCGAAATAATGGTAAGGCTCATGCCAATTCACTTGAAAAAAATCCTAATCTTACAATGCCTGAGGTTTGTCCAATTATCTCAAACAGGTTCCGCATCATTCCATTTCTTTTCCATTTGACATCCCCTAAGGGCAGCGAAAGAGTGAAAAGGTACAAATCATGACGTTATAGAAAAAAGGCGTCTGACTAACTGAGTATCTTTGGCTTATTATGATGGCTGCATATATAGAGTTTCGTATTATAATACAACAACAAAACATTTTATTATACAAAATAATCTGTACATAATACATAATGTACATAATTTAAGTTTGAAGCAAGAATAAAATTTCCGTTATTTATGAAACATAATGATGTGATTAGCAATGTTAACCATCCGGCTTCTTTTAAAATACCAAATGTAAATTGTTGAAACGTAGTGTATAATAAAACCCATGAATAGTATACCATATTCTGTTCGGCTTAAAGATCATAATGAATATTCAGAGAACCAAGCGAAGAGGAATTAGGAATAAGGAACGGGAATATCGTGTTGACCGCATCCAAGAGTCCGAAAAAGTTTCTTTCAATTTCTTCAATATTTTAAAAACAATGAAGGTACAGAGGGAGGTAAGGGCGGGGTGGTGGTGGGGGTGTTTGGGAGCGGGAGGCTAGAAAACTAGCTTGTATCTCCATATTCACCCCCATTTAATAGAAATGTCAAAAGATGAATTTAATACGCAACAAATCGTTATTTTTTTTTTCAAAATATTTCTTGAAAGCAGTCCCCCCATTTATAATTTTGCCCCCGTTTGAACCCCCAGTTCCGGACGACTGGCAATCCCCACTGTGTGTATGGTACAGCTCATATTGACATAACTATATAAATTCTGTGTACAAGTAATATTTTGCTCTTTATTGGGCAATTAAATCACGAAGTGGACCTCGGCCGAATTTTTTTTTTTAAATGTAACCATGCAAAATCAAAATCTGTACAAGCAATTTAATTCAAAATTCTCGTCCAGAGCCTGACACAATGGAACGCTATAAGTGTATAATAATGGACTTATTTCTTACAATTTAAGACGTGCTAGATTATGAAAAGGCATGTAACGTTTACATTAAAATCCTTTGAGTAATTTTGATAACTACTATATTTTAAATTGGCCCAATCGGCACATACATAGTGCACACCGAAGAAATATCACAAAATCAAACTATTGCGTCACATACGAAATATACACATGTATGTACAAAATGAATATAAAAACGTGAACATTCATGTACTAGTGAATAACCTTTCACTGTACAAAAGGTATTTGGACTTTTCCAAATGTTCATTTTTCATTTCACTTCTACGTTGTTCTAAAGGTGGCGTTTACTTTCAATTTGTCACGCTTCATTGACGATATATACATGTACATCCAATTATACAAATATCTCTCACCTCGTTTTATTATACACAATCTATTGTACCACAATAATGATACAATTAATTAAACACGATCTGTTGCGCCACCATCAAGATACAGTCCATTATACACAGCCTATTGTACCACAATCATAATATACTCCACTATACACAATCTTTTGTACCACTATCATAATATACTCCACTATACACAGTCAGCCGCACCATAATCATCATACAATATGTTGTACAACATCCCTGATACAATCCACTATACACAATCAGTCGCATTACAATCATGAAACAATCTGTTTTACCACACAATCAGTTGCACCACAATCATCATACAATCTGTTTTACCCCAATCATGTTTCAATCATCATTATACACAATCCATTATACACAATCTTTTGTACTACTATCATATACAATGCATTTTACACAACCTTTTGCATCACCAACTATATATATACATATACACAATCTGTTGTACCACAATCCATTTTACACAATCTGCTATACCACATTCATGATACAATGTTATACCACAATCATGATACCAACATATTATACACAATCTGTTGTACAACAGTCATGATACAATATATTGTCTGTTGTACAGTCATGATACAATGTTGTACCACAGTCATGATACAAAATATTATACACAATCTGTTGTACCAGAATCCTGGTACAATTCATTACACACAATTATTAATACAATTCATGGGCTGAATGTTGACAATTCGGTTTATTAGGTCTTATTTTGACCCATTTAAAATAAATAATCCCACATTAACAGAATTTTGCACCAGAATCATGATTTATAAAATCGCAGTTAAAAACAATGACACACAGCCACACCAAAATTGTACAATAACAAGTTATATCCGATACACACACATTCATAAAAAGAAGGAAAGAAGACGGACGGACTTCGGAAACAAATGAGAAAAACAAGCACCATTCAGGTCCTTCAGTAACACAATATTTGAAATTTACATTTTGTACATTATTTTGTTGAGGCACTCTTCTGAAGGTTGTTTTAGAAACTGTACAATGTTTTTAATGAATGATATGGTCACATTTCAGTCGTCACATCCTCCATGTGGATTGTGGGTAAAACTGGGGCCGTGTGCATTCGCTGCAGACGATGTTTTTCGCGGGCTACCATTGTCAGTGATAACTTCCGGCTATATGTTTTATATATAATGCTATCCTGAGCTCTCTTCACTATTTTGATAGTGTCTAAATTTTTCGGGTTGTGTTTGAAACGTGGCTCCATTGGTTGTAGAATTCGGATGGAGTCCCACCGTCGCCAGAATACCACCACCGTCACAAACCAGAAGATAACAATTAGTGATATTATTATTACTTCCTCTATGTGGAGAGTATGCTTAATTGGAACGTACGCTCGATCATCTGGAAATAGAAAAAATATGACTAATTAGACACTTAGTAGACAATTGCCTTGTAATAAGGCTACTTAATTCATATATAGAATGTTATGACCTATTTGATGTATTATTAGTTTATTGGCAGTGAAATTGAATTAGATTCGACCTTGTATACTAATGACTGAAATGTCCATAGTCGTATTCCATCATGGAGACAAACTTACTTTATATTTATGTATTTCGGTTTACTCATAGATAGAATGGAAATAACATTTGGTTATGTGTCTGAAATTTATTGATGCTTTTGACAATGTTGCTGGTAGCTTTGAAACAACATTTCGTCGTCTGGGGAGGGAATTCCCTGGTTTGCACCCCTCAGATTTTTTATCATGTCAGTTCTTACACACCTGGTGCTTTCAGCCCCTTTACAATTATGTGGCCTCCACACCGCCCCGCCATTTAATAAGTCCTAGAAACACAACTGGTGTGAAAGTCATGACGTGTGCATCAGGCATCATTTGTGGATGTCGATTTGCATGCACAACCACAATAAGACTATGTTGACAGGGATTCAGAATCCGAAACAAACATTGACTAGGTATTTATTACATATACAATACTGAAAATTGAATGTTGCTATATGATATAGAATACACGATTTATATAATATACGGCCCAGTCTATCGTGTGTCAGTTTCGTAATGTAAATTATCTATTTTATAATGAGTACAGATGTCCCAGACTGGAACATGCCGTTTGGAATATAGTAAGCATCTATAATGAAAAGTATACATCACGCTCAGCTAACTAAATTACAGCAGTAGACTTTGTCTCAATATGATGTACGCGGTTATTGGCAAGTTTTGTTTATTTTTCTCGTTCGTTAACAATTCCCGGTAGATGTGATGCAGATTTGATTTAATTTGTAAGAGCTACTCAAATAAGAAACACGTTCAATTTCAACGAAAAGCTAAACGCCGGTATTAAGGCTCGAAGGGCGTTAAAATGGATTGTAAAGAGCTTTTCTGAAACAATATGCCTACTGTGGTTTGTGGTTTCATCTCAAGTCTTCCACGATACAAGCATTTTTCTCAATTTGTGCAGTCAACAAACACTTGGTTTAGGTGTAATTGCTGGAACCACAGATGTCTTATTGGGAATGGTCCACGTAAATCTTTGGTTCCCAGCCTTTAGGACTTTCCGTATCCCCATTTTTTAAGCGATCCTCTTAGCCCACCCAAAGTGAAATTAAGAGCCAACATGAAAATAAAAGGATATTTGTCGGTTGATGAGATTTGATATTTAATTCATTCCATACTTTTTAATATTGGCCAAGAGGCTTTACAGGTACCCTTTGTGGTGTTCGCTGGTACCCCCAATGCTCTAAGATACACTTATTAAACTATTTAAAAGAGATTCACGTCCTCAAAGTCATGCATTAATATCTGGATCAAATCTGGTGGGATGTCTAAGAGTTGATTTGTAACATAAAAGCAGGTAACTGATAAAGCCTGATATTTGCGTTAAGCTTCTAATGAAACAAATGGTTTACTACTCATAGTTCCTAAGATCAATGTAAACAATACCATATTGTATCGTCAATAAGAAAATACTTCATGTAATGTGTAGACCCTTCCAACCAGTATATATCTCCCAGAGAATACTGATACAGGAAGTCTTGTTGCCACGACCAACTTTTAATGGCGATTTCTGTTCTTATGCCTCTCAGCTAGTTCCCCTCGTCTGGGGCAGGCTTAAGAGTATCTCTCATATGAAGATCAATATTATGAGTTGGACGCCTGCTCGCTAACCTGAAGGTCCAGGGTTCAATCCCCGCATGAGTCGAGATGATACCTTTGGATTTTTCAACCCGGTTTCCCCTGGTCAATGATGCAGATCGGAGGGACTGACATGGAAAAAGCGTGTAGTCGTTCGAATGGGACAATAAACCGAAGACCCATGTGCTATTTTGACTGTGCACGTTAAAGATCCCTCGACAGTTGGAAATCAAAAATAAGAGTAGGCTTATGCCGCTGTCCTGGCAACATTTCCCTCATTGCACTGTATGGCGTTTGCCCCATTAGTTCATTCAGGTGCGGAAAAGCAGGACGTAAATCTCTTTCATTTCGATTTTGTAACCAACTACAACTAAGCCAAGCTGGAAGATGATTTTCTTCTATAATCTATTTAATCATTAACAGCTGGGACGACTGAAATCATAATTGGACGAAAATAGTAAACATAAGACAATTTCAATCCTTTCCTCGGTCGCAGATGTGTCTTAGCAATTGACCAATCTAAATGTATTTCAACATTTCATTCAAGATGAGACCTAGAATATTGAGGGCTTTGTTTGTCTTTGTTTAATAACGGCCCAGAATAATTTTTCTTGCTCATTAATGTTGTTTTCCTGCATTTCTTTCAATTTTTCTTAACTATTTTAATAATAAACTATAAAAGGGCCATCCATGCATGCAAGGTTCTTTTAGTCATAAAGAATTTCATCCAATGCTTTGAAGTGGCTTACTTATTCATTAAGAGCACGGATGTGTACAATGACTATATGTAAAACTTAACATTTATTCAGGCAATCAGCTGTGGTTTAAATGTGACTATATTCCGACTTGTTTTATTGAACTTCCGGTTCATTCAATGAATCCAGAATGTGCAGAATATGGGCCGATTCTATTATGTATGCAATCCGGATCGTCCGTATTTTCTCTCCCAACAATCTGGATAAAAACGTAAATAGATCACAAATGGAGAATCACGCTGGGCGGACATGGGTTTGCTTTTGATGAGTCGAATCCAATTACGTCATTGATCTAATCTATTATATTCTCCCAACAATCCAGATAAAACTTCTACTACGGTGTTGGGGCAGCCATTTTGAGACTTGACTCTCCTAACTCTCCTAAAACAGTCATGTGGTGGATAATAGAATAGAAATGGAAAATCCGGACGTTCCGGATTGCATAATAGAATTGGCCCTATATGAATCCAGCTAGCGCTCGGTCATATACTCAACTGACAATAATTGTAAACTCTGTATTGAGTTCCGCTTCTTCCTTCCATTATTCTTATGGCAATAAAGTACAGCTTTTCAAATAAAATATATTTTAATGACTCTTCAAAGCGTTATATTGTCATCTTAACAAATCGATAATCCTATTATTAAAGTACTGTTTGTTTTCATATAAAAGCATCTGTATTAAAAGCTTTGATTTGACCAAAGCAAAAACAATTTGTATTAAATTTATTGTGTTTAGCCAATAAAAATCTCTTTTATTAAATTTATTGTATTAAAAGCCAATTTTTTTTTCCAATTTTTTATCCAAAAAGTGTAAAGAAGATGCACTAAAGTCTGCGTTTCAATCGCCAAAAGGACTCCACATACTGTGATTTTCCTAGCTAGTAAGAGCATTTCAGCCGATTCCATGAAATATGTCCGCCGTTGTTGGATATGTTCGACATTATATGACTTTCTTGGAATCGAACTTTTAATAATGTTTCAGATGCTCTTTGTGGTGTGCGGATTTTTCATCCATTCTAATCTAATTCCATTGATATGCGCCAGCACCCAGACTATGCATAGTGGGGATCTGAACTACGTAACATTTCTTCGGGTTGATTGACACATGCAGCGAAAGTAACTGTACATCTTTGTTAATTTTCGATCAGCGGCCTGTCAAACGTGCCCATTATCTCGCCAATTTTAACAGTACAGATATATTTTGGTATAAATCGAAAAATTTGCATGTCCAGTATGGTTTGATGAAGTTTTAGGAGAGTCTAAACGCATAAAATGCTTACCAGATGTCAGTGGCACTAAAATTGTTCCATACGGACTATGCACATAAGGAACCTGAACTTTCTTTTCTTTTAATCAAAAGGACGAAGTTCGACGACATCCAACAAAGATTCTTAACTTTTCTTTCTGTAGATAATTATGATACATGTAGATGTCGATCAAAACAGTTACTGATAAATTCCAGACATAGGACAATTACATTGAAGGGAATTTTAGTCCAAAACACCACCTCTGAAATGAAATGAGGGGTTTGTACGTCCTTGTTTACACCTGATGGACTGACGAAGACCGACAACCGACAACGTCATGCAGTCGTCTATGAGGTCATTGAGCCTACTCTTTTTCATTTTTCAACTGTCCAGAATTTTAATGTCATAGATTATATAACACAGGGCTTCGATTTATCGTACCATCCAAACGACTAGACACCATTTCCATATCAGCCCCCCCCCCCCAACCTAAACCGCGATTGAGCCATCCTTTTCATCAAGACGTATTCAAATGCTACTGTCCCGGCATAACCCTCCCCTCATTACACACTGCATGGCGTAATAGTGGGACGTAAAAACTCGATTTCATTACATTTCTAAAAATAAAATTCAATTTTAAATAGTCTTAATTATATATGCTCCCTGAGAATGCTGATGAAAGGAGTCTTGTTGCCACGACCAACTTTTAAATGCGATTTCTATTCTTATGCCTTCCAGCTAGTTCCCCTCGTCTGGGGCAGGCTTAAGAGTATTTCCCATATGAGTTCTATGAGTATATATCTCATTGAGTTCGACGCTTGTTCGCTAACCTAAAGGTCTAGGGTCCAATCCATAAATAGTTTCAGAGCCATAACATTTAAAAGACTGGTTGATACATCGTACTAATAAAAACTACATCAATTTAAACTCGAGACTTCACAGTGTGTGTTAATATGTAAAATGTTAAAAATAATCCAGATACAGCCTCACTTGTCATAAAAAAAAAATCTATTATAAATGTGAACATTAACTTATGACCGGGTTGAATATCGGCCAACTTTTAAATTATTTCACTCGTAATGCATATTTTAAAATTGGAACTTTTTGTAATAATACCATAATAAAAATCCGAACAAACAAAACAATTCCGTTAATGAAAATTGCATCCAAAATCTAGTGTAATAGGTTATAGAAGTAGTTGATAAACATCACGCTTTTTATTTAAAAAAAAAGTGACTTCACTTAAGATTTGGCCAATGTTGATTGGATGAAAAGGTAGTTGAGGTTCTAATTTTGTATACGAATTAAGTGTATTTTTGTTAAACCAAAAAATGAACAAGTAAGTTAAATTCTTAAACAAATGTCATATACATCTGCGCTCTTGATAAATAAGTGAACCACTTCACCGAAAATTTGCTTATTTGGTGATAACGTGGATAAGATTCTGAAGGTTATTCTTAAATTAAACTTGAAGATTCCTCCTTGAAATTCGAATTAATATTTACAATATTTAAGTAACAGTAAAAGGAAGTGGCACTTGAGATTTTAAAAGCCCTTTCATGATACTTGATAACTAAACTAAGAATCCGTAATTAATGATGTTATTTTCAAATGTGCCCCAAGAAAGCACGTACGTTTGTATATTTACTTGTAAACAAAAATAACTTTAAGAACAGCAATTTGTACCCGTAGGGTTTCTGTATTATGACCTATGTTCATCTCTTAAGACCAAAAAAGCACGCACGTTTGTCTTTTAATTATTAACAAAAATAACTTTTGGATAAAAAATGATCACCCTCCAGGATGAAGATTTTTGTTTTATGACCTCAACTCGTATGATAATGACCAAATTTTCCCCAAAGAAAGAACTTACTTCTTAAAAAACTTTTAGACCAAATGCCCCAAGAAATCACGTACATGTCTTAACTTCTGAACAAAAATAACTTTTGGATAAATGATAATCACCCTCCAGGATAAGAATTTTTGTTTTATGACCTCAACTATTATGACCAAAAATTCCTAAAAAAGAACTTGCTTCTAAACAAAAATAGCTTTAAGATAAACATTTCTGTCCAACTCCCATGGCAAAATATTTCCAAAGAAGGCAGTATGTACGTCTTTTTACCTCTAAACAAAAATAACTTTCGGATAAACATTTCTGTCCAACTCATATGGCAAAATATTCAACAAGAAAGCAGTTCATGTTTTTTTGTTACTTCTGCACAAAAATAACTTTTGGATAAATGATAATAACCCACATGGCTTCTATATTATGATCTCTGTTCACCTCATATGACCACTGTCATGTTTCATTAGCAACGGTATATGATGGTAATGATCTTACCGTTGCTTGCATGTAACACCTTTCTCGTCATTAATGATAAGTAAAATGTTTTCATTGAGCTATCGATGTGGAACTTTACAGAAATGATACTATGTGTCCTAAATATCGAGTTCAAATTTTTTTCAAATTATGATGCTCCCTTCCATGTAAAAAAAAGTTTTCAGGTGGGATATTTTTCCTGATAATGGCAAAATAGAATAGCCTATTCCTACGCCCTACAGCTATTTTTCATCTTTGAAAATCCATTTCAGTCAAGTTTTATCATCAAAAGAGGCATTAATTTTCGATATTCCGAAAAGTAATATCAATTCAAATGCAAACATATCGTGATTTATTTGCGAAAATACTTTTTGATGAAACAATAAAGACATTATTAACCATTAATATAATCGATTTAATGCAACTAAACTGAAAAAAATCTTTCTTGTGAGGTTTTATAGTATGTACTACGCAATTGTAAGGAAATCGAAAATAAGAGGAGCCTAATTCAGCTGAATTTCCCTCGTTGCACACCGCATGCCGTTTACCAATCTTCAATAGCATAAATAAAAATATAAAGATGGTATATATATGTATATGGTAAATAGACAATTTCTTTATTTAAATCTGATATTAAAATGATGAACGTCAGTGATTTCACACCAAACCTCAACTACAGTTAAGCACTTCACTGGTGAGGCCGAAACATTAATGTTTTCAGTTAGATAAGCTCCTTGGCTCATACCTTGTTAAGCACTCTATCTGGAGTGTACCATTATCGTTAGTGGAATTCAAGTATCACTAGCTTGCTAGATTGAGCACTCTGATGGATAGTGATAGTAGTATCACCTCAGACGGCTATAAAACCAACCTTCGACAACGGCAACAGCATTCTCAAATTACCAAACCAACATCACGGTACCATCCGATTGAACCAATCAAACTACGAATACTAACAACTACCAAGTTTTCGATATCAGCATCTGCTGGAAGCGAACGTTAAAGTGGCACAGGCTTCATTTTCGTGGGTCAATTTTTCCAAGTCTCAGAAAGGGGGACTTTTTTAGCTCAGCAATTTAGTACTGGTTATCACAACTCACCATTGGAATTTGAGTCTTCAAATCCATGTGCATCCATAATTATTAGCATTTGAAAGTTATAATGCCCTACTACACATTAGCAATACTATGCAATATATAGAAAAGTCACCTATAGAAATAGAAGGAGAAATGTCTAATTTAAGATATATTTGAAGGAAATATGCAATTTTCGTACATTTCTAGTGCTTCTGAAGGATACTTAAGTATATTCAAGACCCAAATCAACCAATAAAAATGAAGACTGGTCCCCTTTAAGCACCAACGGTACCGTTCAAAAGGTTTGCATATTGGCCATAGCGGAGAATAAGAAATTTTTTCCACTTTATAAAAAGACAAAAAGTTATCATGTCTTGGTATGATATCTTGCATACGTCTAGAAAGCAAATTTCTTAATGAGAAAAGTGGTCTGGCTGTGGTGTAATTCAATACTCAGACACAATTACTTTTCTAAAGAAATAAGATAGATATTTCACAGAAAATCACGGAGCGAATCAAGAAATTCATTTGGCAGCTGACGGTTTTCTTATTGAAAAATACTTCATGTAGAAAAATTCTGTCTGAACCATTCATGTCTATTATGATGATAGTTAGCAGGTCTCGTTGCCAATTCTTTCAATAAAACTCTGAGCTATATTTGACTGATATAGACAATTATAATATCTGTAAATGTAATATGAACATGAGTTTTTCACCTCGCCGACAACTATCTATGGCTTGGGGATAGCGGGTTGAAAAATCCAAAAGACGCAAGATCTCGACCTATATTGCCCATAGTCATTCCTTGATCAGAATGCAATCAACAGGCTTGTAACTACACAATAGTGTACAAGACACGAAACGTTGTTTTTGTTCCTGATATGCGCCTTCGCCTATGTTGGTACTTAGATCCCCGTTTCCCAACATTTTGGACTGTCCGTATCCCTATGTTTTACGCGAACTCCTGGTACCCCTTCGCCCACGAGTCAACGCTGATATTATAATACCATGAACATTTTAGATAGCAGAAACCAACTTGTTGAATCTTTAAAAATTGTCTAAGAGGCTTCTCGGGTACCCCTTGTGGTGTTCGCCGATACCCCCAAGGGGTACTAGTATCCCCGGTAGCGAACCAAGGAGATGCTCTGTTATCGATATCAACACTAGGCATTCGCAGCTGAAATGTATGTTTTTTGTTAAAAATTAAGCATCATTGACACCTGTGTCGAGATGGAAGTGAGCGTAACTGAAACTTTAAAGGGATTGTAAAGAGGTTTTCTAAACTTTGTATGTATATCGGTGACACTGATAGCATCAATCTGCGCTATTAGTGACGTCATAAAACGCATTAGTTTTAGTGGAATTGCAAGAACCACAGACGTCGGAATGAAAATTGGAATGGCGCAAATTGATGCTATCAGTGTCCCCAATACACATACAAAGTTTACAAAACCTCTTTACAATCACTTTAAACAAGCAAACAACCAGACTGTGAAATCAAATATCAAAATCTTCTTAATTATGTCACTGAAACGTTGTTTTATGTCTGAAGAAATTAAATACAGACTTTGGTTTTGTCTCTAACTAATTAACTTTGTTTAGTTAGTCTGTCTTATAGAATAACATCTCGAGAGAGACAAAACAAGCATCATCACCGCCATTTTGAAATCAACTAACTAACCATTTTTCGCCTTAGGGACATTGTTTGGTCTTAACATTACAAGACTGTGAAATTAAACAAGAAGTTGTTTTCTAGTCTTAGTCTGATTCCGCACTGTCAGTTTGTATTATTTACGTCTGGAAATAGGTGATAGACTGACTTCATACCTTTCTCTGCCGAGCCTTCAAATCTATAACCACCAGCTATATTTATGGATTGGGTTTTTTTTCAGAGCTTTTACTTACTTATGATCATCTGGCTACAGCTGAGCATTTGACAGCTGCTCACTGGACAGTTCATTTGAAAGTGGCTCATCGGGCAGTTTCACTGGACAGCTTCTCATTTGACAGATGCTCATTTTACAGTTACTTATTTGACAGATCCTCATTGGACGGTGGCTAATTAAAGACACTGCATATGTGTAACAAATGAGTTTCTGTACCGTATTTACGAAAAAGGAGCCGGTGTATATGCGTCTTTGTTAAAATCTTTATCGATAACAGCCTGCAGCGTCCAAAGGGCTAGATGCTTTTTCCATGTTTCTGCCTTTTCTTCTAATTCCGTACTATATTTACTAAAAAAGTGTCCATTCCAACATCCAATTCATTCACAATTTACAAAATGCTTTCATTCTTAACTGAGAGAACATTATTAGCAAGAGAAAATTGGATTCAGTCTCAAGACTATCAAAATTTAATTTATCTCTTGTCTGTGTAATTATCGCCATACACAATTAATTTGTTTTTATGATAAATGTCTAGATTTCTAGACTAGATGACAAAGGCTATTAAATAAGATGACATTTCGATCATTCAAGGTAGGCAATGTTAGGGTGATGGAATACCAATGGACAAAAGCCCCACAGCAATTTCACCTTTGGTTAAAAGCCACTACGGACGAAAGCCTCAACTTAAAATGAATCAAGGAAGGAATGAGAATTGTTGGTAATAAAGGTTGGGGAACAAAATGAAGGGGTAAAGGTAGTGGTAGATTAGCCACGATATTTCCATCCTGAATTGCTGTCCAGGATCGATCGTAAATGATTTCCAGCTGTACTACGACTTAACTTTGATCTCACTTGTTGAAATCGATTCAACCAGGAATTGAGTGAGATCGTATCTTTTGGCTCTCCAGTGATGAGGGGGTTACATGGTGAAAAGTATCTAGTTGCTCTGATTGAGCACTAAAAGCTTACATGCCATAAAGATCTCTTGATGGCATAAAAGAGATGCCTGTTGTCCACTAAAATGACATTTAAACAATGTGTTAGCCAATGGGCATAAAAGTAGGATGGAAAACCATTGTCATCGGGCCTAGGTGGTTCAATGTGTAGAACGCTTCCTCGCTAAGGTCCAGTATTCAATCCGACATAGATATTCCTTCCTTCCCTGTCAGTGATGGACTGACATGGAAAATCGTAACCTAGTCTGTTTCTATTGAGCTAACAAACGGATGGACAAACGCCTTGCCGTATGCAGTGAGGGAAAAATGCCAGGATAGCGTCATTTGCCTGCTCTTATATTCGATTAGTAAAAAGTTAAAAGCCATTTATCATTGAATATCGTCAGCATTTGAAATTTGTGATTTGTTTTTTTTTATTCATATAAATATGGAAAGGATTGGGGAAGGGGCTTTCATCAATATAACTCCTCTACTAATATAAAATGTTAATATGTACAATACAATATCGTTAAAAAAAATAACTTTGTGATGATGAATAAAAATTCCATTAAGTATTATGTAGATTTTATATTTGTTATTCAATCGCCATATTTCAATTCCCGAATCTTATCTGTGTAGACTTGAGGCCATTCACGATATTTCCGACAGCTCTTACTTCATGTATAATTCAATTCTAGCAGAGAGCAGATTCTACACAATCATAAAGATAAATACTATTAAACCCATGTAGCGTAATTTATTACACAAGTTCCTAACTACCAGCTTAAACTTGACAGCGAGAACCATAAAAGAAAAATTTGTTTTTTTAATAATCAATTTATCATCGTCTTTACTTAAAATTTCTCTTTATACGAAAGAACTCTGTATCTCATTTCGTTACAAGCCAGTTAACTTTACATCTACAATGCCACTCTTTACTGAAAATTTTATTTTTTAGTCATCAAAATATTTTTGTCAATTTAATAATTATTTTTTATAATTTCCAAAATCTGAAAATCGAGTGACCGAAATCCGAGGAGTTTTTGTGGTGAACGCTTTTGGAAATTTTCAACCAAGAACCAAGTCGTATTGGTTTATAAAACGTTAGTTAACATCAATGTTAGTGAAAGACCAATCTGATGACGGAAACACTAAAATCAACCTGAGTTAATGCCCTTGATCTTAAGAAGAAATGTCGTCAGAGAAAATATAAGTCATAGGTTACAGAAACTGTGTCAGGATCAATGTGACAATCTTTACTTTAGACACCATAAAGAACATCAACAAGATCAAAAAGATAAGATAAGATGCTAGTACAAGTTTAATCCATTAGAAAGTTAAAGATAAAAGCTTTGATTACAGAAAACTTCGTCATGATCAGCACGATTACAGATTACTTGATCTGCTTGTACGAGTGTAAACCAGTAGAAAGATTACGAACGAAGCTATGGATTACACATGAAATATATTTAATTAAGTTTTACATCTTACATGTTAGGCAAAGGAGGGTGGGCACACGAATTGCAGTGTGAAATGAGAAAAATTTTGTCAAAATAACGGCATATCCTACTCCTATTTTCGTTTTCCAACTGTCGAAGGATCTTTATCGGAGCAAACGAGACCTCTGTTAATTGTCCCGTCGTTACGACTTTACGCTTTTTTCTAGGTTCGTCCCTCCGAACTACATCACCTAGAGTGGGAAACCAGGTTAAAGGGAATTTTAAGTCCTGCTTTTCTTCACCAGTATGAGCTAATGAGGACGGAGAGGGAACCGGGTTAAAAAAAAGTTGATTAGATTGACAGCTACTGATCAATATACAAAAAAAAATGCGAGCTGATATGTTAAAAGCTATAAAGATGAATAGAATAGATAACTAATATCTGTGGGCAATATTGCGATAATTTGATAAGTTAATGTAGAATTCTCTAATTGATTTATTTCAACAAAACTATGATATTAGTTAATTGTTGTGGGAATTGATATTACACTCTAGTGTATATTAACGATATTGGTCTTTGATGCACAATAAAAACAGAGGTTCCGGTCTGCAGATCCAAAATCGTATCTCGTTCTATATACGAATTAACTGTAATAACAACCCGTACAAGCAAGACAATTCCGTTAATAAAAAAATTTCGTCTGAGAGAGTAATAGTTGTATTGTACTCGATTTCTCCAACAAAATATACCATCGGTTATTTCGAAAAGAGTAAGCATAGTAATGTTAATAGCGTTTAAATAGTCGGCCTATGCCTTCATTGTATCGTAATAATAAAGTCGTTTTAACATGGATCAGAATGAGGCCCAATGCACCAAAGTAACATTTGTTTTGCAAAGCAATGACAGCTATTAAGCCAATTCTTTTTGAATGGACGAATATATACAATTTGTCAGCTCATCTCCCCGATACGACTATAGAAGACAGATGACATGCGGTATGGCTGATATTTGCAAAGAAGGTTAACAAGTCGAGACCAACCTATGCCAATTTCTAAATGACCATACCCTTCACTTTTCTGAATAAGATATCAACAAATGAAATTTACACAAGTTTCCCTTGCATCTGCTTCGCGTGCTTATGACGAAAGGTATTGTGGGCAAGATCACTGCCATGAACCAGCTTGTAGAGAGAGTCCTCGTGAACTAAAATTGTTATCCTTGAAAATAAATAGCTGTTTACTTCTTTTCTTACGTTCACAGTTTGTATCTCAGTTGTATCAGATATCAGTATATGTAAGTGATAATGACCAGTATCATACGATATTCTTTTTATATTAATAAGTTGAAGGTTAGGTTAATTGGACGTCTAATTAGTACACATACATCAGTCCTTTCCAGAAGACTTACATATATCATGGCGTTAATTAGTCTCGCTCAAAGACATAAATTATATAATATCGTGTATCATTTATTACCATGAATCCTATTGATCATAATTAATATTATTTTTCGAGAAAATCTTCACAAAGACTTGTGGGTTAATTCATTAGTCCTTTTCCAGAAGACTTGCAAATTTAATGACGGTGGTTAGTGTCGCCCAAAAGCATAAATTGCCTGACTTCGAGTGTGATTTATTTGGAATGGTATGATACGAGTTATACAACGAATCTTAAAGCGATACTACGTCTTAGAATGAACAAAAAAATTAAGTTCTCAAACTTTGTCAATAAGACTATATATTCATAAAAAGTGTCCAAAGTATACAAACAGAATTAAATAAACCCGTAAAACTATGTAATTTTCCATACAATTACAGATTATTATTGATAAATGTCTTAAATTGGATTAAGACATTTATCAATTATTGTATATAAACATAGTTTTCTGGATTTATCAGATTATTTAGGTAATCTGTTTTATAGTTATGCCACTAGGTTTGTCCCCCGAGAAATATATACTCCTATTGACCAAGTTCGAAATTTTTTTTTTTTTTGTTCATTCTAAGAGGTTGTATCGCTTTAATATTACATATTAATTTTCAAGAAAGCAAAAAGTCAAAAGGGCGGATATGGTAAAAGCGTTAAGTTGTTCGGATGAAACAATAAACCGAGTTAAGATCGGAAGTTGCAAATTGTCCTGCACTATATGGCCTTGTTCGTCCTCGTTAGCCCAATCAGCCACAGGAAGAAGGGCGTAAACATACAGTCACTTTATTATAAGAGTCTTATTATTGTTAGTCGTTCTTAAACATGTTCACGATATTTGACCAAACCAAATTGAAATCTGAAGCATTTATACAGCTTTACAATCTAATAAAAGTTCGACTTTAATAACGTCGCACTGTTTATAAATAGATAGAAACATGTAGTTTTCCAGGAAAGATTTAATTAAAGAAGCCATGTTCAGATTATTTGACAACAAACAGAAACCGTAGTGACTATTTCCCATTAGAGAAAACACCCTGGTGACCACTGTTTGCATATCTGGAAGAAATTCCACATATTAGTTCAAATCTTTGTGGTAAGGAATACCATGGTCAGATGTAGAGTATCTTGCTCAACTACTTAGTAGAATTCAAACGGTCTCCGTGAAAGTTACGCTGACAGATCAACTACCACCATCAAGAAGAATAACCATGATCACAACGAGTTTGGAAGAATGAAGAAGATCGAGTAACTCAAGCCACACTACTCAGGGCCGAGTTTCACTGCCATGTCATTCGACCCAACCAGATCTTACGAATTCTCAAATTACCAAACCAACAGCACAGTACCATCCGATTGAACCAATCCAACTAATACCTAGTTTGCGATATCAGCTGCTGCTGAAAGCGAACGTTAACTTGTCATCTACCAACCAACCAACCAACCTTTTCATCAAATCAGCACTGGCAAATTTTCATGTGTCTAACCAATACCATTTCCTTAATACTACGCACTTTATCGACAAAATCCGTCCTCGAAGCAAAACCAAATGAGGACAAAAACCCTATTTCATTTCTTAATGAAATATGATATCGACAGTCGTTATAAAAATGTTACAATTTCAGAATAAAATTGACATGTAATAGTCAATGTATGTCAAATGTTCGTCGATGCATTAAGAGCAATTTCCTTACTATCAATTCTCTTCATGATAGAGACCTATTGCTTACAAAAATAAACAATTTGTTAAAATAATGGAATTATTTTCTCGTAATGAAAATGTGGTATTGTCGTTGATTAGGACAAATTTATCAAAATCAGCTTGTTGTCATAACCGTAATGTTTACGTCCTATTTTTCCGCACCTATTTTGGCTAATAAGGAACTGCACAGGCTATGCAGTGTCCAATGATAGAAATTTCATTCGATTGTCGAAGGATCATTAACGCGCTTTTTCTATGTTAGACCCACAGGGGCTCGTAGTTATATTTTTATAAATATTGTTATACAGTTATAAGAGAAATGAGAAGGGAGGACACTAATTTTGGGGTCAAAATTGAAATAGAAATTCGGCGCCTTTCTTCGCCTCGAAAACGGCCAAGTCTTTGGTCTAACCGATATATTTAAGTAAAAAAAAAGCACATTTTGAATGACAGACTGGTTTACGACGGAGTAATTACCGTTTTTGTGTTCCAAGCGGAGCGAACATGGTTCGGACAACTTCTTTGTAGGTCATTTTCCGGTTGCTTCGATACGAAATACTAGGTGAGTTTTCATTGGTCCAAATAAAAATAGAAATTTATTTTTCTGGACGTCATACAATGACGTCAATTATTAACTCAAATTTGGACCAATGAAAACTCAACTGGTAATTCGTCTTGAAGCTAGCGGAAATTGGCCTACAAAGAAGTTGTCCGAACCATGTTTGCTCCGCTTAGAACACAAAAACGGTAATTACTCCGTCGTAAACCAGTCTATCATTCAAAATCTGCTTTATTTACCTAAATATATCGGTTAGACCAAAGACTTGGCCGTTTTCGAGGCGAAGAAAGGCGCCGAATTTCTATTTCAATTTTGACCCCAAAATTAGTGTCCTCCCTTCTCATTTCTCTTATAACCGTATAACAATATTAAAAAAAAAAGTATAACTACGAGCCCCTGTGGTTAGACCCACGGAACTGCATAACTGGCATGGAAAAACCAGGTTGAAAAATCAGAAGGTAAGGTCTGCGTCTTGCAATTTGGTCGATTTTTTGGTCAGGCATGAATTGATCTGGTTGTGTCTCAGGATTTTAACTGATACCGTAGCGGCGAAACACCTGATGACACTTTCGTTCGAAGAGTCAACTACTGTAAATTTTAGGCTTCCTTTGGTCATACTTTGGTCATACTTTGGACAATACTTTTAGTTAACTGAATTGTTTTGCTTGTACGAATATTTTTTTTTTAAATATTTTTTAGCCTTTGAAAACATGTATAATAAGAACATCAAACCTAACGGTACATTAAAACATAGTCGGTATTAATATGATAATTGAACTATCAACATTTCTATGGTATTACCACATAATAACATATAATTGACTGTGGAATAATGACATAAAATAGAGACTTAAGTACTACATGTATATACACTGACAACATGTTGCCGAAACACATGGGCAACAAATTTGATCCTGTACACCCTGGGTTTTCAACTGGTTTTCTCAAATGTCCCCAAAAATGCGTATGGAAATGATCATGTCCCCTGAATTGTCCGCAGAAGTTGTAGAAAACATGCAATTTCGAAGCATGATATAGTCACATCATTTTTCGTTTCAATACAAACTTATATTGTGGTCATTGCAGGTATGCAGTGGACACGGGTGTTGCAAGATAATACAGGATATAACATATTTTTTCAGACCTAGATCAGTTGTGTCCCCTGGAGAATGTTGCCAGTGTGTACAGTACTTTAGTTCAGAATATAGTCGTAAGGGCTTCGTGTAAGGATACATATGACATTAGGTGAAGAAGTGCTTCTCAACCTCAGTGAGATCATTCTTATCTGAAAGAGTTCTTCAAAATATGTTCTCCCCTAAAATATCAGTAATTTTTGGAAAGTTTTTCACTTGAAAAATGTTTTCAGTTATAAACTAAGAATGAATACAAATCTGCTGTATAATTATTGCACCCGATTTTATAATGCACTTGACGAGATTTTTGATTAACAGAATTGTTTTGCTTGTATACGGATTTGTATTATTCATCATTAAATATTTTATAAAATAATGTCATTTATTGATCATAATTATAATATTTTTATAATAGTATTATATTTGTCATTGAATTAATCATTCATATGTATTTTTCAATTTATCACAATTATCATATTTGTCAATAATCATAGCATTAATAGAATTAATGATATTCAGCATTCGATTTGTCTTATATGTTCAATTTACCATATATTTATCATTGGATTAATCTTCTTATATTCAATATCCGGTTTATCATATAATATTTATCATTCATTTTTCATATGATATTCAGCATTCGATTTGTCTTATACATATATTCAATTTATCATATATTTATCATTGGATTAATTGTCTTATATTCAATATTCGGTTTATCATATGATATTCAGCATTTCATTTGTCTTATACTTGTATTCAATTTCAATTTATCATATATTTAGCATTGGATTAATTATCTTATATTCAATATTCAATTTATCATATAATATTCATCATTCAATTTATCATAGAATTCAGCCTTCAGTTCAACCTCATCATTTTTACGTTACCTCTATACATGGACAAACTTCATTAATTAGTGAGTATATAAACTTCATTACACACAATGAATAAATAATGAAGAGATAATCTACATGGTGCTAATGAACATTTGGTAATTGATTTGGTTCATTGTGTTTTTCAGTAGACACGCCATCATCAAATACTCTTTCCCATAGTGATTATAGATCTTTGGTATTCAGTTTAAATCCTTATTAGGCTTTATCATAGTACAGTGCCTTATTGGTCTAATGTTTTATTTATGAATTAATGGACTTGTTTATCGGACTTAATCATTATTCAATTTGAAATTCCACTAAAGCCATTGTAAAGAGGTTTTCCAATTATTTTATTCGTAAATGGGACGTCTAGCTATCTGAAGGCCGTATATGATACAAGCATATTTTGCAATTGAGGACGTCATCAAACATTTAGTTTAAGTGGAATTGCTGGAAGCATTGTTTTTTTTAAATTCAAAATCGGATTGCTACAAATTAATGCTATCAGTGCCTTCGATACACATACTTTTTTTTAGAAAACCACTTTACATTCATTTGTTATCACGGGCATAAAGGTAAACTTCAAAGTCCATAAATATGTTATATGTAATACCCTAATTGAACTACAAACCACGTACGTCCTTCGAATATTAGATATCAACTATAAGTAGGAATTTGATAAAGCAGAAATTCAATGGAAATCAATGAAATTATACTTGAAACTTGAATAAGAGGGTTCAATTTGGTTTACGTTTCCATGGAATATACACGCTTATTGATAAAGCCATACTCAGACAAATACCTAATTAACTTAGACTTTCATTGCCTTGTTTTCAATGTCAATTGTTTGAGTATTCCAGATAATGATCATTCATACATGTACTTTTTTTTTACTGTTTTTTTTATAATATATATTGTGTTCAGGAGAGTGCTAGGAATAAATCATTCAGTGTTGTCAATTCTGATTTTGAAACCGATTATTTACAAAAAATAATGATAATTTATCATCAAGTTTAACTAAGTGAAAATGTTCCTGTCTGCTAAACAAGCGTCACAGAGAAATAATTTGTCTAAACCTACTGATCATATACTCTACTAAGAGACCGGTTTTGTTTTTCTCTTGAGTGGTCGTTATTGCAGTTTCTGCTGTATTTTTTAACTGACTTCGACTCAGAATAACTGCAAACTGCGGTGCTGATACTGAAGGTTTGACTAAACAGCTGCAAACTGCGGTGCTGATACTGAAGGTTTGACTAAACAGCTGCAAACTGCGGTGCTGATACTGAAGGTTTGACTAAACAGCTGCAAACTGCGGTGCTGATACTGCAGGTTTGACTAAACAGCTGCAAACTGCGGTGCTGATACTGAAGGTTTGACTAAACAGCTGCAAACTGCGGTGCTGATACTGCAGGTTTGACTAAACAGCTGCAAACTGCGGCGCTGATATTATTTACTATCTACATTTCTAAGGTTTGACTAAACAGCTGCCTTAGATGATCTCGTATATTATGTAGGATCAATGTACCACGACAGAAGGCCCAAACTATTAAATTAGTGCGCCAAGTATACACGTTGGCGACATTGGTACACTTCATATAGATGGCCCAACACGGTAGAAGCAAATGAAAAATTACAGACCAACAGAACTAATTTATTTTTTTTGCATTTTTTACCTTTTATGAAAATCACAAAATCAACTTGTTGATTCGGATTCGGGATTTGAATTCCCTTCAGGCAAATTTCTGTAGCCAATTAATTCTAGTAATTATATTTTTCTTTGCAAATCCTAGACAATTTATTTATAAAGAATATGTTGGATTCATTATTTAAGACAGAAATCATTCGAAACCATCAACATGGCGACAAGTTCATTGTCATAACATAATAAAGGATAGAAAGAATATGACATAAATCGAAATTTCTATTGTCTTGGTGGCCTTGAACATATCACGTTTTCTTTTATGAGATCGACCTAGTCGCATTTAAGCTGTTACCAATATCGTCATCATTATTCAACAGATGCAATGAAATAAAGTTTTACGTCCTTCTTCTTAACACCTGTTTGGGCTAAATACAAAATGAGCAGGAAAGAGCCATGCAGTGTGCAATCAGAGAAAATTTGTCAGAACGGCGGCATAAGTATGATCTTAATTTCAGTTTCTAACTGTCGAGGATCTTCAACGTGCACAGCTCGTAACACACTGAGCCTCGGATTATTGTATCGGAACGACAAGACACCTTTTCGATGTCACCCCCTCCGACACCAACAATGTGGGGGGAGGGGGCCTTAATGTAACGTTGTACTAAGACCATCACTATAAATGCCATATAACCATTGCAATGTCTTTTATAATTGACATAGAGAAATAAAATTTATTGTGACTTATCGTTCTGTCAATGTTGATGGGATGCATTCTCCGAAGACGATCAGTAACGCACCCGGTTTGAACGTTGGCATTATCACCCTACGTCATTTTCTTGCGCCCTTATGTCAAACAACTGGTACTTCTAATATCGGTCAGTGAAAGACGGGTCATTTAGTCCAGGCTAAAGCTTAAGAGTATTGTTAGAAATGTAGTTATGTGTCCCTCGTTTCCAAAGATCACTCAGAATCCAAAAAACATTACCAAATCTAATATTACTAGATGTCCAACTACAATGTCCACAAAATTAGCGGGCGGTAACGTGTAATCTACCAACCAATCTCCTAGTCAACAATTCAATTTGTTCATATGTTATTTTTTTGGATTTCGAATATATTCCTTGATCTGGTTTCTTAGTCATAAAAAAAAAACAAAAACAAAGGCAAGACAGTATAGAAACCTGTGAAAATGCTTTTGAAGTTTCTTAGCGGAAAGTGCGTTAGTATCAGTTTTGTGAACAATTTGCTTAAGATCTGGTTTGTTTCTGAAATTTAAAGTAACGACTGTCTTGAAACCAGCACAAAGTCGTTGTAAAATTGAACTTAATGACAAAAATAAGGGAACTTTTCATTTAACATTCGGTTTAATAACAAAAATAAGGGAACTTGTCATTTAACATTCGGTTCAATGATAAAAATAAAAGAAACTTTTCATTTAACATCGGATCAATGATCAAAAAAAGAGGAACTTTTCATTTTTAATTAAGGTAGAACTTACCTCCTGTGGTGGTGAACTCGACGAGGTTACTGGTATTGGTGGTAGTACCTTCACGATCTATAGACACCATGAAGACTTGGTACGATTGATATGGTATTAACCCTTTGAGGGTAACCTGTCTCCTATATACATCAATACCATAAGTGACACTGTATTTTCCCGTTGGGGCCAATAACCATTCATAGGTTAGTTCAAATCTGCGCACTTTACTTTTAGAACCAATGTAAATCCAAATCAGTTTAGCACGTGTAGTTCCTATGGCTACGACAGTTAGATTTCTTGGTGGTAATACATCTGGAAAAAAATAAAAATACCATAAATGACACTATATTTGCCCGTTGGGGCCAATAACCATTCAAATCCGCGCACTTTACTTTTAAAACCAATGTAAATCCAAATCAGTTTAGCACGTGTAGTTCCTATGGCTACGACAGTTAGATTTCTTGGTGGTAATACATCTGGAAAAAAATTAATAATACCATAAACGAAGATAAGATAAGAATCCAATATTTGTTCTTAATATCAGCATAGCCAATCCGTTATTCTAATAAAACATTATGTCTTTTATTATATTCCAGTACGGATCATAGATTGAATCAGGATCGATAATTCTAAACAACTTCAACTATTGCTGTAGACAATCAATCGTGACAGAGCGACGACATTTACAAACATGTAAACTTAAGCTAACCTAGATTCCGGTCAATTTAACGAACACGTCTTGAAACCCGATCACACTAACGCCTCTAATTGGACCCAGATCCCTACAGCAACAAGACATACAATATGTGGCAATTACACACATCTTCGCTTTACGTCAAAGACGCTTCGGGTTGTTAAGTCCTATATCTTACAGGGAAATAACCGACTTACACCTATCTCAAACACTGTTTGCATTAACGACAAAGCTAGTCGGAAAAAATAACTGCATTTTTTTGTGTATTCAATACAAAAACTAATTTGTGGCATCATCTATACATGAACTAGCCCAAAAGGTTTCTAAAAATAACAGGAAAGGACGTTAGCGTTCCTCCTTTTTGCACAACGCCTTCTGGGGACGGACAAATACCACGCAGTGTTAAAAAGGGAAAAGTCTGCAAAGATAGTGGAATTTGTCAACTTTCGTTTTTGAGGGTACTTTAATGTACACAGATATCCTGTAGTACATGGGGCATCTGTTTATTGCCCATCCGAACGACGCCTTTTTCATGTCCGCCTCTCCGAAAGACAACACGCTTCTTCTTAGACCAGCATCAATGACTGGGGGAAACCGGATTGAAAAATCCGAAGATTGAATAAATATACAGGGATTGAACCCATAACCTGAGGTTAGCATAACATGAAATCCACTATCACTATCATTAAAACCACGTACTTACTATTATGTAATAACATAGTACTTAATAAACATGATATGTAAAAAAGCTTACTTCCATTAAAATCTACAAGCATAAATACATCTGAAACTATACATTGGAAACTACACTTCAGTGGAGGTGCACAATGCTTACTAAGAACATTTAACTACGTTGGAAACTAAACCTCCAATACTAAACATTACTTGTAAAACAGTATGTAGTGTTAATAAACATTTACTTCAATTAAAGTTTCCAAGGCCAACAAAGTACACCCAATAGGAATCGGGAACTAGACTGTAGACACCCACTATCACTTTCATAACATTACTTGTCAAACTTGTCACTTCAATTAAAGTTTACCACATCAGAAACTAGACTATACACATCTACAATTGCTTTCAGAAAATCACTTTCTGAAAATTATGTAAAACATGTTTACTTGTAAAAATCCATTTAAATTAAATCTAAAATCATCGCTAAGTACATCCGACTACATTTGATACTTGACATCCACGATCACTTTAATACAATTACTTACTGAACATTATGTAAAACTTCATACTTACTAAAAATATTTAAAAAACCTTACTTCCACAAGCATAAATAAGTATATTCCACTAAATTCGAAGAAACACTTATACTACTAACACTTTCATAAAAATTGCTGCTTGCCAAACAGTATGTAACTTACTTCAATTATGTATATTCGACTGCACAGGAAACAACACACACATTCACTATCACTTGATTAAAATTTCTTGTCAAACAAACAGTATGTAGCAAAACACAAGACGTGGACACACTTGGAAAGATATACTTATTAAAAAGTCGAGGAGTTCCCACTTTAATTATCCACAATGTAACGACGTCAACGTCAAACTGTGAGTGCACAAGCATAAATAAGTATATTCCACTAAATTCGAAGCAACACTTTCATTAAACCACTAACTTAAGATCATGTAAAATCTTCATCCTTACTAAACATACATGTACATAACAAAAACTTACTTCCATTAAAATACAAGCATCAATAAGTATATTCCTCTACATTCTAAGTAACACTTACATTTACAATTTCATTAAACCACTTACTTCAGATTATGTTAAAACTTCATACTTACTAATCATACGTAAAAAGGCTTACTCCCATTAAAGTGCGCAAGCATAAATAAGCATATTCCACTACATTGGAAACTACACATATCCATAACTTCCCTTCAACCACTTACTTAAGATTATGTTAAAATATCGTATGTTAAAATATCGTACTTACTAAACATATGTAAAAAAACTTACTTCCATTAAAGTGTGCAAGCATCAATATGTATATTCCACTATATTCAAAGCAACACTTACACTAATACTTTCATAAAAATTGCTTGTCAAACAGTATGTAGTGTATAATAAAACTTACTTCAATTACGTTCATCCGACTGCACTGGAAACAAAACACACATTCACTAACACTTTGATTAAATTTCCCGTCAAACAAACAGTATGTAGCAAAACACGAGAAGCTAAAGACATAGACACACTCGGAAAGATATATTTATTAAAAAGTCGAGGAGTTCCCACTCTAATTATCCACAATGTAACGACGTCAAAGTCAAACTGTGAGTGTCAATAAACCAATGTTCAGTCTTTCTATAATGAAGACACATAATGTCATTAATGGTGAAACCAACTGCAGTCGGTCGATTTAATTAGTTTTTCTATAATTTAGCCTTCTATCACTATAGCTTATCTCTCATATTTTCCTAGTTTCAATCTCCGATGTATTTTACGCTATTATCCATCGGATATTTTCTTTCAATTATCAATCGGATATCTTTATGTGCCTGATTATAATTGGCATTAAAGGAGAATGTTCAGTATTTTCGAGGGTCGATTTGAGCCTTAAATATATGTAAATAGCTTCTAGAAGTACTAGAACTACCAAAATCGCATAATCTCTTCAATTATATCCTTACTTTAGCATTTATCTTTCATTTTCTGTATGTCTTTTCTATATAAGGCATAGTCTTACTAAACGACGAGCCTTAAATATATGTAAAAAGCCTCTAGAAGTACTAGAACTGCCCAAAAAACGCACAATCCCTTAAATTCTATCTCTTCCGTTTATCATATCCCTTTAAGATTATTAATCATTGAGTTTTTACAGTTTTTTCGATATTAATGTCTTATATAATATGTCATGTAGTGCTAATCTTGTCTTCTATTGCTAACTTATATCTGATATTCCTAATATAATTATCTTCGTATTTTAGGCTATTATCATCGGATATCTTCTTATGCCGGACTATAATTGTCATTAAGATCATTAATTATTGATTGCGTAAAGTCTTGTCGATCTGAATGCTAAATAAATTGTGCCAAGTATGTTGTTGTTTAATTCGGTTCTTCCAGTGGCAGGGGTTTTCTTGAAGATACGCACATTTTTATTAAACTTTGTGGTTGTTTTTTGGAGGTGTGTGAGAATTCCTTCACATGGATTTCGAGATTTGTTTTACGGTTAGGATCGTTCGTGTTTGGTTTGATTATTTAAGACGTATTAAATACTGTCTTCGATTGTGTATCAGCACCACTTTGATTTCTTTTTGGAGGTCTACGTTTACTTAACTTATGAAAAACGCAACCTGACTAAGCTCCCACTCTCCCGCTTGGAGATCTAAGCACTATGCTCATCAGATTGGTTTTTAATATTGTGAGGTCAAAATATGGTTAACCTCTAGTGAACCCCGTTAAATGAATACATAAATCAATATTACAGAGAAAACAAGGGAATCCCTTGATGATACATTGGTCATCTATATACTTAATAACATAGATGACCAAACGAATTCATTAACCAAACGACTATTGTCTCTGTTAATAATACTAAGAGGATAATCTAAGTTTAAATCACAGTAATAGTCCATTATCGTATTGGAAATATTCTGCGAGCGAACGAAACAAGACTTAAAATGACTATAATAAAGGATGCCCGTGGTGCTTCGTGGAAAGAACGTCTATGATCAACGGATTTAAAGGGAAACCTTCACTGGTTTCGTTGGACAGACTATCGCTATTATATAATAAGGCTAATCATGGGTTATTGGACTTCAACAACTACCATATCAGCATCCGCTTGAAGCGAACGTTAACTTGGCATTTGCGAACCAGCCAACCAGTTATTGGACTTTATTTACTTGAGTACCATTAACCTATTTAAAATACAGATTAAGCAAAGAATAACATCCACTCAGATCAACTCACATGCAATGACATACTCTTATACAAAATATTCAAGAAGTCCATTTAGGATTAATCATTAATGTTCGATGTAAATACTTCAATTTCGCTCATTGTTTCGTCATTCATTTCGAGCTTTAATGATAACGTTCAAGTCATCATGTTCGATTTTTTTATTTATCGTTCATTTTGGCACCTGGATGGTTATTGTACTAAAGTCAAGTCTACATGTCAGATATTTTTTCCCGTCACTTTCGTATCTGTACATTTGTGGCCATTTATGTGTATATTATTCCTAAATTGTATAACGTTTATTCAAACCTTGGTAAACAGTACTTCTAGTGATGCACTTGGTCACAGAATCACAATATGGATGTGTGGTGGTGATACTGCAAACTCTAGTTGTTATTATTTGGATAAGATCAAACAGTTAATTCTGTGTTATTTCATTTCCAATCCAAAGTGTTAAGACGTTGTAGTACTACACCGATGACGTCAGCATCACAAATCAACACCAACACCTTCCAAATGTACTACATGTATATAGAATTCTTACGCAAAAATATCAATATTTTCACATCTTTTCGTCATCAAGCTGAACTAATTTAACATCTCAATGAAATGTCATCAGCTTTTTATTGCCAGCTTCAACACTATATAACAATGAAATGGTAATTTAGTTTCTAATTTTAAAAATGATGTGAGATGATAACGACGTAATAGACCTAATAGACTGTAGGTTTATACATATTTTTTCAGTATAATGCTAATACTTAAACCAAGCACGAACGATCCCAACCGTAAAACAAATCTCGAAATCCATGTAAACACATTGGAAATATATTGGTAGCAGCTAATGAACTTTTCATTTGAGAAAGTATATCTATAACAAATGAGTAAATATTTCAAAATGAAAAGTGGTATCAGGTTTCTAGAAGAGTAAGCATACCCTACTTGGCTCCACACCCACCACTGCTGCCCAATGAGATTATATCAATTAAGGTATATGAAGTTACCTAAAGGAAATCTTTCTATGCCCCTAGACAATATTCATTGATGTACCGATGCTTCAAGGTGATACTTCAGTTGAAACAAAAGCTCTCTATCACTAGATTGAATAAAAATGATAGATAGATAAAGCTTATATATTCGGGTTTATAACACAGAAAACGGAAAAGACAAGACAAGCCCTTATGTTTTGCGTGTGCAAATAGGAAAATAAACCATTATTCTTGCCAAAATACAGTTACAGAAAAGTGTGATTCATTCAATTTCGTTTCAGATACCCTAATGGTGTTCGTTGGTTACTAAAGAGAAAACAGGCTAGAAACAAAGAAAGATAGACAATAGCAAGGTACGATTGTCATTCCAAATTTTTAAATTGACCTGAAAGTGACTTTGTAGGACGGCGACTCGAAATTACACAATTGCGTCCAATAATACCCGAGCTTTGGATTTGAAAAGAGAAGTAGTAGACTACAATTATCCTTTAATTAAACTTCTTGAAATGTCAGATGTAAAAAAATATAAGATATCTTAAGGATAAATATGTTCTTTACATTTCCTATTATCTAAACGGATAAGCCAGATCAGGGTTTGACATTTGATATTTCAAAGGGCAAATAGAATTGATCCGATTTCATTTAGTTTTAAATCGCATAGGTCAGAGTATATTTGTGGCGAAGGTTTACATAATTGTTACGGCGTAAATTAGATTTCGAAAGTAATTGTTTGATTCTTCAAAACATGTGCTAATAAAGGGTCACTTAAAAAGTGAAAAAAATGGTACCATTTAAAGAAGTCGAATAACGAGCAAAACTGTTTTCCCAAATTCTAGAACCACCAAAACTTCATTTTCGAAACAGCCATTACAATTTTTTCAGATAAACTATATTAGCTAAGAATTTCCAAAACGAAAATCAATTGCAATTTAATACAATCTGCTTTCTGACCACAAGTAAACGGCGTCACAAATTAGAAAAATCCGTTACATTCATTAAGACAAATTGCGTTCTTTTTTTAATCGAAATTAAAAAAAAGTGGGAAATTATTGATATTTCTTGTTCAATATTTTCTTTTAATTATAATCGAAACTAAAATAAACCTCAGGCGAAATCTTTCAGAAAGCAACAGTAAACGTTACACCACCCCTGGTGCGGCACAAACTTGTGATATGAAACTACTTATGAGACGTTTTCCATTAATATTCGCATCAATCAATAATGAAAATAAAGCGGTTTCAATAGAAAAGTAAATCTTTCTATCAACTTGGATATTTCAATTATTTCCGTTTACTTGCCGAACGTCAACAACTTGAGAGTTCAAGTGAGAACTCTATCAATAACTTAATACTGACATAAAATTATAGATGATGCATTCAATCATAAAGGCTTAGCTCTATTGCACTCTACTGAGACATTTAAAGGTCGTATAAATATTAAATTGCATTGTAGTGAAACTTGACACCCGATTTAATTCCGAAGAGTAATATATTTAGTTTTTAACACCATCAAAAACTATATTCTGATGGTTCGCAAATCTTTGGTATTATATTTGGTCTTGTTCTTTATTATCACTGAATATGGAATAATTCTTTTAGTTTCAATATATAAAACCTAATATACCTAGTCCTTTTATTTCACTGTACATAACCTAGTCCATTTATTTATATTTCACTGTACATAACCTAGTCCATTTATTTATATTTCACTGTACATAACCTAGTCGTCCTAGTCCTTTTATTTGACTATATTTAAACCTAGTTTTCTTAATCCATTGATATCACTATATATGACCTAGTCTTCCTAGTCCCCCTATTTCACTGTACATAACTTAGTCCATTTATTTATATTTCACTATACATCACCTAGTCCTTTTATTTTACTATACTAGTCTTCATAGTCTTTTTATTTCACTATATAAATTATAACCTGGTCGTCCTAGTCCTTTTATTTCACTGTACATAACCTAGTCCATTTATTTATATTTCACTGTACATGACATAGTCTTCCTAGTCCTTTTATATCACTTTATATAACCTAGTCCTTTTATTTCACTATATATGACCTAGTCTACCTAGTCCCTTTATTTCACTATATATAACCTAGTCTTCCTAGTCCTTTTATTTCACTATATATGACCTAGTCTACCTAGTCCCTTTATTTCACTATATATGACCTAGTTTTTGTATTTCACTTTATATAACCTAGTCCTTTTATTTCCTAGTCCCTTTCTTTCACTTTATATAACCTAGTCTTCTAGTCCTTTTATTTCACTATATATAACCTAGTCTCCCTAGTCCCTTTATTTCACTATATATAACCTAGTCTTCCTAGACCTTTTATTTCACTTTATATAACCTAGTCTTCCTAGTCCCTTTATTTCACTATATATAACCTAGTCTTCCTAGACCTTTTATTTCACTATATATAACCTAGTCTTCCTAGTCCCTTTATTTCACTATATATAACCTAGTCTCCCTAGTCCCTCTATTTCACTATATATAACCTAGTCTTCCTAGACCTTTTATTTCACTTTATATAACCTAGTCTCCCTAGTCCCTTTATTTCACTTTATATAACCTAGTCTTCCTAGTCCCTTTATTTCACTATATATAACCTAGTCTCCCTAGTCCCTTTATTTCACTATATATAACCTAGTCTTCCTAGACCTTTTATTTCACTTTATATAACCTAGTCTTCCTAGTCCTTTTATTGCTTAGTTTCTTTATTTCACTATATATAACCTAGTTTTATATATGTCTGACGTTTTTTTGGAACACCCGATATATATGACCTAATCCTTTTTGCCTTGTGAATTAATCCTCCTACATTTTTCATATAACTATACAGCATATGATTTATTTCTATTACATTAGTCCTTTATGTGAATATCAGCCACTATATTTGTGGATTCCTTTCAAGTTAATGTTAGTCATTAATCCAAATGTAACACATTTGACATTATTATTCGAGTCGATAAATCCTTTTTCAGTTAATGTGACAGAAATGGCACGAAACGCTATAAACATGTCTATAAATATGTAGAGAGTTGTAAACAAGATGAATTAACAAATCACGTTAATAAAACTCCATGTTTCTGTTAATGAAAGGGATAACAATATGAAGATCGAAGTAGTCTGGTTTAAGCTTAATTACAAAATAAGCGTTTGCGATAATCTGGACTGTGAAATATATTTCAAATTGTTATTAAAATTTGTGCATTAAAAATGTGCAATTATGGGTAAGTTTTATATCCCTCTGCATTATGTTTTGATTTAGATAGCTGTGCTTCGGCTTTTCAACCTGGTTTCCCCTAGTCAGTGATGTTAGCTAGATAGATGAAGGGGCAGACACGGCAAAGGCGTCTAGTTGTTCGGATGGGACAATAAACCGAAGACCCCTCGATAGCTGAAATTAAGAGTAGTTTCTTGCGGCTGTATTATTTAAATTTCCCTCATTTCACACTGCATGGCGTTTGTTCTTCTCTATAAAGAACGTAAAACCCCTTTTCATTCCATTTACTGTCACAGATTGACAAAACGTTTACTACCGTACAAATATGTTCTGTGACCCAACGTTTCATATCAATGTTGATTCATTGCCACCATGTTAAATTCTAGAAGTTAAAACATTTTAATTTCGTTTGGGAATAGCTTTGACCTTATCTTTCAAAAATCACGGGAAGCAATCTCTTGGACAGACACATGATACACAAATGTGTGTTTCTCGTCCACATATGACTTAATTAAGTAAAAATAGTTCAGACAAAAATAAACCAGAGCAGTTTCTCACTTTCTTTAATTAAACCAATTTTCTTCTTCACAAATCAAATGTCACATTCATTTAGTTTTTCGTATTTTAATGTCTTAGATTTAAAGTCTAAGTGAAAGCTGCCAACAATAATAAATTGTATTTGAGCTAATCTCATGCTGTCAGATGTGTTTCAGATCCATAGTCTTCATCAGGATAGTATGATAACTCATCAACGAGAATGTTTTGCAGAACGCAAGCTCGCACATAGTATCAAACACGTTATCATGGGTTTCGGATAAACTATACTGATCATGACATCCTTCTTCCACAGATAGCATAATTTAATAATCCACTTACGTTAAACACCGCAGTGGAATTGCTGAAAATGGGAATAGTGTCCTCGATACGTCAACACAGTTTTAAAAACCTCACAATCTCTTTAAAGCGATACAACCTCTTAAAATGAACAAAAAAAAAATAATGTTCTCAAACTTGGTCAATAAGAGTATATATTCATCAACGATGTCTAAAGTATACAAACAGAATGCAAAAAAACATGAAACTATGTAAATTTCCATATAATAAATGCCTTAAATTTGATAAAGGGATTTTCAATTATTGTATATATACATTGTTTTCTGGATTTATCAAGTCAAGTCCCCTGATGAATATAAACTCAATGTGTGCTGTTTAACAATGACGGATATTTTTATTGTATTTCCAATTGAACACAGCAAATTAAAGAATAACAATATGGACAGGTCCAGGTTTCAATCCCGAAAAGGTTCGGTCGGTCCACAAATTTTTCAATCCGTTCCCCCAAAAGCTGACAATGAAAAAGCTCCATGTGCTACAGTCTGTGCACGTTATCGTCGGATGGATATAAAATAACAGTAGGTTATCGTCGGATGGATATAAAATAACAGTAGACTGTTCTGACAAAACTTTTTTAATTCAAAATATATGGCGATTGTTCGACCTCATTAGTCAAAACAGGCGATGATAACAAAGACTTAAAGCTTTATTTCAATCTCCACATGCCCAGATCGATTCTTTACACAAAGACTTTCAAATCTGCCCAGACATCATTATCGCACAAGAAATGTCACAGAGAAAAATGCTTTTACAAGTGTTTGTTTAAAAGATAGGAAATGGATCTCCATATGGTCAATATCTATTTTAAAACTTCAGAAAGATCAGACGAAAAGAAGTTTGACATTTAACGCCTTTCGCTAAAAACATCTTTCTGATTTTTAAAAGAGTAACTTTCTAAAGGCAGGAAGCTAGTTCGTCTTGTTTTAAAATGATTATTAGTGACATACAAAAAAAGATAATATGGATAAATGTTATGGGTTGTTTTAAAGGGTTTCAGTATTTGAAACAATATCTCATCATTTTAAGCTTTAAAGTCGCAAAATGATGAGCAGTTCAGGGCTAACGGTACAGCAGAAAATCGTTAAAACGAATCTTGTTCGCATCATATCCTAGCCCGTGTCTTCGACTTGTTTAAAAAAAATAATATTAATGACAAAAAAAGGGTAAAGATTAATTTGATATGTGTTGTAGCAAAGGGTTTCAGGATTCTTATTATTTCAAACTGTTAAACTGCAAATAGACGATGTATCTCTAAAAGGTTTTCCTCCAGTAGGGAAGCCTCAGAATGCAGAAGAACATATGTTAAAAGAATACTCCCCGAACCCCATTACAAGGGCCCCAACTCGTTTAAAACTTACAAAAAGCGTAATCCAGTAGGAATACCACAATCTTTTTTATGTTCTTTAGATCAGGAAGTACAGAATTTTAAAAAATCAGCTGAAAAAAGATTATATTTTTATTTTTATCTATGATGGGTATATGATCGATAAATTGATTGCAATCTCTTGACTAGGCATCTATTGTTGTAATCTATAATAATAAGAGAGAAATAAACCACTGGGTAAACACTTTCACAAGAACTAAATCCAACTAGAGGGCTTTTAAAACTCATTGATTAAATTATTGACAATGTATAGTGTTCTTCAGCTTTTCTTGATGAAACAAGTATTGTGTCTTGAATGTTCCCAAGTGCCTCTGTGTTTAGACGCGTGTTTGCTACCGGACGGAATCCCGGCCTGACCAAAGATAATTCATTCATATGTTTTAAAACGGTTTCCCCCTGTCAGATTCCCTCAGCAAGTTTGAGGTGCTGACATGAAAAAACGTCTACTCCTTCGGTTAGGACAATAGGTCGAGGTTTCGTGTGATACAGGCAGTAACCGCAACTAACTTGGAAAAAATAAAACCCAAGCACGAATAATCCAAACTGAATAACAAATCTCGAAATCAACGTTAACATTGGCAATACATTGGTAGCAGCTAATGAACTTTTCATAAGAGAAGATATAAAAAAAAATGAGTATATATTCTATAATGAAAAGTGGTATCGGATGTCTAGAAGAGTAAACATACCCTGTAGGCCTATGGCACCACACACGCCATTGCTGCTCATTGTACACGTACCCCTCCTCTTTGACCAAAACGTAATTCATTAAAAAGTCTTGGAACCGAAATATTTCAGAAGAGTTCTTCCCCAATACAAAAAAAATGAAATGAATGGAGTTTTACGTCCTACTTTTCAGCACCTATATAGGCTAATTGAGGACTGGCAAACGTCATGCAGTGTGCGATGAGGAAAATTTTGCCAGGACAGCGGCATTAGCCTGCTCTTATTTTCGATTTCCATCTGTCGAGGGATCTTTACAGTCAATAGCACACGTGACCTGGTTATTGTCCCATCCGAACGACTAGACGCTTTTTTTTATGTTTCCCCGATACAGAACCAACGTGTAAAATAACAAATGGGTCTTCAGGAGATCTTTGGGGTTAATGGAAACACACAAACGTGTAAAGGTTTAGAAAGTTTTTCTGTACTAACTTAATAATAATGGTAATTGCTCCCCCACTATCGGTAATTGTCCTTTCGAACTAAATACCACGACATTTACAAAACATTTATCTACAAACCAAAATAGCTTTTCAATCAACGATATTCTACTCTCAACAAAACAAAAAGCTTTTACAAATTATGTTGAAAACACGTTTTAAAAACAATTAATGTCGCTAATGTTACCCTTTGTTGTCGTTTTAAATCACTCTCCCAAGTTGCATTAATGATATATATTTTCACAATATGAAACGCTTTAAACTATAAGTCGATCTAGGACACAAATTCCATAGATGCCATGAGCTAAATGGGTAGAATTTTATGTCATTCAGTTCTTGGATCTGGGAATGGCTGGGCCGTGCGAGACGCTTGCTCTGTAATCTGAAGGTTTAAAGTTCCATCCCGGCATGGGTGTAGATAATATACCTGGTTTCCTCCTGTCAGTAATGCAGGTCGTAGGGGCTGATATGAAAAAGTGTCTAGTCGTTTGGATGGGATTAGAAACTGAGGCCCTTCAGTAGTTGGAAAAAATGAAATGTATTAAGGAGCATCAGCACCAAATGGGCTATATAGCTCCAGAACACGATAAAAATATACATGTCAAAACAAAACTAAAACAAACATGAAATAAATAAACAAACAAAAATTATCACAGAACGAAGATTCAGTAGTTGGAAATCATGAAAAGAGTATGCTAATGCTGATGGTTCATCATCACATCACCTACATGATTAGTAAACCCTTTACATGATAGTCTGATTTTCATTGCGTTTGACTTTAATATTTGAAACGCCAACGGGGAAAAGAGAACTGGAAAGGCTGTTGTTACAGTTGTGCCTCGTACCATCAAATAAATAGTTTTGGACAGCCATCAATCAGTAAGGTTAATAGGCAAAGGGATCGTACTTTTAGGGTTCCATTATGCACTAAATCATATTTATCTAAGCCTTCAAGAGTTAAAAGGTTTCCTGACCATTTAATCAAACTTAATTATTGCATTTTACTAATGTAGTTCAATATACATTAGGCTGGCATTTTGACATGCATTATAATACATTTAACGCAAATTTGCTGAATCACTATATTAAGGCATAAACGCAAATTTGCTGAATCACTATATTAAGGCATATACGCAAATTTGCTGACATTGAGGTAAACAGAAAATAATTGTTTTTTTTTTAATTTAAAATAACATCTAGTTTAGTATTAATGCTTTCCTAGCATGATATCCGTGTTTGTTTCCTGGCTCATCGCAGGTAGGCTATCTCTGGAATAGTAATACATATTGAAATATTTATGAACCAATGGCGTGGGCAGATGGTGTGTTAACATGGATTTCGGTATTGCTCGTCAGTTTATATCTCAAGACAAGATGCCAAGAGATCTGGGTGTGAAAGTCAGATGACCTTGAATAAGTCATTTCCATTCCACCCAGCTGTAAATGGGTACGGATAATCCGGGACTTATCAATGCCAAGAGGTTTTGTCAAGGACCAGATGGGAGAAAGGAACCTTTATGGAACATAAGTTGTAAAATATAGATGCTTCTTTCTAAACACCAGACATGACTCGCATTCTTTTTTTTAATATATGATGTTCGAAGTCCAAATGTAAAGGACGCAGTAGTAAGTATATTCGCCTGTACGAATATCATGAACGTACTAATACTGAAAGGAGCTACTGCTTTTAAAAGCCTGGTAAAAATGTGACACCACCCCTTTATGTCTTTGGGCGTTGTGGTACAACTACCATACAGACTGGTCCAAGTCCACAAGATCGGCATCAAACCCACTTTTATTCACTGACCCCATTTCATCAAAGTGGGTCACTTGATAATATAAAAGTACCTTCTGACCCCTCGGAAATGACGATTGTTCGCCTTTTAGATATTGTTGGATAAATTAAAATATAAATTCAAGGGGTTTTCTAATGTGTGGTCCACTCCATTAAACAGCACATGGCCAATTATAACTTTATGGAGAACATTAACATCGCTGTTCATTAAAATTACACTCGTGTGTTTTTCTTTACATTAAATTCTCGTTCAAAATATGCCTGTGTTTCATCACGCCTATAAATGGATAAGTACTTCATTTATGTCGTGATGAAATGCATGACTTTAAGATTAGTACATATTTATTCCACGTTAAAATTAATTATTTATGTTATAAAGCTAAAGAAAAATATCACGAAGATACTATGATCGTGTCAAGCATCCAGAAATGATGTTTTCCGCTCATAATCGAGCTAATGAGGACTGACAAGCGCCATGCAGTGTACTACAAGGGAAATTTTGCCAGAACAGCAACTTGAGCCTACTTTTTTTTCTTTTTTCCATCTGTCGATGGATCTTCAACGTTCACGCGGGGCTTGTGTTTATTGTCGCATTCGGAGAATCCAGTCCAAAAATCAAACAATACAGAGCAAATGTACACATAAGACGTGTGTCGTGTGCATAGAAGAGAAACCACATTTTACACAGAGAACAACATCATGGTATCCTTTCAACCAGCTGGTCCACTCTCTTCGCATTATCAGTACCCAGTTATAGCTGGGTCGACTTGAATTAAAGCGAGGATGACTTATTCAAGATCATCGGACCTTAACACCCGACCAAATTAAGAACCGCAATTTGCTCGACGTAATCCAACAAATGCCGTCATGTAATAAGCTGATTAATATTAATAATAATATAAAGTCTATATTTTACATGGGCCAGAATAAGGCCCAATACCACAAAGTGATACGGTACTGTCTCGCATTCAGCCCATGGGACAAACATAGACTCTTTATTTTACATGGGTCAGAATTCGGCCCAATATCACAGAGTGATACGGTACTGTCTCACATTTAGCCCATGTGACAAACATGCATGTAGATACAACAAACAATATATTGAGCCGAGAAATAAAAAGAAAATGGACAAGACAAGATTCAGTAATCAAGCAATTGTTCACAATATGTAACGCTCTTATAGGCTTATATAAAGTCACACAAACAAGAAATCCTATATCTGCTTCAGACTGTCGTCAATAATTAAAAGGTTTCCAATACGTCTGCGTCTGTTTCAAATGACACATTTTAATTAAAGTATCGGTTCTTTTGTTCGCTGGATTCACTATTGTTTTTTCGAATTCGTGGACAATTTACGATCATGTCAAGGATAATGGCGATTAAAGACTAATAGACACTTTATTTTGAAATAATAACTGCAATTAACACCACACCGATATCATTTCATGGATTACTAATTGTGGAGGAATCCAAATACTTTTGAAGGCTAGAGCTGAACCATCTTACAAACCAATGCACATCATTAATAAAGTGACAAAGCTGATTGAAACACCCAAAGGACGCCATCTTGATTTATGGCCTGCACCTAATAACATTCACCGACTAGGAAAACAGTGCCTTCGGTCAGGTCTGATAACCATTCGTCGACAGGGGAGAAAGTGCCTTTGGTCTGTATGTGGGTTAGTCCAAAGGTTTCTGGTCATTAATCAGAAAATATTCTTCTTCCCCTACCAAATTTAATTTCCCTGAAGTCACCCCAACACAAGACAACACCAAAATTGATATATTGGCTGCATCCAGTTAGCAAGAGTGGAAAAGATATTCTTGACAGCAGAATGACTTAATGCCAAGGTGTTAACCGCTTGAAAACCTCTTGATTACCCACGAGTTTAAGTTACCTCTCCCCACTTTGAGAACTTAGTGTCTTATGAAAACAATCCGTCACAAGAGAATTACCATGTACCTAAAATAAAACGTACAATTTTCTAGACTAGATTCAGCCAACTACCCTCTAAGGGCACCATGTCGACTGCTATACTTTAGGTTCTTTACCTTGAAACTCTTTGCAGAGTGGTAAAAAGTGCACTTAGTCACGTATGCGTGTTGGTCCAATGATCCCAGTCCGTCACAGTAGTGTGACCATGTCCATTGTCCCAACAAGTAAATGTGCGCTAATATTACGTTCTTCTTTACACCCTTAGCCCAGTTTGTGTCCCCGGCAAAATTTCCAAATGTCCCCAGTCTTGGACATGTCCCCCAAGTTGAAAACCCAGGGCTTATTGGATATAGTTGGATATGTAAAAATATAAATTCAAAGGGTTTTCTAATGTGTGGTCTACACCACAGCACATGGCCAATTATAACTTTATGGAGAACATTAACATCGCTGTTCATTAAAATTACACTCATGTGTTTTTCTTAACATTAAATTCTCGTTCAAAATATGCCTGTGTTTCATCGCCCCTATAAATGGATAAGTAATTCATTTATGTCGTGATGAAATGCATGACTTTAAGATTAGTACATATTTATTCCACGTTAAAATTAATTATTTATGTTATAAAGCTAAAGAAAAATATCACGAAAATACTATGATCGTGTCAAGCAACCAGATCAAAATGAAATGATGTTTAATGACCTACTTTGCTTCGCCTATTCGGGTCTATGAGGACTGACAAAGGCATACTCTAGTCCCCCCCCCCCCCCATTTCCAACTGTTGAATGATCTTTAACACGGAGAATCCAGACCAAAAACAATACAAAGTTAATGTACAAGTTACATCCTAAAATTAAACGTTTTTAGGAACAACAATGTTCCTATCGACCAGCTGGCCCTTGGTCAAACCTCTTAGCAAAGATCTACCATTGTCTGTCGGAATACCCATTTTCAGCTGGCTATATTTTACATGGGTCAGAATAAGGTCCAATACCACAAAGTGATACGGTACTGTCTCATATTCAGCCCATGGGACAAACATACATGTAGATACAACAAACAATAAATATACTGAGCCGAGAAATAAAAAGAAAATGGACAAGATTCAGTAATCAGGCAATTGTTCACAATATGTAACGCACTTATAGGCTTATATAAAGTCGCACAAACAAGAAATCCTATATCTGCTTCAGACTGTCGTCAATAATTAAAAGGTTTCAAAAGGAAAATTGAGATGTTAAATACGTCTGTGTCTGTTTCAAATGACACATTTTAATTAAAGTATCGGTTCTTTTGTTCACTGGATTCACTTTTGTTATTTGAATTTGTTGATAATTTACGATTATGTCAAGGATAATGGCGATTATAAACTAATAAACACTTAATTTTAAAATAATAACTGGAATTAACACCACATCGACATCATTTCACGAATATTGTAGCAGTGTGATAAAGAACTTGAAACTGTTTATTAATACAATATACAATATTGTACCCATATACTGAATACACTATTTACAAATACATCGGCGATGTCCAACTATATAGGTGCTCTGGTTAATCCAAGATGCCCCTGATACCAATGCCCCTTTACATCGTTGATGACGTGAAAAAGAACACCATCTCGATTCATAGTTTGCACCTAATAAACATTCACAGACTAGGAAAGAATGCTTTCGATCACGTCTGATAACAATTCATCGACAGGGGAGAAAGTGTCTTTGTTCTGTATGTGGGTTAGTCCAAAGGTTTCTGGTCATTAATCAGAAAATATTCTTCTTCCCCTACCAAATTTAATATCCGTGGGATGACCCCAACACAAGAAACCAAATTTGATATACATTAGCTGAATCAAGTTAGCAGGAGCGGAAAAGGTATATTTGACAGCAGAATGACTTAATGCCAAGGTGGAAATCTTTTGATTACCCACTGGAGTTAAGTTACCTCTCCCCAGAAATCAGTCTTATGAGCACAATCCGTCACAAGAGAATTACCATGGTACCCAAAATAAAACGTACAATTTTCTAGACTAGATTCAGCCAACTACCCTCTTAGGGCACCATGTCGACTTAAAACTGTCTGCAGAGTGGTAAAAGGTGCACTTAGTCACGTATGCGTGTTGGTTCAATGATCCCACTGTAGTATGACCATGTCCATTTTACCAACAAAAAACAATGGGGTTCTCTAGACTAGATTTAGCCCCCGAAGAACACCATCTCGACTTATGCTCTATACCTACGCCGAGTGGTAAATACTGCCTTTGGTCACGTATGCTAGTTGGTCTAATGATCAGAATCCGTTACAGCAGTATGACCATGTTCTGACAATATTGAGCCCACTACCCCCGAAGAACACAATCTCGACTTATATTCTATGCCTAATGACCCTACGCCTAATGGTAAATACTGCCTTTGGTCACGTATGCGTGTTGCTTTAATAATCGCAATCCGTCACAGCAGTGTGCTTATTTACTCAACCCATAAATAATTGATTATACCATGGAATAACTAGTCCAATATAAATCCAACTCAAATAATAATCAATGCTAGTTTCACATTCAATTAATATTCAATTACATGTTCCTAACAACTGTAAATCATATTAATAATACATCATTGTGTTTTACGTTATTAATAATATTAGACTCAGACCAGAATTATTCATACTATCAAGCATGTAAATATCCTAGTTTGTCTAGGGTTATCCGTGGGTTTTAATTATGTGGTGACATTTCTGTATTGCTCTTGTTTTTAACTGGTTTTCCCAAGTGTTCCCGATTGCTGTTTAGCGCTGTTTGTATATACGTTACAATATTATATTTTGTATACATGTACATACGAAAATGTTGTGTTAGGAGAAGGGTTATATAGGCGAAAGCCAGTAAAATATTGTTTAAAAAAAAAAAAAAATATTTATGAGGAAATGACCCTGACCCCGGAACATAAATTGTCAACAGAATTATTGAACTCATGCAATTTCGAAGCATGATAAAATTACATAATTTTTTCTTTTTTAATACGAACAAGTCAAGTTATGTTACAGAGATAACAAAAAAATATTACACATATTTTTTCAAGACCTATATCTCAGTTTGTATCCGATGGAAAATGTTCAAATGTCCCCAGTCTGGGACATTCCCCCAACCTGAAAACCCAGGTAAACAGAGTCTATTTTTATTTGATAGTGTTCTTGTCCCATCCATTTTTGTCTGTGTGAGATCCGTTTTGTCGTTTAAATTTTATGTTTCTCCATGTCAGTTTGTATTCACAATATTTCAGACAGCTGTATTTTTGGATTTCTTCATCATTGCTTTAACAGCTGCGTTAAGATTTAATTAGTTTTTGGCTTCCGTTAATACAATTTCGTCAGTTATCAATTCTTGGCTTTGGTCGGATATCTAATGTTTTTTTCCAACATCACCCAGATAATCTAACCAAATCAAACCAACATCTACCATTCAACTACCAACATCATGAAAAATAACCATGATCACAACGAGTTTGGAAGAATGAAGAAGATCGAGTATCTCACGCCACACTACTCAGGGCCGAGTTTCACTACCATGTCATTCGACATCAAAGTACCATCCGATTGAACCAACTACCGGCTACTACTACCTAGTTTGCGATAGCAGCTGCTGGATGCGAACATTAACTTGTCATCTACCAACCAACCAACCAACCAACCAACCAACCAACCATATCTACTGTTGGCTTTCGTTAGATAGCTACTCTTTAGCTTTTTTTCAGACTCCTATGCTTACCTTTCGTCAGATAGCAACGCCTGGCTTTGGTAAGACAGTTACTCTTGGCTTTCGTCGAGTGGCTACCATTTGCTAAATGGTTCAAGTCAAATATTGTTGGCTGTGTTCAAAGTGCTACCCTTGACTTTGTTCAGATAGCTTCTCCTTGGCTTTGTTATAAGCTGACAGCTCACCAGTGTGACAATGATTATTCATTTTTAAAATTATACTCAATTATATTCTAATTAACGATATTGCGATTCATTTTATGTTTCGAATATTTATATACTGTATCGGGCCCACGCTTCAAAAAGAAAAAGCTTTACAATTTACCATCACACTTACTATAATCATGAGTGCAGTTCGAAAGTGTCCGGAATCATCTTAAGATTAAAGGTAATTCTTTTGACGACAGCCTCCGGGCAAAATTCGTAATTCATTTTTGAAAGGCTGTTTACAACACAATTTTTCGTGACCATTTAAGTATCCAACAAGGTAAAGTAATATAAGATCCGGCTTGTTTCCAAAACCATTTTACATGTAATATTTATGCAATTTTTGAATATATAGTTTCAAAAAAAAAAAAAAAAAAACAGTATCCAACAAAAATTGCTAGTACAATCTTTTTAATACAAAATTTATGTACGGTTTCAGGTGCGATGTACGGTGAAGAATTGTCATTACAGAAGGAAAGCTAAATGTGCACATTATATTCGCGTCTTTTATTTTCTACTGTACCGGTAACGATAATCCAACACCGTAATTGACATCGTATCTCAGCTGCTTTCACCGTTATTCTATAAATGTGCACTGTTTATCCACAAGAATTCGTTTACGTGTACAAATCAAGTCATACCTTAGTATCAATCAATCTGTGATTCAGTCCTTATAAGTCACCGCTAATATCACATACGTTCTCAAACATTCTGAATAGACAAACATGGCTTACCTGTTGGTTGAAACCCAGAACACCGGTTCACTATTTCACGAAAATAACAGATCCACGAATATTGATATTATAATTACAATTGACATAGTAATACGATATTTAAAATCTATTTATTTGTACGATATATATCAGTGCTGTCAGCCCTGTTCGCGTGTTATTCATTACTTTACTCGCGTCCAATACTTCAGAATCGGTATATAGAGAATTATTTATTCATTTAAAAGATAACCGATACTGTAATGTTTCAAGAGTTTTCAAGCGTTTCCGGAACAGACCTCTTCATTCTTAATGGATATTCATTACAGGATTCTCTTTGAGCGTTATTACATTACAGATTATGAGTCAAAGTGACCCCAAAATTTCCTATGTTTAGCCAAAATTAAAAATTATCGTGACGATCTGCAAATGGAATTGTAAGAAATGTAGGGCAACTCTTGGCAGTCTCTCGTCAGTTGTCAAACCGATCTGAAGTTAACATCTGGCATTAAATTATCTTAAATCCGTACATTCGTTTCCAACACCACCCAAGGCTTTACAAATTTTCAAACGTTTACGTGAAGGCGCCCGCACACGGAGAAAAAATGGTGCAGGACTACACAATGTGCGGGTTGGTGTGCATTTGATCACACGTGGATGTTTGGAAAATAACTATCGTGTTTGGTTTTTACTTGCCACGAGAGGCAAATGGCATATCGTGTGCCGGCTAACGTATGCTTCTTTCTGGTCGCCTGCACTATCACTGCAATTGTCCACCATATCGTGTTGTCAGGACTGAACAAATAACACAACGGTAACGGGAAGTATTGTGGCGGGACAGATGACACTATGGTCGCCCTTGAACCTTTTAAAAGGGACATATTTTTCCAACCCCCTCAAAAGTCAGACCCCACTTTAGCTGGCATATTATGTATTATACAAAGTTAATTAAGAAAAAGAATCCTTTTCCATGCAGGTCGTTCTGACTTTCATTTCATTTAAAAAAAATTCTAATGTCAAGTGTACACTGTCAAGAATTTCCAACTTTATTTTGAAGTCAACTCACAGACATGTCTCAGCTTTTCAAGAGCTCTCAAAACCTAACTTTATTGTTGAAATCTTTCAAAGCTACGTCTGAAATGTCAAGGACTTATTTGGAATGCCAAACATCAGTTTGAAGTTTTTCCTTTGATAATGGCTGGAACCGAGGCCAATAAATTGGATTATTAAATTAGTTTTTGTCCTTACTGAAGTAAATTACGTCATTTTTTCAGACATTTCCAGAACGATTCAATTTACTGGTACTTGAATTAAAAGGTGAAACGAAACATCCATTACACGCAACCACTTCAGTTCAATTTGACACATCAATTTATACGTCTGAAAGATTTAAAGTGAAGGTCTGACGTTGGAGGTTTTGACTCTTTTTTTGGGTGTTGGGGAAACTTTTTTGAGATCGGAAAATAAGTTTTGGTGATTTTCTTTCTTCAATTAATGAAAGCTATGGACCAAATTTGAAGAAATGTGTCTCTTCCACTGTCTGAAAGTTTTAAATAAAATCTTACCGTTAATGTTTGAACGTCAAAACTATTTAAAAGGTTTAAGAAACGTTTTTCAGTTTTCTTTGTACGGATTTAAGCAAAATAGATGCTAAATTATAAACAGGTATTAACCCGTATATATTCATAAATTTTCAACTTTAAATATACAAAATTCTCAACTTAAAAATCATATTCCGATTCTTGTAACAAAGAACATAAATCTAGTTGGTCCAGTGAAGTTAATTTCATATTTGAGAAATCTTTTCACACAAGTGATAGAAAACTATTTTGTTCGTGGAAAGAGTCAAGACCTTCCATTTAAGTGAAATTGACTGCAACACATTAAATTCATCAACAGCTTTTTATTGATTTTTCCTACATGAAAAGATAAAAATCAACATATAGTAAGTGTAATATAGAACATTAAATTGATCTCGTTATACAGATTGTTTATTCTTACATGTGATAATTTAGTTTCCGAATCAAAATTACGTCTTACTTAATCATTAATGCTCTGAAAACATTTGTGGGCAAAGGTGGGGGCGTCCGCATAATTTTTGTTAGAGAGGACCAGAGACTGTTTTTTTTTTTTTTGCTGAAAATTTGACATTGAAATGATGCATTATGAAGTAATAATACGTATCTGTTTGTCCCCATGGGCTGAGTGTGAGACAGGACCGTATCACTCGTGGTATTGGGCCTAATTCTGACCCATGTAAAATAAAGAGTTTATTATTATTATAATATATAACGGTTACTGTGTTTAAAAATTATTAATTTTTTTCAGGGGTGATCAATGGACCCTTGGGAACATATGCATTAGGTTTTTTTTTCATTTTCGATTTCAAACTATCATCATTGGCAATTAGGTCAGACATTTTAGTGGTTATTCTATTTTTGGTCCATCATTTATAATACTAATTTTTTAATGCCAATCCTGTCAAATCTAAAAAAAAAAAATCGTTAGATATCGTATAATGGGTTTGGTAAGGAAATTAAAAAAAAATTAGATTTGTTTTATTCCCAAGTCTGTAATAGATTATTGCGCTTCCTTCATCCATGGCTGTCTTTCTTTACAGGTTGTCAAAGTTTGTAACCAATAGCATCAACTAAACATGCTTTTTTGTAAATTTTAATTTGTCCGAGATGGCTCAGTGAGCTAGACGCTTGCTCGATAATCTGAAGATAGATCCAGGGTTCAGTTACGGCATTGGTCGAGAGGATACTTTCGGATTATTGAACCCTGTTTTCTTCTGCCAGTCGAAGGGCTGACATGGAAAAGGCGTCAGATGGAACACTAAACTGGGGTAACGTGTGCTACAACATGTTAAAGATCTCTCGGCCGTTGGAAAACTCAAAGAGTAGGTTTATACAGTTGTCCTGGCATTTGTTCGTCCCAATGTGCACAATAGGTGCACAAACATGAGACGAAAAACATAATTTTATTTTGTAAATGTTGTTTCAATCTTGATGTTTGAAGTACATTTTCGGTTAAGCCGACCAGATATGTTGAATATTCATTTATATTAATTAACAATTGATCTGAAACATACTCTCCTTTATCCCTTAATCCACCTTCAGTATATAGCAGACAGACTAAAAGTGTGACGAATCGCTTAAGGACTTTTTAGACACACATATTAACCGTATTGGCGTGCGATAAGAGGTTGAAGCGGACGTAGCCTTTGATGCGGTCAAAGAGGTCGATGGTACTTGAAGCATCTGATAAATGGTACTCATTTCCTGCCAACAACCTTCTTCTTGATACCGTGACAGAACTAAATAAACTGGTTAAGTCAATATACTTTTTTTTTTTTTTTTTAATTTTATTGGCAAAAACATATACAATACAGTTCATATATCTGTAACATATACAATATAAGTAGCACATTAATATTCATTGTAATTTTACAATATCTATAGTTTTATAGTTGTATAGTCTGAGCCATATATTGAATAGAGTTTGTGAGAGTTAAAGAAATGGAAACAGAAACAAGTGTACAGTATAGGAAAGATGAAATGGAAGAGTACGTACCGTCATTACCTTATAATTGCGTCTGTTCAGTTAATGATCAAAATTTGTCAGTATTTCTAAAAGATTATCCCATTGTGCATTTAAAAACATGTCGTTTTTGTGTTTACATAAGTATAGTTCTACTTTGATATTATCTAGGAGATAGTTTATTAATGCTATTAAGTTAGGTTTTTTTTTATCAATCCTTGAACGATAAATGAAAAATTTAGTATGAAGAATAAGCCAATTTAAGGGTATACCTAGTAAGTTAGAGCCGAAAACAATCGTTTCTAATGACAAGACAGTTCCAGAAAGGTGAATTTTCAGCTTATTCCATAAGGATTTTACATAAAGACAGTCATAGAAGAGATGTTCTAAAGATTCCGGACTATTTTGGCAAAAGGTGCATAATTCAGTTTCGACTAGTTTAATTTTATGGAGAAAAGTATTTGTTGGTAAAATGCGATGTAAAATGCGGTATTGAAACCAATTAATCTTTGAATTTTTTGTAATATTAAAATGTAAAATGTAATTAAGGCTCCAATCATTCACTTTGTATTCTAGTACCTCAAATTTGGTTTGTGACTTAATCGAAATATTTTCTGTTAAAGCATCATAAATATGCCTACTGCCTTTACATTGATTGAACAACAGTTGAATGTGAAATGGAATAAAAGGACGTATTAGAACGAGAGGTTCATTTGCTTTTTCTTCAAATATTTCGTTTGTACATAGCGTAATAATTTTAGTTAAGGTAGTATATTCAAGGAAATTTGTCTTTAAGCTTGGGTACAGTTTTAAAAAATCGTTATAATTAAGGAGATCCCCACTATCATTCCACAAATCTGAGATATAAATAAGTCAATATACTTAATAGGTCAAGATCACGTTAAGCCCAAGAATTTTTTTTATTATTAACTATTTAAGATTTTCCTTTCGTCGAACAAATAGTGGTTGACAGTTCCAATCTGCTGCAGAGTTTGAAAGTCGGGGTTATCCTTTGTCAGGGATGCAGGTCAGAGGGACTGAAATGAAATTTTAGAAAACCTCTATACAACCCCTTTTAGTCAAAGAAAACGGAAGAGCTTAGACCGTAAGGCCGCACGATCTCCGCTTTGTATAAGAAGCGCATTTCAGCGACTTGAGACACATGTCCAGCAACAAGTCTTCGAAACTAAGTAAAGTAGTGCGCATTGATGGCACACTGAGTATTTCTATAACATATTCAGAACGTGATTTTACAAAGCACTAGACAGATAATCAGTGATATGTAAAGAAGCCAATGTATTTCCCCGTCACGTCTTTCAACTGCACCATATAAAATCTATAAAATACGATACACGGAATTTCCAGCAAGTTGAATTACCTCTTCGGGATTAAGTTCGCTTAATTGAACGCAACATCAAGCGTTTGAAAGTCAAAAATACGACTCGCCATTTAGTAAGACTATGCCTTATAGGGGAAAATACATATACAGAAGATGAAAGAGAACTCTTAAGGTACGGGTATAATTGAAGTTACTTTGCGATTTTGAGCAGTTCCAGTAAATCTCATACCAAATGAGAGAAGCCGAACAAAAGTGATTAAAATTCATATTAAAAGAATATTCATATATTCTATATTGTTTAAAAATATGATTCAATCAGTTGAGGTAGCATTGCTACCAGTTACACACCTTTAAATAATAACTTAAATTAACAAAGCTCAGGAAGTAACAACTGATTGTAAAATATATTTGAATGATTACGCGAGTTAACCCGGAAATATAACTTTTAGTATATCAAACAATTGATTTCAATTATTTTATTAGTAAATTTACTTACCTTCACCATTGTGAAAGCCAAACGAATTTACGGGAGATAACTCGTCAAATGTTTGTTAGTAGGCTACTCAAAATCTTAAGGTCAATCTAATAATGAAGCATTAGTTACGGGAGATAACTCTGCAAACATTTTTCGATCTAATAGGATAAAGATGTTACATTATGTATTTCTATGAAATATTCAAAATGTTGGTGAACGAAGCAATCGAAGGGTCGGGAAAAGTATGTAAAGAAGCCAATATATTGCTCCGTCACGTATCTGTACTGCAACATATACAATCTATTGAATGCAATACACATAATTCTAATTCCCTTCGTGTTTTATCATCCATCAAAACTTAATCCGGCATTTAGTGTAGCTAATTGGAAGCAACCAAACGGATGTACTGGTGTATGAGTGAGCTGAGAATAGCAGGCCTATTCTCCAAAAATGCATTAACTTAAGTGGGTCAAGCACATACCGACCTTTTTTATACGCCCACTCGAAAGATGGGCGTATATTGTAATCACCCTGTCGGTCCGTCGGTTCTCATTTAGTTCGTGCTCACTCTACAGGCTACAATTCTTTATAGATTCTTTTGATTTTGATATTGTGCTTCAATGTCATTATGAAGATGATCCCTATTGATTTTCGTGATGATCGGATAATTTTTCACAGAAATATCGTGTCCGACTTGACGCTTCACTGTATTAGCTATACTGTGCATCTCGTGCTCACTCTACAGGCTTCAATTCTTTACAGATTCTTTTGATTTTGATTTTATGGGTCAATGTCATTATGTAGATGATCCCTATTGATTTTTGTGATGATCGGATAATTTTTCACCGAAATATCGTGTCCGACTTGACGTTTCACTCTATTAGCTATATTGAGCATCTCGTGCTCACTCTACAGGCTTCAATTCTTTACCGATTCTTTTGATTTTGATTTTATGGGTCAATGTTTTTATGAAGATGATCCCTATTGATTTTCGTGATGATCGGATAATTTTTCACAGAAATATCGTGTCCGACTTGACGTTTCACTCTATTAGCTATACTGTGCATCTCGTGCTCACTCTACAGGCTTCAATTCTTTACAGATTCTTTTGATTTTGATTTTATGGGACAAAGTCATTATGTAGATGATCCCTATTGATTTTTGTGATGATCGGATAATTTTTCACCGAAATATCATGTCCGACTTGACGTTTCACTTTATTAGCTATATTGTGCATCTCGTGCTCACTCTACAGGCTTCAATTCTTTACAGATTTTTTTTATTTTGATTTTATGGGTCAATGTCATAATGTAGATGATCCCTATTGATTTTTGTGATCGGATAATTTTTCACTGAAATATCGTGTCCAACTTGACGTTTCACTCTATTAGCTATATTGTGCATCTCGTGCTCACTCTACAGGCTTCAATTCTTTACAGATTTTTTTGATTTTATGGGTCAATGTCATAATGTAGATGATCCCTATTGATTTTTGTGATCGGATAATTTTTCACTGAAATATCGTGTCCGACTTGATGTTTCACTCTATTAGCTATATTGTGCATCTCTTGCTCACTCTACAGGCTTCAATTCTTTACAGATTCTTTTGATTTGGATTATGTGTGTCAATGACATTATAAAGATGATCCCTATTGATTTTTGTGATGATCGGATAATTTTTCACGGACATATCGTGTCTAACTGTCTTGACAATGTGTTAATAAGTGTTAATTCAGTTTATATTCACAGTTCTTTCTTTCAACTAAATGTGAATGGGCAACAAACAAACACTCACACTTACAATCAAAGCTATCAGTGGGCGTATGTTACCTTGCCTGGCAAGCTATATTTTAAAGAGAAAATTGAATTAACTCTACTTTCGATTTCCAAGGAGTTACCAACCTTATTTTCGCCAAATACACCCATTTTCGTGTCCTTTTTTTTTTTGAAAGGCCGGAATTGAACTTCTTCAAATAGGTCAATCTAATATTTACGGGAGATTGCTTAAAAACTTGTGTGATGTTCTAATCCAAATTTAAATTGCTTAGCAAAAACTGTTTCAGTTAATGAAATTTTATTACCCAAACTGAACAACGTATCCCTTAAAATTTCATCAATATCGACAACAATAGCCGCTAGTCTTTAATTTAATTTTTAGATTCATCAATTGTAAATCTCTAGCTCAGTGTAATAATGAATAATTTGGAATTAATCAGCACGATAATTGGTACTGTTCAAATGAAACTGTCCAGAATATCAATGTCTAGCACTGGATTGAAATCTAATGGAGTGTTAGCATGTAGTACAATGGAAAATATGTCGGTATTTTTGGGAATTTGAGCATTGAAGGTTTCTACTAAAAAAAAAGGGGGTGGGGGGTGTCGAGTTTAAGTTAAATTTATCTTATTCCCAATCTTAGTCTTAGCCAAGTTCAATACATCCTATAGTCTTAGCCAAGTTCAATATATCCTATAGTTTTAGCCAAGTTCAATGTATCCTATAGTCTTAGCCAAGTTCAATGTATCCTATAGTCTTAGCCAAGTTTAATGTATCCTATAGCCAAGTTTAATGTATCCTATAGCCAAGTTTAATGTATCCTATAGCCAAGTTTAATGTATCCTATAGCCAAGTTTAATGTATCCTATAATGTATCCTATAGCCAAGTTTAATGTATCTTATAGCCAAGTTCAATTTATCGCAGTCTTAGATAAGCTCTCATTCAGGCCTTATAAATTAATTTTTTATAATCAAATTTTTAACCCAAACTGATCAACGTTTCTTTTCAAATTTCATCAATATCGACGATAATAGCCGCTAGTCTTAAATGAAATTTCTAGATTTATCAATTGTAGATCTCTAGCTCAGTGTAATAATGAATAATTTGGAATTAATGAGCAGGATAATTGGTACTGTTCAAATGAAACTGTCCAGAATATCAATGTCTATCTCTTGATTGAAATCTAATGGAGAGTTAGCATCTAGTACAATAGAAAATCTGTCGGTATCATTTGTGTATTGAATAACCAGAACCGTTTCTACTAAAAAAAAAGGGGGAGGGGTCGAAGCTTTGTTCATTTTATGTGAGTCTAAGCTTAGTTTAATTTATCTAAGTCTGAGTTTAATTCGGTTTATCTTTTCTTCGCTAGTGGTTCAACTTCTATAGAGCTGGTTAATCAAAGTCCATGGTCCCACATCCCTAGGAACATCATATCAAAATATAATACGCCACACATGCCTGTATAGAGTTTTTTAAACCCACTAAGTTATCGGGCCCCAAACCATCTAGTAAAGCCACTGCATTAGCTAAGTTCAGTTTAGTATTTGTATATTAACTTTCATGCACTGGGTTTATTTATCCTGTAAGATTATGAAAAAAAACGGAACAGTTCTACTCAGTGGTCCAACCACCATAGGGGCTGGGTTGACCAAGTCCATGAGTTCACGAAAAAAAACCCCAGCAAATGTGAAATATGATATGCCCCTTGAGCATGAAAGGGCACTGGATTAGCCAAGTTCAGTTAAGTAATTGTATATTATTGTATATTAACTTTCATGCACTGAGTTTATTTATCCTGTAAGATTATGAAAGAAACGAACCAATTCTATTCCCAGAGTAGTGGAATCAGATTGATTTGGTTCTATAGTTGAATGTCGTCCAATTCAATCGAATAAAATAAAGTGATTGAAGCCACTGGGGACCTTGAGTTTAATGTAAAAACCATTGCCTATGAGAATGACTTGATTTCCATTTGACCTTCTGTTTATTACATCTGACTGACTGCCTTGTATCGTTAACAATATGGAAATTAAATTCCGTCAGCTTGTTGATGAAATGCGGGCATCTAATTTTAGTAAATGGTATAAATGTGTTTGGATTTTATTCGACCGTATATTGACCTTTGAGGTGATATCATTCAATTCACAGTGGCGTTTGCTTGGCGAGTGGTGCAACTACCATACGGGCAAGTCCCAGACTGAGGACATTTGGACATTTTCCAGGGGATACAAACTGAGCTATAGGTCTGAAATTTGTTTTTATATTATCTGATTGTATATGCATCCAGTGTCCACTTCCCACAATGACTCTATATACCTTGGCCACAATTTATGTTCGTATTAAACAGCAACATACTGTGACTTTTTCATAATTGCATGTTTTTGATGGATTGCGCAGACAATTCAGGGGACATGGTCTTTTTCTTTTCGGTAATCGGGGACATTTGAGAAAACCAGTTGAAAACCCAAAATGTACACCAAACCCTCATTCCTTAGCAATAGGCCTTACACACAAAGACAATCATCAGGTGCAAAAAAGCAGGACGTAAAACTCCATTTCACAAAGACAATCATCTACATGAGCCACTGGTTTTTAATGCCGTTTGTTTTGTTTAATGTGTTTAAAATTCGGCTTAATGCATGTAAATTTGTTGCAATTTTGTTCATCATTTGAAGATATCGCAATTTCCTTTGATATCATTCATTGCACCATGCTTCATTAATTGCATAATTCAACTCTTACGTTACACCCATTAGTGTCCAGGGGCCTGTTTCTCAAAAAACTTAACGAAAAAAATTTGTCGTATAGGTGGAATTATTCGTTGTAATATTCCAAAGTAATGAGAAACAGGCCCCAGCTCTCATGAATTCACTGCTTTAGGCTTCAGAAATTAAATAATTGAACCTTTACGTGTGACCCAGTTCAAACACGTAAAACATCTATCGCGGTTAATTAAAAGTGTTTTCTCGACCAAAGGCTCGCTGTGAAGATTAATTGAATCCGGAGAGACTAGACTTTTCATTAGAAATTGTACTTCCTATGAGGAATATCCCCTGGTAGATGTTGGCTAAAAATGATTTTACGCGCTTTACGATATATTTAAAGGAGCAGGGAGTTAAAAAAATTTGTTTCTAAAGGCGTCCAAAGAGTTACAGAATCTTTTTCTAAATACCTTAGGGGCATACTTTTTATGATGTTGATATTTGAGTCTCTTAGTTGCAATATAGCGAATGCAGGATTTTGGAATATTGACGTTAAGACAAAATAGCAGATGGCAATGATACTGGTAGTGTGTGCAAAGAAAACTGTAAAGCTGTTTTCTCAACTTGCCAAGCATCAATTTAAAGCATTTATCACCATTCTAATTTCCGGTCAGACTTCCGGTGGTTCTTGTATTTTCACAAAAGCTTTCGCGATAGTGACGTCACAAAACGTATAATTTAACTGCAATTGTCCAAACAACGGATGTATTAATCTGAATGTACCAAATCGATGTGCTCTCACTGCATCAAATTAACCCATCAAATTTTTTTTTCGGGGGGTGGAGGTAGTTATTTTAATTTTCATATGTCGAAGGATTTTTGGCTTGAACACCAACTACAATTCCGTACCTTATTACTTGATGGGATTGTAAAGTGATTTTCTAAACTTTGTATGTGACCCTGATAGCATCTATTTGCGCCATTTCCATTCCAACGTCTGTGGTTCTATCAGTATCTCCGATACACGTACAAAGTTTAGAAAATCACTTTACAATCCCTTTAAAGCACTAAAAATCTTTAAATTGGTAATCGACTGATTTTCGACTTCCTGACAACTTAATAGCTATAATTGAACTAGGCTAATTATGATGAATAGGTACCATAATCGACATTTCATTGTCTTTTTTTCTTCTGGACAAATTAACAGTCATTATAGCACCTCCTACGTCTGAGGAAACATGACTGTAATTAGGTTTTCTGACCTGTGTATGTTAATTGATGATACTTATAGATATCCGCTACGTAATCCAGACACGAAACGGTGGCAACGCCAGTAGGGGGGCACGATGTATGAAAGTCATACGTTTACATGTCTGAGAGTTCCTACCGCCTTGTCATTTGATACAACCAGATCTTACGAATTCTCAAATTACCAACCATCTAATTGAATCAATACTAATAACTACGACTTCTAACAACTTCATTACCGAGTTTGCGATATCAGAGTCTTCTCAAAGCGACAGTTAAATTCACATCTACCAATCAACCAACCTACTAAATCAAAGAGTTGGCCACATTTAACCTTGCGGTCTACGGTTTATTCAGATAGGAAACTAAATGCATCACAGACTGTGTGGAACGCAAGATTTGATTTGAATCTGCGTTGCTTGGATGGGACGATGTGCCCGAGTTCCTGGACACAGACTGTAAGCGTACAAGACCTGTCCACAGTTGGTTATCAAGTGTTACGTCCTACTTTTCTGTTTGGGAAAAATGGAAGCCAGAGCCGCTGGTCAGTAAACATTGCATCCATGTCCATTAGCCCAACCAAGTGAGAATAGTACAAAGTCAGCATCCATCTCATTTTAAACCCCAAAATTATACATGTACATGCTTTTAGATTCACAGACAAAAAGGAAATAGCACTAATGATAACCAACATAAAACATGCAACGTATGTTAAATAAAAAAGCTAGACAGTTTTTAACAGTAAAATGTATCGTAAATCGATGAACCTCTCGGCCTTGGATACATAATGACCATGTGTATTATTATATCATGTCTCTTTAACTGGTATTAATGATGATTGAATGGTGCTAATGAACCAAATCGATATCATCATATGAAGTAAAACCAACATGTAAACTTTTATATTGCAATTCATATTACAAAATCATTGAATTTCAATAGGCTTACACTTGAGTAGTCCACTTTTGTACAACTGTTGCTCTCGATTTTGCCGTATTTTTGGATGCGATTTAGCTTGTACGGATTTTTTTTATTGAAATAATCAAATACCTTAAGCTTTATACACACGACAACTTGTTAGGCAATTTGTTATCAATTACTGCTGATGGCTCCCCTTTTAATTAAATTTACATGGCTTCAGATGAGCCATGAAAGTTGCAGCATTTTACCGAATGTTTCAGAATTGTACTGGACATTACGTCAACTTCTCCATTGAACCGAGCTGTGATTGGGTACGGATAATCTGTATTTGTATATTTTTGTCATTCATTGAATTATACTTGCAATTACGAATACATTCTATATACCCTTAGAACTTTTCATGTATCACCTAACCCTACCGGTTACATTTTTTTTCTAATTTAGAGCAATTGCTCTACGAATAGTTTTTTTTTTATTACGTGTCCCTTAGAGGCACGTCTGGTTTGTCATCGTAACATAAAATAGAAAAGGCTATTGTGGAGTAAGTCTGAAAAGCAAACAGAAAGCTTTTGGCATTGATATAATAGTCTTTCGCAGTAAATTACTAACTTTATGAAAATCATTGGTGACCCTAAAGATGCTTTGATACTAGTAACATGTTGGATTAATGTTTGAAACATTCTGTACACATTCGAAAACATTTTTAAACAAATCCCAACATAAAATACCAGCAATTGTGCAACATTTTACAAATAAACAGCCTGCTAACCGTAACACAACCAACATGGTGTGTAAAATATTCTGTGTCTGTGATACATTCTAGATAAAAAAAATATTTTTTTTATGTCGTTTAAAAATGATAATCTTGTATCCCGTGGAATACAGCCCATTGAATATGGTATTCAATGGGTGGTATTCAATGGGCGTGGCCTAGATTTAATGAATGCGCTTCACTCGTTAGTAACACTCAAAATGCCGTCGGACAGGGTTGTCTGTCCCTTCTGAAATTTTTTAGCGTCGAAATACACGTTTCGTACTATGATGAAAAGTGAATTGTGAAGATTGTTTGCTAATAACTGTCAGTGATGTTTACTAACATGTAATGGTACAGTATGAGTAAAAACCGTTTTACATATAACGACCAAAATTATCGGATAATTAGGTTATCCAATGGCGAACTCGTGGATATGGTTTTAATGCCACTCGTGCTTGAGAAAATATCACAAGCACTCATGGCATAAAAACCATATACACTCGCAGCCATAGAATAACCTCTATATATTACTACTTTTCAAATTTCTTAATGAAGTTAAGTATTCGGTCAAACTTTGACATCCAAATCCTTCGTTCACAAAAACCTCATTGCGAGAAGGCAAGTTAGGTGTTCTGGTTCTTTTTGCTTCAAGGGAAACAACTCACTTTATTCTCTGATTATGCTTCGTTTGGAAACGCTTTTGTGATACATTTAATCCTACGTTAACAAAATATCGATTCACCTTCAAGGTATATAACAGACAAAAGTTTAATTTCTTAAGAGATAAGTTTTCAATATTAATCAAATAAGTGGACTTCGATCCAACATTTGACATTTAGTCTATTATGGTACAAATATACTTTTTCATATAAATAAAACAATATTTCTCTTGACGCGTCTAGTCGTAATCTTGGTATTATCAAGATCGCCACGGAAACTATTGTCTTGCAACAAGAATAAGTAGTGACATTTTAGTCCTAACAAGGAAATGGTATTTTCATATGTAGAATATATGTCTGGAGATATATATTTATAGATATTGTTAAGAGGGTTTTAAAACTTTGTATGTGTATCGGGTACACTGATAGCATCAATTCCGACGTCTGTGGTTCATGCAATTCCACTAAAACTAACGTTTTATGTCGTCACCAGTGATCTGCGTATATATCAATAGTAGCTTCCGATAGATCACCGGTAGTGATGTCATAAAACGAGTTAAGTTTAATGGAAAGAAAAACATCTATATTTTACAAGGAAAACAATTTAGGTTCCTTTTTCCCCATCTGGTAATGGGCCCAATCCATGTCAGTTAAGGTTATTCAAGGCATCATCCGTTCTACCAATAATACATTCTTTATGGCTAAGCTTATCAGTAATGGTGTTCACAGCTCACTGTTGAAATCGGAGCTTGTGTATCCACAATTTTCCGCGTTTGAAAGTCAAAAATACGATTCGTAGAATATTTTCACAGTACTACTACCGAAAAATGACACAGGAACGCTCTTACGAATTTCTAGCGTGGCTTAAAAAAGATTGTCGGTTCTTCGTATCCCACTTCATTGAAATTTAAATAGAGATTGTTGCAGTGTGCACATTTTTTCTGATAACATGCTAGGAGAAATGTCTGCACTCATATTTTTTACGTGTATATCTATTAGCTCAACAAGGACTTGACTCTCGAAAGTTCTGTTATATGACAAAGTTATCAATAATTAATGTTTAATTTGGCCCATTAACTAATAGTATTCGTTAAGGTGATGAATATAGAGCCGGATACACCTGACGCGTGGGCTCGGTAATTACAGAAAGCGTATAGGAGCTTTAGAGACAGTTTAGCGAAAAACTGAAATAAAATGTTGCGTTCCATAAAGCAAGGGTGGTAATGAGATCAACACGCTATCCATCGGATCTGCCAAAAACACTGTCAGCCATGAGTATAAAATGTCTAGTTTTTGAGTGAGAGCATCATTAGTCAGGCCATTCTAGGAAGCTTCCTTGAGAAACGAATTTCAAACTGACGTTGGACATCCGACATACTCAAGAAGTTTTGTAATAGCATGCTCCAGGCCAAGTATCACAAATACGACTGGTCAGAAGTAACTTACGATGTTTTTAAGTAGATACATCTAAGGTACAGTCAAGACGGAATTACAATGCTCCTCGCACCCCCCCCCCCCCCCCCCCCCACTTGCTACATACCTCGGAGAAACTGGGTACCACACTTCCGATATCCTACCAGAATATCACGTCAGAGGAACTACCACGAATCAAGATATAACATCAGTATTTCACGTTGGAGAATCTGTGTACTACAGTTCCGACATGCCATCAATATATCACGTCGGAAGAACTATAAGTATATTTACGAACATTCGAGGTGTGAAGAATATCATTGTCAACATGGAACACGTGAACAAAACATTTCAATACTCAAATAATTGAAGAGCTTACCTGGTGAAGAACACATGACTACAGTAGCAGGTATAATCCACATAAAATATAAAGATGACACATAATTCTTCATGATTCTAGCATACTGCTACCGTTAACAGTTCATTTATTTCACTCTAAAATAAATCAATTGGTATATTCAATATCTAGACGTAATTATTATCTCAATGTTGATGAAATGGAAAACTGAATTTAAAGGGGGGATCAGTAGGCATTTAAAAATATAGTATTCAGGAGTTCAGTGGAAGCGTCTTTATTCGGCTACCGGTATTCCGAAAACCACGAGAACTGCATGAAATCGTTTATTTCTTTTAAACAAATACGCAGATAATTATGAATACATGTGTATTTACAGGCTCAAATTGCAAATTGATCTGTTTGTAAGAATAAGGTACATCGATCGAAAAATGCCCCTATAAAGCGAAGTCATTCAGATTTAATTCTTCCCTTTATGGCATGATGTTCTTAAAGATAGGTCTGTCGGATATTACCTTCGAACTTATTTTAGCCAAGTTCCCCATTACAATTATACTCGTACAGCCACGGAGCTTAGAAAATTCTAAGTGCATGATGCAAATCTTTCAATGTTAATGTGCTACATATATTGGTAGCACGCTATTGGTAATATTTTTCCTTAAAAATAGAACGCAATACTCTGTAATGTAATGGAAAATCCTGGTTAGAAGTAAAGATCAGTCCGATAGAGGTCGACTAACTGAGATAACAGATAATGATCCTATAGGTTAGAATCAATAGGGCGTCAGGTGTTACTGTTGTAATATTTATATATATATATGTAATTACATGATGATCATTACTTTTCTTTTTATATAATTCCCTTCCTGCTATCCTTTCCATTGGGTATTTCTAGATCTGTAAAAATGATTTTATCGTTCGTGCTTGGTTTATTATTTTTACCACTAAATGAGTGAATCTGCTGGTGGACTTTTAAGTCACGTTCAGCCCAGTAGCTTTTTAGTTCATGAATATACGCATACTACCAATATATTGCCAATGTGTTCGTGTGGATTTCGAGATTTGTTTCACGGTTGGGATCGTTCGTGCTTGGTTTTATTATATTTGTTAAAGACGTCTTACTTTATTTTTCTCGAATTCATAAAAACTACACTGAAATCTGAATATTGTGTACATCACTTTACTTTCGATTAAAAATATCTGATTTTAAATTAATCACGGCAAAATGCTATCACACATGGCCTTCGTTCCTAGCAAGAGACCCTAACCTACTTCTAGTTCAGTTCACGACCGCAACCTATCTGGAAATAATACAACTACCAACAACTGCGTTATCAGCATCCGCTTGAAGCAAACGTAAACTTGTCATCTACCAACCACTTTTTTCAGTTGGACCATTTCTCATTCTCAATCTGACAAAACACTAATAATAATTAACTTACCAAATGGCATTCTTGTGGTCCGTATTTTATAATAAGTTTCGAATGTTTTGTTTTCAATTAAAGTTAATATCGGCAATTGTGACGACCATTGCAAGGCCTCAAATAATCTGACTCCTGCTTTTAATATCAGCATGTATTAAATTGGATCAGTATGCCGCAGTTCTGATTACAAATATATCTGACACTCGTTATTTAATATTTATATTTAATTACACTTTCAAGGATATCTGACAACTAAGTGTAAATGAACTTAGCGCTCCAATCCAGTCGAAGTAATTCTTACATCAATGGCTCCACTAGCATAGGGACTAGTTGAAAGATAGCTTGCAATGCAAAGTAATATACGCCCACTGGCAGCTTTGATTTTAAAAATATTCAGCCATACACCTGTAATAAAACTGAACAAAATTATTTTACTCTTTGTCAAATATAAGGGCAATAAGTCATAGTAAATATTTTTCGATTTTGCCAATTTTTAATATGATGGTGATATAAGGCCAATAATGGCTCCGCATTTCATGTGGTGTATAACAAAAGCCACCTAAAGAGGAGTTTTTATATGCAAGAAATTGGTAAACTGTACATCACGACCGTATCACTTTAATGTAATGGACCCAAATCTGACCCATGTAAAATATAGTATACTTTTGTCCCCATAAGTATATGAGACAGAACCCTTTGGTGTATTGTACCTAATTCTGACCCATGTTAAATAAGTTTATTATTAATATTATTATTCGCTAGCAACTCTCTTCCAAGTCCACGGGCACTCATGTACACCAGTCATTATCATTTAGTCATTATTTGTTTGCTTCCTTTCATAATTAATTAAACAGGTCAATATAATGTGTGTTAATGAACCTGGCATTTCGTATTATTCAATATCAGATGTAAAAATAGCGATGGCCATCGTAATACGCCCACTTTTATAATAGCAGCCAATTCGTCCGGAGGGTTGACAAGAGTTGTCAGTAAATGAAAGATTCTGAGAATGACATGTTCTCTAAGTTCAAGAGCAATAACCTTATTATGTTAAATATTTTTTTGATCGGTCTGAATTTCAAAAGGGTTTATCCATGGATGATTTCAAACATTCACACCAAGTTTAATCGAAATCCACCAAAAAACCAACTCCCTATTGAGTCCACAACATATTTTCAAAAGCAAGAAAAACCCATGAAATATTTTTTGATTAATCTGATTTTCAATAGGGTTCATTCTTAGGTGATTATGAACACTCATACCAAGTTTCATCAAAATCCATCAAGAAACCAGCTCTCTATCGTGTCCACAACATATTTTCAAAAGCAAGGGCAATAACCCATCAAATATTTTTCGATTAGTCTGATTTTCAAAAGGGTTCATCCTTGGGTGGTTATAAACACATCAAGTTTCATCAAAATCGATCAAGAAACCAGCTCTCTATCGTGTCCACAACTTTGTTTAAAGCTGAAAAATTAATGCGTTTTAAAGAACAAGGGCAATAACTCACCAAATATTTTTCAATGTTTCTGATTTTCAATAGGGTTTATCCCAAGGTCAATACAAACACTCATACCAAGTTTCATCAAAATCCATCAAGAAACCAGCTCTCTATCATGTCCACAATATATTTTCAAAAGCTAGAGCAATAACTCATGACATATTTTTCGATTAGTCTGACTTTCAATAGGGTTTATCCTTGGGTGTTTATGAACACTCACAGCAAATTTTATCAAAATCCATCAAGAAACCAGCTCTCTATCTTGTCCACAATTTTTTAATGGCTGAAAAATTAACGCGTTTTAAAGAACAAGGGCATTAACTCATCAAATATTTTTCGGTGTTTCTGATTTTCAATAGGGTTTATCCCAAAGGTTAATACAAACACTCATACCAAGTTTCATCAAAATCCATCAAGAAACCAGCTCTCTATCGTGTCCACAACATATTTTCAAAAGCAAGGGCAATAACCCATGAAATATTTTTCGATTAGTCTGATTTTCAATAGGGTTCATCCTTGGGTGCTTATGAACACTCACAGCAAGTTTCATCAAAATCGATCAAGAAACCAGCTCTCTGTCATGTCCACAACTTTGTTTAAAGCTGAAAAAATAACGCGTTTTAATGAACAAGGGCAATAACTCATCAAATATTTTTCGATGTTTCTGATTTTTAATAGGGTTTATCCAAAGGTCAATACAAACACTAATGCTAAGTTTCATCAAAATCCATCAAGAAACCAGCTCTCTATCGTGTCCACAACATATTTTCAAAAGCAAGGGCAATAACCCAGGAAATATTTTTCGATTCATCTGATTTTCAATATGGTTCATCTTTGGGTGTTTACAAAAACTCACAGCAAGATTCATAAAAATCCACCAAGAAACCAGCTTTCTATCGTGTCCACAACTTTGAGAGTGTAACGGCTGAAAATTAACACGTTTTAAAGAACAAGGGCAATAACTCATAAAATATTTTTTCGATGTTTCTGATATTCAATAGGGTTTATCCCAATGTCAATACAAACACTCATACCAAGTTTCATCAAGATCCATCAAGAAACCAGCTCTCTATCGTGTCCACAAGATATTTCCAAAAGCAAGGGCAATAACCCATGAAATACTTTTCGATTCGTCTGATTTTCAATAGGGTTCTTCCTTGGGTGATAACAAACACTCACAGCAAGTTTCATCAAAATCCATCAAGAAACCAGCTCTCTATCGTGTCCACAACAATTGTGGACAGCCAGGCGGACAGACGGACGGACAGACAGACAGACAGGGGCGACTACAATATACGCCCACATTAATGTGTGGGCGTATAAAAATGATGTTGGTTAATGACTTAGACAGAAAAGAAACATCTATATGTTACTAGGACAACAGGATGATCCTTCATACCAGCTGATTCTCTGAAATTTCTTTTGATCTTTCCATGAGAAGCAAAGATCATCGACAAAGCCCCGATTTGAGCATTGAAAATATGTCAATAGCCTCCAAAAGTACTAGAACTGCACAAAAATCGCATAATCCCTTCAATTACATATCCCTACCATAACAATTATCTTTCATTTTCTGTATTCGTAATTTCTATATAAGGCATAGTCTTACTAAACGAAGGGTCGAATTTTTTACTTTCAAATGCTCATAATTATGGATAGGCTACACAAGGATTTGAAGGCTTTTATTTCCAGGGAGACTTATGAACATTATTATGGATTAGAATAGCTAAATAATTCCAGGTTCTAAGACAAAAAAAAAAATCATTATTCGGACAGTGAACATATCCCTTTAATATTTATAAATTATTGAAACTTGTCTTAAGCTCAATTGTATTGAATTCCATCATTGCTTAGAATTTAACCTACTTCTCATCTAATCAGAATTGACTCGATCTGCTAGTGGCTCACTTATTCATTAGGAGTTTCATTTGACATTTCGTCTGACAGCATACATATACAACTTTTAGAATTGTCTAAAAAGTTAGATTCAAGTTCAAAGAAATTGTCTCTCACTTTTAAATCGGATAGATATTTTGAATTATTGCATCAAACTCAAACGGATAATAACTTAGTTTTATTATTGATCTATTGGATTCTGGACTACTTCGACACCAGTGATGAATATAATCTCTTTGAAAACCATTCAAGTTTGAAAATTTAAATTGTATGCTATTTTAAGAGGTATCTTTTAAACTGAATAGAGTCTTTGAGCGACAAATTGAAAAGTTATTGCACATTCTTGCCTAATTTACCATCAATCTATAGAAATTTACAACACGTTTTATACAAATCTCCACAAATAAATTCTGTTATTAGCGGTTATGCGTTGTTCCGGACAAGTAAGCACATTACCAAAAACGGAATTTCCGTTAGAAATGAAACGAATTACATTAGTTGATTTTCGACGTAAAGCACTTAATGGAAAATAAAAGAATCGCTTTAGCATTAATTCGTTAACGGAACAAATAGAATTGAATTACAACAGCACTGTAACTGAAAACTTGTAATAGCTTTGACTTCTGATATTCAGCGAAAATAATTACAGAATCTGATCCAATAACACATTCTCGTATACCTGATTTTAGTGTTATTACAAACGGGATATAGCCAGTTCTAAACATGCAGAGTCATAAAACAAACGGAAAAGTAGGCCGTAAAAATTGTATATCATTTATAACGAATAGCGATTGACAATGGAAAATCGGCAATGATTTGCACGAGTGTTAAGAACCTAACCCACTTTTCATTCAATTATCATTGGCTAAAACTCTTGTGAAATGGCTCCCCGGTTTCCCCTGGTCAGTAATGCAGGTCGGAGGGGCTGACATGGAAAAGCGTCTAGTCGTTCGGATGGGACAATAAACCGAGGCCCCGTGTGCTATTGGCTGTGCACGTTAAAGATACCTCGACAGTTGGAAATCGAAAATAAGAGCAAGCTTATGCCGCTGTCCTGGCAAAATTTCCCTCATTGCACACTGCATGGCGTTTGCCCGTCCTCAATTAGCCCATATGGGTGCAGAAAAGTAGGACGTAAACTCCATTCATTTCATTTAATTTCATTTGTGAAATGGCTCACTTATTCATCAAGAGCACAGATGTCAAATTTGCCAGTGGTCTGTCAATTTATCAAGATCCTTTCAGATGGCTTTAAATCGTCTGAACTCGGCTCAGGCAGAGACAGATTGAAGACTGAACAGTTGAGATCGGTTTGAACGTATATCGAAATAGCGGCAACCGAATGTAACAAGAATTCAATCATTTTATTGCTTCATCAAGAGCAATTGGCTCTTCGTTATATGATCACTCTACGATTACCATCGAGGGCTACAAGATAGTTTGTAAGCGGCCGTGCATCTGATTTAGCGGCTTTCTATGGCGGTCAGTCGGATTGAATTAGCAATAGCTACTCAGCGACTGTTTCTTCTGTCTTATTTCATCATTAGGTTAGATTAAGAAGTCGGTGACAGGGTAAGTATTAAAAGGCCAAGTATCGATCTTTAATGTAATTAACCGTCAGGATGATTTGGAGATCGAATAAACCAACACCTTTCAGTCGCCCAACAGGAAATATCAAGGTTAATTAAATTCCTTACATGGTCGCTTTTTAATGAAAGATACTGGATGAAACGAAATGGAGTTTTACTTTTCAGCACCTGTTTTGTCTAATGAAATGAAATGGAGTTTTATGTCCCACATTCATCCCCGGGAGTTTTATGAATTTAGGTCAGTTTCAAAAATGGTGGAAACCATTGCTCTAAAGCATGGCTTCTGGCGCTTCAAAGAGTGATGGAGTTTAAAAAGAGAAACATCTATATTTTCAACTTTCTCCCAGCTGGTTCTTGGCATTGATCTTACCCAGATTATCCATTTATCCAAATCCATGGGTTGATTTGAAGTACATGTATGAGTGGAAATGACTTATTCAGGGTCATCGGATTTAAACACCCTATATTTCGATTACTTATTTACGGGAGATAACTCTTCGTAAAAACCTCTTATATTTATTGATTTTATCAATTTCATTACCATCAATTCATTATAAGCAACTGATTTAGTTTTTATACGAAGAGTTATCTCCCGTAAATAAGCAATCGATTTATAATTGAGTAACGTACATTCAAAAATTTGAAGCCCAGTATGTACATTTCTTTTCATTGCACCAATTCTTTAACATTTTTGCGCTCTGTTATCGTTAACGGGTTAACGACATATGTGGAATCATTCAAGACAGGCCTTCTCAAGATTATTTCCTGAAGCACCACTTCAAAGATGATAGAAATTGAAAACAAAAATTATGACATGGTTCAAGTTAAATGACTGGTGATGCGTTTCTTGCTTCTGATAATTTCTTGAAGTCCTTCCAAATGTACATTAGTTAGTGTGCTGCGATTCCTGCTTTTGATGAGATTCATTTCCGACAAGCTTTGTCAAAGATATACATGTATATAGTTCCGAACATAACACATATCCTCAATCCCAATGTCAACAAATCCGGGGAAAACATTCTCATGCAATATCAGCAAAAAGTCAGTGGCTAAATCACATTTGATCTTCAATTTCAGTTCTGACGTCATCAATGTCGAGTTTATGTACTGCATCTTAAGTTTGATCCTTGGATGTTCTGGACAGAAGCTTGCTGTAACCACCTTCCATTGGCATAAACAATGAAAGGGTTCTTCACCATTACTAAGATATTACCAATGTACGTACAGATCGCGAATTTCTCCTTGACTTCTCCCATAAACTCCTCCATAATTGAATGGGGCATCTGTTGCATATTCATGTAAGATAATCTTGCAAATTGTCCATGAATAATATCCATGCTTCTCTTTTACTAAGACGTATCTGCTATCTCCCTCCATCCATCCATCACACGCTCAATACGTTCACTAGTTGGAATTTCTATCATTCTTAACAGCGTTCTTACAATTACCCTACAAACATTCCGTGCACATCTTCCAGCCAATGATAAAAACTGTATCGTGGGGAGCAAAAAAAAAATGAAAATTCTACGTAAATTGTGAAAACCGTGATTCTTCCAAATACGTCTTGTTACAGCAGGCATCTTGGAATTCTAAAATTCCCTACCCACCAATCTCAAGTTTTTACTCAACTCAAATTTTTTTTTGCCCCGATTTTACTCAGACAAAATTTTAGAGTAAAATTCTCAAATTGAGAACGAAATAATACAAATTATTTGTGTCCCGGGGCCTGGATGTTTGGTCTCGGAAAGTTCTGGACAGATGCTCGCTGTAACCACCTTTCGTTAGCATCAACAATGAAAGGGTTCTTCACCATTACTAGGCGATTATCAACGTACGTTAAGTTCGCAAGTTCTACCAAGAATCAACCCCTGTATAAATTGCATAAGTGGGACAACGGAGGCATTTGATGCATATTCATGTAAGTTTACCTTGAAAATGTCTAACAAAATGTTTGAACTGCACTTGAAATGCTGTGACCTCCGCTTGAAATGTCGTGACCTCCGTCCTGACATCTGCAAGTGATGCTTGTTTGCACATCAGCTAGAAGGGCAATAATTAATAATTATCGTCCGAAAAGAATTCCTCGTATTGGGTAACGGCATCTTTGTCAGATTTTTTCCAGAAATGCAACACATGCAGTGCAAGTATTTAGGAGGAAGGTGGGAAATGCAACCGATCATGGATCCTGAAAGGATGATCGAAAAAGAATCTACCCTTTGTTTTTGCCAAACTTAGTAAGGGTATAACGCCCTATTTGTTTTTTCTTTCTAACCAGACTTTGTAAAGTGATGAAAGAGCGCTAATGAAAAAAAATGCATTAAACAGACGCAAACAAATGCCAATTAACAAATACTGTAAATTTAATATGAATGATGATGCTAGAACTTAGGACGATCTGTTACAACGATCTATAATAATGCTTGAATTGATCTGTTACAACGATCTATAACAATGCTTGAATTGATCTGTTACAACGATCTATAACAATGCTTGAATTGGTCTGTTACAACGATCTATAACAATGCTTGAATTGGTCTGTTACAACGATCTATAACAATGCTTGAATTGATCTGTTACAACGATCTATAACAATGCTTGAATTGATCTGTTACAACGATCTATAACAATGCTTCAATTGATCTGTTACAACGATCTATAACAATGCTTCAATTGATATGTTACAATGATCTATAACAATGCTTGAATTGGTCTGTTACAACGATCTATAACAATGCTTGCATTGGTCTGTTACAACGATCTATAACAATGCTTGAATTGATTTGTTACAACGATCTATAACAATGCTGGAATTGATTTGTTACTACGATCTATAACAATGCTTGAATTGATCTGTTACTACGATCTATAACAATGCTTGAATTGATCTGTTACAACGATCTATAACAATGCTGGAATTGATTTGTTACTACGATCTATAACAATGCTTGAATTGGTCTGTCACTACGATCTATAATGTTACAACGATCTATAACAATACTCGAATTGATCTGTTACAACGATCTATAACAATGCTTGAATTGATCTGTTACAACGATCTATAACAATACTTGCGTTGGTCTGTTACAACGATCTATAACAATGCTTGAATTGGTCTGTCACTACGATCTATAATGTTACAACGATCTATAACAATACTTGAATTGATCTGTTACAACGATCTATAACAATACTTGCGTTGGTCTGTTACAACGATCTATAACAATGCTTGAATTGATTTGTTACAACGATCTATAACAATGCTTGAATTGATCTGTTACAACGATCTATAACAATGCTTGAATTGATCTGTTACAACGATCTATAACAATGCTTGAATTGATCTGTTACAACGATCTATAACAATGCTTGAATTCGTAGATTGAATTTTCTAAATTGATTGATATGAAGCTCCTCTCTAGTTGCAGTATTGATTTAAGGAAATGTTAGACTGTAGGAGTGTCAACTTTAGCATTTCATTAACAAGATGGTTCGTCTGTTTCAGCTGGGAATTGGAATTCAATCCACTAATAGCCGTTAATAACTCGACGTTCTGCTATCAGTTTAGCAAATAAATAAAACTACTTCGGTTCGTCCCATTTCCTTTAATAAATCTCCTATTTGATTGTCATTGATAGTTGTGGCGATTTATTACTTTAGAAACGAAGTATTGTTATAGTGGAATATCATCTTCGTTTAACTAAGGATGTGCTGTGGCGGTATATAAGTTCCACTATAATAAGTGTTCCAAAGAACATTTGTTATGTAATATTTGTTCCATTTGGAACTTTTATTATAACACTAGCCCTTCCCCGAAACCTGATATTATATGTGCTATGCTAAAAGTTCCTGAGATCATTTATTATAATAATTTTTGTTCCACAAGGAATATTTAGTATGAGGAACAAATATTCAGTTACAGGTTCTAGGATTCATTTAGATTGAAAATTTCAATTAGCAGCAACACACTCCATATTCGGTTTGGGCCATATGGTTTGGGCTAATGAATTAAAGTTTTAATCGCATTTCGTGCATATTCGGTCCGGCACGCATGGTTAAATCCTACCTGAATGCGAGACAGGACCATGTAATAGGCCTAATTCTGACTCGTGTAAAGTAAAGTTTTTTTTAAATTTATTATTTTGGTTCCAGTTGAAGACTCTTATTTCCAGAAAAAACAGATCGACGGTACAATGTGTCTGAGGATGACGGGCGAAACACATCGAAACATGGCATAACACTTTAACCAGTGATTGTTGTTCCATAAAGCTGTGTCTATATATTGTGCTTACTATTGCTAAATGCCAAACTTTATAAGTACAAGGACATTTCTCGATTTGGCAGAAGTAATTAAATAATTTTATTATATTCGCAGATCGTTGAGTATATTTTAATTTTGGCTAATCAACTGAACTGAAATGCTGAGAAATTCTCTTAACAATTTCCAAGCTTACATGATCGGTTTACATGTCAAATCGGGCGTTATTTTAACGTAGTCTACCATCTTTATTAATTCATTTCATATCATTTGACATATTACTTTAACCTAATACTGTGAGATCATACTGTTCTTCATTAATGATTCATGTAATATATTTATTACCTAAGTACTTTTCTCTAGATTGGTTTTCAGAGCCGTGGTGACATTCTCAAATTACCATAACCAACAGCCGAGAATCATCCAATTGAACCAATCCAACTACCACCAGCAACTTGGACTACTTAGACGCTGGGTGCGAACAGTACTTCATTCACCAACCAGCCGTGGTGACTCGCTAGCTAGACTCTTGCTTGTTGCATCCAGGGAGGAGTGGATCTCAGAATAGAAAATTTGCTTTTAACTGTCAATATTGTGGCCATTTCTATTTTTCTACATTGCCTAAAAGATGAGATATAGGCCAACATATAAAAAATCCAAAATGGTGGCTGAAGACGCCATAAAAAAAAAATGGTATTAACATTTTTTTTTAAATCAGGACCCTATTATTGACCAAGTTAGCCAATGAAATCCACTTTGGTACTCAAATCCAGCTGGAATACATAGTGCACTTTAATATATCGGCAGGGAAAATCTGAAAAAGTGTCCAATGGCTCAGTTATCATAGGAAATGTCCACTCCATATTCTAGTCAATGGGATATTTAAGGCTGTGCAGTTAAGAAAAAATTCTCCGCAGTTGGATATCAAAAATAGAAGACATATGTTTTTATCTTGGCAAAACTCATTTCAAACTGCCTGATTCTTCTTATCAATAGAACATTAAAGCTGGATGCAAGACATCAATTCACTGAGGCTTATCCAGGGCACAGTTCACAGTTTTGTGCTTAAGATCAATTTAGTGCTTAAAACGTAAAGTCGACTTGATTTGGAAAATCTCGAAGTCGAATATCGGACCCTGGTATTGTGAAGATAATGAACTTTATCTGAACTAAGAAGGAAGGCTATTTCTCTGGAAGCTTTTATAGCAAATCGTTTAATACAGATTAGGTTGTTACATTGAACACGATTCTCTTCAAATTGATATTTATATCATCTTTCTACCAAGTTGTTTGAGTCATTAAAGGCTTCGAATCGTAACAGTTCTAAGACATAACCTAATTCGCAACGAATTTTTCGTTGAATTTATAACTTAAATTAAATAAGTCCAATGATTTTGTTTTTAACCAGTCTGCTAAGAAAACGTTCAGCGTTTAAAAGTCAAAAATACGTTTTTTAGTTTGACTATGCCTTATAGAAAATACAGGTCAGTTATGTTTGAAATTCAAGACAGATATCAATCCAAACGGTCTCTGTGAAAGTTACGCTGGCGCTCTGCAACATATCACGGTAATGAACGGCGACCATTTGACCGGACTACATCAATGTTATCACGTAATCTCGTGATTCTGGTAGTTCAAACATCAGAGACGGGTCATTCGAGGCTACACGTATTTGTAAACAAATAACACGAAAACAAACAGATATGTATTTAAAATGATGATAAAATGCGTAAATGGTGAACAAATAGTCACTACGTAGCATTAAATGCACGAGCAGGTGTCAGAAAATTCCTCCATAGATTCTATTGCTATGAACTATATCTATGTCGCGACGTTACAAGCAAGTAGTAAAGCGTCAAAGTAAAGAGTCTCGCGCATGAAAACACAACGAAAAACACCATTCATTACCGAGACAGATTATGGTTTACGGAAACTGCCGAGGATTGCCGATTGATATCAATCCACGAAAAAGCTTAGTGTTACCGTTTAATACTTTGTTTATTGTATGATAAAAGAATAGGAACGAACTCATGACTTATTTTTGATTTTTGACTGAAACGGAGATATCATTTACAGAAACGGCTTGCTTTCAACTTGGAGGTAATTTGATTTCAACCTTTAAATGTATTCTTCGGCATCAAACAGAAAAAAGATCAAAAAGTAGTAAGGATGTATAGGAGATCAGTAGGGCTGTCTGAACGATCAAAGTTGCTCACATGTTTAATAACAATATGAAATATTAACTCGACGACATTTCGAAATATATCGCAATACTTGGGGATGTATTGCAATACGATTTACAGCCGCAATACACAGCCCTAGACGAAATGGTAAATGCAGGTCTTCTCAAATGGCAGCCTGTGGTCCGCGAAGCCCCTCAGAATGGCCCCTTAAGAGTGAACTTTCGCTGAAACGCTCTGATCGCTGTGCTAGCTAAGCTCTATTTGGCCCTTGTTATTTTCAGAATATGCATTTGGCTCTTTACAAAAAGAAGGCCTGGATTATTGCAATTGATCAAGTATAATTAAAAAGGTTGGAAATTTCTGATTTACAGGATCAATTTAACGCATATCACTGAAGTTCTTCAACTAATGGATATGGATAAAACCAAATTATAAACGTGGGTTTTGATTTATTAACTCTGTCGCTGACCAGTGGCGATATTTTGATTACTGTATATGTATCTCTGGGGAATTTCCTCTGTTAGAAATTGGATATTTATTATGTTATATCTACGTGAGTTCCAGCTTTCTGACTTTATTTAGACGTTTGCTTGTCCAAACATCAACATCTTGTGGTCAGGAAAGGGAAACGAAAGGCTTAGTAGCAGAAGCATATCGTGTTCGACCCGATACCTCGTTTATTCGATTTCGTTTTTCTATGTTGTCCATCAGACACAAATCTCTTCAAAAAGAGTATGCAAAATTTACTTTATTAAAATCTTAAAAATTATACCGAAAGGATCTCTCAAATATGCTATTTTCAATATTTATTACACATCACTTCCGACCTACCGCTTTTCTTAGCAGCGAGTGCAAAATGCGGCATTATTTCCATGGACAACTAACAGTGTTATATCCATTCTTATTATGAATGATACTAATCTGGATATTTTACCGTTCCGGAAAATAATTTAGTGGGTTGGTCAATTTGACATCCGTTTTTTAGCATTTTACAAAGATGATAATGCTTACTCTGTGTTATTTGATTGCTTTTGTCATCTTCCGCCTACATCAAAGACAGGACAATTAAAACAAATTGAAGACTTTTTGAAGAATATAAAACCTTTACTTCAACCACATTGTTTCGCTGCCAGTGTAACCTTTTAAAGACCACTTGACAATAAATACACTTTTTTAATTCATCAAACATTACTTTGTTGTATTTTCTTACTTATGTTTGATTTTCTAATTGATTAAAGTAGTCGTCCCAAAATTTGATGAACGGAAATTTGGTAACAAAAGGCACAGGTAATTGGTTTTCGGTACTGTGGTCACCTGTTAAAAATGGTCTCAGTACTGTGGTTACATGGTTAAACAAAATGGTCTCAGTACTGTGGTCACATGGTTAAACAAAATGGTCTCAGTACTGTGGTCACATGGTTAAACAAAATGGTCTCAGTACTGTGGTCACATGTTAATAATCGTATCAGTACTGTGGTCACATGTTAATAATATAATGGTATCAGTACTGTGGTCACATGGTTAAAAAATGGTATCAGTACTGTGGTCACATGTTAATAATATAATGGTATCAGTACTGTGGTCACATGGTTAAAAAATGGTATCAGTACTGTGGTCACATGTTAATAATCGTATCAGTACTGTGGTCACATGTTAATAATCGTATAAGTAATGTGGTCACATGTTTATAATGGCATCAGTAATGTGGTCACATGTTTATAATAGTATCAGTACTGTGGTCACATGTTAATAATCGTATCAGTACTGTGGTCATATGTTAATAATCGTATCAGTATATAATGGTCTCAGTACTGTGGTCACATGTTAATAATCGTATCAGTACTGTGGTCATATGTTAATAATCGTATCAGTATATAATCGTATCAGTACTGTGGTCATATGTTAATAATCGTATCAGTATATAATGGTCTCAGTACTGTGGTCACATTGTAAAAGTACTGTGGTCACATAGTAAAAAATAGTCTCAGTACTGTGGTCACATGGTAAAGTGGTATCAGTACTGCGGTGACATGGTATCAGCACTGGGTCATATAGTTAAGTGGTATCAGTACTGTGGTACTGCGGTCACATGGTAAGGTGGTATTGGCAACGTGGCCATTGTAAAATGACGTGAGGTAAATTGGTTACAGATTTAAGGTAATAACAAAAATATCATTGAAATTTAATGCCTTTTTTATCTGGACCATAACCTTTAAATTTTCAATAAGAATTTTTGCAGTAAGCTTTGTTGAAAAAGGATGATTTTAAAAAGGTAAATTAAAAAAAAGAGATAACAAAAGCATTTCTTTTTTAAGACAGAAAACAATTAAAGGCCTACATTACTCAATTAAAAAAAATGTGTAGGAAAGGTAAGTTTATCGAACATCGTAAAGTTAGAGTTGTTATTTTATGTCACACTTATGTGCAAATGATTGAGAAAGAGAGAATCAACAATGCAATTTTTTTATAGTGTGCTATGAGAAAATTCTTCCAGGAAAGCAGTCAACAAATCCTTGATTAACCGGTACAACACGTCATGAAACCTCTGTTTAATGTCCCATTTGAACAAGATAGTAAGTGGTCTAGTGATTTTCAACAAGGAGGAGGAAGATCATTGTGATTAATTGCGAAAGGAGAATTAGGACGATTTGTCGAGGAAGCATTGGATAGGAATATCACGTATTCGATAGGATGCCAGTTAAGCACGCTTAATGTCTTCAACCTTATGTGGTTTAATATATAGATACAGCTTTATTGAACAACAATCACTGGTTAATGTTTCATGCAACGTTTCGACGTGTTTCCCCCGTCGTCTTCAGGCATATAATGATAAAAGTGATAGGTAAAAGTATATATACATTCAGCTATTATCATGGTGGTTTGTTGGAAGATGATCTACAACTGAAATGGACGTCTTTTACCCCTTCCAAAAATGATTTTTTACTGGGAGGTTAAAATTTGAAAGCACTCTCCGGGGTAGAATTACCTCACTGCAGTTGAGAAGGCTGTCGGAAGCTAGTCACCCCACATTAGGGGAAAATGACTAACGATGTTTGCTTAAGTTGCGGATATTGGTCTACTTCACAGGATTATGATGTCTGCACGATGACCATGAACTACATTATTTTATCTCAGCTATTTAGAAAATTCAACAGTCTGAATCTCAGTGGACCACAATTTCTCAGTGATATAACGACACGATACAGAATTCAATGAATATTTTAAAGAGTCTCTATATATTAAATGGTAGATAATATGCCAATTTAATTTAAAAGTCTATATTTGATTTTCTTCTCTTATGCCTTATATATTGAAAGGCAAAAGCAACGTCAGGTTAAAGGGATTGTAAAGAGGTAGCATCAATTTGCGCCATTCCAATTTCTATTCTGACGTCTGTGGTTCTTGCAATTTCACTAAAACCAACGCCTCTTTACAAACCATTTAATGTATCATAATTATATAACATCATATCTGAATTTGGAATTGTTTGAACCATAGACATCTGATTGGAAATAATTTATTGGATTGGGGCAAATTGATGATATCAGTGTCCGAACTCCGAATACGTACAAAAAATAAGAAAACCTCCTTATAATCCCTTTAAAAAAGATAGTATTTATTAACGTTTTTACGACTACCGAGTATTATCGATGTGAACAAATAGGTTGTTAATTTATCAGTCATTACCTGATTGAAATATTAATAATATATCGGGACCTTTAAGACTTGTATTATAAATCTATTAAGGTTATCAGATCAATTTAATGCTGTATCACTCAATGTTGTTGAATAATAAAAGTTGTTAGGAGACGCCTAAAGCTAAAATTCCACATATGCGTCAAACGGATCTTTCATGCGTCATCCATCATGCGTTAAAAATAGAAATGGTTGGTTTTAGAGGGTATGTTTTCATATATGCGGTAACGGTATCCGTCAAATGGTCTCCGTCATGCGTCAAAAACCAACCATTTCAATTTTTAATGCTTGACGCGTATATGGAATTCTAGCTTCTTTTATCATCAGCAATTGCTAAACTTCTGTTGTTAAATGGATTGTAAAGAGGTTTTCTAAACGTTGTATGTGTATCGAAGACACTGATAGCGCACATTGATGCTATAAGTGTCCCCGATACACATACAAAGTTTAGAAAACCACTTTACAATCCCTTTAAGAGGTTCACTTATTCATTAAAAACACAGATGTATATAACAACAATTTTTTAAACCTACCTTATTCATCTTACCAGCAGTGACTAGAATTGGACTGATAGGTTTCAAGTAATTAGATCGTAATGTAAATTTATTGTTATTTATAACTGGCTCTGTTTTTTTCGCTCCCTCCACTCAATTCTTAATCACATAAATGTGTTCAATTAAACTAGGCCGAAATTTTGTGCCTCCTCGTCAAGGAGGAAGCAATTGCAGCTTTTACACTGCAAATTATCGTTGAAAAATTGGTCTAGAGAAAAGTATGTTATTTTAAGAGCTATTATTGGAAGAACTGCGTTGATTACAGTGCCACAACTAATTATGTATATAACGCAGTGCAGTACCCGTAACATGTAATTCTCGAATTACCAAACCAACATCACAGTGCCAATCGATTGAACCCTACCAACTACCAACTACTACCACTACCAACTACTATCACTACTAATTACTAGCACTACCAACAACTACCTAGTTTGCGATATCAACATTTGCTGGAAGCGAGCGTTAACGAACCAACAAACCGAAGTACATGTATGTTGTTATTCAGAATTGCACACTGTGTGATCTGATAATCGCTATATTATCGCTATACAAATAATGTGTTATTAAGCACTTTTTTTACAGTTAATATTTTGTTCAAATACATAACGTAGATCATGATTTGTTTTCTCTTTTTCTGAATAAAAGCGATATTTCATAGAACTTGGTGTTTGTAAGGCGTATAGAAGGTGAACAGTCTTTCGGATGGGACGGTAAACCGAGGCATCGTGTTCATGTCACCGGAGCTCAAACTTAAAATGATTCCTCAAATTTGATCGTTCAATCATCACATATCTGCATTTTCGACAAAAAAAATTTCCCAGTATTGAAACAGGGGCCAGATCATAAAATTTTATCAAAAGATAAATCGAAAGTAAGAGATAAACTGTACTTACCAACGACTCAATGACGATTCTACAATATACATTTATCCAGTGAGATGCTATCCATCTCGAGAGAAAAACACTTTGTTAACATCAACTTACAAACAGTAGGACTGTGATATAAAACGTCATGTCCAGACTTTTATTACGCTATAGTTCCAGTCTCTTAGAGACTACCATGATCAGATAACCTTTCCATAATAAACCAAATCAATATAATCCATGCATCTCTTAAAGAGACGTTCTCGCTTAATTACACAATTCTATGCCACTACGACGATTCGGTGGCGCTGGTTACCACAGAAAAAGACATGAAACAACTCGGTTTTACAAGGATAACAATATTATCCATACATCTCTTAAAGAGACGTTCTCGCTTAATTACATCTCAAACCTTTGCGATCGCAGCACTACTGTGCTGGATCGCTCCATCATTTGTTTGCACAACCTCCTCTTTATGAGAAGGTTGTCGCTTTTTTGAAAGCAGCCAATTTGTATATTAAGTTTTAAATGCTTTCATCATCGTTTTTGTTTTAATTGATTTTTTGGTTTTAATACCACTTTATGGTGTTGTTCTGTGATATTGTTTTTAATTTTGTTCTTTCTGTGATATTGTTTTAGTTTTATCTATTTCATGTTTGTTTTACTGTTTTAGTTTTGTTTTGACATGTGTATTTTTATCGTGTTCTGGAGCTATATAGCCCATTGGGTGCTGGTGCTCCTTAATACATTTCATTTAATTTCTCGCTTAATTACACAATTCTACACCACAGCGACGATTCGGTGGCGCTGGTTACAACAGAAAGACATGAAACAACTCGGTTTTACAAGGATAACAATATTATCCATACATCTCTTAAGAGACGTTCTCGCTTAATTACACAAATCTAAGCCACAACTGGTTATTGACTCACGAGCGGCCAATTTTTAAGGGGTTCTGACATCAGTCGGCAAAAAAATAGAAGGGGGGCGGGGAGACTTGGATCTGCCCCTGTTATTTACAAGAATAACGCTTGGGTTTCTGTCAACTAGCTGACCAAGGCTCAATAATTACACAATACTATGCCACAACGATGTTTCAGGAACACTAATGGCCGTGGTTTTTTTTTTTACAGGGATTTCAAATAAGGAAACTTTCTAACAGCATGCCAGAGCCGGTATCGCTTTATTAGCACTACGCCAGTGCCACTCACGGGTTTTATTCAGTTGGGCTGATTACCCCAAAGGCACAAAAACATTCATATAGATTTCAATTAAGAGTTCTTTTAGTTAGCTGATCAAAGACACGGCTCTTGTAGAGATTCGGTGCCGCGAGCAGTTTTAACTCTGTGCTGCTGTTGTCTGCAACAAACGCGCATGAGGCAGTCATTGATTGGTCATAGGAGCTATATAGCCAATTAGCTGCTGGTGCTCCTTCATACATTTCATTTCATTTCATTTGATTGGTCATGGCCAGTGACAGGGGTCTTGAATACATCCAACAATTACGCAATCGCACGACCATCAGGGAAATGACCGCCTCCTCTGTTTCAATCATTTCCCTATCTAATCCCGATATTCATAGGGAACAGTATAATTATACCAATAATAGAATACTACTGTTGATTTGGGGATAAATCGAATGGTAATATTGTTACGAAATAGAATAAAATTATGTGGTCTTAGAATTAATTATTATAATGCGAGTTATTTCCCTTGTTCTTTTCTCTCTACAATAAGAGTTTGCTGTTTGTACACTTATGAAAACAAAATGTTTGAAAATGGTAAAGGATTTCAAAGTAATGTGAGTCTGATTTTGTTCCTTTATCAGAGCTTTTAACCTAAAAAACGACATAATCTCAGGTCGAACGCTCGTAGACACTCCCGTTTCCATAATCCATGGGAAAGAGTATAACATAGTACAAATAACTTTTGCTAACATCTATAACTAAGATGAATTTTACGTCCTACCCTTCTTCTGCCTAGTAATTATGTCGTGTGCAATAAGGGAAATTTATCCAGGATATTGGCCTACCCTATTAATTTCCAATTGTCAAAGAATCTTAACGTATATCTTGCAGCCTGTTGCACGCGAGCCTTCAGTTTACAAACGCTTTTTCCATGTCAGCCCCTATGTCTGACCTACATAATTGACAAGCGAAAGCTGGGTTGAAGAATCCCAAGATAGTATCTCTACCCATGCCCGGATTCCAACTGTCGAGGGATGCTAAAAAAACGCAGCCTTGATCACACAAACCCTCAGTTCAATGTCCAATCCAATGAGAAAATTTTTTCCAGGTAAGACCCTCTGACCTACATCACTGACAAGGTGAAACTGGGTTGAAGAATCCCAAGATAGTATAAATCAACCTGCTAATAGGGCAGATAATAGGCTACCAATAATAACATATTACTGTGGAAGATTAATGTGAGTAAAATAATTGATACATTCCTTCTTATATAACTTAATTATCAAAGCAAGTCCGATGGTTCGGAAGCTGTAACAAGCTCTAGCGCTTTATCGTACGAGCAACACTACAATTTGTTATTGCACTATTACATATTCACTACCATTCGGCACAACTCGTCAAGTTGAACCACTGATCTCCGGATTTGCCTAGAATATTCTCACTCACTGGAGCTATTGTTTCACTTTTATTAGTTCCTACAGAAAATGAAAGTATTTTAATTAGTTTTAAGAGTGAAATTCCTCTTTGCCTTTGGACCACTCGTTGCATATCTGTATAGTCTCAGAAATGTTTTTATTTTAGCAAAGCAGGGGCGGATTTAGGCGGTGGCGTGCATGGTTGCATGGCATGGGTTGTCCGCACGTAATAAGTATCCGAAGAGACAACGAAAGCTAACCTAATGTCGTCGCATCCAATCTGTTTGTAACATTGCACCCACTCCAGAAGAATATTTCAATAACTTTGATTATTTTAACCTCAAATAATTTTTCGACTCGCTCCGATCGACGAAATTTTATTCTGCGCCCCCCCCCCCCCCCCCCCTCCTAACGTCAGATCCTGTATCGGCCCCTGCAAAGGACAAATTTTCACAAATCAATGACTAGACTACATCATATACGTAGGGAATTTCGTTAAATATCGATAATGCGACATGTACTTCTAAAAACTATTTACATATATACAAGGGTCTTGAACCAAGACCCAAATTACCTCACCCTTTATTTTTTATGCTTTTGACATAAAATTTGTATTATCGTCTATTCAAATATTATCATTTCCGACAGCTGCCAGTGGGCGTATGTTACCTTGCCTAGTGAGCCCTGGTAAAATAGATGGTATACAAAACCCATGAGCAATGCAACAAACAAACACAAAACAGAGTTGAATCTAATTGCATCTGGTTTGTATCACTACTATCATTACTATGTGTGTTAACACAAAGTTTACATCGATTTTTTAATGTTTGCTTCGTTTTCCTCCTACAAATGATGTAATAACACGAACAATCCATCTCAAATATGTCTAATAGATACAAATTAGCTGGCAACATCACACTATCGAAGATTGCTTTTGTCAAGAAACACCAGTTAAATTTGAAAAATGATTATTTGTTTGGATTTAAGTTTGTAAAGTCATTAATCTAACTTATACCTATACGCAATCTAATTAAAGTTTGATTACAATTCGTTTCGGTTAGTTTTTCGTCTCATTATTATCTAAGATTTATAAGGCGAGCGTGTTCTGATAAAGTCGATTTCAACCAATCAGAAAGTGGCTTGCAGATCGCGTGTCTATGCATTGTGGGAGAACAAAACAGAAATTAAAACAACACAGCAGTCCAAATTATGACGTATACAAAACGTTCTTGTATAAACGTTGTTCTGATAGGCGGAAGGGTGGCACGTGGTTTATTTCGTCATTAGAACACACTCGCCTTATAAATCTTGTTAGATTACCATGAGACTAAAAAAAACGAAACGAATTGTAATCTAATTTTAATAGGATTGACTTATACGTGTTCTGAAATCAATTCCAAACTAATTTTCCTTCTAGAATTTACTAACGTAATCTTTCAGATAAGCGACAGACACCATGGCTTGGGACCCTCATACTGTTGGGTTTCCTAGGGTCTTAGCCTCTATGCCCAGTTAGACCGTGGCAGTTTTTGCCCTCATCTTAGCTACACTCAGCTTTTTCTGGATTTATATTTTGTAGTGAAATCGAAGGGACATTTATATATTTTGTGTAAAAGAATCCGTAATGTCCCTGGCCCTGGGCCCTCCGGCATCCTGTAGACCTAAACATAAGTCTGCCCCCGGAACTACATTGATTTTGAACTCCAAAGGGTAGCCTTTGCGTGTCGGGTTTGTTGGTATCTCTTTGACTGCTGTTGAGTATTGGTTGACAATTGGATTTGATATATATCTATACATCTTTGGTTCCCAACCTTTTGGACTCTTCGTACCCCAATTTTGTTAAAGCAATCTCGTGGTACGCCTGAAGCTTCTCAGGTACCCCTTGTGGTGTTCTCCGGTACACCAAGGGGATACTATAACCCCTTGTTGGGAACCGATGCTATACATAGTGAAAACAATTTCATTTTATGCCACATCAAAGTTTTCAATATACCAATTGTTAATCACTGTTTCAACACGAGTCACCACCAACGGAGTAGCTCAGTCAGTACAGATGGGTTTCTGTGTCGTGGGTTCGAAGCCCCTTAAGATAGAATGTCACGGTCTGGTATCGACTTTCATCCCCCACCTCTAGTAGTATCCACTATCAGCAATTCATTAGGATAATTACATAGTTACATTAGCTGGCGTAACACTTGACTTCAATATAATGATATAATCTTTTATCTCTATTTCTATAGTGTTATATCCAGTATCAAGTCAAATGGCTATTAAAGGCATACTACTGCCTGAATGAAATGAAATGGTGTTTTACTTGTCTGCACCTGTATGAACTAAGAACTCATACAGTTTGCAATAGGGGAGAAGGACAGGGGCATAAGCCTGTTGGTATTTTCGATTTTAAAGTTCACAGTCTGTAGCACACGGACCCTCAGTTTATTGTAATTGGATGCGGAAGAATAAATGCTAAAACAGTCGTTTCATGTACATTACGGTGTTTATATCCGGCACTGGTTTACTTTCGATTTGTTTAAATCATAATTTCCATGGTTTTTAGTTAGGCCATTCCTTCTCAAATCCGGCCCACGACGCCCTTGCGAATGACCCCTGAAGATTAACTCCTTTTCGCTAAAATGCTCTGCTAGCGATGCTAGCTAAGCTCTATTTGGCCCTTACATTTTTTTCATAAAATGCATTTGGCCCTTTACAAAAATTAATTGAGAAGGCCTGAATCAGGTTTCCAACGATATTTCTGGAAAAGTTATAGAAGATTGAATTTTGTGATTTAACATGGAATGGCAAATGAATTAGTGAACTAAGTCCATAATGCTCTGAAATCGAATAATAAGGATTGCTTCCCTTTAAGTATTGTCGATTGATAAATTACATTTCCTGAATGATAATGATTTAATTTGTTAATGGAAAAATTATCTGACCCAAGTAAAACAAACACTAAAGTACGAAACTTTATTAAGTTTTGGACGAGAATTGGAAGTAACAAAATGAAATAGTGCAAATACAAAATAAGATTCTAATACAAAAGTACGTGAATACAAATTAATGGGAAATATAAAATTAGATACTTCTAAATATGAAAAAATGTATGCAATATTTCAAAATATATATACCAAAGCCCGCCAAGCCGCAGGCCAGCCAACACAAGATTATATGAATTTGTTTAAAGGCATGGTCATCTTTTTTGCAACTTCCAATCTACAGTCCAGTGGAAATTCTAAGTAACGCTTATAGGCATCCGATCTCCAATCACCATGGAGCTGAATAAGGTCAGCGGGTATTTGGCACCTAAAGGCCCAAGAAGCACCACCCCTGCGGAAACTATGAGAGGAAAAAACCTGTGGATCACGACCGGATTTAGCTACTAAGAATCGTAATTTATCCATCAAATGCTTATAGGTTAAAGGGACGATATCACCATTAGAGAGGCTTAATCTAAATAATGGGTCAGCAGACTTGCCTGGTAAAAGACAGACCATATTATTAAACGCTGAAACAGGACATAGAACTGAGTCTGGAATTGGAAGGAGGGGTATAGTTAAGATTCGTTCACCAAACTGTATAGTTTTAGACCATTTAAATTTTACCAATAATCCAGTTTTGTGACGAATAACGTCCTTAATACACAATTGCTTACTTGAATCAAATACAGTTTCAGGGACCAAATTAGATTTGCGGCACATAAGAAAAAAGGCGAAAAGAAACACCAATAAGTGGTCTCATTAATGTCTGCCATATGCAACATATGATAAAATTCAACTAATAATTCCGGAGTAATAGGACTGGCTCTCTTCTGACAATGAGGGTTCAGTCTTGCAATTCCACGTAACATTAATTTGAGTTCTAAAGATTCCATGTGCTCGAAATCGTAGTCTAACAGTTTGTGCAACAATTTAACACCATATAGGTAATTCTTAACATATATTGTCGACTCAAAACTTCGACTTAAAAATTGAACATACATGATTATGGTTTCAAGAGAAGCTGGTAAGGCGATTAATTCAAAAAAGGTACAGAACAAAAAGAATGCTTTCCACTGACATCTTAAATTTCGGTTGGTACCAATGGAGAAGGCAGCTCTTGAAGATTTTTTAGCATCATCCCTCAACGACCTGTACAATTTATCTACAAATCAAAGTTTAATTAACATTACCAATCATGAAATTCATAAAAATAATCTAAGGGTAAAGTACATTCGACAGGGTCAAGCCCTAATGTTTCGTCTAAGAATTTCTCTTGATAAGACAAGTCTAAAGACCATCTTGAGAGAAAATCTGGTATGCAGTTTTGTTCACCGGGTATGTGCCGACAGCGAACCTCAAATTCATAAATTGCTGCAAGATAGCATATTTCCCGAAGACAAGCTTGCAATAATTCATTTCTTGAACGACCAGAATTTACTACTATCACTGAAGTTTCATTGTCACACAGAGCTATTATTCGTTTTCCCCTTAAGGAACTGCCCCATAATTTCAGGCATAGCACAATTGTTAGAAGTTCCAGTTGGAACATTTTTTCCCCGACGTCGCATTGTAAGCGAAAATAATGGACGGGGGTATTTATGTCCGGGTTGGACATTATACACTAGATAGAACTGTCCTTTATTTAGTTATGGACATTAATCACTAGTTAAAAATGTCCATGTCTTGGCCTCGGAGAAAAAATTGTTGACTTTTTGTATTGAACTCAATCTTCGTCATGGATGTCTTGATAGTAGATATTTGACCTACAGAACAATTTGTCCCGACAGAAAACTCTCTAATGGGGTGGGGCATCCTATTTAACCCCTGGCTGTTTTCTGAAAGTGTTTACCTTACTTCATATTGTTGGTGTTATTCTATATCCTCGGTTCCCAACCAGGGGTACTAGTACCTCTTGAGGGTACCAGCGAACACCACAGGGGGTACCTGAGAAGCCTCTTGGCCAATTTTAAAAAGTATGGAATGGATTAAATATCAAACTCCATCAACTTACAAATATCCTTTTACTTTCATGTTGGCTCTTTATGTTACTTGAGTAAACGAAGGGGTACTATGAGATTGCTATAAAAAATAGGGGTACGAAGACTTCAAAAGGTTTGGGAACAAAGGCTCTATATGATGTAATTTTTATTTGACAGAAATACTATGTAATGCTGAACCAATTATAGCAAATGGTTCTCTCGATTCCACTTTAACTTCAAGAAACGTAGATGCAGAATATAGCTTTACATGCAATGCTGGATTTAAAGGAAACGGAAGTGTAAAATGTAATGAGTTTGGAATCTGGGAAGTTAGTGGTAATTGTGAAGGTAAGCGTACCGGTACTTACTTATTTTGTTAATAGTAACCATAGAAATATAATAGGACTGGAAGTCTAAGTCTTCTCATCGTCTATTGGACTTCTGTTTCAATTTATGGCAGAGAGACTGGATATTCCGGTCTAATTATATCGCTATTAACATGCCTTTTAAATTGTATGACTTCCTGCAGAAACCGGAAGTTACGTGAGTTCCCAAAATCCAACGCATGCGTACCAAGCATAAATCTTGTGTTATTATTCCCTACCTTACAGTTCTATGATAGTAATTAACGTTTAGTTATGAAAATGATATTTCGTGTTCAGCGTTACTACTTTGTCAGCGAGCAATTTTGTCGTTTTAGTCATCAATCCTCTTTTTATCTCTTATATTTGATCATTTCAGTGTATATGCCTTAATCAATGCTTAATTAAGAAAGAAAAACTTAAAGGAGATGTAAAGAGGTTTTCTTAACTTTGTATGTGTATCACTGAGAGCATCAATTTGCGCCATTCCAATTTCCATTCCAACGTCTGTGGTTCTTGCAACACAGAACCACAGAAGTCGGAATGAAAATTAGAATGACGCAAATTGATGCTATAAGTGTCCCCGATACACATACCAAGTTTAGAAAACCTCTTTACGATCCCTTTAAAACGAAAAGAAAATTAAAGGGATATGTTCACTAACTGTTCGACCAAAAACAATTTAGTCTCAGAATCTAGAATTCTTTAGCTAATCTAATCCGTAATATTGTTTACATCTCTCCTACGAAATTTAAGCCTTCAAATACAAGCCTACCAATAAATATCCGCGTTTGAAAGTCAAAATTACGACTCGCAGTTTAGTTACACTATGCGTTACATAGAAAATACAATTTACAGAAAATGAAAGATAAATGTTAAGGTAGGGATATAATTGAAGGAATTATATGATTTTCGTGCATTAGTAGTACGTCTGAAGGCTATTTGCATAAATTCAAGGCCCAAATCGACCCTAAAATTGCTGAACATTCCCCATTAACCTGTTTTTTCTTTTACAGATTGTTTTGTCAGACCTGGAGAATTTTTATTCCCAGAAGATAAAATATTACAGATCACAGTCGCGGATAAGAACTGTACTATCCAAGATTGTTTAGACCCGTGGTTCTCAAATGCGGGGTCGCGACCCCATGTGGGGTCGCAGAGACGAAATGGTGGGGTCGCGGGACCGACTTGGGGTCGCTGGGGTCGCGGGGTCAATTTCCTGATTGGTTTTTTTTTCAATCTATTATTCCCTAGCACTGCCTTGAATCAGTGGCTATATACTATCTACCAAGATTTTCTATTTTGTTTTCTATGAAAACTATTATCTATGACTCTTGTACGGTTCGACACAACATACGTGTGCGAAGCTGGCTTCTCACACATGGTACAGACAAAAACAAAGTATCGGTCCCGTATTACGGACAATCATTTGTGTGACTGTTTGGTATGTTCTCTTACCACGTACGAACCTCGCTATGAGCGCATAGTGCAAGGAATTTCATAATAAGCAAGGAATTTCATAATAAATTCCGAAGTTTCCAGACTTTCATTACACAGATAATGATGCTGGCATAATATTCTATTAATGGTACTAATAGATATGTACATTTTTAGATTAAATTATAGGTAAATGGTTGCTTTATGACTAAAAGGGTTTGGCATGCGGTCGCAACAAGACGCTCGATGGTGGAAATGGGGTCGCGGGAAAAAATCGGTGAGAACCACGGGTTTAGACAGAAACATTACCGGATGTGTTACACCTATATCATCTGGTTCCTCTTGTACGCTTCTATCGTCCCCAATAATCTTTGGCTCCAATTCTCTAACTTTGGATGAATGTAACCAAACTTGCATTGCTGATTCAAGCTGTAAACTTTTCTCGTATTCTCGTATACTTCCTATATGTCTCTTTTTCGATTCGCTTCCTGGTGATGATAGTGACTTCATTTCAGAAGATCCTAATGCTATTACAGTTGAGAACTGTCAAATAAATTGACCATTTTAATATTGTCAATATCAATAAATCTTTAAATAAAAAGTTTTTTTCTTTCATATATATATATATAGGAGCCGCGGTGGCTCAGTGAGTTGGACGCTTGCTCGCTAACCTGAGGGTCCAGGATTCAATCCCGGTATGGGTCGAGATGATAGCCTACCTTCGGATTTTTCTACCCGGTTTCTCCCTGTCAGTGATGCAGGTCGGAGGGGCTGACATGGAAAAGCGTCTATTCGTTCGGATGGGACAATAAACCGAGATCATGTGTGCTATTAGCTGTGCACGTTAAAGATCCCTCGACAATTGGAAATCGAAAATAAGAGCAAGCTAATGCCGCTCTCCTGGCAAAATTGTCTTCTATGCCATACCACGCCTTCAAAGAACTGGATGAAATAAAAGTCATTCTTAAAAAATATATATTTTATCAATACAAAACAATGCACCAATAAGCAATGTACATGGATCACAATAACTAAAAGGTAGAAAAATACCATTTTACAGTACATTTAGTATTGCTGTATGCACCAATTTATGGGATATTCTGAAATGTTGATAGAAAGTTGTAATGAACAATTGGAAATCTTTTTCAGAAGTTACAACCAACAAACAAATGCATTAAATGAGCTACCCGACTGGGTCGAAGTATGACCTTCGGATTCTTATACCCTGATGTAACCTGGGGCTGGCATGAAAGTGTCTTGTTGTTTGGATATAACATTTAACCAAGGACCTGATCCTCGGCAGTTGGAAATGAAAATACGACAGGGCTAATACTGCTTGAAATTGTATGGGGTTTGACTGTTTTTCAAACAGGTGAAGAAAAGTAGGGCTGGGCAGCTTGGGATTGATATGAAAATGATAAATACAATGAAATGAATGAAAGAGATCACAAAGCTTCCTCCATAAATGCAAGCAATAAGTAATATCACATGGGACAACCAACATGAAACAACCAAAATCCATGGGATTTCTCAATCTGCCTATTCTTTCGGGCCATATATGTAGAAAATCCAGTAACAGAGATTGAAAATTAAGAAAGTCACAGGGAAGAGGTACCGGGATCTCTTATCAACAATCCTACCAGCGTTCGTTCTCTCGATATTGCTCGTATTGTTCGTATCTTTTGATTTGTCTTGTTCGTAGTTGGGTCCTCCATTAGGAACCCCATTCCCAATTCCACTCTCCTTCATCACTATTTCACATAACTTGACCACTGTATTACTCTAAAATATACAAGATATTAATTTATAGTAACTCTTAATATGAACATAAAATTTAGATTTTCAAATAAGAGAAACATGCATTCATCAGTGAGGAAAAAAAGCTCATACCAACACAATTATTCCAATATCGAAGCACAACAAAACTGAAAATCTTCTGTCTCGTAGTGAGTGTATTCTGAGATTATCTTTAATTTTACCAAATTTTATAGAGTTCTCTCCCGTAATAATGAATTTCATAAATTATCTCCCCTGGACTTTAATTCATTGGGCATCAGTGGAGTAAGGCAGGGTTTACTTACTCATCTAAACACTCATTTATTGTGCACTTTCTCATATGTATTGCCAATATGTTAACGCATTAAAACCCAAGCACGAACGATCTCAACCGTATTCAAATCTCGAAATCCATGTAAACACATTGGCAATACTTTGGTAGCAGCTTTTGAGATTTATTTTACTGATTGGGTTTTATTACTCATCACAATAAACGTTTACTGGCGAATAACATGTTTAGCTTACCCTTGCTATTGTTTTTCTATGTCTTCGACTTAAAACAGTGACTACGGCATATTCCATATAAGCACCAAACACAAACACTAAGCACACCGCCATCCAAACGTCTATACTTTTGACATAAGGTACACGAGGAAGCTGAGATCTAGCCCCGGAACTCTGGGTGGTTATGGTCAGGACTGTTAACAATCCAACTGAAATACGTGCTGGTACTGCTTCGTGATCTATCCAGAACGACGCCCATGACAAGATAACTATCAATATACTTGGGACGTAGGTTTGGGTGATGTAAAAACCAATTTCTCTTTTTAGATCTATTGATGCTTTCAAACATGTAAACGTGCCTAAAATGAGAAATATATAAATGTACATAAATCATTGGATAGTTGGATTTTTCGAAAGACACAGACGCATCCGACGTTCCTAAGTGATAAACATTTGTAACAAAGGGACCAAAGAGATTTAATCAGCATGACAAATACAAAAGGCTTGATACTTGTGTTGAACACTCAAAGCGCCTCCAATAGGCATTCGTAAGCAATCCACAATCCTCGTCATAATCTGTTGCAGAGCACCAGCGGAACGTTCACGGAAACCGTTTGATTCGTAAGATCTTCAACTATCCACTATCACAGAATCTTATTTTTTTAAACAGTCATTTGACTCAGAAAATGACCCAAAAATAAGGAGTCACAAGTTAGGTCTTCCCAACCTATGCCAGAATAATCTGATTGAGTGTCCAATCATTCGTTAGTGGACCCGTTGCGGATTTGACCTAAGAACGACCTTATTATCACTTAAAATAATCATCTGATAATCTAGGCCCTTTATTACATTTATGTATTTTGCCGAGTTCTTCGTCCACATAGTACATTGACTGGACTCGAGTGCAGATGAATTATAGAAGAACTACACCCAGTAAAGAGGTACACAAACTCAACACATATTTCCGTATATCAAATAGACAGCAATTGAATGGAATTAGAACTGAATAGAATAGAGTTAAAGAGATTGTAAAGTAGTTTTCAAAACTTTGTATGTGTATCTCGGACACTGATAGCATCAATTTGCGCCATTCCAATTTCTATTCCGACGTCTGTGGTTCTTGCAATTCCACTAAAACTAACGCGTTTTATGACGTCACTGACAGTGATCTACTGGAAAGAATTGTTGACGAACCTGTTGCATATGTGGCAGTACAATCCTCTGAAGAACTTCCCATTATAGAGAAGTCTGGAATAAAGGCGTTTTCTAAGACATTCAAACTTCCTCTCTCTAGAGACCAAATAAAATATACATCTGCTACTACATAACTATCTGAAAATAGGAGGAAATTCATTATGTGCAATGGAAATAGGCTCGGTTGACTCGAGAAATGATGAAAATGTGTACAATAATTGAAAATGAAAATTGTGAGACTATCGCAACAGGGGAAAAGCCATAGACCAGCAACTGGGAGTTTATGAAAAATTGGATGTCCGGAGGCACAGATCGCTTTTCCATTACAGGGGGCAGTGTCATTTGTATTGAACAAATTACGATCAACGAAAATCTGAAATCGATAAAATGTGCTTCGTGTGCCCATCAGGAACGATGATTGTGTGAGTGGAGATGATTTGCGAAATTAACGAATGAATTTTACTGTCATTTGACCATAAATTGTTGGAATAGTGCGCCGCATGTGAAACATTTAAGAACTTTGACGTTCTCAGATGCCAAATTTTGCCTATATTATGTGCTTATTACAGACCATTTTGTATCTTGTTGATCCAAAAAGAATAGGTTATTGCTGCTCCCTTATAACATTTTACTTAGGGCTTTCTTACCCGAAAAAGATCTGTCCCTGGCACAGAACAACTCAGAATAAGAATTATCATGCTATTGAACTGGCATTAATGGGAAACAACTCAATACGTCAAAGGCAACAAACATTCATCCCTACGAAGGTGTTACTTTGTCAATAAAGGAACCATTATATGGGCTGAACTTAAGCAACTTTAATTCTCAGTTGGTATTTGTTTTAAAAAGTAGAAGGCGGGGGGGAAATGTGATGTATGTGAAATAGATTAAATGCTTCTTAATAACTTACAACTTTCAATCTGTATAGCACAACTTTGCTCATCCAAGGGAAATTTATGTAAATCCATCTTACATTGCAATGTTACAGATAACCTGAAAAATTGAAAGTAGACATTGCAATGTTACAGATAACCTGAAAAATAGAAAGTAGACATTGCAATGTTACAGATAACCTGAAAAATAGAAAGTAGACATTGCAATGTTACAGATAATCTGAAAAATAGAAAGTAAACATTGCAATGTTACAGATAATCTGTCACAATAGAACATAGATAGTGTAATTTTACAGATAATCTGAAAAATAGAAAGTAGACATTGCAATGTTACAGATAACCTGTCAAAATAGAAAGTAGACATTGTAATGTTACAGATATAACCTGAAAAAAAGAATATAGATATTGCAATGTTACAGATAATCTGTCAAAATAGAAAATAGATATTGTAATGTTACAGATAACCTGTCATAATAGAAAATAGATATTGTAATGTTACAGATAACCTGAAAGAATAGAAAGTAGACATTGCAATGTTACAGATAACCTGGAAAAAAAAATAATAGAAAATAGACATTGTAATGTTACAGATAACCTGAAAAATAGAAAGTAGACATTGTAATGTAACAGATAACCTGAAAAATAGGAAGTAGACATTGCAATGTTACAGATAACCCGAAAGAATAGAAAATAAATTTGTAATGTTACAGATCAACATTGGCTAAATAGATTGTAGGTGGCTCACTTATTCATTAAGAGCACAGATATATAAAATAACTATATTTAGAACGTAACCAACGTTTCATCCAATCATCATTGTCTAAATAGTTTATGGGGTGTCTCACTTATTCATTAAGAGCACAGATTTATAAAACAACTATTTTTAGAACTAAACCAACGTTTTTATCCAATCAGCATTGGCTAAAATTTAACTGGGACGTTCGACGTCAGTAAGCCACTTTTTAATCACATATATCGTACTTTGTTTTTTAAAAAATGTAAAATCGAAACAATTAAATGTCAACGCCATTTCCCTGCCAGACAATTTTATTGTCAATTTAAAATATCAGATAAACCTTACGGAAATTATTAATTTTCTTTATCAATTGAATCATGCCTTCCAGACAATTGTTTTCAGAAAATATTAATTTTTTACTATCAATATTACGGTTTCATATTATGATGTATCAACTTTTAACTATTCAAATAATATATTTCATTAGAAAATATCGTAATGTGTACTCGGTCATTTCCGACATCTGAGTACAACGACATTCTGCGTAATCTGACATCTATGTATGGTCCCGATTGAATTCCTTCTTATGTCAGTTTAAAAAACTCGTAATATTCCGACAATCTGTGCATTCCGAATTAAATTAAATTTACATAGTCTGCCAATGTATGCTGCAACTTGTGTATTTTAGGTGATTGGTGCAGACATCAAACTTTTTTTTATCGTATTTTTATTTTCGTTTCATTAGTTTTTGTAGCTTCCATTTGTACGTAGTGACTGCGTACAAATTGAAGCTAAAAAGCAAACTAAATAAAATACGAACGAAAGATTTATGTAAAAGGTATATATTGTATGTACAATATAATTTTGTTTAATCCATAGAATTGTTTTTTTTTTAATAAAATACAATTATCTTTTTTATTTTAATTGCAATTTTATGATATCGCCATTTACTATTCTCTTAAAGTTCACGCCTAGAGTAAATTGTTAAAGTTTTGTCGAAGCTATCGCGTTCTTTCTTGTAATTAATTGAAAATAGATAAATAAAGGTTATCTTCATATGAATAATTAAAAGCACTTAAAGGCAATCTCAGTCACTTGAGCTGTTGAACGATATAAATGATCAATGCACCAATCATACAGACAAACCTGTAAGAACGGACACCTGCAAGAGCTGAACGATATAAAGGATCAATGCACCAAGGACGATACGTGCTTAAACAAGCCATTTTGTTTGGTCGACCATAGCTCGATATTTTTACAAATCATCGCCCAACGTCCATGTTCGAGACTTAAACATTATGGATAGGCCATGGTAGGCAGACATCTTGCATGGTATATGAGTAATAGCGTGAAAAATGGATACCATTTTGCGATCTCCCTATAATAGTATGCGAGGTTATCTAGCTTGCTAGTCTAGTTAGAAAGTTGATACGAGTGGGCGATCTCTCTGTGATATACGAGGTTATCTAGCTTGCTAGTCTAGTTTCGGAGTTGATACGAGTGGACGATCTCCCTGTGATATACGAGGTTATCTAGCTTGCTAGTCTAGTTCCAGAGTTGATACGAGTGGACGATCTCTCTGTGATATACGGGGTTATCTAGCTTGCTAGTCTAGTTCCAGAGTTGATACGAGTGGGCGATCTCTCTGTGATATACGAGGTTATCTAGCTTGCTAGTCTAGTTCCAGAGTTGATACGAGTGGGCGATATCTCTGTGATATACGAGGTTATCTAGCTTGCTAGTCTAGTTCCAGAGTTGATACGAGTGGGCAATCTCCCTTGATATACGAGGTTATCTAGCTTGCTAGTCTAGTTCCAGAGTTGATACGAGTTGGCGATCTACCTGTGATATACGAGGTTATCTAGCACGCTAGTCTAGTTCGAAAGTTGATACGAGTGGGCAATCTCCCTGTGATATACGAGGTTATCTAGCTTGCTAGTCTAGTTCCAGAGTTGATACGAGTTGGCGATCTCCCTGCATACGAGGTTATCTAGCACGCTAGTCTAGTTCCAGAGTTGATACGAGTGGGCGATCTCTCTGTGATATGCGAGGTTATCTAGCTTGCTAGTCTAGTTCCAGAGTTGATACGAGTGGGCGATCTCTCTGTGATATACGAGGTTATCTAGCTAGCTAGTCTAGTTCCAGAGTTGATACGAGTGGGCGATCTCCCTACCCTATACGAGGTCACCTAGGTTGCTAGTCTAGCCCCAATGTTGATACGAGTTGGTGACCCTCCCTATTATGTTCGAGGCTACCTAGCTTGCTAGTCTAGTATCATGGTTGATACGAGTTGGTGACCTCCCCTATTATGTTCGAGGCTACCTAGCATGCTAGTCTAGTCTCAAAGTTGGTACGAGTGGGCAATCTCCTTATAATATGCAAAGTTACCTAGCTTGCTAGTCTAGTTCCAAAGTTGATAGGTGTGGGCGATCTCTCTGTGATATACGAGGTTATCTAACACGCTAGTCTAGTTCCGAAGTTGATACGATTGGGCGATTTACCACCTATTTTTTGGTTCAAACTAGTGTATGTTATTTTGTAATTAATTAAATGGACAAAGAAGGTTATCGGTCTATCAATATTTAAAGCACTTTAAGCCAAACTCTCTGTTTTTGTTCATGTATTTTTAATTGTTTTCTTTAGGTATTGTGTGCTTTTTTAAAATTAATCAAATCCTTTTGTTTTTGTACATATATAATTAATTTTTTCTTTAGGTATTGTGTGTTTTTTTAGATTAATTAAATGGATAAGTAAAGGTTATCTTCCTATCAATAATTTAAATCCCTTAAAGACAATCTCGGTACAGATTATGCCATTTTTACCGTTCGTGATATAGTTGATCAATGCAGATAGTACTTAATTCGAGTCGTTTTTCATTCATTTCTTTGAGATCTTGATTCATTCTGTATCTAATAATATTGTAAGAAAGACAGAAACAAGCATTTTATAAGGATAACAAACTGGTCCTACGATGGTCCTTTCTACCTGCTGCCAAATCTTCTGGCATTGATGTTTCCTGGATTATTCCAAACCCATTAACAGTTGGGTTGACTGGAATAATGAGCGAAGGTAACTTATTCCCCAAGATTATAACCCAGAACCCCAAACTTAAAACACATAAAGAACCAGCGCCCTAATATAAGTATTATAAATAACCCCCATAATAGACCATAAGAATAACTTTTGCTTTAGCTTTTAAACAGAAAGGGGCTGCGGCCTTTCTGCTCGAAATCATATGCCGCTACGGTTTAAAGCACAGATTACAGATACAATCAACATCCAGCTTGTATACGCCAATGTTGAAAGACCTGAACCTTTATAAAATGGTAATGAACATATTGTTCATATATAGAAATCGATAAAACAATTAATTTAGTGAAAGACAAAAAAGATCGTCACAAATCATGAACAAACAATTTGTTTTCATACACGTCTTTAAACTAACAACTGCAACTAGTTCAAAAATATTTTTCGGTATCTGTATTATAAAATGATATTATGTGGTTTCTTAAAATAATATTTGAATCTTATTTACGATAATGTCGATTTGGTCAATAATCATTGTTCTTGAAGAATTGGGAATTTTGGTTGACCAGAATACTGATAAAATAAATTTATTCCACTATTTGTAAAACTACCAAAGCACATGACGTCATGTTAAGACGCGAACGCTTTAATTAGATGTGCTACAGTTCGTCTCCGTTGTTAGTTCAGTGGTCTGCTCAGGTGAACTGGTAAACCTTAACGTGATACGTTCACCATTCGTTCGACAAATCATAACTTAGTCTCAGAAACCGAAATGTGAGTAGCTAAGCTTATCAGTAGTATCATTCAATGCTCTCCCTCGAAGTTTTAGCCTTCAAACCTATGTGTGTGTATTCATATTACGACTCGTAATTTAGTGAGACTATGCCTTATACAAAAATACACAAATACAGGAAATGAAAGACAAATGTTTAGTTTAGTTTAGAAAAAATTGTACAATTTTCCCGCAGTTCTAATGTTTCTGAAGGGTATTTACATATTCAAGTCCCAATCCGACCCTTGAGAATATCGAACGTTCCCCTTAAATGTGCACCCTGCTAGATAAAAGCTGGCTTACCTCTGACTGTACAACAAAGACCCATCTGGTTCCAGACGCATCAAAACATTGGGTGTAGTTAAAAGATGTCTGTACTCTGATTTGGCTTGTGGGAAAAACGTATCTGGAACCCACATTTGTTCTATATGTGTATGACTCACTACTAAGCTGCGATTAAATGCAGTATGAGCTAATCTGGGGTCTCGCCATTGTTGTCTCAAGTAAAAACTGGCACTCAATTCCTGCAGAAAAAAATAAAAAAACACACAATGTTCATTTTGAAATGAGAAAGATTTAGTAATAAAAGGAATGTAATTTGGAAAGATATGTCAATTGAATAGAGTTATACCTTCCAGTGGCGTTTCTATGAATCTTAAGGTGAGGGGGCCGAGTTCAGGGGCGGATTTAGGGGGTGGCGAGGCGAGCGTGCGCCACCCCTAAAATTTGGAAAACATGGGTTGTCCGCACGTAATAAGTATCCGAAGAGACGACGAAAGCTAGCCTAATGTCGTCGCATTCAATCTGTTTTAACATTCAAACAAGTATTACTAAATAAAAAAAGTAATTTAACAGAATTATTTAACGTGATTACCTATTGTTTATTAAAATTTTATTCTGCGCCCCATAACGTCAAATCCTGTATCCGCCCCTGATAATTGTCATGGTGGGCTACCAGCACGAGGTATCCGTATGTAACATTATACGAAATTTAAACGTAGGGGGGGCAGGACTGGGACAGCCTAAATTCTGGGAGGCCATGGTCCTCCACCCTGTAGAAACGGCTCTGCTACCTTCTACTTTTCAGGACCTATTTGTCCAAGAAGTGTGCATTGAGAAAAATTGGACCAGGACAGCGGCGTTGGCCTACTCTCATAAGTAAATGCACACTGGTTTCGGTCTATTGTCCCATCCAAACGACTAGAAGCTCTTTGGATGTCACTTGTATCTCATTTTGGGATTGAACCCTGGACCTTTAATTTGGAAAGAGAGGATTGGCATCATGAACATTAGATCATCCAACTTCTCCCAGTCAACCCAGCTGTAAATGGGTACAGAAAATTCGGGAAAGATCAATGCCAATAGGTTTGGCTATGGTCCAGCTGGTAGAAAGGATCCACATGGGAACCTGGGTTGTTATTGTTGTAAAATATAGTTAAGTTTCTTCAGTTCTCTCGTCAAGTTTTCAATACATTATCCGGACCAACTCTCTTGAAAACAGGGTGGTGGGGTGGGGTGTTGATGATCCATGATTTGGATTTGCAGAAAACATAGTAAATGTATAAAAAAACATTTTATATAAACATTGAAAACAGCTTGATTGTGGTAGTCGGCTATGTTTTTATGTATTTTAATGGCTTTGCACTCACTTCGAACTGGTTTTCTGAAATACCTTTTCTGTTAAGGTCAATAATATTATTTATCTATTGACATTATCATATATCTTAATGAAGATCTAAACATTGTTATATTATAATAGGAATTGTGCGCCTTATCGAAGATATACCCAATCAGGCGTTAAAATATATAATAACAATACTTAAAAAAAAACTTATTGAAAAATGGCGAACATGAGATCACATTACGAGAGATGAGATTTGAAATACAATAATTTCAATAATTAAATTCTTAATTTGCAGTTTAAATTAAAAGACGTGCATTATTATCCTACTATGCTGATTTTTAGGTCGTATTCGCAACTACGTTCTTGACAACACAAGAACAATCGACTAGAGTGCTCAGTAAAGAACTCTCAAGATCATCTAAGAACAAAACAATGATGCCATACTTTCACTTTCCTCTATGTTTACATCTGCCGCCATTTTGTAACCACCCTTCTTGTACTCCATTCCCGGCAAAATGGGTAGTGACAAGAACGATTTTCTTCGTTCTTGCCGTTCGAAACCCCGTTCTTCCATTCTATACAATCTCAAGTTCTCAAAAACGTCGATTCGAATAAGACCATGGATTTTTAGTAAGGGTAAAAAAAAAACGATTTGTACCTGTGTTCAGACGCATAGGCCTATGCCTCAGATTCCAATAACGAAGTCTAATTTCTAAATGCAGTATATTAACAATGTACCTCTTTTACCTAAGGCCATTAACTTCAAGAGATTCAAAACCTCCCTTTCCCTAAATCTTATTGAGAAAGTTTTTAATGAATTAATCCATGAATGTTCGACCTGGGGGAAGATTGTTGGTACCCCAAGATTATAATTTTGAATTGTGGAGGGAATGAGACTATTTCGATACTTTTCGGACAGTTTAATTTGGTTCGGTTATTGTCTCTGACTTGAAAAAGATAGCAAGAAAAACCTAAGAGAAAAATCAAGAAATAGTAAAAATTCATAGGAATCACATTGGAATCGATCTAGGGTTCTGAATTGGGTTTCAGGTAGAAATCCCTTTATTTAAACTGCATGTTTATGAAATGTGGAATCTAAACAACATAACGTGATATGACACCATTAAGCTTATTTTAATTAAATGTTTTGAGAATAATAACATTAATGTTCAAGTATATCACTCTTAGCTATATCTCTTGGCTAATGTATTATGTATTGAATGAAAATAGTACATAATATTATATGATATTTACACGCAAGTTCAGGGTTCCTCTATCCCGATCCTAACTTTAAAATTTCCCACTTACTGACCGACCTTTATCTGAATTTCGTCTTAGATACAAATTTTAAAATTATATAAATTAGAAGCCACGGGCATTGTTGGAATTGACGATTGCTTTTCAGGTTATTTGCTGTAATGTGTACTTATAACTACCGTGATTCTTGCTTGTTTGTGCTCTTCTTTAAATGTTTTCGTTTATGTATGGCAATCAGTAGGGTTAACCTAATTAGTTTGTATAATGTGCATTTTATCTCTTGGATTCGGTCTTTCATGTATTCTAGTTGACAGACCTGATTTTTCGGTGGTCAAATAATATATCCTGGGGGGGTGATCATTGAAAGGGCGTCGTCTTCGAAAAAAAAAATCTGTTTGCATTATTGTTTTGGTTTTTTGTTGATTTTTTTTTTTGTTTTGGTTTTTTTGACTCCTTATTTTATCTACGCGTATGTTTGTGTCTTTGAACAGTTTTGTTGATTTGGGAGCGTTATAAGTTACTAGGCGTTATAAGTATGTGTCTATATATTCTATGTGCCAGGCTATGCATGACAAAATCATTACATAATGAAATTAATTATTTAAAAAAATCATAAATGTAACTATGCCTTTAAAATAATAAACAGTTCAAAATACAAACCATATCCATATCATTAACAGGTCCTATTGAATTCAACACCAGATCAACTTCAATTCGTGTACTATTACCTAGAAAAAATTGAATTAACAATTTAAAGTAGTAAAGTGGTTTTAATTCCACTAAAACTAAGTGTTTGATGAAACTTGAAGAGTGCAAATTGAAGCGTCCTCAAAACACATACACAAATTAGAAAGTGATGCAGATCAGAGGGACTGACATGGAAAAAGCGTCTAGTCGTTCGGATGGGACAATAAACCTGCAGTTAAAGATCCCGCGACAGTTGGAAATCGAAATTAAGAGCAGACTTATGCCGCTGTCTTGGCAATATTTCCCTCATTAAACACTGAATGGCGTTTGCTCTTCCTCATTAGCCCATACAAGTGCAGAAAGGCAGGACGTAAAACTCATTTAGAAATATTAATTAGCCATGCCCTTTAAAGCTATATAGACTGGAAGAGATAAAGAGTTGAAAAATATATGATATCATACTAGTATCATATAGTGGCATCAGAGACATTCTAGAACAGGCCTTCTCAAATGGCGGCCCGCGACGCCCTTGAGAATGGCCAGTTAAAGGTTACCCATTCCGCTAAAACGCTCTGCTCGCTATGCTAGATTGGCTCTTTTTGGCCCTTATATTTTTTTTATAAAATGCATTTTGCCCTTTACAAAAATTTACTGAGAATTTACTGTTCTAGAAGGATGGGTTGCCAGTGGGCGTTTCATGTCACGGTAATTGTGTTTCATGCTTCAGTAATTGTTCCAGTAGAACTAAAGCGAATTGGGTCAATTCAAATTGACTTTTATCAATAGTTGGCAATACAAGGAAATGGAGTTTTGCGTCCCACTTTTGGCTCTTTATAGTTCAAATAACTAACTGTTTCTTTGATACAGTCAAGAGATCTATTACATGTATAGAAATGTAATACGATCGACAAAATTCTTGCTGGAAAATATTTATTACAATGACACTGAATAAAACATAGCTTGCCAGGCAAGGTAACATACGCCCACTACTGGTAGCTTTGATTGTAGCGTCGATTGTGAAGTCAGACACGATAGTTTGATGAAAAATTATGCGACCATCACGAAAATCAATAGTGATCATTTTCATAATAAAATTGACGCACAAAATCAAAAGAATCTGTAAAGAATTGAAGCCTGTAGAATGAGCACGAGTTGCACAATATAGCTAATAGAGTGAAACGTCAAGTCAGACACGATATTTCGGTGAAAAATTATCCGATCATCACGAAAATCGATATCGAAAACCACATGTGGGATCATCTGAGGCGGCTATGCAGCAAAACCTCAACTCCAGTATGAGCACTGCACTGATGAGGACCAGAAGGAAGAAACAGTATTGCAGTTAGATACGCTCCTTAGCTCATACCTTATTGAGCGCCTTATCTGCAGTTTAACATGATCGCTAGAATGCATGCAAGCACCTATCATCTAGGGCGGCAATATAGCAAAACATCAACTCCAGCATCAGAACTGCTACTGATGAGACGGACAGCTTAAACAGTCTTATATGCAGTTTGGCTCATACCCTAAAACTGTAGTGCCCCATTGTCGCTAGTGTCTGAGGCGGATGTATGGCCAAACCCCAACTTAATGATCATCGATGCTGCTGATGAGACCAGAAGGTCGAAACATTTTTTAAGTATATTGTATTAAAAGTAAAAACATACAGTACCTGTATCAGCATTTGGTCTAACAGTAAAATCATATCGATCTTTATCTAATAAATATTCAAACAAAGCTCTTTCTGATGATATATTATTGGCACTGTTAACCACACTGAAATGTAAAATTGTGAAAATCATAAAAGGGGACTGTGCCATCTTCTGTAGAAGCTTTGTTGGAGGCTTGCTCATGTGGAGCTTCCTTAAAGGGATTGTAAAGTGGTTTTCTAAACTTTGTTTGTATATCGGGGACACTAATAGCATAAATTTGCGCCATTCCAATTTCCATTCCGATATCTGTGGTTCTTGCAATTCCACTAATACTAACGCGTTTTATGACGTCATTAACAGTGATCTACTGGAAGCTAATATTGATAGCTATGCAGATCACTGTCCATTAAGTTAACGTTCGCTTCGGGCGGATGCTGATATCGGAAACTACCCCCATTAAAGTCTGCCAAGCTCCTATTCTAGCCTAAGTCTCGGTAAGCTGGCGCCGCCACTGCTGGCATCTAATATAATAACCAAACAAATCACACTTTCATTTTCCAATTATTTGTAAAACAATAGTACCAGTATTATAAAGAAAGTATTATTTTTAAAAAATTGATTGTAGATTGTGTTTCTTTTATACGTGCTCAAGAAAGATCAAGAAAAAGTTTACGAATCAATAGCTTTATTACTTTAAGTCGACATTGTTCTGATAACAAACACGAAGTCAGCGATCTTAAAGCGATACAACCTCTTCGAATGAACAAAACAATTAAGTTCTCAAACTTGGTCAGTAAGAGTATATATTCATCAACGATGTCCAAAGTATACAAACAATGCAAAAAAAAACCATGAAGCTATGTAAATTTCCATATAATAACAGGTTATAATTGATAAATTTGATTAAGGGTTTTTCAATTATTGTATATTAACATTGTTTTCTGGATTTATCAGCTTATTTAGGTTATCTGTTGTATAGTTATGCAACAAGTCCCTTGATGAATATAAACTCCTATTGACCAAATTGTTCATTCTAAGAGGTTGTATTCCTTTAAGTTGTAAAACGAAGGGATATCTTGCTGGTTAAGTACCATGTTTCTTTTAATCCAATCTTGATCTTGTTCACACTTGATCTCAGGTACAATTATATTTCCTGATTAAGACGAAAAATTAATATAAGCATGAAAAACCCTGATAATGGTATGACCTTTACTGATCAATACATTTATAGTTATTGAGAAAATACAACAACTTTAATCACATAAAGATATGATAGTTTTATAATGACGATTTAAAGTGAGAAAAATTAATGACGATTTAAAGTGAGAAAAATTAATGACGATTTTACTGGTGAAAATATAATGACGAATTTAATAGTAAAATATAATGACGATTTGACTCTTGAAAATATAATGACGACTTTAATCGTGAAAATATAATGACGATTTTATTCGTGAAAATATAATGAAGATTTTATTCGTGAAAATATAATGATGATTTTACTCGTGAAAATATAATGACGATTTTATTCGTGAAATATAATGACGATTTTACTAGTGGAAATATAATGACGAATTTACTAGTGAAAATACAATGACGAATTTACTCGTAAAATATAATGACGATTTTACTCGTAAAATATAATGACGATATTTATCGTGAAAATATAATGACGATTTTACTTGTGAAAATATAATGACGATTTTACTGGTGAAAATATAATGACGATATTTATCGTAAATATATAATGACGAATTTAGTCGTAAATTATAATGACGATTTTACTCGTGAAAATATAATGACGAATTTACTCGTAAAAATATTATGACGATTATAATCGTGAAAATATAATGACGATTTTACTAGTGAAAATATAATGAAGAATTTACTCGTAAAATATAATGACGATTAAAATCGTGAAAATATAATGACGATTTTACTAGTGAAAATATAATGAAGAATTTACTCGTATAATATAATGACGATTATAATCGTGAAAATATAATATCGATTTTACTCGTAAAAATATAATTACGATTTTACTGGTGAAAATATAATGGCAATTTTACTGGTGAAAATATAATGACGAATTTAATCGTAAAATATAATGACGATTTGACTCTTGAAAATATAATGACGACTTTAATCGTGAAAATATAATGACGATTTTATTGGTGAAAATATAATGACGATTTTATTCGTGAAAATATAATGACGTTTGAACTCTTGAAAATATAGTAGTGAGGTTCTTAAAATATAATGACATTTTTTAATTCTTTTTCATTGTTTTATGGCATAAAGATAATTGAAGTGGAATTTAAGCTATTTTAGGTAATTATTATTGTATCCTTCAATAAACACATTCTCTCCAAGAACCATGACAATCAAAATCACTGATTTATTAATTAACATCATTTCGGTTATTATTCAGTGTCAACCATCTGTTTTATTTCATACAAAAGATTCGCATTACTGAAATCATCCAAGTCATGCCTTCTTCATTCTTTAATAATCAATTGAAGTCTTTGATCGGCAAACTGATTTTCATTTATCTCCACTAAGTCGAAATAGAATAGTGACTTTTGAATTTTTACGTCTTATTTTCTGAACGAAATGAAGTGAAATGAATGGAGTTTTACGTCCTGCTTTTCTGCACTTATATGGGCTAATTCAGGACGTGTAAACGCCATGCAGTGTGCAATGAGGGAGATTTTCGATTTCCAACTGTCGAGGTATTTTCTGAACGAAACGAATCATCTAGACAACAACCCTTATATCCTTTACTTGAATCGTGCAGAATCTGTCCCTATCGAGTCAAAAAACGTGTAAAAACCTACACCATCGCCATCACCCGTTTTCGGTTTCGAATTATAGTTGTTTTATGTTTCGAATGCAACTCATATGCAACTATGCCGGTTTACAGGGAAGTCGTAAGGGGCATTTGTCGACCCCAGAGCCTGTGATTTGGAGGGGTTTCACAAGCACAAATGCAAATTTAGTTCGAAAATTTTTAAAAATGTCCTGGTTCGGGAGAATTGAACGTTTTTGCTGAAAAACGACAAATTTCACATATTTCTTACTTGGAAATATTTTATAATAGTTATCAGCGTTTGACGATTTGACTTGAGAAAATATAATGACGGTTTGACTTGAGAAAATATAATGACGATTTTACTAGTGAAAATATAATGACGAATTTACTAGTGAAAAAACAATGACGAATTTACTCGTAAAATATAATGACGATTTTACTCGTGAAAATATTATCACGTTTAGTCTTATGAAAATATAATGACGAATTTAGTCGTAAAATATAATTACGATTTTACTAGTGAAAATATAATGACGATTTTACTCGTAAAATATAATGACGATTTTATTGGTGAAAATATAATGACGATTTTATTCGTGAAAATATAATGACGTTTGAACTCTTGAAAATATAGTAGTGAGGTTCTTAAAATATAATGACATTTTTTAATTCTTTTTCATTGTTTTATGGCATAAAGATAATTGAAGTGGAATTTAAGCTATTTTAGGTAATTATTGTTGTATCCTTCGATAGACACATTCTCTCCAAGAAACATGACAATCAAAATCACTGATTTATTAATTAACATCATTTCGGTTATTATTCAGTGTCAACCATCTGTATTATTTCATACAAAAGATTCGCATTACTGAAATCATCCAGATCATGCTTTGTTCATACTTCAATAATCAATCAAAGTCTTTGATCAGCAAACTGATTTTGATATGATCTATCTCCATTCAGTCAATATAGAATATTTTCTGAACGAAATGAAGTGAAATGAATGGAGTTTTACGTCCTGCTTTTCTGCACTTATATGGGCTAATTGAGGACGGGTAAACGCCATGCAGTGTGCAATGAGGGAGATTTTCTATTTTCAACTGTCGAGGTATTTTCTGAACGAAACGAACCATCTACATCTAGATGCATTGCAACCCTTATATCCTTTATTTGAATCGTGCAAAATGTGTTCCTTTCGAGTATAAAACGTGTAAAAACCCACACCATCGCCATCACCTGTTTTCGGTTTCGAATTATAGTAGTGTTATGTTTCGAACGCAACTCATATGCAGAAGAATTTCACATATATTTCTTACTTGAAGATAACTGATTTTCACCGATTTTTTTGGATTTTTTACTGACCGTGGTTTTAAAGTTGGTTATAAAAAATTATTTCAAAGATTTTTTTTCCATATTCAAAACTATTCTTAATGAAATATAATTGTTTCCTTTCTTTGTCAACTCAATATGGAACTGGACTGAGAAATTTCCGTCAAAGTTATTTTCTTCTATCGGAAGAACTCGAATTTGTCAATATAGGTCGGTTTTGATTGTTCATTTAGATTTCAAAGCCTATTCGGTTTATTTTTTCATCAAGAGGAATTAATTGGTCTCTCTATATCTCTCTAACAATACATAAGTTTATATGATCTATGGCTAACATAAACATAACATAACAATGTTCAAATGGTATATTAATAAAAATGATATATTAATAAAAATGGTATATTAATAAAAATGATATATTAATTTAGGACAATTGAGCTCCTATTCACAAGTCTTGTCTATTAAAGATCTACAGTAAAATGGGTCTTTAGGTACAATTTTGACCGATATTTTCGTCTATTTATGTAATTTTTTCTGTTATACGACCAGAGTCATCTCAGAATAAAACTTATTTACCAAATATTTCAAATGGAATTTTTAATTGCATTTCATATTACATTTTTCCTGGTGCTTATAAATATTATTTATTTTAAATTTTAAATGCTTCATCATTGTTTTAATATATATTTTTTTGGTTTTAATACCACTTTGTGGTGTTGTACTGTGATAAAGTTTTTAATTTTGTTCGTTCTGTGATAATTTTTTTGTTTATCTATTTTATGTTTGTTTTACTGTTTTAGTTTTGTTTTAACATGTGTATTTTTATCGTGTTCTGGAGCTATATAGCCCATTAGATGCTGATGCTCCTTAATACATTTCATTTCATTTTTATCGTGTTCTGGAGCTATATAGCCCATTAGGTGCTGGTGCTCCTTAATACATTTCATTTCATTTGTTATAAATATTAGGTTTGATGACTATATATTTGAAATAAACAAAAAACTTACACTACACATAGATATATTCCGAAAATTTGAGGAAGATATATTCCTATTACCGGATTTGAAAGGCAGCATGCAGAATGTCCATTATTAAAAACGTTGTTAAAGATTTCTAAATTATTAGATTTACCTTTAAGTATCTACTTGATCATATTAATGTTTGTTTTTAAACTACTTTTGGAATTGGGCCTTACAAAGAATCCACCTTTTTAGTTGAAACGTTCCAAACATGTTTCAGACATATTTATCTTTCATTTTTTTGTCGATATGTTTTCTATATAAGGCATATTCTCAATGAAATAGTATTTTTGACTTTCAAACGCTGATAATAATGTTCAAGATATTTTTGATCAAAACTCTCAGGACGCATTTCTTAAGATTTTGGTCTATAATTTTCATTTAATTCCCGACCTACTTCAAAAATCAACTGTCACTTTAAATTGATCCTAGTTTTACAATACGTAACGTAACGACTTCTGTACAATAATACAATAAACACACTTCTATAGCTTATAACAATTATTGCAGTTCGACCGATAGTATTTCTATATAAAACTATTATATTTTCTTACCTTTGAAATAACAGTAAAAATCCCATACAAACACAATATACACTTTTAACGAAGTTCATTTTTGGTTAAATATATGATATAAATTCAGAGATTGAACGAAAACAAAATTCTGAAAAATTGTCTTGTGGTAATAATACAATATACACACTTCTATGGCTTACAACAATTATTACAGTTCGACCGATAGTATTTATATATATAAAACTATTATATTTTCTTACCTTTGAAATAACAGTAAAAATCCCATAGATACACAATATACACTTTTAACGAAGTTCATTTTTGGTTAAATAAATTCAGAGAATGAACGAAAACGAAATGCTGAAGAATTGTCTTGTGAGTTCTTCTAATCCTCAATGTTGACTATCGAAGTGGATCAAAAGTCTTAGTCCGTTTAGAGTTTAAATCTGTTACGGTTGATAACCATTCTGAATACGGTTTAATACGATCGACCAATTAGGTGCTTAAAGTTGCTATACCGCGTGCACCAGCGTTTTCAATTATTTATTCCCAAGAGATGAAAACAATGGTGTGATGCTGTACTGTACATACTAAACCACCGTCAATATAGCGAAGTACGTGTATGTACACTTATTACAATCATTATGTTATCCAGTCAAAACGGTATGGTAATATCAATAAAAATCCGTACAAATCCGTTAATTAAAGATCTCGTTCAAAGAAAAATCGAAAGTTATAGTTGTCTTATAGTAATGGATTATTCCAAAGAGAAGTACTATCAAGTAAGTATACCTTTCTCAGTTTCTGACACAAGTTGATGTATCTGAATACTCCTTACGATGTACACATATACAGTTTATGTAAACTTATCATAATAGTTTTATCACAAAGAAATTTGGTGAGATTACGTTTTGTACACTTATCAAGAACAGTATCTGCTGAAAATTAGTGTGAATACGTTTACGTTGGTACACTTATCACGAATAGTATCTGATGAAAATTAGTTTAAATTCGTTTGGTACACTTATCACGAACAGTATCTGACGGAAGTAGTGGGCATCCGTCTTGTACACGATCAGTTATCTGTTCACACGTGGTGAGTATCCGTCTTACTTCCGTGTACACTTATCACGAACGGTGTCTGGTAGAATGTAGTTGAACATCCGTCTCGTAAACCTATCACGATCAGTAATTCATCACGACCAGAACCTGACAAGGTAACAAGCATCAATCTTGTACACTTATCACAGGCAAAATCTGATATTCAATGTTTCCACTTGTACATGTATCACAAACAGTTCCACTACAGGTAGTCATCTATCACATTGAATGTCCCGTAGTATAATGTCTTAAAAATCAATATTTGTTCAAATGTGTGTACAAATCACAATTGGTGCTGGGAAATTATGTCAATACTTCAATAAGCTGCGCCAGTTGTCGATATCGATGGTATTACTAGTATGGCAATCAGTGGTATTGTGAATGACTGTAACCTTCTGGAGTGTTGGGGAATATATCACGATTTTTTTTGGTTCCAAGCCATCTATTTATCAGTGTGTTATTAAAAGGGCACGCTCGCCATTCATTCGACTATTTATACTGTAGTAACATAAATTCCTTTTTAAATTCCGTTTGGTACACTTATCACGAACAGCATCTGGTGTAAATTAGTGTGAATACGTTTGGTATCACGAACAGTATCTGGCAGGTAGTGATGATACGTCACAGAAGGTTGTCAGTGTGTTATTAAAGGGGCATGCTCGCCATTCATTCTACAAATCATACCTTAGTTTCAGAAATGGGAATTTTTCGGTTATGCTTAAATTGCTTATCAGTAATATTGCTCACATCTCCCCCTCGAAATTTCTAATCACTGTGTTTCCAAAATTATCAGTGTTTGAAAGTAAAAATGCGATTCGTGTTAAAATGATTGTAAAGAGGTTTTCTAAACTTTGTATGTGTATCAGGGACACTGATAACATCAATTTGCGCCATTCCAATTTCTATTCCGACGTCTGTGGTTCTTGCAATTCCACTAAAACTAACGCGTTTTATGACGTCACTACCAGTGATCTATTTCAATAGTAGCTTCCGGTAGATCACTAGTAGTGACGTATTAAAACACGTTATACATACAAAGTTTAGAAAACCTCTTTACAATCCCTTTAAGTGAGATTATGCCTAATAAAGAAAAAAAACACGTACTGAAATTGATAGAGGTAGAGCTATATTTTGAGGGATGATGCAATTTTCGTGAAGTTCTGGTACTTTTAAAGACTATTTAGAAATTCAAGACCCAAATCGACCCTCGAAAATACTGAATGTTCGCCTATATACGACTGAAATGTGTTGTCATGTTCTCTATTGGATCAAAATGAAGGTGGAAACGGTTATTTCCGGCACCGATTTGAAAATAGAAATACAATTCGTGTTAAGTGAGATTATGCCTTATATGAAAAAAAAACCTATATTTTGAGGGATGATGCAATTTTCGTGAAGTCCTGGTACTTTTGAAGACTATTTTCAAAAATTCAAGACCCAAATCGACCCTCAAATATACTGAACATTCCCCTTTAAAATAGATTGACGACTTTATATAACACCATGGGAGTAATTGATCCATCGCCTGTATACGACTGTAATTGGTTAACACTGTTTTGTTTTGTTCAATCTCACCATTGACTTCATTAAGTGTTAATTTAATTCCCTTTATGTCTACAAAAATGGTTTTCGGTATTTTTTAAGTTACATAGTTGTCTATGGAAATTTAAGGTGATTGTCAAGAGGTTTTCTAAATTGTTTCAGTATATCGGAGACACTGATATCATTATTGCACCATTCGAAATGCCAGCTAGTAGGTTGGTTGGTAGGTGTTCCCGTTGGTAGAACTTAACGTTCGCTTCCAGCAGCAGCTGATATCACAAACTAGGTAGTTTTTGGTAGTGGTAGTAGTTGTTGTAGTTGGATTGGTTCAATCGGATGGTACCTTGATGTTGGTTTGGTAATTTGATAATAATCGTAAGATCTGGTTGGGTCGAATGACATGCAGTCAAACTCGGACCTGAGTAGTGTGGCGTGAGTTACTCGGTCTTCATTCTTCCAAACTCGTTGTGATCAAGGTTATTCTTCTTGATGGTGGTAATTTAATGGTAGCAGCTGGTAGAAGGGTTCTTTGCTTATATACATTTCATGCCGCAGTCTTCACCATTGTCCTGGAGCCGCGGTGGCTCAGTAAGTAAGGCGCTTGCTCGCTAACCTGAAGGTCCAGGGTTCAATCCCGACATGGGTCGAGATGATACCTTCGGATTTTTCAACCCGGTTTCCCCCTGTCAGTGATGCAGGTCGGAGGGACTGACATGGAAAAAGCGTCTAGTCGTTCGGATGGGACAATAAACCGAGGTCCCGTGTGCTATTGGCTGTGCACGTTAAAGATCCCTCGACAGTTGGAAATCGAAAATAAGAGCAGGCTAATGCCGCTGTCCTGGAAAAATTTCCCTCATTGCACAATGCATGGCGTTTTCCCGTCCTCAATTAGCCCATATAGATGCAGAAAAGAGGACGTAAAACTCATTTCATTTCACCATTGTCCTGATTTCATTTCCAAATCAATATCCTTCCCAATCAAGAACTATTGCAGTGTCATTCCATTTACACATTTCTGCATGAAGGCACGTTTTTCCAGTCTTGAATAAATTTGATTTTTCACTTAAAAACACTCAATATTTTGACGTTTGATTTAGTAATTATCCAAGCAATGCTTCATCATCTTATAATTATCCTTGAAATTTTATAATGTAATGTCTTATCCTCTTACCACGATTAACGAAACTCGACACTTGACGTTTTATGTATTACTTTTTAATCAATATCCGTCCCAATGATATGACATTTCAATCCACCGATAATTGTTGTAATTCTAAAGTTCTTAAAGGAATACAACCTCTTAGAATTAGAAACAAAAAATCGAAATTTTCAAACTTGGTCAATAGGAGTATATATTTATCAGGGGACTTTCCGGATGACATAACTATTCAACAGATTTCCTAAAAAATCTGATAAATGCAGAAAACTATGTTTATATACAATAATTGGAAAACGCTTAATGAAAGTTTTTCAATATTATCTGTATGGAAAATTGCATAGTTTTTGGGGTTTATTTGATTCTGTTTGTATACTTTGGACATCGTTGATGAATATATACTCTTATTGAGAAAAGGGATTGTAAAGAGGTTGTGTACTTATTGTATGTGTATCGGGGACACTGATTGCATCAACTTGCACCATTCCAATTTTCAATTCTAAAGTTCTGAGGTTCTTAAAGGGATTACATATATAGAAGTTTTGTAATTTTGTTTAAATGTATCGGGAATACTTATAACATCAACTTGCACCCTTCAAATTTTCATTTAGACGTTTATAGTACCGGCAATTCCACTTAAACTAAGTGTTTGTGGACATCACTAATCTAGAAGACCTCATGTGATAGTGGAAAATGCAGGAACCCGAATGTCTGACTGGAAATTGGAAAGGTACAAATTGATGCTATCAGTGTCCGTGATAGAAAATCTCGTTACAATCCCTTTAATTGGCAGCAATTATGATAGATAGAGTTTTAAGTTTTATTTTTTACTTATAACTTTGTTGACTTAAGTCGGCTGTATATGTGGTCTTTATTTGATTTCTATAATATAACGATCATGAATGTTGACTTTCATGTTCCATAACGTTCTTGAATACTGACTTTCGTGTTCCATAACGTTCTTGAATAAAGAATTTCATGTTCCATAACGTTCATGGATAATAACTTTCATGTTCCATAACGTTCTTGAATACTGACTTTCGTGTTCCATAACGTTCTTGAATAAAGAATTTCATGTTCCATAACGTTCATGGATAACGACTTTCATGTTCCATAACGTTCTTGAATAATTACTTTCATGTTGTATAACATTATTGAATAATAACTTTCATGTTCCATAACGTTCTTGAATAAAGAATTTCATGTTCCATAACGTTCATGGATAACGACTTTCATGTTCCATAACGTTCTTGAATAATTACTTTCATGTTGTATAACATTATTGAATAATAACTTTCATGTTCCATAACGTTCTTGAAAAATACCTTTTATGTTCCATAACGATCTTGGATAACGACTTTCATGTTCCATAACGTTTTTGAATAATTATTTTCATGTTCCATAACGTTATTGAATAATAACTTTCATGTTCCATAACGTTCTTGAATAATAAATTGCATGTTCAATAACGTTCTTGAATAATAACTTCCATGTTCCATAACGTTTTTGAATAATAAATTTTATGTTCAATAACGTTCTTGAATAATATAATGACTTTCTTGTTGCATAACGTTCTTGAATAATGACTTGCATGTTGCATTTTGTTCTTCAATAATGACTTTCATGTTCCATAACGTTCTTCAATAATGATTTTCGGGTTCCATAACGTTCTTCAATAATGACTTTTATGTTCCATAACGTTCTTCAATAATGATTTTTATGTTCCATAACGTTCTTGAATAATGACTTTCATGTTACATAACGTTCTTCAATAATGACTTTCATGTTCCATAACGTTCTTCAATAATGCCTTTCATGTTTCATAACGTTCTTTAATAATGACTTTCATGTTTCATAACGTTCTTGAATAATGATTTTCGGGTTCCATAACGTTCTTCAATAATGATTTTTATGTTCCATAACGTTCTTGAATAATGACTTTCATGTTACATAACGTTCTTCAATAATGACTTTCATGTTCCATAACGTTCTTCAATAATGCCTTTCATGTTCCATAACGTTCTTTAATAATGACTTCCATGTTTCATAACGTTCTTTAATAATGACTTTCATGTTCCATAACGTTCTTGAATAATTACTTTCATGTTCCATAACGTTATTGAATAATGACTAGGTTTCTGTTTCCATATCAGCTTGGGTATAGCTTAATGAATTGTCGTTTGTCCTAAATGTTCCAGAATAAATGTTAAAGGGATATGTTCACTAACTCTTCTACCAAAAATTTTTTAGTCTCAGAATCTGGAATTTTTTAGCTAATCTAATCCGTGATTGTTCACAACTCTCCTACGAAATTTAATCCTTCAAAACACGTGTAACCATAATTATCAGCGTTTGAAAGTCTAAATTACGACTCTCGGTTTAGTAAAACTATGCGTTATATAATAGAAAAACACATATACAGAAAATGAAGGATAAATGTTAAGGTAGGGATATTATTGAAGGAATTATATGATTTCGTGCATTAGTAGTACTTCTGAAGGCTATTTGCATATATTCAAGGTTCAAATCAACCCTAAAAATGCTGAACATTCCACTTTAAACCTTTTACGTGGTTATTTTTTCATTATGATCTTCCATAAAAACTTATCTATTTTACCTATCAATTGGAGAATAAGGATATGTAATAAAAAAAAACTATTAATGAATTTAATATAGACTATTATCGTGTTTAGCATTCTCATAAAAATAAATAACTTGTAGTGTATTATAGCGAATTGTCACGATTTCGATTAATATCATCCGGTACCTCGTTCACCTTGGACTAGATCGGCAGCAGACCGGCAACGTAATACCGATACTGGATGCTAAGTACATTTTGCGTTTTGTGTTCTTGTGCTATGCTAAAGACACAAAAGGATCCGAAAGGTCCTGACTCGTATCTGATGAGTTGTTTTGGACCAAAACTATGTGAGTATGTGCTGCCCCGCAATTTCCTGTCCTGTTCTGCAATGTCCTGTCCTGTTCTGCAATGTACTTTCCTGTTCTGCAGTGTCCTTTCCTGTTCTGCAGTGTCGTGTCGTGTCCTGTTCTGCAATGTCCTTTCCTGTTCTGCAGTGTCCTGTTCTATTCTGCAATGTCCTGTCCTGTTCTGCAGTGTCCTGTCCTGTTCTGCAATGTCCTTTCCTGTTCTGCAGTGTCCTGTTCTATTCTGCAATGTCCTGTCCTGTTCTACAGTGTCCTGTCCTGTTCTGCAATGTCCTTTCCTGTTCTGCAGTGTCCTGTTCTATTCTGCAATGTCCTGTCCTGTTCTGCAGTGTCCTGTCCTGTTCTGCAATGCCCTTTCCTGTTCTGCAGTGTCATGTCCTGTTCTGCAATGTCCTGTCCTGTTCTGCAGTGTCCTGTTCTATTCTGCAATGTCCTGTCCTGTTCTGCAATGCCCTGTCCTGTTCTGCAATGTCCTGTCCTGCCCCGCAATGTCCTGTCATGTTCTGCAATGCCCTGTCATGTTCTGCAATGCCCTGTCCTGTTCTGCAATGTCCTGTCATGTTCTGCAATGTCCTGTCATGTTCTGCAATGCCCTGTCCTGTTCTGCAATGTCCTGTCCTGCCCCGCAATGCCCTGTCCTGTTCTGCAATGTCCTGTCATGTTCTGCAATGTCCTGTCCTGTTCTGCCAATGTCCAGTCCTCTCCTTCAGTGTCGTGTCCTCTTCAGCAATGTCCTTGGACTGTCCCGCTGTTTCGACGACTCTAACCCAATAACGATTTCGGACCGGGATACACAACAGTAATTGCGTGCTAATACATGTACTTTAACACCAAATTTATAGTACAAGTTTCAATTAATGGTAAATGTGCGTGTTTCAATACTCCACAATATTTCATCAATATTAAATTTTTCATTCTTTAATTCCAGTTTTTTTCCTGTTATTTATAGTTGATAATCTGGTCTCGTAACAATAACATGTCTCATTTACAGTTCTCTGTAACAATAAGCATACATGTATGTTACAATCTTTGGGATGATTTGACTACCTCTGTGCTGAAAGCAGAACACAAAACTAAAGTATTTTAGCTCTGAAAAACTGCCAGTGAAAGAAAATGGATTTTGTGACGACCTCTCCAGAACAGATCTTTTCAAAACTCAAAGAGTCAAAGATTTATGCAAATTTGAATTCAATTGGTGTGGCATAGTCACGTTCAGACACTCGAAATGGTCCAATGCTACCAAGTTTTCTGTGTCAGTGATGCAGGTTGGAGGAGCCAAAAAATCATCTAGTCAGATGATGATAGGCTAATACTGATGCCCGGTCCTCAAAGAATTTCATCATCGAGCTGACAACATTTTTGACAACTTAATTGTTGGCCAACATGTTGCCGAAACACATGGACAACACAAATTTAGTCCTGTACACACACAACAACATTTTGTTAAGCAATTTGCTGCCGAATGTTTCCGACCTGTATACACTGACGACATGTTTGACAACATAGCTTTTCGGTAACATGTAACATGTTGTCCAAAATGTTGTCAGTGTATACGTACTTTAGACCCATGCCTAAAGATAGGACGTAAAACTCCATATACTCAGTGGACACGATATTACACATGGACGAGCTGGTCTAAATTACTATCTTAAATCACAGCCCATTCAATAAAATATGATTTAGATCGAGATTTAAGTAGCACCAATGGGATAATTTAGTCTCGTTATATTAATGAAACAATAACATAGATTACAAAATCAATATTTTCTATTGTACAATAAAAAAAATATGTTTAAAAAATAATGACTTAATAGAGTTTTATATCTTTTTTATGTTCTGGTTGAGCTTATTTAGACAGTAAACTCTATGCAGTGTTAAATGAGGTAAAATTTGCCAAGGCCGCTTCGTTGGATTTGTCCACTCTTTTGTTTCCTTTCCAGCTCTGTCGGGACTAATCACTATGCCGCTGTCCTGACAAAATTTCCCTCATTGCACACTGCATGGCGTTTGCCCGTCCTCAATTAGCCCATTTAGGTGCAGAAAAGCAGGACGTAAAACTCCATTCATTTCATTTCATTTAATCACTTTAACGTTCTGCAGCGAAATCTGTGAGATGATATTTTTGTAAGTGTGACGTCCCATTAATATTTCTAGAAATAACTGATCTACAATTTATTTAAAGGTGCATGATCACCATTCTTCCGACGAATCATACCTTGGTTTCAGAATTCGGGACCATAGGAAAAGGAGGGGGGGGGGGGTAGTGGAAGCAGCCCAAAGCATTGAATTCTGCACCACAACCATTGAGAATGAGTTTTGCACAATTTGACCTAACACCCCCCCCCCCCCTACCCCCTCACCCCACACCCCAAATATGAAATTGCTTGCCACGGGCCTGGAATAGTGGTCACAGCTCACCACCGGAACTTTTGCCTTTAATTTGTGTGAATATATAATAGTCCGTGTTAAAAATACGACTCGTTATTTAGTTAGACTATGCCATAATAGAAAAATACATACATACATATATAAATACATGTATATAGAAAGAGTTTTTAGTTTAAATTGTATCAGAACAGTTTTTGCTATTTTTATGAACTTTAAAAACAAGTTCTTGTTCTTTAGAGATAATTCCAGACTCAAATCATCCCAGAAAATGCCGATTTTATCCTATTTTTGTAATTGACATTTCCATGATTAGTTTTGAGCCTCTTGCCAATCCCAAATTATATTTTATTATCTATCTTCAGACTTATCAAAGGTCATCATCAAAACAATCACAATTTATTTGAATTTTTAAAATAATTACAAATACGTTCGTCTAACGATCTAACGATAAACAGTGGCGTTTCTACCCCCCCCCCCCCCCCCCCCGAGATTTGACTGGCCACTGCGTCTTAAATTCAATTTCCAACCGTCGAGGTAACTTCAACGTGTACGTTGCTCATTTGCTCATTTGCTCATTTGTAAAAAAGAGATAAACTGCAATTCGTAACTCATTGTGGTTATAGAGAGAAGAACAATCCCTTTAAACTGATATATGTTCACTAACTTCCTCAAAATCTGGACTTTTTTTGGCTTATCTAATCCATAATGGTGTTCACAACTTTCCCTCGAAATATAAGCCTTGCTTGCATATCCATGATTATCAGCGTTTGAAAGTCAAAAATACGACTCGTACTATGCATTATATAGAAATATAGAAAAGACATGTACAGAAAATGAAAGATAAATGTTTAGGTAGGCTATGGGTTAAATGGAAGGGATTGTAAGCTTTTGGGCATTTCTAGTACGTCTTGAGGCTATTTACAAATATTCAAGGCCCAAACCTACTCTCGAAAATTCTGAACATTCCCCTTTAAAATCCCTTTAATTATGTGGTCCAATGCCTTTAACTGCCATAAGCAGGTGGTCTTATAGCATATAGACATGTCATACTGAATATAGAATCTATTCTCTGAGTTTCTCCTACAGTTCCAAGGCTTCTATTGACTTTTCAATTGTGTTAGGTACCTATTGTAATATAAGTAAATAAAAAATATGGAAATTTAATTCTAAGTAAATAGAATTAGGAAAAGTTAAAATCTAAGTCAATAGCATTTATTAAATGCAAGTTAAGACTATGCTGATTTTTTTTTTACATTAAATCAATTGAAAAAGAACTTATATTATGAGCCTTTTGCTTAAAGGGATAATATCATTAAATGGGCATAAAATTAGTGAGCATACAAACAGAATCCTATCTATAACTATGTAAGTATTTTATAAGTAGTAAGTTATGATTGAAAAAAAAGCTTTAAAAAAATGGAAGCGTTTTTCAATGATTATTATACGCCCTCATCTCTCTATGAGGACGTATATTGTCGGCACCCCTGTCCGTCAGTCCGTCCGTCCGTCCGTCCGTCAACATTTGCTCGTAAACGCTCTAAAAACTAGAGTTTTTGACGGAATTAAGTGAAATTTGATATGTGTATACATATTCATAAAACGAAGATCAAGTTCGAATTTGAACTATTTTCGATCGTTAGAAGCAGAGTTATTGCCCTTGCCCCATATCTTGAATATGCTATTACTTTCTTAGTTTTCAACCGATTTTGATGAAACTTAAAATGGATGTTATTGGACCTAAATGGAAAGGTTTGAGAAAGTTTAGTTTTCTCCTGATTAAAATTAAAGATTTTTCAAGATTTAGGCCTCTTTCATCAGTTTTGAGGAGTTATTGCCCTTTAACCTCTATACAGTTCTAAATATAGAATTTTTGATGGAATCAAATGAAATTCGGTATGTATATATATATTCAAAAAACAAAGATCAAGTTCGAATTTGAGCTATTTTCGACCGTTAGTAGCAGAGTTATTGCCCTTGCCCCAAAGTCTTCAATATGCTATTACTCTCTTAGTTTTCAACCAATTTTGTTGAAACTTATAATTGGAATTGGATTGAATTGATAATTTTTAATAAATAAAATAAACAATAAATGCCATATAAATAATTTATTAGTTAATACAAATTACCGAACAAATTTGCAGCATAGGTTTACTTGAAATGCTAAACTCGGGGCTTAGGCTTACTTCAAGAATACTTTCTCGATTATTAAAGAATCCATGTTTAATCTGACCGGAAAGTTTTTTTGATAACAAAAACATTCTATCCGCATACAACCCACACGTAAATTGTATTTATACTTAAAATAGGGCTATAAATGTTTGCTCATTGTGGTCTGAAATTGCCAGATATAAAGAAGTTATCGCCCCTTAATGAAAGCTGTATATTTTGCTCTGTGCGTTTCATCATCAATACAAATCTTGAAAGTACACCAGAATGAAAGTAAGAGGATGACAGCTGAATGATTCTAATTCAATCTAAGTGTTGTGTCTAGGTAGATACATAATTTTACTTTTAGACAATATGTTTGAACATTAATGCCAAGCGATTTCTTGCTTGAGTTTTATGCGTTTTAATTTTATTGTTTTGGGTGTGTCTAAACACTCAAATTTACTCAATTGCCCCTTTTTTGCTTGATTTCTTGTAGAATGGTTTGAATCCTTTCCATATCAGGCCTACACATGAAATTACACAAATTATTCAATTTTCTGAACTAATAAAGATTGTCAATGCCACTCTGTGTGCAGTGAGGGAAACTGTGTTATGACTGCAGCATTAGCCTACTCATCTGTTTTTATTACAAAACTCACTGTCTTTGTGGGATGTTTCCTAAAGCCTTGTACCGGTATTTGACTGTTGGTAAAAAAGGTTATGGTTTTGTATGTTTGTGTTATAGGCTATGACCAGTAAAGGGTACAAAAGAGACATTTTTTCATTACAGATGAATGGCTGACAAGCTATAGATCTGAAATCTGAACGGTCAAAAATTCAAAAATGGAGTTTATACTTGGTGGAATTGCAACATGTGGTGCTGGACTTTTTACAAACCCACTGGAAGTTGTCAAGACTCGAATGCAGCTTCAGGGTGAACTAAAATCAAGGGGGCAGTACTCTGTTCATTATCGTAATGCCCTTCATGCTTTTTATACTGTAGCCAAAACTGACGGTTGGCTAGCCTTACAGAGTGGACTTGTGCCAGCTTTATGGTACCAATTCTTTATGAACGGTGTTCGACTCGGAACCTATCAAGTACTTATCAATTTAAACTTAACAAAAGATACGAACGGAAAACACAGTACTCCTAGGAGTGTGCTAGCTGGTGCGTTTGCAGGATGCGTTGGCGCCATCTGTGGAAGTCCATTTTTTATGGTTTGTAGAATTTATTTCTTTACTTCAGGCCTTTTCAATAAATTGTTGTAATGGGCCAAAATGTATTTTATGAAAAAAATATAAGGGCCAAATAGAGCGCAGGTTACAAGGCGAGCAGAGCGTTTTAGCAGTAGGGGTCACTTTTGACCTCTGGACGCCATTTGAGAAGACCTCTTTTACTTGAATGATTGATGTACATGTATTGTTGATATTAATTATTTAAAAAAAACTGCAAAATTAACAGATATTTTTGGTTTTTTTTTCTAGAATAGATCCTTGATAATCCTTGAAAAATGGTTGTTTCTTTTGATTCAGGTAAAAACACAGTTACAATCCCAAGCGGCTGCCAGTATTGCCGTTGGTCATCAACATTTTCACAAGGGTATGTCTCACGGACTAGTCAAAGCATTTAAAGAGTTTGGTATTACTGGATTATGGCGGGGTGTTAGTGCAGCTGTACCAAGAGTTACTGTTGGCTCAGCAGCTCAGTTATCTACCTTTTCTTCCACCAAACAATACCTCATTGATTCTAAGGTATGGTTCACTCTTTACCTAGTCCGAAACTTGCAGACTCCATTCCCAGTCTTTGATAGATATTTGGACAGATATGGCTGGGAGATAGTTAAAAAAATCTAGGCTCCGAAAACTTGCTATTTTCCGCACCTCTGCCTCTGGGGTTTTAAACATATTTATTTACCTCGAATCCACAAAACTTTGATATATTTGGAAAGATGGATGATTTTGTAGTTAAATCATACCATCATTATCCCCCTACACCAAACAGGCCATGTATGTGAGTCCATCAAAGTTTTTTTCCCAGAAATAAAATCTGGCATTCGCCATTGAATACTGCACGCGAAAATCGTCCAAATAGCTATCAAAGGCTGGGGAAAGATTAAGCAAGACTTCGGACTATCTTTTACCCCACGTAAAAGATTTTGTTTTTTAAGGAATTATTTCTTTTAGAAAATACTTACTTGTCCCATGGCTACAATTTTTTTTTAAAGGGATTGTAAAAGGGTTTACTAAAATTTGTATGTGTATCGAATCGAGGACACTGATAACATCAATTTGAGCCATTCCAATTTCCATTCCAACGTCACTGACAGTGATCTGCATATATATCAATAGTAGCTTCCGGTAGTGACGTCATAAAACGTGTTAGTTTTAGTGGAATTGCAAGAACCACGGACGTCGGAATAGAAATTGGAATGGTGCAAATTGATGCTATCAGTGTCCCCGATACATTTACAAGATAAAAAAAATTTACAAGATAAAAAAAAGTGTCCCTGATACACATATAAAGTTTAGAAAATCACTTTACAATTCCTTTAATAGTCATTGGTTCAATGGGAGCATTCATCATAAAATCTGACCAATTCTTTTTCACCCTGACTATTTAGTAACAGTTTTCACAGGTCGCCATTCAAATTTGAATCTTCAAATCCGTGCTTGAAATTTAAAAATTTGACCTTATATGGAAAAGACAATAGAGAATAAGGTTTCAAGTATAAGGTATATTTGAAGGGATTTATACATTTGTGCAATTCAAGTTCTTCTGAGGACTATTTGTTTAAGTGCGAGACCCAAATCAATTCCCAAAAATGCTGACTAATCCTCTTTAAATTGTCGTTCCATCAATCTTTTTCAAAAACCAAATTTAGAGTTAGAAACTTTTTATTTGAGCAAAAAAGGTCCTCTAAAATAAGAGAAAGATGGGAAAGGAAAGGACATGGGAAAGATAGGAAAGGAAAGGACATGGGAAAGATAGGAAAGGAAAGGACATGGGAAAGATAGGAAAGGACATGAGGACATGGGAAAGATAGGAAAGGACATGGGAAAGATAGGAAAGGAAAGGACATGGGAAAGATAGGAAAGGAAAGGACATGGGAAAGATAGGAAAGGACATGGGAAAGCACTGACTAGAGTTACTTCCCTTAAGTTGCTCTCCATGTAAAATAAGAAAAATGTTCTGTATTTCAGATCTGTTCTAGTGATAGTTTACTGGCATCATTTCTAGCTAGTATGTTAAGTGGTTTGGTGGTCACATGCTTCATGACGCCATTTGATGTGGTGTCAACGAGACTCTATAACCAAGGTCTTGATGCGTCAGGGAAAGGTTTATTGTACGACAACGTTGTTGACTGTTTTCGTAAAATTTGGAAGAAAGAAGGATTCTGGGGCTTTTACAAAGGTTGGGGTGCATCATATTTTAGATTGGGTCCACACACCGTACTCAGTTTAGTATTTTGGGACTCTGCTAAGAAATATTATTATAGTTATAATGTTACACGGAATGCACTGCCGTCCTAGAGACAGTGTCTACTGCTTCAGTCCTAGAGATAGTGTCTACTGCTTCAGTCCTAGAGATAGTGTCTACTGCTTCAGTCCTAGAGACAGTGTCTACTGCTTCAGTCCTAGAGATAGTGTCTACTGCTTCAGTCATAAAGATAGTGTCTACTGATATTTATGGTGCTGGTATAATTGAAATAAGACATAACCTTCATTTTTTCGACATTATAAACTTCAGTTTATGGAATGGAAATTGGAATGGCGGAAATTGATATTATCAGTGTCCCTGCACATACAAAGTTTAGAAATATGCTTTAAAATGCCTTTAAGTATGCCTAAAACATTTTATAGTTACAGATCTAAAAGTGCACATCTATGATTTTTTTTTTAATTATATGCATGTAAATTTGAGTTTGAGAATGAATAATAATGGGTAATGTAGAAACTAGAATACCAAAGCCTTATCATATTTTTTTATATAAAGATACAAGTTATTATATAAGATATATATATCTCAGGTTCAATTTACATTTAGATATGTATGTATGTATTAATTTATATCAGATTTCTTTTAGTGTAAATTGATGATAAATTAATTGTATATCATTAAAGATATATTTCAGAAGTATTTATACTTTTAGTACATTTTGAAAAGTATATTATGACCAGAGCAATTTATTTCTGGAAAATTGTGTGAAATGAGATGGAGTTTTATGTCCTGTTTTTCTGCACCCATATTAGGACAGAAAAAAATCTGTGAAGAAAGGCCTATAAAAAATTCCTCAAAAAGCAAAATTGTGTGAAGGGTAAAACTTGGATGTGATATAAAATGAATTTTTTTTTTTCTCACTGCCTTCCTTTTTGATAGGAATATTATATTTGGATACTGCTCAGAACAGTGTTACAATGCAGAATTTGGGGTCAAATACAAATTGTTCAGAACTCAGGACTTTGAATTATCGGGGGCCCGCGAGTTCGTGCGAGTGCTGGAGGGGGGAGGGGATACCAGCACATACCATCTGTATTTAACATTATACGAAAATTTCAAAGTGGGGGGGGGGGGGGTCAATTTAAGGCCGGGCCAGTATAAATTCTGGGGGGGGGGGGGGGGGGGGGCTTGGCCGTAGAAACGCCACTGGTTATGACCAACAAATGGTGGTAGCTACTTTACTTGGTCAGGTTGTGAAAGTCTGATGACTCATCTTCATTCTTAAATACAGTTTCAACTACCAATATCAAGAAGCAAACCATGATCACAACGAGTTTGGAAGAATGAAGAAGACCGAGTAACTCACGCCACACTACTTAGGGCCGAGTTTCACTGCCATGTCATTCGACCCGACCAGATCTTACGAATTCTCAAATTAGCAAACAAACATCAAAGCCATCCGATTGAACCAATCCAACTATACCAACACCAACAACTACCTAGTTTGCAAGTCTGGAAGCGAACGTTAACTTGTCATCTATGAACGAACTTAAGTACAGCTAAACCCAAGAGCTTTGGTCAGCTGGTAAAAAGGATAGAAGTCAAAGTTGTTATCCTTGTAAAATACGATTGTTCCTTATACAAGTCCATATGTGGACAGACATAAGGCTAGAGTTGTGCCTTCTGGTATGTTACCTATATGCAGATGAATTGCATCCTTCTGGTTTTAAAAAAATATAGAACTCTTTATTCATTGATCAGTTTATTTTTGAAATGTTGGTCTTTTATGTTCCTTCAAGGAATACTACCTCTTAGAATGGGTATCAAATATAACTTCTGAAACTTGTCCGATAAGAGTTTCAATTTATCAGTGAACTTACCAGGGCCGGCATGAATAAAAATTAACACTGAGTTAAATCAATGGTTAGATTTTAACCTTGAGTTAATATTTCAGCATATTGGCCCTTGTGTCATAAATTTAAAACAGGATCCTTATTTCGTTTTACGGATGCATAGCTTTATAGACGGATCTATTTTGTATATGATTATGAGAGCAAGTCCAATGATGAATATATACTCTTATAGGCATGATTTTGAATTTTAAATTCATTCTTAGAGGTAGTATTCTATTCAGGTCGTAGTTCTTATTCTAGCCCCGGTTGTTTTGGAACAGGATTCATCACACATTTTGGCATCTGTTGTAACACACCGTCTTCACAAGTTGTTTCAACGACCATGGTGTATCCATACATACATTGATACACGTTGTTACACTGCCACTCGGCGTTCTCAGGCAAATCAGTGCAACTAGGCTTACTACTAATTTCTGAATAATAACAAAAATAACATGTAAATTTAACATGCATGTAAATTATAGCACCTTAAAACATAACAAATGTAAAATAAAAACCGACCTAAAATTAACAAACATGTAAAATATCGTAATCTGAAAACATGTAAATTAAAGCTGTCTGAAACATAACAAGTAATCTAAAAAAAAATAACAAGTATTTTAAAAAAAATAACAAATAATCTAAAAAAAAATAACAAGTATTTTAAAAAAAAATATCAAGCATGTAAATCGAAGCACTCTAAAACATAACAAATGTAAAAAAAAAAAAACGATCTAAAATAAATAAGCATGTAAAATATAGCAATCTGAAAAAAATGTTATTTTAAATAAAAAATTGCAATTGGAAAATTTAAGATTAATATTTTTGAAATAAGGTTTTAAAGGGCATTTTAGGGGCGTTATTTTTTGTATTGAAAACATAATGTACAGGTCTAGTGCAAGGTAGTGAGAGTGTTTATCTGGATCAAACCTTCGATTAACAATAAACGTAACTAACGCATACCTTCACATCTACCTTTGACTTCCCAACCTGTGTTCTCGTGACATATCATCGTTCCTGTTCCTTCATAGCCAGGGTTACAGGTAATGTTATATTCTACCATTACCAATCTCATTATTTCAGAGTCGAAGAAGCCATTTGGTATATCGGGTTCGGGATGAGTACATGGATTAGCTAATGTATAAAAAAATTTTTAGTTAAAACTTTCAGATACATTAAAGGACACATAGTTAGAGATTTTGGTGTACAGTTTTCACAAATTTAAGCAAAAAAAAATTTAACCTAAAAAAATTCAGACTGTCCCTTTAACACTGCATGCGGGTCCAGGTTTTCGCGTTTTCGAGGGTTAAATATTGTTTTAACTCAGTGTTAAGATTTATGCATACCTTCGCAACTACTAATGACTTGCCAATCACCAGTCATGTTACACATCACCATTCCCGGTCCTTCATAGCCAGTTATACAGGTAAAATTCAACGTTACGCCATATTCGTTTAATGTAACAGGACCGTCCAGATTACCATTAGGTGTAACGGGATCCGCATTACATAATGTAACTAATGTATAAAAAACATAACTTTGATCATAATCATAGGGGTACGGGCCGGGGAGGGGGGGGGCAATTGCCCCCTCAGTGATTTTCATGAAGGAAATTTAAAAAAATAAAATCGTTCGGAAATGATGTGATCAGGCAGATAGCGTGAAGTTTTTAAAAATTAGTGGTTGGGTGGGGTGGGGGTCGACTTGTCGGGCAAATATATTTCGTTGTCGGGCAAATTAGCATTAGTTGTCAGGCAAATTGGTTTTCTTATAACCAATTGGCCATACTTTATCTTTATAATTATTATGTCACTAGCCACATCATCACCCTGAATAACTATATAAATCCCTTTAATACTTATCATTAGTAAGTTGTAAGTTGTAAGTTGTACCAGGCTACAGTTGACTTCACAACTGTCAACTGTACCTGGAGTTTACCTATATTAAACTATATACCAACCCAATAGTCTTATGTCTTACATGTTTTTAGCTTAAAAAAATTAACGGCTTGATTTTTTTAGTTAAAACTTTCAGATACATGAAAGGACACATGGTTAGAGATTTTGGTGTATATTTTTTACAAATGTGAGCACTGCATGCGGGTCCAGGTTTTCGAGGAACAGTCTGAATTTTTTTTAGGTCATTGTTTTGCTCAAATTTGTGAAAACTTTACACCAAAATCTTTAACTATGTGCCCTTTAATGTATCTGAAAGTTTTAACTAAATATATTTCACGCAAACAAAAATTGACTAAGATTCAACTAAAATATTTTTAGCTTTGATCAACGGAGTCTCGGACCACCACTTTCCAGTATATATAGTTCATGTATAACTCAATTCTATATATATTTACAAAAGTGGTGGTCCGAGACTCTCGTGATCAAAGCTAAAAATATTTTAGTTGAATCTTAGTCAATTTTTGTTTGCGTGAAATATATTTAGTTAAAACTTTCAGATACATTAAAGTGCATATATTGAATCTTTTTTTGTGTGGAATATTGAAAGTTTGTCATGAAAAAGTGGCCCGAGTCGGTGAAGTTAAGAAGTTATGGTCCAGGTCTAGAAAAAAAAGTGATTCGAGTATGTCATGAAAAAGTGGCCCGAGTCGGTAGTGAGACAAAAATCAAGGATCTAGGCCTCTATAGAACTTTGTCAATGCATCGAAGGTTCTCCTCAAACGAAAAGGAAGTTTAACTTTCGGTTTCAACTATATAGTCCGTACCAGATAAAGTCAGCGATTGCAGCGCCACTTGTCATAATGAAAGCGTTCTCATGAAATGCGAGAAATGTTTTTCAACATTTGTTCGGTAAACTTCATTCGGCGTTATGAAGTGGGCATTATTAGTTCGGCTTGATCGTTAATTTGTTCAGTAATATTCTGTATTCGAATAATAAATTTTTAACAACAAATTATGAATTTAGCGAACAAATGTCAAATTAAGCGTACAAATGTTGATTTTACTGTACTAATGTTTGACACCGAATTAAGCAATAAGAATGATTAATTTTGGCAGGGATTGTCTTCCATAGAACTCAAATTGTTATCCTTGTAAAATATAGATGATTCTTTTTTTTCTTATGCAAGAAAAAGTAACTCTGCATGGGCTATAAACAAACTCTGGGTTAAATGATCCATTGAGTTAACCAGGTTTTCAAAGTTTAAATATAGATTTAACTCGGTGTTAAAGCGATACAACCTCTTAGAATGAACAAAAAAATTAAGTTCTCAAACTTGGTCAATCAGAGTATATATATTCATCAACGATGTCCAAAGTATACCGAACAGAATGCAAAAAACCTATGAAACTATGTAAATTTCTATATAATAACAGGTTAAAATTGATAAACGCCTTAAATTTGATTAAGAGTTTTTCAATTATTGTATCTGGATTTATCAGATTATTTAGGTAATCTATTGTATAGTTATGCAACCAGGCAAGCCTCTTGATGAATATAAACTCATATTGACCAAATTTGAAAATTTAGATTTTTTGTTCACTCTAAGAGGTTGTATTCCTTAAAGATTTATGCATACGGGTCCTGCATAAGATATAGAAAAAGATGGCTGGAGGTTAAACATTGCTATAATATTCCTAGTCCGAAACTTGCTGACTTTTTCCCCAGCCTTTGATAGCTATTTGGACAGATTTGGCTGGGAGAGAGTCAGAAAAACTAGGCATCTGAAACTTGCGATTCGCCGCACCTCCGCGTTTTAAACGTATCTATTTACCTCGAATCCACAAAACATCGTTATTTTTGGAAAGATGATTTTGTAGTTCATTCATACCATCAGTATTCCCTTACCCACGTATGAGAGTCTATCAAAGTTGTTTTCCAAGAAATAAAATCTGTGACTCGACATTGAAAGCCTTCGCACACAAGTCATGGAAAATCACAAATTTTTGTGGCTTAGTTTTTCTGACTCTCCCCTAGCCATATATCTGTCCAAATAGCTGTCAAAGGCTGTGAATAGAGTCAGTAAGTTCCAGACTATAATATTCAGGGGCGGACTGGGCCGCATGGCTACATGGCTAAAGCCATGCGGACCGGTGTGCACGGGGCCGGTTTGTGAATAATAAAAAAAAAATATTTATATTTTGAAAAAAAAAAAAAAAAATGGGTCTACTCAAAATTTCTAAAGAAAGTGGCCGAAATCCGCTGGAGGCGCTCGGAAATCACCGTTATGGCAGTCATTTTTCCAAAAAATTTTGGGGAGGACCCCTTAGCAGTGGCAGTGTACGCCCCCCCCCCCCCCTTAATTTGTCTTTTTTTTTCTTTTCTTTTTTAAGAATGGGGAGAATACGAAATCAAAAATGTCTAACCCATTAACCGTTAAATTAGTACAATTTATACTTATTCTATGTTTTTAAGCCCAAAAAAAAAAGGTCAAAAAAATTTCGCCTCGCTTCGCTCGGCCAAATTACGATCTACGCCCCCCTCTTTGCAAAAACGTGAAACCGCCCCAGTTAAGATCCCATACGCTCTGGGTTGGTGCTTTGCCCGCCACACTTAAGTGGGCCGGTCAATGGAAAAAAACCATGGCCGCATCATGGCCCCAGTCCGCCCCTGATAATATTCCATGCTAACTGAATAAAACAAGTGATAAAAGGATAGTTACCACCGGCTTTAACCACTGGTATAATTTGTTGCAACATTACAGTCAAGGAAATCACCATCAATACAGTCGTCGGAACCATTTTTAATGTTAACTATAGCTTACAAACGATGTGAATTGATTTTCTCGGCTTATGCTCCCTGTATTTATTCAATTTTGAACGATTAAAAATTTATGATATACTATAGGCTACACAACACATCATCGTATCACGAATACGGGTTTTGACATGACGAATGAATGGGGGCGTGGTTTGTTTTGACATGACGAATGAATGGGGGCGTGGTTTATTTTGACGTGACGATTGAATGGGGTCGTGGTTTATTTTGACATGACGAATGAATGGGGGCTTGGTTTATTTTGACATGACGAATGAATGGGGGCGTGGTTTGGACACGATGACAACTCATAGGCCTACTATCTCTCATATAGTCCGAAACTGGCTAACTCTTAACCAAGCCTTTGATAGCTATTTGGACGGATATAGCTGGGAGAGAGTCCAGTCTAATTAAAATCAGACCCTAACTTCGTTTCGTTCGGTTTTTTAAATCACTACATTAGGGTCTGAGAACCACGTGCGCTAGAAGGTATCTACGTGCACTCTGACCTTACCTTGATAAAAATGATCTGATAAACTAGTCTACAGCGTTTAGGAATCCTGGAATGCACCTATTGTTCGCGAACAAAATCCCAGCGCGGGAGAGGGCAAAGATCTGATTGGTTAAAACCAAAGTTAACGTAGACACTTTTTATCGCACGTGGTTCTCATAGAGTTTACAAAACCGGATTTAAAAAAACCGAACGAAACGAAATTAGGGCCTGATTTTAATTAGACTGGGAGAGAGTCAGAAAAACTATATAGGCCACAAAAACTTGCGATTCACGAGCAGCATTCAATGGCGACCGACAGATTTTATTTCTCGGAAAAAAAACTTTGATTGAGTCGCATACATGTCCTTTTTGGTGTAGGGGGATAATGATGGTATGATTGGACTACAAAATCATCCATCTTTCCAAATATATCAAAGTTTTGTGGATTCGAGGTAAATAAAAAAAAACCCGCACCCGCGGAGGTGCGGAAAATCGCAAGTTTTTGGGGCCTAGTTTTTCTGACTCTCTCCCAGCCATATATAGCGCCCTAGAGGTGGTATCGCCCTAAACTTACCCGGTGCTTGAAATATCGGATTAGCTCGATCCTAAAATACCATAACCTAGACACTGGGGCGTCCCTACAGAGCGGAATCTTTTATAAATTTTGTACGACGTCCATGAAGTTGGTTTGTTATTTAAAAAGCTAGGGGCATCCCTCAAAATTGTCGGGAATTTTTTTTCAACATCTTACATAGTTTTCTGGATTTATCAAAAATGAAATGAAATGAATGGAGTTTTACGTCCTACTTTTCTGCACCTATATGGGCTAAGTGAGGACAGGCAAACGCCATGCAGTGTGCAATGAGGGAAATTGAAAATCAGCAAAATCGAAAAATATTTACCATGAATTATTGCCCTTGTTCTTGAAAACTCGTTCGATTTTTGGCGCGTAACACTCTACATGTTACAATTCTTGACAGATTTTGGCGAAACTTACTGATAATGTTTGTTATCACCGGATTCAGGAGGGTGAATCGGGTGGCTAAATCGAGCTGCGGTGTTAACACGTGGTGTTGGTGTTACCCCATTTCAAAGTTGGTGTTAAGTGTCAACATGCCACCAGCTTAACACGGGGTGTAAACCGCAGCTGGTGTTTTTTCGCGTGAAATTTACAGGACTTTCTATAGGTCTAAATACCCAACCCTTAGGGCTTAACACCAGATTGATTTCAAAGTTGAACTAAAAAATGTAATGGTGCATATTCATGCCATCAATGTCCCCGAAATACATAAAAAGTTTAGAAAACATCTTTACAATCCCTTTAAATGTGGACATCTTACCGAAGTAACTTTACGAAGTGGATGAATAAAACACAAAATATAAGTAGCCAGAATAAGCAATGGGGTTTACCCAGTGTAACACTAACACTGGGTGTTAACCCAACACCGGGTGTTAATACCGGTACTGACCTGGACTTGGTGTTTTTGCCTTTGGTTCAACACCACTCATAAACACCGGTGTTTACACCAGTGTTGTCAACCGGCGTTAACACTTGACATGGTGTTTAGGGCTCTGGATACACACCAACACTAACACCTAACACTAACAAAAACACCAACTTTGAAATCACCCATCAAGAGATGTATATTTGAAATTGCCGCTAGCGCCTCTTTACAGGTCACAATTTTGACGGATTTTGACGAACCTACAGATATTGTTTGTCTGAAAAATCTGAAAAATTGAAAAATATTTATTGTGATTTATTTTCCTTGTTCTTGAAAATGCATTAGATTAACACTTTAGAAGACATAATCCTTGATGGATTTTAATCTTGTTCAGTATTATCAATTATCACAAAAAGTTCTAAAAATGTTTAAGAATGAAGATTCTATATCGTCAAAAAGATTTGTTGAAAGTCAAAGCTGTCAGTGGGTGTATATTACCTTGCCTGGCTGAACTCTACAATACAGTAGGCCTAAGTAAGCCATTCGTGTATATTTTGTAAAATGAAATCACAATATTGATAAATATTATTAACACATAGTTACTAATAAGCCTATGCCTGGTGAATCGTTTTACACTTGGTGACGCCAGGTTTTGAATCACATATTTGAAACTTTATGATTATTAATATTCAGATATTTCTCAACTTAAAGGGCCATTCTGCTTTTTTGAAAAAAGTTTCCATTGTCAACAAAATCGCAAATGCTACCGGAGAGTATTTTAAAAGTATGCTTATTGTATCTCTATATCTTCTTAATCAAACTGAATTTGGTTTTAAAGGGTTAATTACAAACAGGGAGTACTTATTGTTAATTAAGCAATTTGACCTGGTGTTTGCCCTTTAAATGGCTCCATATTTCTAGCTGAAACCTTTTAAATACACGAGAGGGGCATTTCTCTACAATTAGGCGTTTATTTTACTCCGTTCAGTAGTTTCCTATCGGCGTCCAAAAAACATATCACACTTAAAAACCTTACGTAAGGTTTTTAAAAATTTTAGCATGTTTTTAGCGTTCAAAAATTAACGGCTGGATTTTTTTAGTTAAAACTTTAAGATACATTAAAGGGCACATAGTTACAGATTTTGGTGTAAAGTTTTCACAAATTTGAGCAAAAAAAATTTTTGACCTAAAAAAAATTCAGACTGTCCCTTTAAAGGGAATGTTTGACTACTTTGTGTTTTAAATTATTGAAAGTTATTGACCAAAATCTAAAAAAAATGTGTACCTTACATTATTTTGTGAGTTGCCGCTAGCGTTGGTTTTTTGAACACCTAAGAAGATTTATGTAAACGTATTATAGAATCTGCGACTAGAGCTAAATAGAAGCGAAAAGATAGCTTCTATCGTATTATCCGATAAAAATGGTTGATGAGCTTGGAAGTTTGAATCACACGTATTTTATGACGTCACTAATATTGATCTACCGGAAGCTACTATTGTTATCTATGCAGATCACTATTAGTGACGTCATAAAATGCGTTAGTTTTAGTGGAATTGCAAGAACCACAGACGTCGGAATAGAAATTGGAATGGCGCAAATTGATGCTATCAGTGTCTTCGATATACATACAAAGTTAAAAAAACCTCTTTACAATCCCTTTAAGCACCTTTTCCACCAAGTAAAGTCTTCTTATGATGCAGTTTCAGAATCAGCACACTTCATAGTTACCTTTAATGAAAAAAGCATAGATGGGCTCGATATTATGATTAAACCTGTTTTTTGGGGGGAATCTTTGTGGAGCTGTGCCTAGATAATGCAACAATCGGTGACCTTAAGAATTATTGATTTTTAACTTTGGAGACATCAAAACTTTTTGGGCTCAACTTTATGATTAAACTTTTTTCGAGGGTTGATTTAGGTCTTAGAAGTGCACAAAAATCATACAATCCCTCTATCTAAACACAATATATGTATTTTCTATACAAGGCATAGTCGTAAGAAGTGGGCGTATATTGCTTTGCATGGCAAACTACCATTCCCTGAAAAAATGGTAATATGCGAATATTTGATTTTATGGTTATATATATTATGCAAAAAATATACTTCTACAGATTTCAAGATTTTTTTTTCATTAATATTATAGAAAAAAATTTTGGTGCGGGATGAATATTATTTAAGTGCGGCACATGTTTCAACTTGATTTGTTTACTTCCGTTTCATAGTAAATTCCATCAACACTGAACGAGATCTGTCAATTTACTATTTTACCATGCGAAGTGTAAGTGGATATTCTCTTTTCACGAAATGTCTAGAATTTAGGAAGACACGCTTTACAATACCTTTAAAAACCAAAGGTAGACCCACAGTACATAAACAAATACAAGAATAAATTTTATTTGCATACCGGCACCTACCGGGTAGTATTTACAAAAATAGTAATCTCTTTTCATTTCGGTGACTGTCAGGACTGCGACCTACCGGTATTCTCTGACCACATGATTGTTGGCAACAATGGGTCCATTAAAATACAAGATTTTCCCTTTATCTTCTACTCCTAGAAATTAATCGATAAAATTGTGTAATGTAAATGGTAACCGTTCTGAGAACGCTTTACCGCGCATGGCTCACTATCGACCTTCACCTTTTCCTTAATAATAATAATAATAATAATATCTTTATTACAAAAGGGTAGAAAATTAGGCCATACATTACCGATGAGCATCAAGATAATCCTGAATACCCAACGATAGACCTGTCTTCCATTCTGCCCCTTATAGACAATACAAACATACACATATAAACAAAAAACACCACAATAACCAATTATTACAAGGATGACAAAATTATATGTACAGTTTATAGCTATAATGATGTATATCTTATTTATGAGAAGGAAAAAAAAAAAAAAAAAAAAAATTTTAAATGTACAAATTTTATCAAAAATGCAAACAAGTTTATAAGATTGAAAGTTTTAATACAAATTAATAGCCAAATTTGAAAGCCAAAATGGTCAGTTTATGTGCTGCGAGCGGGCTACCCAACCCCACTCCATTTTATAATCATTGGAGGGGGAGGTAGGATTTGTCCAGGCTCAAGACCAGCTTAAGGATGTTAACTCATCCTCTGACAGTATGATTTTTGAATTGCCAAATGGAACTAGTCAAAAACATGCACAAGACATAAAAAAGGAAAACAAAGTAAAATATTTTTTGAGTCGTCAGTTTCAGTGTAAAACATCTGTAAGAGATAAAAATACAAAAACACAAAATTATTGATAAAGGTGTGAAAAAAGTATAATAGATTTCACCATATACCATGAACTACAAGAAACATAATATTTAATTTAATATAAAACAACAAACAAAAGAATGAGAGAAAATATTGAAAAACCTGTATGTCAATCATCTCTTACATGTAAGGATATTAGTTTCTTGAAATTAGACGCATTTATGGCATTTTTTATAGAGTCTGGAAGAGAGTTCCATAGAACAGCTCCAGAATATCTTAAACTGTTTTTAACAATTTCAAGGTTAGGTCTGTACACATTTAGTCTTTTATTGATGGATTCATAATTAGTGTTGTTAAATAAAAATAAGTCATTAAGATACTTCGGACATTGTTTGTTTAGAATTTTGAAGATAAAAAAGGATTTGTTTCGAACAAATCTTTCTGAAATAGAAAACAGATTTAACTGTCTCAATCCGGGGGCAAGGTTTTCTGTATGCTGAACGCCTAGGATAATTTTGAAAGCCCTATTTTGTTGTCTTACAAGTTTATTTATTGACAGCTTATCACAAGAGTCCCATATTGGAGAACAATAGTCGATATAAGATTGAAAATGAGCATTATAAAATAGAACCAAATATTTAGTTGGTATAAGGTATTTCAATTTTCGCAGTTGAAAAAGTTTCTGATTCAGAATTTTGGATACATGTATTGCATGATCGGTCCAGGTGAAGTTGTGATCAATAAAAATACCAAGAAGTTTAAAGGAAGAAACGGTCTCTATATCTACACTGTTTACAGTCAGTTTTATAGAATTAACCAGTAGCTGCCTTCTCTGGGGGGTTGTTATTAACATAGCTTTAGTTTTTTTTACATTTATAATCATGGAATTAGCTTCGCACCATTTCACAACAGAATTAGTTTCAGATTGAAGTTTTAATTGTAGCTCATTAATTGATTTAGCAGCAGTGTAGACTGTTGTGTCATCAGCAAACAAGTCACAATTGGAGGCTATATGAAAGGAGAGATCATTTATAAACAAATTAAACAAAAGAGGTCCTAATATAGACCCCTGTGGTACACCATGGCTTATTTCTAACTGAGAAGACAAGATACCATTGGCAAAAGTAGATTGTTTCCTGTTTGATAAATATGATTTCAAAAATTTGCTGGCATTTGGAGAAAATTTATAGATATTGCATTTTTTAGTGAGTATTTCGTGATTTACCAAGTCGAAGGCCTTACGGAAATCGAAAAAAACCAAACCTGTTAGTAATCCTTCGTTAAGAGATTTATAAATATTATCTGTTATATTAGTTAAAGCTGTTAAACAAGAACTATTAGATCTAAAACCAGATTGATTAATATAAAGAAGATCATACCTATTCATGAAATTGTTCAAATGACCGTGAATATGTCTTTCAAGTATTTTAGAAATAGTTGGTAATATTGAAATAGGCCGATAATTGTTTGGGTCTACTTTTGACCCTGATTTATGTAGCGGTAGTACTTTAGCAAGCTTGAAATTAGTTGGGAAAATGCATTGATCAATGCACAAATTAAATATATAAGTTAAGTGACCAGACACGATAGGGGAACCTATCCTTAAGAAAATGGGATTTATTAAGTCAAGACCAACGGCTTTAGTGATATCTAGATTTCTTAAAGATTTGTACACATCATAGGAACTTATAGGTGGAATATGAAAATATTTTTCAGGAGGAACATGACTATTAACAAAATTACGTATAATATTATCATTTTCGACTGATGGCTGGGATACATTGTGAGAAGTTGTAGAAGTTGAGAGTAGCTGATCAGCAATTTGAGTAAAATAAGAATTTAATTTGTCGGACTCTATCGGAATTTGTTCTAGTTCACTACTTTTGTTATTAGAGGCAGTATTTATAGCATTCCAGATTTGTTTAGAATTATTTTTATCGGTTACAAGGTTTTGAATATATTTTGCCTTTGATCTACGTATCATACATTTAACTTCCTTTCGGCATTCCCTGTAATCATTAATATTATTATTTTTCTTATGGAGATCGCGTCTTTTTATCATTTGCAAAATATCATCAGTTAACCAATCTGGTTTTACGGCATTTTTAACACGTTTGATTCTTATAGGGGCATGGATATCTAAAATTGGTGTCATTATTTCATACCACTTGTTCAAGGCAAGTTCAGGATCGGTTAATTTTAAAACTGGATCAAAATTAGTCAATTGCAAATGAGAAAGGAAATCTTGTTCTTTAAAATTTTTGAAAGACCTGTAGGTAATGGCGATATGTCTTGCCTTTGGTATTTTGACGCCTTTTTTAAACCACGTAAAACATGTTGGATAATGATCAGTCAAAGAATAAACAGGTACATTAATTTCTACAATATGATTAACAGAGGATACTATTACATGATCAATAAGAGTGCTACTAGTCTCAGTGACCCGTGTAGGAGTAGTTATAATTTGAGTAAGATGATATTGGTTAAGAGTATCAGTCCAGGAAGTGTTCTTATTATTTAACGTATCTATATTTGTATCACCAAAGAGAATAATTTCAGAATTTTCAAGCCAAACAGAGTCCATCATGTCTTTAAAATGAGTATGCCAAACAACTTTGGATTCAGGGTGCCTATATAAACAGCAAATAAGCAAGGGAGCCGCCTGCTTTTTAAAACGGATTTCTAACCAAATGCATTCTATTTCATTATGTTCAAGATCATATCGTCTCTTAAAATTAAAAACATTTCGCACATAAACTAATATTCCTGCGGAACTATTATTACAACGATCTCTTCGAAACGGAGGGTGAAATCCCTTTATCTTTAGTAAATGATCTGAGACAGAGTCATCTAAATGTGATTCGGTTAAGCCAAAAATATCAAAGTTTTCCAATAAAAGTTTTATTTGATCAAGTTTTTCGTAGCAGTAACGCGAATTAAGATGGCCACAATGGATTCCTTTGTTTGATAAAAAATCATGCATATTTATAGAAAAAAGGAAAATATAAAAGAAAACACAATAAGCACAACTATATTGTCTGAAAGTAGAAAGCAAAAATATAGGAGTACAAATTACAAAAGGAAAGAAGGAAATAAAAAAAAAACCAAAAAACACAAAACAAAAAAACACAGAATAAAAACAAAAACCAGATATGTGCTGTAAATAAAAAATAAAGCAATATTTAATTAAAAACCCTGCGCAATCAACAAAATGGAAAAACAACGCTGTAAATAAACTATTAGTTGGGTTAGTATGCCCTGGAAGAGAACCATGGAGATGGGGGGAACGGTGGTGATCTGCGAATACTTAAACTTGCATGTACAGGCTGCCTGAAAGAGTTGAACATTGGATCTGAAATAAAGTTTCTGTGAGCACTAGGATCTGAAATAAAGTGTCGGGGAATTCTACGCGCTGGAATAAAATTTCTAGGAGGAATTCTAGGATATATCTTTGTAGTTGGTCTTGACTGCAGTTTCGTTTTTATTAGTTTAGCTAAAATAGAAGAACCTTTTGAATTGATATGAACAGAATCACAATATAAATATTCTTTGATAAAGCCGTCTTTCGTCCTAAAAAAGTCACTTGTTTGAAGAGTATTGTAGCTGTTTCGGAAAAGATTGTTCAAAGTTTGAATTTTCTTATTATCAACATAATTTCGTCTAGGTAGAAGTTCTAAAAAAGTTATTGTACTTGATGGGAATGTTCTGGCAATCACACTACACAAGGAATTCAGATCGAATTCAGCTTGTTCCAAGTTAAAATTCCTGCTAGACGCATCATTTGAACCAATAAGAAGGATAACATTGTTCACTCTATTGGATGGTTGGCATCTGGAAATGTAATTATGGACATCTGATATTTTACCCCCTCTTATTGTTCGCACTTCCGTATCTCCATTGGTGTCCAATCTTTTAGGGGATATAAATTTCAGTAAGGATGATCCAATAACTACATTCCTTGCTCCTTTAAGAGGTTTAATGTTAATGGATTTATCAGCTGGTCTATTGTTGATGATTGTTGATATAGGCTGGCAGGAGGCAGATTTATTGCTGGTATTGGTTAGTTGATTGGAAACAGTTGGTGCTCGGTCGGATGATGATGATGATGATGACGATACCACTGGGCAAGTTTCTACATTAGGCGACGGATTATGTTTCATTTTCAAGAACTGTACTTCCAGAAATAATGATTTTTTGTCATGACGCAATTTATCATTGGTATTTTTTAGTTCATCAAGTTGTTTTTCAAAATCACTTTTTTCTTCTCTGTTTTTAGTCTCCATCTCCTGTATCCTTTCTGTCAATCGCTGTATTTGTTGGTCTTTCGTGCTTGGTAGTACTGGAACTCGACGATTTTGTAAAGCTGGAGATAATGGGTATTTAGGAAACGTTAAGTTAATTCTTGGAAGAGTTAAAGGTGGCAAACGGTTGGGGGTTTCTATAGGTGGGGTAGGAGTTCTTGTTAGAGTTAAAGGTGACAGACGGTTGGGGGTTTCTATAGGTGGGGTAGGAGTTCTTGTTAGAGTTAAAGGTGACAGACGGTTGGGGGTTTCTATAGGTGGGGTAGGAGTTCTTGTTAGAGTTAAAGGTGACAGACGGTTGGGGGTTTCTATAGGTGGGGTAGGAGTTCTTGTTAGAGTTAAAGGTGACAGACGGTTGGGGGTTTCTATAGGTGGGGTAGGAGTTCTTGTTAGAGTTAAAGGTGACAGAGGTTTGGGGGTTACTATAGGTGGGGTAGAAGTTCTTGTTCGAGTTAAAGGTGACAGACGGTTGGGGGTTTCTATAGGTGGGGTAGAAGTTCTTGTTCGAGTTAAAGGTGACAGACGGTTGGGGGTTACTATAGGTGGGGTAGAAGTATTTGTTAGAGTTAAAGGCGACAGAGGCTTGGGGGTTTCTATAAGTGGGGTAGAAGTTGAGGTAGCATTGTCAGCGATTAGAGGACTGTCAAATTTGGGTGTATGACTTGTCAGTAGAGATGACTTCACTGCATTATTCAGATTAACGGCTCTGGAATTGTTCATTTTCTCCAATATGTCAGGCAAATGACAATTTAAGAAAAAGTCTTCACTTTTACCATTAATAAGGCAACTGAGTTTGGTATGATATAGATTCAAAGTATACTGGTAATGGTTCTGGGATTCAGCGTTTCCGGTTATCTTAAAAATTGCACTTTGATTATGGCCGTTATTGTCCTTTAGAAGTTTAATATCACATGTGCATTCATTGCGCACTTGAAGGTCTGAAAAAAATGTCTCAACTTTGTCCCTAAATTCCACATAATGTCCACTGTTCCAATAAAGCCGGATACCTCCCCCTGTTTTTGCAATTTCTAGGCTTTGTCTATAGGTCGCCTGGAGCTGCTTTTGTAGACATGTACTAAGATTCAAAGTATGGTTTAAATGTCTCAGATTGTAGTGTTGAACAATTGTTGAATTTTCTAAAGCTTTATCTTGGGCGGAAAAACTCGATGCCATCTTTTGGTTTCGGAGTACTGAGTTTAGAGTTGGTTGTAGGTACTTACTTACTGTTTTAATGAGTAGATATAATCGCACAATAATCCCTTAAATCCTATTGATGTCGTATTAAAATCCTAAGAAACTCACTGATAAAGTAAACTAGTCATTTGATTCCATGTAGTACTGTTGAATTTAGTGGTTGGAGTTGGTACTCTCAGCTGTAATTATTTTTCACAAGATAAACACAGATAATCCTATTAAAATCACAAAAAACTCGTTGAAGAAGATAAACTGGTCCAAGGGAACATCAGTTAAAATAAAAGTTTTAAATTTTAATCCATAAAGTTGATCAAGCACAGGGAAATTAACTAAAAATCACAGAGCTCAAAAATCATGACTACCACTGTCGGCCATCTTTTAAACCTTCTCCTGTTCCCGCGACATTTCGTCATTTCAGTAAATTTGTTGATTATAATTGGAATACAAGGCATTGAATTTGACTTTTTCAAGAAGAGTTCCACAGATAACCGTGCCGAGAACGGTTACTGTTTACACTACAACTGAAAAACTGTTCTCAGACTAGGGCTGGTCGATATACCGGTATCGCGATAAATACATATATATATATATATTATCATTAGTAATATCGCCTCAAATAAAAATACCGAAATAGCGCCATATCGTGATATATGTAATTATGATGATATATCGTCAAATTTTGGTCAAGATAAAGTCATTTTAACAGTTTTAACACATAACTTAATACTTTTAGACATTTGAAAAAGATGTGTTTTTTCATGCTATTGAAGATTTGGTTGTTTTTGACAGATATTTACTGTTTTTCTTACATTTAAGATTTTTTGATAGAACAAAACATGAACATTTTGTTTCAAAAACCAGTAAAAACCCTTCTTAAAAATATCGCTATATATACCCATATCGTGATATATTAATGATGAATATCGTGATATCCACTTTAACCAATATCGCCCAGCCCTATCTCAGACCACTTGATTTTACTGTAATGTAAATGGTCACATTTTATTCGCGGCCTGGTCTGGACCGAGAACGGGGGCCTTATTCTCGAAAACTTAACTTAAGATGATTTCAGTGATCCTGTAATCTGATTGGCCAGTTACTAAAATCTGTCTTAAATTAAGTATTATTATCCAATCAGATTGCTGTATTTCTTAAAATCAGGATTTTATCTAGGTTAAGTTTTCGAAAATAAGGCCCAGAACGCTTTATAGCGGCCTGGTGTAAAAAGGGTTCATGACATCAACCTACAATTCAAATTGCTTTTTTTACCTACCTGTTTTGTAGTGAATTGACTTTAATTTATAGACAATTGTTTTTTTAAGGTATGATTGAAGGGAACTGTAACAATGTCAGGAAACTTAGCAGTAGTAGCCTTTGATGGAGAATTGAATTCAATTGTCAAAGAGGTATGGTAATATTGATATTTATTTTTCAATAATGTTACATGATTTGAGTATGGGTTTAATGGTCGAATGACATTCAAATTCAATTTTGAAGCCAAAGGTGAAAGGTCAGTGCAAGTGCTGCTAAGCGGCCTAACCAAACCTACTCCATTTCATGTTATTCTAAATTAGAGGGTGAGGTAGGATTTGTCCATGCTCATGGCCAGTTTGAAGGATGTTTACTCATCCTCATTTACCTTTTGTTTATTTTTTTTGTTGTTGACAAGATTACGGCATACAAGACATATATTTTATTTTGAACTCTAGATTATATCTTGGTTATAACGGTAAACGTTGTGCCCAAATTAACAGAGAAAATAAGATGTTGCATCAAGTTACTTAAGTACTTGCAAAGCAAGAAATGACAACATCAGCGAATGCCTGTCTGGTTATAACAGTAGTCCTACCTCCATAAATGTAATTATATAACACCCATAGAGTTCTTGATTATCTGATCCGCACAGGGTGCACCCAAATTTATGTAATCTAAAGCCCTGTGACTATTTAAAATCGTGGTGTTTTTTGTTTATTTGTGTATGGTTGTATTGTCTATAAGGGGCAGAATGGAATCATTGGGTATTCAGGATCATCTTGAATCTTGATGCCCATCGGTAATGTATTGCCTGATTTTCTACCCTTTTGTAATAAAGATATTATTATTATTTCTATCAGTTTATTATTGTGTTTTTAGTATCTGACATGTAATAAATTCGAGAAGACTGTAACATGTTTTGAAGAAGAATGCAGTGAGAAGGGGTCACCCGTAGCCCCAGTAGACACTAAATCATTCACCAATGCCAACCTTCTTGAAGTACAGGTAAAGAATACCAATAGATCAAAATAAAGATCTGGGGCCTTATTCTTGCAAACTTAACTTAAGATGATTTTAGTGTTCTAGTTATTTGGTCAATCACTAAAATCGATTTTAGGGACAACATTAACTAGAGTGTTGTAGATATAAAGACCCCTTTGAAGAAAATTTGCTCATTTCACACTGCATTGCACACTTATTAGCCATTACAGTTGCCTAAGTTAGTGTTGGATGTAAATGTTCTGTCATTTCTTGTTTATCAGCAACAACTGATGAAATATTTTGAGGATGGAAAGGGAGATGAATATTTTGATCTATGGAAGGAAGAATTACCACAAAGAATTAAAAACGATGATCAGGTTGCTCAGAAACTGGAGTTTTATGCCAATATCTACTTTGCTATATACCCTATCAAAATGGCCGAAAGTCAGGTGGGTAGAATTACAAACTCTCTAATTCAGCAGTGATCAGTCACTGTTGTCTGTTAAAAGCTGGGCACTTCATCATTTGTTGAATATTTGTACCTTAGTCTCAGAAACAGTAATGTTTACTGAGCTAATCAATATAATTGTTCACTTGTGTCAAAATTTAAGCCTTCAAATCCATGTGTATCCATGATTATCTGCATTTGATAAAATACTACTAATATTTCTGAGAATCTGCCACATTACGAAAAGACGTGTTTAGAAATAGAATGAAATTTCTTGTTTGACCTCATGTCTTACACTATGTATGTTAAAGGGGAATGTTCAGAATTTTTAGGGTCGATTTGGGCCTTGAATATATGCAAATAGCCTTCAGAAGTACTACTTATGCACAAAAATCAAATAATTCCTTCAATTATATCCTTACCTTAACATTTATCCTTCATTTTGTGTATATGTATTTTATATATAACGCATAGTCTTACTAAACGGTGAGTCGTAATTTTGACATTCATACGTACACACGTGTTTGAAGGCTTAAATTTCATATGAGAGTTGGGAAGAACTGTACGTATTAGATAAGCTAAAAAATTCCAGATTACAAGACCAAATTTTTGGGGTCGAATAGTTAGTGAACATATCCCTTTAAGGTCTTTTGACAGTTGTAAATCGAAAATATGATTACGCTTATGCCCCTTACATGGCAAAAAATTTGACTCAATGCACAAAGCATGATGCTTGCCTTCTTCATAAGCCCCAACAGGTGCAGAAAAGTGAATGTTCATTTTATTTCACATTTTGTTTTAATGAGACATATTTTTAATTCCAGTCGACAGTAGATAAAAGTATGGCTGCTTTCAAGAAATATTTAGAAAATCGTGGAGCTACATTGAGTCAAACTACAGAGTTCCTGCCATTTTATGCCTTGCCATTTGTACCCAACCCTAAAGCTCATCCTTCTTATAAAGAATTATTTGAGGTAAATATAAGTATATTCAACTTTGACCAGTAATGTAATCAAAAACGAAATAGCGTTTAACATCCTAGTTTTATGGATTGGGTTATGAAGTCATAAATGAGGTTCTATAGCACAGTGGTTAGCATCGTTCTTTACAAACATGGCGTCATTTGCTTGGATACGAGGAAATGCTGGTCGTTATGTTTTTGAGTTCGGTCCCTGACTAGGGTGTGAAAGTCCGATGACCTTATATAAGTCATCTTCACTCACAATTCCAGTCCACCCAGCTGTAATTGGGTACGGATAATCCGGGAAAGATCAATGCCAAGAGGTTTGGCCAAGGACCAGCTGGAAGAAAGGATCCGCACGGAACCTAAGTTGTTATCCTTGTAAAATATAGATGTTTCTTTCTTTTTTTTTTTGATACCAGTGTGTAAGGAAGGAAATTTTTTTTCATTACATGAGCCTACTCTTTTTTCCATTTTCCAAGTGTCAAAGAATTTTTACCTCGATTGATTTTTCTATTCAGATGACTAGATGTTTTCCTTTTACCTTCAAGAACTGTCTAATTGACAAAAAGGAAAGAAAGAAAGAAACATCTGTATTTTACAAGGATAACAACTTAGGTTCTATGCTGATCCTTTCTCCCAGCTGGTCCTTGGCGAAACCTCTTGGCATTGATCTTTTCCTGATTATCTGTTTGCAAGAATAAAACAAGAATGTTGCAAATTGATGCTTTCAGTGTCCCTAACATACATACAAAAATTTAGGAAAAACCTTTTTACAATTCCTTTGAATCCAAAATTACAGATGCTTATTGGATTTCATGTTTCTAAAATTATGCCATTATGATACATGATGACTAAAGACCCTGGGTCCAGGATTTTCAACTTGGGGGAACATGTTCCAGACTGGGTACATTTGGTCATTCTCCAGGGGACATAAACTGATCTATAGGCCTGAAAAAATATGTTATATCTTGTATTATCATTATTTAAGTTTGTATTGAAACAAAAAATGTTGTGACTATATCATGCTTCGAAATTGCATGTTTTCTCCGACTTCTACGGACAATTCAGGGGACATGATCATTTCGGTAACCATTTTTAGGGACATTTGAGAAAACCAGTTGAAACCCAGGCTATAGACCATGGCAAAGAAAATATGGAGAGTGAATTGAGTTGGAATTAAATATTTTTTAATATATTTCAGGAAAGCTGGACAAGAGAACTGAAAGAAAGACTCAATACATTCCTTACTTTATCTTTAAAATCTACAAAACAACCTCGATTATTTGATCTTTATGTATCCTTTAAATATCTACTACTCCTATATGCAGACTATGTTAAAGCGATATTACGTCTTAGAATGAACAAAAAAATTAAGTTCTCAAACTTGGACAATAAGAGTATATATTCATCAACAATGTCCAAAGTATACTTACAGAATGCAAAAAACCCATAAAACTATGTAAATTTCCATATAATAACAGGTTATAATTGATAAAAGCCTGAAATTTCATAAAGCGTTTTTCAATTATTGTATATATACATTGTTTTCTGGATTTATCAGATTATTTAGGTAATCTGTTGTTTAGTTATGCAACCAGGCAAGTCCCTTGATGAATATATAAACTCCTGTTGACCAAATCTGAAAATTTAGATTTTTTGTTCATTCTAAGAGGTTGTATTCCTTTAAGTTTCTGAAAAGTTGGAAATTGAAAATAAGAGCTGGATAATGCCTCAGTGTCCCGTTTAAACATTAAAATTTTGAAAACTTATAACAGAATCTGTAATGAAATCAAAAGAGAGAAAAATGTCCTTAACTACTAACATAGAGAACAGGAGGAAATCCTGATGCTAGAGGTATGTGTTTGATTATATTTTCTTTTTCAAAACGTTGAATCTGTATTTAAGTCTCAATCCATCATGGCCCTTTTCTCTAAAACAATTCGGACCACAACTCCACTATCTTCAATCACATTTAGTTACCTTGGAGTCCAAAATTGGACTACCGTACTCATTGAAAGACCAGAGATCATCAGCTGTAAACATCATATAAAAATTAAGGATCATTTACCATTCGGCTCAACCTTCGTCATTGTTCGAGACTATATAATGACTCGGATGCCATTTTGCCCGGTATTTGGGCAGGAAAAGATAACTCTTGTTTCAAGGTTGATTTTGATTGGCTGTTTTTTTCCGCGAACGATGATACATTCTGAAGAATAATTGTGATTGGTTGAACTATAATTTATTCAATATTGTGACTACCGTACAGTATACGAGGTTATCTAGCATGTCTAGTTCCGAAGTTGATACTAGTGGATCCTTTACATTAATATGTTTAATTTAAAAACAATGACTCGTATAAAAATATTCCAGAGGGGATGTATTTCTTCTGGAACAGCCCATATCTTCAAGTTGATGCAAACACCTCCCATCTTTTTTAAGTGAACAAACACTATTATAGAGGGTGTTTTTCTTTATTCAGATAATGAAGCTCATATTAAAGCGTTGACACAGAAAGTAGTAGATGGTGACAGAAAGACAACAACATATATGAAACGACACAGTAAAGTTCAGGTATATAGTTAAAATATCTTTGATATTAAAGATCCGAAATTAGTGCTGGTTATTGCCAACCATGCCACGATACGATACGAATCGCGATACAAAGGTAACGATATAATACATATCGCGATATGGGATAAAGGCACAAAAATTGAAACTTCATCTACAAAGTAACGATATCTATTTTTGTATAGCTTTCTTAATGTGAAATTTAGTTGATACGAGTGGTCCATATCAACGTCTTATAAATATTTTCAAAATAATTTCAACAAAATCGATTAGAAAAAATAGTGAATTGTAAAAAAAATCTACACTTTTTACGAAATGAGAGGTATTGTCAAGTATTGATACACGACCTTGTGATAAGATACGCGTATCGTAGCATGAAGTATCGCGATACATAGATACAGCACTATCCTAAATCACAAATTTCTTTAAAAATAGTTTTAAACATCAGATTAGGCTGCAGAGATTCATCAAGGAATCGATCAACCATGATACCTTCCACTTCAACAATTAATTATGTACAAATGTCCATCATTTGTTTGACCAATCAAACCTTAGTGTCAGATACAGGAATTTTTTAATTTGCGTAAGCGGTTATACTGTCGAAATTTGAGTTTTCAATGCATGTTTATCAATTATTATCAGCCTTTGAAAATCAAAATTATAACTTGTATTAGAGTTAGACTATGCCTTATATAGAAAAAAGAATGATAAATTTTGTGTTATGTATTTGTCTCAATTGTCTTTGCAGGCAGATTATCATAATCTAATTGGTATTACAGCAGATCTTGTGGATGCTCTAGAGTCAACTGTTCAAGGAAGACCGGTATGTGAACTGTATTAAGTTTATCTGCACTTAGCTCAAGTTTGATTTAAGTAATAAGAATTTACTTCTAACAAACTAATCTGTTTTGTTCTACTAAAATATTTTTGCCTATGTGATAGTGATTTACTTATTGTATATGGAGGTATAATCTTGCCAAAATTATTCAGTGTGTTATTGTTTTTAATTAAAATACGAAGCAATTTAACGTATACATTTTTTTTATGCATCAGCATTAGTACCTTGCAGCATTGACATATGCTATTTGAACTGAGGACAATCATATAATATAACTTCATCACATGGAATAATTTTGGCAACAGTGTACCTCCATAATTGTATTGTTTAATTCATTTAGCTATTGAAGATAGTCATAAAGATACTCCATTTATTTATTTATTCATTCATTCATTCATTCATTCATTTATTATTTGATGTGTTTAACTGTAGGTTAATAACTCTAAATCAGTAAGTAATATACAAAACTAGAACAGTAGATCATATAGCCATAGGACACGTTTTATGTGACACACTTGCACCATAATGATATGAACACTTAATCTATGAACACTTCATGAACACTTAGACTATGAACACTTAGGCACTGAACACTTAGACTTAGACTATGAACAATTAGGCACTGAACACTTAGACTTAGTCTATGAACACTTAGGCACTGAACACCTAGACTTAGACTATGAACAATTAGGCACTGAACACTTAGACTTAGACTATGAACACTTAGACACTGAACACCTAGACTTAGACTATGAACAATTAGGCACTAAACACTTAGACTTAGACTATGAACATTTAGACACTGAACACCTAGACTTAGACTATGAACAATTAGGCACTAAACACTTAGACTTAGTCTATGAACACTTAGGCACTGAACACCTAGACTTAGACTATGAACAATTAGGCACTAAACACTTAGACTTAGACTATGAACATTTAGACACTGAACACCTAGACTTAGACTATGAACACTTAGGCACTGAACACCTGGACTTAAACTATGAATTGTGAACACTTAGACTTAGACTATGAACACTTAATGAACACTTAGACTATGAACATTTAGACACTGAACACCTAGACTTAAACTATGAACACTTAGGCACTGAACACCTGGACTTAAACTATGAATTGTGAACTGTGAACACTTAGAATGTGAATACCTAGACTATAAACACTTAGACAGTGAACTCATGATTCTGTGATCACTTAAACTGTGAACACTTAATCACAAAAAGAGCAAAAGAGTGGGATGTAAAACTCAATTTCATTTTATATGATTGTTTGAACTACATTAAGTATAAAAAGGAAGCTGATATAAAAATACAGATTTAAGAAATTAAAACAAACTTTTTATCCCCAGAATTTTGTTTGTTTCAGATTACACCTGAATATTTATCTCAACTATGTTCAAGATTATTTGCCAATCATATGAGAACCTCGCTAGATTTAACAAGACCTGGAACTGCAGGGGAAGCCTTGAGAAAATCTGTTGCTCCTACAAGGTAAAACCAGTTGAAATGCTTAAAGCGATACTACGTCTTATAATGAACAAAAAAATTAAGTTCTCAAACTTGGTCAATAAGAGTATATATTCATCAACAGTGTCCAAAGTATACAAACAGAATCTAATAAACCCATAAAACCATGTAAATTTCCATATAATAACAGGTTATTATTGATAAATGTCTTAAATTGGATTAAGACATTTATCAATTATTGTATTTAAACATAGTTTTCTGGATTTGTCAGATTATTTAGGTAATCTGTTTTATAGTTATGCAACTAGGTTTGTCCCCTGATGAAATACTCCTTTTGACCAAGTTTTAAAATTTAATTTTTTTGTTTATTCTAAGACGTAGGATCGCTTTAAATTTGGGTTGCAGAGAAAATTGAGTAAAAATTGGGGCTATAAGTAAGCTTATATAAACCTAAAGTTACTATTGTAGGAATTGACCAAAAATTATTATCTCATCTAAAAAAAAATTAAATAACAATAAATTTTGTGAATATGGTTTTCTCTATATATTGTAGAATGTCTAAACAGGAAGTAGAACAGTTTCCTACTCTAGATTATCGTAAAGTGAGAAATGATTTAATGACAGGAAGTGAAAGAACTCAAGCTTTACTTTTACAGGCTTTAAGATGGGTAGGTGAAATTAGATTATCTTTAATTAGAAGGGGGAAATCTCAATATCATGTTGACATATGTTAAAGGAATACTACGTTGTGGAATGACGACATGGCCAATATATTCATGAGCACTTTACTTGATGTCATAACTCAACAAATTCATAGAATTAGCTATAATAAGAAAACACTTAAAGAGGCACAGGCTTCATTTTAGCGGGTCGATTTGGATAAGTCTCAGAAACGTGGATTTTTTAGCTCAGCAATTTAGTACTGGTTATCACAACTCACCATTGAAATTTGAGCCTTCAAATCCATGTGCATCCATAATTATTAGCATTTGAAAGTTATAATGCCCTACTACACATTAGCGTTACTATGCAATATATAGAAAAGTTATCTATAGAAATAGAAGGAGAAATGTCTAATTTAAGGTAAATGTGAAGGAAATACGCAATTTTCCTGCATTTCTAGTGCTTCTGAAGGATACTTAAATATATTCAAGACCCAAATCAACCAATCAAAATGAAGACTGGTCCCCTTTAAGATACTCCTAAGCATTTTTTTTTTTGACAAAATGTTGAGTGACTAAAATGCCCCTATAAAGACTGATATTTTCTAAAGGGCTAGGGGAACTTTCACAGTGGACCATTTGATTATTGTAACATGATAGGCAGTATGCTATGTTGGTACTAGCAAAGCAGAAAGAACATTTTTTGAGAGTTGTCATTTGTGTAAACATAATGACCTTTTTTTTTTCATGCAGCGTCTGACAAAATCGAGTATTGAAAAACGTGATGTTACTATGGCTCAATATATACATAATGATATACTAGGTTGTTCTAATGCTGGTCCATACAGAGTGAGTTATTACTATTTTAACCTTTTTCCATGAATTGTACATTAAGTAAGAAGGTCTGCACGAATCATTGTCCAGAACAGCCAAAACTGTTGGAACTGGAACACTGTTCAGGGCAAAGATTTTCTGTCCAAACTAGCGAGGTGATGCAGCTGGAACAGTGACGAAATCAAGATGGCGGCAAATGTTGCTACTGCTTTTAGTGCAGTGATAGCAGTCACTTCCTGTCCAGAACCTGTCTAGAACTACTCAGATTTTAGTTCAGTACAGAACTTTCCACTTCAAATCCAGAACAATTCCAGAATTACTCGAAAGCTTGTTCGGAACAGAACATCTGGAATAGGTCAAAAACATATGATTCGTGCATACCCTTGGAGTTGAAGGGTGCTAAGCAATATAAATTCTAACTTTGCTCCTATCAGTCAAAAGTTAGCCACTGTTAATTGGATGAATAATTGGGTTAGGATATACTTGTTCTATACATCTACATCTGTGCTCTTAATGAATAAGTGATCCACTTCACAGAAAATTAAGTTCATTCTGATTGGATGAAATAGAGGGTTAGGTTCTAACTAAATTCACTTGCAAATAAAGGATCAAAGATATGAATTGTTTTCTTTCTTAAAATTTATCAGCATGTATCAGTATAAAATTTATTGATAGGATTCTATGAAGAAATTATTAACTTCACCTAATGAAGATGTAAAACAAGGGGCAGCCAGATTATATAATGCCTTTGCTTCTTTATGTATCGGTAAGTCTTACATGGATTTTAAAGATGTTTTCTAATTTTTATACGCCCTCATCTCTCTATGAGGAAGTATATTGTCGGCACCCCTGTCCGTCCGTCCGTCTGTCACCATTTGCTCATAAACGCTCTAAAAACTAGAGTTTTGAAATTTTCGAGAATCAAATGAAATTCAGTATGTTTATTCATATCCAGATAATGAAGATCAAGTTCGAATTTGAGCTATTTTCAAGCGTTAGAAGCAGAGTTATTGCCCTTGCCCCAAAGTCTTGAATATGCTATTACTCTCTTAGTTCTCAACCAATTTTGATGAAACTTAAAATGGATGTTATTCGACCTAAATCAAAAGGTTTGAGAAAGTTTAGTTTATTCCTGATTAAATTTAAGGGTTTTTCGTTGGGCGTATATGGCTGTGGTCCACTATCTTTAAGTGAACAGTTGGCATCAATTTGCACAATGCCAATTATCAGTCTGATGTCTTTAGTTCCAGCAATTCCGCTTAAACTCTGATGATGACACACCTGCGAATTATGCTTCATAGGAGACCCAAGTTGTTAACGTAAAATAGTGACTAGTGTTATCGGAAGTTGTCAAACATCTAAAAGGATAACTTCCGCCCGTGCTCTTCACTCGATGAATATGAGGTAGTCGAAGAAGCATGGTCTGACAGCCATCTTGTCATCATCATTTCCTTCATCTGTATGTTTATGTTTGTGATGTCCCCTGGGTTTTATGTATCGTGTATCATTGTATGTCTTCATCATAAATAAATCTCATCAACTACATATGACTTTTCACAAGTGTGATGACATAAAGCACCTTAGCTGAAGTCAAATCACCCTCATTGCACACTGCATGGTCTTTGCCCGTCCTCATTTGTCCAAACTGGTGCAGTGAAATAGGACGTAAAGCTCGTTTGTTTGTGGTTGAAAATGTAAATAAATGTCTTTGTTGAACCAAATAGAATTAAGAACCAAAGAAAACATTCATGATTCTTTAAAGAAAGGATGATCTTTATATTTTCTCCACAGGTCGAACATATCTTGCCTTAAACCCTGATTTAACCCCAGCTTTATTAGCTAATTTACAAAGTGAAGATAAAGACTCTATTACTAGAGAAATGGTACTCGGAGCATTACAGAAACTCAGTTTAAGGTAAAAATTTGAGATATTGAAACCTCATTCTCTCCCTTATGCAAATATTGACATTCAATGTTACATTCAAATATTGACATTCAATGTTACATTCAAATATTGACATTCAATGTTACATTCAAATATTGACATTCAATGTTACATTCAAATATTGACATTCAAATATTGACATTCCATACAACAAATATAGATATTTGGCATAGATATTTGAAAAAAATGGCATTCCCTTTAACATTTTTATAGAGCATGTATTGGCATTCCCTATATAGCAAAAAGTTGACATTCCTATAAATACTGACATTCACTAATGTACTAATAATGATTATTTGTAGACGAGCGCTACAGACAGCTATGATAAATAAAGGAGTAATAGAATGGTTGGTTGGAGTATTAGAAGATAATGATAATCTCTCAGACTATAGTCTAGAATACACGGCAGCCTTACTTATGAACCTCTGTCTTAGAACCTCAGGTATTTTATAACCTCTCAGACTATAGTTTAGAATACACGGCAGCTCTACTCATGAACCTCTGCCTTAGAACCTCAGGTATTTGTTTAGCCACGATATCTCTTCCATACAGAAAAATCTTTATATTAAAGGGATTGTAAAGAGGGCTTCCAAAACCTTTATACATATCAGTGATACTGATAGCATCAACTTGCATCCTTCAAATTTTCTATCTGAAATATGCGGTTCCGGCAATTAAACTAAAACTAAATGTTTGATGACATCACTAATTGTACAATTTACTTGACTATAGCCTTTGGGATTAGTGGCGTCTTCAAACAATCAACAGATTGATGCTTTGTATTCATATTAAAAAATTAAAAAACAGGATGTTTTTCAGGTCCAATCAAGCTTCGAAAATTTTTTTATTTTCATCCCACTGAAGTTAATCTGGAACCTTGACATTGTGTTCTAAATTTTGACATTTCAAAAATATTTATAATTTACTACATTTGACCTTTTTAAGGTAAATTAAGGTGTTCTCAGAATGCTCATCAAACTTTGAAAGTTTTGAGTGATTTACTAGGACATGAAAATACAGAGGTAAGTTTCATGCACTTATTAGATGCACTTATTAGATGCACTTATTAGATACATGTAATTAGATGCACTTATCAGATGCACTTATCAGATGCACTTATCAGATGCACTTATTAGATGCACTTATTAGATACACTTATTAGATACACTTATTAGATGCACTTATTAGATGCTCATATTAGATGCACATATTAGATGCACTTATTAGATGCACTTATTAGATGCACTTATTAGATGCACTTATTAGATGCACTTATTAGATGCACTTATTAGATGCACTTAGTAGATGCACTTAGTAGATGCACTTATCAGATGCACTTATCAGATACACTTATTAGATACACTTATTAGATGCACTTATTAGATGCACTTTTTAGATGCACTTTTTAGATGCACTTATTAGATGCACTTATTAGATGCACTTATTAGATGCACTTATTAGATGCACCTATTAGATGCACCTATTAGATACACTTATTAGATTCACTTGTTAGATACACTTGTTAGATACACTTATTAGATGCACTTATTAGATACACTTATTAGATGCACTTATTAGATGCACTTATTAGATGCACTTATTAGATGCACTTATTAGATACGCTTATTAGATACACTTATTCGATCTTATCCACATGCTTGGTAGGTTGGTAGATGACCAATTGCTTTCACACATGCATACTTACATGTACTTGTAAATATAAACTGAACAGATAAAGAAACGTCGCATTATTAAATCTTTTGAGCAAAGGCGGGCATGATTTTACATAAATATTATTTTTAGACTTTTACACATCCAGTGTATGAAATTCCACTGACAATGCCATTTGCGTTCTTATAAATCTGTAGTTTTTTCAGTATTTATTTTGTGTTACAATTAATTTGAGGCCAAGATTTCTTGATAGTTCCTGAAATTGAAATTAGATATTTCTGTATTTTTAGGTGCGACCGTATGTTAATGGAGCCTTGTATAGTATATTAGCTATTTCATCTATTAGAGAAGAGGCCAAGAGAATGGTAGGAATTTGAATTTTTCTTAAAGGGGCGCAGTCACTATCAGTTTAACCAATCATACCTTTGTTTTTAGCTCAAAACTGACTGTCGAGTGTATTCATAATTATCTTCATAATTATCTTCATACAAAGTTAAATATACGACTCAAGTATACGTACAGGGGCGGAACAAGGTTTTTTAAAAGGGGGGGGGGGGGGCGTAGTTGCTAACCTGAGCCGGGCATAGCGAGGTGAAATTTTTTTTGTCTTAAAAACATAGAATAAGTAAACCCTCTACGCCCCCCCCCCCCCCCCCCTGGATCCGCCACTGAGTATACACAATGTATAGAAATGACGTAAAAGGTTGAGTTTCTTGTAAAGGGTATATTTGAAAGGAATTATCAGGGGCGGATACAGGATTTGACGTTAGCAAGTCGAAAAATTATTTGAGGTTAAAATAATTAAAGTTATTGAAATATTCTTCTAGAGTGGGTGCAATGTAGATAGATATCCATTATCCTGCCAAGCGAAGTGTGGCTAGAAACATTTCTGGTAAAATGGTGCGGACAACCCATGCTTTGCAAATTTTAGGGGGGCGCCCCTGATTATACAATTTTTCATGTAGATCTTGTACTTCTGAAGTTTATTTACAAAGGTCAAAGGTGAAAAGGTGCTGATTTTGCTGAAAAGTGAATTACATATACATGAATATCACAATGTGATGTGACATCACTCAGGAAAAATTTCCTGAAAAGTTTTCAATTGTATAGAAAAATTGTGGAAAGATTGTTTTATATTATTGTAGGATATGGAAGATATTTTGAAATGTTTTATAAAAGAAGATCAACCTGATATGAACAGACAAATAGAATTCATTATAAAACAATTAAATTCTAGTAAGTTTATGAATTTATTGGCATTTATTAGTTTAATCATGTTTATTTAGATGAGAAGATAATGATGATCATGTTTGTTTAGATGAGAAGATAATGATGATCATGTTTGTTTAGATGAGAAGATAATGATGATCATGTTTCTGAAAATGATATAGAATGATGATCATGATGATGATTTGTTATAGATAGGGTAACAGACGATAATTGTGATGATGATTAATAGTTGAAGACTAAAGAGGATAATAATGCTCATGTTTGTGTAGATGAGAAGATAATGATGATCATGTTTGTCTAGATGAGAAGATAATGATGATCATGTTTATGAAAATGATAAAGATTGATGATGATTATGATTTGTTTTATAGATTAGGTTACAGAAGATTATGATGATGATAATGATTGATGTTGCTTTTGTCATATTCTGAAGAGGATGATGATGATCATATTTGTGAAAATGATATAGAATGATGATGATTTGTTTTTTGTAGATGAAGAGGCAGAAGAAGATGATGATGATGATGGTGATGAAGAGGAAGATGGTGAAGAAGATCAAGATGCACTGGAAGCTGATTTAGATAAAGATGAAACCTTACAATCCAAACCAGAAGAACTAAGTGGGGAAGCTTTGTTAAATAATGTATATCAGGGAAACAAGCCTGGAGGAGAAAATCCAAAGAAAAAGGTTAGTTTCATTTTAAGAATTTTCATTAACCCTTTCAGCTCTCTGACTGCTCTACCAGTTACATTTGAGCTACAGTGTCACAGTGAGTTAGACACTTGCTCGCTAACCTGAAGGTCAAGGGTTCAATCCCAGCATAGGTTTAGATAAAACATCTTTCAAATTTTTTTCCCTGTCAGTGATGCAGGTCACAGGAGCTGACATTGAAAAAGCGTCTAGTCGTTTAGATGAGGCATAAAAAAACAGGCACTGTGTTCTACAGTGGAAAAAGAAAATTGAGTAAGCTGTCTGTCCCGGCAAAATTTCCAATATAAGCCCATACATGTGCAAAAAACTACAATTAAACACATTTCATTTCATTTCTTTTCTGTTCTAGCTTTCAGAACATAATCAGTTATTACAGAGACCAGTGACACCTAGTCAAAGAAAAACAGCTGATTCTAGAATGAGTATCGCTAGGTAAGTTAAGTTTTACTTTAGATTCCTGTTAGTGAATGTATGAGTCCAAGCTAATTATAACAAGACTTACACATATTACTGTAATGGGTACTGTTTCCACCTTCTGGGCCTCATCAGGCCTGCACATGACAATAACGACAATAGTACAAGCCAAAAGTTACCAAGCTAAGGAGCATTATCTTACTGCAAAAGGTACTGTATTGACCTTCTGAGAGAGTTTGAATCTTAACATGATGTCATTTGCATGACCATGTCAAATAAAGGATGGTTAACATGTAAGAGTGTCAACAGACCTACTTCTCCTTCATATTTGTTTAATTTTCCAACAGACCTACTTCTCAAGCTGATGGTAGACTGTCTAGTCAATCAGTACATCATGATAATACTGGTAAAGTTCATTCCAAGGTAGACATGACTAGACCACCTACTAGAAGTGGTAGTAGATCTATGGATACAGAAGCTAGTAAGTTCCTTCCACTCCACTCTGGTGTAACACCATTATTTTAAAGGGGGAGGCGTTGGGCAAAAGAGTCTCTTCGTAATCCTTCAATAATTAGTAAAAGTAGTGTAAAGTTATCATTTTTCTGGCCCCTCTTTCAAGGATCTGAACATTAATAGTTCTTGAACTTTTCAAATAAATATTCCATGCTTAACAAAATGTCTCTCGGAACACATATTGGTTATTATGGTTTGCCAAATGAGGATGTAAAATTTTATTTTATTATTTCCTGCTACAGATGGTAAACAAGAAGAGGGTAAAGCAGTCAGACCAAGTACTAAAGCCATGGAGAAAATTGGACCCAAAGCTGAGTATGTACAGTTAAAGGAGATACCATCTATTAGAAATAGACCCTTGCACCGCTGCCATTAGCCGGCGCTGCCGCCGATTTCTTTACAGCCATTTTCTGCCAGTTGTGAAAAGAAAGCGCCGCTGATTTAAGTCGGCCGATTTCTGCCACTTTGTAAATATAATCATCACATAACCCCATTTAAGTTAACCCAGTTATTATGTAGTCTGTAAAAACATTGTCTATCTATACATACACAACTGTCGTTATAAACTACAATCGCGATCACGTGATATATAACGTAATGTATTTTGTGTATCACATGATTGGTATTAGTAGTTAGACACACGTGCATCATGAATGCAATAATGTAGATACGGTTAATGAATGAAATCCGTTTTATCCGCCGAAAACCGCCAATTTTTTTTTCTAACCAATTCAGCCAGTTCAAAATTGGCTAACTGAATAAAAAAGGGCTAGCCAGTCGGTTTCATCTGCTAGCTAGTCACTTTTTACAAAATGTATCGGCGCAATGGTCTAATTAGAATGAACATGAGTCAACAAAGAAAAGGGATATTTTTAAACGCCTGTGATGTTCATATCATGTGACAACTTATTCTCTATGGTCGTCATTTTGCACCTATCACATGATTAACTGAAACATGTTACCTTTTGGCATACGCTCCCAAATACCCTCTATGCTCCTTCATGATTGGGCATCAAATTAGCTGGATATCAGCAATAAAATACACTGATCTGCCCACTCTTTTAGTTCCTGACAATCCACCTTTCTTAATTTCAGTGTTAAAGAATATGTGAGTGCATTTGGATCAAAGCCCAGAATACCTCGTACACCCGATACTAGTAAAAGACCCAGTAGTAAAGGTTCAATACCACGTGCCACACCTCAACCTCAATATAGTCATTCTGGACCTAGACCTAGTTCAGCAGGAAAACCAGGTTGGTTTAACTCTCCTGTTAAAAAAGATAGAATCAGTCAAATAAACTGAACATATAAAGAAACATCGCAAAACACAGTTTAATTAGTCAATAAAACAACAGAATTATCAGAACGCAACTGGTATTGTCAGTGGAATGTCACACACTGGACATTTTTAAGTCTAAAAACAATATTTATGTAGAAAAATTACAATTTTGATAGTGCAAGACTTTGCTCAAAGAATCTAAGAATGTGACGTTTCTTTTTCTGTTCAGTATATATCCTATGAAAAAGAAACATGTATATTTTAACATTTTACAAGTATAACAACTTAGGTTCCTAAGAAGATCTTTTCTCCCAGCTGATCCTTGGCCAAACTTTTAGGCATTGATCTTTCCCAGATTATCCGTACCCATTTACAGCTGGGTTGGCTGGAATTATGAGTGAAGATGACTCATCCACAAATGAAACAGGTTTGGAAAGAAGCTCTCTGTACTTCATATTTTACAATACCATGGGCTACTGTACACATTTGATGCAAATATTGCTATATGGCATTCAAATGAGACATATCATTTGAGAATTTTTATTTGAAAATATGTTTACATAATGGAATTAATATTTTTGTGTATCTTTTTAGGTCCACAAAGTCCAAAGAAAACAAGTGGTCAGATGAGATCAGAAGGTCATTACTAAAAGTCCTTCAAGAAAAGGCTGTCTTAAATGGATTGTAAAGAGGTTTTCTAAAAAATTAAATCATGCCTATCAGAGATCAGGGACATCTGTGGTTCCTGCAATTCCACTTGAATTAAGAGTTACAATTTCATTGTGCACTTTCGTCTTCATTATATGAAATCGTTCTTGTACCCATTTCTTTAGGCATTCCAATTTCTACATCATTGTTAATCTATCATTATGTATTTATAATATTCATATTCAGTGTGTCAAGGAACAGAAGTAGATATTTCATAACTAGGCACCAGTACCGGTATATGATTTTACAGACCGCATGACAAGATGTAGGTCATTAAAGATTCTAGACCGGAACATCCTGTCCCTTATAATTAGTGAATTTGAGGGACAGGAGACAAAGCTTGTTTATATCTTGAAATTTCTCAGGCAAATTGGTTGCGTTGAAATATTATTCTTCCTTGAAGTTTTTTTTCTAAAAACTAACAAATTTCTTTTATGTTATGATGTCAGCTTGATAACAACCATTTTTTCGACAAAATAAACCATTAATTGTTGTCTCTAGGCCCTAATCTCAGTTAAAATATTCAGACAGAGAGCCATTTAGTAGACCGACAATGAGAGACATTCAAGCAACAGTAAGATCATGGAGCATGGATTAAGGTTACTCTGTCATTTGAAATTAAAATGACATCAAATTCTTTAATATATTCAAAAAATAGAAAAAAAAAACCAGCAAAAGATAGAAGTTGTTGCGTGATGCGTCATGTTGCAGTGAATTTGATTGGTCAAATTGGTTGGTCTTTTCAAAGCAAGGTGTTAAATATCTAGTTGTTATACATCATTATTGATGATTTTATTGTGATGTTTAAATCTGTGATAGTGTATTATAATTTCTCTATTCTTGAAAACTAGCCAAAGCTATTATATTATTGTCCTTTCTACTCTTACTCAGGAATCATAATTTTGGTCAATCACTTAATGAACCATGGTCACATCTAATTGATTATCAAATATTTCATTACTTTCCTTTCGGTTATTTAGCTTATAGTTGTAAGAAATCTAATTAAAATTAGATTACATTTCGTTTCGGTTATTTTATGATTGTCGACTCCATGTAATCTAAAGACTTGTATAAGAAGGTCATCTTCTGGTGGCGAAAATTTCAGCCAATCAAAGACTACCTTCAAGATCGCGGGTCTATGCATTGATATGCATTGTGGGAAAATTATGACGCAATACAAAATATTCAAATATAAACGGTGTTCTGATTGGCAGAGGGGTGGCACGTGCTATAAATAGCTTATTCGTAACCAGAAGATGACCTCCTTATACAAGTCTTTAGATTATATGGAGTCGACAATCAAAAAATACCGAAACGAAATTTAATCTAATTTTAATTAGTTGTAAGTAGCCACAACATAACAACTTTTCATCATGGCCTGAGTTCTGAAAATTGGTTTTATTTAACCCCCAGGGAGTTAACATGCCGAATGTAAGTTCTGCTATTGAAAATGGCTTTCCCTATCATGGAAAATTTTTGTTGTTTGGTAGCATTCAGGTCAGTGAAGAAATGTTTGGGATTAATGACCAAAAACGTTTGGAAACCAGGCATTATGGTGACCTTGGCTCTCACATTTTTTTACCTCTGATTTTAAACAAGCACATCTTTGCTCTCCAAGTAGTCCAAAACTTGCTGACTCTTTCCCCAGCCCCTGATAGCTTTTTGCCATATCTGTCCAAATAGCTCTCGAAGGCTGGGGAAAGAGTCAGCAAGCAAATTATTTGTTCTATTGATTTATTAGATTATACAGGTTATCTGTAGTATAATTTAATTATGACACCAGGTATAAGTCCACTGATTTATATACACCTATTGACCATGTTCGAGTTTTTTTAAGACAAAGCGTTACTTTAAAAATTAGAAATTGGTATTTTTGTAGACATTCATTATCTTTAAAATTATTTTTTCCGTCCATAATTTCTTTATATTTTATGTTTTTGTAGTATCTTATATTATTATTGTATTATTGATTTTTTATTGTCCGTCCACATTGTTATTTTTAAGCACGAAATAAATGTGTTATACTCTTTAAAAGTTTGTTATTTTTTGTTACACAATATCAGTAATCACATAATAGTACAATTCAATTATGTAAACAATTTTCCTCATTTGCCAGTATTTATTGCCACTATCAGAAAAATAGACTTGATAGGTCCGTTTCATCCCTGTGGATCCCGAGTTTTTCTATTGTTACTATCTAAGGGTGCTGATGCTTTCCGAGTTGCTGATTGGATGAAAACATGGGTCAGGTTCTAAGTAAGGTTGAATAGTCTGTTTTGGCAGCAAATCTCTTCCATAGAAGCTTTTTAATCAGTAATCAGTAACTATTGCAAGTTTATCATTATATTTTTATACAAATACAAAAATATACTGTAACTATTCATATATACAATGAAAATTAATACAACAATAAAGCTTAATTTTAACATTTTTAAAAACATATGATTTAGAATGTAAATATTCCACATTACTTTGAAATATCAACAGAAGACCATAGACCAGACCAGATATCAAAAGGTATAGTTTAAATTTCTTTTTGGTAAAGAAAAAAAGCATGGGATGGGGTGGGGGGGATGGGAGGGTGGTGACATGCCCACCTTCCATCTGACCGAAAATTTTGCTATATTCTCACTAAAAAGCGCACAATTTGAGTTTTTTTTCATGCCATGCCGACATCAAACATATAATTGGCATAAAAAAAAATTCTAAGGGCCTAAAATGGTAACCTCATTAAAGGTTAACACTGCTCTACTCTTCTATTCCTTTATATGCCATAGACATATAGAAGTTTGTCTATTATCCGATTTTTCGGCACACGCAGAGAGCTTTATTTACCATTTATTTTCGGATTACTGAGCTTTCGTTTGATTCAATGAGTCCAGAACGAACAGAACTCACTAATCGAGCACAACCCAATGGTTGCACGTGTGGGAGAATCCATTAATTAGGTGGCGGTAAAGTTGAATTTATCGTGCCAAAAGTTAACATCGATCACCAATGTTTTTGAGTGAGTTATCTTGAACAATGACCTGACAACTACTCACAAATAGTAACTCGTTACCATTTTTTTATGGGAAGAAATTTATTCACAGCAAGATACAAGCAAGTCTCCTTGTTTGAATTCAGAATTAGTGATTAAAAACAAAATGGATTCTCGTTGCTTTATCTTGTATGGATGGAAGTGAGTAAGCTTGTCATGTTTCGAGAAGAATCCTTGGATGAGTACCGTACGTTAAAGGCTACCATGATTCAAGTTCACCACCACAGAAGTCAAAGAATAGACAACCAAGGTGAAAAGAAGGCAGACTGACAAGGTAAGTTGAGTACACATTACATTTTTCATCCACGATTTCTGAACTGAAAACTTGTAAAACGTTCAAGCATGATTTTTGAATATTTCTTACTAAATTTAATGCCGAAACCTCAGTTATTGACAAAATTCACTTCTGATTTGTTTTGTGTCGGAATGTATTCTGGTAACCTCGTGTTGACCACTCAACGACAGGTTTTATCTGACTAAAGTAATCTTCCATAAAATTACAGTTTATTATTGAAATACGCTTAATATTTTGTGAGCTTTTTTCAATTATTATTATATACATGTATAAGATAGTTTTCTGGATTTATCAGATTGAACAGGTTATCTGTTGTATGTTTAAGATACCAGATAAAGTCCTTAATGAATATAAACTTTTTTTGATCATCAGAAGGGTAACCTTGCAGTACCTTAGTCTACCTAATCAAATTCAATAGGCCTAGTGAGAAAATATTCAGTTTAAATGGTCCAATGATAGCACATGACACATGGTCCTGACTCCTGAACTCTATTGGTCCAATGATAGCACATGACACATGGTCCTGACTCCTGAACTCTATTGATCCAATGATAGCATATGCCACATGGTCCTGACTCCTGAACTCTATTGGTCCAATGATAGCACATGCCACATGGTCCTGACTCCTGAACTCTATTGGTCCAATGATAGCACATGCCACATGGTCCTGACTCCTGAACTCTATTGGTCCAATGATAGCACATGCCACATGGTCCTGACTCCTGAACTCTATTGGTCCAATGATAGCACATGCCAAATGGTCCTGACTCCTGAACTCTATTGGTCCAATGATAGCACATGACACATGGTCCTGACTCCTGAACTCTATTGGTCCAATGATAGCACATGACAGATGGTCCTGACTCCTGAACTCTATTGATCCAATGATAGCACATGCCACATGGTCCTGACTCCTGAACTCTATTGGTCCAATGATAGCACATGACAGATGGTCCTGACTCCTGAACTCTATTGGTCCAATGATAGCACATGACAGATGGTCCTGACTCCTGAACTCTATTGGTCCAATGATAGGACATGACACATGACCCTGACTCCTGAACTCTATTGGTCCAATGATAGCACATGACACATGGTCCTGACTCCTGAACTCTAATGGTCTAATGATAGCACATGACACATGGTCCTGACTCCTGAACTCTATTAGTCCAATGATAGCACATGACACATGGTCCTGACTCCTGAACTCTATTGGTCCAATGATAGCACATGCCACATGGTCCTGACTCCTGAACTCTATTGGTCCAATGATAGCACATGCCACATGGTCCTGACTCCTGAACTCTATTGGTCCAATGATAGCACATGACACATCTGACTCCTGAACTCTATTGGTCCAATGATAGCACATGCCACATGGTCCTGACTCCTGAACTCTATTGGTCCAATGATAGCACATGCCACATGGTCCTGACTCCTGAACTCTATTGGTCCAATGATAGCACATGACACATGGTCCTGACTCCTGAACTCTATTGGTCCAATGATAGCACATGACAGATGGTCCTGACTCCTGAACTCTATTGATCCAATGATAGCACATGCCACATGGTCCTGACTCCTGAACTCTATTGGTCCAATGATAGCACATGACAGATGGTCCTGACTCCTGAACTCTATTGGTCCAATGATAGCACATGACAGATGGTCCTGACTCCTGAACTCTATTGGTCCAATGATAGGACATGACACATGACCCTGACTCCTGAACTCTATTGGTCCAATGATAGCACATGACACATGGTCCTGACTCCTGAACTCTATTAGTCCAATGATAGCACATGACACATGGTCCTGACTCCTGAACTCTATTGGTCCAATGATAGCACATGACACATGGTCCTGACTCCTGAACTCTAATGGTCTAATGATAGCACATGACACATGGTCCTGACTCCTGAACTCTATGGTCCAATGATAGCACATGACACATGGGCCTGAACTCTATAGGATAGGACAAAAAAACTAAGTTGATTGCAAATAATTTTATATGGATTGTAAGTTTCCATGGATTAAATTATAAAAAATATGATAAAAAATATATAAAAAACTGTAATATTAAATTCTGATGACAATAACAAGACTATGTACAATGTATATATATATATATATAATTTATATATAAGGGTTAGAGTTTCCAAATTTCAAATCCTTAAAAAAAACAAAATACTGGTTCACAGGCATTTTAGAAATCTGGTGCAGACAAATTGAAAGGGAACATGATTCTGTGAGATCTAGGTATAAATGAACGCCACTGTAAATTGTATATCTACAGCCAATAGGAAATGAGAAATTAATATATATACAATAGAATTTTCATTGAATTTAACAAATTATTTTTTTATGAATGGAAATATGTACAAAACAGCTATGGTGGTCTTAAAATGATTGCAGTAATAGGACTTTAGATCACATGCTAATTACATTGGTCATTCTCAAATTAGCTGGCCCAAATTATAATTTCTTTAGAGCAGTCAAGCTTAAGATGCCAACAAATTTGAAGGGCTGATCATAACAGTAGTACCACCACCTTAAATGAAATAAAACGACCACTAGAGAGATCCAAATGGGTGAAAATGCTTCTGTAGCCTTTACCGGAGTTCTTGGTGCCTTTATTATCCCATCTGCTCTGCCAATACAGGGTTTGCCTAAATTAATGTAATTTAAAGCCCAGAGTAAGATAATAAATATTGAAACCAATTTCGGGTATTAGTTAACTTTTTTTTATATTTATCAAAGGGAGCAAGTTTTAATATTAAAATTAAAGGAATATGTTCACTATCTGTTCAACCAATAAATTTTTTGTCTCGGAATCTGTAATGTTTTGGAAAATCAAATTTTTCACATCTCTCCAACGAAATTTTAGCTTTCAAGCACATGTGCATCCATAATTTATCAGCGTTAGAAAGTCATAACTACGAATCATTATTACTGTAGTAAGACTATGTCTCAATTCAGAAAATTAAAGATGCTTAGTTATGGATATTATTAAAGTTACAGTCTGAAATTTTTTTAGGTCAAAAGATTTTTTTGCTCAAATTTGTGAAAACTTTACACCTTTAATGTATCTGTTAATTTTTAAACGCTAAAAACATACTAAAATTTTTAAAAACCTTAATTTGTAAGGTTTTTAAGTGTGTTATGTTTTTTGGACGCTGATAGGTAACTACTGAACGGATTTGAGTAAAATAAACTCCTAATTGTAGAGAAATGTCCCTCTTGTGTATTTAAAAGGTATCAGCTAGAAATATTGAGCCATTTAAAGGGCAAACACCGAAACTAGGTCAAATTATTTAATTAACAATAAGTACTCCCTGTTTGTAATTAACCCTTTAAAACCAAATTCAGTTTGATCAAGAAGATATATAGATACAATAAGCATACTTTAAAAATACTCTCGGGTAGCATATGCGATCTTTTTGATAATGGAAACTCTTTTCAAAAAAGCAGAATGGCCCTTTAAGGGAATTATCTGATTTTCGAGCACTACTAGTACTTCTAGAAGCTTTTTAAACATATTCAAGTCCAAACTCGACCTGCGGAAATGGGGAACATTGAACATTCCTCTTTAAATGTAAACTTCCAGAACTACTTTTTAATAACAAAGCACGGTCTTTTGAAGTTGAAATATTTCAACTAAAAATTGTATGTGGTAAAAAAAAATTTGTAGATAGATGATTATTGAAAGTATTTTCTTGGTTTACGTTGAAAAGTGTCTGGTTCACGAACTCCATTTGGTCTTAGAAATGGTTGCTTATTATACCCTGAAAATATATACAAATATACACTGAAAATATAAACAGACACTAGAAATATAAACAGATAGACACAGGAAATATAAACAAATAGACACTGAAAATATAAACAATTAGACACTGGAAATATAAACAGATAGACACTGGAAATATAAACATATAGACACAGGAAATATAAACATAGACACAGGAAATATAAACAAATAGACACTAGAAATATAAACAGATAGACACTGGAAATATAAATAGATAGACACAGGAAATATAAACAAATAGACACTAGAAATATAAACAGATAGACACTGGAAATATAAACATATAGACACAGGAAATATAAACATATAGACACTAGAAATATAAACAAATAGACACTAGAAATATAAACAGATAGACACTGGAAATATAAACATATAGACACAGGAAATATAAACAAATAGACACTGAAAATATAAACAGATACATGTGTGCTATTAAGAAATTTCTTTATAAAAAAATGATCGATTATATTCAACAGTAGCCTGCTGTGCATGTTCCTTCAGCAACGTTAGACATTGGCATTATCTAACATTGCTGGATTGACCGAGTTTTCTTGTCATTAACAACTAATAACCGTTTTAAAAACACTATGTCACATTTTATTTATCCAATAAGCGATCTCGTTAAATTTTATGCTTTTATGCAAAGCAAGTTCGACTAGACAAAAGAGTTAATTTCTCTTAGCATTTTTCCGTAATCGGGAAAATTCACGCAACCTCAACACTTTAAAAAATTATTAGACATTGAAGGAAGCTTTACTCCGTTGTAAAGTCGACAAAATTTTATACGATCCTCTATTTTTGTATCAATTTGTCCTTGACCTTTGAGACTCGATTATCACAAGGTAAATTTGCTACAAGAAATCTGACGTCTGGTCATTCGAAAGTTATCCCACAATAATTTGTTACAAGGAATATAACTGGTCGAACAATAATCGTTCGACCAATCAAAATTAATGTCGAGAATGTCTTATCATGATAGCAACGGATTAATGTAATGAAATGAAATGATAGCCGTTGCTAAAGGAACATGCCTGCTGACTGCTGTGGAGATCAGCACTAGTCATAACTGTGTAAATTAACTTTGAGTTGAGGAATATCAAAAGAAACCAAGTCCTGTTGACTATTTGGTTAAACATAATTAAAAATTAATGAAGAAAAATGACAAACCTTGTGGATGACCATAGTAATCTCTGCCAGGATGAATATATTGCTTAGCTAAAAATTGAATATACCACATCTTAATAAGATATTTAACAGTTTTTATAAAGCATACTCTTAAATCAAGATATTGGGGGGCTTAACCTCGTTTCGATAACTTAAAGATCTTAAAAGGTGTTTTTTTTATATCATATAACTCAATTACTGCTAAGCAAGCTTAATTAAAAAAAAAAACTTATTCTTCAGTGAAATGCAACTTTTTCAGAACACCTGATGGTTCTTCTCAGCTGTACAACCGTTTCTCCTGGTTTTGTCAGCCTTTGGATGTGATTTTTGTTTTTCAAAATTTTCTTGCATGTAAGTATTTTTGTTATTCTCTTGAAAACATATAAAATATTTACGCTGAATTATGAAAACTTCGATATAACACTTACTAATATGTTTCCCCGATCGGTCATGTACTGGAACCATATGGGGATGTGGGTGATGAGCCATACCAGGTGGTGGGCCATTAGGTATGTCGATATATACACGCCCCACTTTAAATCTGATCTCTCCCATTGGTTGTTGGACAGGTTGACGACGAACACCCCCGGAGCGACCCTGAACTTTGATAGTTGTTTTATGTAGCCCATCTGGTGCGTATCATTGTCATGGTACATGACAGGTTGAACATTGCCTCTAGACGACACGGTACCAGTTGGTGATGGATTGGCTGATTTCACAAAAATAAATTATCGAAATAAATATATCATCAAAAAAAAGAAGTAGTTTTTTTTTTCAATTATTATTATATTAAACATAGTTTTTGACATTTAAGATTATTCAGGGGCCTTATTCTTGAAAACTTAACTTAAGATGATTTTAGATTTCGGTCATCTGATTGGTCAATAACTAAAATCGATTTTAAATTTTACTTTATTAAGCAATCCGATGACTGTGTTTCTTAAAATCTTGATTTTATCAAAGTTAAGTTTTTCGAGAATAAGGCCCCTGGTAATTTCACTGAATACACTTATTGACAACGTTTAAAATTTTTTTTATCATTCTTAGAGGTATTATCCCTTGTAAAGAAGTTTTTTAAACTTTGTATGTGTATCGGGGACACTGATAGCATCAATTTGCACCATTCCAATTTCCATTCCGATGTCTGTGGTTCTTGAAATTCCACTTAAACTAACGCATTTTATGACGTCACTAATAGTGATCTACTGGAAGTTAGTTTTAGTGGAATGGTGCAAATTGATGCTATCAGTGTCACGATACACATACAAAATTTAAAAAACCTCTTTTACAATCCCTTTAAGTTATGTTTTTGAAGATAAGGCAATTTGATCTTTAGGGATGAATGACATAACATTTTTCATCATGAGATATCACTTACCTTCTTCAGTATATTTCCTAGGAGGCAACATTGGGCTTTCCATTTCCTGCAATTACAACATATTTAAATATTATTCTCCACTAGCAATGTGATACTTGTCTTTTGTATATAAATTAGGTTGTCTTCCAATATCAAGGGATATGTTTACCATCCGCTGGACCAAGTTTAGTCTCAGAACCTGGAATTTTTATTATCTAATCTACTGTGCAATTATGTTCACAACTCTCCATCAACATTTAACGCTTCAAATCTTTGCGTTTGAAAGTTAAAAATATGACTCAGATTATTTCATTGATAATTGAGTTATAATTGAAGTTATTGTGCAGTTCTAATATTTCTGGACGCTATTTATATATACATGTATTCATATTCCAGCAAATGGGGCAAGAGCATTATTTTTAAGTTAAAATAAAAAAAATACCTTTGGTTGGTCTGAAGAGATCTTAGTTGTTGTCATAACTGGTTTTTCAATTTCTGAATTTAAAAGAAAAAATGATATACTGGTAATTTTGATTAAAATTTAATCTTTAAAAAAAACATGCTGTTTTAAAGGAATACAACCTCTTAGAATGGACACAAAATCTACATTCTAAAACTTGGTGAATAAGAGTACCGGTAGCCTATATATTCATCAGGCAACTTATCTGGCGTCATAAACATTCACCAGATTACCTGTATAATCTGATAAATCCAGAAAACTACTCTATTATAATTATTATCGAAAAACACTTTCTAATTATGTATTGAGCGTTTTTTAATAATAACCTGAAATTTTATGAAAATTACTTAGTTTCATGGGTTTATTGTTTTCCGTTTGTATACTTTTGATGAATATATACTCTTATTGGCAAAGTTTGAAAATTCAAATTTTGTGCACATTTTGCAAGCCCATGCAGGTGCAGACACATTCCTTGTATATGTTGTTTACTAGCCTTATTCAACCAATTTTTAAAAATTCAGAAAAATACAGAAGGATACAAACAAGAAATCATTTCTGTCGATATGTAAATAGCAAGCTTTTGACAGTATGAATTTCTGAACATACAAAATATACAAAAACATTGAGCAAGACCTACAGACATTCACAAACTTATTTATCAGGGATGAGAAAGGGTATAAGGTAAAAAACATGGGATCACCAAGCCCGAAGGTTGAGGTGTAGTCTAGAGGTCTGCAGGGCACAGGCCTCACAGGGCCCAGGAAGCCAGAGCTTTTCTAGCTACATGGATCTCAAAAAGGATAAATTTCAAGGTAAAAAAGGCAGACAACCGCCTAAAAGACGGATTAAGGGGGAGGTGTTGGGCAAAGAAAATTTTTCTTAATCCTTTAATAGTTAGTAAAAGTAGGGTAAACTTTTCATTTTTCTGGTCCCTCTTAGGCTAACTTAGGATTTGAGAAGCAAAATGAAACATAAATAACATGAACTGCAAAATAATAGTTCTTTTAAAATTTTCAAATGAATATTCCATGCTTAACAAAATGTCTCTCGGTTCCATAGCCGTAGGGGCCCACGACTCAACAGGGGGGCAGACTGACTATTTGCCCGAATTTTACCGAATTTTAATGATATTTTGCCCGATTTCGCGATTTTTTTGCCCGAAAACATAATATTTAGTGGGGCAGCTGCCCCCCCTGCCCCCCTGTCTCCTACGGCTATGCTCGGTTCATTTGACATTGTTTATTGCTCAATAATGATGTAAAACTACATTTTATTTTTTTCCCACTACAGATGGTAAACTAGAAGATGGTATAAAGCAGTCAGACCGAGTAGCCTACTAACTAATTACTATACTAAGTCTAAGAGACTATAAGCCATGGAAAAAATTGGACCCAAATCTGAGTATGTACAGTTTAAACAGAAACTACCCGTTAGAATTACCATAAAAGTCCAAAATTTAAACAAGGCCAATATAAGGGTAAATTCATTGTTATATTTTGTCAAGGGAGAGTTTTTTTTTTTATAAACCAATCGCATGTGAAGTTGATATCATGAGACAACTTATTGTTTATGGTCGCCATGGGTGCGTCTTTTCACAGCCGAAGATCACCGATGACTACCGATGACTACCGAAGACCCCAATTTTAGATCTAATTCATTTTTAACAGCTCTTATGGGCAATTGTTTCATCACGTGAAGTCACATTATGCCACCTAACAAGCTGTGGCAAGTGGAAAACTGGGTTCGGTTCAACAACACCAACCAAAGACATTTTGATGTACCCGTCTGCATAGCTTTTTTACCGATCAGCTTAGGGAATATGCCACAGTTGAGGACATAGAGTGTAATGTAAGGAGTCATTTATTTGGCATAATAAAATATTTGTGTACATACAAATGGCTAATGAACTAATGTTCCCACCAAACACAAAACATTTAAAAAACGTTTTATAGTGGTTCTAAAAAGGTTAGTCGCGGAAAAACGTTTAAAAAATGTTTTTAAAAGGTTACATAAAAAGTTTTTCTGTATCTATTGTAGAAATGTTTTAGTGAAACTTTTTTAAAACGTTTTAAAAACCTTTTTCTGATATGTTTTTGAAGAACGTTAGAAAAGACATTTCACACCAACGTTTTAAAATTGGTTTTCAATAACGTGATTTAGTAAACTTTTCTAAAACGTTAAAAAAACCTTTTTCTGATATGTTTTTGAGGAACGTTAGAAAAGACATTTCACACCAACGTTTTAAATTTGGTTTTCAATAACGTAATTTAGTAAACTTTTTTAAAACGTTCTAAAAACCTTTCTCAGATATGTTTTTGAGGAACGTTAGAAAAGACGTTTCACACTAACGTTTTAAATTTGTTTTTTAATAACGTGATTCAGTAAACTTTTTTAAAACGTTCTAAAAACCTTTCTCAGATATGTTTTTGAGGAACGTTAGAAAAGACGTTTCACACTAACGTTTTAAATTTGTTTTTTAATAACGTGATTCAGTAAACTTTTTTAAAACGTTCTAAAAACCTTTTTCTGTTATGTTTTTAAGGAACGTTAGAAAAGACGTTTCACACCAACGTTTTAAATTTGGTTTTTAAAAACGTGTTTTAGTAAACTTTTTTAAAACGTTTTAAAAACCTTTCTCAGATATGTTTTTGAGGAACGTTAGAAAAGACATTTCACACCAACGTTTTAAATTTGTTTTTTAATAACGTGATTCAGTAAACTTTTTTAAAACGTTCTAAAAACCTTTTTCTGATATGTTTTTTAGGAACGTTAGAAAAGACGTTTCACACTAACGTTTTAAATTTGTTTTTTAATAACGTGCTTCAGTAAACTTTTTTTAAAACGTTCTAAAAACCTTTCTCAGATATGTTTTTGAGGAACGTTAGAAAAGACGTTTCACACTAACGTTTTAAATTTGGTTTTTAATAACGTGATTCAGTAAACTTTTTATAAACGTTAAAATAGTCTTTTTCTGATATGATTTTGAGGAAGGAAAAAATAGGCATTTTACACAAAAGTTCTCAAGTTGTTTTCTAATAACGGGTAAAAATCTATAAAAAAAAACATAGTGATAATAACATAATATCATACACTTTTGTTCTACATTTGTCCTTTGCCACATCAGTAAAATGTTATCATATTCAAAGCATATGTTAGAATCGAAAAAGTGTATAGTATATCAGCAAAAATCATTATTGTTGCTGTGGGATTTGCTCCTTTTAAAGCCACGAAAAAACCCCGAAAAAAACACTTAAAAGTCTACATGAGATTACCCATCAGAAAATGCACGTGTGAAGAAAACGCTTCCTGAAAACAATTAATTCAAGAATGAATTTCTCCTGTTGGCTATGGTCCCAAAGATAAAGGGGTATCAGAAATTAGTGACTTCTTCCCGAGTTCTCACTATCACCAGCCATGAGAAAAAGATTGAATTAAGTAGACCTAGAATATATTTTCCTTCAATTTCACAGGTACGTATTAATCACTTCTCAGTCGAGATATCTTGGTATTTGGTAGAAATCAAGACATTTTTGTCAGCATGCGTTTCGAAAAAATGTGAGATTTCGAATTATTGAGGTCCAATTCAACTTTGTGAATTGTTACATATTAGACCAGTGCTTCGCAACTTTGTTCTATATGCACCCCCAGGGATGAAAGAGAAATGTAAGGGGTGAATTTTTGAAAAAAAATTGGGGGTGAATTATTATTACAAACTTAAGGGGGTGAATATTTTGAACTGGAGAAATTCTGCATAAATTGAGTTTTGAGCTTCAGTACTATATCTCTCATATAATGTTGGTTAGATTACTGATTGGAATGGCTTCAGATGAATGCAAATCAATCCTTATTTTCAAATTTTCTTTTGGGAAAATCTCCTCTTTCAGTTTTAGTTTTGTAGTTATTTATTCGTGGTTGATGGCAGTCGAATTTTTTTATGAATTGGGGAATTGAATCAAGGTTGATAAACACTGCATTAGACTCTGTTACTTTAGTTGCTGCCCGAACTAGAAAATTAAAGATTTTGGTTCCTTGAAACGCGATTTGCTGATGAATTTTGAAAAATATTGAGCATAAGAAGTCTATATTTCCCAGGAAAGGTTCAAGATTGTTTGTAGAGTCTCAGAAAAATTTGAGATTTAGATGCCCTTATGAATTCACGGTTTATAATTCTTTGAATAGGGTCTGAGATATGTCACTAAGCAAATTTAGAGAATTATAGGCTACCAATATTGGTAAGCCCGGAAACACTATTATATTAAGTCATGGGACCTTTTCTAGAATTTGACTCACTAAAATGCGATTTCCTGACGAATTTAAGGTATATTTGTATAGGGACAAAGTGACTATATTCCTGACGTTTCGTGCAAAATTGAAGGCTCAAGATTATCTGTCGATTAACTAGACTCCCCAGGGATTTATGTATTCAAAAAATAACAATTGGCAATTTTCTTGAGGTAGGATTGCTATGACAAAACTTGAGAGAGTTTGATCCTATCCATTTTGACAAAAGTACCAATAGATGCATAATATGAAGATTATGAATCTGGATTTGCCAAATTTCCTTATCAATTTCCATACAATTTTTGTAACATTTTTTTGTAATTTTCTTTGGACATTCAGACTATTTTTCTATGTTCATTTCTCTAAATTCAATCCAACAACTCCCTGTAAAAGAAATGGCAAATTAGAGCCAATTAACTTCAATTAACTTCACAGTCATACTTGTACAGGGTGAACGCATTTATTACAAGGAATGTTTGTATAAACATATTCTTAATTTGTTTAAAAGTGAAGTGGGGGTTCAATTTTGCTCTTTAATTCCTGCTTTTATTACATACAATTATACATTACAATCACATGATTGTTCTACAGCAATAACATAAAACTAAGAAACTAAGATTTGAAATACTATTAGTTTTTGATAGGAGTTATATAGCAATAATTGATTGCAACTAAAATAGAACAAATTTAAAAACTGATGCTATAGTTCATATGGGCTCAATAGAAATTTGATACCAATCTGTTAAAGTCATCAAGAAATTTTAGGAACTAGATCTTGTTGATGACAAGCTTATTACATAACACCTATGACCTATGTAGCTGTATCAGTCAGAGGGTAAGGGTCAAACTTTTTATTTTGTAGAAATTGGTGGCCAATATAGGAATGAATTGTAAGTACATTGTATTCCTTTTTGTAATTCTATTTAGCCGATTCTCTGGGAAATTGATTTTAAAACTGGTAGGTTCAACAGTAAGTTAAAAAATATATTGATCTTTGAGTGCAAAGTTAGATAAAAAAAATAGTAATAAAATAAGTCGTATTAATTCCATAATACTTTTTCAGAATGTTAGGCAAGAGTGTTTTCTCTCAAGCCAAGGTCGCAGATATGGAAGGATTATTAATTGAAACAGACCCTACAGAAGTAAAAAGGATCAAAATACAAGGTAATAGAGATAATATTTTTTTTAAATCATAGTGGAAAGTATTTATATTAAAGCAAACTTGATTTATATTTTTATCTGGAATCTTAATGAATTCTATTATTTTGTATAACAACCCTGCGCAGGATGGTTTTTATCCTGCAAGCAAAATATTGTGATTTTTTACAATTGTCATTAACATGTAAAATATGTTTTATGTTTCCTTTTTGATTGAATGAATTTTGCATAAACGCAAGTTGGAACGATGTACAACAACTAACAGAGATTATTTTTTTTTATCATTTCAGAAACCTATAAAAGGACAGATGATATCTCAAGAAGAATTTAATTGTGCTTTAATTTTTTTGATTTTTTGCAATGATGATTTTACTGTAATAAAAAATGTTTACCCTTTTCCGGTAATCCTGATCCTGATCCAAGCAGAATCTTATGGATTTGCAAAGTTAAAGAACCATCTATAAACAGTGAATGGGTGAAGATTTTCTATGGCATAGCTTTTTTAAGGACAAAAAATATCTACCGACATAGCTTATGATATAAGGGAGATGGTGGGTTGGAAATACCTCACATATGGTCAGCCTCCTCCCCACCCCACCGCCCCACAAAAAAACAAAGGAGGAAAGGAGGGGGGGGGGGGGGGTCGTTTATTACTGGTTTCCTACAGGTTAAAATATAACGTTTCTTAATAGTTTTCTGAAGGTTCCAATGTTTCTATAAAACATTATTTTAATGTTTTCTAAATGTTCAAAATAACGTTTATTAAAAGTTTTTAGAACGTTTCAAAAAAACGTTTCTTCATGTGGTTTTTGAAACATTTATAAGAGTCTACAAATCAAGGTTTTTAACACGTTTAAAAAAAAACATTTTAAAAACGAAAAAAACAAACATTTATTATACGTTATAACGTTTCTTAAAAGTTTTGTGAAGGTTTCCAAAAAACGTTTCTTCATGTGGTTTTTGAAACATTTATAAGAGTCTACAAATCGAGGTCTTTTACACGTTTAAAAAAAACATTTTAGAAACGAAAACCAAAACATTTATAAAACGTTTTTAAAATAACGTTTCTTAAAAGTTTTCTGAAGGTTCCAAAAAAACGTTTCTTCATGTGGTTTTTGAAACATTAATAAGAGTCTACAAATCGAGGTCTTTTACACGTTTTAAAAAAACATTTTAGAAACGAAAACCAAACATTTCTAAAACGTTATTAAAACGTTGAATTGTTTGCTGGGTTACTAAGAAACGTGACTAGATAAGGAACTGTATGGAAAGCAATTCCCTACTAATATCAATTGCATGCTCTAGTCACAATATAAGAGTAAATACACCACAGCTCTCAAATACTTGGTGATCGGCCATAAAATTTGCTGACTATCAAGCAATAAAATACACTGGTCTGCCTGCTTTTTTAGTTCCTGTCTACCTTTCTTTGTTTCAGTGTAAAAGAGTATGTGAGTGCATTTGGATCAAAGCCCAGAATACCTCGGACACCCGATACTAGTAAAAGACCTAGTAGTAAAGTTTCAATACCACGTGCCACGGGGCGCGGTAAGTAGGTCACAGGAAATTTGGTCACAGCAAAAAGGTCACACGTTACTTTGGTCACAGTAATGAGGTCACACAGTAATTTGGTCACAGTAATAAGGTCACACGGTAATTTGGTCGCAGTAAAAAGGTCACACGGTAATTTGGTCACAGTAAAAAAGTCACACGGTAATTTAGTCACAGCAATAAGGTCACACGGTAATTTGGTCACAGTAATATGGTCACACGGTAATTTGGTCACAGTAATAAGGTCACACGGTAATTTGGTCGCAGTAAAAAGGTCACACGGTAATTTGGTCGCAGTAAAAAGGTCACACGGTAATTTGGTCGCAGTAAAAAGGTCACACGGTAATTTGGTCACAGTAAAAAAGTCACACGGTAATTTAGTCACAGCAATAAGGTCACACGGTAATTTGGTCACACGGTAATTTGGTCACAGTAAAAAGGTCACATGGTAAATAGGTCACAGTAAAATTACCTTTGTTCAGGGGCGTGGGTCATCTCATTTATATCCACTGGTGTAGTTGATATACAGCAAGATTCAATAAATGGCGGAGGAGGTCACTGTCGCAACTGCAGTGGGTTCGAAACTTTGACACATGGGGGTTCTTTCAAAAGATTTTACATCACATGGCATCCACTATCAGATGGTGCAAGTTCGTTTGCAAGTATAGGCTAATTCGAGTATATGTTCTCCCTGCAGCACCAGAAATGCAGACAATTTTATTTTCCTTCCACGAGTGGATTTTGGCTCAAGTAGACATCAACTTCATTGCTGCAGTCGACGCCTTTTACACTGGATAATTTTATAGACTGCTGTGAGTAAAAATTCAGTCATTTTCAATGGCTGGCTTAATAGGCAGAATAATACTGTTCGGGAGCCACCCAAATTTCGACCGTCAAGGGCCTCCACAAGGTCAATCCATATCTGGGTATAGGACAAACAGAACACTAATCTGGAAAATGTTCTGTACCAGGTATTATGAAATAAGTATTTGGAAAACAGGACCCACCAGTAACTAGTGCTATTACTACAATAGTTACCAGTGCTATCATCGACAACAGTCATCTGTGCTATCATTACCGAGTGAACTTTTTTTAGGCCCCAGGTTTTAGCAAAATTAAAATTTGACAAAATGTTCCTTTAAAATTTAGAAATTGGAAATTTTGTAGACATTCATTATTTATGAAGTTATTTTTTCCGTCCATAATTTCTTTATATTTTATGTTTTTGTAGTATCTTATATTATTATTGTATTACTGATTTTTTTAGTGTCCGTCCACATTGTTATATTTAAGCACGAAATAAATGTGTTATACTCTTTTTTTTTTTACACAATATCAGTAATCACATAATAGTACAATTCAATTATGTAAACAATTTTCCTCATTTGCCAGTATTTATTGCCACTATCAGAAAAATAGGCTTGATAGGTCCATTACATTCCTGTGGATCTTGAGTTTATCTATTGTTACCATCTAAGGGTGCTGATGCTTTCTGAGTTGCTGATTGGATGAAAACATGGGTCAGGTTCTAAGTAAGGTTGAATAGTCTGTTTTGGCAGCAAATCTCTTCCATAAAAACTTTTTAATCAGTATAAAACTATTGCAAGTTTATAATTTTATTTTTATACAAATACAAAAATATACTGTAACTATACACACAATGAAAATTAATACAACAATAAAGCTTAATTTTAACATTTTTAAAAATATATGATTGCAGTTTTAGAATGTAAATTATTTTGAAATAATATTAAAAATTTATTAATACTTGATTAAAATATACAGAAGACCATATTAATACGTTTCGGATATCAAATCCAACCATCGTCAGATATCAAAAGATATAGCCCAAATTTCTAATTGGTAAAGAAAAATCATGCAATGAACAAGAATCTAGTGGCCAGTGGCGTATTTATTAAGGGGGGGAGGGGGTGCATGGTGCCTTGCCCACCTTCCATCCAACCAAAAATGTTGCTATACTTTCACTAAAAAGCGCAAAATTTTAGCTTTTACTAATGCCATCGCGCCATCATATAATTGGCATAAAAAACAAATTTTCAAGGCCTAAAATAGTATTAAAGGTTTACATGTGGCACCAATCGAACGTTCTGAACCCGATGTGTCGCATTCAAAATTGACACTTTCATATCAGTCCTGTCTGACTTTGATTTCCGTCTAAACCTTTCAAGTGCGTACACGGAGTTCATTCTGAACCCTGTCATTGTCAAATTAGTTTTAGGGAATTTTCATTTGATTAAATGAGTCCAGAACGAACAGAACTCACCAATCGAGCACAACCCAATGGTTGCACGTGTGGGAGAATCCATTAAGTAGGTGGCGGTAAAGTTCAATTTATCGTGCCAAAAGTTAACATCGATCATCACTGTTTTTGTGCGAGTTATCTTGAACAATGACCTGGAAACTACTCACAAATAGTAACTTGTTACCATTTTTTTATGGGAAGAAATTTATTCACAGCAAGATAAACACAAGCAAGTCTCCTTGTTTGAATTCAGAATTAGTGATTAAAAACAAAATGGATTCTCGTTGCTTCATCTTCTATTAATGGAAATGAGTCAACTTGTCATGTTTCGAGAAGAATCCTTGGATGAGTACCCTACGTTAATAGCCTACCATGAATTGAAGTTCACCACCACAGAAGTCAAAGAATAGATCACCAAGGTGAAAAGAAGGCAGATTGACAAGGTAAGTTGAGTACACATTACATTTTTCATCCAGGATTTCTGAACTGAAAACTTGTAATAACGTTCAAGCAAGTTGTTTGCAAGTTGTTTTCAAGTTGTTTGCTTGTAGGATGCAGGGGCGGACTGGGCCGCATGGCCACATGGCTAAAATCATGCGGGCCGGTGTGCACGAAGCCGGTTTGTGAAAAATGACAAAAAAAAATATTTATATTTTGAAAAAAAAAAAAAGTTGGACTTATAGGTGTACTCCAAATTTTAAAATAAAGTGGCCGAAATCCGCTGGAGGCGCTCGGAAATCACGTTTATGGCAGTCATTTTTCAATTTTTTTGGGGGGAGGACCCCTTAAGCAGTGGCGGATCCAGGGGGGGGGGGGGGAGAGGGCGTACGCCCCCATTTACTTTGTCTTTTTTTCTTTTTAAGAATGTAAGAATGGGGAGAACACGAAATCAAAAATGTCTAACCCATTAACGTTTACTATAAAACATACATGGTCCACGTCAAAAACCGTTAAATTAGTACAATTTATACTTATTCTATGTTTTTAAGCCAAAAAAAAAAAAGGTCCAAAAAATTTTTCATCGCTTCGCTCGGCAATCGTATTTACGTCGGCCATTTTTTATCAATATTATTGATAGAAAATGGCCGACGTATATACGATTGTTCGCTCGGCAGAGATTTCGATTTACGCCTCCGCCCCCTTTCGAAAAACGTGGATCTGCCTCTGTTAAGACCCCTGCGCTCGGGGTCGTACTTTGCCCGACACACTCAAGTGGGCCGGTCAATGAAAAAAAAACCATGGCCGCGACACGGCCCCAGTCCGCCCCTGGTAGGATGTTTATTCTTATTAAGCTCTAGGTTTTCATGACCAGCATGTTTAGAAAGGATTGAAAAATCTATATATGTGACAAGACTGAAGACTCATCAAAATCATGACCAGCATGACCCCTGAACATCATTGGTCCAAGGATATAAGACTTAGAACAGCATCCTGATTTGGAGTTGTCCCATGATTGACATGTCACTCAATTAACCCTTATATGATTGAATGACAGATGGTCCTGAACTCTATTAGATTGGACAAAAAAACTCAAAGTTGATTGCAAATGATTTTATATGGATTGTAAGTTTCCATGGATTAAATTATAAAAATACATGTATAATAAAAAATATATAAACTATTAAATTCTGATGACAATAACAAGACTATGTACAATATATATAAGGGTTAGTTAGAGTTTCCAAATTTCAAATATTTAAAAAACAAAAAATACTGGTTCACAGGCATTTTTTAGAAATCTGGTGCAGATAAATTGAAAGGGAACATGATTCTGTGAGATCTAGGTATAAATGAAGGCCACTGTAAATTGTATATCTACAGCCAATAGGAAATTAGAGAAATTAATATATATACAATAGAATTTTCATTGAATTTAACCAATTGTTATGAATGGAAATATGTACAAAACAGCTATGGTGGTCTTAAAATGATTGCAGTAATAGGACTTTAGATCACATGCTAATTACATTGGTCGTTCTCAAATTAGCTGGGCCCAAATTATAATTTCTTTAGAGCAGCCAAGCTTAAGATGCCAACAAATTTGAAGGGCTGATCATAACAGTAGTACCACCACCTTAAATGAAATAAAACGACCACTAGAGAGATCCAAATGGGTGAAAATGCTTCTGTAGCCTTTACCGGGGTTCTTTATTATCCCATCTGCTCTGCCAATACAGGGTGTGCCCAAATTAATGTAATCTAAAGCCCAGAGTAAGATAATAAATATTGAAAACAATTAGTGGTATTAGTTTTTTTTATATTTATTGAAGGGAGCTGTTTTAATATTAAAGGAATATGTTCTCTCTCCATTCAACCAATAAATGTTTTGTCTCGGAATCTTTAATGTTTTGTACCCATAATTATGAGCGTTAGAAAGTCATAACTACGAATCATTATTACTGTAGTAAGACTATGTCTCAATTCAGAAAATTAAAGATATATACTTAGTTATGGATATTATTAAAGGAATTATGTGATTTTCGTGCATTTCTAGTACTTCTAGAAGCTTTTTCAACATATTCAAGTCCCAATTCAACATTGAACATTCCCCTTTAAATGTAAACTTCCAGAACTAGTAAATGAAGCACAGTCTTTTGAAGTTGAAATTTTTCAACTAAAAATTATACGTGGTAAAATTCCATGAACCCAGACAAAACAAATTGGTAGATAGATGATTAATGAAAGTTATTTCTTTGTTTACGTTGAAAATTGTCTGGTTCACGAACTCCATTTGGTCTTCGAACTGGTTGGTTATTATACCCTGAAAATATATACAAATATACACTGAAAATATAAACAGACACTAGAAATATAAACAGATAGACACAGGAAATATAAACAAATATACACTGAAAATATAAACAGATAGACACTGAAAATATAAACAAATATACACTGAAAATATAAACAGATAGACACCAGAAATATAAACAGATAGACACTGGAAATATAAACATATAGACACAGGAAATATAAACAGATAGACATAGGAAATATATACAGATAGACACTGGAAATATAAACAAATAGACACTGGAAATATAAACAGATAGACACTGGAAATATAAACAGATAGACACAGGAAATATATACAGATAGACACTGGAAATATATACAGATAGACACTGGAAATATAAACAAATAGACACTGGAAATATAAACAAATAGACATAGGAAATATAAACAGATAGACACTGGAAATATAAACAGATAGACACTGGAAAATATAAACAAATAGACATAGGAAATATAAACAAATATACACTGGAAATATAAACAGATAGACACTAGAAATATAAACAGATAGACACTGGAAATATAAACAAATAGACACTGGAAATATATACAGATAGACACTGGAAATATAAACAAATAGACACTGGAAATATATACAGATAGACACTGGAAATATATACAGATAGACAAAAAGGAAATATAAACAGATAGACACTGGAAATATAAACAAATAGACACTGGAAATATAAACAGATAGACACTGGAAATATAAACAGATAGACACTGGAAAATATAAACAAATAGACATAGGAAATATAAACAAATATACACTGGAAATATAAACAAATAGACATAGGAAATATAAACAGATAGACACTGGAAAATATAAACAAATAGACATAGGAAATATAAACAAATATACACTGGAAATATAAACAAATAGACATAGGAAATATAAACAAATATACACTGGAAATATAAACAGATAGACACTGGAAATATAATCAGACACTGAAAATGTATACAGACAGATTCTGTAAAATATAAATAGATAGACACTGGAAATATAAACATAACTTAAAAATTCTTCATGAAAAAATTTCTATTAATGATCGATTATTCAACACAGTAGCCTGCTGTGGAGATCAGCACTAGTCATAAGTGTGTAAATTTATAGGAATTTATATTGGTGTGTAAATTTATATTGAGGAATATCAAAAGAACCCGAGTCTGGTTGACTATTTGGTTAAAAATAATTGAAAATTGATGAAGAAAAATTACAAACCCATTGAATGACCATTGTAATCTCTGGGATAAATATATTGCGTAGCTGAAAATAGAATATACTTATCTTAAAAGGTTATTACTGCTAAGCTTAATTATAAAAACACTTAAAATGCAATTATTTCGGAACACCTATGGTTCTTCTTGCATGTACATTTTTTTGTTATTCTCTTGAAAACATATAAAATATTTACGCTGAATTATGAAAACTTGGATATAACACTTACTAATATATTTCCCCGATTGGTCATGTACTGGAACCATATGGGGAGGTGGGTGATGAACCATATTGGGAGGTGGGTGATGAACCATACCAGGATGTGGGTGATGAACCATACCAGGATGTGGGTGATGAACCATACCAGGATGTGGGTGATGAGCCATACTTGGAGGTGGGTGATGAGCCATACTGTGCGGTGGGCCATTAGGTAAGACAAATTGTTTACGACCCATTTTAAATCTGATCTGTTGCATTGGTTGTTGGACAGGTTGACGACGAACACCCCCGGAGCGACCCTGAACTTGGATGGTTGTTTTATGTAGCCCATCTGGTGCGTATCGTTTGTCATGGTACATGACAGGTTGAACATTGCCTCTAGACGACACGGTACCAGTTGGTGATGGATTGGCTGATTTCACGGCATGCCGTCTGGGTGCAAAAACAACTGGTTTAGATTCCTTTAGAGGTGTTTCTGGTGGATGTGAAAGGTTTTTATCTGGCTTTGTTGATCTTATCTCTGTCAAAATAAATTATTGAAATAAATAAATCATCAATTATTATATCAAACATAGTTTTTGACATTTATGATTATTATACAGGTAATTTGTAGTACAGTTACGACAACCGGTAAGTTCACTGATGAATATATACTCTCATTGTCAATGTTGGAGAATTTTAATTATTCTTAAAGCGATACTACGTCTCAAAATGAACAAAAAAATTAAATTTTCAAACTTGGTCAATAGGCGTATATATTCATTAGGGGACAAACCTAGTGGCATAACTATAAAACAGATTACCTAAATAATCTGATAAATTCAGAAAACTATGTTTTAATACAATAATTGATAAATGTCTTAATCCAATTTAAGACATTTATCAATAATAATCTGTAATTGTATGGAAAATCACATAGTTTTATGGGTTTATTTGATTCTGTTTGTATACTTTGGACACTGTTGATGAATATATACTCTTATTGACCAAGTTTGAGAACTTAATTTTTTTGTTCATTCTAAGATGTAGTATCGCTTTAAGAGGTATTATCCCTTAAGTTATGTTTCAAGGATAAGGCATTTGCTCTTTAAATATTACATACCTTCTTCAGTATATTTCCTAGGAGGCAACATTGGGCTATCCATTCCCTGCAATTACAACATATTTAAACATTATTCTTCACTAGCAATGTGATACTTGTCTTTTGTATATAAATTAGGTTGTCTTCATTCCTTAAAAAACACATTTCTTGCAATTAAATGCAGTTAACTGCCGGGAACTCATGTTCACTATCCCCTTGTAGGCCTTGTCTTATAATTGAAATAATCGATTATGGACGCTACAAATTATTTATTTCGATTATCGATTATCAAATTTCATAATCGATTAAAATTCATAGTCAAATTTTCTTTATGTTATCTTATCTGCTACACGCTTATCAGAGAAGTCACGACCCATTTTATCATGATGATTGATTTGAGCCTTGAATATGTGTATATAGCCTCCAGAAGTACCAAAACTGCACAAAAATTGCATAATACTTTCAACTATATCCTTACTTAAACATTTATCTTTCATTTTCTGTATTTGTGTTTTCTATATTAAGTCATAGTATTACTAAACGACAAGTTGTATTTTTGACTTTCAAACGCTTATAATTATAGCTACACAGAGATATGAAGGTTTATATTTTGTAGGAGAGTTGTGAACAATATTACAGATTAGAATAGCTAAAAAATTCCAGGTTGGTCAAATAGTTAGTGAACATATCCCTTTAAAATTTTCATCAGTCTATCCACAAATAAGCTCTTTTAAAGGGCCAGTCTGCATTTTTGAAAAAAAGTTTCCATTATCAAAAACATTGCAAATGTTTCATGAGAGTATTTCTAAAGTATGCTCATTATACCTATTCATCTTTTTGATCAAACTGAATTTGTTTTTAAAGGGTTAATTACAAACAGGGAGTACTTATTTTTAATTAAGCATTTTGACCTAGTTTTTGTGTTTGGCTTAATAATGGCACAATATTTCTAACTGAAACCTTAACAATACATAGTCAAGACATTTCTCTACAATTAGGCGTTTATTTTTCTCAAATCCGTTCAGTAGTTTTCTATCAGCGTCCAAAAAACATAACACACTTAAAAACCTTACGTAAGGTTTTTAAATATTTTAGCATGTTTTTAGCGTTTAAAAATTAACAGCTGAATTTTTTTAGTTAAAACTTTCAGATAGCCTACATTAAAGGACACATAGATAGAGATTTTGGTGTATAGTTTTCACAAATTTGAGCAAAAAAAAATTTTGACATAAAAAAAATTTAGACTGTCCCTTTAAGTTAAAATAAAAAAAATACCTTTGGTTGGTCTGAAGAGATCTTAGTTGTTGCCATAACTGGTTTTTCAATTTCTGAATAAAAAATAAAAAATGATATACTGGTAATGATTCTGTTTATGTATGAATTGATCCCGTGTTCAGAAATTAAATTGAAATATTTATTCTGAAAAATCTTACAAAGTAAAAATATATAGATTTATCCATGGGTGGGTTCGTTTTGCCGCATGCCCAACTTGCCGCATCATGCCCAACTGCACAAAAACTAGACAGGGTAAGGGTTAGGTTGGGTTTGGGTTGCTTAGCCTACCTAACCCTAATAAATGCTCATTCCGGATTTTATCAGAAACCTTTAGTTTCGTTTTAAAAGTCGTTTTTGTGCAGTTGGACATGATGCGGCAAGTTGGGCAATGCGGCAAAACGAACCCACCGTTTATCCATCCAACACAAATAATGCAAGCACACAAATTTTGATTAAAATTTAATCTTTAAAAAAAACATTCTGTTTTAAAAAGAATGGACACAAAATCTGCATTCTAAAACTTGGTGAATAAGAGTATATATTCATCAGGCAACTTATCTGGCGTCATAACTTTACAACAGATTACCTGTATACCGGTAATCTGATAAATCCTGAAAACTACCCTAATATAATAGCTATAAATAGTAACATACTGAAATATCTTGCCCTTTGAGTATTCCGTCACTCTCCGTAATCTGACATATTTATATTTTTGTTTGTATATTTTTGATGAATATACTCTTATTGGCAAAGTTCTAGAATTCAAATTTTGTGAACATTTTAAGAGGTATCACTTTAAGAAATTGCAAGCCCATGCTGGTACAGCCACATGCCTTGCATACTAGCCTTATTCAACCAATTTTTAAAAATTCAGAAAAATACAGAAGAAAACAAACAAGAAATCATTCCTGCCGATATTTAATAGCAAGCTTTTGACAGTATGAATTTCTAAACTTACAAAATATACAAAAACATTGAGCGAAGACCTACAGACATTCACTAACTCATATATCATGGATGAGAATGGGTGTTTGGTTAAAACATGGGATCACCAAGCCCAAAGGACGAGGCGTAGTCTAGAGGTCTGCAGGGCACAGGGCCCAGGAAGCCAGAGCTACATAGATCTCCTGAGGTGGATTCTTGGCATTTAGAGGCATATTTTTTCTCAGATTTCAAGCCAATTTCTGCATCTCTAAGAATCTACATATATCTCAAAAAGGATAAATTTCAAGGTCAAAAAGGCAGAAACCGCCCAAACGAAGAATTTTCTCATCCCTGATTTAAAAAGTAACAACCAGAAAATGCATGCCATACCAGAAAAACAAGAGGATAAAGTCGGGGAAAATATGGGATATTGAATTTATTCTACCTCTAGTAATGAGGACATTTTCATAGGTATGGCGACGAGGAAAGGTATTATTTTCAGAAGGAAAGGACCGTTCTGTGTGTCTATTTGGTTTTGTTTCATCTATCAAAGATATTACTCTTTTCAAGGGATTTACTACTTTCAATTTTCTCCTTCTATCTAATGTTTCTATGCAATATATAGAAATATAATTTTTTTTAGTTAAACACCATGTTTATGATGCTAATTGGTTTGAATTTGAAATTATGTGGATCCTACACAATCATCTATTTTGCTTCAAATTATAACAACCTAGTTAAAATCCATATTTGGTTCAATCATGCTAAAGCTCGTATCAACTTCGGCACTAGACTAGTGGCTAGATAACCTCATATACTATACAGTAGTCGCCATATTGAATAAATCATAGTTCAGCCAATCGCAATCATTGTTTAAAGAGTGTCGTCTTCGTCTTGTCAGCCAATCAAAAATCAATCTCTGAACATGAGTTGTCTTTTCCTGCCTATTTACTGGGCAAGATGGCCGTCTATCATGGCCGAGTGGAGCCAAATGAGCTCAACCTAGCTAAAATACATGACATTTGGGTCAACATAGCTAAAATACATGACATTTAGGTCAAACGTTTTCGTCATTTCAACTAAAATACATGACATCTGATTCATTCCAGCTAGAATACACAGCATTTGGCTCAACCTAGCTAATAAATGCGACACTTTTAAGCTAAAAACATGACATTCGGGTCAACCTAGGTAAAAATACATGACATTTGGCTCAACTTTGCTAAAATAATACATGACATTTGGCTCAATCTAGGTAAAAATACATGACATTAAGCTCAATCTAGGTAAAATACATGAAATTTGGCTCAACCTTACTAAAATACATGGCATTTAGCTACAAAAAATCTAAAATACATGACATTTGTGACTCATTACAGCTAAATACATGACATTTGGCTCAACCTAGCTAAAATACATGACATTAAGCTCAATCTATGACATTAAGCTTAATCTAGGTAAATATAGATGACATTTGGCTCAAGCTTACTAACATACATGACATATAGCTCAATCTAGGTAAATATAGATGACATTTGGCTCAAGCTTACTAAAATACATGACATATAGCTCAATCTAGGTAAAAATACATGACATTTGTGACTCTTTACAGCTAAATACATGACATATAGCTCAACCTAACTAAAATATAATACATGACATTTGGCTCAATCTATGACATTAAGCTTAATCTAGGTAAATATAGATGACATTTGGCTCAATCTTGCTAACATACATGACATATAGCTCAACCTTGCTAAAATATAATACATGACATTTGGCTCAATCTATGACATTAAGCTTAATCTAGGTAAATATAGATGACATTTGGCTCAATCTTGCTAACATACATGACATATAGCTCAATCTAGGTAAATATACATGACATTTGGCTCAACCTTGCTAACATACATGACATATAGCTCAATCTAGGTAAATATACATGACATTTGGCTCAACCTTGCTAACATACATGACATATAGCTCAATCTAGGTAAATATAGATGACATTTGGCTCAATCTTGCTAACATACATGACATATAGCTCAATCTAGGTAAATATACATGACATTTGGCTCAACCTTGCTAACATACATGACATATAGCCAGGGTTGGCTGATTTAAATCACGTTGATTTAAATCATGATTTAAATCGCGATTTAAATCACATGATTTTTTTAAAAAAATCATTGATTTAAATCACTTTCTTTGTAACCCATGGAAAACATTGACAAAGATTTTTTCAAGGCAATTTTTTATTCTTTCAAACATAGCCGTAGGGGCCCACGACTAAACAGTGGGGCAGACCGACTTATTGCCCGAATTTTTAATGATATTTTGCCCGATTTAGGTGATTTTTTGCCCGAAAACATAATATTTGAGGGGCCAGGTGCCCCCCTGTCCCCCTGTCTCCTACGGCTATGCTTACAAGTTAACTTAACAATTTTAATTCTCTCCCTCTCTCTTTGTACAAACAAACAATCAACAAATCTTCATATCTACTGTAAACAGCAACAACATTTAAATACAACCAGCTACATTATGTTACCAACATAAAAAAAGTTAAAAAGAACATTTTTTTTTTCTAAATTTTGCATTCACAGTCAGTCATTTAACAAATACCAAACAAGACCATGTTTTTTTTCTTAAAACTAACTACTAAGTTATTGTTTCATATACATAGATTTGAATAAAAACACCAGTTTTGCAGCTCTTATTATTAACTGGAATATCCAAAAGGGAACTTTCATTTTTAACTTTCTGGGAATTCCCAGATAATTTTCTACTAAAACCTAATGCATGCTAATGAATTGCAGATAATGTTCTGCCTATTTAGGCTACTTGGGGGGCATTTGGGTTATTTTTAAGTGTATGTTTTAAAAAAATCAAAAAAATCTGATTTAAATCAAAAAAATCTGATTTAAATCAAATAAATCCGATTTTTTTGATTTTTTTAAAAAAATCAAAAAAATCACCAACCCTGCATATAGCTCAATCTAGGTAAATATACATGACATTTGGCTCAATCTATGACATTAAGCTTAATCTAGGTAAATATACATGACATTTGGCTCAACCTTGCTAACATACATGACATATAGCTCAATCTAGGTAAATATACATGACATTTGGCTCAATCTATGACATTAAGCTCAATCTAGGTAAATATACATGACATTTGGCTCAACCTTGCTAAAATATAATACATGACATTTGGCTCAACCTTGCTAAAATATAATACATGACATTTGGCTCAACCTAGCTAAAATACATGACATTTGTGACTCATTACAGCTAAATACATGACATTTAGCTCAAACATGCTAAAATACATTATTTTGCAGTTTATTCCAGCCAAAAACTACCCATAATTCAAGTCAACAAAACATAAAAGAAAATGGCCATCTTACCTTTCTTGTGAGTGTCCACCATAGAATACATGTCTCCTACTACCGTGGATTCATTCAGGGAACTGGACGAACTGTCAGTCCGTGCTTTAGACAATTCACCATTATCAGACGACACGTGACTTGAATTCCTGGCTTTCTGAGCAGCGGATTGGTTGGTTTCCTTAACATCCACATAACTGTAGTACTGATTGGTTGGAACTATAACAGATTTGGTTTTCTGAGCAGCTGATTGGTTGCTTTCTCTGAGATTTACGTTATTATACTGATTGGTTGGAACAATCGGTTTGGTATTCTGAGCAGCTAATTGGTTGCTTTCTTTGAGATTTACGTTATTATACTGATTGGTTGGAACAACCGGTTTGGTATTCTGAGCAGCTGATTGGTTGCTTTCTTTCTGATTTACGTTACTGTAGTACTGATTGGTTGGAACAACCGGTTTGGTATTCTGAGCAGCTGATTGGTTGGTTTCTTTCTGATTTACGTTACTGTAGTACTGATTGGTTGGAACTACAACTGGTTTGAGTAAATTATTGCTATCATCACATTCTGTGTAGATATTTTCATCTGCAGCAATATCATCATTTACATAAATATCTTCTTCATATTCATCTTCATCTTCATTTTCTGTAACAAAAAATCTTAAGATTAAAGGGATTGTAAAGAAGTTATCTAAATTTTGCATGTGTATCTGCATGTTCTTTCAGCAACGTTAGACATTGGCATTATCTACCGTTGCTGGATTGACGTGGTTTTCTCGTCATTATCAACTAATAACCTCGTTTTAAAACACTATGTCACATTCAATTTATGACCGTTGAGACTCGATTATCACAAGGTAAATTTACTACAAGAAATCTGACGTCTAGTCATTCGAAAAGTTTTCCCGCAATAATTTGTTACAAGGAATATAACTGGTCGAACAATAATCGTTCGACCAATCAAAATTAATGACGAGAATCTCTTATCATGATAGCAACGGATTAATGTAATGAAATGAAATGATAGCCGTTGCTAAAGGAACATGGTGTATCCGGAACACTGATAAAATCAAATTGTACCATTCCAATTTTCAATTGTAGATTCAACAATTTCAACTGTTAATAAAGACCCAAATTTTCGCTTTGTATGGTTTTTTAAATTTCATTTTTTTAGCCACTACATACGGTCTAACCACATCCTTCTTACAATGCTGGTAAATTGAACTCTGACCTAACCTTAATGACCTCTGTTTTAACCAATTAGATCTTTCAATGACACAAACAAAAAGTGCATTCCATTGAAACATGCTTTTTTATTGGCTGTTCTTTAAAGCGTCAATGACATCTGCTTGGTTAAAACGGGTCATTTAGGTAAGGTCCGAGTTCAATTCTCCTTGTACCCCTTCGGCCACCGTTAATAACATTGGGTGAGGTCAAATCTCGTGTTAGCGTTCCGTGTTAGTGTTAGCAAAAATTTAACACAACATTTGAACTCATTTTTCGTGTAAATAGTAATTTTAAGGAGTGAACACACAAAATATTTATTACATAATTAACCCAGTCCAAATTCTGCATTAACACCAGTGTTAACACTAACACGGAATTTGACCTCAACCAATAAGAGCCAACATGAAAGTCATAGGATACTATTACAGTTGTTGGTGATTGTATTTATTGTTAAATATAAGATGTTATAATTATGTCAATTATAAGGTGAAATAAAATAAGGTAGATTGATTAATAGTATATAACACTACTTTTTAAAATTGTCTAAGAGGCTTCTCAGGTACCCCTTGTGGTGTTCGTTGGTACACCTAGACTATCAAATAATGATGCAATATCTTGGATGATAATGTACTCTTAAAAGATTTCAAAATATATCAAATTGGCATAGCAGGATAAATAAGAATGATTTTTTTCTAAGCCCATTGGGATGAAAAATGTGTAATACCATGCAGTGCATAAAGACTGAACCTTACCCACAAGAAAGCACCAATATGCTTTTTAAAAAAAAAAAAACAAAGAAGATTCAGAAAAATAAAAAAGGGGGAATAAATTTTCTTAAAATTCTGAAATTAAGTAATTTGGGCACTTTTTCAAGAGTGCTGTCTTATGATTGTTTCATAATTTTACCAAAATATGCTTTAAGAGAAAAGGTTTTCTGAACTTTTAACGTCTATCAGGGACACTGATGGCATCGATTTGCACCATTTCAATTTTCATTCCGATGTTTGGAATTGCAAGAACCAAAGAATTGATGCTATCAGTGTCCCCGATATACATACAAAGTTTAGAAAAACTCTTTACAATCTCTTTAGGTTGGTGTCTTTGCTGTGTCTGCCCTAGAAAGCTCAATGTATTTTAAGCTGTTGATGATACATATTATAGAAGCAAGCGCTATGCATCAAAGCAAAAGGAGGGAAAATGATTGGGTTTAGATGCCATTCTAACAATGTAGCAATCGTATCTACGGCAGCCATTGTCTAACAATAACCTCATATGCACATAGAAAAAACCTTCCAAGATTAATGGGCGGAAGTAATATACGCGATAAAAATAGTTCCTTAGCTCATGCTAGTTACCTCCCTTATACATTATCTTCCGTAGACAAGAATGGCTGACATATTTACGATTGACAATGAAGCAGAAAAATTGTTAACAAAGGCAACATTCATTCTCATTAGGATTGTCAAAGGCTGTAAAGTTTGTTGTCTATTTAAAATTAGGCCCAAATTTTATTTCTTTCGCTTTTTTTAATTCCACTTTATTTAGCCACTACATAATGGTCTATATTTCTTACATTGCTGCCAAATTTAAACTCTGACCTTAACTTAATGACCTCTGTTTTAACCAATCAGATCTTTACCCTCTTCAGCGCTGGGATTTTGTGACATGAACAAAAGGTGCATTCCATTGATACATTTTTATTGGCTGTTCTATATGACATAAGTGAGATCCGATTGTAATTAAAAAAGCTGAGCAAAACGAAATTTGGGCTTAGACAGTAAAGTTTGGATTGCAGGCTTTCTTTTTCCTGCCCTACCCTACCCTGGTTATGCAAGCATGTCATGCTTAATTTGGATTGTAGGCTTTCTTTTCCCTGCCCTACCCTACCCTGGTTATGCATGCATGTCATGCCTAGTTTAAGCAAGCATCTTACTAGATTGTGGATCTCGCACTAAAACAGGCAATGTCCAATTTTCGTAATGTTTACTGCTTCTTGGCCAATAGTTTTCGTATTCTGACGTACGAGGGTCAGTTTTGCAGCGTCTACGAAATATGTTATAGGATTTTTCAATATTCTCTGAAATAAATGGTGTTTTATTTAAGTTTAACCCTTTGAGTAATTTTTTTTTTCAGTCTTTCTAAAATCTAGGCTTATTTTAGGGCTTTAGATTACATTAATTTGGGCACACCCTGTATTCGCAGAGCAGACGTGGATATATGGGCCGCAAGAGCTCGTGGGAAGCCTACAGTAGCACTTTTTTTACTAATTTATAACTCTATAGTGGTTATATAATTTCTTTTAGGGAGGTATAGGACTACTGTTATGATCAGACAGGTCTTGTATCTGCATGTGCTTAAGTAGCATGATGCAACATCTTATTTTCTCTAATTTAGGTGAGGATGTAATCTTGAAGGCCTGTATTTTTAAATTTTAAACGCTACTGTCTGAAGTTTTTAGAATTTTTGCCATAATGTTTTTGAAAACTGGAATAAAATCTTCAAATTTAATATTGTTAGTCTTAGAATGTCTTTGCTTTGATGAAGATATAAATAGGAACTACAGAGGACAATTTTCAGTCAAATTTAGTGACCTTTTTTTTGTTGAAATTTTGAGGGGAAAAATGTATTTCCATTTAATGGAAACTTACAAAAATTATATTTTTTAACAAATCAAATACATTCTAAGACTAAGGCCTAGTTCATACGTCGTACTTTTCATGTGCCAAAATCAATCTTTGCATTTAGCACATGAAAAGTTCGACGTTTGAATTCATTTGGTTCGGCATGTGCCGTGGCTAATAATTCGTGTCGACCTGCCGATCTACCCGCCATCTTGGATCGAGTAGAACGACGTAAGTGCGATGTGATTTCTGACGTCGAAGTTATTGTCTGTCGAAATTAAATACTAAATTATGCAAATGATATTACAATGATATTATAATAAGGGATTCCCCAAAATTCTTTTCACTGCGCATGCGTTTTACGCCATTTTATCTTAAACCAAAAAGATTGATTCATACGTCGATCTTCTTATGTGCCGAATTAAATGTATATGACAACAGAATTTTTTTTAGAGCAATAATCGCTGTTTGTTTCTAAACAGTCTGCTACGCCCGCAGTCAATATTCGTGATATGCTGTTTCACCAGCAAATGGAAACTTTTACAGACCCCCAATCCTCTAAAGAATGTGGCCTTAGACATCAACGCTTGTCGCTGAAGGAAAGTTTCAGGGATTCTGTTCCTAACTTTATATAGAAATTCAGGGTTGATTTCCTTTCCTTGACTGCTCTCTCGTTAACGAAATGCGACGCTCATATAAGGCAATTCCTCGACAACATTTACGTTATCTGATAGATATATGGCCAAAATCTGGGTACCACCACCACCATCATCACCTTCCCCGGTTACTAAAAAATATATTTTTCTAACGAAGATTTCTCTATATAAACGTCACGAAAAAGTCTTATGTTTTGATGTTCCACCATGATTGTTGTCAAATTTGTATTTATTTCGGCACTACAGACATTTATCGTTTGAATCAACTGCCGATCTGAATGATTTGTGTCGACTAAAATGTCCTTTATATTCGACACGCCAGAGGATCGACGTCTGAACTATGCCTAACAGTAGCATTGTCAGGCTGATATCCCAGTTCTCATAAAAATTATGGCAAAAATTCAAAAAACTTTTAAATTTGCACAGACAATTATTATTACAATATCGGTACATTTGGATTTGATGGCTTCAATTTTGAGGGAGAGTTTTGAGTAATAATAGTTGATTGGCTTAGATTATAAATTTTGTTCTGGAGACCAAGGTATGATCGACCGATCGAATTGCGAGTTAGTCACTAAAAGCTAAAACCAATTCCAAAATTTGCATTTTGTTCTCTAATTCTGTTTAGTAAAGTCTTTTGTTAGTTGAACTCTCGTTTGGAAGCAAACCAATGATATAAATAAAATACAGAAAACCTTCACTTACCAACATTATAATATAGCTGAAAATATAGAAACAAAAGAATGTATTATTTTATTTTATTTTTCTCAATATGCAAATATTGTAATTGATGGCTATGACTTATGGCTGGGAATTTTATCTAATCAAATGGCTTTATGCTCCTGTCATCACCAATTGTTTCAGCGACCCATAGTCAAGCTTTGAAATTTTCTGCGACCCTGAACTATTATTATTATTGACAAAATTTAGATAAGGTTCATGACAAATTTTAATCCTTTTTGGACACCAAAGTGACAAATTAAAGATATTTTTTCCCTAATTCGTAACTATGGTGGCCATTGTCTGACAACCTCAGAACTTTAGTAGACATGAAAAGTCTTGGTGGTCAACTCAGTTTGTTTTTACACAAGGCAAGTCTGCTAGGTCACAGTTTCAGTGAAGCCTGGGCATTCAAGACTTTGGTGTAGCCCTTTGTCAGCATGAAATGCCGAACCTGTGTCGTATCAGAGTCGTCCTTAATGAAGACTGGTGTTGGCAACTCCAGTGCGACCCTGGAGTTGACTCTTGGAGTTTTCAACGTGTAAACAACTGCCCTGACCCGACCCTTAGTGGACCTGGTAATTTTACTGTCGTGTAAAGGGCCCTTTGGTTATCAATTGCCTTGTTTACAGCGTGTAGTTGTCACCATATCAAAGATAATATCCTAAATATTCACCTGATCTGTATCTACGTCATTGTTCAAATCATAATTTTTAATCCATTCTGTAAACAGGTTCTCCATTACTAGATGTACTAATTCATACTGATCCTGAAATAAAAGATAGAAACATTCATATTGTACTAGTATAATCAAAGAGGATCCTTTCTTTCAGCTGGTCCTCGGCCAAACCTCTTTAGAACCCAATAAAGTAAATTTTTCAAGGAGCTTCAGTGACTAATTGAGTTTGCTTACTATCAGAACCACAGTGGCTCAGTGAGTTAGAAGTTAGTTAATGATTCTAAAGGTTCAGGGGGATTCATAGTGGCCTATTGAGTTAAAGGCTTGCTTACTATCATGAACATCCGTAGAGAACCACAGTGGCTTAAGGAGTTAAAGGCTTTTTCCGGAAAGTCCATGGGGAACCACAGTGGCTCATTGAGTTAAAGGCTTGCTCCTGAGGTCCATGGGGAACCACAGTGTTTTAGTGACTTAAAGGCTTGCTCCTTAAGGTCCATGGGGAACCACAGTGACTTAGGATTGCTTCTGAATGTCCATGGGAAACCACAGTCGTTATTGGGTTAAAGACTTGCTCCTTAATCCATGGGGAACCACAGTGGCTTGGTGTGTTAAAGGCTTGCTCCTTAAGGTCCATGGGGAACCACAGTGGTTATTGTGTTAAAGGCATGCTCCTTAAGGTCCATGGAGGGATTCATGGTTGTCCAGTGAGTTAGGGGCTTGCACACTTTTTATAAGGAGACAACTGAGGGATCCTGATCACACAAAGGATTCTAATGCCAGGCAAAATTTCCTTCATTTACTCCTTAGAACCCAATAAGATTGTAATAAAACTAAACTTACTGGTGTTTGTACCATAGATTGTCTTTGTTCTCTCATTTTTAACATCATTTCATACAGACTAAAATCTTTTTCTATTCTCTGTAATTTTAACAGAAATATGATTAGATTGTTGTCTTATTAACTGAAAATTTGCTGTAATTTTAACAGAAATAGACCTTATTCATGCCTTTAACCGCTTAGAAACCAAGGTTCATAATGCAAATGACGTCAACCCATTCATAAAATACAACGTCAAATGAATGAAAAGGAATATGACATCACTAATCACCATATAAACAGCGAGAAAATGGTCTAAAAACTGCCTTTTTAGCCCTTTTCTCAGAAAAATATGAAGGACCACTTCATCTGAAAACATCTTTAAATAGCGTAATTAATTCTGATTTTAACGATGTAAAATTTGATTAGGGTTGAGTTAGTGGGACTTGATAAGGTGGTGATTTTTTTCTGCAGTGGCAAGACGCTGTTTTTGTTTGCTTGCGTTGTGAGCCTCGATATGGATCCAAGATGACCGACTCGTGAATAAGGTATATTTATAATGATCAAAGTGTGCAGTTGACAAAGAACCTGAAGTCTTTTTCTATTTTCTGCTATTTTTATAATCAGAAGGCAATAATAATATACAAATAATATATAATATAAAAGCAGACTTTTGATATTAAAACTAACAACCTACCCCTTCAGTTAATAAAGTCCAGGCATAATCTATAGCACATATTGTACCAGTTCTTCCACATCCAGCACTAGAATATAAAATATAGTTTGTATACAATTAAATCTTTACCTTTTTATACACCCACATCTCCATATGTGGACGTATATTGTCGGCACCCTGTCAGTCCGTCCGTCTGTCAACATTTGCTTGTAAACGCTCTAAAAACTTTATTCTCAAAAACTTAATTTAAGATGATTCATCTGATTGGCCAATCACTAAAATTGCTTTTTAACAAGTCAGATTACTGTGTTTCTTAAAATCATGATTTTATTTCAGTTCAGTTTTCAAGAATAAGGCCCCTCTGATCTTTATCCATAAGCAAAAATTTATCTAATTGCACACTGCGTGTCATGGCCTATTCTCATTAGCCCACAGAGGTGCAGGGAGCCGCGGTGGCTCAGTGAGTTAGACGCTTGCTCGCTTACCTGGAGGTCCAGGATTCAATCCCGGCAAGGGTCGAGATGATACCTTTGGATTTTTCAACCCGGATTCCCCGTCAGTGATGCAGGTTGGAGGGGCTGACATGGAAAAACCGTCCAGTCGTTTGGATGGGACAATAACCCAAGGTCCTGTGTGCTATTTGCTGTGCACGTTAAAGATTCCTCGACAGTTGGAAATTGAAAAAAGAGCAGGCTAATGCCGCCGTCCTGGCAAAAATTTCCCCTCATAGCACACTGCATGGCGTTTGCCCATCCTCAATTAGCCCATATAGGGCTCCATTCATTTCATTTTCACATAGGTGCAGAATTCATTTTGGAAAAAATAAGGGAAGTAACTCTCAGTACAATACTTACCTACAATGTATAACTAAAGGAATGTCGTGTTTTTTACGTTCAACTCTCATGAGATTTATCATGATATTAAGAAGTGAAGGGTGATCTGGGATACCATGATCTGGCCAACCAATATAATGAAACTGCGTCACTTTATGATGGCTGCCGTTACATGATAAACATATTGTACGTTTGTAAAAATCTTTCATTGGTAACGATTCTGATTCCTAAAAATAGTATTAACATAGTGTATTCTAACTTGATTTAACAAGGGTGCTTAGAGTCTTTGAAACATAGCCCTTGATCCAGCCAGTTAATTCACTGGTAAGTTCACGTTTGACCTGCGAGGATACTGATTGGTAGACTTTTTAATGTAATTTCAATCTGCATGCAGTTGTGCCAGAGTCCTGGAACTTGGCTTCAGATAGGGGCCAGACTATTTATAAGTTAGGCAATTGATGGAGTTGAAATTCAAAATATGGAAGATTCAAAAACTTGAAACTTTGATGGGGGTCTGAAAAATTTTGAAAAACAGAATTGATTTTGTGTATTCCAACTTGAAATTTGGGAAAAATATGTATAAAAATCATATTAGGATACAAGCTTGCATGTAATGGTGTCAAAAGCACCTGAAATTGGGCTACTGATAGGGAAAAGACTACTCTACCTCCTGTATTCCAACAGATATTTAGGGAAAAACCGTATATAAAATGATATTTTGAAATTCTTTAAAATAAATTGTGAGTGTGAATGGGGGTACAAGCTTTCTGGTAGGGTCAAATGCCCAACACCACTGCTTGCAAGAGGTATTGTATTGGTATTTATATGCACAACAAGCAGGATTTAACCCTTTGAACCCTGACTTTATTTTGGCTAAAACGTCATATACCCTGAATTCCCAGCAACATTTCTTAAAGTGTATTACGTGTATATATCGCGTAACGATTAAGCCGCTATAGCGGTTGAAAGGGTTAAAACTATGTTGGACTCTGGATTCTAGAGAAGTTGTATAGAATTATAGAACTCATATCAATACATACAGTTTTAACTGTTATTTCTCCAAATTCTTTTGATTCACCCAAATCTGTCCAATATTTCTCACATTTTTTCTGAAAATAAAAACCCAAAAGAATATGTTTATGACAGCAAAATGTCAAGGCAGCTTAACATATGACATTCTATGAGTCAAAGTTTGTCTATGAGCTTTGAAGACTATTACTGATTAGCTTCTGAGACTATTAATGTATGATTGGTTTAAATGAGGGTGACTGTACCCCTTTAACTATTTTTAAGCCACCTACTTAAACAAAAACTGTCTGGTGTCAGGACTATACTGATAATCTGATAAATCAAGAAAACTACCTTATGTATTATAAATACTACAAGATGTACAAAATATTAATTTTATCGAAAATTACTTAGTTTTATGGTTCATTTGATTCTATTCGTATACTGTAGACACCTTTGATGAATATATACTCTTATTTGGATAAGTTTGAGAACTTTGAGAATTTTGTTCATTTGAAGAGGTGGTATCGCTTTAATAATATCTTTGGACCTTTGTGATAGCTTAGATAGCTAAATCCTAAGTTTTTGAATGTAATTTAAAATTAGAATGGAGATTTATGTGTCCCTTATACACATAACAAGTTTTGGCCATTGGGGCTCACAGCTGCTTAGTCTGCTTTAATTCACTGCGTAAATTTCAAAAAAAGATTGACCTGCTTTTATTGGGATGTCATAAATATTTCATAATAGTATCACTCTATAATTGTGGAAAATATCAAATAACATCCTTGTAAATTTAAACAAATTGTTTTTAAAATATATAACAAAACAATCTTTTCAAATTATCTGCCCATAAATTTTTAATAATATTAATGACCTATCATATATCATAAAGTACAGTTATTCAGATAAAACTATACAATTATCATCCTGTTTTATTAGGATGTTGTTAGAGTGTAAATAAATCCTAACATATTTCTAACATAACCCACTTAATCATCCAATCAACAGGTGGCTTTATCTATTATGAAATGGCTCATTTATTCATAAAGAGCACATATGTATGTATTGTATATTATAAGCTAACCCACTTATTCATCCAATAAACAGGTTGCTAAATCAATTTTGAAGTGGCTCACTTGTTCATAAAGAGCACAGATATATTCATAAAGAGCAAAGATGTATATAAAGATAGTGGACCACAGCCATATACGCCCACCACGGCATCTGGATGGTAAAAGTAAAAAGCCTTGAATTTAATCAGAAGTAAAATAAACTTTCTCAAACCTTTCAATTTAGGTCCAATAACATCCATTTTAAGTTTCATCAAAATTGGTTGAAAACTAAGATAGTAATAGCATATTAAAGACTTTAAGGCAAGGGCAATAACTCTTCTTCTAACGTTCAAAGACAGCTCAAATTCGAACTTGATTTTAGTTTTATGAATATGTATACACACACTGAATTTCATTTGATTCCATCAAAATCTTAGAGAGCGTTTACCAGCAAATGTTGACAGGATGGACGGCCAGGGGTGCCGACAATATACGTCCACATAGAGAGATGTGGGCGTATAACAAATAAAAACAGCGGCCATTGACTGTAAGGGGTTTGGGACTACTAATTTATAAAACATTCAGAATATACAATAAACTCACTAGACCAAATATTTTAGCACATATTTCATATAAACAAATATTTCTATATATACATGTATATATGAATTCTATAACGCCTACTTTTGGGAGCCGCGGTGGCTCAGTGAGTTAGACGCTTGCTCGCTAACCTGGAGGTCCAGGGTTCAATCCCGGCATGGGTCGAGATGATACCTTCGGATTTTTCAACCCGGTTTCCCCCTGTCAGTGATGCAGGTCGGAGGGGCTGACATGGAAAAGCGTCTAGTCGTTCGGATGGGACAATAAACCGAGGCCCCGTGTGCTATTGGCTGTGCACGTTAAAGATCCCTCGACAGTTGGAAATCGAAAATAAGAGCAGGCTAATGCCGCTGTCCTGGCAAAATTTCCCTCATTGCACACTGCATGGCGTTTGCCCGTCCTCAATTAGCCCATATAGGTGCAGAAAGTAGGACGTAAAACTCCATTCATTTCATTTCATTTATAACGCCTACTTAAATTACTGTTCGCCTACTTGAATTCTATAACGCCTTCTTAAATTACTGTTCGCCTACTTGGATTACTGTTCGCCTACTTGGATTACTGTATGATCAGATAAATGAAAGCCTTGTTGTAATCAAGGAAAAAAATGCAGAAATAGAGCAATCCATACAAAAATATTTTATAAAGAATTAAGATCAGCCAGTTGGTCCTTGGCCAAACCTTTTTGGCATTGATCTTTTTTGGATTATATGTTCTCATGTACTGCTTTGACAATTTGAATAAGAAGACAGATGAATTTTTAAACAGAACAGACTTTCACTGCCAACTGAGATTAGAATCCATGACTATTATTTCTCCATGTTACCAAGCATATCATGTAATATTTTCATAGCTATGAAATATTATATATAATCACTATAATCACATTAACAGTGGGAACCTCTCTTTAATAAAGTGTTATACATGTTTATATTAGTGCTGGCACAATATATCGTTGTATCGATGTATCGCGATACGTCATGCCACGATACGCGTATCGTATCGCGAGGTCGTGTATCGATACTTGACGATACCTCGCATTTCGTAAAAAGTGGAGATTTTTTTTTACAATTCACTGTTTTTTCTAATCGAGTTTGTTGAAATTATTTTGAAAATATTCATAAGACGTAGATATGGACCACTCCTATCAACTAAATTATCAAATTTTCACATTAAAGGGCCATTCTGCTTTTTTGAAAAAAGTTTCCATATTAAAAAAAATCGCAAATGCTACCTGAGAGTGTTTTAAAAGTATGCTTATTGTATCTCTATATCTTCTTGATCAAACTGAATTTGGTTTTAAAGGGTTAATTACAAACAGGGAGTACTTATTGTTAATTAAGCAATCTGACCTAATTTTGGTGTTTGCCCTTTAAATGGATCAATATTTCTAGCTGAAACCTTTTAAATACACAAGAGGAACATTTCTCTACATTTCTCTACGTTTATTTTACTAAAATCCGTTCAGTAGTTTTCTATCAGCGTCAAAAAAACATAACACACTTAAAAACCTTACGTAAGGTTTTTAAAAAAAATTAGCATGTTTTTAGCGTTTAAAAATTAACGGCTGGATTTGTTTAGTTTAAACTCTCAGATACATTAAAGGGCACATAGTTACAGATTTTGGTGTAAAGTTTTCACAAATTTGAGCAAAAAAAAATTTTGACCTAAAAAAATTCACTGTCCCTTTAATAAAGCTATACAAAAATAGATATCGTTACTTTGTAGATGAAGTTTCATTTTTTGTGCTTTATCATATATCGCGATACGTATTGTATCGTGACCTTTGTATCGCGATTCGTATCGTATCGTGGCATGGTTGGCAATACCCAGCACTAGTTTATATACAGTGGGAGCCTATCTTTAATTAAATATGATATATGACAGTCAAAACAACAGTGGGAGCCTATCTTTAATTAAATATTATATATGACAGTCAAAACAACAGTGGGAGCCTATCTTTAATTAAATATTATATATGACAGTCTAAACAACAGTGGGAGCTTATCTTTAATTAAATATGATATATGACAGTCAAAACAACAGTGGGAGCCTATCTTTAATTAAATATTATATATGACAGTCTAAACAACAGTGGGAGCCTATCTTTAATTAAATATTATATATGACAGTCAAAACAACAGTGGGAGCTTATCTTTAATTAAATATGATATATGACAGTCAAAACAACAGTGGGAGCCTATCTTTAATTAAATATTATATATGACAGTCAAAACAACAGTGGGAGCCTATCTTTAATTAAATATTATATATGACAGTCAAAACAACAGTGGTAGCTTTAATTTATATCTATATTATTTTGATATTCAGTGAAGCATCTATAATGTTGACTACTCACTGAGTTAACTTAGAACCTACTGTGAATATTTGGTATTATATTTAATATGTAAAGAAAAATTTCATATTATTATATTAACTTTTATTTTAAGGGTCATATCCACTATCCGTAAAATATATTTTTTTTATATAATATAATTTATTATATTAAACGTATGAACTACAAAAATAATTTATTATGTAAAATATAATTTTTTTTATAAAATATAATTTATTATATTAAACGTATTAACTACAAAAATAATTTATTATGTAAAATATAATTCAATATTTAAAAAACTTACGTCAATTGTAAGTTAAATATAATCATGCGAGTTAAATATAAGATATAAATATAGTGTTCAGAAAATTATTATGTAAAAAAATAATTATGTAAATAAAATTTAATTTGTAAGATAATTGTAAATCAAATCTGAATACCGATATATCATGACTATAATTGTATAATATATACAACATACTATAAATATATGTTAAATGTAAATTAAATTTCTCAAGCATGTCAATATTGAAAATCAAGGAACAGTTATAGTTGTCTGTCGTGTTTTGATTGAAGGGATTGTAAAGATGTTTTTTTTTTATGTGTTTCAAGACACTGATAGCATCAATGTGCACCATTCTAATTTTTAGCCAAATAAACTGTTTTATGAAGTCATTATTGCAAAAGTTGACAATAACGGCTTTGTTTTGATAGTGACATCATCAAACACTTAGTTTTAGTGGAACTAGCAAGAACCACAGATGATTGAATTTGGAATGGTGATATAAGTGTTCCTGATATTTTAAATAGAAAAAAAATAAAATAAAATATAAATTAAATAGAAGTTTACCTTCTTTGGTTCTCCTTCTTCTAAACGACAGGCCATAAATATTATTTCTATCTTCAACTGCCATAACATTCGTATAAAATCATTGACAGTATGTGGTAATGGACCCTGACTGGCGATATAGTTCTTTTCTCCGTTGGCACCCTAAAATCAGAATTATTGATATCACTTAAAATATATTAAAGTGATTTACTTAACTTTGTATGTGTATCGGGGACACTGATAGCATCAATTTGCACCATTCTAATTTCCATTTCATTTCCATGGTAGTGATGTCATAACGTGTTAGTTTTAGTGGAATTGCAAGAAGCACAGACTTATTAAATTGAACTGGTACAAATTGATGCTATCAGTGTCCCCGATACACATATAAAGTTTAAAAAACCACTTAACAATCCCTTTACACAACCCCAGCACATGGAGAGAATTCTGCTCACCCAACTACTTCCCCAACAAGACCATTTGAAGACTATGTGCTACCAATTATGATAAAGTGGCATGAACTGTATATTTGTGAATATAATGCGCACCATTTAACATCAAGAAAAAATCCTGCAAGCTTTATTTTAAAAACTCTCAAAAAATTCTGATTTTAAGAAATACCATAATTGGATTTGATAATGAAGCCGATTAAAAAACATGGGTTGTGGTAAAAAAAAGTAAAATTTAAAGTACCTGGATATAGCTAGCATTAATAAAATCTTCTCCTTCTTCATTCCCCTGTAGAATTACTCGACATTCATCATCTGTAATTATAACATTGCATAGATTTATAACATAGCTAGTGTCAGGAAATTTTACAATGTTATTTTAAGGAATACTACCTCTTAGAATGATTAAAAAAAGCAAAATTCTCAAACTTGGTGAATAAGAGTTTTTATCCTATAACCGATATGAGAAATAAAAATTTAAAATTTGTTTCCAATGAATTTTTTTTTTCATATTCTGTGTCTGTGATGCATTCTAGATAAAAAAAATTTTTTTTTTTTTTTTGGTCGGATAAAAATGATATCCCCATTGAATAAATATGGGCGTGGCCAAGCTTTAATGCATGTCTTTCACTCCTTACTAACAGTCAAAATGGCATCGGACAGGTTTGCCTCTGTTAACTTCGAAAGAATAATTAAAAGCGAATGTAACAAAAAGACGAAAAATAACTAGACAAGTTGCCTAATGAATATATAGAGGTTATCCAATGGCAAACACGTGGATATATCACAAACACTCATGGCATAAAAACCATATCCACTCGTAGTCATAGGATAACCTCTATATATTCATTAGGCAACTTGTCTAATGTCATAACTATACTACAGATTACCTGAAAACTACCCTATATATTATTATAATTACTACAAGATATACAAAATATTCAGCGTTTATTAAGTGTTTTTCAATTTTATGGAAAACTACTTAGTTTTATGGTTTATTTGATTCTGTTTGTATACATTGGACACCTTTGATGAATAGATAATCCACCAAATTCCACTTAAACTAAGTGTTTGATGACGTCACTAATCCAGAAGGTCTTTATTTGTAATAAGCATTATTTGCAATTATTTTAACTTACAAGGTAAAATATCTTTGTATCTGTTCTTTTTAAGATTAACAGGTTTCTTTCCTTCTTCAGCAGGGAATCTATTTTCTTCTTTTTCTCTCACTTGTTTTTCTCTCAAATCCTAAAAATAGACAAAATTTCTCTTTATTTTTCAGGTGGAAGATTGCTTTTTTGTAAATGGATGGAGCTTTTTTTACTTAAGAGTTCATTTGGCATTCACGGGTTGATATGGGTCTTCAATAAATGTAAGTAGCCTTCAGAAATACTAGAACTGCATGAAAATGCCAAAACCTAAGTCATAAGCGGGGGCAGATACAGGATTTGAAGTTAGGGGTGGGGGGCAGAATAAAATTTTGCCGAGCATAGCGAGTCGAAAAATTATTTGAGGTTAAAATAATCAAAGTTATTGAAATATTCTTCTAGAGTGGGTGTAATGTAGTCGGACAACCCATGCTTTGCAAATTTTAATGGGAGCGCACGCCCCCGCCTTAATCCGCCCCTGATAAGTTTGCTCATTGTATTTGGAAATTTGATTCCCTGATTCTGAATTTCGATTTAAAGGAAAATCAGTCATTTCAAGATGGCAGCTGATATAAAATATCTGGTTCAGATTCTATCATAAAATTGATAAAATCTGTTGTTATTACACAATTAGGAGAAAAAAGTAGGATAAAATCCTTTCATTACACAATTAGGAGGAAAAAAGTAGGATAAAATCTGTTGTCATTACACAATTAAGAGGAAAAAGTAGGATAAAATTCTTGTCATTACACAATAAGGAACAAAAAAAAGTAGGATAAAATTCTTGTCATTATACAATTAGGAGCAAAGTAAGTAGGATAAAATATGTTGTCATTACACAATTAGGAGAAAAAAAGTAGGATAAAATCTGTTGTCATTACACAATTAGGAGCAAAGTAAGTAGGATAAAAAAATCTGTTATCACACAATTAAGAGCAAAATAAGTAGGATAAAATCTGTTGTCATTACACAAATAGGAGGAACAAAGTAGGATAAAATTGGTTTTCATTGCACAATAATGAGAAAAAAAGTAGGATACAATCTGTTGTCATAACACAATTAAGAGGAAAAAAGTAGGATAAAAACTGTTGTCATTACACAATTAGGAGCAAAAAAAGTAGGATAAAATTGGTTTTTATTACACAATTAGGAGGAAAAAAGTAGGATAAAATCATTGTCATTATACAATTAGCAAAAAAAAAGTAGGATAAAATTTGTTGTCATTATACAAATAGGAGAAAAAAAAGTAGGATGAAATCTGTAATTATCACACTATTAGGAGGGAAAAAGTAGGATAAAATCTGTTGTCATCACACAATAAGGAGGAAAAAAGATAGGATAAAATCCTTGTCAATGCATAATAAGGAGGAAAAAAGTAGGATAAAATCTGTTCTCATAACACAATTAGGAGCAAAATAAGTAGGATAAAATCTGTTCTCATAACACAATTAGGAGGATAAAAGTATGATAAAATCATTGTCATTACACAATTAGGAGCAAAATAAGTAGGATAAAATTGGTTTTCATTACACAAAAGAAGCAAAAAAAGTAGGATAAAATTACACAATTATTAGGAGCATTATGAGCCTCGATATGGATCCCACGTGTCTGACTCGTGAATAAGGTCTACAGAAGAAAAAGAGTAGGATAAAATCCTTGTCATGACAAAATTAGGAGCAAAAAAGTAGGATAAAATCTGCTCTCATGACAAAATTAGGAGCAAAAAAGTATGATGCAAAATGTCATTGAATTATTCGACACACCCTGTGCACACCATGTGTACAGAAATATTAAATTAAGATAAAACCTGATATGAATCACAAGGAAAATATTAATTTATCAGATTAAAACCTAGGTGATATTACATAGTCTTATACACAAAAATATTCACATAAAATACTTTATACAGCTTCATATGACAAATATTAATAAAAGGGATTGTATAGAGGTTTTTGAATTTAGTTTTTTTGTGTATTGGGGACACTGATAGCATAAATTTGCACTATTTCAATTTTCAGACATCTGTGGTTCACGCAATACCATGACAACACTTTAATATCTTGAAAGTATTATTTGATGCAAGAATATTTGGCAATAAGTGATGTTATCAAACTGTTTTAGTGGAATTGCTGGAACCACAGACATCTGATTGAAAATTAGAATGCTGCTAATTGATGCTAATAGTGTCCCTGATACAAAAAAAAAAATTTATAATCCAAAAATCTGTTAGAAAATATAAATATTTTTTGACTGGCTTCCATAAAAACAACATAATCTTGGTAGTTTAGTATTTAAAGATGAACATTCAGTATTTTTGAGCATTGGTCAGGGTCTTGAATAAGTGCAAATAATTATTGCTGATTAGCTTCAGGGGCCGATCCAGGATTTACAGAAAGGGGGGCTCTGAAATATAACATGCTACAAATTCACTGGCACCGAGAGTGACAAATTTTTAGAGGGTTCTGACATCAGTCGGCCAAAAATAGTGGGGTGGGGGGTGCTCGAGCCGGGGAACCCCCCTTGGATCTGCCCCTGAGCTTATGTAAAATACTGCTGTTTCTGAGACTTGGTGCGATTATTCACTGGGTAAGTGAATGTGCCCCTGAGTCTTATTTGGAAACTATTCATAATGCACCTTTCAATGCTTATCTCATTTGATTTAAAATTTTCTTTTATGACATAATCTTTATCAAAACATGAATTAACAGTAAAAATAACAACCTTTATAAAGAAAGAAGGTAAATTTAGTGTATTGAGGTCAAAACAACACGTGAAATGTGTATACTATTGAATGTCCTGTATAATACGTGATTTCTATAAGTTTTTTAAAACTATTGTGTACGCCTATAATTTTATCAACTCTTTAAAAAGAAAATCAAAAAACGTCTATATTTTACAAGGATTACAACATAGGTTCCCATGAAGAAAAAAGAAACATCTATATTTTACAAGGATAACAACTTAGGTTTCATACCCGTAGCCAGGTGGGGTTCGAGGGGTTTGGACGAACCCCCCCCCCCTTGAAAACAAATAAGCACTGTTAAAGTTTATATTCTGTTCCAATTGTTACTGTTAAAGTGGAGTATGATTGGTTTGCTAGTCCATGTAACCCCCCCTTGGAAATTAATGGCTACAGGCCTGGGTTTCCATGAGGATCCTTTCTCCCAGCTGGTCTTGGCCAATCCTTCAATTTTCCTGATTATCTGTACCCATTTATAGCTGTGTCAACTGGAATTTTTAGCGAAGATAACTTATTCATCATAGAAATTTGATAGCACATAGCAGGTGTCATTTGCACATGGTCATAAAACGCAGTACAACTTTCCTTGAATTTTAAGGTGATGCAAGTCAGAGGGCTGACATGAAAAAGCGTCTAGTTGGTCCAGGCTATAGGCTGTGCATGTTTAAGATCCCTCGACAGTTGGAAAGTGAAATAAGAGTAGGCTAATGATGTTGTCATTCATTCGGTCGCTCGTCCTCATTAGACCATGCAGGGGCTGAAAAACTGGATGTAAAACTCTATTTCATGTGAATTTCAAGTTGATTTAAAGGGGAACAGTCCTCATTTTCGTAAGTTGAAGTTATATGGTTGGTTGGTAGATGACATGTTAATGTTTGCTTCCAGCAGATGCTGATATCGCAAACTATCGTAGAAATGGGTCTTAGATATACATGTATAGGTACATAATCTTCATTATAGCATATGCTCACAAAGCAGTCATATTTTAACTTTCCAACTCTGATAATTATGGATACAAATGGGTTTCAAGGCTTAAATTTTAAAAGTGGGCTATGCAAAATTTCACTGATAAATGAAATGAAGTTTTACGTCCTGCTTTTGCTATGAGGGAAATTTTGCCAAAACAGCAGCATTAACCTGCTCTTATTTTCGATTTCAAACTGGCGAGGGATCATTAACGTGCACAGCCTCGGTTACATCCATTGGACTATATAGACGCTTTTTCCATGTCAGCCCCTCCTACCTATATCACTGACAGGGGGGAAGCTTAGCTAAAATATTTTCATTTCCTTGATGTCCCCCAAACATTATTTATGTCCTGTAGAGATTTTGATGAATCATGGTCAAAATATAAAAAGTAGCCATAAAAATAGCAGTGTTTTTATCATTAAACATGATTTTCTATTTACAGTTTCCTTTCATGATATTTCCACATTAATCATTGCACACATCATGTAGTGTGCAATGAGGAAAATTTGCCAGGACAGAAGCAATCAACAGAGAAAAATATTAGGGAAGAAAATGAAATAGTTATATAAGTTTAATTAGATTGTAAGGTAAAATACACATTAAAGTTGAGAAAATCTTGAAAGGCTATAATATATAGTGCAGGCCTTCTAAATTAATTTTTGTAAAGGGCCATATGCATTTGATGAATTTAATGTAAGGGCCAAATAGAGCTTAGCTACCAAAGCGAGGATAGCATTTTGGCGGGGTCACTCTGGAGGAGCCATTCTCAAAAGCGTTGCAGGCAGGATTTGGCACGCGGGCTGTCATTTGAGAAGGCCTGATATAGTGTGATTCTGTAATGTGCTACCAAATATAAGGGCTTTTGATTACCTTAATTGTGGCACACCCTGTATTGGTTGAGTGGAGTGCCAAAAATATAAGGAAGGGCTCCTAAAAAGTTTAGGACCCTTTGGAAGTGACATTATCAAAGTTGTTGGCATTTCTTGATCTTCAGTGCTTAAATATCACGGAGGGAAATCTCAGTTTTGTTAATTTGGGGGCTGCTAATTTGGGCACGATGTTTACGGTTTTTACCAGGCATTTCATATCTTAGTGAAGTCAGTGAACACAGCAGCAATTATTGCTTTCATCTACTATCCCCCAATCCCCTACACTCCCCTAAAACACCAATATATTTGCTTGCTCTGTGATATATGTATGTATATTTAATAGTATACTATAGCTACTAGGATAGATATTCAGTGAAAGTCATCTAGGATGTTGGTTCTGTAATTTAGATACTTATAGTATAGTCTATGTATAAACAATTAAAGATATTTCAATATTTTTATTAATATATATATGTAGTTATATTAGAAGTTTTAAGTCTTATTTTTTCTGCATTCTGGGTACAGAATGGGGAACTAGAAATTTGAGCCTTCCTTTTCAATATAAAGAAATCTCACTCTAGATTTATTTCAATATTTTTTGATACTGGTATCTGATACAGTTGCAATGTAGCTATATAAGTTAAAGGGATTGTAAAGTTGTTTTCTAAACTGATACCATCTCTTTGGGCCATTCCAATTTCCATTCAGACATAGTAGCTTCTGGTAGATCACTGTAAGTGACGTCATAAAACGCGTTAGTTTTTAAAGTGGAATTGCAATTACCATAGACGTAGGAATGGAAATTGGAATGGCGCAAATTGATCCTATCAGTGTATCGATACACAAACAAAGTTTAGAAAACCCTTTTACAATCCCTTTAAAGTAATTTTGTTTGTCTTTTCAGGGCCACACTGGGAAACTGGAAATTTGAGCTTTCCCCTTTAATGCAAGATGTCAGTTTTTAAAAGAAGATTATTAAGGGTTTGTATATACACGTTTTAATGTATAATGCATGGATAATGTATACTACCACTCAACAGCAGGTTTTATCTGACTATGTATATGATATTGTGCAATAGGAGCTATGTATGATGTGTCAATGCCAAAATATATATTTTCAGGGCTTTAGATTACCTTAAAATGGTCACACCCTGTATTGGCTGAGTCGAGAGCCAAAAATAAAGGGAAGGACTCTTAAGAAGGGTTCAGAAAAGTTTTCACCAATTTAAAACTCTGAGGATTTTAAAAATTTCATTTATAGAGGTGTCATTATCAAAGTTCTTGCATTTCTGGCTCTGCAGTGCTTAAATAGCATGGAGGGTCATCTCAGTTTTGGGCAGAATTATTTGGGACTGCTTAATTGGGCACGACGTTTACCGTTGTAACTAGCATGTAATCTAAAACCCTGATATTTTGGTGGATATGAAACTTGATCAAACTTTTTCTTCCCCTTTCACATTTATGCACATAAATTTTTATAAGAATATTTTAAAAAAAGTGGTATTTTTAGGTTTGTAGCAGTCAGCATGTATTAAATCAAATCTTTTGTGGGAGATCCCCTCAGATCCACAATGGCATGGATGACTATACCTTTGGATCTTCCATATTTAGAATTCAAACCCCAAAGTTACCCCCAGAATCCCCTGTCCCACTCCCACTAATCAATCTGCCCCCTATTTTGAGCCTACCCCTAGTTTCAACTGACTGACATTTACACTGCGCACCACATATTAAAGTTTCAACCCCAAAGTTACCCAACCGCGCGCCCCCCTCCCGCTACTTCCCCCACCTCTCCCACCTAAGCAATCTGCCCCTATTTGCAGCCTTCCCCTAGTTTCAACTGACTGACAACCCCCTCTCCCCCCACTAAGCTGCCCCTATTTGTACCCCTAGTTTCAACTGATTGAAAACGACACTGTGCAACACATATCGAAATGTTTACCACTAGAGAGAATACCCTATCATGAACATCTATAAGACTATATTATAGGACTACTAAATATACTCACTCTAAACTCTCTAGTAAAGCCATCTCCACTTGGGTCGTCTTCTTCTTTCAAATCTTGACAGTGAGCAATAAATTTCTCCAAATTAGCCTTTAATTCACTCGACATTATCCTGATATCTGTTATTCCATTCTATTTGAAAAATGTTAGAATTTCGTCGATTTTCGATGACAGTTTGACATACGAGGAAGTTAATAACATAATAGGAATAGAGAAATCTTATATCAGGCGGGTGTAGGACATATGATAATATCAGTTTTAAATATGGGTTGTCACTGATGCATTCAATTTAATTTCGTATTTGATATACCGACTTTAATTTATGTATTACACAATCGCATGTTTGGATTAAATAACGTTTAAATTTTGAAATGTAGAACCATACGTTATGGTCGGTGATTTGCCAATAATAACGTCAACGAACTCCTTAAACCTACAATACTACGCTAGTTTTCGGTACTTAAAAATACATAATCAAGAATTTAAACCTACATTTCTCTGAACTTTTCAAGCACGAACGGTTTCTATAAGAGTACATTCGGTTTTTTAAGTCTGAAACATTCCTAAAATGTTGATAAAAATTCGCACACCGATTTAACCTTGAAAGACCTGATTTGACCTTGATCATTAAAAGTATGAGAAACTGAGAGTTATGACAATTTGAGAAAAGAGGACACATTTTCTTTGAATCGTCCTATTATAGTCAACGAATTTACAATGGTGCATTTGGTGCTCTCGAAATGCGCGTAAATGGCGTTTCTGGTGATCTTATTTTCTAAGAGCAATCCAGACAAAAAAAAAAAATGACCGGAAATGCCTGCGATGGTCAAAAACGGTAGTGTACAATCGGAAGATCGCAGACCCTAACTAGAATCCACAGTCCCTCTATAGACCTACTTTATTACGCAGACCCCTTATACTAGAATCCGCAGACCCCCTATATTATATTATGCAGATCCAACTAGAATCCGCAGACCCCAACTAGATCAAGAGAACTACTTCTCTAAGCAGGTGGTCCTCACCAACTTCATCAATAGATCTGCGCCTCTAGCCTTCTGGAACTTTGAAGTTTAAACAGCGGTGAATATTGATTAATTGGGGTACAACTATTTGAAATTCCAAATGTGGGAAGGTCAGTGTTCTTCAGTTCCCTCTGACTATATTTTCATTACGTTACAAACCGTCCGTTATTGTTCCTAAGTTCAAGTGTTTGTCGGAAATGCCATAATTTCCTGTCACGACAGTGCATAAACAGTAGGCTACGATATAAAGTAGTTTGTCAAGCGGCAAGGTTTTGATTACTGCGAGCATGTATTTTATCTCAGGATAACAGGATGTTTTATAAAATATTGATAAGGACTCACTCACACGACATTAAATTTGTCCTCTAAATCAGATTGATAAGGGTAGGAGCAGGGGCGTCCATATAAAATTTCGATTGGGGGGGGGGGGGGGGTTTGGTTTAAAAAGAAACCCGACAATTCGTTCCCCCTTGGAGGGGCAGTTCCAACACCTCCTGGAAAACTTTGTGAATTGTTACGCATTAGGCCTACAGTGATGAACTCGAGAGAGAGACTGCTATCATTATGATTTCGAAGAGGCCTTGACAAATGACTTTAGAAACTTTTGAAATTACATGGACGCCCCTGCGTTATAAAGCACAATTCAAATTCATTCAAAATTATATTAGTCTCAATCCGACGAGGATAGGTAGAGTGAGGGCATAGCCATAGGAGACAGGAGGACCTGCCCCCACCATATATTATGCTTTCGGGCAAAATATCCCCCACCCCCCGGGTTGAGTCGTGGGCCCCTACGGTTATGTGTGAGGGCAAGAACCAGTCGTCATTCTAATGAGCATCCGCCTTATCCTCTTTCCCCCGAATTAGCTGCCCATTAAGCCTATGCCTAATTGTTCAAAGCTCCAATAGCAATACTAGTATCCTGATCCAGCCTGTATCTATTTCGTCTCTATGAATAATCTTTCCCCTTTATCCAGGTCTAAAATATCTCTACGTAAATCCGGTGTATGTTATTCGAGACTATTACATAAATAAAATATAACAATGGTCAATGTATTGAAATAAAAATATATTTTAGATTGAAAGAAATCACGTGATGTTGGACTTGGAGAACAAGTTTTATAAAGTTTATATAATATAGACCTACACTGTTATATTGATATTTATTATATAGATAGATGTCTCCAATAAAATACGCACAAATTAAATGGTTTTCATCAATGCTAGCAGTCGCTCAATTAGATTAAGTGGAACCGCGGACTAGGGGGATTTGGAGGCATACTGATATTTGATTTTTTTTTTCAGATGGTGAGGGCCTAAATGAGCCAATAAACGGTAGCCCCAGCCAGATATTTCACCAAAGATATTAGCTGCTTTTGAGTATCTGAGAATGGGAGGAGAGGTGATCTACAACGTGGATTTGTACAAAATATGGGGGGGGGGGAGGTGTAGTGGACAAACCACAGGCGTAAGACCTTACAGAGATCCTACCAACAAGAGAATGACATCATCCCACATCTACCTAAATCTACGCCTTTGGATGTGATGCTTACATTTTTTAATATAAAATAGCTCATCAGTACGGCCTTTGCTTTCTTAGTGGTCGTAAATTTTGCATAGGTGATTGGATTGCTAGAAAATAGTAATAAAACATCTGCGATTTTGTAATTCGTCGGTGCCGCCGGGACGATTAAATCAAGCATTGACCGATCTGATTCTAAATTCTAGAAGCTTTATTGGAAAAAAAAGAAGCGAGTCTTAAGCCCTTCTCCCACCTACAGGAGTTGCAAGCCGAGTACGTCCGAGTAAAATTTGGATAAAAATCGGGAAACTCCTAATATCCTCAGAAGGAACTCGTAAAGAACTCCTGGTCAACTCGACACACTCGGTTGTAACTTGGCTGTACTTTGGACACTCGTGGTACTAGACAAATCTTTTAAACATGTTTAAAATTTATGTCCAGAGCCGCGAGTGTTCACGAGTACAGCCAAGTTACAACCGAATGTGTCGAGTTGACCAGGAGTTCCTTCCGAGGATATTAGCAGTTTCCCGATTTGTATCCAAATTTTACTGGGCTTGCAACTCCTGTAGGTGGGAGAGGGGTTTTAGTTACTGTACGTTGCAGTCGCTTCCTTTGAGGCATTGAAACCGAATCCTAATGTCTAATCTGTATTTGCACAAATCCAACTATTGAAATAATTCTATAATATTGATTGAGAGGAAAATTGGCCAATTGGTCACAGTAATACGGTCACAAGGTAATTTGGTCAAAGTAATACGGCCACACGATAATTTGGTCACAGTAAAACAGGGGCGGACTGGGCCGCATGGCTACATGGCTAAAGCCACGCGGGCCGGTGTGCACGGGGCCGGTTTGAGAAAAATGACAAAATTTTTTTTTTATATTTATAAGAAAAAAAAAATGGGTCTACCCAAAATTTCAAAAGAAAGTGGCCGAAACCCACTGGAGGCGCTCGGAAATCACCTTTATGGCAGTCATTTTTCAATTTTTTTTATTGGGGAGGACCCCTTAAGCAGTGGCGGATCCAGGGGGGGGGAGGCGCGTCTTTTTTTTTTTTTAAAGAATGGGGAGAATACGAAATCAAAAACGTTTACTATAAAACATACATGGTCCACGTCAAAAACCGTTAAATTAGTACAATTTATACTTATTCTATGTTTTTAAGCCAAAAAAAAAGGTCAAAAATTTTTTTTTCTCGCTTCACTCGGCCAATATTTGGATCTACGCCACCCCCCCCCCCCTTTGCAAAAACGTGAAACCGCCCCTATTGAGACCCCTACGCTCTGGGTTGGTTCTTTGCCCGCCACACTTAAGTGGGCCGGTCAATGGAGAACAACCATGGCCGCATCACGGCCCCAGTCCGCCCCTGCAGTAAAATGGTCACAGTATAAAGGTCATACGTTAATTTAGTCACAGTAATACGGTCACACGGTAATTTGGTCACAGTAAGACGACCACACGGTAATTTGGTCACAGTAATACGGCCACACGGTAATTTGGTCACAGTAATACGGTCACATGGTAATTTGGTCTCAGTAAAATGTCACATGGTAATTTGGTCACAGTAATACAGCCACACGGTAATTTGGTCACAGTAATACGGTCACAAGGTAATTTGGTCTAAGTAAAATGTCACAAGGTAATTTGGTAACAGTATTACGGTCACAAGGTAATTTGGTCACAGTAATACGGTCAAAAGGTAATTTGGTCACAGTAATACGGACACTCGGTAATTTGGTCACAGTAATACGGTCACACGGTAATTTGGTCTCAGTAAAATGTCACAAGGTAATTTGGTCACAGTAATACGGCCACATGGTAATTTGGTCACAGTAATACGGTAACAAGGTAATTTGGTCTAAGTAAAATGTCACGAGGTAATTTGGTCACAGTAATATGATCAAAAGGTAAATTGGTCACAGTAATACGGCCACACGGTAATTTGGTCACAGTAATACGGCCACACGGTAATTTGGTCACAGTAATACGGCCACACGGTAATTTGGTCACAGTAATACGGCCACACGGTAATTTGGTCACAGTTATACGGCCACACGGTAATTTTGTCACAGTAATACGGCCACTCGGTAATTTGGTCACAGTAATACGGTCACAAGTTAATTTGGTTTAAGTAAAATGTCACAAGGTAATTTGGTCACAGTAATACGGCCACACGGTAATTTGGTCTAAGTAAATTGTCACAAGGTAATTTGGTCACAGTAATACGGTCACAGGGTAATTTGGTCACAGTATAAAGGACACACGGTAATTTGGTCACAGTAATACGGCCACACGGTAATTTGGTCACAGTAATACGGTCACAAGGTAATTTGGTCACAGTAATACGGTCACACGGTAATTTGGTCACTGTAATACCGTCACAAGTTAATTTGGTCTAAGTAAAATGTCACAAGGTAATTTGGTCTAAGTAAAATGTCAAAAGGTAATTTGGTCACAGTATAAAGGACACAAGGTAATTTGGTCACAGTAATACGGCCACTCGGTAATTTGGTCACTGTAATACCGTCACAAGTTAATTTGGTTTAAGTAAAATGTTACCAGGTAATTTGGTCACAGTAAAATGTCACCAGGTAATTTGGTCACAGTAATACGGCCACACGGTAATTTGGTCTCAATAATACGGCCACTCGGTAATTTGGTCACAGTAATACGGTCACAAGGTAATTTGGTCACAGTATAAAGGACACACGGTAATTTGGTCACAGTAATACGGTCACAAGGTAATTTGGTCACAGTAATACGGCCACTCGGTAATTTGGTCACTGTAATACCGTCACAAGTTAATTTGGTCTAAGTAAAATGTCACAAGGTAATTTGGTCTAAGTAAAATGTCACAAGGTAATTTGGTCACAGTATAAAGGACACAAGGTAATTTGGTCACAGTAATACGGCCACTCGGTAATTTGGTCACTGTAACACCGTCACAAGTTAATTTGGTTTAAGTAAAATGTTACCAGGTAATATGGTCACAGTAAAATGTCACCAGGTAATTTGGTCACAGTAATACGATCACACGGTAATTTGGTCACAGTAATACGGTCACACAGTCATATTCCTCGCGACTACATACCTATAAGGGTTGTTTAACAGGCATACAACTGAAATCTCAGTGGGGAATGGGGCCTTATAATATGATACTGGCAATGAAAGAACAAGGGTCCCCAGCCGATATTGGGGAGGTCGACACACTATGACTATGGGTCTGGATATCCCACAGGATTCAATAACTTCAAGATTCAGTTCAACATGTACATTTTAATAAGGACGAAGAACATAACAACACACATAATATATATGATACATTTATGAACATAAATTATATTTAAATATACAATGGAAGACCTTTTAATATCAATATACAGGTAAACACCAAAAACATTGCAGGGGTATAAAAACAATGTTTAGCAGCTCAAGGAATTGTTTCTTGACCATCAAGGTAGTTTGAAGGTGGGAAAAAAAAGTACACGATTATCATTAAATTGGTGATGGTGCGGACATCATAACAAAATTATTTTTTGTGCAGTCCCAGTTTCAGCCTTTATGATACAAAAACTGCGCACTATAAACGGAAATATACAATACACACAACACAATAGGAATGTTAATAATAAAGCACAAAATATCTATATGCATATCATTGGATGATAAAAGTATAAGCAGGGTAGGGGCAAGTAAAAATATTCTCACTATAAGTAAGTATGACAGCCCTTCAAAAATCCATTGGTTCGTGGGCCCAGGGTCTTCTCAGTCGAAATATGAGAAAATAAATAGGCGTTGCGTAATATTCTGACCAGCCTCTGATCTGTCTAGTCTATTAACAACATGACCGATCAGTCTAGTCTATTGACAACATCCTGATCAGTCTACTCTATTACCACCATCCTGATCAGTCTAGTATATTAACAACAGCCCGATCAGTCTAGTCTAATCGCGATCAGTCTAGTATATAAACAACATCCCCGATCAGTCTAGTTTAGTCTATTACCACCATCCTAATTAGTCTAGTCTATAAACAACATCCTTTATCAGTCTAGTCTATTACCACCATCCTGATCAGTCTAGTATATAAACAACATCCCTGATCAGTCTAGTCTATTAGTAACATCCTGGTCAGTCTAGTCTATTAACAACATCCCTGATCAGTGTAGTCTATTGGTAACATCTTGATCAGTCTAGTCTATTATTATCATGCCGATCAGTCTAGTCTGTTGGTAACATCCCCGATCAGTCTAGTCTATTACCAACATCCCTGATCAGTCTAGCCTATTAGTAACATCCCCGATCAGTCTAGTCTATTACCAACATCCCTGATCAGTCTAGTCTATTAGTAACATCATGATCAGTCTAGTCCAGTAGTAACATCATGATCAGTCTAGTCCATTAGTAACATCCCCAATCAGTCTAGTCCATTACCAACATCCCCGATCAGTCTAGTCCATTACCAACATCCCTGATCTGTCTAGTATATTAATAACATCATGATCAGTCTAGTCTATTAGTAACATCCCGATCAGTCTAGCCTATTACCAACATCCTGATCAGTCTAGTTTATTAGTAACATCCTGATCAGTCTAGTCTATTAGTAACATCCTGGTCAGTCTAGTCTATTACCAACATCCCGATCAGTCTAGTCTATTGCCAACATCCCGATCAGTCTAGTCTATTAACAACATGCCGATCAGTCTAGTCTTTTTAATAACATCCTGATCAGTCTAGTCTATTACCAACATCCCCGATCAGTCTAGTCTATTAACAACATCCCCGATCAGTCTAGCCTTATTACCAACATCCTGATCAGTCTAGTCTATTAGTAACATCCCCGATCAGTCTAGTCTATTAGTAACATCCCCGATCAGTCTAGTCTTAATAGTAACATCCCCAATCAGTCTAGTCTTATTAGTAACATCCCTGATCAGTCTAGTCTATTAGTAACATCATGATCAGTCTAGTCTATTGACTCAATCCCGGCATGGGTCGAGATGATACCTTCGGATTTTTCAACCCGGTTTCCCCCTGTCAGTGATGCAGGTCGGAGGGGCTGACATGGAAAAGCGTCTAGTCGTTCGGATGGGACAATAAACCGAGGCCCCGTGTGCTATTGGCTGTGCACGTTAAAGATCCCTCGACAGTTGGAAATCGAAAATAAGAGCAGGCTAACGCCGCTGTCCTGGCAAAAATTTCCCTCATTGCACACTGCATGGCGTTTGCCCGTCCTCAATTAGCCCATATAGGTGCAGAAAGTAGGACGTAAAACTCCATTCATTTCATTTCATTTAGTCTATTGACAACATCATGATCAGTCTAGTCTATTGGTAACATCATGATCAGTCTAGTCTATTAGTAACATCATGATCAGTCTAGTCTATTGGTAACATCATGATCAGTCTAGTCTATTGACAACATCCCTGATCAGTCTAGTCTATTAGTAACATCATGATCAGTCTAGTCTATTGGTAACATCATGATCAGTCTAGTCTATTAGTAACATCCCCGATCAGTCTAGTCTATTACCAACATCATGATCAGTCTAGTCTATTGGTAACATCATGATCAGTCTAGTCTATTAGTAACATCCCCGATCAGTCTAGTCTATTAGTAACATCATGATCAGTCTAGTCTATTAGTAACACCCGGATCAGTCTAGACTATTAATAACATCCCCGATCAGTCTAGTCTATTACCAACATCATGATCAGTCTAGTCTATTGGTAACATCATGATCAGTCTAGTCTATTACCAACATCCCGATCAGTCTAGTCTATTAGTAACATCATGATCAGTCTAGTCTATTAGTAACATCCCCGATCAGTCTAGTCTATTAGTAACATCATGATCAGTCTAGTCTATTAGTAACACCCGGATCAGTCTAGACTATTAATAACATCCCCGATCAGTCTAGTCTATTAGTCACATCCCCAATCAGTCTAGTCTATTACCAACATCATGATCAGTCTAGTCTATTGGTAACATCATGATCAGTCTAGTCTATTGGTAACATCATGATCAGTCTAGTCTATTAGTAACATCATGATCAGTCTAGTCTATTATCAGTATGTCGACCAGTCAGTATATTAACAACATCCCTGATCAGTCTAATCTATTAGTACCAACATCCCCGATCAGTCTAGTCTATTGGTAACATCCCCGACCAGTCTAGTCTATTGGTAACATCGTGATCAGTCTAGTCTATTAGTAACATCCCCGATCAGTCTGGTCTATTAGTAACATCCCCGATCAGTCTAGTCTATTAGTAACATCCCCGATCAGTCTGGTCTATTGGTAACATCCCCGACCAGTCTAGTCTATTAGTAACATCCCCGATCAGTCTAGTCTATTGGTAACATCATGATCAGTCTAGTCTATTAGTAACATCATGATCAGTCTAGTCTATTGGTAACATCATGATCAGTCTAGTCTATTGACAACATCCCTGATCAGTCTAGTCTATTAGTAACATCATGATCAGTCTAGTCTATTGGTAACATCATGATCAGTCTAGTCTATTAGTAACATCCCCGATCAGTCTAGTCTATTACCAACATCATGATCAGTCTAGTCTATTGGTAACATCATGATCAGTCTAGTCTATTAGTAACATCCCCGATCAGTCTAGTCTATTAGTAACATCATGATCAGTCTAGTCTATTAGTAACACCCGGATCAGTCTAGACTATTAATAACATCCCCGATCAGTCTAGTCTATTACCAACATCATGATCAGTCTAGTCTATTGGTAACATCATGATCAGTCTAGTCTATTACCAACATCCCGATCAGTCTAGTCTATTAGTAACATCATGATCAGTCTAGTCTATTAGTAACATCCCCGATCAGTCTAGTCTATTAGTAACATCATGATCAGTCTAGTCTATTAGTAACACCCGGATCAGTCTAGACTATTAATAACATCCCCGATCAGTCTAGTCTATTAGTCACATCCCCAATCAGTCTAGTCTATTACCAACATCATGATCAGTCTAGTCTATTGGTAACATCATGATCAGTCTAGTCTATTGGTAACATCATGATCAGTCTAGTCTATTAGTAACATCATGATCAGTCTAGTCTATTATCAGTATGTCGACCAGTCAGTATATTAACAACATCCCTGATCAGTCTAATCTATTAGTACCAACATCCCCGATCAGTCTAGTCTATTGGTAACATCCCCGACCAGTCTAGTCTATTGGTAACATCGTGATCAGTCTAGTCTATTAGTAACATCCCCGATCAGTCTGGTCTATTAGTAACATCCCCGATCAGTCTAGTCTATTAGTAACATCCCCGATCAGTCTGGTCTATTGGTAACATCCCCGACCAGTCTAGTCTATTAGTAACATCCCCGATCAGTCTAGTCTATTGACAACATCCCCGATCAGTCTAGTCTATTAGTAACATCCCCGACCAGTCTAGTCTATTGACAACATCCCCGATCAGTCTAGTCTATTAGTAACATTCCCGATCAGTCTAGTCTATTAGTGACATCCCTGATCAGTCTAGTCTATTACCAACATCCCCCGATCAGTCGAGTCTATTACCAACATCCCCGATCAGTCTAGTCTATTACCAACATCTCTGATCAGTCTAGTCTATTACCAACATCCCCGATCAGTCTAGTCTTATTACCAACATCCCCGATCAGTCTAGTCTTATTACCAACATCCCCGATCAGTCCAGTCTATTACCAACATCCCCGATCAGTCTAGTCTATTGGTAACATCATGATCAGTCTAGTCTATTACCAACATCCCGATCAGTCTAGTCTATTGGTAACATCCCTGATCAGTCTAGTCTATTGGTAACATCCCTGATCAGTCTAGTCTATTGGTAACATCCCGATCAGTCTAGTCTATTAGTAACATCTCTGATCAGTCTAGTCTATTAGTAACATCCCCGATCAGTCTAGTCTATTAGTAACATACTCTATCAGTCTAGTCTATTAGTAACATACTCTATCAGTCTAGTCCATTGACAACATGCCGATCAGTCTAGTCTATTACCAACATCCCCGATCAGTCTAGACTATTAATAACATCCCCGATCAGTCTAGTCACATCCCCAATCAGTCTAGTCTATTACCAACATCATGATCAGTCTAGTCTATTACCAACATCCTGATCAGTCTAGTCCATTAGTAACATCATGATCAGTCTAGTCCATTAGTAACATCCCCGATCAGTCTAGTCCATTACCAACATCCCCGATCAGTCTAGTCCATTACCAACATCCCCGATCAGTCTAGTCCATTACCAACATCCCTGATCTGTCTAGTATATTAATAACATCATGATCAGTCTAGTCTATTAGTAACATCCCGATCAGTCTAGCCTATTACCAACATCCTGATCAGTCTAGTTTATTAGTAACATCCTGATCAGTCTAGTCTATTAGTAACATCCTGGTCAGTCTAGTCTATTACCAACATCCCGATCAGTCTAGTCTATTGCCAACATCCCGATCAGTCTAGTCTATTGCCAACATCCCGATCAGTCTAGTCTGTTACCACCACCCTGATCTGTCTAGTCTATTAACAACATGCCGATCAGTCTAGTCTTTTTAATAACATCCTGATCAGTCTAGTCTATTACCAACATCCCCGATCAGTCTAGTCTATTAACAACATCCCCGATCAGTCTAGCCTTATTACCAACATCCTGATCAGTCTAGTCTATTAGTAACATCCCCGATCAGTCTAGTCTATTAGTAACATCCCCGATCAGTCTAGTCTTAATAGTAACATCCCCAATCAGTCTAGTCTTATTAGTAACATCCCTGGTCAGTCTAGTCTATTAGTAACATCATGATCAGTCTAGTCTATTAGTAACACCCGGATCAGTCTAGACTATTAATAACATCCCCGATCAGTCTAGTCTATTACCAACATCATGATCAGTCTAGTCTATTGGTAACATCATGATCAGTCTAGTCTATTACCAACATCCCGATCAGTCTAGTCTATTAGTAACACCCGGATCAGTCTAGTCTATTAGTAACATCATGATCAGTCTAGTCTATTATCAGTATGTCGACCAGTCAGTATATTAACAACATCCCTGATCAGTCTAATCTATTAGTACCAACATCCCCGATCAGTCTAGTCTATTGGTAACATCCCCGACCAGTCTAGTCTATTGGTAACATCGTGATCAGTCTAGTCTATTAGTAACATCCCCGATCAGTCTGGTCTATTAATAACATCCCCGATCAGTCTAGTCTATTGGTAACATCGTGATCAGTCTAGTCTATTAGTAACATCCCCGATCAGTCTGGTCTATTAATAACATCCTGATCAGTCTAGTTTATTAGTAACATCCTGATCAGTCTAGCATCATGACCAGTCTAGTCTATTGGTAACATCGTGATCAGTCTAGTCTATTAGTAACATCCCCGATCAGTCTGGTCTATTAATAACATCCCCGATCAGTCTAGTCTATTACCAACATCCCCGATCAGTCTAGTCTATTACCAACATCTCTGATCAGTCTAGTCTATTACCAACATCCCCGATCAGTCTAGTCTTATTACCAACATCCCCGATCAGTCCAGTCTATTACCAACATCCCCGATCAGTCTAGTCTATTGGTAACATCCCGATCAGTCTAGTCTATTAGTAACATCCCGATCAGTCCAGTCTATTACCAACATCCCTGATCAGTCTAGTCTATTAGTAACATCATGATCAGTCTAGTCTATTGGTAACATCATGATCAGTCTAGTCTATTAGTAACATACTCTATCAGTCTAGTCCATTGACAACATGCCGATCAGTCTAGTCTATTACCAACATCCCCGATCAGTCTAGACTATTAATAACATCCCCGATCAGTCTAGTCACATCCCCAATCAGTCTAGTCTATTACCAACATCATGATCAGTCTAGTCTATTACCAACATCCTGATCAGTCTAGTCTATTGCCAACATCCTGATCAGTCTAGTCTATTAGTAACATCCCCAATCAGTCTAGTCTATTACCAACATCATGATCAGTCTAGTCTATTGGTAACATCATGATCAGTCTAGTCTATTAGTAACATCCCCGATCAGTCTAGTCTATTACCAACATCCCGATCAGTCTAGTCTATTAGTAACATCATGATCAGTCTAGTCTATTAGTAACATCCCCGATCAGCCTAGTCTATTGACAACATCCCCGATCAGTCTTGTCTATTAGCAACATCCCCGATCAGTCCAGTCTATTCCATTAACAACATGCCGATCAGTCTAGTCTTATTAGTAACATCCCCGATCATTCTAGTCTTATTAGTAACATCCCCGATCAGTCTAGTCTATTAGTAACATCCCCCATCAGTCTAGTCTATTAGTAACATCCCCGATCAGTCTAGTCTATTGACAACATCCCCGATCAGTCTAGTCTATTGGTAACATCATGATCAGTCTAGTCTATTACCAACATCCCCGATCAGTCTAGTCTATTAGTAGCATCCCCATCAGTCTAGTCTATTGACAACATCCCCGATCAGTCTAGTCTATTAGTAACATCCCCGATCAGTCTAGTCTATTAGTAGCATCCCCATCAGTCTAGTCTATTGACAACATCCCTGATCAGTCTAGTCTATTGACAACATCCCCGATCAGTCTAGTCTATTACCAACATCCCTGATCAGTCTAGTCTATTGACAACATCCCTGATCAGTCTAGTCTATTACCAACATCCCCGATCAGTCTAGTCTATTAGTAGCATCCCCATCAGTCTAGTCTATTGACAACATCCCTGATCAGTCTAGTCTATTGATAACATCCCTGATCAGTCTAGTCTATTGATAACATCCCTGATCAGTCTAGTCTATTACCAACACCCCGATCAGTCTAGTCTATTACCAACACCCCGATCAGTCTAGTCTATTAGTAACATCCCTGATCAGTCTAGTCTATAAGTAACATCCCTGATCAGTCTAGTCTATTATCACCATCCCTGATCAGTCTAGTCTATTAACAACATCCCTGATCAGTCTAGTCTATAAGTAACATCCCTAATCAGTCTAGTCTATTAGTAACATCCCGATCAGTCTAGTCTATTGGTAACATCCCAAACAGTCTAGTCTATTGGTAACATCCCCGATCAGTCTAGTCTATTGGTGACATCCCGATCAGTCTAGTCTATTGGTAACATCCCAAACAGTCTAGTCTATTGGTAACATCCCCGATCAGTCTAGTCTATTAGTAACATCAAGATCCGTGTAGTCTATTAGTAACATCATGATCAGTCTATTACCAACATCCCGATCAGTCTAGTTTATTAGCAACATCCCTGATCAGTCTAGTCTATTGCCAACATCCCCGATCAGTCTAGTCTCTATTACCAACACCCCGATCAGTCTAGTCTATTACAAACATCCCCGATCAGTCTAGTCTATTGGTAACACCCCGATCAGTCTAGTCTATTAGTAACACCCCCGATCAGTCTAGTCTATTAGTAACACCCCCGATCAGTCTAGTCTATTAGTAACATCCCCGATCAGTCTAGTCTATTGGTAACATCCCCGATCAGTCTAGTCTATTGGTGACATCCCGATCAGTCTAGTCTATTGGTAACATCCCAAACAGTCTAGTCTATTGGTAACATCCCCGATCAGTCTAGTCTATTAGTAACATCAAGATCCGTGTAGTCTATTAGTAACATCATGATCAGTCTATTACCAACATCCCGATCAGTCTAGTTTATTAGCAACATCCCTGATCAGTCTAGTCTATTGCCAACATCCCCGATCAGTCTAGTCTCTATTACCAACACCCCGATCAGTCTAGTCTATTACAAACATCCCCGATCAGTCTAGTCTATTGGTAACACCCCGATCAGTCTAGTCTATTAGTAACACCCCCGATCAGTCTAGTCTATTAGTAACATCCCCGATCAGTCTAGTCTATTAGTAACATCCCCGATCAGTCTAGTCTATTAGTAACATCCCGGATCAGTCTAGTCTATTAGTAACATCCCGATCAGTCTAGTCTATTAGTAACATCCCGATCAGTCTAGTCTATTGGTAACATTCCAAACAGTCTAGTATATTAGTAACATCCCCGATCAGTCTAGTCTATTAGTAACATCCCGATCAGTCTAGTCTATTAGTAACATCCCGATCAGTCTAGTCTATTAGTAACATCCCCCGATCAGTCTAGTCTATTAGTAACATCCCCGATCAGTCTAGTCTATTAGTAACATCCCGGATCAGTCTAGTCTATTAGTAACATCCTCGATCAGTCTAGCCTATTAGTAACATCCCGGATCAGTCTAGTCTATTAGTAACATCCCGATCAGTCTAGTCTATTGGTAACATTCCAAACAGTCTAGTATATTAGTAACATCCCCGATCAGTCTAGTCTATTAGTAACATCCCGATCAGTCTAGTCTATTAGTAACATCCCGATCAGTCTAGTCTATTAGTAACATCCCGATCAGTCTAGTCTATTAGTAACATCCCTGATCAGTCTAGTCTATTAGTAACATCATGATCAGTCTAGTCTATTACCAACATCCCGATCATTCCAAACAGTCTAGTCTATTGGTAACATCCCCGATCAGTCTAGTCTATTAGTAACATCAAGATCCGTGTAGTCTATTAGTAACATCATGATCAGTCTGGTCTATTACCAACATCCCGATCAGTCTAGCCTATTAGTAACATCCCCGATCAGTCTAGCATCATGATCAGTCTAGTCTATTAGTAACATCCCCGATCAGTCTAGTCTATTAGTAACATCCCCGATCAGTCTAGTCTATTAGTAACATCCCCGATCAGTCTAGTCTATTAGTAACATCCCCGATCAGTCTAGTTATTGACAACATCCTGATCAGTCTAGTCCATTGACAACATCCCCGATCAGTCTAGCCTTATTAGTAACATCCCCGATCAGTCTAGTCTATTAGTAACACCCCCGATCAGTCTAGTCTATTGACAACATCCCCGATCAGTCTAGTCTATTTACAACACCCCGATCAGTCTAGTCTATTAGTAACATCCCCGATCAGTCTAGCCTATTAGTAACATCCATGATCAGTCTAGTCTATTAGTAATATCATGATCAGTCTAGTCTATTGGTAACATTATGATCAGTCTAGTCTATTGGTGACATCGTGATCAGTCTAGTCTATTGACAACATCCCTGATCAGTCTAGTCTATTAGTAATATCATGATCAGTCTAGTCTATTGGTAACATCCATGATCAGTCTAGTCTATTAGTAATATCATGATCAGTCTAGTATATTGGTGACATCATGATCAGTCTAGTCTATTGGTAACATTATGATCAGTCTAGTATATTGGTGACATCATGATCAGTCTAGTCTATTGGTAACATTATGATCAGTCTAGTATATTGGTGACATCATGATCAGTCTAGTCTATTGGTAACACCCCCGATCAGTCTAGCCTATTAGTAACATCCCCGATCAGTCTAGTCTATTAGTAACATCCCCGATCAGTCTAGTCTATTAGTAACATCCCCGATCAGTCTAGTCTATTAGTAACATCCCCGATCAGTCTAGTCTATTACCAACACCCCGATCAGTCTAGTCTATTAGTAACATCCCCGATCAGTCTAGTCTATTAGTAACATCCCCGATCAGTCTAGTCTATTACCAACACCCCGATCAGTCTAGCCTATTAGTAACATCCCCGATCAGTCTAGTCTATTAGTAACATCCCCGATCAGTCTAGTCTATTAGTAACATCCCCGATCAGTCTAGTCTATTAGTAACATCCCCGATCAGTCTAGTCTATTACCAACACCCCGATCAGTCTAGTCTATTAGTAACATCCCCGATCAGTCTAGTCTATTAGTAACATCCCCGATCAGTCTAGTCTATTAGTAACATCCTGATCAGTCTAGTCTATCCTACTCGACCAGTCTAGTCCAACATCATTCATACTCGATCAGTCTAGTCCAACATCATTCATACTCGATCAGTCTAGTCCAACAGCATTCATACTCGATCAGTCTAGTCCAACAGCATTCATACTCGATCAGTCTAGTCCAACATCATTCATACTCGATCAGTCTAATCCAACATCATTCATACTCGATCAGTCTAGTCCAACATTATTCATACTCGATCAGTCTAGTCCAACAGCATTCATACTCGATCAGTCTAGTCCAACAGCATTCATACTGGATCAGTCTAGTCCAACAGCATTCATACTCGATCAGTCTAGTCCAACATCATTCATACTCGATCAGTCTAGTCCAACATCATTCATACTCGATCAGTCTAGTCCAACAGCATTCATACTCGATCAGTCTAGTCCAACAGCATTCATACTCGATCAGTCTAGTCCAACATCATTCATACTCGATCAGTCTAATCCAACATCATTCATACTCGATCAGTCTAGTCCAACATTATTCATACTCGATCAGTCTAGTCCACCATCATTCATACTCGATCAGTCTAGTCCAACATTATTCATACTCGATCAGTCTAGTCCAACATCATTCATACTCGATCAGTCTAGTCCAACAGCATTCATACTCGATCAGTCTAGTCCAACATCATTCATACTCGATCAGTCTAGTCCAACAGCATTCATACTCGATCAGTCTAGTCCAACATCATTCATACTCGATCAGTCTAGTCCAACAGCATTCATACTGGATCAGTCTAGTCCAACATCATTCATACTCGATCAGTCTAGTCCAACAGCATTCATACTGGATCAGTCTAGTCCAACATCATTCATACTCGATCAGTCTAGTCCAACATCATTCATACTCGATCAGTCTAGTCCAACATCATTCATACTCGATCAGTCTAGTCCAACATCATTCATACTCGATAGTCTAGTCCAACATCATTCATACTCGATCATTCATACTCGATCAGTCTAGTCCAACATCATTCATACTCGATCAGTTTAGATGCTGACATAGGTAAAGATATTATATAGAATATACGCTATTAACCAGGTCCAATTTGATGAAATAATTTGCTAAAATAAAATTAATGACTATAAATAAACAATGATTTGAACACATAATACATGCTGTGTAATCACCACTTGACTGGACATTAGAATACTGATAAAACAAACAAAAACAACACCCAAGTACCAAAAATCTGAACCACAAACCGTTCAGCACTACATGGGCTATTTATTTACATACATGTACATAACAAAGCATTTTCAAACTACAGATATCTTGATCTATCATACATCACAAATGTCTTGATCTATTATACACCACAGATATCTTGAACTACTATACATTACAGATATTTTGATCTAAAATACATCACAGATATCTTGATCTAATGTACACCACAGATATCTTGATCTATAATACACCACAGATATCTTGATCTATCATACATCACAGATATCTTGATCTATCATACATCACAGATATCTTGATCTATCATACATCACAGATATCTTGATCTACTATACACCACAGATATCTTGATATATTATACACCACAGATATCTTGATCCATCGTACACCAGATATCTTGATCTATCATACATTACAGATATCTTGATCTATCATACATCACAGATATCTTGATATATTATACACCTCAGATATCTTGATATATTCTACACCCCAGATATCGTGATCTATCATACAACACAGATATCTTTATATATTATAAACCACAGATATCTTGATCTATCATACACCACAGATATCTTGATCTATTATATATCACAGATATCTTGATTATTATACATCACAGATATCTTGATCTATTATACACCACAGATATCTTGATACATTATACACCACAGATATCTTGATCTTATCTTGATCTATTATACATCACAGATATCTTGATCTATCATACACCACAGATATCTTGATCTAAAAATGATAAAAAAAAATGAACTTCTTGGAAGTTCGTAAAACACATTATACATAAAACAGTTCACTGTCTTTACAAACAATATAACTACTCTGTCTAGCACATTATGACAAAACAGAATATCAAAGTCACATTGCGGGATTCGTTTGTTTACAAAATGAAATTTTCGGGATTTCGGTACAAAAGGCATTCTAGCCTAATCTCTGATGTTTAATTAAGTCAAAAAACTAAAATTCACGGCTTTGGGTACTCAGATGGCTTCGATGCAGCTGGATTTAAAATCGGGATCTAATAAAATGATTTCCATTAAATTAAATGCTAATGAGGTCAAGCGGGGGGAGTGTTAGTTAAATGACGTTATACACCAATCTCCAGTAGCGCGTGCTAGTAGTGGGCGGAGCTTGTGAGTTATTGACGTCTGCCTCAATCAACTCAGTGTTGAAAAGTAAACAAACAAAATTTCCTTCAAATGGCTGTAGAATTGGAACCACGAAAGGGAATCGAAATTTTTTTTTTTCAATGTTCATTTCTAAGTGGTAACTTTAAAAAAAAACCGATGAAAACACTTTTTCTCAATGTGCAAGTCTGGGCTTATGTGGCTTTAAGTAATAATTGATGTTTCTTTGAGGACAAAACACATTTCTCATTAAAGTCATGAAAATTTGTGACAAATGTAAATTTTTACCCCTTGGTTGTGACCATGCCATTGGAAAAAATAATTTTTGGCACCAGAGAAACAACAGATTGGCACCAATAAAGGGGGTAAAAAGGTGGTTGGGTGAAAATATTTTTGTACGAGTGTTAAAGACGTCAATAACAAAGATGGAGTGCAATATAAAAAGGCAGGGGCAAAAATGTTTTAACACCCTAGTCATAACTTTATATGGACATGGATGCCCCTGATTGGCACTATCTTGTGCTTTAGTATATCATAAATAGAACACTGATATAGTTTTGGCACACAACATAGTTGCTGAATCCATGAAAGCACAGGCAAATTCATTATCTTTCAATGGTGACAGCATGAAATGAAGCTTTACATCCAACTTTCCAACCCCATTTTATAATGGCTAATGAAATATACCATTTTTGGATGATGGTATAGTCTATATAGCAATACTGTTTTACATCAAACTTTCAAGCACCTTTTATGGATAATGACCAGGTCCAAGTACGCAACAATAATATATACTCATAAACATTGTAAGGTTGCCATATTTATTGTCCGATGACATCGGCATTAGTTTCCTATCCACCATTCCAGCACCTTTTATGGATAACAAAATATACCATTTTGGATGAAGGTATACTCTATATGGCAGTGCTGTCCAAGTAAGCATCAATCATATATACTAATAAAAATTGTAAAGTTGCCACATTCATTGTCCGATAATGTCAGCATTAGTTTTTCATCCAACATTCCAGCACCTTATATTGCTAAAAACATCGACCATTTTAAAAGGAATAGTCAAATGGTAACACTGCTCAAGTATAAAATATTTTATAAGTTATACTCCCATAGTCTGAGTGAATGGTGCGTAATGTTTGTCAAGTAATGTCACATGACCAATCTAGTCTCAAGAAATATCACGTGACCTGTTCAGCCTCTGTTAGTCCTCGGTCTGATCTCACTGATCTTATCTTGAGGTAAATACGGATAATAAATAGTCTCTGAACCAACTAAATAAATATTTCTTTTCATAAAATAATACCTGAAATATACAAAATAATTTTAGCACATACAGCGATATTGTGTAATATTGATATATTCTTTAAGTTTTTTCTTTGAAACGGTTAACTGTGTAGGTGATCTGTGGTTCAATCTTAGCATAGGTCAAGAAAATACCTTCAGATTTTTCCTTCGGTTTCTTTCTGTCAGTGATGCTGATCAGAGGGGCTAACATGGAAGTTGTCTGCAATACGAAAGTAAGCTAGAAAACCTTAGATCAATGGTCTATACTATTTTTCAGTGGCATAGCTAGATATGTTTTGAAAGCGGGGTTATGTGGAGATCATGGCATGAAAATGCTCTAAATTCTGCGCTTTTTAAGTAACAAAAAACAGGATGCCACCTTGCCCCTGCCAAAATTTGCAACTACTGTTTTTAATGAAAGAACAATGGTATACTCACCTAAACAAACCTTTATGTAAATTTCTTGGTGGATGTGTCTCTGAGACATAAAAACCAAAACATTTCAGTAATTTATTAAGTAAGGTGTAATCATGGGTGTGGTCTTGTTTGTAAAATACTGTTATAGGTGTACTGTAATAAAAAACCAACATAGGTCACATAATTGTAAACATAATTATATAAACAAAAAAAAAGCTTTCCGGAGGTGCTAACTGACTTCGAGTATTAAAAATCCCATGACAGTTGGAAATCAAAAAAGAGTTTGATAATGCTGCTGTCCTTGCAAAATTTCCCTCATTACACACTACATGGTGTTTTTTTTATTAGCCCATGTAGTCCTCATACTTACCCTGGTGAAGATTGGTTGAATTCTTTAATGAACCCTCCCAGTTGATAACATAACATAATTTCACCAGGTAAGACCACAACTGATTGTTTTAATTCTTCTACAAGCAATTCTTCATACGCCGTGTTCGTTAATGTCTTCATCCCTGTTAATACAGCATCACTTTTTCTGAAAAAATATAGTTCATAGTTATACTTTAGCTTATAGCTTTATGATATCAATATTGCATTGCTTTATGACATCAATATTGTATAGCTCTATGATATCAATATTGTACATGTATAGCTTTATGATACCAATTTTGTACAGCTTTAATATCAATATTGTATAGCCTTGGCTATTGAAAATTGTGTACTTACAAATTAGCGAGTCTTGGTCTGTTGAATATTGCCTGTATATATTCGTCTGTATTTCCAGCACCTTGTATAGCTTGTCTAAATACACGAGATACATCAGGTACCAGCATCTCTCCTTCTAATTCAGGTTTAACTTTCCAACCAATCCATGCTCTAGGAGAAAAGAACAAAGAAATGCTTTAAAGGAATCTAAAGTTCGTATGTGCATTGGGAACACTGATAGCATCAATTTGCATTATTCCAATTTTCAATTAGACATCTGTATTTCCAGCAATTACACTTAAAATATGTCAAGGATCGCGTGTGAAATCTTTTCGAAACACCTGATGGTACTTCTTGTATGGGAAATCCACTGCTATAAAATCATTGTGCCTGATTTTGTCATGTTCTAGACGAGATTTTCGATTAACAGAATTTTTTTTGCTTGTGCTGATCCTATTATCAGCTGGTATAAAGGATCCTTCTGAACCCCCAAAAATGGTTGTTTGTTTCTTTCTCTCTTTTATGAATGAATGAAAACTTAAACACAAGTTTAAATTAAATCACAGAATCCAGGAAACTGAAAGACTGAATGTATAAATGAATGAAATGAATGAATAAATAATTACCTGTTTGTACAACATGTTTGTAAGTTTTGTGTTTCTATTAATAATTTTAATGCTGATCGTTTCATCATGAAACCTAGACCAGGGAATTCTTCTACTCGATACATTAAAGAGTTGTTCCCACTTAGCTCTTCATAACCTATGGAAAATAAAAATATCATGACTGAGTCATAACCAGGTGTGGCAAAACTGGCCTCCAAACTTTTTCATCAAAACATTTTTGTCACTTTCATAGGATAATGTCCTTGGGCCTTATTCTTAAAAACTTAACTTAAGATGATTTTAGAGATACAGTAATGTGATTGGTCAGTAAATAAAATCGGTTTAAAATTAAGTATTATAATCCAATCAGATTGCTGCATTTCTTAAAATCTAGATTTTAACTAAGTTAAGTTTTCAAGAATAAGGGCCCTGATTCTGAAAATGTAGTGGACAAAATCGGAAGAGTTTCTAGAAATGTGGTGGGAATAAGGTCCACTTTTATCGATTTTGAAAATTATCTGGGTGGAGGGCCCCTCCCACCTCCAGGGACAATCCTTGGCTTCTAATAATGTTTAAGTCATGAACATTGACAAAGGAAATGAGAAATACCAATTTCTTACCATTTATATTCCAAGCTGAGACTCCAATAAGAGATTCATCCATTCCTAAAGTTTCTACACATTGAGACAAAAAATTGAGGAAATCTGCTGTTAGTAACAAATCTTCTTCTAATACAATAAAATAATCCTAAAATAAAGACAGTTTTAAGAATTTTACATTTGTTATTGTCAGGTTCCAATCAGAAGGAAGGAAAGATCTATATTTTACAAGGATAACGATTTAGATTCATGAGCATCCTTTCTACCAAAGTTGGCCTTTGCAAGTTTGTATCGTTTAGAACATCTTTTGCTTAGTTCAAAGCAAAGAGTTGTTGTGGTTGAGAGTTCAGATCTCGATCATGAAAGTCTGATAAGTCATCTTCACTCATAATTTCCAGTAAACCCAGCTGTAAATGGGTACGGATAATCCAGGAAAGATCGCCAAGAGGTTTGACCAAGGACTAGCTGGGAAAAGGATCCTTGTAAAATAAAGATGCATCTTTCTTTCTTTCTATGATGACCCTTTCTACCAGCTGGTCCTTGGTCAAACCTCTCCTATCAGACAATTACTTATAATCCTGTGAAAAAGTGATACAGGTAATTGATAGTACCATAATCTACCACTGAAGAAGAAATAATATTTACCTTTTCAGGGAATAATCTCAACCCAACTGCAATAGCTTTCATCATTTGATCTACAAATAAATATTTATTTTTCAAGGAGCAAATTCTTCTTACTAACTTAACAACTGACACTACTAAATATTTCTCAAATAAGGCTAACATGCTAGATAACCTTTTGTATAGAAAGATCTCCATATTGTACACAATAAAGTATCAAAATTATTTTTCAAGACAGAGTTGTCTGCTCCTGTGTTCATATCAGCCAATCAAAACCAATCTTCAAACCTGAGTTTTCTGCTCCTGCCCATTTACTAGGAAATATGTCTGCCTACCATGTCTCAAACATTGACAAACATTGACAAGGATTGTGCCAAATGTGATAGTGATATCTGGTTATTAAAGACTACAATGACTGATTGTAAGTAAGTAATAGTTATATTACCTTGATATCGAAGACTACCAGGTAAAGATTGATTTTGAAAATTGAATAATCCAGCCAGCTCTCCAAACTCTGGAAACTTTTCATCCCAAAATATCTAAAGAAATTTAAAATCAGTTATGAATGAAACATATTTTACATTCCCCAATGTAAGAAAGATTGCCAGGCAAAGTAACATACACCCACGGGCAGCTTTATTTGAAAAATATATGGCGGAACTTCATCTATCACAAAATTGAATTTTTCAAACTTGATCATACATTTCATTCAGAATTTTTTAGAGCCAAAAATCTAGTGAACAAGGACTATCTGGAACACATATGCGGGATTATTTGAGGCGGCTACATAGACATAGACCAACTCTAACATCAGAACTGCACTGATGAAGCCCATTTGACTGAAACGGTTCTGTCTAGGCTACAGTTAGATATGCTCCCTGGCATGCCCATGCCTTGTTGAACACCATCTGGAGTACACCATTATTGCCAGAATACTTGCTTAGCTCTAAGTCAAAACTCAACTCCAGTATCAACACTGCAAACACTGCAATGGGGAGGTTCAGAAGGATAGTAAAAAGTTATTACCGTAACAAAATCTGTATTTATACCAGGTTGCATGAGTGTTGTTTGTAGAGTTCTAACTAGAGCATTGTGATTCATACCCGGTATTATTAATATAGGGGTAGAGTATATCTTATTAGTCTCTAATTGTTGACTCAGTATCTTAACAGGAGTAATAACATCATCTACATGGGCAGCTGGAATATATTTTAAAATATTAAATATACAAGAATCAAATCACAGATATCACAAATGTGATGATATTGAAAACTGAATTTGATATTGAAAATTGAAATTGATTTGAAAAATTGATATGGAAAATTGAAATTGATATGGAAAATTGAAATTGATCTGGAAAATTGATATGGAAAATTGAAATTGATTTAGAAAATTGAAATTGATCTGGAAAATTGATATGGAAAATCGAAATTGATAATTAACATTGATTTTGGAACATTCAAAATTCAAATTTATTTGATTTTAAAAAAAAATAGAAAATAGAAAAAAAACACAAAATTGATTTGAAAATTGAAACGAAAATTGATACCACGCTTGTCACAAATATATACTCCAATACTTACGATCACAGAGTTCATAGTATCCTTTATATTTCTTACAAAATTGACGTCTGTCATCATTTCTATGGACTTCAGGATCAGGAATAATCTGTCTTCCAATTACTATAAATAGAACAATTTTTACCAAATTATACTTGTATTCATTTAAGATTATGTGTTCATGTTTATAAGTGAAATAAAGCTTCACATCTTTCGAGCAATTATTGGTAAAATCCATAGAGTATTCAATGAGGGACATCTTGCCAGTAAAAACGATTTGGAGAAAAATCAGTTGATTAAAAAATACATTAAACTTACTTTTCTTTGGTACACACAAGGATTTCTCTATAGCTTTAGGCCATTCTCCATCAACTCCAGCATAGCTTATCTAATAATACAACACAGGGACATGTAAAACAAAGTTACAAAATAGACTGTTAGCATCTTATTAGTTTTAGCCTGGATACTGTACACAATGAGGAAAATTTTGACTTTAGATCAGACTCTCTGGTCAATGTCCATAAGAGATCCTTGCAAATACAGCCAAATCAATAGTCCTGGTCAAGGATTTTATTACCATCATTTTATTTTTCAGTCAGATGTCTGTGGTTCCCTTTATTGTAGAAATGCTTAACAAAATCTGTTAGTAGATAGCTTAATAGTCATAACAAACTAAATTTAAGTGGAATTGCTGGAACCACTGACATCTGACTGAAAATTTGAATGGTGTAAAATGATGATATCAGTGTCCTTAATACACAAAGTTTAGAAAACCTCTTTACAATCTCTTTAAGAATACCTGTTCATATGTTGTGAAACCCTTTATTCCACTTTGACCAATAAAATACCAAACATCTCGGAATTTCAAGTTCTGTATATGACCACTACCTAGTTTATTTAACAATTCCTTGGCTGGGTGACTTAATCTACAAATAGAAATAAAATGCTATCAATTTGATGCTAGATCAACATTTACCGTTATAAAAAAACATTAAATTAGCAGGCAACTTAAAGGACATGTCTTGTGTGGATTAAATGTTTATTTATGGTACAAGTCTAAAAATTTAGAAAATTTGTACCTCATAGAATAATTAAATCTGAGTTAATTTTGAAAAGAGTGTGTTTAAAATTTTATGAATTGCTACTATTCTTCAATGCTTTAACAGATTTTTTCTCCATATTCTTTAACTTTCATATAATGCGTTAAATAATTAAGTTTTATTGGATGCATATATTTAAGACACATACGTTTAAGACACATGTATTTTAGACATAAAGAGAGAAAAAAAAATTTCAAAAGACTTCAAAGTTTTTCCTAATTTAAGTTGACAATTTTTCTATATTTTCATGACTTCAGTAATAAGTAATAAGAAATGATATATCCAATATATAATGTAAATTCAAAACATAGACCCTGTGAAAATGGTATTTGCGAGAAGGGAACAAACACAGCATAAGTATGAAAAGGTATGTATCTAAAAAATCTTGAAATAAAAAAGGTACATACTTTCTGGAGGCCTCGTCTCTGACTACAGCCATTACAATATCACCTTCATTTAGTGATTCTAAAAACACTTCTAAATCAGTACTGTCTACAATTAAATCAAATATATCATACAATTAATACAAATACCTAACAAATATTTATATATAAAACCTTCAGCTTCATTCAGGGTTCATACAGATAATCTGATAAATTTTCCCTGATATTTCAATGACATTCCAGACAACATTTCATCATTTTCCATGACCAATTTTATCCTGGATCCTTGATGGAACAGGCATCTAAGGCCCTGCTCGATTACACAAAATCTGAAACTGGTTTGGTACATCAGATTCGCTTTGTAAACGAGTACAATTTACATTTAGTATGCTAGGTTAGTTTTGTAAACAAGTGGCACAGATTCGGAATACAAGATGGCTGCGCTGATAGATATACAAATTTCCGCTGAATGACGCCATATTGAATTCGAAGAATCCGTGATATGAGGCAGATTCACTGATTCGGTATCCGGATTCGGATTCAGACAAACCGTTGTAAAGGAGTGACACGGATTCGGACCAGTTTCAGATTAGTTGTAATTGAGCAGACCTTAAGACTATTCTTGATCATAGTTTTCTTATTTACCATCGAAAATAGATGAATAAAATAAGAGGACAGTAAGGACTATAATTTTTTCAGGTCATTTTGACAATATTCCAGAATTATTATGATTTTCCCTGATATTCCATGTCTGGAAAAGCTTTTTTTTAAATTCTCTGATTTTCCAGGTTTTCCATGACCTGTGTCCTGTACTAACCCTGTCCATTGCACTGTGGTTTTATACTTCATTCAAACAGTACTCAACTTGAATAAATCCCATTTAAAAGTTACCTCAACCATTTTGAATAGAATATAATAGTAGACTAATGTCACTGGGAAAAATTTCCCCCATTGCACACTGCATTGCCTGTCTTATTAAATCATTTATGTTTTAAGCTTACCGTAAGTATAAGTATCAACATGTATTGTAGCTATAGGTTCCAACTCTACAGGATCTATAATTAATACATTGAAACCTCGACCACCTTTATTTAATGCATCACTCATCATTCTGAAATAATATGAATAGGAATACATATAGAACTCAATACATAAATTGTAAGGCCATTAGATTAGACCTGAAACAATCCAATCTCCTATTGAAGTGCAGATGCAGTACAGAGAGCCAGCCTCAGGGCGGTACGGTACACTTATTTCCTCAGCTCGAGCCCCACTCCCCTCCCACCTATTTTTGACTGACAGTGCACATCTTGGTACTCAATTTGACCCAACCCTCTAAAAATTTCCCCTTGTGCCTTCAGCGCTCGCGGTGCCAGTGAATTTGTAGCATGTTATATTTCAGAGCCCCCCTTTCTCTAAATCCTGGATACACCCCTGATGAACAAAAATTACATATTTTGAAATTTCTTAGAAATCAAGTGGAGAAGCAAAAGAAGTATTGTTGAAACCACAGACCTCTGCTTTAAAATTTGAATGATGCAAATTGATGCTATCAGTGCCCCGATACACAAAACAAATTTAAAAGATAGTGGACCACGGCCATATACGCCTAACGAAAAATTTAATCGGGATAAAATTCAACTTTCTCAAACCTTTCGATTTAGGTCCAATAACATCCATTTTAAGTTTCATCAAAATCAGTTGAAAACTAAGAGAGTAATAGCATATTTAAGATTTGGGGCAAGGGCAATAACTCTGCTTGTAACAATCGAAAATAGCTCAAATTCAAACTTGATCTTGGTTTTCTGAATATATATACACATATCAAATTTCATTTGATTCCGTCAAAAAGTCTAGTTTTTAGAGCGTTTACAAGCAAATGTTGATCGACGGATTTGGGGCAAGGGCAATAACTCTGCTTCTAACGATCAAAAATAGCTCAAATTCAAACTTGATCTTCGTTTTATGAATATGTATACGCATATCAAATTTCATTTGATTCCGTCAAAAACTCTAGTTTTTAGAGCGTTTACAAGCAAATGTTGATGGTCGCACCGACGGATTTGGGGCAAGGGCAAGAACTCTGCTTCTAATGATCGAAAATAGCTCAAATTCGAACTTGATCTTCGTTTTATGAATATGTATACACATATCAAATTTCATTTGATTCCGTCAAAAACTCTAGTTTTTAGAGCGTTTACGAGCAAATGTTGATGGTCGCACCGACAGATTTGGGGCAAGGGCAATAACTCTGCTTCTAATGATCGAAAATAGCTCAAATTCGAACTTGATCTTCGTTTTATGAATATGTATACACATATCAAATTTCATTTGATTCCGTCAAAAACTCTAGTTTTTAGAGCGTTTACGAGCAAATGTTGACGGACGGACCGACGGACGGACGGACCGACGGACGGACGGACCGACGGACGGACGGACGGACAGGGGTGACTACAATATACGTCCTCATAGAGAGATGAGGGCGTATAAAAACCTCTTTACAATCTTTAAAACTTAAAGTTATTGAAACCAAAAAGACATACTTACATATGACCATTGACACAGATTTGAAATGAGATGGTGTCAGCTTGTCCTGTATCAATACGAACTGGAAAACTATCTTTCTCACATACCCCTTCATATCCACAGTTTAATAATACTTCCCCCATACTGATATCTCTTTTATATAAAACATCAGGTAATAATAACTCTACACTGTGTTGTTCTCCCACTGTCAAATACAAATAATATTATAGTAGGATTAATCATACCTTAGTTTGAAAAACATGATTTTTTTTTATCTAAGCTTATCAGTTGTTTGCAGCTTTCCCTCGAAATTTAAGCTTTCAAATACTTGTCTCTTTAAAAGTCAAATATTCAACTAAATTTTTTTAGCTAAGCTTATCAATAATAGTGTTTGCAGCTTTCAAAATTTAAGATTTCAAATACATGTGTATCCATAATTATCAGCATTTGAATGTCAAATGTTCAATTCGATATTTTAGCTAAGCTTATCAGTAATAAGCTTTCACAGATTGCTATTAAAATTTAAGCTTTCAAATCTATGTGTATTCATAATTATCAGAATTTGGAAGTCAAATATTAGTGAGATTATGCCTTATATAGAAAACACAAATGTAGAAATTTTGAAAGACAAATGTTTAGTTTGAGGTATATTTGAAGGGATTATGCGATTTTTGCGCAGTGTAAGTAGTTGTATAGACACACAAAAATATGACATGTTTCCTTTTTTGACATATTACAACTTAGTTTTACCACCGTCAATACAAGTAAAAAATTCTGAAAGTGTATTACTTTAGACTGAATATTTCATACTGATAATGGTTGCCATTCTATCAAATTTTTTGATACAAGCAAAGCTATCAGTGGGTGTATGCTGTCTGGCAAGCTATCTTTAAATCATAACATAAAGAAAACTTACAAGGAATATCAAAACAACCAGCTTTCTCTACGTAAGGAGCAAATGCTGCATTTCTTTTCTTTACTACCTAGAATAACAAAAAAACATATTACATACTGTATCAAGGCGATTCCTATTTTGCAGTGTGCAATAAGGTAAATGCTACAGGAAAAACTATATAGATCGCTATCACAGAAGACCTTAAGGGTGTATGATGAAAACTGGAATGTTTTAAATAACTTACAAATTCTACAGCTAGTCCTTCATTTAACCCACGCTGTCCTACCATTAGAAATCCTTCACGATAGCCTAGATCATTGATAGCTTTACTACCGTAGAGTTTTAACCATCTTTTACTGTCTTCTTTTAAACTATAATTATAAATACCATACATAAATTGTGACTGCTGCGTACAAATTCTGGTGAACATCACATTCATCATATAAACTTTTTTTTAAAGGGAATATTAATTTTCTACCCTTAAAGGGGAATGTTCAGTATTTTCAAGGGTCAATTTGGTCCCCAGATATATGTAAATTATCTCTAGAATTACTAGAAATGCCAAAAAATTGAACAATACCTTCAAATTTACTTCTTACTAAACATTTATCTACAGATTTCTGTATATTTTTTCTAGATAATGCATAGTCTTACTCAACGAAGAGTCATATTTTCTACTTTAAAACGCTGACTATTATGGATACACAGAGATTTAAAGGAAAAAATTTCGAGGAAGAGTTGTGAACATTATAAAGATTTCCTGACTTACTTTTGAGCTGCATCATCATAACTGACCATCAGAATGATGCCGTTTTCTGGAACAGTTTTCTTCAGAAAGCGTATCAGGCCAGCTTCTGAAAAACCAAAATGAAATAATGAATTGATACCAGTTTCTAGATACTCTAGAGTTTTTATCAAATTATTAAACCATGTAGGTGTACAATGAGGAAAATTTGGTTAAAGCCACCCCACAACTGCACTATTTTTTTTATTTCTCCATTTTTGTTCACATGATATATAAATCTATACATGCAAGACAAAGCATGGATAAAACCAAGCACTTAGTATTGCATGCATTCTCACATATTCTGCAATAAATTAGACTAACATTGTGAAAAGAAATTATCATATTCTCCACAGAGAAATTTCTCGAGAATCTAACAGCATTGAAACAAAAAACTTACCATCTTCATAAGTATCAAATATTTTTATTTCTGTTACTAGACTTGTCTTAGCTGAAAAGAAGAGAAAAATACTGTCATATTGTAATCATGGTTTAACATATTGTTATATTGTGGTCTGAAAATGTCATGCCTGTATGAAGAGTTTTCTCCCTTGAGGAGAGAGGTAGTTAGCCTAGTATCAACTCTGAAACAAATCCAGCCCATGAAACATAACCCCCAAAAGAACATGGTAGAGTTATACAAATAATGTTCAATTTAAATTAGACATTTTGAATTGTGTTAGTAGGGGTGAAAAACTATGCTATCCCAGTTTGTTCCTTTTCCTACATAGGCATATACTAATATTCCTATTTCGGTAATAACCATTATATTTTTCAATGAATTTTAAGAGACAAACAACATTCCTTGCCCCCACCCCCTGACCCATAAATATTTAGAAACATCAGAAACATACCATCCACCAGTACAACATTAAATCCTCTTCCATAATTCTTCAACTCATGACTTATATATCTAAAAAAAACACAAAATATCTAATCAAACTGAGATCTGTTATGTACACAGAACAGCAGTTGAACCACTAAGCATAGTGTTGTGGGTGACAGATTTGTGTCATGTATTTTCCCAACCAGGACTTTTAGATATCCTTAAAGCTAGAGAGTTTCTAGTGTATGTTCAGAGACCCCAATTTCTAGGTTTTGTCCCTATGGTCTGATTGTTAGACAAGACCGTGAACTTTGGTTTAAATTGGCCTAGTTCTGACCCATGTAAAATAAAAAGTTTATCATTATCAATATCAAATTTGGAAGTGATTTCTATTAGGGCCTGAAAACTTACAAAAGAATCTACATATTAGTCTACTCACACTTTTCCATCATAACAAATAGTAGGTCCAATTACGTTGGATTCCCCAGTTTTGATATAAAAACTATGTTGTCTTGGTTTACAGGTCACTCCACAGTTCTCACCTATAAAATACATATACTCATTTAATCACTGTACTATACATCTGAAATACCTTTTAAAGATGGGTTCCCTTATTTTTATGAAATATATATATGAGTAAAAAAAGTAAAGATGTTCTAATGACTTGGAAAATTACCATAAATAAATTATAGTTAATTCACAATAGTTTTTAGCAGAAATCCAATAAGTGACCAATCTAGATAGATTAAAAAAAGGCTTTGTTTTTCAAGACTGCAAATACATGAAGTGGTTTTTAAATCAATTTTGATTTAATTGTTCTTTTTAATTTGGACCTTATTTATAAATTTTCAAAAGCGGACAATTTGAACAAGAAATGTGGACAATGGAAGTTTTAGAAACAAATGTCCACATTTCAATGTGGGCATATAAAAAAAGATAAGTTTTCACAATAAAAATGATTATAAACTTTGAAACTGAACTAGCTTTGCTCGTGAATTTAGAATTAAAATACTCATAAAAATTACCTGTGACATTCCAACCATTAAAACTAACATCCCACATTTGACGATCTGAAAAACAAACATCCATTTCAACAAATAAAAAGAGAGTGTCTTTTTGTCATGCAGGGACGTAGTGGCCAATCACCATTCAAATGGCTATATGCTATGCATGGTAAAAATTAAAATACCACAAAATGAATGCTTTCGAAATACATTAATTTTCAGGTATGTATTTTGATCATTTTCTTGTAAAAACTAATAATATATTTAGGAAAGTGTCATCTTTATCGTTAAAGGGGAATGTTCCCCATTTTTTATGAATGATTTCGGCCTTGAATTTATCTAAATAGCCTTCAGACGTATTACTAATGCACGCAAATTGTAAAATTCCTTCAATTATACCCATACTTCATTTTCTGTATATGTGTTTTCTATATAAGTCATAGTCTTACTAAACTGAATTTCAAACGCTGATAATTATGGGTACATGTGTGTTTGAAGGCTTAAATTTCGTACAAGAGTTGTGAACAATATTACAGATTAGATAAGCTAAAAAATTCTAGATTCTGAGCCTAAAATTTTTTTTGGTTGAACAGTCAGTGAACATAGCCTTTTAATAATGCAACCTTGACTGGTATATTGACCATGACCGTGTACATACTACTTTCATTTTATAAAAATATTGATAAAGACAACAACAGTTTAATAAAGACGACATGATTATGGTCTATATTTACCTCCATGTGAGAAGATTGATGTAATACAGTAAACTAATATACATAAACATATTATTACTAATACAAACTTCTTCCATCCTGTAATATACAAATATTTATATATCACAAAATGATCAAGCAATGAAAATGAAATGAAATGAATGGAGTTCTCGACCCATGCCGGGATTGAACCCTGAACCTTCAGGTTAGCAAGCAAGCGTCTAACTCACTGAGCCACTGCAGCTCCTATTACGCATGGAGCTACAGGCAGTCAGGACAGGCAAACACCATGATGCATAATAACGGAAATTTTGAAGGACAGCGGCATTGGCTTTCCCCTTATTTTCAATTTCCAATAGTAGTTTGATTTTTAATGTGCAGATGTGATTTTCAGATTTTCAGGGCATATAAAAAATGCATATACAGGGTTGACGACAATTCATGTCCACATTTCCAAGTGGGTGTATAAAAATAGCTATCTGATCTGAGAGGAAAAAATGATAAATTTTTGTTAAATTGAAAATTGTTAAGAGGCAAAATAAACTATGAACATACCTCCAAATTTTCTGTTAATGATCCTTCTAAATTGTCGAGACAATTTTGATCCATCTCGACTCATTTTCTTCTTTATATAGTTTTCTTGATTTAAACTTCAATACCAGAAGGCTGTAAGTAAGTAAAACATCTGTTGAAATATAATAGATTATTTTTTTTTGACCAATTTCCTGTGTAATAAATCATTAAAATCAGTCAAGTTACATGCTACATGCTAAGCAATAATTCAATTATACTCCTATAACCATAATTATGAAGAAAATATTTTTAAAGATAAAAATATTTTCAATTAAATTGCATGCTGCACTGAACTAGGCCTACTGTTATTGTTCAAAATGTATACATCAAATAGCTGACAATACGTCAATTGACATGATTGATCACGTCTACATGAATATAAAAAGAAAACAGAAATTTTACGAAAGCCTACTTACTTACCGATGCGATACCACACTCTCTGCAGCACACTCACTGTTCGGTTAAATATTTTGTAAATGATACTAAACTAAGATTATGTCTTCAAAAAATCCACTACGGATATTGCAACTGTCACATTTTGCTCTGAATGAGGTAAATATACCCTATCGTGGTCATTATTCTGAGAAAATCGCAAAATATTTGCCAATTATCGATTTATTAATTTCTGATGGCAGCCATATTGATAAAAAGAGTTATTTCCCTTGAATGATACTGTCCGATTTACCAGCCTCAGATGTCATATACAGTACAACTTCTCTATTACGACTGTCTTCATATTACAGGTTTAATTACCGATAACCTTGACATTCGCTTGCGATGACATATCAAAGAAATCAATTTTCAAAAAAACTAAGGGGTTAAGTAAAGAGGTTTCCTGAATTTGTATGTCTAGGCCTGCCTATAGGAGATGCCGATAGCATTAATTAATTTCAACCATTTCAAATTCCCATCAGTTGCTCTGGTATCGCAAATATTGAACCCCCTCCTGACTCTCTCTCTCCGCCCTCCCACCCCGACCCCACACAAAACGAAAGAAACAACAATTCTTACAAGGATAACAACTGTTCTTTCCATAAAAAAAATAGTGGGAGCGAATGAATTTAAGGGAAAAATTACCCACAGACCTAGATTACAACACACGACTACCACTCTCCCTGAATGAACACACAAGATGACATAATTTCAAGGACGCCGGAGGCAAATGTGAGGGGCGGGGGAAAGCTGTGTTATAAAGGACATTATGTGAACAAACAAAGCGAGGGAGACTTGGCGGTGTAAGGGTATGGGGGCACCATGAGTCCCCTTACAAAATTTTGTATTTTAGAGCATCTTGGATCACTTCTGTTTTGTACCAGAACGTATTTCATGCTTATATTTTGGGAAGTTGTATATATGGGGTACGGACACAACAAATTTTGCTTGAATATGAAAAAGGCAATTATTTGCCCCCTTCACCCTCAAGCGAGGCCGGCGCCCCTGCATTCTCTAAATATTTTTTTCAATAATTTTAATGATTAACAACTAACATTAATATCATAATTAACAATAAACTTGAATAACATAATCCGCCCCTGTTTGCGGACGCGCATCATTAGTGCCATGTGTGGACCCTGTTCGTGGTGGTGTTTCTGATGGACCCTGTCGATGGTGGCGTCTACCTCTCGGCTAAATGAAGATCAATGTTAAATCTGCTATGGAGAGACTGGAGATCAGATACTGAAGAACCATGGTTTAGAACTGGAGTGGAGTTGGGTCGAAATACAAACTCTCCTAGAATACAAGAGATTTACGTCTGGTCTGATTGTAAAAGATAAAAAAAAAAAGAAAAAAATAAGCCATTTTTTACAAGGATAACAACTTCAATGAGGATCCTTCCTCCCAGCTAGTTCATGGCCAAACCTCTTGGCATTGATCTTTCTCGGATTATCCGTACCATTCACAGCTGGGTGGATTGGAATTATGGGTGAAGATGACTAATCCAACGCCAATGTTAGACTTTGACACCCCAATCCAATAAGAAGATACATACATGCACTTTCAAATGGCAATTGACCCGATCCCAGTAGATTTATGCAAAGCTGACTGTGAGTCAAGATTTACTTACGTTCTGGTGGTGATGTACCAACCAGACGTTGAACTGATCCGGGTCTTTCATCTCTCAAAATGTCTGAAATACATCACACAATTCATCAGTTAGCACTATAAGCAAGCTCCGAATATTTACGAAGGTTGTACCGAATGATCGTTCTGGTCAGTTATTAATGAAACCCTCTTCTAGACAGAGAAGAGACAAAGAAATTTAACCTCGCCGAGACCCTTGACAGACACGTCGAGTATCCAGATAAATGTCCGTAAGTTTTGGATAACCGCCATAATAACCATACATAAGAAACCATACAAAAGGTTGGTGGTTAGGTTCACAGGTAGGAGTAAATAAAAAAGGGTTATACCCGGACCTTCAACATAGGTATGAGAAGCTGTATGAGGTGGTCCTGATTTGTTATTATCTCCCCCTGCCGCTATGGTCTTCAATCCGATTCCTTTATGGCAAGGTGTAATACATCTACGTCGTAACGTATCATACATTGACTGCAATAGAATTAAAAGAAATAAAGTTTTACATCTTACTTTTTACATTTGTTTGGGCTTATGAAGACGGACCAACGCCATGCAGTGTGCAATGTAACAAGATGTATTAGCCTACTCTTATTGTCGATTTCCAACTGTCGATGGATCTTTAACATGCACAGCATGTAGCACAAGAGGCCCGTTTTAATGTCATGTCCAACCCGAAAGACTAAAAGTGTTTTCCATGTCAGCACCGCCGACATACATCATTGACAGGCGTAAACCGGGATGAAAAATCCGAAGGTATTATCTCGATCCATGAAAGGGTTGAACCCTGGATATTCAGTCCGCGATGTTCACCATTATGTGATCTCATCGTACCTGGAGCTTTTGGTTTTGGCGACTCTTTTCCATCAATTTCTCTGAAGCTTCATTATATTTCTTCTTCGCTGCTTCAAGTTCTTTTTTAGCCGCTGAAAATAATAAAATACTTCGCTTACGAGGCAAATGATATCCACGTCACCGAAAACCATTGGACAAAGCACAACTTCAAGACTGTGGTTCTAGAACCATGCTTACTAAAATTTAAACTTACATGCTATCTGTGACTTCAAACCTGAAAACAACAAGAGCATTCGGAGAAATTTTTACATCTACATCCTACTTTTCCGCACCTGTTTGGGCTAAGATGGGCAAACAGCGTCACACGGAGTGCCTCGGTTTATTGTTCGCGTTTTTTCAAAGATCAAGGGCAATAACTCAGTGTTAGTGGGAGCCCTCTTTGGATGAACGATTTGAACCAAGCTTAGTCAGATGAAGAACAACATAGGTACCGTCAGTGACGACAATGTTATTGCGAAACGATACGTACTATTGAGCTCTGAATGTGTTCTTGTAACTATCTGTTCATAGTAGTTCTCTAACTGTACAGCTCTTTCTTTAGCTTTATTAGCTACATATTCTTGATAGGACTTCTCATGTTGTGTCTGAGGTAGAGAGAAGGAAATAATGGAAAGATTGACACTTCAGAATTCAGAAAACCACGGTTATTATTAGTACTGGGCATCGCCTATCATGGGATACAATACGCCTGTTACTTTATTCAGATAAATTGTCGTCAGCGTATATCAACTTTCATTAATCAACACCCTGATGCCTCTTCGTGACCTTTTTGTTTAGCTTTTACCACAGAAGACGTACCTGATATGTCCAGAAAGACAGCGATCTTGTACAGATTTCCATCACAATATCAGGTTTCAAACCTGCTAACACCATCTGAAATTAAAAAGACTTGCGAACGGGAAAGTGACCAAATTATCGAGGTTAAATCCAATCTTCGAACGCTACTTTCAAAGATCATTCTAAATTAGGGGATTCTATTTTCTCCCCATACCATATGGTACGACCTTGATCAAGAACGATTACAGAGTTCCCTAAACTATATGAAATGACGACTTACCGATTTATATTGTTCTGATGGTTTTAAATCAACTCTAATGATGTCAAATCTACCAGACACAACTGTATCACCTTTTGAAAAGAAAAAGATGCATCTTACGCGCCGTCTATAGTATCAATTATCATTTATTTAGCAAAATAGAAAATTTAGAGCGGATTTGACCTCAGAATGGTGACATATTATGTATTTGAAGGGTGCAACGTCCTACAGTGTGTAATAAGGACAATTTTGTCAGAACAGGAAATGCCGGTATGCCCTACCCTTTTTCGATCTATCGAGATTGAAAGGGGATGAATACTTACAAGCTGGACATTTCATAGCCTTGCTGAACTGTTCTGACCCATCATCGTCACAAAATATGTCTGAGCATAGTTAAGGAATATATAAGAAAATTTTACGAGTATGTCTAAGCTTATTAGATGTCATAGTCATGTATGTTCAGCTATTATCATCCATCCTAGCATCCCAGTTGGTATGTTACCGATATTAAGGGGTATTTTGGCCTTTTTCGTGATTCTTTGGGCTTAGGATACGTGAACATGACGTAACCTGCAACAGACAAAAAATAGGGATTGGCGTAGAGCACGTTTACAAACAAGCTCAATTATTAGCAAGCAAAAAATGAGACAAGCTCTACTTTAAAACCCCATCCGGGCAACAACCCTCAATTTTTAAGTTTAACTGCCCACTTAACGGACTACCCTCCTTTTCTTTTCTCTTGACAAATATTTGGCCCCTATAGCCCTATAGTTATTTCCTATACTAATTCGTAGAAACACCACTGCTGAATCGTTGGTAAGAGCAAATAATAAGGAAGAGAATCGGAAAGAGTGACTAGGCCAGACCGCAGACGCCCAGTGCGGCAGTGGCAGTTTGCAGTGAGTGAAGTTGAAGAAGAAGAAGACACCCTCGTACTTCGTCTTCGAATTTGTAACTCACCCATGCAAAAGTGTCCAACTCCTTTCTACACTTTGGGAAATTACAAATAAGAGAATCCATCTCACTCAAGAACCTTGTAACTTCTTCAACAATAATTTCAAATCGCTATTAAGATTTTTTTTGCTTTGAAGTTTGTTTACTTCCGGCAGGTGCCCGACGTCAAAGGGAAGTAACTCTAAGGCTCTAACAAAAACTGCAGACAACAATATATCAATTTCAAATGAAAAAATTATTTATTAAAAATCACACTCACTTTCACTCTAGTAACAAATATTAAAACAAAAAATAAAGGGAAAAATTCATAATAATTTTTGGTTAATCTTATTGCACAAAATATTTGTTCCTACTTCGAATTCATGTTAAAATTACTGATAACAATTTTTGAATTTTTTGACAATCACCCAAAGGCTATCCTGTCAACATGAACCCTTATAAACATGAATGAAAATAATATCAATTATACTAAATTTGAAAACATTAAAATAATACGTTTTCAATAATTAGAAAGAAAAAAAAATTTCATTATACATTTGGAAAAATCATATTAATAAATATTGCAATATATGAATAAAACAAACAAAAAATCGAGAAAAACAAAATTGACAAAATTTCTGCTTAAGATATATATTTATAATTCTTGTTGCTCATAAAATCTTACAAAAAATAATTGTTGTATGTGTCGAATTGTAATAATAACAAAATTCTTAAACCAAAATTAAAGAGGCACAGGCTTCATTTTCGTGGGTCGATTTTTCCGAGTCTCAGAAACAGGGACTTTTTTAGCTCAGCAATTTAGTACTGGATATCACAACTCACCATTGAAATTTGAGTAAATCCATGTGCATCCATAATTATTAGCATTTGAAAGTTATAATGCCCTACTACACATTATGGATATATGCAATATATAGAAAAGTCGTCTATAGAAATAGAAGGAGAAATGTCTAATTTAAGATATATTTGAAGGAAATATGCAATTTTCGTACATTTCTAGTGCTTCTGAAGGATACTTAAGTATATTCAAGACCCAAATCAACCAATAAAAATGAAGACTGGTCCCCTTTAATTGTAGGATTTATATTGACACCAGGCAATGACACTTTTAAAAATTCCATAATGTCCAGATTACTGATTCCATCTTATGATATATGAAAAGCAAATCGAACATAGAAAATGAATAGGCTAGATATTTTTTTTACAAAATAGAAATGAACACTCTCCATACAATTGATTTAAGGTATTGATCTGCAAAGCCACGCATATCATTATAGACATGAAATTTTAATTTTTTTTGATAGGTGTTGGTTATGTACAGGTGAATGAATATCCCATAAAGGTGCAAAATAATGTGTGAAAAAATTGAACAATCTACAGAATAAAATATGATTCAAACCAAGAACACAAAAACATGTTATTTTTATCACAGTCGCTGACAAGTCTAGATAGTTCTGAAAACATGTTCAAAGATCAATGATTCCTTAGAATGAAAATAATATTTAAATTTTCAAACCTGGACATAACCTGTTGTCATAACTATACAACAGATTACCTATATAATCTGATAAATCTATAAAAATAAGTAATTATCCATAAAACTAATTAATTATTGAAGAATTCTATAAAGGAAATTTTTAACTGGAATTGGTCAGTTCATATTTATGTTTTGATAACGAAACATCTATATTTTACAAGGATAACAACTGAGGTTCCCACGAGGATTCTTTTTCCCAGCTGTTCCTTGGCATTAATAAGACCCAAACCCACATTTCCACTTATTCATTAAGAGCACTGATGTATATAACAATTATTTTTAGAACCTAATCCTCTTATTCATCCAATCAGCATGGGCTATATCTATTATAAAATGGTTCACTTATTCATTAAGAGCACAGAAGTATATAATAGCAATTTTTGAACCTAACAAACTTATTAATCCAATCACCATTGGCTAAAATTTGATTGACAGTTTGATTGAGTTAGTAATATAAAGTAAAAATAAATATGATCAAACTATTACATCACAATATAGGCTAAGTCAATCGTATATACGGCGGCCATTGTCTAACAATAACCCCGTATGCAGATAGAAGAAAACCTTCCAAGATTATTTGGCCGCAGTAGAATACGCAATAAAAAATAGTTCCTCAGCTCATGCTAGTTTAGTGCTGGCACGATATATCGTTGTATCGATGTATTGCGATACGACATTCCACGATACGCTTATCGTATCGCGAGGTCGTGTATCGATACTTGACGATACCTCTCATTTCATAAAAGTGAGGATTTATTTACAAGTCAGCGTATGAAATCACAATTTTTTTCTAACTGACTTGATTGTAATTGTTGGGAAATATTTTAAGACATGGATTTGGACCACTACTATCAACTAAATTACCAAATTAAAAAGTTTTAAAGCTTTGAATAAATAAATATTGAAACTTTGAAAATGAAGTGTTAGTTTTTGCCCCTTTATCCCATATCGCGATACGTATTGTATCGTGACCTTTGTATCGCGATATGTATCGTATCGTGACATGGTTGGCAATACCCAGCACTATGCTAGTTACCGCCCTTGTACATTATCTTTCGTAGACAGAAGATGTCTGGTTGTCAGAGACTAGACAGAAGTCAACTTGAAAGTAGTGTTCTTTATCCGCCAGCTGCATACGAGGATATTGTCAGGCGTGGCGAGAATGGCCGACATATTTACGATAGAGGCTAAGTATAAAGCGCTAAATGACATAGCAATGAAAGGTGGGTGAAGGTTATTTTATGTAATCAAATATTATAATATTGTGTTCTGTACAAAAAAATAGTTTACTTTGATGTACATATAGTAACTTTAGATACATGTACAATATTTACAAAACAAGAGACTTTGACAAATGGAATATGTACAAAGATGGGAAGAAAAATTATAAATAAAAATCATTATCATTATTGGATAGGTGTCTTTTGGCTCTGTTTTGAAAGTTAATAATGTTAGATGTGCTTATTACTATGTTACGGTAATTGAAAATTGGGAAAAATATTATAATAAACAAAAGGGTCTTATGAGATGAAATTACAAATTCATTCCAGCAATCCAATTTCAATGTAGAAGTCATAAGATTTCGATGTATCTTAGGTCCAAAGTAAATTTTCATTTTGTCCTTAATATTATGCATTAAACAAATCTTAAAACCTAACCCCATTTTTCATCCAATCAGCTTTGCCTAAATATTCTGTGAAGTGGCTCACTTATTCATTAAGAGCACAAATGTATATGTACTAAGTATTTTTACAACATAATCTACTTTTTCATCCAATCATTTGCTGAATCTTCATTCTGAGCACCGATGTATACAACAACTATTTTCAGAACCCTATCCCCTTATTCATGCTAAACTTGAAGCTAAATGTTTCGTAAAGGTATTTGTTCATTTAGAATTTACATTATTTGATCTCTTATAATATAATAATATTTTCATTATTTACATTATGTACAATATATATATAACAAATTACAAAAATTTCTTGCTTTACAAAAATTCATTAATTTTAAACAAAATTTTTTCTGAATTTTAAAGAATATTAAATTCACAAAAATTTCTTCATTTACAAAAATGTCCGAAATTATTAAATGTTCAAATTGTGATACAAAATTGTTGCTTATATAATTATAGTAAAAAAAACGATCAATTATAATTCATAAAAATAAGTATTTTTTTTACTGTGAATTTGAAAGCTTTATTTTCTTAAACACTATTCAATGCTCTTTATTTTTCTTAAAAAAAATAAGAAATTTTTTGACAAGAAAATTGTCTTTCAATTAATTTAGGAAATACTTTGTCTTATTTTGACTTAATTCTGATGTAAATTTTTGTAAAGCAATCCAAATATATACAAGGAAATATTCAATAAGGAAATATACAATAAGAAATATATAATATACAATCAGGAAATATACAATAATAGAAATAGGTTTAAACTCCAATTTAATCAACAAGGAATGGGTAGTTCAACCTCCAGCACTTCGGGAAGAAAAAAATATTTGGAATTTCAAATTCATTAGAAAAAAAAATCATTAATAGGATAATGAATTATCAGCTCGTTAAGAGTTGACCTAAAGTAATTAAAACAAAAGATAATAGTATTAAATATAATTTAGAACATATTAATATCGAACCACTGCCACATTTCGTGTCATCCTCCTGCAATAGAAAATATGACATTGTTTTTTAAGTAGTTGGTCAAACGAAAGAAAGCCCTTTCCATATTCAACAATGATAATAAGCAAATCTGAAGGTAATATTTTAAAATTTTTTATGATAAACAATATTTCAATTGTTCTCCTTCATATTGATGATGATGACATTGATTATGATAAGGATATTGATGATGATGATGACGATAATGAAGCTGATGATGATGATGAAGATATTGATGATGAAGATGACATTGACAATGAAGATGATAATATTGATGATAATGAAGATATTGATTATGAAGCTGATGATGATGATGAAGATATTGACAATGAAGATGACATTGACAATGAAGATGATAATATTGATGATGATAATGATAACAATGATGATAATGAAGATAATGATGAAGATGATGAAATTGAGGATGATGAAGATATTGATGATGATGAAGATAATGAATATACTGATGATTTATGATGATGTTACTTTTGATAATTCTATTGATGATAATGACAATGTAGATGATGATACTAATAATGATGATGATTCTAATTATGAAGATACTTATTCTTATGATAATTTTAATGATGATAATGCTAATGATAATTATGATGATGATAATAATATTAATAATGATATAATAACTCATCAACTTACCCTCTCATCCTCATCGTAACAATTCATCCGATGTCTACGATATCGTGGATCTTCTGATAATGAACAGATAGCCTCATCTTCAACTGAAAATTATCAAAATGTTCATTTTACAATTGAAATAAAATGATTTAAACGGAATATCTGTAAAGCGGTATGGAGCCAGGCACATTTTACAAGTTCTGAACCCTGTTTCAACTTGTTCTATAGAACATCCAATTGCTTTCATGAATCCTGAACAAGCATACTCAACAATTAAATACTTCCTAAGACAATTGACTCATTTGTTTTTTGATCCATTTCAGCCCTTTAACACCAATGATGACCAAGTTTGTTGAGAAAAGCCAAACCTAGATAATGTAAAATGTAAATGTACTTACCTTCCTCAGTGACGGGTATGGGATGTTGTGGTAATGGATCATAGAAATCTAGACATTCATCACAGGAAGGTGTTGTTACAACTAATAATAAATTACCAACTTGTAATCGAACAGCTCGTACATATCTAGAATAACATTATTCAAATTAGGGGCATGTTCATTATCTGTTCAACCAATCGCACATTAGTTTCAGAAATGTAATTTTTTTAATAGTGTCCACAACTCACCAAATATACATTTGAGCCACATGTACCGATAATTACAAACATTGGATTATATATTATCTTTCGATTTGCCACAAGAGCCTGAACAAATGCAAATTAGTAGGACATAAACCTCCATTGTAAAATTAAATGGCTACCTTGTACAATTATCACAATGAAATTTATCTTCAAATTTCTCTTTTTCTCCAAAATAATACTGGTACATCATCTTTACACAACTTTTAATTTCTATCTTGTCTTCTTTCTCATCACCTGTAAATTTAAAATATTTAAAATTACCGTACCCATATACATTTTCTGGAACGAATTCTGAAGCTTGTTTCAAAAAGTTTGATTGGGTTTTCTGCTGATTTCGTGATTTTGCTGTAATGGTAATTGACAGTTTGCATACTCTGTATTATACAAAAGTAAAAATATTTAAAATAGCTATAATTGTAACTTACCATAGACAGTTGTTTCTGAAACCAGCCAGCTGAAAAATACACAAAGACTATCGTTAACAGTATCACTATCATATTTGAGTGAGACTATGCTATGCATATTTATGTTTAAAGAGACTAATGCCATTTTCATGAATTTATATTACTTCTGAAGACTATTTACATATATTCAAGACCCAAATCCACTATTCCCCTTAACAATTATTCAAGAGAAAGTTAAGACTTACTTGTAGATGTTGAAATTAATATATAACCTGAAAAACAAAAAGATAAAAAAGTTCAAACTAATTCAAAATTGACGCACAGAATCTCATAGCTAGAAAACAGTTATCCCACCCCCATATATAGATTTGCCACCTATTGGTAACCCCAATTCAGTAATTCTGGCACCCCAAATTGCCAACTGTTCATTATTTTATATAAAAGATTATTTCTTACCATGAAAATTTAGTAGACCACCAATTCACTGAGAGAAAGTCAAACAACAGGTTAATGGAGGGCTGAAATTATAATTCATAATCTTCAAATACAGTGTTTGGATAGGAGAGCAATTTAAGATGTGGAATGCAATTAAAGATAAGAACACAATTGAACATGTTTTTTTTTGTATAAACAATATTTATTTAAATAGGATTAGGGAACAGGCTTTCGCCTATAGTACCCTCTCCTTAAAGTACAATATATACATAATCAAAAAATATATATACAGTATATACATGTATAAAATAAATTTACATAAAATACAAATATTGATACTTGCTGCTATAAATATATGCTATATATATATATACAGATTGTAAGTCAATCAATTCAGGAATGTGAACATGTGGTGTTGTCATTGCAAAAAAAAATTTGTTTTATACAATTTTCAAGTGAAAGTATAGCACAATTCTCAGCTTGAGGGAGGGAGTGGGGGCTTTTGGGGGATATAAATATCTCAGGTGAATCTATCAGGTGGTTAACGAGTAAATAAGTTAATAGATAAATAAGATTTTAACTTACAATTTTAAAAGCAGACGGTCCAGCATTAACATTTTTATCAGTATCAACAATACACGAGGCTTGATAATTAAAATGGCGGTTTCTGAAAACAAAATAAAACAAAACTCAAACCCCATGAAGCAGAAGAAGCCATACGAGTCTGTCATTCTTCACAAAAAAAATATTCTTTTCTTTTAACTGTAAGTTGTTTTCATTTAATTATATCCTTTTTTAACAAAAAATTGGCCCTTATTTTTGATTAATTTCTGTTATGCCCCAGTCACACATTCACGGATCACCTCGCCGGTTCCACTACGGATTAAATCTCACGGATGATCCCTGAAAATGCAGTTTCCGTAGTCAGATACGGATCCAATACGGATCCAATACGGATGCACAACGGTGTGTCTACGTGTTTTGACGTATCTACCCATACGGAAATGACACGGTTTAATACGCATCGACATGTGTAGGGGCGTATGTACTGCGGATAAACAGCGGTTTGCTACGGTATAAGTAAGGGTTATTACGAATGAGAACGGTCTGATACGGTCAAGAACGAACCGCCACATAGCGACAAGGAACTATCACGATAGCAACCCGTCATTTGTACACTCAGTTCACATTCGAAATGCCGCCAGGGAAGAGAACAACTTGCAAACATCTAGCCACTGAAGCCAGGGCCCAGACAAACCCAAATGTGCCTGATGAATGGAGTTCTAGCATTTACAAATGCTGTTTTTTGTGACGTGGATAGCAATATTCCGTATTTTTTCGTGTTGTAACGTAGTAAACCGTAAAAGACTTTGAGAACCCTGGCTAATCCCTAGCTATCCGTAATGCAACGTAATGAGATCGTGCCGTTCCGTAACAAATTCGTAACAAACCGTATTGTTTCCGTAACAAATATGTGGTGTAACCGTAATAGTACGTAGTTTACCGGAACTAACCGTAGAAATACTTTGCACCTACGAATTAGTACGGATTAATACGGTTTAATAGGGACTTAAACGGATCAGTACGTTTTAATACGGTTTAGTCAGGATATTCTACGGTTCTTTTATCCGTAGTAAAATTTTAAGCATGCATAAAACTTGTCACGGATATACCAGTACTGCTACGACTGATCGCGAATTACTACGGTTCCTTTACGTATAGGTACGGACTAATACAGATTGCTGCGTATGATGCCAGATTGTATCCGTAGCTAATCCGGCAAGGTGATCCGTGAATGTGTGACTGGGGCATTAACAATACCGTATTCAAAATTTAAATATATAAAATCGTGCATGAACTACTTTTATTATGACCTACCTTTTATAAATAGATTGATTGAGCATTACATGCATTACACTGGGATCAACTTTACCAAAAAACTGTCCAACCTAAAAATAGAATAGAGCAAATTTCCAACAAGATCACCAAAATATAGCTTGCCAGGCAAGGTAACATACGCCCACAGATAGCTTTGATTGTAAGTGTGAGTGTTTGTTTGTTGCCCATTCACATTTAGTTGAAAGAAAGAACTGTGAATATAAACTGAATTAACACTTATTAACACATTGTCAAGACAGTTAGACACGATATGTGCGTGAAAAATTATCCGATCATCACAAAAATCAATAGGGATCATCTTCATAATGACATTGACACACATAATCAAAATCAAAAGAATCTGTAAAGAATCTGTAAAGAATTGAAGCCTGTAGTGTGAGCAAGAGATGCACAATATAGCTAATAGAGTGAAACGTCAAGTCGGAAAAAAATTATCCGATCATCACGCAAATCGATAGGGATCATCTTCATACTGACATTGACCCATAAAATCAAAATCAAAAGAATCGGTAAAGAATTGAAGCCTGTAGAGTGAGCACGAGATGCTCAATATAGCTAATAGAGTGAAACGTCAAGTCGGACACAATATTTCCGTGAAAAATTATCCGATCATCCCAAAAATCAATAGGGATCATCTTCATAATGACATTGACCCATAAAATCAAAATCAAAAGAATCTGTAAAGAATTGAAGCCTGTAGAGTGAGCACGAGATGCACAGTATAGCTAATACAGTGAAGCGTCAAGTCGGACACGATATTTCCGTGAAAAATTATCCGATCATCACGAAAATCAATAGGGATCATCTTCATAATGACATTGACCCACAATATCAAAATCAAAAGAATCTATAAAGAATTGTAGCCTGTAGAGTGAGCACGAGATGCACAGTATAGCTAATACAGTGAAGCGTCAAGTCGGACACAATATTTCCGTGAAAAATTATCCGATCATCACGAAAATCAATAGGGATCATCTTCATAATGACATTGACCCACAATATCAAAATCAAAAGAATCTATAAAGAATTGTAGCCTGTAGAGTGAGCACGAGATGCACAGTATAGCTAATATAGTGAAGCGTCAAGTCGGACACGATATTTCCGTGAAAAATTATCCGATCATCACGAAAATCAATAGGGATCATCTTCATAATGACATTGACCCACAATATCAAAATCAAAAGAATCTATAAAGAATTGTAGCCTGTAGAGTGAGCACAAACTAAATGTGAACGGACCGACGGACCGACGGACCAACGGACCGACGGACCGACGGACCGACAGGGTGATTACAATATACGCCCATCTTTCGAGTGGGCGTATAAAAACTTGAACTTGACAAACTAACTTGAAATAATGTCATCAGTTTTGGAGCAAAAAAAGTACAAGGCAAACTATCTCAGATGAAAGAAAGAAGAAACTTTATTTTTTAACAAGGATAATAAATACAGTTCACAAGGATCCTTGGCATTGATGACTTATTGAATGTCATCAGACTTAAACTGAGAGTTTAGAACCCCCAACCACAACAACTACCATTTGCTCATAACTAACCTGTGGTACTAAATCTTCCTGGTTAGTTGAGACTAAAAAGCCTCCATCATCCAGTAAATAGCAAAACAATGACTCTGTATCGTTACAATGGAGAGCGAATGGTAATGCTTTATCTTTCTTAGCTGATATAGCCACCATTTCTGTTTGAAGTTTCTGATGCGATATCTTTACTCCAGCCACTGAAAAAAAAATTAAATGCAATTTAATGAAAATCAAAGTTTCTGCAACTATTTGAGATAATGAGGGTGGATATACGCCATGCAGATTTTGCCAGGACAGCGGCATAAGTCTAGTCTTATTTTTGATTTTTAACATATACAGCCTATAGCACTCCAGACCCCAGTTTATTGTCCCATCTGAACGACGAGACGCTTCATCCCAGTTAGCATATCCAACCTGCATCACTGATCGAAATCAAAAGATATGAACAGTTCTAACAGTAAAATCCACCTACACAACCATTCCAGGGAAATATCGTCACTTACCAGCTGGTTTATATTTTATTCTATAAGGTAAATCTCTAAGAGATATTGAATGAGCCACCATAATAGCAGGATTGTCAGTGTAGTTCTTAGTTACATCTGAAAAATATCATTTTAATATTTGATTTTACATTTAGATTTCCTATAGTCGTAGTCACTAAATTGATAATAATATTCGGTTTTGCGTTGATTGTAGTGACAAAGCTGTTATTCTTAGTAGGGAAGTGTATATGGCAAGTTAATATTAGAGTTTGTATGGAAAGCATCAGCACAATTTAGCTACGTTACCATTCTGGACCTTAAATATGTATATTGGCATTCACTTTTTTATTCTTATAAATGATTTGAAAACGAAATGAATTACAGTTTGACGTCATATTATTCCGTATGATCTGATGAGGTTGGACAAAGGCCATGCAGTGTGTAATGAAGGAAATTTAAGACCAATCACATAAACCTACTTTGTCGAATAACTTACCTTGTGGTTCTGGGGGCACAAACAAGAATTTTTCTGAATTTAAGGCTCGTTTATAATAATCTGCCTTCCATGTATCTAATTCAAGTTCTTCAGAATCAAATGTTTCATTTTCCCTACAAAATAAAAAGGAAAAAAATCAACCAAAACAGATAACCAATTTATTTCTCGAAGTGGCAGACATAAACAAGTTACATACCAAAAAATACATATTTCAATTAAAATTAAGGACCCAATAAATCTGGAAAAGGAATCATACAATAGACATAAACACAAAAACAAAGAAATTTATTGAATAATACAATCAGGTTTCTATGCACATAGCCCGTTTTATTTTCGTGAAAACTTACATTTTATCATGTTGATATATTTGAGTCAGACCACCATTTGTTGCTACGAACGCAATCATCAATCCTTCTAAATCTTCTCTGAAAGACAAACAAAGTTATCAAATCACAAAAACTTTGCTTCTCTAAGATTTTCCACATGCATCACAACCCAAACAAGTCAATTTTAATATACATTTGACTGCAAAACCAGAGATCATTTCCCCAACTCTGTGCTCAATTCAGCATAAATTTTCATAATACAAATATCTATCAAACTAAAGAAGAGTAGTTATAGACCTTTTCTTTTGGATGCAAAGATCAAGGTCATTCCACCCCCCCCCCCCCCCTTTTTGCATCAAAAAGGAAAGGTCTATAACTACTAAGAACACAAAAATTAATTTCAAGATTAAAGACCCTTACCTTGTATTGGCATCAGTAGCAATGGTCTCGTAATATTTATCTATACTGCTGATAACTTTTAAATCCCAGTACAACTGATATATCAACTCCTTATTCCCTGTAAATAATTTATATACATCATTTTTAAACCAGACCACCATAAACTCAGGGAGAAAATGAACATAATATGTTACCCATATTATTTCTTGTAATGATTAACTTGATACTTTAAGTTGCTTGAACTGGCAGCTTTTTTTTAATAAATTAACCAAAAGCATCTATGTCAATTTTTTTTAAAAGGGTAGTAATGGAAATTTGAAATTGGTAATATCTATAACCCAGCACTTGTCCTGGGTTAAAAACAAATATGATCAACACTTACAATTTTCATCATTAGAATCTTTCTGTAACCACAATTTATAAATATCATCAACAGTTTGTGTCATATTCTCAAATAAAGTCATGTTTTTATAGTAATCCCTGCAAAATACAAATATCATTAATAAATTAGCTTTTCTATAGCAGATTATAGTTTTGATCATGTGATGTGCTATAGGGTATCCATGATTTTCATAATTTTTTATTTTATTGAATATTTTGGACCAATTTTGGCCTTACTTGCATCCTTGGGATTGGATTTTTATGACAGAATTTAGCAGATTTTTTTTACTTTGTCGTGCTATATAGTTTATTCACCGATTTGAATCCACTTATTTTGGACCAGTTAAAAATTAATATAATTATTTCAAGTCTTCTTTTATATTGAACATTTTATATTGTGAAATACAGACTTTCCAAATGGAATAAGTTTTAAAACATCAAATAATCAAAATTAACCGAAAGTACAAGAATATTTACCATGGAGCTATTTTCCTCTGATAGTCATTGTTAGTTTTAAACACTGACTGATCTAAAATAATATAAAATATAAACATGTTATAAGTATAAACATAGAAATTTGAATCCAAAGTCTGTTTAATCCTAAGATCTGAACAATCAAACACAGAAGTTAAAAATCTCAGAGCACAACACCATTCTGTACAAAGTTGTATTATCTGACAAGTTGGATGTACATAGCATATACAATCTTTCTATCTTTGAATAGTAGTAAAGTAAAAAGCTGTAATGAGGACTGTCTATATCATTTTTTCTTGAAGAAGTTGAAGAAACAATGACTTACTGAATGAATTGATGTTACCCAAGAAGTTGGGATAAGTTGATTGATAGGCTGGTATAGAAACACCCAAACTGAAACAAAAATAGAGAACAAATAAAATTCCTTTTCTTAGTTTTATGGATATTAATAGTTATATTAATATGAAGCCAGGCCAAGCTTGAGAACTTAAATTTAATGTTCAGTCTAAGAGGTAGTATTTCACAAAAAAGTGCCCAGCCTGGCTTATGAAATCCATGAAATATGCAGGAGACAACAAAACTATGTAACACTATTTCAATGCACCGAGATTTTTTGTCACTGAACCTATATCAGAGATTGTTAGAAGTTTTTTGTATTTAACAACATTTCTTGCATTGAGCTGAAGATTTCAAGGTTGACAATGTAAAAAAAATCAACTAACCTGAATGATGTATTTTTGATTGGAGTAAAAGCGTAAGTTAGATTTGACCAACTGACATATTTCTAAAATAAAAGATTGTAATCTCATTTTATTAAAAAATATTTATTCAAAGTTTGCGCTGTCTGCAAATAAGTCTTTCACAGCAACACTGGTGATGGATTCCTTGCTGAATGAAATTGTTAAGAGACTTTCAAAGCCTTTTTCACAATCATGTATTAAAAATCTTCTTACTAAACTAGGTGATAAAAATCTACTTACTAAACTAGGTGATAAAAATCTACTTACTAAACTAGGTGATAAAAATCTACTTACTAAACTAGGTGATAAAAATCTACTTACCAAACTAGGTGATAAAAATCTACTTACTAAACTAGGTGATAAAAATCTACTTACTAAACTAGGTGATAAAAATCTACTTACTAAACTAGGTGATACAAATCTACTTACCAAACTAGGTGATAAAAATCTACTTACTAAACTAGGTGATAAAAATCTACTTACTAAACTAGGTGATAAAAATCTACTTACCAAACTAGGAGATAAAAATCTACTTACCAAACTAGGAGATAAAACCAGAGTTTTAATTTCCATTTTATCATCTTCTTCATCAATCATTTTATTTCTTAACTACAAGAATAATCATATCATAGTTATAATCAACTCTCCAGGGAGCTACAGTGGCTCAGTGAGTTAAAGACGAAGGACCAATGGTAAATCACCAAATTTAATAACATGTGAATTTTGCTTGCACAATCAAGGTCAAAGACAATCCAAAATCAAGTTAGAAAAAAATCAAACCTTTAATTTATCTGGATTGTTTATTTCCACTTCCAATAAATCTACATCTGGTGGATCTTCTAGATAGGTTTCCTGTCAAATATAAAAGATGTTGTCAAACATTATAAAATCTGGTCAAATCAGTCAAATATATAAATTTGTCAAATTTAGTAATCCCAGCGAAATACAATAATGTCTGTCAAATATAATAATCTCAGTCAAATATAATAATCCCAGTTAAATATAATAATTTCCTTTCAAATATAATAATCCCAGTCAAATATAACAATCCCAGTCAAATATTATAATGGCAGTCAAATATAACAATCCCAGTCAAATATAACAATCCCAGTTAAATATAATAATCCCAGTCAAATACAATAATCTTTGTCGAATATAATAATCTCAGTCAAATATTATAATCTGTGTCAAATATTATAATCTCAGACAAATATTATAATCTCAGACAAATATAATAATCTCAGACAAATATAATAATCTCAGACAAATATAATAATCCCAGTCAAATATAAAAGTCACAGTCAAATATAATAGTCACAGTCAATTATAATAGTCACAGTCAATTATAATAGTCACAGTCAATTATAATAGTCACAGTCAATTATAATAGTCACTGTCAAATATTATAGTCACGGTCAAATATAATAGTCACAGTCAAATATAATAGTCACGGTCAAATATAATGATCTCTGTGAAATTTAATTGTCCCTGCCAAATATAACATTCCTTGTCAAATATAATAATCAAATGTAATCAAATTTGGTCAAATATGTTCAATTTTGACCTTAGGATTAATGTGGATAGTTTGTACTTACACTGACTCTAAGATTAGGGTGAAAAATAACATAACCATTAGGATTAATAGCAAAGGCATAACCATTTGGTCCCAGCTGAAAAATCAAATATTAGTTCGTATAAATTTGAACTGTTAAAGTGGAATATGATTGCTTTGCGAGTCCATGTAACCCCTATTTGGAAATTCCTGCTTAAGGGTCTGTATAAAATGGTTTCTAGGTATTGAATTAATGACCAGGATTGAATGCCTGGATTACTTAAGGTTACTTTATTCAGCCATAAAATATCATTAGCATGATGGTACCTTATTTTTAGGAGCTTTTTTCTCTAAAGCTTTGGTTGTTACATCTATTCCCATTACTCCTAATATAGTTTGGTTAGACTGAAAAAACATTCAAAAATAAATATCTTTTGTTTGGACCAATTATTTTTGGTACAGGTGTACATGCTTGGAATTCCATATACTACTCTACAGATGTCGGGTTCTACAGCTTTTACAGGTTTTCTACTGCTCTGCGGTTGGAGTTTCCTTTGCCTGTCTCCAGATTTTTTCCCTGACCTGTACACATGTTTGTGCTTCACACATGAAAAAAATTTCAGAGTACACATGTGTGGACATTGCTTAAATGCACTGATATTGCTTAGAAAGAAGAATTTATGCTCACCGATCCTTCTGATTTATTGTAAACTGGTAAAGTAACAGTAGTCATCATTCCAAGGCCCTGTATAATAGTAAAAATTATATTACACTTCTGTCATCTAAACTACTTGAATAGCATAGCATAGCATAGCATAGCAATTTTAAAAGTCGTGATTACTGTTATTTTATTTCATTTTCATTATTTGTATTTTAGACAAATATTGATTTTCAAGTCATGGTTTTCCTTTAATATTTAAAACTCTACTGTTTAATTTTTTTTAATTTTAAGAATAATTTTTTATAAATATATTCAATATTACTGAAATGTGAAGAAAAAAAGAGAGAATGAGATAGATTTAAAGTAGATGAAAATAAATATGACTTTTAAAAGGCCTTATATTAATGAAATAACCAATATTGTGCCTGCTTTTTCCTGCATTCTGTTCTGTGTTGAACTTCTAAAACCAATAGCTCTGGTCAAGAAGCATCAAAAGAAGGCCGAAATGTTTGATCCTGCTTTTGAAGGAGCCAATCAAAATTAGTCTTTGAACAAGAGCAATAAAAATATGTACAAGCAAAACAATTCCTTTAATCAAAATCGCATCCAAAATCATTGCAAAATCGAGAGCAAGGTGTCTGCTTCACAAGACCAAGGTATAATGTTAAAGTCTCAATCATTGACGAGGGATTGTGCGAAATGATATGACAATACACAAAGAGTTATTTCATAGATATTGGCCCTTTAAATATCAATAAATTACCAGTAAAAACAGTGTAAGTGCAAAACAAAAACTCTCTATTTATCTAAACTAGGAAAACTCTGGAAAAATATAAAAAAAAAATACAACACCAAAAAAACATACAGATTTAAAAAAACAAATTAAAACATTGAGCCACAAATATTAAACACTTCCCATTGAAATATCAAAATTTAAAAACATGCATAAATATTCATGCAATAAAATGTTAAAATCATGAACGAATGAATGAATAAATGGATGGATGGATGAATAAATGAATGAAGCTGGCTATTCATTTGAATTTTAAAATCAATGGCTTAAAAATAGTGATCGTCTTTCAACTTTTTTCAAATTTACATAAGCTTTTAATTCGACAGAGTTGAATAATAGCACAGTTGCAACTTCCCTCTAAACCAGTCCTTCTCAAATGGTGGCCCGCAATGCCCTTGAGAATGGCCCCACAAGAGTGACCCCTTCCATTATGCTTGCTTTGCTAGCTAAGCTCTACTTGGCCCTTACATTTTTTTCATCAATTGCATTTTGCCCTTTACAACAATTAATTGAGAAGGCCTGCTCTAAACCCTAAAACCCTCTTGTTTCTTATATATTACTGACACAAAACAATGACACACACAGAATAAAATATTTAACAACTAGTTGCTTGTGTTTTAGCATATATGCAACATCTTCTTTGCTCACTTCAATTTGTTTGACCAAACAATGCATGAAGTTTCACCTGTGGCCTTTACTTAGTTTCTATCTCCTCATCCTCTCTCTTTTAAACTAGTCCCCTTTTAATGGCCCACAACACTGAAAGGGATTGTAAAGAGGTTTCTTTGACTTTTTATGTGTGTAGGGGAAACTGATAGCATCAAATTTCACCTTTTCAGTTTTCAGTCAGATTTTTGTGGGTTTTGCAATTCCGATAAAACTGAGCATCACTTTTTGTAAAAGCTTTTGTGTAGCGTGGTCATAAACAGTTAAGCATTTCAATGATTACAGGAACCACAGATATTGATTGAAAATTGGAATGGTGCAAACCAATTCTATCAATGTTCCTGATACACATAAAGAGTTCATAAAATCTCTCTACAATCTCTTTAAGGGATTGTAAAGAGTATTTTTAAACTTTGTATGTGTGTCGTGGACACTGATAGCACCAGTTTTAGTAGAATTGCAAGAACCACAGACATCGGAATGAAAATTGGAATGGTGCAAACCAATTCTATCAATGTTCCTGATACACATAAAGAGTTCATAAAATCTCTCTACAATCTCTTTAAGGGATTGTAAAGAGTATTTTTAAACTTTGTATGTGTGTCGTGGACACTGATAGCACCAGTTTTAGTAGAATTGCAAGAACCACAGACATCGGAATGAAAATTGGAATGGTGCAAACCAATTCTATCAATGTTCCTGATACACATAAAGAGTTCATAAAATCTCTCTACAATCTCTTTAAGGGATTGTAAAGAGTATTTTTAAACTTTGTATGTGTGTCGTGGACACTGATAGCACCAGTTTTAGTAGAATTGCAAGAACCACAGACATCGGAATGAAAATTGGAATGGTGAAAATCGATTCTATAAGTGTCCCTTATACACATAAAGAGTTAAAAAAATCTCATTACTATCTCTTAAAGTGATTGTACAGAGTATTTCTAAACTTTGTATGTGTGTCGTGGACACTGATAGCACCAGTTTAGTGGAATTGCAAGAACCACAGACGTCGGAATGGAATTTGGAATGGTGCAAATTGATTCTATCAGTGTCCCTGATACACAGAGTTTAAAAAATCTCTTTACAATCCCTTTAATGTAAGGGTAGATTATCATCATCAGGAAACAAAATCTGACTCACTGCCCCGAACACATCTCTTGTACTATAACAATCGTTGCTCACACAAATTGTGCTGTGTAACACATAGTGAAATATTGACACTGACATAGACAACACTCAGATGTGAAAAATTTTATACAAATGGTCATATCTTAAATATTTTGAATTAAAATTTGATAATCTCAAAAATATATGAATTAAGCCTTGCTATGATACTTTTACCTAATATTGAGTATAGAAGCATCTAATCTATGCTAAGGATCTAGGACTAACTTAAAAGAGCATCGCTAAAAAGAGTAACCATCTATTGGTTTTGGTACACATTATGCCTACATCAAATAATGCAACACAATTGTATGGTGGCAACTTCAACAACTTATACCAATATAATGACATCATAAATGACAAATGAAAATTTGAAATTGTAAAGAGAGTTTCTAGAAAAATATAGCGCCCTTCCCAATAAATAGATCAGTCTTATGCCAGTCATGTTTGAGGGCAAACTGAATACTTTATTGATCTTTAGGTCTATTTTCTATTCAAATAAGTAAAATTTTCTGCATTTTTTGAGAATTCACACTGAAACTTGGAACATGATCTTAAATCACCGTTGCAGTCACAAAATTTGCTTTATTTTCAGATAAAATAGGCAAATTTGTACTTTTTCATGCCCATGGCCCATCCTGAAATTCCGCTATGCCACAGGTCCTATGAAATTGTAATATAAATTGTGTTGCATTATTTGATATTCCTGCTATGTCTATAAGAAGAAAAGGAATTTTAAACTAAAAGATATGACCATTTAGACACTGAATAATAATACTAAGTGTAAAGACATGTAGTATCTATGTAATATACCAGATGATCAGCGTATATATTTCCCCATTTACACTGTTTTACGTTTTTTAACACTTGAGGTCGAGACAATACTGGTATATACTCCTTTAAATTAGACAAAATGTTCATCAGAATTAAAAAAAGAGGGCAATGTAAAGGAATTTATGACTTATTTTGGGAGTTTTCTTCACTTGCTGGGCTACTAATGAAGGAATTTCAAATGATATATGTGTTCAAATGTTGTGGGGTAAACTTCTGCAAATAGTGTTCTGAAAAAAATTGTACATCCAAAGACCATATAGTCATAATTTAAATGAAGAAAATGTACCTTAATAAAAAATGATTTTAAACGGTTAGCTAAAGGTTTTCTAAACTTTTTATGCGTATCAGAAACAATGAAAGCATTGGTTTGCATCATTCTAATTTTCCTGCAATTCAACTCAAAATAAGTTTTTTCATCATTATTTCTAAGACCATATGGTTAAGCATTTCAGTATTTACTGGAACCACAGACATCCGACAGAAAATTGGAATTATGTGAACACAAATCATAGGTTGCTCTGATACACCGAAAAAATTTAGAAACCCAAATCCAATAACCGTGTAGCCTGATTACGTCACAAATTTAGCCAGCTGTGCATTCTGGGAATGAAGTGGGGTTTCTATCCTCTCTATAAATCAATATCTGTTCGGCCATTTTGTAACACCTGGACCCCAATTCAATCCCATAGTTCATAGCGCGAAGGTTGTTTATTGAAATGTGACGTCATCAGTCAATAGGTCTATTAGCTGAAATAAAACTATATCCTTTTTTAAACTGTAAAATGTTATTAGTAAAAATTGTGGTAAAAAAAATAAAGAACTTGTTAAGGATAACATTCTTAGTAAACCACATGCCTGGAACAAGTCATTCGTTTGTAAATTAGAACTGTGGAATCCATGCTAAGCTTACTCGGATATCACGAGTTACGACAGTGGATATTTCTCGTACGTCAGCATACTGAAAACTTGTAGCTAGATATTTTGTATAGCCCTGCGTATAAAAATAATTTACATCATTTAAATTGGCGTCTGATTTTTGATTCCGGAAACCACTTAATTAATGATTTTGGAAATGAAATGAATGGAATTTTATGTCCTACTTTTCTGTATGTATTTTGACTAACGAGGACAAGCAAACATTATGCAGTGTGCAATGAGAGAATTTTTGTCAAGACAGTGGTATTTGCCTGTATTTTACAATTTCCAACTGTCATGGAATCCATCTTTAACAAACTCAACCAGAAGCAAACAGAGCCTCAGTTTAATGTCACATCTGCAAGACTAGACTGCTTTTTTATGTCAGCACATTTAACCCATGCTGAGATTGAACCTTTGATTATATAATTTGCTTGGTTATGGTGAAAATGGCAGTTAAAAGTTCTTAGGTCAAAATTTTTAGCACACCAGCTAATAGCCAGAATCCTCTTAATAAAATATGTATATGTCTATTCTTTTTCCATGAAACTAAGGTATATGATTGAAGATTTATACATTATGATGATTTCATGAAATGATTGAAACTAAATTATTAAACCAAAACCTTAACCATTCTGAATCACCACAGGAAATAAATAGTCACCAAGAAATAATTTATTACTGATCACCACTTGATTATTAAACAAAACGTCACCATAAATAAAGGTGTATTCAAAATATTCTTTATACAAAGCAATGTGTTCTACCAAAAAGTAAACCAAAGTAGGGTGGCTGGAAAGCAGCATTAGCCTACTTTTCTGATTTCCAACTGTACAGGGAAGAGTCTGTACCATGCAGAGTCGTTTTTTTCTCATAAAAAGACAAGACGCTTTATCAATAATAGTCGATAAAGAAACCAAGTACTAACGATCCGAACTGCACAACGAAACCCGAAATTCAAAAAGACATTTTGACGAAACATAGGTAACAGCTTATGAACTGTTCACATGAGGAATTATATCAATCATACATGAGTAAGTATTTCATAATGATAAGTGGTATCAGGTGTCTAGAAAAGTAAGCATACCCTGCCTGGTGCCACACCCAATCTGTTATACAGAATTCATAAAATAATTGATTACGATGAAAGTTTTGAATATTTTGAATACACCTGATAGATTATCAACTAAATAAGAGAAGAAATTTGATAGAGTATACAGTATCCAGGCCCACTGTTATCATATATACTGATTTCAGTTCACAAATACCTTGAAACAAAGCTGAAAATAAATTGCCAGTTCTAATGAACTATTCCAAGCCTTTTTTTTTAAATATTGTGTATAGAACAGCAAATTATTTCCAGTTTTGAGGTATTGTGAAGAGTATAACGGGCAGTATACCGTACCGAGCCAGGAACATTGAGAGGGGCCTGATGGCTGCTCGTCCACTGGGTATTTTCCACGTGTTTTATTGCCAAGGGACGCGATAAAACTTCTACATATTCCTGATATAAAATTTGTTACGATCAATACAATACAATATGGCTCATTTACTTCATTCAATAAGATACTTCTCTACTTTAAAAATATATCAAATTTATATTATTCAAAATCTGACCAAACACTACAATCATCTGTTAAATAAATCCTGAGTATAATTGTCTTCTGTTATTTAATATTGTTTAAATATCAAAACATAAGAAAAAAAACACTGTAAATTCAGATAGTCTTCAATTTCTAAATGAAATATTTGATCCATCTTAAATCTGTACATCTTGTGAAATTTTAAACTCCCCTTCCTAAAATCAAATTGTACTTGGTTATGCATATAAGTTAACTTGAAATTAAAAATGAAAATTAACAATTATTATTATATTGTAAAGTGAATATTAGATGATATTACCTGAACTCTAGCTCTAATGGCTCCCATTGCAGGAATCTGAGAAAAATATCCTGAAAAACATAAACCATTCTGGGTAAAAAAAAGAAAGCAACATCTATATTTTACAATGATAAGAACTTCAGTTTCTAAGAGGACCCTTTCTAACAACTGGTCTTTGGTCAAGCCTACTGTAATAGTTGGTAAAAAAGTTGAAGATCTTGTATAGACTTTAGCATTCATAGCTTTGAATCGTCTAAGAAAACTTTAATTAAACACGCTTCAGACTTTATCATTTCATAAAAAAGTTCTCATATCAAAGCATGTCTTGATTTAAGATCTGGATTTTGGCAGTTAAATGAACATATTTTGTTTTAGATTGTATGAAAGAAAGAAACATCTATATTTTACAAGGATAACAACTTAAGCTTCTAAGGAGATCCTTCCTACCAGCTGGTCCTTGTCCAAACCTATCGTCATTGATCTTTCCTGGGTTATCCGTACCCATTACATCTGGGTAGACAGGAATTATGAGTGAAGATGACTTATTCCAGGTCATCAGACTTTCATACCCCTGTCTATTGTATTCTATTCTACTGGGGCCTTATTCTCAAAAACTTAACTTAAGATGATTTTAGTAATCTGATTGGTCAGTTACTAAAATCATTTTAAAATTTAGTATTATTATCTATATTCAATTTTTCTTAAAATCTGGATTTTTATCTAAGTTAAGTTTTTGAGAATAAGGTCCCAGAACAATTTATGAGTAAGTTTTTACCTCTATTAGCACAAGCCATCCATCTAACAGCATTGGTAGGATTGGCTGTTGGTCCTACAGCATAAGTAAATACTCTCACTTCAGCCTTTAACTAAATAAACATATATTTCAGTTAATCCTCAAAGGGAAGGCATTAGTCTTTCACAATCAAAAATTGATTGGTCAAAATAGAGGTCAAACCATATTTGTACAGTGATATAGAAATATTCAATGTTTACTCTTTTCAAAACACCTGATGGTAACTCTCTTTGGACTAGTCCACTACTATACAACTATGTTTTTGGATGCGATTTTGATAAACAGAATTGTTTTGCTTGTACAGATTTTTATATAAATATATATGTAATATAATTATTATTGTTTATGATCCTTTTTTTCGCCAAGTACCCTTTCATTTTTGAAAAGATAAAAAATTTGAAATATTTACCGATTTATTTTTTGGCCAGTTGTACTCTTTAAAGACTTCCTCTGCGTTGTCTGTACCACCATCAGTTAGTAACATAATAACTTTATTACATGTAGCTCCCATACCATTAGTATTGTTCCTTTCAAACTAAATAAATATATATAATATTAGATTTGAACGACATATAGAAGCGAGGAGCACATATAACAAAACACAAGACAATATTATGGAGTATAACACACTTCTTTAATACAGTTAGGCACATAACGTTTCAACACAACATACACGTGTCGTCATCAGATGTAATGGTAGGAGATATGACGACACGTGTATATTGTGTTGAAACGTTATGTGCCTAACTGTATTAAAGAAGTGTGTTATATTCCATAATATTGTCTTGTGTTTTGTTATATGTGCTCCTCGCTTCTACATGTCGTTCAAATCTTATAATAATGTTATAGTTTTTTTTTGCTTTATAAATGTAATATTTGGCAATATAGTTTCAACAATTTTGAACAGATTTATTTGGACATTAATTCACTTAAGTGTTGCACTATCTGTAAAAAAGAGTTTATATTAGATTATTCGTGAAAACAGTAATGTAAACTTACCAATTGAAATTGTTCAAAAGCAAAGCGTAATCCAACTTTAAAATTAGCCATTCCATAAGCTATTAACCCATCAACATCTCTAGCTAGTTTCTATAAAGACAAAACAGTATGATAGTTGCTGAATCATTGATAACACTAAGCCCTGTCCTTAAGGTGGATGTACGTGGGGGATTGGCCCCTGTCAGTGAAAATTAATCATGCAAGTAGGGTATGCTAACTCTTCTAGACACCTGATACCACTTTCCATTATGAAATACTTTCTTATTTATTGATACACTTCCTCATATGAAAAGTTTATTAGATGCCACCAATGGGTCAATATTATGTTATCGATTTTGAGTTCAGTAAGCACTTAAACAGTTCTAAAAACTTCATTTGAAAAGAAAGACTTACCTTTTTGTTTCTATAATTTGCTTGAACAAATGAAGTATGATTAAAACAATCACTGACAAAAGAAGCTTCTTGTGAAAACTGAAAATAAAGGCAATAAGCAATTCAGAGTTTTTAAATTTTTTGGTTTTGACAATTTCATTAATTTTTGGAATTTATTGTAGTTAAGTTTTTGAAAATAAGGCCGCTCATCTCCCAAACAAATCTCTTTTAACTAATTAAATTAAGATTTGCAATCAATTTGCAAAACCCCAAAGTTGGATGGAATTTACTGTTAAGAGTTTGTTTCAAAAACTTGTTATTTATTTGTTTGCTTGATTGTGTGTTTATTTTCAAGGTCAAGTCTTCAATCCTCCATCAATTCACGCTTTGTTGGTAGTCCAAAATAGCTTTTCTCAATATCAATCAAAATGAAAATGTAGGATGTTTTATGAAATGTAGGATGTTAAGGTCTGTTTGTGGGTACTCTCACAATGGTTGCATTTTACCCATGGAATGAAAATGGAATGGGGAAAGTGCGACCATTGTGAGAGTACATATACTACTAAGACAATAAATGAAAATACTTACAGAAGCAATGTTGACGAAATCATTTTCACCAAGAGTATCTAAAATAGACTTGACTGCAACTTTCATCAATTGTAAGGCTTGACCATGTGTACTTCCACTCCTATAGGACAAATATCAATAGCAATTTAATTTTTTTAGCATAATTTACTTGGCTTTGAAAACAATAGAACTGGAAGTACAAAATCTATGAGAAATAGAAAAAGATACCATTTTTGATGGGTTAATGTCTGGAATATTCATATTATAGTCTTCAGAAGTAAATGAAAATTTCATAATCCTTTCAAATATACCTTTAACTAGAAATTTCATATTATTTTTCATTATATGTGTCTCTATAGATGACATAGTCTTAGAACGATACAACCTCTTAGAATGATCAAAAAAATTAAGTTCTCAAACTTGGTCAATAGGAGTATATATTCATCAACAGTGTCCAAAGTATACAAACAGAATCAAATAAACCCATAAAACTATGTAAATGTCCATACAATAACAGATTATTATTGATAAATGCCTTAAATTGGATTAAGGCATTTATCAATTATTGTATTTAAACATAGTTTTTTGGATTAATCAGATTATCTAGGTAATCTGTTTTATACTTATGCCACTAGGTTTGTCCCCTGATGAATATATTGACAAAGTTTGAAAATTTAATTTTTTTGTTCATTCTAAGACGTAGTATCGCTTTAAATATAAGTCCTATTTCAAATGGCGAATAATTATGGATACACATTAAATGTGATCTTTTGAATCCTTGATCAATGATTAAAAATGATGTTTGAACTACTTACGTATCGACTAGTATCATCATATCTTTAGGTGAACTTGATCCTTGTGTATACCTTTAAACAAACAAACAAAGTTTTTAAGAAATTTCTTCACAAAATAAATTCGACATATTATAAACTAAGGAAGCTATAACATCATTTTTCAATTCATCTGCCAAAATACAATCTGTGGGGTGTTATAGCACAGTCTGTTAGAGTGTTGTTTTTACAAACATGATGTCATTTGCTTGGTAATGAGTAAATGGAGGTTGTTGTGGATGCGAGTTCAGTTCTCATCTTCACTCATACTTCTAGCCAACCCAGCTCTAAATGGGTACAGATAATCCGGGGAAAGATCAATAACAAGAGGTCTGGCCAAGGACCAGCCGGAAGCAAGGATCCTCTAAAGAACATAAGTTGTTATCCTTGTAAAATATAGATGTTTCTTTATTCATACAAACCATAACAACATACGTTAAATGTTAATATTTGCCAAAATCTAGTTCTTAAATCAAGAAAAGCTTTGATATGTAAATTTCTTGTCAAATGATCAATCAAGTCTAAAGCATGTTTAAGTACTATATATACCACGGTGCTTACGAGTTAACATATTTAAACAAACGAATCCGTTAGGATGAGTTTGTTTAAATATGTTAATGAGTAAGTCACGTGGTATATATTACTTGTAACATAAATATGATTGACAGCTTAAAAGTTATGACAGCATCGATCACGTTACTCTTTAATCCAATGAAATTGAAGCTCGTGCACGTTTCATTTTCGTCTGCAAAGGGGATGTCTTTCCAAAAAGGGGCGGAGCTACTGCGAGTGCAATAACTTAGTTGGTTATTTCACTCATTTTTTCCTATTAGATTCTATATGGCTTTCATGTCAAATTACCCAAGAATGCAATAACACAAATTTGCTGTTTATACACCACAGTTTTCCTCAAACACACATTTTAAGCAAATTATTTCTCAAAAACATCAAAGGAAAAAACATCATTTATGTTACAAGTACAGTTTTTCCAGACAAAGTGGATCTATGAATGCTAAAGTCCATACAAACTCACGAACTATTTTACCAACTATTACAATGGGCAAGTACTATGAGCTAACAATGTTTTAAAACTTACCATGATTGACGTCTGACATCATATAAATCAACTGGACCATGTTTTATCCATCTACTAGCTGAATTTAAATAAAATGAAGAAATATATTTACTCATTAATTGATATATTAAATAAAAAGTTCATTAGCTGCTACCAATGTATTGCCAATGTTTACATGGATCTTGAGATTTGTTTTGGGATCGTTCCTGCTAGGGTTTTATTATTCATGAACCACTTTTGAAACGAAAAACAAGACTGAATGCATATTATATTGTTAACTGTTAAAATGTTTTTCAATTATAGCTTACTTTGATGGATTTATATGATTATATATGGGGATTCTGCTGTATACAATATACAATACTAGGTACATTCCCTCATAAATATATACTCATGTAGGCCAAGTTTGAGAAAAAAGTTTCAAATTGAATTCAAAGGTAGCATTCCTCAAAGTTTTACAATACAGAATGAGAAGAAATGACAAACTACAGGACACAAAAATGTCTTTAAACATACCTGGGAATGTCCTCATAAAACCAGACTGACTTCCAAAATACTGCCATAATATTTCTGGATCCTCTTCATAATTCTTTTGAAATATTTCATCTAATAAAGCAGACCATCTTAATCCATTTAATATCTGGATATCTAGTGGGAAAAAAATAAATCATTTTCGTTCAAATCAAATGGAGAAACCAAATTCTTTTCCAATTACATACATAGTGTAACATAGCTTAAAGGGTCTTTGAGGGAAAGAATTGGCATTTTAAGGGGAAGAATTAGGGTCTTCAATATATGTAATCTGTCATTAGAAGTACTAAATCTACTCAAATATTGTATTATCCCCAAAAATAAAATTCAATCCAGAAATGGCACTTTCTATTTTCATTTGGCTTTTCTATATAAAACATAGTCTCACCAAAATATCAAGTCAAATTTTTCATTTTTAAGCATGGATAATTATGGATACACATGAATTTGAAGGCTAAAATTTTTAACAGTGAACCGTACATGTACAGTGCACACTTTAACTTAGCTTAGCTTAAACGTTCTAGTTTCCAAAACTGTGATATGATTCAAGGAATAGGCATTGAAAATGATCGTTTAAGGAACTTCTTCTATGATATTGCATATTATGCTGTTCTGGGACCTTATTCTTGAAAACTTAACTAAAAAAAAAAAACAGATTTTAAGAAATACAGTAATATGATTGGATAATAGAGCTAAATCAATTTTAGTGATTGTCCAATCAGATGACTGGAACACTAAAATCATTGTAAGTTAAGTTTTCGAGAATAAGGCCCCAGATTGGCAATGTGCTTGGCTTTCCAGCGTGGATTGTCAGCGTGCCTGACATTTCCTTCTCCAACTAAAATAAACTGAATTCCAAATAACTTGATGTACTTAATTCAACTACAAGTACTTAATAACATTGCCTACAACCCTCGACCATGATTGATTAAATTACAATATTTATTACTGATTCTATAATTAAATACAATGTTATATCGAGTAGAAAATAAATAGATTAAAATGCACTTGATGATAATAAAAATATGATCTGAATATGGATTTATTTAATATCAGCATTGATTTATCCCATGAATGCAGTCCATGCATAGTTCAGTGGTATTTCTACGGGGTAGGGGACAGGGGGGTTGCCCGTCTATTAAAATTTGGTTGACCCGACCTTGCCCCCACCCTTTCCCACTCTTGTTTCAATTTTTTTTATCATTGCTGGCGCTTTTAGCCCTTCGACATTACTGTGGCCCCTACCCTCAATCTAATAATTTCTAGAAATGCCACTGACATAATTGGTTACACACTTTCTGCAATGGATTTTGAAATATTTTGAATCATGCTTCTCCAGATTTTGGAAACAGAACGCATGAAGTTGCTCTTTTCCACATCTTTAGAACCTAACCCACTCAACTTTTTCATATCATAAGCAGTCAATTGCTTAATCTTCTGTTAAATGGACCCCCTTTTCTCATTAAGAGTGCAGATGTATATAACTAAATTATTTTAGATCATAACCAACTTTTTCAAAAGATTAGCATTGTTTAAATTTTCTATGAAGTGGTTCACTTATTCATTAAGAAAAGAACCACTGGATTCTGTTACTTAGAGGATCAACTCCAAGTCATGAGTGTGTGTTTTATTTTTGTCGTATTTTCTAAACAGGGGCTTGGACCCTTAATTAGAAAAAAAATTATTGTTATTAAAAAAAAATTCAATTGTACCCACCTCCATTGTAAATCTCTACTGGAATATGAACACTAGATAGATTGAAACTGACTTGTTGTTTAAAACTGTCATTATAGTCTAATGGTATATCTGTTGGCATATTAGCATTGAAATATTCTACATCTTCTTTCTATCAATACAGAATGAATGAATGAATATTATACATCTTCTTTCTATCAATATAGAATGAATAAAATAATATTCTACATCTTCTTTCTATCAATACACAATGAATAAAATAATATTAGACATCTTCTTTCTATCAATACACAATGAATAAATGAGCATTAGGCCACAGATTTTTTATTTTTAGGTTTACGGACCATGGGATTTTATTTGTTGGTAGGAGGAGGAAATATAATAAATAATAAAAAAAATTCTACAAAAATTGTGCCACTTGCATTTTAGATAAAACTCATTAGTAAAAGCATTTGTTGCTTGTGTTTCACCGCCTCAGCTACTTGCGCTGTCATCGTCTAATACGTCGATGTATCGGATATCGAATGAAGCAAGCATAGGCCTACTGCATGGCATGAACTCTCAAGTGTCACTGGAAATTCAGCCACGTTTTTGCCTTAGTCGCTTTAAAATCCATTAATTAAGTAAACTTTCCGGGTACCGTATATTTCAAAATATAATGCGCACCAATGTATAATGTGCGCCCCTTCCTTACCCCATCAAAATCGGGAAAAAAATTCATTTTCCTATGTATAGTGCGCACCCCTTGTTGACGAAAAAATTAAAGTTGGCATAACACAGACACCAAAATAATAAGTGATAAAAAAATCAAATTTCACATATCTACTTTCTGTTACTCAAATGGAATTTCTTTTTTAAATACAGGCTTAATTTTTACTCTTTATAATTTTCTAAATTATTTTGAAATTAATGATTATTTTTTTTCCCCGTGACATTGAGTTTAAGTTCTCGTTCAAGTCAAAAGAAAACGGTAAATGTTTTTGGGAAGTGTTATATTCATACATGTATGTTAAATAATTAAAATGTTTTTAAAGAAATGATTAACTTCTTTAATTTGATTCCGTTAAAAAGACAAGTGTTGTATTAATATCTTCAAATGATAAAGCGTTGAAGCGTAAAAATTCTAATCGGAATGTCTTCTATATAAATATGGTAAGAACACAGGCACTCGTTTTTTTTTATCAATGACAGGTCTATTAACCCTATATATTGTAGTGGAAAATTCCATGGATATAAAACAAGTGCCTTTGACTCCAGTAGAGTAAAAGCCTGGCCTAATTTTACTTCCACTGATCACGTGGACAGCAGGTGTTCATAAAATTCTTTGATCTCAATGGGTCTTGTTTACTATTCTAATTGTACTCATTAAATTAATCAATGATGTCACAATTTAACGGGATCTTATTGTTTTTAGTCACCTAATCCCACGTTTATTCAAGTAGATTAAGTTTATTGTTAACAAAAGATTTACAGAATTACTACTGTCCTGAGTACTGACATCAGAACTATTTTTTCCCGCTCAATTTTATTGGCGCCAGTAAGTCTCGCAATCTGAGGTCAACTATAACTTGTATTATTGTCTTGTCAGCAATGTGTTTGAAAAAACTTTTGGATTATTTTAATGGATTTAAGGATTAAGGTCGTTCCCGGTAAGAGGCTCGTTTTGATAAACGGAACCTACTTGCTCTCCGTGTATTTTTGGTATCGCATTGAGTATTTTCTTTCCGTGATTTTATACATCGATATTATTGGTATCGCAATTTGATCAACGGTTATTTGAAGTCTTTTCTTTCCGTGTATTTAATATCGTCGGATTCTTCAATAACCGCGTTTATTATAGAACCGATCATTTCCCTAGTCGGACATCTTATGCATTTTTTTTACAGTTTTTGGCCCAGTTTTTAACGAGATCTCGCAGTACTGACTATACAGATTTATGCTACCGGAGCCGACTTCAAATTAGCCTTGATCATACAGTCTCTATATAGCCCACTCGTGTAGAGTAAAGCGCGTGGATGATCGAGAATATAAAAGTCGACGACCTTCCAATTTTATATCTACACTCTTGCCGTAACCGTAATTCACTTGCCACAGGTTATCTTGGTAGCCGCTACGCATTCAGTGATGATACTCGCGATCGACCGTTAGCCGAATTATTTGTAAACAAGGACATTTGACTTTCCGACGTGATATTTTGAATTTTTTACTTTCGGATGAGCGGAGGAAATAAAATAAGAGAAATTTCGAATTTTATTTTTATTTCAAAAACGCAAATATTCCGGCGGCGGAACCGTAAACCTAATAATAAAAAATCTGTGGCCTTATACATCTATTTAACAATGTATAACAAAATCTTTTTTTTCAATAAATGATGAATGAATGATTGAATGAATGAATATTTGATATCTCTCATTATCAATACAATGAATTCATAAATCTTCTTTCTATTGAAACAGAATGAATAAATTCATAAATGATTAATAAATGAATGAACGAATGAATATTTGAATGATTGAATTCATTTAGTAAATTTCTAATTTCATATAGTAAATCTTTTTTTCAATAAATGAATAAATAAATCTTCTCTCAATCAATACAGAGTGAATGAATTCATGCGTTTTTTACAGGGGACCTCGGTCAATAAGTGAATATATTCATCAGTGGTGTTGGTGTCGTAAAACAAAACCAAAAACATCAATTAAACTCAGTCATAATCAATAAAATTAGTTATTATTGAAAAAAGCTTAAAAATTATTTTAAGCTCACTTATGAAAATACACTCTTGAAAAATTTGATTTTGTGATCATTTTAAGAGGTAGTAATCCTTTAAATAATAAAAATGTCAACAACTATTTATTCCTCATAAAGGTGTCAGAAGTTTTATTATTTTAAGTCTTGTCCTGCCTCTTACTGTCAAAGCATAGTTTGGCAATATTTTTGCATTAAAAAAGCATCCAATTAAGAATTTTTTTTATTATTATTATAATTTTACATGCCTCTGCCTCTCTGGCCGCTACTAAAAAAAAATCTTGCTAAGCCAATGTGTACAAGCCCCTACTATATCGGTCAAAATCATAAGACCACCAATTCATGCCTGACAAAACAAATCTGACATTAGTTAAGATATATATATATGTTTCAGTACTTTCTAAACATGAATGCTGTGTTGGCGTATGTTACTGTGCCTGTTTTATGAAAGGTTGCACAATTTGAAATGAACAGAACATGCTGAGATAATTTCTATCAAATTAAATTCTAAACAGTATATAAAGAGGTATATTTTCACCATCTGTGTCGAGCCAGAAAAGTTTGTATTTGTTGATTTCTGACTATCAGTAGTCCAAGTCAAGATTATCAAGATGCGTATGGTACTGGTCATTTTAGTTGTATGTATGATTGGAACAGCAGGTAAGTTTGAAGTCCTACTGGTGAATAACGCCTTGAGTTTTCAATGAGAGAATTTTTTGACTGACTTATTTTCATTCCAAGCGTTGCATACTTCTGTGTTTTCCAACCCCTTTTTTGCTTACATGTCCAATAAACTGTTTAATACCATTATGCACATGCAAATCATGTCACATGAGAATTTAGGGTTTTGTATTCAGAGCGCCATTTGCGTGAACTTCTTTTACTATTTTTTTCACTTAATTTCTTTTTTTGTTAATTTTACTCTAATATGCACAATGCACTCGTGGGTACCTTTTTTTTAGCATTAGTTTATAATGCACATAAGATTTAATTTAAATGCTTAATTTATTTTCCAGAAATGAAAAAGCTCCAATGTGGTGTTGGTGATAGAACATTTGATGTAGGAGAAGATTTCAACCTATATAATCCTGATTCTGAGTGTAAACCATGTCTGTGTATGAAGATAAATGAAGAAATGGCTGCGTATGATTGTTGGCCAGGTTCTTGTTATTAATTAATAATAAGTATATATATATCAAGTCTTATATCTTTTAACGGGTAATGTTTGGCATTTTTGAAGGTCCATTTTGATCTTGATTATATACTGAACAGATAAAGAAACTAAAATTCTTAAAATTTTTTTAGCAAAGTCTTGCACGATCAAACTTGTTATTTTTCTACATAAATATTATTTTTAGACTTTAATCCAGTGTAGGATATTCCACTGACAATACCAGTTGCGTTCTGATAATTCTGTTGTTTTATTCACTAATTAAACTGTGTTATGCATATTTCTTTATCTGTTCAGTATATATATATATCATTCAGCACAAAAATTGCATAATCCTTTCAAATTTACCTCTTACTAAACATTAGTCTTCCCGTTTCTGTATCTCTGTTTTCAATATCAATATTTGTGATTTGAAAATGCTGGTAATAATAGATACAAATGAACCTGAAGGCTTAAATTATTGGTTTCTATTACTGAGAAGTTTAGTTAAAAAATTCTTATTTCTGAGACTAGGATATTTTTGGTCGAGCGAGTGTTGAACATTCCACTTTAAACGTCAAAAGTTTAAATGTTCAATGATAGAAACAGCAAGGTTGGAATGTGTAGTCAATAATGAAAACAAATTACCTGTAATGTTTGGTTCCAAGTATGATTTGCTGCTGCTTTCTCAGCTACTTCTACAGATTTCTGGCAAAAATAAAATTTCATAGAATTAAACACAACTTTAACCATAAACAAACAATTTTCTGACTAACCTGTTTGGGCTGATGAGAACATGCCAGTCTAATTAAAATCAGACCCTAATTTCGTTTCGTTCGGGTTTTTTTTTTAAATCCGTTTTTTTTAACCACTACATTAGGGTCTGAGAACGAGACGCTGTAACAGCCGTTCACGTTAACTTTGACCTAACCTTAATGACCTTTGTTTTAACCAATCAGATCTTTGCCCTCTCCTGCGCTGGGATTTTGTTCTCGAACAATAGGTGCATTCTAGGATTCCTAAGTGCTGTAGACTAGTTTATTAGGTCATTTTTATCAAGGTTAGGTCAAAGTTAACGTGAACGGCTGTTGCAGCGTCTCGTTCTCAGACCCTAATGTAGTGGTTAAAAAAACGGATTTAAAAAAAAACGAACGAAACGAAATTAGGGTCTGATTTTAATTAGACTGAGAACATGCGAACAGCATGCAGTGTGCAATGAAGGAAATTGTGTTATCTGCTTTAACACTTTTGACACTACAAGAAAATTTGGGCCTCTGTAACCTTTATCACTGACACAAGGAATCCCGGTTAAAAAAATTCAAGTGTCATCTTAACCCATGCCCTATTTGAAACCTGAATATTCAGGTTAACAGGGCTTTAAATTTTAAATTTGGGCACACCCTGTATAGGCTTAGCGGGTCATCAAAAATATAGGAGCTCCTGAGTAGGCTACAGAGCCATTTTCATCACTGGGGGTTATATGATTTCATTTAATTATGGAGTTGTCATTATCAAAGTTGTTGGCATCTCTTGCTCTTGTTAATTTGGGCAAAATGTTTGCAACTAGCATGCAATCTAAAGCCCTAAAGCAAGCATCTAACTCACTGAAACACTGTGGCCCCTACCACATATTCATAGAGCGAACTATGTCTTTAAATTTCTCATATTATTTCCAATTAGCAGAGACACTTCCTTTTTCAATTAAATTCAATACTTAAATAATTCGAATAAAATTTTACAAACCTTCAAGGCATCCATTTTTTTGCCGAGCATGTGTGATAAACTTAGTGACATGTCCGATACAATAGAACGACTGTCAACAGGTTCAAAATTAACATGGACATCTGTACCTTGGTTCTGTATTAACGATGCTTGTTGATAATTCTGTAAAAAAAAAAACAGAAAAAGATTCATTAACATTTTCAATCTAAATTATCATTTTAAATTCCAAAATTACATTTCAAATCATAAAGAGATTGTAAAATGAAATGAATGGAGTTTTACGTCCTACTATATGGGCTAATTGAGGACGGGCAAACGCCATGCAGTGTGCAATGAAGGAAATTTTGCCAGGACAGCGGCATTAGCCTGGTAAATCTGAATGTATCATCTCGACCTGTGACGTGATTGAACCTTGGCCCTTCAGGTAAGTGAGCAGCGTCTAACTCACTGAGCCATCGCGGCACCCAAGAGATTGTAAAGAAGGGGTTTTAATCCTTAATATTGTACATTATAAACACTGATTTCATTCATTTGCTTCATTCCAATTATCAATCAGACATCTGAATGAATGAATGAGAGGAACTGTGTCAATAGAAACATGAACTGAGTATAAATCTATCTTAATAAGAGGTGAAATCGTGGGTAGCGAGACATTCAACATTAGTGAGAATGAATGAATAAATGAATGAATGAATGAATGAATGAATGAATGAATGAATGAATGAATGAATGAATGAATGAGAGTTACTGTGTCAATAGAAACATGAACTGAGTATAAATCTATCTCAATAAGAGGTGAAATCGTGGGTAGCGAGACATTCAACATTAGTGAGAATGAATGAATGAATGAATGAATGAATGAATGAATGAATGAATGAATGAATGAATGAGAGGAACTGTGTCAATAGAAACATGAACTGAGTATAAATCTATCTCAATAAGAGGTGAAATCGTGGGTAGCAAGACATTAAACATTGAGAATGAATGAATGAATGAATGAATGAATGAATGAATGAATGAGAGGAACTGTGTCAATAGAAACATGAACTGAGTATAAATCTATCTCAATAAGAGGTGAAATCGTGGGTAGCGAGACATTAAACATTACTGAGAATGAATGAATGAATGAATGAATGAAAGAGAGGAACTGTGTCAATAGTAACATGGACAGAGAATAAATCTATCTCAATAAGAGGTGAAATGGTGGGTAGCGAGACATTAAACATTAGTGAGAATGAATGAATGAATGAATGAATGAATGAATGAATGAATGAATGAATGAATGAATGAATGAATGAATGAATGAATGAATGAATGAATGAATGAGAGGAACTGTGTCAATAGAAACATGGACGGAGAATAAATCTATCTCAATAAGAGGAGAAATGGTGGGTAGCGAGACATTAAACATTAGTGAGAATGAATGAATGAATGAATGAATGAATGAAAGGAACTGTGTCAATAGAAACATGGACAGAGGATAAATCTATCTCAATAAGAGGTGAAATCGTGGGTAGCGAGACATTAAACATTACTGAGAATGAATGAATGAATGAATGAATGAATGAATGAGAGGAACTGTGTCAATAGAAACATGAACGGAGAATAAATCTATCTCAATAAGAGGTGAAATGGTGGGTAGCGAGACATTAAACATTACTGAGAATGAATGAATGAATGAATGAATGAATGAGAAGAACTGTGTCAATAGAAACATGGACGGGAGAATAAATCTGTCTCAATAAGAGGTGAAATGGTGGGTAGCGAGACATTAAACATTACTGAGAATGAATGAATGAATGAATGAATGAATGAATGAGAGGAACTGTGTCAATAGTAACATGGACAGAGAATAAATCTATCTCAATAAGAGGTGAAATGGTGGGTAGCGAGACATTAAACATTACTGAGAATGAATGAATGAATGAATGAATGAATGAATGAATGAATGAGAAGAACTGTGTCAATAGAAACATGGACGGGAGAATAAATCTGTCTCAATAAGAGGTGAAATGGTGGGTAGCGAGACATTAAACGACTATCCAATCAACATGTCTTAAACTATTCCCTACAAACGTCAAATCAATATGTGTATTCCACGCCAGGGAATTGGCCTTTTAGCACGGCAGTATAATAACACGATTAATTGAAGGGAGGTAATTCCCCCGGGGACAGTTTAGTGTTTGATTCTATAGACTTAAGGTTTGATTTTCTGCAAATTAATGTCAGTATAAGAGTGTTTACCATATACAGATGATTTACAAAGTATGTCATATAAAAAGATCCATTTTATTAAAAAGTTTTCAGTTTTTTCTCTGATGTTTTTAAAATTTCAAATGTTGGTAAAATGAAATGAATGGAGTTTTACGTCCTGCTTTTCTGCACCTATATGGACTAATTGAGGACGGGCAAATACAATTTCCAACTGTCGAGGGATCCAATGGCACAAGGGACCTACTGGAAGCTTCTATTGATATCTATGCAGATCAGTCGGGGTGACATTATAAAAAGCATTAGTTTTATTGGAATTGCAAGAACCACAGACGTCGGAATAGAAATTGGAATGGCACAAATTGATGCTATCAGTGTCCTCGATACACATACAAAGTTTAAAGATAGCTTGCCCACTTCAGCAAATTTGAATATTAGAAAAACTTGATTGCACCATCGCACTTATTAGAGCTGATATTTAGATGAATCAATTCGAATGAAAACTCTAGCCTCTATCGTGTACACAAGTTAATTTTAACATTTTTTTCACTAAGTCAAGGGCGATAACTCATAAACCAACGACTAGAAATGTATGTTTGTTTCATTTATCTGAGTTATTATCAAGATGAATACACATACCAAGTTAATTTCAACGTTTTTTTCACTAAGTCACGGGCAATAACTCATAAACCAACAACTTGAATCGCGTAATTTTCGAACTGATCCAAGATATTATTAAGATGAATATATATATCAAGTTTCATTCAAATCGGATAAAAACTCTAGCTTCTATTGCGTACACAAGTTAATTTAATGTTTTTTCACTAAGTCAAGGGCAATAACTCATAAACCGACAACTGGAATTGCGCCATTTTCGAACTTGTCCGAGATATTATCAAGATGAATACACATACCAAGTTTCATTCGTATCGGATAAAAACTCTGGTTTCTATCGCGTATACAAGAAATTGTTGACGGACCGACAGATGGACAGGGGTGACGGCAATATACGTTCACATTTTCATGTGGGCGTATAAAAAACCTCTTTACGATAGGTACATGAGGTATCGTCAAGTATCATTACACAACCCTGCGATGATACACCTATCAAATATCAGGCATGTTTTGTGATACATCAATTCACCAATATATCGTGCCATCACTAAATATATTGGGATGATACAACAACTACAGTTCTAGTAATCTAGGATTGATTCTCATGTAAAACTTATTGATCCAAACAAAATGGGTTTTTTATAATCTTTTCACTCAGTTCCGACTCGAGGCGAAACATTCATTACATGTACAAATGATTGACGGTATCAATACTGTTATTACAACTGTACAAATAACACAGCATGGTCAATAACTTTTCTTCCTTCAAATAATTGAAATTTCCATACTGTTGAAGATCGATTGCCGAGTATTACAATAAATCAAATTTTAAACAACATTATTGAAATTCAATGGAGCTTTATGCCCTACTTTTCTACACCTATTAGGGTAGACCTTTTCGAATGGCGGCCTACGAACCAAATACTACTGAAGATTGATTGCCTGGCACCACAGTACATCAAATTTTAAACTACATTATTGAAATTCAATAGCGTTTTACATCCTCCTTTTCTACACCTATTGGGCTAATGAGGACAAACACCATACAGTGTGCAATGAAAGAAATTATGGCATGATGGTAACAAGAGCTTTTTCTTATTTTTTATTTCCTGTATGTGCAGGTGCACAGCCTGTAGCACGATAGTTTTAACTAATGCAGATAACAATATTATTTAGTGTGCAATGTGCAATGGGGAAAATCTTGGACAGTAAAATTAATCCTCTTTTTTAATTTTCAAACTGCAAAGGGATCTTTAACCTTTGAAAATAAGATGTACCCCAACTGCATACCCATTTAATTTTTAAGAGATTTCAAATCCTTAAAATCATGTCTGTTGCAATATATTTGCCAGAATGCATAAAATCAATTATATTTTATACTATAATTGTTTTTTCTAAGGGGACAACCCCTCAGAACTATGGCATTTCCATTTATGACACGGACAACTGTCACACTTGTTTGTCCCCTATTATGGGAGTATGGCGTCACTACTGGCAATACATCTGGTATTGCAATAAAAAATTTAGAAGCAATTTTAGTGACATATAAAACGGAAGTTCCAAATCTATATTAACCATAGAAATATCATATCTAAAAATCCATTAATATATAACTATCAGTCATTTCACTTTCAATAAAATATACAAAATACAGTTTGAAAAGATTATTGATCGTCGCGGTAACGTTAAAAATTTTATTACGTTTATTGGTTGAATACTTGAAAGCAATTTGTTTTCACTCCAGATAATTTAACATCAATACAAATGTTTTTATTTGTTGCGGAAAATATCTAAGCAATTAACTATGAGTATAACAAATGCATATCATTGAAAAAATAATACATTGAAACAGCAAATCATATTTCCTGAATGTATAGCCATTAAAATTTATCTAAACAAATGATTTAACATCAATACAATTATTTTCGTTTTTGTTGCAGAATATCTAAGTAATTAACCATGAGTATAACAAATGCATATCATTGAAAAAATAATGCATTGAAACGGCAAATCATATTTCCTGAATGTACTGCCATAAAATTTATCTAAACAAATGGCATTTTGACCCAATTTCAAAGCCATGTAAAAGCTTTCAAATCAATTATTCTCACTCAAACATATTATGTGATAATGAACACACGCCAAGTTTATTCAAAATATGTCAAGAATTTACTAGTTAAAAATTGAACGTGTTTTCAAGAACAAGGGCAATAATTCATAATAAATATTTTCTGATTTCGCGGGTTTTTAATAGTGTTCATCCAAATTTCGTCAAAATCCGTAAAGAATTGTGCCCTGTAGAGTGTTTACGAGTAATTGTGGACAGACCTGGGTGACGTCAATATACGCTCCAAATTTCACTTGGGAATGTGGAGCGTATGAAATCTGGATTTTATCTACGTAAAGTTTTCCAGAAAAAGGCAGTTAATTTAAGTTGTTATTGTCCAAAATCCAAAACATATTTTGACATATGTCAAAGCCTTCTCAAGTACTTCATGTAGGGCTGGGTATCAATATGGTATCGAAGACAAATGAAACTGAAGTAATGTCAAGAATTTTGTATGATCATCACGATAAAATGGGTTGTGACTGGTCTGATAATTGTGTAACAGAAAACATTAAAAAAAAAATTTGACTATGAATTATAATCGATTATGAAATTTGATAAGCAAAATAAATAATTTATTTATATAATCGATTATTTCAATTTTTTTTACCCAGCCCATGACAGTTGTTATCTATTGTATCATGACAAAAATTTGGAATAAAAAATAAAAATGTAAAACTCACCAATTGAAGAATATTGAGAGCAGATAATCTGGAAACTGTAAAATTTAAATGTGTACTTAATTCCATACCCCAATCTGATACTCTAAAAATAGAAATATTGTTAACATTTATTATTAAGATACAAATACATCATATGTTTACAGATAATGCCAGTGGAGGTGCCAGTTGGTGTAGGCATTTTCCCCATTTAAGAAATTAAAAAAAAAATCTAATGTTTTGCTCTGAAAAAAGTGTCATAATGCACCAAATCAATTCTGTTTTTCAAACTTCATTGTCTGGGAAGAAGCAGGCAAGGCTCTGGATCTTCGAAATTTCAAATCTCAACCACAACTTATCCCCAGTCTGCCCCTTTGGGTACCCCAAGGTCAAGGTCACTGATTGTCCGATGTTTACAAACCTTTTTGTCTTCCAATTTGTAAACAAACATATGTATATAAACTCATATATCAAATACAGTAGGCAATGTTACTGAGAGTCTTAGATTGTCTTTTGGTGATCAAAATGCCAACAAATGAACACATATTTTGGGGAAATATGTAGTAAAGAATTATCATGAAACCTTACACTAAAATTGTCACAAAGAAAATTGGAAATTCTATTTTGTAGGAGTTTTCCTCCATTTCTCGAACAACTGCACTTTATGATGCAAATAAAATGTTCGAAGATAAAATAAAAGTTTTAATTTTAAGACAGGAATGTTATTTGAGAGAAATATAGCATTCCTACAAGATTTCAAACATCTATCTATTATGTCTATAAAATATCAGGTAGCTTCAGGCAAGACAAGCTAGCTAGCTAACATGTTGTGATTGTCTATTGATTCTTACCAACTTCAATTACAAACTATAATTACTTCACATGTTCTTTGTCATTCCTCATTATTTTACATCAAACAATGTTTAAAGGAAAACGTTCTGTATTTTCGAGGGTCTTAAATTTATATAATGATAGCTTGCCAGGCAGGGTAACATACGCCCAACAATAGCTTTGATTGTTATCAATCTGTAAAGAATTATAGCCTGTGGATAGGGCTGGGTCAATCATCGGAATCATCGCAATAATTGATAATCAACGTAACAAATTTTTGATTACGATTAAAATACAGAGGTAAAAATTTCTTTTACCATAAACTGTTACATGATTTTTAGACAACTCACGTCCAATTATCATGATGATCATCAAAAAGTCTAGACATTTACTTCAGTTTCATTTGTCTTCGACACCTGATATTGATAAATATAACAAACATTCAGGTACAAAAATGACAAAAACAGACAAAGATCAAAAGATTTCTCAATTAAAATATTTCGACAAAATCGATTATTAATCAATAGTCTGCCTTCAATCATCGATCTCAATTTGGTAATCGATACTCAGCCCAACCTGTGGAGTGAGCACGACCAAAGAAATCAAAAGAATACAGGGCAACAATTCCAATTAAATTAGTGTTTGGTGATGTCAGACCAGCGAAATAGACCTTTGCAGGTGTGATGTCATCAATATTTAAGTTTTAACTCAATTTCTAAAACTACAGATGTCTGATTAAAAATTTGAATGGTGCAATAAGTGCTATAAGTGTCCATGACATACCTAAAAAATTAAAAAAATATCTACAATCTTTTAACATTGACATAAAGATTGGAAGAAAAATTAAATGAAATGAAATGAATGGAGTTTTACGTCCTACTTTTCTGCACCTATATATGCGCTAATTGAGGACGGATAAACGCCATGCAGTGTGCAATGAGGGAAATTTTGCCAGGACAGCGGCATTAGCCTGCTCTTATTTTCGATTTCCAACTGTCTTTAATGTGCACAGCCAATAGCACACGGGGCCTCGGTTTATTGTCCCATCCGAACGACTAGACGCTTTTCCATGTCAGCCCCTTCGACATGCATCACTGACAGTGGGAAACCGGGTTGAAAAATCCCATGCCAGGATTGAACCCCAGACCTTCAGGTTAGCGAGCAAGCATCTAACTCACTGAGCCACCGCGGCTTCCAAAAGTTGGAAGAGGGGACAAATAATTATTCTGAAATAAATACAAACAAAAATCAATTACTTAAAGGGATATGTTCACTATCTCTTTGACCAATAAATCTTAGGTTCAGAACCTGTTAACAACTCTCCCTTAAAATTATCAGACTTCAAATCTCTGTGTAGCCATAACATTATTAGCGTTTGAAAGTCAAAAGCACAGCTTGTTTTTAGCGAGACTATGCCTTACACGCTCACTTAAGCGATTTTCGTGCTGCTCTAGTGCTTCTGGGGACTGCAGAGTCGAATATGCTAACAACATAGAAGGCTTATCTGATCATAACAGTAGTTCACCTACATAAATGAAATTACATAACACCCACAGGGTTCTAAATGGGTGTAAACTTTCTGTATCCTTCTTAGGAGCCCTTCCCTATATTTTTGCCGCACTGTTCAGCCAATACAGAGTGTACCCAAATTAAGGTAGTCTAAAGCCCTTAAAATCCTTCAATGTTATATCAAATTGCAGAAAGGCCAGGGAACGATTATTTTCTGGATACGGTACCAGTGTTTGCTGAGATTACCTAACTTAGTTTTGGCACTTTGACGTATACAAACCCCAATATTTTTCATTAAAGTATTTCTCTACAATTTGGTCTTTACTTTCTGTACAATAGTTTCTAAAGGTAATTTGTAATGTTCATAATTCAACATTAATATATGGTCAATAAAGTAGCCTATCAAATAATGGAGAAAAAATAAATCACACGATGATAACTTGCAAAGAGTAGGTAAAAAGTTGATAATACTGAGAGTAAATGAAGCTAGTTTTGGGACTAAAAACTGTACAATAGTTTCTGAGGCAATTCATATTTAACAGCAATTTATCATATTTTTATGGTCAATATAGTATCACTTCAAATATATAGGTCTTTATTCATATTCAATTTACTATTATATCCCTCTACATTAAAGGGATTGTAAAGAGGTTTTCTAGCCGTTTTGTGTGGACGATGGACACTTCCAACATCTATTTCGTACATACAAAATATTCATTGGGTGCCCGTGGTTCCTGTTATTCCAGAAAGAAAAACAGGAAGTGACGTCACAATCTTGGAAAAAAATCGGACTGGATGATCAGGTACAGGGCATTATAAATACATGTTGTTACAACGATATGACGTTATTAGATAAATGTTGTTACAGCGATATCATATAAGTCATAGCGTTGTGACAACATGTATTTATAATGCCCTGTACCTGATCATCCAGTCCGATTTTTTTCTGGAATAACAGGAACCACGGGCACCCAATGAATATTTTGTATGTACGAAATAGATGTTGGAAGTGTCCTTCGTCCACCTAAAAAGGCAAGAAAACCTCTTTACAATCCCTTTAATGTATTGAGCATTATTTTAACAGTAAAAATATTTTTGTTATTATTGTAGGTCTTAATTCATATTCAATTTACTATTATTGACTAAAAGGGCATAGAATATTGGAAAAAACTCTCATAACTGGAAATGGATACTAAAATTGTACTACTTTGTATATAGTATTGTTGTGGAAATGGGTCAATTATACCTGTTGAACACGACTACTTCCTGTTCTTGCCTGTTCCGGGTGTGCTCGTGTTGAATTATGGTCGAGTTTGGTTCTGGTACGAGATGGATGGTTAGATTTTCCTGCACGTGCTTTTCGTGCGATGTTGTTTTAGAGGGTATATATAGTGGACTAGTATTGATTATCGCGGCATTATCTGGACGCATTAACTTGTATACAGACTTGAGGTATATAGTCTAGAGGTGACAGTTGTAAGGTGTTTGTGCCGTGTTATTAGCCGATATTACAGTGATATTCCCAGGTGAGTCTAGATAGTTATTCCCTTAGTGCCTTATACGATTAGACCTTGGCAGCCTATGCCCTTGTTTATCTCTCGCTACGACGACACTTTACCATCTTGAGAGAATAGACGAGGTGTTTCCACTTTATGTGGCGTCGCCGATTTATTATAGTCGCCATTGGTGTATCGGTTGATTAGGGCAGGGGTACTATTTAGATTCAGCGGGATTGTAATAGGTTTATGCACGTGTACTTGAGACAATTCTGGTTTCGGCACAAACCTGGAGGAGTCTACGCCTAAATATTTTGAAATTCTCATGGAACAATTTTGATCAAGTTTCATTGATCATTTTTGGTTATAATTGTTGTTGTACTTGGTTAGTCGCCTCTCCATCTTAAACGTTCGAGTTCAACGAGAATCCTGTTCGATCAGCTAGCACGAACAACTCGAACAAGGCGATAAACCGAAAGTAGACAGAATTATTTACCTTAATAATTACATTGTCCGGAATTCAATATAGTATAGAGAATGCAAACTGATATTAACAGAAATTTGATGAATAGAAGTGGATGAAAGAAGCCATTGGTGAAAGCAGATTTGTTTTGATTTTCAAGTGGGATTTGATCGCTATCGGTAAACCGGAAGTTGAATGGTGGTTTTGTAAACAACCTTATTTTGGTTTGTCGTCTGCTAGTGATTGATTCTTATAAGAAACTATTAATATTGTGCTTTAGTTTTTATCATTTATTTTGAAGATCTTTTACAGAAGTTCAGAAGTGTTTTGAAGTTTGCTGGTTACCTGAAGATATTATTGTGTTGTGCCCTGTCGGTTCATTGCCTGTACTGACAGTGTGAATATTTTGGCAAAGTTTTTTTTGATTTTTTGGTTGTGGTGAGTTAGTGTTATTTTGTTTGAATTTATTTTGTAATTATAACTTTGAGTATTATTCTAGTATGATGGATGACTTAATATTGAGTGATATTGACAGTTTTATGGATAGATTGTCACACCTGATTCCAGAAACAGAAACGACAATTGGAGCAGGGGAAGTAAGTAATAATGCCTCTTTATTTACTTCGACACCATGCAGATCAACTGAACATCGTTATAAGGTAATAGACGGTATATTGCAACCTAGGAGGGAACATATTAGTTTTATTGGTGACACGATTCCCGATCCTAGCACTGCCATTGACCCAGAACCGATGGTAGGACCAAGAAGAAGTAGGTCAAGTCAAACTTATACCATACCAGATAGTAAGAAAGAGTCCAGTTATCAATTACCCATGCCACAGGGTTTATTTTATGATGGCAGAGGTGAGATAAATACTTTTATGGATAAATTTCTACGTTATGCAAGGAGTCAACCTTGGTATATCTCTGATAACGCGGTTACTGACAATTTATGTTTCTGTTTGCGTGGAAAAGCAAGTGATTATTTTTCCATGTTGTTAAAAGCCAATAGGAATATGAGCAGTGTAGACATTGTAAATAAACTTTATCAAAGATTTGGTCGTGTAAATTATCCTGACAAAGCACAAATGGAGTTTCATAATGCTAAACAGTGGATAGGGGAGAGTTTAGATGATTGGTATGACCGATTGCAAATTTTATCCGTAGATGCTTTTACAGGATTGCATAGGGATCTTGTAGAAAAGAACATCAAGATGAAGATTTTATCTGGATTGAGAGATACAGCGGCTGCAAGGTATGTTGCAAATAAACGGTTGGATACGTTATCAGAAGTGGTTGATGCTTTGAGATGGTACCAGCATGTAGAAGAAACAATTCCAGATGATAGGCCTAGTTATAAGGAGAGGGAGCCAGTTCGTTCCGGATATGATTTTCCAGAGGTTATGACAACTGGTGTGGTAGAGGAAACTGAAGGTAATGTCCCTTTAAAATCTATTAACAAATCAGGTGTGGACACTTTACGCAGTGAATTTAAAACTCATGTTGTGAATTTACGCCTTGAATTGAAGGGGATGATAGACCATGTCCGAATTGATAGTAGTTCCAATATGTCAAAACTACGCAGTGAGTTGGATGAGATTAAGACCTTGATTAAGAATGGAGCAAGAAATAGGTCACCTTCACCTAATAGACCGTTGATATGTTATGGTTGTGGACAAGAAGGCCATATTAAACCGAGATGTCCAAATAGTGGGAATATGACAGATAGACATGTTTCCTTTGATGCGAAGAATTCTTTAAACTAGGGGAGGTCGGTTGTGAGGATCAAAGCCTGACCTCCGCACTTGTTGATCCAAAGAGGGATACATGTTCCCATTCTGTGGATATGACAGACGGAGCTTTACCTACCTGTCAAGAACACAAGTCTAACACAGATGTAAATACAGAATATACTCAGATGTTTATAGAGAATGTAAATAGTGGTAGTAGTTGCACAGATTCAGGTGGTAAGGGGGAGGTTAACGTGGATCCTTCCAATGTTAAATTTGATGATTTTAAGACTTGTTTTAGTATTAATCTAGAGAATAGATGTCCTTCATTTAAGTCTGCTTTCAGAGTTGCAGTGACAATAGATACTATGTGTTTTGCTGCTGTTGTAGATACCGGAGCTCAAGTTACAGTTTTGTCAATGTTATGGTATTCTATGTTGAGAAATAGGCCTCCTATTATAAGAGAAGTAAGTTTATTTGCTTTTGCTACTGGTATGTTATGCAAGGGTTATCTTGTAGGTCCAGTTGAGTTTAAGATAGGTTCTCAAAAGTTTATTGAAGATGTTTATGTAGCTGAGATGAATGATATGGCTCTTATAGGGTTAGATTTCTTGGAAAAGACTAATGCCGTGGTAGATATTGGTAACCAGGAAATGATGATCAACAATGAACGAATTGGTTTGATGAAAGGGTTGCTCAGTACAAATGATCCTGTTAAAGTAGTTTTACCAGAGCAGGTGAGAATACCAGCTAATTCAGTGATGAAAATTCCTTGTACTTTAGATAGACCTATGTTTACAGATTATGTTGTTGAACCAATGAGAAACATTCCTGTTTTGGTAGCACGTTCATTGCATGGTAAGAATAGCTCTCCAGTCATTTGTTTGATGAACTTATCTGGTAATGACATCAGCCTTAAAGCAAGAACTCATCTAGGTTACGCCAGTATGATTGAAGAATCTGATAGGATAATTTCAGATATAGATCAAGAAGACTATTTCTCAGATAGTACTATGAAGACGAAGAATCCCGATGAATATGTAGTTAATATGGTAGAAACTAGTGATAACTCTAAAGAAAATGGTGATGAAGAATTTGTTAAAGGTAGTAAACACTTTATTTCAAGAATGCCAGACCATTTGCTTAAGCTTTTTGAAGATGCAACTTCGGAAATAAAAGACTATGAGCAAGTCAAGGAGATTGCAGAAATGTTAATGGAATATGAAGACGTATTTGCAAAAGACGACTCTGACTTAGGGAATTTTGATGCAATTGAACACTCTATAGATACTGGAGATGCCAAGCCCATCAAAGAACGAATGAGACGAACACCGGCTGTTTTTGTAGACGAAGAAGAACAAGAATTACAGAAGATGTTAAAAAGAGGTGTGATAGTACCTTCAGTATCAGAATGGTCATCAAGTCCCGTCTTTGTAAGAAAATCTGATGGAAGTCTAAGGTATTGCATTGACTATCGTTCCCTTAACGCTGTAACTACCAAATGTGTTTATCCTTTGCCTATTATAGAAGAATGCATGGATGCTTTATCAGGAAATGTATTTTTCAGCAAATTGGATGCCAATCAAGCTTATTTACAGATTAAGATCAAGAAGGAAGACCAGTGCAAGACAGCCTTCAACACCAAATATGGTTTGTACGAGTTCCAGAAAATGGCATTTGGTCTCTGTAATGCCCCTGCAACATTTTCCAGAGTTATGAATTTAATTTTGCAAGGTTTGAGTTGGAATATTGTTTTAGCTTTTCTAGATGATGCCCTTGTTATGGGAAAAAGTTTCCCGGAACATCTAGAAAATCTTAAAAATGTTCTGGCTAGATTCAAGAAGTTTGGTCTGAAGTTGAAACCAAGAAAATGTAGTTTGTTTAAAAGTAAGACTGAGTTTTTAGGAAGAATTGTTAGTGATAAAGGCATTGAAGTAAATGACAAGAAGTTAGATGTTATTAGGAATAGACCTGCTCCCAAAGTAAAGAAAGATGTTGAAAAATTCCTTGGCTTTGCAAATTACCATAGGATGTTCATAAAAGATTTTGCTAAGATAGCAGTGCCCTTATATGCTTTAACCTCTAAGAAAGTTTTTGAATGGGGGGAGAAGGAACAGGAGGCTTTCGATAAACTTAAGGAATGTTTAACTACTACACCATTACTAGCTTTACCTAACAGAATTGGAGAATTTATTTTAGATACGGATGCCTCAGATGTTGCTATTGGTGGTGAATTATTGCAGATACAAGATGGTGAAGAAAGAGTAATTTCTTATGGTAGCTATTCTTTGACGCCTGCACAGAGGAGATACTGCACCACACGTAAAGAACTCCTAGCTGTTATTAAATTTACAAGGATGTTTAGGCACTATTTACTAGGTAGGAAGTTTCGAATTAGGACTGATCACAATAGTCTTATTTGGCTGATAAAATTTAAACATCAAGGTGGACAGATTGCTAGGTGGATGGAAGAATTGAGTCAATATCACATGGAGATAGAACATCGTCCGGGTGTACAGCATGTTAATGCCGACGCTCTCAGTCGTATTGATTTGTCTGGACCCTGTCATGATTTCCTAGTAAATATGAGCCCTAACTCCTTACCTTGCAAAGGATGCAAACATTGTGTAAAAGCTTTTCAGGATTGGTCAGAATTTGCACAGACAGTGGATGATGTGGTACCCATAGCTCAAGAATGCCCACAGGAAGTTAATTGGCAATTACTGGAGAAGGAATGGAATGAGAAAGCTAAAATTCACCAAATGGTTTGCAGTATTTCTCTAGCTGATGCTTTGGATACAGATGTTTTAAAGGAACAAGAAGATGATACGGATATGAAGATAATTCTTACGTTTTTGAAGAATGGGACAATACCTGATGAGGGGACATTGATGATAAGCAGTAAAACTTCTAAAGCTTATTGGTTGAACCGTGAGTTATTTTTCCTTAATCCTGATGGTATTCTTTTCCGGAGGAACCCCAAGGGGACGGATTCCCAACTTGTGATACCTCGGAAATGTAAGAAGGAAATAATGAAGCTGTATCATGATATCCCTTCAGCAGGTCACCAAGGTATATCCAGAACTAGGTTGAAAATCAAGGAAAAATATTATTGGTATAAGATGACGCAGGATATATACTACTATGTGATTTCATGCTCAGTTTGCAATCAGAGCAAGAAAGCTACCAGAAAAGCTAAGTTTCCAATGACGAAATTCCATGCTGGAACACCTATGGAAAGGGTTCACCTTGACTATTTGGGACCTTTACCCAGAAGCAGTTCGGGTAATGAGTTCGTCTTGGTGATGGTGGACCAATTTACCAAGTGGGTTGAATGTATTCCTGTACCAAACCAAACTGCAGAATTGACAGCCCAGACTGCAGTGAATGAATTTTTCTCGAGATTCGGATATCCATACCAAATCTTCACAGACCAGGGAAGTAATTTTCAGAGTTCACTGTTTACGAGTTTATGTGAGAAACTACATATACACAAGACTAGGACGACTAGTTATAGACCTTCTGCAAATGGGCAAGTTGAACGTTATAATCGCACTCTAATGGATGCGGTGCGCTGTTACGTGAGTGAGGACCAGAAAGACTGGGATAAGAACATGGCACAGTTGGCTGGAGCACTTCGCTCTTCTATTAACCGACAAACTGGGTATACTGCTAATATGTTAATGCTTGGTAGGGAAATTAATCTTCCAGCAGATATAATTTACAGGTCACCAGTGAAGGATGATTCCGACGTAGATGAATACGTAGGCCGGTTATGTGAGAAGATATCGGAGGCACATGAGATTGCAAGAGATGCATTGAACGTGGCCCAACAGAGATCTAAGAGGGATTATGATATTAAGATGAATGAGAAGACTTATAAAGTAGGTGACGCTATTTATATTTTAGATACAGCATCGATTAAAGGAAAATGCAGGAAATTAACGAAATTCTGGAAAGGGCCTGGAGTAGTTATAGGAAAGATTACAGCATCTTTATTCAGAGTCAAGACCAGAAATACAGTTATGATTCTTCATCATGATAGAATTAAGATTTGTCGAGACCATGATCTACCAACATGGATAAAATCTATTCAGTCTAGAGTGAAGGATGGAGAAGTTGTACAGTCTACAAGAGGAAAGAAAGTTTATTGCATTTGTCAAAAGTCTTGGGGACGAGCCTTTGGTATCCAGTGTGACCATTGTCTGGAATGGTTCCATGGCAAATGTGTCGATATCACCCAGGAGCAAGCTGATCTGATCGATGAATATAAATGCCCGAATTGTAGTAGAGGGGGCAGAGCAGCCCAGTTGTAAAAACTAACCTACTACAGTTCGGCCGTGACCAAACTTTTGGCTGTTTACAAAGTTAGTATCAGTTGAATTCTCTAATAATCTTGAGTTCCGGCGATGTACAAAAAGAAACCTGTATAATTTGCTTAAATGGTTATTTGTTTTTGTAGTTTAATTATGAGTGAGTGGCTAGTTATCAGCGAGTATTCAAGTAGAGCAAGCTCTCCTGAATTTCCCCGTCTAAGGTCATTTACACGGGAGAAATTCAGCAGAGCAAGTCAGGATGAGAGAAGGAGGAAGGATGAAGGTGCAAGATGGCACCAGTGGCAGAGGAGAGGGGTTAGTAGATTATGCAGGAGAGAAGTAGAGAGGAGAGAAGAAAGAAGGGCAAAAGAGAAGGAAAGACGTCTAGAGGAGAGACGTGAAGAGTATAGGGTGAAAGAAAGGCAGGAGAAAAGAGAGCGAGATGAAAGAAGAAAAGAAGAAGAAGAAAAGGACATGGAGGAGTGGATTAGGAAGGGGAAAGAAGAAAGAGCAGAAATTATAGATTTAAATAGAAGAAGAAGAGATCTTTTGAGGGAGGAGGAAGAAAGGAAGAAGATAGTTGTTTCGGTGGAAGAGAGAAGGAGAGAAAAAAGAAGTAGAAGAAGAAAGAATAGGCAGACAAGAAGGGTCAGCATAGTCGAAAGAGAGGAAAAGGAGAGGGAAGACAAGAACGAGAAGAAGAAAGAGAAGAAGAAAGAGGGTGTGAGGCACCGTTCAAGTGGCTGTCCTTTCCCTGGGTGTGGGGCGCTCAAGCGCAGGCTGAAGAAACATGTAATGGCTGAACATCTGCCTACATTCTTTCGGGAAACAAGAGAAGTGTCATCATTAACTCGGTGGAAGAGGGTACAGTTTGTCCGGGCCGTGGCCAGGAAAATCCCTGGGGTTGAGGGACTTTTGGACAAGCTGTACCACCGAATCAACCGTCTCTCTTTGATACCGAAGACCAGTTTTATTTCCCCGAGGGCGAGGGTGGAAATGTCCGCGACATCACGCATGAATGGCTGGCGATTTCCGACAGGGCCGTTCACCATTGCTCCTATTAATGCGGTGGGTGCCGTGATGCACTGGCGAGTGGTGGTGGCGGCCATGTCTCTTTTAACACCTAGAGACAGGGTTGATCTACGCGATTTTCCACTCTAGTCCTCGGGTTGAAGTTGGGGGTATTCTTTACCCGGATTTGTTAAATTTCTTGCAGGAGGCCATCCTTGAAAAGGGGGGAGTGTGTTGTGGAAATGGGTCAATTATACCTGTTGAACACGACTACTTCCTGTTCTTGCCTGTTCCGGGTGTGCTCGTGTTGAATTATGGTCGAGTTTGGTTCTGGTACGAGATGGATGGTTAGATTTTCCTGCACGTGCTTTTCGTGCGATGTTGTTTTAGAGGGTATATATAGTGGACTAGTATTGATTATCGCGGCATTATCTGGACGCATTAACTTGTATACAGACTTGAGGTATATAGTCTAGAGGTGACAGTTGTAAGGTGTTTGTGCCGTGTTATTAGCCGATATTACAGTGATATTCCCAGGTGAGTCTAGATAGTTATTCCCTTAGTGCCTTATACGATTAGACCTTGGCAGCCTATGCCCTTGTTTATCTCTCGCTACGACGACACTTTACCATCTTGAGAGAATAGACGAGGTGTTTCCACTTTAGTATATATGCCTTGCCCATATTAATCATCAATATGATAGTAGCCTATATCACATACCATAATCAACATGTAAATATATACCAATAATGCAATTACACTCATATACACTCTATTGAGTAATTACAGATTTATTGAAATTCCACGATTGGAAATCGAGTATTTCTATTCTTCAGAAAATCCCCTTTTCATTCAAACTAACAAAATAAAAACATCACTTACTGGTCCAAACTCGGAGGTAATTTTGAGCATTTTACGAAAGAAATAAGCACAGAAATCACACATATAGAATACATTTCGAGCAGTCGATATTTTTTCCTGACGGCCATGATAACTCTGGTAGTTCCAGCCTCGTTCCAGTCGTAGAAAAATCACAGCGCCATCTCGCGTTGAAATCAAACTGGCACCATATGATACAATCTAAACACAGAGGCTACCGTTGAAACGAGCATAGATCTCTGTGACTTTTAGAATCCATAAATGTTAGAAATAACTGCATGCGTCAATGTCCTAGTATTATATTGAGCGCTATGGTAGCTGAACGCTATCGTGCCACCAGCTGTTCACAGGCTACAGTAGTAATGTTTATAATTATCATAATTATATCGATTGTCTATGTACTGCTATTAGGCTACGTATAATAATTAATAGTCTCACATTTATTTTCAGTGGCAGATCCAAGGGAGGGGGGGGGGGGGGGGGGGGGGGTGGGTGTGTGGGTCAACCCCTACAGTGCATATCCTGGTACCCAATTGGACCCTGCTCTCTAAAAAAATTCCACTCGCGCCTTGTATTTGAAGCATGTTATAATTCAGAGACCCATATCCCCCACCCCCTTTTTCTTAACCCTAGATCCGCCCCTGATTTATCTATAGACTCTAGATAATTACGTAGATTCAGGACCGTAGCCAGGCCAGATTGTTCAGGGACGCAGGTGATAGATAATGTTATTGAAATGGATCGCATGAAGAATTCCTTTTTTCCGTGGGCGTCGCCTGCTTGTAATTACAGATTTGATTGATTTTTTAAGTACTTATAGGACACATGTCACATCACAGTACCTCAATCAGGTGCAGAGAAGTAGAGAAGTAAGCCATAAACTCCATTTCATTTGTTCATTCATCTCTAGAAATTAGAGGCACTCAAAATAATGGCCTTAAATCCAGACTTACTACAATATTTCCTGGTTATTGCATGGTAAGGATTAACTCATTGCACACGGCATGACGCTGCACACTTTCAATAGCTCAATCGTTCGGTAATGAAAACTCCTCTTGAAAATCGAAACTCTAAAAATATTGGCCTTAAATCCAGACTTCCCAACATATGGCCTGGTTGTTGCGTGTGGAGGGTCTATAATTATGTCAGGTACAATAACAAATCTGTAGAAATGTAAATGACTGATTTGATTCCTAATCTGAGATAATCTTCAGACACGACTTTAATTACATTCTTTAAATTAATAACACTTCTCTGGTTCAGATAAAGTGGGGTATATAGAAGATATAGAGAGGGGCGTAGAGGGAAAAGGGGAGAGGGGGCGTCTAGAGGGAAACATGTTGGGACCTCACAAATGTTCACCCAAATACCGTGACAGACGTCGCCATCAAGGTAGGGCTCTAATTTGTGACAAGTGTCTTATAAGTACCGTGACAGGTGTCTTATATAAGTACTGTGACAGGTGTCTTATATAAGTACTGTGACAGGTGTCTTATATAAGTACTGTGACAGGTGTCTTATATAAGTACTGTGACAGGTGTCTTATAAGTACTATGCTATATGTCCTATAAGTACTGTGACAGGTGTATTATAAGTACCGTGACAGGTGTCTTATATAAGTACTGTGACAGGTGTCTTATATAAGTACTGTGACAGGTGTCTTATATAAGTACTGTGACAGGTGTCTTATAAGTACTATGCTATATGTCCTATAAGTACTGTGACAGGTGTATTATAAGTACTGTGAATGGTGACTAATATAAGTACTGTGACAGGTGTCTTATATAAGTACTGTGACAGGTGTCTTATAAATATAAGTTCTGTGACAGGTGTCTTATATAAGTACTGTGACAGGTGTCTTATATAAGTACTGTGACAGGTGTCTTATATAAGTACTGTGACAGGTGTCTTATATAAGTACTGTGACAGGTGTCTTATAAATATAAGTACTGTGACAGGTGTCTTATATAAGTACTGTGACAGGTGTCTTATAAATATAAGTACTGTGACAGGTGTCTTATATAAGTACTGTGACAGGTGTCTTATATAAGTACTGTGACAGGTGTCTTATATAAGTACTGTGACAGGTGTCTTATATAAGTACTGTGACAGGTGTCTTATAAATATAAGTACTGTGACAGGTGTCTTATAAATATAAGTACTGTGACAGGTGTCTTATAAATATAAGTACTGTGACAGGTGTCTTATATAAGTACTGTGACAGGTGTCTTATATAAGTACTGTGACAGGTGTCTTATAAGTACTATGCTATATGTCCTATAAGTACTGTGACAGGTGTATTATAAGTACTGTGAATGGTGACTAATATAAGTACTGTGACAGGTGTCTTATATAAGTACTGTGACAGGTGTCTTATAAATATAAGTTCTGTGACAGGTGTCTTATAAGTATAAGTTCTGTGACAGGTGTCTTATAAGTGCCGTGACAGGTGCCTTATATAAGTACTGTGACAGGTGTCTTATATAAGTACTGTGACAGGTGTCTTATAAATATAAGTTCTGTGACGCGTGTCTTTAAGTTCTATGAAAATTGAGTATTAACTCGATGCTGTTCTACGATTGTGATCACCCTAAAGCCTGGGTTTTCAACTGGTTGGTAGATTGGTTGTGATGTGTATGCAGAAACAGATTAAATAGTATTGGGTGTCACTTTCCTATAGAAGCACTGGCTAAGGTCACAAGGAGACGTCAAATAATATTGAATTTACATTTCTGAGTGTAATGTTATTTCTAAAGATTACACCTTATATAATATATCAGTGTAATGTTATTTCATTAATCATATATACAGGTGAAAGCCATCTGTTAAGTAGCCTAGACCTAATCAAGCGGATACAATCCAGATACTGCAGTCTGGGTCTGGACCATGGTACAAAGTGGTAGTTAAATATTTATGTTAAACCGGCATCTGTACATCGTGACAAAAGCTTCTAGACACCTGATAACACTTCATTATGAAATACTTTATCATTCATACGTCTTCATATAATGAGTTCATTAGCTGCTACAGTTAGATGGCCAATATGTTGTCATGGATTTCGTGTTTCGTTTGTGGATCGAATCGTTAGGACTTTGGGCTGTAACCAGCCCCGTCGCCAGGATTGATTTGGTGCTGGCCGCACAGGGGCCCATGTTTTATGTGCGGAGGGTTATTCCATGAAATTTTGTAAACTAGAAACCAAGAAAGCGCATAAAAACGACTCTGCGATGGCAAAATCCCAATCAAACATAATATTTTTGGTTTTATAAGAAACCTGCTGGTGTTCCAATTCTAACTTACGCTTGTACCGGGACCCAGCCCTCAAAGACCCCACTTGAGCGACGGGGCTGGTTGTACCATATCTGTATCTTTACCTACCCCCGAAAATGACAACTGTTCTCCTAAAGAAGATTTTTCTAAAATCGGAAAGGAATCCGACAACCGGCAAGAGATATATTCAGAAAGTAATGAATACAAAATATAAACATGATTATGTTACTAATTTTATTATATATAATATACAAGCCAGACAAAATACAATAAATCTAGGAGAATATATGTAAATAGACGGACTGGACGAAAAATTCATAACGGTTAAAAGTTGGAACCGCTTTTCTCTCTCTGGAAGGTCACAATAAGGGAACCGGGCACCATCAAAGAGTCGTAGAAAGAGTTGTGACGTCATGTAGCAATCTCCTGTAAAGGAACTGGTGTAGCACGTGGTGATGATGTCTGACAATCTAAAAATAGAATATCAAATGTTCCATCTACACATCTTGAGTGATAGTGCCAGATTCTTGGGACGGGGGGTACAAATCGGGACAGAATAATTAATAGAGACAATCCAACTATCGACAACTTCGACTGCCAGCAAATACCTAGTTTGCAATAACAGCTTGTCATCTACCAACCAACCAACCCTTACTGGGGAATAACCGTCGTGGTTGATATTCTATATAGAAGAGCCAAAGACTCAAACTTCAAAATTGCTTTTCCTAAAAAATTCAGGACTCGTGAATTCTAGCGTTTTGTGCACATTCTTAAGGTGAAATCTGAAAATTGGTCCCTTATCCCCCAAACTGGTGAGGATTATTTTTGTCTCCATGAAAGTTATTGCAACATATGAGCTCTAGTTATTTCGGAAAACAACTACTGTCATTTGATTGGCATTAGAAACAGACAATTTAATGACCCAATTATAATGCCACGATACGAAATTATCCTTCTACCGTCTACATGTCTTTTGATAATGAATGTTTTTAATGACGGCATGTCTTAAAATGTAAATCACATATCTATTACAGACTCTGGCAGAAAATGTCCATAAAGAAAAACAAGGGAAAACGACAGTAGATGACAGAAAACGACAGCCGATGACAGAGAAGGAAAGGTCGCTAATGATGTAGTTCTGCATTCGGTACAACTAGTCAATATTCGTTAGTTAGTTGAACATTATGATTCGGTCACGATAAGCAGACATCTTGGCCAGTAAATGGGCAATATCAGACGATTCTTGTTCAAAGATTTTGATTGGCTGATTTGAAAGCAGGAAAAGACAACTCTGTCTGATTAATGATTTTGATAGGCTGAACTAAAATTTCGTATCAACATAAGAGCTAGGCTAACGTACCAATTAACCTCGAGTCATTCAAAATCATTCTTCTGATAGAGTTATGTGCTCCTTCGTTCAACTCAGCCAATAAAAATCCATTTTCGAACAGGGGTTATCTTCCATTGACCATTTACCGGGAAAGATGGCTGTCTGTCATGACCGAGCCATCATGATAGCCTCGAACATTGAAGAAGGTTGAACCGAATGCGAGCAACATTGACTTTCATATTAGGAATCTAAGGGGACTATAGTGCTTAGATGACTTCTATAATGATGGTATGGTGGTTTGAGATTTTATTTGACTGACAAGTTAGCCTCGATATAGAAATGATTGTTTACTCTTCATTACCAAAAGTCTATAAAAAAATCTTAAGTATGTTTTCATCGAAATATTAGGCTGGTTATCGATTTCAAGGAAATATGTCAAGATTATGACATTGAAACGCAATAACTGTGGCTTTTACTTGTACAGCTATGTCAATGCCACTTTTGTCAAATGCTGGAAAATATCCTAGTGATGCCAAGTTTCCATAAACTGATATCTGATATTATGGTACTCTACTCCTGGGTTTTATCCTGACATGAAAGTCACTGTTGCTCTCATTCGGTTCTACCTTTGTCAATGTTTCTGTCAACAATTTACATTGTCGTCATCATTTCACCAGATGATGACAGTGTAAATTGTTGAAACGTGTGTACAATTATAAAACCCAGGATTAAAATACTATAATACTGTGTTCTTTATTTTTCAACAGATATGGTCTGGTAATATGACGTGATGGCGAAACTCTGCCATTGGCATTGAGTTACTCTGTCCTCACCATTTTATCATTATGATCGTTGTGATTTGACAATATTCTTGACAAACCAAACTCAGACATTCCAAAAAAAGGAAACCGGATTACTTACCCACAAAGACTGTCCATTAATCCCTTCACCGATACATCAGCAGGCTGAGAGGAATTTGTGTGAAGGTTTTGCTGGTGCGTCACTTTATCAATACACACTGGTACCTGATACAGCCCCATCAAACAGGACTGGTTCGTAGCAAAAACTAGAAACAAAAATTACTATATAAATATCATTGGCGGGGGTTTAAAACGTATTTATTTACCTCGAATCGTGGAGTTGCGGAAAATCCCCAGTTTTTTGGAGCCTAGTTTTTCTCGCCCAGCCATATCCGTTCGAATAGCTATCAGAGGCTGGGTAAAGAGTCAGCAATGATCAGCTTAGCTAAGAAAATGCTCGTAATAACCCACCGTGAATATTTTGACAGAAATAGTAGAAACTGGCCCTCAGTTTGTTGATGTCTACCAGAAGGTTCAGCATCCTCTTCTGTTCCACATCATCTTGACAGAAGTTCAGAATGTTCTCTATACACGTCACAGCAATATCCATACCACTTCTATAAAAATAAAAATAAGGAGAATATTTACTGTCTTCGGAGCATTACACACAAAGAACAATCAGAAACTGTGTTAAGCAACCATTTTGTGACAGCAAGGTCATATACAGAAAAATTTATGTGATTATGGAGTAGGCGGAATGAGCTTTGTGCTCTTAATGAATAAATGAACCACTTCACATTATACGATTCAGCCAATGCTGATTGGATGAAAAAGTAGCTTAGTTCCTAAGATACAATGAGAGGCAATACAAAGGCACTGTCCTATCTGAAGACATTATTCTTCGATTTCATTACGCCTACGGCCAAAATCATCCACTGTGGGTAAATCTTTGATTATTAAAGTACAACGGAAAGAGTAAGCACTTCCTGCCTTGTGAAAAGTGAAATTACCTGCAGAACTGTGTATCCAATCTACCATCTAAAAACACTGTACCAATTGTATGTTTTAGATTATACAATCCAGACTCTTCTATACATGTCTGTACCACATTCTCTATTTCTTCTGGACACCTGTTACCTTCAGTGTAAGATAGCACTGAAATCATAGGAGATGGAGAAAGAAACATCTATATTTTACAGGGATAACAACTTAAGTTCCGTGAGGATCCTTTCTCCCAGCTGGTCCTTGGCCAAACCTCTTGGCATTGATCATTCCCGGATTATCCGTTTGACTTTTTAATCGCCTTCACAAAGTATTATTTTGACGTTTAAAATTACATTTTAAACTTAAAGGCAAAAGAGATTAAATTCATTTCAGTGTGATTCTCCTTTATTAACCTAGAAAATCCTCCCCAAACGTTTCAGGCTTGATTCCCCCCCCCCCCCCCCACCCGATTCTGCTCCCATTTAAAGTTGAGTAGACAAGAAAAACTGAAGAAATATTCCACATTACCAATCTTCTACCTCTTTCGAAGATCATGCAGTGACACCATTTCCACGTACGTTGCTGAAAGACGTCATCAGATTCCAAGCACCTTTACTGTCTGAGTTACGACCTCCCTCATCTTGACGTGGGATGTGCCACCGTGAACATCATTATCCAACAAGAGAAAAGGAAAAATGTCTTACCTTGTAGAATGAACAGAACAATCAACATTTCAAGTCAGTCACTTATAAACCTTTAGGCCTATATAAAACTATATAACAGAATTTTTTCAAAAAACGGAATATCACTTTTCAAAATTCAAAACACGAATTTGTTTTGACAATCTCTAAGACATCTGAAGGCGTTCTGAACTCAAAATAGAAACGATTTTTAAAATTTTGGAAGAAAAAATCAATAAATTCTAAAAGCACAGATAATTTCTCTCGATATTTACAACTTGTCAGCCGTCAAGAAAAAAAAAATTCTGCGGAAATGATTCCCTCCTCGAGTTTAAATCCGAACTAATTCTAACTAATTGGAGAGATCAAGGGTAAAATTACATGGAAAATGTCATTCACCGAAATGGATAATAAATAGCCATAACGTTTATCCTCTTTGCCGTAATTAGCCGTGTTGATGACGATTCCTGTTTTTGGTTCCAGCGGAATTTCTGAGTTATTGACCTTATTAGTGGTCATCTTACTCTATTCCGTATGCATTCTGTTTGCCCCTGGGGTACATTATAAGGGTGCAATAGCCTTTAAGGTTAATGAATAGGGGTCATTTAACAATTACGCAATACCCAAGGTTAAGTTAACGTTCGCTTCCATGTCAGAATAGTAGCTAAAGGGAAAGAGGGGCGATCGATGGTCGACCCCCACCCACCCCCTCTGAAAAGTGAAACACATAATCCTTTCAGGAGAAATATGGTTGTACATATGTGACTGTATATTTGTTCCCCGTAAAAACAATTCCTGTTGGAAATATGATTATTATAATAAAAGAACTCAGGAACTCTTATAAGAGGGTTAGGGTAAGGGCTAAGTGTCATATAATATAAGTTTCAGATACAACATTTTGTATTTGTGTTCTATGGAACAGTTATTATAGTGAAACTTATATATCGTCACATACATGCCAGCCAACTTACACCAAAAGAAACGGACAGAACTAAATGCGTCTTACGTTGTCCTTGATTTAATGTGGACAATTAACAGAATAGCCCTGAGGACTGCTATTATATCATAGCCTACAATAAGGACTTTGGTATTTTATCAAATATACGTAATTATTCAAAAGTAATCTAATGAGCAGTTATCTGCGTTGGAAATAATATTTCGACAACAAGTTCCTGATCTACAGACATTTTCTATCGGCGAATTTATCCATAATCTTAGGATTGTAAAGAGGTTTTCTTAAAAAATTATGTGTATTGAGGCACTGATAGCAGCAATTTGCACCATTCGTTTTGTGAAATTACTGGAAAAACAGACGTCTGATAGAAAATTGAAATGGTGCAAATTGATGCTATCAGTTTCACTAATCTAAAAAATACAATTCCAAAAACCAAGTACAAACGACCAAAAACACAAAACAAAAACCCTCAAATCCAAAATTAATAGTTTGGCAATGCATTTAGGCAAAAATTGAGCTATTTTTTTTTTTATTAAAAACAAAAAAGTTTGGTATTTGATATATTCACATCTATGATAAAAATTATAAACCTAACATCAATTTGAACAATTCATTGCATTTACATGTTACATGTATAAAAGTTATAATTCATTGTCAATATAGCTGCTATAAATCACACTAAGAAATAAACTTTTCAGCAAATTAGAATTATTCAACTGCATAAAGACTTAGAGCGTCCAAAAATATGTTTGAGTGTGTAAAAACATGTTAATTTGGGTTACAAATCTTCTTCCCCAAATCCACTCCCTAGCATCCTATACCTAAGCATCTTTTATTTTCAAATTTATATGTACATGAAATTATATTTTTTTTAAATCATGTTTGAAGAAAAAACTAAATTGTACACTCTAAATATGTTTTTGTGAAAAAATTAAAGCATACAAATCTAATTTTCCCTTATTCAAATAAAAGCAGATTATCAAAAGATAGTGGACCACGGCCATATACGCCTAACGAAAAAGTCGAAAAAGGAAAAAATTTAATCAGGAGAAAACTAAACTTTCTCAAACCTTTCAATTTAGGTCCAATAACATCCATTTTAAGTTTCATCAAAATCGGTTGAAAACTAAGAGAGTAATAGCATATTTAAGATTTGGGGCAAGGGCAATAACTCTGCTTCTAACGATCGAAAATAGCTCAAATTCGAACTTGATCTTCGTTTTCTGAATATATATACACATATCAAATTTCATTTGATTCCGTCAAAAACTCTAGTTTTTAGAGCGTTTACAAGGAAATGTTGATGGACGGACCGACGGATTTGGGGCAAGGGCAATAACTCTGCTTCTAACGATCGAAAATAGCTCAAATTCGAACTTGATCTTCGTTTTATGAATATGTATACACATATCAAATTTCATTTGATTCCAGCAAAAACTCTAGTTTTTAGAGCGTTTACAAGCAAATATTGATGGACGGACCGACGGATTTGGGGCAAGGGCAATAACTCTGCTTCTAACGATCGAAAATAGCTCAAATTCGAACTTGATCTTCGTTTTATGAATATGTAAACACATATCAAATTTCATTTGATTCCGTCAAAAACTCTAGTTTTTAGAGCGTTTACGAGCAAATGTTGACGGACGGACGGACGGACCGACGGACGGACGGACGGACAGGGGTGACTACAATATACGTCCTCATAGAGAGATGAGGGCGTATAAAAATGCACCAATTTGAGTGTTTCTGAAAAAAATCATATGAGATATAATAATGAAATATAATGCACAATCCCTGTTTGGCAGGAGAAAAAACTGCGCATTATACTCAGAAATATATGGTATATGAAATTAAGATATATAATATTAACTATGAACACAACATAGGTCTAATTTCTATGTATTTTATTACTTGTAAATCTACTCTGTGTTCTATCTTGAACAAAATCAATTCTTTAAAGGGATACTACCTCTTAGAATGAACAAAAATTTTAGTTCTCAAATTTGGTCAATAAGAGTTTATATTCATTAGTGTACTTACCCTGTGTCATAACTATTCAACAGAATCCCTGTATAAATCCACAAAATCTCAAAACTAATTATTGAAAAATGCTGAAATAATTTTAATCATTTTTCAATAATTACTTGTAGTTTTATGGATAATTACTTATTTTTGTATTATAGAAGGTATTTATGTTAATTATGACTCCAGGTAAGTCGACTGATGAATATATATATATATATAGGCCTACTCTCATTGACCAAGTTTAAAATTTGGAATTTAAAATTCATTCTAAGAGGTAATGCCCCTTTAAGTTTATATATGTAACATCTCTAATTGTAAAAATTCATCAAGCACCTTAACAAGCACCTGAATAATGATATAAATATTTCTACTATAAAGTTTTTATATACAATAACAGGAGTATACTATGTAAACTATTCATTATCTACTTAACAATACATTAAAGTGACATTACCATATATTAGTATTTTCCTTTATTAGCCACTACATTAGGGTCTAACCACATCCTTTTTACAGTGCTGGCAAATTGACCTAACATTAAAAGGATTGTAAAGCGTACTTAGTATGTGTATCAGGGACACTGATAGCATCAATTTGCACCATTCCAATTTCCATTCCGACGTCTGTGGTTTTTGCAATTCTACTAAAACTAACGCATTTTTTGAAGTTACTGAGAGTGATCTGCATAGATATCAATAGTAGCTTTCGGTAGATCACTGTCAGTGATGTCATAAAACGTGTTAGTTTAAGTGGAATTGCATAACCACAGACGTCGGAATGGAAATTGGAATGGCGCAAATTGATGCTATCAGTGTCTCTGATACACACACAAAGTCTAGAAATACGCTTTACAATCCCTTTAAAGACCTCTGCTTTAACAAATCATATCTTTGCACGCTTCAGAGATGGGATTTTGTGATACAAACAAAGGGAAATTCTAAGGTTCCCAAAGTGCAGTAGACTTATTCATCATGTCATTTTTTAAGGTAAGGTCAGAGTTCAAATTGCCACCAATGTAATAAAGGTGTGGTTAGACCCTTATGTATTGAATAAAAAACAAATTTAAAAGCTGATTGAAACAAAAATTTGGGTCCAATTTTTATTAGGCATCATTTGAAAATCTCCTTAGACCAAGGTCTATGTATTCGGCTTCCACCCTAGAGCTATAAGCAAAAAGAATTATTTCTTAACATGCAAAAAACAAAATGTATGATGAGCTTTGATAGAGTACAATTGCGTATATAGTGCACAATTTTATACCATCAAAAGTGCTTGCCAAACAAGGGGTGCACATTGCCATTGCGAATCATATGGTACATAAATGAAAGGAATGCAGAAAAAATGATCCCCACCACAAGTTTTGAGACAGTTTACTTAAATTATAATATAGACAATTAGGGAAGACTAGAATACATGATGTAATGGCACTCCTTACGACTCATACCACTGCCAGCCATTTTAATATTATTTTCTGATTCAGTGGGTCTTGAACTGCCCCATGTTCCTTTCGCAACGTAAGATATTGGCATTATCTACCGTTGCTGGATTGACGGTTTTCTCGTCATTGACAACTAATAACCTCGTTTTAAAAACACTACGTCACATTCTATTTATGACCGTTGAGACTCGATTATCCTAAGGTAAATTTTCTACAAGAAATTTGACGTCTGGTCATTCCAAAGTTTTCCTGCAATAATTTGTTACAAGGAATATAACTGGTCGAACAATAATCGTTCGACCAATCAAAATTAATGACGAGAAAGTCTTATCATGAGAGCAACGGATTAATGTAATAAAATGAAATGATAGCCGTTGCTAAAAGAACATGAAACAGCCCCAGAAAAGTTTTTATTTATTAAAATGCAATAATCACTATCAATTTGGTATAAAATAACCAGCAAATCAAATCCAGTGTAAAAATGATTCTGGAGAAATATATCTTTGAGCAATAGACACTGGCAAGAATTAAACGAAACTCTGATTGTAATTCATTATTGGTTGACATGATTTTAAAGGATTCTGAAAAGGTTTTCTTAATTTCTTATGCATATTGGGAACACTGAAAGCATCAATTTGCACCATTCAAATTTTCAATCAGAGGTCTGTGGTTCCAGTAATTCCAATTAAACACTTAAGTGTTTGATGACCACTAATCTCTTAGGTCCACTAAGGTCTTATATGATTCAAGCATATTTTGCAGTAAGTGGTGTCAACAAACATTAAGTTTAAGTGGAATTGCTGGAACCACAGCATTCGGCTCAACCTTCGTCATATTGTTCAAGACTATCATATGTAATGACCTGGCCATGATAGGTGGCCATCTTGCCCAGGAAATGGGCAAGAGAAGATAACTCTTGTTCGGAGATTGATTTTGATTGGCTGTTTTTACCAGGAAAGAATACAACACTTTCTAAAGAATGATTGTGATTGGCTGAACTCTAATTTATTCAATATGGTGACTACCGTATAGTATACAAGGTTATCTAGCCATTAGTCTAGTTCCGAAGTAGATACAAGTGAAACCACAGATGTCTGATTGTAAATTGGAATGGTGTAAATTGATGCTATCAGAAAGCTAATTACAAAGCCAGGAAGATGACCACTGGTATCACATGATGGTGTTTTTTAATGTCAACAAAATACAGCAACAAGCAACATAATAAATAATTTGGGGATACATATATCACATTTGTTCTAGATATACAAAAATAATTCAAATAAAATATTTCAAAACATGTTTCAAAGGGTAGTAACAACTTTGATCCTTGTTCCAACAATTCATTTTCTTGTACTTAAATTCTATTGGTGAGCAATTAAATAATTTCTTGAAAAAAATATTGTACTTTCAACAATGCAGGGCATATTTACAAATTCCTAAACGGACATTTTAACAATTCAGATTCTTTACCAAAATTTATCAAGCAATCATACAAAATCTAGCACAATTGCATAGATAAATGTCCTAACATGTCAAACATTTTGGAGCCCATATGAGACATGACTGGCAAAAAGAGGTATATCAACAGCATGGAGAGCATCCCGGTCAAATAGGATACCACTAAGCTGAAGTGTTGAAGTAGGTTCTCAAATTTAGAAATATTTCGTTGAATTATTTTGAATATCACTCTATAAAACATAACCAACAAATAAATAAAACTAACAATTATGCTAACTGCTATGCCTCGGACTCGCATTCAGCGCCCTCTATCTTTCGTTCATCGCCATCCCCTAGATTCTCACGGACTGGATCCGTATAACTAAACGATGTAGGGGTCTCTTCAGTATCTCCTGCGTTCGTTAAAATTAGAAATTTACCGTCTGGACTCAAGGGAAGCGACTCTGAATCGGAATCGCTTAATTCTTCTTCCGTGTTCTCAACTTTAGTAGGTGACGAAGGCTGAAATAAAAATATAATTGAAATAAAATGGCGGCTATAGCTACGCGTGCATATGGTTTTTATGACCCAGGTGCTTGCAATATTGTTCCAAGTGAGAGAACCAGCACGATAAGAAGTGTCTAAGTTAACTTTGACCTAACCTTAATGACCTCTGTTTTAACCAATCAGATCTCTGCCCTCTCCAGCGCTGGGATTTTGTGACGCAAACAGAGATCTGATTGGTTAAAACAGAGGACATTAAGGTTAGGTCAAAGTTAACTTAGACGCTTCTTATCGCACCTAATTCTCAGACCCTAATGAAGTGTTTAAAAAAACGAATTTAAAAAAAACGAATGAACAAAATTAGGGTCTGATTTTAATTAGACTGGTGCATACATCACAAGCCTCGGGTGGCATCACTAACGAATAAAGTTCCGTTAAGTGATGTCAGATTTGGGCCCACCCATCAAATACCCAACTTGAGCGTTACTAACAAATAAAGCTCATTCGTTAAGTGATAACAGATTTTGGCCCCCCGGTCCACAAAATACTGCCAGTTGAATATCATATTTACTGTAAGGGCTATATCTTATACAATACAAAAATATAATTTTTTTTTATCTAGAATACAGGGTTCATACAGATCATCTGAGCAAATTTTCCATGACATTTCCATGACTTTCCAGATAGTATTTAGTCATTTTCCATGAACAATTTTATAAAAATCATGAACGGAACGGGTAACTTGAGACTATTCTGGATCATGATTTTTTTATTTGATAACGCAAAAATAAGAGAACGGTATGAAATATCATTTTTCCAGGTTATTTTGACAATTTTCCAGAATCATCATGATTTTCCCTGATATTCCATGTCTGGAAAAGCTTTTTTAAAATTCCCTGATTTTCCAGGTTTGCCATGACCTGTACGAACCCTGAATGCATCACCGACATAGTACATAAAAACAAACTCATTTAAGACAAATTTAAAATTTGATATGTCGTATTAGGTACAAAATAATTGCATTTAATTATGCTGTCTAACTTTGAGAGTTAAAATATAGGAACACGTATTTACTTCTCATTAGTTGACAGTTTCAAGAAGAAAATTGTTGCCTAGGGCATATTAAGAGCAATAAGAAGTAGTTCATTCAGCGAAAGCCTACATTTAAAGCAAATTTAATTTTTTTTCAAAGAGATTGTAATGAGGGTTTCTAAACTTTTAATCTGTATCAAGGACACTGATTGCATCCATTTGAACCAGGTCAAATTTAAAAAGTATGTGGTTCTTGCTACTAAAATAGCGATAATAACATCATAATTAGTTATAACAAAATTTCAGAAGCCGTAGATATCTGATTTTAAAATTGGAATAGAAAAATATCAATGACATCAGTGTCACTTATAAAAATTTTCCCTTTAAGGCAGTCTATTATATATCAGAGAGCTGAATCCCTCTGGAATTCGATGTCTAATTATTTGGTGAGCCACATATTTCCATAATGTCTATCATTCGGCTCAACCTTCGTCATTTTGTTCGGGACTATATAATGACTTGACCATGATAAGCGGCCATCTTGCCTGATAAATGGGCAGGAAGAGACAACTCTTGTTCAAAGATTGTTTTTGATGGACTGCGAAAGCAGACGATTCTCTATGAAGAATGATTGTGATTGGCTGAGCTATAATCTATTCAATATGGCGACTTCTGTATAGTATACGAGGTTATCTAGCTGCTAATCTTGTGCGAAGTTGAAACGAGTGAATGTCTATATGTTTATTTCTACTGACCTTTGCTTCTGTTGACTTCCCTTTCATTAACCCTGCATTTTTCTTTTCCTGACAGAAAAAGGATACAAAATTAAACATCTATATCTGCATTATAATTGACGCAAAAGCAAGCTCTTAAGTTTTCTTGGTGATCTAAATTTAGCTATTACTATTTTATAGCAGAATATATTTACCATTAAAGCTTGAAATGCCATTCTGGTAGCTGTTCCTATTGACTTACAAATCTGAAAACATAATTCTTTTTTTTTAATAATGAAAAATAAGTTTGCAATAACAAAATCAATAGCCATGTTATAGTATAGCTCAAAGTTATAGTATTTTCTGCATCATAGTCCAAAAAATGTTTGCGCATTATAGGCAGTAACACAAAAAATTATATTTTTAAAGTTAGGCATTTTGTTATTGCTATTTTTAGAAGGTGCAAAATGTAAAACTCTACTGCAAATATATTATCCACAATTATTAAAATAAAACCCAATTTGTAAAACAAATCTCAAATTCATGTAAACATATTGGCAATATATTGTAAACAGCCAAAGAACTTTCATATATGAAGAAATTCATAATGCAAAGTGGTAACTATTTTTCTTGTCATATGCTTACCTCTTCTGAAGTTGTATTACTTTCAAATACATGACAAGCAAATGACATACTATTTTTAGCAGTACCTCCTACCATTCTAGTTCTTGTTACAAAACCAAAATATCTGGAAATATATATAAACAGAACCAAAATTATAATGCAGAGACATTGCTATCCTTCTTTAACAAATAGCAAAATAACAAGTCTTAGTTATTCTCAAAACTCCTTTTCTCAATTTCCAACTCTCTTGGGATACTAAACTTACACAGTGAAGCACATGGGGCCTTAGTTTATTGTTTAATCCAAACAACTAGATCAACTGCATCATTGACAGGGAAATGCTTGAAAAAAACCCAAGGTTTCATCTTGAACAATGTCTGCATTAAACCGTGAACCTTCAGCTTAGCAAGCAGAGTTTTACAAACTGAGCCACTCGGGTTCGTACATCCCAAATTTGAGCAATAAATCAAAACCATTATGTATACATACCGTTCATTTTCTGGATGGGAAGACCAGAATGAGATATCTTGTAGAGCGAATTCCACTCGGACAGCGTTATTCGATGGATCAATTAATCTCATGCCTTCGTTAGAGATAATTAATTTAGATTCTGTCATTTTAAATACATTATGAATTGCTCTAGCTGCCATTATTTGTCTGATTGTATCATGCACCAAACCTTCACCTAAAATAAACAAACACAAATTGATGCAGGGCTTAAAAGAGGAACAGGAAGCATTTTCGAGGGTCGCTTTGGGTCTTAAATATAGGTAAATAGGCATAAGTAATAAGAGTGCAAAAAAATAACCATTTGTCTTTCAATTTATATTTCATAATTTTCTCATTATAGATATGTTGTTTATATAAGGCATAGTCTCACTAAAATATGAGTTATATGTTTTGACTTTCAAACGCTGATAATTATGGATACACATGGATTTGAAGTCTCAAATTTCAAAGCTGAGCTGTGAACAATATTATTGATTAGATATGGTAAAAAAACTCCTGTTTCTGAGACTAAGGATTGTTGGTTGAACGTATGACGAAAGTGCCCCTTTCGACTTGCCTTTGGGCCTTTGTGTACCAAAATAAATTACAATTCAATGGCCACATTTTAATTTTTTAATATATGCTTTTGGTATGTAAATTAGTCTAACCTCTATCTGCCTTCACCTCCATAGACCCTAGAAATCTGACTGTAAACACCTGACAATAGGCTGCATTATCAAACGCTGGATCTAATACATCTACTGATGACTGGTCAAATGGATTGATACGTCTGAAATAAACCAATGATTTAATGAAATGAAATGAAGATATCAGTTCATCCCACTGTTTTCTATATGAGGTTATGAAATGAAATGAAATGAAGATAGCAGTTCATCCCACTGTTTTCTATATGAGGTTATGAAATGAAATGAAATGACCAAATTATCATCTTTCTACCATAATTGTATATTTCTTTCCATTTAAAAGAAACACATTGAACATAATATGACAACCATAAATAAATATCCATACATGCAAACAGAATATACCTATTGCTTCACTAATAGAAAACACTAAATCAATAAATATGTCAACCAATCTTCACAATGTCAAGCTTTTACTCTAATGAACTCTGTCTTAAAACTTGACATCATTAGACAATTTTGATAGCTTGACATAGTGAAGATAATATTAACCTTCATCACCATTAAACCAGCCACTTGTGTCAACACTGAATAGTAGACCTATATGACAATTTGACATTACTATTTTTCTAAAACAGATTTGTGTGGCCTCGAAAAATTCTCCATTAGAAGGGTCAATTATTATAATAGGTCTCATCAAATCAGGAGATGTATGTGTGCACTAAATCTCTGATGAAAAAGATTCATGTTTTTGTCATGCAGTTTATGCTTACTCTTCTAGACACCCGATATCACTTTTCATTATGAAATATCTATTCATTTGCTGCTACCACTGTATTGTCTAACAGTTTTTTCTTTTATTTTGGATTTTGCCATTTAAATCATTAGATCTGGGGATATATATTTTTTTTTAACTTGCCCCCACAAAAAATCCAAATCTCTAGGGCTTTTCTATTTTTTCATTTTCATTTTAACCCCCCCCCCCCCCACCCCGCCAAATAACAAACCAACCCCCATAACTGTTTTAGTGATGGAAGATGACATATAATACATACTTGGGAGGACCAGATAATGGTGTTGTCATACTCTTACTGTCCTGGGTAGGTGTAGCCAGATCAAACTGTATAGGTGTCTCTAGGACTAGTGTATTGTCACCTTGAGTTGCTGATGATGAACTACTGGTCGACTTTGTCATTGTTCCATTATTTCCAGTATTTTTACTCTCACTACACATATATACAAACATACAAAATGATAACAAATAACAACAATAAAATAACAATAAAATAAAAATATCACTACCGAAATATAGTCCTCAATAATGCAATCTAATTGAAATTAGATTACATTTCGTTTCTGTTATTTTTTGAGTGTCGACTCCACGTAATCTTACCACTTATATAAGGCGAGCATCTTCTGATGACAAAAATTTCAGCCAATCAAAAACTACCTTCAAGATCTCAGGTCTATGCATTGATATGCATGAGACGAGACAGAAATTAAAGTGACAAAGCAGTCCGAATTATAACGTAATAAAAACTTTACCAATATAAACGTTGTTCTGATTGGTGGAGGGGTGGCACAAGCTATAAATAGCTTATTCGTTACCAGAAGATGCTTGCCTTATAAAAGTGGTTAGATTACATGGAGTCGACAATCAAAAAATAACCAAAACGAAATGTAATCTAATTTTAATTAAATTGTCAATAATGTAACTTTTCTGAAATTCAACATCAAGTTGCTATTTCTCATAAAAACGCATGCAGATAAAAAGTGTAAAAAATTAACTGAAGGATAAAACAAAATAAATATCACTTGAATGTAAATTATAAAAAGAATTCTAACAGTGAACAATACACAATAAAATTTCAAATAATAGTAACAGAATTAAAGGGAATGTAAAGAGGCTTTTCCTGCAATTCCACTTAAACCATTGTTTGAGACTATGTTCGAGACTATATAATGACTCGGCCATGATAGGCAGCCATCTTGCCCGGTATTTGGGCTGGAAAAGACAACTCTTGTTTCAAGGTTGATTTTGATTGGCTGTTTTTTCCGCAAAAGATGATGATACATTATGAAGAATAATTGTGATTGGTTGAACTATAATTTATTCAATATGGCAACTACCCTACAGTATACAAGGTTATCTAGCATGTCTAGTTCCGAAGTTGATACGAGTAAAACTAAGAGTGTAGCTACAATAATGCTTGAGACTCGAATATCTACAAAGGTTATGCCACTTGATGAAAATGATGACAATTTGGTTTGTGATTGGGGTCCACAGTGCTCCATCCCAATAAAATGCAATGAATGAGATGGAGTTTTACATCACAATATATAATTACAATAGTCCAGTATTCCAATATTTACCTTGGAGAAGTTGGACTAGGCATTGACTGACTTTCTGTTGACTGACTCTTTTCTAGACTGGATGTTCTGTCCTATAAATATCAATAAGACTGGATGTTCTGGATGTTTTTCTCAAAACAGTTTACATTACTCTACATAACCTTATTGGGCCCAGTGCAATAACTGAACGAAATGGAGTTTTAAGTCCTACTTTTTGCACCTGTTTGGGCTTATGATGACAGAAAACAGCCATACAGTGTGCAATGAGGGAAATTTGGCAAGGACAGTGGCATTAGCATATACTTATTCATAATTTCCAACTGTCGAGGAATATCTAACGTGCACTGTCAGTAGCACACAGGGCCTACATTCATTGCCCCATCCAAATGACAAGACGCTTTTTCAATGACAACCCCTCAGACCTGCATCAGTGCCAAAAGGTATCATCTCTAACAATGCTTGGATTGAAGCCTGGACCTTCAGGTTAACGAGCAAATGTCTAACTCACTGAGCCATCGCAGCTGCTTACCTTTGATCTAGGAGGAGTTTTACCCCCTCTAACGTACCCACTATCTCTAACTAAATTATTAATAACAGCTATCCATTCTGAACGATCTCTATCATTCTCAGCTTGTAATACTATTAGTGTTCTTAAAAATATAAAGAAATAAATAAATAAGTGGAAAAATAAATTAACTTCCATAAATTAAGACAGAAATAAATTAATCAAAAATATATAAATTCAAAATAAATAAATAAATTTGAAATAAATAAAATAAATTCAAAATAAATAAATAAATTCAAAATAAATAAATATAAATAAAATAAATAAATAAATTTGAAAAAAAAAAAAAAAAAAATAATAAATAAAAATAAACAAATAAATAAAATAAATAAATTTGAAATAAATAAAATAAATAAATTTGAAATAAATAAATAAATTTGAAATAAACAAAATAAATAAATAAATTTGAAATAATGAAATAAATTGGAAATAAATGCATTAATACTCATAAATGACGTTAAATAGTGCTCTTTGGCACATACCTTGTTGAGCACTCTATCTGGAATGCTCCAATTTCCCTAACGTCATTTGTAGCTCAAAGCTTGCTATTTTGAGTGAACTGATGACCCCAAGAAGGCCAAATCAGTACTATCTAAATAAATAAGGTTTTGGTGGTGCAGGGTTGAACCTTTTAAATAAGCAATATCCCTGATCCACCAAAATAACTATCCACGAAAAGGCAATGGTTAATAAAAAGGGCAATGTACAATAGCTATATGTTCTTATCTAACAGTATTAAAGAGAATGGTTTTATTTGGTATTTACTTTTTATGAGCCTGAGAAACAATATGAAAGACAAATCTTCTATCATCATATTCTGCTATTTCTGCCATTATACCATTTTCATTTAAATCTAGAACTAAACTACCAGCAAACTGAAAAATACAACATTGATTAGGTGATAGGGGATAAAAGCAAACACCTGGCTGACTCTCGAAAGCACGGGTTGTGGCATCAGAATTTTTCTAACCTTGAGGGCGATTAGAACCTACAGCACCTAATCGTCTAGGGTTAGGTTTGGCTTGAAACCAATGTTTCCGTAATCAAATTTAAGAACTTATATTTATTCTAGCTTTCATACTTATTTTCTTCAAATTCACTGACTTTTAAGCTTTTTTAACGAGAAACACTTAAAAATTTAATTCCTTTCTAAAGTCATGGACTAATTTTTGTAATTTTTGGTGCTTAACTGTGGCTGAAAATTAGATGTTGAAATGTGTAATATCACTTTCAGTTGTTTTTGGTGCAGCATTTAATTATGTGGGGGTAAGATATGCAAAACAGGAAAATAGTTTACAGTTGTCTTTTGAATAAAAACTTGAAATTAACAGAAAAAAAATGTGCTATTTCAAAACATTATGTTAAAAAAATGGTTGTAATTTTACATTTTTATTAGAGTATTTATGGTAAAAAGCTGCACACTATACACACAAATATATGGTAATAATATACATTAATCTGAAAAAAATCACAGTTTGTAATCACTAATTATATAGGATATAATGGGAGTGCTTAGGACTATATATATGTGATAGGATAATTCCACCTTGACGCTCATTCAAGTCCGAAAAGTGTGCAAAAAATTAAAAGATGAAGCAAAGTAGGACCTAAAAAGGCCTATCCTGCCATGGTAAAATGAAATTCAATTAAGTCGGATAACCTCATATACTATACGGAAATTGCCATATTGAATAAATTATAATTCAGCCAATCAAAATCATTTTTTAGAGTGTTGTCTTCTTCCCCGAAAAAACAGTCAATCAGTAAATCTCCATTTAAAAGGCAAGATGGCCGCCTACATTGCTGAGTCATTATAACACGAAGGCAAAGGTTGAGCTGAATGATAGTGCACTGGAATTTTCCTCTCAGATTTACAAAAGGGGAAATAACTCTAATTCTACTCACATCTTTAGGGTCACGTTTTTTAGCCTGAGTGGACAGTTGAAGGAAAAAAGTGAAAAAAGAGAAAAAGAAAGCACACAACAAAGTTAGTAAGGTTAAAACCATTCCAGAAGAAAACATGCAAGAACCCTACACCCCAATTAATATTTCAACTATTGGTAAAAGCAATACTGATGCCTTAGGAACCATTTTAGCGCTTAACATAGATATTTTCTTTTTTAAAAAGATTGTAAAGAGGTTTTATAATTTTCTTATGTGTATCAGGTTCAGGGACACTGATAGCATCAATTTGCAACATTCCAATTTCCATTCTGACGTCTGTGGTTCTTGCAATTCCACTAAAACTAACACGATTTATGGCCTCACACAGTGATCTGTATAAGCGTCCCTGATACACATACAAAGTTTAGAAAAACTCTTTACAATCCCTTTAATATTCACTTTTAAGCCAAAGTACCCTGCAAATTCTAGCTGCCAAAGCTTTTGAAGCAACAGCTCTCAACCTAAACCACAGGATAACTAAATGTTAGAATAATATAATAAGAGAATAATATAATAAGTGAATTATTATTGCAAGACATGAAAATATCTTTGAGAAAATATTTTTAAAAATTTCAAACAAAAACTGATTCTGTATTTCAATCAGGTGAAAAATTTACAACAGCTAAAATAAGATGAAAGTCTAAAAATTTAAACGAAAAAAAGAAATCATATATAATAAGCTTACCTCTTCTTTTGATTGGCTCATTAAATTTCCTCCCTGGGTAAAAAAATAATTTCTGTCCCATTTTGATCCGATTAATGCTTGTTTACTGAAAGACGTTAAAAAGTTTATTTGTGTCAACAGATAATCTATTTAAATTGCTTATTATCCACAGTGAAAACTTGTGGCCAAAGGTACATGTAGTTGAAATAGAAAAAAAGAAAGAAACATCTATCTATATATCTAGGATAACAACTTAAGTTTCCATGAGGATTCTTTCTCCCAGCTGGTCCTTGGCCAAACCTCTTGGCATTGATATTTAACAAATTATCTGTCTTCATTTACAGCTTTGTAGACTCAAAGTGACTGGGCTAGAGAAGAAAAATTCTTACTGGCTTACTGAAATCAGAACCCATGATCACCAGCATGAGAAGAAATTACATGGCAATTTGATAATTATTATCATTCAAGAGGATATCCAGTCACCCTAGTTTTAAATGGGTATAGGTAATCCAAGGAAGATCAATGCCAATAGGTTTGGCCTGTGGGTAGAAAGGGTCTCATGGGAACCTCTTTTTTTCCTTTTTAACTCTTACCTTCTTTGGTAGAGATAGCCAGCTTTCTGTGAGAGAGATGTATTAGGGGGTATATAGGGCATGTCTATTGGTGGTTCAGGGTGGTACAGGTGAGCACTCTGTTTTTCTATTGATTCTATTAATTCTACTGTCTTCTGAGTCTCTGCTGATAACTCTGCATGTACACTGAAATAAAAATACCAGATGAATTTAAACCAAATCAAGTTGCATTAAAGGGATTGTAAATTGATTTTCTAAACTTTGCATGTATATCGGGACACTGAAAGAATCAATTTGCGCCATTCCAATTTCCATTCTGACGTCTGTGGTTCTTGCAATTTCACTAAAACTAATACGTTTGATCAGTGATCTGCATGATATCAATAGTAGCTTTCGATAGATCACTGTCAATGACGTCATAAACGTGTTAGTTTTAGTGGAATTGCAAGATCCAAAGACGTTGGAATGGAAATTGGAATGGCACAAATTGATGCTATTAGTGTCCCCGATACACATATAAAGTTAAGAAAATCACTTTATAATCCCTTTAAGGGCACAATGAACACAGCTTAAAATGGGTAATTTGCTCTGATATTGAATTTATTGACATGCTATTTTGTTTTGGGCAGTACTTGACCATTGGAAAAGGACATCTTGAAGTAAATCTGTGAGAATTTTGAAAGAGATCAGTTTACCAATGGCTGAGATAATTCCCGGGCCTTTTTTTTGAGACATCCGATTTAATGGCTTACCTTTGAACACTTGCGTTGATATTGCCTAGAAAATCATCAATTTCTGGTTTCATAACAGCATCACACCCCATCTGAAAAAACGCTCTCTGTGCATGAAGATAGCCCATAACTGGTTCTAACAGAAAACACTTTCTTTTATACTGTAGAGCGTTTAAACAGGAATAATAATGTAGGGAGGTCTGGAATTATAAAAGATGATATACATTACATTGATTTGGGTCTTGAATATTTGTAAATAATCCTTAAAAGTACTAGAATAGTAATTAAATCAAAAGTAAATCTAAACTTTCTCAAATTTTTCGATTTAGGTCCAATAACATCCATTTAAAGTTTCATCAAAAAGGTTGAAAACTAAGAGAGTAATTAGCATATTCAAGATTTTGGGGCAAGGGCAATAACTCTGCTTGTAACGGTCGAAAATAGCTCAAATTCGAACTTGATCTTCGTCTTATGAATTTGTATACACATACAGAATTTCATTTGTGTCCATCAAAAAATCTAGTTTTTAGAGCATTTATGAGCCAATGTTGACGGACAGACAAGGGTGTCGACAATATACGTTCACATAGGGAGATGTGGGCGTATAAAAAGTTAGTTTATTGTTGAAATGCTGTTAAAAAATTGAATTGGATGACTGCCTATATATAATAGGAAGTAAAGGTGAAAGCCAAGTAGATTCTTTCAAAAACAATGGCGTAGTACCAGAAATGTGTTTTGCCAACCAAGTGACACTTGAATAGACACCTAGCAGACGACAAAACTATTTGTCACCCATGAACACAGTATTGAACTATTCCACCTAAGTATGACAATAGTGTCATGTATGTTTGGATGAGTTCATGTGGAAAATGAAGGGTATTTTTATTATTTGTCATATTACCCAGCCTTATAAATATTGTCAACACAGCTAAACGAAAATAGGTCAAGAAATCCTTATCATATGACTATTGCTCAATAATTAGGAGTGTGACTATCCGTACAACAATCGTGCTACAAACTATAAGGAAGTTGCACATACCGGTATACTTAACTCACACACTCAAAAAGATAATCATTTTGCGAAGAAAGTAGAGCTGGTGTAAGGTAAGGTGTAACAGTAAGTATGAATATAGGGCCTAATGCAATTAATTGTGGGGACACCCATGCTAAAAGCACTATTCAGTATTCACAAGTGCAAGTTTCCTTCTAAAAGTTACTTTGACACATAAGGCTGCGTGCACATAGAAGTATACAGAATACACTACTTTAAAATCAAACAAGCACAATTCCTACTATACTACATTTTACTTTAATATACATAGGAATACTTCGTTTTCGATTAGTGTCCTCTTATGTGACCAGGTATAATGAAATTACCTGTTTGATTTTAGGTATACGCGTGTCGCTCAAAACGTACACTGTATACCCGAAAAGTATACTTCTATGTGCACATAGGCGTACGGGGCGTTTGTTGAGCGGGGTGGCAAAATGAATTTGCCCGACAACTATTGCTAATTTGCCCGACAACGAAATGTAATTGCCCGACAAGTCGACCCCCACCCAACCCCTAATTCCAAAAACTCCTCGCCATCTGCCTAATCACATCATTTCCGAACGATTTTATTTTTTAAAATTTCCTTCATGGAAATCACTGGGGGGGCAATTGCCCCCCCTATCCCCCCGGCTCGTACGCCTATGTATGTGCACTCAGCCTTTCAGAGTAAATGTGGACATTTTTTGACCTGGTTGAACCAGTCTGGCTATAAGAATTTGGTTGCCTCAAATCGAAAACAAGCCTAATATCGCACAGGTATCAAAGTTTTAATAGCATTCTATAAAATTACCACAAGTGATAAAACTTTAAAACTTGTATCCTTTCTCTATGTTGATATTAAATCCTTAGATTCAGAAAATTTCTGAATAATATAAGCTTATCTTTAGAAAATGACACTTATATTAGGTATTGTCAGCAAACTGCAGTCATTTATTTTGAATCATATTTTTTGTTAAGTTTTAACCAAATTTGGGTGCAAAGCAGTTTTCCTTGCATAAGAAAATTTACTGAGTGAACCAGGCTTTATGCAATATTGTGCATGTATATACAAATCTACTAAAGGAAGTTAAATAAATAGTAATTTTTCATATTTAAATGATAGTACTATCACTTGACAAGAAAAAATGAAATGGAGTTTTAAGTCCTGCTAAATGGGTAAATGCCATGCAGTGTGCAATGAGGAAAATTTTGCCAGGACGCGGCATTACCATACTCTTATTTTTTATTTCTAACTGTCGAGGGATCTTTCACATGCGCAGCCTGTAGCACACAGGGCCTCGGTTTATTGTCCCATCCGAACGACTAGACGCTTTTATCACTTGACAAGAAAATGAAATGAAATGAATGGAGTTTTACGTCCTACTTTTCTGCACCTATATGGGCTAATTGAGGACGGGCACTTAACAAGAGAACAAGGTACAGAGGTAAGGGTATCAATAACAAGATAGGGAACTTTGACCACAATACTATCAAATAAGGCATAAGTAAGGTCTTCAATACTTATAGATGTTTGATAACAAGGTAAAATTTAATCTGAACAAGATAGGACCCTATCAAATAAGCTGTAAGAAAAAGGGATAGGCATATAGTTTTTATAATTTACTTGGAGAACAAAGAGGTAAGAAAAATTTGGGGAGTATAGCTAGTACAGAAAAGGCTCTCAACAACAGTGATTTCTTTAATCAGAAATGGTCCTTTTTATCATGATTTTTATTCACTTAATTTCATATAACAGACCTCTTACATTAATGAATTATTAACATATTAAAGCAAATTAATTAAATAAGCCATCCCTGCCATATATCTGTTTTTTATTTTTATTATGATTATATATTTATGTTTATACTATTTGTAAAATAACTATGTAATGTATGAACTCTAAAATGTATTTATTATGTATTATAGAGCAATAAAAGTGAAAAAAAAAAAAAAAAAAAAAAAAAAAAAAAAAAAACCAATTTGTGACAATTGGAAAGTTGTCACAGAAAAATTGGTATTCAATATATGATATTTAGTTATACAACTGAATAATACCATAGCAATATACATGCCCAAATACCAATCAAGATAATTTCAGGGTCATACAGTATAATAGTATAACAAAACACAAGACAATATTATGGAATATAACACACCTCTTTAATACAGTTAGGCACATAACGTTTCAACACAGATACACATGACGTCATCAGATACAAAACAATTTTCTTGTTGGTATATATTGTTATGTTTTATTCTCTTGCCATTACATCTGATGACGACACGTGTATCTGTGTTGAAACGTTATGTGCCTAACTGTATTAAAGAAGTGTGTTATATTCCATAATATTGTCTTGTGTTTTGTTATATGTGCTCCTCTCTTCTACATGTCATTCAAATCTTACAGTATAATGGTATAATGGCACCTGTATGAGGAAGGGCAAACACCATGCAGTGTGGAATGAGGGACACACTTATTTTCGACTTCCTAACTATGGAGGGCTCTTGCATCAAGAAAGATTGAATAATGTACACAATTGTATAAGTAAACCAGGATAAGTATAACATTTCCTGGTCAAGATTTTATCTATAGATAATTTATGCATAATTTCAGGGTCAGCAAGGGTCATCAGATATAACCAAGAAGATTAAAGATGTATAACCTCATACAACTTGTTATTTTAGTCAGTTTTGTCTCAACATTACTAGCTGTAACACCTTTAAATTCACTGGATATTCAGAAATATTCAGGTATCTATTGATTTTATTTTGAGAAATTTGGCCGTTTAGTAAGACCATGACTTATATAGAAAACAGATATTATACAGAAAATGAAGGATAAATATTAAGATAAGGGTATAATTGAAGGAATTTTGTGTTTTCTTACAGTTCTAGTACTTATGGGGGCTATTTATATATATTCAAGTCAAGAATCGACTATAGGAAATACTGAACATTCCCCTTTAACTTGATAATCTTGTAAATTTCAGACTGTCAGAAGCTAAATAATGCAGGATATAAAGAAACAGGAATTTATATTCTATGGCATCAAATCAACCAAACTGAAATCTCAGTCAAGGTAATTATATTCTATTCTAGAAAAAAAATATAGGCTACGTTTCATAGTTGGTTAGAGTGTTCTTTGTCCACAATCATGAAGCATTTGATTGTTGTGGTTGTGAATTTTAATCTTGATCAGAGTGTGAATCTTGATAAGTTATCTTCACTCATAATTCAGTTACGTAACTCAAATGGATACATAATCCAGAAAAATGCAAAGAGGTTTAGCCAAGGACTAGCTAAGAGAAAGGATCCTCATGGGAACCTAAGTTGTTATTCTTGTAAAATATATAGATGGTTCTTTTTTAAGGGTTTGGCCATGACCAGCTTCTAGAAAGGATCCTCTTAAGAACCTAAGCTGTTAATTTTTTTAAATTTGCCTTTATTTCACCTCTTTAATAAAATCTTTTCAGACTGAGTGTCAAATGAAAGGAGACAATGCTTTTACCGTTATTCAAAGACGAATGTATGGTAACGAAAACTTCATTCAAAATTTTGCAACGTATGTCGCTGGTTTTGGGAACGTGAATGGTGACTTTTGGCTCGGACTGAATCATATTTACTACCTTACGCAAACTGGAAACAATGTTCTCACCATTCACATGCAGGACTGGCAATACAATAATCGTAACGCACGATATTCGTATTTCAAATTACAAGACAGTTACGACTATTACTTAACTATTCGTGGTTTCAGCGGAGATGTGGGCGATGACTTGTCTCATAATGACGGACACAAGTTTGCAACATATGACAAGCCAGATACTAACTTGTGTGCACACAATCAGAAATGCGGTTGGTGGTATAACTATTGTTCCTATGCATTACCGAATGGGGTATATTATGTAAATGGCCCGTATACACCAAGTAGTGGTTATTATGATGGTATTTATTGGCAGAGCTGGACAGGTTATGGATATTCCCTGAAATTTATGTCTCTAACTTTGTCCAATGTTTAATGATTATATCAATTGTTTTTCAATAAAAATTTTAAATTTTCTTTGTGGTTTAATATTATAGTACATTGTAAAATTGTGGAATTGAAATGAATGGAGTTTTACGTCCTACTTTTCTACACCTATGTGGGCTAATTGCAGACGGGCAAACGCCATGCAGTGTGCAATGAGGGAAATTTTGCCAGGACAGCGGCATTAGCCTGCTCTTATTTTCAATTTTCAACTGTCGAGGGATCTTTAATGTGCACAGCCAATAGCACACGGGGCCTCGGTTTATTGTCCCATCCAAACGACTAGACCCTTTTCCATGTTGTAAAATTGTGGGGTTTATAGCACAGGTGGTTGTTGTGGTTGAGAGTGTGTATCTCAGTCAGGGTGAGAGAGTCTGATGACCCTGAATAAGTCATCTTCACTCATCCAGTCCATCCAGCTGTATGGCTAATCTGTGGAAGATCTATGCCAAGAGGATTGACCAAGGTCAGGACAAGCTGAGAGAAACATAAAAAACTCATGGGAACCATAGTCTTTATCCTTGTAAAATATAGATGTTTCTTTCTTTCAATCTTTTTCTTTGAAAGTTCACCTGTTTGTATGTACATGTGTTTACAACATGTAAGGATTTTAAATTGCATACCATTACATTACGGTACTTATTATTTCTTGTTGTGACAAAATCGTTTTTCATTTACACATGTGTATTTGAAGTGGCTGCCATTTTTACACGGTTGACAACAATTTTTATCATTTTCATGATTTTCCAAAAATAATATTTAGGTTTGAATCACAAAATGAAACAGAAATTCACAACATCGACCCTGCAAACATGGTAATCATAAAAGGTATTTGGAGATAAAATAGTGGATAGCACCTTGAATTTGTGTTAAGAAAATTAGGCTTACCTGATGAAATTTTTTCCTCATTGTGTACAGTTCTTCGTTTGTTTCACTTCGTATTTTTTCACTCTCCTTTTTCTTAGCAGATAATTTCATATATCGTAATAATGCTTGTTCGTGTTCTAAAAAACAAAAAAAAAACATTATTCAAGTTGAATGAAACCCAGAATGCAGCGAATGTTTCTTAAAACTTTACACTTAAAGGAAGTGTTAAAGCAATACTACGTCTTAGAATGAACAAAAAAATTAAGTTCTCAAACTTGGTCAATAAGAATATATATTCATCAACAGTGTCCAAAGTATACAAACAGAATCAAATAAACCCATAAAACTATGTAATTTTCCATACAATTACAGAATATTATTGATAAATGTCTTAAGTTGGATTAAGGCATTTATCAATTATTATATTTAAACATAGTTTTCTGGATATATCAGATTATTTAGGTAATCTGTTTTATAGTTATGCCACTAGGTTTGTCACCTGATGAATATATACTCCTATTGACCAAGTTTAAAAATTTATTTTTTTTGTTCATTCTAAGACTTAGTATTACTTTAAAGAAACTACAGTATCACATTGTACCATGTTTTAATTTTCAATCAGACACCTGTCATTCTTGTAATTTCACTAAGCATCAGGCGTGATGCATGATGTATATATAATTACAGAAATCACAAACTTCCATGAAAGATTGAAATGATGCTCATAGAAGCTGATTTAAAATCCTTATACTACATCAATATTTAACAGTACATGAAATTATTTTACCTTGTGATGATATTTGGTACATTTCATACATAGTACTGATTTCTACAAAATACAAATATCAAATTTAGACGATATCATTCAAAACTATAAACTTAGAATGTCTTATAATATTTTACAATTTTCATTGCCAAATCCGAAACATATCACCGAGATGGAAATCAGAACATATAGCTTCAATTATGACATGATATATTTTTTCATTTTGTGAACTTTTTAGCTTCATACGACAACAAAATATTTCTCATTTTCATAAACAATTTTACTTGGAGCAATACAAAAAAAACTCACCTTCGATATCTGCTTGCATAAATTTATTGATAGGGTACATCATTGTTTCTGAGAACTGGGAGGCCAATACTTGATGTATGGAACTTATCTGAAAATTGAAACAAATTTTAACACCAAATTCACAACCAACATTCAGTTAGACATATTATGCATCAAGCAGGGTATGCTTACTCTTCTAGACACTTGACACCATTTTTTATCGTAAAATATTCACTCAATAATTATTTATCATTTATACTACTCCTTAGTTATATTACACACAACGTTTCAACAATCTACATTGTCATCTTCAGGTGAAGTAATTACCAATGTGTTTACATGGATTTTGAGACTTGTTTTACGGTTGGGATCAATTTCACTAAACTAAGCATTTCATAACGTAGCTATCACTTAGATATCATAATTTTTTTTCGTAATGACCTCATCTAATATACAGCATTTATATAATCACAAGAATCACAGACTTCTGGCAGGAAATACATGGCTTCTATTCAGATAAAAAAGCTTAAAAAAAAATTAGAAAACAATTATAACTTACATCATCAATATAACTAGCAAACTGTTTCAGTGTGGACGTTAAAATACTGTCTTCACTCTCTAGTGGGAATTTCTGCAAAAAATAAAATAAAAATTTATGTCATGCAGTGTGCCATGAGGAGAATTTTGCCTGGACGTCCAGTGGCATAAGCTGATTTTGATTTTCTATTCCAAACTGTAGAGGGCTCTGATTCTCAAAAAGTCTTCCGATTAAAAATTGTCGTAAGAGTGGAATTATTCATTGTAAAATGCTGAACTTGTGACAAAATTTATCTTAAGATTTTTGGGAAACAGCCCCAGAAATATACTTGTAGCATGATGGGACTTATTGTTCCATCTGAACATCAATCAGCAAGAAATAGTGAAATCATAGGGCATGTATCTTTTCAAATTTTGAGGGCAAAAGGATTCAAAATTTAATATCTCATACAATGTTGAATAATATAAAACATTACATTTTATTCTATAAATGTATTACAGGACTATGTCACTTCAATGTTAAAGATCTAATTATGACTATAATCAAATTGTTCATTATTTATTAATATATACTTATCAATATTAACATGATCAATATGATAATTTTTGAATATCATTAATCAACAATCAACATTATCATAATTATCAAACTGAGATATAAATTGTACTTACATGTACTTCATAGGCTCTCAGTTGTTGAGCTAGAGACTGAGTAGCAGCACATAATTCATTCTGTAATTAACAAAAATTCAAATGAAAGTAAAAAATTATAACATACAAAAGTACGTAAAGGGATATGTTCACCATAGTTCAACCAATCACATCTTAGATTTGGAATCAGAAACTTCCAAGCTAAGCTAGTCAGAAATGTTCACAGCTCACTGTCAAAATTTTAGCATCCAAATCCATGTACCAGGTGTCTATCTTTATTCGCGTTTGAAAATGAAAAAATATTACTCATATCTTAGTGTGACAAGCATAACATAGAAAAGCCATATAATTAAATAAGGTACTAGGAGAAATTTCAAGTACTTCTGAAGTATATTCACGTAAAATTTGCACCTTTCATATATTTTATTACAGGTCTCCACTAAAACTGAAAATACTAAAATATTTTCTATAAGCTTATAGTACCGTGAACATTTTAAACATTACCTGAGCAGTCATTATTCTCTGACAACATGACTGTAGACTATTTGTATATTTCTTCAAAACAAATGCATCTTTTTCAAATACTGACAGTAAATTTCTAGTCTAAAATAGAAAATATTAATATATGTACACCATGAATCAGCATGGAAGACAACTGCTATTCAAATTCATGTGACTGACACACTATTGCATATATCTTTTTAAGGAATTCAATTATTGTTGAGCTGGTGATACCACATTTTCATACTCATAGCGCTCAGAAATATTTCTTGCATGTTACTGAATTTTATAGTCATTCAGTTGGTGCCCACAAAACCAACAAAGGGTCTTCCTGTCATTTAACCATAAATTGTTTGAATAGTGCAGAACAGGCACATTTTAGGACATGAAAATGAAGCTTGCCCATCGTGACCCAAAGGCTGGGAATAGAGTCAGTAAGTTTTGGACTAATGGCTATGGTGTGATGAAGAATAAACAAGACTAGACTCTCATTAAAGTGGTGCAGTGACATGAGTTAACCGGCATGAAAATGACTATGCATAACAAACATGTTTGGAATTTTTCTCAGCAGACCACTCCCACTTTCTGCTTGTAATAAATTACCTGAGGACTGTCTTCCAGTGAATCTTCTAGGTGCAGTTTCTCGATATCCGGCATCTTTAATACCTTTTCTTTCTAATAATCAAAAGAATTACTCAACAATCGATCGTTGACTCAGCTGACAAATTGATTTTCTACAGCAATTTTATTCCATTTTGACACCTGCAGACATAAAAACGTTCCGCAGTTGTTTTGATACTCGAAGATGATTTTTGATTGGTCAAAATGCTAGAAAAATATTCCAAAAAATATTTTTTTCAGATTAAACAAGCAGACGACCTTTAAAAACTCATTTCAATAATTTTTCACATGGATATTCAATTAAAATTAATTAATTGGTAAATAAAAATCATATCTCTGATTAAATTTGATCCGAATTTTCCAATCAATTAAAGGGAAGCAACTCCAGTTATAGATTAATGTGGTCTGACATCGATTTAGTGATTATCTCTTCTGCTGAATTAAACGAAAAAGAAGAATTTTGAGAAAAGATAATTCTTGTGTTATATAGAAGTTAGCAGTAAATATTGCTCTTCTTGCGAGAAACATGATTTTAGGAATAGTTTCGTGTTGCTCATTTCAGGGCACTCAACTACTAAATATTTCATGCCCATCCAGAAAGTCCTGTGTAATATTTAGATCATATAAGGTGAATTGTATCTTCTGTGAGATACACTTGGTGCAAATTGGTGCCATCAGTGTCCAAGATACACATACAAAATTGAGAAAACCTCTTTACAATCCCTTTAATTAAAATTTATGTGATTAACCAAGTCCGCAAGACCAAGACAGAATTTAAATTTCATATTTAGCTACTGCTGATTGGATGATTAATCTAGGTTCGACATATAATTCTTACACATCTGTGCTGTCAATGCAATTACACCAACAAAGGTAGCTCTTGATCAGATAGTTTCGAACAGATCGCATCTGATCTGATTCTGTCTTCGAATGCAAATGAAACACATATGTTCCATTCAAAATTTACCCATCTATTTCCATTTCAAATTCTGTATTCACCTATACTATTTTTTGAGAATGGTTGAAACGCATTCTGAACTTTGTTCCAACTTGTTTTTAAATCAAGTGCGCCCCAGGGCTGTTGATTTAGCTCTATATTCCGGACATGACCGTCTGACCCGTTCAAATGTCCGTCTGGGTCAAGGGTCAATCGGACATCAAGTATAGGCTACCCACTATGTGTTTTTCCATGCTGGTCAAAATGCCTCATGTAAGGCCATAAAAAATACACAGAGTTCTAACACTATAGTAAACATATTTATTACAAATTGAGTTGTATGTAGAGTGAAATAAGGGGCAGATAATTTATAATGAGATTGTATTTAAATATTAATAACTCGACTCAGCTTCTGTACACGATTCAATAAAAGATCTCCTTGCTTAATGGTCGACTAAAAAAAACAAGAAATATATTTTTAAAATTTATTGAGCTAATAAAGACAGGCGACACCATGAAGTGTATGATGAGGAAAATTCTTTTCACCAGAAAAGCAGTTTTTTTATTTTCAACTTTAAAGGGGTCTTCAACATGCATAGCCTGTAGCACAAAGGGCCTTAGTTTATCGTCTCAGCTAAATGATGCTTTAACCAACATTTTATATGTATTAACAGTAACACACGCTAATCTTTTTCACTGTCAGAGTTGAACCCTTTACTTAGTTTATGTGGACTTACAAATGTCAGAATGAAAATTGAAATGGTGCAAATTGATGGTATCAGTGTCCCTGATACACACAAAATTTAGAAAATCTCTTTACAATCCCTTTAAAAGATATACAAATATTTGAAAAGTAAAGAAAGTACCTGATATTGCCAGTTTTTACTATCTGGTCTGTTAGTTTCTACTATTCCACCTACTTTATCTATTTTACAGTGTAGTCTACCTGCTGCTATAAACCTAGCTAGTTCTCTACAATAAATATACAAGACAATAGAATCAAGAGGACATATGCAATTGTCAATGACTAAAATTGAGTTTTATTATCCATACAGATTCATGTATTTCTTATGAAAAAGAAATATTTTTACTGGCCACTAAATTAATTATTGTAAAGGGCAAAATGCATTTTATGAAAAAAATATAAGGGCCAAACAGAGCTTAGCTAGCATATATCGTTTTACTTAAAGGGCCGTTCTCAAGGGTGTCACTAGCCAGCATTTGAGAAGGCCTGCTATAATCAGACCAGGGACCAAAGTTTGAAACATTGAATTGTCATTTGCTAAATTTATGATTATCATTCTGTACATGCCAGCCAGATTTAGTGCCATTTTCACATATTCCTTAACATGAATGACCTCCAATTTACCTTGAAATTGAAAAATAAGACGTATAAAAAAAAGCTAAAGCAGTGACTTACTGATCTATAAAAGATACTGTTACACCAAATGCTTTGGCCATATATTCTAGAGTTAAACTTCGATAAGATTCTAATAACTGAGCATAGGCCATAATCCTCATTTCTCTAACATAATATCTATAATGAGCTACAATTAATCTATCATCTTTCATCAATTCTTCCATATCAGCTGAAAATAACAATTTTATTGTTGATTAATTAGAATTCAATCACCAACAGTTGTCCCTTGTTCTTTTTCAGTTCTTGTTGGTCAATATTAAAGGGATTGTAAAGAGGTTTTCTAAACTGGGTATGTGCATCGGGGACACATCAATTTGCACCATTCCAATTTCCATTCAGACGTCTGTGGTTCTTGCAATTCCACTTAAACAAATGCGTTTTATGACGTCACACCCACTGATCTGCATAGATATCAATAGTAGCTTCCAGTAGATCAGTGGGGGTGACATCATAAAACACGTTCATTTAAGTGGAATTGCAATGGAAATTGGAATGGCGTAAATTGATGCTATCAGTGTCCCCGATACACATACAAGGTTTAGAAAACCTCTTTACAACCCCTTTAAGAAAAGACAGAAAGAAACATCTATATTACAATGATAACACCCAGGTTCCACGAGGATCCTTTCTATTAGCTGGTCAAAACCCTTGGCATTGATCTTTTCCGGATTATCTGTACCCATTTACAACTGGGTTGACTGGAAGGGTTATAGTCAATTGGGCCCCTATCCAAAATGGCCCCTAGTCAAAATGGCCATAAAAGTTAAATTTGGTCAAAATGGCCAGTCACCATGGCCCATATTACCTGTGTCAGGAAAATTAAATGTCATGTTCTGAAGCAAATATTTTGTTATATTCTAAAAAATATAATGACTGTATTCAGAGAATTTCAAATTTGACAAAGAATGACTTCGCCAAAAAAGGGAAATAATCTGTATTCCATCCTGAAATCATGCCTATCTTTTACGCAAAATAAATATATCAAACGAAAACTACTCGGAAGCTGACAGATCTGTGTCGAACAGGTCTAGTTATAGTTTTGGATTTTTATTTAGTAGACACAGGCTTCATCTATAGAAATAGAAGGAGAAATGTCTAATTTAAGTTATATTTGAAGGAAATACGCAATTTTTGTCCCCTTTAAATATGATTTTAATGTATCACTCAGTGAAGTGTAATATAAAGATATAAATTGTGTTTGTGCTTTGTTTTGCAATGGTATAAATGATAAATATACTATGAAAGGATGTGTTTTTTTTTTTAAATTATGTAATGTATAAAATGATATGACTGTTTTTTATAAAATAATATTACTGTTTTTATATTATGTAGTGCTTTATGCTTTGTTAATGTTATGTGATAAATAAAAATATTATTTTGAGACCATTTTGACTTTTTAGAAGGGCCATTTTGACTATAACCCGACTGGAATATCAGCATCATTCTGTATTGAAGAAAATCATATCTAAACTATACCATATCATTCTATCATTCTCCTATTGTTGTCTGGGATTTACATGAAATAAAAGACCAGTCACGAACCTTAACTATTACAAAATCAAAATATTTTTCCAATCAAGCCAGTAAGTTTTAACATATACATTAAATAACCGTAAGTTATTCCAATAATGATACTAACCTAAACACCGGAAGAATTCCTCGTATCTACAGTCATAGATAGAAAATAAATAATGTCGAACTTTTGGCAGACTGTGTAACACTTCTAATATTTCTGAACCTTTTACTACCTGTAATGGAAAATCAGATCAATTGAAATTAAAATTCAAAAGTTTAAGCTTTTATGCTGTGTTATTTACTTCGAATATTCTCCAAAACAGATTTTTAAATGTAGTGTTCTTTTAAATCTACTTCCATCAAACATCAATGAAAGTCAACCTTTGACCTGCCACACTGACAGGGGGGAAACCAGGTTGAAAAATCCAAAGGTATCATCTTGACCAATGCCGGGAATGAACCCTGGACCTTCAGGTTAGCAAGTAAGTGTCTTACTCCCAGGGGTATCTAAAATTTAAACAGCCTGTAGCAAAGAGTTAGGTGAAAGCCGACACCGGGCCGAATCTCGAAAGCACTAGGTAAAACCAGATGCTTTCCATGGTAACCCCTCTAACCTGCAACACTGACAAGGGGAAAATTAAGAAATTGACATACCTTTGCTCTGAGATCTGGTCTATCTAAGGCAATAACTGATGATATAACAGTATAGGTTACAAATTGATGGTAATCCATTAGTTCATATGAAGTAAAAGTTGCTACTGTGTCGAGAAATAGATTAGCTGCTGTTTTAAATTCTCGTATAGACATACAGTATGTTCCACGATAAACTTTTAATCTATTCCTTCTATCCCAATCACCACCTTCATCTATCAAACTAAAAATATTTCACAAAATTCAGACACATGATTGCTAATCAAGCTTTGTTTTGAAATTCCAGGTTTTTAGAAATGGGAATGGCAAAAATAGGCTTTCTTGGATCCAGGGGTCTTATTCTCGAAAACTTAACTAAGATAAAATCCAGATTTTAAGAAATACACCAATCTGATTGGATAAATAATACTTAATTTAAAACTGATTTTAGTAACTGACCAATCGGATTACCGGATCACTAAAATCATCTTAAGTTAAGTTTTCGAGAATAAGGCCCCAGATCAAGACTTGCACTGCAGTGAAATCACCACCATGACATCTTTAACACCTCCCTTTTCAATCCTACTCAAAACTATTCATATTTTGATCATCAAGTTATTCAATGATACTTCCAGAAGAAGTGCACATTCACACAAATTTAAGTCCATTTTCTCACTTTGTCCATGAGTCTTGCTTTGACAGATTAAAAGCCAGGCCTGAAAAACGACTAATGTGCTAGTAAAATTGACCTAATAAAGAGAATTGAAAACAAAATTACCTCTGTGCCTTTTCTAAGTTCTTAGTAATAAGATCATGATCCATATAGAATAATCCAAGACGTATCAGATGAAATACTAGATCTAATCTATAACCTAGAGATACAGTTTTCTCATACGTCTTCCTAAACTGACTTAAAGCTGCTTCCTGAAAAATAAAATTCTTAACATTGACGCACATTGCAGTACAGTTGGGTGAGTTTTACACCCCAACAGCTCATCCGAGCCTCAGCTAAGAAAAAATAAGCGCAGAAATTAGTATTGGTTATTTCAATGTAATACTTAAATAATATTTAAAATATCATTGAAACTTCTAAAATAATGTCATTTTTTTTCATAGCCCAATATAGGTCTAACGATTCAGATGATATCCCTTTTATTCCAATAAACATGCAAGATTATTCCAATAATACAGACTTCTACAATTCAAATATTTCTTTATGAATATGAACATCCAGTTTGACCAACTTCTAAGGAAATAGTACGATTATTCTATTTGATAAGACAAAAGTGCATAAAGATTCTCTTAAAACTTTGAAAAGTACAAAGCTGACCTTATCTCCAACTTTACAAAGGAATTCAGCTTTCTTTAACATTGAATCTCGAATTTCAGTCTCTCCCATATTCTTTTCAGTATCTTCAATTTCTTGATCAAGTTTCTTTACTTCGGCATCGTTGGCTGTCTGCATGTCTTTAACAAGTTTAGCATCTACTTTCCATCCCAAATCTTTACCAACCTCTTCATAAAATTTGGCCATACCTATTTGTTAAGAGAACAGTTAAATATCTATCCTAATCTCAGAATAAAATGGGACATAAAACAATAGAAAAAAATAGGGAGGACAAAAGAGTGAATGTGAATGTCTTAATTGAAAGTAAAGAAACATATATTCAAGTTCGAAGTTAATGCATCAAATACATTTAATATAAATTAATTAACAAATATAGGCGATCTCAGCTTGATTTGATCTTCTATTTAAAAGAAATCCAACCATTTCGTTGTTAGCTGATAAAATTGAAGTTGGATAAATACTTTGAAGCAGGGAAATGACAAATCATTTTTGATAGAAAAAACAAAAACAAACCACTTTGTCAGTAACAAAATTGTTATTTTCTCGAAATACTCACTATCAGCCTTGATGGCGTCCAGTAATTTCTTGGCCAATGCTTTATCATTCTTGTATTTTTCAGTTCCTAATAAATATCTCCATTGTGCATACTCCAAATTAGGGTTTTTCGCTAAACCCTCTTCTTCTAAATTTTCAATCGGCATCTTGCTTGCGTGACGTCAGATGTTTCACCGCGGACTAGTGTTTCTGTCAAATTTCAACCCAAACAAAAATAAGTGGCGGTTAACGAAACGAAATATTAACCAGGTTAAAGTGGCTGTGCTATGTATAATTAAATAAAAAAAATCAACAGAGCTTTATCAAAATTTAATTATTTTATAAAATAGAATATATATGTGTTACAGGGCCATATGAGTTTTCTAGGGGCCATTTTGACCCTTTTTTGTGGGTCATTTGGACCTAATTTTGAGCAATTATGGCTAGAAAAAGGCTCTGTTCCCATTGAACGTATTTGATGAAAATTGACAGAATGTCAAAGCCTATTTGATATTTGCCTTGTCAGCTTAAAAAGGGTCAATTTCAGTCCCAAATGGGCCATTAAAAAAATAAAAGTGTGGCCTATGCCAATATCTGGATGCAACCCTGATGAAATTCAATATAATGCAACTGGTGGTTACTATCTTTCCTGTAATCTCAATCCATAACATTTCCGATTCTAAGGAATTTGGGGTCTATCCAGCAATAGCTATATGCCAAAATCCAAAACATCAATCTAGACCTGACAGCTATAACATTGGAGAGGAAAAGCATAGTTATATTTCATAATCCCTGTATAATCTTTTCTGTTATTTATTCTTTTTTAAAATGTGTCCTGTAAAATCCTTACCAAAATATTAAATATTTGGATAGGCCTATGCTGTTATTATCAGAATTTTTTTCAATCTAGTTTGAGATTGAAAATTTCAAATCTTGTGATTTGCAAGTGTAAAGATAGATAATTGTTAAATTTTGAGGTTTGTAAGGAAGATCATTTTGCCACCAATGAGTCGCCTTTAAAGGGCTCAGGTTTTTTATAGTCAACAAAAACAAAAGACAGTTGTTAAAATCATATCTCTAAAAATATTTTATTATAATAATGAATAAGTGAATATAAATAAAATATTGTATAAACTTCTATACAATTCTATATATATATAGTATATTTCATTTACAAATATATACAATAAAACCTCCATCGAGACATTCATATAGTTTTGGATCTACTTAAAGGAATACGGTACTACCTTTTTATGAAAAAAATGTAAATTTTCAAACTTTGTGAATAAATACTCTTATTGACCAAGTTTGAGAACTTAATTTTTTTGTTCATTCTAAGAGGTGGTATCACTTTAAAGGAATACTACCTTTTAGAATGAAAATATGAAAATTCTCAAACTTGACCAAATAGGAGTATATATTCATCAGTGGACTGAGCTAGTGAGCTAGTGTCATAACTATACAACAGATTACCTGTATAATCTCATAAACCCAGAAAATTAAGTTTTAATATGTTATTATTGAAAAATGCTTACAAATTTTTTTAAGCATTTTTTCATAATAAATTGAAATGTATAGATATTATTAACTTTTGTGGATCAATTAGATTCTGGACACCACTGATGAATATATACTCTTATTGGGCAATTTTGAGAATTTAAATTTTATGTTTATTCTAAGAGGTAGTCTCTCTTTAAAGTTTTGAGTAATAGCTAAGGTAACACAAGTATACAACATGAATACAGACTTTCTTGTTATATGATTTGTAATAATTTAATTTAATTTAAAGGGATATTACAAAGGTTTAAAACATTTTTATATGTATTGGGGATACTTAAAGTATCAATTTGTACCATCAAAGTATGTGGTTCCACTAAAACCAAGCATTTATAGTTGCATTTGATGGAAAATTTGAATGAAGCATAAATGGCCAAAATACACATTAGAAAGCTAAAATCCCTTTTAAGTAACAGCTAATCTAAGTACTATCAATAATTCTAAGGGAATAATTTAGCTGATAAATAAAGTATAAATAAATAAAGCTTTCTTATCTAATTAAAGACATACAATCTTTATGATTTCAAGAAATATTTTCATGTGTTTAGACGAAGTACACATTTATTACAAAAAATCTTCAGATATAATTATATATTGCACTAATAGTATCTATAAGTTAAGTTTTCTACCTATTTTGAAAAACATTAGGCAAAATGTTATTTTCAAATGCTTAGATATACGTATGTAAAGGAGGGATTTTTACACTATAAAGACTTAAGAGAATGTAATTTGTAGAATTGTTTTTTTTTTTGTGATTGGCCAATCAGATGACTGAAATACTTAAAGTGTCACAGATCATATCTTATAGCAATCTAATTCAAATTACTGGTAGATTACATTTTGTTTCTTTTTTTTTCTTTGTCTCATTGTAATCTAACAAGATTTATAAGGCGAGCGTGTTCTAGTGACTAGTAGCTTATTATAGCAACCATGTTCACACGTCAATCAGAACAACGTTTACTAGCACGTTTTGTATTACGTCATAATATGGACTGCCGTGTTGTTTTACTTTCTGTTTTGTTTTAACACAATGCATAGACATGTGATCTGCAAGCCACTTTCTAATTGGCTGAAATCGACTTTACCAGAACACACTTGCCTTATAAATATTCTAAGATTACAATGTAATCTAATTTTAATTAGATTGATTTTATAGTGAATAGCTGACAAGAATTGAGAGAAAAAATTCAAAAGTAGTGTTTTTCCCCAAAATAATGTAAAAAAAACATATGACAGAACTACACGCAAAAAAAAAGAAAAAAATCTTCTGCCTATGCCCTAAATCAAATCTGGTGAAATCAAGCAAACAAACATAAAAAATAATAATGCTAAATATCTTTTTTATGTTTGTAAAAAAAAGTACAAAAACAAACAAAATACAAAAATAAATGTAATATCTTTGTTGATGTGACAAGCAATTTGAGCAATAATAATATGGTTTTTATAAGCAGGCAATATAACCCTTGTATAAAATAACTCATGGTTACAACCAAATATAATTCCAAAGCTTGGTACGTTGTGTATGGTACAAACATGTTTAAAATTTTGTCTAGAGCGTTGACCAGGAGTTTCTTACGAGTTCCTACTGAGGATATTAGGAGTTTCCCGATTTATATCCAAATCTTATTCGAGACGTACTCTGCTTGCAACTCCTGTAGGTGGAAGAGGGGTTTTAGACCCCAGTACCTTGATCTTATAAGCTTATGTCTTATACGTATTTTTTTACATAAAAATCAAAATTCACAACCAAAATTAAACGTTCTACACTGGCAGCTAACTAAAAATGGTCTTAAGTCCTAACATGCATCATTTGAATAGTCTAACCACAGGGCCTGATATGATAAATTTGTCTTTGTTATTGTCTTTTATACCTGTTATAAATTTCAAAATAAATTGAATATGCTTGCCCTCATGGGCTGAATGTGAGACAGGACCGTATCATTTGTGGTATTGGGCTCAATTCTGACACATGTAAAATAAAGAGTCTCTTTTTGTCCCCATGGGCTGAATGTGAGACAGGACCGTATCACTTGTGGTATTGGGCCTAATTCTGACCCATGTAAAATAAAGAATTTATTATTATAAATATAGTAACCAATTATTTCAATTCTCATCTAAACTTCTACAAAAGCATTGTTTATTACGTTAATCAGATGAAGCAAAGAAAGTAGTTATATGTGGCATTGGAACAATTAAAAACAGCAGAAAAGCCCATGTACTCCTTTGAACACTTGTGCTATCTTTAGCAGTTATTAGCAGAGGTGGACTGAGAGGTCAGGGCACCTCGCACAGTTCAACTGATTTCATTGAAAAAATATGAGAAAACATAGTATAGGCAGGTCAAGGGACAAGCCTAGATGTGCTATGGGTTAGGGACCCAAGGAAATCCATTCATCTGAAAACCCTTGAACTTCTCAGTCAGTTCCCAATTGTAAGGCCTAAAATTTTAATCCTAAACTAAAATACTATCAAATAACAGTGTTTCTGCCTGATTTGATACCAACTTTCTCAGCGAAATGGTTGACTAATGATGTCAGACTACTACCACTGCTCTCTCCGTTCACTCTAGTAGTGATGGTATTAGAGTAGGCGTTCTGGAATATCCGTCTGACAGAATCTAACTTCTGCCATCGAACTGACGTATTGTTGATCTCACCAGCTTCTTGGCACCTGAAATTTATCATTGAAGGGATTTTAATTACAGGTTTTATGACAAGCCCACACCTTAATTACTAAAAATTTTACTTAAAGGGATTGTAAAGAGGTTTTCTAAAAAAAATTATGTGTATCAGGGACACTTAAAGCATCAATTTGCACCATTCCTATTTTCAATCAGATGTCTGTGGTTCTAGTAATTCCATTTAAGTGTTTGATGAACATGAAATATTCTTTTATCCTACAGACCTCGTAAACACTTAGTTTAAGTAAATACGCTGGAACCACAGACGTCTGATTTAAAATGGAAATGGTGCAAATTAATGCTATCGGAATCTTCTATACTAGGATTAAGCACTTCCCACTTAAAGCTTGATAGTTTCATAAACAATACCAGAAGAAAATAAAAACTTACGAGCTAAAACTGACATGACTGTGGCCTGAAGAACTAGATTTTTCAGAACTGATATTATGAGGCGAATCTGTTGAACTTAATGCTCTGAGACTACCACAACTATTAATAATCTGCCAGCTGAAATATATTAACAATATGTAAAGACCCTCTCACAGATTTGGTAAAAGACCTTATTCATGCGTCGGCCATCTTGGATCCATATTGAGGCTCATAAACGAAACAAAAAAAAAGCAACGCCTTGCCACTGCAGCAAAATCACCACCTTGAGGTAATTAACACCCCCTTCTTCAATCCCACCAGCTTGAAATTTTACATCATTAAAATGGGAATTAATAACGCTATTTAGAAATATTTTCAGATAGCGATTTTTAAATTTTGTATCTAGACCACAAAACTAGTAAAAGGATGTTTCAAAAGCAAATATGGAGAAGGTTCATAATTTTTGTAAATTGTCTCAATCTCCCAGCTATGTGATGTTTTATAAATATGTTTAAAAGAAATGTCATGCCTTACCTTCCGTAACCTGGTGAACAAGCTCGGGAAGCTTCAGACTGACGATGTAAATTTGGTACAGCAACAGGACTAGAAGATGAGGCAGAATTAAAATGGTTGCCAGTATAAGGGAGATAACTCTCAGCAGAACTCGCACTCGCCGTTGAAGCCAAAGGGGAATTCCGACATCTGCTAATACTGGGTGGTTTTGAAAGGTCTTCACTGCAAGAAAAAAGACAAAAAAACAATGCACACTTTTTCATCTGGATGTTTAACGCTCCTTTCTAATACACATGTAACTGCTTTGTGGCAGCCAAGTTTTCTTAACAATAGTTCTTTAAGGAAAGAGAATTTGTCAGAATATGCTGAGGTCTTCATAAAAAGGATTGTAAAGTGTATCAGGGATACTGATAGCATCAATTTGCGCCATTCCAATTTCCATTCCGACGTCTGTGGTTCTTGCAATTCCACTAAAACTAACGTGTTTTATGACGTCACTGACAGTGATCTACAGGAAGCTACCATTGATATCTATGCAGATCACTGTCAGGGTGACCAAACTTTGACACACTGATCTAGATCAAAACCTATAACCACCATTTCTCATAGTTGTTAAGATTTTAACCAACCGTGCTAAAGGAGCTCTAATGAAGTGAGATCCAGTTAAATATATGTAATAATGAGTCAAACCTGAAGACGGTGGTATTTTCTTCATCTTGACCGACTGTAAAGGTGACAGGACCCATTTCAGTACTACTAAAACTACTAATACTTGTATTACTACCTCGTAGAGAACCCCGCCCAATCTCTCCATCTACAATTATATAATCAAATAGAATATTACATCATTATTTAATATGGATAATTTGGTAGAAAAAGCGTCTGAAGAGGAGATGGTCGTGACAATCGTTAGCCACCTTTTTATATGTATACTACTATAGAGTGTCAACTATTGAAGACAGAAGAGCCTGTGCTATTGTTCCTAACAATTCCACTCATGTTATTAAGTCTGCGTTTTCCAACTTTATGATTTTTTAGAGTGAGCAAAATATAGAATGTGCATCATATTGACAATTACATTGTATTTAATCATGATCTCACTTATGTATTCATATCATCCATTTGCATGCCTTAGGAAGGTATTTTATCTCAGTAAGTATCTGATCAACTACAGAATGTTAAGAGAATACTTGCTGACAGTCCAGCATCTAATCCCAACATGGTTTCATGTGATGCAGTTTGGAAAAGCTAACAAGGCATCTTGTCATTCTATTTGGTGTTGCCTGATGTCGTTATCAAGGGAAAATTAACCTCATTACCCACAGCAAGGTGTTACCTCTCTTCATTGGCCCTATCAGGAGTAGAAAGGTAAAATGTAATCCTATGTCTTATTTTATTGAACCTACCTAATAAAACTGAGTCAAGAGGAATGTTAGATTCAGAGTTAGCTCTCATCACTCTTCTTTCTTCTATCACTTGTAAATCAGGCTGTAATAACTTAGTTGATGCCCTTCGTCTGAAATAAATAGTCATACAAATACTAGAAAATACAATCTGATATTATGACCTCTCTTTTAAAGCGATACAACCTCTTGGAATGAACAAAAAAATTAAGTTCTCAATAAGAGTATATATTCATCAATGATGTCCAAAGTATACAAACAAAATGCAAAAAACACATATAAATATGTACATTTCCATATAATAACAGGTTACAATTGATCAACGCCTTAAATTTTATTAAGGGTTTTTCAATTATTGTATATTATAAACATAGTTTTCTGGATTCATCAGATTATTTAGGTAATCTGTTGTATAGTTGTGCAACCAGGCAAGTCCCTTGATGAATATAAACTCCTATTGGCTAAATTTGAAAATTTTGATTTTTTGTTCATTCTAAGAGGTTGTATTCCTTTAACTTCTAAATGGAGTCCAACAGTAACATTTAAAGGGATTGTAAAGTGATTTTCTAAACTTTGTATGTACAGCTGAAAATCTCAAATTATTGATATTAGAGAGTTCCGGCAAGCCGATTTTCGCGCAGACCTATGACTTATCAGCTCGAAAATTGTGGTGACGTCATCAGTCTTTGTGTAGGGCCATACGTCATACGTCATACGCCACAAGTTCGTGACGTGTCGACCATGCTTGATAAGTCAACAAACTTTTCAATAAACTTATCATTTTTTCTAGACTTTGAACGTGTGATATTCATGTAGAATTATATTTGCATGATTATTGAGTCTTGGAGATTCATAAGGAATACAAATTTGGTGCGTAACACACTTAATTCGCCTTGACCTTGAGCTTTATTCAACGATGTCTGTGAAGAAAAAGTCTGTTGTGTTTACGAGAGATTTGGACCTGACTCTACTGAAGATAGTTCATGGAAGGAATCCATACTCAGACGGTAAACTGTGGGAGTTAGTGGCAGGTGATTTCACAGAGTATGTCAAACTAGAGCTTGGTGAAAACCGTCCAAATTGTACCGTCAGGACTGGGAAAAACCGGACTAAAAAGTTGGTTGAAGATTGGGAAAAAGCCGAAAAAGAGTCAAAGAAACTGTCTGGTGTCAATGAAGAATACGGAGAAAAAGAAGAAATACTGACAGATTTGTTATATCAAAGAGGCAAGGTTAGCTCAAGAAGAGCTGAAACAGAAAAATGACGACATTTCCAAATTGGCAAAGGGGAAAAAAATGAAAACAATCAAGGACATCGAGGATGGAAAAAAGATCAGGGAAGCAGCTATGAAAAGCTATGCCACATTGTCTGATTCTGATGGCAGTAACCAGGAAAGTGATGAAGAGAAGCAGAATAATGAGGACAGTGACGGTAGACCAGAATCTGATGAAGAGCAAGGTCGTAAGAAGAAAGGGAACAGGAAGGCAAAGTTGAGGGAGACGCAAAAGAAGACGAAAAAGAAACAGAAAAGAACCGCCCCTACTGACCCAATCCTGGAACTTTTGCGTAGAAAAATAGATCTAGATGAGAGAAAGGAAAAAAGGCGAAGAATTGAAACAAAACTGAAAGTAGTGGCTGCAAAAAATAATAATGAAAACTGGAACTTTGATCTTCTAGATACAGACTCTGATAGCGATTAGGTTTCATAAACCGCCACTGAACAATCACATTTAAGTGTAAAATAACACAAGAAACAAAGACATTCATTTTCATTTGTACTTATTTTATTAAAGTGTAAAATAAACACAAGAAACAAAGACATTCATTTTCATTTATTTTTATTTCCATGAATAATCATTCTTATTGTTCGTATCCATTCTGAATATAAAGTTTTATCACACCATATCTTATTGTTTTTGCATCAACATGTCTACCTCAAATTAATGTACTCTTCTAGGGATGGTGCAGGAATCTGGAAAAAGTCGTTTGTTAGGCTGCCATAAATACATGTATGGAAGTTTGTTAACATCACAGCAGTGATGTAATATTTCCCTACTGGCTGTAATAGGAGCTTTTGGTTTTTTCGGTAGTCCACAAATGGCCAGTATTGGAGAATTTTACCGAAAACCCACTCCACAGCGATTCTGGTACTGGACATCGCTGCGTTGAATTCTGTTTGCTCTGGTGTTATCCCCACAGTTCTGAATGGGTGGATCAGTCCTCTATTGATTGGGTACGCTGGGTCTCCATAAAGGCACATCTGTTCACCATCATGTGACCGGAACTCTGCTACAGTTTCAACAATTCCACTCATGCGAAGAAGTGCAGCGTCATGGCGCCTGCCCTCAACAGGCCCAAACAGGTTAGCAACGAGTCCATTGGGTGTTACTATGCTTTGAAACTTGAGAGCGTGGCATCTTTTCCAACCGTTGTATACTAAATGCTGTCCATGAATTGGTCTCGAGATCGGCCCCACTGTCCCATCAATAAAGCCCCAACATGTTTGCAATGGGGCACCCCTTCTTTCAATTGATGCAGCGAATGTTTCCAAATTATCCTGCAGCCATGGTTGGTCCAGATCAGTGAGTAGATATCCAAAATGGTCATACACAAAATCCAACAGTGTATTGAATACGCTGCTTATAGCCGTCTTTGGTCTACCAAAAAAAATCTCCATGTCGTATAGTCTGTTAGGATATGCCATACGCCTGAGTAAGATACATAGTGCCTCCATGTTAGTTGCTACTGTTCTGTCAGCGCATACCAACTTCTCAGGTATCCGTAAACAGTGTACAAGTCTGATAATGTCTAATTTTGTGAAACGGAAATTTGGGATAAACTCCTCTTCAGGAAAGTTATCAAAATCGAACCTTGGAAAATCCTGATTGAATATATGATTCTTCCTTTTCTTCTTCAACAGTAACGCAGCAATTTCAATGTCAAAGTCGAATAAAGCTAGTATAGTCAACTTTCTCCTGAGTGATAACTGTGTTTGACCAGCAGCCATTTTGATTTTGCATAGGAATCATCTCGGGCGACACCTGGTGTGAAAACTGAAACGATCGAGTCGTGCCAGAACTCCAAGGCCGTGAACTTATGACTTATGACTTATCAGCATAAGTCATAGGTCATAGGTAATGCGCAGAATTCAGCTGCCGGAACTCTCTATTGACTCAATAAAAACTTACTTTCGTTTTATCACAGAAAATTCTTCAGTACCAATATAACGTAAAAAAGTAAAACAAAAAGATAAAATCTGAAAAGAAAAATAAAATGGAATAAAGTTCAGAAAATTTTTTCTTCCTCTTAAAGGGATTTTGCATTTTACTGTGATCTTGCAATTCCATTTTTTATAACAAAATGTTATGTTATGTTAATGTTAACTTAAAATTAATATCTCCCTGAGCCTCTGAGATTTGAGAATGATGAAAATTCAACCCTTACCTCCTCTCCTTTACTCAATCTATCTGATAAATTATGACTGAAAAACACAATTATCAATATTTAAATAGTTCTTTTAGATAATCTCTTCTAATATTCTAAGTTTATATGAAAATCAACTACTGTATCATTCTGGATGGACAGACAAACAGGCATGACAACAATGTATGCCCACATTACACATCATGCAATTTATACCCAGATTCTACAGAGGCTCCTTCCTATCAGCTGTTCTTTTGCTAAACCTCTTTGCATTAATCTTTCCTTAATAATCTGCACCCATTTACAGCAGGGTTGAATAGAATTATATATAAGTGAAGGTACCGTAAATAGATTTTCATACCCAGATCAAGATCCCAACACACAACCACAACAACCACCATTTGCTCATAACCAATCAAATAATATCATTTTTGTAAAAAAGGAAGTGTGCTATTGAATATCACAACAATTTCTAACAATAACACTCACCCAAATAAGTACCAATCGTAACCCAGTGTTAAATACAGTATTTCAGCAGGCGTTAAAGTCCGATGTATAACACCGTCAGCCCACAGTGTTAATCTGAGTAAAGATATAAATAACGGTGTTCTATCCCATCCTGATATACAATGAACTAATAAACCACTGTCACCTAGAAAAAACAATATCATCAAATATTGCTTTCCGCTTCATTATGTAAGAGTTCAATAAAACAAATTTTCAGAATACCTTAAATCCATCCCCCCCAAAAAAATTGTCGATTTAGATCAAAGGAATAGATGAGTATATTTGGTTACATATGCATTTAGTTTCCGGCTTGGAATTGGAACAGACAGAACCCATTCATAACTCTTCAATGAACCATCCTGGGCATTGTTAGCTGCTTTTACATTCCCCATGTATTTACATTCTCAACTACAAAATGAATTTCCCCATGTATTTACAAAACGTTTAGTTGTAGCTTACAAAAGAAACCAAAATTTGAGCAATTTTCTCGTTCACGGAAGACTTGCCCCCTTATCCTAGAAGCCGATATTTTATCATGATAATTTAATACATTAATTAATTTCTAAGTTATATTTCAGGAAATACATTTCAGATAAAATTTAGGTCTGGTACCAGTATATACAGTACTATTTTTTTTTTGTATCTACTTGAGTGGATATGTGTGTTTGATTTTTTAATTCAGTATTCATTACTAACAGCTTATTTTTCACATTATAATCAATATCAATTACTCTGTGACCTAGGCCAGTGCTTTCATTGAGACTCGTCTCAATTCACCCTAATACTAGTTTTTATCCAATGTAAATTGCCAGTTAATCAACCTTACCTTGTGTAACTAAATGTAATAAAAGTTTTAAATAATTTTGTGTTAACTGGACCAAATCCCAATCCTGAAAAAAAAAAAACATGTAAGTTATTAAAAGTATATATATAGTGTGTAAGTTGTGGATGGCCATATATTTAAGCCGATCTATGGGTAATTGTGTAAGTAGTGGTAATTGTGAAAGTAGGGAAGTAAACTTACCCCGTATTTAAGCCAGTCTATGGGTGATAGTGAAAGTAGAAGTAATTGTGAAAGTAGGGTAGTAAACTTACCCTGTATTTAAGCCAGTCTATGGGTAACTGTGAAAGTAGGGTAGTAAACTTACCCTGTATTTAAGCCAGTCTATGGGTAATTGTGAAAGTAGGGAAGTAAACTTACACTGTATTTAAGCCAGTCTATGTGTAATTGTGAAAGTAGGGAAGTAAACTTACACTGTATTTAAGCCAGTCTATGAGTAATTGTGAAAGTAGGGTAGTAAACTTACCCTGTATTTAAGCCAGTCTATAGGTAATTTTGAAAGTAGGGTAGTAAACTTACCCTGTATTTAAGCCAGTCTATAGGTAATTGTGAAAGTATGGGAGTAAACTTACCCGGTATTTAAGCCAGTCTATGAGTAATTGTGAAAGTAGGGTAGTAAACTTACCCTGTATTTAAGCCAGTCTATGTGTAATTGTGAAAGTAGGGAAGTAAACTTACACTGTATTTAAGCCAGTCTATGAGTAATTGTGAAAGTAGGGTAGTAAACTTACCCTGTATTTAAGCCAGTCTATAGGTAATTGTGAAAGTAGGGGAGTAAACTTACCCTGTATTTAAGCCAGTCTATGGGTAATTGTGAAAGTAGGGGAGTAAACTTACTCTGTATTTAAGCCAGTCTATGGGTAATTGTGAAAGTAGGGAAGTAAACTTACCCTGTATTTAAGCCAGTCTATGGGTAATTGTGAAAGTAGGGGAGTAAACTTACCCTGTATTTAAGCCAGTCTATGAGTAATTGTGAAAGTAGGGTAGTAAACTTACCCTGTATTTAAGCCAGTCTATAGGTAATTGTGAAAGTAGGGGAGTAAACTTACTCTGTATTTAAGCCAGTCTATGGGTAATTGTGAAAGTAGGGAAGTAAACTTACCCTGTATTTAAGCCAGTCTATGTCTAACTGTGAAAGTAGGGTAGTAAACTTACCCTGTATTTAAGCCAGTAAATGGGTAACTGTGAAAGTAGGGAAGTAAACTTACCCTGTATTTAAGCCAGTCTATGGGTAATTGTGAAAGTAGGGGAGTAAACTTACCCTGTATTTAAGCCAGTCTATGAGTAATTGTGAAAGTAGGGTAGTAAACTTACCCTGTATTTAAGCCAGTAAATGGGTAACTGTGAAAGTAGGGAAGTAAACTTACCCTGTATTTAAGCCAGTCTATGGGTAATTGTGAAAGTAGGGGAGTAAACTTACCCTGTATTTAAGCCAGTCTATAGGTAATTGTGAAAGTAGGGGAGTAAACTTACCCTGTATTTAAGCCAGTCTATGGGTAATTGTGAAAGTAGGGAAGTAAACTTACCCTGTATTTAATCCAGTCTATGGGTAACTGTGAAAGTAGGGTAGTAAACTTACCCTGTATTTAAGCCAGTAAATGGGTAACTGTGAAAGTAGGGAAGTAAACTTACCCTGTATTTAAGCCAGTCTATGGGTAATTGTGAAAGTAGGGGAGTAAACTTACCCTGCATTTAAGCCAGTCTATGAGTAATTGTGAAAGTAGGGTAGTAAACTTACCCTGTATTTAAGCCAGTAAATGGGTAACTGTGAAAGTAGGGAAGTAAACTTACCCTGTATTTAAGCCAGTCTATGGGTAATTGTGAAAGTAGGGGAGTAAACTTACCCTGTATTTAAGCCAGTCTATGGGTAACTGTGAAAGTAGGGTAGTAAACTTACCCTGTATTTAAGCCAGTCTATGGGTAACTGTGAAAGTAGGGTAGTAAACTTACCCTGTATTTAAGCCAGTCTATGGGTAATTGTGAAAGAAGGGAAGTAAACTTACCCTGTATTTAAGCCAGTCTATGGGTAATTGTGAAAGTAGGGTAGTAAACTTACCCTGTATTTAAGCCAGTCTATGGGGAATTGTGAAAGTAGGGTAGTAAACTTACCCTGTATTTAAGCCAGTCTATGGGTAATTGTGAAAGTAAGGAAGTAAACTTACCTTGTATTTAAGCCAGTCTATGGGTAATTGTTAAAGTAGGGTAGTAAACTTATCCTGTATTTAAGTCAGTCTATATGGGTAATTGTGAAAGTAAGGAAGTAAACTTACCCTGTATTTAAGCCAGTCTATATGGGTAATTGTTAAAGTAGGGTTGTAAACTTACCCTGTATTTAAGCCAGTCTATATGGGTAATTGTTAAAGTAGGGTTGTAAACTTACCCTGTATTTAAGCCAGTCTATGGGTAACTGTGAAAGTAGGGTAGTAAACTTACCCTGTATTTAAGCCAGTCTATGGGTAATAGTGAAAGTAGGTTAGTAAACTTACCCTGTATTTAAGCCAGTCTATGGGTAATTGTAAAAGTAGGGAAGTAAACTTACCCTGTATTTAAGCCAGTCTATGGGTAATTGTAAAAGTAGGGAAGTAAACTTACCCTGTATTTAAGCCAGTCTATGGGTAATTGTGAAAGTAGGGAAGTAAACTTACCCTGTATTTAAGCCAGTCTATGGGTAATTGTGAAAGTAGGGTAGTAAACTTACCCTGTATTTAAGCCAGTCTATGGGTAATTGTGAAAGTAGGGGAGTAAACTTACCCTGTATTTAAGCCAGTCTATGGGTAATTGTGAAAGTAGGGAAGTAAACTTTGCCTGTATTTAAGCCAGTCTATGGGTAATTGTGAAAGTAGGGAAGTAAACTTACCCTGTATTTAAGCCAGTCTATGGGTAATTGTGAAAGTAGGGAAGTAAACTTACCCTGTATTTAAGCCAGTCTATGGGTAATTGTGAAAGTAGGGAAGTAAACTTTGCCTGTATTTAAGCCAGTCTATGGGTAATTGTGAAAGTAGGGAAGTAAACTTACCCTGTATTTAAGCCAGTCTATGGGTAATTGTGAAAGTAGGGTAGTAAACTTACTCTGTATTTAAGCCAGTCTATGGGTAATTGTGAAAGTAGGGTAGTAAACTTACCCTGTATTTAAGCCAGTCTATGGGTAACTGTGAAAGTAGGGGAGAAACTTACCCTGTATTTAAGCCAGTCTATGGGTAACTGTGAAAGTAGGGTAGTAAACTTACCCTGTATTTAAGCCAGTCTATGGGTAACTGTGAAAGTAGGGTAGTAAACTTACCCTGTATTTAAGCCAGTCTATGAGTAATTGTGAAAGTAGGGTAGTAAACTTACCCTGTATTTAAGCCAGTCTATGGGTAACTGTGAAAGTAGGGTAGTAAACTTACTCTGTATTTAAGCCAGTCTATGGGTAATTGTGAAAGTAGGGTAGTAAACTTACCCTGTATTTAAGCCAGTCTATGGGGAATTGTGAAAGTAGGGTAGTAAACTTACCCTGTATTTAAGCCAGTCTATGGGTAATTGTGAAAGTAAGGAAGTAAACTTACCTTGTATTTAAGCCAGTCTATGGGTAATTGTTAAAGTAGGGTAGTAAACTTATCCTGTATTTAAGTCAGTCTATATGGGTAATTGTGAAAGTAAGGAAGTAAACTTACCCTGTATTTAAGCCAGTCTATATGGGTAATTGTTAAAGTAGGGTTGTAAACTTACCCTGTATTTAAGCCAGTCTATATGGGTAATTGTTAAAGTAGGGTTGTAAACTTACCCTGTATTTAAGCCAGTCTATGGGTAACTGTGAAAGTAGGGTAGTAAACTTACCCTGTATTTAAGCCAGTCTATGGGTAATAGTGAAAGTAGGTTAGTAAACTTACCCTGTATTTAAGCCAGTCTATGGGTAATTGTAAAAGTAGGGAAGTAAACTTACCCTGTATTTAAGCCAGTCTATGGGTAATTGTAAAAGTAGGGAAGTAAACTTACCCTGTATTTAAGCCAGTCTATGGGTAATTGTAAAAGTAGGGAAGTAAACTTACCCTGTATTTAAGCCAGTCTATGGGTAATTGTGAAAGTAGGGAAGTAAACTTACCCTGTATTTAAGCCAGTCTATGGGTAATTGTGAAAGTAGGGGAGTAAACTTACCCTGTATTTAAGCCAGTCTATGGGTAATTGTGAAAGTAGGGTAGTAAACTTACCCTATATTTAAGCCAGTCTATGGGTAATTGTGAAAGTAGGGAAGTAAACTTACCCTGTATTTAAGCCAGTCTATGAGTAATTGTAAAAGTAGGGAAGTAAACTTACCCTGTATTTAAGCCAGTCTATGGGTAATTGTGAAAGTAGGGAAGTAAACTTTGCCTGTATTTAAGCCAGTCTATGGGTAATTGTGAAAGTAGGGAAGTAAACTTTGCCTGTATTTAAGCCAGTCTATGGGTAATTGTGAAAGTAGGGAAGTAAACTTACCCTGTATTTAAGCCAGTCTATGGGTAATTGTGAAAGTAGGGAAGTAAACTTTGCCTGTATTTAAGCCAGTCTATGGGTAATTGTGAAAGTAGGGAAGTAAACTTACCCTGTATTTAAGCCAGTCTATGGGTAATTGTGAAAGTAGGGAAGTAAACTTACCCTGTATTTAAGCCAGTCTATGGGTAACTGTAAAAGTAGGGTTGTAAACTTTGCCTGTATTTAAGCCAGTCTATGGGTAATTGTGAAAGTAGGGAAGTAAACTTACCCTGTATTTAAGCCAATCTATGGGTAACTGTAAAAGTAGGGAAGTAAACTTACCCTGTATTTAAGCCAGTCTTTAAGTAATTGTGAAAGTAGGGTTGTAAACTTACCCTGTATTTAAGCCAGTCTATGGGTAGTTGTGAAAGTAGGGAAGTAAACTTACCCTGTATTTAAGCCAGTCTATGGGTAATTGTGAAAGTAGGGTAGTAAACTTACCCTGTATTTAAGCCAGTCTATGAGTAATTGTGAAAGTAGGGTAGTAAACTTACCCTGTATTTAAGCCAGTCGATGGGTAATTGTGAAAGTAAGGTAGTAAACTTACCTTGTATTTAAGCCAGTCTATGAGTAATTGTGAAAGTAGGGTAGTAAACTTACCCTGTATTTAAGCCAGTCTATAAGTAATTGTAACAGTAGGGTAGTAAACTTACCCTGTATTTAAGCCAGTCTATGGGTAATTGTGAAAGTAGGGAAGTAAACTTACCCTGTATTTAAGCCAGTCTATGGGTAATTGTGAAAGTAGAGGAGTATCTGGTATATCTAATAAAGCATCATTAAAACCCTGAAATAAGGAAGAAATAAATCGTAACATAAAAGGTTTCTTAATAAATTACGAAGATATTAAAGGATTACCATCTCTTAAAATGAATCAAATTTAATTTTTCAAAGAGTTTTATAATAAATCAAAATTTAAATGAAATGAAGCTTAATGCCAACTTTTCTGCCAGGACAGCAGCAATAGCATACTAAAATTAGAAATTGTCTGGAAAAATTAAAAAATCAACATTCTTTCTCATCAACGTACCTGATTCCAGTCATACTGGATTATCTCCCCTGTAAAACATTTCTCTTTCCATTCTTTAAAAAACTCACAACCTGACAAAAAAATAATACATAATATATCATTTCAAAAGGATTTCATTACAAGTTTTTTTCAATAGAAAGGCTTAAAAATCTAATTGAATGAATGAATGGAGCTGAGTTTACCCACTTGATGACATTTACTTATGAACATGATAATTGATCTAAAAAAAATCAAATGGATGGTGAACATGCCCCTTTAAAATATTTTACCCAAGAAAAAGATTTCAATCACTATAGTAACATTTAAAGTAAACAAGAATTACCTGGATATGGTACAGCTAGTATAGTAAAATCTGAATATCTGTTTTCTTTATCTACTTTTTCAGATGATGTTATACTGTAAAATACAACAAAACTTAGTTCACACTTGTTTTTTTTTTAACTTCCAGGGGTCTGCACGAGTCAACAGCCAGAACTGTTGGAACTAGATTTGAGTGAACTTGAACACTGTTTTCCGGACAAAGATTTTCTGTCTAAACTTAAGAGGTGGTGCTGCTGGAACAGTGATGAAATCAAGATGGCGGCAAATGTTGCAACCGTTTTTTAGTGCAGTGATAGCAGTCACTTCCTGTCCAGAACCTGTCTAGAACTACTCAGATTTTAGTTCCGTAAGGAACTTTCCAGGTCAAGAACATCTGATTCGTGCAGACCCCAGTTGATTCCATGAACACAGAACATGCTTAATTCATCAATCAAGCACACCCATAATGACAACGACAAAAATAAGCCTTCACAACCGATTAAACAAAATCGTCTCCAAATGCGTATCTTTGTCATGCCAATTTTCTTTTAAAAGGATAGAGCCATGACATTTAAAAACAAAAAATAAACAAACTGATTAAAAAATATAGCTTACTTCATTCCAAATTTGACTTTTTTCTTCTCCACCATTAAATCACAGATATAGCCAACTTTTAATTCCTTTAATAACCCGATATCTTGTCCCCGATATCTATCAAATAACTGTTGATTCTCACTGAAAAAATAATATTCAAATTATTTAAGTCAGTTCGGCACAGATCATTAAAGGGATGGTACAGAAGTTTTTTCGAAATTTTGTATGAGTATCCAATTTTCAGTCCAAATGCAATTATTTTCTATGTGATGAGATAATGTTGAAAATATTTCATTCAAATTGTTTTATTCCATGCACACAACAGACAAAAAACAAATGATCTCAAAACATTTGTACACAATTTAAACAAGTGTTTTGCAAAACAAAAACAATGCTTTTTGCTAACACATGCCAGACTTTTGTAGCAAAACAATGTTGCGTGGACAAGGTCTGTCGTATGCATTGGGATTTAGTATTTAACCTCTTTACCTTTGTTCTCCATTAGTACCATTTGGAATAGCTTCATTGCCTACAACACAAAAATTAGATTTCTTAAAATATTAAACATTAAGAAATAATACAAACATTTGAATATCAAGTCGATACATACAAATTTTTATAAAGAAGTTATGTTCACTAGAAAACATTAGCTTTGATTCTTTGCATTGCATCACAGAGGAAACTGGGTTAAAAAAATCCAAAATGTATTTTATCCAGGTTTGACAGGATTGAACCAGGTCTAAGTCACTAAGACACTGCGATTGCAGATACAGTGTTAAAGAAATAAATCTTACTTGAAAAAAAGAAATCTATTCCTGATCTTCCATACATCTCAGCACCACTTGATAACGTTGCTGATCTACAGATTTGCTAAAAAATTAAATTCATAAAACAATCAAAGTACAAGCTCAAGAACAAGATTTCCTGCCTTCTTAACTGACGTAACTCCATTGACTCCATGAGCATTTTATTTAAATTTTCAATCAGACAATTGTGGTTCCATCAATTCACATAGTTTTTGATGACATCACACCAGCGAAATATACTAGAATCTGAGTCAACTCTGGAATGGTGTAAGTCGATGCTATCACTTTCTCTGATGCACAACACACACTTAGCATAAATAATAAGTTATCTAATGGTACTTCTCTTTGGAGGAGTACACTAATATACAACTATTACTTGATTGAATGCAATTTTGATAAACAGAATTGTTTTGCTTGTACAGATTTTTATTTTAATAAACAAATTTACAGCCTACCTTTCCTTCAAATAACATGACAGGAACAACGAATCTTGATCTACATCTTGCAAACCTGGCCTGCCGTATACTTTCTCTTAATTTGTTCATATCATATATACTTTGTAAGCTGAAATAATAAATATATCAAATGTTATATAACATTTGAACAGCATTCACGTGTTTATGGGTCTGCACGAATCCTAGTCCAGCACAGCCAGAACTGTCCGAACTGGATTTGAGTGAACTGGAACACTGTTCCGGACACAGATTTTCTGTCCCAACTAGCGAAGGTGGTGCAGTGGGAACAGTGACAAAATCAAGATGGAGGCACATGTTGCAACTACTGTCTAGAACTACTCAGATTTTAGTTCCGTACAGAACATTCCAATTCCTGTCCAGAACAATTCCAGAATTACTCTAAAACTTGTTTGGAACAGAAGAACATCAAGATCATACAATTAGTACCAACCCCTAAGTGTTTTTAATATTGTACACAAGGGGCTTGGCATGATAATAGTGTATTATCACTGCGCATAGCCCAGAAGTTATTTTGTTTTTTTGTCATCAAGAGGTATTGCGTGAAAAGTTCATGATCATTTCCAACTAACTCAAAATTATTTATATACTTTATATCATTAAAATTGAAATTGAATAAGTTATTTAATGATACTTTCAGATGAAGTTTATCATCACTCATGTGACATAGCATTTTATCAATTGATGACATAAACTACGGTATGAGGTTAGGTTACAATCAAAGCGAGAATAGGGTTTATAGCAGAATTAGTTGGGACTTACTCATCTCTTGTATTAGATTTATCACCTTCTGTTAACTCATATTCTAAAACAACCAACTTATTAGGATACTGGCTACATAGTTCACCATTAAAATTATGCACTATCTAGAATAAATAAATTATATTTACATTATAGTACAATATACAAGATGAAATAGAGTTTGATGTCCTAAATTTCTTCATTTGTTTCAGCTAATTAAGAGGGATAGTATTAGGCAGTGTGTAATGAAGGAAATTTTGTAAGGACAGGGGCAAAATCTTTCTCTCCTTGGATTCAAGGCATCCTCAACAAGCACAGACTTTGTATTTGGTAATGTGCAACACTGACAGAGGAAAATTGGGTTGAAAATTCCAAAGGTATCATATTGACTTTAGTAGAGATTAAACCTTGGACCTTCAAGTTACCAAACACGCATGTAACTCACATCCTTCAACACCCATAAAAATTTATCAATGGTAGTATGTACAACCTTTTTAGATTGCTAAGATAATGTATAAACATATGTACTCATTTTATCAAAATATGTAGACTTAAATCATATAAGGAAGTAATTTTTTTATATCACAACATACTAGTATCATATAAGGAAATTTGATAATATTTTAAAATTTCAAATAGATAACAACTTTTTTGTACTTCAATTGAAACCTATAAGGAAACCCTTGACATATTCACCAGGGTAAAAAATAGTAAACCCATAGATAACTTTATCAAGTATCATCAAAGTAGATCATGTCAATATAAAGGGAATGTTCACTATATCGTCGATGAGCTTCCGATTCCGCGAATATCGGTATATTGAAATTTTACAGGGGAGACAAAAAACTGATTTATTTCGTAGCTTTCGGCAGAAATCATTTTAAATTGAACAATTTGTGTCTTTTTTTGAAAGAAAGGATGTGGAAATGAATACAAGGCCTAATCTTTTGATTTGCATCATTATAAGCCATTCGCGTTTTTGATACAAGAAAATTACATGATTTTTGCAGTTACGCGATTTTAGTTTTTTAAAATAGATACGTACGCTGTTTTATCACTTGTTTTACACCGATTAACGGATATCCGCGATTTTAGTTTCAATAGCAAGTATTGAATTGGGCTGTAAACATTAAGTAAAAATGAAATAACATGTATAAAAGTATATTTTATTTTGTGTGATCAAAATGTAAGGAATATAAATAATAAGGAACTAAATGTGATGATATCTTCTTGATATTTAGGAAATTATACAGATATTCTGTCCTGGCATGTCTCCTGTCGTATCCCACCAGTCTCCTGTCTTGTATCCTATCCTATCTCCTATCCTGTCCCCTGTATTCTATCAGTCTCCCGTAGCCCCACCTGTCTCCTATCTCCTATCCTGTCCCCTCTATTCTATCAGTCTCCCGTAGCCCCACCTGTCTCCTATCTTGTATCTTATCCTGTCCCCTGTATTCTATCAGTCTCCCGTAGCCCCACCTGTCTCCTATCTCCTATCCTGTCCCCTCTATTCTATCAGTCTCCCGTAGCCCCACCTGTCTCCTATCTCCTATCCTGTCCCCTCTATTCTATCAGTCTCCCGTAGCCCCACCTGTCTCCTATCTTGTATCTTATCCTGTCCCCTCTATTCTATCAGTCTACCGCATCCCACCCCTCTCCTGTCCCCCATCCTTTGTTCTATCTCTCGTATCCTATCCGTCTCTTGCCCTGCCTCTGTCCTGTCTACTATTCTGTCCTGTCTACTTTCCCGTCTCGTCTATACTGTTTTCGGAGAACAATACAATTAATTAAAACTTTTAAAAGATGAAAATTCTAAATTATTTACAAATTCGAATATTTACAATTATTACTTGATTTATGGAAACGGAATACTTTATAATATATATTATATTATAAATTCAACACATTCGAATCTACATCAGCTATTTGTATCACTTTTCGGAATTAATATCAAATACCCGGTTCCCCAGACGAGAATATAAACCGTCATGGTAAGTTTTTATTGAATTGCACGTGAACTGTGTATAAGATTTAAATCTGAAAAGTGATATTCAAAGCAAAATTTCAATTGTTTAAATGGTACAATTACAGCTAATTGTGGTATATCAGGTAAGTGTATGATAAGGGTACTAAAAGGTTAATCGTGAGAAAGGTTATCGTAAAAACCATGAAAATCAGGTGGTATGACTAATTTCAGATCCTGCAAGTGGCCAAACTTTTTAGCTTTGATCTTAGGTTTAGAATCATACAGTTGGGGGACTTGAATGTCAAACTGAGGTACATCTGATAACCGTTTTCTGGGAAGTTCTTGGAACTCGTCAACATAATTCAATTTATATGAAATAAGACCATCTTTGTATCTTAGAACTCTAATATTTGTCACCACTGGATCTCCACAACCACGACCAGGGCGAATAGACGAATAAAAGTTTAATTCTGAGTATTTCTTAAAGAATGTACTATCTAGGTATTTAACCGTGTATGGAGATGAACTCCGGGAAGATTTGATAAAATCCACATAGTTCTGAGGTACGTATATTGGCTTGTTGCGTAATCTACGTTCGATTGTACTGTGCATACTATCACACTCCATTTGTGTGTGGCCTTTTTCTAGAAATTTCTGTGTGATAGTAATACCCTTTTCTTTGGCAATTTTCAGAAGGCCATTGGACAAAATCGAGTTTCTATTTTGGTATGTACATCCGTCACTGTATAATATTAATTCGTCTATGTCACTGGTTAGACTTTCAATATAATCAATGAGGCATAATGTAAACGAATTGGCATTGAGTTCCCCTTCTCCCTCATGCCAAAAGTAGCAGAAACCTTGCTTTGTTGCTAGGTCAAAAATAGTATAGTTATGACAGCCAAGTTTGGTTTTATAGTACATAGAACTAGCTTCGATCTTTGGACAAAGCAGCAACGACTGAAGATCTAGCGTTACAACTTTTATTCTATCATTCGATTCTGCTAACAATTTGTCTCGACATTTTTCCTCCCTGGCGCTAGTTTTGCGTTCAATATGTGTATTGTATTCTGCCTCAGAAATGTTATCTGTATGAAATCCGCAACAAACATCACATTGATCCTTTTTTGGACGGAAAAGAGAGAGATTTAAATCAACAAAAATTGATTTGAAGGCTTTCTTTCCCAAAATAGGTTGAGCTTTATTACTGCAATAGTCTTTATACACTCTATAAAGTTCAGCAAAATTTGTAAATATCGGTTCTAGATATAATTTCGTTGAAGACGCTCTGCAATAATGCGAAGGAAGTTTGGGAAGTTCGTTAAGGAACTCTTTAGCTGTTGCATCTTTCGCAGTAGTACGACCTGGATTTCGGACTTTTACCAGAGGTACACCCGATTCAACATTTTCGATCCAATCGTACATCATTTTATCCTTCATTCCAAGGGTTGATAGCATCATATTTCGGCAAACTTGTATTCTCTGCTCATTCTTCTTTAAATGATACCTAAACGAATTTTTCTTCCGACTTTCACCAGCTTTCTTTCTTTCTCTGATCTCTACTTTGTCTACTAATGCACCTAAATATACCCTTTTTTGATCCCAGCTTAAATTATTCCAAAACCTGTCAAAAATATTCTGTCGATCATCGTCACTAAAGGATGTACACCCTTTCCGCTTAGCGCAGAGTTTTGAGCAGTTACGAGCACCAAGTGTACGTTCTAATTTATCTGTTAAATACATATAATGCCCATCAGCATCTTTTGTAACACCTTTGTACGACTTGCCCTCCATTCGTAATCGTTTGTTGACATTTTTAGTCCACCGTTTTGGTTCTGCCTTTCCTGGTTTAGCTCGGGTGTACTTATCAGATTCTTTAGGGGGATTGATTGAATCGTCAAAAGTTTGGTTATGGGCTCGAATAGGCGGAATTATAGCATCCCTATAGTTGTTGTCTGTATTAACATCACCAGAATCTTCGTCAGAAGAGTCATTTTTTCTTTTACTCGAAGGCTCCCAGTTTGGATCCCTGCCCTGATCATCATTTTCAGAATCGTCTTCAACAGTTTCTGTTACATCGCCAAATATTAGCCTATTATGTTTTCTATACCATGGTATACTGTCAGCTGTTTGATTAGAGTCCTGAGATGAATCAGTAGGTAAACATGAGGGGCCGGGTTCTTCGGCTTCTTCGGCTTTTCCAGCTTCTTCGGCTTCTTCAGCGGCTTCTTCAGCGGCTTCGGCTTCTTCAGCTTCTTCAGCTTCTTTGGGTAAGTTACTAGGTGGGAGTGAAATGCCTCTATCCAATTGAATAGATATCTTCGAAGAGTCTGTTCCCCCACTCATGCTGCGATTATTAAGCGCTAGCTTAACTAAAACACGCCCTCTTGAAAACGGGTCCATTTTGTATCACTGTAATAATGTTTAACTTTAAGTGTATCTTTAATCCTGAAACAAGAGAATAACGGGATATCATACACTATGACTGTATACCACATTAATATATACTAGTATGTATGCATAACTGTAGTATATCCTACTATATTGGACCTGTATAATACTAATAGACATGGTAAATACCGGTTACACGAATAGTATTATGATAAAATAACAAATAGGCTAAAGTAGGCTATTTCTAAACTATCGTATATCTTATTTAAAAAGTCGACGACTTAAAAATGTAATGTTCTAAAATCGCGTATAAATTTTGTTTTTTACTTAATTCCTCCAAATATATCTATGAAAGAAGACAAATTATTTGGACAAATGGATTTAAAAAGTTTCGCAGGTGTTAACCGAATCAATATTTCAAGATATCTACACATCATGAACGATTTTATAGGTGAAAACTGTCTGATAAAACATCGATCATTTCGTCGATTTTTCAATAACATCGAATATTTGTCAAATTTCCTTTAATTTACACTTCAATCTTACTACATTTAAAGCAGAAACACAAAAGACAAGTGATACAATAATGTAATAAAAATTTCCTTACCTTGTACTTCACTTAAAATGCTTTTTACAGGAATTTCTTTTAAAAACGTGCACTTAAAATTTAATTTGAGTTATACGCGATTTTGGAACACCATATTCTACACCAATCGAAATACGAGTTTTCATCACATGATTGAAAGTGAAGCTTATTATTGGTCGATATGTATATAACCACGATCAAAATGTGCGTTTTTTAATGCTCATTCTAAAACGACGAAAAAGTGATTTTCCCAAAAACGTTGATATTCGCAGTTTTGGAAGCGCATCGACGATATGTTCAAATCAGAAAGGGGATTTTTTTCCATTTAAAGGGATTGTAAAGAGGTTTTCTAAACTTTGTATGTGTATCGGGGACACTGATAGCATCAATTTGCCCTATTCCAATTACCATTCTGACGTATGTGGTTCTTGCAATTCCATTAAAACTAACACAATTTATGATGTCACTACCAGTGATCTACGGAAGCTGCTAGTGTAGTGGTGACATAAAACACGTTAGTTCTAGTGGAATTGCATGAACCACAGAAGTCGGATTGGAAATTGGAATGGCGCAAATTGGTGATATCAGTTACCCCGATACACATACAAAGTTTAAAAAACCTCTTAACAATCCCTTTAAGCTAATCACTAATAGTGTTCTCAGCTTACTGTCAATATATTGAAAGCTTGTGACAGAGTTATTCTATTGCCATAAAGGGAGTCGAAATGAATTCTGTTACTTCCTATTTTTCCTATTTTTTTTATACTAAAAACCTTTATTTCCTTTAGAGCAGAGTATCTTTCTTTCCAATTTAACACATAGATTCATGCTATTGTGTAATTGGGACCATATCACTAGGACAATAAACTGTCATGATTAAACACACAATTCTTTTGGTGCAGAGGTTAGCAAAGCGATAAGATGAAAATATATACAAACCGAATATTTATAATCTTTTCCAATCAACTGAAGACATGTTTCCATAACTGTGTCTCCCTGAAAACAAATTGAAATTTTCATTGCATGACCCATTTGCATAATAATTTCTTGGGTCCACAGAAATTAGCAGTTAAATTTTTATATATCAAATCATTTATTGTAAACTAAACTTCACTAAAATTTACTTCTATAAAATCAATTTTCGGTTTTTTATAATTTTTTTCCACCTAAAGACTATCTGAGATTTTATCATAGTGGACTCCATGTTTCGTACATTAAACTGTTTTGCAAAATATGAAACTGTCATTAGGTTTAGAAATTATGGTAGGACAGTAGCATGATTGTCATTAGTACAGAGAGTAAGTGATAGGACTTTCTCTGTTCACAGTGAGATCAGATTGCATTTCGCAAACTATTTTGCTATGGATCATATGATGTTGATCAACAAACTAAAAATTATTAGAAATATGATTTTAGACAGGAATTTTCTGTCAGAAAATGGGATCGTTTTCACAGGACAATTCTCAGAGACAATATATATAGAAGCATCTTTTTCATATGTAAATTTTCAAACACACATTTCCAGGGAATTATCAATTGAAAGCATTGTCAGAATTCATATTTTGAGTATTAGGCTAGTGACAAAAACTCAATTCAGAGGTGGGTCATTTGACATAAGATATATCTAGAGCAATGTCTTACATATGTAACAGCTATAGAATAACAACTGTTATCAATTACTATTAGACAAACATAAACAAATCTGTTATACATCACATTATTATGTCACATGACTGACGATAATAAAATGTAAACAGTGATGAAATCTGGGTCAGGGCCCAAATTCTGAATTTTTCTGACGATTTTCAAGATGTTTACCTTCATGTCACCACTCCGAACTTTGTGCGTCGACTTGGAAAAGTGTTCCAAAAGACAGTGGATATCTTCTTTGCTGACAGCTCCATCGCTGCTTTCGTTCATTTTCGACATTAAAAGAAAAAACAGCTAGCACTCTTCTTCGACATAAAAACAAACTTATCTGAATCCGGAAATGACAAACACAATAGGAACTCTTTTAGCAAAGGAGGTTAGAACATACTTCAGCTATTCACACAAACTTCTCGTACAAATATCACAACCCATATATATAATCAAAACCATGTCCTTTGTGAAATTTCAAAGTTTATTTCAATACTGGGCAATGATGATATTGATGGGCAATATAATCCAAATATCGATTGTTTTTCAATGAAAAATTCCATTCTATTTAGTTGAAGTGGTAAAGTTGTGGATCTAGACATTGTATAATAAACAGCCCAAAAACAGCCAATCATATTCCGAGTTACAGGTAATAAACTGAAAGTAAAAAATATCACTAAAGTAAAAGTAGAGACGAGAAGTCAATTTTACAATTTTAATCGTAATGTAAACAATGTAAATTTAGCCCCAAATTTGATTGGAAATTGACCAGGATGTTGAGAAGAATTGCACTGGGAGTTTCTGGAGGGGTTGACAGCGCCGTTAGTGCACTAATTCTGAAGAAACAAGGTAAGTGACAATCTAAACTAAATAACTACCATACCAAGTCCGGCCACGTCCAGGCACTGCTACTGGCTAGAGATATGATATGGCAAATTTGATAAGGCTATTCTGCATGCGGCAATATCAAATGAGCTGTTTATGCCATGATAGTGTCTATTTGCCACGCGTGGTAAGCAAAGAGAGGTCACTATTGCACTATTGGCTGCTGAAGTGAGATTGTACAATCCCCAGATTGCACAAAGTGTGGATGACATGCTGTCCTTAATCCCATATGTCAGCAACTCCATATAGCCATAGGCCTACATTTAGCTGATCATGTTCGTCTGTAAGTTTATTAACCAATTTTCCGTTGTTGTAGGTTTTGAAGTGATAGGAGTATTTATGAGAAATTGGGACACAGTAAATGAGAAAGGTATCTGTCAACCAGATATTGACTTACAAGATGCAGAATTCGTCTGTAAAAAACTCAACATTCCTCTACATGAAGTGAATTTTGTTAAAGAATATTGGAGTCATGTTTTTAGGTAGGTAAAGATGTTATAATACATTACTACTTAAAGCGATACCACCTCTTAGAATGAACAAAAAAATTAAGTTCTCAAACTTGGTCAATCAGAGTATATATTCATCAACGATGTCCAAAGTATACAAACAGAATGCAAAAACCCCATAAAGTTATGAACATTTCCATATAATAACAGGTTATAATTGATAAACGCCTTAAATTTAATTAAGGGTTTTTCAATTATTGTATATGAACATTGTTTTCTGAATTTATCAGATTATTTAGGTAATCTGTTGTATAGTTATGACACCAGGCAAGTCCCTTGATGAATATATACTCCTATTGACCAAATTTGAAAATTTAGATTGTCTGTTCATTCTAATATGTTGTATTCCTTTAATATAATATTATGCATTATACTTTATATCAGAATAATACTGGCTTAGATCAGTGAATTCTGTTCCATGCAATTGCTGAGTTGATGAAAGGAATCTTATCCACCATGTTGGTTTACAAAAAGATTAATAAGATTTTTATTACAGTGAAATTTTGTTGCTTTATGTTAGAGAAATGTTGTTGTATTATTTCAATTAAATATTGTTGTATCATTTTAATGAAATGTTGTTGTATTATTTCAGTGAATTGTTGTTGTATTATTTCAATGAAATGTTGTTGCATTATTTCAATGAAATGTTGTTGTATTATTTCAATGAAATGTTGTTGTATTATTTCAGTGAAGTGATATTGTATAATTCTAATGAATTGTTGTATTATTTCAGTCAAATGTTGATTTCTTTGAAATGTTGCAGTATAATTTCAGTAAAAATGTTGTATTATTTCAGTGAAGTGTTGTATTATTTCAATTAAATGCTGTTGTATTATTTCAATAAAATGATGTTGTATTATTTCAGTAAAATGATGTTGTATATTTCAGTAAAAATGTTGTATTATTTCAGTAAAATGATGTTGTTGTAATATTTCAGTAAAATGATGTTGTTGTATTATTTCAGTAAAATGATGTTGTATATTTCAGTAAAATGATGTTGTTGTAATATTTCAGTAAAATGATGTTGTTGTAATATTTCAGTAAAATGATGTTGTTGTATTATTTCAGTGAAATGTTATTTGAGTATGAAAATGGGAGAACACCAAACCCTGATATATTATGTAATAAATATCTAAAATTCAACCTCTTTCTGAAATATGCACTAGAAAATCTGAACTGTGATGCCATAGCAACAGGACATTATGCTAGAACAGACATTGGATTTGATTTACATGAAATAGACAAAAACAAAGGTAATTTTGGGATTTTAACTTCATTTTCTCAAATTTTCATTTTGGAATAGGCTTCACTCTAAAGACTTCTCTTTCTCTAATCCTGCTCAAAATCGATCCATATTTACATCTTTAAGATTGGAATTTATTCATCGATACTTTCTAATGATAATCGTATATTATGAAGTTTACTTGACATATTTTTCTGAAAGAGCACATTTTATTGCTATTAATTGACATTCATTTGATGTGGCATTTCATAAATGATGTAACTTGTATAAAAAAAAACTCACATTCACTCAGGGCTGTATGCTAGATAAGCCATCATGTGTTCTATGTTTTTCCAAAAAGAAGGTCGAATAAGGAAAATAGTCTATCTTTAATTTCGCTGAAAATCAATCAATTGTTACGAACTTTTTCATTGGTCTATTTTAGGAGTAAAATTATTAACTGCTGCAGACGCTTTAAAAGATCAGACATTTTTCTTGAGTCAGATAAAACAGTCTGCTCTACAGAAGACAATATTTCCTGTTGGTGATCTGGATAAAACGTTTGTTCGTAGAATGGCAGTAGCTGCTGGCTTAGATCCTATAGTAAAGAAAAAAGAGGTAAGAACATAGCTGTAGGAGACAGGGGGGCAGGAGGGGCAGCTGCCCCCCTTAATATTATGTTTTCGGGCAAAAAATCCCCCAAATCGGGCAAAATATCAATAAAATTCGGGCAATAAGTCGATCTGCACCGCATTGATTCGTGGGCCCCTACGGCTATGGGTAAGAATATTATCAATTGGTCGTACCAATTTCATTTTTGACTAATCAATTATTACCAAAAAAATAAATTTCATGAAGAATATCAATTGTAAGACTTTACAGATGAAATTTTGTTGAAATTGTTTTAGAGTATGGGAATTTGTTTTATTGGATCCAGAAACTTTCAAAGTTTTATAGAAGAGGTATGAATGTTATTTTACCTTTAACTTGAAATATTTTAATACAAGGTTGTAAATAAGAATGTCTGTGTTCGTAACCACTTGTTTCAACTTAGGAACTAGACTAGCATGCTACTGCTAGATAAACTTTACATAAACAGGAGATCAACATATTATAAACAAAAAAGTTCCATAGTCATTTTTGTGCACATTAAACTATAAACTTGAAAGGTGATTTCTGTTTCCATGGTGATATTATTCCTGTATGTCCATCAGACTGTAACCATGAATGGTCATTCCTGTTTCCAAGGCGATATCATTCCTGTATGCACTATAACTTTGAATTTATGTATTTATTTTAACAGTATATAGAACAGAAAGAAGGAAAGTTTATAGATATTGAAACTGGTAAAACAGTTGGAAATCACAAAGGTTAGTAAAATCTCTGACAACTGTAAGAACAAGGGAAAGGTTTGGACGTTTGGACCAAAAATTTCAACAGTTTCTCTTTAATAAGTATGATTTTATTAAAAAACATCTATTTTTTTAAAGAATTCTCAATCTTTTAACTTTGATCTATTCTAGGGTTACATTACTGGACTATTGGACAAAGAGTTTGTATTGGTGGAATAAATAAATCGTACTTCGTAGCAGATTTAAAAATATCAACCAATGATATTCTTGTCGTAAGTCAATTCTGTATTTTATATTACAAAATACTTTAGTAAAAAATAATGAAATGGAGTTTTACGTCCTAAATTTGTGGAGTAATGAGTATTGTCAATAGCCATGAAGTGTGCAATGAGGGAAATTTTTCCAGAAGAGTGGCATAAGCCTACTCTTATTTTGAATAAGATGACTTATTCAATGTCATCAGATTTTCGCACCCAATCAAGATCAAAACTCACAATCACAACAACCACCATAAACTCGTAACCAAGCAAATGCATTGGCTCAATCTTCGTCATTTTGTTCGAGACTATATAATGACTTGACCATGGTAGGCGGCCATCTTGCCCGGTAAATTGGCAGGAAAAGACAACTCTTGTTTAGAGATTGATTTTGATTGGCCGTTTTTACTGCAGAAGAAGATGACACTCTCTGAAGAATGATTTTGATTGGCTGAACTATAATTCATTCAATATGGCAGCCACCATGTAGTATACAAGGTTATCTAGCCGGTAGTCTAGTGCCGAAATTGATACGAGTGCAAGCAATCGATGTCATGATTGTAACTTTCTAACCAACTGTGCTATAGAACCTCACAATTTTACCTTTTTTTTGCAGGCACCAGGTACAAAACACCCGTCGTTATTTTTCCAGACATTTTTTACAGAGCAGCCTCACTGGATTCGCGTCCCTCCCGTACATCTGTACCAAGAACAGATGTTTGATTGTGACTTCCGTTACCAACATAGTCATCCCCTGATAAAATGTACTTGTACTCTGACTGGTGGAAACGGTTTAATAGTGTCTCTAGAACGACCAATGAGAGCTCTGTGTGTTGGACAATTCGCGGTGTTTTATGATAAGGAGGAGTGTTTAGGTAGTGCCAGAATAATTCGGAAAGGACCGTCACTTTTTACATTAAATTATAAAGACTATGTGGACCTTCCTAAAGAATTTACTTGATTCTAAACAGCGGTGGCTGTATATATCGACTTAAATTATAATTGTCTGAAACTTTTATGCTACATTCAAAAAACCTTGTTACCCCCAAAAAGCTAAAATTTATCTCCTTGGGGCAATTACTTTAGATAAAAAAATCCCTGTTTTAAAGTAGGGTCCAACTCTTTTATGAGTATCCATTGGAAAAAGAGTACAACCGGAGATCCACATGGTATCAGCCAATCAGCACTCGAAATATTGATAGTTGCTATTTTTGTGTCATTATTATCCATGTTATTTTCTTATTAATCATGTGATCTCTGCTATCGCACCGGTCTGTAGATAGAAGAAAATGGAGAGTCCAGATTACCCAGGTGACGCATAATAGAGTGAATTTGGACAAATCCAGACAATAGAGTTGGCCCAAGAGTCTTTATAGCTACTCTTATTTTCAAATAAAAATAAAAAGTGAAATTTCTTGTTAACATCAAGCACAAGAGGCATTAGCCTGCTCTTATTTTCTATTTTCAACTGTCGAGGGATCTTTAACGTGCACAGCCAATAGCACACAGGGCCTCAGTTTATTGTCCCATCCAAACGACTAGACACTTTTCCATGTCAGCCCCTCCGACATGCATCACTGACAGGAGGAAACCAGGTTGAAAAACCGAAGGTATCATCATGAAAATAAATAAATATGGTTTGTATCTTTCTAATATATATTTTACAAAATAAGTATCAATTAACAAAACTAAGCACTCCATTATCATACTAATAGTTACATATCTTATATATTTGTTTAAGGGATTGTAAAAAGCTATTTTTTTGATTTTTGAAATTCCACTAATACTAAGTGTTTAATGAGGTCACTAACTGCAAAATATGCTTAAATCATATAAGAAATTTGAAATTAGTGACATCATCAACCACTAGTTTAAGTGCAATTACCAGAACCACAGACGTCTGATTGAAAATGGGAATGGTTCAAATTGATGCCATCCATCAGTGTCTCAGATACATACAAAAAATGGAAAATCTTTTAATCCCTTTAAGAGGTGTCATTACTTTTCATATCAAATATTAAATTAACATTTGGAGAAAAACAACAACAAAATACAAAAACAAAACAAAAGAATATTCCAAAAATAGAACAGAAATCAAACATGAATCAGAAGCGTTTTCACCACACTAACTTGAAACCAAATTACTAAATCGAATTCAACAAATCACATTTACGAACACGAGTTACTGAATCGGATTCAGTAAATCTACACGTTTACGAACGCCTTATACTAAACCGATTTACTGAATCGACTAACTTGCTCCGCGATGAAGTTAGTCGATTCAATGTTAGAAACAAAGATGGCGTCCTTAGGTGAAAGTGAAGAAAACACATGACTTCTATATATTGTTGCCATTTTTAAAATCTCTGCAAATCGACGCTTTTACGAGAATGAGTTAATGTTCCCTTTGCGCATGTCTAACTTTGATTAAATCAACTTCAAAACGATTCATTGTGGTGAAAATGCTTCAAGATTCATCAATTTTTAAAGAGCACATTCTTTTGGGCTTGTACTCAGAGCATAATGTCCTTGTGACCAATATTTAAAAATGAAATAATGAAATGGAGTTTTACATCCTATGTTTCTATCGCTGTTTAGGCTAATGACAAATAACAACTAAAAAACTTTTCTGACTATTTCTTAGATTATCTTACAGAACTAAAAGATACATTTTGCCTTATCACAGTAATATGCTGCTTTAAAATAATATCCTTAAAGGAACACTACCACTTAGAATGAACATTAAGTATATTCATCCGCGGACTTACCTGGTGTTATGAATATACAACAAAATCCTTGTATAATTTGATAAATACATAAAACTAAGTAATTATTCAAAAAACTAAAAAGATTATTGAAAAATGCTTAAAATTAAGTAAGCTTTTTTCAATAACTACAAAGTTTTTATGAATTTTTCAATAAAACAGGAATTCGGTTGTATTGTTATGACACCAGGTAAGTTTAATTCTATGAGGTATTCTTCTTAAAAACATTTTCGATTAATTTGATTTTATTAAACTTTAAGATTCCTTTAAAAATATAGAACACTATAGAATTGGTATTGGCATTCAATTACGCTTTCATCTCTAATTGATATGATGGTTTTATATACATGATGGATTTGATCATAAACTAAAAACAGAACAAAGAATTCATAAATAGGTTAAAAATATTTCATGCTGCCTTATAAAAGTCAGTTAACTAATGAATAAGTGAACTATATCATTGAAGATTTAGTGAATACTGATTGGATGAAAAGTGTATTAGGCTCTAACTAACAGACCCAGGCCGAATTAAGATTAGAATAGTGGAATTTACAAAAAATATTACAGCTGCAATGGAAAGGTTAAAATTTACGCAACTTTGCACCATCAAATTTCAGTCCGCAATAGAAATAATAATTTTTAGGGTTTCCAGTTGACTGAAATATTCCAATCTAACGTAGCTGCGGTGGCCATCGTCTGACAATAACTTTGTATACAACTAGAAAAAAATCTTCTTAAATTGTTACAAGCTCAAAGGCAAAATGCAACCGTGTTTCAAATTATAGCTTAACAAATGTTAGTGATCTCCCTTGAAAACTATCTTGTAGACAGGAGTCTGGGTGTCAGAGACTAGTACGATGTCACATGACCCAATATTATGAAAGTAGTCCCACTTATCCACTAGCTGGATACAAAGTCAATGTCAAGGTCATATTGAGAATGACCATCTTAGTTACGCATGACCTTAACCTTCTCAAACCTGGACGAGTGGTTTTCTGGGAGAAGATATAAATCTATTTAGTAGGTACACGTGTGCTGCTATTCCAGAAGTTATCGTGCCTATTTTTAGAACGTTCTAGTATTTCGGAGGCGAATGAACAGCTAGAAGCTATAGATCTGACTGATAGAGACAAAACACTATCATTGTCATCATCATCATCGCGATAGTAATTCTCTACACCTGAAATTACACAATAGTATAATAATTAATTTACATAAAAGAAAATAATCATGTGATTATACCTTCGATACCTCTCGTAATTACCATTTTCACGGGGTAAATGTTGTGAATTTCCGCTCGTAATTTCTCTTTGGAAAGTCATGAAAATGGAGAAAAATTAACGACACCCATTTTCTCTGACCTTCACCTTGACCCTGTGTAAAAATGTCCACAACTTCATTTTCTATGATAGAAAGTGAAAGTTCTATTTTGAGGTATATCTGATGCGATTATGTAATTTTCATGCAGTTTTAGTACTTTTGAAGACTATTTAAATATGTTCAAGACCAAAACTAACCTACGAAAATGCAGACGGCAATGTTATTGAGCTGAATAGGAAAATATGTTCCATATCCACAAAAATATCTGTAGTGGTTGAACATATCCAAATTTAGACATTTCTGAATTCGCTAAATTAAATTCATATAAAATAATCTTACCATCATAGGAGTAGATTGGAGGAACATATGCCTTGTTGTATGTCTGACCAAAATTCTCATATATAGGATCCATGGCCGGTGCAGACGGGCTATTTCTGTTATACCTGGTTTGCTGAACTCTTTTGGGTTGAGTGGGTTCAATCTCGCCTTCTGTCACTGAAATAGTAAATTAATTTTCACTGAAATAAGTATTTCCAGCTTGCACCAGCTTAGTCAGTAGCGAGTTGGATTGTCGTCTGCTAGGGTCAAGGTCAGAAAAATTCTTTCCTTTCAAAGTCAAAGCATGTTGACATTCACCCCTTATAACTGAACACAAATGTTCAACCTCATTTACACCTATCATTGAACAAGTACATATAGTCATTTGGATAGAACAACAAATAAATGGAGGTCTTCTGTACCCACGCATGAATCTAGGTGTTTTTTTTTTAAGTTCCTGAGGTCCAAGTGATAAATCTGCAAAACTGAGCAATTCTGAGGCATTTCGTGTCAGCCATTTTTCTGGGTTTTTTTTACAACAGTTGTAATCCCAAAAGAGTAAGCTAATGTCATCATCTTACCTGTACCTTCAGTGTCATCATCTTCGACAATTTCAGTTTGTATAAACTGTGTTCTCATTGGTCTATCAGTTGATGCTTCCTCATCCAATAGATAATGAGTATCTCTTGAAGGAAGGCCATACGTTGGTTTTGGTGTATTTTTTATCAAATTGTACGTCTGAAAAAACAAAAGTTGATGTTAAGCAGAAATATTTGGTTGCCATTTTGAAGTTGAAGTATGATCATTTATATATTTCATTTACAGAGAGCATAAAAAGCTTTTCATTGGTGTGAAGGTTATTTTTCTGCTCAAAAATTTCTCTCGTAAGTGTGTTGGTGAAACAGGCAATTGATATTTAAGAGTGAAAAAAAAAGCTTCGAACACAACAACATTTAACTGAAAGTTTCCAATCACACTAACTACTCTTTCAACAATACGGCATCTCCTCACACCTAAAAAAAAAAATTTGGCTCAACCTTTGACATTGTTCGAGACTATGTTCGAAACTATATAATGACTCGACCATGATAAACGGCCATCTTGCTCGGTATTTGGCAGGAAAAGACAACTCTTGTTTCAAGGTTGATTTTGATTGGCTCTTTTTTCCGAGAAAGATGATGATAGATTCTGAAGAATGATTGTGATTGGTTGATTTATTCAATATGGCAACTACCGTACAGTATACGAGGTTATCTAGCATGTCTAGTTCTGAAGTTGATATGAGTTCTAAAAAAGGTGTTGTCAGTGTAAAGAGTAGGCTACAATAAACTAAATGCCTACCTTTCCAATCATTCTAGTTTCTTCTTCATCTTCACTTAGATCTAAAATAATATTACAAAGATTAAAAAATATCTTTCAACAGGGTTGGGTTCTGACCAGACAAAACCACAGGGGCTCGTATTTTTTTTTTTTTTAAATATTGTTACACGGTGATAAGAAAAATGAGAAGGGAGGACACTAATTTTGGGGTCAAAATTGAAATAGAAATTAAGCATCTTTCTTCGCCTCGAAAACGGCCAAGTCTTTAGTCTAACCAATATATTTAGGTAAATAAAGCCGATTTTGAATGATAGACTGGTTTACGACGGAGTAATTACCGTTTTTGAGTTCCAAGCGGAGCAAACATGGTTCGGACAACTGCATTGTAGGTCATTTTCTCATTGAATGGTTGAACTTAGTTTCAGTATGGCCATCTCCCTATAATATATGGTCTAGCAAGCAAGTCCTACCTTGATCATATGAAGGTATGGGTTGAGTTTGGGCTCGTCGATTTCTAGCAGGTTGACTTCTGACACTAGGTGGCGATGATAATAAAGCGCCCCCTACTGAGGGTGTTGTTAAATCAAAATGATGGCGTGAGACTGGACGATCTTGTTTCTGTAATTGTGGTGTTGGTAGTCTCCCCTCTCTACGATAATTATTATTGTAGTCTTCATCAACAGGTGTTTCAACTTCTTCATTGGATTCAACGCTGTAATTTAAGGAATTGTGTTAAAAAGGTTTTAAATCATACTCTATAACCGTGGTTCCCAACCTTTTGGACTATTCATACCCCTATTTATTTAAAGCAATCTCTTCGCTTATTTTAAGTAACATTAAGAGCCAACATGAAAGTAAAAGGATATTTGTCGGTTGATGGAGTTTGATATCTAATCCATTCCATACTTTTAAAAATTGGCCAAGAAGCTTCTGCGGTACCCCTTGTGGTGTTCGCTGATACCGCCAAGGGGTTCTAGTACCCCTGGTTAGGAATCGAGGCTCTATAGCATCTCAATGGACAGGCCACATAAAGAAAGTTAAGTTATATAGGTTGAGGATCCTTTCCTTCTGATTGGCTTTCGCCCCTTTCCCAGATTATTCGTACCCATATACAGCTGGGTCAACTGGAATAAGTAAAGATGACTTATTCAAGTTCAAATCTTTCACATAGTGCCTGAGATTAGAACTCACAACCATGACAACTACCGGTAGTATTTGTTTGACTTAACCAAGCAAATATTGTTATGCAAGAATTTCAATGCAACAGCGCACAACCAAAAAGACGCCAGTTTCACAAAATCCTAACTTATGATACATTGGTCAATCACTAAAATCGATTTTAAATGTTAGTTAATTAACCAATCAGATTGCTGTATTTCCTAATATCTGGATTTAACTCTTAGTAAATTTTGCGAAACATGGCCCCTTGTAGACAGGATGTTATGAGTCAAATTTCCATATGACCTACCCATTTCCATTATAAATTTCTTCAGGCTCATCATACTGCCATGCTGTTTTAACTGGACGTGCTCGACCTCTAGGGTCCTGTGTATATCTCGGTTTATAAGCACGCCTCTCATCTTCACCATGTACAGAAGGTGCAGGAGTTTCGGCTATAGTGGCTTTAGTTGAATCTAGATCACTGAATTTCTTTAATTTTCTGTCCTGCATTCTACTTTTTCTTTCTAAATTCTTTTCATTCAACCTGAAGAAATGAAATGGTGTTTTACATCCTAAATGGACAGGCAAATGCCATGCAGTGTGAAATGAGGGAAATTTTGCAGCATTAGCCTACGCAATCTGCAAGAAGCAAATAGTTTGAATATGTTTATTGAAGAATTAAGATTAAGAACTAAACTACAATAAATTCTTTGGGTGCAGACTGTAGCACATCTGTTAGAATGTTGGAATTTTAAGTTTTGCCTTTGTATCAGGAACAATGATAGCATCAATTTCCGCCATTTCAAATTTCAATCAGAAATATGTGATTCCTGCAATTCCACTAAAACAAAGCGATTCATGACACAACCCAAGACGGTCTTATTTTCGAAGCACCATAAACATTAATAACAACTTACTCTAGCCGTGGTGGTCTTTGAGGGGGTCTTTCAATACCGACAGGTGATGACCCTGTTTCCAATGACAACGCTGAGATGGTACTGGCTTCAGTGGTACTACGGGTTTCACAATCCCACAATTCAGTCTGTTTAGCCAATAATTGAGCTAAATGAGCTCGTGAGAAATGTGAACCCTGTCCACGTTTTCTGTATTCGTCAGCTTTCTGTCGGAGTTCTAAAACTTCTGTGTACCAGTTTGTCTGCTGCTCTGTCTGTTGGCTGTCTTCAACTTCCAATGATGCTTTCTTTTCTTTATTCTTTTTTACAGGCTGGAATAAAATAAGCGAAATTTAAACTTTTCAGTCTTTTGTTCAGTAAAAACACTTTCAAAAGCTGAATTATAATTTAAGATTGGCTATTGCACTATACAGTTTGCTAACTTCACATAAACATGTTGTGGAATGTCCGAAATATTTTGGATGAATGTTGGTACAAAAGTCAACACCAATTAATTACAATGCTTACCTTAATTGAAGTATAAAGATGTGGAGGGTTGGCACCATGCCAGGCACCATTCAGATACTGGAACTCTTGAGGTGCCTTAAAATTAGCATCATATTCTGATTCTCTTTTTCTAAATAGAAAGTAACTTATAATCAATGATTAAATTTACGTTAGTTAACATCTTACCCAGGAAATGGGCAAAAGAGAAGATAACTGAATGAGTGCTATGTGGTTTCCAAAATGGCAATCTCCCTGTGCAAAAATTGAGGTCATTTAGCAAGATAGTCTAGTCCCATTAATTGATGCTTTATGTTTTATTCTAGGACACCAAGAAAGTCATCCAGAACATAAATTGTAACAATTGCTGTACAAAATAGAACCAAAAATAGGTTCATGCTATAGAAATTCTATAAATGTACAAATAACAAGTCAACATGGAATCATACCTGAGTTTTCCATGAGAAGATTTAATCATTTCCCCTGCTGCTAGCTTGTCTTTATCCACTTTCTCTTTTCTATCAATAGCTACAAAATAACAAAATGGCTGTCAATGTCAGTTATGAAACGAAGGTTTACATCCTACTTTTGTGAACGTGTATAGCCAATAAAGACCTTCAGTGCCTTGAAGCGTGCAATAAGGGCAATATTGTCAAGCATTAACCTCTTTCTGTTATTTTTAACTGTCATGGGATCAAGAGTAAATAAATGTACAACACTGGGCCTTGGTTTATTACTAAATTGAAAAAAATTCTGATAATTTAATTTCAACATACCTCCCATACTTTTACTTCTTTTTATCTAAAAAGATAAAACAAAACAGTACCAGTTAATAATCTTTTAAAAGTATGATAACTCGTATTTTAGTGACACTCTGTTTTGTATAGAAAAGACACATTATACACCAAATAGAAAGTGAAATTTCTGGTCCGCCCCCTTGAAATTATTCCCCGCGCCCCCATCACCCCTTCAAAATTCATAAAAATTCAAAATTAAAGCCAATACTCTTAAAAGTCTCCCCCTTGTTTAGACGTTTGCCCCCCTAGAAGCACTGGGCCTGCCCAAAAAGCTGACATTTCCCCTTTAATTTCTTACCTTAGCCTTTTTAATTTCCGGTTCTTCACTGACATCCTTTCTTTCTACTGGAACTGGTTTGACTTTCCATGCCTTAAACTGTGACTTATATTCACTAGCCCGTGGTTTACCAACTGGTTTCGGTGCAACTAGAGCTGTATTACTTTTATGTACAACCTAAAATATTAACAGTTTGGTTGGGAAATTGTTTCTTTTCAAAAACAAGAGGAGTTTTCACAATTTTCAGTTACTTGGACGCAAGATTTGGATGGAAAAACAAATGAAAAACAACATTTGTCTAGCCATTCACAGTTCCAACATCTGAATATGGAGTCAGAAAATACAGGTGTGACCAGCTTTCATCCGGTTCAACCTTTGTCAATGGTCGAGGCTAACTAATGACTCAGCCATAATAGGCGGCCATTTTGCCTGGTAAATGGGCAAGAAAAGACAACTCTTGTTCGAAGATTGATTTTGATTGGCTGTTATTGACAAATGAAAAGATAACCTCTCTAAAGAATGATTTTGATTGGTTGAACTATAATTTATTCAAAATGGCGATCACTGTATAGTATACGAGGTTATCAAGCACGCTCATCTAGTTCCGAGGAAAGTTCTCTTCATGAACAAGATAAAATTCATTAAAATTTACCTGATCTGCAGCTATAAGTGGTGATGATTCAATTCTGTTCTTCCAATCAAATTCTTTCTGGTATTCAGACCACTTCCTGCCTTTCCTTAGCGGAGCCACGCCAGCTTTATATTGTAATGCATACTCAGCCTGTAACCATAGAAACAAGGTATTTGATACAAAATTGTCAAAAATTTAAAGTCTTGTCCTTGAAAAGATGTTTTATATCCCACTCTTCTGAACCTATTTTGCTAAACACCATGCAGTGTGTAATGAGGGCAATTTTGACAGGACAGGGGCATGTGCCTAATCTTATTTTTTATGTTCAACTGTCGAGGGATATTTAAAGTGTAGCACAAGGAACCTTGGTTTTTTGTCCCATCGGGCTCGCAACAGAGCAGACGCGACCCTATAAAAAATTCAAAAATCCTTTTAATACTTACAGTAGCTTCAGGAGCAGAATCTAAAATTCCTTTCTTGACATTAACCTGAGTAAATTCATTCATTTTATTGGGAAACTTTTTATTTTCCAAAACATCTTGAATATTCTTATCCTTCAATCCAGATTTATAAATCATTTCTTCTGGAACTTTCTTAGCGGCCATCTTGGTTTTGTGTTTCTTGGGCACATTTGGTCTCTCCTGGTTTTGATGGTGAACTTGATATGTGTCATGATGGCTCAATGATTTCTTGGGTGGACTATTTTTAACCAGATTTGATTTTTGTTTATGTTGGAGTTGTGGTTCTTGATTTATCGTCTGGGTAGCGTGAGTTTCTGTAGGATATTTTGGTTCTCTAGGAGCTAATGGTGTAGGGGGGTCTGTAAATTGACGGGTATTCACTTTTGGTGGAGATTTTGTCTTCAGTGTCTCAACTTGGATCTCCTTGTCTTTCTGCAATTTAAAAAAAATTAAATTAATGTTTTGGTAGGGATATAATTGAAGGGTTTATGCCATTTTTGTACAGTTTTAGTACTTCTGGAGAGTATTTACATATATTCAAGGCTCAAATCAACCGTTGAAAATTCTTAACATACCCCTTTAAATCTCTCATTACTAATTTTCATAGAAATTAATTCCCTATTTTTAATTAATCTGTTGGCAAGGCTAACTTTAAAATCTTTTAGTTCAAATTACTTACTTTTATATGAGAATCCATAGTTTTGATTGGCTCGTCAGGTTGAGGCTGAATAAAATGACTATTTGCCTCGCTTCGATTGACGTTATCCATGACAAGCCTTTTTTTGGGTAGGTATTTCACATTATTGGTGGAGAATTTATCCTGTCCACCAAGAACAATGTATTCTTCTGGTGGAGAACGTTGGAAGAAATCACACGACATTGAAGTTGTTGGTCCTTCTACTCTCTTCTTATGTTGAATTGATGGTTCCATACCTAAAGAAAAATGAAAATTATCAAAGTTTTGAAGTTTTCAATACAGATCAGGACTATGTTCAAATTAAAACATTAAAATTATCATTATTTGTATCAAGAAAAATTTAAAAAGTTTTTTCTTATTTTTTTATTGTGTACAAGGAAAAATTATGACATCAATTTGCATCATTCCAATTTTCATTCAGATATCTGTGGTTCATGCGATTCAAGCGATAACCTAAGTGTTTGATTAGTGCCATTGTAGGAACCATTGACATCTGATTGAAAATTGGAATGCTGTAAATTAATGCTAGAAAAAATTTGGAAAACCCGTTTACAATTTACAATAGTTGATTTCAAATATTTAATTTTTTTAGAAATAAAATATTGTCAATTACATATTTACCTAAAGAATTAAAACAAAACTCCCAAAATACTCAAACAATGCTGTACAAGGGCAAACTTTTGAAATTTGAAATGGTTATGGAACTGTGTCTTAAAATATTTTGTTTACAGTTGCTAGATTCCATTCAATGGCTTTTTGTTTTAATCATAAGGACTTTCAATTAACATGGAATAAAGGTTGTTATCATTAAATAGATTAAAAATCACTCTAATTACCATGCCTGTGCCAGTGCCTTCGGTTTCATAGTAACCTGTTGCTTTTCAATGACCTTAATCACTAATTACATTAAGCAATTAGCACTGATTTTAATTACTTATTGTCTTAGATCAGCTTTAAAATTAACACAGCAATTTGATTGTCCTTATAACAAAGGATTAAAAGATTAAGGCTAATGAACAACTACCATCTGTTTTCCCTGGTTTCAACATTAGAAATTACGATTCCAGAACCCATTTAAAATATTAGTAACAGTTGATTTAGTAAAAGCAAATAAACAGGCAATAAAGATAATTGTTGTTGAATCATGCAATCAGAAGAAAAGGATTAAAGGGATTGTGAAAAGTTTTCTAAACCTTTTTGTGTACCGGTAACATATTCTTGCAAATTCATCTAAAACCATTTATGGGTCTTTGCTATAGTGACGTTATAAGACACTTATTTTTTCAGTAGAATTAAAAGAAATGCAGAAGTCTGATTGAAATTTGGAATGGTGCAAATTTATGCTATCAGTGTTCCCGATACACATACAAAGTTTAGAAAATCTCTTTACAATAAACATACAGGGCCCAGTTTCACAAAATTTTAACTAAGATAAAATCCAGATTTTAAGAAATACAGTAATCTGATTGGTTAATAAATCAAATTTACAATCGATTGACCAATCAGATTATTGGAACACTAATATCACCTTAAGTAAGGATTTTGTGAAACTGGTCCCAGTTCTGTGAAAGCTAATGCAAGAAACAGAAATAATGGCTAGAATCAACACTACGAATAAAATTTGCAAATGATAATTTGATGAATATTTTGATCATCTATTTCTACCAGCCATCGGCCTATATCTACCTTTTTGTTGAGGATTATCATGAGCGGTATTTGTAGTTTTTCCATTCATATCCACAAGCATGTTATCAAATGGTTTATATTGTTCTTTATATTCTGACGTTCCCTGCAAAAATATTAACATGCAAATCAAACTCACACAAAACTGAACCCCAAGCATATTAGAACAAGCAAAATTTAGGATGGTTACTGGATAAGGGAGAGCATACACAAAATACAATGTTAGGACAGACATTTTGTTGATAAAGCAGTAAGCACCTCGCATTAGATGTAGGCAGCAAATGAAGGTGGGTTGAAAAGTTCAACTAGGAAGCATGCAACAGCAATGAAACTTAGTAAAATGTTAAATTAAATGTTTAAAAAGTTTCATTGCTGACTGTGGCATAACTCCTTCGAAGTCAGCCTATGAACTTTTCAGCCCACCCTCGTAGATTATTATTGAATTATTTCAATGATCAAGTATACCTACCTACAACTCAACCAAGGCATTTTACTTACAAGGGAGATTGACATTGCAAGGTTATATCGGTTAAGGTTACAAGGGGTATAAGGTTACATCAAGCACAGCAGCCAAAAGAGAAAATATTCCAGTTGTAAATGCCTCTATTAACCTATGATAAAGTGAATAAAATATCAAACTTTTAAAGGGATTGTAAAAATGATTTATTATTTTCTCTATGTGTATCAGGGACACTGATAATATCAATTTGCAGTAAGACGTCTTTGGTTCAAGCAATTCCACTTAAACTAAGAGTTTGATGGAGGTGACACTGAAATTGTCTTCTTTGATGCAATCATATTTTACAATTTCACAAAACTTTTAGCTGAATTAGATTACTGGAACCACAGACATCTAAATTGGAATTGTGCAAATTGAAGCTATCATATGTCTCTGATACACATGAAAATGTACAAAACATCGCTACAATCCCTTTAAGAGAATAATGGTACCAATATTAAAATTCATATAAGATTTTTCTATATCCCTAATACAGGAGACAAAAGATTTTCAGGTTAATAGAGGCATTAAGCTGAATATTTTCAATAACACATCAACCATCAGTTACCCACTGGATAAATCTACTGTTCTTATTCCAGCATGTGGTGCAGCCTGTTCTAATGACGGTTTAAAGTTTTTACCACGATATGATCCTACCCACTTATAATGAGTATCATATTCAGATTTTCCCTGTAAAATTTATACATGTATATTCTTTGAATGAAATTACTGACTTGCATTTACGTTCATGGCAATGGAATATCAAATTGAAAAAAAAGATACCGGATATCATTGAAAGACTCGATACAATTCAAGTTTCTAAACTTAAAGATGGCATCCACTGGTGCACTTGCGCAGGGGTTTAAGCAGGGATATATATTCGTTGGATATGTTAGATCTAGCCTACTTTAACCTGCAACAAGTCTCGCACGATGCAAGAACAGATAATCAACTGCTTCTGCTTATTGCATGGTGCCACTGATGAAAGAATATTTATAACACTGTTGTGCTGTGACTGCAAACAACTGACTTACGATGGAGCCAAATATATCCAAACCTGATAAATCATATTTTTCTACAGTCCAAATCTCACGTTGACATATGTTCAAATTCGCGTCTGAACTTGTTTATTTTCTGATTTTGAAATTTCTTGTTTGGCTTGCAAATTGTCTGCTTTTTCTCGTATTTCGCCAGCAAAAAATCAATCAATGAATATCTAGATGAGCCCAACAACTTCGTCTTGCTGAAAAAATAATAACTTTAAGGTACTTACTTTGAATGTAACAGGCATAATTCTGATCAGAATGTAAATTCTTCATAAATTCAATGTTTACGTTTTGAAAGCCGGAAGTGGATTAAACCGCGTCTACACCAACGCGCATGCGTACATCACATCTTCATGTTGCTAAATGCAATGAGCTATATTAAATAGAGGAGCTGCGCAGGTCTGTAAGTATTGACCAATGGTGGACGAGTACGACGCCATCTTGCTAGGGGCGTCACGCCCCTCTCTCTATGGCGTCAATGCATGGTTTTAATAGACCTCCGGATTTTCTGTAGTTCGTGAAAGGATTAAAATGCAGTTGACAACTCCCGTTGACGGATTAATAACAATATTTATGATTTTTTTCATACTATTCGCAAAGTTACTTGCGGTTTTGGCGCTTAATAGCCGATTTATTCACTGTTTCGGTCCGTCGAGTGAGGTGCTTTTTAGTAATGACCCTCGCTGGCGGCACAGGGCATGGTTTTAGACTTTCTCCGATATGTCATACGGGTCGGAATACAGTTGACAACTTCTTTTGGCTATTTTAAGAACCTAATAAATAAGTACATGTAGCTATATTTCTCATCTATCCAGTCTTGTCATCAACGTACGGATTTAGCGATTCTCCAACCGAATCGGCGATTGTTTATTTATGTCTTGTTCGGCGCGTCGAGGCTAGGCTAGACTTTCTCATTTACCGTGTCAATTTTGAATATTTTATTTATTAAATTAGATGCGTTGGTACAGATTTACAACTTAATTATATTTAAATATTAGGATAGGCCTATGTTATAAAAGCTAAAAACCGCAGAATGCCGCTTTCCTGCATTAGGCCTAAATTAACAAATTACGGTGGAATATGGCCTAGGCTAGTAGAGAGCTGTCAACAAATGTTTTACTTGACTTTAATCTGTACAAGTTTTTTTCGAATGTTTGCCATTATTTTCATAAAAATTGAAATATCAGCCGGACACTGATCCTGATGTGTTGGTTTTAGAATAATTTTGCAATGATAGAAAAATGTAACTTTTGCATTGAATATGAAAAATTTTCTCTCCTAGAAATTTAAAGCCGACATCGGGACAAGGCATCAGAATTTTTCTTACCTTGAAGGGGATTCGAACCCATTGCACCTAATCGCCTGGCAGACAACAATCCAACTCTCTATCAACAAAGCTATTCTACTGCCACAGTAAGCGGTGGTATGTGATATTTACAAAATATTTTTATGATTTAATTTATCCTTCACAATAATGAACCAATGTTCATCAAAACCCATCCAAAATTGTACTTTTTACATTGATTATAGGCACAAGTTTCGATATGATCAAGGAAAATAACTTTCTATTTTTCACAAAAAAAAATAATGGTTCATATAGGCCTAGTAATTATGAAAAATTCAGGTTTGGATCAGTTTCTGTTAAAAAAATATGCCAATATATTTGGTTCAAGGGCGAGGATTTGTCCAAAATATTGTTGGGGTCCAATCTGGCATGTTCATCACATTCTGTCAGGAATTGTGCCATTTGATGCATAGACACAAAGTTAAAAAAAATGTAGAATGTTTGCCTATTTTTTAAATTTAGGGTATCAAAATCTGTCAAGATTTGTGCCTGATAAGAGTGTTTAAGACCTAAAAAATTAAGTGTTATATAAAAGATAGTGGACCACGGCCATATACGCCTAACGAAAAATTTAATCGGGATAAAATTAAACTTTCTCAAACCTTTCGATTTAGGTCCAATAACATCCATTTTAAGTTTCATCAAAATCGGTTGAAAACTAAGAGAGTAATAGCATATTTAAGATTTGGGGCAAGGGCAATAACTCTGCTTGTAACGATTGAAAATAGCTCAAATTCGAACTTGATCTTCGTTTTCTGAATATATATACACATATCAAATTTCATTTGATTCCGTCAAAAACTCTAGTTTTTAGAGCGTTTACAAGCAAATGTTGATGGACGGACCGACGGATTTGGGGCAAGGGCAATAACTCTGCTTCTAACGATCAAAAATATCTTAAATTCAAACTTGATCTTCGTTTTATGAATATGTATACGCATATCAAATTTCATTTGATTCCGTCAAAAACTCTAGTTTTTAGAGCGTTTACAAGCAAATGTTGATGGTCGCACCGACGGATTTGGGGCAAGGGCAAGAACTCTGCTTCTAATGATCGAAAATAGCTCAAATTCAAACTTGATCTTCGTTTTATGAATATGTTACACATATCAAATTTCATTTGATTCCGTCAAAAACTCTAGTTTTTAGAGCGTTTACGAGCAAATGTTGATGGTCGCACCGACAGATTTGGGGCAAGGGCAATAACTCTGCTTCTAATGATCGAAAATAGCTCAAATTCGAACTTGATCTTCGTTTTATGAATATGTATACACATATCAAATTTCATTTGATTCCGTCAAAAACTCAAGTTTTTAGAGCGTTTACGAGCAAATGTTGACGGACGGACCGACGGACGGACGGACCGACGGACGGACGGACGGACGGACGGACGGACAGGGGTGACTACAATATACGTCCTCATAGAGAGATGAGGGCGTATAAAAAAGGGAAATAATTCGCTGATGATTCATTGTATCAGCAACTTTCATCAAAATCTCTCAAGATTTTAGAGTGATCACAAGGAACTGTGGACTTACAGACATGGCGAAGGGGAATATGATGGACTACTTTGTTTCTTTAGAACAAATTATATTTTTTTCGACTTCTCATTTCTTACATCAAAATTTTAAAACAGCAAGAAACAATTTTACAGTTTTATTTCACATTTAAACATAAAAAATTTATACAGTTGACTATCATTAAATTATTTTTTTCTTTGAAAATGTCACATAACCACACAATTAATTCAGTACATGAAAAATCTGCATTTTTACTGGAGCACCTTAACTTTTTACAGCTTTTTCATGAAGGACTCTTGGATGGCATCCATTCAAATTATCCTTCACATTTCATCCATCCATGAGATTTACAGTCCAAAAAACAACACACTTTTATACTGCTTTGATTTAAGTGAAATGAAAGTTTTGCCTTTAATCTTCTCTTCTAGGAAAATACTAAAATAAATAAAAGTAAATTTTAATGACTTTGACATTCCTTATCATGACAGATATGGCTCTATCCAGCTCTGACAGTCTGACTGACATATAATGTTAATCTTCATCAAATGCAATCTGATTTACACTTTGGATAGCCAGTCTTAAAGAATTTTCAAAACCAAATTTGACAATTTTCGGTATCCTTCAAAGTTAAACCATGATAAATTTTAGAGATAGTTGAAATAAAGCTTGATTTTGTGAAAAACAGAGTATAAACCTGAAAAAATATTCAATTGAGGTAAATGATATAACATTGATTCATACCTGTAATTTACAGTATCCGCTTTTTAATATTTTCTTATTCTAAGCAAGCCAAACCTGAAAAAAATATTTAGAACAAGAAAGTTAGCTTGCCAGGTAAGGTTACATACATCCACTAGTAACTTTGTTTGAAACAGTACAATTTTAAGAACTAAAACTTTTACAAGCTGAACATAAGGTACAACAATTCATACCTTTTTCTTAAAAAAATTGTCAATACGGTACCGGTATGTGCAAAATAATTATTAAATATTAATTATTAAATATTTTTTTATTTTAATAATTTTCATAAGGATTGACAAATCATTGAAGAGAATTTTCAGTCTCTTTCAGGGAAATTCATATTATTGTTTTCTCTGACAACATAGTGAGTAATAGTTCTGAAAGGAATTCTTCGAATATTCAAAATATGCTTGTCAATAGAAAATTAATATGCAAAATTGTAATTGTAGGCCTACCAGTAGACAAGGACTATTCTCAGGCCTTATTGAGTTCTAAATAAATTTCTTTCTCACACAAATACGGTATTCAAAATAAGAAATTTAAAAGTAAGCTATTTGTCTCAGAATGCCTTTGGGTTCATGGAAATATATAAGTTCTGAATATATTTTATTTGAAATTATTAACATTCTTACGGTACTCCTAGAAAATCACCTGAAATTTACCCACATTTAAGACCACACTTTATGTAATTTCATTTTTTTTTTAATAGGTCAACAAAGACAATCTTAGATTCTCGATAGGCCTATTCAGAGAATTATTAGGCCTAGATCTAGTGAGAATTTACAAAAGAAATTCTTTTGTATAAATTCTATAAATAAACCAAAATTTTAAATTTGTCCTTGTTGCAATTTCTGGGAAAGATCAAACACATAATATTTGTAAGTTTAGCTTTAGGCTAGGCCCTACATTCAAAAGAAACTCATTTGCCTATAGCCTAAATTTTAATCCTATAATATATAATAAAGTCACCAAATTTGGCCTTAAACGCCTTAATTATAATGTAAAAACAGATTCTGCTGAAATAAATATTTATAATTATATTATAGGCCTATATCAAAGAAAGACATTTTAAGTTTAAGACCACAAAAAAATTCTTTAACAAAACTTTTTTACTTTGCCTAGCTGATTAGGCCTAGGCCTATCTATGCCAAGTCCAAGTGCCTGTTTTTTATATTGATTTGAGGCTGATTACCCATGCCAATTTTCAAAAAAATTATGAAAAAAAAACAATTAACTTTTGCTAAGACCTTAGGGTCGAGTTATTATTGATATATTCCATCTCTGATTAAACCCATTCTGATAAAACGTGTAGGCCTATGGTTTTGTAGCCTTTTAAGCCATAGCCATGATAGCATGAATAGATTCGATAGGGAGGCCTCATAAATTGCCAAATTTTTCATCCATTATCCTTTCTTTATTATAAAATCATCACAATTTTACCTGTAAATATATCTTCCTGTTCTTGAGTGACTTTACCATGCATGTTATGTCAGTTTCGACGTACACAGCTAGCTGTCATCATAAATAAAACCTGCAAGTTGATTTCTCGCTGGGTGCCCCTTCCAAGATGGCGTCGCTTTCTGACCGGCGCGTGTCACGTGATAGCTACTCTATTTAATATAGCTCATTGGCTAAATGACTTATCACAAGTATCGGATAATAAGGGTTTCTACTGCATCTTAGTCTTTTGTCCAAGAGAAATTAAATGAAATGAAGTTTCAAGCCATACTTTTCTTCACTTATTTGGGCTGATAATTACGGGCAAACTAGTCTCAAACATCATGCAGTGTTCAATGAGAAGAACTTTATCATATTACCTCTTAGAAACTTGCTGACTCTATTCCCAGCCTTTGATAGCTTTTTGGACAGATATATGGTTGGGGGAGAGTCAGAAAAACTAAGCCATAAAAATTGGAGAAACCTAAGTTGTTATACTTGTAAAATATAGATGTTTCTTCCTTTTCTTTTACAATATGTGGGCGTATAAAAATAACCCTCCTACTCCCAGGGCCGGATACAGGATTTGACGTTAGGGGGGGGGGGCGCAGAATAAAATTTCGCCGAGCGGAGCGAGGGTTAGAACCCTAAATAATTCTGTTAAATTACTGTTTTATATAGTAATACTTGTTTGAATGTTAAAACAGATTGAATGCGACGACATTAGGCTAGCTTTCGTCGTCTCTTCGGATACTTAATACGTGCTTCGCAAATTTTAGGGGGGGGCGCACGCCCGACAAGCCCCCGACTCCCTTCAACATAATTAATTATTCTATATTCTGAATAGATAAAACATATATTTATTCATAATAGAATTAACAACTATAATGTTATTTGTAACAGATGGCATACTGTAGAAGTAATTTAAAATAACAATAGAGGTTAAAGTAAGGAGTTGGTCAACCATATCGATAAAATATACTAAAGGAATTTACTTCATTAATTTTAGTAATAGCTTAACATTCCATCATCAGTAGGGAAAAACATTATTTTACTCAAGGATAACAACTTGAGTTTCATGTGCTGCTTTTCTGCACCTGTATGGGCTAATGAGCACAACCCATGCAGTGGGCCATAGAGTTTAAAGGGGACCAGTCTTCATTTTTATTGGTTGATTTGGGTCTTGAATATACTTAATTATCCTTCAGAAGCACTAGAAATGTACGAAAATTGCGTATTTCCTTCAAATATATCTTAAATTACACATTTCTCCTATTTCTATAGATGACTTTTCTATATATTGCATAGTATCCATAATGTGTAGTAGGGCATTATAACTTTCAAATGCTAATAATTATGGATGCACATGGATTTGAAGGCTCAAATTTCAATGTTGAGTTGTGATAACCAGTACTAAATTGCTGAGCTAAAAAATCCCTGTTTCTGAGACTTGGAAAAATCGACCCACGAAAATGAAGCCTGTGCCTCATTAACAACCTACATTTTTGTTATTTTATTGGAACGCCATGCAGTTTGTAATGAGAGAACTTTGCCAAGACAGTCGCATTAGCCTACTCTTATTTTCTATTTCAACTGTCGAGGGATCTTTATCATGCACAGCCTGTAGCACACAAAGACCTTGGTTTATTTTCCCATCCGAAGGACTAGGCGCTTTTTCCATGTCAGCCACTCCGACCTGCATCATTGACAGGGGGCAAACTGGGTTGAAAAATCTAAACCCATGCCCGGATTAAACCCTGGACCTGGCTCCCATATTCCTTTAAGAGCAAAATACAAACTAAGGGACAATATGGCAATACCCAGCACTAATTATAGCTATCTTTATGACCACATGTCAGTTCTCAACCATATCAAACAAACATTTTTTACCATATATCTTTAGCAAATGACAATTCCCAACAACTATACACAAAAAAGTTCAAAATTAAATATTTATTTCCAAACTTGTGCCGAATGTTTATTTTCAACAACAAAAATATGTTTTAAAATATATTTTTAGCTATAACAGATAAGTCTAAAACAAAAATATGTACAATTGATTCAAATTTAAAAAGTAACAAGCAAAAAGACTTAAAGAAAACAATTTTATGTCAATTTCGTTAAAGATGAGTTCCCTTATTTTCAATTATGAAAATGAAAATTCTAATACCAGTTTGTGTCATGTGACCATAATTAATTCGTAATTAGCTAATTTAGAAGAGAATCACTCATAAAATTCCAACAAGTGACCTTAATTTAAGATCAATTAGTCTCTTTTGTTTATCCATACTGTTCATACATGGACATTTATCATTCAGCTCAACCTTTGTCATTTTGTTTGAGACTGTGTAATGACTCGGCCATTATAGGTGGCCATCATGCCCGGTAAATGGGACAACTCTTGTTTGGAGATTGATTTTGATTGACCGTTTTTACCACAAAAGATGATGACACTCTCTGAAGAATGATTGTGATTGGTTGAACTATAATTTATTCAATATGACAATCACTGTATAGTGAACGAGGTTATCTAGCCACTAGTCTAGTTCCGAAATTTATACAAGTGTGGTAAGATCTCTTAAATGCAATAAGAATATGGTTTGAAATTCATGGATAATCATTTGAAACATCAATTAATCAAATAATTTGACACTAAAATTAAGGGAAACCCATCTTTAAAGGCATTACACACTAAAAGTAATATATTCAATAAACACTGGCCTAGGTCACAAGAAAATTGAAAATATAAGACTATGTATAAATGTAGATATATATACAAAAAAGTCCCAAATCAAAGAAAAAACTCACACACACGAAATTTAAAGGAATAGAATGAACATATAATTTAAATTCTCAAACTTGGTCAATAAGAGTGCCATGTATATTCATTAGTGGACTAACTTGGCATACAGAATCCTAGATAAATCAAAAAGTCTAAATAATTACTTGTATTTTTATGGATAATTACTTAAATTTAAGGACTTATCAGATTATAGGATTGTGATGAATAGTTATGACACTAGGTAATTTCACTAATGAATATATCAGGCCTTCTCAAATGGCGGACCGCGGGCCAAATCCGGCCTGTGACGCCCTTGAGAATGGTCCCTCAAGAGTGACTCCTTCCGCTGAAATGCTATGCTCACTATGCTTGCTAAGCTCTATTTGGCCCGTTACAAAAATTAATTGAGAAGGCATGGAATATATACTCCTATTGACCAAGTTTGATAATAGTCATTTTAAGAGGTGGTATTACTTTCAGAATACAAAGGTATATTAAGTATACAAGAGTAGGGGGTGGGGGGCTTAATAATCTAATCATTCATTTTTACAATCGACCTCAAATTCTGTTGCAATATCGCATATTCATATTTAAAACATAAAGTAAATGACAAGAAAAATGCATAACATAAAATAAAATTTGCAGTCATGATGAAATACATGTCAAACAGTAGCAATAAAAAATAACACTTGAACTTTGAACCCAAAACACAAAATAATATATCAAGCTAGGACATGAATGTACAAAATGTTATAAATGTAAAACTGAAAGGTAAGGTCATGAGAAATATGGGAGAGATGAAAAAATCCATGATGATCTAAACATGATCTGAACATGGTCAAACACTGACATAGTTTTCATTTCACATGATTTTAGAGACATTTGGAGTGATATTTAACTAAGGTTCAACTAAAGTGGTATGGCATCACAATTTGCAAAATCAACACAAATTTTTTTGAAAATTTCAGAAAAATCCTAGGAAGGCATCTCTGTAACCTTGCAAAACTATTGGAATTTAAGCCTAGAAATTGTTGATTCAAAATTAAAAGTTGTCAAGAAGTAATGAATATTGGGTGATGATCTCCTTACACACCTGACATCACTTAACTCTTTAAGTTATAAATTCCACAGTGGTCAAAAGTTATATTGCTTCCAGCAAAACACCAGATATCACCTATGAATTAGGTATTATATTCTAGAGAATGGTCTATTGTATGGCTTCCAGTTGATAGAAATATCAAACATTCCATAGAATACTCAATTTATGATAGTAACTGTGTTTTCACTGAGAGGAAAATCTGGCTTTAAGCTAACTTTAAAGTGTTTCAACCTTTTGCATTTTTGGAAATTTATGGGGGGTGCAAATGGAGCTAGCTTTCAATTACTCATTGGAAATACAAAATCTGGCCTTTTCTTATTCGGCAAGTTCAGAAAAGAAACTATATCATTGGAAAACATTTACTGCTTAAAAGGGATTGTAAAGAGGTTTTCTAAACTTTGTATGTGTATCAGGGAAACTGATAGCTGAGCATCAATTTGAACCATTCCGATTTCCATTTCGATATCTGTGGTTCTTGCAATTCCACTTAAACTAACGTGTTTTATGACGTCATGTCCACTGATCTACCATTGATATCTATGCAGATGTAGTGGTAGTGACGTCATAAAATGCGTTAGTTTTAGTGGAATTGCAGGAACTACAGACGGTGGAATAGAAATTGGAATGGCGCAAATTAATGCTAACAGTGTCCCTGATACACATACAAAGTTGAGAAAACCTCTTTACAATCCCTTTAATATCAAATTTCCAAATCAACTGTTCCAATGATGATTTTTTAGATCATGTTCTCTTACATATTGAATGTCAATCTAAAAGTCCCCAATAAAAGTAAGAATGTAAAATTACTAAATGAGGTACAGATGAAGTACTTAGTAATGATATACAACATAATCTTAAGTTGGCAATCAAAAGTCTACTATATATCTTTCTTATCATATAATCTTACATTACATCCAGATTAGGGGTTTAACTCGGCCATTGTCTTCAATTTAGGTCACGAAATGTCACTTTAACACTACCTAATCGAATGGAAATGCCAAAATAATGAATTTGTATTGGGGTCAATAACAAAGATTCCATAACAAAAGATTGGAATCCCCCTCAGGGTAAAACAAATTCTGATGCCAAGGCCAGTGCCTTCAAGAGTCTGTTTTCACCTCCATCACTACCTAATCAAATGGAAATGCCAAAATAATGAAATTTGTATTGAGGCCAATAACAAAAGATTGGAATTTGTATAATTTGTTTTCACAAGCCCTCTAACATGGTTACACATTTAATTTAGTATAGAATTTCACAATTCAATTTCAAATTTTATGCTTGTCAAACAAATCTTCATATTGAATTACAAATTACATCTTATGGTGGCTATCCACCCGAAAGGTTACAGATAACCTATATTGAAATCATGTAGATTTTGAGTGTCAGCTATAGACCAATGAATAAAACTAAGATTTCATATACGTGTCATGCGGATCCATCATGAGTCAAAGCTGATTCCAAATGTGCGTTAAACATATGCGTTATCTTTCTTTTGACGCACAGACTTCTACACAGTTGGATGCTTTGTGGGGAAAAAAGACATGGGATTCCCAAAACATACATCACATTTGGGAGATCTCCGCGGGGAAAAGCGTGCGTCAAAAATTGCTACACTTAGCGATTTTTTTTTTAACCATGACGGAGACTATTTGACAGATACCACTTTCGCATATATGGAATCTTAGCTTAAAACTGTTCTTTTTTAACTGGGAACTTTTCAAAATTGTCTAAAATCACAGATTAATATTTTGTTTATTAAACACAAGTTTCTATAATTCTATATTTCTCAAGTTGGAAGCTTGGCATGGGGGTCAAAAAATTAAAAAAATAGAAATGATATGGTACATTATCAGATAAATGTACCAGTGGCGCCATCATTGTACGTGAAAGAGTTAAAATAAAGGTGAGAGGTGACAAATAGATGATTTTAATACATTGTATACAATTCTCTTAATGGACACTTCTAACAACTTCTATAATAAATATTATTGAAAACAAACAAAAAATACTTTGGTTGTCAAAATAAACCCATTATTATATCAGAAAAAAATATTAAAATGACAAACAAAAAAATAAACAAAATAAAAACATTATGCAAAAGCAAAGCGAAAAAAACAATGAACACAGCATCTACGAGATGATTTCAGGGGCTAAAAGGACATAAAATTAACGTAATACCAAGGTACAAGGGGCCTGTTTCTCAAAAAATCGTACGATAAATTTTGTCGTAACTTTGGCGTTTTACAATGAATAATTCCACACTTACGACAATTTTTAATCCTAAGATTTTTTGAGAAACAGGCCCCAGTATATTTAAAACAAACAGTCTGAAATTTCTCGTTAATGAAAAGAAATATCAGAAAAAATGTGTTTTATTATACTATCTGATAGTTTTAATTGAAATTATCTTGCCAAAATTTTATAACTATTTAAAATGTCAAACATCAAGTAAATAGTATATTCCAAAAATATTTTCATGTTAATGAAAATTTTGCATTCTGTCCATTTAAGCTAACTTTGGCATACGATTATGAAAATAAACAATTTTTTGTCGATCAGGTGAACATCTTAAATATATTTTGACAATATATCTTCTGAATGTTAAAATCCAATTAAGAACAATTTATCAATAGTTATATTTCATTCAAACAATACAATAGACTAATTGAAAATATATTCAAAGTACATATTGACTGAGGTATTGTTTCAGATTGACAAGAATATATTAAATACTTTAATACATATAAATGGTATAATACATGATCCTGGGTATGATATGGCTCATGGCTCTCAGTTATTTTGGCTATATTGGTGCTCTAAACAGTTGATCTCCCTACATTAAAGGGATATGTTCACTAACTGTTCGACCAAAAAACTTTTAGTCTCAGAATCTGGATTTTATTAGCTCATCTAATCCATAATAATATTCCAAACTCTCCCTCAAAATTTAAGCTTACAAATCTATGTGTATCCATAATTATCAGCGTTTGAAAGTCAAAAATACGACTCATCGTTTAGTAAGACTATGACTAATAGAAAACACATATACAGAAATTGAAAGATACGGGTGTAATTAAAGGTATTGTGCGATATTTGGGCAGTTCCAGTAAATCTGAAGGCTATTTACATAAATTCAAGGCCCAAATCTATCCCAAAAAACTCTGAACATTCCCCTTTAACAAGTCATGTCTGAAGCTATGACTATCAATTCGTCTATATTTTTAAAAACTTTGGTCTTTGTAATTTATTAGTTGAATGAGTATCAAAAATCAACAAAACTGACAAACAAGATATATACGGTACGGTACACTTAAAATAATATTTATGACTACTAAAGGCTTTTACAGATTACAAAATCAAAATCTCCTTTCCTGACAAAAAATTCAATTGATAAACAACAGTTATTTATAAAGTAGCTGATACACCAATTGGCTGCCAAAGCAAATTATTAAAAGAAAATATTCCCCAAAAATATGGTTGTATATACGGTTTGACTCTGAATGCCATACATAAATGCCTAAGGATGACAATGGATTAAAGGGATTGTAAATTGGTTTTCTAAACTTTGTATGTGTATTGGAGACACTGATAGCATCATTTTTCACCATTCCAATTTTCATTCCGACATCTGTGGTTTTTGCAATTCCACTAAAACTAACGTGTTTTATGACGTCACTAATAATGATTTACCGGAAGCTACTATGAATAACTATGTAGATCACTATTGGTGATAATAAAACACAGTAGTTTTCATGGAATTGCAAGAACCACAGACATCGGAATGGAAATTAGAATGGCACCAATTGATACTATCAGTGTTCCTGATACACATACAAAGTTTAGAAAACAATCCCTTTAACTTGAAAATAATGTTGGCAGATTTAAGATATTTACAAAATTTTGCATCAGAAAATATGTAAAATATTCAATGCCCATAAAGCGATCAAAAATGACTCTTTAACAAATATATGAGAATTAAAAAATAAATTTATTTGAATACTTAATTTTTTACATTAAAAGCCTTAATAAAAATCAACGGTCCAATGCAGATTTTCAACAAAATGACAAATGTTCAAATTTTTGGAAGCAAACTGTAAATTGGTCTACGCTTCTAATTTTTCAATTCCAAAAGTGGATAATCCTATAATGTAGGAAAACTAAAAAAAGCGGATAAATTTTTTAATATTTTTTCCATTTTTTATAGTCTTGATTATCTACACTTTTAATTCCAATATTTATATTTGGTGGAGAATCCTATAATGCGGATAAACTAAAATCTGTTTAAAATTTTAATATTTTTTTTCACTCCCATTCAATTTCATCGGGATTATCTTGGGGTACTACTAAAAATAATTTCTGAAAGAATATGTTCACAGCATTAATCTTTGACTGAATGGCTTTTGGTTTACGTTGCCATCTGTTGCCGAAAATATACAACACAACGCCACATCCTAAAATACACAGAGCCATAATACTTTCTGTAGGCTTTTTATAAAATGTCAAACACACGATAGCAAAACTTATAAGACATAAAACGGCAGGCAAGGCAATGTGGACCTTGATGGGTCGTTTCATGTCTGGTTCTGAAAACCTCAAATAAACCTGACCGGCGAATACTAAGGTCAGAACTGTAGCGAATCCAAATCCTTCCATTTCAATCAGGAACCAAATATCGTTTGAATTCTGGAAGCAAATGGTCAGAAAGAGGATGACAAGAAGGGAAGAGGCGGGAGTTAAAAATTTATACTGAATCATGGACATAAACTGAGGCATATGGTTATTCTGAGCACCAATAAAAAATAAGCGTGACATGGATAACGCAGTTCCGTTCATGGTTCCACAGACTGATACGGCAATTAATATCGGCATCAACCAAGACATCACTCCCATTGTCTGTGACGCAAAAGTAACAGCAACTGCAGTCGACTGCAACATCTGTGAAGGCGTCAAAACGGCCAAGTAGGCGATATTAGCTACCAAATATACACTTATAACAAGTATCATCGATATCAAAATGGCTCTTGGTAAATTTTTATTAGGATTGACAAGTTCTTCTGTCAAAAAGTTTAAATAACTCCAACCACTATAGGCCCAGAATCCAGAATAAAATGACAGAGCAATGGCTCCAGCGCTAAAATCTGTTCCTTCGAAACTGTTAGTAAAGTTTTCGCGATCTCCTGTAATGATATATATGATACCAATCACTATGACGATGGCTAAGGCCACTAATTTAGCCGTAGTGATCACAACCTGCATTCTCGTGGCCCATTTTACATTTCGGCAATTGATGAAAATTAAGAAACACACGATACAAATGGCTATTAACTTCTGAGCCAATTCAGGAATTAAGCAATCGGGGAAAATTGGCTGCAAAATGTACAGAGAGCAAATCAAACTCAAGGCAGCAATGCCCACTGGACAAATCAAACAAAAGTTTATCCATAGGACGATGAAGCCAAATAAGTCTCCAAAGGCTCTTTTAACATACACGTATTCTCCTCCGGACTGTGGCATCGAGGAACCAAGTTCAGCGTAACACACAGCACAGAGCGTGTTGTAGAGTCCACACACAACCCACATGACCAAACTAAACCCCACGGACCTCACATTCATCAATATTCCAACTGGAGATACGAAAATTCCAGATCCAATAATGATTCCAACTATGATGGAAACACCTTGGAATAAAGTTATATGCTTCTTCAATTCGACCTTGTTGCCAGAACTGGTTGTGGTACCTGAAGGTGAAGTCTCCATCTTGAATTTCTTTCACTTCACTCTGATGGATTCTACTTGCTTTTGTTAATGTTTGAACTGGTTATGAGCATGGAAAGGACCTGAAAAATAGAAGAAAATTACCTATTAATTAATGCATGAAAAATATAAAAAAAATGCAATATTTCACAAAAACTTTTTTTTGCAAATCTACTGAAACCAATCTTTTAAGTACCTCACAATATCTAAGGACCTTTGCTTTGCAAAAGTGAAGTTATAAAACATTTAATTCTATATAGACATTGCAAGAACCACAGACATCTGATTGAAAATTGCAATGGTACAAATCCATGCTATCAGTGTCACAATACACATAAAAAATTAAGAAAACCTAATTCTTTTACAGACTTTCCTACCTAATATATGAACCTGTGTTTTGTCTACAAAACCTTAGATATTTATTTAAAAAAACGAGTAACAGTACTGTAAAAAATAAAACATTGCTTAAAGCCACATTGCGGGATTCGTTTGTTTACAAAATGAAAAAAACGGGATTTCGGTACAAAAGGCATTCTAGCTTAATCTCTGATGTTTAATTAAGTCAAAAAACTAAAATCCACTGCTTTGGGTACTCAGATGGCTTTGATGCCGTTGGATTTAAAGTCGGGATCTAATAAAATGATTTCCATTAAATTACATGCTAATGAGGTCAAGCGGGGGGCGTGTTAGTTAAATGACGTCATACACCAATTTCAAGTAGCGCGTGCTAGTAGTGGGTGGAGCTTGTGAGTTATTGACGTGTTGATTGTAAACAAACAAAATTTCTTTCAAATGGCTGTAGAATTGGAACCACGAAGGGGAATCGAATTTTTTTTTTTTCAATATTCATTTTTAAGTGCTAACTTTAAAAAAAAAAAACGATGAGAAGACTTTTTCTCAATGTCCAAGTCTGGGCTTATGTGGCTTTAACGAGATTGTAAAGTAATTTTCTAAACTTTGTATGTGTATCAGGGACACTGATAGCATCAATTAGCGCCATTCCTATTTCCATTCTGATGTCTGTGGTTCTTGCAATTCCACTAAAACTAACGTGTTTTATGACGTCACTGACAGTAATCTGCACAGATATCAAAAGTAGCTTGCTGTAGATCACTGTCAGTATCCCCAATACACATACAAATTTTAAAAAAATCATTTTACAATCCCTTTAAACCATATGAACCTACTTGGCCTGTTTTAAAGCTGAAATATGTATGTTTATTATAGTCCAGCCTAGCGAAAACAGTAACTGACCAGCTGTTTACACTAATAAACAACCATATACTCTGATATATCTAACCTTATTCAATACATATTATAAATCAACTAGTAAGTCAAAAAGAAATTAGATAAGTAGTAAAATCTTTTTTCTATTTTTATCTTATCTCGATAATAGTCTGTCTAAGATTATGTATTATTATCACCTTGAGTTGATCTTTATCGTTTACATTGGTACTTACAATTTACAAGTTTTACTTAAAGCTATCATGCTCTAACTTAGCTAAAAATAATTATTTTTTTTAAAAATAAATCCATTGGTCCGCCATATTTGCAACTAGCAGCCGCCATATTTGCTGAAGAAATATGGCCGCCACTAACCCACTATAAAACCCAGGTAAGCCACGCCCATCGTCCAGTTGATTTGCGAACTTCAAACTATCAACATCGATGAACGACACTCACAGTGAAACCAACTTAGCTTGAAACTAGTCAACCTCGCCTTTCAAAACAATAAAAATGGAGACTCAGGTAAGAAAATACAAAACACGTTTCTCAATTTGCATAATACTTACTAATGTATCATATTTTATGCACAATGCAGCTGCAGACGTGTACTTCTGATAAGAAAACAGACTTACCTGTGTTTTGTACCACGATTATTTGTTTATGTATATACAAATGATCATCTTTGAGGCTTATAAAAAGAGTCATTTCAATGTTTTCATTTGTCATATGTAGGACAGATTCTGATTGATATTGATGCATAGGATAAATATTTCCAATATTTTATGATTATGATAATAGCATACAATTATAATGTAAACTAGTTAGTTGCATTGATATATCTCTGTTTAGTCTGCTTGGTGAAAAAGGTAAGTAACTCTTATTTGTCACAAAGTTATTATTAGGGAAATTTTAAAATAACTTACACTCTATATGTTTGTGATATAAATTGTAACTAAATGTTTCGTTTTTTTTATAGGAACAAGAAGTAGATAAGCTTATGGACAGTATTTTTTTCCGAGCAATACGATGTCAAATCTACACACCCATACGATCGACCAGAACATTCAGAAAATATTGATGATGTTCTGTGTGATGACATTGATTACTCTAGTGTTATAATGATGAAGAAGAGATAGAAAACCAGAATTTCTTTCAAAATTTGTAAGAAAAGATTGTTTTATTCTGCATAGTTATTGTTATTATTATAAAGAAACTATGACATAAAATATAATACATTTATCATATTTTTTTTGCATTTGTACAATTTTTTTATTCTGTTATATCAAAAGATTATTGCAAAAATTTCAGAGATCAAGACAAATTTCACCAAGAGAGAGATATACTAAAACAGAGACGGTTTATAGTATCGGAGGGAAAACTTTACGACCTAATAAAGAACTCATTTTGTAAAGAATGTGGAGTAAAGTTGATTCAAATACACATTCCTTTGTTTACACATGGGCAGCATTTTATCTGCAACAATGAAATAATCTGTAAGAAAAGTTTGATCTGAAAAATCTGAATGTTACTCAATAGAATAATTATTTATTTATCATTTTCCAAATAAACACGAGTACATAATGTGTGATTATATATTTTGTTTTGTAAATAAAAATCTAGTATAGTCACAATTTGTTATGAACAGCAATAGACAATATTTCACGAGCACGGATATGGTTTATAAATATACATGCATGATCATGTATAATAATGTATTTGAAAATAATCCCGATTTCATTACGATCGTGAAATTTGATCTAACCTCAATATTCATTATTGTTTGTTTACGTCAAAGTCAAGGTTGGTTGGTTTCACTGTGAGATTTGATCTTGACCTGCCGAGATCTGACAACCAACTGATTGATGGGCGTGTCTTACCTGGGTTTTATACTGAGTGGTGGCGGCCATATTTCTTTAACAAATATGGCGACTGATTATAGTAAATATGGCGGACGGACAGTCTTAATTATTTTTTTTAGATAATTATTTTTAGCTAAGTTAGAGCATGATAGCTTTAAGTGTGCCAACTAAATCCAGGCTTTGTACGGGGTAATCCAAAACCACAAGTCAATATTAGGATTAGTTGCACATTTTCCAGTTATAAGTGATTTTTTTGGGGAGGGGGGGGGAGGGAGGGGGGAGGAGGATGGAGGGGCTTAGTAAAAGCTTGAGTTGATCTTTATCGTTTACATTGGTACCGGTACTTACAATTTGAAAGTTATACTCAAGTGTGCCAACTCTAAACCCCAGGCTTTGTACGGGGTAATCCAAACCCATAAGTCAATATTAGGATTATTTATATATCTTTAAGGGAGAGGGAGGGAGAGGGAGTAGGGGCTTAGTAAAAGCTTGAGCTAATCTGTATCGTTTACATTGGTACTTACAATTTACAAGTTTTACTCAAGTGTGCCAACTAAATCCAGGCTTTGTATGGGGTAATCCAAACCCACAAGTCAATATAAGGATTAGATGTATATTTTTACAGCTGGTAATGATTTTGTTTTGGATTTAGTAAAAGTTTGTTTTCAAATATTGAATCCTTAAAGTGATACCACCTCTTAGAATAAACAAAAAAATTAAGTTCTCAAACTTGGTCAATCAGAGTACACTGTATATATTCATCAACAATGTCCAAAGTAAACAAACTGAAATTTACTGAATGTAAAAAATCTTGTACCTGGTAAATAAAACTCAGTGAAGCCACCAGTGGGAGCAGTTAACCCGTAACCCTCAAATCTTCGCCTCCCACTTCCATTCTTTCATTGACCATAGACATGGTCAGTGATTGGTTATCAGTTGTTAAAAATGTTGAAGCTTACTCTTCTTAGCCCACCTGATAGTACTTCTCTGTGGAGGAGTCCTCTATTACTATACATATACTTTTATTACTCAACTTAGACTTAGCTATAATGGCATCAATATACGTCTAATGTGCTTCAGTTCCCCACAGCCATACGACAAAATTTGGAGTGATCAGGATTTAACAGGTCAAACTGAAGAAACGTCTTGACATGACTTATCGGCTAGTGTGCGGGTCATCCCGATAATTTGTCGTGACCTGGAATCAAGTCAACCCATTGAATTTCAGGTTTATATTTGGCACCATATTGTTTACGACAGAATCTTAGAAAACGACCGCTAGAAGTGCCCCAGTCGCGATAAAAAATCAGTAAGTGTGCTTTGACTGCACACTCCAATCATTTGACACCGTCAAACAGTTTAACTGAATTTTTTTTTTATATCTCAACTTACCTTCAACAAAATTTATCTGCACTCTGAAAGACTGTGTCACAGCTTTTCTGATAATTATAAGTTATTTATAAACTTATAAAGTATAATATCCAATATTGCCAATATAAACTACTACACCATTCACTGAGACAGTACAGTTAAGTTATGAGAATAAGAGGTTGTACCAGTCCTTCTAAATCCTTGATGATGCAATATGATGCAACATCAACATGGTCTAAGCCCCACACCCAATCCCATGCTTTAACTAAAAGCTGAGCGTAACCAACCACCAATACAATCAATCAGTCATTGAATTTGAACCAGCCATTGATTTGCTGCTTTGTCGTAGTGTAGTACTACGTCTACTAACTTGAACTATTAGTACTGCCGAGAGAGTTAACTTTATAGTAGAGCACTATTTCATCAACAAGATGCCAAAATAAAAGAACGGGGTAACCTTGGAACGACCGGTCAAGTTCACACCATAGTAAATCCTATAGGCTCACTGATCTGAGAGAAAAATCGCTATAACATGTTGTAAACAAACTCAACGCATTACATCACTATAAATACACGTGGTTAGACTCCGTCATCCAGTCGTTCAATAAATAGGTCAACTTCACGTCCACGTTTTTTCCTCAAAGAAAGCTATACGGACTTCACGATTCTGACTTCTGAGGCCATATGGATTATTGTTTTGAAGCAAAAATGTTTTCTTACCATAATATACTCATCTTCTTTCAAGCGATTGCGAAGAAATTCACATTCTTCCAAAGTTTCCCCTTCCAGGTGTACTCCACCACTCCTTCCAAAACTCAACAGAACTTTACACTTGATTCACACTACCGAGTCGTTTCGTCAACTTCTTTAATGAAAACTGTGTCAAGTTGTTTCGAAAAAATGAAACGATTATTTTAAAGAATTTTAAATAAGGACTTATTGAAAGCTTCATGCATGAGCTCTAGTGTCAATGGGAATGTAATATATTATGCAGAAATAATTATTTCACGATACGTAAAAGCTGTACGAAACGACTTAACAAGAGTATCGTCCCTTGTTTTGTAGGAATTGGGACAACTCGACCAAAACAAATTCGGACTATTACAAACTCGGACAAATGCATACTCGGAATATTTAAGATTTGTTTAAAACAGATTTTCTGAGCGCAGATCCATTGGTAAGCCCTAAACTACCCTAGTGGTTCTCAACTTCGCTTCGACATCCTTCGGGCTTGAATTTTTCCCCTCCCCTAAAATTCTGATTTTCCTGACCTCTCCATTTCTTCTATACCTTCCTATTTTCTCCTAAGTCCTCAGGTCACATTACGATTCCATCCTTGGAGAGAAAAGTCATCCCCAATTGAGAAGCACTGAACTAAACTAAATAAGTGGGTTCTACAGGCAGCTGTTTAAACTCTAAAGAATTAATATCTGTTTTTCACCCCTAGGTGTCCACAGAGCTTCGGACGACTAAGTCTAGGCCAAATTACCATATTATAGATGGTAAATATATTCAGGGCTTCTGACAGACACTCCTTCTCTTCCAACACAAAAGTCCACCCAGAACCAACTTCCAAATTGAAATACCAGCTACAAATTTTTTAGGGTGGAATGAATAGGCCTAGCCTAGTTCTATATAGTTTGAAAGTTGACTATATTCGAACATTCACAAAGTTTTTGAGGTTTTAATGGAATCGGCATCAAGCCCCACGAAATATGAATTCATGTGCGCATAATTTAATTTTTAATGGTTGCTTCCCTTGAACTAAGTGAATTCGAAAAAAAAGAATTTTCACAGTTACTTCCCTTTAATGTGAAAAATTTGACCAATGGGTTTAGGAAGAGTTATATAGGCTCTGGTTTAGGATATAAACATATAAATATTTATAAACATATAAAGAAAACCGCACATGCGCCCCTGAAACCACAAAACCTGATTTGTATCCCTTTTATATGTATACAGGACATCGATTAGTATCAATTTGTACCATTCCAATTTTCAATCAGACCTCTGTGGTTCGACAACCCTGTGTTCCAGCAACTCCTTTAAAACTGCGCTAGTGTAACTTAATCAAACACTTAGTTTAAGTGAAATTGCAGGAACCACATACGTCTGACTGAAAATTGGAATGGTGCAAATTGGTGCTATCAGTGTCCAGGATACACATACACAATTAAGAAAACCTCTTTATATTCCCTTTAAGAAACGTGGGCTTGGTAATATTTCATATATTTTCCAAACCAATTAAACATATTCTGATGTTTGACTTCGTCTTGTAAAATATCTTTTATTTGTCTCATTTACAACTTTCAGATTTTCAGTACAAAACATCATTTAGGTGTGATTGACGTAGAGAGCTTTACGTACATTTTTAAAGGGGAAATATCGGCATTTTCGAAGTTTTTTGGGGTCTTGAAAATTACTATAAAGGCACAATCCACAGGCACGTAAAAAGCAATTTTATATTCGTTGTGCAAAACTCATTCTCAAGAGTGGTGGTGCAGAATTAAATGCCTTGCCTTAGGTTTAGCTGCCCCTGCCTAAATAAAGCAATTTTGATGTTACTGGCCCTAACAACATACCGATAATTTCTAGTTATATCTTAAAAATACAAAATGTCATTTCTTCAATTATAAATGCCAAAATTATTGAAGGAGGATGGGAGGGGGGGGGGCTGGGTCACCTGTTTCTATGGTTCTGTAATGACTTAAAATAATTTCACTTACTTTTTCAATAGAAAATTATATAGGACTACGTATATATGGCTTAAGACTAAAATACGAGTCGTATTTTTAACATTAAAATTCGAATCACATGGATTTTAAGGTCAAATTTCAACGTTCCCCTTTAAAGCAAGTGTACTAAGTCAGGCCTATATATTATTATATTAAGTCGTGTGACCCGCACCTTATAGACTCAATATGTAAAACAACATAATATATTCTAATGTTCACGTCACGACTGTTAATGTATTCAACATTTTAATAACTAACTGTAACATACTGGTTATTAATTAATCAATTAATATTGTGACGTAGTTCATTATTTTAACCCTTTCCGGAGGAGACAACAACCCTCGTTTTACGTATGTGACAGGGCCGGCGCGCCAATATATTTTTAGGGGGTACAGACATCAAAAGGGCACATAATCAATCATGGCAGCGATGTGTAATTTCAACATTTAGATGTAACTTCCCGTGAATTCAGCTTTAATAATACCTGAGTAAAAGAGTCAGTGTACATGTAGCAGTGGTGGATTTAGGAATTTCATAAAAGGGGTGGATAATGATGTGTTCTAAACCCGCGAGCGCCCAAGGCGCGAGCGGCAATTTTTTTAGGTTCACATAGTTTAAGGTTCAAATATACATCTCTAAATCTCCAAAGATTTTTCAACATTTTAATCAAATGATATATAAATTGGCAATAACATAAACACGTCAACACAGGTAAGGGGGTGGCTAGCCATTGTAGATACGCCCCTTGTCCGAAACATGCTGACCCTATTCACAAATATATATTTTTCAAATTCAAAAAGGGCACTTTCCGAGTAAATTTTAGGGGGTGCAAACACCCCCTAAACCCTCCGCCGGCCCTGTGTGAGGGTATTTGCATAATACGTATCTCGAAAATTGAAAACCTATATGGGTGGGGCAACGCAAGGTTTTGTATTTCCCTTATATTCCAGTTTTTATGTTAAAGGGTTCTCTAATATTTTCATGCGTATCGAGACATTTATAGCATCAATTTGCACCAATTTTTAATCAGACTTCTGTGGTTCAAGCGGGTCTATTAATAATCTTTGATGACAACCGCTTAATATGCTTGTATCTCAGTAAAGCCTTCGAGATTAATGACATTATCAAACACTTAGTTTTATTGAAACTGCTGGAACCACAGACATCTAATTGAAAATTTGTATGGTGCAAATCTATGCAACTGTTGTCCTCTATACACATAAACAAAATTTGAAAACCAATCCCTTTAGATTTTTGACATTACTGAATAAAAAAAAGAATTTGAAATTTGATTATCAAAGAAAACCATAAAAGGAAATTGTTTATGAAATTCCAGAGTAATTGTCTAAGACTACAGATGTTATCTCAGAGTGACAAGAATGTCTGCTACGTGAAGTCATCAGGAGTGACTGAATTATTCACAGATTTTGTTTACGTTCTTTCATAATTACTGGTAACATGTGTACTGGCTGGAATCTATAAATAGACTTCTGTTGCTGCTAAACTCTGGTCTGTAGAATATAAATTTGTAAGGAATATTCGTTTGAGCTTGGGCAATGGCATACGACGTTATCTCACCTATCCGTTGCTCTCACACCATGAATGACCATCGACAAGTCAGCTTCTTGTATTTTGGCAGATCTGTACAGTAATGCATGATTTGATCTGGTTGCACCTCATGATTTTCACCAAGAAGTGGCGGGTGTCGTGATCCAAGCAGACCATGCTTACTCTTTTTTCGAAACATCTGATGGTACTTCTCGTATGGGAAGTCCACTTGTACGAATTTTTATTATCGCTGTGAAACTTGACAGAAAATAAATTTCTGAAGTGTGTAATAACCAAAATCTTGACTTATGCTTGTCTTGACCAAAGATGACAAATTCTTTTTAACCTTCAATTTTCTAGCATATTATTATACTTACAATTTAACACTTGAAATGTGCAGATAGAAAATGGAAAGGAAATGTCCTAAACCTACACAGATCACGATAAATCCTCGTTAAACAATACAATACTTATAATATGCACTTAAATTATAATCAAATTTAGATTTCCTGTTATTGACAAAATCAAGGATTCACTTACAGGGGCGGACTGGGCCGCATGACTACATGGCTAAAGTCATGCGGGCCGGTGTGCACGGGGCCGGTTTGTGAAAAATGACAAAAAAAAAAAATTATATTTTGAAAAAAAATAAAAATTGGACTTATAGGTCTACTCAAAATTTCAAAAGAAAGTGGCCGAAATCATCTTACTGGCAGTCATTTTTCAAAAAATTTTTGGGGAGGACCCCTTAAGCAGTGGCGGATCTAAGGGGGCGTAGAGGGCGTACGCCCCCCCCCCCCCTTTACTTTGTCTTTTTTTCTTTTTTTTTAATAATGGAGAGAATACGAAATCAAAAATGTCTAACCCATTAACGTTTACTATAAAACATACATGGTCCACGTCAGAAACCGTTAAATTAGTACAATGTACACTTATTCTATGTTTTTAAGTCAAAAAAAATGTCAAAAAAATTTTCCCCTCGCTTCGCTCGGCTCACATTTGTATCTACACTTAAGTGGGCCGGTCAATGGAAAACAAACCATGGCCGCGTCACGGCCCCAGTCCGCCCCTGTTCACTTATCTTACACCGACCTGAACCGAATTTTTAAAGTTATCTGCATGGTTTCCTCATCGCACTAAAAATAGAACTCTTTGAGATAAGTGATGACAAATTTTGATCAATGTCAGTGATAAACTCAGGACTCATTATGACTATTGAGATTCCATTCTTAGGATTATCCTGCATTTTTGTGGAAACTTAAAAAAGGTTTTCATTTTTTTGCAAAATTTGGGAATTCTTTATACGTATTATATTATGATTTCAACTGCAAAATACAGAGAAAAATGAAAAATTTAAGATTTTGAAATTTTATTTAGTATTTGGACTACAAAAGGGTACAATAATGTGTGTCATTTTCGGGTGTCATCTTGAATATCTGTTGAGTGAGAGGATAAATTCAGTTTTAAGCCAAATTTTTAAGACACTACACTCAGAAAAAAAAGTTAGACAATTCCCAGTCAATCGACTCATTTCGCTGAGTAATTGACTTTGTCCATAGAACGACTATCTTGTGACTCTCATATTTGAGTCATTTTCTTAGTCAAAAGACTACCATATGAGTATTATGACTCATGTCAAATGAGTCAATTTATTGGGTCAATATTGAGTACATTGACTAATAAAATTGAGTCATCCCGAAATTTTTTGAGTCACTGTTATGTTCGTCATAAATGAGTCAAAGGACTTACTCACGAGTCTTTTGACTCCTGTACACTGAGTCAATTTATTGAGTCAATATTGAGTAAATTGACTGATACAAATGAGTCATGACGAAATTATTTGAGTCACTGTTACGTGCGTCATAAATGAGTAAAAAGACTATCACGCGAGTCTTGTGACTCATGTCAACTGAGTCAATTTATTGAGTCGATATTGAGTAAATGATAAAAATGAGTCGTATCGAAACTAAATGAGTCACTGTTACAAACGTCATAAATGGGTTTTTGATTACATGATTAATAAAAATGAGTCATGCAAACGATATTTAATTCTCCACAATACACAAAGGAAGTGTCAAGGGTCAAAATTAAAAATTACACAAACCAGTTCATTGCAAAAGTGCATAAAGAGTTTATCCCATGACACGTTTCCTCGTTGACGTTGTCAGGCGCCGGATAACGCCAACAGAAATCCTGTTCCATAAGTTCAATAGAGTCTGTTCAAGGTCCTTCGGTTCACTGAAGGTGGTTGGCCACATACCTTCTCAACTGACGATTAAGATGATCCTGAACCTACTTTCATCTGTAAAGAACACTCACGCCCAGTCACGTCGCTGCAACCGACGTGCCCATGGCAGCACGTGGACAATGTAGACGGGTCAACGCCATTCCAAAGTGAAGGTCCGTAGGCTCGTATATCAACTGAATGAAGTCTTCAAACGATGGTTCGTCTGCTGATGACATGACTCAGTACTGTTTCTGCCGTCGAAGCCGCCGTCACACATCTGTTTCGAAGATGAATTCACCGGATGTAGCGGTCGTTGTCTGGTGTTGTAACCCTTCGTCTTTTGGTCGGTCTTGGGCCTGTCCTGTCTTATAGAACTGGATTATCAAATTGCTGATGGTGATCTGGAAGCTGTTGAAGGTTCTGACTATCTTTCGTTGAGAAGCCCCCATACTGACTATACTAATCTCTATATCTCTGTCTTGGCATATTCTTAGTTTTTTTTACTTACTGTATGCCTGTTCTGTCCAACCTCGGTATTTAATTTGAATACCGAAAATTCGTTTGATTTCTCCGCTGTTTCGTCGTCGTAAAAAAAATCACTGATATTGTAACTTTATCTGGTTTCTGAAATAAATGAAATCAGATATTCGTTGTGACATTCGTATTGAATCCCGCTAATCATGACCAATTTTTTTACGTTTTTTGGGTTTTATTGTTTAATGAATTTATGTCAGACCATACAAATGAAGTGGGGGTGGGGTGAGGAGTATATGACTTTCTTGCTTGGTTTATTTTTGTTTACATTGTCAGTCATGTCAAAATTCAAACTGGATAATCGAGTACTTTGACTCACTAAGGACTCTCTTACTCGCATTAAAATAAACCAAAAACACACATTCGACGGAATCATCAGATAATACAAAGATAATCTAAAAAGAAACGACTGTATTGTGTTTGTTTTTTAAAACGTGCTGAAGGTATGCGAGCGAAGTACGCTCGTAAACGTTGACAATTTCGTCTACTTGTTGCATAATTTTTAATTAGACGTGGAAGGGTCTCGTTGTTTTTAGTCTTCGATAAGTTGACATTATTTAAAATGCTTTGCCAATTTGAAAAACTTAATGAGTTACCATCTTATAATAACCATGCGATCAATTAATTCGACCGACCAACAAACACGTCTGATGCCTTAGATTGAATTATTTGCTTACCTAATTCTGCAGACGACATAGGCCTAACCGTTAACATTACGTCACTATTACCCACAATACCTCATTCCGGAAGGACTCATCTGTGACTCACCCTCCACAAAGTACTCACATGTGACTCAAACAAGTTTTATTTGTAGTCAAAAACAGTTCATCCAGTTCGGACATAAATCAAATCGTTTAACATGGATGAAGCCTAATGTGTATGTGAGAGCGACCTAATACTTTCCCCGAACTTTTACTGGGCAGATAAGCGTGATACCTCTATTTCATTATAATTGAAATGGATGGAGTTCAGACGACCTTTCATGAACCAACTTTTCCCAAAATTAGACGTTTACTATAATATATTGTATTACTGAAACTGAAACTGATCAGTATCAAAATCTATAAGCATTACTTATAGGTAGATTGATATTGTTGTTCTATTATGTGACTCAGATTAGACTAACAGTGTACCAGCCATGTACTCTGTTTTGACGATCAATTGACTCATTTAAGCAGTATACAAAAACTATCTGACTCGTTTAGTAAACTGAGTCATTTTATGACTAAATTGCGACTCAATTTAAACAGAAACCGAGTCGATGGACTCAATGTGTTGAGTATTTGAATATGACTCATCTAATGAGTCGCAATTACTCACATTTGTCTAACTTTTTTTTCTGAGTGTAATAATATAAGGCTCTTGGTTCCGCAGGGTGGGGGTCCTTACCAAATATTTTAGTGATGGTCATGGATATCTAATATCTGTGATCGCATTATATAATTATGCAACAGGCCTATTATTACAGAGGTGGACAAATTAAATTTTATTTCTTCCGTGTGGTCCGTGCGGAAATAAGGAGAGTAATACCCAGTGGACATTGCACACAGCAGATTTAAGGTTCGGTCAAATAGTTTACATTTTTCTTTAAATTGACGAGATTTTGAAAAGATTTCCGTTCCATACGCGTGTTATGACTGTCTATATATTAATACACACACTCGTGTAACTTCTTAATATCTCGGTAAACATCGTCAGTTTCCGTGATGGGCGACGAGTTACGAAGTATGACGGAGTTTACCGAACATCTTAATACATTGATTTTAATTGGATGCATTTCATACGTTACGGAAATATATGTGCCATATAAGGAAGTGTGTACTACGATATAGTAATTTTATGAATGAAAATAAAATCAGCGGGCGAAAATTCCACGCCTCCAACTAATTTCGGTATAAATACTAGCGATTAAGATAAAATTATTCAAGTGTAGAATAACTTAGTGAGTGAAAGTGTATTAAGAGATTTATATAAGGAATACTAAAGTGAATACAAATTTCAAGTGCTATTGTTAACTGTTATCTTAAGAAGATGTATTTTTGTAAAAGTATTATTTTGACTATCCTATTGGTGAGTATATTAAAAAGAATTGATATATTATTTAGTTAAAGGGATTGTAAAGAGGATTTCTTCTTTGAGGAATATTTCAATGCCAGCCTTCGAAACTGTGACGTAATAAATACTTAGTTAAAGTGGAATTGTTGGAACCACAGACATCTGATTGAAAATTGAAATGGTGCAAATTGATGCTATCAGTGTCCTTGATGCACATACAAAGTTTTAACAAGATGCTATCGATCAATGTCTCAAATATACATTTAATTTTTGATACTTAAGCGACATTTAGGGGTAGAGATCACATTAAATAACGGAACACAATTTTATGTTATACTACTCCAAATGCTATTCTATTGTTTATTTCTTGTATATATACCTTCTTGTACAATGTGTCCTCACTTCACCCGAAGATGACAATGTAGATTGTTGAAACGTTGTGTGTAATAAAACTAAGGAGTAGTATACCATAAAATTGTGTTCCGTTATTTAATTTAATTTTTGATATCGGGCTTCTTTATTGGTGTTAGCTGTTTATGATCGTCTGTAACAAATTTTTTTAATGTTTCTTTTCTAAAATCATATTTATTTTTAACTTCAGGTGTTAGGGAGCGAGAGTAAACCAGCAGGTAAGCACACTATTTTATTTTACTTTCCATAAACTTCACACGTACGATTTTGTCAAAATTAGAAGAAAAAGTGGCATCAGGTATCTAAGAAAAGTAAATGTATCCTGTCTTGTAAGAAATGAAATGAAATGAAATGCAATTGAGTTCAACATTTTACTTTTTGTGCCTTCTTCTCGCTAGAGACACCCAAGATACCAGTAAAAGAACCATTCACTTGCACAATCTGTAGCATAACGGGCCTCGGTTTATTAAAGGGATTGTAAAGAGGTTTTCTAAACTTTGTATTACGGAAGATCAGTTGGGGTGACGTCATAAGACGCGTTAGTTAAAGTGGAATTGCAAGAACCACAGACGTCGGAATGGGAATTTGAATGGTGTAATTTGATGCTATCAGTGTTCCCGATACACATACAAAGTTTAGAAAACCTCTTTACAACCCCTTTAATTCACCCAAACCACTCGACACTATGGAATGCCAACGTGCGGTTTAAAACGATCGTAGCAGTAATTATCTGATAACGGTCTTTATAAAAGGTTGAATTTGTCACCAAATTGAAACTTTATCCTGTCAAATCAAAATTGGTCAAATTGTCTACATTCTCAATAATTTTACTAAAGGTCAAAATAGACACGATCGGCCACAACCCTTCAATACTTAAAAACGCTCCATAAGAAAGTCGCGAACGCTAACCTGAGGGTCTAGATTTCAATCACGGCATCAGGACGAGATACCTTCCTCTCTGTCAGTGATGCAGGACGGATGGGCTGAAATGGAAAAGCGTCGGCAATAAACCGATGCCCCTTGCGGTTCACCCAGTTGTAAATGGGTACGGATAATCCGGGAAAGATCAATGCCAAGAGGTTTGGCCAAGGACCAGCTGGGAGAAAGGATCCTCACGGAACCTAAGTTGTTATCCTTGTAAAATATAGATGTTTCTTTCTTTTTTCTTTCTGCTTCATTATACACTGCATTGCGTGTGTCATTGGCACAAAAAACTTAAAACGTAAAACCCCATTCCATTTCATTTTATTACATGCAAGTCACAGCAGACTAAACGACGGCACATTTCATGTATGCATTAATCATCAATCTATTTACCGAGTTTTATTATATATTCTTTAGATTGGTTTAACAGACTTCAGTCAGACTCTCATACTTGGTTTGGTGAAAGAGACGTCTCATATAAAACAGTTCCAAATGGTAAGAAAATATATCTTAAAAGAGAATTTGGCTAATTATGTATGGAGGGGAAACACTGCCAAAGCATTAACAAAATCAAACTTGAAACAAGGTGGCAATTTTACTGCACAATCGTACTTCAGAAAGAAAACTTCTTTAAAGAAACTTTGGCTAATAGTGTACGGAGGGGAAACCTTGCCAAAAGCATTCACAAAATCAAACTTGAATCAAGGCGGCGATTTTACTGCACAAACGTACTTAGGAGAGTACACAATATTGCTAAAAATTTAAAGATGCCCCTCCCAAGTCAGTCATGTATGAATGTATGAAAAAGGGGGTAGGGGAGGGGGGGGGGGGCTGTTTAGGGTTCGAGGAGAATTATGTTCAAATTATTGCTATTTTTAGCAAATTTTCAGCAGATTTTCATTTCTGTCTTTAAAGGATGTGGAGGAAAGCCAGCAGACGTGTATTTTGTTCTGGATACATCTGATGACGTCACAGCAGACGAAGTAGAGAAGCAGAAACAGTATGCTAGTGAATTGGTGAATTTGTTCTATTTAGAGCAAGATACTGTTCGAGTAGGCGTGGTGGCGTACGGCGACAAACCAAAACTTATCATCAGATCTGGAGTTTTGGACAAACATCAGCAGATACGAGACGCCATTGACGCCGTTCCTAAAGTTGGCGGGAAAAAAGATACCGGAAACGTTTTAAGTTATTTGGACAGCAAAATATTCACTGACTTTGGATCCAGACGGGATGCAGGACATTTTATCATTATGTTAACCAATGGAAATTCCGGAAAGTCTAAAATGGAATCATGGAATGCCAATTCTTTAAAGAGAAAGGGAGTGTACATCTTCACAGTCACAACTGGCCGGAAGTCAAAAATGGTGCACGTGGCCTCGACACCAGCAGAACGATTTGTGTTTTCACACGATAATCTGAAGATAGTAGAATCATTGATAAGCCTTCTTCACATCAAAGAATGCGATTGTAAGTACTCCTGAAGTTTTGCTACCTCTTTGAAAAATTGAAATTCCCAAGCTTTGCCAATAATAGTACATATACCTCTGTTATACACCACCCCTTCTGTAAGCACCAACTTTCGAGCATTCCCCGATTGCTTAACCGAATTCGACTGTACATAAGTGTCTTTAAAAATGTACAACATAATGTCTCTGTTCATTTCATTATAGTTTACCTCATTGTACAATACAACGCCTCACAACTATCTTCATTGTCTATTTCAGATCAGATTAGTCCTCCATTTGAAGGTGAAGTTAAAGGTAAGTTGATCTTTAAATCTCACATAGTTTCGATACAGTGGAACTTCGTTTATCGTGCGGTTTATCGATATTCCGGATAGCTCAAAAATGTCATTTTGCTCATTAGAGTTATGTCCCTTACTTATTGGCCATCTGTCAATAGCTACCTGTCGAATGTCACGTACACTATAATACATATAATGTATATTACATCAGTCAACTATGTATAATATGGCCTTTTTATGTGGGTTTTGAAAAAATTTCCATAGGTACTAGAGACACTGATAGCATTAATCTGCCTCTTTCCAAATCTAATTCACATATTTGTGGTTAAAATACGATTAAAACTGAGCGTTTAATGACGTGACTATGGTGTTGATGATGAATATGATGATGATGCACCACTATGTTGATGAGGATGATCATGATGCTGATATTGTTGTAAGCCCGATAAACCCGATATCGTTGACCAATGTCAATTTCAAATCTTTCCCCCTTTATCTTGCTTTAATATTTTCTCCTGTTGATTTTCAGTTTGTGAAGCTAAGAGACCAGTGGACGTCATTTTCGGAGTAGAACAATTTGGTTTGGGAAGCAGACGATCTAGTGACGTCATCAGCTTTATCTATGATATACTCAGTGAATTTGATACGAATGGGGACATCAATACCGGGCTGATGCTTAGTAAATCTTCGAGATTGAGTGCGGGAGGAAAATTGGAAGAAATTAAAGAACTGCAAGACAAAATTGAACAAATAAGATTCCCAAATTTAGCTGATTTACTTAGAAGAATGCGACGCAGTTTTTCACGAGGAAGAAAGGGGGTGCAGAAAACGGCTGTAGTGTTTTTGGACGATAATGTCGAAATAACGAAAAAGGCTAAAATAGAAGCGAAAAGAAATAAATTTGTAAAGATCGAAACCTATGTGATATACATTGGTAAAAAAGACATTACCAAAGATTTGAAGATGATCGCCAATGGTTATGGCGGTGATAATTTGATAAAAATTCCATCTTATGACGATTTACCGATCTTTAAACTCGACATTTTAAAAACTGTTTGTAGAGGTACGTATTGAATTCAAAACTTATTAATGTGATTGTAAAGATGTTTTCTAAACTTGGTATGTGTATCGGGGACTCTGATAGCATCAATGTGCTCCATTCAAATTTTCAATCAGACGTCAATGTGTCTTGCATTTCCAGTCATACTAAGCGCTTAAAGAAAATTTGGAACCACAGATGTCCGGAATGACGTAAATAGAAGTAATAAATATCCCCGATAGATTTAATAAAACCTTTTTGCAATCCTTGTAATACACAATTTAAATTTACCAAACTTAAGAAAGATTTTCAAAACCGAATGGGGATAGAAACTTATCCCAAAGTGACAGCAGGCGTTATATAAAAATGAGCATCGCATCGCACTTTCAAGGACTTTACTGTGTCACCCAAAATCTTGGCAGGAGAACCGAATAGCAGCAATACCATTGGTTTGAAGATTGACTTAAGCAACTAGCTACAGGGGGGCCAATTCCGACAGCGGACAACCATTTCCGTAATATAACTCCAATGGCCTTTTGGATATATACTTTGCTCCTCTGAACAAACAAGTTTTGCTACGGGCATGGTCCGAGCATTTTTTTTACCCAATTTAATTTTCTTCTAACAAATTATTTATGTCTTTTATTATTTTTTCAGGTTTTTAAAATAACGATCAAGACCTATCTGAATTAAATCCATTCCAATGATATTACCGGTGAGAAACTAATAGTGACGTGTGCAATATATGTTTAAAGTGACATAATCGTCAAAGTGAATGTGTAAGGTGTAACTGAAAGTGGAGCATTCTCCATTCGTTCGACCAATCATGTGCATGTGTTATGCAAAACTATCTGCGTTTGGAAGTAAAAAATACGACTCGTATTTTAGCGAGACAACGTCATATTAAGAAAACACATTTAGAGATATTAATAGTGAAAATTCTAGTCCGAGGTTTATAAGACTATTTACTTGTATTCAAATCAATCCCCGAAAATGTCGACTGCTCCCTTTAAAAGCAAGTAGACGATGTTACCCCTTTAATAAGTCATCGACTGTTAATCCGTCCAGATGGAGTTGTGAAAACTCAAAGTAGTTGCTAAACTTTATATAATATTCAACCGCATAGCTTAGAATGAGAAAAAATGAACCAGAAAAACATTAGGGTAGCGCTCGATTGGTGTGTTCTGAACAAGTTCCGTCTGTTCCAAATATGACTTTCATCAAGCAGAACTGAACCGGATATGTTCAAATTTTGACTTTTTATCTCCTCTCCGCCATTTTGAATTTTTCCAAGTTTTTTTTAATAAACTTCCGGTGATTCCATGAATCCAGAAAGTGCAGAATTCGCCAATCAAGCGCACCCTTCGACAAAATGTGAATGCATTGCATGAAGTGCTGAAAGAGGTGTGATTTTTTTTATTTTTGCTCAATATTTCTGCCGACAATTTGTGCCAAATGTGAACTTTTTATGTATGTACAATGTATTGTTTAAATGAATATTATTTATTATTAAAATATATAATTTAAAAAATTTCTGTCGCCTTTTTTTTCAAAATGAATGATAAACATTTTATAACGAATTACCTCCCTTGAACTATACAATATAGGCCTAAACCTACGAGTCGCTAGGTTGATAAACCTAATTGCAAAATGGTATCGAAAATGTCTGTAGAATGAGCATTGGCTCACTATTAAAACAAATGAAATTGACACAAGTTGCCTTCGAAATAAAAATTTCGTACAAATAACATTGGAAGCTTGAAACGTGTCCAATGTCAGCTAACGCAAGTGCAAGAACAAAAAACAAAGTCTGCGGTGGATAAAATCTTTATTTTCACATGACAACCATGGAAATAAACAACATAAGCCCACCCAGAAAGAGAACAGTTATACCCAATAACAATGCATCATCTGCACCGGAACTGACGTTATCATAACCGGAAGCCAGTTCGTGTAAGGTATCATCAACACACGAATGGACTGCTCTGATTGGTAGATAATCTCTGACTAAATATCTCATAACTTTACCAGCTTCGTATCCACAAACTGCTGCCATGCGACTGTATGAACATCTTAAAATGTCTTGGACAATACTGAAAATAGTTAAAGAAGCATTCGGTATAACTCGTTAATGATCGTTAGTTTCCGCGACTTGAACGATATGAATCACTATAATAGGCAGAAATTTTGCCCGGTAAATAGGCAGACAACTCTTCTTTGAAGATTTATTTTTATTGGCTGATTTGAACGCTGGAGCAGACAACTTTGTCTGAAGAATGATTTTGAACTATTTTGCATTCAACATGGCGATCTCGGGTAACATAGCGGGGTAACATAGCAATGAGGGAAATTTTACCATGACAGCGGCATTACCCTAGGCTACTCTTTTTTCTGATTTCCAACTGTCGAGGGATCTTAAACGTACACCGCCTGTAGCACACCGGACCTCAGTTTATCGTTCAGTCCGAACGACTCGGCGCCTTTTCCATGTCAGCCTCTCAGATCTGCATCACTGACAGGGGGATACCGGTTGAATGTATTATGGAGGACTATATATACACGTACCTGCAATACCGTGAGGAGATGGAATGGTCCAGATCTTCTGGGTGTTTTATCAGAGCATTATTTAAAGGCCCAGCAATATTCTCCAGACAAATATCAATATCATTCCAGTTGTCATAGATACAATCACTATACATTCCATACGCTGAAATAAAAAGGGATGACTTTAAGATATAATCTATAATCAAACGACCATGGAATGGGAACACCCCTCGTGGCAGTGGCGTAGGGGTGCAATGGCAAAGATGAACCGACAGAATATATTGACATTGCGAGCGAGGGGTGGGGCCCAGAGACCCAACTGATCTTTGTGGGGGTCCAAGGGGCGATGCCCCGGAAGCTCTGGGTTTCAGCTATTTGACACACTGTAGGAAGGCTATTCGAAGCTATATGTTTGATTGCCACCCCCAACCCCTCCCGGTCCCTCCTCTAGCTACGCCACTGCTTCGTGGCAGGGACTAGGACGAACTTTGTTTTCTTTGTATCTCGTGATGACTTACCTTGAATAACATCAGGCTTGTCACACAAACCAACAATCCCCTTTCTCACCACATAATCTCTGTACAGAGCCACCTTGTCTCTGTTTATCTGACTGGATCGTTTACAGCCTTTCAATCTTTCATGAAGACACCCTTCCGCCGTATAATAATATCTGATATATAAAGGACATGGTTATTTCACAAAAGTTACACGGGATTCAAACCACGACCGTCGGCGTTCGTAAAAGACGGATTCCGCGGATTCCGCGGAATCCGTCTTTTATTAATGTCGTGACACATAATCCGCGGAATCCGTCTTTTATTAATGTCGTGACACATAATCCGCGGAATCCGTCTTTTATTAATGTCGTGACACATAATCCGCGGAATCCGCGGATTTAAGAAAAGCAGTCTTCTATGGGTTATTAAAAGACGGATTCCGCCGAAATCCGTCTTTTAGTAACTCCGTGTAAATTTTATGTATTGAGTTTAGTTTTGTACCTAAAACATTAATAAAGTGTAAATGAAATTTTTAATCATTATTGATTAAGTCTTCATGTATATTTTTGTTTTAAAGGTGCATTGGGCTCGAGTGTTTGTTTTAATTACAGAAGTCAACCTTGGTCTTCAGATAAAAATAATTCACAAAACAAGGGTTAAAATTATAGGGTTAAAAACAATATAAACATGCCAATGTTTGTAAACAAATGCCATGTGTTTTGTGAAGCCCCCTGCACCAGTATTTCTTTTACAAGATGGATGGGAATTGATGAATAATAACTCATTAAATCCCGAGATGTAAAGAGAAGTGATTCCCTCACCGCACCTATCGGAGTACCTCTTGTGGCCCTAATTTTAGAAATCATGGATCAGCCAAGCTACACAGACTGTAAGTCTACATTAAAGCTAAGTTCCACATGGCCCTTATTTCCACCTCCCCAGGCTTGGACCAGGATGTCTCTGAACAACCGGTCTTCCATGAGATGTAGTCACTCTACCCCCCGTGCAGAGACGCTAACCGCCGGCACTATGAGCCTTTTCCCCAACACTCAAAACCGGGCCCGCCTTTTGACACTCAGTGTGATGTTTTGCACGTTCAGTGTGCCATATATTACAGGGGCGGGGGGCTCCGCCGGCTCGAGATCCCCCTATTATTGGCCGACTGATGTCAGAACCCCCAAGAAATTTGGCTCTCGCGGAACCGTTGAATTTGAAGCATGTGTTATCTCAGAACCCCCCCCCCCCCCTCCTTTCTCTAAATCCTGGATCCGCCCCTGTATTATGTCCGCGGGTTCCACTGGTCACCAACAGTATCTAGTTCTCGACAACATGTATACTAGAGGACTGCTTTATTTAAAAAAAAAATCCGCGGATTCCACAGATTATAGTAAAGGCGTCACTAAAAGACGGATTTCGGCGGAATCCGTCTTTTAGTAACCCATAGAAGACTGCTTTTCTTAAATCCGCGGATTATGTGTCACGGCATTAATAAAAGACGGAATCCGCGGATTATGTGTCACGGCATTAATAAAAGACGGATTCCGCGGAATCCGCAGAATCCGTCTTTTATGAACGCCGCACGACCGTAGTGCAATCATGGGACAAAGGGAATTCTGGTTGATTTTCAATACGTCATCGAAAAAAGCAGTGGTTCAACTACCATGGGACTAGTTGAACCAATAGATGAAAGACGTGGTTATGCATTTTTCTTCAAAAGGGAACAGAAGACCTAGTATATAAGAGGTGGGGGGAGGGAGGGGGGCACTTTAAAAGTGAAAATATACCAAATTGTCGGCACCAAAGAGGAGGGGGGGGGGGGGGTTATCACCATGCCCCTCGTAAATACACCACTGCATGGGACTGGTTAAACCCAGTAACGTTTCTTGTATTATAAAGCAGAGGCAGAGTAGGGTCCATATAATTCGCGGAGACGTTAGAAATACTGTTACCTGCAAATCTTCCAAATATTTTCCACTTTGATTCCAGAGCTGCCCGAGCGGTCTTGTTTCAGAATTGTGTTTGTTGCATTTAAAACTGGATCATAACATTCTGTTACTCTAGTGTGTTCACATTGTTTGGCTGCTGACAGACTGAACATCAAACTTGGTAAAATACACAACCCAACTACAAGAAAAAAGAATGACAATTGAAGGCTATATGGTCACACTTTTTCTAAATTCATGACATTAAAAAGACATGTTTGTCTCCATCTGGTTTATAAGCTTGGCTGAATTGATAGATCTATGTAATTGTGATGTAATGAGCCTTATTCTTACATTATCAATATCCAAAAAAAATATTTTATCATCGTATTAAAAGGGATTGTAAAGATGCTTTCTCAAATTTGTATGTGTATCGGAGACACTAATAGCATCAATTTGCAACATTCCAATTTTCAATCAGATGTCTGTGGTTCCAGCAATCCCACTAAAATGACATTACAAGCATCTTTCTTGAGAGTTACGTCATCGAACACTTAAATTTAGTGAAATTTCTGGAATCACAGAAGCTGATTATGACTACATGGATTTTTAAATGGTTTACGATTGCCCGTGTAAAAGTTATTCATATATCTGGTTCATTGACCTTAATGATCGTGCGTTTGTCAACGACATAACTTTTTCTACAACGTTACAAGTTACGGTAAATCGGCCACTCCTATAAATCGGCGAAATGAATTGGTCCCGTACATGGTCCGTTTTCAGGAGTTTCACTGTACTCGAATAAAATAGAATTTGTACCTGTTAAAATCCTGCTGAAATCCATTTTAATCATCTCCGATATGCGGTGTTATATTATATTTGAAGGAGTAAGTTCCAGTGTCGCGTTATGAACCCCAGCTTTCCAATCTATATAAGTATCTCTGCAAGTCGTGTTTTATTGTTAATTGGTTAGCCATGGTGATTGCTGATGTTGTTAGCACCTGTCTACAGCCACTTCACAGTTTTCAGTCCAGGTGACGAATTCAATCTTAATTTTCCGCTTATTTGTGTTTTTTCGTTGACTTAATTTGAGTTAAAGGGACTGTAAAATTATTTTCTAAATTTTGTATGTGTATCGGGGACCCTGATAGCACCAATTTGCGCCATTCCAATTTCTGTGGTTCTTGCAATTCCACTAAAATTAACGCTTGTTATGACTTCACTACCATTGATCTGAATAGATATCAATAATAGCTTCCGGTAGATCACTGGTAGTGACGTCATTAAACGCAATAGTTTTAGTGGAATTGCAAGAACCACAGACCTCGGAATGGAAATTGGAATGGCACAAATTGATGCTATCAATGTCCCCGATGCACATACAAAGTTTAGAAAACCTCTTTACAATCCCTTTAAGTCGTTAAAAATATGTTTAAACCACCAGCCATTAGAACATGATTTTAGCCATTGTAGTGACGATGTTCTCAATCTTGGCCAATAAAATGTGTCTACAGTAGACAAACAGAATCAAATAAACTATAAAACTAAGTAATTTCCCCTCAAATTACAGGTAATTATTGAAAAACGCTTAATGAAACGCTTAATAATTTGTATATCTTGTAGTAACTATAATGTATAAGATGGCTATATTTGCACTTTTGAAACGATAAGGAGTAGGCTTATGTGCTGCTGTCCTGACAAAATTTCCCTCCTTACACACTACATGACGTTGGGTGCTGAAAAGGATTCATTCATTTTCTATTATCAAAACTTATAATTTCTTCTAGTTGTGACTGATATCATCAGATATATGATTTATCCAGGTAATCATATCAAGTAGTTGTGGTCTGACGCCAATGTGAAGGAAGTAGTGTATAACGCGAGCAGACACCTGCTTGACAACACGTAAACAACATGGCGTCAAAATGATACGATTTTAATATTTTATTAGAAAAAATTACATTTTCTGTTTTAAGTTTTTAATTACGAGGCAAAAATGGCTCTTTATGAAAAAGTGATGCGAGGGGACATCTCTAATTTTGCTATTCAAATGAAAAAGATGGTGAACAGCAAAGAAAATAGGTAAATTTCAGTAAACAGTGGTTATTTATTTATTCATTTTTCGTCTCGATGATTACAGCTTATACTTCCATGTATCTGAAGGTATTTAGACAAATGAAATATAATTGGCTATCATAATTTGAATATTTGTCACAGTTGTCAGTAGTATGGATGACAGCGAAGGATTTATTTTGAATATTTGTCGGAGAGGCTGACATGTGCACGTTAAAATCCCTCAACAGTTGGAAATTGAAAATAAGAGCAGGCTAATGCCGCTGTTCTGGCAAAATTTCCCTTATTGCACACTGCATGGTGTTTTCCCGACCTCAATTAGTCTATATAGGTGCAGAAAAGTAGGACGTAAAACTCCATTCATTTCATTTTGAATATTTGTGACATGACAGAAAATTTGAATACTGAGCTCAATGTCGAAAAAGAGACGAAAATTGGGTGGTCGGTCACATAAAGTTTTTTGGATTTAAGGAATTTCAATTCTTTTTTATTGTTCTTCTAAGTTCGTTATTCCATTTTTGTAAACATTTAATGTTTTGTAAATGAAATCTGATGTATTTATTTATTTGCAGTGATATAAAGTTTATGATTGGACCAAATAAACAGCCAATGTATGCTCACCGTTGTATCCTAGCTTCACGATGTGCCGTGTTTAAAGCTATGTTCTCAGATCAAGTTGGTCATAATAAACACAACGATAAAGATGTTCCCCTAGTCCTCACCGAAACATCTCCTGAAGTTTTTCTTGCTATGTTAGAATTTATTTATACCAACTGTGTGTCTATGACCTCGAAAATTGTAAGTTTTGAATTAAAGATTTTTTTCAAGTGATCAAGCTGAAATCAGACATCAGACATCAGAAATCAGGCTCTCGAAAGCACTGGCATTGGCATCAGAATTTTTCTTATTTTGAGGGGAAGACAACTTGCATACGGTACAACAATCTAAATACCGGTAGTTAATATTTTCCATTTTCCTTACAGGCACTAGATGTTTTAGCAACTTCAATAGAATATGGTCTTGATGAATTACAAAAGGTTAGTAAATAAGATACATTAATGTAAGATGTACCCTACTAGCTACCTCAAAAGTCTTTTTACCAATATGTACAGGCCTACTTTGTGTTCCTTGAACTTTGTGTTCCTTGAGTGATGCAGGTCTTTGCATGGCTTTTGACTTTCCTTATTAGCCCAAAAAGTTGCAGAGGACATAAAACTCAATTTCATTTCAAAAGAGTACTATAATATAATATCAAGAGAATATTAACAAATTTTAGTATAAATTTGGTGGTTCTTTTGGTGTAAGACAAGGTGAACATTTATCTCCATGATTATTTTGTATATTTTTTAAATAACATTGTATATAATTGAATATCATTGTATTTTATCATATATGATGGTATATTATTGCATATTATTGTATATAATTGTATGTTATTGTATTTAATTGTATATTATTGTATATTATTGTATATCATTGTATATTATTGTATGTAATTGTATATTATTGTATATCATTGTATATTTTTGTAGTTGAGAATAGATTATTGTATATAATTGTGTGTTATTGTATATCATTAGATGTCATTGTATTATTGTATATTATTGTATATTATTGTATATAATTGTATATTATTGTATATTATTGTAGTTGAGTACAGATTATTTAATAGAAATATTAAATACAAGCAATGCCTGTGATATTCTTCATGCAGCAGTAACTTATAGTAATAATGATCTCAAGGATGAAACTTTACAGTTTATTGCTGCACATACAATGGTAAGTTTAAAAGTGAAATCCACCATTTGCATTTGAATCGAATACAGTGTCTTGATTTACAGTGTTTGGTGGACAAATGCAGCAGAAAAAAATACAATCCAGAGTTACGGCTTTCTAGCTTACTTGAAAGTTTAGGGTTCAATCCTGACATGGTCCGAGGACCGAGATGATACCTTTAGATTTTTCAACCTGGTATCCACCCCGTCAGTGATGCAGGTTGGAGGGGCTGGCAAGGAAAAAGTGTCTAATCCAGGCCTTCTTGAATGACACCCTCAGGACGGCCCCTCAAGAGTGACCCTTCTGGTAAAACGCTCTGATCGCTATGCTAGCTAAGCTCTATTTGGCCCTTATATTTTTTAACAAAACACATTTGGCCCTTTTAAAAAATTAATTGAGAAGGCCTGGTCTAGTCATTCAGACTGGACAATAAACCAAGGCTCTGTGTGTACAGGCTGTGCGCCTTAAGAGATCCCTCTTCAATATGAAATCGAAAGCCAGATAAGGCAAATGTCCTAACAAAATTTCCCTCATTGCAAACTGCATGCGTTTGACCATCCGCATTAGCCTAATAGGTGCTTGTTGTTCATGCCTTGTCACTGATTTTGTTATGTTACAATTTACTATGAATTTTTCAGGATGTGTTTAAATCAAAGAGTTTTCAAGAATTATCTCCGGAATGTTTATCAAGTATTTTAACTAGAGATCAGTTGTGTATAGATGAGCTAGAGTTATATAAAGCTGTTAAAGAATGGGCTAATGTTAATTCAGTAAGTATATGTAGATTGTTTTTATTTGTACCACTGTCAATTCAATATACATGGTTATTAAAGAGATTGTAAAGTGATTTTCTAAACTTTGTATGTGTATCGGGGACAAAGATAGCATCAATTTGCGCCATTCCAATTTCCATTCCGATGTGTGTGGATCTTGCAATTCCACTAAAACTAACGCGTTTTATGACATGATCTGCATAGATATCAATAATAGCTTCTGGTAGATCACTGTCAGTGACATCATAAAACATGTTAGTTTTAGTCGAATTGCAAGAACCACAGACATCGGAATGGCGCAAATTGATGCTCTCAGTGTCCCCGATACACATACAAAGTTAAAAGTTTAGAAAATCACTTTACAATCCCTTTAAGTTGCATTAAAATTTCTTTAATATTGTTATTTTGAAAGTACTGTCATGTTCAGAATATTAGAGCTGCTAAAATAACGGATTTATTTACCCTAAAATTTAATTTCGATTATCGATTATCAGGTTTCAAATTATCTGACAAGTCACAACCCATTTATCATGTTCAGCGTAAAAATCCTAGAACTTTACTTCAGTTTCATTTGTCTTCAATACCAGATATTGATAAATAACACACATTCAGGTACAAAAACATACACCAACATACAAATATTCCATGTTCTTCCTTAATACAACAATAATAGTCCTTAAGCGACGTTTAGGAGTAGAGATCACATTAAATAACAGAACACAATTTTATGGTATACTACTCCTAATAAAACTAAGGAGTAGTATACCATAAAATTGTGTTCCGTTATTTAATACCACAAAGCTACAAGTGGGCATATGTTATTTTTCCTGACAATCTATTTTATGAAATAATAAGAGAGTAATAGGTCAGTATAGTGTAAGTTGGAGGTGTTTGCATTTGATCCAAAAGCTGCAAGTGGGCATATGTTATTTTGTCTGACAACCTATCTTATGAAATAATAAGAGAGAGATAGAGGTCAGTGGTGTAAGATCAATGTTCTTCAAAAAAGCTGCAAGTGGGCATATGTTATCCTGCCTGACAATCTATCTTATGAAATAATAAGAGAGAGATAGAGGTCATTGTAGTGTAAGTTGGAGGTGTTTGTGATTTATCAAGGAGTTAAATAAATCTGAAATATAAATGATTGATGGTAGAAATGAGTTATTTGGGTTTTTAGGTCTGTTATTATTTATCTTACGTAGAAATGTCCTGCTGACCAACAATGATTTATATAAACACACAAGTTGTAAAAATAATCCTTTTTCTCCCAAAAAAAAAGATTTTTTTTAAAGGGATTGTAAAGTGGTTTTCTAAACTTTGTATGTGTTTTGGGGACACTTATAGTATCAATTGGCACCATTCAAATTTCTATTTCGACGTTTGTAGTTTTTTTTTATATTCCACTTAAACTATAACGCGTTTTATGAATCATTGACAGTGATGGACCGGAAGCTACTATTGATATCTATGCAGATTAGCAGGGGTGACATCATAGAACGTGTTAGTGTGGAATTGCAAGAACCACAGACGTCGGAATGGAAATTTGAATGGCGCAAATTGATGCTATCAGTGTCCCCGATACACATACAAAGTTTAGAAAACCTCTTTACAATCCTTTTAAGTAGGTAAGATAAGGTAGGAGGTAGTCAAATTCATGAAAGGCATGCACCAAAACGTATTTTGTGACCCATGCGATCTTAGACAGACCCTTTGAAGGTGATTTAAATACCAGGGGCCTAGCAAACAACAATACAACTCGCTACCAACTGAGCTATTCCACGGATTATCTTTCAGACTATACAAGAAAAATCTATAAAAGAAGTTGGTGAAAGTTTTGTTCGTAATCTACGACTTCCGTTACTAACAGATGATGAACTCTCTAAATTAGAGGAAGAAAACAAGGCTGATAATTTTATACCAGTAAGTAACTGAATTTTATTTTGAATTTTTGCAAAAAACATTAAAGAAAAAAATCAGTTCTAGAATCTAGGGTTCAATGGCATAGGTGGAGATATTACCTTCATATTTTCAAACCAGTTTCCCTTATCACAGGGGTCAAAGGTCAAAGGCAATGGACATGGAAAAGTCCAGTTATTTGAATTTGACAATGAACCCCAAATTGAAATTAGATTACATTTCATTTCGTTTTTTTTTATTTCTTTTCATCTCATTGTAATCTAAGACGATTTATAAGACAAGCGTGTTCTGGTAAAGTCAATTTCAACCAATCAGAAAGTGGCTTGCAGATCGTCTGTCTATGCATTGTGGGAGAACGAAACAGAAAGTAAAACAACACAGCAGTCCAAATTATAATGTTGTTCTGACTGTCGGAAGGGTGGTGCATGCTATGAATAGCTTATTTTGCCACCAGAACACGCTCCCCTTATAAATCTTGTTAGATTGCAATGAGACAAAAAAAAAAACGAAATGTAATCTAATTTTAATTTTAATCTGTGCACTTTGAGATTTCTCAACAGTTTCCCCCTTTGTACACTGCATGGCGTTTGCAATTTGCCACTAACAAAATCGATTACAGAAGGTAGGTAAGACATTAAACTTTGTTTCAACTTATTTCCCTCATAGCACACTGCATAGTGTTTACACATTCTCATTAACGTAATTCAGTCAAGAAAAAAAAACAAATTCATTTCGTTTCAGGCTGAGTGTTTTGCATTTGCCTGGAAAATTCATGCTTTGAAGAAAGGAGAAAAGGGCAATCCCTTGACAACTAAAAGGAAAGGCACAAACCATAGAGAAATACATAAATATATCGATAATTCTAAGTGAATTTATCCTGCCATTTACTGTTACAAACTGTTTTAATTTGTATGTGAACATCTTGGATAAGAGTAGTCAACTATTTTTGTTGATTTTATGTGATTTTATGCATACACAGATAAAGAATCCATCAAAAGTATGAATATGCCCATGACACATATGAAGAAGCCATTATTTTACAAAACATTAGAAGTATATTTATGAATGTGCCCAGAACACAGATAAAGAAGCAACAATTTTACAAAACATTAGAAATTCACAAAAAAAAGCCACTATTTTACAATAAATTGGAAGTATGAATGTGCCCATGGCACAGATAAAGAAGCCACTAGTTTACAATAAATTGGAAGTATGAATGTGCCCATAGCACAGATAAAGAATCCACTATTTTACAATACATTAGAAGTATATTTATGAATGTGCCCATGGCACAGATAAAGAAGCCACTATTTTACAATAAATTGGAAGTATGAATGTGCCCATGACACAGATAAATATTCCACTATTGTACAATACATTAGAAGTATATTTATGAATATGCCCATGACACAGATAAAGAAGCCACTATTGTACAACACATTAGAAGTATATTTATGAATGTGCCCATGACACAGATAAATATTCCACTATTGTACAATACATTAGAAGTATATATATGAATGTGCCCATGACACAGATAAATATTCCACTATTGTACAATACATTAGAAGTATATATATGAATGTGCCCATGACACAGATAAATATTCCACTATTGTACAATACATTAGAAGTATATATATGAATGTGCCCATGACACAGATAAATATTCCACTATTGTACAATACATTAGAAGTATATTTATGAATGTGCCCATGACACAGATAAATATTCCACTATTGTACAATACATTAGAAGTATATATATGAATGTGCCCATGACACAGATAAAGAATTCACTACATGTATTTTACAGTCCATGTGAAGTATGGGTAGGTTAAGGGCAAGGTTTTTTGGGCCCATTGGTCCAAGAGTCTAGAACTGCTCAGTCAGTTTTGTTTACAAGGCAGTATTTTGCATCTAACTCTTTCTTTATTGGTTGAGGTCATTTAGGCACAAATATTTTAAGTGTAAAACTTAGTAATTTAGGCACACCCCTTTAAAGCATATCTTTATATGGGCACAGTAAAATAAGGCATGGGCCTATATACATTTAGGCACATCTTTATTAGGAACTCATTCAGTAATTCAGGCACTTTATTCTCAAATATATTGTGCTAAATTTTACCAATTAGTGTACCTAAGTGTGTGTGCCTAATATAAGTGTGCCTAAATGACATTTTGCTTAACATTAGTTTCTCTAAATGATATTTTGCTTAAAGGGATTGTAAAGTGATTTTCTAAACTTTGTAAGTGTCTCGGCTACATTGATAGCATCAATTGGCGCCATTCCAATTTTCATTCCATTGTGGTTCTTGCAATTCCACTAAAGCTAACGCGTTTTATGACTCACTACCAGTGATCTGCATAGATATCAATAGTAGCTTCCGTTAGATCACTGGTAGTGACGTCATAAAACGCGTTAGTTTTAGTGGAATTGCAAGAACCACAGACGTCGGAATTGAAATTAGAATGGTGCAAATTGATGCTATCAGTGTCCCTGATACACATACAAAGTTTAGAAAATCACTTTACAATCCCTTTATTATTAGTGTGCCTAAACGACCTTATGCCTATGCATTAAATAAACTATGTATATAATATAAAACGTTTTAATATCCACTTGAGCAATCTCTTTCACTGATTTTTAACATGGTTTGATGATTTCAAATGAGTATTCATGCATCATCGTTGCCTAATAAGTATAACCTATATGTATGACATTTTAAGTAAATTTGTATTGCTTAAGTTTAAAGGGATATGTTCACCATTCGTTCGGCCAATAAAATTTTAGTCTCAGAACCTGGAATTTGTTAGCATATCAAGCCTAATAATGTTCCAAACTCTCCCACAAAATTAAAGCCTTCAAATCCCCGTGTATCCAAAATTATCAGCGTTTGAATGTCAAAAATACGACTCGTTGTTACATATAGAAAACACATATACAGAAAATAAAGGATAAATGTTTGGTACAATGAAGGGATTGTTCGATTTTGGAAAGTTCGAGTAATTCTGTAGGCGTTTGACAGTAAAAAATACGACTCGTTGTTTAGGAAGACTATGCTATATTTAGAAAACACATATACAGAAAATTTTGTTAAATTGAAGGGATTGTGGGGTATTTGGTAGTTCCAGTAAATCTGAAAGCTATTTACATATATCGTTCCAAGGCCGAAACCGATCCTCGAAAATGCTGAACATTCCCCTTTAAGAAACAGTAAAGTGCACATTTTAATGGAGTTTTTCTTTACTTTTGATGTGCATGGGCGACACTGATAGAAAATATTTGTACCATATTATTTTTTAGACGTAACTGACTAAAATATGACTGAAATTTCAAAATTCTGTAAAATTAATGCTATCAGTGTCCCTGATAAACAAAAGATTCGAAAACCTCTATACTTTCTGTAAGTATGTCTGTGATAATGTATTTATTCATTTCGTTTTTCATTTGTTACTGGTTATATAAGTGTTTTTAAATTTTATTTGTGAAAAGGAGTGGTAAAGAACTTTTCTATTTTTCTATGAGATAGCATCAATTTTCACCATTCTAATTTTCAATCAGATATATGTGGTTCCAGAATTCCAGTTAAACTAATCGTTTAATGACGTCACGTCACGAAATTTGCTGAAGTCACAGTAGATTTTTGAAGGTGTGACATCATCAACAAACACTTAGTTTCAGTGGAATTTTGAAGAACCACAGACGTCTGATTAAAAATTGGAATGGTGCAAATTGATGCTATAAGTGTCCTTCATACACGTAAAACTTTTACAAAATCTCTTTAAATGGATTGTAAAGAGGTTTTCTAAACTTTGCATGTATATCGAGGACACTGATAGCATCAATTGGCACCATTCCAATCTATGCAGATCACTGGTAGTGACGTCATAAAACGCGTTAGTTCAAGTAGAATTGTTTGAACCACAGAAATCTGATTGAAAATTGGAATGGTGCAAAATTGATGCTATCAGAGTCCTCGATACACGTTAAACGTTTACAAAACCTCTTAAAATTCCCTTTAATGTCATTGTATAATAGTATTACACAGGGTCATGTAAAATAATATTATAAACTCAGCTTCAATATTCGTCTATATTTCTTGCCGCTTCTCCTGATATGGATATACATGTAGATTGAAGCAAAAAATTAAAACCGCCGAAGTTTGTTCAGAACTCCCTATTCGAACATGAATGATTGCATGCTTACTCTTCTAGACACCTGATACCACTTTTCATTATGAAATACTTACTCATGTATGATTGATATAATTCCTCATGTGAAAAGTTCATAAGCTGTTATACCTATGTTTCGTCAAAATGTCTTTTTGGATTTCGGGTTTCGTTTTGCGGTTCGGATCGTTAGTACTTGGTTTCTTTATTCCTTTATGAAATTCTTGCAAGCATATTTTAACTATATAAGTTTTGGGGGGTCAAAGTTGAAATTCGACATTTTTTTCAAATTTTTTTACATGTTGAATTTTTTTCAATAAAAAGACACATAAGGTCATTAATTAGGCTTCAATCTTAACTGAAAAAATACATTTATTAAAAACCTAGCCTCATATAAATCAATCTGTATGTGTCAGTAAAATCTTTAGAACACATTTATTAAAACACATGAAAGTAAAACTAGAACAGAAGACATTATTTATCAAACCGGGATTGATTTAGGGGCTCGAGACTATTTCAACTAGGTGTTGTGTGAACAAGGCTCAGTGTTCTGTGACATGACCCTTAAGGCAATATTTTACCTCCATAAGAAAGATAGACCGATTGCGAATCATTTCAATTTACCCAATCATTCCATTGAAGACCTTCTTGTTATGCCTATTGAAAAAGTACCTGTATCTACATTAATCAAACCAAAAACCAAGCGATTACAAAGGGAGAGTTTCTGGATAGACCAACTACAAACAGTTATACCTAACGGTCTAAATATCCAACATGACAACCAAATCATACCTTTTGTTGCAACCTACAATACTACAGCCAAGAATGCCTCTGTCATTGTCAAACGATTGTATAATGAACTGCAAGATGAATTCCCTAACGTCTATACTAAACGTTTAGTCACTGCATATAAAAGAAATAAAAACTTTAGTAATATACTGGTTCATGGTAAATTAGAACCCCTTTCATCAACTCCCTGAAACAATTGCTTTGGAATTTTTTGTTATATATCATTTTACTTGTGAATCTTCTTAGAAGTAATATATTCTTGAATATTATGCAGTAGAAAGTATTGTATTAAAATTTGATTAGTTTCCATGTTAAAATTGATTGTTTCTACTTGTGACCTAGGCCAGTGCTTCTTTAGGAGATTCTCTCCTATAACACCTATAACAAAAAAGCAGGGGCGGATCCCGAATTTAGAGAAAAGGGGGCTCTCAAATTCAACGGCACCATGAGCGCTTAAGGCTCGAGTGGTAAATTTTTAAACGGGTTCTGACATCAGTCGGCCAACAATAGGGGCCACTCCCCGCCCCTGGATCCGCCCCCTAAAAAAGGGACTCATTTTCAAATACTTTGAATTTGGATGATGTATTTCTATTCTGAATATTCCGATTTAGGCCTATTAGAGTTGTATCGGGCACACTTACAGAATGGATGTGGATGTGCATGATGCAAAAATTCTAATTTTCCAATTTCAGACGTGTCTGGTTTGAGCAATTCAGCTTCATGGGCCGCGTTCCTGGATGTGGGTGAGCCCGTGGTTCAAAAAATCGGTTTAAAAATTCGTACGTGTGCACGATCCTGTCGACAGCGATTTTTCGCCCCTTCGAATCGACGGCATAAAAAAATGTTAATATTTTCGGCAGATAACTCTCTCCGGCGATTATTTTCGCTTGTCTTCCCACATCTGGTAGATTACATTGGGCAATCTATATCTTTCAATTAATAAGACAAACGGTGTTTGTCATTTTGTACATAACATGAACGACGCGTCTCTCATGATCGGACTTAAAAAATCGCCCGGCGATCGGGGACCAACAAAATTGCGTTCTTGGTATATCCTGATTTGATTCTTTTGAGATTTCTGAACAGTTGAACACGTAGGTAAATAACAAAGCAGTGACCACAATGCTAATCATGTAACTTTGTGGTTTTTTTTCTAAAATATCTGAAATTTCACTAATACTAGAAATTAAAATTATGACCAAAGAATTGGACTAACTAAATATTATGATTTTAGTGGAAATATTATTTTTATTACAGTAACAACAAGTCACTTAGTTTAGTTATGAGGATTTCCTATTATATAAAATTAGAAAATTGTACTTTGCCTTGTTTTTGGAGAAATATATATATAGTGATGGGGATATTTGGATAAGTTACAATAAGGAAGAATACTCTTGAAATTAAAGAGAGCAATTCAAGAAATTTTGATGACAATATTTTCGGAAATTTGTTCGTCAAAAGATGCCAGGTTGTCGAAAATGTTGTCAGCGTGTACAATTTGATAATGTGTTGCCCAACATGTTGCTGAAATAAATAAAAGTTTATTTTTGTTGTCGAGATGAAACCATGCGACGTAAGCAGAGATGTGAAATCACTCCCCCCCCCCCACCCGCACCCCGTAAAATGGTAACAATTTGCCCAACATTTTGTCGAACTGTTGTCGCAAGTATTTCTTGTGCGAATTTTTTACCGTACTGAACAATAACCGCTGAAAAAGAAACTTAACGCCACAGTAAATAAAAGGTAAAACTCACAAGTCATTATTATTGAAAATCGCTGTAAATTTTTTAAGCGTTTTTAATAATTACTCGGAATATACGGGATTTCTGTTGTACCGTTAAGACATCAGACAGGTTATTAAGTCTTGTTGGTTGAGATTGAGAATTTAAGATTTATTTTCATTCTATAGGTCCTAATGGACAGAAAACTTCTAGACAACGGACCACAAACTTTGTCTCGTGTTGTAAGTCGGATATAGATATAATTAATTTAAGGATGTGACAAGCGACAGATCACAATTAACACATTGTATACCATCTTCATAGCAGTTTGAATTGTTGTTGGCTCAACATCGCCAGTCCAAACCAGATCCACATCGCCAACCCATATCAGATCCATATGACACCAACATGGTAGAACCATTATTTTATCCATTTATTGTCTTGGGATTATTATTCCTGTCTATTCCGGTAAGTAACTTTAGATTTTAGTTCTATGCTTTCAAAATACATTTGATTTAACGGGGAACGAATTTATGAAGGTTGATTTTGATCTGGAATATTTGAAAATAGTATTCAGAAATACCAGCACTGCAAGAAATCGATTTGAGCTCTTTATGTTAGAATCACCTGTCAATATTATTATGTTAGCATTAATCTCCTAGCATTATGCTAAAATAATGTTAAAATTATGTTAAATTATGTTGAATAATGTAATAATTATGTTAAAATAATGTTAGAATTTCGTTGAAATAGTGTTAAAATAATGTTGGAATTATGTTGGAATTATGTTAGAATAGTGTTAAAATAATGTTGATATTATGTTTAAATAATGTTGATATTATGTTTAAATAATGTTAGAATTATGTTAAATGATGATAGAATTGTAAAATGATATTTGAATTATGTTAAATAATGTAAGAATTATGTTAAAATAATTTTAGAATTACGTTAAATAATATTAGAAGTATGTTAAATGATGTAAAAATTATGTTAAAATAATGTAAGAATTATGTTAGAATAATGTTACAATTATGTTAAAGTAATGTTAGATTATGTTTAGTACATGTGCATTTCATGTATATGGACACATTTATTTCAACATCGTTATGCTCAAGCTTTCTTAAACAAGGCTGGGTGTAAAACTCTAGTCCGATTCTTTTTACTTTTATTATATAACAACAGGTCTTTATCGTCCTTCTATTATTCTGTTATCGTAAGTTTATATATATTTAAGATTTATTTGAAATGGGTGCAAAACTGAACTTTGTCTTCATGATGGTTGTCTTATAATAGCGATAAGACTTTCTTTATGACAGTCTCAGAGTCCAAAATACTTGACAGAAATTTTAACCAGAAAATCTCTTATGTTTATCTTTTTTTATTCTTATCTTAAGGAATAGTCTGGATTAATATTGGTCTTGAATATATTTAAAGCGATACCATCTTAAAATGAACAAAGATTTAATTTCTCAAACTTGGTCAATAAGAGTTTATATTCATCAACGGTGTTAAAAGTATGCAAACAGAATCAAATGAATAGATAAGACGAAGTAATTTTCAAAAACTCATTCTCAAGGGGGGTTGTGCAGAATTCAAAGCTGCTCCTGCCTATATAAAGCAATTTTGCTTTCATTGGCCCTAACAACATACCACTAATTTCTTGTTTTATCTTTTAAAAAAAAAATTGTATTGCTTCAGTCATTAATGTTCAAAATTATGTTCCTACGGGCCTGGAACAGAAAGGCGCCCTTTAAAAAGACTTATTAGTATTATTATTATTTTTTTCTTAGTAAAGGCATATTAACCTTTAACAGGATCTTAGGAAATGGTCTACACTTACAATTGATAATGTTATATAGGTCAAATATTGGACTAGTTATCATATGACTACACGTTTCCGACTGCAATTAAAGGGGCATGGTCGTGTTTTGTACAAAGAAAATTGCGTCTTTAAATGTTATGTAAAGCTTTTGAATGACTTTGAAAGTGTTTTGAATATAACCGTTTAGAATGAACAAAATTCAAAATTTTAAAACTTGGTCTATAGGAGTATATATTCATCAGGTGGCATTACCTATACAGATAATAATAATAATAATAATAAACTCTTTATTTTACATGGGTCAGAATTAGGCCCAATACCACGAGTGATAACGGTCCTGTCTCACACCCAGCCCATGGGGACAAACATAAATACAATATACAACATATAAACACTTAAAAAATTAATGTACCTAAATGATCTGATGAATCCAGAAAATTACGTTTATATACAATAATTGATAAACGCTTATCAAATTTTAAGCGTTTTTCAATACGTTTTACCATATTTTTTTTTAGTTTTGTATATGCTTTTCCGCCTATTAAAAAATACAGATCTCCACAAACAATAAGGCGACTATACCCCTTTAATAGAGCATGGTACGACATAGTATCCGTCGGAAATAATAAATAATATTTCTCTGATAAGTATATAAGATATTAATTCATAGAAGCACGGTTATCTAACAAACAGTTTCAAAATGATAACGCATCGTTAGTTATTTCCCCTTGCCGATGATAAGACTGACTCAGTTGCCTTAAAGGGAAACGGTCGATTTTTTTTGGGGGTTGATACTGATACTGGGGTTGAGGTTTGGCTACATAGTCGCCTGATGATCCCACATATATATATGGTAAGCTACGCATAGACGTTTGCGGCAGTTGTAAGCTCTAGATCAGTGGTTCTCAACCTTTTTCAAGCTGTGGCCCAAATTCACGAAGCTCCCGGAGGCATGGCCCCCTGTCCTATTCCAAACAATGGCAAAATAGGGAATACAGCGCAAGGGTTGTTGTCTTATACCTCCTCATCATCGGGAGGTCAGCTGCATTTGACCACAAGCAACTCCAGACCTTACACAGCAAAATATAGTTAAATAAAAGTTGGGCTAGAGAAAAAATGATATTCAACCTCATGCGCCCCCTGACAAACACCCCATGGCTCCCTAGGTGGCCATGGCCCCCAGGTTGGGAACCACTGATATAGAGTAATCAAAAAGGCATGAGCCAAGAAGAATATCTCATGTATGTCATTTGGCTTTTCATTGGCTTATTTTATCTCTAAATATCCCTTCCCAAATAATTTAATGTCAATCATTTTTTTTTTCAATTACAGACAGTTTTCTCTAAAGGTGTGATAAAAGTCCAGTTCCGGACGTTTAAGAACCCTGGAGGTAAAGGCGCCAATGGACATTGCTGTGATGGACGATGGATATTCTGTGGTTCTCCGTGTGACCATAAATTTGAAGTTTGTTTGGACTATGCCAATGGAGGGTAAGTGTTCGATGTGCTATAATTTTACTATTTGGACTTCATTGTCTTGCCTCCCGTCCACCAGAAAATAATTATCGGTTCACATTTACTTGTGAAACTTGGAAGATGTATCAGATCCAATTCACTTTGGTTGGTCGGGAAGAAGCAAAAGCCTACTCTTTTTCCATTTCCAACTGTCGAGGGCTCTTAAACATTGCACAAGGGGATTCTAGACGTTTTTTCCATGTCGTTTCATCTTACCTGCTTTATAGACCAAGGTGAAAATCCGAATGTTTTATCTCGACCCCCGATGTCTCGACCCATGTCATGATTGAACCCTGGACCTAAGCAAGCATCTAACCATAGAAATATAGATAGGGAATAATAACACAAGATTTATGCTGGGCACGCATGCGTTGGATTCTGGATACCCACTTAACTTCCGGTTTCTGCAAGAAGTCATATTAATTTAAAAGCCATGATAAACGCGATGTAATTAGACCGGAACATCCAGTCTGTCTACCAAAATATCACTTAGAGTCAACGGGTCCCAGAGGAGAAACTAGGTCAACCATGAATTTAAACAGAAGTTCAATAGACGATAAGAAGACTAAGACTTCCATTCTATATATTTCTATGATATAACTCACTGAACAATCGCTACTCCCCAGAGAGAGAGTGTAAAATTATTATGTAAATCATGTAATTCTTCGGTTCCCAACCAGGGGTATTAGTACCCCTTAGGGGTACCAGCGAACATCATAAAGGGTACCTGCAAAGCCTCTCAGACATTTTTTAAAGTATGGAATGGATTAAATATCAAACTATCAAAATATCAACCAACATCTATAATTTTACTTTCATGTTGGCTCTTCGTGTTACTTAGGGTTGGTGAAGGGGTATCGGGAGATTGCTTGAACAAAATAGGGGTACGATAAGTCCAAAAGGTTGGGAACCGAGAATGTAATTGGTTATATTAAATATTAAATAAAATATCTTTAGAAAACATTTTATTTCTTATTTCTCTAGCCATAGAATAACATCATGTCCACTCGGGAAAGTTACCACCAAGGATGTTACTGACCAAAATTATATTTCTTTTGGTTCTTCAATCGGCGGTGTCCGCAATCCGATGGTATTTAGCATTGACAGTATCCCCGTAAGTATGACCACCTTACTGTCCTTGTTTCCTGACTCAATATCACGTACTCTTCCCTTTAAAACGATACCACCTCTTAGAATGAACAAAAAAAATTTAGGTCTCAATCTTGGTCAATAAGAGTATTTATTCATCAACGGTGTCCAAAGTATACAAACGGAATCAAATAAACCCACAAAACTATGTAATTTTCCATACAATTACAGGTTATAATTGAAAAACGCTTAAAATTTGATTAAGCGTTTTTCAATTATTGTATATAAACATATAAACATAGTTTTGTGGAATTTTTTGATTATTTAGGTAATCTGTTGTATAGTATACTCCTATAATATTAACCATTTCTTTAAGTTCAAAGTTTATTTCCTCCTTTGCGGACCCCACGTACATGGAAGCCGTTTTGAGTTTGGGTAAGGGAGGGTTTAAATCTCCTAGAAGTTCAACAGCTTGTATATGTCCTTTCAAGCTGGAAGTGTTAATTTGGTGTATATATTTCAGTCGACTATAAGACTAAAAGTTGGTGTTTGGGATGTAGATGACAGTAGTTCGCATGATTATGTTGGGTACCTTTATAAAAATCTCAAGTTAAAACCCGGTAAATCAGAGTATATCATGCTCAGCAACAGGGTCACGTAAGTTCAGTTTTATGTAAATTTAAAGGAATTATTGAGTTCCTTTGGATATTTAAGCTGCCATTTTGTGATTTTATGTTTTCTATTATCATCTTCACCAGTGAGTCAATTTTGTATAAAATCATTTTCAATGCTACTTTCAGTGACGTAGCTAGAGGGGGCCGAGGGTGCCATTGCTTCCCCCATTATTGATATCCGTCGGTCGAAAAGGTACCGTCTGTGAAATTTAGCCGACCGGCCGCAATAATAATATAGCTTTAATTAGCCTTCCTACAGTATGTCAAATAGCTAAAATCTCAAAGCTTCCGGGGACTTCTCCCCCTGGACCCCACCATGTGCTGTCCCTTTGAATGATCTGAACAAATGCTCTCAATAAGAAACTAAATTACATAATTCTGTTTTGTTTGTAGATTAACAGCGACTGTGTCATCAGAATGTTTAACAGATTTTTATGGTCCACATTGTAGCGCTTATTGTAAAGCTTCGTCGAATTTCTGGGGATATTATACTTGCGATAAATCTACCGGAGCTAAGATATGTACTGCAGGTAGAAATATATTGGTTCAAAAATGTTGTCGTTCAGGGGCGGATCCAGGGTTTAGAGAAAGGGCGAGGGGTGCTCTGAAATATAACGTGCTTCAAATTCAACGGCACAATTTTAGTGGATTCTGACATCAGTCGGCCAAAATTAGTGGATGGAACCATAAATCTCCTAATCCCAGGTGCAATGAAGTTCCTGAAAAAGGATTCCTTGACCGTTTGAAATTGAAGAATATGCTCAGATCTGATTACTCTCAATGTACAGTGGCTCAACTAGCATAAAGATTAGTAGTATTAGAGCTTACATATTTACCGCACTACTCCACAATAGTTAAGCCACTCATAGAAAAGTGGGACGTTTAGCATTATTTCATTCTCGTATCTTAAACGTCAGCAGCAAGTTTATAAAACAAAAATGCACAGTGGCCTAATTGCATGGTGGTTTAGACAGTGGCGACACCAGTCTCCCAAGACTAGGGTACCTACCGGTGACAGACCGTGAAACTGTAGAGGTTGAATTGGTAATGAGCTACATTGTATACGGAAGTGCAACAGACGCAAGTTTTCCATGGAGCATCTGAGAGGGTCCTCTTCAAGACATTTTGAAGAAATGTCCTTGTACCCTACTAGTGCCGCCAATTGATTTAGAGTGGGTTATATATAACTGAATTTATTTTAGGTTATCGAGGTATTAACTGTAATGTACCAACCAATGAATGTCTGTCACATCCATGTCGAAATGGTGGTTCTTGTTTAGATAAACATCTGAGCTACATCTGTCGATGTCCACAAGGTTATACAGGTAACGTATAGTTCATAAGGGTTTTTGGTTAGTGCATCGTTCTTCACAAACCTCATTTGCTTTGATACGAGGAAATGGTGATCGTTATGTTTGAGAGTTCGGTTCTCGATCGGGGTGTGAAAGTCCGATGACCTTGAATAAGTCATCTTCACTCCTAATTCCAGTGAACCCAGCTGTGAATGGGTACGGAAAATCCAGGAAAGATCAATGCCAAGAGGTTTGACCAAGGACCAGCTGGGAGAAATGATCCTCACGGAACCTAAGTTGTTATCCGTTTAAAATAATACGTTAAACTCATTTTTTATATCATTTTAGGTTCGAATTGTGAAGAACACGTTGACGAATGTAAAAGTAATCCATGCCAACATGGTGGACGGTGTGTAGACGGTGTAGCTAGCTATACATGTCAATGTAGTGAAGGCTGGACAGGAACAAATTGTCAACAAGATATCAATGAATGTATATCGTCACCGTGTCTGAATAATGGTGTCTGTAGAAACGAAGTAGCCAAATATAGCTGTGAATGTACCGTAGGCTTCACTGGTAAGATCTCGCCGCATTGATTTCGTCTTGTCAATCCGTCTTTCCCCGTCAGTGATGCAGGTTGGAGGGGCTGACATGGGACAATAAACCTTCGTTCTACATAAACAGTGTACTGTGACGTTTCTATGAATTTTTAGATGGTGGGGCCGAGTTGGGGCCAAATAATTGCCAGGAGAGGGGGGGGGGGGGGCTACCAGCATTAGGTATTCGTATGTAACAGTATACGAAATATCGAAGTGGTGAGGGGACAAGACCGGGCCAGCCTAAATTCTGGGAGGGGGCATGTCCAGGACTTAAAACTCAATTCGTTTAATTTCATTTCATTTCATTTGAACAGGTATAGATTGTGAGACCAACATTGATGATTGTGTAAATTCTCCATGTAAACATGGAGGTATGTGTATCGACCTTATAAACAGATACTCGTGTATCTGCTCTGTAGGCTGGGTGGGAGATAACTGTGATATTGATATCAATGAATGTGAGTCGAATCCTTGTCGTAACGGTGGATCGTGTATGGATTTGGAAGGACATTACCATTGTAATTGTACTGGTGGGTTTACGGGTAAGTAGATATGGCTAGCTGGCTCACGGTCAGGGGCGGACTGGGGCCGTGACGCGGCCATGGCTTTTTTCCAGTGACCGGCCCACCTCCCTCAAAAAAAAATTAAAAAAAAAAAAAAAAAAAATTCCCGGATTTCGGCCACTTTCTTTTGGAATTTAGAGTAGACCTACGTCCATTTTTTTTTTTTTTCAAAATATAAACATTTTTCACAAACCGACCCTCTCCACACCGGCCCGCATGGCTTTAGCCATGTGGCCATGCGGCTCAGTCCGCCCCTGCTCACGGTTTATAGGAACTGGTTGCCACAAGTCCACGAGCCCCGACTTAAAAGGCATTTTCAGATTTTCATATAGTATTAGTTTTGGTATCAGGGGCGGATCCAGGATTTAGAGAAAGAGGGGAGGGGGGCTCTGAAATATAACATGCTAAAAATTCAAATTATACGGTAAATTTTTAGAGGGTTCTGACATCAGTCGGCCAAAAATAAGAGGGGCTCTAGCCAGGAAAGCTTCCCCCCCCCCTTGGATCCGCCCCTGGGTATTTGTATTTAAGGTCAACCCTTGAAAATTAATGTGCTTGGTCTCCTTCTAAACGGTTGCGTCAAATTTTATTCAGCTCAATCTTTCGTTAATGTTCGAGACTAGCATTATGATTACTTCATATTAGATAGACAGCCATCTTGCCGGATAATTCGTAAGAACAGACAACTCTTGCTCAAGTATAGATTTGATTGGTTGATATGAACGCGGGAACAGACTACTAGTATTTTGTTTTCAAAATGGCGATCTCCCTGTCCTAAACGAATTCAAAGGGACAGTCTGAATTTTTTTAGGTCAAATTTGTGAAAACCTTATACCAAAAACTGTAACTATGTGCCCTTTAATGTATCTGAAAGTTTAACTAAAAAAATCCAGCCGTTAATTTTTTTAACACAAAGAACTAAAATACTCTCAGGTAGCATTTGCATTTTTTTTTGATATTGGGAACTTTTTTCAAAAAAGCAGAATGGCCCTTTAACTAACACGATAGTCTTGTCTTGAAGTTGTTCAAATTTTCATCAATTAAATATCGGATTGTCTTTATTTCAGGACCAGAATGCCAGACAAACGTTGATGAATGTGAATTCACATCATGTCAAAATGGCGGAACATGTGTTGATGGTATTGCTGAGTTTGAGTACACGTGTCAGTGTTTGCCAGGATACAAGGGAAATAACTGTGAACTTGAGGTTGATGAATGCCTGTCGTCACCATGTCAGAACAATGCTACCTGTATAGATGATGTCAATGGATATTCCTGTAAATGTGCACTCGGTTATAATGGTATGTTTGACTATACCTTTTTAGTGACCCACCCCAGTGATTAAGACTGTGCTGGTTGACCTGATGGTCCAGGATCAGTGGCGTTTCTGGGAATCTTTTGGTGGAGGGGCCGAGTTGGGGCCATTTAATTGTTTGGGGAGCTACCAGCACTACCATCCGTGTAACATTATACAAAATTTCAAAGTGGGGAGGGGGGGGGGGGGGCGTAGAAACGTCACTGTCCAGGATTCAATTCTAGTGAAGCAATGGCTCACTAAGAAAAAAAAAACCAAGGACTTAAGAGGGTTTGGGCTCTTTGCTCGAGGCTCTTGGACTTAAGGCAATCCCGGTACTCTTTTTTTTATCATTAAATTGTTTCTAGAGAAAAAGTTGGCACCAAGTAGATAAATCTATACTTTTTATAAGCCAAGTTTGAGAATATATAACTTTATGTTCGTACCAAGAGAAAGAAAGAAAGAAAAAAAGAAAGAAACATCTATATTTTACCAGGATAACAACTTAGGTTCCGTTCTGATCCTATCTCCCAGCTGGTCCTTGGCCAAACCTCTTGGCATTGATCTTTCCCGGATTATCCGTACCAATTTACAGCTGGGTGGACTGGAATTATGAGTGAAGATGACTTATTCAAGGTCATCGGACTTTCACACCCTAGTCAGGAACCGAGGTGATATTCCTTTGAAGATAAATTATACCATTGCTTTACTTTCTGTTTATTTCAGGTTCCAACTGCGAGATTGATATTAATGAATGTAAAGGTATACAATGTGGACATGGTGGTACTTGTTTAGATTTAATCGGGTCATATAAATGTAACTGTATACCGGGAATAACTGGAGAGTTGTGTCTGTCTAATATTAACGAGTGTCAAGATACACCATGTCAACACGGTGGATCGTGTGTGGATCTTCTCAATAATTACTCGTGTTTGTGTTTGAAAGGATTTGAAGGTAATGCTCTCATAAACCTAACGTTAAAGGGATTGTAAAGTGATTTTCTAAACTTTGTATGTGTATCGGGGACACTGATAGTATCAATTTGCGCCATTTAAATTTCAATTCTGACGTCTGTGGTTCTTGCAATTTCACTAAAACTAAACGTTTTATGACGTAACTGACAGTGATTTAGCGGAAGCTACTATTGATATCTATGCAAATGTATCATTCCAGGACAGTTTAAATTAAGTTATCTTTGCCTTTCTCTAGCGGAATTACTGGGACCACAAACATCTGATTGGGAATTAGAATGGTGCAAATTGATATCATAAGTGTCCCTGATACACATACAGCATTTAAAGTGGCACAGGCTTCATTTTCGTGGGTCTATTTTTCCAAGTCTCTGATACGGGGATTTTTTAGCTCAGCAATTTAGTACTGGTTATCACAACTCACCATTGAAATTTGAGTCTTCAAATCCATGTGCATCCATAATTATTAGCATTAGAAAGTTATAATGCCCTACTACACATTAGCGATACTATGCAATATATAGAAAAGTCATCTATAGAAATAGAAGGAGAAATGTCTAATTTAAGATATATTTGAAGGAAATATGCAATTTTCGTACATTTCTAGTGCTTCTGAAGGATACTTTAGTATATTCAAGACCCAAATCAACCAATAAAAATGAAGACTGGTCCCCTTTAAGAAAACCTCGTTACAGTTCCTTACCCGTCCTCATTAGCCCATACAGGTGCTGAAAAGCAGTACGTAAAATTTCATTTCATTTTGCAGCCCCTTATCAACTTAATCCCTTTTTGAGTGAATAATAATGATCTTGATTTCTTTCTCCCTTTAGGAAGGAACTGTGAAGTAGATATAGATGAGTGTACAGATAACAGCTGTTTCAACAATGGAACGTGTATTGACGCACCTGCATCTTTCAGCTGCTTGTGTGATATTGGCTTTACTGGAGAGTTTTGTGAGAAGGACTATTGTGAATCTGCAAGCTGTGGAAACGGAAGCTGTGTCCGACAGTTTGATGGATACAATTGCAGCTGCGATGATGGATTCTCTGGAACAGCTTGTGAAGTGGATCATTGTGAGGGAGCAAGTTGTGGGAACGGGACTTGTGCTAGGATTCCAAATGGTTTTAATTGCAGCTGCGATGCAGGGTTCTCTGGAATGGCTTGTGAAACAGATCTTTGTGATGAAGCAACCTGTGGGAATGGAACATGCGTAAGAATGCCTAATGGTTACAGTTGCAGCTGCGACACTGGATTTTCTGGAAAGGCTTGTGAAGTGGATCTTTGTGATGAAGCAACCTGTGGGAACGGAACATGTATAAGGATTCCTAATGGATACAATTGCAGATGCGATGATGGATTCTCTGGAACGGCTTGTGAAATGGATCATTGCTTAGATCCACTGTGTGGGAACGGAACATGCGTAAGAATGCCTTATGGTTACAGTTGCAGCTGCGATGCTGGTTTCTCTGGAACGGCTTGTGAAACAGATCTTTGTGAGGAAGCAACTTGTGGGAACGGGACATGTATACGAATTCCTAATGGTTACATTTGCAGCTGCGACAATGGATTTTCTGGAACGGCTTGTGAGGTAGATCATTGTGCCGATTCAACTTGTGGGAACGGGACATGTGAAAGGATTCCTGATGGTTACAGTTGCAGCTGTGACAATGGATTTTCTGGAACGGCTTGTGAAGTTGATCATTGTGAGGGAGCTAGTTGTGGAAACGGTATTTGTGTCAGAGAGTCTGTTGGGTACAACTGTAGCTGTGACCTTGGATTTGTTGGACTGTCCTGTGAGACAGATCTTTGCTTGGACTCGCCTTGTGGAAACGGGACTTGTGTACCGTTGTCTAATGACTTCAATTGCAGTTGTGATGTTGGTTTCACTGGTCAGAGCTGCGATATCAATATTAACGACTGCAAGGAGAACCTGTGTCAGAACTCAGCAAGTTGTGTCGATGATGTCGACTCCTATAGCTGTGAATGTCCTGTTGGGTTTACAGGTTAGTTAACAAGCTAAGTTATATTATTCTAATCTAGGTTATATTATTTTAAACTAGGTTATATTATTTTAAGCTAGGTTATATTATTTTAAACTAGGTTATATTATCTTAAGCTAGGTTATATTATTTTAACGTTTACTCCCATAACCATCAGGGAAGATGTTCTAGGGCACCTCCTATCTTCGATCACTGTTTCTAGGATATCCCTGTCAAAAAGATCATTTCGTGAATACGTGGTCAGGTATGATAGACAAAGTCTTGGTGGCTAAGATCGTTTCTTTATGCCCCCATACCAGCAAGGGTCCCAACTTAAAGCCCACAAATCCTCACCCATCTAGTTGAGCCACTAGTCGCAAACAGCTTTATTACGCTATGGATCACTTACTAGTTTCATTGTAACTGCACTTGTTTTAGCTCCGATATCCAATTCCACATGCCACATTAGAGACTATACACCAAATCTTTCAATCTATTTCTATTTTTAGGTCAATATTGTGAGAATAGGGTCGATTATTGTGAGTTTAATAATTGTTCTGATGGTTCGTCTTGTGTTAACTCTCAAGATTCGTACAGTTGTATTTGTGCTGAAGGAATGACGGGAGAGCGATGTGAGCAGAATATCGACTCATGTGACCCGAATCCCTGTTCCAATAATTCAACCTGCCTGGATCAAGTGAATGGTTTTGTGTGTCTTTGTCAACCCTACACCACAGGACCGCTTTGTGATACGTTAATCTCCCCATGTGAAGATACACCATGCCAGAATAATGGAACTTGTGTTGAAGAAGATTTATCAAACTTCACGTGCATCTGCACGGACGAGTATACAGGTCTTATTTGTAATGAACAAATACCCCAAGACACTGAAGCATTCACTACTGATATATCGAGTCTTGAAACAAGTCCACCGCCGACATCTTTAAAAACTGCCTTCCCCTCAACAGTACCTGATGATGTACCAGCTACGACCACCGGGCGGCGATTCAGTAAACCCGACGGTAAGAGAACATACACATTTCTTATTGAAAAGGGATTGACAATCTTTCGGAAGAGAATACGTGGACACAATGAGATCTCAAATCCAAGCACTACCGCTTTTCCTTAATCCCTCTACTGCCGAATACCTAACCATTAGGTACCTAGGTACATTTATGCAAATACATTTATTGGCAAGATTGCACTCAGCATGACCTTTTCACCATTATTAACCATGTATTAGCAAGAAAGACGGCCGTAAAATTCAATTTCATTTGACACTCTTTTGACGCTACTGGCGTTACTGTTTATGTAGCAAAAAGTGTTTCTTTCTGTCAAAATCCTTAAACAACCTAGATTGAAAAACTCTGATGTAGCCAATAAGCGAGAGCCTTACATGTAGGATATAAGTCAGATGTCAAAGTATCTATGTATTTTTCATTTTATTTGCCATCATTTGATTATAGAGATGAAGTTACCTCTTGTATTACGGGGAACTTTAACCAAAAAAGACCAACAAGTGATAACCAACGGTATTAAAGATATTCTGGTAGCATATGGTTCATATAAAGCACCAGACATAAGACTTGCTGTTAAAACTGAATATATGTATGGTGAATCGAGGTAAGATTCTTTTTCTTCGTCATCATCAGTTCGACATCATAAATCCAATAGTCATTATCAATCGTCATCATGAATCTTAACGTCATTATCAATTGAATTGTCATTATCAATCTAATCATCAGTCTGATCGTCATCATCAATCTAAACGTCATTATCAATCTGATAGTCATCATCAATATAATAATCATCATTAACATAATCGATATCATCAAACTTATCGTCGTCATCAATCTATTTGTTTTCATAAACCTAATCGTCGTCATCATCATTATCAACTTAATCATCATCAATCTTATCAACCTAATCGTTATCATCAATCTTATCTACCTAATCGTTATCATCAAACTTATCGTCAACATCAATCTAATTGTTTTCATCAACCAAATTGTCGTCATCAGTCCAATTGTTTTAATCAACCTTGTCGTCGTCATCATCATCACCAGAATCATCATCATCATCATTACCCTAATCGTCATCATCAAATTGTCATACTTAATCATCGACTATCATCTTATCTTTCAGTGAAGAAGTGACGGAGGTCTCGTTTCGGGTGATTGTAGGAAGCCGAACTCGTGTTTCTAAATCTACCCTACTGAAAATATTAGACAGTTTAACTGCCAAGGAGTTCTACAGTCGAATACCATACCAGATTTATACTGGTAAGACCTATCCTAGGCTCGTCCAAACAGCACCGATGTCGTTTGTTCAGGTTTGTTGTCTTTTTTTTTAAAGGGGTATGTTCGGTATTTCAGTATTAAATATAACATGCTTCAAATTCAACTATAAATTTTTAGAGGGTTCTGACATCAGGTGAAAAATAGAGTGATGGCAGGGGGGGGGGGGGGGCGGGGGCGTTACCGGGGGAGCCCCCACTTGGATCCGCCCTTGTTGCTCTCTATTCATAATGGCAAATTTGTTTTCTTTTAGGGTTCAGAAGGAAAATGGGTGATTGCTGCAGTTTGTATAGCGGTAGCAGTATGTTGCTTCTTTGCCTTTATTGTGGTGAAGAAATTCAGGTACGTCCACATTTGTTGATTGTCAAAAGGGTTATGGGATTTTTGCAATGTTTTAAATATACAATTGCAAATGAGTTTCACCATGCTAAAACGTATGCAGGGAATGTCAATCTTAACCCAGTCAAACCAACCACGAAAAAAATGGCAAGATTCAAATTAAAACATCCAGTCAACGACATATTTTAGCTAGGGAAGGGCTTACTGATTTAAAATGTCAGATGTCATCAGTGGCTCATCTACCACATGGATTGGTTGAACCATGTCCAAGAGTTCCAACCCATGCCCCCCGGATCCTTATAGCAAGGAACCCCAACCCTCTTAAATCCACGACTCCTATATAAGCCATTCAAAATCAGAAATCATGTTATATCTTATCTTTTTAGAGATAAGAAACGAAGACGATCAGAAGATTTGAGTAGCAATAATCTATACAGTGGATCGGAATCTCGTGGTCAAGCCTTCGAGAATATTCTATATCAAGAATATCAACCAACAGATAACAACATCACTTCACAATATAATGGAGAAAGTGCTGATCCACTGGATAAATATGTACAGGATTAAAGTTATCCATGCTTCTTAGCAGCTTCAGAAGCTATCGTCGTCAACAACTTCCTTTGTTTCCGATACCGCTTTAACTCATAATTTGAACGAATTTGCGTACTAGCTTTATAAGCTAGCATCTTCAACAATTTCTAACGTTTCTGATTCCAATTTACTACTAAATTAAAAGTAACAATTTAAGTCTGAGATGCTCTTTGGGTTGATAATAATCAAGAACGCTTTAGTTATGGAGGTGAATACTCAATAAAAAGGGCATTATATTGAAAGGGGTAAATAAATACAGAATTTGTACGGTTTCTATTTGGATAAGATTCCACTGCAGCAGGCCCGTAGCCAAACTTTTTTCCTGGGCATTTTCAGATGGATCCCAACTTGCTCTTCTTTGCATCAGGAAGCGAATAAAATGTGCCTTATCATTGCCATTGCCAGTGAAGCCAAACTTTTTTTTTATTTCTTTGTTCTGTTAAAACAGAAGGTCTACAGTGTACATTTGTAAATATCAATCGTTTATTTGTTTTTTGGATAAAATCTACCATTTATTGTCATAATGTGTTCCTTTTATCTAGCCCAACCATCCCTAGAGCTACTACACACTTAACCACCTGTGTTCCATGATTCCATTGGTCCAAAAAGGTGCAGAATAGTAAGATTCCATCAGTCCAATAAGGTTCAGAACAGTACGATTCCATCAGTCCAATAAGATGCAGAACAGTGTGATATTAAACCCATTTCATCAGCCTAATAAGATACAGAACAGTGTGATATTAAACCCATTTCACCAGTCCAATAAGATGCAGAACAGTGTAATATTAAGCCCATTTCACCCACCCAATAAGATACAGAACAGTGTGATATTAAGCCCATTTCACCAGTCCAATAAGATACAGAACAGTGTGATATTAAACCCATTTCATCAGCCCAATAAGATACAGAACAGTGTGATATTAAACCCATTTCACCCACCCAATAAGATACAGAACAGTGTGATATTAAACCCATTTCACCAGTTCAATAAGATACAGAACAGTGTGATATTAAACCCATTTCATCAGCCCAATAAGATGTAGAACAGTGTGATATTAAACCCATTTCACCAGTCCAATAAGATGTAGAACAGTGTGATATTAAACCCATTTCATCAGCCCAATAAGATACAGAACAGTGTGATATTAAACCCATTTCACCAGCCCAATAAGATGCAGAACAGTGTGATATTAATCCCATGTCATCAGTCCAATAAGATGCAGAACAGTGTGATATTAAACCCATTTCACCAGTCCAATAAGGTGTAGAACAGTGTGATATTAAACCCATTTCATCAGTCCAATAAGATACAGAACAGTGTGATATTAAGCCCATTTCACCAGTCCAATAAGGTGTAGAACAGTGTTATATTAAACCCATTTCATCAGTCCAATAAGATACAGAACAGTGTGATATTAAACCCATTTCACCAGTCCAATAAGGTGTAGAACAGTGTGATATTAAACCCATTTCACCCACCCAATAAGATACAGAACAGTGTGATATTAAACTCATTTCACCCACCCAATAAGATACAGAACAGTGTGATATTAAACCCATTTCACCAGTCCAATAAGGTGTAGAACAGTGTGATATTAAACCCATTTCATCAGTCCAAAAAGATACAGAACAGTGTGATATTAAACCCATTTCATCAGTCCAATAAGGTGTAGAACAGTGTGATATTAAACCCATTTCACCCACCCAATAAGATACAGAACAGTGTGATATTAAACTCATTTCACCCACCCAATAAGATACAGAACAGTGTGATATTAAACTCATTTCACCCACCCAATAAGATACAGAACAGTGTGATATTAAACCCATTTCACCCACCCAATAAGATACAGAACAGTGTGATATTAAACCCATTTCACCCACCCAATAAATTGTAGAACAGTGTGATATTAAACCCATTTCATCAGTCCAATAAGATGAAGAACAGTGTGATATTAAACCCATTTCACCAGCCCAATAAGGTACAGAACAGTGTGATATTAAACCCATTTCACCAGTCCAATAAGATACAGAACAGTGTGATATTAAACCCATTTCACCAGTCCAATAAGATACAGAACAGATATTAATCCCATTTCAGCCCAACAAGAGAAGTGTGTAATTTAAAATAATTTTTTAATGAAATTAGTTATCCATCTAATACAATTTGTATACATAAAGCTTCTTTTTTTTAATGAAACATTCTTTTTAGTGACTAAAAATAAGAAATTATTTTACAAACAACAAAAAATAAACAAAATTTTCATAAACAGTGGGTTTTTCCCTTTTTCACATCAGTAGTAAAGTAGGACAAGGAAAATTATGCACATCCTAGAATAATTTCCAAAAAAATCCAAAATTTAAAAAAAATTGCAGTAATCTGATTGATTAATAAAGCTGTATTGAAATTAATTTTAGTGATAGACCAATCAGATGACAGGATTACTATAATCATCTTAAGCTTTAGAGAATATATATCAATCTGAATAAGTTAAAATTTTTGGAAACATTCACCCCAAAATGTGCACAAATATCCTTGTGTGACATAACATCATCAGACATTTGTCGTTTAATACAATTTCAATTAACTTTGATTTTCTTTAATTTTTGTTTGTCTTTTTTGAATTAATGGCAGACAATTTTGAAAACAAAGTGCCATTGAAATATTAATTGTAATAAACATGACAAATGTCTGTGTCCTGTTAAAAATTGACAAAAAAAAAAAAAAATGAAACATGAACAATTTTTCAATCTCCAGCAATTTTAACAATAATCATGGGTAGCATTTAAAATAAGGTCCTTTGGCACAACATTCAGTGCTGAGTTCTGCATGAAGCTAATTTGACATAATTTGTGTTAGGAATAGTGTTAAACTACTCCAAAAAATTGCAGAAGCAGAAGCCTATTAAAAAATATTTGAAATGCAAATTTTTAATTTTTCAAATTAATAAATTAGGCATTTTACTAATTGCTTATTTAAATTAAGCAAATTTTAAGTCAATAAAAAGTGATAATTTGTTATTCCTATGATGTGCTGTTCTATCCACTTACTGTTGTGCCTAAAGAACCATTTGAGCAAATTAAATCTGTGGTTATATTGTTATCAATTCTATGGATCAAACTCTAAAACTTTAGATGATCACTGACTTGACTGGAAAGCATCCTTGATGTCTCTTACAGAAACTTCCAGTCAACACCATTTCATGTGTATCAGAAACACTGATAGCATCAATTTGCAACATTCCAACTTTCAATCAGACTTCTGTGATTCCTTCAATTCCACTTTCAACGTTTGATGACATCCCAGATACAACCTTTGTCTCATTTTCTGGTGTCAGATTTAAAAACATCAAGTTAATCTCTCTATCAACAAAATTAGATATTAGAAAACCTAATTCCTTTCTAAGTCTTAAGCCCCTCTTCCACATTCTACATGAGTTGAAAGCAGAGTACGCCCCAAGTAAAATTTGGATACAAATCGGGAAACTCCTAATATCCTCGGAAGGAACTCGTTAGAAACTCCTGGTCAACTCGACACATTCGGATGTAACTTGGCTGTACTCGTGGACACTCGCGGCTGTAGGCAAAATTTTATCTAGAGTTGTGAGTTACAGCCAAGTTACATCCGAGTGTGTCAAGAGGATATAAGGAGTTTCCCGATTTGTACCCAAATTTTACTCGGGAAGTACTCGGCTTGCAACTCCTGTAGGTGGGAGAGGGGCATTATAATACTTCTTATAGTAATCAAGGTGTTTGTAATAATCAAGGCAAGAAAATTGGCCAAACTAATTGTTTAAAATATTTGTAACCCTTTCACAAAACCAAACACATGGTACATTTATGGATGCAATATTTTAGGAAAAAAATGTTGCAAACCTTAACCCATGTGGATCATTTTGGATGAGTTTCACATTTATCATTAGGTGTATTAAGGATATTAAGAAAATCAAATATTTGGCATAATTCTTAGAATTTTTAAGATAATCAGTAGTTATAATAATAGGCGTTTTTGTGGGACGATTCGATTTGGTGTAATTTGCTATGGTCCACAAAAGTACCGGCGATTAGGCAGCCTTGATTGTCAACAAAAGAAGGTCACGTGTATGTTATATATGACGTCATTGATTTATCAGCCAATAGTATTACGAACTGGCACATTCCGCAATCTTATAACACCTAATCGAATCGCCTACCACCTCTTGGGACGGTTAGGTCGATTAGCCTAATCAGTTTAGGTAAACGGTCTCACAAATGCACCGATTAGCCTAATCGAACTGTCTCACAAATGTGCAAAATAGCTAATCGACCAAATCGAATCGTCCCACAAAAACGCCTTATGTCAAAAGATAAGCTTAGAACCTAAATGATATTTCATCCAATCAGCCTAAGCTAAATCTTCTATGAAGTGTCTCACTTATTCATTGAGGTATAAGCCCTGATATACAATTGTCTACAGGTAGATTCACACTGGGTGAGGTCAAATTCCGTGTTAGTGTTAATACTGGTGTTAGTGCAGAATTTGGACTGGGTCACATGCAAATATTACCTTATTTGATTGATATTGAAAAACTTAATTATGTAAAAGATATACTGGTTTCGCGTGTTCACTCCCTAAAAGTACTATATTAACACGAAAAATGAGTTCAAATGTTAAGTTAAATTTATGTTAACACTAACACGGAACGCTAACACGAGATTTGACCTTAACCACTCTGGCTTTTAAACAAATAATAAGATTTAAAATCAAACGAAAAACATAAGATTTTGAGCAAAGATCAAATTCTGGAAAGTGAAATACAAAATAAGAAGATAACATAACATAATAGCAACAAAAAACATAAAGAAGCAAAACAAAAAAATAAACATTTTACTACATTCACTGACTAAGTACTTAAATCTCGTTTAAATTTCATACATATCTTAAAATCATTCCATACAATATTAACAAGAGTTACTCCCCTTTACAATTATTATCAGCGATAGTGTCGAGGCACTCTTGTTCCGTTAGTAACATAATACGACAGTATTACATCTATCTGTTGTTTCCATAACACAATATTCTCGTCATATACTCGTTTCATTGATAGAGAATTTACTTCTCGACCAATTGCATTCCTTCAACTAAATCATTGCGAGAAAACTCACTGGAAAATTTGAAAGTAGATTTTTATTTTATGTCAAACTTCACACCCAACGCATATAGATTAAAAAAATATTGTGTTATGGAAGAAACTGGTAGATGTGATAAATGTATTCCATTGCTAAAGGAACATGCGCTGCCCTCTGGTTAACAGGAGTGAAACCCTTTCAGTTATCAAGAGTTATTTCCCTTCATTACAATAAAGTTAACAAGAGTTGCTTCCCTTTATTAAAGCCTTAAGCCTCAATCTATTCAACCTCATTGATAAAACTTAAAATTTAACAAATAAAAAATAATTTGAGAACCTGAAAGATATAAATACAAATTTTTGTCTAAAATTCAGTTGAAAATCTTAGCTTTATTATACACTGAAATCAATTTTTTTATCAAATGAAGGAAGCCAAATTAATGAAAATTTTCAAATCATATTTGTAATTCATATTAATATTAAAGAGAAAATTTAAGTTCATTACACTGAATATGCAAGAAAAAATGACGAAAAGAAATATTGAATTTTAATCAAGATATGACAATTTGTTAATTGTAAAAATTAATTATTAAACAAAACTCATATTTTTGTGTATGAAAATTCAACAGTGATATTAGAGTTAAAACAAACATTGTGTACAATTAAATCACATCAGGGATTTTGTTTGGAGAGAATTTACCAGTCATTTCCAATTTTCGGCTAGCAATTTTGAATTTTAGGACAAAGATAAAATTTGATTAATTAAACATTAGTCACTCTTTAAATTCATCTGAAACAAGCGGACTCTCTTGTACCTTTTGATAGAAATTTTGTTAAAAAGTCAGAATAACTAAGCCCTTTATATAAAAATACAGGATTTGTTTTAACTCTAAAATATTACAGGCATATGAAGTTTTATCCATACTAAATGACTAAAAGCTTTCAATTTAGATTTGAAAATTTGATTAGGAATTGGCCTAACTAAATATTAATTTTTGGCCAACAGTAAAATTTTTATTTGCCTTTCATAAAATTGCAGTAGCAATTCAAAATGCTCCAGTTGTAGTCTTCAGATTTGCCAATCTTGCTTAGTTCCCTAGGGTTAAATCTCTTACTGAGAGGCTACCGACAGGAAATAATGGGTCATTTTGACCCGCATACTGTTTAAATTGAACCCTGCTATGAACAAAAATTTCACTTCATTTCATTTTTTCATTTCATTTTCCTCTTTAAGATCCAATCTAAAAGATAGCGCCAAAACAAAGTTTAGCCATCCTGACATAACATTCAATTAACTATCAAAAGAGGCTTAAAAAAGAGGCGGCATGTTTCAGACAAATTGATCTGCTCTACTTAAAGAGACCTACCCTGTAAATTGATTCAGCAATTTAACATAAATCATGTATAATAATATCCCTATATTAGAAAGAAATAAAAATAAATAAACATAACTAAATAACATAAACACAAATAATATCAGAATAAACAGAAAAAAAAGTTAAGAATATTTTAAGTAGGGTATCATTACAGATTATGCTTGCTTCGCGTTCATACATTTTTAATTCCTAGGGGTCCAACATTTTTTTTCTTATTTGAGATGTCCTCATTAAACCAATGGGAGCAGAAAAGTGGGATGTAAAACTCCATTTCATTTTATTTCTGGGTCAAGATAACAAAGCCTGATTTCGCAAAAATTTAATTAAAATACATTATATGTTATTTGATTGGTTTAAAATTTTATTAATGGACCAATCCACAGAATCGAATACTTAAATTTTGAAATAAGTCTCCGAGATATTGCTTTCAAGATATATATCTTATCTGTTAAATATCAAATAAAGACAAACCATTAAAAGAGTTTGGACAGTTATATATTTGTTTTTTATACACATATTTTTAATTGCTTATATTTAAATGTTGAAGTTTTTCCTTAAAGGGATTGTAAAGAGGTTTTCTAAACTTTTAATGTAAATAAGCAATACTGACAGCATCAATTTGCGCCATTCCAATTTTCATTCCGACATTGTGGTTCTTGCAATTTCACTAAAACAAAACCTTTTATGACGACACAAATTCATTTTTTGCGATAGTTAGGTCATAAAAGGTTTTTTAATGGAATTGCAAGAACCACAGATGTCTGATTGAAAATTGAAATGGTACAAATTGATGCTATCAATGTCCCAGATACATATACAAAGTTTAGAAAATCTCTTTTCAATCCTTTTTGAGCAACAACAGCAGTATTTAAAGTTAACAATATCTGAGGAAGGAAGGATTAGGGTTGACAATTTCTAACAAATACAACATTGCTTTAACAATTGGTAATTTTTCTTAACTTTGATATTTATTTAGCTGCTTAGTTTAATATCACCTTATCTACATTATCAACATTGGCTTAAAGATATACTACCTCTTAGAATGAACAAAAAAATTAAATTCTCAAACTCGGTCAATAAGAGTATGTATTCATTAACTATGTCCAAAGTATACAAACAGAATCCAATAAAACTATGTAAATGTCCATACAATAACAGGTTATAATTGAAAAAAGCTTAAAATTTGATTAAGCCTTTTTTTAATTATTGTATATAAACATAGTTTTCTGAATTTAGCAGATTATTTAGGTAATATGTTGTATAGTTATGTCACCAGGTAAGTCCCCTGATGAATAAATACTCATATTCACAAAGTTTGAAAAATTTAGATTTTTTGTTCATTCTAAGTGGTTGTATTCCTTTAAAAGGGCAGTATGACAAATCATTAAAAAACATTGAACAAATTATTTAGAACCTTAAAAAAAATTAATAATTTAGCATTTATTTTGCTTATATCAGTACATTAGTTTTCAAACATCATCCAGACCACATAAGCGCATTGTTTTAAGTAAAATTGATTTGGCTTTCAAAAATTAACGGCAGATTTATCAAGACTTCCAAATATTGTAAGGGAAGTATTTCTCTAAAAAAATTTCATCAATTTAGCGTCAAACTTTCCCAACCAACAGACTTCCCCTTTAACTTAACAATATCATTACTAAACTATTTTAGAAAACATGAAGATTTGAGGCAATTACTAAATATTGTTGAAGATTTATGCATAATGAGCTGATTTTAATATGATTTTTTTTTTTATAAATTTAGCTTATATTTTGTTGAAGTTTATTAGAGAAAAGATAAAAAATCGGTTAAAGTTAAAGAGATTCCCTGCGTGATTTTGAACTTGTTCTTGTGGAGAGACTATACAGTTCAGCGCTGTTACTTAGGCTCAACATGATTCTTGTCCCTTTATTGCCAATTCTTTTTTTATTTTAAGAAACTTAAGTCTTATTCTTGCATTTTACAAATATTTCGATAACAACTAGGTTCCAGTACTAGAACATTCAGAAATCAGAGGCAGTACATCATTAATTATCTCCCTTTAGCCATCCAGATCAATTCTGTTTCAGAATGCTGGCTCAAACATATTTTTTTTCTTTCTGCAGCCCTTATATCAATCAGTGGCAGACTATCATACAATAACATGTCAATCAAAAAAAGGGGCGGGAACATGTCAACTCAATGACCAGGTAGAAAGGGAATTTAACAAACAAGAACACATCCAAACATTGACACTTCAGGATTTGATTGACAGCAATTCAACTATCCAATCAAAAAAGGGCTTGTTTCTGCTACAGAGTTAAAAAGACCAATCAAAATGTGGTTGACAAATCGGAAGCACTTATGGGGGGGGAAGGTCATCGAAGGTCGCTTATATTTGCTTTAGAACCAAAAACTTGAACTAACTGCTCCTCATATTCATCAATATTTCTCGACATGATGTCCATACACGGGCCCATCAATCTCTCAAATGCATCAACTGCCAACACTGAAAAAAAGAACATCAGCATTTTTAAACATCAACACCATAAAGTGTATTTAGTTAATCAAGTTAAACACATCTCCTGCATTGTTGTACAAAGCAAGTTCACCTGACCATGCTGTCCTCCGACTTCTACCCAGCAAAACCTCATATGCCTGAAGACGACGGGGGAAACACGTCGAAACGTTGCATGAAACTTTAACCAGTGATTGTTGTTCCATAAAGCTGTATCTATATACAGCAAAACCTTGAAGACTTGACATGGTTTTTCTCCATAAAGTCTTGTTCACTTTGAGTTGATGTTGATCAAAGTTGGGTGCTGACCAACGCAGACCAAGAAGAAAATCAACAACCTCATTTTGTTTGATGTAACCCAGCAAACAAAAAGTATTTTGTCATTTCAATTTTTTGTTATTTTCTTCATTCTGACAAGTCCAGGACATTTTGGTTGATTTTAAAATTCAATTCAAATCAGAATTTAGAAAAAATAAACTTACCAGCAACTTTCGTTCGACCAACACAATAAGCTGTGGCAGCACGAGGTTTATGTGTAACCAAAGCTAATTCTAAAAAACACAAAAAGAAAACATTTTTTAAAATAAATCTTATGTATTTTTTCGGTGGGTTGTGTGTATTTATGGCCTTAGCTTGCATCCCTATCTGCACCTTCAATTTATTTCTAAGAAATTTCAAAATACATCTCGTAACTTTTTGTCCCAAATTATGCGTCAAAAAGTACAAAATTTATAAATTCTATCTTTTAATTTTAAAAGAGGTTTATAGCGTTCTTCCATATTAGATATTACAACCCTGACATTTGCCCACCCGATTAATAAATCTGCCCTTTTTTGTACCCCCAATTCCACGAGGCTAGTGACTGCAAGACCACCGCCCTTACAACTGTTATCAAATACAGAATTTAAGAAACCGGAAATATATTAATCATTTCCTCTAAACATTTTGATATAATGTTCGTTATCAAAAGGATTTATTTATTTATTAGCTGTGTTTATCGTGGAACTAATACGACCTGTATTTGACCTCCGCGGTAACAAATATAACTCATTAACCAAGTTTATCAATAATCTGATAATAAATGATAAACATTCTGATAATCAGTGCGTTTCAGATTGAGGTAATATCATTCTATTATTTTATATAACTAATTATCATGAATGATAAAACTGATGGTCATTTCTCTTTATTAACTTTATTTGCCATTTTTATTAATTTCCTTAATGGAATTCAGTAATTAAAGAGATATGTTCACTAGTTGTTTGACCAAAAACAATTTAGTCTCAGAATCTGAAATTTTTTAGCTAATCTAATCCGTAATATTTTTCAGAACTCTTCTCCTATGAAATTTAAACCTTCAAACACAAGTGTACCCATTATTATCAGCGTTTGAAAGTCTAAATTACGACACGCCGTTAAGTAAGACTATGCGTTATATAGAAAGCATAACATACAGAAAACGAAAGATAAATGTTCATATAGGGATATAATTGAAGGAATTGTATGATTTTCGTGCATTACTCTCGAGTGCCAAATAACGGTACAGGGTGGAATAAAAGTACAGGGTGGACAATTTTGCAAAATGTAATAACGGTACAGGGTGGAATAAAAGTACAGGGTGGACAATTTTGCAAAACGTAATAACGGTACAGGGTGGAATAACAGTACACAGCAAATTAGAAAATCATGGAATTTTCATATGGTATTTATTATTCCTATATAAATTTTATTGTGAGTGTGTGATAAAATTGTAACCCTTAATTAAAACAACCAACTAATTATATAAGCACATTTACTTAAAATTCAAACTACTATGAATACTTGAAAATATTATCCCAATGACATTCCACACTATTATAAACTCAAGATTGTTTTGGTCAACAACGAATAAAAAGATCGATTAGAGTTATTTCCCGTCTTGATTGAGAGAAGACAAAAATGCATTGTGATAATCGAGTATACAACGGAATAGCCGTCCATCCCCCCCGTTTTCACAATATTTGTGCATGTCGCGTTGCTCATAAGAATTAATTAGACGAGAAAATTATAACTCATGGAATTTCCTTCCGATTGTTGACAGGTGTTTTATTCAATGAAGATCATTTAAGTCTAATTTAGTCTTGTTGGCGGGATGACTGTAGAACGGTCGGCTTAAGACAAAAATGCATTGTGATAATCGAGTCTATGTAAAAATGGAGGGAGTAACAATATATAACGGAATAGCCGTCCATCCCCACCGTTTTCACAATATTTGTGCATTTACGACAAGAATCTTGAATACCTTGATTATTGATATCGCTGTACGTGCCCAAATATCGCCGCAAGCCCGATTTATAGCGATATCATATCGCTGCAAGGCCGTGGGTTAGTGGGACCCCTGAGTACAGTATTAGAACCACATATTTGGCTCACAAAATTAATAAACGTACAGGGCTAAATAACGATCGTACAGGCGGGAAATTCACCTAAAAATTAATAAGCGTACATGTACGCTTATTTGGCACTCGAGAGTAGTAGTACTTCTGAAGGCTATTTGCATATATTCAAGGCCAAAATCGACCCTAAAAAATTGCTACTACATAAATTGAAACAGAGAATCTCTCTACATGTGTCTCTGATAAACATAACAAATTAAGAAAAAAACTTTCAAATTCCTTTAAATCCTGAGTTTTCAACGGGTTTTCTCAAGTTACCCACAAGGAATGACCATGTATCCTGAATTATCTGCGGAAGTCATAGAAAACATGCTATTTTGAAGCTTGATAAAGTCACAGCATTTTGCTTTTTAATACGCACATAAATTGCGGCTCATGTATATAAAGTCGTTGTGGGCACTGGACACTGAATGCATATCCACCCAGAAAATAAGTTATTTTTTTTCAGATTTATAGGTTCTCAGTCTTTTTTCAGACCTATAGCTCAGTGTGTGTCCCTTGGAAAATGTCCAAATGTCCCCTGTCTGGGACATGTCGCCCAAGTTGAAAACCCAGGCTTTAAATAAATGCAATTAGATACAGGGATGTTGAGTTGATTGTATTTACCAGTTATATAATATATCAGAATTCATAGGAAGGACATTGAATTATGTGTCGACATAACTAATTTAATAAACATCTTATATAACATACTTTGAAAACAGGATAGTAGCCAACAAGATATTAATAATCAAAAACTTCAAGGAATAAGCATTTTATGAGAATCAGTGACACAATGTTTAGTTGATTGTATTCAACAGTTACAGTAACATTTTCATCAAAATTCAAAACGGAAAAATAACTTAAAAATTACATTGAAATTGGAAAAAACGGTACATTGTAATAGATAAGACTTTGTCAAGTGGCTGCCGTATTCCATTTTAACACCTTCATTCATCAGCGATCAATTACAAAATGGCATCAAGACAATATTGACTTGGGTGAAAAATTTAATTTTTATAATGCACACCCCTTGTTTGATGGGTACTTTTCAGGGTAAAAAAGTGTCCACTATATTCAGAATTATACGGTAATAGATAATTAATAATTTGTAGAAGTAACTAATTTAATAAACATTTTATATAACATACTTCGAACACAGGATAGTAGCCAACAAGATATTAATAATCAAACATTTATATTAAAGGGATTGTTAGGAATTTTCCAAACCATTTTAGACATGTCTTTCTATGCATTAAAGCCACATAAGCCCAGACTTGGAAATTGAGAAAAAGTCTTCTCATCGTTTTTTTTTAAAGTTAGTACTTAAAAATGAAAATTGAACAAAAAAAATTTCGATTCCCTTTCGTGGTTCCAATTCTATAGCCATTTGAAATAAATTTTGTTTGTTTACAATCAACACGTCAATAACTCACAAGCTCCGCCCACTACTAGCACGCGCTACTGGAGATTGGTGTATGACGTTATTTAACTAACACGCCCCCCGCTTGGCCTCATTTGCATGTAATTTAATGGAAATCATTTTATTAGATCCCGACTTTAAATCCAGCGGCATCGAAGCCATCTGAGTACCCAAAGCCGTGAATTTTTGTTTTTTGACTTAATTAAACATCAGAGATTAAGCTAGAATGCCTTTTGTACCGAAATCCCCTTTTGTCATTTTGTAAACAAACGAATCCCGCAATGTGGCTTTAAGGAAAGTAAAAAATGAAAAGTTTAGGACATACCTCCAAAATAACCTCCTTGTTTACATCTATTGACTTCTTTCTCTTCATTATTATCATTCTAAAATAAACAAATAAACAATAACAAATAAATAAATGAATAAATAAACAAATAGATAAATAAATAAATAAACAAATAGATAAATAAATGAACAAATAAATAAATAAATGAATAAATAGATAAATGAATAAAAAATAGATAAATGAATAAAAAAATAGATAAATAAATAAATAAATGAGCGAATGAGAAGAGGGAATAGATTGACTTTACAAGTCATTTTGTTGGGTCACATCAAGCAAATGGTGGTTCTTGGAGTGTAAAAGTTTTATGACCTTGAATAAGTCATCTTCACTCATAATTCCAGTCCACCCAGTTGTAAATAGGTACGGATAATCCAAGAAAGATCATTTCTAAGAGGTTTGACCAAGAAACAGTTAGGAACCTAAGTTTTTATCCTAGTAAAATAAAGATGCTCTTTTCTTTGTTATTACATGTAAATTTAGACAAAAGTTATTTATTACATAATTGAGATTACTGTAATAAAAATAAAGAACATTTCAGTAAAATAATTGGTTCAAGGTTCATCAACAATATGAAAGATATCAATCAAGTAAACAGGTGTTTTAAATCAACAAGGTAGGTCAGTATAGTTCTCCATACACAGTTTAAAGTTTAATATAAATTCTTCATAAAGAAAGGTACTTACCTTTACAGTAAATTTAACTTCACCTTCTTGTAAGAAATACATACAATCAGCCTCATCTCCCTATAATACAAACATTGTTATATATTGCAGGGGCGGATTTAGGCGGGGGTGTGGCGGGTGTGCGCCCACCCTAAAATTTGCAAAGCATGGGTTGTCCGCACCATTTTACCACAAATGTTTCTCGCCACACTTCGCTTGGCAAGATATCTATCTACATTACTCTAGAAGAATATTTCTTTGATTATTTTAACCTCAAATAATTTTCTGACTTGCAATTTTATTTTGCGCCCCGCCCCCCCCCCCCACCCCCTCTAACGTCAAATCCTGTATCCGCCCCTGTATTGTAATGGGGTTTCTTTCAGAATCTCAGGTAATCATTAAAAGGAAAGATCCCTTTTTCTCAACTGAGATCTGTAATTTGAATGCAATAAGATCTAATTTTTCCCTAAAGCGACTTAAGTTAAAGGGATTGTAAAATGGTTTTCTAAACTTTGTATGTTTAGGGGGTACTTATTGCATCAATTCCGATGTCTGTAGTTCTTACAATTCCACTAAAAATAACACATTTTATGACGTCTCTGCATAGATATCAATAGTACCTTGCGTTAAATCACTGTCAGTGACATCATAAAACGCGTTAGTTTTAGTGGAATTTCAAGAACCAAAGACATCAGATTGAAAATTGGAAATATGAATAAATTGATGCTATTAAGTGTCTCTGATACACATAAAGTTTAGAAACACTCTTTACTAACCCTTTAAAAGTTAAGGGTAAAATGTAAAAAGTTGAAAAATTCCAACAAACCTACCTGCCGAATAATAGCATCACCATCTTCAAATGTTTTAGTTTCTAAAGCATCAGCTACATTCATTCGCTCATATTCCTGAAAATACAACAATCAAATAATTATTATAATGAACCACATTGGCTTAGTTAAAAATTAATTTTTTGTTTAATTAGATGGTTTTTTTTATGTGTATTGGGGACACTGATAGCATCTATTCAATTTTTGTTCAAAATGTCTGTGGTTTCAGCAATTTCAGTTAAACTAAGTGTTTTATGACTTCACTAATAACAACAGATTCTTGATGCTATTCCACAGACGTCAGAATGGAAATTTGAATGGTTCAAATTGATGCTATCTGTGTCCTCGATTCACATACAAAGTTTAGAAATACTATTTACAATCCCTTTAACATATAAACCAAGTCATAGTGAAACCCAACAAAAGTCTTGCTGTAAGGAAATAATGACAGAAGGACAAATAAGAATATGTTTTCATATCCATATAGGCATTTAAAAATTATTGCTTTAATAAATATTAAGGCACCAGATTGATATTTCTAGAGGATGCCAATTTATAACCTTTTCCTTCAATAAACTGTAAATGCATTTGGAAATTGTATTTTGATTAAAATGGGAAATAAGAGATAAAATAAAGTTGAGAAAGGAGAAATTAGATTTGAGTCTGTTTCCTATCGTGTCTACCAATCACCATTTCTATTACATCTTTATTTTATACGGAATATTCCTCGACTTTCAGACAGTTTCAATCAATAATTTTAAACATCAACAAACTTTCTACTAGTAGGTACACATCTCAGGTCATTTTGTTTTACCAGAAACATCATTAATGCCATGGCATCATAGGTCATATTGTGTGTTAAATGGTACCAGAAACATCATTAATGGCATCAAAGGTCACATTGTGTGTTAAATGGTACCAGAAACATCATTAATGGCATCAAAGGTCATATTGTGTGTTAAATGGTACCAGAAACATCATTAATGGTATCAAAGGTCATATTGTGTGTTAAATGGTACCAGAAACATCATTAATGGCATCAAAGGTCATATTGTGTGTTACGGTACCAGAAACATCATTAATGGCATCAAAGGTCATATTGTGTGTTACGGTACCAGAAACATCATTAATGGCATCATAGGTCATATAGTGTGTTACGGTACCAGAAACATCATTAATGGCATCATAGGTCATATAGTGTTTTACGGTACCAGAAACATCATTAATGGCATCATAGGTCATATTGTGTTTTACGGTACCAGAAACATCATTAATGGCATCAAAGGTCATATTGTGTGTTACGGTACCAGAAACATCATTAATGGCATCAAAGGTCATAATGTGTGTTAAATGGTACCAGAAACATCATTAATGGCATCAAAGGTCATATTGTGTGTTAAATGGTACCAGAAACATCATTAATGGCATCAAAGGTCATATTGTGTGTTACGGTACCAGAAACATCATAATGATATCTCAGATCATATTGTGTGTTAAATGGTACCAGAAACATCATTAATGACATCTCAGGTCATATAGTGTTTTACAAGAAACATCATTAATGGCATCTCAGGTCATATTGTGTGTTACGGTACCAGAAACATCATTAATGACATTATAGGTCCTATTGTGTGTTACGGTACCAGAAACATCATTAATGACATTATAGGTCCTATTGTGTGTTACGGTACCAGAAACATCATTGGGCTTATAAAGACGGGAAAAGGTCATGCAGTCAGCAATGAGGTATATTTTGACTGAACAGCTGCATACTCCAAGTGTCGAGGATCGAACTAGCACCGCATGTAGCACATTGCATCATCCAAACCACTAGACTCTTTTTCACTGTCAGCATCTCTGACCTGCATCATTGAAATGGAGAAACATGGAAAGAAAATTCGAAAGTATTTTTCGACCCATGTCAGGATTGAACCCTGGATAACTAATACTGAACTGCACTTATTCCCTGACTGTGAAATGAAACTAAATATAGACCATGATTAAAAGATGGTAGCTATATAAATCATTATAATAATAAGAGATGGTGTCATAGTCACGAAGTAGACAACAATAATTAATAGTCAAATATGACTGATGATAATTTCATCTTCATCTTATAATACTCATCTTTAATTCTTTTTATGGTAATATGACATACAATTACTATATTTCATATTTAATAACTGTATTTTATATTCAATTACTGTATTTTATATTTAATTACTATATATTGTATATCCAATAACTGTATTTTATATTCAATTACTCTATGAGAATTTAGAGGGAGGAAGAAATGGCATGGAGCATTGAAGAAATAACCTCAATTTTCATCAATAATTAATTCCAGTGTTCTATAAGCTTAAATGGTGCTTTAATGTGGAAGGAACATGCCATGCAGTGTGCAATTTGGGAATTTTTTCCAAGACATCAGCCTACTCTTATTTTTGATTTCCAACTGTCAAGGGATTTTTAACGTGCACAGCGAGTAGCACACAGGGCCTCAATTTAACATCCAATCCAAACAAAAGACGCTCCATGTCAGCCTTTATCACTGACAACGAAAATCAGGTTTGAAAAACCTATTATCCTAACCGATGTCGAGATTGGAAACCTGTACTTTCAGGTTAGGTCACAATCACCCAACTTCCTGAACCTACGCAGTTTCCAAGTATGGACTTCAAAGGAAGCTTATCAGTCTTTTATGACAAGAATATCGTGTTATGCAAGCAACAGTAGGATCTGTAAGATCATATACCATTGCTGAAAGAACATGATGTAATGAATACATTGAAGGTAGTAAACACGAATGTCAAATGATTTATCTGTTGTTTGTTTAATAAGGCAGAAATTAAATCAAGGGAGATAATCGATAATAATACAACAGTATTCTTGTTACACTCGTTACCCTTGACTTGATTGGTTAATGACTCTCTCTAGAATACATGTAACACCATTACTGGAACCTCGCAGGAACTACCCTTACTGATTACAATAATTGAGGCAAGAACTGTAATTCTTATTAAAGGGATTGTAAAGAGTATTTCTAAGATTTGTATGTGTATCGGGGACACTGATAGTTTGCGCCATTCCAATTTCCATTCCAACGTCTGTGGTTCTTGCAATTCGACTAAAACTAACACGTTTTATGACGTCACTAATAGTGCTCTGCATAGTTGAAATTTAAATTAGATTACATTTCATTTCTGTTATTTTTTGAGTGTTGACTTCATGTAATCTAACCACTTATATAAGGCAAGCATCTTCTGGTGACGAAAATTTCAGCCAATCAAAAACTACCTTCAAGATCGCGGGTCTATGCATTGATATGCATTGTGGGAAGACGAAACAGAAAGCGAAAGTAAAGCGACACAACTGTCCAAATTAAGACATAATACAAACTATACCAATATAAACCTTGTTCTGATTGGCGGAGGGGCGACACATGCTATAAATAGCTTATTCGTCACCAGAAGATGCTCGCCTTATAAAAGTGGTTAGATTACATGGAGTCGACAATCAAAAAATAACCGAAACAAAATGTAATCTAATTTTAATCAGATTGAATTGAACTATACTTCTTTTAAAACTATTCTACAAAAAACTCTCTGACTTGCAGCACCCTGTGTTTATTTCCACCTATTAACCTCCTATGATAGTTGAGGTTTGTTAAACATTGTTACTAATTGACTTAAATCAGAGGAAATGTCAAACTAATGACCATGTCAGTTTGTTTCCAATATTCCAATTAAATATTACAAAATAACAAATTTCATCTACAAATTCCTCAGCTTGGCATTTCTCTAAATATTCTTCTAAATCAGATATGAAAAGAAATTTTAGGTTCTACTTTTCTGCAATTGTTTGAGCTAATAATGAGGACTGGCAATTGCCATGTAGTGTACAATGAGGGAAATTTTTCCAACACAAGATCCCTCTAACTAATGACCATGTCAGTTTTTTTCCAATATTCCAATGAATAATTACAAAATAACAAATTTCATCTACAAATTCCTCAGCTTGGTGTTTCTCTAAACATTCTTCTAAATCAAATATGAAAGAAGTTAATGTCCTACTTTTCAGAAATTGTTTAGGATAATGAGGATGGGAAATTGCCATGCCATGTGCAATGAGGGAAATTTGGTCAGGACAAGACTACAAGGTCATAGTCAGACAATGGTTGTATTAGTTACGACCCAATAATTGTGACCTAACACCTTTAATTAAAGAGTTGTAAAGAGGCGGGAGCCGCGGTGGCTCAGTGAGTAAGATGCTTTCTCGGTAACCAGAAGGGCCAGGGTTCAATCCCGGCATGGGTCGAGATGATACTTTCGGATTTTTCAACCCAATTTCCCTCATTGAACACTACATGGCGTTTGCCTGTCCTCAATTAGCTCATATAGGTGCAGAAAAGCAGGACGTAAAACTCCATTTCATTTCATTTTGTAGAGAGGCATTTTCTGTCCAACATATTTCATTTAAACCTTTAATAAGAGAAATTGAGCAGAACTAAAAAAAGAAATGGCAAAAACATTGTGAAAAGTCAGAAGAATCAAAATAACATTGTGATCGTAAGAAACCTAATAAAACCATATTTATTACATGTCAAGATCCTTCAGTTAAAAATAAAAACATAAAAATTGTAATATTGGCTATAAAATACAAACAGTTGCAGAAACGTTTTGTTATTTCCAATCAGATAATAAATCCTAGGAGGCGAATCAAACGGAGATTATTTCGTTTCCATGTCAACAGTAATACGATGTAAATTGGTTATTATAGATGTCCGTTGTACTGTGGCAGTGTTTGATATAAACTGGGTTACGTTATTCTTATCTTCCACTAGAGTTGTACAATTTATAATCCTGTATTGAAAAAAGAAATTTTTGTTGCTTAGACTCTTATCTTTCTTGAAAATGCTGCATATTTCTTTGAAGATTTTTCCAAACTGTGAAATGAAAAAAGTTTTACAACCAATTTTTTTCGACTAATGTACATCGCATGCAGTGTACAATGAGGGAAAATTTGCCAGATAACAACATTGATCAACTTTTATTAACAATTTCCAACTGTGAGATGAAATGAAAGTTTTACATCCTTTTTTGCACCTGTTTAGCAAATGAGGATGACAAATGTCATGTAGTGTACAATCAGGGAAATTTTGCCAACAGCATCAGCCACTTTTTATTTTCAATTTCCAACTGTTGAAGTACCTTTAACATAGCAAATGGCGCCGAACAGAACGTCTAGATGCCATTCAGCCCTTCCGACCAGCATCACTCACTGTAAAACTGAGTTGAAAAGTCTGCAAGTATTATCTGGATGGATGCTGGAATTGAACTTGGGCACTTCAGATTACTAACAAGGGTCTAACTCACTGAGCCACAGGGGCTCACAAACTGTGAATTAAAGGGATTGTAAAGCGTATTTCTAAACTTTGTATGTGTATAACGAACACTGATAGCATCAATTTGTGCCATTCCAATTTTCATTCAGATTTCTGTGGTTCTTGCAATTCCACTAAAACAAACACGTTTTATGATGTCACTTACAGTGATCTGTATTGATATCAATAGCAGCTTCCGTTAGATCACTGTTAGTGACGTCATAAAACGCGATACACATACAAAGAAATACGCTTTACAATCCCTTTAAGCATTGAAAAATTAAAAAAAAAAATATCCACAATAATGCTCCACAATGCTGCACAATATCATCAACAATGCACCCTTAAAACTCTTTCAATAAATTTTTTCGATGAATGAATCCAGTATTCATAAAATTCCATTCAAAATCTCTTCATATATCCATCATCACACAACAACTTAATAAGCAGAAATTCCTCAGAAAAATCCACATCCTTACTTCAAAGAAAACACGAGATACAAGTCTCCAGAATTCACTCAATCTTCGTTTTATTTAATCGCTCATATATCAGAATCCATCATTTTGACATTATAAAAAGACATTAGTGGCTGTTAAATAAATTGTTATTATCCCCGTAGAAAAAACCACATGATATATCTTCTTAACTCTCGCTCTCCTCCGACAGTAGAATTTATAAGTTCAACAATAAATGTATTTTTCTGTAGTAAAGTGTGAACATTAACAGCCAGCCAGTAGAACTCCTTGTCAGACGAGGGCTCATCTTTCTAACTTTAAAGCGATACCACCTCTTAAAGGGTAATGTTCAGCATTTTCCAGGATTGATTTGGGCTTTGAACACATAAATTGCCTCCAGATGTACTGGAAGTGCCTTACAATCGCACAATCCCTTTGTACCCATACCTTAAAACAGTTATCTTTCATTTTCTGTATAAGTGTTCTCTATATAAGATAAGACATAGTTTTTACTTTGACTTTCAAACGCTGATACGTATGGGTACACATTGAAGGCTTAAATTTCTTGGTCAAACAGTTAGTAAACATATCCCTTTAAAGCCATACTAAGTAACTAAGTAATTTTCCATATAATAACAGGTTATCATTGAAAGATGCTTAATATTTTGTGCGAGAAGCAAGTATTCATAAATATTTTTTTATATTAAAAAACAGTGCAGTTATAAAATGAAATCAAGAATTTGTACTTATATAGTTGCAAAATTGCAAAAAACGATTGAAAAGACTTACTAAGAAAGCTAATTAAGATGTATATTATGTGATTTTTGGCACAATATTCTATAATTCTCTGCTCATATATGATTGAAATACAATACGTTGTAGGTATATTAGACTAAATGACATAAACAGACTGAACATATTCTTATATTCATTGCAATAAAATATGTTCACCATCCAGTGTATCAATTACTGTATATCTTAGCTTTGGAAACATAAATTGTTTAACCTTGATTTTCAGGGAAACGTGCAGTATTTTTGAGGGTTTCTTTGGGTCTGGAGTATATGTAAATAGCCTTTCGAAGTACAAGAACTGCACCAAAATTGCCTATCCCTTTATATATGTATTATACCGGTTAGTTAGATAGCTAAAAAATCCTGTTTCTGAGACTAGGATTCATGATTGTCCGAAAAAGTTAGTAAACCTTCCCTTTTAAATACTCAATTTTTTCATCTATATTTTTTTAACTAAATGTGTAATAGAGATCCATTATCAGTCAATATCAGCTACTCTTGTTTTATGATTGTTTTATTGCGTAAGTTGAGATTGGATAATAAATGTAGTAATACTTCTTATAGGTCATATCCCCAGAAAGAAAATGTGACAACTATCAAAACTAGCCGACAACAAGTCTTAACTGTTCTAACTAGCTGGAGGGTCGCAAAGTTTTTGAACATGTCGGAAAACTTTTTTCCATCTCCAAGACATCTTGGTTAAGTCTAAATCAGTTGTGGCAACGTCACAGTGATCATTTTTGTCTTTGTGAGCTGAAACTTCCAGATGCAATTTCTCGAAGACATGTGAGATAGGCCCTTAACTAATTTCAAATTGACTTTACATAGTTTGATACAGAAATGTTAAATTTCTTAGTAATTTTAATTTTTTTTGGCATCCTATGGTATTGGTAATGCAACTGAAAAAGTTGATAAAATGCAATCTATTTTAGGAGGTGAAAAACAATTACAAAGAGAAGAGCAATAAAATTTACAAGAGCTAGAGAAAAACTGAGAAACATAAGAGCAATAAATGATGGAATCTTTTATTAAAGGAAAACCCAGTATGATATTAACATTATAAGGTTTCTCATTGATATTGCTGAATTGCTGACTACAGCTTATTGTACATTGGAGATAGGAGTTTTACATCCCTTAGCTATCACCTTACGCAGCTAAATCAAGAATATGTGGTAAACCACAACACTGAGATCATTTCAAAATTGTTCAATCAGCTCACGAACTAAAGTATGTTTGAAATCACACCAAAACTGTTCAACCAACTCATGAACAAAAGTAGGTCCGAAATCTCTTCTTAAACTGTTCAACCAACTCATGAACAAAAGTAGCTCTGAAATCATACCAAAACTGTTCAACCAACTCATGAACAAAAGTAGGTCCGAAATCATACCAAAACTGTTCAACCAACTCATGAACAAAAGTAGGTCCGAAATCATACCAAAACTGTTCAACCAACTCATGAACAAAAGTAGCTCTGAAATCATACCAAAACTGTTCAACCAACACATGAACAAAAGTAGCTCTGAAATCATACCAAAACTGTTCAAACAACTCATGAACAAAAGTAGGTCCGAAATCATACCAAAACTGTTCAACCAGCTCATGAACAAAAGTAGGTCCGAAATCATACAAAAACTGTTCAACCAGCTCATGAACAAAAGTAGCTCTGAAATCACACGAAAACTGTTCAACCAACTCATGAACAAAAGTAGCTCTGAAATCATTCAAAAATTGTTCATCCAGTTCATGAACAAAACAGCTGGTGAACAAAACAGCCTCTGAGAATATTCTGAAACTGTTCAACACCTGAGATTGAGCATCTAGCTAATGAACAAAACAGCCTTTCAACCAACTGACTATAACAAAACAGCCTCTGAGAACATTGAAACTGTTCAACCAGCCAGAGAACAAAAGTGGCTTTAAGATAATTCTGAAACTGTTCAACTAGCTGTCAAAAATATCTCACAAAAAAAAAAAATATCAAACAAGGATACTCTTTAGATCCGTCAGTTTTTAAATTGCCAAAAAAAAATTTGGAAAGCAAACAATTCCATACTTCTATGCAACTTTAACTACTAACAACACTCGATTTGATCAAATTGTCCACATTTTAAAAATCATGACATAATTGAGATTTGAGTTCAAATTACCAGTAAACACTGAATTTATACAAACAGCAGATAATGTAGGGTTAAATATCGATCTCAACAGAATTGAAATAAATTTGAAAAATATTCAGTGAAAATCTCCAGACGCCTGAAAGTTTTCCACGGGGGTGGAATCTATTTCACTATAAATGTCATTAACACGCAGCAAATTGAGCAAACAAAATGGTGGAATGGAAGAAAAGGATGTGGAAGCCATCGCGAGAGATTTCGTCCAATTTCTATAATGTCCTCAAGCCAAACAAACAAATTACCCCGATGTTATTTGGGTTTCTTCATTAAAATGACAATTTTCTTCTCTAATTGATCCTATATTTCATTATCTCCTCCTTATTGACCAAGACGATACAGCGTGGTGTCGACTGCTTCTAGCTAGGAACGACCAGACATAACTATTACTTTTATAACCAGACTTACAACCATTCCTTTTATAACCAGACTTACAACCATTCCTTCTATAACCAAGATGATACAGATGGTGTCGACTGCTTCTAGCTAGGAACGACCAGACATAACTATTCCTTTTATAACCAGACAACCTACCGCTAAGATCATTTTGAGAATATGTGTCTGTACTTTTAACGTAAACCAATGAATGAATAACCTGATAAAGTACAATAATTCCACCAGTTTCTAGGACAACCTACCGCTATGATCATTTCGAGAATATTCGAGAATATGGGGCTGTACTTTTAACTGAAACCAATGAATAACCTGACTAAGTACAATAATTTCCACCAGTTTTTAGACCATCCTACCACTAATATCATTTAAAAAATACAGACCTGAACTTTTATTTTTAACCGAAACCAATGAATAACCTGACTAAGTACAATAATTTCCACCAGTTTTTAGACCATCCTACCACTAATATCATTTAAAAAATACAGGTCTGTACTTTTATTTTTAACCGAAACCAATGAATAACCTGACAAAGTACAATAATTTCACCAGTTTCTAGACCATCCCAACACTAATATCATTTAAAAAATACAGGTCTGTACTTTTATTTTTAACCGAAACCAATGAATAACCTGACAAAGTACAATAATTTCACCTGCCCAGAGAGAATTAAACGGTGTAGAAGCAATTACTGTAATAATTACATATCAAGTACCGATATATTACCTCACGATTGATGATACTGTACATCTTTCGTGGATTCACCGATAAAGCCTACAAGAACTTTTCTCTACCATAACCAACAATGTTGTTTACTCAAATCCAAAAGTTCTGTACTTTAGTAGAACAATGACATGAAAAACCATGACAAAGTACAATAGTTTCACCAGTTTCTAGGCCATTGTACCGTTAAAATCATTTTGAGAACATTGGCCTGTACTTTTAACCGAAACCAATAACCAACCTCAGTCTGACAAAGTACAATAATTTCACCTGCCCGGAGAGAATTAAACGGCGTAGAAACAATTACTATACTAGGAAGAATGATAATAGACATTGTAATATAAGATCACTGGAATAATTGGTAAGGTTGAAATGTCAAGACCTCCAGTTCCCAGTAATAATATAGTCACACTTCCAGGAACTTCTAGGAACTATTTTAATGGTTTTTAATTATCATAATGACTAGATAAGACAGCTGTGTCCTGCACTTTCACCTCTTCTTTAGGGTGCAGTTATGAAATTTGCTCCACATTTGTACTGAGGTTGCAAACAACCAAGTCAAAACCTATAACCTAAGGTTGAAGTTTTACAAATTTTGCAATATAGCCAAATCTCAACTCGGGCTTCAGTAGTGGCCCCACATTTGTACCGAGGGGGCCAAACTTCAACTCCAGTATCAAGGCCCAAGCAGAAAGCCAGATAAGTTTTGTCTGCATTTAAATGAATAAATGAATTTTTCTGTATATAAGTGTAGTGAATATTTTTTATTTGGAAACTGCCAAAGAGTCTTTAAAGTGCATACAAGGCCTATTTACTTTTACAAAAAGGGTCTAAAAGGTAAAAAGATAAAATATTGAATACATTTAGTCAGACTCTGTATTTTACATGGGTTAGAATTAAGCCCAATAGACCAATGTTGCGTTTTATGTCTGGCATTCAGACAATTGGCACAAACATATCTAATTCTTTTTATTTTACGTGGGTCAGAATTAACAATTACCAGCAAAACATCACAGTTGTATGGTCCTGTCTCAAATTCAGCCAATGGGGACAAATGAACAATATATAGGAAGAAGTTTAGAAGATGTAGAGAAGACCTGATGTTGAATACGTCGTAAGAGATAATATAAAAAGACCACGAGACTAGTCTCATCATGTTAATTATGATGTCAATTGGAAGAGAGAAAAGATATCCCAGGGCTGTTACAACCATAATCTTAGTTACTGTCTCATTATCACACTAAACGCTTCTAGGTCAAACACGTCTTGTAGGATGTGACAGCAGTTGTTAACGAACATATAGATCAAGGCTAGAGCTGTCAGTTGGAATGAAAATAAAGTTACCATGCAGTGTGCAATGATGAAGATGAATGATGAAGACAGCAGCATTAGTTAGGCTGTGACATTGATTACAAAGATATAGATCAAGGCTAGCATCTGTCAGTTGGTATAAAACGAAATAATTAAAGTTTCTCGTCCCACTTTTCTGCACCTATTGCTAATGAGGATGGTAGTATTGACTATGGATCATCCTTATTTGAGTTAATGATCAAGCAGTGTGCAATGAGGCTAAATTTTGCAAGAACAGTACCGGTAGCGAAAGCCTACTCTTATCTTCCATTTCCAACATTACAAGGGACGTTGAACATGCACATCCTGTAGCACAAAGAAAGGGTCTGCATTCAAAATTTTGGATGCTTTTTCCATGTCAGTCACTCCAAACTGCATCACTGAGCTGGAAAGCGCATAAGGTATCTTCTCCACTAATGTCAGGATTGGAACCTGGACCTTCAAGTTAGCAAGTGGCTGCTGAGCCACACAATTGTTGTATCCAAGAAAATTGAGAAAAGAGAGGGTTAACCAAACGTGAAAGGGTGTTCATTTGAATATTTCATGTGAAAAAATTCAAGGTTGCTATCCATAAAAATATTCATAAAATTACTTACATTCAGCGATTTGAGCATTGGTACATTTTCTAATAAAGTTTCATACATCTTTCTTCTAAGGAAAGCTGATTTTAATACAATACGACGAAATGTTATTCTATCCTGAAAAATATCAACAGTCAAAAAATAAGATTTAATTAAGAAAAAAAGCTTCTGCCTGTTGTCCCTTTTGAGAAAGTCACAAGGGACAGGCAAACCAATCACCAATTTCAAGTAAAATATTGTTTTGAAGACTCTTAGTTTTATGGTAAGCTGTGAACACTATAACTGATTAAGTAAATATATCAATTTCTGAGACTAAAGGCCGTCAAACATTTTAAGATTTTTTGACAGAACGCCCTACGAATTTTTGAAAGCAGAGCGCACATTTTCAGACACTTTATCGCGACTTGGGCACCTCTAGCGGTTGTTTTCAGAGATTCTGTCGTAAAAAACTTGGCCTCTATTACATACCGGTACTTGAAACTCCATTGCTAGACTTAAGTCCAAGATACGACAAATTAAAGAGATGATTTGTACATAAGCAGATAAACCATGCAGAAACGCTTTTAAATTTGACAAATCAAATATCTCCCGATCACACACAACGTACATTGGCCATTATTTTGACGCCCATATAATCAAAATATCATTCCATGTGTGCCAGCCTTAAGGTATGATTGGTCAAGCCTATTATGAATGTACACTAGGGCTGTGTATTGCGATATATTGCGATACACCCCCCTGTATTGTGATATAGGGCCTGGCACATGAAAAGTGAAAGTAGGATAAAAATATCGTCAATATCGATACACACCGATTGGTATCTATATCACTTCTGGGCATTCCGTATCGCAATATATATCGATTATTTCCGACAGCCCTAATGTGCATCTTTAAAGTTTGATCTACTCAGAGCATCAGAACGATAATTGAATCCAATGATTAAAGATAGGGCTACTGTAATAATCAATAATATCAATGATTAACGTTAATCAACATACTAGGTCTATAATTACAGTCAACTTCACTTTAATTAATTAGTAGAGTGGTCAATATGCTAGTACTAATTTAACCCTATCAACCTCTCTACCAGTTACTAGTAGTTCCAATTTGTTCGTTTTATGTTAAAGTGATGCCACCTCTTAAAGAGATACTACCTCTTAGACTGAACAAAAAAAAATAAGTTCTCAAACTTGGTCAATAAGAGTATATATATATTTATCAACGGTGTCGAAAGTGTACTAAATCCATAAAATTATGTAATTTTCCATATAATTTCAGGTTATACTTGAAAAACGCTTAAAATTTGATTAAGCATTATTCAATTATTATATATAAAGAAAGAAACATCTATATTTTACAAGGATAACAACTTAGGTTCCATGCAGATCCTTTCTCCCAGCTGGTCCTTGGCCAAACCTCTTGACATTGATCTTTCCCAGATTATCCGTACATAAACATAAAAATAATTTTCTGGATTTATCAGATTATTTAGGTAATCTGTTGTATAGTTATGCCACTAGGTATTAGTCCCCTGGTGAATATATACTCCTATTGACCAAGTTTGAAAATTTAGATTTAAGAGGTTGTATTCCTTTTAGCAACAATTTTGTAAGCCGGACTGTCCCTTTAATTGTAATGTTGGAATTATACAGACAATGTTTGCAATAGAATAAGATTGTTCAGTCTGGTACTTCCAAATACTAGTTAATAATTTATTACATACACCAAGTAGAAAGCAATCCATCATATTTCTTAATTAAATTTGCTAGACTATAAAATAAACTGCACTATTACAATAATATCATAGACAGGCTATTCTCAAGACAATTACATTTTTTTAACATTGGTGGGAATATCAACTTTATTGCTGTGAGTAACTTTCATTTATTTCAAAGCATGGAATAACATGCTTGGCAGCTTGTGGAAATGAGTTTTATGTCCTACATTTCTGCACCTATATGGGCTAATTGAGGACAAGCAAACGCCATGCAGTGTGCAATGAGGGAAATAACAATATCAATGGGGGGGGGGGGGACTTATTTTCGATTTCCAACTGTCGAAGGATCTTTAACGTGCACAGCCAATAGCACACGGGACCTCGGTTTATTGTCCCATCCGAACAACTAGACACTTTTTCCATGTCAGCCCCTTCGAACCGCATCACTGACAGGGGGAAACCGGGTTGAAAAATCCGAAGGTATCATTTCATCCCATGTCGGGATTGAATCCTGGACCTTCAGGTTAGCGAGCAAGCGTCTAACTCACTCAGCAGCCGCGGCTCCCTTGAGCTGAACGAGGATTTACAAAAGTTATGCAATGTGCAAGGAGGAAACATTTAAGACGTTAGTTGATTGTTCCATTTGAACAAATAAAAGCTTTGTAAATGTCATTTTTTCTGACCTACATCTCAAACAGGGGTAAACTGGGTTGAAAGATGCAATTTCATGCTGAGAGATACTTAGTTCTAGTGAAATTACAGGATTCAATTATAAATCCAATGTGTATTTAAGTTTATAGAGAAAATCAAATTAAATCCAATAAAAGTCCAGAAAATTTCAAGTTAAAAAAGTTGAAGTAAAATTAAATCAGAGTTCAAATTGATGTGTTGAAATTTAAAAAATAAAAAAGTTCTACGCGACTGTAAATGCCACATGGAATAAGTTGTCATATTATACAGACAGTAATAATGATCTTGAAATGAACTTCAAGTCTCAATAGTTCACTAATTTTAAAGAACTAAATCAAATGTGTCAAAAGATTCTTCTTGGATTCTAGTCAGAATTTTGTTCCCTTCGAAATTAAATGAAACTTGTGTTTTTCTTTTCCTCATTGGAGAAAGGCCATGACATGCAGGTTTCTAAAGCAATGACGGTTAAGAGCATTAGAAACGATCTTTAGAAACATTACAACAGAAAGGCGTATGACCTTGAATAAGTCATTTTCACTTATGATTTCAGTCAACCCAGCTGTAAATGGGTACGAATAATCCATGAAAGATTAATGCCAAGAGATTTGGTCAAGGACCAGCTGGTAGAAAGGATCCGCATGGGAACTTAATTTGTAAAACAAGGATGTTTTCTTTCTAGATACCCAAAGGCTATCCTGTTCTCTTTTTCTTAAGATCGATATGTGTATGTATCACATGATGCACAAAGTCAACTGTAGTAGAAGCAGTTTGTCTTATTATGTTAAAGGGATTGTAAAGTGATTTTCTAAACTTTGTATGTGTATCGGGGACACTGATAGCATCAATTTGAGCCATTCCAATTTCCATTCAGACGTCTGTGGTTCTTGCAATTCTACTTAAACTATGGCAATTTATGATGTCACTGACAGTGATGTGACATCATAAAACACGTTAGTTTTAGTGAAATTGCAAGAAACACAGACATTGGAATGGAAATTGGACTAGTTCAAATTGATGCTATCAGCGACCCCGATACGCATAAAAAGTTTAGAAAATCACTTTACAATCCCTTTAAAGTTTGTCTTACTCAAACAATATTCATTCTATTTTCACCATACAATGGCTTGCAGGCTTAACCATTCTCATTATTCCAAAGGCAAAATATGACAGAAGAATATAATGTCAAGGCTTTCAAAGAGAGAGAGTATGAAAGCATTCTGATGAGTCAATGGATAATTTTAGCTTGGCTGGTTAAAGCTTTTTAGACACAATAGATATAAAGATATTTAATATAAGGTAAAATGTCAGTAGACGATGAACCTATAGTGATATAATAACAGGATATCAACCTTCCAACTTTTATCCCTTTCTAATACAAGATTTAGATATATACCCGGTACTAGATACACAGAATTATATTCTAGTCTTGGAAATGAAATGCAAGGGCGTAGATATAGAGAGGGGGGCAGGGGAGGGGACACAAACTCAGAAGCATAGCCGTAGGAGACATATTTTTTTGGGGCAAAAAATTCAGAAAATCGGGCAAAATATCATTAAAATTCGGGCAATATGTCGGTTTGCCCCCTGTGAGTCGTGGGCCCCTATGGCTATGCTCAGAAGGGGGGGACAAAGGGTCTCAGTACCCTCCATAATTTGATTAGTAAGAAAGATTTTTTTTGAAGAATCAAAATCGATCAGATGGAAATCAGATTAGGAAGTCCCTAAATTGTCAACTCAAATCCTGAAGTATCTTTCAGAATGTACCAATTTGATGCCATTTTCGATTTTTTTTTTCTCTAGGGCGAGGACCTCCTGTTAGGGTTTTGAGATACTTTGAATCTACAAACCACCCTGGTTCGTTTTTGGACAAATCCATGCCCTTGATGAAATGAAATGGAGTTTAACGTCCTGCTTTTCTGTACCTATATATGGGCTAATGGGGAAGGGCAAACGACGTGCAGTTTGCAATGAGGGAAATTTTGCCAGAACAGCAGCATTAGCCTACTCTGATTTTCTTTTTCCAACTGTCGAGGGATCTTTAACGTGCACAGACTGTAGAACACGTGGCCTTGGTTTATTGTCCCTTTCGAGTCTTTGAAGAGTGGTGATGAATACAATTAAGCATTAAGACCATTAGACCAAGTTTTACTGTACAGTCATGTTCCTTTAGCAACGGCTATCATTTCATTTCATTACATTAATCCTTTGCTATCATGATAAGGTTTTCTCGTCATTAACTTTGATTGGATGAACGATTATTGTCGACCAGTTATATTCATTGTAACAAATTATTGCGGGAAAACTTTCGAATGACCAGACGTCAAATTTCTTGCAGCAAATTTACCTTGTGATAAGTGAGTCTCAGCGGTCATAAATTGAATGTGACGTATAGTGTTTTTTAAACGAGGTTATTAGTTGATAATGACGAGAAAACCCCGCCAATCCAGCAACGGTAGATAATGCAAATGTCTAACGTTGCTGAAGGAACATGCTGTACAGTATGCTTGAGATCCATTAATAACAGTGTTAAAAACATCCTTATCTTTCTTCTTATAGATTATAGATATCTAGTATCGGACATTGAACTGATTACTAACATATACTGTACTGAGACAGAAAAACAGACTGAAATAACCCAGGTTCAATTGATACAGTATTGTAATAAGGTTCCCATGAGGATAAAGAAACCAAGTACTAACGATCCGAACCGCAAAACGAAACTCGAAATCCAAATTTACAAACTTTTTACATGAGGAATTATATCAATCATACACGAGTAAGTATATCATAATGAAGAGTGGTATCAGGTGTCTAGAAGAGTAAGCATACCCTGCCTGGCGCCACACCATAAGGTTCCCATGAGGATCCTTTCTCCCAGCTGATCCTTGGGCAAACCTCGTGGCATTTATCTTTCATTGCTCGGGTGAACTGAAATTATGAGTGAAGAGGGCTTTATTCAACTAATTAAATTTTTAAATCTATACTGAATTGGTTTCATTGGACAAGGCACATCCCAATGATGATAGTAATAAGTCTAGACATTTACTTCAGTTTCATTTGTTTTCAATACCAGATATTGATAAATAACAAACATTTTGGAACAAAAACATCAATATTAGACAAAGATCAGAAGATTTCTTAATTAAAATATTTCAAATATTAATCTGTTATTGAACAGTAAAATTTGTAATCAATCTTCAATCTCAGTTTTGTAATCGATACCCAGATATGGATACAGACAATACTAACAAAATTTACGAACAAAATCAATGACCGTATTCCCAGAAGCTTGAACAATATACATCAAAACTAGACAGTATATTGGTATAAGGCATGCCTCTCAAATAATTTTTGTAATGTATTTTATGAAAAAATTTAAGCGCCAAATAGAGCTTAGCTAGCATAGCGTTTCAGCAGAAGGGGTCACTCTTAAGGGGCAATTAATTAAAGGGCATCATTTGTTATATAATCAAGAGAAATGAAATGAATGGAGTTTTACATCCTGCTTTTCTGCACCTAGATGGGCTAATTGAGGACTGGCAAACGCCAAGCAGTGTGCAATGAGGGAAATTTTGCCAGGACAGCGACATTAGCCTACTCTTATTTTCAATTTCCAACTGTTGAGGGATCTTTAATGTGCACAGCCTGTAGCACACAGGGCCTTGGTTTATTGTCCTATCTGAACGACTAAACCCTTTTTCCATGTCAGCCCCTCCGACCTGCATCACTGACAGGGGGAAACCTGGTTGAAAAATCCAAAAGTATCATCTCAACCCATGTCAGGATTGAACCCTGGACCTTCAGGTTAGCGAGCAAGCGTCTAACTCCTGAGCCACCGCGATCCCTTATATAATCAAGAGAAGAGTGTATAAGCTTATGGTATATCAGTATAAATAATTAATATTCTGTGATAATGAACAGTGTATTGTGTTAATATTGACTATTAAATATCACTTCCTGGTCACGTAATGCACACTTCAATATCATCATTACTTGATAATTACTAATGGTCCTCACACTCTTCCTCGTGTTTACTAGCATCATATCACATTAATATCATAAAACATAACAAACATTAATTCATAAAACATAACAAACATTAATATCATATAACATAGCAATCATTAATATCATAAAACATAACAAACATTTATAAAAGGATCAGCAACATTTATACACCTCAGGGAAAGGGTGGTATATTTGTAAAGGGCTTTGCAATTTTTTTTTAAATAATCCATTACAGTGAAATAAATACATTCCAAAATTGGAAAGGTGATGAATGGTGCAAAACATTTGATGTTATCTTGCAATTCCACCTAAATTAACGTGTTTTATGACGATAATACTGATACCGGAAGCTACTATTGATATCTTTATAGTTTAAGTGGAATTGCAAGAACCACAGAAGTCAGAATGAAAATCGGAATGGTGCAAATTGATGCTATCAGTGTCCCCGATACACATAAAAAGTTTAGAAATACGCTTTACAATCCCTTTAAGAAAACCTCCTTTAATCCCTTGATGCAGTAATATGTTGAAAATGATAATTGAAAATTTAGTTTAAAAAGTATAGTATACTTACAAGAGCCCAGAGTGTACCAGGAGTAGTGGCGACTATAGTTGCTGCTCGTGGCATGTTGTACATCAACGCTAACTCTCCAAAACTTCCTTTATTATCATAGTTTCCTACTAACGTTGATTTACCATCTATTAAAACATAGATATCATATTTACCACTGAAATTATAAACATAGATATCATATTTACCACTGAAATTATAACATAGATATCATATTTACCACTGAAATTAAAACATAGATATCATATTTACCACTGAAATTAAAACATAGATATCATATTTACCACTGAAATTAAAACATAGATATCATATTTACCACTGAAATTATAAACATAGATATCATATTTACCACTGAAATTAAAACATAGATATCATATTTACCACTGAAATTAAAACATAGATATCATATTTACCACTGAAATTAAAACATAGATATCATATTTACCACTGAAATTAAAACATAGATATCATATTTACCACTGAAATTAAAACATAGATATCATATTTACCATCTATATAGATATCATATTTACCACTGAAATTATAAACATAGATATCATATTTACCACTGAAATTAAAACATAGATATCATATTTACCACTGAAATTAAAACATAGATATCATATTTACCACTGAAATTAAAACATAGATATCATATTTACCACTGAAATTATAAAAAATAACATAATCAGTTACGTCTTGACAAAATAAAGACCCCAAAGACGTAGGATGGATATTTATTCGAAACATTTGACACCTCATTTTGCAAAAAAAAAAAACTTAGCCTTCGCCATTTTCATGATTGATGCCTTTTATCCTTTTGTGTATAAGAAAATTTGAATCAATTTACACAATCATGATAATTTTTTTGTACGGTATATTTAATGATGGCATTAATGTGAATTTTTTTCTTTAGGGGATTGTTTCTTTTATTTTTCATGTCTAAGCTTATTGGGGACACTTTTTCACTCCAATGAAAAATTCTTGAATAACAGAAGACCTTTGTCATGTAATGGTATAAAACACTTAATTGTAAGTGGAATTGCTGGAACAAAAGACTTGCATGGTGCAAATTGATTCCAAAAGTGTCTCTGATATATGCATAAAAATATTAAGAAAAACTCTTTAAATACAATCTCTTTAAAGTATTGATCAAAGCTGTAAAAACAAATTGGACTCTATGACTGGAGGCCCTACCACTTTAAGTTATAATATCAAGTTTTATCATTTGACAGTTCGTGGTCAAAAGGTTAAGGAGTTTAGGGACGATATATTATAAGGAGATATTAATTCGGATTAAAAACGTTCATTATTAACACATCAAGGCACAGACTGGAAACTTGAGGCTTAAAGGAAATGGCTGGTAACCTAACCTTAGCCTTGAGGGACATCATTTATTTTATAAATAGACAATCAGACACTATTCCTATTAAAGGGGAACATGCAGTATTTTTTAGGCTTATTTGAGTCTTAAATATATGGAAAAAGCCATTAAAAGTACTAAAGCCGACCAGTATCTTGAACTCAGACCTTCTCCATTAATTTTTGTAAAGGGCCAAATGCATTTTATGAAAAAAATATAAGGGCCAGCTATAGTTAAGCTAGCATAGTTTTAGCGGAAGGGGTCACTCTTAAAGGGCCATTATCAAGGGCATTGCTGGCTGGATCTGACCCTCGGGCCGCCATTTGAGAAGGCCTGCTCTAACTAAACAATTTTCTTTCAATTTCTATCTATATAAGGCATAATCTGATGAAAAAATGGGCCATAATTTTTACTTTCAAACACTGATAATTATTGATATACACATGAATTTGAAGGCATATTTCACAAGAGAGCTGTGAACAATATTACTGATAAACTTAGCTAAAAAAATACTGTTTCTGAGACTAAGAAGATATGATTGGTTTGAGTGAAAGGTGACCGCGGCTGGTAACCTAACCTCAGCCTGAAGGGACATCATTTATTTCTATAATTAGACAGTCAGACTATATTTCAATTAAATGTCCATCAATTCAAAATAACAAAGTTAAAGGTCAATATCAGACAAGTTGATGTGGTTGTATGTTTTTATACACACCGTTTTATCTTATCTTTAGTGGTTATTCCCAGACTATTTAAAGGGATTGTAAAGAGGTTTTCTAAATATTGTAGTGTAGTAAGGTTTTATGGAGGAATATTGTTGCCAAAATTATTTTTTGTGTTGCAGCTTTAAAATATCAATGTCGCCATTAAAAATTGCATTTTTTGATAATGTTAGTACATGTCGATGTGTAAAAATGCAAAATGTATACACTAAAAAATCCATAAAATGCCACTCGGATGCAGCTTACAATTTACACTTTGGATTATACATTTTGCATTAGATACTTTACATTATACATTTTGCATTAGATACTTTACATTTTACATTTTGCATTAGACACTTTGAATTTACATTCTGCATTAGACACTTTGCATTTACTTGCATTTTATATTCTGCATTAGACACTTTGCATTTGACATTCTGTATTAGACAATTTGCATTTTACATTCTGCATTATAGCTACTTTGCATTTTACATTCTGCATTAGATACTTTGCATTTTACATTCTGAATTAGTCTGATCCTGCATTAGACATCCTGATCATACACTTTAACCGAAAGTAGAAAGAACTCCACAAATATGTTTGGCTGTAAAGGTTTTAATGCAAAAGATTTGTTATGTTCAATGACGGCGACCTATTTTTTTCAAGTTCAAATCAGTACACGACTGAGAAAAAATTCAAAGTTCAATATTGTTTTTATAGTACTGTAGTTCGAAAAAGAAATTACCCGAATTAAAAAAAGAAATTACGCAGATCTAATCTAATTAGGTTGAACGAAGAATCATTTCATTACAGTTTCATAATATTTCCAAGGAAAAAAATAATTTACGTTATTTTTTTTGACGTAATTAGCGTAAAAGATTAGATTTTAATGAAGCAGAAAGGATGAGATTTTTATTGTGTAGATTGTACATCATTAGTCGAGATTGATAGTCTTTCTCGCTCCATTATCATCACACTCAATATATACATGGTACATTTAGTGGTGACATCATCATGGATACTGGAAATGAAATGAATAGAGTTTTACTACGTCCTACTTTTCTGCACCCATATGGGCAAATCGAGGACAGGCACACGCCATGCAGTGTGCAATGAGGGAAATTTTTGCCAGGACAGCGGCATTAGTCTGCTCTTATTATCGATTTCCAACTGTTGAGGGATCTTTAATGTGCACAGCCAATAACACACGGGACCTCGGTTTATTGTCCCATCCGAACGACTAGACATTTTTTCCATGTCAGCCCCTCCGACCTGCATCACCGACAGGGGGAAACTGGGTTGAAAAATCTGAGACAGACCAATGCCAAGAGGCAAAATGACAAAAGATCAGCTTAGTTGTTATCCTTGTAAAATATGGTGGTTTTTTTTTCTAATAGAAAACAGGATACTGGTTCCTCTCAACATGTTGCAGACGTTCTGGTCAATATTTTTATTGTACCATACTAATCACAGGATTGAGTAAAAGGAGATTAGATAATTAATAAAGTTAGGGATTAGCAGTAATCTGATTATTAATACTTTGAAGTGGACAACTTAATAATTAGTCATTGATCAATGATCAGGTTTCATTTGATCGTATTAACAAGGTTTTCTTACACCATTTTTAACTACCAAACCAACAGTAAGCTTATCGAACATGTTACAAACAACTACCTAGTCTGTAATATCAGTTTAAAAGACGAAGACATAAACTTGTCATAAACCATGGATAATGTCCCCTCATCCAAGTGTTGTGTGTAATGGCGGATAGCGTGGGTAGCAACAGGTCATGACCTGTGACCTTTTTTTGTTTTTTCTTTGAAGAGCGCTAACCTTAACCTTCGTCATAATATTGCTGTTTATACATGTGAAAGCCTTCGGCTTTAACACATTTTTGGGAATCAGAATAAAATGAAATGGATTTGAAAGGGATGGTTAAAGAGGTTTTCTAAACTTTGTTTGTGTATCGGGGACATTCCGACGTCTGTTGCACTATTGATATCTATAGATGCAGATCACTCTTAACGTCATAAAACATACTTTTCTGCTCCTTTAAGGATTAATAAGGATAGGCAAATGCCATGCAGTATGCAATGACGGAATTTTGCAAGGACAGTTGCATTAGTGCAACTCTTATCTCGATTTCTACCTGTTGGGGGATCTTTAAAATGCAGTCTGTTGCACAGCCTTTTCCATGTCAGCCCATCTGACCTGCATTACTGACAGGGTACAATGGGTTGAAAATCTGCCAGGATTGAAACCGTAGACAATCAGGTTATCAAAGTCAAGTCAAACTCACTAAGTCCTCCACTAGTGAACGAAATGAAATGAAATGAAATGAATGAAGTTTTACGTCCTACTTTCTGCACCTATATGGGCTAATTGAGGATGGGCAAACGCCATGCAGTGTGCAATGAGGGAAATTTTGCCAGGACAGCGGCATTAGCCTGCTCTTATTTTCGATTTCCAACTGTCGAGGCACAGCCAATAGCACACAGGGCCTCGGTTTATTGTCCCATCCGAATGACTAGACGCTTTTCCCACTAGTGAACGAAGGAAAGCAAACTATTTGTAAATAGCGGCCTAATGACTTTGTTACATTGTGCAATAATAACTTCCAATCTTCAATGTAGAAGACATTAAGTTGATTTTGATGAGAAAAACATGAAATCTTGTAAAAAAACGTGAATGAACTTCTCTGGTTTTAGCCAATCAATACTCTCTTACAGGACTGTTTTTACCTTCACTCAACAACACGAAGAGCAGTCGAATAACAAAATGCACGGAAAATACATTCAATAACGAGTTTTACATGTATGTGTTTTTGAAATGATTCCAAATGTCATAGCAAAGTTATTTACAGCTCAAAAAACATGTTAGGGAAAAAATATCTTTACGTACAATTTCATATAAAAGATTTTCCCTGAAAATGGAGAAAATTTGATGCGCACTGGATTATACAGACCAGTCCAGGCAATTTTTCAACAAAGCTTGACTCATTCGGCTCAACCTTCGCCACTCAAGAGTGGCTTCTCATGAGTGACCCCTTCTACTAAAACGCTCTGCTCGCTATGCTAACTAAACTCCATTTGGCTTTTATTTTTTTTTTAAAAACGTTTGGCGCTTTACAATGATTAATTGAGAAGACTTGATGTGGACAAACAGGGACTGGATGATCAAGGCTAATCAGTATCTTGTCTGGACTTGTACTTTGTGTATTTGCTTCTCAAATTTTCAACGCTGTAGCAATAATCCTGTACAACGAACTTTGTCATTTCCTACTTAACACCTATTTAATACGGATAAGTTTTACGTTCATACCTTTTGAGTTTCTTCATGTGACAAAATCTGACAAATACTATCTGTTAAACCTACAATTATACCTGAAGTTAAATACCTGTTGAAAGGTCAGTACTACCAATGCAGAGTTTTGACTTTACCAGACCGAGCAATTATATCAATCACAAAAATCCATTTTAGCGGTATGATAGAGGACAAATTTTTACTAGATTAAAGGGATTGTAAAGAGGTTTAATAAACTTTGTATGTGTATCGGGGACACTGATAGCATCAATTTGAGCCATTTCAATTTCTATTCCGCCGTTTGTGGTTCTTGCAATTTCACTAAAACTAACAGTTTTATGACGTCACTAATAGTGATCTACCGGAAGCTACTGTTGATATCTATGCAGATAAATATTAGTGACGTCATGAAACGCGTTAGTTTTAGTGGAAATGCAAGAACCACAGACGTCAGAATGAAAATTGGAATGGTGTAAATTGATGCTATCAGCGTCCCCGATACACATGAAAAGTTTAGAAAACCTCTTTACAATCCCTTTAAGAAAGCCCTTGAAAGAGAAAGGCATGCCTTATATATTATCAGAGCCAATGGCGGTTGAATATGTAATTTTCAATCATAGATCCAGTCAACCCAGCTGAAAATGGGTACGGATAATCCAGGAAAGATCAATCCTAAGAAATGAAATGAAATGAATGGAGTTTTACGTCCTACTTTCTGCACCTATATGGGCTAATTGAGGACGGGCAAACGCCATGCAGTGTGCAATGAGGGCAATTTTGCCAGGACAGCGGCATTAGCCTGCTCTTATTTTCGATTTCCAACTGTCGAGGGATCTTTAACGTGCACAGCCAATAGCACACGGGGCCTCGGTTTATTGTCCCATCCGAACGACTAGACGCTTTTCCATGTCAGCCCCTCCGACCTGCATCACTGACAGGGGGAAACCGGGTTGAAAAATCCGAAGGTATCATCTCGACCCATGCCGGGATTGAACCCTGGACCTCCAGGTTAGCGAGCAAGCGTCTAACTCACTGAGCCACCGCGGCTCCCATCAATCCTAAGAGGTTTGGCCAAGGACCAGCTGGGAGAAAGGATCCTCATGGAAACCTAGGTTGTTATCCTTATAAAATTTCTTTCTTTTTTTAAAATATGGCACCAAGGAATGTAAAAAACAGGACAATAAAAATTTAATGCCATGTGCAATGAGGAAAAATTTGGAAGGCGGAAACATTTAATTAGTCTACTCTTAATTATGATTTCCAGTCATCTTAACATGTACAGAATGTCTAACACTGTCTCGACACTTGTGTAGAAACCCCATAGCTAGCAGTGTTTGATGACCATGTAAGCCTTTAAGTCGATCACAAACCTCTTAACAAACCCTTTAAGCAGATAAAACCACTGTGGAGTATAACACCATAATGACAGAAGTTTTAATATTTCTCCTGTTAGATCTGACGACGACAAAATCATCATCACAGTAAGTAATCAGGATTAATAAAATGTCATCAACCAATCTTTGTTAAAGCATCACCTCTTAGAATGATCCAAAATTCTCAAACTTGGTCAATAAGAGTTTTTATTCGTAAGGCAAATTATCTGGTGTCATAAACATATAACAAGACTATCTGTATAATCTGATAAATCCAGAAAAATATGTTAAAATAGTAATTGAAAAACGCTTCATCAAATTTTTTCAGCATTTTTCAATAACCTTATGAATTTTATGGAAAAAACACTAGTTTAATAGGTTTATTATTCTGTTCTGTATACTTTAGACATCGTTGATGAATATATATACTCTGATTGACCAAGTTTGAGAACTTAATTGTTTTGTTCATTCTAAGAGGTGGTATCACTTTAAATACCGTACATAGACACATAAAAACACATTATCCACATCATAAATCTACATAGTGTGTGGTACATTTGGTATAAAACACATTTTATCCATCAACATACCCATCAAAACTACAATGTCTGCAACTCATAAAACAAAACAGACCGATGCTATAGAAAGTGCAATTCCTGCAATTCATTTAATATCTAGATTTTAAAGGGAATGTAAAGAGGTTTTATAAAATCGTGTATCAGAGACACAGCATCAATTTGCTCAATAGGGAGTCCCTGCTGGCAGCAATTCCAAAATTTCGTAGGAGAGTTGTGAACAATATTATGGATAAGATTAGCTAAAAAATTCCAGATTTTGAGACTAAAATGTTTTTGGTCAAACAGTTAGTGAACATATCCCTTTAATCGATTACAAAATTTGATACCGTAATCGATTATCAAATTAAAACTTCATAGTGTCGATAACAAAAAATTTGATTATCCTAGCCCTACAATGGGATATCATCCTATATTCGAAGAATGAACATATCTAGGTAAGGTCAGTTTGACTTTCCCTACATTAAGAAATAAACCAATATCTTGAACTTATTTAATTTCTTTACAATCCAACAGTAATAAAAGCTAATGTAGAGTTCGAACCACAATTCTCAATGGACATTTGTTGTCTAGAATTACTTCTGACATTTTTACTATCCACAGACCACCTGATTGAAATCTAAGTGGTCATTATGTCCACTATAGTATTGGGAATTGTCAGACAAGAAAAAGACACAGACCTAAGTTTACTTTCAATTTCATTTACATCCAACATTTTTCCAATAATTTAAAGGGAATGAACACTTCTTCAAATGTCTAAAACCTTTAAGGCTATTCCATCTGTTATCAGATGCTTTTTTTTTTAACTTATTTCTTAAATCTTGTAAGGTAAATTGTAAAGAGGTTTTCTAAAAAAAATTATATGTGTCTTGAACACTGATGCATCAATTTTTAGTATTCAAATTTTCAGCCAGACCTCTGTGGTTACATTGATTCCACTTTAACACTGTCAATGGTTTTTTAACAGCCTGCAGCACATAAGGCCTTAGTTTTTTGTCCCATCTCATCCCATCTCTTTTCATGTTAACCCCTCCAACCTGCATCACTTACACAGGGAAACCGAATTAAAAAATCTGAAAGCATCTTAACTCTTGTTTTGAACCCTGAACATTTAGGTTAGTGACTCACTCCCTGAACCACTGTGGCTCTGGGGCCTTATTCTCAAAAACTTAACTTAGATAAAATCCAGATTTTAAGAAATACATTAATCTGATTGGATAATAAAACTGTATTTAAAATCAATTTCAGTAATTGACCAATCATATGACCCAAGCATTAAAATCATTGTCAGTTAAGTTTTCAAGAATAAGGCCCCTGGACTGCAAGATTTCATTATTAATACACAGGGATTACAAATAATAACCCAAAGATCAGTCTGAAGAGTGAGTGGATATGAAGTACAGTTAGTTATAATCAAAGTTTCTTCTTAAGCACAACTCTGATTAAAATCAATGTTAAATTTTTCTATTCGATACATTTTACTACTAGCTTATTACAGTTTTTAATCAAAATCAGAATGTTCTCATAGAAAAAAATTCATTATGTAGTTTTACAGTTAGAAATCAAACAGTACATTCTCGTTCTAACTTGTTAGGAGTTTATTTTTAGAAGTTGAACATTATATTAATTGAAAGTCTGAAAAATGCACGACATGGTTTTTTTCTTGGCGAAAAATTGAATTGAATAAATGAGTGAACAGTAGGTTTTAAATCCTATTTTTCTGTACATGTTTAATTTGAAAAGGTTTTCTCATCATGGTGTAGAAAGTTTTAAGCTAATACATTTTTAAAACACGCAAGGTTTATGGTTCGTGTTGGAAAATTAATGTAAATACTCCCTGCAATTTTCGAAAATTTACTGACCAATTCCAGTACTATTTTTAAATCCTTACCTATCAATAAGCAACTGCAGTTTTTTTTTATCAACCCTTTTAAAAACAAATGATATTTAGTGATATCATATTTTATTTTAAAGGGATTGTAAAGACTTTTTCTAAACTTTGTATGTGTTTCGGGGACACTGCAGGGGTCGACACTAAACTTTTTCTCAACTTGTCCGGTCGGACTAGTGGTGGGGAAAAGGACTAGCCCTGACCCAATGTTTACTTGCCCAAAATTTGCAGTACATGAGATCGGCAGACGAATCATATTGAAGCCAAACAAATTTATCAAGCTACGGTTCCTGAAATAACCGTGATTGTTTTTGTTCATAGCTTTTCTTCGTAACATCTCTTCCTTTGACTTTTGTCTGCTTGTTTTTACTTTCATCGTCGTTGTTTTCGTCCGTTTTTCGTTTGAATCCAAAGTTTATTAAAGTTTGGTTTGTTTTGGAAGCCATTTTTTAGGCTGTGTAAAGTTGTTGGAAGAGCCTAATTATGGGTGGGTCTGTTTTGCCGTATGCCCAACTTGCCGCATCGTGACCAACTGCACAAAAACTAGGCAGGGTTAGGGTTAGGTTGGGTTTGGGTTGCTTAACCTACATAACCCTAACAAATGATCATTCCGGATTTTATCAGAAACCTTTAGTTTCGTTTTACAAGTCGTTTTTATGCCGTTTGGCAAATTTGACCACGCGGCAGAACGAACCCACCGTTTAATAATAATTCAAGGTCACGGTCAATGGTAATCCTTAACATCCAGACCTTTCTTATTTACTACTTCATACGAAATTGCACAAAGCGGGTCTGGATAATAGAGACAAATCAGTGATGGCGATACACGGGGAAAAATATCAAACTTTTATTTTTCAATAGAAATTGTCAAAATATGCTTCAGTTTTATATAAAAATTATCTTAACAATGGAAGGCAATGATGACGACGATAGTTTTGTGGACTGATCAAGTTACTAGTCCAGTCGGGCTAGTATAAAGGTCTAGCACTAGCCCTGACCCAAGTACCACTCGTCTGGGACGACCGGACAAGTCTTAGTGTCGACCCCTGCACTGATAGCATCAATTTGCGCCATTCCAATTTCCATGCTGTGGTTCTTGCAATTCCGCTAAAACTAACGTGTTTTATGACATCACTAAGGACTGAAAGTGATCTACCGGATGCTTCTATTGATCTCTATGCATATCACTATTAATGACGTCTTTGGTGGAATTGCAAGAACCACATCCGTCGGAATTGAAAATGAGCAAATTGATGCTATCAGTGTCCCTGATACACATACAAAGTTTAGAAAACCTCTTTACAATCCCTTTAAAGGGAGTTTTATTGATGGGAGTATTTTCTTCCAATTTTAATGATAAATTGCAGGAGAATCTTGTTTGGTGTATAATGAAGTTGAAGTAAAATATGAAATGTTGACTTACCTATCTATAACATAGAAATTATCTCCATCATCACCTTGATCTATGATATGTTCACTAGGTTCAGCCTACAAATAGAGGATAGAAACATTTCATTATACAGGAATTGAGGTGAGGGAATAAGCTTATGCCTCCAAATTCAACAGGGCATTTAAAAAAGATAGTGGATCACAGCAGGGCTGTTGATTTGGCTCTATATTCCAGACATGTCCGTCTGACCCATTCAAATGTCCGCCTGGGTCATCACAGCAATATACGCCCAACGAAAAAGCCTTAAAATTAATCAGGAGTAAACTAAACTTTCTCAAACATTTCGTTTTAGGTCCAATAACATCCATTTTATAAGTTTCATCAAAATCGGTTGAAAACTAAGATAGTAATAGCATATTCAAGATTTTGGGGCAAGGGCAATAACTCTAATAACTTCTAATGATCGAAAGTAGCTCTAATTCGAACTTGATCTTCGTTTATGAATATGTATACACATACCAGATTTCCTTTGATTAGAGTGTTAACGAGCAAATGTTGCCGACAATATACGTCCTCATAGAGAAATGAGGGCGTATAACAAGAGGGGGGTTTGGGTTGTTACATTCATAATGTACCGTTAAATCCATTTTGGCTACCAGAATGTCTTGTTATTCATCAAAAAAATCCAATTAAATATTTTAAGATTTATTATGCAATTGGAATTTTCTGATTTGGTCAAAATACAAAAAATTGACTTTAGTCCAACGAATATAGTAGGCCCTTACTCCCAGAAAGAAAATATTTCATTGGAAGTGTGCCCATTGATCCCTTCCCCACCCTCTAACAAGGGCTATAACCCTTTTAAGTCCAACAGCCCAACATATCTAACTCAGAAAATTACTGTCACAATAATTCATGTAGTCTAAAATCATTAACTAGAGTCTAATGTAAAGGGAAGAAGAAGTTATATATTCTGAGAATTCATTAAGTTTCTGTCTGGAAACCTGACAGCGACATCCATTTAACAAACTTGCACCATCTATTAATTACTCTCACACATTATGTAATATTTGTAGACAGTCTGAATTTTTTTTAACGTGCAAATTTTTTTCTGCTCAAATTTGTGAAAACATACACCAAAATCTCTAACTTTGTGTCCTTTAATGTATCTGGAAGTTTTAACTAAAAAAATCCAGCCGTTAATTTTTAAACGCTAAAAACGTGCAAAAATATTTAAAAACCTTTTTAAGCGTGTTACGTATTTTGGACGCTGATAGAAAACTACTGAACGAATTTGAGTAAAATAAATGCCTAATTGTAGAGAAATGTCTTGACTATGTATTGCAAATGTTTCAGTTAGAAATATGGAGCCATTATTAAGCCAAACACAAAACCTAGCTAGGTCAAACTATTTAATTAACTTTAAAAATAAATTCAGTTTGATCAAGAATATATGCATCTATAGATATAATGAGCATACTCAGGTAAAATTTGCGATGCTTTTAATAATGGAACATTTTTTCAAAAAAGCAGAATGGCCCTTTAAAGAGTCAAATCAAATATTCTGTTAGTCGAAATTGATCAAAATTCACCCTATGTCCACTAGAGCTGGGTCTAATAATTGAAATAATCAATTATCGAAGCTACGAATTATTTATTTCGATTAATTATATCCTTTTTATGAGCTGTCTGAAAATTTTAGAAAACCCTTTACAATCCCTTTAAAGGGCAAACTCCTAAATAGATCAAAGCCTTACCCAGACATTTCTAAATATTCGACAAACAATGTTCTGTAAGCTTATTTATTGTGGCGCTAAAAATAACACATAATCAGATTGAAAATCTCGTATTTCCGCGGATTAACTCTATTTCTCTACAATACTAGACAAAACAACTGTCTGTTTCCAATCACAACTGATAATTAAATTTAGATTTATGAATTCAGGAATTCAATATGATAAAATTACTGTCTCGTGTTATTACAAACTAAATCTAAATAGGCCTAAACTTGCTTCCATAAACGCATTTTAAATTTTTTTTATTAATCTGTGAGGTAATGTAGGTAAAAAATTTACAAATTAGTCAAATTCGGCACAAACATGTGCTTTAATTGACCTTACGACAATAGGGCCCGTAAGTCACGTGATCAAAACAGCCGAATTCTACTTCCGGTGACATGCTACTGCCGCGAACTTTGACGCCTTCTGTCACACTACTCGATTCAGCTATCAAAACTATTATTTACCGTGATTTTGAGTGTCATCATAGACGTGACAGTGACATGTGTATTCTTTTTTCGTTTTCCGAGAGAAAAGACAAGTCGATGGGGTCGTTTGTAAAGGTAAATGTCTCAATTTATTGTCCTATTTCGTAACTATTCCAGCCACAGTGAAAGTGAAAGTAGCCCGAGTCAAACTCGCTTCGTGGTCATATTCATTTATCTTTTTGGGGGATAGAATGTGTATGAATTGAAATATTGATATTAATGAAAATCTTAGAATGTCTTTTGGTTGATGAAAATGGCAACCATTGAAAATAAAACCTTGTAATTCAGTGTAATTTTTATCCAAAATGAGGGTTGATTTTATTAGGCCTATCATTACTATCAATATTTTTTGTCTAAAATGAAATTTTTTTAAACCTTATATTCCCATGCATTTGTGTCATCATGAGAGGAAATAAATTGTATCCAGAGAGTAAGCTACTTTTTGGCTGAAAATTCCCATCCAAGTTCTGTAAAAAAAATCATGTTTACAAATTTTGATTTAAAAACTTAGGCCCTAAAGTGGCTAAAAAAAGTTGTTTACAATTTCTTCAACCCAAATACAATCTAAGACTCTCAGTAATGTATTTTTTTAATGCATTTATTTTATTCATATGAAAATGAATTGCTTAAATCTAAAACATCAGAAAACAGTGTAGTCAGAGATTACAGTAGGCCTTGACTCTAGACCCAGATTCTTTAAAAAAAATGTTAAACAGTTTTAATTTCTAAAAAAGAAAGAAAGAAACATCTATATTTTACAAGGATAACAACTTAGGTTCCGTGCAGATCCTATCTCCCAGCTGGTCCTTGGCCAAACCTCTTGGCATTGATCTTTCCCGGATTATCCGTACCCATTTACAGCTGGGTGGACTGGAATTATGAGTGAAGATGACTTATTCAAGGTCATCAGACTTTCACACCCTAGTCAGGGACCGAACTCTCAAACATAACAACCTTCATTTCCTCGTATCTATGGGTGGACTTGGTTGAAAGCATTTAAATAAGTTTATCCAGTTTCCTTTTTTTTGTACCTAGTCTTGGGCTAGGTCATTCCTACTTTCATGTAATTTACCTGAATGTCCCCTCAATGTATATATGTTATAATATATTTTTTCAGGTGTTCAGATAGATAACCTGAAATTAAGAGGATCCAGGTGTTTTTGCAAACTATTTATGTACAGAAGCTTTTTCAATATGACTGGAGTCTTTCATACAGTATGACATAAGAAACACCAGATATGAAAGTATCATCTAGAACTTGAACCCTCGACCATCATGTTCGCAAGTAAGCGTTGTGTTGCTATTGTATTCAACTCTGGTATTATCACAGGTTTCCTAATTGCATAGCTCCTCAATAAAGCTAGAATCATTAATAGAAAACGTACCTTCATGTATTGTAATGGCTACCGCTGATTAATAGGCCTAGTATGAAAATAATATTTTATTAGTGATACTAGGCCTATTGAACTTCTACATGTTTTATATATAATACATTTTGGAAACTTCAGATACAGATACCTGTCGCTTTATAAACATATTCTGTTTTAATCTTATGTCCAGTCTACTTCTAAATATTGTTTAAAGATTTTTTTTATATTTTATACTTTCCTTTTTACATCAGAAAAAAAGTCGAACATGTTAATGAGGATGAAGTGACTATGATGCAGAAAAGGACACTGATAATGATGTTACTACAGTGAGTATCTTAAAAATTAATATAATTTATATAACATATTGCTTTCCTACGTGCTGCATTATCCTTTAAATAAATGTGAATGTTTTAAAAAAAAAAAAAAAAAATTGTCATTTGTTGTCTTATGTACATATTAAGAATAGTCAGTTTCTCATATTTCAGGTTATATTCTACCATAGTTACTATTTGATGTGGTAGCTGAAATTTAGGGAGCAGAACACAGTAATAAGATCAAGATGGTGCAAAATATTTTTGCAAGTGTCGAAGCTAGTGGTGAATGTGGTTATTTTGAACTATGCGTCGTTAATATATGTGCAACCAATGAAATATTTGTTCTATATTTGCAATTATATTAGATGATAGATTACCATTGTTATAAATTATTGTATGATTCTAATATTTGGATAAAGTTGGAAAGAACACCACAGTTTTCTGTTATTCATACCTTATTATTTTTTTAGCATTTTTTTTTAGTCTTAATAATACAAACAAAACTACATATGGTTCTTAGGAATTAGGAATTAACAATTGAAAGTAGCTCAATACTAGTTTGAATCTCTTCCTTGACTTCGGATAATAATATTAAAGGTTAAAAGCTACAAGTGTGGTATTGAAACATCAGTCTTTAAGGAAAAGTGACAAATAAGTTGAGGATGAGATTCAATGTAGTTGTGAACTATGTTTGTGTGTTTGGTTTCCATGTAAGAACAAGATGGCTGTTTAATTTGTCTTAGAACAATTAAATATGATCATATAAAAAATTTCAGATTTTTTTTTTAGACAATTTCTATCTTATTTCCAAGTAGGCGTACTGTTACAAAAAAATATTTGTATTTCATTGCCAAGTTATTCAAAGATATACATCTGATCTTCAAATTGAATTCAAACAATAACTTTATCAAACTGAATCATACCTTTCAGTGACTTATGTTGATAAAATCTATGGAAAACATCATGCAGTCTGTAGAAAAGGGGATATGTTTGTCAAGAAAATTACACAAATAAAATAAAAAAAAAATATTTATATTGCAGTCATAACACAATAAAGAATTTCTAATCTACTAGGCAAATTTAAAATGTTTGATAATATTCCATAACAAAACTTATGTATCTGGAATCCATATCAACACCAGAGAACATAAGAAGAATTCAAAAGGTTTGTAGTTATCTCTTGGAATCTGCATAATTTCCATACCATATTATGTCATTACAAGATAGCAGTATCTCCTTTCCAGTAATAATTGGTGTTGATCTTGAGTTTGATGGTTATAATCATGATCTTAATTTTATTGGCCCATATTTACAGCACACTGAAAAATTTTAAAAAGTATTTGTTAGTTGTGATATAGACAGATAGTTTGGTAAAATACCAGCTATTCTCATCAGATGATCAACATATTCAAAAACCAACAAGCTAAGATCACAAACAAAATTAAAAATTTTCATAAAATCATGTTTTATTAATATTCAAATAAAAATTTTGTTTGACGTACTTAAATATAACTCCTTCAAGTTATGGCTTCTTCAACTGTTATCATCATGTGATGCCCCAAGAACTTCATTTCCAAGCAGCAGATTGTGATTCCTATGAAAAAATAAATAAATCTACTGTGTGCAAGTTAAAAAGTTTTTTAAATTTGTGCGATTATATTTATGAGAATTGGAATATCAGCCTGACAATGCTACTGTTTTTCTTAAAAATGTCTTTGCTTTAATAAAAAAAAATATCATTTTTGTAAGTTTTCATATAAATGAAAACAAATTTCTCTCCTAGAAATTTTGACACAAAAAAATCACTAATTTTGACTGAAAATTGTCCTCTGTAAAAAAATTTTTTAAGACATAAATTGTGTTCCTATTTATATTTTCATCAAAGCAAAAACATTCTAAAACCAACAATACTAATTTGAAACTTCTAATCCAGCTCTCAACAAAATTATGGCAAAAATTCAAAAATCTTTTGAACTTGCACAGATGACAATAATTAATTCAATTTCACTAGGCCTAGAGTGAAGATTTGCATTCTGCAGGCAAGATTATTGAAAATATCTTGAGTGGGCTTTTCTTGTAGTCTTTGGTCTTGGCTAACACAGTAGTCCTAATAGGCCAGTGAAAAAGTGACTGATACTATGATAGGCCTACTCAAAATCAAACACAGGCCTACTCAAAATCAAACACTTTCTTAACCATACAAAGTTATTTTTGGAATAAAATTTTGTTTGTCACTAAAAAAAAAAACTTTATATGCATGCCATCAAATTAATATACCATAGAATACAAAAACTCGGTCATTTTATTCTCGAGAAAGAAACATGAAATGTAAAATAAAAATAGGCCTAAGCCGCTAAGCTAATCTAATGGTTGCAAATGACATTGACAGTTTGCGAGTATTTTAAACCATACCTTTACACGGTCCGATCTAATGACGATTTCCCCTTCATCACCAGTTATTTCCAAACAAAATTGCACGCTCATATTCACTATTTACGGAATTATTAGACTTCTTAATTGGCTAAAAATTGTTCGAAACGTCATTAGACATTACGTTATCGAGAGCGCCATTTCTGTAGTTGTCACCGGAAGTAGATTTTCACGCGAAATCTCGTCTCGTTTTTTGCGAGACTTACGGGCCCTATTTCCTGAATAATCAAAAATATCTGTCATGTTTGAAAGGCGTTGCCTTTCGCCGGGTCATTTGTCATGTCATATGATAAACTATGAGTTTATTTCCCCATAACGATAACAAGATCCAAATTCATTCCTTAAAGCGATACCTCCTCTTAAAATGGAAAAAAAAATTGTTCTCAAAACTTGGCCAATAAGTGTTTATATATATATATATATTCATTAGGCAATGTGTCTGGTGTCATAACTATGTTGAATAAAAACATACTTTGAGGGAAAATTTCATAAAATTACTATGTTTTATTATAGTTTATTGGATTTTGTTTACAAGTATACTGTAGACACCTTTGATGAATATATAATTTTTCACCAAGTTTGAGAATTTTGCTTTTTTGATCATTCTAAGAGGTAGTATTCCTTTAAATAAATCCTTGATATTGATAGCAGTTGGAATTTTTTGCGCCTTTTTGTTTCGTTTTGTTAGAAAGAAGGAAACCAAACGCAAAATTTTTACTTCCTTTTTTTAAGTCTGACTGAAAATATGACATCAGCATGCCAATTTTGATAATGCCAAGTGAAACTTTTGGCAACTGACAACATAGCTGGTCTGTTTTAATATACATAGACCGTAGTTTGACATTAGCTGTTATTGAGAGAAAATGAACGAAAATTACAAAATCAATAGAAACCTACAATTCTGACACCATTATCTTTTTTCTTAACTGATTTTAATTCTGCCATTGTCAATGTCAATTACGATCTTATCAACTCCATTACACGGCTGGAATCTGTTGGACTATTACAATATTTGTCTTGAGGCGTCAGGCAGCCATTAGAAATTCTCTTAGATCTGCCATTTCTTTCTCAGAAAGTACCAGAGGAATTATTATCGGTAAAATTTCAGCAGAGATCAGGACAATGTCATCAAGTGGTAACTTTAACCAGCTCTTCAAGGAAACAGTCACTTCAGTCAACCTGTATAGGGTTTTTCAATTAATTTTTGTAATGGGCCAAATGCATTTTATGAATGAAATATAAGAGACAAATAGAACTTAAGCAAGGCAAATGGAGCGTTTTAGCAGGTGGGGTCTAGGGGTCCAGAAGTTTAAAATTTTTGTCTAGAGCTGCGAGTGTTCACGAATACAACTAAGTTACAACCCAGTGCGTCAAGTTTCTTGATTTGTATCCAAATTTTACTCCGGACTTACTCTGCTTGCAACTCCTGTAGGTGAGAGAGGGGCTATATTCTGTAATTATTGGACTGCATATTTAAATATTAGAACTTTTTTTTTCTCTCCTTAGTGATCAAACAAAAATCTGAATAAATATATCTCTGGCATTATCAGAAATCTATTAAAAATATTATGGCGTTAATTTTTTTAACGCCAAAACTATTTAAAAGTTGACATAAATGTCAATCTAAATTGAACTCAAGATCAATGTATTTAAATCTCTAAAGTCAAAATGTCAAGGGAAAAATTATCAACTGAACTGTAAGTGCATGACTTATGATATTTTTCAATCAAAATTTAACTCCAAATGTCATGATGTCAAGTCAAAAAAACACTGACTAAAATTTAAGTGCATGGCTTTAGGTTAATCAGCTACAAGTACATAAACTAAATCGAAAATTTCACTCAATTTTTTCAATCAAAATTGAACTCCTAATGTCAAAGTGTTGAGGCAAAAAAACTAAATTTAAAGTGCGTGACTTATATTATGGTAAATTTAAACTATAATTTTACTAATTTTTACACCAATTTTTTTAAATCAAAACTACCAATGTCATTATATCAAGGGAAAAAAACATGACTAAATTTTTAAATGTATGACTTTTCAAATTTCAAAATTTAAACTACCGTTATAGGCAAAAATTTTACTAATTTTTTTTTATCAAAATTTCAATCAAAACTAAACTTAATAGTCATAACATAATGTCAAGGCAAAAAACTTAAAATGTGTGACTTTTTATGGAAAATTTTACTTATTTTTTAAATCAAAACTGAATAGTCATAATGTCAAGGCAAAAAAAAAAACATAGACTGCATGACTTATGGAAAATTTAAATTGCTAGGAGCGAAATCAGATTGATGATGTAGAGTTGAGATACGTCACATATCGATTTTATAATTATCTACTCCCTTTGAACACGTCAAATTTTAATTTAAACATTACCCTTTCAAAGACTGGCCATATTCCATCAAATACTAAGCTAAACATGTTCCTGTTCAAAGTGATGCCTAGAGCTAAATCAATAGACCCGACTTTCAAACTTGTTTTCAAAAGATCAGAAAAGAACTGAAACTTACGTGTTTTTCAAACATGGCATCTAAAACTTCTTGTATTTGTTCCTGAAAATAGAATTAAAAAAATTTGAATACAAGAAAAGTTTGTTTAGGTTTATATCTGTGGCTTAAGACGGCAAATAGTTCAGATTATTTGTGTTAATCTCTATGATAGATGTTCGTTAATTACCTTACAAGGCATTATTTTCTTACGTATGTGATATTATGGTAGTGGTTTATTGAATGGTTTGTTACTGTGGTTCAATGTCTTATTACCATATGTAATTGTGGTTCAATGTCTTCTAATATGTTACTGAGATGCAATAACCTGTCAAGTTATGATTTTGTGGTACAATGTCTTATTACCATATATGTAATTGTGGTACAATGTCTTATTCTGGTATGTTACTGAGGTGAAATGACCCGTCATTGTATGTTACTGTGGTAAAATGTCCTATTACTTTATGTTATTGTAGTACAATGTCTTAAATGGTATGTTACTATGGTTCAAAGTCCTGTTATAGAATATTATTGTGGTAGAATTTCTTATTATTGAATGGTGTACTACTGTGGTTCAACAACCCATACTGTATGTTCCTGTGGTACAATGTCTTAATATTAAATGATGAATAGTGATACCGGTACAGGTATTTAGAAGTCACAAGGCACATATCACAATAATATACCTAATGGATTTATGATAAAATTACAGTATCCACTATCGTGTTTTGTACCCCTTGCATCTATTTGCACATAGTTCAAATATGAAAATTGGAGGTCAATCCAACTTGAAATAAATCAGAAGAGTAACGTTGATTGTAAAGAAAAAGAGAAGTGATGGAATGAAAAGAGATTGTGTAATTCAGCTAGGAATGGTATTAAATAGATTCAAGTTGACAGAGAACTGTTTGTTAGTTTTTACTGGGAATGACGTTATATCAGATTTAACACTTCTACAATCACAGAAACTACAACATGTTTTTACAAGGTTCAATGACAATACATCTAAAAGTCACCATGTCACGATGTGTATGTTTCGCGTTTCCACTGAAGGAAAAAAAGTCAGTTTTAAGTAGACATTTATATGTGTTTTCTATATAACGCATTGTCTTACTAAATGTGTTTGAAGGCTTAAATTTCATAAGAGAGTTGTGAACAATATTACAGATTTAGATAAGCTAAAATATTCCAGATCTTGAGACTAAAATTTGTTTGGTTGAACAGTTGGTAATCATATCCCTTTAAATGGTAATCTTGTTGGGGCTGGCCTGGCTATGATCGGTAATAGTTGTTTATTTACCAAGCCTTGGTCATAATTTTTTTTTCATGAAAAACAGAATAACCCAACAGAATGTTTAACAAATATTCATGCCTGACAAAAACTTAAATTAACAGAATCCAAAGTCAATTTACATGTCTCTAGCCATTTTATTTAAATTTTTCGTTTTTTTAAAAAAGATTTATGACTCAGTGAGAAAATTATCCCAAATTATTCAAATTTTAACAATTTTTTTCAGAATAACAAAAACAAAATGCAACTTTCTGAAACCATTAAGAACAAAGCTAACCTTTTAAATGATTGAGAAATACTTCAGGATCAGGGACAATCTATAAAGCAGCAAATAGATTGCCAGACACTAAATTATACCCCCAGTTTCGAAAACCTGGCTACGCCACTGACACCGGGGCAGGATAAAACCTTGTCTATTCGCACCAAAACAATATGAACCCCGACGTTATTTTGGCTACGTTATTTTTGGTAAAACGTTATATACCCTTTTCACTTGACAACGGCCAGTTTACCGCCGTCGGGTATATATCACGTTATGATTTAGTCGGGTTGGAAGGGTTAAGTCTTCTAGCAGATCTAATCATACTGTATTCAAAATATTATTAACAAAAGCTTACATTGGTTTGAAAGTACTTTATAATACAATAGGAGGCAATAATACACATTGGTACTAATAAAAGACGGGATTATACAGTAATACACAGAATGTTTGGATATTGAAATATTAGAGTTTAAAGGGATATGTTCACTTTTAGTCTCAGATTCTGGATTTTTTTTTAGTTTATCCAATCCTTAATAATGTTCCGAACTATCGCTCAAAATTGTAGCCTTCAATTCCCCGTGTATCCATAAATATCAGTGTTTCCAAGTCAAAAATACGACCCCTCCTGAAGTAAGACTATATAGAAAACACATATATATACAGAAATTGAAAGATAACTGTTAAAGTACAGGTATAATTGAAGGGATGGTGAGATTTTGGGACAGTTCCACTGTTCCAGTAAATATGAAGGCTATTTACATATATTCAAGACCTAAATCGATCCTAGAAAATGCTGAACATTCCCCTTAATTATACATAACCACCATTTGTATTTCTAAATGGAGAATTTGACCTCTGAATGGAGAATCCCAAAATTGAACTTTAGAATATGGGGTACAGAAGAGATAACAATATCTTGACCTATTAGCTGACCCTTAGTAAAGTGTTTTTTACAACTTAGGTTCCACGAGGCCAATCTTCTTGACATCCATCTTTCCTAGACCATCCCACAGGGGTAGACTGGAAGCATGAGTAAAGATCAAGGTTTTACACTTCAATGAAGATAAGAACCCACAACTGCCATTTGTTCAAATTCTCAATGGACAATCTTAAAGGGATTGTAAAGGGATTTTCTAAACTTTGTATGTCACTGTCAGTGACGTCATAAAACGTGTTAGTTTACGTGGAATTGCAAGAACCACGGACGTCGGAATGGAAACTGGAATGGTGCAAATTGATGCTATCAGTGTCCCCGATACACATACAGAGTTTAGAAAATCACTTTACAATCCCTTTAAGAATGAACTTTAAAACATGGGTATATAGAAGACATTGACCTAATAGCCGACCCTAAGAACAGTACAGTGTGGCCGACCCCCAGTATTAGTAGAATATAAGTAGAAGTATTTATATATGATTTGTATAAGTACTAGTGACAAGACTAGGTATAAAGAAATCAGACAGTTGACAGCTCTATCAATCATAAGTCAACAGGTCTATTATTGTACTAACTATTCATATCTGAATGTTTACTTCATAACACCAATATCAATAATACTACAACTACTAAATACAGAGCAGTATGTAGTTTACTTGATTAAAGAGTTTGTTTAGTGCAGGGACACAGATCGCTTTATCATTGCAGGGGGAACCGGTCTAATTAAAATCAGACCCTAATTTTGTTTCGTTTGTTTTTTTAAATCCGGTTTTGTAAACACTACATTAGGGTCTGAGAACCATGTGCGATAGAAATTTTCAAGTTAACTCTGGTTTTAACCAATCAGATCTTTGCCCTCGAACGCGCTGGGAATTTGTTCGCGAACAATAAGTGCATTCTAAGATTCTTAAGTGCTGTAGACTAGTTTATCAGGTCATTTTTTTTTATCAAGGTAAGGTCAGAAAACTTTTTATCGCACGTGGTTCTCAGACCCTAATGTAGTGTTTAAAAAACAGGATTTAAAAAAACCGAACGAAACGAAATTAGGGTCTGATTTTAATTAGACTGCAGGGGCTACCAGTGTCTTTTGTACTGATCACATAATGATGGACGAAAATATGTGACCGATTAAATTTTCTTTGTATGTCCAGTAACTATGTCAGTAACGATGCTCGTGTTAGCAGGTTTCCTGACGGCTTCTCCCTCTGATCTGCGCTCATGGTTTAGTGCATTGACTTACAAGATCTAGGAAGAATTTTGAAATTTTTTGAGCTATTAAGTCTAGTATCATAATTCTTTTGGAGAAAATCATGTAAGGAAGTAAGGATTTATAGAAGGAAACTGATTATATCAAAGATTCTCAAAAGAGTTAAAAAAAAAAAACCTACAAGTGATTAAGTTGATCTCACCAAACACTTAGTTTTAGTGAAATTGCTGGAACCACTAACTTCAGATATGAAATTGTGCAAATTAATACTATCCTTATCCCCTAAAACATTTTTTCTTAAAACCTCCTTAATCGCTTTATGCTAAGGGTTTATTAAAGGGATTGTAAAAAGGTTTTCTAAACTTTGTATGTGCATCGGAGACACCGATAGCATCAATTTGTGCCATTCCAATTTCCATTCCGATGTCTGTGGTTCTTGCAATTCCACTAAAACTAAATGGAGATTGGAATGGCGCAAATTGATTTTAACAGTGTCCCTGATACACATACAAAGTTTAGAAAACCTCTTTACAATTCATTTAAAGCAAAAGCTGGTAGATCTAGAATATGAAAATGAAATGAAAAGAATGGAGTTTTACATCCTACTTTTCTGCACCTATATGGGCTAATTAAGGACGGGCAAATGCCATGCAGTGTGCAATGAGGGAAATTTTGCCAGGACGGCGGCATTAGCCTGCTCTTATTTTCGATTAAACGTGCACAGCCAATAGCTCACGGGGCCTCGGTTTATTGTCCCATCGGAACGACTAGACGCTTTTCCATGTCAGCCCCTCGCGACCTGCATCACTGACAGGGGGAAACCGGGTTGAAAAATCAGAAGGTATGGTAGATCTAGAAAAGTATCAAACTCTAGGCCATCATCCTTTAAAATTTCAATAAACTATATTGAGAAGGAAGGCGACCTGTAGGTTATAGAGGAATGAATGTTTCAACCGAGCGGAACTAATATATGATTAAATTGTAGGGAAGAAAGTAACAAGATTTGATTGAAAATCTATCAGAGTTTCTGTACTCATACAGTTTCTATACAATACCAGTATTAATCAATATTGTATATCATTTATTCTTACAACTTATACTGTACCATGAATAGAACTCTAACAACAATACATTAATTCAGTGTAAAGCCAGGCGCAAGCACACACATGCCATCAGCTCACAAGGGATTCATTCCTGCACTTTATTACTTCGGTGTGCAGATTAGTTTAAAGCAATACAACCTCTTAGAATCAACAAAACAAAGTTGTCTAACTTGGTCAATAAGAGCATATTCAACGAAGTATACAAAGAATCAAATAAGCCCATAAAACTATGTAATTTCCATACAATTACAGGTTATTATTGAAAAACACTTAAGTTTTCTGGATTTATTTAATTATTTAGGTAATCTGTTGTATAGTTATGCCAGGTTTATCCAATCCTTAATAATGTTCCGAACTATCGCTCAAAATTGTAGCCTTCAATTCCCCGTGTATCCATAAATATCAGTGTTTCCAAGTCAAAAATACGACCCCTCCTGAAGTAAGACTATATAGAAAACACATATATATACAGAAATTGAAAGATAACTGTTAAAGTACAGGTATAATTGAAGGGATGGTGAGATTTTGGGACAGTTCCACTGTTCCAGTAAATATGAAGGCTATTTACATATATTCAAGACCTAAATCGATCCTAGAAAATGCTGAACATTCCCCTTAATTATACATAACCACCATTTGTATTTCTAAATGGAGAATTTGACCTCTGAATGGAGAATCCCAAAATTGAACTTTAGAATATGGGGTACAGAAGAGATAACAATATCTTGACCTATTAGCTGACCCTTAGTAAAGTGTTTTTTACAACTTAGGTTCCACGAGGCCAATCTTCTTGACATCCATCTTTCCTAGACCATCCCACAGGGGTAGACTGGAAGCATGAGTAAAGATCAAGGTTTTACACTTCAATGAAGATAAGAACCCACAACTGCCATTTGTTCAAATTCTCAATGGACAATCTTAAAGGGATTGTAAAGGGATTTTCTAAACTTTGTATGTCACTGTCAGTGACGTCATAAAACGTGTTAGTTTACGTGGAATTGCAAGAACCACGGACGTCGGAATGGAAACTGGAATGGTGCAAATTGATGCTATCAGTGTCCCCGATACACATACAGAGTTTAGAAAATCACTTTACAATCCCTTTAAGAATGAACTTTAAAACATGGGTATATAGAAGACATTGACCTAATAGCCGACCCTAAGAACAGTACAGTGTGGCCGACCCCCAGTATTAGTAGAATATAAGTAGAAGTATTTATATATGATTTGTATAAGTACTAGTGACAAGACTAGGTATAAAGAAATCAGACAGTTGACAGCTCTATCAATCATAAGTCAACAGGTCTATTATTGTACTAACTATTCATATCTGAATGTTTACTTCATAACACCAATATCAATAATACTACAACTACTAAATACAGAGCAGTATGTAGTTTACTTGATTAAAGAGTTTGTTTAGTGCAGGGACACAGATCGCTTTATCATTGCAGGGGGAACCGGTCTAATTAAAATCAGACCCTAATTTTGTTTCGTTTGTTTTTTTAAATCCGGTTTTGTAAACACTACATTAGGGTCTGAGAACCATGTGCGATAGAAATTTTCAAGTTAACTCTGGTTTTAACCAATCAGATCTTTGCCCTCGAACGCGCTGGGAATTTGTTCGCGAACAATAAGTGCATTCTAAGATTCTTAAGTGCTGTAGACTAGTTTATCAGGTCATTTTTTTTTATCAAGGTAAGGTCAGAAAACTTTTTATCGCACGTGGTTCTCAGACCCTAATGTAGTGTTTAAAAAACAGGATTTAAAAAAACCGAACGAAACGAAATTAGGGTCTGATTTTAATTAGACTGCAGGGGCTACCAGTGTCTTTTGTACTGATCACATAATGATGGACGAAAATATGTGACCGATTAAATTTTCTTTGTATGTCCAGTAACTATGTCAGTAACGATGCTCGTGTTAGCAGGTTTCCTGACGGCTTCTCCCTCTGATCTGCGCTCATGGTTTAGTGCATTGACTTACAAGATCTAGGAAGAATTTTGAAATTTTTTGAGCTATTAAGTCTAGTATCATAATTCTTTTGGAGAAAATCATGTAAGGAAGTAAGGATTTATAGAAGGAAACTGATTATATCAAAGATTCTCAAAAGAGTTAAAAAAAAAAAACCTACAAGTGATTAAGTTGATCTCACCAAACACTTAGTTTTAGTGAAATTGCTGGAACCACTAACTTCAGATATGAAATTGTGCAAATTAATACTATCCTTATCCCCTAAAACATTTTTTCTTAAAACCTCCTTAATCGCTTTATGCTAAGGGTTTATTAAAGGGATTGTAAAAAGGTTTTCTAAACTTTGTATGTGCATCGGAGACACCGATAGCATCAATTTGTGCCATTCCAATTTCCATTCCGATGTCTGTGGTTCTTGCAATTCCACTAAAACTAAATGGAGATTGGAATGGCGCAAATTGATTTTAACAGTGTCCCTGATACACATACAAAGTTTAGAAAACCTCTTTACAATTCATTTAAAGCAAAAGCTGGTAGATCTAGAATATGAAAATGAAATGAAAAGAATGGAGTTTTACATCCTACTTTTCTGCACCTATATGGGCTAATTAAGGACGGGCAAATGCCATGCAGTGTGCAATGAGGGAAATTTTGCCAGGACGGCGGCATTAGCCTGCTCTTATTTTCGATTAAACGTGCACAGCCAATAGCTCACGGGGCCTCGGTTTATTGTCCCATCGGAACGACTAGACGCTTTTCCATGTCAGCCCCTCGCGACCTGCATCACTGACAGGGGGAAACCGGGTTGAAAAATCAGAAGGTATGGTAGATCTAGAAAAGTATCAAACTCTAGGCCATCATCCTTTAAAATTTCAATAAACTATATTGAGAAGGAAGGCGACCTGTAGGTTATAGAGGAATGAATGTTTCAACCGAGCGGAACTAATATATGATTAAATTGTAGGGAAGAAAGTAACAAGATTTGATTGAAAATCTATCAGAGTTTCTGTACTCATACAGTTTCTATACAATACCAGTATTAATCAATATTGTATATCATTTATTCTTACAACTTATACTGTACCATGAATAGAACTCTAACAACAATACATTAATTCAGTGTAAAGCCAGGCGCAAGCACACACATGCCATCAGCTCACAAGGGATTCATTCCTGCACTTTATTACTTCGGTGTGCAGATTAGTTTAAAGCAATACAACCTCTTAGAATCAACAAAACAAAGTTGTCTAACTTGGTCAATAAGAGCATATTCAACGAAGTATACAAAGAATCAAATAAGCCCATAAAACTATGTAATTTCCATACAATTACAGGTTATTATTGAAAAACACTTAAGTTTTCTGGATTTATTTAATTATTTAGGTAATCTGTTGTATAGTTATGCCAGGCAAGTTACCTGTTAACTGAGGACACTGATAGCATCAATTTGCGCCATTCCAATTTCCATTCAGACGTCTGTGGTTCTTGCAATTCCACTAAAACTAACTTTATGACGTCACCTAAGTGATTTACATATAGCTTCCAGTAGATCACTGTTAGTGCCGTCATAAAGCATGTTAGGTTTAGTCGAATTGCAAGAACCACAGACGTTGTTATGGAAATTGGAATGGCGCAAATTGATGCTATCATCAGTGTCCCCGATAAACATACAAAGTTTAGAAAACCTCTTTACAATCCCTTAAATGAACAATGCACTGTAATGTTTTGTATATCTGATACCAAGAAGGTATTTAAGTTTATAGAGTTCTATGTACTAGACCTAAGTATATAAGTTTATAGAGCTAGTATATATTGATAGTTTGGGTCTAACACCTGTTTATAACAGAAACTCTATACAGATTATTTTCAACATACCATTGTTATTATTAATGATTATATTGTAGGCTTACTATACACGTCAAACTAGATTTAACAAATGTCTCTTGTCTGTCACAGCACTTTAAAGGGGAACAGTTGACATTTTTGGGCTGATTTTGAGTCTTTATTACTTTAATATATTTGTGGGGTTCCATAGCACAGTCAGTTAGAGCGTTCGTTGTTCTTTACAAACATGACTTCATTTGCTTGGATTCCAGCAAATAGAGGATGTTGTGGATAAAAGTTTGGTTTTCAATCGAGGTGTGTGTGTTATCTTCAATCATAATTCCAGTCCACCCAGCTGTAAATGGGTACGGATAATCCGGAAAAGATCAATGCCAAGAGATTTGGCCAAGAACCAGTGGGGAGAAAGGATCCTCATGGAACCTAAGTTGTTATCCTAGTAAAATATAGGAGGTAAGAGGTTTGGTCAAGGACCAGTGGGGAGAAAGGATCCCCATAGTAACCTAAGTTGTTATCCTTGTAAAATATAGGAGGTAAGAGGTTTGGTCAAGGACCAGCAGGGAGAAATGGAACCTAAGTTGTTATCCTTGTAAAATATAGTTTTCTTTCTATAAAAGTACCAGAACTGCACAAAAATGACAAATGAAAAGATGAATAAATAATACCTGGTGAGAAGGAAATTAAATACTGATTGGAGTCTAGGATACTAGAAAGATTGAATGAAACAGTGTATAGAATACAAAGAGATGTCTATCACCAGTGTTAATTGTTTTTATTCCTTGGGGACTGTTTCATTCATTACTTCCTCATCCAGGACTTATGGATCAAGTCAGTATATTGATGTGAACAGTCTGTTAACTTTCAAACAAATAAGAATAAGAACAAAGCTCATCTTTTAGAATTGTTCACCTTATGTTTTTTGTTGCATTTGGCAAAACACACCGCATACAGGGTAAAAATGATTACCATCTAATGTATGAAAGTAAAAAAAACTGTTGGCATGAAGAATGTTTTTCCGTCATGTAAGCTTACAGAACTTATTCAAGCCTCATTTTTCATACCCATACAAGGCAAGGCTCATCAAGCAAATTACGTTATCCATTGCTAAAATGACAACATAGTAATGAAAAGGCGATGTGATATCACCAAACAACTGATCAACAGAGAGAAAACAGGCCCAAAAAAAATGTTTTTCACAAAGTGTGTAAAAATGTAAACTTCATAACAATTTGAAAGTATCATAAATAGCTTTTAATCAATTCCAATTTTAATGATGTAAAGTATTAAGCATTCAGGAGTTTTAGGGCCCAGCATTACAAAAGTTCTTTAAAGAGTTTGGCTTAAAGTAAAATACCATTCTAACCACAAAATTAACTATTTTTTAAAAAATTCATCAGACTGTATATTACATTCTAGCAATGATTAACGTATCTAGATCTATTTCTGTAAGTAAGTATACCATGTTTTGTTATAATAATACCAGAACTTATGTTTGTAAACTAATCAGTAATATGGTAAAAAGTTTATTTTGTTGAAAGTAAAGTAGGTTTCAGTCTGTTTGGTGTATTATAATCATTCTGTAGTCTAATGATTCATTATTATCTTCAAATTATTGTCTAGATTTTATCAAGTACAAAAATGCATCCTTAGCAACCAAGTGAATTGAGCATCTCTTATGCGGCTAATACATGTTTTGGATATACTGTCTTCATATGGGCCTATTTGCATACCGGTAAAGTAAACAAACAATAATGATTCATAATAATGACAATAATCATTGTCTTAAAATTCTTTTCAAAAGAGGTTCTTTTCAAAAATAGCATCAATTTGCGCCATTCCAATTTCCATTCCGACGTCTGTGGTTCTTGCAATTCAACTAAAAATAACACGTTTTATGATGTCACTGACAGTGATCTACTGGAATCTACTATTGATATCTATGCAGATCACTGTCAGTGACGCGTTAGTTTAAGTATAATTGCAAGAACCACAGACGTCAGAATGGAAATTGGTATGGCGTAAATTGATGCTATCAGTGTCCTCGATATCAGTGTCCAGATAATACATTACAATTTCAGAAAACCGTTTTAAGCTTATAAACATTTGTTTTCAATTTATATCTATTCCTCTCAAACTTGTAACTCAATTTAACTATATGTCTGGAAATTGTGAATATCTAACTTTTTTATTAATTTATGAAAACCTGCAATATGTATTCCACTGATAACCAAGTTTGAAATAATAATAGAGTTGAGCAAGCATTATAAAACTAAGTTGTAAATGTATTTGTTGTACCATGATAGAATATAATATAGAATATAATCAATACGAGAACAGGTCATCATGATAAATTCTATACTTTTATTAACAACTGCCAGGTCAGCACAAAATAGAACTTGAAATGAATGGAGTTTTACGTCCTACTTTTCTGCACTTATATGGGCTAATTGAGGTCGGGCAAAGCCATGCAGTGTGCAATGAGGGAAATTTTGCCGGGACAGCGGCATTAGCCTGCTCTTATTTTCGATTTCCAACTGTCGAGGGATCTTTAACGTGCACAACCAATAGCACACAGGGCCTCGGTTTATTGTCCCATCCGAACGACTAGACGCTTTTCCATGTCAGCACCTCCGACCTGCATCAGTCACTGACAGGGGGAAATCGGGTTGAAAAATCCAAAGGCATCATCTCGACCCATGCCAGGATTAAACCTTGGACCTCCAGGTTAGCGAGCAAGCGTCTAACTCACTGAGCCACCGCGGCTCCCAAAATAGAACTTGAGAATAACCACACTACAATCTGATATTCAATATTGGAATGTGCAGTGTGCAATGAGGGAAAATTTTCTAGGAAGGCAGTTTTATTACTCTCTCTAACTTATAAAGCTGAGAAAAGAAACATGATCTGATATTCAATGATATTGGAATGTGCAGTGTGCAATGAGGGAAAATTTTCTAGAAAAGCATAAAGCTGAGAAAAGAAACATGATCTGATATTCAATGATATTGGAATATGCAGTGTGCAATAGGGGACATTTTTTAAGACAGCAGCCTCAATGCCTACTCCTTGTTCGATTTCCAACTGTCGAAAATTAAATTGAGTTTCAAGCACTTCTTTTCTTTGCCTGTTTAGGAATTTAAGGGCGGCCAAACACTATGCAGTATGTCGCCACTTTTAAGTTTGAGTATTCCTTTGCACATTTCTGAAAAAGGGCAGTTTTGAGCCCATTTCTTGAAGGTGTTATTCATATGTCGCCATATTATAAATGGATGACATAATTTGCGTTATAAGTCTCACATTCAATTCAAGTCTTTTAGAAACTATTAGGTCCTATTTATAAATTTTCAACTTGCTTGACATTGTGTGACAATAATAATTTCCATGAAAGAGATAAAAGTGAGCAGGTTCAATTAATCTATAGTACTGACTAAGAGCGAGCAGGTTCAATCAATCGATAGTACTGACTATAATGAATAATAATCAAGACAGTCCGGGGTAATAACTTGTATATCTCCAAATTTTATCATTATCAACTCTGAAAATATTTTGTAAGCGTTTTTCAATAATTATAAGTTATAAGGTAGTTTTCTGGATTTATCAGATTATTTAGGTAATCTGTTGTATGTTTATGACACCAAACAAGTTGCCTCATAAATATAAAACTCTTATTGACCAAGTTTGAGAACCATAGACATCGGAATGAAAATTGGAATGATGCAAATTGATGTTATCAGTGTCTCTGATACACATACAAAGTTTAGAAAACCACTTTACAATCCCTTTAAGTAAGATCATTTTCAACTTTAATAACTTCACAATATATACCGTACTGTTAGTAACAAAAAAGTCTACATTAATTTTCTACCGTACTGTTTCAAATAGGCTGAATAAAGAAGAAAATCGCTGAAGAGAATAACAAGTTGTATCAAATTACTAGAATCGGTTAGAAATTAATTAAACTATGGAAATAGGAGAAAAATGGTTGGTTAGAGGGTGAATTCAGTTTGATTCAGACTTGTTTATTTTCTACACTGTATCATTAATTCCTGCGAGCCTGAAGTCACTTCTTGGAAGAGAGAAGAAGTCTCTAATGCGACACAAGTCAAACATGCAATCTCAAATTTCTTACTTAAAGGGGCACATTCAGCATTCGTCCAATCATACCGTAGTCTCAGAAAAAGACATTTTTCTAGCTGTTCAGTAACTTTGTTCACAGCTCTCCATTGAAATCCATGTGTATCAATAATTATCTACATTTGAGAGTAAAAAATACGACTCATATTTTAGTGAGATTATGCCTTATATCAGGCCTTCTCAATTAATTTTTGTAAAGGGACAAATGTATTTTATGAATATTTTAGCTAGCATAGCGAGAAGAGCATTTTAGCAGTGGTTACTCTTGAGGGGCAATTCTCAAAGGCGTCGCGGGTGAGATTTGACCTGCGGGCCACCATTTGAGAAGGCCTGCCTTATATAGAAAACACATAAATTGAAAGACAAATGTTCAGATTTTAGTATATTTGTAAGGATTATGTTATTTTCATGCAATTTTTATACTTCTGAAGGCTATTAATATTATACTCAAGACCCAAATCGACCCTCGAAATACTGATTGTTACCCTTTAAGACATTTTCATTGCATCAAGACCATACAGTTGGTAAATAATTTAATTTCATTCCATTAGTATAAGCTTAGAGTAAAGTTTAGAATTGATGGACTAGAGAATTCAAATTGATTTCTGTACAGCTATCTCTAAACTGTGATGAGAAAAAACTGATAAAAATTCTGTTCGAGATAAGATTGAGACTTGAGATTAAAGATGAACAGTCGACATTGATTTGAGTTTTGTAAATAGTCTAAGAAGGGTAAAAAATATTTAGTCGGTTGGTAAAGCTGAATGGTAGCTAGGCTGTTCCAGTCCTAAGAGTCTCCACTACAACTGGGGTTTGGTATCGATAACCAAATTGAGATCAAAATTTTAATTGGGAAATCTTCATATTATGTTCTTGTACCCGAATGTTTGTTATTTGTTTGTCAAATGAAACTGAAGTAATGTCCAGAATTTTGTATGATCATCATGATAAAATGAGTCGTGACTTCTCTGATAAGCGTGTAGCGGATAATATTAAAAGAAAATTCCCTTCCCCAAACCCTACACTCATCGGACATTGGAATAAGAGAAGGTGACCAGACAAGCTTATTAGTTTTAGCAGAATTGCAAGGAACCACAGACGTGCGAATGGAAATTGGAAATGGGGCAAATTGATGTTATCAGTGTCCCCAATACACATACAAAGTTTAGAAAATCAATTTACAATCCCTTTAATATCTTTTGTTATCTCACACCTGTTAGTAGAATTCTCATAAATAATTGAATATCTGGGAGATAAAATCATAATATTGAATAATCATTGAATCCAGACTGCATAAACAATGATTTCCTGTATATAATACAATTAAACAGGCTACAGCCATGTGTATTATATAGCTAGACATAAACATGTGAAATGTTCTGCTTCTCTACCTAATGTAGTGTGCAATGAGGAAAATTTTGTCAGAAACAGAATAAGCCTATTTTATTTCCGATGTCCAACTGTCGAGGAATCTGTAACGTGCACAGCTAGTAGCACACTTGAACTCAATTTGTTGTCCCAATTTTCGTCATTTCCAGAGGTGGTATTGCGTTAAAGGGGAATGTTCAGCATTTTCGAGGATGTAAATTATAGTCTTCATAGTTACTGTAACTGCTCAAAAATCACACAATCCCTTCAATTATACTCTAATTAAACTGTAAAGTTATCTTTCATTTTCTGTATCTGTTTTCTATATATATAAGTCATAGTCTTACTAAACGAAGAGTTGTATTTTTTACCTTCAAATGCTGAAATTTATGGATACGGATTTGAAGGCTTAAATTTTGAAGGAGAGTTTGGAACATTAAAAGTAAAAGTTCTTGGGTCAAACGGTTATTGAACATATCCCTTTAAAGGCATTATATATGCCATACACAAGAAACATGTATCGTATATATTAAACATAATAAAGAAATAATTTGAACTGAGCAACGTAATAAAATAACATGACCTTAGACAGAGTTTTAACACCTCCAGGCTATCGTATCATCACATATATTTTATTGACTGTTATGTTTTATCACAAACATGTATCAACTCTCTTAAAAGGGTTAAATAAAGGGTTTTTATATGGGTTAAGTAGGTGTACTCTTAGGTTATTGTGATGGATTTTTATTCTGTTTTTTTATGATTTTGTACTGTTGAATTTGGTAAAGGGATTGTAAAGAGTTTTTCTAAACTTTGTATGTGTAAGTTTATCAGGGACACTGTCGACACTGATAGCTTCAATTTGAGCCATTCCAATTTCCATTTTGACGTCTGTGGTTCTTGCAACTCCACTTTATATCAACATGTTTTGTGACGTCACAATGATCTACCAGAAGCTACTATTGATATCTATGCAGATCACTGTCAGTGCCGTCATAAAATGTGTTAGTTTTAGTGGAATTGCAAGAACCACAGACATCGGAATGGAAATTGGAATGGCGCAAATTGATGCTATCATTGTCCCCGATACACATACAAAGTTTAGAAAACCACTTCATCCCTTTATAACTGCAAATGAAAGAAAGGATAAAATTCAAAAAATAATTCCAAAAGATTGTTCCTTGTGTTCTAATTTTCATTTATGCTATGTGTTACAGGAATGTGTTATGTTATGTAATGTACGATTTTATCAAAATGAAACATTAGCTGAATTGAAAATATCAATTGATGCACTGTCATCATTTTTTTTCTTGAATGAAAACATTAAACATGTTTATTGTAATTTAACAATATTGACAAATTAACTTCAAGAAAAAAGTTTCAGTTCATTGAATTTCTACTTTTATGTTAATGGACCCTTTGAACTAAAATTTGTTTAAAAGCATTTATACATGAATGGGATGCATGAATGATCGCACACGTTTCTTTGTAGTAAATTTCTTTACATCATGTTTCTTTAGCAATGAAATACAACGTTTATTCCATCTTATTGTTGCTTCCACAACACAATATTCTTGTAATCAATGATTAATTAATAACTCTGCTAAGTATGTCCTAAATATCACTTCAAATTTCATAAAAAAAAAAAGATTCGAAGTTTTTCTGAGAGTATTTTCCTAATATCGGCAGGAGGAAAGGGTGAAATTTTTTTGAACAAATCTGATTGTTTGAGAATTTATTTCTCTACCAATGAAAAATTTACCTCTATTATCATGTTGTGGGAGCAACGTTTAGGTGTGATACTGTTGCATTCCACTGCTAAAGGCATACGTGTTAAAAAACACTCATTTGAATGAAAAGAAATGGAAAATTTAACTCACCGGTTCCAAAGATCTGAATATTAAAATATTTTTAACTGCTTCATTTAGTCGTTGTCTCTGAACATCCGTTTTAGGGTAAACAATCTACAATACACAAAATGAAATGAAATGAAGTTTTAAGTCCTGTTTTTCTACACCTGAATGGGCTACTTAGGATGACAAAATGTCATGAAGTAAGCTTATGCAAGCGACATAATCCTATTTTTAATTTTTTTATCTCCAACTGTCGAGGGATCTTTAACTTTATAGCCTCTAAGTTTATTGCCTCACTCAAACGACTTATAAATCCCTTTGAACTCTGAATGTAATTCAGATAGAACGTCATATACCGGTACCCTAAACTCCTAGCAATATTACTTAAAGTATATGATGTCGTCACTTGACCACAGCCGCACCGGTATATATCACATACAGAAGGGCCAGTATACCGGCCACTCGGGTGAAAGGGTCAGCCCCTCACCCTCCATCACTGACAGGGGGAAATCTGAGCTTCTTTTTTTAAAACATACAGGTACCGTATCATTAAAGATTTTGTCAATTCAAATTTCTCTAGAGTTTATCATACTTTAAGGTTAAATTTTCAACAAGTCTTCCCAGTCATTCATCATTAGTTTACATACATACATGTATTAGTTCCCCTAGGCAAATTACATATAACATATATAAATATAAATAATTTCAACATGAAAGTCAGAGACATTTATATCTATAAGTCTTGAAGAATTATTAATCAAAATTTGAAATGGATAACAACTAATGATCCCAAAATTAATTCAAATTCCAAAATAACAGGTTTGCAATAAATTGGAAGAGGCAAATGAACTATTCAAATTCATTAAAGGGTTGATATTTCAAGTGACATAAGTGTTCTGAAAGGGAAAGCATACCCCTGCCTTGTCAGTTACATACTCTGTAGGTTGTAATATTGAATTTGTACAATTGATTGAAATTGCGTTCAGTGTTTTAGGCCCCACAAATCATCAGCTTAGATCTACATTCCAGCAAGTAGCTTAAGTAATGTTAAATAACACAACACAATTCAATGTGTATAACTACTCCTTAGTTTTATTACACACAACTTTTAAACAATTTAATGTGATCTCTACCCCTAAAGCCCAACGCAGACGACGAACATTTTAGGCGAACAATCGTAAAAAAATTGTTTCGATCATTTTTTTCGTCGTCTGCGGATTACAGAAACACGAACAAAAATGTTCGCGAGAATTGTTCGTGAAATCAAACATGTTTGATTTTTTAAAATTGTTTGTCTCCCGAACAATTCATTGTTCGCCGTCTGCGTTAACGACGAACATTAGCACCGAACATTAATCGACGAAAGTCCAATCAGCTATCAAAGCCAGACCACATGACACTCAAAATGGATGGAGCAATTTTGAGGTCATGTGATTTTCCGTGGCGCTGGCGTATTGTTCGAGCTAAAAGTTCGTTCGTCTGCGGGGTTATGTTCGTCGTCTGCGGATAACGGAAAACAAAAATATTTGTCCGATGTTTCTGTTCGTCGACAGAAATGTTCCTCGTCTGCGTTGGGCTTTAATGTCGCTAAAGAAATGAAATGAATGGAGTTTTACGTCCTGCTTTTCTGCACCTATATGGGCTAATTGAGGACAGGCAAACGCCATGCAGTGTGCAATGAGGGAAATTTTTGCCAGGACAGCGGCATTAGCCTGCTCTTTTTTTCGATTTCCAACTGTAGAGGGGATTATGGTACTTTAGTGGTAATGTTAATGAAAATCTTTTTTTTTTTTGTACACATACAACATTCCAGCAAGTAAATCTAGTAATTGTCCATGAAACATTTATAAATTACTATGAGAACTAACAAGTAATTGTTTCAGGGTTTCTGTGGGAAAGGATAAAGAACAAGATAAGATATATTTAAATCTATGTATACCATGTTAATATTAAGAGAAGTACAAGTAACATAGTTTAAAACATGTGTGTCAGAATGTTAACCTACCCTAAAGGCCCATATTATACTAGTTCAGTAAATAATGTCAAGGTCAAACATCACTTAGAGGAGACAGAAGATAAAAATTTTAATATATATAAAAAAATATTGTAGGCCTATGTTAAAGCTTGAAGGTTAAAGCGATACCATGTCTTAGAATAAACAAAAAAATTAAGTTCTCAAACTTGGTCAATATTCATCAACAGTGTTCAAAGTATACAAACAGAATCAAATAAACCCATAAAACTATGTCATTTTTCATACAATTACAGATTATTATTGATAAATGTCTTAAATTGGATTAAAAGACATTTATCAATTATTGTATTTAAACACACTTTTCTGGATTTATAAAATTATTTAGGTAATCTGTTTTATAGTTAAATGCCACTAGGTTTGTCCCCTGATGAATATATACTCCTATTGACCAAGTTTGAAAATTGAATTTTTTTGTTCATTCTATCGCTTTAAGGGAGGAAAGTTTTTGAGAACTAACTTTTATTGGGCAAATGAGGACAGAAAAACACCATTCAGTGTGCAATGAGGGAAATTTTGCTGTACAGCGCCATTAGCCTTAAAGACAATAACATTCATTCTAAGATGTAGAATCACTTGAAGAGGCTATTTTGTCATTAACTATAAAAGTCTATAAGATTCAACATCATGTTTCTGGCCTCTTACTATAGCTATTGTTAACTTGTCCTAGACAAAACCACATGTAATACTTGAAATATAATAGATAAAAGCTTTTGATTTTGTAAAAGCCAAAGAGAATCCAAACCTTTTATCTTATAGAAAATTTAGTTTTTGTTCCAAAATGACTTTTAATTGATTCTTTTAACAAAAGTAAAAGGGAAAGAATTCATTGGAAATATTAAATTTTTATCATATTGATAATGGAATGGGGTTTTACATTGCAGACAAACCTTAAGTAACATTTTCATAATAAAAGTGTTACTATTTGAAGCTTTAAAAAAAATGAAAAGAAGCTCTACTTACTTTATTATCATCCCCTAATTCTTCATCAGCCTCTGGATCATATCTCTCAGCCGAAACTAGAAATAAGCAAAATCATTTTAATCACTGTTTAAAAAGTCCAGTTCAATCATTTGTACCGGTGGTATCGGTACTAGCTTACAAGGAAGTTTTGGTTTTCACAAACAAAAAGTTGACAATATGTGAAAAGAGTTCTTAATTATGAAATTTAGTCCTATTTATTAGTTTAGGCAAATTCAACAGTACAGATATAATTTTAATCCAAACTTTCAAATAATGAATGGACACATTTCCTTATTTTTTGGTCTAAGCAATATATAGTTTTTTTTTATTTCAACCAAAAACACTTTTTAAAATACAAAAAAGTCTGAACTTTTTAAGGAATTCTGTCACTGCAAAATTTTAATAAATAGTTAAGCTACCATTTGTAAAATATTATCATCTAGGGCCTGCTTTGTGTTGTCGATATTCATAGACATGAAGTTATGATATCTCTGGCGTCAACTTCAATTGAATTACGACCATATAAGGAGATAATTAATAATTCCTTTAGTGGCGATTATGTCAAAATTTCTTTAAATAAGCTTTTAGATACTCGCAACATCTGTCACAAACAAGTCAAGTCTAGTTCGGTACAGTATGTGGCACTTTTGAATTTTAAAAATTTATAAAACTTAACTGAATTTAAAAATAACCAGACATTTTGATTCTAGCTTTTTTTTTAAAAACATTCAAAAATTTGTAAACAAACACATTACAATGCAAATCTGAATGAATGAACTTCAATTTTATAAATTCAGTCAGTTGCAAAATTTCTTAATTCCACAAGAACAGTTGATTTTTCTTGACAGTGTAGCATTTCACTCACCTGATTTTCTCCGACCAGTATATCTTGAGGGTGGTGGTTCTAAAATGGAAATAATCAACAGTATATTTATAATCATACGAAGCTTTAAGCAATGTCATGTTTTGTTTTATCTAACAGCCAAAGTTAGTTCTTGACTTATGTGAGTCCATTTTGCAAAGAGTAAATGTGTCAGTTAAAAAAACTTCAAAAGTTCAAGTGCTTTGTGATTATCATATCAGTACTAGCCTAGTCATCATTGGCAGATGAAGCAAAAACAATCAATTTTTTTATGCATTTTCAATTAAAATTTACATATTTTTTTTCAAGACATTTTATTGTCTCTGCAAGTTTTTTTGTCCATATTGTTTTCGAGAATACAAATTTAACTTTTAAGCTTCAAAGTAGCCTAGCCTACTAAGTACTAAAAATATTGATGGTCTTGAAATGGCTTTGCTTTGGTGAAAATATGAATATATGATATATGATCATACTGTATGTATGTCTTCAAAATATGCTTTTAACTTTTACAAAGTACAATTTTCAACCAAAATTATTGAACTTTTTGTGTTGAAATTTCAGATCGTTGGCAAGGACAAGGTGCCATAAAGTAGGATGAGCAACCTAGGCCTATACTAAATTCATAATAATATACTATTTTACTAGAAAGTCCACTGCTTGTGTAGTAATGTGTATGCCTGTTATAAATTGCCTAGTCAGATCTTTTTACTGGTAAGTCAAGTTTGCCAGACTGCCTGCATGAAATGGCTGGAATGGCACTCACCCATCGGTTCGTCATCGTCTTCATCATCTGTCTGCATTGGCTCCGATGTTGTCTCTGGGGATTCGACAAACCTGACACCACCCCTCTTTTGATATTTGTCGGCATTTGTACTATCGTTTAGTTTATTAAAGTAATCCACGGCGAATTGTACCAACACTGGTGGTCTCTCTCGTAAAACCGCAACAGTAAAATCTTGCAAGAGATCAGTTAATCCGGCTGGAATTTCGAAATTCATACTGCAATTTGCACACTCCTAATATAATCCTCGGCAAAGCACACCAGCATCACACAATATTCACTTTAATGAATAAGAATTAATCCCATAATCATGAATTACAAGTAAACTTTTACAGCATGACTTCTATCCTCGCCATGTAAGAAATATTATCATACCAAGGTTACGGCAACACACTGACGTCACGAATTTGGGAAGTGCGCGATTACTCCGCGTCGAGATAAACGCAAATTCTCGAAATTCTAATATTTTGGAGAAAACTTTTCACGTTTGGTGAATTCTGGTTGTTAGTTTGTTTCGAATCCAAAAAATAAAGTTAATGAATTTTCAAAAAATGGCTCAATCTGTTGAAACTTATGGCACTATTTTCTCTCTCGTAGAATACAAAATGTACTGTGTGATTAGGAACAGTAGACAGAATTTCACGGTTTGTTACAACTCTCTCTTGTCGTTTAGTTTCATTGACAGTTTGACAAAAAATCATAACCAACAATCATTACAGCTTGTCTATCGATCGATTGGGGTTCACAGCTTTGATTTGTACATTGGCAGATCGTTTATCGCGCTTCACACCTTTAGAGCATAAACCATCGTCTGCTATTGGGACTTTCTCTATAGGTTAACACCCGGCGGTGTTGTTTTACTTTAATTACCGAATAATATTCCCCAGGGGCGGATCTCGTTCGAGGATACGGCTACCAGAAATGGAAAAAATCGATTATTGGTTGTATTACACTGAGGAGGTAGTCTATAGTGTTTGTGGGTTGATAGTGGCTTTGAATGTACATATTAATAAATATTTGATTTTTCATTGTATGTTGTCCATCAAGCATCTGTCAAAGGTAGCATTCATGTTGGCCTATGTAGGCTAATAGCATCGATTTGCACCATTCAAGTTTTAGTCAGACATTAAAGGAATACAACCTCTTAGAATGAACAAAATATCTAAATTGTCAAAGTTGGTCAATTGGAGTATATATGTATATGTAAAAATATTCATCAGGGGACTTACCTGGTTGCATAACTATACAACAGATTACCCAAATAATCTGATAAATCCAGAAAACTATGTTTATATACAATATGTATCTTTTCAATTATAACCTGTAATTGTATGGAAAAAATTACATAGTTTTATGAGTTTATTTGATTCTGTTTGTATTGTATACTTTGGACATAGTTGATCGATTTGGAGGGATCTTGCCTGTAGCACATGAAGCCTTGGTTAAGTGTCCCATCTAAACGACAAGACGACTGTCTCCACGTCAGCCTCCCGCATCACTGACATGGGGAAACCGGGTTGAAAAATACGAAGGTATCATTTCGACCCATGGCGAGATTGAAACCTGGACCATCAAGTTTACGAGCAAGCGTCTGTCCAGCTAGACCAGGCCTTCTCAATTCATTTTTGTAATGGGCTAAATGCATTTTATGAAAAAAATATGAGGGCCAAATAGAGCTTAGCTAGCATAACTCTCAGAGCGTTTAATAGCGGACCATTGAGGGACCATTCCCAAGGGCGTCGCGGGCCGCCATTTGAGAAGGCCTGAGCTCTGAGCTAGACCAATATTGGAGCTGGACGGACAGTAGCCTAGAGAAATAACGAGCTGTAATAAGCATAGTCAATAATTATTTATTAATAAAAAATGGCATTTAGACCATATAATTAGCCTAATAAAAATAATGAACTTGGAGGTATTGTTAATGAATTGAAATGGAGTTTTACATCATTCTGTTGGATATGGTAGATTTAAGGAATAAGATAAATGCAAAGAGCAGCAAATGTTTGTCCGGCGGCAGATTGATTAAACAGATGGGTTTACAAGATAAAAAAAAAACCAAATATGGAAGAGGAAAATGCGCAATCTTCCCTAGGAGTTAGGAAAGTTAAAATTTATTTGGTGCATTTTGATTCGTATTTCTTGAGCAAATTGTAGGATAGAAAAACTTTATTTTGATATTTCCAAGAAATATAGGCATACTTGGTGCCCTTGGAGGTACAAGCTACTTTAATTTCCCCCCGTACACTGATATGCGCCGCCATTGGATCGTATACTGATAACGACATACCCCACGAAGAAATAAGTGAAGGCCGAAGAAAAAATCGAATATCATTGCTGACCAGACAGACATAAAATGGGCCCCCCTCCCCAAACTCCGAAGAAAATTCATTCAGTGCATACTGATACATATTTTTAGTATAAAACTTTAAGAATTTACTTTAGAAAGAAGTATGATACCATGCACTATAAGCTTCTTTTCTTCTGAGGGGGTAAATGACTCCCCCGCCTTCCCCATTCCTTGCTACGAATCACGAATAATGTCGCCAATGGTTTGAAGGCCCTATACTGGTACCCCACGAAGAAAATAAGCTATGCTCATAGTGATATCAATCATACGTCAGTTTACCGAAGAAAAAATCGAACATCATAGACTGACAAAAGACAATTTTATGATGTTTCACAGAGAAACGATCCTGGAGAATTTTTCTTTATCACAAATGAGACATTAATTTGAGGAATCTAGGAAGCAATTATTGATCATTAGGAAATATAAAATGTGATAAATTCAGATAGACAAGACATGAATAGATAGTGGACAAATCATCCTATAATTCTTACATTAAACTTATACTAGAATACTACCACCGTGAGTTCTGATGGTTAAAGACTTAAAGAGGAACGGTCAGCATTTTCGAGGGTAGAAAGGGTCTCGTCCCCCCCCCCCCTCACCCCCCGCCAAAAAATTGATTTGTATAAGAAAGATGAAAATCGATCAGATGAAAATCAAATTAGGAAGTCCCTATTGCCAACTCAAATCCCAAAATATCTTTCAGAATGCACCAAATTGATGCCATTTTCCAATGTTTTCTGTTTGGGCTTGTGGTTGCGGCACTTCGCGACGTATTTGGACTGGTTTGCCCCATGTTTTTTTGACAAATCCACGCTCTTGCCCTTTTCCTCTCTTAAAAGGGGTCCCAAATCGTTTAAATCTAAGGGCACCAACATATACTGTTCTAGCTTATGAGTCACTGATTGCTGATTGCTATTTCGTCATATACAATATAATAGTCTGTACAAATAATTAGATGAAAATATCGCTTTAAGTTAAACGGCTTCAATCAGGGGTTTAAAAAGTCACAGGTCAAAGTCTCAAAGAGGACAATAAACTTAGATTCACCAGCTCTAGTCGAAAATACAATAAAATTATATTCAAGGCATTTACATTTTTTATGTTCACCCTCACCCCCTCTCCCCCAAATAGTATGTTTTCGGTCAGTGAGTTCCAAAAAAGGGCAAAATCGGCCCAGTGAACTGGGTATACATCATAAAAATTCGGGCAAGTCGGTTTTGATGTCTCAAATAATGTTATGAACTGTTTCCAATTTTCATTAGGGCTATTTTCAATACATAGCCAATCCTGCATCTCTCGGTCGTATAATCTTTTAAGGGACAGCAATTTGCATCATTCCAATTTCAATCAGATGTCTGTGGTTCCGGCAATCCCACTTACGTAATTTATGACTTGTATCACATACAGCCTTCCAGATTAGTGACGTCATCAAACACTTAGTTTTGGTGGAATTGTTGGAACCACAGATGTCTGTTTAAAAATTTGAAAGTTGCACATAAAAATAACCATTAGAAAATCAAAAAGAGAGAGACCCCCACTCCATCACTAAATTTACTGGAATATTATAGCCATCCAAGCTAATGGTAAACTATAATAATACGTAGGCTTGACATTTCCTTTAAATGATACTACAATTATACAGAGAGATAAAAAGTTGGTCTACCAAAGCTGACATAAAGCTGTATGTTCCAATGAAGATTATTTACTTGTGATGGAGTATCGATCACTCACACTTGGCACTGAATGCCAGGAACTATTTTCCGGTCAAACCACGAGTTGGAGATTTCCAGGATAAAAATGTCAAAGTGTATTGGTGATTCCATCAATTATTGTATTTTTCTCCTTAGTTAGAATAAGTGCCATGTTGGTTTGTATAAGTACCTTGTTCCCTGGTATAAGACGATTCTTTACATACTTAGGTGATTGGGTTCTAAGAGCTTTAATGGCTCGAGGAGTCTGACACTTGTTGTGTCATTGAAAGGGTAGGCTACCATGGGGTAGTAAGTTTCAGCTCTCTCAGTGGGAGAGTAACTTGCAGTGGTTCAACTCTCTGTGGCCCCGTCCACCCGAAACTGGTTATAACTCTATGGGCACAGCTCTTCCGCATGATGACTCCATGAAGAGACACTTGACGTCATGTCAGTGGAAGGTCCTATGGTGACTCGATGAGTCAGACACTTGCTATGTCAGTGGTAGGGTACCATGGTGACTCGTTGAGTTGAAGAAGGCTACTTGCTTTATCAATGAAGTTAAAAGTTACCACAGATGGACCACGGTGACTTGGACACTATGGAGTAAGACATTTGCTATGTCAGTGTCTTACCATTATGACTCGATAAAAAAAAAGCATAAACGTTAAAAAAGAGCATGCTTCCAGCAGTACCCGAACCCCCACCTCGGGCCTCAACTCATCCTGTTGAGTCACAGTGATCGATCTCAGTTTGAGACGTTGTAATTATTATGATGTATCGGTAATGACGTAATTACAGTACGGTAATCAGGTATGATATATTGTAATTATGACAGTGTATAACAGACAATACAACCTGATAATCATAATGCTACCGTTATATACATCATATCACACCTTTATAACTAGTCTCCTAGCAACTCAAATTACTGCATCACAAACTGTCACAGTACCATTGTTGTTATAGTAACAGATTAAGTCGTCACGCTCTTACATCACGCGACAAACGTCACACCGAAACTGTCACATTTCCCAGGTGATATGCATCCAAATTTGTTTATAGCACATGACTGTATTGACAGTTATGGTGGGTGTGAACTGCGTAGGCTACCGTACGTAATTTCTTAGAGAAAAAAGTAATAAGCGGTCATTAGCCGGAACCGTAGTTCAGGGTACCAAGCGCGTGGATTAAGGGGAATGTGGGGGTGGGGGGCGAAAGGGTCTTGGTCCCGACATAATTTGGTCCATAAGTAAGTTTTTTGGCAGAATTAAATGATGATCAGAGGCAAAAATCCCATCTTCTACCTCCAAACCTCAAGATATGGTTCAGAATGCACCAAATCTGAGCAATTTCCATTTTTTTTCTCGAGGAGGAGCACGACTGTGGCGCTTCGAGACGTACTGCTACTGTTCGTCCCTCACAACATTTTGGACAAATCCACGCCCTTACATGATACAAAACTAAACTCCATTACACTCCACTCAGGGCTATATTAACCAATTGGATCTCATATTGCAACTAAATCAACAGAAGGATAAACAAATTCCTGGAATTTAATTCTCTGTAATTCACTGCTTCCTGTAGACAATTGTTAACCAAATCTCTGATCTGATTTACAATGTTTTAAGAAGACTGATCGAGACTTTCTATAGAGATTTCCTTCAGATCAAATCACGATATGAAAATATTTATTTAACACGACAGTCATCGATTCCTGCTTTTATCTTTTATTTCATTTACAGGAATTTCCTTCCAGATTCTAAATTTAGATCTTCCATTCAATAATCATGATCAATGACGACTTGGTGCAATGTCCTCTTGGTCAGAGCCAATTTGGAGGAATATTTTGGTCTTAGATTCTCCATCCCCGAGTAACAATAGAGTCTCCTGCGGGAGCTCTACCTTGCATTGCTAAAGCATTTTATGGAGAGTGAGTCCTTCTGAGTAAAGACGAAAACTGAAACTATGAGCAACTTGTGTAAGTATTTTAGTTGAAAGTAGTGAGGGGTGTAACCAACAACCTGGATACTGAGGAATCTGTTGTGTGTATAACAGTCAATATGTCCCACAGTCCCACTATAATAACTGTTCCAAAGAACATTTGTTATGTAATAATTGTTCCATTTGGAACTTTTATTATATAAAACTAGCCCTAACCCTGATATTATATGATAAGAGTTCCTGAGATCATTTATTATAATAATTTTTGTTCCAAAAGGAATATTTATTATGAGGAACAAAGATACAGTCACAAAGAAACTTTCACAATCACGGTCTTTACTTCTATCTGGATGGACCCACAAATTAATTTAGTACGGAAAATGATAGTGAGCAACTGAGCATGCCCCAATTCACCTGTCGATTGAGCTACCAAGGACGGACAAAGGCAATGTCATGGGAATTTTTGCTAGGACAACGGCATTATTTCCTTCTTTTTAGAACTGTAGAGGGGTCTTGATAACATGCACAAACTTTAGAGGGTCTAAAGTTTATTTTGTCATCCCACAATATTTGGACGTACATCTTTCAATCTCTGTCAGTGGACCTTTGTCATTTTGTTCAGTTCAAAGCGGATCAATTTGTTTTGCCCTGAGCGGATGTAATGATTTGTTACAATGTTAAGGAGACAAGAAGACAATCGATTTAAAGAGATAAATCACAATTTATCACCAAGTCCCGGCTTCTTGAGTCATGTTGTAAACCAGACAAAGCCATATTACAACTGAACAACAACAGGTTTAGATAATGTTATATAAGGGAACGGTGTCCAGTACGGCAAATGGTGACTCAGCTTCATGGGTAGGGAAGGGGTCCGTAGACTTAATAATAAATAATAATAATAAACTCTTTATTTTACATGGGTCAGAATTAGGCCCTATACCACGAGTGGTAACGGTCCTGTCTCACACCCAGCCCATTGACTTAAAGGGATATGTTCACTAACTGTTCTACCGAAAAACGTTTAGTCTCAGAACCTAGAATTTTTTTTTAGCTAATCTAATCCGTAATAATGTTCCAAACTCTCCCTCAAAATTTAAGCCTCCAAATCCCTGTGTATCAATAATTATCAGCGTTTGAAAGTCAAAATTACAACTCGCCGTTAAGTAAGACTATGACGTTGACTTATATTGGAAATTACGATAAGGGTATAATTGAAGGGATTGTGCGATTTCAGAGCAGTTCCAGTAAATCTGAAGACTATTTACATAAATTCAAGGCCCAAATCGATCCTCGAAATTGCTGAACATTCCACTTTAAATGGGATACTTAGTGATACATGCATTTACATGTATTTTGGAATTTTGGGGGGCCCAATGTAGTCAAGGGTGTGAATTTATCCAAAAAACTTGGGGTTGGTGTGGTGGAACCAGGATGGTTTGCAGAGCACAATTACGTTGTAAAGCGCCAAAGACCTCATCATGAGGTTCTCCCCTCCAGGTAAAACTGCCTTGGCTATCCATTGGTAAATGTCTTATCATAAGAAATATATCTAAATGGATTTTATTTACAACATATACAGAGACATGTACATAATTACATTCACATCTACACAGACATATCATTACAACTATTTCATTACACAATCTTCTTTACTTATTTATTGTACAGAGGTTTTTACTTATTGTACAGAGGTTTTTACTATTGTGCCGAGGTCTATCGAGGTTTTCTAAACTTGTAAGTCAGTTATATATATTATTAAGTGGCATCTGGTACAAAGAATTCATTTATAAGTTTATTTGGTATTTTGCTTTGTTAACTACGGTAGGAAGGAAGAAGCACCCTAACAGCTTAGGTTCCTTAGAGGTACCAGCCGATCCTTGGACAAACCTCTTGGCATTGATCTTGGATTATCTGTATCTATTAATAGCTGGGTAAGTCAAAGCCAAGGGAAAGAAGCCATAAAGATCTTCATTTCATTCACCACACTGCATCCAGCCCCTTAGTTTGGGTGCGTCTGAGGGCGATTGGACCCTTGGAAGTGAGAATTAGGCCCAAAAAGGGCTTTGACATCTTCGAATCGTACCAATTCACTCCTGATCACCTTCATTAGATAATACTTTTAACAGTTTAGCCACTCCAGTAAAACAGATATATACAAATTATATCTTTAATATTGTATTATATATTGCACTAATATTTAAAGGTTTTTTAAGTTGTAAAATCTTAAGACACATAAGAGCTCAAAATATCTTTGGTTAAAAATTACCAGGAAGATTACCATATTGAAAACAAAATGGTTCAGCCAATGAAAATCATTCTTCAGTCAGAGTTGTCTGCTCCTTCATTCAAATCAGCCAATCACAATCATTCTTTAGTCAAAGTTGTCTTTTGCATTCAAATCAGCCAATCACAATCAATAATCTATCAATAGTTGTCTGCTCTTGCGGATTAATCAGGCAAAAACGTCTGCCTACATGACAAAGTCATAATGTTAATTTCGACAATTGGCGAAGGTTGAGCAAATGTTTGGCCAGCTCTTTTAGGTAAAAAAACTGCGCTCTATACACTTCACATTGTTCCTACCTAAGAATACCAGCATAAACCCTGTTTCTAAGTACAACCAACTCTGTTCATTCATATTCATTGTATCTATATTGCATGGCCTGTTTAATACCATCATGATAGGAAGCCGAGGCATCTACACCGTACGTTGAACCACGAGCCCCTAAACCAGCTTCTGACGCTCTCTTAGTTACCTGAAATAAAACCAAATGTGTGCTAATTTTTTGTATGTGTATTGGGGACACTGATAGCATCAATTTTCAATCAGACCTCTGTGGTTCCAGTAATTCCACTTGAACTAAGTGCTTGATGATGTTACATCCGCAAAGGTTTTCATTGATACAAGCATTATACACTTAGTTTGAGTGGAATTTCTGGAACCACAGATTTCAAACTGGGAATGGTGCAAATTGATGCTAAACCAACCATGGGAGAATGTCGTGGAATTCAATTTTTTTTTCAGACTGAAATTGCTCTTGGCCGGAAAATACATCATAGAGCAATAAATTGGTATTTTAAAGGGATTGTAAAGAGGTTTTGTAATACAATTTTTGTGTATTTGGGACATAAGTAGCATCAATTTTCACCATTCAAGTTTTCATTCGGACGTCTGTGGTTCAAACCATTTCACTTAAATTAAGTGTTTGATGACATCGAATCGGCAAAGGTCCACAGACATCTGATTGAAAATCAGAACACATTTTTTTTAAGAAAACCTCTTTACAATCCATGTAAGTCCTATATTTCTGCATTTTTTTTGCAAATGATTAAAAACACCACCATGTGAAATGAAATGAAGCATAAAGAACCTACTGTAACAATATCAAGCCTCCCTTGATTAGACTTGCCCAATCCTTGACCACTTGACCAGCCCATTTTACCCATTAATTTACTGCCCTTTCCACCCTCGAGTGGGGGTGGGGGTTGGGGTTTTTTAGGTTCAGTTTCAGCAAACATACTACAATATACGAGCATAGTTTGCAATATTATGACAAAACAGAAAAGAAATAACACCTTAAAAACTATAAATATTTTTGCATTCCACCAGATGGAAGAGAAAAGACACTATACTTTTTTTTTGTGCAGAATTGGTCAAACAATAAATTTGTTTAAGGGATTGTAAAGAGATTTTCTAAATTTTCAATATAGGGACACTGATTCCAATTTTTAATCAGATTACACTTAAATTAAGTGTTTATGACAACACATTTGCAAAAGACTGTTAAACATTAGTAAAATTGCCGGGACCACAGATGTCCGATTGAAAATTGGAATGGTGCAAATTGATGCTATCAGTGTCCCTGATACACATACAAAGTTTAGAAAACCTCTTTACTATCCATTTAATCTAAAACATTTGATATTCCATTTCTTTTATACATTTTCCTTGGATATATTAAATGATTTTTACTTACTTAAAACTGTGTTTTTTACCAGGTGGATGGCCGACTCCAAATTTATCTCTCCTCTCTTTTGCTCTATCTCGATACTGAAATGTGATAATACGACTGTACAAAATGAAACAAAAAGTAGATTAACATCCTACTTTTCTGACAATATTTAAGGAAAACAGGCAAACACTATAAAATGTTCTATATGGGAAATTTTGCCAGACAGCAGCATAAGCCTACTGTTTTTCGATTTCCAACTGTTGAAGGATCTTTAATGTTCACAGCCTGCAGAGCACATGGGGCTTCGGTTTATTGTCCCATCCAAACAATTAGATGCCTTTTCCATGTCAGCCTCTCCAATTAAAGAAAATAATTTGAGTTACCTGTAATGGCTGCTGAACTACTTCAGCTTTAGGTTGATTATCTTTTCTCCATTTTTCTACATTTTGCTTAAATATAGAACAAAATAACTCATATAAGAGCAGAATATCTTACTGAGGGCAGAAATAATTACATGACATCTTTGCTTTGTTAAATTTGACTAGTTGTAGTTTTGGGTTATAATCTTAGTTGGGGTGTGAAAGTCTAGAACCGAAGATTTTATCCATGCAAAATATATAAGATATTATATCTTTCCTTTTTTTATACAGATACATCAAAATAATCAGGACCTTATTTTCAACTTAACTCAAATAAAATCAAAATTTCAAAAATGCAGTTATCTGATTTGATAATAAAACTTAATTCAAAATTAATTTCAGTGACTAGCCAATCAAATGACAAGAATATTGAAATAATCTTAAATTAAGTGTTCCAAAGTTAAACCCGCGCATTTTTCAATTTTTTGTAATGTTCACCCACCTTATGTAAATCAGACATCTGAACATGTTTTGTTAAAATATCTTTGGAATTGAATTGACGTTTACATAATAAACAAGCTAATTTAGTCCAATCAATGAGCTTGGATTCATCGGGTGCTGAATTATCTTCTTCTTCCTCTTCGTCACTATCACCTCCGTACGACGCCACTAACAAACTTTTAGTTTCTTTTTCTTTACCAGCTGCTCCACCCTATAGTTAAAAAATATAATTCAATGAAAATAAGTTTGAATAAGGCATTTAACACGCTCATAAAAAAAGAGGATGAAGAAAGAACCATCCAATAGATTGCCACCTTGTATAAACACTTTGGAAAATTCCATATTTTGTTACAGAAAAACTCCCCCAAAAAAATCAGGAACCATTAACACAAATTTCCACCAGTTGGTGTCATTCTTTTTGCAGGGTCCACATGACTAATGAGGTTTGGATGTTAAGATGCAGTTTAATCATATGCTCCTTGGCTCCTTGTTGAGCACACTGGAGTGTACCATTGTGGTTAGCGTTTTGCGTAGCTCACTTGCTTGCTAGTTCTGCCTTAACTCCAGTATCAGCAACACTGATGAGGCCCAGAAGGCTGAAACAGTACTGTTTGCTGTTAACTAAATGATGTTATTTAGTTCTAATTTAATATTAATATATCATATTACAAAAGCTTACCAAAAATGGTGGAGGAGGCATCAACTTTTTATCTTCAGCTTTTTTCTGTAATACAATTTTTAGAATATTATCCCACAGGCAAGACATTATAAGGGTACAATCGCTTTAAAATGACAAGCTAACGTCACTATTTAGAAAGGATTTCGGGTAATGTTTAACTTACAGTTAACATAGCCCATCCAGCATCAGCTGTAGCTGACTCTCTACCACCACCAGATCCCATATACTGTGATAACGCTGAATTCTTCTTAGAATCTTTTTTTGTATTTAATGTCTTAGCCCATTTTTCCATTTCCTACAATTAAACATTGATACAATGATAATCTGATAAGTTGGAAAATATATCAATTTAAAAAAAAAACATCAGAAAATATACGAAACAAATGTGATGAATTGGAAAATATAAACACAAAGATTGGAATATTGGCTTTTGCCCTGTCAGAAAACTAGTTAGTACCTCCAATTTATTTCTAAAAAGTTTCAAAATTTCAATCTTTTTTTCTGTTTTTTGCTGAAAAATATTGTCAGACAAGACAGTGGAGCTATGGTTTAAAATTTTCAATTACCAGTATCTAAAAATATATAACAAACCTTAGCAACTTTCTTGGCTATTTTAACTTTATCAGTTTTCTGTTCTGGTTCCTTGTCTTTATTTTGGGAATCAGTGTTCTGAGAATCAGGCGGTGCCGGTAAATAGGTAGAATTAGCAGCATCCCAATACATAAACTGTTGTGTTTGAGAATTGTAATAATACTGAAATAGTTATTCAAAAATATTTTTTCACATTTTGTAAGTCTGGAAATGAATTTTGTGTCCATGTTTTCTGCACATATTGACAAAAACCTATGGTACTCGGAGATTCGACATGGCAACTGCTAGTTTGTGGAACAACTTACCTCACCAATTGAGGATTGTAGATACTGTTGATCATTTTAAATCTGTGCTGAAAACTCATCTTTTTAGACAAGCCTTTTCTGATTTTTTATAATTATTCAATGATTTATTAAAAAACCTATTTTGTTCTAATTTTACTTTTTAATATCCTTTTTCAATTTTTATCATACATTTTGTTTAATATATTTATATATTTTAATTATTTCATTTTTAGAAACTATGTATATCTGTGTAATTTATGTATGTATTTTTAGTGTAAAGCGCTTAGGGTGATTTTTAATTAGTTAAGCGCTATACAAGTGTTGTAAATAATAATAATAATAATGATTGGACTGATGAGGATGGACAAATACCATGCAGTCTGCAGTGAGGGAAATTTATCCAGGACAGTGACAAACCTATTATTTTGTGTCAATTTCAAACTGTTGAAGGATCTTTCACAACCTGCAGCACACAGGACCTGTTTATTGTCTCGACTAGACACTTTTTCCATGTAAATTGGTTGAAAATTTTGAATGTTTTATCTCGATTGATGTCAGAATTGAACCCTAGACATTAAGGTAAGTCAGCAAGTGTCTGACTCATTGAGCCCCCATGACTCATGGTAATTCTGCAGCTAAAACAAATTTTCAATGCTCACCCTACCAGTCCATTGCATCCTTGCAGTGTGTTGTAAACCTATCTCCCTTCACATTCGGCTCAACCTACGTCATTTTGTTCGAGACAATGCAATGATTTGACCATGATAGGTGGCCATATTGCACGGTAAATGGGCAGGAAAAGACAATTCTTGATTAGAGAATGAATTTGATTGGATATTTTTACCGCGAAAGAAGAAGACACTCGCTGAAGAATGACTATGATTGGTTGAACTATAATTTATTCAATATGGCGACTACCGTACAGTACAAGGTTATCTAGCCACTAGTCTAGTTCCGAAGTTGATACGAGTGTCTCCCTCCCCTGCTAGTACCACTTCACACTTACCTGTGTATTAGCATCATAATATAATGTAGTTAAAGGATCATAATAATATCCTGAACTTTCTTCATATTGATATGTAGATACATCTGGAGGGGCTAAAATACAAAAATAACCCAAACTTATACAATGCCATATTCAAAATGTACAAAAATTCAATAGTGCTTCATAAAATGATAATCAAATGATGTAGTGGGCACAAATGTGGGAAAATTTCTCAATAAAATAGACAAAAAAAAAAACAGACACGAAACATCATTTTGTAAAGTCATATTGGAATACAGCTATGAGAAAAATGTTGGCATGTTACAAAGTAACTACAAAGGAAAGTGACATCACTAAATTTCATCTGACATTTCGTGTATGCATGTCCCTAGACATTATGATTACTTTTATATTCTTAGACTGTTTAACCACATTTCATGTGGGCGTATAAAAATATTACAACACAGAATAATGAAAACCATACTTTGTTGATAAGTATAAGAAATTCATTAACAAGGGCAATAACTCTGTATCTTACTATACTTACGATATTTAGGATACTGTGTGAGGTCAACTTGTGAATAATCATATTGACTATCCTGAAATATAGTCATAAAACAAAATATAGACATGAAACAGTATGTTTTAATAAAAACCTCTACACACTTTTTCATAAAATTAGCATTGGCTAAATCTTCTATTTTTAGAATCTAACCTACTTTTTCATACAATCAGAATTGGCTAAATCCTCTGTGAAGTGGTTCATTTATTCATTAAGAGCACAGATATACATAACTCTTTTAAGAACTTAAACCTCTTATTTATCAAATCAGCATTGGCTAAATCATCTTGTGAAGTTGCTCACTTATTCATTAAGAGCAGAGTTGTTCATAACTATTTTTAGAACCAATCCTCTTATCAGAAGTGGCTAAAATTTAACAGATAGTTTCTAAGTTAGTTAGATCATAAAACAGAAAGATAGCACTAACCTGATGTAAAGACTGAGCAGCATGAGCTTGTTCAATAGCAGATTGGGCTACCGACCCTATAAAATATAATACAATTATTAATATATTATTTATCAGCTTTTATACGCCCTCATCTCTGTATGAGGACGTATATTGTCGGCAACCCTGTCCGTCCGTCTGTCCATCAGTCCAAATTTGCTCGTAAACGTTCTAAAAACTAGAGTTTTTGACAGAATCAAATGAAATTTGATATGTGTATACATATTCATAAAACGAAGATCAAGTTCGAATTTGAACAATTTTCGACCGTTAGAAGCAGAGTTATTGCCCTTGCCCCAAATCTTAAATATGCTATTAGCTCTCTTAGTTTTCAACCAATTTTGATGAAACTTAAAATGGATGTTATTGGATCTAAATCGAAAGGTTTGAGAAAGTTAAGTTTTATCCTGATTAAATTAAAGACTTTTTTGTTGGGCGTATATGGCTGTGGTCCACTATCTTTCTTATATCAGGTGTTGCAATAAAAACGTTCCCAATTTTGTCAGAAAGTATCTCAGCTATTGGTAAACCGATCTCTTACAAATATACATGTCTTTGAAGATTAGTTCAAAATAATTTGAGAGTGAACTTACCTGTGTATTGATATTGATTATAATCATAATGTTGATCAGACTGTTGAGATGGTTTACTGTATCCTGGCTTACTGTCCTACAATATATCACAATTTTATTATTAACAACAATCACACAAACTATTATAGTATTGATTATAATCATAATGTTGATCAGTCTGTTGAGATGGTTTACTGTATCCTGGCTTACTGTCCTACAATATATCACAATTTTATTATTAACAACAATCACACAAACTATTATAGTATTGATTATAATCATAATGTTGATCAGATTGTTGAGATGGTTTACTGTATCCTGGCTTACTATCCTACAATATATCACAATTTTATTATTAACAACAATCACACAAACTATTATAGTATTGATTATAATCATAATGTTGATCAGTCTGTTGAGATGGTTTACTGTATCCTGGCTTACTGTCCTACAATATATCACAATTTTATTATTAACAACAATCACACAAACTATTATAGTATTGATTATAATCATAATGTTGATCAGATTGTTGAGATGGTTTACTGTATCCTGGCTTACTGTCCTACAATATATCACAATTTTATTATTAACAACAATCACACAAACTATTATAGTATTGATTATAATCATAATGTTGATCAGTCTGTTGAGATGGTTTACTGTATCCTGGCTTACTGTCCTACAATATATCACAATTTTATTATTAACAACAATCACACAAACTATTATAGTATTGATTATAATCATAATGTTGATCAGATTGTTGAGATGGTTTACTGTATCCTGGCTTACTGTCCTACAATATATCACAATTTTATTATTAACAACAATCACACAAACTATTATAGTATTGATTATAATCATAATGTTGATCAGTCTGTTGAGATGGTTTACTGTATCCTGGCTTACTGTCCTACAATATATCACAATTTTATTATTAACAACAATCACACAAACTATTATAGTATTGATTATAATCATAATGTTGATCAGTCTGTTGAGATGGTTTACTGTATCCTGGCTTACTGTCCTACAATATATCACAATTTTATTATTAACAACAATCACACAAACTATTATAGTATTGATTATAATCATAATGTTGATCAGTCTGTTGAGATGGTTTACTGTATCCTGGCTTACTGTCCTACAATATATCACAATTTTATTATTAACAACAATCACACAAACTATTATAGTATTGATTATAATCATAATGTTGATCAGTCTGTTGAGATGGTTTACTGTATCCTGGCTTACTGTCCTACAATATATCACAATTTTATTATTAACAACAATCACACAAACTATTATAGTATTGATTATAATCATAATGTTGATCAGATTGTTGAGATGGTTTACTGTATCCTGGCTTACTATCCTACAATATATCACAATTTCATTATTAACAACAATCACACAAACTATTATAGTATTGATTATAATCATATTGTTGATCAGATTGTTGAGATGGTTTACTGTATCCTGGCTTACTGTCCTACAAAATATCACAATTTTATTATTAACAACAATCACACAAACTATTATAGTATTGATTATAATCATATTGTTGATCAGATTGTAGAGATGGTTTACTGTATCCTGGCTTACTGTCCTACAATATATCACAATTTTATTATAAACAACAATCACACAAACTATTATAGTATTGATTATAATCATATTGTTGATCAGATTGTTGAGATGGTTTACTGTATCCTGGCTTACTGTCCTACAAAATATCACAATTTTATTATTAACAACAATCACACAAACTATTATAGTATTGATTATAATCATATTGTTGATCAGACTGTTGTGATGGTTTACTGTATCCTGGCTTACTATCCTATAATATATCACAATTTTATTATAAACAACAATCACACAAACTATTATAGTATTGATTATAATCATATTGTTGATCAGACTGTTGTGATGGTTTACTGTATCCTGGCTTACTATCCTATAATATATCACAATTTTATTATTAACAACAATCACACAAACTATTATAGTATTGATTATAATCATAATGTTGATCAGACTGTTGTGATGGTTTACTGTATCCTGGCTTACTATCCTATAATATATCACAATTTTATTATTAACAACAATCACACAAACTATTATAGTATTGATTATAATCATAATGTTGATCAGACTGTTGTGATGGTTTACTGTATCCTGGCTTACTATCCTATAATATATCACAATTTTATTATTAACAACAATCACACAAACTATTATAGTATTGATTATAATCATATTGTTGATCAGATTGTTGTGATGGTTTACTGTATCCTGGCTTACTATCCTATAATATATCACAATTTTAATTATTAATAACAAAGAAAGTATAATGACACTTAATGAGTAAAAAGTTTTACGTTCAGCTTTTCTGCACCTGTATGGGCTAATGAGGACTGGCAAACATCATGCAGTGTGCAAAGAGGGCAATTTTGCCAGGACAGCAGCATGCAGCACACAGGGCCTCGGTCTATTGTCCCATCTGAACAACTGGAAGCTTTTTCCAGAAAAAGTCTTCTGTGATACAAGCATATATCGTTTGTAATTAAACACTTAGTTTAAAAGTTGAATTGCTAGAACTACAAATGTCTGATTGAAAATTGATATTATCAGTGTCTCTGATAGGTTTGTTCCCACTTTCCCGGCAGATTATCGGGATTAATTTGTCTAATCCAGATTAGCTGGGTTATAGGGATTAATCGGATTAAGGAAGATAAAATTCCACTAATGAGCTGATATAAACTATGTTCATCTAGTGAATCTTAATTTACATGTCAATTTACAAGATAAAAAAAAAAGTTTACATGTCAAAATGGTGAATGAACTTGCAGAAAGTGAGTGAACATTATTTGCAAAGCATGTATATAACGACGAACATATTATACAACCATAATTGTGTCCCTTGCATCATGGCTAATGTACAAGTGAAAAAATCTGTCTACAGAACAATAGGAAGACCAGGGTGGAGTATGGAGATGCCGTCTCACATCTCTTGGCTTGTAATGTTCTGTGTCTGTGTGTACCATTGTTTAATTGTATATAAAATTAAAAAAAAATTAAAATAAATGAAAATGTCAGCTCATTAGTAAAATTTTATCTGCCTTAATCCGTTTAATCCGTATAACCCAGCTAATCCGGATTAGACAAATTTAATCCCGATAATCTGCCGGGAAAGTGGGAACACCCCCTCTGATACACATGTAATCTTTTAGAAACCTGTATAACACCCCTTTAAAGGCAAAAATTCAATTCATACAAAAATTAAACTTACTGCCTGAGCCATGAATTGATTCTGTGTCATCATACTGAAAGAAAACAATCACAAATGTAATCTAACAAAGAATAAAACAAAAATATTAAGTATAAAAAAGAATCTTAAATATATACAAAGCAGGATAATCATTTCTAAAACCCTTTTATAATCCAATCAGCATTAGCTAGATCTAATGTGAAGTAACTCACTTATTCATCTAGAGCACATATAACTGAACCCACTTATTAATCCAATCAGCAATGGCTAAAATTTGACTGACAACAATAACTAGAACATAAATAGCCAATGAAAAATAGCTATAAGTCAAAATGGCCTTGTTTGCTCCGCCCACTTCATAATCACATAAAGTTTAATAAATATGATCAAACTTTTAGGTACTGTAAGGCTACAAATTATTGCGAGATAGAAATTAATGCGTTAAATGCGACCTATCCGCGATCGCATTAATTTGTATCCGCATTTTAAAACACATATTTCCAAGTGAATTATATGGAGTTATGTCCCTTTCAAATATGGCTGACATTAGTGAACATCGATATTTGTTGTATGTCATGCTATTTAGTAAAGACATGTTAAGTTATGATTATAAAATAATTTTTATTTCATATATAGTAAGTTTAACAAAATTCACAAAATAATAAAAAATTAAGCATCTCAACAATGAAAATAAAATCAAATGATAGACAAAGGTAATATAGGTCAAGTATTTAAATTGAGACCGGGCTGGATTAAGTAATTAGGTAATCTCTAAATTTGAAGCTGATTAGTAATCAATGACCAAACTAGTTGATCATGGCTTGAGTTTTAATGAAAAGAACCGGTTAATTGATAAGATTAGAGGAGAATACGGCATCAGCCGTCATACTTCCAGGAAGCCATTTTTTTTTTATGATATTAAAAAATGCGACACCTATCGCGGATCGCATTAATTTGTACTCGCATTTTAGTCTCTATACCCCATGTCGCATTAATTTGTTGACGCATTAATTTCTAGCCTTACAGTAGATGACAAAAGGAGAAATTTTTGCATCACCCAAATTTATGGTCCTCGAAAAATGAGGTAAAAAAATCCAACATTTACTTACACTGTGGAGAAAGTATTTTTAGCAAAAGCCACGATGATCAACTTTCCGTCAACTTCAAACGCAGACTTGGACGAGGTCAAGGTCTCCAATACTTTGGTTGCCTCGGCAACGGAACTAAATTCTATGAAACCATAACCTCGGGATGTACTTGTAGCCTTGTCCCTCATTATTCGGACATTTTTTATCGTCGTGGTTATGTTGGTTAAAGCATGTACCAAGGTTTCTTCAGTTGTTAACGCATCAAGTCCTCGGAATATCAAAGCTGAAAAAGAAGATAAATTTCTTGTCAAGTTAAAAAAAATGAAATGGAGTTTTACATCTCATGCTTCTTCACTTATTGGGCTAATGATGACAGGCAAACGCATTACAGTATGAAATGAGGGATTTTTATCACGACAAACCGATTTTTATCTATCAAGGGATCTTAAAGGGGCCTGTCACCACCACAAAAGAAAGAAAGAAACATCTATATTTTACAAGAATAACAACATAGGTTCCATGAGGATCCTTTCTCCCAGCCTCTTGGCATTGAACTTTTCCAGATTATCCGTACCCATTTACAGGTGGGTACACTGGAAGTGAAGATAACTTATTGAAGGTCATCGGATCACACCATGATCGAGAACCGAACTCTCACTGGACTTTAAGATTAGCAAGCAAGCATCATACTCATTAAGTTATCGCTGCTCCTTGTCAAGAAGTTCTTATTTGAGCTCAACATGGTATCACTCTGCTACTTGGATAGTCAAGTCAGAATTATTTATTTTCTAAATATACTCACTGTTACAAGGGTTGATTCCAACTTCATCAAAACCTTCTCCTGTTTGTACATTATCAGATTCTACAACGGAAAAATATATATTTATAATATGAAGTCACTATGGTTAGAACAATAGTAATGAGAATGAAAAGTCAAAAAGGTAGGTGCTAGACCTTATTGTAGTGGTGGAATAAGATTAAGGAACAGACTGAAATAGATTGGATGATATGTCAGTTTTTCTTACCTTCTCTTGATAAAGAACATTTGAAGCAGATGTCTCTTCTTCGGAAATTATGGGCACCACACTACAAGTACAGTAAACAACATAATATAGAGCAAATGACTGTTTAAAGATGTTTTCTGAATTTTCTGTGTTTATCTGGGACAGTGTTGTTTCAGGGGAAGGGGCCATGGGCAAGAACATGCTCAATTTTTCGATTTTTCAAGTGAAAATAGAGCAAAATTTTGAGCCCAATTATGCTTCTGAACAATGATATCTTCAATTTGAACAGTTTCAATTTGTAATCATGCGTCTGTAGTTGCAGCTTTTCCACTTAAACTAAGTGTTTGATGACGGCACTAATGTAATAGGCTATTTTATTCAGTACCGTAACTAATTGCAGACACCAGTAGGTTTGGCTGATAAAATGAACATGAATTCAGAACCTACACCAAATGGTAATTTTTTATAACACAATTAACCAACCTTTTTACAGATCCAATCACAGCGAGCGGGTTGAAAATTGTTGGGTGGAGCTCCTTTTGGTATACTGTAATTTAACGTCACGGACTGATCCAGTAGAGTTATCCTTCCCTGTCAAAAAGAAAGCAGACGTTATAATTCTAAACTTAGAACCTTTTTTTAACCAATCATTATTCTCCATGTTTCAACCAAACCAAAAACAGTTCTAGAACGATCCTAGGACATATTCAACTTTCCAAACCAAACCAAAGTTGAATTTTCCTCTCTCGGCTTCTAGTCCACTCGCCATTTTGTTGCTTGTGGATCTAATTTGAAACAATCATGACAAATATTGCGCTGTGAGCAAAACTATTCAATATACATAGCAAAATATAACAATTTATCGAAACATTAGGTGTGGTGTAATTTGTAATATCAAATGAAATGGTTCAATTTGTGTAGGGTGTGATAAATGAATCATCGTTAAAGGGGAATATTCAGTATTTTCGAGCGTCAATTTAGGCCTTGAATATATGTAAATAGTCTCCATGAAAATCGCATTTATCTTTAATTTTCTGTTAAATATAGTCTCACTAAAATATGAGTCGTAATTAATGCTACACATGGGTTTGTTGATGGAAGTATTCTTAAGTTTAAGATTGTAAAGAATTTTTCAAAAACTTTTTGCAAATCAGAAAGACTGATATCATCAATTTGCACCATTTTGGTTCTAACAAGACGTCTGTTCAACTTAAATTGCGTGGAAATTTGCTCTGGGTTCAAATCAAACATAGTCCTGGTATACAAAGCTCATCAAAACAAACGTCAATTGATTGAAACGAAAATACATCAAAATGAAAGCCATATTGTACAGATGTCTGACATCGAAAGCAGCATAATAAGAAAAGTAAACGAGATATAGTCAAAAAAAGATATTTCGGCTCATCCGGGTACAGTCAAAACACATACACAACCAGTCCATTTTATTTTCAAGGGTGTTGCTGTAACTTATTAAACAAACAACCCTCTAAATAAGATACTTTTATTATAAAAGTTTTATACCCTTGAAAATATAATGGACTGATTGTGTATATGTTTTGACGGTACCCGGATGAGCCGAAATATCTCTGTTTGACTATAGTCGAATATGTTTTCGTGTATGATCATTTCAATAACTATGTGTATGATCATTTGTAAAATGTAACAGGTTCAGATTGCAGTGTTTTCCATGTAAGTGGTTTTATGTAAGTGTATTGTGTTGTGTGTCATGTATTCATTTTGAGTTACTATACCATACATAATACCATAAATAATAATAATAATAATAAAACTTGAAAATGGTGTTGTTTTTAACCTGAGTTGCTTCCATCCATGTCTGTGCCTCGTCGGTACTCTTAAACTCTACGTAAGCGAAGCCCCTGGCCAAACCTGTTCAATTTAATAACAACACCGTAATTAGTCGGGCATCACAAACTTTCAGTAGAAAAACAAACAAAATGATCTCGTAATAGGAAACTTGCTGGAGTAGGTCAAATCAAGTCAAGAATCTTGAGCAAAATAAATTTTGTAATTCATGAAATCATTGTGAGAAAGAAATTGATCTTTTTATGCTCATATGAGAGCTTTGGTACGCTCAAGAATATCAAAGAACACTTTCATAAGTGTATTTGCGGCCCTTTTGTATCCACTGTTCTTGTACGTCAATCCTGGTGAAATGGATATTGACAAAAATTATTTCTTAAGACTATTCTTGCTGTTCAAGACCATGTTCTCCATAGTTTTTAGGAACATAGTTGCAAATATGATCTTAAATTCAAATCCCACAAAAATTTCATGACTTACATAATTGTGTTATAACATAATTACTCCAGCTTGTTACCTAGTGACGTCAACGTGATACACTTTCAATAATTTTACTTGGAATTCAGGGTATATGAAAAGGTTTACAAATAACATAATGTCGTAAGTATGAAAAATTCATATTTTCAATTTCAATCAAAAGTGTCATTAGCGGAGCCTTTCAGTAATGTGCGACAGTGATATCTCGCCCTTGTTTCAGAAAAAGTTACAGACTAGAGCCACATGTGGCACAGAGTGGGACTTTGTAAATGTGCAAATTGCTAAGGGAAATTTAAAAAAAAATGGGCCCTGAACGTAAATCCGAAGTGTCAAAGAAGTCGACAACTTTTAAAAAATTTAAATTTTTGGAAAGGTTGTGAAGCCGGAAGTAGTCACCAGACCTAAAATTTGAACATAGCAGCTGAAAATCTTTATCAATAACCTTTAACCTACTGAAGGGCAAGGTCACTCAAGGTCAAATTTACGAGAAACAATTGTTTAAAATTTGGAAATGCATACAGTAATAACACCGGAAGTTGACGCTAGACATCAAATATGAAAGTATAAATGAACAGCCAAAGTCAATGACCTTTGATCCTAAAAAGGTCAAGGTCAACAAAGGTCAAGGTCAAAAACGATATATTTTTTTTTTAAAGAGGCACAGGCTTCATTTTCGTGGGTCGATTTTTCGAAGTCTCAGAAACGGGGACTTTTTTAGCTCAGCAATTTAGTACTGGTTATCACAACTCACCATTGAAATTTGAGTCTTCAAATCCATGTGCATCCATAATTATTAGCATTTGAAAGTTATAATGCCCTACTACACATTATCAATACTATGCAATATATAGAAAAGTCATCTATAGAAATAGAAGGAGAAATGTCTAATTTAAGATATATTTGAAGGAAATATGCAATTTTCGTACATTTCTAGTGCTTCTGAAGGATACTTAAGTATATTCAAGACCCAAATCAACCAATAAAAATGAAGACTGGTCCCCTTTAACCTTGTTCCCTTTTTTGAACTACAAAGCCGAAATCAATGAGCCTTTAACATAAGCTTAATAAAGCAATGCTGTAACTAAATGCAAGGTCATTTTTTGAAAAAAAAATAAAATTTAACTTTTTTTTGAGAAACAAAATTTTGACAAAAACAGAATTTTACCCGGATGTGCCACGCCCAAGTTAGTTTTTTTTTATGTGACTTTAATTATATTAATAATATCTTACTATGGCTAAATTAGCAAGCCTTTGCATGTATTGGTTAACGAGATATACAATAATAAATGTCAAAAAAGGTCAAAATCTATAAACGGAAATTTTGAAATTAATAAATTTTGTTCCCTTTTTTGAACTATACAGCCAAAATAGCTGAGATTATGATATAATATAGCTAAAGTAATGAGGTTGGTGTGTGCAGAAGCATTTTTCCAAAAAATGTAGTTTATATGGATTTTTTCCAGACAACAAAATGTAAACAAAATTAAAATTTAACCCGGATGTGCCACGCCCATGTCAACTTGCACTTTTGCAAAAATGTTCCAATTTATATTTATGCAATACCTCGAAAAAAAGTAACATATGGAGTTGTAAAGAGGTTGCTGCAGCTGTTGCAGTTTGGGCTGTGTGCCCTGTGGAAAATTTTTGATTTTTTGGAAAGGTTGTGAAACCGGAAGTAGTCACCAGGCCTAACATTTGAACATACCGGCCGAAAACCTTTATCAATAACCTTCAACCAAATGAAGGTCAAGGTCACTCAAGGTCAAATTCACGAGAAAAAGTCTTTAAAATTTGGAAATGCATACAGTAATAACACCGGAAGTTGACGCTAGACATAAAATATGAAAGTATATATGAATAGCCAAAGTCAATGACCTTTGATCCTATGAAGGTCAAGGTCAACAAATGTCAAGGTCAAAAACAAAATAAAATATTTTTTTTAACCCTGTTCCTTTTTTTGAACCATAAAGCCGAAATCTATGAACCTTTAATATAAGCTGAATAAAGCAATGCTGTAAGTGTATGCAAGGTCATTTTTTGAAAAAAAATTAAAATTTACCTTTTATTTTGATAAACAAAATTTTGACAAATACAAAATTTTACCCGGATGTGCCACGCCCATGTCAGATTTTTTTATGTGACTTTATTTATATTAATAATGTCTAAATAGGACTAAATTTTCAAGTCTTTACATCTATTGGTTAACGAGATATGCAATCATAAATGTCAAAAAAGGTCAAAATCTATTTCCGGAAATTTTGAAATTAATAAACCTTGTTCCCTTTTTTGAACTATACAGCCGAAATAGCTGAGATTTTGATATAATTGATCTAAAGTAATGAGGTTGATGTGTGCAAAAGCATATTTCAAAAAAATGTAGTCTATATGGATTTTTTCCAGACAACAAAACGTTAACAAAATTAAAATTTAACCCGGATGTGCCACGCCCATGTCATTTTTTTTTAGGAATACATTTATATGGGGTATGTTCAATTATGTTCCAATTTTTAAGCCTCTAAACTTAATGGATCATAAACTATGCATACATTAAAGTCAAAAAATTCTAAAAATGGGGTAAAGGTTTTCAAAATTGCAAAATTTAAAAAATTTCAAATTTTACATTAAAATCAACTGTGATATATCGTTCGAAAGAGCTCGTAAAGCATATTCAGAATATGAAAAAATTAACTCTCTAAGTGAATTAGGTCACGTGCTAGAGCAGTCCAAAGTTGTCAATTTTGCTGTTTTCGGACAGCTATAAAACCGGAAGTTGATATCGGAGGTCAAATATCAAAGTATCATCTGATAGCCAAGGTCGATGACCTTTGACCTACTTAAGGTCAAGGTCATCAAAGGTCAAGGTCACGAGATATGAGCCTTCAAAAACTGTAAAAATTCGATCGCAAATTGCAAAAAAGCAAAATCGAAATTCAAAAATCGGCTTCCCAGGTTTTCCCACATTTTTTATGTTCTTTCATTTGACATCAAAATTTTGAAATTCGGTTCAGCCAAATTGGCTGAATAAAAATCGAAGAGTTTCAGGGAAATCAAAATGGCGGCTGAAATATCATTGCAATTGTCGATCTTTTAACCGCACACTTGTCCCATAACTCTAGCTATCGATCAGTACAAGTTTCGTTAAAAAATATCAATTACAGCGGAAGTGGGTCAACCGGAAGTTTGCACCCTTATAACGTGTAAACCGGAAGTGGCGCGAAACTTTTGACAACGCAGTTTTATTTACTACCTTGTTCTCTATCTTCAATAAAGATTTCAGATAAATCGGACAAATAGCAAAGAAAATAGAAAAAGTGGTCAAAAATTGCAAAAGTTTAGATGCAAAATGTGTGCATCGAATATTTGAAAATCAAATTTTTTTAACTCATAGTTAATTGGGATTTCGCTACAGATTCTAAAAATGAAAACTCGAGCAAAATCGGCCCAAAAATGTAGCTTCCAGAGTTGAAAAACCTGTTTTTACTCATGTTGCAATGTGCATCTTGCACTTGTGCAAAACTGTTCCAATTTATATTTATGCAATACCTCGAAAAAAAGTAGCATATAGAGTTGTAAAAAGGTTGCTGCAGCTGTTATAGTTTAGGCTGGGTGCCCTGTGTAAAAAACGAAAAAAAAAAAAAAAAAAAAAACATTTCGAAAACAAACTGGGACTTTGCGGAAGCAAAGTCCCACAATAAAAACCATTATTTATTCTTAAGATTGTGATCCTGAGTTATTTCAAGTATAATCAGCTCTATATTATATAGGATTCACAATAATAAAATAACAAATGATATAATTCTGCAATATGTTTCTTTTAAGGAGATCCAAAAGGGATCATATTAAAGAAACTATTCCAGATGGCTCAATATCTTTAGCTGGTTCTCCCAACTCTGGGATGTTTCCTTTAAACCAATTTAATAAATTCCCCAGCCCTTTTGTCACTTTTCATCTTTCAGCTTTCCAAGTTCCATGATATGATCAAATTAAGAAAAAAAAATTATATTTTATAACCATAAAAATATTGTATAATGGTTTATTTCCAAATCATAAATGGAAATATGGAAAGCTGAAATATATGTCCTGTAGACTGAACTGGAACTTGTAGTTCAATTAGACGAGACCATGTTCATTTAGCAAAAGTTTACAATCTCAACAAAAAATGACTAACCATACGTCACTATGCAATTATCCAATCAATGATTTTGTTACATTGTAAATGTCATAACTGAAAAATGGCGGCCTCCATAGAACCATTGAGTAGGGTTCTATTCTACATTGTTAAAAGGAATATAATTGGTCAATAAGATAATTCTCTACCAATCAAACAGTAAAATTGATACCATTGCTAAAGGAACATGAATAGGCCTTACCTAACGACATACATAATAAAAATACATAAAAATTATCATTGACCACCAGCAAGTTTCCACAAACCTAACTTAACCTAACGTAACCTAACAATGATAATAAATAGGTTAGAATGGAAATAGGTTAGCTTACCGGTTGATCTTCGGCGAATTATACGAACATCGCGAGGAGTTACTCCACAGTTGTTAACCTTTTTAATTATCTGGAAAAATAAAATAATTATACAATGTTTATGCCTCACAAGAAAAAAACTGACGTTACACTAAAATAGCTTAGCTGATAGCATAGCCACTATTTTACCAAACTATGCCTTTTATACAAAACACATATACAGAAAATAAAAGATAAATGATTAGGTAGGGGTATAATTGAAGGGATTATGCAATTTCATGCAGTTCTAAAGGCTATTGGCTATATTCTAGGCCCAAATCAACTTATGACACCAGGTAAGTTCACTGACAAAATACATATACTCTCCTTGACCAAGTTTGAGAACATAAATTTTTTGAAGTAGTATTTCATAAGAAATACACTAATCTGATTGGATAATACAACTGAATTTAAAATCGATTTTAATGATTGACCAATCAGATGATTGGAACACTAAAATCAAGTTTTTTAAATAAGGCCCCCAAAAGGGAGGTAAGGTGTGTCTAGAAAGGTAATAATTCAGTACTTACATAAGCCTCATCACAGTCAGTAGGTACACCACGTAATAAAATAGTACTGGTTGCTTTCTCAGAATGAAATCTATCAGTAGATCTGTCATCTTTACTACTACTATATCGTTCATCCTATAATATATAAACCAATAAATTAACACTAGCCCAGCTTTTGAAATGAAATGAAATGGAGTTTTACGTCCCGCTTTTCTACACCTGTATTGTCTAATGAAGACGGGCAAACGCCATGCCGTGTGCAATGAGGGAAATTTTGCTAGAAGCACACAGGGCCTGTTTATTATCCTATCCAACAACTTGAAGCTTTTTCCATGTTAGTCCCTCATAACTCACTGAGCCACTAAGGCTCTAGCTTTTGAAGTAAGTGCATATATTTCTCATATTTTCATTCTGCTTTTTTGAAAAAAGTTTCCATTATCAAAAAAATCGCAAATACTACCTGAGAGTATTTTTAAAGTATGCTTATTGTATCTCTATATCTTTTTGATCAAACTGAATTTGGTTTTAAAGGGTTAATTACAATCAGGGAGTACTTATTGTTAATCAAGCAATTTGACCTAGTTTTGGTGTTTGCCCTTTAAATGGCTAAATATTTCTAGCTGAAACCTTTTAACTACACAAGAAGCACATTTCTCTACAATTAGGCGTTTATTTTACTCAAATCCGTTCAGTAGTTTCCTATCAGCGTCCAAAAAACATAACACACTTAAAAACCTTACGTAAGGTTTTTAAATAATCTAGCATGTTTCAAGCGTTTAAAAATTAACGGCTGGATTTTTTAAATTAAAACTTTCAGATACATTAAAGGGCTCATAGTTACAGATTTTGGTGTAAAGTTTTCAAAAATTTGAGCAAAAAAAAATTTTGACCTAAAAAAAATTCAGACTGTCCCTTTAAAGGATTGTAAAGAGGTTTTCTAAATTTCTTATGTGTATATGGGACACTGATAGCATCAATGGTAGCCTACCATTCCACTTAAACTAAGTGTTTGATGATTCATCACTAATCCTGAAGGCTAAGTCAAGAAACTAGAATAAGAATTACCTCTGGAGAAGGACTTCTAGAATCTTTGTTGTATCTATCTCTATCACGACTTCTATCTTTTTCCCGACTTCTATCACGATGGTCTTTCCTATCACGACCTCGATCATAATCTCTATCTCTTCCACGACTTGAATAATCTGATTTACGCTTGTCATCTCGTGAATCTCGCGATCTGCGATTTGACCTGAAAAGTAAAAAAATAAAATGAAATGGAGTTTGACATCCATTTTGCATCTGTGTAATGATAAGCAAAGACAATATAGTGTATTAGTGTGCAATTAGGGAAATTGTCAAGAACAGTGGCATGTCTACTCTAATTTTCTATTGTCTAATGTGTCTTAAATAAGCACAGCCTGAAACATAAGGGCCTCAGTTTATTGTCCCATCTGAACAACTAGGTGCTTTTTCAATGTCTGCCCCTCTGCCCAGCATTACCGACAGGCAAATTCACATGTTTAGAACCCAAGACCATTATTTGTTTGTCATTTCAACTCTCTAACCAAATCTCAAGTTAATAGACAAAAGAATTAAAACATAAAAACTAACCTATCACGTTCTCGCTCGCGATCTTCATAACTTTTCACATCACGATCTCTGTAATCATCCTTTTTGGAGTCGTATTTTTCACTGCGTCTGTCAGATCTCTTGTCATGTCTATCTTCAGATTTACTGTATCTGTCTTCACTCTTATCATAGCGATCTTCACTCCTATCATAGCGATCTTCAGATCGATCATAGCGATCAGTGCTCACTTGGTTGTTGGAATAATCACGATCGTATTTGTCTGATCGTTCCGAATTTTCACTCCCATATCTGTCGTCTTGATCCTGATATTTCCTATCTCCAATTTTATGGCCTGGGTCTTGAAAAATTTCAGATTGGTTGTCTTGATCTTGAAAATTCCTGTGACCAGAACGGTCATCTATGTCTTGAAATTTCCTATTTCCTGATTGATCAGTGTCAAATCTACTTCTTCGTTTTTCGTTTCCCGATTGCTCAAAATTTTGTCTTGAGCCAGCATTTTCCAAATCATCTTCTCGAGAATCATTATTATAATTTCGGTCACTGAAAATATTGCCAGAGTTTTTTCTATCAAATCTGCTGGTAGAATCTTCCATGGAGAACCTACTGCTTTTGACATTTTCGTAAGACCTGCTGTCATTGTATCTGTCATTTGAAGAGCTGTTGTCATATCTATTGCCAGCACTGTCATCTCTAAATCGGCTTCCACTCAGCTCAGAGCCAAATTTATTGTTCGAGTCCTCAATGGAAAATCTGTTCCCATTTCCAGAGTTTTCACTATTGAATCTATCGTCAGAATTGTTAAAATTATTCATTTGATTCGGTTCTCTTTCATCGAACCGACTTCCAGAGTTTCTATCAAACCGGTTGTCTGAATTTCCATCAAACCGGTTGTCTGAATTTCCATCAAACTGATTTTCAGATTCTTTATGACCATATGGCTTTGCTTCATCGAATCTGTTCAAAGCGTGCTCATCCCTGTAAGAATTATCTGAATCCTGATGTCCATAATCCTCTGAATCTAGCTGTTCATTGTCAAACCTATTAAAATTTTGCGCAGGACCATTAAAATTGGAATTGTTATTCCCTCCAAAATTCATCTCTTGGTTTCTATGGAAATCAGACATGCCCTGATTATTAAAGACTTGGTTATTTGGACCCTGAAATGAGATGAAAATAAAATTGGTTTTGTTTTTCAAAGTCAAATGTTGTGCTGTCTATGGTATGTGTCTTCTCTTACCCGGACACCTGATAGCACTTTTCATTAAGAAATAAGCTTACTTTCTCATTTATGATTGATTTACCGTACTTCTTTATTCAAAAAAATCTGCTACCAATGTGTTATGAATTTCCAGTTTCCGTTTGTATTACCGGCACCATACCATACTTTATTATTTATCATATATACGGTACCTGATTAAAAGGAGGTCTCATTGCTGGGTTGAATTGTGGTCTGTTATTGAAGAAACCAGCATTCATATTTTGGTTATTAAACCTTGGTTGTACAAATGGTGGTGGTGGTCGGTTAAATTGGTTACCAAAACCTTGGTTGCTGTTGTTAAAATTATTGAAGCCACCTGCAGGACGGTTTCCCATAAAATTATTGCCTGGAGGTGGCATATTGAAACGATTAGGAAACATCTTTTTTTTTTTAATAACTGTGACCAGAAACTCTGAAATTGAAATACGTAGGAATTAAAATCCACACTAGCAAAACAAAAAAGCACATCCAAAACTAGTCAGATAAAACCTGCCGTTGAGGGGTCAACGTCAGGCTGCCATGCTCTATCGTTTCATTACGGAAATTCAAATCCTTTATTAAGTCCCTGTGTCCTTCAAACTCGGCACATCTCGATACATTTTCATAAAATAATAATTAAAAATGTAAATTAAATGATCTCCTAGCTCAATTAATACCTTTTATTTTGATCGAAAGTTTCCAAGCGAGAATTCTATCAGTGATGGCTGCCATAAAGGCGGAGCTTACAGGTTGTGAGCGAATTATCTCTGGTTAAACATGTAAACTCCGCCCACATCCGCCAACAGTTAAAAAACAAAAATGGCGGTCCAAGTCGATCTGGGACTGCTTCAAATTTTGTTTCGGTGTAAGACGGCACTTTTGAGAGTTTCTTGTGAAGTTTTTGTATTCCATCGATAAGAAAATTCTTCGAAATTTCCGAAAAACGTAAATTTATAAAGGTAGGCCAATTCGTTAAGACCTGAGAGTCGTTCAAACGCCGGGGACCCTGGTATCCGGACAACCGCTATGGGATTTAATAGGCCGGATCCCCAACTAATCCAAAACATAACAATTAACATGGCAAAACCAAGTTGTGAGAAGTGCCATAAGGTGCTTCGAAAACAGTTAGCATTCTGCTTCACAAGCCACAATCCTTTTCTAGGGACCATTTTGACCTTTTATCAGGGGTCATTTTGACCAAATTTGGGTCCATTTTGGTTAGGGATCAAATTGACTATCGATAACACCACAGGAATTGGAGGAGCCATCAATAGAGTCGTATCACTCACTCACATACTATATTATAAAGACAAGGACTGAAACAGCCAAATCAAAACACGGCACCCCGCCTCACTAAAACATCCTCAAAATGACACTTCCACTTATTTTTTTCGCTTGAAACTTCACACGCACATCAATAAATGGTTCACCTTTCATTTCCAACCAAATTTTAGGTCCTTAATTGAAGGGATGGAGCGCAATCTTCTTTTTTCCACAGATATTTTCATTACAAATTTGTTTACCACCCTGACCGTCTGTGACGTCACATTGTGACGTCACATTTAGCTCCGCACCAAATTAGAAAGTTCATCAAAAAATTGTTTATATTTACTTTTCGCCCATAGAAATTGGTTTGAATTTACAAAATAATTAATCCAATGTATTTGAGTGACTAATACATTTTTATTTGCTTGATTTAGTGTTCATTTTTAACTGATAATTTGAATGGCAAAGGGAGGTAATTTTTTCATCTAGACCACTGTTAACTGTCAATTTCAAAAGCTTAGCATTTAATTGTTGTCTAAAAAGTTAATAGTTACCTTTTGATCAGAATATTTATGTGAATTATTATGCAGGGAATGAAAAATATCATTACTGCAATAATCAGCCAGAAAATATCATTTTGTGGTGTAATTGACAGAAAGGATCGTAAATTACTATAAACAAATGTTGTCTGAATCACATAATTACTTCCCTTACCACACTTTGGTGCGGAGCTAAATGTGACGTCACAATGTGACGTCACAGACGCTCAGGGTGGTAAACAAATTTGTAATGAAAATATCTGTGGAAAAAAGAAGATTGCGCTCCATCCCTTCAATTAAGGACCTAAAATTTGGTTGGAAATGAAAGGTGAACCATTTATTGATGTGCGTGTGAAGTTTCAAGCGAAAAAAATAAGTGGAAGTGTCATTTTGAGGATGTTTTAGTGAGGCGGGGTGCCGTGTTTTGATTTGGCTGTTTCAGTCCTTGTCTTTATAATATAGTATGTGAGTGAGTGATACGACTCTATTGATGGCTCCTCCAATTCCTGTGATAACACGGCTAGACATCAGAAAAATGCATTTGAAAAACTTGTTTTGACATAATAAGTGATATCACAGCCGCACAGGCCTTTGCAAATGTGACAGTCTCGACTCACCTTCACTCGCAAAAGAAATATTGAACCATTACCCTTATCAAGTGGGGTTTTAGTTGTGATCTTCGCCTTCAAAGTTTTTTATTTTCTTTGTACATAATTTAAAACCAAGATGGCTGTCATTAATGCATTGTGGGTAGTTTTACGGGAATCAGACCACCATTTCATTCGGAAAAGCGAATAAAAATACTTTTGGGTCATTTTCCTTCTGACCGTTTCCAAAATCCAGCTTTTGCTTTCAGAATTTGATATCTATCCGAATTCAAATATGACAAGTGATCGAATTGGTAGTCCAGCCTGGGACTTATTAATACAGTCTAAATATTTGACTAGTAAATTGGCATATTATAGAATTGTACGCAAAAATATTTCAATATTTTGAAGATAAAAAATCAGCCATTGATCTGTAAATATAAAAATTGACTTCCAATGGGATATAGACCTATAAATTAATTTATATAGTCTAAGCATCTGCTACAAACCAAAAAACTAATAGACCTATCTTTAAAGCCACAAGGTGAAGGTATATTAGAATGTATATTATATTATATATGAAAAAAAAAGTTATAAAGGGGAATGTTCAGCATTTTCGACAGTCGATTTAGGCCTTGAATAGCCTTCAAAAGTACTAGAACTGCACAAAAATCACACAATCCCTTCAATTATATACCTACCTAAACATTTATCTTTCGTATTTTGTGTATTTATGTTTTCTATATATTGCATAGTCTTACTAAACGGCGAGTCGTATTTTTGACTTTCAAACGCTCATATTTATGGATACACGGGAATTTGAAGGCTAATATTTCGAGAGAGAGTTGTGAATTATGGATTAGAATAGCTAAAAAATTCTGGTTCTGAGATAAAAATTTTATTGCTTAAAAAGTTAGTGAACATGTCCCTTTAAAGGAAATTTCAACCCTGATGTATGTGAATAGTATTCGGGAACTATAACTGCATTAATATCGCTTATCCCTTTCCTTTCAATTAATATACCTTCATTGTCTTACAATTTAGGTATAAAGTGTTTTCTATAAAAGACATAGTCTCACTAAATTACATGCAAGTTTGTTAAATAAAAACCCTTCTGTTAATCGTGCATACCGGTACTTTTTGTGCATGTTTCATAAAATGTTCATTTGATATTTTTATTTTTTCACACAGTTCAGAAATATGGCATACTGTAACTTTAACGAGAGTCTGTTGGTTTTGCCACGTGTAAAGACGATGTGTTCCGAATGCATTATGAGCTCTTCATCTGGGAGGTAGTTTTCGTACTCATGATGAAAAATGCGTCTGCAAAACAAACTTTCGATTTGTGTTTATCTTTTTGTTTTCACTGTTGTTTCGTTCATTATTTGTGAAGACACTTGTGATGGTGATGGCGAACAATGTGGAACATCTATCGACGACCATGAGAAATCAAAATATAAAAAATCATCAGGGGAATGGGACAAATATCTGTCATTAATTGAAGAGGCAGTGAGCAAACACAAAGAATGTGACAGTCAGGATTGCTCCTGTTACGACCAAGTCATAGAAGATGATTTTAAAATTTGGGAGAAGAAGGGAGAAATTACCAAGGAAGAGTTTGAAACTGCTAAAAAGAGAGAACTTGGAACTTATTATCAAATCATCAACCATAAATTGTACAGAGAAGACAAGTGCATGTTTGGTGCACGTTGTGCAGGAAATGAACACTTTATATTAGAAATAATAAAACAGCTACCTGACATGGAGCTACTTATTAATGTCCATGATTGGCCGAAAACATCGAAACATTCTGCTCCACTTCCTGTGTTCTCATTTAGCACTGTGCGGAGGGAAAATTGGGACATAATGTATCCGGCATGGACATTTTGGGAAGGTGGACCAGCAGTATGGCCTATTTATCCTACTGGTCTAGGACGATGGGACGAACAAAGAGAAATCATTCCAAAAGCAGCGAGTGAATGGCCTTGGGAGAAGAAGTTAAACACAGGTTTCTTTCTAGGGTCAAGGACATCATCCGAACGGGATCCATTGGTGTTGTTATCGCGTAAAGAACCAGATCTAGTGAACGCCCAATATACCAAGAATCAGGCTTGGAAATCTGACGCGGACACCCTTTATGAACCTCCAGCCGCTGAAATAAAACTAGAGGATCATTGTAAATATAAATATCTGTTCAACTTCCGAGGAGTGGCAGCCAGTTTTCGATTCAAACATTTATTTCTATGTGATTCTGTAGTGTTTCATGTAGGAGATCAATGGCTAGAGTTTTTCTACCCGGCCATGAAGCCCTGGGTTCATTATATACCCGTGGACCAGAGTTTATCGAACGTGAAAGATTTATTATTGTTTGCTCAAGAAAATGACGAAGTTGTCAGAAAAATTGCCGAAAGAGGCAGGCAGTTTATTTGGGATCATTTAAAAATGGAGGATGTGTCGTGTTATTGGAAGAAAATTTTAAAACGTTATGCCAAACTTTTGAAGTATAAAGTAGAAAAAGATCAGAGCTTGAAACAAATTGAAAAGAAAAAATGAAAAACCAAATTGTTTTAAATTCTCAAAATGATTTTAGCTTTCGGATGTTTTTGAGATCATTTGGGTATAAGGGACCAGGGCTGTTTTATAATTTTGAGCCAGCAAGAATTGATATCATTTTCATCAAAACAACTGGCTTGCTTGAAACATGCCTCTTAAATAACTCAAAGGCTTAAATATTTAAGATTTTTTTAAATCAGGGCTCTTGTTTTAAAATTTTCAGCCAGGAAGTCCAAAGTAAATTTTTTAATGAACAAAGGGAACTTAATTTGAGAACACAACTTGACTCAAATTATATATACTATAATTGCTAATATAATACCTTTTTTTGAAGAAAACTGCTGATTTTTTTTTTTATGTGGTAGCAAGAAGGGCACAACACACTCACGGTCAGTCACCATTTTTTTTTAATTTTATGGTTTATGCCACCCTGCCAGGAGATTTGTCAACTCAACATTCCATTTAAAATGGTTATATAATACTGTCTATTTGCTAATATTTTTTTAGAAGTGCTTACATTGTTTATGGAATTTATATTATTATGGTGTATTAAATAACTTATATTTTGTAGTAAAGTGAGTTATTTTCGATGGAAAAAAAATGTCACCTTGCCTAAGACACCATAGAATTTCTATCTATCTCTGTATTTGTGACCTTGGCCAGTGCTTTACATGGATTTTTTTAGGAATTTCTTCACTTTTAATACAAATATCTTAGGGACATAGGGACATGCTCTGCTTACTTCTTTCAGGTCACTCTGGAAGTTGTTGTAGACTTTCATGGTGGGGCATTTGTTAATATTTAGACTTTATTAGTCTATTTATTAAAATGATATTTCAACTAAGCCTTTAAATGATAAAACATAATTGCATTTTTGAAATTTGGCTCATATAATTGCATAGTGAATATTCTGTTCCCAGTAAAAGCATACGAATATCGGCAACGGGATAAATTTGGCTCCCTGTATACCAAGTTGAAATTGTTTAAAAATGAATTCAAACGGTTAAAATTTCAAACATTTAATCTCATAACAATGCCCAACCCTCAGTATGGATTGGAAGTAAACTGTCTATATGCAGTGTACAATGGAATCCAAGTACTCGTGGTATCTATCAATATCCTCTCTGCCAATCAACTTGATACTGTAGTTGTTCACCTTGTATGTATCTATTATAATTATCAGCTATACATACAGCTACCTGAAACAAACCAAATACCTTCTGTTATTATAATATACAATGCTTTAAAAGGATAAGGTCGGAGGGACTGGTATGGAAAAGGAGTCTAGGCGTACGCTTGGAACAATAAACCGGAGCCGTGTGCTACAGGCTGTGCATGATCCATCGATACAAACCAACTATCAACTTTATATACCCCGCCCCCATCGGAGGGAGGGCGTGTTGGTCCTGAACTGGAATCAACTTTGGGAGTAAAGTCACGACTAAGTGAAATGTATAAAGATAGAGACAGAAATCGCCAGATTGAAAACATAGAAATTAATCCCATCCATCCACTCAATTATTCTTTAGAGTTTTCTGCTCCTGCGTCCAAATCAGCCAAGCAAAACCAATCATTAGTTGTCCGTTCTTGCTCATTTATCGGGCGAGTGTCTTGAATGAGTTATCTCCACTCATAATTCCGGTCCACCCAGCTGTAAATGGGTACGGATAATCGGGAAAGATCAATACCAAGAGGTTTGGCCCAGGACCAGCTGAGAGAAAGGATCCTCACGGAACTTAAAGTTGTTATCCTTGTAGAATTTCTTTCTATGAAAACCGAGCCATAACGCTACAATCTCGAACATTTCCGAACATTGTGCCGATCCGAACCAGGAAGTCTCTGTATGTTTCATGCATGTAGGATTGATACGTAATTTTGTTACCTGTTGCGGTAAGGAAGGTCCAGAAACGTGGGGTGTAACTGTAACATTCGGTAGATCCCATAATGGACTAGATTCAGGAAGAGGCTCTTTTACAAAGACATCTAATATCGCTCCACTTAACCATTCATTTCTATAATATAATCAAAATACATTTTATATGTTGGCCTAGTCAGACAAATCAGACCCCGATCGGAAATCCTCGTCTGTTTCCTTGAACCAGATCTGGCCCTGACCGACGTAGTATTTGGATGCCCTGCATAGTTCCGACATCCCGTTCAAATATCGGAGGCATAGCCGTTGGAGACAGGGGGCAGAGGCCCTCTAGCAGCGAGCCACCCCCCATCCTTGAGTCGCGGGCCCCTACGGCTATGAACATTGTACTATTCGACAGTATCATCCAATATTCGACAATTGAAATGGAAAAAAAATGCACTTAGAGATCGGTAACTTACGACTGAACCAGCAACTTGCTTACTTATAAGATACATTTAACGAGGTAGGCCTAGTTTAAAATATGGTACTGCATGTCCTTTGTAGGACATAATTTTCATTTATATAATTCAATGAAACGCAACACAGTTATAATTTCTGTTATCCGTGCCTGTACTTACTGTATAGTTGTTAGAATTGTCTGTTCATCTATAACATCTCCTCGGCCTATATTAATCAACACCGGTTTCTGTTAACATAAATTATGAGAATAAACTATTACTATGGTAAACTATCATTATGGTAAACTATCATCATGGATAACTATCATTATGGTAAACTATAATCATGGATAACTATCATTATGGTAAACTATCATCATGGATAACTATCATTATCGTAAACTATCATCATGGATAACTATCATTATGGTAAACTATCATTATTATATGGTAAACTATCATTATGGCAAACTATCATTATGGTAAACTACTAGTATCATCTTGTTATGATAAACTTTCATTATGGTAAACTATCTAAATATTAGATACTAAATTTCTCGAGAACACTGATGGCATCAATTTTCACCAATACAATTTTCAATAAGACGTATGTGGTTCCAGCAATTCCACCAAAACAAAGTTGCTAATTAATAATTGCAAAAAGGCTTTCAAGTGAGGCGTGTGACGTCATCAAGCACTTTGTTCAGATCGAATTGCTGTAACCACAGATATCTGATTAAACATTTCAATAAAGCACATTGGGACTATCGGTGTGACCAACACACGTTTTTTTTTTATATAAAACAACCTCTTTACAGGCCGGTGGTTAACTTACTTTTTGTGAACAAACTGAGAGAACTTGGCCCGACAGTAAATTTCGGGTATCAGGAGTACTGGGTAGAATACTACAGATATAATCACAGGTTGGTAAGATATCTCCCAGTTCCTCTACATACCTAGAAATATAATAATGTATATGTACGGGACTGTAAATACATGGTCGCTGGTCGCGTAAGGTGGTCGCTTAATCAGTCGTTAATTATGTTGAAAAGACGTAAGGGGGAGGGGGGATTTATTGCAGTGGCGTAGCCAGGTTTTTGATTCTTGGGCGACCGGAATGAATAACAGGTGGGGCGAAGCCACCGAAAGCTCTGGGGTTTTAGCTTTTTGACACACTGCAGGAAGGCTTTTTGAAGTTATATTTTTTTATGCCTGCGGCCGTTCGGCTCAACTTTACCGACTTTTCTATACTTTTTCAACCATTCAAAACTACGGCGTCCATCATCTGACGTCAGCCGACTTAGTAATGATATCATGGACATCAATGTCCCCGATTTACGTATTAAGAAAACCTATGTATCCGCCAGCAATTTGATAAAAATTGAATGAAATAAGTTACCCATATTGGTCTATATACTGACTAACAGACTTGGATTCTTTTCTCTTTATACCAATAACAGTCATTCCTAAACTTTTACAATATTTAGCAACTGAAAATAAGGCCAAATTCTATTTTTAAATACTATTCTACTTAGGGTTAGGCAGTGGTGTAGCAAGGTTTTCGAAACTGGGTGTGCAATGGTAAAGATGAACCGACCAAATATATTGACATTGCGAAAGGAGCGAATAACGTGTGAGGGGTTCAGGGGGCGAAGCCCCAGTAAGCTCTGGGGTTTTAACTATTTGACAGGAAGGCTAATTGAAGCTATAATTTTGATCTTTTGGATGTTTATTCCTGCGACTGGTTGGCTCAACTTTACCGACGGCAATTTTTCAATAAATTGGGGCAATGGACCCCCACCCCCATCCCCTTCTCCCCTACCCCCACTAGCTACGCCACTGGGGTTGAAGGAAAACAACATCTTCAACGACGAAAGACCGTTGCTGTACAAATAAGTAAAAGTATTGAAACTACCCAATTGGGTCTTAGTTACATTAAAAATCTAACCTGTATTGCCTATTTGTCCCAAGCCTAAAATACCAATATTGAGAGAGGACAGAGGACGAAATGTCTTCAATTCTTTCCTGAAAATATTCAATACTAGGCCAACCACATATATCTTATGTCATCAAATTGGAGTTTTGCAAATGGAAGATATATCTGTATCCAATACTCTCCCCATCTGCACTGGACATGCCCTGCAACCCTTTGAGGGTATAATTTTGGTCAGGACCCATGATATTAAGACCGGGGCGATACGCAGATAAGAAAACTATGTCTATGCAATCTGAAAGAAGGGGCACTTCGCTTAACCAATCTCAAAAAACGGAAATAATCCATAATTATCCGCTTTTGAAAATTAAAAGTTACGACTCGTATTTTAGTGAGACTACTCCATATTTAAAAAAAAAATATAGAAATACAAATTGCTAGTTTGAAGTAAATTGTGAGATTTTAGCGCAGTTTTTACCGAAAATGCCGACTGTTCCCCTTTAAACTTACTGTGCCCATTGGTGTTTAGCCTGATATTGGTAGGTATCTTTAAACTTCCTCTCGGTGGCTATGATATGACCTATCACATATTCACCCATAATCTCTCCAAAACCGTGACCCATTCTAGTTAGGGTAAACTTTGGGTAACCCTGCAGAAATTATATAAGAAATTAATACTTGATAATGGGTCACAGGCGGACCCACATAATTCCAGTCGCCAAAGCTGTAAAAGGGTACGGAAAATCCAGGAAAGATCAATGCCAAGAGGTTTGGCCAAGGACCAGCTAATAGAAAGTGTGAAACTGTGTAAAATATAGACGTTTCTTTCTTTTCATGGGATAAAGAATTAAGTCGTACCTTTGATTTGTCTAAATTCTTTATGATGGCATCTATACCTGAAACGAAAACGACATTTTGACATTTGTTTCTGACACAATAAGCCTAATTAAAGGGTATTCTCTATATATTTTTTATGTGTATTACGTTCACTGATAGAATCTATTTGCAGCATACCAATTTTAAACCAGACGTCTGTGGTTCCTGCAATGTCCCTAGAACAAAGTTTTATGACTTGTTGGCGATAATAGGCTAATTGCAACTAAACCGTGGCTCATTCTGGTAAGAGAAAACTTTGGGTAACCCATTTGGTGGTAAAAAACCATCTTAAAGGGGTTGTGAATTTGTTTGTGTATGTGTATTAGGGACGTTGATAGCATCAAACTTTACTATATAGTAGAGAATTCAAGAAACTTTCGTGCTAGAACAATATGCATTAAGGCAGGCCTTCTCAATTAATTTATGTAATGTGTTAAATGCATTTTATAAAAATAATATTAGGGCCAAATAGAGCTTAGTTAGCATAGCGAGCAGAGCGTTTTAGTGGAAGAGATCACTTTTGAGGGGCCATTCTCAATGGCGTCGCGGGCCGAATTGGGCCCACGGGTCGCCATTTAAGGGGATTGTAAAGAGGTTATGTAGTTTTTATGTCAACGGTGTACGCTTATTTGAAACTTAATCTTACCTGCCCAAGTTGAGTTGACTAATTTCAAAGGTAAACTGGATTCGTGTAAAAGTTGACCTATTAAAGGAGGATCAGCTACCAAGATTTCAGCATCTTTCAATTCAGATTTTAATTCATTAGTCACTTGGTTTTCTGAAAACACACCAAAAAATTCTTCTCAGGTCGTAACTTGCAAGACACAATCCCGGTCGTGGTAGCATTCTGCCTTCCCAGGCATACAATTCTTTAATTTTCCCATTTTTAAGATCCCTGATCCAGTGGTGGCTCAAGGGGGGGGGGGGGGGTTGGTGTCGTGGCGACAGCCACCGTCAAGGAAATGAATGAGTGGGTAACTGGAGGGGTCAATCCTAGCTGTTACTCCTGATCAGCGGGAATCGCCCCCGGCCTTAGGCGTCGGCATGTGCATAGGCATTATAAGGGCGCTGAAATTTACATTGCCCCCCGGGCGCCCAAATACCTAGAGCAGCCACTGCCCCGATCCGCTCACATTGCAATGTTCACGCTATCACAAGATCCGCCTATTAGGCTCATCAATTAACCTGTACCGGCCTATTCACTAGTTCACTTTATAACGGTACAGGCTATAGGTAGCGGTACACTGTCCAACAAAATTGTTGCCAATTCACCTTGTGAAAAGCATTATTCACTTACCTTTGAACAGATTATTGTCAATTTGTAATATTGCTACATTTGGTAAAAGTTTCTGAACGTGTCGCATTAAATCAGGCACGACAGAAGCAATGTGAAGAACTTTTCCGACAGGCTTATTGGCGGCAGCCATGTTGATTATCTCCCTTTAATTTATATCTTTAGAGGCGGGTCTTTTAAAAGGGTTAATAGTTGAAATAAAATGAAATGGAGTTTTATATCCTATTTTTCCTCAAACTCAGAACAAATCAGATTTTTTTTTATATATTGTAGCCTTCATTGTAAATAAAGTGCTTTGTAAGATCTTAAAGGGTAATGTTCGATTCGGTAGAAGAACTGCCAAAAAAATCCACATAATCCCTCAGTCTAATTAAAACCAGACCCTAATTTCGTTCGTTCGCTTTTTTTTTAAATCCGGTTTTTAACCACTACATTAGGGTCTGAGAACCAGGCGCGGCAACATATGTTCACGTTAACTTTGACCTTACCTTGATAAACATGACCTGATAAACTAGTCTACAGCGCTTAGGAATCCTAGAATGCACCTATTGTTCGCGAACAAAATCCCAGCGCGGGAGAGGGCAAAAATCTGATTGGTTAAAACAAAGGTCATTAAGGTTAGGTCAAAGTTAACGTGAACGACTGTTGCCGCGCCTGGTTCTCAGACCCTAATGTAGTGGTTAAAAAACCGGATTTAAAAAAAAAAAAACGAACGAACGAAATTAGGGTCTGATTTTAATTAGACTGCATAATCCCTCCAATTATACCCCTACCTAAAAAAGTTTTCTTTCGTTTTATGCATATGTATTGTCTTTGCAAACATAGTCTCACTAAAATACGAGTCGTATTTTTGACCTCCAAACGCTGGTAATTACAGATACACGGGAAATTGGAAACTTAAATTTCGAGGGAGATTTGGGAAAAAACAGGTTCTGAGACTAAGATATTATTTTATAAATGTACAACGCAGCTCATTAAATGGCATACAAGAGTTTTCACGGAAGGTATACATGTAAAACTAAATTTAATCAGACGGCACAAAAGTTATTCTTGGAACATTATTTATGTAAGAAGGCGTCAAAGGCAAAGAAAATTTTATCTAGAAATGATAAATTCTGCAATTTATCGGAATGAATATATAACAGTTTTTTCGGAATAAAGATTTAAGAATTTGAATCGAATCCAAAATTTGACAGTTAACTGATGTAAATAGCTCGCAGAAGTACTACAACTGCACACAAATCGCATAATCCCTTAAATCCCACTACCAAAATATTTATCTCTCATTTCTATGATTTCTTGATGGATTTTGATGAAACTTGGTGTGAGTGTTTGTAATCACCCAATGATAAAGCCTATTAAGTTGTGATAAATGTGATAAATGAAGGGAGTGAGCCGAAATGTTACATTTCACTGCTTACAGTTATTCAAGGGAGACAACTATGAGGGTCTCTCATAGGTCCGCGCTCGCTACAAGCGTTCACTATGACAGATGGTAAAATTGCTTTTGTACTTCAAAATTAGGTCTTTCCGGTCTTCCTAAGGACTGAATTAATTATTTTGGATCTTACTTCTGGGGTCCAAAGCCTAATTTCAATTTTAGAACAATGTTGAATTAACCCGCGTTTACTACAGTTAAAACGAAAACTTTAAAGACCATGAAGACAATGGTGTGAGTGTTTGTAATCACCCAAGGATGAAGCCTATTAAGTTAATCCACTTGAAAAAACATAATTTTAACAAAACCCGTGTTTACTGAATTCATTAGAAAAGTATACTTCTACACGGAAATTAACTGTAAATATACCAAAAACTAAAATACTTGTTTTTCGAAATGGTGGCAAACTGAAAGGTAATGAAACCTGGACATATAAAAATCATACATTGGAAATCGTTAACGAATTTGTATATCTTGGCATTTTATTCAACTTTAATGGAAAATTTTCTAAAACTCAAAAAAACATTTCGGAGAAGGGGAAAAAAGCGTTATACTCTGTTTTTAAAGTATGCAATGATAATTATTTTAATATAGAGACCAAACTCGCTGTTTTTGATACCTATATTAGCAGTATTCTGAATTATGGGGCTGAAATTTGGGGATTTCATAAAGCGACAAATATTGAAGTGATTCATTCTAATTTTTGTAAAAAACTCTTAAATGTCAGACAAACTACAAATAATGATATGATTTATTATGAATTAGGTAGATATCCAATGTATATATTACGTAGAATTAGAATTTTTAAGTATTTTTTTAAACTACGATCAACTGATAATGTTTTACTTAGATCTTGCCTGTATGAAATGATTAATTTTAATGATATCTGGATCCAAAATGTTAAAAAGGAGTTATATGATATTGGTTTGGGGTATTTATGGGAGGGGAATTACTGTGATAAATATACATTTTTGATTACTAAACAACGTATTCTTGACGTTTTTAAACAATCTTGTTTTGAAAATATATGTACTTCTCCAAAAGGACTGCTGTATCAACACCTTATTTCAAATTTCAATCTCCAATTTTATCTAAATAAACCTATTAAGTACAAATACATTCAACATATAGCTAAATTAAGATTATCAGCACATAATTTAAATATTGAAACTGGAAGATTCAAAAATATTGAAAGAAACGAGAGAAAATGCACCCTTTGCAACCTGTCAGAAATAGAAAACGAATACCATCATACATTAATCTGTCCATTTTTTAAAGACATTCGAATTATATACCTCAAAAAATATTACTATGTTAACCCAAGTTTTTTAAAATTAATACAACTATTATCTGTAAATAATGTAAAAGAACTATCGAAACTTGGTCTGTTCCTATTTTTATGTAACCAAAGAAGAAATGAGACTCTTCACTTAACTAATTAAATTTTAAATAGTTAAGTGAACATTTTCATTTTTTCTTTGAAACAAATTAGAGTTCTCTCTCTCAAGTTGTAATTGTGTAAATATCTGTATATATTTGTATATGTCATTATGTATTATGTATTATGTATTCTGTATCTTGTGTCTGATGAGCATATTAGCTCAAGGAAATAAAGAATTGAATTGATATAAAAAATGTCACTCTCAGAATCTTTTATGTACTGATAACATTTACTTATTAAACCTAAAAATATTGTGTTTTGCGTTTCGGTATCGAATATTTTTATCGGGGCTGAAATATATCTAGATCGCACCCACAACAGTCTTAATTTTCAAAATTTTCCAGGAAAGGAACCCCGTATTATCTCGTTCCTCCTCTTCGACGCGGTGTTCCACGGTCGAAGGGCTCCAGAGGTTTTACATGTGCATCAGTGCATTCATGCATTGTGATCCATACCTGAACAGAATACCTTAGGGTGTGGGTGGGGACCATGAGTTGCATGGAGCGCCAAATTTCTACTTCTATTTCTATAGATGACTTGTCTATATATTGCATAGTATCGCTAATGTGTAGTAGGGCATTATAACTTTCAAATGCTAATAATTATGGATGCACATGGATTTGAAGACTCAAATTTCAATGGTGAGTTGTGATAACCAGTACTAAATTGCTGAGCTAAAAAAGTCCCCGTTTCTGAGACTTGGAAAAATCGACCCACGAAAATGAAGCCTGTGCCACTTTAATACAGATGTTATCTAGCAGTTCTCGCTTCGTGCCAGTTATTAGACAGTATTTATACCTTTCACCACACATCTGACTTTATCAAGACTCTCAGATTTCTACACCCGGGATATTTCATCTACCAGGTAAGTTATTATTTCAAAATTTTCCATAATTTCAAGTTTCAGAATTCTCATCTAAATTACTGCTTATTATCCAACATCTTTATCCCCAGTGCAGGCCTTCTCAAATTGCGGCCCACGAAGCCCTTAAGAATGGCCCCTCAAGAGTGACTCTATGCTAAGCTCTATTTGGCCCTTTATAAAAATCAATTGAGAAGGCCTGCCCTAGTGTTTCGATATCGAATATATTTTTTTGTCTCCGACAATCGAATTAAAATCAAAATCTAAATTTAGAAGTAGCAAAAATATTGTGCCTTATTTTATATGTGCCTAAATGACAATATACCTAATATAAGTGCGTTAATGACATTGTGCCTAATATAAGTGCCTAAATGACTGACATTGTGCTTAATTTTTAGTGTGCCTAAATGACATTGTGCTTAATTTTAGTGTGCCTTAATGACATTGTGCCTTCAATTAGTGTGCCTAAATGACATATGATAAAGTGCCTTAATGGCATTGTGCCCAATATTAATATGCCCAAATGACATTGTGCCTTAAATTAGTGTGCCTAAAGGACATTGTGCTTATTTTTAGTGTGCCTTAATGACATTGTGCCTAATATAAGTGTGCCTAAGCGACCGTGCCTAAAATGTGTAAATGCTTAAAGTATTTGTGCCTAAATGACTGTACAAACCTAGTAGAATAGATTCTATAGTCCAAGATACAAACCGTCTAAAAGTTTTGTTGTCGTTTTAAAGGGGCACAGGCTTCATTTTCGCGGGTCGATAAGTCTCAGAAACGGGGATTTTTTAGCTCAGCAATTTAGTACTGGTTATCACAACTCACCATTGAAATTTGAGCCTTCAAATCCATGTGCATCCATAATTATTAGCATTTGAAAGTTATAATGCCCTACTACACATTAGCGATACTATGCAATATATAGAAAAGTCATCTATAGAAATAGAAGGAGAGATGTCTAATTTAAGATATATTTGAAGGAAATACGCAATTTTCGTGCATTTCTAGTGCTTCTGAAGGATAAATATATTCAAGACCCAAATCAACCAAAAAAAAAGACTGGTCCCCTTTAAAAGTAGAAATTAGGAATTTGCGGCCTTGAATCAAGACGAACTTCGAATATCTCTGTTGAACGAATAACAGATAAAATAGTTTCAAGACTGTATTTAATTGATATAAACAACAGCTGACTGTTTTTAGACCTGGTCTATGTAACGTGTTAAAGGGATTGTAAAGAGGTTTTCTAAAATTTGTATGTGTATCAAGGACACTGATAGCATCAATAAGCACCATTCCAATTTTCATTCATTTCCACGTCTGGTTCTTGCAATTCCACTAAAACTAACGTGTTTTATGTTAGTGGAATAGCAAGAACCACGGAATGGAAATTGGAATGGCTCAAATTGATGCCATCAGTGTCACGGATACACATTCAAAGTTTAGAATACCACTTTACAATCCCTTTAACATCAGTTATCGTTGCAGTCTTCTTAACGGCAGTTTTCTAGGCTTTAACCTTTTTGGGTGTAGCAGCTTTCTTGGCAGCGACTTTTTTGACAGCTGGCTTCTTGGCAGTGGTCTTTGTCACCTTTTTGGGCTTTTCGGTTTTAGTTTCGCCGAGTTTGAATGAGCCGGCAGCGCATCAGTTATGTTTACTATAACATAAATACATCATCGGATAAAATATTGGCTATCATACAGAAAGATAATGTATCTTTTATGTCTTATCTTAATGTTATTGTGTACATTGGCATTGTATCCTACGTGAACTCTGAATGAACTGTTCTCTGTAGCCATGCTAAATTTTATGATCATATACGAAGGCTAAAACCCCCTTTAACATTACAGAATTTATCGAGAACGGAAACATTGGATTTTATATAATGTAAACGGTTGAGCTTTTTAAGAATCCAATTCTGTTCCATCTCTTGAGGTGATTTCGGAACGGTTCGCAGAACGGACTTCGGATTGGACAATAAATCGAGGCCCCGTGTGCTATTGGCTGTGCACGTAAAAGATCCCTCGACAGTTGGAAATCGAAAATAAGAGCAGGCTAATGCCACTGTCCTGGCAAAATTTCCCAAATTGCACACTACATGGCGTTTGCCCGTCCTCAATTAGCTCATATAGGTGCAGAAAAGTAGAACGTAAAACTCCATTCATTTCATTGCATTTCATTTTCGCAGAACGGACTTGATAAATTGTTGTAATGTAAGCGATATCCGTTCCAAGAACGGTTTACTACGCATGCCAAGCGGACTTATTTCGATTTTAGTTTACATTAATTCAAGTAAAAAATTATCCCCCAAAATATTCAGATTGCCCCTTTAATTTGACATTTTTTTTATTATCTAATTTTAGATCACGATGACGACCCTCAGGATGAATGTTGGAGTTGGTACGATACTAGTTTGTCTGTTGTCCGTTCAGTTGGTATCAGGACGAGTGGTGGACATGACGTACGTATTGGAACCCAATTCACCAGCTTGGCCAGGAAACAAACCATATAAATTGAACCCTATCAGAAAGGAAATGACCCCAGAAGGAATTTGGTAAGTCAAAGGATTGATTTACGTTCTCAAGGAGGAAGTGGTACCAGACAGGGTATGCTTACTCTTCTGATTTCATTTTATGCACTTTTCTTAAGGTAATACCACCTCGTTCTTTCTTGAAATTTATCATCCGTTATCAATATTTTTCAGGGTAGAGTTCAACTGGTATTCTACAAGTGAGCATAAAGGAACCCATATAGATGCTCCTATACACTTTAGTAAGGGAGGAATCACCGTGGACCATATTCCCATAGAGAGACTAATAGGGCCTGGTGTTGTGTTCAGAGCCATCGACGAAGCCAAAAACAATTCCGATTTTTTGATTACAAAAGAATGGTTGGAAAATTGGGAATCTAAATTTGGCCGAATCCCAGAAAAATCCATTGTTTTCATGCATTTTGGTTGGGGAGGTGAGGAAAAGAATATGAAATTGATTTTTGGTTCGGAAAATATCAAGGATACTAGCACCTTTCATTATCCAGGAATATCAGGCGACGCCATGGAGTTCTTGGTTAAGGAGCGCAATATTTATTCCATAGGCACGGATGCAGCTTCGATTGATTATGGGCGATCAAATACATACATGGCCCATCGGATATCTCTAGGCAACAACGTCACTATTTTAGAAAACGTCGCTTATCTGAACCAACTTCCGGTAACCGGTGCCAACATTGTCGTCGCGCCCATTAAGATTTCGGGCGGATCAGGAGGGCAAGCACGTATCTTGGCATTTATTGGAGAGAATCCGATGTCAACTGCTGCGCCTTCTCTCTCTGTTTCATCGTATACAGCTGTGTTAAGCTTAGTTTCAATAGCTTTATCAATTCTCACTGCAGCTTAATGAATAGATCAACTACGGTACCACAGGGACTTGTTGAAGCAGGTTCATAAGTCACCTCCAATAATGGAGACCCCATCGCCAGAAGAAATACAAATTTGAAAAAAGCTCATGTTAAAGAACAATTCCCGCGATAGTATGTCCCTGTGCCCCCTTAGCAAGTGGTCTCTTTCATGGGACTACAACTATATGCCTACTGGGTTAGTCCTACCGGGTTAGTACTTCCGGTCAGCGAAAGTTACGCCTGAAAGGGAAATAACTCATTGAAATATTGTAATTAACTTTTTGCATCACCATTAATTGTAATTGTCATCTCAACAATAGCCTTCCTTCAGCAACTATGTTTTCTATATATATTTTGTGAGATTCTGACTTTCGGTTTACTGAGTTGACGCTCCTTGTTGTCCCTTTCCGTAATGTGACTTCAAGGAACGACAACTCTGTAAAAGAGATCGCAGAAAGGTTGTTCCTGAAATCTAAGAAATGAAATGAAATGGAGTTTCACGTCCTACTTTTCTGCACCTGTATGGGCTAATGAGGACGGGCAAACGCAATGCAGTGTGCAATGAGGTAAATTTTGCCAGGACAGCGGCATTAGCCTGCTCTTATTTTCGAATTCCAACTGTCGAGGGATCTTTAACTGCACAGTCAATGGCACAGGGGGTCCTCGGTGTATTGTTGAAATCCAAGAAACCTTTGAAGATGTTATGTTATAAAAATGAAAAGGGCACCAAAAATGTCCTCGCCTGCAAGCTATATATTGTACTATTAAAGTGAAATAAACTGACTTAATCAATTTGAAGCATTTTTTTTTATAGATAAGCAATATAGATAATTTACAGTGTAATTTTCTTCTATAATACAGCAATATAGATAATTTACAGTGTAGTTTTCTTCTATAATACAGCAATATAGATAATTTACAGTGTAATTTTCTTCTATATAATTATATTACTGCGATATAGATAATTTACAGTGTTATATAACCATTTATACTCTTATTAAATATTAAATTATATACATTAATTTATAGCAATTTATATCATATTCGCTGAGGTTATGGTAATTTTCTAACTATATTAATTTGCAGTATGCACGTCTAACCAAAAGAGCAAACTTATAAACCTTTTAACATGGCGAAATTCTGAAGTAATTTAGTGAGGTGGTACCATTTCTTAGAATGAACACAAAATCTAAATTTTCAAAACTTGGTGAATAAAATTATATATTCAGTAGTGGACTCACTCGATGTCATAACTTTACTACAGATTGCATTTTTAATCTGATATATCCCGATAATTAAGTTATCTATACTTATCGAAAAACGCTTATGAAATTTTTTAAGCGATTTTCAATAATAATGTGTAAAATACTTAAATCTATTTGATTGATTCTGTGTGTGTATGCTTATGACACAAGGTTAAACCCAATGATGTATATAAATTTCTTAACCAAGTTTAAGAATCTAACATTTATGGTCAATCTACGATGTAATATGGCTTTAAACAATAAAACAGATTGATTATTTGAATGACAAATATTGTCAAGGAATATTAAGGCACGTTTCAGATATCTACATTATTTCCTATTATACTATTTACATTTTTAAAATTCAATTGTACAAATATTACAATATTAATTTGTACATGAGTATATATTACATATTAAATTCAACATCTGGGACAATAATTGGAGCTTCTCGAATATCAGCGAAATTTTAAACAATTATTGATCCAAAAACTGAATTTTCAAGTAAACACTGAAATAATTGGTTTAGCACTAGAATTTCAATGCAAATCACTGAATTTTTCAGGCCGAAAACACTAGTTTTATTTAGGTAAACACTTAAAAGTTTGAATCATTTACAAGTTACAAATATTTGGCACTCTATTCACTTTATAAATAAATAAAATATTTAAATAACGGAACACGATTTTATGGCACCGTTATTTAATGTAATCTCTACCCCTAAATGTCGCTTAAGGATTATATATACATGTATATATATTTGTACATAGATTATGGCACGTATAGTATAGTAATGAAAGAAATTAATTGTCACATCCCACTTTTCAGCCCCACTAATGCGGAAGGGCGCAGTCAGAAGTACGTACATGTATGAAGATCGCACACAAAACAGTGGACACATAGGAAGAAGTCACAAATATACGTTCTTGTATACCCAATAATGTTTTTAATCAATACCAAAAGCATTGTTACAATGTCAATTGGTCTCATGATGTCGACCTCACAACTTTCAATCTGAGTGCAAATTGGAGCAACTGATTCAACTAGTGACATATATAGGATCGTTGGCGTATGTCCACGTGAGCGCAACAACAACCGAATACCGCAATGTGCTACACTAGTAATTATTCTTCTTTGTAAAAATTGAATCCTGTCGTCGATCGACCTGAGCCGTCTCATTGAGGCCCAATGCCGCCCAATGCTACACGTTCAATGTTATTCAACTTTGTGAGTACATGTCCGCAGTTGGCTTCCATACAGATTAACCCATGCACGTGTCTTGTCTTTTATGCACAATCAATGCCCATCTCTAGCGGGAAACTGACATCGTGATACTGTTATAAGGCACTCTGCGATTGGGTTCCTCCCTTTAGGGAATTCACATAGCTTATTTTATTAATCTTTTACACAAATCACACATAGAATCCTGCCCTAAATGAGATGTGAATGTTAATATTTTTGGATGGCACGCGAATTCCATTGAAATCTGATCTCTATTACGATGCTCCAACTTTATTTTGGTTCAATTTCTTCTTCCATAAACTGAAAAAAGACGTTAAAAAACCGAAGTCAGATGTGGAATTCACAGAAAACCTTAATAATCGGTTGTTATTGGGGGTATTGCCCTATGTGCCCTTTTTGTCAGCACAATTTGTTGTGTCCTTACCCCATATATATAACTTCCCAAAATATAAACATGTTATACGTTCTGGTATACCCTAGAAGTGATCCAAAAGGCTATAAAATACTAAATTTTCAAACCCCCAGACGGCCGGCCATCACTCGCTTCGCTACACGTCACATAGTGCCCTTGATAAAACAGCTTCGCTCCCACCCCACACATTTGCCTCCGACGCCCCTGGTTAAGGTAGTCTAATTTTAACTTACCACATTAATACTACAACCATTACAACAAATAATAAAATAACTCCCAGAGTGGCACCAATTATAGCTGGAGCTGAAATAGAAAGCAATATTACCCCATATAAACCCCCAAATATTTTTCAAAAAATCGAAATATTTTTATCATTTTTTCTATTTAAATATGTGCCAGAAAGCAACAAAATCAATAATATTTAAAAAAAATACAAAAAAAAAAACAATGATTGGCCCTAATTTTTACCCCCAGTTCCAGAAGACTGGCGCCGCCACTGAGAGAAATTGTAGGTAAACCTGGTATAAATCTAAACAAATTTATCCCTTTGAATATGACGTATTCAATTTGTTTCGTTTCATCTAAACATTACACAAAAATTACTTCATAAAACAATTTCCTGAAGAATACGTAACAGACAGTGATGTTTACTTAATTCTTTGATATGAATATCGATATTTATGTTAAACATACATGTATGTAATTTTGAGCTCACTGAACTGGAGCGAGCACTCGTATCAACTTGGGGTTTAAACTTTAGAGTAAGTGCTGTGACCAAATATCTTGTGCTCATATTACTGTGACCAAAATACTTTGTGTCCGTATTACTGTGACCAAAATACTTTGTGTCTGTATTACTGTGGCTAAAATACTTTGTGTCCGTATTAATGTGACCAAAATACTTTGCGTCCGTATTACTGTGGTCAAAATACTTTGTGTCCGTATTACTGTGGCCAAAATACTTTGTGTCTGTATTACTGTGGCTAAAATACCTTGTGCCCGTATTATTGTGAACAGTATTTCCGGTGAACAAATTTCCTGTGACCAAGTTACCGCGGAACGAGGAACGTCGTATATCATAGGGAGGTTACCCACTCGTATCAACTTTGGAGCTAGACTAGTGCTTGATAACCTCGTTAGTTGAAGGCTGATCCGATTGCGGAACGAGGGGCCATGAACGTGGAGAATCAGATTAACACAAACTTACTCGATATACTAGTTGGCTCTGTGGTTTGTGGGGTGTCCTCAGTAGAGACCGGAATTATTTGAGGGTCATTTGTATTCTCTGCGACAGACGGTTTTGGAGTTGGAGGTTTATCAGCGGAAGTAGTTGTCCCACCACCGGAAGCTGTTGTACCACCACCGGAAGCTGTTGTACCACCACCGGAAACTGTTGTACCACCACCGGAAGATGTTGTCCCACCACCGGAAGATGTTGTCCCACCACCGGAAGAAGTTGTCTGATCTGCACTAGTGGTTGTTGACGTGGTCTGTGGTGTTGTGGTTGTTGGAAGGGGAGTAACTGTTGTATCAGAAGGATCTGGTGGTGTTTGTTGACAAGATAGAGATAATTCTGAACCAGCTGGAAAATAAATTGCGTTGGATTATATATTAGTATGAAAGAGTACGCTTCTCTCAAAAACGTCGCCTGAAAATCTGTTTTGCATGCAGCTGTGCCTCTGAGACCCTGAACGTCAATTGTTCTGTCCCAGTGGTTCCCAACCTTTTTCAAGCTGTGGCCCAAATTCACGAAGCCCTCAGAGCAATGACCCCTTGTTCTATTCCGAAATATGGAATATAGCGCAAGGGTCTTGTCTTGTGCCTCCTTATCATCAGGAGGTCAGATGCATTTGCCTATAAGCAACTACAGACCTTACACAGCAAAATATAATGAAATAAAAGTTGGGCTAAAGAAAAAAATGTTATGCATCCTCATGTGCCATGGCCCCCTGACAAACACCCCATGGCTCCCTAGGGGTCCATGGCCCCCAGGTTGAGAACCACTGTTCTATCCCAATATAGGTCACTTGGGTCGGAGGAGCTGACACATGGAGAAAGACAATACACCGTGGACCAAATTCTACAGACTGTTGTCACTGTCAACGTTTCTCATTTTTTCATAGTGCGTGGTGTCCCACCACTTTAAAGGCACAAACAGGGTTATATAACCATCTTAACCTTTTTAACCCGTGGCCCAAATCCATGAAAATTACAGAGTCGTGGCCCCTATTCACTCCAAACTAGGAATTCAATGCTAAAAGATTTTTAAATTCAGTTTAAAGGACCCGATATCGGAGGGGCTGACATGGAAAAGCGTCTAGTCGTTCGGATGGGACAATAAACCGAGGCCCCGTGTGCTATTGGCTGTGCACGTTAAAGATCCCTCGACAGTTGGAAATCGAAAATAAGAGCAGGCTAATGTCGCTGTCCTGGCAAAATTTCCCTCATTGCACACTGCATGGCGTTTTCCCGTCCTCAATTAGCCCATATAGGTGCAGAAAAGTAGGACGTAAAACTCCATTCATTTCATTTTTAAAGGACCCGATAGCACGATGACAAAATGCCCCATGGCCCCCAGGTTTGGCATCAATGCTTTTAAGTATCGAAATTGTAAAAGTGTATTCGTAATATCTTGGCTTCACGATATCATTTCAATCAGACTAGCTATTGTATCGTTGTCAAGGAAAATACATTTGTATTATTCTAAAGTCATTACATGGTAAAAATGATCTATCATTGACGCATTGTTACATTGTCATAAATAGGCATTGACTCCTTTGAGTATTTTCACAATGGCCTACATTCGCGACTTGTGTAGCCATTATGACTACGTTTATATTGACTCGGTCTTATTGATTTCCAAGAAAGAGATTATGTGTATCGCGGACACTGAAAGCATCATTTTTCATTCAGAAGTGTTTGATCACAAATCACGAAGTCATCTGTGGTACAAGACCAGGGGCGGATCCAGGATTTTCGAAAGGGGGGGGGGGGGCGTGGATGTAAAATTTAGCCGAGCGAAGCAAGGCGAAATTTTTTTGACCTTTATTTTGGCTTAAAAACATAGAATAAGTATAAATTGTACTAATTTAACGGTTTCTGACGTGGACCATGTTAACGAAATCTATAGGCGTATTCATTGTACAGTCTAATTTAAAAAAAAAAACAAAAAAAAAGACAAAGTAAAGGGGAGGCGTACGCCCTCTACGCCCCCTCCCCCTGGATCCGCAACTGAAGACGTCATCAAACACATTTAAAGGGATTGAAAAGTGATTTTCTAAACTTTGTATGTGTATCAGGGACACTAATAGCATCAATTTGCGCCATTCCGATTTCCATTCTGATGTCTGTGGCTCTTGCAATTCCAATAAAACTAACGCGTTTTATGACGTCACTGACAGTGATCTACCTGAAGCTACTATTGATATCTATGCAGATCCAGAGACGTCATAAAACGCAATCTCTTTGCAATCTCTTAAAGATAATATTACATACCTTTACTTGATGTGATATTGAAGCTGAAATTAATTCCACCTGCACTGGTCGAGCCAGGCACAATCTTTACTGTCATGATATCACCATTGTACATGGCATATTGCACATTGCCATGTCGGGAACAGGAGTATGTCCTTTGTACGGTATTCAGTTCAAATCTTAATGCATACTGGCATCCTGTTGGTGTGAAAGACTGGACAAAGTTTATTTGATTAACGGCGAATTTGTCACTTGAGGAAACTTGTAATGTACAGCTACAATCTGTACCAGCTCCCTGCTTCCCCATCAGTATCACCGATCGTCCAGTCACACTTTCTTGACTACATATCTGTGCTGAAATTGGAAAAAAAATAATAGTTTAAGTGTCGGGGTACAATGTTGCTGTTATAGCCACAGCTGATGGAGATGAACTCCGAAAGGGGGAAGAAAGGGGTAAGAAAGGGGGGAAGAAAGGGACGAAAGGGTCTCGGTCCTCCCCATAATTTGATTAGTAAGAAAGATTTTTTGACAAATCAAAATCGATCAGATGAGGACCTTCTGTTTGGGACCATTCTGGTTCGTCCCTCAAAAATTTTGGACAAATCCACGCCATTGCAGACTACACTTGTTGTTTCAGTAACAGAAATATTTCATGATTTATCTGGTACAATACAGACTATACTTGTTGTTTCAATAACAGAAATATTTCATGATTTGTCTGGTACAATACAGACTGCACTTGTTGTTTCAATAACAGAAATATTTCATGATTTGTCTGGTACAATACAGACTGCACTTGTTGTTTCAATAACAGAAATATTTCATGATTTATCTGGTACAATACAGACTATACTTGTTGTTTCAATAACAGAAATATTTCATGATTTATCTGGTACAATACAGACTATACTTGTTGTTTCAATAACAGAAATATTTCATGATTTATCTGGTACAATACAGACTTCACTTGTTGTTTCAATAACAGAAATATTTCATGATTTGTCTGGTACAATACAGACTGCACTTGTTGTTTCAATAACAGAAATATTTCATGATTTATCTGGTACAATACAGACTATACTTGTTGTTTCAATAACAGAAATATTTCATGATTTGTCTGGTACAATACAGACCACATTTGTTGTTTCAGTAACAGAAATATTTCATGATTTGTCTGGTACAATACAGACTGCACTTGTTGTTTCAATAACAGAAATATTTCATGATTTATCTGGTACAATACAGACTATACTTGTTGTTTCAATAACAGAAATATTTCATGATTTATCTGGTACAATACAGACTTCACTTGTTGTTTCAATAACAGAAATATTTCATGATTTGTCTGGTACAATACAGACTGCACTTGTTGTTTCAATAACAGAAATATTTCATGATTTATCTGGTACAATACAGACTATACTTGTTGTTTCAATAACAGAAGTATTTCATGATTTGTCTGGTACAATACAGACTACACTTGTTGTTTCAATAACAGAAATATTTCATGATTTGTCTGGTACAATACAGACTACACTTGTTGTTTCAATAACAGAAATATTTCATGATTTGTCTGGTACAATACAGAAAACATTTGTTGTTTCAATAACAGAAATATTTCATGATTTATCTGGTACAATACAGACTACACTTGTTGTTTCAACAACAGAAATATTTCATGATTTGTCTGGTACAATACAGACTTCACTTGTTGTTTCAATAACAGAAATATTTCATGATTTGTCTGGTACAATACAGACTACACTTGTTGTTTCAATAACAGAAATATTTCATGATTTATCTGGTACAATACAGATTACACTTGGCATGATTAGTGGGATAACAACAAAAGAAATATTTCATGATTTGCCAAGACTTGTTGTTTCAATGTCATTGTATTTTGTTCAGAGTTGGTCCAATTATTCAATATTATTCAATTAAAAGAATGTACAATTTTAAGTTCGAATGAATAATGAATAAAAATTCGCCATCAGGGAAAAGAACCGTTTTTCTTGGGACAATGAATCGAATTCTGATCATACGGCAATCATGTAATGATTAGGGAAAATCAATTTGCATTATCAGTTGAGCAAATATAACAATTTCTATACAAGGTAAACCAATAAGTGATCTTCATGTAGTCAGTTCGATGGTCTTTTGTTGGAGAAAATCAGGTCATCTGTGGTCAATGACGACTAATATCTATTTCTACTTGATTTGTTATATCTACATAGTCTAACACGTTTTTTTGTTAATATACTATATGTGTCACATTCACGACGTGCTCTACACTCGTCAATAAATACAAATTGAAGATCGATATATTTGTTGAAATATTAATTGGATATATAAATAGAATGACACCTTCAAAATGAAGACATTTTTGACTATATTTTGCAAATTCACGAACAGTTAACTGTTTATATTGTCTTTAGATAAGAAAGACTAATCAAGGAGAAAAAACTTGCAATAATAGGGAATCACAAACAAGGGTTAAACCTTACAACAATTCTGGTTACATATAGGTTAATTGTCGAAATACGTTCAATAGCTAGGGCCATTTAAGGGTGAGGTTAATATCGTTCCGAGACCTTTAACCTACTTAAGATATAGAACACAGAATATATTGAGTATTTTTAGACGGTATATATGGACAATTAGTCACAAGGGGATTGATTGCATACATGTTCGTGCCTTGGGCGCTGTATCTTGCACACTGATGTTTTAATCAGAGGTGGTGTAAAATCATACACATTAGCTGATATATCATAATTATCGTTTTAAAAAAAATATAGCCCGTAGACATCTTAGCTATGTTGAATTCTTCAACGTTTATATGCATTTCAATATGAAATTGTTACAACGTTGTTTTTTAGAGACTTATAATCGAATCGAGTCAAACCTTAAGGGCATCGTAAAGGCATCAGGCCTTTTTCATGGTCTGAACCTTTCGATCCGAACCATCAGCACATGTACGAGTCAATGTAGTGGGTCCAGGGGCCTAGTAATTCGGGAGAATTACACCATTCATTCCCCTGTGCCAATGGTTCGAAATCTGCAAACAGCCGATTGAACGCTTTTGGCGCCCGCAAACAGAGAGAAAATGAGACTCGCTATTAACGCATCGCGTGCGGTTGATTTTCGGTGTGCATTTGTCCTCACGAAGTCGTGTGGAAAATATCTATCGTGTTTGATATTTCTGGACTATAATAATTACATAAATCACAGATCATATTTTAAGAACGTCACCCAGGGACAGTTTGGAACAGTTTTGGACATCTTTATTGGTGCTAATCTCAAGATGAAGACAGGACACGATTATATTTTGATAGCTGTCAATCAATTTATTTACTTCTATTTTCATTCGATACATCACGTTTTATTTATGTCAATCAAATAATAAATAGAGTCGTAACTATTATTTTAGGAGATGTTATTTTTACAAGGTTGTGTCAAAGGGTCTTCAAATATTGAAACATGTTCATTTAGCAACGGAATACGACGTTATCACACCCTATCCGTTGCTCCCACGACGAGTTTCTCGCCATTAAATCAGTATGGAGCTATCGATGTTCGATGGGAAGTTTGACAGAAAGATAAATTATGTGTGTCCTTATCATTTACTTGAAATTTCAGAATATATTAAAGGGGTATGTTCAGCATTTTTGACGTTCGATTTGAATATTATACAAATAGCTGCTAGAAGTAGTCGCACTGTGCAAAAATTGCATAATTCTTTTCATTATCTTTCCGTTTCAAATACTGATAATTATTGATACACAGGGATTTTAAGGTTAAATTTTAAGGGAGAGTTGTGAATACTATTACTGATTATATCTAAAAAATATCAGGTTCTCTTGGTCACTATAACGTATTTGGCCTGGAAGGATATAGTGAGATCCACTTAGTGATAGGGGCCAATGGTCTTCAACCAGTCCCTATGATAGTTGAGCTACTGAATAATGATGGGCTATGGTGTCATAGCTCTCGCCAAATGGTCTCCGTGAGAGTTAAGGTAGCAAGGATTGCCGATTGAGCTCTCACCTTATAAATACCGATTGTTTGATATGAAAATGTCAGTTTTCCCCTGTGAATAATACGATAACAACCATTTCTTTTAATCAATAATAATAATAAAACTTTAACATGTAGAAAATGATCAATCACAAAAACACTCGTATCAACTTCAGGACCTGACTAGCGTAGGCCTACTGGGAAACTCGTTTATAACAAGGAGATTTCCCACTCGTATCAACTTCGGGACTAAAATGCTCTTTCGTTCAGTGTAATAATGAACTTAATTATTGCTTCATATTTTAGTCTAAAGTTTTTAGTTCTAACTTCAACATGACAAAATGAATAGAATATAAAAATAACCAAATGACTACACATATTACTACAAATAGGAAGTGTTATTGTTAGTTGTGAGGCGTCATCTGTAAACACGTTTTCTGTTGGCAAACGTACGATTATGTACACCAAGGGTTCTTTCACAGGGGGTTAAGAATTTTTTCCGAGGGGGGGGGGGGGGGGAACAACAAATTTAGTCTGTATTGTACCAGACAAATCATGAAATATTTCTGTTATTGAAACAACAAGTGTAGTCTGTATTGTACCAGACAAATCATGAAATATTTCTGTTATTGAAACAACAAGTGTAGTCTGTATTGTACCAAACAAATCATGAAATATTTCTGTTATTGAACCAACAAGTGTAGTCTGTATTGTACCAGACAAATCATGAAATATTTCTGTTATTGAAACAACAAGTGTAGTCTGTATTGTTGCAGACAAATCATGAAATATTTCTGTTATTGAAACAACAAATTTAGTCTGTATTGTTGCAGACAAATCATGAAATATTTCTGTTATTGAAACAACAAGTGTAGTCTGTATTGTTGCAGACAAATCATGAAATATTTCTGTTATTGAAACAACAAGTGTAGTCTGTATTGTACCAGACAAATCATGAAATATTTCTGTTATTGAAACAACAAGTGTAATCTGTATTGTACCAGACAAATCATGAAATATTTCTGTTATTGAAACAACAACTGTAGTCTGTATTGTACCAGACAAATCATGAAATATTTCTGTTATTGAAACAATAAGTGTAGTCTGTATTGTACCAGACAAATCATGAAATATTTCTGTTATTGAAACAACAAGTGTAGTCTGTATTGTACCAGACAAATCATGAAATATTTCTGTTATTGAAACAATAAGTGTAGTCTGTATTGTACCAGACAAATCATGAAATATTTCTGTTATTGAAACAACAAGTGTAGTCTGTATTGTACCAGACAAATCATGAAATGTTTCTGTTATTGAAACAACAAGTGTAGTCTGTATTGTACCAGACAAATCATGAAATGTTTCTGTTATTGAAACAACAAGTGTAGTCTGTATTGTACCAGACAAATCATGAAATGTTTCTGTTATTGAAACAACAAGTGTAGTCTGTATTGTACCAGACAAATCATGAAATATTTCTGTTATTGAAACAACAAGTGTAGTCTGTATTGTACCAGACAAATCATGAAATATTTCTGTTATTGAAACAACAAGTGTAGTCTGTATTGTACCAGACAAATCATGAAATATTTCTGTTATTGAAACAACAAGTGTAGTCTGTATTGTACCAGACAAATCATGAAATGTTTCTGTTATTGAAACAACAAGTGTAGTCTGTATTGTACCAGACAAATCATGAAATATTTCTGTTATTGAAACAACAAGTGTAGTCTGTATTGTTTCAGACAAATCATGAAATGTTTCTGTTATTGAAACAACAAGTGTAGTCTGTATTGTACCAGACAAATCATGAAATATTTCTGTTATTGAAACAACAAGTGTAGTCTGTATTGTACCAGACAAATCATGAAATGTTTCTGTTATGGAAACAACAAGTGTAGTCTGTATTGTACCAGACAAATCATGAAATATTTCTGTTGTTGAAACAACAAGTGTAGTCTGTATTGTACCAGACAAATCATGAAATATTTCTGTTATTGAAACAACAAGTGTAGTCTGTATTGTACCAGACAAATCATGAAATATTTCTGTTATTGAAACAACAAGTGTAGTCTGTATTGTACCAGACAAATCATGAAATATTTCTGTTATTGAAACAACAAGTGTAGTCTGTATTGTACCAGAAAAATCATGAAATATTTCTGTTATTGAAACAACAAGTGTAGTCTGTATTGTACCAGACAAATCATGAAATATTTCTGTTATTGAAACAACAAGTGTAGTCTGTATTGTACCAGACAAATCATGAAATATTTCTGTTATTGAAACAACTAGTGTAGTCTGTATTGTACCAGACAAATCATGAAATGGTTCTGTTATTGAAAAAACAAGTGTAGTCTGTATTGTACCAGACAAATCATGAAATATTTCTTTGGTTAAGTAAATTTCCTAACCATCGATCCAAAGAGCTTTTAGACCAAAGAAATGCTTAATACTTACTTGAAAACACAGACTGTAGCAAAAACATCACTAAAAATACCAGCATCATTTCTGTACCTTTGGTCCACACCATTTTGCCGCCCTTTTCTCGACTTTTATGTACCGATATTTAATTTAGTTCCTTAAGGAAGATTTCACAATTTAATTACGTTATAGAAATTTTCTCATTTCAAGATTCGAGCAGTTTTCCTTAATGTGTGTTTATATCTACCTGGTTACCATGGAAACGTAATAAAATCTATGATCCACTGAAGGGTTTTAATTCATTATAGATCGTTTCATTAGTAATAATCGTTCTGGGAATGTCACGTGGGGTTTGATACAGGAACTAACAGATCTATTAACACTAAATCCTTATAACACACTGTTTCTACCTGTGACCTAGGCCAGTGCTTCTATAGGATATTATCTTCTATAACACCTATAACTGCATACGTGGTCATTGGAATGAAGGTTCCTCTTAATTGGAAATTCCCAAATTGCTAATATACCGCTATGATGATTTTTTTTTTTCAATTATAATCTGGATGATTTTGGAATCACTGGATAAAATAAAAGTTCTAAAATGAGTAACCGAACACAAAAATTTATGCGAAACCTTTAAACGTCCCAATCAATTTTTTTTGCATCTATAAGTATACTTTTAAATTAGTAATCAAAAATTATAACACAATATGTACACGAAAAGATGCACAAATTCCTTAAAACGTTCAAAGAATATGTTTTAGGTCTATTCAAGAACGTTCCTAAAGCTAATAGTCAAACTGTAACACAAAAAGTTATACGAATCCCTTAAACGTTTAAGTTTTGCATCTACACCAGATGATATCCTAAAATCATTAAAAATCAAAAAGAATATTCCATCAATTTTCAATAAACGGATCAGAAAATGCTGTTATTGTTCAAGCCCTAGTAACCAATAAAACACTTATGTTTCAAGTATAACAACAGTCAAGGATAATATATTCTACTCAATAATATTTCCCTCTCACTAGAATAAAACATCAATGTTACTTAAGATATTCCGAATCAATCCACAGCCTTCGGCGTTTACTTCTAGATTTGATATTTTCTTAATCCGATATCAAACAAATCTAGTCTAATCATTCATAACATTCGTCATTTCCTTTCGTCATTTTCGAAATTTCGAATTATTTTCGTTTTATTCGTAACTGTTATAAATACCCTTCTGATCTCGAAATAATTTTGGCTCATCCATCGAATTTTTACACAAATTCAAATTTTTGCACGAAAAATTCCGTTATGCTATATAACTATTACACAACAGTATCCTATATTTTCGAACAATTCGAGTTCGTTCCTGATTTTTAATATAGAATTTTTATTAATCCAAATTTCATCCTTTTGAATAAATCCCGTCACTTTCTATAGTGTCTAATGATAAAATATTATTAAAAATCACGAGAAATTGAGAAAAAAAGTAATGTATTGAAGAGATCGATATAAGTCGTGACAACCATTCACGCTGTCACATCAAACATGCAATAGGTAGATAGGTGTCAACACTAGGCGACATTTCTATTGGATTTCGAGCGCATGTACAGATTGTTAGGTTTATCATTGCGCTAGAGAATATAGTTCCATGTAAACTTATTATTTACGGATATGAGGTGAAATGAAATGGAGTTTTACGTCCTCTTTGTATGCATCTTTGAAGACCAAAGAGGTTGGGCTAACGCTATGCAGTGTGCAATGAGGGACATCTTGCCAGAACAGCAGAATTAGCCTATACTCCTATTTTCGATTTTCAACTTTATAGGGATCTTATTTAACGTACACAGTCTGGAGCACACGAGGCTTCAGTTTATTGTCCAACCCGAACGACAAGACACTTTTTCCGCTTGCATCACTGGGTGACGCAACGTAACGTACCACACCGGACGTCTATTCGCAGCTTTACGATTGGACATATTACTCCGCCTGTGAAGTCCGAGACGATATCAATGCAATTTCTATGACACAAAGAAGGGATATAGGTAATACATATACATATATATATAGGTAATTCTATTGATGACTAGAAACGATTTAGTTTGAAGTTAAAGAAAGGAATGTGACTGAAGTGGAACAAGGGAATATTTTCTGTATAGATCTAACAATAGCAATACGTGGCTAGTGACTAGGTTTGGTCGTCAATAAACACAGCCCATGAATGAAAGTATGAATAATGGCATTAATAGCTTAAATCATTACTGCCCTCTTTAAATACACATTTCAATACATTACTAGGTGAATAAAAACTCAAAATAAAGAGAGATTTGCCCCTTTGATTGCATGGAATTTGAAAATAATCATTTACCCCCATTTAGATTACTACGGAGGCATATAAAAGGCACTTAAAGTGTGATTTGCCAATTTTATTGCATGATATGGAGGCATATAGAGGCCTTTGAGCGACTGTGAAATATATATGCTCTTCGAATTTAAAAATGCCGCAAGTCTACGGAGGCATTTAGAGGCCATAAGAAATGAGGTTTGCCTATTTTACATAACGTTTGAAAATGATTGGTTCTACCCCATTTCTATTACTATGGAGGCTTTTATAGGCCACTTATTGGTTGTAAGTTTTGTTTTTTTTATGTATAAAATGATCGCTTTACCTCATCCTTGGGCCGCGGTGGATCAGTGAGTAAGACACTTAGATGATACCTTCTGTATTTTTTTAAACTCGGTTTCCCCTTGTCATAAGAGTAGGCTAATGCTGCTGTCCTGGCAAAATTCCCTTCATTGCTTACTGCATGGCGTTTGCCCGTCCTCAATTAGCCCATATAGGTGCAGAAAAGCAGGACGTATAATTTCATTTCATTTCATTCAAATTTCCTGTAAGAATCTGGAATTGACTGCGAGCAGTATTGATTCAGTTTGAACGAGCTATCTAATGACAATTTAACAATTTATTTTCCGTTCTAAAACAATGAGCGAGATTATTGGCGATAAATAATTCAGAATGATTAGATATTGGATAATATATGGAATAATAAATATATTTTATTGACTTTAACAACATTTAGCAACCTGTTTACCGCCAGATGTCACGGCTAGTCATTTCCGTTTTTTATTTACCTTGAAAATTTTGTTAAAGCTACGATATATCATAGACGTACCATATTTCTTAAAGGGATGGTAAAGAGTTTTTCTAAACTGCCTAAGTGTATCGAGGACAATGATAGCATCAATTTGCGCCATTCCAATTTCCATTCCGACGTCTGCGGTTCCTACAATTTCACTAATACCTATGCGTTTTATGACGTCACTAACAGTGATTTACCGGACCGGAAGCTACTATTGATATCTATGCAGATCACTGTGAGCGACGTCATAAAAGTTTAGAAAACCCCTAAACCCACTTTAATCAATGATATGCTACCTTACCAATCAAATATTTTGTCTGAATGGAATTGCAGGAACAAAATTCTGTAAATCGGCGTTTATACTTTATATTATATTATTTAACAACCCAAACGACCCAAAATACGAGTTACGAATCAAAGTTTTTATTTCAAATTAATTGTCACGTAGTTTTTCATAGGCCCTAGCCACTTGTAGAACAGTAGTTTCTTCAAACATTCGACCAACAATTTGAAGACCAACTGGTAGACCGTCCGATAACCCTGTACTGATAGTTAACGCTGGATGTCCCGTTAGATTAGTTGCTTTAAGGTTTCCTGTAAAATTGCTTGTACGACTTTGGTATTTTTCTGGAATAGATAAAGCGTGCAAATAGTGTGTAAGTTCACTCGTATCAACTTCGGTACTAGACTAAAGTACTTGATAACTTCGTATACTGTACGGTAGTTGCCATATTGAATAAATTATAGTTCAACAAATCACAATCATTCTTCAAAGAGTGTCATCTTCTTTCGCGGTAAAAACAGCCAATCAATATCAATCCCCGAACAAGAGTTATCTTTCCTTGCCCATTTAACGGGCAAGATAGCTGCATATCATAGCAAAGTCATTACATAGTATCGAACAAAATGACGAAGATTGAGCCCAATGGGTTTTCTAGTGCCGTAGACTAGTTTTTACAGTCTTTTTTTATTAGGTTAGGGTAAAGATCAACTAAACTGCGTTTGGAAACTGTGCTAGGCTGTGTGCTGATGTGATAGAGAGTGCAAAAAAGGTAATAGTGAACGATGGTCATAATTGTAATTCAACTAGTTATTTGGTCGTCATCATAAATCAATGATTGGAGTTTTCTTGGTCAATAAATCAAAACAACCAATATATCTCATAGATTTATTCCAGAGTAAATACATCAAAATTTAGGAATTAATGATTACTCTCTGACCACAATTCGCGTTTTGCCCATTAATTTTTAATGAATTGAAATATTAACCCAAAATTAGTTCTGAGAGTCTTAGATTGTCTTTGGGTTGATGAAAATGACAACTGTTAAAAAAATATTTATTTGGAAACATGATTTTACAGAGGGAGAATTTCAGTCAAAAATGTAGGTCATTTTCACATGAAATTTCTAGGAGGAAAGTGTATTTATTTCATATTGAAAATTTTCAAACCATATATTTTCATGGACCCAAAGGCATTCTAAGACACATGGCATGTAATTGATAATCATATTTTGAATATTTGTGACATGAGAGAAAAAATTCAATTCAGACCTTACTGTGGCCAGAGAGTAGATTAGATTAAAAACCATATTATGTTATCTCAAGCAATAAAAAATAATATAAGAATTAAATCAAATAATATTGACAAAATTTGATTTTTACAATAAAATAATCTTGAAATATTGAAATATTTACAACGTTTTAAAGTTTCATTGCGCACTGCAAGACGTTGTAAGAACAAAAACTCATTTTAGAGTTTTTTTCTGATCTCTTATAATGCGATTTGATTTTGAATAAATCTGAAAATTTGATTTTAAATTTTTGATTCTCGGGCAAATAATTTTAAATATTTACAGTTGGTCGAAGGTAATCACGCCCACTCTATTGTGTTTAAAACATTAATTCATTTTGAAGGTGGGGCCAAACAAAGATATTCAAAACTTATATTTATTCTTTACAATTACTACGCTCATTTGGTGAATAAGAAGTTGAAATTCTAAAATCTTTGCTCTTAATGAATAAATGAACCACTTTTAGAAGATTTAGTCAATGCTGATTACACGAATACGTTGGTTAGTTCTAAAAAATAGTTCTCAAAATAATTGTAATAGACATATTGCTCTTTATGAATAAGTGAACCACTTCATAGAAGATTAAGTCAATGCTGATTGGATAAAAAATGTGGGTTAGGTTGTAAAATTTGACCTTTGACATTGAATTTATATTTTAATTAACCCTCATCTCTTATTTTCTCATATGCACGTGCAACTTGCAATACAGTGACCTCATTAAAATGTTTTCCAATTATCATCATTCCTATTGGAGAAGTGTCCAATTTTCCAGTGTTTATGGACAGAGCTGGATGGCCGTGGTTTCCAGTGTTTATGGACAGAGCTGGATGGCCAGTGGAGTCAAAGGGTGAAGTATTTATTGACCTAGTAGTAGAGTGCTCAGTTAGGTCTGAAACATCAACCAGAGAGGAACGTTAGGCAGCAGACCTTGAGATGACATTTTCAATAATAAGAATATATTTTAGATTCTCAAACTTTAAGGTATTAAAAAAAATAATTCATAATAGAGAACACAACCATTATTTTTAAAACTAAAAAACTCTAAAAGTGATTGTTAAGAGGTTTTCTAATGTTTTTTTTATGTATCGGAGACACTTATAGCATCAATCATCAGCATTCAAATTTTCAATCAGACGTATTTGTACGAGCAATTTCACTAAAAGTGTTTGAAGACGTCACAGATCGTAAAGAACTTATGTGATACAAGCCTACTTCGAGATGAGTGACGTCATCAAACACTTATCTATAGTCAAATTGCAGTTACCATAGACGTCTTATTAAAAACCGAAATGGCACTTATTCAGGCTATACCAGTCTCCGATACGCATAAAAATTTCCAAAGTTTGATTATATTGGATACTTATTGAGGAATTCCATTTTTTTCAAATGCACGTGCAACTTGTAATACTGTGGCCTCATTAAAATGTTTTCCTATGATCATCATTCCTACCGGGTTTCCCTCCACAAAACCTGCATTAATAGATAACGCAGGGTGGCCTGTTGAATCGGTAGGTGACGTGTTTGCTATCATGGAAAACGCCGTATCAAAAAATTCTGAAAAAGGTGAGAAAAAGCTGGGTTAGATGTTAAGATATAATACAAGCACTGTTAATTAAAGGAATAAACATATATACATGTAATTCAAATTCTCAAACTTGGCCATAAGATTTTGTTATTCATTAGCAATACTATACAATGTACTCTGTGTAGTCCGACATACATGAAAATATGTCGGATACAGATGTTAGATTATACAGATGTCGGATACAGATGTCGGATTAGACAGAATGCCGTAGTACTCAGATGTCGGAAATCACACTATATACACATATTTACATAATATATGAAATTATAATTAGAACTTTGACCATAAGCACTTTTTCACAAGTTGCCTAAAGCATAAATATTTATATAACCCTTTGGCCGAAAAGCACACATATGTCACGTAAATCACAGTTATACACGTATCCCGGCCCCGGCACCAGGTCGGGAGTTGTTTTTGGGTTAAATAACGTTGCAGCGAAGCTTTAAATTTCCCCTATATATTCAATCAATCTAATAGGAGTTGGATCAATGGCTTAACAAGTTGAGGAGGGGGGGGGGGGGGGGGTCTTTATTGGGGCCCCTAGGGTGTCCTGGCAAAACTTCCTCGAGATTTTTTATTTTGAATTTTTTTTTTGAGCGCATGGACATAGTTCAACCAATCCCTGTGGTAGTGTAGCCACTGGCCACGATGACTTTTAGTCAAGAATGTTCAGTTGAGTTTGAGAACCTAGGACTCATAAGTCAGCCAATGATCTAATAAAAGGTTTTATCAGTCAACAGAACTACTCACGTGTGGTATATGAAATGGCGCGAAAAAACTTAAGGCGGTAAAAAGCGTTTGATTGTCGTTAGAACCCTCCACACACCATATAAGCGACATTTTGTCATGAAACCCATTAACCAAAGTCTGGGATTGAGTATGTATCTCTTGCTTGCATATATAGAATTAGAATGGCACTTCGTAAAATGACAATCAAGCATGAGTTACTTCCCTTTATAATTTGAATATAAGCGTCAGAAGCATTCGGATTAAAATAAGTTTACACCTACCCAATGTGCTACAATCAGCTTTCGGAAGTTTTCTTGCCTTATATGGTAGTGTCGGCATGATTAGGACATCAAATTCTTCCAAGGCCTTGTTGTATTCATCAGTTAACCATCTTGTTAAATTCTGACTTTTAGCATAAAATTTGTTGCTATAATTTCTGTTCATGTATTCACCAATCAAAGAGGTTAATTTACATGCCGTAGACATATCAAATGGTCGTGCTTTACGGCTACGATAGAACGATTCTTGTAGGGATGTTATATAATGTCCTTTCCAGTGATAGCCGTTACCTACAATTAATAATGTATAATAACAATGCACAATTAACAAGCATCAAGCTGAATATTGGCGAGATCTATCCATTTCTAATAACCACGGGAAAGGATCTATCCATCTACAGTAACCACGCAGAGAGATCTATCCATCGATAGTAACCACGCAGTGAGATCTATCCATCTATAGTAAACGCGTAAAGAGATCTATCCATGATATCCGCGTGATCTATCCATCTCTAGTAACCGCGGGGAGATATCTATCCATCTAGCATAACCACGCAGAGAGATTTATCTATAATATCCGCAAGATCTATAAAATATAAATCTTACCGTTTCCTACAATCATGTTGTTATAAGCACCCTGTAGACATGTTCCACTCCAGATTGCGTTTCCTGAAATAATACAATTCAAATTCCGTCAGTTAGGACATAGAGGCGTATTATAAGCGTAATATTGGAAAAGTTTCATCCGAAAGTCCAAAATTTCTTAGTAGTAAAAGAAGAAATTTTCCAATTCACAATTTGAACCAAAGAAACTTGATGAGATGAGCAAGCAAGCAAGCAAGCGAGCGAAGACCAAACTCTGCATTCTCGAAACGATCTAAGCGCTACTATGCCATATGGTCTTACATTCCAAATCCTTTTTGGATTTCCAAGGGCTGAGATCGTTCCGAAAATAAGAGCATTGGATGTGATTTTTCCGAAATATCAGTAAGAATTTACCTACCGTCTACATGAGCAGGTAAAGAAGTATCACTGACAATAGCTCCAGCTCTCTCCAGACTTTTGGCTGCAGTTCGGACAATCTCCTTCACGTCTTCCTCTGTACAGAGAGAAAATCCTTCCTTCACCAACCCAATCTTCTTACCCTCAATACCAGCATCAATCTGGAATATGGTCATTGTCGTTAAAATAAAACACAGTTCTCAAATTCCCTCTTCTCAGTTTTGTTGAAAAAAGTGCAGTAACACTAGTAATGACAGCAAATTGACCTCATGTTAGTCTGGTCTCATATTAAATTGGTCTCATATTAAATTGATCTCATGGTAAATTGACCTCATGGTAAATTGGCCTCATAGTAAATTGACCTTATTGTAGACTGATCTCATATTAAATAGGTCTGATGGTAAATTGGTCTCATATTAAATAGGTCTGATGGTAAATTGGTCTCATGGTAAATTGGCCTCATGGTAAATTGGTTTCATGGTAAATTGACCTCATGGTAAAGTGGTCTCATAGTAAATTGATCCCATGGTAAATTGACCTCATGGTAAATTGGCCTCATGGTAAACTGATCTAGGAATAAATTGGACTCTGTGAACTACTTTTGATAGTACTATTTGATCACAATACCCAAATCAATAGTCAACTTACCAGAGTAGAGTAGGGTTCCACCTTCAGATCACGTGGTTGTCTTGGATCACGACCATCATCGTACCCTGCCATAACCTAAAATTAACAAAGACTCTTAATTCCTAAAAGGGGTAATTTTTCCCTTATATAAGGAATTTCAACTCCGTCAGTCGTCCCCCCGTTAATCAGCCTGCCCCTAGTCCAAAAAGTTCCAAAAGTCTGCACCCTCGCACTACATTTATGTTTAATTGCAAGCATGGGGGGTCGGGGAGTAAGGGTGAGGGTCACCTTCCCCTCTTCCCTGCATTCTATATTCAAGCAATCTGCATAAGAGAGAAGATTGATTATTGTCAAGCATCTGTTAACTTATATACTGACCTCTAAAAGCAAGGCACAATCATGAACAGTTCTAGCCATCGGTCCTAAATGATCTACCGTAATTTCTATAGGCATTGCTCCAGTGTAAGGAACTAGTCCGTAAGTTGGTTTGAGTCCCACGATGCCAGCCCAGCATGCAGGAATTCTGATGGAGCCACCTTGATCCCCACCAACTGCCAGATCAACAACTTTACCAGCAACCTGAAATGATGCACATAATATGTGTCACAGGAATGATTTTTGAATCCGGAGCGAAATTCACAAAAAGTAAGAAATATCTAAATTTAACTGGATCCTCGTGGCATTGATCTTTCCCAGATTATCTGTATCCATTTACAGCTGGGTTGACTGGAATTATGAGTGAAGATGACTTATTCAGTGTCATCAGACATACACATCCCGATCGAGATCCAAACTCACCACCGCAAGCACAACAACCACCATTGCTCAAAAGCAGTTGACACATCACAATTCTATGGACAGACAATAGTCCGTTATCCAAGACGTACGATATTTCTATAAAACTGGTAAGAAGTACCATGTACATGTACTAACCAAAGCAGCACTGCCAGAGCTGGACCCACCAACGCTTCTTGTTTCATCATTGGGATTCCTAACTGGACCCGAGGAACAAGTCGAGCTACATCCACTAAAGCACAAGTCTTCACAAGCTGCCTTACCTACGATACGGCCTCCTGCAATTCAACCCGAAAAAATCTACTAAAAGTCTCACTGTTGAATGATTGCGTATCTTTCACTGGGAAGAAAGAGCTTACTGGGTGGTACTCAATCTCATGGAGTAGATTGGGCGGGGGAAATGACTAAAGATGAAGATAGGGGGGAATGGAAGAACTGGAATTCGGAATACAAGTCTTGAAGATTGGGGTGAGGAGGAATTCAATCACGAAAGAAATGCCTAAGGGGTGGAAATGTCGAAGCGAGGTTCAGAACCACTGCGCTAACTATTTATGGGAAAACGTGGTTTGGCCATCTTGTTCCTGCACGGCTATCCATCTCATCCCCAAACAGCTTGCTTGATTGCTTGATCAGAAGGGGATGCTACAACCAAAGTCAAGGGTCCCAAACCGTTTGAGGGTCCCCAAGATTACAGATTGAAAATCACTAACTCTTCCATTAACATGCATTACAGAGGATTCTCTTCATGCGAAAATACAAAATGTCTCGGTAAGGTAAGGTTGCAATCCAATTAAGTCAACGATCTCCGAATAGTTGTTGGTCTTGTTGAGGCATATACGTAAAGCAAGACTGATTCCAAGCTATTTCACAGATCAAATGATTTTCAATTTTATTTATCTATAATACAAACCTGCATCGAGAATTCTTGTAACCAGAGTCGCATCAAATTCAGGAGTGTAGGATTCTAATAGTTTGGAGCCATTCATCATGGGTACACCTGCTACCCCGATATTATCCTTGATACCCACTGTTTTACCAGCTAATTTACCTTCTGACGCTCCTTGTATATCACATTTCCACGCCCTGTAAATTTAGTGTGCACTTACAGTTTCTGTGGTCGGAATCCGAGGGTCTTGGCTAACTTAGCATCTAAAAAAACTTAAGGCATCTACAATTCCATTTTTTCTTTAGTCCTAATCCTACTGACTCTATCCCCATCCTTCGATAGCTATTTGGACAGATCTGACTAGGGGAGAGTCTCAAAAAATATGCCACAAAATGAAAAATGTACTACACAGCGGGTTTACTTATGATGGGAATGAAGTAGTGCTAATGAATTCTAAAAATAGAAAAGGTGTACAAATACCAGATTCTAAAACCAGATATTTACCAGGCATTGTAAGGGTTATCTTCTCTTGTAGGTTTATAACCCGGAAGTCGTGGATATTTCACCGGAAGTGCTGGCTCTGGTAGTTGAGACAGTCTTTGGAATGCTTTAGCTGTGTTTTTAAAATGGCCTGGAACAAGAATGAGAGTATTCAACGTACACAGCCAATAGCACACGAGGCGTTGGTTTATTGTCCCATCCGAACGACTAGACACATTTGTTTCAGTCAGTCTCTCCGACCTGCATCACTGACAGAGAGAAAACGGGTTGAAAAATCAAAAGGTATCATCTGATCATATCATACGACTTTCAAGAATTAGTCCTAGAGTACGAACCTGTAATGGCCTCCAATTCTTCTGTTGTACATTTTAAATTCAGTTCTTCTGATAATTTGGTCAATTCATCTTGTGTAGGTAAACACACAGCAGGTGATTCGTACAAATCTGGAAATGAAAGAAAATTCAGAAGCCCTTTTAATTGATAAAATATTTGATGACGTCACACAAGCGAAATATGCGTGTATTCATTTATATAATAATGTGCTATGTTTTATATATGTGCTATGATCTATGTGCTATGGTTTATATACAATTACGTGCATACGTACGTGCTATGATCTATATACGTATGTGCTATGATCTATATACGTATGTGCTATGATCTATGTGCTATGATTTATATACCTACCCGCTCAACGGCAGGTTTTATCTGACTAACGTAACTATGTGCTATAATCTATATACGTATGTGCTATGATCTATATACGTATGTGCTATGATCTATATACGTATGTGCTATGATCTATATACGTATGTGCAATGATCTATATACGTATGTGCAATGATCTATATACGTATGTGCTATGATCTATATACGTATTGTAATGAATATGTGTGCAATGCATTTGTTTTTAGGGGTTTTTTTTTGCACTTATGTCATTACACTTAAATCCTGAGTATTACAAAGATACAGTCAACCGTATGGTTACAGGGACGTGACCTTGGTATTACTAAATAATATTACTTTTAATATATATGATGTCCTATATATATATATAAAATATATTAATCCTTCATTTTGTTATCTTTAGTCTTTCGTATCGACTAGTATTTATAAGAGGTCAAAGTTCATTCAGTCGTTTAAAAGAATATCCAAATACTGTATTCAACCGATGACCGAAATAGCATCCACGTAACTTGAAGTGTATTTAAGCTAAAAAAGCATAAAAATTTGTTCATGTTAAGGGAATACTGTTTGTGAATCTAAGATATCTAAAATAAAAGTAGGCGCATGTTCTGCCCTGGTAATATTTCCCTCATTGCACATTGCATGGCGTTAGCTCGACCCTATAATCTCAAACGGGAGAAGAAAGTAGGACATAAAAAAGAGCATTATTTCACTTCGACATTTATGATGAAATTAGGGTCTCTTATTTCGAAATAATTTTGTCGAGATAACATTCGTGACATAAATTATTTTAAAAAGCTTTCAACACAGGCTTTGATAACACAATTATGCACTCGTATATATGTTCTTAAAGAGGCACAGGCTTCATTTTCGTGGGTCGATTTCTCCAAGTCTCAGAAACGGGGATTTTTTAGCTCAGCAATTTAGTACTGGTTATCACAACTCACCATTGAAATTTGAGTCTTCAAATCCATGTGCATCCATAATTATTAGCATTTGAAAGTTATAATGCCCTACTACACATTAGCGATACTATGCAATATATAGATAAGTCATCTATAGAAATAGAAGGAGAAATGTCTAATTTAAGATATATTTTAAGGAAATATGCAATTTTTGTACATTTCTAGTGCTTCTGAAGGATACTTAAGTATATTCAAGACCCAAATCAACCAATAAAAATGACTGGTCCCCTTTAATCTTTGCATTATGGTGGGTATTTAAAGGAACATGTTCACCATTCGTTCGACCTATAAAATTTTATCTCAGAACCTGGAATTTTTTAGCTAAGCTAATCAGTAACAATTGTTCACAACTCTTCCTGGAAATATAAGCCTTCAAGTCCCCATAATTATCAGCGTTTGAAAGTTAAAAATACGACTCGTATTTTATTGAGACTATGACTTATATAGAAAACACCTGGGGCCTATATAGAAAATGAAAGATTCAAATATGCCTTTAAATATACCTCAAATTGAAATTTCACTTTCACATCTGTGTTTTGGTAGTCTCACTAAAATACGAGTCGTATTTTTAAATATCAAACGCAGATAATTTTTGGAGCATAACAGATAGGCATACTCTGAAGGCTGGGAATAGTGAAAACTAATCCTGACTAGCTTAGCTAAAAAAAAATCCGTTTTTTAGACCTTGGTGCGATTGCTCGAAGGGATTGTGAACGTGCCTGTATTTCGTGTTTACACTACGGTGCATTCTGTAAATTGACAACCTTAAGACGCAACGTATATGATACAGAAATGTTATAGAGTAAAACATAAACAACACCTACCATTCGACGCCATGTTGTTTACTTCTATACTGTCAGCTGTAATTTCTATACTGAATATTTTCACTATATACTGTGAACTTTTAGCTCGTGTCGCTTATAAATATATCACTCGTATCAACTTCAGGACTAGACTAGCGTGCTAGATAACCTAGTATATAGAAGGGAGATCGCCATATTGAAAACAAAGTAGTTCAGCCAATCAAAATCATTCTTTAGACAGAGCTGTCTGTTTCTGCTTTGAATTCAACCAATCAAAATCAATTCACCGGCAAAATGGCTGCCGATTGTGACCGAGTCATAATGTTAGTCTCATACATTGACGATGGTTGATTCGAAAGATTTATATAGGCCTATATGTCAGGTCATGGTAATTAGATCGTAGCGATCGAGACTATAGTATACAATTGATCGAGACTAAAGACCATCAACTAATATAACCATGTCATCGATTTTTTACTTTTAGCATAGTTGTATTGTATGTTCCTTTTACAACGGTATACGATCTTCATGATTTGACCGTTGCTTTCACAACACGACATTCTCGTCATTTAATGACGCGTTGAGCTATTTATATGCATAAAAAGTTTTCAAATATCAGCAAATGGTAACATTCCTTTCCATGTAAAATCAAGTTTTTAGATGGAATATTTTTTCCAGATAATGGCGAAATGGAACAGAGACATTTTCACAAGAACCCTCGAAAACGCCGAACGTTCCCCCTTAATTAATTTTATGTTTTGGGATATTGTATAGTTTCAAAGCTAACCATTTGTATTCTATTGTATCATAAATATTTCAATTATTAAACAATTTCAATGTCAGTCTGTGAAATAGATCACCACTTCATTGCCATTCCTGATGTATTAGTTCATAAGAACTTGATATTGTGAAGATCTTCTTGAATATGATTGGAAAATATGAATTACTACTATCGTGTATTGCACTATTCAGGGGCGGACTGGGGCCGTGACGCGGCCATGGTTTTTTTCGATTGACCGGCCCACTTGAGTGTGGCGGGCAAAGCACCAACCCAGAGCGTATAGGATCTTAACCGGGGCGGTTTCACGTTTTTGCAAAGAGGGGGGCGTAGATCGTAATTTGGCCGAGCGAAGTGAGGCGAAATTTTTTTTGACCTTTTTTTTTTGGACTTAAAAACATAGAATAAGTATAAATTGTACTAATTTAACGGTTAATAGGTTAGACATTTTTGATTTCGTATTCTCCCCATTCTTAAAAAAGAAAAGAAAAAAAAGACAAAGTAAAGGGGGGGGGGGGGGGCGTACACTGCCACTGCTTAAGGGGTCCTCCCCAAAATTTTTTGGAAAAATGACTGCCATAAAGGTGATTTCCGAGCGCCTCCAGCGGATTTCGGCCACTTTCTTTAGAAATTTTGAGTAGACCCATTTTTTTTTTTTTTTTTTTTCAAAATATAAATATTTTTTTTTTTTATTATTCACAAACCGGCCCCGTGCACACCGGCCCGCATGGCTTTAGCCATGTAGCCATGCGGCCCAGTCCGCCCCTGACTATTATGACATCGGATTTAACAAAGGAATACTAAGGACACCATTCAAGGATCTACACGTACGGTATTTACACCGGAAGTAGGCCCCCAATCATATTCATAGCGGTAGGTAACTCTGCCAGGCTTATTACATAGACTTAAGTCTAACGGAGTTATCGCTCTTTAATAGATGATAACAATAAGAATACATTGGCACATACAACTATGTACTTTATTATGTGTACATATTTGGAATTTTATTTTCAAAAGCAATTATTTGGTCAGCATAAAAATTGTTAACGAAATTTGCTTCAGCAGCGTGGCCTTTGTAGGGCACAAATAGCTCACAATGTCCGTTACCAAAACAATGATTGGCCCAAGTGAATACGTAAGCAATACGTTTAGTCGTTGCTTCCTGCTTCAAGACATCCAAAATATACTCTTTCCAAAAGTTGGGATGTTTTTCGATGCCGTTATACATGTATCCAGTCTCCGTAATGGCGGTTATCTTACCCTTCTTTTCGCCGAGTTGAACCAGAGTTTTTACTGCTTGTTGGAATGTGGATTTCTTATCATTGTCACTAGCATAATACCAGTCCATACCCAAAACATCAACGTAACGACTTCCTGGGTACGTTTTCAGATAATCTGCTTCGTCCTTGAACTTGTCAGGACTGAAAGCGTACAAGAAGTTATGGACTCCTTTCTTGTCGCGGAGGTATTCGACTGCGTAGATATACAAATCTTTGAGGTCCTGTTCGGTGTTCTTTGCCTTGTTACCCAGTCCCCACCAGAACCAACTGCCGTTCAGTTCGTGAAGAAATCTAAAAATGACGGGAATAAGCTTCCCGTTGGAATCTTTGAACGCATTGGTCCAGTTGGCGACTCTGTCTAACAACTCGTTAAATTTGTAGTTGTAATCACCGCCAGGGAGGATCCGTTTAACAGAACGTAGAGTGTCGCCTTTGTCGTTGTTAATCCACGGACTTCCGCCAGTGACGATGTTATTGAAGTGCATCGACATCGTGATTATTTCCCCTCTTTCATAAGCCAGTCTGCCTAGCCAAGATGCCGTAATAGTATGCTTCGGGTCGTCTGCGTTGGAAAAATCCATACCTAACATGGCAGGGTAGAAACCAGTCATTCTCTTAACGTCACTTAAGTCGTCTGGTGACTTCGTCTTAGCTTGATAATCCTGAAAAAAATCAAGAAAATAATTTTTTGTAGAGAATATTTCCTTAATTGGTTAACTTTTTACAGGATTATCACAGCTTCCAAAGAGCTTCCGCTGAATATTTGTTTTGTGGGAGGACGTTGCAGAATGGCGTTTGCCATTTCATGTCTACACGCACTCGCATCTATTTCGGAACTAGACTAGTGGCTAGATAACCTCGTGTACTATAAGGTAGTCGCCATATTGAGAGAGTGTTGTCTTCTTTCGCGGTAAAAACGGCCAATCAAAATCAATCTCCAAACAAGAGTTATCTCTTCCCGTCCATTTACCAGGCAAGATGGCCGCCTATCATGACCGATTCATTATATAGTCTTGAAGAAAATGATGAAGGTTGAGCCGAATGGTCTACGTTGAACTTACCCCATAAATCCATCCTTGAACACTTCCGTTATGTAGAAGAGTTTCAGTCAGATAAGGAGAATGACCGCCTTCAGCTCCCAGCCATGTATGCTCTTGTTGTCCAAAGAGAATTTTATCCTCATTCCTACTCAATGCCTGCAGTCTGTTATAGAGATTCTGAGTTTCTTGGGTTGCTTGAGGGTCGACGATACCCAACACAGCACCAAAACACAGCGCTAGAGTGAGAACTTGCAACATGGTGAAAACCTTGAGCAACTGAGTTCTTTAATCATGGGAATTGACCAAATATAATCTTCTAGAACATATGATAAGATTTCAGATATCGCTTTAAAGGGAGACGTTCACCATTCGTTCGACTAATTATACCCAAAGCGCTACCTCATCGGAACAAAAAAAGAAGAACGCCTGATTTCATTTCATTTCTTTCAATTTTGCCCTGCTTAAATTATTGACATTTTTGTGTCGTCTGCTTGCAACTCAAGGTCGACTATTGATCATGCGCAGTGACCTCTAGTTTATCATATGATTTGATAAAGGGAAAGTAGACCAATGTGAACAGTACAGTACAGATATTTTATTGTTTTATGGCAGAACGATGTTGGTAAGTGAGCGTCAACCAGATACGGTATTATCTTTATGCTTCATTTAAAAACTGAATTAGTATAAAACAAGCAACAATAAACTTTACATAACCTCAAGTCAATATAGTAGGATATTTATGTTATGTAAAAATCTTCTCAGGCGAAACAGGTTTTTGTTGGAATGTCACTAGCCTACCTGCCTAAAAGGGGATTTATTAATAATTCATGAAGGTGGCCAAGAGTCAACCGGTGGTTCAAAGCATCTCCTCGAATTCGTCGCAGCCTGCAATATAAGCTCTTATATTGAGATATTGGTTACTATAGCAACTATCATCTTGTTGGTTTGAGATTTTTACCGTTCAGGTATATGACTATGGAAGACCGATCCGCTCTAAATCAAATTTGTAAGGCGACTTTTTCAGCGATTGATTAAATTACATTCTAAGTTACTGCCAGTTGCTTACAGTTGCTTACAGTCTTTTACAATGTATTTGTTCTTAGAAACTTTCAGTGGTAAGGTTATAAGGAAAAAACCTTTCACCCTCTCTGTGATGGCGCTACTAGACTATTGGAACTAGCGGCACAAGCAGTTAACAGACTGAGTAAACGGGGAAAAACTCGAGCTTGAAAATCCAGATATGTAAGAGCCAAAGAGTAAAATGGATGAAAGGAAGTGGTGAAGAACAAAAATGTTTTGTCCTAAGCAATTTTTAGGAGGGTCCTATGACCCCCCCCCCCCCTTTTTTTTTCTCTTTTCAGAACCCTCTCTGAAGCAGTATACAATGATAATAATTTGTTTTCAGGACGTTTGGGTGTGTTTTGTATTGATATTAGGATGTGTTACCTACATCAGATGTCCTGCTCCGCCCGGTCCAATTGATATGAAGGCCACCGTGGAGACCCAGGCCCTGTATAAGCGTCTTTACACTCTCGCCAGAGATCCTGATCATTTTTTGTTCGGTCATAAGGCTACGACAGAAAGTGGTATATCTGGTGGAATTCCTCCTTATGAAACTTTTAAAGATTATAAAGGTTTCCAAGCTTGGGAATTTACGGTAGGATTTTAATATGGATCTTCATCTCAAATAGGAAGAGGAATTTAAGAGTGAATGAAGAGGGGGGGGGGGGAGCCGGTCAACTTGGCACTTAACAATATCGGCCCCTAATTTTGGTCAAATGGTACAAATGGCCTCTCTACAATTTAATTTTGAAAGAAATTGTAGAGAATTTTATGTTCTTCACCAAAGCGACACCTTTGTCAAGACAACCACAGCATAAGCCTAATGTTGTTTTCGATAATTTTTATATTCTTCAGAACACAATGGTATCCCGCAATTCAACAGACGAACTAAGTGACGTCAAAATCGTATCAGGATATTTTCCCGCCTTTGTGGGATTTGAATTTTTTCAACTGGATCCAATGTTTTTGGCTATGCAGCGATATTTGTCTCAACGTGCGCATGCTCGAGGAATGGTAATTGCGATGACTTGGCATTTTGGTAATTTGGCAACAGGTAATATACTAATATTTTTTTATTTAACCGACCTCTTTGCAGTAACGGTACGTCGCATGGAACTGACAACTGAGGGTACATTTGAGGGTGAATGATTAAAGGGGGAACAACTGTCGGAGATCCGATTCGAGAAAAGTAGGAGGCAAAATGCGCAGGTGTAAATCAGGTTCTTCCAAAATAAAAAAAAACAACAACTGAAAAATCAAACTTTGAATTTCTTAGAAATAAGGATGGGGCACAAGAATTTTTTTTCTGCGTGAAACCACTTACCGTTGAAAATGGCTGAATGGGCCTTCATTTGAACACTTCATCTGCTGAATGTACAAGATTGATCTTTTCCTTTCAGGTGGAAATTTCTACGATCTCCATGGCTACAAAGTAGTCAGAAATCTTCTTCCAGGCGGAACCCTGAATTTAAAATATAATAAGTACTTGGACAAAATAGCTGACTACGCCCACGACCTGGTGGATGAAAAGGGTAGACAAATTCCGTTCATTCTACGACTCTTTCACGAGTCAAACGGTGCATGGTTTTGGTGGGGGTTGAATAACGCCGTTAACAACACCGGAGAAGACTTAAAGGACGCTTATCGCTATATTGTCGACTATCTGAGCGACTTCAGAGGCTGTCACAACATCCTGTATGCGTACAGCCCAAACGCGGGGTTCGCGAATCTGACGTCTGCGGGCTCCCTTCCTTCTTACATGGAAGCTTATCCGGGCGACCAGCATGTAGACATTCTCGGATATGATGACTATTCGTACGTGCGTTCCCCACGCACTCTTCAAAAGTTCGTTGATGCCTTATCGGAAGTTGTTTTGTATAGCGAGGCCCACCAGAAAATTCCCGCCTTAACAGAAGTGGGTTTGAATATTTTAAACCAAATCGATCAAATTCCTGATTGGTGGAACGACTACATTTTAAATTCGATTAAAGGGTTAAAATACGTGAAGGCTAATCCAGCTACTAAACGTATAGCCTATGTGTTAACTTGGGCCAACAGATGTGCCAACGCTACAGTTTGTTCGTATTATACGCCATATAAAGGACATCCAGGCGAAAAAGACTTTCTAAAATTTACCCAAGATCCAATGGTTGTTATGTTAGGGAAACATTAAAGGAATTAAAGGGATTATAAAGAGTTTTTCTAAACTGTGTATGTGTATCGGGGACACTGATAGCATCAATTTGTACCATTCCAATTACCATTCCGACGTCTGTAGTTCTTGCAATTCCATTAAACTTGAGCGTTTTATGACGTCACTGACAGTGATCTGCATAGATATCAATAGTAGATTCCGGTAGATCACTGTCAATTGCAGAAACCACTTTTTCATCCAATCAGCATTGGTGAAATCTACTGTGATCTGGCTCACTTATTCATAAATAGCACAGGTGTATATATATATAAAAACTGTGTGTATTTCTAGGCATAGAAGCACAGATCCATTGATAAAGATGGTGGGGACCATCTGTTTAAAAATCGAACAGTATATGAAGCCGCAGAGGACAAAGCTCAGGAGCGGAAGAGGAGAAGAAAGGGAGGGGGTTTCCCTTTTACCCCCATTGGCGTTGATTGTTAAGAAGGATCACAAGAGGATATTTTATATTTTAATGGTAAAAGTCGGGAACTTGATTCTGGAATATGGTAATTGGGTCTTTGTAAAAATTGTTTACAAAACTAGAGGCACCTTTATGACCTTTGTAGGGTACCCAGATCAGACATTTCGGATGACCCGATTCAAGCCAGCATTGGTTAGTCCAGGCGTGGATAAATGCAATCCGGCGTGTCGTATGCTCCTTTTTGATGACGTCAAGCACGTGATCGTTCCAGAAATTTGGCGCGTCATTGATTTTGTTGTTTGAGTATCCGGTTTCAGTCAATCCGGGTATTTTGTCACGTGCTTCTGCCATCTCTACTAATTCTCGAACGGATCTCTGAAGATTGTCTTTCGTAGCCCAGCGATCCGTGTAGTAGTAATCCGTTCCCATTATGTCCACGTAACCATCGCCAGGGTAGGTTTTAAGGTAATCAGTCATATCCTTGAATTTGTCTGGGCTGAAAGCGTACAGGAATTGATGAACGCCTTTATGGTCTCGCAAGTACTTCACTGTGTATCGGAATAGCGATATCAGTTCGTCGGCCGTATTACCAACAGCATTGTTCAATCCCCAGTAAAACCAACCGCCATTCAATTCGTGAAACAAGCGAAAGATGGCTGGAATAGGTTTTCCATGGGAGTCTTTAAAACCATGAGCCCATGCTGCAATCTTGTCTAAAATTTCGTTCCATTTATGATTGGAGTCGCCTCCTGGTAAGAGACGTTTCACGGTTTTGTGGTAGTCGCCATTGTCTCGCTCTATCCAGGCCGGGCCTCCAGTGATGGGGTTACGGTGATGCATCACCAATGTAATCACTTCTCCTCTTTCGTAAGCCAAACGACCGAGCAGGTTGGTCGTTTTCAACTCGGATGGTTTGAGGTCGTAAAGATCAAAGCCTAAAATGGCGGGAAAGGAACCAGTCAGGCGTTTCACGTCACAGAGATCGTCGGGGTATTTTTGATCCGCCATATAATCCTGTAAACAAAAAAATAATTATTAAATGTAGCATCAAGCGTCTAGTCGTTCGGATACAAAAGCTATAAACCGGTACCCGTGTACTACAAGAAATTTAAGAGGAAAGCCTAATGCCATTGTTTGCAAAATTTCCCTCATTGTACAAGGCATGGAGTCTGTCAACGTTGACCCAAACAGGTTCAGAGAATGAGTTTTATTCTATTTGGATGGACTACTAAAACTCTTAGGGTGATGGTCAAACGCCTTTATTGCTTTCCGTTTTTGTTTCAAGGAAGATCGACGATGTCCATCCTGACGTTATTCAAACCCAACAAAATCATACCATACCCCATATATCCATGCCTCCACACCATCATGGCGTCGATTCATAATATATGGTGAATGCCCTCCTTCAAGACCTTGCAGTGTTGCTTCTTGCATTCCAAACAGTATCTTGGACTCATTTCTAGCCAAGTTCTTCAGTCTATTGTAAAGGTTTTTGGTTTCATGTGTAGCATGTTGATCCACCATGCCTGTGACAGACGCCAAACATGGTAGAACCAGTAAAACAACACTCCACATAGCACTGAAATATTTGGAAAGGTATTAGTTGACTATTTGCAGTGCATGGTTTAACTACCGTGGGGTTCAGATGGGACAATAAACTGAGGTCCCGTGTGCTATAAGTAATACAGAGTAATACAGATCCCTCGACGGCTGGAAACCGAAAATAAGAGTAACCTAATTCCCATGTTCTGGCATAGTCGAAACAAAACTCGTAAAAAAAGACATTTACCATTTTATTTTCTTGGCATTTGGGAGAAACCATCAATAGATTACCGGCATTGTCATGTATCTACAGATCTTTCTGTATCGTTCCAGGCCAAAATCCCCTCGATGAAAAATTATCACAAAATTAAATGGAGTTCTTCTGTGCAAATCAAGACACACTTTCGAGTCGATTTTCCGGCATCTAAATGATGGAGATTTTGGTTTTGGGAAGAGTTTGTAAACATGACCTACCTGATGCCTTCCATTCTAGAACGATTTAAAAGTAGTTCTACATTATTTTTGATAAGAGTTAACGTTATCTTGATTTACTAAAGCAATGCAGGGATCTTATCTAAGAAATTTAAAGGGGAACATTCGGTATTTTCGAGGGTCTTGAATATACGGGAAAGGGGTGGATAAAAAGGGTTCCACTGTATTGAAACAGCTTTCAAGATAGTCCGAAGCTTGCTGATTCTATTTCCAGCCTCTGATATCTATTTGGACAGATATGGCTGGGGGAGAAAAAAACCTTCAAGAGAACCAGAACTGCACGATAATCGCATATTCCCTTCAAATATACACCAAACAAAATGTATCTTCTAATTTCTATAAATTGCGTAGTCTCAATGAAATTCGAGTCGTTTTTTTTATTCTCAAACGTGGATAATTGTCGATACACGTGGATTTGCGGGCTCAAATATCGACAGCGACGTTATATTTTTCTTCAATAAAAAAAAAGCAGAAATATTATGAAGTGTACTTTATTGAGATTTTTTAAGAGTATCACAAGTAGAATTTAAGCAAAAAAAAAAAAAAAAAACACTTAAAAAAAAAATGTCATGGTATGAATGTACTCCAAGTTGTATACCTTGTTCAATTGAGCAGCAGTATGTATAATTTAAACGGGCTACAGGAGACATTTATGATTGCATGAACAAATATGCAGAGCTTAAAGGGATTGTAAAGTTGTTTTCTAAACTTTGTATGAGTATCGGGGACATTTATAACATCAATTTGCACAATTTTAATTTTTAATCAGACGTCTGTGGTACCAACAATTTCATTTTAACTACGTTTTTTATAATGTTTGTATAGCAGAAGACCTTTGCTGGTGTGACGTCATCAAACACTTAAGTTTAAATAGAATTGCTGGAACCATCTGATTGAGTATGAGAATAGTGCAAATTGATGCTTAGAATGCTCCCGATTCACATAAAAATCTTTTCAAAACACACTTAGATCCCTTAAAAAGTATCACTATTGGAACTGATGAAATGTGCTGAAATATACAGCAGATAATCATTCTCCAGACAACACAAGACAAACACATAAAGATGTAGGCCAATACAAACACATGAAAATGTAGGCCAAGACAAACACATGAAATTGTATACAAAAACATAACAAACAATTTAAAGGGATTGTAAAGAGGTTTCTAAACTTTACATAAACAAAATTCAGAAAATCTCTTTACAATCTCTTTACAATCTCTTTAATAAAGAATCTTCTTTCATGAATATCTTTGATCAATTATGCCACTAACAGAAACAAACAAATACATAACATAACATAATGATAAAATGATTACGATATTCTTGATGATGTGGTTTAATAATATTCAGAACATAATACATTCTGGAGCATTTCCATATAAATTGTATCACATATAACTTTTGCTATCATTTTTGCAATGCTTTGGCAGAGGATAACAACTTAGGTTCTTCAACGAGGATCCTTTCTTCCAACTGGTTACTGACCAAACCTCTTGGCATTGATCTTTTCTGGATTATCAAAATTTCACACACTGATGGAGATCAGAACTCACAATCACAACAACCCAGCGTATGCTCAACAAAACCAAGCAAATAATGTCATGTTTGTAAAGAAGAATGCTCTGACCGACTATTCTATAGAACCCTACAAAGTTCAGATCTTGTGCAAAATCTTCTGATCTTGTTCCAAGACTTCTGATGTTGTGCCAAAACTTTTAATCTTGTTCTAAGACTTTTGATTTTGTGGCAAAATTTCTGATTTAACTTTCAATCAGGCCACTAATCCCCTGCAGTTTAGCCTGTAACATCCTCTGACATAAAAAAATATCTTCCTCTACTGCAAGTTTTGCATATATGGTAGAATGACCTCTATGATAAAAGGTAGCATATATGGTAGAATGGCCGCTCTGACAAATGGTAGCATATATGGTAGAATGGCCGCTCTGACAAATGGTAGCATATATGGTAGAATGGCCGCTCTGACAAATGGTAGCATATATGGTAGAATGGCAACTCTGACAAACGGCAGTTGCTATATCCTATAGCCTAGGTGAGTTTTTGGAGAGATTTCCTGCATTTCGAACCTTGTTTATCACACTCTCAGCAACATTCAATGTCATCTGAGTTATAGGAAAGTTGGCTGGTAATTTTTTAGCTATTTGTTGTTGCCTGATATAATATCTGAAACAAATAAATTGAATTAATTCAAACCATAAAATTATATATTTAAAGGAATACTTCTACATAAAAAATCTAAATTCTCAAACTTGGTCAAAAACAACATAAATTCATCAGTGGACTTGATGTCATAACTATATCATAACATCCCTTTATAAGTATTAAATATAAATAATATACTTACTTAAATATAAATAATATACTTACTTAAATATAAATAATATACTTAAACTCTTCTCTGTATAAATAATATACTTACTTAAATTCCTCTCTATATATAAATAATATACTTACTTAAACTCCTCTCTATAAGTATTATATAGAAATAATATACTTACTTGAACTCCTCTCTATATATGAATAATATACTTACTTAAACTCCTCTCTCTATATAAATAATATACTTACTTAAACTCCTCTCTCTATATAAATAGTATACTTACTTGAACTCCACTCTTTAAGTATTATATATAAATAATATACTTACTTGAACTCCTCTCTATAAGTATTATATATAAATAATATACTTACTTAAACTCCTCTCTATAAGTATTATATATAAATAATATACTTACTTAAACTCCTCTCTATAATTATTATATATAAATAATATACTTACTTAAACTCCTCTCTATAATTATTATATATAAATAATATACTTACTTAAACTCCTCTCTATAAGTATTATATATAAATAATATACTTACTTAAACTCCTCTCTATAAGTTTTATATATATATAATATACTTACTTAAACTCCTCTCTATAGGCTATTATATGTAAATAATATACTTACTTAAACTCCTCTCTATAAGTATTAAATATAAATAATATACTTACTTAAACTCCTTTCTATAAGTATCATATATAAATAATATACTTACTTAAACTCCTTTCTATAAGTATCATATATAAATAATATACTTACTTAAACTTCTCTCTATAAGTATTATATATAAATAGTATACTTACTTAAACTCCTCTCTATAAGTATTATATATATATAATATACTTACTTAAACTCCTCTCTATAAGTATTATATAAATAATGTACTTACTTAAACTCCTCTCTACAGTATATAAATAATATACTTACTTAAACTCCTCTCTATATATAAATAATATACTTTACTTGAACTCCTCTCTATATATAAATAATATACTTACTTAAACTCCTCTCTATAAATATCATAATAATATACTTACTTAAACTCCTCTCTATAAGTATTATATATAAATAATATACTTACTTAAACTCCTCTCTATAAATATCATAATAATATACTTACTTAAACTCCTCTCTATAAATATCATAATAATATACTTAAACTCCTCTCTGTTAGTATCATAATATAAATAATATACTTATATAAATAATATACTTACTTAAACTGCTCTCTATAAGTATTATATATATAAATAATATACTTACTTAAACTCCTCTCTGTAAGTATTATATATAAAAGCTGTAACCCGAGGACTGTATTCTAGGAAAGTAAGTAAAACAGTAAGATGTTGATAGAGACAGATAGATTCTTCAGGACTTAACATCTCGTATTGACTGGGTCCTATAACATCTAGAACTTGTTTTATAACTCTTTCTACAAACTTCTCCTGCAATATAAGACTACATGTTAGTCTCTTGCGCCCATAACAATGATCACTTGTATCAACTTTGGAACTAGACATACTAGATAACCTCATATACTGTACAGTAGTTGCCATGTTAAATAAATTATAGTTCAACCAATCACAATCATTCTTCAGAATATATCATCATCTTTCGCGGAAATAACAGCCAATCATAATCAACTTTGAAACAAGAGTTGTCTTTTCCTGCCCAAATACCAGGCAAGATGGCTGTCTATCATGGCCGAGTCATTATATAGTCTCGAACAATGACGAAGGTTGAGCGGAATGAACAAGGATAACAAGTTCCTAAGAGGATCCTGTCTACAAGCTGGTCTTTGGCCAAGCCTTTCGGCACTGAACTTTCCTGGATAATCCGTACCCATTTACAGCTGGTGGACTGGAATTATGAGTTAAGATGACTAATTCAAGGTCATTGGACTATCACATCCTGATCAAGATTAGAATTCACTATCATAACAACCACCATTTGTCATTGATTTAGTAATAATGCGAAAGAAAAACTTACAGTAGTTCTATAGTCCTCTAGTATTCTCACCATCCACCCTATGTTAAAAAAGTTATCTTCCGTATAGGCCCAGGAAGCTTGCCGAGCCATTAAAAATAACTCAAACACAGCCGCTACAGATACTCTAGTGTATTCATCCAACAGCTCTGCAAACTGTAATATATTATGTTCAATAATTTTTCAGCAATGTTCTATAATTATGTTCAATAATCTTTCAGAAATGTATTATAATTACGTTTAAGATCTTTCAGAAATGTTTTATAATTATGTTTAATAATCTTTCAGTAATGTATGATAATTATGTTTAATAATCTTACAGCAATGTTTTATAAATTTTATAAATTCAATAATCTTTCAGATATAAATTATTATTACGTTTAATAATCTTTCAGCAATGTATCATAATCATGTTCAATAATCTTTCAGCAATGTATCATAATTATGTTCAATAATATTTCAGCAATGTTTTATAATTATGTTTAATAATCTTTCAGCAATGTATGATAATTATGTTAAATAATCTTACAGCAATGTTTTATAAATTTTATGTTCAATAATCTTTCAGATAAAAATTATTATTATGTTCCATAAACTTTCAGAAATGTATTACAATTATGTTCAATAATATTTCAGCAAATGTATGATAATCGTGTTCAATAATCTTTTAGAAATGTATTATATTTATGTTCAATAATATTTCAGCAATGTTTTATAATTATGTTTAATAATCTTTCAAAAATGTTATATATATTATAATTATGTTCAATAATCTTTCTCAAACATATAATAATTATGTTAAAAAATATTTCTTAAATATATGATAATTATGTTCAATAATATTTCAAACTATGGCTGCCATTAAATACAGCAGAGCACTAGTGGAATTGCCATGCTAGAAAAAAATGTATAAATAAATGATTTACTACATACCTCCTGATCTGAAGGTTTGATGGTTGATAATTTTTTGGATTTATCAGGAATTTCTGGTAGACAGGTCAAGGTCATCAACATATCTAAAACTGATTTTCCCCTACAAATTAAATTGAACCTGGGTTACAGGAAAGGCTCTATGAAAAGTTTATCTCCCCCTTCTGAGTTCAAGGGGGGACTCATCCCCCACATCTCCCCTAAATCTGCCCCCTTGTTTACGTGCAGCAAAAACACTTCCGCTTCTACCCCTACCCCTGATTGTGTTACAGGCAACATTGTGTGCAATGAGGGAAATTTTGCCACGACAGCTTTATAAATTTGCTCTCCTTTCAATTTCCAACTGCCAAATGATCTTCAACATGCATAGTCTGTAGCATACAGGGCCTCAAAAAACATGCTTTTTCCATGTCATCCTCTCCCACCTGCATCACTGACAGGGGGAACTGGTTTGAAGTGGCAGTCAGAAAAGGAACTGGGCCTTGGATTGGTGCAAATATGATCCTTTGAACTTTGATAAAGTAATTTACTTACCTTTGTGCCTTTAATGCCAATAATCTATCCGGTATAATTTCTGTTTCTCGAAACATACCACATAATATTTCAGACATTAATATCACTATTCTAAAATACAGTTAACATAAGCAAATGAAATGATTTTACGACTTGTCTGCACCCGTTTCAGTCTAATTAAATTAAACCCAAATTCCGTTTCCATCAGCTTTTTAAACTCTTGTCAGAGTTCAAATTGACGGCAAGATAAGAAAGTTGTGGTTAGACCCGAATGTAGTGGCATCTACAAAACCGGACTTTAAAAAGTTGCACAAAACAAAATTGGGGTCTAATTTCAATAATTGTAATAAGACTGCACTTGGGCTTAAAAGAACAGGCAACCTCTAAGGAATGGCAAAATCAAGAACAATAGTGGACTGTAGAGTACCATCAGGTGTTCTGAAAAGAGTAAGCATGCTCTGCAATATTGCAACTAAGTTTCTGATACCACAGCCCATGCTTTAGAGAGTTGGCTTTGTGTTGTTTTTTTACCCAATATCACAAAAAACTTACTCAAATTCATCCACTCTTTGTCGTCTACCATCTATAGAGTTGAGATTTACAGCAGATTTAGGCAGATATTTCTGGAGGGTTCGCACCAAAAACAGAAACAGATCAGAATTCTGAAAAAAAATTTAAACTGGTTTTACATAACTATTATGAGACAGACAACATTGCATACTTGAAGAGGTGGGCAATGAGGTAAATGTTTGTGGATTCTAATCTTAGTTGGGGTGTGAATTTCTGGTGACCTTGAATCTTTCAGTTGACCCAAATGTAACCAGGGAAAGATCAATGCCGAAGGAAATGGATTGCCTATCTGGGCTATGCCAAATGCCAAATGCCAAAAGGATTGGCCAAGGAACAGCTGGTAGAAAGGAAAATCATAATGTTGTTATCCTAGTGAACAAAATAAATTATTACGTACCCTCCAAAATAATTTCTTTATAACAAAATTCTTTTCTGAGGCCACTTTGATCTCATTTAACAATCTGTAGTTATCATCTATATTATTTTTCGGGTTTAATAATTCTCGCTTCAACTGATTAAACAATATATCAGTTTGTTCTCTGAAATAACAAAATATTGAACTGTTATAACAACAAATAGAGCAGTAATAACAAATATTGTATTGTTATAACAAATATTGGAACAAAAATTGGACTGCCATAACAAAATATAACAAATATTGGACTGTCATAACAAAATATAACAAATTGATGGACTGTCATAAGAAAATATAACAAATATTGGACTGTCTTTAGAAAATATAACAAATATTGGACTGTCATAAGAAAATATAACAAATTGATGGACTGTCATAACAAAATATAACAAATTGATGGACTGTCATAACAAAATATAACAAATTGATGGACTGTCATAAGAAAATATAACAAATTGATGGACTGTCATAACAAAATATAACAAATATTGGACAGTAATAACAAAATATTGGACTGTCATAACAAAATATAACAAATATTGGACTGTCATAACAAAATATAACAAATATTCGACTGTCATAACAAAATATAACAAATATTGGACAGTAATAACAAAATGTTGGACTGTAATAACAAAATATTGCGACTGAAATCACAAATATTGGACTGTATATTGTAATAACAAAATATTGGACTGTAATAACAAAATATTGAACAATATTGGACTGTAAGTGCTATCTGATGGAAAATTGAAATGCCATCAGTGTTCCCAAAAAGCAAAAATATAAATCTAGAAAACCTCTTAAGAATGTGTTTTAATGTATTTTCTCCAGACAACGTACCTTTGATGTTGTGAAGCTCTCACAACAGCTGATTTTGGTTTGGTATCATCAGCAGTTTCTATCTGTAACGTAGCTCTCTAGAAAAATAATTTGATGAAATTAAGAATTTAATTTATATAATATATTTGGTCTTGCTTAAGCAATTTTACAGTCAAAACTCAAAAAGACAGAAAGTCATCATAAATTTAACGAGCCCTGGCATTGTGGACAAGTTGTAAAAAGTACACACCCTTGTGATTGAGGTATATCACTGCACAAAACAGAAAATTACTGATAGGATAACACAAAATTAAGACCATAAAACAAATTTCAAAATTCATATAAACATATTAAATAGCAATACATAAGAAGCTACTAAGCTATTCATATGAGGAAATATTTCATAATAAAAAGTGGTATTAGGTGTAGAGAAGAGTAAGCAATATGTAAAAACTTACAAGAAGATAGTTGCTCCAAGCACTTCGAATCAACATTAAAGTTGGAGATACTAGATTTAAGAGATAAATATGAAGGACGGTTTGACGTTTATCACTGATACTGGCGCCATCTACTGATAATAAATGTAATCCTGTTATCGATCCGCTGAACTCAGAACCTAAAACAGAACCACTGAAAGAGAAAAACAACATTTGTGATATAATTAGCCCAATGGGGAAAATTCTTATGAGTGGTAGACTTAAAGATAGTGGACCACGGCCATATACGCCTAACGAAAAAGTCGAAAAAGGAAAAAATTTAATCAGGAGAAAACTAAACTTTCTCAAACCTTTCGATTTAGGTCCAATAACATCCATTTTAAGTTTCATCAAAATCAGTTGAAAACTAAGAGAGTAATAGCATATTTAAGATTTGTGGCAAGGGCAATAACTCTGCTTGTAACGATCGAAAATAGCTCAAATTCGAACTTGATCTTCATTTTCTATATATATATACACATATCAAATTTCATTTGATTCCGTCCAAAACTCTAGTTTTTAGAGCGTTTACAAGGAAACGTTGATGGACGGACCGACGGATTTGGGGCAAGGGCAATAACTCTGCTTTTAACGATCGAAAATAGCTCAAATTCGAACTTGATCTTCGTTTTATGAATATGTATACACATATCAAATTTCATTTGGTTCCGTCAAAAACTCTAGTTTTTAGAGCGTTTACAAGCAAATGTTGATGGACGGACCGACGGATTTGGGGCAAGGGCAATAACTCTGCTTCTAACGATCGAAAATAGCTCAAATTCGAACTTGATCTTCGTTTTATGAATATGTATACACATATCAAATTTCATTTGATTCCATCAAAAACTCTAGTTTTTAGAGCGTTTACAAGCAAATGTTGATGGACGGACCGACGGATTTAGGGCAAGGGCAATAACTCTGCTTCTAACGATCGAAAATAGCTCAAATTCGAACTTGATCTTCGTTTTATGAATATGTATACACATATCAAATTTCATTTGATTCCGTCCAAAACTCTAGGTTTTACAGCGTTTACGAGCAAATGTTGACGGACGGACCGACCGATGGACGGACCGACGGACGGACGGACCGACGGACAGGGGTGACTACAATATACGTCCTCATAGAGAGATGAGGGCGTATAAAAAGGCATGTTGCCCATCAACTTAAGAGAAAAGAATTGAGATCCTTTCTCCCAGCTGGCCCCTGGCCAAACCGCTTGGCCTTGTTTTACAGTGGTCAGGACACAAAATGCTTGGACAGAAGTTTTGTCTTAACAGTATGTCTTCAAACCAAGTCTTACAATACATCCAAATGAAGGGAAAGATAACTCTTACCTCCGATGTCGCTCTCTATCAACTGGAGTGCTCAGTCGTGATCCAAAACCATTTGATATATCTGATGATCTCCGCGATTCTATGACTTGGAATGATGGGATAGGTGATGATGAAATGATTGGTTGATTTTCTACAGAAATATGTGGAAGTTTCGGCTCTTTTACACTCTTTGGCTTTTCATTGGATGAAGCAGTACGATAATCAGCAGTTCGTGATTTTTCAGGGTTCCCATGCTGCACTTTGTTTTTCCGGAACTTTTTCCACAATTTGACAAAACAACATGAGGTATCTACCGGATCATTCGCGAGACCTGAGATGGAATCGTTTGAATTTCGGGCGGTATGTACAAAAGCAGTTTTTTTAGGGGGTGGGGGCAGTTGACGTGAAGAGGTTTGGGACGCACAAACACTGTCGTGATCATAATGTCTGTTATTCGATGTGACGGAACGAACTGTTGACAAACGCTCGAAATCAAGATCTTGGTCCTCGATTTCTTCTTTCAACGATTGTAAAATACTGTCCTGATCCCAACTTTCGTTTTTCTTTTTGTTCTTTGAATTTCTGGAGTCTCGACTTGACACCACTGAACCGCGACTGTTTGGACGGCTGCCATTGTTAACAGGATTACTAAGAGAACTATTGGTCACATAGCCATTGTCGTCCACTGATCCGTCAAACGATGACACCAAACTTACGGGAGTTGAAAGATTAGAACGGTCAATGCTTTGATCAGTGATCAACCCAGTTTGAGAAGATTTTCTAGTTCGTCTAAAGAGTTTCCGTTTTGCAATATCTGAAGCCAGATACTTTATGGCTAAATGCTGCGTATTTTCTCGTTCACTTCCGCTTAAGAATTCAGGGTAATCCTTGACCTGAAAAAGAAATGAATATTCTTAAACGTCAATAGGGGAAGTAACCCTAGTTTTATGCCCTTTTTTTCTTTTTCATGTTATAAGTTTTGAAATGTGATATTTTTGGCATGGGGACATTTTTGTACAATAATTGTTTTCAAGGGATTGTATAAAGTGGTTTTCTAAACTTTTTATGTGTATAGGGGACACTGATAGCATCAATTCTATGTATGCAGATCTCTGTCAGTGATGTCATAAAACACGTTAGTTTTAATGGAATTGCATGAACCACAGACATCAGAATGGAAATTTGAATAGCGCAAATTAATGGTATCAGTGTCGCCGACAGACATACAAAGTTTACAAAACCAAGTAAATAACAATATTATTTTTTTTGACATGTTGCAATTCTACTTTGAGCAAGACAATAAGGGCATTTCAACCCACCCTAGAAACCGTTTGTTCATTTTTTATTCATTCACACTTGCTTCAAGCTAAAAAGGATTTAAAACAATTGGATTGTATTAACTTTTACAAAATCAATTCCTCATTACAACATAGAGTCTATATACCACACCCAAGTCAAGTTGATATTTATTTATTTATTTATATGTCCTGTTACCTAGCAACTTGACATCAAGAAGTCGTTTATGATTTAAATATGAAATAAAATATTTATGATATCTTGTTCAATATTACGCCGGAATTTTTTTTTAGGTTATAAATTTTTTTTTCTCGAATTTACGAAAAAACCAAGAAAATTTGTCCCTTAAAGTTTTGATTAAAAATACCTTGATATTATTTTTTTTAAGCAAAAATTATTAAAAAGAAAATATCTTTTCAACATGAGGCCAGACCAAAACTTTCTAAAAATCAGAAGATAAAATCTTATGGGGAAAAACCATCTTCAGTGCTGACAAAAAATAGTAATAAAATAGTAATTGTAATAAAAAAAATAGTAATTGTAATAAAAAAATAGTAATTGTAATAAAAATAGTAATTGTAATAAAAAAATAGTAATTGTAATAAAAATAGTAATTGTAATAAAATAGTATTGTTTAAGGAAACTGTAATTGTAATAGGAAATGGTAATTGTAATAAGAAATGGTAATTGTTATTAAATAGCAATTGTCAGGAAATGGTAATTCAAAAAGTGTTATATAAAAGAAGAAGCAGTAAGAAGACCATAGTCCTCATTAATACAAGAAAATATTTAATGGTCTGGCCTTATTTGTAATAAATATCAGTTTCAGATCATTGAAGATATTGACTGATTAGGTCTATATCATTGTTTAATTATCAACTGCCAATAATAATCACACTGTTTAAGCTTATTTCTTTATTTGAAAGAGATACCTTCACCATCTATTAAACCAATTAAAGGGATTGTAAAGAGGTTTTCTAAACTTTGTATGTGTATCGGAGACACTGATAGCATCAATTTGCGCCATTCCAATTTCCATTCAGATGTCTGTGGTTCTTGCAATTCCACTAAAACTAATCTGTTTTATGACGTCACTAATAATGATCTACTGGAAGCTATACTATCGATATCTATGCAGATCATTATTAGTGACATCATAAAACAGATTAGTTTTAGTGGAATTGCACATACAAAGTTTAGAAAATCTCTTTACAATCACTTTACACTTTAGCCTCAAAACCTAGAATTTTTTAGCTAAAATTTCAGCCTTCAAATCCTTGTGTATTCATAATTATTAAGTAACAAATATCACTTACATTTTAGCGAGACTATGCCTAATATATTAAACACATACTGGTATACAGATAATGTTTAAGTAGGGGTATAATTGAAGGGATTATAAGTTAACAGTTCTAGTAAGCTGACTTCTGAAGGCTTATAGTTCTATGTAATCTTACTCCAGGCCAAAATCGGCCCTTGAAAATGCTGAATATTCCTCTTTAAGAGGCTTACAACTTACACATGATTAGGACTGGGTTTCGATTATCAAATTGAAATTGAAGGCAGGCTACCAATCAACATCAATTAATAATCAACATATTTTAACTGTAAAAGTATCTGCTTATCTCTCTGTAAATGTACATTTTTAAAGACAAATGAAACTGAAGTAATGACTAGATATTTTTACAATGATTAATCATCATGATGTAATTGGTTGTTATCAATAATCAAAATTAAAATTTGTAGCATCGATAATCGATCATTTTACCCATGGTACCGTATTCTATTTCTAGTCTAGGTCTACTGAAAGACTCAGGGATTATAGTCAACTTGGCCAAATGTATTAGTGGACAATAGGCTAGATCTAGGCCTAGACTTAAAATGGCCCTTATTTTATTATGGACCTTAATTGCCTTGCCCTATTTTGGTCATTCTCTTACTCTGTAGATCTAGAAACGGGGAGCAGCTTACCAATTCCACCGAGATCACATCTTTCAATTGTACTGCTTCATGAATAGATTTGGGAGGATTTTCTGTCAAAAACAAACAATCATCTCCCAAAATCACAAACTTAAACGATTTCTTGTCCTTTTCGTCCACAGCAATGCACGATTCGTAAGCTCGAATTCGTTCATATTCTTCCTCTGTGATAGTTCGCTTCAGAAAACTTTCCAATTTGCTGTTCTTTTTCACAAATAAATCTTGATTTCCCTTTGCCATTCAAATTTATGTTTTCATCCATCAGAAATAACACAAAAACGACACATTTGTTTGATAAAAATCGTTGAAAAAAAACAGTACAATTTTCCTAACTACCATGTACACAATAGCGCCATTGTCCAGACGTAATAATAGAATGATTATCCAGACGTCATAATAAAGCATTCAATAGAACTATTGTCCAGACGTAATCACAATAGGAATAATAATAGAAAATTCTCCGGAAGTAGTCAAAGCTAACATTTATCCAGACTAAAATACAACAAGGAGTGAAAGGAACGTTTCGAACCAATTAGCTAGTCCGAACTTGTCCGTCAAACTGATTAACGGGGATTCGTCTAACAAAAGGTGTGTTTGTGACGCAACCTGTTAAGGTGTAGATAATCCGGTAATATTGATTATCGGGATTAGAGGTCTTTTCTGCTGATTACCGTGATGACCTTATCACGCTAATCAGCTTTTTGTATGGTTTGAAAGTTATAGGCCCAAGTTTGACCCGACTTGTTGACCGCGTAATATTAAATTAACATATCGCTGCAACATTTCGTTCGCTATATAAAAAAAGACGTTATATAATATACGTATTGTTGCCATTTAAGCGCTTTAGAAACTTACCAAATGGCCTGTGTATCCGTAATTATCAGCGTTAAAAATGCAAAAATACGACTCGTATTTTAGTGAAACTCAGAATTATATAGATAAAACATATTATAATATACATGTATACAGAAAATGAAAGATAAATGTTTAGGTACGGGTATAATTGAGAGGATTATTCGATTTTTGTGAAGTTTTATTGCTTCTAAAATCAATCGAAAATGCTGAACATTCCCCTTTAAGTCTTATTAAGTCCCGAAAATCCGGGGAATAGCAATTCCATGAGGTTTGACTAAGGACCATGCAGTGTCCTCTTAGACAAAACAAAAAAGATTGCTTCTATCTTTCTTGGAAGTTTGTAACGTCATTTTATTCAGCGTCATAGAATAACAAAACGTCAACAATCAAAGTTCTCATGTTACCACAGACACAGACGACAGAAAACAGAAACAAGATGGAGGTCGCAGCTTCACAATATCTGGATTTAAATTCTAGTTTGAAAGACTTTCGCGATCAGTTGAACGAAATAAGAGAAAAAGAGTTATTTTGTGATGTGAAAATCCGACTGAACAATGGCGAAAATTGTACTCTCTCCGTCCACAGAGCGATTCTGGCCAGCTGCAGTCCATTTTTTAGATCTCTTTTCACCTCGGCGCTGGCAGACTCCAAAAAAGTGGAGATACTTCTCCCAGAAATTACCAAAGATGAAATGGAGACCATTATACAGTACGCGTACACAAACCAAGCGAATTTGACGCCGGATACGATAGAATCTATTTTTATCGCAGCAGATCGACTTCATGTGCTTGGTCTTCTAAAACTTTGTTCTGATTATCTGGAAAAAAATGTCGACCCTTTAAATGCGGTGGGTGTTTACAGACTTGCCCGTCATTGTCATTGCCGCTTTCTAGAAGTTAAAGTGGAGAACTACATTGTGACTCATTTTGATCAAGTTTGGAAGGACAGCGCTGAATTCCTGCAGTTGCATATCAACGAACTGTTGCCCATACTACAGCATAATCGGCTGAACGTACCCACAGAAAATATGGCGGTACAGGCTGCTATCAGATGGGTGCGACACTATCCAAGACGAAAGAGACATTACTATGATCTACTAGCAACAGCAAGATTGGGAAGATGCGAGCAATTCTTCTTTGAAGATGTTATATTGAAGAATAAGGCAATCATGGCCCAAAAAGCCTGTCGCGATTTGGTTTACAGAGGCTATGCAATGAGTCAATTCACCTTGCTCCAAAAAACCGAGAACTATATAAATGGTCCGTGTTACATGTTAATGCCGAGAAATCCGCACGGAGTGATCTTTATTCTTGGTGGTTGGACGAACGATAGTGTATGCGGACATATGGAATCGTACGATAATCGCGTTGGTCGGTGGTACTCCTTACAAAAGACTGACGAAGAAAAACCATTAGCTTATCATGCTCTTGTTACTCATGATCGCTTTGTTTACGTAATTGGCGGTTTTACAACAGCCGCCTGCTTGAGCACAGTTAAAAGGTGGGATCCGCTCAACGAAATATGGGAAACAGTGGCTAATATGCACGAAAAAAGATGTTACGTTGGAGCGGCTGCCATTGATAAGTATGTGTATGCTTGTGGTGGATTTGATGGTGAGACAAGACATAGTTCTGCTGAAAGATACTGTCCAGAGAAGAACCAATGGAGCTATATTGCAAAGATGAGATCTATCCGAAGTGATTCTGGTGTTTGTGCACTTGATGGTAAGTGTTGATCCACGAGGCGGTACGCACCAACCTCGCGAACAGGAACTGGCCGATGATTTGGGGGACAAATACTGTCAAAATTAAAAATATGAAATAGCCAATTCCATGAAAACTCCTTAGATAAGATTTTGTCTTAAGGATGATATTGAGAAATGCCAAATTGTTCGTCAGATATTTTGCGGAACTGAGATCTTGGCAAGGTTCCCAATTTTGTGCTTAAGGTCAATTCCGTATTTAAGACCCTAATTGACTTTGCAAGAATTAGTAAGACAATCTCGAGTCGAATATCGGCATATCGGACTTATACTGAGTTAAACGCTAGTATAAATGTAATCGGACACTGGTATTTTGATCCCATTTTTATTTGTTCACATTCTCATTTATGCTGTCTCTGAAGTTTCCTTTCCATTAACACAGGACGTCTGTATGTCTGTGGGGGTTTTGATGGTGGAACGTGTTTAATTAGCGCTGAAGTTTACTCCCCCAAAACAAACCAATGGACAATGATCGAGGACATGGGGATGCATAGAAGTGGAGTTGCTGTTACTAGTTTTGAAGATTATGTTTATGTTGTTGGTGGTTTTGATGGATTTCAAAGACTTGGCTCAGGTATGTTTCGTTTGGATCAAAATATTGCTTTCCAATATAACAATGGTTAGTATGAGTAGACAATGGCTTGGCTAGATGAATGGGGACCACTGGATTAAGTGCTTCTCTTCGGTGCCCCAGAACCCTCTGAAAGGGACCCTAGAATTCTGGCATAGCATAGGTCGAGATGATACCTCGGATACCTTGGATTTTGCTACCCGGTTTCCCTCTGTCAACGATGCTGGTCGAAAACGAGTATTATTCTGCACAAAATCTTTTTACCAATCGAATAACGGATGAGGGAGAAGGGGACAAAAACCATTTTTCAAAGGTGTTCCCCACACCTAAATCCACGCTCTTGGTCCTTACCCTCTGTTATTGCTGACTTCGACTTAGATTTTGTATGAATTTATATTCGTTGTTTACAGTGGAGCGGTACCATCCCCTGACTAAAAAATGGTCGACAGTGAGTGGAATGTCGCATCCTAGAAGTAATTTCGCCCTGACAACCCTAGAGAGAAAGATGTATGCTATTGGTGGCTTCAACGGTAAGTCTGTTCGTTTATATAGAAGATGTCACGAAATAAAAGGGTTGGTAGATGACAAGTTAACTTTCGCTTCCAGTGGATGCTGATATTACAAACTCTAGGTAGTTTTTGGTAGTCATAGTTGTTGGTAGGCTAGTTGAAAATAAAGGGCGCGTTGACTACCTTTTCGACCAATGGTACATACGACTCCACCACGAGAATGTTTTTTAGTAGAAATGTTCACAACTCACTGTCGAAATTTAATTTCCAGCTGGTTCGACTGTCTCAGGAAATCTTTTGGATGTGTCCTTTCAAATGTCCGGTTATATACGAATTTTGTTTACTTCTTAGGTACGTCAACAACCAACACAGTAGAATGTTACGATATCGATACAGATAAATGGACGTTGATAAAACACCTGGTTGTTGGACGCAGTGCTACCAGTGCGTGTACGGTGTATGGACTACTTAACGTCATGGATTACACGTTTTTCAGGCAGGATTTACCCCAAAGAACACAATGTATTCAGCAATCTCATCCAGCTTAAACAACAACAAATATGAACCAAGGATTATGGGGGCTGGTTGAACCAAGTACCATAGGGTTTGGTTGAACCAAGTACCATAGGATCTGGTTGAACCAAGTACCACAGAGATTGGTTGAACCAAGTACCACAGAGACTGGTTGAACCAAGTACCACAGAGACTGGTTGAACCAAGTACCATAGGAACTGGTTGAACCAAGTACCACAGAGACTGGTTGAACCAAGTACCATAGGATCTGGTTGAACCAAGTACCATAGGGATTGGTTGAACCAACTACCATAGGACTGGTTGAACCAAGTACCATAGGAACTGGTTGAACCAACTACCATAGGGATTGGTTGAACCAAGTACCATAGAAACTGGTTGAACCAAGTACCATAGGGATTGGTTGAACCAAGTATCAAAGGTTATTGGTTGAACCAAGTACCATGGGAACTGGTTGAACCAAGTACCATAGGGACTGGTTGAACCAACTACCATATGGACTGGTTGAACCAATTTCCATTGGGACTGGTTGAACCAAGTACAATAGGAACTGGTTGAACCAAGTACCATAGGAACTGGTTGAACCAACTACCATAGGAACTGGTTGAACCAAGTCCCATAGGGATTGGTTGAACCAAGTACCATAGGGACTGGTTGAACCAACTACCATAGGAACTGGTTGAACCAACTACCATAGGGACTGGTTGAACCAAGTACCATGTAGACTGGTTGAACCAAGTACCATAGGACTGATTGAACCAAGTACCAAAGGTTATTGGTTGAACCAAGTAGCATAGGAACTGGTTGAACTAAGTACCATAGGTTATTGGTTGAACCAAGTACCATAGAAATTGGTTGAACCAAGTACCATAAGAACTGGTTGAACCAACTACCATAGGGATTGGTTGAACCAACTTCCACAGGGATTGGTTGAACCAAGTACCATAGGGACTGGTTGAACCAAGTACCATAGGGATTGGTTGAACCGAGTACCATAGGGTCTGGTTGAACCAAGTACCATAGGGATTGGTTGAACCAAGTACAATAGGGATTGGTTGAACCAAGTACAATAGGGATTGGTTGAACCAAGTACCATATGGACTGGTTGAACCAAGTACCATAGACACTGGTTGAACCAAGTACCATAGGAACTGGTTGAACCAACTACCATAGGGACTGGTTGAACCGAGTACCATAGGGTCTGGTTGAACCAAGTACCATAGGGACTGGTTGAACCAAGTACAATAGGGATTGGTTGAACCAAGTACAATAGGGATTGGTTGAACCAAGTACCATATGGACTGGTTGAACCAAGTACCATAGACACTGGTTGAACCAAGTACCATAGGAACTGGTTGAACCAACTACCATAGGGACTGGTTGAACCAACTACCATATGGACTGGTTGAACCTACTACCATAGAAACTGGTTGAACCAACTACCATAGGGATTGGTTGAACCAAGTTCCATAGAAACTGGTTGAACCAAGTACCATAGGGATTGGTTGAACCAAGTATCAAAGGTTATTGGTTGAACCAAGTACCATGGGAACTGGTTGAACCAAGTACCATAGGGACTGGTTGAACCAACTACCATATGGACTGGTTGAACCAATTTCCATTGGGACTGGTTGAACCAAGTACAATAGGAACTGGTTGAACCAAGTACCATAGGAACTGGTTGAACCAACTACCATAGGAACTGGTTGAACCAAGTCCCATAGGGATTGGTTGAACCAAGTACCATAGGGACTGGTTGAACCAACTACCATAGGAACTGGTTGAACCAACTACCATAGGGACTGGTTGAACCAAGTACCATGTAGACTGGTTGAACCAAGTACCATAGGACTGATTGAACCAAGTACCAAAGGTTATTGGTTGAACCAAGTAGCATAGGAACTGGTTGAACTAAGTACCATAGGTTATTGGTTGAACCAAGTACCATAGAAATTGGTTGAACCAAGTACCATAAGAACTGGTTGAACCAACTACCATAGGGATTGGTTGAACCGAGTACCATAGGGTCTGGTTGAACCAAGTACCATAGGGATTGGTTGAACCAAGTACAATAGGGATTGGTTGAACCAAGTACAATAGGGATTGGTTGAACCAAGTACCATATGGACTGGTTGAACCAAGTACCATAGACACTGGTTGAACCAAGTACCATAGGAACTGGTTGAACCAACTACCATAGGGACTGGTTGAACCGAGTACCATAGGGTCTGGTTGAACCAAGTACCATAGGGACTGGTTGAACCAAGTACCATAGGGACTGGTTGAACCAAGTACAATAGGGATTGGTTGAACCAAGTACAATAGGGATTGGTTGAACCAAGTACCATATGGACTGGTTGAACCAAGTACCATAGACACTGGTTGAACCAAGTACCATAGGAACTGGTTGAACCAACTACCATAGGGACTGGTTGAACCAAGTACCACAGGAACTGGTTGAACCAAGTACCATAGGACTAGTTGAACCAAGTACCATAGGAACTGGTTGAACCTACTACCATAGGAACTGGTTGAACCAAGTACCATATGGACTGGTTGAACCTACTACCATAGAAACTGGTTGAACCAACTACCATAGGAACTGGTTGAACCAAGTACAATAGGGATTGGTTGAACAAAGTACCATAGGCAAAAAATTGTGCAATAAATATTATGTTATATATCTAAATATGTTATCTCTAACTTTTATCAACAAAAAAACAACATTTTGTCCATTTTATATTTTATTTTGCATGTTTGGTTTTACCACATTAACAGGTTTAGTCATTCAACAAGACCTCAAAATGACAAAAATGGCATTGATCATCTTAATACACCCCTATAAAACAATCATACACAAGTTCAATATGGTATTGAGTTTCAGTCCATAGGTAGGTCTACAATCATACACAAGTTCAATAGTACGAGTTATTTTTCAGTCCATAGGACTACAATCATACACAAGTCCAATAGGATGAGTTCTGTTTCAGTTCATAAAACTACAATCATACACAAGTCCAATAGGATGAGTCTTGTTTCAGTCCATAGGACTACAATCATACACAAGTCCAACAGGACAAGTTGAGTTTCAGTCCATAAGACTACAATCATACACAAGTCCAAAGGACGAGTTCTGTTCTGTTAGAACTACAATCATACACAAGTCCAATAGGACATATCAAGTTTCAGTCCATAGGATTACAATCATACACAAGTCCTATAGGACGAATAGGACTACAATCATACACAAGTCCAATATGGCGTTGATTTTCAGTTCATAAGACTACAATCATACACAAGTCCAATAGGATGAGATCTGTTTCAGTCCATAGGACTACAATCATACACAAGTCTAAAAGGATGAGTTGGACCTACAATCATACACAAGTCCAATATGGCGTTGATTTCAGTCCATAGGACTACAATCATACACAAGACCTAGAACCTACACTATCACCAAACAAAGGGGGCCCTTTCTCGTAACATTCTAGCATTAAATTGTTTCCATTCTTTTTGAAAAATCCACAATTCCTGTGTTGTATCCAGACATGCCAAGATGGCCGCTCCCTTCCAACAAATTATTCTTGGATCACCGTCCTGAAATGAAATGCAATGGAGTTTTACGTCCTACTTTTCCAAACATATTGGTCTAATGAGGAGGGGCAACACAATGCAGTGTGCAACAGGGGAACACTCGCATTAGCCTACTCTCATTTTTGATTTCCAAATGCCCAAAGATCTTTAATGTGCACAGCCTGTAGCGCATATGTTCTCAGCCTTTAAATGACTAGACGCTTTTTTCCATGACAGTCCCTCCGACCCATACAAAATTTAGAAAACCTCTTTACAACCCCTTTATGTAAGGGTATTTCCATCTCTTTACCTTAGATTTTGAGAGTATATCCATGCTTTCCATCTGTAAACGTTGATAATGAGGAATGTTAGGTATAATACGATTGGTTAAACATTTCTGAGTACATTCGTAATTCATACCTCCCCCGACCAATAATACACAACTATACATTTTCCTCTTGATATCATCATTACCTATATTTAGATTTGAACGACATATATAAGCGAGAAGCGAGAAGAGAAGACAAGTTTCATAACCAATAAGATTCGTTCAAAAATAAACTGGAAGGCAAAAGAAACGTCATGTGGATAAGTCATATAAAAGGTTATATCTTAATTTTCAAATGCCTATCTTTAGTGATGAATGAACATTCAGTTTAGTTTTTTTACCCAAGGACAGGTAACTGCCAGTATCTTTCAAGATTTATCAATATCAGACGTTTCTTAATAAATACCGGTATAAATAAGGCAGTTTTCTGGATTTTCCACATTATACAGGTAATCTGATGACACCAGACTAGTTACCTGATGAATATATACTCTCATTGACCAAGTTCTAGATTGTAGACTTTAATTCACTTATGTTCATCTGTCAGGTTTTATAAGAATACACATAGGAGGTTTCAAAAAAGAAAACTTTTAGTTGACTTACTACACTTTTCAATACTGTACAGTATGGCCTCGTCTATACCCATAAGCTGAGTTATGGGCCTTTCTTCTTGCTCTTCATCTTCCTCCATTTCTTTACGTCTGTCCTTGTTAGTATCATTGGGTTGGAGGCTATCAGTATTGGGTTGGAGATTATCAGGTGCTTCATTCGAATCATCGTCCATTTGTGAGGATACAAACTGACTGTCATCTTGGTTAATGCTTATGTCTGTATCTTTCATTTCCTCTGTTCCTTTCTTAGATCCTAGTTTACCAGCCTAAAAAATGAAATGAAATTCTTGTTTTCTGCACCTGTTTGGGCCAATGAAGACAGCCTAGCAACAAGTTGGAAGTTGTTGAAAAATGGTAGGTGTAGCAGAATTCAAAATGGCAGAGTGAGAAATAGAAGATTTAATTTGAAATAGGACATATCCAGTTCAAAACCGTTTGATTCAAGCCAAAAATTTGAACCGACAAATCCTGTTCAGAACTTCTGAATGGAGCGCATTCCATAAGCAGATTACTATAAAATACAATAGATTTTTAGAGTCGGTTCAGACCTGTTCCTTACCTCTCTGTTCTGTCGTTGTGTTTGTATAAGATAATGATCATCGTGAGGGTCAGATGGATCACCTTCATTACGACCTTGAACTCTGACCAAATGGTTGCCTTGGAGACCAAACATATCTGGATATAACAAACTTAACGGTGTCAAGACCAGTTCATCTCCCATTTTTACGTAATAATGTACAGCGTTTTTCGACACTTTCTTTATTTCAATTTCTTGGTCCAAAATACCATAAACATCCTGAAAATTGAAAAAATGAAATAAAATGGAGTTTTACATCCTACTTTTCTGCATCTGGGCTAATGAAGAAACATTTCAGTAAATTTCTTAAGCTATCAAATGATATCATTGATATTTTTAGATATCAGTAGGAAAATTATTTCCATGATTCAAAATCTGCGAGCAAAGGTCAAGATGAAGGTCATGATTAAAACATTTTATTGAAAATCTATGCCTTCCAAATCTATATAACAATAGGTCTCTTTCAAATTTTTGTAAATCAAAAAAAAGGTCAAGTCAAGGTCAATTCAGGGTCAGGGTCAAGATTAAAACAACGTCATTCAATTACGATCTATGCATACCAAATCTAGATGACAATAAGTCTCTTTTAGATCTTGTAAAACAAAGCCATCAACCAGACTGCTGTAATTGAGATCACGTAGAGGTACTCCAGCTCGCCCCAATAACCAATGAAATACTCGAGTCACATCTCCCCCTCCATATTCCATTGTTATTCTGAAATACACAAATATATTCTAGAAAGAGACAAAAAAGCAGTGCACATCTGATCTACTTGCTTTTTCTAATACATGGTGCAAGTTTTACAGAAAATTCAAACTGTCATGTAACTTGTTTATTTTTGGAAGTAAACAACCAGTTCACATTCGGTAGTGAAAAGTCAATCAGATGAAAATAATTTTTAACTTAAAAAGTTGCTTCATAATTTGAAATGAAATGAAATGAAATGAATGGAGTTTTACGTCCTACTTTCTGCACCTATATGGGCTAATTGAGGACGGGCGAACGCCATGCAGTGTGCAATGAGGGAAATTTTGCCAGGACAGCGGCATTAGCCTGCTCTTATTTTCGATTTCCAACTGTCGAGGGATCTTTAACGTGCACAGCCAATAGCACACGGGGCCTCGGTTTATTGTCCCATCCGAACGACTAGACGCTTTTCCATGTCAGCCCCTCCGACCTGCATCACTGACAAGGGGAAACCGGGTGAAGACAACTACCACACTGAAAAAAAGTCATAAAGAAATGATTTGCATATCCCTCTGTTATTTATAAAAGAAATTAAAAGGAAAGTACCTTGTATGTTTGTTAGAAATTCCATCTTCTACACAACATACACTAGTCTTCTGATCTCCTACATCTACTACACAGGCACTAGTAACACCACAACCAAACACAGCACATACTGATTCCTGTAATATAAAACACAGACACTGATAACACCACAACCAAACACAGCACATACTGATTCCTGTAATATAAAACACAGGCACTGGTAACACCACAACCAAACACAGTACATACTGATTCCTGTAATATAAAACACAGACACTGGTAACACCACAACTTATACGGATTCCTGTAATAGAAAACACAGGTACTGGTAATACCACAACCAAACACAGCACATACTGATTCCTGTAATATAAAACACAGCCTCACCTGATGGACAATTACAGCAGCAAATCCAAGATCATCCAATAGCATATCTACCATAGCGATGACATGTTTATGTATGTATATATCAGGGATCAGCAATATTACACGATAAACCTATAATAAATATTAAAGTAACAAAATATTACTGTTAAAATAGTACTCAATACATTAATTGTAGAGTGATATATAAATACAACTGTTAAAATAATGCTCGATACATTAATTGTAAAGTGATATAGAAATACCACTGTTAAAATGGAATGAAATGAAATGGAGTTTTACGTCCTGCTTTTCTGAACCTGCATGGGCTAATGAGTATAGGCAACACCATGCAATGTGCAATGATGGAAATTTTGCCAGGACAGTGGCATCAGTCTACTCTTATTTTTCGATTTCCAAGTGTCGATGGACCTTAAACATGCAGAGACTGTAGTAACACACAGGGCCTCTTGGTTTATTGTCCCATTCGAACAGCTAACCTCTTTTTCCTAGTCAGCCCCTCAATCCTGCATCACTGACAGGGGGTGAAACCAGGTTGAAAAATTTCTCTAAAAAAACAGAAATACAAACCTTTAAATCTTCTTTCGCAATGTCAAGATAGTGTTCTAAAACATACAGCCATATTGTTTCTAGATCAGCCATTACTGCTCTGAGTGAACCACCTGGCCCTTCATGTATGTTGAGTTGTCCGCGCTGTATCGGCCATGACAGTTTATATTGATCAGAAGGGTGGACATGTATGGCCTGGTAAAATAGAAAAATTCTTAAAGGGATTGTAAAGTGATTTTCTAAACTTTGTATGTGTATCGGGGACACTGCTAGCATCAATTTGGGCCATTCCAAATTCCATTCTGATATCTGTGGTTCTTGCAATTCCACTAAAACTAACACGTTTTATGATGTCACTAATAATGATCTACCGGAAACTACTATTAATATCTATGCAGATCACTGGTAGTCATAAAACGTGTTAGTTTTAGTGGAATTGCAAGAACCACAGACAACGGAATGGAAATAAGAATGGTGAAAATTAATGTTATCAGTGTTCCCGATACACATACAAAGCTTAGAAAAAACCTCTTTACAATCCCTTTAAAGGAATTAGGACTGGGTATCGATTACCAACTTGAGATCGATTATCGAAGACTACAGATCAATAATCCATTAATAATCAAAATATTTTAATTGAGAAAACTCATAAGAGAAAAGTCATATATGTTTCTATACTTTTGACACCATTGATGGAAATAAACTCGTATTAGCCAAGTTTGAGAACTTAAATTTTTTGTTCATTTAAAGAAGTGTTATTGCTTTTAATAAATAAGATATTAAACTTACATCTTCTCCGATTAAATACGAAGGCTTTGATGATGTATCAACCCATTCTTTAACACATTTAATATCAGTTCTCTCAGCCTGTACTGTCGTATTATAATTAGCTAGCTAAAAAATTAATAATTATCAGAATTTGAAAGTCAAAGATAGTGGACCACAGCCATATACGCCCACCACGGCATGCGGATGGTAAAACTTAACTTTCTAATAACATTCGTTTTAAGTTTCATCAAAATCGGTTGAAAACTAAAAGAGTAATAGCATATTTAAGATTTGGGGCAAGGGCAATATCTCTCCTTTTAACGGTCGAAAATAGCTGAAATTCGAACTTGATCTTTGTTTTATGAATATGTATACACATACAGAATTTCATTTGATTCCATCAAAAACTCTAGTTTTTAGAGTTGATAGTTTTGATGAGTAGCACTTACTGTATAGAAAACACATATGCAGAAAAAGAAAGATAAAGTACGGGAATAATTGAAGGGATTGTGTGATTTTTGGGCAGTTGTAGTAAATCTGAAGGCTATTTACATAAAGACTAAAACTAACCTCTTTATATGATGTATAAGGTCTGATATTTCCATTCTCCATCACTCTATTAGACAAAACTTCTTCTGCTGTTTTTAAACTATGTTTCATTATCTGTTTAGATTCAGATTGCTGTAATTATAAATAGGGTCCATGAAGGACTAATTTAGTCTACTTGTGCTTTTTAAACATCTGTTTAGCTATGCATTTAACTCTCACTTTGGAGGTCAAACAAGAAATGTGCCTAACAATGTCTAGGTATCAGATTAGACACTGTGAAGATTACTTTCGATTGGCAAATAGCTGTCAGTAATACAGGCTAGAGGGGCTTACATGGAAAAAGGTGTCCAGTTTTTTGGATGAGACAATTAACTGAGGCCCTTTGTGCAAGAAGCTGTGCACTTCTAAGATCAATTAAAAATAGGAGTAGTCTTATGCCTTTGTTTTTAAAAAAAATTTGCACGCTGCCCCATATGAGCCCAAATAGGAGAAAATAGGAAGGAAGGATTTTAAACAGCTGTCCTCATTAACCCATATATGGTGTAGAAAAGTAAAAAGCCATTTTATTTCATTTAGATCAGCTTACCATACTCTCAGGTCTCATCCATATTGTAGACTGTGTCTGTTGATTTATGGGTGATTTATTTCTACGCGAGATACAGTGAGGTACTGTTAATGGTTGACTGTCAACCGCGCGACCAATCAATACATTCAAAGATCCTGGTTGAATAATAATTATTTGACCGGGTTGAATTGGTTGCTGAAAATAAATAATATTATAGGTTTCATACTTCGAAATAAATTGTACAAATACTGAACTTCATATTCAGTGGTGGTACCGCAAGCCTCCTTGAACAGAGAAGGGATCGAAATTCAAAACATGGAAGAGTCACAGGTGCAAGCCCCGCATTAGGGGTCTGAGAAGTTCTACCCCTGAAAAATGTTGCGTACAAGCAAAACAATTCATTAATATCAAGATCTTAAATATACACAAATTAAGAGCAATTTAAATGTCTTCTACTGTTCTATTGTAGAACCCCTGAGAGTGAAAGCCAAACAAAGAGTAGTAGATAACATATCAAAAGAGAAATACCATCAAGTGTTTCTAAAAGAGTAAGCATGGGGGTTAACAGAGAGTGAGCTCATACCCATTACTTTAGTAGTCTACTTGTACTCGAACAGTTGTAGACACGGACAGAGGAAATTACGGTAACCTACTCTACACTGTACTGCAGATTTTGTTCACTGGCATGTCATATGAGCAATAAAAATCTATCAAATTACTCACCTCTACTGCAGGCTCTGGGGCAGCGTGCACAAAGGGTTTTTTGCTAGAAGTAGGGGGCATTTTGCATGTACATTTGCTGATTTTTATATTAATTTTTTTTATTTTCCATTACCGGAAGCACTTGCAATGTGAACTACGTCATCATTTTTGTTGTAGGGATCAGTATTTGTTTTATTAATTAAAAAATCAAATGCACTAAACAAATGCTTGAAATCAGAAAAAGACTTGATATGTTTTTGTCAGATACAATTTTTTTAAATCCTGACGATTGGTTGTTTACAAAGTTCTTGAAACGCACATTACTTTCACTACAATAACTACTCATTATCATGTGACTGAAATCATCTCTCTGATTGGTCGGATTATAAAATACTGCGGGAAATTTCTCGAGCAGTTCAGTCTGGATGAGGATTTCTTAGCGAAAGCTTTGATATCTCCTATAACCCTAGCTTTACCCAGTCGTCCTTTCATTTCTTGTGATTTTTTTCCTTCAGCTTTTTGTCGACAAGAAAGGGCGACTTACTGACTAAAAAGCTGATAGTCCAGACCTTGTGGGGTGTCGAAAATTCTCACCTTTGAAGCCATAATTGATTGTGAAATCGACAGGGCTGTGATGTCACCAAGATGGCAGACGAGGGATAGTCCCTTTTCCGACCAATCTTGTTGATGTCACATTTCCAGGCCCCACAAAGAGGAACTTGCCACGGGTTAGGGTTGTCCTGTAGTGAATTATGCAGTGATACCTACCCCAAGGCATACAACTAACGTTGTTCTAGCACCGTACTTACTGTCTGGCTACATTGACACTTGAGTTCTGAATTAGGCTACCTTATGCTTTGCCCATTAGGCTACTAGTATTTTTTATGAATTGAAATAAATTACTTCAAAATAGTTCTGAGAGTATAAATTGTCTTTGGGTTGATGAAAATGAAAACTGTGTATTTGGAAATGAGATTTTACATAGATGACATTTTACTCTGAAATGTGGATCATTTGCACATGAAATTCCAATGAGGGAAGAATAATATTTATTTCATATACTGTATTCATATGATAGGGACCTGTTTTTTCATATTTTAATTCAGTTTTCATTAATGTTTCGAGCAGAAAAATTTCTAACATCAACGCAGTCAATATATTCTCTTTAAATGTAAATTGAAACTCCCCCACCCCAAAATGAAATCAATTGGTGTTGGCGCAGCACTTGTTTTTAAGGCCCCACCCCCCCCCCCCCTTCCACACATTTTAAGTCACTGCCTCTTGCCCCACAACGAAAATTTCTTGTTACACCACTTTTTTTGTTCTGTCATTATTCCCCACTGGCTTGAACCAATACTGAAAAATCCTCCAAGAAATCATAAATGTAGTGTTTTTGAAAAAAAAGTTTAAAAGAATCGCCTAACCTTGCTGTTCACATGAGAGGTCATACTGGAGAGAAACCTTACAAATGTGATGTTTGTGGAAACCTTTCTGAGTGATCACACGAGAGTGTAATGAGTGGTTTGCTTATAAACAAGTTCTATGAGTGGTTACATGAAAATACATACTGGAGAGATAAACCATATAAATGCGATGTTTGTAATAAGTGTTTTAGATGGAATTGTAATCTGACTGACTGTGACATGTAAATAAAAATTATATTTGAATAAAATGCATATACATTATTCAATATAATTGAACATGCGCTTGAAGGCTTCTATACTTGACTGATTTTGTCTTGCGATATGATATACAGTGTCGGTTTAGATAACGGAGTTTCGTATGGACCGGAATATTAAATAGATGGTGGACTCTGGCCATTTTTCGTTTAGAAAAATCAAATTTTACCGGGACTAACAAATTTTTAGCTGAGTCATTTCATTTTTAATTGCTTAAGACGAAATGAATTGTTCCCAAGCTGGAATATTGCCAGTTTTTTTGTAGAACGTATTGAAAATATGGAACTTCAATATTCGCGCCTCATGACGAGATTGACCTGTTTACTAGATATCTACCAATCAAATGGCGTTATTTTAATATTTAACTCCGCCGGTTGACCTTTTCCTAGTCCGGCGAGTTCAACTGTTGACAACATGGCCATCAACGAGAGGTGTTTATTTAATTCACATGGTTTCAAAAGCCTAAAGGTCTTAAAAAGGTTTTTGATTTTTGGAAACCATTTGTACAAGAACGGTATCGTGTGCCCAACGGATTTTCATAATGGGTGAGGACAGAAGCTTATGTGAAACGTGTAAAGAAAGCGATATACACAGGTAAGAAAATGAAAGTGGATACAGACACTGACAGGCCTCTTCTACTCTACCAATCTTTTTACATTATTTTGTAAATCCCGTTGGGTATTTCGGTAAATTTGGAGAAAAAAAAAACATATAAAGGTGACATTTTCCTACAGATATTGTCCATTTAGACCAGCATAACACTCATATTCATGGTGTCATATGGCCTAGGCCTATGCCAATTTTACTTGACTGCTATACAGATGTGAGGTCTAGGCAAGACTTCTATTTCTGATTCAATTTCCATTTAAAAAATTCTTTAAAATCTGTTACACAGAAGTTGAAATTTCTATGCAATTACAAGGGAAATAGCAAAAGCCTTCTAAACAAATAAGATAAATAATGTGTACCCTTGAAATTGAATGATCTGACTGACACCTATCTATGTTTAAAATATTTCTCATTCAATATTCTGTATACATGTTCATGAAGTACTTTGTCATTTTCCATTCTTTTCAGGTTATGTTCGAAAACATTTGGTATATTTTGTATGATTATGGGTAAAACACCTCGTGGAAGGATAGTTAGAATTTCTAGACTGGCAACTTAGTTGGGAGAAGTAAATATTTCAAATCAAAGGTATGCATGTCATTATTTTTTCAACAAACTTGTCAATACCAAAATTTGCTGTGGTATTTACATCCGCCTTTTCTCGAAAATTTATCAGCTGACAATTGACCTCTATTTTAAAAGTCATTTTTGATGTGTAAAGGTATGTGTTCCTCTAAGATCCATGGCTTTCAACTTGTTTTAATACTCTTAAACCTGTAGTTGGCAAGGGCACACTTGAACTCAGAAGAACGGACAAAAGGGTGTCGGTCCCCTCCCCCCCCCCCCCCCAAATAATTTGATTAAGAAGAGAAATGCCTTGAACAAGTAAAATTGGGCAGATGAAAATCAGAGTAGGGGGTCTTATTGACAACTCAAATCCCGAAATATCTTTCAGAATGCACACAATTGTGAAGGGGCATCAAGAATTTTCTTCCAAATGACAAACTATGTCATTTTATTTTTGTACTTTTTTATACAAGAGAAGATATAACACAAGGTCCTCATAGATAAAAGTTCGGTTATCATCAAAGCAGTAGTAAATTGAAGAAGCTTGGAATGAATGTTTAGTTTATGTTTCACAAGTGCGCAAACTTTTCAATCCATCCGATATATTTTGTCGCTACATTGTTAAAGGGCTAATTTTCAGGATGCCATCCTCAGAGCAGAATATTGTGAAGGGTAAATTGTGGATCCTGATGTATCAACAAGAGGTTGTGAACAAATAGATTCTAGATATTGAAATATTAAGTTTAATGCACAGATTTATGTGAACTTCTCAAATAACAAACTGACTGATGCAGGAAAAACCTTTGAAATCTTTCCAGATGAATAAAAATTGTGTATGTTTGCTGCATTTAAGATCATATTGCAATCTGGTAATGAATGGTAGTATTGAATTATCTCCCTTTACAAATATAGAAATTTTTCTTATTAAATCTGAATTGAATGAAGTTGTGTTTTTTTAATTATTTTTGATTTTTCTATACTATCATGGTATAGGACAGCATGTATTCAACAAATAATAAAAATTTCATGCTTCCCTGATTTGAAGATTGTTTTTGACAGTCCATTAAAAATCGAGATAGGTATTGAAAATATGCGCATCTTTAAAAGTTAAAATTTTTAGTTGTGGCACTTTCTGAAAGTGGGAACATCGTTTTTTAGCTTGCTAAAACATATATTAATTGATTCCAGATGAAAAAAATTAGTCTCCATAATGTGCTACAGAAAGTCTTTTTTTAAGCACATTTGAGGGTCACAGTCCACGGCCTAAAAGGGATATGTTCACTATCTGTTCGATCGATCAAACCTTAGTCTCAGAACCGGAATCGTTTTTAGCTAAGCAACTCTCCCTCGAAATTTCAGCTTTTAAATCCCCGTGTGTAACCATAATTATAAGCGTTTGAAAGTCATAAGTACGACTCGTACTTTAGTGAGACTATGCATTTTATAGAAACCACTATACAAAAAATTAGAGATAACTCGTTTTTGGTTATAATTAAAGGGATGATACGATTGTTGTTCAGTGCTAGTACTTATGGAGGCTATATTTACATATCATCAAGGCCAAAATTTACTCTCGGAAATGCTTAACATTCCCCTTTAAAAGAAAACAAAACTTAAAAGATAATGAGATTAGCTGTCTCCATTTATTAAAAAAAATATAACAAAATAATCTGTGATGAAGCTCAATAGTTGAAATACAGAAAATGTTATGGCACTAAAGTTAGTTATTTGTGGTCAAAAATATCATAACTATGATAATCAACAAGATGAAATTTTCAGAACAGTGATTGGTTGATCGAATTTAAATATAAACCAATCAAAATTTCTTAAAAAAAAAATTAGCTTAAAAAAAAAAAAAAATCCGTACAAGCAAAACAATTCCGTTAATCCAAAATCGAGAGCAATATATAGTTGTATAGCAGTGGACTACTCAAAGAGAAGTACCATCAGGTGTTTCGAAAAGATTAGCGCAATTTGTTTGATATTTGTCGAATATTTATAATAAACAATAGAGTAGCGTATGCATGATCAAATATTCATAAAAAACTAAATTTTATATAAAAAATGTTGAAAAACGCTTATATGATTTGTGACGCCTTTTTAAAAAAAAAAAAAATTCTTAGTTTTATTAAGTTTTCGGATTTAACAGGAATTCTAAAGTAAAATTATGACACTTTGTAAGTCCACTGATGAAAAGAAAATCTTTTTGTTTGAGTAAATTTTCGTTATAATAGGTTGTATTCCTTAAATATTTCAAAAGATTTTATAAAAAGATACCATAATTTTCTTGATATTTTAATAATCAGTAAAGAACAAATCAGCTATCAACGATTGATCTAAATTTAAGTAAGTTATGATATTTCTGACAACATCCCAAATGCTGTTAAGGCCTACAATGGTGTAAATTTGTTCGAATGGGGAATCGGTGTTTTAAAATTGATCTATTTTCCATACTCGTATTCGTACGATCTGGTGTGAAAGACTCCAGTTGCATACAATACTGCCAGCAGAATACTTAGGCACACTCCACAAACCAAGCCAGCTACATTCAGGGCTCTGGCAACGCTTGCCTCCTTCCTTGCTTGATCAAAATTCATATTATCTGCAGCGGATCTCGACTACAAGGTAAAAAATATACAAAATTAGCAAAATAGAAACTAAAACCACTTGTGGTACTGAGTTGGACATTGCTTATAATATGCATGGAAATCTGAGGAGAAAAAACCTCGGCCCTCTACCTTCTGGCCACATTGAGTTCAATTCAGACCTCAATGTAGCCAGAGAGTAGGCAAGTTAAATCACATCGTATTTTTATGTCAGAGTGCTAAAACAAGAAAACTACGCATACACGCTAGAGACATTGGTACACTTCAGATAGAGTGCTTATAAAAGTATGAGCCAAGGAGCATAACTGTATAGTCAGAACTGTTAAGGCCTTATGAAAATGGGTGCATTACTCATGTGATATCATTGTACCAGAGTGCTCACACAGTAAACTACGCATATACGCTAGAGACATTAGTACACTTCAGATATAGTGCTTAACAAGGTATGTGACATCCTAGTAGTGACATGCTAGTAGTGCTATGTCAGAACTGTTAAGGCATTATGAACCTCGTCAGTGCTGATGCTAGATTAGGGTATTACACATGTGATATCATTGTACCATGTCAGAGTGCTCAAACTATGCATACGCTAGAGACATTGGTACACTCCAGATAGAGTGCTTAACAAGGTATGAGCCAAGGAGCATAACTGCAGGCAGAACTGTTAGTCCCAATGAACCTCATCAGTGCAGTGCTCGGTTTTGGTATTACACATGTGATTATATATATGCATATACGTTAGCGACATTGGTACACTCCAGATACAGTTCTCAACAAGGTATGAGCCAAGGAGCATAACTGCAGGTAGAACTGTTAGTTCCAATGAACCTCATCGGTGCAGTGCTCGGTTTTGGTATTACACATGTGATTATATGCATATACGTTAGCGACATTGGTACACTCCAGATAGAGTGCTTAACAAGGTATGAGCCAAGGAGCATAACTGCAGGCAGAACTGTTAGTCCCAATGAACCTCATCAGTGCAGTGCTCGGTTTTGGTATTACACATGTGATTATATATATGCATATACGTTAGCGACATTGGTACACTCCAGATAGAGTGCTTAACAAGGTATGAGCCAAGGAGCATAACTGCAGGCAGAACTGTTAGTCCCAATGAACCTCATCAGTGCAGTGCTCGGTTTTGGTATTACACATGTGATTATATACGTTAGCGACATTGGTACACTCCAGATAGAGTGCTTAAAGAGGTATTGCTGATGCTCATTTTGGGTATACATGTACATGTATACACAAGTGCTCAAACCAATGAACTATGTATATACGCTAGCGACATTGATACTCTCCAGATAGAGCGCTCAACAAGGCATGAGCCAAGGAGCATATTTATAACCCTTGACTTTACTTACTTGGGAAGAGAAAACAATAGCCGCAATACCAAGAGGTAAGCAACAACACAACAGGGTGAAGATGGACCATCCCATGTAATCGTTTGGTCTTGGATTCACAATAATTGTCGACATTTGGGGCTGGCTCATCTGAAAATAATAAGTTTCGAAATGAAAATAGAGCAAAATATTTAGACCGAGTTTACTGGTATTGGATAAAGCACGGACGTCAGATTGGAAATGGGGTAAAGATCTATGCTGATGCAATCAGTATCCCAACTGCCAGGGTAAGAAAAAATCTGATGCCACGGTCAGTGCTTCTGGGAGTCGGCCCGTTGAAATAAGAAAACTGGACGCAGATGTCCATACAGATCGGAAACAGATACTTACAACGACGTTAATATTGTTGTTGTTGCCGGCGGGTGGTGGATAGTATCCATGTTGTCCTTGTGGCCCCTGGGGATAATGTCCTTGTCGCCCCTGGGGATATTGCCCCATGGGGTGATGTCCTCGCTGATTACCATAAGGTGAAGGGGTGTAAGCTGGAGGGTCGGATGATTGGTCATATCCAGAATTTACAGGGTCAGCCTTTTTTGTGTCACCTGGTTGGTCGTAGCCGTAATTTTCTCCTGAAATTTAACAGTTTAAAGTTACAGTGTCCGTTGATTAACGAAGGACAGCGGTGGCACCAGATAGGTGCGGAGCATTATGATATTAAGTATCTTTCGGACTTCGGAAATTAAGTCAATGTTAGAGGGATATGTTAACTAACTGTTCGACCAAAAAACTTTTAATCTCAGAACCTGGAATTTTTAGCTAATCTAATCCGTACAGGAAATGATAGTTTAAGTACGGAAATAGTTGAAGGGATTGTGCGATTTTTGGGCAGTTCTAGTACTTCTGGAGGCTATTTACATAATATATTCAAGGCTCAAATCGACCCTTGAAAATGCTCAACATTCCCTTTTAAATTTCATAGGCCGAATTCTTGATTATCGGAAGATTGACTGGAAAATTGCAAGATTTTTACGTTGTCTTATTCATTGGTGATATATTTTATAAAAGCAGAGACCTATATATTAACTGACCTAAGAATGACATGTATACAAATTCAATGTAGTATCGTATTCACAAATAATTTATTCAAATTCTTGTTTATGTGAATTATTACCGAACGTTATTGCTCAATAAATCCATAAAACATTTTCTATTTAGCCGATAATGAATAGTTTCGAGGTTAGGTTGAAATATATCTCTTTTTGTCATGCAGTGAATTGAATCACTTGTGATATGTTTATGACGCCCGAGGGAATAATACATAGGCCTAGATTCTTTTATTATATGCACACAGTAAAAGGAGCTTGACGACCTAAATCAACATTATATTTACATTATTCAATGTATACGATAACAAAATATTTCCACTGTTAAAATAGGGTATAAAATATTAATTCTCTTGTATGAGCAAGTTGAAAAGTTTTTTGAATTTTTGCCATATTTTTTTGTTGAGAACTGGCATAGAAGCTTCAAATTTAGTATTGTTAGTCTTAGAATGTCTTTGCTTTGATGAAAATATAAATAGGAACATAATTTATGTCTTCAAAATTTGTTTTTACGGAGGACGATTAAATGTAGAGCGATATAAAAATACCACATCAATTGTAGAGCGATATAGAATTATCACATTAAATGTAGAGCGATATAGAAATATCACATTAAATATAGAGCGATATAGAAATACCACATCAATTGTAGAGCGATATAGAAATATCACATTAAATATAGAGCGATATAGAAATACCACATCAATTGTAGAGCGATATAGAAATACCACATTAAATGTAGAGCGATATAGAAATACCACATTAAATGTAGAGCGAAATAGAAATATCACATTAAATGTAGAGCGATATAGAAATACCACATTAAATGTAGAGCGAAATAGAAATATCACATTAAATGTAGAGCGATATAGAAATATCACATTAAAGGTAGAGCGATATGAAAATAAAATTCCATTCAATATATTATATTCATTTTCATTTCATATTGTGTATTGAATTGAATTTTTTAATGCGCAAAAAATACACTAGTGCAACAGGTTTATTTGACGTCGTATCGACTTGCGATGTCTGATATTTATAGCACCTATTCATGAAACAAAAGAAAAACCATGGAATATTTGATAATTTTTATGAAATTGGCCTATAAATGCACCTTTCCTTTCTGTTTTCCATGTTGTTGAAAATCCTTTGTCTCACTATATGACAGTGGTTCCCAACCTTTTTCAAACCATGGCCCAAAATCATACAACTTCCAGAGCCGTGGCCCCCTGTTCATTTCCAAACTAGGGTGAAATAGCGCAACGGTGGTTATTTTGTGCCGTCTCATCGTTGGAAGGGCCGATGCATTGACCACCAACAACTAAGGACCTTACGCACCAAAATATACAAGTAGTTAAATAAAATTTGAGCAAGAAAAAAATCGTACACGTCCTCTTGCCCCATGCCCCCCTGACAGATATACCCTATGGCCCCCTAGGATGGGAACCACTGCTATATGATATTCCATCGAAATTTTCCATCAAATGCAACTTTTTATTCCCATCCCATCATGTTGTTTACAAAATGTTCAAGGCCATCATGCGTCAAGGATTGAAAGTCCTTTGTCTGGCTATAATCTACGACTCCCTATCAAAAACATGCTTTACGTTAACACGAAACCCTAATACGAAACTAAATCATTGAATAATATTTCCCGAAATGAAATAACAAAATGACAATACCTGACGCCATGATGACAGTTCAATACTTTATACCGACTTTACCAAATCAAATATGGCGACTTTTACTTAGAAGGAAGTTGTTTAATACATGTACTATGTTTTAATGCAAGTCTTTAGGCTTGTCACGTGACCCAATTGATAAGAGTGTAGTGTAGGGCCTATGTCTTAGAATTTGAATATTTCGAATGATTCATTACGTTAAAGGAACACTACCTCTGAAAATAAATTTAATATAAAATATTAATTATTATCAAATTTGACCAAAATTTTAATTCCGCTTTCAATCGAAAGTAAATGCATCGAAGCTGTTCCATTCAAAATGTACCGATCTATCCCCTATCTGCCATTTGGAATTCTATGTGCACCTATTTTTCGGAGTAAGTAGAAAGCGTTCTCAACTCTGAACAACTCGAACTTTCGCGTGATTCCATAAATCCAGAAAGTGCAGATCTTGCCAATCAAGCGCGCCCCTCATATTGCGAGAGTTCAATGTGACATTTGGGTATTGGGTGTTATAGAAGACACTCTCCTATAGAAGCACTGGTCGAGGTCACAAGAAGAGAGCATACATTTCAATTACCAATTCAAATAATAATGATTAGAATAAAAATAATGTTACATTAAATCATCACAATATAAATTACATACAAAAAAGACTTAAGGAATACAATGTTTCACTACTGTTTGCTAAAGGTGAATAAAGTAACTACCAATACTGTTTTAGAGAGTTAATGGGATGGGTTCTAGTTTTGCATGGAAAAGTAAATAAGGTTTCTATTTCGTTTAAAGGCAGTAACCAAACGTTTAGTATAAATATTAGGAAATTGATCTTTCAGCATTTTTGGCTGTTGTATTATAGGTTGCAACAAAGGGTATGATTTGATTGTCATGTTGGATATTCAGACAACTGGGTACAACAGTTTGTAATTGATCAATCCAGTAACTTTCTCTTTGTAAGGTTTAAGGTTTAATGGTAGACAATATTGGAACTTGTTCGATAGGCATGACAAGGAGATCTTCAATGGAATGATTGGATGAGTTGAAGTGGTTCGCAATAGGTCTAGCTTTCTTATGAAGTATATCGAAACGGTGGCCGGTAAATCGAGTACACAACGCATTTTTGGTTTCACCAACATATTGAACATCGCATTTTACAGGAAACAGGAACATGGGGAACAGGGGGGCGCCAATAATTTTGACATTAATGACTGAAGCAATACAATTTCTTTTTTTATAACAAGAAATTACTGGTATGTTGTTAGGGTCTGTAAAATCAAAATTGCTTTATATAGGGAGGAGCAGACTTGAATTCTGCACAACCACCCTTGAGAATGAGTTTTTGTACATTTAATCAAAATCTGTCTTTCTAGTGCAAATTCTGTTGAATCTCAGAATTTGCGATTTAATCACGCCAGAAAATTTATGCTTGGGATGAAACGAAGTTTTAAACTAAAGTTGATGTGTGTCAGTTTTTTTTAAATATACTTTAATATCTAATCTTTTAGTTTGGTCAAAATCAGGTCCTTTATTAATACTATTTTCGGAAATATTTGCAGTATAAGTTTGACGAAGGGATGAAGTAATTTAATTTAAAAGTCCTATTGACGTGCTCAACCGACGACAAAATTGGTTCACGTGAAAGTTAACACTTTATCTAAAACCTCTTCTTTAAAGGCTAGCGCACACGAGAGCTCCCAGCTGAGCAAAATTTCATTCGTGGCTGTCAGCTCAGCTCGTAGCTCTCGTGTGCGCGGAGTTTACGTAAGGTTTTTTTTATTCGAGGCGTTAAGGAAATTATCTGTCGTGTTTGATAATTTTTTCCTCGAATGAAAAATACCTTACCGTGTGCGCAGTCGAAAGCTCTTAGCTTTCCACTTTCAACTGGAGCGCATGCGCTAGCACGTCATCAAACTAAAAATAATCGGCCCATCGGTGAATGTGAGTTTGTATCTTAAGCAATTATCGCAAGGACGCAACAACAAAAGAAGAAGTAATTTTTTTCATATTCTGAATCATTTGATGGGTTGTCGACGTCCGGTATTTTGTTTAAGTCAAGTTATAATGTCACGTGAGCTTGTTATTTTTAGATATTTATGACTCGACACCAAGTCTATGAAAGCTCTTAGCTTAGCGTGTGCGCGGAAACCGACGAAAGCTACGAGCTGAGCTGACAGCCACGAATGAAATTTTGCTCAGCTGGGAGCTCTCGTGTGCGCTAGCCTTAAGGGGAGAAAGTTTTCGCGACCACAGATTCACGACGGTCTGGCTGGCTTAATTTGGGTGTAATGTTCGTTGACAATTTTCTGCATGTCCAGGATGAATGACGTCAATGTTCAGTTTTCTGATTGATATCTGCAGTGCTGTCATATAATAGCTTGATGTTGACATTTCTATGAAGACAATTCCCCCATTTCCATCCTGGTTCAACTATGGCTATTGGTTCTACATGCACGTTAAAGGCACATTGACAGTTGGAAATTGAAAATAAGAGTAGGCTAATGCAACTGTCTTAGCAAAAAATTCCCTCATTGCACACTGCATAGCGTTTGTCCGTCTTCGTTATCCCTGTAGGTGGGGGTCAAGTTGGACGAAATACACCATTTCATTCCATTTTCTCAAAAATCAACCTCAAAATAATTCCCACATTGCACACTGCATGGCATTATATTAGCATCATTTTACTTCAAATTCTCAAATATTAACCTCAAAATAGTTCTGAGAGTCTTAGATCCATGGCCGAGGAGCAGGGGGGATTTCCATGGACCTGACGGCATTCTGAGTTCTGACACAAATGGCTTGTAAATGACAGTACCACGAGATAAAAAAATTCAATTCAGAACTCATTGTGGCCAAAGAGTGTTTTATGGATTTATTAGATTATACATGCCTTATATTTTTTGTCAAATTTGAAAATTTCAATATTTTCTAGGTGGTGGTATCCCTTTAAACAGTATAAACAACAAAACTTTAACCATGTGCCAAAAAAGCAGCCATGTCTTCTTGTGTCTATTGAAAAACTGGTTACTCGTCAAACTCAATATCCGATATTCAACTCTATACGAATCCTCGTTTAAATATGGGTGTCATCAAATGAGATAGGACGGCGCATAAAAATAAAATCGTTACCTGAAGCCATGTTGAAAGTCGTCTTTGTTTGAGCTGTACCAATCAAACAGTGAAACTTCTTCTTTAGCTAGTCAAAGAGAACCCGGATATAAACACTTCTAGTCTATAAATAGCAACTTGTTCAGTTATGATGTAAACTCACCGCTCGTATCAACTATACTAGATATGACCTCGAATACTATATATTAGTCGCCATATTGAATAAATTATAGTTTAGCCAATCGAAATCTTTCTTCAGAATGCGTTGTCTGCCCAAGTATTCAAATCAACCAATCATAATCAATCTATAAATAGCGTTGTCTGCTCAAGTTTACAAATCAGCCAATCAAAATCAAAATTCGAAAATGGTCGTCTGCTCTAACCCATTTAACGGTCAAAATGTCTACTTACCAATTCAGAGTCATAATGTTTAACTTACGGAAAATTACGATCATTTACGAGTTGTGCCGAATGTGGAAATTCACAAGTGACGAAACTTCTGACCTAAATGAAATAATATCTAAAACAGGGGTTTTTCAACCCTTTTCTTTCTATTACCGTTTTTAGGCTCCTCTATACGGTGTTTTTCTATTCAGTGCAATCTTTTTATCTCAGCTTAGGACATAACAAAGGATGGTCTAAGTAGTTTTCACAGGGAAGGGGTATTAAGAAGTCAGAGAGGGGTAAAGCATACAAAGAGACTATTCTGATGTCATGGGTTATTATACAACAATAGGCAGGTTGCATAAAGAAATAATTTCGTAGGTAAATGAGATTTGGAGGTATAGACAATTAAGTTAAGAAATAGGTAATACAGGGCAAGTACGACTTAACCGGCTAGATTCATAAGGTGTAAAACTGCATTTCAATTTAAAGAGGCACAGGATTCATTTTCGCGGGTTGATTTGGATAAGTCTCAGAAACGGGGATTTTTTTTTAGCTCAGCAATTTAGTACTGGTTATCACAACTCACCATTGAAATTTGAGCCTTCAAATCCATGTGCATCCATAATTATTAGCATTTGAAAGTTATAATGCCCTACTACACATTAGCGATACTATGTAATATATAGAAAAGTCATCTATAGAAATAGAAGGAGAAATGTCTAATTTAAGATATATTTGAAGGAAATACGCAATTTTCGTGCATTTCTAGTGCCTCTCAGGGGCGGACTGGGCCGCATGGCTACATGGCTAAAGCCATGCGGGCCGGTGTGCACGGGGCCGGTTTGTGAAAAATGACAAAAAAAAAATATTTATATTTTGAAAAAAAAAAAAAAATTGGACTTATAGGTCTACTCAAAATTTCAAAAGAAAGTGGCCGAAATCCGCTGGAGGCGCTCGGAAATCATCTTTATGGCAGTAATTTTTCAAAAAGTTTTTTGGGAGACCCCTTAAGCAGTGGCGGATCCAGTAGAGGGCGTACGCCCCCCTTTACTTTGTCTTTTTTTAAGAATGGGGAGAATACGAAATCAAAAATGTCTAACCCATTAACGTTTACTATAAAACATACATTGGTCCACGTCAAAAACCGTTAAATTAGTACAATTTACACTTATTCTATGTTTTTAAGCCAGAACAAAGGTCAAAAAAAATTTCGCCTCGCTTCGCTCGGCTCAAATTTGTATCTACGCCTCCACCCCTTTGCAAAAACGTGCATCCGCCCCTGTTAAGACCCCTACACTCTGGGTTGATGCTTTGCCCACCACACTTAAGTGGGCCGGTCAATTGAAAAGAAACCATGGCCGCATCACGGGCCCCAGTCCGCCCCTGGTGCCTCTGAAGGATACTTAAGTATATTCAAGACCCCAATCAACCAATAAAAATGAAGACTGGTCCCCTTTAATATATTACATCAGTTAAACTTTTATTTATAAACATCAAGCAGAGTGAAATTGTACGGGTCGCTAACGATCGGTATAATACATTTTAAAAGGTAAAATTCCTTTCAATTATATCACGTGAAACATTAACTTGATACGAACAATATCCTGGTAAACACAGTGCAGGCCATTTTATATTTACAACACAATATGGATCAAGGTAAAACATTGTTTATATATTTCTACTGTTGGTTTTCAACCCGGTATCCCCTGTCAGTGATGTAGGTCTTAGGGGCTGACATGGAAAAAGCGTCTAGTCGTTCGGATGGGACAATAAACCGAGGCCTATCTTCGTTTTTTTCTCATCCCGGTTTCCCCATGTCAGTGATGAAGATCGTAGGGGCTGCCATGGAAAAGCATCTAGTCGTTCGGATTGGGACATTAAACTGAGGCCCAGTGTCCTATACAGTCTGTGCACGTTAAAGAACCCTCGACAGTTGGAAATCGAAAATAAGACCCCCCCCCCCCATAGATATTGCCATGGCCCCCCACTTATTAGCCCCGTAGTTATTTTGTCATTTTTATATAAAAAAAATTATAATTTCCGGAATCTGAAAATTGAGTGGCCGAAATCCGAGGAATTTTGGTGTTGGGAATGGGGGTAAGAGTTGGATTTTGAAATTTTCAAACAAGGGCCCCTCACTTCCATAAACGCCCCTCGGCCCCCTGACTTAATATTTGAATGACTCATTTTCAGTGAGCCAGATCATTATAAAATAGGCCTGTATCTAACATAATTTGCTATATATAGCATATTCAAATTCAAATACTTAATCTATAATTCATGTGTGCAGAAATAAAGTTAAATTTTGAATTGATATTAGTTTGTCCTTTTTGTCAAGGACTCGTTAGCTAATAACAAACTCCCACTCGGCACTAGACTAGTGGCTAGATAACCTCGTATACTACTACTTATACGGTAGTCATCATATTGCATAAATTATAGGTCAGCCAATCACAATCATTCTTCAGAGAATATCATCATCTTTCGCGGTTAAATCAGCCAATTCGAAAAAAAGTTATCTTTTCCCGCCCATTTGGCCGCCTATCATGGCCGAGTCATAATATAGTCTCGAACAAAATGACGAAGGTTGAGCAGAATGAACAAACTCCTAGTCTTTGAAATTTAGTAAACATCATTCGGCTTCGATGGTATTTGTGATAGTGATGCCACAAGAGAGAAATATGAGAAATATATCAATAAATGATAAATGCATAATGAAAAGTGGCATCAGGTGCCTGGAAGAGTAAGCATACCCTTGCTGATGCCACACTCGCCTCTAAAATTCTGATCTATATTTCAGAAAGACCTGATGATAAGAAGGGTGAATATGAGTATGGTGGATTTACTGCGATCCGGGACCAACCCCCACCATACTCCCCGCTCATTTCTAAAAGAGAAAGCGCCGAATATTTGGTGAGTGTTTGTTTACATGCCAGTAAAAGTCTATTTCATTTCATTAGTCCAATTAAGTGTACAACAAAAGGATAAATTACTCCATTTCACTTCATTAGTTCAATAAATCATGGAACAGTAGGAGATATAACACCATTTTGTCGTATTAGTCCAAAAATAACTATAGCATATAGAACTTCATTTTATTTCTTTAGTCCAATAAGGTATAGAACACTAAGATAACTCCATTTCATTTCATTAGTCCAATAAATCATGGAACACTAGGAGATATAACTCCATTTTATTTCATTAGTCCAAAAAGAACAATAGCATAATATATAACTTCATTTGATTTCTTTAGCCCAATAAGGTAAATAACACTAGGATAGCTCTATTTCATATTATTAGTCCAATATGGTGTAGAACAATAGGATATTTGACTCCATTTCATTTCATTAGTCCAATATGCTATTGAACAATAGGATATATAACTCCGTTTCATTTCGATAGCCTAATATGGAATAAGACAATAATTTATAACTCCATTTCATTTCACTAGTTCAATGTGGTATCGAACAATAGGATATACTCCTCCATTTCATTTCATTAGTTCAATATTGATATATAACCCTGTTTCATTTCATTAGTTCAATAAAGTGTAGAGCAATAGGATTTATAACTCCATTTCATTTCATTAGTCCAATAAGGTTTAGAACACTAGGATATATAACTCCATTTTATTTAATTAGCTCAATAAGGTATAGGACAATAATTTATAACTCCATTTTATTTCATTAGTCCAATAAGGTATAGAACAATAGGATATATAACTCCATTTTATTTAATAAGCTCAATAAGGTATAGGACAGTAATTTATAACTCCATTTTATTTCATTAGTCCAATATGGTATAGGACAATGATATATAACTACGCTTCATTTTATAAGTCCAATATGGTATAGAACAATAGGATATTAAACTTCATTTCATTAGTCCTAAAAGAACAATAGGAGATATAACTCCATTTCATTTCATTAGTCCTAAAAGACCAATAGCATAATAATATATAACTTCATTTTATTTCATTAATCCAATATGCTATAGAACAATATGATATATAATTCCTTTTTATTTCATTAGTCCAATATGGTATTGAACAATAGGATATCTGACTCCATTTCATTTCATTAGTCCAATATGATAATGGTGTAAAACAACCAATAAGGTATAGAACAATAGGACATATAACTCTATTTCATTTCATTACCCGAATATATACCGTATACATAGTATTATTTCCATTAGCTAAATAGGGTATATGTATTACAGATTTCCAAACCAGAAGTTCACACCCCTATACCTAAACCTATGGACTGGCTGATATTGTCTATATTTACTGTAATCTCTTGCTGTTTTCCACTTGGATTGGCGGCTGTGATTTATTCAATTAAGGTAGTCTATGTACTTCACTAGTAACTAGTAAGAATCCCTGTTGTGGCGACACTATAGCTGAACCTCTTTTCTAAACCTCAATGCCAAGAGGTTTGGCCAAGGACCAGCTGGGAGAAAGGATCCTCATGGAATCTAAGTTGTTATCCTTGTAAAATACAGAAGTTTCTTTTCTAAACCTCCTTTCTAAACCGTAAATCGATCGACTAAATCTGGTGTATGACTTCAATGTAGGGTTACTATTTTCGTTGTTTGATATTTCATTGAAGAATTGTTTTATGGAAGCAGATCTAGGGGGACATCATAAACGACGTCATAAGTGACGGCATAAAGCGCGTTAGTTTTAGTGGAATTGCAAGAACCACAGACGTCAGAATAGAAATTGAAATGGCGCAAATTGATGCTATCAGTGTCCCCGATATACATACAAAGTTTAGAAAACCTTTTTACAATCCCTTTAAGACAAAAAGAAAACTAAATTTAAAAATTGTCATTGTTTTTTTCAGTCAAGAAGTGCAGCAGAGTACCAAGACTTTCGTAATGCTAAAAGATATGGTAGAATTGCTAGAAACCTCAGCCTGGCAGGCATCATCATTGGATCAATTATCATTGCCATTATAGTGTATTTAGAAGTGTCTGTCAGCATGTGGGTTGTAAACCAACTGAAAGTGGCCAATCTCACAGACCATAATATAAATTATGACAGCAGGCAAACATACCCCCACAGTAATCATAATCCTATTTTCGATGATTAATAGCCTTGTCTCTTTCATTGTAGTGCAGGCCCGTAGGAATCAATTTCATATTGGGGGGGGGGGGGGGGGGTCAAATTGTACAAAAACTCATTCTCAGGGTGGTGGTGCAGAATTCAAGGCGGCACCTACCCATATAAAGCAATTTTGATTTTACTGGCCCTAACAACATACCAGTAATTTCTTATTATATCTTAAAAAAAAATGGAATTGCTTCAACCATTAATGCACTAACCATAACTTTACGTGTAGTATGTAGTAGTTTTTGGGGCAGGGAGGGTTTGAATCTCCCAAATGTACAGGCCTAGGATGGAACAAATACTTTATTGAGAAATTGGGATTAAGGGTCTGGATTCTGGCTTTTCTTTTATTTTTATTTTGTACTAATATTATTCTTTTGTGTCGTCTTTTTATGTAATAAAACTTTATTTCGTATATTTACATTCTGAATTCGTCCAATTTTCAGAAAGATTTCAGCATATTACGTCATCATCGCAAATATCATTTGACTTAAATCAAAGGAATCAAGGTAGGCCTATGGAGCAAGAAATTAAAGTTTTATATTTGTCAAACTAATCAAACCAAACCTTGCATATTGAAAACAAAATAGTTCAGCCAATCAAACTACGTATTAATACAGAATCGTCTGCTCCTGCAATAAAACCAGAGTTGTCTGCCCTTATCCATTTACCGCGCATCTGCGCAAGATGTCTGCCTATCATGACGAGTCATAATGTTCAACAGACGAACTGATTTGCGTTTTTCCTCCTTACATATGTTCCCCCTTATCAGTGGTGCTAATAGGGGAAGGGGGTGATTGGACAAGGGGTTTAGTCGTTCGGATCTGACAACAAGCAAGGCCTTGTGTGGTAAAGACTGCACACGTTCAAGATCTCACGATTTGGAAGTAGAAAAAGGTAGGTTAATGCCACTCTCCTGGTTACATTTCCCTCATTGTACAATGCATTGCGTTTGTTCATCCTTATTAGCCCATACAGATGCATAAATGGAGGCATTAAACTGCAATTAATTCCATTTTCAACCCCAGAACTATAGGATATCCAGAACTAGGCTATATACAAAAACACATTCTTAGAAAAATATTTTATTATATAAAGGACAGAATACGCATTTATTTCTAACATATTGCATATATGCAATACTTCTCCAGGGCGAAACATTGGTATATGACCTAGGGCCTTATTCTTAAAAAACGTATTTTAGAATTCTTTTGTCACTAAAGTTGATTTTAAATTTAGTTTTATTATCCAATCAGATTAATAAAATTTTTTAAAAACTGAATTTATCTAAAGATATCGAGAATACGGCCCAAATATATGAAGTATAAAACATATTCAAAAGTGTAATTATGAAAAATATAAAAGTATAAATTTAGATCTATGCTCCAAAAAAGTATAAAAAATATGCATGGAACGATGGTTTCACATAATGTGGGATCATCTGAGGTGGCTATATAGTCAAACCTCAACTCCAGTATCAGCACTGCACTGATGAGGCCCAGAAGGCCGAAACAGTACAGTTTGCAGTTAAAAAATATGTTAGATCTGCGTAAATAATATGAGAATAAGAAAATAAAACAGAAAAACTAATTCATAAGCAGTTAAATTCGTATCGGTGTAAAAGTGGTTATTTTTTTTTTATCTACTCAAAAGATGAAGCACTAAGATAGAATAACAAAAATCAAAAAACATAAAAAAATTCAGTCGCTCAAACGAAATCTTGGATATAATTTTTCTAAAATCAAACTGTGACTTCCATAGGAGTTAATTCAGAAAAAAAAAATTTTTAGGGTTAAAAAACACTTTGTTGTCTAGCATACAGAATTTTGAACAATTGCCATTCTATAAGTTGGATATATTCTTCGAAAACGAATACAGTTAAAATCTAAGGGAAAAAAATAGCAAAGATTTAAAGGGGAATGGAATCTATCATGGCTCCTTAAAGGGGTTACAGAAAAAAATGTTCAAATCCCCGGAAGTCATTCATTTTTCAGTCAACATCAATTTTAACCAGAAATACTATACTTGCATTTGTGCCTCACATTTGAGATCAAAATTACGAGATGTACCAAATATTTATAGAAATGCATCTGATATTATTTTTCAAAACATTTTGCTACAAGGAAAATATCTGAGCGACTGAATTATACAAAATATAGAATTGGGATGATGATTTGAAAAGTTCGTTTTGTGTTTTGACCCTCGTTTTAAAAATGAAATTGGTGTTTTCTTAATTCGTTTCAAAAGGGGGTTAATAAAAGGAGACATTTCAACTCTTCAAAATGGAATGGTTTGTTTCAATCTTTTTAAATGTTGCAACTGGAAAATTTAGGTCCTTAGGTTAAATTTTTTTAAACATTTAGGTATTCAAACCAAAGACATCAGTGTAAAATTCGAATTGAGTCTTCAATGGATTTATGGACAACAGAACTAGTAACTGCCATATCTCTTAAGTTTTAGCAGTATTTTCAAAAGTGGTTCTTTTGCTTTTAAGTATATCATTATTTTTCACAAGATTTTGTTGCTTTTCAAATCATCATCCGGACTATGGTCTTAATCTATATAGTCTGGATATGGAACCGTTTCCTTGTATGGTGTTTGGACCTCGATCAGTTCCTTCGGTGGTGTCACTAGCCTAACGTGGGGACGTGTTTCACTCTTAGGTGAATTGCGGGACATCTCGAACGTACTTGGTCCAAATTGACTATCTGATGACGCCGAGGCATTTCTACCATTTCCATTACTTGATGATGGACTACTCTAAAATAATAATAACAGAATTTGCTTTAGAAGTTGGTTAATTTACGTATTGCGCAGAACTAGTACAGTTTGCAAAATTCGACATGGTATAATAAAACCCAAGCACGAAGATCACAACCGAAAAACAAATCTTGAAATTCATGTAAACACATTGGCAATATATTGGCAGCAGCAATGAACTTTTCATTTGAGGAAGTATGTAATATTATACGTCTAATTGAAAATTGGGATGGTGCAAATTGATGCTATTATTGTCCCCATACACTATTTACAATCCTTTTAAACGAATAAAATCATATTTATCATACATGTACATGTATTATCATTATCATTATTACTTACATTCATAGATGGTACACCAATAAGTTCCTGTTCTTTCATTGGTCCATTCACACCGTCATACTGGTATCTTCTGTTAAACATCACCATTTGACTGGATCCGGGTGGAGACTGGAATGAATCAAACAGAACATTGGTGATAAAATGACAACCAATTCAAATAAACACTTTTAATATCGGTTTTAAAAAGGCATTAGCTGAATAAATGCTTGCGTAAAGTAAACATAGGCTTGCGGCAAGTCTCGCAAGCGTATACGCCCACCAGCAGCTTGATAAAGAGGTAAATGTGAACACCAAAACAAACGCGATATCAGAGTTTTATGCGATAAAAATTATCGCATCGTCATTAAATTCAATAGTGCACATATTCATAATGATATTGAAACACATTCAAAATATCTAAAGGATCAATGGAGAATTGTAGCCTGTAGCGTGAGCACGAGCAAAACAAAAAGGAACGCGATATCTCGAAAGAAATCATCGAATCATCACCAAATTCAATAGTGCACATCTTCATAATAATATTGACACACATACAAAATATCAAAAGGATCCATGAAGAATATTGTTGCCTGTAGAGTGAGCACAAGCAAAAAAACCAACGCGATATCAGAGTTTTACGCGATATCTCAGAAGAAAATCATCGAATCATCACCAAATTCAATAGTGCACATCTTCATTATGATATTGACACACATACAAAATATCAAAAGGATCCATGAAGAATTCTAGCCTGTAGAGTGAGCACGAGCAAAAAACGAACGCAATATCAGAGTTTTACGCAATATCTCGGAGGAAAATCATCGAATCATCACCAAATTCAATAGTGCACATCTTCATAATAATATTGACACACATACAAAATATCAAAAGGATCCATGAAGAATTCTAGCCTGTAGAGTGAGCACGAGCAAAAAAAACGAACGCGATATCAGAGTTTTACGCAATATCTCGGAAGAAAATCATCGAATCATCACCAAATTCAATAGTGCACATCTTCATAATAATTTGACACACATACAAAATATCAAAAGGATCCATGAAGAATTGTTGCCTGTAGAGTGAGCACGAGCAAAAAAACGAACGCGATATCAGAGTTTTACGCAATATCTCGGAAGAAAATCATCGAATCATCACCAAATTCTATAGTGCACATCTTCATAATGATATTGACACTCATACAAAATATCAAAAGGATCCATGAAGAATTGTTGCCTGTAGAGTGAGCACGAGCAAAAAAAACGAACGCGATATCAGAGTTTTACGCGATATCTCGGAAGAAAATCATCGAATCATCACCAAATTCAATAGTGCACATCTTCATAATAATATTGACACACATACAAAATATCAAAAGGATCCAAGAAGAATTGTAGTCTGTAGAGTGAGCACAAGGTAAATGTGAACGGACCGACGGACGGACGGACGGACGGACGGACGGTCGGACGGACCGACAGGGGTAACCGCAATATACGCCCATACTATCGTGTGGGCGTATAAAAAGGCCTTCAGTTTATCTCTTTTTGCCACTTAAAATGCAGGAATGTTTTCCTTTAGATAAGATTAATTCTTATGCATAATAAAAAGTAGAGGTCACTTAAGATAACAGAATTTTTTTTAATGATAAACCAGACTTGGCAAGCGTTTTACCGATTTAAATTGCCACCATCAGGTACCAGATTATTCGATGAGTGAATTTTATACATAAATCTGAACAATTCTATAATTTTCTATACAACTTTGTGTTAAATGTAATTGGAAAAGGAATATTCGCTTACCCTTGGAAATCCTTCTTCGCTTGGCTAAAAAGAAAAAAAAAGATATGGACTATTATTTGATTCTGGTTTGCGATTGTGGAAACACATGTTTTATTTTTAAATGAAATTTGGAGCTCAATAGAATTAAAGGGATTGTAAAGAGGTTTTCTAAACTTTGTATGTGTAACGGCCACACCTATAGCATCAATTTGCACCATTCCAATTTCCATTCCGACGTCTGTGGTTCTTGCAATTCTAACTAACACGTTTTATGACATCATTGACAGTGATCTACCGGAAGCTACTATTGATATTTATGCCACTGGTAGTGACGATATAAAACGCGTTAGGTTTAGTGGAATTGCAAGAACCACATACGTCTGAATGGAAATTGGAATGTCGCAAATTGATTCTATCAGTGTCCCCGTTACACATACAAAGTTTCAAAAACCTCTTTACAATCCCTTTAAGTAGTTTTACAAAATGTATTATGATAATTTTGAGCAGCGAGGCTACAAGAGTTATGCTTATACTACTTACGTCAAAATCATAAGCGTTGTTGTCAAACGTCATTTGCTTCTTGCTATCGTCACTAGACTGGTTTGAATTTTTTGATCCATATCGATTGAAAACATTAGACCACTTTACTCGACTGAAACATACAAATATTAAATGAAAATTATAATACCAAAATATAGTCGCTCTTAAAATAAAGTATAGGACATTTACTGAAGTACTGCAGCAGAACGATATACACAGAGTCCAGCTCCGGTCCGTATAGATAATAAATCGGTGTGGCAGTTCATGACAGAAAATCAAATGTCTTATGGAACTAGAATGTAGGCGGTAGCTATTGTTCAATGTCTTTAAGTGATCCAAACTGCAAGATATATCAGAATATCATTCTAAGATCCACGGTATCATTGAAAATCCTACGACCCACAACAATGTTGCGCTGTTGATAATGTTTGTGTGTGTTCCTCAAAACAAAAACAAACTAGAGCCACACGTGGCACAGAGTGGAACTTTGCAAATGTGCAAATTTGCTAAAGGGAATTTAAAAAACAACGAACCTGAACGAAAATTTCCCAAATTGCAAAATATAAAAAAATTCAAATTTTAGATCACAATCAATTGTGATATATCGTTCGAAAGAACTCGTAAAGCACATTCAGAATCTGGAAAAGAATACTCTCTAAGTGAGTTAGGTCACGTGCTAGAGCAGTCCAAAGTTGTAAATTTTGCTGTTTTCGGACAGCTATAAAACCGGAAGTTGATATCGGAGGTCAAATATTAAAGTATCATTTGGTAGCAAAGGTCGATGACCTTTGATCCTAGAAAGGTCAATGTCAACAAAGGTCAAGGTCAAAACCGGAAAAAAATAATTTTTTTAACCTTGTTCCCTTTTTTGAACTACAAAACCCAAATCAATGAGCCTTTAACACAAGCTGAATAAAGCAATGCTGTAACTGTATGCAAGGTCATTGTTTAACAAAAATAATAAATTTTACCTTTTTTTTTGATAAACAAATTTTTAACAAAAACAAAATTTCCCCAGATGTGCCACGCCCACGTCAGATTTTTTGATGTGACTTTATTTCTATTATTAATATCAATTAATGCCTAAATTTTCAAAGCTTTACATCCATTGGGTAACGAGATATACAATCATAAATGTCAAAAATGGTCAAAATCTATAATCGGAAATTTTGAAATTAATAAACCTTTTCCCTTTTTTGAACTATACAGCCGAAATAGCTGAGATTTTGATATAATTGAGTTAAAGTAATGAGGTTGGTGTGTGCAAAAGCATTTTTCAAAAAAATGTAGTCTATATGGATTTTTTCCAGACAACAAAATGTTAACAAAATTAAAATTTAACCCGGATGTGCCACGCCCATTTCAATTTTTTTTGACGTATACATTTATATGGAGTATGTTCACTTATGTTCCAAATCTCAAGCCTCTAAACGTAACGGATCATAAACTATGCATATATTAAAGTCAAAAAATTGAAAAAATCGGGTAAAGGTTTTCAAAATTGCAAAAATTTATAGAAAACTAATTTTGCATTACAGTACATTGTGATATATCGTTCAAAAGAGCTCATGAAGCCCATTCAGAATATGCAAAAATGAACTCTCTAGGTTAATTAGGTCACCTGTAGGAGAAGTACAAAGTTGCGAATTTGGCTATTTTTGGACACCTATAAAACCGGAAGTTGATATCGGAGGTCAAATATTAAAGTATCGTCAGGTAGCCAAGGTCGATGACCTTTGACCTACTGAAGGTCAAGGTCATCAAAGGTCAAGGTCACGAGATATGAGCCTTCAAAAACTGAAAAATTCACTTGGAAATTGCAAAAAAGTGAATTCGAAATTCAAAAATCGGCTTCCAAGAATTTTCTCCAATTTATATGTTATTTCATTTGACACCAAAATTTTGAAATTCGGTTCAGCCAAATTGGCTGAATAAAAATCGGAATGTTTCAGGAAAATCAAAATGGCGGCAAAAGTTCTACTTTCGGGTAGAATTTTATTTTAAAATCGGCTGTAAAACTACTTTGGCTACCGCTCAACAAAATTTCGTTGAAATTCATAAATATCACCTTGTTCCCTTTTTTGAACTACAAAGCCGAAATCAATGAGCCTTTAACATAAGCTGAATAAAGCAATGCTATAACTGTATGCAAAATCATTTTTTGAAAAAAATTTAAACTTTACCCTTTTTTAGGATAAACAAGATTTTGACATAAACAAAATTTTACCCGGATGTGCCACGCCCACATCAGATTTTTTGATGTGACTTTATTTATATTAATAATATCTTACTATGGCTAAATTATCAAGCCTTCGCATCTTTTGGTTAACGAGATATACAATCATAAATGTCAAAAAGGGTTAAAATCTATAATCGGAAATTTTGAAATTAATAAACCTTGTTCCCTTTTTTGAACTATACAGCCGAAATAGCTGAGATTTTAATATAATTGAGTTAAAGTAATGAGGTTGGTGTGTGCAAAAGCATTTTTCAAAAAAATATAGTCTATATGGATTTTTTCCAGACAACAAAATGTTAACAAAATTAAAATTTAACCCGGATGTGCCACGCCCATTTCAATTTTTTTTTTTACGTATACATTTATATGGAGTATGTTCACTTATGTTTCAAATCTCAAGTCTCCAAACGCAATGGATCATAAACTATGCATATATTAAAGTAAAAAAAATCAAAAAATCGGGTAAAGGTTTTTAAAATTGCAAAATTTTAAGAAAAAAACTAATTTTGCATTACAATACATTGTGATATATCGTTCGAAAGCACTCATCAAGCCCATTCAGAATATGCAAAAATGAACTCTCTAGGTTAATTAGGACACCTGTAGGAGCAGTACAAAGTTGCGAATTTGGCTATTTTTGGACAGCTATAAAACCGGAAGTTGATATCGGAGGTCAAATATTAAAGTATCATCTGGTAGCCAAGGTCGATGACCTTTGACCTACTTAAGGTCAAGGTCATCAAATGTCAAGGTCACGAGATATGAGCCTTCAAAAATTGAAAAAATTCAACTTGAAATTGCAAAAAAGCAAATTCGAAATTCAAAAATCGGCTTCCTAGTTTTTCCCACAATTTTTATGTTCTTTCATTTGACACCAAAATCATTTAAATCGGATAAGCCGTTAGGTCGGAATAGCAAATGACATGTTTCAGGAAAATCAAAATGGCGGCTTAAATATCATTCCAATTTTCGATCTTTTAACCGCACACTTGTCCCATAACTAGAGCTATCGATCAGTACAAGTTTCGTTAAAAAATATCAATTACAGCGGAAGTGGGTCAATCGGAAGTTTGCACTTTCATAACGTGTAAACCGGAAGTGGCGCAAAAGTTTTGACTGCGCAGTTTTATTTACTAACTTGTTCTCTATTTTCAATAAAAATTTCAGATGAATCGGACAAATAGCAAAGAAAATAGAAAAAATGGCCAAAAATTGCAAAAGTTTAGATGCAAAAAGTGTGCAACGAATATTTGAAAATCAAATTTTTTGAACTCATAGTTGATTGGGATTTCGCTACAGATTCTAAAAATGAAAACCCGAGCAAAATCGGTCCAAAATTGCACCTTCCAGGCCCCAAAAACCATTTTTTGCACATTTTGCAAATGCACCACTTCCGGTTTTGCAAAAATGTTTCAATTTATATTTATGCAATACCTCGAAAAAAAGTAAAATATGGAGCAGTAAAAAGGTTGCTGCAGCTGTTGTAGTTTAGGCTGTGTACTGATTGTAAAAAACGAAAAAAAAAAAAAACTAGAGCCACATGTGGCACAGAGTGGGACTTTGCAAATATGCAAATTGCTAAGGGAAATTTAGAAAACATCGGCCCTGAACGTAAATCCGAAGTGCCAAAGAAGTCGACATCTTTTTAAAAAAAAAAAAAAAAAATTGAAAGGTTGTGAAACCGGATGTAGTCACCAGACCTAACACTTGAACGTACCAGCTGAAAACCTTTATCAATAACCTTCCACCTACTGAAGATGAAGGTCATTCAAGGTCAAATTCCCGAGAAACAAGTCTTTAAAATTTGGAAATGCATGCTGTAATAACACCGGAAGTTGACACTAGACTTCAAATATGAAAGTATAAATAAAAAAGCCAAATTCAATGACCTTTGATCCTAAAAAGGTCAAGTTCAACAAAGGTCAAGGTAAAAAACGAAAAAAAAAATTTTTTTTTAACCTTGTTCCTTTTTTTGAACTACAAAGCCGAAAACAACGAACCTTTAACATAGGATGAATAAAGCAATGTTGTAACTGTATGCAATGTAATTTTTTGAAAAAAAATTTAAACTTTACCATTTTTTTTGATAAACAAAATTTTGACAAAAACAAAATTTTACCCGGATGTGCCACGCCCACGTCAGATTTTCTTATGCGACTTTATTTATATTAATAATATCTTACTATGGCTAAATTATCAAGCCTTTGTGTCTATTGGTTAACGAGATATACAATCATTAATGTCAAAAAAGGTCAAAATCTATAATCGGAAATTTTGAAATTAATAAACCTTGTTCCCTTATTTGAACTATACAGCCGAAATAGCTGGAATTTTGATATAATTGAGCTAAAGTAATGAGGTTGGTGCGTGCAGAAGCATTTTTTAAAAAAAATGTAGTCTATATGGATTTTTTTTAGACAACAAAATGTAACCAAAATCAAAATTTAACCCGGATGTGCCACGCCCATGTCAATTTTTTTTTGATGAAAACATTGATATGGGGTACGTTCAATTATGTTCAAATTTTCAAGCCTCTAAACGTAAAAGATCATAAACTATGCATATATTAAAGTCAAAAAAATCAAAAAAATCGGGTAAAGTTATCTGAATTGCAAAATTTAAAGAAAACTAATTTTGCATTACAATACATTGTGATATATCGTTCGAAAGAGCTCATAAAGCCCATTCAGAATATGCAAAAACGAACTCTCTAGGTTAATTAGGTCACCTGTAGGAGGAGTACAAATTTGCGAATTTGGCTATTATTGGACAGCTATAAAACCGGAAGTTGATATCGGAGGTCAAATATTAAAGTATCATCAGGTAGCCAAGGTCGATGACCTTTGACCTACTTAAGTTCAAGGTCATGAAAGGTCAAGGTCACGAGATATAAGCCTTCAAATATTGAAAAAATTCAATTGCAAATTGCAAAAAAGCAAAACCGAAATTCAAAAATCGGCTTCCTGAGAATTCCCACAATTTTTATGTTCTTTCATTTGACACCAAAATCATTCAAATCAGACCAGCCGTTATGTCGGAATAGCAAATGTGATGTTTCAAGAAAATCAAAATGGCGGCTGAAATATTATTCTAATTTTAGATCTTTTTACCGCACACTTATCCCATAACTCTAGCTACCGATCAGAACAAGTTTCGTTCAAAAATATCAATTACAGCGGAAGTGGGTCAACCGGAAGTTTGCACCTTTATAACGTTTAAACCGGAAGTGGCGCAAAATTTTTGACTGCGCAGTTTTATTTACTACCTTGTTCTCTATTTTCAATAAAAGTTTCAGATGAATCGGACAAATAGCAAAGAAAATAGCAAAAATGGCCAAAAATTGCAAAAGTTTAGATGCAAAAAGTGTGCAACGAATATTTGAAAATCAAATTTTGTGAACTCATAGTTGATTGGGATTTCGCTACAGATTCTAAAAATGAAAACCCGAGCAAAATCAGTCCAAAATTGCACCTTTCAGGCCCCAAAAACCACTTTTTGCACATTTTGCAAATGCACCACTTCCGGTTTTGCAAAAATGTTTCAATTTATATTCATTAAGTACCTAGAAAAAAAGTAACATATAGGATTGTAAAACTGTTGCTACAGCTGTTGTAGTTTAGGCTGTGTGCCCTGTGTAAAAAACGAAAAAAAAAAAAATGGAAACATTTCGATAACAAACTGGGACTTTGCGGAAGCAAAGTCCCACAAAAAAAACATTTCGAAAACAAACTGGGACTTTGCGGTAGCAAAGTCCCACAAAAATATATCCTGTAATTGTATGCAAAATTACATAGTTTTATGGATTTATTTGATTCTGTTTGTATACTTTGGACACCGTTGATGAATATATACTCTTATAGACCAAGTTTGAGAACTTAATTTTTTTGTTCATTCTAAGAGGTAGTATCGCTTTCAGTGATAAAATAGTAACAAATCGAATTATAACTTACCCTCTCCTGACCAAACAGACGTAACAGATCAAAGCAAAGATAACAATCATCAAAATCACACCAATAACTATCAGGGCAATCATCCAACCAACCAAACCATCACAATTAGGTTCATCTTGGGAACAGGCACATTCATACCGATTCTCATAGTTGTAGCAAACATACGGCCAGTTACAGGGAGAGCTGGAACATTCATCATAGTCCTCCAGGCATCTCGAACCAACCCAACCATCTGCACACTTACACGTGTAATGGTCATCAAAACTTTCAGCTCGACGATAATTTTCACAGGTATATGTCGCTTCTGAGGCTGAAATATATTTTTTATAGTTTTTATTCATAGAATACACAATACATCTACATTTCTTCAACCAATCCAAATCTTCTGTGAAGTAGCTCACTTATTCATTAAGAGCGTATAAAATCTATTTATAATTAAGATAAAACCCAACCCTCTAATTCGCGCCATCAGCTGTGGCCAAGTATGTTACGTCATATAATAAGTAAACCCAATCACGAACGCTTATCTAATCCGTAATAATGATCCAAACTCTCCCTCGAAATTAAAGCTTTCAAACCCCGGTGAATCCAAAATTATCAGCGTTTGAAAGTAACAAATACGACTCGTCGTTTAGGAAGACTATTTCTTATATAGAAAAACAAACACATAAATGTTAAGGTACGAGTTAGAATTAAGGATAGTGCAATGTTTTAGTTTTAGTGATTCTGAAGGCTATTTACATATATTCAGGGCCCAAATGGACCCTCGAAAACGCTGAATATTCCCCTTTAACAAGAGCTAAAGCAAACTTACATTTTGGTTGACAAGTTCCTCCGTTCAGACAAGGCATAATCATCATGGCCATTCTAAGAGTTACAACATCAGAGCTGGCTCGATCAGCATCGGTTACAAACATCCGGATATCATCATACCCGGATACTCCTTCTTCAGGTACATAGGTCATTGTGTGATACAGCCATTTCATCTGATTCACCGGGTGGGGTAGAGACATTTTATCACATGGTAGAGTGGAATCCTGCAATTCAAGATTTAATTTTGGTTATTTTCGAATTACATGTACCAGTAATGGTGCCCTTATTTCTTAAAAACAAAAATTGAAAATATGATTTTTATGAGTTTTTGCTCCTAAATATGTTTTCAAATAGCACCGAAAAAATTCTTTTTTTTTTCAAATATTTTCTTGGCTTGCACCTTTGGTTCCATACCTTAAATCTCGACCTCAACAGTTGCCTCACCCCCTTCATTTAATCAGTCTTTTTTTAAAGAGATAAAGTATGGATATGTCATAATCCGTAAATGCTATAAGCACCCCAATCCATATAAAATTTCCCCCTTAATATTTAAACCAATTTACCTTTGCTTCACTTCCACAAATTGGGGTATTTTCATAAGCTGGACTAATAGTAAGTGAACCGTTCTTGGGTCGCTCTATAAATAGCATTAGTTTATCATTGGGATCCACATCATATACACCAAACGTCCACGAATATTGGTTAGTATCATTCATATCTAATCTATTCTGTTCCATCAGAATCTAAAATAAATAATCACACCAGTTAAAATGGACCACAGCAAAATTTTCCAAAACCAAGGTCTTTCGCTTAAAAAAAAGTATTTGATAGTCAGTTGGTTTTGAATCAAATATCGAACAAGTGCTCAACCTTAGTCTAAAAAATTTCGACATTTTTGCTAAGCCAATCAGTAATAATGTTTACAGCTCTCCCTCGTATTTGAGCTTTCAAATTTGTGTGTATCAACAATATTATCGGCGTTCGAAAGTTAAAATAACGACTCGTCTTTTCTTGAGACTCATACATATTTACAAATAAAAGTTAAATTTCTATATTCGAAATTCGAAAATATTATGCGATTTTCGTGCAGTTCTTTTAATTTTGAATACTTTTTAAAGTAAATTCGAAAAACCCCATTTTAGTCTCAAATCCATGTGTATCTATTATTGTCAGCGTTCGAAAGTTAAAAAAACGACTCGTCTTTTCTTGAGACTCGTACATATTTACAAACAAAAACGAAATATTTAGTTCGAAATTTGAAAATATTATGCGATTTTCGTGCAGTTCTTTTAATTCTTTAAACACCATTTCCAGAACTGTCCAAAAGCAAACCTAGTACGTACCACTATAGGCTCTGTAGGGTCTGACAGCAATAAGCTTCTGTCTTTATTTAAAGCAAAAACACTCGGGGCATCATTAGCTTCAGTTACTACGATCTTCAACGTTTCTTCTGTTTCCTCTGGAGTTATTTCTTCTGTTTGTATTTCTGTTATCTTAACAGAAACTTCTAATTCTCCTGAACAGTCTTTACATGGTAAATACATAAGTCTGAAATACGATAATGTCCATTTAAAAAAAAGTGGCTTTTAGACGAATTCTGGTTATAACTTTCTTCTTCTGAAGTCAGCATTTGCAAATATATCGTAAACGTAAGAAAGTGACAACCATCATTTGATCCTAGGATAACTGGAATGTCAATCAGCAATCAAGATACTGCGAGATGATGATGATGCTGATGCTGACAATGACGATGATGACGACGATAATGACAATGACGATGATGACGACGATAATGAACATGATGATAGTGATGATGAACATGAAGACGATGATAATAATGATAATGAAGATGATGATAATACTTACAATCCCTGATCTGTGAGATTCACACTGCCCAATGATGATGACGGTGTGGAACCAAATGAATAAACCACTTCATCTCCTTCGAGATCTAAAACTTTCAATTGGTACACGATAGTTCCTACAAGAATAAAAAATAACGAACATCAGACTTTGGTAGTATTCAAATCTTGCACAGTAACTCAACTGAGGCCCCGTGACCTGGGTCATGAAGTGGAATGGGGTTCATCAATTGGGCATACACCTATGAAAATATTTCATAAATTATTGTTTTTTCTAGTGTGTGGTACCCCTGGACGTAGGAGGGTCACGGCTCCGGGGACATACTCTCACGGAAAATATTTTTAAACATATACATTTTTATTATTTGTTTTCTATGGTCTGAATAGGTGGATTTAAACCTTGATAGGAGGTTCCAGAAGCATATACACACAACAATATTTTTTAAACATGTGCTTGTTCAATGTCCCCCCCCCCCCCCACTCCTTTTTATTGTGAGGGCCCTTTTAAACTTAGTTCAACCAGCCCCTATAGTAGTTGAGACAACGCTAATCTTCTTTGCTTACCACCATCCTCAGTCATAGTAAATGTTCTTGGTACTTCAGGTGCTAATTGTGGTGCAGTGTTAGGTATTTTTCGTAATACATCGGTGATCATAAACTGTGTATCTCTGTTAAAATATGTATCTTGTACTACTGCTCGTTTTGTTCTGCTGTTTGATACATCTTCGTCAGTACTCCATGTATCACATACCTTAAGATAATCAGATTAAATTGAAATGAAATTGAGCACAAATAAGCGCAAACAAAAAACCACTATGATCAAGAACACCTGGTTGAAACTTATGTAAAACTTGCTGTTGGTGTTCACACAAGTTCTCAAGGACCCTTTTTATCAGCTGGACACTAAATAGCTCATCCAAATAAATAACTTTTCTACCTGAACAATCAAGTCGGAGCCAACTGATCGAAGAATTCTCTTAGGTTGCTTACCTTAATCTTTATTTCTCCAGTAGTTTCCTTTACTATTTCTGTGTTTGGTTCATTCTTACATGTTCTCTTACTGAGTTCCCATATTGATTTAGCTGAAAATGAATAGAATTATTTTTTCAAGTAAAACAGACCAAAGGCTTATTTAACAGACAGCATAACAAAAACACAACACACACACAAGGCATCGAGCCAAAGAAAGCGCCCCCCCCCCCCCCCCCGTATAAGGTAGGATGTAAAACTCCATTTCCTTTTTCAAATTTGATATTGAGTTATAAACTTATAAACAGCAACCCATAATATCATTTAACAAAAATTGTCTGGTGCTGGGGAGAGTAGCGTTTCAACTGGGGTGAGGGTAATTTCAGTTCCCTTTGAAAATACTGTTGCCCTACTCGGCACCATCACATAATAATTCTAGATTTCGGGGAAGGGGGGGGGGGGGGGATTGAATCTCCCAAATATACAGGCCTAGGATGGAACAAATCCTTTATTGAGAAATTAGAATTAAGGGACTGCATTATGGCTTTTCTTTTGTTAAGTAAATGAGAACTCGCCCAACTGACTTGGGAACAACTTCGACTTCAAGCACACAAATTTTAATTTTACCTGGATTCCAATGTATCAACATGGGCAATTTATCAGCATCGGTTGTTAATGGATTGTAAGTGATGCTGAATTCCAATGGACCAGGCATAGGAAGATTACCAACAGACGTTACACTGAACGATTTATCAGTTTCATTGGGTTTTAATCTAAAATTCAAAGAAGTGTTATGTACTTGCAAGAAGTGTTATTGATAAATTTGATACACCAAAAATTTATAAACGGCAATCATATAGACAAAATATGAGTGCATTATGTCATTGAATAAGAATATTTTGTGAATTTTTGCCAATGCGTTTTGCTCAATCTCAGATGTGTCCAAGGCAATCAACTCTTGTGCCTTTTTCGAATGTGTTCTGCTCATATATCGGATTTATAGTTTTCAGATGTATATTTGTACAATTTTCAGTACATTGTTCCTCATAACCCACTGCATGGCATTGAAAGTCTTGAGAAGCACAAATAGAAGCAAACAAAGAAAGGGCGTCAAAGTGCTATAAGAATATAACAAGATCCATACAAGCAAAACAATTCTGTTAATTAAAAATCTCGTCCAGAGCATAAAAAAATCAGGCACAATAATTGTATAACAGTGGACTTCCCATACGAGAAGTACTATCAGGTGTTTCATGGTAAGCATGGCCTACTTCGCACATAATATAATATTCCTACCTATTGAGGAGTAATCTATGGAGATATTTAGATTGTGTCAATGTAGTAGCAGGGTTGGTGATATAGGGTACAAATTCTGTACTAGCATCAGACCTATAATCAGCTTCTAATTCAGCTTTAGTTAGTTCTGTTTCAATGATTGACTGTCCTGGCTGTAGACCTAGATATAGAGGAAGATTGCTGCTTAGCTTGGTAACTGAGAAGCTGGGAAGCTTTGGAACCCTTGTTTAATGGGATATCACGGGGACGATTGAGTCGTAACTCAAATGCTAAACTGACCTTGGGAATTGTACATTTCTGTAAGTAAAAGGCTCCTTAAACGTGTTCCTTGTTCTCACCGTATGTGTTCTCTTTCGGATTTAGTCGATTTTTCAATGAATTCGAGAGTTGAGTAGTTGTTTTCATGTAAAAGAACAATTAGCAAATACATACCATCTGGCGTTTTAATTGTAACATCGATGACGTCACGTTTCTTTCTACCGGAAGTGGAGGAACCGAGACTAACTTCAACGCTTTCACCATTTGTAGAGGTGGCCATTTTGGAATTGGCATCGACTATGACAGAAGTACCGATGTTTCTGACAGTACAGCGTCTAGCTTCGTTACACATTCTCATACACAGGAACAGGGTTCGTCCAGGTTCCATCTTGTATCCAGTGGAAGCAGATGTGTTATTTGTATTCGTTTGGTTAGGGTTATTTGTATCCGTTTGGTTTGGATTATAGGCACCAATTGGTTCAACCTTTTCGCCATTGAGTTGTAGCCAGCCATCTTTGATTGCGACCTCCCCGGATACGTTGTACCCGACCCAAGTATATGGGAATATGTCATCACAAGGGTTTAAAGTACTACCAACTCCAAAATCTGAAATAATCATCAAAATCAATCAGAAATATCAAAAATAAATAAAATGAATTTCACAAAAATAGAACAATAACCTTTAAGCAAAAAGAAATTACACCATAACGTGCAAACCGTAAGTAAAACGTCGATATCATTATAATAAAGTACATGTAGCTACGTTTCGGAACTAAAAAAGAACCACGGTTGCTTCCTGTCAGTGCAATGATGGTTGCAGGGCTAACATTGGAAAAGGTCTAGTCTTTCAGATAAAACGGATTTGAAGAGGTAGCAATGCCTCCAGATTGACATTTATAATTATCTATTTACCATATTCCCTAATAGCAGGATCAGCACTAACAGTCCAAGAACATCCAATAGAACTTGGATCTGTTGATTTCATAGCAGTTGGTGGTGAAACTTTCTCTGTAAATTTCTCAGCACCAGTGATGTCGGTATTAACATCAGCTATATCAGGAGCGAACAGCAGCACCGTTACTCCTGTAATATACGTGTAATTACATATTGCATTCAAGTGATAAAAGGAAACATACACATACATCAATATCTTCAGAATATATTGTATCAGATAATTCGTCATAACTTTGCAACTTCAAATCTTTGTTTGGAAAATGCATCTCGTCGTTCGGATGGAACATGGGAAGCCCCATGTGATACAGACTGTTTTTGTTAAAGATCCAATGAACAGTGTCCAAATTTCCCGAGGTGAAACAAGTTCCCCGATTACATTAAAAAAACATAATATCCTAAGAATTTGGGATCATCTTTTTGGTCATTCGATTTGGGCCCTAGGAAACCAAAGGTCCAAGTACCCACAGTTGATCAAAAGGTCCTACTTTCATAAATATTGTTTCACTATTAGATTTCGCACTAATGGCAAATACCTATCACTATTGCAGTTGTAACCCCACTTTTAATTTCTTTTGATTTGACCTTATGTTTTCCCAGATTTAAGTTTAACTGTACCTTTCTGTTCATTGTAGACACTTTCTAACCCTGCACCATTTCTACACTTGACAGATACATAGTAGGTAGAATTATCTTCCAGTATTCCTAACAGATTCCTGTTGGTTCCTGAAGGGTTTTTACCAGTTGATACATAATCTTGAATATCCAGTCCACCTGGTGTACTTCCTATAGCCCATTGATACTCCTATAAGAATGAGGTATTTTGAATCAATTAAAAAACATGGAAATTTGATATAATTTGCTATGGAATTATAAAGAGGTTTTCAAAAAAGATGTATATTTGGACACAAATAGCAGTGTTATCCACCATTCCAATTTTGAGTCAGACGTCTGTGGTTCCATCAATTACTAAGTGTTTAATAACTACCCAAGTTGTTTATAAAATCTAAGGGTCTATCGTCATGAAAGAATAATTCGTTTGTGTGGAATTGCTGGAACCACAGACGTCTGATTCAAAATTGGAATGATGCCAATGGATGCTATCAGTGTCCCCGATACACATACAAAGTTTAGAAAACCTTTTTACATTACTTAGAACCCCCTGAAAATACTTTTAAATATTGCTAGTGATTGGAATTCCTTGACAGTATGTCGGAGGGGCTGACAGCGCCTGGTCGACGGGACCCCCATGTGCTACAGCCTTGGTTCCCAACCTTTTCGTCTCTTCGTAGCCCTATTTTTAATGCAATCTCCTGGTACCCCTTCGCCAACCCTAAATAACATTAAGAGCCAACTTGAAAGTTAGGGATAATTTGTAGGTTGATTGACTTTGATATTTAACCCATTCCATACTTTTTAAAATTGGCCAAGACGGTTCTCAGGTACCCCTTGTGGTTGGTGTTCGCTGGTACCCCCCGTTTTATTTTATTCCGTTGAAAGTACATACCACAATCAAACTTTCTGAATCTTCACAGAGGAAAATAGACCTGATGGTGTCATTCGAAGCTTGGTAGGTGACTGGGGTAAAGTTACCCTGGAAAACGTCAATATACAGGAAGGCCTCCTTGAACACCTCTGGTGGAGTGACATCAAGGTAGAAACCATTAGATGATGATATTACACTCTTCCCTGATCCAAGAACAGCTTTCACTGAAAAAAAAAACACAAATGTATATTCATTAAAAATGTTCAATATTGAAGTTTCTTGCATCTCCAATCAGATCATGGGAGCAACGGTAGCTCTGTGAGTCAAATAAAGGTCCATGGTTACAGATGCTACTGTGGGATTTTCAACTCGATGTTCTTAATCAGTGATACAGGACAGAGGGACTGACAATGAAAAGCGCCTAGTCCTCCGGATAAGACAATAAATCGAGGTCCATGTGCTACAAGTTGTGTTCGTTTATTGATAACCCAAAGGTTGTAAATAAAAATAATAGGTATATGAAGGCTTTCTGAAAAATGTCCCTCATTGCACACTTACCTGTAAAATGGTAATGTATAGCTTTAATAGTTCCATTCACTATTTCGGTTGCTTTCAGATTCAGATTGTCCAGTTTTAGATCATGTTGAGTCACCTCTGTGCTTCTACAAGCTGGTAGACATTCAAATCTATCACATGGTGTTTGACATGGAATACATGGTCTTGTTACCTAGAACATAAATTCAAAATAGCTTATTTGATGCTTACTCTTCTAAATGATTGGGTTGAAACAGACGGTTGGGTGAATCTTAATAAAGTGCTTAAAAGGCTATTCAATTTCAACTAAGCTTTCCAATCAATCTAGAGACTTGAAACTTTAAAAATGCTGCTAATTTCAGCTAATAGCTAATTTAGTCGAACTGTTATTCAAAATGGTTGTTTGCTATGTTCGTGTGTTTAAATTCCATAAAAGTGTTCAATAGCACATATAAAAATTCAAAACTTTAAAAAATGCACTTACCTCTCTGAAGGGCACTACGCTATCGCTGTTAACTTGTCTACCAATTCCTGCCTCAAATTTAACCACAGCGTTTTTACCACCACGGAACGGTCGACCAAAGCGACAGATTGCATTGCTTGCCGGAGGCATAACAAGATCTGTAAACACAGCCTTGGTTGACCAAACTTTGAACATATCCTCTATTTTATCTGGTAATGCGGGCAGATAGTTCTTCCAGTTCCAGACGTGGAGGAAGAGTTTCGTTTCACCTGATAGTTCTGGGATTCCACAAAGTTCAGATATTTCTTCGTCGTTAACATACACGTTCAAACACCAAGAACCCTGAAAGGAACATCCACATGATCAATTTATAGCGCAACGAGCAGGTCTAACAGAGAACGAAATACAGAAACAATCATATTGTACAAGGATAACAAATAAGTATATGTTCTATCAGCTGGTCCTTGGTATTGAATTTTCTCTTTATAATCCAATCTTAATCAAAATAATTGTTTAAAGGGCCATTCTGCTTTTTTCAAAAAAGTTTCCATTATCAAAAACAGCTCAAATATTACCTGAAAGTATTTTTAAAGTATGTTCATTATATCTATGCATCTTCTTGATCAAACTGAATTTGTTCTTAAAGGGTTAATTAAAAACAGGGAGTACTTATTGCTAATTAAGCAATTAGACCTAGTTTTGGTGTTTGCCCTTTAAATGGCTCAATATTTCTAGCTGAAACCTTCTAAATATACAAGAGGGACATTTCTCTACAATTAGGCGTTTATTTTACTCAAATCCGTTCAGTAGTTTCCTATCAGCGCCCAAAAAACATAACACACTTAAAAACCTTACGTAAGGTTTTTAAAAATTTTAGCATGTTTTTGGCGTTTAAAAATTAACGGCTGGATTTTTTTAGTTAAAACTTTCAGATACATTAAAGGGCACATAGTTACAGAATTTGGTGTAAAGTTTTCACAAATTTGAGCAAAAAAAAATTTTTATCTAAAAAAAATTCAGACTGTCCCTTTAAAAATGCCTAATAATTTCAAGCGTGTGGATGATTTCTTATTCTTTTCAATCTATTGGAATTTAGACTTCACAAACATCATCATTAACAAGAATTAAAGAATTGAAACAAATAAGCAGATTTTCTACCTCAGTTGCTTGTTCATGTAGGATGTTGAAATCCAATCTGTATTTATTAACAGATGCTGATGGGTCAAAGGTCAACTTTCTCTCAGCTTTCATTGGTTGGTTGAGATCATCTTTAAATCGGCACCATGTTATCACCTTCTGGGCATCACCTATGGAAAGTAAAAATCCCTAAAAATAGCCGGCGGATGGGTGGAAGCAAGGCCACTGCTGATCTGATGAAGTGCATTAGATTCTAAAAATAGATGCCATTAACACCCGTGCTCTTAATCAATAAATTAGTCGCTTCACAGAAGATTTAACCAATGCTGATTGGGCTGTTTATTTAGCAACATTTGTCCACCAAAGTTCATGACTTTCAAAGGATTACTTAGAAGACAATAAGATTTAAGATCTCGACAAAAGCCATGCTCATCCAGATTATACAAAATAGTTATTTTTTTCAGCTCAATATGTATGTCATATACCAAACCAACGTACCTGCCAAGATCTGTATACCACAAGATCTATAAGAGGGTATTTGAACAGCCTGTATATCACCAGAGTCTCCTGCTGTTTCTTTCAGCATCAACTCAGCTCTCTGTGCTTCTGTCAGATCCAAGACATAGTCTGGTTTTGTATCATTGTTTCCTGTAGATCGCTTCACAATATTTTTAGCTTCAAGGAAATCTTTGCAGTTACATGTTTTCAGGCAGTCCTACAAAGGAAAACGTATGAAACATCTCAATTATTATTAATATTCATCAGAAAGCACTGATACAGGGTTAAGATGGGTTTCGAATGTTTTTAGCTAAGGCAACCCTACCGTATTCTACATTTTCAGTACTCATATGAACAAGAATGCTACAGTGGCGTTTTTTCAATCATTAGGGGAAAATAAGGGACCACATAATTATCAACCTTGTCAATCTGCTTTTCAAAGAGCTCAATGAAAAGAAATTGAAAACGTCAATATGATACTATCCTCAATTTTTGACCACATAACACTTGCCCACTACGAGTATCTTCACATGAAACATAATCATTTCAACTTACAGCATCATTGGGATCAACTTTACAACAAGAACAAATACCCAGAGTCCAGTCGACTTCCTTGGTATAATCATATTCTACCATAACATTTTCTGGTCCATCCCATAATACTATAGAGGTCACAGCTTTGCCTTTACCATCTGCTGCTTGAAGATCCACCTGAAATGCCACAATTGTACTGTTTTACTTCTTATGCTAAATGCTTCGTAAAAGCTGATAATAATAAGAACTTTAACATCCTAAAGCCTTAAACGTACAGATACAGGATCACAGAAGTCTGATTGAAAATAGGAATGGTGCAAATCGGTGCACATAATATCATTTCAAAATATTTTAGGGTGTTGGAAACCCTGAGCCGATTTCTTCATTCTACAGAATAGAGCATGTTCACTTATGATATTTGGTTTTGCTACAGCATTACGTTACCTCATAAGTTCCACCATTGACCATATCAGCATTTCTATAGTAACCACCAGAAAACATGGTGTCCGTTTTCACATCTCTTGCTAGTTTGATTTCCAACTCCTTTTCTCGTTCAGGGTTAGTGAGTACATTTCCTTCACGATATTCAATTTGCAGTCGGTTGCCTTTGCTATCATAGTTTTGTTCAGCTTTGAAGCGTTTCCAGAGTGAATCTGTAAATTTGATGTTTCGACTTGGACACGATGGTCCGTCTGGTGTAGGTAGATAGAGAACAGATCCTACAAAAATGGAAATGACGATCATAAAAATCCGTAGGAGCAATTCCAACAATTCACAAAAATATCTGATGACATATCTTTAACCTGAGCACACGTGCATCAGTTTGAGTGTCCCATTTGAACGACTAGCTGTTTTTTCCATGCCAGGCCCTCTTATCTGCATCACAGAGAAGGGAATAAAGATATCGACCCATGCCAGGTTTGAATTCCCCGACCGGTCTTCAGGTTAGTTTAACTAGCTAAACCACCACGTCTCCTGGTCAATTTGGAACTTGGAGGAGTGTTTACCTGTAACAGTAGATGCTGAATTTATCCAAACAACATCTGATCTGTAATTTGTACCGTCTGTAACTTGGCCACGAGTTGGTTTGGAATCATCATAAATAACAGGGGTTGTTTCAGCCTTAATTTTTAATCCAGCTTTGTTTTCAACCTCAAGCTGCACTATATAGGGTCTGGAAGGCTGCAACAAATATAACATAAAAAATGTAACAAAAGCAATATAACCATCATTGGAATCTGATCTTTGTCTGAAGAAGGGGTGTAGTACAGCCGTTTAGAGCGTTTCTTGTGACGTCGGTTTAGTCTTGGTCAGCTAGTGATTCTAGTAAAAGTCACCATGAATAAGCCATCTGTCCTTATAATTCCAGTCGACCTAGCTGTAAATTGGTACAGATATTCTGTTAAAGATCGATTAAAGAGGTTTGGGCGAGGATCAGCTTGTAGATTTTTTATACTAATTTTTACTAAATTTATAGCGTTATTTGTTAGATAATGTTAGATATCATTTTGTTTAAGGAGTTTCATCGTCTTAAGCTACTTGTAAATGAAATTAAATGGAGGTTTACGTCCTACTTTTCTGCACATGTTAGGGATAATGACAACACGGTATACTTACTTGTAAAAAGAGTCCTAAGAATTCATAAGATGTATAGTTTCCATCTATTTCTATTGGTTTAACAATGGTGGATCTTGTAGCACCAGTTGCACATGATGATTCTTCAATGAGACTAACTCGGAAACATTTAATACCGGATTCGTCATCTATATAATCTTTCCAATCAACTGATACCGATTCTACTGAAGCAGCGTACGACATTTTCTGAAACACAAATTCGGTATAAAGAACACATTTATGCGTTCGAAAAGTCTTTAAATATGTGGTTATTTGCACTGTTCATTCACTGAAGAGATTAAGTAACTATTTCCAACTTGGAGAAAATACTGGGAAAATCGACATATACTGGTATAGAATCATGAACATTCAGATTAGCTAGCATGCGTCTAATCCACTCAGTCACTGCGCCTCAAAGAGATACACTGAAATTAAAGCTAAAGATAGCAATGGGATGTTTGGTAAATCTAATACATACCATGCCGTAATAAGGTCCGACCTTGATTTGTCCTTGAACTGGTCGAGTGATGTCAACTTGGAAGTAGAATGTCGTTAAATTACAATCACCAGCCTTATCAACACCTGAAACCAAAATATCCCCAGTTCTTTAACTGACACAATTTTTAAGAGAAACAGTCGGCGTATTCGAAGGTTGATTTGAGTCTTGAATATTTATGAATAGCCTTCAAAAGTACAAGAATTGTATGAAAATCACATAATAGTAGTAATAGAGTTTATAGATAAGCAGCAGTCTGAAGCAAAGTGCGGTGTATCTGTAAGCTCTATTACTACTTTTATGCGATTTTCGTACAATTCTTGTACTCTTGAAGACTTTTTATATATTCAAGACACAAATCAACCTTTGAATATGCAGATATATGGCTTAGGTTGTTACAATTTTTGATTAATTCGAAGAGACCAATAACAAAAAAGCATTTTGAGAAAATATTCGTTCAAAAATATTTTTGTGAATGCTTCTGTGTGTCCTCGGACGACGTTTTGTCCTCAGTTCGCTTCTGGGTGCAATCGTACTATCCATATATTAAGCAAAATCCTTATTCCTTACCTATAACTGTGGCGTAATATCCATGATCCTGTACTAAAACTCTATCTGTAAGTTGTTTAAAGGTGTCCTTTCCTACATTTTCCACATCTCTAATATCAAACACTTTCTTTCTGTTCTCTTTAGTCATGTCACCTCCCTCAATCTTTAAATATATTCAAGATATTTCAAATAAATGCCCTTTTTCAAAAAAAAAAGTTGACATTTATCGGTGAAAAGATTACTAAAATATCAAATCTATTTCTATGCATGTATCAGTATCAACTTTTTGTTAATTGGTATAAGAATTTCGATATTTTCAGTTGAAACGTTCAAAAGGTAGGAAACCTTTTTTTTTGGTAAATCCGAACAAAAGTTCTCTTACACCGACCAGAACGTAGCAAATTTTAAAAAATTATTTTAAACCTTTTAAATAATGTTGGTGTGCTAGTATACTTACAAATTGGCGACATTGGTCTTCAGTAACTGTTTTATTGGTTGATACGGCAATATAGTACATCATCATACCAACTTTAGATTGAAATTCATTCCATTGGATATCTATTACTGTATTATTCTTGATGTATTCTGGCATGACTATTGGGGCAGCTGGAAATAGACGAGGAGTGTGTCATGATACATTAAAAATAAAATTTTTGAACTTGAGATAATGCAGGTGGCCAACGTCATGCAGTGTACAATGAGCCTCAAGATAGTGGCAATGACTTACTTCGATTTCCAACTGTCAATGGCCATTTAACATATACATACAGTCTGTTGCGGAATCCCTGTATAATCCATAATACTAAGTAATTATTGAAAACCGCTAAATGAATTTGAAGCGTTTTTAAATATTTAGTCTACTTATAGTTTTATGGATATTACTATTTTTTTTTCTTTGCATGCTTCTGATTATAGAACGATATTGTGATGTTATTTAATACAAGATCTCTGAGTGGCCACGTTTGAATTTTGTAATCTTATTTTCATTCTATAAGGTAATATTTCTTTAAACAACAGTTCGGAGAGTGCGTTCAATGTCATAGGAAGAATGGCTTACCTAATACACCGTGATTATAACCAGCCTGGAAACCATTGGAAGTCACCTCAGCAACAGCTAGTGATTTGCTGTGAGCTCGGACAGTGAAGTAATATGTAGCGGTCAAGGGCAATAACTTGAGATCAAAGAAGGTCACAGATTTGTTCAGACCGACGTTAGTAAATGGTACCACATTGTCTCGAGTCTTAGGGAATCGACGATCTTTTCCTAAAGCAACTTCGTAATACAGAATCTGTTGGTTTTTATTTTCTCCTGTTACACCAACTCCTGGGTTACCTGAGAACAGAAATTATCGTGAATTAATTGTTGCTTGGCACATCTAAATTAAGTTGTATGCAAGTATTAAAATAAAAACAAAATATCTATCCAAAATGCCAGTTTGGTAGTTCATTGGCAGAACAATTTTCTAATTGCTAAAATATTGAGAAACCACTTGGATTTCTTTCAGAGATAACCATTACATATTTATTTCATGATTGATTTTCAAAATTTGCTTTGCCTCTGTCTCCTCCTCTCCTAAATTATGTTGTATGGACACGCTTTACAGAAAGTGCCTTAAAGTAAGCAAAACCTGCCTGGCGCCACAAATGCAATTTCTAAAAAATAAGAACGTTTACCGTGATAGATGGTATATTCAAGACCCTGCTAGTTATCAAGCGGGTGCTCTTTGCCCTATTCACACAAATGGATGTTTACTATGCATGTGTAGTATGTCCATGAACCAACGCACATTTCCAAGAGACACACAAACCGTACCTGATTCAATCTCAACTGGAGCAGAGTTACCATTGAGTGGAACACCAAAACCATCCCAATTAGCGGATGCTTTGTTTTGCGTGAAGATCTTGTTTAAATCGAATCCCACCACATCACCATCGTTGACTTGTCCTGGTATCAGAGGTTCTTGTTCGATAGTCACACCATTAGACCGTAGGATGTAACTGTAACCCGATGCTGTCGTCACACGTAGTAGTATGTAATATCTCTCTCCATCTTTCATTGACAGTTTATCATTTACTGCTACTTGTAATCCTGAATCATGAATGTAAATCATGAATATAAAAATCATGAATATAAAAATCATGAATTTAAACATGAATGTAAATCATAAATTTAAACAGTTATATAAATCATGAGTATAAATCGCGAATAAAAGATGTAGATAGATCACCTATAGTATCTGTAAAGTTCTGGACAACCAATCCATCTATTCGGACAATTGACCATTCAAATTTCTTGGCAGGACAAGGGTCACCAGTCACATCCCATCTGGCTTTTATTGTATCAAGACTGGTTTGGAAATTACTGAAATAAAAGAAATTTGAGTACAATTCCAAATCTGATCTTATAAGTACAAACATTGGATTTAAAGTTAAGTATCTGGTCACCACAATTCATTCATAAGATAAAAGTATAAGGAATTTTTTAAGAGGTTTTCTGAATTTTTATGTTTATCCTGGAAACTGATGGTATCAATTTGCACCATTCGAATTTTCAATCAGCTGTCTGTGGTTATAGCAAGTCTTTATCTAAGTGTTTGATGACGTCCCACAAATAAAACCCCTTTACAATCCCTTCAATATCTGTTTAAAATGACAAATCAACAATTTACAGTGGCAATATTTATGTCCGTTAGGCCTATACTTACATGTCTCCATTAGGCTTATCTCCGTCCCATACACCAATAGGTTTCAAGGGTAGTTTCCCTTGACTGACGTATGATATGTACACACCATTAGAGGTTGCTACTGTACTCAGTCCTGCAGCATTAGTGGCTTTCACAGTTACAAATATCTGAAAGTAAGATGTGATATTTTTACAAATGAATGACATATACCTTAAAAATACACCATTTTTTCGGTATGTATACAAGAAAAACGCATGAAGGAAAATCAAAATATTGAACTAAGTCCATCTCTAAGGGTCCCTAACAAATAAAACCAAGCAATTTGTTTTAGTAAAACAAAAATGCCAAGATAAGAAACCACACATGGATGGGAGGCAAAAGGACAAAGGGAAGCTGCAAGTGTCCTAAAAAAAAACACTAAAGACTTGCAGTCTGGCGAGAACTCTTTCGTAACTAATTTATACCAGCTAAAAAGTACCTGTTTCAATCCATTGAGTGCTAGATTTTTAATTGTCATGTATCGTTTATCTAAAGATGTCGTGAAGAACTGTTTAACTTGACCTCCACCTGGAGTTGTTCCTACTGCTATTTCATACCTACAAACACATATAAAATATATGATGTCCAAAATGAATAGTTGATATTAATGATATAACGTGAACGTGAACTCGTGTGACACGAGTTGACTAGCTGGTCTGTCCAAGTCTACTTCCTGAAAGTATTATGGGAAAACCTCGTGCAGAGGAACATTTTCGATATTGTCTTTCACCGCATTTCTGTGGTCTCCTAATTATAACAAAAAGTTCAAAGTTAGGCAAATATGTTTACGGGTGCTCGGCTACTTGGACTTGGGAGGTGAAGTGCACGTACCTTACAATCTTGGTTTCAGGATCAGTAAATGAAGACCAAGCGACGTTGATGGAAGTTAGAGATTCTTGACAAACAGCATCTATTGCATCACAATCTGAAGATATACAGAAAATAACAATGAAGGATATTAACATGTGTTAAAATTAGACACAGACTAAAAAACACGTCGTCTGTACACAACCTGTACTTTGGACAGTAGACTGAACAACAGCTTAATGGGTAAGTAAATCGAAAGTAGAGTCTTTATTTTTCTTTATTTTTGTACTTCGTTACATGGATCTTAGAATCTTAAGGTGTGCAATAATGATCTGACTTACCATCTTTCGAGTTACAGCTGTGGGTATTGAGTTCTGATGTTGATCTATCACTGGTAACATTAATAATATATTCTGTCTTCAGTTCTACAACTTGACCAACAACTGGTGGTGTAACATCTACACTGATACTGTCAGATACAGCCGAGATTTCCTTCCCGACCGCATTCTTCGCTGTCACAATAGCAAAGTATTTCTTTCCATGTGTAACTCCTCCTAGTAGATCTGCAAAAACAAATATTTTGAAATATAACAACTTATTTATCATATTAATTTCATTCCACGTATTTATGCCTCTCTGCGTTCAATATGAAAGTTCTATAACTACTAATATAAGGCATCTAGTAATGCGAATATACTGTTTGGCACATGCTGACTGTTTTCGTAACGCCTGGTGGTATTTGGGCGAGGATCCCTAAAAATCTTCTTCTTTCAATCAGTCAGAAAACCCTACAATAGTAGTAATCCAAAGATGATGTTACTTACTGTCCACAAGATGCGAGGTGGTATATCCTGGTAAAGATACTGGAGCGATGACATCACTAGTTCCTTCTTGTGATCCCAAACCAAACGTAAATTCAACGATTGGACTTTCATTGTCTATGAAACCATCCCAGGAACACTTCATTGACGTGTGCGGCTGAAATGGGAGATGATATTTAAAGAGATTGTAATGAGGTTTCTAATTTTTTTTATATGTATTATAGTGTGCTATTCCAATTCCCTTTAAGGCGTCTGTGGTATTTGCAAATTCTCTAAAACTAAGTATATCCCGACAATGAAGCCACTCCCAAAAGCTGCTTATCAAAGGACCTTCGATACAAAAAGATGCATTATGCGAGCTAAAACCCGTAATTATTTCAGAAGAATAGAAGCTTTCTCGAGAAAAGAAACCATTATTGTAAAAAACGCAAAACCCTACCTGAATAAAAGATGGACAGGTCACAATGCCTTCAGTTGGTGGAGTGGTATCAACAATCAGAGTGGCTGATGATATTTTTCCTGTTAAACCAACATTGTTTACCGCCCAGAAATTAATGATATTTGGTTTACCTGAAACGTCAAAGATCGGTGTTAGTAAATCTTCGCTTACTGATTTAACAGAAATGTTAACCTGTAGCTAATCAGTGATTTTGTCCCTGTTAACCAGCCAAATTTGAGCCTCTAAATCCAAGTGTATCCATGATTATTAAAAACAAAATACGACTACGCCATATAGAATTAGAAGTTGGATATCGATATATTTGACGGGGGTTTTGATGCAATTCTTGTACTTTCTATGTATTTCAAGACCCAAAGCCACCAAGAAATGGCAACTATTTCCCTTAAGGACAAAATGTATTTTATTGGTATATTCCAAACATCACATACCATCAACTGTAGGTTTAGCATCACCGACCGGAAGTGAACCTTCTCCATTCAGGAAGACCGAGACTTCAGCAGCAGATTTGATATCAGCACCATCAGGATATGTTCCAACCGAATAGAACATCTTGGTCACGTTACTTTCCAGATCTTGAACCAGCCAATCAGCGGAGATAGAATCAACTTCCGCTTGATAGATCTTCATTCCAGGCTCCAGTTTCGTTTTCTCGGATACTTCAGACAGGCTGCAACAAGAGGAGCAAAATGATTAAGATTGCGGATTATGACCAGGTTGTCTAGAGTACGACCAAAGCGCCATCCAAATTTAGATTAACAAAGAAGGGCTCTCGGCGGAGAATACATATGACACATCCAAAATAATTTGGTTTTCAAAAGTGGGCATTTGCCTCTTTTACACTACAACATTGAAGATGATTCAACTCGAAGAACTTCGTGAATTACTACTTTCTAGGTTTTCTACCACAGCATACCAAAGCTCCAAAAAACCCAAATCTAGGGAAGACGTGCAAAATGAAAACCTAAGTTAGTATCGGAAAGAAGTAGGAACCTCTTTTGTCCGCGGGCCACCAATCATCTAGTTGAGCCACTACCAATAGAAGACAAAAAAAAACCCCCAAAAACCGCAGAATTCTTACCTTTGGACAGTGATACTTGGTGGTGAAATATCAACTGTAAAACCATCAGAAGTAGATTCGAGAACATTACCAATATTACTGATACCTCGTACAGTGGCATAGTACTTTATACCGGACTCTAGTGGTAGGATAGCTTGACCATATCCAGAACTAGCAATACCTACAATTATACCATACAAATATACATCTTCAATTGACTCAGTGTATAAGAAGCTTGCTCGCTAACCCGAAGATCCTGAGTTCATTCAAAATTTGACTTGAAACGCAATCAGATGATTCAAAACGGTTTCACCCGTTAATTATGCCGGTCCCAGGGGTTGATATGTTCATCTCAAAAGTCGTAGTCCTGTCCCGAAGACGCAAATTTGCCTCACTAAATCCAAGATGAAAACGAAAGAGACATTTTGACTTATAATCTTTATCCATAACTGCTAGTCCTAAGTTTTTTTTATATATGTAAACATATCCATACCAATTACTATACTATTGAAATTAAAAAGAAGACCATGGAAGAAGACACTAACCATTGCCAGGAAGATCAGCTTCTTCTTGGTGAATCAAACCAGCTTCCATAAATGGCTGAACTTCCTCTCCGCCAGCTGTGGTACCAACTGCCCAGTCAAATCTGGAGATACCATGCAGAGCGCTTTCATATCCTGAGAACTGAACAGTCACTGTTCCTGTTTCTAGTTGGTAGTCAATATCTACTCTTGCTCCTCCTTCTGTGCCTTCAGCTCCATCAAAAACAACTCCTAAATAAGACAACAGTACCATATTAAAGTTGGGTTCCTTTATTTTTATTTATGAAAACGATTATATTTATATTAATAGAAAGTAGAGGTGTTCTTATGAATAATGGCAAATATGGGACGAGCTAACTTTATCAGGTCACCAGAACAAGCCTACTATTATTTTCGATTTTCAACTGTCGAGGGATCTGTAACTTGCACAGCCTGTAGAGCATGGAGCCTAGGTGTATTGGCCCATCCGAATGAATAGACACTTTTCCGAGTCATCCCTTCCGACTGGCAGAAGAAAATCCAAAAGATGTACCTGCTTTATCCTCATCAACCACTTTAATAGGAGTAGATGTCAATACGCCACTCTCCAGCCCAGCACCATTATAAGCCTTCACGGAGACATAATAGTATGGTGAATTGGCAGTCTTGATTTGAAGATTGAGTCCCTCTATGTAACCATCACGGTCATTACTAAAACTCTTCCATGCTAGAATGTCTTGTCCGCCTGAAAATAGAAGCAATACACTTTTATGGTGATCTTGGTATGTTACTTGCTACCACATAGTATATGTACCGGTTTATCAAATGAAAAGAAATTGAGTTTTACGTTTTCTTCACCTGTTTGTGCTAATTTAGACAGCCCAGTTTATCAAGACAGTGATTATTTAATTGAAATGGAGGTCAAACCCGTTTTCTGTCAGCTTCCCCTTTAACTACGGACACGAAATTGATTGTTTGATGTGGTTAAGAAGGAAGATATGCCAGTCGTTGATTGATTGAATCAGTCTTACCCTCTGTGGTACCAACTGCCACATAGTAATCTTTGATACCACTGACGTCATCAGTAGCAAACCACGAGGCTTTAATACCAGTTTTATCAGCCTGTAGAACTTCACCGTCAATATCTTCTTCTACCTCACCGTTAAATACTCCAACATGTAACCAACGCATCTGAAATAGTATGGACTTATGAGTTCTGTATTTCTGTAGTTTTTGAGCCAAAGAGGATGGGCAAACAGCGTGCAATGTGTAATGAGGGAAATTTTTCCAGGACAAATTTCGAACTGTTTAAAGATCTTGAACATCACAGACTGTATCACAAGGTGTCTCTGTCTATTGTTCAACTGCAAAACTATTTTTCGGTGTCATTCCCTAAGAACAGCATCACAGACAATTGAATCTGGGTTGAAAAATCCGAAGGTAATATCTCGACCAACGTCGGAATTAAACCCAGGACAATTCAGGTGGAGTGAAAGCATCCAACTCACTGAGCAACCTCAGCTCACCCAATCAAGCTGTTCATCCATGCTGCTGATATTCAAATTAAAACACCTCCAACGATTTTTTTTATCCTTACCTCAGGAGGTGTATCATCTAAGAGGAATCCATTTGTATCAAACGTAGCTACAGCATTGGCTCTATTAACAGCACTCATTCTAACACTATATCTGGCTCCATTCTTCAAACTTATAGAAGTAATCTTCACATTTTGTGTTGTTGCGTCTTTAACGTCAATCCAGTCTCCATCATCTGAATACCGATTGAGAAATTACGGGCAAGTTCAACCTTATCTAGATAATTAGCGTGGACCGACATAGCGTTTATGAAACAGGCAGTTTTTGGTTCACTCATACCGATCAACTCATAAATAGTAAATTTTGTTTTGTCGAGTGCATGGATCACATATCGAGTTCGTACATCGCAGTTATTTCAATTCTAGTACGTTTTAATTCAACAAAATTCCAATAGGATGCACACCCCTTGAACACTCATTGAAGAGACTTTGATTAATACAAAATGTGGGGTCATTTTTATAAACAAATTCTCAATTTTTATTGAAAGTGTACGTTTAAAAAAAAATGCAAATTGTCTGGATGAGGATAAAGATACTACTCAAAAAGAAATTACCTGGATAAACTTGATGTTTTGAACCTTGGAATAACTGATAGACTTGATATTTATAATGATCAATACCAGATTCTTCATCTATAAATTTATAATTTACTGACACACTGTCTTTAGATGACTGGAGAAAAATATAATCAGGATATTACTCAATAGTCTTTTATACAAATGTAATGAATCGCGATACAAGTGCTGAATAAAAAGCATCTACATTATGTGATCCATAAAACTCAAAATACCAATGACGGTCTGCCTGGAATCATTCGACCCCAGAAAACATTTTGTACTCCAATTTGCACCCTATTTTAATTAATAAAATTCCATTACACCACATCAATTCAATTTTTCAAATTTTTGGGATGGAAAGAACCCTCAAACTCGAACTGGAGGATTGTCCCTTTTAGCTCATCCGTAACTGAATCTTAATCCAAACAGTTGTCCATAAATAAATATACATCTGAATATATTTCAAATAAACACATTACTACCCGATATTTCACTATATGAGCAAGGAAAACATTTTTCACACAAACCTGATAATCAATATCTTGAGTTTGTTGACCTCCATCATTTAAATAAATTAAAGAAGGTGGGGTCAAATCAACAACATATCCATCAGTCTCCTCGACAATCTTTCCCAGAGCTCCATTAGTTGTTCGTAATTTAAGTTTGACATTATCACGATGATGAAGATGGAAGTTGTGCCACTCTATTGACTCAGTGTCGTTATCTAATTCATGCCAATCCCGGAGAATTTCAAAATCTTCAGAGATATTCCTATAAACAGTACACAATGTTAGAATTTGTAAGTATATCTATACTTTCTATAGAAGTATTTCACGAAGGATAAATATACCAATAAGCCACTAAGTAAGAAGTTTCATTTCAGGACAAATGATCATCAATTTGTAAGTCGAAACTTAAGCCATCAAATCCATGTGTCTTATAATTATCCACGTATCTTATCAGGACCATGTCATTGATGAAAAAAAAATCATTAAGAAATACAAGTGAACTGTTCAAATTGAGGTATATTTGAATGCAATCCATACTTCTGAAGAATACTTCAAGACCAACCCAACCTACAAAAATGCTGAGTATACCCCTTAAATAACACACGTACGTCAAGATTTATTTTTTACGTGTTTCGCTACTTACTTTGCTCTCAAAATTTGAATTTCATATGATTTGATATTGGACTCGGGGTCAGATTGACCTTTCCATTGTCCTGAGATTGTAGCTGTAGCAGCGCTAAATTCGATGTCCTCCATATTGGGTTTTAAACCATCAACAACTTCACCAGTGACTGGTAGAGTCAGATCAACCGTTACTACAATAGAAAGCAAAGAATTGACGACCTCCAATTCATGAACAAAATCAGATGGACGAGACACTTTTCCTTAAATGCCAAGAAGTTTGGTAACAATAAAATTGGATTGCTGCTTGTGACCAATATTTTCAAGGAAACCTTACTCTTCGTTTATGAAACTTAATTGCCAATAACCGGAGTAGCAATCTAACTTGAATTTAATGATTACCAGCTTCAAAATGATGCATTTACATAGGGCAGTTTGAGGAATTCTCTATGCATGTCTGAGAATTAACAGATATTTGTTAAAATCAACATAAAACTTATATACTTCGTCCTGCTTTGTGCAAAGAATGATCGGAACACCATATACAAAATATCATTGAATGCTGTGGAAGAAATATATCTACCTCCGTCAGATCGCCCAGACACATTGAGTTGTTTGTGACCAGCATTAAAAGCCCATAATTCAATATAATACTTCTTGCCGTGTTTAAGTACACCATCATCTAGGTCTATACAGGCTTGATGTGTCCGATGATCAAAATCTGTTCCATTTGTAAGATACATGTCATTATCAAATGCCCGAACATAGGCTGTGAAATATGATAAACCCGATTCTGGATCATAAAAATCTACCCAATTTGCACAAATCTGAAATATAAAGTTTTTGACAAAATTATATGTTAATGTGTTTGGCTGGTTATGAAACAACAACCTGTAGCACACAGGGGTCTCGTTTTAGAATAGGTGTAAGAAAAATGCAATAGAATGTGATGGAAGGCTACTCAAATGTTTTGGGAGAAAATTGTAAGCCGAAAAGTTTAATTGAATTTTTGTATATCATTTTTACCTTGTTGCTGTCTTTGGTGTACATCAAATCGTGTTTATAAAGTGGACCATCATAAACTATACCAGCTATTGGTGGTGTAATATCCAGAATAAGAGGATGGTCTGCTGATCTGTGAGCTGAGATGTTAACTAGAATAAGAAATTTTAGCTCTTCTTAATAACCTTAGTGAACACTTTTTATTGTTTTTGCCAATCTTACATTTCAAGAAGAACATATAATTTGATCTTTCAATTGTAGGTTTGTGTGTTTCATAATTCACATAGTATTGTTGATAATTTTGAGGGTATGGATAGAATACACAAAGCGATTTGACACCTACCATTATTCCAAGCCTTGATTTTGACCCAGACTGGGATGCCTCCTGGTAATTCTGTATTGTGAATGACTTCTCCAGAATGAGGATATCTTTCCCAGTCATGAATAGAACAATCTTTAGTTGTTCTTCCTAAACATATATCAACTTCTCTTACATCAGATTCGGGATCACTAAAAATATATGGTTGAAGTCAGGATAAAAAATCAAACAATTCTGGATATATCGTTGTGCATAAATTGAGTCATTATTTGATCAGGGGCCTTATTCTCAAAAACTTAACACAGATAAAATCACAATTTTAAGAAATAAAGTAATCTGATTGGACAATAGAACTTAATTTAGAATAGATTTTAGTGATTAACCAATCAGATGACTAGAATACTAAAATCATCTTAAGTTAAGTTTTCGAGAATAAGGCCCCTGGTTGTATTTTATTATTAGCAAGCATAGTTGACCATGCTTAGTCTTTTCGATAGATCTGATACCACTTGACCTTTGCTATACAACTTTTATTCTGGCAATCGGTGAATGAGATTTTTTTATCAACAGGACTGTATTCTTTATAAGGATTTCTTTTCTACTTGAGTAAAAAGTATCTTACGTAGCATTATATTCAGCAGACAAGTCTTCCGTTTCTTCATCATAACGAACGTTGAATACTTCATGTACAAATGGCATTGAGTTGTCAATAACGTAGGGAGTGGAATGACAGAAGGATGTTACCAGTGGTCCACCATATTCTACTTTATTTAAAGCCCTCACGGTAAGATAATATTTACCATCTAAAGCGAAAGGCACAAATATTAGTTTTGTCCTGTGTTATACAAGGCTATGTCTTTATTTGATTAAAAGTCTTGTAGGGAAGTGGGATCACCAGTCCATCGAGGCTGTGGTACAAACAGGGAAGTTAGAACTAAGGCAGCTCTGTGGCAACGTCATGCAAGCCCCCCATTGAGAGCATCTGAGAGGGTTCTGCTCAGCAAAACGTTTGAAAAATAGACTTGGTTTGTCGCCTTCTCACATATATTTTGGGCAAAACAAAGTTTAAAATTCATATCTTTGGTATAAATAAACCATTTACGGTGGTAAATAACGCTCTATGTATCATAACTGACGACGCCCTGATGAAGGGAAACAAAGTCATAATATTACGATTAAGTTCAAAAACATAAACTAACCTGGAATAGGATTGTTTTCATCCCGTTTGATAATTCCAGTGTGAGTCCATTCCGATTCATCATAGAGATGAGCGTGAGGATCTTTATGTTCGTCAAGAGTTTCTTCACATATTGAATGACCAGCAGCGAAAGAATAACCATAGATTCCTGTTTCTTTATCATGAATACCATCCCAGTTACCTTTAATAATAAAAAGGGAACATCATACAGTGAAGGCAAAACACTCTTAGAAATGGGGGATGACACAGGGAGTCGACTGATTAAAGGGGTTAAAGGCGGCTGGGATTAAAAATCCAAAATATATGGAAGATCCAAAGCGCAAAAAGTCCATAAAATATTTTTTAAATATTACATAGGAAGCAACTAATGAATTTTTAATATAAGGAGGTAAATCAATAAATGTATAATAATGAATAGTAGTATAAGGTTTAGAAGAGTGAGCATACCTGTCTCGTGCCACATATAACAAAAAGAATAATGTTATATTTTTTATTAATGATTTTCAATGAAACTATCTTACCTGACATATATCTGTTAGCTCTGAAATATCTGACATCTAATAATGGAGTATGACCATTGAATACTGTGTTAGATCCTTCATCATCTATCATAGTTCTGAAATAAAATACTTCAGTTAGAAAACCAAACTCTTCATAGTTTATTCAATAATAGATTGAGTCAACCAAAACCTAATGTAGAAATGTCGACATTCTCTCGGGGTCATCTATGGAGCTAGACCAACGATGTAGGTAACCTTGTATATCACAAAGAAATCACAATACATGTATTCAAAATATAATAGTTTAGCAAATCGAAATCATTCTTCTGACAAAGTTATCAGCTCCCGCGTTCCAAAGACTGACAAACATTGACGAGTCGTTCCAAGTGATACGTTAATCAATATACTGACCTGTGATTTTTAACAATAGTGGATTGATCTATACAGCGAGCAGCCCAATCTGTTCTATCTTTAGGTATTACCTTTCTACAGGTTACCAGTTCTAATGCATCAGTGGTGGCATTTAACAAACCTAGAAACAGAAAAAGTTATCCTTAATTTTATCTCAAACCGTCTGATGGACATAAGAGAAAACTAGGCAGTTGCACACGACCAATAAAAACTATGTCATAATAAAAAAAAATTCCCAATCCAACTAGGCAATTTAAAAATAAAATGCGGGGTGTGAGACTACTCCGCACCCAACCCTCCCAAATGTGATGAATAAGGACTTCTATCGTTCTTCGTTTGCCTATGTTCCACAAGGCCTTAATCCACCACAGACGTTCAGAACAACAAGAATGTTTAAGTATGCCTATGATAGAAATTTTGAGAACAATGATGATTATTACTGACCTTCCCCGGGAGTTGGTGGTGTGATATCAATCAAAATACCCTTGGTCGAGATGATATTTCTAAATCCAAGATGGTTCTTCAGGTCAAAGTTGAAGTAGTAAAGTTTGTTGTGCTGTAGCTGTTTATCAGAATAGGCAAATTCATACGCTAATCCAACTCCAAGTCTTTCCATATGGAAATATTTCCCAGACTGAAAGAAATGATGAAAGAATTTAGTGATGCATATCAGATCGTCTATTTTGTGAGGTGGTTCGAAATTACTTTAAGTGTTCATTGGTTCGGTATAAGTATCCAAAACCGATCCATTGGAACTTTTCACGAAGACGATAACAGTTTTAGCAAAAGTTAACAGATGAGGTAAACTCATTTATGAAATTCAACTGGAAAAATATACACCGTCAAATCTATGCCTTGAAAATATAGCAATGTATGGAACCAGACACTTATAATTATAATAATCATCCCTTTATTCACAAGGGTCAGAATTGGGCCCAATGCAATAGACAGGGTCCTGATTAACACTCGGCTTATTGGGAAAGCAGCATCACACAAGAAAACGATCTTTCATATGTACAGAATATGATGCTGTGACCATGTACAAATGTACATGATGTACAAGTCACCAATGTTAGAATAAAAGGTATACAATGTTTTGTAAAAATAGTATACTTACTATAGATATCTTATAATCATGACCTTCAATTGCTTCCAGTAGTTCACAATGTCCTGTAGTTTCATAATTCACAGATAAACATTTCGATTCTGGTAATTCCAAACATTTCTTTAAACATGCCTGGTAATAATTGATACCATTAAATTCTTGAGCAACGGGCGCAATCAGTCGCCCTGTCTTTGATGTTGTGAAATGTGCTTCAGCATCATAGCCATGTATATCAGCAGCAGCTAGAAGAAAACAATATTCTTACAGCTAACGAATAAAAAAAACATAAAACACTGTATATCTGGTAATTCATATGAGGCGAGATTTTTCCCAGCAATCCTACTAAGACCCACCGGCAAAACATGCTAGGAGACCTTTGCGTCATCAAATACTTAGTTTTAGTGGAATTGTTTGAACCAAAGAAGTCTGATTTGAATTTGGAATGGTCCGAATTGATGCTACCAGCGTCCCTGATACACATAAAATATTACGAAAGCTTCTTTCAGCCCATTTAAATACTTCTTTCATGAAACTGGTCGTCTTTTATTTCATCGATCAAGTTCTGAATCAAATAATCATACCATCATATGCCTTGTTATTCTGTTCCATCAAGTTAATAGGATTCCAGTGTTCCATCTCATCACCATAGATCCCACGACCTAGACCAACACCAACTGAAGAGTATTCCAAATCAGAGTCCTCAAATACCACAACAGAAGCTTTCAGTACCCTAGGGTTACTTGAAGTGACAAATTCAGCAGTGAAACGACCTCCTGGTAGTGATACATCGTATGTTGGTAGAGAACATGTTACTGTTGCTGATCCTCCTCCACTGTTTCGTCCAACCACCGTGAAGTATATCGGTCGACCATGTTGCTTCAGTTTCTAGAAACGAAAAAAATGTTTTTGTTATTTGGATTTTTTAAATAAAAATATTTTTAAAAGGGGTTGAGAAACATTATTGCTTATAGATATGACGCACATTTCAGACGTAAAAATGTTCTATTTCATTCCATGTTTTACGTTTTTCCTCATGTTATAAAGACATATTATAAAAGAAAATGAGCTTTTTTTCAGACCTAAAAACCGTAGATTGAAAAAAATATGTAGGGTAGATATATCTGTGTATATCAAAATGAAAAACTGGGTTGGAAGATGACAATAGATATGTCTGTATATTATGAATAAAATGGACGTGAGCTTATAGATGTGGAATGAAATGGAAAGTTGTTACGTCTGAAATGTGCGACATATCTGTAAGCTCATATACTACTTTTTGTTGAAAGGCATATGGATAGGCATACGATAGTGGGAAGTGCCTAGACTATATGGCTTCCGACTTCTTGCTAAAGGGATAAGGACGCAAAGTCCCGGGATTTTTATAACCAGACATAATGCTCCTTAGCATTCTCGAGATACCTCTGTATGTCAATCTGGATCGGGGTGGGCGATGCGGTTAAGCCAGTCTCTGTTGTAGTTCAGCCATCAGGAAATAGGGGAATAGAATTTGACTAATTGGGAAACTTACTGTGGTGATAATTGAAGATGGACCACCAAGTTGTGTTTCAGGGAGAGCATCTGCTAGACCAGGTTTCGAACCAGCAGTTAAAAATAGTTTGACTTGACTTTTGTCATCTTCGGCACGAATTGAAATCTCAATAGCTGGTTCTGTATAGTCCCGACCTTCCAGCTGCTTAACTGTACAGTGTCTTGTGGCTGTGTTGATTGGTAAACCGGCAGCTCGTTTCCGTCTTCCAGACTGAATCAAGATTTCAAACAATTAGAACCTAACCCGCTGATTCATGCAATCAGCTTTGTCCAAATATTTTTTTAAATGACTCACTTATTAATTAATAGCACAAATGTACATGTTTTAGATCCTAACCATATTACTCATCTAATCAGTATTGACTTACTCTTGTCAATTAAAGAGCACAACTATATTATGTAACAGCTATTCTAAGAAGCTAACCCACTTATTCATTCAATCAGCATTGGTGGAGTTCCCTCCGTCTACATCTTAATCAGAAACTTTTCCATATAATAGAGCTAGGACGGGTGTAGCGCCAGTGAGGGTATGCTAACTCTTCTAGACACATGATACCACTTTTCATTACGATATACTTATTCATGTCTGATTGATATAATTGCTCATGTAAAAAGTTCATAAGCTATTACCTACGCTTCGTCAAAATATCTTTTTAGATTTCGAGTTTCGTTTTTGGGATCGTTAGTACTTGGTGTATTTATAGAACAATACACAGAAATCTCTCAGAGCAAAAACATAGTAAGCTCTTATACAATATGTATAAGTATTGAGCAATCTGGCATTTGTTCACAATAGACGTCAAGAAATGTATTCAGAAACAAAAACATATCGGTATTTTTAGGGGTTCTTCCAACAGCGCCTGAAAAATTTCGTAATCTTACCTTTGTATCTGTATATTCAGCAAACAAAGGAGGCGAAGAATCCTCTTCAACTTTTCCGAAATCAATCAGTCTTTTTCTGATAGTAGGTGTTGAATATTGCCATAATGTTGCTTTAAACAGCGTCTTTGTGATGGTAGTGAAAAGTAAATTGATTCTCAGGGTAACAATTGCCAATAATCGTAATTTTAGTGGAACCAATTCCAAATCCATGGTCATACTGTAAAATATAGGTGGTTGATTATTTCCTAATAAATATTTGTCTTAATTATCAGGAGGGTGGTAAAATGATCTTCTACGCCAGTGACGTTTCTATGAAATATTAGCTGGACGGACCAAGGAGGGGCTACAGAATTGACAAAGGGGCTTTCTAATTATAGATAGGGGTGGGGTTCATTTTGGGGAAACTATGCCAAGAGGTAGAGCAGCAGTTATACTGAATGACTAAGTGTTCTTCAGGTTCATCATTATTATCATTATTATTATTAGAAAAGATCCTCTTATGATTATCCATGGTATAAGGTTACTTCTGGTGGCTTCCTTACCACCTTCTCATCCATTGTTATCGACTAAGATTTTTTATTATAGTCAATGCAGGTAATTTAGTTATGATTTAATCTAATTTCAGTTAATTGAATAATCTATTTTCGTTCACAATGATACACTTCTTTATTTACATACCCAATATCGAGAGGAAATTTAGAGAACCCGATTTCAGCACGAGTTGGGAACGATGTTGTCATAATGTAGCCTTCTAAACGCAATCCACCATACAGTATGAAACCAACACTTAGTTCACCATACGTTAGGACCGCTCCATAAGGAGTTGCTCCACCAAATGCTATCATCTTCATAATCTTTCCTCCAACTATTATCTGCATTCCGTACGTACAACCTGCACCAAATCCTGAGAAAGACGAACATTATATCGTTAAACGTAATAATAATTGAACGTCTTTGCCTTCGAAATTAAAGTTGTACTAGAGTTTACTGTTATCCGGCATCTATCCGCCTTGATTAAAGTAATTATAATCCCTTAAACTTGATTAAAATAGACAAATGAAGAACTTACTGAAATTCATTGGTACAAGACCAGCCAATAAGAAAAATAAGTCGTACTTAAACAATACAATATTCGTTTTTGGGAAGCTGAAATCGCCTTGCAGCGTAAAATCTAGAGATTTAAAGGTATCAGCAGCTTGTCCCGTCAGCACAGCATCTAATATTTCTGAATACTAAAATTACAAAATAAATCATAATTGAAAATGAAAACTAGGCAACTGAAAGCAACATAATATTAACAGAAGGTAATAGAGCATCCGATTAATGGAATTAGTTGCGAAGAGGTTTTCTTTTTCTTTTAACATTCAAGATCCCGTATTTAATTACATTAAATCTTATATCAAAGGGTCATTTACAATTCCAAGTTGCTGAAAATAAATTTCAGTACAAAATCTTACCAAAGCTGAGGCCAAATTTCTGATCTCTTTCACAAGTGCTAATGCCTTTTCTGGGTCTATATTTTTAGTGTCTACTAAGGTCATGATTTCTCCAATTGTCATGTTGGCTAGTTTAGCTCCGAGAAGTTTCACACCAGCTCCTGTCAGACCTTTACCAACAACGAAGGCTTGTTCAGCATCATCTATAATTCCTGATACTGTATTTAATATCTTAAACATTTCTTCACCTATAAGAGAAAATAATTGCTTAGAAACAGGTGCAAAGGACTTTTGTGTAAGTTGGAATGGTAAAAATGTGTATGCGTATTGGCTACATCGATAGCCTCAATTTGCACCCAAACGTCTGTTTATGAATTGCAAGAACCACAGACGTTTGAAATAAAAATGGAGATGACGCTGATGATATCAGTATCTTCTTGAGGAGAACTTTTCAGAAGCTTAGTTTTCATAAAACTCATTCTGCCCTCTGATTGTGCCCCTAGTCTACGCAGACACCACATCAAATAATATTGAAATAACCCACGAAAATATAGAAATATAAACCGAAGGCACGTCCACTTACTTCCTTCAAGTCCAACAGATACTTTGCCGTTATTAGAGCGATATAGGATGGTAGAAGGATTGGTTGATCCCATGGATTTTAAAGCTGTTCGTACTGTGTTAGCTTGTCCTCCATCCTCCCAATCTGGGAATAAGTTTGTTTCCACTTTAGTGTCCTGAAAATGTAACAAACGAACCATAAACAATAGTTGAACAGGCCCACAAATCAATCAGAGCCCTCATCTCAAGAAAAAAACCACAAAGTTATAAAAGCATGTACTTAAAAAGTTTTGGATTGAGTATGCTCAGGATCCGCTAGCAAGTGGTCCAAACATAATGAAGTTCTTCTCATCTAGTTGATCCATTGCATATACAGTTGGACAAGATGTACACGATCCTTTTTTAATATAATGTTCCTGTAGCCTTTGGTGGTAAATCGAAATATAATTTAAGAATGTAAAATCCGCAAAAACTTACAGCATCATTTTTAACTTCGTTGATGAAATCTTGAATTTCTTTATTTGTTGCATCTCGACCAATCAAATCCTTTAATCCAGCTTCGTATTGATCTTCAGTGGTTCTGAAATTATAAAATTGCAAATAATCTCAAATTCTTATTATTAGATTATTGATTGTTCCTCTTTAGCAAGACCCTGGTCAACCAAGGGCGAGGCACAGAGGGGGGAGGTGTTTTACTCAAAGATTTCGCCAATCTTTAAAAGTGATTTTTGAATAAAATGAAGTAAATGAATGGAGTTTTACGTTATGATTTTCTGCACCTGTATGGGCAAATTGAGGACGGGCAACTGCCACGCAGTGTGCAATGATTAAAGGATTTTGTCTTGTTTGTACAGGGTTGCATTGCTTTTAACTATGGTTCTTTTATTATCAAAATAAATTTAGTAATATTTGGGGGATTTTATAACAAAAAATGAAATGTGAGTTATTGCTGCTTTTGGGGTATTGCATACTTACACTTTTATGATACTTCTTCTCTTTCTACGTTTAGCACATCCTGGTTTAACAAAAGATTCTTCATCGAGTAGAGACCAGAACTTACAGTAAGGTATATTCTGATAGGTATTGAGAGCACATAGTCTCACATCCACAGATACAACATAAGCACTACCAACATCTTTAATAATATAGCTAATATCTATTGCCTCTCCGATTGCTTCTGTGATATTTGTGTCTAAAATGAAAATCAATATAAATCTGAATATGTATCTGCATTACGCTTTTTATTTTTTCGAAATTATTTGGGCTGGCATTATTTCAAAGTAGGATTCCAAATTTCTTATCTGGGAATTTCCAAATTTCTTGGAGCTGTATGCCATCTTTGATGATTCGGTGGCCCCTGCTCAGTCCCCAACCCCTACACATGTATGAATGCATTGTATGGCTATAGGCTGATCACCGTTGTTTGGGAAATAGTTCATAGTTGAAGATCTTAAAATAACTTACCAGTGGCAATAGGTAGCAGTGTTTTCTCCCATTTCTTGTTTTCTAACGAATATGTCAGTTTATTTTGACAATGATCCAACTTAAATGAAGCCGCAATTGAATACTGTCCAAGATATTTCAAATCGACGCCCATACAGCATGATATACCCATACAGTCATCAGCTAGGTGGCAGATGTCTGAAATTGCAGCTGGAAGGGTCACTGGACAATCTGAAAAAGAATTTATTCATAGAACAAAGGGCTCTCCACTTTCCGCATTTGTTTGCTTGAAGAAAAGGTCTTTGTGGGTTTTAATCTCGATAATGACCATTAATAATCCATCTGGCTTATTATTCCAGTAGACCAAGATGTAAATGGGTACAGATCAATGACCAAAGACAGGGATCCTTCGCGAACTTCAGTTATTAACCTCCTCAAATAACATTGTTACTTTTTTAATACATGAATGCTGCTTTATATGAGTAACTATGCTTTTTCTGTCAATGAAACGTATTCAATGCCCGTAGATGAAAAATGAAGTACAACAAAACTTACTGGAAGGTGGTGTTTTCAATTGACATGACTTGAAGGACCAGAAATCAAACGTGAGACCTATATAAGAAAAATAATACATGAGAATATGTTATCAATTATAGGGTCGTAAAAAGTAATTAAATCACTGATTGCAAACTAGTATACAAATTGAAATTACGAACGCATAAGTTATGGAAAAAATTCATTTACATAAATCGTTAGTTTGTGCAGAAAAATATGACTCATAAAAATGACGCCAAAAAAGTAGTTGCTGAAATAATAAAAAAAAATGAAATACATGGCACTGTTCATCCATAACCAATATTTGTTTGTAGAGAAAGGAGGTGAAACCTAACAATATTCAATATCAACCCACCTTTAAATGGCTGTGGTTTAGTAATATCACATGGAGAATATGAAATATCAACTTGTTGTAGAATTGGTACGTCCAATAAACAGGAATCATCTTCGAAACAAACTTTAACATTTAAATCTGTCTTTATTTTATTTTCTGCTGGTAAATTAACTAACTTATAGCTGAAAATACATTTTTTTCTGATAATGATACATTTATTTAATTCACACAAAAAAAATAGTACACCAAAAATAATAAACGTACACGTATATTAATTAAAATACAAAAAAAGTTGATAGATTCAATATTTTTATTTTTTGTCTTTTGTGTAATTCCGCAATTCTTCAATACAATATGTCACGAACACTTACTATAATCGAACTCTTCCAGATATATGGAAAACATCTTCTTTATCTGAAATAAAAAAAAAACAGAATAAATATTTCATCTAGAAATCCTATTGTCATTGTCGCCAAACCGGAAAATACATTAAAGTTTTGCGTCGATTATATAAATGCAAACCTAAACAATAACTATCGCTTGTATGCATAACATTGCAACGTAATTCGTATTTTCTATCATTATCAAATTAAGACTATGTGCTTCAGTTGATTTACAAATCGGCTATTGGCAATTAACACCATTTTCAACATAACGTTTTCAGAAAAAGAACTTACCCCATTCATAATCAAACAAAGATATCACATATTCCATTTTTCCTAATTTCAATGTCAGTTCCAGATTGCATACATCAACTTCGACCTTTAGATTAACAGTGCGTTTAATCAAACCAACGTATATACAACAATCTATGGTGGAACAATCGGCTGACCAGTGACATCTTGTTGAATCTGGTAAACTTGGTAGATTGATCGATTTGGTGCATTCTATAAATTGGAATAAGATATTTATATTAGAATATATAAAACACACAATAATATCAAAATTGGCACATTGTTAGTTATTTTCAAGACTTAAGAGGTTTTAAATAAGCAATGTTTGTTATATTTACTTCAAACATTCTATAATTCTCTTGGGTTTCATTGTAAACAATGTTTCAACAATTTATATTGTCATCAGGAAATATCATACCATATTAGTGTGTATCGTTATTAATTAGAACTTAGCTGTTATATACACTATCCTACAGCATTCTCTAGACTGCCAAACTTTGCTCTTACCTTTACGCCAGTTTCTTGAATCAGCAGGGATGTAGGGAGCCGATTCTCGATCACATCCTGGTTGTTGGAGATAATCAGCTAATCCAGTTTCCTCCAGCAATTTAGTCAGGAAAATGTCAGCTATCTGGGCAGCACTTGGAAGTTGTTCTTTGAGTTTAAAATTTTTTAAAGAGAAACCTAAAATGACACGAATGGAGTGAATCATTCAATGATTGGGATTGGTTGACATGAAAGAGTTTTACGTCCTACTTGTCTGCATAGAGACTAGCTGAACTAATTCCACGGGCGTCAACACGAGAGAAAAAATTAAAAAAGGATAAAAAAATATTTACATGATGTCATGCCCCCAGACCCCCAGACCCCCCACAGTTCACGGGCCCACACTCATTCAATAAAAATTAAGCATCTTAAAATACATGTAAAAGCAACAAAAAAAGTGAAGATTGGTTACGTGCTCAATTTTCTCAAAATTTATTAAAAATGACACAGAAAATTACTTACTACTGAGTTCCAAAGATTCTTTATAATTGCATAAAGGTTGTGGGATTCTTTTCTTGTCTAAGATCTGTTGTTCAAACAAACAATCATTTTCAGCCAAACAGACTGAAATCTTTACACTGACTTCAATTGATTTCTCAGCATCGATCTTAGTTAGAACATAGCTGAAATATATAACATATTTATTAGCCGATGATCTCTCAAACTATTAGCACTGACACTACATAATTAACGCAGCAACAGTACAGGGACATTATCCAGTGGCGTTTCTAGGAATCTTTAGGTGGAGGGGCCGAGTAAGGGCCAAATAATTGTCAAGGGGGGCTACCAGCACCAGGCATCCGTATGTAACATTATACGCCACTGACATTATTTATCTATGGTAGCATCTCTTACGAACAGGCTATAGAGCTAATAATTTCAATAAGATCTTTTACAATATATTTTATGTCAATATATATTTAATACAAAATTAAGTTTTTAATCATATGTCACCTCTACTAACTGTATTAAGTGGTAAACCTTAAATATTACTTACTCTACTCTCACGACTCCTTTTAGATAGAAATGACTGGGTTGACCTGAAAAAAAAAACCAATTAATACAATGGTTAATAAAAGCACTACTTACACATTCCCGATTAAAAAGGGAATATTAACGATAGGTCTTCATATCTCTTTATTAATTCTGCCATTTGACAGCAATGTAATCAATATATCTTCATGCAACAAGGCAAGGTATAATCAAATAGAAAGAGTGCGCATTATACTCAGAAATATACATTATCTTAACTTTACCATACGTTTATTCAAATAAACTGTGCGCATTGTATTCACAATTATACATTAATGACTTACCCCATGTGTAATCAAATAGTTTCTGTTTATACGAGAGGTTTTCAATGGCCAGAGTTAAGGTATAATCACACATATTGACATCTACGAGGGTAAATATTGATGTATCTAGAAACCCTACATCAATACAGCAGTCGATATTGGTACATCTGGATCCGACACGACATGTAAAGTAATCGGGTAGCTGGGGTAGAAATTTGTCCACTTCTGATATGGGACATTCTGAAATAAAAACCCAAATGGTATATCAAAGGAGGAATTTCATATAAAAAAAAGCGAAGGAAACGCCAGAATACTGATAAAATTTAGACAACAGCAGTGACATGTCCTAGGGTCAATAAACTTATAACACGTTCTACTGCTCTTTTTGTTGCCTTAAAATTGTATTTAACATTATCGATATGTATTTGAAAACGAACGATATATCCTTTTTTATGTTACATGACGTTTATTTCGCATTTGGGTATATATAGATGAATTTCTAACGAATTTTCCACAATATTACTGAGAACAAACATTAATAGAATCATACCATTTTTCCATCCTTTGCTGGTGGCTGGAGAAAAGACACTGGATGATCTCAGGCATGGAGGAGACTTGATGTACGTAGCTATTCCCAATTCTTCATATAACTTGGCTCTCAATACAGATGTCAATTTTTGTAGACCAGCCTCTTGTTGGTTCTTAAGCCACTCACTTAGTGAAAAATCTGGAAAGAAAAAATGTTGAATACAAATAAGGTCAAATGAATATATGCAAGGAATAATGACTTCAGATAGGTTTTTAAGAGTATGGGTGCATTTAACCTTTCTTTGTATATTCTGAATATAAAACAAATCAAAACTATACGATTTTAATAATTCTGTAAATCAAAAATCTACAGTATACAATTTTTTTCTGTTTGATATTAAAACTTGTAACTTATTATTTGAATAAACAAAAATACATAAAATTCTAATTCAATGTTGAAAGCGCCCAAATCTGCAAAATAGATTAATATACGATTTGATGGTATTACTTCCGTTTAATGTAACTTACCCTTAAGGGCCAGAGTGCTGTCCCAGTCACAGACTAATTTGGGAATTTTGGTGTTTGTTAAAACAGGAACAGACAAGAAACATGGTTTATCTTTCTCAAAACAAATACTGATGTTCAGATTCACAAGAAATTTCTTTTCAGAATTCAAATCATCTATGGTAAATCTGAAAAATATTTAAGTTGAATTTTTTTTTTTTTTTTTTTTTTTTTGTTATTCTGAAAAAAATATCTGGCAAAGCAAATATTATAAAAAAAAAAATGGAATAAAACACACTTCTTTAATTCATTTAAGCACATAACGTTTCAACACAATACACATGTGTTATCAGGTGTAATTGGATGTAAATTCCTCACTCAAGATACAGCACAGGATTGAATGGGTATATAATACATTAATGTATGAAATGCCCAGTTAATATACGATACGGGATAAATGCATTCGTATGTATCAAAATAAAGTCTACTTACTGAGCCGTTACCAATTTCTGCATGGAAAGACTCTCCTTGGTTCCCCATTCATAATTGATGAGATTTCTACTGAAATCATATTTTTCTACACCCACTCGGAACTTAAAATTGCAGGTGTCCAAAAATATAAAGGCTTCGAACGATCTTTTGAGTTTAGGAACTGGAGCACAGCACTTTATACCAGTACACGTATCAGGGATGTGACATGTTAAACCATTGGATAAAGCTGGTAGGTTGGTGATAAGAGGACACTCTGTCAAAGACAAATATATTTATATATAAAAAACTGGAAACAGTACTGTTTCAGCTTTCTGAGTCTCATCAATGCAGGGCTGATGCTGCAGTTGGGGTTTAGCATTTGCCTTGCTTGATTATGTTACACGGAATAATTGTTCCATGAAATATTTCAATAAAAAATCATAATCAAGTGATTAAAAAAAAATGTACTTCATACTTTGTTCGAACCTGTTTGTTTTTGAGGACGGACAATCGGTAAGGTGTGCTATGAAAATGATAGCTTTGATTTGATCAAGTGAGAAAAGTCCTAAAATAATAATGGATATTTTACGACATGTTTGATACAAATATTCAATTTTAACCATTCTGATATGAATCATCGATTGGGAAATATCTAACTAACCATTTTTCCAACCGTCAACTGCACCGGTATATACACCAGTGGTGGTATCACATTGTGGATCTTTAAGATATTGGGCTATATTCAATTCATTAAATAATCTAGTGAGCACAATAGATGATAGTTCATTAGCTGCTGCCATTCCTTGTTCTTCTAACCACGTAGACAGGGAGAAATCTAAAAAATAAGAAAAGCACATAAGAAGTAAGTGAATATTGTTTCGTTTTTCATCAAAAGAACCACTATTTTCTTAATCAAGATATCTTTAAAACAAGAATGTGGTTTGTCCTTTTGCAATTGCCCATACAACTTAATAACTTAAGCAGGTGCAAATTAATGGCGAAAATAATGTAAATGTAATGAAGATATGGATCTAATGTTTATGAAGGCCTGGATATTGAATCTCATTTGATACAGATACAAAAGTGTTGTTTATACAAGATATAAAAAAACTGTTTATACAAGATGTAAAAATTATGTTTATACAAAATATAAAACAAATTGTTTTGACAAGATATAAAAGCTGTGTTTATACAGATAAATAAGTTTTATTTATACAAGATATAAAAGTTCAATTTATACAGTTAATAAAATCTCTGTTTATACAATAAATAAAATCTATATTTATACAAGAACTAAAAGCTGTTTATACAAGGTATAAAAGCTCTGTTTATACAAGATATAAAAGCTCTATTTATACAGTTAATAAAATCTCTGTTTATACAAGAAATACAACCTGTTTATGCAAGATATAAAAGCTATCTACACCCAGGATTCATTATCCCCCAATCTAAAAAAATGCTGAGACTTACTTTTCAGACTGTAATCGCTCTCCCAGTCACACAGTATTTTCGGTACTCTGGCATTGGTTAATATTGGTACTGTAAGACATTCGGTAGTGGAATCAAAACAGAATGTAGCAGATAAACTCAGTAAATACTGTCTAGCACCTTCTAAATTATCAATCATAAATCTGCAATAAACAAAATAACGATCCTTTTCATACCAAGATTTTAAAAATAATACGTTATACGTTTTAGTTTAAGATCGTAATGGATATAAAGTGATCTTTCAGAATTAACATATTCAAATTATTCAACAACCAAAAAACTTACTCTATTCCGACAACACCATTGATGTTAAACTGTTCTCGTGTACCTGGAAAAGTAGATGTCGAAAATAAAAAATAGCCACACACTTAAACTTCAGCAGAAGATATAATTCGCCATTTTGGGTGAATTTGTGCACAATCCAGTTTCTCCTTGTCATCGATGCAGGTCGGAGGAATCAGCGTCCAGTCATTCGGATGCTACAGTCTGTGCACGTGAAAGATCCCTTTGCAGTTGCAAATCGAAAATAAGAGTAGGCTTATGCCACTGTCCTTGCAAAACTTATTGCACTTTGCGTGACGTTTCCCCTTCCTTCAGGACGTACAATCCCATTTTAATTTACTAAAAACAACGATGTGATTTGAAGTATGAATAAATAAAAGCAAAAATTGCATGAACTAACCCCATTGATAATTAAGTAAGGTTTTCGTGAAGACGAGATTTTCCAATGAAACAGTGAGAGTATAGTCACAGGCATTGAGATAGACCTTAACATTAAATGATCGACCAATTACAGGTACTGTTACACAGCAATCAATACCAGTACAAAAATCTGGAATTCGACATGTGGCATAATCTGGCAGTTGCCCGAAATCCAGAGTTTGAATTGGACAATCTGAAAACGAGAAAAAAAACATATTAAGATAAAAAGACAGAAACGTCTATATACAAGAATAACAACTAAGGTTGCGTGAGGATCCTTTCTCACAACTTGGCGAAACCTCTTGTTGTGAAATGTTCAAACTGACCGTGACGTAAATCCATACAAGATTTTAGGCAAATATGTATAGATAAGCATTTAACTGCAAACAGTACTGTTTCGGCCTTCTGGGCCTCATCAGTGCAGTACATTGTTAATAAAATAACCAAAAAAAAAAACAGGACTTCTTATGGCTCAGTAAAGAGCACATTCTTTTAAACACATTCGAGACTGAATTAATATGCATCTGGCACATTTCTGTAAATGATATATGATACACTATAAAACTATATTTATTATCAAAAAAATTCGTAAGAAGCCTGAAAAATATGAAGCATATCAATTGCTTTTGGAAGCACAGAACACTATAAAAAATAAATTTTGATTCATAGGCTACTTACCATATTTCCAGCCTTTAGCATTAGCAGGTGAATAAACATCGCCAGCACGGTTACATTGTGGTCTGAGCAGATATTGAGAAATATTCAGAGCTTCAAACAATCGTGAAAATGTCAGTTCAGATAAAGCGTCTCCTAGATTCTGTTTCTGTTCTTCTAAAAACGTCTTTAGTGAAAAGTCTGAAAGCAATGATACAATTACACAGATTAAATCTCGATGCATTTGACTTTTAGTGCACCTATTGTATTGGTTAAAAAGAATGATAGCAGCAATGGGTTTTGTATAGATTATATGGAGGTCAATACTTAAACAATCTCAGACCAGTCTCCCATCCGGGTAAAGAGAACTATATAGAAAGAAGTAGGAAGAGTAACGTGTATTACGGCGATAGATTTAAGAAATGGTTATTGGCAATTAATATTACTAAATAGAATCTTTGCATTGCTAACTTTGTGAGATTATCGTTTTTTCTTTAAGTTCTTATGTCTTTGAAATACGTATAGAAAGCTTTCTATTTCCACATGGCAAATGCAATCCATGAAGAAACCCACAAAATACATAACACAATATAATACAAAATAAAGTTTTTCTCAAAGTGTTTTCCTAAGACACCACAACGATTACTTGAGCTGAAATAGTAATTCGGTCAAAGTACTTGCATTTTGTCGTTGAATTCCAAATACTATGATAATATTACTATATGATGCCAATTTAGAATTTACCTTTTAATCCAGTTGTAGCATCCCAATCACAGAAGAGTTTTGGTATTCTGACATTATTCAGCACAGTGACAGAAGGTTGACATGGTTTCTCAGAACTAAGACAAACACTCATATTTAAACCTAATAGATATTGCTTATCTCCAGCTAAGTCATATATAACATAACTGAAAAAATTATTTAAATAACATAACTGATAAAATAAACATAAAAATAACATAACTTAAATAATATTCATAAGTTAGTTACTTAAAAAAAAGAGCGTGTAGATAGCATAATTGAATATAAAAATATAAATCACATTGAGTTTTACGTCCTTTCCTTTCTTATAAGTGGGCTGATGTATTCGAAAGAGAAAAGTTGACACAATTCACAATACGGTATAAAAAATATGTAGATCAAAAAAACTTACTCCACTTTTATGACCCCTCGTAAATTGAAACTATCTGGTTGTCCTGAAATAAAAAAAAAATAATATTTTGAATCTCTATTAAGTCAGTCTCAAGGCTAAAAAATGTCTAGCCCTCCATATTGTACGGCCATTGGTTCAACCAGATGAAAGGTCTGTGGACTTAAGTGGTTTTGGGACTTAAGGGTTTCCAGGTGCACATTCCATAAGCTTTTTATAAACCCTGTATTCTGTTTCTGGGTGTGGGATCGGGCTGGCTGGCTTGGTCCAACCAATTCCACCATGTACGTTTGACATTTGGACAAAGATCTCATAAATTGATTGTCATAATTTAACTTACCCCAGTTATAATTTATAAGAGATTTCTGGAGTTTGATTTTCTCAATGGACAGAGTTAGAACATTGGTACACATATTGATACTGGCCACAGCTCGGAAAGATCGTTTTAAGAATGGTACTTGAAGACAACAATCAATACCAGTACAGAAATCTGGTACTTGACAAGATAGATCACTTGGTAGAGCAGGTAGGTTCATATTCAGTTGACAATCTAAAACATAAATAATAATTGTTTGAGTCTAAAATATTTTTCAATAAATTAATTTCTAAGAAATGCTAGGAACTGAAATAGCGATTGTATGTCTTACGAAGTCTTTAAATGAATAATGATATCAGATGCCTTATTCTTGAAAACTTAACTTAAGATGATTTTAGTAATCCAGTAATCTGATTGGTCAGTTACTAAAATCAGTTTGAAATTAAGTATTATTATCCAATCAGATTGCTGTATTTCTTAAAATCTGGATTTTATCTTAGTTAAGTTTTCGAGAATAAGGCCCCAGAACGGCAACTTAAAATTCAGCAAAATATCTTAGATTTGTTTATTGGCAGTCCCCTTACTAAGTGAATGCATTTATTACACGTATATCGATTTAGTACTTCTATAAGACACTTACAATGTAACAATGATCTGAGTTTAAAAATGAAAATTTTCCTTTTTCTTATCAATTAACTTTTGTATATCAACAATTTTTCCTGTCATCTTGAAATAAAATTATGGATTGAAAATAAGAAATATGAATCGTACCTTTTTTCCATCCTTGAACCGCTGGTGCATACATAGAACCATCTCTGTCACACATTGGTGATGTAAGGTAAGCAGCAATACCGAATTTCTCCAGTAATTTTTCAATGATTGTATCTGTGAGTTGCCCGCCTTGTTCTGCTAACCATTCATCCAGTTTGAAATCTAATAACAGAAATATAAAAGAATATTATTCGCATGATTTTGTTAAGAAAATTATTAGCATATTTGAACAAAGAAATAATTTGTGCACATTATTCTAGTAATTCGTACTGAAGTAGGATTTGGTAGATTTTTTTTAGAAATAGTTATGCTTTTAAAAACAACTTTCTGGTTTTGGTGCAATAATTCCATGTGGTAATTTAGTGCCTGGTAATTCGAAATAATAAAATCCTTATCTGTTTACAATTTAATAAAACCAGTAATGTAGGTCTTCTTCAGGCCCGTAGGAAGCAATTTCATATTGGGGGCAAATTGTGCAAAAACTCATTCTCATGGGTGGTGGTGCTGAATTCAAGGCTGCTCCTGCCTATATAAAGCAATTTTGATTTTACTGGCCCCAACAACATACCAGTAACTTCTTGTTTTATCTTGAAAAAAAATTTTTTATTGCTTCAGTCATTAATGTCAAAATCATTGGGGGGTGGGGCTGTTCCTACGGGCCTGTATCCTATTTGCTACCGTACTATAAAGTCCGAAGTTACCTTTCAAAGCCAGAGTAGCATCCCAATCGCATAGTAATTTCGGTACTCTCATATCAGTAAACACTGGTATTTCTAAGTCACATTTCTCTCCAGCAGTAAAACAAGCACTCATCTTTAAATTGACCAAATATTGTTTTTCTCCTTGTAAATCTTCGATTCTAAATCTACATGACAAAAAAGACTTGATAAAATATGTCAACATCTTTGATTTTTTTTATTAATATTTCATTTTCTACAACCATCTTACGACTTGATCGATGAAATACATACATAAAGAGTTCTGTTCACAGTGGAGCAATGTTTGAAATTATGAATTGTATAAAATTGATAAAACTTACTTAAGTTGGAAAATTCCACCAATATCAATAGATTCTTCAGTTCCTAAAATGATGTTATAACATATTTAAGACACACATTATGACACTATTGATAATCAATGTTTTATTCAGCCATGGTATGAAAAGGATACCCAAAAAACAATGTTACCACCTGGAAAACGACAGAAAATAACATAAGGTGTTATACATGCACTTACCCCAAACATAATCAACCAATGTTACATTATAAACAACTTTCTCAATTCCAACACTGAATATATAGTTACAGGTATCAATAAAGAGATGGGCCTGGAACGTTCTTCGTATCTCTCTAACATCAACACAACACGTTATACCAGTACAATAATCGGGGATATAACAAGCCATACGATCATTTAGAGCTGGTAACGTCATGTCCAGTGGACAGGCTGCAATATCAAAAAGCACATTGTATGATGAAGAGAAAGTATGTTTTAAAGATAAAAAAAGATATAACTCATTGGTTTTATTGTACAAACCTTAAATATAAAAAAACTAGATTTGAACAAATGAAGTAATCTGATTTGATAACATAATTAAAAAATCTAATAAATTACTTGAGCCAAAAAAAAAAAAAAATGAATAAGGTTTCTGTATACAATCAAAGGAAGGTAATCTGACAAATATATCCTTAGAGTAATATCATAAAAATGCTACAATTAAATGAATTTTTTAAAGTGGATTCTCAAAAACGATGATTTATATTTCTTACCCTTATTCCAACCATTATTAACAGAAGCTGTTTTAAATGGTTCTTGAACAAAACTGCAGGGTGTATCTTTAAGAAATTTTGTGATACCAAGTTGGTCCATTAACTGATTAGCTAAGATCGCAGTTAAATCTCCACCTCTTTCTTCAAGCCAATTCTTCAAGGAGAAATCTGAAAATGGAAAACATATACTTTTAATAATACAACTAACATCTTCTTCCGAGTTTTTCCATGTATCCTTATTGTGTATCTTTAGTGTATTCTTTGATCAACACCAGCAAGCAATTTACGTCATGATTTCATTAATATAGACTCAATCTCAAGTTTTCCTATCGTAATTGTTCCCAAAACGGATGGTAGTAATAGGTTCTGTATAAATTACATAGGGGTTAAACCCAAAATATGTCGGATCTTTCTCGCGCTGAAGGAAAAGAGGACTGTATGGAAGGAAATAAAAAGAGCAACATATGTCACAGTCATAGATCTTAGAACTGTTTATTGGCATTTACCATAACTAAATGTGCGAATGAATGATACATAAAATTTCATATATCTTTTTTAAAATATATTTTTAATATAGGTACTTTCGATTTTTTTTATGGCAAATACAATAGACATCAAAACTTAAATCCAATATTTAACACTTCGATTTTGATTTGATGTTTTTTCGAATTTTCTTTTTACCTTTGATTTTGAATCCCATCTCCATATTACACAGTGGCATTGGGATACGAGATTGTTGAAGTACTGGTAGATCTATTTCACAGCTATCTGATCCTTGGAAACACATCTTGATAGATAAATCAACTATAAACATCTTCTGTTCTAGTAGACGATCAATCTTAAATCTGTAAATTAAAATATATATAAATATAACAAACAAAAATTGAAAATTATTTGTATCATTGGTAATCAGTGTCTCAAGTTTATGAGTAGAGCATGTCTCAAAAATATATATGCGTTGTGTATGACTGTTACATAGATTTGTAATAACTTACTTGATGAATACAAATTCGCTTAGCTTTTCTTCCTCCTCGGTTCCTAAAAAGCAATAGAATATTCATTGATATAACAATCTTAATACATTTAAAACATCAACAAAATTCTATGTAAAGCAACGATTTTATGATTTGGATAAGGAGATGTGAAAGATCTCGATGCTGTCAGAGGACAACGTTATGATAAGTTGGTTAGCGCGAGCGATACACATGCAATTCATAGGCGTACGGGATGAGGCTGCAGGAAAGATTTTCTTGAAGGAAATTTAAAAATGAAATTGTTCGGAAATGATGTGATCAGGCAGATGGCGAGAAGTTTTTGGAATTAGCGGTTGGGGTTGGGGTCGACTTGTTGGGCATATATATCCCCTTGTCTATACCTATGTGTAATATAGGTCAGATACATGTAAATGATATAAACTAGCCAATGGGACACCATCAGCAAAAAAAATGTCAAAGCTTACCCCAGTCATACTCCAATATAACGATCCTAAATCCTATTTTTTCAATAGCTCCTTCAATAACGTAGTTACAGGTATCAATATTCAGATGAGCGTTCAGTGAAATTCCCAATAAGTTACTTTCTAAACAGCAGTCAATACCAGTACAATAGTCAGGTACATAACAGTTAGCTGGTGCCTTCAGTTCGGGTAGGGTTGTGATCTTGGGACAATCTATAATTCATTAGAGAAAAAAACATGTAGGGAATTCACGTCTATTGATGATGGTACTTCTCATTTGTGGAGTCCACTACTATACAACTATTGCTCTCGATATTGCTCTAATTCTTTATACCTTCGGATTTTTCAACCCGGTTTCTCCCTGTCAGTGATGCAGGTCGGAAGGGCTGACACGGAAAACGTGTCTAGTCGTTGGGATGGGACAATAAACTGAGGTCCCGCGTGCTATTGGCTGTGCACGTTAAAGATCCCTGACAGTTGGAAATCGAAAATAAGAGCAGGCTAATGCCACTGTCCTGGCAACATTTCCCTCATTGCACACTTTGCATTTGCCCGTCCTCAATTAACTCATATAGGTGCAGAAAAGTAGGACGTAAAAGTCCACTACTATACATTTATTGCTCTCATTCTTTGAACGAGATTTTAATCAATGATATTTTCTTGCTTGTATAGATTTTTAAATATATACATATAGAGTTACCATTTTTCCAGTTTGATGGCAGAGCAGGTTGATATTTTAAACTGTCACGTTTACAAGGTGGATCTAACATCTTCTCAGCTATACCAGTTTGTTCTAAAAATACTTGAACTGCCTTCTTAGCAAGACCATTGGCTATGTCCATACCTTTATCCTTTGCCCAGTCAGCGATGGAGAAGTCTGGAAAAGAAGGACACCATTCAGGTTAGTGAGCTCTTTCTTAATGGAGCATCGAAACCACCAAAGGCGTATTTCTTGTGGTGTTTTTTTGGGAGATGGTGTTACCAATGTTACTATCCAATACTTGTCGAAACACTTCTTTTTTAAATATTTCCACTTGAACTAATTGAATTATAACCATAGAAAAAATATTTATAAAGTATATTTGAAAAAATTTCAAGGGCTCCAATAACATTTTGTCTAGCGGTCCCCACTCGAAATAGTTGCGCCGCTGTTTTTTCATATTGCTGATTATGTTCAACGATCCTGCACTTTGCAATTGTGCACTTAAATATTTTTTAAAGCATCTGTCACTTACTTTTCAGATTAAAATCTAACTTGGCATTCAGATCACAGATAAACTGTGGAATTTCAGTTCCAGTTAAAATTGGATAATTCTCTTGACATTTATCTTTGTCGAAACAAACTTTAATAGAGAGATCTACTAAGAACTTCTTATCCGCTTTACGAACACCAAAACTGAAAAAAGATGCCGAATATCAATGCCAATTAATGCCAAGTATAATATTTATTTGCCATATTAAATGTTGAAGGTGTTGTTGGAATTTCAATGAAAAGTAAAAAAAAGAAAAGGAGACGATAACTTACACAACAACAAAGAAATCTGAAATTTTCACTTCACCAGTTATTCCTGAAAAAATAAAATACAATATTCAATATTTCTTCGTTTACTAAAACAGTAAAGCACAAACTTAAGAAGTTGATACCAATTAGTGGCGGCTTCAGCTACCATGAACTGCAGGTGGGACATAATAGGGACTAGTCTAAAAAAAATTGGGGATGTGATTTCAAATGTTGAATTCTTGAAATGGAAGGCACCCATGACAGGCACAATTAAGAAAACCTCTTTACAACCCCTTTATCGTAACCCAAAATGAGTTAAAACAGATGGGGATCCCAGTGGGTAGATTTGTACCTGTATCAAGATTATATTCATCATTAAAGAGAGAATATTTGATGTGTTTCTTCTCGATTGCCGCCTCCAGGAAGTAATCACACATATCAAGATTGAGGAAGGCGTGGAACGACATGTCTAGGAAGGCTACATCAAAACAGCAGTCTATCTTCGTACAAGTATCACCGATATGACAGATCAACCCTTTCGGTAATTTGGGCAGCTTTTTGATTGGTTTTGGACAATCTGAAAATAAAAAAAAAGTATTTATGTAGTTTTAACTCTCATTTTAAGAGCAAACCTGATTTTTGGGATCTTTACTAGGTTTATCAATGTTTCACACTGCTCAATGTGACGCTGCTCAAACTTGTTACTTGAATTGTGTGACCATGTGGCATGAGATCCAGTAAAAGATTATGTAGTACAGTCGGTAAAAGCGATGGTTTTTCACATGACGTCATCTGCTTGCTTATGTCGAACAATGGAATTTAGAGAATTCTAATCTCAGTTGACGGGTGGAAGTCTGATGACGTTGGACAAAGTAAAGAAACCAAGTACTGACGATCCGAACCGCAAAACGAAACTCGAAATCCAAAAAGACATTTTGACGAAACATAGGTAACAGCTTAAGAACTTTTCATATGAGGAATTATATCAATCATACATGAGTAAGTATATCATAATGAAAAGTGGTATCAGGTGTCTAGAAGAGTAAGCATACCCTGCCTGGCGCCACACCCGTCCTAGCTGTTAAACATCCACAAAACTACAAAACAAAAACGTGAAAAAGCGTCGGATGAAACAAACATGACTCGACGACAAATTTACACAAACTCAATCCGTACGCTATCAATCAACGAGGAACCATATTATCAGAAGGGCAAGCAAATACTGCCTAGAACACCACCAGTAATAGCTGCTTAATATTTAAGATAGAGGGAGGCAAAACAAGAGTAGTGTCTAGTAAAATTATAAAAATAAGGTGACAACTCGACAGTTTCGTGAGGATAACTTAAAAAGAATCGTTTAGCAAAAGCATTTGCAGTCATAACACAAACAGATGATTTGTATTGATAAATCAATTTTTGATGGCGGTCTTAAAATTTCCTAAGAGAGCTTTAGTTAGAGTCGGTTTTAGTTCACATCTTAGTTCCATTCCATGCACTTGTAAATTACTGCGAATATTCAAGGGAAAGCAAAGAGGTTTGGTCCAGGACAGGACCAGCTCATGGAAAGGATCTGCTAGCCTAAGTTGCTGTTGCTTGTACAAAATAGTTACCACTTCCATAAATACTATGTATTTTTTTCATAAAATAAAATTTTGTAGAACCAATACTTACCATTTCTCCAACCATCAATACTTGATGAATAAGGCTCGCGTTTAACGTCACATCTCTCTTCCAATAAGAATGGCGTTATTCCAAATTTATCCAATAGGAACTGGGCAGCAGATTTGGCTAGTTTTTGACCAGCTTGATCTCCAATTTCCTTGAAATAATCTTCCAGACTAAAGTCTAAAATAGTTTAAAAGATTGATTAATTTCATAAATATTGTACCCTATTTGTCAGTCCAATCCAAATACACAATCTAAAATCGCGAAGAAAAGTGCGAAAAATAACTCCGAATAACCTTTTTTGCTATCATAAATGACCAAATGTTCCGAAATAAAGTCGAATCGCAGGCAAGAAAATAAATCTTACTGGCAAAACTTCAGTAGTGATGCCGGCTGAAATAGATCAGTCGACTGAAGATGGTACAGCATGAAACTCGGAGAAACAACATGTTTCCAATATCTATATATTTCTAATACGTTACCTATATTGGTTAAGTTAGCCAGAGACCGGGCATCACAGGCTGGTATACGGACATCTTTCATCAGATCTAAACCTTCTTCAGGGAAACAAAACATTGACCCATCAATTGGTATACAGGCCAGAACACTTAGATCTATTATAAAACCTTGTGGATATTTGTTGATGGTCAGACTGAAATGAACAGTGATATTTTAAAATTATAATCAACTAAAAAATTGTTCATATCAGACATTTCGACAGAATAAATATCTATGAAATTGAAAAAAGAATCAACTATATTTTACAAGTGGATTCTTTCTACCAGATGGTCCTTAAAGGAAAACCTCTTGACATTGATCTTTCTTGAATTGTCTGTACCTTTTATATTCGCCTGAAAACTAGTGATTCTGAATGTTTTCAGATTCATTTTAATGTAGAACAATTTAAGAAATTAACATACGTTAATGTGATGGGTGCAGGATCTCCACTACCAATTTTCAACTTTGTTGGTGTACCTATTTATAAAGATATCAAAATTTAAATGATATATGAAATGAAATGAAGTTTTACATTTTACATCCTTACTCTTTGGGCAAATGCGGAAGACTACAATGACTGACAAGGAAACAAGTTTGGGAAAAATCAGTAAACTAATGTTCTATCTAGACTACTTGGGTCTGGACCTCCAGATTAGCGAGCCAGTGTCCTAATCACCAAGACACCACGGATCATCACAAAGCAAATGTGAAATAAAACCATCATTATTAACCTCTACTCTATATGCTTGACTGTTTAGATCTCTTACAAGAAACCGATAATTTTAGTTTGGTCAATGGATATAACGGATATGTGTAGACGATTCTTACCCCATTGGTAAGTCAACAGAATTTCAGAATGCTTGTATTTTCCAAAGCCAACATCCAGTCTGAAATCACACGGGTCAAATTTAGCGTAGATGAATACACTTTTAACTACTGGATCATCAACAAATGGTATTTTAAATTGGAAATCAACACAGCAATTTACACCAAAACAATCATCAGGCATTCCACAAGTTACTTTATCTTTAACTTTAGCTGGTAGGTATTTCTCTACATCTATATTCCATGGACAATCTGAAAAGGCAAGGGAATCAGTAAATGCATTTATTAAACAGAACCAGACTCAGGGTCTGAAATTGTGCGAAATGGTTCATCTAATGGACTGAACATTCCAACGATGTTAAAGAGGACATTGAGAATAAGCGATTTCATAATAGCAAATTTAGGATTTTTGCTCGGTAAAATTTTTCTGAAGTTTCTAAATTTGCTATATCACCTAAGCTGTATTTATAATCGTGAATGGGGTGATGGTTTTCTAGTTTATCGTGAAGAAGGATGATTAAATCTGTACCGTTGCGCTTTTAGGACTCTTTTGTTGGAAGGGCCAAAAATATTGGGACCGAGGTGCAGGCATTTAACTCGGTAAGAACAAGAGGGGGCATCTCTTGCCCAACTGTAATAAAGCCACTGCATCTCAGGTCATTTTGCAATAACATCCTGGTTGTAACGATGTTCAAACTTGTAGTTATGAAAAAAGGTTTTACCTGTTGGTGATGGTGGAACATTACATTCACCTTCATCAAAGATTTTCTAAAAAAAAAAATCCAAATTCTATCGATTTAACAACATAATAGGTTCCCATCTCATTAACAAAAAATATACTTTAAGCTTAGCACTGATATCTATTAAAAGAAATGTACGTAATAAGGGTTCATCAGCATTTTTTTTCATCAGCATTTTTTTTCAAGCAAATCAGGTTGTTTCAGCAAAGCGAAGAACAGACGAAGGCATGTCTGTGGGTGACTTACATTTAATCCCAGTTTTTGGAAAATAACATCAACAGCTGCCTCAGACAACTTTCCTCCCATTTCTTTGGCAAAGTCAGCGATGGAACCGCCTCCTGAAATTAGAGAATAATGTACACGTCATGGGATACCTTACCAACCAACTCGTAGAATATTTAACCTAATTTCATCTGTACTTAATTTTAGCACCATATGGCACATTTCAACCACAAACACAGTCGTAGCACAATCCATCTTAGGGGTCCTTTTCACATTTTAAACAGAAATTTTGTTTCACTATTTTCAATATCATCGTATGAAAATGGTACAAACCTGGTAGAGTGAAATTTTCATTGCAGATCGGTATAGGTATCTCCATTCCTTCCAACATCTTACTATCAATAGATGTGTCTTCATCACCCAGGTTTATAATCACACCGAAATCAACAATAAATACTTTCTTGTCACTGTTTTTATCAATCTTAAATCTGTAAAACAAATTATGTTGGTTAAAGGCTCTCTTCAATGTTTCCATATTCCCGGCATACGGAAACGGAAGAAATGAGAAAGGACCACCAAGTAAATGCATACCAAAATGATCAAACCATATTTTTGGTTGTACATTTTGTCTTTTATAATCTGAACAAAATGTTACTAATAGTGGTTTTAATTTGTTAAGCTAACGCATCTGGTCAAACTTCTGAATACGATTTACGATTGGGTGACACCAAGAAAATTCACGAAAATCTTCCGGGAAACTTACTTGAGAAGGATGGCTTTTCCGAGTGGAAGTTCTTCTTCTTTACCTGCAAAAAGATATTGAATATATTTTGACTTTCTCTATACTTAAATATATGAAAACAGGTTCTGTAGATGATATAACAGAAAACATATATTTACAAGTATAACGACTTCGGGCTGCTGCATTTTAGCAGATTCTTGAATTCCTATATATACAGCTGGGTCTTTTCCAGTGGTTCCCAACCTTTTTCAAGCCGTGGCCCAAATTCACGAAGCTCCCAGAGCCGTGGCCCCCGATTTAATTCCAAACTAGGGTAAAACAGGAAATATAGCGCAAGGGTTTTTTCTTGTGCCTCCTCATCATCAGGAGGTCAGATGCATTTGACCACAAGCAACTACAGACCTTACACAGCAAAATATAGTTAAATAAAAGAAACAATAATATATATCCTCATGCACCATGGCCCCCTGACAAACACCCCATGGCTCCCCAGGGGTCCATGGCCCCCAGGTTGGGAACCACTGTTCTATTCGAATCGCGAGGAGATACTACCCATTTACAGAACAATGTGTTGTAACCAAGCGAATCTTACAGACTAAACCATAGCCTATCATCAAAACACTAAAGGCATTGCTGTATATATATATTTCCTGAATTAAACAAACATCACATAATCCCACCATCAGTCTACCACCAACTACAACTACCAACAACTACCCAGTTTTCAACCATCGATTCTACTAAGAGATATATTAAAAGTATGCACACTTACCCCATTCGTAACCAATTAAGACAATGGAATGTTTGTATGTTTCAAATCCAACATGAAGAAGGAAGTTACAAGCATCTAGTTCTATATAAGCATTGAATGCTTTGGTAAAGTTGAATAATTTAGATCGTATTTTAACATCTATACACGCCTGCATATGAAGACAGTTCTGACTGATTTGAAGATAGATCAACTTGTTCAGTTTCTCGTTCTTAATCGTTGGTAATGTCAGAGTTTTGTCCAGAATGGTGCAAGCTGAAAGGTAAGAAATGTCATTGATATGAAATAGACTCCAATAATTGCTCAGAAACACAGGACCATAAGACTATCGGAAACGCTCTTCCAAAGGTAATCGTTAAACTGCCATCATGTATTTATAAATGACTTGTTCACGGTGCATTTGTCAAGTCAATTTTGTCACAAAATAATGCGGTGACTGATTTCGCAACAGCGTAAATTGTAACAGTAATATGATCATGAGGTAAAATGGTCACAGAGCTATACAGTTCGATGGTGACTTTGGTCCTCAGAGAGCCCATTCAACAGACACCTACAATATGCCATTCAGAGGTAAGTGGTGACAAATTAGATCGACGGGATCAACACTGGCTTTGTTTCAGCTTAATATTCAGCAAAATTCAGCTGGGACTCTTCAAAATAGAAGTGTTAAAGGAAATAGTCCTTCTGTTAAGCACTTACTCTTATGGGAATTCGTGAGTCTTGTCCTTAGTTGTTGAAGAGTTCCAGTTGTAACTAAGCCTAGCTCTGACAGTTGATTCTTCAATAGAGTCTCTGTTAAAACTTCTGGACGTTGACAGGGTGGGGTCTCTTGTAGCAATTCCTAAAATAGGACAACACAATTTTACAACAATCCCTATTCCAGAAACAATGATCTCCTTAGGTACAATCAAGAGGCCTCATCCCCAGGCAAAAACAAAAAGAATTAAAAATCAGCTATAAAGATCCTGTGGAGGTAAGCCTTCCCAAAGACCCCCAACCCACTTAAGTTCTCAGGCTACTACTCATCTAGTGCAGCCGCTGACAATCTTCTGGAACGTTACTTATTTTTATCATAAACTCTAGAAAACTCTAAAAACTCGAGTATCCTTGACATTGCATCCATTCTACGGCAAATCCATTATAATAATAAGTGTTGCGAACCTCTGGGATACCAAGTTCCTTCAAACCTTCTTTTATGCCATACTCAATGCTTTCTTCAGCTAGTTTCTTAGCTGATTCTTTCAGTCGTTTCTTGATTGCGTCCCTGCTGTAGTATTCCTTCCAGTTTACTGTAAATAAAACGGTTCAGATTTTTCAGTATTGACCATATCCACTTAATTCTTCACAGCAGAGATCAAAATAATTGGCAAAAGATTTGTTATACTTCAAACCGTTAACAAAGACCTTAATTGAGTTAAGAGGTTCTCCATATCTTTCATCTCAAGGGACACTGATAACACCCATTTGTATCATTTCAATTTAAAGTCAGATGGCTGTTTGCCATTTTTAGCAAAGCTACTATGACAAAAGCTGCTTAATAAACATCTATTGACATTTTTGATAATGGCCGCATAAAAAATCTGGGGAGATACACATACAAGATTGGAAATTCCAAATTCGTTAAAGGTAAATGAAAGAGCTATCCTTATTAGAAATCAGGTGTTAGTACATTAATTTAAAGAGAACCTGGCCTATAAATGGAAAAGGGAGCTTCTTACCATCAGGCCAAGTGAAAGTACCATCAGGTGCACAGATTGGTAAAGGTAGAATTGTTTCATCCAATATATTCAAGGAAGGAAGACAGTTTTCTTCGTCTTCAATAGAACAGAAGGTAACACCCAATGTTCCCAGAGCTACAGAATCGGTCTTTTCAATGATGACACTAAAATAGTTATAAACATACACAAAATAAAATTTCTTAGTGAAGCTTCAAATAAAAGCTTAAAAGTAGTTTTTCTGTATACCTTGCAGGTTTCAAGTTCAACACCTATGCTCGATTAAGCTTAACAAAATTAGCTTTAAAAGTTAAAGATAATGAATATTAAAATCCCAATGTTTAAGGCTTCTTTGAAAGCATTTTTTTAACTTCAGGGTCTAAGAAGGGCTATATGTGTCCGAGGTGGACAATAATAAATCCGTACAAGCAAAACAATTCTGTTAATCAAAATTATTGTCATTGGTAAATTTTTATTAATTATACGTACGTGATAACAAGTTCCATTCCACCAAGTAAATTAATCTTAATATTAGGCTTGTACACCAGTTCTTGATCTGAGGGGAAAATATGAACAATCAAAAGATGTCGTGGATATCACAAAAAATGAAACATCTATGTTCTACAAGGGTAACAATTTTAGTTCCCGAGGGTCCTTTCTACCATCTGGACCTTGGCCAAGCCTCTAGGCATTGATCTTTTCCAGATTATCTGTACCCATTTACAGCTGACATGAACTATGGGTGGCGATAACTTATTTAAGGTCTTTGGACTTTCACATCAGACCCATAACCACAATTTTTCGACATAACAATCTAGGAATTATCAAGGGATGATCAAATGATGCGATATCTTTAATTCTAGTCCGAGATTGTTTTGAATGAAGAGAAATACTTACTTCCATACAAGCCTCCGAAAGGTCCAAGCTTTTTCTCAAATACGTTCTTTATTCCAAACACAAACATAAGTTCACAAGGGTCAAACCTAGCGAAGATTTTGTATGTTTTCAAGAACATGAAGACTTTCAGGTGGACACAGCATTCAATTCCAAGACAATGTGGATCAAACGTACAATACATTTGTTCTGTTGGCATCTTCATACTCATGGCAGCACATTCTGAAGAAAAGAAAATTTGTAACTTCCAAGTGCAAGGTAAAATTTCAAGTTCTGAGGCTAGAATTTAATTGGTCGAACGGATAGTTAAAGGAATACAACCTCTTAGAATGAACAAAAAATCTAAATTTTAAACTTGGTCAATAGGAGTCTATATTCATCAAGGGACTTGCCTGGTTGCATAACTATACAACAGATTACCTAAATAATCTGATAAATCCAGAAAACTATGTTTATATACAATAATTGATAAATGCCTTAATCCAATTTATAAATTATAACCTGTTATTATATGGAAATTTACATAGTTTCATGGTTTTTTTGCATTCTGTATGTATACTTTGGACATCGTTGATGAATATATACTCTGATTGACCAAGTTTGAGAAATTAATTTGTTTGTTCATTCTAAGAGGTAGTATCGCTTTAACATATCCCTTTAATGATATTGCATCAATCAATACATATTTAGTTCGGTCCTTTTATCAAAATAAATCATTTTAATAAATTATTGACAGACCACATTTTAGTTTTAAGGGTCCCTGGCCAATTGCTTTTCAAAATTCAAATTATAAGGCATATAAGAATCCAGCTCAGGCCAATTTTTAGTCTTATGTGAAGAGACATATGGTAAATTTAGTTGAAATTCGTTGACAAAAGCAAAAAGCTTACTTTTATTAGGAGCAGTTAATGTTTGTATCATGGTTTTTGTGGAACCTTCAGGAGATAATCCTCTCTCAGTTAATTCCATACGTAGTTGATCATCAGTCATTTGGAAGGGATTAAAACATGGTTTGTTATCGATGATTTCCTGAAAGTGAGGATAAAATTTGAATTAAGTGGTTGCTTAATTTGAACCACAGACGTTTCTGCGGCAAAGCTACCATAAGGTGTACAAGGCTTTCGCACCCTCCCAGTTTAAAATTTCTCCTCATCAAGTTCTTGTATGCCTGTTGTTGTGGCCTCTACTTGGACTTTCAATCTAAACATTCATAGAAACGCCACTGGGTTTAGCAACCTGGCAAAGATGCCATGATGCAGACAATTGCAATCGCTATTTGTTGACGAAGTAGTAGTACTATTTTGTAATTTTCAGTAAGATTGGTTGACAGTCTTCCTTTTTTTTCTTTTTTTTTAAATAAAATAGCTTACCTTTATTTTAATGATGACCTCAGCCATGGCTGCTTTGCTTTCATCTAAACCCATAATATCTAACAAATCCAAGATGGCTCCCATTTTCAGTTTACGAATTGAAAACTTCTGAAGAAACTCTGCAGGTTTCTTGAAAAGATTTTTTAAACCTAAATACAAATAAATGAAATGTTTGAAAATTAGATGTATAAGCTTACTGTATGACTATGGAATTTGGTGAACTAAAAATTAAGATTTTGGTCTATAGTTTTCATTTAAGTCAAGCAAAAAGAAATCTAATCTATAAAGTCATACTTCCTTACCTTTATCTTTGGTGTTTGCAGTCTTTTCGTCGATTTTACTCTTTTTAGCTGGAGATGAGGCCTTTCCAAACATTGTATCATCACCAACTGGAAAGAGGACACAACACATTAGTCTGATTTTAAGATAGGTGAAAATAGAAGCCTGAACTGAGCACATTTTATAGAACATTGTCAATTGGAATGTCAATTGGCATCAAGCACTTGTCAGGTCTCCTTCCATCGCTTAAGAGAAATTAGTTTCTGGCTCTTGATCAAGTCCAAGAGTGTCCTGGAAGTTATTCCTCAAATCATTTTAAAATTTGAGACTGTTAAGCCAAAATACATTTTCACGAGAAATTTGATTTAACTTTATAACAACTTACATAATCCGTCATCTAGAACTTTAGCAGGATCATCTTGATCTTCAAGATTAAAAGGTTGTTGAATTGTTCCCCCTGATCTTTCTGGTGTTTCAGTTACATTTTCTTTACCATTGGGTCCCAGTATACTTCCCTCAGCGATTAAATCAAACTAAAATATAATATGGTTTTGTCATGAATTTAGTGTTAAGAAAGTTAATGTTGCTGATGCTATGTTTGTTAATTGAAGATGGATCATGATGCTCGAGTTGATATTGATGATGCAGTTAATGCCCAGCCGATGAAGATGTGGCTTCAGCCATTGATGATGATCTGTCTTGTGATGCTAAACATGGTACTACTATTGCAGATGATGCATGCTCTCATCAAATATGATGATGTTCTTTCTGTTGTTTGAAGATAATGGTATTGTTCATGATGCTCGATAATGATGATAATGACTGACATGGCACATGATGTTACCATCATCAATAATGATGAAGATAATGATAATAATAATGAAGATGATGATAATGATGAAGATGATAATGATAATAATAATGAAGATGATAATGATAATAATAATGAAGATGATAATGATGACGATGATTATAATGATGATGATGATAATGATGATGATGCTCAAATCGATAATGATTTGGGATTTGATGCTACAGCCAATAATGTTGTGATTCGAGATGAAGCACAAGAAAGAATTCTCATTCTTAATCATTACCTTCCAAATAAGTCTGTAGTCATCACACTCCTGGACCCATTTTGGTAAATTTGGAACACGAGCTTCCAGATATCTGGTAGGGTCAATGATTCCGCCATTTTTGGTTTTCCTCATAGCAAAATGAATATGATCGGTCGCACTACAAGGCGTTCGGGTGACTTTACCAATAACTTGGCCAGCATTTACCTAAATACAGAAAACATTTAATCAGGAATTAACAGTCGGCATTGCCATAAATAAAGTTGTTAAGGTTTGCAAATTAACGTCGAAAGTGGTGTACATGAATAAAATGACTAAAATAAAGTTTCAACTAAAAACCTAACTAACCTGCAGTCGGACATCATTATTAAAAGAAGGTATGGTTGAATTAGGTTCAACATTGGTGATGATTATTTCTGTGTCTTTCAATGATCCACCAGTCGTTTCGATTATGACTTCATTGGGATTGGTCGAACGTTTAATATATCCTGGGAAAGGTGCTACAAGCTACAAGACAAACAAATAGATTCATGGGTTTGTATTCGTTTTTGTTGTACCCATTTTATTTTTTTATACTTGAAAAGATTGTTAAAAGGTTTTTATTTTGTATCAGTAGCATCGATTTGCACCATTCTAATTTTTAGTCAGATATCTGTGGTCCTTGCAATTCCACTACAACTAAGCTACATTGCCCACATGTTGCCCAGATACGTTTTTAAAATCTAGGAAACCTCTTTACAGCTTCCTTAAAACTAATCTTATTCACGTTGTGAGCCCTAGATTTACCTTGGAACCTCTGGAAGCTACAACATCCACACCATCAATTTCATATTCAGCAACACCATTTTTCTTGAGTTCAGATACATAGAATCCTGATCCGTCACATCCTCCGCCTTTAGTTCGATATTTCCTTGGGAAATCTTTGTGACATTTGGGTCCGAACACTCGATCAATCAAAGATCTGGCCGTGCGATATCTGAAAAAAAAAACACCAATGGCATGACAAATTGTTTAAGCCTAACAGACTCAAGCATTGGCCACCAAACGAATCTTGAAATAATTTAGGGGTAACTGCCATAAATAAAATTTACAAAAATGAAGCTAGTTCAGATATATGACCCATTCTATTGATGTGCGGTGTCATGTTCCCCATGAAGTTTTTTTTTATTAATTGTAACTAAAGATCCTTAAAAGTAGTATTAGCGCCTACGGTTATCCCGCATTATATCTTGTAAATTCATAGTAATGCACTATGCTAATGAACTTGTGGATTGAAATGGATGGAAGGAACAGTGTTTACAGATAGACGGCATTATATGTTGTAAATTTACAGAAGGAACATTATTTTCGATTTTTCGATTTTTACTTACCCCTCTTTCAGTGTATTATATGAAGTTTTAATAGTGTCTACCAATTTAAATACACCCATAAATCTTTCAAAGAATTCTCCACCAACGTTTTTGATGCTATCAAAGGGTTCTAGTAAATCATCAATGATGGATTTTAATTCTTCAATCACCTCCTGTCTCAACTGAGCCTGCAGACAGAAATAATCATTGATTCATTAGCATTAGAAATAATCGAGTAGTGGGATAAGCACTTTGAATTATAGAACAAACACCCTTTGCTTATTGAGGAAAAGTTTCACATGAGTATAATCATTCAAAGGAACCAAACGTGTTTTTTCCAACTTAAATGGTCAAACGACTATTAAAAATTACGAAAACCGAAGGTAGATTTCATCAAAATTTAGGTAATTTTCGCTGAATTTTTTGTCAGATGAAGGTTTATTGTAGGATTTTAAATATTTGATAATCATTTTATCACGAAGAGCATAACAAACGTTCGAAGACTAATTTTATGGAATAATAGTTAATGATTGTGGATATTCTAGCTAAACAATAATCCATCCACTGAGAAGAGGTGCTTCAGTTCATTACCTACCATTGAGTATTTGCCATTTGTTAATTCAGCCACTGGGTCCTTGCCGACAAATTTCTGTTGCACCCAGTTTCTACTTCCACTGGTCATATCGATTCTAACTTGTTTAGCCAAATCTTTTATTTCTTGGTATTGATCCTTTAGGTTGAACCAGTATGGTTTCTCTTCTGCAAAACGAGGGAGAATAATAATTTACGATCTAAATTTATCAATGATATGCCTGTTCAAATCCTTTAAGGCTGGTATATTTATTACAGATTAGATAAGCTAAGAAAATTCCAAGTTCTGAGACTATTCAATATGGATTCCAGAAGAGCACTAATACCAAATACACTTAGACCGCTTTGTCCACTAGCATACATATAATCTTGCCGACAAAGGTATTGATTGTGCTCATTACGTACTTTTCAGAAAGAAACAGGCGTCTTTCGTTTTGTTGACGGCATCAATCAGGTTCTTCACTTCCAGTCCAACACTAAAAATTTAAAATAGCAAATTAGATACACCACAGACCGAAAACTTCAATCAAGACATAGCACATATTGGGTTTAGCATCAAAAGCATCAGTGAGTCATGTAGAAACACAAAAGGTTTTGGAGATCGAATGTTTCAATTCCACTGTAACGAGGTAAAAAACATTTGTCTTCTCTGAGCACATGATAATAAAAGGGTATACATTTACATTGAATGTTCCTTAGAACCTGGCCAACGCTTTCATCTGGTACTGGTTCTAAGTTTGTATTTCATATACATGTAGTTAACAAACGGTTAATAATTGGATCCGATTTCTTGTCTCCCACTGTCAAATTTTTAATCACGTAATTTTATTTTATATCATTTATTACTAAAACAAAAAAAAAAGCTTACTTCAGAACATTTCCACCGACGGTCGATATTGCCTTCTTAGGATCACTGTTAAAATCTTTAAAGGCATCAATAATAGCTTTGATTGAGGCATAGATCTGTTTTCCTGCGCGAGGTATAACAATTGTGATAGTTTCCAACAATTTCTGTAAATAAATCAAAAGATGAAAGTTTGTGCAACTACTACCACTACCAACAACTACCTAGTTTGTAATATCAGTTTACTGGAAGCAACGTTCACTTGTCATCTACAAACAACTACCTAGTTTGCGATATAAGTTAACTGGTAGCAACGTTAACTTGTCATCTACCAACAACTACCTAGTTTGTAATATCAGTTTACTGGAAGCAAACCTTAACTTGTCATCTACCAACAACTACCTAGTTTGTAATATCAGTTTACTGGAAGCAAACCTTAACTTGTCATCTACAAACAACTACCTAGTTTGCGATATCAATTTACTGGTAGCAACGTTAACTTGTCATCTACCAACAACTACCTAGTTTGCTATATCAATTTACTGGTAGCAACGTTAACTTGTCATCTACCTAGTTTGTAATATCAGTTAACTGGAAGCAACAGCTTGTCATCTACTAATCAACTACCTAGTTTGCGATATCAGTTTACTGGAAGCAACGTTAACTTGTCATCTACAAACAACTACCTAGTTTGCGATATCAATTTACTGGTAGCAACGTTAACTTGTCATCTACCAACAACTACCTAGTTTGCGATATCAATTTACTGGTAGCAACGTTAACTTGTCATCTACCTAGTTTGTAATATCAGTTAACTGGAAGCAACAGCTTGTCATCTACTAATCAACTACCTAGTTTGCGATATCAGTTTACTGGAAGCAACGTTAACTTGTCATCTACCTAGTTTGTAATATCAGTTAACTGGAAGCAACAGCTTGTCATCTACTAATCAACTACCTAGTTTGCGATATCAGTTTACCTGAAGCAACGGTAACTTGCCACTTGCTAATCAACCATTCTGATGAGACTCAGAATTCACTGCAAAGCGAAGATTTACTTTGATGTACCTGTTAGGATGAGGAATGGCGAAGGTTTCAAAAATGACCCTTTCTATAAATCATGGATTAAAAAAATGTTTTTCAAAAGTTAAACTTACGTTATAAAATCCCATTACGTCCTTTCTTACGTCATTATAAATTGAAACGACCTTCGTCACCAGCTTACGGATTGATCTAATAAAGGGTGGTAACTCTTTCTCATCTATTTCTCCTAACCTCTTCATAATGTCAATAGCTCTTTTCCCTAGTTTCACAACCTGATAAAAGAATACACGTACATGTGTAAATGCGTTGTAATCGGACGTTTTCTATCTTGGCGAGCGAACCTTAGACTTTATAGGATTAGCATCATTCCAAGATTCAGTCTATGTGTCTTGCAGATTTAATCTAAATCTCAAATTTATATGTCTAGGCTAATAATCCACTCGAAAGCTAGTAGACTAGGAGACAATATGCTAAAAAAAAAGGACCTAAGTCAACGGATACATCTACTTGAGCCACTAATGTAGCCATATATCAAGAAGTGTTACCTTTCCGGGTAGCTGTTCCAAGGCTTGTTTGAATTCGTCCAGTATTTGACCAATGGAGATATCACCTCGGATAATCTTTTTAAATAAATCTATTCCTTTTTTAATTTCACCAACAACGTCATTCTTGATTTTATCATAAAGATTCACCAGCTCTTTCAAGTTATCTATACCAAATTCCTAAAAACAAAACAATTTGTCTTAATTGTGTGTAGAAATACAAGATTATGTGCAAGAATGTAAATGATATTATATTACATGGGTCAGAATTAGGCCTAATATACCAAAATGACCTGGTCCTGTGATAGGAACACTTAGACAAAATGTGTATGAGATACAGAAAATGACTCAAATGTGATCAAGTTCATGACCAGAGATATATTCAAACTGGTTAAATTTCGCTATAAAATAATCAACCCTTTTCCATGAACATAAATGATCTACCATTGACAGAGGTGTAAAAGGTGTAAATTCATCAGAATCTTTACAGTAAGGAATTATGTTCCCGAACAGAACATTGTATCCTTTACAAACGAACACAGGAAAAATTAAAATTCGAGAGTTTGAAGACCAAATTTGCGAAGGGAAGGAACAAAATAACTTGGCTCGAGTTTTTGCGATACATCGAGATAGGCTATGTGGCGTTCTTCAAGTTGAAAATTCAAAATACCTGTAGTAAATTCAAATTGTATTCAGCGCTTCCTTTGAAACAAACTCGAGCCAGAAAGAAATCCAAATTAGTTCCCACAACTCCTAGATGGACTCTGGCGTAGGCTTCATCATGTACGTCTACGATAGCATGACCACTCAAAGCAGCTAAAAATAGAAACAAAGTAGGAGTTCAAATAGAAATATCTTGTCGGCGAGAAACAAAAAAGCACAATAATGAGTCGAACAACCAAACCATGTTTTCACAACCACACCACAGTGGCAAACCTCTGCATTTGTCAAAGTTCATAGGTAGATGATTGTCACGTTTCTTAGTTTTACAGCAAACCATTTTGGTTTACAACTTCGAATATCTGGTTACATCTGTACACGATGCTAACCAGGAACTCGTTTGTCATAAATGGGAGAACTTACAAATCTTCAAATCCAGTAAATTCTTTATCAACACTCCAAACGAAGCACCAATTTTAGTGGAACCCAACATCTTCTTGAAATCTACAGATGGTGACTGCAGAATGAACGCAAAACCTTCGTCGATAAAACTACGTCTGTGACGAGAATGGACAGAATTATCTGAGTCCAGGTCCCAAGGATTGAAGTAGATTGAAGATTCATTGTAAGAGCTGTAAAAAAAATAATGAAATAATGAACATTCTGTTTCGTAATTTGAATTTGAAGATAGCTTAATTTTTTATGTCTATTGGATCTCGGGGAAGGGAATTTTTTTTTAAAGATCGTGAAAGTCTTTCCAGAAATGATGTTCCAAGCAACGTGTGCTAATTTTAATCCTTGTGTTAGAGCAGTGGTTCCCAACCTGGAGGCCATGGCCCCCTAGGAAGCCAAGGGGTGTTTGTCAGGGGCCATGGCGCATGAGGATGAGTATGATTTCTTCTCTAGCGTGGTCAAATGCATCTGACCTTCTGGTGATGAGGAAGCACAAGACAACAACCCTTGCGCTATATTCCCTATTTAGTTCTAGTTTGGAATAGAACAGGGCTCTGGGAGCTTCGTGAATCTGGGCCACAGCTCGACAAAGGTTGGGAACCACTGTGGTAGAGGGTTCGTTAGTTGTCTGGATCAGTGGACTTTGTTCTGGATCAACCAGTTCCAGTTCAGATTTGTTTGGTCGGTGCCAATGATAAGATTATACGACAGAGTTCTTACCTATTCCTAGCTACAGGTGGATTATATGGAGTCAAGTGTTTGGCTCTAGGGTGAGCTTGGTATTGAATCAAGGCCTCATATCTCACTGTATCGTCAACATCATATTTAGCTGTATTCAACATCAAATTAGCAGCCTAAAATCAAACCAAAAGAGATAAGAAGCTAATAGACTAAACCAATTTTTTTTCTTGAATTAACCTAAATTTTCCAGAAATCCGAGTTATAAAATCAAAACCAGCTCTTATGGAACTTCATTTTCGATAAAATCAAAATCAAATCCTGCAGATGACAAAAACTAGTAATAAATAGTCGTTGCATGGGTATTGGTATGTCTGAGGTATTAAATAAGGCACGGAAGTGGCAAATTTGAGAATAGAAATGAACTTACGTGATCGTGATGGTAGCCTCTCAGAGCAGTAATACCAGCACGTTTAACCCATTGACAATTGGTAGAGTTGATATGTGATACGATATATTCATACGATTGATCTAATCTGGCATTACCAAGAGCTCCGAGTAAGTTGACCTTTAATGAATCTTCAGCCAATATATCCTCCTCATTTTTAACTGATCGTTTCTGACGATACATGTAGGGATCTGAAAGGAAACAACACCTTCAGTGTATATACAATAGTGGTTTCTAATCCCGGGGGCCTTGAGGCATTTGTCCGGCAGCCATGGGATATGAAGACGTGTATCATTTTGTTCTTTTCCAATTGCCATTTAACCATATTAGGTATAAAGGCCTGTGGTCAAATGAATCCCTGATGAGTATATCCATTGCTTGGAGGTGCATGACGGCATATATCTCGACCTATTTCCTGTATTTTTCCTCGCTTGCTGACCTTGTGAACGGAATTGTATCTGTATCTTTTCAGAATTGTATTTTTTTTATAAAATCGACCATTGAATTTCTAGTTTATGAAATGAAAATTTACAGTAAGTTGTTTCAAGAACAAAATCGTAACCTTAGCAATTATTTGGGCGAATATGAAGGTCTTTTGATGAATTTACAGAAGACCTGATACAAGCTCAACCCAGCTTTGGTGTTGGTGGTATTAATCTTTTACAGAAAACCCAACAGCCATAAACCTACCGTGATATCCAATCATGTTCTCTATTTTAGAAATGGCATCAGAGGCTTCTTGTGATCGACCGGATAGGTGAAGCTTCCGGGAAACAGAACCAATGGTCAGTAGAATTCGATGGTAAACATCACCTTCGTGCAGAACAATGGATGATTTACTTTTGTCAAAAGCCAGCTCAAATAATCGAGTTAAAAGTTTCTGAAATATATAGATATGAAATGGAGTTTTACGTCCTATGTTTCTGCACCTTTTGGGCTAATGAGGACGTGAACAAGCTATGCAGTGCAATGGGAAAAATTTGGCAAGGCCAACAGCATTATGGCAGGGACATTACTCCCTTTGCGTCTTTGTAACTATAGACCTCCTATTCCGTGAGTCACATGGATTCATATTCAACAATGGTCTATAAAGAAATGAAACGAAAACGAAACCCGAAATACGACATTTTGACGAAACATAGGTAACAACTTATGAACTTTTCACATGAGGATTTTTGTCAATTATACATGAGTAAGTATTTCATAATGATAAGTTGTGTCAGGTGTTTAGAATCTGATATAAATGCCTTTAGCCTACCTGACTAGGAACTTGATCACTTGATATAATGTGGACCATCAGTCTCATGATCAGTTTAACATCAGGTTTGTTTGTATTCAAAACTTTCTCTGTGATAATGTCGTGAGCTCTTTCTGTATCTGTTCCCATTGCAGCATCTAGAATGTGGTTTTGATCTTTTTCGTTTCTTCTGGATCTATAACAATAATAAGTTATATGATTAAAATTTAGCTATCAGAAGGTTGTTAGTGCCAGCGATATTAAGTCCATTTGTTGGGAGAGAATCGTCTATAACCTTTTATTCAAATCATCCATGCAACGAATGAAGTACATCTAGTCTTTGATATTGGATACTAATTCAGTAGAAATTTCCCATTGTCTATAATATGATAAATATAGAAGATTTATAATTTCTAAATGGAGTATTTGTTTTATTCTTGGCCTTTCAAGAAATGTTTTTTCATTCATCTGAAACTATTTTTTGGAGAAGATCATGATATCATAACTTACAAAGGATTTAAAGAAAGATAATGTGATAGAAGCTTCTCAAAATGATCATCATCTAATAGATTCACACACGTCATTAAACGATGGAAACAGTTGGTCATCTCTTGGGTGGCTGAAAAAAAAAGATAGGAAATACTGTTTTAACAATTGCTGAACTAAGTTTGTGGGGGTCAGGAAGATGGATTGGGTACTCTTTTGAGATGCAAATACTTCGTCTCGTTCAAGCAAAGAATACGATCAAATTTTACTTATTATAAATATGTGCATAAGGAACCACAGCTAAGTGTCATGATATGAGCGTGATGCTGAATTTTATCAAAGAATTTATCGCATCATCACATGGATCTCCAAAATTGCGTCTAGGCCCACAAAAACCAAATTATTCTCACCAGACTCATCCGGTTGATTTCTCATGATGGTTAGATTACCACGGATTTGTTCAAGGATCACCTCTGGTTCGTGACTGCGTATCGGTTTAGATTTCACCTGGAACAATATATATTAAGAGTTGCAGAAGAACATTCCAGAATTTGATTAGGAGAATATTTTAATAATTATTGTGTTTTTCTTTACATCAAATTTCTTAAGATAGCAGCAATCGAATTTTCAATGAAAATTTTAGCTAAAATTAGTATAGATGACCAGTTAATAAATGGGGCTCCTGTACTTAAGAAAGTTGGAGAAGTTGCTAAAGGACTCCGAAGGTATACTGTCCTTTTTTCAATAAAGTATCATGCTTTTTAATTTTGTATTTTTCTTGGCTCCCTTTAGGGAATGGGCTCCGTAGACTTAAATCAACTAGTCCCTGAAGTAGTAAAGACACTGAAGAATACCTAATAAAAATGAGCTTACTGTTTTAATATGGATGCTATCTTGTATTGTCTTCAGTGAGCTTCGTGATGGTTTATCAGAAATCTTACGTTGTGATACAAATTCTAATTTTCCTTTACCCATAGCTTTCATCTCGGGATATTCTAGAAAATAACACAATGGGTATACACAACAAGAGTAATGGTTCCAATCAAAAACTCAAATCGCCGTTACTCTTCTTAACTCATCCCAAGCTTCTTCTTCGCATATATCAAACGTTACTGCAACGTTAGAGTCTCAAAAAAGTCCATTTAAAAACTATTAAGAATGCTGCCATTTCAAATTCATTTGCAGGGTTTTGCAATTGCTGTAGCAAAACTACTTTGAGTATATTTTTAACATTTTTGGTTTTATATTTTGCAGGACGTGGTTCGCCTGTTCGCTATGGTTGAGAAACTGGACAGTTGAAGAAATATTTTGGAAAGGTATACCTATATCTGAGAAATCATTTGAAGGTTTCGTAGGTCGTTGTCCTTCAAATGGTTCGTAACCTGGTACCGTTTGCTTCATAGCTGAGAATTTTTCATCTACATGAACTGTATGTATAGTTCCAAGTTCAGAATTGAAAAATAGTGTCTGAAATTGGATTAAGATATGTAGAGTATCAAGGCTAGAAGTATCATATAGGGTTTAAAAATAGCATTGCATAAAGACAAGAAATTTGATTAGCAATATATCACACAAACTTTCAGCTTTGGATAATAAAAGTAAATTTTGATACGCGTTCCGTTCAAAATGGTGACAAAATGTGGAAGATGCAGATTTCAAATTGATCTTGCCAAGTTCCATAGGGTAATCAAAACTGAGAGTTGGACTCGTAAACTGCGATGCAGTACTGCCTTAATGGAACATCGACAAATATTATTGTTTTTACTCAACTTGCAGCACCACCAATATTATCCAGACAAATAATCTGTTTGGAGACTGAATGACTCATTGCCTTCTGGATTCAGATGACCTACCTTGGTGTACTGAGCTTTAGCATGAGCAAGGGGATGTTCATTTTTTGTCTTGGTGAATTTCTTTCCATCGGAATGAGGCTCAACTTTATATGTTGCATTGTGTTGACCTAGAAAATAATATGGATAATTATGGATAAAATCCAAAAGCAAGGAAGTTTCGACCAAATATACACGACAATGCTGCTATGACATTGCAAATTGCATTGTGTTGCATTCCTAATATTGTTTAACTTTTCAAATGCTACTCGATCAGTTTCAGCTACTAGTGGGGTCGTATTTTGTTATTAAAGATATAATTCGTCATCCACAATAGTTTGAAGGGACTTTGCAAAACCCAGCACAAAGCTAAGAATGGGGGTTATATTTTTTACAATGATTTTTTTTCAATCTCTATCCCAATGAAACTCGAAATCCAGGTAATCATATAAGCAATGTACTGATAGCAGCTGAAAACTTTCAAGATATGAGGAAGTATATCAATTTATCTGGAGCAACAGATACGACGTACCTTCATGTCCAACTTCCTGTACATGATACTTCCATCCTTCAGGTGTTTTCTCCATCACATTCTTTAAAAAATAACATAAAAATAAATAGGTATTTATTTCTTATTTGATTTTTAGGGAAATAGAGGGTTTAAATCTCTAAAAATGATGAACCAAGGATGGAACAAATACTTTATATAAAAATCGAAGATGATCTGGGCTTGTAGGGATTTCCATTCTGTTCTGATCCGAAATTAAATCTCTCCAACAAATGTATCGTATCATATAGGGAGAGTAACCAGAAAAGAGATAGTGCTGAAGACAAGCCTTCAAGGAGCAGAACTGCTTACGCCTGTAGTTTTATGGCCATACCATTAAAACCAGCACATTTGCAACATTGAGAAACAAAAATATCTATTGATACCAACAATAAAATTCCGTGCAAACAAAACAATTCCGTTCATAAAAAATCCAGAGCATAACAAAATCGGATGCAAAAATTATATAGTAGTGGACTTCCCATACGAGAAGTACCATCAGATGTTCTTGCCCCCGAACATCCCCATTTCCTCTTTTCAGTCCTCACCTCATCCTCGTGGTGTAGTTTTCCAGCAAACATGGCCGCCATTCCTTTCTTGATAGCAACAATTTCGTCGTCTTCATTACTATCATAAAACACATCTTGGATTTCTCCGTGTTCATTGATAACAAACGAAAACCTGAAATTCGAAAATAGTCGTCACTTGAGGATTTATGCAACTTATTATAGCAGTTAGACCCTGGGTTTTCAACTTGGGGGACAAGTCCCAGACGGGGTCATTACGACATTTTTCAGTGGACGAGCTATAGATCTGAAGAAAAAAAAATATATTATATTTTGTATTATCTGAGTGGATATGCATCCAGTGTCCACTGCCAGCAATGACTCTGTACACTAGGGGTACAATTTAGGTTTGTTTCGAATTGCATTTTTCAATGATTTCCGCGGACAATTCAGGGGACATGGTCATTTCCTTGTGGGTAATTGGGGACACTTGAGGAAACCAGTTGAAAACCCAGGAGATTGGCTGTGATGGATTTAGGACTTGTTGGGCTTTGTCACTTTAAGGAAGGAGGGTGTATCCCCTTGGTTGAGAAAATTTTAGGTAGGATTTTTGTAAATGTTCATTTTCAGGACAAAATGGGCGTCTTGACTCTCTACCTCAACCAAATTACATAGATTACATAGAACAGATAATCACGTTCACGGGATATAATAATTGTAACATTATTATTAAGTCAAGTCACGTCCACAAACTTTTATATAGGCCTACTATATTATAACATAACATATGAAATCACCCAAGTGTGGAAAGACACACTTAAAAAAAAAACATAGACTAAATGGTTGGATGTTTGCTTTTGGACCACTTCCATCTCGGAAGCCGTGAAGTTCAGCTTTTAGAAATTTTGAATATTAATTTTTACAACCATTTCGTTCGGCATTTAACAAGCGGCTCAGCTCAACTACGAAAGGGATTGGCTGAACCAAAATACATGGACCTTAACCCCTAAGGATGTCACCCCCGGAAAAAGTAGAAAATTAAATGCATGCCCGGACCATCATTTTAATAAAGGTTCACATGCCCCACTCATCTAGTTCAGCAAATGCATTTAAAGCGAAACTACGTCTTAGAATGAACAAAAAACTTAAGTTCTCAAACTTGGTCAATAAGAGTATATATTCATCAACCGTGTCCAAAGTATACAAACAGAATCAAATAAACCCATAAAACTATGTAATTTTCCATACAATTACAGATTATTATTGATAAATGCGTTAAATTGGATTAAGACATTTATCAATTATTGTTTTTAAACATAGTTTTCTGGATTTATCAGATTATTTAGGTAATCTGTTGTATAGTTATGCCACTAGGTTTGTCCCCTGATGAATAAAAACTCCTATTGACCAAGTTTGAAAATTTAATTTGTTTGCTCATTTTAAGAGGTAGTATCGCTTTAACATAGCCCACAAGTTTATAAAAAAAGGTTAAGTCACTATACAATATGCTGGTGTGTTTTAGAATAACCACTTATACATAACATCCGTAAATCAATCAGATAAAGAAATTGTGTCATATAACTTAAAGTTGGGTGTGGGGAAACTATAGAGTTGAGATGGTGGTGATGGGACAGACTTTCCATCAATTTTTACTTACCATTTGTTGAAATCTAGATTATGGCCGACGGTATCTGTAAAAAAAAATTCAATGATCGTTAGGCTCATAGGAATAGTTTAGTGATTATTTAGCTGATAAACCTTGACATATCTCTCTGAAAATCCGATTATATCAAACACATATAACTTATTCGCTTTGGTTCTAACGAAAAGTTAAAACAGTCAAGCGCAGAGTGGTTAAAGTGTATCGTAACATAATGACGTAAAAGATTAAATATAAGGTCAAAAGAAGGGCTTGTAACACTATAGCTAAATAGTATGAATTAAAGGTTTTTGATGAGCGTTCTGTAGAAGAAGTACCTACAACACAAAATCTAAGTCAGAAGCAATTTTTCGTTAGGGATTTACTGTAGATGAAGGGTCAATAAGGCTGAATCTATGGCCAAAGCTTATTTGCATCAAGAATGATCAAACCTCAGTTACGGTCAAGAGTATTTAAAAATGTTGATTGTCGATGAATTACTTACGTGGAGTATTGGCACCACTGAAACTAAAAGTGTGAACTCGGAGGTAGATTTCTTGTCCATGGGGAGTTTCACCAACGTTGATATAGGACACCTGGAATTATAAAGTGCCAATCTTTCATGACATGTAAATGCATGGGTATTTGCAGGAAAAAATCCAGGAGGGGTCTGAACCCAAGAAAACGGTTTTGGGGGCCCCTCAAATTAAAGTTTTTCGGTTACCAATATAGATTAAAGTAACCAAGTACTAACGATCCGAACCGCAAAACGAAATTCAAAATTCAAAAAGACATTTTGACGAAACATAGGTAACAGCTTATGAGCTTTTCATGAGGAATTATATCAATCATACATGTAGACATCATACATTTTGGTATATGTATTTTTACTGAAGTGCCATGGGGATGTCACTTCTGAACATTTGTTGAAATGTTAAAGACATTGACATTTTCATGCTCTGTGCTCAAAAAACGTATTTTAATTTCTACAGTCTTCTGTTTCACTGACTTTCTTTAATACATTTACAAAATGAAATATTGTTTGGAATGAGTCTTTCGGACTATTTCGATTACTCGCCTCTTACACAAAAAAATAATCGATAAATTATCTCCCTTGATGATGTGTGTCAGAAGATAGCAACTGGACATAAGGACAGTCGACACAATGGTCTGAATTTATATCCATCAACATCGTATGTATTTTACATTGTCAGAATAAAACATTTATAGAAATAGATCAGCCACTTTATTCTGTTTTATCGTCTAGAACATGAGATGGCATTTATGTTGCTTTTCGGTGTTCTTTTACATGTCTTTTTCTCTCTCAAACAGAGGTACAAGTTCCCTGTGATAATACTAGGGGGACATATTAACGGTACTAGCTTCAAAGCTATTATTAAAATCAGATTATGGTTAAGGCATACCCGTCAATTTTTTCGAGGACTTAAGACAGCCGAGGCAACATGACTATTATAAAAAAAATAATTTCTTAAGATGTGTTAAGAGAATTTACGGCGGCCCATATCAATGATATTATCATTGCAACTCCCCCGTTGCCTCTCCTGTATATTACATGCCCAATCAAAAAATCAAGTCAGGGGGCCAGTGTAAAAAAATTGTTAAGTATGAAAAATCAATCTATTTAGGAAATTTCTCAGAAAAAATACGATTATCTACTTAAATCTATTAGTAAATATTTATGACTTAAGGGGTTTGTTTTGAACAACAATGAAGTTTCCTAGAAATTGGTCGGAGCAACCCGGATACTAAGTCAACTATTTATATCAAGGATAGTCACTATGTGGTATATATATTTAATGATTGAAGTATTCAGGACATGGTCGACATTTCACACTTCATTTCACATTAGTCATTGATGTTATTCACTTGTTTACAGTCACACCGAAGAAATGAAAAAAATATTGACTTTTACGTCCTACTTTTATGCTCCAGGTAGCCCGTTTCTCAAAAAGTCTTACAATTAAAAATTAAAAAGTGTGGAGTTATTCACTTGTTTACAGTCACACTGAAGAAATGAAAAAATATTGACTTTTACCGTTTTACGTCCTACTTTTCTGCTCCAGGGGGCCCGTTTCTCAAAAAAGTCTTGCAATTAAAAAGTGTGGAGTTATTCATTGCAAAATGCCAAACTTGCGACAAAATTTATCGTCAGATTTTTTGAGAAAAAGTATCCTTTTTCGGCTAATGGTGACGGGCAAACGCCTTCGTGTACATTTATGTACATGTACTTTTATTTTCGATTTCCAACTGATAAATGTGCCCTTGGTTTATTGTCCCGTCCGAATAACTAAGAAGCTAAAATTATCACTATCAAATAAAACTATTTTGTACAGTTCTCTATTTTGAAGAAATCCATTACACATGTAATACCTAATCCATTTCTCAAATTAATAAAATATTGTTTACAAAAAAAAAGTTGAACAATAGATTCTATTTTGGGTAAAATTGTGAAATATGCAGAGAAAATCATTGGGTTTTAAATGTGTCAGGACAGTGGTATACTTTATCATTCGAGAAAGCTTGCAGATTGCAATTTGGCGATTTTCTAAATTCGGTGCTTCGTCAATATTGTATCTATATAATTTATAATATTTTTCTTTAATGATAAAACCCAAATATTCAATATACACGTATATGCGTCCTTCGACAGATGACCACCTTCGTCCGTAGCATTCACACCTATGCGTTGTCTTGAGTAAGGAAGGTTCACACCCCTACAAACTCATAACCATTACCGACTAAACATTTACTGCCCCGGGCATATTTACTCCCTTAAAACGACGTCAATAATTGATAATATCAAATGTAGGGGATTGTAATTAGGGTCTGGATTTAGACAATAATAACTCTCCAATCACAAAAAGGCAGTCAGTGTGGCGAATAATTATATCCCGGGAAAATGCCCGCGGACCCTCTAAGCAAGGGCCCCAACCACTTATTTACATGGTCCATATTCACCTAGTTGCCTTTCTGAGACTTTTGATCGCTTCCCCGCAAGTGCATTCGCCCATGTAACGCCTGTAACAAAATTACAGGTTTAAAAAAGATTGCAGTTGATACTGTTTAAAAAGATTTTAATTAAATCTAACTTGAAATCCTAGAAAGAGAGGTGTACGTATATGTGACACCTATTGTACATGATTCATGAACTACAGTTTCTATTCTATTCACTTTTGTATTATTTCCTTCTTGAGTTAATGTAACGTAAGCGGTGTTTCTATTAAATCTGAATCACACTTACCGACCCTTACATTAATCATACACGAATAGAGTGTTATGCATTAAATATAAGTAAAAGATTGTATCATAAAAGGGTATTACTGTGGTGCGCAAATCCCTATTTTAAATATCCAAGTGTTCAGCGATTTTGTAGAGCGATATAGAAATACAACTGTAAAAATAGTGCTCAACACATTAATTATAGAAACACAACTGTTAAAATAGTACTCAATACATTAATTGAAGGGTGATATAGAAATACCACTGTTAAAATAGTGCTCAATAATTAAATGTAGGGAGATATAGAAATTCCACTGTTAAAATAGTGCCCAATATATTAATTGTAGAGCGATATAGAAATACCACTGTTAAAATAGTGATCAATACATTAATTGTAGAGCGATGTAGAAATACCACTGTTAAAATAGTGCTCAATACATTAAATGTAGGGAGATATAGAACTACCACTGTTAAAATAGTACTCGATACATTAAATGTAGATCAATATAGAAATACCACTGTTAAAATAGTGCTAATTACATTAAATGTAGGGAGATATAGAAATACCACTGTTAAAATAGTGTTCAATACATTAATTGTAGAGTGATATAGAAATACTATTGTTAAAATAGTGCTCAATACATTAAATGTAGAGCGATATAAAAATTAGCTTTTAGTAGTATTCTTGTACACGTATATATAATTATACAACTTCTCATTAGTAATTAGTATGTCCATTATAATAATTTATATATATTTAAATTTGTCAAAGTATTGTGTAAAAGGAAAATTTCTTATGAACAACATTTTTAGAAAATATGTATTTATATTGGTTTGGGTTTAAAAAAAATTAAAACATATTTCCTTGCAGTAACAGTGCAGAATTTAATTGGTTAAAAACGGATTATCGTTTGGCTTCGATTAACAATAATTAGATTAGGCGATTGACCAGAGGGCATTTTTTTTTTTTTACCGATCTACTGATTAATATTATTGTGACTAACCAAAACTTCTTAGAAGTATTACTTGTCTTTCACTAACCAATAACTACTAAGTTTGCCTTCTGCCATAGAACGAAATTACCCGAATGACACTCTTAGAACTTTTGTTCTATGCATTTACCAGAATAAACTAAACGTTGTACATTCTTTCAAGTGGGGCAGAGAAAATGCCGTTATTACCCTGAATCAAACATTCATGCACGAACCCGACAATTATTAGTTGGGTCATATTTCAATTGTCAACAATATAAGTGCTTTGATATATTATCAATATATGTACAAAATAATGTAAATATGCGCTATACTTCCTTGTAGAATCACTTGAAATTTCCACTTATAATATTTCTTATTAATCTTTACTTATCAGGGAAAAGAATGTACAATTTTCAACTATTTGTCAAATAAAAAAAGACCAAAGTTCATCAGAGACTAAAATTCTTTTGGTTTTGTAACCGTTTTCTGAGCATTAGATGCAGTGATTTGCATCATTCCACCATTTTCATGGGAAGCATTATAAGACAAACACTATTGAAAAGTTTTCGATATAACGGCGTCATTGGACGTATAGAATCCGTCTTTCAATGGCCATAACAACATAACCTAGCCCAGGAGTTCATTCAGCATTCTTTTCTGTGAAGCGGGTCATTTATTCACTAAGAACACGGATGTAAATAATTATTTAGTAAAATGAACATGGAGATATAGATATGTTCTAGCACGAAGAGAGAACACATTTATATACTTCCTTGTCATTATTATTAGAATAACAATTCACATTTTAAGTGTCTTAAAATATTTCAAATACTTAAACCCACTTTTGTCACATGCTGAATTGGTCTGGGTCTATAATATCATATTACTAGCCTCGTCTCCACGATCTGTTTAATCTCGGCCAAATGCGACCCCCTCAAGAGTGGCCCCTCGTGAGTGACCCCTTCCACTAAAACGCTAAGTTCGCTATGCTAGCTAAGCTCTATTTGGCCCTAATATTTTTTTCATACCATGCATTTGGCCCTTTTCAACAATTAATTGAGAATGCCTGGTCTACCATAATCCGAGTGTAAAAAACTCGAGGTACATTTACCCAAGTTTGAAGGTAAGTATCTCAGCAGTTGTAGTACCGATCTCTTTTAAAATTATCATAGATTGACTTCAACATGTCCTTGTTAGACCCTAAAAAATATGAGAGTCATCGAATAACAATTGTACATGAACGGTCCCGAGCAACATAGTATGTCAAAAAAATTGATATCAGAGGAACTATCCGTGAGATATCTCAGGATGACAAATGGTTGATATTGGTGGTTTTTGGTTGTTGATATTGGTGGTCGATGTAGTGAAGACACATTGACCACGGGTTGAAATAGGGAATTTGCTCTGATATTGAAATTTTTATTTGAGGACTATCATATTTTCAGGGTCTGACAAGGACATATCTGTGAGGATTTTGAAAGATCGGTTCACCAACAGCTGAGATACTTCTCGTCAAACTTGGGGACGTTTTTTTGGGGACACCCGATATATAAATGAATTGAAATGAAATGTATTAAGGTGCACCAGCACCTAATGGGCCCCGATATATAAAGAATATAAGATATATGATTGTATATAATACATATGTATTGAAAACTAATCAAGCCAATAGATCGATAGTTAACCGATATCAGTCAATTGAATAGAAATATACAAGAACATAATATGTTTGTCATGCTTTACTGGATTATCTGACCTATTAAATGTCTACCTAGTAAAAAATTCAGAACCGGGTCAATATGATTCCATGGTTGTCCTGCAAGATTTGAATGCTCTTTTACGTACACATTCGTACAAGCAAGACATTCGTTTGATAACATTCTTAGAATTGCAAAATTTAGAGCAATAGTTGTGGAGCAGAACACTTCTCAAAGGAGAAGTAGCAGCAGGTGTCTCGTAAAGAGCAGGATCTGCTCTAATACGTATCAAAGAGTATTTTTTAAATTTGAACGAAATATATTAAGAACCATTACCATTTTTACATCCAATGAGAATTAGCTAAATTGGCTCACTTATTCATTAAGAGCACAAATGCATATGACAACTAATTCAAGAATATAACATATTGTCTCATCCACTCAACAATTGCTAAAATTTGACGACCAATGATTAGGTTCTAAAACAAAATTTTTAAAACCATTTTAAAGGGATTGTAAAGCGTATTTATAAACTTTGTATGTGTATCAGGGACACTGAGTGGAATTGCCTGAACCACAGACGTCGGAATGGAAATTGGAATGACGCAAATTGATGCTATATGTAAAATTCTTGTGATTAAGAAATGATCGAACATTTGAAACAGAAAATAGCAGTAGATAATGAAAAAAAAAATACCCAAATTTTTAGTCGTTAAGTAAACAAGTACTTAATACAATTCATATACTTACATAGCCATAAATATCAATAGTGTCTTTTGTGTACATATACAATGTTATAAAAAACTGAGCGTTTGGTTCAAAGAAATACCAAGCCTTTATATAATATTTACTTGAAGATCCTGTTAAATTTATAGTATGAAATGAATTATCCTAGATAAAAAAGTACAATTTCTTTGTATAACTGATGTATTGTGAATTTATTAACAGTAAAGATATTTGTTGATTAAAAATATTTAAACCATTATTGCAATCGTCCTCAAATTATTGTATTGAACACTAGTTTAACAGTAGTATTTCTATATCTCCCTACATTTAATTATTGAGCACTATTTTAACAGTGGTATTTCTATATCGCTCTACAATTAATGTATCGAGCACTATTTTAACAGTGGAATTTCTATATTGCTCTACAATTAATGTATTAAACACTATTTTAACAGTAGTATTTCTATACCACTCTACAATTAATGTATTGAACACTATTTTAACAGTGGTATTTCTATATCGCTCTACAATTAATGTATTGAGCACTATTTTAACAGTGGTATTTCTATATCGCTCTACAATTAATGTATTGAACACTATTTTAACAGTAGTATTTCTATACCACTCTACAATTAATGTATTGAGCACTATTTTAACAGTGGTATTTCTATATCGCTCTACAATTAATGTATTGGTCACTATTTTAACAGTGGTATTTCTATATCGATCTACATTTAGAGTATTGAGCACTATTTAAACAGTAGTATTTCTATATCTACAATTGATGTATTGAGTGCTATTTTAACAGTAGTATTTCTATATCTACAATTAATGTACTGAGCACTATTTTAACTGTGGTATTTCTATATCACTCTACAATGAATGTATTGAACACTATTTTAACAGTGGTATTTCTATATCGCTCCACAATTGATGTATTGAGCACTATTTCAACAGTGGTATTTATATATCACTCTACATTTAATGTATTGAGCACCATTTTAACAGTGGTATTTCTATATTGCTCTACAATTGATGTATTGAGTGCTATTTTAACGGTGTTATTTCTATATCGCTCCACAGTTGATGTATTGAACTCTATTTTAACAGTGGTATTTCTATATCACTCTACAATTAATGTATTGAGCACTATTTTAACAGTGGTATTTCTATAACACTCCACAATTGATGTATTGAACTATATTTTAACAGTGGTATTTCTATATCGCTCTATATTTAATGTATTGAACACTATTTTAACAGTGGTATTTCTATATCGCTCCACAATTGATGTATTGAACTATATTTTAACAGTGGTATTTCTATATCGCTCAACAATTAATTTAATGTATTGAACACTATTTTAATAATGGTATTTCTAATCATTCTACATTTAATGTATCGAGCACTATTTTAACAGTGATATTTCTTTACCTCTACAATAAATATAATATGAGCACTATTTTAACAGTGGTATTTCTATATCGCTCCACAATTGATGTATTGAGCACTATTTTAACAGTGGTATTTCTATATCGCTCTACAATTAATGTATTGAGCACTATTTTAACAGTGGTATTTTTATATCACTCTACATTAAGTGCTATTATGCTATGCAGTTATTAAGAAAGATTAACAAGTTAAAAGTTTTAAATTTAATATATAAATACATGTATTGCAGTGTATTTCTATGTCCCTTTACATTTAATGTAAAACTATTTTAACAGTAAAGATATCTTGTTTTTAGATAAGATTGCCTTATTAAGTTAAGAGGGATAAATTAAGAGTTGATTATGGTAAAGGAATTTAAGTTCGTGTATAAATATAACAATAGGGCAATTGGAGAGAATACAGACAATTTACACCAGTCTGTGCTTGCTTGGGGTCAGATATTTGACTATTATTTACACCGGTTTACTTGCGTAACGTATCAATACAGTGTTTGAACAGAGTAAACAATGACCTCAATACTGAACATTAATTATATTGAAATACAAAAAAGCCAGAGTACGGTTTTAATTCAATGGATTCTATTGTGTTCGGGGGAGATGTGCGTGCAGCCCTTTTACCCCTACACCGATGTCCAACAAATCGTAGAAAAACTTCTAATAGTATGCTGTCCACTGTCCACATAGGATGTACATGTTTATGCAATAAATCTTATTTTATCTTATCTAATTACTATTTCACAGGATGGTGACTCAAAGAAGTGGGATGTTTCCGAAAAAATCGTGTTCTGGAGCTATATAGCCCATTTGGTGCTGATGCTCCTTAATACATTTCATTTCATTTCATTTCCGAAAAAATGCCCCACCTCCCGAAAAAAATGTGTACATTACCCCTCCAAATATATTACCCCCTTTCAACGTTAATCTTAATGGGCCTGGAAATGACTTACCCTCACCCAACTTATTCAATGTCCTCATTTGATCTCGGGTGTTGGATGGACTTTCATTCAACATAAAATGGGCAGTGGTGAGTTTATTGAACACAGAACATGTAACTACCAATGTATATTAAGTGTTATCAGTAATAGACGTGGCGTTTCTTTTAACTTTCAGTTACATTTCATTAATATTAAGGTGAAATAACAGTGGTCTAAATATCAACTCAAAAATATTTCTAAATAAAGACTAATAAAGGATTAATCAAATTTCTCCGATTGAACTTAGTTAATTATATATCTTGATATGTTCTTAGATATAATGTTTTAACGTGACGCAGGGACTTGAAGGTAAAAGTTATGTTTTAAAATGTTTTTGCTGAGCAATGTCAGTCACATGTCGCAAATCCAACTCGTAACTGACTGATGTTGAAGCATTTTAATGTTTTGATCGCCATTCGTGAGATGTTTTTGTCTAGTTATCTAGTTAAGACCTAGTATTCACTGTATTAATGTTTGTATTCATCCATAATGTATTATGTATTGTTTGATAGGCATTAAGTTATCTATACTTTTTACACTTGATATCGTCCAGGAGTAAAGTCGAAACGTCGTGTTAAAAAAAAGTGAGAGTAACCAATACCAATAAAACCTCTTATTCTACTGTATTGAAGTATTCATTATAAATTTGTCCAGAAACAATATATTTAGTCTTACCTTAGCTTTTAAATAAAATTCGCCAAGATTTTTCACAGTAGAGGTCGATTCCAGTTTATACTCATATTCGATTCCCGGTTTAAAATTAACAAAATTACTGTTGACTGGAATGTACAAAAGGAACACTGCTACAAGCAATATTCCCCATTCCCCGGTTGGGGAACTCATTTTCACTCGAAATATATTAAAATAATACGAAATAGTCCATTATCTTTAAATTGCGTGTTTCTCGTCGGCTAGTCTTTAATGTAATAAATATACAGATCCTGTTTGTAACCGACTACTACCTTTTCTTACTAAATAAAACACTTAAAACATTGGTCACGTGATATAGGTACGACAGGCTTGAATGAATATAGATCCTGTAGCCTCGAGTAGCCGGTGTATCGTCTTCAGTGTCCATTGTGATATGATTGTAGTCGCCGTTATCATGTTACTCTGCTCTTTAGTGAGTTAATATAAATCAAAATGTGTCATCTTTTGAATAAAATGTTGTTTGTTTTTATCTTGATTTACCTTAGAGATAAATAAAATACTACTACTAAAATTAAATTGCAGAGCATGGCGGAGCGGTGAAGCGCAGAGCAGCGTATCTTTTTGCTTCACTCTGCTCTCCTCCGTGCTGAGTCGTTCCGCTTGCGATGTAAACAACTGAGCGTCTGTGCATTTAAAACCATCGATACATTAATGCTGCTACTAACCGCTCTGCTCCGCGCCGCCCTGCTCTGCCTGCAGAGTTAGGTGGTGATGAGAACACAGTCTCTTAAAGGCACTGGTGTGAATAAACCCTTATTTGTTAAATATTAACAATCATCCTTTTAAATTGGTATGATCATTCTTTCATGTCATTGTCATTCCTAATTATAACTTACTCAGAGAGTAAATCATTATATTACTATAATATTTACATTGGCATATCTGCGTTTGGAAAGGGGGAGGGGAGACCCCCACCCTCTCTCTAAAAAAAATAGGCTTGCCCCTTATTTCAAATTAATTTTCAAGGAGTTCTTTAGGCTCAATACACGATGCTGTCTGCCCCGATGTAAGGACATCTACTGGGCCCCACCACCTAAAAATTTCTAGAAACACCAATGACACTGACTGACTGAAAACTGAAATGATATCAATCACTTAAAATGCTCAGCCTTACCACACATGACAAAGGGCACCCGAAATGTTTTTGTTAAGGCAATGTAATTGGGGTTGGGGTGTTATTAGACACAAAGAAAATTGTGAACCCTCGACCTTGAATGATTCATATGATATAGGCACTGGTAAAGGTTTCAGTTATACTCTGCATTAACTTCAAACATTATTTCTACATTTGAAAAATTTCGACACGAGTTCTCTCCCTTGAACTATGAATTTGTCTATATAATTAAGTCCCTTGAAAGTTAAACTTTAAAATGACTTTGCGGACTGATGGCGTGGCGTTAAGCAGGGTTTGTTAACTCTTCCAGACACATGATACACTTTTCACTTCACTTTTGAAATATTTAGTCATTTATTGATAAGAAGTTCATTATCTGCCAACAAAGTAGATTTTGAAAACTATATGAGAGATAAACCTGAACATTTAAGCCTTAAAGGGGACCAGTCTTCATTTTTATTGGTTGATTTAGGTCTTGAATATATTTAAATATCCTTCAAAAGCACTAGAAATGCACGAAAATTGCGTATTTCCTTTAAATATACCTTAAATTAGACATTTCTCCTTCTATTTCTATAGATGACTTTTCTATATATTGCATAGTATCGCTAATGTGTAGTAGGGCATTATAACTTTCAAATGCTAATAATTATGGATGCACATGGATTTGAAGGCTCAAATTTCAATGGTGAGTTGTGATAACCAGTAGGCCTACTAAATTGCTGAGCTAAAAAAATCCCCGTTTCTGAGACTTATCCAAATCGACCCGCGAAAATGAAGCCTGTGCCTCTCGAAGAGGCTTTTATTCAATGTTGGTCTTTTGAGGTGGACATAACAAGAAATTACTTGTATGTTAGGACAAGTGAAAGCAAAATTGCTTTATATAGATAGCAGCTTTAAATTCTGGACAACCACCATTGAGAATGAGTTTTTGCACATTTCGCTCCCCAACCCAATATGAAATTGCTTCCTACGGGCCTGGATGAGGTAGTATTTTCACCAAATCTAAATTGAGTAGTGCAATAAAAAAGACAAAGGAGATCAATACGAGGAAATTGCAAACATTTCCTTTTCCAATTCCTTTCCTTGCGGAAGATAACAAAATTTTTCATATGATTCAGATTAATTTTTAGTTGAGATGATCATGTTTTATCATTCTAAAGTATTTTCCATCTTATTTTTGTCGATTTTTATCATACCTTCTCGTAAGTACTTTAGCTATTATTATGATTTTACAAAATTGTTGTGGAACGCGATTTCATGTAGATATGATCCAAAACCACAACTATCTGAATTTGTCCGGTTATAACCCTGTCCATCAGTAAGTCAGATAATTTTACATGGTAGGCTAATATCCTTGGCTATTGTAACTTCTACGGAGTTCAAACTCCGATTATCTTGAATAAGCAATCATCGCTCAAAATTTAAGTTGACCCAGCTGTAAATGGGTATCGATTATTTGGAAAAAGCCCGGGTTTTTAAACTGGAGGGGCAATGGCGAAGATGAACCGACAGAATATACCGACAGAATTTGTTAATTGGTAGTCAATCAGAGCTATGCGGAAGCGAAAACCGGATCATCGGGTTAACGGGTATTATTACATAGTAAATATTCCGTTCCCGGTTCCACTGTATTGACATTGCAAGCAAAGCTAATAACAGATTGGGTCCAGAGGCCCGCCTGAGCTTTTTTTTTTTGGGGGGGGGGGGGGATCTAAGGGGCGAAGTCTCCGGAAGCTCTGGGTAGAGCTATTTTACACACGGCAGGAAGGATATTCGAATCTATATTTTTGGATTTTTTTATGATTATGCCTGCGACCGGTCGGAGCTTTACTTTACCGACGGCACTTTTTCAGCCGACGAACATCAATAATTGGGTTGGGTGCATTGGTCCCTCCGCTTCCTCCCCCCTCCCAAACTGCAATACAAAGAGGTTTTGACAAAGACAATCTGATAGAAAGGGTCCTCTTCAAATCTTAGGTTGTTATCCTAACAAATAGTTGGTTCTTTCTAAAAAAAAAATGATAATTGTAATATTTCACTTTCTAAGTCTCAAACGTTTTACATTTTAGATTCCCTGGCATCTACATGTCAAAATGTCTCAAATATTGCGACAAAATTTGTTCTGGGTAGATCTACATTTGATTCCACCGACTGTATTTGCAGTCTGGCATCTACGAATAATAAAATAGAAAATAAGGTGAAGGTGTATCACTCGCCATTAGATGGATGCCAATACCGACTTGTGGTTGATTATGAAGGAATGATTACCTACTATTCTTGTGATACTACGAAAACTTGGACAACAACTGTTAACATGGACACGGAAATGTTTTATTTTAAACTAAAACCATACAAACCAACAAATGATGGAGCAGAGTTTACTATTAACATCACGTCATTATCAGGTAATTTAATAATATTTTTATAAAAACCAGCTTGTACCCCATTTGCATCCCACTTATCTTCAAAATATGACTTTCTATACGTTTCCGCCGTAATGTATGTGTTTGAATGCACCAAATTGATTTTTTTTTAATTTTTTGGAGAACTTGGCTTGGCTTGTTGAGTTAGTCGACCTTTGTCAAAAAAGTCAAGAAGTCCATTTGCTCACCAAAACTAAAGTGACGTAGGAAAATACCTTGAATGACAACATTTAATCGTAGCTCCGAAACAATTCTTATACACCCACACGTAAGTAAGTAACTCTGAAATCGCGTTCATAAAACTCTGATATCGCGTTCGTTTTTTTGCTCGTGCTCACGCTACAGGCTACAATTCTCCATGGATTCATTTGATCTTTTGTATGTGTGTCAATATCATTATTAAGCTGTGCACTATTGAATTTGGTGATGATGTGGTAATATTTTATGGTATAAAACTCTGATATCGCGTTTTTGTTTTTTGCCCGTGCTCACTCTTCAGGCTACAATTCTCCATGGATTGATTTGATCTTTTGTATGTGTGTCACTATGAAGATGTGCATTATTGAATTTAATGATGATTCGATGATTTTCTTAAGGGATATCGCGTAAAACTCTGATATCGCGGTCGTTTTTTTTGTTTTTTTTTTTGCTCGTGCTCGCTCTACATTGTATGTGTGTCAATATCATTATGAAGATGTGCACTATTGAATTTGGTGTTGAAGCGATGATTTTTTATGGCATAAAACTCTGATATTGCGTTCGTTTTACAGTTCACATTTACCTCTTTATCAAGCTGATGGGCGTACACACTTGAGAGACTTGCCGCAAGCCTATATTGTCTCTTTTCAGATGCCAATCTAACATTGACTTGTTTTGTACCAACGCTTACAACATCAACTAATCTGCCTTCTTCGACAACGCAACGGACAGCATCTACAACACAAACTTCAAGCATCAGCACAACTTATACTACTACATCCAAAGAAACTGAAGACGCCAATATCAAATGGACATATTCGGAAGTTTTTATGCATAAAGGTAAAACATTTCTCTAGTTCTAAACTATTTCTAGTTATACATGTGCATAACATTTTAAAGGGATATGTTCACTAACCCTTCGACCTAAAAACATTTAGTCTCAGAACTTGAAATGTCCCAAACTCTCCCTTGAAATTTAAGTATTCAAATCCCAATGTATCCGTAATTATAAGCATTTGAAAGTCAAAATGCCTCATATAGAAAATGCATATATAGAAAATGCATATACAGAAAATGAAAGCTAACTGTCAAGGACGGGTTTAATTGAAGGGATTTTGTAATTCTGAAGGCTAATTACATAAATTCAAGGCCCAAATCGATCCTCAAAAATACTGAACATTCCCCTTCTATTGATAAACATGTACTTTAATGCAAACGTTCGGCGACCTCCACGGTCTTTGACCATTCAGTTGACATAATTTGTTTTTGTTACATACTAATGAAGTTCCTAATGAGTTACTATATATTGTATTTATATTTAGTTTTTATATATGGTATTGGTATTGGTTGTTTCACTGGAGGATTTATTATTGGTGTTTTTTGTCTTCTTGGAATTACACGGTAACGTATTACAGCCTTTTAATCAGGGGTTCTTATATAAACTCTATACAGCTACGTCTAAACTAGTAGCATTCATTTTCTGCACAAGCCTACGCGGATTTTATCGAGTACCCGGATGTTGCATTCATAACTTGGCTGCTTGCAAAATTGGAACTGTCAAATAAAAACTTGTTCGTAATTTCTTCGAAACTAGACTATCATGGCCGAGTCATTATATAGTCTCGAACAAAATGACGATGGTTGAGCCGAAAGCGCTGGTGCTACGCAAATATATCATGTTATTATTTTTAGGTGTAGACGAGGTCGAAAAAGAGAAGAGAATAATTATTCATCTACATACAGAAATGAAGAAGAACTTCACACATATGCACAAGCTGTTGACTCAAAACATCAAAACAGAACTAAACTGGCTTACATTGGTGCCGTTCCACAAGAATCTGTTTATGAAAATTTTTCTAAATAACAACACTCTCATTATATCAATTTGCATTTTAAAGGCATATGTTCACTACCCGTTCGACCAAAACACTTTTAGTCTCTTTTAGAACCTGGACTTTTTTTTTTAGCTTATCTTATCCGTAATAATGTCCCAAACTGATGTCCCCATGTATCCAAAATTATAAGCGTTTGAAAGTCAAAAATACGACTCGTCTTGTAGTAAGACTATGCCCTATATAGAAAATATATATACAGAAAATGAAAGATAATTGTTAAGGTACGGGCATAATTGAAGGGATTGTGCGATTTTTTGGGCAGTTCAAGTAAATCTGAAGGCTTTTTACATAAATTAAAGGGCCAAACCTATCCTCGAAAACGCTGAACATTCTCCTTTTATACATGTGGGCAATGATTTTTTTTTTTTTTTTTTTTTTTAAACATTTACATTTCTTAATATTATGCCTTATGACTAGTAGACGTCCATGTTTTTCTGCTTTGAATGTCATCAACAACACTTGAATTTGATATTATGATTGTACAGGAAATGCAACTTGAAAGCAACAAATTGATACAAGGAAATGTATAAAGAAAATTGAATCAGAACCGAAAAGATGAATCCAAGCTAGTTTGAAACACTTAATAATAATAATAATAAACTCTTCATTTTACATGGGTCAGAATTAGGCCCAACACCACGAGTGATAACGGTCCTGTCTCACACCCAGCCCATGGGGACAAACATAGATACAATATACAACATATAGACACCCAAAAAGAAAAAAAAAAAAAAAAAAAATCAATGTACAGAGTTTGATGATTTAGAGGTCAAGTATCATTGATAGTTCCAGATACTTATTTTGGCTATTATATAAGGTCATTCTTTTGGGGGTTGTTGACAATCCTTTTCCTTTGTCTTTTCCTGTGTGACAATATACATAATTATGCTAAAAGATACATAAGAGGAATTCCGATAAAGAAAGACGAGAAAGACCGTGTAAAATGTGGCCCCCTTCCCCCAACTCTATGACATCTCTTCAATTCGATGTTGGTCTTTTGATTCAAGTTCTGTTAAAACTAAGGAGAAATCACATGGGACTAGAGGAAATCATTAATTGAATGTTTTAAGAAAAAATCTTGATATTTTATTTACAAATACACTCGGTCAGGATCTACATTCCAACAAATTGCAAAAATGTTTTTTATCCAATAAGCCCAGCCAAAACATTTCATCTTCTAGCAATCTACCCACTAAATCTGATTGCCAAAGTTACATCTCCTCAATATTAGATCCGTATACTACGTCCTTCTGTTCTGCACCTGTTTTGACGGTGGACAAATAGAATGCCGAATGCCATCGAGGGCAATTTATAATGCACATCCAAAATTACACGGGATTTCGGTTCCATCTTAAGGGCTGGACGGGTTTTTATAACAGCCTTCCAATCTGCATCAGACGGGAACTGAAATGAAATGAAATGTATTAAGGAGCATCAGCACCAGAATATATATATATATAGCTCCAGAACACGATAAAAATACACGTCAAAACAAACAAAATTGACCTCAAAGAATATTATTACAGCTAAAACACCACAATGTGGTATTAAAAACAAAGTACGTTAAAGTGAAGTGAATGATTTGCTGCTCTTAAAAATGTCCCAACCTTCTTATAAAGGTAAGGTTATGCAAATAACTGATGCACAAATCCAGCACGATAGCGCCGGGATCTCAACGGTTTGAAATGCCTGCACTCAATCAGAATGTGTTTCACTGTCAGGAGGTTCTGACTGTACTGCATCAAACGAGGGAAACCGGTAGTATTTCCACCCATGCCGGGTTTGAGTAATCCAATAAAATTATAAAAGATGATCAATCAATACCGGGAAATAGAAAACAACGCTTCCTTTCTGAAACTTTCCTTTCTAAAATGATTCAGAGTAAGTCTTAGTTGAGATGATCATGTTTCATCCATATAAACTGTTTTGCGTCTTATTTTTGTCGATTTTTATCATACCTTCTCGTAAGTACATTTTTTTATTATATATATCATGATTTAACAAATGATGTAAAATGATGCTATATACGATTTTATGCAGGTCTGATACGAAAAAATACCTAACAGAATCAGCTAATTTTTCTTGGTAAATATCTTCAGTTATAACCTTGATCGATGATCTTGAAAAAGTCATCCGCGCTCTTAATTACAGTCAACCCTATATAATTATTGCACCCGATCAAGCTCTGGACGAGATTTTTGATTAACGGAATTCTTTTGCTTGTACGGATTTTTATTATAATTATTTATTCACAAACCTTTTATATTTTAGATTCCCTGGCATCTACATGTCAAAATGTCTCAAATATTGCAACAAAATTTGTTCTGGGTAGATCTACATTTGATTCCACCGACTGTATTTGCAGTCTGGCATCTACGAATAATAAAATAGAAAATGAGGTGAAGGTGCGTGTCCCGCCATTAGATGGATGTCAATACCGACTTCTGGTTGATCGTGAAGGGCTGCATTGCTACTATTCTTGTGATACTACGAAAACTTGGACAACAACTATTACCATGGATACGGAAATGCTTTTTTTTAAACTAGAACCATACAAACCAACAAATGATGGAGCAGAGTTTACTGTTAACATCACGTCATTATCAGGTAATTTAATAATATTTTTATAAAACCAGCTTGTACCCCATTTGCATCCCACTTATCTCCAAATATGACTTTCTATACGTTTCCGCCCTAATGTATGTGTTAGAATGCACCAAATTGATTTTTTTTTAATTTTCTGGAGAACATGGCTTGGCTTGTTGAGTTTGTCAGAAAAGTCAAACAGTCCATTTGCTCACCAAAACATAAGTGACGTTAGGTTCTTCCTCTGTAATAGACCATCATCAAATAATAACAATTCCACATAGAAAATAAAACTCTGATATCGCGTTCGTTTTTTCGCTCGTGATCACTCTACAGGCTACAATTCTTCTTTTGTATGTGTGTCAATATCATTATTAAGCTGTGCACTATTGAATTCGGTGATGACTGGATGATTTTCTTTAGGGATATCGCGTAAAACTCTGATATCGCATTCGTTTTCTTTTTGCTCGTGCTCATTCTACAGGCTACAATTCTCCATGGATTCATTTCATCTTTTGTATGTGTGTCAATGTCATTATGAAGATGTACACTATTGAATTTGGTGATGACTGAATGATTTTTTATGGCATAAAACTCTGATATCGCGTTTGTTTTTTTTTTGTTTTTTTTGTTCGTGCTCACTCTACAGGCAACACTTCTTCATGGATTGATTTGATCTTTTGTATGTGTGTCACTATGAAGATGTGCATTATTGAATTTAATGATGATTCGATGATTTTCTTTAGGGATATCGCGTAAAACTCTGATATCGCGGTCGTTTTTTTTTTTTTTTTTTTTTTGCTCGTGCTCGCTCTACATTGTATGTGTGTCAATATCATTATGAAGATGTGCACTATTGAATTTGGTGTTGAAGCGATGATTTTTTATGGCATAAAACTCTGATATTGCGTTCGTTTTACAGTTCACATTTACCTCTTTATCAAGCTGATGGGCGTACACACTTGAGAGACTTGCCGCAAGCCTATATTGTCTCTTTTCAGATGCCAATCTAACATTGACTTGTTTTGTACCAACGCTTACAACATCAACTAATCTGCCTTCTTCGACAACACAATGGACAGCTTCGACAACACAACCGACAGTATCTACAACACAAACTTCAAGCATCAGCACAACTTATACTACTACATCCAAAGAAACTGAAGACGCCAATATCAAATGGACATATTCGGAAGTTTTTATGCATAAAGGTAGAACATTTCTCTAGTTCTAAACTATTTTTAGTTATACATGTGCATAACATTTTAAAGGGATATGTTCACTAACCCTTCGACCTAAAAACATTCAGTCTCAGAACTTGAAATGTCCCAAACTCTCCTTTGAAATTTAAATATTCAAATCCGTAATTCTAAGCATTTGAAAGTCAAAATGCCTTATATAGAAAATGCATATACAGAAAATGAAAGCTAACTGTCAAGGACGGGTTTAATTGAATTTTGAAGGCTATTTACATAAATTCAAGGCCCAATTCGATCCTAGAAAATGCTGAGCATTCCCCTTTTATGGGTAAACATGTACTTTAATGTAAACGCTCGGCGACCTCTACGGTTTTTGACCATTGAGTTGACAGAATTTGTTTTTGATAACATACTAATGGAGTTTCTAATGAGTTACTATATATTGTATTGATATTTAGTTTTTATATATGGTATTGGTATTGGTTGTTTCTCTGGAGGATTTATTGTTGGTGTCGTTTGTCTTCTTGGAATTACACGGTAACGTATTACAGTCAATATAAATTAGGGGTTCGCAACTTATATAAACTCTATACAGCTACGTCTAAACTAGTAGCATTCATTTTCTGCACAAGACTACGCGGATTTTATCGAGTACCCGGATGTTGCATTCATAACCTGGCTGCTTCCGGTTTAAGAAAATGCGGTAAATCTATCTATAGCCTAACCTATTTAATTTCAATTTCCGATAAACCGGAAGTTCCACAAATAACGAAGGTTGAAGTTCATTCTCTTTTATACTGTTACTAAACTTTAGTTAGTGTAAACACTATACTTGAAAAAGCTGCGTTTTGAAAACAAAATATTTAAATTTGTCTAGTTAGTGTAGACGTAGTTTACATTATTAAACTTGCAAAATTGAAACTGTCAAATAAAAACTTGTACGTAATTTCTTCGACTATTTCTAGACTATTATGGCCGAGTGATTATATAGTCTCGAACAAAATGACGAAGGTTGAGCCGAATGAGCTGGTCCTTGGCCATTATATCATATCATGTTACTATTTTTAGTTGTAGACGAGGTCGAAAAAGACAAGAGAATAATTACTCATCTACATACAGAAATGAAGAAGAACTTCACACATATGCAGAGGCTGTTGACTCAAAACATCAAAACAGGACTAAACTGGCTTACATTGGTGCTGTTCCACAAGAATCTGTTTATGAAAATTTTTCTAAATAACAACACTCTCATTATATCAATTTGCATTTTATAGGTATATGTTCACTAACCGTTCGACCAAAACACTTTTAGTCTCAGAACCTGGATTTTATTTTAGCTTATCTTATCCGTAATAATGTCCCAAACTCATGTCCCCATGTATCCAAAATTATAAGCGTTTGAAAGTCAAAAATACGACTCGTCTTGTAGTAAGACTATGCCCTATATAGAAAATATATGTACAGAAAATGAAAGATAATTGTTAAGGTACGGGTATAATTGAAGGGATTGTGCGATTTTTTGGGCAGTTCAAGTAAATCTGAAGGCTTTTTACATAAATTAAAGGCCAAACCTATCCTCGAAAACGCTGAACATTCTCCTATAATACATGTGGGCAAGGATTTTTTTTTGTTTAAACGCAGTAACTAAATACATGTTTAAGTTGTACTTAATATAATGCTTTATGACTAGTAGACGTTCATGTTTTTCTGCTTTGAATGTCATCAACGACACTTGAATTAAAAAATTATGATTGTACAGGAAATACAACTTGAAACAAACAAATGGATACAAGGAAATGTAAAAAGAAAATTGAATCAGAACCGAAAAGATGACTCCAAGCTAGTTTGAAACTCTTATCATTGATATTTCAGATACTTATTTTGGCTATTATATAATAAGGTCATTCTTTTGGGGTTGTTGACAATCCTTTTTCTTTTTCTGTGTGACAATGTCCATAATTATGCTAAAATATACATAAAAGGAATTTAGATAAAGAAAGAAAATTCCGATAAAGAAGGAAGAGTATTTTACTAGTCCGTGTAAAATGTGGCCCCATTCCACCAAATTCATTTTTCATAAGCAATATATAACAGGATATATTATAGGAGCTATTGTCATAATATTTTATTTCCTTCTTAATAATCTGTTACATTTTTAATTTCATAAATTTATTAATAAAATAATTGTATAAGAAGTATGTTTTCTTCTTTTAACCTCGGCCATCACTAGTATAACGATTTTGTTATATTTTACACCAAGGACGACAGCCACAATGTAAACGTCTCATTTCCTCGTGTTCAAATGTCGTCTTTTCTATGGTCATAATTATTACAATATAGTCATGTTATTTGTTATGTTTAACCTTTTGCTTTAAAATGTTCACGCAATATTCAGTTGCAATTCCTGCTGGAAGCATGTTCCTTTAGAAACGAAATACACCTTTCTCGACATTATAATTTTCATTGGTCATATTATAGAAGGAAAATATTACCCTTCTATTCGCCATTATCAAGAAAAATATCCCACCTGAAAACTTTGAAATTTGATTTTAAACGGAAATGGTCTCTAGAATTAATTGAAATTTGACTGGATATCTGGGACACATAGTAGGCCTAGTAACTTTCAGTCGAGTTTCAAATCGATAGCGAGGGTTTACTAGTCATTGATGTCCAGAATATCGTTAAGATCATTCAGAGGGTTTATGCAAGTGAAAGATTGTAACCTGTTCCCCAATGACAATGATGAATTTAATGCACAAGTTCTGTTCAGGATTACCTCCCTTAACATTGAGCTCAAAATTTCCTTGTATTACCTCCCTTATATGTACAGTGTATATAATTTTAGAAAGGTCAACCTGAAATATATGTAATTTACAAAACCTTTCAATGATATACCTCCAGAATTCGTTTTTAAGTCATTCGACATGTGTTTCAAGCTATCATGCTGTAATTACACTAGAAATAATTCTTATTTTAAAAATAAGTCAAGTAACCCGCCATATTTATTTCCTAGAAGCAATCGCCATCGACAACCTCGACTTTTAAAACAATACAAGCTGTGTATATCAACTGACTGATAGGCGTGGCTTACCCGGCTTTTATAGTGGGTTGTTGGCGGCCATATTTCTTCACCAATTATGGCGACTGCTAGAAGAAAATATGGCGGCCAAGGGCGGATTGATTTGACTTATCTTTTTAAAAAAAGATTTAATTTTAGTGTAATTACAGCATGATAGCTACAATCATTTCTGTCCAAGTACATGTATGTAATCAGTATGAACAAATAAAGACTTTGAAAAAGTGTCTCCTATAAAACAAAATTAGAAAACCTTTTGAAAATAATAGCTTTAATGTTTATCTAACATAACAACTATTGGATCCTGGGTAAGTTTCAGAAAGTTTTTTCGCCTGGATTTCCTTTAATGGCGTATAATACGAACAAACTAGCGTTTAAACATCTGTTGACCCAAGTTAACACGTAGGATATACGTTTATAACTGAAATATATACGGTATGAATCCAAGGGAGATAATACTTGAAAAAAAAGTTATAAAAATAAATTTTTCTTATCTTAAAAAAAATTTTTTTTTTTTTGCTTTTTTATCTTTCAACTGAAATGAAATAACCAGTTCAACAACAATAGAACCGTTCACTAAACTAGTTTTCTTCAATATCAAAAATCGTGTCACATTGAGAGTGATTGTTTAGGGTTTAGCAAAATACGATATTTACAGTTGACCTTAATAACCGAAAACTATATACATCTAAGGGAGATAATAATAAAACGAAATTATAAAAAATCAATTTTAATCTTTCGACCGAAATAAAACAACCAGTTCAACAACAAGGGGAGTAAGCCTGAAAATAAATTTTAACAAATAAGTTACTCAGCGACATTGGACTATTATATCATATTGTGTTCAGATATGTATCATTTGAGAAAAGGTCTAATAATCTAAAGAATTATAAAGAAAGTTTTGGTAATGTGTGTCAAGGTAAACCCGCTCAAAATGTAGGTGCTATAGAACTGTATTACAACGATATGCGTTGAGCCTACAAGTTGTTCGAGTTGGAATACCTTTGACATTTTTTCACCAGCACTTGCATCTCAAATTATTCATTGAAATTTTATATTATGCTTTGTATTGTTAAATTGCCTATGGGTTGACAGCTGAGCGAGAGTGTCTATTGATATATAAACGTCATTGGTCTAGTTTTAATACACACCTGACATCACTCGACGTTATTATTTTCACGTGGTCTCTAGGATTGACAACAATGGCGGCGGCCACAAATGTAGCGTCCTATGGAAATACCTAGTAGGCCTAAGTCACATTTTTAAAAAAAAAAGTGACTTACAAGGGTTGTTCCACTGAGGCACTTTTCCCATGAAAAAAAAAAATAGTAATAGTACCACTTACTAGCTTCATGCATTGAAACTTGTTAAACATATGTTACTTACCAACTTCTTCCATTGTCAATAGATGTTCCTCACCTGACTTACTAGGTTTTTTTTACAACGTTAAAAATCTGTTTTTCATCATTATTGTGCTAAAGGTGGTCTAAAAAATGTATAAATAGTATTGTAATTGACTAACCCTTTCTTATTATCCAATTTTTATATAAAAATTATAATTATGGTGTCAATGTTTTACCTTGGCATGAATCGTAGTAAATAAATTAAGAAAGTCATACTAAATCAGGCAAATTAGCATATGTCGGGATATCTGTTACATATATTTCAGATCTATTCATAAATAATTGTTTTCCATCCACAAAATACCCAATGGCACGGTTACCAACCTTTATGTAGGGGTTGCATACTTCAACCCATTTTTCTCAAAAGGATTAAAATGTTAGTTACTAGGTATTTCCGTTGGACGCTAGAAATATTCATCGGCTTAAAACATGCTATAAAATCGTTGTTTACCGGGGAATGTCGCCGGTTTTTTCATTATGTTTTTACTAATAATTTAAAGAGAAGTGTTTTTCTAAACTAACGCGTTTTATGACGTCACTGACAGTGATCTACCGGAAGCGACTATTGATATCTATGCAGAACACTGTAAGGGACGTTTCAAAACACGTTAGCCTTGGTAGAAACACATGATCACGTGTTTTAGGACTGCTTTTTGAGACATTGACATAGGTTGAATCTGGACTGCTAAGCAAGGGAAAACAACTCTCTGTAAGAGATTGTGCAGATCACTGTTAGTGACGTCTTAAAGCATGTTAGCTTTAGTAGAATTGCAAGAACCACAGACGCCAGAATGGCGCAACTTGATGCTATCAGTGTCCACAATACGCATACAAAGTTTAGAAAACCACTTCAAATCCATTTAATGTCGAATTTCAATAATTCAAAGGACGTATTATGAGATAAGCTGGATATTAAATTATGATAGATTAGATAAGTCTACACCAAACGTGATTCTGACTCATCAAGTGGATGTAGTAGAAAGGGAAATTTAACTTGACATTGTTAATAGAATTTTGGAGAATATGCATTAAAATCTAATAATGTCATGACATTAGCGTCATACTGTAAAAGCTTCAAGTTTGGGGACAACAGTTATCTTGCTGTGATTGTTAAAGTTTGTGGGCAAGTTATCTTGCTCTGAAAGCTTACAGTTTATGGAAAAGTTATCTTGTGAGAGTTCAGAGATTGTGAACAACAGTTATTTTGCTCTGAAAGCTTAATGATTTTGAACAACAGTTATCTTGCTCTGAAAGTTTAAAAAATTGTTAACAACAGTTATCTTGCTGTGAAAGTTTAAAAAATTGCGAACAGTTATTTTGTTCTGAAAGCTTAATGATTGTGAACAACAGTTATTTTGATCTGAAAGCTTAATGATTGTGAACAACAGTTATTTTGCTCTGAAAGTTTAAAAGATTGTGAACAACAGTTATTTTGCTCTGAAAGCTTAAAGATAGTGAACAACAGTTATTTTCTTCTGAAAGCTTAAAGATAGTGAACAACAGTTATTTTGCTCTGAAAGCTTAATGATTGTGAACAACAGTTATCTTGCTCTGAAAGTTAAAAAAATTGTTAACAACAGTTATCTTGCTCTGAAAGTTTAAAAAATTGTGAACAACAGTTATTTTGCTGTGAAAGTTTAAAAAATTGCGAACAACAGTTATTTTGTTCTGTAAGTTTAAAAAATTGTGAACAACATTTATTTTGCTGTGAAAGTTTAAAAAATTGCGAACAACAGTTATTTTGTTCTGAAAGCTTAAAGATTGTGAACAAGTGTAGTCTTGTTGTGAAAACTTAACGATTGTGGCAAGTATCCTGGTATCTACATGTATAAAAGATAAAGAAATTAAAAAATATCCATCGGTAAAAGTTTGTGGCCAGTTATCTTGCTATGGAAACTTAAAGATTATGCGCAGTAGTTATTTTGCGGTGAAAGCCTAAAGATTCAAAGCACCTAGTTTCCAGTTGAAAAAGCTAAAAGATTATGAACAACAGTTATCTTGCTCTAAAAGCTTAAATACTATAAATATTATTATTACAGTACAATAATACAAACTCTATAATTATCAAAGAACAAGAAGTCGTTTTGCAAAAACTTTACGATAACTTTCAAAGGATGCTCGACGTTGTTGAACAATAATTTTCAGAGTAATGACGTCGATATACAAAAACATTCTGAATGATCCGATAGTATCCCCATGATGTTGACATATATAGTCTCTTTGGAGTAGTGCACTACTATACAACTGTTACTCTTGATTTTTTTTTTTTTTTTTTTTATGCATACGATTTTGATTAACGGAATTATTTTCCTTGAACGGATTTTTATTCAAAAGACGTAACGTTGTTGTAAAATAATTTTGTAAGGACGTGACGTCGTTGTACAGCAACTTTCAAGGGACATGACGTCGATATACAACAATTTTCAAGGACCCGACGTCGTTAGACAATAACTTTGAAAAACGTGATTTCAATAAGTACGAGAAAATTCATATGTCCTATATAATGATGAATAGTGTAAAACTGTTAGTTCTTGGCCTCATGGTCGTGTGTATTTCTATGTGTAACTGTAAGAAAGATGCCTGTAGTTTAAAACTGTGTAAATGTTATAATCGGGGAGTACAATGTATTGATACCAATTTAACATATATCCCTGTCCTTCCACACAATACCCGAAGTCTATTTTTTATTGGAAATTATCTCCCTTTGATCAATGAACACACATTTTCCAATATAACACATCTGAATTTGAAGGGTTTATCCTTTCAGAGATGTCATATCACAAATATCAAAATAAATACATTTAAATTTTTAGAACATGTCAAATATTTGATATTGTCTTCTAATCCACTGACGACGGATTCTTTGTTAAATTTGTTTTCGGATTTGAAAAATAAATTCTATCAAACATTAAAATTAAAAAATATCGGGTTAAAATCTATACCTGAAGGATTATTTAAAAATAATTTTACTTTGATTTATCTAGACATTTCTAACAATTTTCTTCAAACACTAAATTTTACAGAATTTAACTCAATGGGTCTTCAGGTTTTGAAAGTTAAATTTAGTAATATTGAGACAATTTTAATGGATAAAATGGAAAAATTACAAAATTTATCATTATCGTCAAACTACATTAAGACAATTCCGGATTTTTGTCACGGGAAATCATATTTTCCTTCGTTGATCGATTTAAGATTGTACAATAATAGTATATGCAATTATGTCCCTCGTCACATGAATTGTTTGAAAAATCTTCTTATTTTTATTATAGATAAAAGTTGTATATCATTTATTGAAACTGGGTCATTCCAAGATTTATCTTCTCTTACTGTCGAGACAAAAAAATTCGAAATCATTTTTTGAAATGGAAAAGTATGCACTTAACAATTCAAAACTTGTAAGTTTATCCCTAGAAAACAATGATATTAAAATTTGGCATATTAATCCACTGGCGCTAAGTGGTTGTCATGGACTTACACATTTAATGTTATCTGTCAACTATTTGAGCGATCCCGAAAGTTCTACCACTACACAATTAGACCGAATTTTATCAGAGCTTAAGTTTTTGCAAATATTAGATCTCTCACAAAGCAAGCTAAATGATGTATCGAAATGTATTCAAAATTTCACCAAACTCACGAGTCTCAACCTATTTCGGAACCATATATCAAAATGGAAAGACAGATTTTGGGATGGAAACAAGAATTTAACACATTTAGATCTAGGAAGAAACTCCATAAGAAAAGTAACAGAAGAGATGTTTCCTATGAAATTTAGGTCACAATTAAAAGCACTATCGCTTTATTATAACCCAATAGATTGTATTTGTGACAATGTTTGGTTGATTCAGTGGATGAATCGAGATCCTAAAAAATTCTTATATTTTCCACGTGGATATAGTTGTTTAAATATGACGGAACGAATTTGTATAAAAGATAGTCCTGTGTTTACGTCTATAACAGGTGTTTGTTGTGTTCTACTTGTATTGTTTATCTTAATATCTTTTGTATACAAACATAGATGGTTTATCAAATATCAAATTTATATCTGGCGACATCAACCAAAACTTTTACACAATATGGCGGAACGACAGTACCTGTATGACGTGTTTGTTTCATACTCTGCTGAGGATCGTTGGATCTTGGATGATCTGGTACCACAGTTAGAAGGAAATGAGGGTCTGAAACTCTGTATACATGAAAGAGATTTTCAGGGTGGTAGAATGATTATTGATAATATTGTAGAATCGATTGAAAATAGTCGTCGTGTTTTAATCATATTAAGTAATAATTTTGCTCGAAGTGAATGGTGTCAATTCGAAATGACTCTAGCTCAGAAACACGTTTTAAATCGAGCTATTGAACCTTTAAGTGTAGTTTTATTAGAAGACATTGACAGTGAACACATGAGCAATTCACTTAATGCTTTATTAAAGACAACTACTTATATAACTTGGTATGATGATGCCGAATATATTCACTTGTTTTGGGATCGACTGAAGAATTCCCTTAGAAATTAAAGGGTATTCTTATTTTTTAAGTGTCTAATTAAGCACACTTTCTGATAAAATGTGCTTTTATTCATGTATGTTCTGTATAATCATATAATATTCTGATTGTATTAAAGAACAATCATTTATATCCATGTATGTTTAATCATATTGTAATATTGTATATGTACAAATATAAGAAACAATCATTTATGTCCAAGTATGTAATCTGTATAATCAAATAAAGACTTTGAAAAAAAAGTGTCACCTATAAAAAAAAAATAGACAACCTTTGATCCTTCCGTTCAGGAGGGCCCAACCTTCTAGCTCTAGTTCTAGTACAACCATTAATTATTCTAAAGCTTTCTCTTTTTCCACGTTTACATCTGCAGTTTTTATATATGAAGGCATATGTGAAATAAATTTAAATGAAAAAGATTGTTTTACAACATTTAAAACCGTGTTACATTAAGAGTGTGGGTTTTGTAAAATGAAATTTTCAGTTGACCTTTATAATCGAAAAATACAAAGGCGCCTACGGTAATTATCGAATACATTTTGGATATGAAAAAATTCTACCAAGAGTCCTGTTTGACCACCCCCACCCCATCAAGAATTTGTTTCACCGATGCTCCCTGTATTAAACATTAATTATATAATAAATAATTTGAGATGCAAGTGCTGGTGAAAAATACCAAAGGTATACCATGTCAAACAACTTGTAGGCTCAACACATATCACTGTAATACAGTTGTATGACACCTACATTTAGAGCGAGTATATCGTATCACTCATTACCCAAACTTTCTTTATAATATTTAAGATTATTAGACCTTTCACAAATGAAACATATATGTACACAATATGAAATAATAGTACAATGTCGGTAAGTAACTTTTTTGTTAAAATTTATTTTCAGGCTTACTTCCTTTGGTTGTTGACTGGTTCGGTCGAAAACTCGCAAAATTATGATTTGATATGATTTTATTGCCTTAAAATTGAATTGATAAAATTTTATTTAAATAACTTTCTTTTAATTATTATCTCCCTTAGATCGATATTTCGGTTATTAAGGTCAACTAAAAATATCTTATTTTGCTAAACTCTCAATGAACTGGTTATTTATTTTCGGTCGAAAACGCACAAAATTATTTTTTAAACTTAAAATTGATAAAATTTATTTTTATAACTTTCTTTCAAGTGTTATCTCCCTTAGATTCATACCGTATATATTTTCGGTGATAAGGTCAACTAAAAATATCTTAAATATCATATTTTGCTAAATGTGGCAGTGGAATAGCTTTCCGTAGAGAGTTGGATTGTCGTCTGCTAGGCGATTAGGTGCCGTGGGTTCGAATCCCCCTCAAGGCAAGAAAAATTCTGATGCCTGTGCTTTCGAAAGTTGGCCTGTTGTCGGCTTTCACCCCCTAATACCTATTCTCAATGTAATACAGTTTTTGATATTGAACAATTAGTTATTGAACTGTACTATTGTTGTTGAACTGGTTATTTATTTCCAGTCGAAAGATCAAACGCACAAAATTGTTTTTTAGCTTAAAATTGACAAATTTTATTTTTATAGCTTTCTTTCAAGTATTATCGCCCTTGGATTCATACCGTATATATTTCAGTGATAAAGGTCAACTAAAAATATATTTTTTGGCTAAACCCTCACTCTCAATGAACTGGTTACTTATTTTCGGTCGAAAACGCACAAACTAATGGTTTTTTTTTGGGCATTAAAATTGACAAAATTCATTTTTTATAACTTTTTTTCAAGTATTATCTTCCTTGGATTCATACCGTATATATTTCAGTGATTAAGGTCAATGTTAACAATGTTTTTCATTTAACTTTATTTAACATATGCCTTCATATACAAAAAATTTATGAGAAGGTTGTTGCATTTTTAAAAGATGCAAATCTTTATTTTAAATTTTAAATGCTTCATCATTGTTTTAATATATATTTTTTTGGTTTTAATACCACTTTATGGTGTTGTTCTGTGATACAGTTTTTTAATTTTGTTCGTTCTGTGATAATTTTTTTTGTTTATCTGTTTTATGTTTGTTTTACTGTTTTAGTTTTGTTTTAACATGTGTATTTTTATCGTGTTCTGGAGCTATATAGCCCATTGGGTGCTGATGCTCCTTAATACATTTCATTTCATTTCAAATACAAAAAATGTAAACGCGAAAAAAAGAGAAAGCTTATAATAATTAATGTTTGAACTAGATTATTGACAGCTAGAAGGTTGGGCCCGCCTTAACGAAAGTGGGTTTGAATATTTTAAACGAAATCGATCAGATTCCTGATTGGTGGAATGACTACATTTTAAACTCGATTAAAGGGTTAAAATACGTGAAGGCTAATCCAGCTACTAAACATGTTAACGTGGGCCAACAGGTGTACCAACGCTACAGTTTGTTCGTATTATACGCCATATAAAGGACATCCAGGCGAAAAAGACTTCCTGAAATTTACCCAAGATCAAAGGGTTGTTAGGTCCTTGGTTCTCAACCTTTTGGACTATTCGTATCCCTATTTTTTTAACACAATATCCTGGTATCCCTTCGCTAACCTTAAGTAACATTAAGAGCCAACATGAAAGTCAATGGATATTTGTCGGTTGACGTAATTTGATATTTAATCCATTCCTAGCCACTATTACAGCTGTAGATGATTGATGTTTATATTATTTTTTAAATATTCGATTTTATAATGTCAATTATAAGGTGAAATAAACTAAAATAAGGTAGATTGATTAATAGTATATAACACTACTTTTTAAAAGTGTCCAAGAGGCTTCTCAGGTACCCTTGTGGTGTTCACTGGAAGTACCCCTGGTTGGGAACCGAGGTGTACGGTAGACATTATATGAAAATAATGTAAATATGATTTCTATGAAAGACACTTTTTAAAGTCTTTATTGATTATACAAACTGTATATACATGGATATAAATGATTGTTTCTTATATACATATACAAAATTACTATACATACATGGATATATATGATTGTTTCTTATATACATATACAAAATTACTATACATACATGGATATATATGATTGTTTCTTATATACATATACAATATTACTATACATACATGGATATAAATGATTGTTTCTTATATACATACATATATAATTTTACAAAATGATTATACACATATGGGCATAAATGAGTGTTCTTTATATAAAATAAGACTACAATATAGTTTTACATACATATACATGGATATAAATGATTGTAATATAGTTTTACATACATATACATGGTTATAAATGATTGTTCTTTATATAAAATAAGACTACAATATGATTATACATACATAGATAGATTCATTCAAAGCACAAATTATCAGAAAGTGGAGTGGGCTTAATTAGACACTTACAAAATAAGAATACCCTTTAATTTCTAAGTGAATTCTTCAGTCGATCCCAAAACAAGTGAATATATTCGGCATCATCATTCCAAGTTATATAAGTAGTTGTCTTTAATAAAGCATTAAGTGAATTGCTCATGTGTTCACTGTCAATGTCTTCTAATAAAACTACACTTAAAGGTTCAATAGCTCGATTTAAAACGTAGTTTTGAGCTAGAGTCATTTCGAATTGACACCATTCACTTCGAGCAAAATTATTACTTAATATGATTAAAACACGACGACTATTTTCAATCGATTCTACAATATTATCTATAATCAATCTACTTCCCTGAAAATCTCTTTCATGTATACAGAGTTTCAGACCCTCATTTCCTTCTAACTGTGGTACCAGATCATCCAAGATCCAATGGTCCTCAGAAGAGTATGAAACAAACACGTCATATAGATACTGTCGTTCCGCCATATTGTGTAAAAGTTTTGGTTGATGTCGCCCGATATAAATTAGATATTTGATAAGCCATCTATGTTTGTATACAATAGTTATTAGGATAAACAATACAAGTAGAACACAACAAACACCTGTTATAGACGTAAACACAGGACTATGTTTTATACAAATTCGTTCCGTCATATTTAAACAACTATATCCACGTGGAAAAAATTTGAATTTTTTATGATCTCGATTCATCCATTGAATCAACCAAACATTGTCACAAATGCAATCTATTGGGTTATAATAAAGCGATAGTGTTTTTAATTGTGACCTAAATTTCATAGGAAACATCTCTTCTGTTACCTTTCTTATGGAGTTTCTACCTAGATCTAAATGTGTTAAATTCTTGTTTCCATCCCAAAATCTGTCTTTCCATTTCGATATAGCGTTCCGAAATAGGTTGAGACTCGTGAGTTTGTTGAAGTTTTGAATACATTTCGGCACATCATTTAACCTGCTTTGTGAGAGATCTAAAATTTGCAAGGACTTGAGCTCTGATATAATTCGGTCTAATTGTGTAGTGGTAGAACTTTCGGGATCGCTCAAATAGTTGACAGATAACATTAAATGTGTAAGTCCTTGACAACCACTTAGCGCCAGTGGACTAATATTTGAAATTTTGATATCATTGTTTTCTAGGAATAAAGTTTCAAGTTTTGAATTGTTAAGTGCATACTTATCCATTCCAAATAATGATTTAGAATTTTTTTGTCCCGACAGACTGAGTTCAGTAAGAGAACATAACTCTTGGAATGATCTAGTTTCAATAAATGATATACGATTTTGATTTAAATCTAAAATAAGGAGATTTTTTAAGCAATTCATATGGCGAGGGTCATAATTGCATATACTATTAGTGTCCAAATTCAAATTGTTCAACGAAGAAAAATCTGATTTCCCGTGACAAAAATCCGGAAGTGTCCAAATGTTGTTTGACAATAATGATAAATTTTGTAATTTTTCCATTTTATCCATTAAAATTGTCTCAATATTATTAAATTCAACTTTCAAAACCTTAAGACTCATTGAGTTAAATTCTGTAAAATTTAATGTTTGAAGAAAATTGTTAGAAATGTCTAGAGAAATCAAAGTAAAATTATTTTTAAATAATCCTTCAGGTATAGATTTTAACCCGATATTTTTTAATTTTAATGTATGATAGAATTTATTTTTCAAATCCGAAAACAAATTTAACAAAGAATCCGTCGTCAGTGGATTAGAAGACAATATCAAATATTTGACATGTTCTAAAAATTTAAATGTATTTATTTTGATATTTGTGATATGACATCTCTGAAAGGATAAAACCTTCAAATTCAGATGTGTTATATTGGAAAATGTGTGTTCATTGATCAAAGGTAGATAATTGCCATTAAAAAATAGCCTTCGGGTATTGTGTGGAAGTACAGGGATATATGTTAATTTGGTATCCCTACATTTTACTCCCCGATTATTACATTTACACAGTTTTAAACTACAGGCATCTTTCTTACAGTTACACATAGAAATACACACGACCATGAGGCCAAGAACTAACAGTTTTACACTATTCAACATTATATAGGATATAGGAATGTTCTATCTTACTTACTAAAATCACGTATTTTGAAAGTTTTTGTATACTGGCGTGTCGTCCCTTTAAAAATTAATGTACAGCGACGTCACGTCCTTTGAAAGTTGCTGTACAAAGACGTCACGTTCTTGAGAGTTATTATACAACGACGTCACGTCTTTATATAATTATTTTACAACGACGTTAGTCCTTTAAATAAGAATCCGTACAAGCAAAACAATTTTTAAGGTTTTACAATTGGATTGTACTCGATGCCATGAATCTTTTAGCTGAAAAAACGTGCTCACAATCTTTTATGGCTTTTACAGCAAGATAACTACTATGCATAATCTTTTAAGAGCAGGATAACTGTTGTCGACGATCTTTAAATTTCAGAGCAATATAACTGTTATCCACTATATTTAAACTTGCACAGCAAGATAACTGTTATCCACTATCTTTAAACTTGCACAGTTACAGCAAGATACCTGTTATCCACAAACTGTAAGCTTTCAGAGGAATATAACTCTTATCCACTATCTTTAAACTTTCAGAGCAAGATAACTATCATCCACAATCTATAAACTTTCAGAGCAATATAACTGTTATCCACTAACTTTAAACTTGCACAGTTACAGCAATATAATTGTTTTCCACAAACTTTCAGTTTTCAGAACAAGATAACTGTTATCCACAAACTTTCAGTTTTCAGAACAAATAACTGTTTTCCACAAACTTTCAGTTTTCAGAACAAGATAACTGTTATCCACAAACTTTCAGTTTTCAGAACAAATAACTGTTTTCCACAAACTTTCAGTTTTCAGAACAAGATAACTGTTGTCCATAAACATTAGGCTTTACTGCATATTCTCCAAAATATTTTATCTTATATGAATTCAGTTAATTTATATGTTAAATTTCCCCATCTACAACATCCTCTTGATGAGTCATCCAGCTTATCTCATACTTACATATTGATATGATTTTAAAGATGAATTAGACCAGTGTCTCATAAGTCAATCTGGCTGGGCAGCATTAATTTTTACCTTGTTGTATATTTATATGTTCTATGCTGCGTGACACTTTAATAAATAAATACATTATTATGTACATGTTCTCTTTGGTATAGACTTATTTAGGTTAAAGTTGTCCGATCGATCGATCGATCGATTAAATCGTACCTTGATCTCAGAAACGACATTCTCAAAGCTTACATAATCAGTAATAGTGTTCACAACTCACCGACAAAATTTATGACTTCAAATCAAAGTGTATCCAGTAATCGAGCAAGCAAGATAATTCATACCCACTACAAGAGTCTTCAAGAGAAATTTCCCCATGTTTATAAGCAGAAAATGATAGTTGCCTACTCAAGAAATCAGAACTTTAATGACAATCTGGTTCATAGCAAACTAAAACCAATTTTTTTTATTAGCAGATACTATATTACTATTTTTTCTACTTTCAGATCACAAAAAAAAAAACCTGAATCCAGACCCTTAATCCCATTTTCTCAATAAAGTATTTGTTCCATCCTAGGCCTGTACATTTGGGTGATTCAAACCCTCCCTCCACCGAAATCTCAAAGCTTACATAATCAGTAATAGTGTTCACAACTCACCGACTAAATTCATGCCTTCAAATCAAAGTGTATCCATTATTATCTGCGAACAATGCGACTGTTATTTAAGTGGGACTAGGTAAGAGAGTGATATTTCTAGTTTGGGGTATACTTAAGGGGTTATACGATTTCGGGCAGTTCTAATACCCCTGCTAGAGGCTCTGTACAATCGGCGTAAACCATAAACTGCAGTGTAACTTGTATACAAGATCGAAATAACTCACTGAAAATGGTGACAGTTCCCTTTAACTACCAAACATTAAGATTCCCGAACGACACTTCTATCAGGAAATCGTAGTTTAAGCCTTACAATAACAGGATATAACAATGCATTATAACGGGCTATAATTTGGTTAACTATTTAAAGATGAACATTCAGTATTTTCGAGGGTAGATTCTGATCTTGAATATATATATAAAATAGCCTTAAAAAGTTCCTGAACGACACTTCTAAGAGGAAATCGTAGTTTAAGCCTTACAATAACAGGATATATCAAGGCATGATTCTGGTCTTAAATGTATATAAAATAGCCTTATAAAGTTCCAGAACTGCATGAAAATCGCCAAACCCCTTCAAACATACCTCAAACTAAACATTTGTCTTTCAATTTCCATATTTCATTTTTCAAATTTCAAACGCCGATAATAATAGATACACATGGATTTGAAAACTTACAATTCGAGGAGGGCTATGCACAATAATAAGCTTAGATTAATGAAATCATTTTTTCTGAGACTAAAAGAAAGAAAGAAAGAGACGTTAAAGGGGACCAGTCTTCATTTTTATTGGTTGATTTGGGTCTTGAATATACTTAAGTATCCTTCAGAAGCGAGAATTGCATATTTCCTTCAAATATATCTTAAATTAGACATTTCTCCTTCTATTTCTATAGATGACTTTTCTATATTTTGCATAGTATCGATAATGTGTAGTAGGGCATTATAACTTTCAAATGCTAATAATTATGGATGCACATGGATTTGAAGACTCAAATTTCAATGGTGAGTTGTGATAACCAGTACTTAATTGCTGAGCTAAAAAAGTCCCCGTTTCTGAGACTTGGAAAAATCGACCCACGAAAACGAAGCCTGTGCCTCTTTAAGTTACTGTTGCCTCTCACGCGGTATCACTAATTGTCGGTGTAATCTCTCCTGTAGGGTTACTTTCGTGTAACAATACTGGCATAGGTATGTACATCTCTGATTTGTAGGAGTTGAGTACAGTTCATTTTTCTGACAAAACATAATAAAAGCAATTAAAGTATATCCTAGCATCCTCTTCTGCATGACGTCAATAAATGTCCCTTGAATGTTGAATGATACATAATTCTTTATATTCACTTGTAGCCGTGAGATGATTTTGTTTCCATTTGTTTCCTTTTTATTCAAATGAAAAATAAGAAAGCGACTACTAGTACTCCACCTACAAAACAAATACATTTCTAGATGCTTCATTTATATCACCCTTAAGTCTAATGAAAGGGGAATTCCCCTTAAAGCTACCTACTTTTTGTGTATTTAGTATGTTTATATAAGTCATCTAAAATGTATATATGAGCAATGAGGTGGGACGAGACAGCCATTTTGAATAGTTAGAACTGGAAATTTAGGGCCGAGGAATTCGTAAAGGATTTGGAATTATTACAAGGTAGGTCACAATCAAGGGTTTAGTTTTGTAAGAAAAGAAAAAAATATAAGAGGTTTTGAAAAAAAAATGTCTTACCGGAAAATGATTGTATGTTATACAACAGAAATAGGTTTAGATATTAGTTAAAGCCTTGGTTCCCAACGCTTTTTAAAATTGTCTGAGATGCTTCTCAGGGACCCCTTGTGGTGGTTGGGAACCGAGGAGTTAAAGGAATAAATCGAATAGGTTTTGGTATTTCAAAAAAACAGAAAGCAAGAATGTAAATGATACGGTTCAATTAATTTTAAATCTAAAGGTTGATACGGATAGCTTGTTAGGATGTGCATCCTCTATGATTATATTTTGTGGAGGTGTCCTGTCAAGGGTAGAGATGATTATATATTGTGGAGGTATCCTGTCAAGGGTAGGGATGATTATATTTTGTGGAGGTGTCCTGTCAAGGGTAGGGATGATTATATTTTGTGGAGGTATCCTGTCAAGGGTAGGGATGATTATATTTTGTGGAGGTGTCCTGTCAAGAGTAGGGATGATTATATTTTGTGGAGGTGTCCTGTCAATGGTAGGGATGATTATATTTTGTGGAGTTGTTCTGTCGAGGGAAGGGATGATTATATTTTGTGGGGGTGTTCTGTCAAGGGTAGGGATGATTATATTGTGTGGAGGTATCCTGTCAAGGGTAGGGATGACTATATTGTGTGGAGGTGTCCTGTCAAGGGTAGAGATGATTATATTTTGTGGAGGTATCCTGTCAAGGGTAGGGATGATTATATTTTGTGGAGGTGTCCTGTCAAGGGTAGAGATGATTATATTTTGTGGAGGTATCCTGTCAAGGGTAGGGATGATTATATTTTGTGGGGGTGTCCTGTCAAGGGTAGGGATGATTATATTTTGTGGAGGTGTCGTGTCAAGGGTAGGGATGATTATATTTTGTGGAGGTGTCGTGTCAAGGGTAGGGATGATTATAATATTATTTTGTGGAGGTGTCCTGTCAAGAGTAGAGATGACTATATTTTGTGGTGGTGTCCTGTCAAGAGTAGGGATGATTATATTTTGTGGCGCGGTTCTGTCCATGGTAGGGATGATTATATTTTGTGGAGCGGTCCTGTCAAGGGTAGAGATGACTATATTTTGTGGAGGCGTCCTGTCAAGGGAAGGGATGATTATATTTTGTGGAGGTGTCCTGTCAAGGGTAGGGATGATTATATTTTGTGGAGGTGTCCTGTCTAGGGTAGGGATGATTATATTTTGTGGAGGTGTCCTGTCAAGGGTAGGAATGATTATATTTTGTGGAGGTGTCCTGTCAAGGGTAGGGATGATTATATTTTGTGGAGGTGTCCTGTCAAGGGTAGAGATGATTATATTTTGTGGAGGTATCCTGTCAAGGGTAGGGATGATTATATTTTGTGGAGGTGTCCTGTCAAGGGTAGGGATAATTATATTTTGTGGAGGTGTCCTGTCAAGGGTAGAGATGATTATATTTTGTGGAGGTGTTCTGTCAAGGGTAGGGATGATTATATTTTGTGGAGGTGTCCTGTCGAGGGTAGAGATGATTATATTTTGTGGAGGTGTCCTGTCTAGGGTAGGGATGATTATATTTTGTGGCGCGGTCCTGTCAATGGTTGGTGGTCCGGTATTTATTACTGGACCGGTCGTGATTTTTTAAAAATTATGACTACATGTATACAAATGTTTTGTCGATTTACCTTTCCTCTTAATTCATAATAATAATAAACTCTTTGTTTTACATGGGTCAGAATTAGGCCCAATACCACGAGTGATCTGTCTCACACCCAGCCCATGGAGACAAACATAGATACAATATACAACATATAGACACCCAAAAAGAACAAAAAAAGAATTAATGTACAGAGTTTGATGATTTAGTACATGACCACTTCCTGAAGTTGTGAAATTAGTCAAGGAATATGTTGCCAAGCGCGTACCTCGTCACAAACCTATTGGCGCCACTTGTCTGTAGCTTAAGAGAAATACATAATAAAAAGGCCGGAGAGCGGTCTATGTACCAAGTTTCGGTACCGGTATTTTGTTCCATGTCCGTACCGACAGCAGGCTAGAGGCTGACCTGATCGATTCCATTCTACAATATTCCAATGACAAATTATATTTTCAGATGAATATATTATAACAGAAGAAGATGTCTGAAGTGGAAGTCTCCAAAGAATTGCTTTCAGCAGTAGAGGATGGTGATTCAGCAGTAGAGGATGGTGATATTGAAAAATTCTCAAAAGAATTACTTTTAGCAGTAGAGGATGGTGATATTGAAAAAGTCTCAAAAGAATTACTTTCAGCAGTTGAGGATGGTGATTCAGCAGTAGAGGATGGTGATATTGAAAAAGTCTCAAAAGAATTACCTTCAGCAGTAGAGGATGGTGGTATTGAAAAATTCTTAAAAGAATTACTTTTAGCAGTAGAGGATGGTGATATTGAAAAAGTCTCAAAAGAATTACTTTCAGCAGTAGAGGATGGCGATATTGAAAAAGTACGAAATTTGGTTGAAAACGGGGCCGATGTCAACTTTTTGGATTCTGAACAACGCTCTCCATTCCTTCTGTCTTTATTAAAGCCACAACACGAAGAAATATCATTATTTCTCATTGAAAATGGAGCAGATATTAATGCTAGAGATATTAATGGAAACTCTCCGTTAATGGTGTGTATCAACCAAAGAAATTTCACAATGGCAAAAATTCTGATAAACAGACAATGTGATATAAACACGTTGAACAATTCTCACGACACTGCTCTTATTCTCGCCGTAGATGTTGGACATCTTCAATTAGTAAAAATTCTTGTAAAACAGGGAGCCGGTGTTAATGCTGGAAAACAATCTGCTCTTTTAAGAGCTTTGAGTGGTGGTCACGATGAAATAGCGTTATTTCTCATTGAAAATGGAGCCGATACCAATGCTAGAGACACATATGGAAACTGTCCACTGATGCTGTGCCTAATACAAAGAAATTTCACAATGGCAAACACTCTAATCAACAGAGAATGTAATATAAACACGTTGAACAATTCTAACGACAATGATCTTATTCTCGCCGTTCTTGATGGGCGTCTTGAATTAGTAAAAAATCTTGTAAAACAGGGAGCCGGTGTTAATGCTGGAAAACAATCCCCTCTTTTAAGTGCTTTGAATGGTGGTCACGATGAAATAGCGTTATTTCTCATTGAAAATGGAGCCGATATCAATGCTAGAGACACATATGGAAACTGTCCACTAATGCTGTGCCTCATGCAAAGAAATTTCACAATGGCAAAAATTCTGATAAATAGAGAGTGTGATATAAACGTGCGGAACAATTCTAACAACACTGCTCTTCATCTCGCTGTAGATGTTGGACATCTGGAATTGGTACAAATGCTGGTAAACCAGGGAGCCGATGTTAATGCTGTAAACAATGGAAACCAATCCCCTCTTTTAAGAGCTTTGAATAGTGGTCACGATGAAATAGCGTTATATCTCAAAGAAAATGGGGCAAACATAGATTCATTAGGTTCTGAAGGCTCTAATTTCACAATGGTGTATAAAATGACCAATGTCAACCACCGGAACTTAAAAAAACAGACTACTCTTCACCTCGCCGTAGACTCCGGGCATCTAAAAACAGTAAGAATACTAGTATACCAGGGAGCTGATGTTAATGCTGTAGACAATGGAAACCAATCCCCTCTTTTAAGGGCTTTGTGTAATCGTCACGATGAAATAGCGTTATTTCTCATTGCAAATGGAGCCGATATCAATGCTAGAGACAAATATGGGAACTGTCCACTGATTTTATGCCTCAGACTAAGAAATTTCACAATTGCTAAAACTCTGATCAACAAAGAGTGTGACATTCACTTTCAAAACAGATATCAACAGACGGCTCTTCATCTCGCCGCTCGTGATGGACATTTTGAATTGGTACAAATGTTGGTAAAACAGGGAGTCAATGTTAATAAGATAGACATTAATAACAAAACTGCTCTTCACCTTGCCGTTCTTGATGGAAATATTGAATCAATAAAAACACCGGTAAAACGGGGAGCTAGTGTTAACGCTGTAGACTTTGACAATGTAAAGGAATCTCATTTTTCAAGAGCTTTGATTAGTTGTCACGATGAAATAGCTTTATATCTCATTGAAAATGGAGCCAATATAAATCTATTTGATTTTCATGGCAACTCTTTACTCATGATTTACATCTCTCGCAGAAATTTCACAATGGTGACAAAACTAGTTGATAAAATGACCAATGTCAATCATCGGAACAGAAAGCAAAAGACTGCTCTTCATCTCGCTGTAGATGTTGGGCATCTAGAATCTGTAAAAATGTTGGTAAAACGGGGAGCCGATGTTAATGCTGTAGACACTAACAAGATATCCCCTCTTTCAAGTGCTTTACAAAGTCGTCACAATGAAATAGCGTTATTTCTCAACAGAAATCAAAATACTGCTCTTCACCATGCCGTAGCTGTTGGGAATCTGGAAATGGTTAAAATGCTTGTAAAACAGGGAGCCAATGTTAATGCTGTAAACAAGGGCAATCAATCCCCTCTTTTAAGAGCTTTGAATGGTGGTCACGATGAAATAGTGAACTTTCTTGTAGAAAACGGGGCCGATATACATTTATTAGATTGTGATCGCAACTCTTTACTCATGATGTGTATCTCTCGCAGAAATTTCACAATGGTGACAAAACTAGTTGATAAAATGATCAATATCAACCATCGGAACAGAAAGCAAAAGACTGCTCTTCATCTCGCCGTGGATGTTGGTCATCTAGAATCTGTACAAATGCTGGTAAAAAAGGGAGCCGATGTTAATGCTGTAGACACTTACAAGATATCCCCTCTTTCAAGTGCTTTACAAAGTCGTCACAATGAAATAGCGTTATTTCTCATAGAAAATGGGGCCTATTCAATAGATTCAGAAGGCAACTCTACATTCATGATGTGTGTTACTCTCATAAATTTTTCAATGGTGACAACACTAGTTGATAAAATGATCGATGTCAACCATCGGAACAGAAATCAACAGACTGCTCTTCATCTCGCCGTAGATGTTGGGAATTTGGAAATGGTTAAAATGCTGGTAAACCAGGGAGCCGATGTTAATGCTGTAGACAAGGGAAAGCAATCCCCTCTTTCAATAGCTTTGGATAGTCGCCACGATGAAATAGTGTTATTTCTCATAGAAAATGGGGCCAATACAAATCTATTTGATTCTGATCAAAACTTTTTACTTCATCGAGCCGTTGGTGATGGTCATCTAAAAGCTGTACAAATGCTGGTAAAACACGGAGCCAATGTTAATGCTGTAAACAATAGAAAGCAATCCCCTCTTTTAAGAGCTTTGGATGGTCGTCACAAACACATAGCGTCATTTCTCATAAGAAATGGTGCAGATGTAAATGCTGTCGATCAGCGAAATGAATCAGCTTTATACAAGGCTTGTAGATTGGAAGACGAAACCATCTTTAGACTTCTATTAAAATCTGGCGCAGACCCCAATATCGTCTGTGATATCTTCAGGACTCTTTTTGGAAATGAGTCTGGATATGGGCTTAAATATATCAAAAGTTTGATCAAGCATGGATTGAGATCATATCCATCACGCACAGAGTTATCCACTGATTTGAATGAGCATGTATGTTGGTTATGTACGGTTTTAAGTGACAGCTTTTATAAAGTTGAATCTGAATATTTAAGTCTGTTAAATATGATGTATCTTGCTGGATTTTGTTCACAGAGTAAGTTATATAATTTACTGATTGGTGCTAAAATGATGAAAATATTTAAAAAAGTACCGCAACGCAAGAGTTGGATTGAAGATAAATGTAGGGAACCTATATCATTAGTGAATATGAGTAGGATTGTAATTCTGAACCAATTCACATCAGTCAACAGAATGGCTAACATTAGCAATCTACCCATTCCTTCTTGTCTTAAAGGTTTTTTGAAATTCAACGATTTTGTAGCTGATTCTGATGACAATGATGTTGTTGATGATGATATTTAGAACAGTTTTAGTAACTTAAAGAGAGTCACTTGTGTTCCAATTAAGGGTGTTAATTGGGCTATTTCACGTTATGAAAAAATGGAATAAGTACATGAAATAATGATTTCTTGAGACTTGTTGTGCATTTGTTGATGATTTGGGGTCCTTCTCGATAGTTTAAGGTTGATTTCATGTCAATCAGAATTTTTTTTTAATGAGTTGACAGCCCTTTCAAACATGTCATAAAAATTGGACATTTCAAACCTTTGATACAAGTTTAAAATAATGTGAATGGAACAATCTACATCAAACTTGGCATAAATGCAGACAATTACATTGCCGAGGAACGTACAGAGCGATTTTCCAAAAAAAAAAATTATTTTGGTGGTTACCATGGAAATACGAAGGAAATACGAAAATTTACGAAAATTTATTTGTAGGTACGGCAAACATTTTTCAGGGGCCAAACTGATTAGAATTTTCGAAAAAACTCTCTGTACGTTTCATCCTTATTGAATAAGCTTTCAATCAAGACCAAGATCGTAATTTTCCAAAAAAAAAAATGGCTGAGAAATCTTGTACCAACCGGGACACATTTTGCTACTTTTTCCTAATTTTTTAGCAAAAACTAACGAAATACCTAATTTCTTTTCGTTTTTTTTTTCATTCTATATAGTTTACAAATAAAGTAATAATAATTATCTACAATCTGAGCCCAAAAATAATAAGTAATTCGCAAAAATTCCATCTCGTGTTTTTTTTTTCGAACGCTAGCCCAATCAATACTAAGTAACAAACCAGACTATAATCTGTATTTTTCAACCTATTACAATCGAGCCCAACATGAGGGGAGATAAATATCTTTTTTTAGACAATATATTGTATTTATTTAGTGAAAGTTCAAATTTATGAATTTTATTTAAAGTTTATTTATTACCTATAGACGTGGAGAAAAACAAATGGGAAGTTAAAAAAGTACAACAATATATATAAATTCAGTAATAACATTTGGAATATATTGGTTATTCATGTCACTATTTGGAAAAGAGAGTTTTTTTGGATGCTGAGAGAGTTTAAACCTTTGTTGGTAATTCGATTTCAATAATGTTTTTCAAGAATCTGATGTATTCAATACAATTTGGTATTACCTCCTTTAATTTACATTTATATATAAAATATTTTGTTAAAATTATTGTCAAATTAATTAGAATATTTTTGCTTTCGTTAATTTCTTTAAAAACACCAAGATGGATTTCAAAATTTTTAGGATAAAATTCAATATTGTACGTGCTCAGGTGAGATAAAGCTGAGCTCCAAATCTTTTGAGTATAAAAACAAGATATAAACAGGTGATCAATACTTTCAACATGTGAAGCACAGAAGGTGCATAAAGAACTCTCTTTTCTAGATATTTTTAATAATTTTGTGTTTGTGAATATAATATCATAAACATATTTATATTGAAAACATTGGTATTTAATATTATTACAGGATTTTTTTATGAGTTTGAATATATTTTTAGTTTCTTCATCATTAATTTCGCGTTCTAGACAATTTTCCCATTTCCTAAATACTTTCGGTTTTTTGTATTTTGCTTCAATTTGTGTATTATAAATATCTCTAGGTTTTATTGTATCTATATCCTTTGAATATGCAGCTTTTAAAATTGTGTTAACTTGATTTAATAAATGTTTTCCAATATCAATGTTTTCTATCTGCAAATCTGTAGATGGAGTTATTGAATTGGTCATCGATTTTAAAGCTTTTAATAAAATGAAGTTCTTTTAATCTGGAAAGTTAGTTATTCTCGGGTCGAGGAATTCGTAAAGGACTTGAAAAATTACAAGGTAGGTCACAATCAAGGGTTTAATCTGTAAATAAAAATATTATTAGAGGTTTGGAAAAAAATTGGCTTACTGAAAAATGATTGTATGTTATACAACAGAAATAGGTTTCAAAATAAACTTTAATTGAATAAATAGAATAGGTTTTGGTATTAAAAATAAAACAGAAAGCAAGAATGTAAATAATCATAGCCTCATGAAGGAAATTAAAAAAAATAAAATCGTTCGGAAATGATGTGATGGCGAGAAGTTTTTGGAATTAGGGTTGGGGTGGGGGTCGACTTGTCGGGCAAATTGTTTTTGTACCTCCTCACAAACCTATAGGTGGCGCCACTTGTCTGTAGCTTAAGAAGAGAAATACATAAAAAACAGGCCAGAAAGAAGCGGTATTTTGTTCCATGCTCGGTACCGCAGGTAGGCTAGGGGCTGACAGGATGGTTTCCATTCTATACAATATTTCAATGACAAATTATATTTTCAGATGAATATATTGTAACAGAAGAAGATGTCTGAAGTGGAAGTCTCAAAAGAATTACTTTCAGCAGTAGAGGATGGTGAAATTGAAAAAGTCTCAAAAGAATTACTTTCAGCAGTAGAGGATGGTGATATTGAAAAAGTTTCAAAAGAATTACTTTCAGCAGTAGAGGATGGTGATATTGAAAAAGCCTCAAAAGAATTACTTTCAGCAGTAGAGGATGGTGATATTGAAAAAGTGCGACATTTGGTTGAAAACGGGGCCGATGTCAACTTTTTGGATTCTAAACAACGCTCTCCATTCCTTCTGTCTCTATTAAAGCCACAACACGAAGAAATATCATTATTTCTCATTGAAAATGGAGCAGATATCAATGCTAGAGATGATGATGGGAACTCTCAACTAATGGCGTGCATCAGACAAAGAAATTTCACATTGGCAAAAATTCTGATAAACAGAGAGTGCGGTATTCACATGCCGAACAAATATAATGAGACTGCTCTTCACTTTGCCGCTGATGCTGGGCATCTGGAATTGGTACAAATGCTGGTAAAACAGGGAGCCAATGTTAATGAGAAAGACAATTTTAACCGCACTGCTCTTCACCTTGCCGCTCGTGGTAGACATCAGGAATTAGTACAAATGCTGTTAAAACATGGAGCCAATGTTAATGAGAAAGACGATTATAACCACACTGCTCTTCATCATGCCGCTCAAGATGGACATCAGGAATTAGTACAAATGCTGTTAAAACATGGAGCCAATGTTAATGCTGTAAACAATTATTCTAACGAAACTGCTCTTCATCATGCCGCTCAAGATGGACATCTTGAATTGGTACAAATGCTGGTAAAACAGGGAGCCAATGTTAATGCTGTAGACAATAATAACGAAACTGCTCTTCATCTGGCCGTTGCTGTCGGGAATCTGGAATTGGTACAAATGCTGGTAAAACAGGGAGCCAATGTTAATGCTGTAGACAATAACGAAACTGCTCTTCATCTTGCCGTAGTTGTTGGGAATCTGGAATTGGTACAAATGCTGGTAAAACAGGGAGCCAATGTTAATGAGAAAAACATTTTGAACATGACTGCTCTTCATCTTGCCGCTCGTGATGGACATCTGGAGTTGGTACAAATGCTGTTAAAACATGGAGCCAATGTTAATGAGAAAGACGATTATAACCACACTGCTCTTCATCATGCCATTCGTGATGGACATCTTGAATTGGTACAAATGCTGGTAAAACAGGGAGCCGATGTTAATGCTGTAGACAATAATAACGAAACTGCTCTTCATCTGGCCGTTGCTGTCGGGAATCTTGAATTGGTACAAATGCTGGTAAAACAGGGAGCCGATGTTAATGCTGTAGACAATAATAACGAAACTGCTCTTCATCTGGCCGTTGCTGTCGGGAATCTGGAATTGGTACAAATGCTGGTAAAACATGGAGCCAATGTTAATGCTGTAGACAATAACGAAATTGCTCTTCATCTTGCCGTAGTTGTTGGGAATCTGGAATTGGTACAAATGCTGGTAAAACAGGGAGCCAATGTTAATGAGAAAAACATTTTGAACATGACTGCTCTTCATCTTGCCGCTCGTGATGGACATCTGGAGTTGGTACAAATGCTGTTAAAACATGGAGCCAATGTTAATGAGAAAGACGATTATAACCGCACTGCTCTTCATCATACCATTCGTGATGGACATCTGGAGTTGGTACAAATGCTGTTAAATCATGGAGCCAATGTTAATGCTGTAAACAATTATTCTAACGAAACTTCTCTTCATCGGGCCGTAGCTGTCGGGAATCTGGAATTGGTACAAATGCTGGTAAAACAGGGAGCCAATGTTAATGCTGTAAACAAATATAACGAAACTGCCCTTCATCTGGCCGTAGCTGTTGGGAATCTTGAATTGGTACAAATGCTGGTAAAACAGGGAGCCAATGTTAATGAGAAAGACCATTCTAACTGGACTGCTCTTCATCTTGCCGCTCGTGGTGGACATCTGGAGTTGGCACAAATGCTGGTAAAACAGGGAGCCGATGTTAATGACTTAGACAATGGAAAACAATCCCCTCTTTTAACAGCTTTGGATAATCGTCACGAACACATAGCGTCATTTCTCATAAGAAATGGTGCAGGCGTGAATGCTGTCGATCTGCGAAATGAATCTGCTTTATACAAGTCTTGTAGATTGGAAGACGAAACTATTTTCAAACTTCTATTAGAATCTGGTGCTGACTCTCATTTCCGTGATTTCTTGACTGTTTTTGAAAATGAGGTTGGATATGGGCTTAAATATATCAAAGGTTGGATAATGTATGGATTGATACCATATCCACCACGTACGGAGTTATCCACTTATGTGAATGAGCATGAATATGTATGTTGGTTATGTACGGTTTTAAGTAATAGCTTTTATAAAGTTAAATCTGAATATTTAAGTCTGTTAAATATGATGTATCTTGGTGGATTTTGTTCACAGAGTAAGTTATATAATTTACTGATTGATCCTAAAATGGTGAAAATATTTACAGAACATCCAAAACGCAAGAGTTGGATTGAAGATAAATGTAGGGAACCCTTATCATTAATGAATATGAGTAGGATTGTAATTCTGAACCAATTTACATCTAACAGAATGGCTAACATTAGCGATCTACCAGTTCCGTCTTGTCTTAAAGGCTTTCTTAGTTTCAGTGATTTTGTAGACCATGCTGAGGATAATTGTGATGATGATTCTGATGATGATCGTCATTTTCACAATTCAGAACAAAAGAGAATTAAGTTGTGTTAAAAATGAACGTGGCTGTCATAAGTCCCGTGGAATCGGACTTGAATCTGTATTTGTTAATATGATATAATTTAAAATACCTCTGGAATTTAGCTTTTTATATTAACAAATATTTTTAATATTTGTGCTATGGGTTCCACGTAGAATTGTGAAGAAACAGCACATGTATGTTTGTCGAGCACCAATTTCCAAAATACACTTTTGGGTGGAATTCAAAGCAGTAGGTGGTAGGTTGAATTAAATACCATTCTGTCATTTCCCCTTCTCTGTATTTCAAGCCAATGAATTTTATTCTAAGTTTATTTATTAAATTATACATAGATATGTAGCTGTTATGACAATTAGCATATTTTAGTAAGTAATAAATTGTTAATATTTCATTCAATGAAGTTTTCCAACAAAATAAAGCATATTTTATACATTAAACATTTGAGTACAGATTGTTTTGTACATTTTGGTCGACTGATGAATTGTTTATACTATCTTCCACAGTCTAAAATATTTAAGTAAGTAGTATTGTAATGAACTAACTAATATCAATTTCAATAAGTTTTCCATCAGAATATAGGAAATTCTATATATTAACCATTCGCGTACAGCTTGTTTGGTACATTTTGGTAATCGGCGGATGAATCGTTTATAACGTCTTCCGCCGTAGAATCGGGAGTAACCGTCGCCTCTCTTGTGGTTTTACTAATTGTCGGTATAGCCTCTCCTGTAACATAAAAGTTGCTAACCGCAGTACGTGGAACAATATTGGTATACGTATTATCGTCTCTAGTTGTTCTATTTATAGGAAAAGAGTACACCTCATTTTTCTCTTGTCTTTTTTGACACAACCTGTAATATCCAATTAAATACATTCAAACACCATGCTCTGCAGTTTTGGAACACAGATTTTAATCACCGTATAAGCCCATTGACAATAAAATGGGCAAACATATTAAGGCCACAACAATACGGGCACTTTTTATTTTGGTCACAGTAATACGAGCACAATGTGCACCACCGTGTCCTATGAACCTGTCTAAATTTAAATCTGAAGAGAAAACTTGGTTGGTTTGGTCAATATCATTAATTCGCCAATTGAGAACACTGTCTTGTACTTTGAGAACACTGTCTTGTACTTTGAAATATATATAAATGTATATATAATAAAAACTCGAAATTTCCAAACATTTCGACCAACCATTTTTTTTAAACCATTGATAAAGGCCGTGATGGTCGAAACGCTTGGGAATTTGTGTTAAGAGTTTTCATTATTCAATCAATCAGTATTAATATAACTAGTAGTAGTAGTATTTCTTTGAATTGATAAAATTCTTACCATTGCAATCCTAGTACTGCAATAATACCCAATATCATACCACCAATAGCACAACCTACTGCTATTCCTATTATAAGCTCTGAAATTGGATGTACAGTTATAAGAGTATGCTCAAAAAGTGTATGCACTATACGAGTCTCTATCTATTTCATCTTAAACTAGCTCATACAAAACAAGCATTCAACCAAAGCATATTTAATGTATTAATAAAATTCTTCTATTAAAAGGAATACTACCTCTTAGAATGAACACACAATCTACGTTCTAAATCAAAAATATATATTCATTAGGCAACTTCTCTGATGTCCAAAACATAAAACAAATTACCTGTTTTATCTGATAAATCCGGAAAATTACGTATAAATAATTAGTGAAAAAAGCTTACAAAATATTTAAGCCACGAAAAACGAGGTTTTCCGGTCCGGTGTCCGATGCGAATACACGCAGTACTGGTTTTTCATATTTTTTGCTCCCCCTGTCAGTGATGCAGGTCGGAGGGGCTGACATTGAAAAGCGTCTAGTCGTTCGTATGGGACAATAGACCGAGGCCCCGTGTGCTATTGGCTGTGCACGTTAAAGCTCCCTCGACAGTTGGAAATCGAAAATAAGAGCAGGCTAATGCCGCTGTCCTGGCAAAATTTCCCTCATTGCACACTGCATGGCGTTTGCTCGTCCCCAATTAGCCCATATAGGTGCAGAAAAGTAGGACGTAAAACTCCATTCATTTCATTTTTTCTTATTTTTTCCTGCATCGAATATCACCGACCGGACTACGTCTCGTCTATTTGCAACTGAAGTCTGGTCCATTAGTTCCACTTCATGAATGCAACAGTTGGCTGAAAGTAAAAAGAAAGTTTACCATCTTCTGATGATTTCAGCTGCTGTTGTGGAGAAGTTGCTGATTTCGTTATTAAAGGTGGTAGTTGAGTAAAGGAAGTTTCTGTTACAGGTACAAAACATGACAGTGAAAGAGTTCTTTCTAAAAAAAATTTTAAAACGTCAATTTTATAATATGTCAACTCAACGAAACAGACATTGTTCTATGTATCATGAAAGAAAGAAAGATCTATATATAACAAAGATAGCAGTTAGGTTCTGTGAGGATCCTTGCGGCTGGTCCTTGGCCAAACCTCTTAGCATTGATCTTTCCTGTATCAAATAGTTAATGCTGATTTGTTTAATCAGACAGGAATCATTGTCCCAAATAAATCGTTTTGAGCTGTTGTCAGATAGAACTTGGCATTTTGCTGCATAAATAGATAGATGTTAATAATCATTTTTATATGCCTACATGAAATAGGGGGCGTATATTGTCCGTCGGTTATTCCATAGAACTTTCATAAAACACAAAACTAAGCAATTTGCAAGTGCCACATTTAGCGTTCTTATAAAATATTACAAAAACCCTGGATCTGGTGACCAACTTATAAAAGAAACATGAAATTATCAGTCCATTCATGCAGCATAATGGTTGCCAAGTTCTATCCATTTCGGACAATTGATTTTACACTAGTCCCTCCATGATCACCAACTTACCTGGTTTGGAAATGATATTCAAGATAAATGACGATTGCATTCCGTTATATGGCTCCAGATTGACATAATCGCGGTTTTATTTTCATGTGAAAAGCTCTCAACTCACCTGCTATAAAAGTCACACTGGACATCAACAACATCAAAATCATGATTTTAAATATACTTTTCTTCCTTTCACTACGATATATTTCTGTTAATATATATGTTACTTATATGTTACGTGCATAATATTTCCACACAAGAACAGGTTTCCACAATGTATTATACATAGTATACATCCATCAGTTCGAAATACGAAAGATTATATCTTCTCTTATCATCATTTAAAGGGATTGCAAAGTGGTTTTCTAAACTTTGTGTGTGTATCAGGATCACTGACACTGTCAGTGACGTCATAAAACGCGTTATTTATATTAAAATTGCAAGAACCACAGACGTTGGAATGGAAATTGGAATGGCGCAAATTGATGCAATCAGTGTCCCTGATACACACAAGAAGTTTAGAAAACATCTCTACAATCCCTTTAAGATGTTTAAAATTTCATAACTCATGCATGAAAAAATGCATTATGGCTTGTGAGGCATATTGACTATTATCCTAAAATATCAAATTAACATCTATCATATTACCACCGAGCATACCTCGCCCCACCTCATCGCAAAAAAAAAAAAATGAATGAGTACCCGGGACAATAAATAACTAATTTATTCAAATATTGTGTATAGCGAAATTTTAATCATCGGATGACATAACAGCATTTACCAAGTGTGCAGCTCCCCTCGATCAGCTAACCAAATCAGTCTTTTTTCCAGATAATTTTCAATAAAGATGTTAATCGAAGTGTATAGGTCTATTGAAGTTTGAATTTGACGACACTGGTTCGCATGAGCATCTTATTATTACACCAGACAAAATCATTGCTTCAACCTTAGAGATGAACTAAACAAAAACCATTTCCTTTGTGCTGACTTGTAATAAATTTATTAATCCAGCTCGTAAAGTATTGACAACTTTGATATCCCTATTGTTAATTTTCCATGCATGCGCATTAATATACCACAATCGCCACCTTATGTCGTGTATATTTCACACATGATCCACTTAGCAAAGATTTTTTTTATAGAATTTCTTATTTGAGGTCGAAAATTACCCATGAAATTACTGAAACGGGTTAAATTGAAACACAAATTTCTTTTAGCAAGTACGAAATTTTATGGTCGTAATGCAATATAAAAAGAATCAAATACAGGTTGCTTAAATACATTTTGATAATATTTACAAATATAATTTTACAAAAGGGAGGGAAATTTTACAAAATGGAGGGAAATTATTTTTAAATAGATAATTACATGGTAATCAGATTAAAAAGAGGACATTGAATACATTCATAATATGCAAATTAAAAACAAAAATCCCAGTGTTAGAGAATGTAGCAAAAGTGTCAGTTTCCGGATGATAATAAAACAAACATAAGTTAATGTTTGCCTGTTCATATCAGCATATCCAAGAATAATCACATTAAAAATCAGATTAAAAAGAGGACAAAGAGTACATAAATAATAATGCAAAAAAAAACAGTCTTAAAGAATGTAGCGAAAGATAGGTTTTAAATTTTGCATATGAAAATTCAAAGGTATTAGATGATAAAGGTATTACTATCGTTTTTCCTGAGATTGAGATGTGATTTAGTGAGATACCTCAAACATTTGGCTGTTCATATTTGCAAATATTATCACAATTTCATTGAACAGTTTTATTGCATGGCGGGCATGGGTTCAAACTTTGGAAAGAATGGATTACATCCGAAGCAGGCAGGTGCTCCAATAAAACATCTCCGCTTTCGAGAAAGCCAAAGACACTAACTAAAGATGATATTATGTCAAGTTAGTTATTTAATAGTAAGAATTTAATAATAAGTATCATTTCCATATTTCTATAGAATATTTCAAACTGAAATATAGAATACATGTATTTAAATATTCGAGTACAACTTGTTTGGTATATTTTGGTAAGTGACCGATGGATTGTTTGAACTGTTTTCTTCTGCAGTTGCTTCTCCCTGGGTAGCACTTGAGGTGGGTGTAGTTTCCTCGGTAGTGCTACTGTTCTGGACCCCGGTACCTGGAACAATACTGGCATACGCATGAACATCTCTATTGGTAGGAGTTGGAGTTGAGTAAAACTCATTTTTCTTCTGTCTTTTCTGACGAAACCTAGAATAACAAATAAATAAAGTATATCCTGGCATCCTGTGTGGGGCATGGAGTCACTTGCTTCGTTTTGAGCAAATATGAGTTGCTGTGGTGTTAGAATTGGAAAGTCCGATGGCCTTGAATAAATCATCTTCACCCATCTTCCAGTCAATCTGTGACTGTATATTTGTTCCTCAAAATAAAATATTCCTCATGGAACAAAAATTGTTATAATTTATGATCTCAGGAACTCTTATCATATAATATCTGTCTTGTGTTATATAATAAAAGTTCCAAATGGAACAAATATTACATAACAAATGTTCCTTGGAACACTTATTATGGTGTAACTTATATACCGTCACAAATCAAGCTGTAAATGGGTACGGTTAATCCTAGAAAGATCAAAGCCTAGAGGTTTGGTCAATGACCAGTCGGAAGAAAGAATCTTAATGGTAAACTAAAAAAAATGTTTTTGTAAAATATAGATGTTTCTTTGTTGTCTTTCTACATTTATCGAATACAAATTTTAATGACAATTTTTTCTGCTTTTAAATATAACTAATGGTCAATTATAGTCAAAATTCTTACCATTGAAATCCTAATAGTGCTATTATACCGCATACAATTCCACAAATAAAACAACCAATGGCTATTCCTACTGTCTGATCTGAAAATGATCGAATAACAAAATACCAGTTTGTCAATGATAAACAGGGTTCATCAGACACGTACTTCTATTAAGCACCACCCCTTAAACAGCCACATTTGAACATTCCCATGACAGGTTTAACTGTAAATTTATGTTCTGTGTTCAATTTTTGAAAAAAAAGGAAGTCATACAATTCTAACTATGAAACATACTTAAAGTCCAACAAAAAAACAAATGACGATAAGACTCGGAAGTAGCTAACGTACCTTCTCCTTTATTTAACACAGTACAACCGGAAGCTAAATCACCAGAAGACGTTGTTGGTGTTGAAGAGAAATCCCCAGCTAACGTTTGTGCTGGACGGGTTGTACTGGTGGTCGTCTGTCGAGAAGTTGATGATTCCTTTTCTCTTTTTGACACTGTTGATGTAGACTGGAACTCAGTAGTACTTGGTGTAGCAGGAGTAATTGATGTAGTAGCAGAAGAAGTGGTAGAAGAATGAGTAGTTGAAGTAGGTAGCTGTGTAAGGGAAGTTCGTATTTCATGCACGAAACATGTTAAAATAAGATTTGTCTCTATAATAAATTAGAACGAAAATAAATCAGTTACATGTATGTAATTAAATAGCTAACGTGGATAAAATATTATGTATTTAGTAAAGGTGCAACTATTCACAAATAAACCACTGATCTGAACAAGGGATATAAGGTTCTAGTTGTTCCTAACATTCACTTAAAGGGATTGTAAACTGGTTTTCTTAACTTTGTATGTGTATTGGGAACACTGATAGCATCAATTTGCACCATTCCCATTTCCATTCCGAAGTCTGTGGTTCTTGCAATTCCACTAAAACGAACACGTTTTAAGACGTCACTAATATTGATCTGCATAGATATCAATAATAGCTTCCGGTAGATCACTATTAGTGACGTCATAAAACGCGTTACTTTTAGTGTAATTGCAAGAACCACAGACAGCAGAATTGAAATGGGAATGGTGCAAATTGATGCTAGCATGCAAGTTTAGAAAATCACTTTACAATCCCTTTAAGTTAATAAGCTTTAGTACGAACTCATGTCGATGGCTACTGCTGATGCGTTATAAGCACTTACGTATAATAAATAGGACACAACTTTACCACTGACAATAAACAGATTGTCATTGCGAAGATCCACATTAGGAACTTACCTGGTTGTGAAGTGATATTCAAAACAAAAGATGTTCCATTCCCATCCTGCCGATATAGTTCTAGATTTAATTTGAAGGTCTCTGACGTTAAAGTGTCAAATACTGATAATCCATTAGAATCACACGACAAAAACTGAAATTTCTTTTTCCAGTAAAACCCAAGTATGTATCTACAGCCAGTGAATGAGACTATATCAAATTTAACTTTAGTAGGTTCTGTAGATGTCAATAAACAGGTACAGTTTGTAGGATCATGTTGTGTCCTAGTCAGTTGATACCTGGAAGCAGTATATGTTTCATTTTTACACATTGATACTGATCCACCTACAAAGAAATGAAATCTCATTTTATAACATTCTTAACAATCACAATTTATTGTATTACCAATATGTTAACATGGATTTTGAAATCTATTTGACGATAAGCATCGTTGATCGTTCGTACTTATAAATACTATATTTTTCAATTTACTTCCTATCACTAAAGAATGTTCTTTATTACATTAGATAATATCGCCCTAACTCAGTTGTTCCCAAGCCATGGCGCATGAGGATGTATATCATTTTTTTCCTAGCCAAACTTTTATTTAACTATTTTTTTGCTGTGTAAGTTCTGTAGTTGCTTGATGTCAAATACATCTGAAATCCTGATGACAAGGAGGCACTAGACAACAACCCTACCGCTATATTCCCTATGTTTCCTTAGGTGGGAATAGAACAGAAGGGCAGTGGCTCTGGGAGCTTCCTGAATTTGGGTCAGAGCATGAAAAAGGTTTGGAACCACTGCCCTAACTATATTAATACTAATCTTTTCCCGCTGTGTTAGTAACCTCTCTCAACTCACCTGTTTCTACAATCAAACTGAACATCAACAATAACAAAATCATGAATTTTAATTTACTTCCTTTCACCGCCATATTTTAACTTCACAAACGTATTACCTATATAATTGTCCTAACGATCCCGAATTCCCGTTTATCACAATGAATAGTATACTCCAATGGTAGCAGTATCAATCCACTTATGGGTCCAATATTAGTACCAAACCTTTAACATGTAGTACTGTTATAAATTAATATACAAGGATGCACAGGTATATTTCTAACTTTCTTTAAAACTAGTATAACTAGCTCTATAGCAATACATAGAGGGTTTGCACAAACGTAATTATGAAATAAACGTAGTGTGAATTTTTTTACATATATATAGCTTCCTTGTTTAAGGGAGCAAACTATGTATAACTAATGTTGTAAAGCAACATTCTTGAATGAATACCACCTCGCACAGTCTTATTTGATTTTAAGTTTTATTTCGTTCGGGTTTTTTTAGGTTTTTTTATTTTTACATCTACATTACAATAAAGTCAATAGACCTTCTAGCGCTCTCCAACATGTCACAGTAATGAATGGCGACCATATTTGACCGAACTAGGTCAATATTGTCACGTCATCTCGTGATTCTGGTAGTTCAAACATGAGATGCTCGTCATTTGAGACTACAATTATTTGTAACAAAGGAAATGAAAACAAACATAGATATGTATTTCAAATGATAACTAGATGCGTAATTGGTGAACAGATAGTCATGATGAAGTATAAAATGCACGAGTTGTTATTACATTTTGGCAATAGTACATTACAATACCACAAAAGCATATCTAATAGGAAATTTTAAATAAGTGTCAAAATTTAAGCTTTTAAATCCAAGTTTATCCATTATTATTAGTGTTTGAAAGTCGAAAATACGACTCGTATTTTAGTGAGACTATGTCTTATATAGATAACACAGAAATGGAAAGAAATGTTTGTAAGAAGTTATTTGAAAGGATTATGCAATGTTTATGTGAATGCAGTACTTTTGAAGGATATTTGCATATATACAAGATCCAAATCGACCCTCGAAAATACTGAATGTTCCCCTTTACAAAGAGGATAAAGAGTACATTAATAATATGAACAAAATTCAACTTCCAGTCTTAATTAGCGAATGTAGCTAAAAAAAAATAAGTTTCCGGATGGTAATTAAAGACAAATGTTTATGTTTGACATCTAATATCAATATCCAAGAATAGCCTAAGACATTCTACAAAGAAAAATAAAGAGGTCATTGCAGGTCAAAGTTACGAGAGATTTTATTTCAAATCTATCTATTATGAAAATTAGTCATTCGTCATGCGAAGATAACGGTCCATGCATCACTTCCGGTATGGATTTTTTTTGTGATTGAAATTTGTTATTGTAAAAACTCTTGATGTTTTTTTTCGACATGTTTTTTTTTATTTACATGTAAAGCACGGTCATTGGTGATTTTGTGAAACCGTTAGCTATTGAACCAAACCAAATTCGATTTTTATCAATATGTTTTATGTCAATTAGAATATCGGCTTCAATAAAGTACTGATATTATAAATCTTAAAATTTCTTTGAGATGGTAAAAATATTAAGTTTCGTAAGATTACATCTTGGACATTTATTTGAGAATGATAGAATCAGTTTTCAAGATGTATGACCAAATACTGCTTCTAAAAATGACATAATCTAACTATCTTACTAAGTTTACTCTTGGACATTTATTTTTATTACTAAAATGCTGAATGATATAATAATATAACTGTCCTAATTTGACTGTGATATAACAGTCGTTATCAAGTATGTTGTAAAGACCGGATATTTCAATAATCGATACTTTAAACAAGTATTTCATTTAAAAATAGACCCATGGTATATTTCCATTGCCAGATTGTCAGGGTGACATCATTTTCGTTATTATAATTTTTCAAAATATTTCCATAACAAAGATTAGGTTTGTAGGCCTATTCAGGTAGGGTATTGATCAAAATCACACATCTTTAGCCTCTATCTAGTCGCCTTTTGTGCACAACTTCAACGATATCCTGTACAATTTTTGAATAGTAAACCTGATTACGCAATAGGCTAACCATTTAAATTTTCACAGAGTAAGTCGGTGGAATAACAAACACAGAAAATCAAGATGAGGAATATCTACTGTGCCGCGGTCGTTTTATTTTTAGGTACGTTTTCATGATATTTTACGCTCAAATTAATTTCAGCTAGAGATATTTGCTATGTGCAAGAATTGGAATTTAATTTGAAGTATATTTTGGTCACATTTTTGTGAATAGCTTATTGGAGAAGAGAAATTTTTCTCTCTCTCTATACATTTTATTTTTACAGTGATATTACATCGTTTTACTGTAACTATTTGAAATATATTATAGAATGTTCGCTGATATACGCAGTATCGAATGTAACACCAACACTTTCAGGTATGTGTTCATATGTCTTCACAGATGTTTGACTGATTTCTTCTGATATCGGATAGTAATTCTGGTATTTGTTGTCTTTGGTGCGCATCATTTGAATTGGGAACATCTACACATTCAATTCGACTTTCCCTCGACAGTTGGAAATCGAAAATAAGAGCAGGCTAATGCCACTGTCCTGGCAAAATGTCTTCTCTCATTGTGGCGGCAAATATTTCTTCAAATATGGCGGCGGATGGGTTGACTTATTGTTTTAAAAAAGTAATTATGTTTAGTATTATAACTAGCTTTGTTAACAGATACACTTTGATTTGCAGACTAAAATTTCGACGATGAAATGTAAACACCGTTAAGGATTAGTTTGGTTAAAAATGATTAAAAGAACAAGTTTCTGAGACATTGGTACGGATAATGATCCCTTTTGTTTGAGATTTCGGAAATATCCGGCTATTAAAAACAAAAACACTTTTTCAGAATGTTCCAAGGAGGCTATTGGTAACTGTTTACGAAACATAACAGCTTTTGATGTATTACCATGGCAAAATAATTCAGATGATGTAGATCTTGTAGATGCTTGTTCAGCATTAGATTTAGCTACCGAATGTTACAATAGAGAGTTGAGTTATTGTGAAGACAAATATTCATTGGTAACTAATCTATTTGCTATGTATACTTACGTGTGTACGTCTGAAGGTCGAAAAGGTAAGTAGATTAGAAAAAATGTTTTCGGTGTCAATTTGAAGAATTACATGCTCATTTGGATACAAAAACCTCATATTATACCATGAACTTCCTTTTACCGTTCCTGTGTTTAGCTATTTATAGTGAAGGTCGAGAAACTGTAAGCATTGTACTTAAGATCAATTTTGTGCTTAAAACCTTAAGTCAACTTGAGACTATGCAAGAATTAGTAGGAAAAGTCGAATACTAGTATCGGACTTGGACTTTATTTTAATGCTAGGAACCGGACCCTGAAGATTCATATGGAATGAAGGTTCAAGTCTAAGTCCAGAAGATTCATGTAATGAAGGTTCACAACCTACTTTTCTGTACCTCTCGGGCAAATGTGGCTGCACAGCCAGTAGCACACGAGGCTACGTTCAAGTCCAAATCATCCGCTAAAATACAGTCTCGAAACTTTTTTTTACCTTGAATTTGTTTCAGATTACAAGATAGTACGCCAGTGTTTCGATCAGCAGGAAGCTTTATCCTTCATGTCTAAATGCAGAAACACTTCTGGTATTAATCTGTTTAACCCATGCAGGTACTGAAATACTGTTATTCGAATGCATGTTTTATTGTTGTCTTGTTTGCAAACGCTATTAACCTGAATTCCCCAATAAAAATCCCAGTTATTCGAATGCATGTTTTATTGTTGTCTTGTTTGCAAACGCTATCAACGCGAATTCACCAATACAAATCAAAAACCTCAAAATTCATAAAATATTGGCATTCCATTGGTAGCAGCTAAAGAACTTTAAAAACGAGGAAATATATCGATCAATGACGAAATATCAGAGAGCTGAAATTATATGATTATATAATACATAGATAATTCATTTAGTCAAATCAACTGGTTACCAGAAATTGCCACTTTAAAATTAGAGGGAGCCGGGATGGCTCAGTGAGTTAGACGCTTGCTCGCTAAGCTGGAAGTCCAGGGTTTGATCCCGGCATAGGTCGAGATAATACCTTCGGATTTTTCAACCCGGTTTCTCCCTGTCAGTGATGCAGGTTGGAGGGACTGGCATGGAAAAGGCGTCTAGTCGTTCGGATGGGACAATAAACCGAGGCCCCGTGTGCTACAAGCTGTACACATTAAAGATCCCTCGATAGTTGGAAATCGATAATAAGAGTAGGCTAATGCCGCTGTCCTGGCAAAATTACCCTCATTGCACACCACTGCTGGCGTTCGCCCGTCCTCATTAGCCCATACATGTGCAGAAGAGCAGGACGTAAAACTCCATTTCATTTTTAAATTAGAAAATCCGTATTTAAGGTTATAGTGTTATAATTATGTTTGGCGTGTTTGTTTGTTTCAGTGTTCCTAATCAGTACATGAACTGTGCCAAAGAAGCTTTAAGAAAATTCTGTAATTCCTCACCTGCCCTCTCGAAAATTGTAAAAGCATACTTAGCCCCATACCTACTGTATAATTGTGAGTTCTCAAACACCAACACCGACACTACAGATGGTAAAAATTCGAATCCACCATACACCGTCAACTTCTTAATTTTAACAGCTTTAATGTTAGTTACAGCATTTTTCATATAGAATTATTAGTGATCGAGTATTGAACTGAGATATCTGAAAGGCAAAATAGGAGCCTCTTTTAAAAAATACTGATAAAGCTTTATAGGCACTAGCAGCTGCATGTTCTATAAATACTGTTCATGTGTAAGTATGTGTCAATCTCATGCTGCTTTTCATTAATTTTGATGCATTTTGTAGTGTTATATATTTCTAGAATAAAAATTTGTTATGATCACGGGATGCCCTTGCTACTTCAAGAACGTTTTTAATTGGAAAAATATAACTACGCTGTGTGATTTCAGCTCTGAATGTATTGAATCCATAGATCCATAGATTTGTAATAAATCACAAATTTTCTGGAAATAACTTTATAGCTTTCGTAAAACCTTATGGACTTTTAGAAAGTGACACACATATTTCAAAACCGCTGTGGCATTATATTTACAAAATGTGACATACATAAAACTAAACTTCCATAATCCGACCAAGCATTACAGTATACGATATTATTAAAAGTAAATAGCTCATACAGAGACCTTTGTGAACTAAAATGGTCGTATTTGAATTAATTTAGATGTTAGATCTCTTGCTTTTAGATATGTAAATACACTTTTGATGAGGTATACTCTCTGTTGTTTAATTATTTAAACATGTATATGAATATTAATGTATCTTGTAATGTAATATGCATGTAATGAAATAGTTTTAAGAATAGAAAGAAAAATGTTTAATTAGGGTAATTTGAAAGAATTATGCAATTGTCTTGTAGTTGTACTATTTGCATATATTAAACATCCAAATCGACCCTCGAAAATGTCACATGTTTGCCTTTAAAAAGAGGATAAAGAGTACATTAATGATATGCACAAAAATCAATTCCCAAACTCCCAGTCTTAATGTAACAAAAATGCCAGTTTCCGAATGGCAATAAAAATCAAATAATAATGTTTGACAGCTCATATCAGCATATCCATCGATAGTCAAAGACAATCTACAACAAAAATTAAAAGGTCGTTGCAGGTTACGACAGATTTGATTTCAAAATAACGTTTGAATCTTAAGAAATTTCGGATATCATAAGTCTGGCGTAAAGGTTAATGGATTTGATTGACAACAAAATCATAGAAATTTCATTTAAGATGATCTACCTATTATGAGAATTTGAAAAGGTCGTCATTCAAAGATAACGGTCCAGGCATCACTTCTAGTATGGATTCTTTTTGGTGATACGAATTTGCTTTTGTAGACACTCCTTACACATAAAGTAGGGCCATTGGTGATTTTGTGAAACCGTTAGCTCTTGAACCAAACTGATAAGTCGACTATAGTTCAATGTGAATTAGAATATCAGATTCAATATAGTACTGATCTTATCTTAATAGTACCTTGCGCTGGTAAACATATTAAGTTTACATCTTGGACATTTATTTTTTGAGAATGATGGAATCTAGTACTCAAATGCTGCGTCTAAAAATGATATAATCTAACTGTCCCTTTTTGACCACGATACTACGGTCGTTATCAAGTATGTTGTAATGAATGAACATGTCAACATATAAATATCGATAATGTAAACATGTATTTCATATCACAAAAGACCTCTATTATATTTCCATAGCCATATTGTCAGATCGACATCATAAGCAAGCAAATATGACGTAGAGTTAGATCACGTGACTAGCAGTGGCGTTTATTGAGCAATATACACCAAACACATATTAACATTAGGTCAATGGGAAAAAATAAAAGCAACAATCTAAATATCGATAATGTAAACTAAATATTTCATTTCACAATAGACCTACGGTATATTTCCATAGCCATATAGTCAGGGTGACATCATGCCCGATGTTATTTCAAAAATATTATTACTTAACCTCTTCAAACACCTTAGTCTCTGACATCAAGTCCCACTTTGAGTATAGCTATGACGATCATTCGGCTCAACCTTCGTCATTGTTCGAGACTATATAATGACTCGGCCATGATAGGCGGCCATCTTACCCGGTATTTGGGCAGGAAAAGACAACTCTTATTTCAAGGTTGATTTTGATTGGTTGTTTTTTCCGCGAAAGATGATAATACATTCTGGAGAATAATTGTGAGTGGCTGTACTATAATTTATTCAACATGGCAACTACCGTACAGTATACGAGGTTATCTAGCAAATCTAGTTCCGAAGTTGGGTGAGCTATGACGATGTCCTTGTGAAAGACAGGAGAGGTTTAGGTGTGTCAGAGACTATACACACTTTGTTTGAACAGTTACTCAAGTTACGCAATACAATCTAAATCAAACTTTCCACAACTTTCCACTTGCATAGCTATCTTATCATATTATATATAATATAGAGCAAGTCCAATGCAATGTCAAACAGAAAATTAAGATGAGGAATATCTACTGTGCTGCGCTCGTTCTAATCTTAGGCAAGTTACTTTTTATCATGATATATTTACTCATGTATGATTGATATAATTCCTCATTTGAAAAGTTCATAAGCTGTTACCTATGTTTCGTCAAAATGTCTTTTTGGATTTCGAGTTACGTTTTGCGGTTCGGATCGTTCGTACTTGGTTTCTTTATGATACAACAGTTATACATTTTCATGATAATTTACGTTAACGCAGAATTATTGAAATTTGCAATGTGTTTTATTTAAATTTGAAGAGTTATGTTTTTTCGCATTTTTGTTATGTATAGTTGCCATTTTAGTAAATTAGAGAAGTGAGCTGTGAGATTTTTTTTTCCGTGATATTACTTATCAATAATAAAAATCCGTACAAGCAAAACAATTCCGTTAATCAAAAATCTCGTCCAGAGCATGACAAAATCGGGTACAATAATTATATAGTAGTGGACTTCCCATACCAAGTACCATCAGGTGTTTCGAAAAGAGTTTACCGTTGTAAAGTAGCTATTTGCAATATCTTATTATAGAATGTTCGGTGATATATGCAATGTCGACTGAAACCCCCACAACAACATCCCCGGAAGGTAAGTTTTCATCCATCTTTAAAGGGGACCAGTCTTCATTTTTATTGGTTGATTTGGGTCTTGAATATACTTAAGTATCCTTCAGAAGCACTAGAAATGTACGAAAATTGCATATTTCCTTTAAATATATCTTAAATTAGACATTTCTCCTTCTATTTCTATAGATGTCTTTTCTATATATTGCATAGTATCGATAATGTGTAGTAGGGCATTATAACTTTCAAATGCTAATAATTATGGATGCACATGGATTTGAAGACTCAAATTTCAATGGTGAGTTGTGATAACCAGTACTAAATTGCTGAGCTAAAAAAGTCCCCGTTTCTGAGACTTGGAAAAATCGACCCACGAAAATGAAGCCTCCGTTTCTCAGCATTTCTTGTGAGGACTATAGTTTTATCTCATTTAAATGGAACTTGGTGTGATCATATATATTGCCTTTTTTTTTAGATATTTTTTAATGTTTTGCCATGAATGACAAATGTTTTTCGTCATTTTCTCTCGTCCGATCTAAGAAGAACTTCTTAACAGACTACAGTTTCAGAATTTCGAATTTGAAAAATTTTGTCTTAGTACTGAATTTAAAGCTCTTCAAATGAACAAAAGATCAAACTTGGTCATAAGAGTATATATTCATTAACGGTGTCTACAGTATACAAACATAATACAATAAACCATAAAACGAAGTAATTTTCCTTAAATTTTACAGGTTATTATTGAAAAACGCAAAATATTTTGTTTTTCAAAAATTATAATATATAAGGTAGTTTTCTGGACTTATCAGATCATACAGGTCATTTTTTGTATGTTAAAGACACCAGGTTTGCATATTTGATCATTCTAAGAGGAAGTAGTCCTTTAAACTTACATTAAAAATTAGAAAACTTGTGGTGGGTGAAGGCAAAGACACAAACTTATAATTGATGAAGATTAGGGAAAAATATCTTAGAAGTATTTCCAAAAATATTCATCAACTACTAACAAAAATATCCATCCAATACATGAAAACAATATGGAATGAAAGGAATTTTCCAAGATAGAGGCGATCATCAGTAACTTTGATTGAAGTTGATTTTTTTGTTTTGACCTTTTTCAGTATGTTTCGCAGAGGCTCTTTACAAATGTTTACTAAGCACGAAAGGTTTTTTATTACCATGGCAAAAGGGTGCAAACGATATAGATCTTGATGCCACTTGTTCAAAATTAAACTCAGCTACCGAATGTTACAATAACGAGACGGGTTTTTGTAAGGGCGATGATCCATTGGGAACTGGTTATTTTGCAACATATACTTACGTGTGTACGTCGGAAGGTCGAAAGGGTAAGTAGATTAGAAAAATACTGTTTTCAATTCATGAATGTTGTTAATTTGTTTAATCGGCAATGTGTCGATTTCTCTAATTCTTCTTATTTATGTATTTGTATACCAGAACGCAGACAATTCAAATTATGTTATCCCTGCTTATCGATAGGACGATTTAAGTTGCACATCCCAATATGTAATCACCAGTTTTCGATAGAAGATTTCTGTTACATTTCCTCATATTATGCAACGAATTTCCCAGAACAGGTCCTGTGTCCAGTTTTTGTTTTGAATTGCGCCATGTAGTGAGCCATATTTTACTAGGACCGGCGGCTTTTAGCCTACTCTTTTTTTTCGATTTCCAGCTGTCAAGGGAGGTTTAACGTACACAGCCTGTCAAGTCTACAAGATGTAAACGTGAACATGTAATTTATTTCAGATTACAAGACAACAAGCCAATGTTTCAGTAGTCAGGAAGCTTTATCCTTCGTGTCTAAATGCGGAGATACTCTTGGGGTTGATACTTTATCCAAATGCAAGTAAGTTTTATTGTAATTGATACATACAAATCTAATGAGATGAACCACAAAACGAAATGCTATACAAAACTTGATGGCTTAAATGACGCCATCAAATACTTAGTTTTATTATAGTTTTTATACGCCCATATGGAAATGTGGACATATATTGCCGTCACCCCCTGTCCGTCCGTCGGTCCGTCCGTCCGTTCACATATTTTGTATCCACAATAGAGGTTAGAATAATTGTCTGATCTTAATGATACTTGGTAAGCATGTAAATAATGAAGGGATCGAAGTCAAATTGTTATTTTGCAATACGCAGATAAACCATTTATTGCCCCTGACTTTGAATAGATGCGTCAAAATTCGAAGCTATAGTTTAAACCGATTTTGATGAAACTTGGTGTGATTATTGGAATTTGAACTTTTTTTTATTAATTTATTTGTATAATATATTAAAATATTCATTTCCGACAGCCGCTAGTGGGTGTATCTTTCCTTGCCTGGCAAACCTTGGTCGTGGAATTGCTGGAACCATAAAGGTCTGTTGGAAAATTGGAATGTTGCAAATTGATGATATCAATGCCCCCAATGCATAATGCAGATACCCTCTTTGCTATAATTTTTATTATGGTTATAAATTCATTTATTTGGGGGTGTTTGTTTGTTTGTTTTAGTGCTGCTGAGACTTATTTGAATTGCACCAAAGAAGCATCAACAAAATTCTGTAATTCTTCACCTGCCATCTCGAATATTTTTAAACGATTCTTAAAATCATTCGTGGGAACGTATAACTGTGACTTCTTGGATACCGATACCAATACCGATACCAATACCGATACCAACGCTACAGATGGTAAAAATTCGAACCCATCGCACTCCGTCAACTTCTTCATAATTACAGTTCTAATATTAGTTACAGCACTTTTCATATAGAATTATTAATGATTGAGTATTGTATTGAATTATCTGAAAGGCAAAAGAAATGTCACTTCTAAAACTAACGATGGAAGCTTTATATAACATCTGCATGTTCTGCTCGATAAACCCCTTTAACATTCTACTGCTTCTTTTGTTGTCTTGCAGACTCCTTAAACACAGTTTTATTTTTCAATATCATATATTTATGAATTACTGTTCATGTTTAAGTCTGTGTCAATATAAGTTATGAATTACTGTCCATGTTAAAGTGTGTGTCAATCTAATTTATAAATTACTGTTCATGTTTAAGTCTTGTGTCAATATAAGTTATGAATTACTGCTCATGTTCATCAATTACTAACAAAAATATCCATATAATACATTTTCCAAGATAGAGGCGTCCATCTGTAACTTTGATCGAATTTGATTTTTTTGTTTTGACCTTTTTCAGTATGTTTCGTAGAGGCTCTTTACAAATGTTTACTAAGCACGAAAGGTTTTTTATTACCATGGGAAAAGGGTGCAAACGATATAGATCTTGATGCCACTTGTTCAAAATTAAACTCAGCTACCGAATGTTACAATAACGAGACGGGTTTTTGTAAGGGCGATGATCCATTGGGAACTGGTTATTTTGCAACATATACTTACGTGTGTTCGACGGAAGGTCGAAAAGGTAAGTAGATTAGAAAAAAAATATTGTTTTCAATTCATGAATGTTGTTACATGTAATTTGTTTAATCGGCGATGAATCGATTTCTCTAATTGTTCTTATTTATGTATTTGTATACCAGAACGCAGACAATTCAAATTATGTTATCCCTGCTTATCGATAGGACGATTTAAGTTGCACATCCCAATATGTAATCACCAGTTTTCGATAGAAGATTTCTGTTACATTTCCTCATATTATGCAACGAATTTCCCAGAACAGGTCCTGTGTCCAGTTTTTGTTTGAAATTGCGCCATGTAGTGAGCCATATTTTACTAGGACCGGCGGCTTTTAGCTGTCAAGGGAGGTTTAACGTACACAGCCTGTCAAGTCTACAAGATGTAAATGTGAACATCTAATTTATTTCAGATTACAAGACAGCAAGCCAATGTTTCAGTAGTCAGGAAGCTTTATCCTTCGTGTCTAAATGCGGAGATACTCTTGGTGTTGATACTTTACCCAAATGCAAGTAAGTTTTATTGTAATTGATACATACAAATCTAATGAGATGAACCACAAAACGAAATGCTATACAAAACTTGATGACTTAAATGACGCCATCAAACACTTAGTTTTAGTTTTTATACGCCCATATGGAAATTTGGACGTATATTGCCGTCACCCCTGTCCGTCCGTCGGTCTGATCCGTCCATCCGTTCACATTTTTATATCCACAATAGAGTTTAGAATGATTGTCTGATCTTAATGAAACTTGGTAAACATGTAAATAATGAGGGGATCTTGGTCAAATTGTTTTTTGGCAATAAGCAGATAAACCATTTATTGCCCCTGACTTTGAATAGATGCGTCAAAATTCGAAGCTATAGTTTTAACCGATTTTGATGAAACTTGGTGTGATTATTGGAATTTGAACTTTTTTTTATTAATTTATTTGTATAATATATTAAAATATTCATTTCCGACAGCCGCTAGTGGGGGTGTATCTTTCCTTGCCTGGCAAACCTTGGTCGTGGAATTGCTGGAACCATAAACGTCTGTTGGAAAATTGGAATGTTGCAAATTGATATGCAGATACCCTCTTTGCTATAATTTTTATTATGGTTATAAATTCATTTATTTGGGGGTGTTTGTTTGTTTGTTTTAGTGCTGCTGAGACTTATTTGAATTGCACCAAAGAAGCATCAACAAAATTCTGTAATTCTTCACCTGCCGTCTCAAATATTTTTAAACGATTCTTAAAATCATTCGTGGGAACGTATAACTGTGACTTCTTGGATATCGATACCAACGCTACAGATGGTAAAAATTCGAACCCATCGCACTCCGTCAACTTCTTCATAATTACAGTTTTAATGTTAGTTACAGCACTTTTTATGTAGAATAATAAGTGACTGAGTATTGTATTCGAATATCTGAAAGGCAAAAAAGCCTCTCCTAAAAATACTGATTGAAGCTTTATAAACACTAGCATCTGCATGTTCTATACAAATAAACCTTTTTAACATTCTACTGCTTTCGTTGCCTTAAACACGGTTTTACCTTTCAGTACATCACATGTATTTATGAATAACTGTTCATTTTTTAAGTATTTGTCAATCTAATTTATGTATTACTGTTCATGGCATTTGTCATTCTAATGCTGCTTTTCAAGATTTTTTATAACTTTCTAGTTATTTCACAGTACTGAGTATTTTGTTTTTGAGTTTAATAACAAAATTAAATTTATAATTGTGTTATTGAAATGTATTTTGTAGTGATATTACTAAATATATATTTTTTATCATAATCTATATTTTTTATCATAATTATTTGTTATTATTAGTTGTTGTCCTCACTACTTCAAGAACGTTTCATCTATAAATTTCAATGTTGTCAAATTAAATAAAAGTTTTTAAAATAGATTTTTTTTTATTAAATATGTACTTAGGCATACACAAAAAAATTGGCAAAAACACTTGAATGAAAACATAGATAAAGCACATATACATCTCGGCATAATGTCAAAAAGTTTTCTCTTTGTTTTCTCACAAATCCACGCCCTTGTGTACGGTTTCAAAATTTAAACGAACCAAACAGTATTTCGAACCAAAATATAACCGGATGAGTTTCGGGAGAATCAAACAGGCTTTCTGAACATTGATCTCAAGCATTCAATATAAATACCGTGTATGACTGAACAGTTTTCATCCATTGTATTGTCAACAAATTTAGATTGTTATTCATAAACTTAAACTTAAAATTGAAGGAATAGACAAAACTGTAAGGAAATAGACAATTGTTTTTTTTTTTAAATCCGATCTTTTGAACGGTATAAGAGACAATCTGACCAAATATTTGGCTGTTGAGTGTAGCATGATTAACTAGTCAGGTAAGCGATTAACTTTACTATCTTCAAACGAATTTTTATTCAGGTCACCAACACACATTCAATATACATATCACCAACAGATATACCTTATACATATCACCAACAGATATTCATATTACCAAAAACATTCACTACACATATATCACCAAAAACATTCATTACACATATCACCAACAGATATTCATTACACATATATCACCAACAGATATACCTTATACATATCTCCAACAGATATTCATTATGCATATATCTCCAAAAATATACCTTATACATATCAGTAACAAATATTCATTACACATATATCACCAACAAATATTCATTATACATATCAGTAACAAATATTCATTATGCATATATCAGTAACAAATATTCATTATACATATCACCAAAAGATATTCATTACACAAATATCACCAACAAATATTCATTACACATATATCACCAACAGATATTCATTACACATATATCACCAACAAATATTCATTATACATATCACCAACAGATATTCATTACACATATATCACCAACAAATATTCATTATACATATCACCAACAGATATACCTTATACATATCTCCAACAAATATTCATTATACATATCACCAACAGATATTCATTATATATATCAGTAACAAATATTCATTATACATATCACCAACAGATATTCATATATCATATCACCAATAGATATTCCTTATACATATCACAAACAAATATACCTTATACATAATTATTGCCAACAAATGTCTCAAACAATAAAATATATTCATTACACATATATCATTAACAAATATTCATATATTACCAACAAATATTCATTATACATATCCTAAACTAATATTCACAAAAATATTCATACTACAATACCGTCAAAATTTTGCATAGTTTGATGACTGTGACTGTATGGTTGTAAAAAAGTTCTGAAGATTTATGTAACATTGATGAAAATGATTAACAACTGATGTGTATTCAATAGTTCTTCATCACATACTTTTTTAAAATATATGATCCAACCCTAGTTAGATAATCAGATTTTAGACACTGCTGGCTGGTGAGGCACAGAAGGCCGAACGAAAAGGTACGTTTGCAGTCAACCCTATACTAAAAAATCAGTACTGTATTGATGGCGTTCTAAAGGCCGATACAATTATGTCTGTACTTGTTTACAGTACTTCCAAGTACGTATTGTTCGTCGCGTTGTTGTATATGACTGATGTATTGGTTGTACTGTTTCCATCCACGGTATTTGGTGCTGTGTTTGCTTCTTTCGGGGTTATATTTGGAGTTGGTGTAGTCTCTTGTTCAGTATTACTGTTCTGAACTCCAGTACCTGGGACAATACTATCATACGTGTGTACATCTCTATTGGTAGAAGCTGGAGTTGAGTACAGCGCATCCTTCTCTCTTTTCTTACGAAACCTGTTTTAGCAAAGTACATATTTTAAGTGAGATTTACCTATATATAATCTAAGTACAAAATATAAGTGAGATTTTACCTTTATAAGTTAAGTACAACTTTTAAGTGAGATTTACTTATATAAGCAAAGTACAACTTTTAAGAGTGATTTACTTATATAAGCTAAGTACATATTTTAAGGGTGATAAGCCTATAGAGGCCAAGTACATATTTTAATTGAGATTTACCTATATAAGTCAGATTTACCTTTATAAAGCAAAGTACACTTATATGAGCAAAGTACGTATTTTATGTAAGATTTTCTGGAATATAACATTCAATAACCGTTTATGATACAATGTCGAAAATATTACTTACAAAATCATTTTGGCCATCATATCATTTATAAGCACAAAGATATCGACCAAAAAGTGAACTATTTGACTGCTAAACTGATAAAATTCTTACCACAGAAATCCTAATACTGCAATTACACCACATATAATACCACCAATAAAACAACCAATGGCTATTCCTATTGTCTGTTCTGAAATTGACCGACGAAAAATATTATATTATACAGTCATCCCCTGCATAGTTCCACCTAAAATCTGAGTATTCAGAGTGCAATTAATTAACTCCATGGAAAGCTTTTCCTAGCTCACACACTTCCGATTGAAATTTGGTGCCTTCCTGTGTGGTTGGCACTTTGAAGAAAAAATTTGGGGGTCAGTAAAGAAATGTTCGGAAGAGTTAAAAAAAAAAATAGTTTGAGAACCCAGTATCTAGAATTAAAACGTTTTTCTGGAAAAATGAACAAAGAAACATGATAACCATGTCGGCCTTGCATATGATGTGTCTTTAGGCCTAGATATGTTAATTTTGATACGTTAATATTATACTACTATATATACTCAACAGATAAAGAAACGTCGTAAAACACAGTTTAATTAGCCAATAAAGCAACAGAATTATCAGAACGCATCTGGAATTGTCAGTGGAATATCATACACGGGACGCTTAAAAGTCTAATAATAATATTTATGTAGAAAAATAACAATTTTGATTGTGCAAGAAAGTTTCCTTATCTGTTCAGTATACTTGCATGAAACAAATGTAAACAATTGAGTTGTAAATAAAAAATGAAGGTGTACCATTTCCCGCTTGTTCATTGTTTAATACTGTTTTCTCATCTGAACTGGTTGTTCTCGTGGTCTGTGATTGGGTAGTTGATTTAGAAATTAACTCTGTATCTCTTGAAGGGGGATACATGTTTTTAGTAGTAGGCTGGAAGCACGTTAAGGAAAGATTCGTCTCTAAAAAGATAATAACGAAATTTAGTCGAACTGGTTGGATGATTCAAATTATTATGTTGAAGGATTTATCCCATGCTGAATGTATTTTGAGATTTTGCTTTATACGTGTTCCATTTAAGTCTGCGATTTACAATTAAATCCTTATTATTTGGAATAAGGGACACTGATAATATCAATTTGCATCAATTTTCAACTTGAGCCACTGGATAACCCACATATTCTCAATTTAGTTTTACGAGCTTACCTGGTTGAGAAGTTATTTTTAGAACAAATGTTGTTTCACTCCCATCCTCCATGAATGGTTCTAGTTTTATTTCGATGACTTGAGATCCAATAGAATAATATAACGATGGGGAAGAAACACAAGAAATAAATTCACGTGTATTATTGAAATGAAATCCAAGTTTTTGTTTACAGCCAGATATGGCCACCATTTTAAATGTAACTTTAGTAGAGGTTTGTGCTGTTGATGTCAATAAACAGGTACAGTTTGTAGGATCAGAATCTAATCTACTCAGTAGATAATTGGTGGCAGTATATGTTTCATTTTTACACATTGATATTGATCCACCTACAACAAAATAAAGAAATTATCTCATAAACAAACAACACAAAAACAAAAACGAATGATCTTATTATACTATTCAGTCTTAACCAGTGACGTTTTTAGGAATTCAAAAGTTGAGGGGCCAAGAAGGGTTACATGATTGTCAAAAGGGAGAGGACAAGTGGGTTTTTCTTATAGATCCAGGAATTTCAGGGACTCATGGCATTTTGTTCTATATATAGACACAGCTTTATGGACCAACAATTAACAAGTGATAGTTGGTCCATAAAGGTTGTGATTGTTTTTTCTTTGACACAGCAATTAGATATATCAGTTTCATCCTATTGACTTCTGAAGGTATATGTTTATGAAATGTTCTATAATTATTTATAAACCTAAATAACATTATTTCCAATTCATATTAGCTCAGAAATCCATAATGACTACATGTACTTTCTTTTATCCATTGACAACCCCCCAACTCACCTGTTTCTGCAATCCAACTGAACATCAACAATAACAGCATCACGATTTTAAATTCACTTCGTTTCACAGCCATATTTTTGTATATAATCCAATGAACAAGTGTATTACCTATACCATTTTCCTAACTATCTCGAATTTCCGATCATAACTTTGGGTAGAAAACTCTAATATTAGAGATATATATCCAATATCTTGAAGCAAGCAAACCTAAATCCACTAAAAGTACTAAATCTTTCACGTTCTTGTATTGATAAGCAAACGAATCTTTATCCACTATAAGTACTAAATCATCCACGTCCTTGTATTGATGAAATAAAATAAACATGCATTTGCATAGTTAAACAGGTCGACTAACAACGAGTCAAATTTATTTTTAACATAATAGGATAACGCCCGTGATATCTGCACAAAGAAAGGGTTAGGCCTATTGAAATACAAGTAGGGTATATCATTTGAAGGGATATGTTCACTAACTATTCGACCAAAAATCAGGGTTCATACAGATCATCTGAACAAATTTTCCCTGATATTTCCATGACTTTCCAGATAACATTTCATCATTTTCCATGACCAATGATGGAACAGGTATCTAAGACTATTCTTGATCATAGTTTTCTTATTTATCATTGAAAAAAGATGAATAAATTAAGAAGACAGTGAGAAATATCATTTTTCCAGATCATTTTGACAATTTTCCAGAATTATCATGATTTTCCCTGATATTCCATGTCTGGAAAAACTTTAATATTCCCTGATTTTCCAGGTTTTCCATAACCTGTACGAACCCTGAAAAATATTTTGGTCTCAGAATCTGGAATTGTTTTGCTAATCTAATCCGTAATATTGTTCACAACTCTCCTATGAAATTTAAGCCTTCAAACATACGTGTACCCTTAAATATCGGCGTTTGAAAATCAAAATTACGACTCGCAGTTTAGTAAGACTATGACTTATATAGAAAATACAATATACAAAAAATGAAGGATAAATGTTAAAGTAAGGATATTATTAAAGGAATTAAATGATTATCGTGTATTAGTTGTACTTTTTAAGTTTATTTGCATATATTCAAGGCCTAAATCGACCCTAAAAAATGCTGAACATTCCCCTTTAAACAGAGTATGACATACCAATGGTTTAAGGACCTACAATGACTCAAAAGAAAAATAAATAAAGGTAATGTCAAGGCTTTTTTATTCACTATGTTTACCTTTGAATCATTCATGCTTGATATATTATAGTATATATGAATTGATATAACGGTGACTGAACAGATCAGTGTCCCTAATACCATGCTGGTTGGTTGAGGCACAGGCCCGACACATGAGGGTGCTTTACCCCTTAAAAGCGAAAGTATTTATACGGGGCCCTCACCGATGTACCTGATTCACCGAACGTGGCACGAGACAATGGTTTTCGGACCCTTTGGAACTTCTAATTCCAACCCCTTTCAGGTTTTGTGCTTGCGATTAGTGAACAATTCTTGGATGGGCCTCAATTGTTTTGTTTTTTAAATGGACGATTTTAAATGTGATTTTACCGTTCAACCTCAAACAATATTTTGAATTTTGAATAATTAATAAGTGCTTCAGTTTTAGTTTTTTTTTTTTTAATTGACAAGGAATTTATTTTGTAAAAAAAGTACATGTATGAGTTTTTCAATTAACTTCTGTCGTTTTGGACGGTTATATAAAATGTCCTTCTTCACAAGTTGCTATCATGGTTACAATTTTAGCATTTGTTCATGGGATGAAGTAACTTCTTCCGAAGAAGATCATAGGGAACGTAAGTTTCGTCTAAATGTCTTTTTGAATTTATGTTTCGTTTTGCAAATCGGATCGTTAGTATCTGTTTTGAATTGTCTACTGGTGATTTAGATCTTGTGGAATTTTCATTTCACAGCTCAATGGGCATAACACAGCTCAAGGTTTTTCTTCTTTGATGACCTATTTGTCGTCCATGTCTTTGAACACGGTATCGCTTCCTTCGTCATGTGGGATACTTTCAATTTGTTCGGCTACTGTTGATACCGAGCTACTTCGTCTAGCACTAGAATGTTCGCCATGACTTGAACTTGCAATGGATTGTTTTCTATAACCGCTTAAATAGTGTTCTTTGTGTTTTACAATACTGGAATAGAAGAAATGCTTAACCGATCAAATAATTTTGTCGAGACTTATAAATAGGGCTGGGTCTTTTAATTGAAATAATCGATTATTGACGCTGCGAATTATCTATTTCGATTATCGATTATCAAATTTCATAATCAATTAAAATTCATAGTCAAATTTTCTTTTAATATTATTTGCTACACGCTTATCAGAGAAGTCATGACCCATTTATCACGATAACCATACAAAATTCTTGGCATTATTTCAGTTTCATTTGTCTTCGATACCTGATATTGATAAATAACAAACATTCAGGTACAAAAACGTAAACTACAAGACAAAGATTAGAAGATTTCCCAGTTAAAATATTTCGATTATTAATTGGTAATCTGCCTTCAATAATCGATCTCAATTTGGTAATCGATACCCAGTCCTACTTATAAATAAAACACATGCAAGAACAATCCCAATTGTAAAACAAATAATTTCAAACTCCATGTAAACACATTGGTAACAGCTAATGAACTTTTGATTCAAAGTATATCATTAAATGAGTTAATATTTCATATGAAAAAAATGGTATCATGTGATTAGAAGAGTAAGTATACCCTGGCTTGCGCCACTACGGTTCAATGATAATACGTCTATGTTAAATTTCAAAGGAATTAATTTTTTGTATTAAAATCATGGAATTCATCATTAAGGGAGAGAACTCTGTCAAAATTAAATTATGTCAAAATTAAATTAACTGTATAATAAGATCAATATGACCCAAATCCGTATTTAGTTTTTTCTTGTAACTTACATTGGGTTTACCAATATACTAACATTTTATAGTGGCGTTTATAAACATTATTAAGTATACGGGCATGTAATTGTCAAGAAATGGAAGAACCCCTAGTAAGAACTAAATTATGGGAAATTCAAAAACGGTTTGATGTGGAAGCAGCGGGGACATGGAAGAAACTGGCCATAGAACCACTTACCACAAAACCATGATAATTATATAAAATATCAAAATAGCACCGCCAATCGAACCACCAAGGATTCTTGCATCTGTAAAGAAACAGCAAATAACCCGATTGCTTCTTTTTCTTCAGATTATTTCAATTATTTGAGTAAGTATCGGACATAAGCAGAAAATTCCTACCGTTTACGCTTTGAAAAGTATAACTTGGATAAAAGATTACATCAGTAAAAAAAAAAAAAAATTCCATAAATGTTACCATGAATGATTCCACTACCCAATTTTTTTTATAATATCATTGGATGTCATGAATTAAATACCTACTTATGTGTCTTTCGAGTTCTTTACTATTTTCTGAAATTGTAGTATCTTCTATTGATTGAGTTGTATACAAATCACCATTCTTTTTATCGAAACCATGGCAGCTTATATTCATATCTAAAGGAAAATAGATAAGGACTTTTAATGGTTGTTCAATTCAAAATACAACTTAAATGATATATGAAAAGAAAGAAACATTCATATTTTACAAGGGTAACAACTAAGGTTCCGCGAGGATCCTTTCTCCCAGCTGGTCCTTGGCATTGATCTTTCCCGGAGTATCCGTACCCATTCACAGCTTTTTGGACTGGAATTATGAGTGAAGATGACTTATTCAAGAACATCTGACTTTCACACTTCGACCGAGAACTGATCATAGCAAAGAAAGTTAATAGGAAATCTAAACAAAATTTGAAATGCCTCAGTATATTGTCCTTTTCATATAACTATTTCGTGTATCCCTTGAAAAGATCGCCAGGATTGGCATTTGAACAGCATAAAGCAAGATAAAGGGGAATCTTTAAATTCAAATTTCAAGAGCCTAATTTTCTTGTCCAAAAAACTAAACGCTCTCATAATGACAAAATCCAGATTATGTCAGAATACCAATTAATATGAACCCACCTCCATTCTGTGAATTAATTAAAACATTTTGTCCTGACGTATTCCAACAATCTTTTAGCTTCAAGTAGACTTTTTCATCAGCTTCTAATGAATAACTAACATTTGTAGAGTTATTTGAATGAAAATGGTCGGTACTGTTGCCATACAGAATAACAAAACAACCGATCCTTGGTATCCGTTCTATTGATAGTATTATTGACTGTCCTGTCGCCGAGTTTATAGAGCAGGAACAGTCATAGGATTCACCATTAATATAACTTGTGCTTGGTAATTCTAAATTTGTTACATTAGTGATTTCTGTTTGATTGTTACACACCATCACAGCTGAAATACAAACAATATAAAATGCTATCACAGGTTTTGTCAATGTTAAATCTGGGTCAAATATAATTAATATTGATAACCAAGCATACGACATTGAGGATAGTTGATGAAGTAAATGAAGGGGTCAATCAAATGTAACGTAACGCAAAAAAAATGACACTTTTGACACCCTTCCCCGAAATATAACACGGTTCATAACTCCCAAAAAATTCAAAATTAATTCACCTGATATGCCAATTTAAAGGTAATCTCTGCTCCGAGAAGAACGGTTAAACCTGGGAAGTGGTCATTTGATACTTGCCACCGCTACGTCCCCCTTTCCCAAAACAATTTGTGATATGAAGATAGACGACCCAACTCCTCGCTGGATTTTAGCTCATCATCTACCAACCAACCATCCTCCCATCAACATAGATTGATTTTCAAATGGTCCTAAGTTTCATTTTTGTTTGCTATGGAGGAGCCACCCTCTGAATTCAGATCAAAACTAGTAATATATTAGACAACATACTTACTTGAATCAGTACACTTACACCATAAACAAAGTATTGCAATTATGTACACTGATGCTAGCATTATCAAAACCAAATTTATTTTTGACACGACTACATCACAGAAATGTAACAAAAATCCGTATTATAAGTAGCAAATGCATCAAATACGAGTCTAGCCCAGCTTATAATTAAAATAACATAAGTCCTTAAATCGGTATAGCATTATCAATTCCAAATTTGTTTTTTATCCGTATTAGGAGTAGTAAAATAGTAAATGCATCAAGTATGAATTTAGCCAAGGCTCTTATTTTGAATAACATCAGTCCTAAAATCGGTACAGTATAATTATGTGGGATATATTATTCAAGATATTGCACACACCCGTCTTTTATTACGTGATCTTAAAATATATTATGCATTTCAATCCATGCAGAACGTATTTGTATCAGTTTTCATGTACACATTAATAATGTTTTGATATCAGTTTTCATGTACACATTAATAATGCATTTTATGGTGGCTCAACAATTTCTTAGTATCCTTTTTGTAGTGGAAAAATACAAGATTGGGTTATTCATTCATCCATAAATATTACTTTAAATGTAATAAATATATCCCTAAATTTCGTTTGGTTTGTACAAAATACAACACTCCATTTTAGTATGATTATAGATCCAAAATTCAGTCTTTTCGCTGATACTGATCACATATAAATCAATTGTGGTACTCATAAATATAATAAATTATGGTACATGTAAACTACTTGTATACTATATACTAACAAATACTACGAAATATATCAAATATCAATAATAAATCACGACCTTTAACTACACAATCGTTCAATCCATAATATATGAATAGGAAAATCAATTAATTCAAACAAGCAAAATTACGATCAATTGATTATTGGGTTTGACCTTTTTTTGGATGCTTCAACTGTTGATGTGGACTACTCCCTATCTACTTTTTGAGTGGCTTTTATTTGGGGGTGCTGGTGGGCGTGAAATGTATTTTCCGTTGGAAGCATTCATCTTGTATTGAAAAAAAAAACAGTTGATTCTATGGTTTATATATCTGCAAATTTACAGGAATTTTTTAATTTGTAACAAACGTTTTTAAACCTTCTTCAGTCCCCAGATGAGAATCTCTTCCATGAAGTAAGATATATTTTTAATGTGTTATGATTTTGAGTTGCCCCACGTTTCTGACATCCAAATATTAAAAGCTGTGGCAGCAGCGAACATATAAAAAGCAATATGCGGCGCGGATTAAAATCTACCAATTACGATTATGAAAGACTGTTTAAGGCTGGACGACGGTATTAACGTATTCTACATTTGAAGTGGTCTGTCTTGAATTAACAGCATCATACACATGTTCATCATCTTGTCTGGCGCGGGATTTGGGACTTGCATAGAGTGTTGATTTTTCTGTCTGTTTCTTTCTTAATCTGCGAAAAAAATGACAAAAATAATTTTTGAAAGGGTCAACTTGTGACAAGTATTTAAACTCAAACTCTTGTAAGTTGCAACCACTATTAACGTTTTTCTATTCAATCCAAGATCGTGTTAATATTACGGTGGCGGTTATGGCACCAAGCGAATATTCTAACTCTTCTTGAAACCGGATTCCACTTTTCATTTTGAAATATTTACTCATTTATTGATATACTACCTCAAATGAAAGTTTAGCTGCTACCAATATATTGCCAAAGTTTTACTTTGGGATCGTTCGTGCTTGTTACAAATCCTGTTTCAATCGTGTTTACTTGCCAATTGAGAACGAAAGGACAGGTGCGACGAAATTTATACATCCACAATAAAAAAAATATATAAAATGCTTACACATAAATTCCCACCAGCAGGACGATTCCAAATAGAGTTCCACCAATAAAACACCCTATTGCTATTCCAATGGTAGAACCTAAAATAATTTTTTTTTGAGAAATTGTAGCTATACACGTTAATCACAATGAAAAGTTCAGTGAGATTTTAAACCTGAAACATGCTAAAAATCACTATAAAAAATGGTTGATTCGGTTCAAGATATATCAGATAAGTTGATCAAATCTATATCAAGAACAGTTTTGACTTTGGTAAACCATATTTGAAAAAAAAGCGAGAGAAAGCGAATGACTATTTTTCAATATATAATCAAAGTCTTCTTTTTCCTTTATACTTTTATTAACATGTTTAAAAATTATGTTGTATCTTCTTTTTTTTTTTTGTAGATATCTAAGGAACTTGTTTTTTAAATTAAGATCTTTCTTAGCTCTAAGGCTGCTGCGTGCACATAGAAGTATACTTTTCGGGTATACGGTGTACGTTTTGAGCGACACGCGTATACTTAAAATCGAACTAGGTAATTTCATAATACCTGGTCACATAAGAGGACACTAATCGAAAGCGAAGTATACCTGCCTTATCAGCCCCGGTTAGTAGGATAAGGGCCATGTACATGCAGCCTTACAGAACTGTTTGGGAAGAGACCTACTTGATGTTTGTTGGGTTTGCGATTGACAAACACATGGCAACTGGGTTGATTTTATCGTAGAAGATACAGGCGGCTGTGTGGATGTAATCGGTTGTGCATTAATTGGTTGTGTTGTACTTGGTATTGTGCTTGTAGTTGGTTGCGTAGTCACAACTGTAGTTAGTACTATTGGCTTAAAACATGTGGCTGTGAGATTGTTTCTTGCTGTAAAATATAAATAACCAACATCAAAGTACCATCCGATTGAACCAATCCAAATACCAACTACTACCACTACCAACAACTACCTAGATTGCGATATCAGATGCTGCTGGAAACGAACGTTAACTTGTCATATACAAACCAAATTTCTAAACAAAAGAAACGCAATTTATTTCGAATTTTTAACATCATTATAGATATACATAATACCTGTGTTGTTCAAACCTTAAAATGCACATAAATCTGAAATGAAATAAAAATGTTTTCACCACTTCTGTGCTTCTTGGGCTAATGAGGCTTCAAATGGCTTCAGATGTGTTGTGCTCACAATAAACTTAGCACTTGTATACTTTTCTATTTTCTATCATGATAAGAACAAAAATAACTAATAAATAATGACTCCGGAAGGGATGCCGACCTAATAAACCCAATTGCAGAATTGCATCAGATTCTATAGAATAGCGAGCATGTTCTGCTCTACAAACCAGGGGCCTTATTCTCAAAATCTTAACTCAGATAAAATCCAGATTTTAAGAAAAACAGTAATCTGATTGGATAATACTGAATTTAAAATCAATTTTAGTGATTGACCAATCAGATGACCTGAGCACTAAAATCATTGTAAGTTAAGTTTCCAAGAATAAGGTCCAAGATCCACATCAGAATAAACAATATTATAATCTTTTGACCAAATACTTCTAGTTCTATATTATATGTATTCCATTCAAAATGATAATGAAAGATACAAAAATATGTCCCCCATAGGTTTTTTTTTTTGTAAAATGCAGGAAAACAACTTACGGTAGTGAGAAAAGAATGATGTGGAAAATGTAAAATAGGATCGGACATCTGTAGTTGAATTGTAAGGTACGAAATCGATTTTGATCACTTCCTTTGAATGGATAGTATATTCAATAATATGTTCATATGCATCACAATCTAAAGTTGTAATGTTACCATTTAATTCTATCTTTGCTCTGTAATTGCATCCATAAACATTGCTATAGAACCTAACTTCACTGCTTGATCCATTATACAACTGTACCTCACAAATACATTTAGCTAACGGGTCAAATTTACCACTTATTCTCGCATCTAATTCAAAATCACGAGCATTTACTGTCTCACCATTACAAAATTCAACTGAAATGAAAATTAGTCATTAGTCATAGTCATGCTCAAAATTGACAACCAAAGGTTGTTATTTATTAGCTTAAGCTTATTGATATAGCCAGAACGTATTCGACGAACGAAAACCTATGCTTTAATTGTTTGCATGCGCTCGACAATTTAATGACCTATCTTTGACAGAAAATTTACGAAATTTACACCAGTCGTAGGTATTTATTTTAAGTTATTGAAACGTTATTTATAAGTTTATGGTATAGTTGTCACAAAAAACATCCCCAAGATTGACGGGAAGTATCGAGGCGACCTTCCAGCCTTTCAGTTCCTGCAAACAACTCGGTGTCGAAAAAAAAACTGTTGATATTGATGGTCGAAATGGTGGAGGGCATATTGAACACAGGTTGCTATGGTAATTTTCTCCGATATTGAATATTTTGACTATTTTCTTTGGTGCAGGACGTGTACAATGTTTATTCGTTGAACTAGCTACATTATGTATACGATAGGAACTTAAAACACATCGAAAGTTCACTGTACGTCAGTGTCTTACCCTGACCGAAAGAAAATACAATTTATGCAGATAACAAATACAGCCCTGATAAAAACTTCGGAAGAAGATCGAAATTTGTATAAATGTAATATTACCTTTTTGTTCCAACCGTCCGTATATTCCGTGCCACATAAATGTAGCAATAACAAACAAATAAGTCATATTTATAAATTCTCATTCAGAAAGTCCAAAAAGCGTTGTGCAAACTGTATATGTATTTGAACGACTGCGAGTTGACCTAATCACAATGCGCTTATATTTAAACATTGTGCATAATGCAAATAGTTTTCATACCCATTCACCAATTCAGGAAGAATATATAAATAGCTTAGCAAATAAATGTCATTCGGTTCAAAACAGCAAGCCAAATGGACGTGTTTTTTTTTGGCATATTTCTGGGGGTGGGGGGTGGTAATCAATTTATTTTGGGGTGAGGTGCATTGTCTACTCTGGCCCCCTCTGCCTACGGGTCTAGTTCGGTTGTAAGTAGGACAAATTATACGCATTCACTTTTTTATGTACTGATTCGTTTTCGTGAATTTTGCTTGATGCTATCAACCGAATGACATGTAGGAAATGTCAGGGGAGTCAAATTTTCTAAATTATCTTCAGGAGGTCCCCAAAACTTGAATAATGGGTTTTCCAATGGGCGTATATATATATATTCATATAGTCCTCGCTATATACAAAACCATTCAAATATATTTCAAAGGAATTACTTGTGTTAAAAAGAGTACATGTACATTCAATTTCCTGTTAGCCAATCAAATTTTTATTTCCTTATCTACGTATGTTTCCCAAAATGAATAATACTTCCCCATAACTAATTGCATATAAGAAAATTTATTGTTTCTTGTGTGACTTCAGCATGTGATAAAATACGTAGGCTTACAATATGAATCCAAAACTCAAACTTAGCAAAGGACAAAACGTTACTTTTAAATTTGATCCGAGAAAGTTTTTGTTGATAAATGTCTATAAATTTTATCAAATATCGCATCAATGTTGTGTGAAAGGAAGGATTTTGGAATGCATATATGAAAGACCAGCTTTGGGTACCACCATCCCATAAACTTTAATGACCGTTTCAAATTTTATTTTGAAAAAATCACCACATTTTATATATGAAAAAATAAACAAACTTTATTCTAAATAAGTTGAAATACAATCTATTTTAATAAAATAAAATAGAAAATTTAAGAAATTTATGGCAAATTGACAATTTACATATAAGAAAATTTCAACATAAAATAGTATACTACTAAATAGAGGGAATGCATGGGCTATATTGTATCAAAATACATGATATGCATTTATAACTCAACCCTTCTATTCAAAACAAACCGGTTTTTACGAACAATATACATTACATTAGTAATATGCTTATATAATACAATACAATACATACACGTACAATTACTAAAATAATATGAAAGGGTTTAACCTTGTAGTTCAGTAAACTATTGAAATATGTAAAATGATAGCTTAGATATGTCAATGTTAATCGATATACTTGGATTTCTGATCACAAAATCACATTAAACAATAAATTCTACAAATGGAAAGTATTTGTGAATACCTCACTGTTCGATAAATAAAAAGCACCATATATTTGTATATACTGTAATCTTTTTTGATATTTTAATTTACTTCAAATTTAAAACTTCAAATGATCAAAAAAAAAATATAGAAGCCATCGATTCATACAAATGCTAATGAGCGCTAGAAAAAAAGATGTCTTAGAGAGCATTGATTCATGTCCCTAGTCTCAATTAGAGTTGAAAATGTACCACTAACCCTGTTATAAGTCGCTTTTGGACAAAATGTAGGCCGAATATTAATTTTAATGTGTTTACATTGGAATAACTTACTCTTCTAGACACCTGGTATCACTTTTCATAATGAAATACTTATTCATATGATTGATTTAGTTCCTCATGTTCATAAGCTGTTACCTATGTTTCGTCAAAATGTCTTTTTGGATTTCCGGTTTCGTTTTTCTTGGTTTCTTTATTAGAATAGCATTACTTATAGCATCGTATTTTGATCATTTTGAGCAACATCTTTAGAACTAGCATCTTTAACAGATGTTGGAGGCTTTGGTTTTTTATGAACAACCGCATAAACGGGAACTTTGTCATCATTGGACTGAGAGTTCAAGACGTCATCTGAACTAACATAAAGGTCATTCTCTATAATTTCCATTTCAGGTGGACCGTTTGAGATTTCTGGATTATTGGCATTACCATTATGTGGTTTGGAATCAAAAAGGTCATCAGAACTGACGTAGAGATCATTTTCGATAATAATCATTTGATTGGGATCATTGTTAGTATTTTTGGTATTGTCAGGTTGCTTTGGTGTTGCTGGATTTCCTCTAGTGCTGGGACCATTGTTTATACCATCTGGTGACGAGTTATTCTCCCTGGCTGGCAAATTTATATCCGTATAACCATGCTCTGATACTCTAGGTTCGGGTCTATTGTAATCCCCTTTTTCGCGATTCTTCTTCTTTCTATGACTTACAATGCTGAAATGCAAGTAAAGCATATAAAAACACAGGTAAAAAGTCAGAGTCCAATACATCCAATATTCTTGTGAGATAATAAAAACATTTTTTTATGGTGTTGAAATAATAATATTTTATAGATATCTTTGTTAAGTATGTCTAGATAGGAGGGTCGGGGGAGTTTCGTGCACAATTATTAATCGGAGTTTAACGTAACATTTTATTTTGAGAGAAAAATTGGAGGAAGCAATCAATGAAGACCATTTTCTCAGCACAAGTGTTATTGTATCGGTAAAATATGGCATTATTCTACCAAGAGCAAATCTTTATAAACCAATAATGTTATCTGTAGACGCTGCAACATGTCAATAAGTAGAATTATGGGTTTAATTTACGAATTCGGGACTGTATCCTTAAATGACCATCACGTTACGTATCTCTATGTCAGGACCTTCATTTAGCACATAAATAAATAAACGCTGTACGTACCAAATAATTATGCCAATAATCACAAAAATTAGGAGCAATGCACCTCCAACGCTACCTCCTATTAAACCAATATCTGAAAAAGAACCGATTTATATCATCAGTTTCACGACAATAACGATCCATAGATGTTATTAGATTGCCTTCATTTCAAAATAGCCATTATTTGGATCATAGTTCAGTTGAATTGAATGCATGTGCACTTTTGGGTATTTTCAATCTATTAGACTGCATGGACATTAGTTTTAATGCACAAACACATTTTATTTCGAGGCAGGCTGTCACCATCAGCAACATACCGTTTGTATAATATCCGTAGACAAGCACAAGATTCAGCGAAATCAGCGTAAGCTACTTCTTCTTACCTAGATCGGTTTCGTTTTTGTCTTTATCGACCATCTTCTCATCGCTACTTATTGATTCAGTAGTGTTCTGTGACTTTGTTGGTATATTCATCGAGGGCGTATATGTTGTTAGATTTGAGCTTATTGAGTGGGTAGTGTTTTGTGTCATTGATGCTGTGGTCGAGGACTCGTCTGTTGTTGGTTCTGATGTTGATTTAGAAGATGTCGGTGTCGATCCTGATGTTGAACTTGATGTGGTAGATGGAGATAAGGTATCAACGTCTGGTTGAAAACAATCTAGTCTGATCAAAGGACCTGAAAGGAAAACCCATAGATAGAAAAATACACATGACATGTCTTTAATACTAAAATCAAACGTGCAAACCCATTAAAGTATAGTTTTCTATTCTATTAGTTTGTGTTTATCAAATATTCTGCCGGTAAAGTGGGAACACCCCCATATTCTGGCTCCTAATCCCAGTCGTAGTTTTAAAGGTAAAACAAAAACCGACACAATTTAGAAATTTCAATTAAACTTTGTAAATGTATTATATTTTATCAATAACACAGCATAAAACACTGATCGATAAAAGAATCAGGAAACAAAAATTAAAGAAACATTTCGACGGCAATGATGCTTTTCTCTAAGACAGTCTTTTATTTATTTATTTTTCCTCAAAAGAGTAGTTTACAACCATGAGTATTTTTTATCAATTTCAATCAGCCCTTGTGTGAAAAGATTGTAAGTTTTAGTTTATTTAATGTTATCATCGTAAATCTGAAGTCAACTTTCTTTCGAGAGCGTATGTGAGTTTCTTAATATCCAGTATCTATTGACAAATGTATGATCAGATTATTTATCCATAACTGTTTCGGTTTGATTTAAAATGAGCAGTACAATAACGGCAAGGTACAGTAACTTGACACATATCTGATTTACTTTAAAATAAGTCTTTTAAAATATGCGATGATTTCTGTAACTACAGACCAAAATGGAATTGTGCAAATTGATTCTATAAGTGTCTCCGATACGTAAACAAAATTAAGAAAACTCTTTATATTCCTTTTAAGTCAATAAAGAGAACTTTTTAAACAAATGAACCCAATTCCAGCAACCTACAAGGAGGCTGTGACTACTAGTTTACATCCAGTTAAATAACTAAGGGATTTAAATTTTTACTTATAACCCTTGCGATGTACTTTACATTTACTATTCAGTCCATTTCTCTGACCCACAAAGAGAATCTGTTGGATTTTGTGTTACACTATGTATGTCATCTTCGCAGCAAATTTCTGACAACTGACAATCGAAAAATATAACATCATACTAACTAGTTACATTAGACGTTATTTTCACTCCAAATTCTGTATCATCTTGTGATGAAGTAGGTTCTAAATATAGTTTTATTTCATCTGTTTTATTTATTGTGTGAAAGATACTTTGGTTAGCAGAACAACTAAACCTTTGCTCTGTGTTATTATAAATTACAACAAGTCTATATCTACAACCAGAGAATTGTACAGTCTCAAATATAATCTTTGGTTTAACAGATCCAATTTTTTCTGGATTATGTAATTTGACACTACATATACAACCACTGGAGCCATTTCCTCTCACAAGATTTAAAGTAACGTCTTTTGATACCGTTGTTTCATTTCTACACATATTGACTGAAAATATAAAGAAATGTGACTTTTAAATATGACATATAATGTGTTTGCATACACTCGTTATTCAATGCTTGTCTTGCTCGAAAGGGATATTTTATTTAACATTTGTTTGTATGAGGATACAAAATTAATGTGCGTGATTGTTTTGCTACATTGCATCGATAACGGGAAGGGAGATATTCGTGTATATATTTGCTATATTGAATCGATTTCAGCTATAACACAAAAACGTACTATTCTAGTTCAGACACTTCTGGTGGATGCCATTGGTATAATGTACAAATTTAAGAAACCAAAGGATATGTTCCAGAGACAGTTTCAGTCATTTGAAATTCGAAAGCTCTGGTCAACGAAACAGCTCATATTATCTTCACTTACCTGCATTTGTTTGAAGAATTATGTGACCAAATATAAACAGTAACAAAATATTAAACCACATTTCGAAAGGTAACACACGTATTTTCAACACCAAAAAAAAAAAACCAGCACAATTTCTCTTAATTATTGTATTGCTTTCTTGTTCCTTTACATTACAGCTTATATTTTCCTTTTAAAAATGCACTTTGTACAAATTGTCTTTTTCTGTAAATTATTTTCACCTTACAACGTCAAGATATCCTAGTTAGTACTTGACTCCTTACACTTGTTACTTGATAATTTCACCTAAGAACGTCAAGTTATCCTAGTTAGTACTTGACTCCTGAAACTTGTTAACTTAATAATTTCACCTAAGAACGTCAAGTTATCCTAGTTAGTACTTGACTCCTTAAACTTGTTGACTTGATAATTTAACCTAAGAACGTCAAGTTATCCTAGTTAGTACTGGACTCCTTAAACTTGTTGACTTGATAATTTCACCTAAGAACGTCAAGTTATTCTAGTTAATACTTGACTCCTGAAACTTGTTGACTTGATAATTTCACCTTAGAACGTCAAGTTATCCTAGTTAGTACTGGACTCCTTAAACTTGTTGACTTGATAATTTCACCTAAGAACACGTCAAGTTATCCTAGTTAATACTTGACTCCTTACACTTGACTTAATAATTTCACCTAAGAACACGTCAAGTTATCCTAGTTAGTACTTGACTCCTGAAACTTGTTGACTTGATAATTTCACCTTAGAACGTCAAGTTATCCTAGTTAGTACTGGACTCCTTAAACTTGTTGACTTGAGAATTTCACCTAAGAACGTCAAGTTATCCTAGTTAGTACTGGACTCCTTAAACTTGTTGACTTGTTAATTTCACCTAAGAACGTCAAGTTATCCTAGTTAGTACTGGACTCCTTAAACTTGTTGACTTGATAATTTCACCTAAGAACGTCAAGTTATCCTAGTTAGTACTCGACTCCTTAAACTTGTTGACTTGAGAATTTCACCTAAGAACGTCAAGTTATCCTAGTTAGTACTGGACTCCTTAAACTTGTTGACTTGTTAATTTCACCTAAGAACGTCAAGTTATCCTAGTTAGTACTGGACTCCTTAAACTTGTTGACTTGATAATTTCACCTAAGAACGTCAAGTTATCCTAGTTAGTACTGGACTCCTTAAACTTGTTGACTTGTTAATTTCACCTAAGAACGTCAAGTTATCCTAGTTAGTACTTGACTCCTTAAACTTGTTGACTTGATAATTTCACCTTAGAACGTCAAGTTATCCTAGTTAGTACTTGACTCCTTAAACTTGTTGACTTGATAATTTCACCTAAGAACGTCAAGTTATCCTAGTTAGTACTTGACTCCTTGAACTTGTTGACTTGATAATTTCACCTAAGAACGTCAAGTTATCCTAGTTAGTACTTGACTCCTTAAACTTGTTGACTTGATAATTTCACCTAAGAAAGTCAAGTTATCCTAGTTAGTACTTGACTCCTTACACTTCTTGACTTGATAATTTCACCAAAGAACGTCAAGTTATCCTAGTTAGTACTTGACTCCTTAAACTTGTTGACTTGATAATTTCACCTTAGAACGTCAAGTTATCCAAGTTAGTACTTGACTCCTTGAATTTGTTGACTTGGTAAATCACTGAATATTCAAAACTTGGATGGAGGAGGTTGCACAAGCATAATTACAATATTGTTCACTAAATACGTCCTTCACGTATGACAGGACAACTACACCAATGTGTAAAATAGAATTCAAGCAGTCGAATGAAACGCTATGGCTATACCTGCCAAAATACAACATTAATTATGCGTTTAGGTAGAGATTGCTTTGATATTTTGCAGGGATTTATTGTTCATAATTATCAGTGTATAGCAAACAAGATTTGATTTTTACTTCCCGGTGTAAAATTAGAACATATGATAATACAACTAGGCAACATATAAAACATATAGAAATTCGTGACCTAATACAATAAAGATATGTTGTATAGGCATATACTTGAAATGAAATGAATAAGGTGAAAGCTTACTGCATTCATGTTTTCGAGGAAGGATTTTGTTCTTGAATATATTTAAATAACCTTACAAAAGTACTAGAGCTGCACGAAAATCACATATTCCCTTCATTAGTCTGCTCTTACTTTCGATTTCCAACTGTTGAGGGATCTTTAACGTTTGTGCTTTTAGCTGTGCACGTTAAAGATCCCTTGATAGTTGAAAATCGAAAGTAATTGCAGCAAAATTTCCCTCATTGCACACTGCATGGCGTTTGCCCGCCCTCAATTAGCCCATAAAAGTGCAGAAAAGCAGGACGTAAAACTCCATTCTTTTCATTTTTATTCACAACTAATGATTTGTGTTTTAATGACTGAGTGGAAAGAGAACGTTCCCCTTTTAAGAAGCCGACCAACGTCATGAAGTGTGCAAAGGGAAATCTTTTTTCTTGAAGAGAGTGACATTAGCCTGCTATATTCTTTAACCGCTGATGAAATCCTGAGTGCTTGATTATTATCATATGCGAACTCTTTTTGAACCTAGACTCTCTTTCAGCGATGTTGGTCATGTGTGAACAGAGATGCAAAGGAATCTTTCAATAAAAGAAGACAATTCTCTCTCCTTCATATCAAATACTAGAATTATTATTGCAATAACTTAATTGTGTAATCTGTATTTTTCGCACATAAATATAGATGACTCCCAACCGTCAACATCTTTTTGTGGAAAAAATATTCAATTCAATTCGACTTAAGCAGGAGCAAATGGCAAGCATGTGCCGATTTATTCCCCATCATCCATTGATGAAAGACTGTGGTCTATCAATAATTATTCCGACGATTTTTCCGATTTACAGGGTACTGCCACAAAATCGAATGCTAGGACGTTTTCAGATCTTGAAAGGTTCGTTGTTCCTTTTTCGGATAAATTGTCATCCAAGTCGTCCGTTAAAGTCTCCAGATATGTTCACCAGATAAGTAAACTTATTGAATATGTGTTTATATTAATATGAGCATTTACACATGAAGCATTAAGATACATGTGGAATATGGGCTTAACATTGTTGATATCAATATTTCAGTTTCTCGTCACTAATGCATATTCATCACCTTGGGGGCCAATAACAAATTTACGTTCATTTGATGATTTAGACCCATCGCCATTTGTAGATGTCGTATTCTTAGGTTTACGATCCTTTTGAACTACAGCATATACAGTGTCTGGTTTTTGATTGGAATCATCGTCACGTGATGTCGAGTTCATGACGTCATCGGAACTGACGTAAAGGTCGTTCTCTATGATTACCATTTCCTGCGCATGCTGTTGTGTTGGCATTGAGTCAGTGGCAGAGTGCACAACATTATCAACGCCTTCCTGAGACAAATTATTGGCCCCGTCTTGTCCAGCAATGACAACATCGGTGTAACCAGGATCCGATGCTCGAACTAAAGGCCTATCATAATTTCGCTTTGCTTTTTTCTTCTTTCCTTGTCGGATAATACTGAAAAATATAATCAACGGAAATCAAAAATAATACTAAGGCAGTGCATTTGGTTTTTTTTTTCATACTGGGTTGTGTTCAAGACATTGTTTGGTCAATTACAATATTTTTTTAGATTGTACAATGCAATTTTATTTAGCAAAAAGTTTGTTGCACTTTTTACTGCTGGAGACTGCTGATTGAAAGGATTTTAAAGGGATTTTCTAAACTATGTATTTGTATCGGGGACGCTGATAGCATCAATTTGCAACATTCAAATTTCCTTTCCGACGTCTGTGGTTCTTGCATTGATATCAATAGTAGCTTCTGGTAGATCACTGTCAGTGACGTCATAAAAAGCGTTAGTTTTATCAACCCTTTAGCTCATTTCACAAAACTGAAAAGTATATCATAGCACTGGTTTGAGTTATGTAAATATCACATACCATACAATTATAATAACCACTATCACCAGTAATAAACCTCCTCCTACAGCCCCTCCTATTATAATATCTGGAACAGAGAACAGAACAGATACTGAATAAAAAATATAACATAATGATAATGGTGTTTAAAGAATGTACCATTAGGATAAGGTGTTTACCCATATCTAGAAAAGAGAACAGAACAGCTCCTGAATCAAAAACATAATATAATGATAATGGTGTTTAAAGAATAGGCCATGATGATAATGATGTTTAAAGAATAGGCCATGATGATAATGATGTTTAAAGAATAGGCCATGATGATAATGATGTTTAAAGAATAGGCCATGATGATAATGATGTGTACCGTTATGATATTGGTGGTTACCCATATCTGGAACAGAGAACAGAAAAGCTATTGAATAGAAAACACTGTGATCAATTCTCACCTGTATCATCCCTTTGTTTCGACGCGTTAGGTTTTTTAGTCGAACTCAAGGGTGCTGTTGTTTCACGAACCTTTGTGGAATCAGATAGCACAATTGTTGACGAGATTAAGGTTGAGCTTGTCTCTGTCACTTCTGTAGTCATTGGTGTGGTCACTTGTTGTATTGGTGTTGTCACTTGTTGTATTGGTGTGGTCACTTGTTGTATTGGTGTTGTCACTTGTTGTATTGGTGTTGTCACTTGTTGTATTGGTGTTGTCACTTGTTGTTTAACAGTTGTACTCATAATTTTGTTTGGTTCAAGACATGTCAGTTTTAGAAGCGGACCTCCAATTGCTAGAAAGATGTTCATTTATTATCATTTTTCAAGTTTTACGTCCTGATATAAAAGAATTTTCTTTATATATAAGCAGATATAAATGATAGTATTTTCTGTGGAGGTGAATTTTAAATACGCCAATAAATTTAAATGTAGTAAAGGAATACTAAAATTTAGACCTCAATGATGATTTAAAATAAATTAATATTAACCAGTTATAGGAAATTGTATAGTTAAATAATTTAATGTTTCTTTCAAGGATTAATATTTTTTTTTTATCAACCATAGAGAAGGACAAAAATAATGATGTTATAGAAATATATACTAACCGGTTACACTAGATGTTATTTTCACTTCAAATTCTGTATCATCTTGAGAGGAAGTTTCATTTAAAACTATTTTTATTTCATCTTCTGGATTGATATCATAGACAATATTGTAGTTGTTTAATGTACAGCTATATAGAGACAAATTGTTGTCATATGAAATAACAAGTATATATTGACAACCAGAGAAATTTTTAGCTTGAAATGTAATTTTGTGATATCCAATTGTATCTGGATTTTGTAATTTTACATTACATCTACACCCACTGGAGCCAGTTCCTCTCACAAGATTTAAAGTAACACTTGTTAATGATGGTGACAATGTTGAAACTGTTGATGCCGCTGATCCACTGGTACACATATTGACTGAAAATGATAAAAAGATAAGGCTTTAAAACCAATACATTCCTTTCTATTTTAAAGCCATCTCTCATCGCATACATGTGCATAATATTACAATTCAAGAAATCTACACTTACTAGTAGTGCTGATGGTTTATAAAGAAATAAAATTGTGTTATGCGTTTCACTTTTCTGGATCTATTGGGCTAATCAGGATAGGCAAACGACATGCAGTGTGCAATGATGGAAATTTTGCCAGGGCAGCGGCATAGTCCTACTTATATTTTCAACTGCTGAGTGATCTTGCACAGACTGTTTATTTTCCCATCCACAAACTTCTAGACGCCTTTTCCATGTCCCCACTGACAGGGGGAAACCAGTTGGAAAAATAGTAATTGAATTTGCTTCAATACCAATAATTTACCAATCTCCATATAACAGTAGACAAGTTCCAATTAAGATGTCAGTTGACCTATATTGTACATACAACTAATTGGTATAGTAGGTATAATACGATTGGCAGTTAATTGGTAATAGCTTTGTTTACGAGGAAATATTTCATGATGAATGATAGTATTAACGTCTTCCCTTGTTATTCAAATTTTGAGGTTTTGATTTTATATACGAAAATAATTATGTAATAATGAGATGGCTATCAAGGCCATCAAATTGTCTTACCTGCATGAATTTGGGTACTCAGTAGATGAAGAACAAACAGGAACAAAATATAAAACCACATTTCTTTCTTTTAAAGATGTTCGTATCACTCAAAATAGCATCACATCCACAATATGCTTTTGAACAGTTCTTCACTGCACCTCTCCCATCCGATTTTTTACACGATCACTCTATTCCGTAACAGAGACTGAACAGAAATTCACATTAACTGAAAGAAACATCTACTACATTTCATTTCCACATTGAGTGTAAGTATCACAAGCCCCCACAAATTCTTAAATATACATCCTTTTTAACGTTTTTTCAAGTGTAATATAAGGATAAACCCAAATTTGAGATGACTGTTTACATAAAAATAATTTATCACGAAGTCCTTCAACATATATCAGCAGTCGAGTGAATCCAAGCTATGAATTAAAGGGACATTCTGCTTTTTTGAAAAAAGTGTTTATTAACAAAAACGTTGCAAATATTACCTGAAAGTAATTCTAAAGTATGCTTTTTGTATCTCTGTTTCTTCTTGATCCAACTGAATTTGTCTTTAAAGGGTTAATTAAAAACAGGGAGTACTTATTGTTGATTAAGCAATTTGACCTAGTTTTTGTGTTTGTCTCAATAATTGCTCAATATTTTTAGCTGAAACTTTAACAGCTGGATGTTTTTAGTTTAAACTTTCAGATACTTTAAAGGCCTATGTGTAAAGCTTATGGTGTATGGTTTTCACAAATTTGAGCAAAACAAAAATTGACCTGGAAAAAATACAGACTGTCCCTTTAAGATATCATTATCTGAATACAGAATCCATGCGTGGTATATTTTATGAGTTTATTGAATAGATTTAACTTCCTTGTTGATGATTAGAATATCTTCAAATTACCGTCTCAGAACACTGTACATAAATTATTTTTGAAACTTTAGGGAAATTCTTTTAAAGATTTCGCAAAATACCGATTTCTGCATCACGTACATTTTAATGTCTGAGTTCTCCTGACCCTAAATATGGGTCAGAATGCACTAAATCAATTTTTCTCAGAAGAAAACACCTTCAGAACTCCTTCCCTCAAAATGATCCTGATCTTATTTGGAGTAACAATCCCGGCAGCCCCCCCCCCCCCCACCCTCCTCCTATTTGAACCCCCAGTTCCAGGAGTCTTCCACTGTATTAAGGAGAATATTTTAAGATGTTCCAATACTGACAAGCATTAGCTATATTGGAAAATAGATTACCCGATAAATGATCATAAAAAGGACATGTTCATAAGCATATAGTACAATTATAGGTTTTAAATTCTGATTTCAAACGATTCCTCGAAATTGTGATAATCACATTCCTACATGACGCATTAGTCATCGTTCACCATGGGTGTCTTAGATATTGTTTGGTGGGTATAGACTGCGATATGTTATGCATGGATGTAATAAAATAATATTTCTTAAAAGTTGCAATAAATCAAATTTACATAATCGCGTAACATGATCACATTAAAAGTCGTTTTGACATTAAGCCAGAAATTTGTGCACACGATTGAAATTAACTCAACCCGTTTCTTTGTTTAAGGTAAAGATAGCTTGCCAAACAAGATAACATACGTCAACTTGCAGCTGTGAAGTATTCAAATGTAGTCATTTTTTAATATGTTCCAAGGTGTTTACGAACTAACAATTAAATGTGTACCGAAGACCAAGGGAAATAACTCATGTAAAGTAATTTTTGGGTTTGGGGGATTTTTTTTTTATAAGGGCTCATCCTCTGTTGTAGATCGAGAAGTTGACTCTTTAAGTAATACTAAGTATTGGACAGATGACCCAGCAGCCAAATATGCAATTTTGTATTATTATTTCAAACATTAATTAAGGGACAAGCCTTTTGATTGGCTGAAATTGTCAATGATTCTGAGTCAGGTTTTTTGATTGGCTAAAATGTTCAATACCAATTTGGCTTTTATAAAATCTCGACCATCTTATAAAAAACAAAATGCTTCACGCTTGAATAATAAACAATTTCAGCAAATTTCGCCGAAATCCATCAAAATTGTGACATGACTACGTTCATTAGTGCTCATCTTCCGTTGATAATAAACAATTTCATAAAATATCATCACAATCCGCCCAGTGTTTCCCCAACGAGTGTTCAAGAGCTAAAAATTAAATGAGAAATGAGGAACAAGGGCAATAACTCGTATAAAATATTTTTAATGATTATCTAAATACCCTAGTTCTGGATTTTTGTTAAATTAAAAAAATATGTAATTTTAAATTACAGGTATAAATTTAATGATTCGAGTAACAAGACACCGTTCTATTTTGGATTTTTTCCTCCTCTTTCCGGGCCACTAGACCCATAGGTAAAAGGTAATTATTTGGGTCACATCATTGCAAACAGCTTCCCTATATGCTATTTCAGTTATTAGTGCAGTTAGTTATTCGGTGGAACGCCTTTTAAGCCATTATTTAGTATAGTACAGTCTAGGGACTAAGGAATTTAATGGGATGACTATAAATGTACATATTTTTGTTGATGATCAAGTACATAAGATGAGACAATAACTTGAGATCGTGTCCATTTATATTCTCTAACATCACATAATCAGATATCGATGAAGTTTTGTCCACGTTATGACATTTGTAGATCTGTATAGAAAGATTCTGGTTGGTGTTTTGGTGAAGGTGAACTGTAGATTTCAGATGTAGACTTTTTCTTTCTTTTCTTAACAATACTGTAAAAAGAAAACAATTTTGTATTTTGCTCTGATATTGAATTTTTTGACATGCTGTTTTGTTCGGGGCAGTACTTGTACAATTCTTATTAGATGACTCTCATATACACAGTGTCTGAAAAGGATCTTTGAGAATTTTGAAGAGATCGGTTTAATAACATTTGAGATACTTAACGTCAATCTTGGGGTCGTTTTTTTAAGACATCCGATATATCATTCGAAAAAGAAGTGTTTAACAAAAACGTATTATTCTCAGATTTACCGTATAACAATAAAGGTTACAACAGTTGCTACCACACCAATAATCACACCGATTACTCCACCAATAATACCAGCATTAACATTACCATCATCATCATCTTCATCATTACCATCTTTATCTAAAACATAATGTATCACATCGTGACATTATTAACATGGTGATCAAGATTCTTAGAAGTCGATAGTTCTTTAAGGTTCTTCATGCTGCCTTTGATGCGGTTAAGAGAGCAAATGTAATGGTGAATATACAAAGAAACAAATTGTCACCTTGTTTTGTTGTCGAATCCCGATAATCGATCATGTCGGTTGTTGAACGGGTTGTTGACAAGGAAGTGGTAGGTTGTGGATTTGAGGTTGAAGTTGTAGTGGTTTTCTCGGTAGATGTTGTAGTGGTTTTCTCGGTAGATGTCACACTATTGACGTTTGGTGCAAAGCACTCTAATCTGAGTAGAGGACCTCCAACTGCTGAAAAAGTTGATAACAAATATACTGTTTATTAATGATATATCCTGGGCCTTATTCTCGAAAACTTAAATTAGATAAAAACTAGATTTTAAGAAATTTAAGAAACTGGCGAAATGTGCGAAAAAAAAATAACGATTATTTCAACAGAAAATCCGTCAAAGATAGAAACTTTTCTTATTAGAAAAAAAACCATTCTTACCAGTTACATTAGATGTTATTATAACTTCAAATTCTGTATCATCTGGAGATAAAGTACTACTTAAATATAGTTTTATTTCATCTTCTGGATTGATATCAAAGACAATATTGTTATTGTTATTTGTACAGGTATATATCGAATTTATGTTGTCATATGAAAAAACAAGTACATATTGACAACCAGAGACATTAATAGCTTGAAATGTAATTTTTGCTTTATCAGATCCAATTGTTAGTGTATTTCGTAATTTGACACTACATCTACAACCACCGGTATGCAAAGTTTGGCAGTAGTAATAACTATTTTTCTATTAGATCTTACCTGCATAAATTTGTATAATCAGTAGATGAAGAACAAACATAAGCAAAATATAGCACAACATTTCTTTCTTTTTTCTTATGAATAGTAATTCGCTTCACCCCTTCCCGTGCTGTTTTCAAAGGATCACTCTATTCCGAAATCAGATACTAAACAGAAATACACCAGAAATACACCTGAACTCTAAGAGACACCTACACATAGGGCAAGTGTCAGAAGCCCCCACAAAATTCTGAAATATATCCTTAGTGGAGATGACTGTATGTAATAATAAATTATCACAAAGTACTTCAACATATATCAGCAGTCGAGTGAATCCAAGGTATGAATTAAGATATTACTTTTCGATGCGTTGTATACTTTATGAGGTAAATGAATAACTTGCTTGTTCATAACTACATCTTCAAATTGATGAAACATAGGTAACAGCTTATTTTCACATTAGGAATTATATCAATCATACATGAGTAAGTATTTCACAATGATAAATTGTATCATTCAATCTGCAGTCAAGCAATTTTTTTTCCAGAATGAAAATGGGGTCTTAAGATCTAAAAAGAATATGAATGCGTTTTAAAAGATAGTGGACCACAGCGATATACGCCCACCACGGCATGTGGATTGTAAAACGAAAAAGCCTTAAATTTAATCAGAAGTAAACTAAACTTTCTCAAACATTTCGATTTAGACCAATAACATCCATTTTAAGTTTCATCAAAATCGGTTGAAAACTAAGAGAAATAGCCATTCAAGATTTTGAGGCAAGGGCAATAACTCTGCTTCTAACGGTCGAAGCTCAAATTTGAAGTTCATCTTCGTTCCCTATATGTATACAGATACTGGATTTGATGCCATAAAAAATTATAGTTTTTAGAGCGTTTACAAGCAATTGATTATGATAGAAGCACTTACTATATAGATGTTAAAGGGCGATAACTCCTCATAACTGACGTATGAGAGGTAAACAAAACTTTCTCAAACTTTTCGATTTAGGTTAAATAACATCCATTTTAAGTTTTATCAAAATCGGTCGAAAACTAAGAGAGTAAAAGCATATACAAGATTTTTGGGCAAGGTCAATAACTCTGCTTCTAACGGTCGAAAATAGCTCTAATTCGAACTTGATCTTTGTTTTATGAATATGTATACACGTATTACGTATCGAATTTAATTTGATTCCATCAAAAACTCTAGTTTTTAGAGCGTTTACGAGTCAATATTGACGAAAGGTCAGGGATGCGTATAAAAACAAGGGAAATTACTTGTATAAAATATTTTCCAATTTATTTATACCCTAGTTCTGAAATTGCACATTAAATGGGAACTTGGAGATTGGCAAATTGAAAAATATTTCAAATACAGGTTCGAATGCCCAAGTCCTTGTGGAATGAAGGTGGTTTTTTTTTTCAACTTGTTCGGATGTGGATACCCTAGACCCAATGGTATATTTGGGTCATATGATTGTAGTTCCCTACCTGCCATTCAGTTATTAGTGCAGTTCAGTTATTCAGTTGAACGCCTTTTGAGCAATTATTATTGTACAGTTTAATGGGATGACTATACATGTACAAATTTTTGTAGATGATCATGTACACAAGATGAGAACAATAACTTGTGATCGTGTCCATTTTTATTCTCTAAAATAACATCATATTATCATATATCGATGAAGTTTTGTCCACGTTATGACATTTGTAAATCTGTATATAAAGATTCTGGTTGGTGTTTTGGTGAAGGTGAACTGTAGATTTGTGATGTAGACTTTTTCTTTCTGTTCTTCACAATACTGCAAAAAGAAAATACGTGTTTATCAAAATGATAAAAAAACCTCAACTATGACTCAATTTGCTTATGTAGATATAAGATTATTGAAAAATAAGATAAATGGTATTGCTAATTTTAAAAAAGTTGAGTTAAATTTTCGAGTTGTTTCTATCTGCCAAATTACATTCAAAATATTCCATGTATATCATTCGAAAAGGAAGGTGTTTATCAAAACGTATTATTCTAACATTTACCGTATGATGATAACCACTACAATACTTCCTACCACACCAATAATCACACCGATTACTCCTCCAATAATTCCAGCAGTAACATTACCATCATCATTGTCACCACCACAAACATTATCTTCATCATTACCAGCATCTTCTACAATATATATCACATAATTCTCATGTAGATGCTTGTTGAAGTTGATATTAATGACCATAGTTTGCAATGTTACTTAGATGACCATTAAAGTGTTTATATAAAATGTTTCTTTTGATGCGGTCAAGAGAGCAGATGTAATGTTGAGGGACAAATTGCTGATACTGTTGTTGATAATATTGATGAGTATGATACTGATGTTGGATAATTTTGGTGATGATGTAATCAAAAGGGATAATGGTGGTGAATTTGATTCTGTATGTTGAACATGATGTTACTGAGAGGGATATTGGTGTATAGGATTATGTTGATAACATTGGTGAATCCGATTCTGGTGGCAATTTGAACATGATGTTAATAAAAGGGATAATGGTGGTGAATTTGATTCTGTATGTTGAACATGATTTTACTGAGAGGGAAAATGGTGCACAGGATGATGTTGATAAGGAAAACGGCGATCAGTTTGACATTAACGAAAAACATTATGGTGGACATAATACTAATATCAAGAAAAAAAGATCAACGAGATAATTGTCACCTTGTTTTGTTGATGAATCCCGAGAATTTGTCTTGCCGGTTGTTGAACTGGTTGTTGACAAGGATGTGGTCGGTTGTGGAGTTGAAGTTGTAGTGGGTTTCTCGGTAGATGTTGTAGTGGTTTTCTCGGTAGATGTTGTAGTGGGTTTCTCGGTAGATGTTGTAGTGGTTTTCTCGGTAGATGTTGTAGTGGTTTTCTCGGTAGATGTAATACTATGGATGTTTGATGTAAAGCACTCCAATCTGATACCTCCATTTTCTGAAAAAGTTGATAATAAATATACTGTTTTATTATGTTATATTCAGGACACAATATATGGTAGAGTTGTGATTACAATTTTATAAATTCAGTCTTCTATTGTCTCAAAGCATTTGTTGTAAAATGTAAGTTTTACTACTATTTAACAAGTGCTTCCCAGTGGCTCCATAATAACTCCTAGAAATAAATACTAATATGAAGAAATATACTAAAACTTCGGGTTACATTGAACGAAGTTACCTACCTTTTTTTTTTAATTTTTAAATAATTAAATGTTATATAGAGCTAGGTGAATGACTATGATTTAGTTATCTTTGCGGGAAGTGAATCATAACAAAAAATCAATTTAACCGATAAAAGGCAGGACACAATTAGTATAGATTTTTAGCAATAACTCATAACAGAATTGGTTTTGTTAAGAGAAGAAATTATTCTTACCAGTTACATTTGAAGTTATTTTCACTTCAAATTCTGTATCATCTGGAGATACAATAGAATTTAAAACTAGTCTTATTTCATCTTCTGGATTGATATCATAGACAATATTGTTATTGTTAAATGTACAGGTAAATACAGACAATTTATTGTCATATGCAGTAACAAATCTATATTTACAACCAGAAAACCTAATAGCTTGAAATGTAATTCTTGGTTTATAAGATCCAATTGTTTGTGTATTTTGCAGTTTGACATTACAGTAACAACTACCGGAGTCAGTTCCACTCACAAAATTCAATGTTACGTCAGTTCCAACTACATATTCATTGGAACACATTCTGACTGAAAATATAAAATACATTCTATCAATACACAGCTACCAATTTTATGGCAGCTCATTTTAATTTTTCATATATCTATCACGAATTCTATTTATGAAAAAAATCGAAGTAAAGTTGCAAGAGCATACAATGATCCGTCAAATTGAATCTACGAATGTTCATTTTCACTTTAAGTGACTACTGCTATACCCTGTTTAGTAACTGATATTTTTTGTCTAACTCTGACATATTTGGATCTCAGTGGTGTAAATAGTTTGTACTCCAAGTCACACCCCTACCAAATACGAATATACTACGTTTTTGTCCAAATATAAGCTTCAGAATGCGCCAATTGAATTCTATTTTTCCATTTTTGTAGATAAGGGCAATATCCATATCACCACCAAAGCGAACTATATAGTATATATATTACCTGCAGTTGTTTGGAGAATCAGTAGATTTAAACCAAACAAAATATTGTACCACATTTTATTTTCTATCTAGCATTACATCCATAAATAACATTTATTCGTTGTTCTTCTGCAGATCAGTCTCTCCGTTCAGTTTTGCTGTCCCAGAATAAACACTTATTAATATTTCTCTACAGATCCGAAATGGTCGCTTTCAATGTGGAAAGTTAACAGGGCCACAAAAACACAGAATAGAAATATATGCTTATAAATCATTTATTACGAAGTAATTTAAAATATGTCGTCAGTGGAGTGAATCCAACTCACACGATGAGCCAGTATGGACCAATTTGCTGAATGCAGTGTGTTATATACATACATGTCATACAATATGGTATTTAAATAATATTTAAACTTCCCGGTGTATAAATAGAATACCTTCAAAATAACAACTTTAATACTTAGGCCAAAGAAAAGCCATCTTTAAGATCCAATTACATGTACTCAAAAATTATCATTAAAGGGAATGTAAGAAGGTGTTCTAAACTTTGTATGATGTGTATCGGGGACACTGATAGCATCAATTTGTTTCATTCCAATTTCCATTCCGACGTCTGTGTTTCTTCCAATTCCACTAAAACTTACATGTTTTATGACTTCACTGACAATGATCTGCATATATATCAATAGTAGCTTCCAGTAGATCACTGTCAGTGATGTCATAAAACTTTTTATTTTAATCTTTATTTCGCCTTATTGCTCCCTTTGCCTATACCTAAAATTTATTTATATTTAAAATATGAAAATCAGTTTTAATGTTTAAACTAAACAACCATAACAAAAATGTTATATCTCATAATTGGGCTTAATGGTCGAAAGGCGTTCAAGCCATGAGGCACTATTAAAAACCAAAAAGACCTTGACAGCTTTTGCAATCACAGTTTGGATGGTAAATTGTTCCATAAGACAGATGCAGTGCAAGTGAAAGATCATTTGGAGATTTCGAAGTTAACATATCGCAAACTTGGTCAACGCCCATCATAATGTTCATGATTTTAAAAACAAAGCTTAGGCTGCAAAGCATTATATCCTTTTACTCGGATCTGTACATAAGATAGCAATAAGAAATTATCCTCGTTATGACAACTGCAGATCGGTATATATAGATTCTGGTTGTTGGTGTTGCGGTGAAGGTGAACTGTAGATTTCAGATGTAGAATTCTTCTTTCTTTTCTTCACAATACTGTAAGAAGAAAATATTTATTGTTAAAAATTATGAAATACATATGTTAATGTTAATTTTAGAAGGGTTGAGTCAAATTTGAATTGTACCTATCTTCCAATCATAAAATCCGCAAAATTACAAAATTTATTCAAGAGATTCCATGCAAAGGTGTGTAACGTATAATTCTAAAATTTACCGGATGATGATAAACGCTATAATGCTCCCCATCACTCCAATAATCACACCGATTACTCCTCCAATAATTCCAGCAGTAACATTACCATCATCATTATCATCATCACAACCACAAACACCATCTAGAAGATAATGTATCTCATTACTAACATTGTGATCAAGAAGTCAATGGGCAGTGCTTTTAATGATTGCTTTTGATGCTAATAAAGAACCATTGCATTAGTGGTGAAGATATTGATGATCTTTATGGTGATTACTAACATGGTGATCAAGAAATCATTAATGGGCAGTGTTATTAATGATGATTTTGAAGATGCCTTATGTTGCTTTTGATGCTAATAAAGAACCAGTGTATTGGTGAAGATATTGGTGATCTTTATGTTGCTTTTGATGCTAAGAAAGAACCATTGCAGTGGTGATTTAAATAAGTACCATGAATTTGCTGATGATATTGTTGATCAAGATGTTGTTTGGACAAAAGTGGATACTGGCAAGACGGATAGGATTGTGGTGAACATGGTGTTGTACATGAGAGTACTGGTTTAGATAAGGATGATAATAAACTTGAAGCTGTTAAAACAAGCAATGGTAACCATTTATTTTAAGGATGTTGATGTATAATGATTAAAATGATTTTGATGATGAGCTAAGAGAAAACGTCACCTTGTTTAGTTGATAAATCTTTAGAATTCATCGTGTCGTTTGTTGAACTGGCTGTTGACAATTGAGTGGTTGTTGTGTCTGTGACAGGTTCTGTGTATGGTGTTGAACTGGCTGTTGACAATTGAGTGGTTGTTGTGTCTGTGACAGGTTCTGTGTATGGTGTTGAACTGGCTGTTGACAATTGAGTAGTAGATGTTTCTGTGATAGGTTCTGGGTATGGTGTTGAACTGACTGTTGACAATTGAGTTCTAGGTTCTGTGTAAAGTGTTGAAGTAGCGATGGATGTTGTTTGTTTAACGGTTTGTGAACTGGTAGTTGTACTGGTAAGAGCAACGGATGGTTCAAAGCATTCCAATCCGAGTAAAAGATCTACAAAAACAAAAACGTGGTGAAATAAGCTAAGATTTGGATTATACACAAAGAAAGAAATTATAAAAATCCGTACAAGCAAAACAATTCCGTTAATAAAAAATCTCGTCCAGAGCATGACAAAATCGGGTGCAATACTTATATAGTAGTGGACTCCCCATACGAGAAGTACCATCATGTTTTAATTTTTAGTTCATTTTAGTAAGTTGATGTTTTCTAAGGATATGGAAAACAAGGAAACCAGCAAAATGCGCGAAAAATAATAATAATGAATACTTTTTTACAATAACAGTGATCCCAGAACAATTGTTTTTCTGTAGATCGAAACGTTCCTTATTTAGAAAAAACTTTATTCTTACCAGTTACACTAGATGTTATTTCAACTATAAATTCTGTATCATCGTCAGAGGAAATATCCTTTAACTCTAGTTTTATTTCATCTTCTGGATTGATATCATAGAAAATATTGTTATTGTTTAATTTACAGTTATATATAGAGACTTTGTTGTCATATGAAATAACAAGTGCATATTGACAACCAGAGAACTTAATAGCTTGAAATGTAATTCTTGGTTTATCAGATTCAACTGTTTCTGTGTTTAGTAATTTGACATTACATCTACACCCAGTGGAGCCAGTTCTTCTCACAAGATTTAAAGTAACGCTTGTTGATTTCGGTGACATTTCTGAAACTGTTGATACCGCTGATCCACTGGTACACATATTGACTGAAAATGATAAGAAGATAACGCTTTAAAACCATTATGTAGAGAAAAATGTAGTTAGAACATTGAAAACAAAATAACCATAATTCCAGCGAAAGTAATCTATTTTGTGCGTTTCTTAAAAATGCAAAGTCAAGAAATGATTAGTGAGCGCCGATCTGATGAAATAAATACGTCTCAGTCACTATTAGTTTCTTATATCTTCTTCCATGCATGTTGTTAATACATCACAATTCAATATCACTGCTACATTAGAAGTATTGGTGGTTGATAATGAAAAGAACTATTTGGCTAATGAGGACTCACAATGATGGACTGATGGAAATTGTGCCAGGACAGCGACATTGTCCCAGTCTTTTTCTTTTCGATCTTTAACATGCATAGCCTGTTTATTGTCCCATCCCAAATAATAGACGTTTTTTCTAAGCAAGTTTCTCTGACAGGAGGAAACGAGTTGAAAAATAGCTTTAAATACCAAATATTTACGAATACATGTATCAATAAATATACAATGTAAAAGAAAAGTCATGCCTTCCGGTATGCAAAGTTTGGCAGTAGTAATAACTATTTTTCTATTAGATCTTACCTGCATCAATTTGTATAATCAGTAGATGAAGAACAAACATAAGCAAAATATAGCACCACATTTCTATCTTTTAAAGATTTTCGTATCACACAAAATAGCATCAATCCACAGTTTTCTTATGAATAGTAACTCGCTTCACCCCTTCTTGTGCTGTTTTCAAAGGATCACTCTATTCCGAAATCAGATACTAAACAGAAATATACCAGAAATACACCTGAACTCCAAGAGACACCTACACATAGGGCAAGTGTCAGAAGCCCCCACAAAATTCTGAAATATATCCTTAGTGTAATATAAGCGTAAACCCAAATTGGAGATGACTGTATGTAATAATAAATTATCACGAAGTACTTCAACATATATCAGCAGTCGAGTGAATCCAAGGTATGAATTAAGATATTACTTTTCGATGCGTTGTATACTTTATGAGGTACATGAATAACTTCCTTGTTCATAACTACATCTTCAAATTGATGAAACATAGGTAACAGCTTATTTTCACATGAGGAATTATATCAATCATACATGAGTAAGTTTATCATAATGAAAAAAGTTTATCATAATGAAAAGTTGTATCATTCAATCTGCAGTCAAGCAATTTTTTTTTCAGAATGAAAATGAGTTTAAGATCTAAAAAGAAAAAGAATGCGTGTTAAAAGATAGTGGACTACAACGATATACGCCCACCACGGCATGCGGATTGTAAAACGAAAAATCCTTAAATTTAATCAGAAGTAAACTAAACTTTCTCAAACCTTTCGATTTAGACCAATAACATCCATTTTAAGTTTCATCAAAATCGATTGAAAACTAACAGAGAAATAGCTATTCAAGATTTTAAGGCAAGTGCAATATCTTCGTTCTATAGGTATGTATATATATATATACCAAATTTCATTTGATTCCATCAAAAATTCTAGTTTTAGAGCGTTTAAAAGCAATTGAAGTTGATAGAATCACTTACTTTGCAGATGTTAAAGGGCGATAACTCCTCGAAACTGACGTATGAATCAGAGGTTAACAAAATTGGTTCAAAACTAAGAGAGTAAAAGCATATACAAGAATTTGGGGCAAGGTCAAGAACTCTGCTTCTAACGGTCGAACTTGATCTTCGTTTTATGAATACTCATATCGAATTTAATTCGATTCCATCAAAAACTCTAGTTTTTAGAACGTTGACGAAAGGTCAGGGGTGGCGACAATATACGTCCACATAGAGAGATGTGGACGTATAAAAACAAGGTAAATTACTTGTATAAAATATTTTCCAATTGTTTTATACCCTAGTTCTGAATTTGCACATTAATTGGTGTTTTTTTTTTCTCAGCTTGTTCGGATATGGATACCCTAGACCCAATGGTATATTTGGGTCATATGATTGTAGACAGTTCCCTAACTGCCATTCAGTTATTAGTGCAGTTCAGTTATTCAGTTGAACGCCTTTTGAGCAATTATTATTGTTTAAGTACAGTTTAATGGGATGACTATACATGTACAAATTTTTGTAGATGATCATGTACATAAGATGAGACAATAACTTGGATCGTGTCCATTTATATTCTCTAACATCAGATTATCAGATATCGATGAAGTTGTGTCTACGTTAAGACAATTGTAGATCTGTATATAAAGGAATTGTTCTCATTATGACATTTGTAGATCTGTATAAAAATTAAATTCTCCTCGTTATGACATTTGTAGATCTGTATATAAAGGAAATGTCCTCGTTATGACATTTGTAAATCTGTATAGAAAGATTCTGGTTGGTTTTGTGGTGATGGTGAACTGTAGATTTCAGATGTTGACTTTTTCTTTCTGTTCTTCATAATACTGCAAAAACAAAATATTTATGTTGAAATGATGAAAATACATTTGTATTTGTAGATAAAAGAATATTGACCAATTGAGGATTAATGGTATTGCTTTACTAATTTTAGAAGGGTTGAGTGAACATTCTAGTTGTTTCTCTCTGCCAAAAATAAAAAAACATAATTTATTTAAGAAATTCCATGATAAAGAAAGGTGTTTAACGAAACGTATAATACTAAGATTTACCGTATGATGATAAAGGCTACAATACTTCCTACCACTCCAATAATCACACCGATTACTCCTCCAATAATTCCAGCAGTAACATTACCATCATCATTGTCACCACCACAAACATTATCTTCATCATTACCAGCATCTTCTACAACGGATATCACACAATTCTCATAAAGATGCTTGTTGAAGGTATATTAATGACCATGGTGTGCAAATGTTACTTATGATAATCTTGAAGGTACTTCATGCTGCCTTTGATGCGATTAAGAGAGCAAATGTAATGGTGAATATACAAAGAAACCAATTTCTAATACTGTTGTTGATAACATAACTGTTGGTATGTTGAACATGATGTTACTGAGAGGGAAAATAGTGCACAGGGTGATGTTGATAACATTGGTGAATCTGATTCTGTATGTTGAACATGATGTTACTGAGAGGGAAAATAGTGCACAGGGTGATGTTGATAACATTGGTGAATTTGATTATGTATCTTGAACATGATGTTACTGAGAGGGATAATGATGCACAGGATGATGTTGATAAGAAAAATGGTGCACATAAAGCAAAGTCACGAATTATGGCGGACATAATACTAATATCAAGAAAAAGAAGAAGATCAACGAGATAATGGTCACCTTGTTTTGTTGATGAATCCCGAGAATTTTTCATGTCGGTTGTTGAACTGGTTGTTGACAGGGAAGTAGTAGGTTGTGGATTTGAGGTTGAAGTTGTAGTGGCTTTCTCGGTAGATGTAATTGGTGCAAAGCACTCTAATTTAATACGAGTTGCTGGAAAAGTTAATATATTGTATATAATATATCCAATGATATAAATATACTGTTTTATTATGTTATATTCAGGACACACCATATGGTAGTAATTAATATTCAGTTTTCTAAAGGGTTAAAATATGAGTTCCAAAATATTTAAAAAAGAGTTTTACTTTCATTTAACAGTCTGTGCTCCTCCACCTGCATCTATCTTCAACCTCCAGAGGCGAATTCGAAACATTCGATGAAATAAGCCAAGAGGTGGAATTACAAATTGTTAACAGTGATCCCAGCAAACTTGTTTTTTTCTGAGGATCGAAACAGTCCTTATTTAGAAAAGACTTTATTCTTACCAGTTATATTAGAAGTTATTTTCACTTCAAATTCCGTTTTTTCTTCAGCGAAAGTACCATTTAAGTTTATTTTTATTTCATCTGCTGGATTGATATCATAGACAATATTGTAGTTGTTTAATGTACAGCTATATATAGAGATTTTGTTGTCATATGAAATAACAAGTACATATTGACAACCAGAGAATTTTTTAGCTTGAAAGGTAATTCTTGGTTTAACAATTGTTTCTGGATTTTGCAGTTTTACACTACATCTACAACCACTGAAACCAGTTCCTCTTAAAAGATTCAATGTAACGATTGTTGATACCGTTGATTCATTGGAACACATATTGACTGAAACGTATAAAATACATTCTATCAATACACAGCTACCAATTTTATGGCAGCTCATTTTAATTTTTCATATATGTATCATTACCCTGGACAATAACGATTCGAATTCTATTTATCAAAATATCAAAGTAAAGTTGCAAGAGCATACAATGATCCGTCAAATTGAATCTACGAATGTTCATTTTCACTTTTAGTGACTACTGCTATACCCTGTTTAGTAACTGATATTTTTTTTGTCAAACATATTTGGATCTCATTGGTATAAATAGTTTGTACTCCAAATCGCACCCCTACCAAATATGAATATACTACGTTTTTGTCCAAATATATGCTTCAGAATACACCAATTTAATTATATTTTTCCAATTTTGTAGATAAGGGTAATATCCATATCATCACCATAGAGAACTATATAGTATATATCTTACCTGCAGTTGTTTGGAGAATCAGAAGATTTAAACCAAACAAAATATTGTACCACATTTTATTTTCAAAGATGGTCGATTTAACTACATAGCACACATACATCCACAATTAATTGTTATTCGCTTGTCTCCCTTCCCGTGCTGTTTTCAAAAGATCATTTTTTCTCATTCAGTTGTATTTCTGTTCCCGAATTGAAACTTTTTAATATTTCTTTACTAATCCTAAAATGGTCGTTTTCTCCATGGTAAGTTACCTGGTGCACATGGATGTACATGTGTATATAAACGAAAACACAGAATAGAAATCACTTTATACTTAATATTTCATTTATTACGAAGTTGTTCAAAATATGTCGTCAGTGGAGTGAATCAAGTCACACGATGAGCCAGTATGATACAGTTAACTGATTGCAGTGTGTTATATTCATATCGGTACAAACACTATGGTAGTTTTAAACTTCCCGGTGTATAAATAGAATACCTTCAAAAAACACTACCTACATCAACAATACATACATTAGCCATCCTCGAGATTAAATTGTTCCATAAGACCAGTGCAGGGTAAAATAAGATGGTTCGGATATTTAATAGATAACATATCGTAAGCTTAATAAAAATTATAATATTTTAATTGTTTCAAACCGCTTAACAACATATCACATAATATATAATACAAATAATGAGAAGAAACATACATAGTAAAAAAGCCCAAAATCACATTTAATGTTTTAAGGAAACACGTTTAAAAAAAGTAATTTAAGTGATCAGATCATGTGGAGGTGTGTTTAAAGAGAGTTCCATGGTTCCAGAGCAAGTTTAGTTAGCGCCCATGATAAGGTTAATGATTTTGAAGACTATGCTTGGTCTGAAAAGCAATATATCATTTTGTTTCAAATTAATATTTCGATGATGTTTTAACCATGTTATGACAATTGTAAATCTGTATATAAAGATTCTGGTTGGTGTTGTGGTGAAGGTGAACTGTAGATTTCAGATGTAGACTTTTTCTTTCTGTTCTTCATAATACTGCAAGAAAAAAATAAATGTGTACTGTAACGTCTATACTTTTAAATGAAGGAGGGTAGTAACCACATGGACAACATCAAAATCTATTCCTCCAAGAAATTCCGTGTATAAAACTCGATAAGAAAGATGTTTTACCGGATGATGACATTTAACAAAAATCATTATAACAAATAAAACCTAAAGTTGTTTCGAATCAGATACGACTGAATGTGATGCAGACCTTGAAAGAAAAAAATCGTACTTTGAAATTTTATTTCATTTTGTGATTTATCGTACATAAATTGTTCTACTGTTTGTTATTGTACCACTTATGTGTATAAAACTCACCGTAATATAATACAGATTAAAACACCTACTATCACTCCGCCAATAACCAAGCCGATTACTCCACCAATGATTCCAGCATTTACCACATCATTATAATCGTAATCTATAACATGTAGTACATAATTCTAACACAGTGATCAAGATGTTTGATATGGATTATATTGAACACGGTAAAGGGTTATTTATACTGTTTGATTAAAGAACTCAATATTTTGCTTTTGATAAGGTTAGTTGAGAACCATTGGAATGGTGAAGATTCCAAGGAAAAAATCTTTTGATTTTTTTTTATGGTGAGCAACAAGTTATTGCTTATGAAAATAAAGGTAAACATGATGCTGTTATACAGATTATGTTTGTTGATTGAACAGTTATTAGGGGGATAATGATGATCTTGATACGGAAAAAAGTGAACATGATGCAATTCACCAGAATTGCTGTAAAATGAAATGAAATGGAGTTTTACGGACGGTGATCAAGTTGCTGTTGGAAATATGGTGGAGATGCACGTTACCTCGTTTTGTTGATGAATCTAGAGAATCGATCGTATCGCTTGACATGGTAGTTTTCGTGGTAGATATTGTTTCTAATAAAACTGTACTGGTAGAATAGAACGATGTGATGTTTGGTGCAGTGCATTCAACTCTGATTAAATGTCGTTTTGTATCTGGAAGTTATAATAAATTATTACACAAAAATCATACAAAATGTAATTGTACATTTCATATGAGAAAACAGTCCCCTTAATCACCAATATAATGGATTCAAACCGGACAAATAGTTCTTAGGGGTTTGGATTTTGCGATAAAAGAAAATATCCATGAAAGTTATATTTGGGAAGTCATCTGCACGTCTGCTGCACCGAATCATGTTACTGTTACATGATTACAAGGGTTTATCTAAAAGTACTAGTATGGGTATTTTAGTTTCTGATACATATAAATCTCCATTTTTCACGATTATTTTTCAGTGTATGAATTTTTATATATCCGATTTCTTAATTCTGATGTTCTACCAATCAATGTATTTTTGCTTAAACAGCTGCCGAATTAAATGGTGTCTGGATATTTGATTTATTAAAATTCTCTTAATGTTTGAATACTTTTATTTACTTTTACAAAAGTTCTAGACGTTCATATTTTACGGTCACCATACTTACCATGAACACTAGTCGTTATTTTGATTTCAAACGATGTATCATCTTGTGCAGAAGTAGTGGGCTTTAAATATAGTTTCATTTCATCTGTTTTATTTATAGTGTGAAATATAGGGCTGTAGTTCCTTGAACAGCAGCTAAACCTAGGATATGAGTTTTTATATGAAATAACAAGTCTATATTTACAACCATAGAAATGCACAGCCTCAAATAGAATTTTTGCATGAACAGATCCAATTGTGTCCGCATTATGCAATTTGACACTACAGATACAACCATTGACACCAGTACCTCTTATAAGATTCAGTGATACGTCACTTCCAACTGCTGATTCATTTCTACACATAATGACTGAAAATATAAAGATAGTGGACCACAGCCATATACACCCACCAAGGCATGCGACTGGTAAAAACGAAAAAATATTTTGGTGATATTGGGCCATAGCAATATATGCCCACTTCTGCATTCTGCGATTACTCCTGAAAAATGACGTAAGAGGCTTTAATTTTGATTAAGAACCAATAACATCCATCAAGTTTCAACAAAATTAGTTGAAAACTGAGAGAGTAATAAAATATTCAAGATTTTTAGGTAATAGCTCAAACTTGATCTTCGTAATAATATGTAGAGACATACCGAATTTCATTTGATACCATCAAAGAATCCAATTTTAGAGTGTTTACAAGCAAATGTTGACTAGCGGACGGACCGACGGGAGTGCCGACAATATACGTCCACATAGAGAGATGTGGGCGTATAAAAACCACACAAACTCCTGTAAAATCAATATGAGCTAGGAGATGGCGTCGGCGTCGTTTTTCATAATCATTAGAGGTTAAGGTGGTTGAAAGGTAACAAGTTAATATTCAACAGAAGGCACTGGCACCGGATTAAAACAGTTGAACTCGAGAATGTTAGAGTAGACATCTACCTGATAACTATATTTATTATGAAATATTTATTCATTTACTTCCTCGTGTGAAAAGCTCACCAATGGCTGCCAATATATTACCAATATGGTAGCATGAATTTCGAGATTCGTTTTACGATTAGGATCGTTCGTTCTTCAGTTTTATTATTCTAGAAATAAATTGACGAAGTTCCAATAATTTGGATTAGCAGGACGTAAAACACCATTTCATTTCAAGATCCAATAATTTGAACTTGAGATTATCATAGTAAAAATACTGAAATCAACAAAAGCTAGTTTGTTTAAAACATATCTCACTTGTCACTATCCAATGAATTTCTCCAAGAAAGATAACCATGAATAAGATGCCAGACATTTTCATTTCTTTTTTCCAGGTCATGCATGCATGCGACCAATTATAGCTACACCTTAGTCGTCTATTAACACCTATGGCATGTCCTACGACTGGTAAAAATCTTACTAATTTTTTTTAGCATTGAACGTTACCATATAGCGTATTGTGTCTCAATAACAAGATCACTGACTGTATATAAATAAGGGTTTGTATAGGCAAGTATATTATATAATATAATGCAGGAGAGTAATAAATATTTCGATATAATGCAATACGAGACAAAGTGATAAGTTAAAAGGTCAAAATGTTTTATTGATCATATATAATTTAGGCCTTGATTTTTTGTGTGTAAGGGGCGGGGGGGGGGGGGGGTCGAAGATACCTCAACCCCCTCACAATACTACTTGATTTATAAGATAAGATAGCAGGAATAATTGGAATTGTCATTTGTAGATCTGTATATATAGGAGTTTTCCTCGTTATGACATTTATGGATCTGCATTGTCCTCGGTATGACATTTGTAGATCTGTATATAAAGGAATTGTCCTCATTATGACATTTGTAGCTCTGTATATAAAGGAATTGTCCTCGTTATGACATTTGCATATCTGTATATAAAGGAATTGTCCTCATTATGACAATTGTAGATCTGTATATAAAGGAATTGTCCTCATTATGACAATTGTAGATCTGTATATAAAGGAATTGTCCTCATTATGACAATTGTAGATCTGTATATAAAGGAATTGTCCTCATTATGACAATTGTAGATCTGTATATAAAGGAATTGTCCTCATTATGACAATTGTAGATCTGTATATAAAGGAATTGTCCTCATTATGACAATTGTAGATCTGTATATAAAGGAATTGTCCTCGTTATGACATTTGTAGATCTATAAAAAATTAAATTGTCCATGTTATGACATTTGTAGATCTGTATATAAAGGAAATGTCCTCGTTATGACATTTGTAAATCTGTATAGAAAGATTCTGGTTGGTGTTGTGGTGAAGGTGAACTGTAGATTTCAGATGTAGACTTTTTCTTTCTGTTCTTCATAATACTGTAAGAAGAAAATATTTATGATGAAATACATGTTGATAGTTTATAGATTATTGAAAAAGAACGATACATATATGGTATTGCTTTACTAATTTCAGAAAGGTTGAGTCTACTTTTGAATTGTACCTATCTTCCAATAATAAGATCCCCAAAATTACATAATTTATTCAAGAAATACATTAAAAGGTGTGTAACGAAACGAAAATTCTAAAATTTACCGTATGATGATAAAGGTTACAACAGTTCCTACCACACCAATAATCACACCGATTACTCCACCAATAATTCCAGCATTATCATTATCATCTTCACCACAAACACCATCTAGAAGATAATGTACATATCTCATTACTAACATGGTGATCAAGAAATCAATGGGCAGTGTTATTAATGATGATCTTTAAGATGACTTTTGTTGCTTTGGATGCTATTAAAGAACCATTGTATTGGTGAAGATAGTGGTGATTTTTAAGATGCCTTATGTTGCTTTTGATGCTAATAAAGAACCATTGTATTGGTGTAGATAGTGGTGATCATTAAGGAACTTTATGTTGATTGTGAGAGTACTGGTTTAGATAAGGATGGTAACCTTGTCATTTCAATGATTTTGGTGAGGAGCTAAAAGAAAAACGTCACCTTGTTTAGCTGATGAGCCTTGAGAATTCATCATAGTGTTTGTTGAACTGGCTGTTGACAGTTGAGTAGTAGTTGTGTCTCTGATAGGTTCTGTGTATGGTGTTGAAGTAACGATGGATGTTGTTTGTTGTGTAACGGTTTGTGAACTGGTAATAGTACTGGTAAGAGCAACGGATGGTGCAAAGCAATCCAATCTAATTAAAGAACCTCCAGGAGCTGGAAAATGTCATATTAAATATCTTATAATCAAGATTTACTTCCTGTGATTGTAATTTAAATTTTAGAAATCAAATCTTAGAATGGGTTATAATACTAGTTTCTTAATCACTGTGTTGGGCATCCAAATTCTGCCATCAATACATTTTTAAGTCAAAATCTGTAAGCGGCAAAGGCCGAGAAAAATCAAAATATTGAAATATTCCAATATTCGAAAAGAATTAGTTTGTTAGAAAAGAGGAAATAATAACAATATTTACCAGTCACACTTAATGTTATTCTGATTTGAAATTCTGTATCATCTTGGGAGGAAGTAGATTCCAAATATAGATTTATTTCATCTGTTTTATTTATATTATGGAAAACAAAATTCTTATTAGAACAACTTAATACTGGTCTGCTGTTGTTATAGCAAATAACAAGTCTATATTTACAACCAGAGAACTGCACAACCTCAAATATAATTTTTGGTTTAACAGATCCAAGTTTATCTGGATTTCGCAACTTGACAGTACAGATACAACCATTGACACCGGTTCCGTTTATAAGATTCAATGTGACGTCTGTTGTTGCTGTTGATCCGTTTGTACACATATTAACTGAAAATATAACAAGTGGTTGCCTAGCAAGATACGCCCACTTTCTTAATAATTTTTTAGTATATCAAGAGCTTTCCCCAATTGGTGTCAAATCGTATCAAAAATCTAACCTGTCAAAAATAGTGTTAATATCTTGTGATCACAACATTAAATTAAATTATATTGAGTTCACAAGCCAATTTCGACGCATTTTGACTAAGTCAAGGGCAATAATTCAAAAACTGTTAATCGAAAAATTGTCAAAATCAAACTTGTTCGAGATCTCATGAAAACAAATGTTCACACCAACTAATTTTGACTAAGTCAAGGGCAATAACTAAAAAACCGTTAATCGAAAAATCGTCAAGTTCGAACTTGATCGAGACCTCATAAATACAATTGTTCACACCAAATTTCATTCAAATCAGCTGAAAACTGTAGTCTCTATCGCGTTCACAAGCAAAATTTGACTAAATCAAGGGCAATAACTCAAAAATCGTTCATCGAAAAATCGTCAAATTCGAACAAGATCTCATGAATACAATTGTTTACACCAGATTTAATTTAAATCAGGTGAAAATAGTCATTATTGCGTTCACAAGTCAATTGTGGACGGACGGACAGGGTTGCAGACAATATAAGACCAGATTACAATGAGGGCGTATAAAAAGGTTAAGGTTGTTGAATGGTAACAAGTTAATATTCAATATAGTATAGTGCTATAGTAAGCTAGGTACTGGATCCGGTTGAGGTTACTCTTTTTCTTTCACATATGAAATCGAGAATGTTAGAGAGTATGCATAGTCTTCTACCTGATAACACTTTTCATTGTGAAATATCTACTCATTTATTGATATACTTCCTCGTATGAATAGCTCATTAACTGCTATCAATGTATTGCCAATGTGTTTACATGTATGTCGAGTTATGATCCTTAGAACTCGGGTATTATTATTCTAGAAATAAAGTGACGAAGTTCCAATAATTTGAACTGAAGACAATCATTTAAAACCATATACTGTTGAAATACTATGTCTAGTGTGGTCTAACTATATCTTACCTGCCATTATCCAATGAATACCCCCAAGAAAGATAACCATAGACATGACACTAGACAACATTGTAATTTTGTTTTTCAGGCTTTCCCCTTCTTACATGCAACCAATTTTCAGCTACACCTCTATAACAGCTAAGACTTGTCCTACGACTGGTAAAAATATTTAGTTGAGTTTTATAACAACGTAGTGTACTGTTGTATTTAAATATGACTCACTGCTTTTAAATGAGGGCTATGTATAGGCCCCGTATATTATATTATATAATGCAGGACAATAATATAAATTTCAATATATGCATACGACAGACAAAGCGATAAGTTAAAGGGTCAACATTAGAACATTTGATATATTTTTTAATACTTATGGCGTTTTATGTCCTACTTTACTGCACCTATAAGGGCTAATTGAGGATGGGCAAACACTATGCAGTACGCAATGAGGGAAATTTTGCCAGGACAGCGGCAGTAGCCTGCTCTTATTATCGATTTCCAACTGTCGAGGTGCACAACCAATAGTACACGGGACCTCGGGTTTATTGTCACATCCGGAAGACTAGACGTTTTTCTCCATGTCAGCCCCCCCCCCCCCCCCCCCCGACCTGCATTACTGACAGGGGGAAACCGGGTTGGAAAATCCAAAGGTATCATATCGACCCATGCCGGGATTGAACCCTAATGATCATTATAATTATAATTTTTTTTTGTGTTGATTGAGCTGAATTTTCATCTCGGCCTGTGCTTTCGTAATTCCAATTATATATTGTTGTTACAACCACCCTCACCTAACTCACTGAGCAGCCGCAGCTCCCTATACACTAATGACTACACGCAACACAATAGGACACAGTACGACTTTTGATTGAAACGACATGACAATAAAATACTTTTGTAGAACAAGACGACAAAAATTTTCGATTTGTCGTGTCGGAGGATGCCATGTCAGGTACCGTAACCGTAAGTAAATTCTATGCAATTTACTTGTTTCTATTCTTTGACGCGAGGCACGTGTTGTGTCTATAAAAAGCCTTCTCCCCTGAAGGCCGTGGTCACACATACGTACGTAAGTGTACGTAAATGTCAGTTGAATACGCACTTAATCAAACAAAACCTGCATAGTTTTGCATTCGTTTAACGTACACAATTCTGACGTACGTATGTGTGACCACGTCTTAAATTAGTGACGATGAGTCTAGTTGGACAGGACAAAAGTCTATAATTTTTCCATGATTTTTTTTTCATGTTGGAAAATGTAGCATGACAGAATAGAATGACTTTATAAAAGACTACAAAGCGCTTCATAATCTACAAAATATTTCAATATTTCGCCTCTTGGAGGTTATTACACTATTTTTGTGTTGTAACATATGTGTATGTTATAACCATTGCAAAAACTAAACTACTTAAAAAAAAATAGTTATATTTATGGAATTGGGTGATATGAAATTTGAGGATCTGTATATAAAGGAAATGTCCACGTTATGACATTTGTAGATATGTATATAAAGATTCTGGTTGTGGTGAAGGTGAACTGTAGATTTCAAATGTAGATTTCTTCTTTCTATTCTCCACAATACTGTAAAGAGAAAATATTTTTTGTAACGTCCATACTTGATAATAATGGAGGATAGTTTGAACCAACTAATATTACGCAAAATAACACAAAATGTCTGCACATTAGCTGAATATAAATTCTGATGTTGCTATGTTAACAAAATGTTGGTTGAACATGAACCATCAAAATATCTTCCAAAGCTGAAATAACCACAAAACATATCAAAATTTATTCCTCCAAGAAATTCCGTGTATAAAACTCGATAAGTAAGGTGTTTAATAAAACGTAGTACCCTTACCGTATGATGATAAAGGCTACATCAGTTACTACCACTCCAATAATCACACCGATTGCTCCACCCATAATTCCAGCATTTACCACATCATTATAATCATAATCTATAACATCACGTTACAAATATAGTGATCAAGATGCTTGCAGTTAATAGAGGAGAATATGGGAAAGGTTACATAATTTAAGGTATACTGAACAGATAAAGAAACTACATTATTAGGTCTTTTTGGCGAAGTCGTGCATGATCAAAAATTTTCTTTTTCTACATAAATATTATTTTTCGACTTTTAAACGTTCAGTGTATGGAATTCCACTGACAATATACCAGTTGCGTTCTTAAAATTCTGTAGTTTTTTCACTATATAATTTGTGTTTGCGACGTTTCTTTATCTGTTCAGTATACTTAGCAATATGTTGTTTTCGCTAAGATTAATATAGAACCATTGCAATGGTGAAGATAGTTGGGAAAGAATCTCTCGAAGTTGAGTAGGGAATATTTTGTTTTAGATATGGTAAATACAAATCAGCTGATTCTGATGGTTGAATATGATAGTAATGAGAGGGATAATGGTGCACAGGATGATTTTAACATGTACTATGATAAAACCAAGCACGAACGATCCCAACCGTAAAACAAATCCCGAAATCCATGCGAACATGCCAAGATATTGGTAACAGCTAATGAACCTTTCATTTGAGGAAGCATATCAATAAATGAGTAAATATTTCATACTGCAGAGTGGTATCAGGTGTCTAGAAGAGTTTGCATACCCTGCTTACGCCACATGAAATGAATTGAAATTGAATACAGTTTTTGCACGGAGATCAGGTTGCTGTTGAGAATTATGGTAGAATAAGAAGTGAAAAGGAACCTTGGTTTGTTGATGAATCCTGAAGATTTATCATTTTGCTTGTTGAACTGGTTGTTGGCAATGGAACAGTAGATGTTATTAAGTCGTTGGTAGATACTGTGAATGGTTTTAAAGTTGTAGTTGTTCTATAAGTAGTTGTAATTTTATCTCTGGATGTTTGTGGTGTTGACATTATAGTGGGTCTTGTAGTCGAAGCTGTAGATGCTGAAGCGGTAGCAGGTAAGGATGTAACTTTTGGTGCATTCATGCATTCAACTTTGATTAAAGGTCCGACAATGAAACTGACTGGAATACATAGTTTCATAATTATATTCTGTTTCAAAACTCGTAGTCTGATGTGTTATAACATGGCAATCTTAAGTTTAATTTTATAGATTACGTTTTTAATGGGGAACGATAACAGATAAGAAATTTGCATGGTTTAGTTCTCCCTCCCTTTTGAAGAAAAAAATGAACATAGTATTCTTATTTTTTTTTTTTGGTGGAAATTTGCTCGATTACTGGTATTCATCTTCACTCATAATTCCAGTCCACCCAGCTGAAAACGGGTATGGATAATCCTGGAAAGATCAATGCCAAGAGGTTTGGCCAAGAATTTTTTGTTTTTTATCTTGTAAAGAACTAGCTGGGAGAAAGGATCCTCACGGAACCTAAGTTGTTATTCTTGTAAAATATAGTGTTTCTTTCTCTTTACTTTACTAGACGATAGAAGAAATATAAAAATTAGAGGTAAAAATAAATTGAATTCAGAGCAATTGGTAAATAATCTGTTTTATACTTAATGTTATATTTAGGCTTTAACAGCTATGGATGCTTGAACAATCATTTAATATATAGAACTAAATGGAGATGATCGTAATACTTACCAAATACAACATAGTTTATTTTAACTTCAAATGTTGTATCCTCTTGAAAGGAAGCGATATCCAAATATAGTTTTATTTCATCTGTTTTATTTATGGTATAGGAAATATTTATGTTATCAGAACAACTAAAACTAGCAATTTCGTTGTTATATGAAATAACAAGTCTATATCTACAACCAGAGAAATGAACAGCCTCAAATATAATTTGTGGTTTTACAGAACCAATTTGATCTGTCCGAAGCAACTTGACACTACAGCTGCAGTCACTGACACCAGTTCCTCTTACACGATTAAGGAATACTTCTGTTGATGTTGTTGAAGCATTTGTACACATATTGACTGAAAGTATAAAAACAAATCTGATATAGCAAGCCACAGGTTGAGGTTCTATAGCACAGTGGTTAGCGCATCATTCTATACAAACATGGCGTCATTTGCTTGATAGGAAATGTTGGTCGTTATGTTTGAGAGTTCGGTTCTCGATCAGGGTGTGAAAGTCCGATGACCTTGAATAAGTCATCTTCACTCATAATTCCAGTCCACCCAGCTGTAAATGAGTACGGATAATACGGGAAAGATCAATGCCAAGAGGTTTGGCCAAGGACCAGTTGAGAGAAAGGATCCGCACGGAACCTAAGTTGTTATCCTTGTAAATTATAGATGTTTCTTTCTTTCTTTCTTTCTTTAAAGAATCACAAACCAAACTCCTGAAAATTTGATGTGAGGTATTGTTGTTTATCAGAATATTTTATAACTATTAGAGGTTAAGATGGTTCAAAGGTAACAGTTAATATTCAATACAAGGAACTGGCTCCGGTTTAAGAACATTTCTGATTAATTTTATTATTTTTCTTACTGCATAAAATCGAGAATAGTAACATTTCAGGAAACATTAGGACATAAAACAAGTGAATACAATTTTATTCAAACAGACACAAAAATGTATACCTTGTATACACTAAGGAACAATTTTGGATACAAATTAAGATACTTGTTCTGTAGAACTCAATCTCCAGTCCATGGTGGCTGCCATCTTGTCCAATTCAAATTATGACGGATAGATCACATGACTTTAAGCTGATTTCTGATTGGTTAGAAATTTGGTTCATTTGGAAACATGTATCCAAATAATTGCATTTCAATTAATTTGAAACAAGTGGAAAATGTTATCCACTTGTTTTGTGTCCTGATGTTTCCTGAAATGTTTTCAGTGTACACAGACCTTAAAACACTTTTCATTATAAAATGTTTACTCATTTATTGATATACTTCCTCGTATGAAAAATTCATCAGCTGCCAACAATGTTCTAATATGTTGGCACAGATTTCGAGAATCATTTACGGTTAAGATATTTTGTTTTATTGTATGTTAATAATCTCGAAATGAATTTGATAAAGTATAATCTCTAATATATAAATAATTTATATCATTTACCAATAATTTGAAAGTGAGATAATCATAGTAAACTACTAATATACACAAAAGCTAGTGTGGTTTAAATACAGGAATATCTTACTTGCCACTGTCCCATGAATACCTCCAAGAAGGAGAACCATAGAAAATATATCATACAACATTGTAATTTTTTTTCTTCAGGCTTTCCCCTTCCCACATGCGACAAATTTTTAGCTACACCTGTATAACAGCCAAGACTTGTCCTACGACTGGTAAAAATATTTAGTTGAGCCTTATAACACTGTACAGTACTGTTGTATTTAAATATCACTCACTGCATATAAATGAGGTGTATGGCCAAGTTTATTATATTATATAATGCAGGAGAATAATATATATTTCAATATATGCATACAACAGACAAAGCGATAAGTTAAAGGTTCAACATTAAAAATGTTTTATTGATCATACTTATTTTAGGCCTTGAGTTTTTGTCGTGTCTTACCGTGTCGTGTTGTGTACTCTTGTGATTTATACCAATGTGTCTAGCTGGATAGGACAAGTGCCCAAACTAACGATACCATTCCAAAATAGTGTCCCTGTAATTTATAATAGTGTGTGTATGTAAGGGAGGGGAATGGTATTGAAAAAAAAAACGAAGATACTTTAACCCAATCACCAATCTTTGGATTTCGGCTACTCGATTTTCAATTGCAAGATATTATCTTATGAAAATGAAATGAATATTTTTTATGAAAAAATGTGGGGCCTTCGCTCCGCCCCAAGCACTTTCAAAATTACCCTTCTTAATCCCTGTCATAGATAAAAAGATTTGAAGACAATACATTTTTATTAACAATCACACGTTGTATACACATACTAAATATATCGGAGAAAAAAATAAATATGCAAAAAGGAATACCTAATATGACAATGGAAAACGATGGATGCATAAGTGAAATGATATTATGGACCGTTGACTAGTTGAGAGAGTGAATGCCAAAAAAGGAAACACTATTTATTTCTTTTACAAAAAGAGTTGGCACTCAGGAAGAGAGATAACGATTGGGAACATAAAAATTCAAGATATTATCAATTTTAGATTAATTCTAAATATATATGTTCAGATTCTGGTCGGTGCGATCGTGATGACAAATCAGGTTGTGGTAGATTTTGTGGAGATAATTCTAAATATATATTTTCAGATTCAGCTGGTTCGTGCGACTGTGATGACAAATCTAAAATATTTTCAGGTTGTTGTGGTCGTGGTGATATTTCTAAATATATATTTTCAGGTTCTGGTTGTCGCTGTGGTAAAGTTGAATTGTAGAGTTTAGATGCAGCCTTTTTCTTTTTATATTTCATAATACTGTAAAGAAAATACTTTTTTTTTTAATGTCTATGGTTTAAAATGATGATGCATTGTGTTGGGTTAATTTTTAGATTATTGGCACAATGACTGACTTGAAGGCAAAATGTTTTGATTATCTCAGAAAGGTTCTGCGAAAGGATTTGAAAGTGTAAATTTGGGAAAATTACTCAATACATATTTATAAAAACACTTTAAAGGGATTGTAAAGAGGGTTTCTAAGCTTTGTATATGTATCGGGAACACTGATAACATCAATTTGCGCCATTCCAATTTCCATTCCGACATCTGTGGTTCTTGCAACTCCACTAAAACTAACGCGTAGATATCAATAGTAGCTTCCGGTAGATTACTGTCAGAATCTCTTCAAGTGTGTTTACGAGAACTCGTGGACTGAACGGTTGACATGAGTGTACAAATTTAATACTCCAACACTTGCGATTTTCCAAATACATGTAAATCATTAAAAAAATATGACTAATAAAATAATTACTCTAAAACTTACCATATCATAATCAAGATTAAAACACCTACTATCACTCCACTAATAACACCACCGACAACGCCAGCAATAAATCCAACAGTAGCGATACCATTATCATCATCTTCATCATCACCATTTGCACCATCTATAACATATTGTTTCACATTTCTGACATGTTGAAAATAGTGAAAAGTGCGTTTTTTATAATGTTCAAAATCTACCGTGAAAATGTTTATATAAAGAAACCAAGTACTAACGATACAAAACGAAACCCAAAAGACATTTTGACGAAACATAGGTAACAGCTTATGACCTTTTCTCATGAGAAATTATATCAATCATACATGAGAAGTATCAGGTATCTAAAAGAATAAGTATACCCTGCCTGACGCCACACAACAATAACAAAATATTTTTACTGTTAAAATAGTGCCCAGTACATGGTGAACCTGATGATTTTGAACGGGATAATTGTTGATGATGTTGATAAGGATTTTTATACGCCCTCATCTCTCTATGAGGACGTATATTGTAGTCACCCCTGTCCGTCCGTCCGTCCGTCCGTCAACATTTGCTCGTAAACGCTCTAAAAACTAGAGTTTTTGACGGAATCAAATGAAATTTGATATGTGTATACATATTCATCAAACGAAGATCAAGTTCGAATTTGAGCTATTTTCGATCGTTAGAAGCAGAGTTATTGCCCTTGCCCCAAATCCGTCGGTCCGTCCATCAACATTTCCTTGTAAACGCTCTAATAGCTAGAGTTTTTGACGGAATCAAATGAAATTTGATATGTGTATATATACTCAAGTTCGAATTTGAGCTATTTTCGATCGTTACAAGCAGAGTTATTGCCCTTGCCCCAAATCTTAAATATGCTATTACTCTCTTAGTTTTCAACCGATTTTGATGAAACTTAAAATGGATGTTATTGGACCTAAATCGAAAGGTTTGAGAAAGTTTAGTTTTCTCCTGATTAAATTTTTCCCGTTTTCGACTTTTTCGTTAGGCGTATATGGCCGTGGTCCACTATCTTTGTGAATATGGTTCTTTTGATGATGATGATGATGATGATGATAATGGTGAACATGATTGCGTTGACAAGGATAATGATGAACATGATTCTATTGAAGCGGAGAATGGTGAACGATGATGATATCGTTACCTTGTGTAGTTGTTGAATCCATAGAATTTACCAAGTCGGTTGTTGATCCGGTTGGTGGCAATGGAACGGTAGTTGAAATTATTTTTCCGGAGGTTATTGCATATGGGGTTGACTTTTCAGTAGTTCTTTGGGTAGATGTTATCATATCAGGAGATGAAACATCACTGGTAGATTCTGTGTATGGGGTCGACCTATCAGTATTTGTAACTATATGGGAAGGTGTTTCGCTGGAGGACGGTGTTGAAGTACTATGTGTCCCTGTGGAAGATGTAGTTTCTGATATCATTGCTTTGGTACTGACAGAGGGATATCTAGGTACGTTTGATGCTGAACAATCTAACTCGAGTAAAGTACTTATAATGCCTGGAAAAAATCCATGGTACATAGCGTGTAATTAATTTTCTTTTGTTTAAAAATATTACGAATGAGAAATAAGTGTGTTATTACATTCTCTAACTAATAAATTGAAGTAAGACGCAAACGTCTTATATCAGAAATAGTATACTCTTCATCAGTGTGGTGCTGATACCGGAGTTGATTTAGGGCTTTATAGCCACCTCAGTTGATCCCATATATGCTTCTTATACCATTCCAAACTACTAAGCTAGTGCTTATGAAGGTTGAGCCAAGAAGCATAGGAAATATTAATTAATGTAGTTGACAGCACTTTCTCTTATAAATTGTACTAACAAAAAAAAATTGGCTTTTATTTGAAATGGTCATTATTCTTACCAGGTACAATAGTCGTTATTTTGATTTCAAATTCTGTATCATCTTGGGTGGACGTAGATTCCAAATATAGTTTTATTTCATCTGTTTTATTAATAACATGAAAGATACTACTGTTATTAGAACAACTTAAACTGGGACTTGTCTTCTCATAGGGTATAACAAGTTGATATCCACAACCAGAGAACTGCACAGTTTTAAATACTATTTGTGGTTGAACAGAACCAAGTAGATCTGTCCGATGTAGCTTGACAGTACAGTTACATCCATTGACACCAGTTCCTCGTATAAGATTCAGTGATACGTCTTGTGATATTGTTGATTCATTTCTACACATATTTACTGCAAGAAACAAAAAAATTCTTTGTCTTCGGCATCTCTACCTCTCAATTTTGCCAAACTTTGGATTTGATTTTAAATATCTTGATTTGTCTTCCTGATACGAATTTTCTTTTTTAAGATATAAAGACCCGAGACCAATTTCACAAAATCCTAACTTTAGATGATTTTAGACTTCCAATAATCTGATTGATCGATCACTATAATCGATTTTAGATTACTGTATTTCTTAATTTTGTGAAACAGGCCCAAGGGTTTTTAATTTTTTTATAACAAGAAATACACTTATGAGGCTTATGGAATTTAAACTTGAAATAATACAATACTGAAATAAGCAATGGATATATTTTGTCTAATCCTGTAACTAAAAAAATCTTACCTGCTACAATCCAGTGAATTCCTTGAAGAAAGATAAACATAAACAAGATACCAAACGACATATTGATTCCCTTTTGGATCGAAAGATTTTCTCATTTCTGTATTTGACTACACCCAACGTATAAATACCTATGATGTTTCTTATGGTTGGAAAAATCCAAATCGGTTTTATTCAACTAAGGGACTTCCCCTTCTTTACATATATTCTTATATATATACTGTTATTATGCATTGACAGTGTCATTGAATCCAAACACACTAAATAATAAAGGCCCCACTGTTAATAAGTTGGGGTCAACTTTAGAAAGAATGTTTACTACTCTATACTATACTTTTGTAAGTCCTTATGCTTGTTTACGAAGTTTTAAATGCCAAAAACTACTAGCATTCCAAATAAGTGTTTGCCAAGTGTTTGTCCATTGAGGAAGTACATAAATAATGTTTTTTAAGAAAATATATTTTTTATTAGTAATCCCTCTCTCTATATACATGTATATCTTAAATAACAATAACTTCACATTTTATTTATTTATATTATTAAAATATGCTATTGTCACTTTGCACAACAGACCGAACCAGTTGGTTGGTAGATGACAGGTTTACGTTCGCTTCCAGCTGATGCTGATATCGCCAACTAACCGATCCAGTACTGCTTGAGTTTATATATACTCCTAGGCTCATGCCTTGCTGAGCACTCTTATCTTGGAGTGTACCATTGTATGTGTGGCTCCCTAATTTATGCAGTCAACGCAAGCATCTCTGCCATTTTTGGTGGCATAAAAGAATAAAAAAGGTGAATCATTACCGCCTGCAGAACATTATTTTACAAAAATTGACATTCGATGAGATCTAAACTCGGAGTTGAAAGTCACTCCACGTAAAACTATTATGCTCTGGCTGGCGCTGGACGTGATTTTTTGTTAATGGACCTGTTTTGCTAGTACGGATTTTTATTATTACTAAAGAACATGAAGGTCATTTCCCAACTGTATATCGGCATATATAGGGTCTGGTTGGTATTGTGGTGGCGAAGGTGAACTGTAGATTTCTTTTGTCTTTCTATACTTCATAATACTGTAAGAAGAAATGAATGTATTTAATTTCAAAAATGATTATACTAATATTTCAGTAAAATTATGTGGAAAACACACTTGATAAAAACGGTGGTTATTAGATATTAAAAAAATATAGAGTAAATTTAAAAAAAAATATTATTACAAATAAATATATCCAAAGTTATTAAGAATATTGAATATACGATGGAATGTGATGCAGAACATGTACACATTTTATTTCATTAAGTTATAACGAGATTTATGTATATCATACAATATTGTACATACATTGTACTGTTGTTTATTATTGTACCACTATTGTGTATAATACTTACCGTAATATAATACATATTAAAACACCTACTATCACTCCACCAACAACCAAGCCGATTGCTCCACCAATAATTCCAGCATGTACCACATCATTATTATCATAATCTACAACATAATGTATTACATTTATTAAGTTAGGATAATGGTAAGCAGAATGTTAAATTTGAAGGATATAAACGACATTATTTTGTTAAAACGGTTTATGGTAAACATGATGTTGCTTACTAACACATTGTTGTCGATAAGGATAATGGTGAACATGATGTTGTTGCTGATATGGATGCTGGTGAACATGATGTTGTTGCTGATATGGATGCTTGTGAACATGATGTTGTTGCTGATATGGATGCTGGTGAACATAATAATGCCGTTAAGGATGCTGGTGAACATGATGATGTTGGTAAGAATATAGGGAAACATATTGTTGTTGATTTTCCAGGTTTTTGGATGCGATATTGACTAACGGATTTTTATTATGATACAGATAAAAATAATTATGAACATAGTGATATTGATAAGTAAACTGATGAATATGGTGATGTTGTTGAGGATACTGACGAACATGATGATGCTGTTAAGTATAATAGTCCTACGATGATCAATAGGATATCGACAAAGATACCAATGCAACACACGAGACTTAGGGTGCTCAGGCTGCTTTGAAATCAAAGCACATTACCTTGTTTTGTTGATGGCACTGAGACGGTTGGTTCTATGGTAGATATTGTGTACGGAGATGAGGATATGGTGGTTCTCTCAGGTGTTTGTGATGAAATGCTTTGTGTATTAAGGTTGGTGTTTGGTGGAAAACATTTTAATCGGAGAACTGCAACTCCAGTGGCTGCAATAGTTTCGTAATATTAACTACATTTTCAAATAATAAAATATGGTAAAAGGGGGGTATGTCCATTATCAAAAGCGTTGTAAAATGCATGTAAAAATATTCTATTTTTTAATTGGCGGTTGTCAGTTTCGGGTTATTGAAATTTCTCCTTATTTTATGACCTTTCTATTTAAGTCACATTTACAAAAAAAACCGAACATTTCGTTTCTTATTTACAGATAAAATGTTTATTAACCTTACCAGTTACATTAGACTTTATTTGTACGATGAATTCTGTGTCTATCAAAGAAGATCCATCACGCTCCAGATATAAATTTATTTCATCTGTAATATCCATATCATGGTAAACAGTGCTGTTATGAGAACAACTAAATATGGGGCTTGTGTCATTATACGACATAGCAAGTTTATATTTACAACCATAAAACTCCACAATTTCAAATGTAATTCTTGCTTTCGCAGCTTCAAGTGTGTCTGTATTTCCTAAAGTTACACTACAGTTACAACTACTGACATCAGATCCGTTAATAAACTTCAAGACTGCGTCTGTTGACGAGGAAGATTGATCAGTACACATATCAACTACTGTAATGAAATAATAATAACTATTAATATCAGTGTTTCGGTCTGCTGGTTCGGGGGGCGCCGTAAGCCCCCCAAGAAAATTTTGTATTTTAGAGCTTCTTAGATCACTTCTTAGGTATACCAGAACGTACGTCATGCCTATATTTTGGGAGGTGGGGAGAGGGTCCGTGAACAAAGCCCGCTATTGTTGTAATTAACAAATATCTAATACACGTATACACAAGCCATTGATTGACTCGGGTAAAAAAGCATATAATTCGCTGCAAAATTTAAAAATATTCTTTTGTTTTGGTTGACAAATTATCAAGGGCTTTCTGATGTGTCTTTAAAATATAGGCATGACCTGTATAATGTATAATAGATTTTGCTGTAGCTCAGAAGTCTGATACATTAGCCTTTACTAAATGCACTATAAGCTATGCGTTAGCATTATGCAATTATGATGCATGGATTTATGTCTGCTTGTTCGGATGGGACTATTAACGAAGGCCCATTGTGTTGCAGGCTGTAGCAGTTATATCAGCTTTTGCTGGAAACAGACGTTGACTTGTCATCTACCAACTAACTGCCATTGAGATGCACTAAAGTTGCCCTGAATCAGAGAGCTTGGTAGAAGTTAATAAATAAAATGAACTTACTTGCTTTTGTCCTGTGAAAACCTAACAGAAGGATAACAACTGCAAAGATACTTGACAACATTGTTAAATTGTCATAAAAATAGCAGTTTCCCTTTTGAATATTCTTTCTTTGATCATAAGTCGTACTTGAAACAAACGGATTTGTGCTATCCGTTTAAATTACTCACAAAAATATACATTGAGCATGCAAAGTCTACATCGATGACTAAAGATCTATCTGAAGACCTTGAACTATGTCTTAACTTCATAATTGTTGTTGATTTATTTGCCTTCCCTTTTATGTAATATACAATCCATGGTTGAATATCCACCTTGTTCAATACTGGTTATCATCATCATCTTAATGCATGACATCCTCGAATAACTTGTTCGTTATTCATTGATTTTGAATATAACTAAATACACCATGAGCTATACGTTAGCGGTTAAATGCAGGTATGAAATTATGATTCATGGGTTTGTTTAAATGCTCGGATGGGGCTGAGGTCCTTTGTTCTATAGGTTACAGTTGGAAAGCAGATTTATGCCGCTACCAAAAGTTACAATTTATGTCATTGTAAGTTAGAAGTTTTTCGAAGTGCTTAAATGATTACAAGGGCTCGAGCTCGAAAGCAGTGGATCTGAGACTGGACCAAAATGTTATAGATTTGGTATAATATGTTTTGCTGACTTAAGTTTAAAATTGAGAACACAGAAGCAATTTCTCATCCTTGCATCTAAAATCAATTTTATTTTGGGGACGATTTTTCAAAAGCATGGGGTGGCAATTTAAACATTGGAAGGGATAGTCTAGTTGTGAACTTTTTTAAAATTGCCAAAATCAATGAATATAGAATTACAGATATAAAATTCGGTTCGATCGCCCTTTTTTCCAAGAAATCCCGAAGAACAGAAAATTATTATGGTCTGGCCTATAAACAAAACTTTATGTTCCTTATAGGTATTGAATGGTTTATTATCCTCAAATGAATTACAACAAATTACCGTTTCTGCAGTAAAAAACAAGTTTGACGTAATATATGTTATAAATAGACTATAGGGAAACCGTGTCCACATTCAAAATGAACTGAAATGCATTAAGAAGCATACAGTTATATAATTTAATCCGAAGTTCGTCTTTCGACAATCATTACACAAGATTGAGTGTCACCCATTCTCGGCGAAAACCCTGAGTCATAATATGTTCGAATATTATTTGAATAGAGCAAAGTGAGACACAAAAGCTTGAGTTTACAATGACACTGATCAATATATGACACAATTTATAATAATCATTTATTGAATGTATATCTATATTATATTTCCCTTCACTTATAATATATCCAATTCATAGCAATAAGAATAAAAGTCCAATGTTTGTATATATTATGAATGTACAGTATTTATAAAGAAAAATTGAATATAAATGGGACTACAAACAATTTGATTGAACTTTCAAGAAACATTAAGATTTAAATATCGTTTAATTAGCCAACAACAATACACTGCATGTGAAAAGGACGATCGTTTTAAAACGAAACTGAAGTTCATTTTTCATTTTCTTATAGGAATTTTTTCTTATAGGAATTTGTTAGATCATCAAAGAAAATTAAAATATATTTAATTATTTAACTTAAAGCATGAAGTCTGTTCTTTTCAAAAATTTTGACAACCCGAAGAACAGTACCATCTTATATTTAAACGCATTAAACCCGCGTATTAGATGGACAAGATCCAATTGGTAGTAAACAGCTTTAGATTTTTCCTTTTCATCAATCATATTAATTGTAAGTTTTTTGGGGTGTTTTTAAACACACAATGATCAGAAGAACAGGTCCAGGTATATAAAACTTTGGTTTTTTTTTTCTTTAACAAAAACTGAATAAAATTCATGTTAAATAAAAAAGATGCATAATTTAAATTTTACAAGCAAGCAGATGTTAATTTTCTTAAAAATAAGATTGGAATTCACATATAAACATGATAATAAGGTTCATGTTAGGTTTTGGTTACAAGTGTGTACTCATCGCCTTTAGGTCCAAGAACAAACTTCCGTTCAGGGTCACTATCGGGTCCATTCGAAGACACAGAAACACCACTGTCTGCAGATGCGTCGTTATCAGGTTTACGCTTTTTATTGATAACAGCATATTGGACTTCCGGTTGATGACTGGTATTACTATCATCGTTCGATTTGTAATTTATGACGTCATCAGAACTCACATAGAGGTCATTCTCTATAATTTCCATTTGAACTGGATTTGCGTCTCTTTGTTTTGTATCAATTTGACTTGGAGGTAACGAATTATTAGCACTATGGTAAACAGGATTGTCTTCGATAATCATCACACCCGGTGACGAGTGGCCATTGCCTTGCGTTTCAAGGTCTATATCAGTGTATCCAGCATCCGGAGGAGGTCTTGCTGGCGAGGGTTGATCGTACTGATCTTTCTTACGTCGACGTTTACGTTTCACAAGACTGAAAGATAAATTATTGACTGTACATTCCTTTTTAAAAACAGAAACGATATCCAATTTTGAAAAGAAAAAGAGTCGGTTGTGAAAATAAAATGATATACAATATTGTCACAAACCAATATGGTTCATCTCTGACTGGATAATAAACGTACTGCCCAAGTAGCGTCAGGTATCATGGTCGAACATTTTCATTTCAGCCAGGATTTTTTAATAAAAAATGTGTATAAATTTGGGCCAGGAAAGTACAAGGTGAAACCCAAGGGTACCTACCAAATAATCAAAATTAATATTAGAACTATCAATACCACAGCGCCACCAACCACACCTCCTATCAAACCTATATCTGAAATTAATATTAAAGTCAATCTCAAGAACCATGAAATTTCAGTCATAAATATTTTCATAACTTTATTGTTTTAAAAATTGATTGTGTTTTCAAGGGCAATAACTCATAATATATGTTTTTATAACCGATAGGGTTCATCTTTAATCCCAGTTTGAATATGATTCGTCCATGTCTGTATAGAATTGTTCTAGATGGTTAGATATTCAACATCTTTTAAAGAACTACGTCATTATTTGTTTTAAATATCGATTGTAATTTAGAATTTTACCTAGATCACCAGTGGCTGTTTTGTTTGAAGTATTACCATTCCGACCATTTTTAGTTCCTTCAGAATTTTGTTCAGTTGAAGTTATGTCTTCAGATGATACTGTAGCTGGATTTGTAGCAGTTGATTCAGTTACAGAAGACTCCCTTTTTATCGGACTTTTAGATGTTACTGTACTTGTACCAGTAGTGGTTGTAACTGGAGTTGTAGTTGTAGTAGTAGTGGTTGTTACTGTACTTGTGGTTGTAGTTGGTACAGTATTTTTACTAGTAATTTTATCTGTACTTGTAGTCGTTGTACAGAGTTCTGATGTTGGAACAGTTGGTCTGTAGCAAGTTATATTGATACGACCTACAAAGTATTTCAATATTAATATAGCGGGTATTAATATAAATGTTGAAAGCATCAGGTATTCCATATTAATGATTCAACAACAAAAATGTTCAATAAGTGGAAAGTTATCAGGTAATCCTTTAAATATAAAAGTATTTAATAAAACATTCAAATATTTAATGAAAATAATGAAAGTGACTGAGAACCAAATGACAGACTTGAATATAATGCAGATATGTTTTACCTTGGGTGGAGTTAATGTTGATTCCAAATTTTAAACCATCATTCGCAGAACAGTTATTTCTTTCTAATTTGACTTTTATCTCCTCTTTATTAATGGTGTAGAAAATATCTGAAAGGGCATCGTTCTCAAAATAACTAAAATAAGTTCCATTTGAAACTTCTAACTTGTATTGGTGACCGATAAAACTGAATACATCGAATGTAACTTTGGTTCGATTTTCACTTCCTGATAGTATATCACACCAACAATTGGTAGGATCATTCTTGTTTACTCTGTTTAGTACAATGGAACTCATTGGTTCCATGGTCAGTGTCTTGTTTTCACACATCCCAACTACAATGACAATGAAACTGAAACTGATGTATCCTTTGTGGTCATCAATGATCTGAAAGGCTTTTTCTTCAAACTTGTTACATATTGACCAAAATGCTAACCAATCAAAACAACTGTTAAAAGCAGCTAGCCAATTCAAATCAATGCCCAATATAGTATTAAATGAGAACAAATTTGATTGATTAATTAGTTAAGGGCCAAGAGCAGACGATACATAACATTCTGGTCAGATCACGGATGACAGGAAGACCACATAAAAACAAATCAGATTCATACAAATATTTTCCTAATAAGGAAAAGGACAGGATTGGACAAAAACTACCAGGAAGAACAATCTTCTTAAAAAACAAACTTGCCTTTCTATTTAATAGTTTTAGAAAAAATAAAAGGGTAAAACTTGAAATGAAATAAGCGAGCTTTCCGTTTTAAGGGGTGATCAAGTTAGCTTCCACCTTTTTAGATCAACAGCATCATAAACTAAAGGCCAACATCATATAACTAAATAAAAGATATTTACTGTTGTTATTGTCTCCATCTGTTATTCGCCAACAAACTACTAGAAGTAATATTGCGTTCCACATTGTGATTGATATGTCTGACCAGTGTGTTAATGGAAAATGGTATCAATACACCCCGATATTGTAAATTTTAACTGTTAAAATTAGTATCTCTTCCTATCTTGTTTTTCATGAATGTTTATGAACATTTAACAAGTTTGGGTATATTACATCCTCGTACAAAATCCCAAAGTATAATGATTTAGAATAGAAGGTGATATAGTATATTCCTACATGAGGAACATAAACTAACGTAAAATGCTTTACAAATTACTCAATTCACTTTGAAGTAGTTCTTTCTACATACATCAGAGAACATGGAACAAGTTTGAGTTGCACCATTCTCAACACAAATCTAAAAGTAATACGGTCCGCAAGTTATGTGAATATTCCTACATAATAAAGCACAGTATGGAACATAAACGTTCGTAACACTAACACGGTTCTATATATATTTCACGATTCACTTTGTATCTCCTTCTACATGCATCAAAGAACACAGAGCCAGTTCATGTGTGTTGTGAAAATTATGTGAACAATCCTACATAATAATGCACAATATAGAACATAAACTGTCGTTACACCAACACTGCTCAATATGACACAATTGACTTTGAAGTACTTCTTTGAATACTTTCATATACATAATAATCATTGGTTGAAAGATCTATATTATATTACTTTTGAACTTCCCGGTTTATAAATAGACATTGTATTATACCCCGAACACAAAGCAACGACAACATTAGTAAAATTTATTATTCAATATAATTCAATATAAATTTATAAAACATAAAATATAATAACAAAAATTTTGATTAAAGTTTCAAGAAACATTAACAACTAAATGTCGTCTATTTATTACACCACCTGAAGTTATTTTGTTCTTCCCGATATATTTTGCTATCGATATTTATCAAATGAATATTGTTTTGACTTCAAGGTCTGTACTGATGACAGGACAGTGTGCAAGGGGCGAGATTGATACAAGGGCTGAGTGTGAGACAGGACCGTATCACTCGTGGTATTGGGCCTAATTCTGACCCAGGTAAAATAAAGAGATTATTATTATTAGGCGAAATGTGACCAACACATGCTCTTTTCCAATTTGTGAACGACCTTGTATTGGGCCATCCAACTAATAGAAACCTTACATTTGAAGGCATCATACCAGTGTAATAGATGTACACAATTGAATGGAAAGAGTTCCCCTTTTAACATTATACATACAATGTGCTCAAGAAATTAATAATACATAAGGCGAGGGTACATCGATAGTTCAATTTTTATCGGGTACATGTATATAAAAGCTGATATGGAAAACTTAATATAAAATGTCATGTTAAACAATTATATAAGATTTAAATTTTACAAGCGAGCAGATGTTATTTTAGATTTAAAAGGATATGTTCACTATCTGTTAGAAAATGAAGGATTATGTTAAATTAAGGATATAATTGAAGGGATTATGCGATTTTCGTGCAGTTCTAGTACTTCTGGAGGCTATTTAGATATATTCAAGTCCTAAATCGACCATAGGAAATACTGAACACTCCCTTTTAAAAAAAAGATTGGAATTCATATATTAACATGATAATAAGGTTCATGTTAGGTTTTGGTTACAAGTGTGTACTCATCGCCTTTAGGTCCAAGAACAAACTTCCGTTCAGAGTCACTATTGGGTTCATTTGAAGACACAGAAACACAACTGTCCGCAGATGCGTCGTTTTCAGGTTTGCGTTTTTTATTTACAACGGCATATTGGACTTCCGGTTGCTTACTGGTATCATCGTTCGATTTGTAATTTATGACGTCATCAGAACTCACATAGAGGTCATTCTCTATAATTTCCATTTGAACTGGATTTGCGTCTCTTTGTTTTGTATCAATTTGACTTGGAATGAACGAATTATTAGCACTATGGTAAACAGGATTGTCTTCGATAATCATCACACCTGGTGACGAGTGGCCATTGACTTGCGTTCCAAGGTCTACATCGGTGTATCCAGCATCCGGAGGAGGTCTTGCTGGCGAGGGTTGATCGTACTGATCTTTCTTACGTCGACGTTTACGTTTCACAAGACTGAAAGATAAATTATTAACCTAGCAACAGAAACGATATCCAATTTTGAAAAGAAAAAAGTCGGTTGAGGAAATGAAATAGTATACGGTATAGTCACAAACCAAAATAAAGCCAACCTACTACCATAATTGCCTTATTCACATTTATTCATTATGAGACTGACACAAAAAAGTTGGTCATAAGGCCTCGCTCATCTGAAATAGGCAGTTATGCATTTTGCATTGATCAATAACTTTGGCAATTTTTGCAGCATATACAAAATTGACCGCGTTTCTAAGGGCAATAACTTATATTCATATTTTCTTATTTTTAATAGTTCATCTCTGATTGATAATAAACATACTGCCCAAGTAGCTCGAACACTCATTTCAGCCAGGAATTTTAAATTAAATTAACAAATGTGTATAAATTTTGGACAGGAAAGTATAAGGTGAATTATACCATTATGCGGTGGGGGTGAGAATTGAGGAACTACCACCTACCAAATAATCAAAATTAATATTAGAACTATCAATACCACAGCGCCACCAACCACACCTCCTATCAAACCTATATCTGAAATTAGTATAATGAGTGTAAAGAAGACGATAGCTTGCAAGGCCAAATTCGCCCACAGGCAGTGTTGTTTAAAGCGTCAAAAACCCAATCGCATCAACTATGAAAGATTTAACTTTCAGTCCTAAATGTTTTCATAACTTTATTGTTTTAAAAATTGATTGTGTTTTCAAGGGCAATAACTCATTAAATATTTTTTTTTATAACCAATAGGGTTCAACTTTTATCATGTTTGAACATGTTTCAGTCTGTAAAAATTGTTCTGGCTAGGAAGATATCAAACACCTTTTAACGAACTAGTACATTATTTATTTTATATATTAATTGTAATTTAGAATTTTAGAATTTTACCTAGATCACCAGTGTCTGGTCTGTTTGAAGTGTTACCATTCCGACCTTCAGAAGTTTGTTCAGTTGAAGATATGTCTTCAGGTGATACTGTAGCTGGATTTGTACCAGTTGATTCAGTTACAGAAGACTCACTTTTTATCGGACTTGTAGATGTTACTGTAGGCCTACTTGTACCAGTAGTGGTTGTAACTGTACTTGTAGTTGTTACTGTACTTGTACTAGTGGTTGTTACTGGGCTTGCACCAGTGGTTGTATCTGTACTTGTAGTCGTTGGACAGAGGTCTGGTGTTGAAACAGTTGGATTATAGCAAGTTATATTTATACCACCTACAAAGTATGTCAATATTAATATAGCAGGCATTAATGTAAATGTTGAAAATGTTGAATAAGTTATCAAGTTAGCTTAATCCGTGAAATATAATAGTACATGTATTTAATAAAACATTGAAATATTCAATGAAAATAATGAAAGTGACTGAGAACCAAATGACAGACTTGAAAATAATGCGGATTCATCATACCTCCGTCAGAGTTAATATTAATTCCAAATTCTAAACTATCATTCGCAGAACAGTTATTTCTTTCTAATTTAACTTTTATCTCCCCTGATCCTCTAATGGTGTAGAAAATATCTGCTGACGTACTGTTTATAAAAAAACTTTTAGAACTTCCATTAACAACTGAGATCTTGTATTGTTGACCGGTAAAACTGTTAACATTAAATGTAACTTTAGTTTCTCTTCCAGTTGTTGATATTACTCGGCACCAACAATTTGTAGGATCATCCATGTTTACTCTGTTTAGAAAACCAGATTCCGTGGTCAGTGTCTTGTTTTCACACATACCAACTAAAATGATACAATATAACAGAAAATGAAAGTATATTATTTCACACTAATAGGTAGGAGCATTCCGGCTTCTTCTGCTAGAAAACCAAATTCCGTGGTCAGCATCTCTTGTTTTTACACATAACAACTATTTCGTTTCATATTATTCGGCTGATTACTACAAACTGTGATCTATAATCTTAAGAATATTCTTGTTCTTTGAATTAATGAACAATTTTACGAATGTTAGGCCCTGTATCCATAAGCTGTTCTCTTGTGGTGTGTTCCCTGTGCCCACCCCGTATCCATAGAATTTTCCCTTGTGGCGACAAGTCCATGTGTACAACCTATGGGAACGGGTACTAATAAAAAAAATGGTTAAGGTCACAAGGGAACACGCCACAAAGGAATACGCCACAAGGGAACATCTTATGGATACAGGGCCCTAAAAGGACATTCCGCTTAAAAAATTATACAATACAGGACCTAGAAGAAAAAAAAACAGCGTAATGTCCCTTCAAAAGAACAATAACACTGAAATTGATAAAATAATGTTAAAAAATTTTCTGCAGGTAACTATACTTGTTATCAATGATTCTCCTTTATAATTGTTAAATATTGGCCAAAATGCTAATTTATCAAAACGACTGTAAAAAGCAGCTAGCCATTACAAATCACTGTTTACTATTTAATATCCCAGAATGACTGACGTTGATTGAACAGGGAATAAATTGGTAAATGGCCAAGAACAGGAGATGCATAACATTTTTATTTGATAATGGATGGCAGGAAGATTGTAGGAAAAAATAGAAAAATCAAGATTTATACCTTAAGGGTGTTAATTGGGCTATTTCACGTTATGAAAAAATGGAATAAGTATATGAAATAATGATTTCTTGAGACTTGTTGTGCATTTGTTGATGATTTGGGGTCCTTCTCGATAGTTTAAGGTTGATTTCATGTCAATCAGATTTTTTTTAATGAGTTGACAACCCTTTCAAACATGTCATAAAAATTGGACATTTCAAACCTTTGATACAAGTTTAAAAAAATGTGAATGGATCAATCTACATCAAACTTGGCATAAATGTAGACAATTACATTGCCGAGAAACGTACAGAGCGATTTTCCCAAAAAAAATATTATTTTGGTGGTTACCATGGAAATACGGAAATTTACACGTAGGTACGGCAAACATTTTTCAGGGGCCAAACTGATTAGAATTTTCGAAAAAACTCTCTGTACGTTTCATCCTTATTGAATAAGCTTTCAATCAAGACCAAGATAGTAATTTTCCAATAAAAAATGGCTGAGAAATCTTGTACCAACCGGGACACATTTTGCTACTTTTTCCTAATTTTTTAGCAAAAACTAACGAAATACCTAATTTCTTTTCGGTTTTTTTCATTCTTTATAGTTTACAAATAAAGTAATAATAATTATCTACAATCTGAGCCCAAAAATAATAAGTAATTCGCATAAATTCCATTTCGTGTTCTTTTTCTCGAACGCTAGCCCAATCAATACCCTTAATCAGATTGATGTGAACATTGTACGAACAAATAATTTTTTTATTATTTTTTATGAAATATCGTTAGGATAAAGTGGCCTTTCTGAGTATTATAAGGTACATGGGAAGATGAATATCAAACTTGAAAAGCTACAGACAACATCATATATCTAAATAAAATATATTTACTGTTATTTCCATCTGTTATTCTCCAACAAACTACTACAAGTAATATTGCTTTCCACATTGTGTAAATATTATATATTATATTTGATGTACCATCAGATATAATAATACCAGTTTGAAAATTAGCACCTTCTACAGGAACCGACACGAAGATTCCAATCTTTCACGAATCTTAAAACCATGTGCAAACGTGTATGTGTCTCTCTATATTTGTAACTGTACGTTTTATTGTCACATAATAAATAAGCTTTAACTGAGAATCGTTTCAATACACCCTAATAACAATTACTATTGTATTACTTCTACATTTTAACTGTTAAAATAAATATCACAGTGTTATTTGTTAAGCCTTTGAAAGTTTTGAGTATATTACATCCTCGTCTAAAATCCTAAAGTATAATGATTAAGAATAGAAGGTGATACAGTATATTCCTACATGATGAACTACACTATTCACTTTGAAGTAGTTCTTCTCGATAAAAATCCACAAGTCCGCAAGTTATGTGAATAGTCCTACATAAAAAAAGGCACAGTATGGACCATAACCTAACGTTACACTAACAGTGCTTTATATATTACACAATTCCTTTTGGAGCACTTTTTTTCAGTATAGATCACAGAACACAGTTTAAGTGTTTTACCCTCAAAAATCCAAAAGTAAAATCCGAATATTATGTGAATATTCCTACAAAATAAAGCTCAGTGTCGAACAAAATTTTTGATTGAAATAACACTATCTTAAATATGCACCAGTAACACAGAACAGGTCCAAGTGTGTTGTATGTGACTCAATTATTCTTTGAATACTGTCGTATACATAATAATAATCAGTGGTTGAAAGATCTATATTATATTACGTTTGAACTTCCCGGTTTATAAATAGACATTGTATTATACCCCGAACACAAAGCAACATTAGTAAAATTTATTATTCAATATAATTCAATATATGTTTATAAAACATAAAATACAAATGCAATATGTCTATTTAGCCGACAACAATACAATGCATAAATAGAGGAAAACGTTTTTTGATTACACCAACTAAAGTTATTTTGTTCTTCCCGATATATTTTGCTATCGATATTTATCAAATGAATATTGTTTTAACTTCAAGGTCTGTACTGATGACAGGACAGTGTGCAAGGGGCGAGATTGATACAAGGGCTGAGTGTGAGACAGGACAGGGCTTAATTCTGACCCAAGTAAAATAAAGAGTTTATTATTATTAAGCGAAATGTGACCAACACTTGCTCTTTTCCAATTTGTGAACAACCTGAAATATTGCGCCATCCAACTAATAGAAACCTTACATTTGAACGCATCATACCAGTGTGAAAAAAGTACAAAATTCAATGGAAGATTTCTCATTTAAAAATTATACATACAATGTGCTCAAGAAATTAATAATTCGTAAGGCGAGGGTATATAAAACATTGTTCAATTTTTATCGGATACATGTATATGAAAAACTTAATACAAAATGTCATGTTAAATATATAAGATGCACAATTTAAATTTTACAAGCAAGCAGATGTAATTTTTTTAGATTTAAAAGAATTTGTTCACCAACTGTTAGAAAATGAAGGATTATGTTAAATTAGGGATATAATTATGCGATTTTCGTGCAGTTCTAGTACTTCCGGAGGCTATTTAGATATATTCAAGCCCTAAATCGACCATCGGGAATACTGAACATTCCAATTTAAAAAATGTTAGGAAATCATACATGATAAGGTTCATGTTAGGTTTTGGTTACAAGTGTGTACTCATCGCCTTTAGGTCCAAGAACAAACTTCCGTTCAGGGTCACTATTGGGTTCATTTGAAGACGCAGAAACACCACTATTTACAGATGCTTCTTTCAATGGCTTATCAGGTTTACGCTTTTTATTGACAACAGCATATTGGACTTCCGGTTGCTGACTGGTATTACTAACATCGTTCGATTTGGAATTTATGACGTCATCAGAACTCACATAAAGGTCATTCTCGATAATTTCCATTTGAATTTGACTATTGTCTCGCTGTTCTGTGTTTTGGTACCTTGGCGATGCAGCATTATGCTCTTCATTAACCGGTGACGAGTGGCCATTGCCTTGCGTTCCAAGATCTACATCAGTGTATCCAGCATCCGGAGGAGGTCTTGCTGGTGAGGGTTGATCGTACTGATCTTTCTTACGTCGTCGTTTACGTTTCACAAGACTGAAAGATGAATTATTGACCTGTACATTCCTTTTTAAAAACAGAAACGATATCCAATTTTGAAAAGAAAAAAAGTCGGTTGTGAAAATAAAATGATATACAATATTGTCACAAACCAATATGGTTCAGCTCTGACTGGATAATAAACATACTGCCCAAGTAGCGTCAGGTATCATGATCGAACATTTTCATTTCAGCCAGGATTTTTGATTAAAAAATGTGTATAAATTTAGGACAGGAAAGTATAAGGTGAAACCCAAGGGTACCTACCAAATAATCAAAATTAATATTAGAACTATCAATACCACGGCGCCACCGACCACACCTCCTATCAAACCTATATCTGAAATTAATATAAAAGTCAATCTCAAGAACCATGAAATTTCAGTCATAATTTTTTTCATAACTTTATTTTTTTTTAAAATTGATTGTGTTTTCAAGGGTAATAACTCATTAAATATTTTTTTATAGCCGATAGGGTTCAACTTTAATCATGTTTGAGCCAAGTCTGTAAAAATTGTTCTGGATGGTGAGATATCAAACATCTTTTAAAGAACTAGGACATTATTTATTTTATATATTAATTTTAATTTATAATTTTACCAAGATAACCAGTGGCAGTTTTGTTTGAAGTATTGCTGCCATTCCGACGATCTTTAGTTCCTTCAGAATTTTGTTCAGTAGTTGGATTTGTACCGGTTGATGCAGTAACGGAAGACTCACTTTTTATCGGACTTGTAGATGTTACTGTACTTATACCAGTATTGGTTGTACTAGTTGTTGTGACAGTACTTGTAGATGTTACTGTACTTGTAGTCGTTGGACAGAGTTCCGGTGATGAAACAGTTGGATTGTAGCAAGTTATATTGATACGACCTACAAAGTATGTCAATATTAATATAGCAGGCATTAATATAAATGCTGAAAGCATAAGTATTCCATATTAATGATTCAACTTGGAAATGTTCAATAAGTGGAAAGTTATCAAGTAAGCTTAATCCGTGAAATATAATAAGGCGTTTTTGTGGGACGATTCGATTTGGTCGATTAGCTATTTTGCGCATTTGTGAGCCAATTCGATTAGGCTAATCGCAGCATTTGTGGGACCGTTTACCTAAACTGATTAGGCTAATCGACCTAACCGTCCTAAGAGGTGGTTAGGCGATTCGATTAGGTGTTATAAGATGGCGGAATGTGCCAGTTCGTAATACCATTGGCTGATATATCAAAAACGTCATATATTACATACATGTGACCTTCTTTTGTTGACAGTCAAGGCTGCCTAATCGCCGGTACATTTGTGGACCACAGCAAATTACACCAAATCGTACTAGCAAATCGAAACCAAATCGAATCGTCCTACAAAAACGCCTATAGTGTTTAATAAAAAAACATTGAAATATTCAATGAAAATAATGAAAGTGACTGAGAACCAAATGACAGACGTGAAAATAATGCAGATATGTTTTACCTTGGGTGGAGTTAATGTTGATTCCAAATTCTAGACCATCATTCGCAGAACAGTTATTTCTTTCAAATTTGACTTTTATTTCCTCTGATTCTATTATATCGTAGAAAATATCTGGTGAATTCTTGTTTTCAACAAAACTAGTAGCAGTTTTATACGAAACAGATAACTTGTATTGGTGGCCGATAAAACTGATAACATCTAGTGTAACTTTAGTTTCTCCTCCAGTTGTTGATATTACTCGGCACCAACAATTAGTAGAATCATTCTTGTTTGCTCTGTTTAGAAGGACAGAGTTCATGCTCAGTGTCTTGCTTTCGCACATACCAACTAAAATGATAAAACATTACAATTTTAACTGTAGATTGAGATTTCGTTTCATATTTTTCTGCTTGTCAGTTCACTGTCCTTCATGGAGATCTGAGAAGATTCTACTTAAAAATATGTTGACCTATATGATACCCAATCATATTTATTACAAATTTAAATATATTTACTGTTATTATTTTCTCCATCTGTTATTCTCCAACAAACAACTAGAAGTAATATTATGTTCCACATCGTGACTTGTCTATCAAGTCTAATTGTTCGTTTCAAGTTATGTCGAGTTCATGTACCAACAAATACAAACCGAGACATTGGAAAAAAATAAGAAATAAAGCACTTTATTAAGGAACCGACACGAAAATTTCAATCTCTCGCGAATCTAAGCCCATGTGCATCTGTCTATTGGCCTTACTGTTGCTCTGTGTCATACGCCAGTGTTTTAACTGAGAATCGAATAACATGCAATATTGTCATAATTTTTCAACATTTAAACTGATATAATTAATATCACAAACTATGTCTTGTTCATATGAATGTTTATGCATCACAGAACACCAAACCAACTTAAACCAAGTTAAAGTATCACCTTACTCGATCGACAACACAACAGTAAAATGTATTCGAATTCTCGTCAAAAATCTAAAAAGTATTATTGTTTTCGAATACATGTATTTAGAGAATTTTGCTACATTTTAAAGCACAGTGTGGAATGAAAATTTTCATTTCTAAAACTTTCCTATATATTATACAATTGATTTTGAAGTACTTTTTTCAACATCGATCATTGAACACAGAACAAATTCATCAAAAATTCATAAGTATAATATGTTCCGAAATTGTGTGACTTTTCATGTGCATGTATTATTAAAGTGAGGAACATTTTTCGTTACACTAACAATGTTCTATAAATTGGCATAATCACTTTGAAGTAATTCTTTCAACATGCATCAACGAACATGGAATTATTTCTCCAGCCTCTACAATCCAAAAGTAATATCGCCCGAAAGTTATGTGAATATTCCTACATATTTATCAGAGTGTTGAACATAACTTTTCGTTGTAGTAACACTTTTATATCGCATACACAGAAGTACTTCTTTTCTTTCTACACGAACACAGTTTTTTCTCCAGCCTCGACGATAATCCAAAAGTAATATCGTCCAAATTTATGTGAATATTCCTACATTCGAAACATATTGTGGAACATAACTTTACATTTAGACAACCACCGTCCTATATATGACACAATTCACTCCTGAGTCCTTCAAGACTGACTTATACTTGATAGAAATGACTATAGAGGATATATATTATATTTCTTTAAACTTCCCGGTTTATTAATAGACAATTTATTCAGTCATAATCGACCTAACACAAAGCGAAGTCAGCAATATAAATTTAAAGGGATTTGGTCACCAACCGTACAACGAATTACATAATACTTTCAGAAACTGGAGTTATTAAGCTTTTCTTATCCGAATAATGTTCAAAACTCACTGTCGAAATATTAGCTTCCAAATCTTTCTGTATCTATAGTTATTTGAATTTGAAAATGAAAAATACCAGTATTTTAGATACGCTTTGCAATATTTTGACATTGAAATACTAAAATACATTTCTAACTTTAGGTATATTTGCATGGATTTTATGATTTGCATGCAATTCTAGTACCTTTGAAATATATTTTCAAAGTACTTGTTTTTTTTAAAGTTTATCATCCTACCTTGTTTTTTGACTATACTTTTAATATTTTGCTTGTTTTAAATTCCACAATTTGGTGTATTACGTGTGTTATCTTTTTAACCGTTGTGTTTGTTAGTCATTAAATGACTCTCCTGTGATATTGATATTATGTTTTAGGTTTGTTTTATGACAAAGCGTTAACGAGTCCATAGTATTCTGTATCTATAATCTATTATGCCCATTTGGTACTGATGCACCATATCATATCGACTTATTTTGTTGAATTATTATGATGCTCGAACACGTTGGAGCATTGGCAAATGGCAAAATTGTTTTCATAAAAAACAAGGGAAGTAACTACGAGAGGTGTGTGGGGAAAATGTTATAAAGAACAACGGAAATAACTACGAGAGAGGGGGATGGTTATAACATTTGTGGTTATAGACGGAGCAAAACAATATAAGATGTTTTCTTTCTTTATTCATTCAAAAGAATTTTCTTCTTGATATTTAATATAGATAATGAATTTAAGAATTTTTTCTGCCGTTGTTAAAATTTACAGCAATCTATTCTGATTAGATTTTAGCTGACTGGCTGCTGACGTGTTGGTGTAAAATTTAAATCAGTATATTCATGATCTGGTGGTCTTCCTGTTGTTGGTAGGCTGTAAACATCTTCCTTCTTCTGGTGCTGACGTTTAACCAGGCTAAAATAATGACAATTGGTTGTCGATCAATATACGCCCACTTACTTCATAATTTTTCATTATATTTACGCTTTAATCAAGAATTGTCAAATCGTATCAATAATTGAAACTGTGTAGTTATTTGTTAAATTTTTTAATTATATTCAGACAAAAACTATGACCTCTTTTGCATTCATAATCCGTATTTACTATAATTTAAGTGTATCCTTTGTTGAATCATTCTAAAATTCGAACCTGTCCAATACCTTTTGGATATAAAATTACACTCAAAATTGATCGGATAAGAACTGTGGCCATCCCGTTCACATGCTAATTGTGAACGAACCGACGTACGACAATATACGTCCTCATTATAATGTGTCTAAAAAATTACATCATAACCTTGAATTATTGTGCTAATATTACTACGTATGACTATGACTGTTGAAGGAAGCAAATTTCAGAGAGTTACGAACATGAATAGAATCGATTGGAAGATGTATACATACCAAATAATAATAATCACGAGTGCAATGATCACAATAATACAGCTAACTAATCCTCCTATCAACCCTGATACTGAAATTTAGAAAGTAATTTATAACTGAAAAAGTAAAGGAGTACTACCTCTTAGAATGATAAAAAGAATTAAAATTCTCAAACTTGGTGAATAAGAGTTTATTATTTATCATTAGGCAACTTGTCGGGTGTCTTGTATACTGTAAAATCTGATAAATCCAGAAAACTACCTTATATTCTATAATGACAACAAAATATTTAGCGATTTAAGCTTTTTTCAATAATAACCTGTAATTTTATGGAAAATCACTTGGTTTTATAGATTTACTGGATTTTGTTTTTATACTTTTGACTCTTATTGGTCAAGTTTGTGAATGATATGCAGAGGAAAGATTAAACAAATATAATGAAAAAAAATTTGAATAAACGAATAAATACGTCAAATTTAAAATGTTCTACCGATGAAAAGTTCTTATACTTATGGTAATTTACCGAGAGCGTCTGTATTGTTACACGAAGATGCACAAATCCGAGCATTGGTTGTGTCTGTTGAGGGACTCTCTGTAACTGACGACGTTTCTGTATACGAAGTGGTTGAGGCAGTAGCTAAGGGTTGAGAGTTTGCTGTACTGGTAATTGTAACAGTACTTGGAGTTGTTAGCTGTGGACAGAGTTGTGTTGAAACAGTTGGATTGTAGCAAGTTATATTGATACCACCTACAAAGTATTCAATAATAATGATTAAAGTATACGATACTAATATATTCCATACAAGTCATTTTAATATGGGTTTCATATGAAGTTTAACAAAGTATTTTAAGAATACTATTATATTCTTATTGCATATAATTAGGAGTTACAACCACATGTCTATAGTTTTTCACCCAGTGAAAACACAGAAACCCATCTTTTTAGTATTCAGTTCATATAAAAATTCTGGTCTGTGAAATTTCTTAGAGACCGAAACAGTACTGTTTACAGTTATATTAGATGTAAGACAATAATCGTCAAGACAATGGAACTTTCTTTACCTTGGGTTGAGTTGATATTAATTGCAAATTGTAGACCATCATTTGCAGTACAGTTATTTCTTTCTAATTTGACTTTTATCTCCTCTGATTTATTAATGGTGTAGAAAATATCTGGGGAGGTTTTGTTTTCAAAAGAACTAGAAATAGTTCTGTATAAAACAGAAAACTTGTATTGGTGACCGATAAAAGCAAAGACATTGAATGTAACTTTAGTTTTACTTCCACTTTCTGATATTATTTGACACCAACAATTTGTAGGATCATTCTTGTTTAATCTGCTCAGAAAAACAGAGTTCATGGTCAATGTCTTGTTTTCACACATATTAACTGAAACGATAAACAAATAAAACAACAAATATGTAACTGCAACTATAAATTCGTTTTGTGTCTTGTCTACGCGATTAATTTCATTGACTGAATATTAAATAACAGGAAATACATAATCTAGGAGTAAATCTACGCTTTTTTTACCAAACGATACTTGTAATTTAAATAACATCATAAAGACGCAATCAATAAAAAAAATTTATTTACTGTTATTTCCATCTGTTATTCTCCAACAAACCACTAGAAGTAATATCGTGTTCCACATTGTAACCGACATGTCTATCAAAGCAAATTGTTTCACGTTATGTTGAGTCGAATGCTGCACCAATAAAATATAGGGCTTAACTTAAAAACACAATCTCCACTTTTATAAAAAAAACCTGGTGATATTTTAACATTGATAATTCATATTCCCGTAAAATCCATTCACGTCTGAAAGTTCGTCAGTATAATATGGGTATGAAAATGGCGTATACGTGAAATTAAAACTTTCGTTGAACCAACACTATCCTGCATAGAACACAATTAACTTTTACATACGTATTTTCACACCGATTTTACTCGATAATGTTGACAAAAGTAGATGTATACCGTATTATATTTCCTTTCAACTTCCCGGTTTATAAATTTGTAGGCTAGTGCATTCTGACCTGGGAAATAAAGCGTAGCGAGGACAACAGACCATAGACTTAATTTAAATGAGCACACACTCACAAGTCTTTTTTTGCTCTAACCTCGCGTAGTTTAGCCAAGAATCGGACATGGTTTGTCAGGTTGGGGCTGATGTCCTTCAGTTTTTGTTTCATCGGAAATGCAAGTAAGAATTATTTCATCAAATGATTTTTATTGTGATTTCTGGACAATTCAGCTTCGAAGATCCGGAAAAATAGAAAACAAATTGGATTGTCTAAGAGTGTTAATTTGATAGAATTGATATAATTTTAATTGCATCATACACTACATGAATATTTCATATTATAATCGGCAATTCATAAAAATCATTAATTCATTCGACTACCAACTCTTTCATTAACGTAAGATAAACACTTCAAGTGGAAGTAAAAGGGGTAAAGAATTGTTCATACCCCATAAAACAAAGGAGATAGTTGTGAAAGCACAATTACCAAATAGTAAACGGTTAGCCTACAGAGTGGCAAAATTCATTTTTGACCTTTTTTTTTAATTGACTTGATTTAATCCACCACATTTATTTTAATAGGGTTATACAGACTACAACATACGACAATATTTGTTTCAAAGTTTGGTACTAACTTAGCAATATTTTAAGAACAAAGGGCAATAACCACAAAAGATATGTGCGGCGAGGATAATAATGAAGGGGTAGTAAACATACATTCTTTATTCATTAAAAATAATGCCGACATTATTAAAATTTACAGCGATCTATTCTGGTTCAATTTTAGCTGAATGGCTGCTGACGTGTTGGTGTAAAATTTAAATCAGTATATTCATGATCTGGTGGTCTTCCTGTAGTTGGTAGGCTGTAAACATCTTCCTTCTTCTGGTGCTGACGTTTAACAAGGCTAGAATATAATGACAATTGGTTGTTATTGATATGCTCACTTACATCATAGATTTTCAGTATATCATTAATTATCATGCAAATGTTACTACCACCAAGATTTGACTCTTGGAAGAAGCAAAGATCAGAGAGTTATGAACATGTATAGAACCGATGGTGAGATGTATACATACCAAATAATAATGACAACGAGTGCGAGGATCACAATAATACAGCTCACTAATCCTCCTATCAACCCTGCAACAAATATTTATAGCTTTACATCCATGAATTTTTAAAAACAATCTTTACAGAATATGTAGAGCAAAGATTTAAGTGAAATATAATCAAATCTGTTGATTAACCGACAGAATGTTGCATATACATTTAATTAAAAATGTTCCTTGACAGAATCAATTACTCCTTCATTTAGTCGTTTTCGAGCCTGATTTTACTTCCATGCTATACAAAATAATATATGCTTGTAATGAATTCATTGCATGGACGAAGCACTTGATATATGAATTCCGTTACAGTTTTCACTATTAGCAATCTGAGTAAATATCTATCGATGAAAAGTTCTTATAGTAATTTACCCAGAGCGTCTGTATTGTTACACGAAGATGCGAAAATCCGAGCATTGGTAGTGTCTGCGGAGAGACTCTCTGTAACTGATGATGTTTCTGAATACGAAGTAGTTGAGACAGAAACTAGGGGTTTAGAGGTTGCTGTACTAGTAGTTGTAACAGTACTTGTAGTCGTAACTGGAGTTGTTAGCTGTGGACAGAGTTGTGTTGAAACAGTTGGTTTGTAACAAGTTATATTGATACGACCTACAAAGTATTCAATAACAATGATTAAAGTATACGATACCAATGTATTTGATACAAGTCGTTTTAATATGGGTTTCCATATTTTTCCGAGTGAGTTTTACAAAGTATTTTAAGAATATTATTACAGTTACAACCATATGAGTAGTCTCTCACCCGTCTTCACAACTCTTCTTTCCAACTATATTAGTGTTTCCGTCAATGAAAACACAGAAACCCATCTTTTTAGTATTCAGTTCATATATTAAAATTCTAGTCTGTGAAATTTCTTAGTTGTTTAGAAAGTAATATATGCACAGAAGACCGAAACAGTACTGTTTACAGTTATATTAGATGTAAGACAATAATCTTTCTTTACCTTGGGTTGAGTTGATATTAATTGCAAATTGTAGACCATCATTTGTAGTACAGTTATTTCTTTCTAACTTTAACTTGATCTGTTCTGATCCACTAATGGTGTAGAACATGAACATATATGCTGACTTACTGCTTTCAAAATAACTAGTAGAAGTTTTATAAGAAACAGATAACTTATATTGATGACCGATAAAACTGAATACATTGAATGTAACTTTTGTTGAACTTCCACTTCCTGATATTATTTGACACCAACAATTGGTAGGATCATTCTTGTTCACTCTGTTTAGAAAAACAGAGTTCATGGTCAATGTATTGTTTTCACACATACCAACTACAACGAAAAAAACAACAACAATGTAACTGCAACTATTAATTCGTTTTGTGTCTTGTCAACGCGTAGAATTTCATTGACTAAATATTAAATAAAAGGAAATGCATAATCTAGGAGTCATTATTTAGACGTAAATTTAAATAACATCAAAAAGACTTGCAATCAATAAAAAAATGTATTTACTGTTATTTCCATCTGTTATTCTCCAACAAACCACTAGAAGTAATATTGTGTTCCACATTGTAACTGACATGTCTATCAAAGCAAATTGTTTCACGTTATGTCGAGTCGAATGCTGCACCAATAAAATATAGGGCTTCACTTAAAAATCCTATCTCCACTTTTATAAAACCTGGTGATATTTTAATACACCGTTTTTACAGTGATAATCCATATTCCCGTAAAATCCATTCACGTCTGAAAGTTCGTCAGTATAATAAAAATGGCGTTTACGTGAAATTAAAACTTTCGTTAAACCAACACTATCCTACATAGAACACAATTAACTTTTGACTACGTCTTTCAACACCGATATAAATTGATTTTGACTATGGTAAATGTATATTATATTTCTTTTCAACTTCCCGGTTTATAAATAACTTTGTAGTGCATTCTGACCTGGGAAATAAAGCGTAGCGAGGACAAAAAACCATAGACTTAATTTAACTGAGCATACACTCACGGAGTCCTTGCGTAGGCAAGCCTGGTTTGGCTGATGTCCTTCAGTTTTTGTTTCATCGGAATAAAAAGTAAGAATTATTTCATCAAATGATATTAATTTTTTATTGTGATTTCTGGACAATTCAGCTTTGGAGATCCGGAAAAATAGAAAACAAATTGGATTGGCTAAGAGTGTAAATTATAAAAATTAAGATAACAATTGTTCTACTACATGCATATTTCATATGTACTATAAACGGCAATTCATAAAAATCATTAATTCATGCGACTACCAACTCTTTCATTAAAGTAAGATAAACACTTCAAGTGGAAGTAAAAGGAGTAAAGAATTGTTCATACCTCATAAAACAAAGGAGATAGTTGTGAAAGCACAATTCCCAAAGGTTTTCTTAAGTAAACGGTTAGCCTACAGATTGGCAAAATTCGTTTTTGACCTTTTTTTAATTGACTTGATTTAATCCACCACATTTGTTTTAATAAGGTTTTACAGACTACAGCTGTTTTTCGGAGTACCAACATACGACAATATTTGTTTCAAAGTTTGGTAATAGCATTTTTTTAAGAACAAGGGCAATAACCACAAAAGAGATGTGCGGCAAGGAAAGTAATAAAGGGGTAGTAAACATACATTCTTTATTCATTAAAAATAATGCCGACATTATTAAAATTTACAGCGATCTATTATGGTTCATTCATTAAAAATAATGCCGACATTATTAAAATTTACAGCGATCTATTATGGTTCAATTTTAGCTGACTGGCTGCTGACGTGTTGGTGTAAAATTTAAATCAGTATATTCATGATCTGGTGGTCTTCCTGTAGTTGGTAGGCTGTAAACATCTTCCTTCTTCTGATGCTGAGGTTTTACCAGGCTAAAATAATGACAATTGGTTCTTATTGATATGCTCACTTACATCATAGATTTCCAGTCTATCATTAATTATCATGCAAATGTTACAACCACCAAGCTTTGACTGTTGGAAGAAGCAAAGATCAGAGAGTAAGGTACCAGTATAGAATCGATGGGAAGATGTATACATACCAAATAATAATGACAACGAGTGCGATGATCACAATAATACAGCTAACTAATCCTCCTATCAACCCTGATACTGAAATATAGAAAATAATTTATAACTGAAAAATTAAAAGAATACTACCTCTTAAAATGTTCTTAGAACCCTGCAATAAATATTTATATGCTTTACATCCATGAATTTTTAAAAACAATCTTTACAGAATATGCAGAGCAAAGATTTAACTGAAATATAATTCAATTTGTTTATTAACCGATACAATATTGGAAATACCTCAAATTAAAAATGTTCCATGACAGAATCAATTACTTCTTCATTTAGTCGTTTTCGAGTCTGATTTTACTTCCATGCTATACAAAAGAATATATGCTGCAAGGACCAATCACTTGATATATGAATCCTGTTCTAGTTTCACTATTAGCAATCTGAGTTTTGGAGGGGGGTTCTTTTTATCTTGTATTGGCAATCTGAGATAATATCTGCCGATGAAAAGTTCTTATACTTATAGTAATTTACCGAGAGCGTCTGTATTGTTGTTACACGAAGATGCGAAAATCCGAGCATTGGTAGTGTCTGCAGAGGGACTCTCTGTAACTGACGATGTTTCTGTGTACGAAGTGGTTGAGGCAGTAGCTAAGGTTTGAGAAGTTGCTGTACTTGTAGTAGTTGTAACTGGAGTTGTTAGCTGTGGACAGAGGTCTGGTGTTGAAACAGTTGGTTTGTAACAAGTTATATTTATACTCTCTACAAAGTATTCAATAATAATGATTAAAGTATACGATACTAATGTATTCGATACAAGTCGTTTTAAAGGGGCACAGGCTTCATTTTCGCGGGTTGATTTGGATAAGTCTCAGAAACGGGGATTTTTTAGCTCAGCAATTTAGTACTGGTTATCACAACTCACCATTGAAATTTGAGCCTTCAAATCCATGTGCATCCATAATTATTAGGATAGGATAATTAAATATTTTCAAGACCCAAATCAACCAATAAAAATGAAGACTGGTCCCCTTTAATATGGGTTTCCATATTTATCCGAGTAAGTTTAACAAAGTATTTTAAGAATATTATTACAGTTACAACCATATGAGTATAGTCTCTCACCCATCTTCACAACTCTTCTTTCCAACTATATTAGTGTTTCCGTCAGTGAAAACACAGAAGTTCATATATTAAAATTCTAGTCTGTGAAATTTCTTAGTTTTTCAGAGAGTAATATATGCACGGAAGACCGAAACAGTACTGTTTACAGTTATAACAGTTGTAAGACAATGATCGTCCAGACAGTGGAATTTTCTTTGCCTTGGGTTGAATCAATATTAATTGCAAATTCTAGACCATCATTTGCAGTACAGTTATTTCTTTCTAATTTCAGTTTTATCTCTTCTGATCCTCTTATATCATAGTAAATATCTGGTGCAGCACTATCTTCAAAATAACTACTATTTATTCCATAAGAAACTTCTAACTTGTATTGGTGGCCGATAAAAGCAACGACATTCAATACAACTTTAGTTGAACCAGTTTCTGATATTATTTTACACCAACAATTGGTAGGATCATTCTTGTTCACTCTGCTTAGAAAAACAGAGTTCATGGTCAATGTCTTGTTTTCACACATACCAACTACAACGAAAAAAACAACAACAATGTAACTGCAACTATAAATTTGTTTTGTGTCTTGTCTACGCGTAGAATGTCATTGACTAAATATTAAAGGGGCACAGGCTTCATTTTCGTGGGTCGAACGGGGACTTTTTTAGCTCAGCAATTTAGTACTGGTTATCACAACTCACCATTGAAATTTGAGTCTTCAAATCCATGTGCATCCATAATTATTAGCATTTGAAAGTTATAATGCCCTACTACACATTATCGATACTATGCAATATATAGAAAAGTCATCTATAGAAATAGAAGGAGAAATGTCTAATTTAAGATATATTTGAAGGAAATATGCAATTTTCGTACATTTCTAGTGCTTCTGAAGGATACTTAAGTATATTCAAGACCCAAATCAACCAATAAAAATGAAGACTGGTCCCCTTTAAATAACGGAAATGCATAATCTAGGAGTCGTAAATCTACGCTTTTTTTCCTAAACGATACTCGTAAATTAAAAAGCATCATAAAGACCCAATCAATAAAAAAAAACATATTTACTGTTATTTCCATCTGTTATTCTCCAACAAACCACTAGAAGTAATATTGTGTTCCACATTGTTACTGATATGTCTATCAAGGCAAATAGTTTCACGTTATGTTGAGTCGATGAGAGTTGTGTACCAACAAAATATGACTTCATTTAAAAATCCTATCCCCACTTTTATAAAACCTGGTGATATTTTAATACACTGTTTTAACATTGATAATTGATATTCACATAAAATCCTTTCACGTCTGAAAGTTCGTCAGTATAATATGCGTATGAAAATGGCGTATACGTGGAATTAAAACTTTCGTTAAACCATAGAATTAAAAGGTAGGGAATGCCAAGAAGGATAAATAAATAGTTTATGCTTGGCACGCATGCGCTGAATATGGGGGTTATCGCATAACTTCCGCTTTCTGGAAAATGGCAGACGATATTGATATGATGTTTGTTGATGTTATTTTGGAAGTAAGATATAAATGAAAATTTTCATATTCTGTTTATTTTATAACATTTTCACAAAATTAATTTACCTATTCACCTATTCAACGAGTTGCCACCTTGTAATAGCGATAAAAAATGTTATTCTTTGTGAGATTTGAGATTGATAAAGCGTAGCCTGAGTTGCTTACTGATACTGTTTAATAAAACTTATTGAGTTATTGTGTACTTATTAAAGTCAGTCTTTGAGATCTTTTTCGCTTATCATGACAAATATGGGACTACTGTATGTTCTGGATGTTTCAGGAATTCCTGGTTATTGAGAATGTTGATTTTTTTCCAACAGTGAAGTAAAGTGAAGAAGAAGGTCAGGTAAATAAGTGTCCAATAATGCCATAATGGTAATGTCAATACCGGTATAGCCTACCCATTTTTAATTTAAAGGGGAATTTTCAGCATTTTCGAGGGTTGATTTTGGTCTTATATAGCCATAGGTCAATAGCCTCCAGAAGTACTAGAACTTCACAAAAATCACACAATCCGTTCAATTGTACCCCTACAGATGTCTGACCAAATAAATGCTACATACTAAGACCAGAAAACTCTTTTTAAAACCTTTATTGTATTGGCAGTATTAGTATATTTCATTGTTTGATATACAATTATATTCTACCTCTTAAATTCATCTATTATAAAACTGTAAGCCTAAAAGGATTAGTTTCATTAATTATAATTCTATATTTGTTTGCCAGTTGAATTAAAAATATCATTTAATTTTAGGATCCGTGCAGTTCAATTTAAAAGGGGATGTTCAGCATTTTTGAGAGTCGATTTAGGCCTTGAATATATATAAATAGCTTCCAGAAGTACTAGATCTGCAGGAAAATCACAGAATCCCTTCAATTATACAAATACCTAAACGTTTATCTTTCATTTTGTGTTTATGTGTACTGTTTTCTAATATAAAGCATAAACTTACTAAACAACAAATGGTATTTTTAACTTTAACTTTCAAATGCTAATAATTATGACTACACAGGGATTTGAATGCTTAAATTTCAAGGGAGAGTTGGGGTGGATTAAGATAACTTTAAAATTCCTAGTTCTGAGATCAAAATTTTATTGGGTGAACAGTTAGTGAACATATCCTTTAAAAAAGTATGATTAAATAATAAATTATTCAATCCCTGCAAAACACAAATCCAACCCTTATTTTTGATTGTGAAAATACAGGCAAGCTCATTTTTCTTATTGGTGAATAGGTTTATGATGTATTGTAATTTATTTTAAAGTTAATAGTTTATTTTTGATTAATTGTTACTTGAATTTTATTTTTATTGTGATCTAGTAAGATATTCACGAAGACTGGTAAATGGGTGATTTTTAATGAATGCCTTGTATTCTTGCATATGTATGATGTTCAATATATATATTGAGTTATTGTTTGGAATTATCAAATATGATAAAAATAAATTCTATGAAGTGAAATTGAGTTTTACATATAGTTTTTTCTGCACATTTTGTGCTAATGAGGACCAGCAAATGACATGCAGTGTGCAATTGGGCAATTTTTACAGGACAGTGTCATTATCCTACTCATATTTTGATATTCAACTTTCGAGGGATATTTATCATGCTCAGTCTGTAACATACAGAACCTCCATTAATTGGTCCATTTGAACGACTGCGGGAAAGGGGTAAAAAATCGGTAGTAGTCATCTCATCTCATTCTGGGAAAGAACAATTGCTTTAACCCCCTGACCCACTGCAGCCCTCTGATGTTGTATCTGTCATTTTCATTAAATCTAAGAAAAAATAAGTTTTTATCACACAGTTTTTATCATATTTTTTCCAGATGAATTAAATAATGAATTATCTGGTGAATTATTAAATTTTGTATACACATCCTCACCACAACAGGAGTCCAATGCTGAGAAAAGTTGAACATTATTTCATTCATCTTTGGACAGTATTGTTGAAGTACTTAGAAAAACTTATTCACATTTATATTTTTTTTCAAACTCAAAGTCAACAGGATTCTGTCAAAGGCATTGACAGTGATGAAAGAGACATAATTGCATATAGGAGGAAGCATAGTAGGGAAACTTTTAAAACTGTACTGGCACTAGTTGTAGAAAACTTATTGCCTGCAAAAGAGTAAACAATTTTATAAACATAATATTATCTGCAAGGAATAAAACCAGTAGACATTCCATCTTAAATCCTTCCAGTACTAGCATATAGGATCCCCAAATCACTGCATTGACTTGCAGTAATTTATTGACTTGACAATTCTATTAATAATAAATTATTTTTTTTGTCTGACAATTAGGCATAGATGCACTTTGTTAAATCAACTTATAAGATTCATAAAGCTGTGACTATAACTTATAAAGGTTGTTTCATATACTTACTAGTTGTTTTGGGGAGTATTTAGTGTAGTTGAAATAGATTGTTCTGGTAAAAACAATGTTGGTATAATACCAACATGATGTAATACATATCTTTTTCTTATGCCTGGACTGAATAAATAATAATTAGACTGTTCCATAGCAAATTGGCGTAAATGCAAGGTAATTTACAGTAGAAAATAGTATGGGCAAGGGTCAATTTCAAGTGAAAATGTTCCAAGGAAAAGTCATTTTATGGACTCAAAGTCTTCCTTGAACAAATGATGTATAATTGACAATAATATTTTGAATATATGTGAATGAAAGAAAACAATCAATTCAAAACTCACTGCATGAGGTCATTAATACAGTAATCCTATATCATTTTAGAAACTATATACTGATAGTAAAATATCAAATCAAGAAATAACAGTTGTAAAAACGTTGTAAAATTAAATTTTCTGTGATAATTTTTAAATTAACTTCTTTTGTTATTGTTTACCTTAACACCGGAAGTTAATAAAAGACCCCCAAGTAGAAATTCGGTCAACCATAAATTTAAACGGAAGTTCAATAGACTAAGAGAAGTCTCAGACTTCCAGTCTTATACATTTCTATGGTTAAACCAACACTATCCTGCATAGAACACAATTAACTTTGGGGTACGTCTTTCAACACCGATATAAATTGATTTTGACTATGGTAAATCCAACTTCCCGGTTTATAAATAGATTTGTAGTACATTCTGACCTGGGAAATAAAGCATAGCGAGGACAAAAAACCATAGACTTAATTTCAATGAGCACACACTCACAGAGCCTTTTATTGCTAACCTCGCGTAGTTTAGCCAAGAATCCACCATGGTTGTCAGGTTGGGGCTGATGTCCTTCAGTTTTTGTTTCATCGGGAATGCAAATAAGAATTTTTTCATCAAATGATATTGAATTTATTTTTGGCATTTCTGGACAACTCAGCTTTGAAGATCCGGAAAAATAGAAAACAATTTGGATTGTCTGAGAGTGTTAATTTGATAGAATTGATATAATTTTAATTGCATCATACACTACATGAATATTTCATATGTACTATAAACGGCAATTCATAAAAATCATTAATTCATGCGACTACCAACTCTTTCATTAAAGTAAGATAAACACTTCAAGTGGAAGTAAAAGGGGTAATGAAATGTTCATACCTCATAAAACAAAGGAGATAGTTGTGAAAGCACAATTCCCAAATGTTTTCGTAAGTAAACGGTGAGCCTACAGATTGGCAAAATTCGTTCTTGACTTTTTTTTTGAATTGATTCAATCAACCACAAAATTTGTCTCAAAGTTTGTTGATAACTTAGGTGAGAGTGGTTGTAACAACAATATACAATACGTTGGAGTTCCTTATACAGTTCTTTGACAATTGGTATGGCTAGGCAAGCTGTAATAGCAATATTTTAAGAACAAGGGCAAACCACAAAAGAAAAAACGAGCAACGAGGAAAGTAATAAAGGGGTAGTTAACATATATTCTATTCATTAAAAAAAATGCCTTTTCATTTTTTACACAGACTAAAGGCTTGTGTTCGACATTATTAAAGAGTACAGTCTATCCTATTTAATTTTCGCTGACTGGCTGCTGACGTGTAGGTGTAAAATTTAAATCAGTATATTCATGATCTGGTGGTCTTCCTGTTGTTGGTAGGCTGTAAACATCTTCCTTCTTCTGAAGCTGACGTTTAACCAGGCTAAAATAATGACAATTGGTTGTTATTAATATGCTCACTTACATCATAGATTTTCAGTCGATCATTAATTATCATGCAAATGTTACAACCACCAAGCTTTGACTCTTGGAAGAAGCAAAGATCAGAGAGTAAGGTACAAGTAAAGAACCGATGGAAGATGTATACATACCAAATAATAATAATCACGAGTGCGATGATCACAATAATACAGCTAACTAATCCTCCTATCAATCCTGATACTGAAATTTAGAAAGTAATTTATAACTGAAAAATTAAAGGAATGATAAAAAAATTAAAATTATCAAACTTGGTGAATAAGAGATTATTATATTCATTAGGCAACTTGTCTGGTGTCTTGTATACTGATAAATCCAGAAAACTACCTACATTCTATAATGACAACAAAATATACAAAATAATAAGCGATTTAAGCTTTTTTCAATAATAACCTGTAATTTAATGGAAAATCACTTGCTTTTACGGGTTTACTTAATTCTGTTTGAATACTTTTGACTCTTATTGGTCAAGTTTGTGAATGATAGGCAGAGGAAAGATTTAACTGAAATATAGTAAAATCTTTTTTTTTGAATAAACGAATAAATACGTCAAATATAAAATTTATATTTATAGTAATTTACCGAGAGCGTCTGTTTCTGTATACGAAGTAGTTGAGACAGTAGCTAAGGGTTGAGGGGTTGCTGTACTAGTGGTTGTAACTGTAGTTGTTGGACAGAGTTCTGGTGTTGAAACAGTTGGATTGTAACAGGTTACATTGATACGACCTACAACGTATTCAAGTTCTGTATTAGTGATTCAATAAGTTTTTTGAGAGTTGGCTAACCAATTAAACAAATATCAAAGTATAAAATATAAATTTTAAAAGTTATTCAATGAAATGTTAAAACTATTTTTAAAAGTTATATAATGAAATGTTGAAACTATTCAATATTTAAAGTGGGTTTATACAGAACGCGAACGCGAACCCGAACGCGGTTTTTCGTCATGGAATGGTTCCATCATTTTATAGAGGGACCGTTCAAAAAGAATGCGACCGCGAACACGAACAAATATTCGTTCGCGCGGTCGACCGCCGAGATTGCCCCAAGAGCGAATTTTTCAGAAAGTCGCGGCGGATTTCTTGCTATCAACCAATCAGCTTGTACCACCTCCCTTGCATCATTTCCTAAAATAGAAACTTGTGCACATGGCTTTTCCAATTTGCTTGTAGGGTACATACAATGGATAAAACGGAAACTTGATTTTAGAAGTTGAAAAGAATCCAGTTTTGTTTGACAAAGCTAAAAAATCTTATAAAGAAAATAACATTGGACCAATTCATTAATTAATTACTTTTTAATTGACTGTTGTCACGCTTTGTTTAACAACAAAAAAGGCGATCCGCATTGAAAGCCGTCGACGGTTTTCCGCGTTCGTGTCGCGCTCTATTTGAATGACTGAACTGATGAAAAGTCGCGTTTGCGGTCGCGTTCGCGCTCTGTATAAACCCACCTTAATAATTAAATAACATTGTTGATGTAATCTATACATGTTTTTACTATTAAATTCACATGTTAACAATTCTTTTCTCTGTGAAATTTCTTATTTTCCTTAGAGAAATAAATATGCATCCAGAAGGCCGAAACAATACTCTTTGAGAGATGTATATGGGTTCTTTAGCCCAGACTGTGGAATTTAAATTTAATATGGAATCCATTATTACCTTTGATTGAATTTATTGTAATTAAAAAGCCTAGACCATCATTCGCAGAACAGTTATTTCTTATTAACTTTAACTTGATCTGTTCTGATCCACTAATGGTGTAGAAAATACCTAGAGAGTAATCGATTTCAAAATAACCAGAAAAGGGACCATTCGAAATAGATAAGTTGTATTGGTGGCCCTTATAAGTATGATGAGCTTTGAATGTAACATTAGTTTCTCTTCCAGTTTCTGATATTATATCACACCAACAATTGGTAGGATCAATCTTGTTTACTCTGTATATGAGTACATATTCCATGCTCAATGTCTTGTTTTCACACATACGAACTAAAACGAAAACAACAACAATGTAACTGCAACAATAAATTCGTTTCGTGTCTTGTCTACGCGTTTAATTTCATTGACTAAATATTAAATAACAGGAAATGCATAATCTAGGATACGTAAATCTACGCTTTATTTTCCTTAACGATACTTGTAACTTAAATAACGTCAAAAAGACCCAATCAATAAAAAAAAAACATATTTACTGTCGTTTCCATCTGTTATTCTCCAACAAACCACTAGAAGTAATATTGTGTTCCACATTGTAACTGACGTGTATATCAAGGCAAATAGTTTCACGCTATGTTGAGTCGATGAGAGTTGTGTACCAATATAATATAGGGCTTCACTTAAAAATCCTATCTCCACTTTTATAAAACCTGGTGATATTTTAATATACTATTTTAACATTGATAATTGATATTCACATAAAATCCAATCACGTCTGAAAGTTCATCAGAATAATATGGGTATGAAAATAGCGTATATGTGAAATTAAAACTTTCGTTGTGTCAACACTATCCTGCATAGAACACAATTAACTTTGGGTTATGTCTTTCAACACCGATATAAATTGATTTTGACAATGGTAAATGTATATTCTATTTCTTCCCGGTTTATAAATAAATTTGTAGTGCACCCTGACCTGGGAAATAAAGCGTAGCGAGGACAACAAAAAACCATAGACTTAATTTAAATGAGCACACACTCACGGAGTCCTTGCGTAGGCAAGCCTGGTTTGGCTGATGTCCTTCAGTGTTTGTTTCATCGGGAATGCAAGTAAAACATTTTTCATCAAATAATATTGGATTTTTATTTGTAATTTTTGGATCCAGAAAAAAAGAAAACAAATTGGAATGTCTAAGAGGGTAAATTTGATAAATTAAGATAACAATTGTACTAAACTAACAGGCAAAAGAAACTTATCACCGACTTCATTTTACCACACATCAAAGGCAAAGGCATATGTGAGATATATGATGACTGATTTATAAACAGAAATCAATTTCGAAAAATTAAAATGAAAATGCATTGTAATGCCGACATTCAATTCTCCACAATACACAAAGGAAGGGTCAAGGGGTCAAAATTAAAAATTACACGAAACAGAGTTCTTTGCAAAAGTGCTTAAAGAGTTCATTCCATGACACAGTAGTCGGGCAAAACGTCATCAATAATGAGTGTGGCCATCCTGAGCACACATGCACGCAGACACACGCCTCCTCATTAACGTCGTTATAGGCGGCAGATAACGTCAATATGAATCCTGTTCCGTAAGATCTGTAGAACCTTTTCAAGGTCCTGTCGGTTCACTGAAGGTCGTACACGCCTTTTCAGCTGAAGATTAAGGTGATCCTGGAGATAGGGAACCGACTTCCATCTGTAAAGAATACTCTGACCATGTCACGTCGCTCGGACCGACGTACAGGTCGTTCCCATTGTACTACGTAGACGGATCGACGTCATTCCAAAGGAGGGTCGGTATGCTCGATGTATCAACTGATCAAGGTCTTTGAAGAACTGTTCGTCTGCTGATGACATGAACGAGTGTTGTTACTGCCGTCGGCCCCGCCGTCACCCATCTGTTTCGAAGATGAATCCGCCGGATGTAGCGGTCATCGGCCGGTGTTGTCACCCTCCGTTTTCCTGATTTTGGTCGGTCTTGGGTCTGTCCTGTCTGTTGGAACCGAATTATCAAATTGCTGATGATGATCTGGGAGCAGTTGAAGGTTCTGACGAACTGTCATTGAAAAGCTCCCATATTGGCCATACCGATCACTGTTCTCGTTGCGTCTGCGTACGTCTTGGCATATTTTTGGTGGTTTTTTACTTACAGAATACCTGTTCTGTCCAAATTCGGCATTTATGCCAAAATCGTGCACGTGCATTTGAACCGATGTCGCAAAAACGCATTTTGCACATTTTTATGCATGCACTATTTGGAAAGTTACGTTTGATAATCTGCGTTGTGGTTATAATTACGTTGCATTTAGGTAAATATTTGCTGCTGGGGTTCAAACCTGTACCAGCTTTTTTTGTGTTTGATACAACGATTTTTAAAGTGATAAGTTTCTTTTGCCTGTCAGTTTATAATTGCATCATACACTGCATGCATATTTAATATGGATTATAAACGGCAATTCATAAAAATCATTAATTCATGCGACTACCAACTCTTTCATTAACGTATGATAAACACTTCAAGTGGAAGTAAAAGGGTTAAAGAAATGTTCATACCTCATAAAACAAAAGAGATAGTTGTGAAAGCACAATTACCAAATGTTTTCGTAAGTAAACGGTTAGCCTACAGATTGGCAAAATTCGTTTTTGACCTTTTTTTAATTGACTTGATTTAATCCACATTTGTTTTAATAAGGGCTAATGCCGCTGTCCTGGCAAAATTTGACTCATTACACACTGCATGGCGTTTGCCCGTCCTCAATTAGCCCATATAGGTGCAGAAAAGTAGGACGTAAAACTCCATTAATTTCATTTCGTTTGTTTTAATAAGGTTATACAGACTACAGTAGTTTTTCAGAGAACCAACATACGACAATATTTGTTTCAAAGTTTGGTAATAGCATTTTTGTGAACAAACGTATCGCTCACGTAATTGATTGTGTTTTTTTAAGAACAAGGGCAATAACCACAAAAAAGATGTGCGACAAGGAAAGTAATAAAGGGGTAGTAAACATACATTCTTTATTCATTAAAAATAATGCCGACATTATTAAAATTTACAGCGATCTATTCTGGTTCAATTTTAGCTGACTTGCTGCTGACGTGTTGGTGTTAAATTTAAATCAGTATATTCATGATCTGGTGGTCTTCCTGTTGTTGGTAGGCTGTAAACATCTTCCTTCTTCCGATGCTGAGGTTTTACTAGGCTAAAATATAATTCATTTCCAATTATTACTGGTAGTTATTGTGTTTGGGTTTCCTTGCTTTAGGCAGACTGTAGACAAAACTTCGAGAAGCGAAGAAAATGTGTTTTTAGAGAAGAGGGAAGAATGAACAAAGAATGGACATACCAAATAATAATGACAACGAGTGCGATGATCACAATAATACAGCTCACTAATCCTGCTATCAATCCTGCAACTGAAATATAAATTTGTACTTAATTGGAATGACTGACACTAAAATAAGTAACTGTATACTGTATCCACGGACAAATCAACACCGATATAAATCTTTAAACATATGAGTTTATGGCAATTCAAAACGGTTCATTTCCAGTTTTTACGAATTGAAAATGACATTCTACACTTTGTTTTATGTATATAAATACTTTCAAGGCTAACATTAGTTTTTAAGATACCATAAAATAAACCCCTGTAATAAGTATCGTTATTTTAGTGTCGATAACATCAACATTGCATGGAATAAGCAATTTCAATTACTATTTCATCGATTTCATTATCTACCGCCGGGAAGTTCTTCTTACCGAGAGCGTCTGTACAGAGACTCTCTGAAACTGATGATGTTTCTGTATACGAAGTAGTTGATACAGTAACTACGGGTTGAGATGTTGCTGTACTTGTAGTTCTAACAGTACTTGTACTTGTAGTTGTAATTGTTCTTGTAGTCGAATGACAAGTTATATTGATACGACCTACAAAGTATTCAATGAAAATGTCGAAAGTATACATTTTCAATACCTATTCTAATGATTCAATAAGTATTTTGAATTATTCAATAAACATTTTAGAAGTATTCATATAAATAAATGTGAATGAGGCGTAAAATGACATTTATGATTTGTAAGCACAAGGTTGTATGGAATAACAATGCTTAACCAGTATGTTTTTGTTGTTCAAAAAGGCCGTGAATGTTAGAAATTATGTTCTCTATTATTGAAATTACTTAAGTTTCAGAAAGTATTATCGTCAACTTGTCTATGACTGCTTCCGCCCAGCCATGCAAACAAGGTTTATGACCTCCTCTTTCCAACAACCCAATGGAAATTTGCCAGTCTTGCAGCTACTGATTATCACGTTTTTCTATTGTATGTAGGAAAAGATTAAAGCTATCATGCTGTAATTACACTAGAAATAATTATTTTTAAAAAATAAGTCCGCCATTTGACGCCATATTTATTATTAGCAGTCGCCATACTTGTTGATGAAATATGGCCGCCACCGACCTACTATAAATCCCAGGTAAGCCACGCCCTTCGGTCAGTTGATTCATAGACTTCACACTGTCAACATCGATAATCAACACTACAGTGAAACCAACCAACCGTGAAACTAACGTACCTTGACTTTCAAAACAATAGAAATGCAGGTAGCTTTAACGTCTCATACTTTCCCATGAATCTGCTTCCTTGCACTAAAGGAACAAACGTATCGCTCCCGTAATTGATTGTGTACATGTAAATTTGTTATATCTAGGTCATAATAGCTCAAACTGTGATATGAAACAAAGGAATTAGCTTACCTGGGATTGATTTAATATTAATTCCAAATTCTAGGCCATCCTGTGCAGCACAATTATCTTCCTTTAATGTCAGCTGTATCTCCTCAGATCCAAGAATAGTGAAGAAAATATCTGGAGAGGTATTGTCTATAAAATACCCGGTAAAAGTTTCATTAGAAACAGATAACATGTATTGGTGGCCGACAAAACTATAGACACTGAATGTAACTTTTGTTAAATTTCCAGTTTCTGATATTATTTGACACCAACAATTGGTAGGACCATGCATGTTAGTTCTGCTTAGAAAACCAGATTTCGTAGTCAGTGTCTCTTGTTCACACAATTCAACTAAAATGATAAAACATCCAAAAACTGAAACTGCAAATTCGATCTTTCTTAAGCCGATCACCCATGATCGGTTAATATTTTTTTACACAAAACATGAGATGCGATTTTGGACCTAGACATAAAAATGCTCAAAATTTTCAGGTGAAAACAGAGCTTAATTGTCCGAGAGATTGACATTGCACCGTAATTTCATTGTTTAAGGCGAAAGCTAGTCTACGTTTCGTTTTCGATGCGGTACTAATATCTCTCAAAAAATATCATATATGTCAACAACATCATATAAAATTATATCAATTAAATGATGCTTACTGTTATTTCCATCTGTTATTCTCCAACAAACAACTAAAAGAAATAGTGTATTCCACATAGTGATAAAATATTTTTATTATTACGTTAAATTGACTCTAAAAATACTGGATGTTGATATCACAAACGAAGTAGTTGGTAATAGTCGTAGCTGTTGGGTAGTAGTATGGTAAGGTTTTGTTGGTAATTTTAGAATTCGTGAGACCTGCCTGGTCGTGTCGAATGACTTCATTTGGTGGTGAACACTTTAGTCTCCCACTTTTACCACGCCAGGTAAAATATTAAAGGGATTGTAAAGAGTTTTTTTTTTAAACTTTGCATGTGTATCGGGGACACTGATAGCATCAATTTGTGCAGTTCTTGCAATTCCACTAAAACTAACGCGTTTTATGACGTAACTACCAGTGATCTGCATAGGTATAAATACTAACTTCCGGTAGTGACTTCATAAAGCGCGTTAAATTTAGTTGAATTGCAAGCGAGCCACAGACGCCGGAATGGAAATTGGAATGGCGCAAATTGATGATATCAGTGTCCTCGATACGCATACAGAGGTTAAAAAAAACCTTCACTATCCCTTTAATATTTGAATATTCTACATTGTAACTGATAGAATTGATTCCCTTATTCATCAAACAAAAAACGACGAGTATTTTATGCAGTACAAGTTGGGCTCATATCCATTCGGGTCAAAAAGTTCAACAGTACAATATGTATATGAAAAATGTATATGAAAAATGTATATGAAATTATGTATAGGGCCTACATGGTACTATTTGTCGCACTGACATTATAGTTCCTTTAATCTTCCCGGTTTATAAATAGATTTTAAATGCATTTTTACCTGAGGAAATAAAGCGTAGCACAAAAGTCGGCAAACTTATTATATTATAAATGCGGCTTTAATTTACGTAATCGCAAGACTGACTGTTAGGAAGATAAGAAAAAACTTAAGTTTCTTTTTATTTATTCTATTAATTTTCAATCTCATGTAATTCAATTTGCAACACAGATTATTACGGATCAATCACAATATTCTAGTTTATTTTTGGCCTACTGGTGGATTAACCGTCGGTGTTAGGTACAAGCCAGAGTATCGATTTTCCGGGAGAGGTTTATCGGCTGAAGGTTTGCTGTAATATAATTCATTAGGCTTCTTATTCTTCTGGCGCTGACGTCGAACCAGGCTAGAAAATAATAAAATACGACATAAACAATAATTGAATTACCTCCCTTGAACTTTCTCAAATAATCACAAGTATTTATATTGGGAGTCAATCGTAAATGTGTTGGCCATTCTCGCTCCCGACAATTGTTAGAGACAATTGCCGCCGTATATACAATTGCACCGGAGGGGTACTAGGCAGGGTATGCTTATTCTTCTAGACACTGGATACACTTTGAAATATTTACTCATTAATTGATGTGCGTTTAATTATTAATTATATTTTTTAGTTTTGTATAACTGATCGTTCGTATTTGTTTGTTTTTTTGTGCTTCGGGCTCTGAAATAGGGGATGGTGTATAAAGTAAGAGAACTGAGACCAAAGCTAGTTCAGAGGATTGCAGAAAAGGAAGAAGAAGGAGCATACATACCAAACTATCACTATAACAAGTACTATCACCACAATAATACAGCTCACTAATCCTCCTATCAACCCTGAAACTGAAATTTAAAGATACAAATATACTTCGCTGACCACATCTAAAATTTATATTATTTATGTTCATTTTAAGTGTCCTTACAAAAAGCTGAACACATTTATATTAGAATGAAGGGAGTTCATAAGAATTTTACCGAGAGCATCTGTATTTTTGTTACACGAATATTCACAAACACAAGTATTAGTGGTGCCTGTTGAATAATTCTCTAAAACTGGTAGTTGGTCTGTATCCGACGTAGTTCGTTCAGTAGCTGATAATTCTGTATCCGAAGTAGTTGGTTCAGTAGCTGATAATTCTGTATCCGAAGTAGTTAATTCAGTAGTTGTCAATTCTGTATTCCAAGAAGTTGATATTTCTGAAGTCATAGTAGTTGCTTCAGCAACTGGGTATTTGGTTCTAACGCCACATGTAGGTCTGACTGTAGCCTGTGGACAGAGCTCTGATGTTGAAACCGTTGGATTGTAGCAAGTTATATTAATACGACCTACAAAGTAATTCATAATGTAGAAGTATGTTATAATTAAAATTCGTACAAGACAATTTTTTTACCGATATTATCAGCACTAACTGTATTGTTTTCATATATGTTTTTTGTTTTAAAAAATATAACGTCGAAACAGTTCATTAAATGTTTTAAGTTCGATATGTTTTTAGTTAGTTTGGAAAATTTGTGTTCGAATTTCATCAATTCACATTATAAAAAAAAATGTTTTTTACTTATTTTTGAGAATTCAACTAAAAACACTTTTTATTTTAAATTAACCCTTTTTTAATAAAAAAAAAAATCAGGTTGATCAAGTTTATACATAGAATTGAATTTTAAGACAATTTTTTTATGGTTTCAATGTTTATATTAAAAAAAAAAATCGCATATTGCCTTTTTAAGCTTTTGCCTTACCTCGATATGAATGAATATTAATTCCAAATTCTAGACCATCATTTACAGAACAGTTATTTTTCTCCATGTTCAGTTCTATCTCCTCAGATCCACTAATGGTGTAAAAAATATCCGACGAATTTCTGTTTACAAAGTAACTAGTAAAATTTCCATAAGAAACAGACAACTTATATTGTTGACCAATAAAACAAGAAACATCGAAGTTAACTTTTGTTTGACTTCCGGTTTCTGATATAATTTGACACAAGCAATTGGTAGACGCATACTGATCAGTTCTGATTAAGACAACATTGTCTAGGGAAAGTGTCCTGTCTTCACACATTTCAACTACAACGATAAGAAACAGCTTAATGAATACAAATATCATAAAAAATAGCAAAGTTACTACAACGATCAAGAACTATGTGCCGAGCTTGTGTTTTATTTCCACTAATATGAATTAACTAATTCGGGATCATATCATATGATCATTGTGGATTGAGCTGAATTTTCACCTCGGCCTGTGCTTTCGTAATTCCAATTATATATCGTTGTTACAACCATTCTCACCTAAACTTTTATAGGTTTTACAATGTATCATAGATGCAGACAAACCTCGAATTAGGTCCGAAGATTATGAACAAAATAATCAAAGGTATATATCGGCATATTTTTTTAGAAGAATGCTGAAGTCAAAAGAATTTAATTTGGAAACTTTCTTGGATTAAAGATAAATATCTTTTGTAACATTCAAAAATATTTAGATGGCACACAAGCCAAAGAAAGTTTGGACGAGGCCTTGATCCATTGGAATTTTGTTTTGCATTACTTTAAGATTTTTTTGTTGCATTCTAAGCAGTATGACATTCTACGATTTTTATCTTGGCTCTCTATGTGGAGTGTACATTAGACAGCCTAACCTCAACTCCAGTACTAGCACTGCACAGCACTGCACAGCACTAATGAAACCAAGAAGATCGAAATAGTACTGTTAGCGTTTAGTAAAGATTATATGAATGAAAAAATATTTACTTGAGTTTCCATTAGTGATTCTCCACCAAACACTGACAAGTACCGGAAGTAATAGCATGTTCCACATTCTGACTAGTTTATAACTTAAATATCCTGGAAACTACTTGCTTTTGTTTAGATTTTGTCACAACTATGTAGCTCTAAACAGCATTTGTCATAGCTATATAAAAATACAGTAAAATACATGTATCTGTTGAGTCTTTGAAGATACAAATAAATCCAAAACCACACGTATCTCTGAAAAACTGTCACGGTATTCCAAATTTATGAATTAGTTTATTAAATCATAAAATAACACAGAGCTTAGGAAAACTCCACTTTTAAAGGCCTTATCGGAAGCTTCTTTCACTGCCTATTCCATTATAGCATTAAATGTGTAGACCATCGTATCCTTTGCATCGACACTGATGATAACAATCATTTCCATTCAAGGTATATTTCCAATTTCGAAGCCAATACCTGTCTGTATATGATGACAGAAAGTTGACTGACTATTCAAAGAGGAAATATATCGTAAGGAAAAGTTGTATTTATTTTTATGACCAAAATCAAAAATGCAGGTTAAGACATAGATTTTATTCGTATTGAAACTTCCCGGTTTATAATACAAATATTTTATTGCACACTTTGAATACATATGAAAGTAACTCCGTTCACGATTTGAATATAACCATGATCGATAAAAAAGAATTATTGTATACCCAGAAAAACACCTTAGAAATTTTGAATAAATGAACACAATTTTATTGATAACAATTTACTGTAATAAATAACTTGTTTCGACGATGATACGATTCCTATAATTTTTTTATTTATTCACACCTCAATTACTAAATGCCAGTTAACAATTTAGGTTGCAGAAACCTAGATCTGCCCATAAAAAGCGATGTCGTGAAATAGTTTTGTTCTGTTATGTATGAAAAGTTCAATGAAACTGTTTTCCCTTCTCGTAGAAAGAGATTATGTACTATATATACCACGGTGCTTACGAGTTAACATATTTAAACAAACGAATCCGTTAGGATGAGTTTGTTTAAATATGTTAATGAGTAAGTCACGTGGTATATATTACTTGTAACATAAATATGATTGACAGCTTAAAAGTTATGACAGCATCGATCACGTTACTCTTTAATCCAATGAAATTGAAGCTCGTGCACGTTTCATTTTCGTCTGCAAAGGGGATGTCTTTCCAAAAAGGGGCGGAGCTACTGCGAGTGCAATAACTTAGTTGGTTATTTCACTCATTTTTTCCTATTAGATTCTATATGGCTTTCATGTCAAATTACCCAAGAATGCAATAACACAAATTTGCTGTTTATACACCAGTTTTCCTCAAACACACATTTTAAGCAAATTATTTCTCAAAAACATCAAAGGAAAAAACATCATTTATGTTACAAGTTGTAATGTTTCATTGCCAATTGTAAATTGGTGCCAATTTTGTCCTCATACAGCAACTTTTCGCATTCTTCTTCGATCCTATGTCTCTACATACCCCAGTTCACCCTTTCCCTATACCGGTAATTATATTGTGATCTATAAATTGAGACCTTTCTACATTTTGGTAAAAGTTATCTCCCTTGAACTTTCACTGGGTTAACTTACGGACCCAAATGATTGTCTAGTTCGTGGTGATTTTAGAAATCCTCTTTCTTCCTCCATTTTTGGGTTTTTGCATGCCTATTTTTGACTAATTTTTGGTTTAATTTTTGAGAATATGATGTCTGTAATTGCATTTAAGCATTTTTTGCATTATAGACTTTTTGAGAAAGCAATAAGTATTTGTCAGGCTTTCAAACGACATATTGGAAAGTTTTCAACGAGATTTCTGGAAAAAAGTTATAGAAGGTTGAAAATCAAAATATAACATTGGAACGTATGGCAAATGAATTAGTGGTGTGAGTCCTTACACTGTTGGTAGTCTAGGCTATCATAATTTATTTATTTAAATATTTCTAATTTTCCCCACAATTAAAATTTTGTAAAAGTTATCTCCCTTGAACTTTCACTGGTTTTCATTTTTATCCTGCTTGTTTAATTCATACAAAAGCAAATAGTTCAGGCAGCATAGTTAAGGCTTTGATTATCTTACAACAGCAAATAGAATAGGCTTTTATTCACCAGCAAATAGTACAAGCTTTTTTTTTCATACAACAGCTATTAGTATTTTTTTAAAAGTTATCTCCCTTGAACTTATGATCACAGGCAGAACAGTGCGTGAGCATAAAGGTTATTCTCGAGTTGCGCTCGAAATACCATTATAAATGTTAAACTAATATATTACAAATAAATAGTGTTTTTGTTTTTTCATATTTTAAATCAGGTAACCTCTTGATGAATAACACGAAATTATAGATACTTTAATAATGAATAATAATATTAAACCTGTAATGATAATGAATAATAATAATAATCCTTATTTATTAATGAATAATAATAATAAACCTAATTTGATAATGAATAATAATAAGAAACCTGTATTGCCCCCATCTCTAACAGAGTTATACCCAACAACATCATCCCATAAGAAGCAAAAAAGAAAGAACATTTTCCATGTTTATACACTATTGATAATATAACTGTCCGATACCACCTCGTGGAAGTTCTCGGGATTATATCTTAGGTTAATCCATAGTGAGAGGATCATAAGATTCAGAATCTCGAAGCGATAGTCAGTCTCCTTTTAGTCTAGGCCTCGTATTCTTTTATATCACACTTTGGACAAACTACAAAATAATGTGGGCTTTTCATGGATTGTTTGAATTTTCGGTCCCCGCTTGATGGCGTATCTGAACATGAACACTTATCATTTTCAATTGTTTCATATATGTGTACATTATTTGGATCTTCAATTGGAACGTCTACATCGTTGTTTGCGTTTTCGGTCTCCGATTTGAAATTGCCATTGTCTGAGCTGACATAGAGGTCATTTTCAATTATTTCCGGCGTAGGATTGTCGTTTTCCGTAAGAACACTATCCGAACTTACGTATAGATCATTTTCAATAATTTCCATTTTCGGTTCAGCATTATCGTAACTTTTATCAACGGTGTCCGAGCTAACGTAGAGGTCATTTTCAATAATTTCCATTTTCGGTTCTGCATTATCGTATTCCTTATCAATAGTATCCGAACTCACGTAAAGATCATTTTCAATTATTTCCATTTCTGGACGTTTATTAAATGTTGGTTGCTGCACAGAATCAATGCTGACGTACACTTCGTTTGGTATGATGAGCATTTCTTGATTAGGCGAATCATTATTGTTGACTTTGGTTCTTGAAATGTTCGATGTTCTCCGAGACATTTTCAGATTGCCATTCACAGTCCCTTTTCTATCAGCTCTGTTTCGCTTTCCTTTAATAAGACTGCAAAACAGATTTCGTAGATATACTTGCATACTAATGGAACAAATGTTATAACCGGATGATTTGAGAAAACACTTAAATTGCTATGGAAGCAAATCCAGAGACTACTTAGATCTATTTTTGAAACACTGTTAACTCAACAGCCCGTTCACGTTTTCAAACAGGAAAGCCTTTAGGTGACATTTTAAGTCCTACTTTTCTGCACCTGTTTGGGCTAAAAGGGGCGGACCAACGCTATGCAATGTGCAGATAACAAATACTACTAACTTACCAAACTATCAGAATGATACAAGCTATAAGAGCTAAACAACCAAGTACACCGCCGACTATTTCACCAACTAGAATATAGGAAAATTAAATTGTTCCATTAATTTTAATACAGCCGAAATTTTAATGTCTACATTTCTTAACTTAAAATTATTTTTTTTAGACAAAACTCACATTTAAAGAGCATTATTTCCACATACAGATTTGTTCAAACACTTATGAACAATTACTAACGTCTGAAAGAAATATAGTAAATGTTAACGCTCTCTGTATTTCTGAATGTCAAAATCTTTCAATTGGTACTTTCCTTCATGAAAATTTACTAACAGTTGTAAGAAAAAAAATAAATGTTCACTTTCTGAAATGCTCTTCTTTAGAGATAGACAATGGTACTTCCCTTCATTAAAACTTACTAACATCTTAAAGAAAAAATGTTAACTTTCTGAAATTCTCTTCGTCAATATCTTTCATTTAAACTTCTCTTCGTGAACAATTACTTACAGTTGTAAAAAAAAGAACAGCAAAATGTTTACACTTACTGTATTCGTGTTCTTCAGAATCTGTTATCGGTAAAGATGTCATAGTGTTGTTATAAGTTGTTGATTCAGTTAATTCCGATGTGTCGTCATCTGTCACGTTTGGCGTAGAACCATCAGTTGAAGTACTCGTGTATTTTGGTGTAGTGCCGGCTGTTGAAATGGTTGATGTTGAGGGAATAGTTGAACTTGATGCATCTGTCGATTCTTGGACTGAGGTTTCTTCAGAGGTTGATGTTGCAGTGGATGTCGTTGAAGTTGTAGTAGATGGCGTTACTTCATGTACGAAGCATGTCATCGTCAAATCGGTTTCTGAGACATAAATGAAATTTGATAAAGAAACGATTTATTGATGGACAAAACAAAATATTTCTCAATGATGAGAATTCTGTAAATTATTAAGTTACATTACATTACATTACATTACAATATGAAAGTGTATCAATATGTTTGAAAGTAAATGAAACATCTTGCTTACAAACTTGTTTAATATTCGCTCCGATACGTGTAAACATTTTCATCGTTAATTACATTGTCTAATTTAAAATAGCTCACCTGGTCGTGAAGTAATATTCACAGTAAATGTTGTGATACTCCTATTCTGTCGGTATGGTTCTAGATTTACTTTGACGGTTGCTGACGTAAATACTGATTCAAAAGAGTCACATGATTGAAATGGCATAGTTCCGTTGAAGTAAAATGCAAGTTTATATCTACAGCCATTAAATGATGACGTTTTGAATATAACTTTAGTAGTAGTGGTTTGTGTTGTTGATGTCAATAAACAGGTACAGTTTGTAGGATCAGTTTCTACTCTACTCAGTTGATAATCTGAGGCAATATATGTTTCATTTACACACATCGATACTGATCCACCTGGAAAGAAAATGATATTAAGAATTGCATCCGGTTGACTTCATCATTTTATTTTATTTTGAATGAAACTGCACGTCAATAGAATAGATTTGAGAGTCTAAGATTGACATAAGATTGATGAAAATACCAACGGTTAAAAAACATTTACAGATGGGATTTTCATTCTGGAATGTCAATTTCACGTGAAATTTCTTGGAGGTTGAACTTTTTGAATTCATATTTTGAATGTTTGTGACATGAAAAATAAAAATTCAATTCAGATATGATGCACAGATTTTATAGTCATATACCTGTTGGAATTGGAGTTAAAATTATAATTGGCACCAAACACGCTGATAATATCCAAGTCAAAACCATTTTCTCTGCAGCTTTGTAAAATACTTTCAAGACTATGTCTTGTTCATAAGAACAATTTGTTAAAAATGGTGCTGAAATTTGACATCACTTTGATTAATACCGAAACTGAAATGAATAAAAAAAACAAATGGTGGTTAACAGTTTCAAAACTCATTATTGTATCATTGAAGAGTGAAATTGAAAGGGTTTAATTGAAACAAGTTCTATTTCAGCAAATAAATGTTACGAGTAAACCTCACTGCCTTCTTTTTCTTTCAAGATCTTCTCCTTTTCTGAGCTTTCATCACCTAAGACTTTCTGATTTAACTCTGAACTTTAGTAATAAGTGTTTTGCTGTCATTCAGTCGTATTATAGTTTTACAATTTTAAACATGCTAGTTTCTGCTCTTTGGAATTCGGATAGTACATATTAATATATTTGATCTTCCTCAATATGGACTTCACCTAGGATATACTTGTGATAAAATTTGGATTATAAAGATTTGATAGCTTATATTAATATATATAAACTTCTTCAATATGAACTATAGACAAGGACATAATTTGTGATTTATTTTTTGTGCCAGATTTTTATACTCAACATTTGGATATTTATATAACAGACATTTTGGATATTTATATAAAAGACGTTTGGATATTTATATAAAAGACATTTGGATATTTATATAAAAGACATTTGGATATATAAAAGACATTTGGATATTTATATAAAAGATATTTGGATATTTATATAAAAGGTAAGCTATTTAATTTATATATTATACAACGGACACAATTTTCATTGGAGAGTGATCATAAGTACCAACCAAAGTAATGCAATAATTCTCTAGCAAAATTATACAGGATACATAATATTATAGTGTAGTAGTATATCGTACAACCTTGGAGTAATGATTACTCCAAGGTACAACTCAACATTAACATAATTTGAAAAATATTTAAAAAGATTACATTATGCATAATGTGGGAAAGATAAGTAAGTTTACCACAACTTGATAAATTATTAATTGAGTAAGTCACTTCAATATTGAAAGGAAATATTTGTCACATATAATGGGTCATGAAGCCCAAATAAAAAAAATATATTATTTCGCAATATGAGAAGTGTGGGAAATTAAGTCACAAAAAATAAATTTTGAACGTTCGAATTTAGTAAACATAAAAGCATATCCGTGGTTATATATATAGCTTTCCTTGCAAATCATTTCATTCTGAACCGTATCTGACCTACTTTGATTAGAAATACAGTATCCCTAAAAACATCGTTGATAAAATGTCCGAAAAATTGAAAGAAACAACAGCAATGATTGGACCGGCTGTTTCTGAAAAAATCATACGTTAAATTTTGTCGTAAGTTCGGCATTTTGTGATGAATAAATCCATATATATATTTTTAATCGCAAGAATTTTTGAGAAATCAGCCACAGTGGTCTCAAGAGGAAATCATTATAGCGGAAGCTTTTTTTTTTTTGCATACTAACATATCGTAAGAGTTTTACAATCTGAGAGATAATAGTCAAAAACACTTCCTTGTTGTTTTTAAAACGCATTCACTGAAATGACTGGGTCGTCAATATGAACGTGTGAATGAAGTGACAGGACGAGAACGGCCCAACCTGAACTAAACTATGTAATTTGACTACCATTTGTCAAATATTCAAGTATATCAGATAATCAAGTATAAATAGGCGACAACAATATGGGCAAAGTATTACCCCTTCATGAACAAATAGTTTTATTGTTTTAGTTTTGTTTGCTTGACATGTTTTTTTTTATCGTGTTCTGGAGCTATATAGCCCATTAGGTGCTGATGCTCCTTAATACATTTCATTTCATGAACAAATAGTCTAATCGCATAATGCTAGACAGACCCATGTAAATCGGTTTGTAATAGGTCTTATTCCGACCCATGTAAAATTACCAGAGACTGTCCGTCGCAGTGGACTGTATATAGACAGAACCATTTTTGCGGTGGAAAAGAACCATAAATTCCCTTGAAAAATTAGAAAGTATGTTTTATAAAGCTTCGTCTACACGATCAAACATTTGTTCAAAACATCATCATACATTTGTATGACGGTGTTCAAGCTTGTTGTGGATTTCTGTCTACACTGTCAAACATGATCCAACATTTGTATGATGATGTATGATGATGTATGACCAATAATGAAGGGTAATTATCATTTTTGGTGGGAAAATAATTCAACATGGATGCTCAAAACAGTCTGTTGAGTGTACCTGCTGCATCTGTTATTGTTTTAACAATTCTTCGTCGTCAAAAGCGAAAGAGGGGAGCGCGAAAGGTTCGACAATGGGTTAGGGACTGGATCCAAAGAAGAGGTCAGCATGGGGCTTATCAAGCCTTGTTGAGTGAGTTACAACTAACAGACCAGGCCAGCTTCAAAAATTTCTTGCGAATGGATGTAACTTCATTTCAACAACTATTAGCAAAGGGCTATTTAATAAATGACCATATGAAATAAAACACATTGATGAACTAAAATGAAGTTTTTAAAAAATGGAAAGAAAGTTGGTAAGACTGAAGACAAAATCAATAGGCCTAGGCCTACGCTTAGGACTGGTAAGAACCCAACTTCTGCCTGAACATTCTTCTAGAGCTGTAAAACACATTCTGAAGACATAATTTGTGCTTGGGTTAATATTTTAATCATTGATTTATACATTCTCTAGGCACAATATATCGGGTGTCCCAATAAAAACGTCCCCAAGTTTGACGGCAAGTATCTCAGCTGTTGGTGAACCGATCTCTTTCAAAATTCTCACAGATTTACTTCAATATGTCCTCGTCAGACCCTGATAATATGAAAGTCATCGAATCAAAATTGTACAATTACTGCCTCGAACAAAATAGCATGTCAAAAAATGCAATATCAGAGCAAACTACACATTTCAACCTGTATCCATTGTGCTTTCACCACACCGACCACTAATATAATTCATTTTCCATCCTGAAATGCTCTCATCAATCTCATCTTAAGATATTTTCTCTCAAAAAGCAACCTTCCTGCCTTTCAATTCCTGTTAATCCAGTTTGTTCCACTGGTGATGGTAAAACTAGGGGCAGTATGGGATTCTTTTAAGAAACAGGTGTACAGGTTATAGGGACACACTGATTAAACAGAAACTGAAATGCAGGATGGTCGCTTCTCGAGTGGTACTTTTAGATGAGATCCGTGAGAGTTTATCAGGATGAAAAATGTTTGATATTGGTGGTTGATGTCGTAAAGGCATAATGAACACAAATTCAAATATGTAATTTGCTCTGATATTAAATTTTTTGACATGCTATTTTGTTCGAGGCAGTACTTGTACTTTTTGTTTGATGACTGTCATATTTTCAGGGTCTGACAAGAACATGTTGAAGTAAATCTGTGAGAATTTTGAAAGAGATCCACTCATCAGCAGCTGAGATACTTTGCGTCAAAGTTGGGGACGTTTTTTTTTTTGGGACACCCGATATATTCAGTCAAAATTTGGGATGATTGGAAGTGTGTAGGCCTAGGTACAAAAAAATAAATTTTCATCAATACATTGTGGTTTTAAGACTATCAGTACTGTTTGAAACTAAAATTTTATATTCAAATCAACTTTAAAAAAAATAGCAACTTTTGATTACGTATACCAACGATCTTGTGAAGACAGAAATTAATAATTAATTCCTCTGCCATTCGTTGCATTACTAACTTCCGTAATGGTTTATCCTTATAGTCTTTAATTAAAGTGTTATAAAGACACGGGTTTTCCTCATAAAGGCTAATTAACCTAGTTACATCGGACACAGTTCAAATTTTGTCTGTATTGGCTGCCTTTTTGAAAGATGGGAAGGAAGTCACATGACACCTATACGGCAGCTGATTTGTTAAATTTTGGTAACTAATTTAAATATTGCCAACAATTGTTGTAAAGATGAAACATGCAGCTAAAAATTTGAACATCGTCATACATGTTTGACCATGTTCAACCTTGTTGGGAAAACGGTCTACACGATCAAACATTTGTCCACGAACACCGTCATACAAATGTATGATGATGTTTTGAACAAAATGTTTGATCGTGTAGACGAAGCTTAAGGTATAACGAATTGTCTTGTACAGCAGACTATATCCGTTCAGTTTAAATGGATGTCAGACACTTAAAGACGATCAAGTCGCTGAAATATTTCCATAACCAACTGAAAGAGTTCAGCAAGTTTCAGAATATGTGAAGACCATATATACCAGTGTTAATGTGTAATAAATAAGAACTTATTAAATCAAACAATAGGTGTACCTACCTACTTCTGTTGATCCTTTTACGCTTCCTTCCTCAGGACTGATTCACTTCTTAACTTGACCGTGACCATGACCAAATCCTCCAAACTATTTTAGTTTTCCACCAATTGGAATCATCACCAAGTACCTGGACATAAATCTATACAACGCTCCAAATCGTTTGATTTTCCTACCCTCCACTGTTATGCACTTTTCTATACAAGTATTTTATAGTGTTTAATGTAGTCAAGCATAAAAACCTTCCTGGTTTGGGCTTCTCACGTATTAAAAATAAGTTTACCGGTGAAATCGTTCCCTTTTATGATTAATATAAGGTGATATTTTATACTCCTTTGTATTGATGTAAACAAAGTGCACAACTCACATTTCAAACTACTAATGTACATAATCAACTTGATTTTCAAGTTAAAAATTTAACATTTTTTGTATAGCGAAATGATTTGATATGTTTTATATTCAATCGTTATTCACTGGATTGAAATAGTATAGATAGGCAATACTAGATGATTAAGGAAAGGTTTGCCAGGGCTGACTACCCTACAAAGGGGAACGTTTTGTGTCATTTGTCGTGAACTGTTTTGTGTTCGATCTTGTGCTCGTGTATTGCTTCTTCTATGTTCTAATGCCTGGGTTTTCTCAAGTGTTCCCGATTACCCACAATGAAATGACCATGTCCCCTGAATTATCTGCGGAAGCCATCGAAAACATGAAATTTCGAAGCACGATCAAGTCACAGTTTTCTATTTAGAACCGTCGACGGATATTAACGTGCACAGCCTGTAGCACACGGTTTATTGTCCCATTCGAACGACGAAGCCTTTTCCAGCTTACGCAGCCAAAAATACACAAACGACCTGACAACTTAATTTGAGAATGAGCCCTTTGCAGTTTTTCAAATTCATCCTTCTAACCTACGTCACCGACACAGGAAACCCGAGGAAATTTATTTAACTCTTGCAGATATTTCAACCAGTGTCCCTTTAAAGCTTCGATATATCTCCCTTGGAATTTCTTACTGGATTGAATTCTTCCTCACCCCAAACTTTTATTCCGATTTTGCTGCCTATTTCCTTCTCAGGTCATTTCCCCCCTCCCCCCACTACTACTTGATTCCCCTTGGTTGAGTTAGATTCAATTAACAAAGCGTCTTCCTGTTCAGAAGCACAACTTGACGATAAGGAATAGGAAAACTTTAAATATCTCTTCAGATTTTATGATGGGCACCTTAACTTTTAACTCGAATTACCCTTCTATACTCGTTATTAGTTTATCTTTTCCCTGTAGTAACGTGAGTGTAGTAGCATGCCTGCTTACTCATGAATAACTCATAAAAAACCATAAATAATTATCTTATAAAATTTCATTTTCTAATCGCTCATAGTTTTAATAATTTCATTTTCTAATTGCTCATGGTTTTAATAATTTCATTTTCTAATTGCTTTTAATAGGGCTTTTTGAAATAAACAGGGTTAACACATTGATCCTATCTCGGTCATTTGCAAATTCAAAATAGTGCTCACAGCTTATCGTCCAAATTTGAGCCTTCAAATCTATTTATCCATAATATTACGCGTTCGAAATTTATTCAAGTGAGACTACACCAAAAGAGAAATGTCTAGTGAAGTGGGTCCTAACCTTTTTCAGATGCATTTGACCACAAGTAACGACAGACCTTACACAACAAATGGTTCAGAAAAACACATCTTCATGCCCCATGGCCGGAACTAGTGGTCTAGTAAAAGGTATATTTGAAGGTATACGTGTAGTTTTAGTCTCTAATCAACCCGTACTGTTTCCCTTTAAATCTTAAAAAGGGGATATTATGGGTATTATATGAACTCTATGAATATAATGAGATAATAGATCGTTATCACACATTTCTATTCAAACTGTCAACACGTAATAGATATGTTGAATAATACCTTCCTATTCTTTATTATAGAAGACGGAAAATAGAAAAAAAAATTTAATATGCGTTTTTTTTATTGTTTAAGGCCTTCGTGACATGTTTGAATAAAGATCCGAACTGCGAAACGAAATCCAAAAAGACATTTTAACGAAACACAAGTAACAGCTTATGAACTTTTCACATGAGGAATTATATCAATCATACATGTGAAAGTATTTTATAATGAAAAGTTGAATAAGATGAATCTCCAAACATGGGCGTCCACTTGGAGCAGTTGGGCTCACTTGTTCCCCAACCCCCAAGAAAAATATATCAAAATTGACAAATCCAAAACTAGGAAGGTTAATTTCTTTGATTTTATTTTAAAATAACGATTATTTATTTTATCACACATCCAGTTGGACAATAACATTTTAATAGTGCACTATACATATAGTTCAATTAATCCGGTTGATCATTTCTCACCAAAGCAGTACCATCTGAATCCTCGTAAATACCTGCAAAATTCAAAGGCAATTTTAATTTACTGTTCGGGAAAAAGTAAATACACAACTTGCTTTAGCTTTTTTTACATGTGCAGATAGGGAACACTTGTAGCAATATATTTTGTTTGACACTGGAAAAATGGTCCGTACAAATAGAAAGGAAGATGCGTTTGCAGTTGATAACTTATGTCCATAAAGATTTCATGCACTTGATTCAATCAGTGCCTGAAGTAGTTGAGAGACACTTTGCGTGTAAATTAAAACTTACTGTGATTCTTTTTGTTCCGCTTTAAAATGATACATATTCCAAGTACTAAACCAAAAATCACCAGACCTAATCCTAACACTACACCTAATCCTAACCCAGAGCTAAACGATAATCCAGTACCTAAAACAAAACAAAATTGAGCAATAATAACCTCGAAATTATGGATTATTTGAAAATTGTTTGAAGCCTGATCATTGCAATCCAGATAGTGAATCAGTCAGATATCTTTGTTGTTTAACGAATCGAAGCAAATTATTAATTTAGAGTCCATTCCTTAATCACATAAATTTTACTTTTCATCTGTCATTCCAAATTTAGCCACTGCTATTGGGATGGATGAGTGGATTACGTTCTAATAGTTGTCGCATTCAGCTATGCTCTTAATGAATAAGTGAGTCATTCTTTAGAAGATTTAGCCAATATTGTTTGGATGATAAAGTGGATAAGGTTTTAAGAAATTGTAATACAGATATATTGTACCTGTAGTAGATGCTTGTAAAGGTGAAGATGTGTTCCCAATGTGATGTTCATTACTTGCATAAACCCGGAAGTTATAAGATGTTGAAGGGTCAAGGTCATGTAAACAGGAAGTTGCTGGACCACCATTGAGAGATTCGTCGACATCATCACCAACAGGTTTCCAATACAGGAATGAAGAAGGATCTTTGGGTATTTTGACCATTTCGACGTGAAATATTTTACTTGCCCCACCATCGTCCCCTGCCCTCCAAACTAAACATATTGTATCTGATGTAGAAAACACGTGTTTAAAATCTCGAGGTGGTTTAGGTTCATCTGAAAAAATAACAACTCGTAGAAACTGTCGTTGTATAAATTAAATTTAATGCCATTTAGGCTGAAATATTTTAAGCACAATTATTGTGCCAAATGTTCGCTGTTGTAAATTTGTGAAATGTTTTAAGAAAGAAATTACTATATTTAACAAGAAAAACGTCTTTGATTTACGGATTTTTTTCTACCAGTTGTTCCTTGGCCAAACTTTTTTGCAGTGATTATTCTGGTAAGCAATGCTTTGCTATTGAGAAAGTCATTCTCAAAACATGTGGAGTGTACTTACCAAGTACCTGAATATAAATACTCGTACTGTTAGTATCTACAACATTACTGACGCGACAGATATAACTACCAGTGTCTTTATCTTGAACATTCTTCAGCTTCAGCTTGGACGAATTGGTTACTAGAACACCGTCATTCAGCCATCTGAATGAACATGGCGGCAAACAGGATGCAGTGCAGATTAACTTCACCTCGCTTCCTTCCTTAACTGATATGTTATGTGTTGGTGGATTTATGGTAACTGTTGATCCAGGACCATCTGAAATCGCAGAAAAGTTGCATTAACAAGCAACAGATTTTGACTCTTTTGGCAGTAAATTTTGCAATCAGATGTCTCGAAAAGGGAAATCGTATTCTGCTCGACCTCTGACCAAATTGATTAAAAAATTTAACAACTCCTGACATTGTGGGTAAGTTGTGAAACATCCACGCCGCAAGCTGGTGGTTAAGGTATGTTACTGCACATGAATCATTTTTCAGGTCAGATGGTTCAAAATTTATTATCTCTGATATGAGTCGAAGTAAATAAAAACAAGTAATTTTTTAGCTTACTCTTGCTTACAATAAACAAAATGCTTCACTGGGGAACTTTGAATAATGTAATCCTCCAAGACACAAGTCCAACTTCCGGTATCCGCCATAATGGATTTAGTTATATTTAGATACAGCCTGTGCATATCGTTTTCGTAGCACCCGCATTGTACCCTCGGACTGACGATATTGGTGGAGCAGTTCCCAGTAAATTCGAAAATAGGGACCTCACATATGAAAGTTCCATTTAACTTAAAGGCTATCTTTTGCACAGCACCAGGGTAGTCCTTCCCAACACATTGCCATATATAAGGATCACCAAGAACGGCATAAGGCGAGTTTCCTGATAATACCAGCGTTTGGCCTGAAAATGCAACATGCACAATTTTTTTATTATTGAGAGGAATATTTGTTCATGATTGTCTGTATCTTCGGAGTGAATGACGTCAATTTCTGACGTAGATCACCCCTTTTGAGAATTCTGAGGTTATCAGCACGTTTATCTTCGGCAGATTAGATTGTTGTTGACATTACATTGATGACATTCCCACCATTCTTACTAACCCCTCAGGTACTGATTCCGCTCCATGGTCTTCCAATTACTCTCGTGGGGAAGAACTTCTTTCCTGTTGAGAAGCACTCATTTATATAACGATATGGGTGAAACTGATATATGTCACTCACAAATCAAATTTTGACTTACCTGAGATAGCATTGATATGACAAACTAACAATGTTACAATGATATACAACATATCAAGTGATTTATCTTATGATATAAAATGTCCATCCAAAATTTGTTGTTGATCTTTCAGTTGATACAATCCATGAGGATTAGAGCGTTAGTTTTCCTAACAGAATCACTTGCACTTATGACAAAGATTCCGTACACAAAACGGTCAAATACTAAATTACACTAGTCCAGTAAAATAATGTTAAATACGAAATTTAATCCAATGGATACATACGTCCTTATAAGTTGAGCTAAATCCTAATCTGTAAGCGAAGTTCTTAATTCGTGTACATGTATATGCATTGGTATAGTTCCTCAAATAATGTCTATTAGGGTAATTGCGTTAGAAATAGATAATTTTTTAATCCAATGTACGTCTTAATTCCATCTAAATCTGTGAAGCAAAGCTTCCATTACATCTGTATATTGGTAAAGCTCCTCGAATAATGTTCATATAATGCTTCTTCAATGCCATATAATTTACAAACAATCGTCAAGTATCTAGTGATAACGCATACACAGATAAGTATTATTGTCACAGTAATATATATGTTATAACCTAATAAACTTATCAGCTCATTACACAGAGATCAAGGCCAGGCAGCCACTAGGTCATTGGGTATTGTTTCAGATAATGAATATTCAGTATAGAAACTGATAGGGCGCGTAGCAGGACTATAAGTATCCTCAATAGCACATGGAAAAGTCAATCATTTACTGACGTGATTTTGATCTGGATTTATTTTGAAAGTTGATTGAATCGCGTTATATTATGTTTATACAACACTGTCAACTCAAAATTGCACTGTCTACCAAACAGCATTGATACTTTGTCATCTCTCGATGGTAATTATAGCATGTCACTAGGCTGTTGACCCACTCAACGGCAGGTTTTATCTGACTAGTCATTAGGCAGGACTGCTCTTAGTGCAATGACATATCTGGGATATTTGGGAAGAATTTAGATGGAACTGTGAGCTTAAAAACTCAGCACCATAAGATTGAAGAAATCATAATAGATTTCCCTAGAAATAATGCCATGACTCTTTTTCATGTTCAGCAACCATTGAATAAAGTTTTGGGGATGAAGGATTGAAACTAACAACGAGCTTCAGTAAAACTCCGGAATCATTTTTGTAAATAAGACATTTTTAAGCAAACTACTTTATTTCTCTATGATAACAACAACCCAATAACAATCAGAATAAATAAATAAATAAGTAAACAATCGTCTAAATAACAACAAACAACAACACATAATACAGTGGAAACCGACAGCGTCTCACCGCCAAGTCCTAGCTCTCCCTCAGCAGTTACTTGCCCTGAATTTTAAGTTCGTATACGAACACCTTGCAATTCAAAACTGAGCACGTTTTAATGTAAACATGGAAATCAAAATTTATATGTCAGCTGATAGGTCAGTTGCTGCTGCCAAAACTGATTTTATCATTGTTTTGCATTTTTCAACCATCAAGAATGGCAATAAGTGCATCTGATCTCCACTATATTTTCTAATAAACATCACGCCATCACAGTTTCTAAATGGAAGAAGGATTGATAGTAACATGTATCCCAAATTCCAAAATATCTACAATTAGCTTAGAGTAAAAACAAATGTAACCTATCCAGAAAGTTCAATGATACCAACGTATATGTATCTTTTGGAACGAAGATTTTTCTGCACAGACAAGAAAAAGTATACCGAGAAGAAATTAACCCAGAACCTTAATTTTGGCAACAAAGCACACTCAATATGATATGATACTCTAAAATTTCGAATATGTGTCACGAAAATTAAGAATTGAAGAAAGCATAAGTCTGCAAAGTACTATATTAATGTACAATGGAATTCTAATTTTGACAAAATTTACGAACAAAAATTCTCTATCGTGGATATTGCAAGGGAGCTAAAACTAAATTTGACTAAAAGGGAAGCTACTCTACTTGACGCTATTGAAATACATGTATATATATAAAGGAAGACAAAAATAAGGCACTTGTAATTATTTCCATGTTCGTAATATAATAGCATTCCAAAATCTAAGCAGGATTTCTTTGACACACCACGTTTCAACAAATTTACATTAGAAACTTTTGTATAGAGAAATTCAAGTTTGCTCTTAATTTTGCGATTATGAATCATTTAAATTGTTGAAACGTTGCAAACGACTCAAAGACCTATCTATCACCTAACGCAAGCATGTTCCAGCTTCTCGCCATTATGCACTGTCTTCCTCGTGTGGAAATTCAAATATTTTTGAGAAACATTTTTTAACTTAACTACTATCCAATATAAATCTCAGCAGTTATAAAAATAGAAATGTAGAAAGAGTATAAAAGCTAAGTTCTGATATTGACTACTTGATAAAAACTACTAATACTAGTAAGCTATTTACATATATCAATTGATGCTCAGATACATACATGCAAAACCAACAAAGACATTTTGGGAGTTTCAAAAGATAACAAAAGCCAAAGTGGGTACAAAGAGGCAATTGAAGTCATATCATCTTTGCTATCCATATGCATATCTTGCATTCGTATCATTTGAATTCAATCAACAGCATTGCCCTTTTGGTGCATCATTATCAGGGAAACATTACCCTTGAAGAAGATGCTCCATTATAAGGATAAAGAATATGCACATGGATGGCAAAGAAGGATAAACTGAATTATGGTATTAGCTTTTTAAAGATTATAAGATACAATAGAAAAACTCCAACAGGGCCCCTTTTTACCAGAATACATGTGTATAACAACCATACGACTGCCCGAACTGATAAAGATCGTTATTTCGACAGTCGTAGTGTTGTTTTTACAAATGTATGCTCTAATATACCAAATAACGAGCCAATGGCCCCGTTTTCGTTTAAAACATTAAGTAGGCTCTTAATTAAACTGTCCTAACTTTCAGTCATTGTCACTCTGGATTACCCTTTTCAGAACAATATCCAATCACGATGTCTAAAAGATAGGAAAATTTGATTCAGAGCCCAAAACAGATATATAACTACTAAAACTATTTTATATACAATCATAATAATTCGAAATTAGCGAAATTTTTTTTGTTTACTATTTCCAATCTAATATATTTCAAAAGTGGAATCCTACACTATACAAGTACTACTGTTAATGTTGCTAAGAAAATACATCTTTAAGTGTGATTTTTTTAAAATCATCGGCATGCTTGGCTAGTTCGTTTGCTGTTAAAGACACTGCACTGTGCTGCTGAAAAGTAAAGGTGTATTCGATTCATCCTCGATTGAAGAACAGTGACTCTTTGGAAGAGCGTTGTCCGGTAGCACGAATCGAGCACACCCACATATCTACAATTTTTTTTTAATATCAATGGTATTTTGAAAGACTAAGAAAATAATGTTAACTATGTATATACGATTCCACTTTTACAAAATATTACAACACAATACACCCGGCCCTGTATCTTTGACGTTGCTTTCTCGTTCAAGAAGAGGTGATTTTTCCTTTGAATACTCTTTTCCTTGATCTGAACCACCCTTGACACTCGTCTTCTCTGGTTTCTGGAAAGGTAGATACAAAAAGTCTATAGGTTGTAAAGGATATCTACAAGAATAAGGTACGTTCACTAAATTCTGGATTCAGCTTGATACTGGCAAATGCCTTTTGTTTTAGAGGACGTAAAACTCTATTTCATTTAATTTTGTTTTGGCATACAATCACAGGGGTAAAATTGGATCATTTTCTGTTTTAAGAGGATCTTGTAAGTTAGATGCAAGGAAAACAACTTTCGTTCTACCAGCTGGTCCTGGCATTGATATTTCCGTGCCCATTTTGCCAGGGTCGCCTCGAATTATGAGCGAAAAGACTTTTTAAGAGATCCCCGCCTTCATAAAAAATATGAACAAAATCATATTGACCAAAGTACGTATCTAAATGAGGTCTCCCTGCCATCCACGAGCCTCCACTTTTTAGGTTGGGTCATTGGCACTAACTGACGATGTCCATAATATTCGAATAACAATATATCTAGACTATATAATTCACATGATTTACTCTTCATTATAATGAATAATATAATTTGTGGAATATATCGACTAAAAGTGTCATATAGATAGAAATAACCATCTGTTCTGGTAAAATCAATATTCATTCGTACATAATTAACGGGTATTAAACACATCTATTTCAAAATATCACATAAAATTGACAAAGTTTCAGAAGCTTAAAAGCTGATTTAATGGCGGCTGGCTAAAAGCTAAAAGTCCCAAATTAGGTTTATCAGTTCTAAGGGGATGACTTCCCGACCTCCCCATTTGAAATTTCTTACTACATGTACCTAGTTAAAAGCTGTCTATGAAAATCATGGGTAGGCCTACAGACATTTTAGAATTAATTATGTGGAGGGGCCGAGTAAGAGCTACAGAAATGTTGGTGGTGACAGCACTTAACATTTAAGAACTAGGTACATGTAGTGAGAAATGTGAACTGGGCAGGTCGGAAAAGCTGGGTCATCATCCCCTTAGAACTGATGAACCTAATTTGGGAGTTTTAGCCAGTCCTTGCAATAGGTTTGAGGACGAAATGAACTTGCTCTTTGGAAGTCTTCTTCCACACTTACAGTGCCCATGATATGTTGTACTGGATTACAACTGGTGTATACGTGTACCACCAAATATGCAACTGGTAAATGGTATATACCACCAAATTGAATACAAATGGTAACCGGTACATATCAAAGATTGTGTTAATAAATGAGGGTACAAAATATAACTTACCATAACGGTACCATTGACTGTTGATTTCTCACCACCGCCATCTTCACCTTCAATATCTTTCACAGCATCTTTCACTGATTTGACTTTCTCATCTTTAATGTCAGCATTACCATCAACTGCTTTAGCATCGCTCTTCCCGTCATTGATCTCGTTTTTGTTGTCGTCATTTTTCTCGTTTTCATTCTTTTTGACGTCAGTTTTCTTGTCGTCTTTCGATCCAGCATCTCCACCAGAAACACCTGATGTTGTACTAACAGTTATAGAACTTATGACGTTTCCATCAGCAGAGTTTGTGTTTACGTCAGTGTTAGTTGTGCCGGCGTCAATGTTAGCTTTGTTGACGTCATTGGTAGCTGCGTTGACGTCAGTGTTAGCGGCCTTGACGTCACCACCTTCAGTGCTGGATTTGGTACCTCCATCTTTGACGTTGAGTTTGACATTTTCTCCTTTCACTCCAGCGCCATCTTCTGCTGTTTTCTTTTTAAAAAGATTAAAAGGCATTGTTATTTGATTGCGTTATGTCCAAATTCTAAAATATCCTAACTAAAACGGTCACACTAGTCCAATACTCTGGTAGCCTGGCACGAATCACAACTAAGAACTACAAACGTTAACTTATTAAATAATGTTATATATAGTCAACAGTTGGCTATGACTAACAACAGATGATGCTACAGTTAGACAACTGAATCAATTTGTCGTCTCGTTTTCAATACAGAACTACAATTATTTATTTTCATTTCAATATACATATAGGTCTAATCAAAATCACGTGGGTTGATGCAAAACAAAAGCGCCTCAACAAATTAGGGGGTAATTTTACATGTCGGCCACCCCACACAGCATCTGTTGACCCTTTTTCCACGTGATTGAGATAATTTGAGTTAGTGCATGTCAAGCAAAACCGTAGGCGTTATAATTGTCGCAAACAATACCCCCGTCCAGACTGGGAAGCATATGATTGACTGTCCAATTAAAATGACAATTGCATAAACGTCTAGGCCCTATTGTGTAAAATTTCGTTGGTACTCTGTGCGCTGAAATTGCTCCTGGAGTGGGCACATAAGAGTGCACATTTAACCATTTTTGCACTCTACGCATTTATATAAAAGTGAAGGCTATGCCTAGACATAAGGGACGAATTTTTTTTCCATCGACCTTCGTTCAACCAGATTTTTAACAACCTATTTGAGCAATATGAAAATCACGAACCAAAACGAAGTGAGGACGATGTAACATCTGTGAATAGAGCATTTTATCTCACGTATTCAAAAACCTTAGTAGGTCATATTTAATGTGACTTAGCAATTAGCACTGTTGAGAAGATGCATCTGGGAATGCTACGGAAGGGGTTGACTCATTACTTAAATGTGCTGGCTATGTAAGAGCCTAGCATTGGAAAGAAGGTTCATCTTCAAGTGAAATGGGCTAAGCAAGAACCTGGCATTGGATAGAACAATATCCTTTAAGAATGCCATGGTAGGTCTTGGTGACTTATTACTTAAATGGGCTAAGCAATAGCATGGCATTCGATAAAAGGTACATCTTCTAAGAATGCTGTGGCAAGTCTTGTTGTCTTACTACTGAAATGGGCCAAGCAAGAGCCTGGCATTCGATAGAAGATGCATCTTTGTAAATCCTGTGGCAAGTCTTGGTGACTCATCACTAAAATGGACTAAGCAAGAGCCGTGCATTCGTAAGAAGGTGCATCTTTGCGAATGCTGTGATGAGGTATACCTTAACCATGAACATTATGGGATCAGCTTTTGACCTTGATGACCCAATGATAATTATCAGATAATCTGGTGTGCAGTTTTGACAACCTTTGAATTGTGAATAACACCAAGAAAAATATTAAATGCAGCTTACCCCACTTGTATTATCCCCTCCTTCTTCATGTTTTATCAGGGCAACCTTTGCTTCTGAAATTATATACAAAAATTCATATAAATATTTTCAAAAAGTTTTTTGATTTTCGAGAATATACCACATAGATGAGCCATTTTTTGTAATAAAATGAACATACATATTTATTAATACCAAATATTTTACCGATGGCTGCAAGAAACGACCCTGCAACATTTTGATAGCTTTTAGTAAAACAATTATCAAAATAACTGTTATTCTTTGATATGTATGTTCGGTGCCCAGTTAAACAAGATGGCATTTGATATATTAATTACTGAAGAGCAGTTTAACTTAATTAATGAGTTAATGAGATTTTGTCGGGAAATAATCTTCATGGTTTACTGCTATTGGACCAACAAGCTTTTTTGAGGGCAATATCAGTATCAGCACTGATGATATATCACCAATATAAATGGCTTATGTACATGTACCTACATAATAATAACTTGAATATATTATCACGTGAATATAACAATGATATACATTAAAAATGTCAAATGAAATATCTGAAATCGATAAATATCACGAGTTTTAAGTTAGGACATTAACATGCTTCGATACCCCTCGTTAAATACAATAACATCCAATACATTCACTTTCTTGGTACTCAACCCTTTACCCAATACCCGCTCCGAAACTATCTGAACGCTAGGATGTATTAACTTTTTAACGCTGTTTCTGGAACATCCTAGAGCTGAGATTGTTTCTGGAATATGAGCCTGGTGATTACAATTGAAGATAAAAAAACAAAAAGTCCAATAGATTTTTTTATAAATTTCTACCCGTACCTTGGTCAATAAGACAAACCTAAACCCTTACAATGATTTGGATGGCGATCGTTAATAATTACCTGGAAAAATTTCAGAATCTTTCGATTTGTTGAAATTCACTTTTGATTCACTAAAATTTGTCATACACTTCTTAGATTTTTCTTTCAATTTTTCGGAGGTGCATTTCAATTCGTCACTTTTTTCACTCAAGTTCTTATTTGATTCACAAGACTTTGGGATTGTTATTGCAGTGGTATTTATTTCATTAACGTCTTTAGTCAATTTATCTGATTTTCCCCCTACTTTTCCAGAATTCTCACTCAATTTACCAGATTTTCCCTCGACTTTTTCAGCATTCTCAGCCAATTTCGCAGATTTTTGCTGTACACTTTCAACCATCTCACCACATCTTTCATCCACATTTGCAACAGTCTCGTTTAATTTGGCAGATTTTTCGGCATTCTTCTTCACATTTCCAGATATTTCAGCTGTGTTATTTAATCTACCAGATGTTTCAGCATCCCCACTCAATTTGCAAAAATTACCATCTACTTTTTCAGAATTCTCGTTCACAATGACCCAGTCTTCCTCTACCATTTCAGCATTTTCATTTTCACCAGATTTTTCCTCGGCATTCTCGTTTAATATATCAGATTTTCCCTCTTCTTTTTCAGCATTCCCAATGTATTTACCAGATTTTTCCTCCACTTCCGCATCACTCTCATTTAATCTACCAGATTTTTGCTGTACATTTCCAGCATAGTCAATCCGTTCACCACATTTTTCCTTTTCTTTGTCAGCATTCTCATTCAAATTACCAGATATTCCAGTGGATTTATTCAATTTAGCAGAATTGTCAAGTAGATTTTCAGCATTCTCATTTAATTTACCAGATCTGTCTTCTACATCTACAGCTTTGTCTTCTACATCCACAACTTTCTCATTTAAGGTAGCAGCTTTGTCGGTATTCTCATTCAAATTACCAGATATTCCAGCAGATTCTTTCAATTTAGCAGAATTGTCCAGTAGATTATCAGAATTCTCATTAAATTGACCAACATTCTCATTCAATTCAGCAGATATTTCCTCAGATTTTTCATCTTCATCATTTGGTTCTTCAGATTTTTCCTCTACTTTTTCAGAATTCTCGTTCACTTTGAAAGATTTTTGTTGTACCATTTCAGCATTTTCATTCAAATTGCCAGATATTCCAGCTGATTCCTTCAAGTTAGCAGAATAGTCCCGTAGATTTTCAGAATTCTCATTCAATTTACCAGATTTGTCTTCTACATCTGCAGCTTTCTTCGTAACTTTACCAGATTTTTCCTCAAAATTTTCAGCATTTTCATTCAATCTACCAAAGTTTTCTACTACTATTTCCGCACTTTTTCCAGTATTTTCATTGAATAATCCTGAAGTTTCTTTGTCAGCATCATCAGTCAATTCAGTAGATTTTTGTTGTACCATTTCAGCATTCTCATTCAAATTACCGGATTTTCCAGATGATTCTTTCAAGTTAGCCGAATTATCCAGTAGATTTTCAGCATTCTCATCATTCAATTTACCAGATTTTTCCTCAAGATTTCCAGCGTTCGCATTCAGTTCAACACATTTTTCCTCTACTTTTTCAGCATCCTCATTCAATTTACCAGATTTGTCTTCTACTTTTTCAGCATTTTCAGTAAATTTACCAGATTTTCTCTCTACTTTTGCAGCTTCATCAGTCAATTTACCAGAGTTTTCTACTTTGGCAGCATGCTCAGTCAATTTAGCAGCTCCATCGGTATTCTCATTTAAAGTACCAGATATTACAACAAATTCATTCAATTTAGCAGAATTGTCCAGTAGATTTTCAGAATTCTCAGTCAATTTACCAGCATTCTCGTTCACTTTGAAAGATTTTTGTTGTACCAATTCAGCATTCTCATTCAATTTACCACATTTTTCCTTAGATTTTTCAGCTCCATCAGTCAATTTATTAGAAGTTTCCTCTGCTTTGGCAGCATTTTCATTCAATTCAGCAGATTTTTCCTCGACTTTTTCAGCATTCTCATTTGGTTCATCAGATGTGTCGTTCACTTTTTCAGATTTTTGTTGTACCATTTCAGCAGTCTCAGTAAATTTACCATCTACTTTTCCAGCATTCTCATTCAGTTCACCGAGATTTTCTTCTTTCCTTTCAGAATTCACGTCCAATTTGTCAGATTTTCCTTCTACTTTTCCAGCATTATCATTCAGTTCAACAGATATTTCTTCTACCTTTTCAGCATTTCCAGTCAATTTACCAGATTTTTCTTCTTTTTCAGTATTACCAGAAGTTTCTTCTTTTTCAGTATTCTTATTCAATGAACCAGAAGTTTCCTCTACTTTTGCAGCTTTCTCAGTCAATATATCAGAATTTTCTTCTTCTTCTCCAGCATTCTCATTCAATTCAGCCGATTTTTCCTCTACTTTTTCAGCCTTCTCGTTCAATTTGGAAGATTTTTGTTGTACCATTTCAGCAGTCTCATTCAATTTACCAGATTTTCCATGTACTTTTTCAGCATTGTCATTCAGTTCACCGATGTTTTCTTCTTTCTTTTCAGAATTCACGTCCAATTTACCAGATTTTCCCTCTACTTTTCCAGCATAATCATTTAGTTCAACAGATATTCGAGCTGATTCTTCCAATTTAACAGAATTGTCCAGTAGATTATCCGCATTCTCATCCAATTTACCAGATTTTTCTTCTTTGTCAGCGTTCTCATTCAATTTACCAGACGTTTCCTCTGCTTTGGCAGCATTCTCAGTTAATTCACCAGATTTGTCCTCCATTTTTTCAGCATTCTTATTCAGTTCACAAGATTTTTTCTCTGCCGTTTCAGCATTGTCAGTCAATTTACCAAAGTTTTCTTTTTCGGCATTCTCGTTAAATTTGGAATATTTTTGCTGTACCATTTCAGTCAATGCACCAAAGGTTTCTTCTTTTTCAGCATTACCAGAAGTTTCATCCACTTTTTCAGCATTCTCTTTTAATTTACCAGATTTTTCTTCTACGTCAGCATTCTCAGTCAATGTACTAGAGTTTTCTACTTTGTCAGTAATCTCATTCAATTTATCAGTAGATTTTTCAGCTTCATCAGTCAATTTATTAGATGTTTCCTCTGCTTTAGCAGCATTCTCATTCAATACGGACGATTTTTCTTCTTCTGTTTTAGCATTCTCATTTGGTTTATCTGATTTGTCGGCATTCTCGTTCACTTTGGAAGATTTTTGTTGTACCATTTCAGCATTCTCATTTAGTTTAGCAGCTTCGTCCGTATTCTCATTCAAAGTACCAGATATTACAGCAAATTTATTCAATTTATCAGTAGATTTTTCAGCTTCATCAGTCAATTTATACGATGTTTCCTCTGCTTTGGCAGCATTCTCATTCAATTCAGCAGATGTGTCCTCTACTTTTTCGGAATTCTCATTTGGTTCATCAGATTTGTCGGCATTCTCTTTCACTTTGGAAGATTTTTGTTGTACCATTTCAGCATTTTCAGTCAATGTATCAGGATTCTCCTCTAACTTTTCAGCATTTCCAGCAGTCAATGCACCAGATGTTTCTACTTTTTCAGTATTCTCATCTAATGTACCAGAAGTTTCCTCTGCTTTTTCAGCTTCATCAGTGAATTTACCAGAGTTTTCTACTTTGTCAGCATTCTCTTTCAATTTATCAGAAGTTTCCTCTGCTTTCGCAGCATTCTCAGTCAATACGGACGATTTTCCTTCTGTTTCAGCATTCTCATTCAGTTGACCCGATTTTTCCTCTGACTTTTCTACTGTCTCATTTAATCTACCAGAGTTTTCTTCCACTTTTTCAGCATTCTCAGTAAATTTACCAGATCTTTCCTCTGCTTTTTCAGATTTTTCCCCTTCTTCTCCAGAATTCTCAGTCAATTTTTCTTCGGTTTCGGCATTCTCGTTCAATTTGGAGTTTTTTTGCTGTACCATTTCAGCATTTACAGTCAAGGTAACAGAGGTTTCTTCTTTTTCAGTATTACCAGAAGATTCATCCACTTTTTCAGCATTCTCTTTTAACATACCAGATTTTTCCTTAGATTTTTCAGCTTCATCAGTAAATTTACCAGAGTTTTCTTCATTGTCAGCATTCTCTTTCAATTTATCAGAAGTTTCCTCTGCTTTCGCAGCATTCTCAGACAATACAGACGATTTGTCTTCTTCTGTTTCAGAATTCTCATTTGGTTCATCAGATTTGTCGGCATTCTCGTTCACTTTGGAAGATTTTTGTTGTACCATTTCAGCACCTTCATCTAACTCAGTAGATTTGTCCTCTACTTTTTCCGCATTGTGATTTAGTTCACAAGATATTTCCTCTGCCTTTTCAACATTTCCAGTCAATTCACCAGATTTTTCCTCTGCATTTTCAACTGTCTCATTTAATCTACCAGAATTATCTTCAACTATTTCAGCAGTTTCGGCAAATTTACCAGATTTTCCTTCTTTCTCAGCATTCAATTTAGCAGTTTCATCGATCTTCTCATTCAAATTACCAGATATTACAGCAGAATTGTTCAGTAGATTATCAGCATTCTCATTCAATACAGCAAATTTGTCTTCTTCTGTTTCGGCATGCTCGTTCAATTTGGAAGATTTTTGCTGTACCATTTTAGCATTTACAGTCAAGGTACCAGAGGTTTCTTCTTTTTCAGTATTACCAGAAGTTTCATCCACTTTTTCAGCATTCTCTTTTAATTTACCAGATTTTTCCTCTACTTTTTCTGCTTCATCAGTGAATTTACCAGAGTTTTCTACTTTGTCAGAATTCTCATTCAATTTATCAGAAGTTTCTTCTGCTTTGGCAGCATTCTCAGACAATACAGACGATTTTTCTTCTTCTTTTTCAGAATTCTCATTTGGTTCATCAGATTTGTCGGCATTCTCGTTCACTTTGGAAGATTTTTGTTGTACCATTTCAGCAGAAGTATCTAGTAGATTTTCAGTATTCTCATTCAATTTACAAGCATTCTCATTTAATTCAGCAGATTTTTCCTCCAGATTTCCAGCATTCTCATTTAGTTTACCAGAGGTTTCCTCCACCTTTTCTGTATTCAATGTACCAGAAGTTTCAGCATTCTCAGTAAATTTACCAGATTTTCCCTCTTCTTTCTCAGCATTCAATTTAGCAGCTTCGTCGGTATTCTCTTTCAAAGTACCAGATATTCCAGCTGAGTCTTCCAATTTAGCAGAATTGTCCGGTAGATTTCCAGCATTCTCATTCAATTTACAAGATTTTTCCTCTGCTTTCTCAGCATTGTCAGTCAATTTACCAAAGTTTTCTTTTTCGGTATTCTCATTCAATTTGGAAGATTTTTGCTGTACCATTTCAGCATTTTCAGTCAATGCACCAGATTTGTCCTCTGCCTTTTCAACATTTCCAGTCAATTCACCAGATTTGTCCTCTGCCTTTTCAACATTTCCAGTCAATTCACCAGATTTTTCCTCTGCCTTTTCAACTGTCTCATTTAATCTACCAGAATTATCTTTAACTATTTCAGCATTCTCTGTAAATTTACCAGATCTTTCCTCTGCTTTTTCAGCATTTTCGTTCAGTTCAGCAGATTTTTCCTCAGCCTCAGTCTTTTCAACTGCTTCATTTAATCTACCAGAGTTTTCTTCTACTATTCCAGCAATTTCAAGAAATTTACCAGATTTGTCGTCTACGTTTTCAGCATTCTCCTTTGGTTCATCAGATTTTTCGGCATTCTCGTTCAAATTGGAAGATTTTTGTTGTACAATTTCAGCATTTTCATTCAATTTAGCAACTTTGTCAGTTTTCTCATTCAACAAACTAGATTTGTCCTCTACTTTTTCAGCATTCTCATTCAATTTAGCAGAAGTATCCGGTAGATCTTCAGAATTCTCAGCCAATTTACCAACATTCTCATTCAGTTCATCAGATTTTTTCTCCGTATTTCCAGCATTCTCATTTAGTTTACCACATTTTTCCTCTGCTTTCTCAGCATTGTCAGCCAATTTACCAAAGTCTTCTTTTTCGGCATTCTCGTTCAATTCGAAAGATTTTTGCTGTACCATTTTAGCCTTTTCAGTCAATGCACCAGATTTCTCCACTAACTTTTCAGCATTTCCAGTCACTTCACCAGAGGTTTCTTCTTTTTCAGTATTCTTTTCTAATGTACCAGAAGTTTCCTCTACTTTTTCATCTTCATCAGTCAATTTACCAGAGACTTCTACTTTGCCAGCATTCTCATTTGGTTCATCAGAAATTTCCTCTGCTTTGGCATCAATCTCAATCAATTCAGCCGATTTGTCTTCTTCTGTTTCAGAATTCTCATTTAGTTTATCAGATTTGTCGGCATTCTCGTTCAATTTGGAAGATTTTTGCTGTACCATTTCAGCATTTTCATTCAATTTACCAGCGTTGTCGGTATTCTCATTCAAATTACCAGATATTCCAGCAGATTCATTCAATTTAGCAGAATTGTCCGGTAGATTTCCAGCATTCTCATTCAATTTACAAGATTTTTCCTCTGCTTTCTCAGCATTGTCAGTCAATTTACCAAAGTTTTCTTTTTCGGCATTCTCATTCAATTTGGAAGATTTTTGCTGAACCATTTCAGCATTTTCAGTCAATGCACCAGATTTTTCCTCTGCCTTTTCAACATTTCCAGTCAATGCACCAGATTTTTCCTCTGCCTTTTCAACATTTCCAGTCAATTCACCAGATTTTTCCTCTGCCTTTTCAACATTTCCAGTCAATGCACCAGATTTTTCCTCTGCCTTTTCAACATTTCCAGTCAATGCACCAGATTTTTCCTCTGCTTTTTCAACTGTCTCATTTAATCTACCAGAGTTTTCTTCCACTATTTCAGCATTCTCCTTTGGTTCATCAGATTTTTTCTCTAATTTTTCAGAATTCTCGTTCAAATTGGAAGATTTTTGTTGTACAATTTCAGCATTCTCATCCAATTTACCAGATTTTTCATCTACTTTTTCAGCATTCTCAGTCAATTCAACAGATACTTCTTCTACTTTGTTTTCAGCATTTCCAGTCAATTTACCAAATGTTTCTTCGTTTTCAAAATTCTCGGCCAGTACAGCAGATTTTTCTTCTTCTTTCTCATTCGATGTACCTGATGTTTTCTCTGCTTCTGCATAACTGTTTTCCTTCAATCTATTAGAAATGTCGTCTACTTTTTGATTATTACCATTCGATTCATCAGATTTTTCTTGTATTTGGTCAGCATTCTCTTTCAATTTACTAGAGCTTTCTTTTTCTTCTCCAACATTCTCATTCAGTTTACCAGAATTTTCCTCTACTATTTCAGCATTTCCAGTCAATTTACCAGATTTTTCTTCTGTTTCAGCATTCTCATTCAATTTAGTAGATTTTTCCTTGGCATTTTCTTTTAATTTTCCAGATTTTTCCCCTTCTTCTCCAGAATTCTCAGGCAATTTTTCTTTGGTTTCAGTATTCTCGTTCAATTTGGATGTTTTTTGCTGTACCATTTCAGCATTCTCATTTAATTTACCAGATTTTTCCTCTGCTTTTTCAGCATTCTCATTTGGTTCATCAGATTTTTCTTCTACTTTTACAGCTTTCTCAGTCAATTTACCAGATTTTTCCTCTATTTCCTCTACTTTTTCAGCATTTCCAGTCAATTTACCAGAATTGTCTTCGCCACTTGGAGCTTTCTCATCCAATGTACCAAATGTGTTCCCTACATCTCCATAATTGTTTTTATTCAATTTATCAGAAGTGTCCCCATCCTTTTCAGCATTCTCATTCGATTCATCAGATTTTTCTTGTAGTTGGTCAGCATTCTCTTTCAATGTACCAGAGTTTTCTTTTTCTTCTCCAGCATTGTAATTTACTTTACCAGATCTATCAACAAGTATTTCAAAGTTTTTATCGAAATTATTCTCATTTTCAGGAAATGTAACAGATATGTCTTCATTCGAATTTTCTGCCAAATTATCAGAATCTTCCAGCGACTTATCAGACACATCCGTTGCGGTACCAGAATGTTCTTTTAATCCATCAGTCGTTGTAGTGGAAGTATCATCCAGTTCCAATGAATTTGTCTTCATTAGACCTGGTTTTCTGCTGAAATCAATAGAAATTTCAGATTTAAAGCTTTTATTCGATTTTTCTGAACCTATTGGTGATGAACTGTCTTTCAATTTTTTGTCCTTTTGTGGTTCATCTACATTATCAGGGTTTTCGCCCATTTTTACGTTTCCATCATTAAAATCAATTGAAATTTCACTTTTGAAGCTTTTATTCGATTTTTCAGAACTAGTTATGGATGATTTAGAATTATCCTTTTGTTGTACATCTAGATTATCAGGTTTTTCGCCCATTTTTACGTTTTCATCCATAATGTCCGATTTTCCGTCATTCAAATCAATAGAAAATTCAGATTTGAAGTTTTTATTCGATTTTTCTGCACTTGTTATGGTTGGTTTAGAATTGTCTTTTTTGTCATTTTGTGGTTCATCTACATTAACAGGGTTTTCGCCCATTGTTGCGTTTCCATCCACATTATCCGGGTTTCCTTCATTCAAATCAATAGAAATTTCACTTTTGAAGCTTTTATTCGATTTTTCTGAACTCGTTATGTTTGGTTTAGAATTGTCATTTTGTGGTCCATCTACATTAACAGGGTTTTCGCCCATTGTTACGTTTCCATCCATATTGTCCGGATTACCTTCATTCAAATCAATTGAAATTTCACTTTTGAAGCTTTTATTCGATTTTTGTGATCTCGTTATGGTTAGTTTAGAATTGTCATTTTGTGGTTCATCTACATTAACAGGGTTTTCGCCTATTGTTACGTTTCCATCCATATTGTCCGGATTACCTTCATTCAAATCAATAGAAATTTCACTTTTGAAACTTTTACTCTGTTTTTCTGAACTGAATGTTTGAGAATTTTCAATCGAGTTTTTGTCATTATCAGGGTTATCACTCACTGTTATTTTATCACCCATATTGTCCGAGTTTTCGTCAACCGGCTTGTGGAATTCTACCTGTTTCATCCAATTTTGTTTAAAATCAGTAATCGGGGTGGTTTCCCCGGAGGCAGGTGTGGACACAGATGGACTAGAACCTCCACTCGAGCCTGGTAGTGCTATTTTAGTCGTGGCAGCTCCTGAACTGGCTTTAAATTTCCACTTCGTAGCATACAAAGAAACGTTGTTTTCAGTTTGCTGTTGATCCTTAGGTTTACTCAGAAGGAACGCCTCTGCTGCTTTCCTCAACTTTTGTCTACGTAGCTCTGCTTTAGCGTTATACTCTTGAACCGTCTTCCGGTATGTTTTGCGCATGTACTCAATCTCCCTTTCTGCTGCTTCTCCGGTGGAATTTGCCAGTCTTCGCAGATTTCGGTCACATTTAATACAGATATTTTCCACTGGAGGCTTTGTTGGAACAGGTGCCTTTAAGACTTTGTGAAATTGTTGTCTCAATTCCTCAGCGTCCTTTCCAGTGATTAGAACTTCTTCACCAAACACAGAACCCGAGCAAACTAAACACCAATTCTCGTCCGATTTGTGGTTCATTTTAAGTCTCCGAATATAAAGACTTGCGATTTAGATGTAAAGAAATAAAATTGTCAACTATAAGATAATTCGAAACAAATTTTTATATTACTGGCAGTAAAGTAGTCGAAGGAGAATAATGTTTTAAACCAACTTATCCGTGATCCATTTCCCGGAATCTAAATACACATTTTCAATAAAATTGGCACAAAGAATTTCTTCCAAATGAGTTTTATGTTTTTCTTCAGACTTGGTCGATAATACATTTTGACTGGTATTCAAAAATGACAATTGATAATAAAAACTGCTTCTAGTATTCAGGTAGCCTTTGTTTCAATAACTTCCAATTTTTTCAAGGGAATCTCGATATATCTGCAATCCTTCAACGAATAACGAAAATTTATGAAGAATTGCAAATGTTACACCGAGAAACTTGTATCTTTGAAGTTGTATCTTTGGTTGTTTTGTTAAAATTAATGTCACGTTTATTGTTTAAAAATCACAAAGATTGTTTTGTATATCACTTAAGTCGAACACGTCGTTTTAAATGTATGTTTATAGACTTTCGTATGATTAAAATCATATGGTTACCAAACCTGATAAAGACTTTAAAGTATTCCAATGCCTGGAATTCTTCAGGGAAGATAGATGCCAAATTTAGCCAAACAGTTATCAACGACGTAAACAAATGGGTAGATAAAAACAGCAAATAAACACGACATGATGACAAATTTCAATTCTTGATAAACAGTAGATCTCCAATACAGCTCGAACAGTTTCAAAATCACAACAAATCAGCATAAAGTTATTTTCACAAAGAAATGTCCACTCGATTGGTTCTTCCGAAGTAAAGTACGGTGCTTATTTCCGATTCTCCAAAACGTAAAAACTCTTAATAGCGTTGACGACGGTACTGATATCTATCCCGTTTATTCTCTCCAAACTTGTCCAACTTCGATCTCAGACCAAAACACGTTAAAATCAACCACAGAGTGTAGGTCAATCTGCTCTGCATAATATTTAAATATTCTTCCAGAGCCGATTACACCAAGCCCCTATATACGACGCAAATGGTATTTTTAGTTGATTACAATGACCTTACGTATTCAAAAAACCTCCGCAAAAGGGAGAAATACTATTTCACAAGATGTATCGAGATTATTCTTGTATACTATGAATCGCAGAGAACAAATGTTCAACCTCCCCTACGATTGCTGCGTATCAAATCAGACCACTTTTCCGGTGTTATTTTACAACAATGGTTCGTAATTACCACAGCCAACCCCTCTGTCTGGGTATTGCAATAGAGTAATTGCAGCAATTAAGTGTAATTGATATTAATAGATCTGGTCTCTGGAATGGTCCTTGAGTCAAACCCACACGCTGTTACCCAATGGAACATTCACGCGGGCGCAATAGTGCGGTTTACAACACCATGCAAAACGTTGTGAAAATCCGCATCGCAAGAACCATATAGAAGCTGAAAATGACGAGCACCAGTGAAAATTTGAGGAATCTTAAGGTTTGTTGGACAAAATTAATATCTATACTGTTTGAAAGACGTGCAGAAATAGGCATAGGTAGTTTGAGGACTCGATGTCATAAATCTCTATATATTGTGGGGTTCTTTTTGCATTAATACATATTTTTTTAAAGTAATGATAAATTCATTTTGTTTTAGTGTTTCAATTCAACAATTGGTTATGGTTCTGAAACTATTGTACGATCACTCAATCGGCAATCCTAGACAGTTTCTGTAAACCATAATCCGTTTGACGATCACCTTGTGTGTCATATATCTCAATGTACATTGGAATTATTTCGAACGGACACTAGGTATTATTCAAGGCAAATATTCATCATTTTCGAAGGTCGATTTAGTACTTGAATTTCATGCAAATAGCCTTCAAAAATACTAGAACTGCACGATCAAGAACCAATAATTCTCGCAATAATTTTTTTATTTAAGAGTTTCTAGGCCTTTATATATTTTTATGAACAGAAGCCTTTTTTTTTTTTGCTACCAGCTTTTTCAGGACGAATTGACGAATATAGTTATTGTCCTTGCCAGTTCCAAATTCCAGTAAATCCGATGTGACGTTAGCCATGACGAATAAGGCATCCAGAAATCAGAAGCGGGGGACTTGAAAACTTGAAAACTGTGTCTTCAGAAGCAGGGTACTTGAAAACTTATTATACAAGGCTGTGGTAAATGGTAAAAAATCTAGGGAAGACACTTACCAAAGACTAGATAATTTCTTCTCTTATGACATGAATGAGTTTTTATAAGTTAAGTTTTGGGTTTTAAGATGACTTCTAAACCAAGTTTATTGATTAAATGAAAAAAGTATTTCATTTTTCCAAGGACAATACGGCATTAAATTATTATTGCGACAACGTATAATACATTTATAGGACACAAATCTATTCTACATAATAAAATGGGAATGAGTGTAACAGGTGTTTCTATGCAACATAAATTTAAAACTTTTATTGGAGCAAAATGATTATAATTATTTCGACAAGATGAAAATCAATATTTTAAAACTGTTGCCATATCAACTGATAGATTATTATTGTTTATGATAATAATAACAATATAATGTAGCTTTAGTTTTGTTATGGTTTTGTTTAGTTTTCATTTAAAATTTGTTATCACATTTTTTTCAACACCTATGATACTCTAAGTCGCACAGCTTGATAACTGAAGCCTTGATGGCCCCAGAAGCTCCACGCTGTAATTCCTGAACGAATCCTGATAAGTCCTTCGGATTTTCCAGAACGAGTACGTCCCAAATGATCAACCAAAAACTTGTTGGCAAAGATAGTGCAAGCCCATCCAATATACTGTATAGCGCGAAGGAGAAGCCAATTTATTGCCTGAGTTTTGTCTTTAAGGCAGTTAGTGAAACAGCCCAAGAAATTATATTCTGGTATCAATATAAATATGGCAAGTTACTACACCAAAATATCGTCTATCAAAATTTGGTATAATTTAACAAGGATTTGGTCCTTGTCAAAACCTCTTTTAACTTTTATATGCTATGGTATTAAATAAAATACTACATATGAAATAAAATTAATATCAATTCGAAATTATTCATTCAAAATATTTATAATTCAAACGTGAGTCATACATAATGTTCGGTACGCATGACCGGATGTACTGACCTCAATAACCAAAACAAAGGGCATGAAGTAAAACTCCATTTAAAAAATAATGAACGGTTCTGATGAGTTTCCAATTTTCAGGGTGCATTATTCTTGGATTAATTATTGAAAAGGACCATCAAAAATCAGGAAATGATTCAAATAACTAAGATATGTGTGAAAATTCTGTATACCCTCTCACGTACTATTGACTTTAGTGTATCTACCAGCAAATCCCTTTTGCAATTTCTGGGTTTCCATAGGTCAAGATTCATTCAGTAAAGCTATGGATTAATAGGTAAAAGAAGGGAAATGCTATCTATCATAGACCCTTCGAGGTGTAATTGGAAGAAAAGGGTTGAAAACCACTTGCTTTAGGTGTAAGTCAAATGATTGCATAAAAATTATCGTTACCTGAAGGAGCATTGTCTTCTGCAAGAGCAGGATCACCAGACGCCATTTTTAAAGATAGGGATTTATGACTTTCGTACATTTCACCAGATGGAGTTGTCTCCCCTGATTGTGGTTTAGATCTTGAAGGACTGGAATTTCCGCTTGACACCGGAAGTGGTATCTTGGTAGTAGCTGCACCAGATTTCGCTTTGAATTTCCATTTGGATGCAAACGCCGATAGCTTCTTCTCTGGTTCGACTTCGGGTTCTTTGGGTTTTATCAACATAAAAGCTTCAGCAGCTTTACGCAGTTTCTGCTTACGTATTTCCGCTTTAGCATTATACTCTTGAACCGTCTTCCGGTATGTTTTGCGCATGTACTCGATCTCCCTTTCTGCTGCTTCTCCGGTTGTATCTGCCAATCGTCGGATATTTCTGTCACAACGTTTACATACGTTCTCCGAAGGAGGATGCTTCGGAACAGGCGCTTTCAATACTTTATGGAACTGATTCCTCAACTTTTCGGCATCCTTTCCTTGAAGGTTAACTCCTTCACCGAAAACAGACCCGGAACAAACCAAACACCAATTATCTTCCGCTTTGATGGACATTTTATATTCTAGGTATTCCTTTTCAGACTCGAAGCTGTCATACCTCAAAATAACATTTGAGAAGTCGAAAGTATCGAACTCTATTGCCTTATTGTTATCCACTTTGTGTCGTGCTGAGTGGGCGCCTGTAGTATACAAGACGTCCTTGACAGGTCACAAACCTTTTTCTTCCACAAATCAATCAGTTTTAGTTTCACAAAAATGGCGCAATCCAATTTGTATTGTTTTATGCATTCACGCTTCACAAATCCAGACTTTAAGCTCCAGTTAGTCTAAGTTTTAACTTTGTGCCGTCACAGAATTCTACACGATACTTTTTCACAGATTTGATAAATTTACGTAACGTAACGTTCCAGGGGTTCGTCGGGTCTATCCAAAACGAAAGTCACGGAAAGGTTTGATCCAAACAAAATGGCGATTGTCATCCACATCAGCTTATTTTACCAGCTTGCAGCATTACCTTGTTTCGCTTATCGATTGGTTATGGTCGTTATGACGGCTCTACATTATAAATGTAATATTCATTTTAATTTCAATATACCGTATAGATATTAATAATTACATTTCATATCTGATTTTATATATCATTATTTATATATTTATATAGCAGTATATCATTTAACGGATTGAAACGATTTACCACCACACGTAAGTTTTAACGGACACTTTAACTTTCTAATTGCCTATTCTTATTATTAGAAATCATTCTATTCTACCTTCCCATTTCTCTTTTTAAGTTATTCGGATCTTCCTCGAAATCTATAACTTATAACAGAAGAAACCTAAACTTGAACACCATTGTTATCTTGCAAGGGGTTTCACACGAACTGTTGCAAATTGAGGCACAATTAAACTTAAAATTAACAAAGTTTATGTTATTAGATCTATATCTTTTAATTATTATTAAACACGTTAAACCCTTTTTATGTCATAATTTTGAGAAGTTCACAATCTAAAACCTGTACGCGAAAACAACCACTCAATATTGAGAAATCACTATTTTATACCTAGAACTTAAACTTAATAAAACTTTGGTAGGGGTGTCTATAGAGTTAATAAAATGATTTAGAGAAACCTGTTCTGCACACGCCACTTCAAAATTGTATCATCCAACTCAAAACTATTTGTTTGTTATTCAACCGATGCTTTTCCAATTTCCTCGAAATCTTTCCAACCTTCTTAAGTTTTTTCTTCCAAAAACCGAAATTAAAATCAATCTTTAACTCAACATCTATAACAAATCCGAACATAACTGGAAACTCCAGACACCTAAATTGGTTCAGTTGCTCTACCAATATGCTGCAAATTGTATGACCTACTTTTTATGCATTGATAATAGCGATACAGTCATAAATACATTATATTGGAAATTAATTCAACTATTTAATCTAACAAAAAGCAGTTGAAATAATTTTGGAACCAATAGAATAGCTACTGGAGATCCATTCATATACCACAAATTCAAGCCGAAATAATTTTAACTAGAATTTTAATTAGAATTTATATTATGACTTTTATAATTCGAGTCAACGGCCCTTCAAACAAACTTGTCGCGAAAAAAGAATTGAAGAACTGACGAATCGAACATAAAACTAACTGTAAATGAATTTCACGTTTAAGCAGCTAAAATTGGAAGTAGACCATAATGGGCTATCTCCTGATCCATTAGTCAAAATTCTCAAATTGACCCACAGTCGATCACAAGATTCAAATGATATCGAGAAGTGTTGTTTTCACAGACGTTCTTTAATTCGTGATAGATTGAAGCGATGGAACAGTTCAAACGAGCTGGCGATTCAAAGTTTTTTCCTCGCTTGTTTTGTCATAACATTATGTCGTTTCATTCTTTCTTTTCCTTAGAATGTCTTTTGAAAACTCTTGATTTATTCAAAAGATAGTGAAATAAAATTATAACTGGGAAGGTAAGAAAGAAGAGTAGGCACGTCATGATCATTGATTGCTATCTTGAATATCAAAGACGTCAAAGAATATCCCTCTTAGTCCTTATGCCACAGTGACATACAACAACTTCGTTGATAAAATAAATTTTCCTCGTTATCTGATGTTTTACCACAAAGTTCAATTTAAGTCTGCGAAATCATAAACAGTCCCTAATCGAACAGCTTTAATGGCAGAGTAACAAAAGCTTGTAAGGCGGTCCAGCTTATCATCAAGACCAAATGACTGCAAACCTTTGATGAACATAACAATGTATTACAACACCAAATTAATGTTATGCAGCCTAATCTTCCAACACCAAATACTGCAAACCTTTGATAAACAACCCACTGGTGTGACAACAACAAATTACAGTTATGCAGTCTTATCTTCCAATTCCAAATTACTGTAAAGTTTTGAAGAACAGCCCAATGGTATAACAACACCAAATCGTAGATTAAAATTTGTTCAGCCGTTTAAATTATCGACAACACACTGTTGAGCAGTCAACCACCAACACCAAATTACTGCATAACTTTATCCAGAACTGAAGTACTGAACTCTTTTGTACACATTGTATTTCTTACGTCAATCATGAATTTCCTTCCACAACACAAGATCAGCACATCACAGCCATTTTCCAAAAGGAAAATATGTTTCTTAACAGAATCAAAATTCAAAACTCCATAAACACAAGACATCAATCGCAGTTTATGACATGGAAATTTTAAAATCTGAACATGAAGTAATAGATATTTCAATTGCGGAAAACCACTGAAGCCTAAAGAAGTACATATTCTAGATTTAACTGATATTATTTAAATGTTCTCTGTCATTGAAACAGGTGTTCTCGGCTTAGATAAGTCGTAATTAGAAATAATTATTAACTGATACGGTAGTTAGAGATTACGTCAAGAGAATTGTCCCTTATATGGAGATTTTCAACTGAACAAGTATTGATGGTACTATTGGGTGTTCATCAGGAGAACATCGGTTGTCCAATTGGACCCATTTGCAATTTTAAGATGTTTCGCATCACACGTGTGGAAATGCACCAAATCATTTCTTTTCTTATAGGTGGGGGGGGGGGGGTGTAGCCACGGAAAGTTTTTGCCTTGGGCTCTTCCATATTTGAAATTTCATACCCAACATATTTGTCCCCCTATTTTTGGACAGAACTTGTTCACCGTATTAATACCATCCTGGTGTTAAAACAAACTTTTTTGAGAGAGCCACGAAGAGCTGACATTTTATCCCCACAGTTGTTCCTCTATTAATCAGCATGTACTCTATTGGTACTCCCTCAATTCCATAAGGATGTCGCCAACACTGTGTTATTGAAAACGTCATCTCAAATACTATTAGAAGCAATTTTTCAAAAATGAATAGTTCAAGGGACATAACTCATTAAAATTTCAATTTTTTCCATTTTGTAGCTATGACAACTTTTTTCACTTCAATATCAAGTTTTCTTAGATGGAATCAACGCCAAATTTAAGTTCAGATTTCGGAGAAAATAAATCACGAAATGAATGTTGGGTCTTAAAGCTTACTGTGCAATATTGAAAAAACCGAAGCTTTACTAGCAAAGACCAAACCTCAACAGCTCATTGCTATAGACAAAATATAATTTAAACAATACAACGAATAAAGAACCCCATTTAAAATAAAAATTAGATTACCTTCTTCGAACATAACTGGACAATAATCTTACTATACAATATCCAATAACTCTAGGTATTAGTAATAATTTGAATCAGGCCACGGGATTCTTGCCTCTAAAAGGTTACTACAGAGAGATCTTCGCTAGATGACAGTACTAATAGTTGAAAATGATAATAGATTTCGATAGCCCTTACAAGAACATCAGTCAAATCATTGAAGCATCACAATCATTGAAATATGCTAATGCTATGGCTAGACTTTGTATACTATAATACTTTTGATTGATTTTAGGATTCTTAAAACCAGATTTATGATTAACGGAATGTAAGGGATTTATATGATCCTGAATTACTATTTAGAAACTTTTGGTTTTTGAAAATGGCATCTGACCTCAACATGACACAACAATACACGAGTCCTGCCCAGTTTATCATGAGTTATATTACTTATATATTTATACTTATAAAAAAATGACATAATTTGTTTCAAAATAGACCCCAATAAGAAAGGACCAACGACTTGTGGTGAAGGATACCCTCTTGGACATTATATCTCAATAATTATTATTTATAAACTGAATTAATTGAATTTACCAGCCAATAAAATCATAATTGGAATATTATCACGTTAAAAATCGAAAATATTATATTTGTTGTTAAATATTAAATATTACCACAATTCGAATCAATCTACCACAGGAGAATCCAAATAAATAAAACACAGACAGTAACTAGCACGAAGTAAGTAAATATATGTAAATAAGTTGTTTCGTCCATTGGTAACACTTCAACGTCTTGAGGTCGGAGTACATATCGCGAAAGGTTGTACCGCAGAACGTTCAAGATAACAAGTCGTATGGCTTCGAAAGATCACAGAAAAAGTTTGCACTAGATCACAAATGAAAAAAAACCATTTGCACCACAACGGAACTTGCTGGGAATTTGAGCGTAGAAAGTTATCGCTTTAAAATGATCAAATTTTTAACACTATCAAAATCACAGAAAATAATGTTGAACGAAATAACAGACGAAAATGCAGTTAAAATATGGTATATTGTCATGAAATAAAAATAAAATCACAATAATGACATATAAATGGCTTTTATAACGGTTTGTCATGTATGTAATCGATATTCTAATTCAGTTTAGTAAATCGGTTAAGTATTATTGTTCCATTTCATTGTAAATTATTGAATAGTGAATATAGACTTGTCGACTTTTTAGTGCCGATCATAATGACTTCCTGACGTATTATGTAATGATGAGGAAATACGGCTTCTTGAGCACATATTTAAATATGTGTATGTAATTGAAACGTTATTGTAGTATTTGGGATTGTTGAAACGTTATTGTTGTATTTGGGATTGTTGAAACGTTATTGTTGTATTTGGGATTGTTGAAACGTTATTGTTGTATTTGGGATTGATTGTTGAAACGTTATTGTTGTATTTGGGATTGTTGTAACGTTATTGTAGTATTTGGGATTGTTGTACATATATTGGGACGTAGTCATTTACTCTGCGTTTCAGCACAATTGGGTCTTCTACAAGTAATTGCGTTGCTAATCTATTTTTTCAGACTGTGCAGAAAATTAGTAAGTTGATTGATGTTAGTTAAATGTTGAGCATCCCTTTCCGCTCAAAAACAAAGACGAGTAAATAAGTATCCGTTTTCCCCAATATACCCCAAATTATTTCAAATTGTCACGAGATATCTAGTTGGCCAACCTTACTTACTTGAAACCATTACAGATGTCCTACCGTTCGACCCTGGTGAATTTTACCAAAGAAAAAGAAGAAAGAAAATCCGTAATACTAACCTTCTTCCTCTTCAACTAGTTTGAAATATTTCTTATTTTTTTCTGGTTGTTTTTTGTTGTTTTTCTTGTTGTTATTTTGGTCTTTCTTTACTGCAATAAAAAGTATACTAGTAATACATCAATAGTTACAAATGATTGATAGGTTATAGTAATTATAAAAATTAAAGAAAATATGTATTAAAAAACGGTTTTAGAACTGTATGCAATCAACTCTAAATATTCTTTTATAACTATTCGGGTTTTTGTTGTTGTGTATATTTATGTGCTCAAGTATTATTTATGAGTATGTGCTCTAGTATTATTTAGGAATATGTGCTCTATTAAATACAGAAAATTGATACGTGAATTCAGATTTTTATATCTTGCGGAACATTAATTTGCACATTTCAAATGAGCCTAAGTAATATTAGGTTCTTCTTTCAATATGGTAAATGTTTTTGTTTTGTATATATTAGTGTTATTATATAGCAATTCAGATATTGGTTACTTGGTAATTGAGTCTATTACTGTTTTATTGTAGATAATCGAGAGTAAATAGCCAGAATTCCGCCAGTAAATAATGGCAAGATTCCAGTTCTAAGTTCTACATCATATTATACAAATTAACTAATATCCGAACTCGATCAACAACAATTAAAATACAGTATCTGAGATTAGTTTTATCTCAAAGCAGATCGCTGTGAGAAAATCAGAGGATAGGATCACATTTTAAATTCACATTTAAAGTTTTGACATGCCCTTTTATATACAGTAGCACAATATACTTTGTGGACACGTAGGGTTTTAAATAGAAGCACAAAAACTTTTTGTATGAATGCATCGGATAATCCTCCAAAATGTATTACATATATAAATTTGAACCGACAACCATGGGTTGTTTGGCATAGTCAAATTCACAGAAGCGTTACTGCATTTTAAAAGATTTACAGAAGCTTCCGTTTATTATTGCAATCAATAAGAAATCGGCGATTCAAAATCTACAAACGCAGCACTCGAAGCAGTTTTATCTGATCACTAGCATTCCATACAACAATAAAAACAGACAATTGAACTTAGATTGTGATCATATACTTTAATCAGAGTCTTCCAATCTTTACACATCGACTATTTCCTGGTCATTCAAAGAATTCTTATACAAATTCAGGTACTAAACCAACTTGAGTGCAGCAAAATACTAAGTTACCAAACTTCTTATAGATATTAGATTCTTAGAAAATATTTTTACGAGCCTCTATTTATTTTTCTCCTTGCAATTGAGATGGTACAATTCTCAGTTGACTCGGGTATTCTTCGATTCTATTAACAATTTTATCCATTTTTCATTAAAATTCATTGATAAATATGAGTGATGAGAAAACTTATAGGTTGAGGGCACTAAGAAACACAATGATCTTAGGGTCAAAATCTGCTCAGTCTGCTTCTGGCAATTTACACCTACCTGGTTTGTTTCTCCGTTTCTTTCTTGTTACTCTCCTTCCACCCACAATGAGTGCCCCATATGCCACCTCCTCGTGCAGAATAGCTTGATTAATAGCATTCTGTATTCTCTCTTTCAGAGGTTGACGCATATCTTTAGATGTTAAACTGGGGCACTCAAACTTATAACTTCTCCATATTGGCTGAAATCGACCAGAATATGCAATGATAACGTTTAATTTATAATCAAATTACAAAACAATAAAAATCTTCACACTGCTTTTCCAATGGTTGGATTAACAAGTTTGTTTTCAACGGGCATAAGGTAATTCAGTGCTCTTACAATTTTAGATATTCAACAACGTACCAACACATCAATAATGATGGTACAAAAAGATCTGAAATCTAACTCTTTTACCGATTCAATGAGAAGTAAGGTCAGAAAAGACTGCGAGTGTCACGACCGCACTGAATTACGGAATCCGATTTGTCAAGCTACATTCAAAGAGAATAATAATACAGATAAAGATTCATTAACTAGAGATATCAGATTATTAAGAAAGGATTAATCGTATTAAGACGGGCATACAGCAAGGAGCCTTCATTCCACCTTTCTTATTCATGATTTATATAAAAAAATATGACATTTGAACGTTGATAATCCGTTTAACTCCGTAAAGACAATATTACTTTGCGCTAAAATGAAATACACGATTTCTTCGTCGCTGGCACACCTGAATTCCAAACCATGAATCGGTTCTAAAAATAGTATCACCAAGTATACTCTGCCGGCAAGATAATACATTCCAGAAGCGTGCATTATGGAATTCATATACCACGTTTAAACTGAACGGATTTTCAAAATACTTTTTGTAGAATAACATTCTTAAGACTCTCTGAAATAAAATGGTATAAAAATTCCAATGGAATAATACTTACAAATATTAGTTTAAACAATTGTTTTCGTGCAGGATATTTCTCAAGACTTGATTAGATTCTTGTAGACTTGCCTGCACGTGGTTTTTACGTCAGTTCTCACAGAATCTCATTTGATCTCGAGATTGGTACCACATGTTTATGCAGGTTGCTAGGTAATCAAATTTCTCTCAAACCGTGTAATGGTTTCTTCGAAATGTGGAATGGCCTTTCTGATACTGTTAAAACGTAGCTTATCTGCATTGTGCCCATTAGTCAACCTTGAATAGCCCACAATTTATAATCGAGTCGATCAATTTTTACCAGTGGACCTTATGCGTACTGGGCCATGAATTTAGAACAAGTTCCATTTGATGGCTGCCACAAAATGATATATTATTACCGAAACTACAAATTCTTAACATATTTGAAAAGACTTAAGAGCCTAAAAATTTAAATGATTTGCAAGGACAGCGGCATTAGCCTATTCATATTTTCAACTTTCGATGGATCTTTAACGCATTAACGCGCACAGCCCATAGCCGTAGGAGGCAGGGGGGCAGCTGCCCCCCTAAATCGGGCAAAATATCATTAGAATTCGGTTAAATTCGGGCAAATAGTCAGTCTGCCCCCCTGTTGAGTCGTGGGCCCCTACGGCTATGGCACAGCCTGTAGTACAAAGGCCTCGATGTAGTGTCCCATCCCAACGACTAGACGCTTTTTCCAAAGTTGTTGATATTGCTTGTTGATTTTTTTTTAATACTCATCAATTATTCTTACAAAAATATTGAATCAAAACAATTGAAAACCACAAATATTCGATAAGATATTGAAATTTCTTAAACATTTCGAAGTTGGTTCGATTAATAAAATATTTTGGCCGAAAAATCAATCAATTTTAGGTAACATTCTTAGTAGGTTGTCGATACAGATTTATTAATTTTTCTGCTTGGTTCAGTGGTACTAAAAAGAAGTATTAATTAGAGTTCTCAGTACATGAAGTTACTGACCGATCCGATGGAGAAATCAGTGCGATATCGGGGGATAGGTTTCCCCAGATATAAAATTGTCAAGAAGTCCTTAATACTTATAGGCCTTAATGGGTATTTAAATCTTGCAAGATCTGAAATCCTAGTTTGAGCCCTCTTTTACTTTCTTGTTACTACAATACCAAAAGGCAAAATGAACCAAGAAAAGCCTGTTTTTTTTTGGGGGGGGGGGGGGTGTAGTATAATATAAAAACAAGCTAATTAGTTTATTATACTGAAATGTGAAAGTGAAAAATAAAAGGCTAAATTTCATAGAAAAAAAACAGACTTGACCAAAACTACCAAATATATTTTCTACAACGAGTTTAAGGGAAACAACTGCGAAGAAAATTAAAATATATGAATCCATTAAATAGGTCAACGTCTTTTTAGAGATTCAAATGTGTCCTTGGTTTTAAAATTTCACAATCAAATTTGACAAAAAAAAGTTTCTTTTTATGTATTCAAGCCATAACGGACCGGAATACCAAAGAACACGAGTGACAAAGATCCGATTCCATCCGAACTTCAAGTAGTCCTTCCGGATTGGCAAGCACATTCAACAATTTGAATATCAAAGAACAAGAAAACGAATCTGAAAGCAGTGTTATTGACAATGGTAAAAATAAAATAGAGATTTAAGGCGAATTCGATATCACAATATATTTCATTTAGTTTCCTCAAATGAATTTTTTTTAATGTTTTTTTTTTCCATTTCAACCAGAAATCCATTAGAAATCGAGCACTTTTTTATTCATTATTTCCTTTTGCTACAAATAAAAGGATAATTGTTCCAAGGTCTTGAATCTGTCATTGCAATTGATCCATCTGGAAATTTTGTGATGGCAATAAAATGATCTTGTGTGTAGTCATTTTCGGGTTCTCCTGGCCCCCACAGAAAATCATTGATAGGGTCACCATTACTGAAATACCACGTGCCCTCTGTTCCTTTATCTGTACCATCTATCCATACAAATTGATCATCTAGAAAAAACAATAAGTTTTGAAAGTATACCCAACTTTTCTGGAGGAATACGGAACTGATGGGTCTAATTTGTACCCGTGTAAAATAATGAACTAAAGAGTCTGTGGTTGTCTTATTTTGATGTATGCTTGGCAGGACCATGTCACTTTGGTGTTTTGGACTTGATTCTGACCCATGAAAATTAAAGGGTTTATGTTTGCCTCATGGTCTGCATGTGAAACAGGGGCATGCTAACTGATCTAATTCTGACCCATGTAAAATAAGGAGTATATCATTAAACTGTGGTATATCAAAATACAAGTACATTGCGATAGGAAGAAGTCCATTACCATACAATTCTTGCTTCCAATTTTGTTATTCTTTGGACGAGAGGTTGGGTCAACTGCATTGCTTTGCTTGTACGTTTTTGTATTATTTGACCTACCGGTTGCGTTAATCTGATGAGTGACCTGGACTAACTGTGGTATATTCAGATGAGATATCAATTCCTCACTGCGATCAGTACAAAAATCAACTCCATCTTGGTACGAATATGAGACAGTGGGTTGTCCTGTACCGTTATAGATTTTATAACAGAGATCTAAACCACGATGGTTTAAATAGCCCGGCATTGAACACCAATCTAAAATACATTAAATATCACACTAGATTACTTGGTTATGTAAATGGGTACATGCATTGCTTCCAATGTGGGATATAATAATTTTTTAGTCCTCTAGTTGGTAGATGACAAGTCAACGTTTGCTATGGTTGGTAGATGACAAGTCAACGTTTGCTTCCAGCAGATGCTGATATCGCATAGGTAGTTGTTGGTAGTTGTAGTAGTTGGTAGTTGGATTGGTTCAATCGGATGGTACTATGATGTAGGTTTGGTAATTTGAGAATTCGTAAGATCTGGTCGGGTCGAATGACATGGCGGCGAACTTGCGTGAGTTACTCGGTCTTCTTCATTCTTCTAAACTCGTTGTGATCATGGTTATTCTTCTTGATGGTGGAGGTTGAATGGTAGTCGTTGGTTTGTTGTCCTCCCTTAGCATACCTATTTATGGAATTGAGGTTTGGTTATATATGACCGCCTCAGATAATCTCAAATATTGTATCGGTGCACTCTAACAGAGCTTCCCAACCTGGGGTATTTTTTAGGGAGCCGTGGGGGCATGAAGATGTGTATAATTTTTTCACTAGCCCAAATTTTTATTTAACTATATTTTGCTGTGTAAGCTCAAATGTATTTGGCCTCCAGTGAGGAAGCACAAAACCACCCCTTATTTCGAATTAATCAGGGGGTCACGGCTCTGGGAGTTTTGTGAATTTTGGGCCACTGCACTATAACAATATCAGAGTGCTCAAACTAGTTAACTAGTGAGGTATGCTACACTCCAGAAAGAGTGCTCAACAAAGTATGATCCAAGGAGCCTATACAACTGCAGACAGTATCTAGTGCTGATATTTCAGTTGAGATAGCCTCAGATGAACAAACACATGTATTTTATATCGAGATTTTACCTACCTTCATATATTCTAAAATATAAAGTGCCTGGACTTATGACTCGACTTGGTAGATCCATAGGGAACAACACAGAGTGTCCCTGACACCAGAGTTCCTTCTCATTATAGAAGAACGACACACAATCCAAATCATAGAAACAATACATAGCACAAACACTTAATGATGGAACTGGTCTACGAAACGTGGAATATTCAGTGAAGTAAAAGCCAGAAATGTCTGCGTGTTTTTCAACAAAAGCGCCACGAATTGCTATAGCTGAAATCGCAATTTGTATAACCGAGGTCATTATCAACGACGCCATGGAAGAAAGCTTCATTATTCCGACACAAGACTAATTTAAAAATTAATTATTTAGATCCATTTTACATAATTACAACAGAGAAGGCGCTGAAGTCGACTTTTCAGAGCCAGAAAATCTGAACAAAAGTAATCAAATGTTCCCGTGATCTGAAGAGTTTATTCCATAACATAACCAATCAGATTGTCGTAAGCCTAAATTCGATTAAGATGTCCCATTTCAAATTTATATTGGATTGCCCTACTAACGTACTCTGATATAAGGGGATACACTCTTCAAATTTACCAAAGATATCTCTGATACTTCTCTTTGGAAAGCCAACCACAATAATTACTCTGATTTTGCCATGAATTGGATGCGATTTTTGATTAACGGAATTGCATTGCTTGTACGCATTTTATTTCATTTTGGGACACTTTCAAAAAGAGGTTTAAAACCTTATTTTTTGCCATGATTTGGATACGATTTTGCCATAATTTGAATGCGATTTTAGATCGAAATTGCTTTGCTTGTACGCATTTTATTTCATTTTGGGACACATTCAAAAAGAGGTTAAAACCCTTATTTATTGCCATGATTTGGATGGGATTTATGATTAAAGGAATTGCTTTGCTTGTACGCATTTTATTTCATTTTGGGACACATACAAAAAGGGGTTTAAACTCTTATTTTTTGCCATGATTTTGATGCGATTTTGTGATTAACGGAATTGCTTTGCTTGTACGCATTTTATTTCATTTTGGGACACATACAAAAAGGGGTTTAAACTCTTATTTTTTGCCATGATTTAGATGCGAGTTTTTGATTAACGGAATTGCTTTGCTTGTAAGCATTTTATTCTGGGATACATACTAAAAGAGGTTTAAACTCTTATTTTTTTTTGCCATGATTTGGATGCGGTTTTGATTAACGGAATTGCTTTGCTTGTACGCATTTTATTTCATTTTGGGACACTTAAAAAAGAGGTTAAAAACCTTATTTTTAGCAATGATTTGGATTGGATTTTTGATTAACGGAATTGCTTTGCTTAGCATTTTATTTCATTTTCGGACACATACAAAAAGAGGTTAAAACCTTTATTATTAATACAGAACAATTAGAGGAATATATAACTTTAATCAATGCAAAAAATTAATTAATATCGGTGTTTTCTTTTTAATTTTATTTTGTTTACTAAAACAATCTTTATGTGAGAAATTGTATTTTCTTTTTCTTAATTTAATTTAATATCAACAAATATCCCTCAAAACCTTTGTAGAATAAATAAAAATATCTGATTTTTTAGATAAAGTTTTTAATTATTAATTAAGAATGAATTCAATAACGCGCTCTGGAAACATTTGGTTATTGATCTGTTTTAGAGATGGATTCGTCATAACGAACTAGTGGAAAAATGTAACGAATTTGTTTCTTGCATTTTGACTGATTTGTTTAGTCAGGCATAAATTGATCTGATTGTATCCCAGGATGTTGACCTGTATGGTAGTGGTGGGTGTCACAAAATTTCATGGTCGTCATAACGCACTAGTGGAAAAACGTAACAAATCTGTTTTAGCATCTTGGCTGATTTGTTTTTGTCATGCATAAATCGATTTGATGTTGACCTATTTAGAAGTGGCGGGAAACAGACTATGCTTTCTCTTTTCGAAACACATGACGATACTAGCCTATAACAGTATCTGATAGTGAGTGAAAGACTGGAATGGAAAGTCCAATTAGATTTGCAAACAACTCTTCATTATTCGATGGAGATAAATCCGTTTTAAATCTTTATATAATGACACTTTAATCCTCGAAATGAGTAATTGAGGACAATTGAATTGTATACACCATCTAGAACAGTGATTCCCAGTCTTTTTCAAGCCGTGGCGCAAATTCACTAAATGTCCAGAGCTATGGCCCCCTGTTTAATTCCAAACTAGGGCAAAATAGGGAATATAGCGCAAGGGTTGTTTTCTTGTGCCTCCTCATCATCAGGAGGTCAAAATATGGTTAAATAAAAGTTAGGCTAGAGAGAAAATGATATACATCCCCATGGCCCCCAGGTTGGGAACCACTGATCTAGAATTTTGGAATTGACATCTCAGAAGTAATACCTGTACTTTTCTAGCCATCAAAGTGTGATCAAATTTAATATAGGTCATTATATCGAAGCAATATTTACTGTTTGTAGGCTACTTATTCAAGGGCGGTCACTCAGTTTCAAATTGTTTGACATCTTTGTTTTAAAATATTGCAAGATTTATGTAGACTCTTAATCGAAATGACTTTTTAAGCACAATAAAAGGAGTGTATACATCTTAAAAGAATATCGGCGATTCCATTCTGTAAACACAGGGACCTCAAAATTGAAATAAGGCCATTATATCGATGCAAGATTTACGGGAGATAACTCTTCAATATTATTGTTAGTAGGCAATTTGAAATAGGTCACAATGATTGTGAAGCATATTTACGGGAGGTAACTCTTTAGCAATTCATAAGTTTGTTAGTTGGCTACTTGATCTACAATATTGCAGACGAGACCAGATTCTCCTTGCTCAAAGGGTCTTACATCATTGCTGGAAGGATGACCACTAGAAAGGAAGGAAATTGTAGACCTTTCTCAGATTACCCTCTGACCAAATTTCGTTCTGAATCGCATTTAGTCTATTACTTTCATATAAGCATAAGTGATAATTTCCAAATTGAATTTGAATGTCTTTGGATTGACAAAAAATGCCAAATGTTGAAAATTATCTTACAAAGGGAAATTTTTAATCTAAAATGTGTGTCATTTTTCAAAATTTCTAGAAGGGAAGTGAGTTTATTTCAAAGGGAAAATTTCCAAACCATATATTTAATGGCATTCTTAGACAAATGGCATGCAATTGGCAATCATATTTTGAATATTTGTGACATGAGAGAAAAAAAACCATTTCAATTTAATTCAACCTATTGTCCAAACTCAGGAAGCTCCCAGAGCCATGGCCCCCTGTTCTATTGCAAAATAGGGAATATAGCGCAAGGGTTGTTGTCTTGTGCCTCCTCATCATCAGGAGGTCAGATACATTTGACCACAAGCAACTACAGACCTTACTCAGCAAAATATAGTTTAATAGAAGTTGGGCTAGAGAGAAAATGATATACATCCTCATACGCCATGGCCCCCTGGTTGGGAACCACTGATATATTGGTTGTACCAATATTCCCTATTCAGTAAAGGTCTATATTGGACAGTCTGATAAAAGAGCCTATCTATTTGTTTAAAGACCTTACTGCATCTATTCTAAGGGCATGGAATTGTTGGACAGAATAATTGATCCTTTAGGTCAAAATCTTAAGTGAAGAGTTAGGCATTTGTCTTTAAACCTATAGCCGAAATCACTAGCATAAAGCTCAAATTTTTGGTGCAAGGTATTAAAGCTGTGAGCTCAGCCTATGAAAAAGTTAAGACACTACCAGTCCATGCAAGTCGAATTCATTCAATTTCAGAGCTAGAGTGAAATAAAAACAAATGGTCTTAAATTAGTTTAAATAAATTTAATAATCAAATACACAATATCATCACAAAAAAAGTATTTTGATTTCAAAATTTGATAATTCTGAGCCTGGGGCCCCTTGGATGTCGGCCTGAGGTCATACTCCCAAAAATCACGAACTTGACCAATATATACATATACCTGTGCTCTTATTCTTATTGGCCAAGTTTTGGAATTTAGATTTTTTGTTCATTCTAAGAGGTAGTATTGCTTTAATTTGCTCATATGGTAAATATATATATATTGAAATAATGTTCATTAATGATCTTATGATCTTCATTCTCAGGGTCTGATATCATCTTAATACTAGACATATTGACTTAAAGGTTTATGGATTTCTTCCACCAGACTGGTATAATATGGCTCTGAAAAATATCAAAAGGGGGATATTTAATTTGAAGTCTTTTAAAGGGGTTTTCTTAAATATCAGGGACACTTCCATTTGCATCAATACAATTTTGAGTCTTGCATTCCACTAAAACTAAGCATTTTTGACACCACTATAGCTTTTGAGATAGTAAAGTCAGAACTTAACAACTTCTTCAGGTGACAGACATTATAGTTGGAGGCAGTTTATGCCTTTTTGGCAGTATTTTCAATAAAATAATATGTAATTTTTTTGTAGACCATATAATAAATGTAACATACCATTTTCCGGAGTGACCAGTCCATGTCGAATTAAAAAATCTAAAATAATCAAGGCACAGTTTGGTTTAAATTCATCCGTAATTATTAACTCCTCAACCTAAAACATACAAAATATAAAACGTTGTTTTAATGGGATTGTAAAGTAATTTTCTAAAATTTGTATGTGCATCAGGGACACTGATAGCATCAATTTGCACTTTCACTTAAACTAAAAACCAAAATTGATTCATTTCTGCATAAAATTATGTATTCCGAGATGGTTTCATATGATTTTCATGCCGAGAACTCATGTACCAACCTTTTTGATTGGATAACAATGAAAACTACCCACTTCACCATCAGCATTGATTGGTTTAAAATCTGAGGTCAATTCAAGGTCAAATACAAATTGACATTCAGGTAAAATACCTCGTTCATCTTCATAACAGTAACTAAAATTGGAAAGAAAAATTAACTTTGCTGTCTGCAGATTCCAACACATACAGATTTTTATGGGTAAGGAAGGGGTGCACATTATACACAGGTGCGGATTATATTCAGAAATATACAGTATATTTAATACACACTTTTAGACAAATAACCACAGTGTGTATACAACAAAAAGTTAATTAAATGTAAAGTATACAGAGATAGGAGAGTAAGTTATCTAAGTGACACTGTACAAGAACATGTACAGTACACATCCTACCAAAGATAAACCAAGGGAATATAGAAGAAAAAGAGAAAATGATGAAGTACCTTTACCTGACTGTACCAACAGATTTTAACTTGTGTAAAATATCATCAGGTATAGAGGCTTCCTCTCGACATTCTTTTATCATATTATCTTTAATACCAATACCAGTAGCTAGACCACCAGCACACTGTTGATAAAATACAAGCATCATATACCGGTATTCATTTGGCACAACTTTTAGGGATTTATAAAAATGAAATGAATGGAGTTTTACGTCCTACTTTTCTGCACCTATATGGGCTAATTGAGGACGGACAAACGCCATGCAGTGTGCAATGAGGGAAATTTTGCCAGGACAGCGGCATTAGCCTGCTCTTATTATCGATTTCCAACTGTCGAGGGATCTTGAACGTGTACAGCCAATAGCACATGGGACCTCAGTTTATTGTCCCATCCGAACGATTAGACGCTTTTTCCATGTCAGCCCCTCCAACCTGCTTCACTGACAAGGGGAAACCGAGTTGAAAAATCTGAAAGTATCATCTCAACCCATGCCGGGATGGAACCCTGGACCTTTAGCTTAGCAAGCAAGCGTCTAACTCACTGAGCCACCGCGGCTCCCTTTTAGGGCTTTAGATAACCTTGGGAACATTGATCCACATGACAGAACAGCCTAGAGATCAAGTGTAAGATCTCTAGGGACAACTGCAGCAGTTGAAAAATAAACTCAGGATCAAGTCAAATCATGCCAAAATTGGCTTGGTTAAATTAGAAAATAATAGATAAATTAAAATGTAGCATCCTTCTACTCCAGAGCTCTGCAGAGCCAGAGATGCCAACAATTATGTAGAGTTGTTTTCAATATGGCATTGTTTCAATATGGAGATCTCCCTATAATATATGAGATAACCAAGCACGCTTGCCTATATTATTTTCATAATGTAGTCCGTAGTTCATCAATCTCTATGACTTTGAAACACCTGATGGTACTACCTACATGGGAAGTCGACTACTATACAATTATTGCACCTGCTCTGGATGATATTTTTGATTGAGGGAATGTTTTCTTGAACAGATTTTTATTATTGAGAATGTATTCTGTTTCAATGAAATGAAGTTGTGGAATTTAGAGTAATATTTGTATAATAAATACCAGGTTATCCAGTTTGTTGGGGTAGGTAGCTTTAGTTGGTGACCTTTGACCTAGCCACATCATCATGTCACCTGATTCATTATAAAAATACCCGTTAACATGGACGCCATAATTCACACATCCAAATATCGCTGGAAGACAAAAAATAAAGAGTGAAGTAGAAACCTATATCGGGTGTCCCAATAAAAACGTCCCCAAGTTTGACAAGTTTGACTATTGGGAAATCCAATTCTCACAGATTTACTTCAACATTTCCTTGTCAGACTCTAAAAATATGAGAATCGTGGAATAAAAATTGTACAAGTACGGCTGGGAGTATTTTTTGGTACACCCGATATATTCAGAAAGATATTTCTTGTAACTGACATTAAAAGGAATAGTAAGTTATGAGATTTATTTTCAATCACATACAATAGTATCAGTGTCATCAACGCTTCCATTGAAAATTTGAATTCAACGTAAAAATTCATGCATACAGTATCCCTGATATACACAAAAGTTTAGAAACTCTCTTTACAATCCCTTAAACAGTTGGTTCAATTCAATATTACTTTAAGATATCTAGGTAACATGTTTGCGATCTTGGTTTTAACTGATACACATAGAGTTTAAAAAGCCTCTTTAATGGTTGGTTCAATTCAATATAACTTTTAAGATATCTAGGTAACATTTACATTCTTGGTTTAAACTGTCTTACTAGAAGCAAAGGAAATGACTTACGTGTTGCTGCTCGCTCCATAACCATTAAAGGCTTGTCGTGGTAATACTTCTTAATATCATAATTCTGAAATATACAAACAACACTAGTGTATGCTAACTTCAATGCAGGAGAAGAACTTAAAGGGGAATGTTTAGCATTTTTGAGGGTCGATGTAAATAGCCTCCAGAAGTACCAGAACTGCACAAAAATCGCACAATCTTTTCAATTACATCCCATCCAGACATTTATCTTTTATTTTCTGTATTTGCATAATAAGGCATAGTTTTACTAAACAATCAAATTTGCTGGAGGGTATATGGTGTTTTTTTGTTGTTTTTTTTTCTCCAAATAGTACCCTAGGTGGGCTTAGTGAGCCCTCGGAGCACAAGTGCCCAACCTTTACCACTGGAACAAAGAAATCTTTAGTAAAAGGCGAAAGATTTACTCGGAAAATGAGGAGAAACCAGGTTATATGGTATCATAATATATAAATTTTCATTTAGCATATCAATTTTATGGTCCTTAATATGACATTATTAATCATTATTTAGCTCATATTTATGTTAATTTGATTATTATTGTGTACACTTGTAACAGGTGTCCTTCAGAATCTATAACTTCGCTTTTATAGGTCTATGTAATTTATTTATACTCATAATATTTGTATTGACAAAGTTGGGTGTGTGTGTTTAATGCCTATTGTGTTTATATTCAATAGTTATTGTGCGTTATTTAATATTGTTTCCAGTGGTTCTCAATGTATCTTTTGATTGATTAAGCTACCTAAACGGATTGTAAAGAGGTTTTCTTAATTTTTTATGTATATTGGGGACACTGAAAGCACCAATTTGCATCATTCAAATTTTAAATCAGACATCTATGGTTCCATCTATTTCACTCAAACTAAGTGTTGATTACATCACAATTTGCTAAATATGCTTATATAACAGATTTTTGAATAAAACCTAAACAAATCTCGTGTTAGCGTTCTGTGTTAGTGTTAACATAAATTTAACACAACATTTGAACTCATTTTTCTTGTTAATATAGTACTTTTAGGGGGTGAACACGCGAAACCAGTATATCTTTTACATAATTAAGTGTTTCAATATCAATCAAATAAGGTAATATTTGTATTTGACCCAGTCCAAATTCTATACTAACACCAGTGTTAACACTAACACAGAATTTGACCTCACCCTTTGGCAATACATTGGTAGCAGCTAATGATGAAGTATATCAATAAATGAGTAAATATTTATTAGTGAAAAGTGATATCAGGTGTCTAGAAGAGTAAGCATACCGTATCAATGTAACATGTTCAACATACAAAACATTTCCACTTAATTTTCTTTATTTCTGCAGACAGTGCTGGCCTTTGTTGTAATTTCAAATTTGAAAGTTGGGGCATGACCTACCTCATCCCTCCAGCCTCTCAGAGAACAAAATATATTTTTATTTCTAAGATCTTGTAGAACTTGTTCAATTCGTTCACTTCTGGTTTCGGGTATACTGAGGTCTGGTGACACTCGTAAAATCTCTGATTTGAAATCTTTTGCTTCCTCATTTTGAAACACGTCTGTATATTTCTTCAATTCAGCTACAAATTCTCGGCGTACCAATCCAACCTTTTCTTCTTCAATACAAAATACAGCACATCTTCCAGCTGAGGATTCTAAAAAGAAATTCATATTTTAATGGAAATATTTCTTTGTGTAAGTGTAGGGCTAATAATAAAAATCTGTACAAGCAAAACAATTCCGTTAATTGAAAATGACAAAATCAGGCGCAATAATTATAGCAGTGGATTTCCCATACAAGAAGTATCATCAGGTGTTTTGAAAAGGGTAAGCAAAGCTGAGATAGACCTTATAACAACTAGTCGCTCAACTAGTAATTGGGGGGCCTTATTTGGTCTTCATGGAGCACTTCTTGGTTCTTACTTTGGACCATTTTTTGATTTTGTATTTAATTTACTTGTGGGGGAACCAAAGACAGACTAAAGAAATCTATTTATAACACAGATAAGCACGTATGCCAGGTGACAAAAATATGCTCACCCTTGCACTTGCAGTAAAAATATTTAAGTGCGCCTGTGGCCAGTGTGGGTGTGTAGGCCTACTGTACTGTTTGAAGAGCAAATGCATCATAAATCTATTATTATTATACGTTCTGTGCCATGAATGAGGAAACCATGAATAAGAGCATGTAGATTTATGTACAATATCAGAGAAAATATCTTACCTGGTCTATAGAAATTGTTGCATTTATCTAAAATCACCTGAAATCGGCTTTTGCTTCTCTCTGTCAGTGCTTTGACGGCCATTGTTGTGATTGTTTTTATCAAGGGCAAGGAAAGATAACTCCATTTAGTGCAGATCCAGACAACAATGATATGATGAACTCATTCACTAGCATTTTACCTACAGAAAACCCTAACATTTAGAACAATAGTGTCAGGGCCGTAGGAAGCAAATGAAAACTGGGTGGGGGGAAGGGGGTAAGAAAGTTTTGAAAATCAGGGTTGATTTCCTTTCATCTGAGGCTCTCTGTAAGCAGAACATCACAGGACTGTTTATAGAAAAGAATGGATCGAGTCAAATAGCTATGCTCTCTTTAAATATTTAAGCAGCCTCACCCCGTTCCCTTCTTAAGTCTTCTCAATACCAGGATTAAAACAAGCTTCTAATGAATGTGACCATTGGAAAATTCCGAAACCCCCATTTTCAAACTTTCCGCGAATCTTGTTAAATTAACTTCCGCGTTCCGCGAAATATGTAGACCTTTTTTATACGGACGTATAACTAACTATACGTATATAGAGCACTGCAGCTCAGTAGACCAAATCTTACAAAGGGGCGCATATATAAAGCCTGAACTATCCTGAACAACATAGGCGTATCGCATAGTATACGACATAGGCTATGTGTTAATCTGTGTGTAGTACTTAATGTTTAATGTGTTGTCATAAGGCTTAAAAATATGAATTTTGGATGTTATATATCGCTTTTGTTATTATATGGATGCGTTTGTATCGTCACATCAAGTAAGTGGGGTTTTTTTACGTATCGGGGTAGTAATTTCAGTAGTCTAGCCGTACATTCCACTGTCCATAAATATTTACAAAAGGGTTCATGTTATAGGAAAAAATTGGGTTATCAAATAGAAACAGGCACGCCCAAATGTACTATATCTATGGGGAATATAAAAGGGAGAGGGGCGGGGCGGAATTGATGGGTCAATGCACCAAATTAATTCTATTTTTCAATTTTTTTTTTTGTTCTAGGGTGAGAGCTTTCAGATTTTGTCTCTTCCATTTCTTGAACCTCAATTCCATGCCCCGTTGAGACACAAGGGTTTTTACCAAAATGAAATGAATGTGACTCTAAAATCTTGAAAAAGCTCTTATGTACGTTTATTTTACAATAACTAAAAAATTCGATTACTTTATTTCCATAAATACTGTAATATTGTACTTTGGTTAACATTTTGTAAAACAGGTTCTTAAAAATGCACAGTTCATTCAGCTAAACGTATAGTATAATAATAGCGCAACGGACTGGGCCTATTCAATACCCAAACCCTTTCTCGTTTAAACTAACGATATTGTGAAAGGCTCAAAGTATTTACATTTAAAGGGACATTATCACAATTCTTTTGATCAATTATTTCCTAGTCTCAGAAAGCGAACTTTCGATCAATATTGTATCCTAGTCCCAGAAAGCGAATTTTATTTTATCAATTTATAGTTGTTCACCGTTTATTGGCAAAATCGTAGCCATAAAACCCCTGTATAGAAAGTTACATTTGTCATTTTAAAGATACCGTCTTTTAGTAGAGCAGTGAAGATAGAAATATACAGTGTACTTTTTGGTTTGACCAAACACATATTTGAAGGGATTTATAAATGCTATTTCTGAACAGTAATAAAACTATTTATATATAAGGCCCAAATGAACCACCGTAAATGTTTATGTTACCCTTTGAAGGGAGGATTCTGATCCAAACCCCCTTTTTGATTTTTTCAGTTCATGTCTGCAGCAACCAAACAGAACTTGGCAAAACTGTATATCTATCACGTGATGAGAGTGACGTAACCCAATGTCAATGTGACGTCACTTCAAAGAAATCTGATTCCCGTATCGGATTCCATAGGCAATGGTTTACGGGTGCCTGTGATTTTAATTTATTTGTGACTGTCGATTCCAGCAGACAAAGTTATCCCTGCAAAGATTTCGAAGAGAAATACTTTATTTTAAGACCAGGAAACGCTTTAACCATTTCTTTGGAGCCGAATTCGGATGCTGTTTTGTTTGATTTTAATCTAGCTGTACATTCATATACAGGTAGGTTTCATTCACATCGTTTTTTAGATCCAAACTACCAAACTTTGTCTTCTCTTATATTTTTTTTTATCTTCTTGTGGATTTTTGGTTTTCTTTAGCCCTTCATAATTTGGAGATATACCCTACCTCTGTGCCTTCTCCTGTGCTGTCATAAAAGTAACGGTATAATGCGTTCACATTTCACCGGAAGTACAAGAGGCATGTAAGATGATTGACATGAAAACGAACCGTTTGGCGTCAACTTTCTTGGGGATTGGTTTAACCCACAGGGGCTCGTAGTTATACAATATAACAATATTTAAAAACAAATATAACTACGAGCCCCTGTGGCTTAACCAAGTTTACGGGACCCAAGCCCTAAAGTTACTCAAACCTCTGAAAACAAATGTTCCAAAGTAATTAACAACTTGTGGTCTTATGAGAATACAGGAGGGCATATTATGTGATTTTAATATCAAATGATCTTTTTCCAGATAACACAACGTTAACCTTAGAATGTTATGAACAACTCTTGAGTTTAGAAAACCCGACTGAACAGACGACTTCCGGTCCACCTATATCTTCTAGTCCTGCTGATGTTGAAGATACAGGATTAGGTATAGGAGGTAAGCGTGCTGTTTTTAGTCTGTACAGTCAAACTTGGTCTAGCGGTCATCTGTACTAAATGAACGACCACTTGTATCGGGGCACTTATAGCATCAATTTGCACCATTAACAATCTGTATGGACTGTGGTTCCAACACTTTCACTTAAGTGTTTGATGACACCACACCCATATAAGGTCTTATGTAATACATGAACGCATATTTCGCGGATTTGACTTCATCAAACACTTAATTAAAGTGAAATTACCGGAACCACATACATGCTTAGTGTTAGTCAGTTTTAGAGAACCTATTTAAAATCCCTTTATTGTTTTTTATTTTCCAGCAATTGTTGGTATAGTGATTGGTGTTGTTCTCTTTATTATTATTATAATAGTAATAATAGTTATTTGGTAAGTACGATAGAGTTATTACCCTTGTCCGTATTACATATCAAGTTTTGATCGATCTGTGTGGTCTAAAAAAGAAATTGAGTTTTGCGTCCATCTGTTCTGTAACTGTTATGGGTTGACGGTTACACATAAACGCCCATCAGTGAACAATGAGGTTATTTCTCTTGTTTGCTTTCGATCTCTTGGGGAATCTGAAACATGCTTAGCCTAGTCTCTAGCACATGCCTTCTCAAATGGCGTCAAATCCGGGTTGTAACACCCTCAAGAGTGGACCTTCAAAAATGACCCCTTCCGCTAAAACGTTCTGCTCGCTATGTTAGCTAAGCTCTATTTGACCCTTATATCTCATTCATAAAATGCATTTGGCCCTTAACTGTTAATTTGAGAAGGTCTGCTCTAGCACATGTGGCTTGGTATAATGTCCCATCTGCAACACCACAATCCTAACTAGGAATTTTGATCCTGGTGGTGCATTACTTACATGGACTATATCCATACTCTGATTTCTAGCATTCATTTCAATCTATATCATTTCCAGCTTGGTGAAAAAAAGGAAGGAAGAAACGTACGCAAAAACCAGACACGACCATGATCTACATATCTATCAATCTGTAACGCCAGTCACCCCTTCTTCGGCTCAAGGTGCCTATGATAATATGGCAATGGACCGCGATGGAGCTCCCGATTTACCAATGCGTACTTTTAGTCCCACTATCAGCGATGTCCATTCCAACAGACTGCATCATTATGATAATCAGAATTCTGAGAATGTCATTGACTCTTCTGCACCAAAACCAGATGAGCCAAGCTCCCAAAGCAGTCAACCAAGCATAGCACCTACACAAAACCAACAGGGCGTTGATGATGATTACCTCCGGCCAAGCCACATGACATCATCATCAAGAGCCCCCGATGCTGACACAGTGGTCAACCAGCAAGATGAACCACCGACACCCCACGATATTGGCGAAGACAGTGCCAAATACAGTAAAGTCACCATCATTGAATCTTCTCAAATTTAGTTGAAGTGAAACGAAAATGCAGAACGACCGGTGTAAGATTTCGAATCTTAAAGGGATTTTACAGAGATTTTCTAAAGAAATTATTTGTATTGGGGACTCTAATAGCATCAATTTGCACAATTAAAATTTTCAATCAGATGTCTTTGGTTCCTCCAATTCCACTTTAACTAAGTGCTGAAAACTGTTTGTATAGCTGAAGACCTTCTCGGATGTAGTGTAGGGTCATGTAACGTCATCTTAAACTTTAAGTGGAATTACTGGGACCACAGACACCTGATCGAATATCGAAATTGTGAAAATTGATGCTATCAGTGTCTCATATTCACTCAATTTTTCTTTTAGAAAACCTCTTTACAATCCCTTTAAAAGTTTTGAAATCTTACATAGGTCTGATATCCAGTTCGCCATTTCATATGCATAATAATATAGTAGTAAAAAGCAAAAGTTTTTGTGTAAATACATTTTATTTGTAGTATAGTATACAAGATACATATAGGTTTATTTTTGTTGAGATTTGAGGTATGCTGCTATTCCAGGGTTTTCTTCTATTAATTTTCTACTCGCCGATAATTTAGGATACGGCGTCATCAGATTCGGGTCTCTTCTCATAAAGAAATTGGCTAGATCGTAAACAGCTATATCAGCCACTGATAACTGAAATACAAAATGCATTGACATGCGACTAGTTGGTTGGATACAAACAAAGGCAGTGACAAACTGTAACACAGGGACTGTTCAATCATCACAATAACATGAAATGGCCATAAGCTATCAAAATAAAAATGGGATGTTTTTAAAAAAACAATCGGGGACATTGATAGCATCCATTTTCAGCTTTCAAACTTCTGTGATTGCAGCAGTTTCACCAGAACTTTGAAATTATGACGTCATTACCAACAAATGACTGAAAAGCTCAATGGTATATGATGCCTTACTTACCTTATCGCCAACAAAATAACCACTGTCTTGCATAATCTTCTCATTTTTTCTCAAATAAACAGGTATATTTTCTTTATACCCTTTCGTAATTAATTCTTCCTTAAACAAAATAAAAACGAGATAGATTTGACAATATACATAGAACAAAAAGCATTGAGGCTCAAATCAAGGCCTATTAGAATTATGTCGAATCAGCATAAAAAATGAGACGTGAACACACTGGTTCAAATGCCATCCCACGGGTGGAAAAAATGCAAAGTTTCCTGGGAACAATATCTAGGAATCAATTTTTCCCGCGCAATGGCTGCAAAGAGTCGTTAAGGAAGTTTCAGAAAATAGCAATTTCCTTCGAGTGGTGACAAATTCCCAGTTTCATAGCTCCCCATTTTCTTCAGCCATGGCCATGTTGGCCCCGATCCGTAAGACATAAGAAGTCTACCACAAACATAAGTCTCAGAATGCAGGAGAGCACGTGTAAAAGATTATTTCCGGGAAGAATAGAGGCCTACTCCCGGACCCTACAACAAGAGACCCCCTCTCACCCACTAACATCGACTCATCTAGGTGAGCAACTGCTGTTCTTGTCCAGTCCATACCTTCTTTATCTCATCTGGTGTTTCAAAGAAGGCTTCCAGAATAAATGGTTCCATTTCTTTCATTAGATTCATCACCACGTCAATTTCTAGTTTCTCTAGGTTATTGTTACCGTAAAATCCTACAAAATACATCATAATTCAGGCACAATTTCCCTCATAACATATGTCGCTCACCCATGGTAGGGACGCCTGCCTCCAGGAAGAAACCGGTTTGCCTTTTAGTTTTATCAGGTGTTTCGAATTAAATGCTTGCTTGCTTATCTGAATGACCAAGGTTCAAGAACAGGATAAGATGATCTTTGAGATTTCCAACCCGATTCCCCCCTGTCAGTGATGCAGGTCGGAAGGACTAACATGGAAACGTGGACTCGTTAGGATTGGACAATAAACCGAGGCGCAAGGCCCCGTGTGTTACATGCTGTGCACATTAAAGATTCTAGACATTTGGCAATCTGAAAAGAGAAGTCTTATGTCGCTGTCGCTGGCAAAAATGTATAGTGTTGTCCTTCCTCATAGTAGGGCGTAAAACTCCAGCTTACCGAATTGTTTGGCTAAATAACTATAAATAGCATGTGATTCACCATACATTTCGCCATCAATTTCTAAAACAGGCAGCACACCGAATGGGGTTTCTAAAAAGAGCCATATAGTACCTTAATTAAAATCTTAATTAAAAATTCCTTTGATTAGGGGGGCACATATTAATGATTTGTTCAACCAATCGTACCTTAAGTTTCAGAATTTTGTTATAGCTAAGCTAATCAATAACGTAGTTTGCAAATCACTATTCGAGAGCTGAAGCAACTTTCTATGAATGCTGACTATTCCCCTTTAAAGACTTAAACTAGCAATTTGAATAAGGTTATTATCAAAAAACATGTACATATAAGTAGGCGTTGGCAAATGCTCACGTCTCAATACACTAAGAGCAAGTTTGTCATTCATTCACTATTGTAATATTTGTATTGGTATATTTGACCTAAATTACTTACTGGGTTTAAACTCCGCCCATTCTTTCCCTGAGTATCTCACATCGTCGAAGTCCCTTCCGGCTCCATGGAACATCAACCTGGCTATCTCAGCACGACCAGGAAGATCAAAATAGTGCAGACGATACACCACCATCTTGGATTTCTGTGGTCTTGTCGAAAGTTCTAATTTGGGACAGGCCTACTACAGAGAAAAGTCAATAATAAGGGTTCTAGGTGACTATTGGACCGTTAAGAAGAGGCCTATATACTTTATTTACACTGCGGTTGCTATACGGAGTCTCGTTTAGGCCTTTTTGACACTTGCGTGACTGCTATACGGGGTCTAATGTAGGCCTAATGGGGTTGTAACCAAAACGTCTTAATGTTAATTGTCCGAAAGACTTCCAATGTAATCCTGTACCTTTTTGGCACTTGCGTGACTGCTATACGGGGTCTAATGTAGGCCTAATGGGGTTGTAACCAAAACGTTAATTGTCCGAAAGACTTCCAATAAAAAATGCCGACCGTTTCCTATACAAAAAAAAAACGATAACCACGAACTAAAAGTATATATGTAATTTATTTAACAATATTGGGATGTTGTCCAACTTTCTTCACGAGTTGTTGAACCAAATCATATTCTTTAATAACATCAGAATTAAACGATAACATCATGGTAATAGCATCATATATTTCAACATCAGCCAAAGACAGCTGAAATATAAAATATTACGGAGTTTTACGTCCTACTTTGGGTTTAGCCCTCCCACAACAATCGGCAATCTTCGGCTGTTTCCGTAAACCATAGTTCCAGTGTAACTTTTACGGAGACCAATCAATGAGCAATCCTCGACGGTTTCCGTGAACCATAATCCGTTGCAGAGCTCCAGTGTAACTTTCACGCAGACCGTATATATGCTCCCACATATCATAGTACAATCAGCAATCAACAGAGGTTTCCGTAAATCAATTAAAGGAGACCGTTTGTTCGTAGATTATGCATGACACGTTCTGATTGGTTGTCACCAAAATGTAGCCTTGGTATAAATTTCGTTAGATCACAACGGAAACTGAAAAATATCAGGAAAAAAGAAAGGAAATTAATCCTTTTCAGTTTTACCCCCAAAATCTACTTACATTGGAGCCAACGAAATATCCTGTACCATTTTCTTTAAGTAATTTCTCTAATGCTGAGAAAAATTTAGGAAGGTCTTCTGCATATAGCTTCTCTTGTAATTTGGCCTACAATGAAAAAGACATTCACAATGTTTTTTTACTTCTGAATTGGTATGGGTGTGAAGGAAAATAACTTTGGTTCGCTTTAATTATAGGCTGATCTTAATTTAAGGCAGGGTTATTGCCCTTGTCCTTGCCTAAGCCTACATCAGGGGGGTTTACAACCTTTCATTGGTCTAATGAAGTAAAAGAACATAAGGGGGAAAATACATGCAGTTATGGACATTTTTGATAATTTTGATTTAATAAAATGTTATGTAAAAGGTTTATAATATAAATTCAAACCTTTATCTGTTCATCTTTCTCATAATACAGAGCTTGAAATACTAGAGGATAAATATCATTCATTAGACCAGTTACTGTATCAATCTTTAACCTGTCTAGGTCATCTTTACCATATAAACCTTTATTTAATATAAATATATATGATATAGAAACCTTTAGAAATATAACATAGAAACCTTGAAAAATATCCAGGGAAACCTTTAAAATTTCTATACCACTATGGCTCGATTCTGTGTATGTTTTGGACGAGATTTTTCGTTTAACGAAATTGTTTTGCTTGTACGGATTGGTAGTGCCTTCCTATATAGTTTGATATAAAGCCTGTATTTTATGCTTACCAAATTGTTTTGATAAATAGATGGCTAAGGCTCCAGACTGAGTGTAAGACTCCCCGTCTATTTCTAGTACTGGTAACTTTCCTAATGGTGTTTGTACTAGGAAAAAATAAATAAATGTCTAATGAAGAAAAAAATCAAGTTTACATTGGCTTATTGTATAAAGCAAGACACTGTCTGCATTTGTCTGGGCTTATAAGGCACATCTTACTGCACACGGGGTTCCATCCGAAGGACAAGACATTTTCCATGCCAGCCCATACAGCATCCGCTAATGAATATAACTTCACAAGAGGTATATGCATTTGAAACTGCGGGCAAGACACGAAAATAGTAACCCGACATTAAATTCATACGCCAGACTTAATCAGTCGATTTCCCGTTACAAAAAATAGTACAGCTAAAGTCACGCCCACAAAATGTATTCTTACTACGCTCGTGCCCAATTCTGTTAACTAGTCCAGTCACGAAGTTTCGAATGTGCTCCTTTATATCCATAGATATAGAAATACCCTATCTATACAATACATACTTGCCCTATATGTGCCCTGCTTCCAAGATGTATATTCATGAGCAATTTCTTCATATTCTTGACCTCCTATTTTGAATAAGAGCTTTACTATCGCTCCCCGATCCCAGACGTTAAAGCAATGCAGACGATATTTTGTCATCTTTGAGTTTAGTTTGTTTGATGATATTGCAGTATATAAAATATTGATAGCGAGTGTCCCAGAAACTAATAATAGGTTCACACTCGAAATACGATACAGTAAAACCTCGTTTAGCAGGCCATTTATCATTATATGCTATCAGTGAGGATTTTTCGGACTGACAAAAAACTACTTCAATGGATTACTTCCCATGACTGAGGAAAGAGGGATGAGTTCCCATGATTGGTGAAGAGGGATTAGTTCCCATGATTAAGGGAAGAAGGGTTGCTTCCCCTTGACTGAGGGAAGCGAAATTAGTTCCCATGACTGAGGCAAGAGGGATTAGTTCCCATGAATGAGGGAAGATTGGTTAGTTCCTATGACTGAGGTACGAAAGATTAGTTCCCATGACTGATGGAAGAGAGATTAGTTCCTATGACTAAGGGAAGAGGGATTAGTTCCCATGACTGAGGGAAGAGGGATTAGTTCCCATGACTGAGGGAAGAGGGATTAGTTCCCATGACTGAGGGAAGAGGGATAAGTTCCCATGACGGAGGGAAGAGGGATTAGTTGCCATGACTTGGGAAAGAAAGATTAGTTACCATGACTGAGGGAAGAGGGATTAGTTTCCATGACTGAGGCAAGGGGAATTAGTTCCCATGACTGAGGGAAGAAAGATTAGTTTCTATAACTGAGGGAAGAGGGATAAGTTTCTATAACTGAGGGAAGAGGGATTAGTTTCCATGACTGAGGCAAGGGGAATTAGTTCCCATGACTGAGAGAAGAGGAATTAGTTCCTATGACTGAGAGAAGAGAGATTACTTCCCATGACTGAGGGAAGAGGGATTAGTTCCCATAACTGAGGGAAGAGGGATTAGTTCCCATGACTGAGGGAAGAGGGATTAGTTCCCATGACGGAGCGAAGGGGGATTAGTTCCCATGACTGAAGGGAAGAGGGATAAGTTCCCATGAGAGGGAGAGGAATTCATTCCCATGACATGACTGAACACTTCAGATAATTTGTAACATTATTTATTCAAATTTAAAGAGATTGTTTACTATCACAATTAGATATCACAGTATAATGTATACAGATAACAAAACAAACAAATAACAAATATGCCCAAAATTGAGGTTCATAAAAAAAACCTTAGGTTTATGTCTTTTAAAATATTTGAACATTCAGTGTTCTAAAACACAAAAATTGCATAATGAAACCATTAAATAAAATGAAAACAATCTTAAAGAGTGTGTGTGAAAAATATGTATATTAATACCATTATAATATATATCAAATTGCTTCTAACAAGAAGATAAGTTTTGATTTTGCTCCAAAAATTGCTCTGAAAAAATGCACACTATTTTTCCCTACACCATGTGCTAAAAATGTATAATAATGAAAGCAAAATAATTGCAATGAAGGTGCTTTAAAAAAATGCTTTCCATCTTAACCTATAACCTAACCAATATTTTTATCTTATCAGCATTAGTTAAATCATCTGTGAAGTGGCTCACTTATTCATTAGGGTATATATGTACGGTATATCAGCCATTTGTATAGCTTTTTACTTATTCATCCAATCAGGAGTGGCTAAATTTGACAGAGGTTTTAAGTCCAAACAGCCTTCCGATTATAACTGGATCTGATATCTATGCTACCAGTATACCATCCACAACACGTATTTTCGCTCTATTTTTAGCCTTTCTACAAGTCACTGTAACTATCTGAAAATAAAAGACCTCATTCTATGAAATTTAAATTCCAGTGCCAAACTTTCCAGAATTCCTCTGGAGTCCTAAATTTCATTTAGGGCTATTGATGATGTCCAATGCCATGCAATTTGCAATGAGGGAAATTTTGCCAGAATACCTTCAAAGAGTTTACAGATCTGTACAAGCAACACAAATTCATAAATTAAAAATCTTGTCCAGAGCATGATAATAATTGTATAGTAGTGGAATTCCCACACCAGAGTACCAAATTCATAAGGTTAATGTTGTCATATACCAAAAGTCATTACTTATAACTCAGGAATTTTTAAGTGAAAATTGATATCAACTCAGACTTACTCGTTTGCCAGTGTGTGAATCACCTTGAAAGAGAAATTTAGGACGTTGAACTGAGGCATGAGCCAAGAAAGATTCTCGTAATTCTTGTGACATTGAACTCTGCATACTTTTATTCTTCAAATGTTCCGAATTTTTCTGAAATAAAATGCAAATACTTGATGTACATTAACTATAACTGGATTTTTCTTTTCTTAAATTTTTTGTTTCGTTCTACAAAAAACTTTTTCCATGTTAGCCTCACTAACGTTTCAATGCCCTGCATTACTGATGGGGAGAAACTGGGTTTGAAAGAGAAGAGGTATATTCTCTACCCATTAAACCCTGTACAGTACAGGGCCTGTACCTCTGTGGTTCTTGCAATTCCACTAAAACTATCGCTTTTTGATGTTTTGACATCACCACCAGTGACCTGCCAGAAGTTTCTATTGATATCTATGCAGATTACTGGTAGTGAAGTCATAAAATGTTTAGAAAACCACTTTACAATCCCTTTAACTCCAAAATTTGTTCCTCTGTTTATCAGTCTGCTCCACTATTGCTTGCCACATGCATAATGGAGCAAAAAAAAATGAAATGCAAGGAAGGCTGACCAGAGCTTGGAATACTCACCAAATCAGCTAGTTTATAATTCTCTCTCAGACCTTCTACAGGATTAAACGTATCAAGATCTATTATAACTTGACCTAATGAACAATTCCCTTCCGAGTCATTATCATCGACTACATGAAGAACAATATATCTGAAATACAGAGTATTTGAAAAGTGATATCAGGTGTCTAGAAGAGTAAGCATACCTTGTCTGGTGCCACACTTTCCACTGCTGCTCAATGATAGTATGTCACAAGGATAGGTAGTTTTTAAGGTGGGTTAAAGTGCATAGAAATATTTCAATTTATCAAATGAAAAACAGTAGTTTAAAAGCAATACCTGAAGACAAATTCTTCTTGAGCTACAGAAAAATCAAAACTTTCTTCCCACTTGGGTTCTAAACTATTTTTTATTACCTGAAAATAATAATATCATTTTTTCAAGAGCCAAGAAAAATCTGCAATCTGAACTTCAGCATGCATTAAAATTGAGAATATTTCAGAGTATCAAAAGGATTGTGAAGAGGTTTTCTTCAATTTTTATGGGTATTGTGACAGCATTTATTCCAATTTTCAGTCTGGCCTCTGTAGTTTTTCGTAATTGACAGACACAGACATCTTATATAAGATTGGAATTGCACAATTCAATGCTATCGGTGACCACAAAAGAAAGAAAATCCCTATAAAAAAGAGTTCTCTACACAACTTACTCTTGTAGAATGTACAGTTTTTGTACCTGGTATAGCAACTTTAATAAAAGGGTTAGCAGACGACTGACCATCAGGGGGAGATAATCCTGTACAGTGATGTATGGTGACTGTGAGTTGATGGGGAAGTTGGTAATTTAAGCTCACCTCTACTTCACCAGTTATACTTAAATCAGTCTGCAATAGATCAACGATCAACATTTCAATCAGGCATGGCATCAGTGGTGTTGGCTGATTACAAACAGTCATGGTTAAAATTCCATATATGAAAAAGCCTAAGATGCAAGCCTCTATTAAGGAGTTTTAGGGTTTCTCCGCAAGAGAAATTTGAAAAACAGAAATGATATGGTTCATTTTAACACATTTTGTGACAAAACATATAAAAATCTGATTTAGAAATAACTTAGAAATAAAGTAGGGGTGCATTCAGGTCTGCTCCTATGTTCAAATCAGCAAATCAAAATCTATCATCGAACAAGAGTTGTCTGCCTTTGAATATTTGCCAGGTAAGTTGTCTGCCTATCGAGACGAATCATAATGTAAGTCTCAAACATTAACAAAAATTGTGTCGAAAGCAAAAACATGTACATTGATGTCGGATTACGCAGAATGTCGTAGTACTCAGATGTTGGAAATGACAGAGTACACTGTATATGTATGCCAGATGAGAGGGTTTTCAATGCAATACAATTTTCAGAATCTTTTCCGTAACTTACACTAGTGTTAAGATTATACCAGGCTGTGTGAACAATAGATTTATTAAAATCAAAATCTTGCAGACGTATAATGACTTCTCCTAGGAAATCATCTTGGGTGATGGCATCGTAATCCCAGACTTGAACTACCAGGTTGTTCTCAATCAATTCTATCTCAGAAGTTCGAAATTTAAAGATTTCTGAAAAGACTGGATTGTTCTCTTCTACAACTATCTGAGTGACCTGTGAACCTTGACTATAATTATCAGGATACATGTCCATCTGCAATGAAATAAAATAATGGAGTTTTACATCCTATTTTGCTGCATCGAATTCGGCTAATGAAAAGGAACAACTTATTCAGTGTATGATGAGGGAAATTAAGCCAAGACAGGGGCATTAGCTTACTCTTTTGTGATTTCCAACTGTTGCAAGATATTTTATATGCACAACCTATAGCATCTAGTACCATGAAATAGGCATATTTTGAATTTAAAGGGGAATGTTCAGCATTTTCGAGGAAACATTTTGGCAACAGCGGAGGAGCTGCAATAAAAAATGCTTCAAATCAATGGAACCGCGAGCGTCAAATTTTTAGAGGGGTCTGACATCAGTCGGCCAAAAATAAGGGGGATTGGGGGCTCGAGCCGGGGGACCCACCTCTTGGAGCCACCCTAGGCAATACATCGTAGCCGATAATGAATTCTTTATATATATGATGAAGTATATCAATAAATGAGTAAATATTTCATAATGCATGACAAACCTTTACATAGGGACTTGACGTCTTGGAACGAACACCACCGCATCTCAATTCTCGACATTTTATAATTTTAACCAATAGAATCTCTTGTCTTGCATCATATTTAAATGAGATCTGTATTTCACCAGTGACTTCTCCGACTGTTTTTACCATGCCATATCTAGGATCTAATTTCTTAAACAACCCTTGTAACATCCTCATACTTTGCTGTAAGAAAGTTTATAATTGATATGATTAAATAACAAGAAAATATCTTTCTCTGCATCAGTGGTGTAGCTAGATGGGGGGTTGGGGGGAGGGGGATGTACCCCCACATAATTGATATTTGTCAGTTGAAAAAGTGTAGTCGGTAAAGTTTAGCCGACAGGCCGCAGACATAAAATAAAGAAATCTAAAAATATGGCTTCAATTTGCCTTCCTGCAATGTGTCAAATAGCTTAAACCCCAGAGCCCCCGCTGGCTTCGCCCACTGGACCCCCACCAGACTCAGACAGGCCTCTGCCTCTGGACCTTCCCTGTTATTAGCTCCGCTCGCAATGTCAATATATTGGCGGTTCATCTTTACCATTGCCCCCTCAGTTACGAAAACCTGGCCATGCCACTGCTTTGCATTGGCTCAACTGTATATTGCTTCCCTTGAAAGGATATTTTGGGTGTGCTTGATTGGCAAGTTCTGCCCATTCTGAATTCATGGATTCAAGTCGAAGTTCAATAAAACAAGTTGGGAGCATATTTTGTGATTTGTGAAGTCATCAACCACTTAGTTTAAGTAAAATTGCTAACAGAGGTTTTATTAAAAATTGTAATAACTTGATGCTCTAAGTTTCTCCAATACATATAGATTTTTTTTAGAAAACATCTTTACAACCCCTTTAATGAGTTCATCATGGCTCATGAATTATTGCCCATATTTTTTACCTTATCCTGTTCATGTTTGTCCTGTAAATCTGCCACCGAAACAGACTTATCTCGAGCTGCCTTGGCCTCTAAAAATCGAGTTAATTTTTCTATTTTAGCAGGATCTTGTGATAATGGTCTAGTGTTGACTGGTTCATCAACTGTTGAAGGTCCATTTCCCATCTTTATAATAACCTAATTCTTAACAAGTAAGCAAATAACAGACTTCTGAAAAAATAGAAAAAATATCTTGAGGTCTTTGTCCTTTGGTCACTTTTGAATAATCTCAAGATTAAATCTATCTTAGCATATCTATCATTATCATGAGCTATAATCATAGGCTGAATTCTCCCCACAAAATGTCCCTCATTGTACACTACACGATGTTGTCAGTCTATAAAAGTATTTACTAAACAAGTGCAGAAAAGAACATACATTAAACTGCATGATTGATTGTGGAAAACTCACACTTCCAGAAGACACTACAAAATTTATGACTTGGAGATATAGAATCATTCCAAATAACAATAATAGTAACATTAAGGGCAATAAATCTGGTGGGTTTATCATAGAACATTCCAGGTTTCACTCTTTGAGAAAGAAGGAATGAAGATTGAAGGAATGAAGGGGCACCTGTTGGCCCTTTGCCATTGTATTTTATCCATATTAACCTATCCTATAGGCCTTAAATAACACAATTGACGCATTTCTCCTCCTAAAATATTTTATATTATCAATCTTCAATTATACTCACATTTATTGTCCAAAAGAGAGAATTGTATCGGATATTGTTCAGTTTTTGTAGTAATTAATTATTTTGGTCGCCATATTGTTTACAATCTGACGTCAGTCAGTTACGTCAAGTCACGTGATTAAACTTGTCGGGATTATCCAGGCACTATTTCGACTTGCAAAAATTCATTACTTTAATCCTTTCTAATTCTAAGGAAAGATCGTTTGGGTTTTTGAAAAGTCTGAACTCTGTGTAAGAAGGTGGCTTACCAGAAAAGGTGACTTACGCCCACTGGCAGCCATTATAAGTTTCTTATTATAATGAAGCCTCCATACCCAAGCCAAATTTAATTGTTATTACTAACTCAAGGGCAATAACTCAAGACCCATTGATCCAATAATTGCCAAACGCTATGACCCCCACCTTGACAAAATTAACTTGCTACACTATTGACTGCATACCTTCAATTTTCTTTGAGTGATATGTAAGGGTGAAGAAGAATCTAAGGAAACCAACAAGTTGTAGAAGTAGTACAAGTTCAGAAAACTTTGTATTGAAACGGGGCTGCAGTGGCTCAGTCTCAGTTAGTGAGAAGCTTGCTCGTAAACCTGGATGTCCAGGGTTCAATTCCTTCACTAACACTTTATTCATTAATAAAGGGGAGAATAGCTCAAACAAGAATGATGAAATATCAAAATTTATTTTCAATATATACATATTTATATCAAAATTCAACTACAACTATGTCATACTTCTACATTAACTTATAAAAAAATGTTTTTAGATGTATCTGCAACACTTATAGCATCAACTTGCACCATCAAAAATCACAAATTGCAAAGTTCTTCAATGATACAAGCATAGGCCTATCTTTCGAATTGTGTAATGCTAATGATACTGTACATTGATGTTATCAGTGTCCCTGATACACATAAAATTTAGAAACCTATAAAATAATATCTGCAGAACACAATCCAAAGGCGTTTTTGGGAGCAACAAGGGGCAGACAACTGTGAACACAAATGTCAGCGTCAATTGAGGGTTTCTCTCCCAGAAAAATAAGCAAAAAGTTCAACCAATAAGGTTAAAATCACAGAATACTGATGGTAAATTTGAACAAAATAAAAAGCATCTGTTCGGGCTTTTGTACACTAGGGCCCTGTTCCTTAAAAATTTTAAAGGGATTGTAAAATGATTTTCTAAACTTTGTATGTGTATCGGGAACACTCATAGCATCAATTTGCGCCATTCCAATTTCCATTCTGAAGTCTGTGGTTCTTGCAATTTCACTCAAACTTACGCGTTTCATGACGTCACTGACAGTGATCTACCAGAAGCTAATTTTGATATCTATGCAGATCACTGTCAGTGACGCCATAAAACGCGTTAGTTTTTATACGCCCTCATCTCTCTATGAGGACGTATATTGTCGGCACCCCCGTCCGTCCGTCCGTCCGTCCGTCAACATTTGCTCGTAAACGCTCTAAAAACTAGAGTTTTTGACGGAATCAAATGAAATTTGATATGTGTATACATATTCATAAAACGAAGATCAAGTTCGAATTTGAGCTATTTTTGATCGTTAGAAGCAGAGTTATTGCCCTTGCCCCAAATCTGTTGGTCAGTACGTCATTATTTGCTTGTAAACGCTCTAAAAACTAGAGTTTTTGACGGAATCAAATGAAATTTGATATGTGTATACATATTCATAAAACGAAGATCAAGTTCGAATTCGAGCTATTTTCGATCGTTAGAAGCAGAGTTGTTGCCCTTGCCCCAAATCTTGAATATGCTATTACTCTCTTTGTTTTCAAGCGATTTTGATGAAACTTAAAATAGATGTTATTGGACCTAAATCGAAAGGTTTGAGAAAGGTTAGTTTTATCCTGAAGAAATTTTTCGTTAGGCGTATATGGCCGTGGTCCACTATCTTAGTAAAGTTGCAAGAACCACAGACGTCGGAATAGAAAGTGTGACAGATTAAATTAGCTAAAAAATTCCAGGTTTTGATATTAAAATTTTTGGTCAAACGGTTAGTGAACATATCCCTTTAAAATCTGTATTTTTCTGAAAGTTAGTTTTTGGTGAATAGGGCTGCTGGTGTACAAAAGCCTTACATATATTTAAATACTCTTCATAAGAAAAATTCATTAAAAAAATTTAAAAAAAACTATGTCATTCCTGGGAAAAAATATAAAGTTTTGCCTAATGAGGTTACATAATAGGATCCTATTGTTGCTGGGCGGCCATATTTTCTCTCCCCCATCTTTATCAAGTCATTTGTCTGCAATAAGAAGAAAAGCGAAAGGTAAAAAAACTCAACAAACGTGTAAATTTGAGACATGTACTTTGAAAAGTGCACAACATTTTTTATTTCAATTTATAAAGAGGTTTTCTTAACTTTTTTGAAAAATATTTTGCCATGCTTTGGAGAGATTTTAGGTTAATGGAATCATTTTGATTTTTATTAAACTCTGGCCTTTAGATTTCTGAAATTTGTGCACACTCTGTATTGCAGAGCGGAGCAGAGCAAAGAAAATATAGCTCATGAGAGCTCCTAAGATGGCTACAGATACCTCTTTCAGTAATTCAGAACTCTCTGGACTTGGGAGGTTATATAATTTCATTTATGGAGGTAGACTACTATTACGATCGGAACTTCAAAATTGAAGGCATCTCTGACCTTGCAGGGCTTACTTAGTACGACACAACATCTTACTATATTTTAAAATTTTGGGGGTGCAGCTAATATGGTCGCATTTACAGTTGTAACTATCATTTAATCTACAGCTCTGAAACAGGTTTACAAATGACATAAAGATATGCATTTTATAGACACTAACCTTCTGACCGAGACTTAATAGGTCACTTGAGTTTGAATATTTTTTATATGCATATATCAAGGATTGGATAAACAATGAGCCAGAATTATCTTCATTTGGTTTGTACTTGTCTGCAAAATAAACAACATAATTTTTTTTGAATTTGACGTATGTTCTGTGTGAATTTGAGATTGAAGCAGCCCCAGAAAGTGAATTGGTGCTGGGGCCCAGGTTTTGAGGGAGATCTGACGGTCATGCCCCCTGGATTCAATATGACCGACATGTGAAATTCTTATGTGCTTGAGGATGACTGGGAAAACACGTCAAAATGTTGCATAAAACTTAAACCTGTTCCACAAAGCTGTGTCTTTATTGACTTACAAGTGTTAGTTTCAGTGGAACTGCAAGAACCACAGACATTGGAATGGAAATTTGAATGGCGCAAATTGATGCTATCAGTGTCCACGATACACATACAAAGTTTAGAAAACCTCTTTACAATCCCTTTAAATGCTACTCTTAGGCTTAACCCGAGCCTTTATTCTGTGTTTTAAAAGCTTGTTAAAGGGTGGGTAGGGATTAAGGGACAAGTGAAATTACCTGAGGTGGCAGAAAAACAAACATATGTGTCTCCTCTTGACGCAATCTTTGGTTCTGCAGTGGCGTCTGGTTTTTCTGGTTCCTGAATTTTTAATTTTTTAATTGAAACTTCTACTGGCTCCTGTTGTTCAACTGCAGAAATTTTCCTTGGTTTTTGCTCTGAAATACATTGTGCAATTATTAATTTATCTGTAGATTGAGAATTGGACGAACAATTCTGTATGTAAAACACTATCGCAACACTATCATAAGTGTAAGAGTCAATCTGTCGTATTCCTAATTTCAATCAAATGTCTGTGGTTCCTGCAATTCCACTTAAACTAAGTGTTTACAGTTTATTGTGCATATCAGCCCCTCTGGGGCGGACAAAAGATTGAAAATAGGCACACATTCTTTATTTTTTATTCAAAATGGCCCCTATATTTTTTATTCAAAATGGCCCCTATATTTTTTATTGGAGGGGAGGGGGACCTAAGTTTGGGACCATTCAGGTTTAGTGCCATCAGTTAAAATGAAATATAAAAACAAACCTGTTTGAACGAAGAAAAGTTTTGGTTTTGAAACAAGATCTGGGCAGGAAGTCGGGTAGAAAGAATCGATGATGAACTGTACATTTATAGAGTCACCATCAGTTCCATAGACTCTTCCATTTTCACCATACGTCATTACAAACACAACCAACACATCTGTAGCTTTCATATCAACCTTTTTATAAGATTCCAGTCTATGCTTCAAATCCTGCATTAAAAATTACATGCCAGACAAAATAACATATGCCCACTCAGTCCGTAGCCAAGTACATGTATTTCCAAAGGGGATGGCAGCTGATTTTTCATATGAGAGAAATTTATCCAAATATTGTCAAATTCGAACCTGACCTGACCGAGATCACATCAATATACAAATGAATACTAAGTTTCATCGCAATTCGATCAAAAGTCAAGTGTTTGGATAAGAGTAAGCATTATTTGTTTTGTGCGTGATACCTGCAAAATAGCACCGTGATTAGCGCATCGTTTTTTACAAACATGACATCCTTTTCCTGGATACGAGAAATGAAGGTCGTTATGTTTAAAGTTCGGTTCTCGATCAGGGTGTGAAAGGTCCCTTTACCTCGGTGTCTTCGAACTTACCCCAATAGTCCAGTTATTGCGTAGTTCTACTTCAAACCTCAACGCCTCAAACAGTGTTGTTAAATCTTGGACATCTTTGTCCCAGTTTAATTCACTCAGTCCTTTTTCTTCATCAAAACATTCATTGTAGAGCAATATACATAAGCCTTTAGTATTTTTATAAACCTACAATAACAGAAAATTATATAAAGACTATTAAGGCTATATAAAAATTCCATAATTCCAGTCACCTGAGCTGCAGATAAACGTGCAAATATCAATGCCAAGAGAGTTGAATTCATTAGCAGACAACTCTGTCTAAAGAATGAATTTGATTGTCTGAACCCTTATGTTTTCAATATGGGGATCTCCCTGTAATATATGAGATCATCCTCCACTGGATACACCAGACTATTAACCACACTGGATACACCAGACCAAAGCCCTATATATGTAAAGTTGCGACAACTCATTTACAGGCGCCATTTTGGGTCCCAACGTCATAGCAAAGTATGACGTTATATAGCGCTAACTTCATTGTAAATGCTTCTTTTGAAGCACGGTCGTCGAATATCCATTACATTATAGTGAGTGCAAGAAATAAAAAAGGAAACTACGCTATTTTTCCACATTTTTAAACCCTACTCTGGGGGACTAGAGTCAAAGTCTCATTCGTATTTTGGACACCTTTCTGGATTTTTTTCTTGCGCACGCCCCTGAAAAACTACGGCCAATAGGCTATTTACATCAAAATATTTTTGTCATTTCCATCAGATAATTTCCTGAATCCGAAAATCGAGTGTCCGAAATCCAAGGAGTTTTGGTGGCGCCTACCCCCCGCCACTTTCAGAAAAGATTCTAAGTCCTTGCTATCTACATATAGTTTGCTTGATTAATATCGCCAGCTTATTTTTACGCCCGATTATGAGGGGGCACACGTTGCGAATTTTATCGGTCGAATATACAGTTGAACAAGTGATGTGATCGGTACAAAATGACGGAAAACGAAGATGTAAATATTAAAGATATTAACATTACGCCTGATTATTTGAAAGATATCGATCGGCCGATAATAATAAAAATCCGTACAAGCAAAACAATTCCGTTAATCAAAAATCTCGTCCAGTTCTCCGTAACGAGCATACTGCACATGAAAATTAACAATATAGGAAAATCAAAGTCGTCACATTTGTCATACAATCTGACACAAAGATCATGGTTGTTTTAACTTTCGAGAAGCAAATCCAAATAGGACGCTTTAGTCTTAGAATCAGTAGTGTCTTTAAAATACACCGGGAAAAGGCACACAAGCGAATTTGCTGGCGAATTTTATCGCAGGTGAAAATAATCGGCCGAAAATATCGAACATTTTTTTATGCGATTTGTAGGCTACGGCTGTAAATACACGAGCGTATTTTTTCGGGTGATTATAAAATTCGCTGCGATCGGGCGAAAAAATACGCTCGTCTGCCCCTAGCATTACATTTTTGATGTCGGCGATTCGTACGGCCGTAAAAATTCGCTGTTAATTATACCGGGCACACGAGAGTATTTTTTAGGGCGATTATGAAATTCGCCGCGATTGTGCGAAAAAATACGCTCGTGTGCCCTTAGCATGAGGGCCTACATTTATTCTTGGATCAAGCAAATAGTTCTTGAAAAATCTTTTAGTTCGAACGCCGAGTTAAAATTTACTCATAATCACATGTATTTAAAACGTAAAGCAATTATAAGCTGTTACTGTGTGCATGGTTTAAGGTTGGCTGCAAAGTTAAACATAAAGCGCAAATAAGTCCAATTTTGTAGCCAGCCTTATATGAGACCATACACGTCAGAGAATGTTGAACTATGCCGTAGCCTACAAAGAAAATTCATAAATATTCAGAAATTGAAAGACAAATCTTAAGTTTGCGGTATATTCATTTTTATTACACAACAGACCATAGTGGAACTTGGGACCCAAAATGGCGCCTGTAGACATTTCACGTCATATTTTCATGACGTCATTAGAATTCCTTGCCTCACAGTTGTCGCAACTTTACATATAAAGGGCTTTGCACCAGACTATTTACCCTACTGGATACACCAAACTATTTACCCTACTGGATACATCAGACTATTTACCCTACTGGATACATCAGACTATTTACCACACTGGATACACAAGACTATTTACCTCATTATTGTTTTGTTCTAAAGATTTTCGGTAATTTTCAGTCATGGCCGCATCTGTAATTAAACATGGGTCTACCATGATTTCTTCTTCGTTGTCAGGAGGGAAAACTGAAAATAAAAATCATTCATTACCCATTTACAGACATGATCAGCATGAAAATCATAATTATCTTAAAGGGATTGTAAAGAGTTTTTGTATGTGTATTGAGGACACTGATAGCATCAATTTGCGCCATTCAAATTTAAATTCCGATGTCTGTGGTTCTTGCAATTCCACTAAAACTAACCCGTTTTACGACATCAACCCATTGATCTTCCGGAAGCTACTATTGATATCTATGCAGATCAGTGTGGGGTGACGTCATAAAACGCATTAGTTTAAGTGAAATTGCAAGAACCACATAGGAATGGCGCAAATAACAAATTGATTCTATCAGTGTTCCCGATATACATACAAAGTTTAGAAAACCACTTTACAATCCCTTAAAGTTTACAAACAGAGAACAGATTTGACTTTTTCCATGATGGCAGCGTATGGAAGTTGCTAATGTACTCAAAATAGCGATCTTTATTGGTTATCAGCAGTGGCAGCCCTTTAACCAAATCTTTGTTTCGAATTTCACATTTGTAGACCGGGAACCAAATCTATTAGCCCGATAAAAATATCTTTTAATTGACCACTATATAGCTTACCTTCTGGAAGCTGGTTGTCAGGTACTATAGGGACTTGATTATCCAGACCTCTGTATATTAAACTCCGATCTGTTACATGGGGTTCTAAAAATCCAGCTGCTATGAACTCTTCTAAATCTATCAAAGTTTTATAAAATTTATCGAATGCCACCTCACCGCGTTTAGGTAGTAGATTCAGAAGACATCTTGTTTTATTCCTTCGAGGAGCTTTCGCCTGTAAATACAAGAACTATTAACTGCAAATAAAAATTGATGTGATAAATAAAAGGCACACAGGGAGTGCAGCAAACAAATCCTGCTGGTCGGGCTCCTTGGATTTATGGTTAATAGAGGGAAGGGGATGGGAGGACAGGGGCTGTCGCATGGTTTATAGTAGGCCTAATCGGCCAGCTCTTATTTTGGGGGGATGTCTAGATAAAATCCCCATTTTCCGTCTCTTGCCTCCGTTGGCTATAATTATTATGATTGTCCGTGACAAAAAGGGCACATGTTCACCCCCCCCCCCCCCCTAAGGTGAGGGCCAGGAGGATGGGAGGCAGTCGCACCGTGGCTCTGGCGCCCCTGCTGAAAGTCTCTTTCATGGCAAAACTTCCCTCATAGCATTTCCCATCCTCATTAACCCATGTAAAACAATAAATTCAATTTTGTTTCATTTACCATTATTTCATCCTTCATTTGATCAGTAATAATACCAGCTGCAAATAGATTATCTACAACGCTGTCAATATCTGTTATATTTTCTGTAATCTTGACATAATTCTCTTGAATAATCTTCCGTTTTTGAAGTGACATGGCCATTTTGAACATTATAGTCTATCTACCAACTACCACTGTAAATCAAATTTCTTTTTTCTTTTTTTATCTAAAACAGAATAAAACGATTTTGGTCGTAATTAGTCCAGCCTGGACTCTGTTTCCTACGATACAGCTTCAATCAGTATAAAAGTCAATAGCTGTGACAGTTCAAGTCAGCCAATCACAGCGCATACATTATAAATAGCAGCCAATCAAATTTCACAATACCATTATTGCGCTACTGAAGAAAAAATGTCAAATCAATCTAAAATTTGTAATTAATATACAGAACTATGTGCTGACTTTAATTGACTTTAGTGTGGATATGTTGGTCTATTCAAAAAGTGCAAAATTTGCCGATTTCAACTTTTAGTTTGTTCACAATTTGATCATAAACCTTGTTGTAGGAGTGCAGACAGAATACCGACTATCATTGCATAGTGGACGAAGTATTCAGACCAGGTAAACTGATGGCCCTCTACAGAGTAGACTAGGTCATAATCAGCTTACAGAAGTGCTATAAATGCAAAAAAATCGCACAACTCATAGTCATAGAAGGTATAGGAGAAAATAAATGTCTTTGATGGGCGTCTGAACTGACAGAAGTCAATGAAGACAGAAGGAGGAAGTATTTCTCTCTTTTCTGTCATTCTATTGACATGGCATGCATAAGTGATCCGCATCCATTTTTTTTACCCAAATTACAGAAAGTTATAGAGCAGACAACAATAATTTACCTAAAACATAAAATCATTTGTCAAGCAAACCATAACACAACCGAAAGATAACGTTCATTTCACTACCAATGTTGATGTTGTCAATACTCCATTACGCAACACAAACCGAAAGTAGGATCTGGATGTCTAAAATGAATTCTTGGATTTTAAAGTCAAACTGCACGTAAGCTAGTCAGATAAAACCTGCCGTTGAGTGTGTAAGCCTGACAAAATTCTTTTAAATCTCCCGTTTTTGAAGTAACATGGCCATTTTGAACATCAATCTACCACTCTAAATCAAAAATTCTTTTTTTTCATGTAAAAAAAAAAAAAAGGATGTCTAAAATGATATTTTAGATCTTAAGTCAAACTGCACAAAGTCAAATCGGTCACAAACCAAATCGGACAAAATAATGTTGAAAATATATTTATGGCATTGGTATAAAAATCCAAGGTATAAATTATCTAAAATCTTTGACGTTGCACCATTTCATAGTGATTTGGACTAATAATTTTATTGTCTGTATTTTTAGTGGTCTGAATCGACATGGACATGAGTAATTCCCCTTACCTTTAGCCGCCCTTTTTATTTTATCCCGTGCTTGTACACGTCCATTTGTCATTGAATCATTTGTACTTGTACAGTCCAGCCATGAACTCAACGTATTCGACTACACCTGTATCTATGTTGCTGCTCTTTGTGATACAATCATGATCGTAATAGTCACTTCAAAAACGGGAGATTTAAAAGAATTTTGTCAGTATACTCTCTGCTTACGTGCATTTTGACTTTAAAATCCAAGAATTCATTTTAGACATCCTGATCCTACTTTCGGTTTGTGTTGTGTAATGAAGAAATGACAACATCAACATTGGTAGTGAAATGATCGTTATCTTTCGGTTGTGGTTTGCTTGACAAATAATTTTATGTTTTAGGTAGCTTATTGTTGTCTGCTTTATAACTTTCTGTAATTGGGTAAAAAAAAATATGGATGCGGATCACTATACATGCCATGTCAATGAAGAATGACAGAAAAGAGAAATACTTCCTTCTTCTGACACTTCTGTCTTCATTGACTTCTGTCAGTTCAGACGCCCATCAAAGACATTTATTTTCTCCTATACCTCCTATGTCTATGAGTTGTGCGATTTTTGTGCATTTATAGCACTTCTGTAAGCTGATTATGACCTAGTCTACTCTGTAGAGGGCCATCAGTTTACCTGGTCTGAATACTTCGTCCACTATGCAATGATAGTCGGTATTCTGTCTGCACTCCTACAACAAGGTTTATGATCAAATTGTGAACAAACTAAAAGTTGAAATCGGCAAATTTTGCACTTTTTGAATAGACCAACATATCCACACTAAAGTCCATTAAAGTCAGCACATAGTTCTGTATATTAATTACAAATTTTAGATTGATTTGACATTTTTTCTTCAGTAGCGCAATAATGGTATTGTGAAATTTGATTGGCTGCTATTTATAATGTATGCGCTATGATTGGCTGACTTGAACTGTCACAGCTATTGACTTTTATACTGATTGAAGCTGTATCGTAGGAAACAGAGTCCAGGCTGGACTAATTACGACCAAAATCGTTTTATTCTGTTTTAGATAAAAAAAAAAAAAAAGAAATTTGATTAACAGTGGTAGTTGGTAGATAGACTATAATGTTCAAAATGGCCATATCACTTCAAAAACGGAAGATTATTCAAGAGAATTTTGTCAAGATTACAGAAAATATAACAGATATTGACAGCGTTGTAGATAATTTACTTGCTGCTGGTATTATTACTGATCAAATGGTAGATGCAATAATGGTATGGAATTTCCCCAATTTTTGTTGCCTAGTTTTCTGACTCTCTACCAGTCATATCTTTCCAAATATCTAACAAAGGCTGGGAATAGAGTTTCGGACTACATTTAATATTGCTGATATGCTCCACCCACAAGTCACAAAAAGATAATGCAGTCGAGATAAAATACGTTCGTCAATGCAATGTAAAAAATACTAAGACGAAGATGTAATGTAACTTGTGCAATGTAAAAGACGCAAAGACAATTATGCTTTGTTCAATGTAAAATGTCGAAAGTGAAAGGACATTGCACACATTAATGCCCTTGCTTTTGAAAATATGTTGTGGACACCATAGAGAGTTGGTTTCTTGATGGATTTTGATGAAACTTGGTATGAGAGTTTGTACTGACATTAGAATAAACCCTATTGAATATCAGAAACATCGAAAAAATATTTTATGAGTTATTGCCCTTGTTCTTTAAAACACGTTAATTTTTCAGCCGTTACACTCTCAAAGTTGTGGACACGATAGAGAGCTGGTTTCTTGGTGGATTTTTATGAAACTTGCTGTGAGTGTTTGTAATCACCCAAGGATGAACCTACAAATCGAAAAATATTTCCTGGGTTATTGCCCTTGCTTTTGAAAATATGTTGTGGGCACCATAGAGAGCTGGTTTCTTGGTGGACTTTGATGAAACTTGGTATGAGTGTTAGTATTGACATTAGGATAAACCCTATTGAATATCAGAAACATCGAAAAATATTTTATGAGTTATTGCCCTTGTTCTTTAAAACCACTGATCTATATAAATAATTATATAATATATAGATCAGTGTTTAAAACACATTAATTTTTCAGCTGCTACACTCTCAAAGTTGTGGACACGATAGAGAGCTGGTTTCTTGGTGGATTTTTATGAAACTGGCTGTTGGTGTTTGTATTGACCTTCAGATACACCTTATTGAAAATCAGAAACATCATCAACTATGTGACTGCTCTTAATCATTTTAAGATGGAACCTAAACGTTGGTTGCCCTTGTTTTATGCATATTTCAGTGACATATATTTGTTTTTTCCAGATAACTTGAACCCATGGTTTTACTCTTGTAAAAAGAGAAAATGTCATTCTCAGAATCTTTTATTTACTGATCACTCTTGTCAACCCCCCGGACGAATTGGCTGCCATTATAAAAGTGGGCGTATTACGATGGCCATTGCTATTTTTTGTTAATTCTAAGAGGTGGTATTCTTTTAAGGTAATTTTTTCAACACAAATATTGATAAAGATAAGAATCAAGGCCCTTTATTGGTGAAGACAATCTGAAAAATATTCTCAAGCTTAAGAAGTTGTGAATATAAATACCACCTTACCTTAGTCTAGAAATCAACTCCAAGGTACACACCTACCTACCAATGTAGAGGCTTTATAAAAAACTTCCTTATGTACAGGGTATTTAAAAATCACATGTCAATCAGATGATATCAGATCATATTTCTCTACATGGGCGTATATTGTAGTCGCCCCTGTCTGTCCGTCTGCCTGTCCACAATTGTTGTGGACACCACAGAGAGCTGGTTTCTTGATGGATTTTGATGAGACTTGCTGTGTTCATAATCACCCAAGGATGAACCCTATTGAAAATCAGACGAATCGAAAAATATTTCTTGGGTTATTGCCCTTGCTTTTGAAAATATCTTGTGGACACCATAGAGAGTTGGTTTCTTGATGGATTTTGATGAAACTTGGTATGAGTGTTTGTATTGGCATTAGGATAAACCCTATTGAATATCAGAAACATCGAAAGAATATTTTATGAGTTATTGCCCCTTGTTCTTTAAAACACATCAATTTTATAGCCGTTACACTCTCAAAGTTGTGGACACGATAGAGAACTGGTTTCTTGGTGGATTTTTTTATGATACTGGCTGTTGGTGTTTGTATTGACCTTCGGATACACCTTATTGAAAATCAGAAACATCATCAACTATGTGACTGCTCTTAATCATTTTAAGATGGAACCTAAACGTTGGTTGCCCTTGTTTTATGCATATTTCAGTGACATATATTTGTTTTTTCCAGATAACTTGAACCCATGGTTTTACTCTTGTAAAAAGAGAAAATGTCATTCTCAGAATCTTTTATTTACTGATCACTCTTGTCAACCCCCCCGGACGAATTGGCTGCCATTATAAAAGTGGGCGTATTACGATGGCCATCGCTATTTTTTGTTCATTCTAAGAGGTGATATTCTTTTACGGTAATTTTTTCAACACAAATATTGATAAAGATAAGAATCAAGGCCCTTTATTGGTGAAGACAATCTGAAAAATATTCTCAAGCTTAAGAAGTTGTGAATATAAATACCACCTTACCTTAGCCTAGAAATCAACTCCAAACACACCTACCTACCAATGTCAAGGCTTTATAAAAAAAACTTCCTTATGTACAGGGTATTAAAATCACATGTCTATCAGATGATATCAGATCATATTTCAAAAATGATCTGACATCATCTGATAGACATGTATACTTGGGTGTATATTGTAGTCGCCCCTGTCTGTCCGTCTGCCTGTCTGCCTGTCCACAATTGTTGTGGACACCACAGAGAGCTGGTTTCTTGATGGATTTTGATGAAACTTGCTGTGAGTGTTCATAATCACCCAAGGATAAACCCTACGAATCAAAAAATATTTCATGGGTTATTGCCCTTGCTTTTGAAAATATGTTGTGGACACCCTAGAGATCTGGTTTCTTGATGGATTTTGATGAAACTTGGTATGAGTGTTTGTATTGACATTGGGATGGTTTTACTCTTGTAAAGATAGTGGACCACGGCCAAATACGCCTAACTTTCTCAAACCTTGCTATTTAGGTCCAATAACATCCATTTTAAGTTTCAACAAAATTGGTTGAAAACTAAGATAATAATAGCATATTCAAGATTTTGAGGCAAGGGCAATAACTCTGCTACTAACGGTCGAAAATAGCTCAAATTCAAACTTGATCTTTGTTTTCCAAATATGTATATACATACCAAATTTCATTTGATTCCGTCAAAAATTCTAGTTTTAAGAGCGTTTACAAGCAATAGATGTTGATAGAAGCACTTACTGAATAGAGGTTAAAGGGCAATAACTCCTCAAAACTGATGACAGAGGCCTAAATCTTGAAAAAGCTTTAATTTTAATCAGAAGTAAACCAAACTTTCTCAAACATTTCGATTTAGGTCCAATAACATACATTTCAAGTTTCATCAAAATCGGTTGAAAACTAAGAGAGTAATAGCATATTCAAGATTTGGGGCAAGGGCAATAACTCTGCTTCTAACGATCAAAAATACCTCAAATTCGAACTTGATCTTTGGTTTATGAATATGTATACACATATCAAATTTCATTTGATTCTGTCAAAAACTTTAGTTTTTGGAGCGTTTACGAGCAAATGTTGACGGACGGACGGACGGACGGGGGTACCGACAATATACGTCCTCATAGAGAGATGAGGGCGTATAAAAAGAGAAAATGTCATTCTCAGAATCTTACATCTAGCCTACTGACCACTCTAGTCAAATGTGGTTGTGGCCATAGACATGACTAAAAAAAGTGTCTACCCTTTCAGATAAGACACTAAACCGAGGCCCTGGTGCTACAAGCTGTGCAGATTAAAGATCCCTCTACATTTGGAAATCAAAAATTAGAGTAGACTAATGTCGCAGTCCTGGCAAAAATTTCTTCATTGCACACTGCATGGCATTTGCCCGTCCTCAATTAACCCATAAAGGTTCAGAAACGCAGGATGTAAAACTCCATTTGTTTGAAATCGGAAGACTGGGGCTCTACATCATCCATTTCACATATGCAGATCCATCAAATGTTTTGAGACTGATTTTTTGTTGTGCTGCAGTTTTTAATGTCGGGCTTAAACCTTAAAAAGATCTTAAGTTTAAAATTCTCCAATTAAAGATGGGTTTTCTCATTTTTATGGGTCAAATCAAGCTTACTAATTGATTAATTGGTGTTTCTTATGAACAATCCATGTATCTGTAGGTTATTTAGCCGTATGTGGACGTAGAAAAACATGGGGAATTCATTTGACTTCATCAGCTTCAAACGGCTAAATTTAGACTCCATGTTTGATCACGTGACCAAGTCCAAATGACGTCATATATGACGTCGTGTGATTGAAGTTCATTGATATCATATAATAGACCAAAATACACGTGATGATATCGGCACATTCTTTTAAAAATAATAGCCAATCAAATTGTTCATTTGAAATCGGGCCGATCGGAAATGTAAACATGGGGATTCTCTCGGTAATTAGCTAATTACAAGTTAATTAGGGACCGCACAGATTAACTTTTGTACTCGGAAGTCCTTAGGATAACAGGCCAATCGATTTATATAAGAATTTGACACACATCAAAAATTTGAAACAAAAATGAAGGAAACCATCTTTAAGGATTTTTCTTTTCTGTCTATACATCAGCTGGCCTCTGTTAAAATAGCTAACAATTGTTCAAAGAGAAAACAAATTGTATATTTATTAAAAATATTTATTTAAAAAACAAACAGATTATATACATCAACACAGAATTTCTACACAAAATATATATATATTATATACTAACAGATAAGCAACATGTTTCAGGTTCTGTTTTAATAATGAAATATTGGTTATTATGCAGGCGTTTAGATTACATTCTAGTTACAACGATAAACGTCGTGCCCAAATTAACAGCACACCCAAATTAGAAATTTAAAATGCTGAACATCCCCCTTTAAAGGGATTGTAAATAGGGCTGGGTCAAATAATTGAAATAATCGATTATGGACTCTAAGAATTATATGTTTTGATTATCGATTATGCCTTCAATTTCATAATCAATTAAAATTCATAGTCAAATTTTCATTTTATATTATCTGTTACACAATTATCAGACAAGTCACAACCAATTTTATCATGATGATCATACAAAATTCTTGACATTACTTCAGTTTCATTTGTCTTCAATACCAGATATTGATAAATAACAAACATTCGGGTACTAAAACGTAAACTTACAGACGAAGATTAGAGGATTTCTGAATCAAGATATTTTGATTATTAAGGGTGTTAATTGGGCTATTTCATGTTATGAAAAAATGGAATAAGTATATGAAATAATGATTTCTTGAGATTTGTTGATGCTTTGGGGTCCTTCTCGATAGTTTAAGGTTGATTTCATGTCAATCAGATTTTTTTTAATGAGTTGACAGCCCTTTCAAACATGTCATAAAAATTGGACATTTGATACAAGTTTAAAAAAATGTGAATGGATCAATCTACATCAAACTTGGCATAAATGTAGACAATTACATTGCCGAGAAACGTACAGAGCGATTTTCCAAAAAAAATTATTATTTTGGTGGTTACCATGGAAATACGAAAATTTACACGTAGGTACGGCAAACATTTTCTAGGAGCCAAACTAATTAGAATTTTCGAAAAAACTCTGTACGTTTCATCCTTATTGAATAAGCTTTCAATCAAGACCAAGATCGTAATTTTCCAATAAAAAATGGCTGAGAAATCTTGTACCAACCGGGACACATTTTGCTACTTTTTCCTAATTTTTTAGCAAAAACTAACGAAATACCTAATTTCTTGTCGTTTTTTTCATTCTATATAGTTTGCAAATAAAGTTATAATAATTATCTACAATCTAAGCCCAAAAATAATAAGTAATTCCCCAAAATTCCATCTCGTGTTTTTTTCTCGAACGCTAGCCCAATCAATACCCTTAATCGATTATTGATTGGTAACCTGCCTTCGATAATCGATCTTAATTTGGTAATCGATACCCAGCCCTAATTGTAAAGAGGTTTTCTAAACATTTTTGTAGCATCAATTAGATTTGAATTCCCTTATTTAATGTATTGATCACTTTTTTAACAGTAAAAATATTTTGTTATTGTAACATTTCTTAATTAATTTAATTTAAAATAGCACTACACTTAAGCTAGATACATATTGTTATACATGTAATAAAACCCCATACAAGCATGACAATTCCATTAAACGAAAAATCTCTGCAAGAGCATAACAAAATCTGGAGCAATAATTCTATAGCGGTTAAACTCACAAGCAAGAAATACTGCCATAAGGTGTTTCTAAAAGAGTAAGCATGATATTTTTCTTCAAACAAAATCTAATAATACTTTTTAGCACGAAGATCGATTCGGAACAGTTTCCGTCCTATTTGATTGATCTTCTGGATGTAGTTGATTTCCTGCTAGACGTTGATTTTCCTGTGATTGTTGATTTCTAGGTTGAGGAACGTTTGGTTGGGTTTCTGGTTGGACCAATCCAGGAAAAAAGAAGAGACTTTTACCTAAAGAGGACTGCCATTCTGGACATTGTTTATTACGTTTAATTCGTGTTTCAGCTTTTTGTACTAAATGATTAACCTGAAAATAATTTTGTACACAAAATTATTTATTGTAAGAATGAATGACTCAACAAAAAGTGAAAATGTATCAGACCACTATCCATAAGAAATAGATCAAAGAAAAAAGACGAGCAATATTTCTCTGGTTGTGACCGGCTACAATATTCTTAATTTACAAATTATGTGACTGGTGATCGACTCCGCTATTACCAAAACGGGAATATGGTGGGATGATGACCTGACTAATTCCAAACCTTATCCCAAACCCAGATATAAGTATAAAGTTACAACCTACAATCTCTAACCCAGAGTGGGCCAGTGTCGGCTTCAACCTCCTAACTGAAATTAATACAGATTGCATACCTTAGTCATAAGTTCAACCAGTTGATGACTATGACCCCAATACTTGAAGGCATAAACCACTGCTTGAATAAACCATGTTCCTTTATTCTGATCTCGCCAGGATACAAAACCTAAAAAATAATTAATTGGACAACTTAGACCTGTTTTGGTAACTTTTGGGAACATGTTTTTAGAGGTATTTGGACCACATTATAGCAGACTTGACCACATTATAGCAGACTTGACCACATAATAGCAGACTTGACCACATTATAGCAGACTTGGACCACATTATATAGGACTGGACCACATTATATAGGATTGGACCACATTATAGCAGACTTGACCACATTAGGCTATAGCAGACTTGGACCACATTATATAGGACTGGACCATATTATATAGGATTGGACCATATTATAGCAGACTTAGACCACATTATATAGGACTGGACCATATTATATAGGATTGGACCATATTATAGCAGACTTAGACCACATTATAGCAGACTTGGACCACATTATATAAGATTGGACCACATTATATAGGATTGGACCACATTATATAGGATTGGACCACATTATAGCAGACTTGGACCACATAATATAGGACTGGACCACATTATAGCAGATTTGGACCACATAATATAGGATTGGACCACATTATAGCAGACTTGGACCACATAATATAGGATTGTACCACATAATAGCAGACTTGGACCACATTATATAGGACTGGACCACATTATAGCAGACTTGGACCACATTATATAGGACTGGACCACATTATAGCAGACTTGGACCACATAATATAGGATTGGACCACATTATAGCAGACTTGGACCACATAATAGCAGACTTGGACCACATTATATAGGATTGGACCACATTATATAGGACTGGACCACATTATATAGGATTGGACCACATAAAAGCAGACTTGGTCCAGATTCACATTTTAGCAATATCCTAGTAAAGATTTAAAAAATAAATTCAATGTTTATTGGTTAGTACTATAAGGAACTGTAGTTATTGTTAAGTAATAATTGAAAAGATTTAAAATTACCTGGACTTGTTGCCATGGCGATCAGCATATCTGCTTTTCTAGGAATATGAGTAGAGGAATATGTTGCATCTGTCTGTTCATCAGCTAGATGTAGTTGATTCACCTTATCAATGATTTCCGTAATTTCTTTCTGATCTTCTACTGTCATTTCTTTCTGTGTTCCCTGATCTTTCCGATCTGTTAATGAAATATATGACATTTTACATGTTATTTTATATTTTATTAAACTGATGAAGACATGCATTGCTATTCTTGGTTTGTGTCATGAATTTTGATAGGAAAGCATTGTCAATTCTATCACAGTCTTAAGGTACTACCTTAAATGAATTTATATCACCCCTAGAGAGTTCTCACTTGGTGAAAAGGCCTTTAGAGCCTTCTCTGGAGCACTTGCTGCCTATATTCCCCCTATGCTCTGTGAAAAGAAAGGAACATCTATATTTTACAAAGATAATTTAGTTTCTGTAAGGATCCTTTATCCTGGTCCTTGGCCAAACTCTTAGTATTCCCAGATTAACTGGGTTTACTGGAATTGTGAGTGAAGAACCAAGAGTCAAGAACCAAACTCTCAAACATAACAACCTTATGTCCTTAATTTCCTCATATCAAAGCAAATGTTTGACATGTTTATAAAGGACAACGCAGTAACCGACTGAGCTATAGAACCCCACAGGGTGAATCCAAATAAGTTAATTTCAAGCTCTGCATGGTAATTATGAACTGTCTTATATATATTGACAAATAAGTTAATCTCAAGCTCTGCAGGGTAATTATGAACTGGCTTCATGATTAATATCACATGACAAATTGGGGTTAGCCAATGTTAAAGACATCCAGGTGTTGACTTCAATTTTTATACGTCCACATAAAAATGTGTTTATATGGCACCCTATTGCTGTCCTTCGGTCGGTTGGTCAGTCCGTCAACAATTTCTTGAGTATGCTTTAGAGACCAGAATTTTTAACCGATTTGGCTAAGTGATAAAATTAACTTGTGTATGTTTTCATTTGATTTGATTCATCTAAATATCAGCTCAGATGGTGCAATCAACTTGGAATATTCAAATTTGCTGAAGTGGGCGTATGTTACCTTGCCTGGCAAGCTATTTTTTTAGTTTGCGCTATGATCCTAAATATGATCCAAGAAAGCTGACAAGTAAGGTTTATAAGGTTATATTTGTTTACATTCTGTCTATTCAAGGCTCTGAATTTATTGAAATGTGAGCGTTCAAATCCATGTTTGTCCATAATTTGCATTTGATTAAGCAATTATATAAAAAAAATACCCGAATCAACCACAGAAAATGTTGACTGTTCCCCTTTAAAAGGGTAAGAAATATTATTTATTAGATTGTATAGCACTGAATTTATACTCACCCCCCCGGCAAGCTTGAATGAAAAACAGTTTGGGTTTTCCACGTAGGCTTTCACAACTTCCTGAATCAAATTTGGATACTATGTCATTGATGGCTACATCCTTGCCGTCTACACCACAAACGTTGCCATGGGAACCATGAGATAAAATTACCAATACAAAACAATTGTAATTGGAATGGTCCATTTCTTTATAATTTTTTACCAAGTCGTTAATTTCCTGAAAAATAATTGAATTAGCCCATTTGCACCAAAAGTGATCCTCAGCTTATTTTTAAGAAATTTTAAAATATGATTTTATATATTTAATCAACAAATCAAATGGGCATAACTTGCCTGAGTTTTATAGTGGTCGACGGCTACCATATTTCTTAAATAAATATGGCTTTTACTAGTAGAAACTATAGCACAAAAATCGCTAATGTTACCTGGGTGTGTTTCTAAAGTATGTTTCTTATATCTATACATCTTCTTTATCAGACTGAATTTGTTTTTAAAGGGTTAATTACAAACAGGGAGTACTTATTGTTAATTAGGCAATTTGACCTAGTTTTTTGCTTTGGCTTAATAAAGGCTCGATATTTCTGTCTGAAACCTTTATAAATACATATAGGAGGGACATTTCTCTACAATTAGGCGTTTATTTTACTCAAATCCGTTCAGTAGTTTCCTATCAGCGTCCAAAAAACATAACACACTTAAAAACCTTACGTAAGGTTTTTAAATATTTTAGCATGTTTTAACGTTTAAAAATTAACGGCTGGATTTTTTTGGCTAAAACTTTCAGATACTTTAAAGGACACATAGTTAATGATTTTGACGTATAGTTTTCAAAAATTTGAGCAAAAAAATTTTGCATTTTAAAAAAATTCAGACTGTCCCTTTAAGGAGAGTCTATCTGTACTATGTGTTAAAACTCTGCTGTCAAAGCGCGTTGATACAATTTGCTTGAATAAAAAGGCCTATAGAAATATTTTTTACCTGTGCAGTTTTGTTATTGTGGACTTCAAATAGAAAATGTAACTCTATGAAAAGTTTCCCTAAAGAGTCCACATCGTGCTGGGAGCCAGGTCGATCACTGAGTCTTTCTTTCCCTATTAGTGGTATATGTTTATCAAAATTCTCATTATTGATCACAACACAACATCCACGAGGGTTGGACCTCATCTGGTAGGTCTAAAATATTTCAAATTGAAAAAATTATAAATCATAAACTTGAAAGAATAATAAATCATAAATTCAAAACCGTGGCTCTACTCCTCAAAATAATTCTTTTAGAAAGCCTGGGTGGAAAAAATGCAAAGTTTTCGGGAACAAATAAAGGGATTGTTAAGAGGTTTTCTAAACTTTGTATGTGTATCGGAGACACTATAGCATCAATTTGCACCATTCCAATTTCCGTTCCGATATCTGTGGTTCTTGCAATTCCACTAAAACTAACGCGTTGTGACAGATTTTGTATTTTTTAAGTAAAAAATGGCCAAACAAGCAGACAAATAAACTCACATCTCCAAGTCTATTTGTATCACTGGCACTCTTTTTATACTTTTCATACATTGGGTCACCATTCATTTGCCTACATTTCTGTACTTTTACAATCTTTGAATCATCATTAGGGTCTGGAAATACTGTAAAAATAAAAATTCAAGGTATAAATATATACCTTCTCCATAACTGTAAATAAATTAAAAAAAATATACTTCTATGCTTTTTTAGTGCCAAAATCTGTTTTATCTTAGAACCAAGCTTCTGGCAGCTTGGACCCCACCCTCTAAAATGCTTTATTTGGTCCTTATATTTCATTCATAAATTTTGGGCATTACTTCAGTTCATTTGTGTTCGATACAAATAACATTCAGGTACTAAACGTACGGTAAATCAACAGACGAAGATACGAAGATTTTCCAATTAAAATATTTAATTGTTAATTGATAATTGATCGGAAGCCTATCTACAATAATCAATCTCGATTTGGTAATTGATACCCAGTCCTCATCTTATCACTTGTATCAACTTCAGAACTAGACTAGTGGCTAGATAACCTTGTATACAATACGGTAGTCATCATTGAATAAATTATAGTTCAGCCAATCACAATCATTCATCAGAGAGTGTTGTCTTCTTTCGGGGAAAAAAAAGCCAATCAAAATCAATCTCAGAACTAGAATTGTCTTTTCCTGCCCATTTACCAGGCAAGATGGCCGCCTATCATTGTCGAGTCATTACATAATCTTGAACAAAAATGATGAAGGTTGAGCCGAATGTAATCTTACCTGATGGTAACTGATGTTCTATAGAAATACCACTTATGCCTTCAAGAAAACTTGCTGCTGTAGTCTCACCACTATCGATTAAAACATGGCAGAACACATCAAAAGCATTGTCAGATCTTCGTGGTAAAATATTCAATAACTCTCGACATTTTGCTATTCTTGTTGGCTTGCACTAAAATTGAACCAGGGCTTGCCAGGCAAGGTAACATACGCCCACTGGCAGCTATCGGAAATGATCATACTTTAATTAACGATAATACAAATTTTATTATAAAAGTCAAGGGCAAAACTCAAAAACTGTTCATCTAAAATGCATCAAGTTAGGACTTGTTCAGGATCTTATCAATTGCAATGATCACACCAAGATCACACTTTCAATCCCTGTTCACAAACTATTTTTGACGCATTTTGACAAAGTCAAGGGCAATACCTCAAAATCCATTCATTAAAATTGTGTCAAGTTAGAACTTGTCTGAGATCTTATCAATTCTTAATAAAATTGGATTAAAACTGAAGCTTCTATTGTGTTAACAAATAATTTTTTACGTGTTTTATGAAAGTCAAGGGCAATAACTCAAAATCTGTTCATCAAAACTACATCAAATTTGAACTTGACCGAGATCTTATCAATCCAAAGGATCATAGCAAGTTTCATCAAAATCAGATGAAAACTGTTGTCTCTAGAGTGCTCACGAACAAATTTGACGCATTTTTTCAAAGTCAAGGGCAATAACTCTAAAACCGTTCATCGGAAATACGTCAAATTCGAACTTGACCGAGATCTTATCAATCCAAAGGATCATAGCAAGTTTCATCAAAATCAGATGAAAACTATAGTCTCTAGAGTGCTCACAAACAAAATTTGACGCATTTTTGCAAAGTCAAGGGCAATAACTCAAAAACCGTTCATCGAAAATACGTCAAATTCGAACTTGACCGAGATCTTATCAATCCAAAGGATCATAGCAAGTTTCATCAAAATCACATGAAAACTGTAGTGTCTATTGTGCTCACAAGAAATGTTGACGGACGGACCGACGGACAGGGGCGACGACAATATACGACCACATATTCATGTGGGCGTATAAAAACCAAATTACACATTTTTATACACGGGGATAAAGTGAGGATATAGTTGAAGGAATTATATGATTATCGTACAGTTCTAGTACTTCTGGAGGCTATTTAGAAATATTCAAGTCCTAAAACGACCATAGAAAATGATGAACATTCTAGGGCTGGGCGATATTGGTTAAAGTGGATATCACGATATTCATCATTAATATATCACGATATGGGTATATATCGCGATATTTTTAAGAAGGGTTTTTACTGGTTTTTGAAACAAAATGTTCATGTTTTGTTCTATCAAAAAATCTTAAATGTAAGAAAAACAGTAAATATCTGTCAAAAACAACCAAATCTTCAATAGCATGAAAAAACACATCTTTTTCAAATATCTAAAAGTATTAAGTTCTGTGTTAAAACTGTTAAAATGACTATCTTGACCAAAATTTGACGATATATCATGTCAATAACATATATCGCGATATTTCGGTATTTTTATTTGAGGCGTTATTTTGGTATTTTTATTTGAGGCGATATTACTAACGATATATAAATTCCTATACCGGTATATCGCCTAGCCCTAGAACATTCTCCTTTAAAATCGAGAGCTTACCAAAATTTCTTCTTCCATATTGTTTGTGATGATTTTATAATCTGATAATTTATTAACTACTGATGTTATGTCGTGGATATTGTTGGCAATATCTTCCCGATGTCTCCGTAATGCATCTTTTTTACTGTCCTGCATCATGATGATTTTCTTTATAAATACCTAACCTGTGATTTAAAGGGATTATAAAGAGGTTTTCTATTATATGTAAATGTATTGGAGACACTGATAGCATCAATTTGCATCAATTTTCAATCAGATGTCTGTGGTTCCAGCAATTTCACTTGAACTAAGTGTAAGAATAGCCCTGATCACGACATGCAAAATACGCTTTTAAAATAAGGTCATTGAGGTCATTTTTAGTTTTAGTGGAATTGCTGGAACCACAGATGTCCGATTAAGAATGTAATCAGTGTCTCCAAGAAACATACAAAAATTTACAATCCTTAATCTTGATAGGTAACCCTACATCTAATAACACTGAAGAGAAGAAAAATTTGAATGGAACAACCAGATTTTGGCAGTCTGTAAATAGGAATCTGTTAATATGAAATTATACATTTAAGGTAATTTCATCAACATGAAAATTGCTAAAGAAAAGAATCAAGGCTATTAGTAAAGACAATAGAGCCAATTTAAGGCTTTTATAGTGAGAGTGTCTATTTGCCACGCGTGGTAAATATCTCCTGCCTTTTATAGTTCTGAATGCCAGTCTAACCAGTCCAACATAACATAATAAATACCACCTTATAGACTTCCTAGAGATCAATTACAAACACACCTACCTACCAATGTCAAGGCTTCATAAAAAACTTCCTTATATGTACAGGGTATTAAAATCACATAATCTATCAGGTGATAGGCTACAGATCAAATTTCTCTACTTGGCTTGTACTCTTTTATTTTGTTTTATCTGTAGTTATCCAACCTTAACAAAAAACAGAAAATTTTAAAACATTCAACTATGTTAATGGCAAGAGTAATGTCCAGGTATTTTACCAAACTTTTTAGACAATGACAAAGTAAACCAGTGGTGTTTTTAGGAATTATGAGATGAATTGGCTGAGAAAGGGGCCACATAATTTTCAAGGGGATCAAAATCACTAGTCAATGTGTCAAAAACCTCAACACTCAATTCAATGTCAATTGCCACAAAAAATGGGTCACTTACACAGTAGGCTACCCAAAGAAAAGATTAACGTTTAGCTTAGTCAGTTACCACTTTGATTATTGAAGCTTGATCATACAATAAAATTAATTTAAAAAACTTACATTAAAAACTCCACCTCTCAAATTCTTCAGATTAATCTTTTACATAAAATCCCCAAACAAACCGAAAGTAAAACTGTAAAATCTGAACATGGATTGAGAAAAAGTGAAACATCGACAAGTCCAAAATTTAGACACAACTTTTATCTATTTAGAGTTATTTCCCTTGATCTAAAATTTCTTAATCAAAACAAATGACACAAGAAAAGAAAACTGGCGAAAATTGACTTAAAATCTGATTGAATGTGGGTTTCTGTTGTAAGAAAATCATTATGGTACCGATAGATTTGTTGGAGGCTGCAAGGAATGGGGATTTGAGCATTATAAGGTCGACGTCTGCTCAAAACTTGAAGTCAGTTGTTGACAGCTGTGGAGCATCTTGTTTACATTATGCAGCAAGAGGGGATAGGTTAGAAGTTGTTGAATTCCTTGTCAAAAATGACATAATAGATGTTTTATTTCGTAGTAATGTTGGTGCCACCACAGCCCATGATGCAGCAGCTTCTGGAAGTTTTGACATTTTAAAATGGTTGATCCAGAATACTTCATATCCAGTGGACAATCAAGATGGGACTGGAGCTTCTGTAGTCCACCTTGCTGCACGTTTCAGACATTTTGAAATGCTAGAATGGCTTCTTGACAACTCGAACTGTGATATTTTATTGAAATCAGCCAGTGGAGCTATTCCATTACATTTTGCTGTAGTAGGGGGAAGTTTAGACTGTGTCAAATTGTTGTTGGATGAATCACCAAGGTTAGTGACAGTTTTCTTGCATCTCATAGACCAAATGTTACATAACTTATAAAATTGAAATAGGGCTTTAAATTAAAAATAAGAGAAGGTTATTGGGGCTGATCTTGCAAAATTTCCCTCATTACACTACATGGCATTTCATTATAAATACAAACGGGTGCAAGAAATATATTTTGGGAGCATTTTGACCTTTATCAGGGGCCAGTATGACTTTTTTCTAGGGGCCTTTCTGGTTAGGGACAAAGTTGACTATAATCTCAAATAGTGGGCCCAGTTGTTAATTTTTAATGACTATTGAATTCTTTAGTTCTTGCAATTCTTCTTGTTTTATGACCTCACTGTATCACGATGGTCATTTGGTAAGCTTTTCAGAAAGTTTTGTAATAGTGCCAATAGTATATATATCTAATCTAAGGATTGACTGAATCACCTCAGTCTGAAAATTATAAGGATTCAAAAATTGCTGCTGTTAGTGTCAGAGATAGGCCTACAAATATAAGAGATTTAGGAAATTTTTGGCTATACCTTTGATTTATAATTTGAATGAATCTTAAGTTACTTGCATATGATTATGCATGTTAAAGGAATACAACCTCTTAGAATGAACACAAAATCTGAATTTTCAAATTTGGTCAATAGGAGTTTATATTCATCAAGGGACTTGCCTGGTTGCATAACTGTACAACAGATTACCTAAATAATCTGATAAATCCAGAAAATAATGTTTATATACAATAATTGAAAAACCCTTAATCAAATTTAAGGCATTTATCAATTATAACCTGTTATTATATGGAAATTTACATAGTTTCATGTTTTTTTTTGCATTCTGTTTGTATACTTTGGACATCGTTGATGAATATACTCTGATTGACCAAGTTTGAGAACTTAATTTTTTTGTTCATTTTAAGAGGTTGTATCGCTTTAATAAAGTTAGGTCTCCACAAATTTTATCCTTCTGTTTTTCCAGATCAGTAAATGTTCAACTGAATAATGGTGTGACTGCTGCCTATTTAGCCTGTCAGGAGGGCCAGATAGACATATTGAAATATTTAGTTCTAAAAGCTAATGGTAATTTAAAAATGAATGCGTTTGATGGAATGACGTGTGTACATGCTGCAGGTCAGCTGGGAAGATTAGAATGTTTAAAATTTCTGGTATGTTTTCAATCTTCTACTTAAAGGGGAACTGTAAGCATTTCTAGGGGTCAATTAAGGTCTTTGAATAAGCTTATAGGTGAATAGTAATCAAAATTAACTAGAACTGCCTGAAAATTGCATAATTTCATCAAAGATACCTTAAACTCGAAATTTCACCTTTTATTTCTTCAGCTTATTTGTATTTTCACATAAATAAGAGGCATTTTTTAAACTTTAAAATGCTAATATTATGGATATCGAAAATATGAGTAGGCTTATGCTGCTGTCCTGACAAAATTTCCCTCATTGCACACTGCGAATTATGGACAGTATTACTGGTTTGGTTCAGTTTTCTGAAACTAAGATATGATTGGTTGCTTTGATGGTAAATACTTTAATTTATATTCACTATATATGTATTATTTGTTATTAGATAAAGGATCAAAAAATCAACCCAAATCAAAGGGATTTTGATGGAAATACGCCTCTGCACTTTGCGGCTAGTGGTGGATTCTATCAAGCAGTTGATTGGTTACTGAGAAAAGGCGGGGCTAAAGTTACGTTAGACAATTTAGGAGGAAGTCCCCTTCATACAGCAGTTCAGATGGGACATAGTAAGGTAAGGATACTTTATGTATTTATTTTGATGGGAAGATTTCCCAATGATATCTAGAAATGACGAAAATTATTCAATCTTGGTTTTTTCCAAGACTAAATTGGAGAGTTCTGTAATGAAATGTGAGTTATTGGTATGTATGTCACATGATGCTTATTCATCCAATCGGCAGTGACTAAAATTTGATTGACAACTAGGTCAAAGTTTGTTAATTTATATAGTAACATTTATGTTATGAAGAAATTGTCTGTCGCTTCATTGCCTAAATTTTTAATTGCAAAAAAATTTCAACTTTGTTTAGTTCGATATTTTTACGAAAAAACAAAATTTTGTTTGTGACATTGAGGTTATCTATTAATTTTCTAATGAAACTTGATTTTCAACCAGTTTTGTCCTCTTTCTTCTTTTTTTGTATTTATTTGACCCTGATTTACCTGATTACCATGAATTATTTTACCCGATTAACCACATCACAACTCACAACCCTGCCCTGTAGTATATTGTGATCTAATTAGTCATGTCAAATCAATTCTATAAGTTTTAAAGGGATTGTAAAGAGATTTTTGTGTATCAGGGATAGTGATAGCATCAATTGGAGCCATTCCCATTTCCATTCCGACATCTGTGGTTTTTGCAATGTCACTTAAACTAACATGTTTTATGACGTCACTAACAGTGATCTGCATAGATATCAATAGTAGCTTCCGGTAGATCACTGTCTACAATGACTTCATAAAACACATTAGTTTTAGTGGAATTGCAAGAACGACAGACGTTAGAATGGAAATTTGAATGGCCCAAATTGATGCAATCAGTGTCCCCCCTTACAAGATAAAAAAAAAAAAGTGTCCCCGATACACATACAAATCTTAGAGAACCACTTTATTAAATCCCTTTAATGATCCTAATTGAAGACAAAACCTGAATTTTGACCAGTTATTGGTTGCATTTCATTTGTGTATTTTGGTGATGTCAAGTTTTTTTCACGTTTGTCTAATATGTCTAGTATTTTTATAAAAAATATACAAAAGACCACAGGATAGGATATGATACGCATGTTGTATCGCAATGTATCCATCCTCCAATGTCATCCTAGCGTTTGTATTGATATGGATACTTTTCAAAAAGCTTCTGTGAAATCTTTTGCATTGTGGCCATTCCAAGGGCGGATCCAGGATTTAGAAAATGGGGAGGCTCTGAAATCTAACATGCTTCAAATTCAACGTCCCCGCGAGCAGCAATGTTTTAGAGGGTTTATGACATAAGTTGGCCAAAAATAGGGGGGGGGGGGGGGGAGGGCGGTGGAGCCCCCCCTTGGATCAGCCCTGGTGGCTGTATTTCCTTTTGAATGACCCTAGTAAAAGTTCTTATATTTTATATTGACATTATGTTCACCAGCTGGGAACTAGTGTTTCTAGCCAATATGAGTTATATATCATTTCTGATAAAAGAAAGAAAATGTCCCAGTAATTAGGAAATCAAGTTTAAGATGTTTTTTGAAGCGTAACTTCTGTCTCGTATCATTATTGTCTTGCTTTGTAATTTGTATTGTTGAATGAATGAAATACGTGTTTTTTTTATACAAGTTTTGTTTTTCATTTATGAATTTATTGTCCAAGCATTTTTTTTTGTAATTTTTGATGTCTTCAAATTCTTAGTTCAGTAAAATTGCTGGAACCATAGACGTCTGAATGAAAACTGGAAAGGTGCAAATTGATGATTTCAGTGTCCACTATATACACATAATGTTATTTTTTAGAAAACCTCTTTACAATCACTTTAATTAGACATATAACAAAGTCATATATGGAAAAAGAATGAGATATTTTTGAAGGGATTGTGCGATATTTGATTGCCATGTAGTTCTAGTACTTCTGAAGATTATATACATAATATTCAAGACCCTGAATGTTCCCCTTTTACTATTATGAATGTAAATAAAACTGTTCCCCCTACCTTATTTCTGTAACTATATAATATAAATTTGTTAGTTATATAATCATAAGACTATAAGATATAAATTATCAGACAGTTTATGTATAATATTTATAAGTTAGTTATGGTGATATATGTATATATGACTTTTGTTACCAAATATTACTGTAGTTACCCTAAATAACATGAATCAAATCTTAAACGTGAATGAAAACAGGTAGTTAATTATCATTTAGTACAGGTAAATATGTATATATGTCTATATGTATTGTTTATTGAACTAACTATGGTATATTCAGGTAAAATGTTTTATTATGTTATATACGGTATATTCAGTTATATTATGTGATATTAGTGGATAGAGATTTGTCTATTCATAAAGCTTCATTGAAGATATTGTGGTGTTTTCAATGTTGACTATGGTATATGTCTAGTATAGAGTGGTTTATTACACTGATACGGTATATTCAACTAGAATGTTTTATTATCAGTGGGTAGAGATTTGTCTATTCATAAAGCTTCATTGAAGATATTGTGGTGTTTTCAATGTTTACTATGGTATAGAGTGGTTTATTAGACTGACTATGGTATATTCAACTAGAATGTTTTATTATCAGTGGGTAGAGATTTGTCTATTCATAAAGCTTCATTGAAGATATTGTGGTGTTTTCAATGTTGACTATGGTATATGTCTAGTATAGAGTAGTTTATTAAACTGACTATGGTATATTCAACTAGAATGTTTTATTATCAGTGGGTAGAGATTTGTCTATTCATAAAGCTTCATTGAAGATATTGTGGTGTTTTCAATGTTTACTATGGTATAGAGTGGTTTATTAGACTGACTATGGTATTGAGGTAGTTTATTACACTGACTATGGTATATGTCTAGTATAGAGTGGTTTATTAGACTGACTATGGTATTGAGGTAGTTTATTAAACTGACTATGGTATATTCAACTAGAATGTTTTATTATCAGTGGGTAGAGATTTGTCTATTCATAAAGCTTCATTGAAGATATTGTGGTGTTTTCAATGTGGTGTATGAGTGTCACTAGAATGTATTGAACTGAATTATAACTTTATTCATATACATACCATAACTACATTGGTGATTTTTGTTTAATATTTAAATAAGGATATGGCATATGGCCGATTTTGGGCGATTTAAACTCACTTTAAGGTAAATATTGTAAATTATTATATAACTGAGAAATTTTGAGTGAATTTGTTGACTTGTTGTGGGTAGGTTCTTTTTTCCCCTGTCAGTGATGCAGGTTGGAGAGGTTTAATAAGTGTCTAATTGTTCCAATTGGACAATAAACACAGGTCCTGTGTGCTGTGCAGTTTAAAATCCTTAGATTGAATTTTCTAGATATGTGGTTAATAGATACTTAGGTTCTGGGCTCTATTCAACAAAAACATTTTACAATAAGAATTTGTCCTAATTGATCATAAGGTTTTTTGGGAAAATTTTCCGTATTTCAATTTCACTGTAGATGACTTTTTTAATGGAAGTTTTTCCCCTGTCAGCTATTCTGGTTGGAGGGACTTGGTCTTCGATTGGGACAATAAACCTAGGTCTTGAGTGCCACATTCAAACATTCAACAGTGGAAATTGGGAAAAGAGTAGGCTGATACATTTTATCTGAAAAAATTTCCTTCACTGCACACTTCTGGCATTTGTTTTCTATCATTAAAAGGTACCTTTTACCAAAATTTTTTTGAAAAATGATAATTTGGAGTTAAATGAAGTAAATCAGTGATTACCTAATATAGTAGTTTTTCGGGGAGTTGTGCCGTTAAAAGATATTGTGAATATTTATAAAGTGTATTGATAATATAATTATTCTATAGGCGCATTCAATAACATGGTACAATATGATATCTATTGACAATATAGTGTAATATTATATAAACCTTAAAGCGGCACAGGCTTCATTTTCGCGGATCGATTTGGATAAGTCTCAGAAACAGGGATTTTTTAGCTCAGCAATTTAGTACTGGTTATCACAACTCACCATTAAAATTTGAGCCTTCAAATCCATGTGCATTCATAATTATTAGCATTTGAAAGTTATAATGCTCTACTACACATTAGCAATACTATGCAATATATAGAAAAGTCATCTGTAGAAATAGAAGGAGAAATGTCTAATTTAAGGTATATTTGAAGGAAATACGCAATTTTCGTGCATTTCTAGTGCTTCTGAAGGATAATGAAATATATTCAAGACCCAAATCAACCGATGAAAAATAAGGATGGTCCCCTTTAAAGGGATCTGTTCACTAACTGTTCGACCAATAATTTTTTGTCACAGAACCTGGCATTTTTTAGCTATTCTAATCCATAATAATATTCACAACTCTCCCTCGAAATATAAAGCTTCAAATCCCTGTGTAGCCATAAATATGAGCGTTTGAAAGGCAAAAATACAACTCTTCGTTTAGTAAGACTATACCTTATATAGAAAAGACAAAGACAGACAATGAAAGTTAAATGTTAATGGGTATAATTGAAGGGATTATGCAATTTTTGTGCAATATGGATATTTATTAGATTTTATTAGTTGTGGATCCCTATAAATGTGCATTTTGTCCAACAAATTCCTGAAATATTCCCTGTAAATTATGTATGTTCAGCAGCCATTTTGATATTTTCAAGTTATTGCAACTGCCTGTGGTTGTAAAATATGCTTTGTTGCATTTGTCAGGTCATAAAATATTATGAGGCATTAAAATCATTTGATTGATATACTTCCTCATATGAATAGTTTATTTCTTGCTGAAATGATTTTTTTTAGTTTCGTTTTGCGGTCATGATCATGTGCACTCGCTTTCTTGATGTAAAAGTGGCTCAGTGAGTTAGAAGCTTGCTCGCTAACCTGAAGGTCTAGGGTTCAATCCCAGCATGGGTCGAGATGATACCTTCAGATTTTTCAACCTGGTTTCCCCTTGTCAGTGATGCAGGTCGGAGACAAGCGTCTAGTCGTTCGGATGGCACACTGCATGGCGTTTGCCTGTCCTCAATTAGCCCACATAGGTGCAGAAAAGTAGGACGTAAAACTCTATTCATTTCATTTTTCTTGATGTAAAATAATCGATACAGTAAAGTCCTGACTGAACACGGAATTTCATAGATAGAGATTATCTTTTAATTATTTATTGCATGTTGAAATAACCTTAGACTGGAACACCCAGCCTTTTATTTGGTCTCTAAGTAGACATTATTTTCCATTCACTTCTAAATCTTGCAGTAATCTTGTTTGGCATAAAAATTAAGGAGACACCAATTAATATCTGACAATCTTTGTAAGGATATTCTTATTATTGGGTATGTATTTTCATCGCTTCATTCTTTCTTTAGAGGGATGGACTAACATTATTTGCTTGGTGACGTCAAGAAAATGGTGGTTTAGGGTTCCAATCTTGGTAGGCATGGTGACCTTAAATAAGTCATCTTTTCCCATTATTCCAATAAATCCAGTAATGGGTAATCTGGAAGAGGTTAATGCCAAGAGGTTTGACCTGCAGGTTGAAAAGATCTTAAGTTGTTATCCTTGTAAAAGCAGGTTGTTTTCTCCCTTTCAGTGATGCAAGTCAGAGGGGCTGACATGAAAATAGTAATAAACTTTAAACAAAAAACTGAGACTACATGTTGAATATTTCTCGACAGTTGGAAATTGAAAATAAGAGCACCGTTAGGTTAATGCAGCTGTCCTATCAAAATTTCCCTCATGGCACACTGCATTGCATTTTGCCCATCCCAATAAACCCCAACAGTTGCGATGAAAGGACGCAAACTTCCATTTTATTTTATTTCATCTAGATCAGGCCTTCTCAATTAATTTTTGTAAAGGGCCAAATGCATTTTATACAAAAAAATATAAGGGCCAAATAGAGCTTAGCTACAATAGCGAGCATAGCGGAAGGGGCCACTCTTGAGGGGCCATTCTCAAGGGCATTGTGGGCCGCCATTTGAGAAAGCCTAATCTAGATAGTGCTATCCAGTTGTCCCACTTTCATTAGACAGTGTTATCCAGTCATTGAGGAAAGTTAAACCTCACGTTATTCTTATCAATGAGGAACATCAAATTTTAACGAGATTGTGTGAATTGAAATCAATTTTTTATGAAGGCAACTCTCATTAGTGTCGTTCCGTGGTAGATAATTTGTCAAAGTTTCTTCGTGGCTGGATTGATTATATTTCAATATTTAATGGGGTTGATTAAAAATAAAACATGCTAGGTTAAAATCATTCGCATCAACTTAAGACTTAATAGCATGCTAGATAACCTAGCATACTATACTGTGATCACCATATTGAATAGGGAGCCGCTGTGGCTCAATGAGTTAGACGCTTGCTCACTAACCTGAAGGTCCAGGGTTCAATCCCGGCATGGGTTGAGATGATACCTTCGGATTTTTCAACCCCGTTTCCCCTGTCAGTGATGGAGGTCGGAGGAACTGACATAGAAAAAGCTTCTAGTCTATCGGATGGGACAATAAACCGAGGTCCTGTGTGCTATTGGCTGTGCAGGTTAAAGATCCCTCGACAATTGGAAATTGATAATAACAGCAGGTTAATGCCGCTGTCCTTGCTAAATTTCCCTCATTGCACACTGCATGGCGTTTCACCGTCCTCAATTAGCCCATATAGGTGTAGAAAAGAAGGACGTAAAACTCCATTCATTTCATTTCAATTTTTACCATATTGCATAAATTATAGTTCAACCAATTACAATAATCCACTAGAATGAATTGTTTTTCTTGTGCATTAACAACAGCCATCATCAAACAAGAGTTGTCTTTCCTTGCCCATTTACCAGGCAAGATGGCCGCTTATCATGATGGTCATAATTTTACTCTTTGAGCTGTTTGGGTTATAATTAGAGTTGAATTCTCAGATGTCATTGAAGTAAGTTCTTTTTATTTAGTTGCTAAGCATTATGCTCATATTTTATAACGTTCTTGAAGTCTAGCTTTTTCAAGTGAAACAAACATTTGCTGACATTTTGTAAAAATTGTACCTTACTGTTCATTGAAATGAAATATAATGAATCTTAGTGGACTACTGAAGACAAGCATTGTCTTGCAGTATGCAATGAGGGAAATATTTCCAGCTGCTCACTCTATGACATAGACGCACAGGGCCTCATTTTATTGTCCCCATGATTGGGCAAATGTATCATGAAAGATCCCCTTAAAATGTTGGTCTTAATTGCATTATTTGAGTGCAAACAAATACATTTCGTAGCAGAAAAATGACTTAATTTGTGACAACCAAAAAAAATTGTTGATATATAACAATGAAATTTTTTATAATGGGTATAGCTGATCGTAAATATTAGAATTGAATGTTGGTTTAAATAGCATTATTAGGGTGTAAATTAATTTATATTTTAAAGCAAAATGATGACTTAATTTGTGACAACCAAAAAAAGTCTGCAAATTTTTATAAATAGGAATATCTGATCGTAAATATTAGAATTAGACGTTGGTTTAAATAGTATTATTAGGGTGTATACGTAATTGATCACGCAACATTTATACATATTATCATGTCATTTATCAGTTTGTCACATGATCTATTGTACATATCAATAATACTATTAGACCCAGGTTTAAAGGGGCACACTCCCGACCAATCGTACCTAAATGTTAGGGACAGGAATTGTTTGGCTAAGCTTATCAGTAATTCTGTTCACGGATCACAGTTGAAATTTGACCCTTCAAATCATTGTCAATCCATAATTATCTGTGTTTGAAAGTTCAAAATAAGACTTATATGTGTGTCTACCCCATATATGGAAAAGACATGAACATGTGTATTATAGAAGTGGAAAGGTATGTCTGTTTTCAGGTATATTTGAAGTTTTATTATGAATTTTAGTACTTCTGAGGACTTCTAGACACCTGATACCACTTGTCATTGTGAAATATTTACTCAGGTATGATTGATATAATTCCTCATGTGAATAGTTCATAAGCTGTTACCTATGTTTCATCAAAATGTTTTTTTGGATTTCGGGTTTCGTTTTGCGGTTCGGATCGTTAGTACTTGGTTTCTTTATTACATATGGAAGGCCCCAACTCGACCCTCGAAAAATCCAATCTAATTAAAATTAGATTACATTTCGTTTCTGTTATTTTTTGATTGTCGACTCCATGTAATCTAAAGACCTTGTATAAGGAGGTCATCTTCTGGTGACGAAAATTTTAGCCAATCAAAATCTACCTTCAAGATCGCGGGTCTATGCATTGATATGCATTGTGGGAAGACGAAACAGAAAGTAAAGCGACACAGCAGTCCAAATTATGACGCAATACAAAATATTCAAACATAAACGGTGTTCTGATTGGCAGAGGGGTGGCACGTGCTATAAATAACTTATTCGTAACCAGAAGATGACCTCCTTATACAAGTCTTTAGATTACATAGAGTCGACAATCAAAAAATAACAGAAACGAAATGTAATCTAATTTTAATTAGATTGCGAAAAATCTGACTGTTTCCCTTTAATTTTTGAATAACTGTTTAGAATGATTCTAGGAGATGTTCACCACCCCGTTGTATATATAGGTATAATTTAAAGATAATATTGAAAGTAATGACTAGTCAATATAACACCCTGTTATTCTATAGATAATTTAGGGTGTAGATACATTGACATAGTTCAATATTATATTATCATTGATGTAATGATACCTGATCAAACGATAAGTTGACCTTGTGTAATTTGTGATAGTGACAGGCAATTTCTGGCAGACTTGTGTCTAGTACTAATAGTAATGTCTTCAGATTTTTAAAGGGATATGTTCACTAACTGTTCGACCAAGAATTTTTTTCCGCTCAGAACCTGGAATTCTTTTAGCTTATCTTTTTCATAATGATGTTCACAACTCTCCCTCAAAATTTAATCTCCAAAATCCCTGCGTATCCATAATTATGAGCGCTTGAAAGTCAAAAATACAAATCGTCATTTAGGAAGACTATTTCTTATAGAAAACAGGAAATGAAAGATAACTGTTAAGGTACAGGTATAATTGAAGGGATTATGCAATTTTTGTGCAGTTCTAGTGATTCTGGAGGCTATTTTCATATAATTAAGGCCCAAATTGATCCTCGAAAATGACGAACATTCCCCTTTAATATTATTCTGAGTTGTGGTATCAAAATCCTTATCCCCAACATTCATCTTTTTGATTTTGTAAGAAACCTGCTGATTTTAACTTGACAGGACCCTGTCCCCACCTCACAGACCAGACCCCTCCCCACAGACCCCTATCAACAGACCCCACCCTATCAACAGACCTGTGTCAGATTACACCCATCCCCTCTGCCTCCTATATTTCACCTTCATTATGAGGTTCAGGCAATCCAGTCAGGACATGTGTTATCAAAATTTCAGTCAATGTCATAACAGTCAAATGAAGTTGTTATTATTTTTATTAAGTTAAGTATGGTATTAGACTTGTTATTATTTTTATTTAGTGAAGTATGGTATTAGACTATTTGACAGTGTAAGGATGAGATATAGGTCATAGGTAAATATAATAGGGGCCATATATATATACTACTATTAATACATGAATATACGGGAGATTAAAAGGGCAGATAACAAGGTCTATCTATAAATGTCACTTAAGGATAAACAAAGGTTATGTATGTCCTTTGGTGTAAAGATGGAAGGTCAAAAATTTGTATGAAAAATGGGCATGTTTCAATTATGGTACCGATTCCGACAACAGAGAAAAATTTCCCTCATTGTACACTGCATGATGTTTGTCTGTCCTCATTAGTGCATACAGGTTAAAAAAAGTAGGATGGGATTTTTTTTACAGAAATCTTTAAATTAAGTTTCATTTTGATTAGTCATTTGTATCGAAATGGTGTTTTATTTCCTTACAGTCAGTTGTAAATCTTTTAAAATTCTGATTCAAGTGTGCCAGTTTATAGGAAATTTTCCATTTTTGAAAAAAGATTACTGAATTTATAAAGTTATGATAAAAAGTAGACAAAATATTCATGTAACCATGGTAGCAGCCATGTTATAAAACATAGGTTATTTACAGTTTATGAATATGCAGGAAGTGACAAGTGACAGGTGACAGTTGACAATATGACATGACATGTACAAACTGACATGTTAAGATTATCAGTGTCATCAGTTAGCATGTCACTGTATATAATCTGATAATGTATTCTGATTGTAGTACAATTTGTAAGTGTGCGTTTTTATATGCCCACATCTCTCTATGTGGGCATATATTGTCGGCACCCCTGTTTGTCCATCCATGGGGAGCCGCGGTGGCTCAGTGAGTTAGATGCTTGCTCACTAATCTGAAGGTCCAGGGTTCAATCCCGGCATGGGTCGAGATGATGCCTTCGGATTTTTCAACCCGGTTTGGGCTGACATGGAAAAAGCGTAGTTGTTTGGATGGAACAAAAAACCGAGGTCATGTGTGCTATTGGCTGTGCACGTTAAAGATCCCTTGACAGTGGGAAATCGATTATAAGAGCAGGCTTATGCCGCTGTCCTGGCAAAAATTTCCCTCATTGCACACTGCATGGCGTTTGCCCGTCCTCAATTAGCCCATATAGGTGCAGAAAAGTAGGACGTAAAATTCCATTCATTTCATTTCATTTTTGTCCGTCCATTTTAATTGCACCTAAATCGAAAGGTTTGAGAAAGTTTATTTTACTTCCGATTTCAAGGCTTTTTTCGTTTTACCATCTGCATGCTGTGGTGGGCGTATATGGTTGTGGTCCACTATCTTTTTCTTTTTCAAAGATTGTCTAAAAATGATTTTGATTGGCTAAACTATTTTGTTATCAATACGGCAATCTCCCTGTAACTTATTTAGGTTATTTAGCATGCTATTGAATTTTTTTTTTAAAAACAACCTTCAGATAACAAGGGTTTGGTTCGATAAAGTGTGTAGGCCTACTTGTGGGCGATAATGCACAGATAGTAGTTTCTTATCATGTAATATTATTTGAAATATTTATAGCTGACTGTTTTATAATGGACATAACTTTCAGTAGCAGTGTCTGTTTTATCTGTTAAAGTACAAATGGACTATTTTTAACCTAGGCAAGTGTAACTGTATTTTTGAATTCTTAGCACATTGAGTAGGTTAGTGCTTTACATGTCATCATTTTGCTTCTTTATGTTGAACAGGTAGTGGTTGTGGGTTAAAATCTTGATCTGGGTGAAAGTGATGACCTTGAATAAATCATCTTCTCTCAAAATTCAAGTCAACCCAGCTGTAAATGGGTACGGATTATCCAGAAAAGATCAATGCCAAGAATTTTGTCTGAGGGCCAGTTGGTAGAAAGGAACCTCTTTGGAACCTTTAAGCATTAAACTATTACCCTATGGCGTGTATGGTCTTATATCAGGACACAGGTTGGCTGCAAAATTAAATGGATGCATCTTCGTGACTCTTTTATGGTCTAGTTTGGTTGTGACATTTTTTATACACATGACTTTTGATTGCCACATAAATTTACATTTAACGTTTGCATAATTGTCAAATTGAAATTCAGTTATGTAGACAAGTGAGTTGAATTGTATTTTAAGTTAAATTTTGTGTGAATAACTGATAATGAAGAACGTGAAGAAGTTTTAAGTAATTTTTACTGAATAATGATGTGAATGTTGAATATGTTCATTTTGCTTCAATATTTGTTCAATCCCTTTTTTAGCCATTAAAATGGTGGCATTGTTGATCTGGTAGTTCAGGGTTCAATTCCAGCTAAGGTTGAGATTTTTCAACCTTGTTGCCTTCTTCAGTGATGCAGGTTAGAAGGACTGACATGAAAAAAGGGTCTTATCGTTCTAATGGGAATGAAATCTGAAATTCTATATGCTACAGTAGAAAAAGAGAAAAGAGAAGACTGATGCAAATGTCTAGACACCTGATACCACTTTTCATTATGAAATATTTACTCATTTATTGATATACTTCCTCATTACTTCACTAGCTGCTACCAATGTATTGCCAATGTGTTTACATGGATTTTGAGATTTGTTTTACGGTTGGGATCATTCATGCTTGGGTTTTATTATTAAAAAAATTCCCTTATTTCTCACTGCATGGCATCTATTTTATTTAAGGGAACAAAAATAGATCTGTATGCTATAGAAAAAGTAGGATAATACAGATGCATGCTAAAATTTCCTTCATTACACACTGCATTGCATTGGCCGTATCCATCATCCTTGTTATATACAATTTGTCAATTAAGGTACACTTAGGAACACTAAGGAAGAGTTTTGTTGATTGTTTTTTGTTTTTTGTTACCACGTTTGTATTCTATTGTAAAGTCCTATGGGAAAACAAGACAGTATAAGTTGATATATGTTTATGTTAATGGCTGTAGTCCTATATATCTCATATTACTACCTTTCTACATCCTTATCTTTCTTACTGTATCTCATTTACTCCGTCAGGCCGGGCTACATGAGGTTTGGATTTAAGTCTGACTTAAAAAGGTAAAAATTAAGTTATTTGCAGTGTTTTCATGTGATCCATTTGGCAGTTTAAGGATTTTAAGGACAGTATTAGGGAAACTGATAGCATCAATTTGCAACATGCTTGAATTATCAATCCGTTGTCTTTGGTTCCAGCAATTCCACTTAACAAAGTGTTTGATGACGTAATTAACACATAAGACCTCCAAAATTTGTGAAATGACTTAGTGTTAATGGAATTGCAAGTGCCACTGACATCGGATTGAAAATTTGAATGGTGCAAATTGATACTAATATGTTCTGGATACCGGTACATTTAAAAATATAATCCCTTTAAAGGAGTACATTTTGTAAGTGTTTTTCATTTTTGTTGTTTAGTTATGACATCAATTAAGTTCACTGATAAATATGTACTCCTAATGGCCAAGTTTGTGAATTTTGATTTTATGTTCATTCTAAGAGGTAGTATTCATTCATTCATTCAAAATTAGTATACTGGTTCTATGGATTTATCAGATGATACAGGGATTCTGTTGTATATGTATGACACCATTTAAGTCAACTGATGAATATATACTCTTATTGGCCAAGTTTAAGGATTAAAATTTTGTGTGTTAATCCTAAGTGGTAGTATTCCTTTAAAGATAGACTTCAGACCTTGTAACATTGTTATTGTATCATCATCCTACCTGATAATTTAACTTGATTACATTGTCATCTTAGTAACATTAGACAAGTTCAAATATTATCCTGTTTTAAGACCATGTTGACATTGTAGCTATTTCCATCAGTAGATAATATTACATATGTTTTATATAATAAGATAATGTCACATCATATGTTTTATATAATAAGATAATGTCACATCATATGTTTTATATAATAAGATAATGTCACATCACACTATCTTGTTGTTGGAGAAAATAACCTGCTGTATGGTCCGTCAACTTTTATATTTGATTCAAAATCAGCAGAGATATTGTGGTACTGTATTTTATTCTTTTTAAAGGGATTGTACAGAGGTTTGCTGATCTTTTAATGTGTATCAGGGACGCTGATAGCATCAATTTGCATCATTCCAATTTTCAATCTGATGTCTGCGCGTCTTGTGATTCCACTAAAAAACTATGACGTCACTACCAGTGATCTACCAAAAGCTCCAATTGATATCTATCACTGTCAGTGACGTCTTAAAACATGAATTGCAAGAACCACAGACGTCAGAATGGAAATTGGAATGGCCCAAATTGATGCTATCAGTGTCCCCAATACACATACAAAGTTTAGAAAATCACTTTACAATCCCTTTAAGTTTCTGTCAAATTTAAGATACTTTTATCATTTCAGTCATTTGATTGGTTAAGAACTTAATTTTATCAACCAATCAGGTAACTTTATGATAACATAACCATTAACCCCATCATCCAGCCTCATTGTCAATTTTATATTTTCAGACAGTACAAGTATTAGTAAACAATGGCTGTGATAAGAATCTTGAAGACAACCAAGGATTAACTGCCCTTGATTTGGCAATCAAGTGTCGACGTTCAGAGTGTCAGGCTATATTGAAAGGGGAGATAACTCTTCCATTACAGGTAAGACTATTTTCTTCATGACAAACCAAATTCTTTTGGTGGTCAATTTTTTAATTTTTTTAAGAAACAAACAAGTATCAAAGTGTGAAACAAAAAAAAAACAAAAAAAGTTTGGAAATAGGGAGGTATATCATACATGAGTAAGTATTTCATAATGAATAATAGTGACATACAATGCCTGTCTTCACACCTATGAAATGAAATCATAGTCAACTTTTTAGGGCTCTCTCAATAGTCAGACAATTTAGCAGCTTGCCTGGCAAATACAGCCGAAACAGCAAGTCTGGAATAATTTTGGTAGTTCGATCCTTCAGACAGGTAGAGTGTTTGTGATTGTCTTCGTAATTTAAAGGGATTGTAAAGAGGTTTTTTAAACTTTGTATGTGTATCGGGAAGACGGGAACACTGATAGCATCAATTTGCGCAATTCCAATTTCCATTCCGACGTCTGTGGTTCTTGCAATTCCACTAAAACTAACGCGTTTTATGACATCACTGACAGTGATCTGTATAGATATCAATAGTAGCTTCTGGTAATCACTGTCAGTGACGTCATAAAATGCGTTAGTTTTAGTGAAATTGCAAGAACCACAGATGTCAGAATGAAAATTGGAATGGTGCAAATTGATGCTATCAGTGTCCCCAATACACATACAAAGTTAAGAAAACCACTTTACAATCCCTTTAATGTGATGATTTTTTATTTGCAGGAGTCAAGCTCTACAAAAAAGGAATTAAATAAAAAATCTTCTGTAAAGAAGTCAGAAGCAGTGCCTCAAACTAAATCTCAAACTTCCAGTCAAAAATCAGATAACATTCCTCCTCATAGAAGATCAGAATTATTTCGACCTGTTTCCATTTTATCTAGTGAGTTTTTCTGTTATTTATCACTGATTTATCAACATTATCCCTAGGAATCCATAGCACAGTTGGTAAGAGCATTATGTCCTTACAAAATGCTTTTTGCTTGGTTATGTCGAACAAACTGCAGATATGGGTTCTAATCTATGTTGGGGTGGGATAGTCTGATGACCTTAAACTTGATTCAAGTCGACTCAGATGTAAATGGATTATTCAGGAAATATTTATGCTAAAAAATTTGAACACGGACCTGCTGGTAGAAAGGATTTTCTTTGGAACTTATGTTATCCTAGGATTGGGCGGCCATTTGTAATATTGTTGTTATTATATTTTAGCTGTATCATCAAATTCAGAGTTTAGTCATTCTGATCCTCAACCATCAGGGAAAAGCCATAAAGGTTTGTCATTCTTTGATAGTTTTTATACGCCCACATCTCTCTATGTGGACGTATATTTTTTGATAGCGCATATGGCTGTGGTCAACTATCTTATGAATGTGTAATTGGGGAAACAATGCACCCCTTTTATCCTTAAGTAAATTTAGCCTGCAATAAGATGGGTTTCTCAGACTAAAGATGTCTCTTTTCCACAAAATATTAGAATCATTCCTATTTATCCTATCTATGGTGGCCATTGTCAAATGATAACCTCGTATGCAAATGGACGAAAATCTTTCAAAATTGTTATCCAGAAGTGCAACCGTGTTACTAAATATAGGTCGTCAGAGGTTAGTTATTTCCCTTGAAGACAATATCCTTGTCATTAACAGAAGTCTGGGTGTAAGAGACTAGTCAGTTGTCACATGACCTAATATTTTAGAATAATAGATATAGCAAAAATGGCTGACTTACAAATGTGACAAGTTGTTTTATTTATATTTTAGTGCTAGCAGAAGTTCATACAGAAACTGGAGAAAAAGAGAATCACAAAATACGAAACTCGTTAGTGTTAAATTCAACACAGCCTTCTAAACTTTCTAACCCTAAAAATCATCTCACAAATCCTGTGGTCTACCCAGTTCTTGTGGATTCGGCACCTTCTAACCTCTCATTCACTAACAATAGGTCCAGTTTCCCTGAGATCACAAAATCAGAGTGGAATCAAGTGCAATACGACATAACTGATTCAAATAATAATTCAGGAGTTGAGAAAAGAGACATTTTTAAAAGTTCACGAACATTCAGTTCCGAAAGTTGTGAGGAAAGTGGAGAAATTGTAACAATTTTAAACGAAATGGAAGGATCCGACGATATCGTTGAAAATGGCGTTGACGAACAAGGATTGAATAAATCAGTAATACAAATACGCAATAAGGATGTAAAAATCAGCCATGTTGGAAACGATTATGATCATGTGACCAACGGTGCTGCCACAGACTCTGAAATTCGGGACTCAAATATAGCGAGAATATCTATCAAGGGAGATAATGAACCTGAAGAAAGAGAGTCGCCTCCCTTACCTCCTCCCCCTTCTCCGCCTAAGTCCGTTCAGTTTTCACCTGTCAAACAGGTAGCAGATTATCCCCCACCCCCCGCGCCTCCTGTCAAACAGGAAGTGGATTGCCCCCCTCCCCCACCACCACCTGTCTTCAATCAACCTTCACCTGATACTAATACTGAACCCGAAATAAGGTACCTTTCATTTTCCATTTCATTTTCCATTTTTGACATTTCATTGTTTGCAGAGAAGCAAAATGTTAATCAAGCAAAATTTTCCTCATTGCACCAAACAATAATCCAATAAGTTCACTGTAATGTAATCTTAACATTCAATATCCAGTAGAATTATGCTGCATTCGATACATGCCATTAAATGAAAAAGTATTTTACTGCAATATTGACCTTGTGACCACTGTTATCACTTGAGGTATGGAATGCAGCATAAGTTATGATGGAATAGATTAGTAAATTCTCACTGTTGCCAGCTTATCATTTCACCAATATTTTTATAGCACACTTGCACTTTTGAAATTTAATTTGTATTGTCACATAATGTACCAAAGTGGGTCAGTCTAAGTTCTTGATCACACCCAAACTCCTTATAGAAATGCCCTTGTAAAAAATAAAGGGCCAGACCAATCCCTCGCCCAGAATTGTAAGTGTAAAATGTATTGGTGTTTGATGCATCATTGCTTTACATTTTATCTTCTTAAATATTCCAGTAAACCAGAAGTGAAACGAGTTGAATCAAACAGTATTAGATCACCACCAGTGATGTCACAGTCTGCTCGTCCTGACATCGCCACGGAAATACTACGTTCAGGTGGCAGCGCATCATTAAAAAGATCCAAGCCTCCTGTTCCAGGTGGAGGTGTCAATTGTGTGTTTTCATTTGGTAGTGATGCTCGTAAGGCAGACAACTCTCAAAACAATAATAACAGAGTAAGTTTACCAAACTACTATTTTTCCCTATGTGGACTCTCTAAATAGGATCCTGAGTTGACAAATCCAAGCTTAAAGAGGCATCAAGTGCTAATGAGTAGTGAGAATGGGCAAATACTATGCTGTGTGCAGTGAGGACAATTTTGTCCAATGGAATTAACACAACTCACGCTTAGAGAATTTTCTGAATTATTTGATATTGCAACTGCTTAGACATAAATTAACAAGATTTTATGTTTATTTCAGAAGTCACTAAAGGGAGAATACGACCCTAAGAATTTTTTGAATCAAATTCCTGAGAAAGATCCATCAGGTGTTCCTATCCCAGACTGGAGAAGACAAGTTTTAGCCAAAAATTTAGCCCAGAAAACAATGGAAGAGGATGAAGAAAATAAGAAGGTATTAATTTGAAAATTGATTAAATTTCAATATTTTTGCGAGCCTTTAACCTTACGCCAATCCTAGCTCTCTATCTTCTTTTTATCCAAGATATCTTAAAAGGGATTGTAAAGAGGTTTTCTAATCTTTTTTTTTTATGTATATCAAAGACACTGATAGCATCAATATGCACCATTCCAACTTTCTATTCCGACGTCTGTGGTTCCAGTAATTAGAACTAAATGGTTGATTACATCACTGATAATGAATGCAATTTTGCTATAAGTGAAGTCATCAAACATTTAGTTTAAGTGGAATTACTGAAACCACAGACATCTGACTGAAAATTGTTAAGCTATCAGTGTCTGTGATATGCATAATTTTTTTTTTATAAAACCTTTTTACAATCCTGTTAGTATATATATATTTATAGTATTGAATAGTAGATATTAACTGCATCCTGACTTGTAGTGTGTCTTTTATACTCAAACAATATATTTCAATATAAGCTTATCCAATTTCATTGACATGTTGACTGCCAAGTTTAAATGTCACACTATAATATGTGTATTTAAATTTATTGTTAAATAAATTGTTTTGCTTGTATACTTAATATTTAACTCTTTGACCAGTCTGTTTAACACCTTTAGGCTGTTACTTTGAATAATTGTACCTTGCAGCCAACATGTTAATTTCTTTTTATTATGATCCCTTTTATAAAATACAGGGTCGTTGTTTTAATTGGACATATTTAGATATGTTAATTAGCAGACAACTGTTATAAACATGTACCACCAAAAACAATTGGACAACTGGTATATACCATGATGGACAATTGGACAACTTGTATATACCATCATGGACAGTATATACCATTATGGACAATTGGGCAACTGTTATATATCATCATGGACAATTGGACAGTATATACCATCATGGACAATAAGGCAACTGGTATATACCATCATGGACAATTGGGCAACTGTTATATATCATCATGGACAATTGGATAGTATATACCATCATGGACAATAAGGCAACTGGTATATACCATCATGGACAATTGGGCAACTGTTATATACCATCATGGACAATTGGGTAACTGATATATACCATCATGGACAATTAGACAGTATATACCATCATGGACAATTGGACAACTGTTATTTACCATCATGGACAATTAGACAGTATATACCATCATGGACAATTGGGCAACTGGTATTTACCATCATGGACAATTAGACAGTATATACCATCATGGACAATTGGGCAACTGGTATTTACCATCATGGACAATTAGACAGTATATACCATCATGGACAATTGGACAACTGGTATTTACCATCATGGACAATTAGACAGTATATACCATCATGGACAATTGGACAACTGGTATTTACCATCATGGACAATTAGACAGTATATACCATCATGGACAATTGGGCAACTGGTATTTACCATCATGGACAATTAGACTGTATATACCATCATGGACAATTGGACAACTGGTATATAAATTGTACGACTGGTATTTACCATCAAAAAACTATTGGACAACTGGTATTTACCATCAAAAAACTATTGGACAACTGGTGTTTACCATCAAAAACTATTGGACAACTGGTATTTACCATCAAAAAACTATTGGACAACTGGTATTTACCATCAAAAAACTATTGGACAACTGGTGTTTACCATCAAAAACAATTAGGAAAAAACAACAGCCCTGTATATTCTATCTGCTATAATTTATTAAGCTTCTTTCCTAATGCTTTTCAACCGCTATATATATATCTAGGTCAGCGAGAGAGAGGCTCGCTTTGTCAATGTACCAGATTGGAAACGAGCAATGATAGAAAAACGTGACGAGGAGAAAAGGTGAGAAATGCATGTGCTTTGTGTGTTTCGTTGAGTCCTTATTGGAAATTCTATTATAACATTAAAAACAATTTACTGCAATTATGAAGGTCATTTTAAAGGAATTGTAAAGAGTTTTTCTGAAATTTTTCTGTGTATCTGGGACACTGATAGCATCAATTTACACCATGCTTATATTTAATCATACTTCTTAGACATTTGTATAATTTTATTAGTATCCCTGAAAACAAAATGTATAGGAGAAATGAAAAGGGTAATGTTTTTTGCTTAGAAAAAGAAAGCTTAGCTGAGCTTACTATTTTGCTTAATCTTTGCTTGTATACTTCTCTCCTGTTTTGATTTAAAGGGATTGTAAAGAGGTTTTCTAAACTTTGGATGTGTATTGGGGACACTGATAGCATCAATTTGCGCCATTTTAATTTCCATTCCGATGTCTGTGGTTCTTGCAATTACACAAAACTAACGCGTCATTGACAGTGATCTGCATAGATATCAATAGTATCTTATGGTAGATGACTGTCGATTATTAGTGGCATTGCAAGAACAACAGACATTGGATTGGGAATTGGAATAGCTCAAATTGATGCCAACAGTGTCTCCGATACACATACAAATTTAGAAAATCAATGTAGAATCCCTTTAAGGCTAGGAATAGAATGCTGTAATTTTGTCGTATTTTAATTCTTTATTCCAGAGCTAAAGAGAAAGAATTGACAGCTCAACAGAAACCCAGTAAAAATATAGACATTCCCGCGTTTGATAGTGAGGGAAACCCCCTGAAACCATGGCAGATTGAAATGTATAAGAAGAAAAATGGTTATGTGTAGAGGCAGTTCAATATTCACCTATTTTAAACAATTCATATGGTGTGCTTGCTTGGTGAGTTCTGGACGTTCTGGTGCCTTATTCTCAAAAACTTAACTTAAGATGATTTAAGGGATCCAGTTATCTAAGTTAAGTTTTCAAGAATAAGGCCCCCGAACATGTTCAACCTTATCCAAAATTTTATAAGTGTACACAGAATTCAAAATGGCAGACCAAACTTGTACAGAACTAACCAATCGAGGGCTACCATAGATCACTTGCCGGAATTAAGGTGCTCACATAGATTTTTAGGACAGCTATTGTATAAATTTTTAACATATCAACTATTTTATTTGTATAAATAACTTCCTCGGTCATTTATGATGTAAATAAGCTAGCATTCCTACTTAAAATAAGTAGCTTTTATGTTTTAATTATTGTACATTCCAATATCATATCATTTTAGTGTTCTAGAAGTATACATTGTACTCATATCCCCAAGTTATGACAACTTTAATCAATTTGTATATTATTGTAAACAATTGGACAAGTGGTATATAGCCCCATAAAACAATTGGTATATATATATTGGACTAGTGGTATTTACCCCCATAAGACAAGTGGTATTTACCCCTATAAGACATTTGGACCAAGTGGTATATACCCCCAAAAACAATTGGACAAGTGGTATATACCACCAAAAACAATTGGACAAGTGGTATTTACCCCCATAAGACAAGTGGTATTTACCCCGTAAGGCAAATGGTATTTACCGCATAAGACGATTGGTATTTACCCCCATAAGACAATTGGACCAAGTGGTATATATATATTGAACAAGTGGTATTTACCCCACAAGACAAGTGGTATTTACCCCCATAAGAAAGTGGTATATACCCCATAAGACAATTGGACCAAGTGGTATTTGCCCCATAAGACAAGTGGTACTTACCCCATAAGACAATTGGACAAGAGGTATTTACCCCATAAGACAAGTGGTATTTACCCCATAAGACAAGTGGTATTTACCCCCATAAGACAATTGGGCCAGTTGGTATTTACCCCAAAAAAGACAAGTGGTGTTTACCCCATAAGACAAGTGGTATTTACCCCCAAAAAGACAAGTGGTATTTACACCCATAAGACAAGTGGTATTTACACATATATGAACAAGTAGTATTTACCCCATAAGACAAGTGGTATTTACCCCCCAATAAGACAAGTGGTATTTACACCCATAAGACAAGTGGTATATATATGAACAAGTAGTATTAACCCCATAAGACAATTGGACCAAGTGGTATTTACCCCAATAAGACCAGTGGTATTTACCCCAAATAAGACCAGTGGTATTTACCCCAAATAAGACCAATGGTATTTACCCCAAATAAGACCAGTGGTGTTTACCCCAAATAAGACAAGTGGTGTTTACCCCATAAGACAAGTGGTATTTACCCCAATAAGAAAGTGGTATATATATGAACAAGTAGTATTTACCCCATAAGACAAGTGGTATATATATGAACAAGTAGTATTTACCCCATAAGACAATTGGACCAAGTGGTATTTACCCCAAATAAGACAAGTGGTGTTTACCCCATAAGACAAGTGGTATTTACCCCATAAGACAAGTGGTATTTACCCCAATAAGAAAGTGGTATATATATGAACAAGTAGTATTTACCCCATAAGACAATTGGACCAAGTGGTATTTACCCCAAATAGGACCAAAGGTATTTACCCCAAATAAGACCAGTGGTATTTACCCCAAATAAGACCAGTGGTATTTACCCCAAATAAGACAAGTGGTATTTACCCCCAAAAAGACAAGTGGTATTTACACCCATAAGACAAGTGGTATATATATGAACAAGTAGTATTTACCCCATAAGACAATTGGACCAAGTGGTATTTACCCCAAATAGGACCAGTGGTATTTACCCCAAATAAGACAAGTGGTGTTTACCCCATAAGACAAGTGGTATTTACCCCATAAGACAAGTGGTGTTTACCCCATAAGACAAGTGGTATTTACCCCCAAAATGACAAGTGGTATATATATGAACAAGTAGTATTTACCCCATAAGACAATTGGACCAAGTGGTATTTACCCCAAATAAGACAAGTGGTGTTTACCCCATAAGACAAGTGGTGTTTACCCCCATAAGACAAGTGGTATTTACCCCATAAGACAAGTGGTATTTACCCCCATAAGACAAGTGGTATTTACACCCATAAGACAAGTGGTATATATATGAACAAGTAGTATTTACCCCATAAGACAATTGGACCAAGTGGTATTTACCCCAAATAGGACCAGTGGTATTTACCCCAAATAAGACCAGTGGTATTTACCCCAAATAAGACCAGTGGTATTTACCCCAAATAAGACAAGTGGTATTTACCCCCAAAAAGACAAGTGGTATTTACCCCATAAGACAAGTGGTATATATATGAACAAGTAGTATTTACCCCATAAGACAATTGGACCAAGTGGTATTTACCCCAAATAAGACCAGTGGTATTTACCCCAAATAAGACAAGTGGTGTTTACCCCATAAGACAAGTGGTATTTACCCCATAAGACAAGTGGTGTTTACCCCATAAGACAAGTGGTATTTACCCCCAAAATGACAAGTGGTATTTACACCCATAAGACAAGTGGTATTTACCCCAATAAGAAAGTGGTATATATATGAACAAGTAGTATTTACCCCATAAGACAATTGGACCAAGTGGTATTTACCCCAAATAAGACAAGTGGTGTTTACCCCATAAGACAAGTGGTGTTTACCCCCATAAGACAAGTGGTATTTACCCCATAAGACAAGTGGTATTTACCCCCATAAGACAAGTGGTATTTACCCCAATAAGACAAGTGGTATATATATTGAACAATTGGTATTTACCCCCAATAAGACTAGTGGTATATATATTGAACAATTGGTATTTACCCCATAAGACAATTGGACCAAGTGGTATTTACCCCAAATAAGACCAGTGGTATTTACCCCAAATAAGACAAGTGGTGTTTACCCCAAATAAGACAAGTGGTGTTTACCCCATAAGACAAGTAGTATTTACCCCATAAGACAAGTGGTATTTACCCCCATAAGACAAGTGGTATTTACCCCCATAAGACAAGTGGTATTTACCCCAATAAGAAAGAGGTATATATATGAACAAGTAGTATTTACCCCATAAGACAATTGGACCAAGTGGTATTTACCCCAAATAAGACCAGTGGTGTTTACCCCATAAGACAAGTGGTGTTTACCCCATAAGACAAGTGGTGTTTACCCCATAAGACAAGTGGTGTTTGCCCCATAAGACAAGTGGTGTTTACCCCATAAGACAAGTGGTGTTTACCCCATAAGACAAGTGGTGTTTACCCCATAAGACAATTGGTATTTACCCCAATAAGAAAGTAGTATATATATTGAACAAGTGGTGTTTACCCCATAAGACAAGTGGTATTTACCCCAATAAGAAAGTGGTATATATATGAACAAGTAGTATTTACCCCATAAGACAATTGGACCAAGTGGTATTTACCCCAAATAAGACCAGTGGTATTTACCCCAAATAAGACCAGTGGTATTTACCCCAAATAAGACCAGTGGTGTTTACCCCAAATAAGACAAGTGGTGTTTACCCCATAAGACAAGTGGTATTTACCCCAATAAGAAAGTGGTATATATATGAACAAGTAGTATTTACCCCATAAGACAATTGGACCAAGTGGTATTTACCCCAAATAAGACCAGTGGTATTTACCCCAAATAAGACAAGTGGTGTTTACCCCATAAGACAAGTGGTGTTTACCCCCATAAGACAAGTGGTATTTACCCCCATAAGACAAGTGGTATTTACCCCAATAAGACAAGTGGTATATATATTGAACAATTGGTATTTACCCCATAAGACAATTGGACCAAGTGGTATTTACCCCCAATAAGACTAGTGGTATTTACCCCCATAAGACAAGTGGTATTTACCCCCATAAGAAAGTGGTATATATATTGAACAAGTGGTGTTTACCCCATAAAACAATTGGACAAGTGGTATTTACCCCAATAAGACAAGTGGTATTTACACCCATAAGACAAGTGGTATTTACCCCAATTAGAAAGTGGTATATATATTGAACAAGTGGTATTAACCCCAATAAGACAAGTGGTATTTACCCCCCATAAGAAAGTGGTATATTTATTGAACAAGTGGTATTTACCCCATAAGACAATTGGACCAAGTGGTATTTACCCCCATAAGACAAGTGGTATTTACCCCAATTAGAAAGTGGTATATATATTGAACAAGTGGTATTAACCCCAATAAGACAAGTGGTATTTACCCCCCAAAAGAAAGTGGTATATTTATTGAACAAGTGGTATTTACCCCCCTATGACAATTGGACCAAGTGGTATATATATTGAACAAGTGGTATATAAATTGTACGACTGGTATTTACCCCCCAAAAACAAGTGGCATATACCACCAAAAACAATTGGACAACTAGTATACTTGTGATTCGCCCTCCCCTAATAATATTACATAGCCCATATCTTACCTATACCCCTATAGTTACCCAAGCTATTAAACTGTACATAGTACGTGTAAGTTGAAAGTATTATATTGTGATTTTTGGTGCATAATGATTTTAACAAATTTTATGAAATAATTATTACTATTTTTATATCGGTGTACATTTCAATAATATTCCATTATAGACGACATATCAATTTATTTTTATAATTTTTGAAGAAAACACTTTGCTCATTATTGTTATTGTATATTTACTTGTATGTTTTTGAGATAATTTCATTGTTTATTTGTTATGTGAAGTTTATACCATCTTTCTGCAGTCTTTAAATGAGTCTGTAGATGAAAATAGTTGGAGTTTTCTTTTCATTAAATGATTTTAATTGTATGTAAATGTACATAAATATGTCAGGTATAACTTAATTCGCAAATAAGAGGATATTCATCAGTTAACTTACCTGGTGTCATAATTATACAATTTTAAGCATTTTTCAATTATTACTTGTAGTTTTATGGATAGTTACCTTTAACTTGAAGACTTGTTTTGTGAAGAGATAAAAGTAATAATTTAGCTGCATGTCTAGTGGTCACTGTTAAACTGTGTATATATTTTAGAGAGAATCATTCCTACTTGTTTTTACTCCATATTTTAATCATGTTATAACACAATAAATCATGTTTATCTACAGCTGTTATTTATGATATTTTTTATACACTCTGTAGAATCTCCACTCAATTAATTCCTGGAAATGAAAAATGAAATGAATGGAGTTTTACGTCCTACTTTTCTGCACCTATATGGGCTAATTGAGGACAGTCCTGGAGATGAAGAGGTAGTCTGCAAGCATATGTGATACAAATATGATGACCCTATCCAGTTCTACAGACGTCATAAATAAATGTGATATAAGCCTAAATAGGTTAATATTACATCTGTATATCACATCTGAGGTACTTGATAAAGCTGTGCTGTGTACAATAAGGGGAACTTATCAATACACAGCCAAATTATCAAAAAGTTCCTATTGTCTGGTGTTATTCCAATGTACATGTAGAGTGTTGTGTTGCCCCCTTTTCCCCTAAATATACACGTCAATAAACACTATATTTAATAGGCATAATAAATAGAAAATAAACACAAAATATTCCATTGATATGATGAAGAGGCTAGGACACAGAAATAAATTAAATAATTCATTAAATATGGTCTGAAAATTGAAGTAAAATACAAGAGTTACTTCCCTTGGACCATTTTGGCTCTTCACATATTAATTATTGTTTGCTGCCTATTAATATAGAGCACAGATTATGATTTAAATATCCAAACCAGACACCTGGTCAACGCTTTACTCAAGCCATTCATGTCCACTTCACCTCCCTAAATAATTTGCGTGTCACAAGAACCTATGATCTCCTTTAGTATCCAAAATGCCCTCTGCAATAGCACAAAACATTTTAAACCAAGGTTGAAAGTTTGCTGTCTTTTTTGGCTGGCAATGGATACGAAGCTTTCATACCATTTCTACCATCAGGTACAAAAGATGGCATATCTCGCACAGAACTATTGGGTCCATATGATTGGTCGTAATTCACACGAATCGGTTTTTGAGGTGGCACTTTTGAAGATCCTGATCCAGAGCGCAGACGCATTTTCATTTCCACTGTTGACTGAGGTACAGTCTGCAACCAAGATTGCGAAGATGGCACCGTATGGAAACTATGGCGCTGTGAAGAATTTCGACCTTGAGGTAACCCGTATTGTTTTTGACCTTGGCCTTGAAAGAGTTTATAAATATCTGCAGAAGATGCGTATAATGGTTTTTTGATGCCGAGCGACAGTTCTGACATAGCTCGTAATTGGTCCTGTAACCGAGGAGAGTCACATGATTCCATGTTTGCAATTTGATTGGTCAATTCTGGATGGGAAGAAATATTATTACAGTCCCAGGAATAACGATCCCGTCTTGATGGAGTTTTCTGACGCATTTTCACTGGAGTGTCATTAGCGTAAATCACAGGTGGATGTTGCTGCCGATCGAATCGTAAGTCAGGCATGGAAACCATGTGACTTTGTTTAGGCTTCATTATCAAGTCATTTTCAACATCGTCATTAAGCACAGGGATGCGTTTGGTTACATTACATTTTTCCGACATGCCCATTTGAATATTTTTATCGTTCCACAGAGTGTCGTAATATTTAACATCCGAATGGGGCACGTATCCCATTTTCTCTACGCGATTAATCCATTCCTGACGCGAGGTAGGTGAGGTAGGCATATTGTCCGAACTTCCATGATATTCGTTTGGAAGTTTCTGATCCTGACCTACTTGAACTGGCACAGCACGAAAAACACCTTCTTTGTCCTTTTGGGACACTGTTCCATTATATTGTATTGGACCACTTCTATTAGCACTTTGACCTCCGGGTCTGCAAAAATCACGCTTTTGGAAACTTCTGCGAATGTTTTGAGGTCTGCTGGGTTTTTCCTGATCAGATTGATACGAGTCTTCCTCCTCTATTGTAGTGAGAGCTCGAAGTCGGTCTTCTAATGATTGAGAGTTCTCTTGACGATCAACATTTTGCGTGACTTTTCTCACAGGCATGATGGGACGACTGTTGATAGTCACACGCCCATTTGAGGTAATTTGTGGAGTCTTTGACATTTGTGTAGTTTGTTGTCGAGGCAAGCTGCCGTTACTAGACGTACTTTCTGAGGTTGAAAGAGACGATAAACTGGAAGACAGCGGAGATGAAAATGAGGCTGACGTGTTAGTACGATGGTCTGTTCCGTAGCCTTCGTCAATGGCTGTATCGTCTTCCTCTAAAGTAGGCAATATGTGGGGGGCGTATTTGTAATTGCGTTCAATTTGTTTGCGTTGTTCGTATGATTGGCTGCTACGTTGAATGCTGAGTTCATTTCGCTGTTCTTCTTCTGTGTTCATCATAATCATTGTATCACACGATGACTCACTTCCTGAATCTAACGCTTCCAATGGATCAAAATTTTCCCACAATTCCTTGGCCGTATCTGGAGTAATATGTTTTAATGGTGGAGAGAAGGCAATATCGTTAGTATTGAATCCAAAAAAATTATGCGGTTGTTCTCGTTCCCAAATCTTATCATGTTGCGTAACATTCAATCGAGTTAGAGGGTGTGGCTCCGGGGAGTTTTGAGTCATCATAGTTACTTCCCTTTGATATAACTCTCCTGTAATGAAGTTTCGTAAAGTGGCACATTTCGTATTATTCCATTTGAATCATCTATGTTTATCCGAAAAATATTTCCTTGTACTTGTTTTTTTTTATATATATCACTTTCTGAACAAATTTTAACACAAAATTCACATAAAAAAATCACTTATGGTCACTAAATAATAAGGAATAATCCAAAAACAAAATCTCAAAATACAAAATTAACACAGAGCACAAAGCCTAAAAAACTTGGTTCAGGATTTGATATTACACAAATCCAAACAAAGATAAAGCAACTTCGTAAATAGTTGTAAAATTCAAAATATAACAAGAAAATATGCAAAACACAACAATTTCTTAAAGAAATATCCTTATTCAAGCAGATTTTAAAACTAATCCAAACAAAGGTAAAACACAGAGCAATAAGACTTCTTCCAGCTGTGTTTTTTCGTAAAAAAAAGGCTCTAAAATCCAATGCAACAGAAAACACAACACATCAATTTCTTTAGGAAATATACATTTGTATTTCAAATGCTTTCAATTTAAAATCTGTATTCCAAAAATAACAATTTAAAAATTGCCGAGTAACTAAAGCACGTGTATTTAGTATTCTTCTGTATATCTACACAATCCAACACTTAAAGATTCAATTTTCTCGCGATCACACGGAAAATACTCACAACCTCTCGATTCACCGCAAATAGTTACGTTTATTTACCTTTCTGTATACACAAATACTAGTTTTAAACGTTCTCCAATCAGAAACTTGTTTTGTTGACACTACTAACCAATGAACAATCACTTTACAAATTTGTTTCACACTTGAACTCTCCAGTTAAACAATTGTTGATCAAAATTTTCACTTTCTTTGAAGAAATTCCTCGGGTAAAAAGTATTTCGTTTTGAATTGTTGTAAATCTTTTGATGCAGCGACTCACTCAAGATTTCCTTAGTTACAAATTTTCACACTTTTGATCCGGCATGTAGGTTTCCGTGGTAACTAAGACTTTTTTAAACATGCACATGTCTTCTGTGTGTTTTAAGTCCGTGAAATTGTTTGAACGTTAAAGTCCCAGCATTCCAAGAGTTAAGCCTCCACCTGAAAAAAGTAAAATGAAGGATTAGTGAAGAGTTAGATAGATTCACGTCTGTTGGTTACCGTGGTGATGATATAATGCAGCTGTTTGTTAAATTTCTTTACCTTTTTTTTAAAGAGAGCTTAAACAATTTTAACTTATAAATAGGTGCACATTCACAAAAATTATTCTTTGTTTTGATACCCCTAAATCCAGTTGGCAAAAATGAAATTAATCTGAATTTCTGAACTCGTTTAGTCTAAAGCCATGCAGTGTGCAATTTAGAAAGCACAGTGGTATTAGTAAACTCTTATTTATGATTCAAACTGTCAGGTAATCTTAAACGTGCCTATATTAAACAGGGTCTCCAAACAGCATTATAAAAAAGACATTTAGATTCATACATCATCATCTTCACAAAGCCTAATTTACTATTCTGCAGAACATTTCTGCTTCCCTACTTCTGAAGCCAAAAGTTTCCAAACTTTAGAAAAGCCTGCAGCCTTGTACCACCTGTTTTATTTCAACATCTACAAAATTTGGTTAAAATCCAAACTTTTTGATTCTAATTAGATCAGAACTTCCTGTTTTTTACCTTGAAAAACTTCAACATTTGAAAGTGATTTATTCTGCTAGGTTCAGCAAGGGCAATGAAATTAGAAACTTGATATGAATAATTGTATATCAAGATCTAAATTCAGTTCATAAATTCACATCCATAACTTCTGAAACCAAAGACTCAGTGCTTTTGGATGTCATTAAAGGGATTGTAAAGAGGTTTTCTAAATTTTGTATGTGTATCGGGGACACTGATAGCATCTATCTGCACCATTCCAATTTTCAATCAGATGTCTGTGGTTTCTGCAATTTCACTGAAACCTTAAATGAAACCTAAGAAACAGTGCTTACTCAAGACACGATATTGGAATGAAGCCGCCTAATAAACCACAATTAAATCTGAAAACTAACACTTTACTTTAACTGATTTGAACAAATTTTTCACCAAAATGTTAATTATATTGTTAGGTGAATACTTTTAACAACTATTTTTAAATCTGCATTGCACAAAATATTCATTTCTGTCAAATAATTATATCAAAAAATACCAAAACTTTCACCTTTTTTAAAATTCAAAATGAAGAAATGTAGGCCAATTGATTATAATTTTCACCTAAAAACTTACTGAAGCAAAACAAGGTAATTATTCATTTCAATATTTATATATATACAAATAGTATATCAATACTACAGCCCTACAGACAAATAAATATATTTACATTTCTCTACTTAATTAAATTCACTCTTCAAGTTTTCAACATGATTGGTAGAGCAAAAAATACTTGGTAAAAATGGCGGGAAAAGCTAAAGTTAGCAAAATGAAATGTAATGAATGGAGTTTTACGTCCTGCTTTTCTGCACCTATATGGGCTAATTGAGGACGGGCAAACGCCATGCATTGTGCAATGAGGGAATTTTGCCAGGACAGCGGCATTAGCCTGCTCTTATTTTTCATTAGCAGATGACTTCCATTTATCAAGTCCTTAGCAAAACAACTTCAACCATGTTTTTGATGGAAAAACATTGATAGTGCACTTCCATCCTTTGGCCCTGGTATAACCTGAAAGTAATACAGCCTAAAAATTTAAACTCCCAAACTTGGCCAAACAAGTGGGCCTACATATTCATCAATGGACTTACCTAGTGACATAACTTTAAAAATTAAAATCATTATGTCCAATCTATAAAGAAATAATATTCCTATAGCATAGTTATGCTACTGGTAAATGCATAGCTTTATGTCTTCCATTTCAAGCAATTTAACATAATGAAATAGTCATAATCTTACTTGATATACATCTCTACAGTTCAAACTAATGATCACCAAACAAAAATATGAATGACAAAAATTCTGACCATCCAAAATATGACCTATTATCCCTGGCCATCAATAACAAGATATTGACAGCTACTATAAAACTGGTATTTTACCTTGATGGTATTTTAACCTGGGGGAAAAATATTTTATCTCTCTCTGATCAACAAGGTTCAACTAGAGCTACTAATGTACATTTTTGTTCTTTGTTAAAGGGATGTAAGAGTTCAATAATTTGCTTGCACTTTAATATTATAGTGTATTCATTCTTGCATGGGTGTCCATGCTTCTTTTTGATTTTTCAACCCAATTTCCCCTTGTCAGTAATGCAGGTTGAATGAACCAAAAGTCTTATTGTACAAACAGGAAAATATACCAAATCCCTGTGTTCCGGCAATACGCATTAGGAATCTTTAAACGGTTGGATAAAATGGAAATAAAAGTAAGCTAATGCCTTTGTCCTGGCAAAATTTGTCTTAATACACAGTGTATGGCATTTCTGTCCATGCAAACAGGTGCATTCTGCCCTTATCTTTCCACTTTCTTTTTTTTTATTGGGAACCCTTCCTCCCCCACTCCTCTTTAATTTCCCATGGAGCGTACATTCCCTGTGAATCAGCTGTAATTTAATTGTTACAGTATGTTTGTAATACTACCTGAGAGTACTCTGACCAATAAATATCGTTGTCCCCCTCCCCTCAATGCCCTTTTTCCTCCCCTTGGAGTCACTACTCCCCTTCTCCCTCGGGCCCACAACTCCCTATGAATCAGCTGTAATATGATTGTTACAGTATGTTTGATATACTACCTGAGAGTACACTGACCATTAAATACTGTAAACCCCCTCCCCTTCTGCCCATGCCCTCTCCCTTTAGAGCCACTACTCCCTTGCCCCCTCCCCTTAGAGCCACTACTCCCTTTCCCCCTCCCCTTGGGGCCACTACTCCCTGTGAATCAGCTGTAATGATTGTTACAGTATGTTTGATAAACTACCTGAGAGTACACTGACCATTAAATACTGTAAACCCCCTCCCCACTGCCCTTACCCTACCCCCTACTGCCTTTCTCCCTCCCTCTTTTCCCTTCTCTCTCCCCTAGGGCCACTACTTCCTGTGAATCAGCTGTAATTTGATTGTTTCACTCTGTGGTGTTATACTACCTGAGAGTACACTGACCATTAAATACTGTGAACACCCTCTCACACTGCCCTTCTCCCTCCCCTACTACCCTTCACCCTCCCCCTAGGGGCCACTACTCCCTGTGGATCAGCTGTAATTTGATTGTTGTAGTATGTGTGGTGATAACCTACCTGAGAGTACACCGACCATTAAATACTGTAAACCCTCTCCCCCTCCCCACCCCACTGCCCTTCTCCCTCCCCTTGGAGCCACCACTCCCTGTGAATCAGCTGTAATTAGATTGTTGTAGTATGTTTGATAAACTACCAGAGAGTACACTGACCATTAAATACCGTGAACCCCCCCACCACACTGCCCTTACCCCTCCCCACCCCACTGCCCTTCTCCCTCCCCTTGGAGCTACTACTCCCTGTGAATCAGCTGTAATTTGATTGTTACTGTTCGTACTGAGAGTACACTGACCATTAAATACTGTGGTGTTTATGAACATGTTAATTTGTTTACATTTAATTATAACATAACAATAAACAAATAGTAAACAACCATCAAATAAACAAACAGACATAGACCAGATGTCAGACAGCAGGCTTGTCAACTCTCATCATACTCTGGCTGTTTAGATCAGAGAAGAATAAAATAAAATATATTTCACATCCTACTTTTCTGCCTCTGGGCCTCTGAAGTATTGTACGGTACCATATTCCATAATAGTCAAAGTAGGGTTGATACCTAAAATTTGATTTTGTATCACTCACTATTTTAGTGTCTGTGTTATGCCAATTTTTTTGTCAACAAGGGGTGCGCACTATACATGGGTAAATGAATTTTGATGGGGTAAGGAAGGCGTGCGCATTATACATGGGTAAATTAATTTTGATGAGGTAAGGAAGGGGTGCGCATTATACATGGGTGCACATTACACATGGGTGCGCATTATATTCGGAAATATATGGTGCATCCTACTTTTCTTTCTTGAGGAATTTTACATTTTATTTTGCTATGATTGTGCTGATGAATAAACTTAGAAAGAAAAGAAAGAAGCGTCTATATTTTACAAGAATAGCAACTAAGATTGCTAAGGATCCTGTCTAACAATTGGTCTATGGTCAAACCTCTTGGCATTGTTCTTTCTTAGACAGCTATCCCTTCCCATTTACAGCTGGGTCAACTGGAATAATGAGGAAAGAAAACTTTTTAATTTCACATGCCAACCAGGATTAGATTCTTGACCACCATTTAATTTTTTCAATGTTAATAAAAAAAAAATTGTTTGCAAAAAAACATCTTCCATAAACACTGTGTGCTCAGTCCAAAATATAGAAATACGTTCAAAAACAAAGGCATAGTCTTTCTCAAATAACATTTCATCAATAATTAAATCTCAAATCTGCCATAAATTACAAACCATTAAATGAAATAAATAAAGTCATTCATGCCATACAACATCAAAAGCATGACTGTAATCAATAAAAATCATTGAACCTAAATGTATAATAAATCTATGTGTGAGCTTTTCAATGATATGTTTTCACTAAGGTATGAAATATGCATATGTTATTGACCCCATTGGGTTCATACATATTTATAAATTTGTACTTTCTTAGGTTTCATTATGGAATGAAATTAATCCAGTTTTCAGGGGCAGAGACAAAGGGGGGCTCCCCCAATTTTTGGTCAACTGCTGTCAGAACCACCTTAATATTTGCAGCTCGAGCCTTCAGCGCTCGCAGTGCCGTTGAATTTGAAGCATGTTATATTTCAGAGCCCCCCCTTTTTCTAAATCCTGGATCCACGTCTGCTGTTACATCCCACTTTTGACACCTGATTGGGCTAACGAGAAAAGCAACACTGGAAATTAAACCCAGGTTCTTCAGGTAAGCGAGCAAGCATCTAACTCACTGAGCCATTGTGGCCCTCGGATAATTCCTATAGCCTATATCGAACTTTTCAGTTCTTTTCTTCCCTTTTCAAGTTAACAGAACGACGTCTCTATTCCCAATTTTTCCTTTTACTTTACTTTTCATCATTTTTGGGAGACTAAACTGAAATTAGTTTAAATGAGAAAAGTATGAATTTTTCACCATACAATCTCTATACCCGTACTTCTCAATTGGCGGCCTGCAGGCCAAATCCGGCCCTCGACGCCCTTGAGAATGGCCCCTCAAGAGTGACCCCTTCCGCTAAACGCTCTGCTCGTTGTTCTACCTAAGCTCTGGCCTTTCTATTTTATTTATAAAATGCATTTGGCCCTTTACAAAAATTAATTGAGAAGGCCTGCTCTATATTAACGGTAAATGAATGTTTTTCAACTGATCATGTTTCACCCAAGATAATTCCCATCTCGATCAATCTACGCTCATTAAAAAACAGTAGTTATATCAGAATGTAATTAACGTTGACTATTATAGTATTGATTAGGGTGTTATTGGCCGTGTGATATATTGATATCATGGTTTTTTAATCACACGGTGTTATACCTAGAACTGATTTAACACTGACAATAGTGATTGTTAGGCGTTAAAATATATAACTATCTTGTTCGGTGTTAAAATATATCGATACCTTAGTCAGCAATAACGCCTTGATTAGTTCTAAGTATTTCACATTTTGTGTGCTATGCATTGTGCAATGGAGGCAAATTTGTCTGCCATAACTTATTTTCGATTTCCATATATCAAAGAACTTTAAATGTGCACAGCCAAAGCACACATGTTCTCAGATCTTCATCAATGAACACTGGACCTTCTGCAAGCAAACTGTCAGTAATTGGCTCAACCTTCATCAATGTTCAGGACTAACATTATGACTTTGTCACGATAGGCGACCATCTTGTCCCATAAATAGACAAGGGAAGACAACTCTTGATCGAAGATCAATTTTGAATTTTGATTGGCTGATTTTAATGCATGAGAAGACAACTCTTTAAAAGAATGATTTGATTGGCTAAACTATAATTAATTCAATATGGCAATCTTCTTATAAAATACGATGTTATCAAGCATGTATGTCTAGTTCTGAAGTTGATGAGTGGCAAACTGACTGAAAAACAGTTGCAAAAATTGTAGACATGTGTTAGGCAAACAAACAACTTGCAAACTACACTCAGTAACATTATACTCCCTTTAATCAATCTAAAAAAAACTCATATGTTTTACATAGAAAAAGTGCAAAAAATACCAAACGTTAATTAGAGATGACATATCAAATAAATCATACTTAATGACATTATATTTCATTTTATATATGCATAGAAAAAACTCTTGACATAAAGTACTCGTATCAACTTCGGAACTAGACATGCTAGATAACCTCATATACTGTACGGCAGTTTCCATGTTGAATAAATTATAGTTCAACCAATCACAATCATTCTTCGTAATGTATTATCATCTTTCGCGGAAAAAACAGCCAATCAAAATCGACCTTAAAACAAGAGTTGTCTTTTCCTGCCCAAATACCGGGCAAGATGGCCGCTTATCATGGCGGAGTCATTATATAGTCTCAAACAATGATGAAGGTTGAGTCGAATGTGGACATAAAGTACTGGATAATGAGAGAAAAAAAATACTTGATGATCAAGATGATAGATTATAAAGTTATATATGACAGGTAATCATTATTTCTCTACATAACTTATAACTTTATATCCTACCCGAATATCCGTCAAGGTAAACAACAGACACAATAAAATATTTACGACTTAATAAAGTCATCTTTAATGACAACAGATAATAGGTATGAAAAAAAATCAGGTTAATTGCAAAACTAGAAAGAAACATCTATATTTTATGATATTTAAGGATACAAAAAATCCGTACATGCAAAACTGTTAATCAAAACCGCATCCAAAAACCTGGCAAAATCGAGAGTAATAGTTGTATAGTAGTGGATACCCCAAAGAGAAGTTCCATCAGGTGTTTCGAAAAGAGTAAGCAACAACTTAGGTTTCTTTTGAGGATAAAAACATTTGTACCAGAAAAACAATTCCGCTAATAAAAAATCTTGTCCAGAGCATTAGGGGTAATAATTGTATAGTAGTGGACTATCCATACGAGAAATGCCATCAGGTGTTTCAAAAAGAGTAAGTAAGTCACTTTCTAAAAGCTGATCCTTGGCCAAAACTATTTCTCATTTTCTGTGTTTTCTAACCTCTTTAAAGTGAATCAGGGAAACTGATCAATTTGCATCATTCCAATTTCAATTTCCATGTCTGTGGTTCTTGCACTTCCACTCAAACTAACGCGTTTATGACGTCAATACCAGTGATCTACAAAAGCTACTATTGATATCTATGGCTATGCAGATTACTGTCAGTGACGTCATAAAACATGTTAGTTTTAGTGGAATAGCAAGAACCACAGACGTCAAAATGGAATTTGGAATGGCGCAAATTGATGCTATCAGTGTCCCCGATACACATACAAAGTTCAGAAAACCTTAATCCCTTTAAGCCTAATCCAAACCACGATATCCACAACACAACAAAACCAAAACAACACACAAAAGACCACAGGCCTGAGAAACTGAAATATAAACCTGTGTGAATTGTAATTTTCACAACAATAACCCTATAAAATTACCAACTTACAATATCTTACGAAATAAAAACTCTGAATAGACTATTTCTCGGTCAGTTTGTTCGAAATAGCGGGTTAGATTTCACCGTTGAATTACGCTCAATACGCCCTGATGTAATAAAATACAATCTCATCTTCGCCACAAGTTTCTAATGAAAGGAAAACTGATAATAAAATTATGAAATTTGTATGAGAACGATAATGTTTCAGTGAAAAAGTTACGATATAAAATTGTTATATTAGATGAATGCAGGTTTACGAACAATATATTAATTGTAACGTGGGACAATAAAAAGTGTATTACATCTGTTTGTTCATGTTAATATTCCCATGTAACTTTTATATTAATATCAGTAAAACGCACGAAAGTCTGACAAATTTAGAATATGATATGAAATGAAATGGAGTTTTACGTCCTCATTTTCTGCACCTGTTGAAGCAAATGATGATGGTTTGAAATTTGACTAATAAAAGTGTATCAATGCTGATGAGTAGGCAACGAGGGAAACCTTGACCGTCTTTGATTCCAGAGTTCAGCTGTCATGGCTCTCAAATGAAATGAAAAGAAACATAGTTTTCATGCAGTGTGCAATGAGGGAATTAGCCTACTCTTAATTTCGATTTCCAACTGTCAAGGGATCTTAAACATTCACAGCCTGTGGCACATCAGGCCTTGGTTTATTGTCCCATACAAACGACTTGATGCTTTTTCCTTGTCAGCCCCTCTGACTTGCATCATTGACAGGGGGAAACCGGGTTGAAAAAACCAAAGGCACCTGGACCCCTAGGTTAACCTGCAAGCATCTAGCTCACTGAGATTCAATATTTGTTAGTAATCAATACCAGTATCAAGAAGAAGAAAGTGGCTACTATCTTATCTATGTATCAATTAACATCGGTAATTACACTTTACCTTCTTATCACCTGATGGTAATTACCGCTTGCTATGTCAATAAGTCAGTTTACAGATGTAATTCTTATCTGTTCTTCTATACACCTGACCATACCATCAATTATGTGAAGTTGTTCCAATTGTAACGTTATCATTATTAGAAGAGTTAAAGGGGAATGTTCAGCATTTCAAACACTGATAATTATGGGAAAACGTGTGTTTGAAGGCTAAAATTTCGTAGGAGAGTTGTGAACAATATTACAGATTAGATAAGCTAAACAAATTCCACATTTGACACTAAAACATTTTTGGTCGAAGAGTTAGTGAACATATCCCTTTAAACACATATATCGGGTGTCCCAAAGAAAAAAGTCCCCAAGTTTGTTGAAATAAATCTGTGAGAATTTTGAAAGAGATCGGTTCATCAGCAGCTGAGATACATTTTGTCAAACTTGGTAATGTTTTTTCTGAGAAACCAAGCACGAACGATCCAAACCATAAAACAAATCTCGAAATCCAAGAAAACATATTGGCAATATTATTGGTAGAACTTTTCATTTGAGGAAGTATATCAATGAATGAATGAATAAATAAATATTTCAATATGAAAAGTGGTATCAGGTGTCTAGAAGAGTAAGCATACCCTGTCAGGTGCCAAAACCGCCACTATACAAAAAACAATCAATGAATGTAATCAAAAACAATGTAAAATATTTACCTGGAATTTTAGATATTGTCAAATCTTATTTTGTATTTTCCTATCCAAACGTGATATGTATCCTTTATTGAAATTATCCAATGTGACAAGCTAAGAGAAATGTTGAAATTCTAGTTGGACAGGTCAAACTTTGGCCCACTCCTAAATTAAGATCCTATCTCTCCCTATACTGAGGTTGTCTCGCGTAAACAAAGTTTTAAATCACCACTGTGTAAATAAATAAAACAGACACACACCTACTTCTCTCATGGGCACTCCCTGACTGGGTAGTTTTATGTTTAGAAAGCCAAGTTCTGATACTGATAAATGAAATGAGTTTTACATCCTACTTTTCTTCATATGTTTGGGCTAATGATTATAGACAAAAGCCATGCAGTGTACAATGAGGGGAATTTTGCCAGGACAACGTCATTAGCCTGCTCTTATTTTCAATTTCAAACTGTCAAGGGATCTTGAACGTGCACAGCCAATAGCACACGTGAAGGCCAAGTTCTGATACAGATACATAAATGAAATGAATGGAGTTTTACGTCCTACTTTTATGCATATATATGGGCTAATAAAGATGGAAAAAGCCATGCAGTATTCAATGAGAGAAATTTTGTCAGGACAATGGAAAAAAGCCTACTCTTATTTTTGATTTTCTTCAGGGATATTTTTACGTCCTATTTTTCTGCACCTGTTCGAACTAATGATGATGGATAAAAGCTATGCAGTGAGCAATGAGGGAAATTTTGCCAGAAAACGGTAAAAGCCTACAATTATTTTGGATTCTCAACTTAAGATCTTATAATTTACACAGCCTGTAAGACACATGGCCTCATTTTATTGTCCCATCCGAAAGACAATTCCCTTTTTCCTAGCCATCCCCTCCAACCTGTATCACTGAGAGAAAAAGGTACAAACAAACATACAAAACTATTTGACCAATCAATTACGTTTTTTCTTTCAATTTTCACACAGTTCGAGTCAGCCCTGGACACTCCTAGACCAAAATGTTTGTAAGAAAAGAGAGAATGCTATCTAAAATGAAACTTGTGATCAATCCTACTCTACCACAAAACACTCCTTCTTGTTTTTTATCTTCTACCTTCAAATTAATTAATTAACAGTCAACAATTAAAATAAACTAATTCAGTCTTCCATGAAATTTACATGTTCGGGACATTTTTTAGGATAAGTTTAGAAAACAATGCTAATATAATATACAACTTAAAGGAATTGTAAAGTGGTTTTCTAAACTTTGTATGTTTATCGAAGACACCAGGACTGTTAATTTAATTTTTTACCAATCGGATATTTTTCAACGTCAGTGAAATCTCATTCTGACAACAGTTTCCAATAAATATTTTCCAAGGAGAATATCTTTTATACATTGACATGGGAGTTGACAATAAGCCAGATATGTCCATTTTACGTGCCAGTTTGCCACCATTTTGAGTCATTCATAATTCAAGACACTGATAGCATCAATTTGCGCCATTCCAATTTTCATTCCGACGTCTGTGGTTCCAGCAATTCCACTTAACTAAACGTTTGATGATGTCACACCCACAAATTATGCGTGTATTACAGAAGACCTTTTGCAATTAAAGTGACTTTCCAGTTTTGAAATCTTTCCTTTTTTTTTGACCCTATTTCAATTAGCGAGAATGACAAGCCATGACTATTTCTGTATCTTACCCAACCTGATTCAATGTCTAACCTTTATATTGACAAGAATTTGTACACAGCCCCACCCTGCCCTAGTTTCTACTTAAAGAGATTGTAAATGTGGTTTTTTTTTCTTCATTTGTTGTGAATTGGGGACAGGGCACAGATTACATGGGTAAACGCCGTGCCCAAATTAGCAGCCCCCAAATAATTGTGCCCAAATTAACAGAACTAAGATGTCCCTCCATGCTATCTAAGAACTACACAGCCAGAGATGGCAACAACTTTGATAATGACACCTCCATAAAGAAATTATATAACCGCTGGTGAGTTCTAAATGGGTGAAAACAATTTTTGTAGCCTTTTCTGGAGTCCTTCCCTTTATGTTTGGTGCTCCGCTCAGCCATTGGAATGGAAATTAGAATGGCAAAATTGATGTTATCAGTGTCTCTGATACATATAAAATTTTTTAGAAAACCTCTTCACAATCTTTTAAGAGAAAGTATCTGATGTTGACACACTTATGACTGAGCTACAGCTCTCCTTCAATTCAAATAATAAAAGGTAAGCCCAAATAAAAGAAGTTGGACAATAAAAAGCGTATTTTTTAAGGTAATCCTAAAATCAACACTTGACTCTGATGTAATGTGAACCTATTTTAATAAAGTTGTGGGCTAACCGCAAATATGATTTAATACCCTGACTGGCTTGTCAATATACTGAAAATAGGGGATTGTTGATTTTACTTCAAATTGTGGTTTAAACAAATCAAACAGCATGTATGTGAATTTTAAAGCAAATTTTTCTCATGTGAACCCTGGATGGGATTGGTACTGGACCAGAAGTTGGTGCCCTATTTTGGCTAGTAAGGACATGCAATTCCATGAAGTGAAATTTTAAAGTAGCATTAGATTACTATTATTTTCGCTTACCAACAGTCAATGAAACAGACTGCAACACACAAGGCCTCAATCAATGTCATATCGGAAAGATTAGACGCTTTTTCAAGGTTAGTCCTTCCAACATGCATCACTGACAAGGGAAACCATGTTGAATATCTGAAGGTATTATTTCCACCTATAGCAGGATTGGACTCTCTGTGGTTTTTGCAATTCCACCAAAAACTAATGCATTTTATGACATCATTGACAGTGATCTACCGGAAGCTACTATTGATATCTCTGCAGATCACTGTCAGTGACATCATAAAACACATTAGTTTTAGTGGAATTGCAAGAACCACAGATGTTAGAATGGAAATTGGAATGACGCAAAATGATGCTATCAGTGTCCCCGATACACATACAAAGTTTCGAAAAATACTTTACAATCCCTTTAATAACGCTCTTCTTTTTCCCATCAAAATTCAGAAATCAAAATGCCTACCTTAACTAGTAAATATCAACTCCAACATAGTAAGAAACACAATATAGTATTGTAATATTCACAGCACCTGTATATATTAACAGTATACATGTTAGGTATAAAATTACAACACATTTAAAAATATCTCAACTTTTATAAACTTCCATCATAATGCCTACCTTAACTAGTAAATATCAACTCCAACATATAGTAAGAAACACAATATAGTAGTGTAATATTCACAGCACCTGTATATATTATACAGTAAACATGTTAGGTCTAAAATTACAACATCACATTTAAATATACCTCAACTTTCATAAACTTCCATCATAATGCCTACCTTAACTAGTAAATATCAACTCCAACATATAGATAGAAACACAATATAGTAGTGTAATATTCACAGCACCTGTATATATTAACAGTATACATGTTAGGTCTAAAATTACAACATATTTAAATATACCTCAACTTATATACTTCCATCATAATGCCTACCTTAACTAGTAAATATCAACTCCAACATATAGTAAGAAACACAATATAGTAGTGTAATATTCACAGCACCTGTATATATTAACAGTATACATGTTAGGTCTAAAATTACAACATCACATTTAAATATACCTAAATCTTATAAACTTCCATCATAATGCCTACCTTAACTAGTAAATATCAACTCCAACATATAGTAAGAAACACAATATAGTAGTGTAATATTCACAGCACCTGTATATATTATACAGTAAACATGTTAGGTCTAAAATTACAACATATTTAAATATACCTCAACTTTTATAAACTTCCATCATAATGCCTACCGTAACTAGTAAATATCAACACCAACATATAGTAAGAAACACAATATAGTAGTGTAATATTCACAGCACCTGTATATATTATACAGTAAACATGTTAGGTCTAAAATTACAACATATTTAAATATACCTCAACTTTTATAAACTTCCATCATAATGCCTACCGTAACTAGTAAATATCAACTCCAACATATAGTAAACACAATATAGTAGTGTAATATTCACAGCACCTGTATATATTTACCGTATACATGTTAGGTCTAAAATTACAACATATTTAAATATACCTTAACTTTTATAACTTACATCATAGTGCCTACCTTAACTAGTAAATATCAACACCAACATATATATCAACACAATATAGTAGTGTAATATTCACAGCACCTGTATATATTAACAGTAAACATGTTAGGTCTAAAATTACAACATATTTAAATATACCTCAACTTTTATATACTTCCATCATAATGCCTACCTTAACTAGTAAATATCAATTCCAACATATAGTAAGAAACACAATATAGTAGTGTAATATTCACAGCACCTGTATATATTAACAGTATACATGTTAGGTCTAAAATTACAACATATTTAAATAAACCTCAACTTTATATACTTCCATCATAATGCCTACCTTAACTAGTAAATATCAATTCCAACATATAGTAAGAAACACAATATAGTAGTGTAATATTCACAGCACCTGTATATATTATACAGTATACATGTTAGGTCTAAAATTACAACATATTTAAATATACCTCAACTTTTATAAACTTCCATCATAATGCCTACCTTAACTAGTAAATATCAACTCCAACATATATATCAACACAATATAGTAGTGTAATATTCACAGCACCTGTATATATTATACAGTATACATGTTAGGTCTAAAATTACAACATTATATTTAAACTCCACTTCAACTCTACTGTTTACATATTGCCTTGTATTACAGTCTACTACAAATAGATAAGATTTTATACTAAGAGTTCATTATGTTTAAAATACAGACAGTCTTGTTTTCTACGTCAAAGATATGACTTCAAAAGAGTTTTTCTCTGGATTTCACGAAACTTAATTTAAAGGGAAACTGCACTGTCCATTGCACTATTTATAGCAGGCCTTCTCAATTAATTTTTGTAAAGGGCCAAATGCATTTTCTGAAAAAGATATAAGGGCCAAATAAAGCTTAGCTAACATAGCGATTATAGCATTTTAGAGGAAGGGGTCACTCTTGAGGGGCCATTCTGAAGGGTGTCGCGGGCCGGATTTGGTCTTGGCAAGTGAGAATAAGGCACAAGCAGACTTTGTTCACAACCAAACTGATGAACAATTTCATGGGGAATTTGGCGCCACAGAACTTTTGAAAATACTTTCTCTGAGCTTCTGGTTTTCAAAATTTTATGGAAAATTCCCAAACACACCCACAGGACACAAAATCTGGCGTCCCATCACAAATTCACTCATGATTACGGGGCTGTAGGTAAGTAACAATCTAAATTGAAATCTTGTAATCTGAACCAAGGTAAAAGTTTATCATTTTACACTAGATTAATTTTATATAGAGTGTATTATATACCACCCCGAGGTTGAATAATGATATGGCTTATCTCCCCTGCCGTGAAATAATATCTCTGTTATATAATATAGCTGTATTCATATTGAATTATCAATAGACAGATTGTATTACCATCTACATTAATAAGATATCATCGCAATGCTCATTTTACCATCTTCCCATTACAATATAGGCCTTCTCAAATGGCCGCCTGCGACGCCCTTGAGAATGGCCCCTCAAGAGTAATCCCTTCTGCCGTAAAAACACTGCTGGCTATGCTAGCGAAGAACTATATGCCATATGACATCAGCATAGGCTGAAAGCAAACCTTAACTTATGATCTACCAACTACCAACAACTATGACTAGCTAGTTTGCGATATCAGCATCCACTGGAAGCAAACATTAACTTGTCATCTACTAACAACTACCTAGTCAGATAAAACCTGCCGTTGAGCGGGTCAACGTCAGGCTGCCATGCTCTATCGTTTCATTACGGAAATTCAAATCCTTTATTAAGTCCCTGTGTCCTTGAAAATCGGCACATCTCAATACATTTTCATAAAATATTAAATAAAAATGTAAATTTAATTATCTCCTAGCTCAATAAATACCTTTTATTTTGATCGAAAGTTTCCAAGCAAGAATCCTATCAGTGATGGCTGCCATAAAGGCGGAGCTTACAGGTTGTGAGCGAGTTATCTCTGGTTAAACATGTAAACTCCGCCCACATCCGCCAACAGTTAAAAAAAAAATGGCGGTTCAAGTCGATCTGGGACTGCTTCAAATTTTGTTTCGGCGTAAGACGGCACTTTTGAGAGTTTCTTGTGAAGTTTTTGTATTCCATCGATAAGAAAATTCTTCGAAATTTCCGAAAAACATAAATTTATAAAGGTAGGCCAATTCGTTAAGACCTGAGAGTCGTTCAAACGCCGGGGACCCTGGTCTCCGGACAATCGCTATGGATTTTAATAGGACGGATCCCCAACTAACAACTACCTAGTTTGCAAACCTTAACTTGTCATCTACCAACAACTACCTAGTTTGTGATATCAGCATCCACTGGAAGCAAACCTTAACTTGTCATCTACCAACAACTACCTAGTTTAAGATATCAGCATCCGCTGGAAGCAAACATTAACTTGTCATCTACCAACAACTACCTAGTTTGCCATATCAGCATCCACTGGAAGCAAACATTAACTTGTCATCTACCAACAACTACCTAGTTTGCCATATCAGCATCCGCTGGAAGCAAACATTACCTTGTCATCTACCAACAACTACCTAGTTTGCTATATCAACATCAGATGGAAGCAAACCTTAACTTGTCATCTACTAGCAACTACCTAGTTTGCTATATCAGCATCCGCTGGAAGCGAACCTTAACTTGTCATCTACAAGAACTACCTAGTTTACAATATCAGCATACACTAGAAGCAACCATTAAACTACCTAGTTTGCTATATCAGCATCCGCTGGAAGCAAACGTTAACTTTTCATCTATCAACAGCTACCTAGTTAGCGATATCAGCTTCCGCTGGAAGCGAACATTAACTTGTCATCTACCAACAACTACCTAGTTTGCTATATCAGCATCCACTGGAAGCGAACCTTAACTTGTCATCTACCAACAACTACCTAGTTTGCTATATCAGCTGGAAGCAAACCTTAACTTATGATCTACCAACTACCAACAACTATGACTACCAACAAATAACTAGTTTGCAATATCAGCATCTACTGGAGGCGAACATTAACTTGTCATCTACTGACCAAACAAGTAATGAAGCATAGGATATTTAGACCACTTGAATACATAACACAAATCATCTTCAAACCACAACAATGACATCAAAAACCACAAAATACTTTGAACGGTGGTAATCTGATGATTATGTTATTTTTGGATCAGATAAATGTTGGATTAATCTGGATTGGAATGTTGTTAATCCCCTTATACCAGATCATTAGGGGATTAATAATTATACTTAGGGGTTTTCAACCTGGGGGTAATTACCCCAAGGGTGTTATTTTGAAATTTTGGGGGTAATGACAGTCTGTGTAGTCTATTATTAAAGGGATTGTAAAGCGGTTTTGTAAACTTAGTATGTGTATCAGAGACACTGATAGCATCAATTTGCCCATTCCGATTTCCATTTTGACGTCTGTGGTTCTTGCGATTCCACTAAAACTAACACGTTTTATTACGTCACTGACAGTGATCTGCATAGATATCAATAGTACTGAAAGGTAGATCACTGTCAGTGACGTCATAAAACACATTAGTTTTAGTGGAATTGCAAGAACTAAGAACGTAATTCAAAGAACGTAGTTCCTCATAATTTTCAGCTTTTTAAAGAAATGGTAGAGGTTTTAGAAGAGTCACTGGTAGTAAGAAGCCAAAACATCCCTCGATACACTTAATAAAAGTTAAGAAAACTTCATCACAATCACATTAACCTGGGCATAAAAAAGCAGACTTGAGTATAAGAGACACAAACTTCAGACAAATTAAATAATACATTGTCACATTGTCAAAGTCGACCAAAAGCTGGCCTTGTACTGCCCATGTCATTTAAATAAGCCAAGGTCATCAAACTTGAAAATAAACATGGAGTTGACCAACTATAATAGTGATAATAGAAACTCTACTCTGGGCTAAAATTAGTAAATACTTGACCCTGAAAAATACCCTGGGGGCAAGGCTTAATTCGACTCCCCACTATCACTCACTGACCATTAAAGGGATTGTAAAGGGGTTTTCTAAATTTTGTATGTGTATCGGGAACACTGATAGCATCAATTTGTACCATTCCAATTTCCATTCTGATGTCTGTGGTTCCTGCGATTCTACTTAAACTAGCGCATTTGATGATGTCACCCCCACCTTCACCCTTTAACACTGCTCACATTTCCTGACGTTAGTGGCCTAATTTTTGATAAATCTAATTTGATCTGGACAAAAATAGACTTGTGTACTATGTCACAATTTTTCTTAAAATGGATACAAATGAATTCTGTCCAAATATAGATGGGTAGTATTTTTAGTAGAAAGAAAAAATGTCAAGAATTTGACGAAAAATATCTTAAAATATCTTTATATATCATGTCTACAGGATTTAAGCATCTTACAGAAGTAGACATGTCATATTAAAGATCGTTTAGATTTGTCATTTATTTACATATTTATTTAACTCTTGGCTTAAAGTCCATATAAGGGCAAATATGTGAGCCAACTATGCAAATTTTAAAACATTTTTTAATATCTATCCATTTTATAAAACCCTGGACTTGGACCTAAACCAACAAAGTTTTGCCACCCTTCCACTTAAAAATGTTTGGTTAAATTACACATGGAATGCCTGAAATTGGCAATTTTCATATATTCTGGATCCTTGCTACCTGAAAGTTCTAAAGCAAATTCCTTTGCAATGCTCTTTTTTAATAAACAAATCCCATAAAGAGTTGCTTCAACTTAATTTTCAGAATAACTTATTACATCTTTAAGAGGATTCCCCATCCCAAAAAATAACTGAAGGTAGATCTAGGTATTCATCTAGAAATTTACCATAGATACTTCAATAATGTATAAAATAATCAATATGGTAGCTTACCTGTATTGATATAAAGAAGTAAAATCAGTGTATATAAACAACAGGTATATATAGATTATACAGGTAGATACGGTACAGGTATATAGATTATACAGGTAAATACGGTCACATCCAAATTATACCATATAGAGGTTATTCTTTAATCCTGAAATATACAATAAAACATTCTTACAGTCAGTGACATAGCCAGAGATTTTTCAGAGGGAAGGTTTCAAGGGAAAGAAAAAGCTCAAATGTTGCAATTTTCAAGTGGAAAAGAGCAAAAATTTTGACCAGAGAGAGAGGGCAATCCCCAGCACCCCACCTCCCAAAAATTAACTTACAAACACAGACCACAAACATGATAGTGATAGCAACGTTTTGAACCATTTCAATATTTCACAATCTTAATTTCAAATTTTGACACCAAAACTAAATTTAAAACTACTACACCAAAACTATTTTAAGACAAGCTTTTAAATAATTATTCAAGAAACAGACATGATTTTTATCATACAAATATTACTTAAACTTATACTTTTAACTCACATTTTAAAGCGTATTAGAGCATGGATGTGGAATGTGCGCAATAAATCTATTTTTTACTATTACTGCCGACAAAACAACAAATTTTTAAAGTCAACAATTTAAATATTCAAAACTGATTCATAAAATCAAATACAGTAAAACCTGTATTAAGAGACCGCTGAAGGGAATTGCTCAAAACGGTCGCTTACTGCAGGTGGTCTCTTAGGAAAGTAGGATAAAATTACATAGCAGAATATTTTTAATTTCAGTGCCTGTGCATGTACATGTATATACAGTGAATAAAGTCCCGATTAAAACACTCTTTTTACCTGAAAACCGCACATCGGCCGATGTTTGCCGTAAATTTGGTCAAGATCCACTATAAAAAAAACTTTACTATCGGCCATTACCGTTCTCACGTGGTCATGATAGCTTGGGTTATTGGGACAACTATTATCGGTAAAATCAAAGGTGTCATAGATAATTGAGTAAGATCAATTAATGTTTGCCTTTTACAATCAATAGGTGTTAAATTCTATTGTAATTTGATGATAACATGCAAGCGCAGGGCTCGATATGTCTCCCGTCGAACTTGTTTGATTATCATTTCGACATCCGCGAAGAATTGCGGGTGTATTCGATTCACCGTGCTTTATCCGTGTCGTGCTCCTTCATCGAAATCATATAAGTGTCTGGAACAACAAATCGAACGCAGCAATCTCGCAGATTCACGTTCGTTTATTTGTAAACAATGATGTTAGAACTTTGCGTGTAGGCTTCAACATTTTGGAGAAATGAAGAAATAGAAATATTATATCCTTAAACTGCTATAATTAATTAACAAGCTAGCGTGACATCGAATTAATTGATTGAAGATTAGTAAAATTGCCGATTATCTATAATCTCGTTTAATCTCGCCTACGTGAGAAGTGTCATGGTCGCTTAATTGAGTGTTTATGATCTCATGGGAGTGTAAATCAGTGGTTGCTGGTCGCGTAATGAAGGTGGTCGCTTAGCAGTCGACAATCAAGTTGAAAAATCGTAGGGGGGACTTTGTTGTGGTCGCATATAGCAGGCGGGCGCTTAATAAAGGTGGGCGCATGAGCAGTTTTCACTGTATAACAGTTCTTTTTTTTTTAAATCAAACTCTGAACTCCATATTGAGCCAAGAGCACTAGGTATATGTTAAAGTATAACTGTATATGATAAAGTATACTAATATAGACCAGCCTAAAGGTATCTCCTTTATCAAATCAGGTAAACTTATACTAGACCTTATATACTATGTGAAGTTACTTCAAAACTATCACCTAGCACAGTACACATTTACTCCTTTAAAAGAATAGTACTGTCTTTTAGAATGAACATTCCAATTTCAAAACTTGGCCAAAAAGAGTATACTATATATTCTTCAGTAGACATAACTTTATAAAATAATACTTGTATAAATCTATGAATCCAAAAAACATATCCTTATAACTACAAGTACATTTTGAAAAATGCTCAATATTCTTTAAGTGTTTTTCAATAATAACTTAAGTTCATGGATTATAAGAATATCTGATGTATAGTTATGACATCAGGTAAGTCCACTGAAGATGTAGCCTATATTATATATATGCATTGCATTTAAATACCGTATTTAACTACAACTAAATCTATGCCATGATATACAGAGTTTAAAAATTACCTGAATATAAATGTCAACTATCCATATTTAACTAAAAACAAATATCCTAATATTGTAAACACACGAGTTAAAAACTAATACTATTAACATCCAACAAAATGTTTAATATAACTGTAAAAGGTTAATGCAAGTGTGCTAAAAATATTTCCCTCATTGCACACCACATTGCATCAAAATGTACACAATTTAATCCAAGAAATACATAAAATCCAATCTGGTATGCTTCAAATGATAAACCTTCAGTGAAGCTTTAATACAGTCCTTCTTCAGTGAAGTCCCACACTGTACTACTGGTGTACTGGTAAAGTGTGACTTCTTCACTATACTACTGGTAGAAAAGACTCCCTCTCAGTCAGTAGTACTATAGTGGTGTAAAGTTTACTACAGTAGAGTAAAATCAAGCTGAGCTATCATCACTCAGGCAGTAAAGCTTGGCTGTTACAGATTACATTCAAACATGCACTTTTAGATCTCTACAGTGTTCTAGTCTTAAGGGAACAGTCCACATTTTCTGGGGTTGATTAAGGCCTTGAATATATGAACACAGTTTTCAAAAATACTAATTTGAATTTAAGTTTTAAAACGTCGATAAATATTGCTATACATGGATTTGTGAACACTATTAATGTGAGCTTAGCTTAATAATTTCAATTTCTAAGACTAACATACGATTTTTATTATCGCATATTAAACATGCTCCTTTCAGGTAGTTAATGAAATAAAATTTTGCAGATATTACAATAAACAGTCCATGTTAAGGCCGGCGCACATTTAACGATTTTTTGACGCCGACTATAACGGCGTCAGAAAATCGTTCAATGTGCGTTGGCTTGCGACAGCCCTACTACAAAATCGGGAGTGATCGGGAGATATTTAAAATGTCAAATCGAAAAACGTCTTGACGTGGCTTATCGGCTAGTGTGCGGGTCATCCCGATTATTTATTGTGACCTGGATTTAAGTCAACCAATTGAATTTCAGGTATATATTGGGCGCCATATTGTTTACGACAGAATCTCAGAAAACGACCGCTAGAAGTGCTCCAGTCGCGATAAAAAGTCGGTAAGTGTGCTTTGAATGCACTCTCCGATAACTTGACGAAATCAAAAAAATCGTAGGGCGTTCTGTCCAAAAATTGTTCAATGTGCGACGGCCTTAAAATAATTGTATGTTCAGCTCTAAAAGTTGATGTCCTCTAAAGATCTTAGTATGAGATCCACAATAATTGGGTATTTATGACTGATGCAATGATATTTTTTAAATTACTGTTATGTTGTTAGGGCCAGTAAAATAAAAATTGCTTTATATAGACAGAAGCAGCCAACTCTTAGGCCTAGAATTCTGCTCCACCACTTGTGAATGAGTTTTGCACAATTTGCCCCCCAATAATTGATTCCTATGGGCCTGAAAGTTCATTATAGAAATCCCAGTTTCTATTGAGAAGTAGCAAACTAACTCTAAGGCCTTGAATTCTGCTCCACTATTTGAGAAAGTTTTGCACAATTTGCCTCCCTAATATGAAATTGATTCCTAGATTCATTATAGAAATCCCAGTTTGTATCGAGTAGCCAACTTTAACGGTGTAAAGAAACCCGAGCTCATCGGTCTGTCATGTAACTGAATCGTTACAGATTGTATTACATGGTGTCATGTCAATATCCTACTGACGACATGTCGTGTATAACATGATCAGCCTATTGTCATAGTAATATCAAATATCTCAACCACAGCTTGTATCTTCTAAACCATATAACTTTGTTAGTCCAACCTGCTTTTGAAATTCATGCCAACAAAATTATATCCTATACATTTGGCTCGTAAATTTCATTAAATGGGCAAAATGCAATCATCAATTAATCTCAGAAACAAATTTTTTCCTTTTCTAATTCCCAAAATGTGTATCCATAATTGTTCATTTTTGTTAAAAATACAAAATGAAATAAAATGCATTTTTTCATCCCGCTTTTCAGCACCTGTATGCTAGGCAATGCCATGCAGTGTGCAAAGAGGGAAATTTTGCTACGACAGTGGTAGTTGCCTACTCTTACTTTCGATTTCCAACTGTCGAGGGATCTTGAATGTGCATAGCCTGTAGCACACATGACCTTGGTTTATTGTCCCATCCAGCAACTAGACGCTTTTCCAATGTCAGTCCCTCAATTAATTTATGATAAGCTTATCTTTTCACTTCTATTTTATAATAAATCTTAATTTTCTTACCAAGGCCAGTGCTTTTATGAGACTATGTTCACATCACCATCTACATGAAATTAATGTTATATGTCTCCAATATGTATAAAAGTTTAAAAAAAAAACGTCCTTACAATCCCTTTAAATCTATTTTGTTACCAAGGCCAGTGCATTTATGAAAGTATGTTCTCACACAAAAATATCTTACCACAAACAAAGCTTACATGAAATTGGATCAGAAAATTATCCTAGAACACAAGCACTTATAGGTTGTCGACACCAAAACACGAAATTCAATATACACAATATTTTTATAAAAATGACCTGCGTAGATTACCTTTCATGTCCTATAACCCCAGTTGTCATGTAACGATCAAAACACTTCAAAACTGGGCTGGGAAAATTTATCACTATTCAATAGAGTTTTTGTTTTGTGGACACCATTGAAGCAGAACGTACACCGCGAAAACTCGATCAAGGAGAACGGTATTTTTTCACCTACGAGGTTCAATTAAAATTCCGATCCTATTGTTCGCGACCGTTGGTAGTCAGCTGATTTCTATAGAACATACAAAAGCACAGGGTTATAAGGTGTCTTCAAATAATATAGAGGTCAAAGTTCAGATCTGATCTTTGGTGAATGTTTTATGAGCCAATACCATGTTTTGCTAATATTTGATTTTAATATTTTGTGTTAAACCTTGTTTTTATTGCAATGTATTCAGCAAAGATAAAGGCAAGCATAGTTCATACTCTTTACAAAAACACTTATTTTTATCTCTTGATTTTTAACTTATTTGACCTTTTATAATCTTTAGAATTTGCAGAAGTTGAAATTCACATTAATTAACATAACTATTTGATCTATCATATTTTAGTCTTAGAAACAGGAACCTTAAAGGGATTGTAAAAACTTTTTCTAAACTTTGTATGTGTATCAGGGACACTGATAGCATCAATATGCGCCATTCCAATTTCCATTCTGACGTCTGTGTTACTTGCAATTCCACTAAAACTAACACGTTTTATGACGTCACTGACTGTGATCTGCATAGATATCAATTGTAGCTTCTGGTAGATCACTGTCAGTGACGTCATAAAACGGTTTAGTTTTAGTGGAATTGCAAGAACCACATACGTCCGAATGGTAATTGGAATGGCACAAATTGATGCTATCAGTGTCCCCAATACACATACAAAGTTTAGAAAACCACTTTACAATCCCTTTAATGTCAAAATTTTATCCTTCAAATCCATGTGTATCAATAATTATTCTCCTTTTAAAGTCAAAATCAAACTCATATTTAAGCGAGACTCACATAACCCATAAAGATAAATGTCTAATTTTGGGTATATTTGAAGAAATAATCAAATTTTTATATAGTTCTAGTACTTCTGAAGACTATTGGCGTACATTCAAGACCCAAATCAACCCTATACCGTCCCCTTTAATTATAAAATCATTTCTAAATTAATTATAACACATAATGTGTCAACCAGGATGTAATGAATTATCTAATTATCTAATTACATCAAATTGAACTAATTAAAATTTTTAATTAATTTATAAACTTCATGATGGATTACAATGAAGTACACTTGTCAAACAGATCATAGGTTTGGTAGATGACAAGTTAACGTTTGCTTCCAGCAGCAGCTGATATCGCAAAAATTCTAATTTAAAATTGGGAGGTTGCAAATTTATTCTATCAATGTCCCTGATATGAACAAACAATTTAAAAAACCTCTTTACAATCCCTTTGAAAACAGATCATATCTTACCATTTGAATTTATAGATATTTGATTGGTTTCTGTTATTGCAATGATAATATCAACCAATCAGAACATCCAATATTATTAAAGGGATTGTAAAGAGGTTTTCTAAACTTTGTATGTGTATCTATCAGTGTCCCCGATACACATACAAAGTTTAGAAAAACTCTTTACAATCCCTTTAAGGGTGCTGTGGTGGCTTAAAGGGATTGTAAAGAGGTTTTTTAAACTTTGTATGTGCATCGGTAATTACAGACTAGACTGTACAGACTGATTAACTTGTAAAATAACATACAGGTAAAAAATCATACACGTAAAAACACAGGTAAAAAATCATACACGTAAAAACGCAGGTAAAAAAACTAACAGGTAAAAGAACACAATTAAAAAAATACAGGTAAAATAAGATACAGGTTAAAAAAAACATACAGGTAAAAAATAAACCAGTTCTTCTGTTAGAGGGAGTTGGTTAATGTATTTATAGAAAAAACTGACAGAACTGGATTGTTTATAATAGAACAGGAAACATGGCAGTCAGTTGGGCTTGGGGGTCACTCAAATGGGGTGGGGGTCAGTCGAGGTGAATCATACTGTCTACCTAGTGTGATCTTGTATAGTAACTTTTTGCCCTAGGTCAATCAATTGGTTTCATATTTATGACCTTTTCATATATTTTGATCTTTAAATTCAGGTTTCTTCCAGAGAGGCTGATATGAAAAATATTGAGTTGTACTCCCTATGAGCAAGCATCATCCAGTGTGCAATATGGGAAATTTTTCCACATTAGCATTTTGGCCTTTTCTTATTTTCGATTTCCAACTGTCAAGGAATCTATAACTTTCAAAACAACCAAATAAACGACTGAAAAGATTTAGGTCTGGAAGAAAACTAGAGGATAAGAGAAAGGTTTCAAACTCAGTGAATAAGATGTATGTAATAAGTCTTTTATTAGACCATATTCAAAACAACCAAATAAACAACTGAAAAGATTTAGGTCTGGAAGAAAACTAGAGGATAAGAGAAAGGTTTCAAACTCTGTGAATAAGATGTATGTAATAAGTCTTTTATTAGACCAATCAAAACAGCCAAATAAACAACTGAAAAGATTTAGGTCTGGAAGAAAACAAGAGGATAAGAGAAAGGTTTCAAACCCAGTGAATATGATGTATGTAATAAGTCTTTTATAAGACCATATTCAAAACAGCCAAATAAACAACTGAAAAGATTTAGGTCTGATAAACAGAGAATGACTTCAAACCCAGTGAATAAGATGTTTGTAGTAAGTCTTTTATTAAACTAAATTCAAAACAACCAAATAAACAACTGAAATTTGGTCTGATGGAGCAAAAAGGCAATGACTTTAAACTCAGTGAATATGATGTATGTAATAAGTCTTTTATTATACCAAATTCAAAACAACCAAATAAACAACTGAAAAGATTTAGGTCTAATGGAGCAAAAGGGGAATGACTTTAAACTCAGTGAATAAGATGTACCGGGTATGTAATAAGTCTTTTATAAGGTCATAATCAAAACAGCCAAATAAACAACTGAAAAGATTTAGGTCTAGTGGAAAATTAGTGGAAAAGTTGAAATGGATTTGGTCACACCTGGTCAATTGAAGTAGAATAGAATTTAGGTGATAAATTGACATGTTTATAGAAACTGTTTATCATTTGGTATAATCTTATTATACCGAGTGTCCATAACCCCTTTTCTCTTATCAATTTATCAAAATGTTTATTGAAAGTTTACAAATAACAAAACAGTTATATCTTTTCACATGCTTAGTTTCGTTAAATTTCTTTAACAAAAGAGTACTTGATATGTATAATACTTCTAAAAAACACCTTTCACAATCCTTCAACAAAAAGCAATAACAAAACAGCTTTTTTATCAAAACATACACAAATATTTTGAAGGTTGGTTTGAATAATTACCCTATTTCATATCGCAATACAAGATGTAGTCAACTAAGGTTATTGCCCTTTTTACAATTGCCCCCTATAAAGCTATCTGTTCTTCAAACTAGGCAGTGATAAAAATATTTGGTCAAAATGGAACCAAAAACATCTTAAGTAAAATTTGATTGCTGCTATCAATGTCGCCGATACAAACAAACAATTTAAAAAACCTCTTTACAATCTCTTTGAAAATGGCATTGATAGTATAAATTTGCATCATTCCTATTTTCAATCAGATGTCTGTGGTTCCAGCATTGTGACAACATTAATCACAATGGCTTTATGTGATAGATACAAATGTATTTAGTAATATAAATGGCGTCATAAAGCACTTAGTTGAAGTGGAATTAATAAAAACAGACTTCTTACTGAAAATAGGAATGGTGCAAACTGATGCTATCAGTGTTTCTGATACACAAATTGTTTTTTCCAAAAATCTCTGTACAACCTCTTTAATTGTTTCGAAACCAATAAGTGCACTTTTTTAGCTGTTAAATAGTTAAATAAGGTTTCCCTAGTCATTATGTACTTAAATATTTCTTTAATATTTAATCATTTAGATCTTTATATGTCTTTATTCATCCTAGTAAATTATCAATAAAATAAATATCCATTCTTAATGTATTTTATCTAAAATTTGTAATCTTTTTAAAACCCATTTCTAAAACCATTTTAGTCAAATATTTACTTTTTGCCATGTCACAACTAAATGATTTTACTTTCACATTAAAGGGATTGTAAAGTGGTTTTCTAAATCTTAAATATGTATTGGGCACACTGATATCATCAATTTGCACTATGCTGATTTTTTTAATTCCACAAGAACTGAGGTTCCAAACACTTTTAGAGGGGTTTTAAACCTATTTATTTACCTTGAATACAAAAAACTTCGATATATTTGGAAAGATGGATAATTTTGTAGTTCAATCATACCATCATTATCCCCCTACACCAAACAGACCATGTATGCGAGTCAATCAAAGTTTTTTTCCTGAGAAATAAAATCTATTGGTCGCCATTGAATGCTGCATGAGCAAGGTGTGAATAATCGCAAGTTGATGTGGTCTAGTTTTTCTGACTCTCTCCCAGCAGTATCCGTCCAAATAGCTATCAGAGGCTGGGGAAAGAGTCAGCAAGTTTTGGACTAATGTCCTAGATGCATCTAAATTTTTTTGAAAAAGCCTCTTTACAATCCCTTTAATAAAATATCATACGAATTCCAATCCCCTTCTAGATAAAAAAAATAGGCCCTGTAATTATTCCCTAAAAATCTTATTTAAATGAGATTAAAATTAAGGGCAAAAGTTCTGAATATTGAATGCACAAATGGTTGAGCATTTCATACATATTCTATACAAAACTCTTAAATGCATTCATCCAGTATAAAAATTGCATATTCAACTGCTCCTATTTACGTTCAAAAGACTGTTTAATGCATTCAATGTTGAATATTTTGCCTCTTATTTTCAACAAAAGATGTGTACAATCATTAAAGGGATTGTAAAGTGATTTTCTAAACTTTGTATGTGTAAAGGGGACAAAGATAGCATCAATATGCACCATTCCAATTTCCATTCTGAAGTCTGTGGTTCTTAAATTTCCTCTAAAACTAACGCGTTTTATGACATCACTGACAGTGATCTGCATCCATATTCGATATCAATAGTGGCTTCCTGTAGATCACTGTCAGTGACGTCATAAAACGCGTAGATGAGTGAATCACAAAATGACTACAACACATTTACAAATTTCATTAAGGGGTTATGAAGATATCTTCATGTAAATCGAGGACACTGATAGCATCAAATTGCGCCATTCAAATTTTCAATCAAACGTTTGTGGTTCCTGCAATTCCACTAAATCTAAGAGTTTGATGAAGCACATGCCCTACTTATTGGATCAATCCCTCCATGGACACAGTTTGAGTACTAAACAATAAAAATTGCAATTAATTTTCAATATCATATCAAATTGAACGTAATCAGATCTCTTCAATATGTTACACGAAAATTGATACTTATGTTGAATACAATCATGTAAATATAAATATATTCTTGACATAGCTGTTCGACCTGCTGATATAGATTAATGTCATCTGGATCACTTTTCAGATTAAATTTATGCATACAGTTTGTCTACAATTGAGAGAATATTCTATACATATCTTTAAGAATTATATACAACCAAACTATGACTTTAAAGGGATTGTAAAATGATTTTCTAATTTTTTAAGTGTATCGGCAACACTTATAGCATCAAAACTAGCCTATTTGCAGTTAATTTTCAGAAACTTCAAAATATAATTTCTTATGCCTTTCTGCCATATGTGTTACAATTCATCAAATCACTTCTATTTTTCAAAGTTTTCTGGTGAGATCACTCCAAGTTTGCGTCTTTTGCTTTTTAATATTTTTAACTCCATTAAAACATTTTGCTTCCTGTTTGTACCCTCCTGATTTCCCCCTGTCAGTGTCTGCAGGTCGGAGGGGCTGACATGGAAAAGCGTCTAGTCGTTCGGATGGGACAATAAACCAAGGCCTTGTGTGCTATTGGCTGTGCACGTTAAAGATCCCTCGACAGTTGGAAATTAAAAATAAGAGCAGGCTAATGCTGCTGTCCTGGCCAAATTTACCTTATTGCACACTGCATGGCGTTTGCCCGTCCTAAATTAGCCCATATAGGTGCAGAAAAGTAGGAAGTAAAACTCCATTCATTTCATTTCATTTGTTTGTACCCTAAATTCTAGCAGGCACCAAAGATTAAGGAGCTTGGTTAGGGAACAAAGTGAAGGAACATTCTTTACTATTATAATAGTATCTTCAGAATTTCAAACTATTTTCTAATCTTATCAAGTAAACCAACAGGAAGATAAAAAGTTTATGAAATTAAAATTTAGAGAAGAGCTTAGCTAATCTAACCTTTCTCTCTCATGTGAAAGTTGACTCTGAACTGTCAAATTTTTATCAAAGATCAAAAGGTAAAGTTCAAAGGTCATAAAATAGTTGATAATCCTCATAAATTGTTCAAGTGCTCTTCAACCTAAGGAGGTACCTGAAGATGATGTCGTAAAGGCCACTTCAGTTTTAACACATTCCGATAGTCCACGGTATTTCGTCTCTCTCAGATGAAATAATTTCAGACCAACATCACAACCATTGCAATTCGTTAAATAAAGGGAATTTCTTTTTTTTCGTTAAAACATATTCTTTTCTGTCCACTAATGAATAAGTAAATTTAGCCAATTCTGATTTGATGAAAATTCAGGTTAAATTATTGGAGCACAATTTTTTTCCCCAAAATGTGCATTTTTGCCGTTGGTTAAGTCGGGCTTGAATTGATCTTGTTGCACCTCATGATTTTGACGTGGTGGGTGTCACACGTTAAGCAGACCATGCTTACTCTTTTCGAAACACCTGATGGTACTTCTCGCATGGGAATTCCACTACTATATAATTATTGCACCTGATTTTGTCATGCTCTGGATGAGATTTTTGATTAACAGAATTGTTTTAATTGTACGGACTTTTATTATTAGCTAAACTTGTCTAAATGTTATCTGTAAACAATGAAAATAGGCAAGGCTAAATATGTTCACCTTGACTTATACCAATATTATTTGAGTTTTATTTCCTTCTATACTCTTTAATATATGCAACACCAAACTTTATACATACTTGTTACATTTTTACAATGTTTGTAAGTCATGTTCAAGATGAAATTTTTTAGATTCTTCACAAAACTAGGTTACTATAGCCTTGATCATAATGAATTCTAGTCATGGATCAACTTAAGAATGACGTAAATAATTTAGAAATATTTAGATATCGCAATTGATTTATTTTCAGACCCAAATTTAAACTAATTTGTTAGTTATATATAGTGGTAGACCAATGCCACTGATCTGGATAAATTTCTCTTACTGCACACATCATGGCATTGCATGTGAGCCCAATAAAGTGCAGAATATACAATTGTTATACTAAATTTAATTCTTCAAATCTACTCCTTCTTACCTTTACTATTGCAGTTTCATTTCAGTTATCAAAAACTTAGTTCTAGAGGAATTGCAGGAACCACAGATGTCGGGTTGAAAACTTTGATGCTATCAGTGTCCCTAATTCGCATAAAAAAATCTGTCCCTTTAATATTAACATTCACGAATATCAAACCGTAGTTTAAGCCTAAATCAACTTCTAAATGTACCCAGGCTAACATAACATATCCAATATATATATTGACAAATAGATTAAATAATCAAATCATTGTTAGTTTATCTGGTCTCGTGTTGACTCGCTGAATTAAACTGACACCAAGGTATATTTATATTGAAATGAAGCCCTAATATACTTTAATAATATAGATATTGACAGTGTTTTTCATTATAAATTCCACAGAATAGAGATATTCAATTAAAGGGATTGTAAAGTGGTTTTCTAAACTTTGTATGTGTATCGAGGACACTGATAGCATCAATTTGCGCCATTGCAATATCCATTCTGACGTCTGTGGTTCTTGCAATTGTACTAAAACGAACGCTTTTTATGACGTCACTGACAGTGATCATACTTACAGTCAAGGTTTAGTGTGCTGCAGGATTTGTATGATAAATAAAGTTCAGAGTTTGAATTCATAAAAGTGTCTGCCAAAAGGTACTGCTATAGCTCTATGATGATTCTTCAAAAGTGCAATGAGCAATGGCAGGTAAATGACCCTAAATCAAAATATTATCATGATCCCTTTAAAAAGATAATGAATGAAGCTATATATAGCGATTATTCAATCCTAACCGAGATCTACAATTTATCATTTTATATATTTTTTATAGAATACCATTCAAGATACTTTAATATAGTTTAAAATAACTGATCATATTCATAGTCTAGAAAAGAAGAAAAAATCCCAGTTTTCAAAAAAGAGTCAAATATTGATTATTGCAGTTTTCATTACTGAATATAAAATATTTCAGTGCACATGCATTCTATAAGTATAAAGTTAGTGAAGTCAAGTATATGGGTAATTTAATAACATCACAAGGATTAAAACTAGTGCTGGCACGCTATATCGTTGTATCGATGTATCGCGATATGTCATGCCACGATACGCTTATCGTATCGCGAGGTTGTATATCAATACTTGACAATACCTCTCATTTTGTAAAAAATGTTGATTTTTTTTACAATTCACTATTTTTTCTAATCGAGTTTGTTGAAATTATTTTGAAAATATTTATAAGACGTGGATATGGACCACTCCTATCAACTAAATTACCAAATTTCACATTAATAAACCTATACAAAAATAGATATCGTTACTTTGTAGATGAAGTTTAAATTTTTGTGCCTTTATCCCATATCGCGATACGTATTGTATCGTGACCTTTGTATCGCGATTCGTATCGTATCGTGGTATGGTTGGCAATACCCAGCACTAATTAAAACCTGACAAAAGCTTAAGTGCAGTACCTACAAGATGGTGTTCTCCATAACATAACTGACACAAACATAATATGTTGTATCATACCACGTAAGAACTGCAGAGCAAGAAATTCAAACATCTTCGAAAGGCCTATCTGATCATAACAGTAGTCTTACCTCCAAAAATCAAATTATATACCACCAGAGAGTTCAAAATAAGTGAAAACGCTAGTGTAGGCTTCCCAGGAGCTCTGCAAATACAGAGTGTGCCCAAATTAATGTAATCTAAAGTCATGCAGATATTGACTGATCTTATTGATATGTTCCAGTGCACTTGTAGAAACAAACTATAGTGCACCTGTTACTTCTGTTACGCAGCTAAACATTTCAACAATACCCTGTTCAATACAGACTTTAACTTAAATTCAATATTCTTTTCATAAAGTCGGTATTTTAATTATTATATAACATTATGCAGAAAGGTTGCTTTAACCTAGCATAATTTAAAATAACAGAAAGAAACATCTATTTACAAGGATAACAACTTGGATTCCTTGAGTATCCTTCCTACCAGCTGATCCTTGGCCAAACCTCTTGGCATTGATCTTTCTAAGGTTATCTGTACCCAATTACAGCTGGATGGACTGGAATTATAAGTGAAGATGACTTATTCATGGTCATAGAACTTTCACACCTAGATTATTGTAGAATTCATCCAAAAATCCAAGGCTTTTTAAGGTTCAACCCAGAGGGGGATTTGAAGCTTTTTTGTGTTGAAATTTGGAAATTGAGGGCTGAACATATACATATTATAACATTTAGTGCCTTGGGTTTGAACCCTTTATAATGTGTGACCAATAATCAATCAGTTCTCCCTTGTTTTCACTCCTCAAATTTTAAAAGAAAAATACCCCATATTAGAGCCCCTATTACAATAAACACTAATTTCGAGCCCCTGTGTATTATCAGCCCCTATCTATTTCTTTATATTACGAGCCCCTTTGTATTATCAGCCCCTATCTATTTCTATATATTACTGGCCCCTATTTACAGTATAAGGTTATGTTTATTTTGAATAATGGACCAATATCAAGGGCTAATAAACACTACTTTATATCATACCCTTATATTGACTTTACATACAGATATCATGTTGGTTTGAAAGACCTTTCTGGACTTCAATAATGAGATAAGCCCCATTGCTAGGCTGAACCACGACAAGTGAGAATTAGGCTCAGTAGCCTTTGTAGAACAAAACCAAAAAGATAAGTTTCAATAGTTGATTGGCATTTTGGCTTCTCAGTATTTTCATGCATTATCTGGGATTTTTTTCAAATTGGGAAGTCCCCCTACCTGGATGCAAAAATTTGGCCTCAGCAATAATTCAGTAGGAATTTGGATTTTAGGTTCCAAGAGACTGTGGATCCTATTTCATGTGTTTTTTTACTCCTGTAAGAACACCTGATAGCACATTGCAATTGTGATTGTCAACTTGACACATATCCAGTTTGTCAATTACTTTCTGCACCAATCATGGTCTTTAAGGAATAGGGCATGCTATTCCAACCATCAAACTGAATAAGTAATATCTGAACCTCACCCCTTATCAGAATAGTAAACTGAACACTTGGACTGAGTCCAATATATACAATATTCACTCCATTATAACTTCATAATATAGGTAGTAAAATTTATTACAACCCTTTACACATTCTAGGTTGGCTTTTATTTACAGCTCTTCACCATCTCAGATGGCCAATTCTTATAGTTGTGATCAAAGAATGTTGTGATGTTTACTCTTTTTGACACACCTGATGGTACTTTTCTTTTGAGCAGCCCACTTCTATACAACACTCTTGATTTCATCATTCTGTTGCATTCTTGTAAGGTTTTTTATTGACAGCACATCCTCAAGACGAGCTTAGCGATATCTTGAGTGAAGCACATATTTAGAGGAAAATTTAAATGTTGAAATTCAGCAGTTTTAACTTTATTTATAAGCAGTTTTGATATAAAATATGTTATTTTCAGTCTGTTCTGATAAAATTGAAATGCTATTAAATTCCAAGTACAAAACAAACCCAAGGGAGTAATATTTCAAGATAATAGAAAATAACTTTATAAATAAATGATATCATATGAAAAACAAATGGAACGTACTTTATATCACGACATTTGGGAGAATTCAAATTTCACTATCAGATCATCAAACTCGTCCATCAAAATCCAAATCTTATCTTTACACCTTTTTTTTTCTAGACAAGTTATGATTCGGAATTTAATACATTTTGGTTTGAAAAATGAGTTTTTTTGATGGTATGGAAATGAAATGAGATGAAATGGAGTTTTACATCCTGCTTTTCTGCAATCGCATAGGTTAATCAAACAATGCCAGTTGTGTGCAATGATGGAAAATTTGTCAAGACAGCAGGATTAGTCCTTTTTTTAAGATTTCCAACTGTCAAGGGATCTTTAACATGCAGATTGTAGCACACAAGCCTCAATTTATTGTCTCATCCAAACAACTTAACTCTTTTTCCATGACAGCCAATCCAACCAGAATCACTGATGGGGAAACTGGGTTGAAACATTTGAAAAAAATATCTAAACCAATGCCAGAACTAATCCCAAGACCTTCAGTTAGATTCTAACTCACCAAGCCACAGCAGCCCTCTTATATCAACCCTTTTATTTTAACCAATGCTGGGAATGAACCCAAGACATTCAGGTCAGAAAACAAATCAGCTTTCTAACTCACTGAGCAACAGCAGCCTTCTTATTTCAAACCTTATATCTTAACAAATGCTGGGATTGAACACAAGACCTTCAGCAAATAAATCAGCTTTCTAACTAACTGAGCTACAGCAGCCCTCAGATCAGCAAAGCCGTAGATTGAAATGCAAGTGCATTAGATATTTCATGCCAGAGTAAAAGATTTTACAACTATGTTTAAATAATCTCTGCAGTTTTTATATTTTTTGTCTTATCAATGCCAATTAGAATATTCCTACTAGTTTAATGCCAATAATTCCTGTAATTTGTCTGTGAATGCCATTAATTCTGACAGTTACCTAATGAGATAATGGTGTTTTCTTGTTGAATGTAAGATTAGTTCATTATTACCTCTATCGCTGAACAATGTTTGGAAACTTTTTTCAATCATCAAGTTGTAAAGGGTTAAAAGCCAACAGGATTGAATCTCAAAAGCACTTGCTGTGGAATCAGAATTTTTTTCCTTTGCAGTTGATTCAAACCCAGTTTAGCAAGACAACAAGCCACCTCACTGCAGTTTGCTATTGTTATTCCAGTCATAGCAGTCTAAATATGGGCAATGAGGTAAATTTTGCAGATCTTTTTTCAATTTTTTTCGAACTGTCAAGGGATCATCTGAACAACTAGATACTATGTTAGCCTCTCCAACCTGCATCACTTACATGGAGAAAACAGGTTGAAAAATCTGAGGTATCATCTTGCCCCATGACAGAATTGAACCCTAGACCTTCAGGTTACCGGTAACCAACAAGCATCGAACTGCTGAGCCACTGAGCCTCTTCAGAAAAAAAATCAGTATAAGTCTGGTGTAACCTATTTATCATATCCAACATGATTTATCAATCAATCACTATTGATTTTGTCTTTACCTTAAACTCATAAATAATTCTTTACATTCATAACAAATCACCTTCTTATTTTTATACAGATTAATTTCTTTTAGGTCAGTTCTCAGAATAAAAACATTGAAATGAAATGATTGGACTTTTACACCCTACTTTTCTTCACCCCATTGGTTTAATGAAGATGAGCAAACGCCATGCAGTGTGCAATGAGGAAAATTTTGCCAGGACAGTGGCATTAGCCTGCTCTTATTTTCGATTTCCAACTGTCGAGGGATCTTCAACGTAACATTGAAATGAAATGATAGGAGTTTTACATCCTGCTTAACTACATATGAGAAGGCTAGTCAACCCATGCATTGAGCAATCAGGGAAAGAAAGATCTGGCCATAACAATTATCAATAAAATGGTAGTTGATGTTGTTTTGACTTCTTATTTTGATCAGGGTGTAAAAGTCAAATCACTCATAATTCCATTCAACCAAGCAGTAAATGGATACTGATAATCCTTGAAAGAACAAAACCAAAAGGTTTCAGCATGGAAACAATGGTGGAAAGGATCCGCAAGATGTTTTCTTCCTTTCTTTTTTTCTTTACGGAAGAAATCTAATTATATATACAGTATACCAGAGTTTATCAGTATTTTAAATGAACCAGATGCCAAAAGTATTTTGGTGGGTAAAATGACCCGTTGTTATTTTAAAAACAATGGACCAATCTCACCTTACTTCTAGAAGAGCTGATAACTGGTTCGGTAACAATGTTATTGTTGATAAAAAAACAAAATTAATTGGCTGTCAGAAGAGAAAACACAGGAGAACAAATGGAATGTCCAAGATATAAATATTTGTTTGTAGATATATAGACATAATTAGTTTACGAACTACCGAGGGTCATTCATTTTGTAACCCCTGGGTTAACTCTTTTTGCCATATTTTCTTACACAATTAAGCAACTAAAAGGAATTGAACAGCGGTTCTTGCAATGCCACTAAAACTAACGCGTTTTATCATGTCACTGACAGTGATCTGCATAGATATCAATAGTAGCATTAAGGTAGATCACTGTCAGTGACGTCATAAAACACGTTAGTTTAAGCAAGAACCACAGATGTCGGAATGGAAATTGGAATAGTACAAATTGATGCTATCAGTGTCCACGATACACATACAAAGTTTAAAAAACCACTTTACAATCCCTTTAACTAAAACAAAATAGTGCTTCTGAGACTAAGATATAAGTGGTAGATATGGTGAACATGGCTCTTTAACTAATAGTCTTAAATGACATTAACAAGACAAAATACTAGGTTAAAACAAAGGACCTGTTTTCTTCATAAAATAATTAGAGTAACGCAAAAAATAGATACTGTGAAATAATTTACTTGTTTTATCTCCCCCAAAAAAACCTTTTCAAACAATTAACGGTAATCTACTTGAGAATGTTTTAAGTTACTTTACCAGTTGTTGCATTAAAGGAGACCTTTCTTGTTTAAAGGGACAGCCTGAATTTTTTCTACGTCAAAATTTTTTTTTGCTCAAATTTGTGAAAACTTTACCCCAAAATCTGTAACTATATGCCCTTTAATATATCTGAAAGTTTTAACTAAAAAAATCCAGCCGTTAATTTTTAAACGCTAAAAACATGCTAAATTTTTTTAAGTGTGTTATGTTTTTTGGACGCTGATAGGAAACTACTTAACGGATTTGAGTAAAATAAACTCCTAATTGTAGAGAAATGTCCCTCTTGTGTATTTAGAAGGTTTTATCTAGAAATATTGAGCTATTTAAAGGGCAAACACCAAAACTAGGTCAAATTGCTTAATTAACAATAAGTACTCCCTGTTTGTAATTAACCCTTTAAAACCAAATTCAGTTTGATCAAGAAGGTTTAGAGATGCAATAAGCATACTTTAAAAATACTCTCAGGTAGCATTTGGGATTTTGATAATCGAAACTTTTTTCAAAAAAGTAGAATGGCCCTTTAAAAATTACATTCATCATTTTAAGGCAAACAATCAGCATTTTTTGACTCCAGTAAAGGCCTTAAATCAATATGAAAATCTCATATTCTGAATTCAATATACGTCACAATTTGTCCACTTTTATTTAAGTGATTGTAAAGAAATTTTCTATATCTCTTATGTATGTCGAGGACACTGATAGCATCAATTTGCACCACTCTAATTTTCAAACAGATGTCTGTGGTTTGCCAAATTCTACTAGAACTCAAAGCCCTTCCTCCCCCCAAAACTCCAACAAACTTTTGAAAAATCTTTTTACAATCCTTTAAATTTTCTTACAATGCAATTTTCCTTTAAAGCTGTACAGACATGAGACTAAAAGTGGAAATGTTGAGTAAAATGCTAAGTATAGATTAGCAGTATAACACTAAATATAGTCACATAGTGAGAAATATTTTATCTAATGACTCACACAAAAAACTGGTTCAGACAAAATTGTAATCATCCTAAGTTTTTAACGTTTACAGATTGAAAATATTGCACTAAAGAAGCAAACTATTCAGGGGCGGATCCAAGATGGGTCCCCCCAAGCTCGAGCCCAGCCTATTTTTGGTCGACTGATGTCAGAATCATCTAAAAATTTGCAATTGAATTTGAAGCTTGTTATTATTTCAGAGCCCCCTCTTTCTCTTACTGCTATTAATTTAACATTGGCATTTAATAACAGGGTTCAACAAAAGAGGCAGCAAGACTCCTGATACATAATGGGTAAACTGGAAAGCGCTGAAGATCAATCCTTGAGAGGTTTAAGGGTTCCTTGAATGAGTCAATCCAGCTGTAAATGGGTACAGATAATTCAGGAAAGAAATCAAGGTAGAAAAAAAACTCTCAGAAACCTAAGTTGGTAACATTGTAAAATATTGTTGTTTCCATCTTTAAAACTCAGACCACCAGATTGGTTTTATCAAATGACAAGAGAATCTGAGAATGTTTAGATTTAAGAAATACCTGACCAATCTTCAGGCTCTATGTACAGAAAGTTGGTATATCTCAACCTTAGTCAATTTTCAAGACTCGGTCATGATAGGCAGCCATCTTTCCTCATAATAGGCAAGAGCAGACAACTTTTGTTCAAAGGTTATTGTGATTGGTTGATTTGAATAGAAAACTCTGACTGAAAATAAATCTGATTGGCTGAACTATTTTGTTTTCAATATGGCTAGCCTCTATCATTAAGAACTACCTAAAATACTACTTTAGTCTCTTAAGTTGATGTGAGATTGTTGGTAGCACTGGTATCAACTTTGACACTAGGCTAGCGGCTAGATAACCACGTATACTATACAGTACCCGCCATAATGAATAAATTATAGTTCAGCCAATCACAATCATTCTACAGAGAGTGGTGTCTTCTTTCACGGTAAAAACAGCCAATCAAAATCAGTCTCCGAACAAGATTTGTCTTTTCCTGCCCATTTACTGGGCAAAATGGCCGCCTATCATGGCCGAGTCATTACAAAGTCTCGAACAAAATGACAAAGGTTGATGCGAGATTGTTGGTAGGTCACTGGAGATGGTTGAAACACCAGAGCTGATAAATGAGAGGCCAGGAGAGAGTGTTTAGAGGGTGAAGGTCAAATTATCAACCAAAATAAATAAATAGACGTAAATTAACTGTGTTCTGACATCATCAGGTGGTTTGTCTAATAAACAAACATGGTCTTCTGTTTCAAACCAAAATCTCTGTGTTTACCACTTTTAGAAACAGAACGAAAGTTTAAAGGAATTGTAAAGAGAGTTTTCTTAACATTTTTGGGGTATCTGAGACACGGAAAACAGCAATTTGCAACCTATGTGTTTATTTTAATTCCTAAAAGTGATTATTTTATGACGGGCAGAGGGCAGCTACTATTGATATCTATGCAGTTCCCCTCTAGTGACGTCATAAAACACATTAGTTTTGGTGGAATTGCAAGAACAGCTGCAGGATGGAAATTGGAATGGCTCAAATTGATGCTATCAGTGTCCCAGATACACAAAAAAAAGTTAAGAAAACCTCTTTACAATCACTTCAAGCTAAACCAATTGGAAATGCTGCAATGATGCTGTCCAGGAAAAATTTCCCTCATTACACACTGCATGGCATTTACCCTTCCAAAGTAGTCCCCAGGGGCGGATTTAGGCAGGGGCGTGGCGGGCTTGTGCCCCCCCTAAACTTTGCAAAGCATGGGTTGTCCGCACCATTTTACCACAAATGTTTCTCGCCACACTTCGCTTGGCAAGATATCTATCTACATTGCACCCACTCTAGAAGAATATTTCAATAACTTTGATTATTTTAACCTCAAATAATTTTTCGACTCGCTCCGGTCGGCTTTTTTTTATTCTGCGCCCCCCCTAACGTCAAATCCTGTATCCGCCCCTGATCCCAAAAAGCAGAAGGTAAAACTCTGTATCATTTATTTATATTTGAACAACCAACAACAAACCCCAGATGTATCTCATATTTTGACATTTTTAATTCATCCTGTTCATTCAGAATGCACCAAGAAATCTCTTTCAGCTCAACCATAAATTCCTAAATTCCTCAGTGAATTGTTTTTCTTCATTCAAACCTTCACAGATGGGAACAATCTGGCCTCCGAAGGCTGAAATCTGTCCAATGTTTTGATACTACCAGCTGGTATTCCATGGATTCCTCTTTGTTTTTGATGCCTTAAGCATGGTGGTCTGGGGAAGCTCAAATAAAAAATTACATTTCTTCTTATGATACATGTTCAAGGCTACAGGATTTTCTTCATTTGATCCAGAAAATAATTTTAACTTGTGAATCTCATAGTATTGTTTTATCTTTGTATATTTTATTATTATCCTACTTTTCTGCACATGATTGGGTTAATGAAGAAGGGAAGCATACTGTATAGTGTGCAATGAGGGAAATTTTATCTGGGGCCTTATTCTCGAAAACTTAACTAGATTTTAGTAATTCTAGCCATCTGATTGGTCAATCACTAAAATCTATTTTAAATTTAGTTCTATTATCCAATCAGATAACTGTATTCCTTAAAATTTTGATTTTGTCTATGTTAAGTTTTCAGAATAAGGCCCCTGTACAACAAAATAAGTCTATGTTTCTTTCAATTCCTAACTGTCAAGAGATTTTAAACTGTATACAGCCCTGACCTGCATTACTGACAAAGGGAAACCGATCTGAAGGTATTATCTTGACCAATGAATTGAACACTGGACCTTTATGTTAGGGGCCTGGGCCACTTCCACATAAAAACTTACTTATTTATTAAAGTGTAAAATTTACATTTAAAAATACAACACTAAAGTTAAAATTGATCAAAGATTTTGCCTCTAACTCACTGAGTTGCCACGATCCCAAAAACACAACAATTAGAATTGACAAATCACTCTGAACGTAAATTAATCATTCCATTCTAGAAGAATATTCTGGCAACTTCCTTCATCCTCAGACATAGTAAATTGAGTGAAAATTAAATTCACTTCAACCAAAACATGTCAGAGAATTTATCAATATTTCTGCCAATTTTTCAACACCTAGTTTCAGGAATTTCAAATTAGAATTTTTGTATAAATTGACTAATTGGCTCCAGTCACTCCTAATCAACGATATAAACTGATTTTGTCATCCAGCCAAACTTTAAAAGCTAAGATGTTATATTATGTTATATGTAATAAGGAGTGTTTTGGTGATCTGAATATAAGATTATATAATGTACTTCATGTTTGTTCCAGATAGAGCTAACCGTTTTAGTACAGTAGCTGACCCCATCAACAATAGCTATTTACACAAGAAAACTCAGGGGCATATGTGCAGGAAAAAGAAATAAAGGGGGTTCAAAAGTCCTGGTAGCCATGAACTTCCGCCACAGGCTCTCCCCAACAGACCAAAGGCTGGAGCCTCCAGAGGAAATTTTTTGAAAAAATACAGTTGTTTCCTTCTTTGAGGTCTTTCCCCCTGGACAAGTCCCTGGCTCTTAGTGCCAAACCTTACCCACTTTGAGCCTCAATCCCTCTTGCCAGGGTCCTTATTCTCAAAAACTTAAATTAAGATGATTTTAATGTTCTAGTTTTAATGATCTGATTGGTCAATCACTAAAATTGATTTTTACTTATGTTTTATTATCCAATCAGATTACTGTTCTTAAAATCTGGATTTTATCTAATTTAAGTTTTTGAGAATAAGGCCCCAGGTCACTATAAAATTTTGGTGGATATGAGACCCACTCTATAAATTCAGTTGCAAAGTGATATAAAAACAGATATAGCGTATGCTGAATGGAAAAGGAAAAGATAATCCAAGCACTGGATCAGGTACATTAAAAAAAATTGTCAGGTCACAGACAGGGCTTCTAGATTTCAGGTTGTCCCTTTGTCAGTTTTCTTCTTGTGAGAACATGTCATGCCAGATCTCGTATCTATTTCACAAAGCATCTTGTATCATGTATCTACTTGTATCGAGATAACTTGTAACAACTAAACAACTTAATCAGCACTTCAACTTGTTTCTATATCTGTGATAAGGCACACAACTTGGTAATAATCAACAATCCATGAAGTAGATAGACTTACAACATGGCTACAATCTAATCCCTACTTCAACTGTCTACCTTTAAGGTAAAACACAGAGTAATTCTATGTAATGAACTTGAGTTTTACATCCTACTTTCCTGTTTTACCTGTTTAATGTGGATGGGCTAACACCAAGCAGTGTGTGATCGAATGGCTTTTCTACTGCATTCTTGTAGCATTGGTGACTCAAAACTTAAGGCCTTTGCTCACAAATTTGAAGGTTTATAGACATAGGTCAAGAATTTACCATCAGATTTTTTTGTAAGAGAGGCTGATAATGAAAAAGTCTCTATGGTTCATGTGCTACATAGTAGGTGAAAGTTGGTTAATTACCCTTCCCTAGCAAATTGCATGACATTGCCTGTTTTTAAAGGGATTGTAAAGTGATTTTCCTGAACTTTGAATGTGTACACTCCAATTTCCATTCTAACGTCTGTGATTCTCGCAATTCCAATAAAACTAACGCGTTTTATGACGTCGATGACAATGAACTATATAGATATCAATAGTATCAGAAGGTAGATCACTGTCAGTGACGTCATAAAACGCGTTAGTTTTAGTGGAATTGCAAGAACCACAGACGTCGGAATGGAAATTGGAATGGCACAAATTGATACTATCAGTGTCCCTGATACACATACAAAATTTAGAAAACACCTTTACAATCCTTTTAAGTAACACCCAACATGAGTTCAAGGATGCTTTTAAAACTGTAGAATTACATTTAGCAATACCTTTCCTTCTCAATCTAAGATAAAGCACAATACATTATAATAATCGTGAAAACCACACCAGAATAAATTCTCTACTATTTATCGTGTAATCATGATAGTACATGTGTTAGGGTTATTACAATCCCATTTCACACCAATTTTATCTCCACATTTAAATTCTGAAGAGCATCTATTTAGTTTAGATTACATGATAAACCACATTGTTTAAATACTTCAGCAAAATTCTGACCAAATCATTAAAATTTTCTCATGCATCCTTCGATATCTTGGTCTGAAACTAGGTTCAATTTAAGTGATATTGAATCCCAGATTGCAGGTCAAATGAAATGAATGGAGTTTTACATCTTGATTTGCTGCACATATACAATTTAATTTAAGTATGGTTTTTGATGAAACATCAGATCAACCTGGAAATTTATTGGTAAGATTTCAGAGCCAGGATTTCAGAGCCAAGATTTCAGAGCCAAGATTTCAGAGCTAAGATTTCACTGCTGAACAATCTTGTTCCTTAAGAAAAGAAAACTTTTTTATCAAATAATTACCAAATGAATGACATCATGTCTAAAATTTATCATGGTATCAACATTGTTTTTCTGACAATTTTTAAATCAAGTTCTTTCTAACATTTGAAGACCAACAGAAATACATCTCCTATTGAAATGTTGAATCTGTCAATAGTTTCCCATAAAAAAACAGATCAACATTACTTTTCTGAAATTTTCATATTAAGCCCTCTTAATTTTCTAACATAAGCCGACCAACAGAAACAAATCTCCTAAGGAAATGTTGAATGAATCAAAGGTTTCCCACGAAGCACCAGCAAGTCGTCTGACACACCTCTAATGACTAACAGGAAGCCTGGTAGTAGTTTGTGTCAACTTAAGTAGCCCTTATTAACTCTCCTGAGATGAAGGTAGATTACTAAGATATGGTGCAAAGGTCAAGCCAGCAGAAAGAAGTTTGGGTAATTGCCGAACCATTACCATTCTCAGTGGAAACACAAAAGCCGGCTTTTTCTCGTAGGGTAATAGGGGGCGCGCTCTTAATCAACTAGTAGAGTAAATGGTAAGTCTTGTAGATTACGTGCTGTCTATAATGTGTGACTTTATGATTGAGACTAAAGTCGTTCGGGAACCAGTAAAACACATTTTGTTCGGCAATAAAGCTAGCTCTAGACTAACTTAGAGCTAGCTTTCCTTCACAATTCTCAATGGAAACACGGTTATCATCAGTCTAATTAAAATCAGACCCTAATTTCGTTTTGTTTGTTTTTTTTTTAAATTCGTTTTTTTAACCACTACATTAGGGTCTGAGAACCAGGCGCGGCAACAGCCGTTCACGTTAACTTTGACCTAAGCTTAATGACCTTTGTTTAAACCAATCAGATCTTTGCCCTCTCCCGCGCTGGGATTTTGTTCACGAACAATAGGTGCATTCTAGGATTCCTAAGTGCTGTAGACTAGTTTATCAGGTCATGTTTATCAAGGTAAGGTCAAAGTTAACGTGAACATTTGTTATCGCGCCTAGTTCTCAGACCCTAATGTAGTGTTTAAAAAAACGGATTTTAAAAAAAAAACGAACAAAACGAAATTAGGGTCTGATTTTAATTAGACTGGGTTATCATGTTCATTCTATCTAACATGGAGTCAGTAAGTGTTTGCTATTATACATGTTGTTGATGTGTAAATGGTAGTGAGTATGTAGGGGGTCTAGGAAATAGACATGTCAAGTCTGACCTATACCTTATCTATCTACTGTCAGGTGGCCGACATGCACTACAGGTAACTATCAAATAAATAAACTAGATTATCAAACAGGTGTTATATGCTGTGTTTGTACTTGTTATTTACATTACTTTTCAGCTTCTTGCAGTGTGCAATGACGGAAACCTAAGTTAACAGACTGATTTCATGTTATTTGAAATAAAATGAAAAAAAGTTTAATTTACTACTTTTCTGCACTTTTCTGCATAGGCAAGGCCACAAAGTGTGCAATGAAGTAATATAAGAAACTGCATAAGAAATCCTAACAAATAGTTTTTTTGACTTTCTTTTCTTCAGCAGACTTGTCAGATAGCAAAATTTTGCTTTAGGATCAACATTGCCTACTCTTTTTTTTTTTTAAATATTATGGACTGTTTTTTAATGGCACAGTCTGTATCAATCTTAAAGGTAAAAAATATTCTGATGCCACGTCCAGTGCTTCTGAAAGTCAGCTTAGACTGGCTTTCAACCCCTGAAATACAGGGCCTCATAGCAGAGCACTGAACACATTCCTCAAACAATACAAGACAATGGTATTAAATATGTATTGTGCTCATAGCCCAGCTGACTAAAGTTCTCTATTTCTCTACTACCTGCCTGTTTACACAGCTAGAACTAATCTGGAGGTTTCACATGGTAGAAATCTATTCTAGGTAATTAACAAGGTCAGAACATGTCAAGTACATCACTATAGGGGATTAGTCCACAGTTTAAATATGCAGTTTATGGGAATCTCTCAGCTTAAGTGGCACATCTGGTGTTCGACTGAGAACATTAAGTGCAGATTGGACGGACAAACTAATTTAGTCTGATCAATGAATGTAATGCAGAGGTCAGCAGATGAAAGAAAAGATTATAATACAAAATTTTGGTATTATTATGTGATATTTGCATAATGGAACATCTCATTAGAAGTTAAAGGGATTGTAAAGAGGTTTTCTAAACCTTTTATGTTGTATCAATTTGCACCATTTCCAATTTTTAATCAGACATTTGTGTTTACATTTCAACTACAAACAAACTATGCAATTTATGTCATCATACTTGGCATTGCTGGAACCACAGATGCCGGATTTAAGAATAAAATGCTATTAGTGGCCCCAAAATACATGATACATTTTTTAGAAAACCTCTTAACAATTCCTTTAAAGAGAACATAAATGCATCTCCAGAAATCAAAATTTCAATGCAACAAATGGCAAAAATAATTTGACAGAAGAAATTCTTAAAGTTCTGATAATCAAATGAAGGCAGTTATCAATGCCAGGAATAACAGGAATCACCATTGTGATGGTTCTGTTGATTACACCCTGTCAATTGCAGAGTTATTCCAACTGTCAGGAATCCCAGTGTTTGGTGACGAATGCCAGTTAATCAACATCATGCAGAATAACCAGTACATGCTCATTAGCGCCAAATATCAATAACAGAACTCGATGAAGTTGAAATGGAAATAAAGCAATTTATTTAATTGGAATTCAAGAGCAGACTGTTATTTGACAGAAATGGAATAGAGTTTTACATCCTGCTTAGATTAATGAGGACAGAATCCCATTGAAGTGACCAATTAGGGATATTCTGCCAGACACGTTACTTGACAGAAATGAAATGAAATAAGAGTTTTCTACTTTTCTGAGCTTGTTGGGATTAATGAGGACAGACTAAGGCCATGAAGTGACAAATGAGGGAAATTCTGCCAGGACAACAGAATTAGATTGTTGTTTTAGATTTGCAACTGTCCTGGGATTGAGCACAGCCTTAAGCACACAGGTCTCGATTTTAGCATACCTTAAGCTCCGAAAAATAACATGCTTCAAATTGAACGGCACCTTTTTAGAGGTTTCTGACATCAGTCAGCTTGTGCCGGGGGATTCCTAAGGATCCAGTCAACCAGCTAGTCTTTAGCCAAACCTCATGGCATTGATCTTTCAAGAATTGTCAAAATTGTCACAATATATTTCAAATAAAAAATTTGTTTGCCTATTAATTACATAATTTTTTTGTAACTCACAAATAAATTTTTGCTCTTTCTCTGATCAAATAAAAATATTTCTAGACCATGAATTACATAATCAATTCAATTATCCATTTCTCTGAAGTTGAATTTTCTCCAGAGAAGATTCATTCATGCACCACACACGATTACCGAGAATATTCTTTAACGAAAATCCTATTATTACAGACAAAAACAATCTTGGTAATTAATATTTTCTCGTTTCAGTTGGCACCAAGATTCCTGTTTCTTTGATGTCTTGGAATGTTCCAACATTGCAGACATATCAAAAATATTGTTTAATTGTTTTAGCGCCAATAAAAATCATATCTGAAATTTCAAGTCTGGTAAAACCAAAAAAAAAATTGACTCTAAAAGATCAATTCCAGAGCTGATGGAATAATCTTGAGAGATTTCTAAAATATCAGGTTTATTTGGAATGATGAACAATTCTGGTGCCAACTGATTAAAACCAATCAATTTATTTTCTACTTTCAGTTTATTGGAATCAGAGATGGTTATTATAGAAATAAATGTTGGCTTGGAAATGAAATGAAATGCAGAATAATGTCCTTCTTTTATCCACCAGATTTGTCTGATACGGACAAGAAAAGCTAAGCAGTGTGCAATGGGGAAAATTTGCCCAGACTGTGCAATTAGCTTACTATTTTTAATCTTTGAAGAATCAGTCCATTGCACATGCAGTCTCGGTTTATTGTCCCATTCAAAAGATAAGACGCTTTTTCCATGTTAGCCCCTCCAACCTATATGACAGAAAGAGGAAAACAGGGTTGAAGAAGTATTATCTTGACCCTTGCCAGTATTGAACCCTGTACCTCTAGGTAAGAAGCAAGCATGTAATCACTTAAAATGAAATGAAAGGAATGGAGTTTTATGTCCTACTTTCTGCACAATATGGGCTAATTGAGGACGGGCAAACGTTATGCAGTGTGCAATGAGGGAAATTTTGCCAAGACAGCGGCATTAGTCTGCTCTGCTCTTATTTTCGATTTCCAACTGTCGAGGGATCTTTAACGTGCACAGCCAATAGCACACAGGGCCTCGGTTTATTGTCCCATCATGTAATCACTGATAGGAAGGAATGGCAAATAAATTTGTTACCAAAAATTTTGTATGTCTAACATATGAACTAATTAGAAATTTAGAAACATAAAAATAAACTCCAATGTATCAGAAAATATTCCTGACATCAGAAGATATCTCTCAGACTTGCCATTTGTTTCAGCAATTAAAGAGTTATACATCAAATTAATGGGCAGTATGAACATCAACTGGACAGAATAACTGCCCATTAAAACTGGACCACTGTCAAAACAATTTCCTTAATTTTCCTTCCATTTCCTCAAATACAAAACATTACAATTAACAGTAATTAACAAATAAAATATTAATTAGAAAGTTCCTGAACCAGTGGCGATGCCAGTGAAGTACAGGGTGGTGGGGGGTAGGGGGTACGGTGGGGTGAATTTTGTTCTACCATTATCACCCCTGCTTTTTGTCTACAAAATTTCAAAATATGTTACCATACCTCTTCCATTTTTTAGAATTTTTCTTAGAATTTTTTGCAACCTTAGCACCACTGTGCTGAACAAAATTCTTTTGCAGCGCACTAGTCATGGTAAATTGGCAATTGGCAATAGCCATTATTTTTACTAATGGATCATTTTTTTGATCTTACAGGAAAGCAAATTAGATTGTTCAGATGCACATTTTTGCATGGTTCTAGTGGAATCACAAAACAAGATTGAAATAGTGCAAATTGATGCTGTCAGTGTTCCCGATACACAGAAAAAGTTAAGAAAACCTCTTTACAGTCCCTTTAAAACAGAATTGCATGCTCTAAACAGTACTATACCTTTTGATGTTCTAACCATATGGTTAACACTTTTACAAGTCACTATAAATTCTCACTTTTATGTCTTATTTTCTTAGTATTAATTCTCAAAAATCTAGCACAAATACCAAATCATTTAGCACAAAATCATAGATCAAATATACCTTATATTTCCATAGGAGCTTAATGTTGAAGATCTTATTGTCAGAAAAGACAGTAATTTGCAGACACTCATCTTCAGGAAAGGCATAATTTACTGGAAGTTTTGATTGACATGAAGCACCATCGAGATTCCTGATAGCGTATTAGGTACCGAGTTCAAAAAGTTAATCCCCTAGGGCTGAATTCCAATATGAAAGAACATTAAAGACTGTCATAGCATCCCTTCAATAGTCTTCTCTAATCAACTATTGTCTTGCTGCTTGCTCAAGATCAAACTCTGTTGATTCAAGGTCAACATGCAGATTCCTTACAAAATTAATTCTGAAAGAGGCCTTTTATAATCTGAATTTAGCATTTGATTCGCCATCAACTAAATGATAACAAGGATGAAATAGAGTCAATAAGTTTCTGTGACAAAGGCAACTGAGATGCAGAAATGTGAAGATATTGCAGGAGAGGGTTGTGGGGGGGGGGGGGGAGGGAACCAACCCCATCCCAAGGCATTGAATTTTGCATCACCACTCTTGACCAAGGACTAGCTCATGGAAAAAAAAAATATAGTCCTTTCTTTCATTCGAATGAGTTTTGCACAATTTGCCCCCCCTCTTGCCCCCCTCCCTCCAATATGAAATTGCTTCCTTCCTGTATAATTGAAAAGATTGCGCAATTATTGGGCAGTTGCCGTAATTCTGAAGACTGTTTACATAAATTCAAGACCCAAATTGATCCTCGAAAATGCTGAACATTCCCTTTTAACAAAGACAGCATTTCTTGTATCAGCAAAATATTTCTTTGTTTCAGAAGTTCAGTTGTCACAATCAAAATCAAACCCTTATTGATTGGAGGTCACCATATTGACTGTCATAACCTTGTCAATGCCATGTCACCCTGACACTCACATTGTCAATTTTAACTCTGCATGGCACCAATTCCAACAGAATAACAGGAAATCAGGGAATATTGATTGACTCAGAAAAGTAATTAATTTCTAGAGAAAAATTACGATGCACTCCAACCTAATTTCCCTGTTGCATGTTATTGTAATTATATCACTCATGATTTTCTGCTTGGCATCATTTGTTTTCAGTAAATACAGCAACACCATGGAGTATGCAATGAGTGAAATTTTATGAAGAGATTTCCATTTCTTTAAGATAATGGTTGATAAGATGCACTCAAACCTAATTTCCATGTTGCATGTTATTTGAATTATATTGCTCATGATTTTCTGCTTGGCATCTTTTGTTTTCAGTAAATAGAGCAACACCATGGAGTATGCAATGAGGCAAATTTCACCAGAGAGTAATTCCTTCTTCAATTTTCAAAATGATAATGGTTGATAAGATGCACTCAGTCTAATTTTCATAAGCTTATTGCATGTTATTTGAATTATATTGCTCATGATTTTCTGCTTGACATCTTTTGTTTTCAGTACAGCAACACCATTGAGTATGCAATGAGGAAAATTTCACCAGAGGGTAATTCCTTCTTCAATTTTCAATTTGATAATGGTTGATAAGATGCACTCAGTCTAATTTTCATAAGCTTTTTGCATGTTATTTGAATTATATTGCTAATGAATTTTCTGCTTGGCATCATTTGTTTTCAGTACAGCAACACCATGGAATGTGCAATGATGCAAATTTCACCAGGAGATGAACATTTCTAGAATTAACAATAAGATAATAGTAGCCATTATGCACACAATTCTAATTTCTATATTGCATGTTATTGTATTGTGTTTTTCATGTTTCCTGCTTTTTTCATCTTTTCTTTCACAGTTAACATAACAACATAGAATTTGCGATGATTTCTATATTGCATTTTCCTGTAATATCATTGCGTATGATTTTCTGCTTTGCATCCTATCTTTCTGTGTATAGTACACAAAGCACCATGGAGTACGCAATGAGGGTAATTTCAACAGAGGTTATAACCATACATTAATTTCCATATTTATAACGTTTCCACATGCACACATGTTCCTTTAGCAACGACTATCATTTCATTTCATTACATTAATCCGCTGCTATCATTATAAGACATTCTCGTCATTAATTTTGATTGGTCGAACAATTTTTGTTCGACCAGTTATATTCCTTGTAACAAATTATTGCGGGAAAACTTTCGAATGACCAGACGCTAGATTTCTTGTAGCAAATTTGAATTACCTTTTGATAATCGAGTCTCAAAGGTCAAGGCCGAATTGATAACAAAAAAGAGGATCGTATAAGATTTTGTTGATCAATACACAATATATCGTGCCAGCACTATGAGGCAATGTTAACTTTAAATTGATGAAATGATAGTTCCCCAAGATACCAACACCTTGACTCAAAGTATAAAATGTTTAATCTCCAGTCCAGCTGGTATATAATGGTGTATGTTGTTTTATGAAATGTATGTTTATTATGACCAATGGTGTTAAAAGTACACCCTACTGAGATTGTTTAGATGTGAACTATATGATACTTGATAAGATTCCTCCTCAGATATTCTATCAGCAAGCACCATCTTGTTTCCTTAGGAAATGGTTAGAACTCAGCTTGGCTTCATGGACATTTTCTTATGGCACAAAACGGTTTAGATGTGATGTTATGATAAGATTTTTTTCTCATTTCTATCAGTCACCACCATCTTGGCTACCTGGATATCTCTAATCTCAGAAAATGGTCTGGATTTTCATGATGTATGCAGTCAGTCTCATTCAAAGGCGGATCCAAAGGGGGGTTCTTCCATCTCGAGCCTCCCAATTTTGGGCCGACTGATGTCAAAACCCTCTAAAAATTTGCCGATCGTGCCTTTGGTGCTCACAGTGCCATTGAATCTGAAGCATGTTATGAGTCAGAGCCCCCTCCCCCCTTTCTCTAAATCCTGGATCGGCCCCTGTCATTGGCCAATTTTGCTCAGAGGATATTGGTGAGACCATAAAGAAATTGTTTAGATGATCATTTGATAAGATTCCTCCTCTGATATTCTACAGCCACCATCTTGGCTTCATGGACATTATCTTATGGCACAAAATGGTTTAGATATGATTCTATGATAATATTCCTTCTTTCTTTTCTATCAGCCACCATCTTGGATTCATAAAAGACTTCCTTCCTTAGGAAATGGTTGATTTAGTTCAGATGATTTTCACACCATTAAAAGGTTGAGGCATGTGATCTGCCTCTAGGGAAATCTATCTGTCTTCCTCATGATTTCCAACTGTCAAGGGATCTTTAACATACACAGCCTGTAGAACATAAAGCCTCAGTTTATTATCCCATCTGTAGAATTAGAAGGCTTCTCAATGTCAGCTCCGACCTGAAGACAGGATAAGCAAGCAAGCGTCTAACTCAGGCCTTCTCAATTAATTTTTGTCAAGAGCTTGGCTAGCATTGAGAGGGATGCGGAAGAGGTTAATCTTAATTGGTCACTCTTCAGGGCGATGCAGGGTGGAAGTTGCCCGTGGGCCGCCAATTTAGAAGACCTGGTCTAAGTGATTTAGCCACTGCAGATCGTGGTCTATACAGGGAATAAGAAGCTTTATTGCAGCCATGTCAAAAAGTTTTTGAGTCAACCTTTGCCAGACGTCAGATAAAAGAAGCCAACACAAAAACTGCACCAAACACAATCTTCACCGCAGACAAGACAAACCTGGTTAAATAACAAAGGAAAGAGAAATAACAAACCATAACAAGATAAGAACTTAACAGAATAACTGCCTCAAAAACCTTTTTCACCTTTGAAAAGAAAACATGGTTAAATAACAAAGGAAAGAGGTTAAATAACAAACCATAACAAGATAAGAATTTAACAGAATAACAAACCATACCAAGATAAGATAGCTGTGGACCATTGGAACCAATTATCAGGTTGTTTACTAGGTAAATTAATGAGGTAGAACATTTCTTTACATAGATTCTACTCTGATAGACTAAACACTATTTATCACTGACCAGTTACTTATTACAAATACAGATGGTGAATGGATATTAGGCCAGAAATGCTATACCATCATAGCCGTAGGAGAAAGGGGGCAGGGGGAGCAGCTGCCCCCTCCAAATATTATGTTTTGAGCAAAAAATCCCCCAAATCGGACAAAATATCATTAAAAATGGGACAATAAGTTGGTTTGCCCCCTCATTGATTCGTGGGCCCCTATGGCTATGTATACCATATCTGAATTTCTACTGATGATGATCAAAATTTGAAATAATAATCAGTATGGAAACATAGGATGAAAATTCATCACAATTTGCCACTGATGATGAAGTTCTGATAGCATTGAATGTACTTATGTAAGCATATAATTCACTATGAAAAGGGTAGGGCGACAGTGTGAAATGAAATCAACTGAAATGGAAATTTTGTCCTAGTTTTTTTTCTTCACCTGACTGAGCTAATGAAGAACATCATGCAGTGTACAGTGAGTGAAATTTTTCCAGGACAGCAGATTTGAACTTTGATTTGAATTTGAACGGCACCAACGGTTGCCCATGTTTCATTGTCCTATCCAAACAACTGGGGGAAATTCAGTTAAAAAAACCCACATAATATATTGACTCGTGAAGGGATTGAACCCTAGACCTTCAGGTTAGCAAGCCCCTTTTGGCTGTCTTAGACCATTGAAAATTACCATGATAAAAGAGTATTTTTCTGGGAAATCAATCAAGGTCTGAATCACCTTATAATCAACTGCACTATGATCATTGGAATCTCATCTGGCCAGTTAATTTGGTAATTATCAAAACATGTGTCCAAACATCAGATACATGGTATGTCTGGTACCTCCATTAGATTGTCCAGGGTCCATAATAAAATAATGGCCGATGAAAAAGGGCTGTGTTTGATTGTTTTATAATGGTTTAGAAGAGAAATGGGTTGTATTTGATATGTTTATAATAGGCAGTTATTGATAAGAGGTGTTTACATACAGATATTCGCACAATTTAGTCCCACACTTAATCTAGCATCAAAAAGATAAAAGCTACTCCAAACACCTTCAATGAATTTAGGATTTGTTGGTCAATAAGCAATTAAGGTAAAGGCTAATTTCCCCTTTAAGAATTTTTTGAAAATTGCTATAAGTTAGGAAAGATTTGGAATGCATCTGGAAATACTTGATGTTTACAAATATTTCTATATTTTGTCATTTTTCTAAAAATTTTGAATAAAAAACCTTACAAGCAAAACAATTCTGTTAACTAAAATCGCATCCAAAATCAAGAGTAATACCGGTAGTTATATAGTAGTGAACTACTCCAAAGAGAAGTACCATCAGGTGTTTTGAAAACATGGCAAATTATCCATACTGGGTAGGCCTATATCCATCTATGAAGATAGCTTGCCAGGCAAGGTAAAATACGCCCAATTCAGAAAATTTAAATATTTAAAAAAGTTGATTGCACCATCGCACTTATTTGAGCTGATATTTAGATGAATCAATTCGAATGAAAACTCTAGTCTCTATTGAGAGCAATAACTCATAAACCGACGACTGGAATTGCGCCATTTTCGAACTCATTCGAGATATTATCAAGATGAATACACATACCAAGTTTCATTCAAATCGGATAAAAACTCTAGCTTCTATCACGTACACAAGTTAACTTTAACATTTTTTCACTAAGTCAAGGGCAATAACTCATAAACCAAACACTGGATTTGCGCCATTTTCAAACTCATCCGAGATATTATCAAGATGAATACACATACCAAGTTTCATTCAAATCGGATAAAAACTCTAGCTTCTATTGGTACACAAGTTAATTTTAACGTTTTTTCACCAAGTCAAGGGCAATAACTCATAAACCGACGACTGGATTTGCGCTGTTTTCAAACTCATCCGAGATATTATCAAGATGAATACACATATCAAGTTTCATTTAAATCGGATAAAAACTCTAGCTTCTATCGCGTACACAAGTAAATTTTAACGTTTTTTCACTAAGTCAAGGGCAATAAGTCATAAACCGACGACTGGATTTCCGCTATTTTCGAACTCATCCGAGATATTATCAAGATGAATACACATACCAAGTTTCATTCAAATCGGATAAAAACTTTAGCTTCTATTGCGTACACAAGTTAATTTTAACAATTTTACACTAAGTCAAGGGCAATAACTCATAAACCAACCACTGGATTTGCGCCATTTTTAAACTCATCCGAGATATTATCAAGATGAATACACATACCAAGTTTCATTCAAATCGGATAAAAACTCTAGCTTCTATTGCGTACACAAGTTAATTTTAACGTTTTTTCACCAAGTCAAGGGCAATAACTCATAAACCGACGACTGGATTTGCGCTGTTTTCAAACTCATCCGAGATATTATCAAGATGAATACACATATCAAGTTTCATTTAAATCGAATAAAAACTCTAGCTTCTATCGCGTACACAAGTAAATTTTAACGTTTTTCACTAAGTCAAGGGCAATAACTCATAAACCGACGACTGGATTTCCGCTATTTTTGAACTCATCCGAGATATTATCAAGATGAATACACATACCAAGTTTCATTCAAATCGGATAAAAACTCTAGCTTCTATCGCGTACACAAGTTAATTTTAACGTTTTTTCACTAAGTCAAGGGCACTAACTCATAAACCGACGATTGGAATTGCGCCATTTTCGAACTTATCCGAGATATTATCAAGATGAATACACATACCAAGTTTCATTGGAATCGGATAAAAACTCTGGTTTCTATCGCGTACACAAGAAATTGTTGACGGACGGACTGACGGACAGACGGACGGACGGACGGACAGGGGTGACGGCAATATGTGTCCACATTTTCATGTGGGCGTATAAAAATTATCATAAATAATATACAACATGCCACATTGGATGCTTGTTTTTGAGATTTTTGCCTGTCAAAACTTTCATCTGTTAATTAAGAGAGCATTGAACTAAAATTGTGCAGATCCAGTACTGCTAGATAGTTCATTCTGGTCAAATCAACAGCCATGTACAATAATTACAGATAATCTTGCATTTTACATTTATAAAAACTCAAATTCTTAATAATTTAAGAGTTGTTGACTATTTTTTCAACATTTCAGTAGTTTTTCTTATCACTGGTACTGCAGTGACGTCAAGAAACATGTTGAATGGAATGAGGAAGCATCATGCAGTTCTCAATGAGGTAAATTTTTCCAGAACAGCATCATAAACTTACTATTATGTTCCATTTCTAACAGATCAGGATCCCCCACAAAAAAAACTTCAAACCCCATCCATTTATTTCAAGTCAAATTTTCTTACAAAACCAAACCTCTTCAAATCTATCTTTAGCTACAGTCTGTTTTTTTTCTGTGTTCTATTTTTTAATAGAGATGAATCATGGGGCCTGTTCCGAGGCCATCAAAAAGATTTAACAGTTAGAAGAATAAAGAAGGTGAGAATGAGGTGATAGTTATCAGAACTATGTTACTATCATTAGATAACAACTGATATATCAAAAACATCATTCAAATACAAGTTACTTTTAACTTCTTAGCTAAATGTTAAAGGAATTGTTAAGAGGTTTTTTAATATACATACAGGCTTGTTCTCAGGGGCGTCAGAAGCACAGGGGCAGAGGAGGTGATGCCCTGCTTGTTTCGAAGAAAAACTTTGCAGGCATGATGTTATCAAACATTTAGTTTAAGTGGAATTGCTGGAACCACAGACATCTGATTCAAAATTATAATGGTGCAAATTGAAGCTATAAATGTCCCTGATGCATATAAAAAATTCATAAAACCCCTTATACAATCCCTTTAAATCTAATACCTTGAACAAAACTTCAATCATATAAATATCTTAATGTACATTAGTATAAGTAGGGATATTGTTCTTACACAATTCTATCTGCTGTATCTAGGATCCATTTCACAGGCTCGGGCAAATAACATGACAACAATCATATCTCTACATCTTTCACTTCTCTTTCAAATATTTAAATCTTTAAAAATCTCTCCTTTTTTTTTTTAAAGTGGCACATTCAACATCTGTTCAATCAATTATGCCTTTGTTTTTTAAACATTGAATTTTTTAGGTGAGCCAATCAGGTGTTCAAAGCTTATCGTTCAAATTTTAACTTTCATATCCACGAGTATCCATAATTATAAATGTTTAAAAGTTGAAAATACGACTCGTATTTTATGCGATAATGCCAATTAAGAAAAGACATGCTCAAAAATATTAAGTGAAATTTTGAATTTCCAGTACGGTATATTTGAAGAGATTATGCAATTTTCATACAGTTATGGTACTTCTGAAGACTATTTACATAAATTTAAGATCAAAAGTAACCTCTTAATATTGACTGTTCCGCTTTCAAGATACAAATATATGAAATGATACGAAAAATGCGAGCTGTTCCCCTTTAACTCATTAATATTTCTAGGTTATATATCAATAATTTAATCTATCAACCAATCAAATTAATTGCGGGGGTTTCAGCCTAATTCGGTGTAATTATATGTAAGATTGGTTCACCCCCCTCAAGGTGATTAGCCACGATTCATCTAAATTATACGTCAAGTTTTACGCGATACCTCTAGGCCGTATCTAATCATATTTAAATCTAAATGGGGTGATTATTACAATTTGTACTATTATTTATACTTATGGACACAGTTTTAAAGGGATTGTAAAGTGTATTTCTAAACTTTGTATGTGTATCAATTAGCGCCTTTCCAAAATTCCATTCCAACGTCTGTGGTTCTGGCAATTCCACTAAAACTAACGCGTTTTATGACGTCACTGACAGTGATCTACATTCTGGTACTACAATGTATTGATATCTATGCAGATCACTGTCAGTGACATCATAAAACGCGTTAGTTTTAGTGGCGCTGCAAGAACCACAGAAGTCTGAATGGAAATTGGAATGGCGGAAATTGATGCTATCAGTGTCCCCAATACACATAAAAAGTTTAGAAAATCACTTTACAAAACCCTTTAATGTTTGCATACCCAGGTTCAAACACAGCAAAGAAAGACAGTTATATTCTGCAAGGATAACAACTTAGGTTACAATGATCCTGTCTACCTGCTTGCTTGGCCAAACCTTTTGGCATTGACTTTTGCATCGATTATTTGTACCCATTAAGGCTGGGACAACTGAACTAATGGGAAAATAAAGGCTAAAACCCCAGAAGCACAAATCTGCACAATAATTTAGGTAAAAAATTTAGTTTCAAATTTTTCTTTTCTGCTACACATATATCCAAAATATTTTAAGTTGTAAGTTATGTTAAAAGAATCTCTACACTTACCTTTGCAATTGAGAACATAACACACATTCCTGTTGTAGAATGGCACCAGAAGGTAGGGTGAATGCACGAAAAACTTTACGAAATAACTCACAACTGCACTTCCATCAGGCTCCTATTACACAACATAAAATTACAAACTGTTACTATTCTTGGCTCTCTTTCAAATAGTTTCTCTCAATTCATTACTTTATAGTGTAATGTTTCTAGAATATGTTTCTTTAGGTGCTGTTAGTTCAAATTTCACTAAATGCAATGTGAACTTATTACTGCTGCCAGTGAGTTTACATCATTCCAGGAAGAATTTTTCATTTAAAGCATCATTTTTCTTTATATATGTTCGATGAGAAAAATTTGTTGGTACCTGAAAGATAGAAATTTTCATATGTGTATTTGGAAGCAAGGTCAAAAGAAAATTTTCAAATTTTGCAAAATAGATATTTCTTTTTAAAGTGATTATATTATAAATAAAATACTTCAAAAAAAATTCAAATCTTGCAATTTTCAAGTGCACTGCTATTCTTTTACACTCTCTTATCAGGGGTAGACTTAAGGGGGGGGAGGCTTCCCCAGCTCGAGCCCCTCCTATTTTTGGCCGAACCTTTGGCGCTTACGGTGCCATTGAATTTGAAGCATGTTTTATTTCTGAGCCCCCACCCCTTCTCTAAATCCACCCCTGCTTATTTTGCATTCTATTTTGATAATTCAGTTTTTAACTGGAATGTGTAAGATTTATTGTCAATAGTGGAGGCAGGAATGATAATTGACCAGCTGGAAGGTGTTTCAGGGTATCAGAATCTAAATATGGCAGTCATTCAGCTGAATTCCCTTTGTTTTTCTCTTTTTAATCATTGTCAAGGTCACACCTCTGACCCTGAAGGTCAAAACGGTTAATTCCTTGTGGGAAGAAACTAAGAATGTTACTTTCAATTTCCTGCTGGACACTTAAAAGTCCTTCATGGCTTTTTGTTGATTGACAAAGGGCTAAAAGGGATTGTAAATTTTTTTTTAAATTTGTATGTGTATCAGGGACACTGATAACATCCATTGTTGTTTATCATTTTACTGAAAATTGGGATGCCCCTTTCCAGAAACAGTTTTAGAATTTCTTGGTGGAATGCTACTATCTATTTAAATAAATGTAAATCACCAAATAAATTCCAAGTCAATTTGAAATACCATTGAAACTTTTACTAGGGAAAGCTTCTGCTTTTCTAAAAATAACTCTGCTAACACAAAAACATAAACCCATAAAACAAAAACCAATTCCATTATCTTTTCATACTAAGGCCACATAAAAAAAAACAATTGGTGATCGTCCCCGCCCGTGCCTGAAAACGGCCCCGTCCCTGATTTTTTTTGATTTTTTATTTTAAAAAAAAACGTAAACAATCCGCTCAATAGCGTAGGTATAGCAAAAATTCAATTTTTCGCGGACATTTAACGCGGAATAACTGTAATATAATAGGAAATACCACCATTAGGTCCATCTAGCGACCATAGTAGGAACTACAACACCCACCCGCGCATGCGCTGCCATCGTATCATGTGGGCTTAAGTGTTTTAGGGTCCTATAAAAAAATAAAAAATAAAAAAAAAAACCTCCCCCCCTCCCCTGATTTCGGAAATTGAAAGGACGATCACCAATTTTTTTTTTTATGTGGCCTAACCAGGAAACAAAACACTCCAATGTAAATCTAGTCTATCTATTCATCTTCAGTAAAAAAGCAATCAACTTTTTTTCAAACTCCATTTACATTTCTATAAAACCACATGGCACATGCCTTGCAATTACACTACAATCTTTACTATAAAATTATTGAGTAACTGCCAAACAAATAGAACATTGTAAAAATAAGTTGAATCATTCTGTACTTGATTACATAGTCCGACTCCTCAATTCTTTGATTGATTTCAAAAGTTTTTACATGATTATTATTGATTTTTCATGGATGAAATATGAAAGGCTTTAATACAATAAAACACAAACAAAAGGGAGCTTGCTTGCTTTATTTTTTCATGTAGACAGCTGCAAGATTGAGTTTTTGAAAATTGGAAGGTTGCTATGATTTTTTGACTGCAAAATACAATTAAGCAGGAGGGGGGAAGGGGAGAAGGAGGAAAGGGAGAAGGGGGGTAGAAGGAGGGCAGGAGTATGAGAATTGTGGTAGAGGGTTATTTCAAATGTACTCCAAACTTGGTTTAACTTGAAAACTTGTTTATAATTTTATTTTGAATATCTTCAAAACTGCAGTTGCTGTCAGGTTTCTGAAGATTGCATTACCCTATTCCTGAAATCAGTACTATTCAACAGAAAGCACTTGCAAAGGAGTAAAGCAGTGTTTCACAGTAACACAATTAAGGGAAGTTAAGACTCTATAATGGTATTAAGAGAAAAAAACTTTTTGATCTACTTTCAAATCAATTTTACAGAAATCAATTATTATGAAGGATTCTCCTGGGATATTTTCTATATTGTGCTACTAACAATGATATCAATGGAGCATAGAAAATTAAACAATAGATAAAAACATTGCTCTGTAATATTAAACTGATATTATTATTCTTTTACCTTGATACTGTTTACATCTCTTAAAGGAATAAAATATGAAATTGGGAAGTAAATTCCACACATGTTGCAAAGGCCTTTCATTTTGGAGCCAGGAGGCTTCATTATGTACCCCCCCCCCCCTCTGCTTCTCCTCTTGGACCAGGAATCCTTGTACCCCAAAAATTATTGCAGTATCACCAGCAATAGTCTAGTTGATTGTCCAAAATCTATTCAACTTTGTGAGTTTTACCCTCCTGCTTTAATGAGACTATACAAGACTGGAGAAAACTTATTAAAAGTAATCACTAAAGGTTGGCCCAGAACCGGAGTGAACTGTAGTTACAACTGATTAAACTCTCTATTATTGAGGGGTGAATTGAGACGAGTGTTATTGTTGAGAACTTCTCATCGTCCTTGAAACGACCTTCAAGGTGTCTCCAAATCTATTAGGCTTTTTGTAAACTTTGTAATGAATGTATTCAAGATATCAAAACATACCATTTTCACAGTTGTATAGTGTTATAATTCAGAGTGCCTGCGCCAGTGCCAATGGTCGACATTAAGTTCTTGCAATGTAGGTCTATCAATGAAGTCGTCTGTAGAATTTTAGTCAGCAGTCTTGATCCTTCAAAAGTTAGAGATTGATGTAAGAGAGATAACTCGATTGAAATATCAATATTTCAGACAACATTTGCTGAATATCTTTTCCATGTACAACATTTTTAGACTTAGGAGAGGAGTAGTAGCCAAAGGGCTCCAGTAGATCTTGCTAGGGAGATCTGGGGGGAATACTCCCTCTCCCCCACCCCCTGGAATTCATTTGAAACAAGTTCTCTTTAGTTATATCATATATTTCTGGGGTGGGGGCTACTTTTGAGATGGGTAGCCCTTTGACTTTGACTTCAACCAGTTCCTGCAACAGTTGAGCCACTAATCTGAACAACCAGAACTCACTCAAAGTTCAACTAGGTTTCACCAGTCAGATCAAAATGCCTTTGTAAGATTTAAAAAAAACCACTTTTAACAACTTAAATCTTTATTGTTTTCAGTTTACAGAAATTTGTTATTTTTAATAATTTTGATTAAACTTGTCAATAACACAAGAATTAAGTCTCATTATTGTAACCAAACATATTGATAGCCAATACAGGCAATATCCAAACACAGACACACGATTTAACCCAAGCTTCTTTTGAGCAAGAAATATTACATAACAGTAGCAAGTATTGATTTATGAAATCAAGCATTTTAAATTTTTAAGCAACGTAATCATTTCATGAACATTTTACAATAATAATAATAAACACTTTTTTTTTTATCTAACATGGGTCGGAAGTAGGCCCAATACACCAAAGTGACATGGTTCTTTCAAAAACTTGGCCCATGTTTCAATATACAAATGGATGAAAAATTGACGTAATACAAAAGGAATGAACAAAAATAAAGATCTAAAAAATTATTCCTTCTTGTCTTTGGTATCTTCTTTATAATGTAAAAAGACAATACTAAATATAACCACCCCAAACATCATGGAGAAACAGCTGATATAGTAGGGATAGGCTGACGGAATAAACCGCTCATATTGGGTATGTTTTAATGGATGAACTGACACCTGCAATACAGAAAGTTAAAAATTAAGTTTGGACAGGCCAGAAAAGTATTTATATATTAGATCAAACAAATTGGGAATGACATATTTGAGTCAGAAATGTAATAATGGAAGTTTTTACATCCTACTTTTCTGCACCCCTTTCTCTAATCGTATTATAACTGAAAAAATATCCATTGCTACATTGGTGAGTTCTGAACAGGATCTTTTAAGTCAAATTATGTAAGATTGAGTTAGATTGGCTGATTTGAACGCATAAGCAGACAACTCTGTATGAAGAATGATTTTGATTGGTTGAACTGTTTTGGTTTTCAATATGGCGATCACACTTTTATATATGAGGTTATCTAGCCTGCTAGTCTTGTCTCAAAGTTTTTACAAGTGATTGATCTCCCTTCAATATACAAGGATACCGAATATGCTAGTCTGGGGCCTTATTCTCGAAAATCCTAACTTAAGATGATTTGAGTGATCCGGTAATCTGATTGGTCAGTCACTAAAATCAGTTTTAAAATAAGTATTATTATCCAATCAGATTGCTGTATTTCTTAAAATCCGGATTTTATCTAAGTTAAGTTTTCGAGAATAAGGACCCTGGTCCAGAAGTTGGTAGAATAATTCTTACCTGTGTAGTGCTGAAGAGTCTAGTATAACCTATTCTATTATAGTCAACTCGGAATTGATATACACCATAGACGTCAGGTAGTTTAAAACTTACATGTAACAAACCATCTAAAATACAAATATAACATAATTCACCTGACTGACAAACTTAATACAAAGATAAACAATACTTTACAATGATAACAACTTAGGTTCCCTTGAGGATCCTTTCTCCCAGCTGGTCCTTGGCCAAACTTCTTGGCATTGTTCTCTCCCATTTACAGCTGGTTGAGGAAATAGGACTTATACAAGCTCACCATACTTATACATGCCAGCTGAGATTGAAACCATCCACCATCATTTGTTTGACATAACCAAGCCCATCAATGCAACTAGAGAATAGATTGCCATCGTTAAATGTTAAATTTGTTGTCCTATTTCAAATTCTACTGCTCTGCATTGAACAAAGATATAAAAAAAATGTCAGAAAGCTCGTCAAAACTTCCAAACATACTTACTTTTTTGCTTAAGAGTAGTTCTAACAAATGGATCAATTCTGACAAATTCTAACTGAACATCTTTTCCTGTGAAAGGTTTCCATTCTCCATTAGCATATTCATCTATCTGGATACTGTATTCCTATAAACATGGAAAATATATTGAGAGAAACAATTGATCATATGGCACAACTCTTCAATGTCTGTTAGTTCCCATGAGTTGAATACTATGATTTGACCATGATAGCCAGACATCTTGCCCAGTAAAAGGGCAGACATATCTTAATCAAATTCAAATATGCAGGAGCACACAACTCTGTCTGAAGAACGATTTTGGTTGGCCTATCTGAATGATTTTGGTTGGCCTATCTGAATTCATGAGCAGACAAGTGTGTCAAAAGACAAATTTTGATTAGTTGAACACTTTTTTCAATATGGAAATCCCTGTTTTATATATGAGGTAACTTGCATGCTTATCTAGTCCCGAAGTGAGTAAGATAGAGACACTTTCTTATGCTCTTAGTCCAATGGGTGCTGAAAAGTAGGATATGAACATCAGAATACTTACAACTTGATCAAGGACAGTATAGGCTGATGGTGGTGTCTTCTCACCCTTCAAATGATGTTTGACCTCTCCTACTCTTAGTACACCTTTCTGTCTAAATACCCACTGTGACAGACTGTAGGCTAGCTCTTGATTTCCAGATTTGTCAAATCTAAAAATAATCAATAAATACATTTAATATGATAATTGTCTCAAAATGCTATGAAGTGGAGCTTTTGGTCCCATTCTGTACCTTTTTGGCAAATGAAAAAAGGCAGTGCCTTGCAATTTGTGGGAAAATTTGCCAGGACAGCAGCATTTTTACTACTCTTTTTATATTTCCAAATATAAATTTACCTTTAAATTGCTCAGCCTGTAGTACACAGTGCCTTTGGTTTATTTCCCCATCAGAACGACTAGACACTTTTTCGATGTCAGCCCCTCCTACCAACATCACTGGCAAAGGGAAACCATGTTGAAATTCAGAAAATTGGATAATACATGAGAGAATAAACTTACTTTTTGCCATTAAGAGCATTCTGTACTGAGGCTTGCATAAACTGATCACTGAAGAAATCAATGGAACCAACAAACACAACTCTAGCATTGTTTCTAGCCTGTAAAGCACTGATCAATAGGGTGTTCTTTCCTACAGCATGGGGGAACTACAAATAGAAAAATATTTACTTAAATCAGGCCATATTTATTTCAAAATAACATTAAATAGCCAATAAAAAATTTACTGGCCAATAAGGTGAGACACTCTCAAATTTTAGTTTTTAAGGAATGGACACTTATTCATTAAGAGCACAGATGAATGTATTTTAGATTTCATGGATGGACACTTAGTTCTGTTAATCATTTGAAGCACTGATGTATATGTAATCTAATTTTTAGAACCTTACCCACTTATTCATCTAATCGAACTTATAAGTTAGTGAGCCCATAAAGTAAAAGTTTTGTTATTCAATTGTTTTGCCCACTTCTTTATCATAAATAATTTGATATTACAAAGGAGTTTACTTACCTCTGAAATTTTCTCATCAGGATTATAGGAATAAGATGTTGATGAAGCATGAAGAACTCCCAGTACTAGAGGATTATCAGGATCAGCTACCATACTGTTAATATACAACATATTTATAATACATAAGGTAACTTATGACCTGTGGGGTCAAGTGAAAATGAAATGAAATGATGCTTTGCTTTCTTTTATTCTGCACATGTATAGTCTAATGAGGACAGACTAAAGTCATGCAGTGTGAAATGAGAGTAATTTTGCCAGGATAGCTGAATTAGCCTACTGATTTTTGATTCCCAACTATCAAAGAGATATTTAACATGTAGTTTACAGCAAACAGGGCAACAGGTTGTTGTCTTATCTGAAGTTTTGAAACAATAAATAAAATCTGTGCTTACCCAACGCCTCTAAAGAGAAAAGGTGAGGAAGGTTTCTTTCCTACTATCATTGGTGCATCTAATAGATTCTCAGTTTCAGATACTATTAAAGTATGCTGAAATTTAACAAAAAAATGTTTTTTAAATTTGGCACAACCTTTCATCAATGTTCAAGACATTCATTATGACTTGATCACAATTGACAGACATGTTTCTTATTTGTAAACGTCCACAAGGAAACAACTCAACAACTTGATTTTAATTGGTAGATTTGAATGCAGGAGCAAACAACATTATGTCTGAAGAACTGTGTAGGTCCAAATTTATCAGGTCATCAAAAAAAAGTGTGATAAGTACCTTTCCATCATCATTAGCATCATAATGAAGATGATCAATAACAGCTGTATTTTCTTCATCAAACTCGACACCACATTCTGTAGCTAATTCTCTGATAGGATCACCTAAAAACAGGTACAAATTTTTAATTTATCTTTCGTATTTTTACAATAGAAATTCTAAAGGACAACATGTAAGTAATCCAATCATATATGTAGTTTGCAAGATTTTGATTCTTAGCATTTATAACTTTGAAACTGGGCCAATAAGAAGTAAACAGTGGACTTGCCTGTTGTCATATCTGCTGCATTTATCATGTAAGTCTACTATATCAATACGGTATTGACAAAGTTTCAAAATTAAAAACTCTAAGAGGTAGTGTTTCTTTAAGCTCTCACAATGCATATTGTTTGAATTCCTCACATTCATACCATTTTGGAATTTATTTAGAATGAAAAGTTGTTCTTACCAAGTGATGAACTGCCAGCAACCAAAACATTTCCTCCTCCATCAATAAAGTTAGTGATAGCTGCTACATCTACATTTCCACCAAAATCTGAAATATAAACAGTCAGATAAAATCTTTAATCTAAGAATTGTAACTTCTGCCAAGTTTTACTGTGCTCAATGGTTTTAAGGCCCATGCTAGCAGACTATCTATTGATTGATGTTGTAATAGTTCAAAGGGAAATAACTATGTATGCTAATGATTGGCCTATAGGCCTACTGTTTTACAGTGCTTACCTTCCACCGAGGGTGAGAAAATAACCAGATTTTCATATAAAAATTCACCAAATTTCACCAGAGCTAAATTACTGTCATCAGCTGTTTTAAATGTTAAATCAAAACCTTGATCTGAAATAGAACAAAACAATTCCATTCATTTGTCATTGTCAATCAGAATCCCTGTTCCCATCGAGTCAATGATGCAGGTCTGAGGGAGGCCGGAGGGAATAAGGTTTGTAGCATAATTGTTTGATAGAAACATGTCCTGACAAAATTTCCCTCATTGTACACTGCATCATTGGCATCATCAGTGCATGGCCACAGGTCTTTGACGTTCTGTCAATAATAATAAAATAGGGTCAATGTTGAAAAATAGTGTCCTCTAGTAAATAAACTAAAGGTATACAATGGCTTACAGGACACGAATGTAAACAAAGCCGTTTATTTATTTGTAAAAGGCTATTGCTTCACTTTTGCAGTTTTATTGGGCGGGAGAGTTCTTACTTATGTCTCCGGTGTACTTTTTAATACACATTTATCACGGAGGCGTCGCCAATAGCCACTTTTGTCCGTTTTCCAAAATGTTCCGACTTCCATGAGCAAATCTGCCATTTGCATAAAATAAGGGGAGGTAATTATATGGACAATTAGACTTCAGACAACAAATGGTCTACTTTATATTACAATTCTATCAAATGGCAGTTCGAAAAAAAACTACAGGGGAGTGTATTTTGTTCTGGAACAGCTCAAAAGAAATAAATAATTAATAATCAAGACATTTATACATATAGAATAATTTTTAGAATATTTAATTTGAATTTAATATTATTATAAAGTAAACCATTTGTTGTCTGAGTCTGATTTTCCGTATAATTACCTCCCCTTATTATATGCAAATGACGGATTTGCTCATGGAAGTCGGAACATTTTAGAAAGCGGACAAAAGTGGCTATTGGCGACGCCTCCGTGATAAATATGTATTAAAAAGTACACCGGAGGCATAAGTAAGAACTCCCCTGCCCAATAAAACTGCAAAAGTGAAGCTTACAAACAAATAAACGGCTTTGTTTACATTCGTGTCCTGTAAGCCATTGTTATTGTATATCTTTAGTTTATTTACTAGAGGACACTATTTTTCAACATTGACCCTATTTTGTTTAATTATTGACAGAACGTCAAAGACCTGTGGCATGGCGTTGCATATTCATTCGATTCATTGGCAGTAGCTTCACACAAATGCCAACAATAGGATCATTGCTGAGATGAAAAAACACTGCTATTTGCATCACCCTAACCTTCACAAGTATATGCAAGGGACGAGTTATCTCCCTTGTTCAATGCATTAGAAAGATAAACAAGAACATTTTGCATAAAATCGGCGCTAAATTACCTCGTAAAGATCTGAAGAACGTTGAGTGCGTTTCTCTGATAGACCAGTTATCTACTAAAATTAAAGTTCGCTTTTCTGTTTGAGCGAAAACACCCAAAAACATCAGAGCAACGAAGCCGGCTAATCGTGTGGCGTCCATCTTGTCTATGTAGTGAAGATTATCCAGCCTCGTAGTTAAAATTACAGCAGATTATAATGTCTAATTGACCCCGTCTACGCCACGTCGCACCTTCTCTTTGGAGGACAAAATCACAGGGCACCACAGGGGCTTGTCAATTTCCCCAGACTGTTCACATTGCTACACGTATGCTGATGCCCCTCAATTATTGATTGAATTTAAAATAAAGTCAAGCCTGGCTAGTTTATGTATCACTCTAGCTATTTTTAGTCTATTAATTATGTGTATTCTTTTCGTGCAGATGCAGATCTACTGCAGCATTCAAAGAACATTTAAATGCAGATTTCAAAATAACAATATAATTGATTTTATTTCAACAAATATAGCAAATCCAACTTATGGTTAACAATAATCAATAATAAATATTTATAACAATAAACCTACTCAAGATTCTAAGGCAGAGAGACAGATTTCAGAAGTGTGGCAACTCCCCCAACCCTTTCCTTTACTCTCTTCTTTACCCTCTGAAGACTGATTAGTATAGAAAAAAGCCAACAATAATGGCAACAACAATGGCCAAGTAAGATAAAAGTTTGAAAAGTTGTTTATAGTCGAAATAAAATGTATCTGGGCTCTGAATTCGCTTTGATGCCATAGTCCGCCATTTTGGTGCTGGTAGTTTGCAAGGATTTGTCTCCTCATTTGGGTAGGGAAGAACTCCTGCTAGTCTCTTTGCTTCGTCAGTTTTTGCAATGGGAGGTAACTCTTTGAGTATAGGAGGAGCATTTTCTTTGTCTGAACCATGAAGCATGTGCTTGGCGAATCCAACGTCATCACAAGGCCAATGGGTTGACATCAGCATATTTCGATAGATTGACTTCTTAATTGCGAGTGTTTCATCACTAGCCCAGGCCTTAGGAGCCATGCAGACCATAACACAAAATCGCCAACGGTCTTTTACAGCTCTATTCTCTTTTGGCCGTGAGTTAGCATGGATAGTCCTAGAGTCCCAAAGTACCATACCGCCCTTCGGTACTGCAATAGTTTTTCGGGTACAACCTCTACATCGGAACCATTCACGATCACTGGGTTTCACGTAGTACACATGGTTTAATATGCTCCGAATTCTAGCGTGATCCGAATATTCGAAGAACTCCTCCAACAATTTATGAGATCCTTCCAGAACTTCCAGAGTCCAATCCTTTTCGCTGGTTTCTTCCAGGTACACCGCACCTTGATATCCATGCAAGCCTTCTCGGAGGTACGTCTGATCGCAGTGTAACCATCCTGTGGTCGCAACGGAATTGTCTGTATACAAATTGTTCGGGGTTTCTAGATAATCCGGTGGACAGGCGATAGCCACAGAATCATAACTGGACAAAAGTTGATCCGTTTTCCAAATTTCTTCAAAAACTTTCTTCGATTTTAGTCTTACATTCCAAGATGGTTCCATGTGCGCGATCCTGTATTTTTGTATGCAGGAATGCATGTTGACAGGCCAAGCGCCATTTTTAAATTGTTTTAACCAATCTTTATATTGCTGGATGTAAATATCACAATCTGATTCTTCAACAACATTTTTAACAACCGTGTATCCCTTTTCTTTCAAATCTTCAAAGTTTTCTTCGGTCATCAAATTCTTAGTAGTCTGAAAAAAAAAGGATTTTTATAGCCTAGGTTTAGTTGTGACGTTTGAATGGAGAATTTGCTTCCGAAAAATAAATTTGAGTTCAATCGTATTCAACCAGGCGCAGAGGAAGCATCCAAAAGTTGTTTAAGCTGAATTGAATTTTGGATTCAAAATAAAGGGGAGGCGGCTAATGTTTATTTAGTCTAGGCCTAGGCTTTCCGTTAGCGGGAAGTTAAAGCCAACCTAGCCTACAGTCGCAAGTATTTCTTTATAAATAAGGTTTACAAGACATTCCTAAAAAAAAGAGTAAGAAATTTTTACCTTCATTTTATCGAGTACTGTATTTCAATCAACTATACTAATATTGAATGATTGACTGTAGCCTATAAGGATAAGACTCTTATAGAGTATAACAGTCATTTTGTGTTATATACTATACAGATATCAATATGACGTCAGGCTTAGTTACTATATTTAACTCACCACGTGTATAGTGATGACATGTAAATAAACGTATAACAAAATTGCATTGACAGGATTACATTTTCAAATCAGACGCTATATCGGAATCATTGACGGGGTGTCGAACCCATTAGGCCTTCAGACCCTCGATAATGTTGGGCCTTGAACAAGTAGTTGCCAAGCAAGATACGCCCACTTGTAACATAGCCTACTTTCGATATATCGAGGGCTGTAAAACAGGATACATTCGTCAAAACGTTCCAAAATGCATCCTTTCCAAGATCTTAAGAATCTACTACACGAAATATTTGACAAAACTTACGTCAGTAAGCTACTTTTAAAGTATATTTTGTATGTCAAGGGCTGTAACTCATGATATACTTTGTTGAAACTCCCGAATTCTAACGTAAGCCTATGGTTATAAACCAAACGTGCACAAACTTTATTAATTATCAAAAGATGAGAAATATCTGTTGAATGGTGCTCAGATCTAACATATTGGTGTATATAAATTTTGGCATACTGCAGTCGATTGTTGTGACGTTAACAGGGAGATAACTCCATTGAATGATGTCAATTCCATCTGAAACGTGGTCCGTAGTCATACACATAGAAAAAAAAAAACAATAAAAGGGAGGAAAAATTCTTTATTTCTTCACTAGTATTACAACTAATTCATACCAGCACCATTAATCTTTTTATCTTTATAAAGTACCTTATATATGTGCAACAAATTAAAAGAAACTAACTGTGTTGTTAGGTTCGGTATCAACATTGATACCAAATCCTTCTGGAGCAGGGATATGCTGAACTGCTGCACACATAATGAGTAACATCTAGGTACATTCCATATCCCTGCTCAAAATGGTCTATATCTGCGAAAATAATAAGAAATTTTGAGTTTCGAATCTACCTCTGCTTATCGATTTTTCAGCAATTAAAAAATGTCATTTTAAAGATCAGATAATACATGTAAACTTAATATGATATAAATATTACTAAAAGAGATTTAAATGTATGTATATCAAAGACGCTGATAGCATCAATGTGCACCATTCTAATTTTCAATCAATGTGCACCATTCTAATTTTCAATCAGACATCTGTGGTTCTAGCAATTCCACTTTAAATGAGTGTTTGATGACTTCAATAGTGCAAAAGACCTCTGTGATTAAACACTTAACAGTTTAAGTGGAATTGCTGGAACCACAGTCATATAAATGAAAAATTGGAATGGTGCAAATTGATGCTATCAATGTCACTGTTACATATAATATATGAAATAATCTCTTAAAAATCCCTTTACTCTAAAAATGAAAGTTTTCCTTAATCTTAATGTTTTAATTAAGTTGAGTATTTAACGCTAGGTTATCTGTATGTAGTTGAGCAAGATAAGATCAGATAAATATATAACAAGAAGTGTAACAAATAACAAGAAATATACAATATAATTATATAACATGATTAAAATAATATCTTATAACAACATTTCAAAACAATATTAACAAATGGTCCATTTACATTAACATCGGGTTTGAACCTGTAGCTTCAGATATCATTTCAAATAAATTTACATACATAAAATGTTAAAGAAACATAAGTAATATATTTCCTAACAATATTAACATAATATGGTTCATTTACATTATGTAGTTTCAATGGGTAAGGTCAAATCTCGTGTTAGCGTTCCGTGTTAGTGTTAACATGAATTTAACACAACATTTGAACTCATTTTTCGTGTTAATATAGTACTTTTAGAGAGTAAAAATGCAAAACCAGTATATCTTTTACATAATTAAGTGTTAAAATATCAATCAAATAAGGTAATATTTGCATTTGACCCAGTCCAAATTCTGTATTAACACCAGTGTTAAAACTAACACGGAATTTGACCACACCCAATGTGCAGTTTCAAATCTTATAAGTAACTTTACGTACATAAAATGTTAAAGAAAAGTAATACATTTTAGAACAATTACATGAACAAGGAGTTTGAACCTGTAGTTTTTTAAACCAATTCGCTTTTAATAAGTAAAATTACATACGTACATGTAAAATTTGCTTAGTATTGCAAGAGTAAGGTGCAGAGAAATAACTTTTAAATTAAGATACCTTTTGCCATAAAATACCTAAAAAAACAAAAACATTTATTTACAAACAATTAATTAATTAGAATAACAACAATTAAACAAATGTCATAACAAAAACAATACAGATTTCATAAACATTTGAATTTACAGAGATTTTATTAACAATTCGTACTGGAATTTACAGAGATTTCATAAACAATTCTCATTGGAATTTACAGAGATTTCAAGAACAATTCTCATTGGAATTTACAGAGATTTCATACACAATTCTTATAAGAATTTACAGAAATTTCATAATCAAATCATATTGGAATTTATAGAGATTTCATAAACAATTCTCATTGGAATTTACAGAGATTTCATAAACAATTCTCATTGGAATTTACAGAGATTTCATAAACAATTCCAAATGGAATTTACAGAGATTTCATAAACAATTTTGGTCTGATTTACAGAGATTTCATAAACAATTCTTATTGGAATTGACAGAGATTTCATAAACAATTCTCACGGGAATATACAGAGATTTCATAAACAATTCTTATTGGAATTTACAGAGATTTCATAAACAATTCGTATTGAAATTTACAGAGATTTCATAAACAATTCTTATTGAAATTTACAGAGATTTCATAAACAATTCTTATTGGAATTTACAGAGATTTCATAAACAATTCTGATAGGAATTTACAGAGATTTCATAAACAATTCTTATTGGAATTTACAGAGATTTCATAAACAATTCTTATTGGAATTTACAGAGATTTCATAAACAATTCTCATAGGAATTTACAGAGATTTCATAAAAAATTCTTATTGGAATTTCAAAACATTCTATTATCTTGGCCACATTTCTCTTGGTTGTGTTCATTATACTTTGTTAAAATTTGGTGTTTGACTAACTTAATAATGTACCAGTTGAACACCTGAAGTTAAAGCGAATCTAATCTTTAATTAAGAGGTAGAATGCAAAATAAAAATAATGTAAATAAATAATTATATTTTTCAACATTAAAAAATCATTTCAAATAATTTTATAATAACCTAATATGAAATATTGACATTTGAAGAAAGCTGACATTAATTCGTTGACCTAATTTTGTGACAAATCATAAAATCACTTCACAGAAAATAACCATTTATAATCGACATAAAACTTGTATGAGATACATGCCTCGTATCATAAAAAGATCTGGAAAATCAAAAGAGTGTATATTGGAATGTCATTTAAATGTATTGGTACTTAAAGAAACTGTATTCCTTAAGAAATCATATCACAATCTGAATAAAGAGTAGTTATTGTGTCTTTTCCTGACATGAAAGACTTATCATATACTTTCTTAACTGAGTCAATACTGGAATCAATTATGAGAATTATGGAGCAGCTCCTCCTGTTGCACCAACAACATCTCCCTCTTCTAGATCTTCTTCTTTATTCAACTAAAATAATAAAAATATCAATTCAAATTCTGTTAACAAATGCATATTGCACTAAATAAATCGTTAAAAATAAATTAAGGTGTTACACATACATCAAATAATATATTTATTACAGTAATTTGAATTTTACAAAAATAACATAAAATAAATGATATAACCAAAACGAAAATGTCTATCTATATGAAAAAATCTTCATATGCAGAAAAATTAAAGTTATATACATAGGTATATGAAAAAAGAGAGAGAGATGCATTAAAGGGGTTCAGAACGGAACAAATTCTCTAAATCTACAATAATAACAAAAGTGCAAGGCAAACATTCAAATATATCGGGTGGGCCTAAAAAAGTGGCAACACACTTTAATATGATATTATGGAAAATGTATGGGAGCTATAATTTTGATATTACACACCCATCACAATATAGTAATTTGACATCTTTAGTAGAAATTTCAGACCAAAAGACCAAATAGTGTTAATTTGCCAGCAATTTTAAAATTAGAGGTCAAAAAGTGCAATATCGAAGAATGTCAAATGTTATCTATCCGAACAATGACTATGTGTTTCAGCAGGATGGAGAAACTTCCCATACCAGCAATGCAACACAAAGTTACCTAAATGACGCGACCCCAAAGATCATTAAAAAAGATGAGTGGCCCCCGCAGTCCCCTGATTGCAATCCCATGGACTTTACTGTGTGGGACTCTCTCTCAGAAAAAGTCTATGCGGATCGAACAAAGGTGTTCACGGAAAATGAACTAAAAGATCGAATTCGTGAAAAATGGAACGAAATCCCACAGGCAGAGATCAGAAAGTGTATTTCTTCATGGAAAAAACGATTGAGGGCTGTCTGCAATCAAGACGGTGGACACATTGATCACCTTTTCAAGTGAAACAAAATTTAGATAACATTTGATATTCTTCGATATTGCACTTTTTGACCTCTAATTTTAAAATTGCTGGCAAATTAACACTATTTGGTCTTTTGGTCTGAAATTTCTAGTGAAGATGTCAAATTACTATATTGTGATGGGTGTGTAATATCAAAATTATAGCTCCCATACATTTTTCATAATATCATATTAAAGTGTGTTGCCACTTTTTTAGGCCCACCCGATATAACTGGAAATAAAATAACTTTTTTTTCAAAAATACTAATTAAAAAAAAAAACTACAAGTTAAAATAGACTCAAATGTATCAAAAAATTATAAAAAATTTCAAGAAAATTAGTATAAACTTGAACAAGAAAGGAACTTAACGGAAAAATGAAACAGAAAATCCGACAGGGTTGAAAAATCTGTAGGTATCATTTTGACCCATTTGAAGGCACCCTAGAACTTCAGAGCCACTGTAGCTTCGAAAAGTTAAAAGGACAGACTTTCGTATGTTATTTACTCTCAAAGTATCTTTTACTGCAGAGGCATGCTTTTAAAGGGAATCTAAAGTGGTTTTCTAAACTTTGTATGTCTATTGAAGATGCTGATAGCATCAATTTGCACCATTCCAATTTTAATTCCAATGCTGTGGTTCTTGCAATTCCACTAAAACTAACGCATTTTATGACGTCACTGACAGTCTATATAGATATCAATAGTAGCTTCAAGTAGATCACTGTTAGTGACGTCATAAAATGCGTTAGTTTTAGTGCAATTGCAAGAACCACAGACGTCGAAATGGAATTTAACATGGCGCAAATTGATGCTATCAGTGTCCCCGATACACATACAAAGTTTAGAAAACCACTTAACAATCCCTTTAAATGAAATTTTATTCAAACACAAGAGCAAAAAAGTCCTCAAGATATTCAAGATTTAGAAGAGCAGCGTACAAATTTCATCCTATTAAAATGACCAACCCTGTTACTGTTTATCTATATCTATGTCCCACTGTAAAATATCAAAAATAATAACTACTAAATGCCTCACTAAGGTATTTAAGGGATTGGTAATTATATTCCATATAATTCCACGTCATCGTCCATGGATATTTAAGTTCTAGTTGAATATCTAAGCTGGTTGGATGTTTAAGCTTTTGGATATTTCAGCAGTTGGATTTAAGAGGTTTAATCTATTCTTAGTATAGATCTAAGCTGATTGGATATTTAAACTCTAGAAGGATATCTAAGCTGGTTGGATATTTATTCTAACTATAGATCTAAGCTGGTTGGATATTTATTCTAACTATAGATCTAAGCTGGTTGGATGATTGTGCTTTTGGATATTTCAGCTAGTTGGATATTTAAACTCTAGAAGGATATCTAAGCTGGTTGGATATTGAAGTTGTTTGGGTATTTAAGCTAGTTGGATATTTAGGCTAGTTGTATGTCTAAGCTAGTTGGATATTTAAGCTCTAGTTGGATATTTAAGCTAGTTGGATATTTCAGCTGGTTGGATATTTAAGCTCTAGTTGGATATTTAAGATGTAGTTGGATGTTTAAGCTTTTGGATATTTCAGCAGGTTGGATATTAAAGCAATGGATATTTCAGTGGATATTTAAGCTTTTTTTAAGCATATATTTCAGCAGTCAGATATTTAAGCTTTTGGATATTTCAGTTCATGGGATATCTTAGCTGGATTGATATTTAACTTAAAATAATATAATAATTTAAGCAATGGATATCTAAGCTGGTTGGATATTTAAGCTTTTGGATATTTCAGCTGGTTGGATATTTAAGCTTTTGGATATTTCAGCTGGTTGGATATTTAAGCTTTTGGATATTTCAGTTATCAACTCTAACCAGTTGTCTCCTGACTCTCCACTAACCTTGACTTTGAGTATCAACCCTCAAAGAATAATTTTTTAATAAAATCATTACGTGTCAGGGCCCTTAATATTCTGCAACTGAAAATTGCATAAAAAAGAGGAAAAAATACAAAATGGGAAATTTGTGCAAACATAAATATTAAAATTTTAGAGAAAAACATGTGATTAATCTGAAATGGAAGAGACTATGTTAAAAGGCTGTTAAATGGATGAAAATATTAATAAGAATTTCAAATATTATAATCAATCGTAACTATGGCAGCCATTTTGACAATAACCTTGTATGCAGATGGAAGAAAATCATTCTAAATGGTTAACCGGAAACACAAAATATATTTTGTCAAATGTTAGTTATCCCCCTTGAAGATTCTATGGGCTAACTCTGTCACAAAAACAGATTGTCCGGATTCGTCCGAATCCACTCTATTACACGTCACGTGGGAAATCCGAACTCTCCATTTTCTCCTATCTATAGATCGGTGCGATAATGGAGATCACATGATTACTAAGAAAAGTAACATGGATATTGACACAAAAATCGTGACTATCAATATTTTAAGTGCTGATTGGCTGACTATGTGGATCTCCGGTCAAACTCTATTTTCAATTTCCAACGGACACTTCAGTGGACAATCCAGACAGTCGTAATAGAGTTGGCCCTATCTGTCATAGAAGTCTGGATGTTAGAAACTCGACATATGTCACATGATCTAATATTCGCCAGCTGTATCAAAGGTTATTGTCAGATACATGTAGCAACAATGGCCGACTTAGTTACGATTGATATCAAATGTCAAATGGTGTTAGTGAGGTTAAATGGGTTAGTCAAAAACTTTTATTTGAAGATTTTTTTTATCACCTGTTCATTACTGACAGCGAATTCATCGAACATCTAAAATAATATTTAACATAAAATAAACAAAACTTAAAGGCACATAAGCCCAGACTTGGACATTGAGAAAAAGCCTTTTCATTGTATTTTTTTAAAGTTAGCACTTAAAAATGAATATTGAAAAAAAAAAAATTCGATTCCCTTTCGTGGTTCCAATTCTACAGCCATTTGAAGGAAATTTTGTTTGTTTACGTTTCAACACTGTGTTGATTGAGTGAGACGTCAATAACTCACAAGCTCCGCCCACTACTAGCACGTGCTACTGGAGATTGGAGTGTGACGTCATTTAACTAACACGCCCCCCGCTTGACCTCATTAGCATTTTATTTATGGAAATCATTTTATTAGATCCCGATTTTAAATCCAGCTGCATCGAAGCCATCTGAGTACCCAAAGCCGTGAATTTTAGTTTTTTGACTTAATTAAACATCAGAGATTAATCTAGAATGCCTTTTGTCCCGAAATCCTGTAAATTTCATTTTGTAAACAAACGAATCCCGCAATGTGCCTTTAAAGCAATCGGCTCAATCTTTGTCAATGTTCAAGATTAAAATCATGATACGCAGCCACCTTGTCCAGAAAGTGGGCCATAAAGGACAGATCTTGTTCTAAGATTTATTTTGATTGGCTGGTTTGAATGCAAGAGAAAGATTTTGATTGGCTGAGCTATTTTATTTATTTTATTTATGGCGATCTCCCTGTAATAAACGAGGTTATCAAGCATACTAGCCTACTCCTAAATTTGATATGCTATACTTTTATAATTAACAGCAAAATAAATACTCTATACAAAATTCAAATTTAATATTTTTATAAAATAAAACCTTTAAAAAGTTTAAAAAATGTCAATGTCTAATTAACAAAATAAACAATTTTCAACAAAAATTAACAATTTTCAACAAAAATTAACAATTTTCAATAAAAATTAACAATTTTCAATAAAAATTAACAATTTTCAATAAAAATTAACAATTTTCAATAAAAATTTACTATTTTCAACAAAAATTTACAAATTCATTTCACCTCAATATACAACATTTGACAGATTTTATCATTCGGCTCAACTTTCGTCATTTTGTTCAAGACTAAATAATGACTCGGCCATGATAAGCGGCCATTTTGCCCGGTGAATGGGCAGGAAAAGACAACTCTTGTTTTTGATTGGCTATTTTTTCTGCGAAAGAAGACGATACTATATGAAGAATGATTGCGATTGGCTGTACTATAATTTATTCAATATGACAACTACTGTATAGTGTACGAGGTTATCTAGCCGGTAATTCTGAAGTTGATACGAGTGAGAGTAGGCCCGATCTGTCATAAGATTTATCTGCCACCTGTATCCAAGGTTATTGTAAGAAGTAGCAACAATGGCTGACTTAGTTACGATTGATATTAAATTGTCAAATGGTGTTAGTAAGGTTAAATGGGTTAATCGAAAACTTTTATTTCAAGATTTTTTTTGTCACCTGTTCATTACTGACAGCGAATTCATCGAACATCTAAAATAATATTTAACATAAAATATAAAACTTAAAGTAATCGGCTCAACCTTGTCCCAAAAATGGACCATAAAGGACAGATCTTGTTCAAAGATATATTTTGATTGGCTGGTTTGAATGCGGTAAAACCAAAATCTGTCTAAAGAATAATTTTGATTGGCTAAGCTATTTTATTTATTTTCAATATCGCTATTATAGTGTTAAAGTATATATACGTCATACGTACCAGCAACATTGTCTCAGTATCAGCTAAGGCTTGTTTAGCCAGGTAGCGTTCTCGTTTTATCTTTAATTCCAAGGTTCCTGGAACGTCTGGTACTAAAACATCTATCAACCTACAGATTCCAAATACTACATGCTGCAATAGACAAAATTTGATTTTTAAAAAAAAATACATTTCCATCCTTTTTGACAAATTATCCTTTGTTTAACCATAAAAATATAATAGGACTGAAAGTAGACCCTTGCGCCGCCGCCATTAGCCGCCCATTTCTTTACAGCCATTTTCTGCCAATTGTGAAAAGTAAGCATAGCCAATTTCTGCCACTTTATAAATGTAATCTATCACGTGAAAGATAACGTAATGTATGATGTGTATCACGTGATTAATATTAGTAGTTACACACACGTGCATCACTCAATTCCAAAAGTTGAGGGGGTTTAGAACCAATAGAACTCAATCGTTTTGCAGACAACAATCGAACTCTCTAACTTACCTCAAATATTATAACAAAACCCAACCTGATGGCCATTAGTCTCCAGTAGAATATAGTATGTTCACCAGTTGCATCTCGGAAATCTCGATATCTGAAATGTAAATAGGTCAGAGGGTTTGCTGAATTCTTCAACATGTACATTGGCCAGTCTCACTCTGCAAAGATGAGGCTCACAAAGCACTGTCTGGAGTGAACCGTTATTGATAGCTTGTGTGTGTAGTTCACAAGCATTAGTAAATATGTTGGCCATTCTCACAACACTTGACAATAACCTTGTATGCAGCTGACGGATAAAAGCACACTACTTTCCAATTGTAGGTCATGTGATATTAAATTTTATAGGGAGGTAACTAGCATGAGCTGAGGAACTATTTTTTATCGTGTATTCTACTTCCGCACAATAATCTTGGAAGATTTTCTTCTTTCTACATACAAGGTTATTGTTAGACAATGGCCCCCGTATATTCGAATGACTTCATAAGATTTCTGGTTTGAGAACTCTCCCTGGTATGACAATGTTTTCAAATTAAAACTAGTGTTTACCTGCATTCCTGTGAGAGTGTACCATTAGGTGCTGTGGCTAGAGTAAAATTAGTATAACCTTTTAAATCCCAGTCGTATTCATATTGGTATAATAACCTGGGTAGAAACTCGGATGTAAACGCGATTAAAAACGCCTGCAATATAATACAAATATGTTAAAGGGGCATTTCACAAACTGTTCTACCAATTATACCCTATTATTATCATAAGATTATGACTTATATAGAAAGGAGTCTTTAAAAGACATATACTTAATCTGTACAGTGAACTCCTGAACCAGTGGTTCCAAACCTAAGGGGCAATGGAACATTTGTAAGATGGGGGTGGGGCTCTGCAAGCGGCATTTAAAATCGTAACTGTATCTTTGAAGAATTGTATCAGTGATTTAAACATTGGAAAAAAAAAATGGCAACCACTGTCCTTCAGTCCTTCTAAAGATTATTTACATATATTTCAAAACTCAAATCAACCTTCTAAAATACCAACTGTTTACTTTTAATAGTGAAAATCATTTTGCCGAGGTATTGTATTATTTGACTTACATTGCTTATAACAGCTAACTGAGCCAAGGCATCTAATAAAGTATACCAAACACCAATATTCTTAGCTCTCTCAGCCACAGGACGTCGCGTTTCACTCACAAATTTATTAGCGTCCAATCGGATTTCTATCCAGTTGTTTAACAACGCGAATAGTGGTGCTAGAGGGAAGGCGGCTACAAATATGGTTATAAAACCAAATTGCAAAACTGAAAAAAATATGTAGAACAATAAGTTAAGTCTTGATCAAGAATTCAGAAATGAAAAGAAATGAAATGGAGTTTTATGAAGATGAGAAAAGCCATGTAGTGTGAAATGAGGAAAATTCATTGATTTACGTATATTGAACTTTTAGGAAATCAACATGAAGCTAAATAAAACAAGTTGGAACAGAGTTTAGAATCTGTTTCAACTGTTCCAAAAAATTCAAAATGGCCAAAAAGAAAAAGCAAGGATACAATTTTATTAAGGACACATATGGTTCAGTTCTGTTTGATTGTAACCAGAATTGGTGATTGAACTTGTTCAGAACTTGCAGCCCTTGATAAGAGTTGTTGGCCTTGTTATAACTTTAGAAGTGGTATTGCGATATCTTACCCATTTCTAAATATTCTTGAAATAATCCTTCATTTTCTATCAATTCAAAATCTTCCTCCCATCTCATTCTCGGAACACTTTTATCTATTTTCACACGGAATCGATGCCATAATGCTTTGGCTTTCCTGAAATATCAAACATTCCATATGAAAACAAATTGTTTCTTGAAGCTTGAACAAAAGCTCAATACAGTATTCCCACTTCAGAAAAAAACAACTTAGGTTGCGTGAGGATACTTTCTCCCACCTGGTCCTTGGCCAAACCTCTTGGCATTTATCTTTCCAGGATTATTCGTACCCATTTACTTATTTTATACTTTTCTGCCCCAAAATATGTGTCAAAATGCTTTAAACCAATTCTATTTTTTACCACCCTGTTAGTTTTCTCAAATGTATCAGTGTGCCCCTATCTGTAACCTTATTTCAAGAAGGCTGACATCACCACAGATTACTGTTAATTTTCAAGAGTAAAATGAGAAGCTCTGACTTACGGAACAACAACTTCCTGTATATTGTTTATCATCTGTTTACCAATCATAATTACAGCTAGTTGTTGAGCTAATTCTATTAAACATCCTCCATTATTACACTGAAATATACAATAGATAATAGACCAATTTGGGCTGAGGACAGTCAATTGCCATGCAGTGAGCAATGAGGGAAATTTTGCCAGGACAGTGGTAAACATATTCCATTATTACACTGACAAATAAAAAAACAAAATTAAATATTTTTCAGCACCAGTTTGGGCTGAGGGCAGTCATTTGCCATGGAGTGAGCAATGAGGGAAATTTTGCCAGGACATTGGTATTAGCCAACTCTTATTTTTGATGGATCTTTAACATGCACAGCCTTGATTTATTGTCTTATCCAAACAAGTAGATATCTTTTTCATGTGTTCAATATTAAATGAAATGGAGTTTTACGTCCTGCTCTGTTGGACCTGTATGGACTAATGGAGGACGGGCAAATGCCACGCAGTGTGCAATGAGGGAAAGTTAATGTCTTACCTCTTCACTTCTGAGACCAAAAAATCTGTTATAATGACCAGGGTACCCTACAAATCTGAAAATATATTTGGCAATAAAAATAACTTTCCAATATTGCTTTGCAAAAAAGGAGAAAAATTAAATCTGCTTTTACTTGCACATCGCAGGATTTTCAAATTTGTGTGCCCTTGCATCACAGCTGATAGATTCTGCATCCAAAATATGAATAAAAATATTAAAAAAACTTTGACTTACTTGCCCTTGAAGAAAGCTACATATATTATAGACGAATAGAAATTAACAAATTGAAAAATAAAAACTTTAAAAGTTAACTGATCTTCGAATTCAGACTGTGTTCGATGCATCTCTGAAAATAAAAATATAAATGAACAGTTGTCATTTTCGAGGTGTTGATTTGGGCCTTGAACATAATTATGTAAATAGTCTTTAGAAGTACTAGAACTGCATGAAATCTATATCTGTACTTCAATTTAACAGATGGTGACAAAAAAGTAGCTTTTGATATCAAAGGATCTTAGTGATAGTGGCATCACAAATCCCTGAAGTTATACAGGAATCGCAAGAGCCACAGACATCTGATTGAAAATCAGAATAGTGCAAATTCATGCCAACATTGTACCCAATACATACAAATTTTAAGAAACTTGCTTACAATCCCTTTAAAAATGAACTGCACTTACCCCATTGAGTTAATTTTAAGGCAAGTTTTTCGTAAACACGACCCAGAGCCATAATAATTATTAAATTGACCACTGCAGCTGATAAACTGGCAATTATTGAGGCCTTAGATCGTAAATCTTTATTTTCAAACAACGGTATACTGACTAGAACACGATACATTATCACAGCTACGATAAATATCATGACTAAAAACATCTGAAAATATACAGAACACGATAAATATCATGACAAAAAACATCTGAAAATATACAGAACACGATAAATATCATGACTAAAAACATCTGAAAATATACAGAACACAATTCATAATAACAGTTATGATACATATCATAACTAAGACATCTGAAAATATACAGAACACGATAAAAACATCTGAAAATATACAGAACACGATATATATACCATGACTAAAAACATCTGAAAATATACAGAACACGATAAATATCATCATTAAAAACATCTGAAAATATACAGAACACAATTCATAATAACAGTTATGATACATATCATAACTAAGACATCTGAAAATATACAGAACACGATAAAAACATCTGAAAATATACAGAACACGATATATATACCATGACTAAAAACATCTGAAAATATACAGAACACGATAAACATCATGACTAAAACATCTGAAAATATACAGAACATGATAAACATCATGACTAAAACATCTGAAAATATACAGAACACGATTCATTATGACAGTTATGCCAAACTTACCATAATAACAAGAACAGCCATGCCAGATAAAATACGTGGGAGACGATTTCTGGGATCAAAATAAGGTTCTCTGATACCAGTCACAGGGTTTTCTTTCCATTCAGGAGCTTTGGCAGCATATTCTGTCCTAGGTCGCTCCTAAAATAGTAAGACAGAAAAGTAGCAATGAAAATATGTAAAAGCAAGATGATTATGTTAATAGATATCTTTTTGATTAACCTTCTGCTTATAAAGATGGGAAATGCCATGCAGTGTGCAATGAGGGAAATTTTACCCACTGTCGCATAAGCCTACTCTTTTCATTTTCCCACTGTTCAGTGATCAGGCAATATGCAGAGCCTGTAATAGACATGGACTTGGTTTATTGTCCTCTTATTTGCCTTTTCCATGTCAGCCCTCGAATATGCTTCAATTACAAGGGGAAAGTGGGTTGAAGGATTGGGGTACATGTATTATGCTTGAATTGAACCTTGAACCTCCAGAATAGCAAAAAATAACTAACCTCTTCATCCTCAAAATCTAAAACATCCCAATGATGGGCCAAACTGGCATTTTTTCTTTTCCAATATTCTAGGAATGTAACAGCTGAAAAAAAGAAATTTCAAATTGCAAAATAGTCATACAAAAATAACATATCTTCTTGAAATGAAATTGAGGATATATCTACACCGTGCATTGTTCAATGTAGGAACATTTTGACAAAACAGCATTCAAATATATTTATTTGATTTCATCTTCAAAGGGAAGAAAAGCAACTCCTATGGCAACCAACTCAAACTCACTTTTGCCTCTTAGGGTTGCTAGCTATATATATGTAAAATTTTGTACTCTACAATACTTACACCAGAAGGATATAAAGATGGCGAAGAAGACCGTTCCAGGATGATCGAATAAATACGCCACCTCGATAAATAAACAGACGTCTGATAAATACCAGTATTCACATCCAATATCTTCATCACATAACGGACACATTTTATAATTCTTCCCACTGTCACATACTTCATTTCTACAAACAAAACAAGTTACACATTTTATAGTTCTTCCCACTGTGACATACTTCATTTCTACAAACAAAACAAATTACACATTTTATAGTTCTTCCCACTGTCACATACTTCATTTCTACAAACAAAACAAATTACACATTTTATAGTTCTTCCCACTGTCACATACTTCATTTCTACAAACAAAACAAATTACACATTTTATAGTTCTTCCCACTGTCACATACTTCATTTCTACAAACAAAACAAATTACACATTTTATAGTTCTTCCCACTGTCACATACTTCATTTCTACAAACAAAACAAATTACACATTTTATAGTTCTTCCCACTGTCACATACTTCATTTCTACAAACAAAACAAATTACACATTTTATAGTTCTTCCCACTGTCACATACTTCATTTCTACAAACAAAACAAGTTACACATTTTATAGTTCATCCCACTGTCACATACTTCATTTCTACAAACAAAACAAGTTACACATTTTATAGTTCTTCCCACTGTCACATACTTCATTTCTACAAACAAAACTAATTACACATTTTATAGTTCTTCCCACTGTCACATACTTCATTTCTACAAACAAAACAAGTTACACATTTTATAGTTCTTCCCACTGTCACATACTTCATTTCTACAAACAAAACAAGTTACACATTTTATAGTTCTTCCCACTGTCACGTACCTCATTTCTACAAACAAAACAAGTTACACATTTTATAGTTCTTCCCATTGTCACATACTTCATTTCTACAAACACAACAAGTTACACATTTTATAGTTCTTCCCACTGTCACATACTTCATTTCTACAAACAAAACAAATTACACATTTTATAGTTCTTCCCACTGTCACATACTTCATTTCTACAAACAAAACAAATTACACATTTTATAGTTCTTCCCACTGTCACGTACCTCATTTCTACAAACAAAACAGGTTACACATTTTATAGTTCTTCCCACTGTCACATACTTCATTTCTACAAACAAAACAGGTTACACATTTTATAGTTCTTCCCACTGTCACATACTTCATTTCTACAAACAAAACAAGTTACACATTTTATAGTTCTTCCCACTGTCACATACTTCATTTCTACAAACAAAACAAGTTACACATTTTATAGTTCTTCCCACTGTCACATACTTCATTTCTACAAACAAAACAAGTTACACATTTTATAGTTCTTCCCACTGTCACATACTTCATTTCTACAAACAAAACAAATTACACATTTTATAGTTCTTCCCACTGTGACATACTTCATTTCTACAAACAAAACAAGTTACACATTTTATAGTTCTTCCCACTGTGACATACTTCATTTCTACAAACAAAACAAGTTACACATTTTATAGTTCTTCCCACTGTCACATACTTCATTTCTACAAACAAAACAAGTTACACATTTTATAGTTCTTCCCACTGTCACATACTTCATTTCTACAAACAAAACAAGTTACACATTTTATAGTTCTTCCCACTGTCACATACCTCATTTCTACAAACAAAACTAATTACACATTTTATAGTTCTTCCCACTGTCACATACTTCATTTCTACAAACAAAACAAGTTACACATTTTATAGTTCTTCCCACTGTGACATACTTCATTTCTACAAACAAAACAAGTTACACATTTTATAGTTCATCCCACTGTCACATACTTCATTTCTACAAATTCACAAATGATTATCAAATAATTTAGTTTAAAGGGATTGTAAAGAGGTTTTCTAAACTTTGTATGTGTATCAGGGACAATGATAGCGTCAATTTGCCCCATTCCAATTTCCATTCCGACATCTGTGGTTCTTGCAATTTCACTAAAGCTAACGCATTTTATGTCACTACCAGTGATCTGCATCAGGGTTCATACAGCATTTTGTCTCAAAAATTCAAAGACTTTTCAAGGACTCTGGGCTTTGAAATTCAAGGACTTTTCAAGGATATTGGTCTGACAGAATACACATGTACCTAAACTCTGAACTGTTGTTTTGTTGATAAATCTTACTCAAACAAAAATGTCTGATAAAAAACATACGGTAGACAAATTCACTCAACTCAAAATTCAAGGACTTTTCAAGAGAAAATGTTTTTTTTATGGTGTTTTCAAAGACTTTTTTTTAAATCAAGGTTTTTCAAGGCAACGGATGGAATTCAAGGGTTTTTCAAGGCTGTATGAACCCTGTGCATAGGTATCAATAGTAGCTTCCAATAGATAACTGTTAGTGACGTCACAAGCCAACCAAAAACCAAAACCAAAATCCAATGATGTCATGTAAAGATTCAAACATTCTAATTGATTGAGCTACAGCCATCCTCAAAGTGGAATATGAAAAGTAAGATATAATATAAACGTACCCAGGAACATTATTACCGACTGTGACAATACCATAAATAAATACTAACAAACCAACAATGGCTGCTGGTAACAACCATGCCGTGTAAAAACCTATCAAATAACAAAATATCAAAATCAGAAATCATAGGAGAATAGGAAAGGCAAATTAAGTTCATTGTCATTTACAAACATCGAGTTACGTAACTTTTTTGATTAACCATCTTTGTATTTGGCATCAGCTTATACAGTGTACATGTATTTGATACAATAAATTCACATGATATCCATATGATATACCATTTCTAACATTTATTAACTCAACGTTTCACATGCTCATACCAGTCTAATTAAAATCCGACCCTAATTTCGGTTTTTTAAATCTGGTTTTGTAAACACTACATTAGGGTCTGAGAACCACGTGCAGTAGAAAGTGTCTGCGGTTTTAACCAATCAGATCTTTGCCCTCTCCCACGCTGGGATTTTGTTCGCAAACAAAAGGTGCATTCTAGGATTCCTAAGTGCTGAAGACTAGTTTATCAGGTCATTTTCATCAAGGTAAGGTCAGAGTGCACGTAGATACTTTCTATTGCACATGGTTCTCAGACACTAATGTAGTGTTTAAAAAACAGGATTTAAAAAAAAAAAAAAAACGAAACAAAATTAGGGTCTGATTTTAATTAGACTAATGCTCATACTGACAGTGTTAGCATGTAAAAACTTAACTTATCACATGCTCATACAGACAATGTTATCAATTCTCTTGATAAAGCTGCCTGTAAGAACATGTGAAAAGTCGAGTCAAAAACATTTCAGAAATAGTAGATGTATGTCATCTTATCTTACGTTTTCCCTAAAATTATTTTGAATCTTTTACAGTACAGCAATTATGATCATCAAAATCAGTTGCAACTCAAGTGTAGTCTGTACGGCACCACAAATCACCAAGAAAGGTATCTTGATTCAAATCCATATGAAATTCAAGTTCTGTTCACCCCAGGGTTACTTACCTAACCAAGCAAAATAAATGCCTATTTTCTCTCCGAAGTATTCTCTAATATGATCTAAAGGTTGATATTTGTACCAGACGCCCCACCGTGCCCAGTACTGGTATAATACTTGACGTTTATTAAGAGTAGAGTGGTCCACATAATGATTAGGTAACGTATAACCACCCTGGAAGACAAAATAAAATGAAATATCAAATACATTTAAGGGATTGTATAAAGGTTTCTAAATTTTTTAAGTCTATCAGGGACACTGATAGCATCAATTTGCGCCATTCGAATTTTCAATCAGATGTCTGTGGTTCCAGCAATCCTATTAAAACTAACACTTAGTTTTAGTGAAATTGAAAGAACCACAGATTTTTGATTGAAAAATGAATTGTCTTTTTCAAAACAATTTATAGCCATTATCCATTGAGAATATAGGGGTAGATTATTGGAAAGGAACAAGTCAAATTTTAATCAGTTAGGGCCTGACTAAGAAACCTCTTTGTCTGAGGGCCCAAAAATAAAAATGTCCCTTAAAGGGCCATTCTGCATTTTTCAAAAAAGTTTCCATTATCAAAACCAGTGCAAATATTACCTAAAAGTATTTCTAAAGTATGCTCATTATATCTATGCATTTTCTTGATCAAACTGAATTTGTTTTTTAAAGAGTTAATTACAAACAGGGGGTGCTTATTGTTAATTAAGCAATTTGACCTAGTTTTGGTGTTTGCCCTTTAAATGGCTCAATATTTCTAGCTGAAACCTTTTAAATACACAAGAGGGACATTTCTCTACAATTCGGCGTTTATTTTACTCAAATCCGTTCAGTAGTTTCCTATCAGCGTCCAAAAAACATAACATACTTAAAAACCTTACGTAAGGTTTTTAAAAAATTTCGTATGTTTGTAGCGTTTAAAAATTAACGGCTGGATTTTTTTAGTTAAAACTTTCAGATACATTAAAGGGCACATAGTTACAGATTTTGGTGTAAAGTTTTCACAAATTTGAGCAAAAAAAAATTTTGACCAAAAAAAAATTCAGACTGTCCCTTTAAATTGAACAAAAAAAAAGACAATGAATTTGAATAAGGACTACAAAATTTTATTATAATTCTCCCAATGGTCTTATATTTCAATGGATTCCCAAATATAAGTAAAATTCTCCTAAAAGTCCTATATTTAAATGGATTCCTAATAAAAGTAAAAAGAAACTGAATTTATTGAGACTCTAATTCTAAACATTGTATAATAATGTCTTTCTTAGACTAACTTAAATTTAATCACTCCAAATGTCAATAACATCATTTTATACCACAGACAAGTCCTCTACTTTACTTGGCTTCCAGGGCATAATGAATTCTTACTCAGGAAATTATAGACAGGTATTATTATATAGGAGAGTCTTCAAGAAAGTTGTGTTGACGGAAAGGCAATATGATATTATGAAATAATGACATTCAATATGAAAGTTTCAAGGTTTCTAACTAATTGTATGTCTAAGTATTGTGTAACCTTTAGGTTTAGGGACAGAAAACGTTGCTAAAATTTCATGCCATGCCCCTCTCCTACATCACTGATTTTGACTAATTAAGACAGTTAGCTTCTAAAAAATTTGCATGTGCTCTTTCTTGATTTCCAACTGTTGCAAGATTTGTAATATTCATAGTCTGTAGCACACAGGGCCTCTTTAATGTCTCATCCTAACAACTAGGAGCTTTTTACCCTCTAACCTGCATCACTGACGGAAGGAAACCTGCGGGAAATTCTATGGTAACATCTGGACTTCTGCAAGAATTAAACCCTAAACCTTCAAGTTAGACAGCAAATGCCTAACACACTGTGCCATGTGAACACAGAAACATCCAAAGTAGCAAACTTACATCGTGTAAACAGTAAGCAGCAGTTATCACATTCTCTTCTAGCAGACGTTCAATTCCTACTTCCGCTTTCTTTTTCTTACCATACGTAGCAGAACATAATATCTCCCATACTAAAAAACTTCGTTGAGTGTTGGAGAAAAACCCATCATGGTCTTCATTTCCTAAAAATCTGAAATGAATCAAAATTAAAACATAATTATATTGTATAAAGTTTTGTTTTTTAACTTCTTTTCGTAATGTTATATTATTGGAAGAAATAAAATGGAGTGAATCCTGTATTTTTTTCTATACCAGGATCTTTTAAATGAACAGCACACAGAACCTTGGTTTATAGTTCTGACAGGGGCAAAATCCAAAGGTATCATCTAGCTCAGGCTTTCTAAAATGGTGGCCCGTGACGCCCTCAAGAGTGGCCCCTTCCACTAAAACGCTCTGCTCGCTATGGTAGCTAAGCTCTAGTTGTCCCTATAATTTATTTTCATAACATGCATTTGGCCCTTTAAAAAAATTAATTGAGAAGGCCTGATCTAGCTAGACCCATGCCTGGATTAGTCATTGAAATATTCTGGGAGAACATTCTGATTGCCTATCAGTGCCTATGTGCAATAGATTTTCCTTCAAATAACCCTATATAACTCTATAGAGTAAAAGTGCAGCTCCACAGTTGATTGGCAGCTTCAAAAGAACATTTCGAAACATGTCTACTCTTTCACGTTAATTGAAATGAAATTTTTTCAAGAAAATCTCGAAAGAAATCGCCACATAAAAAGGACATGTCAAAAAAACTCCATGGAATTCAATTATCGTCATTCAAACTAATCTACACGACACATTTCAAAGAATTTATAGACCATTTAAACCTCCTTCACAAAAGAGTAGGCGTAAAAGCTTCTCTAAGAGCTATTTCTATTTTCACTTAGCAAGCAAAAACTCGGCAAGAACCTAATTAAATTGAGAAGATTTTCTGCTATAAAAAATAAAGAGTTTGATTCAATGTTTTTTCTGTTAAACCACAAATGAAGTCTTAAAGGGATATGTTCACTAACTGTTCGACCAATAAAGTTTTTGTCTCAGAACCTGGAATTTTTTAGCTATTCTAATCCAACACTATTTGTTAAGAAGAACATTAAACTTATACGTCCTGTGCCTGTGCTTTCGTAACTTTGTCATTAGTACAAAGTTACAACCTTTACTCCCCAAAATAATGTTCACAACTCTCCCTCGAAATTTAAGCCTTCAAATCCCTGTGTAGCCATAATTATGAGCGTTTGAAAGTCAAAAATATGACTCGCTGTTTAGTAAGACTATGCGTTATATAGAAAACACAAATAGAAAATGAAAAATAAATGTTTAGGCAGGGATATAATCGAAGAAATTTTGTGATTTTTATGCTGTTCTAGTACTTTTTACATAAATTCAAGGCACAAATCGACCCTCAAAAATACTGAACATTCCCCTTTAAAATCTTGTTGTAGGCAAAAAATCATGATAGCTCCCTTGTCAATTGTATTACTTGGTTGTGGTTTAAAATGAGTTAATCATCTAATTTTCAGATTTTACATCAATTCGCATTCCGTCAATCTTAAAGGAATACAACCTCTTAGAAGGAACAAAAAATATAAATTTCAAACTTGGTCAATAGGAGTTTATATTCATCAAGGGACTTACCTGGTGGCATAACTATACAACAGATTACCTAAATAATTTGATAAATCCAGAAAATTATGTTTATACAATAATTGAAAAATGCTTAAGCAAATTTTAAGTGTTTTTCAATATTAATAACCTGTAATTGTATGGGAAATTACATAGTTTTATGAGTTTAATTTGATTCTGTTTGTATACTTTGGATACATATACTCTTTTTGTTTATTCTAAAAGGTTGTATCGCTTTAATATTTTAATGTCAGAAGTATCAATTTTCATACAAATGAAATATAAGCTGCAGTCTTGTCTGTTGAGGGAATATTTTCAATATTGTGCAATATGAGACTCTATATCATACAGTTAGTCTCTTTAGGCATTTATCACATTAATAGTTAATGACTTTAAATATTGTGCAAGGATAATCTATATTACACATTACTTCTACTGATGTATCATTTCAATATAATTAAAGAAACAATCCCATTTAGAATACACTCTTCCTATGGCTTGTTTCATAACGATCATTGGTTAGATTAGCATGCATCCCACTTTTGAAATGCGAAAAAGAAACTGTATTGAAACTGTGCTCGCTTGGGGGAATTTAACACATCAGCATACATCTGATCGAAAATTGGAATGGTGCAAATTGATGCTTTAAGTGTTCCCAATACACATAACAAATTTTGAAAACCTCTCTACAATCCCTTTAAGATGAATTTTTTTAACATTTCAATACATCAGCCTATTGATTTGAATGTAAAGCTGTCTTCCTATGATCTATAATTTACAGCGTGTAGATCAAAGACACTTTTAACACACTGTCATCAGTATGTTATTAACTAGTATATTAATTAGTGGGTATTTTGTGAAACCATGGGTTGTTTGTGAAACCATGGGTTATTTGTGAAACCATGGATTGTTTGTGAAACTATGGTTATTTTGTGAAACCATGGGTTGTTTGAGAAACTATGGGTTGTTTGTGAAACTATGGTTATTTTGTGAAACCATGGGTTGTTTGAGAAACTATGGGTTGTTTGTGAAACTATGGGTTGTTTGTGAAACTATGGTATGGGTTGTTTGTGAAACTGTGGGTTGTTTGTGAAATCATTGGTTGTTTGTGAAACCATGGGTTGTTTGTGAAACTATGGGTTGTTTGTGAAACTATGGTATGGGTTGTTTGTGAAACTGTGGGTTGTTTGTGAAATCATTGGTTGTTTGTGAAACCATGGGTTGTTTGTGAAACTATGGGTTGTTTGTGAAACTATGGTTATTTTGAGAAACCGGTCATCAGTATGTTATTAACATGGTATCAAATTCACATAATATACTTGATCATTAAAATTGTTTTTCAGACAGGAATAATCATCTCAAACTCACTTGTTTGCGATGAAAAAATGGGTATTTAGCTTTTTCTGAAACTATGGGTTCTTTATGAAACCGCTGGTAATTTGTGAAACCATGGGTATGTTGTGAAACTATGGGTATTTTGTAAAAACATGGGTATTTACTGAAACAATGGGTAGTTTGTGAAACTGCTGGTTATTAGTGAAACTATTGTTTTTTTGTAAAACAACACTTATTTTGTGAAACTATGGGCATAAAATATTCAATTCAATCATCAGTCAGTTTACTTTTGGTTTAATTTGTTATTATACGCCTCCATTGATAGACCTAAGTTAATTTGTTATTATACGCCTCCATTGATAGACCTAAGTTAATTTGTTATTATACGCCTCCATTGATAGACCTAAGTTAATTTGTTATTATACGCCTCCATTGATAGACCTAAGTTAATTTGTTATTATACGCCTCCATTGATAGACCTAAGTTAATTTGTTATTATACGCCTCCATTGATAGACCTAAGTTAATTTGTTATTATACGCCTCCATTGATATACCTAAGTTAATTTGTTATTATACGCCTCCATTGATAGACCTAAGTTAATTTGTTATTATACGCCTCCATTGATAGACCTAAGTTAATTTGTTATTATACGCCTCCATTGATAGACCTAAGTTAATTTGTTATTATACGCCTCCATTGATAGACCTAAGTTAATTTGTTATTATACGCCTCCATTGATAGACCTAAGTTAATTTGTTATTATACGCCTCCATTGATAGACCTATGTTAATTTGTTATTATACGCCTCCATTGATAGACCTAAGTTAATTTGTTATTATACGCCTCCATTGATAGACCTAAGTTAATTTGTTATTATACGCCTCCATTGATAGACCTAAGTTAATTTGTCTGTGAATAATTCAGTATGTAATATAACATGTCGTGTCTCAGTACAGCACTAGTAATTAATCAACATCTCAGAGCTTTTAATTGATTTCACCGTTTGATTCATGTTCGGTATCTTAGCTTATCTGTAATGGTTTTCACAGCTCACTGATGAAATAAGAGTCTTCAGATCCAAGAGCATACATAATAATAAGTGTTTGCAAGTTAAAAATATGAGTTTGAGTACTACTGAAGCCTTTTTTAAATATCAATGCAGGTCCATAACCAGCTCAGTGCTTTAAGGGGGGCAATCATGCTTACAAGGAGCGCGGTTAAGGAGACTTTGAGAATTTTAGCTTCAATTTCGAATTTCAAGAATTTGTGGAAGGCGCCCCACTAGTTGCGGGCCTGGGGCCTTATTCTCGAAAGCTTAACTAAAGTTGATCTTAGTGTTCTAGTCAATCAATGATTGGTCAATTACTAAAATTGATTTTAAATTTAGTTTTTATATCCAATTAGAATACTGTATTTGTAAAAATCAAATTTTTTTCAAAGTGAAGTTTTCAGGATTCAGGCCTCTGTATCAAAGTCCCAAATCAACTCTTCAAAATGAAGAATGTTCCCTATAAGATGATGTTTCAACATTTTACAAGACCTTTGATTTGAGTGTGAATCTTGGCTTAATTTATTGTTTTTTACAGTAATGACTTCCAACATCAATTTGCTTTGAATAATTCATATGGCAAGTGAGCAATTATTGAGGTCTGGGAAGCTATCATCAAACATAAGTTATCAAGACAATCTTGGGTTATAAGTTATCGAGAGATTCCTGGGTCATTCTAACCTAGCACAGTGATCAGACAATATGAGATATACTGTAATTATATTGATGATTATATTGATGTAATGCCATTATCATATTGTCATATACTGGTACTTCTGAAACCTGATAACTACTAGTGCTACATATTGTTAATTATGACACATAAGATACTGCCATATATTTCTTAAAAACATACTACCCATAAAAATGATCAAAAAAGCAAAATTCTAAAATTTGGTCAATAAGAGTTTATATTCTAGGTGTCTAGAACTAACTATACTGTTTAATCTGATAAATCCAGAAAACTACCTTATATCGGGTGGGCCTAAAAAAGTGGCAACACACTTTAATATGATATTATGGAAAATGTATGGGAGCTATAATTTTGATATTACACACCCATCACAATATAGTAATTTGACATCTTCACTAGAAATTTCAGACCAAAAGACCAAATAGTGTTAATTTGCCAGCAATTTTAAAATTAGAGGTCAAAAAGAAAAATATCGAAGAATGTCAAATGTTATCTATCCGAACAATGACTATGTGTTTCAGCAGGATGGTGCAACTTCCCATACCAGCAATGCAACACAAAGTTACCCAAATGACGCGACCCCAAAGTTCATTAAAAAAGATGAGTGGCCCCCGCAGTCCCCTGATTGCAATCCCATGGACTTCACTGTGTGGGACTCTCTCTCAGAAAAAGTCTATGCGGATCGAACAAAGGTGTTCACGGAAAATGAACTAAAAGATCGAATTCGTGAAAAATGGAACGAAATCCCACAGGCAGAGATCAGAAAGTGTATTTCTTCATGGAAAAAACGATTGAGGGCTGTCTGCAATCAAGACGGTGGACACATTGATCACCTTTTCAAGTGAAACAAAGTTTAGATAACATTTGACATTCTTCGATATTTTTCTTTTTGAACTCTAATTTTAAAATTGCTGGCAAATTAACACTATTTGGTCTTTAGGTCTGAAATTTCTAGTGAAGATGTCAAATTACCATATTGTGATGGGTGTGTAATATCAAAATTATAGCTCCCATACATTTTTCATAATATCATATTAAAGTGTGTTGCCACTTTTTTAGGCCCACCCGATATATTTAACAACACACAAGACAATATTATGGAGTATAACACACTTTTTTAATACAGTTAGGCACATAATGTTTCAACACAATATACACGTGTCGTCATCAGATGTAATGACGACACGTGTATCACTGTATCTGTGTTGAAACATTATGTGCCTAACTGTATTAAAGAAGTGTGTTATATTCCATAATATTGTCTTGTGTGTTGTTATATGTACTCCTCCTATAAACAAATTGGTCAAGTTTCAGAATACTATTTTTTTTAATTCTAAGAGGACGTCTTCCTTTAAACCAAGATGAGCTTTAAAAACCTGCAATCACATCTAATGTTAAACATGTCATCATATGCAACAATGAACACTGCAGGATCAGTTGTCATGGAAATTAAAGATTTTGATCTTTTTACCATATGAGGTCAAAATAATGAAACTTGAAACCTTTCAAATCAATATTGAAATCAAAAACAGCGATCTTCTCTTCTGTTTAACATTATGTGCTTGATTACACACCAGACATGCAAATCTCAACTTTAAAGGGATTGTAAAGAGGATTTCTAAACTTTGTATGTGTATCAGAGACACTGATAGCATCAATTTACACCATTCTGATTTTCAGTCCGATGTATGTGGTTCTTGTAATTCCACTAAAACAAACACGTTTTATGACGTCACTAATAATGATCTACCGTAAACTACTATTGATATCTATGCAGATCACTATTAGTGACGTCATAAAACGCGTTAGTCTTAGTGGAATTGCAAGAACGGATGGAATGGAAATTGGAATGGCGCAAATTGATGCTATCAGTGTCCCCGATACACATACAAAGTTTAAAAAACCTCTTTACAATCCCTTTAATCACGGATAAAAACAACCATATTTTACAAGGATAACAACTAAGGTTCCTAGGAGAATCCTTTCTCCCAGGTGGTCCTTGGCCAACCTGATTTATTTTGCAGCCAACCTGTGTCCTGATATACGACCATACACGCCATAGGGTACCAGTTTATTGCTTATATTTACATTTGTATTGAATTCAACTCAAGGTTGTCAGATATTCCAAGAACTATTTCTTTATCCGAGATTATGCCCCCATTTTGTTAAGAATATCTAAAGACTGCCGCAGACGAGAGCCAAATGCTGAGCTATCAGCCTCAAAAACTAAAATCTCACCGTCTGTGCGCAATTTTTGTTGCGTTTTTTGTCTCACGAGCCAAATATCTAGCCTGTTTGATATTTTTCACCAAAGGAAAAAACTCACTGTCTGCGGGGAACATAAGCAAATATGCCGTCTGATGCGTCTAGCAGTGCCATTTATTGGGTAATAAACGCCAAACACAATAGCATAAGTTCAATGGGAAAGCAATGTATTTAGGAATAAGCATACCCTGCCTGGTACCAGACCCAATAAAAGTAAGCATACCCTGCTTGAAGCCAGACCCAATAAGAGTAAGCATACACTGCCTGGTGCCAGACCCAATAAAAGTAAGCATACCTTGCCTGGTACCAGACCCAATAAAAGTAATCATACCCTGTCTGGAACCATTCCCAATTAAAGTAAGCATATACTGCCTGATACCAGACTCAATCAAAGTAAGTCTACCCTGCCTGGTACCAGACCCAATAAAAGTAAGCATACACTGCCTGGTGCCAGACCCAATAAAAGTAAGCATACACTGCCTGGCACCAGACCCAATAAAAGTAATCATACCCTGCCTGGTGCCAGACCCAATAAGAGTTAACATACCCTGCCTGGTACCAGACCTAATAAAAGTAAAACTGACTTACCTGTCTAATTTTGACTTTTTAAATCTACAGGTATAAAAGTCGAGGGGTTTATTGGGGACATCTTGAGAAAATATATTGGGTATATGACAGGTTCGCAATAGCTTCTCCGAGAAATTATCACTCGGGTTCTGATGTGCCTGAAAATAATAACATATCAATTAAGGGCTGTCCCAAAAAAATAGGTTCTACCCTGGGACGGTAACCCATTCAAAGGTCTGAATTTTTCAAAATTATTGTGGTTGACAAACTAGAATTGTTCGTGGTCTCCAAGTATGTTGCGTGGCGCCTCAGGTGTGAGTCCCAAGAGCAGCTCCACCCCCAGGTGTGAGCCCCAACAGAAGGTCCACCCACGGGTGTGAGCCCCAAGAGCAGGTCCACCCCCAGAACAAAAATGGAAACATAGCATTTCATTGGTGCATTTTTAATGATATTTCGGGATTGGATGATTTTCATCTGAACATGTTTTATTTTGCACAAAGTTTGTCTTCTTACCAATAAAATTATGCAGAGGACCAAGGCCCTTTTGCCCCACCTTCTAAGGTCTATGGGGACATATCCCTGACATCCCACCCTTAATCCATGCCTTTGATCCCATCGGCCCATCACCTACAGAAACCTCAAGAGAAAGAAAGAAACATCTATATTTTGCAAGGATAACAACTGAAGTTCTCTTGCAGATCATTTCTCCCAGCTGGTCCTTGGTCAAATCCCTTGGCATTGATCTTCCCTGGAATATTCGCACCCATTTACAGGTGTGTTGACTGGCATTATCATTCTAGGTCATCAGACTGTAACAACCTGATTGAGATCCAAACTCGCAAACACAACAACCTCCATTATCTCATCAAGCAAATGACATCAAGTTCATAGAGAAAGTATGCTCTAACCAATAGTTTTATAGAACCTCACAGAAAGACAAAAAGATCCCCAATAGTAAGGACACATACAAAACATCTCCCACCAACATCAAGTAAACAATGACAGTTGCAATTTCACAGGGGGGGGGGGGTATTTTTTTTTCTAGAAAAGGCCTTAGAAGTTATCACTCAAAATTCAAATCTTTGGGACAAATAGTCAGAGGAAAAAAAGGCTATTTCTGATAATGTATAGCAGACACTGTTTGGCTCAACTACAGTACCGTGCAATAAATATTCATACAAAATGGCGATGTGGTTACCTTCGCTCTACGACCTTACATACTTAAATTATTACAAAGGGGGAAAACCATCATATATGTATCAGAAACATTGGAAGTGTCCAGGAGTTTTAAGAAGCGTGTAGAACGAAGGGGGTACATAGTATACACCCGAGAAGAGAAAGGCAACCCATTTATATGTACGAATATATATTGCACGGTACTGTACATAAATTTTGTCAAGAAAATCACATGATTCTGGTTGTTCAAACATCAGAAACTGGAACATATGAAAACATATGAGAAAGAAAGAGAACTATCCCCCAAAGATTCAATAATTATGGACAGTATTCATGTTGCAATGTAAGAACCATACAATACATAGTGAAATGGTATTAACTACCTACAGTATGAACTCCTTCACATTTCTAGTGGCATTTAATAAAAGATTTAATACGATAAATACATTACTCTTTAACTTTTATTCATTCTTGACAAATAATATATAATATTTTCTGATGACGGCAAGGGAAATTTTAGTTGAAACAAACAAATTTTTATGTGTTCTACTTCTTAGTTTTATTACACACAACAATTCAACAATCTACATTGTCATCATCAGGTGAAGAGTAGGTGTAGATAATGACAATGTAGATTGTTGAAACGCTGTTCGTAACTTTCAGATGACAATGTAGATTGTTGAACAGAAATGTTGTGTGTAATTTTCAGATGACAATGTAGATTGTTGAAATGTGTGTAATTTTCAGATGACAATGTAGATTGTTGAAACGTTGTGTGTAATTTTCAGATGAAAATGTAGATTCTTGAAACGTTGTGTGTAATTTTCAGATGACAATGTAGATTCTTGAAACGTTGTGTGTAATTTTCAGATGACAATGTAGATTGTTGAAACGTTGTGTGTAATTTTCAGATGAAAATGTAGATTCTTGAAACGTTGTGTGTAATTTTCAGATGACAATGTAGATTCTTGAAACGTTGTGTGTAATTTTCAGATGACAATGTAGATTGTTGAAACATTGTGTGTAATTTTCAGATGACAATGTAGATTGTTGAAACATTGTGTGTAATTTTCAGATGACAATGTAGATTGTTGAAACGCTGTGTGTAATTTTCAGATGACAATGTAGATTGTTGAAACATTGTGTGTAATTTTCAGATGACAATGTAGATTGTTGAAACATTGTGTGTAATTTTCAGATGACAATGTAGATTGTTGAAAAGTTGTGTGTAATTTTCAGATGACAATGTAGATTGTTGAAACGTTGTGTGTGATAAAACTGAGAAGTAGTATACCATAGCATTGTGTTCCATTATTAAATTTTATGAAATTACCGTGTTCTCTTTCATTGGTTAAAATATAAATTGCTTACGCGAATCAATAAGTCAGTGGTTTTTATTTTACCTGTAATGGCGCTTGTAGTCCTAAGTCTTCTGCATAAGCACAGGCCACATCCCAGGGTGCATGTAGCTTCACAAAATTTATTATTTTTTTCTCACTTTCCAAAACTTCCTGAAATTTAAAAAAAATCATTTCCATCATATAATCATAACTTTTGACGAGCCAAACTGAAAATCTCAGTTGCAAAGTGGAATCAAGCATGGATGTGGGCATAGCAATATTTTATATGGACGCAAACTATGAACATGTACGTATGAAGGTCTCACACACAAATGGCCAAATATAATAGTTCAACCAATCAAATCAATCTTCAAACAAGAGTTGTCTGCCCTTTCCCATATGCTAAGCAAGATGTCAGCCTATCATAATCAAGTCATAATATTCAAATCTCGAACAATGGCAAAGTCTGTGCAGAAAAAAAAAGAATCCTCTTACCTCTTCCAGCTCCAATCCGGCCTTATTAAGATTTTTAAAGAATTTGGTTCTCCATTGGTTAAATTTTTCTTGTGCCGGTTTAATTTTTCCTTTCTCCAGCACTTCTTCATAGGCAACAATAAAATCTAAAAAAGACAGGCATCAACTTATATACTGTTAAACTATAGTAAAGTGCTTTTCTAAACTTTGTAAGTGTATCGGGTCACTGATAGCATCAATTTGCACCATTCCAATTTTCATTCCGTCATCTATTAAAGGGATTGTAAAGTGGTTTTCTAAACTTTGTATGTGTATCGTGGACACTGATAGCATCAATTTGCACCATTTCAATTTCCATTCCGACGTCTGTTGTTCTTGCAATTCCACTAAAACTAACGTGTTTTATGACGTCACTTACAGTGGTATGCATAGGTCTAGATATCAATAGTAGCTTCCGGTAGATCGCTGTCAGTGACGTCATAAAACACGTTAGGTGGAATTGCAAGAATGGAAATTGGAATGGCGCAAATTGATGCTAGAGCAGATGGTAGAAAGGATCCTCTAAGGGTTTAATCACATTTCAGGCAGAGCTGGGCAGAGCTGGGCAGAGCGGTGAAAACAGCAGAGCGACTTTACATTGAAAACCATCTGTACATTAATGTGGCTACTAACGGCTCTGGTCCGCGCCGCCCTGCTCTGCCTGTAGTGTGATCAAACCCTAACAAATTGTTATCCTTGTGAAAATGGTTGTTAATTTTTTTCAGGAACATGAATGTTGGGAAGAGTTGTGTTGAATGAAGAATACTCTTTCCAATGAAGTCTCAAATATCTTTTTCAACTTATTTCTAGACAGATCAAGATCTAACAAACCTGTTTTTCTAACTCCATCTCTGAAGAAACAATCTTTTTCTTGATTAACTTTTGGTAACTCTGTTATATCTATATTATTTTGGTTCTGAAAAATATCAAACAATATCAATATTAGTAATCAGATTATCTTCAATGGCCACCAGACATAATTGTAAACCTCAGTCTGTAATCTTTGTATCAAGGTAAAGTTCATCAATATCGGTTTGACTAATCAAATCTTAGTCTCAGAATCTGGAATTGTTTAGCTAAGCTAATCAGTAATGGTTTTCACAACTCTATCAAATATTTTGGTAGGGATATAATTGAAGGGATTATGCGATTTTTGTGCAATTCTAGTACCATAGATAGTTCTTGAGGATATTTTCATATTTAAACATTTACTTAACTGAAGACATTACTGTTTTGGATGTTTTGTATCTCTATTCAGTGTGCACTAAGGAAAAGTTTGCCCAATTTTATGGTTTACAAGGTTTCAAGAAATTGTTCAGACAAATTTTAAGCAATAAATTTTCAGATGATGTCAAAAGATATTTCAGATGATTCAGATGATTCAGATGATAAAAGATTTTCAGATTAAAAGAAGATATTTTCAGATGATATTTTCAGATTACAATAAGATATATTCAGATTATAACAAAAGATTTTCTGATATAGCAAAATATTGTTATTATAACAGTTTCCATTTGTTGCCTCATTAAATGTTTAATCCTGTAGGGTAAATGGTTGTTAAATCAGTTATCACACGATAACATGTTGTAATCAACTTATAAACACAATTTTATAGATAAATTCATACCAATTAGGAATAAATCTTCTACATCAGCTTAAGGCAGGGATGGAAGTTAGTTTGAAATTTGTCGACTCTATTTCAGCCTTTGATAGATATTTGGACAGATGTTGCTGGGTGAGAGCCACAAAAATTGGGGATTTTCCACAGTATGCGCGCGCAGTCTTTCAATGGCGACCGATAGATTTTATTTCTTGGTCAAAAAAACTTTGATGAACTCGCATAAATGGTGTAAGGGAATAATGATGGTATGAAGCAACTACAAAAAAATACTGATCTTTCGAAATATATCGAGGCTTGGTAGATTCACTGTAAATAAGTACGTTTTAAACTCCTGCACCCCCAAAGTTGTGGAAAATCTCTAATTTTGGTGACATAGTTTTTCTGACTTCCCCCAGCCATATCTGTCAAAATGGGTTGGGTAGGGTGCTTGTGGATTTGGTTTAAAGGGATCTGTTCAACCAAAAAACTTTTAGTCTCAGAATCTGGAATTTTTTTGCTAATCTAATCTAATCTAATCCATATATATAATATATAATAATATTCCAAACTTTCTCTCAATATTTAAGCCTTCAAATTCCGGTGGACTCACCGTTTAGTAAGACTATTATATAGAAAACACATATACAGAAAATGAAAGATAACTGTTAAGGTAGGGATATAATTGAAGGAATTTGATGATTTTCGTGCATTTCTAGTACGGTACTTTGAATATTTTTTGAATATTCGAGTCCTAAAGCGACCATCGGAAATACTGAACATTCCCCTTTAATCAGTCTCTAAAGTAGTTTAGCTACCTTAAAATGGACTTGTATTATTACACATACAAAAACTATGGTTGTTTGTAGAGTGAGTCAATTTGTTAATTGCTAGTCACAATACAATAAAACTGTATAATGTATATAATAGTATATTATTAATAATTTATCAGTCATCAATCAACAAGGTATAATTTCTCTTCTCTCACTCTCTCAATACTATCTGCCTCAATTACCAATCTAAATCATCTATCTACAACCTTTATCAACAATATCATACTCTATTATGGCACTTATAGTCGTCATTAACAGGTATTGAGAGATAGGTGCTTATGAGGACTAGCAAATGCCAGATAGTGTGCAATGGTGGAAATTTTACCTATCTAAATCATCCATCTACAGCCTTTATCAACAATGTAATTATCTATAATGGCATTTATAATCATTATTTACTTTGTTCAATACCATACAGTGTGCAATGATGGAAATTTATCAGGATGATGGCATCTTTACCTTTATCAACAATCTAATCATCTATTACAGCCACTTAAAATTTTAAGTTTCCAGGATGATGGCAATGGGGGACATTTTGTCATGACAGCTGTATAATCATTTTTGATTTCCCAAAGTTTTTGGATCCTGCAAAGGCTTGTAGCACACAAGGCCTAATTTATTTCCCATACAATTGACTAGAAGCTTTTTTTATGTTAGCCCCTCTGACCTAAGGCTGGGTATCGATTACCAAATAAAGATCGATTATCGAAGACAAGTTACCGATCAATAATCGATTAATAATCGAAATATTTTAATTGAGAAATCTTCTAATCTTCATATGTTTGTGTATGTTTTTGTACCTGAATGTTTGTTATTTATCAATATCAGGTATCGAAGACGTAATGTTTAGAATTTTATATGATTATCATGATAAAATGGGTCGTGACTTCTCTGATAAGCATGTAGCAGATAATATTAAAAGAAAATTTGACTATGAATTTTAGTCGATTATGAAATTTGATAATCGATAAACGAAATAAATAATTTGTAGCGTCGATAAATCGATTATTTCAATTATTAGACCCAGTCCTACTCTGACCAGTATACTGATAGATAAGACAAGTGGTTCATTCCTGTCACCAATTATATCTTAGTCTGAAAAATGGAACTTACATGTATTTAGGTTAAGCTAATCAGTAATAACATTCACTGTAAACATTTGAGCTCTGAAGTCAATGATTACCAGTATCCACATTTGAAAGTTGACAATTTGATGGATTTAAAGTGTCTATAACAACAAGAAAGCCTTTGTAAATCTTAATAGACTTCATATCTTAATATCTTTTCCAGTTTCTATCTATCATTCATTCATTCATTCATTCAATCATTCTGGTGTCTGAGAGAGATAAATTAAATACATGAGATCTGTTGGCAGTCTGTTTTATTTCCATTCAATCGTGTAATAATGATGTGAAGAAACAGAGTAACTGACAGATCGATAATCTAACACCCGTACAATGATACAAGTTTATCTTTTTATTTAGTTGTGGTTCTTCAGGGATCTTAAACTCGTTATCCGGCCTGTCAGCTTCCAGCATTTAATCACTGTATTCCTACATAACAAGATGGTTAGCTCTTAAAGCGATACTACGTCTTAGAACGAACAAAAAAAATTAATTGGAGTATATATTCATCAGGGGACAAACCTAGTGGCATAACTATAAAACAGATTACCTAAATAATCTGATAAATCCAGAAAACTATGTTTAAATACAATAATTGATCAATGCCTCAATCCAATTTAAGGCATTTATCAATAATAATCTGTAATGGTATGGAAAATTACATAGTTTTATGGATTTATTTGATTCTGTTTGTATACTTTGGACACTGTTGATGAATATATACTCTTATTGACCAAGTTTGAGAACTAAGAGGTTGTATCGCTTTAAAGGGATTGCAAAGCGTATTTCTAAACTTTGTATATGTATCGGGGACGCTGATAGCATCAAATTGCGCCATTCCAATTTCCATTTCGAGGTCTGTGGTTCTTGCAATTCCACTAAAACTAACGCCTTTTATGACGTCACTGACAGAGATCAGCCAGAAGCTACTATTGATATATTTTCAGATCACTGTCAGTGACGTCATAAAATGAGTTAGTTTTAGTGGAATTGCAAGAACCACAGATGTCGGAATGGAAATTGGAATGGTGTAAATTGATGCTAACAGTGTCCCCGATACACATGCAAAGTTTAGAAATATGTTTAAAAATCCCTTTAATCACAGTATTCCTCTATAACAAGACAATTAGCTCTTAAAATAGCATGTCACTTGCAAAAACTCTCAAATTAGTAATGGAAGAGTTTTTTTTTCAACTTTTTGTTGCTTTTAATTAACATAGCTTGCCAGGCAAGGTAATATACGCCCACTGGGCCACTGGCTTTGACTTTAAACAAATATATTTGACAGTTACAACAAAAGTGATTCAGAACATTCACATCAAGTTTCTTCACAATCTGTCCAGTATTGTCCTGTAGTGTTTATGAGCTAAAAATTCAACATGTTTTCAAGAACAAGAGCAATAATTCATAGTAAATATTTTTTTATTTTGTTGATTTTCAATCGGGTTCATCCTTGGGTAGTAATAAACATTATCAGTATGTTTCATCAAAATCCGTTAAGAATTGTGACCTGTATAGTGTTTATGAGCCAAAAATCAAACGAGTTTTCAAGAACAACAACAATAATTCATGGTAAATATTTTTCCATTTTGCTGATTTTCAATACAGTTCATGGTGGTGATAAACATTACCAGCAAGTTTCATCAAAATCTGTCAAGAATTGTGACCTGTAGAGTGTTTACAAGCCAAAAATCAAACACATTTTTAAGAACAAGGGCAATAATTCATAGTAAATATTTTCCGATTTTGCTGATTTTCAATAGGGTTCATCCTTGGGCAGTAATAAACATTACCATTAAGTTTCGTCAAAATCTGTCAAGAATTGTGACCTGTAGAGTGTTTACAAGCCAAAAATCAAATGCGTTTTTAAGAACAAGGGCAATAATTCATAGTAAATATTTTCCAGGTTTGCTGATTTTCAATAGGGTTCATCCTTGGGAGGTAATAAACATAAACATTAAGTTTCATCAAAATCTGTCAAGAATTGTGACCTGTAGAGTGTTTACATTTTTAAGAACAAGGGCAATAATTCATAGTCAATATTTTCCGATTTTGCTGATTTTCAATAGGGTTCATCCTTGGGCAGTAATAAACATTACCATTAAGTTTCGTCAAAATATGTCAAGAACTGTGACCTGTAGAGTGTTTACAAGCCAAAAATCAAATGCGTTTTTAAGAACAAGGGCAATAATTCATAGTAAATATTTTCCAATTTTGCCGATTTTCAATAGGGTTCATCCTTGGGCGGTAATAAACATTAACATTAAGTTTCGTCAAAATCCGTCAGGAATTGTGACCTGTAGAGTGTTTACGAGCCAAAAATCGAACGCGTTTTTAAGAACAAGGCCAATAATTCATAGTAAATATTTTCCAATTTTGCCGATTTTCAATAGGGTTCATCCTTGGGCGGTAATAAACATTAACATGAAGTTTCGTCAAAATCCGTCAAGAATTGTGACCTGTAGAGTGTTTACGAGCAAAAAATCGAACGAGTTTTTAAGAACAAGGGCATTAATTCATAGTAAATATTTTCCAATTTTGCCGATTTTCAATAGGGTTCATCCTTGGGGGGTAATAAACATTAACATTAAGTTTCGTCAAAATCCGTCAGGAATTGTGACCTGTAGAGTGTTTACGAGCCAAAAATCGAACGCATTTTTAAGAACAAGGCCAATAATTCATAGTAAATATCTTCCGATTTTGCTGATTTTCAATAGGGTTCATCCTTGGGCGGTAATAAACATTAACATGAAGTTTCGTCAAAATCCGTCAAGAATTGTGACCTGTAGAGTGTTTACGAGCCAAAAATCGAACGAGTTTTTAAGAACAAGGGCAATAATTCATAATAAATATTTTCCGATTTTGCTGATTTTCAATAGGGTTCATCCTTGGGTGGTAATAAACATTAACATTAAGTTTCGTCAAAATCCGTCAAGAATTGTGACCTGTAGAGTGTTTACGAGCCAAAAATCGAACGCGTTTTTAAAAACAAGGGCAATAATTCATAGTAAATATCTTCCGATTTTGCTGATTTTCAATAGGGTTCATCCTTGGGCGGTAATAAACATTACCATTAAGTTTCGTTAAAATCCGTCAAGAATTGTGACCTGTAGAGTGTTTACGAGCAATTGTGGACGGACGGACGGACCGACGGACTGACGGACGGACCGACGGACGGATATGGGTGACGACAATATACGCTCCACATTTCATGTGGGCGTATAAAAATCTGTACAAGAAAAACAATTCCATCAACGAGAGTCTCTTAGAACCGGGAATTCTTTTAGCTAATCTAATGCGTAATAATGTTCACAACTCTCTCTCGAAATTTTAGCCTTCAAATCCCTGTATCCATACGACTTATTTTTATCAAGACTATGCCTTATATAGAAAAAACATACAGAAAAAGGAAGACAATCCTTTAGGTAGGGATATAATTCAAGGGATTGTGTGATTTTTTGGCATATATTCAATGCTCAAATCGACCCTCGAAAATGATCTGAATTCCCCTTTAACACTGATCTCTTATCAATAAATGGCTGACTAAAAAATGGCTAAAAAAGGAAAGAAATTTTGCCAGGATATCTGCATTAGCTTACTCTGATTTTCTTTTTAACTGTCGGGGGGAGGTATTTATTCTTTAACATGCCCAACTTGTAGCAGACTGAGTCTCAGTTTACTGTCCAATCCGCACAATTACATACTACTGTATTTCCATATTTAAAAGAAATGATCTATAATTTTCTAGTGAAAGCTATAATAGATTACGACTGTCATTGTAGAAGTAAAAAATATGTTAAAAAAAAGCAATCTCATCTATCATGTTACAGATTACTGTAATCTTTATAAAATACATGAATACGTTATCCTACATGTAATTTTAAATATTCACAGAAAAAACTAATAACACATTTCATGAAGGCGTTTATGACTGAAGACAGAAAAACATCAAATTAGGGAGAAATCTGCTGCTAAGCTTAATCTATTCATGAGATATTTAATTCTAAAAAATGATAATCAAAATCTAAAGATCGGATTTGTGCAATCAGTGCGTTAGTTTTAGAGGAATTGCAAGAACCACAGACGTCGGAATGGAAATTGGAATGGCGCAAATTGATGCTATCAGTGTCCCCGATACATATACAAAGTTTAGAAATATGATTTACAATCCATTTAAGTATCCCTAATTATCAGTGTTTGAAATGTTGAAATAGAAATTGAAATTACTAGTTTACGGTACCCGGTATATTTGAAGTGAATACCAAATTTTCATATGAACAGTTCTAGTACTTCTGAAGACTATGGAAATATATTCAAGACCCAAATGAACCCAGAAAATGTTGAATATTCCCTTTAATTAATAAATATGTCTGTTTTTTTTAATATAAATATATTCTGTAAAACTATTGTTATATATCGGGTGGGCCAAAAGTATTGTCCCAACTTTTGACCTTCACTATTTTCCAAAGCATTTACTCAAATGGACTGAAATTTTACATATGTTTAGTCTATGATATTATCTACCTTTGGTACGAGTTTGAGTGATATCGCATCATTAATCGTTAAATGGCATACAAAACTAAATCAGAGGTAGAAAAATTTAATGCCGGAGTCTTCTGAAATCATACTTGCAATATGCATGGTGCCATGGTGTCACCAGCCAATCAAGGGTCATATGGGATGTTCCTGGGTTTGAGGTGCCAAAATGTCTAAACAGAGGACCTAGATGACGTTAAAACATAGACTGCCCAGTTAGATTTAATACCCCTAACTAACAACATCTGGGACTCACTCTCGGAAAAGGTCTATTAAGGTCGCACTTTATTCACATAGACAGAATTCAAGGTAAAAATTCGAACATGCTGGGATCACATTTCAACTGCTGAAGTCAGAAAATGTATTGCCTCGTGGAAAAAGCGACTGAGAGCTGTACAGAATGAAGATGGAGGTCATAATGAGCACCTCTTATAGGAAACAAATGGTATGACAACATTCCGGCATTAAATTTTTCGACCTCTGATTTAGTTTTGTATGCCATTTAAAGGTTAATGATGCGATATCACTCAAACTCGTACCAAAGATAGATAATATCATAGACTAATCATATACAAAAATTTCAGTCCATATGAGTAAATGCCTTGGATAATAGCGAAGGTCAAAAGTTGGGACATTACTTTTGGCCCACCCGATATAATCAATGTATTTTAATTTCAGGTATAGGAAATTGTACATGATCAATATATGGTACTTTTATATTAATTTTATATACCGTACTGGTAGAAATGATAAGGAATTCATAACAGGACTGCAAGAATGTGCAGGTGTTTTGAAGAAACTTCAAGCTTAAATTGCATTGTTCCCCTATACTGCCAATAATTTTTGAAGATATAGCTGAAAAAGTACTGTTTTGCAGTTAGATATGATCCTTGGTTCATACCTTGTTAAGCAATTTATCTGTATGCTTAGATAACTAGCTTGATGGCACCAAATATAATACTATTGAGGCTTGGCTAAGAACTATGTTGTAAGGATCCAAATGAACCCGAGATTTAACAGTAAGATATACTCCTTGGTTCATACCATGTTGAGCACTCTATCTGGAGTGTACCATTGCCACTAGGGGGTATGCAAAGCCTACTAGTTTGAGCACTCTAATATAATACGCAGATGCCAAATGCCTGGGATCATCTGAGACAACTATACAATCATACCTCAACTCCAGTATCAGCACTGCATTGACGAAGCTCATAAGACCAAAAACAGTGCATTTTTGCAGTGAATTATAAATACTCATGGATAATCCTTTCAATTCACCCCCAAAAAAACTGGTTAATAACAGTGCTTCAGAAAAAGTGAGCAATACTCACATCATCATTACAAATTAATATTTCATCTTCATCCTCCATTTTGCCAAATCCTATTCATTCATCCTCCATTTTTAATAAACTCTATTCATTCATTTACATATATCAACAATAACAGTGTTGGACAGTTGAATATATCCTATGTAGCCTTGTGTAGGCAGGTGGTCATGCCTCATATGTTCTAGTCTACTAGTTTATGGTCCAGGGATTATTATTTAAAGCCACATAAGCCCAGACTTGGACATTGAGAAAAAGTCTTCTCATCCTTTTTTTTTTAAAGTTAGCACTTAGAAATGAATATTGAACTAAAAAAAAAATCGATTCCCTTTCGTGGTTCCAATTCTACAGCCATTTGAAGGAAATTTTGATTGTTTACATTTCAACACTGAGTTGATTGAGGGAGACGTCAATAACTCACAAGCTCCGCCCACTACTAGCACGCGCTACTGGAGATTGGAGTGTGACGTCATTTAACTAACACGCCCCCCGCTTGACCTCATTAGCATGTTATTTATGGAAATCATTTTATTAGATCCCGATTTTAAATCCAGCTGCATCGAAGCCATCTGAGTACCCAAAGCCGTGAATTTTAGTTTTTTGACTTAATTAAACATCAGAGATTAAGCTAGAATACCTTTTGTCCCGAAATCGCGTAAATTTCATTTTGTAAACAAACGAATCCCGCAATGTGACTTTAAATATTTAGGCCAGACCAATTTATTTTCTTGTTTTACAGGTCTTTTTTTATTCATTTTGAAGTTATGTGTTTTGAATTCAGCCAATGTAATTCAATTGGGTAAAGCTGAAGTAAATATGGTTTGGTATTCAGGGGCGGATTCAGGATATGCACTGTCGGCCAAAAATAGGTGGGGCTCAAGCCGCGGGAGCCGCCGCTGGTATTAGGCGTTGAATGCAGACATCTATCCAATTTCAGAAGCACAGGCATCAGAATTTATTTTTACCCTAAGGTTAAAAGTTCACAGAATGAAAAGGGATCACCTCACTGTTGTGTTTGCGTACAAAAAGTTTATGAAAATATGGAAAGAAACCGGCCATTTTGATACAAACATAAATTTGGTCTAATGTTAACTAGACTGCACCCAAGTCCAGTCAGGTGAATCAATGAAAATGTTATCTGTCCACATAAACAACAGCATGTGTTATTTAATTGTATATGAACCATACACCATTTTGTCATTTTAGTGATAAGGGACTTGTGATTTGTGAACTGTGAACAATTTAAGCTAAAATATTTTATAATAATCTTATTTGAATCACCTAGAACTGAATGTGTCTTTATATTCGATTGTAGAAGAACTATACACCATTTTGTCATTCTATGAAATGATAAGGATTTTGTGAATAAAACGATTTAAAGTACCGATCTAATTGAATAACCTAGAACTAAATATCTCTACTAATTTAAATTCTGCTTATAATTCTTATTCCCATTAGGTATACGAACGAGATCTATATATGTTATTAAAAATCATTTAACTGTACTGTATTCGTGCCATATGTTACCAGCCTTACCTAGTTTCCTACGCAATTTGTCCATTTTTGGAAGTAAAACTCAAATCAATTCAACTGCTTCCGTAAAAGGGAATGTTCAGCAACTTCAAGAGTAGATTTTGGCCTTAAACATAATATATATAGCCTCCAAAGTACAAGAATTACACAAAATCATATAATCCTTCCAATCATATTCCTACAAGTTTTTTTTCATTTTCTGCATAGTATTTTTTGCGAATCTTTACTCTTCACGCTCGTTACTGGAGATAAATTTCTCCGTTTCAGAATTGAAAATAAAATTAAATGGAGCTTTACGTTATAATTGTAAGCACCTGTTTGAGCTAATGAGATCGGGCAAACGTTATGAAGTTGGCAATGAGGCATAGTTTGCCAGGTCAGCCGTACTCTTGTATTTGATTTTCATCCATGGCAGGATCTGGAACGTTGGGCCTTTGTGACATCCAATGACCAAATGACAAAACACCTTTTACATGACATTACTGACAGAAGAACCAGGTTAAAAAATCTTAAGGTAGTTTCTCCTATGTTGAGGTTGAATCTGGACCCCTTTAGCATATAGCCTTAGGGGCCCACAACTCAATGGGGGGCAGACTGACTTACCCAAATTGTAGCGATGTTTTAGTGAATATTTTTCGGTTGCTGCCCGATTTATTGGAACTTGCTGTCTGAAAACATATTACCCCCTGTCTCCTACAGATATGCCATTTAGATAGTGAGCAAGTGTCTTGACTCACTGATCCACTGCGGATATAATATACAGGTAGTCATTGGACCAATCAGAATGAAACGCATCAGTCATTTCACAATAATACGCCTTTTCCCTTGGCATTTCCTTCCCATTATCCCTGAATCTATGTTTTATTTATGCGATAGACAAAAAGACTGGATATTAAAAAAAGTCAGTAATTAGGCATATTGATACGATAAAATATATAAATAAATAAATACTATAATATTGATTACCATGGAAACAAGTTCTGTCTTAAATTGATCTTTTGTTAACAGTATTCACAGCTGGCGTGTCTGGGCAGACTTTACTTAGCGAATGTCACATGACCATGGCGACAAACATACTTTATTAATATAAGTACGGTAATGAAGTCACTGATAGTAAATGAAATGAAATAAATGGAGTTTTACATCTTACTTTTCTGCACTTATATGAGCTAATTGAGGACGGGCAAACGAAATGCAGTGTGCAATGAGGGAAATTTTGCCAGGACAGCAGCATTAGCCTGCTCTTATTGTCGATGTCCAACTGTGGAGGGATCTCCACAGCCAATAGCACATGGGGCCTCGGTTTATTGTCCCATCCGAACGACTAGACGCTTTCCCATGTCAGCCCCTCCGACCTGCGAAGTCACTGATGCTGGTATTTGTATAATTTGATGTATAGTAAGAGTGGTTTGTACTATTTGTTCCACTCAAGCAGGCAGCTCTATCTGGGTATAGGCAGGGCATTTGTCCTCCAAAAAAAAGTTTGTTACCCTTTTTTGCCCTTTTTTTTAATGGGGTTACAGACAGGTTTTTTGCCCCAGAATTATAGTTTGTACCCTTATTTGCTTTATTATTAAAGGGATTGTAAAGAGGTTTTCTTAACTTTGTATGTGTATCGGGTATACTGATAGCATCAATTTGCGCCATTCCAATTTTCAATCCGACGTAGGTGGTTCTCGCAATTGTACTGTAGTCATGGTAATGATACTAGTGTTACATGGTTTTCAATAGAATGCAGTCAAAAAGTTGTGGAAGGGGGCAACAGATAGATAAACATCACATTCTGTTGCTAAAGACCATACTAGTATTAAAAAAGCCTGGCTTTTTATAGACCCCAGTCAATTAGTTGTGGGTGGGAGCAACAGGTATATGTTATAAACATCACATTATGTTGCTAAATTAAACATGCTGGTACCGTAATGAAACTTGTGTATCAGCCATGTTTTTTTTATAGACTGCAGTCAATTAGCTGTGGGAGGGAGCAACAGATAGATGTGATAAAACACTTTTTGTTGCTAAAGGAACAGGCTTGTAATAAAACTAATGCGATCAGTAGGGCTGCAACGATTCCTGAAGTGGCGATTCGATACGCTAAACGATACACATTCAACGATTCGATTTATTGCGATTACAAATCGCGATTCTAGAGTTTAAAATCGGAAACAAAAGAAAACATTTAATCATTAACATTTTAGACATAATTTTCGTAACAAATTTATATGTTTAAAGTCATCATCATTAATAACAAAGATTCAAGATGATAATAAACAAATTGATACGTAAAAAGCAATTTTCTAACATTGCGCTATGACATAAATTATAAAATGCGTGAGGATTTCTTGTTCTTAGTCAATAAAAGAGTTAATTAAATGAATCAAAATCTTGGCCGATGAATCGCGATTATTTTTTTCTTACACGATGCATCGATAAGGAGGAACGAATCGCGATTCATCGATTCTACGATGAATCGTTGCAGCCCTATCGATCAGTCATTAAGTTGTGGAGCACCAGATAGATGTTATAAATATCATATTCCATTGTGGTAATGAAACTAGTGTATCAGCCATGTTTTTTTATAGACTGCAGTCAATAAGTTGTGGGAGGATATATATTTCCTGCAACGTCTTTCCTTCTCTTTCTAGAAAGGTCAAAATAATTATAGTCAATTACTGGCTGTTACAGTTAAAGTTCAACACATAATCTCCATGTTCTTTTACTGATTTTAATAATAGACATTGTTTCTGTTTTACACTTTTTTTTATAAACTTTGTTTCTGAATCTTCGACACTTATTTGGACTTGAGTAAGCATTGAGTCCATTCTAAGTTCAATGGTGCTAAATGTACCCGACCATGTTCATGTTTGGACGCTTATTTGATACCTTGCGAATGAATGTTAGTGGGGCTATTTCGTCTGGCCAGTTTGGGTGTAATCTGGTGTCTGCTTCGATGGGTTGTTGGTATTTATTTACCGACAATTCCGAGTGGAACTGATTCAAAGTAGGTCAACTCTTCTTCAGCGACTTCGTAACTCATTTGAACTAGGCTATATTACGCTGTGTCACAGCTACAAATGCATTTCTTGATCCTTGTTTTAAAGCTTAAGAAATAAACCGGGGTTAACCGGAAAACAACCAGTTATTGCCGACGGTTACCCGGGTCGTAAAAATCACTAACCGTTTCAACACTAGTTTGAATGATCAATTTGCATCGATTACTTGCAGTAACAGTTAAAGTTCAACACATAATACCGGTACTCATGTTATTTTTAAGGTTTTATAGAAATTAATTGGACAAAATAATCAACAGATTAGGCAGGGGATGAGGTGGCTGTCTAAGCCCACCTTCAGCCCTGGGCACTCCAGCACTCCAATAACCAACCAACCAAAACTAAGTTCCAAGCGATGGGCAATAATGAAAACCCTAAGCAGTACAAGAAGCCATGATACAAATTTCAAACCAAGGACATTGTTTCCGTACAATTTCAGCAAATGTCCAGTAAACTCTCATTTAAGAAAATTTACAAAATGTATGATAACTTATTTTTCTTGTTGAATAATCAATTTGCATTGATTACTTGCAGTAATAGTTAAAGTTCAGAACATAATCCTCATGTTATTTTACAAGTTTTTATAGAAATTGTTTCTGAATCTTTAGTTTGTTTGACATTTACTTTGTCTTTTATGAAATTGATTCTTTAAAGAGATCGTTATTTAATATTTGTATGCGTATTACACATTGATAGTATTTTTTACACCACTTCAATTTTCATAAGTTGTCTGTGGTTCTGCAAAGTGTTTGATGACGTCACTTATCTCAAATGCCTGTGTTTTTCTAAGCATTTTTTGCAACAAGTGATGTCATCAACACTATCTTCGTTTAAGTTGTATTGCAAAAACCACAAAAAAAAAAAAAGTCTGCTACAATGTATGCTATATAGCTCTTCGAAACTATCCTGACACAACTCCTCATTGCACACTGCATGGCATCTATGAGCCTAATAAAGTGCATCAAATTTTACTTTTTTGAGGGAAAACTGTTGCCATTATATCTTTCAATGGATTGATTTTAGAAATATTTATTCAAGAAAGGAGGTTTGAAGAGTTTGACCTGGTTCAAAGTTTTATTAAATAACATGATAGAATAAGCCTGAATAAAACAAATGAGTAACTATTGAAATATATAAATAAATAGGTCGTTATGGCAACACCTGGCTAAAACATTAATTTGATTTATCATTAAATTTCAGTCATTAATATACAACAATAAAATCATTAATGAAACAATTCTCTTATTTTGCAATAATCAGTTTCAGAATTTTATTTTTCAGATCATTTTCGAAACATTTGTCCAACGAAAAATAGTTTGTACCCCTCATTAGAGCTAGGTATTGATTACCAAATTTAGTACAATTATCGAAAGCAGGCTACCAATCGATTATTGATTAATAATCGAAATATTTTAATTGAGAAATCTTCTGATCTTTGTCCGTTGATGTTTTTTTTTTGTAACTGAATATTTGTTTTTTATCAATATCTGGTATCGAAGACAAATGAAACTGAAATAATATCCAGAATTTTGTATGATCATCATGATAAAATGGGTTGTGACTTGTCTGATGATAGTGTTGTCAGATAATGTTTTAAGAAATTTGATAATTGATTATTTCGATCATTTGACCCAGTCCGATCCCTAGAAATTTCAAGGTATCAATTTTATCTTTCAAAATTTTCATTAGAGAGAAACCCTCAGAACCTCTTTCAAGAGAGACTTGCACCGTTTTGTTGTTCCATTTTGTCCCAACAGTTGTCCCCCCTTTTATCAGCCTGCCACCAGGAGTTTGGCGTCTGCACTAGAGTCTTTCTAATACGATTCCAAGGATTTCCTTGAAGTATTGACTCAATCAATAAAAATTCAACTTATCTTGTCAACTGCATGGTTAAAGTCAATATTTTTAATACAATTGTAGTTTAAAATGAATTCAATTGAACTCAAAAAATTAAATAAACCTGTTTTACAGCAATTTCTGTGTTTTCTAGTACGGTACTAAAATAGCCATGTTTTCTTTTTCATTCCCATCAATTTTTCCATGTCATTTCACTCTTGTGTGTGGTTCTTGCAGTTCAATGTCCCCAATACTCATATAAAGTTTACAAAACCTCTTTACAATCCCTTTAAAACTTAGAAACGAGAGCACCTCTACAGTATCATCTTCCCGTGGTCAAGTTATTCTCTTTAACTATCGTGCATCTAATACCTTGACAGATAACCCCGAGTGAATCTCGGACAGTTGCCGATCCATTACAGTGTAACTGATAATAGCAACCAATCAAATGTACTGTAGTATCGAGTTATGGCCATATGGCGACTATTATGTTGTCGAGGGGGGGTGATCGGGGTAAGTTAAAGACCACACCAAGGGTACGATTAAAGAATAAACTTTAATAACATATAACAAAAACCCTGAAAGTACAATAAAACAGAATTACAATCAGGAATAAATATATAAAACAGAATAATTACACACACTTAAATATATATGTACTACTAAAATAATGCTATGCAACAATTACACTTTTATCATATGAAATATATGAAAACACTATGCATAGATTATAAATACGAATAACCTTAAGTACAATACATATAATATATAAATAATAAACCTACCCTGTGAAGGGGTTTTAAACTATACTAAACTAACTGGGTTAAGGTGAAATACCTTACCAGGGAACGGGGATCTGGAAATAAGATATTAAAAGAGATTGTAATGTAACGTATGGAAATGTAAGGAAATATAATTGTAATAATGTAATAGTGATGTAAGAATAATTGCAGAACTGGAGACTTATAAACTGTTACAAAACCAAGATAACAAGATGGCCGACACCTGGTAACCAGGGTAAACAAAATATATAAGAAAACTATAAAATATAACATACCTTGGACAGAAACTCCAAACACTCAGAATATATTAAAATAATACATCTGACACAAATGCTAATATAATATTGAAGAAGATCCAATATATACAAATATCCAGAAAACACAATAACTCGCAAAGGGTAGAAACTACCACCTTCCAGTTATAAAACTAAAGACTGAATGACAACAAGGTTGTCAGGCCAAAAACACTAATTAAGAGAGTTCAGATAGTTAAATTAGAAAGTCTGAGGTGAAGAAAGCTCAGAGACAGAAAGATATAGGAAAGAAATAGAGGCAGTGAAGTGTAACTTTAACTGACTGTTAGTTAATACTGTGACTGAATTAAAAGTAATTACAATTAAACCTATTTAAATTCACTCTTCAACAATTACAACGTAGTCTTGGTTAACTAATGAATAAAATTTGCAATTCATTCGACGGCTGGATGATAATAAATATATAGCTTGCATGCGTAAAGGTCGGTTATTTGTGACAGAGGTTTTCATTGGGACGTGTCGAATATTGTCGCCAATCAAATTTGTCCGTATTTCTAGTACTATTATCGGTCATGGCTTTTGACGTACATAGTAAAGGAGAAAGGTGTGACATTGGGATGATGCTACAGTATAGAACTTGAACCATAATATATGAACCACAGACATCTGATTTGAATTAAATTTGTGGGAATCAATGTCCTTGATACACATAAAACATTTAGAAAACCTCTTAACGATCCCTTTAAAACTCAAACACAATGTACACTGGATTCCAGAAGAAAATGCAAAAATGCTCCAAATAGACTAGTAATATCATTATATGTAATTGATCCTCATTTGAATAATGAAGGCGTAAAGCCGTAAATTTAATAACAGTTCTATACTCGACACTCTACTGTCAAGTTACAAGACTGGCAATTATGTCACCTCTTCTACATTATTATTGGTAAAATTAGATTGAGTATTCAGAATCAGGTCCAAAGGTGATAGAGAGTTTGATAAAGAGTTTGATAAAGAGTTTGATAAAGAGTTTGATAAAGAGTTTGATAAAGAGTTTGATAAAGAGTTTGATTAACATATTTTAACTCTTGGCAATGTCAGGGTATTACAAACTCCGTATAAAGAGATTGTAAAATGAAATGGTGTTTAATATCCTGCTTTTCTGCACCTGTATGGGCTAATGAGAACGGGCAAATGTCATGCAGTGTGGAAATTTTTTTCAATTTCCAACTGTCAGGGGATCTGTAACTAAACACAGCTTGTAGCACAAAGGACCTTGAAGGTAACAGAAGGGTTTTATCTTGAGAGATTTTAATGTAAATGAGTTTTTTTAAGTTTTTTTTATGTGTATCATATTCATACACACTGAAAGCATCAAAGTGCACCCATCCAATTTTTGATCAGACGTCTGTGTTTCCAGCAATTGATGATATTACACCTGCAAAGGTCTACGCCCTTACTATATAAGTTCACATCATGAGATCATAGCAACAACAACGAAGACTACCAACAACTTCTAGAGTTGCGTTATCAGCATCCGCTGGAAGCAAATTTTTATTTGTTTTCTACAGACAACTCACAAATGCACAACTACCTAGTTTGTGATATCAGCATCTGCTGGAACTGAACGTTAACTTTTCTTCTACTAACAACTTACCAACCTACAACTACCCAGATAGTGATATCGGCCTCTGCTGAAAGCGAATGCTAACTTGCCATCTACCGACCAACCAAAGATACAAAACTTGCCAAAAACTTGTGTCCAAGGATAAACAATGGCCTATATGGTTACAAATTACAGCCTGAAATCTCAAACAATTTGTCATGAACTTACAAATGAAGAGTGACATTTCAAGCCGTATAATTGGAGAGTTATTAATTAGCGAATGAGGCTTAATTACTGTAATTAGTACTATTATTGACAAGTGATATTTAATAATAATAAAATAGGCAGTTATTATTTGTGTATATCAATTTGATAATATATAATATATTGACAACAAGATAATATACAAAGCAGAGGCTCAACACTAATGACTAGGGTATACTGGGGGCTCTTAGACTTCAAAGGACTTTAAAAAAGTTTTCTTTAAAACTAATGTGCACCATTCAAATTTTCAATCAGATGTCTGTGGTTCTTGCAATTCCACTAAAACTGATGTTTTTATGACGCCATCAGAGAGAAGCTACTATTGATTTCAATGCAAATCACTGTCAGTGAAGTCATAAAACGCATTAGTTTTAGTAGAATTGCAAGAACCACAGACACCACAATAAAAATTGGAATGGTGCAAATTGATGGTATAATGGTCCCAATACACATACAAAGTTTAGAAAACCTCTTTACAATCCATTGAAGAATTTCATGTTTTCAACAAAAACTTTACTCTAGCTGAATGGTATTGCATGTTTTCAGGGACCTCCAATGACAATTTTTGTTATGGGGACATTTTCTGAGACAATGGCAAAAACCAGTTGAAAACCAGGAGCCAATTTCACAAAATCCTACCTTAACAGAAATCTGATTGGTCAATCACTAAAATTGATTTCAAATTTGGTACAATTAACTAATCAGATTACTGTATTTCTTAAAATATGGATTTCATCTTAAAATTTTGTGAAACAGGACCCAGGGTTATAGAGAAAAAGATTATAAAACCCTTGATGTAGAATTCCCATCTTTTAAATCAATATTCTTATCCTAATGTTTCGAGTCAATACGTTATTATTATTTAATCAGCCTTTCTCAAATCTCCCGGGAAATAACCGACTTTAAACCCGACTGGTTTCAACCAAACTATAACTCATCATTAAGATTGAATATTTCACCAAAACAATGTGTTATCAAATATTGAATACCATGTAATTTCACGTCATAAAAACAGCCATTATCTTTGACTTAAATGCATTGTTTCTCCAGGTTCAGTTTTTGTACGATAACCTAATAATATTAAAGATGTTATCCAACTATAACTCATCATTAAGATTGAATATTTCACCAAAACAATGTGTTATCATATTGAATACCATGTAATTTCATGTCATAAAAACCGCCATTATCTTTGACTTAAATGCATTGTTTCTACCAGTGAACTTTTAGTAACTAAACATTCAATAATATTTAAGATGTTTTTCAACCATAATTCATCACAAATATATTGAATATTTCACCAAAACAATGTGTTATCATATTGAATACCATGTAATTTCCCGTCATAAAAACCGCCATTATCTTTGACTTAAATGCATTGCCTTGTAAATTTCTCCCAGTGAACTTTTAGTAACGAAACATTCAATAATATTAAAGATGTTGGCACTGTGACTTAAAGGGATAAGTTCACCAGCCATTCCACCAAACAAACTTTAATCTCAGAACCTGGAATTTTTAGCTTTACTAAGCTAAGATCAGTCTCACTTAATTTTTGAGTCATATTTTTTTCTAACGCTGATAATTATGGATACACATGGATTTGAGAGCTCAAATTTCCAGGGAGATCTGAGCACAATATAGTACACTCTAAAGAAAGAATGATCTGTATTTTACAAGGATAACAACTTAGGTTCCTTGAGAATCCTTTCTCCCAGCTGGCACTTGGCCAAATCTCTTGGCATTGATCTTTCCAAGATTATCTGTACCCATTTACAGCTGGGTTGACTGGAATTATGAAGAAGAGTTATTTAAGGTCATCAGACTTTACTTTCAGATCAAGATTAGAATCTGTGACCATCATCTATTCCACTCAACCAAGCAGCTGATGTCATGTAAAAATTCTAACACTCTATCTGGATGTTCTATGGCCACATCCTTAAGGTAGGTGATGAATTGTATGAAAAGAACACCGATAGGTTTTCTATTTCATTCCTTTTCTTGTCATTGCCATTATTTATTTCTGAACTAAACAAAATTCATCATAAAACAGAAATCCTTTAATGTGTCCACTGGGAAATAGATCTTGGTATTTCTACTTTAACGTTTAATAGCTATCTTTCCATTCATGTTCAACAGATATCATTTTATTTATATTAAAGGGATTGTAAGGGACTAAACACTAAACAAAAGAGATTTTCAGAATTTTGTATGTCTATCAGGGGCGGATCCAAGGGGGGACTCTGCGGGCTTGAGTCCCCCTATTTTTGTCCAACTGATATCAGAACTATCTAAAAATTTGCTGTTGTATTTGAAGTATGATATTTTTCAAAGCCCCCCCATCCCCTTCTCTAAATACTGGATCCGCCCCTGTCTATCAGGGATAATGATTGCATTAGTTCGTACAATTCCAATTTTAATGGTAATCTGAACGCAATATAATATGCAAATGATATTACTTTCATTTTTGAAATTAGCAATAATGTATCATACAAATTTAATCCCTAAAACAGATTTGAAGACGATTATGCTTACTCTTTTCAAAACACCTGATGGTACTTGTCTTTGAATATGCAAATAATGATTCTTTAATTTTTGAAATTAGCAAAATGTATCATGCAAATTCCAACCTTAAACCAGATTTGAAGCCGACCATGCTTAATCTTTTCAAAACACCTGATGGTACTTCCCATTTTAGAGGAGTAACACTCTCAATTTTGTCATTTCTTGAACGATATTTTTGGTTAAATAAAATTGTCTTGCTTGAATTTCAATATCAAAACCTCATGCCGTGAAGTCAAAACAATAATGAATTAAATTCTGTACCATGAAGCAGAATAAAAAATTCCATTCAATGAGTAATAAAAACAGAACGGCAGTATTTTATCAACGGAACTGAATCAATATAAGAGACAAATTACAATATGACATGTTTCAATAATAACAGGTTAAACGAGATACAAACGAGATAAATTCATCATTTTGTTATGATAAATATGTTAACATTATCACTTTATATTAACAAATTTATCTTATTAGCTTTTATCAAAGATTAAAGGGGAATGTTCAGCATTTCCGAGGATCAATTTGAGCCTTGAATTTATGTAAATAGCTTTAAGATTTACTAGAACTGCCCAAAAATCGTACAATCCCTTCAAGTCATAGTCTTACTAAACGACGAGTCGTAATTTTGACTTTCAAACGCTGATATTTATGGATACACAGGGGGGATTTGAAGGCTTAAATTTTGAGGGATAGTTTGGAACATTATAACAGATTAGATTAACTAAAAAATTCCAGGTTCAGAGACTTAAAAGTCCAGTAACAGTAACCTTGAATAAGTCATCTTCACTTCTCTGTTAACCCAGCTAAAAATGGAGGAACCTCAGGGAAAGTTAAACAGATGCCAAGAGGATTGGCTAAGGACCAGCTAGTAAAAACAATCCTCTTGTTGCTCTCATAATAGAATTATCTTTCTTTGTTTTTAGTTTTAATGACTAAAAGGAGAACAGTTGGTATTTCAGAGTTGAATTGGAAGTAGCCTACTAAAACTGCACAAAATTGCACAATATCTTCCAATATACTTGCATGCCAAATTTGTGAACCTCTTTAAAATGGTGTCTATATCATTACAGTATCAGATAGTCACAAAACCTTGATAAAATCATTAGGATGCTCAGAATAGAAAAGGCAGAAAGAACAATTGATTCCAAAGTTATAAATTTCTTATGAGTTGTTTTATTTTCTTCTGGTAGAGTTAAAGAGATCAATGACTGGAAAGTCTTTTGTTATCACCAGTTAATAGTATTGTATTGAATTCCTATGGTTCCGTATCAAAGACATTGGAATGATGACAGGATCAATGGAGTTTTACACCCCAATGATTTTATTTATCAATGAAGGGATTGTAAAGAGGTTTTCTAAACTTTGTATGTGTATTGTGGACACTGATAGCATCAATTTGCACCATTCCAATTTCATTTCCGACATCTGTGGTTCTTGCAATTCCACTAAAACTAACGCGTTTTATGACGTCACTAAAAGTGATCTATCCAAAGCTACTAAACAGGGGGCCATGGTTCTGAAAGCTTCGTGAATTTGGGCCACGGCTTGGAAAAGTTGGGAACCACTGTTCTAAGAGGGTAGTATTCCTTTAAGATAGGAAGCTTTTCCTTTTTTTTTTGCAATAAAATTTATTACAACACAATTTGAAATGTAATGTGAAACAGCATTTTATTACTATTTTAACATTATTTAACTGAATCATTTTAATAGTTTGACAGATCAGTTAAATGAAATAAAGTGATGATAACACTGGTAATGATATAGGCTATTATTGTTTTCTAGGGAGCCATGGGGTGTACATTATTTTAACTATATTCCCTATTTAGCCCTTGTTTGGAATAAAACAGGGGGCCATGGTTCTGAGAGCTTCGTGAATTTGGGCCACGGCTTGAAAAAGGTTGGGAACCACTGTTTTAAGAGGTAGTATTCCTTTAAGATAGAGAATTGTGTTCTTTTGTTTTTGCTATACCGGTAATAATATAACACAATTTGAAATGTAATGTGTAACAGCATTTTATTACGATATTTTAACATTATTTAACTGAAAACATTTAAGTAGTTTGACAGATCAGTTAAATGAAATAAAATGATGATGATACCACTAGTAATGATATAGGATATTATTGTTTTCTATTGGTATGAAATAGACACTGGGTATATGTAATATATTATTGATATAAATAGGTAATATTATACTATAATATCCATAACACACTAGGCCAATAATAACATGAAATACTAACTCTATACCAGTATACTTCATTGAATAAATCTTGAATAAGTTTTATTGAATATATAAGAAATATAGTGAATTCAAGTCTATTTAATTGAAACATATCAATAAAAAGATTTCAACATTGGGGTATATTTAAAATTTTTGGGATAATGGGGTGTATTGAAAGGTAGGTACCATAAACTTTTTGTAACACTATAATTTAAGTTGTTTTATTTGGTCAAGATATATTCAGATAATAATATTCAGAAAGATTTCTGTGTAGTTCAATAATCTATCTTACTAAGCAAACAAAGTTAATTCCCTTAATCTCTTAAGGTGTTTTTCAATAATTACTTGTATTTTTATGGATGGTAATTACTTAGTTTTCCTTTTACTTAGGAATCTGTTTAATAGTTATGACACCAGGTAAGTTCACTGATGAGTACGTACTCCTATATAAGCTAAGTCTGAAAATTTTCATTCTTCTTAGGAATCTGTTAAATAGTTATGACACCAGGTAAGTTCACTGATGAAACACGTACTCCTATAAGCTATGTCTGAAAATTTTCATTCTATGCTAATCATAAGTGGTAGGGTACCTTTAACACTCCAAAAGAAAATCTGAATATACTCACCAACTGATCATCATCTATAATTTTCACTTTATCTTCGGATTTTCGTTTCGATGTAGCACCATAATCTTCTAATGGAACATTTACTCCATTCAACTTAGCACCTTCAGACATTTCTACAAAAATTTTAATTTTTTAGTCTTCATGGTTAGAGAATGACACTAGACCATTAAGCTTATTCAGTAAAAATTTTAATTGCTTGGATATTTTCTTCTATTTAAATTATATGCTGATTTAATCTTTTGTTGCTCCACCTGGTGTCAACGCTAATGACCTATTAAATTTTAATTTGCGTTATTTAGGTTTTTAATTATCCGTACAGTACCATACTGATATTTTATTATGATTAGAATCATTATCAGATCACAGTCTCGCATCAACAAAACAGTCTACTAGTACTACACACCATTTCAATTTTTAAATTGAAGATATAACAAAATTTCTTGACTAGGCATATTGGCTCAATGCTGATCCATTTTTCTTCATTCAATTCCATTTTAGAGACTCTTTGCCTTTGCATGGCCTAAATTATGGAGACGTACAGAGTGCATACTTTACTTAGACATGGTGCGACGGTGCCATGGATTAATCACACACTAGCCAAAGACGCGCTCAGGACGTTTTAGATCAAATCTTGTCAGATATTTCCTGATCACTACCAAATTTTGGTGTAGGGTAGGGCTGTTGTGATCCAACACAAACATACCCTGGCTCTGCTGCCCTGGTTGATTTTTTTAGCCAGACTGTCAAATAGATAGCCTATCATCAGTGCTTGTTTGCTGCTGTGCGCAAGCATTAAGGATATTTTGATGTTTACTTTTACTTTTAGTTAAATCAGTTTGAAGAAACATTAAATTAAATGACAATCGACTATCTTGAGACTCAATTCAAATAGGAGTATGTACCTTTAAACACATTCACATAATGGTGCCATACAAACAAGTGGGACAACTTGCTGTCAACTCTTTCTTCAACTCACCTGAAATTTTCTAGAATTAGAATATCTCATCATCAAAAACAAATCATTCACAAAAAATTCATAATTCACATGCCGCTAATCCAACAACATTAAATAATCCTGAATAAGAATAACACAAGACGTTGACAGGAGAACAAACAGTAAACAAACTAAATGACAAGTCAAACGGCCATGCCATCGACGACACTCAACTACACACGTTCGCGAGGAAATAAAGTGCCTTCTCGTCGTCTGCTTGTCGTTTTCATAAATTCTAGTTCAACCATTCAGAGGTCTATTAGCATAACAATATCCACGAATCGTTCAGCTCTGTGTTTTCTTACATACAGTGGATTTCAATCAATAATGAATAACATGTGCTTGTATATTTCGCAAAATGTCGCATCTGTTGTTTATCAATTTGACAAATCAAGTTGGAATGAAAACTTTGACAGTCACGTGACGTTAACGTCGGAATAATTGGCGCGAAAGTGGAATTGCGGCCGTAAAAAGTAGCATTTTCGATTTTAATTTTCTCTTGGAATATTTGCTTTTTTGACGTTTGCATCAATTGTCTGCTATTAATAAATAAAACTCATTTGTTTTAATGTGAAACTCAACAGGGACAAAAAGAGTGGTGGATGGAGGCAAATATCAGGGGCCGCGGAGCGTTTCTGAAAGTGGGGGGGCCCTTGGATGAAAATTTTCAAAATCCAACTCTCACCCCCCACCCCCACCACCAAAACTCCTCGGATTTCGGCCACTCAATTTTCAGATTCCAGAAATTATAAAAAAAAATATTATAAAAATGACAAAAAAATATTTTTTTTTATTAAAAAAATAATTTAGTGGCCAAAAAGTGGGGGGGCCATGGCCATTTTGGATTCAGCAAATGAAGTTGAGTTGGCCATGCAGTGTACATTGGGGAAATTTTGCCACTAAATAGTACCAAGCCCAATTGAGTTCAATATTGTGCTTAAATATCGAGTCAGTCTTTGATAACTTTGAGTAAACTGATATGAAGTACACAAGAAACATGAGAATGTGAAACTGTTGTTATCCAGTGTTTGTTATAATTATTAATCATTATGAATCTAATTAATTCATGTTTAAATGTCAGCGAAATGCCACGATTCTTATCTGAATGGGGTCAATAGACAAATTTGATGAAACCCACGCATATATGCGTTCAATCACTTGAATTCAAGGAATTATTAGGTGGAAGGGTCAAGTAGGGGTCATAGAATAAGGGTTCATTTGAAATGTCCAACATTTGCCAAGAAGAGGACCACGGCAAATTTAAATCAGGGACGGATCGAGGATTTAGAGAAAAGGAGGGCTCTGAAATACAACATGCAAATTTTTAGAGGGTTGGGTCAAATTGGGAACCAGGATTATGCACTGTCGGCCAAAAATAGGGGGGGGGGGGGGGGGGATCAGCCCCTGTAAATATCAATTTATTTGCTGGTACTGCTATATTAAACATATTTTTTGCTCTTCTATTTGAGAGTATGAAAAAGTATTCAATTTCAAATTAAAAATATATAAAAACGTTTTATTAAATATCAAGTTTAAGTAATCCAATATACAAGAATTTAAAACGCTAAAATATACACAAAACCAACATATACACAAATTTTAACAATATAAAATGTCTATTTATTTTAAAAAATACATATATTATATTATATATAAAATACAGTTTGAGCAATAGATATATTACAATACATTAAAAATTGGAACACATTCTGAGAAAAAATTACAAATTAAGATAAAGCATATCATTTAAAGGGACATTCCTACTCAATTTAATCACAGAAGTAATATAGCTAAGAAATGAAGAACATTATTTTAAGTGTTGGGAGACTATCTGGCCTATTGAGCAATTATTTCGCTATCATATACCTGTATTTTGCAAAGTTTGATAACATGATTTTAAAATAATTAAAAAAATTATTTAGAAATAAATATATCCTATGTACAATAAAACAGTGCTCCTGAGATCTTTAATGGAGAGAGAACTTGAAATCTTTGGTCGTGTATGTTGTTAAAAAAAATACTGCATTCAAATTATTAACAAAGACAAAAATAAGCATATTAAGAGAAATCATAAATGCATTTAAAAATTTATACCCGGTAGATTAAAATTTGGAATGAGTCTAAAAACCTGAATTTAAAATTGTTTAAAGATAGGATATGTAAAATTTTGATAGTTTGGGAACACATTAAAATATCAAAAAAATATACAAGTAAATCAAATAACAGGTTAAAGGGAATGTAAAGAGGTTTTTCTTTATTCTAAATGTATATCGGGGACACTGATAGCATCAATTTGCACTATTCTAATTTTCAATCAGATGTCTGTGGTTCTTACAATTACATATTTTACAATAATTGACATCATCAAACACTTAGTTTAATTTGAATTGCTGAAATCACAGATATCTGATTTAAAATTGGAATGGTGCAAATTGATGCTATCAGTGTCCCTGATACAAATGAAAAATTTCGAAAACCTCTTTATAATCCCTTTAAATTGAAAGAAACTAAGAGATCAGCTGTAAATCTAATGTGATAATCGATCAGTGATCCAAGTAACAATTTCCTGTCTCACTCCAGCCCCGTCGTCTCCTGGTTCATTATGTAGCTGATGATAATATCCCTCATATATCTACAAATATATTAAAAAAATAGAAAACCTCTTTACAATCCCTTTAAAATGGAAGGGATAAAATAATTTTTCATTTCAGGATTGAATGCAGATTTTTTTGCGTTCATTGGGTGATGAACGCAGAAATTTAACGTGTTAAATCGAATGAATGGCAAAGCCATTCATGTCAGGTTTAACATGTGAAAATTCGGGTTCATGTATCTTTTACCATATTTTAGTGGTAAAATTATAGCTTTAATGGCTATAATGTAGTTAAAATTGAAACAAAATTGGGAACGAAATCGGCAACAGAACTCCTGTCAATTAACATGACGTCAAAACTTGGATGACGTCAAAAAGAGAGATCGTCAAGGCAGATCACTCAAATAGTCGACATTTACGATTTTTATATTCATTGTTTGTCCAAAATGAGACTTTATTTCATATCAAATAAGTTCAAAATATCTTATTTTTCGATTTCTTAAAGTATCCAGGCCGATTTTTGATCCATCATTTGTCTATTCTTAAAATAATGATGGTGTGTATTCATACGCCGCAATCTACGTTGTTAGGGAAGATTTTGTTTAGCGACGTCACGAGAGATCACTCTAGAATTTTGCGTTCATCGGTAAATGAATGCAAAATTTTCACAATGGTTCACTGTAGCGCGTGACAATAAAATGTAAATATATACATGTATCCAGAAAATATTAGTCAACATATGAACAAATGGTTGGTCAACAACCCCATACTCAGTTGACTCTTGAAAAATTTAGATTCGAAGTTATTCTGCCCCACTTCCCCTAATGTGATGCAGGTTATTCTGCCTGAACACTTTACATCCCCGCTTCCCGTAACGTGATGCATGAAGGGGCAGACATGAAAAAAGAATCTCTAGAGGTTCAGGTTAGACAATAAATTGAGGTCCCCTGTGCTACAGATTGGGCAAATTGAAGAACCTGCAACAGTTAAAAAAGATTTTTTTCCAAGGTGAGGGGGGAAAAAAGCATAATACTTTCCCACCCAAAATACACCACTGAGGTGCCACTCTGCAATTCAATTTGGCTTATTACGACTTACTTTAAAAGTTTTATCAGAGCTGGTAGAATATTCGTGCATATCTTTCGACCCCTGGACATCCACCATTTTATCTTGGTCACCATGGAGATTGAGGTATGGAAATGTAATAGATGACAGATTATCTTCGATATACTTCAGTGTGTTTATCATACATAACCCCCATCTAAAATAACAATGTTGAAATAAGGTTTGTAACCGATTCAATAATAGTGGCTGAACTAGATAAGTGGGAGCATATATGAACTTAAAGGGGTCATATAAAGGTTTTCTAAAATTATTATTTGTATCAAGGACTCTGAAAGCATCAATTTGCACCATTCCAATTTCAATCAGACGTCTCTGGTTCCAGTAATTCTACTTGAATCAAATTATTAATAATATAATACCTATGAAAAATATATTTGTATCACAGAAAAGCTGTCATCAAACAATTTGCTGGAACCACAGAAGTCTGATTGAAATTGGAATGATACGAAAGATCAAAAATTTCATTAAAACACCAAAAAAGTCTTGTTTTGTTTCTGATCTGATTATTGTCACTAGTATTAATTTTGATTTTAAAATCTTACTTTGCTTTCAGCCCACCATGATGCACTAGAGGATCCTCTTTATATCTATTGACCTAATTCAAAAAATATTAACAATTTGTATGAATGCAGATTAAAGGTTATTATGCAATCATTGATTTTCATGGGCATCAAATTTAATCATTTTAAGGATTTGAGTTAAAATTTCTTTTTCCAATATTATTTCTATGGATTACATTATTTCTAGTTAAATCCTTGATCACGACTTTAATTTTTTTCTGAGATAATCTAACGTTCGAGCAGAATAAAAAATTTTTTTTTAAATTTTTCCAAATATTTCTATTGGAATTAAAATAGCAGCTTACAGTACTGTTAGTCCTCAAAAATCTTTGTGTTAATAATAATATGAATCCAAAAAATAAATAAGCAAGAAATAAGAAGGGTGAAAACTATAGAAAATACAGAAAAAAGCATAATCACCAATTGTTTAGAGCGAGAGATTAAAGCTGTATCAACCCAAGCTAATGTTAGTGTTGGTGTTATCCAAGCAAGTATTTTACAAAGATATAACTACAAAGTTAACAGAAATGAGTTAGAAATTACAAAAAAAATTATAGAAGACTTAAAGGAATTGTTTAGAGGTTTAATAATATTTTTATGTATATCAGGAACACTAGCTATTAGCATCAATTTACACCATTTCAATTTTCAATCAGATGTCTGTGGTTCCTGCAATTCTTTTTTAACTAAATGCTTGATGACGCCAGAAATCCATAAGACCTAATGTGAAATCATATTTAAGGATTTGTGACGCCATCAAATACCTAGTTTTAGTGGAATTGCAAGAACCACAGACATCCGATTAAAAATCAAAATGGTGCAAATTGATACCATCAGTGTCCCTGATACACATAAAAAAAAATCGGAAAACCTCTTTACAATCCCTTTAAAACAAAAATCGGTAAAAAAAAATTCATGCTGAAGAACAGAAGAAGTTAGAATTAGTAAATTATAAAACAAGAGTGAAGCAAACATCAACAATATTGAATGAATGATTACCACTGCCTCATCCCTGGATACATTATTAGGGTCAAGTTTTAAAATAGGAGCCTGGGGACACAGTCGAGACAAAAATCTACCCACTGAAATCTGAAAAAAATTTGGTAAAATTTGTCCCTTTAAAAAACTTTACATTGAAAACTCATTCTGTTGTTTATATCAATTGATGTTTAAAAAAGATCTATACATGCAAAACAATTCAGTTAATCAAAACGGCATCCAAGTAATAATTGAGTAATAGTTGTATAGTAGTTGACTACTCTAAAGAGAAGTACCACCAGGTGTTTTTATCTGTTCTCATATGTGTCTTGGATATCTGGAACTACAACCTAATTGGCTACTATGATGGACTTTTTTTATTTCCCAAAAAGTCTTACAATTAAAGGGAGATAACAACTTTCTATATTAAAAAAAAAAAAGCTCTATCCAGACCACAAATATATTCTGCATTAATGATTGAATTTCAATATTGCAAGTGTGCTATTTCACATGGAAAGAAGTGGCTTATTTGCTTAACGTCTTGTACCACCATGAAAATAGCTATGTGGGGTAAAAGAGAATTTCTTACCTTCCATGGTTGTACAGCGTCAGGGCTGGGGGTGATAGCTGGAGCTATTAATACAACACCTTTAAAAAACTTTGGCCTCTTTAATCCTGCCATTATGGCTATTGCACCTCCCTGAAACACAGTTAAACATAATTAATACATCATAAATTAATCAATTTATCATATAAGATACAAAACAAGCTTACACTTTTCATATCACCTGATGGTACTTCTCATTTGAGGAAACCACTACTATAACTAAATTGCTCTCCATTTTGCCATTATTTACAAGAATTTTGCTTGCACGGATAGAATTAAGCAATCAATAAAGCGTATCAAAGTAACGTCTACCAATTTTATGGTGACCTTACATAAATCATTTATTTTCTGAATTCCTTAATTGACCCAGCTGTAAATGGATACAGATAAACTAGGAAAGATCATTGCCAAGGATAAGCTGACATTAAGAATTCGATCAAGACAAGATCCAAAGTATGAAGTTCAATTCATTCAAAAACTAATAAAGATCAAATACATACCATTGAGTGACCAATAATAAATGTGGGAACATCAGGGAATTTATTCTGGACAATTTCAATATGGTGAAACACGTCATTAACATAAATATCAAAATCATCTATATGTACTCTATCTCCATCACTCTGTCCATGACCAACTGAAAAAAAAAAAATACTTAATGACTTATTTTGAAAAAATTGTAAATGGGTAAGGATAGTTTGCAAAAGATGGATGCCAACAGGATATAAAACATTTTTTATTATTTCGATGGGAAAAAAATCTGAGATCCTGCAGGTGCTACAGGCTCAATTCCAGCCTCCCTGGCATAATTTCCCTCGCTGCACATTGCATGGACTTTGCTGTCCTCATCATTCCAAACAGGTGCAAAGGGAGGACATAAAATTTCATTTAATTTGATGATAAAAGTGACCTACAAGACACGTTGATAATGCATACTTACTGTGATCATGAGCAAAAGTAAATAAATTTTTATCTGTGAGTTGAGTAGCAAGTTGGTTATACCATAAACAATGTTCTCCTGCACCATGACATACAAATACCAGACCACTGAAATTTAAATAAACCAGAATAGGTTATGGCATTTCCCTGTTATCAAAGGAAAGGGGTTTAATGCCTGTGTTACAAGGTGGAGGGAGGGGTGGGGTAAACCCAATATAGGTAATGAATGACGCTGGGACTGGGGTGTGCAAAGAGTTGAACCAGTTTAACAAAAAGACAGGAGGGAGATGGCCAAGATGGGGTCCTTTTTGGAAGCCTATGCCAGCTATATTAAAATATGTAAATCTATATGGCTCGTAATAATAATTAGGCCAAGGTAATATTTTATAATTAAGGCAGACCATGTTAATGCAGTGTGAAGGCCACAGCTTCATGCTTGACTGCTTCCTTTCACAACAAATGCAAGTTCCCTTTTGTATCACATTCACTGTTGCCACCATTGCAAAATTTGGAATGGACTTTTATAAATTTTGTCACTACCTAGCCTTGATCGTTCAATATGTAAGGCCTGTACTCTATACATACAGGCCTAGAACTATGAGCACAATAATGAAAGAAGATCATGCAATGGTCATGCCATGGTCTGACATGGATTAGCACCTCACCTTGGTTCAGCTATATTTGCATCTTCTCCCCAATATCTGCAGAACAAATTCTGGTTTGTCGTGTTGACTATCTTGGCCTCACATGCCTCAACATTTTTGAATCCGTCTTTAGACATTTTTAAAGCTTTGTGGAGAGAAATTAGCTCTCAATATACGAGTTCTCACGAGTGGTGAAGTTGTAAACAAACTTAAACAAGGGAGACTACTCTCATCTATCAGGTGGAAATGGGCGTGGCAGTTTAAAGGGACACTAACCAACTTATTGATATTTAAAGAAAATAACAACCAGTAGGCCTATGGAGTGTGCAATGAGGAAAATTTTGTTATTAATATCATTTGCAGCTTCTACACTAATTGCTAGGAAAGGGGAGTCATTCTACCTGCATTAAAATGAGTTGAAAATTTTAAGCATCAAGTCATTACAGCTCCTATGGCCATTAAAAAAAAAAATAGCAAAAATAAAAATAATTCATCTTTAATGGTCATCAAATTTACAGATAAAAAAAATATAATTATCTCTACTTGATTTATTTGAAAAGTTTAAAAAATATGGAGGTTAAAAACGATTTATAATCAATTTCTAGTTATCTATTAAAATCCTACTTGAAGAATCTTCAGATTGATAAGTGGTGTGAAAGATAGAGCAACCAGTGTCAAACCAGTACAAGATATCATTATTTACAGTAGTAAATGTGATCACAATGCTCATATTAAATGGGCTGATTCCCCGTGGTAAGGGCATGCTCCCAATAAATTTTCTTTTTATGTTTTTTTTAAAAAAAATACAGTCATTAACAAATCAATTTTATCATTCATTCAATTAAAGCAAAAATATCTATATCTATCAAGTTATGGGATCACTATGTTAACACCAATCTTACTGTTTCTTTCACAACAATATATTCATTAATTTTGATTGGCTCAACCAATAAGATTTCTTCATACAATGTGCAAAATAATTCAATGATTCTCTGGAGGCTGCCGTTTTTTGTTCCATCCTTTACTTCAAATATTATGAGATCACTGATTGGATAATTGAATAGTGATGTAGTTCAACTATCTTGGTTTATTTTTCATCATTTTCAAACAATCCAGTTACATATACCGTATATTTCCGAGTATAATCCGCACCCGTGTATAATGGGCACTACTTCTTTTCACATTAAAATCAGAAAAAAAACCTTACCCGTGTATAATGTGTTCCCCTTGTTTATGAAAAATTTGAAGTAATTTTAAAATGAGGTAGTGTTAATAATTTACTAATTTAGTTACTAAAGTTAGTACATAGATACATAATATAATTCTAAAATAAGCCAAGTTAATTTTTAATTTAGTAACTAATTGACTAAAATTGGCTCATATCAACTATTACTCCCAAACTTCGATAATTCAATACAGACTTTCTCATAAACCCCGAGAAATATAGCACCTCCTACTGATATCCACATTATTCTAGGTGTAATACCAGCATATAACCTGAAAAATATAACATTAACTCATTATCATATTTCATAATATATACAACCATTTTCCTTCACAACGGTATATGATCAAAGTCTACTATGTTATAGACCATGCATATTAAAGGGTAGTAGGGCGTTTCACACCCAGATAATTCCCGTCCGGACAATTCCCGCCCGGCCAATTCCTATCAGGACATTTCGCACCAGGATGATTTGCATCAGGACAACTTCCACCCGAGACATTTCACACCCTGGCACTTCACACCAAGGATGATTCACATCCAGGAAAACTGTCCTGATATGAATTGGTCCGGCGGGAATTGTCCGGGCGGGAATTATCTGGGTGTAAAATGTCCGCGCACGATATTAAAGATCCTGACAAAATTACCCTCATTATCCACCACATAGCATTTATGAGCCCAATAAGATGCAGAAAAGTCAGATATAAAACTACATTCATTTATCTAAAGATTTTCCCATGAATTTGAGGTTCACTTCAAAAGCACTCTAACATAACAGGTGGCATCAATTTTTGAGAGTTCACATAGTAACATTTCTGTTATACTTTCCATGCACTTACCCTTGAAAGCCTTTTTCATGAAAGACATGTTTTAATGCTGTAAAAACATTACCACCAGCTATCTTGCTGCCTTTCTGTGAGAAAAAAAAAAGAACACCATATTTTACAAGGATAACAACTTAGAAGGGAAGAGTCAGCATTTTAAGACTTGTATATAAATGATCTTTCAAAGTTCGAGAACTGCATTAAAATTGCTTGAAATATACCTCCAACTCGAAATTTCACTTAAATACAAGTTGTATCTTTAACTTTCAAACAAAGATAATTATGAATACATTAAATAAGCAAAATAATCAATGTGTGATATACTCTTCACCTGTACAGAGTGGGAGTGGCTTATATTGATTGACTGATCAAGTCCAGTTATCTATAAGAGTAAAATAAGATACCTTTGCCAGCATGATTCTAGTTTTAGCTACATCTAATGGAGTTGTTAGACCTGCTGATATTCCTCCTAGAAACACACACAAAAAAAATATACAGTATTGTTTTAAGGATTTTATTCCAATTCTCAAAACAATAATCAGTAAAATTTGATTTACCAACGAACATGCGATGACAATATAGTTTTAAAAGTCTGAACTAACCTGACAAGGCGCCGCATGCAGCAGATTGCCAGGCATTGACTGGACGATTCCGCTTCTTTCTCCACAATTTCTATTAAAGGAATTGTACAAGATTTTCTAAACAAATTTATCATTTATTCATATAATTTTCAATCAGACGTCTGTAAGACTGTAGTTATTGCAATTTCACTTAAAGTGTTTGATGGCATCATTAATTGCAAAATATACATATATCAAACATCTATTTTAGTAGTTTTCTATTTAAACACAAGAAAGCTTGCCAGGCAGATTAAGATATACCCACACAACTGGTTGTAAATTTTAAGCAAAATAAAACACAGGCGAATAAAATGTGATCTGAAAGCCTCATACCTTTTAAATTGATTTCTTTTTTCAAATAGAACTCACCTTAAAATATTCCCAGAGTGGAAACTGTATGAATGAGAAGGGTATTTCCCTGACAACAGTGATTAGAAACCCTCTATATAGACCAAATAAACCCTACAATAAATGATGTTTGTAGTAAATCATTTACTACCTGGGACTGGGAATTATTGGAACAAAAGAGCATGCATAAAATCAATGAAAATAAGCTGACATCAAAGTTAGATATAAAATAGAATGGAGTTTTACATAAAGACGGTAACACGAAATGCAGTGTGCAAACAGGGAAATTTTGCCAAGACAGCACCTCAAAAAAACAAACTAACCTCTGAAGATACAGTATTTCTAAAAGCCTGTAGAGACGAGGTAGAGTGAGTTGTCTGTGCTCTCTGTTTAACAACTTCTACTGGTACTCTCAGAAGACATGCTGCCTGTTGACAAAATACAAAACTTGGGTTACTACAAACGATGGTGTTAAATTCTCTCGAAATTTTTCCAAACAGGAGTAAAATTTCTCCTAAGAGTTTGATGATCTTGAACAAAGACATCTTCACTCATAATTTCGATTGACCATGATGCAAAAAGGTGTCTTTCCTTTTAAGTATTTCTGAATGAAAAATGATGCTCACCAATTCCCCCAATGATGCACCAGTCATATGTGCTATAGTTTCATATTCTGGTTTAACAAAATTCTTCATCACATGTTTAGTTGATTCATAGGTACAGAAAAACAAGGCAGCTGAAATGCAAAACAACTTCTCAGATTTTGGAGGATTAACTCTGTACAATATCAGTGGCTTAACCAGCTGAGCTGGAGCTCCACTTGCTCCCCTTGCACCTACCCTCTTTAACCTCAATTGATGTCAGCGTGGCACTGGGATTGTCTTAGGAGCCTTCCCCACCCCACCTATTCAAGTCTTGCCATATAAATGAAAAAGTCTAGTTACATCACTGTACAATATGCATCTTTATCTACAAAAAAGAAAACATTTGAGATATTGTCTTGCACATTTCAACATTAAAAGAGGGTCATCCTTTATGTGTTTCTGGTCAACAGCCAGATACCTCAATTTCAAGACGTTTTAATCAAATTACAATAAAGCCATAAATCTCCATACCTGTAGGTGCTGAACCTAAAGCTGCTGAAAATAAACCTGAGTAAATACCACGAAAACCACCTGATTTTATAAAACCCTGTTGACTCTGTAGTCGAGTTTTAACTGTATCCAATGGAAACAAAATAACATCAACAGAAGTACCTGCCACCCCACCAGCCTAGAACATAGAAAAAAAATATAGGAATCAGACAAAAATCTTAGAAGAATTGCAAAAGGGTTGCACATTTTTTCTGACAGACTTCTGTGGTTCTAGCAAGTATTTTCCAACTAAGTATTAAATGCTGTCACAAGTCACAAATCTCAAATATGCTTGTTTCACAGATTTTCAAGTGATCAATCACTTAGTTAAAGTGGAATTGCTGGAGCCACACATGTCTATTAAAAATTGGAATGATGCAAATTGATGCTATGTCTGTTGGTGCAGTGTCTCTGACACACATAAAAAGAAAATCTGAAAGGATATATCCCATTAAACTTACTATCAAAGCCACTCTGAAATCTGTCATTTTTTAGTTGAGAACTTTGTCTTCAGCTGTCAAAATCTAATCTGTAATCTCAGAATGGTTCTGTTTAAATTTAGTTAACTGTACTTGCTGGTTACATAATTGAATATATTCTAAAAAATAGAGATTAGATTCCAATGTCATAAGTGAAGACCTGACACAACTATATTTTACAAAGAATACAACTTAAGTTCTCATGGAGTATCTTATCTTCCAGTCTGTTCTCTGTTGTCTGTGCGTACTGGAGTGAAATCATGAAGTTGGGCATGACTCGCATCAGTCTAATTAAAATCAGACCCTAATTTTGTTCGTTCGTTTTTTTTTAAATCCGTTTTTTTAACTACTACATTAGGGTCTGAGAACGAGGCGCGATAACAAACGTTCACGTTAACTTTGACCTAACCTTAATGACCTTTGTTTTAACCAATCAGATCTCTGCCCTCTCCAGCGCTGGGATTTTGTGACGCAAACAATATGTGCATCTCGAAGTGCCATTTTGTGTACTGTGCCGAACTCGGTTGAAACACGTTTTTTATTGGCTGTTCCATATGACGTCATTGAGATCTGATTGGTTAAAACAAAGGTCATTAAGGTTAGGTCAAAGTAAACGTGAACGTTTGTTATCGCGCCTGGTTCTCAGACCCTAATGTAGTGGTTAAAAAACCGGATTTAAAAAAAAAACGAATAAACGAAATTAGGTTTTAAAAGGCTGGACTCACATGGTTTGTCGACGAGTTGGCGTGTCGACGACTTGACTAGACACCTTAGCAAGTTTACAGAAACTTTCTTCGACTGATGCCTTTCTAACTATGAAAAACTGAAGGTAGAAAGCTCATTCAAAGCTCAGGTGGAAGCAAAAACGAGTGTCAATTTATTATGCTCTAAAATATGCAAAAATTGTAATTTTGAAAATTTCAACCTTGCTTATTTCTGAACCGGATGTTTATTCATGGACAACGAAAACTGTCCTTCATTGACGAAAGAGTTAACTTCCGGTTGTATTAAGCCTTGTTGAGAGGACACGTCTTACTTGCAATAGTAGTAGGCTAGTATCCAGAACATATGTTTTAATCTTAATGGCTGATTAAGAATTTTCAGGTAATGTGTATGGTCTTTATATTTTATAGGAACATTTGATTTTAATACATATTATTATCTGTAAACCTAATGTGATCATGCCATGTTCATGGCATTGCATTTGTCACAGGACAGGTTAGAGATGTAAACAATGATTGGACAATGTGAAAGAAAAGGCATACATGTGTTTTCTTTCTTAAAATGAGATTTATATTCTGTGATTTGTTAATGAACAATTGTGTTTTTTATTTCTCTTCAGATTGATTTTGTAGACCTTGTTGAAATGAAAAATAGAAGAATAGGGCTGGTTGTGATACAATTTGGGAGCTTAATTGATATTTAGATTTACCACTTTTCGGGATATCATGTTCGCTATAAGAGGAAGAAAAAAGAGTATGTTGAAATTGTTATATCATATGTTTATTTTTTGTATATTTCAGTATTTCTCAACTCTAGCATGACGTCAGCATAATTTGATGTTATATTTGTTGAAAGAAATTTTTGAATTGCCATTGTTAACGCAAGGATCCAGTATGGAGTCAGGAAATAATGTGAAGGGCAGGAAAAGAGGCAGAAAGTTTGTGGAACATGCCGATTTTGAAAGCAGTGACTATTCGCCACATGTGCCGTTTTTTTCAAATGTTGTTGACAAAGAAGATGAAAGTGATGTGGACATTAGAGATAATCCTGGATTAAAGGGAGATTACTCTAATATAGGATTGTTGTTGATTTTATATATTTTACAAGGAATACCACTCGGACTAGCGGGTAGTTTACCAATGTTGCTCTCCAGCAGACACGTGAGCTATAAGGAACAAGCTATTTTTAGTTTTGTATATTGGCCATTTAGTGTGAAATTATTATGGGCACCTCTTGTTGATTCTATATACATTCCGTGGTTTGGACGTCGTAAAACATGGCTTGTGCCAACTCAGTATCTGATTGGTGTATTTATGCTTGTGTTGTCATTCTATGTTAAAGACGTACTCGGTGATGGAGAAGATAGTGGAAAAGTCAATATTCTGTTATTAACTTTCATATTTTTTATGCTAAATTCGTTAGCTGCTACTCAGGATATTGCTGTTGATGGTTGGGCTTTAACTATGTTGTCGAGGTTAGTGTTGAAATCATTTGTAAACTTGAAGGTTTGACGACATGGACCAACTTACAAAAACCAAAGAGACTACTCTTTTTAAGACACAAAAACAACTTACGTTTCAAAAACTACTCAAACCAATTCTGAATATGACTCTGACCACTTTCAATAACACTAACAGCACTGACAAGAGACTTGAATAAATGTTAAAGGAAACACAGACATATGTCACAGACTGTTCAATGCAAAAAGTTACTCAGACAAATTTCCTCCCTTAACACATTAAAGGGAGATAATTTTACTTTAAAATAATATCACAACACACAATGGCTTATGAAAGGAACAATTCATTCTTTTCACCATATGCATTTGCTAGAAAATTTCCCTTTGGACCTTTTACTGATTTTGGCAATAATTTCTAATATTAAAACTCATAGTTTCTTAATGCTTCATTCTTTTCAGACGAAATGTAGGCTGGGCCAGTACATGTAATTCTGTAGGTCAAACTGCTGGATATTTTATAGGAAATGTCTTTTTTCTGGGTCTGGAGTCAGCTGATTTCTGTAATAAATATTTACGTTCTGTTCCACAGAAGGAAGGTTTTGTTACATTAGCAGGTTTGTATAAAGTTTTTTAAAGGGGTATTTTAGGGGTTGATTTTGTATCTTGAATACATGAAAACTTTGATGGTGAGTCAGTGACACTTTAACTGATTATATGAACTAAAATGTTCCTGTGCATTCTTGTCTTTTTATTTTTTTGATTAATTTTCCATTTCAGGGTTTCTATATTTTTGGAGTGTTGTATTTTTTATAACCACAACATTAGTGATGATATTTAAACGTGAAAGAGCTGATCCTGACGTCGATCCTGAGATGGGAATTGTTGAAACATATAAAATACTGTTGAGTGTTATAAGGCTTCCTGCAGTAGTGTCTTATTGTATCATACTGCTTACTTCTAAGGTAAAAGATTTACAACAGACATCACTAAATAACACTTTTAGATAACCTGCAGTAGTGTCTTATTTTATTATACTGCTTACATCTAAGGTAAAAGATTTACAACAGACATCACTAAATAACACTTTTAGATAACCTGCGGTAGTGTCTTATTTTATTATACTGCTTACATCTAAGGTAACAGATTTACAACAGACATCACTAAATAACACTTTTAGATAACCTACAGTAATGTCTTATTTTATTATACTGCTTACATCTAAGGTAAAAGATTTACAACAAACATCACTAAATAACACTTTTAGATAACCTGTAGTAGTGTCTTATTGTATTATACTGCTTACTTCTAAGGTAAAAGATTTACAACAGACATCACTTAATAACACTTTTAGATAACCTGTAGTAGTGTCATATTGTATTATACTACTTACGACTAAGGTAAAAGATTTACAACAGAAATCACTAAAAAAACACTTTTAGATAACCTGTAGTAGTGTCATATTGTATTATACTGCTTACTTCTATGGTAAAAGATTTACAACAGACATCACTAAATAACACTTTTAGATAACCTGAAGTAGTGTGTTATTATATCATTCTGCTTACTTATGAGTAGAGTAAAAGATTTACAATAAACATCACTTTAATTTTTTCATTTCGTCTTTTCAGGTAGCATTTTCAGCAACTGATTCATTGACTAGTCTAAAATTGATAGAATCAGGAATGCCAAAAGAAAGATTAGCTGTGTTTGCTATACCTATGATACCAATACAGATAGTACTGCCTATATTTATTAGTAAATACACATCAGGTCCTAGACCCATGTCCATCTTTCTTAAAGCTATACCATTTAGGTAAGTATAGGCAAACATTTTACTTGTTGATAGCCACTAATTTTGGGTACCCACAGCATTTTGTAGTTTTGATATCATATACATGTGATCTGGCCCTTATAATATGTTAACATATATTTGCTTAAAAGATTCCTTAGACCAAAAAAGCTCTGATTTTAGTTTCGAACCAAGCAGACGGCAATTCAACTGACTACCAACTGAGCATTTCCACTGCCATTGTAACTCTTATTTTACAGGATGGTTCTAGGAGTGTTTTATGCTGGTATAGTTTATTTAGCCTTTCATGTACAAATAAAACCTGGGGAATTCCCTATCTATTTTTATGCTCTGTTATTATTATGTTATGGCTTGCATCAGGTACGTATCATTTAAGATGCCAGACTTAATTTATTCCCCCCTGGATTTTAAACATGTTTTCTTTTTATGTGTTTTGGGGACTCTGATATTAGCATTTTATGTAAATTATTTAGAAAACCTCTCTACAATGTCAATAAAACTTTTTATGAAACATAAAATTATTCATCAATATATTTCATTTCAGGTTTTTGTGTACAGTATGTTTGTAAGTCAAATGGCTTTTAATGCTAAAGTTAGTGACCCAACTATTGGAGGCAGTTATATGACTTTACTGAATACAGTGGCTAATCTAGGTATGTAAATTTTGATGATCTAAATGTGATTAGTTTTGAGATAGTGGGATTGAAGAAGGAAGCGTTAAAGATGTCAAGGTAGTAGTTTCACTGCACTGACAATATCTTATCTATTTGTTTGCGTTACGAGATTCATTATGTATTCAAAATGGCTGTCACATGAATAAGTTCTGTACTAAATTTTTCTTTATATATATTTCAGGAGGAAATTGGCCGTCAACGTTTATGTTATGGTTTGTAGATTATATAACCTGGAAGTCATGTGAGGGTGGAACCGGAGACTGCTTTACTAAAGATGGCACTGCTGTAAGTTTCCTCTATTCCATAGTCTAACTGCAAACAGTACTGTTTTGTCCTTCTGAGCCTCATCAATACAGTGCTGATACTGGAGTTAAGGTTTGGCTATATAGCCACCTCAGATAATCCTACATATGTGATACCATCTTACCATACCTAGTGCTCAAACTAGCAAACTAGTGGGCTATGCATAACGCTAACAACAATGGTACTAGTCCAGACTCACATGACATGTATTGGCATGTATCCTATATGACCATTGCAATTAGAGCTATGGTGGCCTAGTAAGCCAGAGGCTTGCTTACTTTCTTATAATTGCTAGAACTACACAAGTATGATAGATAATTGGAATGGTGGAAATTGGTGCTATAAGATTTTAGAAAACCCCTTTACAATTAAAACTGACTAAATTAATGATTTATGTTGTTTGTTTTTAGATGTGTACAGAAAAAGGCGGTTCCTGTATAACAACATTAGATGGTTACTATATAGAGACGGCAATCTGTTTCGCTCTAGGGTTGCTATGGTTACGCTGGCGCAGCAAACGTCTTCAACAACTTGATGCTTTAGATCTCAAAGACTGGCAATATAAAGGGAGCAAATGATATAAGAAGAGTCGCAGGCTCATGGTTGAGGTCTGAGAATCAGATTTGGAAATAACACTGGAACAAAATTGAAAATTGGATTTCTTTTTGATGGTATATGGGAGACAAAATTATTGGTTTTCTTCGAAAAAGACAATGAGCCCAATAAGGAAAAGATGGCATAATATCTTTTTGTGTTGTTTATGATCTCTCTTAGACCGCTCCTTTGTTAGAGCATAAGCTTACATCAAAATTCAAGAATACCTCTTTTGTGTTTTTCATCTATTATGAGGCAAACTTTGACTTGACTCTAATGTATGTCGGTGCTTACATTTTGAGATCCAATAGTCTTCAGATTTACTGGAACTGCCCAAAAATCGCACAATCCCTTCAATTGTACCCATACCTTAACAGTTATCTTTCATGTTCTGTATATATGTTTTCTATACAAAGCATAGTCTTACTAAACGACGAGTCATATTTTTGACTTTCAAACGCTGATATTGAAGGCTCAAATTTTGAGGGAGAGTTTAGAACATTATTACGGATTAGATTTGCAAAAAATTCCAGGTTCTGAGACTAAAGGTGTTTTGGTCGAATAGTTAGTGAACATATCCCTTTAATTCTTAAGGCACCAACTTAAAGGCCTATGAATATCATTAGCATTAATGTGTGGGACCAAACTATCATGCTCATTTGAATGTCACCAATTGACACCAGAAAAAATAAAGGATTATAGTTTTATTTTTTTACGAACTAAAATGTTGATAGATAGTTCTATGTTTTATATTGGTTATGGTTTTGTACTATAATAGTTGTTTATGATATTTATTCACTTCTTAATCCAATGCTGCATTGGATAAATCTTCTGTGAAGTGGCTCACTTATACATTAAGATTTTCTGAATCATATGAGATTTTGATTGACAGCACATATTTCAACTTTTTAGAAGCTAATCCACTTGCTCATCCAATGACTAAAAGTTGAATATTTTTGTCTGACTAACAACCAAATATTTATTTCAAAGTCAAATTATTTTGTTGTATTTTTGTAAAATATTTTTGTTGTAAAAATAAGGATCTATCAAAAATAAAAAGATTAACTTAAGATGTTGGTATTTGTTAATAGTCAAGAGGTGGAGAGGGGGTCATGCCCCTCCCTATATTGGTTTATTATATCCCCACAAATCGAAAATAAGAGCAGGCTAATGCTGTCCTGACAAAATTCCCTCATAGCATATTGCATGGCGTGTTTGCCTGTCCTCAATTAGCCCATATAGGTGCAGAAAAGCAGGACATATAGGTGCAGAAAAGCAGGACGTAAAACTCCATTCATTTCATTATCTTTCTGAAACACCTGATGGTACTTCCATAGCCGTAGGGGCCCACGACTCAACAGGGGGGCAGACTGACTATTTGCCCGAATTTTACCGAATTTTAATGATATTTTGCCCGATTTCGCGAATTTTTTGCCCGAAAACATAATATTTAGGGGGGCGGCTGCCCCCCCTGCCCCCCTGTCTCCTACGGCTATGGGTACTTCTACTATGGAGCTGTTACGTTTGATTTTACTGGCCTTTGGGCTTGGATTTCGCTTATACAGTTTTTTAATTACTTGACTTTCGGTCTAAAGCTCATCAAGATGAACTTCACCTGGGAGAAATGGAACCACAAAAATGTAGGGGACTGAATTCTTGAGTTATCATAGTTAATTGTAGTATTTGCTATAAATTCTAAACAAGAGTTTTCTCCCTTCAATTGTAAAAGGTAAATATTGCCAAAATGAAATGCATCCTGGGTGAAAATTCGGTAGATAAGGCATGCCCGGTTGAATGCTTTATCAATGGTAAAAACTCAAAGTTATAGATAAAATTAGAGAAAATCGAGGTCACCATGTCGCTGTCCGGGATTTCTGTGTCGTTTCGATCGAATTTACCACGTCAGTTGTCAAAATTACTACGTCATAAAGCACGTGCATGTACTGTATACAGCATGTCGACGTCTACGGATCTTACCCCACCCCCTTCATCTTTACTGAGACCCATGGACTTTCCCCATAAAGTTTTAATGGGACCAGGGCCATCGAACTGCCCTCCACGAGTGCTTGCAGCCTGTGCATTGCCGATGTTAGGCCATCTTCATCCGGAATTTATTAAGGTAAGAAATTATGATTTATAGCAGACGCTTTTTTCCATATGGACAGTGAAATCTTTTGGAATATACAGAAATTTAAATTTCTTTTTTGAATTTCGGGTTTTTTGTTATATCCCTGGCGTTACGGTGGTCTATTTATTTTAAACTTATCACCCTGTTATGTTATCAATTTTAGTAATATCCTACAGTAAAATGAACATAGATTAAAAATTTAAACTGGGCCAATATTCATGACTTGACTTATCTGGTGGCATAAATATTCAACAGAATCCCTGTTATCAGATTATCCAGGGACTCTGTTGTAAAGTTATTACACAATAATGGGCAAAACTCCAATCAATTAGGTAGCCCTGACTCCAAATATGAGAACTTAAATTCTTATAGTTAGTATTCCTTTAAAAATTTATATGCTGTCAAAGCTTATTGTAACAATGTATGACAATATATGATGATGAATGTGATAATGATCAATTACTTACTTTATAACTGTTATCTATATAAGACAGTAGTGTATGAGAAATATAGGCCCTATGCATACAATGTATAACTATGATATAGCCTATTATAATTTAAAGGGATTGTAAAGAGATTTTCTAATCTTTGTATGTGTATCATGTGTACTGATCTGCATAGATATCAATATTAGTTTCAGGTAGATCACTGTCAGTGATGTCATCAAACAATGGAATTGCAAGAACCTCAGACGTCGGAATTGAAATTGGAATGGTGCAAATTGATGCTATCAGTGTCCCCGATACACATACAAAGTTTAGAAAACCTCTTTTTAATCCCTTTAAAGGGACATGATTATATTTTATATTTCTTATTTACACTTTGATATTTCATACATATTGGTACATTCTTATACAATTATTTAAAAGGAAATGATATTGATTTTTCCTAATTTACATTGAATATTCATTTAATAACAATGATTTTGTTTCTCTAGATTATGGATGAAGTGAAAGAAGGGTTAAAATATGCTTTTCAAACAGAAAATACCTGGACTTTTGTTATTTCTGGAACAGGTAGGTGAAAATTTCAGCTCAATACCGATAGGAACTGGTTGAACAAAGTCTACAGGTTCTCATCATAAAGGAGAACCCCCAAATCTCATGAACAAAACATACAAAATTTAGAACAATAGATTGGCTTATGAATTTCATAATGCAGGATTTGGTAATAGGTTTTGCTCCAAGACCCCCTAGTTAGGGGCAAGGCATAGGTCAAGATAATACCTTTAGATTTTCAACCCCCTTTTTCTCTGTCAGTGATGCAGGTTATTACTGCAGACATGGAAAAAGCATCCTGTCATTTGGTTGGAACAAAATTCATATTAGTTGGAAATAAAATGGCTACAATTTTGACAGCGATTATTATAATTGCCATGCCTAATATTTTTCAGGACATGCTGCAATGGAAGCTGCTTGTTGTAATTTACTAGAACAAGATCAGGTAGCTCTAGTCTGTCAAAATGGAATCTGGGGTGAACGCTTCGCTGATATGGTCGAAAGAAATGGTAGGTTTGTGATGTTTGAGAGGCTTATTCGCCATTCATTGGACCAGCTATACCTTAGTCCAGACCTTCTCAAATGGCGGCCCACGGGTCAAATCCCGCCCGCGACATCCTTGGGAATGATCCATCAAGAGTGACCCCTTCTGCTAAAACCCCCAGCTAAGCTCTTTTTGGCCCTTACATTTTTTTCATAAAATGCAATTGGCCTTTACAAAAAATAATTGAAAAATCATGGACATTTGAAAGTGAAAAGAACAACTTTTTAGTGAGACTATGCCTTACAATATTATGTCTTTTTTCGGATTTTATCTTTCTGAAAATTATTACCAATTTACTTTTTGTTATTGTTTACAGGATCAGTTGCTCATAAATTAATCCGACCAATGGGAGAAGTTTTTAATTTGAAAGAAATTGAAGAGGTAGGTTGATGGACATCTCATGATCAAAATCTACTCTGTGACCACAATGGGTCTGGAACAGGTCAAGAACATCTGATTCGTACAGACCCATTGAGTTCTGAATTGAAGTTTTCTTTCATGTCACAAATATTCATAATAAGTATTTCAATTGCATTCCATTTGTCTAAAAATATATCTTGGACCATGGAGTTAAAAAAAACTTGGAAATTTTTCATTTAAAAAAAAACACTTTTCCCTCGTAGAAATTTCTTGTGAAAACGACAAAATTTTCAATTGAAAAGAGTGATTAAATGATTTACTACAAACATTATATTTTTATGTTTAGGGTTTAAAGAAGCATAAACCTAAGATACTATTTATAACTCATGGAGAGTCATCTGGTGCTACTGCTCAACCATTAGAGGGTATTGGAGAACTTTGTCACAAGTAAGTGCTTTAGGATACAGTCTAATATCAGGATTTCAAGAGTTTAAGGTGGAGACATATTGGACAATGGGTGAGGTCAAATCTCGTGTTAGTGTTCCGTGTTAGTGTTAACATAAATTTAACACAACATTTGAACTCATTTTCAGTGTTAATATAGTACTTTTAGGGAGTGAACACGCGAAACCAGTATATCTTTTACATAATTAAGTGTTTCAATATCAATCAAATAAGGTAATATTTGTATTTGACCCAGTCCAAATTCTGTATTAACACCAGTGTTAACACTAACACGGAATTTGACCTCACCCAGTGTGTTTGAACAAGGCATGGGTCAAGATACTTCCTTCAGATTTTTCAACCTGGTTTCCCCCTGTCAGTGATGTAGGTTGGGAGGGGCTGCCTTGAAAAGTGTCTACCAAGATTCCATATGGCTATGTACATTGCAGATCATAAATTCAGAATAGACTAATGCTGCTGGCCTGGCTTAATTTCTCTCATTGCACACAGCATGGTGTTTGCCAATTGTCATTACCCCTTAATCATTAAATTGTTTTATTTTCCAGAAATAACTGTTTATTGTTAGTTGACTCTGTAGCAGCTTTAGGAGGTGTTCCTATGTACATGGATAAATTTGGTATGTACCATGACTGGAAGAATACTCTTACTCTTCTTGAACACTTTATATCACTCTGCTTTTAGGGTTTTCTTTTCTTAAAATGACTGTAATCTTAACAACTGTGTCAATTAGGAGATGACGTAAAGTTCAAGTTCATCAGATTTTTACACCTTAATCGTAATAAGAACCAACAACCACTATTTGTTGGACATGATATGTCATAAAATATAAATAGATTGAGTTTATCTATTATTTTGTTTGCAGGTATTGATGTATTGTACTCTGGTTCACAGAAAGTTTTAAGTTCACCACCAGGAGTCAGTCCCATTTCTTTCTCTAATAAAGCACGGTAAGGGAGCTTTTTACTTATGGCATTGTCATTCAGTAATAGTTAGATTGTTAAAAAAAAAAGTACTACTTAAAGGGATACTTTCAGTAACTGTCCAACCAATAAAATTTTTGTCTCAGAACCTGAAATTTTTTGGCTATTCTAATTCATAATAATATTCAAAACTCTCCCTCGAAATACAGAAAATGAAAGATAAATGTTTAGGTCCCATTTTAGCCACTTCTGTTTGGATGAAAAAGTGAGTTATACTCAAAAATATTAGTTATATACATCTGAGCTCTTAATGAATAAATGAGCCACTTCTTAGAATATTTAGCCCATGCTGATTGGATGAAAAAGTAGGTCATGACCTATATTGTCTTGTTATATACATCTGAGCTCTTAATGAATAAGTGAACCACTTCACAGAAGATTTAGACCATGCTGATTGGATGAAAAAGTGGTTTAGTTCTAAAGGTGGATAAGTTAAATGTAATATGTGTATTTTATCTTACAGAGAAGCTGTATTAAATCGTAAAAGTCGAGTTCGGTCGTATTATTTTGATGCTAATGAGCTGGCTAATTATTGGGGCTGTGACGACAAACCCAGAAGGTCAGAAATTATTTTTTCTTTTTTCTTTGAGTCATTTGCTAATCCTTAATTATTAACACACTAAATAATTAAAGTAAAAAATCGCATTTTAGTGAGACTGTGTCAGATATAGAAAAGATATTTATAGAATTAACTGCAAACAGTACTGTTTCGACCTTCTGGGCCTGTTCAGTGCAGTGCTAATACTGGAGTTGAGGTTTGGCTATATAGCCACCTCAGATGATCCCACATTATGTGATACCATCGTACCATGCCAGAGTGCTCAAACTAGCAAACTAGTGGGCTACGCATAACGCTAACGACAATGGTACAATGGTATATGGAATTAGATAGTAAAATTTCTAGATTGATCTATATTTGATAGAATTGTTTTGTGCAATTTTCTTAAAGTTCTAACCCGAATCAACCCCTGAAAATACTGACTTTCCCTTTCATGGTTATGAATTTATAATATGTATTTCTATATTTGTTTTTACAGATATCACCATACAGCCCCTATAACCAGTGTTTATGCCTTGAGAGAAGGTTTAGCTAGATTAGCTGAATTGGTGAGTTTGATTTCTTTTCCTTTTTCTGGGTGTATTTTATTTGTGAGTTTGACATGTTCGGATTCCTCGAAGTAACTACCATAAAACAAGTTGGAACAGAAATTCAATACATATTTAACCTTTAAAAAAAAAAAAATAGAAGGAGTAGACTTAAAAAATCAAAATTTGAATTCTGTATATCTAATTGTTTTTTTAGGGTTTAGAAGCAAGTTGGAAAAATAATAAGGAATGTGCTGAACTATTATGGGATGGAGTAGAGAAGATGGGTCTAGAACTATTGGTACCTCAGAAAGAGTTACGTAATCCCTGCGTTACAGCTATAAAAGTACCTGAAGGAGTCGACTGGAAGAATGTCTCGGATTATGCCATGAAAAAGTAAGATTAATTTTTTTAAAGCCACATCTTTTAGCTGTATATTTCTATTTTTAGCATAAGATTTTTAAGAAATATAAACCATTTGATTTAATTCGTAAATTGTCATGTTAAATTTGCCATAGTTTTTTGATTCAATCGGGTCATTTTGACTATCAAACTTTCAATGTGGTTTCCCCCTGTCAGTGATGCAGGTCGAGGGGCTTACATGGAAAAAGTCGTTCGGATGGGACAATAAATGGAGGTCCCGTGTGCTATATTGGCTGTGCACGTTAAAGATCCTTTGACAGATGGAAATCGAAAATAAGTACAGGCAGCAGCTGTCCTGGCAAAATTTCTTTCATTGCACACTGCATGGTGTTTGCCCGTCCTCAATTAGCCCATATAGCTGCAGAAAAGCAGGACGTAAACCTCCATTCATTTCATTTCATTTGACTATCAAACTGCGATGTGCACTATTTTTTCTACTAATACTTTTGATGAGTGTTTACATTTATTCAAGACCCAAATCAACCCCTCGAAAATTGCTGATTTTTCCCCTTTAATGTCATTCCAGTTATCGTGTTGAGATTTCTGGTGGTCTGGGAATGATGGCCGGTAAAATATGGAGAGTAGGAATTATGGGATACAATGCCACGCCAGACAATATTCGACTGGTATTACGGGGATTAAAGGAAGGTGTTGAAAATTGTCGAAAATAACTTGCGATTTTGTCTTGAAAATTATTTAAGCATTTATTATAAATTGAAAATTTATTAGTAGACTTTAGGCTTATTTTTAAAAAATTTAACTATGTTGATCTTTTCGAAAATATTTTAGAGGGCTCTCATTGGACTATCTTCCAGGAGTAGTTATATTAACCAATCAGAAGATAGGAAATTGATCTATTATGCTAATTTTATGATCATTAAGATCTGTAGAGAGGGCCCTTTGACCAATTTGTTTTCTAGGACCCCCAACCAAATAATCATTAGAATAGCACATTGCTGTATGTAAAAATGAAACTTAGCCTATGCCAGCATCTTCCTAGCCCTCTACCTTTATGTAATCAATTCTTTTGTCAGATTTAAAATAAACAAAGCGAAAAAAAAATTTCAAATACTGTTTTAGAACCACTGAGTGCTTTGGGCCACAACCTATATTTTTTCAATGGATTTAGGCGGTTACATTTTTTGAGATATATACAAAGGGTAAAAAATTGCAAATGCTCTTTAGGGATCACTGAGTCCCTTGTGCCCTTGGAGGGTGTCTAGTAGTCATGATGCCTCTGTCTGCGCTTTTATGGAGGTGATTTGTTGTAATTATTTTTTATAAACATTTATATTGTTGTTGTTGATGGTGATGAAATTAAAGGGGTGAACCCTATATTTTGTTAAAAGAATATTTGATTTACATTGTTGATTTTTTTTATAAATATTATTATGTAAACTTGTTAAAATTCAAATTAAAATTAAATCATAATCAAACAAAATATATTTTGAGATTATTTTTTTTTGCGAGATTTTTTTTTAATATTGGTAATTGATGCTTTTCTGGTTTTTTTTTCCAATTTGATATTTTATATAATTATTATTTAACTCAATTAAATAAATATTGAAGGTCTTTTAGTATATGTGTATATTATCTGGTTAGGAATAGTCAAATAAATAAATATGAAAATTTATCTTCTTTTTTTTTTGTGGATGTATATCGGGTGGCTCCAAAAAAATTATTATTTTCATTTGAGAGTTACTTATAAATTTTCCCTCATAATTAGAGATATAACAAGACATATTTTGGCATAAAAAGAACTTCATAGGGTGAATATCTTTGAAAAGGTAGAATTTTGAAAATTCCTTGTCAAAAATATTTTATATTAAAGCGATATTTTCTCTGAGAATAAAAATTAAATTTGAATTTTCAAACTTGATCAATAAGAGTAAATATTCATCATTAAAAACCAGGGGCCTTATTCTCGAAAACTTAACTAAGATAAAATCAACATTTTAAGGAATACAGCAATTTGATTGGATAATAAAGCTATGTTTAAAATCAATTTTAGTGATTGGCCAATCAGATAACTAGAACACTAAAATCATCTTATGTTAAGTTTTCGAGAATAAGGCCCCAGGTAAGTTCATTAATGAATATAGACTCTTATTGACTAAGTTTGAAAATTTAAATTTCGTATCAATTCTAAGAGGTAGTATTCCTTTAAGAATTATGAAGAATGATAAGTTCTATGATGGTACTAATTGGGGTTAAAGACCTAATGATATACAGGTAGTAAATATTGTATAGTAGATATAAGATATGACCTATATATTATACTACCTGTTAGTTATAGGGTGACCTTGAGTAAGGTCATAACAGATGCTAACAATAATACTCTAAACTTACTAACTGGAAACAGTGGCGTTTCTACAAGGAGGGAATTTAGACTCTAGAATTTGTCCTAACTCGGTCCCCTTTGCCTAAAGATTCCTAGAAATGTTACTGTCTAGTAAGTCTGCATAATAAACCACTGAACTGAAAAACTTAAAGGGATTGTAAAGAGGTTTTCTAAATTTTTATATGTGTATCGGGGACACTGATAGCATCAATTTGCACTATTTCAATTTTCAATCAGATGTCTGTGATTCCAGCAATTCCACCTAAGCTATACTTTTGGTTACTTCGATCAATAGCTCTATATTGCAAATTGATGCCATCAATGTACCTGATACGCATAAAAAAAAAATGAGAAAATCTCATTACCATTCCTTTTAAGTGGCACCGTGATCCGAAGGATATAGATAGGAAAATCCTTAATCAGAACAACTCGGCACTTGCATATGTAAACCTGTCATGTCTGACTTGAACTCAAAATGAAGAAATTCGGAAATAATATTTTTATGCAATACAAATTAATTCTTGTAATAATAATTTTTATTTTTTTGATAAATAACATAAATATATGATCAGTAAAAAACAAAATCTCGTCAAAATCTCATTTTAACTTGTTATACTATGACTAGAAACTTTTATAAATTAAAATATAAAATCTTAAAAAACATTAAAGATGGGTTTCCTTATTTTCAACGAAAAGAAAAAATGCTTATACTTGTACAATAAGAATATAATCATATGCTTAAGATTACCAAATATGCTTAAGATTACCAAATATGCTTAAGATTACCAAATATGCTGATTTCTTCTTCAATAAGAAAATAAATTTTTATAACGTTTCACTAAAGCAAGAAGGAAAACCTTGTGGGATTTTTTAATCCAGTTTTCCCCTGTCATTGATACAGGTCAGAGGGGCCGACATGGAAAAAGCATCTAGTCGTTTGGATGGGACAATAAACTGTCTTCAAAGTTAAAAACCCCTTTGTCAGTTGGAAATTAAAAATAAGAGTAGGCTAATGCTACTGTCCTGGCCAAATTTCTCTCATTGCACACTGCAAGGCATTTGCCTTATTAGCCAAAACAATTGCAGAAAAGTAGGATGTAAAACTCCATTTCATTTCCACTTTGATGAACATGCAAAAATTCTGGCAATCTGAAAACATAATTTGGCTTCATTCCATTCAGAACCAATTTGTAAACAAATCATATCTAAACACTAAAAACACTAAAACTGTCTTTTTGATATAGAGTTCTAACATGCTATTTTCACTTGAGTGTTTTCACTGGAACACTACCAAATACATTTCAATTGAACCACAGATAATAGAACAATTTTCACAGCGGAAAAATAACAACTCCACAGCAATAATACATGTAGTAACTATAATATCTATCAGAGTTGTGGTTATATTCACAGCTCAATATCTCACTAAAACTAGCATTTAATTAATATGGATTGTTATTCTGATCTGGATAAAATTTTGTTTCTGATGAATCCTTGCCATCTTGAACATTCCTAAAATGACCTTGAGGTATATTCAGCTCAGCCTTTGTCATTGTTCGAGACTATATCATGATAGGCAGCCATATTGCCCACTAAATAGGCAAAGGAAGTTAACACTTGTTCGCAGATTGATTTGATTGGCTGTTTTTACCCCGAAAGAAGACAACACTCTGAAGATGATTTTGGTTGGTTGAACTGTAATTCATTCAATATGGTGATCTCCGTACAGTATACAAGGTTATCTAGCATGCCAATCTAGCTCCGAAGTTGATACGAGTGCTTGAGTTAATGTTGTTTCACATGTTTAAAACTTTAACCAGTAACATTTTCAGTATCCAAACATTAGATTTGGATTTTCGCAAAGACATATGGGCTATTGTTCAACATTGTTTGCGAGTTCAGACTATTTTTAAAAAAAAATGCGGCCAAAACATCCTTGATGAAATGGCATACTGCAGGATCTTTATGTTTGAAAATTCCAAATAAGAATGTTCCTCGATATTGCATACAGTAATTAGAATAGCACCATCACTGAGGTAGCCTATATAAGGCAACTTCTGTCATGATTTCATGATGTACATGTATTCCATTGTCTTTTGATTTCCATTCTCATTGCATGCAGTTTATTTATTTAAATTTTTGGCACAAAAAAGTCAGAAATGTTTTTTCAATGAGGTATAGAAAGGGTGAACTTAGGTTCAGTATCTTTGGTATAAAATCTCTTTTTCTTCTCAGGCAATGGAGTAGTCTCCCTTTTAGAACTCCAATGATAAACTATTTCCTGATCAGACGGGCATGTTTTGCGGAAAGTGTCATTACTGTATGCCGTTTCCATGTAGCGCCAAAAATGCGTGAATTTTCTGGGGACGTGGAAATCTTTGAAGGCTTCAGCAGCGATTCTTATATGTTGTAATTTCGGCATCATGAGGCAGTCGAGATGCGAAATGGAATCTCCCGCCAAATATTTTGTTTGAGATTTCGCGAGAAAATCGTTGATGGTTTTAATCTCGTTAATTAGTCCGTCTGCTGTACTACTCACATTTTTGATAAAAAATGAAAATTTGGAGAAAATGTCCAGACATTGAGAATGAGCCTCAATATTATCGTAACGTAAATCGGGTTTCAGAAAATTTTCGTCGATATATTGCACGGTTTCGTCGGAATCGATCAAGATTTCGTCTCCATGTTTGAACACTGGTAATCTATTGGCGTATTGTTTGAATTCTGGAGCAGGTCTCGCCATATTTACTGTGTTAATATTATACGTGAGTGACTCGCCCTTGGCTTTCAGATCTAGCACCATGTAAAAACGCTGACAGAAAGGGCATGCACCGTAACATTCTCCGTCCATCCCAGCTTTTACATATAATACCACATGGTTCGAACCATTCTTTTTTCCATTCATTTTGAATTATTTCTGAAAATAGAAAAAGGCAAAGTTTAACATTTTTATGAATATACTTAAAAGGGAACACTCAGCATTTTCGAAGGTGATTTTGGTCTTGAATATATGTAAATAGTCTTCAGAAGTTCTAAAACTGTATGCAAATCGGGTATGAGGTATGTGTGAAGGGATTATGTGATTTTCATGCAGTTCTAGTACTTCTGAAGGCTATTTACATATATTCAAGATACAAATCAACCCAGAAAATGCTGACGGTTTCCCTAAAATAACTTTTAAAAACAAGACCCAAGTTTTTACTTAAAAATATATAATGTTACCTTGCCCGGCGATCTGTGTTGCAATAGAACTCTTCTAGAATGAAGGTAAAGAAAGATCTACGAAATGATCAGAATGAAATGTCAAGGTATGAAGGTAGAATAGAAGGCATTCTGAGATAGATTCCAGCCTGATATTTCAGCAAGTCTTGGCACCGAGCCCCAGTAAACAACTGATGTAACTTAAAGATACCATTCCTTATTTATTTCATATATTCACTAATTTCATGATTGTTTTGTCCAGTATGATTCTTTAATCTAAAACATTTTTTGACAGTCAAAAATACAATGTATCCCCCATTTTACATAACAAATTTAGAAAACGTCCTGACAACTCCTTTAATTTTTAGAACTTAAAGGTGCCTTGACACTATCAATTTTTCTCCAACATGGCATTGAAACATTAGAAATGAATTGAAATCGAGTTTTCTGTCCTACATTTCTGCACCTGCGATAAGGGAAAGTCAAATGCCATGCAGTGTGCAATGAAAAGAATGTTTCCAGGGGACTAGCATTAGCATATTGGTTTTTTATTTCAAACTGTTGATGGATCTTTAATGTGCACATCCTGTAACACACTGGCCTCCGTAAATTTTCCCATCCCAACAACTAGTGAAATTTTGATAGTGGCAGTGCATCTTTAAACTGCAGTATGAAATAAACATTAAGTAGAATCTGCCACCTGAATGTTATAGTGTTGATTTTATGATAATTAGAATTTTAAATGAGAGAATCAGTTTCAACACCTCATTCATCTTATACTGCTGTTTTCTGTTTATATTTCTTATTTAGTTTATCTTCTGCTATTTTTAACAAGTAAATATATAGTCTACACTATTTGAATTTGAAAAATTATGTTCTTAGTAATGGTTAAGTATGTTCTTAGTAGAGTTTAATAATGTTCAATAATGTTCAATAATGTTCTTAGTAGAGTTTAATAATATTCGAAGTTAAGTTTTTGATTATGTTCAATAATGTTCTTAGTAGAGTTTAATAATGTTCGAAGTTAAGTTTAATTATGTTCTTAGTAAAGTTTAATTATGTTCTTAGTAAAGTTTACTTATGTTTTTTTGTAAAAGTTTTAATTATGTTCTTAGTAAAGTTTAATTATGTTCTTAGTAAAGTTTAATTATGTTCCTAGTAAAGTTTAATTATGTTTTTAGTAAAGTTTAATTATATTCTTAGTAAAGTAAAAATTTAATTATGTTCTTAGTAAAGTTTAATTATGTTCTTAGTAAAGTTTAATTATGTTCTTAGTAAAGTTTAATTATATGTTTTAAGTAAAGTTTAAATATGTTCTTAGTAAAGTTCAATTATGTTCTTAGTGGAGTTTAATTATGTTCTTAGTAAAGTTTAATTATGTTCTTAGTGGAGTTTAATTATGTTCTAAGTAAAGTTAAATTATGTTCTTAGTAAAGTTTAATTATATTCTTAATAAATTTTAATTATGTTCTTAGTAAAGTTTGATTTTATTCTTAGTAAAGTAAAAAGTTTAATTATGTTCTTAGTAAAGTTTAATTATGTTCTAAGTAAAGTTTAATTATGTTCAGAGTAAATTTAAGTGGTGGCTTACAGGATTAAGTTTCCAATCATTTCTCTGGTCTGGTCTGGTCTGTAGAAACCCCCACTGCACTATAAGTATTAATAAACTAACTTGTTATCAATCCTGGCTAAAAACTGAACATGATTTTTTTATCTGTTAACTAAAATTTCTGGTCTGGTAAAATTATATCAGTATGAGATAAGATATGGTGTATCAGAACTGACTTTTACATCATAATATTGAGAATGAATGAATGTACATTAAGATACTGTAAAATCATCAATATTCACAAATGCTATTTTTTCGTGGATTGTCCTAGATCAGTTGTACCCTTTTTAATGCCCACAAAATATCCATACAAGCATGTTGCTCTTCTTTGTCACTAGAAGAGGAAGAAATTTACCAAAGAAATTCCACAGAATAAGAAGAACTTTAATGAAGAGTAACTTTTCAGAAGAAGAACTTTAGAAGAGATCCACAGAAGTATTGGCTTATCTTGGAAGAATTAAGTTTTAGAGTTACAGAATTGACAAAAGGGGGGGGGGGGGGGGGGGGGGGGGGGGGGGGAGACAGCACATAAAAAGAACCCTATAAGACAAGAAAGAAGAAGTTTACAGAGGAAATACTCTTCAGAATAAAAAATGTTGCTCAAAAAGAAAGAAGATGTTGACAACAGAGCAAAATATTAAGACACAGAAGCTAAAGGTCTAAGCTTGCCTAAAATTATTTTTGTGTGAAAGGAAGTCCTTGATCAAGTGAAACACTTTAATAAAAGCCTGATAAACTGTAGCTATAGAAGATTATAATATATATTGTACCAGTTAATGATAATAATAGATTATAACAATAAGTAGATATCATATTGGTGTGAAATATCTTCACCATGTCACTTTAAATACAGACAAACAATTCTACACCATCCTAATCATTAAGCTCAAATAATCTATAGAGGTAGGCTATATAGCTGTATTTCACCCTAGAGTGTATATGGGAATAAGTTGCCCCAAAAAATTTACTTTTTGATTTTTGAAATTTATGTTCATTTGAAAGGGGAAGTATTCCTTTAAGGAACTAATATTATAGAATTTTTTAAGCATAACTTTAACCCTGCACCTTCTATTGCAGGCCTTCTCAAATGGCAGCTCTTGAGAATGGACCACTTCCGCTAAAATGCTCTTTTCGCTATGCTAGCTAAGCTCTATTTGGCCCTGATATTTTTTCCATGAAATGCATTTACAAAAATTAATTTAGAAGGCCTGTTCTATTGAATAGTAACTTGTAACTTTTCATTCACCCTAATAATGAAATTCATATGAAAAAGAAACCTATTTTAAATTGAACAACTAAAATACCAGTTGAGTTAAATGATAAATAAACCAGAAGCTATTTATAAATAAGGTTATCACTATAGTGGTGATTGACAGGTGAATGTGAAATATTTTAATCTATTTACTAATTTATTTTCACCTAATTAATAAATAACATTTATTATCAATATCAAAAACTTAAAACTTTTAGAAGGACACAGTTAACATTTTAGTATATAGTCTTCAGAAGTAGCCTTCTAGATCAGTGGTTCCCAACCTATTTCAAGCTGTGGCCCGAATTAACAAAGCTCCCAGAGCCATGGCCCCTGTTCTATTCCAAACTAGGGTAGAATAGGGAATATAGTGCAAGGGTTTTTGTTTGGTGCCTCTTTATCATTAGGAGGTCAGATGCATTTGACCACAAGCAACTACAGACCTTACACAGCAAAATATAGTTAAATAAAAGTTGGGCTAGATAAAAAATTATGTACATCCTCATGCGCCATGACCCCCTGACAAACACCCCATGGCTCCTTAGGGGAACCACTGTTCTAGACCTTCATAAAAATTACACGATCCCTTCAAATACCTAGAACTTATGCTTTCTATTTCTATCTTAACCAAGATATCAAAGACCTGAAGATAGCATGACCCAAAAATCCAAGATACATGTATCAAAAACTTTTAAACAAAGAAATCAAGAACCTTCCACCCAAGGTATCCAAGAGCCTAAAACCCAAGATATCAAGAACTTTAAGCCTAAGAAGAACCTAAAACCTGAGATATCATAAAAAGAACCAAAAATCCAAAAGACCAAAACCCAAGATATCGAAGACATCTCAACTTGCAACCTCTTGGCTCTTCCAGTTTGAGCTCTCTTGTTACCCCCAGTTCCTAGCCTAAAAGTTGCGGTGAAGCCTACAACAGTTTCCAACTAAAGATTTGCAGGAAGCAATAGCCCCTCTTCTTACCTGTATTGGGAAAATATGCCTAAAATCATGGGAGCTTTGGAACTTCCAGTTTGTGCTCTCTTGGTTCCCCCAGTTACTAGCCTATAAGTTGCAGTGAACAACAGTTTCCAAATAGAGATTTGCAGGAAGCAATAGCCCATCTTCTTACCTGTATGCGTATAGTATGTCGAGAAGATCCACACAGTTCCTCTAAGCCTGACTGATACCACTATAAGTAATGCCAATACGCAACCTGTTAGTGTTGTATATTATACTGTTTCCTGCTGTAACCTCCAGTCTGATATTATTAGCCTAGTTATAGAGTAGTCACGTAGCCTACTAGATCACACTCTAGCTAGAGTTGTTATACCTTCACACGATAATTCCTGGTTTACTAATATCTAACAGGTGTCATACTATTACCACACTTTACCAATGGCGGCTCCGGTGGGGGTAGTCTACAGGAAAATTGTGGGGTGGTTTACCCCACTCAACCCCCCAAAATAGTCTTGTATCCCCTATTTCACCCATACTATTTCATATTGTAAGGAATGTCAAAATATGATTTTTCACTCCCAAATATATGTGTCGGAATGCTTGCGGGGAGAATCTTTGAAAAGGCATAGTATGGAGAAAACCTCCAGACACCTTTCTGGGATTTGCATCTTTGACTCTTTCGTATTTTGAACTTGAAGAGCGACATATCCTTGCCCCCTCATTGATCAGTCTGCATCCTATTTGTACCATCAGTTCCAAGAGACTGGCACCGCCACTCCACTTAACCAATATATCTATATATTACTCTTTAAACTTCGGGTCATAAAGTTGAGGGGGTCTTGAAAGTTGTTCCAATTTCGAGGTCATGTAAGTGAAAGTTTTAACCTACATATACGCTAATGTTGGCATTCATTCTGAAAAGACCGCAGATTGCGAACAGGGTGTGAATGTCAGATGACCTTGAAAAATATTATTTCTTGATTATTCCAGTCGTTCCAGCTCCAAATGGAATGTCCGGGAAAAATCAATGCTTAGACTCTAGATGCTTGGCCAAGTACCAGATGGTAGTAAGGATCCAAGTGAACCCGAGTTTTACCAGTTACCGATCTGCTTCTTTGACCTTGGTTTTCATACCATGTTGAGCACTCTTTCTGGAGTATACCATAGTCACTACTGGCGAATAGCTAGCTACCTTGCTCGCTGGTTTGAGCATCTCTGACATCATGGTACGATGATGCCACCAGCCACACATTGTGTGAGATCATCTGTGGTGGTAAAACAGCCAAACCCCTAATTCCAGTATCAACACAAAACTGATAGAGCTTTGAAGGTCGAAAAGGGATTGTTTTGCAAACAGACCTTGACTCGTACCTTGTTGAGCACTCTATCTCACACCTATGGTGAAATGTTGGTAGGGTGAAAAAAAAGTTCATGGGTTATGAGTTATATTTTCTGAAACTATACCCCAGTGGCTTAAAAAAACAGGATAGTTTGAAATTCCCTATAGAGCCCTTTTCGAAAAAATCACAATTATTGAGAAAAATTGTCGTTTTGGACAACAAGACTCAGATTGTCCAGAGGTATCCTGCCATGATCGTTCGTTTTGATGAGAAAATCAGCTTAACACATTGCCAGTTCAATAAATATGAGATTAAAGTTTATAATTGAGCAGAACAGAAATTTTGGAAAGCCTGGGAGCGCAAGTCCTCTCATTTTCCGGGAAAATTCTATGACCTAACCAAGACTTTCCGGGTAGATTTGCTCGCTGAACACACGTGTAATATAGGCAACACAACTGATCTAAATATGCCAAAAAACACAAAAGTCCCGAAGACAACCGCTACAGGGTATGTGTTTTGTATTTTGAAAAGGGGTCAAGCATGGCTCCTATAGTCAGAGAGAAACTCCTCTCGAGAATAAGAACATTTTACATATCAAATTACGATCCTCAAGATCTGCATCTTCCTTGGGCTATTTTCAATCGATGAAGAAATCTTCTTTTAAAAATCTTAAGACACATTTCACAAACACGTGTATTCTGGTTGTATGTTTTCAATGTCAAATGGCTCAGAAAGCACTTTCGGAGGCCTCCAATGCACACATAACAGTGTGCACATGCCTCAAATGCGCACATAACAGTGTGCACATGCCTCCAATTCGCACATAACAATGTGCACATGCCTCCAATTCACCCATAACAGTGTGCCCATGCCTCCAATGCGCACATAACAGTGTGCACATGCCTCCAATGTGCACATAACAGTGTACACATGCCTCTAATGCGCACATAACAGTGTGCACATGCCTCCAATTTGCACATAACAATGTGCACATGCCTCCAATTCACCCATAACAGTGTGCCCTTGCCTCCAATGCACACATAACAGTGTGCACATGCCTCCAATGTGCACATAACAGTGTGCACATGCCTCTAATGCGCACATAACAGTATGCACATGACTCCAATGCGCACATAGCAGTGTGCCCATGCCACCAATGCGCACATAACAGTGTGCACATGCCCCCAATGCGCACATAGCAGTGTGTACATGTCTCTCATGCATTCATAGCAGGGTGCACATGGCGCTTATGTGCTTATAGTGTAAGTGTGACTGACTGACGCATACTGAGGCAATGACTGGCGTCATCTGTTCCTAAGTGCGTAGAATCTGTGCCGTTGTGCGTAGCCTCTGTTTTTAACTGCTCATTTATAAACTTTAAACTCATATTTATTGAACTGACAATATGTTAAGCTGATTTTCTCATGAACACGAACGATCATGGCAGGATACCTCTGGACAATCTGAGTCTTGTTGTCCAAAACGACAATTTTTCTCAATAATTGTGATTTTTTCGAAAAGGGCTCTATAGGGAATTTCGAACTATCCTGTTTTTTTAAGCCACTGGGGTATAGTTTCAGAAAATATAACTCATAACCCGTGAACTTTTTTTTCACCCTACCAACATTTCACCATAGGTGTGATCTGGAGTGTACCATTGTCGATAGCGTATGTGATTAGCTCAAGAGCTTTATGAGATCATTTAGAGATCATCTGAGACGTCTAAATTGCCAGAGATATATGGGGGAAAAGATCATGGCGCACACCTTCAGGAATGACTTGGTTGTCTCGGACTATACATCTGATGTCAGGGCTAATTAACATTCAGCTGTTAATTTAATTAAAGAAGCAGACGTGAATCCAGGCACCTGACTCGTTACATCATCACAGTTCCTGAAATTCTCGTCTTGAAATCTGTTATTTCACAGGAGATTCGCGGGATTCTGGAATCTTGCCAGTTAAGACTCGGTCATACGCAATTAATGGTTTGTTTCTATGTCTTTACCCTATCAGAACTATAGGGCGTATATATTGTAATTCTAGTTAAATGGTAATTGGTATGCTTACTTTTCTGATGTTAAAAATTGAATTGTGTTTTATGTGCTCCTCTTCTGCACCTGTTTGGGTAAGGGACGGTGGAGTATTGAAGGGTAGCATGTTAAAATTGTCTTATCCTCCTTTTTCCATTAAAGGATTTGAACATTTCCATTCCTATACCCATACAAATGGCGTTTTCATAAGTTTTTTACACGGCGGGGTAGTTAAAACCTTCCAAAAAAATTGAAAAATTGAGCCCTTTACCGTTCCATTCTGTTCCTACAGTCTTAATTTCGGCACTGATAAGATGGAATATGTAAAGCTCCGGTGCAGTGAATGTAAATACCTAGGCGATCACATTCCTTCAATTACGAGATAGTAAGAATATTAATTGCCTATTATATTTAACGAGTTAATTAAGAGGCCGGCCACGAGGCAGGTATATAATAAATCATTAATTAACATATCAGGTAAAATTTAATTAACATCTTAAACACCTCCACCCCTTTATTTTCTTTGATAAGGCTCTTTGTAACACCCTTAGCAGGGGCGGATCCAGGATTTAGAGAAAGGGGGCTCTGAAATATAACATGCTTCAAATTCATCGGTACCGCGAGCGGCAATTTTTTAGAGGGTTCTGACATCAGTCGGCCAAAAATGGGGGGGGGGGGGGATGGGGGGCTCTAGTCGGCGGAGCATTTGAGAATTGAAATATACGAATTTTCTTTGATAACACCCTTTGATAACACCCTTTGTATATAACGCCCTTTGTAACGAGAGATTTTATAGCAATTGATGATATACAACGATATTTATATTAAAGTGTAAGTCATATATGGTTCCGCAATTAAATTTTAATGGTTTTCTTCACGTCTTTTCATTTAAAGGGACACGTTCACCGTTCGTGTAGCCTACCGGTATCCAAGTAATTATTAGCATTCAAAGTCAAAAATACGAATCGCATTTTAGAGATTGCAGATATGACAAATGTTTAGATAGAGGTATGTTTGAAGAAATTTGAAAATTGAAAAATGCTATTTTCGTGGAGTTCTAGTGCTTTGAAGACTATATATATTTAAGACTTAATCGACCCCCGAGAATACTTAATTTTCCCCTTTAAATATAACTTTTTGAGAATTGAGATATGCGAAATTACCTTCAAAAAATTAAACTACTACTAAAATATTGTCGTAGCCCTTGGATGGACAGAGCAATCATTTATTGGGGCACGTTCGAAAAACTGCCAACAGCCAGTACTGACAACTGCAAATTTATGAAAACTTCATTAAAGATACTTGAACATGACAATATTACACCTTATAAAAACCAATAAAGAAAACATAGTAAATATCGATTATAAAAATAACCAATTAATAATGATTGATTTTCTGTAACATCTGCAATCTGCACGGACCAGATTTCTCCAATCCGGCATCTGCAACATTTGTGACAATGCACAAAACATAATATTGAAATTGGAATGCCGATATTCTGGTAAGGTATGATATTAGAATACTTAAATTTAGTAAAGACGTTTCGCCTTGAAGCATATAACTTTTGAAAATGCAATGATATTGAAATTGGAATGGCGATATCACAAGTAACAGATTATCTGCATTTCCTCGCGCATAGATTAGCCTAATCTTTGGCCTATGCTAAGGAAAGATCAAAGGGATGCAAATCACATTTATAAATTGCAGTTCTGAAGACACAATTCTAAAAATGCAATTGCATATAATATTTTCTCGTTGTAGGCTTTATAAGTATATTCCTATAGTCTACATGGACACAATTTAGTTTTTTTGTAACTTCAAAGAATTGTGCGATTTACTTATCATGGAATGAAAAAATAACAAAAAAATATTTTTTTCCTCTAAAAATTATATGAAATAGCTACTGACTTACTTATTTTTTCCAGTGTAGGTAAACGATGGTAAATTTCGTCTGCTAAAAATAAATTTACCTGTGATATTTAACGGGATTAGAAATCAACCACGGTATATACTACATAGATTTCTATTGGTTAGATTTACGATTCTATTTTTATAAACCAATTGAAACCATTGATAGATGATCAAGGGAGGTTCCTACCATATTAAGACGGAACGTGTCGAATAACAAAACGTGTAAAAAGTGAAAGTAGAGTTTCTAATAGTAGAATAATCGTGATATGTACTTCAGGGAAAATTCATCAATTTTGACTGGGTTTTTGAAGGTCTGCCGTTTAATAGTAATCGGACTCTTTTAAGGGTAATTTTAAGGGTAGGCCTAATTAAAGGGGCACGTTCCCTATACGCCCAAACAATCATTTTATTCTCAAAAACAAGAATTTTTATAGTTGAGCTAAGCTGAAATATTGTCGAAATTTAGCCCCCAAATCCATATGGATCCATTATCATCCTCATTTGAAAGTAAAAAAATACGACTCGAAATTTAGTGAAATTTCTAGTTATAGGTATATTTGAAGGGATAGTTGCTATTCTAGGCCTCTTTGATGGAATCATTCTATGATGGAATGAATAATAAAACTATACAACAACTTTCTCGGTTGTCAAAGTACGATTAGGGGCTGACTTATTTTATTCCAGAAAGGCACCTTCAAACATGAAATAATGAATAATCCAGTATAAATAGCCACTATGAGTAAAATCGTACGATTTCTAAAAGGAACTGTCAAATATACACGTGGCTTTGTTTATATTTTGGATCATTCTATGCGACGTCACAATTCAAAATATCTAACGATGGCTGTGATTGGTTAAAATATCGGTCACGCCTATTTGATTGACAGGATTATCGATTAAGTAATTTTGGATTATCCTTTTTTTTCATTCATGGATTACTGCTGGGTCACTTTGAAAATTAAAAATACGGGAGAATAAGGTCAAATTTTAGTGTAAGGTCAAGTTTTTACGTTTATTTTGTTGTAAATGCGTCAAATTCTTTTTTACTTAAGCAGATTAGAGTGTCTTGTATAATCGAGTCTATAATTTGTTTAAGTGGCAAGTACAATCAAGACTATAGAAATCTCGGTCAACCAATCACATTACTTGTTAGAAATAATTACGGTCACGCCATTTGTTGTTAAAAATATTCAATGATGTCAAAATATTACAGAAAATAATAAAATCTTCGTTCTGAAATGGTCAATAGAACGCAAATCCTTAATTAAAGAGGTTAACTTTATCAGGGAACAAGGCACATATTTCGGAGTGGTAAAATTTAGATCTAACAACACAATTTCGGTGAGTACTTCAATTTTCTAGAAAAGTCTGCAACATTTTCATTTGCAATTGCATCTTCATCAATTTCTACTGTCTCCAGATTTTTACTGATGTGATTGGGGTGATTTATTTCTTTGGTTAAGACTTTGTTCTGAAACTCAACTTTCAAGTTAGCCCATTAATAGGGTCCAGATCTAATAGTAATAGGTCTATCTGGAATTCTTGTGGATAATGTTTTCAGATATTTGCCTTTCTTAATCTTGCACTGATTCAGAAAGTGGAAAATTAGATCTAGAGAATCTAGACCCAATCCAATTCAGAAATTGATATTAAAATATGCCTGTTTTTAGTTTTGATTTTATGTAATTTGAATACAAGGAAATGTCTTTGGGTCTTATGACTGATCAAATGATGTCTAACCTAAAAAAAGATTTAGGTTTTGTTTATTTATGTGGTTTGACCTACTCACTCATATTCATAATATTATCTCTTTAACATAATATTATAGTAGGTCTATATAGTTCATTATCATACAAAAAATATCTACACATATATCAGTGTTTCTAACAATTTTGACTGTTGTCACTTATTTTACAACAGATTTCTTATTTGCATTATAATGTACGGTAATTGCTTTGGATTTCTGAAAATTGATGCTTTCAGTGTCTTTAGTTAGTTTAATGCTTAAAAAAAAATTGAAAACTTGTCTAGCTTATCCTTGACCGGTTATGTAATTTATCTCAGTGCATTGTTTATAGTTGGCAAAAGAGCCATAAGATCATATGATCAGGGTTTGGCTCTAGTCAGTAGGTCTACCAGTATGTACTGAAAGACACTACTGGCCTCACCTTTGATATTTAGATCTCAAGCCAAGTTCAATAGCTAAACTTAGATTATATCATTCAACTAACTTCCAGTAAGATGAAATGAGACGAAATGAAGGTTTACGTCCTTCTTTTCTGCAACTGTTTGGGCTAATGAAGATGGGCAAATGTCATGCAGTGTGCAATGATGGAAATTTTTACTAAGAATGCACCATATTAGCTTCTCTTATATTTTCAATTTCTTATGGATCAAGGAATCAAAAATAATAGAAGTGAATACACAGAGTTTGTGTCCAGACACAATGAGGATTTATTTTCTTTACCAGTACTATTTTCTACTCTAAGATCCACTCGTATCAACTTCGGAACTAGACATGCTAGATAACCTCGTATACTGTACGATAGTTGCCATGATGAATAAATCATAGTTCAACCAATCACAATTATTCTTCAGAATGAATCATTATCTTTCGCAGAAAAAACAGCCAATCCAAATCAACCTTGAAACAAGGATTGTCTTTTCCTGCCCAAATAACGGGCAAGATGGCCGCCTATCATGACCGAGTCATTATATAGTCTCGAACAATGACGAAGGTTGAGCTGAATGCTCTAAGATCCTGATAATCCAGCAGCATACTTGATGCTATGACATTATTCCTAAAGCCTTACTATCTATTTATCTTCTATTTCAGTCCAAGATGGCTTTGAGGTATCCTTTAAAAACATGTTCCACAAGACATCTCACTCAGCCTCAACAGACAGTCTGGAGAAGCGTTTCACCAAATAGAAGCAAAAACCCAACATCTACGTGTGAAATGGGCACGTACCAACAAACTTTAAACTGTTCTTCACTTAGTAATAAAGATGGCAATGAAAATGAAGACAAAAAGAAAAAGTCCACCCTAGAAATTATAAACGAACAGTGGAACGCTGTGAAAAATATGCGCGAAAATAAATATGTGTCCAGCATTGTGAACAATGTTTCGTACGTTGCAACCGCCATACCTCGTGGCATTGCCACCGACTTTCAGAAATATATTCCGTTCGTGAAAGATTCTTCAAATGTGGAACAAACAAAGGTGTCAATGCCGGCACCTGTACCCCAGAAAAAAGTGATTGTGGTGCGGGAACCAGTGTATCATAATAGGGAACAACACACGCTCGCAGAAGGCTTAAATTTCGAATATCTACCTCCCTCGGAAACTCACCATTATATGAAATCTACCGATGTCACGACAAAAAGTATTAAAAATGTCACAGAAACTCAGAAAGAAGGCAATATTTTTCAAAATATTTTGGCGCGAGCAACCTTTAGGAGTTCAAATTCTTCAAAACCAAAGTCAGACAAACAAGCCATGAAACCTTTAATTCAGAAAGATTTTATATCGCGTGCTGAGATCGATAGTCGAACACGTGCTCTTGTTCACAGTATTTTTGCAGCTAAGTCAACTAGCTCTAAAATCACACGAACTGAAGAATTATGTAATCATCTTTTACAACATCATAATTCTAGAGTCATAGCTTATAAGGTGAGTGTCGCTATATATTAAGTTTGGTTATATTATATGTTTGTCAGTAAGTTTTCTAAACTTTTTATTGAGAAAACTCATAGCAGCCTATTAAAGGGGTTGTAAAGAGATTTTCTAAACTTTGTATGTGTATCAGGGACACTGATATCATCAATTTGCGCCATTCCAGTTTCCATTCAGATGTCTGTGGTTCTTGCAATTCCACTAAAACTAATGCGTTTTATGACGTCACTGACAATGATCTACCTTCCGGTACTATTGATATCTATGCAGATCACTGTCAGTGACGTCATAAAACATACACATGCAAAGTTTAGAAATGAACTTTACAATCCCTTTAAGTTGCACCATTCCAATTTGTCAGACAGACATCTTGTGATCTTTCAAGTCTACAAAAACAAGTACCCGGTAATTAAAGCTTATGTAAACTTTTGTCTACTGGTACTTATAACTTAGTGAACAATAACTTGTTGCTTGTTACAATAGTCATTATTAAAAAGGTATGATAAACAGCAAACTATAACAGATGTTGTTATTCATGCTATTAGATATGGTATATATTGAGTGTAGGTTATATAAGTTTATCAATTTGTGAAGATATCAATTATAGAATTGTTAATGTAATAAACAATCAGTTATTGATTAAACACATGATCAAAACCCTAATTAATTAGATCATACAACTAAGACAATTCCGTTAATCACATTCAAAGTGTGGTGGGCTCCTCCAATGCCGGTCTATGGCAATATACTGAATGACTTTACAAACATGACGTCATTTGCTTGGATACGAGGAAATGGTGGTCGTTATGTTTGTGAGTTTGGTTCCTGGCTAGAGTGTGAAAGTCCGATGACCTTGAATAAGTCATCTTCACTCATAATTCCAGTCCACCCAGCTGTAAATGGGTACGGATAATCCGGGAAAGATCAATGCCAAGAGGTTTGGCCAAGGACCAGCTGGGAGATAGGATCCGCACGGAACCTAAGTTGTTATCCTTGTAAAATATAGATGTTTCTTTCTTTTTTATGCCCAAAAGAATGATATACACACACTTGAGAAATTTAGTGTATTGGCACTTTAGAATAGTGATTGGGTGAGAACTGCCTCCACCTCCACAAAATCTAACATAAATTTGTTTTTAGACAAATCTATATGTAAAAAAGAAATCAAATCGTTATCTTGAATTTTATTTTCAGGAAAAAGTGGTACCAGATCTACTAGCATTTAGAAAATCCTCAGATAAAACATTACAAGGAATGGCAAGTGAAGCGCTGGCGTTGATTGGTTATATTCCACCATTAAAAAGTCGTGGAATCAGAATATTGTCTATCGATGGTGGGGGAACAAGGTAAAAACACCTTTTATAGGGAACAGGTTAAATTTGGATCTTGAATATATGAAATAAAAATCTGTACAAGCAAGACAATTTTGTTGATTACTTACAAAGGATGACAAAATTGATAGTTTTGAAATGGTTGACTCCACCAAAGAAAAATGCCATCAGGTGTTTTGAGTAAGCATAGTCTTTAGAAGTGCAAGAACTGCACAAAAATTACGTAATCCCTTCAAAGAGACTTCAAACTAGAAAAAACTTGTTGACTTGGTATTATTTGATATTTTCTCTGTGATAAAATTTGTCACGCGCTAAATTTTTGACTGCTTTGACGCCTCTGATAATATTGTTATATTTTTAGGGGACTGATACCTATAGAAGTTATTCGTCAACTACAAGCGCTATGTCCAGATGGTAATATACTAGATAAGTTTGACTATATTTGTGGTGTCAGTACTGGAGCTCTGGTAGCAGGTCTGATATTCCTGGAGAAGAAATCTGTAGATGTTGCAGAAGCCTTGTACAAAGAGTTCAGTATCCAGACATTCTCCAGGAATCGTTTCGCTGGCGCCACAGATCTCGTCTGGAACCATTCCTGGTATGAAACAAGAGTCTGGGAGGAGATTTTAAAGTAAGTATAATAATAAACCCAATTACTTAAAAAAAGAAAGAGAGAAGGATCCATATTTTACAAGGATCACAACTTAGGTTCCCAGGGGATCTTAAACCTCTTGGGATAGATCTTTCCCAGATTAACCGTACTCATTTACAGTTCGGTCGACTGGAATTATGAGTGAAGTCAGACACCCCATTGAGATCTAAACTCACAAACACAAACCTTCAAACTGTAAAACAAATCTCAAAATCCATAACAACACATTTATTGTATTATCCTTTCATAACATAATCTGGCAAAACAGCATCTTTTACTTTTAAAAGGCATTCTGGCAAGGCAGCATTGTGAGAGTTATGGACCTTAGCTTGCTGAACATTCCCCTTTAAATATGAAGTTTGTATTTTAATAGGAATCAGATTGGTAATAAAGGTTTTATAGAATCTTCTAGAGATCCAGATTGTCCTAAGGTATGTACATAGCCATAGCCATAGCCATAGCCATAGCCATAGCCATAGCCATAGCCATAGCCATAGCCATAGCCATAGCCATAGCCAGTTTTCTCAGTGACATGCAACTGGTTAAGTGAATAGACCTTTTTCTCAAGGATCAATGTCACAGTTCTTTCTTTTTCGGGCGCATTGCATGTAGGGCAAGAAAGGAGTCGTAGAGCCTGCATTATTTACATAGTTTTCAGTGAATTGTGTATTCCCAGTTTGAGTTTGTAATACAGTAAAATATGTTTTTTTTTTCCAGTTTTCTGCAATTTCAACCATAATGAATGTGACGAAATTGAGAAATTATACGTTTCGTAACTATAACCTGCCCCCTGGTGTGTATTCTAATTATCCTGGTAGTGCCAATAATAAAATCTGGGAAGGTATTCGTGCCTCGTCAGCAGCACCGATGTATTTCCAACATTTTGAACTTGGTGACTTTATACACAATGTAAGTATGAGATTTTTAATGTCATCAACTGTCATATCTAACGCATTTTATGACGTCACTGACAGCGATCTGCCGGAAGCTTCTATTGATATCTTTTCAGATCACTGTCAGTGTCCCCGATACACATACAAAGTTTACAAAACCTCTTTACAACCACTTTAAGGGATGGGAATAATTAATCATTGATTTTACAAATGTCTGTTTTACAGGATGGTGGTTTACTGACCAACAATCCAACTTTCATAGCAATTGATGAAAGTAAATTGTTGTGGCCTGATGAACAGATTCAGTGTGTTATCTCCCTTGGTACAGGTCGTTATGAGTCAAATTATGAATCCAGTCAAAAGGTCTCACTGACAGAGAAAGCCTATAAAATTTTAGAGAGTGCCACAGATACTGAGGGTATGTTGTCGACATTTGAGAAATTTCTTTACATTTTAACTTTTTAAAAACAGAATTAGAATTTTGAAACTTAGTTGATGACATATTCAATGGAGGGACAAAAATGGTCATAGCACAGTTGTTTAGAGTGTTGTTTCATTAGAATCATGACATCTTTTGTTTGTTTTTCTTTTTGTCTAAACTTTTGCCATCTGTTTTTCAGCCGTTCACAGACAATGCCAAACATTGCTACCTAAACAAACCTACTTCCGATTTAATCCTTATATGACAGAAGATCTTCAGTTAAACGAAACTCGGCCAGAGAAATTTGACATCATGGAAAAAGATGCCAAAATGTATTTACGTAAAAATCAGAAAAAGATGGATTACGCGATCAGTAGACTGTATGAAACTAGAGGCTTGCGTCAAAAGGGAAAAGATATGATATTTGGACAAAAAGTATTTTAAGTAATTCTTAAAGTTGGGATGGCACCCGTGTGAAAAATACTGAAAACAAAAAATCTCCGCATATTTGTCTTCATGGGCATTGAAATCTATCAAATTTGTAGATGGTTAATTCTGCCAATGTGGGGAATAATGGCCAACATTTTTATTTTCATGAGAAAAATTATGAGTGTTTCTGAATTTCCTCCTTTCTTTATATTTGACTTTAACCATGAAATTTTTTATTTGAGATATTTTTATGTGTTTTTCTTGCCATGTCTTTCTTCAATAGTCAGTTCTGATATTTATAATAGATATTCGATTCAAATTTTTTATTTCTTTTTTGTAATGCTAGTGTCACATTTAGTATTTTGAATTTGTATAAATATTTTGCTGTGATTTGTGCACAGTTTGAATGTTGGAATAACTTCATTTTCTGCGTGGTTGTGGGTTCTATTTTTGGTCAGCATGTTAAAGTCAATTGACCTTGAAAACCAAAACTTTTCTCATACATGTACTTTCAAGCAGTAAATAAATGGGTATGGATAATCCTTGAAAGATCGATACAAAGATATTTTTTTATAAGTACTAGCTGGGGCCTTATTCTCGAAAACTTAACTTAAGATGATTTTATTATTCTAGTCATCTGATTGGATAATCACTAAAATCGATTTCTTTTATCCAATCAGATTACTTTATTCCTTAAAATTCTGGTTTTATCTAAGTTAAGTTTTCAAGAATAAGGCCCCTGGTTGAAAGGTTCCTCATAAATCTAATTTGTTATCTTATAAATATGGCGTGACAGTATAGGGCATTATGGCTATGAAATTTATGTCCTCTCGTGAATGAGTACCCGGTGACAAGTTTGTTTAATTTGTTATATTCAGTTGTTTGTATTATGTTTTTTTTTATGTTAAATATGGTATGGTTGTATTCTTAAACTTAAAAGTTCTTTGGCCGACACAGCAATGAAAAAATATGATTTGTCAGCCAACTCTTTTTTGGGAATTTACATTGTCATGCAATATGGCTATCAATTAAATATTCAATTATGATTCAAAATTATGCATAGCGTTCTGAAACCACATTTTCATTTCTTATTAGGTGTGTTATTAACGGGATTGTAAAGTGGTTTTCTAAACTTTGTATGTGTATTGGAAATTTCTAGTCTAATTTCTAATTCGTCGTCAGTGGTTCTTGCAATTCCAACTACCAGTGATCTATCGGAAGATTGATATCTATCGAGATTGCTGATAGTGACGTCATAAAACGGGTTAGTTTTAGTGGAATTGCAAGAACCTCAGACATCGGAATGGAAATTGGAATGGCGCAAATTGATGCTATCAGTGTCCCTGATACACATACAAAGTTTAGAAAACCTCTTTACAATCCCTTTAAGCCTACTCAGTTGTCCAATTAAGCACAATTATTTTGAAAGCTTTATTATTTTAAGGATTATTTGATGCAATTGTTAAAATGCAAATTTTGTTTTTATTTTATTGATGTTTTGAGTTTTTCTCTTTAGTGCTATTTTATTCTTATTTACAACGAAATTTTCACCTTTTTTTGTGTGTGGATGTTTTCAATTTCAAAATATAGTAAAATTCCTTCTCTATTCTTTATGAGTTATAATAATATGTGTATACTTACCTCAACTCATACTGTACATGATTATTATCAAATAAACTATTGTACACCATGCAAGGTATGCTTACTCTTCTAGACACCTGATATCACTTCATTATAGAATATTTACTCATTTATTGATATACTTCCTCAACTCATACTGTACATGATAATTATCAAATAAATTGTTGTACACCAGGCAATGCTTACTCTTCTTGACACCTGATACCACTATTCATTATGAAATATGTACTCATTTATTGATATACTTCCATATATAAAAGGTTCATTGGCTAATATCAAATTTATTGCCAATATGTTTACATGGATTTTAAGATCATATGTAAGTTTATTATCGATTTGTGACATCAAATACTTAGAGAAAGACAAATCCTAATTTATTTATCTAGGTTTGGAAATGTATAAAAGAATAAGCCACTGTTATTGAAAAAATTTAATGTATGTGTAGAATAGATAATAAATCACAAAATACAATCAGAGATATAATAGTATCAAGTTAGAGAGCAATGGAAAAAATTTACCATCTTAGGAGAAAAAAATCCTCCATTTAATTTATTGAGTACATCTTTGTTTAGAGAGAATTCAACAAAAATTCAACAGATATTTCAAAGATCCATATATTCATACATGCATATCTGATAGCAACATGACTTCCAAAATCTCAAAATAGAGAGAAAACATATTATATTCGAGTTAATGTTGTTATGAAACACATACTATAAATGACTTTATTGCCGATATCTCATATATTTAGTGGAGTTATAAAGGCAAAGAGAAAGAAGAAAATATAATAATATAATATGGCACTGCAATAATAATATAAGAGATATAATACTGAGATTGTTAACAATTGAGCAAAAAATAAAAGGTGACCAGATTTTCATTGTTGAAATAAAGCAAATCAAAAAATTGATATATATACAAAACAATATCATAAAATATGAGAAAATAAGCACTTTTGATTTAAAGATTCATAATATAACATAAGGCACTGCCAGATGCAAAATATTGTATGCTTCAAAAATCAATTCCAAACAAAGTATTTTGGAGGAATTGAAGCATTGCATGTTTATGTACCATTTTTAATAAGGGTATACAAAGGGGCTTTCTGTTTTTATGTGTATCAGGGACACTGATAGCTTCAATTTATACCATTCCAATTTTCAAGCAGATGTCTGTGGTTCCAAAAATTTCACTTAATCAAAATATTTGATGTTGTCACTTAAATATGCATGTATCTCATAAGGCCTTAGCGATTAGTGACGTCATCAAACATTTAGTTTTAGTGGAATTGCAGGAACCACAGACGTCTGATTGAAATTGTAATGGTGCAAATTGATGCTATCAGTGTCCCCGATACACATAAACATTTAAAAAAATCTCTTTACAATCCCTTTAACCACGTTTATGATTTGTCATTTATTTGGGTATATAATATTTGGCTGGAACAAACGGCATTTTAGACACTACAGCATCAATTTGCTTATTTCGTACGTCAAATACGACTTTCGTTCCATTTTTCGAATAGGGGGTATCTATGTATCCCATGGCTATGTTTGTTTTTAAGGTCGGTGAAGGAATACCGCTGGTAATTTTTCCTATTTTCTTCTTTCCACTTTCATCATAAATAATAGTTCCACCTGAAATATTTAAAGTGAATTCTCAGAGCATGGTCTAGGTAAGCAACAGAACTAGTTTGCTTAATTTTTTATGACAAAATTCAAACATACTTCTCAGACAGCCTCTGTTAAACAATCCCACTTGGGCGTTTTTGTGACCTTAATTTGCTGTTTTCTGAAGTACGATGATGGGTGAGGATTTTGAAAATTTTCTGGGGGGGAGGGCCCCTAACTGCGGCTCTCAAACTTACCTCTAGCAGGGGGACCAGCTGATGTGAACCCCACACGTTTTTTACTAGGTTTATTTTTAATCTGATCCAAAATATATTTATCACCTGGAAATCCTCCTTCCTGTCTACGTCTTTTACCTATAGAATAGTTAAAGGGTTAGTTTAAATGGTGGCTGTGGGTTCAAAATTTGATCAGGTGACCTTGAATAGTCTTCATTGTTCCGGTCAACCCAGCCGTAAAGAAAGATCAATGCCATGAGCTAGTAGACAGCTTCTTATTGAACCTATCCTTGTAGAAAATTGTGGTTTATTTTTCTCTTTCCTTGTGATTCTGGTGGAAATTTGCAATTTTTTGTCACCTTCTGTATAATGTGTACCGTCCCCCACTTGTTTCAACTTTGGAACTAGACTAGCGTGCTAGATAACCTCGTATACAATACAGCAGTCGCCATATTGAATAAATTATACTTTAGCCAATCACAATCATCCATCAGAGAGTGTTGTCTTCTTTCGCGCTGAAAACAGCCAATCAAAATTATATTCGAACAAGAGTAATCTTCCCTTGCCCATTTTCAAATGACAAAGGTTGAGCTGTGTGGTGCCTTGACAAAAGCTTTTAAGAGTAAAAACTGGGCACACAAATATACAATAAATATATTACCTATGGTCCAAGCTAGAGTTGCTTCTACAGGTGATGTAGTTCTATCAATGTCTGACCCATAAAGACACAGTCCAGCTTCTAATCTTAAACTATCTCTAGCTCCTAGACCTATCATTTTAACATCAGCTTGGTTTGACTTTAATAATGTTTCTAATAATCCTTCTATACTCTTTATTTCTACTGATATCTACAAAATAAAACATGTCATGCAGTGTGAAATAAGGGAAATTTTTCTGGAACAGTGGCATTGGCCTACTCTTTCAGCAACCAGAAGGATCCTTTACCTGCACAGTCTGTAGCACAAGTGACCTTGGTTTATCATCTCATTGAAATGACTAGGTACTTTTTCTAAAGAAAAAATCCAAAGTATTCTCATGAACTTTGTTGGGATTGTAGCTAGTGTCTTAACTCAATGAGCTACCACAGACATAAACATATCAATATTTTACAGAGGTTGTGTGATTATTAGCTACAGTTGAAGCTAAGAAAGCATAACAGGGGCCACAGAGTGTCTCTGAAAGTAGGGATGCCCTTGGTTGAAAATTTTCAAAATCCAACTATCATCACACCCCCACCACCAAAACCCTTGTATTTCGGACACTTGATTTTCAGATTCAGGAAATTATCTTATAAAAATGTTGAAGATATTTTGATGAAATAATATTGTTTTCCCCCTACTCGACAGCCTCTGCATAAGAACAACTAAACTTACCTCCACACCATCTTCTCCAGTATAACCACATCTAGTCACTCGACAATCAGGAATACCAAATACCTTAGTTTCTTTATTTGTCATAAACGGCAAGGTCTTTAAATCAAAATCTAAACCAGGCTGAAGTATTGATGTCATTTGAGGACCTGAGCAAAAGAAAATACAAATTTTTTAGATAACAAAGATTAATTTTAGCACAAAAAAGCAAAAGCATACATCATATTTGTAAAACCAGTAAATATGCAACTGATTTTTAGATTGTATTTGATTTTCTGTATGTTTCTGTTAAAGAGGATAAACAACAGCATGCAGTGTGTAATAAGGGAAATTTTACCATGGAAAAACAAGCAAAACCCTACCTTGAACAGCAATCAAAGCTTTTTCTACAATTTCTATCTTAACATCTAATCCTTCTTTTTGGCACTCCTCTATTCTTTGCTGAAAGTGAATATCAAAATTTAAAAATTAAACGAGCTTACCTTCGGGAAGTGATGTTTAATTATAATTCTACGAACTATTGCAGGAACGGAGGAATTCATGTGAGATAGGGCATGCGCAGTAGGTGTCAGTCTTTGAATAAACAACAACTAAGATATTCTCCTAATGCAGGAACGGAGAACAGAAGGGAGGGTATCCTGATTAGGGAGGGCACATGAATTCCTCCGTTCCTGCAATAGTTCGTAGAATTATAATTAAACATCACTTCCCGAAGGTAAGCTCGTTTAATTTTTAAATTCTACTTCACACTATTGCTAGGTCACTACGGAACCCATGTGAGATTTCAAAGCATATCATAGTTGTTGGTCGAATACAATACGAGTAATAACCATAATATCAAAATTTATTTGTTAAAACTTTCAACAAATTGTCAATATAAATGTTAACAACAACAAATGAATATATATACTTCAACAATAACATTAAATTAACTGCAACAAAAAGGATAGATATATTCTACTTGAATATTTGGTGCACATGATTGACTGATAATGTTAACACATAATGTGTTCTACATGTCTATATTGTTATGAACTAATTAGCACAAGTAATCCTGTAAATTATTGTCTTTATCACTGGATTGTTCTAAAGGTTTTAGATAAAATCTATTAAAAGTTGAGACATTACTCCAGCCAGCAGACTGAAGTATAATATCAATTGGTACATTATTGTTAGCTAGTTTCGATGTGACAGCTGATCTTGTACTGTGGGTAGTATACACATTGGTATCAACACCAGATTGTTTTAATACAAGTCTTATCCACCTGGAAATAGTGTCTGTAGAAACAGGTTTGTGAGGTTTTGTAAAACTAATTAATAATTGGGTATTATCACCTCTTAATTTATAGGTTCTTGATAAATATTCCTTTATCAGCACAAACATACACAGGTGAGGATTGGTAGAGTTCTTAGAAAACTCCAGTGGTTTCAGATGAAACCCTGGACGAGATTGTTTTAATAGTCCAGAAACAAAGAATATGTATTTTGAATCAGTGATTTTCATTTCCGAAATGTTCAGCAATTTAAGTGTTTGTGTCCTTTGGGCTGTAAATAAGGCCAAGAGAGTAACCAGCTTCAGTGTTAGTTGTTTAAGACATAACTGTGTCAATGGTAAAAAATTTGTTAAAAATGTTAGCACAAGATTGACATCCCATATTTCCTGATATCTCGGTTTAGGGGGTTTGATATTAAACACTCCTTTCAGAAACCTTCTTACAAGCGGATGTTGTCCAAAGGGCACATTAGATGTCAGTGGCAGTATAGCCGAAAGAGCACTTCTGGCACAATTGACAGTACTGTAAGTTAAATTGTCGTCAACAAGAGTTGCTAAAAAATTTATGCCATGCTCAACACTAGCATTTAATGGATTCAGTCCTAAATTATGACAATAGGCGTTCCATTTGTTTATGTGGGTGGAATACTGGTTTTTAGTTTTATTTCTCCAAGATTGTAGAATGATGCTTGAAGCTGATTTTGATAGACAGCTGTATTCAGTTTGTTCCCGGACACATGGCAAATAAGCAGACACAGAGTTTGGTGAAGAGGATGTTGAAGTCTGGTTGGTGAGATTAGAAGATGTTGTGATGCCTGTAGCATAACTGGTGGTTGAATCAGTAACCTGGTGAGCTTTGGATACCAGGATTGAGTTTTCCAGTTTGGTACTACGATTATTCCTGTAGCTTTTTCTTGTATAACTTTTTTCAACACCATTTGTATTATACTGAAAGGTGGAAAAGCATAAAAATTATAATTCGACCATGATACTGAAAATGCATTCACTGCACAGCATGAAGGGTCACACTCATATGATATATAGGACGGAAACTGAAAATTGAGTCTGGATGCAAAGAGATCAATATCTGGATTAACATTAAGGATTTCTAAAGCTCTTTGTAAACTCAGTTTATTTAACATCCACTCAGTGTTATTTCTAAATTTTCTTGATTGTTTGTCAGCTTCAATATTTGATATTCCAGGAATGTGAGCTATGGTTAACCAGATATCATTCTCTTTGCACCACAACCAAATTTCTTTGGATATATTATTGCACAATACTGAATGACTAGAGCCCATATGCTGTAAAGTTGCTACAGCAGTGATATTATCAATTAAAATCTTAACATGAGATGACACAAGGTATTGTTTAAAACTTTTAAGTGCAAGAAAGACAGCCAAAGTTTCCAAATAGTTTATGTGAAACTGTCTTTCTATATGACTCCATTCGCCACCAGTAGACTTATCGTCTAGAGTAGCTCCCCATCCCGATAATGACGCATCTGTATGCAGCGTTATAGTATGAGGATCTCTTTGAAGTAGATTATATGTATTTAATACATTATCTATCCACCAATGGATTTCCTGTATTGCAGATGTACTTAACTTCATGTATGAATCAAAATTTCCCTTAGCAGAAAAGAGACTGGCAGTTTTATCTTTGTCAAGGGATCTATAAAACAGTGGACCATACATGACTCCTGGAAAACTTGAGACCAATAGGCCAATAACTTTAGCTAGATATCTGATAGTTAGTTTTCCAAACTTGTTGTATTCGAGTAAATCCACACAAGCCAGTTTAATTTTTGACTTTTTTAAGTCGGTAAGTCTGATAGTCATATTAGAGGAATTAAGTAAAAACCCTAAGAATGTAATAGATGGTGAAGGTTTAAAACTAGATTTAATGGGATGAATCACAAAACCTAAGTTCTTAAAGATTTTGACAGTTTCTGTAACATTAGAACAACACTTATCATAATCTTCTCCCATAAGAAAGACATCATCTATATAGGCTGAGGATACATGTCCTGCAGTTCTCAAAGTGGACAATGCAGGTTTAAGTAATTTAGTAAACTTTCTTGGACAAAAACATAACCCATTTGGAAAACAAGTAAAACAATAATACTTATTTTTCCAAAAAAACTTTAGGTATTTTTGACATGATTGATCTATCTTAACACTATAATAGGCATCTTTTAAATCTATGGAGCTCATAAAGCAATCTTTTTCAATTAATTTAATAACATTGTCTATTGTATCCATCTTAAAATGATTATATTCAATACATTGGTTTAATCGTTTTAAATTAAGTATCATTCTAAAAGTGCCATCTGGCTTCTTTCTAAGAAATATAGGAGAGATAAAATCATTTTCCTCCTTAAGACACTCACGAAGAACGCCTTTATTGATAAGTTTCTCAATTTCAGAGTCAACAATTTGTATCTCATCAACACCAAAAACATTATGTGGGTTACTATATTGATATGGTAATTCTGATTGAAAAGTAATTTTTGTACCCATGACCATTTCCAGAATTTCGGAATCCGATGTAATTTTTTGCCATTGGACAAGATATTTATGGAGACAGCCAGCTTGAAAATTCTTAACATCATTATCTAATAATTCTAATAAATTTGTACAAAAATCATCAAAATCACTCACCTTAGAAACATTTGTTATCAAAGGTGATTCATATTCAATTACTTTTGAGTTGTTGATTTCTTCTTGTTTTGATGATTGTACTTGTTCTGACTTTTGTAATTTTCTTTGGGTTTGAAATTGTGTTTGCTGCCCCTGTCTAAAAAATTACTGTTGTAATTATTATTATAAGGTCTGTCATAATTTCTGTTAACATATGAGCTTCTTTGAGGTTCAGGTTTTTAATGTTGCACTTGTTTGCTCAATGTATTTGTTTCTTTAATTGACAAAAGCGATTTTTGCAACTCCTCCCCAAATAACTGATTTCCTGTTATCGGTACATTCTTTGAACACAAGGAACTAAATTCCTTATTTAGGGATGGTTTAACCAAGTCCCTTCTTTTGTATGAAATGTCTTGAGAAGCATTTCCAAGTAAAGCGATAGAGTCTACAAATTGTGTTACAATTTCTGGGGCAGTGTTGTTTTTAAGGAGCACATCCACAGAATTGCATATAGCTACAGAAGCTTTAATGATGGATCTTTGAATCCCTGCCATACGCAAATCTTGCGTTTTGGTAATCTTTGACAATTTTCCCCATATTTCAAGATTGACAATGGGAACAGTAAGTTGATCACAGTTACTGGGCCTTGCATATTTATCTATTTTCTCCCTCATTTTATCATCTGTCAACTTGGTCATAAAGCGTTTGTTTACAATGTTTGCCAAACGCTCAGAGATTGGATTAGAAGTGGGTTCTTCTCCACTAAATTCTGTTTCCAATTGTGAAAGAATATCTGGAGAATTGTTGACAGGTCTTGTCAATACTTCAGAATCACTGATATCTGTATCACTTTCATCAGATATATCAGATGAACTTATATGATGCATAGGTTTTTTAGATACCGGTGTTGATTGTATATTAACATCATGCTTTCTTTTTCTTGAAGGCTTGATAATAGTAGCAGAATTTGAACTCCCTGGCAAACTAATATTGTTTGTATTCAAAAAGGCATTGCCCATTTTATCAATATTTTGTGACAAAATATTCATGGTATCTTGTAAGTTTAATATGACTGGTAAGATATTATTATCCCCAGAATTAGATGCAGTAGCAGACTGGGATTGTATCGTAACATTCATTGCTACGTCACTCAATAATTCGTCTTCTTCTTCATTCGAGATTGAAGGGACCGGCAAATCAGAGGAAACCAATGTATGTGGTTTTGCCGCCATTTTTAAAAACAGCGTGGTCCTTTTGTTGTAATCAATAGGAAGATAAATAATTATCTAAAGTTCACTATTAATAAAACGAACGTGTATATAAGCCTGTCAAGAAAGTTCCTTGATATCAGACAAACAATCTTATCACAAAATAGAATCTATTTATGTGTAAGTATTCTAGAATAGCTTATTTAACATCAGCTATAATAATTCTCGACTTCTCCTAGAGAAGCACGCCATAAAAACTGACACCTACTGCGCATGCCCTATCTCACATGGGTTCCGTAGTGACCTAGCAATAGTGTGAAGTAGAATTCTTACTGACTGGCCAATAACTTTAAGCCTTAGTCGAACATCTACTGACTGAGGCAGTCAGAGGCATTAAGGGTTTGATCAATGGCTACCCCTTGGAAGAGAGCGCTGTTCAAATTAGTGACATCATAGATTTTAAGTCGAATTGCAAGAAACAGAAAATTAATGTTATAAGTGTTCTTAATACACATAAGAAATTTAAAAGAACCTCTTTATAATTTAATGTTCAAAGCTTCATTAGATTCCAGATTTCAAATAAGTAACACCAACCTTCATATTTGCATAATCTGTATCCCTACACCCAGCATTGGATACAATATAGAGATATCCTTCCTCCGTGTTGTTTACAATCAGATCATCGTTGATTCCTCCAGCATCGTTAGTAAACAGAGTTAATGTTCCTTGATTAGATTTTAAACCTTGGATATCACCTACGACCATTGACTCGATAAATTTAACACCATCTTTCCCATCGACCCTTGTCTGTAACATGTGAGAGACGTCGAATATCCCCACAGCGTTTCTGACATGGTGATGTGAAGAGGATATGCTGTCTTTATACTGTACTGGCATCTCCCACCCAGCAAATGGCACCATCTTGCCACCCTGAGCTAAGTGGAAATTGTAAAGGCATGTTCTTTTTAGTTGTGCCTGAAAAAAAACCCAATAATGATACTGAAAATATACTTATCCTGCAGTTTCTGCAGCTTTTATGAAAGAGACAATCATGTATGCACCTATCTGGGATAATAAAGTTGGACAAACACCATGCAGTGTGCACTCAGGGACTATTATTTCTTAGGCTATATTCTTTAATTTTTTAGCTGAGAATAGTGCCATCTGCAAATTGGTAGCCTTCTTAGTTCTTAGCCTTTGTCATGACATTCTTAGACATTTTATGTCACTCAAAATTAAGTCATAACTTTGATCCCATTACAAAGCCTCTCCATATCATACCTGCGAAACATCAGAGTAATATCTTGCAAGCAATTTAGACTGTCTGGCGCATCTGTGAAGTAAAGTTCCATAACTTTTAAAAAGTTTCAACGGCATGTTGGTGTATTTTTAACAGCTGACAATAATAACCTTGACCTTACAGAGCAGCCTTGACCTTTTGGTTTGTTTACAAATCGAAAGTTGTGCTGATTTTTATCAAATGTATTATTTTTGCTAATCAGTTGCCTTGGATTAACCTTATATGTAAAATTTAAAGGGTCATTAACAACATTCGTGTTGGAAAATTGCAAGGGTGGCTTCTTGTCTCTCTACTTGCATTTTCTAAGCACATGGTTGATCTTTGCTAGACAGAGTCATAACAAACAATTTCATTGGATCAAAATAGGCATCTAATTTGAGGGATTCCCCTAATTTATCAATAATTATGCCCTTTACGAATGAATTAGGTGCTTAAAGATGTTGAGAATTTAATTATGATTCATTCTAAAACCCATTTTTCTTAAGGATTCCTCAAGTTTCTTCATATTCCTGGGAAATCCCTTTGTGTTTATAAATAAAATGAACCAATCAACACACTTCTTATTCCCTTGTTAGGTTCCCCTACATACCGCCATTTTTGTGCAAAATTGGTAATTTTTCAACCTTCAAAATGTTGTATTTAGAAGACTATTTGGAGAGTAAGTATATTTTTAAATGATCTACATTATGCATTGATCTAAAAACCTGCAGTAATGTTCCTTAAAATTTGGGAATTCCGTGAATTTCAGTCATAATTTGCATTTTTCATTTTTTTTCAAGTGATCGAAAATCTCCCCATGGAAATGAGAGAAAGACTGACAGAGATGAGAGAAATCGATCTTCAAGTTCAAAGTGAGTTGAAATTTGATCAGAAAAACGATTAAAAAACAAAGAGATTAGGGGATTTCCCTTTTCCTTTGTTTTCGTTAAATGGAGTTATCTCCCCTTGACCATTGAGATCAAGTGCTGTGCCTGTAGGCCTTGTATCTTCTGCATTAGGCCTTTTTGTGATCTTATAAAAATAACTGATCCAAAGATCGTTGTTTTGACATTCAATAGGAACTGTCTAGAGGTAGCCTACTTCATTGACAAGTTTCCTTATGTTAGGCCTACAGGCCAATATTTCCTTTACTTCCATAAAATTTTCAATATGTTTTACAAATTACAGATTCACTAGATAGTTTAGATGAGAGAGTGAAAGCTTTCTTTAAGAAATGTCTTCAGTCCAGTCAGAAGAATGACAATAGGGATGATACCTTTAAAGAGATCAAAGAGGTGAGTTGAACCCAAATTTCACTGGAAAAAAATAGGCATTTTTTAAAATCTACCAGGAGTATAATGCCAGAGTTCATTTTTGGTTGATCAATTTAAGGTTAAAATCTCTGATTTGTCTAAGATTTCAGAACAAGAAATTCTCAATCTTTTATTTTCATGAACGATTTTGTTGTTATAATTAGACAAAATTAATGATCTAAAACTCTTTCTTTTTCAGGCTTATTATAAAACATTAGAAGATGCAGATGAGAAAGTTCAATTAGCTAATCACATCCATGATTTGGTAAGTTTATATATCTCAAAATACTGTTAACAATGTTCTTCCAGCTGTCGGTGATGCAAGTCTGGGCTGACATTATAGCTAGTTCTTTGGATGGGACAGTTAAAAACTGAACGAGTAAGCTTATGCTATGTCCTGGCAAATTTCCCTCATTGTGCACTGTACAATGAATGTAAAATGATTAATATAAAGAGATGTTTACTTCTTGTGTCTGCCTTCGATTTCAAATTAAATGTTAAAATTAAGGAATGAAATTCTCTTTGTGCTCAAAACAGTTTATTAAAATTTCAGGTTGATCGCCATCTAAGGAAGCTGGATCAAGAATTATCCAAGTTTAAAATGGAACTAGAGGCTGATAATGCTGGTATTACAGAAGTATTAGAAAAACGTAAGAAAGAAATGTCAAAACTTTTGGAAATTTTCCCTGATTATGGAAAATTTGCAAATTTTTTGCATGGAAATTTAACTTGTCATATATTTTGATTAATGGTAAGATTTTTATACGCCCACACATTAATGTAACAGCTGTAAACAAAACTCCTGTAAAAAGAGAATCTTTCATTTAATGACCACTCTTGTCAACCCCCTGGACAAATTGGCTGCCATTGTAAAAGTGATTGTATTACGATGGCCATTGCTATTTTTTGTCCTTTTAACTATACCTTTGCTGCATTATATTTTGGCCTTAATTTTTTCCCAAATTTTCGACACATATATTTCTTTTTTTCTCCAGGATCCTTAGAATTAGATAAACCACAACAAATGAATAATTCCTTACGTTCTGAAAGTAAGTTTTAAGTCTTTTATTGAAAGAAAGAAACCACTATACTTAACAAGGATAACAACTTCTGTTTAGAGGATCCTTTCTCCCAGCTGGTCCTTGACAAAGGCTTTGAATGATCTTTCGCAAATTATCCATATCCATCTACAGTACACCTGGGTTGACTGGAATTATGAGTGAAGATGTGAAGGTCATCAGACTTTCCTAATTGAAGGACTATAATATTTTGTGCTGTTTAACCCAGTGCAGAAAACAAGACATAACTGGTTAATTTTAGCTGGTTAATATATTCTTACGACAAACATGGGTGTTCACAGATTCTGTTTTGAAATGGATTTGCCTGAGTTTTTCTTTAAATGACGTCTGTTTTTCATTTTCTTCAGGAAAACGAGTAGCTCAAGCTCCAATCAACAATCATCTAGATAAACGATCAACCACAGAAGTCTTATCAAACCTAGCTCGTGATGCAGCTCTAGAAACAATTCGTCAGACTTCAGCTTCCAATTCTCCTTCAGTCTCCATGTTTAATTCTAATCCTAATCCTTCTTTATCTTATAATCTGGGTAAGTTTTGCATTTTTCAGTTCTGTGCATTAATGTGTCTCTACAAAATAATTTGAACCCTTAAGAATTTGAGATAAACCTAGTGTTTTGATTAAGCCTGTATTATTTCTTGCTTGGTTTTGATTTGTAATGGCATTGTTTTTTAAAAAAGAGTTTACTTGAAAAGATAAATTAATAATTTTTATTCTCGGCAGGTCATATAGGAGCTGGTAGTAACGCAGCCATTGCAGCTGCTGCTTCACAAGCTATAGCAGAAACTCAACAGGTAATTACACACTGTTGGCATTTGATTTGCAAGTTCTGAAAGAGCTCTGTCGATTCTGCCGTCTTTGGAATTTTCAGCCAAATATCTCTTATTCACTGCCATTATTATACGCCCACACAGAGTGCATAATATAAGCATCACCAATCTCAATTGCCTTTTTTAGTGCTCGTAAACACTTTTGATTTCTGAAAGAACTGTATGACTGATTTTGAATTTTTCTTAATTGTGCTGGTTGTCGTTCTACCAATGTTTTTTTCAAAATAAACTATGTTTTTGTTCTAGATGCAGTTAGGAAGAAGAACATCTAGTATGAAAGCAAGTTATGATTTAATGTCTAGAAATCAAACTCCAGTTTTAACCAAGGATCTGAGTTCTAACAGTAATTACAGTACACCCACCCCCTCTCCTAGTCCTGCTGAACCTACTGCAAGATCAAACAGAACTAAAAAGTAAGTCATATTGGAAATATTGGAAACTTGGCTGCTTTATTTGCTGTATTCAAAGAATTTAAAAAGTCACACTTCTACTTCAGTGAGGCAGGTTGGAGGGGCTGACATGGGAAAAACGTTTAGTCATTCGGATGGGCGATAAACTGAGACCCTAAATTAAGCTAAAGGCTGCGTAGTTAAAGATTCATCAAAAGTTGGAAATTGAAAAATAAAATTTCTCTCATTGCACACTGCATGTAGTTTGCCCATTCTCATCAGAATCAGAAGAAAGTAGGATGTCAAACTCCATTACATTTCATTTTTATCATGATTTTATATTTCATTTCAGACAAACATCAAAAGCAGCAGCATTGGCCTTAGCAGCTCAAACAAACACAACTACAGCAGCACCCCCTGCCCCTCCAGTGGTTGTTCCCGACCCCCCAGCGCCTGTAGGACCAACGGAAGAGGCCAATCAAGAACTACAAGTGGTCGACACGTGGCAGAGTGACCCCAATGAACCCCGATATTGTCTGTGTAATGAAGTATCGTATGGTGATATGGTTGGCTGTGATAATGATGATGTAAGTAGTTTCTCCTCATTGCACACTGCATGGCATTTGTGCATCCACATTAACCCAGATAAGTGCAGTGTAAAACACTATTTCTTTCCCGTTTGTTTTGCCTGCTTTTTGTACAATATAGGTATACAAACTTTTCATTTGATAGATGAAGAAGAATGCTTATTAACATTCTGTATGAATTACTTTCAAAATCAGTTAATATTCTTTTCACTATTTGTTTTTCAGTGCCCCATTGAATGGTTCCACTATGGTTGTGTTGGTTTGTTTCAAGCACCAAAAGGAAAATGGTATTGCCCTCAATGTGTGGCGGCCATGAAACGTCGGGGAAGACGCTAAAAATTAATTGACTGTGATGAGAGTGACTACTTGTTTATTGTATGTGATCTATTTAGCACGTTTAGTCGTTTAGATTGTTGGATAGCAGAAGACCTTGTATTCGTAACTAAGACGGCCATCTTTGCTACACCTGACAATAACAATGTTTTCTGGCGAATAATTAGGACTACTTTCAAATACTGGTTGCCATACTTTCAAATGGAATTCAGTATTACAGGAAATGGAAGGCAGTGAAAGAGCCTAATCCATTTGCAGATCATTTGAAATTGTGAGACTTGAGTACCAAATCAAATTTATTGCTTGGCATGTGATTACTGTAGGTTTAATTCAGCTTGGAGGCAAGAAAATGTAATCCTAAATGGCTATATAAAATATTAGATGACAAGAATATATATGTGAGAATACTACTTTAATGTAACTTTGTGTGAATGTAAGATTTTGTTGTTCGTTAAAAATTAAATTATATTTTTCTACCAGTGTGTTGTTGACTTCTCATCAGACTTCCCTGGTCGTCAAAGGCCTTCAGAGTTATCCGACATTTAAGGCTACTGGTGTTCTCTCAACATTAAGGCCTTCAGAGTTCTCTGACCTTTAAGGCTACTAGCGTTCTCTCAACATTAAGGCCTTCAGAGTTATCTAATCTTTAAGGCTACTAGCGTTCTCTCAACATTAAGGCCTTCAGAGTTATCCGACATTTAAGGCCTTCAGAGTTCTCTCAACATTAAGGCCTTCAGAGTTATCTGACCTTTAAGGCTACTAGTTGTCTCTGACTCTCAACATTAAGGCCTTCAGAGTTATCTAATCTTTAAGGCTACTACTGTTCTCTCAACATTAAGGCCTTCAGAGTTATCTGACCTTTAAGGCTATTAGCGTTCTCTCAACATTAAGGCCTTCAGAGTTATCTGACCTTTAAGGCTACTAGCGTTCTCTCTATATTAAGGCCTTCAGAGTTATCTAATCTTTAAGGCTACTACTGTTCTCTCAACATTAAGGCCTTCAGAGTTATCTAATCTTTAAGGCTACTGGTGTTCTCTCAACATTAAAGCCTTCCGTGTTCTCTCAACATTAAGGCCTTCAGAGTTATCTGACCTTTAAGGCTACTAGTGTTCTCTCAACATTAAGGCCTTCAGAGTTATCTGACCTTTAAGGCTATTAGCGTTCTCTCAACATTAAGGCCTTCAGAGTTATCCGACATTTAAGGCCTTCAGAGTTCTCTCAACATTAAGGCCTTCAGAGTTATCCGACATTTAAGGCCTTCAGAGTTCTCTCAACATTAAGGCCTTCAGAGTTATCTGACCTTTAAGGCTACTAGTGGTCTCTGACTCTCAACATTAAGGCCTTCAGAGTTATCTAATCTTTAAGGCTACTACTGTTCTCTCAACATTAAGGCCTTCAGAGTTATCTGACCTTTAAGGCTATTAGCGTTCTCTCAACATTAAGGCCTTCAGAGTTATCTGACCTTCAAGGCTACTAGTGTTCTTTCAACATTAAGGCCTTCAGAGTTATCCGACCTTTAAGGTTACTAGTGCTCTCTTATCATTAAGACCTTCAGAGTATCTGACCTTTAAGGTTACTAGTGTTCTCTCAACATTAAGGCCTTCAGAGTTATCCGACCTTTAAGGCTACTAGTGTTCTCTCAACATTAAGGCCTTCAGAGTTATCTGACCTTTAAGGCTACTAGTGTTCTCTCAACATTAAGGCCTTCAGAGTTATCTGACCTTTAAGGCTACTAGTGTTCTCTCAACATTAAGGCCTTCAGAGTTATCTGACCTTTAAGGCTACCAGTGTTCTATCAACATCAAGGCCTTCAGAGTTATCCGACATTTAAGGCTACTAGTGTTCTCTCAACATTAAGGCCTTCAGAGTTATCCGACATTTAAGGCTACTAGTGTTCTCTCAACATTAAGGCCTTCAGAGTTATCTGACCTTTAAGGCTACTAGTGTTCTCTCAACATAAAGGCTTTCAGAGTTCTCTGACATTTAAGGCTACTAATGTTCTCTCAACATTAAGGCTTTCAGAGTTATCTGACCTTAAGGCTACTAGTGTTCTCTCAACATTAAGGCTTTCAGAGTTATCTGACCTTTAAGGCTACTAATGTACTCTCAACATTAAGGCTTTCAGAGTTATCTGACCTTTAAGGCTACTAGTGTTCTCTCAACTTTAAGGCCTTTAGAGTTATCTGACCTTAAGGCTACTAATGTACTCTCAACATTAAGGCTTTCAGGGTTATCTGACCTTTAAGGCAACTAATGTACTCTCAACATTAAGGCCTTCAGAGTTATCTGACCTTTAAGGCTACTAATGTACTCTCAACATTAAGGCCTTCAGAGTTATCTGACCTTTAAGGCTACTAGTGCTCTCTTATCATTAAGACCTTCAGAGTATCTGACCTTTAAGGCTACTAGTGTTCTTTCAACATTGAGGTCTTCAGAGTTATCTGACCTTAAGGCTACTAGTGTTCTTTCAACATTGAGGCCTTCAGAGTTATCTGACCTTTAAGGCAACTAATGTACTCTCAACATTAAGGCCTTCAGAGTTATCTGACCTTTAAGGCTACTAGTGTTCTCTCAACTTTAAGGCCTTCAGAGTTATCTGACCTTTAAGGCTACTAGTGTTCTCTCAACATTAAGGCCTTCAGAGTTGTCTGACCTTTAAGGCTACTAGTGTTCTCTCAACATTAAGGCCTTCAGAGTTATCTGACCTTTAAGGCCACTAGTGTTCTTTCAACATTAAGACCTTCAGAGTTATCTGACCTTCAAGGCCACTAGTGTTCTTTCAACATTAAGACCTTCAGAGATATCTGACCTTTAAGGTTTACTAGTGTTATCTGACCTTTAATGCTATTAGTGCCCTCTTAACGTTAACATTCAGAGTTATGACATTGAAGGCTACTAGTAACATTGAGGCCTTCAGAGTTATCTGACCTTCAAGGCTACTAGCATTCTCTCAACATGAAGGCCATCAGAGTTATCGGACATGGAAGGCTACTAGTGTTCTCTCAACATTAAGGTCTTCAGAGTTATCTGACCTTTAAGGCTACTAGTGTTCTCTCAACATTAAGGCCTTCAGAGTTATCCGACATTTAAGGCTACTAGTGTTCTTTCAACATTAAGGCCTTCAGAGTTATCTGACCTTCAAGGCTACTAGAGTTCTCTCAACATTAAGGCCTTCAGAGTTATCTGACCTTCAAGTCTACTCTCAACATTAAGGCCTTTAGAGTTATCTGACCTTTAAGGCTACTAGTGTTCTTTCAACATTAAGGCCTTCAGAGTTATCTGACCTTCAAGGCTACTAGAGTTCTCTCAACATTAAGGCCTTCAGAGTTATCTGACCTTCAAGTCTACTCTCAACATTAAGGTCTTCAGAGTTATCTGACCTTTAAGGCTACTAGTGTTCTTTCAACATTGAGGCCTTCAGAGTTATCTGACCTTCAAGGCTACTAGCATTCTCTCAACATGAAGGCCATCAGAGTTATCGGACATGGAAGGCTACTAGTGTTCTCTCAACATTAAGGTCTTCAGAGTTATCTGACCTTTAAGGCTACTAGTGTTCTCTCAACATTAAGGCCTTCAGAGTTATCTGACCTTTAAGGCTACTAGTGCTCTCTTATCATTAAGGCCTTCAGAGTTATCTGACCTTTAAGGCTACTAGTGTTCTCTCAACATTAAGGCCTTCAGAGTTATCTGACCTTTAAGGCTACTAGTGTTCTCTCAACATTAAGGCCTTCAGAGTTATCCGACCTTTAAGGCTACTAGTGTTCTTTCAACATTAAGGCCTTCAGAGTTATCTGACCTTCAAGGCTACTAGAGTTCTCTCAACATTGAGGCCTTCAGAGTTATCTGACCTTTAAGGCTACTAGTGTTCTCTCAACATTAAGGCCTTCAGAGTTATCTGACCTTTAAGGCTACTAGTGTTCTCTCAACATTAAGGCCTTCAGAGTTATCCGACCTTTAAGGCTACTAGTGTTCTTTCAACATTAAGGCCTTCAGAGTTATCTGACCTTCAAGGCTACTAGAGTTCTCTCAACATTAAGGCCTTCAGAGTTATCTGACCTTCAAGTCTACTCTCAACATTAAGGTCTTCAGAGTTATCTGACCTTTAAGGCTACTAGTGTTCTTTCAACATTAAGGCCTTCAGAGTTATCTGACCTTTAAGGCTACTAGTGTTCTTTCAATATTAAGGCCTTCAGAGTTATCTGACCTTTAAGGCTACTAGTTGTTCTCTCAACATTAAGGCCTTCAGAGTTATCTGACCTTGGAGGCTACTAGTGTTTTCTGAACATTAAGGCCTTCAGAGCTATCTTGTCGTTTGTCTACCAATTACATACACAGGACAACAAAAACCACAATGATCAGATTTTGAAAATTTATTCTAAATTTGACATGATTGATTGATGAACAAAATAAATGAAATGATTGAAATTTATCAGAATTTAAAGTTGCCTCTTGGAATAATCTTCGAGATCCACTTTTCCTCCCAACTTTCGTCTTTTATGGAAAAACTTCATAAAAAGAAATCTAAGAGCGCAACTCAAAATCCTTTAGAGGCCCTAAACGGGTGAACACGAAGACTTGCTCAGGGTCTTGCTCAAACCAAATATTGCCAAATGTATCATATTTTTTAATTATTTTTCAATTTTTTTAATTTTTATTCAATGATGTGGCATTCGTAATGAAAAATAATCCAATAGTTGACCTACTTTGAATATATTTTTGTCACAAATGCTATATTTAATGATAATTTAAGGAATGGTTTCTTGTAAATTCACTGACAATTAAAATGATTAAAAAAATATGAAAAACATAAAAAATCAACAGAAGTGTATGACGAGACTAACAAATAAATGCAAAAAATCTCGGGTTTTGACAAATTCAATTACTAAAACTTTTCAAATACATATTCAGAAAAAAAAAAATTAAAATCTTATGAAAAAAAACATTACATGCTTTTCCGTTTCGGAATTTTTACTTTTACTTTAGTTTTTACATGCAAATTTTGTGGCTGGATTCTGATTGGTGAATACAAATGGTATAACAGTCTCATGATTGGTTGATAAAAAGTTCAAGATTATGATTGGATGATATATTTAGAAACTATGTGTCTATCTTACAGAGATAATACTAGGGTGCGCTCGATTGGCAGGTTCTGAACAATTTCTGTTCCATTAAAATTTACTATTTACCAATCTATTTCCTTCTACACTCACGATTTTTCAGAATAGGTGGAACACGTTCTTATCGAATTTCTAGTTGATTGCACAATTCCAGAACGTGCAGAACTCGCCAATCAAGCACACCCTAGTTCAGACACAAAGTTTCATATGATGCTTAGTACAATGAATGGATTAGCACTACCATAATTCACCATCTCTGTCTTTAGCTGGTACTTCTATTACTCTAGGTTTATCAATGATTCTAGCTGTCCTGTTGCCTTTTTCTACAATACCAATAATCCATGATTGGTAGCCCTCTTGTTTCTCTATATCCTTACAGAAGGCAGCAGCTTGTTCTCTTGGCAAACAGATCAACAGACCACCTATAAGTACAAATGAATCAAGAAATGAAATATATTTATATTATGGACCGACATTAACCTACTGTAATTATCCATTTCCAACAGTTCCTTCATGTGCACTTTCTTTAGCACACAGAGCCTCAGTCCATCAAATAGACAAGACACATTTCCAGCACCTCTGGCCTGCACCAAAGTGGCACCACTGACAAAATCCTAAGGTATGATCTCCCTTAAACCCTAAACCTTCAGGTTAGCAAGCGTCTAACACACTGTTCCCACATGGTATAAGGAGGCTCTTAATTGGTCAAATAAAGACTAATACAAAACCATCAACAACTGAAAGTAAATCAATTTTTTACGAAAGTATCCTTAGTAACAAACTTAGTAGCATCACCTACCTGAAGTCTCAGCAGACTGTCCTTGTAATAAACCAAACATATTGCCACATGCCTTACTGATGGACGCCATTTTAGCTATCACTGGTAAATTGTGAATCACAAATCCTACTTCATTCTTCTGGATTTTGGCCAAATTGTTTGCATGACCTAATAAACCAAATCCAGTAACATCAGTGGCACCATGGCCATTGTATTTATGCATCAATCGGGAGGCTGCAATGAAAGAATTCAAACACTTATTGGTCTATATTTATGAGAACTGAAATTGATCAAGCTCTATTTGTACTTTCTGCAAATGGAGCAGAAGTTGACAACTAATTAAATGGCTCTTATTCTTTCTTGCTGGAGTGGTTGAGAGAACCAGCTGAAAGGGATTGTAATTTTCTAAACTTTGTATGTGTATTGAGGACACTGATAGCATCAATTTGCGCCATTCCAATTTCCATTCCGACTTCTGTGGTTCTTGCAATTCCACTAAAACTAATAAAACTAACGCGTTTTATGACGTCACTACCAGTGATCTACCGGAAGGTACTATTAATATCTATGCAGATCACTGTCAGTGACGTCTCCTTCTAAAATAAGTTGATTAATTTTTTTAATTGAAAAATATCAAGTACTAAAACCATACCTGTTCTATTCAATCTAGCCATACTAAACATTGCTCTCTGATACGCCTTCCTTACATCATCTTCACTAACAACTAGTTTAATACGATTCCATCTCTCAGGTTGATCTAACCAGGTATAGGCATTCACGGCTACCTGGGTACCTAGTGGTTTAGTCAACACTAGTACATCTCCCATTACTGCATTATCAGGCCTGGAAAGGAAAAGTTTGTCAATTTACCATCAAGCATTATCTTCAAAGCTTAATCATCATAAGTTGGTCAGAATGAGCAGACATCTTGTCAGGTAAATGGAAGGGCAGACAACTCTTTTCAGAAGATTGATTTTGATTGTTTTATTTTTTTGTCAATCAATTTGACTATATGGTCATCAAAGAGGATGTCTTGGAAAAAAGAATTTTAATAGAATATGATAAAAAAAAAACGAGCAAAAAACTCTCAAAATGTCATATTTTGTGTTAGGAGGCTTATAAGGTGCAAAAATATGCTTCTTTTATTATTTAGAGAGCAAATCTTTCTGTTTTGATAGATAATTACTTACATAATGAATTCATTAGGTTGACAGACAGTTGTAGCCACGCCTCCTATTGTCATCCATGGGTTCAACACTGTTTGACCTCCAGTTACAGACGATCCTCCTTCTGCAGCACAATCCTGAAAAAGAAAAGACAAAACAGATTGAAATGGAGTTTTATGTTTGAGTGGACTAATAAAGACGAGCAATGCTAAGCAGTGTCCAATGAGCGAAATTTTGCCAAGACAGCAGCATTTAGATTAAATTAAACTCATTTTCTATGATGAGTCTTAAAAATTTAAGTGAAATATTGTGGCCAAAACCTCTATAGATGACATGGTGCCCATCTGACACAGATCTGCCTACTTATAAAGCTTCTTTTTGCATCTGTATTTATTACAACAGAGAGAATATTTGACTGTGCAAATTAAATAATTAGTACCTTGAAACCCCTCATCAACATAGGGACAATGACATCTCTTTCTTTAACTGATAACTTGTTACTGACACCCAGTAACATCAACATGTTGTCACAATCTGTTACTCCCATAGCATACAGATCACTTAGTACATTAGCACAGGTTATCTTTCCCTGAAAAACAAATCGTTAACGTTAAAATTTCATGACCCCCCTCTCAAACCGGCCACAAAACCCAACCCCAGCAAAAATTCACTTTAAGGACAGGGCAGATGATTGAATAATACTAATAATATTTAAATATTTTTGAGTCTTATTAGATATTGGCTTAATCTCTTTAGGCAAGTGTCCTTGGCTTACTAAGAGCATATATAAGGCAACTGTTTTTAAAATTTAACCCACTTATTCAACCAATAAACATGAGCTTAATCTTTTACTTAGTGGCTCATTTATTCATTAAGAGCATAGATGTATATAACAAGGCAATATAGGTCATGACGCACAGATGTATATAACAAGACAATATAGGTCATGACCTACTTATTCATCCAATCAGCATTGGCTAAAATCGTTTGAGAAGTGACTCACTTATTCATTAAGACTACAGATGTATATAACAAGTAAATATAGGTCATGACCTACTTATTCATCCAATCAGCACTGGCTTAAAGTTAACTGATAGCTAGAGTTAGATAGATCATAAGTAAAGTATACCTTATGCATAAACCCCACAAAATGCATATGGAGTTCTAGAAATATATATCATTATAAAGAAAGTAAAACTGTCTGCCCCTTATAGCATGTTTGATTATTTTACCATCATGTAAGGATCATCTACCAGCGGGTAGAAGAAATCTGTTGTTTGAACCAAAGACAAACCTCCATGTCTTAATGGTGTCACCGAACAATCCATACCAATACCTGGAAAAATCAAACAAAATCAGGAATAAATTTTGGTAAAATTAGGCAAATTCAACAGGATATATTAGATGGAAAGATTTATACAAAAATTTATTAATAGAATATGGACAAAATTTACATAATGGCTTTTGCAACTAAAAAGTTGATTGCATTGAAGTCCCTTATTAAGTTTTTTTTTATCTTGACTTCAAAAGAAGCCGCTAGCTAGTCAATCTCCGCGAGCCAGACAAGTCACGTGATAATCAACAGGTTCGTCGAAGATAAGCCGCCATTTTCCAATTTTTTGGTTCGAAAGGAGAACCTGCTATAACTATATTAGACCACTTTTCAAAGATTTTCACTCAAAACAGCTATGAAAAAGCTCAAAACAAAATGTTTGAATACAGAAGCATCAAAATAAGCTGAAAAGAGCTGCAAATATTCATTTCTTCGCAAAAAGTCTGGCGGTAATCGAGTCATTTGGGAACTGAGTCTTCGAGCTAAAATTAGGTCAAAGAAATTTAAAATTTGCAATAAAATGGCATCACTTACCAATGCTTGGGCTAGCTCCAATAAATTGGAATTGAGACTGTTCATCCTGTTGTTCGCTGTCGTTTGAAAGTCCCTCTAAAAGCTTGAGCAGAGCTTCTTGGGGGACTTTACACCCTCATCCCTTTAGGTCAGCGAACTTCGTAAGTCGGAAATTAGGATCCAACTCGTGAGCTACAGGATCGAACGGTCGTCTCATTCCCATCTCGGTCACCGGAGCCCCTGCCATCTTGTTTTAACACCTGAAAATAAATCTACTATTAATAAATTGTCAATCGGTCGAGAAAAATTAAAGAATTCACAATTAAATTGAACAAACTGTACGTTTTAAGTCGAGTGTGTGGTGCGCGTGTAAATAGTAAAATGGCGACCTCCCCAGCCTGGCCTAAATACCCGGATGTAGTCTCAGTCCTTCTTTATTCTCCAATAGATTGAATTCACTGGGAGCATTTATTGTTTCATTCATACGCGACATTGTTAAATTCAAATTTAATTGATTTTGAAAACCTTAACCTACCAAATAACTTTGTTATAATTACCCCCAAACCTCTAGCTTGTTATTTAACTATTCAATTTTTTTTCAATAAAATGGACTTTGTAGAAAATTGAATTTTATTCCTACAAGAGTTATATTATGCAGGTTACGTCATTGCATTTTAATAATTTTCTGCATTAAATAGATAGGGAGTCCATATATTCTTTAAGATAAAACATGATTAATAATATCATGCATGCACACACTCTTTTATGAAGGATATCAAAATTTGGGTCAAGTTGAGGAATTATGCAGCTTATATTTCTACAATGGGACTACAATGTTGTGGAGGTTTAGGACTGCTGTGGCCCAGTGATGAAAATATGCTGGGATGCGGCCTGCTAATCAATATATCTTCCCATTGATTTAAGATTAGCGTTTTTATCTGCATATATATTGTAGTAATTTACTTTCTGTGTTATATGATTAAAATCCATTCTTATGTTTCACATATTATGATATGGCAAATCACCAAATTGAATCCATAGCAATACAGATTTGATAAATGCTTCCCCTTTTATGAAATTGCAGTTTTTCGGGTCCAAAGAAATAAAGAGATTTAACACTGAATCACCCCTGAGGCTTGACAGTAATGTGATAACTCTTGGTAGCAGTGAGATAACTCTTGGTAGCAATGGGATAACCCTTGATAGCAATGAGATAACTCTTGGTAGCAATGAGACAACTCTTGGTAGCAATGAGATAACCCTTGATAGTAATGAGATAACTCTTGGTAGCAATAAGATAACCTTTGGAAGCCATGAGATAACTCTTGGTAGCAATGAGATAACTCTTGGTAGCATGAGATAACTCTTGGTAGCAATGAGATAACCCTTGGTAGCAATGAGATAACCCTTGATAGCAGTGAGATAACTCTTGGTAGTAATGGAATAACCCTTGGTAGCAATAAGATAACCTTTGGAAGCCATGAGATAACTCTTGGTAGCAATGAGAACTCTTGGTAGCAATGAGATAACCCTTGATAGCAATGAGATAACTCTTGATAGTAATGGGATAACCCTTGATAGCAGTGAGATAACTTTTGGTAGTAATGAGATAACCCTTGATAGTAATGAGATAACCCTTGATAGTAATGGGATAACTCTTGGTAGCAATGAGATAACCCTTGTTAGCAATAAGATAACCCTTGGTAGCAATGAGATAGCTCTTGATAGTAATGAGATAACTCTTGATAGCAATGAGATAACTCTTGATAGCAATGAGACAACTCTTGGTAGTAATGAGATAACCCTTGGTAGCGGTGAGATAACTCTTGGTAGCGGTGAGATAACTCTTGGTAGCAATGAGATAACCCTTGGTAGCAATGAGATAACCATGGTAGCAATGAGATAACTCTTGGTAGCAATGAGACAACTCTTGGTAGCGGTGAGATAACTCTTGGTAGCGGTGAGATAACTCTTGGTAGCAATGAGATAACTCTTGATAGCAATGGGATAACTCTTGGTAGCAATGAGATAACTCCTTGGTAGCAATGAGATAACCCCTTGGTAGCAATGAGATAACTCTTGATAGCAATGAGATAACTCTTGATAGCAATGAGAAAACTCTTGATAGCAATGAGATAACTCTTGGTAGCAATGAGACAACTCTTGGTAGCAATGAGACAACTTTTGGTAGTAGTGGGATAATTCTTGGTAGCAATGAGATAACTCTTGGTAGCAATGAGACAACTCTTGATAGCAATAAGATAACCCTTGGTAGCAATGAGATAACTCAGATAACTCTTGGTAGCAATAAGATAACTCTTGGTAGTAATGAGATAACCCTTGGTAGCAATGTGAGGACTCTTGGTAGCAATGAGACAACTCTTGATAGTTATGAGATAACTCTTGATAGCAATGAGATAACTCTTGATAGCAATGAGATAACTCTTGATAGCAATGAGATAACTCTTGGTAGTAATGTGCTAATCCTTGGTAGCAATGTGACAACTCTTGATAGTAATGAGATAACTCTTGATAGCAATGAGATAACTCTTGATAGCAATGAGATAACTCTTGGTAGTAATGAGATAACCCTTGGTAGCAATGAGACAACTCTTGGTAGCAATGAGAAAACTCTTGATAGCAATGAGATAACTCTTGGTAGCAATGAGACAACTCTTGGTAGCAATGAGATAACTCTTGATAGCAATGAGATAACTCTTGGTAGCAATGAGACAACTCTTAGTAGCAATGATATAACCCTTGGTAGCAATGGGACAACTCTTGGTAGCAATGAGATAACTCTTGGTAGCAATATATAACCCCTTGGTAGCAATGAGATAGCTCTTGATAGCAATGAGATAACTCTTGGTAGCAATGAGATAACTCTTGGTAGCAATATATAACCCCTTGGTAGCAATGGGATAGCTCTTGATAGCAATGAGATAACTCTTGATAGCAGTGAGATAACCCATGATAGCAATGAGATAACTCTTGGTAGCAATGAGATAACTCTTGGTAGCAATGGGATAACTCTTGATAGCAGTGAGATAGCCCTTGATAGCAATGAGATAACTCTTGGTAGCAATGGGATAACTCTTGGTAGCCATGGGATAACTCTTGGTAGCAATTAGAAAACTCTTAGTAGCAATGGGATAACTCTTGGATAGCAATGTGATAGCTCTTGGTAGCAATGGGATAACTCTTGATAGCAATGAGATAACCCTTGGTAACAATGAGATAACTCTTGGTAGCAATGGGATAACTCTTGGTAGCAATGGGATAACTCTTGGTAGCCATGAAATAACCCTTGGTAACGATGGGATAACCCTTGGTAGCAATGAGATAACTCTTGGTAGTAATGTGATAACTCTTGGTAGCAATGGGATAACTCTTGGTAGCCATGAGATAACTCTTGGTAGCCGTGAGATAACTCTTGATAGCCATGAGATAACACTTGGTAGCAATGAGATAACTCTTGGTAGCAATGGGATAACGTTTGGTAGTAATGAGATAACTCTTGGTAGCAATGTGACAACTCTTTGTAGCAATGGGATAACTCTTGATAGCAATGAGACAACTCTTGGTAGCAATGAGACAACTCTTGGTAGCAATGAGATAACTCTTGGTAGTAATGAGATGACTCTTGGTAGCAATGAGAAAACTCTTGATAGCAATGAGATCCTTGATACCAATGAGACAACCCTTGGAAGCAATGATATATCTCTTGGTAGCAATGAGATACCCCTTGGAAGCTATTTTTTTTTTTATAAACAATATTTTATTGATAATTCAAAGGGATTAGGGAACAGGCTTACGCCTATATGACCCCTCTCCATGGTAGCAATGAGATAACTTGAAGAACAACACATTTGGATGATATAACTGCTCTGTTTTGGACAATAATAAATTGGTACAAAGGTACATAAAAATAACTCATAATACATATTTCACTCTTGCACATCCAGACTATCTTCAAGGATGTTAAACAGACTATTGTTGTCTGGATGTTTAAGACTATCTTATATACATAAATAGTAACAATTTAAACAATTATACACATAATTTAAATCTCTCTTTTGTATATTGTATAACATAAGAATTATGCAGTTACTGATGGAAGCTGGTGACCTCTGACCTATTACTGGCATTTGTAATATATTTTTTGAGCATTAATAATGCTCATTTCATTGAATTTCATTATTGCTCTTTCTGAATTTAATTTAACTGAAAAGGAGTGTAAGAAGAGATCAAATGAAAATTCATAAACAATTGCATTTTCATTAAAATCTTAGATTTTTATCATTTGCTAAATCTTCTATGAACAGAGTGACACCCTTCTTTCTTAATGGTAAAATGCAATGGAGCATCACTAAGCATCTAATAAGCATTAAAATGTTTATATAGGAAAACAAATTCATTATATTGCCATTGGACTATTTACAAAAATAACATACACTAAATGGAATTCAAAAACTAACAAGTTATAGCACTAGAATCTAATTTGAATCAAAAAATAAATAATATAAGCTTATTATTATCATCGTTATATAAAGAAAATTTCATAAGCTGACATATTGGCATACAAAAATTGATTTTTCTAAAGAACACAAGCTGAAAAAAATATGAACATGTATAGTGCTTTAAAGCTTTCGAAAGATATTTACTAAAGGTTTTAACTACAAAAATATCATGCTTTAAATGCCCGATACTATAACTAGTTTGAAATATAATAATTCTGGACCAAAGTGGAAGCTATCAAATGGCTGACTACGTAATTGTTTACACTATTGCTTGAAAAAAATCGAAATAAATGCACTAGATATACAAAATTGATCAAGTGCAAAATATCAATTGACAATTCTGATTTCCAACTTTTAAAGTGATACTTTTTTTAAATGAACATAAAATTGTCAAACTTATTAAGCATTTTTCAATAATCTCAGATTATACATTTTATCTGGTGTATAGTTATGACACAAGATAAGTCTACTGATGAATATGCACTCTTATTGACAAAGTTTGGGAATTTAAAATTTCATGTTATTCTAAAATGTAGCATGCCTTTAAATTAAAAATATTTCATTCTTTCATTCTTACAAAAAAAATAATGCAAGTAAAATTTTGCTCCCATTGTAATAATCTCTAGCCATATTCAATTAAATGCTTACACACAAGATAAATAAAATAAATGAAAAATATCGTGTTTACGTAGAAATTATAGCAATTATTTGATGACAAAATAAAATACTTCTGTAAAAAAATATGACGACAATATACGACCACATGTGGGTGTATAAAAATGACAAGGCAGTGAAAGCACAAATTGATCCCATACGTAAATATATATTCTCATATAGAGGTTGAGCACAAGCAATGCAAGAGGAATTACGTAGAAAAAATGATTCAAATAAAGAGTTGATATCTTGAACGAAATAATTCATACCTATAAAGCCAAATCGCAATCATTGCTTTTAGACAATAGGAATTCGAAATGAATTTGTAAGAGGTATTAAGTTATGGAAAGCAATATAGATCTATGAATTGTCATAAAGTGTCCCATGATCCTGGGGCCTTATTCTCGAAAACTTAACTAACAACAATTTTAGTGTTCCAGTTATCTGATTGGTCAATCACTAAAACTGATTTTAAATACAGCTTTATTATCCAATCAGATAACTGAATTTCTTAAAATCTGGAATTAGTTAAGTATTCGAAAATAAGGCACCTGTTTCTCTAACACTTAACAAACAACAATTTTAGTATTCCAGTCATCTGATTGGTCAGTCACTAAATTTGAATCAACCAATCACATTGAATCATTTCTAAAAATTTGTGAAATAGGCTCTAGGTATAAACGGTAACAGAAAGCCCAGCAAGACTTTGGCTAATATGAAGGCACATCTAGAACATTAGAGAGAGGTTATATTCACAAGTATTCTATATCTAACAATGTAAGACAAAGGTGCGCTTGATTGGTGGGTTCTGAACATGTTCCGTCCATTGCAAATCAAACAGAACTGAAATGGATTGATCCTATTCTGTATTTTACCTTTTCCTTTCCGCCATTTTGAATTCAGAACAGTTGGGTAGGCTTTTGAACTTTTTTTACTGAAATTCCGGTTTATTCTATGAATCCAGAACATACAGAATTCACCAATTAAGCTAAACATTTTTGGTGCTTAAGAAAATTACACTTGAAATTTTTGTCTTACGTATTTGATATTACTATCTAAACCTATGTCTATATACATTTTTGGTAACTTAACACAAAAAAGTAACAAAATTCTGGTTGAGTTGCTTTCTAAACTACATCAAAAATACAGAAACATTACAAAAATATCATATAATTACAATGAGGTTTGTGAAGTATGCCATGAAAATCATTAACTATCAGATACAACAATGCCCTCTGAACAAATTCTCTACATACCGTATATTTCCAAACATAATGCGCACCTATGTATAATGCGTACCCTTTGTTTGACAGGTACTTTTTCAGGGTAAAAAAAATGCGTACTATACACAGAAATATATGGTACTATAATAATCCTTAAGCGACATTTAGGGGTAGAGATCACATTAAATAACGGAACACAATTTTATGGTATACATCAGTGTGTGTAATAAAACTAAGGAGTAGTATACCATAAAATTGTGTTCCGTTATTTAAGGTACTATAATACTAATGAATACAATGTAAGTAAGAAATCATGAACAAAGATGGATTGTGCGTTGTTCAAAGATATGAAACGAATAAAACTCCTTTAAGAAATGACACAAATTGTGACTAGATTCACAAATGATATTCAAATTTATGCGTAGTGAATGAATATTTGGGTCTTTAATATTTTTTTCAACCCTGATACTTTCAAATTCATTATTTAAATTTTAATACATATCATTAATTCATTAGCTAAATTTCATCTCATGACAAAATCAAGATACTTTATAATAAATACTTGTATAGTGGAAAGCTAGTTAAGAGATTATAATACATATCTCTAAAGGGTTTATTCGTCAATCCCATGGGAGTCCTTATAGGGGATTTAAGGGTGTAAACCCCTCTCCTCCCCTCCCATCCCCCAGTAGGTTTTCTGTCATATTGTTGGGTGAAATATATTTGCAGGAGGGTCAAACATCCATGATGAAAGTGGAGTGCAATATAAAAATGTAGGGAAGGAACAACAACATTTTTTGTTCCTACAACAAAACCCTCCTTGACAGAGAAAAAATGTTTTTCAGAAAATATTTTCAACACCACTACCAGTCTTTTTGGATGCCCTTGATGAATACTACTGCACAATGCTTCCAGGAAGTGCTTAATCTAGTTTTTAAATGCGGATCAAAATAATTTTGTCGAAAAGGTGTCGATAAGATTTCTTCACTTAATGTTGATATAAGATATAAATTGTGTTAGTTGAACACAATGATAAATGCTATGAGATTCACATTCTCTGTATGGAATTTTTCATAATTTCAAAGTTTTTGTCATTTTGTTACCCTTTCTCCTGTTCTTCTTCTGTCTTGTTCAATACAATCTTTTTTCATATCTGTAAATAGACAAAAGAATATAAGTGACCAGTGATGTCTTGTATGAGTTCCAAAAGCATAAGACTTATTTGTCAACATTTTTAAAACTAAACTTTTTCTTGGTGATTTGGAACAAAATTGTCATCCCTCAGGTCGTTTTATTGTATTTCTACCTCTTACAATTGGCATTTTCAAGGATTGATCTATTGCTATCTTTACTGGTTTCTCCTCTGCTTGAATATTGTACGTCTTGTTGACAAAGTCTATAAAAGGACAAACGGTAGATAAGTCTGTGACTTATTAATGTAATAACTTTAAGGCCTATAAAAGGACAAGCAGTAGATGAGTCTGTGACTAATTAATGTAATAACTTACGAGTGTAAACTGTGAACACCACCTTCTATCTGAGCTGATGTTGTTCTTCTTTCAAACTTTAACTCTCCTGAATACATCATTGACCTGAATTAAAAACACATTCTCATTACTGAACTGTGGACATGGAATATTAGGGAGGGAGGACGGAGGGATCTTTTACAGACTGTAGCACAAAGGGTCTCAGATTTGTATCTCTTCCGAAGAAACACTTTTTCCATGTCACTCTTCCCTCCTGCATTAATGGAAGGGAAACCAGGCTGAATAATTTTAGGGTATAGGGCCTTGGTTTATTTTTCTATACAAAAAAAAAATGATGCTTTTTTCCATGTCAGCTCATCAACCCTGCATCACTGACATCAAGAACCAGATTCGTAGGGGAGTGAACTTTAAGCTTCACTAAACCAGAGTTCCAATTGGCTACACCTACCTTAAAATCGAGAGGCTTTTAGCACCGATATCTTGACAACCATGTTTGATACCAGCTATTAAATACGGTACAAACTTCTGGACGGATCCTTTATCTACGATATTACCAGATACACCCTGAGCTACCTTAATCTTATCACAATCACTGCAAAAATACACAAATATTATCATTAGATAGGCCTACTTTCAGTTTATTTTTCATATGAACACTTTGAAAACATGGAGCTGTGATAGGCGTGGACTTACCTAGAACTAGAACTAGAATTTTGTTTGGAGTAACCATGCAAATGATGTCATGCTGGGAGAAGATACTAGCAACGTCTTATTCAGCCATCTTGGATCAATATCGCGGCAAATAATGCAAACAAACAAAAATCAAAGTTGCAACCTTGACATCTTTGTTGTTCATTTTGAAATACAAATCCTAACAGATTGGATTTTTTGATTCAAGTAATTTTACTCTTTGTTGAATGTCCATTTTGTGTCAAAAGTTTAAATGCAAGAATTTTTACCTGAAATATCTACTCTGACTACTTCTATGAGCCTCCATAGCATCTAATGAACCCATACCACGATATTTTTTAAGTCTGACTCCATCAGCGAAGAAATATTCTCCAGGAGCTTCTGAAGTTCCTGCTAATAATGATCCCATCATCACTGGAAACAGACAACAAATAATTAACACTCATTATCATTATATCACACACTTGTTGGAAAGAAAAAATGAATCTATAATTAAAGTCATAAATGTCAGCTTTTAAAAATACTTCACCAGGGACATTTTTTATCCTAGATTATTGAGATTCAATAACATTTCACAGCCGTGCCATAAAAGGTTATCAGGTAATCACAAGCAGCCATTTTGTAAACTATTCTGTTTATCCTCCCTCCCTCCCTCCCCCAAAATTTTTTGATGATTATATTAAATGCATCAGTTACAATGTCCAATAAAAAAACCTTTCCCTTTCAATAAATTGGTTACCCCTCTTTCGTACAACCTGTTTACAAGAAAAATTCAGCTTACAAAACCCTGAAAGTTTATTCATTCCAGATCAAAAGTAAAAAAATGGTTGACCTACCTATTGATGCCCCTAATGATAAAGCCTTCATACAATGTCCAACACAAGATATACCACCATCTGCTATGACTGGAACACCAAATCTACGAGCATACTCTGCCACTTTATAAACTGCTGTACCTTGTGGTCTACCTACAGCCATTACTGAAAAAAAATTGTCAAATGAACGTAGGGAACCTACTTAACTTTATTGCAAACATGATGGTTTCACACTACTGTTACAATTCATGTATGAACCAAATATGTTGGAACCTATTGCATTATTTTTTCTATGTGTTTTTGCCCCAAAATATGTTTCAAAATGCACAAAATCAAATTTTCTGTTTACATTTTTTCTTGGATGAAACCTTTAACACTTGTATGAGAGTCTTGAGCATTTGGCTCTTACACATTTGGAATATCCAACCCTGACAGTTATCCCTCAATTAATCAGACTGGCACCACTATGCTAAGTAAGTCTTGCACATTTTGCTCTTCATTTTTTGGTGGAATTTCCAACCCTGACAGTTGTCCCAGCCATTAATCAGTCTTGCACCTATTTGTAGTTCCAGGAAGCTGGTGCAGGCCTGTAGCCAGGAATTTCCAAGGGGGGTTATATGGAATCACAAAAAAATCAAACTCAACATTAACAGTCACAATTCAAACAGAATGTCGACTTTAACAGTGCTTATTTGTTCTAAGAGGGGGTACGTCCGAACTCCTCGAACCCCCCCCTGGCTACGGGTATGTGGTGTCACCATAAGTTATAAATTAATCTATTTACCTTCCTGTGTGATACAGATAGAACCACTTCCCATTCCAACTCTTAATCCATCTACATCAGCATCTATTAGATTCTTAGCTTGGGCTGCTGTTACAACTAAAACATTACATACAATTTAATATTTAACAATTTGAAGGCATACTTCATATGAATGGCACCATTCACATTTCTCAATCAGACTTTCATGGTTCTAGCAAGTCCACTTAATTATCTTTTTGATGGTGTCACTTATTGTGAAGGCCTTATACGATACAAGCATATTTTGCAATTTGTGATATCATCAAACACTGAGTTAAAGTAGAATCGCTGAAACCACAGACATCTGAATGGAAATTGGAATGGTGCATATTGATGCTATCATTGTCTCCGATACACATAAAAAAATAAAAAATCTCTTTACAATCTCTTTAAGGTACTGTGCATTATACTCATACATTTACGGTATCTTGGCCTGATTTGAGATAAATTTTCACTAAATATGAGACTTACCATTGCCGCCAATAATCTGAATACCAGGATACTTCTGTTTCATATATCGTATGGTATTAACTTGATAGATGGAATTACCTTGAGACGAATCCTGCAACAATAACAGACATGCTATTTATAGACATTATTAACACTCGACTCTGATAAAATCTTCACCTATCATTGTTATTTAATAGTGATGAACTCAAGAATTTGACCCATCTTTCAGGTAATTGTCGTGATTTTTCTATTTTTTTCTAGGTAAAGCTGGTTTCCTTCTTTCCGATACCAATCTTTAACATTATGAATCTGCATGATAAGCAGCCATCTTGCCTAGTTAATGGGAAGGAGCCAACAACTACTGGAAGATTAATTTTAATTGGTTGATTTGAACAAAGAAGCAGACATCTATGTCTTAAGAATAATTTTGATTGGCTGAATTATTTTGTTTTCAATATTTCCCTTTAGTATCATTTTGAAGTCAATATGACTTAAACTGATATCATAGTCAAGATTTTATCAGAGTTAAAACAATATTATTAGTAAAAAACAAAGTGTAAGGAGAAAAGTGATGTGAGATTTAAATATAAGTAATAATACTCACCTTGAGCTGAAAAAAGAAATAAATCATCAAAATTGGACATTTACTACTATATACTAAGTTGAGATTACAAAGATAAACCAAATCATGCTAATCTTGCCAGATATTAGCCTTACCTTTACTATTTGTATCCATTAAAATCTGTGCTCCTTCACAAGGCCATGAAATTGCAATTCAAAAGAATACGTATAGGTTATGTCTGACTAATTTTAAGTTAATCTACTAGTATAGTTATTAATTGTTAATAACACAAAAGGGTAAAACAAAACTACTCTACTGAAAAAACATTTAAAGAAATAACTACACTAGATATAATGTGACTTGACACCAAATCTTTAGGACTATATTTTACAAGGATAACTTAGATTCCATGAGGATCCTTTCTCCCACCTAGTCCTTGGCCAAACTTCTTGGCAATTGATCTTTTCCAGATTATCCATACCCATTTACAGCTGGGTTGACTGGAATTATGAGTGAAGATAATGATCTAATCAAGGTCATTGGTCCATCACATCATTATGCCTTGGAATGCAATTGCAAATGGTAAACATCTTTAAATTTTGATACAGTTCAATGAAATTCCAAAAAAACACACACAAGAAGCTCATAGTCACACTATATCCAGCTTAGTCAAACTAAAGAAGATCTATACCTACCAAGACTATGAAATCAACACCAGCCTGAACCAATAAATCTATTCTATGTTTGTCATCTTCATGTGTACTGACAGCTGCTCCAACTACCAACTGTTTTCTAAAAGACAGAATGAGATGCTGACAATGACCTTATCAAGGTGTCGGCCATCTTGGATTTAGATTTTAAATTTGAGAACAAGGTTCATTGCGATAGGAATTTTGACAACTACCAACTGTTTTCTATAAGAAATAATCATTTACATACTGAAGCAATATCACTGAGCAGCAGTAGAGGTGTGGCGCCAAGCAGGGTATGCTAACTCTTCTAGACACCTTATATGACATTTTATTGTGAAATATTCACTCATTAATTGATATACTTCCTGTTTCTTTTGTAGGTCATCTGATAGAGATTGAGTTTGTTGCATACTTGAACAGATAAAATACTTTTGAATACCCGGTATAGCTACTTCTACAGACTATTAGCATCTTACCAAAACCTTGAATTTTACAAATGTTCCTTTTCAAAATGAAGCAGATACTTCAGGACACTGTCATAATCAAGACTTACTTTTCGTCTTTAGAAGCAAGAGGGAAGTCTCTGTTTTTCTTCGTATCTGTACGAGCTATTAAAGCTACCAATTCATCATTTTCATTCACTATTGGTAATTTTCCTATAAAATAAAAATACAAGAACCAATTAGCAAAATAATGTGTAGTTTCACTACTATTTTGAATCAACAAGAGATGAGAGGTTGGTTAATGGATGAAAAGTTAACGTTCGCTTCCAGCATAATATACTAGATATTGTACATTACTCATAATAAAATGGTGGTAAAACTTAAGTGCTTGTGGCATAATCCCAGTCTCCTCCATTTCCATACCTTTTTTGCTCTGTTGTAAAATGTGATTGGCTTCTTTTAAATTGACACCAGCTTTCGCAACTACTAAATCTTCATATTTCGTCATCACCTAAAACATAAATACAATATAAATTCTAAAATTTAGTTAGCATACCCTGCTTGTCGCTAAACTAATGATACCACATTATGTGGGACACTATATAAGCACTGCACTGAAGAGGTCCATAATGCCAAGATGGGTCATCAATTTTAGAGAGTGATATCACCACGCCAAGCTCTGGCGTCCATCTTGAAAACCTATAGACACCTTGCAGTATACACCTACCTCAGAAATAGGAGTTTGATACTGGTCTATATCTAAATAGTCTATATCTCTCTGTGTTACCAAGCCAACCAATTTCTCTCCCATATGGCCCTTCGATGTAATTGGTATCCCAGAGAAACCGTAACGTTTTTTAGCTTCCAATACGTCGGATACTGTATTACTAGGGGACATAACTACTGGATCTAATATAAAACCCTGTTCGTATTTCTGAAATAAAAAGAAAAACATTTGTGAGCAAAAAAGAAGAGTTGTAGCAGTTGTAAACAGATATTCATTCAGCAAAATGGTGTTGTCACATCTATCTGTTCCTCCCATAACAAGATATTCAGTCATTAAGGATACTAATATGTTTCATAGTTTCAGGGGGGAATTTTTTCCTAGCGACAGAGGAATATTTTAGTTAAATAATTTGGTTGAAGAAATATGATTGGTATTAAATTCTACAGCGCAATACATTCTGGCATTACGTTTTGGGATCACCAATTCACATATAAAATTTGTCTCTTGTCTCAAGTCAATGGTATTTTGTTTGTGTGCCCTATCTATTTATGTGTTTTAAAATGTTTATTACGTTGCATGTTTTATAATGTTAATTCAGTATATGTAATGTAGCGTGGTTCTTGTTAACTTAATGCATCTGATAGAATGTCATGACCTTTCAGAGGTCAAGTTGCCCCTATATAGATGACAAGACCAGTATTTTATGATATAGAAAATAACAATCTATCGTGTCGAGAATCAGTATCCCAGACAGTTATGTTTCAGAATATAACCTAATTCTTGTTAAAAAATATTTTCTTCAAATTAATGACATCAATTTTTAATGAGTACTGGTATCCAGGACATTTATGTTTAAAAGTGCTGCATCACAACTTATTAAAAATTATTTCTTAAGACTTGTAATATCAACTTTTTAATTTTGTTCAGTTGCAAGAAATAACACGTTTTTCAAAAACATTTTTTTTAGTAGGCAAGCTTGACATTCAAAAGCCAAAAGTACAGCTCTCTGTGCCTGCAATGCCCAATTAATTCAAAATATCTCATGGGTATTCCCATTGGAAAAGTTGATTCCAAAATTATCGTTTTCAGGAAACTTAGCAATTTTTCCACCCGTGTACTTCCCCTTTCCAGAAAAATATTGATCCTTTGTATTAGCTCCAGCTGGTCTCCATTTATCAAAGCTACTATCAGAGTATATTTAGATTCAATCCCAGTTATTGATGTCTACTATTGATATTCAATAATATCAAAATAACCAGAAAATAATCAGATTGAACATAATCTCTACTAATTACTAGATTGATAATTAATGATAATTATAAAATACTTATCTTTACCATGATAATTAAAACCTTTCTTTTATTTTGTAGTTTATTCAATAAGGGATTGTAAAGTGTTTTTTGAAACTTAGTACGGATAGCTTCAATTTGCGCCATTCCAATTTCCTTTTGACGTCTGTGGTTCTGGCAATTTCACTAAAACTAACTTACAATCCCTTTAATAATATGGTTGATAATTCTTTTATGTGTACCTTATAATCAATTCTCTTTAGCTAACAAAGTCTGCGGTATAATGAATGTCCTAGCATTTGCAGGTTTGAGTGCCTAGCATGGAAAAACACTTCTTTAACCAGAAAATAATCAGATAGAACATAATCTCTACTAATTACTAGATTGATAATTAATGATAATTATAAAATACTTATTTTTACCATGATAATTAAAAAAATATCATTTTGTAGTATATTTATTAATAATATGATTAATACTTTTTTTATTTATACTTTATAATTATTTTGTTCCAGCTAAGTATATACTTATATTGTAATTCAACTAAGTTTCTTCACCCTGGGGATATTTTCAATGACCAACGTAAAGTTTTTAAGTGGCGTCGACACAATGTTCAGAATGTCAGAAATATTAAAGTCCATTTCCAGCTAAGGATCAGTGAATTAGCCTTTTCTCCATAGCAGAAATAAGGATAATGCTTAAAGGGATTGTAAAGCGTATTTCTAAACTTTGTATGAGTATCGGGGACACTGATAGCATCAATTTGTGCCATTCTGACGTCTGTGGTTCTTGCAATTCCACTAAAACTAACGCTTTTTATGACGTCACTGACAGTGATCTGCATAGATATCAATAGTAGCTTCCTGTAGATCACTGTCAGTCATAAAACGCTTTAGTTTTAGTGGAATTGAAAGAACTACAGACATCAGAATGCAAATTGGAATGGTGCAAATTGATGCTATCAGTGTTCGCGATGCACATACAAAGTTTAGAAAACCATTTTACAATCCCTTTAAAGCTATAAAAGACGTTCCTTATTTCAAGAAAACAGATAAAATTTTCAGTGTATAATAGCCTGCCATTAAGAAGATGATTATCTACGTTTTCTAGGTGCAAACGCATTAACATCATTGATCGTTACTTGGTTAAAGGGATTGTAAACAGGTTTTCTTTTATGCGTATTGGAGACACTAAGAGCATCAATTCATACTAATTTTCAATTGGATGTCGGTGATTACAGCAATTTAACTTAAACTAAATGTTTATGACGTCTTCACTTATTACGAAATAGGCTTGTTTCAAATAAGACAGTGACATCACCAATAATTTAAATTAAGTAGAATGGCAGGAACCACAGACGTCGAAATGGAAATTGGAATGTTGCCAATTAATGCTATCAGTGTCCCTGATAAGCACATAAATTTGAAAAAAACTCTTTATAATCCCTTTAATCTACACTTAGTTGAACATGTTGATATTTGTAAATGTCAATCAATAAATGATAAGATAAAGCATCAATATTTCCAGGAATTTCCCTCAGGAATAAAAACATGTATTGACAAGTCTTATATAACATTACAATAGTTTCTAGTTAAAATTTCCTTAATTAAAGGGATTGTAAAGTGATTTTCTAATCTTTGCATGTGTATCGGGGACACTGATAGCATCAATTTGTGCCATTCCAATTTCCATTACGACGTCTGTGGTTCTTGCAATTCCACTAAAACTAAAGCATTTTATGACGTCACTGATAGTGATCTACCGGAAACTACTATTGATATCTATGCAGATCACTGTCAGTGACGTCATAAAACGCGTAGTTTTAGTGGAAATGAAAGAACCACAGATGTAATAGAAATTGGAATGGTGCAAATTGATGCTATCAGTATCCAATTGAAATACCTTTAACGCATAAAATTTGACGATAAGATCTCTTTTAAATGTTAACTATACTTTAAAAAAATATGTCACTAAATGTCAATAGAACGGAAGCATGCTTTATGTTATTGTCAATCAAAACCTATTGTGTTGAAGTTCAGTGTGCAGTGTTTGTGGTTGCCACTTGCCAGACAAGATAACATATGCCCAGTATGATATATTTTTAGTGATGAATGATGTGTAAGCTTCCCTTATCAATTGTCTTTTGCCAGTATTAATCCAAGGTTCTAATTATGATGTTTGAACTACACGATTCACGAGATTACGTGAATACCAGTATATTTGAACATTTGATGGTATTGAAAATTATTTTAAATCATGAAAACTCACCTTGACCTTTCTGACCTCATTAGCTTGGAATTCTGGGGTACAATTATGATGGATGACACCAACACCACCACACAGCTGCAACAAAATAATCAATTTTATCAATATTGAAAACTTAACATAAGACAATTTGGGTTCCTGTCATTTTGAAAGATAGCTTGCCAGGCAAGGTTATATATGCCCACTGGCAGCTTTGCTTTCAAACAAAAATATCTTACCTCTTTTGAACTTTTTGAAATGATTGCCGATTTTTAATGGGGTTAAAAACACGTTCAAGAATTGTGCCATCTCAAGTGTTTTCAAGTTAAAAACTGAACCCTACTGAGTAGTGCTTGATGATGTGAACCCTAAAATTCTAACCCCCCACTTAACCCCACTGAGAAAATTTAAACTATACTTACAGCCATAGCAATGGCCATCTGTGATTCTGTGACTGTATCCATTGGTGATGAAACTAATGGTGCTTTGAGAGTTATCTTTCTTGTGAGGGCAGACGTCAAATCCTGAATCATAAAAAGAGGAATTTTATTCTGTGACTGTGATATGACAATAGTATTAGGATGATTCTCTAGGTAACAAAACAATGGTAAAGCAAGATCTGTAATGGCACAGTCTGTAGCACACAGGGTCTCCCTTTATTTTCCCATCTTGAAACTTGAAAAAATCTTAAGGTAGCCTCAAGACCCATGCCAGGATTGAACCCTGGAACTTCAGGTTAGTGAGCATAAGACCTAACTCACTGAGCTATCACAGTTACCCAAAAACGGGAAAACAGTCAAAGAAAACTAACCACAGATAAGGGTGAAACAAGAAATCCAAACTTTGAAGAATTAAAATATGAATGTTCTTTATCTGTAGAATCCTGTTTGTAGGCTGTACAAATATTACAATCCTCAAAAAACTCCATTTTCATTTTCTACCTGAATATTCCTCGCTTTTCATAATTTTGTATTTTTTTTAACTTTTTGTTCACTGCACAAAATTTAAAGTCACTTTCATGACATCACTAATCTATGCTTCATGTGGTACAAGCATATCATGTAATTAACATGCAATGAAAATGCAGGAACCACAGACGTCTGATCGAAAAATAGAATGGTGCAAATTGATGCTATCAGTGTCTCAGATACACATACAAAATTTAGAAAACCTCTTTACAATCCCTTAAATATTTAATTATAGTATGTACAGAAAAATTTCGAAGAATACAATTTTTTTTCACTCCTGCAAGAACTTTAGCACTAATAACTAAGCTCTCCTTTACTGCTATCACAACAACTGATTGTTCTTTCTCTTAACAGCGTCATTAAAATCATCGCACTTAGATAAGACTTCCATCAAGTTTAAAAGCAGTCCTTGAACCACTTATCTCCCTTCAACACACTTCTGACAAATCAATGGAAATTTTCTATGTAACTGAACAATACATTTATCCATTGATTTCAATAAGCCTAATTAGCTTTCATTAATATGAGGGATGTTGTTTCTATTACATTTGCCAGCCATAATTTAATCTTAAACTTTCAAACAGATAATGATGGATGCACATGCACATGCACTCTTAGAGAGGAATGTTCAGCATTTTCTAGGGTCAAATGGGCCTTGGTTATATAACTAGCCTCCAGAACTACAACCAGAAGTACTTGATCTGCACAAACATTGCACCATCCCTTCAAATATACCCTTTCATTTTCTGTATATGTGTTTTCTATATATGCATAGTCTCACTAAAATACGAGTTGTATTTTAGACTGTCAAACGCTGATAATTAAGTATGCAAGGGGATTTAGAGGCTTAAATTTCCAGGGAGAATTGAGAATACTAATACAGATTAGATGGGCTAAAAATATCCAGGTTCCAAGCCTAAAATTTGACTTTGAACGTATGGTAAACTTATCCCTTTTAACAACTATCATATAAGCATATGACAATTCGCCAAGAAAACTGACCAATACCTATTAAAGTTACTCATGGCCTTTCAGAATTATCTGTGGCCATTCTACTAATTAATAAGATAGTCTTGAGAGAAATAATTAGTCTAAGATGATGTTATTAGTTATTTTCATCATGATAGATGAATTTACTTCCAACACCAAAATTAATCAAAATAAAATCTAGATTGGTTTTATTGAAAGGAAAAATAGAAATTTTATAGTGGAGCCATGACAATAATCTAGACTCTGGAAACAGAATTTCAGGAATAAACAAGATTCCATTGTACCTCAAAATTTCTATTACAACAATCAGCTTTCTTTCTGCTTTCAAAACAGTTTTCCAAAAGTGGCAAATATTGGTTATATTGGGTGAAAAAAAAAAAATAAAACTTTAATCGTAAAATATTTAAGTAAAATTAACTTTTATTTAACTTTGTTATTCACATGTGAATTTTAATGTTTTGACTAATTTTAGGTCATGTTTTAAAATATGTAACATTAAGTTGACATAAACTGTTAACCCCCAAATAATGTCAAACCGTCAACCATGTTACCCAAAGCCATATACATGCAGATGTAGATGCAACAAAAATAAAAGATAATAAACCCATGGAAATAGGCAGTGGAATAGCTCAGTTGGTAGCGAGTTGGATTGTCGTTTGCTAGGCCATAAGGTGTCGTAGGTTCGAATCCCCCTTAAAGTAAGAAAAATTCTAATGCCACGGCCAATGCTTTCGAGATTTGGGCCCAGTTCCTAGCCTTGTGATTAAGATCAATTTTCGTGCTTAAAATTCTAAGTCGACTTGATTCTATGCAAGAATTATTAGAAAAATTTCAAGTCGAATATCGGACTTACTTAAATGCTAGGAACTGGACCCTAGTCCGGTGTTGGCTTTCACCCCCTATCACCTAAATCAAATTGTAAATTCAATGCCAGCTAATTTGAATTTCTAATCAATGGAATCCATTTGTAAACAATTACTAATTTACAATCCAGTGCCATACAGGTAATTGGCTTATTGACCTTATATATTCCCAGTAATATGCTCCATTGTATATCCATACAAAAACATGTATATGTTACCTAGGCAACAGATTTGATTAACACACAACCTTTGCCAATGAAATATTCAATTTTTTTTATTTTCAGACAGAGTCATCAGTCATTGTCGTGCTTTTTCCACTAATCAATAATTTACACATTTTTTTTTCTTAAACAATATCAATCATTGTTTTAGATTTCATCTTTGATTTGTGTGTTTTGCTCAGATAAGAAATTAAGTCAATTGTTATGGAAGTTTGTTTATGTCCTACTTTTCTGCATCTATTTGAGCAAATGAGGACAGACATACGCCACGCAGTGTGAAATGTGGGAAATTTTGTAAAGACAGCGTTGTTAGCCTATTTTTTTTATTTTCAACTGTTGGAAATTTTGACATGCACAGACTACAGCATAAAGGCCTCAGTTGATTGTCCCATTGGAAGGTCAAGACAATTTTCCATGTCATCTCTCTGATCTGTATTACTGAACGGGGTCAATCTGAGAATGCACACCTGCAGCTAGGGGGGTTCGAGGGATTCATACAAGTCCCCTATTGAAAACAAATAAGCATTGTAAAAGTCGATGTTCTGTTTGAATTGTAACTGTTAAAGTTGGGTATGATGTCTTTGTGAGACCAATCAGAGCATGTAATCCCCCATCAGAATGATCTATAATGATGCAAATTAATGCTATAAGTGTATCGGATACAATTAAAAAGCTAAAGAAACCTATAATTATAAAGCTAAGGAAACTGATATACAAAGCTAAGGAAACTGATAATTACAAAGCTAAGGAAACTGATAATTAATTAAAAGGCTAAGGAAACTGATATACAAAGCTAAGGAAAACCAATAATTTGAAACCGATAAGAAAGAAAAATGTAGGTTCTAAAAATACGATAAATAAATAATGTGATAATATATAGTTTTCATTAATAAAGGTGTGAACTCACCACTTCGTCTGCTGAGAAATCTATAAATCCTGGTAGAATCAGAAAATCACTGAAAAAAAGAAGTATTTATTTTAGTAGGCTAGCAGTGGCAATAGTATAGTCGAGAAAATAAAAAATGCAGGGAAATTTTGCCTTGACAGGAGTAGCTTCAGCTATCCCATTGTCAATTTCAAATGTCAAGGGTTCTCAAGCTGGTTTGGCATGAATTACGCAGGGACTCGATTACTCGAACCATATATGCCATTGCCAGAACTGAGCCCTGGTTAGTGTGATAAGAACATAATCTCATAAAGGCACTGGCCTAGGTTAGTACCGTATACTATTAGTAAGCCACTGAATGAGGAGGTGTGCCTGTGCTACGTATCTTAACAACTGTGTACCTTCAGCAAGTTCATTTGTTTAGTCAGGCATGAATTAATTGATTTTGACCTATATAGTAGAGGCGGGTGTGGCGCCCAAAGTAAGTCTTGCTTTCTCTTTTCGAAACACCTGGTGGTACTTCTCTTTGGAGTAGTCCACTACTAAAGAACTATTTCTCTCGAATTTGCCATGTTTTTGGACGAGATTTTTGATTAACGGAATTGTTTTGCTTGTACAGATTTATATCACATATGGACATTTGACAGAGAAACCACAGGTTCGCGAGGTCAATTATAACAAATTATAATTGAAATTACTGGATTTATCGAACGTGATTTCTAACAGAAATGACTGATTCGTGAAGAAGGATTATTGGACGACTGGATTCAGCCGCCGTGACAAAGGGTAGTGCTTTTTTTATTACAAATTCAGTGGAATTCCGGAGGTGAGTGCTTCACAACAACCGCTGTGAGTTACTAACCTCGTGTTTATTATGATAGTATCGCGATCGATTTTGTTATAATTTGTTAAGATTGACCTCGCGAACCTGTGAGAGAAACTGCCACTCCCCAATTTACCACCCACAAACCACCCCCCCCCCCCTCCTCCCACAACTCTTCATAAACGTCAACAATAATTTCTAAAAGCAATCATTCATTGAACACGTGGGTTATGAAAGAGATTGAATTTAGCACGTGGTTGATAAACAAATAAAATGTTTTGTAATTGAAATGAATACTTACTTGTAAGTCATTCCATTTCCACCACCAAACAGCTGTGCCCCGGTGAGGCCATCATCGGGCACATACCCTGTACCCCCAGTTATCAAATAATCTGCCATGCTGTAGATCAAAACAAATATTTATTCCTTTAAAAAAAAGTACTGGAGTTTAATGGCGATCTATGCCAAGTTCAAGGACGTTTTTGTTTTGGATATAGCCTTGATCAAAAAGACACTCATTGAAAATATTATAATCCGAAAATTCTGACAAGGTTAATCGGCTAATCGGTTAACCGAAAAGAGACCATGCTGATCCGCCGAAATATTATGACTGCACCGACGTAGAATTTGGAAAATGTCTTTGGTTTGAGTACAAGAAAATACGTTTACTCTTGCATCAAAGTTTCAAATATTCATAAAGAAAGCGCCTTTGAGAGTGTGCCCGCACTAGTAGTGACCAAATACAGAATGGCAGCAACTTTTGATGTCACATGTGCTTGAGGTCAATAAAAACAATTGAGTTCTTGTGATAAATAAACATTGAAACCCATAAAAATAAACATATTCTCACCTGCTATTATCTATATTAGAGTGACTGAAACTGCTATTGCACCTTTTCCCAACCGACTCGTGTCCAGTAGGTCGCCGATTGGAACCCGTATCGGAGGACATTGATAGCACTCAAGGTAGTCCCTGGCAGTCCCAGTACGAACAAAATCTTTAAGGATGTACGCTGTCCTAATAAATATTGTCCGAGGTACTATACAAGTGCGAAAAAAATGTGCGCCGTCCTATCAAAAATTATAAATTCGGATTTGAATGTCAGAAATCATTACAACATCCGTCATTAGATCATCTGAACACCCCCTTAAGTCCAGGCTGCGCCTTTAGAGAAGACACGTTTGCTGTTTGGTTGGTTAACGTCCTCTTCCAGGAAATGCTTTTATCAAAACTAGGTAGATAAAATAACTATATGTATATCACGGGACCAGTAATTCACAAGGAAAATAAAATTCAATGTATATTTCAAAATCGGAGATATGAGCTGTTGAAATAATAAAATTCCGTCATCCTCAAAATCTAGTCCAAAGTACGACAAAATCGGCAAAACAATTGTATAAGAGTGGATTCCTTTCCACTGACTGAATTCCTAAATGGAATCGCGTTCTTTGCTCCAGGAAAGTCAAAGACAGATTCCGCGCACCTGTTGAAGAAATTCTGTCGTTATAGGTGATAATCGTTACAATTAACGCCGTTAATCAATCTACCAAGTATGTCCACGACCAACTTCCTTTTATTTACATTGTCTAGTATCGTAGGGCGTAAAACTCCATTTCATTGAATCTTTTTCATGTGAAAATTCACTATAACCTTTAGATGTCAAAATATTTTGAAAGTTGAGCTCAAAACAATCGGTTTATTTAAAAAAGCACCATTGTTCAACCAATTTAATTGTGATGCTGAAATGGATAATTTGATACAATATTATATTGCCTACAAAATTCAATTTTTCAATCATAATTTTTTTTCACAGGATGGGGTCCTCTTAGAGAAGTAAAGAGCGCTTAAAGGGATTGTAAAATGTTTTTCTGTATGTGTATTGGGGATATACAGGCATATGTCTTATTGCATCACTAAAATTAAAAATTTTCAGTTAAACTATGTGGTTGTGACATAACTGACATCAATAGTCCGAAACATGCTGACCTTTTCCCAGCCTCAACCTCACCCATTGAAGAGTGTCAGAAAGTTTCGGACTATGACATCAAATGCAATCAGGGTTAAACTCAAGGAACAACAGCCACACTTTACACAAACAAAATAATCAGGTCCCAAAATCTGTCAAGTATGAAACATTTCAATTATAGCATTTAAATCAAGCGATAACTTCCTCTGATTCAGTAAAATAGACTCGCTTATACCTCGATTTAAAAATTAATACTGCATCGGTCTGATGACTTCATAACAATAAAGGTATGCATATAGAATTGTCTAAGCATACATCAGGGGCGGATCCAAGGGGAGCTCCGCTGGCCCGAAGCCCCCCCCCCCCCCCCCATTTTTGGCCGACTGATGTTAGAACCCTCTAAAATTTGGGTGCTCGCGGTACCGTTAAATTTGAAGCATGTTGTATTTCAGAGCCCCCTTCCCCCTTTCTATAAATCCTGGATCAGCCCCTGTACATCAGAATTTTCTGTTATAAACTGTTCCTCAACCAAATGAAGGGGACCCGTGGACATAGGGTGGTTGCGGTCCCTCTTAATATGATGCATTAGTTTTGAATTATATATTTCTTCTGAGATAACTCCATGGGGGAAATGGATTCGGGAAACCAGACCCAATGGAAGCTAAAACCACTTCTATACGCATATAAATCAATTCCCATTATACAATAGTAGTGGGTTAGACCCCTTTTAGACATACACACTTCGTTGCATTTACTTAAAATTTTAAAACATTTTTCTGAAGGTATTTATCTTTAAGGAAGAGGACAGGGTTCAAACAATCCTTATGACAGTTAAGACACTGCTATTGGTATGTATATAAAGCAATTGCTTCTATACAATAAATAAGTGTAGTTGGTAAGGGCCCCTTTAGGTGCATTTTTGAAGTTTTACTGAGGTTGAGGGATGGCAGGGGAGCTCGTTGACACGGTTCGACCAATACATACGACAGTTAAGCCACTGCTAGCAATATGTATATAAAGCAATTGCTTCATATACAATATCGAAGTGTATATCAACATCTTTAACAGAATATGTAAGACAACGTACCTTTAATAGATTATTGTATAGCAGTGTCAATGCACTGCAGTATGCAATGGCACGTTTAATGTATAAACTGCGAATTTGTCAAGTGCTGTTCGTCCGGTGTCGTCCAAAATACGAATATACACAGCTGATATAGTTTTAAGCAGACATACTTAAATAGGCCTAATACACTTTTCTGTTATCACATTTTCATAATGTACAGAAATTTCACGTTTATTTCTTCAACGATACACGCCAAAAGTAACAGCTATTGAACCATTGACTATAGCGTTCAATCTATATTTTGGTGAGTTGGGTTGTTTTCCAATGATGTTTCCATATGATTGCCGCACGCCAAGTAAAAGACGCGTTTTCTGGAGTCCATCGATTTTTCTTGGTTGATATAACAGTTGATAATGATCTGATATTTATACATGTATTGAGTTTTAAGAAAATTATTACATACTTATTAGCAATGGTTTTAACAGAAAGTTGAAAATTAGAGGGTGGGGGGTGACACAAAAAAAAGTTTTACATTGAAATGGCGTCTAATCGTTCGGATGGGACAATAAACCGAGGCAGCTAATGCCACAGGTTATGCATTTAAAAACAGTTGGAATAGAAAAAGAGAAGGCTTAGTTGTCCTAATAAAATATTTCTCATTGCACACTGCGTGGTGTTGCCCGTTCCCATTGGCTCTAACGGGTAAAGAAAAGTCGGACTTAAAACTCCATTTCAATTTCATTATCTGGGACTAGAAAATTTAGAAAAAAAATTTCCAATATGTAAGATTTGCAGATTCTTTTAACTATTCAGCCTTTTTTGTCTGATATGATAACAAAAGGAACGGAACTGTCGTTCAGAAGTAAGCCTATGAGTTGTTTACGCACTATTCATAACGAGTGTCTAGTTATTCAAGTCTATCATGAACCGGAAGTTGACGTCTTTCGGAGAAGGGAATTCCCAGAAAACTCGTATTTTCCAAGATGAGTAATGCATGATTATGTCGAAACGACGTAGATTTGTCAACAGCTTAACTGAAAAATAGAGTTTACTAAATCGTTGAATTATGTGAGTATGAGTTATTTATTTGTCCAAGTAAAGAATATCGTTTGACAAGGAGAGAATCGTGAAAAAGGGGAGCAAGAACCAAGAATCCAAGAAGTGTTAAAAATGGAATGGAGTTTTACGTCCTACTTTTCTTCCTGTCGCTCCATTAATTTGGGTTTATAAAGAAAGACAGGCAACTCCATGTAGTTTGTTGGAGACAAGTTGCAAAGTTAAAGGACATTAGGCTATCCTAATATCTGATCGTATCTGAGCCTTTATTAGTAATAGGAACAACTTAGTGAGCTCACTAAGCCGCTGTCATATGACTATGACCTTAAAATTGTTCTGTCACCTGTGTAGATTATCTCATCTACCACTAGGTCGTTTCATTATTTTAAGTGTTACCAAAGGATTTGCTAGATCTACCTTCAGTGTCAGGTTAATGCAGGATGTTTAATTGACAAGGTAGCTTCACAGGTAAACAACTAAACAGTACAATGACACCTTCAATTGCATTCAAGAAGCTCATCAAAACACATTAGAAAGAAGGATATCCTAAATTTTTGTTCCTGTTACTTGTTTGTGGTTTGAACACAATTTTCCAACAGTCTAAATATAAAGACCTATGACAGTTTGTTTGCAGTCAGTGCAGATAAACATCAGATAGACATTAAAGATGCTTGGATAATGATTCAGCAAGAAGCAATTATTAACTGCAATATTCATGGTTATAGTAGCCAGTAACCAAATAATAACTGAAAATTACTTATAGTTCATGTTTCATAGTTTGTATGTTGATAAAAATTGACCTACTTCGAAATTCTTATCAGCTGGATGTTTACTTTTACTTTCACTTTCATATATTATAATAAGTTTAAATATATATTATATACGTACAGGAAGTGTTTTATGTCTGTAAGATACAGTTAAACCATTTCACCATTAAGCTAATTTTGTGTTTTTTCCATGTAATTTAATATTCCTACGAATATGAATTTTTAAACTTTTTACATAATACTGGCCTTCAGATTACATACTAATTACAATGGTAAACGTGCCCAAATTAACAGCGCACCCAAATTAGAGAAAATAAGATGTATCATGTTACTTAAGCACTGCAGATCAAGAGATGCCAACATCTTTGAAGTTCTACCAATCATAACAGTAGCCTTCATACAGTGAATACTATTATCTATAGGCTTCTCTTTGCTGCCTATATATCCATGTTTAACACGCAAAACAGGGAGTGCCCAACTTAATGAAATTTAAAGCCCTGTGTTAATTGCTAATTTTGCCTCAATTCAATTTTCAGTCAGAAATCTGTGAGTCATGATAAAGGCTTACAAACATATTATATTGAAGGACCAAGGTTTACGTACTTGACAAAGATATATATTTGGATATACATTAATTGATTTAATTTTCAGAGGTAAACTTCATTAACTGAACAGCAGCAAAATGAATGGACATAATGGTATAGGAGGAGTAAGTTTGCAGAATGGATCATCAGATTTTGAAGTTCTGGGTCAGTCTGGACCGAGTACTGGAGGAGGCTATAATAATGGTGTTCAAACTGGTCAACCAGGCTTCAATTCTCAGATTTCACTGACCGACATGACTTTAGATGAAGCCAGACAGAAACTCATTGAATTTGCTTCAGAAAATGCTGAACTTCAGAGTAAGTATTGTAAATGCTGATTTTTTGTTTTTTTTGAGCGACCTGTTGATTGCTCATAAATAATGCAGAAAGCACAATTCTTGCCAAATTTGACAAAATTTTGATGAAATTGTTCAGAATCAATCAAAACATTGAATGATATTTGATATGAATTATTGCCCTAATTTTTTGTTCAATTTTTATCTTGTTAACACTACTGGTAACACAATTTTTGATAGCTTTGGACAACATAATGAATTTGATTATTATCTCCTAAGGATAAATACCTTTAGAAAAAGCAAATAACGCTAATGACTGTTTTTTTTAATAAGAATTCCCTATAATATACTGCATTTGTTTAAAGAAACATAGAATTTGAACAATATTTTGTAGGATTGATGAAGGAAATATGTGAATTTAAGCAATATTTTGTAGAGTATATGAAATAATGTGAATTTAAACAATATTTTGTAGGATATATGATTATTAATGTGAATTTGAACAATATTTTGTAGAGTATATGAAATAATGTGAATTTAAACAATATTTTGTAGGAAATGATTATTAATGTGAATTTGAACAATATTTTGTAGGATATATGATTATTAATGTGAATTTGAACAATATTTTGTAGGATATATGATTATTAATGTGAATTTGAACAATATTTTGTATGGTATAATAATATGAAGAAATTATGTGAATTTAAACAATATTTTGTAGGATATATGAAAGACAACAATGAGATGATGAAACGACAATATGAACATTTAGCTGCGTGGAAAGATAAAGTACAGCATGCTAATATAGCTAATAAAGACAAGTTTGAACAAACCAAAGTTTTAATTTGTACTTTACGCAAAGAAAATGAAGAGTTTTCTCAGAAAATTACTGTTTTAGAGACAGAATTACAAGAAAAGGTATGTGTAATAAAAAATCCATACAAGCAAGACAATCTTGTTAATCAAAGATCTTGTCATAAGAATGGCAAAATTGAGAGCAATAGTCCTATAGTAGTAGACTCCTACAATGAGAAGTACTATCAGGTGTTTCATAAAAAGCCCTTTGTATAATTCGTACGCATAGCCTGTTTCTGTACCCAATCCGTCTAATGATATCAGCAAAGCCTTGCAGTGAGCAATAAGAAAAGTTTTAGTCTGCATATGAATTGTAATGAAAATAATTTGTTGTGAAATCCGAAAGAATGGAGTTTTGTATCTCAAGTTTCCTAAGTCAAAGGCAATAACTCAAAAAACCTTCATCCAAAAAACAACTTAATTGAAACTTGATCCAGATCTTTTCAAACTAAGTTTCATTAAGATCAGCAGATAAGAACTGTAGACTCTATCATCCTACATCTTTTGTATTTGTTGACAATTTGAATATTGTGTATTTATAGTATCATCAAGTCGAGGAAATGAAACATGAAAATGAATTGATAACTGCCCAGAAACAACAGAACGACAGACAAGTGGAGGAATTAAAACAGACCTTGACCTTGTTAGAGAAGATGAAAAATGAAGCAGAAGAAAAAGGAGAACCTATTCCTGACAATGATACCGTAAGTCTTTAAAGCAGGAGTTTTCATTCTGGGGTAAATTTGAATTTTGGGAGGGTAATGCAATCAATAAAGGTTCCAAAGCAGAGAATAGAAACAAAATGTCGAAAAAATTTCCTTTAAGGACATGATTTTCTATTCAAACAATTACTTCTGGAGCATGTAAAGCCAATTATTTTCTACAAAATGCAAATTTGCAAAATATACTCGTGTAACAAAAGATCTTCGCGATTGAGGACGTCACCAAGTGAAACTTATGAAACCACAGAGGTCGGAATGAAAATTGGAATGGTGCAAATTGAAGCTACAAGTGTTCTCGATACCCATAATTTTTTTTAGAAAACTTCTTTAAAATCCCTTTAATGTATATCTTGTTTAGGTTTTAGTACAAATGTCATTAGAAAATGAAAAGAAACTGGACGAGTATCAGAGTTTGATTGACAAGCAGAAGGCGGAGTTAAAGGAAGCCAGAAATGCTAATGATGTTTTATTGAAAGATCTAAAAGATTTACAGAAATTGAAGGAACAGATTCAACAAGATTATCAGAGAGTCAGCAGAGAAAACATGGATCTGACGTACAATATGGAGGCTGGCTTGACTCTGAATTCGATCAACTCTGTCAGCTGGATTCAAGCCTCACAGAGACATGGCAACGGAGAAGATGGCGTCGATAAGGGTCCACAAGAAACGGAAGCCGTCCCGGGGGAATCCCACAAGTCTGTCGAAGATCTACAACAATCGGCCATTGATGATTTACGAAAATTCCAAGAAAGCAAAAACAAGGATTATGAAGATCAAATTTTACAATTACAAAAAACTGTTCAGGACCACCAGAAAAAGGTAAGAAAATTTGTTTGGATGCTATGAGAGCTTGTTTGGGGCCATTTTTGCCAATCTGACATTTTTCAATGATTTGTGCAATTTGTTCACTACTTCAACTTCTAGACTAGACTATGTGATAAGTGACTTTGTTATAGGTGTTATAGAAGATACTCTTCTTTAGAAGCACTGGTCTTTGTGTAATACATGGAGATTGCCATATTGAAATCAAAATAGTTCAGCCAATCAAAATCATTCTTTAGACAGAGTTATCTGCTCTTGCTCATTTACCAGGCAAGATGTCTGCCTATCTTGGTGTAGTCATAATATTCAACTCACAGAAACTGACAACATTGACAAGTTCACTCGTTCGTATCACCTTCAGAACTAGACTAGTGGCTTGTTAACCTTGTATACAATACGATAGTCGCCATGTTGAATGAATTAAAAGTCAGCCAATCACAATCACTCTTCAGAGAGTGTCGTCTTCTTTTGCGGAAAAAACAGCCAATCAAACATGAGTTGTCTTTTTTGCCCATTTACCGGGCAAGATTGCCGCCTATCATTGCCGAGTCATTACATAGTCTCGAACAAAATGACGAAGGTCCAGCCGAATATGACGAGTTGTGACAAACACGATAAGGCATTTCGTATTTGAAAGTGAATTTTGATTACATATAATTGCAATTAAAATGGAGTTTTACATCCTACTTTCGTAATAACATACAGCTGAATCTATTTTTAGAATGAAGAATTATTACAAGTTGTAAAAGATAAAGAAAGAGAAATCCAAGAGTTAAAATCCAAACACGAACAGGAATTAGCCGAGTCTAGCAAATTATATGAAGACAAAATGGCCGACTTTGCTAAGAAATTAGACACTGATAGAGAAGAGCAGGTAGATTTCTTATAATTTTGTTATTAATTGCTGCAACTGAGATTGATCTTGCCAATGACGGTGATCTGAAGGTTAAAGAGGTTTTCTAAACTTTGTATGTGTATCGGGGACGCTGATAGATTCAATTTGCGCCATTCTAATTTCCATCTGCATAGACATCAATAGTAACTTCTGGTAGACCTCTGTCAGTGACGTCATAAAACATGTTAGTTTTGAATGGTTGTCAGAATGGAAATTGGAATGGCGCAAATTGATGCTATCAGTGTCCCAAATACACAAACAAAGTTTAGAAAAACCCTATTATAATCTATTAAAACCCTGCATATCAATCAGATCTAGTGTAAAATTGCTGTAGAAATGATTTTATTTTCGTTATTATCATTTAGATAACCCCTGATCAAAATTCAAATCAAAACTTTTTATTTCAGCTCAAACTGCAGTCGTCAGCCAATGAGAATGTGGAGTCTCTAAAAGCTCAAGTGATAGAATTGATGAGAGAAGTACATGAATTAAGTAGTAAGATAGAAGCTGCTAATAGTTCTATTGATAGGAAGCAGGAAAGGTAGGATATTGGTGTATGATAAGGCAGGCGGGCAACGCTTTTTTTCCCTTTGATGGTCATACAGGTCATAGGATTTGACATGGGAAATGTTTCTAGTACTTCTTGAAAGGCCCTGTGTGCTATAGGTTGTGTGCGTAAAAGATCCCTCAAAAGCTAGAAATTGGAAATAAGAGCACACTAATGTGACTGTCCTAAAGAAAATTCTCTCATAGCACACTGCATGGTGTTTGCCTAGAGAGATTCACAAAAGTAGGACGTAAAGTAAAATCATCGGTATCCATGATTTCTTGCTCCATTTTTTCGACTTCCGTAACATCAATAATTTCATTGTCTAATTTCTTTAAAACTTCCCTTTTCTTCTCGAGATTTTCTACTATTGTACAAAGTTCTTGATCCGAACTATGATTTTCGGCAATGTTTTCTTCTGTCCTGTTAATTAATCTGGTGACGGCGCTTCTGTGTCCGCCACGAATAGCTCTTAGTTTCTCCATAAGTCACGGCACCAATATTTGGGTTTAGATGGTTAGGACTTCTTTGTTGTGTATAAATGATAAGACTTGATTTGAGAACTATCTTTACTTTGACTAGAAGACGTTAAGTTCAAACGATATAACTTAATAATAGATTCATGTGCAATCACGTTACTTTAGTTACGTTACGACGTAATATAATGTTACGTTTAAGTCTATGACACTGCGGCAATCCACGATACGTAAAACAACATTTAATTTTGTTCATGTTCTGGAGTTCAGAGTTCAGAATGAGTTCAGGGGCCTCCCTAAATATGCCACTGGTTTTAATTTTCGTTTTTAGTACGTTATTGATATCCTTTTCAGAATAAGAGATACGGAAATGAAATGTAACAAGGCAGTACAAGATTTGATGTTGGTTGAGAGACAGAAGGCAGAGGCTGTTAATACACTTCAAGAACGTTGCCAATTCTTACAGACAAATTATGCCCAGGAGCATGAACAATATGAAATAACCAAGTAAGTGAGAAAGAAAGAAACATCTATATTTTACAAGGATAACAACTTAGGTTCTGTGAGGAAACTTTCTCCCAGCTGGTTCTTGGCCAAACCTCTTGGCATTGATCTTTCCCGAAAAATCCGTACCCATTTGACTTAAAATTGTGAGTGAAGATAACTTATTTAAGGTCATCGGATTTTCACACCCTAGTCGAGAACCAAACTCTCAAACATAACATGATGTTTTTTTGAAATTTTATGCCTGAAATGAGATGTAACAAAATAGAGTTTTACATCCTAGTTTACTTCACCAGCTAACATCCTGCAGTGTGGAATGAGGAAAACTTCCATTTCCAACTGTGAAGGAATCTTTAAACATATACAGCCTACAGCACACAAGCCATAAGTTTACATGTTAAAAACTAAAATCAGGGGCGGATCCAGGTTTTTGGAAAGGGGGGGCGTAGATGATAACTTTAGCGGAGCGCAGCAAGACGAAAAATCTTTTGACCTTTTTTTTGTCTTAAAAACATAAAATTAGTATAAATTGTACTAATTTAACGGTTTCTGACATGGACCATGTATGTTTAATAGTAAACGTTAATGGGTTAGACATTTTTGATGGCGTATTCTCCCCATGGGCGTACGCCCTATACGCCCCCCCCCCTGGATCCGCCACTGAAAATTACTTTGTATATTTTTTTTTCTAGAAATGAACTACAAACTTTACGAGAATCATTCAACCGTCTGATAGATGATTATAAAGAATTACTCCAATCATTCGATACTTTCAAAGGTTCACAGGTAAGTTGTTGTACAAATTGTTTCTGATACTTGATTCAATTTCAACAGCTGATCAAAACGTCAACAGAGTTTTGAAAGCAGGCAAGTTTCAGTTCTAGACAGGTTTTTGAAATGAATGACATCGATGTACTGCTCTAAAAAAACGGTTGCAACATTTGCCGCCATCTTGATTTCGTCACTATTCCCGCTGTACCACCTCGCAAGTTTGGAAAATTTTTGTCTGGAACAGCATTCCAGAACAGTTCTGGCTGTTCTGGACTATGATTTGTGCAGACGCCAAGATTGGTAATGTGTGATCAACATTAAAAAGGCCAGGAGACAGAAGATAATTTTAAGGAATTCCTTATTTTCAGGACCAGACTTCAGCAGAGGAAGTGAAACAGTTGAGAAACGACATCAACAAATTAACATGTCAGGTGATTGTTGCCGAGGAGGCTTTGACGATGAGAGATGAAACAGTTGAAACGTTGAAAAAAGAATTGACTTCCCTCAGACAAAGTTATGAGGAAAAGATTAGCATTTTTAGAACACAGGTAAAATTTCTTTTCGCTATATAAACATATGAAGCATTCTGTAACCGTTCGGCTATTTCCGTAAAAATTTCAGTACTCCAATTTAGCCTCAGGATTGAATGGACGTAGGGATTTGTTCCAAAGTTTGCTGATTGGTTGAATACCTTATTACTGTCTATTATCCGTTAAAGAGTCCGTTTGGTCTGAAGAAAAAGGGGAAGATAACTCATTTGTCTAACATTACTTCTTATGAAACGCTTTTGGACAATCAAGACTATCAAAGATGGCAGACAAAGTTGATATTTTTTCCACTAGGTTAGAAAATGCGAAGAAAATGCTTGGTGTCAGCTTTGAATTAAAAAAAAACATCTGGAAATTTTGGAAAATTTATATTCTGTGCTGCAGAAAATACATTTATTTGCGGTTTCTTCGCTAAAGCGAAAGCCTGTTTTTTTCGGTGTTACGGCCATTTTGTACTATCACGTGAGCAATATATCACGTGAAATATGACGTAGTAAAAGTAGTCCAGAGAATTAGCTTCGATTATCCAGACGGCAAGCTCCCATTCAAGGCCGTGATCTAAAAATAATACAATAAGATCACGGTGGGCCGTTTGCATATGAAGGAAAGAATCGTCTATTTTATAAGGAAAAATTGTTAGGTCAAAGGTTACTTTGTATTAGGTGGTCCTAGACCACATTTTGTGACCTTCCCCAATTATCTGTATCCACTAACAGCTGGGTCAACTGGAATTATGAGTGTCTCCCCTCCCCACATCAAATCAATGTCTTGGGAAAGAAAATCATTCTTCAATAAGAGTTGTCTTCCCTTGCCCATTTACCGGGCAAGATGGCCGCCTGTCATTACATAGTCTCTAACAAAATGGCAAAGGTTTAGCTGAATGATTGCATGACAGTTAAATTTGATTTCATTTCTAGGCTGAAGTGTTTAAAATGGATTTTGATGCCGAACGACACGCTAGAGAGAAACAAGCTCGAGAGAAGAGTTCCATTTTACAAGATATGTCCGATTTACAAATCAAGAACCAACAATTGGTGGATGAATTGGAGGCCTACAGTCGCAATCAGTTGATGGAGATGCAACAACGTGCCAGCCATCAGCCAAATTCAAGTTATCACGTACCACCAAGTCCTGGGAATAGTTTCTCATCAAGTTTCCATTTTCCATCTCAAACCAATCCCCAGGTAAGTTTTGCATCTTTCTATCTCAGGAGATTCAGCGGCCCTCAAATTCCTAAAAAAGTGGGATTGAAGAAAGAGTCATTAAAAACGTCAAGGTGGAGATTTTGTTGCAAGGATAAGATGTAACATTTCTTTTGCGCTATAAGCCTTGATCTGGATTCAAGATGGCTGACTTGTGACTAAGGTCATTTCACCATAGAAATACAATAGGACTGGAAGTCTCAATCTTCACATCGCCTATTGAACTTCTGTTTCAATTTATTGTTGACCTAGTTTCTCCTTTGGCGACAAGTTGACTCTAAGTAATACTGTGGCAGAGAGACTGGATGTTCCAGTCTTATTAGATCCTTTTAACATGCCTTTTAAATTATATGACTTCTTTTCAGCCCATACCGCGACCAGCTGACCAGTTACAACAAGTTGAAGAACATGAATTTTCATGTCCAAAATGTAATTGTAAATGTCCTGATTTAGATTCGTTACAATTTCATGTAGTGGATTGTATGGATTTAGACTAGCTTAAAGGAGAATATTCAGCATCTTCGAGGATCGATTTGAGACTTGAATTTATGTAAATAACCTTCAGATTTACTGGAACTGCCCTAAAAAATTGCACAATCCTTTCGATTATACCCGTACTTTAACAGTCATCTTTCATTTTCTGTACCGGTATATGTCTTTTCTATATAAGTCATAGTCTTACTTAACGACGAGTCGTATTTTTTACTTTCAAACGCTGATAGTTATGGATACACAGGGATTTGAAGGCTTAAATTTTGAGGGAAAGTTTTGAACATTATTACGGATTAGATGCGCTAATAAAATCCAGATTATGAGACTAAGTTTTTTGGTCGAACAGTTAGTGAACATGTCCCTTTAAAATGACTGTTCCTCCTTCTAAATTGATTATTATTCATTGTAAAGACATTGTTACACCCTTTTTTTACCCCCTCAAAATTATTGTTACCCCCACAAAGTAATTTTTACCCTCTCAAAAAAAGGTTTGTTACCACATCTAAGATTTGCCAGAAAATCTTTACATATGCGTGTATTGTATCGTTATACATACAGTACCGTGCAATAAATATTTGTACAAAATGGTGGCGTCATTACATTTGCTCTACCACCTTACATACTTGCACACCGCTTGGAAATTATTACATAGGGGAAAACCATCTCCTATGTATCAGAAACGTTGGACGTGTCCAGGAGTACAATTAGCAAGTTTTCAGAAGGGTGTAGAACGAAGGGGGTACATAGTATACACCCTAGACGAGGAAGTCAACCTATTTCTTTGTATGAATATTTATTGCACGGTACTGTATTTTATTCGTATTTGATGTATATATATTTTAGAAGGTTGAGATCAACTAAAAAATGTGATATTAGTATTTTATATTCGTGTAAATTTTAATATTGTGTATAAACATAGTATTCTTTTTTTTAAATTATGTGCATGAAATACACAAGTGAATATTGGTACAGATAAGAAATTTGATATTTGAATTATGTTTAATGTTAATATATGTATATATTATCTTTCAATGGCATATTAGAAGCACAAGTTATAGATAAGTAAGACAATTTTATGGATGGATACTTCTAGAAAAAAGTATCCATCCATAAAATTGCCTTACTTATATATGTATATATATTTAAAACATAGGACTGAAAATATCTCCAAGCAAAAAAAGTTTATAATGGAATTTATTTTGCATGATGGAGAATTTCTTTGAAATAACAGATAGTCTAAGATTGTCATTACTATTTTGATTTAAGCTAAAATTCGATATACATGTCATGCTGATCAAATATGATTCCATATGGGCGTTATCTCTCTTTTGATGCTTAGACTTCTAGACGGTTGAATGCTTTGGCAGGAAAAAAGGCAGGAAATCCCCACAAAATATGTCACATTTGGAAGATCTCCTCGCAGAAAGGACGGATGCGTCAAAAATCGATACACCCTGCAAATTGATTTATGACGCATGACGGAGACCATTTGATGGATGCCGCTTCCTTATATATGGATTCATATCCTCTTAAATCAACCATTTGGATTTTTAACGCATGATGGATGACGAATCCGCATAACACGTATATGGAATCTTAGCTTTAGACTGGAAACAGTGACACGAAATGAAATAAAATGAAGCATTCTGCAAATGCAAAGATTTTATGTTTGATAGGTGAATATTATAAGGGAATAATAGCAATATTGTAATTTAATTTGAATGTTGTCTCTTTGCAAGTTCACTCTTTAAGTGATAAAAAAATTATTAAGACTATTAACAGATGAACAATCATGATAATAGAATTATTGTTGACTTGTTGGTTAAGTTTCTGTTATTGTAAAAATAATACCAATTCAATAAATTATTTCACTAGAAAGGAAATTTTGTTAGTGATTATTTGTGTTATTGTAAATGGTTAATTGACATTATTGTACAGTAAAATGCTTAGGTCATTACACTGTCATATATTTCTGGTATATTTAGGGGAGGGGTAGGAAGACAGAACTGGGTCCCATATATACTCAGTTTGCCTCTGCCTATCAGTGCATTAAGCAAAGACCTAGATTTTTTTCAAAAATGGAACATATACTGATGGGTTCACGACTGAAAAGACTCTTTTCTCAAAGCCTATTTTGAGATTTTGAACGCAAAAACTTAGTAAGATTACTGCATTTTATGGATTTTCAGAATATTCAAAAATTAATTGTTGTCTATCCAAGAAATGGATTGTTTCCCTTTAATCATAATTTGTTTTTTTGAGCAGGTAATAAAATCTAATGCAAAGTCATATAGGTGCAATTTTTTCATACGTAAATTTCAGCATTTTTATTCAATATATATTAATCTGTCATTTAAATTCATTCTTAAATAAAATTAAATCCCTCGCGTGCCGTGTCGCGAATTTGAATAACGGTACATGGGATTAAAAGATTAAGGATTAAAACGAGGTTTTGTATCCAGGGAGACGTTGTCATCACGTGACTACCAGGTAAGGTAGTTGATAGACTACTACTGTATTAGAAGTGTACAGAAAAATAGAAAGAAAGTTATTGTATATTTTTATAAAGGTAAGAAGGGGTTTATTATTAATATATTAACTTTGTATTATAGTGTATGCCATTGTACTGATATTTCTATACATTGATATTATTCACTGTTATTTATGTGTTGTCGGTAAGATCAAAGGTTTATTTACATGATTAGTTTTACAGGTTAGGCCTACTGTAATTAAATTGTTTTTTTAATGAAAAACATAAACAAAAATATTTCACTAGCAGTATGGCAGTAGGTAAGAAAAATATATGAATAAAATTTTAAATATATTTGCTTTTTATTGCTGAGAATTAGCTTATTAACCAAAATTGATTAATTAAGATTCAGAATTTATTTATGTAATTAAAAGAAAATTAATATAGAATTTACTAATAATTATATAGACCCATGAAATAATTTATAAAATACAGCAATATTTTTTAATGAGCCATTTGATATTCTTGAAATTTAAATGAAGCACTATTTGTATATTTATAGTGCACACTTTTTTATTCTGAAAAAAACCATCAAACAATTAAGGGGTGCGCATTATACACGGTGACTAAAAAAAATTGAATTTTTCACCAGTGATTCCCAAGTCAATATTGGTAAATAGAAATTTGAAAACCTGGGTGGGACCATGGAAGTGTGAGGGTGGGGAGAATATTTGTGTTTTAATTTTAGAAAGGGCACTAACATGGGGTCCAATATGTCAAAATGATATTTTGCTTATTATGATATCATTATTTATAAGCAGTGTTATTAACTAACAAGACACATTATTAATGATAAATTAATTTATATTGGAATAAACTGATATTTATGATATACAACTTGTCAATAATTTATTGATCACACCATATAAAACATGATTATTATATTTCCCTAGTAATGGATATTAAAAATAAATCCAGTTTTCTTTCCACTAATTGTCTCAGATTAGAGTAAATACTAAATCAATATGTCTCTAAGGCTTAAAAATCTTGGTTGTTTCTTACATTTTTTTTCACATAATTTCTACCTCTGAAAGGGGATGGTTTGACTAATCAGAAAAAGGAATTTTGTTCACAATTCACCTTTGGTATCTAGAATTATCAGCGTTTGAGTAAAAATACGACTCAAATTAAGTGAGACTTTGCATTCGTTATACAGAAATTGAAGACCAAAATCAACTATCAAAAATGCCTTTAAAATGGCACCATTTTGTTTGACCAATTTATTTTAGATAAGCTAATTAACTTTATTGTATTCTACTTTCAGGGTTATGAAATAAACCACCAAAATGACGACGCTACCAAAAATAGCTCAAACCAGTACACCGTTACCAAGGAAATGTTCAGTGACTGAACCAATCAGACGATCTCAAACTACAGTTTCCTTATATGGAGCTTATCCTCCACCACATTTATCTAACCAATGGGATTACATGCAGGTTCCTCCCAGAATCAATCCTATTGGTCCATTACCACCACGGAAACGTATCAACACAAGCTGGGAAACAATCCCTGCCCACTTTCATAACGACAGCCGAAGAATTTTGATGCAGCAGAGAGAGCATGAACGATATCATTCAGCCTGGTCCAAAGCCTTTTATGGAAATCCTGCTGAGAGAGAGTCTTACAAGTAAGTGAAATGTCATTTGAATTTCATTCCAGTCATCTGATTGGTCAATCAAAAATTTGAATATGAATTTAAGATTAATTATCCAATCAGATTAATATATGTTTTATCATTTGGATTTTATCTTAATTAAGTTTTCAGAATAAGGCCCCTAAATTTTAAGGACCAATCAATTTGCACCAATTCTGATTTTCAAACAGATGTCTGAGATCCTTACAAAACCAGTAACTATTAGTGCTTTAGTGCAAAGATCTTATTCAAGCATATTTTGTCATTTGAATTTGCAAATTCCAAAAAAACTAAGCACACTAAATTAGTTTTTATTTTGTTATTTTCAGTAAGCACTTTCGAGAGGTTTTAAAACAACAGATGTCAGATCAAGATTCAGGAAAACGACAGAATTTAATCGATAAAGTTCGGGAAAGTGAACATGCTGTAGAATATGATAGAACATGTCTTCAGAAAGATTTCGAAGATCATCTCAATAAATTTAATTATCTCAAAAACTTCAGAGATGACAATAAAAAGGTAGGTTTCTTTTTTTCAATTAATTTTTTTCAGTGAATTGAATAGCTTAACAAAAAAATTCCTTTTTCCGAGACAAAGGTCAAAAGTGATCAAAAACTGCATTTAAATTTTTTATTTCAGCTAATGGAAAAAAAGTGGGAATTAACACAAGATAATCAGAGAAAAAATAATCTTTACGAGAGAGAAATTATTAGATACAATCCAATCAACTGGAGCTGTACATTAAAATAGACTTTTCTAACAAACATTTTCATTGGACAATAACTGTGATACTTGGTTTTGATTGGACAAATATATCAATCGAGATAGACATTTATATGGTGCAAACAATTTGGCCTTAAAGGATTTTCTAAATTTAAAGGAGACTGCATTAATATGGACCATTTTAATTTTCTGTCAGATGTCTGTTTTCTGCAAGTATAGAAATGCTTTGTAACTGTACATTATTAGCAGTTTTAGCAGAATTGCATGCACTGAGGCCTTACAAATGGAATGGTTCAAATCAATGCAAGTGTCCTGATATTTATATAAAAAGAGTAACATCTATTTTATGCCTTCAAATTCAGTATTACATTTTAGGACTTGATATTCATTGTGGGGACTTATTATAAGGCATATTTAGGCCAGATCTTTTTTTTATGTTCCAGTATTTTTTTTTAAAGTTTTTTAGAAACATTATAGTATTTGTTATATAATGTTTAAGGAAATTCTTGTGGCACACATGAAAATTCGTTAGATCGAACATGAACTTTTTTAAGATTAGTAGAATACATAGTTGGTAAGTTGTTTCTTGTTCATATTTTGTTTTTCGTTAAGATCAAGAACATGTAGCCAATAGTCGCATTATTTTTATTTTAAATCAAATTTATAAGTGGAATAGAGCTTAATCAAATTTATACTTATACATATATGATATTCAAATCTGGAAGATTTTTATTTTTGTAAAGAATCCAATTTAATAGAGGGTAAAGTTTCTAGTTTGAAAATAATGTATTTTATATTTTGTAGAAATGTCATTTAATAATAATGCATAGGACAGAAGCCTTTAAATGTTTAATGATCCAAAAGAATGTTTCTATTATTACTTTGTGTACGGTAATAGTAAATTTGAGAATGTTATTGCTATGGTTTGTTAAAGGGTATATTTTTAAAGTTTATTAATATTATTTTCAATAACCAAATGTTTGTATAATGACAGTTTGTTTAATTAAAAAATAATTTTATCAGATCAATTTGCTCAGTGACTCAGGTCAGAGGGCAAAGATTGAAAGTGTTTCCTTGTTTGGAATTGTCAATAAACTCAAGCCCTGTGTCGTGGGCTACAGGCTGTACATGCTAAACATCCCTCGACTGTTGGAGATGGAAAACAAGAGTAGGCGCAGACAGTTACAGTTCTATTTTTAGAACATCAAGAAACTGAAAGTAGAATTCAATGACAAACAAAAACAATTTATTCTTGTGATAAAATTACAAAACAAATCTAACAAAGGTTCAAAACAATATGATATATATAGAATTAGTGACAAAAGTATATAAAATTTATTTTTTCATTACAAATATCTAAGCTTAAATATATAACATAATCTAAGCAGAATTTAGAAATTGCAGCTTTTTAAAAAAACAATTGAACAGAAAAAAAATTTCCAAAAATCTGCCACAAAAAGTGTGATCTTTAAACATTTAGGAAAAATTTATGATAGAAAAAAAGTCAAAAGATCAGTTAGCTTTGACAACAAAAATACTGTGGGTTTTATAAAATCAAACACTCTCAAAAAAATAATCAGATTCTACATTTCTATATACACTCTCTTACATTCAAAACAAATAAACTATATTCAATTGCAGGTAAGTTTCAGGTTTATAGAAGCTCAATTTATTTCTAAATCGCAAATGCAATCAAAAGCTTAAAGAGATTGTAAAGAGGTTTTATAAATTTTGTAAAAGTATCGGAGATAGCATCAATTTTACACCATTCAAATTTTAATAAGACATCAGTGGTTCCAGAAATTTCATCGGAAACTAAATTTGAGTGGAACTGCTGGAACCACAGACATCTGATTGAAAATTGGAATGGTGCAAATTGATGCTGTCAGTGTGTTCAATACACATAAAAATTATGGAAACCTCTTTACAATCCCTTTAACAATGAATTATGCTAAATTTAATACTAAGAATACACATCCCGTTGATAATTTGTTGATGGTCGTCCCCATGAACGTATTTTTGATAAAATAAATGGTAAAAATGAAATAGCTAATAATCCAAATCCTAACATAGGACGATACCGTATCCAACCAATGGCAATGATTGTTATTGATAAACTAATTGATAATGCTCCATTCATGACTCCGACTCCCATAGCAACCAATTCACGAACTATTGGCAACCAATCAACTGGAAAAGAATCAGAGGGTTATGTCTACCTGCAAGGCTCTCGAAATTCTAGCCTTTGACTGGGCAACAGAAGGTTTTCCACAAAACAAATAATCCAAATGAACGTTAACGTTTGATTATTTATAATTGGGCCAATGAAGACGCACAACGCCAGGGCAGCAGCAACTACTTTTTGGATTCCAAACTGACGCTTTTTCCACGTCGGCTTCCCCAACATGCATCACTGATAAAGAAACCGAAGGCATTAGCTCAACCCATGCCAGGATTGGACCTTCAGGTTAACAAGCAAGCATCTAACTCATTGAGTCACAGCAGCTTTTTCCATGACAACCTCACAAAATCCCAAAAACAAAACCCAACATACCTAATGTAGTAATAATACTGGTCAAACAGCCAAATCCTACAAACATTAACAACCAACCACCAAATCTTATTCCCCATGTCATCATAGCATTCTGATTCTGTTCTTCTTCAAACATTCTCTATAATTAAAATAGTTAACTTTTAATAAACAGTGTTTCTGTTTCATATTAGGCAGTAATCAACTGGTTGATCCACATTTCCATGATTTCCAGCAGATTTTTAAGTAAAGTAACTTTTGTTTAGCTGTCTGTCTGTACCCACTTTTTAAAGGGATTGTAAAGAGGTTTTCTAAACTTTGTAAGTGTATCGGGGACACTGATAGCATCAATTTGTGCCATTCCAATTTCCATTCTGATGTCTGTGATTTTTGCAATTCCACTAAAACAAATGCGTTTTATGACAGATCACTGTCAGTGACATCATAAAAAGCACAGACGTACCCGATACACATACAATGTTTCAATTTGTTTTTACTAATCTGATCTAACTAACCTAGAACCAGAATTGAAACATAGAAAACTCCCCGATTGAGCACTACTGTATAAAAATTATGATGACTCACCTGAGCAGTAACTTCACCATGATATAAAAGTTCTAGAAAATCTCCAGCATCTGTTTCATACTGCGTTAACTGTAACCCAACTTGTTTTGCTATCACGCTCACCTATAAATACAACCAGACATTTTATATAAAGTTTGTCATCCATTTTTTTTAAATCTTTCCACAATTTTTTTTAGTATTTTTCACATTTTCCATATGATATTTCAGTAAAATGCGTCATATTTTTTACATTCAAACTTAAATACTTATGGATTTCAAGACTCAAAATTCTATGGTGAGTTTAGCTTAAAAAATCCTTGTTTCTGAGACTGGCACAATTGGTGAAAAGGATGGTGAATGTGGCCTTACCTTATCAGGTTCACCAAGAGATGATTTACCACTGATACCAGTATATTCAAACTGTATTCTGATATCTCCTACCTTAAACATAATAACATGGAATTATAGTTAGGGCTGTTCCCTCAAAACACTACACCCCCTCCCCACACAGCAATAGTTCTTTATTTATATAGGTCATTGTTTGTAAAAAACACTTATAAATGTTGGTGGTCCTTAATTCCTTGTCCTAACTGCTGGTGATCTTTTGTATTTCTCTAAGAATGTGCTCTAAATTACATTGATGAGATTTCTTTAGGTGGTAGGATGTGGCTATACGATTCCGTCGTAGAAGGGAAGGGTGAATTGTTTTTTGGAAACATCCCTTGCACAAGAATAACAAAATCTACAGATTTTAAAAAGAAAACAATGTTAGTTTTAGTGGAATTGCAAGAGCCACAGACGTCTGACTAAAAATTTGAATGGTGCACTTCTCAAGCAATTTCCGATGTGATACCATTAAAAGTTTATAAAACCTCTTTACAGTCCCTTTAATCATTGAAATAACAAACCTGTGGTTGGTGAGGGTTGTTTGCTTGATATAAATATCCATTATAAAACTCTAGGCCTGAATTTGGTGGTATGTTGATATATTCTTGTCCTAATGGTTTATACGCCCCTATCTTATCAATTAAATCTGAAATTCAAAATACATTTCATGTAGGAAATGCTTGAAATAACAAAGAAATATGGTTTTTATTAGTCATTCAGTTAATGAACTTTTGTTACTGACAATCAGTAAACTATCTTTCCTTTAGAACTTATCTGCTTTTTCGTCCAATCCGCATTGACTAAACCTTGGTAAAAATTGCTCACTTATTCATATAGTGCACAGGCGAATATAACAACTTATTTTAGTCTCTCCCGCCATCCATTTCCTAATCACATATTTTGAAAAACACTCACTTTTTGAGAGATGAAAATTTCCAACTTGAACAGCATCAGCAGTAAAAACTTTTGAAGTGACATGCATGGATCTGAAATTAAATGTTCAAATTTTTTAAGTTTTTTCAATTTATCAGGATTGGAAAAATCAGATCAAACGATTACTTATCCTCAACCACAAACATTTTGAAGTGAGCCTTCAAAAAGCAACCTAGATGACCTTGAATAAGTCATCTTCACTCATGATTCCAGTCAACCCAGCTGTAGGCGTAATGATAATCCGGAAAAGATCGATGCCAAGAGGATTGGCCAAGGACCAGCTGGGGGAAAGGATCCTCACGGAATCTAAGTTGTCATTCTTGTAAAATATAAATGTTTCTTTTCTTTTTGGCTCAAGGTAATATTTTGTTTGTTAAAATTTCTGAACAATCTATAAGTTGTTTCCAAAATTTGTTCATCTGAAGAGCATCAAAACATTATAAATTTTTTGCATTTTACTAAAAATTAGTTGTACATACCCAGGATTTTCATGACCGTTCGCTTTATAAAATGATGCACTGGACACTAATTCAGTCCTCCACTCTTCAGCTAAAAACAGAAGTCAAAGATGCTTTTAATCAAAACATCAATGGTGGCAAATCTTTCAAATCTCAGATACAAAGAAATAAATTATAAGCATCAGGTTTGTAAATATTATCTTATTACACTATTCGAAACACCTGATGGTACTTCTCATTAGTTATTTACTATACCCTCTCTCCTCCTGATCTTGCCATCTAAAAAACATATCGGTTTTAAAGGTATATACTTACAATATGAATAGGAATTTTCCACCCTGGTTTGTCCCCCTTCATCATATTCACTAGAACATACATAATAATAAATTTACAGTTAGGGCTTTTAGATTACATAAATTTGGGCATACCCTGTTTTGCGGAGTGGACGTAGATATATATATAGGCAGCAAGAGCTCCTGGGAAGCCTACGGTAGCTTTTCAACTACTAGTAATATAGAACTGGGTGTTATATACTTTCATTTTTGGAGGTGGACCTATGTTATGATCAGCCTTCGAATTTGTTGGTTACTTTCAATTTGCTGAATCAACATATTTGTTTATTTTTGAAAAGCAGGAATAAAATCATTAACTCATGGATCCAAGACTGAATGTTTGGTATTTAAAGGAGCCCTAAAATGAAAGATAAATTCACCGTTTTGATTCATGTTCAACCCACTGATACATTTCAACTGATCTTTTTAACTTGACTACATGTAGATTGATACCATAGTCGGGATCACTGATAATCTGGAAACAAATCAGTTACATTTATATCTGATATCCAACCAAAATACTCTGATCAAAACAATACTGAAAGGCCATGACCTTCAAAATTAGTGATGTCATCAAACACTTAGTTGTATATGATAAGGAAGAACCACAGACTTCTGGCTTAAAATTGGAATTGTGCAAATCAATGCTAACATTGAGTGTGCCTGATGCACAAAAAAATTAGCAAGGGCGGATCCAAGGGGCGACAGCCCTTGCTCGAGCCCCCCCTACTTTTGGACGACTGATGTCAGAACCCTCTAAAAATTTGCTGCTTGCTGTACCGTTGAATTTGAAGCATGTTATATTTCAGAGCCCTCCCTTTAAGTCTCTTTCTCTAAATCCTGGATCCGCCCCTGTTTAAAGCCCTCTTTAAAATTATTTCAAATCAAATTTTTTATGTACCCACCTTATGAGTGTGTAGAGGAGCTGTTAAATAAACCAGTTTACCATTATTAGAATCAAATGCTACATCAGTAGATTTTAAAGGTATAACAACACTTAAACCTTCATCTAAAGATTTGGCTGTCTGTACTGCTCTACCCTACAAAATATAATAATTATAGCTTATCAAGTGCAGCCAAAACTTGCTAAGAATTAATTGGCAATTGAAAATGAAATAAAATTTTACAATCTGCTCTTCTGCACCTGTTATGGTAATGAGGTGGGTAAATGCTTGCAGTGTGCAATGAGGGAAATTTTACCAGGACAGCAGAAAGTAGCAAATAATTGAATGAACAAAATGGCTTCACTTATTTAACTTTTCAGCATGAGAAATGACATGTTTGTGTACATCATGTGTGATCCAAAATCTAATCCAGGCCCCTTTTTTCTCAAAACATTTTGAGCATTAGGATGTCCTAGAAGCACAAAAGTTACGACCCAAAGACATCCTAAAATCTGAGAGAAATCTGAGAAATACTTACCTCGTTCCAATAGAGCAGCCCAGAAGCTGCCACTAATAATCCTAATCCCACAACAAACGCTACCAGGCTGTTTTTAATACGCTCACAGAAGGATGCGTTCTGTCTATACGATACTCTAGTATGACTGTTAGGGTTACCATAGTTATTATGCATCCCTGGATCATCGGGATACTGAAATAAATATAGTCGTAATTAATTTGTATAAGGTACAAGACCGTAGCCAGGAATTTCCAAGGGGGGAGGGGAATTACATGGACAATCATACCCAACTTTAACAGTTACAATTTTAACAGTACTTATTTGTTTTTAATAAGTTTTATTTGTGACTTAGCAATTTTGAGCTTGTGTAGTTGTGATGTGGTCAAAAAGTAAACTGAATGAATAAATAGTGACTATGCCATTTTCTGTGAGCAATCTGATTTTATATAGTGTATGCTTACATTTAGATGTGACCATGACAGTGATGTGACAAAGCTGAGTTGCTCAAGCGAAGAGTTCCATACTTACATGTTGTCGATACATATTTATTAATCTGTTACTGAAACTTTTCCAACACGTAAAAATACAACACCTGGATGAATTAACTCTATGTACCGGATGTAAACAAGGAATTCCACAGGGCGAGATCTCATTGGTCAATATAAGGTCACATGGTGGACCATTAAAGGGGATTTCCCAATATTTACAACATCCGGTTTTATGACAAACCGAAAGTAGGATTTAAAGAGAAAGTAACTCTCTCAGACCACATTCAATTCCTCATAATTACACTCGTAATTCCAGTTGCTCAGTTTAAATATTTGGGCATTTTAGAATGAAATTTCACTTTTGTGAATGAAAGATTTATTTGGGGTTCTATAGTGAAGTATGTTAGAGTGTTGGTTTTAATTCAGGTGTGGTTGAGGTCTTGGGTTCTAAACTCAAATCGCATGAAAGTTCAGACTACCTTTAATAATTAACTTGCAATCATAATTTCAGTCAAACCAGATGCAAATGGGTCATAGAAAACAGTAAAATCAATGCCAAGAGATTTGGCCAAAGATCAGCTGGTAGCAAGGGTCCTCTTGAGTATAAATAGTGACCTAAGTGGTTATCTTTTTTCACAGTCCGGTATGTTCTATAATTGGGGGAGGAATAAATAACACATTAACACTGTATCATACTTTATTACAGAACAAAACGATTTAAAATTTAGTTTGTGGTCGTTTTGTAGAGAATCTGGGTACATACAGCTTGTGATTGACTCTGTGAGGCAATGGGAATCGAACATTGGGTTTCTGAAATGAGAAATAATAAACCATTAACATTTGTTTTCAATGTCAGCCTTTTTTCTGGTCAATAAAACGATTATAAGTTACCACAAAATTGTTGAAGGTATGAGTTTTGACTTTAAATAAGTCACCTTTACTCAAAATTCTGGTTAACCCAGCTGTACAGCTGTAAATGAGTACACGTGATCCAGAAATTATCAATGCTAAGAGGTTTGGCTAAGGAATAGCTTGGATGAAGGAAAAATAAATTGTTATCCTCGTAAAATATAGATGTAATTTGTTTTTCTGTACATACCAAGAATTGTTTAATGTTGGGTCTTCTGACTTTGTCGTTCTCTACTTGTTTTACTCTGATGATTTGAATAGAGGAAGGACGAGCTCGATGGCGAGCACCCATATCACGGTCTAAAACATAAAATGAAATATTAATATAAGACTTTATGGGGGTTGATCAGGGCTCGAGTACCCAAAAGAATTCCAGAGTATGACTAACAAAATAAGGTTTGTTCACTTTTCAACATGTATTTTCTAATACTATAAATTATCCAAAATTCGAAATAAACCTTTTAGCAAAAAATTGGTATCAGTAATGATATTTCAAATGAAGTATATCAATCTCAATTAAGCAAGTATTTAGTACTTCATAATGAAAAGTGTTTAGAATAGTGAGCATACACTGTCTGGCACAACATACCCATCTTGTTGCTCAATACAACACAAAAACTAATAAAGACACTTACAACATGAAGTGACAGCTTTAGCAGCAGTCAATTCCCGGTATTCTCTGTACATGTTGTGAATACCACTTCTTGATACATAACGTAACCAGATACCATAGGTCTTTACTACTGTTGGTTTCTTCTCACCAACCTATAAAACAGATATCAAAATAAACTCATTAAAAAAAGAAACTGACAGAAGAGTTTGATGAAGGAAACCCTGATAAAGCCATAAGAGTAAGTCGCTCTTTATGATGTGGGTAAACCAAATATGTCCCACGGCACCACTGATAAATGGAAAACCATGCATGTTTGCCATCCCAAATCTTCACAATGTCAATAATTTCCAAATGACTTGACCTTGTGAAGAAAGGTTTATGCAGAATAAGTACTGTTATTCACTTACAAGTTGGCACATAAGGATTTCTCCATGTGCTTTTTTTATTTTCTTCAAACTTCTAAGATGATACCAAAATCGTGATTTAGCTGAACATCTGTCATTGGCAAATATATTCATTTTGAATATTGGAGGGTTGGATTCGGTAGCGGAGGGCGTGTGGCGCCCGTACACCATGTACTGTTTTAACTGAAATGAAAAAATAGGACTCATTTTTTAGCATTTTCATTCACCCTATGACAATCTGTACTCTTTTGAAGCCGACTTCACAAATAAATAACATTGTTTGATGAAAACATCAGCAATTCAATAATGGTCGAATGGACATCAATTTTCACTATTCACAAATAGACGACATGTGGGCAATGTGATTATGCAGGCTTCAATGAGATAAGGGATAAAATAATGCAAAGAGGACTTGGAATACGACTCATTTCAACACGTGTTTACAAGTGAAAGCCGCCATCTTGAATCGAGTAACCAGTTTGTGATATGATCGAAAGACGATTTCTCAAAAATGTAAACATCTTGGGCTATAAAATCTACGTAAATGAGTTGAAAACTTATTGGAGAAAGGAATTGCAGAAGTTGATTTTAATTTTTTGGGTGTTATGTGACTTAGTTGACAAAATTGTCGTACCTCACCGCGAACCCTCATTTTGCTAGTTCTACACGAGGGGAAAAGAGAGATCACGTGATCGAATTTCCGGAAATATGTTTTTCTTGTTTCAAAATTATAAATTCAAACTGGTACATTATTACAATTTTTTCATTAAAAAAAACGAATTGAAGATACAATCAGCATGATTTTGTGAAAAAAAGATTATAAAATTAATGTCTAAAAAATTTAATTGGTTTATTAAAAATTGAGATTGAAAATTGATCTTTTCTGAAACGAAATATTATATAACATTGTCCAGAAGACGGTGTGTTTAAAATTGACTGGTAGGCCTACATCAATTAATAAAATTATGATTTTTGTGAAATGGTTTTATTACTACTGGTAATGATGGGAAAATGAAATCAAACGCCGCTCAGACGAAACGACCTTGAGTTACACTTTGGCGGGAATTTCAAGGACATTCCTTTTAATGACCTCGTCAGCTACTTTGTGCAATTGTACATTGTAAAATTGGACCTACCTATTTTTTGATGAAAATTTACGTGACAAGCGACAAAATAAGTCATTTGATAATATTAGAGCTGAAGAATCACAGCTGTAATCTACCTTCATTGACGTAGCCAGCTTCCCTAAACTGGGACGTCTTGGGCACCAAACAGGCAGACTGGTGACGAGGGAAGCAAATGTCGTGGTTGGGATTTCAAATATGAAGGAACCAGAGTGTAAGGCAACCTGCCCAAATCGTACCCACAAACGGGTTTTGAGATTTACTTAGAGATTTGAGGTCGGGAGTTCTATTTTGACACAAAATCAGTCTTGCCAAATAAATTATGGTAGGGGAGACCCTTTCACTCCCCTCCACCTTCTGAAATCGAACAATGAAACCTGGTAAAAATATACCCCACCCCTTTCCATAAATCAGTTGGTATTGAGCCAAAAACGTCTCGCGTATCAATGGTGCAATAAAATCACATGAGCAATAATGTTTCGTTTTACTGGATTGTTGAGTGAAGAATTTAACGTAATCCACTACGTTGTTGGTTGTGTACATTCAACAAGCATGGTGTGATGAAACGTGGTTGAAATCATAATAATCGTATTTAATGACATAAATCAATCAAATCTATCAGATCAATTATAGAACTGGCTTGACGATGTTGTGAAATGTTCGTTTAGCTGACAAAAATGTAGAAAAGTTACAATTCTAGCGAGGAATTGTCGAATCGATGTAAACATCTGTAAACATTTTGGGACCAACTCCCACAAAACACAAAACGATGATTTAGTCACCAATATTTAGTTTTATTGATGATGAAATAATTTGGTTCTAAAGCATTTAGTAGCAATCAAAATGGATGAATTGGCATTACAAGGGCTGGGTTCACTGTCAGACAGTGGGTCACAAGCCAGGGTAAGTAGGCTAAATGTCTGTCACTGACAGCTGTGTATGCTATTTTTTAATGTTTTTCATTTATTAGCAGTTTGAGTGGTGAGTTTCAATTATCATTTATTACCAGAAGACAGAATGACATATCCCAAATAAAGTTACAAAGTTTGATTTACGAAAAAATATAATTTAGCAGTGGTGGATCTAACATATCTTGTTGCGTCATAGCCGCTCAGGCAAGCAAATGATAGAGAGGGGTCTGATTTCTAATTCTGATGGGCTGTAGACAGCTGTCATTTAAGCTATCATTTTTGTTTTTTTCAACTAAAATTCGTATAATATGCTTTATCCCATTTCCAGGCTGTGCAATATTTTGAAGAATTAAAGGCATGTGAAGATGGGTGGAAGTTATGTGCTCAGGCATTTACCAATGGCAATTATCAAGGGTAAGACTTTGAAACATCAATTAAAAGGGACATGTTCATTATTATCTGTCAATCAATTTTACCTTAGTCTCAGAATGGGAATTTTTAGCTAAGCTAATCAGTAATAGTGTTCACTGTTCACAGTCGAATCCATAATTATTAGCATTTAAAAGATAACTCATCTGATATTGAGACTCAGCCATATGTAGAAAAAATATATTTAGATATAAAAAGAGAAATTTATATTTTGAGGCTTAAGGTATATTTAAAGGGGTACCGTACATTTTTGCACAATTTTATTGCTGAAGACTATTTACACAATCAATCAATCCTTAAAAATGCTGTCTGCTCTTCTATGATTTATATTTGAATCCTTTATTGTTTTGTGTGTTTTTTTTTTAGTGAAATTGTTCTGTTTCTTTTCAGAAATGATCATGTTAAGTTTTTCTGTTTACAAGTTATTGAACATTACCTAAAGAAAAGGTAAAAACTTGATTTGCTGAGTTAGTGAAAAATTACACGTTATCTTTTAAATTTTTTTTATTGTTTTCAAATATGATGAATTATGTCATTTGACAAAAACGATTGATTAAAATCTGCACACGTTTGACAATTAAAAGTTTTATTACTTGTCATGACCTAGATTAGCTTTAGATATTATTTAAATTGTGGTTATTAGGAGTTCTAATCTTGATTAAAGTGTAAAAATGATCTTAAATAGGTCATCTTCACTCATAATTCCAGTCAACCCAGCTGTAAATGGGTACGGATCATCTGGTAGACATGAATACCGAGAGGTTTGGCCAAGGACCATCTGAGAGAAATGGTATTCTAAGGAACCTAAATTGTTTTTTTTTATCTTGTAAAAGGAACCTAAATTGTTAATCTTGTAAAATATAGATAATTTTTCTCTTTCTTTATTATCTCACTCTCGCAACGTAAGGCCATGTGAATATGCAATATGTTTATAATTACAATGCATTAGAATGTGACCTAGAAAATATATTAAAATGTAATATTATTGATTGATGGGTTCAATATTTGTTTATTGTAGATATATTAATTCTAACTCTGATCAACATACTGTTGTTAAATCTTTTGTAATGGCTTGTCTTCAAATTGAGGTGAGCGTACTTAAATGTTTTCTGGATCATCTTGATAAAAAAAAAGACTTCAATCTAAGAAATAGCTAAACACTTGTGCAAATGCAAATTTCTTTCAGCTTGGGAGACTTTGTTTAGCAAATCAGAACTATTCCAGAAAAAAATTTGTTTATCAGGGATACTGATAGAATAAATTTGCAACATTCCAATTTTCAATCAGATGTCTGTGGGTTCAGCAATTACATTTAACAAAAGTGTTTGATGGCGTAGTAAAATACTTCTAACACACAAGGCCTATCAGATAAGTTATGTTTTCCAACATGTACTGAAATTGCTGGAACTACAGAAGTGTCCCCAATACACATACAAAAATAGAAATCCTTTTAATGATTCCTTTGTATGTAAATTTTTGCTTTATTACTTACAGGGTGATGAACGAACTCAGAATAAGAATTTTATCCGTAATAAAGTGGCACAGTTGGTATCGTTAGTGTATATTGTGGACTACCCACATCGCTGGCCGGCATTCTTCACTGACCTACTCCAGACATTAAACCTGGGCCCTATGGCTGTAGACATGTATTTACGTATATTGTTGGCTATAGATACTGAGGTCGTAGATAGAGAGGTCATTCATAATCAAGAAGTGAGTTAAATGTCATTGTAAAAAAAAAACAACTGGGTGAATTCAGAAATGAGATGGAGTTTTCCTATATTTCTGAACATGTTTGGACAAATTGTGATGGGTAATTGCCATATTGTAGTCTGCAATAAGGGAAATTGGCATTAGTCTACTCTTATTTTGATGTCCAATTGTAGACATATCTTTAATGCTTGTAGCAAGCAAAAATAATAAGATTAAGGCCAAACTCGAAGAAAGGATCCTTATAAAGTCGGGTTAAATATAGTTGTCTTTTTTATTTATTTATGTATTTATTGTTTTATAGGAGACTGCTCGTAATACTATGATTAAAGATGCTATGAGAGATCAGTATGTTGTACAGTTAGCTGAATCATGGTTCCAAATTATGGTAAATATTATCTCTTAAAACTTTTATCAAAACTGCCTTTATTTATTGTATTGTCATTTTGATTCGAACTTTTGATTTTGATTATCCACATTTTATTTATTTTTATCTTGCATTTTACGTCTGACATCAATTTTGGTAAACGGATAATAATCTTAAATAGTAACCCAACATTGACCTCATATATCAGACTAAATCTATCTTCATTTCGTTTCGGGAGCCGCGGTGGCTCAGTGAGTTAGACTCTTGCTCGCTAACCTGAAGGTCCAGGGTTCAATCTCGACATGGGTCGGTTTCTCAACCCGGTTTCCTCCTGTCAGTGATGCAGGTCGGAGTTTCTGACATGGAAAAGCGTCTAGTCGTTCAGATGGGACAATTAACCGAGGTCCTGTGTGCTATTTGCTGTGTACTTTAAAGATCCCTCGACAGTTGGAAATCAGGCTAATGCCGCTGTCTTGGCAAAATTTCCCTCATTAGACACTGCATTGTGTTTGCCTGTCCTTAATTCCTCAATTAGCCCATATAGGTGCAGAAAAGTAGGATGTAAAACTCAATTTCATTTCCAGACTAATTTTATCTCCATTTTGTTTAATTTTTTCAGACTCGGTACGAAGATACCCATCCAGAAATTACCTGTCATTGTTTGGACGTGGTGGGTAAATACGTGTCTTGGATAGATATTAACCTAGTAGCTAATGATCAGTTTGTGACAATATTACTGCGATACCTAAATAAACTATTAATACGCGAGTCTGTCTGTGATTGTATATATGATATCATATCAAAAGGAATGGATCCAGTCGCTAAAACTAAAATTATTGATACGTTCGTGAATTTAATTGAAGCACAGGGTGTTTTTAATACTTCAGAGGTAGGTTATGCCAACTTTTTTTTAACATTTCTACTTCAAATTGTCTGATTGTTTATTCAGCCCTCATAGTCATAGCCATTTCCAATATGTTGACGTATGAAAAAGGAGGGATATCACTCAAGCAAGAAAAAAGGCTAAAAGCAGCCCTTTCCTCAGAATTGTATGAATGAAAACTTGGTCTTTATCTCAATATAGAATTGAATGGATTTGATTGGAGAAGGAGGTGTTGTTTTTTTTGTGTGCATTTTGAGCCTAGATCTGAATCCAAGATGGCCGTTAATTAGGTTGTTTGAATGAACAAAACTACTTACTTTGAACATTAGCCAGCTCCTACAAATTTAGATGTTTGATTTATTTTGTTATTTTACAGGATGAAGATGGTGACTTCCTGTCTAAATTATCAAAACTTGTCAATGGTATTGGTGTTAGTTTGATTATAGCTTGGCAAAAGTAAGTCAAATATTTTCTAGACCCAGTCTCTGTTAATATCTGTCCTATAAGATATGACATCAGTTTAGAAAACTATACACGACTTTGTTATGAGGATCCATGTGACTCTGTGAGTTAGACACTTGCTTGCTAACCTGAAGGTCCAGGATTCAATGATGGTTTGACAATGAAAACTTTTTCAAAATGGCCCTTAATGATGGGACTTTTTTTGTATTACAGGCTAGTTAAAAGCAACGACCAAGAAAATGCTAATTTAACTCTCCAGTCATTAGAGAATAAAGTACCGTTTATGTTACGCTTTCTCGGAGACGAAGATGATCATGTATCAGGGGAAGTAACTGGATTTGCTCAAGATTACATTGCATTATTAAAACAAGTTGTTCCCCTTACACCAAGACAACGAGACAATGTAGAGGTGTGTTAAAGTTTTTACTATTCTATTCTTGTCTGCAATTCCTGTCCTAAAAATTTGTTGTCGTGCTAGCTAAAATATTTTAAAACGAGTCTAGGCAACACAGAACTGGGCCAGAATAAGTATTGGCTATTTGTTTACACATAGTGATAAACCTCCCTTGATTTTTAAGGATAGACTTGGCGCAATATTAATATTTGTTTATGTGATTACAGGGTTTATTGTACACTATAATATCCAAAATGAAATATGACGATTCGTATAATTTTGAAGAAGAGGTTAGTAGTTCTAGAGTCTTCTGGGAAGTTTTTTCTTTTTTATTATTCCAAAAATTACTAAAGCATGGTTCTTTCAATTTCACTAAAACTAACATGTTAAATGACGTGATTTGCATAGATATCAATAGCAGCTTCCGGTAGATTACTGTCAGTGACATCATAAAACGTGTTTGTTTCAGTGAAATTGCAAAAACCACAGACCTCGGAATGGAAATTGTAAAGGCGCAAATTGATGCTATCAATGTCCCAGATACACATACAAAGTTTAGAAAACCTCTTTACAAAGTTATAAATTATAATTGTAATATATTTTTTTTTAGGGGGAAGATGAAGCCATGTTTTTAGAATACAGAAAACAACTTAAAGTCATCTTCAACAATCTAGCACTATTAGTAAGTCATAGTACATACTCAAAGAATCTCTAAATAGGTATCAATTAAATGGATTGTAAAAAAAATCTTCTAATGTTTTAGTGGAATTACAAAAACTACATACTTCTGACCTAATTTCAACAATGCAAATAAATACTATATGTGTGGCAAATTCACATACAAACAGAAAACAACCCCTGAAGTAAATGACTTCAGAGTAGAATAGCTGATTTCTTATTCAGGATGCAATAATAACACAGAGTGCTTGAAGATTTTTAGACCTACACACTAAATTTCATAGGTGAAAAAGTTTCCATTTTTTGGTGTTATGTCAATGTTTCAACAAGTATTTTGATATTTTCTAGGATACAGACCTGCTAATCAGTACTGTATTGACTGTAGTAACTAGAACTCTACCAAACTGGGAATCGGTAGACTTCCGAGATGTTGAAATAGCCGTATGTTTAATGTATATGTTAGGAGAGGCTGTTCCAGTAAGTCTCTTTCATTTATTCTGTGGTTTCCCACTTTGTATATTTATAGTACATATAGGTCAAAAAAACGATTGTGCTACAGTTTTTTAGAAGGTATTTTCTTGTCATAAGCAACCCAATGAAAGGTTCCTTATAAAAAGGAAAGAGCAAACAACTCAGTCTAAAAAAAGAAATTTTGGTTTGTTTTGTTATGGCTATCTTTTTGTAATAGGCTAGGTAGAACGCTAATTGAGACACAAGTCAGAACCTTTTACTCAAAAGAGTGAAACATTGATATAAATCAATTTTATTTTTCCAGTCATCCCATGGTCAACATTTCAGTGGTAATCTTTCGAAGGCGTCTGCTTTACAGGAAATGATGAGACTGGTGAGTTATCTTTCTTGATTAATAAATTCTATGCTATGAGCAACAATGACTCGCTTGATTGGTGAATTCTTCATGCTTTTAATTCATGTAATCAACAAGCAGAATTTCATTAAAACAAGTTGAATCATATTTCAGAACACGTTTCATCTGATCTTAAAAAATTGTAGCTGGTGACAGAATTCAAGATGGCAGAAAAGGAAATAGAAGAGTAAATTTTTAATGAGACATATCCCGTACTGTAATGTTTGATTGGTTTAGTATCATTCATGTGATGTCAGAATTCCTAGCTTTCTTGTAAGACAATGTTAATGTTATGAAAATTCTTTGTATAATTTCAGTTAATAAAAAGTCGAGTAAGCTATCATGGTCACACCAGTATTTTGTTACAATTCTTTGAAACTGTTGTACGATATGATAAATTCTTTCAATGTGAACCAGAACATATCCCTGAAGTTTTAGTAAGTTAACATTTTAATTATTCATCTTTTGCATCTCATTCTATATTAAGCCTTTGAATTTTGATGGGTTTTTTGGTGTGGGAACATTAAGAAATTTAGATTGCAGAAGTTTTAGTAAGGTTAGATTTTCAGTGTTACATTTTATGTCTCCAAATGTTTTAATTTTTATGACAAAACTTTTTTTAAGATATAACTTTTTTGTAGATGGCATTTTTAGATGAACGTGGATTCCGTAATCAATCTGGTAAAGTAAGAAGCAGAGCCTCGTATCTTTTCTCTAGATTTGTTAAAGGTTTAAGGTAAGTAACTGATATTTTTTTATGAATTTGATTGTGCTCAGTATCCTTTTGCTTTCCCTTGGTTTCAACGTAATGTATATCTTAAAGATGGAACTAAAAGCTGTGTATGTTCAAATGAAAAAAAAGAAGGCTAGTGCCATTTTCTTGGCAAATTTTCCCTTGTTGAACACTGCATGGTGTTTGTTAGCTCAGGCTAGTACAGAAAAGTAGGATGTAAAACTCCATTTCACAAATTATCTTGCGTCAAAATTTATCCCAAATCTTTGTATTTTTTCCATCCTATATATATAAGTTTTAATTGCAAAATTTGTAATAGAGTCCCTGAATTCCTATCAAAATGCATCCATTTTGATTTGATTTCTATTGTAGACAACATATGAATGCGTATTTAGAAGATGTCTTGAAGAGAATGAATGATCTACTGGCATTAAATACCCCAGATAACGGCTACCAACATCTACTATCTGATGATGATCAGCTGTTTATATACGAGACAGCTGGTGTTTTGGTTGTCGCTAGTGATTTCCCTCCTCAGGTTGGTACATCTGAATTTTTTACTCAACTTCCACCTGTCAGTGATGCTGTTTGGAACCGCTGACATGAAAAAAGTGTCTCGTTTGGATGAGACAATAAACTAAGGCACCTATCATGACCTATGTTGCAGGTTGTGCACAAATCAGTAAACAGTTAGAAATCGAAAATAAGAGAAGGCTAATGTCTGGACAAAATTTCCTTCATTGCACACTGCATGTTTGCCTGTCCTTCATTGTCCCTAATACAAATAAAGTCTAGAAAGCCTTTTTACAATCCCATTAATCAAGAATGAGTAAATTGATAATGTTCTGTGATGTTTTTATCACATATCACATAAGTAAAATTCAATAACAGCTCATGTTAAATCCCTTGTATTATCAAATTTACCGTCTTTTTTTTCTAGAAAAAACAGGAGTTAATGCGAAACTTGTTGGCTCCAATCGTGACTAAATTTGAAGGATTATTAACCAAGTTAAATAGAGAAACAGATGAAGGCAAACAACTGGCCTATGCGCGCTGTATCAACAATGCCATGGGACTGGCAAGGTAGGAAGAAATATATTATCTGGACCATAACATTCAACATAAAAAATTTTAAGTTTAAAGGGGCATGTACACATTGGACTAGTTATACTTCAGTCTCAGAACCCATATTTTTTTTATCTAAGGTAATCAGTAATAGTGTTAACAGCTCACTGTCAAAATTCAAACCTTCAAATCCATGTGTAAACATAATTATTTGTGTTAGAAAGTATAAAATACGACTTGTATTTTGTGAGACTATGCCATATAGAAAACATGATATATTCAAAAACAAGTCTTGAGATGTAGGTAGTCTCTGACACCCAGACTATACCTATCTATGACAAGGATAATATATAGTCTGGGACTGGGTATCTTTTGTTGAAGCGAATGTGCATAGACATAGATGGACTGGATGATAGAGGCTAATTGTTAAGATATAATCGAATGGATTATGCTATTTCCATGCATTTCTTATAAATTTACATACATATTTTTTCAGTCGAACAAGTAAAGGATTTTCTAGTCAACAAACTATAAAACAATGTGGTTGTGTAGAGATATTCACGGAACTTCTAAAGATATTTCTACAAGCTTTAAACGCATCTGTACATCGCCCTATATTACATGTTGGTGTCAGACAGTACATGCACCGTATGGTTGTCTGTCTTGGCGAAGAGATACTGCCCTATGTACCTATAGCTTTAGAGAACTTGTTAAAAGATCCCGAAACCAAGGAACTTTACGATTTTATACCCCTTATTAATCAACTTATTATGAAATTTAAGGTTAGTTTAGGATTTTTTTTTATGAATTTTTGAATGGCTATGGATGCTGAAATAGAAATGAAAAATTTGATCACATAACAAAACACAAGACAATATTATTGAATATAACACACTTACACACTTCTTTGAACGTTTCATCATGTTTCAAAACATCTATATTGTGTTGAAACGTTATGTGCCTAACTTTATTAAAGAAGTGTGTTATATTCCATAATAATGTCTTGTGTTTTGTTATATGTGCTCCTCGCTTCTACATGTCATTCAAATCTTACATATTTATCACACTTAAAAATTGTATGAAGATATTAAAAAATGTGTTTCTTTCCATGCCAACTGATATTAGAATAAATGACCACCATTTGTTTGCGTAGTTAAGCAAATAATGTCTTTAAGGATTCAAACTCTATTAACCAGTGGCGCTATAGCCCATTATCATAGGTGTGCATTTTAAGATGTTTTTGATGGGGTCTACATAATTTGAGATTTTTATTTATTTTTCCAGACCGATATCGCCCCGTTTCTTAATAACCTCTTTATGCCGTTAGTAAGTACGATATTCCAAGTGATATCGACCCCTAGCGATGAACGTGACCAGATAGCAGCCAATGAAAAGAAGATGTTAGAACGAGGCTATTTCCAGTTTTTGTCCACCATTGTGTCCTATCAAGTTTACGATGTTTTAAAGGCTCAAGCTGGACAGAATCTAGATCAAGTTTTGATGTCGTTAATCCAGGGTGCTGTCGAATTACAAGACCCCCCTGTAAGTATTTAAAAATTCAAAATTTGACACAACTTAAAGGAATACCACCTCTTAGAATGAACATGCAATTTGAATTCTCAAATTTGCAATGATGTCAAAACTGACATAATTTAAAGGAACACTACCTCTTATAAACATAAATTTTCTGAAACTTGGCCGAATTAAATATACAAAATGGATGTTGATTTACATGGATTCTCAAGCTCAAATTTGGTAGTGAGTTGTGAACACTATTACTAATGAGTTAGGCTAAAAAATCTGTTTCTGAGACTAGGGTTGTTGAACATGCCTCTTTAAAGAAAGAAGATAGCAACTTTTTGACAAATATGTGGAGTTGATCATTGTGTATTTTGTGTGTTTTCAGAGTCAGAAGTTATGTTTTAATATATTTAGAAAACTCATTGAAGAATGGGGTAAGTTGACATTCATGTTTTTGACAAATTGTAAAACCATTAAACTGTCCCACATCTTACTGTGATTTGCAACCTTTTTCTCGAAAATAAGGAATTGTTGTAGTCCATGCCATAAGGTTCTATAGTGTCAAGAGAATTTCGGTTTTAAATTTTCTGTCATTTTGACCCTTGTCGTTTTCTAACAGACTTCATTGATATACCAAATGTGTTAATGGTTAATATATTTTGTAGGAGGAACAAATGGTGTGATGGGATTTCGAGATTTTATGTATAAAAGTATCATACCTGCCTGTTTCTTAGCTCCACTAAAACCTACATTTGATATCTCAGATGGTCAAACTGCACTGGTAAGATGGATTTTCATTTCTTTATACATTCAAAACTCACAGCCCCTAGATTGCTAAGCTGTAAATAAATAAATAAGCCCACTAATATGCTTGTATCACAGAAACTTTTCATGATTTGAGACGTCATCAAACACTTGAAGTGGAATTGCTGGAATCACAGACGTCTGATTGAAAATTGGATTGGTGCAAATTGATGCTATCATTGTCCCCAATTCACATAAAAATTTAGAAAACATCCTTACTGTCCCTTTAAGACGTTAAAAAAAATTATACATAGAAAGGCTGTAGTAAAGGTTAATTTTATCTTTTTCAGGCATTAGGAGAGAGTGCATTATGTTTGAAAACTATTGTCGATAAAAGGGTAAGTTTGAAGATTTAGATTTTTTTTTAAAAGCTGATAATGATAAGATCTTTGGCATGTGGCGTCCTTAGACATAATGCAATAATCACTCACATTTAAAATCAATTGGTTGGACAACTTTCAAATAATAGGTCATGTGATATCTGCCTAGTCTGTAACTACCAGTCTTTCCTGTCTAAATGATGATAGGCTTCAATGGGAGTTTACAAACATCTGACATACTGTGTGTCATAACGTGGTTACACTTTGGCTAATAATTCAGGAAGCTGCATTATTGTCTGACAATGGCTGCTGTATATACAATTTCTTTAATCTAATGTTTTGAATAATGTTTGTATATTGTAGGGTGATGAAGTGATAAATTATTTACAAAATGAATATCTACCACAATTAAACATACCCCCAGAACTTATACAGGTAAATATCTTAACTATCCTTCATTGCACACTGCATGACGTTCGCCCATTCATATTAGCCTTTTTATATTCATCTTATCTGTTCTTTATGACTGATAAACAATGCCAGGGTGACATTAGCTGCAACCTGTTCTTTTGGATCAGTTTTATTATGACTGCTAAATTTCCTGAAAACCCTTGATGCCAAGGCTTGAAAACAATTGAATTTTTTATTTTCTTATTGTAGGAGTTTTGTCAAGCTTTACGCACAGACAGTAAAACATTCAGAAATTACCACAAAGTAAGCTTTACATATTTTCTTGTATTATTTCTACTTAAAAAATAACTTAAAAAACATATTTGTTTCGAAAAAGGAAGTATAAACAGAATTCATAATGGCCGATGAAAAAATTAAAGGGTTAATTTTGAACACAACATATGACTGTTTGATTGAAAAAATAAAAAATAATTTGAAAAGAATGAACATGTTCAGAACTCGCCAATCAAATGCTGCTTAGAACTACACATTTTTTTTTCACAAAATTTTAGATTAGTTAGTATGTTTGATATTTTTGACTTATACTTATTTTTAAAAATATTTGTCATTTCAGATATTTTTTACGAAAGCGAAGTCATGACGAGAAGATGTCATAACTGTAAATATTGTATAATTCTGTATTTTATTAGTGGATTATCTTTCCCTGTCTAGTGAACTGGGAGTTGGCGCCATTGTCTCTTCTTACAAAGTAATCCTGTTTCTATAGCAACGGTTTACGATGCTACCGATCATACTAGATCATACAATTGCTCGCAATACATGATATTCAAGTCATAAAGGGCTAATAACCTCCCTTTGCAGAACATACGTCACTTTTCAATTGTCCAATCAGTGATCTTGTAACATATAAAAGTTTCCTACTGTGCAAATCTACTTATTATGACCCCTCAATATGATTTAAACCTTTAATTGTACAAATGAATTGTGAATGGTCTGAAATGCATGAAAGAAAAAAGTAACTTTATTAACTGATCCATTGAAAACAACAAGCTGGAATTAATTGGTGGTTTCCAAGATGCAAAATTTCAGTATGGTGATAGGATTTGTCCATTTGATTGTGCCTTAAACACATTACAAAAGGAGAAATTTCTTGGTAGATTTAGAAAGCACTACTGGGGTCCGCATGATTCAGATGTTGACCTGTTGCAGATGTTCTGTTCCGAACAAGCTTTCGAGTAATTCTGCAATTGTGTACGGACAGGAAGTGGAAAGTTCTGTACGGAACTAAAATCTGAGTAGTTCTAGACAGGATCTGGACAGGAAGTGACTGCAATCACTGCACTCAAAAACGGTTGCAACATTTTTCCGCCAACTTGATTTTGTCACAGTTCCAGCTGCACCACTTCGGTAGTTTGTACAGAAAATATTTGTCCGGAACAGTGTTCCAGTTCACTCAAATCTAGTTCCGACAGTTCTGGACTATGATTCGTGCAGGCAGACGCTAGGTGTACAAGATATTTATTTGAATGTGTTACCAAATGAATTGTATATTTAATGTGAAGTGAAAATGACTGTTGATTATATTCAAAATTTAAAGATGATAGCCGAAGTCGGAATGATGATCCTTTTACTTGTCCACCAGCTTATTTTTAATTGAAAACTAAAAACTGCTCTGAAATTAAAGGGACACAATCACCATTTGTTCGACCAAATATACAGGAATTTTTTTTTTTTTTTTTTTCCTGAGCTCATTTTCGTTCAGTTCCAGTACTTCAACAAAAGACTACACAAATTCAAGACTGCTGACGGCTCCCCTTTAATGAATAAGTGAGCCACTTCATAGACGATTATACTAATTCTGATTGGTTGAAAAACTTGTTGTAGATTACATATAGATTTGTGCCTAACTACACAAATTCAAGAATGCCGACTGTTCCCCCTTTATGAATAAGTGAGCCACTTCATAGAAGATTTAACTGATTCTGATTGGATGAAAAACTTGCTGTTGATTACATTGTAAATATTCAAGAATGCTGACTGTTTCCCCTTAATGAATAAGTGAGCCACTTCATAGAAGATTTAACTGATTCTGATTGGATGAAAAACTTGCTGTTGATTACATTGTAAATATTCAAGAATGCTGACTGTTTCCCCTTAATGAATAAGTGAGCTACTTCATAGAAGATTAAACTTATTCTGATTGGTTGAAAAACTTGCTGTTTCTATCATTATGTAGATATAAATTGTATATTTGTTATATTATTGTATGATATTTAATTTGTTGAAGGTTGAAAGCTAAGTTATTATTAATATTATTATTGTATATGATTGAATGAAACTGCTTTAATAAGTGACAAATAATAAAGACTTAATATTATTTATTCAGTGTGGTTTGGATATACATCTGTGTCGTCAAATTATTGAAACTCATTTATAAATAAGAGATCCACTTCATAGAAGATTTAGCCAATGGTGATTGTATGAGAAAAATTGTCCTTCATTGCACACTGCATGGCTCTTGCTCCTCCTCACTTGCTCAATTTCATTCAGATGAGAAAAATAGATTCTTAGGAGCAAAACATTATTGATAAATAACTCTAGCAGTATTCACAGCTCATGAATCTCAGAAAAAATAAATCTAAATGGAAAAATAAAAATTTAATATGAAAATTTGATGAAAGATGAAACATTTTATACAATTTCTGTAATTAATGAAAAATTCAATTAACTTTTAAACATACATAACATTCAGTTCATGATAAGATCACTTATGGAATGGATCAAAATCTAAATTTCAATGTAAAAGACTGAGTTCTTTAGAAAAATCATGCAGTTTCAATGACTTGAAATGAATAAGGTTAACACAAAATATCTTTTCAAAATTAGCATTTAAAATACAAACCATGCAAATAGTAAACAATACAGAGAAATGATAATTTTAACAATGAAATTCTTTTAATGATATGAAATGCTTGAAGTTAAAAATTTATGATATCATATCATAATATGAGATGGAATGAAATTAAATTGGTATCGGCACTTCTTCAAAGAATTATGAAAATGCTTTAATTTTTAATGATAATACTGGTTGAAAATTGAATGAAGTTAAAACTTTATGTAAATATCTTACAGGGATTATAAAGTGATTTTCTAAACTTTGTATGTGTATCATGGGAAACTGATAGCATCAATTTGCACCATTTAAATTGATGTGATGAAATGAATGAAGTTAAAATTTATTGAAATATCTTAATGAAATAACATGAAATGGAATGAAAATTTATTTGGTACGAGCACAAAACTAACTTCTTAAAAAACTGCCTCAGACTTGTGAGAATGCTTTCATGAATACTAATAATACTGGTTGAAATTCAAAGACATCTCAACATGCAGTAAAATTAACAAATTTCTGTGTCCTTAACGGAATAGCCGGACAATTAAACACAAAACTACAGGCAAAAAATCTATAGCACTAAATTGAAAGTAGAGCATCTTTAACTGTGAGATTCAGGAACAGGGCAATCTGACTCAATACCAGAATCCGCCTTGGAGACAGTTGAATCTTTAGAATCACTTCGAGACAGTTTGTTAGCTTCTTTAGTTATTTCTTCTGATTCGTTGTTGTTTGTATCTTTTTCTTCATCAGAGTTATCTTTCTTGGATTTCGATTTTGATGGTGATTTTGATGGAGATTTTCGCAATTCTTCTTCACCCTAGAGAAAAAAATATTACAAGTTCAATAATCCATGCAAGAATAACATAATGTATAATTGCAAATGTGCGCAAGCATGTATAATGCACACCCCCTTTCTTGTCCTGTATATCTGGAAAAATTTGTCGCCCATTGGTGAGTGCTGAACCAATTCCAATTCTTGCGCCCATTGAATGTAACACAAACAAGTATGTCATCAAATAATTAACCCATTGCTTTTTCTGCTATTTTGAATCCTACCTGTATCTACTTTTGCAATCGCATGCAAAATCCATTCTAAGCCCCGTTCTTATTTGTTTTATTGAACTTCTGCTGAATTTGATGCAGTCAGAATGAGGAGAACTTGCAAACCCAGAACCACTTAACCTAGCCATTCAGGATGGCAAACAATGATTCAGTAATGTCAAAAATATAGATTTTAAATACCTGTGTGAGTGTCCATGGGGGTGGAGCCTGATCCTGACATCTCTGAAGAGCAAATTTCCAAACTCCGAACCCAGACATGCCAGTGGTAAACCAACATTTCTCTACTGTATACAGACCTATTATAAAACAATAATTAACTTGAATTAGATATAGTAAAATATGGCTTCAATCCTTGGAAACACTATTCAAATATGAATATTTATACAAAATTAATCCGATTTTTGTTAATTCACACTCGCTTACAACACGAATCTGATGTACCAAACAAGTTACGGATTTTTTTAAAATCTAGCAGGGCCCAGTGGGGTTTCTAGGAATTTTTAGGTGGAGGGGCCGAGTTGGGGCCAAGACCGGGCAAGCCTAAATTCTGGGGGGCCATGGAAACGCCACTGGCAGGGCCTTAAAAATGAAACATACGGTAATTGAAATTGAAACTCACCATCATATCTGTAGCCTTCATCAGGAGCAAACTGACTTTTTAACTTGTATCCTCGGATTACACGAATTGGATTCTTCGTATCACAACTAATACTTAATGCTAAATTACCACGAGTTAGAGTCTGGTCTTTAGATTGTGGGGCTGTTCGTAAATTCTGAAAATAAAAAGAAAAGCTTTATAAACCCTTTTCTATTTATGTTGGCAAACACTCAGCAGTGTGCATTTGGTAAAATTTTGCTGGGACATTAACCTAATCTTTTTTTGGTTGAGGGATCTTCAATGTGCTCATCCCCTAGCAAATTCGGCTTCACTTTATAGTCTAAATGATTTTACGCTGATTTGAAGGCCTCTGACCTTTGGTTTATTAACTGTTCCTTTTAAATCTCTTCCTCCCTCTCCAGTGTATGTAAAGCATTCACCGAGGTCAATATCATCCTCGTAACCACCAGACAGGGCAATTGAATACGTCCCCTCGGCCCCACCATGGATCCCAGCAACAGTTGGCCTGAAATAAATCAAAATAAACTAAATTCACACACCTTTGGTTTATTGACTGTGCCTTTTAGATCACGTCCCCCCTCTCCGGTGTATGTAAAGCATTCTCCTAGGTCAATATCATCTTCGTAACCACCAGACAACGCGATTGAGTAGGCTCCATCATCACCACTAGCATGGATACCTGACACAGGGGGTCTAAAAAAATGGAGGAAACAGGTCATGGGCAATATCATACAATATCTGACTCAATAAAACTGTGAAGAAGTTGGGCTTTCTGTGTATGGAATATTATTGCATGAAGTTGGCCAAATTCTATCATTTGAATGTGAACTATGCAAATATATTAGAAATTGAAAAACAAAATTGGTCTGTACAAAGCCAAGAAATCCCAAAGGCTGCCAGTAAGAGCAACCCAACTGCAGACACCTCACAGATCCGAAACAGGCTCATAAGAAATCCTTCTTTCTAATATGAGCTCCAGAATATTGATCTGAAAAACTTCCCTTTCAACAACTGATGGGATAAAATGGTCCAGAACTATAGATCTTTAATTCCTTAAAGGTTTACATACAGCAGAGTCTTTGCAGCAAGTCAAACAGGGTATCAGTTTGAAGCTATGCTACTTTAAAATTGTGGTAAGGGTTGAAAAACAACATTACCTGTGAACGCCATCCCTACAGCATTCCATCCTAGTTAACCAGACAGTGCCCACATCAACATCTGAAACAAGACAGAGTTATTCAAGCAAGATGAACATTTAGACAGGTATTCTAGATATTTTAAATATAGCAGGGCCATTTATGGCTTCAAATTGACTTCATAAAACTCTTAGTTGGAGCAGAGACAATTCTTTATTTAGTTAGTAAATTTTGCTTTTTTATTGGAGCCATTTTGGGGGCTATTATGACCAAATCAGGGGCCATTTTGGTCAGGTGCCAAGTTGATATCAATATACTCACCCTCCACAGCACCGTAGAAATTGGGTCTATTTTTAGGAACTTTAGCTTCCACTGGTATCGACATTCGTTTGATGATTTTCTGTTTTTTTCTTTCTTCATCGTCATCATCATCATCACTAATTTCATCTTCATCGGGTAGATATTCATCATCATCCTTTGGTTTGTTTGCCTTGATAAGAGGATAAAAATATCATTGGATTGTGAAGATGGGCAACAAATTCATGTTAAAGGGACTTTACGAAAACATTTGTGGCTACCATTTGCAGGTTTTACTTTATTTAGGATTTGTTGTCTGAAGGCAAAGGTTACATTGAGTTACGTCCCCTAACATTTTGACATCTGTATAGAGTTCTTGACTTGAATAAAACTTTAAAATATGACCTAAATTTTAATCAAAAGACCTTTTCAATACCATTACCGGTACCAGTAGTTTGGGCATAAAATTAATAAGTATACAAAGATCACCATTTATCGTACCTTTCCCTGTATTCTTGCAGATTTTCTTTGGCCTCCTCTTAATGATCCAGAGTTTTCTAAACTTTCAACTGTATCTGGGGCAGGGCGTTTTTTAGCTTTTGGAGGGCGAGGTAACACATTCTGTAGTGGGGCATGTTTCTTTACTCCTTTCTTCACTACATTTTGGATTGGACGGAACTGAAAAAAGATGATCAGTTGATTGATAAAAAAAAAAATAACATATTGTGGGTGTTAGAGTGTCATGAAAAGTAGTCAGAAGTTTCTTTTGGTCTAATTTAAGTTGCCTGTTATTCCTGACCGAGCACCAAGTCAAAATGGGCCCACTCCAGCAGTCCAGGCCCGTAGCCAGGAATTTCCAAAGAGGGGGTGGGGGCAAGACCGGGCCAGCCAACCCCCCCCCCCCCCCCCCCCGTCCCGTCCCCCCACCGTTGAAACGCCACTGCTTCAGTGAATGATCATTCATCAATCAATTCAATGTAAACTTATAAAATACAATTTGAGTCTGCAAAAAAAGAATCCACAATAAATTGAAATACCTACAGGATTGATAAGACCAAGCTTGGCAAGAATCCGTTTATTATCTTCGATATTTTTCTTTCTAATTTGTTCATATTCACATGACATTTTTGCTGATTGTTTTATTTCTTCGTTTTATCTTGTTTACCTTCTTCCCCACGTGTTGACTGCAACTCCCGCCAAATTTGTCACATGATCAACAAAGGTGTCACATGATCGTTTCATTGGACGGGTCGCTTAAGTCATTTAAAAAACTAAACGCATCACTTATCTTTTGTTCGAGTAATCTCCTTTGCCGAAAAAAAAATTAGCAGCTAACAAAAAACATCCCAATAATTTTAACACACACCTATCAGGAAACATTTTTGAAGCGCATTAATGAAAGGTTTGAGATAGGAGCGGTTTTTAGAAGTGAATTACAAAAGAATATTTTAGTATAATTCACTTCCTTGTTATTATTCAAGAGTAACACATTCATTTCTTTCTGATTTTATTAATAAAAGATTTGTATAGAAGATCTTAATCATGTCAGCGTGCCCTGAACACGAATTTTGAAATAGTCTTAGATCTGTTACTTTTCGATCAACAACCAAAAAATTGTCTCAGATTCTGGAATTTTTTTGCTTATCTAATCTATAATATTGTTCACAACTCTCCTACGAAATTTAAGCCTTGAAACACACGTGTAGTCATAAATATCGGCGTTTGAAAGTCAAAATTACGACTCGCCGTTTAGTAAGACTATGCGTTATATAGAAAATGCATATACAGAAAATGAAAGATAACTGTTAAGGTATGGGTATAATTGAAGGGATTGTGCGATTTTTCGGCCTTTCCAGCAAATATGAAAGCTATTTGCATAAATTTAAGGCCCAAATCGACCCTCGAAAATGCTGAACATTCCCCTTTAATAAAGTTCTGATATAAAAGATTTGAAATAGGAGCGGCATTTAGAAGTGAATTACAAAGGGATATTGATGTATAAGCTTAATTCACTTTCTTGTTATTATTCAAGAGTTACATGATATCATATGCCCTGAACACGAATTTTGAAATAGTCTTAATACAAAGTATGATGATTGGAGGTGTGGTTTGAACACGATGACTCATTCATCTTTGTGTCAACTTCGGAACGGGATAAATAGCTTGGTAGATAAAATCGGAGATTGGAACTCGTAAAGGACTTGAAATTTTACCAGGTAAGTCAGAATCAAGGGTTCTGTAAGAACAAAATAAAATCTGTACGGAAAAAAAGGCTCACCGAAAGAATGTTTCTCTATGAGCTAATCGAAAATCATAGGCGTACGAGCTGGGGGTGCAGGGGTGGCATAAAATCGTTCGGAAATGATGTGATCAGGCAGATGGCGAGAAGTTTTTGGAATTAGGGGTTGGGTGGGGGTCGTCTTGTCGGGCAAATATATTTCGTTTGTCGGGCAAATTAGCATTAGTTGTCGGCCAAATTGGTTTTGCCCCCCCCCCCCCCGCTCAACTAACGCCCCGTACGCCTATGTCGAAAATGGAAACAACTAACAGACCTGACTGTCAGGAACCGAGATTCCAAATTTGGAAGATGAAAGCATCCCGTGGAGAATTTGAAAGTCAGAAATACGACTCACCGTACCGTTTAGTAAGACTATACATTTGATAGAAAACACAAATTCATAAAATGAAAGATAACTGTTTAGGTCGGAGTTAAATTGAAGGAATTTTGGGCAGTTCTGGTAATTCTGAAGGCTATTTTCATATATATCAAAGTCCCAAATCGACCTTAGAAAATGCTGAACATTCCCTTTAAGATATGACTATGACTATATCCAATTTACAAATTATACTTTCAGATGAATATATCGTAACAGAAGAACAGAGAACATGGAGAAGATGTTTGAAGTGAAAGTCTCGAAAGCATTAGTTGATGCAGTAGAGGAAGGTGATAATGAGAAAGTTCGACACTTGGTTGAAAACGGAGCTATTGTCAAACATAGCTCCCTTCTTTTTGTTGCAATAAAAAATCAGCATGAGGACATGGCTTTATATCTTATTGAAAATGGTGCAAACATACATTTCTTGGATAGAAATAGGAACTCTATGCTGATGGTGTGTATTAGAAAAAAATGGCCTCAGACTGCAAAAGCCATCGTCGAAAAAGGGGGCGATATTCACCACCAAAATAAAATACGCCAGACAGCTCTACACGTCGCCACTAAAGCTAAAGATTTGGAAATGGTAAAAATCCTTGTACAAAAAGGAGCAGATGTCAATAATGATAAGTCCGCGATATCCCCTTTTCACTATTCTTTATTAAAGCGACCACGCGAAGATATAGCGTTATATCTCATTGATAATGGAGCCGATCTTAATGCCAAGGACGATCGTGGAAACTCTGCACTAATGTTATGTATTGCACATGGTGCTTGCAGTGCTGCGTACAAAATTATCAATACCAAATGCAATGTTCTCCATAGAAATGATTCCGATGAAACAGCTCTTCACTTGGTTGCTGAAAAAGGCTGGTTAGACATGGCGAAGTTGTTAGTGCAAAACGGGGCAAAGGTGAACACAGCCGATAATCGTTCTCGAACCCCTTTATTAGCAGCCATAAGACACAGACAATTTGGTGTTGCATCATTTCTGATTGAAAACGGTGCCGCTTTGGATGCTGTAGATGAAGACGGCAACTCACCACTAGGCCTAACTTTACTTAAGCAAAAAGGTGCATACCATTTTTCTAAAAAACTCTTCGATCGCGGGTGCGATATACATCATCGGAATAAATCGAACGAGACTCCTCTTCATATGGCCACCAAGGTTGGGTGTATCCAGATATGCAGATATCTAATAAAAAATGGTGCAGATGTAAATGCTGTCGATTGGCGAAATGAATCAGCTTTATACAAGGCTTGTGGAACGGAAGACGAAACCATCTTTAGACTTCTATTAAAATCTGGTGCAGACCCCAATATCGTCTGTGATTTCTTGAGGACTCTTTTTGGATATAATCTACATGTATATGATCTTAAATATATCAAAAGTTTGATCAAGCATGGATTAAGGCCATATCCACCACGTACAGAGTTATCCACTGATTTGAATGAGCATGAACATGTATGTTGGTTATGTACGGTTTTAAGTAATAGCTCTTATATACCTGAATCTGAAATTTTAAGTCTGTTAAATATGATGTATCTTGCTGGATTTTGTTCACAGAGTAAGTTATATAATTTACTGATTGATCCCGAAATGGAGAGAACCTTTACAGAAAATCCGCAACGCAAGAGTTGGATTGAAGATAAATGTAGGGAACCCTTATCATTAGTGAATATGAGTAGGATTGTAATTCTGAACCAATTTACATCAATCAACAGAATGGCTAACATTAGCAATCTACCCATTCCTGCTTGTCTTAAGGAGTTTCTGAGATTCAGTGATTTAGATGACGATTCTGATAATGATGATGATGAAGGGCAAGTGACATAGTCGTTCTTGAACAGGATTGTGAGATGAACTGTAGATGAACCATGAACAGGATTGGGACGAGTATCATGGAACATAGATGAACCTTGAACATGATTGTGAGATGTTGCTAGAACTGTGGATGAACCCTGAACAGGATTGGTATAATTAGCAAGAACTGTAGATGAACCCTGAACAGGATTAGGAGAAGTAACATGAACCGTAGATGAACCGTGAACAGGATTGGGAGAGGTGACATGGATGAACCCTGAACAGGATTGGGAGGAGTGACATGGATGAACCCTGAACAGGATTGGCATAATTAGCATGAACTGTACATGAACCCTGAACAGGATTTGGAGAGGTGTCATGGATGAACCTTGAACAGGATTGGGAGAAACAACATGAACTATAGATGAACTTTGAAAAGGATTGGGAGAAAAAACATGGAGCATGGATGGACCTTGAACAGGATTGGTAGAATCCAACTCAAAATGTGTTTATTAACGTTCAGATTGTAAAATGTTATTTTCTGTATATTGCTTGTAGTTTAACATATATTTGTGCACATACTAGATCTTTCAATCATAAGCAGTAACTGTGTTTTGGATATTAGTTACTGATAGTTTTATTAAATTTCCTACGTGTGTCTATATATATTTATGTATATAATCTGTATAATGTATTTTTATACGCCCTCATCTCTCTATGAGGACGTATATTGTAGTCACCCCTGTCCGTCCGTCGGTCCGTCCTTCAACATTTGCTCGTAAACGCTCTAAAAACTAGAGTTTTGGACGGAATCAAATTAAATTTGATGTGTATACATATTCATAAAATGAAGATCAAGTTCGAATTTGAGCTATTTTCGATCGTTAGAAGCAGAGTTGTTGCCCTTGCCCCAAATTCGTCAGTCCGTCTATCAACATTTGCTTGTAAACGCTTTAAAAACTAGAGTTTTTGACGGAATCAAATGAAATTTGATATGTGTATACATATTCATTAAACAAAGATCAAGTTCGAATTTGAGCTATTTTTGATCGTTAGAAGCAGAGTTATTGCCCTTGCCCCAAATCCGTCGGTCCGTCCGTCCATAAACATTTGCTTGTAAACGCTCTAAAAACTAGAGTTTTTGACGGAATCAAATGAAATTTGATATGTGTATATATATTCAGAAAACGAAGATCAGGTTCGAATTTGAGCTACTTTCGATCGTTACAAGCAGAGTTATTGCCCTTGCCCCAAATCTTAAATATGCTATTACTCTCTTAGTTTTCAACCGATTTTGATGAAACTTAAAATGGATGTTATTGGACCTTAATCGAAAGGTTTGAGAAAGTTTAGTTTTCTTCTGATTAAATTTTTTCCATCTTTGACTTTTTCGTTAGGCGTATATGGCCGTGGTCCACTATCTTGTGTACTTTAAATCCAGAACTCCTGAGCAGTGGTTCCCAACAGGGAGCCATTGGGATGAGGACGTGTATCATCTTTTCTCTAGTTCAATTTTATTGAAATATATATTTGCTGTAAAATCTTTAGTTGCTTGTGTTCAAATGCATCAATGAGTTATCACAAAACAACCTTTGCCCAATATTTCGCCCTTTTCAAATTAAACAGGGTCACGGCTCTGAGAGTTTCGTGAAATAGGGATTAGCGGAAGAGCAGATTATTTATGCACAATCATTTCTACACCTTCAGGTCGTTGAGGCTCAACATTACTCCAATTAAACAGTTTATGTAAGATTATGGTTTACGAAAACTGCAGAGGATAGCCGAATGTTCTCCAATATGCTCCAGCTCAGTGGTTCCAAACCTTTTTCAAGCCGTGGCCCAAATTCACGAAGCTCCCAGAGCCATGGCCCCAAACTAGTGCTAAATAGGGAATATAGCACAAGGGTTGTTGTCTTGTGCCCACTCATCATCAGGAGGTCAGATGCATTTGACCACAAGCAACTACAGACCTTACACAGCTAAATATAGTTAAAAAGTTGTGCTAGAGAAATTTGTGAATTACATCCTCATGCGCCATGGCCCCCTGACAAACACCCCATGGCTCTCTAGGGGAACTACTGTTCTAGGCTGCAGCATCAATATGTGGTGCCAGTAACGTCACTCAAACTTTGTGATGACATCACACATACAATAAACATACATTTAATCTTTTATTAATGATGATAACTCATGGCACTGATTTAAACAGAGAAACAAGAACATATCATGCGAGAAGAACATAATTTTTCAAGAATTCCGTTTTCTTTGATTTCTCAGAAAAAAAATTTGTTATTAAGTAGAAACATAAAGCAAAGAACTCTCATATTTTAAAATAACTGATAAAATTTCAAATTTGCAAAAAGAATCAGAATTTTTCACATTTGAACATGCAAACTTGCAAAACAAATTTTGTCGACACTGTAATAAGTTAAAGTCTTCATATTCGTTGTTTTTATCAACTGATCGCTATGGTTACAGATTCTTCTTTCTTGGTCGATTCTTCATGACATGTAATATGTAAATCTCCATCCCTTAAAACATAAATATCAAAATATTGTAAAAAAACTAAAATAAGACATACTTATTTATTAGTGGCAGCACCAGTCTCTTGAACTTTTGTTGGGTAGGGGGTTGGAAGGGGGGAGAGATGATTACTTGGAAAAATTGTCAAGTTACTATTTTAATGGGCACAATTTGGACTACAAACATTTTTTTCTGGGTATGTAATTCATATTCTCAGCTTAAATCAGTGTATAAACAAAAGGATGATTCAAAATAATGCAATAAAGTTTACTGAGGTTGAAGACGGGAGAGGGGTACAACTATTCTTCTGGTTTGGCCAATTCATGTCTACAGCTCTAATTAGTGTATAAACAAAAAATAACGCAATAAAATTTACTGAAAGTAATATTACAAATATGAGAGAGCCAAAGGGAAGTTACCTTCTAAGATGAAAGTTGGTATTCACTGTACAACCTACAGGAAGATCTCTCATTATTATCTGTAATATATAACATTATATCATATTATCAGCCCGAACTGGTGTTGTCTTTCACCCCCTATCAGCCATACCTGGCTCTAACAGGGGTAAATGTAAAGGGGTAACAACTTTCTAAATGTGTAAACGTCACGCTGGGTTGGAACACTGTTTTTTTGTGTCAGTGGAATAGCACAGTCCATGTGCAACTTAGTGCTATGGGTTTGAATCCCCTTCAAGGTAAGTAAAATTTAGATGTAGTCGCCATCAAGCATGTATTATGAGCGCGCTTTCTTACCATTGAGAAAAAATCTGTTGTCAAAGATTTAATGTGCATCATATCGCGACAAAAAAATCAAATTGGCAAATCAGAGACACCAAAACAATGCGATGTTATATATAGCATATTCTATGACTAAGCCTTTTTAAAAAAGTTATCAAAATTTCTTTCGATGCAGGGTTAAATAACTCTATATAATTTTTTTGACAAAAATACCCTACACCTTCCATTCGACCAATCATCAAGCAACTGCAAATGACAACAGCCTCCCTTCAACCTACTATTTGACATACCTTAGCAAGTAATTCGTGTTGGCTATCAGTGTCTGATTCGTAGATTTCTAGTTTTAGGGAAGTTTGATCTGGTTGGAGAGAGAAGTTGTGTTGTTTACGTGAAGGAATTAAACTATGCTGAGGTAGAATGGTAACATGGCCGCTAGTTTCACTTTCAACCTGAAGTGAAATGAAACAAATATATAGATCATTAGTGATAATTTAGTTTTGGGTGTTATAGATGATACTCTCCTATAGAAGCACTGTCCGAGATCACAAGTATAGTTATAGGTGTTATAGAAGGTACTCTCCTATAGAAGAGTGTAGTGTTGATTTCGCTGTATGCTGTTAACTAATCATATCCAAAAAAATAGCGATGCCCCATCGTAATACGCCCACTTTTGTAATGGCAGCCAAGTCGTCCGGGAGGTCGACAAGAACTATCAGTAAATGAAACATATGTCGAAAACCGTCAAGAATGTTTACAAAATTGAACGATTTTTGAGTGTTTACAACTACAAGTTAACAAGGGCAATAACCCAAGAAATATTTTTCAATTCTTCTAATTTTCAATAGGGTTCATCCTTGGGTGATTATAAACACTCAAACCAAGTGTCATCAAAATCCATCAAGAAACCAGCTCTCTATTGTGTTCACAAAGTATTTTCAAAAACAAGGGAAATAACCCATCAAATATTTTTTGATTTGTCAGTATTTCAATAGGCTTCATCCTTGGACGATTATAAACACACACAATAATTTTTATCAAATTCCATCGAGAAACCAGCTCTCTATTGTGTTCACAACTTTGAGAGTGTTACAGGCTATAAAATTAAAACATTTTAAAGAACAAAGGCAATAACTCATAAAATATTTATCGATGTTTCTGATTTTCAATAGGGTTAATTCCAAGGTCATGACAAACACTCACACCAAGTTTCATCAAAATCCATCAAGAAACCAGCTCTCTATCGTGTTCACAAAGTATTTTCAAAAACAAGGGCAATAACCCATCAAATATTTTTCAATTTTTCTGATTTTCAATAGGCTTCTTCCTTGGATGATTATAAACACTCACAGCAAGTTTTATCAAAATCCATTAAGAAACCAGCTCTCTATTGTGTTCACAACTTTGAGAGTGTTACGGGCTATAAAATTAACACGTTTTAAGGAACAAGGGCAATAACTTATAAAATATTTATCGATGTTTCTGATTTTCAATAGGGTTAATCCCAAGGTCATGACAAACACTCACACCAAGTATCATCAAAATCCATCAAGAAACCAGCTCTCTATCGTGTTCACAAAGTATTTTCAAAAACAAGGGCAATAACCCATCAAATATTTTTCGATTTTTCTGATTTTCAATAGGCTTCTTCCTTGAATGATTATAAACACTCACAGCAAGTTTTATCAAAATCCATCAAGAAACCAGCTCTCTATCGTGTTCACAACAATTGTGGACAGACAGACAGACAGACAGACAGACGGACAGACAGACAGACAGACAGACAGACAGACAGGGGCGACTACAATATACGCCCACATTTATGTGTGGGCGTATAAAAAGAGCTTAAAAGAATGAACTGTTGTCTCTATCGAATTCACAAGCCAAATATGGGTGGATGGATGGGGCGACGACAAAATACAACCACTTTATATCGTGGGCGTGTAAAAAGAGTAAGTTTCGACTTTTGTTCTAGCAATATTTAACTCATTGCACACTGCACGGTATTGCTCGTCCGCAATAGCCCAATTATGAGCAAAAAAGTAGGATGTAAAACTCCATTTCATTTCATTTATACATTTTATTTTTCTCAACAAGAAATTCATGCCCTTTCAAAACAGAAAAGAACTTACCCTAACAGTAACAGCTTTCGATAAACATTTAATTTGACACGATTCTTCATTTTGTTTAATATCTTCCATTTCTTTACCGACTAATAAAGCTGCCTGCAATTCATAATCAAAGGTTGAATTAAAATAACATTTTTTGTAAACTAAATGATGTGTCTAAGCAATTCTATATGCTGGGCTGGGCGCAATAACTGTATCATTGGATATATGTTACTTTGTAATTAATAATTGATTTATCTTTCAAGCTTTGCCTTTAATTGTTGAAAAATCATAATTTACTAATTTTTTTCTGACGAGTTACATAGGGTTTCACTTGATCTTTCGCACAAAGATAGTCATGGACAAAATGTTGTTACTAGCCTGTTCTCTTTATTAGTGAACATACGCATTCTTCAATCACTTGAGCTCACTCCAGAAATGGATTGAAATCTTAATATGAATGCTTATAGAACCAACCAATTGAATCACATTGGGTTATACGACACAGGAAAGTCTGTTTTTTTTTTACTCAGCTAAGCTTGGATATAATAACTGCGATGACATACCTGTTTAGCAGCCCCTATAGCTATCACTTCATCACTAGTAACAGATGATAATATAGTCGACTCTTTTAGATAATCTCCTATAGTTTTCTGTAATATTGGTACATTACTACCCCCTCCACATAATATTACCTGTAAATATACATAATAATATTACCTGTAAATATACATTATACATCATAATTATACCTAGAAATATACATACATCATAATATTACCTGTAAATATACATAATAATATTACCTTAGATTCAGGAGGAACCTTTCTTATAGAAGGTCCAATGCAAAACCTCTTGTCATTGATCTTTCCCAGATTATTTGTACCAATTTGCAGCTGGATCAAGTGGAATAACATGGACCAAGCACATCAACCAGGAATAGAACCCAAAACCACTAATGTAACCAAGCAATGACGTCATGTAAACATCCAACTCTCTAACTAACTATCCTACAGCCCTCCAATTTTTTCTAATATATATATATGGAGTACTTACCTTTTTGATATCGGATTTATTCAGTTGTGTTTCTCGTAAAATTTGTTCTATTAACTGTATACTTTCTTGTAATAAATTATTACATAATATTTCAAATCTACCTCTAAAATAAAAAAAAGAAATTCGTTACGTTAGATAACAAAAACATGACAAGCAGCGTTTAGTTCTCCATAACGATAACATGATCCACATTCATATCTTAAACTTACCGCAACCTCTCTTAAACTATTAATGTGTAAATTGAAAATGTGAAAGGCTTAACAAATGGCGACCCGCGGGCCAAATCTGGCCTGCGACGCCCTTGAGAATGACCCCTTCAAGAGTAACCCCTTTTGCTAAAACACTCTGCTAGCTAAGCTCTATTTGGCCCTTATATTTTTTTCATAAAATGAAATTGGCCCTTTACAAAAATTAATTGAGAAGGCCTGGGTTAACACATCATTTGACTAACCTGGAGACATTGTAGTGAAAGTCTATACCATCATATAGGGAATCCACGGCACATTGAGCATTTTGTAAGGTCGATAGGGTATGTTTACATACTTCAGATGCTAATCTTAATTTAGTCATGGCTCTTCTGTTTCCACTTATATCATTCTTAGTTTGTCTGGAATAGAAAAATAAAATTGTGTAATATGCCCCACTTGTCTGGACTTGTTTGAGCTAATGAGGAAGGGCAAACACCATTCTTAAACCAAGGCACAATTAATTCTGATTTGTACAATGTAAAATTTGAGTGGTTTTAGGCTAGTTGTATTGAAGAAGGAGGCGTTAAAGACCTCAAGGTGGTGATTTTGCTGCAGTGGCAAGACACTGTTTTTGTTTGTTTGCGTTATGAGCCTTAATATGGATCCAAGATGGCCGACTTCTACCAACAAAAAGAAAACAACTAAAAAGTCAAGGGAGATAATACCTTTTAAATTCTGAGACAAGATTGGTAGTTAAAACATCAGTGAAATTCTCCCCACCGTATTTCTCTTGTGTGACAGTTTTTATAACTTTATACATTCCTCTGTTTGTGTTTATAATCGTGGCATCCGTGGACGTTCCTCCAACACGCAATACCATTACATTACTGAAATGATTTCAATATTTATTAGTTTTTCATGATGTTATGAATTACTTCAATCAATTATATTTTGTGCAACAATTTATGATTTCATGAAAATGAAAACAACAATGTGTTTTACCCCAAAAATTAAAACAAAAAGAAATACCAATGAAGTTATGCATACTACTTTCCATGATATGATTTGTCTTAAGGGAGGGTCATACCAAGCCAATTGAAATAATGAGAATTTTGTCATACCATTATTACCCATGTTTTTCTGTAGCTTATCAGCTCCAAGTTTATTTCCAATCGGACACTTTTTTAGTGTCCGTCACTCCAAACCTGCATCACTGACTTATTAAATGGGCAACATTTAGGCAAGATCAAAACGTGAGATTCGAATAAGCACAATGAATAATTTTCATAGTGATTAGAAGAATATTACTAAGAAGTACTAACCATTCTTCATTAGGATCTGTTTGTCCAATATCATAGGCTAGAGCTGCTGCAGCTGCCTCATTGATTAATCGTAATACATTGAATCCAGCTTTACTGGCAGCTTCACTGAAAAGGAAAAAACAGGACATTTGAAAATTGGAATGGTGCAAATTGATGCTCCCAGTGAGTCAAATACACATACAAAGTTTAGAAATACTCTTTACAATCCCTTTAACAAACCCTTATATTTCCTGAAGTAATTGAATGCAGTATTCATGAGCAACACATGGAGCAAAAAGTAAAACACTTTACAACTGTTCAAACAACACAAGGAAGCTATTTTTGCCCTACATACTGAATTTCATAGGTGAGAATAATTAAATCAAACCTTATTTGTTCTTGTTGTAGGGCTGTGAAATTTGAAGGAACTGCTAGAACAGCATCTTTAATTCCTCTACCACCATGACTTTCAGCCGTTTCTGAAAAAATTACAATAAATTATATAAGGTAAATAAATCAACGAAATTGGTTGTTTTAACCTGTTTATTCCTTGTTTAATTAATAATATTTTTTTTAAATGTTGTCAATATCAAAACATAATGACAAAAAAAACTAACCTAAAACTTTAGAATATATAGCAGCAGCAATTTCTACTGGAGTAAAAGAGGCTGGTTTATTTTGGAATTCAACGTCGAATTTACAGGCACCATTATTATCTGTTACCTAAAACAAAGAAATGAATTTCAGTTTTACATTCTACTATTCTGACTTGTTTGAGCTCATGAGGCAGAAGAACGCCATGCAGTGGGCAGTAGAGGAAATTTTGCCAAGACAAAATTCCTACTTTTGCACTGAAAAATTCAATTTTATGATCATTTGACTGGAAAATTTTGCAAAATTTTTACTTACTGTGACAGGCCATGACTTAATGTAGTCTTGAATACTAGGGTCATTAAAATCTTTACCAATAACTTGTTTCACATGACAAATGGAATTCTGAGCGTTACGTATGATACCTTGTTTTGCAGCTGCACCCACTGACTGAAAAATAAAACAAAGAATTTAAAGTGAAATCTTCTGGGGTTTTAGAGCAAGTGGTAAGAGAATTGGTTTGGTCAAGTATTCCACAAATGCATACTTTAAATCAGTAAGATCTAGAACATTATTAAACTCAGGAGTATTTTTGTTTCCTGTAAACTATATCCAGACTTGGCTATCTGTATACATCGGTGCATCTTTAACCATAAGATTCAAGTGCCTACTTAATTCATGTGAACGCAGCTGACGCAGCCATCAATGTTGGTCAAAAGATCAAATTTTTTATTACTGTCCCCCAGCCATATCTGTCCAAATAGCTTTCAAAGGCTGGGTATAGAGTCAGCAAGTTTGGACTATAGTTACCTGTTCGAATTCTGTAAAAGCTACCACACATGGAGTCACTCTATCACCTAAATCATTGGCTATCACATCTGTTTGGCCATCCTGAAAAATTATAACAATTTAATTAATAATTCTTTACATGAAGATGTTGTAAAAAATGGTCAAAGTGTGTTATAAGTGACGTGAATGGGTCTCAAAAACTTTGTCCCAGAGTGTGTCACAAAAACTGGTCTAAATGTGTTATAAAAATTTATTCGAAAGTGTCACAAAAACTGGTCCGAGTTTGTTCTAAAAAATTGGATCAAGTGTTATACAAATTGGTCTGATGAGTCAGTTTTTCATTTTTGTTTCAGTTGTCATGTATTTCCCCCAAATTATCTCAATTTTGAGACTATTTTTTTTATATACAGATCCGATTTTTGATTGAACAATTTCTTATATTAGATTTTGTTGAAATCTAATAGTAATATTTAGGGGACCATTTAAGAAGGCATTTGGCTTGGATTTGGGACCATTTTGACTTTTAGCAATTTGTTGAAAATGAAAATGGGACATTTTGACAACAATCTACTGGTCACTGTCACTGGTGGTTTTCGATGATTCACTGTCAGATCAGATCTGTGACGAAAGGACGAATCAGTGACTAGAGAGTAGTTCGCCATATTTGAGCCTCAATCTATTCAGTTTTTACCTTGTAAACAGCTAAACAAGCCGAACACGTGCCGAAATGGATTCCAAAGGCAGCCATTTTGGAAAATTGTAGATTCAGACGCGCGTAAATCTACTTCCGTCCTTTAGCCGGCAGTTGATTTCCGGTTTCCCCCATGACGTAGATATATCTATTTTTAGATGTACATCAACCAATCATATTCCGCCAACTGTACACTCCGACCAGAAACCACGTTTACCTTTCAAAAGATAGAAATCACATCGCAATTCGATCAACGAAAGTCATCAGAAAACAAGAGCGGATCGCGTTTTGATTTAATTCTTTGACTGACAAAACTAATATTTGACCATTTTCTAACAACTGACAGAAGTTTAAAAGTATATTTCTCTCAACTGTCAAGTTTTTTTAGTGATCAAAAAGTGAAATTCCAGTCAAAATCAAAATGAATTTGTTAATAACAGTTTTTAGTTTGTCAGCTGTGTTGTATGGTAGTTTGGTGTCGGCTGCTTTAAAAGGAGATGACTGTGAAGGTGGGTATTTCGTTTCTAGGAAGATATGGCTTTTAAACAATTGAACCTTTATTTTTGTAAACACACCACAACACAAACATTGTAGACAACCAACCTAACTAAACAATGATCAATCCAGGAAAGATCAATACAATGCCCTGATGCAGCCATGGCATGACCATGATGTTTGGTCAAGGACCAGCTGGTAGATGGGACACCAGAAGTAACCTAAGTTGTTTATCCTTTAAGTTTTACAACCTCTAAGGTTAACTTTCTGTATTTATTACCCGTTTCCTTCAATAAAATATTGATTATGATGTTAGGCTATTAAGTATTATTAAGGTAAGGCCGGTAAGGCATTAGCAAGTTTTACAATCAATAATGTTAACTTTCTGTATTTGTTTCAGTATGTTTAAAGACATTAAAGAAATTTAGAACATTATTTGAAGATAAGTATAATGGCCAGAGTCCTTCTAGAGATGAAGTAGAAGACTTTTTCAGAAAATATTGTAAAGATTTAAAAGGAAAGGAAGAACGATTTGTAAGTATAAAATATCATTGGTTTGGTTCAAAGATTAAAGGGATTGTAAAGTGGTTTTCTAAACTTTGTATGTGTATTGGGGACACTGATAGCATCAATTAGCGCCTTTGCAAAATTCCATTCCAACATTTGTGGTTTTTGCAATTCCACTAAAACTCATAGTGATCCAACGAAAGCTACTATTGATATCTATGCAAATCACTGTCAGTGACGTGATAAAACATATTTTTGTGGAATTGAAAGTACCACGACGTCAGAATGGAAATTGGAACAATGGCGCAAATTGATGCTAATAGTGTCTCCTATACGCATACAAAGTTTATCAAATCTTTTTACAATCCCTTTAAAGATGCAAGTAAACAAGACAATTCTGTTCATCAAAATTCTTGTCCAAAAAATGGCAAAGATATACAAGAACTACAAGTATATTTTTGTGACCTTGGCCAGTGCTTTACGTAAGAGTTTTTAATAACTAAGATGTTTCTCTTGACTAATTCTGTTGAACATGAGCATATGTAACAAGTTTGATATAAAAACTCATTTAATTCATTTTATAACACATGACACCTGTATGAGATTTCCAACTCAATGATTTTGATTAAATATTGATTCAAATCTATTTTTTTTATTTGATTAACTTTATGCATTATTTATTTATTTTCTCAAAAAAACTTTTGATGTGCAAACTAACAGAATTTCTTTAAAGATCTTTCATATTATTTGATTGCCTGTTTGACTAAGAATTAGGATTGATTTAGTAATAAGCTAGATTTAGAATCAACATATATTAGTACTTAAAATTTTTTTTATTTGAAATTTAATGGATTAGACTTCAGAAAGAGCTGGGTCAAATAATTGAAATAATCAATTTTTGACAAGTCACATCCCATTATAGCATGATCGTTGTAAAAATTCTAGACATTACATCAGTTTTATTTGTCTTCATACCAGATATTGATAAACAACAAAAATTCAGGTATCCCAATTTGGTAATCGATACCCAGCCCTAGTTTTATTTACTCAAACTGTTTGAGTATATTCACCGTTGGATGAAAAATCACAAAGCAAAATCCAATATGGCTAAGTTAAAGAATTCAAGTTTTTTGTTGTCCCTTTACCACATGCAAGCTTTTTGATAATTGTTGCCAGATGTTATATCTTTCTTTTTCCAGTGTTACTATGTTGGTGGATTAGAAACTTCAGCTACTGGTATTTTAAATAAAATCTCAGACCCAATCAAAAATCATCTACCTGAAAGTTTAATTTGTGAAAAATTGAAAAAGGCTGATGGTCAGATTTGTGATTTGAAATATGGTATGTTTTCATTTTTTCCATCAGATATTTGTTGTTTAAAGCATGCAACTGAATGTTGTACAAGGGCTTTAAATGGATTGCATAGGTTCCTATGTGTATTAAGGACACTGATAGCATAGATTTTCATCAGTGGTTCTTGCAATTCCATTGAAACTGATAATTTGAATTATGCAAAAAAAAAAGGCTGTAAATAGTTAACATTTTCTGAATACACATTTGTGGATCATAAATTTCTTCACTTTTATGTTTCTATATTATTGTTAAGCTAAGCATTACAATACAATACAAAGAGCTAATATCAAAATCTTGTTATTTAGCCAAATTGTCTCCCTTTAGTGTGTCAAGGGAGGTAACTTGCACATTTTATTTCTGATTCTAGCAATGCTAGTAGTAGTAACAACATTGAACATTTCTCCTTTCAGATAAAAGTATTGATTTTGTCACTGTTAAGTTGAATAAATTGAAAGTCAAAGATTTGAAGAAGATTTTAGACACTTGGGGAGAATACAACGCTTGCAAAGGATGTGCAGAAAAATCAGATTTCGTGAAAAAAATCGAAGAACTTTTACCCAAATATGAACCAGAAGCTGCCAAGAAACGAAGTGAAAAGAGCGAATTATAAGAGACTTAGGTTATAGACAATTTTATTTATGTTCTTTTTTGTTTATCATTTACATGAGAGGCCCCCGTTCCATAAACGATTTTGCTGTAAGTTTTAAGAAAATCAAACTTATGGTTTTAGAAATGATGTGTAGGCCTGTATTGAGTTGTTGGTTGGGTGTAGACATTTTGTTATCTCATTGAACTATTTTTCTTCCGGTGTCAACTTATCCAATTTTTTTTCATTTGGCATTTGTGCTTGAATTCACGAAAATACGTTTCACCTTTACATTAGAATCAGAATTTTCATTCTCATTGTAGTTCTGTATATTTTGGTAAATTTCTTATTCATGCCGCTTTTTTTAGCCATTGACTCTGAACTCAAATTTAGTCATCATTTATGATTCTGTGGTTATCAGCCTTGATATTGATCCAAGATGGCCGACACATGAATAAGGTCTATTCCAGCATCATTTCAAAATTTACTGCCATCACTAAGTTAAAGATATGATATGTTATCAATGATATTGTATGTATGAAAATTGTAAGAGTGATATTTGTTTGTTGTGGGTATAGTGAGATTGAACTGTAGGTTATTATTAATAGCTGTATAAATGCTTTTCATCTTTAATTTTCAACATCATTAAAATTTATCCCAGGAGGCACGCTTAAAGCCTAGGGATCAGTACCATCTTAGGTCAAAATAATACCTTAGTATTTCAACTCTGGTTCCTCTTGTCAGTGATGTAGGTTGGAGAATAACTTAAAAGGTCCCTGGACTGTTGAATACTTTCAACCCGGTTTCTCCCTGTCAGTGATGTAGGTTGGAGAATGACTGTTAAGATCATTCAACTGTAAGACAGAAAAAAAATTCAAATCTGTCTCATAATTATCTCCCCTTAATGTGTCAAGGGACATAACTTCTGTATAAAAGATTAGTTCATTCACTGAGGTTGATTATATCTGTTTGAATGAAAGATTAATTGTTGTATGTGTTATTTTTCTGTAAAATCCATCTTTTCTTGTAGAAATAAGAGTTTATTACTCCCATAGTATAATCATTTTCAGTTTTAAAGATTAAATTTCTTAGATAAAACCACAGGGGCTCGTAGTTATTTTTTTTTAAAAATATTGTTATACGGTTATAAGAGAAATGAGAAGGGAGGACACTAATTTTGGGATCAAAATTGAAATAGAAATTCGGCGCTTTTCTTCGCCTCGAAAACGGCCAAGTCTTCGGTCTAACCGATATATTTAAGTAAAAAAAGCACATTTTGAATGACAGACTGGTTTACGACGGAGTAATTACCGTTTTTGTGTTCCAAGCGGAGCGAACATGGTCCGGACAACTTCTTTGTAGGTCATTTTCCGGTTGCTTCGAGACGAAATACTAGGTGAGTTTTCATTGGTCCAAATAAAAATAGAAATTTATTTTTCTGGACGTCATACAATGACGTCAATTATTAACTCAAATTTGGACCAATGAAAACTCACCTGGTAATTCGTCTTGAAGCAACCGGAAAATGACCTACAAAGAAGTTGTCCGGACCATGTTCGCTCCGCTTGGAACACAAAAACGGTAATTACTCCGTCGTAAACCAGTCTGTCATTCAAAATGTGCTTTTTTTACTTAAATATATCGGTTAGACCGAAGACTTGGCCGTTTTCGAGGCGAAGAAAAGCGCCAAATTTCTATTTCAATTTTGACCCCAAAATTAGTGTCCTCCCTTCTCATTTCTCTTATGACTGTATAACAATAATATTTTAAAAAATATAACTACGAGCCCCTGTGGATAAAACAAGTGATTATGCTTCTTGACTATTTGAATATCACTATTTTATTTTTTTGACGGACAATCACGTTTGAATTTGGTGCAATTATTATTGTTATAGTTGATATTTAAAGGGGAAAACTCACTATCCAGCATCTGCTTGCTCCAAATCCATGTGTTTCCAAATTATCTGCGGTTGAAAGGTAAAATATGCTTATGACCTATGACCCTTATTTCAGCAGGACTATGCCATATATAGAAAACACATGTATAGAAATAAAAGACTTTAGGCATGATTGCAGGATTGTACATTTTCCCTACCTTGTACTTTTGAAGACTGTTAACATATATCAAAAGCAGAAAAATGGTGCCTGTTCTCCTGTTATTTAGATGTTAGATTTCTATTGTTGTGTCTGTATAAATTTCACTGTTATAAATGTCTTTAAATTTTGAAAGTTTTTGTAAATAGATTTCAAAATTAAAAAATCTAAATTTCCATCTGTAATATCTTTTGGTTTGATGAGAATTGTCTTCCGAACAATCCAAGACATCAGTGGCTAAAGTACCATAGGGAATAATTGAACCACATTTACTGGCCTACCCATTCCTTACGGGGGACACCTACACTAGAAAAATTACAAAAATGTAAGTAAGCATGCAATATCTAAGGCACCCAACTTATTCTAGGGCAACATAATGTCCTTTGAGTCCTTATTTAAGAAAGTGTCATCTTAGACTCCTTAACCAGGGGCACCCAATATACTCAAATCTGGGTAGCCTCCATCTTAGTTGGAGCCGCGGTGGCTCAGTGAGTTAGACGCTTGCTCGTTAACCTGGAGGTCCAGGGTTCAATCCCGACATGGGTCGAGATGATACCTTCGGACTTTTCAACCCGGTTTCCCCCTGTCAGTGATGCAGGTCGGAGGGGCTGACATGGAAAAGCGTCTAGTCGTTCGGATGGGACAATAAACCGAGGTCCCGTGTGCTATTGGCTGTGCACGTTAAAGATCCCTCGACAGTTGAAAATCGAAAATAAGAGCAGGCTAATGCCGCTGTCCTGGCAAAATTTCCCTCATTGCACACTGCATGGCGTTTGCCCGTCCTCAATTAGCCCATATAGGTGCAGAAAGTAGGACGTAAAACTCTATTTCATTTCCATCTTAGTTGAACCCAATCCAATTATGGTCGATTTATTAGATCCTGTCAATCAAAAAGAGCAATAGAAATGGTTCATTCACCATAAAATGAGTTTATTATGACAAAAAAGAGAGTAAAGATTGCACCGAAGAGATGTTAGCACCATTTGATAAATTATGTACAAAAATATATCACCTAAAAACAATATTTTTGGTATTTTCTAGTTCAATTTTTACAATAAATTATAAATATAGAAAAATATCACAGTTCACAAAAATATTTACAAAAAAAATCAGACCATCAAAAGCATTCATTGAATAAGAGTTGTCTGCTCTTGCGCATTCACCGAGCAAGATGTCTTCCTATTATGACAAGATTCATAATGTTCATCATCACGGAAACTCACAGGTTTGTGCCAAATGTATTGAAGTAAGTGTTTATAGAGCTTATTCTGTGTATTCGTCTTTTTAACCCACTAGGAATAAGTCCCCAAATCACCTATCAGCAATGATTTGTGAAGATAATTACTTTTCTGGAGGAAGGCTTGGAATGGGTAGCATGGATGCAAGGTGCATAGCAGACATGGGATAGCGCGGCGGTACTTCCATGTTGGACGGATGTGACATCCCGGAAAGATGTGACGCAGTAGACATTGGATGGCGTGACGTTCTAGTTCCTTGATGATGCGCTGGTGCAAATGGGTGTGGCGTCAGGGCTCGAGGACGGTGCATCGACACTGAAGAATTTGATGAGAATGGCCCTGGCGGATGTGGCGTCATGGACCCTGGCGGTTGTGGCATCATTGACCCTGGCGGATGTGACGTAACAGATCCTAGCGGATGTGACGGAACAGTTCCTGGCTGATGTGGCATCATAGACCCTGGCGGATGTGGATAAACGGATCCTGACTGATGTGAACCAGGTGGATGTGATGAAACAGACCCCAACGGATGTTGCATCATTGACCCTGGTGGATGTGGCGTATTGGATCCTGACTGACGTGACCCAAGTGCATGTGACGTCACGGACCCTGACGGATGCGATCCTAGCGGATGTGACATCGTTGACACGGGAGGATGTGGTGTGACAGATCCAGGATGGTGCGATGTCGCTGAAACGGCAGGGTGTGTCATGGAAGGATATTGCTGTGGTTGTTGATTAGGAATTGAGTTCTCCGGCATCATCATAGGTTTCCTGAAAGCCATAAGATTCTTGTAAACTTGGTTAAATTTTTCTGAAGGTGGTTGAACAGATTTATCTCCCCCTTTCTTTCTAGCTCGTGCTCGCTTGTTCTGAAACCACACCTAAAAGTGAAAAATATTAAATTCATCTTTACCCAATCAATGTCTAATTTTCATCTCCATCTTTGGAGACAATTTCCTGCTGCTTAAATATTTCTTTTTATCAAAAAAAGACCTAAGAAAACTCTTAGTTGCTATATGGATTTCTATCTAATTTTGGAATAAGATAAAGACCACTAACCTTAAGTTTGCTGACAGGTATTTGAAGCTCGGCAGACAGATGATCAAGTAGGTCTGGTTTTGGGTAGGGATCTCCTTCAAACGCCCTGTCCATAGCGTGAAGTTGTTTGGTCGTGTAGTTGATTCTTCCCTTTCTCTTATTGTTGGGAGGTGGACCAGTTTGAGTTTGCTCTTCTTGTTCGTCTTCCTACAACGAGAACGAAATTTGAAATGGGAAAACACAGAATGATTATTAAATTCGTCAATTTTGATAGCAAACGCAGCACCAATGTGTTCAGTTATACAGTGTACTTTGTGCAATCCGGTACATTAAAATATGTCGGATAATGCAGAGTGGCGGGAGTACTCAAAGGTCAAGATGTATTGTTTTTGCAATTCCACAACTATTTTACGAGCAGCATTTGACATAGTGATGTCATTAAGTGAAACTGCAGGACCACAGGCGCATGAAATATTCCCTTTACCTTATTTTGATTCAAAATATTAGCGTAAAATGTTACCTTGTGTTCGCTTTGGGGACCTTGTTCCTCAGTGGAAGTGTTACTAAGATGAGATGAAGTATTCGATTGATTAGCACTGTTAGGATGGATGTTTGGTGGTTGAGCACTAGGTGGTCGGTTGGGGGTAGGGTGATGGATATAGTGACTTGGCATGGCACCATTGTTGAGTAGGTGTGGATGTTGGTGCATTAGTCTTGGACCATGGTGAATCTGTGGAGGTCCATGGTTTACATTTTGTGGTTTCTCAGCACCAAGACCAGTTTGGGGCGCCTTCTGGAGACCATGTTGTGGTTGATTGGGCATTCTTGGGATGCCAGCGTTCGGGTGTGGCATCATATTGTGTGGAAAATTCTTGGGATAGCCCCCTTGATGTTGCTGTCCTTGGCCCTGTTCTGTATTACCACGATTAGGCTGATTATCATCAATTAACGTGTCCTTATAAAAATTTGGAAAGTCTTGTTTGATGAACTGTTCCTGCTTCTTCAATCCTAAATAATAAAAAAATATACATTTGAGCTTTACTTACAACTGACACAGACAGAGGTTGAACATTGAATTTCTGACCTACCATCCTTGGGTTTCTTAGACCAATTCAATTCCACATCTGTTACCTTATTGCCGATAATAATGAAAATATTTGGGAGATTGGTCTGTGGCTCAACTACCAAAGGGCCTGGTTGAACCTCCACTGGACAGACAATGGGTGTTAACAGTCAATTTGAATCAATTACATTATCAATGGAGCAATGGCTTTATCATAATTGGATTTCATAAAGGATTGACATACCTGGAGGTGTGATCATTAATTTCATTGATGATGGAGGCTGAAGAGGGAGACTCAAACCCAATGAATCCGGGGTTGCAGATTTCGGATTTTGAGATTCGTTCTCGGGATTCTGGTGTGTATCACTTGCAGAGGTTGAAAATTGATGTCCATGGTGTAACTGCTGGGGAGCCTGAACCTTGGTTAGTTCTGGATTTTGTTGATGGTGCGAATCCCCGACATTTGAGCGTTGTGGATGCTGTGGATTACCAGTAGCATTAGCTGACTGTTCGGACTCCTGCTTTTGACGTGGTGATTGCTTCAGAGGATCTTGGGAACCCTGATGCTGAGAACTTGGTGGTGGGTTTTGTTGCTGTCCTTTCGGCTGCGAAAGAAACTGAGGGAAGTTGAAGAGATGGCCGAACGGATCGTGATGCTTGTCTGTTTTTACATCTTCCTTTTTATGTGAATCATCTACTTCCTGTGCGTTCTGTTGTGAATATGGTGGGATTCCAAATGGCGGCGGCATCTGTTGATGATACTGTTGTTGGTACAACGAGTTTTGGTGGTACATCATGTTGGGATGCATTGGGTTCTGGTAAGGATTCGGGTACATGCTGCCGTAGTAGGGAGGGAAAGGGTTATGTGATCCGTAATACATGTCCATGCCATGATGGGCAGGTGCTGGTTGATGCATACCAAAATAGCCCGTTGGTGACATTTGCCGGAAGTTGGTCGGTGACGTCTGTCGGTGCTGATTCTGATGAGCGGGTGGCGGGAAGAAAAATGGATCATTGAAGGGAGACAATCTGCCAGAAAAGTCAGGAAAATTGTTAGGTGACAGTTTGCTTCTGGCATTCTGTAGATGATTCTCTGGAGTTGATTCTGCCAAAATGCCGGAATTATTTGGAAGATTGGTCGGGGAAGCTGACAGTGCTACTCTTTTAAGAGTCCTCTGGAACTCTGGGGTTGATTCTGGCAACATTGGGAATAATGGCGAAAGCTTCGTTCGACTTTTATGATGTTCCAGAATAGGCGTTGATTCAGATAGTGGGAAAACCCCAAACTGTGCTATTTTTGGCATCATATCCTTCGGTATCATTTTTGGTGATGTTTCCTTTGGTTGCTCATTTGGCTTACTAGTGGGATTAGGCTCATCTTGTGGCTCCATCTTTGGGTCAAATACGTTCTTATTATGGCTGGTGTCGTCTTTTGGCTCTACCTTGATAGGAACAAGATTTGTATCATCCGTTATAGGTTGGTTCATGTGAGGAGCTTCCTTTATCTTATTAGATTCTGTTGGTAGATTAGATTGGGGATGTAAAACGGTGTCTTGTTTTGCTTGACTTTGGATAGGTTGACCATTTACAGAGATCCAAGGAGGCATCGAGTTCTGATTGGGAAGGTATTTAGTCATGAACTGCTGCCAGCTTTGAAGCTGTGACGACTGTGTTTCCGGCGACTTGGTTATAGCTTGATGTCTCGGGGATACTTCAAGGGATTGCTTAGATACTTCTCCGGAAGGAGATGTTTTCAAATTTAGCACTGTGTTTGTTTCAGATCGTATTTGGATGCTTCTGGTGTATGCAGGACCAATTGGTAGACATTGAGGAGCACTATGATTTAAGGGACCTTTTCCGTCATCCTCTTTGGTCGATTCGTCAACGATTTCAGACTTCACTATGGCCATTGGTCGCACATCCGGTGAAGGTTGACGTTTTCGTTTGGGATTCCTTTGGGCTTCACTATTCTCAACGACTACATTCGTTGGTGCGTCACTGACTGCATCTTGGGAAATCCCAGAGGCCATAAGAGCTGCTTGTACTATAGACTCGTATTTTGGATCATTTCCATAAACTAATTCACCTTTGCTTTGTTCTGGAGTGGCCGTCTGTGACTCTTGTTTAATAACGGTTGAACCATCTGATTGAGATTCAGCTCTAGTTTCAATCTGACTATCTTGCTGCTGCTCACCGGAAGTCTCTTGGGTGTCCACTCCTCCGATGGCTAGCATTTCTTGTTGTTTGATATCACTAAGTATGGCTTGGAAGGACTGATGCAAAGTAAATGTCTGGCTGAGGGAATAATTCTGAAAGTTTTCCAGTTTGTCAAGAAGACTATCGTCCTGGATGCGAAGTTTCTCTGATCCGTCGTCCATTGTTACGTTGATGATGCTCTCGTCTTGTTGTTTGGATTCGACTATTATGATGGATTCATTCTGAATGTCGCCCTCCGGACTGGACATATCTTCCCTGGCTCTGAAATGGACATAAATTTTCTTTTGGTGTTTATACACTTTAAAATTAACATTTGAAATACAAAAAGATGTAGGGGGGATAGATAATATGCCTCAAAATAAGTGGATTGCTATTCCAGCTGAAAATATTCCGACGGCCACCAATTTCAAGAAATCTTCACTGCATTGCCTTCCTTGATTTTCTGATGTTTATGGTACCATACCGACTTTGCTTCATTGAGAAGCAGTGGTGGGTGTGGCGCCAGGCAGGGTATGCTAACTCTTCTAGACACCTGATACCACTTTTCATTATGAAATATTTACTCATTTATTGATATAGGATACAGTGGATACTTTCTCAAATGAAAAGTTTATTAGCTGCCTCCAATATTTTTACATAGATTTCGAGATTTGTTTACGGTTGCATGGGATCGTTCGTGCATGAGTTTTAACTTTTATTATTAGCGTGGGTATCGGTGGTATTGTGAAAATGAATACATACCTGATCTGGCAGAGTTCTTCTGAATTGTTGGAATCCTGATTATCAGACTCTGGTTGTCTCGGAAACGGACAAACTACAGCTTGTGCTTTCCCCATAAGGTAAGGGGCATAACTCCAAGAACTTTCCTCCGATTGGACTGAAATTCCTCCCGGGGCTTCATCTTTATCCTAGTAAGAACAATAATTTCATACACGATAAGCATCGGATGACTTTGGGGGAAGTTGAATATCCAGGGGAATTGAATGGTAGGAGGTCCAGTCTTGCAGTTTCTTAATTTTCGTCATGCTGTTTCAAGAATTGTATGTGGGCTCTTAACAGCTACATGAGTAAAAATGGATATGAGATTTTCTATGTTTTTTATGGGTATCGGGGTTACTTTTAGACTTTCTGTCAGGTAAATTTTCTTTCTATAATTTTAAAAGTGCTTAACCGCGACCACATATGTGTTGCACTTTAAAAACCATTAGATTAGCATTGTGACACAGGATCTTTTTTATGCCCATGGAAAGATCTAATAAAATAATTTTAAAAAAATGGTCTTACCTTATTTTGCATGTCTTGATTCCTCTATGATTAAATCCAATTGTGAAAATTAACATAAATAATTAGATGGATAACGTGTGTCCCGTCACCTCTTAAGAGTTAATTACATACTGGGTAATTATAACACAAGTTATCTCCCTTATATCACATTTTCACTCACTGTCCTCTGACTTCTGCTCTATTTAGTTTCAAAGCTTGGATCGCTTCACGTTTCAATGGATTTTTACAATAAAAAAGGAATTTTAATGAGGCCAAAAACATATCAGTAGATACTTTGACTTATTGTTTGAATTTTCTATTGAGTGTAGTTCACCATAGGCCTATAGATTGAAATATAAATTTGCGTGGCCTCTTACAACTGTGAGCGACACCCTCACCCTTATCAGCCCTTCTCATTTGTCTAGTACATAATTTAATTAGGGATAGATGTAAATCACTGACAGTTTCTAATGGTCTGGTTTGATAACAGTTATAATTTCAATTGAATGGTGTCTGTATTATATAATAACATGACACTGCGACGACCACATCTCAATCCAACAAGCCCCATGGCAAGTGATTTATTATCGGTAGATTAAAAATGTGACAAACTTCAAGCTGTCAACAATAAAACTTTAATAATCTAACAACAAATTAACTAATCTACTTAATCCTATTAATAATGGCCATCACACTTCGAACTTCAAAACTTGTTATAGCTTAATTTAGAGGTTTCGTCCGGCCTAGTCCTACATCCAAATGCCCCCGTCCCTTAACCCAAACCCATACAAGGGCCTCATATATTGGAAAATGGGGTTTAGAAATTCGGCTTTCCTCTCATTTTGTATTTAAATCATTTTTGTTTTAATATTATGCCTAAAATTTCCAAAAAACTAACAACACCTCTGCACTCTCTGCCTTTATTACTACAACTTTCTCACATGATTCGGGAAAAATTATAATTTTTCTTCCCAAAAAATTTGATGTAAGTAATTGAAATATTCACGATGTAATTGATTGTAAACATAATTTTTTAGGACAATTTATATCTGTGGCCTGGGGCAAACATAGGCCTAAGTCCGTCCAAAAAGAGAGCCGTTGCCAAGATAAATCCCCGCAAAGTTTTCGTTCTGTTTATTTTCGTCTCAAATAGAAAACAAAATGTTAAAATATTTTTAATGATTTGTTTCTGAACATTCTTTTCAAGTTAGAACAAAAAAAAATATTTCCGAAAAATCTTTTACATAGAAAATTTATGTTAAATTTTGCGGGAAAGCGCTCGTGACATCACTCTGTAACTGTCATAATATTCTTTTCCCATAATTCCAAAACCAAGCGTCACGCATGCGCATTTCACTAATAAGTGGATCACCGTTAATGATGAGTGGTAAAATTCCAAGAAAAGGTAGAAATTATTTTCAAATTTTGAATGTAAATAATGGTTTCTGGTTTCTGTGTTGACATATTTGATATCCCTGATATTTTGTCTTTCAGCTTTGATCCTTCAAGCCCGAAATAAACGTCGTGGCAAGCAAAAAACGAAGTTTAAACATGAAGACAAGAAGAGAACGTAAGACATTTTTCATATTTTTCATTCATGATTTTATTTCTCAGCTGACTAATGCACTTCTGATCAGTTGTTCAACTGTATTTTTCTGGAACATTCTGCACTTTCATTGCATTTTGCTCGTAATTCTAAGTTCAGTTATTGAATATCATATGAAAAAATGGGCTAAACAACATGACAAATATGAATGACCCATTTTTATGACAAATTGATTGAAGAAGAAAAGAAATGGTTGACCTCAATAAAATCAAAACAAACAAAAGAAGCATGGCTTCTCTTTCTTGGTACAAATTTTAGGCTCATCTCTTTCGAACTTATTGACTGTGGATAAGAATATTCATGTTTATGAGCCTTCGAAGTACTGGTATCTCTGATATTTTATGTGACTTGAGTGATAGCATGTCATTTCCTTAGCAACATATAATTTGTAAGAACTAAGTGTGGAATTCAACTATGACATCATGGATGAATAAATTAAACTTAGACAGCACCAGTAATGTGATAGTGAAAGGCCTCCGAGACAGTCATGTCTATCCTGATTCATTTGCAAAACTTTAAACTTTTTTTAAAGTTCTTATGTTGCACTCGGACAGAGTAAGGAGGGGTAATTTATTATTATCGTTTATCAACCATTATATTCTTCTTATTGTTTTATACATACCACATTTATCTTTGGCCATCTTTCACAGATCTTATATGCCACATAAAGCGTGTTTGATTTTATTCACCCAAATATTCATTGAAGTTGACTTAATTAATCAACTAATAAATTGGTAAACTGCTAATTTAATGATGCAATGTGGAGTTCTATCATGCATGGCTTTAGAGTACCCTAATTTGAGCACACCCTGTATTCACGGGGCGGATTGTAAAATATAGGCACCAAGAGTTCCAGGGAAGGCCACAGAAGCCTTTTCATTAAGTTAAACCTCTGTATGGGTCATATAATTTTATTTATGGTAGTGGAATTACTATTATGACCAGCCTTTCGAAGTTGTTGGCATCTTTTGCTCTACTGAGCTTAAGTTGTATATTATTTTTTTTTCTAATTTGGGCACTGCTATTTGGGCTCTGCTAATTTGGGCATGACGTTTACCGTTGTAACTAGCATGTGATCTAAAGCCCTGTCATGTGACAAATGTCACCTGCACACTATATATATGCATAATTTAAATTATAGGCGAGCTATCATTGCATGCATTCGCCCTGTGTGTCCACTTTTTCTGTGACCAAGTATTACCTAATATACATCATTGATTTTCTTAAGCTTTTTATAAGGCGTGGCTGCATTCAATATAACACAAAGAAGCTGACATATTAAAATAATACATTTCTCTCTTATATTAATGTATGGTGTAAGGATTTTTACAAAATTTTGATTCGAATATGTCATTACTTGGAGAATGAATGGTTTGTTTCTTTACAGATCATAAATTAAAAGCTTGCACACATTTTGATGTAGAGCTCATTAATATTGACTAAAATTATGTTAAATAAAGTAAGCTTATGTAAAATTTTCAATATAAAAAAATGATATAATACAATAAACTTAGATTAAATATGTCACTGAAAATAACTTAATTTGACTGATTTGTCATTATGTGAAATAGTTGTAATGTTAATAAGTTGAGCTAAGTAATGATCTGACATCTATGGTGGACTATGGCTGCCATAGCAAAAACTATCTTTATTTACTTATATGTTGACTAATTTCCTTTTTTAAAGATTATTTTTTATAAATTTTATTCATTCATTTCATTTTTAATGAAATTATTATCATTTTTTTTTTTTTTAATTTTATTTTAATTTTTTTTTTTTAATTAAATATTATTTTAATTTCTTTAATTTAAATTTATTTTTAATATTTTTTTTTTTAATTTTATTTTTTATATTATTTTATTTTTAATATTTTTTTATTTTATTTTTTTTATATTTTATTTTTTAATTTTATTTTTTTATGTTTTATTTTATTTTTTCTTTATATTTAAAATATTATTTTATTTTTAAAATTTTCCATTAGAATTTTTTTCCATAAAAAAAAAAAAAAAAAAAAAAAAAAAAATTCACTTCCCCTTCTTTGCCATAAGCCGAGGGCTGCCATAGTGTCTTGGTTATCAAGTCTTTAACACATGATTCATTTTCCGTGAGTTTTCTTGCTTCATTTAATTCTTGTTATTCAAGACTACTATTATGTGCCGAGATCAAGCTAGCGGACACTTGCTGGCAGCCACCAACTATGAATCAAGGTCGCGGACACTAAGAAAATCAATCGTATATACGTCGGCCATTTTCTATCGATAGAAAATGGCCGACGTATATACGATTGTAAGAAAATTTGACGAAGAAGGGTAGATTCGAACACCCAGGCTGAAAAAGGGCGATCAAGTTTAATAGAAATGACTATTTGATGCACCCTCGCGATTCAGCCGATCAGCGACGTCGGTACACGGAAATTTATTTGAATTACCCCAAGGAGATAAATCATGTTATTTATAACACTCAGTGTCCATGAACGTAAGTAAGAAAGAATAGCTTGATAAAGATGACATTTCACTCCAACAAGACAAAATAAACCACGGAAATTATTAATCATTCAAACAGACAATCACAGGGCATTCGTAAATAAATCGGATAAATCGCACTACTTTCGTCTCCATTGATGACGTCATCTGTAAAGTCTCTGGCATCCAGACTTCTCTTGTCTACAAAGAATCTGTCCAAGGAACTGAAACACACATGAGTAACTATTTTATATTGCGTTTTCAACTTCCAACTTGATGTCGTCAAAGATGGTCCCTGCCTAGTTAACATTAGGACTATGGCGCTGTATTTGGTTCAAAAAAGGATCCAAATCTGATTTATCTTTTGTTTCATAATACCCGGTTGAAAAAGCTACTGTCATAAGTTGTTTTTAATTGAAAAAATACCTCAAAATGATTTGTTGGAATATCTTAGTAATCGGACACCGTCGAATTTCCGTTAGCAACACGAGCAATAATGATATGCAGAAAATGTCACGTGGTCTAAATTAATTTCCGTGATATTCAAAGCTCTAAATTACGATCCGAAGATTACGATTCAGTTATTACGATTCAATGTTGAAGTTCTGAAGATTACGATTCAGTTGATACGATCCAGTGGTGAAGTTCTAAAGATTACGATTCAGTTGATACGATCCAGAGGTGATGTTCCAAAGATTACGATTCAGTTGATACGATCCGGAGGTGAAGTTCCGAAGATTACGATTCAGTCGCTACGATCCAGTGGTGAAGTTCCGAAGATTACGATTCAGTTGCTACGATCCAGTGGTGAAGTTCCGAAGATTACGATTCAGTTGATACGATCCAGTGGTGAAGTTCTGAAGATTACGATTCAGTTGATACGATCCAGAGGTGATGTTTTAAAGATTACAATCCGCGTTCTCCGTTCTACAAAGTCTACGGTCTAAATTACGTTCTAGAAAGACTAAAGTCATGAAATAGGACATATTATACGTAAAACATACTTAGATTTATAAGATTCGTCTTTTCTACTTTAGAAATGACTACGTGATTTTAAGAATTTGTACAATCAGATTTGGATCCTATTTTGAACCAAATACAGCGCCATACAGGCCTAGTTAGTTATGAAATAGGTCTATTGGTCGGCCCACGTCTGAGTATAGTTTTTGGATTAAAAGCAGAAATTCCTAGATTCTACACCTGATAGAAACTAAAGAATATTTTAAACACATATCTATCCTGGTCTAAAGGTGGCAAAACAGGGCTCCTGGTGATTTTGAAGCCTATTTCATTTGTCATGTTTTATCGCATCATCCCAATGTCATACCTTTCTCCTTTACTATGTACGGTAGTGAAAGAGAATAACTTGACCACGGGAAGATGTTTTTATCGATATCTTATGGACAATTTTATTTTGGTCTGAAAACACGATGCTGATTTGTGTTAAAAAGGGAAAAGATCCTGGGTGGAGTGATTTATCTCCATGGTGGTGGTGAATGACAAGTTATAACACCCGTTTCAGCAAGCTGATATCACATACTAGGTAGTTGTTGGATTTATCTCCAGTGGGGGAATCCCAATAAATACCCTTGTATCGACGTCGCTGATTGGCTGAATCGCGAGGATGCATCAAATAGTAATTTCTTTAAACGTACCAGATTGTACGAATCTACCCCTTTTTGTTGAATTTTCTTAGTGTCCGCTATCTTGATTCATAAACCCGTTTACACAACAAAATGTATCCGTTCTCAGAACGGACTCGATAAATGTTTGTTGTGTAAACGGTCGAGCGTTCTCAGAACGGTTCCAATTCTGGCCCACCTCGAAGAGGTGATCTCGGAACCGTTCTCAGAACGGACTCGATAAATTTGTGTAGTGCAAACGGTAACCGCATGCGCATTAGTCGACCTTCACTTTTTCCAGCGGAATTTTTGTTTTCATCCGGGTTACCTTGATGTCTAAATTCACATCTTTCATGAAGAGTTCCATTCTATAGCGTCTGAGAACGGTCGACCGCTTACAGTATTATCTTGGAACCGTTCTCGGCACGGTCATAATTTTGTTAGTGTAATCGGGGTAAAATTGTGATTTGATCGCGGCCTGGTCCGGACCGAGAACGGAACCTTTTATAGCGGCCCGATGTAAACGGGGCTATTGTTCGTGGTTGCCAGCAGTTGTCCGCTAGCTCGATTTCGGCACATTTTACCGCTATCCAATAGTAGTCTTGAGTAACAAGTAGACAACTCACAGAAAAATGAATCGTGTGTTAAAGACTTGATAACCAAGACACTATGGCAGCCCTCGGCTTATGGCAAAGAAGGGGAAAGTGAATTTTTTTTTTTTTTTTTTTTTTTTTTTTTTTATGGAAAAAAATTCTAATGGAAAATTTTAAAAATAAAATAAAATTGTAAAAAAACTAAAATAATTAAAAAAATAAAGATAATGAAAATAAAATAAAACATAAAAAAATAAAATTAAAAAATAAAATATAATAAAAATAAAATAAAAAAATATTAAAAATAAAATAATATAAAAAATTAAATTAAAAAAAAATATTAAAAATAAATTTAAATTAAAGTAATTAAAATAATATTTAATTAAAAAAAAAAAAATTAAATTAAAAAAAAATATTAAAAATAAATTTAAATTAAAGTAATTAAAATAATATTTAATTAAAAAAAAAAAATTAAAATAAAATTAAAAAAAAAAAAAAAAAATGATAATAATTTCAATAAAAATGAAATGAATGAATAAAATTTATAAAAAATAATCTTTAAAAAAGGAAATTATTCAACATATAAGTAAGTAAAGATTGTTTTTGCTATGGCAGCCATAGTCCACCATAGACATCCGTACATTATTAACATTAGTGGGCGTTGACTAAGAACTTGGTGTCAGTTGGTAACGTGATTCATACCATTACCTACACTCATTCTTATTGATTTCCATCAACATCATGAAACAACTAATGAATAAGCTTTTAACACTTATTTATACCAACCTTTATCACTGTCATTGTTGTCAGCCCCCACAAGGTATCTAAAAGAGACCCTAGTCCACTGAAGTCCACAGGCCTTCACTCATCTATTGAGGAACTGACTGTTGTCTATATATTGTCAAAATTTCCTGTAAATTTTAGCATCATACTGCAAAATTGCTCTGTCCGCATATAGGATTCTAAACTTGTTCTGTGATCAGTCATTCAGAACTTAAAAAGTAATATTTGCAATTGATTCATTACTAAGGCTAGTTCAGAGTTTAAAGGGACAGCCTTTAATATGATTTTTCAGACCGCAGGGTCTCATTGGCTTGAAGATTCGAGATACTACCTTTGGATTTTTAGCCCAAATAGATGCAGAAAAATAGGATGTAGAACTCCATTTCATTCATTTTAAGTCTCATACATAGCATTATCGCAATAAAATATGTCATTGGTTTGAATATAATTGTAATTCTAAACATTAGGAATAGTGGTTGACAGATGACAAAATTCTGAATACTTCATTTCAAGCTAAAGTGCAGTATTGTTGCACATCAATTGCATTTGAATTGCATACATATCCGATCTTTAATTTATTGTGAATAATGGCTGCTTAGTGAATCATTCCTTATTGATTTCAACACCACAGTTTCCTAGCTTGATATTTAGAATCATGACTATAACAAACTAGAGACACCTGTACTACTGATCACTGTAGATTATTTGTCTTTGTTGAGTCACAGTTTTTGATTTGCCGTTATTTGCTCAAAGGTTATGTAAGGATGAAGACCAAGTTACAGTTGTTATTTCAATCTACATTTATTATACTGCCTCCTGAGTAAGAGTCCTTTTACAATTTCTTATACTTGTATCATTAATTTGATGTAGTTTAGTGCTATGTTTCTGCTGATTATATTTCATACTTAAGATTTAACGTTCATTGCCTCGCGGCGCAGGCTCACACAATCAATTTTATTTCAGTCTCATGGAAGAAAATTCATTAAAATTTTGTGGAAACATATCCAAATACCACTATTGAGTTTCCTTTTGAGAGGTTAATCTAGAATTAGGGATTGATATTTCTTGATTTCCAAACTAACCAATTAACAGGCTTGCATTTAGACATTTCAAGTTTTATTTTGTAAAAGTATAAACAAAAACTTGTGAACAGGAATCTTGTGAATGATTTAGAGGTAAGCGCCCTCTTGTCAAATTGACTGTTATGTAAGCTTAGTTTTGATTGGAGGAAGCGTGTCTAAACAATGCTTGAAATTTTAACCAGTGATGATTGTTCCATTAGGCGTTGTCTATATTTTGTGCTTACAATTACTTATTTCCTGCGGTTGTTTGTGTCTTGAAGATAATCCCAAGGGGGAATAACTGTATAAATAATGTGTAGGAGATAAAGATGATGAATGGATGATATTATCTGAACTAATTATCACATGATTATCATGTATCATATCTTGAGTCTATCATTGATTATCTTAGTGGTCAACCTGGTCAGTCTCAATAATTAGTTCTTTATTGCTTTGATACCTTGACATTGAGGGGGTGGTTAATGGTACGCCAATCAACACTCAGTAGGCGGTTAATTAATCTTGTTTGGATGGTGGCCAATCTAGCCAAGGATCTCACAGTAATGATCAACCACTTGGACGTAAGAGTTAGTCTGAATATTAAGTCTTGGAAGATGATATTTTAGATGCATGACCTGCAGAGAGCAGAATTTCTTATTCTATTTAAAACACCTGATGTTACTTCTCACTTTTGAGGAGTCCACTCTTATAACTTTTACTCCCCATTTGTCATTGTATGGATGAGATTTTTCAGCTTATAAGTTGTGGAAGAGTAGAACATTTTATGAGTTTTTCGTTCCATTATTAAATGTGATCTCTACACCTAATTGACACTGAAATTTTATTGACTCAATGTAATAATACTAAAATATAACTTGATCCATTGGTTATGAATATCATGCATTATGTCAATGTGTAACAATTGATTCTTGGTATTCAATGAGCCTAATCCTAGTAAAAATGTCAAATATCTAAAATTACATAAAATTAGATTTGTTTTTGAATGCTTGTTTGTTTAAATAATGATTTCAGTATTCGGATTTAAAATGTCATCTCATGAAGCTGTCATTTCTAAATTACAGAAAAAAAAATGATCATGTTCATCAAAAGGGTTGTGTTCATCATCTATTCGTCTAAACCTTAGTCTTCAAAGCAGGAATTGTTTAGCTCAGCTAATCAGTAATAGTATTCAAAGCTCATTGTCAAAATTTGAGCTTTCAAATCCATGTGTATTCATAATTATCTGCGTTAAAAAGTTTAAATTTGAGAACTATGTTATAACCTTCTGTAGAAAAAACATATAAAGTCATAAGCTTATAGAAATAGAAAGTGAAATTTTTAGATTGAGTAAATTGAATGGATTTGGGGATTTTATGCGTTTTATGACATCACTGACAGTGATTTGCATAAATATCAATAGTACCGAAAGGTAGATCACTGTCAGTGACGTCATAAAACACGTTAGTTTTAGTGGAATTGCAAGAACCACAGACGTCAGAATGGAAATTGGAATGGTACAAATTGATGCTATCAATGTCCCCGATACACATACAAGTTTTAGACATACGCATTACAATCCCTTTAACATATTAGCTTCTTCAATACCCAAATCTCCCAAAATGTCGACTGTTCCCCTTTAATGTATCGTCTATCAACCATCTCTTAATTCAGAGAGATTGGTTTATAATGCTAATCAGTGAAGTAAAATAGAAATTTCTAGAAAGAGAAATAATGATGGTAGAAAGTTATTAAAATTGATTTGATGTATAATCTTTCTAATCATTTTGTCATGTTAGATTATTATCATAGACAATCAATATTTATTACTCTCCATTTTATTAATTGTTACTTTTATTGGTTTATAATTAATTTTAAAGTGGTTTTCTAAACTTTGTATGTGTATCGGGGACGCTGATAGCATAAATTTGCGCCATTCCAATTTCCATTTCGACGTCTGTGGTTCTTGCAATTCCACTTAAACTAACACGTTTTATGACGTCGCCCCTACTGATCTATCGGAAGTTACTATTGATGTCTTTAAACAGGATTTTCATTTTGAATCAAGTTGGGGTGTCTCTGAGTTTAACGCTTTCTCGCTAACCTGAAAGACCAGGGTTCAAACCTGACATGAAAAAAGTTTCTGAAAGTTGGTTAGATTGGACAATGAACTGAGTCCCTGTATGCCCAATAGAGATGCCAGATGCTATAAAGAGTAAGACATCAAACTCCATTTGGTTTAATAAAATTCAGCAAATATTCTGTGGTACCTACTTTGAATTTTGATAATATATCTGGAGTATCAGTTGGGAAATGTGGGTTTTAAGGAATGCAAGAAATACAAAATAAACACTAAACACTCGCTTGTCAGTGAGAACATTATAAATAGAGATATAAATATCAGTATAGATAAATTAACACCAATATCACAGTATCAATTTTCAATAATTTACCATCAAACATCTGATTTTTCTGTCTATACTAGAGTTTCAAGTGGTTCAACCTCTCTTCATACTGACCACTGTAAAGGTCAAACACCAGGTTCTAACTGTGAGTGAATGACCAGGCATCCAGTTAGTTTTAATCCGCATATGATTTACCTAAGCTTCCAAATTTTGATTATCAACGACAGCTCTTCTTGTAAAAAATGATGGAAAAGTGAAATACCGGTATTTTAATTGAGTAATCTTGTGATCTTTGCCTGTTGTTAGTGTTGTTGTCCCTTTTTGTACCTGAATGCTTGTTATTTATCAATATCTGGTTTTCTTGTAAATAATGATGGAAAAGTGAAATACCAGTATTTTAATCGAGTAATCTTCTGATCTTTGCTTGTTATTTATCAATGTCTGATTTTCATGTAAAATGGGATGAAATTTTATAATCGTAATTAAAAATTTATAGTCGTCATCAATTGCTTTACCAAGCCCTACTAAATCTATGATAAGGGCTACATTTTGGATTAAACTGTTTTGATCAAAGAATACTGTTTCCAACAGAACCATGTGAAGGAAATTTTAAATGATTTCTTAAAATGGATTTTTTTTTATTCCTTACAAAATAGATGAGAAGGCAACAGTATTGATTAGATTTAAAATTCTGTAGTTTTGTTTCAGACTTCTACAAATTTCTAAATTGCATCTCAGTTGAACGAACCAAGGCGAAAAAAAGACTTGAGAAATTCTTATCACTGTAGTCTATCAACTTGTGGAAAATTTAAAGGGAAATAGTCTGCATTTTGGGTGGGTGATTTGGGTCTTGAATTTTATAGTCTTCAGGAGTACTTGAACTGCACAATAATTGCATAATCCATTAAAATATTTTCAAATATAAGCTTACCTCAAACTAAGAATTTCGCTTTTATTATGTGTTTTCAATGTGGCAGAATTTCAATAAAATGCAAGTCAATCCAAACGGGAATGCAAATGGACACGTATGGATTGGTGTCTCTCTCATTTCTACATTAGGCTGTGAACACTTACAGGTTAGGTTGGCTAAGCTAAAAGATTCTTATGTCTAAAACTAAGGTATGATTTGTGAAATGGATGATGACTGTGCCCCTTTAAAAGTCATCATCTGAGAGGGAAAAAAAGTTGATGTTTTGTAAACTGAAGTTATACTTATAAATTGTATTCTGCGGTTGTCTTATCAAGAATTTCAAGGATTCAAGAATTGCATATTTGTCACAATGGGATATCTTGATAACTTTCTTTGAAAAATTTAAGCAATTTGCATAGTTTTGTTTTTCAAATAGGCTCATTTGGTTTCCCTTGATAGTTGGAATTGTTATCATGTGCTATTCAATCTGAACTATTCCTGGTTCAGTCGTTCCAAATTTAGAAAATTCCTGAGATATTATGATTGAGATGTTAGACCAATAGAGATTCTAGCTAGATGTAACATTTATAGAAAATAGAAACTGAGGATGAGTATTGTTGTAGGACATAACAATTGAGGTTACTGTAAATATAATTGATGAAGGGAGTCGTGTTGGCTCCGTCAATAAGATACTTGCTTGTTAACCTGAAGATTCAGGGTTCAAATCTGGCATGGTTCAAGATGATTCCATCCCAAACCAGGTTTCCTCCCTGTCAGCAATGCAGATTGGAGGGGCTGACATGGAAAAATCGTTTGATTGAGATTGTAAACAGAGGCCCCTTTGTGACATGATGTACCAGTTTCAGATCCCTTGAAATGTGAAAATCAAAAACTGATGTTCCTCTCCAATGTTTCATTTATGGGTACTGATAGTTCTATTTTCTGGCAGACTTAGCTTCCATTACAATGTTGGGTGTATTATTATGGCCATTTCTATTTCGATAGCAAATCTTTTTTTAGCCTTTAATTCTATTCTATTTGTTTTTCTTACTATTTCTATCATGGACACCTTTGATGCAGTGATATTTTTCTGACAGATATTCCGTGACCATTATCACTAGCAGGTTCCCTTGTCAAACGAAACAGACACATTTATTTTACTGTTTCTCGGAATCAATTTAACTTGTGTTCGATGGAAGAAACCTAGAACGACAATATACTTCAGAATTCACCAGAAAATCTATAGTACTTATTGGGAAGTTGCCAAAAATTAATTCCACGGCTATAGAGGAAGAGAAGTTTTTAATGAGGTATAAAGATATCGTGACGTAAAGATACAGTAAGAATTGTAACCTGATTATTGATTGGTCGACAGATATCGTGGTTTATGACATCACTGATGTCTATTTGTATACATGAATGAAAAGAGAGTGGAGAATATTTCGTACCGCGAGACGGTATTAGTTTGATGAATGGTGGTTTTACATGAGGGACTAGATTAACCAAGACTAATCACGTTCAACGTATTATTACACTTTGTTTACATCGTACGATTTATCTCAATTTTCTTAATGTGGTTAACTATTCGTACTGGAGTACGAAATTTGAATTTGTGGAGCATCAGTGCTAGTTTTGAAAGATTATTGATTCGAATTTAGCCTAATCCCAGACATTTTTTTTAAAAAGATACAAATTTATAAGTGGATTGAATGTGCAGAATTATCGTAGCAGACTATAGTTTGCGATTGAGAATTTTGAATCGTTTCAGTTTTTTGTGGAGCATCATTGTTTTATTTTTTAAAAAGATATTGATTATTATCATAATCCCAGACAATATTTTTTAAAAACATCAAATTTATAAGTGGACTGAATATGCAGAATTTTTGTAGCAGACGATTTTTCTGATTGAGAATTTCGGATTGTTTCAGTTTTTGTGTTGCATCAGTGTTTACTTTCAAAGATTATTGATTATTTTTTAGCGTTAGAATAAAACATAATCCCAGACAATATGTTTTAAAAACATCAAATTTATAATTGGACTAAACATGCAGAATTTTCGAAGCAGACCATAGTTTGTGATTGAGAATTTCGGATTGTTTCAGTTTTTTGTGGAGCATCAGTGTTACTTTTCAAAGATTATTGATTATTTTTTAGCCTTAAAATAAAACATAATCCCAGACAATATGTTTTAAAAACATCAAATTTATAAGTGGGTTGAATATGTCATACAAATTCAATAATACCCAGAAGTAGTCTACCATAATATTGTGTTTCGTATGAATTTATCAATTCCAGAATTTTTGTAGTAGATGATAATTTCTGATTGACAATATATTGGATTAGTTCAGCTCTTGAATAAATGATATGCTCGCTCTGTTTGTATAAAATTAGATGTCAAACTTAGCCGGTGTTTTATGAGTGTTTTGTATTAGACGGAGAGATTGTAAACCAATAAATTGACAGATATTGTTTAAGAATAGGATTTACTTCGTGTAGGATTTCTAGCTTATTTTTAAAATAACAAGTTTGTTCAGGAACAATTTGACCCAGAGTTGGGTTGTCAGTTTTGCTGTTTGAATAATCATAGATTCAAATATATTGGAAGTCAACATTTCAACATTTGGATGTAACATATAATGTTATGTCTTTATTGTCGAATGTTACTCTTAAGAAAATTGGAGAAAATAGTTTTATCTAGACTTTTAGGCAACGAAGGAACTGTAGAACAATAAATAATTGACAACAGAACATGTAACTGCCAGTGTCTGAAGTTTTATCATTATATGAAAAACTGACGTTTCAATATAAATCGTTATAAGGCAAGATAAGAGATTTTCAATTTCAGCGAAGTTTTTTCGATGCTGACAGCGTTATTGTGTTCGAACTTCCAAGTAAAATTTAGTCCTGACGTAAGCTGTAGACTGTTTGTCATATACTTTATTTGGAGAAAAGGGGAATCATTTTGATAGAGATAAGAGATTATCAATTTTATCTATTCAGCAAAGTTTTTTCGATGCTGACAGCATTATTGTGTTCAACTTAAAAGTAAAATTTAGTCCTGACGTAAGCTGTAGACTGTTTGTCACATTTTATTTTTATTTTGAGCGAAAGAAAAAAATTTGCTAGAGATAAGAGATTATCAATTTTATCTATTCAGCGAAGTTTTTTCGATGCTGACAGCGTTATTGTGTTCGAACTTCCAAGTAAAATTTAGTCCTGATATAAGCTTTAGACTGTTTGTCATATATACTTTATTTTGAGCGAAAGGGAATTATTTTGCTGGAGATAAGAAATTTTCAAAAAGTTTTTTCGATGCTGACAGCGTTATTGTGTTCAAACTTAAAAGTAAAATTTAGTTTTGACGTAAGCTTTAGACTGTGTGTCATATACTTTATTTTGAGTGAAAGGGAATCATTTTGCTAGAGATAAGAGATTATCAATTTTATCTATTCAGCAAAGTTTTTTCGATGCTGACAGCGTTATTGTGTTCGAACTTCCAACTGCCAAGCAATATTTAGTCCTGATATAAGCTTTAGACTGTGTGTCACATATTATTTTTTTTTTGAGTGGAAAAGGGAAACACATAGCTGACAGTAATCTTTTAAAGTGTCTGCTTCTGTGATTGAAATACACTAGGGATGGATGCCCGTTTGTGTTGATGTGGACATTTTATATTTCGAATCTTCATGCCAAGGAATAACTTGTATCTTTTTGCTCAGTCTAGGACATTTTTAAAGTGAAGAATTGGTATTTTATGCCAAGGAATAACTAAGCAAAGTTAAAAGGCTGAATTTGGCTCTTTTGAAACGTGTGTTATTAAGTGCATCTTAGATAGGATTCTGCAAATATAGTCAGATTTTTGGAGTGAGTTTAAACTACCAAACCTGATAAGAAATTCTAAAGTGAAATAGATTTTAGAAGCTGAGTGGAAACATCTTCTACAATGGTGATTGATAAAAGGTAAGGACTTGTCAAAAGTTATGCATCTGTCCAACCCCTAAGCAAAATATTATTTATGGTCCTCTCATCAGACTGCAAATTCTTGCTGCAAATGTACAGGTTTGCCCCCAAAAAGCCATTTTGTAGTGGAAATCTGACCTGAAAGTGCTTTGTTATTTTAGTTGGCACAATTGTTATCCCAGTAAAAATTCAGAAATAGATTCCACTTCCTGAGGTTTTGAAGTGAGAAATATAACAAAAAGTGATAAAATTGTTAAAGATAAGATATGTAAAAGAGTCAAGAAAATAATTGTAAAGTATGGAAGTAATTACTGGAAGGTAGACTGAAGATTATTTTAAATTCATATGATTATTTTAGTACGGTCTACTGTAAAAATTCAGGAAGTTCTGAAGGCTCATCCTGTTTAATTCATGCCATGGATATCATCTTCACAATGGTCATTTGCCAACTTTCTTGTACGGGTATCATGGAATGCAGGAATTTGATTGGATTGTACTTCATCAAATACAGCCAGTCAAACCCTTCGATGAACAGACATTAAAGATTAATGCTTATTGTATACAGAATTTTTGTCGCTTTGCTAACACAAACATATAATCCAAACAAATCAACAGAAAGGGGCTTTTCAAAACAGTATGCAGTTTCACAGCTTGAAATGAATGGAGCAACGAGATGCTTATTTTTCCATCCCAGCCCATCTGTCCTGTATCATTGACAGGGAAACCAGATTGAAAAATCCAAAGGTTTATCAAGATACCGAGCAAGCAGCTTACTGACTGAGCCACCACAGATTATTATTATATATGTCATAGATAGATGTTATGAAATCTAGGTGTAATTTCCATCAAATTGACCACTTAATGAAGTGTGATTGATTTGTCAGAATATCTAGTGATGTGGTCATGATTTGATTTAGATTTACTGTTATTGTTGATTGAGGTATATTTAGGTTGATTTAGGTCTCAAGTATAACCACATCTTTCAAACATTTTAATTATAAACAATTCTCACCAGACACTCTTCCCTCATTTCCTTTTTATTGCCTGCTTCAAATGTAGAACAAATAAGCCTGCGGAATTCCTGTATTATTGAAATGTTAAAATAGTAGGAAATTCATTCATTTCCTTTTTATGTGGCTCTAAGGGACAAATTATGTTGTCTTACGCAGGTTAAAGGGGCATATTCATCAACAGTTTGACTACACATTCTGTAAAAAAATTTAAACTTTGTTAATCAGTAATAGTGTTTAGTACTCACTGTGAAATTTTGAGCCCAAAATCCAATGTTAAAATAGTTCGAAATTCATTCATTTCCTTTTGTATGGGCTCCAAAGGGCATATTCATCAACATCAGTTTGCCCACTCATACTTTAGTGTTTAATGCTCACAATTTTTAGCCTTAAATCCATGTGTATTCATAATTATTTACATTTTGTGCATGACCCAAATTAACTCCTGAAAATGCCTTTTCCCCTTTAAGTATTGACACACATTATGTTCAGATATGGAAAATAAAAAGTCTTTTTTTGTTATCATTTCAACATTTAGAGACCTAAAGCTATCATGATTGGTGTAAGGTATCTTACTAAACCAAAAGATCTAATGAACAAGTGGGACTTGAATTCCTCACATTTGTTGATAATTTGTTGATAATTTGTTAATCTAAGGTAGATACTGTATGGGCAAGTGTTTAATGAAGTCTACTGACAGATACACCTGTAGTGACCTTATAAACTAGTTAGAATTCTCTATTGGCTGATGATAAAAACCACCTGTTAATTTTAACAGAGAGGATAATAACATACTCCACCTTGTATCTGGAATATTTAACATTGATAGGAGTTCTTATTAACACTGTTTCTTCATGTAGCTGAGTACAGAAATTCAACTTATTTACCATTAGTCAAGTAGCACCTATATGGGCTTATTGAGGACAAACGCCATGCAGTGTACTATGAGAGAAATTTTGCCAGGACAGCGGCATTAGCCTGCTCTTATTATCGATTTTATAAATGGACTAATAGTGAGAAATAAATATTCGAAGTCAAGTCTTTCAAGAAAGTCAAAAGATTTGCTGCAAATTGTTCCTGATGGTCTATGTTATTTACTAGGGTGCAGAAATTGGTAATTTGGATTGACACGAATTTGTGATTGCAGATGTTATTTATTCAAGTGCACTATATATATAGTGAACAAAGAAATGAAATGAAGTTTTTATGTCCTACTTTTCTGCACTTGTTTATGAAGATTGGCAAGTTGTATGCAGTGTGCATCGTGGACATTGACACTGATCTGCATAGATATCAATAGTAGCTTCTGGTAGATCAGTGGGGGTGACGTCTTAAAATATCTTAGTTTTAGAGGAATTGCAAGAACCACTGACATCGGAATAGAAATTTGAATGGCGCTAATTGATGCTATCAGTGTCCCTGATACACATACAAAGTTTAGAAAACCTTTTACAATCCCTTTGAATTTATAGGTAGAAAGGTATTTTAGTGTAATTAACTGTTAATAACATAGTTATGTTCGAAGCTGACATCAGTTCATGATGATGAAAAAGAAAAATGATGAATTTTGTTTAGTCATTGGAGCCTATCGAACTGAATGATTTTCTTTCTATAACTGAATTATAAATTGTGAAGAAATTATATTTTTGTTTCTAAATACGAGAGAATATTAAATTCAAGATATAATTGCGTGTAGGAAGAAACCTGAGACATTGAAATGGAACTAGGGCGGAAAATAAAATTACCAATATGATGATGTCAATGTTATTTTATTGAATTTCTCTAGTTCGATGGAATAAAAACACGAAGATGAGTTTTTATGCTGGAATTAGATATTCTAGGAAACGACATCAAGCCTCATGTTGAATTATTCAGTGGAAGAAGAAAGGTGTGGAGCTAGTCTTGTGATCTACGGTTAAATTGACTTCTTGATGATGTATCTATTCGTAGGAATTTCTCTTGCTGCGTAAAGGTTTTGACCATCTTTGGAAAATATTATGTGTCATTACATTGTTTTTAAAGGGATTATAAAAGAGTTTTTCTAATCTGTTTTTGTGTATCTCTACTATAACTAAGAAATTTATGACTTCACTATTGCAGAAGTTGCTAAATCATATCTCTAGACCTTTGCTATATAGGGAAGATGGTAACTGTAAGAATTGCAGACATCTGATTGAAAATTTTAAGAATTTTTTGATGTGACTTGATGGATAATTATGGCAACTTCAACTTGGATTCAGAAGATCTCGGATTGTGAATACTGATAAAATTATGCGTTTAATGAAACAGGAATAGTATTTTAAAGCCAGATAATTTCTCAGTGAATTAGACAAATTAAAACATCATTTCCTAGTCCTACTACACAGAATTTAAATTAACAAACATACAATTGATGTGCCATTTTTATCCAGAACGGAAAAATCAATGGATTGGAATATTTTTGTACGTGGTTCTTTTGAGTTAAAGTTATCTCTATTGTTTTTAGTTGCAATCCTATAAAATATCGTGAATAGAATTCCGGTGAATTTTGTTTGTTTTGTGAAATTCTATGTTATGAAGAATTAGTTTGATGTTTATGGATTATTATGAACTGTAATACACGTTAAGATCAACTAGAAATGGGGTCCCCGAGTTTAAAAGTTGTGTATGAGATCAAGCGATCAAGGTAGGGAGAATTTGGTTAAAATTGTAGCTTAGATTAGTTTAGTCTGTTAAGATAGGGTCATAGATAAAGGACATATAAACAACTTCGGAACTAGATTTGCTTGCTAGTTGACTTTCAATTTGTATATTTTAGAGATATCGCCATATTCAAAACAAAATAGTAAACTCAATCAAATCATTCTTCAGACAGGGTTATCTTTTCATGTGTTAAAATCAGCCAATCAAATCACTCTTTGAGCAAGAGTTGTCTTCTCTTGCCCATTTTTGGGGTAAGATGGCTGCCTATTATAGCTGAGTCTTAATGCTAGTCTTGAACATTGACGAAGGTTGAATAAAATGAGAAAAAGGATTGTAAGTTTTAGTTATTCGATTAACATTTTTTGTCTGTTTATCTTCAATTTTGAAATATAACAAAATGATTTCCTTCGCATGCATCGTAATTTTATATTTTTGAAAAAATTTGTATCAGAGACAAAATAGGTTAAGAATAAAGCAATTGTTGTACAATATTTCTTTAAGATTTTGAATAAAACAGACCTTTCTTTCATATCACCACAATTTTGAATTTTGAAAAAGAATTACATCAGAAAGGTTTAAAATCAAGCTGGTTATTCATATGATTTTCACAGTCAAACCTATTAGCAAATGATTCAAATTCATATCAGTAAAATTTCATGGGCAGGCCCGTAGCCAGGAATTTCCAAGGGGGAGTTACATGGACTCCTGAAGCAATCAGACTTAAACAGTTACCATTTAAATGGAACATTGACTTTAATAGGGCTTATTTTTTTTCAATGGGAGGTTCGTACACACCCCTCAAACCCCTCAAATCCCTCAAATCCCCCCTGGCTACGGGTGTGATGGGGAAATTCAGAAAGTCTCTATTCTTGTTCTAGTCATTGGGTCAATTTCTGACTTCCTGTTCTATTATTCATGTAATTCCATGACCAGACATTTGACCTTGTTCGTAGAATTGTGAGAGTCCGCATAAATCTTTGTCTATGAATAAAGGAAGTTTGAAGAAAGACAATTTAGTCTGGTTAAAAATCAATGGCTAATCATTTGGTAGTAAATTGTAACTTTGGTCTTGTATAAATATATGAATATTGCATAAATGTCTACATTGAATGGAAAGAACAACCACATTTAACTAGAACTTTGGTGGATACTTTCTGTCAGTTGTTGTTTTTCCAAACCTCATGGCATTGATCTTTTCTGGATTTTCTGTCACAATTTACACTTTGGCAAAACCTCTTGTCATTGATTTTACCTGACTTATCCGTACTAGTAGCTATTTAGTCCAGGTCCTCCACTTTTTCACCCTGGTTTCCCCCTGTCAGTGATGCAGGTCGGAGGGGCTGACATGGAAAAAGCATCTTGTTGTTCAGATGAGACAATTAACCGAGGCTGGTGTGCTATTGGCTGTGCACGTTAAAGATCCCTCGACAGTTGGAAATCGAAAATAGGCCGCTGTCCTGGCAAAATTTCCCTCATTGCACACTACACTGCGTTTACTCATGCTCATTAGCCCATACAGGTGCAGAAAAGCAGGATTTAAAACTCCACTGAGATCAAAACCCACAACCACCATTTGCCCAACATAACTGACAGTAAAGAACTAATGTTCTAACCATTTTTAAAATTTTATGTTCATTCTGAGGGGGGAGTATTCCTTTAACTGTCAACTTGAATGACTTGTAGAGTTAAAATAAGTTACAGTAATTTAAGAGATCAGGTGGTTTTATTCTGCTCGTCTTTTTTTTGATGGCTTGCCAGAAATTTCAAATCTATTTTTATTTTTCTAATTAACGAACTTGTCATTCTCTTTATTCAAACATCCTTTATCAATCTTTTTCACAAAAAAACTCAGTCTTCTTCATTAGCATGGAATCAGATTGTTGCAGGGAAACAGCATGGAACTACTTTGTTCTCAGGAAATCAATTTGAAACGTGTGAAGAATTGTAGAAACTGTTCAAATCAATTTTAGTTTATGGCTGATGTGTCAAATGGGTTATTTCAGATATTTTTTCTTTCAAACATTTCCTTCTATTTATTGCATTTTAGCACAGTTGATGTGTAGAAGTGTTGTGAATGGAAATAAGGCATGAAGTTTACTTTTGTTCATCAGTGTAACTTCATTCAACTCATTCATTCATTCATTCATTTTAGATTCAATTCAAGTCACTCTCAATTTTCTGAATAACCATTCTTGATTGTTTTTATGTTCATTCTCATTTTCAGTTGTTTGTATGACCAAAATCACAGTTGTTTACCAGTTTGTATGGCCAAATTCTCAGTTGTTTGTATGACTAAATTCTCAGTTGTTTGTATGACCAAATTCTCAGTTTCTATGACCAAATTCTCAGTTTCTATGACCAAATTCTCAGTTGTTTGTATGATCAAATTCTCAGTTGTTTGTATGACCTAATTCTCAGATGTTTGTATGACCAAATTCTATGTTGTTTGTATGACCATTCTCAGTTGTTTGTGTGCCCATTCTCAGTTGTTAGTATGACCAAATTCTCAGTCCTAATCTCATCAGTTGTTTGTATGACTCAATTCTCAGTTGTCTGTATGACCAAATTCTCAGTTGTTTGTATGACTCAATTCTCAGTTGTTTGTATGACCAAAATTCTCAGTTGTTTGTATGACTCAATTCTCAGTTGTTTGTATGACCAAATTCTCAGTTGTTTGTATGACCAAATTTTCAGTTGTTTGTATGACCAAATTTTCAGTTGTTTGTATGACTCAATTCTCAGTTGTCTGTATGACCAAATTCTCAGTTGTTTGTATGACCAAAATTCTCAGTTGTTTGTATGACTCAATTCTCAGTTGTTTGTATGACCAAATTTTCAGTTGTTTGTATGACCAAATTCTCAGTTGTCTGTATGACCAAATTCTCAGTTGTCTGTATGACCAAATTGTTTGTATGACCAAATTCTCAGTTGTTTGTATGACCAAATTTTCAGTTGTCTGTATGACCAAATTCTCAGTTGTTTGTATGACCAAAATTCTCAGTTGTTTGTATGACCAAATTCTCAATTGTTTGTATGACTCAATTCTCAGTTGTTTGTTTGACCAAATTCTCAGTTTGTATGACCAAATTCTCAGTTGTTTGTATGCTCATTCTCATTTGTTCAATGGGCTGTCTTATTCAAGTGGAGATAGGTAAGTTTAGGCTTTGACCTGTGTTTACTGAAGTTCTTATGATATTCAAATTTGGAAATATGCGTTAACTAATATGAACTGTGTTATAAGTTTTCAATAATTATATCTTACAGAGATGAACGTAGAGAAGAAATCTATGATGATGAAGAAGAAGATGAAGAAATTTTAGGATCTGATGATGATGAACAGGAAGATCCTAAAGATTATTGTAAAGGTTGGTAACTCTGTTTACTAGATAATATTTATAGTGTTCTAGACCATTAGATGTCCTTAGCTTTAATTACATCAAAACAAAATGATGGTTGTTTTACTAGGATGACAACTAAGGTTCAAACAAGGAGCCTTAAAGGGATTGTAAAGTGGTTTTCTAAACTCTGTGTATGTGTATCGGGGACACTGTTAGCATCAATTTGCTCCATTCCAATTTCCACTCCGACATCTGTAGTTCTTGCAATTCTACTAAAACTAATGCATTTATGACTTCACTACCCGTCATCTGCATAGATGTCATTAGTAGCTTCCAGTAGATCACTGTCAGTGACGTCATAAATGTGTTAGTTTTAGTGGAATTGCAAGAACCACAGGCGCCAGAATGGAAAATGGAATGGCGCAAATTGATGCTATCAGTGTCCTTGATACATATATACAAAGTTTAGAAAACCTCTTTACAATCCCTTTAACATTTGTTATAAAGTTTCATCTACTGTTTATCAGTTGTCTGATGGCTACATGAAGAGATGACAATTTAGTTGGTAGTCTATCCTCTATTTGTCTACTGTCAATACTCGCCTGCCGATTAGACAACCTTGTTTATCCAAGTTACAACAAATAATAATAACATTTAGCTTGATATTGTTTTTATTGACTGGCCATTTCCCTCGACTGGTCAAATTTTAAGTTCATATTTTGGATAGAAATTCTGAATTTTCTTACTTTGTTAAATCTTATCCCTATTAGAATATAACTTCTGAAATGATGGCTTATAAGGCTATATTGGGTGCGTCTAAAAAAAACGTCCCTAAATTCAGCTGTCTGTAAACTGATATTTCTCAAAATTCTCAGATATATATATACTTCAAGATGTCATTGTTAAACCCTGAAATTATGAAAGTCATCAAATAAAAAATTGTAGAAGTTATGCCCCAAACAAAATAGTATGTCAAAAATTTATTTTCAAGTTTACCCCCCAATAAACTGTTCAGTGGTATATATGTTGATCAGAACTGTGCATGCAAAAATATCTTGATACAGGCCACAAACATAACCGTAATTTATGGATATTAATAAGAATTTATTTGTGTTTTGTAGGAGGGTACCATCCAGTGAAGACTGGAGATTTATTTCATCATAATCGCTACCATGTAGTGCGTAAACTGGGCTGGGGACATTTCTCTACTGTTTGGCTCTGTTGGGATCTACAGTAAGTAGGCTTTTCTTATCTTTATCAAATATTCGTTATTCCAAAGTCAATACTTTGTGAAATTGTGTTAAATGGCGAATACAATGAATGTTTTTATGATTTACAATGAATATCGAATGAAATATTATTTTGATTGAGCAATTGCAAAATCAATAGCAGTGGAAATTACTGTATATCATTGTTTTGTATCAACTCTGTTAAAATAACATTAGTAAGTTCAGTAATCTTTATAGATATTGCCAATGCCAAGCATGTCAGAAAATAGTTATGATAATTCAGGCAACATTTTGAAATTCAATAAACAACATACTATCTGCAAAATTTATTGCAGGATCTTATCAGGATCTAGTCGTTCGGATGGGACAATAAACCGAGGTCCTGTGTGCTATTGGCTGTACAACAGTTGGAAATCGAAAATAAGAGCAGACTAATGCCGCTGTTCTGGCAAAATTTCCCTCATTGCACACTGCATGCCCGTCCTCAATTCGCCCATTTAGGTGCAGAAAAGCAGGAAGTAAAACTCCATTCATTTCATTTCATTTTGGCAAACCTTTAAATTTACTTGCAGAGAGAAAAGATTTGTGGCTCTAAAAGTGGTGAAATCAGCTCAACATTATACAGAAACTGCAGTTGATGAAATCAAGTTATTAAGATGTGTAAGTAGGGAAAATGTTTAATATATTAGCAATTTGAAGTCTACATACAAAGTAGTCAATTTTGACTATCGGAATTTGATGTGATATTGCTTAAAGGAATTGTAAAGAGGTTTTATAAACTTTGTATATGTATCGTGGACACTTATAGCATCAATTTGCGCCATTCCAATATCCATTCCAACAGCTGTGGTTCTTGCAATTAACAAATATTTTATTTAAGTGATCTACCGGCAGCTACTATTGATATCTATGCAGATCACTTGTAGTGACGTCATAAAACGCGTTAGTTTTAGTGGAATTGCAAGAACCACAGACGTCTGAATGGAAATTGAAATGGCGCAAATTGATGCTATAAGTGTCCATACATATACAAAGTTTAGAAAACCTCTTTACAATTCCTTTATTTAGAAATACTTGTATTAATGTATTATAGAAATACTATTATTGTGTCTCTAATACACATACAAAGTTTAGAAAACCTCTTTACAATCCCTTTAAATGGAACGCTGCTGTAGTCAATCTTCAATATCATTCCTTTCATTAAATCTTTCCAGATCACTTATAAGACAACGTTTATAGTGCAGACCCTCTCTCTATCTCTCTCTCTCTCTCTGTTGTTTATTTGAACTCGGCTGACCTACACTAACAAATAAACAGTAATCATGTCTAGAATTCTGTGTGGTGTAGCTTTAAGATTTAAATGTGACAATTTATTGGTGGGAGATGGGCATTCTTTAAATTGATAGTTTGGGTTATAATGACCTGTGTTGAAAGGTTTTCAAACTTCCAATAAAACTGGAAAAGGTTTTCTAAATTTTGTGTTGGGGACACTATTAGCATCAATTTGCACCACATCTGTGGTTCCAGCAATTCCACTTCAACTAATTATGTGCAAAAGTGACCTCATAAATACTTAGTTTTAGTTATTTACTGAAAATTAGAATGGAAAAAATTCATGCTATCATGACAAAATTTATTTAATTGAAATTTCAGGTTCGTGAAACTGATGAAAATGATCCATTTCGAGAGAAAACTGTTCAATTATTGGATGATTTTAAAATATCTGGTGTCAATGGAACTCGTATCCTTTCAGTAATCTCAGTTATAAATTGTACCATTAAGACTACAATTTCACTGCTCAATGCTCAGAAAAGATAATTTTGCCTGATTTTCCTCAAAAAGAAATACACTGTGTTTTGTAAAAATAAACTTATTTGCATACTCTTAAAGCAATAAACTGTTACTCTACGGCATGTATGGGCGTATATCAGACCAAAGGTTTGCTACGTACTTTAATGAATGCAACTTGGCATGATTTGACAACGTGAAATGTTTCCTTAACCCATGTGTTCAGATGTATGTATGGTGTTTGAAGTCCTGGGCAATAATTTATTAAAGTTAATAATTCGCTCCAACTATCAGGGAATACCTGTACCTAATGTTAAATGTATAATAAGACAGGTAAGCTATTTATTTTATTTGTCTCGGAGTTTCAGTGAGTAAGCTGCTTTCCAGGGTTCAATTTTGTATCAGATACAAATACCACAGGCTGTGTATGATAAAGCAGCAGTCCTTTGCCATGGGGTGGCAGCTCATTGCCCTGAAGGTCCAGTGTTCAATCCCCACTTTAGTCTAGATAATAAATGAAAAGAAAGAGTAAAATTTCCGACTTTGCAAATAGTTTGCCAGTTCCCATTAGCCTGAACATGATAAGAAAAGTAGGATATTCCATGTCAAAAGGTGCACTGCAGTTAGATCCTTGGTCTTTTTCTCCTGAATTTATAATCAACTGGCTTCTTTACCATATTTTTTTTATCACCAGGTGTTGGAAGGGTTACACTATTTACATGTAAAATGTAAAATAATTCACACTGATATTAAACCAGAAAATATCTTGATGTGTGTGGACGAAGCTCATGTTAAACGATTAGCAGCTGAAGCATTTGAATCTCAAAAAACAGGCACAAAACTCTCTGGATCGGCAGGTAATTGAAATTTATAATTCTGACTCATATTTTATTGAGACTTTGCCATATATAGAAAAGAAATAGAATAACATATTACTAGTTTGCTATTATTAAAGGGATTGCAAAGAGATTTTCTAAAATTTGTATGTGTATCGGGGACACTGATAGCATCAATTTTCACCATTCCAATTTCCATTCAACTAACGTGTTTTATAACGTCACTAATATTTATCTGCATAGATATCAATAGTAGCTTCTGGTAGATCACTGGTACTGACGTCATAAAACGTGTTAGTTTTAGTGGAATTGCAGGAATCACAGACATCAGAATGGAAATTGGAATGACGCTAATTGATGCTATCAGTGCCCCCGATGCACATACAAAGTTTAGAAAACCTCTTTACAGTCCCTTTATGAATGTGGATTGTTCCCCTTCAAGAAGATAAAATGAAATTGTTTTTCATATTTCAGTGAGTACAGCCCCGAAAGAAAAGCCAATTGATCCCTCCAAACTGACCAAAAATAAACGTAAGAAATTAAAACGTAAAATGAAGAAACAGTTACAATTGATAGAAATGAACGAACAGCAGATGGAAGAGGCATTAGGAAATAAAGAGGTCAGTTGAGTGCAAAATTGTCTCATGAAAAAGTTTGTAATAGTGAGATCATCCAAAGTTTTATGTCAGTCATATGAAAAATGTGAAAATGTGCTCTGAATGAATAAGTGAGCTACTTCAAATAAGATTTATCAACAGCTGATTGGATGAAAAAAGTCAACATATTATAACATCTTCCTAACATCTATACTCTTATCTTCAGTTTACTTGACAATGTGGGAGGATGAGAAGACCTGTCATCAATTCTCCTTGTCATGGTTGTTTTGAATGACTTTAATCATTTTCTTTCCAGAAAATCCCAAATTCTGATAGCATTAACAGTCTGGGTGATGGTGAGCAACAGGATGTGGTTCATAGTAGTAGTAATAATAGTCTTGAACATACAGCCACATCCTTATCTTCCCCTGACACACTGCCACCTACATCACTCGCTAACGGGACCATCGAAAACATCGGCCGTCTAGAAGCCCACAGCCCAGAACAAGACAACCAAATAAATGAAGATAAATCCAATCCAGTTGTTACCAAGACGACCAATAGCGATAATGTGATAGAAAATATAGAGGATAATGAAAAACCCCAGAATAACAATGCATTAGGTAGGATTTTTATACTGCAATTGAACTGTTTGTTTTCAAGGTCTGGAACTGCAGTGTCTAGGCAGGTAGACGCTTGCACGCTAACCTAAAGGACCCGACTCAATCTTGTTATTCCAGAAAGAAAAACGGGAAGTGACGTCTGTGTCTTGAAATAAGTGAGACTGAATGATCAGGTACAGGGCATTATAAATACATGTTGTTACAACGATATGACGTTTTTAGATAAATGTTGTTACAGCGATATCATATAAATCATAGCGTTGTGACAACATGTATTTATAATGCCCTGTACCTGATCATCCAGTCTGACTTATTTCAAGACACAGACGTCACTTCCCATTTTTCTTTCTGGAATAACAGGAACCACGGGCGCCCAATGAGAATTTTGACTGCACCAAATAGATGTTTAAAGTGTCTTTCATACACACAAAAAGGGTAGAAAGCTTCTTTCGAATCCCTTTAAGACACTTTTAACAGCTGCAAATCAAAATTAAAAGTAGGCTAATTTCTGTCCTTCTTAAAATTTCCCTCCTTGCACACTGCATGGCGTTGGCCTGTCCTCTTAAGCTCAAACAAGTGCAGAAAAGTTCAATTTCAAATTTAACCCAATTGTTTCAAATGTTTCAGTTCCTGAAGAAAATGGCGTAAAAGAAGAAGAAGAAAAAGAAAAGATTGAAAACATGGAGGACAGTAGCGGTGATATTCAAAAAGAAGAAAAGATTAAAAATGAAATTAATAATGTGGAAGTGCAGATCACAAACAGTCTTAGTGAAACGTCGGCCATCGCAAAATTAAATGTGTCTGATGAATGTGAGCCAGAGAAACCGGTCTGTAATGGCCACGATTCAACTGAATTCAAACCCATCGCAGAGGTGGAGGTTGAGGAAGCGGAACATCCTGAAATGGATCATTCGCCGTCTGCTGAAGATTTAACATCAAATAAAAGTGAAAGGAGTGATAACGCTAGTGATACTAATAGCTTGCACGGTAAGAAACTGTGGTTATTTTTATACGCCCACATGAAATGAGGTGTATCACTGAAGATTTTCCTTTTTCCTGTAACTCTCAAATATATTTGTTTCTGCCAGTGGGCGTATATTACCTTGCGTGGCAAGCTATCTTTTCTCTTTCATTAAACATTCAGTAATTGTGGAGTTTCATTACAGAAAATTGAAATGATGCAAACTACATTTCACAAAAATTTTTTAACGATCTTTTTGATCAACAAATTTATTGTTTTTATTGAACTCGCATAGCATTTGCTCAACATTAGAAGGATGTAAAACTCCATTTCTTTGATGTGGCTAATTATTTTATAATGTGATATTTTTGTTATATTTATAGGAAGCGCCAGTAAGAATCCTCTCTATGATATTTACGATCTTCCAGTTAAAATTGCTGACTTGGGTAATGCTTGTTGGACTGTAAGTATTAGTCATTTATTGTAGTCTCCCCTGTCCGTCCGTCCACAATTGCTCGTAAACACTCTACATGTTACAATTCTTGACAGATTTTGACGAAACACGCTGATAATGTTTAATACCACCAAAGGATGAACCGTTAAAAATCAAAAAATCGAAAAATTATTTACTATGAATTATTGCCTTTGTTCTCGAAAACATGTTCGATTTTTGGCTTGTAAACACTCTACAGGTTACAATTCATAACAGATTTTGGCGAAACTTGCTGATAATGTTTATTAGGTACTACCCAAGGATGAACCCTATTGAAAATCAACAAAATCGAAAAATATTTACTATGAATTATTGCCCTTGTTCTAGAAAACGCGTTCGATTTTTTGCTTGCAAACTCTCTGCAGGTTACAATTCTTAACGGATTTTGACGAAACTGGCTGATAATGTTTATTACTTCCCAAGGATGAACCCTATTGAAAATCAACAAAATCGAAAAATATTTTCTATGAATTATTGCCCTTGTTCTTGAAAACATGTTTGATTTTTGGCTTTAAACACTCTACAGGTTACAATTCTTAACGGATTTTGGCAAAACTTGCTGATAATGTTTATTACTACTCAAGGATGAACCCCATTGAAAATCAACAAAATCAAAAAATATTTACTATGAATTATTGCCCTTGTTCTAGAAAACGCGTTTGATTTTTTGCTCGCAAACTCTCTACAGGTTACAATTCTGAACGGATTTTGACGAAACATGCAGATAATGTTTATTACCACCAAAGGATGAACCCTATTGAAAATCAACAAAATCGAAAAATATTTACTATGAATTATTGCCCTTGTTCTCGAAAACATGTTCGATTTTTGGCTTGTAAACACTCTACAGGTTACAATTCTTAAAGGATTTTGACGAAACTTGCTGATAATGTTTATTACTTCCCAAGGATGAACCCTATTGAAAATCAACAAAATTTAAAAATATTTACTATGAATTATTGCCCTTGTTCTAGAAAACACGTTTGTTTTTTATTGCTAGCAAATTCTCTACATGTTAAAATTCTGAACGGATTTTGACGAAACTCGCTGATAACGTTTATTACTACCCAAGGATAAACCCTATTGAAAATCAACAAAATTTGAAAATATTTACTATGAATTATTGCCCTTGTTCTAGAAAACGTGTGCGATTTTTTGCTCGCAAACTCTCTACAGGTTACACTGAACGGATTTTGATGAAACTCGCTGATAATGTTAATTACTACCCAAGGAAATATGGAGTATAACTCTATGACTATTTGTATATTGTAGAATCATCATTTTACGGAAGATATTCAGACTCGTCAATATCGTAGTTTAGAAGTGTTGATTGGTGCTGGTTATGGCCCCCCTGCTGATGTCTGGTCTACAGCATGTATGGTAAGTAGTCATTGGTTTATACTATCGGTAGGGCTTGTACCCAAATATGACATGTGTACAAAACTCAAAGTTTAACCCTTTCAACCCGACAAGCCGGTATACCGGCCCATCCTTACGTTATATATACCCGACAAGCCGGTAAACCGGCCGTTGTCAAGTGACGTCATACAAACGTAATACGTTTTAAGAAATAGTGCTGGGAGTTCAGGGTATATGACGTTTTAGCCAAAGTAACGTCAGGGTTCAAAGGGTTAAAACATTGTACCCAAATCCTGAGCAAATCCAATGTTCTGCTTACATGTGTCCTCGACATCTTCGTAATACCAATACAGAGAATCCCTTGTGTGATGTTTCTACTGTGAGAGATTTTTGTCAGGTCATTTGGCAATCCTTGGCAGTGTAACTTGTCGCCAGTGTAACTTTCACAGGAACCGTTTGTAAAGTAACCTGCAGTAAACTTAATCAAAAAATATCAGCAATTTATTCTGCTTTTTCTCTTGACAGGCATTTGAATTAGTGACTGGTGATTATTTATTCGAGCCTCATTCTGGTGAGGGCTATAGTCGTGATGAGGACCATCTGGCTCACGTGATCGAACTTCTCGGTCAAATTCCAAGAAATATTGCACTGTCTGGTAAATATTCACGAGAATATTTCGACAAAAGAGGTGAGAAAAATTGTTTTCTCTTGAGTAACAAACTGAATCTTCAGACATCTGTGGTTCCAGCAATTCCACTTAAACTAACACATTTTATGACATCACTGACAGTGATCTACTGGAAGCTACTATTGATATCTATGCAGATCATTGGTGGGGGTGACGTCATAAAACGCATTAGTTTAAGTGGAATATGGAATGGCCCAAATTGATGCTATCAGTGTCCCTGATGCACATACAAAGTTTAAAAAACCACTTTACAATCCCTTAAATCTTGTGCTACTTGCTGTGCACGTTAAAGATCCCTCGACAGTTGGAAATCGAAAATAATAGTAGGCTAATGGCGCAGGTCTTGGCAAAATTTACCCGTCCTCAATTAGTCCATACAGGTGCAGAAAAGCAGGCTGAAAACTCCATTCATTTCATTTCAGTATTAATCTTACCTTTTTACTACTTGCAGGCGAGTTGCGACATATTACAAAGTTAAAACCATGGAGTTTATATGAAGTTCTGTTAGAGAAATACGAATGGGAACCAGAGGAGGCGGAAGCCTTTGCTGAATTCTTAGTTCCCATGTTGGAATTCGATCCGAATAAAAGAGCTACTGCTTTCGAATCGTTACATCACCCTTGGCTCTCCTCGTGACCTAGTGAATTAGTAAACATCGTTTCCACCATACTTACTCTACAGTGAAAGTGATAATCAGCTAGTGGGAAACGTACAAAAACTATTAATTCTGTTAATTTATCTGAAATGCCCCTTTTTTTTCGATAAGTTACACAAACTGTTAATAATTTATAAGACAAGCCCAATATTAAAGAATAATTTATATTAGCTTGTGACAAAATAAACAAAATTATTCTCAAGTTTTTATATGTTTTATGTTGAAGAATTGTTAAAATCCAGATTTCCCCCTGTAGCAGTAATGTAGGTTGGAGGGACTTACATGAAAAAAAGTGTTTAGTCAATTGGATGGGACAATTAACTGAGGCCCCCTGTGCCACAGGTCGTGCTATTAGGATCCCTTAAGTGGAAATGAAATAAGAAGAGTAATATAATGCAGCTGCCCTGGCAAAATTTCCCTCGTTGCACATTGCAATGTTACCCATCTGCATTAAGAATCAATGTGTATTGAAACCAGACTAGACTTATAAAATAACAGGCACCTAGATGTTTTCTTAGTTCAGTCAAACAACTCTCAAAAACAGATCACAATCAATCAAGCTATAGCTCCCTTAACCTTACAAATGTGACTCATTGAGGTTCAGGGCTCTGTTTTTTACCTGATTTCTGTGTGCATGTATGCAGATGGTATAACAGGCATGGAAAAAGCATCGAGTCGATCAGATAAAACAAATTGAGTTTCTCTGTGCTACAGATTGAGCATGTTCCTTTCAAGACCTGAGATTATTTTTGGGTTGAAAATATTATTTGGAAGTATGATTTTACAGAAGGGATTTTCAGGCCGAAATGTGGGTCAAGTTCAAGTGAAATTTCTGGGAAGAAAGTGTGTTTACCTTTAATTGAAAATTTCCAAACCCTATATTTCCGTGCATCCAAAGGTATTTTAAGATAGATGACATGCAATTGACATTCTTATTTTGAATATTTGTGAAATGAGAAAAAATTCCTTTTAGAACTCAATTTGGCAAAAGAGGTCTGGGGTTCAATCTGGGATTCAATCTGGGAAGGGTTTTATTTACCCAGTCAGTGATGCAGGTTGTGACAATAAGAAGCATCTAGTCATTTAGATGAGACAATAAACAGGGGTTCTATTTTACACATGTCATGCATGTTAAAGATCCCAAAACTGTTGGAAGTAAAAAATAAAAGTAGCTAATGTAATGCCTGACAAAACATGCAGAAAAATAAGAGTTAAAAATCTATTTTATTTCACTCTATATTCCAGCCTCTGATAGCTACTCTAGTCAACAACTCTAAATAGTTATCAGAGGCTGAAATAGTGGCAGATGTTTCGGACTACAAGTAATTACATTTGTAATAATATGATGTTGATCAATAAAGAATCTTATGCCACAAATTGTTGTATTTCTTACTCATCTTTAAGTACAGTCTAATTAAAATCAGATTACATTTTGTTTTGTTTTTTCCACTCATTGTAATCTAAGAAGGTTTGTAAGGCAAGCGTGTTCTGGTGATGAAATAAGCTATTTATAGCACACGCCACCCTTCAGCTTATTAGAACAACGTTTGCAAGCGCATTTTGTATTATGTCATGATTTGGACTGCAGTGCTGTTTTACTTTCAGTTTCGTTCTCCCACAATGCATAGACAGGCAATCTGCAAGGTAGTTTCTGATTGGCTGAAATTGACTTGACAAGAATACGATTGCCTTATAAAACTTCTTAGATTACACCGAGTCAAGATATAATACATAACCGAAATGAAATGTAATCTCATTTTCATTATGGAAACTTGCTTGTTCCACCATATTGTGAAACACCCTACTGGACCTTAATGGAAACATACAAGCGTTTATCTGAGTCAATGCGGGTCCCCTGATAACTACCCAAGTGGACCAATCAAATTAGCTGGAATTGAAATGAAATGGAGCTTTACTTCCAAATTTTCTTCAAAGAGGCTGGATTAATAGCAGGTATTTCAGACTAATTGAATTCATGATTTTTATAAGTTCTTATCCATTATTTAATTTCAACTTGTGATAATATCACATTGTTTAACTTTATTCTTTCCAATTGTGCTTATACTCCTGTGATGTTAGTGCAGTTATTTTGTTTCTTAAAAGTTTTATTTTATTTCTTGTTATTTGTTATACCTTTTTTACCTGTTTTATCATGAGTCAGTGAATATAACCTTGAGCTTATGTAATTCCTAGTAAAACCCTACATAAAAAATATTTGTATTGTATTGTATTACTGATAAACATGTATATAAGCTGATTTCTACTTTCAGTTTAGAGAAGGAAGTTTAAAGATAAAAAAGACAGCCATTTGTTTCACCTATTTTGTTATGTAAGTACATGTATAATTTAAGACTCCCACCCCTAAATGTTTTTACATTATTTATGTGAGCAGTGCCATTTCTACCAAGGTACAATTATGGCAGATGAGAACCAACACCCATCATTAGTAAATATGAAAGAGAAAATGAAAATGTGATTCAAAACTTCAAGGAAAATACTTCTCAGAAAAGACATACCTGGTGTAATATCTATACATCATATTTTCTGTTAAATTCATAAATCTAAGCAATTATTGAAAATCTCTTAATAGCTTTTTCATTAAATACTTGTAATTTATGGCTAATTACTTAGTTTTATAGATTTATCAGATTATAGATGGATTCTGTTACATTATTTATCATTTATACCCATTTCTACACCTGTTTTGACTGGCAAATGTCATGCAGTGTACAATGAGGTAAATTTTGTCAGGTAAGCAGCATTAGAATAGGCCCCGTTGTCTGGAATGAATTTGTGATGTGTCCAAGTTCTATGTGCGAATGGAGTGACGGGTTTCAGGTTTAGACGATTTTGAGGTGCCGACATCCTCATCAAACAGTCCTCTTTTTGGTTTTGTAAGAAGCTTGTTGGGGCCTAATTCTAACTCTTATTTTTGCTTTCTAACTCTCCACGTATCTTTAACAAGTACATCATGTAGCACCGGTATTTTTATCCTAGGAGGTAGTTTTTCTTTAAATATGTGATATGACATCAGGTATAATTATTAATGAATACAGTGGAACCGCGTTTATCCGTCCACGGTACTCCGGAAACCCCGATATCCGCACGCTTTTTACCGGGAACGGAATATTTACTATGTAATATTACCTGTTAACCTGATGATATATACTATTATTGGCCAAGTTTAAAATTCATTTCAGTTTTAACTTCTAGTTTCCTTATTTTCTTTTTACAGATAAATTGAAACAAAATGGCTGAAGGAAGAAATGCAAGAAGGAATGATAGTCTGGCACGCCTCATAGTTAGATTCATCGCATCTCTGAACGGAGAAAATTTGGATTTCAACTGGTTACAGAAAAAACTAAATTTTAGAAGAAGACCTGAACTCTTACGATTTTTGCAAAATTACCCAGAAATATTTGCAGTTAGCCATGAACGTGGAAGGTCAGAAATCGTCAGCCTTATTGTACCAGTAAAACTTTGCCCAGATTATTGTTCCGAAACCAATTGTATCGACAGGGATTGCCCAATGTTTCATATCTGTAAATTCTTTATTTTATCCAATGAATGCCTGTCGAATACACACTCGTGTCAATATGGACACGACCTGGACAATCGGCATAATAGCAAACTTTTACGTGCCATGTTATTGGATGAACTCCCTTATAGCGATTTACAAAAACTTTTTAGGCTTCCTAGGAACAGAACGGAAGCTAGCATTCCAAGAATTTGTTCATTTTACAATATGAAAGCAGGCTGTTTTAAAAGGAAAAAATGCACACGTTTGCATATCTGTGAGTATTATGTTTGGGGTAATTGTAAGTTTAGTCGATCTCGATGTAATCGCAGTCACGATCTTCTTGATAATGAAAGGATACTTAACAGATTTGGAATTGACACAGAAAGATATCAGTCTGCTATATTACAAGAATTAAAAGAAATGTATGACAGCAGGCAAAGTATATCTGCTTTTACACCTACAAATTCTAGACCAATACCAGCATCAAGGGGTCAACCAATGAGGCCAAGGCATAAACCAATTCAACCTTCATTCAATAAGCAAGGTATCTGCAAATATTACATGAATGGATATTGCCGCTATAAGAACCGTTGTAAATATATACATCCACCGAAAGATGATGATTCAAGGTAAGTACAATAATTGACGAGTCAATCTCTTTGAATCAGAATTGGGGCTCAGACAATTTGGTAGCAGTACAAACATTTCTACTCCGGCTAAAGTACCTTTTATCTGCAAGTATTATAAGAATGGATCTTGTTGCTATAAGAATCAGTCTAAAAATAGATGTCCTTTCACATTTTGTTTGTGCTCACTCTACAAGGCTTTGTTCATGTTTAGCAGTTTGTGAATAGAAAACCAACACTTTGTTCATGTTTAGCAGTTTGTGAATTTGTGAATAGAAAACCAACAGAGCTTATTACTCTCATAATACAGTCATTTTCTTTTGTTGAAATATTTAAAGAAATACTACACCTTAGAATGATCAAAAAAGCAAAATTCTCAAACTTGGTGAATAAGAGTTTTTATTCATTAGGCAACTTGTCTGATGTCATAACTATACTGTATAAGCCAAAAAACTACCTTATATATTATAATTATTACAAGAAATTACAAGATACACAAAATATTAAGTGTTTTTCAATAATAACCTGTAACTTTAGGGAAAATTACTTAGTTTTATTACCTAGGTTTAATTTATTCTGTTTGTATAAGCTTACTTTAGACACCTTTGATGAATATATACTCTCATAGCTGTAGGAGACATGTTTTCGGGCAAAAAAATCATTAAAATTTGGGCAATTAGTCAGTCTGCCCCCCTGTTGAGTCGTGGGCCCTTACGGCTATGTATACTCTTATTAGCCAAGTTTTAAAATGTAAATTGTTTGTTCATTTTAAGACTTGGTTTAGCCTTGAGTTTAATTGTATCAGTTATGAATTGTAAATAATGACATTTTACAGCGATGAAGATGAATGGAGAGAAGAAATTTATGATGATGAAGAAGAAGATGAAGAAATTTTAGGATCTGATGATGATGAACAGGAAGATCCTGAGGATTATTGTAAAGGTAGGTAACTCTGTTACTGCATGGCAGGTTCAGAAATATCTAAATTTCAATATAAGCTTAAAGGGCCATTCTGCATTTTTGGAAAAAGTTGCCTTTATCAAAAAAATCACAAATGCAACCTGAGGGCGTTTTTAAAGTATAATAATTGTATCTTCTTTATCAAACTGAATTTGGTTTTAAAGGGTTAACTACAAACAGGGAGTACTTATTGTTAATTACGCAATTTGACCTAGTTTTGGTGTTGGTCCTTTAAATGGCTCAATATTTCTTATTGAAACCTTTCAAATACACAAGAGGGGCATTTCTCTACAATTAGGCGTTTATTTTACTCAAATCCGTTCAGTAGTTTCCTATCAGCGTCCAAAAACATAACACACTTAAAAACCTTACGTAAGGTTTATAAAAATTTTAGCGTGTTTTTAGCATTTAAAAATTAACGGCTGGATTTTTTTGGTTAAAACTTTCAGATATATTAAAGGGCATATAGTTACAGATTTTGGTGTAAAGTTTTCACAAATTTGAGCAAAAAAAATTTTTAACCTAAAAAAAATTCAGACTGTCCCTTTAAAATTGTGTTAATTTTAAGAATCTGTATAATGCAGACGATATATACTGAAACAAACAGGCCAGCCCACTACTTTCGGCAAAAATCCAATCAAGAGGAGAAGCTTAGGTACTCAGCCAAATTTTTTAAAATTCATTTGTGTTTTGTAGGAGGGTACCATCCAGTGAAGACTGGAGATTTATTTCACCATAATCGCTACCATGTAGTGCGTAAACTGGGCTGGGGACATTTCTCTACAGTTTGGCTCTGTTGGGATCTACAGTAAGTAGAATTTTATTATCCAAATCAAATATCCATATTTTGTAGCAGTCAATACATTGTTCGTAAATTGTGTTAATTGCAATGAATGTTTAAAATGAAATTTGAAGATTGTTGCTGAATATCCTTGCTACACATATACAGAGATTAGAAACACTTTTTTATTTCAAGTTAAAAGTTTCCATATGTTATTTTGTATATTTACAGAGAGAAAAGATTTGTGGCACTAAAAGTGGTGAAATCAGCTCAACATTATACAGAAACTGCAGTTGATGAAATCAAGTTATTAAGATGTGTAAGTAGGGAAAATTTAGAATATAATTTATTTCACCTGATTTAGGATCTCTCTCTCTTAGTTGTTTATTTGAACTTGGCTGACCTCCACCAATAAATAAACAGTAATCATGTCTAGAATTCTGTGTGGTGTAGCTTTAAGATTTAAATGTGACAATTTATAGGTGGGAGAGAGGCATTCTTTAAATTGATAGTTTGAGTTATAATGACCTGTGTTGAAAGGTTTTTGGACACTGATTGCACAAATCCAATTTTCAGTCAGGCTTTGTGTGGTTCTTGCAATTCTACTAAAACTAATCATTATTAGACTTGTATATTTACATTTTCTTTGCTGCTTTTTGCTCCTTGCAGATTTAAATTTTAATTTAGAAAAATGTATTTCCATTATCTACATTTATTGCCCTGAACAGGGTTGAATATCCAAAATTAAATTACAGTATGTCATTTATAGATAATAATTTTATAAATTGAAATTTCAGGTTCGAGAAACTGATGAAAATGATCCATTTCGAGAGAAAACTGTTCAATTATTGGATGATTTTAAAATATCTGGTGTCAATGGAACTCGTATCCTTTTACTTAACTCAATTAAATATCAAACAACAACACTGTACCATTTCACTGCTCAATGTTCAGAAAGAATAATTTCGCATGATTTTCCACAAAAAGAAATACACTGTGTTTTGTAAAAATAAACTTATGTGCATACTCTTAAAGCAATAAACTGTTACTCTACGGCATGTATGGGTGTATATCAGACCAAAGGTTTGCTACGTACATTCATGAATGCACCTTGGCATGATTTGACAACATGAAATGTTTCCTTAACCCCTGTGTTCAGATGTATGTATGGTGTTTGAAGTCCTGGGCAATAATTTATTAAAGTTAATAATTCGCTCCAACTATCAGGGAATACCTGTACCTAATGTTAAATGTATAATAAGACAGGTAAGCTATTTATTTTATTCGTCTCGGAGGCTCAGTGAGTAAGCTGCTTTCCGGGGTTCAATTTTGAACCAGATACAAATACCACAGGCTGTGTATGCTAAAGCAGCAGTCCTTTGCCACAGGGTGGCAGCTCATTTCCCTGAAGGTCCAGTGTTCAATGATCTAGATAATAAATGAAAAGAAAGAGCAAAATTTCCGTCATTGCACTTTGCAAATAGTTTGCCAGTTCCCATTAGCCTGAACATGATAAATTTCAGGAAAACATGAAATTTCATGTCAAAAAGTGCACTGCAGTTAGATCTTTGGTCTTTTTCTCCTAAATTTATACTGGTAATCAACTTGCTCCTTTTCCATTCCGACGTCTGTGGTTCTTACAAATCCACTAAAACTATTGCGTTTTATGATGTCACTAATAATCATCTGCATAGATATCAATGGTAGCTTCCGGTAGATCATTATAATTAGTTATGTCATAAAACGTGTTAGTTTTAGTGGAATTGCAAGAACCACAGACGTCTGGGGTTAGGTTTGCTGTGTCCTACACATGAATTTTTTTCTGAACCCATAACATGTTTATTTTTTTTATTACCAGGTGTTGGAAGGTTTACACTATTTACATGTAAAATGTAAAATAATTCACACTGATATTAAACCAGAAAATATCTTGATGTGTGTGGACGAAGCTCATATTAAACGATTAGCAGCTGAAGCATTTGAATCTCAAAAAACAGGCACAAAACTCTCTGGATCGGCAGGTAATTGAAATTTATAATTCTGACTCCATATTTTATTGAGACTTTGTCATTTATAGAAAATACATATATAGAAATAGAATAACATATTACTAGTTTGCTGTTTATTATTAAAGGGATTCTAAAGAGATTTTCTAAACTTTGTATGTGTATTGGGGACACTGAAAGCATCAATTTGCACCATTCCAATTTCCATTCAACTAACGCGTTTTATAACATCACTAATATTTATCTGCATAGATATCAATAGTAGCTTCTGGTAGATCACTGGAAGTGACATCATAAAACTCATTAAGTTTAGTGGAATTGCAAGAATCACAGACGTCGGAATGGAAATTGGAATGGAGAAATTGATGCTATCAGTGTTCCCGATACACATACAAAGTTTAGAAAACTTCTTTACAATCCCTTTAAAATGTGGATTGTTCCCCTTCAAGAAGATAAAATGTATGTTTTTTATTTCAGTGAGTACAGCCCCGAAAGAAAAGCCAATTGATCCCTCCAAACTGACCAAAAATAAACGTAAGAAATTAAAACGTAAAATGAAGAAACAGTTACAATTGATAGAAATGAACGAACAGCAGATGGAAGAGGCATTAGGAAATAAAGAGGTCAGTTGAGTGCAATTTTACATTCAAATTGTCTTTTTGGGTCATGAAAAACTTTGTCCTCTGTAATAGTAAGATCATCCCAAATTTTTATGTCACTTTAATTTAGGATGAAGAATTAGTATCAATATGAAGAATGTATATCTGTGCTCTTAACGAATAAGTGAACCACTTCAAATAAGATTTATCCACGGCTGATTGGATGAAAAAGTCGACATATTAACATCTTCCTAACATCTATACTCTTATCTTGAGTTTACTTGACAATGTGGGAGGATGGGAAGACCCATCATCAATTCTCCTTGTCATGGTTGTTTTGAATGACAAATTTCTGATGATTTAATAATTTTCATTCTAGAAAATCCCAAATTCTGATAGCATTAACAGTCTGGGTGATGGTGAGCAACAGGATGTAGTTCATAGTAGTAGTAATAATAGTCTTGAACATACAGCCACATCCTTATCTTCCCCTGACACACTGCCACCTACATCACTCGCTAACGGGACCATCGAAAACATCGGCCGTCTAGAAGCCCATAGCCCAGAACAAGACAACCAAATAAATGAAGATAAATCCAATCCAGTTGTTACCAAGACAACCAATAGCGATAATGTGATAGAAAATATAGAGGATAATGAAAAACCCCAGAATAACAATGCATTAGGTAGGATTTATTTCAACTGTTTGTTTCATGGTCTAGAGCTGCAGCGTCTAGGCAGGTAGACGCTTGCTCGCTAACCTAAAGGACCGGGCTCAATCCTGGCATGGGTCTAGATAATACCTTAGGATTTTTCAAATGGTTATTTATTTAAGACATTTCAACAGTTGCAAATCGAAATTAAGAGTAGGCCAATTCCTGTCCTCTTAAAAATTTCCCTCTTTGCACACTGCATGGCGTTTGCCTGTCCTCAAAAGCTCAAACAAGTGCAGAAAAATAAAATTCAATTTCAAATTTTACCCAATTCTTTCAAATTTTCAGTTCCTGAAGAAAATGGCGTAAAAGAAGAAGAAGAAAAAGAAAAGATTGAAAACATGGAGGACAGTAGCGGTGATATTCAAAAAGAAGAAAAGATTAAAAATGAAATTAATAATGTGGAAGTGCAGATCACAAACAGTCTTAGTGAAACGTCGGCCATCGCAAAATTAAATGTGTCGGATGAAAGTGAGCCAGAGAAACCGGTCTGTAATGGCCACGATTCAACTGAATTCAAACCCATTGCAGAGGTGGAGGTTGAGGAAGCGGAACATCCTGAAATGGATCATTCGCCTTCTGCTGAAGATTTAACGTCGAATAAAAGTGAAAGGAGTGATAACGCTAGTGATACTAATAGCTTACACGGTAAGAAACTGTGCTTATTTTTATACGCCCACATGAAATGAGGTGTATCACTGAAGATTTTCCTTTTTCCTGTAACCTTGGCAAGCTATCTTTTCTTTTTCAGTAAACACTGAGTAGTTGTGGAATTTCATCAAAGAAAATTGAAATGATGCAAACTACATTTTACAAATTGAAAAATTTTTTAATGATCTGTTTGATCAACAAATTTATTGTTTTTATTGACCTAACATGGTGTTTATCCTATCCCAAACAGGTGTAGATAAGAAGGATGTAAAACTCCATTTCTTTGATGTGGCTAATCATTTTATAATGTGATATTTTGTTATGTTTATAGGAAGCGCCAGTAAGAATCATTTTATAATGTGATATTTTGTTATATTTGTAGGAAGCGCCAGTAAGAATCCTCTCTATGATATTTACGATCTTCCAGTTAAAATTGCTGACTTGGGTAATGCTTGTTGGACTGTAAGTATTAGTCATTTATTGTAGTCTCCCCTGTCTGTCCGTCCACAATTGCTCGTAAACACTCTACAGGTCACAATTCTTAATGGATTTTGACGAAACACGCTGATAATGTTTATTACTTCCCAAGGATGAGCCCTATTGAAAATCAACAAAATCGAAAAATATTTACTATGAATTATTGCCCTTGTTCTTGAAAACATGTTTGATTTTTGGCTTGTAAACACTCTACAGGTTACAATTCTTAACGGATTTTGGCGAAACTTGCTGATAATGTTTATTACTACACAAGAATGAACCCTATTGAAAATCGGAAAATATTTACTATGAATTATTGCCCTTGTTCTTTAAAACATGTTCGATTTTTGGCTTGTAAACACTCTACAGGTTAAAATTCTGAACGGATTTTGACGAAATTTGCTGATTATGTTTATTTCTACCCAAGGATGAACCCTATTGAAAATCAACAAAATTAAAAAATATTTACTATGAATTATTGCCCTTGTTCTAGAAAACGCGCTCTATTTTTTGCTTGTAAACTCTCTACAGGTTACAATTCTGAACGGATTTTGACGAAACATGCTGATAATGTTTATTACCACCAAAGGATGAACCATTGAAAATGAACAAAATCGAAAATTATTTACTATGAATTATTGCCCTTCTAGAAAACGTGTTTGATTTTTTGCTCGCAAACTCTCTACAGGTTACAATTCTTAACGGATTTTGACGAAACTCGCCGATAATGTTTATTACTAATAAAGGAAATATGGAGTATAACTCTATAACTACTTGTTATATTGTAGAATCATCATTTTACGGAAGATATTCAGACTCGACAATATCGTAGTTTAGAAGTGTTAATTGGTGCTGGTTATGGACCCCCTGCTGATGTCTGGTCTACAGCATGTATGGTAAGTTGTCATTGGTTTATGCTGTTAGTAGTGCTTGTACCCAAATATGACGTGTGTACAAAACTCAGAGTTTAACCCTTTCAACCCGACAAGCTGGTATACCGGCCCATCCTTACGTTATATATACCCGACAAGCCCGTAAACCGGCCGTTGTCAAGTGACGTCATACAATGTTAACGTAATACGTTTTAAGAAATAGTGCTGGGAGTTCAGGGTATATGATGTTTTAGCCATAGTAACGTCAGGGTTCAAAGGGTTAAAACATTGTACCCAAATCCTGAGCAAATCCTATATTCTGCTTACATGTGTCCTCAGACTTGACATCTTCGTAATACCAATACAGAGAATCCCAGTTGTGTGATGTTTCTACTGTGAGAGATTTTTGTCAGGTCATTTGGCAATCCTTGGCAGTGTAACTTGTCAGGGGGACCGTTTGTAAAGTAACCTGCAGTAAACTTAATCAAAAAATATCAGCAAATTAATCTGTTTTTTTCTTTTGACAGGCATTTGAATTAGTGACTGGTGATTATTTATTCGAGCCTCATTCTGGTGAGGGCTATAGTCGTGATGAGGACCATCTGGCTCATGTGATCGAACTTCTCGGTCAAATTCCAAGAAATATTGCACTGTCTGGTAAATATTCACGAGAGTATTTCGACAAAAGAGGTGAGAAAATTTGTTTTATAAAAAGCAACAAATTGATTGTCTTCATGAATCTTCAGACATCTGTGGTTCCAACAATTCCACTTAAACTAAAGCGTTTTATGACTTCACCCCCAGTGATCTACCAGAAGCTACTATTGATATCTATGCAGATCAGTAGTGGGGGTGACGTCATAAACCGCGTTAGTTTAAGTGAAATTGCAAAAACCACAGACGTCGGAATGGAAATTGGAATGGCGCAAATTGATGCTATCAGTGCACATACTTTAATCTTGTGCTACTTGCTGTGCAAGTTAAAGATCCCTCGACAGTTGAAAATTGAAAATAAGAGTAGGCTAATGCAGCTGTCCTGGCAAAATTTCCCTCATTGCACACTGCATTGTGTTTGCCCGTCCTCAATTAGTTTATACAGGTGCAGAGAAGCAGACTGAAAACTCCATTCATTTCAGCGTTAATCTTACCAATTTTGTACTTGCAGGCGAGTTGCGACATATTACAAAGTTAAAACCATGGAGTTTATATGAAGTTCTGTTAGAGAAATACGAATGGGAACCAGAGGAGGCGGAAGCCTTTGCTGAATTCTTAGTTCCCATGTTGGAATTCGATCCGAATAAAAGAGCTACTGCTTTCGAATCGTTACATCACCCTTGGCTCTCGTCGTGACCTAGTGAATTAGTAAACATCGTTTCCACTGTATTTACTTAACAGTGAAAGTGATAATCAGCTAGTGGGAAACGTACAAAAACTATTAATTCTGTTAATTTATCTGAAATGCCCCTTTTTTTTCGATAAGTTACACAAACTGTTAATAATTTATAAGACAAGCCCAATATTAAAGAATAATTTATATTAGCTTGTGACAAAATAAACAAAATTATTCTCAAGTTTTGTTGTCATATGAACCCAAGCAGCCATTGTCAAGTGACGTTATATAACGTTAACGTCATTGTATTATTGCTTGGAGTTCAGGGTTTATGACGTTCTATCTAAATTACATTCAGGGTTCAAAGGGTTAAAGAATTTTTCCAATCTGGACTTCCAATGTTAGTGATGCAGGTTGGAAGGGCCTACATCAAAAAAAGCGTTTAGCTGTTCAGATGGGACCTTATACATCGCCCCCAGTACCACAGGTTGTGCACCAGGGCTGTTGATTTGGCTCTATATTCCGGACATGTCCGTCTGACCAATTCAAATGTCCGCCTGGGTCAAGGGTCAATCGGACATCAAGTATAGGCTACCCACTACGTGTTTTTCCATGCTAGTAAAAGATCCCTTGTCAGTGCAAATCGAAAAATGCTGCTGTCCTGGCAAAATTTCCCTCAATGTAGGCCTACACTGTACTGTTTGCACAATTGTGTTTTGTCTTTACACAGTGCAGCAATCAACACCAGTGAAGTTTATGCTTATTGTGTGTATACTGGAGCATACTGGCAATCTGGCATACATGTACTGAAATTACAAGTCTGGCGACACCTTAAAACATGGTGTTCCTTTCCTAGACCAATAAAATAAGAAGCTATATGTCATCTGAGATCACCAAATAAGCTGAACCACCTAGCCCACAAGATCACAAAAACTACCACCTTACACCCTACTCCCTACTCTCAAAGGATCAAAAACCTTTGCCACCCTAGACTCACAGAATCACAAAAAACTACCACCCCAGACACACAAAAAAAAAACTTGCCATCCTGGACCCACAGGATGAAAAACCCTTGACATCCTGGACCCACAGGATCACACACAGTTACACCTACAGAATTACAGATCCTTGATCACCCTGAAACAAAAACCCTTGCCACCCTGGACCTACAGGATCAAAAACCCTTGCCACCCTGGACCCACAGGATCAAAAACCTTTGCTACCCTTGACCCTCGGAATCAAAAACCTTTACCACCCTGGACCCACAGGATCAAAAACCCTTGCCACCCTGGACCCACAGGATCAAAAAACCCTTGCCACCCTGGACCCACAGGATCAAAAAACCCTTGCCACCCTGGACCCACAGGATCAAAAAACCCTTACCTATCTGGACCCACTGAATCAAAAATACATACCACCCTAGACCCACAGGATCACAAATACTTTCCAACCCATACCCACAAGATCACAAACCCTTACCTATCTGGACCCACTGAATCAAAAATACATACCACCCTAGACCCACAGGATCACAAATACTTACCAACCTAAACTTACAGGATCAAAAACCTTTAATAAACTAAAGTCACTCAGGATCGACAACCCTTCTTACCCTAGACTTACAGGATCACACACAGTTACACCTACAGCCCTGGACCCACAGGACCAATAAGGTTACAAGGTCACCACCCTAAATACAACAATCAAAAACTATTAACACCCTAGACCCATAGGATCGGAACCCCTTAATTACCACCCTTGACCCACAAGATCGGGACCCCTAAACAACCCTGGACCCACAGGATCGGGACCCCTTACCACCCTAGACCCACAGGATCGGAACCCCTTACCACCCTAGACCCACAGGATCGGAACCCCTTACCACCCTAGACCCACAGGATCCAAACCCCATAATATCCTGAACCACAGGTTTAAAATCCCTTATCACATTAGGCCTACCTTAGACACCAGGACAAGCAGACGACGGATTGTAGTGGTAATGACCTTGAACACGTGGGAAGAATGTCAAAATTGAATTGACAACTCAAATTGAATAATAAAAAGGCCTACTGGCCATTTAAAATGGCTCATTGCCAAACAGTCCTGTAAATTTAGATCGACATTAATTATAGATCAACAATATATGACGTAATATGCATCATATGACTTCCCTTCCGAGAAAAATGGTGGAATTCCTGTTTGAAATCGATTTCTAAGAATCAATTTGGTAGCTAAATGAAATGTCATGTGCATTGGTGTAATTTCAAACGAAAGGGGTTCAAAATAAGGAAGTAATTCAATCACTTTGTTATGAAATTGGAGCAGGGAGAACTTTCTTTTTCCAGGTTAGTTACTAAGTTAGTTATAGGCCTCTTTAAATGTAATGCATTTTGTCTTTGTTGATAACAGGTACAAATATAATGCAATAGGTTTAGAGTATGCATAGGCAGATTACAGTCAGTCCCGTCGTCAAAAATGCATTTGTGATGGGGCCCAGGTTCTATGTGCAAGTGGAGCGAAGGGTCTACCCTTAAAATTTTGCAATCTAGAAACCTGTAGAACCCAGTTTAGAGGATTCTGAGGTGCCAAAATCCCCATCAAACATTCATCTTTTTGGCTTTGTAAAAAGCTTGTGGGGGCCTAATTCAAACTTGCCAGGCCCAGTTCCCTTAATGACAGGGCTGATTACAATACTTTTTTGTGATGACAGGTAAGTGAAAATGCAGGGTAGCATTTTCCAAATATAAAGTCATAGGGGCTGTAGTGGGTTTGTTTTGCCGCATTGCCCAAATTGTCGCATCCTGCCCAACTGCGCAAACACGACTTGTAAAACACAACTAAAGGTTTCTGATAAAATCCAGAATGTTCATTTGTTTCACATGAAACGAAATATGTTAATCTGTTGTCTTGCAAGTTAGACAATGTGGCAAACAGAATCCACCGTCATAATTTAGGATGGCAGGTAAGTGAAGCCACAAGATAACACTATAGCCTAGGCCTACCAAATAACTGGATTTGTAGAAAAATGTTTAAGAGGGGCACTTATTTTGGCTTAATGCCATGCAATTTTAAATAAGGGAAATTTTGCCAGGACAGCGGCATTAGCGATACTCTTATTTTCACTTCTGAACTAATATTTCGGATTAATTCAATGAAATGTTATTGTTATGTAAATGTATTAAATTTCTACTTTCAGTTTAGAGAAGGAAGTATAAAGATAGAAAGACAGCCATTTGTTTCACCTATATTGTTATGTAAGTAAATATATATATTATAAGGCATGGGGAACATGTCCTGAACTGGGGACATTTGTACATTTTCACCAGGACACAAACTGAGCTATATAGGTCTGAAAAACAAATGTAATATATTGTATTCTCTGGGTAACGGTAAATGTTTATCCAGTTTCCACTGGCCGTTAAGACTCTTTATATCTGGGCCACAATTGTTATGCACACAGGTAATGGTTAACAAGAGGAAGGGTGTGTGTGTCAACCAAGGTGCCAGACATTCGAACAATTTCTGTTCAGAGGACTTGGTAATTTCCTCATGCGTATTCAGGAACACTTGAGGAAACCAGTTGAAAACCCAGGTTCTAAGGAATCCAGCCCTAAGTTTTTCTACATTATGTAGTAGCTTTTTTACAAAAGAGGTGTTTCTACAGAAGGACCTCCTCTAATTGGGCCTTGAATTAATGTAAATAAATTAAATTAAATTTACTGGAAATGCCCCAAAAATTATACCTGTCCTTAACAGTTATCTTTTCATTTACTGTATATGTGTTTTCTATAAGTCTTACTAATATTTTTGACTTTCAAACGCTGATATTTATTGAACCACAGGGATTTGAAGGTTTACATATTGAGAGAGAGTTTGGAACATTATTACAGATAAGATTAGCTAAAAAAAAATCCAGGTTCTGAGACTAAAAGTTTTTTGGTTAGTGAACATTTCCCTTTAATGAATTGTTTTATTTTTGCCAGCTAGATTGAATAAAAATGGCGGAAAGGAGATCTGCAACCAGAAGAGACGATACCCTGGCACGCTTCATAATTGAAGTCATTGCATCTAACAACAATGGAGAAAATTTGGATTTCAACTGGTTACAGAAAAGGCTAAGTTATTCAAGAAGAAGTGAACTCTTAGAATTTTTGCAAAATTACCCAGACATATTTGCAGTTAGCCATGAACGTGGAAGGTCAGAAATCGTCAGCCTGATTGTACCAGTAAAACTTTGTCCAGATTATTGTTCTGAAACCAATTGTATCGACAGGGATTGCCCAATGTTTCATATCTGTAAATTCTACATTTTATCCAATGGATGCCTATCGAAGAAAAACACGTGTAAATATGGACATGGACTTCACAACAATCCGCATAATAGCAAACTTTTACGTGCCATGCTTTTAGATCAACTTCCTATTGGTCATGTACAAAAACTTTTTAGGCTTCCTAGGAACAGAACGGAAGCTAGCATTCCAAGAATTTGTTCATTTTATAATGTGAAAGCAGGCTGCTCAAAAAGGGAAAAATGCACAAGTTTGCATATCTGTGAGCATTATGTATGGCGTAATTGTAAGTTTGGTCGATCCCAATGCAATCGCAGTCACGATCTTCTGGATAATGAAAAAGTTCTAAAAAGATTCGGGATAAACACAGAAAGATATCAGTCTGCTATATTAGAAGAGATCAAAGAAATGTATGACACCGTTGACGTTAAAAGGGCTGAAAATGACTCTGATGAAGAAGAACCAAGAAACTATAGAAATGCTCGACTAGATCAATACACCCCCAGATCAGAGATGCCTGATATGTTTAGCAATATGTTTATTTCACCACAAGTAGACGACAGGCAAGGTAGATCTGCTTTTAAACCCATACAACAACCAAGACCCATGCCACCATCTAGAGGTCAACCAGTGAGGCCATCACATCAACCAATTCATCCTTCAAATCAACCAATTCAACCTTCATATAGACCTGATTTACACCCTGCTCTTAGGACTCCTGAATATTATTCTGTCCAGAATGGAACTCGACCGAAACAAAGACAGAGATATAATTCAGCACCAAGTGGCACACGCTCAACCAATCAAAGAATCACCAGATCCAGAAGCCAGCATCCAGAAAATCGCAAGCTTTACTCACAAGCCAGACGATTTGGCAGCAGTACCAATATTTCTTCTCCATCTAGAGAACCTGTTATATGCCAATATTATATGAAAGGATATTGCCGCTATAAGAACCATTGTAAAAATATACATCCACCGAAAGATGATTCAAGGTAGGCCATTAAATTTTATTCACATGTACCAGGGGTGGATTTAGGCGGGGGCGTGACAAGCGTGCGCCCTCCCCCCCTAAAATTTGCAAAGCATGGGTTTTCCGCACCATTTTACCACAAATATTTCTCGCCACACTTCGCTTGGCAAGATATCTATCTACATTGCACCCACTCTAGAAGAATATTTTAATAACTTTGATTATTTTAACCTCAAATACTTTTTCGACAAATTTTATTCTGCGCCCCCCCCCCCCCCTAACGTCAAATCCTGTATCCACCCCTGTGTACAACCTACTTGGATCAAGATTGAGGCTCATAAGCCAAGGCAGCTTAATGGGGCAGTTCATTGTGCCTAAATGACGTCTCTCCTAAATCATTGTGCCTAAATGACATCTCTCCTAAATCATTGTGCCTAAATGACATCTCTCCTAAATCATTGTGCCTAAATGACGTCTCTCCTAAATCATTGTGCCTAAATGACATCTCTCCTAAATCATTGTGCCTAAATGACATCTCTCCTAAATCATTGTGCCTAAATGATGTCTCTCCTAAATCATTGTGCCTAAATGACATCTCCCCTTAATCATTGTGCCTAAATGATGTCTCTCCTAGATCATTGTGCCTAAATGACGTCTCTCCTAAATCATTGTGCCTAAATGACATCTCTCCTAAATCATTGTGCCTAAATGACATCTCTCCTAAATCATTGTGCCTAAATGACATCTCTCCTAAATCATTGTGCCTAAATGACATCTCTCCTAAATCATTGTGCCTAAATGATGTTTCTCCTAAATCATTGTGCCTAAATGACATCTCTCCTAAATCATTGTGCCTAAATGATGTCTCTCCTAGATCATTGTGCCTAAATGACGTCTCTCCTAAATCATTGTGCCTAAATGACATCTCTCCTAAATCATTGTGCCTAAATGACATCTCTTCTAAATCATTGTGCCTAAATGACATCTCTCCTAAATCATTGTGCCTAAATGACGTCTCTCCTAAATCATTGTGCCCAAATGATGTCTCCTAAATCATTGTGCCTAAATGATGTCTCTCCTTAATCATTGTGCCTAAATGACGTCTCTCCTAAATCATTGTGCCTAAATGACATCTCTCCTAAATCATTGTGCCTAAATGATGTCTCTCCTAAATCATTGTGCCTAAATGATGTGTCTCCTAAATCATTGTGCCTAAATGACATCTCTCCTAAATCATTGTGCCTAAATGATGTGTCTCCTAAATCATTGTGCCTAAATGACATCTCTCCTAAATCATTGTGCCTAAATGACGTCTCCTAAATCATTGTGCCTAAATGACGTCTCTCCTAAATCATTGTGCCTTAATGACATCTCTCCTAAATCATTGTGCCTAAATGACGTCTCTCCTAAATCATTGTGCCTAAATGACATCTCTCTTAAATCATTGTGCCTAAATGTCCTCTCTCCTAAATCATTGTGCCTTAATGACATCTCTCCTAAATCATTGTGCCTAAATGTCCTCTCTCCTAAATCATTGTGCCTAAATGATGTCTCTCCTAAATAAGGTGCCTAAATGACATCTCTCCTAAATGATGTCTCTCCTAAATCATTGTGCTTAAATGACCTCACTTCTGAATCATTGTGCCTAAATGATGTCTCCTTAATCATTGTGCCTAAATGACATCTCTCCTAAATCATTGTGCCTAAATGATATCTCTCCTAAATCATTGTGCCTAAATGACCTCTCTCCTAAATCATTGTGCCTTAATGACATCTCTCTGAAATCATTGTGCCTAATTGACATCCCTCCTAAATCATTGTGCCTAAATGATGTCTCTCCTAAATCATTGTGCTTAAATGACCTCACTTCTGAATCATTGTGCCTAAATGATGTCTCCTTAATCATTGTGCCTAAATGACATCTCTCCTAAATCATTGTGCCTAAATGATATCTCTCCTAAATCATTGTGCCTAAATGACCTCTCTCCTAAATCATTGTGCCTTAATGACATCTCTCTTAAATCATTGTGCCTAAATGACATCTCTCCTAAATCATTGTGCCTAAATGACGTCTCTCCTAAATCATTGTGCCTAAATGACCTCTCTCCTAAATCATTGTGCCTAAATGATGTCTCTCCTTAATCATTGTGCCTAAATGACGTCTCTCCTAAATGACATCTCTCCTAAATCATTGTGCCTAAATGACCTCTCTCCTAAATGACATCTCTCCTTAATCATTGTGCCTAAATGACGTCTCTCCTTAATCATTGTGCCTAAATGACATCTCTCCTTAATCATTGTGCCTAAATGACCTCTCTCCTAAATGACATCTCTCCTTAATCATTGTGCCTAAATGATATCTCTCCTAAATCATTGTGCCTAAATGACATCTCTCCTAAATCATTGTGCCTAAATGACGTCTCATCTAAATCATTGTGCCTAAATGATATCTCTCCTAAATCATTGTGCCTAAATGACATCTCTCCCAAATCATTGTGCCTAAATGATGTCTCTCCTTAATCATTGTGCCTAATTGACTTTTCTCCTAAATCTTCGTGCCTAAATGACGTCTCTCCTAAATCATTGTGCCTAAATGACGTCTCTCCTAAATCATTGTGCCTTAATGACATCTCTCCTAAATCATTGTGCCTAAATGACGTCTCTCCCAAATCATTGTGCCTTAATGACATCTCTCCTAAATCAGTGTGCCTAAATGACGTCTCTCCCAAATCATTGTGCCTTAATGACATCTCTCCTAAATCAGTGTGCCTAAATGACGTCTCTCCCAAATCATTGTGCCTTAATGACATCTCTCCTAAATCATTGTGCCTTAATGACATATCTCCTAAATCATTGTGCCGAAATGACGTCTCCTAAATCATTGTGCCTAAATGACGTCTCTGCTAAATCATTGTGCCTTAATGACATCTCTCCTAAATCATTGTGCCTAAATGACATCTCTCCTAAATCATTGTGCCTTAATGACATCTCTCCTAAATCATTGTGCCTAAATGATGTCTCTCCTAAATCATAGTGCTTAAATGATGTCTCTCCTTAATCATTGTGCTTAAATGATGTCTCTCCTAAATCATTGTGCCTAAATGACATCTCTCCTAAATCATTGTGCCTAAATGACTTCTGTCCTTAATGACGTCTCTCCTTAATCATTGTGCTTAAATGATGTCTCTCCTAAATCATTGTGCCTAAATGACGTCTGTCCTTAATGACGTCTCTCCTTAATCATTGTGCCTAAATGACGTCTCTCCTTAATTATTGTGCCTAAGGTCCCTAAGGCATGTAGTTTCATTAATGGTTTCACATTTTTTTTATATCTTCCAGTGACAATGAAAGCGAAGGATATAATAATAGAAGCTACTCATCAGATGAATATGGGGGACTCCTTACTAGCTCAGAGCTCTTTTAGATGTCCATCTAGTTATTGCTATATGGCCCTCTCTACTTATAGCATAAAGCTTAATTTCACAGGCTACTTATAGCATAGAGCTCAATTTCACAAGCTACTTATAGCATAGAGCTCAATTTTTACAGGCGTTTATAAAGTTATTGCTAATAGACCTCCTTACTTAAAGCTTAGAGCTTGGGGGGCCTGTTCCTCAAAAAATCTTACGATTAAAAATTGTCGTAAGTGTGGAATTATTCATTGTAAAATGACTAACTTTCGGTAAAATTTGTTGCAAGATTTGTTAAGAAACAAGCCCCTGTTTCACATTTTGAATATTGCTATATAGCCCTCTCTCAAAATAGCATAGAGTTCTGTTTATTATTTTTAAAAGTATTGCTGTATATTATTTATTGTTTAGAGATTCATTTCATTTTGGAATTTATCTCGTTCAAGGCAATCATAAATATGTTGGCCATTCTCCCTATGCCTGAAAATGGCCGCTGTATATACCATTGTCGTTCAAGGCACTCCCAACTTGAGATTTTTAAGCTTTTGATAACTAGATAGTATTAACATTTCTACATATTTTTTAGTTTTTTTAAATTTTTATGCTCAGTTTTTGATATTGTTATTATTTTTTATGTTAGATATAATATGTGTTTATCACACAACAGTACTGTTATCGGGTTCATAACGCGAGTTAATATTAGAGATATTACACAGTAGACAGGTTAATAACTATGCAAATTAGGTAGAATTTAGGTCATGTATTCATGCGCCAGTTACACAGAACCTTTGACATTGGCGACTCCGTTAAAATTAACAATGCGGAGCATGTAATTTTCATTAAAATTGTTCCGAAAAACATTACTTTGATTAAAAAAATTAATTTAGTTAGCGCATGAAAGTATTTTTCTTGTTGTTATTTGTTAGCGCAAGGACATTTAAGCATACGTGAACGCGCCTAACCTAGTTACTAGCTCTATGACGTCAGAAAAGAATGACGTGATAGTTTAGTTTGCAAAAAGATTAAACTGAAAATTGGCGAAAAATGCATTGAATGTTAGGAAAACATGCCTGTATCGATAGTTGTGTGATAAATAGAATCTTAAACTCGTGCTTATGTCATATAAAATTTATGAAATTCGTTGCCGAATTAAATATTTCCCTCGCCAAGGCTCGGGGAATATTAAATCCGGCAACTCATTTCATAAATTTGATATGACATAAGCACTCGTTTAAGATCCTCTATATATTTATTTAAGGGGTTGTAAAGAACATATTAAATTTAGAAAACCCTCTTTTCAACCCCTTTAAATCCTTTTAATTTTATTGGTACTGATTAAAGGGATATGTTCACTAACTATAAGACCAATAAACTTTTAGTCCCAGAATCTTAATTTTTTTAAGCTATTCTAAACTGTAATGTTGTTTACAACTCTCCTACGAAATTAAATCCTTCAAACACGTGTACTCATAAATATCAGCGTTTGAATATCATAAATATGATTCGTCGTTTAGTGAGACTACGCGTTATATAGAAACACATAATACAGAAAATGAAGGATAAATGTTAATGTAGGGATAAAATTAAAGGAATTTTATGATTTTCGTGCATTTCTATTAACTCTGGGGGATATATTCAAGGCCTAAATCGACCATCGGAAATATTGAACATTCCCCTTTTTTTTGGTACTGATTAAGCTGCTAGAATGAATGATGATAAAAGTTGATAATGCCATAATCATCATCATGAATATATAGCCCTGTTTGAGGGGCTTCTGTTTTTATTTTCTAACAGTATTATAGTTAAGTATTTTTGTTTTAATTTCTAAAATAACTAATACATGTCTTAAAAGACTTATTTAGAGAAATGACTTATTTAAGAAAAAAAACTAAAAAAAAACAAACTAAAACCCTTTCAACCCTTAAAGCTGGTATACTGGCTCAATCCTTATGATTGTGATATATACCTTAAGGGTATTGATTGGGCTAGCGTTCGAGAAAAAAACCACGAGATGGAAGTTTTGCGAATTACTTAATTTTTTGGGGCTCAGATTGTAGATAATTATTATTACTTTATTTTTAAACTATATAGAATGAAAAAAACCGACAAGAAATTAGGTATTTTGTGAGTTTTTGCTAAAAAATTAGGAAAAAGTAGCAAAATGTGTCCCGGTTGATACAAGATTTCTCAGCCATTTTTTATCGGAAAATAACGATCTTGGTCTTGATTGAAAGCTTATCCAATAAGGATGAAACGTACAGAGAGTTTTTTCAAAAATTCTAATTAGTTTGGCCCCTGAAAAATGTTTGCCGTACCTACGTTTAAATTTTCGTAAATTTTCGTATTTCCATGGTAACCACCAAAATAATAATTTTTTTTGGAAAATCGCTCTGTACGTTTCTCGGCAATGTAATTGTCTGCATTTATGCCAAGTTTGATGTAGATTGATCCATTCACATTTTTTTAAACTTGTATCAAAGGTTTGAAATGTCCAATTTTTATGACATGTTTGAAAGGGCTGTCAACTCATTAAAAAAAATCTGATTGACATGAAATCAACCTTAAACTATCGAGAAGGATCCCAAATCATCAACAAATGCACAACAAGTCTCAAGAAATCATTATTTCATATACTTATTCCATTTTTTCATAACGTGAAATAGCCCAATTAACACCCTTAAGCCGGTAAACTGGCTGTTGTAAAGTGACGTCTTATAACGTTAACTTTGAATTCAGGGTATATGACGTTTTATCCAAAATAACGTCAGGGTTCAAAGGGTTCAAAGACGAATGAAAAAATAATAAAAAAAAACAAAGTAACAAAAAAAATGTTAAACTTAAAAAAAAAGAAAATAACAAAAAAAAGACTAATCAAAAAAAAAAGATAACAAAGCAGACACCAAAATAAAAAAAATAAGGAAAATATATATAATTATAATAGTTATGCATAGGTTACTTTTCTAACTGCAACTGTGATTGAATATGATAGACATCGTTGCAACATGATGCTGAAATGTTATATGCCTAACCTTATTATAGAAATGTGTTACATAATCCATAATATTGTCAAGTGTTTTGTTATGAATTTGTGATATTGATACAATCAAAATGGTTGAACTACATATGTATTTTGTAATTTTAATTGTGAAATCATGTAGTTTAGTTAATAAAAATTCTGTTAACATTCCTAACAGTTGCAGTGGGTGTATGTTATCTTGTTTGGCATGCTATCTTTCATTTCCTAGGGCCCTCACCAAAAGACAGAGGAAGTCCATGGACATCAGTAGGTTGGATCTATAGAACCGGTGGTATATTTTGGGCCCTGTATTTTTTTCTATGGTGCATGGTCCTTTTGGAATTAGAACCCCTAAGGAATTATAACCTGTGCATTTGATTTAACCAGTCCCTATGGTAGGTTAACAAGTCCCTGTGATTAAACTTTGCACAGAAGGCTGGTGATGAATCGAATGCCCTCTTATTTAGTCTAATTTCGACCTTCAAATGCACTGACAACTTTTACCAAAGAAATGCAGGTATACTTCAACATATTCCGTTGTGAAACCAACACAAAATTGTTAAAGAATAGGCTTTATTTCATTTAATTTCACAATTTGTAAACAATAAGAGTTCAACACACTTTGTCCGCCATGTTTGTTTACGTTTATCATGCCTCGTCGCCTCAATACTTCAACCTCAAAGTTTAGGCTGAAAAAAAGACGCCAAGTCGTTCAAAACTGTATATAGAGCTTGTAGATTATTTGAAGAATGTAATCAAATATTTTGATTGCCTTGACAGAGGTTTGATTAAGTACTATCACCTCTAAAATGAATTGCAAATAAAGTTTTCGGCACTAGTCCGCCATCTTTCTTTTTTCACTGCGATTTGTTATGTTTGATATTCGAGACTACACCGTAAGAACAATTTTGAAGCTTGTTTGACAATCAAGACTAAAGCACCTAAAATTTACGGTCAAAGGGAGACAACTCCAATCAATGGTGTCAAAAATTGGTGATTGCTAAATGATGTGCAGTAAATCTGACCCGACTAATTTTGTCTGTAATTGATTCGATTTATCTTTTAAAACACAATAATGTTTTTTATTAAGGAAATAAGCTAAAAGTCCCCATAAATCCGCAATCGTTGTCTTCCTATAGAGAAAATTAACTGATTTTGGATTTTGAATGACAGGCAAGATTTAACATGCGAGACAAGTAAGAAAGCAAAAAGTATTAACCGGAAACACGTGACAATACTAGTTAACCAGTCTCAAACGTCTGTAGCATTTTAAAACTTGTAGGTCGAGACTATTGAATGCAAACAAACATGGCCGACATTTAACAAGATTTTACAAAATATTTTGAATTTTTGGCTGTAAAAGTGAGTATGTAAAGAAATTGTAGTCATGTTAACGTTCTGTAAGTGGCAAAGCTCTCTAGGCAACTTTAATGGGTATTGTCAAGTTTGTTGATATCGGGATAAACATTCTGCAGCCATTCTAATGTCCGAATGGAACTTTTCATACATAGTCATTGAGTCATTCTCCCTTTGACTTCATTAAGTAGCAGCATAACATTCCCTGATATAGTGTATCAGAATCCCCATTTATTTTCACATATCCTCATCTCACAGTGTACTCCGTGTTTAATGAAAGTAAATAGGTCACATTGTGAACAAACTGTGCGTTGAAATGGGAAAATTTTGAACTTCATGTATAGACCAATAGAACTACACTTATGACTTAAGTCACTTTAAGTCTGCACCCAGTTCTGTTTATTAATTACAAACTTTAGATCGATTTGCAAGAAGTTTGGATTTGACATATATTTTCCCTCGGCAGCCCCAATTGTTGTGGAATTTGATTGGATTCTATTTATTTGTATGCGCTTTGATTGGCTGTCTTGAACTGTCACAGCTATTGACAGTCTATACTGAGTGAAGCTGAACTCTGTATACGCAGTGACTAAAAGGAATCTAAATTGTTCTCCTTAGCCTTAATAGTTCTTTTCTTCTTTCAGGAATTCAGAGAGAGAGGAATTGAGAGAGGAAACTCTTTTATGTTTTTGAAATAAACTGACCTAATGAATCAAAATGTATTTTTAAATCCCCACTCCATTAATATTATGCATTTTTAAACAAATAAAACAAAAATGTGCCATTATAAACAGAAATGTCTTCTGTGGGGCTAAACCTACTGCTTCAGTGTACCAGGGGCTTTGAAAGAGTCCATTATGATTCAGGGAAGGACGGGGTGTAATGCAAGTGCAAATCTCAATTCTGGAAAGTGGGAGAGTCCATGTAGCTTTGGAAGAGTCCATTGTGATTTTAAGGGTAGTTCAGGATGAAAAATTATTCCAGTGCTGCATTTCAGAGAAGTGGACGAGTCCAAGTTGACTTGGAAGAGTCCATTGTGATTTCAAGGGTAGTTCAGGATGAAAAATTATTCATGCGCTGCATGACAGAAAAGTGGACGAGTCCAAGTTGACTTGGAAGAGTCCATTGTGATTTCAAGGGTAGTTCAGGATGAAAAATTATTCATGCGCTGCATGACAGAAAAGTGGACGAGTCCAAGTTGACTTGGAAGAGTCCATTGTGATTTCAAGGGTAGTTCAGGATGAAAAATTATTCATGCGCTGCATGACAGAAAAGTGGACGAGTCCAAGTTGACTAGGAAGAGTCCATTGTGATTTCAAGGGTAGTTCAGGATGAAAAATTATTCATGCGCTGCATTTCAGAAAAGTGGACGAGTCCAAGTTGACTAGGAAGAGTCCATTGTGATTTCAAGGGTAGTTCAGGATGAAAAATTATTCATGCGCTGCATTTCAGAAAAGTGGACGAGTCCAAGTTGACTTGGAAGAGTCCATTGTGATTTCAAGGGTAGTTCAGGATGAAAAATTATTCATGCGCTGCATTTCAGAAAAGTGGACGAGTCCAAGTTGACTTGGAAGAGTCCATTGTGATTTCAAGGGTAGTTCAGGATGAAAAATTATTCATGCGCTGCATTTCAGAACAGTGGACGAGTCCAAGTTGACTTGGAAGAGTCCTTTGTGATTTTAAGGGTAGTTCAGGATGAAAAATATGCCAGAGCGGTATTTCAGAAAAATGGAAGAGTCCATTGTGATTTTAAGGGATACACAGGTTAGTCTTGGAAGAGTCCAATTTGATTAATAGGGGTGAACAGGTGTGAGCCGATTTAGGGCCTAAATGCCAATTTTTCGATTCCCCCCCACACCCTGGGTTAAATTTAGTGCAAACAGGTGAAATAAGTAGGACACAGGGTTTCCCACTTTATTTTGGCAAGGGGGTATAGCTTCATTTCATCAATATAAGAATGCACATGTATTTTAATCCATGGCACAATTAACTAAAGGGAAATAACTTGCTATCAATTCAGACCACAATAAATGCATTCTGCCAAAAGACATCCAAATCACACTATAGGTATTGATTCATAAAAACCAAGAAATGCACATTTTAATACAAATATATATCATTAAAACTATATAAAATAAAATGTTAAGGTCAAATAAAATGTTTCATAATTATCCCCTGATAAGGAAGGTATGTATAAAGAAAATAATGCCAGTTTTTAAGATAAGTATTACACAGTAAAAAAACTACTCTTAAAAGTTGAACAAATCATACTAAGTAAATAAGAACAGTTTCAGTGCTGTGCCTTGTGCATAGCTGTAGGGGCATACCGAATTTTACTGATGTTTGGCCAGCTGACTGGACCGATTTTGCCCGATTCTTTGGAACTCGCTTCCCAAAATCATAATATTTGGGGGGCAGTTACACCCCCCCCCCAACCCCTTTGTCACCTACAGCTATGGCTTATATACTACTTGAAAAAGCTTCTGATGAGAGTTCAAAATAGGCTTGTATATCATAAAGTCTTTTAGAAAAGTATTTCAGAAGAGCCTATCTTATGCTTTATCTTATGTTTTATGTGGAAAGTTCTGTCAAGATCGCAATATTCTAACTGCAGCGTCCTGATTACAAAGGAGAAATATCACAGAAGTTGAATTTGAATGTCCAATATCACGTGCTAGGATGTATCTTGTACCTCAACCAGTTCATATTTCTTTAAAATGTTGACAGTTTTATCATAACCACTGAAAAGAAAGAAGGAAATAATATAGAAAGATCATAAAACAATGAATAAAAAAAAACAACGAAATTTTGGTCTAAATTAATAAGGTTGCTCTAGGTTCATAATTTATGCGATTTTGAATAATACTGGTTTCATTGCAGTGTCATCTCCATAATGTCGAGCTTTTACAATTACTTTGCTTACTACATTGACATCTTTTGACATTAAGTGGTTTCTACATTGACATCTTTTTGACATATTTTGACATTAAGGGCTGTTAGCGCAATAATAGATCAGTTACTTCCAAAAACACATTTTTATTGATCTGCAGAATTGGTACATTTTTCAGAACGCTTAGCTGTTTACAATACACTAACCATATAAGTTCCATTATGAGAACACATAGTTTTTTTAAGTGTATAAGGCTCAAGAATGTACCTGTTAACAATACACAGAATTTAAAAGTTTGCTCTGAGAACATCATTTTTTTGGTGTAAAAGGGGTCGAATCTGGCTCAAAATGTTTTAAAAACTAGCATCAACTCACCTTCCCTGTCTGATAATTTTATATTTTCCAACCAGAGAAAGATCAACTACTGTGGACCCTAAACGACTTGCTTGACAATTACCTAACATACCACCATCTACTATCAGGTCTAACTTAGGCCATAAGTCTTCAAACTCCTACAAAATACAATACACATATTTAAAGTTGATCATGAAATAAAGCAAAAGTTGCCTGTATCGAGGGTTGAAAAAATGTTGTCCTTTATCAAATTGTACCCAAATTTGAATTTGTCCAAGATCTAATGCATTAAAGATCCCTTGAAAGTTGGCAAAATTTCCCTCATCGTACACTGCATGGCATATTCAAATATATATCTTTACCTTGATAGCTAAGGTGCTTCTATTACTACTGATGTTAGCACTAGTTAAAGCAATGGGTTGCCCACATAACCTGGAGATCTGACGGATAAAACTATGGTCAGGTATTCTAATTCCGATCAGGTTGGTATCTGGATTGAGTTGAGGGTTTAATTCTGGCATTCTTTCCATCACCACAGTAACAGGTCCTGGTAACAACTCGCTAAGTAACTCTTTACTAACTGTAACTTTACTCCATCTATAAATAGAAATTAGTTCTGTGACATAGGTTTATAATTCATTAGCATTAAGGGGTGAAGGGGAGACCATGCCCATTTAGGCATTTAAAAAATAGATTGTGTTTCTAGTCCATTTCATTCATTTTTCACAGGATTCTATTTTAGCTGTATAGCAGAGTTAAAATGACAATTTTTTTTCCTAAGGATTTTCTGTCTAAGAAACCATTGGCAAAAAATTGCCCCTATGCAACTGCAGTAGAAATACAATGCACATTGATGGTGAAATCAATAGTCTCCATTTGTGACTTTTGTGACCTAGGCCAGTGCTTCTATAACACCTTTAACCAACAACTAGAAATCTTACCTAAAAATATCGTCAACCTCTCCAACACTAACAGCAATTGGTTTGAGTGTATTACGTTGTTTAATGTCATATATTCTATTAATAGCATCAACATTCTGAGAGAGAGCAGCAATACCATATATGGTATCAGTTGGAACAGCTATTACTCCCCCTGATAGTAAAGTATCTGCTACAGCTTTCTGTATAACATGAGCTTCTAAAATTTGAAGAAAAAAAAAACATTCATAAGACAATTCTGTTATTAAATTTCTCTTCCAAAGAATGACAAAACAAGAGCAATAGTTGTAAAGTAGTGGACTCCTACAATGAGAAGTAGCCTACCATCAGGTGTTTCAAAAAGAGTAAGCATGTGATTAGTCTTCTTTGTGCACAAAACCCTCTGCTCTTTACATGTTATAGTCCAAACTCACAATTGAATGACAGCTTCAGGGATATTTTTAGACCGAAATACAAAACTTTCAAATGAAGAAGCTGCATTATAAATAATAATAACAATTTAGCATGCATAAATTACCTTTTCCTTCCAATAAAGTCAGCATTTTAACTATTTTAGCCATGGTTTGGGCCATTGAAAGATTAAAAAGTATGTCTGTGTTTCGTCTATGATACCTCCAAGCTACTTATGGTCTTATTTCACGAACAGGGCCAATAAATAGGAATGTTTCTTCATTAAAAATGATTTCTGTACATTGCAGCACGTTTGTTTACAAATGTTAGACACGTGCTTCCGGTTTCGAGCTTCCGGTTCTGGGTCCGTACATATTTATAATTCAGTATTACCGAGACAAGAAACGCAATTATTGATTTTTTATAAACAAAAAACGAAATTGTCCCTATTTGATTTTTCCATTGAATTCACTATTATAGTTCAGTTACAACATCTAATACATTGGGAATTGAAACAGCAGGCTTCTAGACATTCTATTTCCAATGTCAAAAGGTGGGTAACTACCAGCTGTCAATCAAAATGACTTGTGCTACATTCTTTATGAATAAGTTAGCCAGGCCTTTACTGATCGGATGAAATAGTGGATGAGGTTCAGAATACGAATAGCGCAGGGGTTAACCTCCTAGTTCTTTCTCCAGCCTTTGATAACTATTTGTCCAAAGCTGTCCACTATTTGGGGAAAGAGTCAGGAAGTTTCGGACTAACCTCATCCAAACCAAAATTTAGAATTATTTTGGTTTATAAATTTTATTTCAATTCATTCTTTCTATCACATTTCATTTCAAAACAAACAAAAATTCTATTTCATATAAATAATATTTAGATTTCTATAACAACAAAAAATTTCACTATTTATCCCCCAACCCGTATTTCAACAATAACCACACTTGGTTGTATTCGCAACTACGTTTATGAGAGCCTGAAATTGTGTAGAACGAAAGAATAGGGTTGCGAAAGGCAAGAACGAAGTCAGGAAAGTTGTTCTTGACACGCATGTAATCGACAGGAGTGTAGTACTAGATACAAAATGGCGGCACACGTTAACAAAGAGGAAAATATGGCCACCATTGTTTTGTTCTTAGATGATCTTGAGGGTTCGTAACTAAGCACTCTAGTTGACTGCTCTCGTGTTGTCCAGAACGTAGTTGCAAATACGACCCTTATGTCTCAGCTAAATTGACAATAGTAAAAAATAAAAATAAAATTCATTCTGGTTTCAAAAAGTTGAAAGAAATTCATTTGATAAACTTATAAAATAATAAAACTTAAATTAAAGGGAGGGGAAAGTGACTTTAGCAGTTTATAAACTATCTTAAATCTGAACTTTCCACATAATAACAATCAAGAATTAAATGTTGCGTCTTACTAGCATTATTGATGAAGCTGTTAGCTGTATGGTGACAAAATCCTGTTTTTGCCTGATCAACAATACTATTGGCACCAACATTTAATTTTTACATTTATATTCAGATGCTTCTAATAATTGTTATGCTTTGACAAAGTCAAAATGTCACATGGCAAACTCGAGTTTTTCGAGAAAAAAAATGGCAGTTTGCAAAAAGAGAGTGATAATAGAATTGAAAATATTTAGCGTTAACTTAAAAAATCTCTACGTATTATGGTATGGTATATCATAACAAAAGCTCGCACAATAAAAAATGACTTCAACACTTCTGTTATTTGTAATCGTCTTATATCTATATTATTCATATTTCTCTTACTACAAAAACCTCTACAGATTAGCACTAGTTAGATGATTGAATATATACACACCACAGGCATCCGCAGAATTTTAATAAGGGAGGTCACCCGCAAAGAAAATTTTACAATTATGACCTCGAAATGGTGCATTATGAAGTAATAATCTATTTGGAAGCAAATCTATGCAGTTATTTCAACAAATAAGCATACAGAAAACTGCTTAATTTTTCATCTTTTGGCATTTAAAATTTTGCCTCTGTCTGTGTATGCCCTTGTTACACGCAAACACATTCCACACAAGCAAGTTTTTACCAAGAAATCATCTGTTTAACAAACACAATTCATTTTTCGGGACTTTCTAAGCTGTGAACAGAAAGTTCATCGAAATTACACAAGTTACACATAAACCTGTAGAAAAAAATGGCTTCTAAATCCATAAGAATTTAAAGAAACATCAAATCTCACATTCGCCTATAATGCAATAAATTTTTTAAGTTTGAACATTCATCTAAGATTTTTAATCTACGATTTCTCTTTGTTTAAAGCTTGTACAAATTCTTCTAATTTTTCTTGAATCTGGCGAACTTTTTCTGAAAAGAAAAGATGATAATATTGAATGGAACCTGGCCTCGGTATATTGCCTTTTTAAGCTAAGATTCCATATACGCGTCAAATGGATCCGTCATGCGTCATCCGTTAAAAATCAAAATGGTTGGTTTTAGAGGGTATGATTCGATATATATGTAAAAACCAACCATTTTGATTTTTAACGCATGACGGATGACGCATAACACGTATATGGAATCTTGGCTTTAGGTCAGCTCCCTCAAGTATGTAGCTGGCCTTTGCTAATATGTTAAAGTATATCAGGGATACTGATAGCATCATTTTGCACCATTCCAATTATCAATAAAAATTGCACTAAAACTAAATGCTTGATAATGTCACTAACAAAGCCATCTAATATAAGATTGGAATGGTGCAAATTGATGGCATCAGTGTTCACAATACATATAAGAATTTTAGAAAATCCCTTTACAATTCCTTTAAGCCTTCCGTTGATCTGCTTTATATTGCCTGCATGGTTTGATATTGACTGACTTTGTTTTCTAAGGCTTAAATAAAATGAACGCTACAACTTACTTAGTTCTTCAGCAATTTCAACACGACGCCCCGTTAATAATTTAGACAGTTCTTCTTTATCTTCACCGATATCTTCTAATCCATCTTTTATAATACGTTCCAATCTTCTAGCTGTAGAAAAACAAAAAAATCTAAATTACAATGCCGCTTATTTTGGGACCTTATTCTTAGAATCTTAACTTAAAGTTTAAAAATAATACAGCGTAATTGACCAATCAGATCACTGGAATATACACATAAGGTTAAGTGAGCCTAGAATAAGGTAAAAAAAAACCCCAAAAACAAGCCTATTTTACAAGGATAACAAAATTCAAGCTCCAATCTTTGGCCAAACCTTTTGGCATTGATCTTTCCAATTTTTCGATTCACATTTACAGCTGGGTTGACTGGAATTGTGAGTGAAGATGACATATTCGCAGTCATAAGACTTTCGACAAAGTTTAATATGATTTTAGCCAAGTACCTACCTTCGTTGTTCATGACTTGTTGACGTAAAGCGTTACTGGTGACTTGTAACATTCTCTGAAACCTCCAGAATAAAACTACATCATGACAGTCTAACTGTAAATAGATACAAAATTTTTTTATTCAAATGTCGGCCATCTTGGATTCAGATCTTGGCTCATAATGCAAACAAATTTGTAACATCTGTAATGAAATCACTGCCTTGATGTCTATAAGGCCTACTTCTTCAATACCATTAATTCCAAACTAATCATATTTTACATCATCAAAATCAGAATTTATAATACTTTCAGATGAAGTATACTTTCTCATTTAGCCGATATTCTTGCATTGTCTAGTCAAGTTACATGGCCTTGTAATTCATTTGAAGTAGCCAGAAGATATTCACACAAAAGAGTTACCTACCCCTGTATCAGCAAAACCACGTTGATAATAATAAAATCCTTTACGACAATTATTAGCCTGACTAAGAGAACTCTGGAAGAAATTTTTCCTGTAGACATGATACCACGTTTCTCGAATCTGAAACATAAAATACCAGTTAAGATGAAATAATAAAATTTTAATAACGATCCAAACCATAAAACAAAATACATAACACATCGAAGTTTGATAACGTACCTGCTGTAAACGCCCATCGATATCATTTGCCAGGACTGCGGCATTACCCTACTCTTATTTTGAATTTCCAACTGTCAAGGGATCTTTAATGGTAAGCCCTGTACCACACAGGGCCTTGATTAATTATCCCATCAGAAGAACTAGTCGCTTTTTCCCTGTGGTACCTTCAGACCTGCCTTACAAACCAATGAAAACTCAACCCAAGTCGTAATTGAATTCAGGAAAATAGAAATACTTACAAAGTCATTATCCACCTCTATACTCTGTGTTTGTAAGTTTTTACGTACTGTAGTTAATTCATCTATAGATAAGTGTGCGTGATGGTGCTGTAATAGAATTTAATAAAGTATTTACATTTACTATGATGCTTTTCTACTGACCTAATACTAATTCGTATGGCATGTATCATACAATACTGCTAGCAGAGTCACCTATTTTCTTAGTTACTTCTCAGAAAATGGCAGAATAATCTTGTATAAAGTAATAGTTCTAAGAAAATTCAATAATCATGAGTTGAATTCAATAATCGTAAATTTAATATTGCAGACAACCTTTGTCCTGATATACGACCATGGCATACAGCAAGAAAATTGGCAAAAACTGCCCTTTCTCAGAAGCGATTGAGGATTTACACTATCTGAAATAATTACGTGTTACGAGCCTCAATATGAATCCAAGATGGCTGACAAATGAATAAGGTCTATTTATGAAGATTTTCTTCCAGCTACAAGGTAATTGTCTGAAGTATACCATTGATCCAACCTACCCTTTTTGAATGTAGTAATTTTTCCAGTTCATTATTTGTAGCAATACGATTCCAGTTATCTTGACTACGAGACTTCCATTGTAACCATTGTTCTCTATACCCTGGTCCAGTTAATTCTTTTAATGCATCTTCCGCTGAAATAAAGACAATTAATTTTTACGATAAATCTAAACCATAAGATAAAAAGTAAGATCAAATGAAATTGAGTCTTATGTCCTACTTTTTTTGCACTTGAATGTGCTAATGATTACAGGAAAACAACATGCAGTGTGCAATGAGAGAAATTTTTTCCTTATTTATAATTTTCAACTGTCATTTCCAGCTGTCACATCCATCCAAATTAGCCCATCCAACCTGCGTACTGACAGGGAAACTGGGTTAAAAAACAAAACAAAGGTATTATCTCCACTCATGCCAGGGTGGAAACCCAAGGCTTTCAGGTATGCGAGCAATCACTAACTCATCCAGCCACCCATTTTCATTAGAAAGATAAGGATTACGATGGACTAACCTTGTTGTAATTTGCCTTTTAAACTTTCCTCCATAAATTTAATGGCGGAGTCCCATTGTTGTTTATCTGTAACTGATCTATCTTCTAGAATATTGTTCTGTATCACTCTCTATAATAAAACATAAAAACAAACTGTCCTTTATTACAAGTTGTTTACCGGGCAAGATGGCCGCCTATCATGGCCGAGTCATTACATAGTCTCAAACAAAATGATGAATGTTGAGCTGATTGGTGCTTACATGTCGTAAATAATGAGTGACTTTATGATCAAGGCTAAAAATGTTCTAGAAACGAGTCAAATACACATTTTTTCACAGCATTTTCCCCCCAACCCTTCAAAATTTGGTTATTCCGGAAAAACACTGACTTAACCATATCATGGTTAAGTTCTTAGTAACAATTCCAATACTCACCAAACTGTCCTCAGCCTTCCCTTCCCAACTATGATCTTTAGCAGCCTTAACTAATACTGCCTGTTTAATATTATCAAATATTTCATCATGGCCTTTCCTAGCTTGATCTTTATTCACTAACTTCTCAAACTGCTGATGTAATGTCTCCCAACCAACCTGTTCAACATAATATTTCAAAATTAAATCCTTCAAGGGTTTGATTTAAAGGGATTGTAAAGAGGTTTTGGAATTCTTTTATAGGTATTGGGACACTGATAGCTATGATAGCATCAATTAGCACCATTCCAATTTTAATCAGAAGTCCAGCAATTCCAATGAGACTAATAAGTGTTTAATGACTTAATACAGGTTGCTGTTGGTAGAGGTTTGACTGTATAATCAAGACTCAACCCAATCTCAGAAAATGGCAACTGTTGCCCTTTAACTGTATTGAGATTAAGCTGAACTCAACCCCGACTATTTTCCCTCTTTAAAATAAGAAGAATTGTTCTTACCGCTACACATTTTTTAGGCAGTAGATCTTCAGCCCATTGTTTTAACTTGATATCAACTATTGTATTAAATGTTCTGTAATAATAATTGAAATATAAGTAAGCAGAGGAAGCCTAATAATTGTGATTTAAAACACCACAAAAAAGAAATGTTTTGTACAAAAAAGCAGAATTTTAACAAGATGAAACAAAAGAAATTAATCTTACCCTGCATCAGTCTTCTGAGCAGCTGGTAAATAAATATTTTCTATCACAAAATTAGAATTCTTCTCCCATAATTTCTCATAAAATGCATCTTCCCTGTAAAAAAAAGTAAAGTTTTTATTTCTTATTCTTAGTTTGTCTTTCACTGATTCGTAAGTAGAGAAGCCACGATAAAAGATGACACCCTTAAATAAAGATGAAATGAAATGGGGTTTTATGTCCTACTTTTCTGTACCCGGTACTTATCTGGGCTAAAGATGCTGTGTGCAATGAGGGAAATTTTGCCTAGATAGCGGCAATAACCTACGGTACTCTTTTTATTTATTGCCAACTGTTGAGTGATCTTTAATTGCACAGCATGCAGCACACAGGCCTCGGTTTATTGTCCAATCTGAACAACTAGACACTTTTTCCATGTCAGCCCTTCTTGCTCGCTTCGAGTCCATTTTTAAGTTTTAAATATTCTTACCATTGTTTGGGTGTAACTTGACTAAGATTAATAACTTCATCTAATATTTCACCTCTAGCTTTCTCAAATAACTCATCCTAGTGGAAAAAAAAAAAATCTTTTCAAAAACTCTTAAGATAACATATACCAAACATCTGAGAATTTGACACTAACTTTGACTAACTCAATTGGAAATCTGTTTTGATGCTGCATTGTGATTTAAAAGGTTTGCTTTATATCAAAGATCATTTAGGTTGTATAGAGAATGCGTTCCACTGTATTCTCAATTTGATCATAGAAATGTATAAGATTGGAAGTCATAGTCTACTCATCGTCTACTGAACTTCTGTTTTAATTTATGGTTGACCTAGTTTCTCCTCTAGGACTAGTTGACTCTAAGTGATACTGTGGCAGAGAGACTGGATGTTCCGTTCGAATTAAATCGCGTTTATCATGGCTTTTAAATTATTATAACTTCTTGCAGAAACCGGAAGTTATGGGCCTACCTTCAATTCAACACATGTGTGCCAAGCATAAATCTTGTGTTATTATTCCCTATCTACATTTCTATGATTCGATTATTAACATCAGAAAATGGCACTGTACATCAAGTATATGGTATAACTTACCCTATCTAATTCTCTTAAACTAGGAAATGTATTCTTCCATTCTGTTTCTAAATTGAATCTTGTAGCTGAAAAAAGAAAAAGACAGAAGTTTAAAACAAAATTAAATACGCTCCATAAGAAATTAGCAATTTCAAAGTATGATTCTTTATTTTTTTCGAATAAACAATTCTGTCGATTCAATTTTCAAACGTAAACTAACCTCTAAAAGCATCAGTCTGTTGTTCCACCGTTTCTTTCACCATTTTCCAGAAGACTTGAGACACGGCCATACTTAGATTCTGAGTTGTCATCTGAGTTGGTTTCAATACCCCATCTCTATAAGATCAAATAACACGTTCGTTAGTTTGAAATCAGTTTCCTCTAAATAAATTTCCTGAACTTCTGATCAAAGCATCTGTTTTTACAATTCACTTTCAAACAACCAATTCAGCCAAAGATGTTGCCCTTGACCTTTGAAAACATTAATGACCTTTGCTTTGACCAATCAGATCTTCTTCCAGCACTTGGGTTATGTGCCACAAACAAAAGGTGATTTCTAAAGAGCATTAGACTTGATTATCAAGTGGGTTTTGAATTTTAAGTCAAACGTTTTAGAAACAATTTTGTCATTGGCTGTTCTGAATGGCAAGTATGACCTGATTGGTTAAAACAGAGGTCAATAAGGTTACGACAGCAAAATCACACTTACCTGAACAAGCGTGAACTTCTAAAGAAAGCTTCTTCATAATCTTTAATAGTAGAAATACTGTCATTATTATTGCCTTTACCAGTCACTACAGCGAAATATCCTAGAGCTTTCATTGGGAATAGTTGACCTTCTAATATAGACTTAATCTACAAATAAATAATTTTATTTCTTTAAGGTTTTTTTGTGAATTTTTTCCAAGATTTTTATGAGAATTGGAATTGTTAATCTTAGAAGCACTCCGTGTCTAATAATGCACCCACATCTACCCCACCCCATTAGTACTCCCTGCATGATTATTTCTCTTTATGCCCCGTCATCTACTCCACCCCATAGACCCAACCCCACAAGCTTTCCTGGTCTAAATATTACTCCATTACGCCCCCAAAAGTCTACCCCTGCCCAAAAGCATTCCCTGTCTGATAAACAAATTAATACTTATTTCATGTCGCCAAATTCTAATACAAAACATGAACCTTACCCTTGATTCAAAACAAAAATCGTCTATTATGCCCCCACATTTACTCCATCCCACAAGCACTCCCTGTCTGGTTACAACCCCACCTCCCCCCTCCCCCACCCAACAACTTACCCTATCAGGGTTGTACAAGTTGCTCTCAGCTAAATCAACCTTAGTCAACACAAAGATAACCTATTATGCCCCCGCATCTACCCCAGCCCACAAGCACTCCCTGTCTGGTTATGCCCCCTCCCCACCCCACAACTTACCCTATCCTGATTTTACAAGTTGCTAAATCAACCTTGGTTAAAACAAATATCATGCCTATCATGCCCCCACATCACAAGCAATCCTGTCTGATTATGCCCCACATCTGCCCCGTCCCACCCCACAACTTACCCTATCAGGGTTGTACAAGTTGCTCTCCGCTAAATCAACCTTAGTCAACACAAAGATTGTTCTCTTGCCCATTGGATCCATTAAAGAGGCTAGATCTGTTACATTACTTCTTTCAGCATCAAGGGAACCATCTGTAACATAAAACACACAATAAATATTATATAAGAATAAAATTTCAGACTATGATAAAATTCTCCGAAAAAAACGGAAATGTTCGCCTTTGACGCTATAGCATTGATGGTTTTTCTGGGCATATTAATGTTATATCTATCTATTTGTGTCCTTAAGTACAGAACACACTGACAACATTTTTGACAACATTTTTGACAACATTTTTGACAACATTTTGTCAAACTGTTGTCGTGTGTGTACAGGACCAAATTTGTGTTGCCCAGGTGTTTCGGCAACATGTTGGCCAACAATTTCTCTGAAATTTCGCTTTGCTAGAGTTAAGAATAAGTTTTTCAAAATAATACTGAACTTCGTCAGAAAAGAAAGATGATTGCACATAAATTTACTCATAGAATACCAACCTTGTATACAAAGAATAATAGCATTAGGATTCTCCATATAACTGGCAGCCATTTTCTTGATGGATTCTTTAGTATCAGGAGCCATGTTGATGGTTTGAGTCTAAAATTAAAGTGGAAACTTCAGCATATTCTTGACCTTTAGATTGGCGTTCAGATGAAAGTATGCCCACTGTGTTGGTGGTTTTCAAGACATTTTAACATTGGTAATTGCTTGCAGTATCAAATTAAACGGGATTGAAAATTGCCATGGAGTGGGTAATGAGGGGTGGCAATATCTAAAATTCTTACCGAAATGATACCAGGTAAATCAACTAAAACCATTCTCTGTAACCCAGGTCCTTTTACAGACATTGATATACACTGAAATATAAAAATGTTTCATTATGATCCAGTAAGACAGATATGAACTTTATCACTAGTGCTATGATGATGGGCTGTTCCACAGTCAGTTAAGAATGTTGAAATTTCCACAAGACGTTGTTTGATCATGGTCATGAGTTCTAACCTCAGTCTGCATGTAAAATTGTCCTTGAATAAATTACCAATGCCATGTGGTTTGTCAAGGACTAAACAGTAACTTGTGAACCTAATGTTATCACTGTAATGAAGCTGAATCCACTGTATTGAATTGTTATTTATCATTCTAGCTGGTTGTATGACAAATCTGTGGCTTGCTTTTAGAAAGTTCTGAATTTTCTGCACCTTCTTTGATTATTGCAATAAGCTACTAAAACACTTTGCAAATTGTTTACATGAATGATAATTTTCCTACAGTAAAGAACAAACAAGGAAATTACCTCTGTACTAATTGTCTGCCCCTTTCTAACACTGTTCTTCATTCTTAATTCAACTTCCCTTCGTAATGCAGCTAACTGAAATAACAACCCATAACCATTATTAGTTACAGGGGAAGCAAATATCCAAACCAGTGAGGGTACAAGTATCCAAAAAACTAGATTGTACCCCCCACTACACTTCTCAGAAATTTTCACTTTATTATTTCTATACATTTTTGCCTAAAAATATGTGTCATTATGCAACAAGTCAACTCCCCCACCATTCAGAAAGTTTTGGCCTTAGACTCTACTATATTTGAAATCTCAACCTTAACAGTTGCCCCCCAATCAAACAATCTGCAACCTCGATCTTATACAAGGTCAAAAACATTTTAAATTTTCTTACATCTGATTCTTTAGTAAGATCAAACTCTCTGCTGCTATCTTTAAACTGGGCAATATGATAGGGACCTTCACTCAGTGTTACTTTAACTGGTGATCTAGTCATCATTTCACCTGACCCCCTACAAAATATATAAATTTTACACGTAAACTTTACAATAATAGTAAGACATTCATCAAAGACCACAACATGTCAATCTAAGTTAGTTGAACATTATGACTCTTTCGCGATAAGCAGACATCTTGCCTAGTTAATGGGCAAGAGGAGATAACTCTTATTCAAAGATTATCTTTTATTGGCAAGAACGCAGAAGCAGACAACTCTGTCTGACGAATGATTCTAATTAGCTGAACTATGTTTTCAATTTGATGATCTTCGTATAATATACAAGATTATCAAGCATGCTAGTCTAGTCCTAAAGCTGAATTGAAAGAGTGATCTCCCTTGAATATACTGGGTTACCTAGCCTGCTAGTCTAGTAGCGAAGTTGATACTAGTGGGTGATCTCCCAGTAATATATGATGTTATCTAACACGCTTGTTTAGTCCTGAAGTTGATACGAGTGGGTGATCACTGATCTTCCTTGTATATTCGAGGTTATCCAGAAGTTGACTTCACCATTTATTTGCAAATTCTACCTACCTAGGAAAGATTCTAGCCTGTGCTATCATTTCTAAAACACTAGTCTTTCCTGAACTCTGGTCTCCAACCACTACAACTCGAGGCAGATTGTCCTGTGTGTTATAATTAGAGTCATATTCTGCCAGTTCATCCAATACTTCAGAATACATATCTATTGGAGATTTCTGAAATAACAGGTCAAAAAATTGATAAATATTGAACATTTTACGCGTTTTATGACATGACTGACAGGGATCTACTGGAAGCTTCTATTGATATCTATGCAAATCACTGTCAGTGACGTCATAAAACGTGTTAGTTTTATTAGAAATGCATGAACCACAGACGTCGGAATTGAAATTGGAATGGCGCAAACAGATGCTATCAGTGTCCCGGATACACAATCCCTTTAAATGGCGCGAATTATTTTTTTAGTTCCTATGCATCTTTGATCATTACAGGAGGCATTAAAGACATCAAGGTCACGATTTAATAGCAGTGTAAAGTAGCAAAATTTTTGTGTGTTATGAGCTTCAAACTGGATCCAAGATGGCTGACCCATCAAAAAGTCCAATAGTCTAACCAATCGTATATACGGTGGTCATTGTCTCTAACAATAACACCGTATGCAGATAGAAGAAAACCTTCCAAGATTATTGGGCGAAGGGGAATACGCGATAAAAAAATTTCAGGAGCTCATGCTAGTTACCTCCCTTGGACATTATCTTCATAGAGATATAATATCTTTCGTAGACAGAAGATGTCTGGTTGTCAGAGACTAGTCAGAAGTCAACAAGGGAGACTAGAGTAGTGTGCTTTATCGGCCAGCTGCCTATTGTCCATAGCGAGAATGGCCGACATATCTACGATTGTAGTCTAACAAACCTACCTTCATCACTCTTCTCTTGCCATCTTTTTTATCTTTTAATAAAATACTTTTTCTTAATTCTCGATTATCTTTTTCTAATCTTTCAATTTCTTTCTGATATCGTAACTGTATTTCTATCATTTCTTCTTGTATTTGTTCTATTCTAGCTTTCTGTTGGGCCTAAAAAAAAAGAAATGGAGTGAAGTTTTACTTCCTATTTTTCTACATCTGTTTCTGAAGAGCAAAATACGTCATCTTAAATGATAAAGATTGTCAAGAGATTTTTTAAAATTTTCATTTGTATTTAAGGCATGAATTTTTTGTTACCTGTTGGAGCTAATGAAGATAGGTAAGTGTCATGCAGTGTGCAATGAGAGATATTTTACTGAAGCAGCATTAGCCTACTCTTTCTTATTAACATTTTCAATTTCCAATTTCCAATTGCGAGGAATCTTTTAAGTGCACAGCCTGTAGTACACAACAACAAGATGTTTTTCTATGTCAGCCACTCCATCCAACCTGTATCACTGACAAAGGTTGAGAAAGTCAAAAACTCGAACCATGCTGAGTCAATGATGTACCCCCTAACAAGTTAAGAGAATTGATAGCAACTTACAACTTTATCAGAACTGGAAGAAGTTGCATCTCCTGTTAAACTTGCTACACTTGTAATAGGTTGTATACCAGAATCTAAAACAGAAAATATCTTACATCAATTTTCTTACTTATACATTTTTAAACCTTGCCGTGACATGTTCAACCTAAGCTATAATATAAATATAGAAGGTGAAGGGAAATGTCAGGTGTGGGGAAGGGAATTTGAAATTAACAACGTCAAAATGAAATGTTTAAATCTTATCAACACAAAAACATTCTAAAATTAATAGAAACTATTTTGAGACTGCTCATCTAATTCCAGTAAAAAAAAATAATGAAAAATTCACGAATCTTTTTAATTTGCTCAGCTAAGATGACGTTGATTTAGATTGTATAAAAGAAGTCAAGAATGATATCTACCTGTAGAAAGAAGTTTAGACCCCACACCTGACATACCTGATAATATAATAATAATAATAATAATCAATTGATAGGCAAATAAAAAAGAAGTTTTACATCCTACTTTCCTGTCCTTTGGGCTAATTAGGATGAGCAAACACCATGCAGTGTGCAATGAAGGTTTTAAATCGATGCTATCAGTGTCCCAAATTGATAGGAAATGAAATGAAGTTTCACATCCTACTTTTCTGTCCCTTGGGTTATTAATAATGAGCAAATGCCATGTAGTGTGCAATGAGGGAAGTTTTTCCAGGATGGTTGTATTAACATACTCTCAATTTTTATCACCCATTATGTAAATTCCTTTTACATTCACTGCCTGTAGCAGAGAGGCTTCAATATATTGCCTTATCTTAAAAGATTTTCCATATCAGAATGATGTAAATCAATGTTATTAGTGCCCCAATATGCATAGAAATATTTCAGAAACTCTCTTTACATCCCTTTACAAAGCACAAAATTCATGAAAAGAATTACCTTCCATCATGGGATCAGAATTTGGTAGTCCATCAAAGTAATCAGTTAGATCTTGTACACTGGGTAATCTTGACTTCATATCATCTAGACTTGGTATTCCAGACGTCATATCTGTAATGCTGGGTAGACTAGCTCTATATTCTCGTATATTAGCCATTTTCTCTCTAAACCATTCCTGAAATCAAATTCACTATATGAAACAAAGGATTTCAACCATTTTTAATCTGATCCTACCATTCAGTTTAAGTTTCAAAGCTTTTAGGGATCTTAAATAGTTTGTCTTGTTAAATGAATAATGGGCAAGAGCAGACAACTCTTGTACCAAGATTGATTTCCATTGACTGTCTTTGAATATATTTTTGCAATAATAATCATTCTGATCAAATTTAGGCGAAAAAGAAGTAACCTCAAAAACCAAACACAAAATTGAAACAAATCGAACTATAAAAGACAAGAATTAATAACAAAATAAACAAATTGAAATTTTAAAGGATAAAAATAAAGGAACTAAATGAAACCTACTTTTTGTGGCCCTGTCACTTGTCTTGTATATTCTCTTATAGAATGTCCTAATTGTTGTATAGCATCATATTGAGGAATATACTCTTTCATCCAGTCTAAATCAGGCAAATGTTCTCTAAAACTATCGATTTTCTACAAGACAAAATAATAAAAATAAAGAACAAAATCAAAATATATTAAATAAAACAAAAATAAGTACCGGTATTGAACAAAATTTAAGTCACAAGCTTGTAATGCCTTATTGGATTTTACGATAAAAACTTTTCATGGAAATCATCTAAGAGGGTGATAAAAATGACACAAAAAGAATGAAGCTAAAGTCCACAGATATGGTTTCTGCAGAAAAAAGCCTCATTCCCTACAATATATATTCATATTCAATTTCATTGAGGATTATGCTACAGCTTTATCAACTGTGCAAAGGTTGGCAGCTGAAATCTAGGGGAGACATAAAGAAGACCAACAGTGCAGAATTGGAGTTATAGTCAATGGGGCCCCTATTCAAAATGGCCCTTGAAAAGGTCATGCTCATTTGAGGCCATTTTGACCAAATTTCACTTTTAGGGCCATTTTGGATAGGGACCATTTTGGATAGGGACCCAATTGACTATAACCCCAGAATTGTATCCATCTAGTCCACCCAAAAAAACATTAATTCATATGACATGAATTCATACCTTATTTACAACGACACCACCACCAACAGCTCCTGTCAGCACTAAATATCGGATCTTTAAAAATCTTCTAAATTTGGTCAGAACACGGTAAACGGTAGATATCTGTCTATAATTCCCATTTTGTATCAACAACTGTTTATTATGAAGAACAGGATTTCGTAAAATTGTTGAACCGCCATTTAAAAATGTCATAGCTTGGTATTCACGATTTTGATTCAGTCTAATCAAGTTTATAACATTTCCCCTCGTGATTACAACAGTTCCATGAGGTCGCACTAGACTTGATGTCTGAATAGTTCGCAGATTGGGTCGATACAGTGCCACCGTTCCGTTTCCAACATGGCTGACAGCCTTCTGGGATTTATCTACATATCTCTTGGCACAAAATTCACAAACCGGCCTGAAAGTCAAATGACACAAATTAAAACATACTTTTGTCATAGCAGGAGAAATTAAAGATAGTCTGTTGAAGAGTGAACAATGAACAGGGAAAATTAGCCTAGACAGAAAAAAACAATTTGGTAGGTAAGCAAGAACACCATGCAAACAACACGTCAACAGAACATGATTTGAACTTAGGTATTCGCACTTTTTTTCTCTGACCATCTTAGTTTAAAGGCAACCAGTCATTAAATCCACTTGATAGGTTCAGAGTCATTTACTGTAAATACTGTACGGTATTAATTATTATTGTGTGGGGGGGGGGGGGATTCGAACAGTCTAGAACACAAAATTGAAGGCAATCAAGAGGACAAATTTGAGCAGATCGACATGAGCGATTGCAGAGAAATAGTATTCAGAAACTGGCAACTAAATAGCATTACCCGAAATTTCCTCGCATCAATATTTTCAACATTATGAAATTTTTCGATTTACAAAATCATGGAACGGAAGTTGATGAAGGACAAGGTGGAGTCAGCAATGTCATCATTTTCGCATTCACATTTATAAAATAATTAAAATTAATAAAAATCAATGAAAATATGAACAGAAATACCAAGAAAAATCCCATATAAAAATAAATAAAGCATTGAAATGTCTTTAAAAATTCATAAAATTAAAATGCGAAAATGTGGATATAAGATGGCTGCTGTAGAAGGGAGACAACTTTTGTCAAACATTGGCTCGAAAACTGATTTTTTTCTAATACAGGCTCTTGTAAACTAAAAATACATTTGTAACCCCTAATTCTTCTGTCCTAGGACATTCAACAATTACTGTCAATATGGACGATGAGAAAGGTTATCGGTGGGAAACCGAATATGAGAAAACTTGGTGAGTTATTTTACTTTTAGTTTCTGAATGAATGATGGGGGTGGGGCAGGGGTATTATTGTATTATGTTATGGGTAAAGAACTGACTCAGGGCATTTCATCATAATGACATAGTATCATTCCCTGCATAATATTATTGAATCTTTTAAAGCTAAAGAAGTTAAATCATTTAATGCCAAAAATTAGTCTACTCTGGTTAAGTCAATACCCGCAATGGTTTCTTCACAATTATTATTGATATTCAACATTCTGTTTTCTGATTTCAGGGAAGCAATACACGAAGATGAATCTGGTTCACTTCAAGCCAGCATTGATGACATCATTCATAAAGCTAAGAGGAAGAAAATGCTGGAAAAAATTGGAAACATCAGACTGGGAATGGTACGTAGGCCCCCCCCTGATTGCCTTTATTCATACATTGATGAATTTCTTGAGGTAAATTTGTAATTCTTATTCTCATTTTCAGATGCGACATCTGTATTTAGTTATTGATATGTCAGAAACTATGTCAGAACAAGATTTAAAACCCACACGACTACATTCAACAGTCAAGGTAAGTATAGCACACTACCCCTTTAAGCATATTTTGTAATCACAATGGCAGTTAAGGATGAAATGAAGCAAATGTAAATATAATCCAGACCTATTTTGGTCTTTCCAGAAAATCAAATATGGGAATTTTTAACAGCTTTTTTCTGATATGGAGAAAAAAAATTGAAATAAGTTGATAATGATTTGATTGTTATTTCAGTTGTTAGAACATTTTGTAGAAGAATATTTTGATCAGAATCCAATCAGTCAACTTGGTGTATTGGCTACAAGAAATAAACGGGCTGAAAAAATAACAGAATTGGGAGGTAAATACAATTTTTTTTTTTTTTTTTGGCGTCTCTTACATCAAAGGCAGATCTCCTAAATGGCAGGCCACAGGTCATAATGCGGCCAGCAACGCCCTTGAGAATGGCCCCTCTAGAGTGACTCCTTCTGTTAAAGAATTGATCTGGTGTGAACGGCCAACCAATTTAGCTTTAGCCTTTCAGGAGCAATTAATGCAAGCGTGAATTCTAAACCTATTTTTATACTTTATACTGAATGCAGAGGCACTTTTTTTTTTTTTTTTTTGCAGAGCAGCTTTCGTAATATGAATTAATTTATTCCAGGCAATCCCAGACGACATATTAACACTCTACAGGGTTTAAAAGATAGAAAATGCCAAGGAGAACCTTCACTGCAGAATTCTCTAGAACTTGCTATACAAACACTCAAGTAAGGTTGAGCGCAAAAAGTGTTTCACCATTTATACATGGAAATACTGTCTAAAACTGAAGAAAGATTCATATTAATTTAGTGAACAATCATGAAATATTCTTTATTTTCTTGAAATATAATGTAATGTGTGAGCATCCGTGAAACTAGAAAAGCCTTTGATGTCATCAAAGCACAAAAATGTCTCGATCTAAGATTTGCCGCAAATCTTAGTAACATCATTTAAACCAGTGAAAGTTGAATTAATAAAAGTTTCAATAGCGATGCAGTTTGTCACATGATCAAGTTTGTTCACCAATAATTCTACGTGACCTATGTTTAATTCTCAATTGTTTTGTATTTGATTGTAGACATATGCCAAGTCATGCAAGTCGAGAAGTGTTGATTATATTGGGTAGTTTAACAACTTGTGATCCTGGTGATATTGATAATACTATTCAGGTTGGATATTCTTCATACTTATGTCCATTTTATTTGTACAATAAATCATCACACTTTATTCATTGGCACTGTTACCTACTCTTGGAATTTGGAGTGAATAGGGGAGAGATCTGAATAATGAACGAGCCAAAAGGGAGCTGATCACTCTAACAATGCATCAAAATATCAGTTTAATCATAGAAATGTAGATAGGGAATAATAACACAAGATTTATGCTTTTGCATGAATTGAAGATATGCCCATAACTTCCGGTTTCTGCAAGAAGTAATATTGATTTAAAAGTCATGATAAACGCGATTTCATTCAAACGGAACATCCGGTCTTTCTGCCACAGTATCAGTATCAGTTAGAGTTAACTAGTCCTAGAGGAGAAACTAGGTCAACCATAAATTGAAACAGAAGTTCAATAGACGATGAGTAGACTAAGACTTCCAGTCTTATACATTTCTATGGTTTAGTGTACATGTATTGATATATTTTCAGACACTAAAAGACTGTAATATCAGATGTTCTATTATCGGGTTAGCTGCTGAAATTTCTGTCTGTAAGAAATTATGTAAACAAACACAAGGTACGCTGCTAAACTATATTTCTTGGCAAACATTTTGTATCATTTCATTTGATTAGGACATTTGTATATTACACATATATGCTTTATTAAAGAAGTGTGTTTTATTCTATAATATTTGTCTTGTGTTTGTTGTATAAATTTTATCTTTAATAAATTAAATGAATTCCTAACCAGTATATCACATGGCCCACATTAAAGAATTTCTCTTATTAAATCAAAAGTGAAAACAAAAGAGATATTATATCCATAATAATATAATGTTTTATAATTGTATGTTTCAGGAAAATATAATGTTATATTAGATGAAACTCATTATAGATATCTTCTAAATCAACATATTTCTCCACCACCTGCTACAGTAGGTTTAATTTTTATTATTTAAAGAGATATTAGTTCCTGCAATTCCATTGTTTGATGACATCACTAATCTTGAAGGCATATTTACAATAAGTGAGCATTGAACAAATGCTTTCAGTGTCCCCAATACAAATTGGACAATATTTTTTCATTTGAATTAAACTGTCTAAAAGCAATCTCAATTTCCTTGGGGTTTTTTTTCAGTCCAATACAGCATCTTCCTTGATTAAAATGGGTGAGTTTAAGATCATTTGATTTTTAAAAGATTTGGCCTTTTCTGATTGATCTTTCTCCATTTTAGCAATAAGGGACATAACTCTGGATGTATCTGATTGAATCTGTTTAATTCAGTAATTCAGTGAATGAAATGAAGGATACCATTGAACTTTTATGACCTTTGAGAGCTAATGATGGTAGGAAAACGCCATGCTGTATGCAGTGGGTGAAATCTGGCCAGGACAGTCAACTGTTGAGGGTTTTTTTAACTTCAAAGCCCTAAGCATAATTCATTATTGTAGGTTTTCCCCACCATTCTTTAAGCAATGTGAATAAAGAAGAAAGACCATCAATGTGTATGTGGTGAGTGTGGCCTAATTTCTTTCTCATCAGAATTTTGTCATCAGATATTATTTAGAGCTTATGTCACATGAAGGCATCAAATACAAAAAGTTAAGCATTCCTTAACCCTTTCAACTCTAAAAGCTGGTATACCGGCTTAATCATTATGTAATATATACTCGACAAAGCAGTAAACCGGCCGTAGTCAAGGGGCATCATAATGTTATACACTTTAAGAAATATTGCTTGGAATTCATGGTATACATGAGGTTTTATCCAAAATAAATTCAGGGTTCAAAAGGTTAAATTACAAAAGAATTGCAAAATGAGGCTACCGGATGCACATGAATCTTTGAAACTCTCTTAAAAATTGTTATAAATGGAATTTATGTTAGATGACACATATTGTTGTTGTGTATTTCAGCCATCTAGACAGTAAGAACAATGAAGGTTTTAGTACCAGTGGATATTTCTGTCCTCAATGTAAATCTAAATATTGTGAATTACCTGTAGAGTGTAAAGCTTGCGGTAAGTACACTAGTTATTGCCCTTGATTTAGTTAAAAACACATATTTGTTTGTGAGCACTACAGAAGCTAGAGTTTTCAATTGACTTTCATAAAACTTGGTGTGATTACAATTGCTATGCCTTTCGGACTACTTTCAAATTTTGTCTCTGACAACCAGTCTACATAGTGTTCAAGGAAGACATTTTGTAACGCAGATGTGACTTCCGCCCAATAATTATGTAAATATAATGTTTTGTTCCTTGTACCTTTCAGGATTAACTCTGGTTTCAGCGCCTCATTTAGCTCGATCATATCATCATTTATTTCCTTTAGACTCATTTAAAGAAATTCCAAGAACAACTCTAGATGATGTCGAAAAATTGTAAGTTGTCTTTAAAAAGTTGAGTGAAGAGTTAAATTTGTGATGATATGGGTGTTTAATCTCCTTATTTTATGCTCCTATTTAACTTTAAGAAGATGAGCATGAGCCTAGCCATACAGTGTGCAGTGAGAGATATTTTTGCCAGAACAGCTGTATTACAGCTCCTATCGTTGAATTTCTTTTTTTGTGCAGTCTAGCAAAAGAACTTTGGTATTATCCCATTAGAATGACTAGAAGTTTTTTCCAATCCCAGCCATTTTAGACCTTTATAACTGACAGGGGAAACCTTATTGGAAAGTCTAAAGGCATTATCTGATCCATCATGCAGAAAATGAACCCTGTACTAATCTATGTCATTTGAATTTCAGACACTGCTTTTCCTGTTTATCACAACTTAAAGATATTAATGTGAGTGTATAATTGATGTGGTTTGTCTCATTTAGATCTTCATGGTGTAATATTTCCCCCATTTCCTACTTTAACCCTTGTCAGAAGTAAAATAAGTAATTTGAAATTTTGCAGAGATCAAAATCACTTTGAAGTCAGTTTTAATGCAAGTGGTTCTATTCAGTCAGGCTCTCTTCTCAGACATGAAAAGGATGCAGGGAAAACCTAAGAGAAAGTCCGAAATGGCAAGATTCACAGGCAAAAGGGAGGTAATGCCATCAATCAAAATCAAGAAAGGGGGGATAACAAGAAAAAGGTTGAAGACTTCTGATTTACTAAAGGAATTTGCATAGATATCAACAGTAGCTCCAGGTAGATCAATATTAGTGACGTCATAAAACGCGTTAGTTTTAGTGGAATTGGAAGAACCACAGACGTCAGAATAGTACATGTAATTGGAATGGCGCAAATTGATGCTATCAGTGTTCCCGATACACATACAAAGTTTATAAAACCACTTTACAATTCCTTTAAAACTGTATTTGATTTTTATTGTAGATATATGAGTGTACTCAATGTATGAAGATGTTTTGTTTGGATTGTGATCTATTTATTCATGACACTCTGCACTCCTGTCCTGGCTGCTCTAGTCAAAGAGGTTCTCAACATGATAGGATGGACATGTCATGAGAAGGTGTACTTCAAAATAACATGGACACTGCCTTCACCTGCCAAATCTACACCAGAACAATATGCTTGAGATACAGCAATAACCTTGTATGCAGATAGAAGAAATCGTTCCAAGATTATTGGGAAGAAGAATACACGATAAAAAGTTCATGAGCTCATGCTAGTTACCTCCCTTGTACATTATCTTTCATAGACAGTAGAAGTCTGGTTGTCAGAGACTAGTCAGAATCAACTTGAAAGTAGTGCGCTTTATCCGCCAGCTGCATATGAGGTTAATGTTAGGCGTAGCGAGAGTCCAACATATTGACGATTGTAGATACAGTACTACCTTATGTTTCCACTGTCAGGAATGCAGGTTGGAGAGGCTTACATGAAAGCGATTTATTGTTCTGAAAGGACAAATTTAGGACAAGCACATCTTTGTACACAAGTAATGGCAAAAAGATATATACATGTATTGCCTGAATAAAACAAAAGGGCTACAAATTTGTTAACAATAAAGATTTTTTGATAAGAGAAGATTTTCTTTACTATGTTTATTATCATTTGCAAGTGTCTTCTGTTGAATAGTAACTTGTGGTTTTTCAACACCCTATAAATTCCTTTTAATGCTGGGTCTTTTTGTGGCTTTGAAATAGCAGTCGCTTGATCAATTGAATGAAGTGCTATGGGTCCCGATGTCTGTGGCAGTGCTTCAGCTTAGTACCTACTAGTAATCTCTAGTGATATTCTGACAGTGGGATGGCTTTCTGGGGTTGATTTTTTATCCATATTGAGATACTACCTTTGTATTTTCCAACCTGTTTCCCCCTGTCAGTGACAACAGATCTGAGAGGCTGACATAGAAAAATGTGTCTAATTGTTGGGACGGAACAATAAACTAAGGTACTATATGCAGAAAAGATCCTTTGTCAGTTAAAAATCTAAAACAAGAGTAGGTAATACAATTGTCCTGGCATTTCCCTCATTGCACACTGCATGATGTTTGCCTAAGTTATCCTACACTGATTGATGGCTTTGTATGTTATAAGTGAGTTGTCATCAAATCTTGCATTTTGACAGACATGGAAAAACACCTAGTGGGTAACCTATACAGGGTTCATACAGCATTTTGTCTCAAAAATTCAAAGACTTTTCAAGGACTCTGGGCTTTGAAATTCAAGGACTTTTCAAGGATATTAGTCTGACATAATACACATGTATCTAACTCCTGAACTGTGAAATCAATATGCTTTATACCCCCTACTATGTAATCTATATTGAATACTTCCAAGTCAACGTTTATGATTTTCAGTTAGGGCTGTTCTGTTGATAAATCTTACTCAAACAAAAATGTCTGATAAAAAACATACGGTAGACAAATTCACTGAACTCAAAATTCAAGGACTTTTCAAGAGAAAGTGTTTTTTTTATGGTGTTTTCAAAGACTTTTTTTTAAATCAAGGTTTTTCAAGGCAACGGACGGAATTCAAGGGTTCTTCAAGGTTGTATGAACCCTGCTATACTTGATGTCCGATTGACCCTTGACCCAGCAGACATTTGAACGGGTCAGAGGGTCATGTCCGGCAAATACAGCCAAATCAACAACCCTGTCTGGTACCTAACAGAAAATCAAAAAGAGTTTTATCCACCTTTAAGATCAGATGATGGGCAAACACAAAGCAGTGTGGAATGAGGGAAATTCTGCCAGGACAGCAGCATTGTGTAATAAGATAAGGATCCCAAACTTCTTAGTAACAACCAGTTGGTTTGTATGATTTACCAGATGTGCATAAATGTCCTTGATTTAAATTAATACTCACCTATAGTTGTATAAACTTGGAGAACAAAAAAAGCGTGTTGGTAACCTCGTATATTACTTGGAGATTACCCACTCGCATTAACTTCAGGACTAGAGTTTCAGGTAACCTCGTACATCACAACAAGATCGCCATATTGAAAAACAAATTAATCAGCCAATCAAAATCAGTCTTCAAACAGGAGTTGTCTGCCCTTGTCCATATACCCGGCAAGATGTCGTTCTCATGTATTAATTCACGGAAACTACCGAACATTGACGAGTTGTGCCGATTGTAGAACATGCAGATATTTGATCACAACTATTAAACATGTGGCAACCGATCCCCTCCCCACATTTACATTACAGTCAAAATTAAACTCCATTAAACAGATTAAAGAAAATATGAAAATATGATTTAATAAATATAATAATTGAATTTTTACATGATGGATTATCAACAAATCTAAATGCATAATTGCTTGGCATGCTTTTCGTTCAAACCACACATCCTTACTTCAATTTCAGGAATGCTTTTGGTAAGCTGATTAATCTATGAACGTCATTTTATAATGAATGCAAACACGAACATGATCCAAATTACGAATGATCCAGAGATGCTTATACTTCTATTACATAGTTCTTCATCACAATTACAAATAGTAACCAGCTGTTCTTCTGTACGAGTTCCCAAGAATGGAATGGTGTCTGTTACTTTTATTAATTTCTCAAAACAAATCTGTTCGTATAAGCTGGATTCCTGTGATCTGGGCCCACCACTCAAACAGTATCTTAGAACTGAAAAACAACGAGACTGCTTTCAAACTGAGATCATAATGCAGTCCAGGTGTAAATTTGAAATTTCAAGTGGTGGAAGTCGGAAAGTGGCCCAGTCAAGGGGGTAGGAGGCCAAGTGACACCCCTCCCATAACCGAGATCACTCAAATAAAAATATGTATAGCACAGTTTATCATCTGGTATTTAAACTCTATTCATAATGATTCACGTGGAGAATGCTCCTCTCAGATCACTGGAAGTTATGCCCGCCTCTTATTTTATTCATCTTTTGGTGTTAGTAATTTAAAAAAAAAATCATGATCAAGAATAGTTTCAGTCATCTGTTCCGTGCAGGATTCTTTTGAATTTAGTCATGGAAATGTCAGGGAAAATTTGCTCAGATGATCTGTATGAACTGTACTTCACTACTCAGCTACTGACCTATTGTCTTGATCTTGGGGCTCCTGAGAAAAGTAATTGCCAAGGTAGAAACAAAAATTGCCTTTGCAGAGGAAGACAACATACGTCTATTTCATCAAAATCCCCTTACCATGTCCGTTATAAATCATCTTCTGACATTCACTGCCTTTGGGACAATAAACTTGAAAATCTAAGCGAGGAAAGAAGGGATCTCTACACCTCATATCTATCATGGTCGAACAGTTGTAACACAGTTTTTCACCTGAAAATTTTCAACGTTTTTCTACAGAAAATGGGAGCTCGTGAAGGTTTAACTCACTAAATAAATTATTAAAAATTCGTAGGATAAATGAATGACTATTGCGAATTAGATTATTAATACGAACGAACAGTACCAGTACCCTGACTCCGACATCTTCTTTCCAAGGCAAAATGCTAATAATGTTTAAGGGTTTGTTTGACCCTGCTGAGTCATTGCATTTGCAGCAGAGACAAACTCACAAAATTCGTGAAATACGGAATTAAAGAAGAATACGGTTACCATTAGATACTGTCACCGTGCAGGCGATCATCAGAAAGTGTGAGATATACCAAATGTAATTCATGATCATTCAAAGCTTGTCTGTTTTCAAATTTATTTTCCCAAAAAATTCATCTTGATCTTCCCGCCATTTTAACTTTTATTTTGATCACATGTCAATCACGTGATGTCACAAGGGACATAACTTTGGAATATCCCATCGAATCTGTACGCTAACTTTTTAGAAGAAATTAACTCGAATTCCACATGCGTTTAATGTCCTATTTTTCTGAACCTTTGTATGCTAATTAAGGCGGGTAAACGCCATGCAGTATGCAACGAGGAAAATTCCGACAGGACAACGGCATTAGTCTATCTTCGCTTTAGATTTCCAATGTTCAACATGTACCTGTGCATAGCCTGAATGCATAAACTAGTAAATTAAATAGAACCACATAAATTGAATTGTTATTTATTTTTTATTGAACAAGAACAGCACAAATAAACTTCAAAGAATGAACCCACGTTCCTCGAAAGGAAGGTCACGTGGCATCTTTGACAACACATTTAGACACATTCTCACAATCCATAGATCAATCATAACCCATACCACGCATTCATACCATAAATAGGCTACATCAGGTGACGTTTGCTTAAGCTTGATAACCCATCTCACCTGTAAGTAAAAAGAATTGTCTAAATGAAGCTTATTTCAGTGGCGTCAACCTCCTGGGTACAAATTGGGAGCAGACTGCTCAATGGAGGAAAAACTGGCGGGAGTGAAATTGAAAATATGGAAGGGTCAAAGGCGTCTGAATAGTTTTTTATTTTGATGAATAGAAAAGATTTCGTGCCTTTTTACACATCTATTGTGAAAGGTGTAAAACAAATTCAGAAATTTCTAAAAAGTTTAAGTTCGGGTGCAAATAGCAGCAAAAGGCAAGGTCTTAGTACTTTGTATTTATCCGAAATAGACGCAGACGTTAAGGACTTGTTGTCTTTATATTTGGAGAGGTGGCACAATAGAGATGTAAACAACTCCACAATCGCTAAATGATTCATGCCTCTCGAAAAGGTTGGATTACTGAACTGTAAAATAGCAAACTTGTTGACCTACTTTCCAGCAAAACCGGTGGCATCAAATGCCGGAGATCCATTACCACCGTTGTAGATATTGGTTCCTAAACCACCTCCAATTCCTGAAGATCCAAAACCACTTCCCAGACCAGAACCAAATCCACCACCAACCCCGCTTCCAAATCCTGAACCAAATCCACTTCCGAATGAAGGTGAAGCTATTCCGTTGCCAAAACCGGAGCCAACCCCGCCTCCGAATCCTGAACCAAATCCACTTCCAAATCCGGAACCGAATCCCGATCCAGACCCACCGATTGGTCCAATCGCCCCGCTTCCAGCAAATCCAATAGTATTATCATAGCCATTTCCACCAAAACCAATTCCAGTATTAGTTCCAAAACTATCGAATCTATTACCAAACCCACTCCCAAAACTGTTGAATCCAGGTGAACCAAATCCACCCCCAAATCCAGTATCGAAACCACCAATCCCAGGACTTCCAAATCCACCATAAGCTGAGTTTCCTAGTCCACTTGAACCAAAACCAGATCCTCCAAGTCCATTTAAACCGAATCCGGATCCACCGAGTCCATTAAAACCAGATTGACCAAAATTACCGAATCCTGATGAACCATATGGCGATCCAAAGAGTCCAGATCTAGAACTGAATCCAGTTCCGAATCCCGAACCGGGAAAACCAGATCCTCCAAATCCACCTAGTCCGGATCCCCCAAACGGTGATCCAAATGCTCTAGGTTGTCCTCCGAATCCAGACGTAGCAAAAGGAGGTGGTTGGAATCCTGCACCAGAACCAAATTGTGGTCCAAATCCGAATCGGGGATTGAAACCTCCTCGGACATTGAAACCGAAGCCTTGTGGACTGAATGGAGGGCTTATGATCCCGGCGCTAGGTGATCCAGGTGGGCCTGGTAGTTCTGGGGGAGGGGGTCTGCCATCTGGTTGTGGAGGTGGGGGTGGAGGACCATTGTTCAGAACTTCTCCACTATGAGCTCCTTCCGATTCCCAAACAAATGCGCCTGTAAAATATAGTAATACCAATTGATTTCATCGTTTCGATGGATAACAGCCTCGGTTCCCAACCGGGGGACAATGGAACAAAGCATGAGGATATTATCATTTTTTCTCTAGCCCAAATTTTATCAACTACTGTATATTGTTCTCTAGCCCAAATTTTATCAACACAATATACATGTAGTTGATAAAATTTGGGCTAGAGAAAAAATGATAATATCCTCATGTAAGGTCTGTAGTGGCTTATTGACAAATGCATCTGGCCTCCCCCAATGATTAGGAGGCACAAAACAAGAACCTTTGCTCAATATTTCGCCCTTTTGGGACTCTGGGGATTGAACAAGGTTGGGAATAACCGAGTTACAGTGTTCGAAATGAAATGAAGCTTAACGCCCAACTTGTCTGCATCCGTTTGAGCAAAGGATGACGAGCAAACGCCATGTGTACTCGTTTACTTTTCCAACCGTCGAAATATATTTAGCGGACACAGCAGCTCATGAACATAAGTATTTTGTCAGGTCCAAACGAATAACGCTGTTTCCAATGAACACTTATACATGTAATCGTATAAAGTCATGCTGAGTAAAAAATGAGATGCTTTTGTAGCCTGCAATGTGTTGTTCATCCAATCCCTACTCTTTTAAGCTAAATTTAAATTGTACTTACATAACAAAGTAAAGTAAAATATCCTCATGATTAAATGTTATTATTCTTCAACACTTTTACTAGATTTAAACTCCAATTTGATAAATACACATTATATACGGTCACTAGATGCGGAAGGGATCAGGTCGTAACTCGCCACTCGACAGGCGGAAACTTGAAGTTTTTAATGTTGCAGATTATCTAATTGTGAGAAATAGCAGGTCAGATGAAAAATGAGAGGCAAAATATTATTTTTTAATAAGATAAGAGTGTTAAATCGGTCTAATCTTGTAATTATTACAAAAAAATCGCTGGTCATTTGGGATGGAGCACAATATTTTGATGGAAAAAAGGACATTAATGTTTCAATTTTGTTAGTGCCTATTTTCATTGTTAATGAATGTTGAATATGGCAACAGAAATGTTGGAGTCTAAACGGAACATAGATTCCTTGTAAAACACACTATCTAAAAGTCACTATAAGCATGTATTGGTTAAGAGTGTTCAATCCCCCAGTGGCTGTGGGAACTATAGGCCTAATGCAGGGACCGGACTTAAGTAGCAAAGGGCGTAGATTTGTCCAAAACAAACAAATTTAGGTATCGATATGGTGCATTCTGCAAGATATTTCGTGATTGGACTTTGAAATCGGGACTTTCTACTCTCATTGATTTTAATCTTCACAAATTCTTTTTTACCAATCAAATAAGGGGGGGGGGGGGCAGACCCTTTCGTCCCTTCTTAATCCACGTCCTTGGCAAGGACCCCTACCCACTTGGATCTACTGACACATCTATTTGAGTCACTCAATTGAGTCATTGCCAATTCGACTGTGCACAACCTTCGTCAATGTTCGTTAGTTTCCGTGAGCTGGATCAAATACCTGGCTGAATGCTGTATCTTTTGATAGCATTTAACATTTGGCTGGAAAACGTAGACTTAAGAAATAGAACTACATATTGATGTAAAATATTGTGTAAAATGACATTATCTCATGAATCATTCATTGCTATTTACATTTAATAATTTCTCATACCCATGACAAGCTTAACTAGGTTTTTTAATTTTACACCTGGATGAAAATACACTCAATGACTTCAAAATTACATATCTTCCGCCTTAACACAAAAAATATTGGAAATTGCATTGTTGTGGTATAGCTGAGTGACTGGTATAAAACGGTGTATGAAAACGGAGTAACACAGGGTTGTCTTTTGTCGCCTTTATTATTCAATAAGTGTTTTAATGGATTTGTCGTTCGTCGCCGTCACAGAAATTTAAACGTTTCATTTTAATAATTCTTTAAAAATCACTTGATAAACACTGTAGTACTAAAAGGTACTTGAAGAAAAAAATTAAGTTCTCAAACTTGGTCAATATTAGTATATATTCATCAACAGTGTCCAAAATATACAAACAGAATCAAATAAACCCATAAAACTATGTAATTTTCCATACAATTACAGATTATTATTGATAAATGCCTTAAATCGGATTAAGATATTTATCAATTATTGTACTTAAACGTAGTTTTCGGGATTAATCAGATTATTTAGGTAATCTGTTTTATAGTTATGCCACTAGGTTTGTCCCCTGATGAATATATACTCCTATTGACCAAGATTGATTATTTTTGTGGTTCATTCTAACTAGGCTGTATCGCTTTAAACTTCTATATGTATAATATCATCATCATCATTATCATCTTCATCATCATCTTCTTCTTCATCGTCATTATCATCATCATCATCATTATTAGCATCATCATGGTCGTCAAAATCATCAAATCTCAAAAAACCTTTAAGACAAGAAGGAATGGGTAGTTTGCTAATGTTAGCCATTCTGTTGATTGATGTGACTTGGTTCAGAATTACAATCCTACTCATATTCTTTAATGATAAGGGTTCCCTACATTTATCTTCAATCCAACTCTTGCGTTGTGGATGTTCTGTAAATATTTTCACCATTTTAGGATCAATCAGTAAATTATATAACTTACTCTGTAAACAAAATCCACCAAGATACATCATATTTAACAGACTTAAATATTCAGATTTAACTTTATAAAAGCTGTCACTTAAAACCGTGCATAACCAACATACATGTACATGTTCATTCAAATCAGTGGATAACTCTGTACGTGATGGATATGGCCTCAATCCATGCTTGATCAAACTTTTGATATATTTAAGATCATATCCAGACTCATTTCTAAAAAGAGTCCTCAAGAAATCACAGATATTGGCCCCATTTTCTATGAGAAATAACGCTATTTCATCCTGGCGTCTATCCAAAGCTATTGAAAGAGGGGATTGTTTTCCATTGTCTACAGCATTAACATCGGCACCGTGTTTAACCAGGATTTTAACCAATTCCAGATTCCCAACATCTACAGCGAGATGAAGAGCAGTCTGTTGATTTGTGTTCCGATGGTTGACATTGGTCATTTTATCAACTAGTTTTGTCACCATTGTGAAATTTCTGCGAGAGATACAAATCATGAGTGTAGAGTTGCCTTTTGAATTTATTGAATGTATATTGGCCCCGTTTTCTATGAGAAATAACGCTATTTCATTGTGACGACTTTGTAAAGCTATTAAAAGAGGGGATATCATTCTATTGCTTACAGCATTAACATCGGCACCGTGTTTAACCAGCATTTGTACAGCTTTTAGATGACCAACACCAACGACGGCTCGATGAAGTAAAGAGTTTTGATCAGAATCAAATAGATTTGTATTGGCCCCATTTTCTATGAGAAATAACCCTATTTCATCCTGGCGTCTATCCAAAGCTATTGAAAGAGGGGATTGTTTTCCATTGTCTACAGCATTAACATCAGCTCCCTGTTTTACCAGCATTTTAACCAATTCCAGATTCTCAACATCTACGACGAGATGAAGAGCAGTCTGTTTATTACTGTTCCGATGGTTGACATCGATCATTTTATCAACTAGTGTTGTCACCATTGAAAAATTTCTGCGAGAGACACAAATCATGAGTGTAGAGTTGCCTTCTGAATCTAATGAATGTATATTGGCCCCATTTTCTACGAGAAATAACGCTATTTCATTGTGAGGACTTTGTAAAGCTGTTACAAGAGGGGATATCTTTAAATTGTCTACAGCATTAACATCGGCTCCCTGTTTAACCAGCATTTGTACAGATTCTAGATTCCTAACATCTACGGCTAGATGAAGAGCAGTCTGTTGATATATGTTCCGATGGTTGACATCGATCATTTTATCAACTAGTTTTGTCACCATTGTGAAATTTCTGCGAGAGATACAAATCATGAGTAAAGAGTTGCCTTCTGAATCTATTGAATGTATATTGGCCCCGTTTTCTATGAGAAATAACGCTATTTCATTGTGAGCACTTTGTAAAGCACTTAAAAGAGGGGATATCTTTCTATTGTCTACAGCATTAACATAGGCTCCCCGTTTTACCAACATTTGTACAGATTCTAGATGTCCAACAAGAGCGGCAAAATGAAGAGCAGTCTGTTGATTTTTGTTCCGATGGTTGACATTGCAGATTTTATCAACTAGTTTTGTCACCAATGTGAAATTTCTGAGAGAGATAGAAATCATGAGTGCAGAGTTGCCATACCAATTTAATGAATGTATATTGGCCCCGTTTTCTATGAGAAATAACACTATTTCATCATGACCACTATTCAAAGCTCTTAAAAGAGGGGATTGGTTTCCAATGTCTACAGCATTTACATCGGCTCCATGTTTTAACAGCATTTGTACCGATTCCAGATTTCCATCATCTACAGCGAGATGAAGAGCAGTCTTTTGACATCTGTTCCGATGGTTCACATTGCAGATTTTATCAAGTAGTTTTGATACAATTATGAAATGTCTGCGAGAAATGCAAATCATGAGTATAGAATTGCCATCACAATCTAATGAATATATATTGGCCCCGTTTTCTATGAGAAATAACGGTATTTCATCGTGGCGATTATCTAAAGCTATTAAAAGAGGGGATATCTTTCTATTGTCTACAGCATTAACATCGGCTCCGTGTTTAACCAACATTTGTACCAATTCCAGATTCCAAACAGTGGCAAGGTGAAGAGAAGTTTTGTTATTATTGTCTACGGCATTAACATCGGCCCCCTGTTTTACCAGCATTTGTACCAATTCAAGATGTCCAACACGAACGGCGAGGTGAAGAGCAGTTTCGTAAGAATAATTGTCCCGCACGTTTATATCACACTCTCTGTTGATAAGAGTTTTTGCCAATGTGAAATTTCTTCGTTTGATACACATCATCAGTGGAGAGTTCCCATAAATGTCTCTAGCATTAATATCTGCTCCATTTTCAATGAGAAATAATGATATTTCTTCGGGTTGTGGCTTTAATAAAGACAGAAAGAATGGAGATCGTTGTTCAGAATCCAATAAGTTGACATCGGCCCCGTTTTGAACCAATTGCCGTACTTTTTCAATATCACCATCCTCTACTGCTGAAAGTAATTCTTTTGAGACTTTTTCAATATCACCATCCTCTACTGCTAAATCACTATCCTCTACTGCTGGAAGTAATTTTGTTAAGGCTTCCATCTCAGACATCTTCTTCTGTTATAATATATTCATCTGAAAATATAATTTGTAAATGGTATGGTATAGAATGAAAACCATCCTGTCAGCCCCTAGACTACCGTCGGTACCGGGCGTGGAACAAAATACCGCTTTCCGGCCTTTTTTTAAAGTATTTCTCTTCTTAAGCTACAGACAAGTGGCGCCACCTATAAGTTTGTGAGTTTAAGTCGCTTACGTTTGATCTATCACACGACCTACATACATATAGACCGACAAGTTGACTCTAAATAATACTGCGTATTTTAGAGACAGACGACCAAGCATATAAATATCATGAAATGTTGTGTTATTTGATTTAGACCTTAGAAAATAGTCATTTTTGTAAAGTATTAGATAAGTATGAATTAAGATGTACCGTACAACAACTTGACATCATGTATTTGTGTACAAATTAGATGAAATGTCGATCAGGCGGGTATTTTAACTCAAACTACGTCGCCATTTTTCTAATATATGTGTTTATCCAATGAAATTCATGGTTACAATCTATAACTCTGTTTGGGAGATTTGGTTAATTTTGAGAGAAGTCTTTTGATTGGATGTAATTTCAATGACGATAATTCTTATTTAAAAATGGCGGCCATGTTCAAAATACCTCCAGCTTGAAAATTTCAACTAGGATTACAGACAACAAGGATTAGTTTATTCTGTCGAAAAAGGGATTGAATGTTGAGATGGCATCATAACATACAAGAAAATGGTCAGTTTTTTTAATAATGACACCAAGGAAGAACAATAATTCAACGCAACCAAATTGGTTGCGGAATATCAAGTTATTGAATAAGATGTAATCCTGACTCTCTGCCAGCGGCATTGAGAGAGACAGGTATTCCGGTCTAACATACATAATGCAGATTGACCTAGATGAGATTAAAGCTCTATTTTCCCAGTCTCAAGAAATTACGTTTTTTTTCTTGTGGAGAAGACTGGACACCAGTCTACTCTTGATGGGACCGCGCCACAAATATATTCATAGCATATCCTAAAAACAAGCTATCGGTATCAACCTTTAGATTTAAAATTAACTGAACCGTACCATTTACATTCTCGCTTTGTTTTATTTTTAATACCAAAACCTATTCTATTTATTCTTTTAACAACTAATATTGAAACCTATTTCTGTTGTACAACATAGAATCATTTTTAAGCAAGCTAATATCTTTTCTAAATATATTTCTTTTAATTAATATTGAAACCTATTTCTGTTCTACAACATAGAATAATTTTTCGGTAAGCCAATTTTTTTCCAAACCTCTTATAATATTTTTTCTAACATAACTAAAGCCTTGATTCTGACCTACCTTGTAATAATTCCAAGTCATTTACGAATTCCTGGGCTTTAAGATTTGCTTTCCAGATCAAAATATCTAGACAGGTCTAACTTTTCAAAATGTCTGTCTCGTCCCACCTCATCACTCATGTATACATATTGAGAGTATCTGAATAACCTACATACTTACACTGGTAGCTTTTAGGGGAATTCCCATTTAATTCATGACTCACAGGATATAGAGTATGACTGGGTCGCTTTCTTATTCTTCATTTGAGTAAATAAGGAAACAAATGAAAACAAAAACATCTTAAGGCTACAAGTGAATACAAGGGAGTGGATTTGTCAAAAATTGGGGGGGGGGGGGGGGGGCAACCAGCATGGGTTGTAGCGTCCAAGTACGCCGCGAAGTGCCACAATCGCAAACCCAAACATAAGGTATTCGCCCTAGAGAAAAAAAATGGCGTCAGTTTCGTGCATTCTGACAGATATTTCCGGGTTTTGAGTTGACAATATACGCCCTTGAGTGAATATAAAGAATTTTGTTAGTCTCTTTCAACATTCAAGGGGTATTCATTGACGTCATGCAGAACAGGATGCTAGGATATACTTTATTTGCTTTTATTATGTTAAATGAACTGTACTCAACTCCTACAAATCAGAGATGTACATATGTCAGTCTTGTTGTACGTAAAGTACCACTACAGAAGAGACTATACCGTTACACCCAATTCTACGGCGGAAGATAGTAGCCTACAAGCAATCCATCGGTCATTTACCAAACAATCTGTACTCGAATGTTTAATATATGAAATATCCTATACAGTTGGAAAATTTCATTGAATGAAATATTAACAATTTATTACTTACTAAAATATGCTAATTTTCATAACAGCTACAGCTCTCTGTTATATCTTAATAAATAAACTTTAAATAAAATTCATTGATTTGAACTTTCACCAAATAAATACAACATATTGTCTAAAACAAGGTTATATTTTTATTATTAGGTTGAAAAATACAGATTATAGTCTGGTTTCACATTACTTAATAATGCCTGTCAAGGGTTCAATTTGAACACAAGTGATTCTCTTTAAGTTACTAAAACTGTTCTAAATATCATTATCATCATCAACAACAACATCATTGTCATCAGAATCAGCTACAAAATCGTTGAATCTCAAAAAACCTTTAAGACAAGAAGGGATGGGTAGTTTTCTAATGTTAGCCATTCTGTTGATTGATGTGACTTGGTTCAGAATTACAATCCTACTCATATCCATTAATGATAAGGGTTCCCTACATTTATCTTCAATCCAACTCTTTCGTTGCGGTACTTTTTTAAATATTTTCACCATTTTAGCATCAATCAGTAAAGTATATAAGTTACTCTGTGAACAAAATCCAGCAAGATACATCATATTTAACAGACTTAAATTTTCAGATTCAACTTGATAAAAGCTGTCACTTAAAACCGAACATAACCAACATACATGTACATGCTCATTCAAATCAGTGGATAACTCTGTACGTGATGGATATGGCCTCAATCCATGCTTGATCAAACTTTTGATATATTTAAGATCATATCCAGACACATTTCTAAAAAGAGTCCTCAAGAAATCACAGTCGATATTAGGGTCTGCACCAGATTTTATTAGAAATTTGAAAATAGTTTCGTCTTCCAATCTACAAGCCTTGCATAAAGCTGATTCATTTCGCTTATCGACAGCATTTACATCTGCACCAGATTTTAATAGAAGTCTAAAGATGGTTTCGTCTTCCAATCTACAAGACTTGTATAAAGCTGATTCATTTCGCTGATCGACAGCATTTACGTCTGCACCATTTCTTATGAGAAATGACGCTATGTCTTTGTGAGACCATCCAAAGCTCTTAAAAGAGTGGATTGATTTCTATTTTTTACAGCATCAATATTGGCTCCGTGTTTAAACAGCATTTGTACAGCTTTTAGATGACCATCACCAACGGCTCGATGAAGTAAAGAGTTTTGATCAGAATCAAATAGATTCGTATTGGCCCCATTTTCTATGAGAAAGAACGCTATTTCATCGTGGCGATTATCCAAAGCTATTGAAAGAGGGGATTGCTTTCTATCATCTACAGCATTAACATCGGCTCCCTGTTTTACCAGCATTTGAACAGATTCTAGATGGCCAAAATCCACGGCGAGATGAAGAGCAGTCTGTTGATTTTCGTTCCGATGGTTGATATTGGTCATTTTATCAACTAGTGTTGTCACCATTGTGGAATTTCTGCGCGAGATACAAATCATGAGTAAAGAGTTGCCATTCCAATCTAATGAATGTATATCAGCCAAGTTTTCTATGAGAAATAACGCTATTTCATTGTAACTACTTTCCAAAGCTCTTGAAAGAGGGGATACCTTGTAAATGTTCACAGCATTAACATCGGCTCCATGTTTTACCAGCATTTGTACAGATTCTAGATGACCAACATCCACGGCGAGATGAAGAGCAGTCTGTTGATTTCTGTTCCAATGGTTGACATCGATCATTTTATCAACTAGTTTTGTCACCATTGTGAAATTTCTGCGAGAGATATAAATCATGAGTATAGAGTTGTCATCGAAATCAAATAGATTTATATTGGCTCCATTTTCAATGAGAAATAACACTATTTCATCGTGGCAATTATTCAAAGCCCTTAAAAGAGGGGAATGTTTTCGACTGTCTACAGCATTAATATCGGCTCCCTGTTTTACCAGTGTCTTTACTAATTCTTGATGTCCATCTTGAGCGGCAAGATGAAGAGCAGTGCTTTTAAAATTGTATTTCTTATTAACATCGGCTCCCTGTTTTACCAGCATTTGTACCAATTCAAGATGTCCATCACGAGCGGCAAGTTGAAGAGCAGTCATGTTAAAATTGTCTTTCTCATTAACATCGGCTCCCTGTTTTACTAGAATTTGTGCCAATTCAATATGTCCACCACGAGCGGCGAGATGGAGAGCAGTCATGTTAAAATTGTCTCTCTCATTAACATTGGCTCCCTGTTTTACCAGAATTTGTACCAATTCAAGATGTCCACCACGAGCGGCAAGATGAAGAGCAGTCATGTTAAAATTGTCTTTCTCATTAACATTGGCTTCCTGTGTTACCAGCATTTGTACCAATTCAAGATGTCCACCACGAGCGGCAAGATGAAGAGCAGTGATGTTAAAATTGTCTCTCTCATTAACATTGGCTCCCTGTTTTACCAGTATTTGTACCAATTCAAGATGTCCAGCATCAGCGGCGAGGTGAAGAGCAGTCTCGTTATAAATGTTCGGCAGGTTTATATCACATTCTCTGTTGATCAGAGTTTTAGCCAATGTGAAATTTCTTCGTTTGATACACATCATCAGTGGAGAGTTCCCATTAATATCTCTAGCATCAATATCTGCTCCATTTTCAATGAGAAATGATGATATTTCTTCGTGTTGTGGCTTTAATAGAGACAGAAAGAATGGAGAGCGTTGTTCAGAATCCAAAAAGTTGACATCGGCCCCGTTTTCAACCAAGTGTCGCACTAGTTCAATATCGCCATCCTCTACTGCGAGGTGAAGAGCAGTGTCCTTCTTTTTGTTTACAGCATTAACATCGGCTCCCTGTTTTACCAGCATTTGTACCAATTCAAGATGTCCAACACGAACGGCGAGGTGAAGAGCAGTCTCGTTATCAATGTTCGGCGGGTTTATATCACATTCTCTGTGTATCAGAGTTTTTGCTAATGTGAAATTTCTTTGGTTGATACACATCATCAGTGGAGAGTTCCCATTAGTACTTCTAGCATTAATATCTGCTCCATTTTCAATGAGAAATAATGATATGTCTTCGTGTTGTACGAGGTGAAGAGCAGTGTCGTCATGATAGTTTACAGCATTAACATTGGCTCCCTGTTTTAACAGCATTTGTACCAATTCAAGATGTCCAACACGAACGGCAAGGTGAAGAGCAGTTTAAGTAGAATAATTGTCCCGCACGTTTATATCACATTCTCTGTTGATCAGAATTTTTGCTAATGTGAAATTTCTTCGTTTGATACACATCATCAGTGGAGAGTTCCCATAATTATCTCTAGCATTAATATCTGCTCCAGTTTCAATAAGAAATAATGATATTTCTTCGTGTTGTGGCTTTAATAAAGACAGAAAGAATGGAGAGCGTTGTTTAGAATCCATAAAGTTGACATCGGCCCCGTTTTCAACCAAGTGTCGCACTTTTTCAATATCACCATCCTCTACTGCGAGGTTAAGAGCAGTGTTCTTATTTTTGTTTACAGCATTAACATTGGCTCCATGTTTTAACAGCATTTGTACCAATTCAAGATGTCCAACACAAACGGCGAGGTGAAGAGCAGTGTTCTTTTTTTTGTTTACAGCATTAACATTGGCTCCATGTTTTAACAGCATTTGTACCAATTCAAGATGTCCAACACAAACGGCGAGGTGAAGAGCAGTGTCCTTATTTTTGTTTACAGCATTATCATCGGCTCCCTGTTTTACCAGCATTTGTACCAATTCAAGATGTCCAACACGAACGGCGAGGTGAAGAGCAGAGTCGTTATAATTGTCCCGCACGTTTATATCACATTCTCTGTTTATCAGAGTTTTTGCCAATGTGAAATTTCTTCGTTTGATACACACCATTAACGGAGACTTCCTATAATTACTTCTAGCATTAATATCGGCTCCATTTTCAATGAGAAATAATGATATTTCTTCGTGTTGTGGCTTTAATAGAGACAGAAAGAATGGAGAGCGTTGTTCAGAATCCAAAAAGTTGACATCGGCCCCGTTTTCAACCAAATGTCGCACTAGTTCAATATCGCCATCCTTTACTGCCATATGAAGAGCAGTGTCCTTCTTTTTGTTTACAGCATTAACATTGGCTTCATGTTTTAACAGCATTTGTACCAATTCAAGATGTCCAACACGAACGGCGAGGTGAAGAGCAGTTTCGTTAGAATAATTGTCCCGCACGTTTATATCACATTCTCTGTTTATCAGAATTTTTGCCAATGTGAAATTTCTTCGTTTGATACACATCATCAGTGGAGAGTTCCCATAATTATCTCTAGCATTAATATCTGCTCCATTTTCAATGAGAAATAATGATATTTCTTCGTGTTGTGGCTTTAATAAAGACAGAAAGAATGGAGAGCGTTGTTTAGAATCCAAAAAGTTGACATCGGCCCCGTTTTCAACCAATTGCCGTACTTTTTCAATATCACCATCCTCTACTGCTGAAAGTAATTCTTTTGAGACTTTTTCAATATCACCATCCTCTACTGCTAAATCACTATCCTCTACTGCTGGAAGTAATTTTGTTAAGGCTTCCATCTCAGACATCTTCTTCTGTTATAATATATTCATCTGAAAATATAATTTGTAAATGGAATCTCCTAGAATGAAATGGATCTGGTCTGTCCATGGCTTGTTTTCGGTACCGGACATGAACAAAATACCGGTAACAAAACTTGGCAGAGGCTGCGGAGAAAAACCTGTTTGTGTAAGCTAAATTTTTTACAAACATATTTCTTTTAGCTAATATCTTAGCCAAACATATTTCTGTTAGCTACTATCTTTTCCAAACATATTTCTGTTAGCTAATATCTTAGCCAAACATATTTCTGTTAGCTAATATCTTAGCCAAACATATTTCTGTTAGCTAATATCTTAGCCAAACATATTTCTGTTAGCTAATATCTTAGCCAAACATATTTCTGTAAGCTACTATCTTAGCCAAACATATTTCTGTAAGCTACTATCTAAGCCAAACATATTTCTGTAAGCTACTATCTTTGCCAAACACATTTCCACAGAAATAAACTCTTGATTCTGACCTACCTGGTAAAATTTCAAATCGTTAACGAATTCCTGGGCTTTAAGATTTAACTTTTCAAAATGTCTGTCTCGTCACAATACCTCGTATGCAGCTGGCGGATAAAGCGCACTACTTTCAAGTTTACTTCTCTGACAACCAGACATCTTCTGTCTACGAAAGACGCAACAGTAAATTTGACAAGAAGACCAGGCATGGAGCGGGAGTTATAGGCATGAGCCTTTTTCCCGAAGAGGATGTATGTATGTATGTATGTATGTATGTATGTAACTAGCATGAGCTGGGGATCTATTTTTTATCGCGTATCTTGGAAGGTTTAGTCACATAGTTGATAATGACTCATCGTGCTGAGTCACAAGTCCATTTCGTCATGATATACGCTGATTTTAATGTCTTCTATATACAATACATGTATAGATCTTTTATTAATAAAATCACAAAGATATGACTATGGTGTAACTATTGAATAACAACAAACAAGTGAGTTATAAAAAATGTTCTTTTGTAATAAACTTCTAAAACCGCTCCTATCTCAAACCTTTCATATCAGAAGTTTATTTATGCACTACACAAAAGGGTCTTTTACTTATTTTCATAAAAGGTGTAAAGACACTGTTAAAATTCTATTTCTGTTGGGGCATGTCTTTTATGCTATGTGAATAAGACAAGAAATTGAAATATCTGAAAATACATAATTTATAACAGCAATATCGATATAAAGAGATTGGATCGGATGTTCCGGTTTAATTTTGGACCGGCTTTGGCTCTACGACACATATTCGGAATCCAGTTTCAGATTAGGTGTAAACGAGGCCTAAAGCCTAAGCTCGCTATGACGTCATATGTACATATATAGGGCTTTGCATGCGATATGAGCGTGACGTGAACCCAAGAGAAAATCACTGATAACTGCATCATTAGCCAGTGTCAGCGTACCACAATATAAGAACAAATACCTAATGGTCTAAATTAAATGAATTACAAACTGATAGCGCTCATAAAGCCCGTGGGAGAGATTTAAACACAAACCTTTACAAAACACAGCTTTCGCGCGGCGACAACAATGGCAACTTCCGGTTTAAGGAATACTTAGAGTTATTTCCCTTTAGTTACTTCGCCCTTTGACACAGTCTAAACCATACACGTTTGTCCAACTTAACCTACCACATTGGACAAAAAAGTATTCCCCTTGACCCAGACTAGTGCTAGATGTATATAGAGAGTGTCTATTTGCCACGCGTGGTAAGCAAAGAAAGGTCACGATTGGCTTCATGGTAATAATACGTGGTACGTTTTTCCATACAACGTGTTTTACAATGAATAACAGGTTTTTATGGTGATTTTATCATTTTAATCACAGAAATGTAGATAGGGAATAATAATACAAGATTTATGCTTGGCACGCATACGTTGAATTGGAGGTATGCCCATAACTTCCGGTTTCTGCAAGAAGTTATATTAATTTAAAAGCCATGATAAACACGATTTAATTCGAATGGAACATCCAGTCTCTCTGTGACAGTATAACTTAGAGTCAACTAGTCCTAGCTTCTTACAACTGTTTTAAGATGTTCAAAATAGTTGTAAGAAGCTTCTAAAACGTCGGAATTAACAATTAGTCGGCTATTGGTCCATTTTAAGTTCCGTCAGAATCGGTTGAAAACTAAGAGAGTAATAGCATATTCAAGATTTTGGGGCAAGGACAATAACTCTGTTTCTAATGACCGAAAATAGATCAAATTCGAACTTGATCTTCGTTTCATGAATATGTATACACCACCAAATTTCATTTGATTCCATCAAAAGCTCTAGTTTTAGAGCGTTTACGAGCAAATGTTGATGGACGAACAGGGGTGCCGACAATATACGTCCTCATAGAGAGATGAGGGCGTATAAAAATGACATTATCCCTTGAATCATTCATTGCTATTTACATTTAATAATTTCTCATACCCATGACAAGCTTAACTAGGTTTTTAATTTTACACCTGGATGAAAATACACTCAATGACTGCAAAATTAAATATCTTCCGCCCTAACACAAAACATATTGGAAATTGCACTGTTGTGGTATAGCTGGGTGACTGGTATAAAACGGTGTATGAAAAACGGAGTAACACAGGGTTGTCTTTTGTCGCCTTTATTATTCATCGCCGTCACAGAAAAATTAAACGTTTCATTTTAAGAATTCTTTAAAAATCACTTGATAAACACTGTAGTACTAAGGTACTTGAACAAAAAAAAATTCTCAAACTTGGTCAATAAGAGTATATATTTATCAACAGTGTCCAAAGTATACAAACAGAATCAAATAAAACCATAAAACTATGTAATTTTACATACAATTACAGATTATTATTGATAAATGCCTTAAATTGGATTAAGATATTTATCAATTATTGTATTTAAACATACGTAGTTTTCTGGATTTATCAGATAATTTAGGTAATATGTTGTATAGTTATGACACCAGGTAAGTCCCCTGTTGAATATATACTCCTATTGACCAAGTTTTTTGTGTTCATTCTAAGAGGTTGTATCGCTTTAACTTCTATATATGTTTAATGGATCTCCATTCAGATCTTCCGACAAATAACTTCAATTACTATCAACATCATCATCATCTTCTTCATTCTCATTATCATCATCTTCTTCATCCTCATTACCATCTTCTTCATCCTCATTATCATCATCGTCATTATCGACATCTTCATCCTCATTATCATCATCGTCACTATCGACATCTTCATCCTCATTATCATCATCCTCATTATCATCTTCTTCATCCTCATTATCATCATCGTCATTATCGACATCTTCATCCTCATTATCATCTTCTTCATCCTCATTATCATCATCCTCATTATCATCTTCTTCATCCTCATTATCATCTTCGTCATTATCATTATTATCAGTGTCAACATCGTCATCAAAATCATCAAATCTCAAAAAACCTTTAAGACAAGAAGGGATGGGTAGTTTGCTAATGTTAGCCATTCTGTTGACTGGTGTGACTTGGTTCAGAATTACAATCCTACTCATATTCATTAATGATAAGGGTTCCCTACATTTATCTTCAATCCAACTCTTGCGTTGTGGATTTTATGTAAATATTTTCACCATTTCAGGATCAATCAGTAAATTATATAACTTACTCTGTAAACAAAATCCACCAAGATACATGATATTTAACAGACTTAAATTTTCAGATTCAACTTGATAAAAGGTGTCACTTAAAACCGTACATAACCAACATACATGTACATGTACATTCAAATCAGTGGATAACTCTGTACGTGATGGATATGGCCTCAATCCATGCTTGATCAAACTTTTGATATATTTAAGATCATATCCAGACTCATTTCCAAAAAGAGTCCTCAAGAAATCACAGACGATATTAGGGTCTGCACCAGATTCTAATAGAAGTCTAAAGATGGTTTCGTCTTCCAATCTACAAGCCTTGTATAAAGCTGATTCATTTCGCTGATCGACAGCATTTACATCTGCACCATTTTGTATTAGATATCTGCATATCTGGATACATCCAACCTTGGTGGCCATATGAAGAGGAGTTTGGGTAAATGCATCTCGTTGATGAATATTACATCCACGATCGATGAGCATTTTAACGATATGGAACCTACGTTGCGAGATAAAACCTTTCAGTGGAAACTCACCAAATTCATCTTTAGCATCCATATCGGCACCTCCTTCAATTAGGCATACTGCAGTCTTGCCAAAATTGCCATACTTAAAAGGAACAGCATCATTAGCCCCGTTTTTAATGAGAAATAACGCTATTTCATCGTGACAACTGTCCAAAGCTAATGAAAGAGGGGATTTGTTTCCATTGTCTACAGCATTAACATCGGCTCCTCTTTTTACAAGAATTTTAACCAATACAAGATGTCCAACACCAGCGGCAAGATGAAGAACAGTCTGTTGATTTTTGTTCCGATGGTTGACATTGATCATTTTATCAACTATTTTTGTCACCATTGTAAAATTTCTGCAAGAGACACACATCATGGGTATAGAGTTGCCTTCTGAATCTGTTGAATAGGCCCCATTTTCTATGAGAAATAACGCTATTTCATTGTGAGCACTTTGTAAAGCACTTGAAAGAGGGGATATCTTGTAAGTGTCTACAGCATTAACATCGGCTCCCTGTTTTACCAGCATTTGTACAGATTCTAGATGACCAACATCTACAGCGAGATGAAGAACAGTCTGTTGAAATCTGTTTCGATGGTTGACATTGATCATTTTATCAACTAGTTTTGACACAATTATGAAATTTCTGCGAGAGATGTAAATCATGAGTAAAGAGTTGCCATCGAAATCAAATATATTTGTATTAGCTCCATTTTCCGTGAGAAATAACACTATTTCATCGTGACCACTATTCAAAGCTCTTAAAAGAGGGGATTCCTTTGCACTGTCTACATCATTGACGTTGATTCCGTGTTTTACTAGCATTTGTACCAATTCCAAATGCCCATCGCGAACGGCGAGGTGAAGAGCAGTGCCGTTAGAATAATTGTCTCGCACGTTAATATCACATCCTCTGTCGATAAGAGTTGTTGCCATTGAGAAGTCTTTTGCTCTAAGGCATAACATCAGTGGACAGTTTCCATAGTTGTCTCTAGCATTGATATCAGCTCCATTTTCAATGAGAAATAACGCTATTTCATCGTGACCATTAATCAAAGCTCTTGAAAGAGGGGATTGGTTTCCATTGTCTACAGCATTAACATCGGCTCCCTGTTTTACCAGAATGTTTACTAACTCTAGATGTCCATTACGAATGGCAAGTTGAAGAGCAGTTTCGTTATAATTGTTAACAGCATTAACATCGGCTCCCTGTTTTACCAGAATGTTTACTAACTCTAGATGTCCATTACGAATGGCAAGTTGAAGAGCAGTTTCGTTATAATTGTTTACAGCATTAACATTGGCTCCATGTTTTAACAGCATTTGTACCAATTCCAAATGTCGATTACGAATAGCGAGATGAAGAGCAGTGTCGTTAGAATTGTTTACAGCATTAACATTGGCTTCATGTTTTAACAGCATTTGTACCAATTCAAGATGTCCATCCCAAACGGCGAGAATAAGAGCAGTGTCGTTATAAATGTCCCGCACGTTTATATCACATTCTCTGTGTATCAGAGTTTTTGCTAAAGTGAAATTTCTTTCGATGATACACACCATTAACGGAGAGCTCCCATAATTATCTCTAGCATTAATATCGGCTCCATTTTCAATGAGAAATGATGATATTTCTTCGTGTTGTGGCTTTAATAAAGACAGAAGGAATGGAGAGCGTTGTTCAGAATCCAAAAAGTTGACATCGGTCCCGTTTTCAACCAAATGCCGCACTTTTTCAATATCACCATCCTCTACTGCTGAAAGTAATTCTTTTGAGACTTCCACTTCAGACATCTTCTTCTGTTACCGGTACAATATATTCATCTGAAAATATAACTTGTCATTGGAATATTGTATAGAATGGAATCCATCAGGTCAGCCTCTGGCCTGCTGACGGTACCGGACATGGAACCCTTTCCGGCCTTTTTAGTTTGTTTGTTTCTCTTCTTATGCTACAGTCCAAGTTGATTGTGACCTACCTGATAAATATTCAGGTCCTTTGACGAATTCCTGGGCTTTAAGATTTGCTTTCCAGATCAAAATATCTAGACAGGTCTAACTTTTCAAAATGTCTGTCTCGTCCCACCTCATCGCTCATATATACAAATTTAGAGCATTTGGATAACCTAATCATACTGAAAAACATACACGTATACCAGGTTGCTAATAGGGGAATTCCCATTTAATTCATGGCTGACAGGCTATACATGTATGTAAATGACGCTACTAGAATGTATTTGTTTTTTAGGTGGAGTATGACTGGGTCGCTCTCTTATGTGTCAATTGAGTAAATAAAAAAGGAAATGGAAACAAAAACATGTTTCGTGTCTTAAAGGGATGAGATCATCATCCGTTAGACCAATCATACTCTAGTCTCAGAAAGGAGGAAGTTTTTAGCTTAGCTTAGTACCTACATGAGTGTTCACAAGTGTTGCACTTCTCTACTTTATTGATAAGAGTTAGCAAAAAAGTATAGGAGAATTTTCCATGACGTAACGTCATAATCTATTTTTAGAATGGGGAAGACTGGCCGTCAACTATACATCACAGTCAATGAGTCAATGACGTTATCTTCTCTTTATCAATACGATGGGAACAGAATCTGATGCTGAAAGGATGAAATACCAATTTCTTTTCGCAAATTACCAAATAAACAAACATTAGTGTATATTTTGGTTGGATTTTAGTCATGTTTGAAGCAAAATGAGTGTGTCGTGTCGGTTCGTAGAATAGGCCTACGATACGCGGCACCGCATTGTTAAATCTTGTTCTCGATAAATGGTTACAGAGGGCCTACACACATATAAATAGGCCCTAAATATTTTATACGTCGGTACTACGGTAGTCTATTCTTCTAAAAAAATAATTTCATAAATTTCTAAAGATAAAAAAGAGTTCGATTGAATTTCAACGGAGAGTAATTAAAACTCGGCATGACACGTAAATTCACTAATTTCGGGTTGGCGAATTTCGGGTAGGCGAAATATTGCGCTTGTCTATATTATCCTATCGATATCAAGCCGCGAATTTGAGGTTGATCTAGGAATTTAATTCAATACCTACCTTTTCTTGTCCCTATATTTAAATAAATGAATGAATAAATAATGTGTTGCTTAAGCAATATACCAGGTGAGCAATAAGAGTCCTACCGGTTACCTCGACTGTCAGGGATAACCAATAATATTTGTCAGTTTTCTAGTTTTTCTGGAATTTTTAAATCTATACTATCAAGCTGAATTTGCAAATTTTTAAATATTGATAGTTAAGACCTAGCACGACAAAAATTTTTTTTTTAGGTGATCGGTTTGAAATTTTTGTCTTTATTAATGCCTCTGTAGCTTGATTCCAGCTAAACAAATTAATTAATACAACTTCTCCGATTTTTGTCCAGTTGTCTAAAAGAGTTGCAGGATACTGGTAGTGGAGGAAGTAACATTGATCCCGATGACATATTTAGATAAATAATTCCCCATGGAAATCGAATATAAGAGTAGGCTAATGCCGCAGGCTGTCCTGGCAATATAGGCCTAATTTTATAATATTTATAGTTATAAATAAGTTGATGCCAAAGTAAAGATGATCCGTATCAATTTTGAGGGTGAATTATATTGATTTGTTACATTTAACTATAGGGGCGAGTAAAGTTCCGAATACATCGAGGTAAGGTGCCCAGTTCGATCCGGGATTTCGCGATACGGAAGAAAATAGACAGAGCGAATATACGCAGAGTACGGGTTCCGATATGATGCGTACACGATTCGTTTTTCTTCTATTTTCTTATGTGTCGGAAATCTGGGAACGGACACCTTACCTGATCTTTTTAATCGCATCTTTAATACTTCTGGAAATATAATAGCGTCGTTGGTGAAATTGTTAATATTTAGTCAAATTAACTATATTTAACTATCTTTTTATAAGCCCAATCCATTTATTTGGTCTCAACCCGAAATAATTTTCACGCACGCATAATATAAGATTTTTGGTATTTTTAGGCGAGATGTGCTTATCTCTAAAAGGGACCCATAGAACTCGTTCTAAGACCCATAAATAAACTGTAAAAAAATAATTTTCCGAACAAAAAATAGTACCGATTTTGATATCGTAGTAGTAGGCCTAAGAAAAGAACCATTGACTGTACATATTCCTTCTTAATTTTTTTTTTTTTTTTTTTGAGTGATGAATGTCTGACTCAACGTTTAATCATAAGTTTAAAAAAAATTGTTTTTATATGGCTTTTCACCCCCAAAAATTCGAAAGAAAACATGTTTCTTCTGTGACGCCATATAAATAACGTTAGACTGGCCGCGAAGTTGACGGCCAGCTGCGCGCGCATCATCAACAAATGACGTCAAAAGGGAATCCCGTAAATTCTCCTATTAGAGTAATAAATAGTTCGAAACTTGCTGACTCTATTCCCAATCCCAGCTTTTGACAGCCATTTGGACAGTTATGGCTTGGGGAAAGCCAGAAAAGCTTAGCCACAAAATTTTTTGACAAAAAAGACTAGGTAATAGTAGTCCGAAACTTCCTGACAATTTCCCCAGCCTCTGATAGCTATTTTTTGGTACTAAGAATATTAACCAACCAAGAGAGCCAACAAAGTGGGCAATTTACTATTAGTTTCTGAGTTCGGGAAGACAGATACTTGTTCTGCGTCAGGTAACGACAGGCATGGCAGAGAAAACTGGCCCAATAACAGAGCTGAATAGAAATAACTTAGCTTCATCAGATTAGGCCTTCAGCCAATACAGGCTCCGCTGACAGGCTCGCCAAGGCCCTATATATATAGGGCTTTGAGGCTCGCTATCGTATGACGTCACACAAAGTCCTGCGATATGACCGTGGCAAGAACCCAAGAGACGAGAAAATCAATGATAACTACATTATTAGCCTGTGTCAGCGTACCACATTTTAAGAACAAATACATAATGGTCTAAATAAAATGAATTACAAACTGATAGCGCTCATATATACCCGTGGAAGAGATTTAAACACAAACCTTTACGAAGAACATCTTTCGCGCGGAGACAACAATGACAACTTCCGGTTTACGGAATACAAAGAGTTATTTCCCTTTAGTCAATTCGCCCTTTGACACAGCATCAACCATACACGTTCGCCCAACTAAGCCTGCCACATTGGACACAAAAAGTACTAGAGCTTTCGAGGCATATAAAGGCCATAGGGTCGCATTCTATGATAAAGGCCTCACTAATTACAAAATGAAAAGACAAAATGGAAAATTCAATGTAATATATTTTATACAATATGTAATAATAGTGGTTTTTAAAATTACAATTTTTTATACAATTCAATTTATACAATTCTTAGATAGTATATATTATATATATAAAACAATTGGGGCGATTGGGTAAGAAAGACAATTCTTCTTCAAAATAAAATGGTAGGACTTAAGGATAACAAGGGTTGGTGTATTAAGGGATTTTCTTTACTTCTTGGAGATGACCGACACAAGTTGCGAAGAACACATTCCTAAAATGGTAAAATTTGCAAATATCAGCACCACATTCACCAAGATATTAAGTGGGGCATTTAAATTGTGGTTCATAGACATAGAAATATCAAAAGAATAGGCTATTTGAAATAAAAAAAGAAGTTGTGGTTCAAATTTAAAAGAGGTCATTGGCAAAACCTCCTCATCTCATGTTAAATATTAAAGATGTTATCCAAATTCAGCATTAACCCCCGTCAGAATGAGAGATCAGGCCAGAGTTCTTTTATGAACCATTATCAGAAGAGATCATACTCTTAAAGATCCTAAATAACATGTGGTTGCATATTTCTTAAAAATTGCATATAAATACCATTTAATATATATACATATATAGTAATAAATACAGACAGGACAGGTTATCTCCCTTAAGATATTCAGTGAACAGGAGTTATTTCCCTTTAAAAATATATTCTAAAACAGTAAATGATTGCACAAGCATAAGGTTTAGTTCTAAAAATCATGGAAATAAGATAATCTAAAGAGCACAAAAGGATATCACACATTTGGTTTGTTGAGACATAGTTAACAAAAGAATCAGAGGATATCATACAATACAAGCTTTGAAATAGGGTAGGAGCATAATACATCATAATTGAGCATGAACCATTGAGAATTTGTGACAATCAAGTTATTGAACATCATAATTGAACATGAATTATTGAAAATTTGTGACAACGAAGTTATTGAACATCATAATGGAGCATGAACAATTGAGAATTTGTGACAATCAAGTTATTGAACATGAACCATTGAAAATTTGTGACAACGAAGTTATTGAACATCATAATGGAGCATGAACAATTGAGAATTTGTGACAACCAAGTTATTGAACATCATAATTGAACTTGATCATGTTATGTTCAGAGCAACTTATGTTAACGTTTAGAGCAACTTGATTATGTTATGCTCAAAACAACTAGGTTATAAGTTATGTTCAAAGCAATTTATGTTATGTTCAGAGCAGCTTGATTATGTTATGTTCAGAGCAACTTAATTATGTTATGTTCGAAGCAACTTGACAATGTTATTTTCAAAGCAACTTGATTATGTTATGTTCAGAGCAACTTTATAATGTTACGTTCAAAGCAACTTTATAATGTTAAGTTCAGAGCAACTTTATAATGTTATGTTCAGAGCAACTTGATAATGTTATGTTCAGAGCAACTTTATAATGTTATGTTCAGAGCAACTTGATGATGTTATGTTCAGAGCAACTTGATAATGTTACGTTCAGAGCAACTTGATGATGTTATGTTCAAAACAACTTAACTGCTTTTTGCCAGTTATTTTTAACTTACAAAAAATTACCTAGATACATATGTGGAGAGTTCAAAAATGTTCAAAGCTGTTAAAGATGTTCACATCATATCAGTCCATATTCAACACTATGCAAAAATCAACCATCAGAAACTGTGCAGGACACTGAGATCAAAGCAAGTACATTGAATCAGTCAAAGACTAAACACAAAACCAAAACAACAAAAATGAAGATCTTTAAATACAAGATTAACTTTATGACATAAATAGTTGCCAAGCAAAGGGCTTTTTATAATATTTTACAATATAACATCGAGCTTAATAAACATATACTTTCATAGGTACAAACATGCATGCTACTGGTATAGACCTTATTCACGTGTCGGCCATCTTGGATCCATATCAAGGCTCATAACGAAAACAAACAAAAACGGCCTCTTGCCACTGCATTAAAATCGTCGCCTTTACGTCTCTAAATTGCATCCTTCTCTAATCCAAACAAATCAAATTTTACATTGTTAGGCATTTTTCGCCCATTTTCTTGCTATGTTGATATGGTGATTAGTGACTTCATATTCCTATTCATTCATTGGACGTCACATTTTATGAATGGACGTCAATTGCGTTATGAACCTCGCAAGGCATGAATAAGGTCTATTTGGGTATAAATTTTGCATCAGAGCTCAATCAAATTCTGGGAAATGTAATTTCACATGTTCACGACCCACATGTCTTGTCTTATTCTTGCAAAATTGATTTTAGTATTCTAGTCATCTGATTGGTCGATGTTTTTACGTTAAAACCTATGTTTTAATGTTACAAAATTACTGTTTTTGTGATCATCCCATTTATGCCAAAAATATAACTTATAGCTTATCAGATCTTGAGTCTGGCATTTGGATGTCAAAAAGTTTAAGTTCGAGCATTTCATAAAGCAAATGTCAATAAAATTCAAGCATTATTTTTACATTGAGACAAACAAATTAAATGAGCAATTCTAAAACCCCTGAAGAATTTGTAATATTTCATTGTGGACAATTCATCAGTTATCATTTTCTTGACGATATTATTTCAAGGTCAAATTTCAGATTCAAGGTCACACCCACAAATTTCCATTGTAAACATATCAAAGTTATTTAAGACTTTCATAACTATTTCGTGGCTACCATTCTAATTCATATGAAAATTATTGGTAATATACGCCCAATCAGCTTTCTGGGAAACATATAATTCAAAGTGTCCCCATAAACCAGTCACAGCCCAATTTCTATTATATCTGCGCATTGTACTCGCAAATATACGGTATATCAGTTCATGAATGGCCATTTATAACACTAAAACCACAGTCTTTTCTTCCCAGCACTACTTCAATCACTAGAACTGGTGTCTTCACTACCCATATCCATTTATCAACCATATTTTCTGAAAATGTCACCTACTTAGAGCCACTTTATAGGACATAAAACCCCAATTCATGTAAGATGTCACTTCAGAGCCACAAAGTAGGACATATGAATCCACGTCACTTCAGTGCCACAAAATAGGACTTAAAACTCCATGTCACTTCAGAGCCACAAAGTAGGACAAAAAACTCCATTTCATGTTCAGAGCAACTAAGTAGGACGTAAAACTCTGTCATCAGTCATGATGTCCTTTCAAAGCGACAAAGTAGGATATTAAACTGTCATGAGCCACCAAAAAGGACAACTAACTCAATTTCACATCAGTTCAGAGCCACTAAGCAGGACAAAAAACTCTGTTTCATGTCGTGTTCTCATGAGCCACCAAGTAGGACACACAACTCAACTTCATGTCACTCCAGCCACTAGGAAGTCACTTCATGTCATGGCGTCACTTCAGAGCCACAATATAGGACACAAAACTCCACTTCATAGCCACTTTTCAAGCACAATACTGCATCACCATTATATAAGGGTAGCACCATGTGGAAGAAATTCAGAAGGAACTATTTAACCAGATAAGGATCAAGGTTACATTTTCTTTCAAATCACAGATTTTATCATAATTCTTATCACACTTCCCTGAAAAAAAAAAAGAATGCATTTTAAATTACAATAGCAAGGGATTGGGAAAGGGATTGTAAAAAGGTTTTATGACGTCACTAATAGTGATCTACCAGAAGCTACTATTGCTATCTATGCATAAAACGCTTTAGTTTTAGTGGAGTCGCAAGGAACACAGACGTTAGAATGGAAATTGGAATGGCGCAAATTGATGCTATCGGTGTGCCAAATACACATACAAAGTGAAAAAAACATCTTTACAATCCCTTCTGACCTGCATCACTGACAGGGAAATACTAGATATAAAAATAATTTCATAACAACACTTACGATGCTTCCACATTAGAATTTAACAATAACTGTTTCTTCATTTTCACAATTTGAGAGTGAGTTAATTTTCGACGTCCAGTCATTTCCGGGAGATCGACGGACGATATTCCGTCTTCAGGATCGCTTGTTCGTAACTCTTGAAATATCTGAACAATGTCCGACGTTGATTTCGATTTGGAGCGTTTCGATTCTCGCGTTAAAGACACAATTTCTAAATCACTATTATCAATTGAGGACGAGGCTTCGTGGTGAATGTGCATCGAGCAATCGGGACTCAACCCATGTTCGACTTCTTCACTAATGTCACTTTCGGTATGAATATGTAATGAGCCTGTCGAACTAACCCCACTTGACGAAGGAATACTTCGTATAGAGTCTGTGCTCATCGTTTTATTTCGTAACGAATGTTTACCATCCATATGGATGTCAACCATCCCATAATTCCATGAAAGTCTTTTATGAATGCTGCTATCTTTGTCCTTTTTGTTCATATCTTGAATCGAGTCTGCTGTGTGGTATCGTTTCTCGGCACGTGTTCGTGAGATTCGACGTGAACTATTACGAGACTGGTTATCCTCGTCTATGTAGTCTGGAAGATCAGGGTCACTGTCTGAGATAAGAGACATTGAGGAGAGATTGTGGACGCTATTTGGCACGCTGCGAGAGATATTTAACAATGTATGTTTATCACAAGTCGGGGAGTTATCTCCCGAACGTTTTCCAGTCCTTTCACTACACGAATCTTCTGAACACAAAGTAGCGTCACTGGAGTCTTCTCGACTCGAGTCCGTCAAGTGATTAGTTTCCGCCACGGGTGTAGCAGCTGTTTTAATAATATTGGGTATAAAGCGTCCTTCGTTAGAATCCACGCTATCCATTCGGTTATACGCCTCCAAGTCAGCTGATATAGAATACCCATTCAATGGTGTATATTCCACTTGTTCTATAGTATTCATTGATTTCGATAGTCTTTCTTTTTCTAATTTAAATCTGGCTTCATTATAGGCATTCTGAAAAATATGACAGTTGAGATATATTATTACAGGGAACATTCAACATTTTGGAAAATATTCAAATAGTATTCAAATTTACCAAAATATTTCACTATTTCTTTAAATGTGTTTTCTATGTCTCACTTATGAAACAAGAGTCAAATTTTCAACTTTCAAACACTGATAATTTTTGATACACATGGATTTGAAGGCTTAAATTTGGGTAATTTGGCTGCCCTCGGTGTTTCAAGGGTTAAGTTAGGGTTTTTGAAACTGGCTTCTGGATCAAGACAATAAACAAATACTAACCTGAGCTTTTCTGATATATTCTAGCCAGCATTTGACGGCAGATTCGTTGGCATGGAAGGTATAGGCGGTACTGGGTACATGGTATTCATTTAAATATATTAACAGAAAACTCCCTGAAACAAGTGAATATAGTCATAAGTTATTCAGAGTTTTACATCAAACTTGTCTGTAAATGTAAGTGGCCATGAGGATGAGCAAATGCCATGAAGTGTGCAATATGGGAAATTTTGTCATGACAGCAGCAATAGACCTTATTCACTCCTCGCTTCAAAGCCAAGGTTCATAACATCATTGAGCGATCTAGGGATCTTTAAGGACCTGCATCACTGACAAGGGGAAACTCGGTTTAAAATTTCTAAAATGGTGTGGTGATCTATGCCATGCTATCCCTAGAACCTTTGGCTCTGCTGCGTCTAAGTAATGCTTCAAAATGGAGTCTTCTTGTTTACTAATTTTGTAATGTTCTCAAGCTTACCTTTGTCTTTTAGATCATGTACGAGAATTCTATCAAGTCTCATTGGAGGTTTTAATACTTTATATTTATCCATTCTTTTATTAGATTTACAAATTAAAAATAAATCAGAGAAGAGAAAACAGTCCACTTCCATCTGAAATACAGAAAAGCAGACAGCTATTAAACATCTTAATGATTAAAAGTACCAAGGACTACCTATAGCACTGCTAAAGACTGAAGCAGACGTCATTTGCTTGGTTATGTCCAAAAAAGGTTGGCTTGGCTTGACATGTGAAAGTCTGATGAAATTGAAAAGTCATCATACACCATAATTCTAGTCCACCCAGCTGTAAATGGGTACAAATAATCCTGGAAAGATCAATGCCAAGAGGTTTGGTCAAGGACCAGCTGGTAAAATGAATTCTTGTAAAAAAAAGTGGCACCCTGTTACTTATTGAAAAATTTTAATTTTGATTGTCATTTTTAAAAAGAAATTAAGCCTAGTTTGCTAATCATTTCTCTCTGGTGAAGAAATTGCACCTACCCGAGCTTGAACCTCTTTTAATTTCAACGCCGACTGCATCAGTAATTTTCTGCTGACTTGGTTTATACCAGGCATTGGTGCACGGAGGTCAAAGTTTGTATTATATTCTTGGAGAATCTGAAAATATAACAAAAATTCCATAAACATTCGGCAGAAAAAAGCACAGAAATGGGGAAAATTTTGAAATTCAGAATGGTTAGAAATGAAAGTTTTGGATTAATGAAAATGAGATATTTGCAAATGAAAATAGGCAAAGGGAAGTAACTTTGAGAAATGAAATGAAGGACAGAATCAGAAATGAAGTATTAAGAAAGGATGAATAAAAATAAATCTGAAAATGAATGAATGAATCCCATCACCAACTTACAGTGCTTACAACATAATGGAAATTGAACTTTTTCAACTTTTGATTTATTTTTCAACGAGCATTCAACAAATTAACTTTCAGACTCAATAAGAACATACCGACTTTGATGCATTCTCGCATTACGACTCATCTACATTAGTGTGTCAAACTTACGTTATAGTGCATGTTTTACAACATTGCAAAGCATAATAATACAATTTTCATAGAATCTTTACACAATTTAATGTTAAAACTTAATACAACAATCTACAATCGCACTTCACGAAATATTCAATCAGGATAAAAAATTCAGCTATAAATGTAAATGTAGATTTAAAGGGGAATGTTCAGCTTTTTTCAGAGTAAATTTTGACCTTGAATATATGTAAATAGCCTCCAGAAGGACCAGAACTGGACGAAAACTGCATAATCCCTTCAATTGTATCTCTACCTAAACATTTTTCATTCAAGTTCTGTAAATATATTTTCTATATAATGCATAGTCTCACTAAAATAAGAGTCGTATTTTTAACTTTCAAACACTGAACATATCCCTTTAATTACATCACTAGAACTGAAAAAACAGCTCTGGGCATGGCAAGAAACCTTACCCCTTGCCTTACAAATACTTATAAGACTATATACTTAAAACTATATTATTGTCCCGTTTTTTTGGCTAAAAGTCTTCTTCAGAATAAAATGTAGAAACAAGTATTCTGAAGAAGTCGAAACGTTACATCGCAGGACAATAAATAAACAATATAATACCTAAAACTTGTTTTAACGAAAAGTTCTCAAAAATATCTATCACACTCTTTCAACCAATCACTGTTCTTGGTTAGTACAGACCTCTTTTCTGAGCTTTTGGGGACGTCTTAAAGTTATGCCAAGCCAAAGACCGAACTTCAAAAAACTACCTTTCTAATCCAAAACCCAAATTCAGAAATAAACCCTGAATCAATAAAATTATCCTTAATCGCCTACAAGAAAAAATCAACAACTTTGAACAGGTACCGGTACCATGTTTCACAAAAGAACCGTAATTTAGAGTTCAAGTCACTATTGATTTAAAGGGATTTAAAGAGATTTTCTAACTTTTAGGTGTGAATAAAGGACACTGATAGCATCAATTTGTATCATTCCAATTTCAATCAAATATCTGTGGGTTCAGTAATTCCACTTAAACTAAGTGTTTGAAAAACATTTCTTATCTCATAACATAACTTGAAACTAACGTCATCAAACACTTACTTTAACGTACAATTTCTGGACTCACAGATGTCCGATTTAAAATTGGAATGGTGCAAATTGATGGTAATAGTGCTTGCATATATGCATACAAAGATTAGAAAATTTTGTCTTAAATTTTGAAAGAAGTGTTTCAGAAAATAAACTTTGGCATCAATGAACCTCCATATTTCTTTGGCCTTTCGTGAAACAAGGCAACAACTAATAAACTTAAGAAGCAAGCAGCTAACTAGAGATATGATTATATAAAGCTACTAACTATAAGCAGCCATGCTTCCAATCACCAGACATAGAAACAGGACTGGATACATTACCTTTCTTACACAGAGTAAACCTCAGACTTACTGCCACAACCTGCCTTCTTCCTACCTTAGTATTAACATAAATAGCAGGGGAAAGCATTGGCCTCAATCTCCATCAATGTTCAAGACAACATGATCATAGGCAGCCATCTTGCCTGGTAAATGTACAAGAGCAGACAACTTTTGCTCAAGGATTCATTTTGATTGGCTGATTTGATAGCAGGAAGCAGACAACTCTGAAGAATGATTTTGATTGGTTGAACTATTTTGTTTTCAAGATCGCAATCTCCCTATAATATCTGAGGTTATTTCGTCTTGCCTACCAATCCATGGTGCATTAAGAAGGGCTAGTTTAAGATTGGATTACCAAATTCCGAAAAGATGATCTAAAACTTTGAATTTTTCTGAACAAGAATATAAGGAATGATATGATTGAGAAAAAATGAATGAAAAAATGAGAGAATGATTAGCAAAAAAGGTAGAAGTAGAAAAGGGTAAACAAAGAATATGATAAGAGAAAATGATATGAATTTCGTATTTTTCAAGCCATGAATATATGATTTAGTCCAGCAAATAATGATCTTTCATCTTGGATTCTGAAATAAAATTCTTACCATGAATGCAAAAGGTAGGGTTTGATCTTAAAAAACCAAAAAACAAACACAAAAGACGTAAAAAAAATAACAAAAATTGACAATGGTTAGAAAAATGTTAATGCATACCATATAAGGACAAGAGGCTCATACCCATATTAGGAAATTGCATGCCCAAAGTACGAAGTGACGGTAAATGAAATGAAAAGTGGTTACCATGATCATGAACATACATGCGAGCACACACAGCTAGGTGGTGTTAATAGACCATGCATATGTAAAAGGTCAGAGGTTAAAGGTCACGTCTGTACTGCAGTGAATAAACGTAAATAATTAGCGTGAAGAAAACAATATCAATTTTTATATCAACTATCACCATATCGAGTGACATTTTTCCAAGCAGAATTGTACGTAAAAAATTTAGAGTTGGGGTTTCGGAATCAAAAAATAAATGGAATTAAAAAGGAACTTCACTTGTTGTACACATTATTTCATACTGCCTTTAATTTAGAAGGATAACAACTTAGGTTCACGAGGATCCTTTCTACCAGCTGATCCTTGGCCTTGACAGACGGGGGTTGATTGGATTAAAGAGGAAATATGACTGATTTAAGGTCATGGGATTTTCAAATGACAACCAAGATTACAACCCACATCAGAAAACTTCAGTAATGTTAACAGACATTAAAAGACAATTCTGCTAGGACAAATGTCTTTTGTTAGTTTCTCATAGCTTTTAGTTAATAGTTATCAATAGTTTGATCTAAAGCGATAATCGATGCTGCTGAAATCAAAACTTTTAAAGGGATTGTAGAGAGGTTTTCTGATTGCAACCATCTACACCATTCCAATTTTCAACCAGACGTCTGTGGTTCTAACAATTCCTCTTATACTAAACAATTTAAGACTTAGCAACTATCAGTGCCATGTATTGTAAAGCATTTCTAAAATTGCAGAAATCGCAGACATCTGACAAAAATTGGAGTTATGTTAATTAGCCATAATGTTAAAAATCTCTTTACAATCCCTTTAAGTGCAAAAGTGAATAAAAAAGCAAATCAGGTGAAGATGCAGTGGTTTGAGTCAAGCTTGTGACTAAGAGCTATCAGAAAATAAACAAAAACAATAAATTTACAATATTTAATAAACAAAGGAGAGTAATAACAAAGTTTTAATAAATTTGAAAAAAAAAATTGACAATAATTTGTTTTTTCTTATTTTTTGGATGTAGTTATTAATATGCGTTCAATTTCAAAATAAGTGTCAAAGACACGAGAAAATGAAATACAGAATTAAGTAGACTTTTTTTTGTCTTTTGCCAAACAGTTTTGAAGATTGCTGCAGTTGAAGTAAAAAATATCTGGAAAATAGAGTCAAAATGGCAGATCCAATTATTTAAATTGTCACATTTGACATATATTTGATTATCTTTTTTAAATTATTAAAACTTTGTTATTGTTTATCTGAAAATAAAGATTACAATAGTTAAAACAAAGAACAGCAGGAGATTAAAAGAAGTCTTTCAGTTTGTTATCCAAACAATAACAATATCAGTCCTTTTCAAAGAAAGTTTGATGTATGAGTTATCTCCCTTTAGTCTCCCAACATTTTCTTATCAATGATATCCAAATAATGGTTCATTTTGCAACGCTAAATGTGTTTTTGAATAGAAATAGATACAAGAATCGCAATACTTAATAGATTCTAAAACTTATTGAGATTTTAGAGCATATATCAAAAATCCTTAACAAATTTGAAGACATCTTTTAAATGAATTTTCAACTATTTGGACAAATTAGGACAATAATAACAAACTGAAAGACATTTTTTAAATCAATTTCAAACTAAAAAGTAGAAAAAAAATGTTAGTACAAATCAGACATCATGATGAGAATTCATTACCTTAACGCACTCTTCATTTGGGGCCTCAATAGCATCATAAGGTTCTATTTTAGCAATGATTGATTCGTATCGTTCCTGTTCTTGTTGGTTACGTAACTGTGTGTTCACATGGGTTACAAATCGGTCTATATGTTCAATCTGAAACAGAAAATATTTAGAAATTGTAGTCGCCATTTTCAGGGGGTCGATTTGAGTCTTGAATAGACTAAGATATAATTGGATGGAATGATGATGAACGAAAAAGCCTAAGAGTTTCCTGGAAATTTTTTTTTAAGCTATTTTGAACACTAAGAGAGGAAAAGAAAAAAGGAAACCAAAGTACTATATTTTACAAAGACCGCAACTTAGGTTACTCTCTGAACCTGTATGCGTTAATGAGGACAACAAACACCAGCCAGTGTGCAATGAGGAAAATTTAAGCAGGACACTAGCATCAGTCAACACTTATTTTCGATTTTCAACTGTCTTTAGTCTTTAAAGTGCACAACCTATAGCAGACAGGGCCTCAGTTTATTTCCCCATCCGAACAATTAAATGCTTTTTCCATGGAACTTGTTGTTAAAATTAAGTATTTTGTAACTAAAGTAAAAAGACCAAGGCCAAACTAGATTCAGAATCTGAGTAACTTGCTTACAATGGTTTGCCCTGAATCCAAATTCAGATTTTGAATATGTGTATCTTCCTAGGGCAGATTCGTCAAATTCAATATGGTATCATTCAGCAAAAACTTATTTATGGCCGCATCTAGGGTCTAAAAACTTACCATTTCCTCCAAATCCTGTCTTTGGCTAGGATCCTCTGTTTTCTTCAATATCGCATTCACCAGTAGAGAATATTTCGTTAGTCTCTGCATTGGTTTGGCAAGTAAATCTGTTAGTTTTAATCTTTTACATTGGGGTTGCGCTTCTGCCCACTAAAAACAGAATCCAAATTACATTTATATTAAAACCTAACTGCAAACAGTACTGTTTCGGCCTTCTAGGCCTCATAAGTGCTGTGCTGATACTGGAGTTGATGTTTGGCTTTATAGCACCCTCAGATGATCCCACACTTCAAATTTTAAAGTCTTCAGATTTGTCTTATGGAATGCCCATGTTTAGTGAAGTCATTTTGCTAATATACAAGCCATAGGAAAAAGAAATTAGAGATTAGAAATCAAATGAAGTTAGGTTGTCCTACTTTTCTGCAGACATTAGGCTAAGGAGGATGAACAAAGTCATGCAGTGTGCAATAAGGGAAAATTTTGTCCAGAAGTACAATAAGTCTACTCATTTTAAATTTCAGCTTTTGAGGAGTCTTTAACTCCATAGCAACACCTGTCGCATGACGGATCTTAGAAGGGTGTTCACTTGAAAAAAGAGGAACTGAAAGGTCAGATGGCCTAGACTCCCCCTTTAAAGAGAGTTCACTTAAAACAAAGGGTACTGAAATTTCCAAAGTTGTAACTTACCACGACAAAAGTTTTAAACAGCTCATTTTCACTGTATTTAGTTCGTTGATAATCAACACAATTCTTCTGATCTATACACCATTTTATATACGGGTGAAATAATTTATGGAACTGAAAACATCAAACAAAATATTTCATATTAGAAGGAAATAGGATTGAGCCTATGTATGATTGATATAATTCCTCATGAGAAAAGTTTACAAACTGTTACCTATGTTTTGTCAACATGTTTTTTTAGATTTCGAGTTTCGTTTTGCAGTTTGGATCGTTAGTACTTTGTTTCTTTATTGAGGAAAAATTTGAAAAAGAAGGTACTTTTCTGAACCTATTTGGGATACAATTACTGGCAAATGCCATGCAGTGTGCAATGAGAGAATTTTTTTAGGACCTTAGGTAGAACATAGACATTAGCCTACTCTTATTTTTGATTTCCACCTATAGAGGGATCCTTAATGTGTACAGCCTGTAGCACATAGGGCAGGCCTTCTCAATTAAATTTTGAAAAGGGCCAAATGTGTTTTTTGAATGAAATATAAGGGTCAAATAGAGTTTAGCTAGCATAGCGAACATATATGCAATAATTTACATACCTGTGTAGTAAAACCCTGTTTAAATAAGGATGGATTAAGTGGTTGCCGTGACGATCTACTGTCGTTCAGTACAGGTAATATATGTTGTTCCCAGAATTGACAGTTGACTTCTTCCAAGGCATCGATATTACTAAATAACTGTTCAGTTTCAATCTGAAATAAAAACAAATATCAATGTCATCTTGGTTTGGTAGCCCCTCATTAAATTAAACTTTTTTATTAACTTAACACCGAAACCAGCAGGGAAGGATTTAAGGGGGGAGGCTCGAGCTCCTATTTTTGGTCGACTGCTGTCAGAACCCTCTAAAAATTTGCGACTCACTGTGACGTTGAATTTGAAGCATGTTATAATTCAGAGCCCCCTTTCTCTAAATAATGGATCCACCCCAGAAAAATGAAATGAAACGGAATTTACTTCCAACATGAAGACAAACGAACACCATGCAGTGTTCAATGAGATAAATTTCACAAGGACAACAGCATAAGCCTACTTTTTTACTGTTTTCAAATATCAAGGGATTTTCTGAAAATGGATTAAATTCTTACCTCTGACAGTAACTGGTTATTTTGGATATTTAACAAACAATTTTTAAACACCTGTAACAGAAATATTATTCAGTTTAACTTAAATATATAACTTTAGAAATACCATCATAAAAGTAACAATTGAAATCAAGGGCACACACATGAACTATAAGTTCAATTGTGCTTTTTTATTATTAATACAAGAGCTTCAGTCTCCATGATAATTTGCATAAGATTTCGAGAAAACCTTTCAATAAAAAGGGTTTTAAGAACCAATGAAAGACGCATCAAATATAATCGTAAAAAGGAAAATACTTACGTCAGTGATGACATTGAGATTTTTAATAAAAGATTTTTCTGTTTCTATCAACTCCCAGATAGCTTCCTGTTGATCATTTTGAATTTTGGACAGGACCTGTAATATATAAATAAATTGTTTAATTTCTTGAAATATTAATTCTTGGTTCAGTGTATCCATACCATTTCAAAAGAGTAAGCATTTGTATCAATTTCAGGACTAGACTAGTTCGCTAGGTAACCTTTATTACAGGGAGATCACCCACTCGTATCAACTTCGGGACTAGACTAGCGTACTAGGTAACCTTGTATTACAGGGAGATCACCCACTAGCCAACTCGGGACTAGACTAGCGTACTAGGTAACCTTGTATTACAAGGAGATCACCCACTTGTATCAACTTCGGGACTAGACTAGCATGCTAGGTAACCTCGTATATCAAAGGAAGATAGCCATATCAAAAACAACATAGATCAGTCAATTCAAATCCTTCATTCAGAGTTGTCTGCTCCTGAATTCAACTACGCTAATCAATTCAATCTATGAACATGAGTTGTAGGATGATCTTGCCCATATATAAGGTCCTAACTGAGTCGTAATGTCAAATCTCCAATATTGATGAAGGCTTTGCCAAATGAAATGTAGAAAGTCTCAACCATAGGGTAAAATGTATCAAAGCACAATGGACTCCCACTGAGTATGCCACTGGTGACTATCTGGTTGGAAATGAGCTCAGAGTAACATAAAATATTTCCACTTGCCCCAACATTATCTGCAATATTTCTCCAAGCTGGTTCCAGATAGAAGATTTCTTCATTGACTGGTGTTTTACCCATAGCAACCAGGGGATGAAGGGGAGGTAATCCATTGGAACTATAATTTGACAAGAGTTCATTGAGTTGGTCATGTTTTTCTCGATCCTGAAATATAGAAGTATGGATCTTAATTAAAAACATGGTCAAAGGTGGAAAGTGTTTGCAAAAATGGCATTGGCCATAAAATGAGAGCCTAAAAAAATGTAGCAAATGCTGATGGGATGAATGTGAAATGTGTTTGTCATTTGTTGTAGAATATTTAAGATATTGTATGGCTTTGGACCAGGGTTGTTGATTTATCTGTAAATATACCAGTCATGTCTGATTTGAACTCCAAAATGACTGACTACAATTTGGATGTTTTTAAGCAAATGTGCTAGATTTTGTTGTATTTTCAGGCTCTCACCATGAAAATTCATAACTAGGATCTTAATGTATATGGTAAAGAGGCCAACTGGGAACTGAACCAACAACCCTCATTGGAAGTTTGAAAACTATGTATGAACATTAAATATTGTCAATTCAGTCTAAATTAATATGTATGGCGTATATAAAAGGATTATTTTTCTCATACACACCTCGGGAAAGTTTTCTCTTTGATGTTGTCACACGATATTGAACATAACAACCCGGTGATGACGTCATCAGAGGGTGATATCTGATATCGTCCCTGTAGACGATATCCGATATCACCCGCTGATGACGTCATCACTGGGGTGATATGTCCAATGTTGTGAGACACCATCAAGAAATAATTAAACACTGTTTTGTCAACTTTATTTTGAGTACATTATTTTATATCAACAGTTCACAAAAACAAGAGATTTTACAATTTAAACCAAACATGAAATTGAATGGTATTTACGTCTCACTATACCTACTGGGATAAATAAATTAGGAGGGACAAACACCTGCAGTGTGCATTAAGGAAACATTTTGCCAGGACAGAAAGTCCACCCTCATTTTCATACTGAGGGATCTATAAAGTGCACAGTCCGTAGCACATGGGCTCTCGATTTATATTCCCATATGTCATAGAATGTAATTCAATAATTATAAGCGACACATGGATTGATTGTCACAAACCTCCCTTTCACTATGGTATATTCCATCCTGTATATTTGGGCTTTGATGCTAATTTTGGGTTAATCCCCTATCAAATTCCACAGCAGTCCACAGGAAAATATTCACGCCTTGTTTTTCATGTAATCCCAATCTTGCTGTATTTTCACATTTCCGTTTTTGTTTGTATATTTCACTATGACAGCCATTGATTGTGTATTTCAACCGCTTATTTGATATCAAAGAAACTAAAACTTTGACCAGGATTGTGCACATTTTCTTCTGCATTCGATGTATCCATGAACTATACCGTTTTTCTAAATATATAATCCAATATTGTCCATATTTCATTCGAATCGAATTCGATGTAAATCCAGCACTTTTTCTATTATTTGGCTTGCAATAACTAATTCACATCACAGCCATTAATTGTTGACTACATGTTCATGTTGTTTGTACTGTGTCACGTGTTATATCTACACGTGCATAATAGTACTCAGTGAGTGAAAATCTACTAAATCAACACAGGATGATATGGAAGAGGTCATTGTAGATTATAGGTAGGATTTGAATAAGGGATGTATTAAAAATCATGTCGATGTGTATGTAAAATATTACCCTCTTACCCTCGGTAAGATATTAGAAATAACCCTCGGCCTTCGGCCTCGTGGTTATTTCTAATATCAACCTCGGGGAGGTTAATATTTACTACATATTGGCAGGGCCATATTGATTTATATAGGGTTATAAATTTTATGTATATTGTATATTATTATTATATGTAGTATATCCATATATCTTAGTGTTTTAATGTAATCTTCCTACTTCTATATGTGTTATAAAGCAAAATTATATAGATATTATATATATTGTATATTATTATTATAATGTCTGGAATTTTTCATATAATCAGATGTTATCCATTTTTTTAGATTTTTTTTTGTGTTAAGTTTTATATTGTATGATGGGTATAATGAAAGATAGGCCTATTATTAAGTGACTTAAATGCATAAATTTGACACTCCCCTTTTTGTTCTAGTTTTCCTTTAAGCTGTAAGAAACCTGTTTGGCAGTTATAAAATAAAGTATAAATAGAAGGGCTAAGTTTGTACCTTGAATCTGTGCATCTTAGTTTAAATATACTCCAATTATTCTGCTGTACATTAATTCTGTTTAACACAATAAATTTCTAATCCTAATTTCAAATCTGTATTATCACAAACTAAAGTTCATCTGGAATATTTTCAAAAACCTTTTACTAATGAATTTCATAACATGACAACACTTGGTGAAATATTCGCTATAACTGAACCAACTGTAGGCTACAATTTGAAATCCTTTCCTTATGAAATTAAGACAATTTCTAATACATCACAATCAAACATTCAAACAGCCAACATTAGCTCGATATCTTCTTACAACAAACAATTCTAATGGGAAATTCAGGGGTTGAAGTCACATCAAATAATGGAACACAATTTTATGGAACACAATTTTATGGTATACTACTTTTGAGTATCTGATTATGACAATGTAAATTGTTGAAAAATTACATTGCGTACTTTATAGTAAAACTTAAAAGAAATACATGTATAAACTGATGATGACAATGTAAATTGTTAAAACGTTGTGTACAATAAAACTCAGGAGCAATATACCATATAAACTGATGATGACAATGTAAATTGTTGAAACATTGTGTTTAATATAACTCAGGAGTAATATTCCATATAAACTGTTGATGACAATGTAATTTGTAGAAACGTGTACAATAAAACTCAGTTTACTAATATACCATATAAACTTATGATGACAATGTAAATTGTTGAAACGTTGTGTACAATAAAACACAATTAACTAATATACCAAAAAATTGTGTCCAATAATTAAGGAATACACAAAATAAACCATCAACACAATCCTACTCCTTTGAACTAATCCAAGGTATAAAACACAGAAACTGGTGAAATTTAAAGGAAAGCTAACACGTCAATACCTTGGTGTCGATAAATGCTCTAAATAATATATTTATAACGGCATACTTATAGACCTATACATATATCATAGTTATTGATTGAGACTACCTGTATAACCACTGGTATAACACCTGATTTCATGTTATATACTCGTATACACTCCCGTATTCAACCAGGATCCCTTTTCAATTTTAACTTTCTTATTAAAGGGATTGCCTGATTTTTTTTTCGGAGGTTAAATTTGGGGTTTTTTTTCGCTTGAATAAATGCAACTATAGATCAAAGACTGAAGAAATGTGCACATTACAAATTTCTGAAAATTAAATCTTGTTGCATACTCTTAAATGCCAATTTCAAAAAGCCCAATTTCATAAAGCTCAATTTCGTACAGCCCAATTTTGTATTAACCCTTTTAAAACAAAAATCAGGTTAGTCAAATAGATTCACAAACAAAAATATTACATAAAACTTTCCAAGTATAATTGTCAAAATTTTTTATAATAAAAAAAGTGAGACCATCCCTTTAAATACATATAGAGCTTAATATAGAATCCCTTTACAATCATATTTTCTTGTTATGTACATGTGACTTGTATACCTTATTATCCTTAGATGAATCATCATTGCAAAAAATACAGGTTACCCATTGAAAGTCACTGAAGCAATATAAGATCCCTAATTCTGATTAGGGTAAGAAAACACAGCTATGTAATTAGTGAAAGGGAAGACCTACTTATATGCAAAGGAGGTTTTACTTTAAAGGCAAACTTCATCCAAAATTTGTCCCTTTAAAAATTTTGTCACAGTAAAAAATATCGAAGTATTAAATTTTTGTAGTCCCAGATACACTTCAGATTTCTTGTAACTATGGAGATTCTCGAAAATTCAAAATGGCAGGGCTAAAGAATAGCCTGCTGGTTTGCCTATGACCCTACAAGTTCCCTGAAAAATTAAATATTGTATCGATAGCAATACCGCCATTTAAGTTTAAAACTAATTTAACAAAGCCTTTTCAATTGATAATCCAAACAAAGACAAAAACCTGTAACAAAATTCGAAACAAACACCACTTAAAGAAATCTTCAAGAATTCAACTGAAACGTCCACGAAATATATTACTGCATCACAACCATCAAACAGCTTGACAGAGAAAAAATTATCCCAAATACAACAGCTTGCTAAAAATCTATCAAACTAACAGTAAAATAAGAGTAAAATCATTTTTTATGTTTTAAAGGGATTGTAAAGAGGTTTTTTAAATTTTTTATGTGTATCCGGGACACTGTTAGCATCAATTTGCCCCATTCCAATTTTCAATCAGACGTCTGTGGTTCCAGCAATTCCACTTAATCTAAATGTTTGGTGATGTCACGCATAAGCCTTCTGTGATACAAGATATTTTGAGTGTTTGACATCATAAAACACTTAGTTTTAGTGGAATTGCTGGAACTACAGACATCTGATTAAAAATTGGAATGGTGCAAATTGATACTATCAGTGTCCCCCAAATACACATAAAAAATCTAAAAAACTCCAAACATTCCCTTTAACGTGAATAAAATAATACATCAAATCAATAACTAGCTTTCAAAATACTTTTTTACAAATCAATATCTTTAGAAATCTCTATATAACTTTTGTTTTTTTCACCTGAAATTCCTTAAGTTAAAGGGATTGTAACGAGGTTTTCTAAATTGTGTATGTGTATCAGGGACACCGTTAGCATCAATTTGCACCATTCCAATTTTCATTCAGAAGTCTGTGGATTTTACAGTTTCACTAAAACTCATATTTTGCGAAATATGCTCATATCACAGAAATCCTTTTCAGGTGTGACTTCATCAACAATTAGTTCAAACGGAATTGCTGGAATCACAGGTTTTAGATTGAAAATCGATGTGCTAAATGTGTAAAAATAAAATCCAAACTTAAAAAAACCTCTTTACAATCCATTTAACAAAAGGATCTTAGAAGCATACGACTAAATAATTTCTACCTAATTAAAAACCTTATCACAAAAAAATCCAAAAAGAAATTTTGAACTCTTTCAACCTTTATTGACCTTCACTTCTGCACTAAAATATCCAACAATTTTCAAAATTTGAAAGTTTTCTCTGCAGGAATCCACTTGTTAAACTGTTGTTGTCCACGATTGTTGCTAAAACAACATTTCACAACAACAAAATTTCACATGTTTGAAGATTTCTGCTTGAACATCTTTGAAGAAGTTTCAACTTTTTACTTAACAAATAGAGAGTGAGTCCAACTCAAACACTAGTCCTAAATCTTGACTGAAGATCCCCCAAAATTCAGTTCATCTTCACTGAACCATGGCCTAACTGATCAATGCTATTGTATTATTGAACAATACATACCCTGATAGTGTGAAGATAGCATATTGATTACTAGTCATCTTCCCTCTATCAGGTCGTAATCAGCTGATTACATTAAATGCCCTCAAGCTTTGTGGTGTATTTTGACTTCTGCTCAACCACAAAGTTGGTTTACAGTTGCATTTTTAGTTTGTGGTACATTTGAAGGAATTATGCGATGCTCATGCAGTTCTAGTACTTTTAACTTTTGAAGACTATTAAAATGTATTCAAGATCAATTTTAACCTCTGAAAATGCTGACTGTTCCTCTTTAAGCTTGTGGTTATAGGGTTGAACTGAGTTAAAGGGGAACAGTTGTCATTTACTGAGTTTTCTTTAAAAAAAACACCATGCAGTGGACAATAAGAGAAATTCTGCAGCATTAGACAACTCCTATTTTGGATTTCCAACTGTCAAGGGATCTTAATTGTACAGCCTTAAGCAAACATGCCTCCAGTTTATTGGCATCACTGACTGGGGAAACTGTGCTTACAAATGTAATATCTTGACCTATGCCAGAACTGAACCCTGGGCCTTCAAGTTAACAAGCAAGCGCCTAACTTACTGAGCTACAGTGGCTCCTGAAAAACTTGGGAGGAAACACACAGTATGAGACTTTGGTAGAGTGAAGATGGTGGTAATAGAATTTAGACGTAGGGAAGATGATACATGGTAAGAATGTTGTATTGTCATTAGACAAAGGGAGATAATTATGTTATAACACCTGAATGACAGTTTACACATTTCACCTGTCAAAAACCATCACCTGATATCACTCTACCCTTGGGCAAACTATTTATGGTACTATTCTTAGATTATTGGACATGAAAAACTACAAGATATCTCAATTGAACTGTCATCAATGAATATGAAATGAATGGAGTTTTACATCCTACTTTTCTAAACCTGTGAAAAAGTGCAAACACCATGAAGTGTGAAATGAGGGAAATTTGGCCAGGAACGCAGCATAATCAATGTAATGAAATGTGATGTCCTATTTTTCTGCACTTGTTTCAGCTTATGAGGATAGGTTCACACTATATACACTAATAAGGATGGTAAACACCATGCAGTGTACAATGAGGGAAATTTTTCCAGGACAACATCTTTAGCCTACCCTAATTGATCACTAGCTAGTATGAAACGTTATAAAATATAACTTAGGGACTGAATCAACCCTTAATCCACTCTATCCTAGAGTACAAAGTTCAGTAGAAATTTCCCCTAATAATAATGACAGGATAAAAAGATTACAAGTTGTTATTTGACATCAATATTATAAAATAGACAAGACGTGTTCTAATCCATGTTTTTGGCTGACGGCCACACACAAGTCTTGATGTTAGACAGTGGCTCAAATACCACAGGGACTGGTTGAACTAAGTCCACACCACAGGTCCCCACCATCCAGAGAACTTAGTACAAAATATTCCTCTGGAAATGAAAGCCACAGACCTCCCTAGTGTGGGACCAAAACCCAATTAAGTCAAAATTATTATTAGGACTTATGAGGCCAGCCACCCCATGCAGGGTGCAATGAGGGAAATTTTGCCAGGACAGCAGCATTAGCCTACTCTTATTTTGTATTTCCAACCGTCATGGAATCTTTAATATGCAAAGCCTGTAGCACAAGGAGCACCAGTTTTTTGTCCTATCAGAATGACTAAACGCTTTTTTCCATGTCAGCCCACATCATTAACAGGGGAAAAACTGAGTTGAAAATCTGAAGGTATTATCTTGACCTATGCACAGATTAAGCCCTGAATCACCAGCCGGACTTAGTCCAGATAGCTATCAAGGGCAGGAATAGAGACAGAATTTTTGGTCTACAGGTTAGCGATGAAATGAACCAAATATGTCGTTTGAATTGAAAGTGGTCTGAAGAAAATATTGATATATGAAAAGTAAGATATATTATTAATGTAACGTCATTATGAAGTAATATTATAAACTATGATGTCAGGGGTATAGATTAAGTTATATCAGTCAGTAAAGATTATAATATTATCAATATCTTATATAATAACATTGATTTATATCTCGTATCTATCCCATAATACTCAATATACAATATTATTCATAAATATTGACAGAAATTTCTGAACGTCATTAACAAATAAAATGTTAGTAAAGAAATGAAAAGAATTAATGAAATGGAGTTTTACAATCTTCTTTTCTACACCTGTAGAAATGAGGACATGCAATCACTTTGCAGTGTGCTATGAGGGAAATTTTGCCAGGACAATGGCATTAGCCTTCTCTTATTTTGATTTCCAACTGTTGATGGATCTTTAATGCTCGCAGACTGTAGAAACATAGCTTGCCAGGCAAGGTAATATACGCCCACTGGGCCACTGGCTTTGACTTTAAACAAATATATTTGACAGTTACAACAAAAGTGATTCAGAACATTCACATAAAGTTTCTTCACAATCTGTCCAGTATTGTCCTGTAGTGTTTATGAGCTAAAAATTCAACATGTTTTCAAGAACAAGAGCAATAATTCATAGTAAATATTTTTTTATTTTGCTGATTTTCAATAGGGTTCATCCTTGGGTGGTAATAAACATTATCAGTATGTTTCATCAAAATCCGTTATGAATTGTGACCTGTATAATGTTTACGAGCCAAAAATCAAACGCGTTTTCAAGAACAAGAGCAATAATTCATAGTAAATATTTTTTTATTTTGCTGATTTTCAATAGGGTTCATCCTTGGGTGGTAATAAACATTATCAGTATGTTTCATCAAAATCCGTTATGAATTGTGACCTATATAGTGTTTATGAGCCAAAAATCAAACGAGTTTTCAAGAACAACAACAATAATTCATGGTAAATATTTTTCCATTTTGCTGATTTTCAATACAGTTCATGGTGGTGATAAACATTACCAGCAAGTTTCATCAAAATCTGTAACGAATTGTGGCCAAAAATCGAACGCGTTTTCAAGAACAAGGGCAATAATTCATAGTAAATATTTTTCAATTTTGCTGATTTTTAATAGGGTTCATCCTTGACTGGTTATAAACATTATCAGTAAGTTTCGACAAAATCTATAATGAATTGCGACCTGTATAGTGTTTACGAGCCAAAAATCAAACGCGTTTTTAAAAACAAGGGCAATAATTCATAGTACATATTTTCCGATTTTGCTGATTTTCAATAGGGTTCATCCTTGGGTGGTAATAAACATTACCATTGAGTTTTGTCAAAATCTGTCAAGAATTGTGACCTGTAGAGTGTTTACAAGCCAAAAATCAAATGCGTTTTTAAGAACAAGGGCAATAATTCACAGTAAATATTTTCCGAGTTTGCTGATTTTCAATAGGGTTCATCCTTGGGAGGTAATAAACATAAACATTAAGTTTCATCAAAATCTGTCAAGAATTGTGACCTGTAGAGTGTTTACATTTTTAAGAACAAGGGCAATAATTCATAGTAAATATTTTCCGATTTTGCTGATTTTCAATAGGGTTCATCCTTGGGCAGTAATAAACATTACAATTAAGTTTCGTCAAAATCTGTCAAGAACTGTGACCTGTAGAGTGTTTACAAGCCAAAAATCAAATGCGTTTTTAAGAACAAGGGCAATAATTCACAGTAAATATTTTCTGAGTTTGCTGATTTTCAATAGGGTTTATCCTTGGGAGGTAATAAACATAAACATTAAGTTTCATCAAAATCTGTCAAGAATTGTGACCTGTAGAGTGTTTACGAGCCAAAAATCGAACGCGTTTTTAAGAACAAGGGCAATAATTCATAATTAATATTTTCCAATTTTGCCGATTTTCAATAGGGTTCATCCTTGGGCGGTAATAAACATTAACATTAAGTTTCGTCAAAATCCGTCAGGAATTGTGACCTGTAGAGTGTTTACGAGCCAAAAATCGAACGCGTTTTTAAGAACAAGGGCAATAATTCATAATAAATATTTTCCGATTTTGCTGATTTTCAATAGGGTTCATCCTTGGGTAGTAATAAACATTACCAGCAAGTTTCATCAAAATCCGTCAAGAATTGTGACCTGTAGAGTGTTTACGAGCCAAAAATTGAACGCATTTTCAAAAACAAGGGCAATAATTCATAGTAAATATTTTCCGATTTTGCTGATTTTCAATAGGGTTCATCCTTGGGCGGTAATAAACATTACCATTAAGTTTCGTCAAAATCCGTCAAGAATTGTGACCTGTAGAGTGTTTACGAGCAATTGTGGACGGACGGACGGACGGACGGACGGACCGACGGATATGGGTGACGACAATATACGCTCCACATTTCATGTGGGCGTATAAAAAAGGCAAGTCATTTGAAACATATAAGGTCTGTCTGGGAAATCTACCTCAAAATGAGTCTGAGGTTTTGTGGTTAACCTTGAGGCCATGGCGAATCAGCCAGTCCATCATTTGACCTTAATCAATGTCCACAAAAATTTCGAGTGATTTATGGAAATACCCAGTAATCATATTCTAGCCTGCACTCAGAGAAATAATTAAAAAAAACATGTTAAATTTTCCAGGGTTAGCCCCCTATCCTCCCTCGCAAGGAGCCCCTGTCCACTTAAGTCCATGGGCATCCACTCATCTTGTTGAGCCACTGCAAACAGGTGCCCCTTCATATACCAAACTCTTATGAAAATTTTTTTTGACAATTTTGTTTGCCAGCTTGTCATAAATGACCAAAAGGTCATGATTACATATTAGGGTCAAGCTGTATGTAAATGAGGTATCCAGCAGTGATTTTACCTATAGTCGCCCTACCTCCTGGTGATTTTTACTTATATTAGTCACCCCACCTCCTGGTGACTTTTACCTACGGTTATTTTGTCATCGGGTGATTTTTTAACTATAGTCACCTTACCCCCTGGTGATTTTTACCTATGATTATTTTGTCACCTGTGTGATTTTACTACTAGTCACCTTAACCCCTGGTGATTTTTACCTACGGTTATTTTGTCACCTGGTGAGTTTTACCTATGGTTATTTTGTCATCTGGTGATTTAACTTCTAGTCACCTTACCCCCTGGTGATTTTTACCTATGGTTATTTTGTCACCTGGTGATTTTTACCTATGGTCACCTGGTGATTTTTTACCTAAAGACACCTTGCACCTCATGATTCACTCTGCAGGTATTAATCTAAGTCTACTTAAAAGTTTGACACATTTATTGGATAAAATATAAATTTTAAAAGTCATAATTCTTATTTATGGGGTATTTTCAAGTTAAATTATAAGACCATAAATTAATTTCAAGAACTATTTTAAAGTTAAACCTCCGAATGGTGTAGGGTTACTTGAAGAGAATTTAAATCTTTTTCTTTGACTTGTCCTTGGGTATATATAACGTTCACTCTCTTTGCAAGGATGGCACTCAAGTGCTTTGCATATATGGCATTTTCTCCTTAAAAGACAGGTAGAATTTTCAGCTGTGAATTCTTTATTATTACGCTTAAGCTCAGGGTCCTTATTCTCAAAAACTTAACTTAAAATAATATTAGTATTCAATTCATCTGATTGGTCAATCACTAAAATCAATTTTAAATTCTGCTTTAACATCCAATCAGATTACTGTATTTTTTAAAATCTGGATTTTATCTTAGTTAAGTTTTTGAGAATAAGGCTCCAAATTAGCTAAAATATTCCTGTTTTTGATAGTGTGATTGGTCGAATGGATAGTGACAGTCCCTAGTAACTAGTAAAAAATGTAATAAAACTGTCCCTTCTAGAAAGTCTACAGTTAAAATGGCTGAAGAAAACTTACCCTGGACTTGGAGTTTGGTGCTAGAGGCCAAGATCTTCTATAAATAGATTGAGCACTGGCTCGGACGGAGTGAGGTCGGCGCCTAACGCCCTCGTTTAAGGTAGCTGATGAATACATCCAAATAGTTCACATACACGATACGACAAAAATATTCACTGTTTATAAATTTATCCCATTTTAAAATCTTGAAATGATTTTTTATTCACCGAAACAGCTTATAAAAATAAAATCCGAATACATCCATTCTCATAAAGTTTTCAGTAATTTTATGTATATATCCAATTTAAGAAAGTTGATCAGTAATATGTATGTATGTATATCCAATTTTAAGGCACTTTGGTATATTAATCTTGTTTATTTACATTGCTAATGTTCTATAAAGTCTTTCAGGTTGCGCTTTCTGGAAGGTAAACAACACAGATTAGGAAACTGTTCAAATGGAAACAACTTGTGATACAAAATGCTTCCTTGCACAAATGGAAACAAATGGAAACAACTTGTGCTACAAAATGTTACCTTTCAAAAACTGAAATTACACTTTGTGCTAACAAATGATTCCTTTCAAAAACTGAAACTACATTTTGTGCTAACAAATGATTCCTTTCAAAAACTGAAACTACACTTTGTGCTACAAATGATTAATTTCAAAAACTGAAACTACACTTTGTGCTACAAAATGTTACCTTTCAAAAACTGAAACTACACTTTGTGAAACAACATAGGTCCTACTTCCTTTCAAAAATGGGAATATGTTCACTTACAGTTTTTGATACAAAATGCTTATTTTTAAAAACTGAAACTACACTTTGTGAAACCACATAGGTCCTACTTTCTTTCCAAAATTCCAAACCGTTCAACTACCGTTTTTGATACAAAATTCTTCCTTTCAAACATGGAATTACTTAGTTTCAAAAACACTGTAAATATTCAAAATTCTTTGCTCTTAATTCCAACAACAATGGCTAAATTGCACTCCAAAAAATTCAAACATGGAACTCTTCAGTGAAAGGCCAACCAAAGAACAAATAAGCCTCCTTGGTCACAGCTAAATATCCAAAATGAACTGTCAGGATTTTCGACCAGAAAATGACAAACAATCTTAAAATAGCAGTATGACCAAAACACTCTAGTAATTCACTAATCCCTAATCCAGATTAAGCTAATCCCCAGTCAGTGAGTGCTGAAATGGCCCTCAAATCCTAAATGAACTGTTAATCAACTGAGATTTAGTTAATTGTACCACGTACGAAACAACAATCACATAACAAATAGGCCTCAATCTAGGCTAGAACTTTCTCAAAATCTCAACAAATGAGGTTGGTAAACGGCCAAATCTTGATTCTAGTATCAGCATAGCTTGTGATATCAGCTGCTGCTGGAAGCGAACGTTAACTTCTCATCTACCAACCAACCAAGTATCAGTACTGCACTGATGAGGTCCAGAAGGCTGCTAGTTTTGTAGGCAGTCAAATGTGTCTTTAAGTAAAACAAAATTCAAGATCAAACATTTTTCAAGAAATGAGACAAAAAAATTGTTTTGAATAAGATTTCTTCAAATGGTTTGTCAATTTACCAATGTGCCTAATATGATCTAAAATAAAAATCCTTAATTATTTTACAATCCCTTAATCATTACTAATTTTAAAACGTTATGAAAATCGTGGGTCAATCGGTACTCCAACCCTTATAACGGCTTAAATAGACTCATTACTCCTCCATAATTAGAAACTTCCACTAAATTAGCCTTCAAAAAAGGAGAAGTGTTCTAACAGAATTAGCAACATAAGCAAATCAAACAACCAAAATATCAAAATTTATGCCAACATACTGAGAGAAAAAGCTTATAACAGAAATTTTCAACTTCTGCTACATTCATGGATAGATGCAGAAAATCTGTTGCCACTTTGTTTTAAATGAATCTTGTACAAAACGTGGACGCGGTCACAGGCTGTTTTTTCATTATTGTTTTTTAAAACACGCAATCAATATTTCACAAGATATTGCATTGAATGCACGAGTCACACATACGGCAACGCATTCTGTAAAATAATCAATTTTTAAAATAAATAAATTTCGACTAAAAAATGGAACTGGATTTTCAATCAATCTCAAATAAAAATTTTGTCACAAAAAAATATAACAGCGCTGATCACCATCTTGAACTCTTATAAACAAAATGAAAAAGAAATTCAGATAAATAAACCCAAAGTAAATAAAAATGGCAGTAATTAACTGTTAATTGCCTTTAATTAACAAAAATTAAACACTTTCCTGTTTTCTTAAAACATTTAAAAACTGTCAAACACTTAATCACTGACACCAATGATTGTAAAAACTGCGATAGACTTTTGTTTTATTTCAACCTGCCATTTTTATTTTTATTCACTCCTGTATTATAAATTCAGGCCAGCAATTACAATTTTGCACTCAAAACCAAATCTAGTGTTCCTAAATCATCCATTTTATCCTGATCCTACAACTTTAAAATGTCTACAAAACCAACATTTTCTAAATCATTCAATTGATCTTGATCCTACAACCAACAACTATACTTAGTCTGCTTGCAATATTAGTTACTGGAAGCAGACGTTAACTTGTCTCCAAAACCATCCATTTGATCTTGATTCTACATCCATGACAACAGTCTGCAAGCGATAACAGTGAACTGGAAGCAGACGACAACTTGTCACTATCTACTAACAGTTCCCAAATCATCCATTTGATCTTGATCCTTATCCCAACAAGTATTTAGTTTGTGAGCAACAAAAGTTAACTGGAAGCAGACGCCAACTTGTCATCCAAACCAACAATGACAAACTCACCAGATCCTACTACCAACAACTACATAGTCTGCAATACCTGTTTACTGTAAGGAAAGTTAACTTGCCATCTACCAACAACTACCTAGTCTGTGATATCAGCATCCATTTGTAGGGAATGTTTACTTGTCATCAACCAACAACTACCTAGTCTGTGATATCAGCATCCACATGTAAGAAATATTAACTTGCCAACAACAACTACCAAGTCTGCAACATCAGTTGACTAAAAGCAGACGTTAACTTACCATCAACCAAAATAATTTTGAAACAAATGTTAACTTCTACTATCCAATCTTTGTGGTCGATGTTTTCATAACACCAAAAGCCCTTCAGACATTTATGTAAGGACAAAACTTGGCAAATGTATCAGCCCCCTTCTGTGGCCACAGGCTGGTGTATGAGACCTCCAGTGTAGACTTAATAATCATTTAGAAATAATAAATCTCCCAGTAAAACCAACATAAAACTTCACCTCCTTGGGTTCATTTCTATAAAATCTGTCTTATTAAATGCCATGGTCCACTGATTGTATAAATACTCTTAAAATCACTAGGTATTGCCCCTTTAATATCTCTAATGAATTTCCACTTCTATTCTGGTTGATCTTTCAATTTCAGACTGCAATTTTGATGAAATCATCAAGCTAAAAACTGCGTAGGCATGCAAAATTACCACAAAAAAACTTAAGAAATAAGAATTCAATTCAGACTTTCCAAAAAAGTTCCACACATTGATATGCTATAACTATATTTTGAAAGTGACTTCGAATTAGTAAAATGCAAAATGTATCATGATAAACAAACAACCCATCAAAATTAGGAATTAAAATTTCAATTAAATTTAAACAATTTTTTTTATCCAAATTGCAAAACAACACTGAATCCAAAGAACAGTTTGGCAACACATTGGTAGCAACAAATAAACTATTCATATGAGGAAGTATATCAATCACAAATGAGTATTTCACTATCACTATTTCATAATTAAAAGTGATATCAGGTGTCTAGAAGAGTAAGCATACCTTGGATGTCTCACAATATTTCCTTCACAAAAACTTCCAGCGACACTAAACCACAAAACAAATCCTTTCCTATATACGCTCCAAATATTTTAGCATCTTTGAACTAAAACTTTAAATTTATTTCACATTCAGCCTAAATTTAATACTTTCATATAAATGATACATCCGAATTTTTTTTTACTAAAAGTTCAAATTCACAATAGAAAGCTCTAAACTCCATAAAAAAAATTTCTGTAATTAATATGTCCCATATCATTTTTCTACACAAGAAAAGTTCAAATTCACAATAAAAGGGTCCTTACTAATTTTTTTGGCTGTTCACTGTTAGAAATTTGTCTACACAATGTATATTACGAATATATGAACTTTTTACTCCCAAGTTTTTTTCTCCAAAATAATTTGGACCCAGATCAAAAATGATTAACTAAAAGCTTATCTCACTAACCTTTCAATATGACAGCAAAAAAAAAAACATTGGACGGTTGGATTAAAATGTCCCATTGCCCTACAGTGAATTTATATTTAAGGGATTGTAAAGAGGTTTTCTAAACTTTGCACGTGTATCGGGGACACTGATAGCATCAATTTGCATTATTTCAATTTCCATTCTGACGTCTGTGGTTCTTGCAATTCCACTCATACTAACGCGTTTTATGACGTCACTTCCAGTGATCTACCGGAAGCTACTATTGATATCTATGCAGATCAGTGGGGGTGATCTACCGGAAGCTACTATTGATATCTATGCAGATCAGTGGGGGTGATCTACCGGAAGCTACTATTGATATCTATGCAGATCAGTGGGGGTGATCTACCGGAAGCTACTATTGATATCTATGCAGATCAGTGGGGGTGACGTCATAAAACGTGTTAGTTTAACCAGTTGTAAAGGCAGTGAAGGCAAGGGGCAGTTTTCACCAACCAACAGGGGTGACCTGACAATAATCTAAGTCATGTGACTGGTATATGAGATTAACCAACCAATAACCCACAGGAAGATAATCTTTAAAAACAGATTAGTTAGAGATATATATACACAAGATACACAACAATATTTTTTTAAATGACAGGCTGGGCTAACAAACTTTTTTAACACAAAACTATAAATCTAAGTATAGAGCCTCAAATTTGTCATTAAGTAGTTTTCAAATTTATGGGCTTACATCAGACAAACCAAGCCAAGTTAATATGCTGTGGGGAATGCTTCCAAGGTCAGAAAAATTCTGATGCTAAGACCAATACTGTTGATTTTCAGCCAGGGTTAGCCTGGGAAAATTCAAAGCAAGAACATTGGACCTAAGCCAGAAATCATTATTAAGCTCAAGGTTATGAACCTTTCCCATGTATCAGTTTTCACCTCTTATCCTCAAAAAAGTTCATGGACTGATCAGATTCTAGCCAATGTTGCCAGTTTTTAGAATTCCTCAATCCAGATGCTTTCACAGTCTGACTGAATAACCTAAGCTTGAATCCCATCTTAGACTTGCCACCCAATTATTTGTTTTATCAAACCAAAATCTATGACAATCCTTTTTTACAGTTTTTTACTGATGACAAGTATGATTTTCTCACAAAATCTCCCAACCACAAAGATTCAAATCTTTCATTACTTCTACTTTTGATGTAAAAAAATTAGAATAACATCACTGGTAGAGGTTATAAACTGGGAGAAACTAAATGGAATGGGGTTTTATGTCCTTTCTTTTCAGCACCTGTTAGGGCAAACACGTTGCAGTGTGCAATGAAGGGAAATCTTGTCAACCTCTGGCCCTTGCATCAATGACATGGGGAAACCAGTTACAAAAATCTGAAGGTAGCATCGTGACCCATGCCTGGATTATACTCCGGACCTTCAGGTATCGAGCAAGCATCTAAGCCACTGTGAAAAAGAACCCTACCTTAGCATGACATGATTATCATAGAAGAATTTTTCAATGAAATCAGGTTTTGATTTTTGGCAAAGTAAAAGCGTGGGATGAACTATTTAGATTCAAAACATATGTTAACAATTAAAAACTTAACGAATAGATCCAAAACAAATTTTCTTTCAAAAGAAACAAGTACTGAACTACACTACCTCATGCCGACTGAATTAAAAAATTACGTCTCGCGCATGTTTTCTTGCCATTTCTAAGAAAACAAGTCATTATGCCAACTGGAATGTACTGTATGCACCTTGTAAAATAAAACCAGACATAAAACTAACTTTCTTTGATGTTTGATGTTTGACTGGTTTATTGCAGGTGCAAAACATAAACTTTACTGGAAACATATGTAACTTATAATTACTATGGAAACATAACATTTTAAAAAACAACATGCAACTATTAATGGCACAATAATTCTCAAACACTCCTTTTTGCATTCAAGATATTTTCTATATTTTTTTCATCAGGGACACATTAAGCATCAATACTGAGGTTCCAGCAATTCCACTTAAAGTATTCGATGGCATCACAACTGCAAATATCTTCTGTGATACAAGCATATTTTCGCAGTTATGATGTCATCAAAGTGGAAGTGGAAGTGGAAGTGGAAATTGCTGGATCCACAGACGTCTGACTCAAAATTTGAAATGGCTTAAGTTGATGCTATCAGTGTTCGTAATATATTCATAAAGAAAAATAACCCACAGAAAACTGTTCAGAGGTTTGTACTCAAAATAATTTTCAAAATCCCCAAAATCAGCATGTTTAAGTTATTTGTTTTTATTCGTGTTTCAAAAAGTCTATAAAAATAACTGGTCAATAATAACAGTAAGATATGTTTAATGGTGTCTAATTTCATGTTTTCAATCCAGTTGATTAAATTTGATAAAATCGTAGGTGGTGAATTATGAGTGTTAGTTTTCATCGAGATTCAATGAATCAGAATAAAACGGTTTCATGGTCGAGAAATCTTCAGTCAGTGAGATAATCTTAGTCACGGTTCAAATACAACCCTGTACGATTTGACCTTAGAAATTTAAAGTGACCTTTACTTTCTGAAATACATTATTAAAAAAGAAAACATCAAATTTTACAAGGATAACATCTTTGGTCCTGAAAAAGATCCTTTCTATCAGCTGGTCCTTTGTCAAACCTCTAAAAGACACAGATTCAAGTTTTATCTAAAAAGTAATCCAATGAAAAATCACAAAATTCCAATCCTTCTAGAATTATTCAGGATTTCAGAAGAATTAAGCTTGACTTGTTCACCGAAACTAACTTTAAAGGGATTGTAAAGAGGTTTACTAAATTTTGCATGCATATCATGGACACTTATAGCATCAATTTGCACTATTCCAATTTCCATTCATACGTCTGTGGTTCTTGCAATTCCACTAAAACTAATGACGTCACTGACAGTGATCTAGCGGAAGCTACAATTGATATCTATGCAGATCACTGTCAGTGACGTCATAAAACGTGTTAGTTTTAGTGGAATTGCAAGACCTACTATCCTCGAAATGAAAATAGGATCTTAAACATTCCAATTTTCAAACATACTTCTGTGGTTCTTGCATTTCCACTAACTGACTCGTTTCTTCTATATAATCCTTTCAAGTATAGTATGTAAGTCATATATGTACTATTATCAATAAAGAAACCAAGTACTAACGATCCAATCCGTAAAACGAAACTCGAAATCCAAAAATACAATTTCAGATCAAAACAAACAAAAAGTTATTTTACAAAAAAAAAACAACGCACTTAAATGATTGCTTTCAATCAATCGAAAAAATCAAGTGTACCATTTGACCTCAATTATCTAATATTAACCGTTGAGAAATAAAAACCATGGCGACAAGGATTGACAGAGTGAAGAAATATTACCACGGTGATATATAACTTGCTGTCAATCATTATCTACCATCTAGACAGTTAGCCTGTCAATTTTACCATCTTTTCATCTCCCTGCTGACCTAGTTTACATGTAAGATAGATACCTAGACATATATACTTTTATACAATTATTGTATATTTATATACCGGTATATATTATTTATACCAGCAAATCATTGCCTAATAAAGATTAGAAAATCTCAGTTGAAACGTTGCTTAAATAGGTATACAAATCAAGATTCAGGCCCGTAGCCAGGAATTTCTAAGGAGCAATCAAAATCAACTGTAACAGCTACAATTCAAACAGAATGTTGACTTTAACAGTGCTTATTTGTTTTAAAAGGGGGGTTCGTCTGAACCCCTCCTGGCTACAGGTGTGAGATTAACTAAGAAATACAAAGCAAAATTTCTAGTTTAAGGTATATTTCAATGGAATTTTTACAATTTTCATGCAGTTCCAGGAATTCTGAAGACTATTTACATTCAAGACCCCAAAAAAACTAAGTTGCAGTAAGGAGGTACAGGTTAGGGGGTCACAGGCAATGAAAATTTGACCTTGAAATGAGGCATTTTGAAAATTATCTGAATCAATATGTAATAGTTTTTTTGGAAAGAAGGCTAAGCGGTCATTTTAACATTTTAGCATACGGAAAACCATCCAGTACATGGTTAGTGACCTTTTTTTTTCTGAAAACAATTACGCAAATCTAGGATACTTGAATATATTAAGACGTTCAGGATATTGTCCCACCAGGCACGTCAGACAATGTCATGTTTTATTGGTATATAAAATACTAATGACTTGTCACATCTGACATGACATGACATCATTGTATCACCTAGTTACATGTTGTCATGTCACCAGTTTACATAGTGTGATGTCATAGTGTCACTCTGTACTCACTGACAGCATCACTTCTACAGACTGTGATGTCATCGTGTGTCATGACTACCAAGGTATGATGTCATAAAGTCACTGTCCACCAAAATCTTGACGTCATCGGTCTTGTGATTTAATGCAACTTGGAGTATTTCACTTTTGTTTGTAAAAAGTGATGAATTATTTTAAAGGGATTATAAAGCAGTTTTCTAAACTTTGTATGTGTGTCGGGGACACTAATAGCATCAATTTGCGCCGTTCCAATTTCCATTCATATGCAATTCCACCAAAACTAACGACGTCACTGACAGTGATCTACCGGAAGCTACTATTGATATCTATGCAGATCACTGTCAGTGACGTCATTAAACACATTAGTTTTAGTGGAATTGTAAGACCTACTATCCTCGAAATGAAAATAGGTTTATAATAATTCAACAATCTTAAGAAATAAAACACCCCCTAAAATATCATAAAATTCAAATTTTTCCCTCTCTATTAAGATAAAAGACAATATTTCCTTGTAGGAACAGAATCAGGATGAAATTCTACTATATAAAATAAGGAAATAAGCCATTTGAAAACAAATAAAAATCTTACAAGGAAAACTTTGGCATTGCATAGAGCACAGAAGAATGACAGAAAATACAAAAGTTGCAAATTGATGCTACAAGTGTTCCCCATACGCATAGAAAGTCTAGAAAACCTCTTTACAATCCCTTAGTAATAAACACATTGAAAATTAATGGTACAAATTGATGCTATAAGTGTTCCCCATACACATAGAAAACCTCTTTACAATCCCTTAGTTATAAACCAAACACATTGAAAATTGGAATGGTACAAAATGATGCTAGAAGTGTTCCCCATACATATAGAAAATCTAGAAATCCTCTTTACAATCCCTTAGTCATGAACCATTAGTAACCACCCTTAGTCATGAACCATTAGTAACCAAACAACCATATTGTGTGAAAAAAGGGTCTTTTTATAAGTATGTTTTCCTGTTTGCGTAACTCAAAGGTTTTTTCTCATGAAAACTCAATAGGGATCTAGCAACAGAATAAAGTATCCACTTGACAAATTGAAAGGAAGCCATTTTAGCTCCGTCTAAAATCCACACAGCAAAACACTCATTATTGTTCGAAACCATTTTTTCATATTTACATAAGCTGAATGGTTTAAAGGAGAACAGTTGAAATTTTATAGGGAGTTGATTTGGGCCTTGAATATGTTAATATTCTATGATTGGTCAAACAATAGTGAATGTGGCCCTTTAAAGGAATACTATCCTGATCAAAAAAGCAAAACTATCATATATTATAATATTCATTAGGCAATTTGTCAGGTGTCATAACTATACTGTATAATCTGATAAATTCAGAAAACTGCCTTATATATTATAATTACTACATGATATACAAAATAATAAGTGTTTTTCAATAATAACCTGTAATTTTATGGAAAATTAAATCGTTTTATGGTTATTTGATTCTGTTTGTATATTTTGGACACCATTTATGACCAAATTTGAGAACTTTTTTGTTCATTTTAAATTGTCTGACAAGTTTAATTTCAATCTATATAACTGACATGGAAATAGGTCCATGTTTTATTTTATCTTTAATGATTATGAGTTTCTGCCTCAGGGATAGGCCGACCTTTGATCTTGTCTTTCAAATTTTCAAAATTACAGGACAAAGTATGATGACTGTCAATTGATTTGAAATTATATTTGTTAAAGGGGCATGTTCCCCACAGGTTTGATAGACTTAATGCAATAATTAAAAGTAGAGCCTTCAAATCCATGTGTATCTATAATTATCCCTTGAAAAAATGAAATCTAAATCGTATAATGAAACAGATTTAGAAATAAGAAGTTAAATTTCTAATCTTGATTCATTTGAAGGGATTTTCATGCAGTTCTAGTACTTCTGAAAACTGTTACATAAGTCAAGACACAAATCATCCCCCCAAATATGCCCAGTGTTCCCCTTTAAGCTCCTTTTATATCCGACTAGGCCAGACCCTGTTCAGAGTTTTATCCCCTGCTGTTTTTCTAAGAAACTTAGTTTATCACAACACAATAGTAGAATCTAGTGGTTCAAACACACAGGTGTACTATTTCACATTTAATTCTTCTATTGCACAATCTTTTTATACGTCTGCTTCAATTTTATTTCTTAACTATTTCTCTTGACAACCAAATCTTTTCCTTATTTACCAATGCTGACATGCGTTAGTTATGATACAAATGAAATGGAGTTTAACATCCTACTTTTCTGCATTCATTTGGCTAATGATAGGCAAACACCATGTAGTGGACAATGAGGTAAACTTTACCAGTCAAGAAGCATAAGCATAATAGTTCTCGATTTCCAACCGTCAAGGGATCTTTAACGTGCACAGCTTGTAGCATACAGGGCCTTAGTCTATTGTCCCATTTGAACAACAAGGCGCTTTTTCAATGTCAGTCTTTCTGACCTGCATCACTAACAGGATGAAACTCCAGACCTTCATGTTAGAGAGCAAGGATCTAACTCACTGAGCCACCACAGTGCCCAGAGAATCTATATAGCTAATATAGGCTTGAATAATTGATGTCTGTTTCAGGGACACACCTGTGCACGATATGATTAATTAATATGCATGTATGACCTTATATTACCTGTAATCAACATGAATTACACGATCCTATCATACCAGGATATAGTTACACCTTTATATCATATATTACTATATATACTTATTACTTTTATAATCTTAACCGGGTTTCCCATGTCCGTGATGCAGGGGCTGACATGGAAAAAACATCTAATAGTTTGGATGGGACAATAATCTGATACTTTTGAGCTGTTTCCCTTATTGAACAATGCATGATGTTGCCATTTCATGAATACCATACCATGGGACAATAAACTGATGTCCTGTGCTATTTCCCACATTGCCCATTCATTATCCAAAAAATTGAAAATTGAAAACGATTTCTTTAAAAATAAACAAACAATATTCAAATCTTTATCCCCAGATTTGTTGACGACCTTGTAGAACAAACAATAAACAAATCCTTCAGACCACAAGGTACAAGTTTGAAACATTTTCACCTGTATGCGAAAAAAACCAATTTTCTGCTTTTTTCTTTTATGTAAATCCTACATTATCGCACATCAAGTGAAACACTGCACATCCAATAAAAATAAAACTCAAAATCGCATAAAAACTTGTTACCTTTATAAACATGTTACATTTTTTCAACATTTCAAGAATTAGTAAGAAAATCTCAAGTCGAATATCAGACTTGGCATACTTAAATGCTACGAACCGGACCCAAGAGAAACATCGAAAATCCAATAAACATAGAATTCAAAATCCCCAAAAGATTTTGGGAGAGACACAAAGATAAATCCACATGGACTTATACCTGTATAAGCAGTATATTTCAAAATCCCCAAAAAACTTACAAAAGACACACACGTTAAAATGACAATAACTTGTTAAAGATAACAAGATAACTGAATCATTCGCAATCTATAAAAATAACAAAAAAACTCCACACACCTTTTTCACGAGTCAATTACTGTATCACTCAATAGTTACCGATAAACAGAATTCTCAAACCATTAGAAAACTTAGAAATCCATGTGGAAGCACAAAAATCAATGTATTTTTCCACAGAAGCATTAGAACGACAAAACAAATCTCGAAATCCAAAAATTATTTAGCAATACAGTGGTAATGTGAGCAAAAAATGAACTAATCATTTGAGGAAGTATTTGCCATGTGGTCAGACTTACGCCAAATCCGAAACCAAGTCAAAACTCATAATCCATGTGGTAGCACAAAATTGGTGTTATTTTCCATAGCATGAAAGTGAACTGGCCTTGTGGGTAGACAAACACATAATTTGAAAACAAACTAAAACATACAAATCATATGGTAGCACATATGTCATATGTAAGTACACAAAATTTGAAACCAAATCAAAACTTCGATACAGTCGTTTCACAAATTCAATAAATGATTCCATAAAAGGGAAAAAAACCTCCAAGTACGAACGATTCATACCACAAAAACAAAACTCATAATCCATGTTGTAGCACAAAATCAATGTATTATTCCATAAAGTAAAAGTAAACTTGCCTTGTGGGCAGACGTGTTGAGAAGTGAAGCAGACTATCTATTGAGTTTACACTGACAGCTCTCCTACCTTACTATAGTTTTTACTCTGTTTGACATGATCGTCACCCTTCACTGATCACTTTACTCCATTTCTGATAAGATAGACGAGAAAATAAGCTTATTCGTAATATGTTAAGAGACAAACTCTGGCAAGCACTGACCAAGGCATCAGAATTTTCTCTTACATTTCGGGGAATTTTAACTCATGGCACCTTATTTCCTTGGTGATCACTAGAGCTCTATTTCTGATAAGATAGACGAGAAAATAGGCTTATTCGTAATACGTTAAGAGGCCAACTTTCGAAAGCACTGACTGTGGCATTATTATTTCGGGGAATTTTAACTCATAGCACCTTATTTCCTTGGTAATCACTAGAGCACTATTTTTGATAAGATAGCAGAGAAAATAGGCTTAATCGTAATTATGTTCAGAGGCACACATCGAAAGCATTGACAGAGGCATCTGAATTTTTTCTTACATTTCTGGGAATTTTAACTCATGGCACCTTATTTCCTGGGTGATCACTTGTGCACTATTTCTGATCAGAGAGAAAAGATAACCTTGCAGATGTAAAGGGTTCAGAGGTTAACTTTCAAAGCAATGGTTGTGGAATTAGAATTTTCTCTCGCTAAAGGGGAACACAATTTATGGTACCTACTTCAGAGCAGACATCTTGCTCTTTCAGAAGAAAAAATCTTGAAAGATTGTAAGATTTATCTCTAAGACTTTCAGAGACAAAATATCGAAAGCACTCGCTGTGTCCAGTTTCCTAAACTTGAAAGGGATTCATATTCACACGAAGTCCAATTTCAAATTCTTAAATTTTTATTTATTACAACTCCTCGAAAGCTCAATTAAAATTGCTAAATCTTTGAGAGGAAATCCTATAATAACACAGGAAACCGAATACCCATTTGTTTCCATCTGACCTCTAAAACAGAAGAGTTGTCCTACTTTACCCAGAAATCTGTGTCAACGAACCAAGGTAGGCTTATCTTGGCGTAAAAGATAGGCTTGAAACACTATCAGGTTCAAATCTTGCCTTAGAAATAACAGGACAAATTATATCTTGATAGGATGGCGGGTGAAATATACCCTACTGACCAAAAACAGTTGAAAAAGCTAGGATTCTTAAGGACGAACACCAAGCAATTCAGTGTGTGATAAGGGAAATTTTGTAAGGTCATGGACAAAAGCCCAATGATGAATCATTAATGTGCCTTATTCAATTATCCCAACGACAAACTAGATGCTTTTAAAATTTCAGCCCTTTAGCCTACATCACTAACAGGGGAAAACCGGAATGGAAACCAGATAAAATGGACTTTTACAACCTACTCTTAAGCACCTGTTTCGACAGCCAAACACCTTGCAGTGTGCAATGAGGGAAATTTAACTACAAACATAAGGGAGGAATGAACAACTGGACAAATAAATAAACTAGCTTACTCAGACAATATGGAAGGAAGTGCTTCTGAATTAATTCCAGTGTCATGAAGTACATTGTCTGGGATTTCTTAAAGGGATTGTAAAGAGGTTTTCTAAACTTTGTATGTGTGTCGGGGACACTGGTAGCATCAATTTGAACCATTCCAAATTTCAATCAGATGTCTGTGGTTCTTGCAAATCCACTTAAACTAACTCATTTTATGACATCACCCCCACTGATCTACCGGAAGCTACTGTTGATAGGGATTTTCTAAACTTTGTAAGTGTGTCGGGGACACTGATAGCATCAATTTGCGACATTAAAATTTCCATTCCGATGTCTGTGGTTCTTGCAATTCCACTAAAACTAATGTGTTTTATGACGTCACTGACAGTGATCTATCGGAAGCTACTATTGATATCTATGCAGATCACTGTCACTTTACAATCCCTTTAACATGCGCAGCCTGTATCACGATTGCCTAAGGAAAAGGACTTTGTATACAGAAGCTCAAAGGTGCCATAGCTTTGATCCTACACTGCTGGATAATGACACTCAATAAATCATTATTATGCCCTAATAAGGATAATTTTGCATAATTAATCCTTTATACATGGTTACACATCAATAACAAAATATACCAGAAAATAAAAAAAATAATGTACGGAGTTAACCTTTTTAATAATCCTCTTAAACAGAGGTAACCTCTTTAAATGACACAATTAATGAAAATATATTATTGAGTTTAATGTCCTACTTTTTTGCACTTGTTCAAGCTAACACCATAGAGTTTTCAATGAGGGAAATTTTGCCAGGAAATGATAGAATTACTGGAAATATATTATTGAGTTTTACGTCTTACATTTTTGCCTTGATGGGGCTAATGAGGACGGTCAACACCATGCAGTATGCAATAAGGTAAATGCCAGAACAACAGGAGTAGCTGTAAGCGAAAATAATGTCCGGGGGTATTTATGTCCGGGTTGGACATAATACACTAGATAGAACTGTCCTTTATTTAGTTATGGACATTAATCACTAGTTAAAAATGTCCATTGGACATGTTTCACTAGTGCAAAATGTCCCCCGGACATTTCCCACTGGTGGACATTGTACACTTTTACATAGCTTATGTTAAATAACTCAATACTTATAAACATATTATTGACTATTGAATTTCCAATAAATTTTTATGCTATGACTGGAATGTCTTCGATTCTGACCTAATTATCGTCTCTAAGTAAACAAAAATCACAGCAGAACTCAAAACAAAGGGAAAAAACGAAGGAAAGAAAGCAAAACTCAAAACAATGAAACAAAGGGAAACAAGGGGAAATAAGGTCTGACAGGTGCATTTGGTTGAATAATTTATAAACTTTGATTCAGGGAAATCAAATGAAATGGAGTTTGACATCCTACATTTCTGCACAGCATTGGACTAATGAGGTCTTTATTACTTCCAAAAAGGATCTTTAATTTGCCCAGCCTGTGGCACACAGGGCCTCGGTTTATTGTCCCATTCCAAAGAGAAGACACTTTTTCCACGTCAGCACCTCTGTCCATCTCAAGAGGAAACTGGGTCAAAAAAATCTGAAGGTACTATCTCGACACATGATAAGAATGAACCCTTGATCTATAACGTGCACAGCCTGTAGCACACAGGGTCTCGGTTTATTGTCCCATCCGAATGAATAGTCGCTTTTTCCTTGTCAGTCCCTCCGACCGCCATCACTGACCGGGAAAAAAACCAAAGATTTTTAAACAAAAATTTTGAATTCTCTTAACAATCTCTTTAAGAACGTTGATAACCTTTAATCAATATTAGTTTATATGGCCGATATTGAATACAATAGTTATGATATACAGTAGATTAATAAACATAACAAAGATTATTAGCTTATGACACTGGATTATTGGATTATAGGATTAATATTTCAACAATAATCTCCTCCCTCAACACTTTTCTTATAATTTTGAATGAATAGCCTTTATTTGGTTCAGTCATTCACATTGAAGTCAAATTGTTCAAGATAATCCAATGTATACATTTAGAAAAAAAATCGGGCAACACTGCCTAGGGTTTTATAATCTTTTGACATGGTTTTCCATTTTAATATTCACTTTTAAAAAGAAAGGCTAAAATACATTCTAATTAATTGACAAAGGACATTCACCTCTCTTAATAACGCTGCGTTTCCTTTCAAAAATATTCTTGGGCTTTCTCTCATGTTAATTAAAGGCATGTTCTGGCCTATTTCTGTGAAGTGTTTAATTTCTTTTGGGGCATTCACCTTACAAATAAAGTTTTCCCTTTCATAAACACTCCACAAAATCGAAGTGTTTTCTGTAACTTAATTAACAATATGTTCTGGACTATATTTCTGTTAAGGGTTTTTTTATTTTGGGGGCATTCACCTTAAAAACACTTTTGTATCGAAAATATATGTGAAAATTACTTTCCAAATACATATCTTGACTTTAGACATTAATGATTTTCCATTGAAGATTATACAAGGTTTGAGAGGAATTGCAGGAACCACAGACATCTGATTGAAAATACGAATATTACTCATTGATGCTATCAGTGTCCCTGATACATATACAAAAATTTATAAAAACTCTGAACTATCCCTTTAAGACATTTTCAATACATAACCACAGAAACATTGTTTGAAAATCAAACACAGTGTGTATTTGAAAGAGATTAGCAATAACAAAAGAAGGTATTTAGCAATGTTACATGAAATACCAACCCCCCATTCTACCCCCTACTTATTTTGTCCGAGTTGACACACAGTGTCCCTTAACCCTTTTTAATGAATGACCCCAGATCAAAGTCCATTATCAAATCAATACAATTAAATCAACTGTGATCAATAAAATAAGGGCTACAATAGGAGCGTTACGTAATGTTAAACCATGAAATAAAAATAAATTTAACAGTTGAACAATAAAGGAAGTGTGGACTCTGACAATATTAGATTTTAGAGAGTAAGCAAACAAAAATGGAAAGAATGAAATTGTTCTTAAAGGGATTGTTTAGTGGTTTGCTAAACTTTGTATGTGTATCAGGGACACTGATAGCATCAATTTGCAATTTGCACAAGTCAAATTTCCATTCCGACGTCTGTGGTTCTTGCAATTCCACTAAAACTAACGCGTTTTATGATGTCACTAATAGTGATCTGCATCTTACAATTTACAATCCCTTTAAGCAACAGAGAGTCAAGATATCCACTATCGAATGAATGAAAAAATGAACGAATGATTCAGATTCCTAGGATATATAAAAAGTTGATGGAATAAATAAGGGTAAAATAGAAAATTAATTGGGAGAAATAAACAAAAACTAATTAAATGCATAAAAAATGCATTAAATGAATGAATGAATGAAGAATTGAATGAATATGAAGAATGAGTGAATGAAAAAATACAAGAAAGAATGAATGAATGACCTTTTGACCATCAAGACAAATTGGTATTTTTACAGAGAAAAAAAAAGAAAAAATTGAATTAAAGAACAATTGAATGAATGAAGGACAGAATACAATAAATAAATTGTACCCCTTTAATTTTCCCAAGAGAACCTTTAAGGTGACAATAGATGGTCTGATAAACCCCTAAAATCCTTTCTCCATTCAAATAAAATCATAAACCTGTTTTATTCTGAAAAACTCTATTTGCTATTTATTTGCATCTTCACAATGTCAAGATATAGCCAACTGTGTCTAATACTTTGTTAACTGCAGTGTGCAATGAGGATAATTTTGCCAAGACAGCGGCATGGACTACTCTTATTTTCGTTTTCCAACTGTCAAGGGATCTTTAATTAATAATCCTGCACAGCCTATAACACATTGGGACTGTTTTTGTCCTAGATCCAATTGACTTGACGCTTTTCAATATCACTGACAGGGGAAAACTGGATTGTAAAATCCAAAAGTATCATCTCGACCCATGCAGGGATTTAACCCTGGACCTTAACAAGCAAATGTCCAACTCACAGCTCAACTCCAGCTCCCCTAATGATGTCAAGGAATAAGACTGAGTTTCTAATACCAATGTAAAGATTGAGTGTCTAATGATATCAAGGTATCAAGGAATAAGACTGAGTTTCGAAATACCTTGACAGTGTGAAGATTGAGTGTCTAATGATATCATGCCTTGACACTGTGAAGATGATAATCTTGATAACGATAGATGTAAAAGAAATATAACCTGTGTAAATATGACCCTATGTCAATGATAAGTGATGGTCTGTGGAGGTTTAAAAGATAACGAGTTAATTAAGCCCAGGTAAAATACAGGTAGTACTGGTAACTTGACGAATATAGCACACAGTTGATACTAACTTTAGTTTTCTTATTTACTTTCTTTACCGAATGTTAAATGTTAATCAAAATCTTCATTTCATCTGATGACAACACGTGTATATTGTGTTGAAATGTTATGTGTTATATCTTCAAATATTCTTAAGATTTTTTGTTATATGTTTAAAAAATTATTAAGAAATTCAGCAAAAGTCTATTGATTTGCATATTGTTATCAAAAGGGGGAAAATTTTTCTGAACGTTTTGTTCTTTGCTTTCTGCTTCTTAAAGGGATTGTAGAGAGATTTTCTAAATTTTCTATGTGTATCAAGGACACTGATAGCATTAATATGCAATATTTCAATTTTCAATCAGATGTCTGTGGTTTCAGCAATTCCACTAAAACTAAGTGTTTTCTGATGTCACTAATTGTAGAATATACTTGCTTCACAACATTAGGACACTGATATTAAGGATATCACTATCCCAAAAGCTCATAATATCTTAGAGCTTATATATGTGTCATTTTTAAATATTCTTTTCATAAAGCTCTAAGATTGATTACCTCTCGTAATGAAATATACAATACCAAATGTTTGATAACTTGTCACCGTGTTGTTAAATTGACTCAGGTGTTTATATTAAAAGTTTTAACATAGTTGAAGTTGTGATATACAGGTGTTCTATATCAAAACTCATTTTGATAGATATTAGTTTATTAACAGCACTAAAGGATCCAATTTAAAGGGGCACGGTCAACCTTTGTGGGGTTTAATTTGAATCCTGAATATAATTTTTGTAAAGGGCCAAAAAGAGCTTAGCTAGCATAGTGAGCAGAGCGTTTAGTGGAAGGGGTCTTTCTTGAAGGGCCATTCTGACTGGCCTCTCTGGCCGGCAGGCTGCCATTTGAAAAGGCCTGACATAATCTATGCGAATTTCAACCAGGGAATTTTCTTCTATTTCTAGTTTTCGTGGAAACAGCTGACTGGATGGTGCAAATTGTTGCTATCAATGTCCCCGATACACGTAGAAAAATTTACAAAACCGTGTTGCATTTACTTAAACAAAATATTAGGCAGACTAATGTCGAAATGATCTGTCCCAAACTAGAAATAATGATCTCCTTGGACTCGATCACTTTAAATTCTTCACTTCTGAGTACCAGGTAATGGTGTAGTATCGATGTTTGTTGTCTACTTGATATTCAGGTGTCAAAATGTAGACTAGGACAATTAGTCCAGTTAATTGGTCTATTACAGTTGACCACTGTTGTCAAAATTCACACTTGAGAATATTTAAGCCACTTGATGGATGACTTTGTGTGATTGAAAGCAACGCACCTGTATAATGTATTCATCTTCAACATAGAATGGGGGCGGATCCAAGGGTGGGCTCCCCTGGCTCGAGCCCCTCTATTTTTGGCCAACTGATGTCAGAACCCTCTAAAAATTTTACGCTCGCGGTTCTGTTGAATATGAAGCATTTTATATTTCAGACCCCCCCCCCCCCCCTTCTCTCAATCCTGGATCCGCCACTGTAGAAATTCAAGAAACCAGTAACTTCCGAATTTTCAGAAACATTTTTGACAATTTCATAAAATATACTTCAGTATCTTTTTGTGGAAATATAATAGAGTCAAAAACTTATCATAAAGCCATAAAGTATCAAACTTCAAAAAGAGGCACAATATCTATTGCACTGTCTAGCGTCTAATATAAAATAAAGTTATGACGTTTAAAGGGGTTATTGACTTTTACATTCTTCACGATATCAAAGAGGTGAAAACAATCTATTGGACACTCAAAATCACATAAATCAAGTTATATATTTGTGTAGGTGATATGTGTGGACCTAAGGTATAAGTATGGGAAGCAAATGAGAACAATTTGCATATGTATGAGAAACCTTTTACAGGATTTTTATTTTCAGATTATTCTAAAAAATTCCAGAATTATAAAAAGATAAAGTAATCTGATTGGATAATAAACATAAACTTAAAATCCATTTAAGTGATTGACCAATCATGGCCAAATTAAGCAGAAAGCTACGTCAATTTCATTCTCAGACCAATATCATATTAATTCAAAACAAAAAGTTTTAAAATTGTCCCATCGTCAAATTAATTCGCAGACCTACGTCAAAGAAATGGTGGTCTGAAACAAATAACAGTTTCGCACTGACTTTACACCAGTTAATATTGTTTACCTAAACCCTGTTATTAACTATTAACCAAGAGTTAATTGCCCTTGAAATAACCAATTAAAGATTTACGCCATTCCTTTCATCTTTTAACGACCCTGCGTCATGTGATAGTCATGTGATTGATTTGGACGCTTTTCATCTAATGTTTATCTGAGTACAATCACTGTAATTGTTTATATTTGTATATCTTGATAACAATCGGAGCCCAATAACATAATAATTATAACCCAAGTCCCATTATTATCCCGAACTTGAAACCAATTTCAAAATTCACAACTACTTTGCAATAGATTGGTAATAGCTTATGAACTTTTATAAACTATGAGAAAGTATATCAATGAATGAAGAATTATATCACAATTATCAGTGATATCAGGTGTCTAGAATAGTAAGCATACCCTGTCTGGCATCACACGCCATTGCTGCGTACAAATAAATGTTATTTTCCATTTTTCTCTAGAGAGATGCCCTTCTGTTTGGGCTTGGGCTTGCGAATCTACAAACCATCCTGATTCATCCCTCCCCAAATTTTGGATACATCCACGCCCTTCTGAATGATGATCATGGACCCATTCTTGCATAATCTTAAAGTTCGGCAAGCCCCGTTTATTGTCTTAGCTCAATTCGTTTTAACCAAGTCTTAAATATATTATCAGTTACATAGAAAAATATACATTATAATATGTTATTCTAAGAAGACTACTACCGGTAAATCCACAAAAATGTTGCAGATCCAGTTTGAATTCAAATAACAATTGTTTATATGTATCTCTACTCCACCCTACAAACTAAATGTTGTCTTTTATATTCTTGTCATGTCTCTAGATAAAGAAAATATGGACGGCCATTGAAATTTTCTGTTGTTATTTTGCTATATAAATCTTGAGTAAATAATAAATGTGGTTTTTTGTGGGATGAATTGCATGGGAGTTTTTGGTGAAATTGTTGATCTTGGATAGTGTTATATGACATGTTTGGTTAGTAAAAGGGAATGTAAAGCGTTTTTTTAAACTTTGTATGTGTATCAAGGACACTGATAGCATCAATTTGCATCATTCCAATTTTCAATCAGACTCCTGTGGTTCCAGCAATTCTACATAAACTAAGTGTTCGATGACGTCACTTATTGCAAAATATGTTTGTATCAAATTTGAAATTAGTACATCATAAAACGCTTAGTTTGAGTAGAATTGATTGAACCACAGACATCTGATTGAAAATATGTATAGTGCAAATTGATGTGTCCCCAATACACATGAAAAATTGAGAAAATCTCTTACAATCCCTTTAAATCAAGTCTTATTTATATGGAAAATCGGAAATCAGCGATGTTCGAAAACTGCAATCAGAGGATTCTAAAAATCTACGATACTTACAAATATAAAATGAAGATACCAATTTGTTCTTGTCACCGTCATTTTCATCGATCTATCAAATTATTTACTGGATAATCTGATCTAATATCCTGTTTCCTTTTCGTAGAGAAATAATCCCTCCAAGATTCCTCGGAAATAATCCCTTGCAGAACCCCAGCGTTCCTCTGAAGTAATTTGATTGTCAAGTTCGCTTCACTTTCACAGAGCTTTCACTTCAGATATTAATTTTTCAACGGTTCACAAATTTTACAGAATTTCAATCATATAGTAATATGCAGTAAAGTAGGAGAGCAATTCCTGCAAATTCTTAAATCCTTGTTTCTTAATTTACAGGAATATTGTCTGAGAGTCACAAATCAGGATAGTTCCAACTCAATTAGAATTTCTTTTCAATATGGAATCTAAAATTTACATCCAATTCTGTCAACAAATTTAAGCAGAAAATGTGTGATGAAAAAATCCACAAATTCTAAATGTATCCACAATTTTAAGCAGAAAATCAAAATATGTTCTCTATATCAAGCACCAAGTCACTACATGTACCCAATTGAACATATATCCACAATATTTAGCAGAAAGTGAAAATATATCCGCAATATCCAAAAACTTGTAAGTTATCCTTTACTTGTATTTTTTCATCTGTAACAAACAGTCTTGAACCAATAGTGCATCAATATCAAATGGAATAGTTAAAACAGAAATTTAAGTCAATATGACCTCAATTCATCTTCATCCGGGATTAAACCTGGACTTAATCCCTAATTCTAATCCAATTTCAAAGATTTAGGTTAATCTTTCAGAATCTTGGATTATAATAGAGTACGGATTAAAATAAATCTTTGTACTTTAGAAACTCAAGGTCATGATATTCTACTGTTTCATAAAAAATATAAAGCGCTGATATCTTTTCTCGCAGGAATAATTCCTTTGAGAATCTCTAGTTAGCAATATTTGTTGTTCCAATGTAAAATATAAAGTGCCAATATCTTTTCTCGCAGGCACAAAATCTTTGAGAATCTCTAGTTCACAATATTTGTTGTTCCAATGTAAATACAAGCGCCAATATGTTTTCTCGCAGGAACAAAATCTTTGAGAACTTCCAGAACAAGATCTTATACTGTTTAAAGCACCAGTCTTTTCTCGCAGGAACAAAATCTTTGAAAATATCAGGGTCACAATGTCGTACTGTTAAATATTAAATATAAAGCGCCAATATCAAATCCAAGACTTTGAAACACTAATTCATCCAATACACTAAAATTTTCCTGAGTTTGTCCCTCTTGTTATCTAGATGGGTATTATTTGACCAATACTAAATATAGGGATTACTAGATAATCGCCCCATGTGACACCATTTGTTTCTGAATTCATTATACACCCTAATTAAAATTTAACTAATTTGCATAATTATCGTCATCCGTAATAATATTCAATCGCGTCACATAGATAAAGTAGATAATTTAATGGAATGGGAAAGGGTCAAATACCTTTGGGTATTACACATACATTGCTGGAATATCCATTAAACAAATAGAGCAAAACCAAAAATTCATTAGATTTGTTCATTTAGTCTCCATCAAATGGCATTTAACCCACATTTTTACTGGAACAAATATGTAACCATGAAATGGAGTTTTACATCCTACTTTTCAAATATTGTATCCAAGAATCCTAATGAACCACAGTCGATATCCTCAATCCTTGAATTTTCTTATCTTAACAAATAAGTAACCATGAAATGAAATAGAGTTTTACATCCTACTTTTCAAATATTGTATCCAAGGATCCTAATGAATCGAAGTCGATATCCTCAACCTTGAATTTACTATCTTAACAAATAAGTAACCATGAAATGAAATGGAGTTTTACATCCTACTTTTCAAATATTGAAACCTAAGTCGCTATCCTCAATCCTTGTAAAATATAGACGTTTTTCTCTCTTGTAGATTGTGATATCACTATCAAATCGCCCAATTATCATCACTATAATCCTTAATTACTACCACAACACATCTGTGTGCCTTATCTTAAAGGTCCTGTATATCTAGATAGGGAATTCTGGTATATTTTGGTATATATTAAATTTTGACAAAATTTTCATTAGCAGAGGATAAAAATACTGTTACGTTTGTTCAAGCAAATTGCATATAAAATGGTAAAATTTTTGAAATATCACATCTAATATCAACTGTAAAAAAAATTTGTCACTAATTCACAGCAATATAATATTTTTTGATTTTCTATATTTTCTCTTAAAGTGTCCACTTTGATCTAGAATTTTTCAAGCACATTTCAATTTCCAACTTTTGCACAATTTTCTTAATTCCAAATTTCCATGGTTACATCATGTTGTTTAAAGAATGGTCCAAAAATATGTCACAGATTTTCAATATTTTCAATCAATTACGAAAGAATACAAATCTATTCAATAACGAAATAAATGTAAACTGCACACCGATTATATTATAGCCCTTAGGAAAGAATTCAAATTTTTAAATTCAGATGTAAATTAGATCACTTATTTAAAAAATGTTGTTTAAAATTGTTCCGATATCACTAATGAAAATTTTAATTTCATGATTTGAAAAAACTATAGATCCCCGAAAATTGTTCCTTCATTTGAATATTAAAAAATGTTACCGTTATTCATTTTTTTTTATTTCCGTAAAATCATCCCACAGTCAAAGCTTTCAAGTTTTTTCTAAATTCTGATGAATGTTGGTTAAGGCAATATACCTTGTTTTGGGAAGATGATATTATTTCTTATGACTCAGATTTTTCAAATCAAATAACTAAGCCATTCATGTGTTAAACATTTTGCCAAAAACAGCGCATTGCTTTATGCATTGTTTGCATTCACACAATAGTTTATTCAAATTTGACGCTTCGTTGAAACTTTCGAACATTCCTAAATGACGTAACAATTCACGACTTCAACGTGAAAAATTAAAAAATCCTTGTAAGTACATAATTCATAGAAGACACTTCATTTCTTAAATTCTTTTCATTTTTTTGTTAAACTGTCATTTCACCACAAGCAGACGTCATTTTCTTAAGATTTTTGGCTAAGAATTAAAATTCTTTTCTAATTATAGCTTTTAAGTTTATGACAAGTTCGAAACATATTTTACTCATCAATGGAAGCGTCTGATGGCATCTGTCAAAATTTACTTATTGCAAAAATGGAATAATTATTGAAGTCCGTTTTTCTTGTAGATCACTTTGGAATTGATAATACAATTTTTCCTTTTTTACAGTCTCCACAAAAAAATCTCCTTACAAAAAATCTTCATTTATGGCGGGAAAACTTTGTCTCTCCTTTCCACAATCCTCATTCAAGAAACATTTTATTTGAGATCTCACTCAAGATTCCCTTTTCTGAATTCTCATGCGATACGAGATACAACAATGATTTAGATCTCGCCAAAGGCTCTCCTTTCACAAAATCCTTCCTCTGTGCTGTCCAAAAATCAGAAGTTCAGAAAAGACACTCGCTATCACTCCATGACTCCAAGACCTGTGACTAACAGCAAAATTTCGACAGTGAGCTGTGAACACTATTACTCATTAGCATAGCTAAAACAATTCCCGTTTCTTAAACTAAAGTATGATTGGTCGAATAGTCAACGTTCCTCTCCTGTTGACAAATAGTCGAATTCAAATGAAAAAAAATAACGAATGAAAATGACCCAAATTTCCTGTCGGTCCGGTCAAACAACATTGAAATAGTCGAGTATTTTCCTTAATTCAAATTGTTAGAATATCTATCTACGTATATCTAGCTAGACCAGTTGATAAACCAACAATTAGAGTATAAAATATAAATTAGGATAATAAATTCTGAATTTGTTGACTGTTTTTCATTATAAAATAGTAAAACAGGAAAGGAAACAACTTTAAGGAGAAATTTAACCCTGAATTTAATGAGTTTACTGCAACCATGGCCATTAATTTTGGCTTTTAATCAGTCAAATGAAATATAGATTTGTATAGGTATAGAGAGCTTTCTCTGCTCAAACCAATTTCTGAGAACTTTCCCCATATTTACCACAAGGGCCAGCAAAACAATTTTTGAAATTAAAAGTTGCACATATGGCTTCTATTTGTATCAATCTGAATTTCAGAAATTGTAAAGAGTAAAATGTTTATGTGTATTGCAGACACTGATAGCATCAATATGCACCATTCCAATTATCAATCAGGGGCCAATTTCACAAAATCCTAACTTAAAATGATTTAAGAGTTCTAACAATCCGATTGGTTAATACCGGTAACTAAAATTGATTTTAAATTCAGCTTTATTATCCAATCAGATTACCGTATTTCTTAAAATCTGGACTTAGTTAAAATTTTGTGAAACAGGCCCCTGATTTTCATGGCTTTTGAAATTTAATTAATTATGACGCCACAGTCGAATCAGCTTCTAAGAATTTAAAAGGGTTTTTAATACAGTGACGTCTATCGCATGCAACACTTCGCTTTAAGCTGAGAAATTGGAATGGCGCCTACAAAGACTGTCCTGTTATAGAGATATAAAATCTTCCTTTAATTTCAAAGCTTATTTCAACAATATGAATAGATAATCTGTTAATCTGTGAATACTAAATACAGATTATTTATTTCAATAATTTTTTCAATTTCAATTTTTTACAAATGTTTTAATTTAAAGGGAATGTAAAGTGGTTTTCTAAACTTTGTATGTGTATCGGGGACACTGATAGCATCAATTTGCAACCATGTCTGTGGTTCTTGCTATTCGACTAAAACTAACGCGTTTTATGACTTCACTGATAGTGATCTACTGGAAGCTACTATTGATATCTATGTAGATCACTGTCAGTAACGTCATAAAATGTGTTAGTTTTAGTTGAATTGCAAGAACAACAGACATGGGAATGGAAATTGGAATGGCGAAAATTGATGATATCAGTGTCTCCGATACGCATACAAAGTTTAGAAAACCTCTTTACAATCCCTTTAAATAGTCATTCAGATGGGACAGAAAACTAGGACTCTGTGCTAATTCCCTTGTCCATTGTAATCTGTATCACTGAAGGGATTAAAAAGGATTAAGTCTTTGAAAGGACGTCTATGGATTAAGATGAGGGTCACTAATAAAGGGTAAAAGATGACCACTCCATTAGTATCAATTAAAGATATTTTGAAAAGAAAACAAGATGGTTATGGGTTTTTATTTGAGTTGGTGGGTTGATATTTATTTGATTTGGTAAATATGTAAACAATGGACCCATTAAGAGTTTTAAAGATTAAATTAAACAAACAAAATAGGTGTAGAAAAATCCCTTGTCCATTATCTTTTCCATTTGTATTATATTTTTTGAAAATGATGCCTTATTTGGTACAACAACAATAATACGTTACAGTATTTTTGGTTATTAAAATTTAACCCCCACTAAAATATGAAAATTTGCATAAGACACTTTGGTAATCAGTGTAAGTGTTCACAGACCACTATCAATATTTTAGCATAAATACCCATATTTTTTCATTAGCAGAAAATTGGAATGATGCAAATTGATGCGATAAGTATCCCGGATACACAAAATTAAAAAAAAAACCGCTTTACAATCCCTTTAACAGACGATGGAATGGAAATTGGAAAAGAGCAAATTGATGCTATAAGTGTTCCTGATATACATACGAAGTTACAAAACCTCTTTACAATCCCTTTAAGAGTAGCCTTCTATTTCTATTTATATATTAATGTTTGAATAGCTTATGAAAAGAAACCTGTTTTTTAACCTGTCATCTTAAAGTAGGACTAGAATAGAACATGCTGACCCAGCAATATGATTCACATACATAAATAAATAACATAAAAAAACATAAATATACATTACGAGTATATGATTCACTTGAATAACCCTTAACTTAAAGAGATTGTAAAGAGGTTTTTTAAACTTTGTATGTGTATCGGGGACACTGATAGCATCAGTTTGCGCCATTCCAATTTTTATTCCAACGTCTGTGGTTCTTGCAATTCCACTAATACTAAAGCGTTTTATGACGTCACTAATAGTGATCTGCATAGATAACAATAGTAGCTTCCGGTAGATCAATATTAGTGATGTCATCAAATGCGTTAGTATTAGTGGAATTGCAAGAACCACAGACGTCGGAATGAAAATTGGAATGGAATTGGATACACATACAAAGTTTAAAAAACCTCTTTACAATCCCTTTAATATTTATATCGTTATTGCTATCATAATATCATAAACATCTGATGGAGATAACACACTCGTATCAACTTCGGCACTAGACTAGTGGCTAGATAACCTCGTATACTATACAGTAGTTGCCATATTGTATAAATTATAGTTCAGCCAATCGAAAACATTCTTCAGAGAGTGTCACCTTCTTTCGCGGTAAAAACATCCAATCAAAATCAATCACCAAACAAGAGTTATCTTCCTTTGCCTATTTACTGGGCAAGATGGCTGCCTATCATGACCAAGTTATTACATAGTCTTGAACAAAATGACGAAGGTTGAGCCGAATGGGAGATGACAGTCAGCAAATATATGAATTTTGATAAATACTGCAAAATATTGTCAAATACACCAAATGAAATGGAGTTTTACATCCTTTTTTTTTACACCTGTTAGGGCTCATGAGGACGGAAAAAAATGCCATGCACTGTGCAATGAGGGAAATTTTGATTTGACAACAGTATTAGCCATTTCTTGTTTGTTATTTCCAACTGTCAAGGGATATTTATCATGCACAGCCTGCAGCACACAGGGCCTTGGTTTGTCAAATACACAAAGAATTATTGTTGATAGTTAAGAATATTCACAAAGAATGGCATGATCGAGAGCATTAGTTGTATAACACTGGATTCCTCCAAAGAGAAGTACCATCAGGTGTTTCGAAAAGAGTAAGCATAGTCTGCTGTGCATGTACATTTTGCCACTTCTATATAAGTTCACATCATCAGATCCCATATAAATTTATGCCAGGCATTGGTATCAGTAAATGAGTACCACTATTCGTTATTTCAATAATGATTAGTGGTATCAGGTGTCTAGAAGAGTAAGCATACACAATTTTCTTTCGAAAAAAAAATTCATGAGAGTGCCCCTTTAACCTGTATGATTTATCGTTCCATCTTTTTGATTTGTCACACGATTAGTAACCATGTCGTCTACGCGACAAAACATCAAAAAATATTTAAAAATATAAAAAATGACATGGATGGGATTAGTCATGAATATATATCACCTTAGTGACAGGAGAGCTTTACGTAACCAGACTTGTGGTCGGTGAATATTAAAATCGTAAGGTTACCCGAGTGTAAAAAAATATGATGGATTGGTTTTAGCAATATTATACTATTTTCTTGTTAGCTGTCTTAGAATAGTCTGCAGTTAGATATGCCCCCTTGACACATACCTTGTTGAGCATTTTATTTAAGTGTACCACTGTTACTAGATCCAGCATCAGCATTGCGCTTATGAGGCCCAGAAGGCTGAAACAGTACTGTTTGCAGATAGACATGCTCTTTGTCTTATAGCTTGTTCAGAACTTGTATGTGGAGTGCACCATTGTTACGCATTATATAGATGATTGAGTTTTAAAAGTGACATATTTTTTTATATTATCATTTTGATGCATTTCTGCAATGTTTTTGATAGACTTCTTATGTACGTTATCTGAATGAAAAGATTTTGTTTTGTATTATTGTTTTTGATGCACTGAAAAGTTGACTTCTGCTGGTGTACATTTTGCAGCATGGGCGTATTTTGGGGGAGCCCCTGCACAGTACAGGGAGAGAATTTGGTGCTTGCCACAAAGCTCACCCCACATGTTGCACCTTTTTCTCAAAGGTAATAAAGTGATTGTGCCAAGATATTTTATTGTAGGAGTGGTGAATATGTTGATGTATTGTTCAAATCATTCATGAAAAACATTCAGAAATGGAGAAACTTTTAATTGTCAACAGGAACAAGAGAGTCAAATTTAAATTCAAGATCGTAAATCATTTTTTCTTTTTTAAATTCCAGATACATTAACCAGAAAAGGGTGTCATTTTCAGTAGTCAGAAATTTTCTAAAGGGCAAGAGATACAAGGGCTGTTGTAAAAAAAAACAGAAAAGATACTAAATATTTCATTTAGGACCTTAAATAGGCCTACATATCTGGTGATTTAAGATTCTTAAAATTGTTAACTCCATTTCTGAATGTTTTTTTTAAAAAGAAAAAGAAACTGACCTTTATCTGTGGACTAAATAAATTACTGAGTTTATTTTGAGACTTGATTTTCTTGCCTTCGCTGAATCCCACGGTTCCTCCTGGACTAATGGACGAATAAAACGTATCGTCAATTGATAAATTACTTCTTTTATTTCCACGTAAACTTCCCTAAAAACAAATTACAAAATTAATAAAATTCATTTAATGCAACAGGCATGAAAAAGATGCAAAAGATATATGGAAATACTCAATGGTTTTCTTTTGATAACTCTGCCTATATAAGTTAAAAGTAATGTGGTCTGTAGGCCATCATCAGAAAAGTGGAGTTACCTCCCTTGCATTAGTCAAATTGAATGGGCTCAAGTTTAAGCAAATTTTCTCCATGTGTCGTGCCTGTTCATTACGTTATTGAAGATCACAGTTTTGATCACAAAAACTCTGGGTTAATGAGAAAAAATTAGACCACATGAAGCCTAGATTAATATTGAAACATTTACAAGCACACAAATATGATAAATGTGTCTTAAAAATTCAAATATCAAATATAAATACAACAAATGGATACACACTGACTCTTGTCAAAAAAAGATAGGTTTTCACATGAAAAATAAATGAAAATCATAAACAACACCTAAGATTACTATAGAAACAGAAATAAAGAACATAAATTCTGAAACAAAATCATTAAAAAGTGAACATCTAAGAAGTTTTTCTAAGAATATTAATTCTACTACACACAATCAGAGGTTTTACTTAGAATAATAAGGTGGAGAGGTCATTATCAGGTATTTTAGAACTCAATCTTTAAAGGGATTGTAAAGTGGTTTTCTAAACTTTGTATGTGTAACAGGGACACTGATAGCATCAATTTGCACCATTCCAACGTCTGTGGTTCTTGCAATTCCACTAAAATGACAGTGATTTACCGGAAGATACTATTGATATCTATGCAGATAACTGTCAGCGACGTCATAAAATGCGTAAATTTTAGTGGAATTGCAGGAACCACAGACGTCGGAATGGAAATTGGAATGGCGCAAATTGATGCTATCATTGTCCTTGATATACATACAAAGTCTAGAAAACCACTTTACAATCTCTTTAAATAAATTTGAAACTGGGAGACCCAAAGCTGGGTGAGCCTCCTGAACAATAAATGTTAAAACATTGTTTGCTGTGTACATTAATTTGAGGAAAATGCTTTGGACATTACTTGATTGGAACATTGCTGGCTGAACATTGCTGGTTGGAACATTGCTTGCTTGGGAACATTGCTTGCATGGGAACATTGCTTGCTTGGGAACATTGCTTGATGGGAACTTTGCTGGTTGGATATTGCTTGATGGAAACTTTGCTGGTTGGATATTGCTTGACGGGAACATTGCTTGATGGAAACTTTGCTGGTTGGATATTGCTTGACGGGAACATTGCTTGATGGAAACTTTGCTGGTTGGATATTGCTTGATGGGAACATTGCTTGATGGAAACTTTGCTGGTTGGATATTGCTTGATGGGAACATTGCTTGATGGAAACTTTGCTGGTTGGATATTGCTTGATGGGAACATTGCTTGATGGAAACTTTGCTGGTTGGATATATTGCTGGTTGGAACATTGCTAGTGGGATATTGCTTGCTTGGGAACATTGCTTGCTTGGATATTGCTTGCTTAGGAACATTGCTGTGTGGGAAACATTGACTAATGGGAACATTGCTTGCTTGGGAACATTCCTTGGTTGGGACATTCCTTGGTTGGGACAATGCTTGTTGGATATTGCTTGCTTGGGAACATTGCTGGTTGGATATTGCTTGATGGGAACATTGCTGGTTGGATATTGCTTGATGGGAACATTGCTTGATGGGAACATTGCTGGTTGGATATTGCTTGATGGGAACATTGCTGGTTGGATATTGCTTGATGGGAACATTGCTTGATGGGAACTTTGCTTGATGGGAACATTCCTTGGTGGGAACATTGCTTGATGGGAACTTTGCTGATTGGATATCGCTGCTTGCTTGGGAACATTGCATGAGATCATGTGGAACAGTGTTTGCTGGGTACATTGCTTGCTGAGAGCAAATGAGAGGGAAATGGCTTTGAGTAAATATAGAAGGTAAGAAAATATCTGATGGTGATGTTTGAGATCCCTTATGAATACCGTAGTCAAAATCTGAGAAAATTCTTGAAGCTAAAAAAATACCATCCATATATAAATGCCAAATAAATAAGCCCAAAAGAAAATACATCTCATAATCCCAAAATTCCCAAATTCTTAAAAACAGAATTTCTCACAGATAACCCCTCAAAATAAATACCAAATTCAAAATGTACCACAAAATAAAAAATATGAAAAAAACTTGGTAAGTGGAAACGTTACAGAAAAAAAGGATAAAATATTAAATGCATAAATTTAAGGGAAAAAAAGGTCCAAAGATTTTATAAAAAGAAAAAAGGATTACGTGGAAAAATTATTAAAAGGAAAACAAAATATATTAATCATGCTTCTACGAGGATTTCACTACGGGTAGCGGCATTTCAGACTTACAAAAGTGTCGTCAGGGAATTTTACCCCGGAGTTGCCGTCATTTTTAGAGAAGAAAGGCAACTGTAAAGAACCTCTTCGTTGCCGAGCTGTTGGAGGTTCTAGAAATGTTGGTACGGTGATGGCAGATTCACGTCTCGCTGTTCGCTAAATAAAAAATTAAATCGCTGCGTAAAAAATTTAAATTAGTGATATAGCTTGAGCAAAAGCTAAAAACAAGTAAAAATATCTTAAAAATGAACTTGTTTGTTCCAAGCAATATAACATTATCTTAGCCCACTTAGCTAAAAAAAAAATTAACAATAAGGGTTTCAATTGCTTTATGCAGGCCTTCTCAATTAAATTTTGTAAAGGGCCAAATGCATTTTATGAAAAATATATAAGGGCCAAATAGAGCTTAGCTAGCATAGCAAGCCAAGCGTTTTAGCGGAAGGGGTCACTCTTGAGGTGCCATTCTCAAGGGCGTTGTGGGCCAGATTTGGCCTGCAGGGCACCATTTGAGAAGGCCATTCGAATCCCTTTAATTATTAAATACGGTATGAGGTATGACTGACAACTATTATAACTATTTCAAATCTCCATTTTCCTCTCTTTAATACATCTCATCAGTCATTTTAACATTTTGACATCTAAAATATCTTTTTAATCAACTTATACCAAAATCAATATTTTACTACAGTCAGAAAAAATAACTATATGTTTCTAGAAATTAGCTTAATTTCTTAACATGCACCAAGGAATAGCAAAGAATATGCATTAAAAAGTGATTGTAAAGAGGTTTTTGTAAATTTCTATGTGTATTCAGACATGATAGAAGACCTTTAACATGTGAAATGTCATCACTTGAACCACAGACATCTGATTGAAAATTGGAATGATACAAATTAATGCTATCAGTGTCCCCAATACACATACAAAATTGAGAAAACCTCTTAACAATTCCTTTAAGAAAAATATGCAAGAGAAATGATATGAAATGGAATTTTCATGTTACTGTTTAGCACATGAGAAAATAAAAAAATAGTTTTATTCCAATATCTGATCTTTAACAAATAGCTCAAATAAAGTTTTTTTTCTTGCCAAACATCAAGCTAGAAGAATTTTTTTTTTTTTTTTGTCTATATGTTGTATATTGTATCTATGTTTGTCCCCATGGGCTGGGTGTGAGACAGGACCGTTATCACTCGTGGTATTGGGCCTTATTCTGACCCATGTAAAATAAAGAGTTTATTGCAGTGCGTTCGATTCTTCGAACGCACTGCATTGTTTTGCAAATGACTTTTTTTTTTTTTGTCTACTTCTGGTCACGCTAATTCGGTATGAAGGGAACATATCACACAATATCTCAAATTATCACCTACTCAATCTAACTGCACGGTGTTACGCGAATGTAAAATGGCGCTTTTTTGTTTAACCGGAAATGACGTATGACAGAAAAACCCATTTTAAGTATTTTACCATTTTCACCATTGTTTTTCAACCGATTTTGATCGGACTTTCTTTGTTACATTCTCTAATCGATTGTCCACAAGATAGGTGTTTAAAAACATCCACTTTGAAAACTTTGTCGCTGACTTTTGGAGCACCTTTTTTGACCATTTTTTCAACTTTTTCAATTTTATTTTCATCGACCTAAAAACTCGCATATGCATAGACCTTTTGATTGCAAACAATTAGCAATTTTCAAAATTTCGATATCACTTCCGGTTTTGACGTCATTCGCCCTCAAAGTTGAAATTTCAACTTCCGGAATTTTGAAGATATTCGAAAAATTCTTTTTGCAGTATGTTTGTTATGTAGACACAAAAGTATACAAATCATAAAATTTGACCCGGATGTAACAGATCAGTCGCCATCTTGTAATGGTATATTTTCATAAAACGCAAAATGGGGCCTCAGGGTGTTATGGAATTTGCATAATTTTTATGTCTATGCAATCTACAGTCGACTGCGACCAAAACATGGGAAGCTGATTTTTGATTTTCAATTCTGAACTTTTCTTATTTCCGGTTAAAATAAATCAATAATTGTCAAAACTTTCAAGGCCCATATTTTGTGACCTTGACCTTTTGTGACTTAGTGACCTGCACAAAAGTTATTGCCCTTGATTAGATGTATCCAATGACATATTGTTTTCAGATGCCCACTGGTTACTTCCGGTTTTATAGCCGTTTGAAAATTGTAATTTTGAACTTTAAACAGCCCCACAACGTGACCTAATTTACATATATCTTATTTTCTTTCACCCTCTTACTATGCTCTGTCTGCTCTTTCCAATGATATACAACACAATACATATGAATAAAAATTTCGCCTTTTAAAGTTTGAAAAATTTGTGCCTATTTCCATTGAAACTGTGCGTGTTTTTTTCTAATTTTATTTCGATCGTTCTGAAAACTTACAGATAGATAAACATTTTGATGGCGAACAAAAATATGTTTTCAAAATGTTTGTATCACTTCCGGTTGTGACGTTATTTGCTCTTAAAGTTAAAATTTCAACTTCCGGAATTTTGAAGATATTCGAAAAATTCTTTTTGCAGTATGTTTGTAATATAGACACAAAAGCATACAAATAATAAAATTTGACCCGGATGTAACAGATCAGTCGCCATCTTGAAATGGTATATTTTCATAAAACGCAAAATGGGGCCTCAGGGTGTAATGAAATTTGCATAATTCTGATGTCTTTGGAATCTACAGTCGATTGCTACCAAAACATGAGAAGCCGATTTTTAATTTTCAATTCTGATTAATTTTAATCTCCGGTTAAGATAAATCAGTAATTGTCAAAACTTTAAAGGCTCATATCTCGTGACCTTGACCTCTGGTGACCACGTGACCTGAAACAAATTCATTGCCATTGACGATACCTATGCATGGATACTTTCATTTAGGTTTTCCGATGTTTACTTCCGGTTTTATATCCATTTGAAAATTGTAGTTTTTAAACTTTAAAGAGCTCTGACACGTGACCTTATATGCGTCACAAATTCTTTCACAGTCTTATTATGCTAAATCTGCTCTTTCAAAGGATATGCAAAACAATATTTTAAAATAAAAATAGCGCCTTTTGAATTTTGTAAATTTATTATTCCATCTGCTTGTAAAATATTTAATTCGAACTTCAGCTGAAGGGAGAGTACTACATTTAGACATGCAGTTTCCCCTCAACTGCGTTTGGGCGATACTCCATGTTAATTAATGTATAGTCCTCTCTTATTATACCTTGCGTTTGGGCGATACGATTATCATTAGTGTACTTTTTTACATTGTAATTGTATGCAGGGTTTTTTTTACGTATGAAATAATGTTACGTAATGTTGACCATTGAAAAGTTTTCAAGGAAACATTAATATATATTTTCTTAGAACAAATAATCTAATGATAAATTTCGATCTGTATTTCAAACTATGAAGTATGAATGCTGTGCAGTCAGATTCTAAATAGAGATTGGACTCTTGCAACATGGATTGAAAGATGTAACTTTTCACCAATGGAAGAAACTGGATGCGCACTGCATGGTACCATTCATGGTTCTAGTTATTATTATTATTACATTATCTCAAACTTTAACCAGTTATTACATAAAGCTTGATCTCCTTATTGATAAATTCCCTTAAAATGAGCATATTAAAATGTAACCTACTAAATATATATCAAGCCTAGCAAAGCATTTCTTAATGATAAAAAATTAAATTTCGAGATTTAAACAGTCTTGAACTTACCCCAGCTGATTTGGAAGGTTTACTACTGGATTTGCTGCCATTGTTTGAGCGATTTTGTTTTGAGCTGAACACATCGAGATCCTTCTCTGAAATTAGAAAAAAATATTCATTATGCTACGAGTCGCCAGAAATCATAAAACTCGAATTGTGGTACTGTGAGGGACACAGAAAAAGTGTGTTCGATTTTTGTCTGTAATGGAATTGGGTGCTGTGGGTTCGAATCTCTTTCAAGGTAAGAAAAATTCTGATAACACAACCAGTGCCTTTAATAGCTGTTCCATTGCTAATCTAATTGGCTTATTTCGTCACCAGAACACGCTCGCCTTAAAAACCTTCTTAGATTACAATAGGTCAAAAAAAATATAACCGAAACGAATTGTAACTTAATTTTAATCAAATTGGTCCATTGCTGGCTTGGATTTTTTTGGTGACTATTTACTAAATGGCTCAAAAATACTTAAAAATTTTGAGGGTTTGTGCCAAACTGAAAAAATTCTGCCACATTTTTGTTTTTACACCCCTATCACATACCTCTGTAGAGTGATTGACTAAAGGGCTAACAAGTACTTATATTTTCGAGGGTTTGAACATGGAGAACATGTATTGTGTCCAAACCACACCTTCTCATTTGTCATACATATAAAACTATTTGCCGAAAGTCTTATCGGTACTTCTAAATAATTAAACTCTTTGTCATGCATCAAACTCTCGCGTTTTTTTTTTTTGGAAAAAAGAATTTGGATCAACAGCTTTTAGACAAACATGATGTCATTTGTTTGGATATGAGAAAAGGTGGTCGATATGTTTGAGAGTTCGGTTCTCGATTAGCGTGTGAAAGTCTGATGACCTTGAATAAGTCATCTTCACTCATAATTCCAATCCACCCAGCTGTAAATGGGTACGGATAATCTGGCAAAGATCAATACCAAGATGTTTGGCCAAGGACCAGCTGGGAGAAAGAATCTTTATGGAACCTAAGTTATTATCCTTGTAAAATATAGATGTTTCTTTCTTTCTTCTTTAGATAGGGTCATTGGAAGCAAAACTTTCTTTTAACCTAATGAGTACAACAATAATAATGGGTGGGGCATGTTGTCATTCTTTACAAATAGTCAAACACATTAACTATTTACCGAAAGTCTTATTAGTACTTCTCAACAACGGAGTGGGTTTATCGAAAGACAATAATGAGGGTTGGGCCACTAATTGTCACGATGTCGTAGACAATGGTGACCATTGTTCTGTCCCGGTAAAAGTCAACATGGCCGCTACAAGTCTGCTACAAGTATGTACCAAAAGTCGTCCGACCCAAGTCACTCTGACAAATGTCAAACGAGTGGGTGTAAACACAATTACAAATTTGTTTTGGTTCTATTCTGGACAGAGTGCACTATAGTCATACAAACTCATGCACACGCTCAAACACAAAATAAACTGTACCATAAAAACGTGGAACAGTTTGCATTTTTTTTTGTGCACCTGTGTTAAATTGTATTCGTTTTGAACCGTTTTGTACCCCATACAATTTTATAATTAGTCGTTCTACATCATTTTGCGCCCGTTCTTATTAGCCCATACAGGTGCAGAAAAGCAAGACTTAAAACTTCATTCATTTTATTTACATCGTTTTTCAGAATGGACTTCTCGCAAGGTCCTATAAGCTACAGGCTGTACATGTTAAAGATCCCTCAACAGTTGGATATCGAAAATTAGACTATGCTAATGATGGAGTCCTGGCAAAATTTCCCTCACTGCACACTGTGTAGCGATTACACATCCTCATAGCCTATCGAGGTGCAGAAAGGTTGGATGTTAACCTCCATTTCATTTCAAAGCCTACTGCTAAATGATAAAGAGTCTTGCACTTTAGTCAAATCTCAAGGGCAAGAAAACCTGGAAACCTTTTTATAAATCAAACTTGGCAAGAGTTCATGACCTCGAATCATTATATTCAATAAGATAAACAAAGAACTGTCAAAATCCACAAGGAGCTATTCCAACCAGCCAAATCCAATAAAACCACAGATACCTGAAATTACTCATGTTATTGGGAAACATCGTTAAAATGTGGAGAATAAACAGCCAACAGGCGGAGTTGTTGACCGTGTACGGATCAGAGACGATGAAAATATTGGTGTCAACAAATAATATTAAACAAAAATGTCACCCAACCCGATACATCAACATCCGGACTAACACAAATATAATATCGCCAAATATAATTTTCGGCCAAGATATGAGTACAGTTTGATGGGAAGAAAGTTAAAAGGGGAAGGAATGATCAATCATACCATAGTTTCAGAAAGGGATGTTTTTTAAGCTAAGCTAATCAGTAATTTTCAGGACTTATAATAATTATTTACATGTATTCTAGACCCAAATCGACTCCTGAAATTCTGATTATTTCCCTTCGGTTCTAAGTAAAAGACAGAGGATACTGATAATGTTAAATATTTTCTGCCTTTTTTAGAAAACAATTTGACTTTTTGACAAATTTGACACAAATTTCAATGTGTATGTGATGAAACCACAGTGACAGTTTGAATATTGAGTCTTAAAGAATAAAGTAAAACACAGTTTATGATGTCACTGACAGTGATCTGCATGGATATCCATAGTAGCTTCCGGAAGATCACTGTCAGTGACGTCATAAAATGCGTAGTTTTAGTGGAATTGCAACAACCACAGACATCGGAATGAAAGCTGGAATGGAGCAAATTGATGCTTTCAGTGTCCCTGATACACATACAAAGTTTAGAAAACCACTTTACAATCCCTTTAAGTAAAATCTGTGGTTCAAATGAATGGGAACATTGACATTGCCGATTCAAGAAAAGCCACGAATTGATACAGTGATGTTTCTAAATATTGACATTCTCTTTCAATTTCTGACCCAATTAAAACATGAAAATCTAATATACAGCTTTACATAGCGATCAATTGAACTACTTGATTAAAATCAACAAAAAAACATGGTGGCTTCTCACCCTTGTTCTATTCAATCATTTCTCACACTGACTTTTTCTATCAATGTCAATTTTAAAGGGGGACTGTCGGCATTTTCAGTGGTTCAATTTGGGTCTTAAATTTATGTAAATAGTCTTCAGAAGTACTAAAACTGCTAGTAAATTGCATAATCCCTTAAATAAATTTTCATGTTTCGTCAGAATATTGAAATATGCTTGTATCACAAAGACCTTTGCGGTTGACATCATATGGTGCCAGACAGGATATGCTTACTCTTCTAGACACCTGCTACCACTTTTCATTCATGATATAATTCTTCATGTGAAAAGTTCATACCTTTTTGGATTTTGGGTTTTGTTTTGCAGTTTGGATCATTAGTACTTGGTTACTTTATACTTGGATAAAAGTGGAATTACAAGAGCCACAGACATCTAATTGAAATTGGAATGGTGCAAATTGATGCTGTCATTGTCCCAGATACACATAAAAAATTTAGAAAACTTCTTTACAGTCCCTTTAACTGACAGTGATCTACATAGATATCAATAGTAGCTTCCGGTAGATCACTGTCAGTGACGTCATAAAACGCGTTTAAGTGGAATTACAGAATGGAAATTAGAATGGTGTAAATTGATGCTGTCTTTGTCCCTGATACACATACAAAGTTTAGAAAACCTCTTTACAATCCCTTTAACATTAAATTATGGAATGAATCTTTGTAATGCTTTAAACGGGAATTTATTTGAATCACAAACGTTTCGTTTACAAATATCGACTCCAAGATGTATATGTTCTTTTAGTTTTTAAAAAAAAAATTTAAATGTATTTTGAATTTTTGTTCTAATCCCATATAAGGCTTTAAAATTCTTTAAGTGAACACTTTTTAAATTTTGTGTACTGTTATTTCTCATTTCAACGTTTTTCACAATATAATTTAAAAACTTTGGGCTATATTCAAATTCGTTTATTTACCCATGCATCTATTTTTAGGTCTATACATTCTCATAGGTTTGTTATATTACTTGCATTGTATTTTTATGTACCAGTTTTTTCTTATTCTACATTTCTGACATTACAAAACAAAAGAGATTTCTTCTTGGTATTAAACTTAAAGGGGTATGTTCACCATTTATTCGACAAATTGTAGGCTACTTAGTCTCAGAAATGGAAATTTTTAAGTTTAGCTTTAAAGAAAAGAAAGAAAGAAACATCTATATTTTACAAGGATAACAACTTTGGTTCCGTGAGTATCCTTTCTCCCAGCTGGTCCTTGGCTACTCAGTAATAGTGTTCACAACTCACTGTCAAAATTAGAGCCTTCAACTGCATGTATATCCATAATTATCCATACTTGAAATTTAAAAATAAGATTTGAATATGAGACTACACCATATATGATTTGAGGTATATTTAAAGGGTTTTGCATTATCAGTACAGTTAAAATACTTAGTAGTTATAGTACTGAATGAAATGAAATGGAGTTTTACGTTCTGCTTTTCTGCACCTATATGGGCTAATTGAGGACGGACAAACGCCATGCAGTGTGCAATGAGGGTAATTTTGCCACGACAGCGGCATTAGCCTACTCTTATTTTCAATTTCCAACTGTCGAGGGATCTTTTACATGCACAGCCAATAGCACACGGGGCATCGGTGGACTATTTGCATTTATTCAGGACTCAGTTCAACCCTTGAAAATACTGAGCAATAAAGCGTTACCCTATGGGGTGTATGGTCGTATATCAGGACACAGGTTGGCTGCAAAATTTAATAAATGCGCGCTAGCGACATATTCATACACCCAAATCAGCCATTAAAAATGTTGATCATTCCCCTTTAAATAAAAGGAGACTATATTTGATTCCCAAATGGAATTTCCCGATAGAAATGACAATCGGCAAATAAAGTTTTCCTTCGTAATCCATGTCAATCGATTGGACAAGAAAATAGATTGAAAACTCAACAAATTTCAACCATGAAGAAATTCTGCCATTTTATTTGAAGAAGAAGAAAGAAAATTGTGTTTAGTTTAGAGTTAGCTACTTTCATTTCTTTTTTTTCATCAAAACATCGCCATTGAAGCTGATGTTTGAAATTTTCATTGATTGGCTTCAACAAATTTATAACTCAATATCTTACTAATTTGATCAAAATAAAATTTGTATGGAGAATTTACATGATGCTTCCAGATCCTTTGCCTTGGTCTTTGGAAACATTTTTAGCTATCACAATTCTGATAATGCTTTTCCATTTTAAAGGAGTTGCTTAGAGGTCTTTAGAAAGAAGGGAAAATGCCACACAGTTTGCAATGAGGTAAATTTTTCATGACAGCAGCATAAGCCTACTCTTATTTTCAATATCCAACTGTCGAGGGATCTTTAACATGCAGAGCCTGTAGCACACGGGTCCTCGTAATATCGTCCCTACTGAACAACTAGATGCTTTTTCCAGGTCAGCCCTTCTGACCTGCATCATTGACAGGGAGAAACTGAGTTGAAATCTGTCTTTAAATTTTGCCAAAGTTTGCCTGGTTGCCCATTGATTAATGTAAAATTTAATATTAGTTCAGTAGTACCAGGACTTGTACAGAATCCAAAAACTAATACACAAGTCTTCTAGTTTATGTGTACTAAATATACAATGTTCAATGTGCACGTATTTGTCGGCATACGTGGCGTTTTATGAGCTACAAATAGTTTCAAACAGTCAAATACAGTAAAAAATGCCATCAAAAACGGTCATTTATTGTTACCTTTAAATGAACAGTCACCCTCCCCACCCCTACTCCCACCCTCTTGAACAGGACTTGACTGAGCAGCTGTTATGCCCTTTTGCCCTTGTGGGTTTTCCAACAGGCCTCAACATAGTGGGTTTCCTATGTGTTCATGAAGATCAAATGAAATAACATTTACATTCGTAAAATATTTTTTTTGTAATCGCAGTCATAGGGCCATTAGACACTCTCCACTAGGCCATAGGACCGTGCTCAGTGTCCTAACCGAGAGCCTGCCTCTTTTATAAAAACAAAATCACCAACCTAGTTCAAGTAATCTTGATGGATAATCAAATGATTTACTTCGATGTGTTTTTTTCTTGAACGAGCTGACTTTAATAATCAAGTCCTCTGTATTTCTACTGAACATTTTAAACTAAATTTCGCAAGGGCTCGAACCCTGCTGCACATTACGACACTTTCATGGACGGTGTTCACAGTAATACTAATCCAATCAAAAAGTCTTGAACATATGTGAACAGTCTTCAAAATTTACAAAAGTTGCAAAATCCCATAATCCTTTCAAATATATAACAAAGTCGCAGTTGATCATAATTCTAGACACCTGATATCACTTTTCATTGAAAATATTTTCTCATTCATTAATATACTTCCTCATATGAAAAGTTCATTTCACTACCATATATATTGCCAGTAACTTTGAATGGATTTTGAGTTTTGTTAAACAGTATGGATCGTTTGTACATGGATTTTATTATTCTGAAAATTATCCGTAATATCGTCACTGGGTAAACTTAAGTTTAAAAATTTCAATAATATCTTTCAATATAACGTGCATAAAAGTCTCATATGATTGAATCAAAACATTGTCACTTTTTTAACACAAATACTCATATTTCTTAAAATGAAGAGTTTTTACACAAAAAACGTAAAACACATTAATATCAAATGATATCTTGAATGTCAAAACTATTAAAATGTCAAATTAAAGATCCTATTCATGATTGCTTCAAATCAAATATTTCTTGTAATTTTTGTCTTGTAATCCTTTGTTGATTAAGAATACACAACTCCAAGCAAGAAATTTAAAAACCTTTAGGTTTCAGCAACACTTAAACTATTGAGAACACTGTTTTAATCCTTTGCCAGTGCCTGCAGTTAAATAATATTTGTTGCTTCCAACCACCCTATCCACTTACACAAAGAAATTATTACAATTTCAGATCCAAAAGAGTAACACTATTATGAAAACTAAATCCTGTGCCAGTGCCTTCTGTTGAAAGTCACTTGTTGCTTTCAACCACCCTAACCACTATTACTATTGTGAAAAAATCTTTCAAATCCTTTGCCAGTGCCTTTGGTTGAAAAGTTTCTTGTACACCCTGTACACTAGAATCAAAACTTTTAGGTCCAAAAGAGTAAAATTTTTAGGTCCAAGAAACACTGATTTAATCCTTTGCCAGTGCCTTCGGTTGTATAGTAACTTGTATCCATTCAACCACTTTAACCACTAAGTAATTTCAAAACTAACACAACGTAATTGACACTTTCCAAACGTAAATTATTTTCAGATTCTCAACAAAATGTCTGTTATAATTATAAGGTTTGTGAAAGAACACCTATTAACAGTGAAAAACTTCCCCGAGACATTTTTACCAAGTGAATAATAGTGTCTATATGAATAACTATTTATATATATACAGATATTCAGGTGGCTTATAAAAACGTCCACCCATTCAATATTCAATACCCAGTCAAAACAGGGCGGGCAGTCAACTTAATGTTGATAAGACACCATACATTTTTATGTCTATAGTGGGCCGTTTTTACCCTAAGAAGCTTTCCAAACCAGAGACCTTTTTCTCGAAAACTTAACTTAGACAAAATCCTGATTTTAAGAAATGCAGTATTGTCATTGGATAATAAAGTCAAATTTAAAATCGAATTTAGTGATTGACCAATCAGATGACTAAAACACAAAAATTATCTTAAGTTAAGTTTTCGAGAATAAGGCCCCAGGGGGGCAAATTTGGGTATTACATACTACTTTTCTGCAACCCCTTAGGCCAATGAGTACGGATGCAGAGTACGGATGCAGTGTACAATGAAGGAAATTTACCCACAACAGAGCGCTAGCATAATATTTTCAATGATCTTCAGCACACAGGGCCACGTTTTATCATCATATTCTAAAGACGCCTTTCCATGTCTGCTTCTCGAATCTGCATCACTGACAGGGAGAAACCTGGTTGAAAAAACTGAAGGTATTATATTGACCCATGCTGGGATTGAACCCTGGACCTAGGGGTTTGGCGAGCAAGTGTCTAACTGACTGTTCAACTTAGTGATAAAACATACCATGATGCCATAAGCCAGGCCTTCTCAATTAATTGTTGTAAAGGGTCAAATGCATTTTATAAAAAAATACAAGGTCCAAATAGAGCTTAGCTAGAAGAGTGTTTTATTGAAGGGGGGTCACTCCTGAGGGGTCACGCCATTTGAGAGGGCCTGCCATAAGCAATGTAATGTTGCAAATTTGTATTTACAGAGTGGCATCACATTTTCCAGGGAGATGCATATATTTTTCTGTGTTACTTATAACATAAGAACTGTCAAAAGTACATAAGAATCATATGTGATTTTTAAACCCACCCCAAATTTTTGGCTATATTTATGGTTTATTTGTATAAAAGTCAACAGTAGCTACTAGTTATCATGACAGCTTTTTCTTTATCTCTCTTTAAAGCAAGACAACCTAACAATTTATAGTATTTGTCACTGATATCTAGGGAGGCAGGGTAACATATTCACGTTAACTTAGGGGCGTGACTTTCGGTCAAAACTATAGATTGCAGGGGCGGATACAGGATTTGACGTTAGGGGGGGCCCAGAATAAAATTTCTGCGAGCGTACCGAGCCGAAAAATTATTTGAGGTTAAAATAATCAAAGTTATTGAAATATTCTTCTAGAGTGGGTGCAATGTAACATTTGTGGTAAAATGGTGCGGACAACCCATGCTTTGCAAATTTTAGGGGGGGCGCACGCCCGCCACGCCACCCCCTAAATCCGCCCCTGGATTGGTATTTCTAACCAAATTTTTCATGCAAATTGCAAGTGGAAATTGACCACTTATTCATTAAGAGCACTGATGCATATATCCACTATTTTTAAAAGCTAATCCACTAATGGTGGAATCTTTGGTAGTGGGATATTTCACAATGTCAAATTCTACACTTAATGGGCAATGTTCAGCATATTCAAGGATCAATTTTGGACTTGAATTCATGTAAATAGCCTTCAGATCTATTAGAACTGACAAAAAATCGCACAATCCCTTCAATTATACCTATTCCTTAACAGTTATCTTTCATTTTCTGTATATGTATTTTCTATATAATGCATAATCTTACTAAACGATCAGTCGTATTCTTGACTTTCAAACGCTGATAAAAAGTTTTTTGGTCAAATAGTTAGTGAACATATCCCTTTAAAACAAACTCTTATAGTTGATAAATAAATACACTAATTCAAATATACGTTTCATAAAATATCTTAAAAGCATAATGTTATGCAATTTAAATATTAGTATGAAAAAGCTCGTCAACAAAATTCTTTAATATTTGAATAGCTCTTTAAGAAAGAAGTTAAACTAAGTGTTATATATTATAATGCCCTCTTCTATTGATATTCATATTCATTTCACACTAAAAGTTAATATACAACCTGATAACTGATATTTATTATATCTTTATACTTTTATTACTATATTCAGGTCACACACCTGAAGGGGGTCGGAGGGGGTCAGGGGTGGAATCCATATGGGGGGAGCTACACTCTATGAGGAATAACTCTCTTAGGGTACGATTTAGTTTATAGGCCCACTCACCCGAGGGGTATGTTCACTGGGGGAGATAATTATTAAAAGAAATGGGGGGCCTAATCTCTATAGGTAATGTTCTTAAAGGGTCCAGGCACACTCACCAGGGAGGTGATATTTTTACCTGCATACATTACTATGTTTCAGTATCAATTAATTCACAACTATATGACTGAGATATACTTCATCTTTAAAGGGATTGTAAAGAGGTTTTCTAAACTTTGTATGTGTATCGCGGACACTGATAGCATGAATTTGCGCCATTCCAATTTCCATTCCGATGTCTGTGGGTCTTGAAATTCCACTAAAAGTAATGTGTTTTATGACGTCATTGAAAGTGATCTACCGGAAGCTACTATTGATATCTATGTAGATCACTGTCAGTGACGTCATAAAACATGTTAGTTTTAGTGGAATTGCAAGAACCACAAACGTCGGAATGGAAATTGGAATGGCGCAAATTGATGTTATCAGTGTTCCCGATACACATACAAAGTTTAGGAAACCACTTTACAATCCCTTTAATCTTTATAGAATGTGAGGTATTGTCAAGTATCGATACACTATCTTGTGATACAATATGCGTATCATGGCACGTAATGATTCACCAAAGTATCAGACTCCCAAAATGAGAAATACATCAGGATGTTGGTCAACCTGTATAGTGTTACAGGATAATATAAAATATAAGAGGATTACAATTGTTTGTTCGTAGAATTTGATAACAAAAGTCACGGAGAATATATCATACACTTTCTCTTTCAAAACCTCTTAACAATCCCTTTGATACTTTGATAGTTTTGGAACAAAAATTATCTCTTAAGGGTACAAATCTGTACAAGCAAAACAGTTGCCAGAAATCCTTAAAAAGCCTGACCAAATGAGGAGCAAATGTGTATTCCTCAAATGAGAAGAACAATCAGGTGTTTCAAAAAGAGACACCCATCACCACTATATTCAAAAGTTTAACATCAAAACATAAGATTCGATACAAGCAAAACAATTGCATTAGCCAGAAATCCTTAAAAAGCCTGACAAAATCAGGAACAAATTATATTGTATGGTAGTGTATTCCTCAAATGAGAAGTACTATCAGGTGTTTCGAAAAGAGACACCCATCACCACTATATGAAAAAGTTTTACACCAAACCACAAGATTCTAGAATTAGATGTTATAACAGATACTCTGCTATAGAAGCATTGGCCAGGGTCACAAGTATTGGGTATTATAGAAGATACTCTCCTATAGAAGCACTGGCCAAGGTCATAAGTATTGGTTGTTATATACGATACTCTCCTATAGAAGCACTGGCCAAGTTCATAAGAATAAGGGGTTATATAGAAGATACTCTCTATAAAAGCAATGGCCAAAATTAAGAAAAAATACAGCAAATATCTTACCTGTGTCGGGTTTAACATAGAAAAATGTGATCATAGAAGTCTGATAACTTGCACAGATATTAAACATCATGTTTTTAATATTACGATACTGTATATTCATTACAATAAAATTAACATCATTTCTATTTTAACAGGTATCCACCTTTTAATTCTTTCTCACACGAAACACGAAATAAAGAATTTTAGATTGGAATAGATGCTAAGTTGGCAATTTAGGGAACTGTCAATTGCTGTATATTCAATGTCAATTTCTGTATTATTTCCTATATATATTGTTGTAGTCTACTTTCAATTGTTGTTCAGAGAACCGTCAATTGCTGTATATTCACTGTCAATTGCTGTATATTCAGTGATCTATTAAATGTATATATTCACTATCAGTCAATTGCTGTATATTAAATGTCAATTGCTGAATGTTCTGGGATTGTCAATTGCTGTATATTCACTGTCAATTGTTGCATATTCAGAGAACTGTTAATTGCTGTATATTCAGAGAACTGTTAATTGCTGTATATTCAGAGAACTGTCAATTGCTGTATGTTTTGGGATTGTCAATTTCTGTATATTCACTATCAGTCAATTACTGTATATTCAGAGAACTGTCAATTGCTGTATAATCACTGTCAATTTCTATATGTTCAAAGAACTGTCAATTGCTGTATATTCAGTGAACTGTGAATTTCTGTATGTTCAGGGAACTGTCAATTGCTGTATATTCACTATCAGTCAATTACTGTATATTCAGAGAACCGTTAATTGCTGTATATTCACTGTCAATTGCTGTATGTTCACTGTCAATTGCTGTATATTCACTTTCAATTGCTGTATATTCACTTTCAATTGCTGTATATTCACTGTCAATTGCTGTATATGTGCACTGTCAATTGCTGTATATTCACTTTCAATTGCTGTATATTCACTGTCAATTGCTGTATATGTGCACTGTCAATTGCTGTATATTCACTGTCAATTGCTGTATATTCACTGTTAATTGCTGTATATTCACTGTCAATTGCTGAATGTTCTGGGATTGTCAATTGCTGTATATTCACTGTCAATTGTTGCATATTCAGAGAACTGTTAATTGCTGTATATTCAGAGAACTGTTAATTGCTGTATATTCAGAGAACTGTCAATTGCTGTATGTTTTGGGATTGTCAATTTCTGTATATTCACTATCAGTCAATTACTGTATATTCAGAGAACTGTCAATTGCTGTATAATCACTGTCAATTTCTATATGTTCAAAGAACTGTCAATTGCTGTATATTCAGTGAACTGTGAATTTCTGTATGTTCAGGGAACTGTCAATTGCTGTATATTCACTATCAGTCAATTACTGTATATTCAGAGAACCGTTAATTGCTGTATATTCACTGTCAATTGCTGTATGTTCACTGTCAATTGCTGTATATTCAATGTTAATTGCTGTATATTCACTGTCAATTGCTGTATGTTCACTGTCAATTGCTGTATATTCACTTTCAATTGCTGTATATTCACTGTCAATTGCTGTATAGTCACTGTCAATTGCTGTATATTCACTTTCAATTGCTGTATATTCACTGTCAATTGCTGTATGTTCAATAATTAATGCTTACAGATGGATTTTTTATCCGTTATATTCTTTATTAATATTTTCCAAAGATAATTTTTATTCACAATACCCTTTTATTATCTTTATCCTCAATTTGTTTTGTTATTGCAGAAATATATCGGTTTTATTTTCAAAATATTGAAATTTATATGCAAGTCATTATCTTAAATAGCATAATTCAAATATTTCAATTCAATATCCAGTTATTTCAATTAGTCACTGTATATTCCATTTTAATTGTTATTTTTTCGTTAGGAATCATTAATTATCAAAAATAGTTCTTAATTAATGAAAGTTCAAAGTAATTATCCAAAAATCAATTTCATTCAGAATGTTCAAAATTTACACTTACATTGTGAAAAATGTTCAAAATTGTAAATTGTGTTCAGTTTACGTTCGAGAGAAAGTTCACATACACATGTTAAACGTTGGCAATCCAATTTACAACTGAACAATAGGTCTATAGTCAGATTGGGTTCGCGATGTTTTCAACTTCCGCAAACAACTTTAACAATGGGAAAATAACTCTCAGCTTTACTAAACATCGTTTAAAAAAATACGTCAAATGTTTTTTAATTTTAAATCAACAGTTTTTAATCCCTTCTTAAACTTTTGATTTTGTCGTAAACTTCTTCAAATAAATTGAGTTTTTTTAATCCTTAGAGAAAAGATAATCCTTAATCTTATTAAATGTCTAGGATTATTGGGTACAATAGAGGCAACAATTTTAAAAATTCTTAAGTCATTCAAACTATTTTTTGATTTTGTCGTCTGCATCAAATTTTCACAATAAAAACTCACAATTTTTAACACTTTCACAAAAGACAATACTGTATTCTCCAATATATTTTAGGAATACCACTGTTTCATAAAACCATACGTTCATTATCCTTTTTGCGGTAGAATGGAACACAATCTGTCAAGTTCGTCCCGTTTGATTCAAATTCAAATATGGTTAGATAACATTGACCATGAATTTATTGTTTTGGTCCTTCTATTGACCTACTCCAGTTTCAAATGCATCTCAGTCAAACAGATCAAGGTCTTTGTCTTTTATTTTTAAACTGTTCATCTTGGCAATACGAGATAAATCTTCGGTTCGTAGATCGATACGTTATTTTTTATCCAATCATTGTTTCCAAATTCAAACACTTACTAATAATGACACAACGAGTTGTCACGGTAACTTAATCAAATGTTTACAAGTTTACGGATAAACATCTTTTCCTTCCTTCATTCCCGAAAATCACCTCATAGTCAACAATCACGCCAAAAACCACGTCCACAGTTGTGATTTCATCATCTGTAATAAGATGATCACGTATTTTAAAATGTCAATTTTTTTTTTTTTAATCAATATCATAAAAAATTCAAAGTCAAGACAAAACAAGGCAATGTTTTTGACCAAAACACAAGCAATAGGCATTTATTTGAAGTTTTTCCTTAGCATGTACATTTTGTCAAAAGAAAGTTCTAAAATCCATTATCCATAAATTCAACTCGATATCCATAATCAAATTATTAGAAGCAATAGCGAAGTGTTAAAGTCTTTCCTTAGATAAGTAAAATTATCTTCAAGACAAGTAAAATGAGTACATTATTAGCGGTAAAAAAAACGTGTCCATCAGACGCCAAAACCAAATACGAAGTGCGGAAAAAGACACAAGTGAATATTATTAGAAAACAATGTCAGGGCTTATTAAGATCAATGACATGACCAGTTTTGATTCTTTGTACATTTTTGGTTTTTGTTTCGCTTCAACACCTCTTGAAAAAGGAACGGACATTCTTATTCCAGTAGTAAAATAAAACACCATCATTGGTCAGTGCTTAATACAACAACCAATCAAAACCATGTATCAATATTCTGAATAAATCACATATTGAGGGAAAAAAATCAGCTTTAAAACCTCTAAAATAGGAATGGATATTCTTATTCCAGTTGCAATATATGACACAATCATTGGTCATTGTGTTTTACAACAACCAATCAAATTTCAGTATTGATATTCCTAGTACATTGAGAAATATTAATGGCAAGGGACTCTAACACCTCTAAAATAAGATTGGATGTTCTTATTCCAGTTAAAAAATATGACACAATCATTGGTCAATGCGTATTTCAACAACCAATCAAAACTAAGTATCAACATTCTAAATAATTCACATATTAGGGTAAACGATTCAGAATTTTCGATCTCACATCTAGTTGTCAACAAAACAAGAGATTGACGATAAAAAGCGAAGAAAATGGAGTCAATATTGACGAAGAATACCAAGTGATTGTTCTTTAAGACTAACGATTATTTTGTGTGTTTGGGGATAAGTCGCGAAGATCAAACCAATTGAACGAGATCAAGAATTTGCTGTTGACAGTTAGTTTGGTCACTGAGTGTTTGGATTAGTCGCTTGTTACATCAAATTCTCGGTTTTGTTACCAGATTTGTTTGTATTCTGACAAGTTGAATCTGAAAAAATTTGGCATATGTTGAAAGAAATTCGGGTGAAATTGAATTGGGCCCAGTTATGCCAACTGCCCTACTTCAGATTGATCTTTGGTTGGTAATCAATACCTAGTCCTAGTCTGAAATGGACTCATTTTTGGGGTTTGATTTTGACCATGAATATAAAAATAGCCTCAGAAGTACCTGCAGAAAAATCACATATCCCTTTAATTATATCCCTACCTAAACCTTTATCTTTCATTTTCTGTATGTGTTTTCTATATAAGCCATAGTCTCAATAAAATACGAGCTGTATTTCTTATTTCCATAAGCTGATAATTATGAATGCACAGGGATTTAAAGGCTCAAATTTTGACAGGAGGCTATGGACACTAATTCCTGTTTCTGAGACTATGGTGTTATTGGTCTACCGAATGGTGGACTCTTTTTGAATAATTGGTATATTCTTATATCTCGAATTTCTGGAACCCTTTCATGTATTATCAATATATACTTTATATCCATCTTAAGACCTCAGATGTATGTCTTTAAGCAAGAAAACCTTTGAACATGAATACAATGTCATTTAGTTGTTGATACAGTTTGATCTCAGCCATCTTAACTGGATCAACCATTTTAAACCACGAAAACACAACCTTGGCCATGTTTCACACAAAAACTTCAAATCTATCACCTTTTAAACATTGTTTAGATTAGTTGTTTTTCTTGGAGAAACGTCAATTTTAGTCAAAGTCCTTTGTGCCTGTGTGGTTTAGAAAGATGAAAGCATGAAGTTGGTTTTCATCCAAATATTGTCTTAAGTCAAGGTTTTTGAAATTTGGTTAATAATAAAACCCCAGCATGATCCTAACTGTAAAACAAAACTAGAAATCCATGTTAATATATTAGCAATTGGTGTGAACTTATGAAACTTTTCATTTGAGGAAGTATATCAATAAATGAGAAAATATCAATAAGAACAATCCTAACTGTAAAACAAAACTCAAAATCCATGCTAACATATTAGCAATTGGTATGAGCTATGAATATGAATATGCATATGTGGAAGTATATCAATAAATGAGTAAGTGTTTCATTACGAATAGTGATACCAGTTGTCTAGAAGAGTAAGCAAACCCTGCCTGGCACCACACTGACATCAGACATGCCATTGGCATTTTATACCAAGATCTTATGCTGAATCTCAATTATATAACTATCTAAAGAGATTGTAAAGATGTTTTCTAAACTTTGTATGTGTATCGGGGACACTTCTAGCATCTATTTGCACCATTACAATTTCTATTCCGATGTCTGTGGTTCTTGCAATTCGAATTAGCTAATTGATGCTACAGTGTCCCTGATACACATACAAAATTTAGAAAATCTCTTCACAATCCCTTTAATATCGGCCTTCAATTTCTTCTCTTTACAAAGACAATGGGAGTATAAAAAATTGTTAAATTCCGTTACAACCAAACACGCAAATATGTTAAATATTTTGCTGAAACATGGTAAAGGTGAGAAATTTAGCGTCAAAATAAAAATACAAAACATTTTATTTCCTTGAGTAAATATTCAACTTCAAATATTATTTGATGAAAACTTGTCGAATTTCAAACATTGGGAGAAAAACTTGCGACAATTTTTACGGATATTGTTTGTTTCATCTTCAATATGCGAGGTTTATCAGGTTTACGCGACCTTGAAGAGACTTTATGCAAATTAATTCTTTAAATATTCATAATCTGCACTCTTAATCTTCTCGAAACTTCTCAAGAATTTTTATCCGTTTAATTCAAATATTTATTTTTTTGTAATTTTTAAAGTACATTGCATATGTGAAGTAACTAATTAAAGAAATGAAAATTTAATGCAGTTATACGTCAAACTTTTATGTATCTATTTCAGCTAATGTTGTTTGTTTGTAGTGTGCAATGAGGGAAATTTTGTAAGTGGTGTTAGCTTACTCTTATTTTGAACCATAGATCTATATGGAAAAGTGAAGAACTTTATTTAACAAGGATAACAACTTAGGTTCCCAAGAGGATCCTTTCTACAAACTTGTCCTTGATCAAACCTCTTGGCATTGATCTTTCCTGGATTATCCGTACCCATTTACAACTCGGTCGTCCTGAATTAAGAAAGATCACCTTATTCAAGGTCACAAGAAATTTACACTGACTAAGAATAGACCCCACAACCATCATTGGTTACTTTCTGAAACTAAATTTAAAAGGAATAAATGGAAATTCAAAATGACATAAAAAATAACGAACCTTTCCAAGATCTGGATCTTTTCATTAATTTGAGACTCATTTTTAAGTTATTTTCACTTTTACACATTTTAAAAACAAATCATTCATAAAATACTGCTCAAGCCTCACTGTGGCCCATTCCAAATTATCTAATTTTGACATATAAGTTAGCATTCCTTAATTTTGACAACAACAACTACCTAGTTTGAGATATCAGCAGCTGCTGGAAGCAACGTTAACTTGTCATCTACCAACCAACCAATTTGGACAACATTTTTGGACTTTTCTCAACTAAAGCATTATAAATGTCATAATTATACATAGTTATCACAAAGCATTGTTTGAATATATCATATCAAGATCACAATATTGTTGTTTTTTAATTATCACAATTTATTTATCACAACTTTGACCAAAACTGACCACTGGTCAAATTGATCAACTGCTTGCTATCCAATTAAAGGTGACGTATATGTATTTTTTTTTATTTTGTCAGTATTTACTTTTGAATTTCAGGTGGTAGCTTAAAATAATTACACAGTTATCACTTCAAATTGTATCAAAACACCCAAATTTTGTATATTTCAGCACATACTCTTAAAAAATAAATCTTGTTCCAATGATTTAATGAAATGGAGTTTTACATCCTACTTTTCTGCAATTATTGGACCAATGAAAGAACCACAAGTTATTACTAAAATTATCCAAAATCAACACAAAGTCTTCAGAATTCTTGTCCACATAGGGAGTTTTACATCCCACTTTCTGCAACTACTTATGAATACAACCAGAGGGCATTACTTCAAATTGTACCAAAATTATCCAAAATTAACACAAATGCTTCACAATTCTTGTCCATAATCAGAGTTTTACATCAAACATTCTGCAACTGCTAATGAAGATGGCCGCAATATTTCCGACTGTGATATATGTATTAATCGTGTTATATAATCCAAGGTAAAGACAGACTGATAATATCTAGAATTATTATAAAATCTGATCTGATCCTAGTAATCCGTTATAATATTAATCTTATTACATTTTCTACGCAACATAACGTCTTCTCAGCACTGATCATAATAATTCTGAATTTAATTTATCAACTATTTCATCAAACTTTCCACTTTTAACACAAAATGTCAACCCTTTCATGACTTTCACAAATTTGTTTTATCAATTATTGCATAAAAATGTCCGTTTTTACCACACAAATTTGTTAGCAATAATTCAAAATAATTTTATCAATAATTTTTTAATCTTTTAAATCGTCCAAAACAGTGGTTGTTCAAAATTTAAAATTAAGAATCTGAAAATTGGAGACTAACAAAAATTTGTCCAATTCCATCCACGAAAAAAGTGAATAATTTTTAATGTCACTTTGAGTCTCAACTCCAAAATAATGAATGTTCAAAAAAATCCTTCTAAATTAGAATCAAACACAAAATCGTCCAATTCGAAACACAAAAAAAACTGAATAATTTTTTTTATGACACTATTAGTCTACTTTCTTTAGAATTTCCAAAATGGTGGACAAACATGAACAATAAAAAGTGACATAGAAGAAAGGAAAAGAATGATCTATAGAGAGACATCAAAACATAGTGAGTACACGATTAAATATAGGTAATATACCACATATCAATCTTATTGACAGGTATCATAGGGTCACCGGGTAAACATCTGGACAGGCCAACAAGTTACTAGAGAGGGGGAGGGAGGGGGGCACCTATAGGGGTAATATTGACAGGTATCATAGGGTCACCAGGTAAACATCTGGACTAAACACTAAAATATAGGCCTACAAGTTACTTGGGAGAGCCAGGATAGAAGGGTGAGACCCAGTAGAGAACAGGGGGCAGGAAAGAGGAGTGCTGTGTGTTAAGACTGTAGAACGAATGAGAGGGTGGGGGGGGAGAGGGATCAGTTTTTTATATTCTTCTATAACATAGGTCACAAGGTATACACCTTGACTGAAAGTTAAAAGGATAGAGGGGAGGGGAGAGGGGCTGGCGTTTGAGTTCAACCGTGGAACGGGAAGTCTCTTCACATTGATGAAAACTGTAGACAAAAATCTGCAGAAATGTGTATCTTACATTATTTAAAATTATGTTCCCTTTTATTTTTGAACACCAATACATATTGTGTGAATCTGATGCAATATATAGAAATAAATTTCATGTTAAAAATAATGTTGTATTGAAAGATCTATGAAAAGATCAATGGCTGGCTCTTTAACAGAATGTCATATATAACAATCTAGAGAGACATGTAGTCGCAACATAAGATATGAATTGTCTCGTAAACTTTTTATTATTGACAGGTCTGTAAACATTGATAGATTACTTGTAAGATCAGAATACCACTGACACCATTACTATATAATATATAACAAGGGCAGTAACTCTGTAGTTATATAATAACAAGGGCAGTAACACAGTACTTATATAATAACAAGGGCAATAACTCTATAGAATACTAAACCAGAATATAACTGACCTCATTACCAGATCAAAACAAGGGCAGTAACACAGTAGTTATATAATAACAAGGGCAGTAACCCAGTAGTTATATAATAACAAGGGCAGTAACCCAGTACTTATATAATAACAAGGGCAATAACTCTATAGAATACTAAACCAGAATATAACTGACCTCATTACCAGATCAAAACAAGGGCAGTAACCCAGTAGTTATATTATATAAGAACAAGGGCAGTAACCCAGTAGTTATATAATAACAAGGGCAGTAATTATGTAGATCAGAATATCACTGACCTAGATTAAAACAAGGGCAGTAACCCAGTAGAATACTAAACCAGAGGATCTCTGACCTCATAACAAGGGAAGTAACTCTGAAGTTTGACCTTGTTCAGATAAATCTCTAGAATCAGGTCAAGTAGGGTTAGTTAATCTAATTAAATCAGGTTATATCATTATTGATGTGACTTCATTTATTAGGTTTTTCTTAATGTTCCTAGATTTAAGATAACGGCACTAGAACAACATATAAATTGATATTGAAGGTCAAGGGCCATAACTCTAGTTTAATGTGTCTGTATCATTATACAAGTCATTGAGGAAAATCTAATCAATACTCAAGATGATACATCAAACCTTACGAGGGCCATAAAATTATTATTCTTATAAATTAGAATAGATCTGAATAAATAAAATGAAGACCAGCGCCAGGCAGTGTTCAATGAGGGAAATTTTGTTTATTCTTATTATACATTTTTAACTAAGGATTTTTAATATGCACAGCCAGTGGCACACAATTCATGAAGTGCTAGGTTACCTCTTATTGGAGATATCCATATTGAAAACAAAATAATGCTGCCAATCAAAATCATTCTTCAAACAGGGCTGTCTCATCCTGCATTCAAATCGACCAATCAAAATAAATCTTTGAACAAGAATAGTCGGCTTATGGTCAATTACTAGGCAAGATGTCTGCCTATCATGACAGAGTCATTAAGTTTATGTCTTATATATAACAAAGGTTGTACCGAACATCGAAATAAGTTTAAGAACTAAGCGACAAGGAAATTATTCATGCAATTAAAGGGTTCAAACTTACCCGAGTTTGTATCGGAGAGAGATTTATCCGAATCGTCACCCCCGAGATTAAAATCCACTAAACACGGTGTGGTGACGTCCATCGCCACTTTCAACACGTACTGACACATTTTTATACTTTTTATATCTTTAATTATTCCATGAAAAATAACCCGCACTTTCCTTAACAAGGGTGATAACTCGGTAGATTACTTGACCAGAAAATAAGTTATATCACTACTATATAATAACAAGGATAGTAACTCTGCTAGATCAGAATTGTAGTGTCCAGTGTTTCGGACTCCTGTATTCTTTTATGTATTAGGAGTTATGTCCCTTAGTTGAATATGGCTGCGCCCATAACTAAGATGCACGCCATCCAGTTTTATGATTAAAATGTAATTAAACAATATATATTTTTTTCACATCACCAAGATCCACCCATAAACGGTATGAGAATCTCTCAATTCATAACACTATTGTTATATAATAACAAGGGCAGTAACTCTGTCGATTACTAAACCAGAATTTCACTGACCCTTTTAAACCATTACTATATAATAACAAGGGCAAGTAACTCTGTATATTACTTAGGCAAAATATTAATTGCTGAAAGAATATCCAATATTGGCTGAGAAAACATTGTCATTTTTTTTGTGAAATTACATAATTAAAGATGTTTTGAAATGTCAAAAGTGCAGGATAAAAGTCACCGAACAATTTTCTTTCTTTTCATGTCTGTTATACCTTTTGTAAGTTGCTTTAAAATCCTTTAACTATTCGATCTATTCCTTTCAACACAGTCTGCCTTACTCCAATAATAATAGTACATTATTGATAAATATTCACATTAGTTCTGGACAGGCAAGTCCATACAGTTCACAAATTCCAAGAATACATTCACATAGCATCTCTCAAATTTTGATAAACACATTCGAGTTTTGTACAAAATGTATATAAGCACAAGAAAATCAGAAGATTTTTCGATTGAAAGATTTCTATCATTAAGCGAATATTAATTTGTAGTCTGATATTGATAAGCGATGTTAATCTGGTATTCGATACCTTTGCCTAATTGACATTTTTTTTACAAGCTTTTGTCTGTTATGTTACCAATGAAAGAATTCCTTATGCTTATTCATCGAAAACACTTGATATCACTCCACAATATTATCCACTTTAGAATACACCATTCAATTCGTAGATTTTGTAAATCTAAAGTTCAACTCTTCAAAAATCCAGTTCTTCAAGTCCAATTCCTAATTTCATAAAATTGAAAAACTCAACAATTTCCAACTTGTTCTCTCAAAACTCTAATCTATTCGACGTTTCTAATCTTCGTTTGTAATAAATGTATCTATCGACACCAGACAAACCATTTCCTTTTGTATATCACCCCGTATCGTCGTATTCTTAAAATATCCGTGAAATTACACTTTTAGTTTTAAAATAACTTTTATAGATAAATTCAAATCTGGAATCTAATTCCTGGAGATTCGTTCCAAAATAACTATGTTCTATTTTTAACTTTTAAATATTCCTTTGTTCCTAATTCAGACTTTAGATTGTTTTTTTTTCATTATAACAATGATTCTTTGTAACAAGTTTTGTAATTGTTTCTTTTCTATCTTCTAAACACTGTATTAAAGGGATTGTATAAAGGTTTTCGTAAATTTTTATGTGTATCAGGTACACTGATAGCATCAATTTGCATCATTCCAATTTTCATTCCGACATCTGTGGCTCCAGAAATTCCACTAAAACTTAATGTTTGATGACACCATACCTACAGAGGACTTGCATGGGTGTGGCATTATCAAACACTTTGTTTTAGTGTAATTGCTGGATCCACAGACATCATATTGAAAATTGGAATGGTGCAAATTGATTCTATCAGTGTCCCTGATACACACAAAAAATTTAGAAAACCTCTTTACAATCTGTTTAATTTGTTTAAAAATTCTCAGATCATTTGATTCATAAAATTCAATCAGATAAGTTCTTGAATACTTATGTCTGGCACCAAAATTTTATACGTAATACATTTGTGCACTAATAAGTACACTGCACATTGATAACATTCAGCACCACGCCTTAACCTTTAACTGTAACTCTTATAAACTCTGAAATTTTGAATCTTAATTCTTATACAAATCACAACAGCAATTTCTCAAAGATACAATCCATCTTATTGAAAAAAACTTAAATTCTAAATGTAATCCTTATCAAATCTAAAATTTTGAATCTTAATTCTTATACAATCAAAATAACTTCTCAAAGACACAATCTTTCTAGAAGAAATGAAATGAGCAGATTTAATTAAGTGCAGAACCAGAAATGAAGTAGATCAGATCATCCAGCCATCAATTGATCGAGTGATGTTCAACAGTCAACATTGAAATGAAACAATATAAATTAATTAAGCTTTGTACTCCAAGCTGCTGGTGAAATCTCATTTGGTTTTATTGCCGATAAAAGATTGAAAATCTTAGTAAATCACATTATCCAGCCTTATTTTAAACCAAAGTAGTATCAATTCATTAACTTCTAAGTAAAAATTGCCAATTTCGTCGTAGCGCTTCGCTCTATGTCTTGAACATCATTGAATTCTTGTCACCAAATGGCCATTTCTCACCATGGCGATGGACAGACACATTAGCAATAAATTCATTAGTTTTTGTTTTTATTTACTACGACTACTAAATACTATCTAGTTTGGGATATCAGTATCCACTGGAAAATTAAATTGAATGGAGTTTTTAGTCCTGCTTTTCTGCACTTAGAATATGTTGGAATCGAATTTGACGTCCACCAACAACTACCTAGTTTGCGATATCAGCATCTGCTGGAAAGCGTATATTAACTTGTCATCTACCAACAACTACCTAGTTTGCGATATTAGCATCTGCTGGAAGCACATGAACTTGTCATCTACCAACAACTACCTAGTTTGCAATATCAGCATCTGCTGGAAGCACATGAACTTGTCATCTACCAACAACTGCCTAGTTTGCGATATCAGCATCTGCTGAAAGCAATGTTAGCTTGTCATCTACCAACCAACCAACAACTACCTAGTTTGCAATATCAGCATCTGCTGAAAGCAATGTTAGCTTGTCATCTACCAACCAACCAACAACTATCTAGTTTGCAATATCAGCATCTGTTGAAAGCGCATGTTAACTTGTCATCTACCAACCAACCAACAACTACCTAGTTTGCAATATCAGCATCTGCTGGAAGCGCATGTTAACTTGTCATCTACCAACCAACCAACAACTACCTAGTTTGCGATATCAGCATCTGCTTGAAGCGCATGTTAACTTGTCATCTACGAACCAATATATACCAACTGCTATGACTACCAACAACTACCTAGTTAGCGATATCAGCATCTGCTAAAAGTGAATGTTAATTTGTCATCAACCAACCAACCAACCTTTTTTTTAAACTTTGATGAAAATTGGTCGCTTTTAAAGCAAAAGAATCAAAATTAGATATCCATATCCATAAAGTACTTAAAAATATTATGACATAACAAATAAAATTGATTTTGTTATCACAAAAATTGATCTTGAAAAGTTCACGATTTGTAGAAATGTATTTTAGAGTAAAAACTATCAAAGCAAATTAGATTCCCAGTATGAGTTTATTCCTCTAGCCATAAATAAATTCCATCAACTTTTTTTCTGAATAAACTTCAATATTTCTGAAAATTCACTTTGTAAACCACAATTTTTAACTGCGACAAGGAAATTCCAGTTGTGAATTTTAGCTCTGTAAAAATACTACACAAAACACACTTGGTGATTAAAGTCTTAAAATCTTTAAATGGCATTTAGCAATTGTAAGCACAACATAAAAACACAGCTTTATGGAACAACAATCTTGAGGACGACAGGGGGAAACACGTCAAAACTTTGCATTAATTTTTACCGATGATTGTTGTTCCATAAAGCTGCGTCTATATACACTTGGTGGTTGTGAAATCTTAACTATGTAAACTCTCAAAAATTGTCCAAATTAAACCTTTTTTTTTATCAAGAAAACACAAGAAATTATTGTCAGAAATTCATTATTTCTCTAAATTCTATATCCATCCAAATGAATAGATTCAAATTTTCAATACTACAAAAATCTTGAATAATCCATCTTTAAGTTACATAATTTCTTTCTCCCATATTCATCCAAATTAATAAATTCCTATTCACTAAAAATCTTAAATTTCCATCTTTAAAAATAATTACATTTTTCTTCAATTCACCAAGATTTTTAACCATTCATCATTAAATTCATAACTTTGAAATTCCAATTTTAATTCCTTAGAAATTTTAAATTTCCATCTTCACAATAGTAACATCTTTCTTCAATGCCAACCAAGCACACGTAAATCCAAATGCCTCTAGTCTCTCTAAGAGATGCTATCAAAAATATCTTCTCAAACTTTTATTTATAATCCCACTTGATATAGAACGTAACTAAATTAAGAATCCTGGTCTGAAAGCCATGACGATGATACCAGAATTTTTAAATATTGGTTTTTCTCAGCAATGTTGAACGAGTCTAGTCTGAACTTCACGTTACAAGTTTGACAGAATAATTTATAGCTGAAAACATCAATAAATTTGATGGGATTATTCCACGATAAGTTTTTCAAAAGATATTGGCTTTTTACGAAAGTTGTTAAAGGGATTGTAAAGAAGTTTTCTTAATTTTTTTTATGTGTATCAGGGACACTAATAGCATCAATTTGTACCATTCTAAGACATCTGTGGTTTCAGCAATTTCACTAAAACCGTGTGTTTAGTGATATCAAACATATTGCAAATGTCTGATATATCAAACACTTAGTTTAAGTGGAATTGCTAAACAACAGACATCCGATTGAAAATTGAAATGGTGCAAATTGATGCTATCAGTGTCCCGGATACACATACAAAATTTAGAAAACATCTTTACAATCCCTTTAAGATTTTAAATTATAGCTCAGCATCAAAAAAAAAGCCTTCAATTTATTGGATGGAAAGAATGACATTTGTAGACAATTACAGGGAACCGTATTTTTTACCACGAAGAAGAAAAGTTCAAGGATAAGTAAAAAAATAAGGATAAAAATATAAAGTACACTATTCATAGATCAAATATCCTGTACGAAGTAGACAATGCTTACTCTTTTTGAAACACTTGAATAAAGCTGCTAACGATCGGAACCGCAAAACGAAACCCGAAATCCAAAAGAAATATGAACTTTTCACATGAGGAATTATATCAATCATACATGAGTAAGTATTTCATAATTCATAATGAAAAGTGGTATCAGGTGTCTAGAATATAACACATGACTAATATAAAACTTTTACTTTTGAGTTTCCGTGTTTTGGATGGGATTCTTGAATATCAAAATTGTTTTGCTTAGAAACACTTAGTATTAGTAGAATTACTGGAACCACAGATGTCTGATTGAAAATTTGAATGGTGCAAATTGATGCTATCAGTGTCCCTGATACACATACAAAGTTTAAAAAACCTCTTTACAATCCCTTTGACCAATCACTGAACTTAAGTTGGAAGAAAAAATGTGAACGATATTGTTCTAGGTGGCCAATGTCCATATGAAAAAACAATGTATAAAGAAACCAAGTACTAACGATCCGAACTGCAAAACGAAACCCGAAATCCAAAAAGACGTTTTGACGAAACATAGGTAACAGCTTATGAACTTTTCACATGTATATATGTCTGTATATCCAAACAGTCCCCTAATTAATTATTTAATGAGATGTGGGTCCATAAATCAGGGAATCTTAATCAAAGACAATTAAATACAGGTACCTTCGTTAAGATATTAATTAACAATGACTTGGGATAATTCTGCAAGCTTTATATTGATTGCATTCATAATTGATGTATGCTATATAATAGTGGCTGGATTCTTATGTTAGGCAGACTTGCTTACTCTTTTCAAACACCTAATGGTACTTCTCTTTGGAGGAGTCCACTACAATACAACTTGGATAGGACCTAACAATATTATTCCATATATTGTTGCCTTAAAATGAGCAGAAATGTGGGGAGTAAAACTCCATTTCATTTTGTTACACATCCATTACAATAAATACGTTACAAATAAAATTTAATACAGAATAATTTCAATGATATTTTTTGTAAATTGCGCCAGATATGTAAAATAATACATTTGCAGAAATGTAGGATGTAAAACTCTGTTTCATTTCAAATTGATCAAAAAAAATGATACAATAAAATCTAAAATAAAAAATTCAGTAATATTTTTGTAAATTTAGTCAGAATCATAAAATGAAATGAAAACTTAAAATTGGAATGAGCAAAAATTGAGCAGAAATGTAAGATGTGAAACTCCATTCCATTTCATTTCATTTCGATACAAAACTATATAATTCAGTGATATTTTGTAAATTGAGTCAGAAAATGAAATGAAAACTTGATATAGGACTGAAATAAATTAGATTAAAGTGTAAATATCTCAGTCTTGCCACCAATATTGATCACGATAATACCAGTTGATCTCCAGACTTGGTGCCAACAAGGTCGGTTATTTGACGTCTGATTGTAGCTTCGCAGTTAACAGCCCGATGTTTAAATAGCTACTGATTTAAATCAAATAAACAAAGAATTTCACGGAGTTGATTGAATTAAGACCTAGTTATGGTTTTAATTAACATTTGATTTTCTAGCAGAATTATTTATCATTCTAGTAACCAGTTTCTTAAAGGGATTGTAAAGAGGTTTTCTGAACTTTTTATGTGTATTGTGGGCACTGATAGCATGAATTTGCGCCATTGAAATTTCCTTTCAGACGTCTGTGGTTCTTGCAATTCCACTAAAACTAACTCGTTTAAAAGTGGTCTGCATAGTTATCAATAGTAGCATCTGGTAGATCACTGTCAGTAATTTTAGACACGTTAGTTTTAGTCTTTATGATTCCTTTAAAAAGAAAATATGGGGATGGGATGTTCCATAGACGGTAAAAGCATTGGAACATAATATGATATCAAACAAATGGTGTTCATGGATTCTAATCTGGGTTGAAGTGTGAATCTCATGAATAAGTTATTTATTCAAGTAAAACCACCTGATATAGATAATTCAGAACATAATTTCAAAGAACTTAAAATTTTAGAAAAAATTTGAACCACAACCGACAACTTAGGTGCATAAGGATTCTTTATCCCAGCTGGTTCTTCGCAACCCTCTTGGCATTAGTCATTCCTATAGTATTTATACCCTTTTACAGCTGGAAGGACTGAAAAATCATGAAATTTGGAATGTAGATATGAATCATAGTTATGATTATCATGATTGAAACACTATTGGGGGTAATTTTTCTCACTTTTCATTCAAAGAAAGTTTATGTCTGAAATCTTGGTTAACAGCCAAAATTTCAGAAAAATCAATCAAAATTCTCTGAAGTACTTACTCGTTCATTGATAAGAAGTCGTAATCATTTTTCTAAATTTGAAATTAGCGTCAGAATTAATTGCTAAAATATCAATTTACTGCGAACCTTGATTGATTAAAGATTACAGCCAATCGCTACTTGTAAATATTAGCGTTAGTATAACTCCGACGTCCAGACGCACGTAATGTTAGTCTCGAGGCCAGAATAAACGACCCGACCAGGGAATAAATCTCAAAGGCTAATATTAACTATAGTTCTAAAGAGTCGATTTGAAAATAAATCTTCAGTCTCTGGAGGTAGAATTTGTTGGTTCTGTCTGAACCTACGATTTTAGCGTCAACTTACAAGCTTATAATGAAGGTTACGTTTCTTAAATGTGAATTTATACGAGGTTATTTTTCATGATTTACTCTAAATTTATATTTTTGCGATTTAAAAATTTAACAAATGTTTCAATGAAATGATGTTTTTATTGTTATGATGTCTGAAGGCCAAATGATAATAAATTTTCTCTCCATTTCCTCATTCTTAGAAACAAATCTGGAATGGAATGAGATTTTAGTATCTTATTTTTTTAATACCATAGCACGAAATGAAATTGAGTTTTATTTTTTAATTTTCTCCATCTGTTTAGGTTAATGAGGACAGGCAAACACCATGCAGTGTACAATGAGGAAAATTTTGCCAAAACAGCATCATTACCCTTATTATCGATTACAAACTGTCAAGGGATTTTCAACATGCACAGCCTATATCACAAAGGTCCTCGATTTAACCATTTAACTCGAGGCACCATGGCCTCTCCCTAAATAGACAATTGCTTTGCCCAGAAGAGGGGAGAGGGTGGGGGGTGCTGGTGTGCAAGAGGGGGTTCATGGCATAAAAATGATCAAATTTTGCTATTTACAAGTGAAAATATAGCAAAATTTTCAGCCAAAGGGCAAATGAGGGGTATGTCACCCCCCTAAAGTTCCCCACGGACCTGAATCTAGATTACCAATATTTTCTGTACAAATTTCAAGCACTATTAAGGAATAGTAAGTGGTGAAGCGAGATATTTTTTCAGACAAAGCCAAGAGGGGGTCTATGACATGAAAATGATCAAATTTTGCTAGTTGCAAGTGAAAATATAGCAAAATTTTTAACCAAAAGGGGAAAGGAGTCCATGCCATCAATCTGAATCTAGGTTACCAATATTTTCTGTACAGATTTCAAGCACTATTAAGGAATAAAAATTAGTCGACTATCAAATGAATCTTGAAATAGTGCCAAAAGGAATGAAAGAGGCATAATGGTTTTTAGATGAAATTAAATCGATACTTGTCAAATTTTTTGATGACCTTAATTTAATCATGAAGTTATAAAGGAATTACCAGACCAAACTAGAAGGCAATGGTTTCGCCATATTAAAGGGATTGTAAAGATGTTTTTTTAAATCTTTAAGCGTGTCAAGAACACTGATGGAATCAATTTACTGCATTTAAATTTTCAATCAGATGTCTGTGGTTCCTGCAATTCCACTTAAACTTAAAGTGTTCGATGACGTCAATAATTGAAATAGGCTTGTATCACATAAAGAGAATAGTGATGTCATTGAACACTTTGCTACTATTGATATCTATGCAGATAACTGTCAGTGACATCATAAAACATGTTAGTTTTAGTGGAATTGCAAGAACCAAAGACGTCGGAATGGAATTGGAATGGCGCAAATTGATGCTATCAGTGTCCCCGATACACATACAAAGTTTAGAAATACTCTTTACAATCCCTTTAAGATATTGAAATGGTAAAAAAAGGGAAGGGAGGGAAATGGCTCCTTAATATGCCACTGTAGACAAAGAAAAACTCAAACTCTAAAACAGCCATCCATACTTGAATATTCGAAAGGGTGAAAATTATAAATATGACTGTTTTTGACAAGAAGAAGGAAAGACGATCGCGAGTAAGAAATATTCAGACTTATAAAACATATTGATTGGAGGATTGGAAGCCATTGTAAACCCGTCAACTACCATTTCACTTTCATCACATCACCATTCTATGTTTCTAAAGTCCACTTAACGGCGCCATAAATTCTATAGAAATCTCCTGAATGACCAGCTCTGTTTGTCTCAATAGAGGACTAATCACTCCTTTCACTCAATTCCTGTTTAAAATTCCGTCTTTTTTAAATTCACGTCTTGCTTTCGGCTAAATGAACATTTTGAAGGTCATTAGAACAAGCACTAATTTAATTTACCTACTTTTAAGAAAGTTAGATTTCAAATTTGTGATAGGGAGTGATTGCCGAATCTGTATCAACTCACGGAAGCATTTGCCCTGGCAGCAGAATTTTTTATCTTCAGGGGGATTCGAACCTACGGCACCTTATTGCCTAGCAGACGGCAATCCAACACGCTACAAACTGAGCTATTCCAATGCCACAAAAAGACAGTGTGTGACTTATCTTTAGAAGCTAACATGCTTTTCAACCAATCTGCATTGACTATATATTCTCTGAAGTGGCTCACTTATTCATAAAGAGCACTTGCTGTGGTGTCAGAATATTGACATGGCTTTTTTGCTGCCGGACATTTTAAAAGGACGGACAGACATGTCTGGCATATATGCCTTAATGAACAGCCCTGCACCAAACATGCAGTGCAGTAGAGCGCAAAAATAAAAAAAAATCTGAAAGCAAATCAAAAATGTAAAAAAACTGACCTTTGACCCTAAGAGTGGCCCCAGCTAATAAAAACGTACTACATTCCATAGGTAATGGTGTATTAGAATCTGTTACATAGACGTCATATTTCCTTATATCTACTTTCTTCTCAATAAAAATAGCTCCTAACGCATCTCTACAACATTAAAAATTGTTCAATAAACACTTTTTTCAATAAGCACTTAATATTTTTCAATAAGCACTTAAAGGGATTGTATAGAGGTTTTCTAAATTTTTTATGTGTATCAGGGACATTGATAGCATCAATTAAAACTATTCAATCAAATGTCTGTAGTTCTAGCAATTAGTGTTGATGTCACAAATCTTAAAGGCCTTCTGTGGTAAACACATATTTGCAATACGTGACGTCATCAAACACTTAGTTATTGTGGAATTGCTGGAACCACAGCCCTAAAATTAGTGTCCCATAAATACACATAAAAATTTCGAAAACCTTTTTACAATCCCTTTAAATTCTATCTTTGCATTCACTCTAGTTTCCAATCCATCAATCTATAAAGTTGTAAATTTTGAGGCCATATTCCCACCTGAAGACAGATGTGTTTTGAAAAGTTTTAAACAAAATCATGATTTTATAAGCCTGATAAAAATTATTGGCAGAAGTTCAATATGAGAATTGCACAAGGTGAATATTAAAGTATATTAAAATAGCTGATACGAGTTTAAATTTAATTTTGTAATTAATATTGCACTGATATCAAATATTTTACACCTTAGTCATTATTTACTGTTTTGAATTACATGATACACTCATACATTATCTAATGAATCCTAACAAGGCAAACAATTCGCAGTGTGTAATGAGGGAAATTTTGCCTCCATTAAAGGGATTGTAAAGAGATTTTCTAAATTTTGTATGTGTATCGGGGACACTGATAGCATCAATTTGCACCATTCCAATTTCCATTCTGACATCTGTGGTTCATGCAATTTCACTTAAACTTTTATGACGTCACTGACAGTGATCTGCATAGATATCTTTAGTAGCTTCCGTTAGATCACTGCCAGTGACGTCATAAAACACGTTAGGTTTAGTGGAATTGCAAGAACCACAGACGTCCGAATGGAAATTGGAATGGCCCAAATTGATGCTATCAGTGTCCCTGATACACATACAAAGTTTAGAAAACCACTTTACAATCCCTTTAAGATACTCACCTGAGCGTTTGATTTTGAAGAGCAGCAATAACCACTACATCACTATCATCATCGGAGAAACGTACAGTAAAAAATTCATCATTCCCAATCTGTAAATATAAATTATCTTATAGTATATATAACAGTAAAAACTCATCATTCTGTAAATATAAATTATCTTAAATTATATCTAACTTTAATATACATATTCAAACATGTATGCGCCCTACAGGGAGCCAACTTCAAGGAGGTTTATTTTTAACTTCATCAAGCAAACATGACAATCCCTTCAAATATACCTGAAACTAGAAACTAAACCTTAAATGTCCTTCTATATGTGTTGTCTAACTATATGTGCTGTCCTTCTATATGTGTTGTCCAACTAAATTAACACTCAAATTCTTAACTTTGCAACACAGATAATTATTGATACACATGGATTTCAAGGTCAAATTTTGACAGTGAATTGTGAACACTATTACATGATTATCTCAGCTAAAAAGTTCCTGTTTCTTAGACTAAGGCATGATTAGTCAAATGGATAGTGAACATTCCCTTTAACCGTACCGTACTGTATGTAGCATTAGAGATAATGTACATTTATCAGGATCAATCTTTCAGGACAAAAATAGACAGAAATCACTGCCAATTAGCAAAACATTAGCAACTTCTTATATAGATTATCAATCTGACGTGTGAGATATGGCTGAGAGCAAATCAAATCAACTGAATGGAGTTAAATGTTTCATTTTTCTGTAATGAATCAGCCACTGATGATGGACATTACCATGCTGTGTACAATTGAGGAAAATTTCTTCAGTTCTGACCCAAAAGGATTGAAAATCAGGAGAAATATGGTGTTAATGCAGGTTTTCTCAAATGGCGGCCCACAACGCCCTTGAGAATGACCCCCAAAGAGTGACCCCTTCCGCTAAAACGCTATGCTTGCTATGCTATCTAAGTTATATTTGGCATATTTTGCATTTGGCCCTTTAAAAAAATTAATTGAGAAATCCTACTTTTCTGCAATGTTTGGGTTGATGTGGATGGACGCACAAATGCCATGCAGTGTTCATAGGGGACATTTTGCCGGGACAATGGCATATCAAGTACACTTCAGTTCCATTGAAAGAAATTGGAATGGACAAAATCTGTTCAAAACTCACAAATGGAAACTAATAAGTTTTATGTCCTATTTTTCTGCAATGTTTTGGCTAATGATGACAAGCAAGCAGTGTACAATGAGGGAAATTTGCAAATCAAGTTCTGTACAGTTCCATTGAAGCAAAATTGAAACAGCCCGAACCTATTCCAAACTAATCAATGAAACACTATCTTTGTTTGTTAATGCAGAACTTGTGTCGTTCCAGGTTATTGTGCAGAAAACATAAACACAAAATTTAACAACATCTAATATGTTTATTTATAATCTTATCTCATTAAAGTTACATCAAAACTATAGAAATAAATAGGTTATTGACTGAGATATTCTGGCATAATTCCTACTAGTATTCGTTGCACCTGTAAACCCTAGACATGTTAATGAACTTTCAAAATTTCCCACATTGCACACTGCATGGAACAGTCCCTTCTTATCCTCTTATACTCATTGCACCTTTAAACCCTTTAAGGACAGAGGAGTAATTAAAAGGAACATGCCTGTTTTATGATTATAATATTAATGTACATGCAAAATTTTCCTCATTGCACACTGCATGGTACATATTTTCCATACTCTTTATCACACAGGGCCCCTGATTAATTGTCAACCTGAACACCTAGTCCCTTATTCCAAGTTAGACCATCAAACCTGCATCGCTGATAGGTAGGAAAGTGCATAACATAAAAACCCCCATGTATCTTATAAAAACTGGGGTAATTTATAAATGATTTATTCTTCATGTCCTTGAAACAGTTGGAGAATTGTAAAAATATTACTCAATCTATGGGGGTCTCTGGTTAAAAAACAGAAATATAATCATAAACATAGTTTTCTGGCAGACTTTGATGTTTTAGAATGTTTTTTTGAAACCACGAACATGTTAAAAGATAAATGAAATAGCACTCGTATCAACTTCAGAACTAGACTAGTGTGCTAGATAACCTCGTAAACCATACAGAGATTGCCATATTGAATAAATTATAGTTCAACCAATCACATACTGAATTTTTATTGAGAGTTGTCTTTTCATGTGTTAATATCAGCCAATCAAAATCAATCTCCAAAGAGGAAATGTCTTTTCTTGCCTAATTAACAAACAAGATGGCCGCCTATCATGACCGAGTTGTATAGTTAGCCTCGAACATTGATGAAGGTTGAGCTGAATGATAGTTCAGGTTTTTGAGTAGGTACACTGGTTCAAGATCAATGAAACGGAGATTTCAATGAAATAAATGAACAAAGTTTTACATCCTAATTTTCTGCATTGCTTTGAGTTCATGCAGTGTACAATAAGGTCAAATTTGCCAAGACATTAGCATTAGCCAACAGTACACTGCCTAAAGATTTAAACCTGTACAGCCTTACAACACATTACAGAGTACTTTGGTTAAGTGTCACTTCATCTGACCTCTGACCTGCATCATTGACAGAGGTGAACCGGGTTGAAAAATACAAAGGTTTCATCTCATCGCATGCAAGGATTGAACCCTAGTCCTTCAAGTTATCGAGCATGCATCTTACTCACTAAGCTACTGTAGCCACCAAACAGAGCCAATTTTAGAAAACAAAATATGCAACAAAAAAAATCTTACCCTAGATTGGCGCCGGACTGGAGATCTAATTGGGGAGTTCAGTTCCTGGTAGTTGAAGGAAAAGATAGAATTCTCAGAGATTTCTGGAACATCTTTAGATTCTGAATTATCCTGATTCCCATCAGTGATCTCTTGATCCTGCGTCGGGGAATTCGCCATGGTTGGCGTTACCGGGGCAACACCAGATTCAGGTGACCGGCCTCCATTTGAGATCACATCTTCTTCCTGTAATGAGAGAAAAAATCCAAAATTTAAGAAAAATGACTAGGCATTCTTTACCTCCAGTAGGAGTTCGATAAGTGAACACTGATGACATCCTTTGCCAGTGCCTTTTGTTGACGGGTAATTTCGACGAGAGCCTTCTCCAGAAGGTACTGCTTAAGAATTAAATATTCTAGGGTACCAATACTTCCAATTTAATACAAAGTGTAATTTGGAAATAAAAAGTCCTTAAAAATTGTTCTGATATAAAAAGATATAACCAGATATTTTTCTAGCTAAACGCAAAGAATTTCTTAACTATATCTATAAAACAGATGCATAATCCAAGGAACAATGATCCCAAAGATATAGATATCTTCATATACTGTAAAAAAAAATTAACAGCCACAGACTACCAGGAAATTATCAATTACTTTTGGATCCGAGAACAAATCCAACAGGCGTGAAAAACATGGCATAGTCATCCTAATCTTATTTCAGACAAGAACTTAAATACTGCTTCTCAATTCTTTATACTGGTGCTTAGAGCTGACAGAATTTTCTAGAGCAAGAATGCTATAAATGGATGCCAGAAATTAATTGATTATGATATTGCTGTTAAAGGGATTGTAAAAAGATTTTTCTAAATTTTGTACATCAATTTGCCTAATTCCAATTTTCAATCAGATGTCCGTGGTTCCTGCAATTCCACTTCCACATGTGTTTGATGATTTACTAATTGCACAAAAAAAACAAAAACAGGTGAAGTGAAATTGCTGGAACCACAGACATGTGCTTGGAAATTAGAATGGTGCTAATTTATGCTATCAGTGTCCCAATAAATTCATAAATTCCATCCCTTAAATTTCGTATGTGTATCAGGGACACTGATAGCATCAATTTGCGCTGTTCTAATTTCCATTCTGATGTCTGTGGTTCTTGTAATTCCACTAAAACTAACTGTTTTATGACGTCATTGACAGTTATCTGCATAAATTTAGGAAACCCTTAACAATCCCTTTAAGACGATTTCTCACATTGATGTTGAAATGATTAGCAAGTCACTATATTAAATAACAAGTTAGAGGTCAATTTTGACCGATTAGTAAAACCACTAATTAGAAAATATACCATTTAGCCGTAATGACGTCAATCACTTGATTGATAGGTATTTAATCCTAATTGACTGTAGGTCATTTCCTTCTTACTGACACATGTTTCGGTTACCAAATCCTTGTCAGGACTTCTTGACTTATTGGGACACTGATAGCATTTATTTTTCAATCAGTCTGTGGTTCCAGCAATTTCATTTAAATTAAATTTTTTACGACAGTGCTGTCATTGGCAAAAATACAAATTCTTTTTCTCTACAGAAAAGTGAAAAAAACGCGTTTGTTTTAGTGGAAGTGCAAGAACCACAGAAGTCGGAATTGAAATTGGAATGGCACAAATTGATGCTATAAGTGTCCCCGATACACATACAAAATTTAGAAAAATCACTTTATAATCCCTTTAAGATGATATCCCTTTAAGATGATTTTCAAGTTGAGACGTGGCCATTTTAACTTAACCAAAAAGACGTAACTTGCGTCGTGAACCTCCAGATTGAATGAGGTGTGAATAAGGTCTATTTCTACCTCTTTTAATATATTATGTATTTCGAACAAACCTTTTGTAGAAAGTCGAGAAGAGCGAGTATCTCATCAGCGCTGATACTGGCCGATTTCAACGAGTCTCTTTTATCCATCACTGAATCACTTATATCCTTACGATATACTTAAAATATAGTTATATCCTAATCAAATATCAAATAAATCACTACTTCAGTTTTAAAGTTCACAAAAACATCAGGCATGGTATATTTTTCCGTGGCACAATTGATTCACCTAATTCCACATAAGTTCTTAAAATTAAGTCATATCCTTATGTCTTTAATAAAATATCACAATTTCAGATAGATATTACAAGTATATTTCAGAATATTAAAACTTTAGTTGTATATCCTCATAATATGCTAATACAGAAACTTATATCCTTATTCTGATGGCACTGCGAGTTCTTCGATGAATCAACCATGTATCACCTCCCATAACCTAATAAACATCACTTTAGTTTCTGAAGTTACCATATGAAGTACGGTATCACAAGTATCATCGAAACTCTGATTCCCAACGGTTCCGAATTGGATGTGACAAAACAATGATGGTTAACTGCTAAATTTCAACTACGGTACGTCAAAAAAGGTGTAACAAACAACACATTGTAAAGTATGTGAAAATCTAAATTGATTTTCCGATGAAAAATCTAATCCAATCTGAATCAGGATCAAAAACTATCTGAAAAATCTGCCTAATCAAAAACACTTGGATTTCATCAGAAACATCCCGAAAAAGCTCCATAACCATGACAACAAAATCTCACAGACACAAACTTGTGAAATCCAGATTAGACTTTCTTGTATTACTACAATGATGATAAAAAATCCAATCTGAAAAATCTGCCGAATCAAAAAACACTAGGATTTCATCAGAAACATCCCGAAAAAGCTCCATAATCCATTACCACGACAACAAAAGAGAAAACTGACAAATCACAAGTTTAATTTTAAAATTTCACACTTGAATTCTGTCATATTCAATTCTTTTATTCAAAACTTTAAAACTACTTGACGTCAGAGATTAAAAAAACACTAAAAAATCCAGACTACAATCGCGTTTATGACAGTTATAAGAGACACAGTACAAGAAGAAAATTTCGGTTTTTTTTTAACCGACTACAATAAAAGATGGCCGATTTTGATGAAGTAGGCTAGAGAAGTCAGACATTAATAGTTTTTTAAATCAAAATTAAATTTTTTAGTTTTCCTTGAGCAATGAGCATGCAACACTTTCTTCTTTATCTGGATGTGCTTACAACTCATATGAAATGGGAGTTTTACGTCCTACTTTTCTGATGGGATAATTTACTGAGGCTCTGTGTGCTAAGGACTGTGCATGTTAAAGATCCCTCAACAGTTAGAAATTGAAAATAAGAGTAAGCGAATGCTGCTGTCCTGGTAAAATTTCCCTCATGTACACTGCATGGCCTTTGTCCGTCCTCGTTAGTCCAAAAGATGGACATAAAGTTCATTTCACTTACAAATTTTCCCGCCATTTGTGATTTTTTGCAGAAGTGGCATTATTTTTAAACATAGACATTTGTATCAACTTGCCTCTGACCACCCCCCTTAGAAAAAATTCTTCGGATGCCCTTGGTATCAACAAAGGTGAACCACAATTATCATGAAAGGAAATCATGGTCATTTTTTACGACTGATTACCTTCGACTTTCTACGAAAGAAAAGAAACATGCCAAGGATATTAGGCTACTATTCATAATTTTACGATCTTGTTTTGACCATTAGTTTTGTAGGGCCTACTTGAGCTATACTCTTTAATATTAAAAAGAAAGAAAGAAACATTATATTTTCCTAGGATAACAACTTAGAGGTTCTTTTAACCTTATATAAATCATTCAGTGTTCAAAGGAATTGTAAAGAGGTTTTCAAAACTTTGCATGTGTATCAGGAACACTGATAGTATCAATTTGCACCATTCTAATTTTCAATCAGATGTCTGTGGTTCTTTCAATTCCACTAAAACTAAGTGTTTGATGATATCACTATTCAAAGGTCTTATGTAATACAAGTGACATCATCAAACACTTACTTGAAGGGAATTGAAGGAACCACAGACTTAGTAATCCTGATATGCATAAATTTCATTAGCAAACCCTTTAACAATCCCTTTAAAAGTTTTAATATATTTGATAAATTTAAAACAATACCACATCTTGAAATCAAAATGAACAAAAAATTCTCAAACTTAGTCAATAAGAATATATGATCATCAACGTTGTAAAAAATATTCTGAGTGGAGGTAACCCTTGAAACTTTTTGTACCGAACAACTGATACTAACGACTTTTTAAATAGTCATCATTTTAGCCAGACACCCCTGCCGAGATCATCACCCTACTTTTACTTTCACTATTATTATAAACAGTTTTATTGCTTATTTTTAACCTAAAATTGACGATTGTGAGATTTTTATTGCTCAGATATAAAATATTGAAGGTTCACTAGACACAAAATGTCCTTTACACTTCGATAATTGTTAAAGGGATACCTTCACCATCCTTTAGACTAATCAAATCTCGATCATTTTCTATCAAATGTTCATGAAACATTTTTCCAAAACACAAGTCACCTATTTAGATGAGCAATAATTTTCAGTGTACTCTGTCATTTCCGACATCTGAGTACTACGACATTCTGCGTAATCCGACATCTATGTCTGGTCCCGATTGCATGTACAATGCAGTTCATTTGTCACCATTCAAGTCACATATTTAGAGGTCCAAATACCTAAATGACCAATGCAGAAACAAATTTCCTTCATTTGACGTCTGCCCAGATTTCTAATATAGTGTTCAGGATTCACTTTGTTAGACCACAAGTCACCTATTTAGATCTAATCCCTTAAATGTAGAAACACATCTCCATCATTTGACCTCTGCCCGAGGTCATCATTTTCCAAACAGTGCTCATGAAACAACATTGCAAGTTACCTTTTACCAATATCACTGGGATGCAGAAACACAGATCAACACCTTCCCTGCGTTCAATAGTTTCCAATACAATTTTCAGTGTTCACTTTTCACCCCGCTAGTCACCTATTTCGATTGCATGTCAAGATCTATCATGCTATAATTTAATGCCTCATTTAATAGAAATAACATAAAACACTTTGTAATGTTTTCCAAACAGAACGAAATGCTGATTGCAACATAACACAAAGCAAAGTAAGCGTTTTTAAAAAGGTCAAGGGATTCTGAGATGACAGAAGACAAATGTCAGGAATATTATTCAATAATCATTTATCAGGTATTGATATTTTTATAACTTGTTTAGTATTTAGATAAGGAATTATTTTAAAGAGTTTTATATTTTTTCTGCAATTTCCTAGATTTCTTGGTTGAATCATTGGCATTAATCTTTTACAGATTATCCATACCAATTTACAGTTAGTCAACTGGAATTTTGACTGAAGATGAATATTTTAAGAACATCACATTTTTACACCACTGACTGAGATTAGAACCCATAAGTTTTCATGGATTTTGAGTTTTGTTTCGTACTTTGATAGATGTAACTGACTGGTGAATTTAGTTAAAACAATGTCCCTGATAGATTGAGTATATGATAACTAAGATCAATATAGATTAGTCAAGTTTGATTTGGCCACACCTTACCTATCTTTCTCTCTCTCTTCATATATTGATTTATCATCTAGCTAATAATATTATGTAGGTCAATTAAATACATTCACATAGCATTTCCTGATTATATTTTATATTTCTCATAATTATGCTCCACTTAGTGATTAAGGTACTTGCTCGCTAAACTAAAGGTCCATGGTATATCGGCATTGGTCGAAATACCTCTTTTTTTATTTTTCAACTGGGTTTCCTGTCAGTGATGTCGGTCAGAGGTCTAATCATTCTAATGCAACAATAAACCAAAGTCCTGTGTGCTCCAAACTCTATTTGTAAAAGACATCTGGACAGTTGAAAATCTGCATACAGCATGGCGCTTGCTTATTCATAAGCCCCCAAAAAGTATAAAAGACTTGCAACTTATTATCCAGTTGACCCAGCTGTAAATGGGTATGGATAATCCAGGAAAGATCAATGCCAAGAGGTTTGGCTAAGAACCAGCTCGGAGAAAGGATCCTCATGGGAACTTAAGTTGTTATCCTTTAAATCCTTTTTCAAAAAGGAGTATGTTTTTCAAAATAATATTTTCTCAGCCTTGTATCAGTAAACATATTATTGACAAACAACCTCTCCGAGTCAACATATAAAATTGTTTACATGATGTATGTTAATTAGACCATATATTAATTATTATTAATCATTATTAGTCATTTGTGATCTGAGGACATTTTTACACATCATGAGTTCTAGGTCACTAGACTATTAAACCAATTAAATACTTAGTTCAGAGTTTTAAATGCCAATTGTGTAGGAACTAAGGAACAATTGTAGGAACATAGATATACTTTGTAGCACAGCATGTTCCTTTACAAAGTTAATGATATTTATAACATCTACCTGTTGCTCCCACAACATGATATTCTCATCATTAATGATTAGTAAACCCTTTAATATTGATTTATAAGTTGACAGAAAGATACTAAAATATGTCCTAAATATCACTTAAAATTTTTTCCAGTCAACAAAAATTATCTAAATATTTTTTTATAATTTTCATTGCCCTTTCTTTTATTAAAGTAAAAACTGTCATGAATTGTTTTCGACTTATTTTTTGTTCAAACAGTTTTTTATTCATATAAATACGAAAAGGATTGGGGAACAGGCTTTCGCCTATATAACCCCTCTCCTAATACAATGACTTATGTATCAGGGACACTGATAGCATCAAATTGCACCATTCCTATTTCAATCAGATTACTGTGGTTCCAGCAATTTCACCTAAACTAATTGCTACTAATGTCATATTTGTCCAAAAAATGTCCAATTACCCGCTAAAAATATAATAGTCCAAATCAGCTTACCTCTACTAAAGTGTGCATTAAAATCATATTTTCAACCTAGCCTACATATCGTACATTGCTACGCTAGCGAAACGCGAACTGTTAAAATATTATGCCTATTATAAATAGAGAGATCATATTTTTCTATAAAAACTAGATATTAAACTCTAAAAATCAATATAATAATGAGTTATAACACCTGTTAATAATACACTAGGTTGTATTACATCTCGAATATAATTACTATAATATATTAGCATATTCATTAACTTTCCTTATTTAGTCAATGGATTATCTTTAATTATATGCAAATTTATTCACTTTTGAATTCTATATTTAAAATGTAATAATACACTAGGTTGTATTACATCTCCAATATAATTACTATAATATATTAGCATATTCATTAACTTTCCTGCTTTAGTCAAGGGAATATCTTTAATTATATGCAAATTTATTCACTTTTACATAATATTATGCAAATCTATTCGCTTTTTAATTTTAATATGATGCAAATGTTTTCAGTTTTGAATAAGATAATACTGACTTTTTAAGATTGGATTCATAATTATAATGCTGCTTATTGATCAACTGTCTTCTTAAGTCATTGGATTATCTCTAATTATATGCAAATTTATTCACGTTGAAGATTTTATTTATCAAATATATTCATTTTTTTAAAAATTTTCATTTCAATGGATTATTTTTAAAAACTTTTGTCATCTAAAAAACACAAATTTCCAGTGAACCTTTCAATTGCCAAGATAAAACTTATAAGATATCCTTAAAAAAATCACATAGGTAATCCAGATGACCAAAACTTTATAATCCAACTCCATAAAACACATCCACAAAATATGAAAAATCAGAAATTTCTTAATTAAAAAATCAATACTCAAATATCCCAGTTGAAAAAATTTCATTTCAGAACGAAAATATCCTTGTTGAAAAAGTTATCCCAAAAAATAGTAAATCAAATTATCACTTCACCTAGTAGAAACAGAACAGAACAAAAATATTTCAAGTTGAAAAATTTAAATTCCAAATTACTATGACTTCACTAACAAAGATTCAATTCGAAAATATCCATGTTGAAAAAATTACGACTTCAATTCAAAACGAATATATCTCATGTAAAAAATATAAATTCCAAATTACTATCATTTCACTAATAAAAATATGACCGAAGGATAAACACATCTCATAGGTAATAAAACTTATTAATAACTATCATAAATAAAAAATGACAGTTTACAAATTACAGGTAGACCACACCCCTGTTAGTCTTAAATAGATTCATCCACTTAGTCTAGTATATTATACACTGGTTTGACCTATTGTCCTCATTAAGGGTGATCAGAGGGTAACGAGAGGAGATAATTTTGAACGTAAGCTGGTCATATATGTAATGATTATGTCATGAATACAAAAAAACTTTAAACTGTTCAGGTCAAAATAGAAAATCTTATGGTCAGCTACAGGTTAATGTCATCATGTTCCTCGCATGCCCTCAAACCACCCTAGGGACCGGATGAACCATGTCAATGACCCCCAATCCTAAAAGGGCCCAGACGGCCAAAAAAATACTGAAATTGAAAAAGGGTACGATAGAGCCCAACATTCAGACGTCTGTGGTTCTTGCAATTCCACTAAAACTAACATGTTTTATGATGTCACTAACAGTGATCTACCTTCCGGTACTATTGATATCTATGCAGATCACTGTCAGTGACATCATAAAACGCGTTTTAGTGGAATTACAAGAACTAAAGATGTCGGAATGGAGATTGGAATGGTGTAAATTGATGCTGTCAGTGTCCCCGATACACATACAATGTTTAGAAAACCTCTTTACAATCCCTTTAAGTCCACAGGCCCCCATTCATCATCACCAACGATGCACTGCTCAGAAAAGGTGTGACTAAATAAAAATTGAAACGAGTGTACATTCAAATAAAAAATCTACGCAAGTACACCCGCAGATTTCCCTAACACACTGTTAAGTAGGTTGAATGAATTTCAATTAGATACAGGTTTGCAGTTGCATTGAGAAAATAAATTGCTAAATTCCATTCATAAAAAAATAATAATAGCTTAAATATTTTGTAATAATATAATAACTGATGCAATTTTCAAAATACTTAAAGGGCTTGTAAAAAGGTTTTCTAAAAAAAAATCTATATATGTATCAGGGACACCGATAGCATTAATGGTTCCATTAATTCCACTTAAATTAAGTGTTATAAAGAATTAAGACTACCAAATTGAAAAACTTGTAAATTTAGGAGGTTCCATAGACATTAGTTGATAAAAAGAAATGAAATGAAATGGATTTTACATCCTAATTTTCTGCAGCGACATTCAGATTTTTTAACACTAGTTTTTTAGTAATAAACTTTTTATCAGTAATTACATTTTTTGTCAAAAGTCATAAGAAATATTGAACACCTGTCATTGAACTATAATTACTATAATCAATCAAAGGTTTATTTTATTACAACCTTTTGAAGGGAAAGTCTGACTTTAGCTTTATTACAACCTTTTAAAGGGAAGGTCTTACTTAATTTTATTCTTTTAAAGGGAAGGTCTTACTTAATTTTATTCTTTTAAAGGGAAGGTCTTACTTAATTTTATTACAACCTTTCAACTAATTCTTAGATCGCAACTTTACTATTTTTGTTAAAGGGAATGTAAAGAGGTTTTTTTAATTTTTTAGGTATATTAAGGACACTGACAGCATCAATTTGCATCATTCTGATTTTCAAACAGATGTCTGTGATTCCAGTAATTCTACTAAAACTAAGTGCTTAGTATATTGGCATTGACGGAACCACAGACATCTGATTTAAAATTGGAATGGGGAAAATTAGGGCTGCAACGATTCATCGTAGAATCGATGAATCGCGATTCGTTCCTCCTTATCGATGCATCGTGTAAGAAAAAAAGAATCGTGATTCATCGGCCCCGATTTTGATTCATTTAATTAACTCTTTTATTGAATGAGAACAAGAAATCCTCACGCATTTTATAATTTATGTCGTATCGAAATTTTCGAAAATTGCTTTTTACGTATCAATTTGTTTATTATCATCTTAAATCTTTGTTTTTAATGATGATGATCTTAAGCATATAAATTTGTTACGAAAATTTTGTCAAAAATGTGTTAAAATGTTAATGATTAAAGGTTTTCTTTTCTTTCCGATTTCAAACTCAAGAATCGCGATTTGTAATCGCAATAAATCGAATCGTTGAATGTGTATCGTTTAGCGTATCGAATCGCCACTTCAGGAATCGTTGCAGCCCTCGAGAAAATTGATACTATCAGTGTCCCCTTCACAATCCCTTTAATTTACATGCCAAGAAATATATTCAGAAAATTTAAGAGCAAAAAAGTTTTTCGATCAAATCTAATCTTAGTTCATGAGACTAAAAAAAGAAACTTTGATATAGATATATTAGCTTGGAGGTTATTTTGATCGCATTTTAATGTCTGAATAAATGGGGAAGGGTGATGAATTATGTTTGGTTATTGAGAAATATCAAAGATGTTTGGTCGCCATTATAGACACCTTGTCTCTCCCCCACAGATAAGAAAAAATTCTGATTGATAAATGAATGAAAATGCCAGAACTATGTCTGCTACAGCGTTGTCATGTGATGTCATTAGACAGAGAAAGAAACATCTTTATTTTACAAAGATAACAAGTTAAGTTCCAAAGAGAATCCTTTCTACCAGCTGGTCCTCGGCTTAACCTTGTGGCCATGATCTTTCCCGGATTATCCGTATCCATTTACAACTGGATGGATTGGAATTATGAGAGAAGATGACAGAGACTTTCACACCCCAACCAGGAAAGTGGCATTATATGCTACTCTCACCAACTGTTTTGGCCATTTGGGAAGCCTCAAACTTATTGAGTTGTTTTACGACATTGAACTATCTATCTCTAACAAACTTTAAGTCAAATTTTTCACACCCTATCATGAACTGTTTAAGATTTTCACAAATCATTGAAAAATAACTTCAAATTTTACACCCCTTGACTTCAAATTTACAATTTATGATCATGAAAAAACATGCGATTCAAAAACATAACACAAGCAATTCAAATTTAAACTGTTAATTTGTTCTATTCAGGTTGTATTTGCTGAGAAGGTTCACCCAGTACAGTTATGTGCATACTCAGTCTTTAGAAAGGAATACTCTAGATTTTGAAAGAGTTCACTGTTAGTGGGTGTGACTAATGCATGAGATCTCCAAATGTACCAACAATAGACAGCATATGGTTGAAATGAATTGAAAGAAATTTTAAAGGGATTGTAAAGAGTTTTTTCAATTTTTTTATATGTATCAGGGACACTGATATCATCAATTTGCACCATTCTAATTTTCAATCTGATGTCTGTGGTTCCAGCAATTCTACTAAAACCAAGATTTAGATAACATCCCTAATCTTAAATGTTTATGTATTTTGCAATTAGTAATTTTATTAAACACTTAGTTTTAGTGGAATTGCAGGAACCACAGACGTCTGATTGAAAATAGGAATGTTGCAAATTGATGCTATCAGTGTCCCCAATCCGTATAACAAATTACAAAATCCACAATTCCTTGAAGACAATGTTATCATGATCTACATTTAACATGAAAAAAGATGGCAAAGGAAAAGTGACGAGTTCTGTATAAGAATATATAAAGGGAAGCAACTCACCTGTTTCTTTAATCTTTTCCTCAGAACTTTTTTCCTTTTCAATAATTTCTTCTGAATTTCACTTGGTGATCCTCCAAGTCTATAAAAGAAAATATTAAATAATTAAATTTTAAGAAATTTATAATAAATACTTGCAGTTTAAAGGATAATTACTTAGTTTTATGAATTTATGTGATAATATAGAGATTCTGTTTTGTTATTTATGACAGGTAAGTTCACTTATGAAGATATTCTCTTGGAGTTCCGAGTTTAAAATTTTGAATTTCATGTCCGTTTTATGAGATTGTGTTCCTGTAATTCAATACATTAAAGAGTTACCTGTCTTTGTTCTGTATAAAGATGCCATCAACGACATCACCCTCCCCCGTCACGTCACCCTCGACATCAGACTCGTCATCATCACTGTTACTATAGTTACTGGTAATGATGTCGGGTGGGTGAAGCGATACTGGACTAAATGGTTTCTCTGAAAAATAAATATGCAGAGTTGTGATAGAGATTAGTTTTAGGGCGTATGAGTTGTCTGCTCTTGCCAAATTGCCAGACAAAAATGTCTGCTGATCATGACTCAGTCTAAATGTTTAAGTTTCTCAAAAATTGACAAAAGTTGTGTCGAATGGGGAAAACAAACTCAATTTAGAAAGTCATAGGACTGTTGTTAGGGTTGTAGGATGCCTAAACCTTCAATTTGCTCAAGTGTTGGACTGAATGATTCAGCTATTATAACAAATTCAATTTTTTTTAACAATGTTTATAATGGCACCCCTTGTTTGGCAAACCATAGGAGAAAAACTGTGCAATATACAGGTAAATATTAGCAACTTACTTTTTCGTGGTGAATCTAAAACTAAATGTCCACTGTAACCAGGTGTACTATGAATCTGTGTGTCACACATTCGACATAACAATAACGGCTGATTTTTATTTTCTTGTACACACTCAGGATGATGGCAGATCTGAAATTATACAATATAAATATTTTACTAACAAGTAAGAGAACATGCTTACACTTTTTGAAACACCTGTTGGCACTTTTCATTTGAGGAGTCCACTATAATACAATTGTTACTTATTTTGGCATACTTTGCTTTTAAAGTAAAAGTGTGAATAAATGCTGATTGAGTTATCTCCCATTAGTCTCCAAATAACCCCATATACATATTTCTTTAGCAACAGAATATGATGTTATCACATATATGTGATATATGCGATATATGTGATATGCTTCATCATACTTGCTAAAGGCCATTATAATACATGCCATGTTTTTTTTATTTTCAGTATAAAGCATTTTGTTTGTTATCTTTCTAAAAATCTTCATTGCTTGTGGTATTGTTGTTTTGTTATTTCGCTATATGCAGGTAGTGTATTATTCATATTTTATCTCATTTAAGAATCTTCACTGCTTGTGGTGTATGACAGCCCCGTAAGATGTGTGATGCATATATTGTTGTTGTTATTTCGCTATATGCAGGTTGTGTATTATTCATTTGTTATCTCTTTTAAGAATCTTCATTGCTTGTGGTGTATGACAGCCCCATAAGATATGTGATGCATATATTGTTGTTGTTATTTTGCTATGCAGGTAGTGTATTCTTCATTTGTTATCTCTTTTAAAATCGTCGTTGCTCAATCTTAGTGTATATGACAAATCTTTAGAACATACATTAAAATTCTATGATAAACATCAAAGAAAGCCAGAAAAAAACAAGAAGGATCCTTTCTACCAACTATTTTTGGTCAAACCTCTTTCACACCCAAACCAAGAATAGAACCCACAACAGCTATTTTTACAGGGTTATTGAAATTGATCTTGGTTTTGACAATATAACAGTTGATTGTCAACAACAGACACTCATGAGGCGGTTATGTAAACAAATCATGCACAATACGGCAACAATACATTCAACCCTACTCGAGAAACTTGACGAAAATTTAAATAAAATTTAATCCTTAAAAAAACACAAATGAGCCTCTTATTCAATGTTGTATATCTTCAAGATCTGATTCATATTCAAATAAAGACATATCAAGTTTACTAACTATCGTGAAATTATAGAAGATCTTAAATAAAATTGACACCCTTAAAGGGATTGTACAAAGGTTTTAAAATTTTGTTCGTGTATCAGGGCACTTATTTACATCATATGTCTGTGGTTCCTGCATTTCTAAACTATCTAAGTGTTTCATCACTAATTGCCAAATGTACTTGCATCACATAAAACTTTTCAGATAAGTGACATCTTTAAATACTACGTTTAGGTTAATTACTGGAACCACAGATGTCTGATTGAAAATTGGAATAGTGCTGATTGATGCTATCAGTCTCCCAGATACATATAAAAATAATTAGAAATATCTTTACAATTCCTTTACCTAACATAGGAACTGGTTTTAGTTGCATTGCTAGAACCATAGACATCTAATTGAAAATTGGAATAGTGCTAATTGATGCTATCAGTGTCCCCTATACATATAAAAATAATTAGAAAACATCTTTACAATCCCTTTATTTAACATAGGAACTGGTTTTAGTGGCACTGCTGGAACCACAGACGTCTTATTGAAAATATGAATGGTTCAAATTAATGTTATCAGTGTCCCAAATACATATGAAAAATTCAGAAACTCTCTAAACAAACCATTTCAGTCAGCAATTTTGTTAAACAAAAGTCATTGACCATAATCAAATATGTCAAAATTCAGGCCCTAATAATTCCCAATAAATTGACATCAATTTTCCACATGTCAACTGAATAAATTTGTCAAAATAACAAAAAAAATGTTACCATAATATCTATTTATAATCAAGAGAGAAATTTCAGCTCTATTTCTTTTGAATGGCTGACAAAAGTTTTGATTGAATCAAGTTTCTTGTATTTAATTATATACCGGTATATGACATCTTTTAATCTTGAAGTCACTGACCAAAATAAAAGGACAAAAAAGATTATTTACAAAAGGGCAATGTTTTGAATAAAGAGGGCAGTCTCTTTATTCAGTGACATTTCTACAGGAGGCCCCGAGAAATGCCACTTCCCCCATTAGTTTTAAATTTCCTGCATATGGAAAAGAGGTTTTCAAAATCTTTATGTGTAACATCTTTATGTGTAACAGGGACACCATTAGCATCAATGTTCACGTTTCCCTAAAAATAAGTGTTTGATGTCATCACATCTACATATATGCTTTAACCACAGAATGCCATAGAGATTAGTGACGTTAACAAACACTTAGTTTTAGTGGAATTGCAAGAACCACAGACATCTGATTGAAAATTGGAACGCTGCAAATTGATGCTATTACACATAAAAGATTTAAAAACCTTTATACAATCCCTTTAAATCTATATTAAAAGGGGTTGTATGTATCAAAATGGGCATATTGTGAACTGAAATGTTGTTCCTAAAATGGAACTCAGCAAATTGATGCTAATAGTGTCCCTAATACAGATACAAAGTTTAAAAACCTTTATACAATCCCTTTAAATCAATATTAAAAGGGGCTGTATGTATCAAAGAGGGCTTATTGTGAATTGAAATGTTGTGATAACCCAGTAAGGTCTATAACAAGACCTTTGATACAGAGACTTGTTTATCCCTTGACAATTGTTGAATAACATACATAGAGAACAGTCAATGTTCCTTTCAATTTTACATCAAAAAGATAGAAAATTGTCCTCCATTGAAATCCGATGTTTTTTTTCGGGGGTTTACAGAAAAAGACATTTATTAACTATTTACCTACAGACCTACTTAGGGGCTGTTGTGGCTCAGTAAGTTAGGACGCTTGGGAGCCAGAGCCCTGTTTCTCAAAAAATCTTACGATAAAGTTCAGAATTTTGCAATGAATAATTCCACACTTACGACAATTTTTAATCGTAAGATTTTTTGAGAAACGGGTCCCAGGTTTCAATCCCTGCCATGGTCGAGTTTCCCTCTGAAAAACTTTCATTTACAAGAAACTATCCTACCAAATTAGTCCTGATGAAGTTCCACCATTTTGAAATTTATCATGTACCTGTGACAAATGTCAAATGACGCAAATTGCAAAAGGAAATTTCAAGAATTTGAACTGTTATCAGTTGATGTCATAATATCAATATGTTTTAAAGGGATTGTAAAGATGTTTTCTAAATTGTGCATGCTTATTAGGTAAGCATCAATTTATATCATTCCAGTTTTCCATCAGACATCTGTGGTTCCAGCAATTCCACTGGAACTTAAGTGTTTGATGATGTCACTTATTGTAAACATATTTCAAAGACCTTGTGATATAAGCATATTTCGCAATAAGTGATGTCATCAAACATTTTCCAAGAAAACCAAATATAACACTCAGCTCAACTCGAATTGCTGGAACCACAGACATCTCATTAAAAACTAAAATGGCACAAATTAATGCTATCAATATCCCTGATACATAACAAATCTAAAAACCTTTATACCATCCCTTTAAATTTTTAAAATAAGTCCGTAGACATGACTATATGATAATTATTAAATAGTTGAGGGTATTAACAAGAAATAGGATCTCAATGATTACAGTTCAATAACCAATAATCAATCATAATCAATGATTAATATACACTGATTGATGAAATATTAGACATGATGATGTGTTGTAATTTGTATGTTCAGATTTCATGTTTTCCAGTCTGTGTCTAGTCATAGTTTAAAGGGGACAGTCACATTTTTGGAGGGTAGATTTGGTCTTTAAAGTGATGTTCAGCATTTTTGTGGGTCGATTTGAGACTTAAAAATATGTGAATAGCCTTCAAAAGTGTTTGAACTGCACATAAATCAATTTTGTATACCGGTATAATGTTATATTTTTTACTTTCAAACGATAATAAATATGGATACATGGAGATTTTGAGTCTTCATAAGTACTAGAACTGTACAACATCACATTTTTTTATATATGGGGTAGTCTCACTAAGTATGAATCATTTTTTTAACTTTCAAATGCTGATAATTATAGAAACACATTGATTTGAACAATCAAAATTCCAACAGTGAGCAGTGAATACTATTATCGGTTAGATATGATTGAACCCTGGCCCTTCATGTTAGAGAACAGACAACTAACCCACTCTGCCATCATGACAACAGAGGAATGAATAGTGAGTGGGTCATTAGAAATAATTTATCACTTAGTTTAAGACAAGTAGAAATGATCTAGATCAATGTGTCGAGGAATTTTATCCTTTTTAAAAAAACTGTTAATTGAACTCATTCTTTAAAGGGATTGTAAAGCGTATTTCTAAACTCTGTATGTATATCGCGGACACTGATCAATTTGAGTCATTCCAATTTGCATTCCGTATGTGGTTCTTGCAATTCCACTAAAACTAACGCGTTTAATGTTTTAATGACGTCACTGACAGTGATCTATATAGGTCATACATACAAAGTTTAGAAAATCATTTTAAAATCCCTTTAACACATTGCTAACTTACAGGAAATTTGATAGACCAATACCAAGAAGAAGAACAGTTGACTTAAAAGTTATGTTTGACACTGTCTGTTTCCTATTTAGGTGAATTTCCCTTTAGTATTTTATATTGACATGTGACCCTGTTTGATTCTTACCTTCACTAAATAAGTTCCGAGAATTTTGACAGAATCCATTTTATCCTCTGGTTGCCCTGGCGATATCTCAACATGTTTTATAACTAAATCCATTTTACACACACTCGACGGATCACACGAACACACAAACGAAGAATTCCAACTACGCTGATAAAAACTTTTAATCGTTGGTCCTTTATATTCCACAAATTCATCTTCCATTTCTAATTTTTCCAGATCCAAATCGGAGACAGGAGTCACATGACCAGAACTGACCAATGACTGATCACCAATTAATGTACTGTCTGATGAATTCCCGTTTTCAACTTCTTTGATCAAGTCTGCAAACATTCGAGATATTTCTTGCTCCTGATCCTCAGTTCCGCTGTCGTCGGTAACAGCAACCGGCGTCGAACAATCGGGATCTGGCGACCCAGGTGATTGTGGTGACATTGTCATGGAAGCGCCAGAATCTCCCTCCAAGTCATTTTTGAGTGGCAGATCGAAAAACACTGAAGCATTATTTCCTTCTAATGTGAGATCAACTTCAGGGGAAGTAACTGAACCACTGTCGCTATTCGTCTTCTTACGTTTGGTCAGGAATTTTTTACGTAATCCTTTCTGTTTTAACTTCATCATGGCTTGTTTGGAAATTTCACAAAATATAATCCAGAGAATTTATGAAGGTCTATGTAATAATAATCATAGTATTAAGATTTCCAGATGCCACTCTGCAATTTAGTTTGTCAACATTTTGGAGTGTTTCCACGGTTAATGATTTATAGTGATATTTGTATCCACGTCCAACTGTCAAAAAATCATATAATTCCACACCAAAAAATTCATCTTATGAGGTTTTTTTTTTCTACACTAAAATGTATTTTTCCAAAATTTCACATCATTGCACACAGATTCTTAAAGCTAAAATAACAAATTTCAGACTAAGGAATTCAAGAGATTGTAAAGAGGTTTACTAATTTTTTGTATGTGTATCAGGGATACTGATAGCATAGCCAATAATGGAATAACTGGAACCATAAACATCTGATTGACTATTGGAAAGCAGAAATTGATGCTATCAGTGTCCCTGATACACAAAAAATTAGATAACCTCTTTACAATCTCTTTAAACAAATTACACAACTTATGTCCTATGAAAATGATACATATATCCTGAACCGCTAACTTAATGAAATTCCAAAACTTAAAAACATATATCCTTCAAAAAATGTTCTTGTCAAAAGAAAATCTGTCGTCAATACCACTGATATCTTTCATAAAATGTCGACAAAAATTTCAGCAAAAATTAGACGTCCGTAGAAAATCTTACATATTTCCCAAACCTTAAACTTTGATAAAATTACATAAGAGAGCCCTGGGTAATATTAGTAATATCATTAAAATTGGCCTTAAGATATACATCAACCACAAATTAAACTTTCAATACCACAAATACTCCTTGATCTATATTAGTAATTTCAACTTTCTAAATCCCTTTAATAAATTCTAAACCAGTTGCATTTTGTTTTCAGAAAAAATGAATGGCCTTGCTTTGGTGCTCCGAGTTTCGAATATCTTATCATCTAATTCTCTTTTGACGACTCTGTAGGCTTAACTCAGATCCTCCACCTAATAATTCCACCAAGGCCCCTCCTTTCCTTTGATCAATCATTACGAAAAAAAACTTCAGGAATTCTATATCCAAACACTCAACTCAAAATATCCACAACTTTTGGTTTTGTAGCACAAATGAAATGTATTAAAAAACCAATTAAAAACAATCCAAATCACAACACAAATATCCATAACAACATATTGACTGAACATCGGTGAACCTAAATCCAAACTCACTCTTTTCCCAAATGAAAAACCTCCCAAGACAATGAGATCAATTTTCAAGAAAAATCACATCAAATGAAAGTCAAATTGGATACAAATTACTTCTAAGAAATGAGAAAATGTCAACAAAATAATGATTAAACCTCTGTCCTTTAGTCAATATCAACATTTAATATATTTGTGTAGATGTTCAACTTGGACCCTCACCAATTCAATTTTGACCCGAATTAACTTTTTCAACTTTTAATAGTCAAATAAAATGTAGTACAGAAGTCAATTTTGCTGATGAACATCTTTATGGGATTAAATTTTGATCTTATTTTAATTTGAAAAAATTTGAATCAATTAACTTTAGAGCTGATAAGTTTAATTTTACAAAAAATTTTTTAACCTCAAGATAAAAATATTGAAGAAAAAAGAAACATCTATATTTTACAAGGATAACAACTTAAGTTCCGTGAGGATTCTTTCTTCCAGCTGGTCCTTGGCCAAACCTCTTGGCATTGATCTTTCCTGGATTATCCCTACCCATTAACTGCTGGGTTGATTGGAATAATTAGTGAAGATGTTATATTCAAGGACATCAGATTTTTACACATCAACCGAAGAAGAGAAACTATAACATCAACAAGCAAATTACATCATGTTAAAAACCAATGGAATCACCAAACAGCTTCAGTTACCGAAACTTAAAAATATTGTTTTGTTACCTAAAAACGTTATTACCAAAATCCGCAAATATTTCAATACAGTATTCCAAAAACAGATATAAAGCAAAGTCACTAATTATCCCTTCAAAATTAAACAAATACTACTGTTCAAAACAACGGAAACAAGTTCATATATACACATCCAAGTACGTAATATGTAATCGAAAAAAATAAAATTTGAGTAAAAACAAGTCCCAATGACCAATGAACCTGTCACTGAGCTATCACCAAAAGACGGCAAATTTTTCATTATACCATATTCAGAGACCTTAAAAACAACACTATCACATCACAACAATCAAAAATCGACAAATACAAATATACAAATGTGAAAAATAAGTCCAAAACATCAGAAACATATCCAAATAAGTAATAAATTTCACAAAAAAATAAAATTTGAGTAAAAAGAAGTCGCAATGACCAATAAACCTGTCCAGTGACCTAATACTTCAAAAAAAGCAAATTTCCTTTAAAAAAATCCAAAATCAACAAATACAAACATACAAATGTAAAAATAAGTCCTAAACAACAAGAAAAAGTCTGATACATACATATATACGTAATATAATCAAAAAAATAAAATTTGAGTAAAAACAAGTCGCAATGACCAATAAACCTGTCCAGTGACCTATTACCACAAAAAAAAGCAAATTTCCTTCAAAAAATCCAAACATTACAAATAAGTCCAAAACATCAGAAACATATCCAAATACGTAATAAATTTCACAAAAAAAAAAATTTGAGTAAAAACAAGTCGCAATGACCAATAAAACCTGTCCAGTGACCTATCACCACGATATTGACTGACTGACAGACAAGGTGATTGATTGAAAATATTAAACAATGTTACATTTCTTATCACTTTAAACAGGGAAGGTTGAAGTTTATTTCTATTTTATTATAAGGAACACCAAAAGAATTTGACAGCTTAAATTATCCTTTTTCTTAACCTCCACCATCTTGGATTTCCCTTTCCTTCCAACCAAATGTTCAAGTGCACTAAATCAAGGACAGTTGGAAGTCGAAAATAAGAGTGGGCTAATGCCTCTGCCTGGCAAAATTTCCCTCATTGTACAATTCTGAACAAAAGCTTAAAAGTGAGACATAAAACATTTCATTTTCCACCCAAAATCATGCTCTTTCACAAATCCTAAATTCTACAAGCTTTTAAAAGTGCTAAAAAACCTACCTAACCCTAACCCTAACCCTTCCACCAAACAGAAATGATACATTTACAATATAAATGCTCACAATTTTTTTCATTTAATTTGGACAAAACACCTACAAGACTTATATTCAAAACTCCATTACTAAAATTCAAGTTTCAAATACCACTCCCGAGTCAATTTCAAATGAATTTAAAATATTCTTTTCATAAATGAATAAATCCCCTTACAAATGTCCTTGCACATCTTTTGTCCTTCCTTTCATTCAAAATTTGAAACTTATATCAAGATATGCATTAGATAAACACTTATTATTTTCACTGAATACAATCTAAACTTGCGTTTCTACACGTGTGTTATGAAATTGAAAAGAAAAAATTTGAGCGCAGGATAAAAACGTCTTTAACACTGAGAAAAATCAACACAAACCTACACTTGTTTTGTATTGAAATAGCTAGGTTTTTTAAGCGTTCGGATCCCCTATTTTAACAAACAAGGAGTGCTATATCATACCTCAGAAATGATTATCCAAACTTTGAAAGATTTATCCTTTTTGGTCCATTTTTTTACATGTACCAGGGACACAGACAATCAAATTCATTCAGATGTCTGTGGTTCATAAAACACTTAGTTTGAGTATAATTACTGGAACCACAGGAGCCTGATTGAAAATTAGAATCCTGCAAATGCATGGTATCAGTGTCTCCAAAACACATACAATTATCAGGAAAACTCTTTACAATCCCTTTAATTAATCACATCACCTTATTTTGGCACATTCCTTAATCTTAAGAACTTGTGCAAACACTAATATGAACTAATGTCAAATTCAAGAAAAGAAATCCTTCAAGTCAAAGTCAATGTGGTAAATCCAGACAGCATTTATATAAGAATTCAAGAGATTCTACAAATAACTATTTCTTAATCAATAAAGCACATGGACATAAAAACACAAAAATTTAACACTCAATAAAATCCCCAAAGATAACGTCACAAAAAATTATCAAAAAATTGTCACTTGACAGACCAAATATTGACAGAAAGATTTTGTCGTTGACAACTTGTAATGCTACTTATTACAACTCTACACTTTTTTAATGTCAATTTTTTATGATTTTTTCCCACATTCAATCAAACAAATCAACAACAACAACAAATCTGTTCAAACAAAAAATAGTTTAAAGATCTATTAACACAAGGAAAAAGATTTAAAGCTGACAAAAGTTTTGTGGTTTGCTTATAAATTATGTGGGACCCTTTAAACGTTGGTGGCTCAGTGAGTTTGGTGCATGCTTGCTCACTAACCTGAAGTTCCAGGGTTCAATTCAGGCAATGGGTCGAAAAGATTCCCTCTAAATTTTTCAACCTTGTTTCCCCTTGTCAGCGATGCAAGCCTGACATTGAAAAAGCTTTTGGATGAGATAATAAGGCATCGCCGACACTGATAGCATCAATTTGAGCCATTCCAATTTCAATTATGACGTCTGTGGTTCTTGCAATTCCACTAAAACTAACGCGTTTCATGACGTCACTGACAGTGATCTACCGGAAGCTTCTATTGATATCTACTCAGATCACTGTCAGTCACGTCATAAAACGCGTTAGTTCTATTGGAATTGCAAGAACCACAGATGTCGGAATGGAAATTGGAATGGTGCAAATTGATACTATCAGTGTCACCGATATACATACAAAGTTTAGAAAACCACTTTACAATCCCTTTTAAAGAATGCAGTTAGTATACACAAGTGCAGAGTGTTAGTTAGGTAGTAAAGAGATAAGCCTATTGATCAGTGAGGAACATGTAAGTACATGAGAAGTAATACTAATAATGTAGACATTGTTAGGATGAAATTTCATATTCCTACTGACCAAATATCTTCTCTACTTCATACTTTGTTGACACTCTTCATACAGAATGTAGAGTCATCTTTAAAACTTAAAGGAGAACATCGGGCATTTGATATGGGTCTAGAATATATGTAAATAGTCTTCAGAATTAGTTGAACAGATAGAGAACATGCCCCTTTTAAGATGATGTAGAGTCTTTAAACTTGAAAGGGGGTACAGTCAGCATTTAAGGAAATGAAAAGAATCCTGCTTTTCTGCACCTGTATGGGCTAATTAAGGACAGGCAAACGTCATGCAGTGTGCAATGAGGGAAATTTTGCCAGGACAGCGGCATTAGCCTGCTCTTATTTTCGATTTCCAACTGTCGAGGGATCATTAACATGCACAGCCAATAGCACAAGGGGCCTTGGTTTATTGTCCCATCTGAACGACTAGAAGCTTTTTCCATGAATTGGTTCTTGAATGTATGTAATTAGTCTTCAGAATTACTAGAACTGCACGGATGATGAACATGCTCCTTTGTGGACAAAATCGAAAACTATTGACAGTCTTCATGAAGCATGTAGAGTCATCTTTAAAGTTTTCTTTTCTGCATCTGAGCTAATGAAGACAATCAAATGCCATGCAGTGTGCAATGAGGGAAAATTTCTTGAAGGCCTAATGTGTTACAAGAATACTTTTTGATAAGCGACATCTTCAATCACTTCGTTTTAAAAGAAATTGCAAAAACCACAAATGTCTGCTTTAAAATAAAAGCACATGAGAACTTTACAAAATCTCTCTACAATCCCTTTAAATGTTACAAATTTGTAAAAAAAAAACAAATGTCCACTCAATAATTTCTATCAACCATTGTGTCTCCTATAGTGAGGGTTAATCAGGGTTAATCCCCTTGGTTGATCCTATCTTACTCAGGGGTTGTTTATTCTAAAGACTAGCCCCTGATTTTATCTTTTTTATAATAAAATTACAAGTTTACTGATTGACCTGGGTCTAGGGTCAAACTATTCTGATCTTTTAACAGGAGCCACAGTGGCTCAGATAGTTATATATGCTTACTCGCTGACCTAAAGATCCTGGGTTCAATCCTGGCATGGGTCGCGACAATAACTTAAGATTTTTTCTACCAAGTTTCCTGTCAGTGATGCAGGTTAGAATGGCTCCTGCGAATCATCTTATTCACTTACATTTACTTTTAAACAAATCACAAAAATTTATAACGCAACTCACAATTAAAAGTATGACGTTCTACAAGCCAGTGAACAGTAAGATATAATAATAATATAATAGAAACTGATAATTCCAAAGACAACAAAATCCAAAGTAACTTTTATACTAATCACAGAAGTTTCGAAAGACGAAAGAAAAAGGTTTCTCATGGGAGCCTTTCCACCAATTGGTCCTTGGCCAAATAACTTGGCATTGATATTTCCTACATCAGCTTTCATAGTCCGAAACTTGCTGACTCTTTCCCCAGCCTCTGATAGCTATTTGGACGGATATGGCTGGGAGAGGGTCAGAAAAACAAGATTGTTCACTATATTCCTCAAATATTTCAAAACATACAGCATTATTTTTTTTATTTATGCATTTGTATCTCACGAATTGTTTCAATATCTTTTTGTTATTTTCATAGATTGAAATTATTAAGGTTATAAATTTCTGGATTAGGTCCAAGAAGAATTATGTGATGTTTCTTTTTCTTTGATTTTCATTGCATATGTATATCATCACAATTATTTTAAACACAACTTTAACCCTGTGCCAGTGCCTTATATTGAACAGTAACTTGTTGCTGTTCAATCACCCTAATCATAAAAAGACAATGGTGTTTCTCAAGTCCATTTCAAGGTTTTGAAATATTTCATATACTTATAAAGTTTATCTGATATATCATAATTTATAAAGTTTAAACACCACTCTAGTCATTTATTGAACTCTTGAACTTTATTTAAAACTTTCAATAATTTATGACTTGTCAAATTTGTCAATATATCGACTAGACCTTGATTAGTTTAACATAAAATATACAAAGTTTTTGACTGAATTCGAGCTCAATTGCAACATACTGTTAAAAGGATTGTAAAGCGATTTTCTAAACTTTGTATGTGTATTGGGGACATTGATAGCATCAATTTGCACCATTCCAATTTCCATTCTGATGTCTGTGGTTCTTGCAATTCCACTAAAACTAACACGTTTTATGACGTCACTGACAGTGATCTGCATAGATATCTATAGTAGCTTCCGGTAGTAAAGCACGTTAGTTTTAGTAGAATTGCAAGAACCACAGACATCAGAATGGAAATTGGAATGGCGCAAATTGATGCTATCAGTGTCCCCGATACACATACAAAGTTTAGAAAATCTCTTTACAATCCCTTTAATTTCTTGTGCCTCTTTCCCCCTGTACCTACTGGCCCGATAAAATGGCCATCCAGATTTTTAAAATTTTAGGACATCTTATCTTATGTACAATCAATGCAAGATCATAACTCAGTGAAAGTAAACATGATCAGTTTTCAAGGTGAAGAAAGGTTTGAGATAAAATCAAGTTCTTGTTGAATATTAACTATCTTATAGTCAATAACTTGTTGACATTTAGTGAAACTTTATACTCTTTATACCTACATCATGTACCGCCATTTTGATTGGTTTTGGTGGCCAGTAGGCGACCGGTATATCCCCCTGTCCTGTCAGTGATGCAGGTTTGAGAGGCTGACAAAGAAAAAGTGTCTAATTTTTTGGACGGGACAATAAACAAAGGCATCTTGTGCTACTGATTGTGCATTAAAGATCCCTATCCTGTCAAAATTTCCCTTATTGCACAATACCTGGCAATTGATCATCTTTGCTACCCGGAACAGGTGCAGAAAAGTTGAAAATAACCTTCAGGATTTTAATAATAAAACCCAACCACGAATGTTCCCAATTAAAAAACAAATCTCGAAATCAATGTAAACACATTGGCAATACATTGGTAGCAGTTAATAAACTTTTAATATGAGGAAGTATATCAATAAATGAGTAAATATATCATAATGAAAAGTGGTATGAGGTGTCTAGAGGAATTAGTATACCCTGCTTGTAACAACTTGCTCCCTAGATTTCATTCTATTTCGCATATATTGACCTGTTTTCAAGATGTGATTGTAGCCATTGATGACCAACTTCTATAAATATTGAAAGGATAATCATCTTTCTCTCAGTAAAAAATAACAACTGAATCATCAAGGCTTACCATGGTTATTAGAATGATAATAGACGATTATACAGAACGGAGGGGAATATTTAAACTGATTATAAAGAAGAAGGGTTGGCTTAAACTGTTGTCAACACCAGGTGTCCTGTAGATGTAACTAACTTTTGGAAATCAGCTAATTTGGATATATGTACTCAAGCTTTAAGGCCTTCGTTTCTAACCAGGGATACTAGGGGTGAGGGGGGGAACTACGGGTACATGAGAAGGGGGTACTAGGGGAGAGGGGGGAACTAGGGGTACATGAGAGGGGGGGAACTAGGGGTACATTAGATGGGGAACTAGGGGTACATGTATGAGAGGGGGAAACTAGGGGTACATGTATGAGAGGCGGGAACTAGGGTACATGAGAGGGGGGGAACTAGGGGTACATGAAAGGCCTACTAGACAACTTTAAAAATTAAAGGAATTGTAAAGAGGTTTTATAAACTTTATATGTGTATCAGGGACACTGATAGCATCAATTTGCACCATTCCAAATTCCATTCAGACGTCTGTGGTTCTTGCAATTTCACTAAAACTAACGTGTTTTATGATGTCACTGATCGTGATCTACTGGAAGCTACTATTGGTATCTATGCAGATCACTGAGGATTGTGTATCAGAGACACACATTATCAACAGTAATTGGTGCAAATATACAACTGTACCTATTTTTAAATGATCACGGAAAAGAAAGAAATCATATCTTGTGTTATGACATTTTGAATACCAAGGTTAAAGCATTAAGGAGCTTTTTAAACCAGCATGGGTCAGATACAATGAATGAACTTCTCACTAATATTAGGTTATTTTTAAAGAGTTTTTTATAAATCATTTATAAAACATTGTGTATTCAAACCTACTCTAGTAGAACCATGTCTTTTGTACTGAGTTTAAACAATATATGATACATGGTTTATAGATTCAGTGAAATTTTCATTCACTCCAGAGGCAGATCCAGGATTTAGAGAAAGGGGGTCTCTGACTCATAACATGCATGAAATTCAATGGCAACGTGACACAAACCCCAAATTTAGTCGGTCGGGGGAGGTCCCCCTTGGATCCGCCCCTGCACTCTTTAGTCAGTGATTTCTTTTACCATCCCTTTCATGTCTTTGAATGAGTGCATTACCCCATCCTCTACAAATTCCAACAATTTTGTTTGAAGTTTTTCCTGCAATCCTTTTCATGTTGGCGAATAACGCCTGTCGGAATAGAACGCATTACAATTGTTCAAAAAACTTCTATATTAAACAAAATGTCACATTTATCAAAAAATCCCTATAAATCCCTACTATAGTGTTATTTTCTTGCATTGTCTTTTTTATTACTCTAATCTGTTAATCTTAAAAGTTATTGTAAAAACTTTTGAAAAGGTCATATAAGTAATAACATAATTTATCTTCTGGACTGGATGAGAAGCATAACTATTTGAATCGTTGACACTGATAACATTGATTGCAGATTCTAGTTTTCAATCATAATTGCTGGAACCACAGATGTCTGATTAAAAATTGGAATGGTGTAAATTGATGCTATCAGTGTTCCCGATACACATACACAATTTAGAAAGTCACTTTACAATCCCTTTAAGATTGTGATATATAAAGTTTGTCAACAATTTTTGTATTGAAAATTTATGAGGCAATGAATGCACATTGTTAACCTGAAAAGATTTCGATAAACATTTTAAAAAGCAATACACCTACAATCTTTGACAATCATTCGACCTTGACCCCATTCATATAACACTATACAGTCCTTGCTCAATTCTTGTCAAAACATCGACGATGCAGGAGGTATTTCTTCAAAATTTACTTTCAATAGATATGCATACTATAGAATAATTTTTATAGAGACCAATCCTTTCCCTTAAGTTACAACTTATTCAACTTTAGTTAAAGGGATTGTACGGAGTTTTTCAAACTTTTTATGTGTATTGGGGACACTGATAACATCAAATTGCCCCATTGCACAGATGGCTACGTGACCAATTCTTTCAAAATTGTACAGGTTTCTAAAAAAAATTATTGTTATCAGGGAAACTGATAGCATCAAATTGCACCATACAAATCTTCAATCTTAGATGTCTGTGGTTCCAGCAATTCCACTTAAACTAAGTGTTTGATGACATGATGACATCACTAATCTTAAGGTCTTCTGTAATATATGCATATTTGCAATAAGTGACGTCATCAAACACCTAGTTTTATTGGAATTCTTGGAACCACATACCTCTGATTTGATGCCATAAGTGTCGCTGTTACATACAAATTCAAAAAACCTCTCTATAATCCCTTTAAATAGTAAAATAGGTAAAACATATCAAGTATTGTAACTATAGACTGTCAAAACGTTTTAAAAATATGACAACTTTACGCTTGACTTCAATTGGTTTCCTCTCCTTTACAATGTGTCATCTTTTGTCTTTGATTTCCTGTATATTTCCGCTCTTTGTAAATATCATTATTGCTGACATAAGCTTTTATATAAAGTCATATCTATATCGCCTTTAAATATATTTTTATTTATTTTTTTTTGCTTGATAAAGGGATTAGTCCCGAAACGTAGCTACATTTACTCTCATTATATCGACTTTTTACCTACTATTTGCACGTTCTTGTGTATTTATTTTTTCCTATCTATGTTCCATAAAGAATGATCTTTCTATCCATTTTTGTGGTTCAGCTGGGACAATTTCCAAAGACCTTTTTATAGTGTAAATTCTAAAGCTTATGCTACTGCCATAATGTGGGGAGCCTATACCATGTATGAAATAAAACAAATCATAACTTTTACAGTTATAACCCTAAGTATGACAGATTTTATAGTGTCTATATCATACCAAATTGTCATACTTTGCTTGACCATACATCCCCTTTCCCCTTTGTAAATTTTGTTTCCCTTTTTCAACCCCTACACCTTATAATTCCTAGAAAGGCCTCAATGTGTGGGGTATAAAAAGCTTACACATATCAAAAAACATGTATGATATAAACCAAATCATAACCTTCACAGTTATAACCCTAAGTTTGACAGGTTTTATAGTGTCTATATCATATCAAATTATCATACTTTACTTGCCCATACATCCCCCTTCCCCTTTGACAATTCTGTGGCCCAACTCAACCCCTAATAATTCCAATGGCAATAAAACTACGTGTAGGGTATAAAAGGCTTACTGGCAAAAGACATGTATGATATAAAAGAAATCATAACCTTCACAGTTATAACCCCAAGTATGACAGGTTTTATAGTGTCTATATCATACCAAATTGTCATACTTTACTTTCCCATACCATCCATTTCCCCTTTGTTGCCCCTTTCTCAACCCCTACACCATATAATTCCATTGGCAGTAAGTCTATGTGTGAGGTATAAAAAGCTTAAATAAAAAACATGTATGATATAAAAGCAATCATAACCTTCACAGTTATAACTCTAGGTATGACAGGTTTTATAGTGTCTATATCATATCAAATTATCATACTTTACTTGCCCATACAATCCCTTTCCCCTTTGACAATTTTGTGGCCCTTTCTCAACCCCTGCCCCTCTAATAATTCCAAAAAAAAGCTTAAGTAGCAAAAACGTGTATGAAATAAAACAAATCATAACCTTCACAGTTATAACCCCAAGTATGACAGGTTTTATAGTGTCTATATCATATCAAATTATCATTCTTAACTTTTCCATACCAACCCTTTCCCCTTGACAATTTTTTCAACCCCTACCCCAAATAATTCCAATGGCAATAAGTCGATGTGTGGGATATAAAAAGCTTACTTCTAAAACCATGTATGATATAAAAGAAATCATAACGTTCACAGTTATAACCTAAAGTATGACAGGTTTTATAGTGTCTATATCATATCAAATTATCATACATTACGGTGTCTACAAGCAGGGGGCTGACGTTAATATATCACACACTCGCTGTTTTATATCGATTCATATACATGTTAGACAAAATTACAAACATTTCTTTATGTCAAAATTTTTAATACTTCAGCATAAAACTCTAATCCTAAGATTAGCATAATCAGTAAGGCATAGAGGACATTACACTTAACGCATGTCTCTTACCATGTTCCTTTAGCAACGGCTATCATTTCATTTCATTACATTAATCCGTTGCTATCATGATACGACATTCTAGTCATTAATTTTGATTGGTCGAACGATTATTGTTCAACCAGTTATATCCCTTGTAACAAATTATTTGGGGAAAACTTTCGAATGACCAGACGTCAAATTTCTTGTAGCAAATTTACCTTGTGATAATCGAGTCTCAACGGTCGTAAATTGAATGTGACGTAGTGTTTTTTAAACAAGGTTATTATTTGTTAATAACGAGAAAACTTGACGGTAGATAATGCCAATGTCTAACGTTGCTGAAGGAACATGGTCTCTTATTAGCTTCTGAGTACATTCAGTTTTGCTTTAGCAATGGTATACAATCTTACCGTTGCTTGCATGACACATGATATTCTTGTCATTAAAGAGGCACAGGCTTCATTTTCGTGGGTCGATTTTTCCAAGTCTCAGAAACGGGGACTTTTTTAGCTCAGCAATTTAGTACTGGTTATCACAACTCACCATTGAAATTTGAGTATAAAAATCCATGTGCATCCATAATTATTAGTATTTGAAAGTTATAATGCCCTACTACACATTAGCAATACTATGCAATATATAGAAAAGTCATCTATAGAAATAGGAGGAGAAATGTCTAATTTAAGATATATTTGAAGGAAATATGCAATTTTCGTACATTTCTAGTGCTTCTGAAGGATACATAAGTATATTCAAGACCCAAATCAACCAATGAAAATGAAGACTGGTCCCCTTTAATGACTAGTAACCCCTTCCCGTTGCCCTATCACTTTGAAACCTGACATAAAAATACTCATATGTGTCCTTTGTTCCATGAAAAATCAAGTTTCAAAGTTTACAGATAGATTAATCTTTTTCTGAAAATGGAGACATGGAGTGGAACATTTTTGCACAATGATTTGTTTACAGAAATATGATTGGTCGAGAAGTAAACTCTCTACCAATGAAAAGTAAATTGACTAGAATAGTGTATAGTATCTTAAAATTCAGATTTTATCTTAGTTAAACTTCAAAAAAAGGCCCCATGGAGTGTATATAATATATGATAATATACTACCATAAAATCGGACCACATGAAACCCAACCCCTCATACACACTATATAGTAACCTAACCCCTAATATACTTTATATATTGTAATTTGACCCCCAATAAACACTGGAGATTACTATAACTCCTGACTTATATTCAAACCATCCCCTCAACTCGAGGTCATTTTTACAAATATTATACATGTAAACAGCTACCCTATTGATAATGTACTAGACACAATCACCAGCCACTCAGCTATGAGTAGGAGACTCTTGGACTAAAATTGGTTGGGGCCCCTTGTTAGGGTGTCCAGGTACAAACTTTTACAAAAATAATGCTTTTTTGATTTTGTTTTTATTTTCGGGATTTGACCCCTAAGAGGTTAGGGTTCATAGACTGAAAAATGGTTTAGGCCTCTTGCTAGAGATCTGGGGGCATTCTCAATCTCTGGATGAACCAATTTTGACAACCGGCCTTGTAATCTGTACCTTTTGATTCATCATCATCATCATCGGTTTTTTGATTTTCGTGCAGGTGCAGGAGCATTACATCAAGTAATGGTCTCCCATTGATTAAGGTTGCAAAAAGTTCTCAGTTTAGATAAGGCTGGTAGAGAGAGAGAACATTAGTTCTAGAAGAGTTATGTCCCTTGACACAATTTGGATGTTTTGAAATCAATATTAAACTGATAACAGACGTCTATTTTGATGATTGTTTCCATAATTTTAATATATTTATGTACAATCTACTGTATTTTGTATATTGTATGCAAATTAGGGATATATTTGAAAGGTAAATTGTATGAATGAATTTAATATACAAAGCATGTAATCTGGAGTTATTTCCCTTTTTATATAATCTGTATGGTTATGGTTGCTATTTGTTATTTATTATATGATGCATTCACATGTCTTTTGCTTTTTAGTATATGTAATACATTGAACCATGTTGGAGACAATTAACCCATGTTTTATATTGTGTACAAACTGTATACCAAAATCTGTAAATGTTGTAATATCTCAATTGAGAAAAAAATATCCTGTATATAAAAATATGGCCAGTTTTCAGATAAAAAATGAGTGAATCATATTGTGTTTTCTATTGGGATTTAATTTTTGGCCAATGTGCAGAGAAAATCGGTGTTAGGGGTGTGCGGTCTTCAGGGTTTTCACTGGATATTATATTGTGTACAAACTATATACCACTTTTGTTAAGTAGTAAAGGTATTTATAATGAATACAAGGCTTACCTTAGCAGCCTTTTCCTTCTTGATACACCCTGGACTTTGACACACTGTATAATCCTCTTCTAAAAAAAGACAAAATAAATTGAACATTAAGAATGATATCAATAAAGTCCAATTTTATTTAAATTCAGACCCCAACTCAACTCCTTAAATTTGAGTCTTAAAGGGAAGCTCTTTGAACCTTTCATGCAATTAGCAATAGGTAAAACTGGTTCAACTATTTTCAAAAATTTGCCTGTCCAATCAGCATTGGCTATATCTTCTATGAAGTGGCCAGGGGTCCCCCTACAGGGCGACATGGGCGAAGATCTCGCCGTAAGACCATCAATATCGCTTTGTTTGTCGGCAATGGCGATATCATATCGCCTTCCGAATTTTTTTTTACGAGACCTACCGATTTTCAATGTCCAAATTCTTTACCATAAATCAATAAAAAATCAATCATTATTAAATTCTGATTGCCCATAACACGTGTTAATCTCATTATGTAACATGATTCGCATTGTCTTATTAATTAATCCCCTAATTAAGATGATAATTTGATCTATTTTCACACGATGATTGGCATTTTAAACACACCATAACACGTGACAAAATGTTTATAACAACATCCGGATATTTCTAAATTTTACAGTAGCCTAATATTTACCACCAAACGAAATTTTGAAGCCTTTTGAAGTTTTCTTATTAAATTAAAATAACAGTCAATCATCAATATGACGTCTGTAGACATCGTTTAGCAAGTCCTTCCATTATGGGTAGATTATAATGCGAGACTGGGAGTGCAAATTTAATATACCTGTAATTTCGTTTCATAAAATCATTTTTTTTTTAATGTAGCCTGTAAACATTCAGCTCATGACTGCTTTTACAGGCCTACCAATACTTAGTATATACCTTTCAATGTCGGCTAAAAACTTCGCGAGTTTTCATCGACGAAATGATCGTCTTTCATTCTGTGCAAGTATGCCTTGATTTCGCCCCAAGTTCCCCAATATCGCCCCAAGTCCACTATAAAGCGATATCATATCGCTTCAAGTCTGTGGGCTAGGGGGACCCCTGGAAGTGGCTCACTTATTCTTTAAGAAAATATTTACAAGATAAAAAAAAAGGCTTTTGTCCAGGAATAGTTAATATATAAAGATGAATCATTACCTAAAATGGTTTGAAAAGAAAATTTGGGGATAAAACTCAGATTTTTTATCTTATACTGTGTTGTTTTTGTCTTTTTCACAAAAGTTGATAAAGTCTCTTTAAGGAACATTTTGGAGGAGTTGAAAAGCGATAAAATTGTTAATTGTTTGCTCCTTTCACTTTAGCTGTTAACAGAGTCTTGATCTATGAAAATCGTCACATGAATATCAATGTATTGATAATATAGAACTCAACTGTAAATACAATATATGGATTATAAAGAGGTTTCCTTAACTTTTTTGTGGGAACCTAGGACACTGATTCCAATTTAGAATCCTGACATCTGTGGTTCTGGCAACTCTACTTAAACTTAGATTACATGATGCCACTTTTACAAAAACTGCTAATAATATTTAAGGACTTTTCAGATAATGATGTTGTCGAACATCAAACACTTGAACCACAGACGTCTGATTGAAAATTAGAAGGATGCAAATTGATGCTATCAGTCTCCTTGATATGCATTAATAGTTCAAGAAACCTATGTACAATCCCTTTAACCATCTAATATCTTATCAAAATTTTAACCAAACCTCATCGACAAATAGATATCATTTTTAAGAAATGCCTAACAAATAAACAATTCTAACAAAAATTCAATATCAAAATCAGAATATTCAATTGCGACATAGAGCAGTGAACACAATTAGTTTCTGAAAACTAAGGTATGCGTGAGCAAACTGATGTTGAACATGCCCCTTTAACAACTTATGAAAAGCTCAATCACAGAGTGATGTGTGATGTGAATGAAAGCTATGATGACAGCAGGTAGATACAGGTACATACAGTTTAGCTATTCGCCTCCAGGCCTCCCCCTCTCATAATAGAAACGATCAAGAATTTAACCTTGGATTTATCAGCTCATCTTTCCAATTATTTTCAACGATTTGACACAAAAGGTGATAATGGAGACTGAAATTTGATGATCATTTTGATTTGAAATAAAATTCCACAATAGACCTAGTAAAAATCTGTTCCATATCTATACTGAACAGATAAAGAAACGACATAATTTTAAGAACGCAACTGGTATATTGTCAGTGGAATTTCATACACTGGACGTTTAAAAGTCTAAAAATAATATTTATGTAGAAAAATATTAATTTTGATCATGCACAACTTTGCCCAAAGATCTAAAAATGTGACATTTCTTTAACTGTTCAGTATATTATATATATATATGCTGTAATCAATGTTATATTCAAACAAAATTTGACAAATACGACTTTAAAATTTTAACGAACTAAACAGTCACAAAAAAAAAGTGGGGCCTACACAAAATCATAGAAATGTCAGGGCATAGGAGACCTCCCCCAAACAAGGACCCAAACAAGGACCCAAATCAGAAGCTATGAAAAAGAAAGAAACAATCATATTTTATAAGGATAACTTTTTAGGTTCTCATGAGGATCCTTTCTTCCAGCTGGTCCTTGGCCAAAACCCTCTTGGCATTGATGTTTCCAAGAATATCAGCTGGGTCAATTGGAAAAGTGAGAGACGATGCCTAATGCAAGATCAGAAAACTCAAACCCAAACTTTGATAAGAGCCCACAACTTCAACCACTGTGATTGTAAATTATTGTTAGTAAATTTCAAATTCAAAATTACATATGATAATATGTATAAATTTTAAAAATAGTCCCAATGTTGACATAGTCATCAAAGTAATTGATTGACCTAGCCTAAGGGCATGGAAGACGACTGTCCTCTCAGAGTAAATTGACCGTTGTTGACAATACACTCAAAAACTCAATAACCCAATCAGACAACACAATACATGTCTACAAAACAGCCTTAAAAACTAATACCACTGTCAATTGGTCAACGCTAAAACGAAAGTAAATTGAATTTTAACGACTTCACAGATAGCCTTGTTTATCCAGAAGTTAACTAGGATTTCAAAACACAATGAACGAAATCCTCGGCAATGGGAAATGTTTAGAACGAATTGTTAAAAAGCGAAAAACATGCTTTTTATTATACTGTTCTCATTTGTAGAGATTAACTGTTAATCCTTGGCTATTCTTTGACTTAAAATAACGTGTTTTGATTCAGTTTTCTCATAAGAATAAGTCACTCAAATCATAATAAAAATTGGTAAACATGAATAAATTCTGTCTTACAATTATTATGGAAAATTCAGATATAAAGCTTTAAAGGGAAACAGTCAGCATTTTCAGGGGTTGTTTTGGATCTTGAATATATGTCAATATCTTCAAAAATACAAGAACTGCACAAAAATCGTCTCACAAATACTTTTAACTGGAAATTTCGCTTTCAAGGGTCCAATTGCGATGGTGTTCTGTAAACACATCTAAAAAAATCCTATTTCTGAGAACATGTCCCTTTTATTAATTCATTAGTTCAATAATCTCCTTTAGGATGTAAAACTCCATTTCATATCATTTCAATATACTCCGTCACAAAATAACATTGTCTGTATTTTTACTTACAAATACCAAAAAAAATACACTTCTTATCAAATCTTAATATATTCGAGGACACACAATTCACTTTTCCACAAAACAGAAGGCGGAAAAAACTTAATATATATTCGAGGACACAGAATTCAGTTTTCCACGAAACAGAAGGCGGAAAAAACTTAATATATTCAAAGACACACAATTCAGTTTTCCACAAAACAGAAGGCGGAAAAAACTTAATATATTCAAGGACACAATTCAGTTTTCCACAAAACAGAAAGCGGAAAAAACTTAATATATTCAAAGACACACAATTCAATTAAGGCGGGAAAAATTTCGCTCCATCAACATGAAAACTGATCCACCACCAATATATCAACAATAATCCTTCACGAATACACATCCAATAAAAACACAGACACCCAGACGGTCGAAAATGTAATAAAATTTTTCAAATTTAGTCACAAAAATGATTTTAACTAACCAACAGAAAGCTTAGCTCAATAATTTAAAATTTAAACGCTAATAATAATTTTACGTCTCTGGTTGTCCATGGCGATACATTCCTCATACATTCTTGTCAAATATTTTTATTATTAAATCTATTTTTACATTTCCGAAAATCTTATCTTCAAGACCCTTAGGGTTATCTTTCAACCCACAATAATGCCCTGAATTTATCAATTAATATAATTTTTATGCCGTAATTAAAAATATTTCATGATTTTTATCTGATAAAAATAAACAGAAATGTGTAATTTTAGTTAATTGATTAATTGGAGTAAATCTAGCAACAGGTGTGACCAGGTGAGATAAATTCAAGGTGCGTTCCAGATGGATTGAACCTAGGATAAAATTAGGACAAAACCTGCTAGGGGTGGCCAGCCTCAATATGATATCATGACTTGCTAATTTGATATTGGATACTCTGTAATGTTACAAATTTGGACATTAAATCCATAAAAACCTAGCTGTAAATTGGTATGGATAATGTCGGAAAAATCCATGCCAAGAGGTTTGGCTAAGAAACAGCTGGGAGAAAGGATCCTCTAAGATACTTGAGATGTAAAATATAGATGTTTTCTTTCTTAAAAGGGCTATACATGAATGGGGATAATTGGTGACATTATAAATTTGCACCATGCCAATTTTCATTGAAATGTCTGTGGTTCCCGCAATTGCACTAAAACTAAGCTTTAACTAAAGGCAGGGTTTGTGATAGTGACATTTTACAACACATAGGTTAAATGGAATTCCTGGAACCACAGACGTCTGATTAAAAATTGGAACCGTGAAAATTGATGCTATCAGTGTCCCTGATACACATACAAAGTTTAGAAAAACTCTTTACAATCTCTTCAATTTTTTTTTTCACTAGAAATATAAACCATAAAAAATGGGTAAAAAAAATATCACAAAAGGTGTTGATCTCAGTTAAGCATAAAAAGTTATTTTTTAATAGTTTATGTATCATAATAAGATGAAATGAGAAGGTTGGTTTGGTAATTTGTAAGTTATGTCCCCCCTAGGGTTTGGATATCAAAGTATATCAACTTTCATACAGTTTGTTATCACTGTAGTCTACACCCTTTGTTGATACTTTTTTACACTTGATCATATTACACTCCCCTTATTAATAATAGTCTCATTGACAGAGAGACAGTATGGTGGATGAATGAAGAAGGATGGAGGGAGGGATGGATGAATAAATATAGATATATTGAAATGACAGAGACAGCAGAATGGATTTTATTTTTTTTTTTTTATAAACAATATTTTATTGATAATTCAAAGGGATTAGGGAACAGGCTTACGCCTATATGACCCCTCTCCATGGATTTGATTTAAATGAATGAAAGTTAGCAGTCTGGGTAGATTATTGGAAAAGCAAATGATAAGATGAATTAATGAAAGAAAGCATAGATGAATGAATAAATATGGTGCCATTTTGTTTCTCCATATGATAAAATACAAGTTCAAAGCAAAATTCGCAGTTGGAAAAACATCATTCATTCATTTACTTCAATTGAAATTGCTGGTACCACTGAAATCTGATTGAAAATTGGAATGTTGCATATTGAAGCTGTCACAATCACTTCATTTCTAATTATATAGATATTCGTTATATAAAAGTTTTATGTCTTGCCCAGGGGAAGAAGGAGAAAACTATTGATGACCTGAAGCTTGTTGACATTCATACTGACATTACTATTTCTGGGGGTAAAAATAGTCCTTAGCTTCAGTAAGATGAAACCAAGAAACCATGAAGAAATTCTATACAGGGATTCTATAGCAGTCAGTTAGGACTGAAGTTGCTACAAACTTGGCATCATTTGCTTGGTCATTGAGCAAATGGTGGTTGTTGTTGGTTCTAAACGTGGCCGACACCTTCAATTATAATTCAAGTCCACCCAGCTGTAAATGGGTATAGATAATCGAGAAATCCATGGAAACTAGGCTTTTAAATTATGGTTCTTTGTTCTTTTTTTTCAAGCACATTTTGTGCCCTTTGAAAGGAACTTTTCAGGTTTTTTTAAATTGCTTGAATTTGAATAAATTTCTACTACTCACATGTACGAATATCCACGTGAAAAAAATGCATATGACCAACAATCAGTCAGTCAGTTAGTTATTATCGGAGATTGTCATATGTTTTATCATATTTTAGCCATTGATGAAATCAACACATGACAGACTTTATCATATTTCATAGTAAAACTATCATACTATCATACAAGATAAAGTATGACCATGATAAACTTACGATCTTATATCTTATTTTATCAAACCACAATCATTGGGTGAAAGTCCAGCTACAGACAAAAAACTAATATTCTACAAATTTACAATGATATATCTGATACCAAATGATACCATTTGTGACAGACAAATTTGTAGGCAATTTATTAAGATGAATGAAGTCTTAGCATAGCCGTAGGAGACAGGGGGGTGGGCGGGGCAGATACCCCCCCCCCCCCCAAATATTATGTTTTCGGGCAAAAAATCCCCCAAATCGGGCAAAATATCATTAAAATTCGGGCAATAAGTCGGTCTGCCCCCCTGTTGAGTCTTGGGCCCCTACGGCTATGAGTCTTAAGCTCTACTTTTCAGGACTTTCCTAATGAAGATGCAACAACATGTAATATACAATGAAGAAAATTATTTTATAATTTCCAACTTTTGAAGGATTTTTGACATGAACAAACAAAAACATCATGATAAACCAGAATAAGTGAAAAAATTTCAACCCAGTAAATATATACACAACTCCAACAATACGTAGAATATCACAATTTCCCCAGGAATCTAAGATTGAATACACGAAATAACACATCAAAATGACAGAGAGCAGCATTTCACAATTCTCTTGTCCTATTCCTGAGACGACATCTTGTAATTGCATATTTTGACTTTGACTTTAAAAAATAGATTAAATACAAGCAAAATTTGTCATAAATTTCAAACTTCAATATATATATAATTACTCCAAAGTCACAAGAAGGAGTTAATCCATAATTAAAAAAACACGATTTCCCACTTCACAGATTTTCACAAAAATCAAACACAATTTCACACAATGGTGAAATTTTAAAGAAATGCACAATATCTTTCAAGAAAATTATTTGAACCATATGAAATTTAATTTCGAATGTTCCATTTTCTTTGGAAAGTTGAAAGTTAATAAAACTAATATATTTTTAAGTACATCACAAAAACGACAAATGTTCGACTTATTTTAAAAATTAAATTAGAAAAAGTCTAAATTTTAATCAATCAAAATTGAAATGGAAGACAATTAAAAAAAACATTCAGATAATAAGTTGAAATTTGATACCGAAACTGACAAAAAATGATGCGTGACTCAAATTACGAGCAAGAATCACGAGGGAAAGTTATGTAAAGAAAAAAATAAAATGGTTGGAAAGCTGTGATTGGGATTGGGATTGTTAAAAAGGTTTCAAAATGCATTTCTAGGACACCGATGGTATTAATTTGCACCATTCCAATTTTCAATCAAATGTCTGTGGTTTGAGCAATTCCACTAAAACGAAGTGTTTAATATTTAAACTTACCTTAACAAAATAAAATCATCTCTTTCACCAACAAAATGATATCCAAACTTTAACAGTGGTCCCCCACAAAATCCAAAATACTTTAGCAATAAATAATATAGTCCAATATTTGGTAAAAAAAAAAATTTTGAAATAAAAGTCCTGGCAAAAATGTGAATAAAATATTTGCTATTCAGCGAGAATAATTAATCCACTGTCTCTCACTAAGCAAGACGGCAAACTTCTGAATTATCAAAAGGAGAACTCCAATATCACTGACTAATTTAACACTAACAGTTAAACTTCTGTTCCAAAATCTGGTGAATCAGAAAATGATCGCTAGAATCCGCAAGAAGAGGCAATCTACTGTCACTAAGTGGTTTAACGCGCCAGCAAACTTCTGGTCCAAAATCAAACCACTGGAGTCCAAAATGTGGTAAAAATGTTCCCTAAAATCAGCAAAAAGGAAACAATCCAATCCAACACTGTCACTAAAAATTTAACATGACAGCAAAATTCTGGTCCAAAATCAAACACTGGAGTCCAAAATCTGGTAAAAATGTTCCCTAAAATCAGCAAGAAGAAACAATCCAATCCAACACTGTCACTAAAAATCTAATTCTAACAGCAAACTTCTGGTAAAAATCAAACCACTGAAGTCCAAAATCTGGTGAAAACATTCACTTATCAGCAAGAAGACACAATCCAATCCAACACTGTCACTAAAAATTTAATATGACAGCAAACTTCTGGGCCAAAATCAAACCACTGGAGTCCAAAATCTGGTGAAAACGTTCGCTAATCAGAGAGAAGACACAATCAGAGCCACAGTCAATTACCGAGTGACAGTTGTAACTTCCTAATATTGAACAGTAACCAATGAAGCATGTCCTACCATAACTTGTGGGCAATATGGCCTAAGGTTCACAGGTCGTGGTGGATGATAGCCATCTACTAGGTAATGTGCATCAATAATTATCGCGGCTATATCACAACATTATACTGGCTAGTGACTGCAGGCTATCCCTGGTTACTGTGTGCACCCTCTAGGCGATTTAGGCTATCCGTGGTTATTGTGTGCACCCTCTAGGCGTTTTAAAGGGTTTGATTTACAAGTATAGTCAAAGTAGGATTTTTATATGTCAATCAGAAACAAACTGACATCACTAAACGTATTGACACTGACAAAAACAAGATTGAAATTTAAAACCAGACAATACCTATCAATGTCTATTATAGTCATGGCCATTTTTTTTCTTCATATAAATGAAATGGAGTTTACACCATGCAGTGTGCAATTACGGAACAACACCTATCAATGTCATTAGTGACTATGGTAATTTTTTTTGATACAAATTAAATGGAGTTTTTCGTCTTATTTTTTTCATCTGTTTGAGCTTATGAGGTTGGGCAAATACGAAACCTGGCATTACTTATAGTCAAATCAAATGAAATGGAGTTTTACATCTGACTTGTCTGCTCCTATTTGGACTGATGAGGACTGGCAAGTGGAGACCAAATAAGCTTCCCCAAACAGCATCACTATCCAGGGTAATAAAGGATAAAAATATGTCCTTTTAAGTATTAAAGATAGTGGACCACGGCCATATACGCCTAACGAAAAAGTCGAAAAAGGAAAAAATTTAATCAGGAGACAACTAAACTTTCTCAAACCTTTCGATTTAGGTCCAATAAAATCCATTTTAAGTTTCATCAAAATCGGTTGAAAACTAAGAGAGTAATAGCATATTTAAGATTTGGGGCAAGGGCAATAACTCTGCTTGTAACGATCGAAAATAGCTCAAATTCGAACTTGATCTTCGTTTTGTGAATATATATACACATATCAAATTTCATTTGATTCCGTCAAAAACTCTAGTTTTTAGAGCGTTTACAAGCAAATGTTGATGGACGGACCGACAGATTTGGGGCAAGGGCAATAACTCTGCTTCTAACGATCGAAAATAGCTCAAATTCGAAATTGATCTTCATTTTATGAATATGTATACACATATCAAATTTCATTTGATTCCGTCAAAAACTCTAGTTTTTAGAGCGTTTACGAGCAAATGTTGACGGACGGACGAACGGACGGACAGGGGTGACTACAATATACGTCCTCATAGAGAGATGAGGGCGTATAAAAACTTGATCAAATAATTATTGACGACATAAAGGTACAATAAATGCAGAAAAATAACTGACACTGCACTCAGTAAATCAAAATCCTAAACATAACGTTACATAATTAATGACAAAAAGCAGACAACCCCCTTTAAATGGTAGTGTATTACAATTAAACACCCCTTTGAACATTTTAAAGGGTTTTGTGGAAGTTAAACCAATTAGAAATCCTTTGAAATGAGTTAACAATTGATAATAGGATTTTGAAATTAAATTTTTATGGTTTAAAACCTTAAGATGTATAAAGTTTAAATATTTATTTACTGTTATGGTGATATATTATATCTACTTCAGCTTATAAAGACAGCCAATGCACTACAGTGTGCAGTGATGGAAATTTAGCAAGAAAGGACCCATTAGCCTATTGTCTTTTGATTACCAACTGCCTTAGGATTTTTTAACATACACTGCCTGCAGAACATGAAACTTTGGTTTATTCTCCCATCCGAAGAACATGCTTTTTTCATGACAGGCCCAATAAATACCAAACCATTGTCCAAATATCTGCTCCATTTCACTTCAGTGGTGTACCAAAAACATTTTGAGGGGGAAGGGGTTTGTTCAAAGCCAGGGGGGATGTCCATGGCATGAAAATGCTCAAATTTTGTGCTTGTTCAGTGAAAATATTGGCAAAATTTTCGGCCCAGGGCCCAGGGGACATTGGCGCCCTTAATACACCAATGTTTCACTTCATAATATACATATCCATGCAACAATAAAGTGAGTATTCAAAGAAACTCACTCAAAATGAAATAATCATTGAATAAAATGATTTAATCATTGAATAATGTTATCAGGGTATGTTTAACACCCTCTGATTCTAATCCTAGTTAAATTTGACCGCTAGGCTGACACTTTTGATAAGATTTCAACACTAATGGCCACCAAAATACCTTTAATGGGGCCAAAAGGTGGCAGATTATGGAAATCCTTTTAAAAATTATTATGAAAGTTGTAATAGGACATGAGATCCTTCAAGTTGTGTCAAACACCTTCATGGAATGTGGGTTGAATTGATGAATTTTGCCGATAAAAGTCAAAGAATATGATATGTGTCAATTTCAACTTCAAATTATATGCTTACTCTTTTTGAAACACACTTCTCTTTGGAGGAGTCTTTCTTTAGAAGAGATTTTTTATTAACAGAATTGTCTTGCTTGTATGAATTTTTATTAAAATGGATTTCATAATGAAAAGTGGTATCAGGTGTCTAGAAGAGTAAGCATACATGCATACCCTGCCTTACTGGAGTACATCTATCATTACTGATCAATATTGCACTTGCTCATTTAAAATACATTGGTAGTCTAGAAGAGTAAGAAAACCCTGCCTGGCACCACACCCATTATTCATTGCTGATCAACGTATCACAAAAAATCTAAATCCCTGCCTTACCTTTCAACATACTGAGACCCTGTGTTCTATCAGGAGTCTAAAAGAATAAGCAAACCCTGCCTGGTACCACACCACATTTTTCATTGCTGTTAAACGTACCACAAAAAATACAATTCCTACCTTACCTTCCAACATGAAATGCTGTCAACTATTCGCAAAAAATCTCCAAGAATTAATTTAAATATCCTTAGAACAAGAAATGATGTGTTTACGAAACGAGCAGCTACACATTAATAATAAAACATAACAAAGACAATCTCTTATATTGCTCCTAGCTTTTACTTCAACATTTATTGTGATGTCAGAAGTCTTAGAGAGTCGTCAGAAACGACGCCAGTTAAGTGCCAAGTTGCCGGCGGCAGTGCCGTTAACCTGATATCAGTAAATAATTATTACCGAACATCAGCAGGATCTCACGTTTAATTGGATGATGTATTTGTCACAATTCAATGTAATGTAAGAAGGCCATTACCAAGGCCAAAAAATATTGATGTTGATTACGATTTTTCTTGGTCAGCCATTTTAGCTTGCAAGGCTAGATTGTTTACGATGAATGAATGAATATGAGTTTGACCTTGATAGTGTGCGAAGCAGACCATGCTTACTCTTTTGGAAACACCTGAATGTACTTCTCGTATGGGAAGTCCACTACTATATAATTATTGCACCCGATATTGTCATGCTCTGGACGAGATTTTTGATTAATGGAATTGTTTTGCTTGTACAGATTTTTATTATTGTAAAGAAGATGTCTTAACATTCTATGTGTATTTACAGAAACCACAGATATCAGGCTATTAAAGTCAAAACATTTAACATTTGAAGCAATGTCTACCCTGGTAAGAATTAGTAAGATGAGGTAAGGCTAGATAATCTAATTATAAACCACGAAGGTATTTAACACGATTGACATTCTTAGGAAACTTCATTATCTAAAGTTAATTTGGGTTTTGAATATTAGTACCGGTATGCAAATATTCTTCAGAAGTACTAGACCTGCTTGGTGATTGCAAAATCCTTTCAAATATACTTCACTTTCTATTTTGATGTATGTGTTTTCTATATATGGCATATCGCTAAAACATGAGTATTTTTACTTTGAAACACTGATATATTTGCATATCTATGCACTTGAAGGCTCAAAAAGGTCAAATGCATTTTATGAAAAAAATATAAGGGCCAACTGCCCTAGCGTTTCAGCAGAAAGGGCACCCTTGAGAGGGGCGTTCTCAAGGGCATTGAGGGCCTGCATGCTTGATCAAATGGTGAACGTGCCCCTTTAATTATATCATGTCATTCTCTAATTATATCTCTACCTTCCTGAATTACCGACATGACAACCGACACAAACACAGAGTTTTATTGGTCAGTAATAAGTAGGGTATAAATAGAACCCACCAATTAGAGTCACGACGTTAATTATCATGTACTAGTGTTTACAACCTTGTGATGCAATATTGGTTAATGTTAAAGGGATGGTAAAGAGGTTTTCTAAACTTTGTATGCATGTGTATCGTGGACACTGATAGCATCAATTTGCACCATTTCAATTTCCATTCCGACGTCTGTGGTTCTTGCAATTCCACTTAAACTAACATGTTTTATGACATCACTGACAGTGATTTACCAGAAGCTACTATTGATATCTATGCAGATCATTGTCAGTGACATCATAAAACGTGTTAGTTTTAGTGGAATTGCCAGAACCACAGATGTCAGAATCAAAATTGGATTGGTGCAAATTAATGCTATCAGTGTCCCCGATATACATACAAAGTTTAGAAAACCTCTTTACAATCCCTTTAAAGCAAATGAGTGCTTTCAATCCATTTAAGTTCAAAAACTAAAACTACAATAAATAGTTTCATATTTTTTTTGTGAAAAGTGACTGTAACTGAATCTGACTACAAAAAGACTGGTCGTGACATTTAAAATGACAACAACACAGCGAGACTTGATATTCTTATAGCGTTGCCGCGAGGTATGTACGGTATCCTAGCGATATTATAACTACCAATCATCTTCAGGTTATAATTATCTCAGCACTCAGTTCTCTCCCTTTTTTATTCCTCGTCAAGCTATTCAAACCACAACAATCAACAGTGAAACTATGACATCCATAGTGAAACCACAACTAACCTATTACAAAATAGTTGTGGAACAAGTAATACATTTTGACATGAAATGGAATGGAGTTTTACATCCTACTTTTCTGCACCTGTTTAGATTAATGAGGACAGTTTAACATCATGCAGTGTGCAATGAGAGATTTTTGCCAGGGCATATGCATTAGCCTAGACAGATTTCCAACTGTCACGCTAGTATCCTCTGTTCACCGACAACTTGATGCTTGTCCATGTCAGCCCCTCGACCTACATCATTGACATGGGGAAACTTGCGCAAAAAAATCTGAAGACATATGCCAGGATTTTACACTGGACATTCAGATTAGCGAGCAAGCATCTAAACTCACTGAGCTACCACGGCTCCCATGGATGTGATGAAGACATTACTCAACTATATAACTTTTTCTCATGATTCTGCCATGCTATGATTAACTTAACTGAGTTTTTTTACCCACCCCTTCCCCAAAATAAAAATAAAAGACGCCCTAGCTGGTTTTGGATTAATACTATTGATAAGAATAATTGTAGGTGTAGGTAAAATGATTTGATAGACAAGTCTGATTGATATTTTACGGGTATTTTATGCTGTCTATAAAACTTTAAACTGAGACTGATAGACATCTTTATTTGACCTTTATTCAATTGAACCTCCATAAAAAATCAATGACCAAACCAGACATGAGATTAAGAGAAGACGCGAACGTCAAATTTTTAGAGGGTTCAGACATCAGTCGGCCAAAAGCCCCCCCTTAGATCCGCCCCAGAGCATGTCTTCTTAACACATTGCTGGAAATGAAATGGAGTTACTTCCTTCTGTTGGTATCTATGTGTGCTATTGAGGATAGGGACACAAAGCCAGAGAAACATCAACATCTCTGTATGGTTTTAGGAACCAATTGTTCAGAAGAAAATGGCCACCATTTACAGTAAGACTTAGGAATGGAATGGAGTTTTACGTCCTTCTTTTGATATCTATGTGTGCTAAGGGGACAGGAACACTAAGACAGAGAAACATTAACATCTCTGTCTGATGTCAGGAACCAATTGTTCGTTACAAATCCAATGTAGCTGTTTTGGGTCAAATTCCTTATTTTGTAGATACTGACAGCCAATGAAGTAAAACTTGGGGATTTTAAAGACAATATTAGATACATCAAGTAAGTTAGTTTAACTAACTTAGTTAGTTTCTGTCGGTTGTACATTATGACTCGACCGTGATCAGCAGCCATCTTGCTCGTAAAAAAATTACAAAAATAGACAACGATTGATTCTGATTGGCTGATTTGAAGGCAGCAGAAGACAACTCTGTCTGAAGAATGATTTTGATGGTCATGAAAATTTAAAAATCTTCTGTTAATTTTTTATCTGAGGGGGCACCATTTCAATCCCCACCAATTTCCCCCACCCCCACTGCCTAAATATACCAATGCATTAATTATGAAATTATCCACATACCTCATATTCAAACTGTATTTTTTCAGTGTCAGTAATGTGTCTGGCAGGGAAAAATAATACCACAAGAAGTCTAACTCGCACCCGACATATTTCTTAATCAACTTGTACTTGTAAAACTAACAATGAGTCAAATCAAGTCTTCTGGCGATACATTTTAAAACTTTTTAAAAAAAGTTTCTTGCATAAATTATGTAAAATAGAGTATAATGAATTTGGCTGATTTTCTGGTTGACAAAACAAGTTATTTGTTACCAAGTTTAAAGGCGGATATGCCTCAAATCTTTTAAAATTTTAAGTATGGCTTTTCAACCAGGATTTAGAGAAAGGAGGGGTCTGAAATATAACATGCTTCAAATTCAACAGCACCACGAGCGCCAAAGATGCAGGCGGCTAATTTCTAGAGGGTTCTGACATCAGTCCGCCAAAAATAGGGGGGGGGGGAGGTCGAGTCGGGAGAGCCCCCCCCCCCCCCCCCTGCATCCCCCTTTGTTAAAGGAGAATAATAAAGAAATCCAGTGGGACTTGGGCCGAAAAAAATGAAACGTTAACTCTACTTTCAGTTGCAAAGCCGCAAAATTTAAAATTACCATGGGGTTCTATATTGAAACTTGAACATAAAATTGAAAATTTGGTCAATAAGTCCACAAAAGAATATATTCTTATTGGCCAAGTTTGAAAAATTTGATGTTCATTCTAAGAGGTAGTTTTCCTTAAAGTCAAAGTAGGTTACCTATATTCTATGAACTATTGAATCTGAACAATATTGATGTCATATTTCCCTGGGCTCCAGCAGAGTCTGTACCTAAACATCACTGTGGGACCTCAACAGCATATCTCTTAGCATACAATTAGCCAGCATGATCTCTAACATACAGAACATTTTAAGCGTTATGAATTTATATGAAATATCTTAAAGAGATTGTAAAGCTGATTTCTATTCTAAAATCTTTAGTGTATTGGGGGAAACTGATAGCATCAGTTTCCATTCTGATGTCTGTGGTTCTTGCTATTCCACTAAAACTTGTTTCATGAAGTCACTGACAGTGATCAGCATAGATATCAATAGTAGCTTCCTGTAGATTACTGTCAGTGACACAAGAACCACAGACGTCGGAATGGAAATGAAAACTGCTTTACAATCCATTTAATAAGGCTGTTTACAGGTAGTTTAGGAAGGTGATTTGGTGCTTTTCCTTTGACCTATTTCAGACACTAAAGACCTTACAGGTTAATACCCTTTGTCAAAGATTTTTTACCCGTTAAAGAGAGAGTAGCCGAATTTCATCTTATCTTAAAAGTTCATCTTTACCTTACATTTACCAAAAGCCATTTTGACAAATAATAATATTGTCTAAGAAAGATCAAAAGTTTAGATGAAAACTTTGATGTGAACATTCTTTTTTTAAAAACTTAGGCGTCTAAAAATAGGTGACTCTACATTTGTCAAATATGTTTTTTTCCATGGCAGACTTTCATCCTATCTGAAAAGTTCATCTTTAACTTAAAAGACAATTTTTTTGACAAATAATGATATTGTCTAATTTAGATCAAAAATTTGATAAGATATTAAAATAAGTGAACGTTTCTTTTTTTGAACTTAAACGTCTAAAAATAGGTGACTGTACAATGTTTTTTTGATATGGGTTAAGTTGATATGATAAAAGATCAGTCTTGCGTTAAATCTAAGAACTGATATTTTTGATAAAAAACAATGTTTTTCACACTGAGTAAAAACTAAGTGTCACTGAGTGTAATTGTAGCCATGAAGTTAATATTGAGGACATGGCCCTCAGCTTGAGATAAATAGGGAGATGGAGTGACTAAGGACCTAAGAACTAGCTGGCTTGAGCTATGATTCCATATATGCGTCATCCGTCATGTGTTAAAAATCGAAATGGTTGGTTTTAGAGGTTATGATTCTATTTTTTGACAAATGACGCAGACCATTTGACAGATACCGCTTCCGAATATATGGAATCATACCCTCTAAAACCAAACGATTCGATTTTTAACGCATGACGGATCCGCATCACGTGTATATGGAATCTTAGCTTTACTTGAAGATCCAGGGTTCAATCACTGCAAGGACCAATAGTAGCTTCCAGTAGATCATCATCACTAACGTGGGGGGACTTAGAAAATATCAAATGGTACTATCTCCAGCAAGCAATCATACTTACAACTGGGGCCTTATTCTCATAAACTTAACTAAGATAAAAGAAATACAGTAATCTGATTGGATAATAAAGCTATATTTAAAATCGATTTTAGTGATTGTCCAATTAGATGACTGGAACAATAAAATCATTGTAAGTTAAGTTTTTGAGAATAAGGCCCCTGGGTATATATATACTATTGCAAGTGTAGAATTTCAAAGCAGGGAATGCCCACTCTTACAAACTACCTGATGCCAATTCATAATTTGGGTGTGTTAAATTGGCATTGTTCTCAAAGAGTTCTTAAATGTAATGTTATATTTGTATACTTGAAACACAACCTAATCAGTAATCAATATATGTAATCAATGTAATCAACCATAATAAATATACTCTTAACTTTAAACCTACTTTGCTCTAACTTTAAAGAGGTGCTCCCCCTTAGAGTGAGCATAAAATCTAAATTCTCAAACTTGACCAATAAGTGCACTATATCAATCAGTGGTGTCTAAATTATAAAAACATAATTAAAGTCATTATTCATAAAATTACAAGTTATTATTCAAAAATGCTTAAAAATTATAACATATTTTTTTGCATATATGAGATTATACAGGTAATCTGTTGTATAGTTATGACACCAGGTAAGTTCCCTGATGAATATATACTCTTATTCACCAAGTTCAAAAATTTTGATTGTGTGCTCATTCTAAGAGGTAGTATTCCTTTAATGATATATGTCAGTGTTTGTGGTCAAACATTAATGATTTTTAAATCAAAAATAACATACCTGTTTCCATGGTAACATAAATTATTGGAATATTCATTTATAACATTGTATTCTATCTGAAAAAAGATAAATTAGAAAATTAGAATGTAACAAACATCTTATCAATTTCTTTAACTTTCCAGTGGAGCAAAAAGATAAAAATGTTTTCTTGCCCCCACGATTAAACCCAAATTTTGCTAAATTTTGCTCTATTTTGTCCATGGCATCCCCTCCTTCTGCCCCTTTCCCCCTGAAAAAATTTCTAAACTATTATTGGTCATTTGAATGAATGAATGAATGAATGGACACAATGAGTTTGAATGAATGAATAAAAAAGTCATTTACAAACTTTAAAAGTGATTGTTAAGAGGTTTTCTAAGTTTCTCACGGAAGTTACTATTGATATCTATGCAGATCACTGTCAGTGTCGTGATAAAACATGTTAGTTTTAGTGGAATTGCAAGAACCACAGACTTGGGAATTGGAATGGCGCAAATTGATGCTATCAGTGTCCCTGATACACATACAAGGTTTAGAAATACCCTTTACAATCCCTTTAAAAAAAAATAAAAAAGTAATTTAAAAACTGTTAATGAGAAAGAAGGTAGGAGAGTGGGAGGGTTAATTATTTTAATATTGCCCGGTCCATATTAAATTATGTCAGACCATGTTCACCTTCTATTATACTGTATATCATATTATCAGTAATTGCCCTTTAATAGCCAGTGTTTATCAAAGACAACTGTTAATTATCATTATTTAAAAATAATGTATGTATATTATCATTGTCCTTTTGATATTATATTATATACTTCCAGGAATAGATTGATATACTTCCAGGAATTTATTGTTATACTTCCTAATATGAAAAGTTCATTAGCTGCTACCAATATATTGCCAATTTGTTAACATGGGTTTCTAGATTAGTTTTGTGGTTGTTCATACCTAGGCCTAGGTTATTATAATTTTCAGGGGCCGCGGACCAGGGTGGAGGGGGGCCTTTTTGGCCCATTAAAGTTTATAAAGTTTGTGTGGAGGTGAAATTGGTTTGAGATTGAAATCTGAATAAAACCCTAACCTTAACAGTGCACAAATACTGTCTCACTAGAAGTTATACCTACATACCTGTGCCTGTGCTTTCGTAGTATTGCATAACAGCAAAGTTACAACCTTAAAACCTTAAACGTCAGTGTATTGTTTTCATAGTGAAAGTTCTGAGATAACAAATGTCTTTACAATCTCAAGATAAATTTACATCATTATGCAAATCGAGCATATTTTTACCCTCGTAAATATCTTATCTGATTATTAAATTTCTAAGAATGCAGTTTTTATCAGAGAGAAGACAATCTGTTGGTTTATAAACTTAACTCACAGATACAGTTACACTTACATAGTACAATCTTATACATTATCAGGTGCAGGGGTTGAATGAAATGAAAACCTGACAAAAATTGGTATATTAAAGGGATCGTACAGAGGTTTTTTTTTAACTTTTTTATGAGTATCAAGGACAGTGTTAGCATCAATAAGATGATTACCCTTTTCAGTCAGATGTCTGTGGTGCTTCCACTAAAGCTGAATTCAACCGGTGTTGGTGTGGTATGGCACTTTGATTGTGTTAGGAGCCCCATCATCTCAAGTTTCAAGTCAGTGTCCACCTCCAATAAACCCAGACCCCATGTAAAAAACGTCTATGTGGCCACCGTGGTACTCCTAACAAAAGTGTTGGTGTGGAATGGTGCGGCACTTTGATTGCCTTAATGCCTACTCATTTCAAGTCACTGCGCCTTCTTGCCACCACAATTGTAAAAAGTTTAGGTAGTCACTGTGTATAGGGCCTAAGTATAAAACAATCTATAAAGGTAATAAAATAGTGAAAGTTAGAAATGAAGTGGGGCGTGTTGTTATAACCCTGAATATTTCATGTTTGTTTTCTACTTATTGTTGTTTATCTTAAAACAATCAGAAATCATAAATATCTGAATATTTCATGTACTTGTGGGTGGGCAGGGTTTAAAGGGTAAAGTTAATAGGGCAAATTTTATGGATTTCATCTAGGATGTGTTTATATTCATATATTTTTTAATATTTTTGAAAAAATCATCATTTAAAAACTACATGAAATTTTTTTTTGTGCATCTTAGTCATCAATCTAAAATAAAATCAGCGTTAAAAACTGAAATGAAATTTTACTTCCTAGTTCTTATTCATCCAATGAAATGCTTTGAAGTTTTACATCCTACAACGTGCCTTTTCATAAAGTGCAATGTTATGCAGGGGATGACTTAAAAGCTTCAGGTCTTCAATAGGTTCCAACCGGGAGGTGGAGGTGACGGTTAGGTGTGACCCTTCCAGAACTTCTAACTTTGCCAGACAATTCTCAAATTTTCATCATTGTGTTCTTAAATACCTTGTGCTGGAAGCCCTCTTCAACTAGCTGAAACCCCTACCCCTCCGATTGACCCTTCTGTAGCACCTTTTCACTTCTCCCCTACCTAATGATTTAAATGAACACCACAAATACAAAAGGTTCATGAAATGGGCCTGAAATGTTCAGTCTTGCGATTTTCAAAGAATAAGGAAGGGGTGTGCATTATACACACTAGAGCATTATATTCAGAAATATACAGTATATACCTAAATATGTTACTGCCTCGATTACTAAATAAAAATCCTATCAGATGTATATGGAGTGTAATAAATGTCAGTCAATGATTTGATTATCAATAAAAATCACAGTGGAAATTGATGAATGTCTCCTAAAAATAAATTATCTCTACTTTCACTTTGTTTGACCTCAAACTGAAATATGTCATTCTAATGTCAGCTCTATCAACCTTTCTGCAACTCCTAAACATCTTATCAGCTACCACCATCAAGAAGAATAACCATGATCACAACGAGTTTGGAAGAATGAAGAAGATCAAGTAACTCACGCCACACTACTCAGGGCCAAGTTTCACTGCCATGTCATGTCATAAGTACTGCCGAACAAACACCATGCAGTGTGCAATGAGGAAAATTTTACAGGACAAAGACATCAACCTACTTTTTTCCAGTCAAATTTAAAGGGATCTTTATCACGCCAAGTTTATGCCTTGCATGCAGAGTGTTTAATTCACTGAGCTATCAAGATTTCCTTATATTGGAAATGATAAAAAATATATATTTTATGGTTAATTACCCTTGGTATTTAATATGATCATTTCTAAAATTTCTGATTCAAAATAGACAAATATGTGAGTTATTTCTATATTTCATTGAAAGCTATTTATCAGTATATACTATTCAATGTATATTCAATACAACCCAATCATTTCAACTTAAAAAGTCAAATAGTCAAAAGACTTATCTTAAAGAAATCATTTGATCTGCAACAATGAATTGAGGTCATTTTAAGTAACTTTAAATAAGTTGGGCATGCCCTATAGACTTTTGGATCGACCCCAGATATTTCATGTTATGAGTTTTATGTCCTATATTTCTGCATCTGCCTGGGAACAACACAAGGCAGTGTGCAATGAGGGAAATTTTGTCAAGATAGAGGCATAAGGCTTCTCTTTCATTCATTTTCAACTGTTATGGGGTCTTTGACTTCAAAACCTGTAAAACACAGGGGCAGTTTATCACATCCAATCTGAATGAATGACTTAATGCTTTTCCCATCTCAGACCCTTCTGACTTGTCACTGAAGGTGGAAACTGGGTTGAAAAACCCATATGTAATATTTTTAATGTTCAAATCCACTGCTGTTATTATAGTTTTGTTGGCTCATCCAGTAGACTGTGGACCTAAGCTACGAAAACAATACTCAGAACCCCTGCTGGAATTTGGAACATTTTAGGTCAAAACATAAAAGTAAATTTTCTTTAATCCAGCAGGTAAAGTCATTAAAAAAGTAAGATATAGGTCATAATATATCAATATTAAAGGCATTGTAAAGAGTATTTCTTAACTTTGTATGTGTATCGGGGACACTGATAGTGAAATTGTAAGAACTATCAGTGTCCCCGACACACATACAAAGTTAAGAAGTTTAAAAATATACCATATATTAGGGGCGGATCCAGGATTTAGAGAAAGGGGGGGGCTCTGAAATATAACATGATTCAAGGCACTGCAAGCACTGAAGTCTCGAGCCGCAAATTTTTAGCGGGTTCTGACATCAGAAAGTCAAAAAAAGGGGGGCTCGAGACAGGAGAGCCCACCCCCTTGGATCCACTACTGTATATTCCTTTAATACCTGGGTTTTCAACTTAGGGGACAAGTCCCAGACTGGGGACATTTGGACATTCTCCAAGGGACACAAACTGATCTGTACTTATTATAGGTCAGACGCATTTTAGGGGACATGGTCATTTACTTGTACATTTTCGGGACATTTGAGAAAACCAGTTGAAAACCCAGGCTTTAATATAAGACAGTTTATAATTTTATAAAGTAATGAAAACTTTATGAATAACTGATGTAATAATGAAAGTTAATAAATGGTTTTCCTATAATTGATAATTAATAGTCTATCTGTTTCAACTCTCATCTTAAACTCAGTTCAACATTATCAAGTGTTTCCTTCCTTTGAAAATGAGGTCAAAAACCAGGAAAATAGAAATTGTCATTTTCTCTGATACAAATCAAACATTGAATTTTTATACTTCACTACAACTTGGTGTTTCTAAGAATTTTTAGGTGGAGGGGCTGTCGATGGGGCAAGTAGGGTCCAAAGAATTGTCAAGGGGGGCTGACAAAGCCAAGCCAGTTTCCCCTAGCCCCCCACCTTCAGCATTTGTGATGCTTAGTGATATTCAGTGATAAGCATCACTCTTGTGCTCTTTTAATGGATTAGACATTTCTCCCCTTTTTAGTCTCAGTAAAAATGCATATCATAGTTGTATTTGTTTAAAATTGTCTTCATGAAAACATACACAAGCTTTATAATATAAACTTATAATGGAAAATTGTCCTCTGTTTAAAAAAAAAATGTCCACTTCATAATACATGTGGATTATTTTTTTCAATTAACTCTGAGTTTTAACTCAAACTAAAAAAAATTGTAAAATACATTTCAGTGACCAACAGTCAAATAACAAACATTTAACTCACCCTACTGTACACAATAAGGTAAAATATAGTAAATATCACAATAAAACACTAAATATAAACCAATAAAACACATAGACATAGATACTTTATCAATACATCTTTATATACTAAACATAAACTGGGCGTTATTCGCCATATACCACAGTCTACTAGGGCATTATTGTTGATAGAGCCCAGTAGCGGTGTCTTTGTAGTGTGTATATAGATACCGGTAAATGACATTCCCGTTGCCTGTTGACTTGTATTTCGGTATTATTCCCTAACAATGAAGGTATATGGTTAAATATTACCGTATATAACTTAATTAGTAATTAACAAGCATCTTTTAATTGATAACTTACCGTAATTATTGTTAAAAACTCTTAGAATCTCGAATGATGTTTAAAAAGATGATCTTCCCTTCCGGACATGGAGGCAAGAAACCGTGACGTCACACCTTTTCTCCGCCCCAGTGCTTTCCGCCGTTGATGGTATCTATCAATTGTTTAAAGGGACATTTGTATCATCAACTAACATTTAAATTTTATATCGTTACAATTGCCGTATTGTCCGTCTTAAAGTATACTCATATTACATTAAGAAATTGACATGGGATATAATACTTTCAACTTTCTCTAAAATACTAAATACATTGGTGTACTTAGAAGGGAGACCTTTTGGTGCCATTGTGACGATATATAAGTTCCACTATAATAACTGTTCCAAAAAACATTTGTTATGTTATAATTGTTCCATTTGGAACTTTTATTATATAATACTAGCCCTAAACCTAACCCTAACCCAGATATTATATGATAAGAGTTCCTGAGATCATTTATTATAATAATGTTTGTTCCAAAAGGAATATTCATTATGAGGAACAAATATACAATCACACCATATCCCTCTTCCCATCCGAGGCCAAAAAAGAGGAACTTAATTAAACTAAAATTTGGCCATGAGAAAATGATATCCAGAGTTTAAGGCTGGCCTGACTATGATGCCTTACTTTTGAATGTCTTATCATTTTATATCAGGAAAGAAAAGCCCGCAGCTGTTGGACCCCCTGAGCAATTGTGTCACCCAACACCCATACCCCACTCAGTCACCCCCTTCTTCCCATCCGTCCTCAAAACAAACACAGCTCAAACTCCTTAAGAAAAATCATGTTTTTATTTTTATACATAGCCCAATTCTACTGACCCCTCACCCTCGGGCAATATATTATGTCCCTTTAACTGTATCAATATAATCAATCAATCAATATGAAGTGATCGATAACAGTGAGATCAATATTGATCTAACTCTGATTTCTACAATCATTCGTAATTGATATAATTTGGTCTAAATGGGTATAAATTATGTATCTATCGTGTGTGTGTGTGTTTGTTTGTGGTTACCGAATCGCTGGTGGGTAGGGTCAGATTCTGTATACGAGGGTGGGGTTTAGTTTTATAGTCTGTTAGTCAAAGTGGGTTCAGGGTGACCAGCGAATGACGGCGTCCATTTAGACCTGTATGGTTTCTGATCTCCAAATTCTGTGATAAGTGTGATGTTTTTCTCGTTTAAAATGAATCGTACTATCGAGGCAGGCCCGTAGCCAGCCAGGTATTTGTGGAACAGCTAGGGGGGAACGTCAAATCAAACCCCCCTCCCCTCATTCACTCCCCGAATCACAAACGTTGTGAATTGTAATGCTTCTGAAGCTGAGTTCCGTGGATCCTGTCCACTGGTTTGCTCTTTATGGTAGATCAATTAGATGAGTGTTGGCCTTCGGACACAAGTCGGTTGGGGCCTGCTAGGGACTTCAAGGCATACTCCCATGAGATTTGTGTTCTTAAAATATGCTAATATAACTCTTTGGGGGTCCGTGGATTTGGTTAAACCATGGTTTAACCAGTTCCTTAAGTAGTTGAAACCTACTGGCTTGCCCTTGTCTCACCCTCTTGCTAATTGTCTTTCCGGATTATCCGTACCCAACTACAGCTTGTTCGACAAGAACAGTGAGAACAGATGAATCATTCATGGATTTAGCTAATTGTCAGACAGAATCAGATGTTCCAGCTGCGTTTTGACGGTAGAAGACCATCCCCTGCTAGGTGGTCAAGCAGAGATTTCGGGGTTGAAAAGTTGAAACTTTCTAAATCCGATTTCAAAATATTGACCTTGAAAAGTGACAGTAAATCGACCAAGTTTGATTTGTAATTTGACGTGACAATAGTTGAATTGATTATTTATTGATTTGAGGATTTTCGTGTCAATAATATGCATACTAGAAGTGTGACTTGGATTAAGGCTAATCCGATACGACCATTTAAAAATCACAGCACCAGACGACAAGTATGACCTTTTGACCTTCAAACTTTTCATTTTCAAATTGCTGATTCGTTAACAATCACTTGTAAATTTGTCAATCATTGTATGTACGTCCTTGAAATTCCGTCATAAAATGGGGCTAAAGAGATTTAGGGGTCCCATACCCTGTTGACCGTTTGGCCCCCAATTTAAATTTTATAGGAACCACTTGTGAAATATTTTATCATTCTTTCATTTACATATTACAAAAACCTAATGCCTTGTTGGCCGATTGACCCCTATTTCCCCTAATACACACAGGAAGCGGTAACACTGTAGTGTTATGATATCTAAATTTATTCATTTATTCTTCTTGACTATGCATGTACATTTCACATATACATCCGATTGTTTGTCATTATTATAGTGATCGACTGACCCCTATCTCTCCTTTAGACAATGGCTCGTCTGCAATATGCACTGGTTGCACCACCCCCCAAATCCGAAAAATATATTCATGTAAGTTTCTAAAAGGGGTTCCTGTATATATATTCAATACATGGTTGAAACAAAATATTCTAGAGTTTGGTAGGCGTTCACAAAGTGACACATTTGTTAAATTACAGCTTCAAAATGTTCTGGGGAAATGTAACATGTCTATGAGAAAATTTTAAGAAATTCAGACCGAAAGCATTGAACAAACATGCACTTTAAGAATAAATCCCCACACGTTATGCCGGACAGGTGAAAAATTCTTTAAAGAGTTTACCTAAATATTTTAGAATTTTTTCCATCAGCTATCGAGAACAGATTTCGAAAAAAATACATGCATTGCCAATATATTTAAATATCTGATTTTAAGGCACCATGTCTATAAATATATACTGAATACCGTTGGTCTAAATTCTGAGAATGCCCTTGTAATATCACAGTCAAACTTACCAACGGTCAAATATACTGTTTACAGAGTAACCCTTCAAAGAATGGTCACCCGAAATTTCCAAAATTCAACACCCTCTTGACCGACCATCGGCCACCTTTTTTGATTACATTTTAACATAAACAACATTTTATTCATCATGCGAAGAGGATTAGTGATTTTAGTTTCCCCTACATATCCTCTACATAACCCCACTTTAATACCATTCACAGTAAAATAATCATCAATGGAAATCAGTAAATTCCTCTTTAATGTTAATAAACAATCAGACAACAGTAAACACTTCAAAATAGTCCGGGTTAAAGGGGCATATTCATTATCCGTTTGCGCCACTTTGTCTCAGAAACAAAATGTTTTTAGCTAAGCTAATCAGTAATAGTGTTCAAAGTTCACTGTCGAAATTTTAGTCCATATGTATCCATTATTATCCGAGTTTCGAAGTTAAAAATCGAATGAGGGAATGATATATATATTATAGATATAAAAGATATACTGCATAGTGCAACTTATAGTTTGAGATATATATTTAAAGGGTTTCTAGTACATCTAAAGACTATTTACATGCATCTAAAACCGAAATCGAATCACAAAAATGCCGATTACTCCCCTTTAATAGACGGACCTGGCAATAGTAAACACTTGAAAATAGTTTTGGTTAATTCTCTGAGTATATTCTCTATTGAATTGTTCAATACGTGTATATTATATGGTTTATTAACACCTTTTCGTATCACAGGGCCCGAATTTCAAAACACTCTCGTTAATATTGGGGAACATCTAAAGGGAATTTAATATCCATTTAGGTATTATCAATGGTAAAATACCTTAAATTGGTATATCTTATTTGATATCCTTGAAAATTAAAGGGGAACAGTCGGAATTTTCGGGAAAGATTTGGGTATCTGAAAATGATATAATTTATTTTTCGATATCTCTGAAAATATTTAATGTAGATTGCAGTCTAAATTTTCAGATGCTGATTTGGTTCTATATATTAAAGTGTTTTCTATTATATATGGCGTAATCCTACTGAAATCTGAAATATGATTGAAATGTGGATGATTATGGATACTCATGAAGGATCAAATTGGGAGCGGTGACCATTTTCCTGATTAGCTTAGACAAAATAATTCCTGATATTCTGAGACTAAGGCCCATTGGGCACCTAACCCTTAACACAGCCAGTGTATGTCAGTGGCTCACAATTACATGTATTTCGTACCAATGATAGAGTCCAAAAAGTTGACAATCGGGTCACCTGTCCTTCAGAAAACACTTGTACATTTTGTGTATTTTCCTGTTTTCTTCTAAATTCGATCATTGAAGTGGAACTGTTTTGACTACCAAGATATTAAACTCCTGTTTACTAGAGGTGTGCGACAATTTCACTTCCAAATCATTGTATATTATTATATGTAGAGCTTAGTTGGATTCATGTTATTAACGTCTGCTTTCATCTATGCCTATCCACTTCTTGCTTTTGTCTATTCCATATAATATGTCATAAGTAAAACAAATAACAAAAAATATCCATGGAACTTTAGTTTTACCAGCGGCTTTTCTCGGAATCATTAAGGATCACAGAATTGTGAACAGGGCCGATAGCATGAGGCATTTTGAAACTTGATAAGAATTTAGAGAAATAGGGGGTGAGGGTTGTAGCGAGACCACCTTGGGAAAGCAAGGGGTGGGGGGGGGGGGGGGACATGGCAAGCATGAAGCATACAATCAAACTAACATATAGGCGCCTAATTGCACTCCTCTATCCTATAACTCCTTAGAGGTGTAATCATATCCAAATTTATCAAACAATCCTATTTTAGTTAATTGCCTTATCCCTTCTATAGCTAGCCTACCTAACAAGATTAGTTAATCTGCTTGTATAGGATTAGCCGTGATGGTTGACAGGATTACCGAATCACGCGTCACTAACAACCAAATTTTCAATGGAAACAGAATTTACTTCTTGTAGATTCGTGAAAGAGAACATGTCTTTTTATGTCCTGGGCATTTTTTGATATCTTTTTGAAGAACAAAGATTTTCGTGTAGTGTAGCCTACGTGCCTTAGGATTGATGGATTTGTGAACATTTGTCTTAACTAGGATATAATTATGGACAGAATCTGATATGGATTTTACATCTTGTGCATGGATATTTTAAAGCTAAAAAGTGATAGAGTTTTCTTCGATAATGTGGAATTTAGTGGAAATAACCTACTAGTAGGCTACTGAATTTTGTTTATGAGGGCTAAGAACTGAAACACAGACACCAAAATGGGAAGCGGTGTTTCAAAAACGGTAAGCATTATCCCTTTCGCATTGCTTGCAAGGTCAGTTCGACATTGGCAGATTAGGGATCGTTTGGGATATAGGCAAAATAACGGTAAAGGGCCAAATGTTTCTCTTTGGTAAGGGGTGGTTACAAAGCGTTCACCCCCGCCGACGTTAGGTTGGCAAATCGACGTAGCCTAAGTTTTGAGAGATTTGACGTTTCTTTGGAACTATACGGAAATCAAGTAGGCCTAACTGTTAGATATTTTTCACTGTGACAAAAGTTTCCTTGCCCGTAGCCCTAGTGAACCTGCCTGGGGTTCGATCGAACAAAAATAAGTTACCTTTTCTTGATCTTGATGAATCTATGAAAAGTTTGACGTTTCAGCGGAACCACTTCTGATCATTTCACGAGCAAGGGGAAATAACTCTATAAATATATGAATACTACAGACTACAATTAAAACTCGTTTAACTCATAACCATCATTAATTAACTAAAGCCTTGTACAACTTGAAATTATGTTTTTTTTTTATTCAGGTACCGTCCCAGAGTATCATAGCTACTTACCAAATAGAACCGAATTTCGTCTTTTCTGCAGCTTATGCAAGTTATTCTGAAAATGAAAGAGTCTTTGAGAATATTCCACCACCGAAGCAACATTTTTCCAGTAAAAAGGCCATATTTAAAGAGTTGGACTATAAGGCTATTGACGATAGAGCCTCACAGGTTGGTGTAATTATTGGCCTTAAAGATCATTATGTTGAAGAACACATACATATGTTTGGATTGGATAAGCTTCATCTGGTTGTCTCTTTCCATCCAAGTCCCAGCGGAGGCTTCCCGAACCATCTAAGTTGACAAACCCCGTAACCAAACAATATTTCCCATGTCAGTGATTCAAATAGCGGCAGAGCTTGCTTAAGAGGTTTTTAGTCGTTCGGATAAGACAATAAACCGAGGTCCTTGTGCTACAAGCTGTGCAAAGATCCCTCAACAAATTGACAAAATTTTCTCCATTGCATCCTGCATATTGCATGTTCTCATTTGCCAAAAAAGGTATAGAAAGCAGGACATTAAGCTCTATTCTATTTCAATTCATTTCCTTTAATTTTCAGGCACCAGCCTATCTGTTAGAAAGACCCTATGAGGAACTAATAAAGTATCTTGCTGGAGATTTGGACAATACCCTCGCCAAAGTCCGGGCTCTGTATCGATGGATCACTGCCCAGCCTGTCGACATGATGCTAGCACCGAGAAATAAACCAAATGCCAACAAACCTATCTACCATATCTGGGCGATCAAAAACAGTGAGGGCAACTATTCCCAATGGTTCTCCAAGCTATGCCGGTATGTTTTCTTCTTCTGTGTCCCTTCTTTGATCAGCTCCTTTGTGGACAATATTGAAGATCATCCTTTTGTATACCGTTTAGCTGTTGACAATGCTGAAGACCTTCGATCCATTTGGTGATCACAATGAAATACCTTTGTAGACAATTTGAACAATTTTATTTCTTAGTTGAATTCTTTATGATAAGAACGTTTAATCTGAGCATTTTCGTGTATCTTAAAGGAGGATATGAGTAATTCCTTAGGATGACTGAGCTGTCCAAAGTCATGATTTTGGTAAGTTTTCGGAAAGGAGTATCTTTTCATAAAAAAGATATTAAACCTTGTTGTTTGCACTGTTGATCACTCTAACTTTATTTCTATTCCAGGACAGCAAAAATACCCTGTGTTACCATCCATGGTCGGTTAAAAGGATCTTCTTATCAGGTCGGACAATCTGTGTCGGAGGATGAACATTACGGAGAATGGAGTGCAGTGCTGATTGACGGATGCTGGAGATTTGTGGATGCCTATTGGGGAGCATGCGCAGCCATCGAGGAACACATCGATGAACCGGAAGAAGATGAACATGGATTTTTAGTGAAGGAGATGGTCGTCCAAAAAGACGATCCGGGAAAACCCAATATTATTCATGTCTCTGAGGCTCCTCAAACCAAAGACAACACAGTGCGTCTTCTCATAGGCGACACAGTAAAGACTCCTAGAGACGCTGTTGTTAGTCAAAATGGCCTTGAATCCAGATCTAGTACCCTCAAAACTTTAACTTATACTTGTGATGAGAATTACTTCCTCACGGATCCATCCGAGATGATCTACTCTCATTATCCGGAAGTTCCCGAATGGCAGTTATTACAATATCCATGGACGATCGATAAATTTGAATCTTGTGCCAACACTAAAGACCGCTTTTTTGAGCTTGGGATGTCTTTAGATTCCCATAAAAAGTGTGTGATCGATTCTAAATCTGGTGACCTCGAGGTGCTGCTCGGGGTTCCTCCACAAGATGGCCTCCATTACAAATTCCAGTTCATTCTGTACAAATTGGACAGCAGCAACCACGTAACACCACAATACAACCGAAATGTGTTCATGCATCGCCCGGTGGAAAAGTCTCTAAGCTTGAACGTCCGAGCACCAATTGGAGGTGTCTATCGTCTTGAACTTGTGGGTCGTGATGTCCGAATCATCAGACCAAACTATGATTACGACTGGATAATCACATATAAGATAAATTTTGAAAAAGGTAGTGAAAATAGACAGATATTCCCTGATCATCCAGACAGTGGATGGGGTCCTGCGTCTCACACGTATAAAATCGAACTAATTCCTATTAGTCACAAAACAGGGGAGGTAAGAACGACCACCACTGGCGATGCTCAGATCTCTTTCAAAATGGAGAACCCAGAAAAGTTTGAGGACGCCATTATAACTAGTCGTATGTTTGATAACATTGGCCTGGAAATTCCGAATACTGTAGTCTACAGGCTCGAGGACGAAAAACTAATCCTTAATGTGAAAACTCCGCGAAAGGGAGAATACTCTCTGAGACTTTATTTAGAAATGGATGACGGAAGTAAAGAAAATTTCTGTAACTACTACGTCATATCCAATCAGAGACATGGAAACGAAATCTTCCCAGACGAACTTAATCAAAGAATCGGGAAAAGGAAGGAGTGTGATCGCGTGAAACTCAAACCAATGTCCTATCAATCAGCTGTGATAGAAACAGATTCTAAAGAGATCGTGCTAACGTTCGATTACAAGTCCGGAGAACAGATATATCATAGCTTTGTGTCCAATGAGAAATTCGATGCTATTCATTGTTTTGAGGATAGGAAAGAGGGCGAGATGGTGACCTACACGCTGACCTTTCCAAAGTCAGGAGTGTATGGATTCAAACTGGGAGTAAAGAATTCTGAGATGGAGATGATCGACCCCATCTTTGATTATGCCATCACTTACAGTTCTGGTGTTCCCGTTGAAATGGTTCCTATTTCAGTCTTATCCATCCATTCTGAAGGTAATAATAACAAATACCACGCATACAGCTTGTCTGCTAGATGAGAGGGGACCAGTGGATCAGTGGGGCCCTTTGCTAGGGATTTTTTAGCATGCCCTTTCCTGCATTGTTGGGTTTTATTTTTTAAAGCGTGTTGCGGGTCAGTGGACTCCTTCAACTAGTTCCCTCCCGAGGCGCTCACACGACCGCCTTAATATGTGGAATGATCCGTTATTTCTTAAAATGGTTCGGTCCAGATGATCCGGTATTATTACTGAAATGATCCAGAAGCGATCCATATTGCAAGGGATCTTTCTATACATTTCAGAAACCGAAGAAGAAATATTAAGAAGAGCTGTAGTAATAGCAGTAGATGCCCAGGACGAATACGAGCTGCAGATGATCGGTAAAAAGCTGAATAAGAAGAAGGACGAACCTTGGGTTCAATCTTTATTGCTTATAGTCAACAACGAGCTTGATATTATTCGTACCTCAATCAGTAAGTAACATTTTCAGATCGCAAATGAATGATATAACATAAGATTTACTTTTCTGATACTCGTTTCAGCAGATACACTTCTACCTAGACCGTATCTGTCTCCACCCAATCCGCTGATAGCTATTCGGATGAGGTTGAGCTGGTATGTCCAAATAGATATCAGAAACTGGGTATGAGTTATCAAGTTTCGGTATTACTACTACATGTACCATGATGGTAGTGGAAAGTGGGAAAATTGATCTCCCTTTTCCCACTTTCCACCACGTAACTACCATCATGGTAGTAGTTATTCCGAAACTTGATGACTCATTCCCAGTCTCTGATATCTATTTGAACAAATTCTGCTGGTTACCATTTCAATGATATCATCACTGCATTGTTACTCCGAATATATTTCTGGTCATCCTGAACAATCTAGTATGGCAACGACTTACAAGATAAAAAAAAAGTATGGCAACGAGTCCTGACCCTAACTAGCTCCCCTTTTGTACTTGGCCTACAAGATACAACGATAACTATGCTGCTATCTCGAGGTTGAGAACCACTCGTTTATCATTGGTAATTTTCAACTCGATTGTTATATTTTGTTTTAGGATTAGTAGAGGCACTGAACTTCAGACATATAGAAAGAACGAGAGATGCGCTAAGATACATCAGCGAGAAGAACTATGCCAAACGAATGAGAGATGAAGTGAAGGCTGCTAAGAGGTTCCTGGCTCGACACGATCATATCATTGGATTGCTACACGCTGTTCTTGATCTGGATAACAATACTGTCGCGGAGATCAAAGCTTATTCTCATCCACCAGAAATCGTCCACAAAGTCATGATGGCGACTCTGTTGCTTCTTGGCTTTTATGAAGACGAAACTTCGGTAGGTTAGATTATAACAGATCCCCCAATCATATAGATGAGCCATCCACAAGCTTTTCTCAAGGCAAATATACAATTCAATTGCAATCCAAGGACGCAGGACAAATCCTACTGTTTAATCCTCGAAGCATTGGTTAAATTATCTATAACGTTGATCATTTCAATTCAACCACGTGGTATTTTGATTGATTGATAGCCATCGTTCGGTTCTAAGTAAGACTCAAAGCAGGCTGGTGATGCTTCAACTGTAGAGGAAAGTAAGTATGTCTGATGAATGAAAGCTATAGTCCACCATTCTTCTTTCAGAACTGGAACAGAGTGCAGCAAATTATGGGTAAAACTGGATCAGAATCAATAAAACGCCAGATTCAAGCATTTGATATCAACGCTCTACAATTAGATGTAGCTGTTGGCGCCAAGAAAATGTTAGGGGAAGCAACTCTTGACGATATACGAATAAAAAGCGCGGGAGCTGCTGCCTTCTACGTATGGGTAAGGATCTTATGTTATATATCTGAACCAGTACTATTTTAAAACAGCATGTGAGATACCTTCGAATCCAGAATCCGAGAGAAAGCATCTAACGCGAATTTGGAACTGGTATAAATGTTTGGTGCGGTTTATGCTTGGACCTATAGGCCTACTGATCTAGACGTTGTTGACTCACCATATGCAAGATCATTTGGATCAAATGTTCAAACATTATTACTCCTCAAATGTTAAAATTAAGGTTCATCTCGGAATGAATCACGATTTCCAAGAATCCGGGGATATGGTTCTTTTTGTTCTGCAGGCGCATCTTCCCCTATGGAGTTTTCAATCCTATTTTTAGCCGCGACCAATGATTATAAGACCGGGGGTAGGCTATATGGTATACATTTTATTTTAGACTAAGGGAGTTGTAACAGAAACTGAAACTAGACACAGAGAAGAAATGGAACAGACGCTGCCGAGGACCAGAAAGAAGAAGGCCAAGAAGAGAATGAAGAAGGAGAAAACCAATCTTGATATTTCTAGAACTTTATATGCTTGATTGTGAATATGTCTTAAAGGGATTTTATGTGGTTTATTTCTGTGTATCGGGGACACTGAAAACATCAATTTGTACCATTCCAATTTTCATTCAAATGTCTGTGGTTCTTGCAATTCCACTATACATGTAAATATTTGACGTATCTGAGTTCATGAAGCAATAGTTTCGGTGGAATTGCAGGAACCACAGACGTCTGATTAAAAATTGAAATGGTGCAAATTGATGCTTCCAGTATCTGATATACAAAAACAATTTGGAAAATCTCTTTAAATTCCATTTTATACTGAAATAAATACAATCTTTTGTCTATTTTGTATATAATGTGTATATTTTATTTTAACTTATATAGGCATATTTATTTATTTATTTATCAAAAATACAAGATACAATATACTTTACAGATTGTCTTCTTTTTCTTTATAGAACAGCAAAGTTGAACTAGACTGAACATGTCTCCCTGTGCATCTGTGGCAATACGGCGTTATATCCACCCGCTCTCCCTTGCCTGTACCTTTGTCACATGGGACCTTGGTTTAGTGTCCCACCTACGGTCGTTTGCCATATCATGCCCTCTGATAAGCATCACTTGCAGGAGGAACCGGGTTGACAATCCCAAGGTATTAAGGTTTTGGACGCTTTTTTTCATATCAGCCCGCCGACGAGCATCACTGACATGGGGAATAGGGATTTAAAAATGTATTGGGGTATTATCGGAGAAACCATAACAGGTTTTTAATTGATTGTATTAGGGTGTATTGAGATGAATCTCAATGAAAGCTATAGTGAATATTATAAGTAAAGTGAAGAACTTGTGTTTCGTAATGATCGAAGTGTATTTTACGACTAGCAGGAAACACGTTATTTACATTATCTCCTTTAAATTGTTTATCTTTTTTCTCAGAAATATACTTAAAATTGTTAAATTTACATAATTAATGTCGTGTTTGCTTATTCCTCTAGACATCTGATATATCACTATATATTCATAAAATTGGGTTAGGTTTCAATCGTTGTATTAAAGGGTAATGTTCAGCATTTTTGAGGGTCGATTTGGGTCTTAGATATATATATGTAAATAGCCTCCAGAGCACTCGAGCTGCATAACAATCACACTATCCTTTCAATTACTTCAGTACCTAAATATTTATAAATCTTCCATAGTCTTATTAAACGACGAGTCGTATTTTTGACCTTCAAACGCTCATGATTATGGCTACAAAGGGATTTGAAGGCTTTTGAGTGATTTGAGGGAAAGTATATAGTGAACATTATTATGGAATAGAATAGCCAAAAAATTCCAGGTTCTGAGACTAAAAGTTTTTTGGTCGAAAAGTTAGTGAACATAACCCATTAAGGCTTTGATAAAGTATATTATGTAACCTTAAAATTTGGGGAAGATATACCTACATATTATAACCGCAAGACAAATACTCCGTTAATCAAAATCGCATCCAAAAACCTGGCAAAATCGAGAGTAATAGTTGTATAGTAGTGGACTACCCCAAAGAGATGTACCATCAGGTGTTTCGAAAAGAGTAAGCATGGCGGTCTGCTTCGCTCGCGACACCATTGTAGTTTTAAGGCAATATATTAGGCCTACAATTATTAACTCTCAACGTAACTAGACGATGACAATATAAATTGTTGAAACGTTGTTTATAAACCCTAAATTCGTGTACTTTATCTTATATTATCAGTGGCTTATCGACAGTATTCCAATATTAATGAGTGTTTGATCGAGTCTACTGCGACGTGTTAAAAGTATACAAACATTCCCGTCATGATAATCGAGGGTTGTCATTATAAATGGAATTACGTCTTAATATAAACCACTGATTGATCGAGACTACTTTACCGTTATACATGGAAAGCTATGGATTATTTGAGACTGGATAACAAACGCTATCCTATATCCAATGATTGAGTGTTGAACTCATTTGGCCTAATGGAATGCAGGGCAATAACACAGTTATACACCAGTTGAATAGGGAGTTTATACAGGGCGATATCAACCAAAACTTGATATTACATAGTGAATATGGACTTATTAGCAGTTTTAGGAGTTTATCTATTAATATTGGTGTCTATAACACTAGGTAAGCATTTATAGCATATTTCGCCTGACTTTAAAGTTGGTTTATTATTATGAATGAAGGAATTGGGTCGATATTTTTCGAGTAATGTTTGTAAATATTGACATTTGAAGATGACATGTCAAGTATAACGGTACACTATATCACGCCACCTCGTCTTTCATGTATTAATAAACTCTTAAAACATGCTCAAACAGCTCTTAAAACCAGTTATATAACGGGATAGGTTTTCTTTAGAATATTTCAGAATATATAACAAGAAAACAAACTTTATACAGGCCTGAATATAATGCATTAGTATCTTAGGCATATTCATAAATTTCTTGACTTCATTCATTTAATTTCATTAATTTAATTTCATTCATTCATTCCATCGCTCCATTTATTGAATTTCATTCGTTTGTTCGTTCATTCATTCAAGAGTCGCCTAATGCTGCTGTCTTGGCAAAATTTCCCTCATTGCACACTACCTGATGTCAATTCTCACTAGTACAATAAGAGTATATGTATATCATTGTATTGACTATAACCGTATACCAGTAATCTTCAAATAATTCTCCTTCACGGAGGGGCAGTCATGAATAAAGAACAAAACTCAAGTTTCTCCAGTTGTAAATTCTCAAATTTCAGCTGAGATCTTTGATAATTTTCAAGAATGTGCGAAGTTTTATCTTAATTCACCAGTCATTCACAGAAGAAAATAATATCTTATTCATAATCTGATATATAAAATATTTTGATATTTGACAAGGCTCCGTACATGGTTTATGTGTACATGTATTTTTAAAGGAAGCTCTCTCAAATTTGAAAGTAGATACTTTAGAAAAATTAATTTCTGTTTTTTTAATACCTCCTAAATGTTTTATCTAAATTCCTGAAGTCTATATTAGAAACTGTTAACATAATAAATTAAGTCAAGGGGGGGGGGGGGGGAGGGCCATTCAGGGGCGCATGAAAAAATCCAGGAGGGGGTCCAAGATACGCAACTGCATAGGCCAAGTCGTCTAGCATCATTTTTTTAGGTTCCCCGTCCCTTCCTTTTTTTTTCAAATTGTGAAATGTCACATTGAACTGATAGACTATATGAGTATATGGCTTATTATCTAATATCATCATTCTGGTCTTAATCTCCTGCCTATATATCCCCTTGTTGAATTAGTAAGGTGCTTATCTAAAGATTATTTGACCTTTGTGACCTTTAGGCTGCTCTAGTCAACACTATCAGATAACTAACCACTGATAACAGAATCTACTACTGGATATTTAGACTGACTTTTCTAGGGGGGTGGGGGTGGGGGTGGGGGGTGATTAAAGTTAAATTCTTGATGTAGCGATGACCTTTTTTATTGGGTGGGGGCAGGGGTCATGGATGGGCATGAAAGAAAATTTTCTGATTTTGATTTTTGCAATTGAATTAACAACAAATGAACCAGTTTAAAGGGATTGTACAGTGGTTTTTTAAACTTTCTATGTGTATCGGCGACACTAATAGCATTAATTTGCGCCATTCCAATTTCCATTCCGACGTCTGTGGTTCTTTCTATTTCACTAAAGCTAACATGTTTTATGATGTCACTGACAGTGATCTGCATAGATATCAATAGTACCGGAAGATAGATCACTGTCAATGACATCGTTAAACGCGTTAGTTAAAGTGGAATTGCAAGAACCACAGGCATCAGAATGGAAATTGGAATGGTACAAATTGATGCTATAAGTGTCCCCAAAACAAATACAAAGTTTTTGAAAACCTCTTCACAATCCCTTTAATGCTCTCTCTATGCTTAGGGAAGAAATACTAATGTGCTCTCATATTTGTAATGTTTGTTGTTCAACTTCAAAAATACTCCATTTTTAATATCCTAGAAATCAACTTACATGACCTTTTTCCCACTCAATTATTTTTTTGGAGACTTTCAAATTCTTTTTGTTATGTTTTCAATGTTATAAATAAACCATTGATTTTGAGGAGTAAATTGTATGGTGATAATTGCTTAGATAGGGCTTGGTGATGAATCATAAATCACGCTAGAGATTTAAATAATGATATGATAGGGATTTTTATGTTAAAGGGATGTTAAAGGGAAATTAGAATGGCGCAAATTGATGCTATCAGTGTCCCCGATACACATACAAAGTTTAAAAATCATTTTACAATTCCTTAAAGGAATGCAGTTGGTATACACAAGTGCAGAGTGTTTTATGAATTGAATCATAAATCACCCTAAGGATTATAATAATGACATGATAGGGCCCTTGAAGGTATACACAAGTGCAGGGTATTATGTCCTTCAATACTCATTGTGATTTTTACTGGGGCATATGAATAGCTGTTTATCATTAAAACTTTTGACATATTCAGAAAATTAAACTTGAATTATTGCAACCTTCATGTTCGTGTATTAAAGGGATTGTAAAGAGGTTTTCTAAACTTTGTATGTGTATCACGGACACTGATAGCATCAATTTGCACCATTCCAATTTTTATTCCGACGTCTGTGGTTCTAGCAATTCTACTTAAACTAAGTGTTTGATGAAGTCTTTAATCTTGTGGTCCTTTTCGGAAACCATTCATAATTCCTCGTGTGAAAAGTTCATTAGCTGTTACCTATGTTTCGTCAAAATGTCTTTTTGGAACTATCCCATTTTTCTGCTCTCAACGTCTTCATTCATTCATTCAGCCATTCAACCAACCAAACATTCATTCATTCATTTCATCGCATCATCTAATTATCCCCTCATTTATTTTTCTGCCCCCCATGTCTACAACTTTGACATTCAAATCAATTGAAAGTTAAAACTTAATCATGTAAAATAGTATAATAGGAGAATCTCAAATGTCACTGAGTTTAAATTCAACTTTTACTTTCATTTTAGACGAAATTCAACTTTTACGACACACCCGTTAGAATTTGCTTTTGATATAAAATTTTAATGATTTCCATATTTGAAATTTGACCTTCGGTGAAGTGTTTCTGCTCATTGCAATGTTTTTAATAAACGTGCATATGAGACGAATTATGACTCATATAAATAAAAAATCAGGCAGTGGAATCGTGGCAATGTTTGGGGGTGGAAATAGGGGGCAGTGTGATTAATGAAGTGGAGGGGGGGGGGGCAACTTTTGGGTTAGAGATTCTTTTTTATGTAAGAACCAAAACTCGCAAGCATCATAACACATATTTGGGGCATAATGTATATAAATCATATTTTGAAATAAATTGGGGTGAAAAAGGTATATTTCTGTGAGGCAGGGGATGAAAGTTCCAGATATTTCCGCTCTACAATAATGCTAATTTTAAAGCACGACTTGATGCGTAAGCCTTAAAACATCTCAGAGTTTCATACGCTATAAAAACTAGCAAGTCTTATGCTTTAAGCGACTTTTTAGCATTTGATTTGCACATTATACATGCTGATAACAAGTGGCCTGTAGCCATTCTGCTTCATTTATCAACCAATAATGAGTTTTCTCTGTAATGCATTTTGTTTGTACGTTAAAGATCTCTTGACAGTTGGAAACCAAAAATGCGAAGGCTATTGCTACTGTCTTGACAAGATTTCCCTGATTGCACACTGCATGGCATTTACCTGACCTCATTAGATCAAAGTCAAACAGGTCCAAAAAGACTCTACACATTAAAAGATACCTTGATAGTTAAAAATAAAAAAATGAAAAGGCCAATGCCGCAAAAATTTCCCTCATTGGCCTTCCTCATTACTCATTAGTCCACAAAGAGGTCCAAAAGGTCTGTGCACATTAAACATCCCTTGACAGTTGGTTATTCAAAAAAGAGTAATCTAATGCCGCTGTCCTGACAAAATTTCCCTCATTGCACACTGCATGGTGTATGCTCGTCCCCACTAGCTCAAACAGGTGCAAAAAATAAGGCAGTAAATCTCCATTTTATTTGAAATGCATTTTGTGTTAGCATAACCTTCATCCATAATGTCAGGCGAAATGAAGGTTGCCAGGAAATTTCTCGAAGGAATTATAAAACAGACGTCTTTCTGTATAGTTTGCAGAACATAACGCAATGATGGTATGGAAGGAAAATGTCATCATATTACGTAAATAAATAAAGCCAGATTTAAAATGGCACCAAAACAGGAAACTGGTCCACATGTTAAACTAAAAAATCAGCTGGCTTTTTACCTTATTATTTATAAAATAATGTGTACAGTAGTTTTTAAAACTTAAATAGCTAACGTGTTTAATATTTAAAATGTGTCACAATAAGTTAATAATAAGCAATTGTTAAGGCCAAAGAAAATCCATTTTATTTTTGTTCCCTTCTGTTCTAGAAATAAAAAGTTTTAGCATGAAGTATACTCCTGTTAAAGGGATTGTAAAGTGGTTTTCTAAACTTTGTATGTGTATCGGGTACACTGATAACATCAATTTGCACCATTCCAATTTCCATTCCGTCGTCTATTAAAGGGATTGTAAAGAGATTTTTTAAACTTTGTATGTGTATCAGGGACACTGATAGCATCAATTTGCACCATTCCAATTTTCAATCATATGTCTGTGGCTCCAGCAGTTCCACTTAAACTAAGTTTTTTATGACGTCACTAATACCCTTCAAGTTAAGTGAAGTCATGAAACACTTTAGTTTAAGTGGAATTGCAGGAACCACAGACGTCTGATTGCAAATTAGAATGGTACAAATCTTTTCACTTTTGATTGTCAAGTTTTTTTGTTACAGTAAAAAAAATTTAGACTTCCCCTTTAAGAGTTAAATAATTACTCACTTATATTGTGTTATGCAATTAATGTTCGTGGTAACTAATACAGAATATATGACTTGTAACCTGTTTCTAAGTAGATTCTAAGATTTTAACATAAATTATTTTGAAATTTGAACTGTAGAATTTGGTAGGTTAAGATCTCGGTCAAGTGAAAAACAAATTATGTAGGTCAGTGAACTAGAACGATTATAAATAAGTTTATTTCGTTCTTTTCCTATTTTCTTGACATTCAACCTGCCTTAATAATTAGTATTGTAAAGCATTATGATTTAGAAATGAAATAGAGAGTACCTTTTTGACTAAAGATGAAAGCCATGCAGTGTGCAATGATGAAGACTTTGCATGAACAGCTGACGGCAGTAGCCTTTTTCTTTTTCCAATTTCAATTGTCTTGGATCTTTGATGCGCACAACCTGTAGCCCACAGTGTCTCAGGTTAATTGTCTCTTCCAAACGACTTGATACTTTTCCATGTCAGCCCATCCAATCTACATCACTAACTGGGGGGCAAAGGGTTGAAATATCTGAAGGTAGTATAATGACCCATGGCGGCATCAAATATTTGCAATCGGCTTCTGCCAAGTCTGTCCGTTCAAAACATAGACACTTTTAATCAGCGGCATATTTATGAGAGCCCTGCCCAAACCCCCTCCTATTCTTGCAAAAATTCTGCTCTATTTCACTTGAAAATTGTAAAATTTTAGCATTTCATGCCAATGGCCCGTTAAACCCCAAGAAAAAATCTTGTGCCATGCCTTCTCATTATTCATTGGTGGCACCAACCCCATGATATGATGTTTTAACATGGAAGTAATCGCAGGAAACTGTTATCTTAATTCTAAATGTCTGAATACCAGTTGTCTTAATGTGTTGACCTATTTCTGAGTAACAGGTGCTTGGTGAATATAAATAAACAAAGATGTATATCTACATACTAGTTTCTTGCTGATTCTGCCTGCTGTTTAAATAAAAATGAATTGGACAAAATAAATTAAAGGTTTTAGGAAATACTGATTTGACCATGAGCTGGTAGAAAGGATCCTCATTGGAGCCTAAGTCGTTATCCTTGTAAAAAAATCATTCTTTCTTTCTCTGTTTTGTGAATAAAATAAAGTCATAACAACTAAATTGCCGACTGAATTTCTGAAAGAGGTCATGGGTTCACGATTACCCTCAAACTATAGATCTATTTAATTCAATATGATCATCGTTTAGATTAGGCCTACACTAAGATAACCTATTTTCTATTATGAAGTGTTGAGGGATTTTAACGAAAATAATTGAGAAAGAAAGCAACAGCTATATTTACAAGGATAACAACTTAAGGAAGCCTATACCGGAATAAGGATTCTTTCTACCAGCTGATCCTTGGTCAAAATTGGAGATCCTTAGCATTGATCTTTCCCGGATTATCCGTACCAATTTTCAGCTCAAGATCATGAGACAAAACAATTCCGTTAATCAAAAATCTCGTCCAGAGCATGACAAAATTGGGTGCAATAATTATATACTAGTGGACTAACCATGTGAGAAGTACCATCAGGTGTTTCGAAAAGAGTAAGCACTCATTACAATTTCAATTTCAAACATTGGTGTCTTTTTTTTTTTTTTATGATTATACGGATCAATATACTAGACTGACAAATCTTCTAAGATAATGAGGCCTTCCGTAAAAACAAATGAAGAATGACGTTAAAAGTAATTGAATTAAGAACCATTTTTTATCCCGTGAAAAAGCAATGTCAGAATAACCATGGCTTCATTTGACATTCAACTTTCTTTCCACCACAATCAATATTTGACCGATTTTTTCTCCCAATAAACCATAATGTCATTCACGTTTTTTTTATGACCACATGTAATTGGACTTAAGGCCTTTTCACACCAGAATGGACACTACAAATAATGAAAATAAAATAAAATGGAGTTTTACATCTTACTTTTGTTTGGGGTTATCAGGACAGATAAATGTCATGCAGTGTACAATAAGGGAAATTTTGTCGCTTCCTGGTATCGCATTGCCCACCCTTAGTAACATTATGAGGCAACATGAAAGTCAAAGGATATTTGTTTGTTGGTGGATGGAGTTTGATATTTAATCCATTCCATACTTTTTAAAATTATCTAAGAAGCTTCTCAGGTACCCCTTGTGGTGTTTGCTGGTAGCCCCAAGATGTAGAGTTGTTATGTGAGTGTGTTATTTCCTATGTCATTAGTAGAGGATCTTCAATGGGCTCAGCCTGTTGCACATGGATTTGAAGGCTCAATTTTCAACAGTGAGCTGTGAACACCATTACTCTCTATCTCAGTTAAAAAATATTCCAATTTCTGAGACTGGCACGTTTGGTGATCGTGTCCCTTTAAGATGTAGAGTTGTTATGAGAATGTGTTATTTCTTATGTCATTAGTAGAGGATCTTTAATGGGCTCAGCCTGTTGCACATGGATTTAAAAGCTCAAATTTCATAGTGAGCAGTGAACACTATTACTAATTGGCTGAATTAAAAAATCTTCCAATTTCTGAGACTGGCACGTTTGGTGATCGTGTCCCTTTAAGATGTAGAGTTGTTATGAGAATGTGTTATTTCCTATGTATGTCAGTGAATGAAAATGGTAACATTATAACAATTTACCTACCTACCTACCAATATTAACGGATGTATTTTACTCTAATTATAGTAATACCACAGGAAGTTTAAATAACGTTTAGTTTACTGGCTCTTTCATTCTCTCTCTCTCTCTCTCTCTCTCTCTCTCTCTCTCTCTCTCTCTCTCTCTCTCTTTCTCTCTCTAAATTTCTTTCTTTTTTTCTCACCCATTCTCTCTCTTTCTTGCTCTCTTTCTTTTTCTTTTTCACTCTCTCTTTATTTTGCACTTTCTCTCTATTTCTTTCTTTCTCTCTATCTCTCTCTCTCTCTCTCTCTCTCTCTCTCTCTTTCTCTCTTTCTTTCTTTCACTTTCACTTCCCTTGCCGTTAATGGGGGCCATATTGGCTCAATGAGTAAGATGCTTGTTCGATAACCTGAAGGTCCAGAGTTCAATCAAGATGATACCTTAGGATTTTTCAACCCAATTCCCCCTGTCAGTGATAATAATAATAATAAACTGTCAGTGATGGGGAGCCGCGGTGGCTCAGTGAGTAAGATGCTTGTTCAATAACCTGATGGTCCGGGGTTCAATCCTGCATGTGTCGAGATGATACTTTAGGATTTTTCAACCCAGTTTTCCCTTTTCATTGATGCAGGTCAGAGGGGCTGACATGGAAAAAGCAGCTAGTTGTTCAGATGGGACAATAAACTGAGGCCCTGTGTACTACAGACTGTGCATGTTAAAGATCCCTTGACATATTCATTGCACACTGCATGGTGTTTGCTCCTCCTAATTAGCCTGAACTGAAATAAAATTTGGATGGTAGACTTAATTTCATTGACAAAAAGGAGCGTAATCTCAAGAAATTGCTAATTTTAATGATATTTCAAACTCTTCAATGAATGATAGCATATGTATTAATCATTTCCTTTTGCAATGTAGATCATATTGTTATCTTTCCTATTCTAGGAAGTTTTTGAACATTTAGGGGTGTAAGGTCAAGAAATTGTTTCTTCTAAAGGTGAATTTACCAGGAGTTTTTGACGATGGGGGAAAATCCAATGACACCCAAATATATTAATCATTTCCTTTTGCATTCGTTGAAATAATTTTTCGCCTTTATTCATATTTCAAGCTTTCTAGGAAGGTCATTGACAACTGAAAAAGCTGACTATTGTTAAAAAGGCGGCAATGAATTGATGTCATTTTGAACTCTCAACAAGGAAGTTTTGTGCTCAATTTCCCAAAATAGATATATACTCGGATACAGGTCACAAGCAGTAGTTTATATAATATTGGGGTGGACTGAAAAGTTTATAAGACACTCGGAAGCAATATGCCACAGTAATGAAACTTGGTATACAGTAGATCAGGCCTTCTCAATTAATTTTGGAAAAGGGCCAAATGTGTTTTGCGAATGAAATATAAGGGCCAAATAGAACTTAGCTTACATAGCGGAAAGGGTTTTTCTTGAGGGGCCATTCCTGAGGGTGTCGCAGGCCGCCATTTGAGAAGGCCTGCATTTGATCCTGCATTTCAACAACATGAAACTTTTAAATCCACCTACGTAACATGTTGATGTATTGTAATTTACATGAATGAATACAAAATAGGGGTGGACTGAAAAGTTTATGGGTTAACTCGTAAGGAAAGGAAATATGCCACAGCAATGAAACTTGGTATACATTTCAACAACATGAAACTTTTAAACCCACCGACCTAACTTGTTGATGTATAGTAATTTACATAAATGAATAGGCCTACAATAGACAAAAATGTCATACTACAGGATGCACAATAATAAATCACCTAAATTTACATGTAAATACAATGAAGCTTTGTTCATTGCTTTATCTAATTTTCTTGGTTGAATTTTGACTATTATAGTAAAAAAAACCCACTATTTTTAGGGCCCTTGAACACTGTGTCCATGTGTAGGCTATTTGTACAAATAAATATATGACCTACAATCTATTGGATATCCAAAATAAGAGTAGGCTAAGCTGTTTTCATGTTTAAATTTCCCTTATTGCACACTGCATGATATCCTCTCTTTGTTCACCCAAACAAGCACAGAAAAGTAGGACATAAAACTCCATTTCAGGAGGTGATCTCGATAGATGTACAGCCGGATTGCCCCAATCCAAATTTTTTTCCGCTGTCTTTGCAAAATTTGCCCCATCTCATACTGCACAGCATCCTATCCTTATAAATCCAAACAGGTGCAGAAAAGTAGAACATTAAACTCCATTTCATGCCATTTTTTTTTGTCATTGCAGGAAATGATCTTGATAGATGTCCAGCCGGAGTGACCCGATCCAAATTTTTGAAGACATACAACGACCATTGTTACCAATTCAATCATTACCAAGTCAGATGGCAACAGGCACAAGATAACTGCAGACGCAATGGCGGCCATCTTGTGGTGATCAAAAATGCTGAAACCCAGAATTTTTTGATGTCCTCTTTAAGAAGTTTGGGATGGAGGCGAAATGGAGTTTGGATCGGAGCCAATGATCTTCGTTCCGAGATGAGGTGGGAGTGGGTCACAGGTGATTATATTTTTGAATACACACTGGCTGATCGATTGGGTCCGAGTAAAACAATGGTAGAGGGCCCAATTTCTCACTTTAATGAGGGGTGGATGCAGGGCATTCTTGTTTAGAAAGCGTGAACACCTTTTAAAGTCATGTGCTTAGAGTACAATATGTTTTTGTGGCAAAAGTCATCTTTAATTCATTGTGAGAAAGTGAGATTTTCCAATCAAGCTATATTATACTTTGACAGAGAAAATATTAGAATTTAATTGCAGACGTTAAAGGGATTGTAAAGAAGCTTCTATTATTATCTATGCATATCACATGTAGTGACTTAATAAAACGCATTAGTTTTAGTGGAATTGCAAGAACCACAGATGTCGGAATGGAAATTGGTATGGCACAAATTGATGTTATAAATGTTCCCTATACACATACAAAGTTTAGAAAACCTCTTTACAATCCCTTTAATATAAACGCCTTATAAATCAATTGCTTTGAATGATATATGTCTTGTAGGAGAGAGTATAGGTTATTCGTACTGGGGTTCTGGTCAACCAAGTTGTAAGATATTTAGATGTCGTGAGGATTGTGGTATACTACGATATTCTGATGGTGGACGTTGGCACGATAAACCTTGTGATGATAGTTTCTACATCTACAGCTTTATTTGTCAATATGGTAAGAAGAGATTCAATAAAAATCTGTACATGCAAACAGAAATAAAATAGGACTGGAAGTCTAAGTCTTCACATCGTCTAATAAACTTCTGTTACTTTTATACGCCCACACATTAATGGCTGCCATTACAAAAGTGGGCCTGTTACATTGGCCATCGCTATTTTTTATGCATATGTGTCCAGAATAGAACCTTAGACATATTCCGTGACATCATTTGCTTGGTTTGTTCAGATGAACGATGGACCCTTTAAATCTTTTATGTTGTTTTTAACAGACATGATACCTACAACTACAACATCAACTACGGTTACTACGACAACAGTTACCACAGTAACTACTGCTTCTACGTCTGGTACTAACAGTACGCAAGAGATTAAAATTGTCCAAGAAGATCTTTTAAAGAAAGAAGCGGGAAAATCTTTGAATAAAGTTCAGGGAAGTACCAGCATGAAGACAACATCAACAACTGCAAAGATAACTACAACATCGGATAAACAAAAATACTCAGTTGTCAATGGTAGGTTGCTGTTATATTAATTTCTATTGCAGGGGCACAGATCACAGAAGGGACAGGGGGACACGTTCTCCCTGTCAGAAAACCTGGGGGGGGGGGGGGGGGGGGGGGGACTGCATAATACTCTGTGTCCCCCTCCCCCTAAAAATGGTCAAGCTTGGTTGAGTAGAGTGTCTGTAATGGACTTAAAATAGGCACAATTTGGTATCCAAGAACGTCAAAGACCCACAAATTTTTTCCTGTTGTGCACAATTACAATAATTTATGGTCAAATGATAACAAAACTCGTGTGTTCCTTTTGCACACTGGCCCTATGAAAAATGTGAATTTAGTTGGGGTATTTTGATAATAAAGAATTTCTATAACTTTCCTTTCGCCCTTTCAGACCCTGGTCAACAGAAACAGCAACTAGAAGATTCTCCAGAACATGCTACCAGTGCAGGTAAGCTTATAGATCTACAGTTTTACATCAAAACAACTCCAATTTGCTGAATCTTTGTCATAAGAGGAAAAAGATTTTCCATCAAGTAGGATTTTAATTAGTGATGGTGCTATTTCTTAAAGCAATCATTTGGAGATTTGTGATCCCCTGCAAATAATTCAACACTTTATTTGTTTGAAGGAAAGGGATTATAAAGAGGTTTTTGTATCGGTGACACTGATAGCATCAATTTACACCATTAGATTTTCAATCACACGTCTGTGGTTCCAGATATTCAGCTTAAACTAAGTGTTTGATGATTGCCAAATATGCTTGTATTTCTTTCGATTGTTGTGATCAGTGGTCAAACCTTTCAGTTTAAGTGGAGTTTCCTGGAATACGCCTGATTGAAAATTGGAATGGTGCAAATTGATGTTATCAGTGTCCCTGATATACCTTTACAAAATAAGAAAACCTCTTTACAATCCCTTTTATTGAAATTGCTCAAACTGATTGAAAATTGGAATGATGTAAATTGATGCTATCAGCGTCCCTGATACACATACAAAGTTTAGAAAACCTCTTTACAATCCCTTTAATTGGAATTGCTCAAACTGACTGAAATTAGAATGATGCAAATTGATGCTATCAGTGTCCTGATATACCTAAAAATAATTAGAAAACCTCTTTACAATCCCTTTAATAAAAAAGAAATTCCATATTGCTTTGGTTAAATAATTTGAATCCGTGCTATTTACACTTGGTTATCAGGAGACTTCCTTCCTTTCGAAGTAATTATTGGATTTCTTTCCGAATCTTGAAAAACGACGGAAAAAAGACAGATTGTAGAATATTCTAGACAGTTTGAACGTCGACGCCTCCAGTTCTGATAATATTGATTTTTATCAAAGAGAATGAAGACAGAATAAAATGGAATATTTACTTGTGTCAAATCTCTGTAGAATTCGGGGCGAATACAGGATTTGACGTTAGGGGGGGCGCAGAATAAAATTTCGCCGAGGGGAGCGAGTCAAAAAATTATTTGAGGTTAAAATAATCATAGTTATTGAAATATTCTTCTAGAGTAGGTGCAATGTAGATAGATATCTTGCCAAGCGAAGTGTGGCGAAAAACATTTGTGGTAAAATGGTGCGGACAACCCATGCTTTGCAAATTTTAGGGGGGGCGCACGCCTGCCACGCCCCCGCCTAAATCCGCCACGCCCCCGCATAATTCCGCCCCTGGAATTTATTGTGAATAAAAGTACAAATCTGCCATTTTTTTGGCCAGTAAACGAGACCCTGTGTGCTACAGACAGTGCACTTTAAAGATTCCTTGACAGTTAGAAATTGAAAATAAAAATATGCTAATACTGTTGTCCTGTCAAAATTTCCCTCATTCCACACTGCATGGTGTTTGCCTTTATTCATTAGTCAATACCAAGGGTGTGCATTTAGGGCGGAACTCAGAAGGGGGAGACGTAAGGGTCTCGGTCTCTTTGAACTTGTGATTGCCGTAATTCATGACGTTCTTCGACTCTACAAAACATCCTGGTTTGTCCACCCCACAAATTTTTGACAAATCCACCCCCTTGTCCCCTTGTAGAAAAGTAGGATGTAAAACTTTCATTTGTATTTTTGCAGGTACAATTATTGCGCTAGCTCTTGGAGTACTGCTGGGTTTGACGGTTGGAATCTGTTTTGGTGCCTTCTGTTTCATTAGAAGGTAGGTTAAAATAGTTCTCAATAGTCTTCGGTTGTCAGGGGACTGAGTAAATTAGATGCTTGGTTACGAAGGTAAAGGTCCAGGATTCAATCCTGGCAGGTGTCAAGATGATGTCTTCCGATTTTTCCAATATCCCTTTGTCAGTGTTGCAGTTTAGCAAAAGCATCTAGTCATTCGGATGCTACAGGCTGTACATGTTTAAGATCCTTCAACAGTACAAGTTTAAGTTAAAAACTATGAGTAGGCTTATGTTGTCGCCCTGGCAAAATTTCTGCCATTGCTCACTGCATGGTGTTTGCCTTTCCACATTTTTTCCAAATGTGAGCAGATAAGAAGGATGTATAACTCCCATATCATTTGTCTGCAATGTTCAGCCTTGATTTTGTTTTTGCAGACGCAAGAAGAAGCAACAACATGCTAGCGCCAGTTTTATCAATCCTTACTATGAGGGGATAACTCCTGTAGACGACGATACAGAGCGTTGTGTGGTGGAATATAAAGACGACGTCCAAGTTGGTCCGTCTGTTCAATACGACACTCTGCCATCTTTGTCTTTAAACAACCCGATCTATGGCGAGGCTGTTAGGGTACGTCCTAGTCCCTCTGACTCTTACGATCTTCCAAAACCAACACCCTGTGGTCTTCCGCCAAGAGACATATACCAGAATTCCAATCCTTACGAAAATACACTTCCTGTTGAGGAAAATTTCTACGAGGATATTGATACTATCAAAGCGGCCATTGCCATGAACGAATCTTTGGACAAAGGAGAAGAGGAAGACAGATATGTTTCCATGCCAACCAGAAATCTAGTGTAAGGATAGTTACGACCTTGACCTTTTAAATTATAGTATGTTCTAGTCTTTCTCTTGTTCTAGCAGTGGTTACCATAGGGACTAGTTGACGAAGTCCACAGGCCACATGTAAGGGGGCGCAACTCCCAGAAAAAAAAAAATACTTAATTTTCCAGGGACCCCTACCCCCTTAAGTCTGTTTTGCTTTGGAATTGAAACTGGAGAACATACATGTTGTGAACCATAGACTCTTGTGAACGTCATTTTTTTTCACAGTTTTCCCCTCTAAAAACATTTTTCTTCCATTATCCAAGATCTTCCAAATTAAAATGCTGATTGTAAATCATTTAATTAAGACACATCTTCATTGTTAATAACATTGAAATCATTTCCATCAAAGTTCTGTCGGACCAAAATCATTTCATTATCTTCACCCTATCGTGACACTAAGTATATTTCTTTAGGGGCATTAAAATATATTGTAATCAAAATTTTTTTTTAGTTGAAAATGGCTTTATTTAATGTTAACTTACAAAAACTTTAATTTATTTATGCTGATGCACTAAGCTGATATTCCAATTTCCCTATGTGCATTATATTAAATTAAATTATTGCACCATGTATAGTGAGCACCCCTTCAGGGTAAAAAATGTGCATTATACACAGAAATATACGATGTGCCAACCAAAGCTTTAAACAGCTTATAAGAATTTTTAAGCATTTTTCAATAATAACTTTTTTTCAATTTTTGGGCATTACGTATAATTGTATATATAACCATAAATATCCCTAAAGGAACACATTATGTATCTAATAACCATTCATGACACAATATACACATTGAATATCTAATATTTGATACATGTGTATGTATATATATCTCTACTGATGGCGCAAGCGGGCATTTGACCCCCAAGAAAAATTGCTTTTACCCCCAACTTTATTTCTGAGAAATTTGGTTTTTCATCAAATTTATCAGAATGAAACAAATCAATTTTTTTTTTTTCAAAATGTTATAAGGAGAACCCCCACTGAAGGCTTGCTTATTTTGCTCTGCCATATCTGGTATTCCAACCCCACAGTTAACCCCCATTAATCAGTATGCTCGCCATTTTCACCCCCTATTTCCAGAAGCCTTGCGCACCTCCCCAACCCCCTGTATATTTTATAACATTATGTAAATATTTTAATTCATCATTTAGTGAGATTTTTTTGGGGTTGGAGATCATGGGCATGGAAATGCTCTAATTTGGCAATTTTCAAGTGAAAGGGCACCATAGCACCATACCCCATCCCCCCTCCCCTTCTTCTCCCCCTCTCCCCCTTCCAATATGCCAATATGTTATTCATCAATTTGATTTTAAATATGTGCCAAATCATTCATAATGCTTCAACTATATGTTATATTGTTCATTACCATTGTTTGTTTATTTTGTTGTTTAGTCTATTGTTTCTGAGAACCTAACCCACTTTTCATCCAATCTGTTTTGGCTAAATCTTCTATGAAGTGGCTCACTTATTCATTAAGAGCACAGATTTATATAACTATTTTTAGAGTCTAACCTATACAAAGGGAGATAACTAATTTTGTCTTAAATTAACTCATAGTCCTTAGTGCTATAATTCAACAGAATAATTCAACATAATTTATTGCTAAATAATCAAAATAAAATTTTATTATTTGCTTTTGCTCAAATTGTATATATGCATGGTCATCTGCTTGAATATTATCATTTATATTTCATTGGAGAAAATTAAATCATTTTGTAACAAAAAGGTCTTTTTTGGTGTAGATTGGAGCCCAAACAGGTCCAGAAAAGCAGGATGTAAAACACCATTTCATTTGGTGTAGATGGGGTATCTCTCAGTTCTCATTTGGAGAATGTCCTCTGCATTGGAGGTAATAGAGAAATTTAGACGGACTGCAGTCCAGATATGACCATAGCAGCAGAAAGATCATCTCGTTGGGTATGGTTAAGTATCTGGAAACCACCATCGATGCCCAGTTAACGCAGTTAATGATCGTTACCGTGGACCCCGCCCCCTACCCTCTGCCCTTCTCTCAATCCTGGGAGTGTACCCAGTTATGAGAAGTTGGTGTAAACGGTCTTTCTGAGAGTAGCAGTAGACAGGGGGTCCAAATATATGTTTTCGGGCAAAAAATTCATAAAATCGGGCAAAATATCATTAAAATTCGGGCAATAAGTTGGTCTGCCCCCGTTGATTCGTTGGCCCCTACGGCTATGTCTCTGAGAGTAGCACTGTTGTCTACAACGTTTACAGAAACGGCCAAGGGTTGCCGAATGTCGTTAGTGGTGCAGCATCCATTATGTCAGCTTTGTACCCCTATAGTCTCTTTTTTTGTAACCAAGGCGGAGCGCCTGGCTTTCAACGCAGTGGACTTTGTTCTAGATCACGTATCAGAATTCCAAAACCTTAATGAACTATCGTAATTAACATCGATTTGCTTTGATTTACATGGAAAACCAATAAGAGAAAGCAACACTAACAATTAGAGAAATAAAGTTCAACTTTATGCTCTTATGACTTTGTATCAAAAATAGGACTGGAACGTCTGGAACAAGAAGTACACAATCGATATATCGAACAAAAAGTTTATTGCTCTACATATTGAAATTCAGGAATAATTTAAAGGCAGACCGACTAAAACTAGGCAAATGGTTAGAGAATTTCGACCCATGAAACATTTTGTCACAGTAAGAAAATAAGTTTTTTTGTATGCTTTTTTCTGTCAGACCCTGTGATAATTCTGCGGCCCATCCCCCAATAATTCCTGGATATGCCGCCACGGCAAACTGCGAGATAGCAGATAATTCCAGGATACGCCACCACATCCGAATTCTTGATACAGAATTGCCCGAATTAAGAATTATTTTAAATCATTGTGTTGTAATTCCTTTTATTCGCAGTAACTACTATTCAAGAGGAATTTTATTTCATAAAAATTGATCTAACTAACTTAGAAACTAATTTCCTATTCCATTGGTTAGGTTTAAAAAAAATAGGGGTGGTAGTACTGCCAATCAAAGTGTCAATCAAATGATTGAGAAACTCGTAATGAATAAGTGAACCACTTATTGGATGAAGAGGTTAGGTTCTAAAATTTATAAAAAAAAATGATAATGGCCTTACACAGTGGCGTTTCCACGGGGGGTGGCGAAGGGGTCAGGGGGCGCCATAGCCCAACCAGAATTTAGGCCGGCACGGCCTTGACCCCCTCCACATTGAAATTTTCATATAATGTTAAATACAGATGGTAAGTGCTGGTAGCCCCCCCCCCCCTTCCCCTGAAAATTATTTGACCCCTCCACCTAAAAATTCCTAGAAACGCCACTGGCCTTACAATACATTTGGCCAAAAATGTTTTCATCTATGAACGAATATAGAAATTCCAATCAGAATTAGGAGCAGAATAAAATGGTGTCGGTATGATATCGCCCGGTTCCAAGGATCCTTTAATTCCAAAAAGTTCGCAGTTATTTTCACTGGCCACACTGACCACTTTATAATTAAAGGCATAGCACATTGGCCGAGACAAACAAAGAAATCCACAAGCCAAACCGTTGGGTGTTATATGTCTTGATGTTGGTGGACTGTATTTTGAACCTCGGTGTGACCGAAACACTGAAATTAAAAAAAATATACTGAGATTAGAAAATTATCTCTTAATGCACTGGCCAAGGTCATGAAGTTTTTTTTTACAGTCATGCGAAATGATTTTGGTGGATATTATGTACCGTTTTCGATGCGTTATCAAGATTAGAAGCATTGGGCATTGGTCTTATTGCAAGAAATGATAAGTGAGTTTTACGTCCTATATTTTTCTCCATTTTTGGGCTAATAAGGATTTAAAAACGCCAGGCAGTGTGCAATAAGGGATGTTAAGCCATGACAGCTGGATCAGCCTACTCATATTTTCGAAAATATAACGTGCGCAACCTGTAGCTCGTGGAACCCAGGGTTTATTGTCCCATCCGAACAACTAGATGTATGTCGCATTTCCATGTCAGCCCCTCCATCCGGCATGCCCCTCTATCATGCCCCTCTATCTGGCATGCCCCCCGACCTGCATCACTGACAGGGGGAAACCTAAGCGAGAAACAACTACTTCTTTCAGCTTACCTGTAGAATCGGGAAATCGTATCGTGGCGTTATTGGGATACGTTATGGAAATAGAGGTGTATTTAAACTGTACAGTATCTGCTATCCCGAGCTTGGATCCTAACACGTTAACTCCTGGAACTTTTCCCAACCCAAACTGCACCACAGTTCCATACCAGCTGAACCAGTATGTTGTAAAAACAGTAGAGGACAGCTGGGTTGACGCCGATATAGTGGTTCCACTGTTCCATTTCCAACCATCAGTTCTGATAATGATCCAATATAGCCGTTCATTGTCGTTGAAAAATGCAAAGAATATGTTCAGTTCTGTTTTGACTTCCAATGTTGTGAATTTAACTTGAGAAACGTCTTGAAATTTCCAAAAACCTGCCTTGTCTATTTCTATATCATAGCCTAAAGAAAAAAATCAGATTAAAGATGCGTTGTGACTATTAAGCATATGCGTACGGGGTGGGGGTGATGTGATCGGGAAGATGGCGAGAAGTTTTTGGAATTAGGGGTTGGGGTGGGGGTCGACTTGTCGGGCATATATATTTCGTTGTCGGGCATATATATTCCCTTGTCGGGCAAATTGTTTTTGCCCCCCCCCCCTCCCCCGCTCAACTAACGCCTCGTACGCCTATGATAAGCTCTCTCCAACATTTCTCAAACATATGTTGTTTTAACACAATGTTGGAGAAATGTTGGCAGGTGCTAGTTGGGGAAATGTTGGACAAAAGTATTTTCCTAAGAACAGGGACTGCTCTCCTGAGAACTTTGGTGTTCAAGCAAATGAAAGGAAGTACAAAATATTCAAAAATATTTCAAAAGGCACAATTTTCATGGAAATTTATTGCGTTGTATATCTTTTGAAAGAGCAGATCAAGCATAACAAGAATATGAAAGAAGTGATGTATTTTTTTCAAATGAGGATTTGTTGTTAAATGAATACTTACCCGATGTTTTGGGTACGTAATATAAGAACACAGCCAAAAATACGCTTCCTAATATCGGAATAGGAACCATTATCTGAAGTATAAACGAAAAAATAACATTTCATCACGAACTTATGAATATTTCATCATGAACCTCTCAATATTTCATAACCTTTTTAATATTTCATATGACCTTTCAATATTTCATTCTGAACATTTATAATATTTCATTCTGAACTTATAAATATTTCATTCTGAACCTTATTAATATTTCATATGACCTTTCAATATTTCATTCTGAACATTTATAATATTTCATTCTGAACTTATAAATATTTCATTCTGAACCTTATTAATATTTCATCTGAAACTTTCAATACTTAATATGGACCTTTCAATATTTCATCTGAACCTTTTTAATATTTCATCCTGAACCTTTATAATATTTCATCCTGAACTTACGAATATTTCATTCAGAACCTCTCAATATTTCATCCTGAACTTATAAATATTTCATTCAGAACCTCTCAATATTTCATTCTGAACTTATAAATATTTCATCTGAACATTTCAATATTTCATTCTGAACCTTTTTAATATTTCATTATGAACCTTTATAATATTTCATCCTGAATCTCTCAATATTTCATCTGAACCTTTTTAATATTTCATCTGAACCTCTCAATATTTCACCATGAACCTCTCAATATTTCATCCCGAACCTCTCAATATTTCATCATGAACTTATGGATATTTCATCCCGAACCTCTCAATATTTCATCATGAACTTATGGATATTTCATCATGAACTTATGGATATTTCATCATGAACTTATGGATATTTCATCATGAACTTATGGATATTTCATCATGAACCTTTCAATACTTGGCCTGTCATCTACCTAAATTATCTATAAATCAAAATATGAGAAGAGAGAAAATGCAAAACTTGTTAAAACTAATAAAAGAAACACAAATTCTTACCTGATTTTAATATCTTCTATACAATTTTCCCTCTCTGTTTTATCCTCATGCCTTTCTGTAATTTCCAATTTAGAAATGAAGTTAATCCATAATTATATTCTTAAGAAAACTGAACTTTACTGAAATAAGATAGTCCGAGACATCTGATTATATTTCACCTGTTAGTAATCTATGAAAGTTGTCACTGTCCAAATAATCATCAGAGGATGTTCCGTGGCTTAACTAGACAAGTGGGGGGGGGGGGGACGGGCGTGGATGTGTCCCTTTTAAATATTTAGTTCAGTAATTCTTTTATGGAATGTCCCCTAGGATTGGCCCCCATCAACCAGTACCTATCACGGGCGGATCCAAGATTTAGCGGGGGTGGGGGATTGGGGGAGTGGGGGAAAGGTATCTGAAATATAACATGCTTCAAATTCAACGACACAGCGAGTGGCAATTTTTGGAGGGTTCTGAAATAAATCAACCTAAAATTGCCCCATTGGATCTGCCCCAGTCTTTGGTAGTTAAGAAACTGATCATGTTTCGGACTAAGTCGAATATCGATACCCAATAATCAATCAAATCATAACAAACACATTATGAGGATGGGTCGAATCAATATTTTTATAAAGAAATCAAAGTTTATGTTTCGATCATTAGCTTAATCACTTGCTGATCAATGATCAACAGCATTAAATCTTTAAAAAAAACCGTGACATTGATTTCTGTTGTACTTTTGTATGGCAAATGGGCGTAAATGACCCCCCACCCCTCCCCCTTTAGCTTAATAACTTGCATTAAATCTTTAAAAAACAACCGTGACATTGATTTCAGTTGAACTTTTGTATGGCAAATTGGCGTAAATGGACCCCCTCCCCCTTTGGAAAATAGCTTAAAAAGCTGATGTTGCAACGTTGATTTTTGTACATTTTTCATAGATTTTGCACAGCGTCAGACAAGTTTTTATATTAGGCTACTTGTGTATTAAGAGTTTAAATCTTTGTCTGGATTTTTTTCTGGGTTAATTAAAAACTCACTAATGACAGTTTATGTAACAAAGTTTATTTGAACAATCATTTTCATTTTCAATAACAAATTATACAACATTTTAATCAATACATTTCTATTTTCAAAAAAACAACAAAATCTTTACTAGGCTCCTAGCCACACTGGACTGTTCAGGGGTGGAGGGAGAGGAGAGGAGGGACATGTAATATATTCAGGGGGCAAAGTAAAAAAATCAAGGGGGGCAAGGCAGATATGATGTCATTGAATTGCGTAAACGTCTGGATTTTCAGGGAAGGGCTCCCCCATCCTCCCTGTAACTATGGGCCTGATCTCTACAGAATCTTCATTTGCAACAAAACAAACAGGAAGCAATATACAATCGTAACAAAACATCTAAAGGCACTTTGGGTTGATTTAGCGTACAAAAAACACTCCGAAACATGGCCCTTTAGTTGCACCAAAACAAATATATTTACGTTTGCTATGATGTTTTCCCATTGACCTAATGTTAATGCGTTTATAAACGCCACTGCTAGCCACTGATAGCCACGTGACCTATTTGCTTAGAAACTCCTAAAAAAAATGGCGGCATAATCTTTGAAAAAGAAATAGTTCTCGGGAAATCTGATGACCTTGAGTTGAATCTAATAAAAATCCCATGTTTTCAAAACGTAAATATAAGAAAAAAACTGTTACCCTATGGCGTGTACGGTAATAGCCTATTGCTTAAATAAATGCTGTAGTCAAAAATGAAACATAATTATCAATTTGCATTCAATTAACAAAATACACTTCATTAAAGGCACTATAGTATGTACAACAAAGGTCTCTTACAATTTCAAATCTCACGGAAGGCCCTTAAGTCATTCCCTTAGAAAAATTGAAATACTTTTATGTAAGGAAACCTTTTAAGTGATTATATGGAAAAATTTTAATTATTGATTTTTTATAGAAAAGCATTTTTAATGTTAGACATTGGACAATATTTTTTTTTATCATTCTTAAAGGGATTGTAAAGAAGTTTAAGAAAATTCTGTATGTGTTTCAAGGACACTGATAACATCAATTTGCACCATTCTAATTTCAATCAGATGTCTGTGGTTCCTGCAATTCCCATAAAACTAAGTATAAGACCTCTGAGATTAATAAGCACTTAGTTTTAGTGGAATTGCAGGAACCACAGATGTCTGATTGGAAATGGCATAGCGCAAATTGATGCAATCAGTGTCCCCAAAACGATCCCTTTAAAAACAGATTGTTGATCTTGTTCATTGTTGATCATGTTCATTGTTGATTATTGATATTGTTCATTGTTGATATTATTCATTGTTCATGTTGTTCATTGTTGACAATAATCAGGAATGTTCTTTATACCATAACATAATGTTCACAAAAGCATCGGCCTCGGAGTCCACTTTAACAATAGGATGAGAGTTATCTTCATATTCAATCAACCTAGAAAAAGAAAGTGCTTTAAAGGTCCACAAAATGCTTGTAACAGCAGTTCAGAAAATGAAAAAAAACACAACTATTTTAGGTTCATGAGGATGCTTTCTACCAAATTATCTGTACCTATTTACAGCTGGGTCGACTGGAATAACGAGCCAAACTTATTTGGTGTCACCCAGGGACAGAGAAATTAAAACACTGGACCACCATTTGCTTGACGTAACCATAGAAATGTATAAGACTGGAAGTCTTAGTCTACTCATCGTCTACTGAACTTCTGTTTCAATTTATGGTTGACCTAGTTTCTCCTCTAGGACAAGTTGACTCTAAGTGATACTGTGGCAGAGAGACTGGATGTTCCGTTCGAATTAAATCGCGTTTATCATTGCTTTAAGATTAATATAACTTCTTGAATTGAATTACCTTCAATTCAACGCATGCATGCCAAGCGTAATCTTGTGTTATTATTCCCTATCTACATTTCTATGACGTAACCAAGAAATGCAATGTAAAGATTCCAAATGATTGTTCTATAGAATAAGGCGGCTGATTTTCAAGGGAGGTAATTTAAGTATATCACGTACCTTGTTTTTATGTTTCTTGTTTTTAAAGCTCTGTAGTATTCTTTAGCTTGTGATGGTGGAACGCGTAAATCATCTTTACCTATCATCAATAATAAGGGAGCTTTTACCTGAAACAAGAACATAGCAATTTTATCTTCACCAATCTCTTGTTTGAAAAGAAATGAAATGCAGACGGTCAAACACCATGCAGTGTACAATTTGGGAAAATTTTGCAATAACAGTGGCTTAAGCTTGCTATAATTGTAAATTTCCAATTGTTTAGAAATTTTTAATGTGCACACAGGGCTTCAGTTTATTGTCCCATACGAAAGAATAGATGCATGCAAATCCATCCATATAATACACAATATTACATTTTTTTTTCAGACCTATAGCTCAGTTTGTGTCCCAGGGAAATGACAGCCCCTCCAACCTGCATCACGGACAAGGGGAAACCAATGAGGTCATGTAAAAACCTCCCCACCCCTAAAATTAATAATAAGACAATACCTGATCAACATATCTGATAGGGGAACGTTTCCACATTTCTTCACTGTACGTAGGGTTTATTAGACAAGAATGGTTATAATCAAACCCTGATTCCACATACACCCTGAAATATACGATTTGAACGACATGAAATGACCTTGAAATATAATCATCACCTTCATCATGAGGGCTATTTCAATTTGGACATTTCAGATAAATATATTCAAAATGAAACCTACCAATCAGGTATATCCGAAACTCCTGTCATTGCTGTTAGATTAGTCACTGGATTACGACAACATCCAGCTTGGAAAAAATCCTAAATGAAAAAAAAAACAAAGAAAGATGGCTTTTAAAAAAGGACAGGATTAAATCTTTCCCCCATGAGAAATCTATGTGTTGATATTATGGACTGCAAATACTTCAAAACTCTACAGTGTAGAGTCTACACTAGTTTAGTTTTGTCAGTCCCCTTGACAAGTTTTTGGTCCTACTCCTCCTCATATTTTTAGACATGCCACTGCTTTAAAAAAAGGCCAAAGAGAAATCAACTTACAGGGTATTGACCAATGAGATGTGTTGTAAGAAAACCACCATGGCTGCCACCAAACACAAAAACTTTTTGACCATCAACAAGTCCTTTGGATATAATTTCATCTGCTGCTGCCTGATAAAATAAATGGTAAAGAGAACACTTAGGTGGCGCTCAAGTTGGGTTTTCTGAAGAAGTTTCATCTGCTCCATTTCATTCTCCGCCATTTTGAATTCTGTCTTCACTGAAGACAATTTATTTTTAGCCATGAAATCAGATTATTTATGACAATATATTTTAAAAATCGTTACCTTGCAATCCTTGACATCTTGGTCTCCAATATTCCCTAGCAACGAATGAACACTATCTTGTCCAAACCCTAGAGAGCCTCGATAATTTACTACAATAGAGACAGATTCATAGGTTACAATTCTATACATAAACGATCAAGATTAGAACCCGTAACTGCAACTGTTCACAGTCACCAAGCAAACAACATAATGTAAAGAACGAAAGTTCCTTTTAATAATAAAAATTTCAGGTACACTGATAGTGATAGCATCAATTTGCACCGTTCCAATTTTCAATCAGATGTCAATGATTCCAGCTTAAAATAAGTGTTTGATAACTTTACATCCACATAGGTAATGTGTATCGTGGACACTAATAGCATCAATTTGTCTGTGGTTCCAGAAATTTACAATTACACCAAATGTCTGATGACGTCAGAAATCGCGGAATATTTTTGCATCAAACAAGTATTTGTTCAAATAAATGAATACTTACCTATTAAAACAGCAAAACCACATTTACAGAAACCAGCGACATACATCATATACGTGGTATCAAACGTGGTATGTGGACCTCCTAAAATTATATCATTATCTGGTTAACTTAAGCATGGACCTCTTTCATGACACATATTGCAACCATCGAATGTGAGGTTCCTAACGCAAATTATGTCATCCATTCATAAAACGCAAATAATCAATAGGCCTTCTCAATTATTTTTTGTAAAGGGTCAATCGAAAGGGCCTTATGGACTGGACTTGGCATACGATTTTAAGATGGCTTTGGATATGTGAAGTCACTAAACAACCCTATCAACAGCAACAAAATGGGTCTAAAATTGCCATTTCTTTGAAAATGTGTGAACATACATAACATCTAAAAGAATCAGTAAATTGCTTGATCAATTCTCATTTTAATGATATAAATTATAATTAGTTTTTAGTTACTTGGATTAGAGAAGAAACCGACGTTGAGGTGACTACTTTTTTGTTTAAATATGAAGGAATAATAATGACTCACCATGAGGAAAGAGTATTAATGGAGGTTTCTTATCACTGGTTGTCTTTGGAAGAACTAAAATACTCTCATAATCTAAATTTCCTGAAAATAAATCGTTTGCATTAAAGGGATAATAGAGAGGTTTTCTAAACTTTGTATGTGTATCGGGGACACTGATAGCATCAATTTGCACCATTCCAATTTCCATTCCGATGTCTGTGGTTCTTGCAATTACACCAAAACCTGATTCTAAAACTAAAACTTGCCTACCATATTTGGAATGTTTTCTGTCAGCAGTGGGTTGATGGGAAGACAGTTGGAATGATATGTTATTATCTATATTAGGTTGGTTTAGATAACGCCATTTTATCTCTTGACTGGGGTTGGACGGCAACTTTCCTATCATCTAAAAAGACATGTGTAAATCATAAGCATGGAATTGGGATAACAGAGAAAACCCCAAGGGGACAAAACGTCATAGGACAAATACTCCACCAAACAAATAATGGTGAGCATGTCATATTCAAACTTAACTATGGAAACCATTCTGAACTCTGTTCCATATTGGTTTTTTTAAACTTTGGTTGATTCCATGAATTCCAAATGCACAGAACTCAACAATCACGCACATTCTTACTGTGTTATAGAAACAGGCAAGAAATGAAGGGAGATAACTCACTAAATGTTGTGGAGTGTTGGGTGATGTACAGGAAATGATGATGACATCTTTATAAATATCTACAATACTGTTTGAACCATCTTTGATCCCTGAAAGTTTCAAAAATCACTTAAAAACCTTGTTTACTATGCATCTAGTCGTCAAAATTTGTACCTTAAAACTAAGTGTATTGTCTTTAGCAAGAATTTGTCATATATGAAAATGAACTAATTGTCATGGCACCCTAATGTACAATATGTAAAATGCATGAGGAAAAAAAAGATGGCTGACCTCCATTTAATTGATGAACTGTTTTAGTTTCCACATTAATACAGTACAAAACCTGAAATAGTAAGAAAAGTTATGGAATTGAATGTAAATGCTTATTACACCATTCCAATTTTTTATCAAATGTCTGTGTCTAGTGCAATTCCACTAAAACTAACGTGTTTTATGACGTCACTGACAGTGAGCTACCGGAAGCTACTATTGATATCTATGCAGAACACTGTCAGTGATGTCATAAAACGCATTAGTTTTAGTGGAATTATAAGAACCACTGACATCAGAATGGAAATTGGAATGTCACAAATTGATGCTATCAGTGTCCCTGATACACATACAAAGTTTAGAAAAACACTTTACAATCCCTTTAAACTAAATGCTTTATGCTGAGTCTAAAAGTCATGGCAGCTACAAGACAGATATGCACACCCCTATTGTTCTACTCACAGTTCTACTTCTGTAATATGTTGACAATACAACATGTTTACTGTCCTGACTCCAACATCTTGATGTCAACAAGTCTAAATATATACCATTATACACTTCATCTGAAATTATAATATACAACATGTTTACAATGTTTTATACAAAATATTAAGCGTTTTTCAATAATAATCTGTAATTTTATGGAAAATAACTTAGTTAGTTTTATGGTTTATTGAATCTGTTTGTATACTTTGGACACTGTTGATGATTATAAACTCTTATTGACAAATTTTGCAAACTTAAATGTTTTGTTCATTCTAAGAGGTTGTATCACTTTAATAAAGATGTCCATGTCCAAATATATTACCTTTAGGTGTATGTACTAAATCCATTATCACTTCATCACTCTGTGTCTTATAGTCGTACTGAAAAAAAAATTAAACATATATTAAATTTAATAAACATCATCAAATACTTAGTTAAAGTGGAATCGCTGGAATTCCAGATATCTGATTGAAAATTGGAATGGTACAAATTGTTGATATCAGTGTCCTTGAGACAAACTACAAAATTAGAAAACTTCTTTACAATCACTTTACGTCCTTGACGTTTGTGGTTCTCACAATTCTACATTCCACGTTTTATGACGTCACTGACAATGATCTACAAGAAGCTACTATTGATATATATGCAGTTAACTGTCAGTGACGTCATAAAACGTGTTAGTTTTAGTGGAATTTCAAGAACACCAGACAGACGTCTAATTGAAAACTGGAATGCTGCAAATCGATGCTATCAGTCCCCCAAATACATTTAACAAAATTAGAAAACTTCTTTACAATCCCTTTAAGCCACATACCAATTTTAATCGTGAGCATTGTTTATGAGCTCCACCGATTGGTTGATCATAGTACACCAGTTTTGATTGGTCGGGACTGAGATTAGGAGATCGTGAAGACTGAGTTTTGTCGCTAATTAACGTTGTTTTATGCGTTTTCAAATCATATGAGTACACAGCGCTCCTGAAAACAAAATGGAGATTTGGTGATACTTTTCAAAGGATGGAGTTTTGCGCTTACTGACTGGACGATTGCTAACCAAAAGATTTACAGTTATGTCACGGCACAGGTAGAGTGAAATATGCATGATTTGGTTTTCACATGACAGAGTTAAAGGGATTGTAAAGTGTATTTCTAAACTTTGTATGTGTATCGGGGACACTGATAGCATCAATTTGCAACACATTTTATGACGTCACTGACAGTGATCTGCATAGATAGCAATTGTAGTTTCCGGAATGGAAATTAGAACGGTACAAATTGATGCTATCAATGACTCTGATACACATATAAATCACTTTACAATCCCTTTAAATATGAAAGGGCCAAAAATGATTTTTGATTAATGAAAATGAGACTTACTGTCTTTGTGTACAATATTTTAATCCCAGTTTAAAAGGATCATTGTTCCATCCTGTAAACACTACTGTATTATCGTCTGGTCCCCAACATGCCTACCAAATAAGGTCAAACTAAGTAAGTGATTTTCAACCGTTTAATTCATTAAGGGAAGTAACTCTTACAACTTCTTATACAGTGTGTTGTATACATTTTCCTTCTGGTGTTCCAAGATGTTCTACCTATAAGCTTTTGTCGTCATAGAGACATTCATCATAGACAAAGTTGTCAAGCCACATTTTGTATTTATGAAAGCCTAATAAAGGGCATCCATTTTGAATATAAACTAATGAAAACCTACCTGTCCACAAGAGAGATTGTCAGGCGTGTCTAAAACTTCGACAGAGTCTGTCTTGATATCTAGTATACATATAACAGAACAGGATTTCTTTACTAACTGTTCACCCCAGTCTTCTACTGTATCATGTTCTCTACCCTAAAAATTATGTAGTTTTCATTAAAAAATCTGTTAACCAAAGACCTTGTCCAAAGCATGACAAAATTGTATAGTAATGGAGTCATCAAATGAGAACTACTGCCATATATAGTTCCATCCAAACAACTAAGTGTTTTTCCATGTCAGCCCCTCTGACTTGTGTCACTAACAGAGAGAAACTGGGATGAAAAATCCAAAGATATCTCGATTCTCGACCCATGCTGTATTTGATCTTTGGAACTTCTGCTTCTGCCAGCAATTATCCAACTCACTGTCAAGTGTTTGAGGAATTGTTGATGAAGGAATGATGTAAAATTCAACCTCACCAAAACAATGTCTTCTTCTTTCTTTCCGTCCTCATTTTCCTTCGTCGTTTCAAAAAAACTTTTAGTTTTCGGTAGTTTTCTTTCCGATGTGTATAGAATCTTATCTTCATTATGAGACCATTGCAAACAACCAAAAGTTTCTACAAAAAATCAACAAATTGTTACTTTACATTGAGTCTTAATTCATTTAGTAGTATAATATGGATTTTTACTTCTGCACTGATTTTGGCTAATAAGAATAGGCAAACGCCATGCAGTGCGCAATGAGGGAAATTTTGTCAGAACAGCAACATTAGTTTACTCTTATTAAGGATTTCAAATTGTCCTGGGATCTTTACATGCCCAGTCTGTAGCCCACAGAGCCTCAGTTTATTTCTCATTCAATTTCCAACCCTCGGCATTACTGATAAAGGGAGACTCAGTTGAAAAATGTCACAAAAGCCACGAAATGACACTCATTTGTACAACAGATTAGAAATTAAGTAATAATGTCCAATTAGATTTCAGATAATTAACTCTTTCCTACCATCATTGTTGTTAACTTTGCCATGTTTCTCTTTCGAACATACATCGTAATTTTTTATCTTCCCTTGGCTGTTCCAAATCTAAGGGAGAAAACGGACAAACTAAAATAGTGAGCATTATATCTAAAAAAATTATTTTATCTAAAACTATTTAAGGTCGTGTTCTTGCATATGTTTAAACAAAAGATAAGAACAATATTTATGACAAGCTATAACTTATTATCAGTCTTGTGTCACTCTAACTTAGTATTTATCTTTAAAAGATAGTAAAGAGTTTTTTATATCTTTTTGTATATTGCTGACAAAGATAGCATCTTATGCAATAAGCTTATAGTTGTCAAATACTGTTAAACATTACTGCTCTAAAATTACAAGAACCACAGACATCTGATTCAACACAAGTTACACGTGTTGTCATCAAATGTAAAGTTAGGTTTGAGAGTTCAGTTCTCGATCAGGGTGTGAAAGTCTGATGACCTTGAATAAGTCCAGTCCACCCAGCTGTAAATGGGTACGGATAATCCGGGAAAGATGAATGCCACGAGGTTTGGCCTAGGACCAGCTGGGAGAAAGGATCTTCACAGAACCTAAGTTGTTATCCTTGTCAAATATAGATATTTCTTTTCTTTCTTTAACGTTTATTCAAATAAAATCTGATAATTCAATAAATGTACCTCAATGAAGTGTTTTTCGTCTCCTTTTTTATTTTTCCAGGTTGTTACTACAGCTTGATATTTTCCTGAAGGTGATTCTCTTCTCCAGATCCTAAAACACAAATTGATTGAGATAAAAAAAAGAAGATTCATTAGATCCTACACCCAGCTAAGCTAACCCCTTCAAATTTTACTTTTTATTTCTATATCTGTATTGGGTGTTACAGAAGATACTCTCCTTTAGAAGCACTGGCCAAGGTCACAAGAAGAGAGCATACATTTCAATTATCAATTCAAATAATATTGATTAGAATAAAAATATAGTTCAATTTATATCTGTGTTTTTCATATATGCGGTAGCCCTATTACAATATTTATGAGTATCTTAAACCTCGATAATTATGGATACACATGGCCATGATGGCATGTTAAAAGAACTGCAAATGTACCTAGGTCTACGCTCGGCTACTTACTCATTTTTGACTTCTTGGCTTGGTGTTTTGAGCAGAACGGAATAATCCTGGCCATTTAGAATATAATTAACAGAAAAACTGGTTTTCTCAGACTTTTCTAGATCTCTCTGACTCCACTGTGTTTTGATGACAAGAAATTGGTCGTTGACGGAACTAATTTGTGCCGAGGTTGGTAAACTGATTGAAGCTAATTCTCGATAAACACTAACAATATCTTCTGCCTAGCCAGGGTGAAGAATAGAAATGTTATGGTCTATGCACAATTTAATAGGTCTAGTTAAGCTACGTTAAATCTTAGGTGGTAGGGAGAAGCCAACACCAGGTCAACTCTCCAAAACACAGACCGTGGCATCAGAATTTTTCTTTCTTTGTTGAGGGGATTCAAACCTATGGCACCAAATTGACTGGCAGAAATCAATCAAAATCACTACAGAGAAGGGGTGCGAAATTGCAAGCCACGATTCCAAGAAGAAAGTCAACGTCAACACTGCAGTTGAACAGCAAGAACTGGAAGTGGAACTTGCAACTCAGGACTCACAGGTTCAAAATGAAGCAAAAGAAAAAATCAATTTTCAATCAATATAAAGACAAGTTAATTGATCAAAAGATACTCACCTTCATCGCTGACATTGCTAAAATATTAAAATCTGATTTCGATTATTTATGCTACTTATCTATGAAAGAAATCTTTTCTTTTGAGTAGGCCTAGTGGAGGTTGAAGAGTTGGTTTTTTATTTTACAGTTGTCCAGTCTTCAGAAATTCGTTTACTTTCAACAGGTCTCTTTGATCTCGACTATAATAGTTAGGTCAAGGTCAACAAAATGGCTGCGCCCATCAGAAAATCATTTTGTGTCCTTTCAAGACTAAATTTTAACAAAAGTAATAATTTGCTGTGTCTTTTAGGAATTTTAATTTGAAAATCATGTTTGCAAAGTTTAGCAGCAAAATAGCATCTCCTTCTTTGCTTACATGAACAATAGATAATACCTTTTTTCATGCTCAAAGGTCAAACTTCAAAGGGGGTGGGGGGCAAAACACAAACAGCAATAACACTGTCAACAATTCCTAAATAGGTTCCACATTTAAAGAGATTTTGTGATTGTTCTCCAAGTCCTATTCAAGCTTCTAGACTATTTACATATTTTTAAGATATTAATTACCTTCTGTTAATAAAAATTGCGAAAATTCTGATGTTATTTTTATCCATTTCAGGTTGTGTTTTATCATCGATTCCTTCATTAAGGAATTATTCAGACGATATTTCTTCTAAACGTATGAAAAAGTAAGTAGGGCGAAGGTCAACTTGACGGTAAGATAAGAAGGCTGTTGTTAGACCTAGCACGAAACAAAAGTTGGGTCTAAATTTAGTTAGACTGCCTCAAAGTTACAAATCTGATATAAACTTAAGCTTAGAAATAATAGAATAGAACCTGAAACATGTTGTTGCTCAGAGTTTCATGCTGTGCAACCTTGAGACAACTGATATATTTCAGCCTGGGTCCCTACTGAAGTTAGACAAGTAAAATTTAAGCTTATGTTATAATTTTGTGTACAGTATATTGTTTTGTGTATTAAATTTCAGACCAACAACTGCCTCCTGTTTGTCGCCTGATAAAAGTGCTTTTTTTTGTTGGCATCCTGAACAAGAGTTCCCCTACGAACATACAAGGGTAAGTATCAAGTATTATGTCTAAATAACAAGAAAAAGGTGGTACTCTTTTGGCTTGTGCTAGCTAGTGCCTATACTATATGTGTTCAGTTCACGAAAAAAAATCTAGAGACAGACCTTGAAAATGACATTTGTTCAGCTCTTAAATTTCATGCTTTAATATGCTTTATCCTAATAATAAGATTTTTAAAGCAAAGATAAAAACAAGTTAACATTCAAATCTGTCAATTACATATTTTTTATTTTCTAGCCTGTCCCGAGAAATCAACTTGAATTAGCACAGGTGAGAATATTTCTTCAGTTATCTTATGTTATTGGAGTGGTGCATGGTTGCCAGCACTTTCAAATATTTGCTATGATGTTTTCCCATTGACATAATATTTTTACGCAATAAACGCCACTGCTAGTCACGTGACCTAACTTGACGTCATATTTTGCTTAGCTTTATAGATACTCCTAACAAAATGGCGGCGTAATCTTTTATAAAGAAATAGTTCTCGGAAAATCTGATGACCTTGAGTTGAATCAAATAAAAATCCCATGTTTTCAAAACGTAAATATAAGCGAAAAAACTGTTACCCTCAATTTTGCAGCCAAATAAACGCCTGATATACGACCATACACGCCATAGGGTAACAGTTTATTGTTTAAATACATTATATAAAAACTGATAATTGATGTCTTCTGATTAAATTATTTTTTGATTATTGTTGCTATGGCAATTTTCGATGCTATTTACATTTAATTATGTATGTGTTATGAAGATATTTTTTCATTTATTGGTTATCACACTTTAAAAATGATCAAAGATTTAACCCTTTGAACCCCGACGTTATTTTGGATAAAACATCATATACCCTGAGTTCCCTGCAATATTTCTTAGTGTATTGCATTAACGTTGTATGACGTCACTTGACAACGGCCGGTTTACCAGCTTATCGGGTATATATAACTTTAGGATGGGCCGGTATATCGGCCTCGCGATAAAGTCAAAGACAATGATGAAATGTTTAAATTTGTGTTTCAGGGTGAAACCGTGTTAAAGATTCAGTATGTTAGAGATGCTCAGATGATCAAGAAACGCCCTGACGGACCAAATGATGTGGAATTGGCTAATATTTTATATGAAACAAAACATAGATTTTATCCCAAGTAAGTGTTTCAATTTATTTATTGATAAGAATTTTATGGATAAATTTCCTTAAGTGCACACTCAATGATGTTGCTACTCTTCATTAGGACAGTAGGTTATAAAGCACCATTTCATTGCACTCTCTGCATCACTAAGAATGAGCAATGAATTTCCATTTCGACGTCTGTGGTTCTTGCAATTCCACTATAACTAACGCGTTTTATGACGTCACTACCTGTAATCCGCATATCAATAGTAGCTTCTGGTAGATCACTGTCAGTGATTCAAGAACCACAGATGTTAAAATGGAAATTGCTATGGCGCGAATTGATGCTATCAGTGTCCCTGATACACATACAAAGTCCTTACTATACTGACTATGTTAATCCAAGTTTTGCCTAACTCGAAATCCAAATGCAGTCCTGACCATATTCATCTTTTTAAAGGGTTTTTATGTTCATTGTTCTTAAACAATATCATTTATTTCAGGCCAGAAAAGAAGTATCGTAAAGTGAACCCACCCAAGGATAGAGACAGTTTATAGAATAGTCGTATAGTCACAGTGTGTTGTGTAAATAAGTAGACTTCATAGTATTGATGTAAATATTCAAATTTAGTAAACGTTTCTCAAAACAAATTTGTTAGGTTTTTGTTTTTCTGATCTTTCTTTTCAATATGCATGCAACATTTTTTTCTGATGATTCTCTCTAAGCTTCAATCCTCAAATAGTTTTTTTTTAAGGTAATAGCACGCCTAGGCCAGTGCTTCTATGGGAGAGTATCTTGTATATCGCATATAACCATCTTCACAATGGCAAGCTGTCAAGTAAAAACTTTGGGATGGGGCAATTCTGTTAAAATATTTTCGGGAAAAAAGCAGTCATTATAATGAAATATTTTATTAGTGTTATTGTGACAAAAATAGAACATGGTGGTTGAAGAATTGTCTACTCTTCAGGGTAGTCCGAAACTCGCTGAGTTTTTCTGACTTTCTCCCAGCCATATCTGTCCAAATAGCTACCAGAGGCTGGGGAAAGAGTCAGCAAGTTTTGGACTACTCTCCAGGGTGGTTTGTGCCAAATTCTCACATCAGGGTCTGATCCGATTGATCCAACCGCCTACGGTTTTAACTTTAATGCTTTGTGGGGTTATTTGTTTTGTCACATTTTAAAGATGCGTTTATTTCCCATAATGAAAATCCACATTTGTTCGATACATAATGCTGATCTTAAGAAATTAATTAATGCTTTAAATATACAACCACAATAATAAGCATACAGATATCCCTGAAATGCTTAAAGAAACAATGAGGAAAATTAGTATACAACTTAGAGATACTCAAGAATTTAAGTAAACATACCCCATTGTATTGCTCTTCAACGAAACATACACTAAATAAAACTCTTTGCTTGTTTGCCAGTAATTTTGTTCAGTGAATTAAAATAATGATAAATAGGTCACAAAATATTTGATATACAACCATGGAGATACCCCAAAATTTCAAATAAACATTCCCCCATTTTGCATTGCTAAAATTGGTATACAACCATGCAGATACCCCAGAATTTCAAATAAACATACCCCATTTTGCATGGCTCTTTAACGAAAATTACATTAAATTTTAAAAGTCTTAACTAAGGGTATAATTTAGTTAAAATGGTATTTGAAAAGGTAAACAGATACCCCTGATTTTCAAATACTTATACCCCATTACATCATTCTTTAACGAAACATACACTAAAATTAAAAAGTCATAACAAAGGGTACTAATTTAAAACCTATAGATCGTAATTTGGCTTATCTAATGAAAATAAACTAATGGCAATGCTTAAACTAATGGCATTGCTTAAACATACAATTTTCTTACATAAATAGATACCCCCGATTTTTGAGAACACATACCCCATTTTGCATTGCTTTTTAACGAAATTACACTAAAATTAAAAATTTTTTAACTAAGGGTAGTAATTTTAAAACTAATTGCTTGTAGGTTATAATGCTATGTGGCAAAATGCTGCTTGTGAGTGAAAACTATAAATATATCATTAGCACTTTTAATGCTGTTTGATTTTAGTTGGCAGGTTTTTCTGATGTTAAAATTTCAAATGAAAAGCCCCCTTTACAGTAGAGTATAAAAACGTATACAGAATTACACATATAAGCAATAATGAAGCACTGATATAATACATTATAATTATATAACATTATAAAACATAAAAGCGTTTTTATCCCGAGTTAATCTGATTCGATTACGTTTAATTACCTGTATCAGATTAGGGCAATTAGTGCATTTATTCAAGCAGGAACATGTAATCTGTATACTGCAATCGAATAAAGCTATTTATGGGTGATCACTTCTGCATTCGTAAATATGTCGGAAATTCTCGCTGCGTCTGACAATAACCTCGTATGCAGCTGGCGGATAAAGCGCATTACTTTCTAATTTTAGGTCACGTGACATTAAATTTTATAGCGTGTGACTTCTTCTGTTTACAAAATGATAAAGGGAGTTAACTAGCATGAACTGAAAAACTTTTTTTTATCGCGTATTTTACTTCCGCCCAATAGTCTTGGAAGGTTTTCTTCTATCTGCATACGAGGTTATTGTTAGACAATGGACGCCGTAGATACAAATGCTTCTGCTTTATCCAACATTTCCTTTGTGCAAGGTATCAGCAGATATTCAGAAGCCGCCATCTTGAAATAAACTTGTGTTCATTTATCCTGGCGACAAAATCAGATTGGATTTGTGACATCATATTGTAATCAAATCAGATTTAACAGTATAAAAAAGCCTTAAAATATCACAGATAGTGGCAGTAGACTATATAGTAAATCAAATTTCATCAGACACAGATCTTTCCAGAACATTTCAAACTATTTGAATGTCAAAATGGCTGTCTATGAAGAAAAATCAAATTCCATGATTGACCTCTCTCCAAACATAGACTCCTTAAAGGTTGAAAGAACCAATCCATATCCAAAGTTAACATTCATATATTTGTGAATTCATCAGATACATAAAAACTTAAACAATTTTTACAGATTTTGACATTATTTACAAATGAGGAAGAAATATTTTCAAAGGGAGATTACTCTGAAGAAGTAACAGCCTGTGTATCACTAGTAGGAGTTGTCTCAGATGAAGGTAAATCTAGTGAGGGTACCCCATTGGGCACTGCAGATTGATTAGAGTTTATTTGAGGTTTTGGTGATGATGGAGGTTTCGGTTTATACCAACTTAGACAACTGGCAACGGTTTCTCGAACTCTTGGCGCCGTTTGGGCTCGTTCCTGAATTTGTGTGTACCTGGATAATTTCAGAGCCTCGTTATTCATAGCATTTATGATGTTTTGATTGGGCGAGCCATTACAGTGACTATAGCGATACGTTGTGGTTGGCGTTCCATCAAATGATGTTCTTGGCCGATTCACAATTTGTTGTGGCTTCTGGACTGGATTATAAATATGTTCGAAATCATTCGTGTACGTTGACAACAATGGCCGCATTCTGTCCACATATTCTTTTTCTGGCATCCATGTTATGAAATTTTCTTTATAAGCATATGTTGAATTCTTGATACGCTTTCTTCCCAGACCCTGAAAATAGACATAATCAAAAATAGTTAAACAGAACTGGGAAGAATTTTCATTAAGGAAGATTATACTGCAATATAAAACAGACATGATCTGAAATGTTTAGTGATATCAGGTGCTCTCATGGCTACAATTTACCTGAGAATTTAAATTTCGTACTTCTTGACAGCAGTTTTTCAATTTTTTTTATCGTGCAAACACATATGGTTTATGCAGACTCCTAAGAGTGCTTATTGATTGTGTTGTCTAAATGGTTTTGTGTTGTCTATGAGGGATTGTGTTTTCCAATACAGGTTTAGATAGAAATGGGTAGTCTAAAAAAGGTTTTGGAAGGTTCTAAAGGGGTTGAAGAGGTTGTGCGGTCTAATGGAGGTTTGTTAGAAGGGATTGTGTTGTTTAATAAGGGTCTATATAAAGGGTTTGTGTTACCTTATAAATACTGTGTTTTCTAATAAGGATTGTGAGATGTTTAAAGGTTTTTATTTTTATAAAAGATTGTGTTTTTAAAAGGGTTATCTTATATAATAAAGGGTTGTGTTGTCTATAATATAAATACACATTTGCACAATGAGATAATTAATTTTTAAATTATCTTCTGCACCCATTTTGTCGTAAGAGAAAAATAAAACATGTATATATACAACATCACTATAATGCAAGTAAAGAATATGAAAATAATAAGGTATGCTGAAATGGAAAGATACAGTTTCACTTATCACTCATTTCATCTTAAATACAGTTAATTTCTGTGGTTATATTGAGAACTTAATTAGATTTCTGATGCAATATTCATGTAGAATATTAATCTATTTCTTATCAAAAATATATCTATAGTCTTATAAGCCCAGCCAAGGAGAAAGTTGGATAAAGAAAAAATTCCAGGGTTAAATTGATGCATTATTCATGTAGAGTAATAATTTAATCTCCCATCTATCTCATTTAATCATACTACAGGCAAGGCGGAACGGTGAAGTGGAGAAACGCGTAGCGCTTTGCTCTGCTCTCCTCCCTGCTGAGTCGTTCTGCTTGCGATGTAAAGAATCCCTATTAAGAAAATTGTTAGGAAATGGTAATGCATGAAGTAAGAAATAAAATCCTCTTAAGGGAGAAGGCAGTGGAGAAATTAATCCATGTTCTTATTTAGGTTTTTTTTTCTTCTCTTTAGAAAATTTTTGTTGTTTTTTTCCCCTGCTGCCTTTCCAGATTTTTACAGAAAGTATCCATAAGACAAAAAGATTAATTGGTCCATCCTTATATATAGGCCTAATGTTAGGTATATATTGTAGTGTTTGTTATTAGCAATATATATGTGGTATATTGTGATATTGCCCTGGTCTATTATAACCAATATAGAGGTATATATATTGTGATTGTGATACTCCATCAAGATTACAATCAGTCTTGTCAGTCATTAGACATTAAACCCCCACCCTAGACAGCTAATCTTCTTACATCTTCAATACCCTAGACAGCTAATCTTCTTACATCTTCAATCGAATATCATATTTCAAATTATTTTCTACTTAGTTACTCTAGTGTTTTCAATAGGTAAAATTTGTCAAGCATCACGGATATGATTCAGATTGTGGGTCATAGTTTTGCTTTTTTGTATGGTTTAAACAATATTTTGTTTTATCATCGTTTTAAACACCTAATGATACTTCTCTTTGGAGGAGTCCAACTATTGCTTGATTTTGACATGCTTTGGATGAGATTTTGATTAACCAATTTGTTTTGCTTGTACAGATTTTTATTGTTAAGTAATCTATGTAGAGTGTCACTCGATTGGTGAATTCTGATTAGGTTCCGTCTGTTCCAAATTTAGGCCTCAATCCAATGGTACAGAATCAGATATGTCCAATTAAAAATTAAACTGCTATAAATTGTTACTTTGCTATTTTAAATCATGGCTACAACTACTATATTTTCAGCGCAAATTCAAAGCATTCAGGACTTTGTTTCAAATTCCTTTATTGAACCCATTGATTTTTAAATTTTGAAGATATAACAATATACATAGTAAACAAACAACAAACAACATATTATCCATTGTAAGCTCATACCCGTAGCCAGGGGGGGTTCGGGGGTTTGTACGAACCCCCCCTTAAAAACAAATATGCACTGTTAAAGTAGACATTCTGTTTGAATTGTAACTGTTAAAGTTGAGTTTGATTGCTTTGTGAGTCCATATAACCCCCCCTTGGAAATTCCTGGCTACGGGCCTGAAGCTAAACATGAAATTGTGCAATACATATATACAGTTATACACATAGGTATGATGTAGACACAAATATATAAGAATATGTGAAACATTTGGACGAAAATGCTGTGCTGGATTTGAAAAAAAGCTGATTTCGTATTTACTTACAGACGTCTGATTGATAAAATAGAAATAAAGACTCTTATCTTGATTTTCCTTTATCAATTCTTTAATAAATATTCATAGAAAAACAGGAGTTGACAGAGCAGCTTCGTGTAATTGGGTTCAAAGGCAGTGGTGCCAAAGGTTGGGACATGGTACTTTTGGTGCTTCAAAAAGGGGTGCCCATAGTGTTTGCTTGCCTTCTCAAAGGAATTCTCTCTGTGCCATTATGCTATGGGTCAGGTTTCACACAAAAATTATGAGAGTATATTATTAAAGAGATGGTGACATCAAAAGCCTTAGTAAAGTCATTAAACTATATTTACCTGTTCAAATATCATAGCATCATTCATGAAGGAATGTCTATTATCATGATGGGAAAACACATTCTTACTTCTTGGTAGCTACAATAAAACAAAATTGAAAATATATTTCTAACATTTATACTTTTATTTACTTAAAGGATTGTAAAAAGGTTTTCTAAATTTTTTTATGTGTTTCTGATCTGTGGTTTCTGTAATTTCCCTAAAACTAATATGGCATATGGCCATCTGATTTGTGTTGTCATCAAACACTTAGTTTTAATAGAATTTATAGAACCACAGACATCTGATTGAAAATTTGATGGTGCAAATTGCTGCTATCAGTGTCCCAGATACACATACAAAATTTAAAAAACCTCTTTACAATCCCTTTAATTATATTCAGTGTAGCAATTGAGTTTATTGAAAACCAATATTAAACCACACTGAATGAGAAAAAGTCTGGATAATAGAAAGTGAGAATAAATTGATCTAAAATTACCTGATATACAATTGATTTATTGATCTGGACTAATCAAATCTACCTGGTTGTTCTTTTCAACTTGTGAAATAATTTTATTGTTTGAGAAGATAACAAACAATAGGACTCAGGTAGTTTAAAGGGAATAGTAAGCATTTTCAGGGGCATGGTATCACGAATACAGGTTTTGACATGGTCTTATTAACAAAGTATGACGAATGGGGTCGTGGTTTGGACACGATGTTTCAGGGGTTGAATTGGGTCTTAAACATAAACATACAGAAAGTGGCCAGGATTTTTTTCAGGGGGTGGGGCAATGAGCATAAAACTCTTCAAATCAAATGCAAAAATTTTATCCCCCTGTAATAAAATATGCAACTTCTTCAAAAGCACAAAAGTCCATAATCCATTCAAATATACTTTAAACTAGAATTTTCACTTTCTATTATGTGTTTCTATCCCCCCTCTCTCCAATTAAAGGGTCTATTGACTTTAATGGATTAAAGATAATCATATAATCTTGGTTAAACCCAAAGACACACAGGATTAAGATTATGGCAAGGGATTAAAGGAAAGGTTATACAATTTCTAAACGTATATTTTTCCCTGCCTTTTTTAAAGGTAACTATTTAATTGCCCAAAAAGTGTGCACTATTTTAGAGACAAAAAATTTTGCACTTTTAAATTAACAAACCACAAAATAAACTTTCACCTTTTCAAAATATTCATTAAAAAGTTGTCATAATATACATGTACTCTTAATTCTTCTTTGACACCCATAATATTTTGGGTGTATGCCAGGACCAAGAAAATTAAAAATTCATTGAATTCTATAAGCCATTGAAAAACTCTTGAAAATTGTCCTTGTAAGTAATATTTTCATGTCCTTTGATAGAGTCACAAATAAAAGACATAAACTTCAATACATAGAGCCGAGTTCATATCTTTATTCTTATAGACATTTCTAAACATAGGTTTGAATTGAGTTTTATAGGCTATTGAAACACAGTAAATGTTATGAAGTGGTCTTGTCTATATATCATGTATATTATCAAAGACTTCATTTTATCTATGGGTTACTCCTTTATATTCTATTTTATGGTGTATGTTATATGACTTAAAAAACTGAAGCCTGAATATAATTCATATACTTTTTTTAATTCTTTCAAAGGGATTATAATGAGAAAGTATAATTGAAAGTTTTTTAAGTGTATCAGGGACAATTATTGCATCAATTTGCACCATTCTAATTTTTTCTGTTAAATTAATATGATAACCAGAAATTTACCAATCCTTAAAAAAGAGGGCAGTGAAAGTTCTCTTTAATTTTTGACAATCAGTAAAGACACTACCATTTTTTTGTTCGATTTTTACTAGATGTTTTTGTATTACATGGTAAACTGACATTACTTAGAACATAAATAAAAAATTCGCCCTTACCGTAGATCTTCTCATGAACTTTTCAGGGGGTTGAGGTTTGGCTAAAAGTCTATATTCACATACAAAGTCATTTCTTGGTTTATTTCGGAAATGGCCATGGTAGCCTGTTGGAAACTGAAACAAAATATTATGCAGCTATAATAATTTGGCCATGGCTTATCAATTTATAAAATGCTTAAAAAATTCCTGTTTTAGGGTATATTGGTCAAATAGATGAGGAACATGCCCCTTTAAGACAAACTACAAAGTCAAGATGGCCACAGTTAAAACAAGTGACAAACTATCTAGTTACACAAGTACACACCCAAAAAGATAATTACAGTTGTAGCTAATTTAATATTTTTTCATTGCCCTTATCTTATGGCCATAGGCCTACACATACAAACTTTTATCTGAGAAATAATATAGTTTTCTAATAAAATCTTACCCAACTTCCAACTACTTGGCTCGGCATTCTCCTTTTCACCTGTGAAACGATCGGTTTTTAACAATAATCAATAAGCAATTAGATAGTCAATGATCCTTGAAGTGGACTAACAGTAAATTCACTCCATTGTTGTCATAATTACCATGGCGATACACGGAATCCCCGTCAAATTAAGCAAATTTTGCCTTGCATTTTCAAATATTCACACCTATCCTTGCGTATTTTAGATATCCAATGTTTGACACTTCTCAGGGAAGTGAAAACCTGTCGGATCAGGTAACTAAGACACCTGTAAGAATTGGGCGATAAACAATAAACTAATTTGTTGATCGGTAGCTAGTCAGCTAATGGGGAAACACTCACGTGGCTACTTACTAAAAATAGAATAATCTGACCAATCAAATTTATAAACTAATATCACGTGATATCTGCATCGGTCATTGACGTCATTTCCGGCATCCCCAAAATGTCGTCTGCTAAAAGCTAAAACGGAAAGTAACTACTTTGATTGAAGTAAAAGATGAAAAGATCAATGGGAATATTACTCTTCGGTTAAGAAAAGTGCAGATATTTTACAAACAGGTTCATATTCACCATATTGTTATATTCTTGTCCCAGATGTTTATTTGTATGACTTTTAGATCGTCCAGAACCGAGTTGTGTTGGGACAAAAAAAAGTTAAATGTTAAATACTAATAGATGAAACGAAACTCAGGCCATGAGATGGCTTAAGTCATACTTGAAATCTTTTAGATTGCTAGATCCAACCTCCCTGTGGACAGCCCCTTGACTGGACTGGAAGTTAGCAAAATTTGGAATCTACCAGACCGCAGTATCACAAAGCCAAGCCCACGGGTGTCTCATTTGTCTTTGTCATTAGTCATAGCGCCTATGTCATAGGATTGTCATAGGCCATATTATTTAATGACAACCATCACAATCTGTCAATTGAATCATAATGGAGAATGCACCATATTACTTCCATGAACCCGCATCCAGACCTTGCCCATGTGTGTCTATGATCAAAGTGGCCTACTCTATCAAGCAGTAACACAGTGTTCTATTTTTAGTGGTAAGACAAATAGCCTATATCAAGATGTCTCAACTGAGTGGTAATCAGATGTTTAGGAAATTGAATGATCTGATGAGAAATGTGGTACCTGGTAAAGATCTCACATCTTCAGATAGTTATTTGTAAGTCAGTTTTACTCTTGGCTTGGCATGAGTCACATTGAAAGTAGATGCCTACAAAAATAAAGAATTTGAAAAGAAAATTGATTAAAATTGGAGTAAGCTTATGCATTATGATAATCTTAAAGTGAAAGCTATAATATCAGAATTTTTCAATGGGTTATTTTATGTTCATCTTCAACTATGATCTTTATTTTTTTTCTGTTATTTTTTAGACGTGATGGCCATGACTCAGCTTTTGAATCAACCCAACAAATGAATTCTCAGATGAACAATTCTCAATATGAATTTTCTCAGATTAATTCTCAAGATCTTTTCACTCAACAATATTCCAGTGGTTCTCAATCAGAGGTAAGTAGGGCAGTAATTTTTCGAGGAATTATAAGTTAGAGGGGCCTAGTAGAAGCCAGAGAGTTGTCAAGGGGCTTGCAGCACCAGGTATAAGCTTTTAGGGAATTTATTAAATCTGGGGGCCTTTGTAATAAAAATGTTTTGTATCATTTATATTTTATAATGATTTCAGATCTCCATGCCTGTGTTACCTAACAGAAGACCCTCTATGTATGATAAATGGATGAGTAAAGGACCATCAGCATCTCTGTATAAAGGTCCTCAAGGTTCAGCTGACCCTAAACCTAATTCTTACCCTTCTAAACCTCACTCAGTTTCCTCTAAACCTGATCTTAATCCTCAACAATTTCAACTCAATAAGAATAAGGCTAAAGAAAGGGATGAAAGGTTAGTTAGTTATACTTGTATATTTGTATCAGGGCTTTAGATTACCTTCAGGGCACATTTGTGGGGTGGATCACGGGAAATATAGGATTTGCAAAACTGTACGTACATCTTGTGTCCATTTACTTGATCACTGAATCTTATTCTGTCCATCTCATGCACATGTGACTTTTCTTGTCCTAATATTGTTCATTGTAATTTACTAGTGGTATCAGGTGACTAGTTATTTTGATGTATTGGGCCTATAACCCCTGTATTTTAATTACTTGAAGGATTTTTCTCAATTCAGGGGAGATAATTTCAGAAGTTATGTTAAAATTTTAATAATTGTATGGTCGATTTTGAGTATAATTTCTTCTTTTCAACATATTTGTGCATGATTCTTTTAATCACAAAAGTATAAATCTTCAGGTGACATGAAAAATTGCTAAAAACATGTAAATAGCAAAAATTTGATGTGTCAAGGGAAATAACTCTTTTTAATAATTTTGAATTTCAGAGATCTGTTACAACAAGTGGCTACAGTTGTTCAGGAATGTACTAAAGAGGTAAAAATTGATGTGCTTCTTTTTAAATCAAGTCATCTTAAAGACAAATGGCATTTAAATTTTTCTTCAAATAATGCTGTGATAGGAGAATTTTGTGGCCTATTGACATTTAAAAAAAAATTCAATTCAATGAATTACGATTATTGATGGTTATGTATATGGTATATTGATTGACCTAAGACCAGAGCCCCCGATACTGACACTTTAAAAGGTGGTCCTCCACTATAGTTAGAATACTGAAATGATTATTTTAGATAAAATCAAGTGTGAACACTATGAAAGACAAGATACAGCATGGTAATGATCTCTCTAGTGATAAGATACAAGATACTATTTCTTCTTGTAAGTGTTTTTCATGTTCATAGTGGCAGAGTTCAATTCTGGTATTGGTGGACATATTAACTTTGAATTTTCGTGACGCATTTAGTATTTTTAATGGGACAATAAACCGAAAGCCTTGTGTGCTACAGTAAAAAAAGAGTAAGCTTATGCCGCTGTCCTGGCATAATTTCCTTTATTGTGCATTATATGGCATTAGCTCATCCGCATTAGCCCAAATAGGTGCAGAAAAGTTCAACGTAAAAATTATTTTGGACTATTTTGATTTAATATTTTTTAGTTTTATCTGAGCTATGTCAACAACAAGATAGAATACTGGCAGCTGTTAAAGAAAAAGAAAATAGAATGTTAAGATTAAACCAGTTGGAAAAAGAAATTGCTGTAGTAAGTCTTTATCAATGGGGCACCAGTGGCGATACAGGGTGGACGGAAAACCCCTTAGACTTTTCTCCCTTTTTTTTTTATGAAAGTACGGATAATCTTGCCAAGCTGGTAGAAAAGTGTACTCATAAACTTGTTGTTATTTAAGTTATCTATCTTATTTTCTTTTCTTTCTTTTCTATCCTAAGTTGTTATCCTTGTAAAATATAGATGTTTCTTTCTTTTCTTTATGTTTTAACCCTAAGATCTTAGCCACATCGGTGCAGAAAAGCAGGACATAAAACTGTTCTATTTCATTTTCCCAAAAACCTTATTTAAATTGCTAAATTTTTTAATCATTACAGAAAGATGCTACAATATGTCAACTTGAGAAACAACTAGAAGAAAGAATAGAAAGTAACAATGAAAATATGATAAAAACATTGAAAAAAGAAATTAAAGAACCAACGCTAGCTCTAGATAAAAAGGTTAATCAAGTTATAGAATGGATGAACGAAGAGACAGAAAGTTCAAATCAACAAATTATTGAATACAAACAACAAACTGAAATTCAGAAAAAAATGAATTTAGAATCACGACAAAAACAACAGAAAAATATCAAAGACACAGAATTTAGGTATGGTTATAAAAAAATTCCATATTTTTTTCTTTTAAATGAAAACATTTAATTCATAAAAGTGTTTAAAAAGTGTTTATAAATTGCTTGGCAGTTCACAAAAATAATGATCCATTTCCATAATATTATAAATAAGAAATGGCAGGTGAAACCATGGCAGGGTATGCTTACTATTATATACAAAATTATAAAGTACTGGGTATGTAAAGAGGCAATTGCGAAAGTAGAGTAAATCATAAATAGGTGCCCTACCCCACCTAGTAACACCACTGTTCAGATTTGATCGTTTTTGATATTTCAGAATATTAGAGGAATTAAATGGAATGAAACAAGACTTGAAATATCGGGAAGAAAATTGGCAGAAACAATGTTTAGCTCAACTTCACCATGTTCAGGAGGGACAGTTCCGAAATCTCCAGAAACAACTGATGAATGTCTTGGAGAGAAACAGGAATAAAGGAACCGGAAGTAACACTGGTGCCAATCTACAGGCTGAAGTTATAGAAGACATTTTCAAAAGTCAGTGGCAAAGTGTCGAAATATTCCTAGAAAGTCAATTTAACCGACAATTTGACGTCCAAGAGCAACAATTAGATAAATTACTGGAGAAGTTTACAGAAAATCAAGAAAAATCTGTCGTTTTGGCTCAGAAAGAACCAGATTATCGTCTATCATTGCCATATTTTGAAGAACATTTCAGTAAATATCATTCTGATGTGAAGAAGCAAATTGAAGATCTACATGAAAAGCATCAAGCAGAAATCCGCAGAATTGAAGAAGAGCTGAAACAGCATAGACTGGCCAAAGAAAATGAAGAAATTCCGCGATCGACAAGTTTAGTAGTTCCCAGTTTACAAACAGAGTTGTACAGCAATAAATATTTAGCTGGATCTAAAGAAACGTCAAGTTCTGCATTCGATAGAGCCAAGGCCATTAACGCACCATCAAGACAGTGGACAAAACCGAGTGGCTACACTCTACCCCCTACCCGACATTCCCCATTCTCATCTTATGGGCCCCTGAATTCCCGAACCCTATTCTCAAAGTCTCATCCCTCTCCCATAGCTGCTGTTTTACCCCAGCGCCAGGCAGTTGGTAATTCTGTACCTCAGCGCCAAGCAGCTGGTAATTCTGTACCTCAGCGAACGGAAATTGGTAATTCTGTACCTCAGCGAACGGAAATTGGTAATGATGTATCGCAGCGAACGCAAGTTGGAAACTCCTCATTGGCTAGAAGCATCGTGGCACCGTCCAATCACGAGCCACTTCATGATATACCATCAGATGATGAAGAATCCCAATTGGAACTTTTTGAAGATTTTGTCGAAACTGAAGAAGAAGACAAACCCATGGAAGAATTGATAAAACCAGTGGAAGAAAAACCTCGAGCTAAGAAAGGAAAGAAGCGAAAAAAAAGGAAGGGTACCTTCAGTCGAAAAAAGGCCAAAACAACATCAAAGCCATCTGCTGGTAAATCAGTTATCAAAAGAAGACTTGGGATCACGGAAGTGAATGAAGAATGGCAGAAACCTAGAACATTAAGAAGTTCTACAACAAAAACGAACAAAACATCTAAGAATGGTCAATTGACTGAAAAGACTCAAAAAGAAAATCGCATCTCAAATGGTACATCAAAACCTCAACCAACGGTTCAAACTTCAGCTCCAATCATCAGTTCCAATCCGATTAAACCCAACAGCCATCAAGCCATGAGCACAAACAACCATCAAACCATTAGCAGGCAACCAAAGTCGTTGCCCAAACAAAACCAAGCGTTGAGCAGTCACACCAGACCACCGTATAATCAGAATAAATCAGTTTATGATTTTGAGGATGACTGCCAGTCCTCATCGTTCAGTTTCAGAAATCCTCAACCCGTTACATATGATCGACGTCTTCTCAATGACAAACCTAAACAATCGTAAGCCAAATTATGATCTTTCATTTTGCCAGGACCGCTGCATTAGCCTACTCTTATTTTTGAATTCTAACTGTCTGGGCATCTAACGAACACTTGGTATATTGTCCCATCTTAACAGCTACATGCTTTTGCCATGTCAGCCCCTTTGATCTATATCACTCACAAGGGAAATTTGTATGAAAATTTTGAAGGTATTATCTCCACCCATGCTGGGATTGTGTCAATTTTCATCTTAAATTTATATTTTTCAGTAATGATAACAGAATGACTGTCTGCAACTCACCTACTCAAAGGGTTAGTATCATATTTGTTATTTTACTTTTCTAGCTTGTTCTTTATTGTCGAACTATAAACAAGGTTTAGGTGGTATAAGTGTCTGAGGGCCATCCCATATGCAATTTTTAGAACAATAAGCCTGGGGAGTGCAATTCTGATAATTCTGATCCAAAATCCCCATCAAACATCCTTCACTTTGGCTTTGTAGCTACTTGGATAGAACTGTTTCCTCACTTGAACAGGGCCGCATGAAAAAAGGTTTTAGAAGCCCATGAATATTATAAAATCTATGTTTTATTTTCCAGAGTATATGTACTTATGCCACCAGTAGAGAATCCTCACCCTCCATGTCTTTAACAGAAGTTGTTATTAAGAGAAAAATTAAATGTGATAACAAGAAAACACCCGATTTACGCAACTTTAATCATGCACAGACTTATAATTATGGTAAATGTATATAGTTAATATTTTAACTCAATGCATTTCTGCCATCCGATGCTAAAACTTAGTAAAGTTTTGTTAGGCTGTCTAATGCCAGTGACTACTTGGTCAAACTACAATTTTGAGTGGGCAATCTCTTGCTACTTTTATAGAACTATAGGCCATGGATGAATAAAAAAAGAAAACAAGTTGGGGTACAAGGGGCACCCCTCAGAAAAGTTTGAACCCCCATATATGATATGCTGCATCAATTTATTTCGAGGAAATTTCAAAATAAAGATTTTATGTTTTTGCACCCAAAAGTGTGCCTTAATGCATCAAATTGGCAAGAAGCGTGAGTATTAAAGCTGTATTTTTGTTTTGTGTTTTGTAGAACAATGTTCACAGATAAGTAGAAGAGATATTTTAGCCTCCAGTCCTAATTTAGATATATTCTCTAAACCATCTGGAGACCTACTAGACGACACAGAGGTAGGTACAGAAAGGTTAGGAAAACCCCATGCAGTGTGTTATGAGGAGAAAATTTTACTATTACACCAGCTGACCTTTTCAATTGTTGAGGGATGTTTAATATGTTCAGTCGCAAATTGATGTTATCAGTGTTAGTAGGAGATCAACCTATAGGTCCCGTGACCAAAGTCTGGGAACAAAGGTTTGAAAGTGTTTTTGTGTTCCCTGGTGAATACCGAACAATTTTGACTTGGGCTGCCCCCTTGAAAATGTCAGCCATTTCCGGTAGGGGTCAACAAAGGTCAAATAGGGATCAAAATTCAAATATGGTCTTAGGGTGTCGATATGCATATCAAATTACTCGTAAAGTCATAAGGATTCAGAAAATATATAGTTTGTTATACCTCTGACCTTAAATAAGGGCGCTGCGGTCAAAAACGTCCCAAGGTCAACGAACTTTTGACAGAGGTCAAATTTTAACATTGTCCGATTTGAATGATTTTAGTGTCTAATTATATGTTTTCTGACATGACAAATTCAACTATCACACTCTTGGATGGTTCTGGGTAAACTGTACACCTATACAGACCCGTTATTGGATGGTTATTGGTAAACTGTAGCCTACACTAATATACTGTACACCAATACAACGGACTCTCTTTGATTATTTTTCTTTTACAGACCCCCAATCCTATAAAGAATAAGGCATTGAACATCAAATGCTTGCCACTGAAGGCAGATATCAGGGATTCCCACTAAGAAAATTTAGCAAAATGAAGGTTGATTCCTTGCATCTGATGCTTTTCCGAACAAAATTCTCGTTTAAAACACCAACTGCTTGAAGAGTGTTTGGAGACACTGTATACCCAAAGACAATTTTTCAACAGCAAGTGATTTTGACGAGTTGCACTCTAAGAAAATTTTAAGAAAGATAACCCCCTTTGCATCCACCCCCAACCCAAGCAGTGAAGTATGTAAGTTCGTCCAGAACTGTCCAAAAGTGTGTTTTGATTCATCAAAACACAATTTACTGAGAACCATCCAAGAATGGGTTTGTAGTAATACATAGTTGACTTCAAACTATTCAAGTGAGGGTTTTTTTTTAATTAATAAGAAGGTACCATTAAAGAACCATGCGAGAGTGGGTTTTGGGTTTTAATAATACACTGTTACCTGAGAACTATCCAGCTGAGAGCGGGTTCGTTCTTTAAGTGGGTTTTCATTATACGCAATATACCATGAAAAAACCATCCGAGAACGGGTTTGTATTAGTATACACTTTACCAAGAATCATCCAAGAACGGGTTTGTATAAGTGTACAGTTTACCAAGAATCATCCGATAACGGGTTTGTATTAGTGTACAGTTTACCCAGGATCATCCGGGCCGGTTTGTATTAGTGTAGGCCTACAGTACTGATAACCATCCGAGAAGGGTCTGTATAAGAGTAAAATTTACCCAGAACCATCCAAGAGTGAGATAGTTGAATTTGCCATGTCAGAAAACATATAATTAGACACTAAAATCATTCAAATCGGACAATGTTAAAATTTGACCTCTGTCAAAAGTTCGTTGACCTTGGGACGTTTTTGACCGTAGCGCCCTTATTTAAGGTCAGAGGTATAACAAACTATATATTTTCTGAATCCTCATGACTTTACGAGTAATTTGATATGCATATCGACACCCTGAGACTATATTTGAATTTTGATCCCTATTTGACCTTTGTTGACCCCTACCGGAAATGCCTGACATTTTGAAGGGGGCAGCCCAAGTCAAAATTGTTCGGTATTCATCAGGGAACACAAAAACACTTTCAAACCTTTGTTCCCAGACTTTGGTCACGGGACCTATAGGTTGATCTCCTACTATGTCCCCAATACACATACAAAGTTTAGAAAATCACTTTACAATTCCTTTTAACGCTTTTTCCTTGTCAGCCACTCTTACCTGCATAACTGACAGGAGGAAAACCGGGTTGAAAAACCCTCAGGGGACCTTGATCAAGTCAACACTTTTCTTGTCAAAGATGTAGATCAAATTGTAAATATTTTAATCTATCACTTCCAGGAACCACTAATCTACCAAGCACCATCAAGAAATGTACCTGAGAAACGTGGATCATCTGATTCTAACTATGTAGAAATTACTGAATCTATTCGTCGACGAACGCAGAAAAGATATTTCCAGTTTCAAAATTATGAAGAATGAGATCATTTAAAGATGGGTGCTCTTATTTTCAAATATTTTAGTTTTCTTTATATGGGACAAAATTACGGTTTATTTTTTAACCATACATTGACTAGGGAGGGCAAGAAATAACCAATTATCGCGAGTCGATGCAATGAATGTTTAACCCTTTGATAAGTGAAGCGACATATATGACGTCACAGATGAAAGGAGCAGAGTGACGCATGCTATAACGTCAAATTAAGTCACTCCCTATAGTACAACGTCATAATTAAATTCACTGCTCAAAGGGTTAAAGACCCAAATTAACCCCTAAAATGCCAGTTGTTGCCGTTTAATTATGTTCAATGTTATATGAGTTTTATTATGTAAAGTTGTTATTGCTGGTCTGATATCTGTGATATGTTTATTTTTCATTGTTAATTATTAGGAATATATATTTTATTTAACTATTTACCGTTTATAAACAAGTTACGGATCCATGAATATTTGGCACAACATGTTCAATGTTTGAAACATTATGACTTGGTCATGAAAAGCATCCATCTTGCCTGTTAATGGACAAAATGAAATGAAATGGAGTTTTACGTCCTGCTTGTATAATCTAATTTGATCGGGCAAATGCCATGCAGTGTGCAACGATGGAAATTTAACCAGGACAGCGCCATAAGCCTACTCTTATTTTCAATATCCAACTGTCGAGGTATCTTTAACGTGCACAGCCAATAGCACACAGGGGCCTCGGTTTATTGTCCTATCCGATGTTTAATGGACAAGCCCAAATATTAATTGACTGAGCAATTTTGTTCCAAATACATGTATTGTGCTTTTCCTGAAATATGCAAGGTGACCTCAGTTGATACGATTGCTCCATGAAGTGACCCATGATCCAAAATTTGGATTGACCCCCTTTTAAAAAGATTCAAATAATTCTAATGGATTTTTATTAAACCATCAAAATAGATAAATATTTTATATTGAGGGGTGGGTATACAGTAATCACAGTAAGGGATGTTTATATGATATACAACATTCTGGCCAGGGAAAGATTGGAATAATACATGTTCATAAATTACAGAGCCAACCCCATGCAGTGTGCAATGAGGGAACGGTTGGAATAATACATAAAATACAGGCTTATCTAATGTGAGCAACTAAGATCAATTTCTACAAAAATGCAAAGAAGCATAAAATATATAACAGTAAGGTCCATAAAACATTATACAGAGAAAGAACTCATGAATTGTAAAAATTATGACAGTGAGAAATGAAATGGAGTTTTGCGTGCTTCTTTTCTGCATCTTTTTGGTACATTGCAGTGTGCAATGAGGGAAAGTGGCATTATCCTACTCTTTCAATTTCAAACTGTTGAAGTGGACAGCCTGTAACACAATGGGCCTCTGTTTATGGGACTAGATCAGAGGTAGAAATAAATGTCATTGACCATCAAAAATGAAATTGTTGAATAAATTTCAGCACATGCACGTTGTAATTTAACTAATGACTAACAAGTATCATATACAAAGACTCTTATAACTATACAATATACATAGACTAAGATATTTCACCCACCATATCTATACTTTATACAATATATTACCCTAAATTCTACTATGTACAAATATTATAAGGTTTGCCTGATCTAGGCAACACATTTTCCTTTGTGACTGAGTCCTTTGTGAATTAGTCTTAGAATGAGACTGAGTGGCAAAGCTCAGTTGGTAGCAAGTTGGACTATTGCACTGAAAGGTAATTAAGTGCGCTGCAGGTTCAAATCTCCAACGAGTGCTTCTGAAAGTCAGCCCATTGTCAGATATTTTTGTGAAATAGGTCCTTGATCTATAGCCTAACAAAAAGGCATTTATTCAATAATGACACATATAATTTTCGATCATTTTTTTTTGGAAATTCCTACAATTTAGAATTAAATTGTGGTAATTTACAAATTTGTGACAGAAATAAAAAATACAGGACTATAATATACATGTATATATAAATTAAACTAAGGATAAAACCATGAAAGAAAGAAAGAAAAATTAATTTTTTGCTCCACGTTTTGTACAGTGTAAGGCTTGATCTTGTGGGTCCATTTTTCTTCGAACTAACGGTGACCATCTTGAAGGTTTTTTAACTGGAATATCTGGTGTATTCTGTACCAATTTCTTTCTTGGCTGAAAATAAAATGAAATGGAGTTTAACGTCATACTTTTCTGCACCTGGCCTAATAAAGATGGGCAAACGTCATGCAGTGTGCAATGAGGGAAATTTTGCGGCATTAGCCTACTCTTATATTTCATTTCCAATTGTTGCGAGATTTTTAAAAACCATCATATTTATTCAGGCTCTCAATCTCTCTCTCTCTGAAGGGAGATAACTCTTATTAGACTTTATATCTTAAGACTACAATATGACAATATGCATTACCTTCATCATGCTAGGAGATTCTCTCTGGAATAAAAAGAAATAAATAACATTTTATTTCAATATTTCTAATTGATAAAAAAAAACTTATCTAAGATACTTTTCATATAAAAAAAATCAGAGCATAAACCAGAATATAGAAAAAATGTTCTGAAAATCAGAAAACGGCAAACAAAATACATTTTTATTTTACTTCTAATACCAAGAAACAAATGCACCATTGCAATGCATGCACTACTGTCAATTATTTTTCCCAATTTAGAGCATAACCCACTTACTTTTTCATCCAATCAACAGTGGCTAAAATTTGATTGATAGGTTCTAAGTCAGATCATAATGTAAAATTTATGCGATTGCTTTTCTATCTCCGCCCACTTTTAAATCACATAAATTTTACTTAATTTGACCGAACTCTTTCTTCTGCAATTTTTGACTATTTGAAAAAAACTAACCGCTAAACCTTTGACTGGAAGTTTTTTAATGGTATCTGTTTCAAAGACTGGGGAATCATTATTATCACTTATAGAAGCACCGAGCCAGGAAGTTACACTAGAATTCACACTACTGTTACTACTGCGACATGATAGAGGGCTGCAAATATAGGTTAGTCAGGAGGATTAGCAGGGGGAAGTTAAAGCAGGGAGCCAGGCCAAGAGGGTAGGAAATTAAAGGGATATATAATTTGAGGTCTATCAGCTGGAAAACAAATATTTAGGAAATTATAGAACAGAATTATGAGTAAGTCAGGCAGACTTAAGCTAAAGCAGAAAGTCTGGGGCAAGGAAATTACAAGGATAAGGAAGCTGAAGCAGGGCTTGCCTCTTGGCTGACAATGACCTTGTATGCAGAGCTGGTTTTTCAGACACCTTCTATGCTGATAAGTCTTCAAGGGAGATAACTTAAATCCAACTAACAATATTTGCTATCTCAATTTAGGAAGATTTTTAAATGCATGCAAGGTTATTGTCAGACAATGGCCATCATAATCACAAGAAGGGAATATATTTATAAACTAAGAAGAAGCAATATAAGGAGGCATTAAATATGAGGCTAGGGATACAAGCTATATTAATCCAGTAAAAAAACATATTTCTGATACTTACTACTAATGACAAGGACCTTCTACTAAAAACACACAAAAAAGGGTTAAAGGAACAAACTTAGCAGTTTTTAAGGCATAGACACATTTATTTTTCTGAGCAATTTAAAGGAATAATACCTCTTAGAATGAACATAAAATTTTAAAATTGGCCGACAAGAGTATATATTCATCAGTGGACTTAACTAATGTCATAACTAAACAACATAATATTTATGTATAATTTAAATTTTGTGTTTATTCTAAGAGGTAGTACCCCTTTAAAATTATGGACACAGAAACAGAAAAGTAAACTGATAAAATATTGTCTTAGAATTTGATAAATAGCAATGAAATCAAACTATCTTAGAACATTTTGATATGTAAAAAACAATGTGTACCTACCTAGGAGGAACTGAGCTAGTTGAACTGGGTCGTGATTTTGATGGTGTTGGTAGTAAAGAATGACGTTTACGAGTTGATGTTGGCGTACTCTCAGTAACGGAACCTGTTGATCCTGTTGAACCAACAGAGCTGAAATAACAAAACACCAAAATTGTCAGCTTTTGAATTCAATTTAAAAAGATTGTGGTTTTCTAAATGCTATTTTGTTCGGAGCTGCAGTACTTGTACAATTTTTATTCGATGACTCTCATATTTTCAGGGTCTGATAAGAACATGTTGAAGTAAATCTGTAAGAAATTTGAAAGAGATCGACTCATCAGCAGCTGAGATACTTACCGTCAAACTTGGGGATGTTTTTTTAGACACCCGATATATCTAAATATCGTTTGGTTTGTCAACTGTACTTGTCGAGAAATAAGATCAAGCTTACCTTGATTTGCCCATAGTACCCATAGTTGATGACAAGCGTTTTGGTTTGACAGCTTTATCTTGTTTGACTGGTGTGATTACTGGAGCTACATCAGACTCTATAAAATAATATAACAGAATAACAAAACCAATATCATTAAGCATTGGTATACATATACAATTTGACCGTTGTCTGTATGACACTGTATTCATTGATTTGATCGGTAGAGAGTAAACACCTAAACCAAATAGTAATATAGTACTCCATGATTCTATGGACGCTATTTTTTTCAGTAACTATCCTTTACTGATCACTGATTGGATAATTGAGTAGTGACGTATGGCCTGTTAGGGGAAGGAATCGGTCCTAAATTTCTAGAAATAATTGGTGAGATGTTAACAAGAATTACTACATAAAAATCATTGAACTTACTTGGTTTGCGTTCCTGAAAAGATCTATTTTGAAATCCACTAGGTTTGGAAGCCGCCACAGCTTTCATTGGTCCATTTAAGGACCTGCGGGTATCACTTTGGGAAACTTTCTGTAGCACTGGTTTTATCAATCCACTGAGCTTAGTCAAAGGTCCTTTAACGTTCGTCTTGGAGGTGGAGGCTACTCTAGACTTGATTATTGGTTGTCCTATGTTGGAACTAGCAGACATGAAAGAACAATTTGAGATACTGGACGATTGTGATGAAATTGAATCCAGACTCGAGTTGGAGGTGGTTCTAGTATGGTTGGTTCTCATTGGTCCTTGTTGTCTCGAAATGTTTTTGACAGTTAATTTGTTGTTTGTGCCTTTTTTTAGATTGGTCAAGCTGGGTTTTATCATTGGAGCTTGTATCTTCTTTCCTGTTGTCAGTGGAGCCTGAAGGAAAATCAAATTTAAAAAAAAACAACTTGATAATATTAAAGAATATACCATCTTAGAATCTAACCTTTTTTTCATCTAATAAGCATTGGTTAAATTTTCCTAAGAATTGGCGCTGTGCATGTAAAGGATCCCTCAACAGTTAGAAATTGACAAATAAAAATAGGCTAATGACGCTGTCTTGGCAAATCTTTCCTCATTGCACACTGCATGGCACCTACCCATCCTCATTAAGCCAAAAGTAGGATGTAAAACTCCATTTCTATTCAATTCAACAATACTTTCAGTTTATTAAAGAAGCTCTCAATTATGATATGTGCATAATATATATCAAATTCTGTGCCGGTGTGCTAAAAGATTGCACAATGACATACCTTGAGTTTATTAAGAGCAGATCGTGAGGCTGGTAATTTGGTACCGGATGCTTCACTAGTGTCACTGAGTATACTACACTCCGAAGCCTCACTATCACCAGACTTATATCTCTGTCTTGTTGATTCGCCCGTTATATCTAATAAATTATCACTGCTTACAACCTGAAATATCAAATATAAACAATTTTAACGTCTTTATACGTTGTTAAATCACAAGAGAAGAGAAAAGCAACTCTACTGATCTATCATTCGGCTTAACTTTCGTCATTTTGTTCGAGACTATGTAATGACTCGGTCATAATAGGCGGCCATCTTGCCCGGTAAATGGGCAAGGGGAGGCAACTCTTGTTTGAAGAATGAATTTGATCGGATGTTTTTACTGCGAAAGATGACAACACTTTCTGAGGAAAGATTGTGATTGGTTGAACTATAATTTATTCAATATGGCGACTACCATATAGTATACAAGGTTATCTAGCCACTAGTCTTAGTTCATTTAGTTTTATTGGAATTGCTGGAACCACAGACATCTGTTTGAAAATTGGAATAACTCCTTTACAATCCCTTCACTCACCTTGGGTAGATTGGAAGCACTCCGAGATTTTGGTAATTTAGAGTAAGCTGGTTTTAAGCCTGGTTTCTGTATGCCACTGACTTTTCTTAATTTACTTTCTGGTTTCACATCTTTAGAAATATTCAAATTTGATTCTTTCAATGGCTCCTTAGTAGAATTTTTCAACGATTTCACATCTATATCTTTCATAAAAGTTCCAGTTCGTGAATGATTGTTTTCAAATGTGTTCGGATTGATATTTTCACTGTTTCGTTCCTTAGTAAAAGTGTTGGTTCTCTTAAGTTTTGGACTTTTGGCAAATAACCTAGTGTTTAGAATTCGTTTTTGGGGCGAGACACCGTCATCGGAACTAGAACTAGATTTAATATTCATGTTAGAAAATAAACAAGCTACACCATGGGCTTCTTTGATCATTTCCGCAAGTTGTTGAGGGTTTAAGGGACTCATTGGTTTCACTGGTGTTTGAGCTGCGACCACGGCAGCCACGCACTTCTCCGTGAATCCCATCGGACCAAAAAATATCTCTTCGTCTTCATCATAGTTATCTCTCTTTTTACTGAAAATTTACAAAAATATATATCAATTAACCACATAACCATGGCAACAGCATAATCTTTTTTAAGTCCAAACTAACGTTTCTGAATCATCCGAATAATCCTGGCCTGTTTCTAAAAAATTCTCAAATAAATTTTGTCATAAGTTCAACATTTTGCAATGACTAATTCCACACTTACGACAATTTTGATAGAAAGACTTTTTGAGAAACAGGCCCCTGATCCTACAACTAGCAAACCAACAGTACCATACTGTAAGATTGATCCTAAACTTATTACTGACTACCAAGACTTTATAGTCTTTGATATTAGTTTACTGGAAGCAGAAGTTAAATCAAGTAAAGTGCTTCTCATCCACAGCAGTATGTCAAATATCTCAATTTGTATCAGGCTCAAATCTTACCTATCACTTGGAGAAAGAACGACATCAAAATCAAAAGTTTCTTTATCTAACCAAGTATCTTCTATAACTGAAATAAAACCAGGGCCAATACATAAAAATATCCTTTGGATAATTTGAGCAGGACAAATTTAAGGGATTGTAAAGTGGTTTTCTAAATTTTGTATATGTATCGGGGACACTGATAACATCAATTTGTGACATTCTAATTTCCATTCCGACGTCTGTAGTTCTTGCAATTTCACTAAAACTCCCTGTGCCAGTGCCTTCTATTTGAATAGCAACTTGTTGCTTTTCAATCACCCTAATCACTAAAACTAACGGATTTTATGACGTCCTTGACAGTAATTTACCAGCTATGCAAAACACTGACAGTGACATCATAAAACATGTTAGTTTAAGTGGAATTGCAAGAACCAGCCGTCGGAATGGAAATTGGAATGGTGCAAATTAATGCTACCAGTGCCCCATGCAAATGCAAAAAAAAAACTCTTTACAATCCCTATAATGGAAGTAAAAACTGCTCTTACAACAGTCAAAATCTGTGTATCAGATGACTTCAGATCAGATCTCTCCTATTGCCATTGCCAGCGCTACAGGTGAATGACTAACAACAGCCAAAAAAAGATCTTGAATGAATTTTTGAAAATGCTACCTGGAAGATTATCAGGATCATATAAAGGTACCAGATTATTATTATTATTATTATTAGATTTATCAGATAAATCAGGGATTAATACTTCTTGTCCATTTAATAACAATTCAACATCATCTACAACAAATAAAACAGAATTCCTAGTATGTTATTATATTTCATAATCGATTAGAATTCATTGTCAATTTTTTTTTTTAATATTATCTGTTATATCTTGATCATACCAAATTCTAGATGCTTACTTCAGTTTCATTTGTCTTCAATATCAGATATTGATAAATAACAAACATTCAGGTACAAAAACATAAACTAACAGACGAAGATTAGAAGATTTTTCTCAATTAAAATATTTTGATTATTAATTAATTATCGATCAGTAGCCTGCCTTCAATAATCGTTCTCAATTTGGTAATCGACACACAGCCATATTTTTAACCACTAATATTTTACCTGGTACTGATGGTTGACTGTCTTTCTCTGGAGAAGTTTGATCTTCAACAGGTTCTGACAGATCTAATAAACAGCCAGTTGGACAATCTGAAACATGAGAACTAAAATTTTAAAATTGGAATGGTACAATTCGATGTGATTCAATGAACACAAAAGAGGTTAAATGGATTGTAAAGTGATCGATTGCAGATCACTGTCAATGACATCATAAAACATGTTAGTTTTAGTGGAATTGCAAGAACCACAGACGTCAGAATGGAAATTGGAATGGTGCAAATTGATGCTATCAGTGTTCCTGATGTATATACAAAGTTTAGAAAACCAGTTTACAATTCCTTTAAATTGTTTTTAAGTGTGACGCTTTACTAAAGAATTGAGGGTTATGTAATGATTGAAATATAATTTGGGTCAATAAGCTTAATTAATTTAAAATGAAGAAAAAGCAAGATTAGTCACCTGTCATTTTGGTCTTGTTAATTAATCTAATTATGAAATACTTCAATTTCGGGTATGCTATTGAACCATGTACATCTAAATCAAAATCAACACAAGGTTTTCTTTACATCCAAAATATTGTTAAATCACCTGAAAAAAAAAATCTTTCTATCAGAAATCTATATCTATCAGATATTTCGTGATGAGATGCCCAATTTACCGTAAATGGGGTAAGCCGCAAGTGGGTTGCAAACCTTAACTTTAAGGCTTAAAGGTTAAGGTCCAGCGCATGGCTGTGGGATTCAAGGCACTACCTTTGGAATTTCAATCCGGTTTCCCTTGTGACCCTGTCACTGTCAGTGAAGCAGGAAAGAGATGAACAAGCCTAATTAGTAATAGATTAGATACTAATTGGTCTAGTGACTGATCACTAATTAGTGACTATGGAGTCTTATCATTCTTAGTCATAGTGATGTCACTGTCAGTGTCGTTAGTGAATAAGTGATGATGATTTGATTTTTGATGATCAACTTGAAATTGAATATCATCATCATTTATTATGAAAATCTATGATCTTTTCGAGGAATTTAGGACCTGTTCATTAAAGATCAAATAAACAAAGAATGCATCGACAAAATATAAGAAGCACAACAACATATCACTCTATTTTTACCAGAATTATATAGAAATTTGTTGAGCCACTGAAATTATTTCTTGATTTGTATTTCGCTCTTGAGTTTAAACATCACGTGATCAAAACCAAACAGTTCATTGGTCAATTTCCAAGTTACCATCAATGAGTCTTTACCAATTACGACAACTATTAGGTTTGATTCCAGTTTTAGTTAATGTAAACTCTTACTTTACAAAAAATATGCCATTTTAAAGTTAATTTTTAAATAAAACGTGCAATTATGACTTTTATTTCATCTTAAAATGTATTTAGACTTTATATTAGTTGTTGCAAATGTAAACAAGGAAAATGGCGATCGTTGTTCCAGAACAGACACCCTTTGAACAATTTCTTCATATTGGCCTGTTTATTGGGGCAATTTTTCAAATTGTCTGCATTATGGCAGTAGTTTTCATACCAGAGAGTAAGACTGAAAAGGTATTTTTATGATTTAGTTGTAATCTATCCTGGAATATAAGGAATATTTTCGCTTGACATGGGTGGGCGTGGTCATCTTTTCACCGTTGGTGGCAAGTCAAACCTGTTTCTCATGCATGCAGAGTGTCGTCTGCATTTCTACTTACTTGAAATGATTCATTACTGTTCTTATACTCAGAAAAAAACAGAAGTTTATACCATTGGCATTAGTTTTACTGCTGTCTATGTAGGCCTATTTGACAAATTATATGGAATAAAAAATTTTATGATAAATTCACTCAATTTTATTCTTCTGTAGATTTTTTATAAGTTGTTAAGACTTGATAAGCAGATGTTTGATGATGTGCCAATCAAAGTGCCAATTGTGCTTATATCTCAAAAATACAAAAGGCCTTCGATATTTGTGATGTCCTTAAACACATTTAATTTAAATTGAACCATAGATGTCTGCTTGAAAATTGGAATGGTGCAAATTGATGCTTTGCAATCGGAAAAATTTCTGAATAATCCCCTTAAAATTTTTAAATTTATAATGAATGATCTTATATTTGAAATTTTATAATTATCAGGAAGAAGAAGAACAATTGAATCAAACTCCAGTTCATACAAAACATGGTGGAGGAGATCAGACAAGAAGAGGAAAGAGAGAAAAGAAGAAATACAGATAGATTTTATTACAGACTGTTCTCTATTCTATCTACACATTCCAGGTACATTGAATTTATGTAAGCTGTGCACTGTGCACGTTAAAGATCCCTTGACAGTTGGAAAAATTTTCCTCATTGCACACTGCATGGCGTGCACCCATCTTATTTAGCCCATACAGGTGGAGAAAGGCAGGATGAAAACTCCTTTTCATTTCAATTTATGTAAATATATATTTAGTTGAAAAAGTTGCCTCATTTTTTTGTACAATTTGGCATTTATTTCTGATTTATTTGTATCTCTACACACATTTCGAACTCTGAACAAAAGCATAGCGAATTTTTAAAAGTTTCAGCGAACCTTTTGAAAGATTCTGTCCTTCTAACATTAACAACAAGATATTAACAGATTTTTGTTTCATAGTTTTCATTGATTTGATCCAAAAAAATAGTTTTATCTCCAAAAATGTGAAATGCTATGAATGAATACAAAATTACTTTTTCTCATTATTTTTCAGATCCAATAGTGCCATCACAATTCACAAAACACTGAGAGATTGTGTATCTGAACTACAACAACCATGTTCCTGCCATTTTGAAAAAATCATGTTCATTTTTTGTTTATGTATATTTTTCATATCTGTTCATACATAGTATTTTCATTTCATTTCAACCCATAAAATCATTAATGTCTACAACTTATTGAAGTTTTCACCAACTTAACTTGGCCATGTAGTGTACAGTGAGGGAAATTTTGCCATGACTTCGTCATTCATTCAGTTTGTTACATTATCAAGGAAAAGGGAACACATTTTATGGAGCTATTTTGCTAAAACCATCTTACATTATATTTTTGTAGTGCTCATTTTTTTGTTAATGCTAAATAAGTAGTATTTACATGTAATTTCATTTTGAACATTATTGTGCATGTTCAAGACTTTTGCTGTTGCTTCATCTACGCAATAAAATTTCTATAAGAAAATTGTTTTGTTTATTCATTCCTACCCGGACTAGGCCTACATTAAAAAAAAAAATTAAGAATGCACTCAAACTGGAGAAAAATCAGGAATTTGCTGTGGTCTGATTTTATATTAAGGGAGGAAATTCAACAGAATTGATGTTAGAGTTATCTCCCATCCTTAGCGACAATTTGTTGAAAGATGGCGGACAAAATGCAAAACAATGTCATTTCATGAGTTAATTTTCAACAAGTAACATCAAATAATTGTACAGTCGTCATCTTTCCTCAAGCCAAACAACAATGGCTGCATTATTGAACAGCGCAGCAGCCTCCTCAACCAACAAGGGAAAGTCTAGTGCCTATTTTGGATTGTCTGCTGGAAAGGACAAAACCAATCCAGTTTTTCAGGCATTGAAAAGTGAGATAAAACTAATCTACAATCACATCAAGAAAAGATCTGACCCTAAATATGTTAAACCTGACAATGAGTCTTGTTCTAGATGGTAAGATTATTTTCACATCCCATTTTTCTGCCATTTTCTTATTGCAAAGATGGCCATGAATCATATTCATACTCATAGCACAGGCTATGCTAGGGCAGACAGAGTAGGCCTACTGTGCCAATGATTTTGAGATTTAAAAGTTTCTGACAGCTAGCCGCCTTCTGTTAAAGACAAGGCAAAGTGTTAGGGGTAAGATGTCATAAATTAATTTTTATTTGAATGGATCTTTTATCAATATTTTCTTATAACTTATTTGTAGCTCTGACACCATCTTCGAGATGTGGAATCGGTATGAACCTAAATTACAGAAGAATGTTTATTATAAGAAATTACTTGAAATGGGAGATACTTTACTATCAATGAAGGTTAGTTTCTATGGTAGATTTAATTCAAAAGTCTGTACTGGTACCAGGTGGTACCCAAGTATTTTCAGTATTTTAATACCAGTAAAAAATTTGCATGCTCTTAATATTTTTATTCACAGGACATCTAAAAGTGATTGTAAAGAAGTTTATCAAAAATTGATACGCGTTTTGGGGTCTCTGCACCAATCACACCATTTCGATTTTCAATCAGTCATCTGTGATTCCTGCAATACCATTAAAAAGGAGATTGATTTTCTTAAAAAAATTATGTGTTTCTGGGATGAGTTTGCACCATTCCAATTCAAGGCCCACGTTTAATAGATGCTAACATTTTTTGTTTTTTTTGTTGTACACAAGACATGGGGTCTTCTAATATCTGTATATTATTATTTCTAGGAATATAAGTTAGCATTATGGCAGTGTTATGAAAGATATTTACTAAGGTTTGATTGTAGTAATTTTGTTGATATCTCTGAAGGGAGAGAACTGGAAGAAATATTCTTTCCTGATGGATTTGAAACAGAAGAATCTGGTTATACTGTAAGTAGTACTTAAATTGTAAAAAAATCTAAACCCTTTCAACACTAGCAAACATACTACTCAATGTCCAATTTGGTTAGATGCTTTCTTGCTAACATGAAGGTCCGGGCTTCAATCTTAGCATGGGTCGAGATAATTCAGAGAGCATGGGTACTGTCATTCACCTCTTATTCTCAACAGGATTTTGATGTGTCATAACTTTGGCCACTGTTTCTTGGGCATCCTTGTGCTTTGATACGAGAAATGTTGGTCGTTATGTTTGAGAGTAGGTTTTAGATAAGGGTGTGAAAGTCCGATGACCTTGAATAAGTCATCTTCACTCATAATTCCAGTCCACCCAGCTGTAAATGGTAAATAATCCGGGAAAGATCAATACCAAGAGGTTTTGCCAAGGACCAAACTGGGGAAAGGATCCTCATGGAACCTAAGTTGTTATCCTTGTAAAATATAATATAGTTGTTTCTTTCTTTCATTTATCAGAATATGTTGAACCGGAACAAAACAATTTTTAACTTAAGAAATGATTGTGTCCTAGCTAGTAGTGTCTCACTATATGTATTATTGATTTTCATTTTAGTTTCGTGCGTTGATGGGAACGAGTATCAGTTTATATCAGATGATCAAGGGAAACGACTCTAAACTACAGAATAAACAGTCGGTTGATAAATGTCTACAGATTCTATCATTTCTAAGATTACTCATGCAACTTATTCTACCTAAAGAACGACTCTGTTGGCTCATTTATAATGGTATGTTTTCATAACTTTTCTTTCTCTTTTGTTTTTTGCTTTGTCTATTGGATATATAATTTCCCTCATTGCTCACTGCATGGTGTATGCGCAGACTCCATTCTATTTTATTTCAATCTTTGATATTTCAGGTTCTATTCATATATACACTATATCAAGACACCTGATGTCACTGGGACATTCAGCACAGGTTGGTTTTTCTTCCATTGTTATCCAAAGCTCAGTCGGTAAATAAGACAGTAATTTTAAAATTTAGGTGTTAGGCTTACTACTTGTCAAGTTCTATATATGTTTAAAAGATTGGCAGTTGGGTTAGTTATTTGTATAATGAAAAACTTCTATAATCATGTTTGTATGATCAAATGTTTGTATATAATGTTTGTATTAATGAATGTTTGTATATAATGATTGATTTAATGAAGGTTTGTATATTATGTTTGTATATTACGTTTTTAGGTATAAGGATTCCAGTGTTTACAAAATTATTTTTGAATTATTGAATGTTTGTATATTATGTTTGTATTAATGAATGTTTGTATATTGTGTTTGTATATAATAATAATGTTCGTATTATATATTATGTTTGTAGGTATTAGAGTATTTTATATGTGCTAGTTTTTGTATTATATATTATTTGTATATTATATTTATATTAAAGAAGGTTTGTATTTTATTTATTTTATTACAAGATGTTTGTATTTGTATATAATATTTGCATATTATGTTTGTAGGTATTAGAATATCTGATATGGGCCAGTGTTTGTATGTATAATGTTTATATATTATGTTTTTATATTATGTTTGTAGGTATTAGAATATCTGATATGGGCCAGTGTTTGTATGTATAATGTTTGTATATTATGTTTCTATATTATGTTTGTAGGTATTAGAATATCTGATATGGGCCAGTGTTTGTATGGAGACGTCTATACCACTAGTATCAGTGAAATATTTAACATGGAGATCAACTCTCTATACAGCTGTCTGTCAATGTTATTATGATTGTAAATCTCCTCAACATGCTGAGGTATGTAGAACATTCATTGCTATAAATATAGTCATTAACACAAGTATTGTTTTATGATTGTTAATTTTCCATTTATGTGCAGTAACATACCACAATCACCAGCTTATGGTTTTTACACTTTAAAATCCTCTGCTATGCTGGGCTAATGGGCTATCTATTTTCCTGCCAGTGGTCATGTTATAGATGTGAAATTTCTGAGAAAGAGGTTACTTGACTTGCTTCAAATGTCATGCTGTAAATAACTTTTTGATAACATGCACTCTTACCTGACAAGAAAAATCAACTAATTGACATAACACAGACACCATAAATAATATTGTGTATTCTAGGCTTTTGCTAGAAGAGGATTGGCTAAAATCAACGAATTAAATCAGTTAGAAAGGATGAGTAACTCTGACCTAAATCCTCAATCCACCGTAGCGTTTCGCCAAGCCACTATTAAGATGGCTATCATGGTATTTAAACGTTCAGTATTTGAAACGAGGAGAAAACCTAAAGGTTTATTACGACCTAAAACTAGAGCAAATTATAAAGACGTTGTTAATGTAAGTATACATAGTCTTTCTTTTTAATCTTATGAGTTCTTTTGCAGTCAATACATTTGCTTGAACAAATGATGGTTTGGGATTCTGATTTCAAACAGTTGTGAAAGTCTTATGACCTTGAAAAATTAACTGGGGACCTCATGATCTATAGGATGTGCACTTTGACAGTAAAATCAAAATAAGAGTCTGCTGATGTAGCTGTCCAGACAAAATTTCTCTCATTGCACACTGTATGGTATTACCCTTAATAAGAGGCATGGAATAGCTATGTCGGTAGCAAGTGGTATCGTCTGCTAGATGATTTCAAATTCCCCTCAAGAAAATTAAAATTCTGTCACCACTAACAATGCTTTCCCCACTTATCACCTATTCATGTGAAACTTTATTTCTTTTTATTTCAAATTTATTTCTGGTACCAGGACCAGTGCTTTCGAGAGTTTGACCAAAATTCATTTTTTAACCCAGAAAAGTAGGTGTAAAATTCAAGATCATTTTGCATCTTGTTTTATTTCAGGGTGGCTGGCCGCGTACTCTTACAGAGAAACTAATGAACGAGATGTTCGAAGGGTCAGCCGCTCAGTTTCTAGCGTTATTAGAAAGTCTAACTGATAGCAATAGACGTATTATATTAACGGGACCACCGGCCCAGGACAACGAACCAGAAATACTCGATGTTTATGTAGAATTATTCATGGCTGGTCAAGAATTGTTATGTGGTCAGTATTTTATGCTATTTTAGCATTTTTTCTCAGTGGATCAGCAGGTTTACTTATTGACGGCAAAGGTTTTCCATAGGCAAACAAACAGCAAAGGGCCTAATTTCTCATTTTAGGAGGAGGGGGCATTTTAAAAGATTTGGAGAATCGCCATTAGTTAGGAAAGTTTTCAAATGTATCTTGCAATGTGAAAAATTAGTAACTGTTTGTACATCCTCATTAACCCAAAAGGTTCAGAAAAGTGGGATGTAAAACTCCATTACAGTTCAATTCAACTCATGCTTAACAATGACTGATTTCCTATCAGCCATTTTGTTTGTTTGTTCGATGTTTTTGGTATATTTATAATGTGTTTGTAGGTGGAGGAGGATTAAAACCATCAGGACCTAAAGCTCAGTCTGTGATAGGAATGCCTCTATTATCAGGGGTTACAGAGATCACTAGTTTAATGGAATCGGCCATTTTGTTTAGTTGATGTTTCTGCTATATTTATAATATATTTGTAGGTGGAGGAGGATTAAAACCATCAGGACCTAAAGCTCAGTCTGTGATAGGAATGCCTCTATTATCAGGGGTTACTGAGATTACTAGTTTAATGGAATCGGCTATTTTAGGTTAGTATCATTTACTGCTTTATATTAATCAGTGGCCTTCCCGTTCTAATTGCTCTAAAGCTCGATAAATTTGCCCTGACCAGTATTTAAAACATGATATTTGGATGGCATGTTGGAACTGTGGAAGTTGCTCCCATTTAGTTTTGGGTCCAAATTTTGAGAATTTTAAATACCCAAATTTGGTATTATTTTTATACGCCCACATTTACTATGAGTTTAACACTGTGCAATTTTCAGTAACATGTTTCAAAGCAGGCTAGCAAAGCAGAACCCAAAACTTGTTGTTAGTGCGATCTTCAGACAACTGATCTATTTCGGCTAGCATCCCTACTGCAGTTAGACAAGTAAAATTCATTTTCATGTTCACGCCGAGCGAGTTCAAAAACTTGTGGTTGAGGGGATTTAAAATGGAGAGCTATTCAGTAAATATTTTATATTTTTTTCTGCAGGAACTGATGGTATACCGATACATTCTGTAATCAAGTTTATGAAACTAGCTTATACATATGAATATTGGGAATTATTTGAGAATCTAGTGGAGCCAGTCAGAGCCTATCTTAATGTAAGTAACTTTTAGTAAGAAAATAGGGTCCAATCTGAAAAATGGTTGGCTTGGATGGGCATCATTTCACTGTCCAATCCGTTTTCCATGTCAACTCCTCAGGCCTGAATATGGTGTTTTCAGAAAAGTAATGAAAAACAGATTGGTAAAAACAGAGGTCATTAAGGCTAGGTCAGAGTTTAAATAGACATTATTTCTTGCACATGGTGGTTAGACCCTAAAAAACCTGATTTAAAAAATAAATGATACAAAATTTGCATCAGCTAAAATAGTGATGCCAAAATTTTCCTCCTTGCACACTGTATGGCTTTTACTCGTATTCACAGGTCTAATTAAAATCAGACCCTAATTTCGTTTCGTTCTGTTTTTTAAATACGGTTTTGTAAACACTACATTAGGGTCTGACAACCATGTGCGATAGAAAGTGTCTAAAAAAAAAATATGATTTTAATTAAACTGAGAGAATTAATGTATCATTTTATGATAATAAAATTTATATTTTCAGATAACGACCGTAGAGAATTATCAATGGTATGAGAAATTACTGGAGTTATTATTGGCCATGGAGAAATTAAGTCAGAGTAAAAAACAGAGTAAAGCGAAGAAAGAAGCTGGACCTGGTAATGAAGAACTACCAGAAGATGTTGAACATTCCACATCCAATCCTCATGTAGCTTCAGCCCCTGGTTAGTTCCCTTCCAAAATACCTCATCCCCAACCCCCATGTTAGTTCAATCCCTACTCCCCTAGTGTTTGTATCCAAAATACCTTGAACCTCATTAGACTGTTCCCTTTAAATTGGCCTTCTCCCCTTAGTTTTTCTGTTCAAAATACCTCACCCTTACAAGACTGCCCCGTATTTCCCAAGTGTTTCTGTCCAAAAGACCCCAAATTATGAGACTGCCCCTAACGTTTTTTTCCAACATGCCTGAACCTTCATTCTTTTTTTATCTTTTAGGTTGCAAATGGATTCAGTTAGTTTAAAAACCTAGTAACTTTTTCGTATTATTATAATAATTTGACACTCCCATAAATTATGAAGTGTGTAACATTCTCAAATTTTGTCCTCAGAAGACATTTCTGACTGCTACCAAACATGTTTCATTCCTGTAGTTTTTTTTGATGGTATTGAAATAGATAATTTTGAATATTTCAGGAACTTCATTAAAGTCTACGAGTATGAATGATGATCATATAAACTTAGCTGATATTTTACTGTCAATTATCTCAGGATCATTTCAGGTTAGTTAGATATACATTTTGATTTGGTTAATTCTGTCTGTTCCAATTTTATTATCAATCAGAAGCTACGGAACTGGATATGTCACTTTCAAAATTTACCCTTCTGTTTCTTTTTGAATTCTGTTTTATTTGACAAATTTGTTTTTTATTTACAGAAGAAAGATATAGAAATGGATATTATAGTGGATTCAGCTTTATTTTTATGGAATAAATGTAAAACAGTATTTCACAAATATCAGACGGGATCTGTAGAAAACCCTAGATACATACAAAAGATGGATCAACCATATAAGGTAAACAGCTTAAACTAAATCCTCGATTGGGGAGTTCTGCACCATTCAAAATTTACTCTTCTTTTGCCTTCTCCGCCATTTTAAAACTGTATATGAATCCATTTTTTTTTGGCACAGTTCGAACACATTCTGTTCCCTGTTCCAACTTGGTTCTTTTATTGAACTTTCAGTTGTTTCCATAAATCTGGAGCGCTTACCCTAGTTTAAATGGGGATGTAAGGTTTTTGTGCGTTTATGTGTATCAGAGACATTTTCTGTGATAGAAAGCTTATTAGTACATGTATATGAAATTACTATTCCAAAGCCGCTAAAAATATTTATAAGGGCATTTTTATCCTTAGATCAATTGTTTGATCTTTTTTTTATTTCGATTTTAATTTTTGTTCCAGTGGATGTATTTATTAGACACAGTACATCAGACATTATGTTGGTGTGGTATAAGTTCGGTAGATCCATCTTTAATGGCGGAGGTTGTTATAAGACTAGCTATGTTATACGAGAGTTCTGCCTATCTAGATACATCAGATGGTGAGTAGGATTAAAACAATTAATTTTTTATTATTCAGACACAGGGTTGAAACATTGAAAGAATAATAAAGCCCAAGTATTCATTCTCCAAACCGTAAAACGAAACTCTAATCCATAATGTATAAGCTTATACCAGCAGGGGTCTTATTCTTGAAAACTTAACTTAAGATGATTTTAGTAATCAAGTCATCTTGGGCCTTATTCTCAAAAACTTAACTTACAGTTATCTGATTGGATAATAAAGCTATATTTAAAATCAATTTTATTGATTGTCCAATCAGAATTATAGAATACTAAAATCATTTAAGTTAAGTTTTCGAGAATAAGGCCCCTGATTCGTCAATCACTAAAATCTAAATTTATTATCCAATCAGATAACTGTACATATTTCTTAAAATTCTGATTTTATCTAAGTTAAGTTTTCGAGATTAAGGCCCCTGCTAATGAACATTTCACATGAGGAAGTATATCAATAAATGAAATATGATTTTACATGGATGGCAGCATCAGAATTACAACATTGAATATTTAGGATGCATATTAGTATTTTTCTTTCAAGTTTCACATTGATCAATTCCTTACCGTTGAGCAAGCAATTAATACCAGAATGTAATGTTGTGGGAGCACTTAATAGATGTACAACTTTGTTCTATGCTTTCATTTGACCTGATATGAATGCTCTGATTCTTGGCCTGTAGTATATTAAAATGATTTTGAAATTTGAAGGTCGTAGACTGCGTAGAGAATCTATGTCAGGGAAGTCCAGCAGTGAACCAAGTTCTATTTTACCTAAATATATCAAGGGTAGGACTCTCTCTCAAATAGTGTTTTTGGTTTTGATTTTGATTGCGATGTTTTTTGGTGAACAGTTTCTTTTTCCATTTTGATATTTTAATATTTCAAGGGTAGGATTCTCCACCAATTTTTGTTTTGTTTTGATTTGATTTTGATATGGTTTTTTTTTTTGATTGTGATGTGATCTTTTTTTTCAAATTTAATATTGTGATTTGTTTGCTTTAAAACTTTGGATTTTGAGTTTGAGATCTTTTGTGTTTTGTGTGCTTATTAAATTTCTAATGATATTAGAGATTTTCTAAACTTTGGTGTGGTGTGCTACAGGCTACATAGTAAAACAGCCCTCGATACTTGTAAATAAAAAATGAGAGTAGACTAATGTAAAATTTCCCTTATTGCAAACTGCATGGCATTTGCCTGCCTCATTAGCGAAAACTGTAACAGAAGGTAGGATGTAAAACTCCATTTCAAAACAAAAAGTTGTACATAAAAATGGATGCCTTGTGAATAAGCAAATATTGACCACAGTGTAATGGGCTTCATTTTTTTCCAGAAAAAGCTGGTATGAAAGATTCTAAAACCACATTAACAGATGTTGGTTTGACGGAAATAAACCACAGTCGAATCAGTATGATGTCATCACCAGCCAATCTAACAGCCAAACGACAGCTAGAACAGGCTAAATCTATTCTAGAACTCGGTCTGAAAGATATGTCGTATGCTAGACAAGCTGTAGCATTGAATGATGGGAGATCTATCGCTGATGTATGCTGGGTAAAGGTACGCCATTTCTTTTGTTTTGATTGGTTGTAGACAGAACTAGGTTTTTGCAGCTTGCAAATTTTCTATTTTTACTAAGTCAGCCATTATTTCTACCTCACTTCTGCTTACTTTTTATGAAACATTTTTCCTAACCTTTGACCTTAACCTAGAATATTTCTTCCTTCTATATTATTGTTATCCCGCCAAATTTCAGAGTGTTTTAAATGATACATCTAAATTATTGCCAGGGGTGAGTCTATATATTGTCAAACACAGAATACACATTGATATCACTCACAAAGTTTTCACCAAATACACATTGATATCACTCACAAAGTTTTCACCAAATACACATTGATATCACTCACAAAGTTTTCACCAAATACACATTGATATCACTCACAAAGTTTTCACCAAATACACATTGATATCACTCACAAAGTTTTCACCAAATACACATTGATATCACTCACAAAGTTTTCACCAAATACACATTGATATCACTCACAAAGTTTTCACCAAATACACATTGATATCACTCACAAAGTTTTCACCAAATACACATTGATATCACTCACAAAGTTTTCACCAAATACACATTGATATCACTCACAAAGTTTTCACCAAATACACATTGATATTGCACACAATTTTTATTGTTTTAATTTTCACAATGACTTATTGATGTACGTGATTTGAAAAAGCACTTGTACCAAGTTGTAAAACATTGGCCAAAGACTAACCTTACTTTTTCATCCAATCAACAGAGGCTAAATACTCTGTGACATGGGTCACTTATTCATTAAGAGCACTGATGCATATAACAATTATTTTAAACTTCACTTATTCATTAAGAGCACTGATGCATATAACAATTATTTTAAACTTCACTTATTCATTAAGAGCACTGATGCATATAACAATTATTTTAAACTTCACTTATTCATTAAGAGCACAGATGTATATAACAATTGTTTTTAGAAAACTAGCCTACCTTTTCTTCCGATCAACATTGGCTAATTCTGCTGTGAAGTGTTTCATTTATTCATCAAGAGCATTACTGTATTAAACATATTTTTAGAACCTAACCTTCTTATTTATCGATCACCAATCATCCCTCGCACTGCCAATTTCCTAAACCCATAATTTTATGATCTAACCATTATATAAATGGTCAATATAAATATATGTGCTTTTTAGGAATTAAATCCAGAAGTGTTTGATCACCAGATGAATCGTGAAATAACAGAAGTTGATGATGATGGAGATGAAATAGTACCAGACGCTATGAAAGAATCGACCACCACTGTCTGGAATACAGTCAAAGATCTCCATCTTGAATTAATATTAATGTATCATCGAGTCTGCTTAAAACTGGCTACTCTCAAACAATTAGGTACCCACAAATATAGTTTTTAAGGGGGACAGTCATAGATTTGGGGTCGAGTTGGGTCCAGTAGTTGCACTATATTTTGGGACAGCGTTGTTCTGGTGCATAAGGTCGTTCGGTTGCCAGGCAAATGATGCCAGGGTTTTATGCCGTCACGCAATATATTTTTGTATCACATAAGGCAGGCCTTCTCAATAAATTTTTGTAAAGGGCCAAATGCATTTTATAAATAAAATATAAGGGCCAAATAGAGCTTAGCTAGCATATCGAGCAGAGTGCTTTAGCGGAAGGGGTCACTCTTGAGGGGCCATTCTCAAGGGCGTCGCAGGCCGCCATCTGAGAAGGCCTGACATTTAGTGGAATAGCCAAAATTTGGATGGGTCTACATTAGGGATTTTTATATACGGTAGAGAGTTTATAAATACTTATATTACTTTTTAAATAGATGCCGCATCCAGACCAAAATCTAAACCAAAGGAAAAAGACAACAAGGAAGAATCACAGATGGTAAGCCAGGATTGTTTGAAAATTGAAACTTATCAGAGTTACCTTTACTGTTATTTTGCTTCAGGACTAACATGGAAAAGACGTTAATGTTAATACTGTTGTCCAGGAAAAATTTACTGCATTGCACAATCACAATGGTTCATTAGCCCAATCAGGGTCGAAAAGAGTCCATTCAAAAGTACTTACAGATTTTGTTACCTGGTTCCCCCTTGTCAATGTTTGTTGAAGGGCTGTCATTACAAAATTTTCCTCATTGCACACTGCACAGCGTTTCAATTCTTGACTTATTCATCCAGGACAGTAACAAATCTCTGAAACCAGCAGAAGACTATGAGAATATATTGAGTTTTGAAGATTTAACAAGTCAGTGTAAGAAGAACTATCTATATAAGGCCTTGTTATTTATGACGAATGCTCTACTCTCGTCGTCTGGTGTATCTTATAACGGCAAACAGAAAAAACTATTAGAGGTACAGTATAGTAAATAATTTATATATATTGCGCTAAAAATTTCAACAGTTAAGTTCCTCTGTAGAGCACATAATGTTGAAGGGAAATTTCTTGTTTGGAAGAACAAAATTTTCTACTACAATTAATAAAAATTATAGTCCAAAATGTGAAAATGTTTCCTTTATTTTCTGGAAAAATTTCCAAAACAGAACTTGAAATCCAAAACAATATTGGCGATTCATCGGTAGCAGTGTATGAACTTTTTTTTATGGATAAATGTTTTCATCAGGTGTCAGGGGGAATCAGGTGTCCAGAAGAGTAAGCGTACCCTGTCTGGCTTCACATCTGCCATTGCTGTTGAGACAATATTTCTGTATTTAAATTACAGGAGGCATTAACATTGGTTCAGAAAGCTCAGCTAGAAGAAAAGAGGACATTTTTAGAGAATAGAAGCTACCCTGAAGATGTCAGACCATCCAAAGTCCCCCCAGCACCTATACTATTGTGTCGTACGGATAGGACTATGGCTTTTAAACCAGCTACATTTATACCAGTGACTGGAGAAAAGGTAGGAATAGGATATATTTATTTAAAAGGGCACAATTAGTATTTTGGGGGTTGATTTAGGTCATGAATATATGTAAATAGTCTTCGGAAGTACTAAAACGGCATGAAAATTGCACATTTCCTTCAATTATACCTCAAACTAGAACTTTCTTTTTCTCTATACGTGCTCTATTCTATTTCTCATTCTATGTCTCTGTCTCTTTTTCTTTCTCTTTCTATTTCTCTGCATCTTTTTCTTTCTCTTTCTCTGTCTCTGTCTCTTTTTCTTCCTCCTCTTTCTTTCTCTTTCTCTTTTTTCTTTTTCTGTATCTTTCTCTTTCTCTGTATCTTTTTCTTTCTCTGTATCTTTTTCTTTCTCTTTCTCTGTATCTTCTTTGTTCTCTTTCTCTGTATCTTTCTCTGTCTCGTTTTCTTTCTCTTTCTTTTCTCTGACTCCTCTTTCTCTTCGTCCTCTTTCTCTTCCTCTTCCTCCTCTTTCTCTTCCTCTTCCTCTTTCTCTTCTCTTCAGGTGGTATGGTACAGTCTATATGGGCGTATTGAATCATTCAACATATACACTATTCTATCTAGTCCCTTCTCTTATGATTGTGAACAGGTTCGACTTTTCTTTCTCTTTCTCTCCTCTTCTTTAACTATATCTATTCAATCTTCTTTCACTCATTTATTTTCTGTTGAGGCCATATTTTTGTCAATACTTAAAGCTATCATGCTTAAAACATTTTTTCTTAAAAAAAAGCCAGGCTGCCATGTGACATTCTACATGTAGCTATTGACAGCTGGTCAATAAGTAAGGGACATAACTCTATTGAGCAAAATGACATTTTTCAGCTATCCGGAATATTAATAAACCGCACGAATTTATCGGGAACGAAAATGTGCGGTTAAACGAGGTTCCACTATATCCTTCACTATATCTTAACTTTTTAAAAACTGACAAAAATGGAACCTGTAACTTCTGTTTCATTGCAATTCGGTTATATATCACGTAATTTGTTAAAATCAGAAATTACTTTTTACGTTTTTATTATCTCCTACAGGTGGCGTGGTTTCGTATTTATGCTCGTAATTCTACAGGCAGTAATGTCAAAGTTCGTCTCAACGATTATCACCTACCTGGAACTGGAAATCAGGTAAAATTTTAAATCAAATAGTTTTATTTTTCTAATCATAAAATTCATGATATTGATACATCTAAACTCAATCTGGAAATCCATGTGATTATATTGTCAATACATTGGTAGCAACAAATGAACTTTTCAAATGACAGTTGTTGGTTCAAATCTTGGTTAGTGTGTGAAAGTCTGCTGACCTTGAATAAGACACCTTCACTCATAATACCAGTCCACCCAGCTGTAAATGGGTATGGATAATTTGTGAAAGATCAATGCCAAGATGTTTGACCAACTGGGAGAAAGGATCCTTGTGGGACTAAAGTTGTTATCCATGAAAGATCAATGTTAAGAAGTTTGGCCAAGGACCAGCTGGTAGAAAGGAACCCAAGTTGTTATCCTTGTAAAATATAGATGTTTCTTTCTTTTTAATATAACATTATGAATATAAAATTATTTGAATTGTAGATACCAGTAGGCCATGATGTAATCACAGTATCTGGACTGACGCCTAATGAACGTTATGTGTTCGCCGTAGCTGCGTACGATGATACGGGCAAGATGATTGGTGGAATTGGTGAAACTAGTAAACCCATTCTAGCCTCTCTTCCTCAATCCATTCTTATGACTTATGCTTTCTTAGCTCAGGTAAACATTTTACATTTCTATTTTTTGTTGCATTTCTTTTATATATTTTTTTATGTGTTTTTTTATGTATAACTTGATTTTTTCGGGGTTATTACTTAGTTTTATGGATCTTTTAGATTATGTTTGTATATTTTGAACAAAGGTAAGTCCACTGATGAATATTTACTATTATTGGCAAAGTTTAAATTTTTTTCTGTATTTTGTTTATAAGTCAAAGTTCACTAGATTGTATAAATACTTGGACAAAATCTATACGTCAATGCAAATGATCATGAAATTCAGATCCCATTTTGAAATTTCATTTATTTGTTTTGTTTCTTTGGCCTTGGTTTTAACCTCATTGCACACTGCATGATGAGATCAATCTGCAGCAAAAATTTAAAATCCCTTCTTTGAAATGCTAGCAATCATCGTTTATATTGCTCTACCCTGCTCCTCGAGTAGCTACTGATTTTTCATTAAATATTTTCAGATCTCGTATCAAGTAGGATACTATGAAGTCACTCGTCAAGCGTTTGAAGTATTATGGGACCATTTTATCCGGGAGAAACCTGCGCCATCTGGTGTTACACATATTACACCCGTTAAAAAAGACTTTCAATTAACGCTACATAAGTAAGTTTATATTTATTGATTGCAATTCAAGGTCAAATTTTACCAGTTTCTATCCATGTAATACAGTTGAAGTGGCAGCTTGAACTGAAGGCACAAAAAGGGGGTTGAGTAAATAATGGGGGTACAACTGTTGGGTTGAGATTTAAAATATAGAAGAGATAAAGCCGCAATCCTCCTGCAGAGTGAGTCTTGCACAGACAAAATTTGAAGGGTTTTTATGCACATCTTAACACATATTTGGGGTTATGTGTTGGGGTTAGGAGCAGGTTTTCTAGGTGGAGCGGAAGTGGCAGTCTGTGCACAAAAAGAGGGTCAACTAAATAATAGCACATTTTAACACATATTTGGAGCAAAAACCTTAAAAAAAGTGATGGTGCAAAACTGGATAGAAGCAGGTATTGTGGGGGAAAATAGCCACTTCTGTACCATATTGGTGCGGCCACTTATTCAAGTTTGAAAACTGTGATGTCTGTATTTGGTGATTCTGTTTTCAGGTTAAACCAGCGTGCTATCTGTCTAGCCTCGCCAGTCCTACTCCGACAGTTTCTATCTAGTATATTTATCAACTGTGATGTCAGTATTTGTTAACTGTATTTCAGGTTAAACCAGCGTGCTATCTGTCTAGCCTCGCCAGTCCTACTCCGTCAGTTTCTATCTAGTATATTTATCAACTGTGATGTCAGTATAAGAGAAGGAGAGTTGTTCTGTGATGTTGTTTGTGATCAAGGACCTATGTTTAACAGTCAGGTTAGTTGGACAATAAATCAAGGCCCTGTGTACAGTGTCCATTTAAAAAAGCCTCTAGTCATTTGGTTGGTACAATGAAGTGAGACCCAGTGATCTACCGGAAGATACTATTGATATCTATGCAGATCAGTGTCAGTGATGTCATAAAACGCATTAGTTTTAGTGGAATTGCAAGAACCATATACGTCGGAATGGAAATTGGAATGGCTCAAATTGATGCTATCAGTGTCCCCGATACACATACAAAGTTTAGAAAACCTCTTTACAATCCCTTTTAGATCCTAGACACTTAGAAACTATACACAAGTCTAACTGAACGCTATGATAATACCATTGTGATATATGCTGTGCACGTTAAATATCCCTCAACAGTTGGAAATAAAAGATAAGAGTAGTTCAATGCAACTGTCCTGGCAGAATTTACCTCATTGCTCACTGCATGACATTGCTCGTCTCTATTAGCTCAATTAATTGCAGAAGAGTAGGATGTAAAACTCCATTTCATTTCATTTGACAATGGAAAATGGGTAAAATTTCCTTCATTGCACACTGCATGGCATTCATACGTCTTCATTAGATCAATAGGTGGGTAAAAGTAGGACAAAAGAACTAGATTCATTTGATGTTTCAGATGTCCTGGCAAAATTTCCTTCATTGCACACTGTAGCCTATTTCTGTTGAAAAGAAGGATGTAAAACACCATTTATTTAATGTTTCAGGTATCTAGAATGATGGAATGCGAGAAGTTGATAATAGCTATAGAACTAGCAGGCTGGTTGAACGAGGCTAACCTAGCGTTACAAGGTGTTATACAGTGTTATGGTTTATTAGCTCCGTTACTCTATCATAAAATACCCAGTCAAAACGTTATCAAGGTACGAGTATTAAATTTATAAGATACAATTTCAAAATATATGGGGTTTTTGCTTGTGGTTGAGTAAGGTCCAGAGTCCATTCCCACTTGTATCAACATTGGAATTAAACTAGCGTGCTAGATAATCTTGTATTCTCTACGGTAGGCCTTCTCAAATGGCGGGCCGCGACGCTTTCAAGAGTGAACCCTTCCATGCTCTGCTCACTAGAATTTCTTGCAGGGTTCTGATTTAATAATATTGGATGTTCTGGATCCATGACAAAAGCCCAATGGTTTTAGAACCTTCTTTTTAAAATTTACTTTCTCTATGGCCATTTCAATTTTGTGTTCTCAAAGTTATGGAGTCCAGACAATATTGCCTTGGTGAAAAATCACTGGTGAAAAATAATTTTTTTTAAGTCACCGTGCATTATATTCGGAATTATATGTGATGGAACATTAATATGTGATTCTTTTCTGTGTGTAGATATTACAAAGAAGTCATTGTGTATTACAAGAAATACCAGCTGGGTTAATATTAAAGAGACAGGGCCATATAGCTGAAAGTTTACATCATATGACAGCATGTATAACATACCACATGGCACGGGTAAGATTTTAATGACTTTTTTTTTTTTTTCTTTTTTTTTTTCTTTTATTACAAATATAAATTACAAGCTGCCATGATATAAATCAATAAACACTATATATTATATACAATAAATATTTTAAATATATGCAAAACTATAACAATCCATTGAACTATACTTAATAATATATTAACTAAATTTACATTTCATAATGAACATTTGAAAATAGGGCTCATAAAACATAGGTATTACAGACATTGTGTATAATATATTACGATTTGGCTTTATCAACAAATCAAAAGTTTAAAAAATTCCATCTATTATTGAAAATATCCAGTTCCATATTAGCTTCATATATAATCTTCTCCAGAGAGACATATTTTTTCAATTCGTTTTGAAACACGGTAAAATTTGGTATGCAATTTTTAAGTCTTTGTTTATATATATGATATTTTGCTTAACAGTAAATAAGGTTTATTTCCTGTTCTGAATTTTGGATTCCAAATATACAGTTTTCAGGATTAATTTTCAACTTTGAAGATTTTAATGACTTATTACATAGTATATGGCACGGCTAAGCTTTGGATGAAACATTTTACATATTGGGATACAATAGCACAGTTCATTTGTTCTTCAGCTATCAGCATTATCAGCATCTGCTTGGTTATGTCCAACAAATGGTGGTTGTTGATGGTTCTAATCTTGATCGGAGTCCGAGAGGCTGATAACCTTTAACTTAACCTTAACACAGAATTCTATTCCACAGCTGTAAATGGGTATGGATAATCCAAAAAAGATCAATGCCAAGAGATATGGACAAGGACCAGCTCATCCTAGGAACCAAAAATGTGTCTTTCTGTTTTAAAGAATTTCTGATGAGCTCTCAAAATTGTTTGAGTATTCCAATTTATCATTACAGGTGTTACGAACATGGGGACAGAAGACATTAGCCAACAACATCAACGAGGCTGGTAGAAAACTGCTGTCTATCGAAGTCGTTCAAGATAAAGATAAACAGCAACAAGATGATGGTGATAATGGTGTTGAAGCATCAGAAAGTTTGATCCTAGACACCAACGTGGACCCTGGTATGAGCACGCTACAGTCTCTGAAGAGAAAGAGGAAGGGTAAACATGGTCCAATGACAACTAAAGATGATATGGAAGGAACTGTCAACGAAGAATTAAAGGCTTTAGAAGCTCATATTCTCAGAATGACTAAAACATGTAAGTTATATTGTTCATTTTGTTCAGGGATGTTCTTTTAAAGTTTTGTCACCAGAATTGCAAAAGACAGAATCTAATAGCTCCCATTTCCTGTTTGGCAAAATACTTATTGAAGAGTTTTTCTCATAATAAGACTCTTCCAAATTATCAGTGGCTTTATTCTTGAAAACTTAACTTACAATGATTTTAGTGCTCGGGTCATCTGATTGGTCATTCACTAAAATTGATTTTAAATACAACTTTATTATCCAATCAGATTGCTGTATTTCTTAAAATCTGGATTTTATCTTAGTTAAGTTTTCGAGAATAAGGCCCCTGATCTTACTTACTCTTTTAGTAACACATTTGGCACTTCTATTTGGATGGGTCTACGTCTATGACCAGATTTGACTGACAGAATTGTCTTTTGTTCCTTCTCCCTCACCCCCCATAAACAACCCAGCATGGATTGATAAAGGCCATTTATTTAAATGACAAATTAAACATAAAACAGCAATAACATATAATGATTAAACATATATACAAACAATGATTATCATCATGGGAATGGGGTTAATAAAACCGCCATAGAATGCACCATAGGATCGATTACTCATAGACTAACAAAGTAAGGAGAGGCCTAGCACACTCCTCAGAAGAAGTCCTGAACCAAAGCGATCCATGAATAAAGCGCCGAAAAGGAGTACAGACCTTGAAGGCGCCAAACTGAGAGAGGACGAGTCCTCTAGCGGCAAGGTCACGTAACTCCCAAAGAGCTTCGGTCTGCAACAAATTTATTTTACTATTAAAATGATTATTTAACAGATTATATTGAAACTTCGTAATTTCCTATCTTGTGCAGAAGTTCATTATCAATCTGTAATTTATGTTTTTATTTTCTAGCTCAAAATGAAATGGAATTATCTGGTAATGAGGATCCTAATATACTTCATGCTTATATTGCTTTCTTACCGGCTAAAATGGCTTATAAAGAGGGTAAGTGTATAGAAATGTTTCTTTATATGATATTTTAGATATATCAATATACGTTAAAAAACACAAGTTATTATCAATAGTAATTTTGTGCGCAAAATGTGCTCAAACTAGCAAGCAAGCTACGCAAACAACAATGGTAGACTCCAGATATAGTGTTCAAAATGTGCTCAAACTAGAAAGTTATGCATAATGCTAGCGACAATGGTACACTCCAGATAGAGTGTTCAACAAGGTATGAGCCAAGCAGCATATCTTTTTACAAATAGTACTTTATTGTAAGTTGTTGTTTTTTGTGTTACAGTTCAGAAGTTTAGACGTCGAGCGCGATATTTAGAGTTTATTGTACAGGTTGCTCAGAAAGGTTTAATTGAAGGTTTATCTGAACAAGTTATCGATTGGTGTGAAGATTGTGTGAGTTGGTTAAACAAGTGAGTCCATTATTAATTATTGTTGTACTTGATTGTTAGTCTGGTTCCTTCGCGAAGACTCAGTGGCTTATAAGACTCCTGCTTGGTACCCTGAAAGGGTTCAAATCCAACATGAGTTCCTACAATACTTTAGCATTTTTCAACACCGGGTAGGTGATCACATGTAGTTAATAACATTTCAAAGGGGCTGGTATAGAAAAAAAGCGACTAAACATTGGAGATGGGATATTAAACCAAGACCCAGTGTGCTATAGACTGTACACGTTAAACATCTATTGACAGAAAATCCCCAACCATTGCACATTGCATGGCATTTGGCGTTCTCCTTAAATACAGAAAAGTAGGGTGTAAAACTCCATGTCATTTCTAATTTTAGACGTAATGAACAGATAATTGGACCGAGAGCGTTCATGTCGAAACAACCTGGAGCTATAACTGTATCGGGAGATGACCCGAAAAAATTTGCTGCTGCCATGGTGGAATATACTAAAGATAAAGTAAGTCACAAACTTTCAAATTTTTGATAATTTTAGCCTATTACATGTACTTAAAAAAGACGCTTTGGTATTTTGAATCAAGATAGAGGTTCACAACGCAAACAAGGGCACTGCAATGAAATCACTACCTTCCCAAATCCCAACAACTCAAAACTGCTGTTAAAAGGAGAAGGTTGGGGAAAATTTACCTCATTGCACACTATGGTGTCTTCATAAGCCCAAACAGGTGCAAAAAAGTAGGATGTAAAACTTATATTTTTCAAAAAAGCATCATCGAATAGGCTATCTATTTAATACTTACTATTTAATATGTGTTATCTATGAAATGTATTTGATATGTTTTATGGTATAAATAACTAAATAACGTGTAATAGCCTATGAACAATATTTTATTTAAATTTTGAATTTAATTATTGTAGGATACAGGTCATAATAAACGTAAACTATCACCGAATGCTAAAACTTCTACCACTCACGTTACTCCTAAACCTAGACGCAAAAGATATAGGGTATGTTTCTTAATTTCTTTTGTTACAACTTTACTGAGAAGACAAGTCTATTATTTTAGATATCCCTTGACAGTTGTATATCAAAAACAGAGAAGGCCAATGCTGCTGTCCTGACAAGATTTCCATCATTGCACACTGCATGGCATTTGATCATCTTCATTAGACCAAACAGCTGCAGAAAAGCAGGATATAAAACTCAATTTGATTTCACTTTCATTGAGATTTCTTGACAACAATATGTTTTCTCTTTATATTTCAGCCATTTAAAAACTATTCCCATATGCCTGACACAGCTAGACATGCTCAAGAAGATAAAGAGGCTAAGGTATGCTTCATTCCTCATAGAAATTTTAGCTCGTTGTTTGGTGAGACTATTTTTGTTTATTTATTCAATCAGATTACTGCATTTCTGTTTTTGTTCTGTTACAGGCAATAGAAGCTCTGGGTCTGTATTTTAGTGATATGTATAGAACTTCTGTAAAGAAAAGAAGATTGAGGAAGATTAACTCGGAAGAACTTCCCTGGAAAAGTCAGGTACCGGTATATATTTTGTTTGAATTCACTTAAAGGGGGCTGGAAAATTGAAAATGTTAAACAATCCAATAATAATTGTTAAGAGAGTGTATTTTGACTAATTTTTTTTGGATGTATGGGTTCCATTAATGCTTGACAACACATGTGCAAAAGCTGCTTATAAATTTTACAGATTTTGTAAAGTACCTTAGTATTCATTTAAAGATGGGATCTTTTCTTGACAAAGTTGTTTCTGTCTTTTCAGATGAAGATTGTACTAGGGTTGAGTTGTTTCCAGTCGTTTTTACATAAATTAGACAAAAGAGAAAAACTCATGGGAACAGCTTCCAGTAATATGTATAAGTATGTGTAATATTTTCTAACTTAAAGAGTTTTTGTGGCTTAGTGAGTTAGACACTTGCTAACCCGAGTGCCAAGGGTTCAATTCCAGACTAGGTCCTGCAATATCTTAAGACTTTTCAGCCGATTTCCCCCTGTCAGTGATGCAGGTTGAAGGGGCCGACATAGAAAAAGTGTTTTGCCGTTTGGATACGATAATATTACAGGCTGTGCATGCTGAAGATCACTCGACAGTTGGAAATCAAAATTAAATGCTAATGCTGTTGTCTGGGGAAAATGCCCTCATTGCATACTGCATGGCTATCATCATAAGCCCAAATTCACTCTTTTGACTTTCTTTCAGGACATCCTACCTAGATCCAGAATGGTTTACTTTTGAGACGGCTGGTACCCTAGTGGTAGGATGGGATGGGGGTCCTGCTAGACAGCCCTCTAGACCTGGTGGACTAGAACAAGATGATGGCCATCAACCATTAGATCTAGCCATGGCTGGTGAGAAGAGAAAGTCTACTGCTATTGAGATAGCTGCAGCTGCAGTTATAGGTTTGTCTAAAATTAGAATAGAGTTTGCCAATGGCGGTAGGGAAGCTCATGAATTTGTTGAATGGGACATTGAAGTAAGGCTTGTATGCAAGGGTGTGTCTCCCCTCCAACTCAAAAGACGACTGCGCTTTGCGACGTACTTGGACTATACAAACCATCCTGGTTCGTACCCCCCAAAAAATACATTTTTGGACAAATTCAAGTGCTTGGTTGTGTGCTACAAGCCGTACATATGACAGATACCTTGATAGTATGCTAATGTAACTGTCCTAGCAAAATTTCCCTTATTGCACACTGCATGGAGTTTCCCATCCTCTGACCAAAAAAATGTGCAGAAAGTCAGACATAACAATCCATTTCATTTCTAATAAAAATTGACATTCTGTTTTCTTCAAATTTTATAGTTGGATCAGTCGCGCCTGCCCAACGTGGTGGTTTAGTTCACCAGTCACAAGAGTTTGATGATACTCCCAGGACCTATCGTAGTGATATTAGTACTATACAAGAGACGGTACCATTACGGAGTTGGAGACAACACAAGGAGGAAGATGTTAGTCAATTTACAACACAGATAACGATACAGTCTCTTCATAAAACTTTTACATATCTTAAACAATCACTGGTAAGTATACCGATCTTTTTCGTTTTCTGAGAAAATATTTTTTTATTCAATAACTGAAAGGGATTGGAAAAAAAGAAAGAAAAAAAAGAAAGAAACATCTATATTTTACAAGGATAACAACTTAGGTTCCTTGCGGATTATTTCTCCCAGCGGGTCCTTTGCCAAACCTCTTGGCATTGATCTTTCCCAGATTATCCGTACCCATTTACAGCTGGGTGAACTGGAATTATGAGTGAAGATGACTTATTCAAGGTAATCGGATTTTCACACCCTGATCGCGAACCGAACCGAACTCTCAAACATTTCTTCGTTGTCAAGGTCTGTCTCCCCTTTCCAGAGATAATGATTATCGTAAAAAAAAACCAAGGCCCCATATTCTACAGGCTGATCACTCAGTTCCCTCAACAATAAAGTTAGAAATGGAAAATGAGTGTAGGCTAATGCTGTAGTCAGGACAATTTTCCCTAATTGGACACTGCATGGCATATGTCCATCCTTATTTGCCAAAACAGGCGCAAATAGTATTTTAATATGTATTCTGATAATGGGACCAGTGAGTGCTGAAGCTCTCAATCTCTCAAGGGAGATAACTCTTAAAAGACTTGATATCACAAGACCACAATATTACAATATGTCAATCATTTTTTATTTTAACAGATTTTGGCTCATAGAGGACATCTCTGGACACTACTACAGAATGCATGTAATAGTTTATGGAACTGTGCTCACACTGCTCTATTGAGAGCCTCAACTACCAACCAGGGCCCTGTAGAAACTGGGTTATTCACTGTGGAAACCCTGCGAGCTCTAGTATGGAAACCTTTCTACCAATCAGCTGACTGTTTACTGGATATGATGTACAAATTAGGGATAAATTTAGATCAACAGGCAACTAAGGTAGAAACATAGTCCTCTCCTTGCAAAATTTCCCTTATTGCACACTGTACACAAGATAGGAACGGTGCTGAATGTTCATGACCAGTTCATGAAAGGCATACATTTTTCCCAGTAATTGATTTTGATTGCCGATTCGAATACAGGAGCAGACAACTCTCTCAGAAGAATATTTTAAGGAGCTTAACTAATTTATTCCTTATATGGCTATATACATGGTATTATAGTAGCCTATACTTGATTTCCGATTGACCCTTGACCCAGACGGACATTTGAACGGGTCAGATGGACATGTCCGGAATATAGAGCCAAATCAACAGCCCTGCATGGTAACCTAACCCACTTTGATCAGTTTGCAAGTGGCAAAGGATCTTGATACTGAATATTTATAATTTTAGGCCAGGAGTAAAAGCAAAGTATTAGGAGAATATTTTGAGAATTGGTTTGGTGACGTCAAGAAAGAGAAAGGAGGAGCTAATTTAAAGTTCGAACAACCTCTAGATGATCGTAGCATCGTTGATGTTCGCTGGATTAGACGTTATATACTACGTGTTATTGAGATGCTGTATTATGAACAAAAATGGGAGAAACTGGTTGATATTGCCCTTAGATTTAATGCATTGAGCAAGTAAGTAGACAGATATTTTGAAAAAAAGCAAGAAAGAATCATTTATTTTTTGCGTAACGGTCCTTAGCCACTCCTCTGACTATTGATTTGTCTCGGATTATCTATATCAACAGATTAGAACCAATGTCCACCATTTGTTTATATTTTGCAACTTGACAACTCCTCCGGCTATTGATCTTTCCCAGGTAATCTGTATCAACAGACTTAAATTAGAACCGACGTCAACCATTTGTTTGATGTTGACTAAGACTCAGTTCAGAGAGAGGCTGTAGCTGATTATGTTAGAATGCTTAGAAATTTGATTAATGTCAGTGTCCCTTTTCACAAAAAATAATGTAAAAATACTGCTGCATTAGTTTTAAAGGAGCAATCAGGTAATTTTATCGTTTAATTTAACTTCAGTTATCGCTATGCCGAACAAGTGATACCATTGATGGTTCAAGCTCAGAGGAAACTGGAGGTGATCGTCAAACAAGCTGGAGGTCCAGACCCACCTCAGAAACATTTCCAGATGGCATTAAAACAGTTGGATGGTGTGTTATCAGCTAAAGATTATTTACAATGTCAGTTGAAGATTCAGGTTGATCGAAGAGACTTGAAACCTGTCCAACCAGGAGCCCATATTGATCCACTGGGACATAATGTCTATTCTGGTAAGTGACACTGGTGTAACTTTAATGCATTGTTAAGAGATTTCTAAATTTCTGTGTGCATTAGTGACATCAATTTGCAACATTTCAGTTTTCAATCAGGGGCCTTATTCTCGAAAACTTAACTTACAATGATTTTAGTGTTCCAGTCATCTGATTGGTCATTCACTAAAATCGATTTTAAATTAAGTGGTATGATCCAACCAAATTGCTATATTCCTTAAAATCTTGATTTTATCTAAGTTAAGTTTTCGAGAATAAGGCCTTCGATGTCCATAGTTCCAGCAATTCCACTTAGCATTTACGTCACATATTGCAAAATATGCTTGTGACATCACTGTCTTCAAGATTTAAGTGACATCATCAAACACTTATTTTAAGTGGAATTGGAGGAACCCAGTACATAGATAAGCTTACACTGATCAATGCCAAGAGGTCTGGCTAAGGACTGGCTGGTAGAAAGCACAGGGGCTCGTAGTTATATTTTTTTTAAAATACTGTTATTCTGTGGTTAGAGAAATGAGAAGAGGGTATTTAAAAAAAAATAGAACTACGAGCCCCTGTGGTAGAAAGTATCTATATTTACATTTGCTAAGATGTTTTCCCATTGACCTAATGTTAGCGTGCAGTCAATCTGTGTCCTGATATACGACCATACACGCCATAGGGTAACGGACGGTTTATTGCTTAATCATTGTTTTCATTGTAAAAAACGATGCTTCCTTTCTTTCATAGTTCAAAATTTTTGAAAAATTTCAATGATTTAAGTTTTTGATTTCAGAGCAAGATGCTAAGAAGTTAATCTGTGTACCGTTGGATTATAACTACAGTCTGGATACATTACGTCAGGTCTTAGACCAGACACGATATTCAGCTCGGGCTCTCAGACATTCTCGGAAAATGTTAGTCCTGTATCTGGCTGGACAGCAAAATAGTAAGTATGGCTTTAGATTTTCTGACATAAAGGTTTTGATCTCAAAAACATTGTTTATGATTACGTGAAGTGAAATATGTTAGAACAATGCATATTAAAATGTTTGGGAGCTAAATTGGCTCAGTGAGTTGCTGAAGGTTAAGGCCGTGACAAATTTTCGACTTCCCCCTGTCAGTGATCCAGGTTGAAGAAGCTGACATGGAAAAAGCACCTAGTCTTTAAACTTGTCTTTTGAGCCAATAAACCGAGACCCTGTGTGCTACAAATCCCTTAACAGTTTGAAATGAAATAAGAGTAGGCTAATGTTGCTGTCCTTGTGAAATTCTCCTAATTGCACACTGCATAACATTTGCTTTGCCTATCCTCATTATTATATTTAATTTACAGACAATGAAGATCCAATGATGCCAAAATCTCAGAGTAAAGTAGATTTCCTGCCCAACACTGCCCATCCTGAACCTACAGTACCGTTAGACTTACTGAAAGAGAAGTTTCTATCAACTGATGATATCCAGACTTCACCTATACCCCGTTCACAACTCACTTCTGTTATAGAATCTTACCAAAAAACTATTGGTGGGTTGTCTTTCCTTTCTTTATTCTCGTTCGGAAGGGACAATAAACAGAGGCCTTGTGTGATATAGGCTGTGAATGTTAAAGATCCCTTTACAGTTGGAAATCGAATATTGAGTAGACTAATGCCGCTGTTCTGGCAAAATTTCCCTAATTGCACACTGCATAGCGTTTGTCTGTTTCAATAGCCCATACAGATGAAAAAAAGCAGGACGTAAAACTCCTTTCTTTATCCAATGATTTATTCTCAGGGAGGGCATTGTGAGATTTGATTGGTTCAGATTCTTGAATCAACAGGAAGTTGAAAAAGGGGGCAGGATGCCTTCCTCATTTGTGTTTGATAGCATTACTGATTGCAAAGTATGCTTTATCAAATAAATCCTTTGAAATAAGTGACGTCATCAAACACTTGATTAAAGTAGATTGCTGGAACCACAGACGTCGGAATGAAAATTTGAATGGAGCAAATTGATGTTATCAGTGTCCCTGATACACATACAAAGTTTAGAAAACCTCTTTACAATCCCTTTAATAGACGACGGAATAGAAATTGGAAAAGAGCAAATTGATGCTATCAGTGTCCCTGATACACATACAAAGTCTAAAAAAATCTCTTTACAATCCCTTTAATAGACGACGGATTGGAAATTGGAATAGAGCAAATTGATGCTATCTGTGTCTCTGATACTCATTAAAGAATAAGAAAACTTCTTTATGTAATGATCAATTGATATTTTGATTACTGTATTTAGATTCCTTGATGGCTAAGAATGAGAAAGGACTGGGTGCTCAAGCCATGTTTGAACTGGGTAATCTTTACTACCACACAAACAATATCAGGTGCGTTTTTTAAACTTCAAACTTTTTTGTTTTAAGCAAGAAAACATATCTTTTGCTTAAAGTGTCTTTTGATAAATTGCCTTCAAAAGGAAGAAACTACTATATTTTGCAAGGATAACAACTTTCTAACTCCTAATGCGATGGGAGTAGAAAATGGAAAGGGGAAAGATTACTGGCGAGTTTGAATGTTGCAATATCGGAAGGGGCAATATGGGAAGAAACCACAGCCCATCCTTGAACTGAATCCCATAGGTTTCTAAGAAAAGTTAATGTCACTCTGAAAGTAGGTTTGATCACTTTTAGAGAGATTATTTAGAAATTGTATTATTTTTCTTCAGAAGTACATTTAAATGGTGGTGTGAAGGATTAGATGTGATTTTAAATCTTACGGATGCTCTACATACCTGGAAGTCAGCTCTAGCTGGTGATACTGATATAAGTCAGGAATTATTGTCTCGCTGTGGATTATGGGGATGTTTATTGGGTGGTATCATCACCTCCAATATAGCTCAGTAAGTTTTAAAATTATTCTTATTAAAGCTGCATATTCTGATTCTCAGAATGGAAATAGCCATCGACCTGAATTGCTACCAAATATTTATGAAATGTGAATAAAAATTAAACTGGAATTTTCAAATAACAAAACACAAGACAATATTATTGAATATAACACACTTCTTTAATACAGTTAGGCACATAACGTTTCAACACAATATACATGTGTCATCATCAGATGTAATGGCAAAAGAATAAAACATAACAAAATATATACCAACAAGAAAACAATACAGAGATTTGCAATTTCCAAAATTGAAATTTCAGTGTGAAAAGTTAATCTTTTTATCATTGAGTTTCTAATTGCTGGTGTTATTCGCCACCCCTTATCCTCTTTTCAATTTTTTTCAGGTATATATTGACTTCTGATTTAGGTTTGAAACTAGAATGCTGTTTCCTTTCTGGTTATTTCTTCAAGGTAGGTGTTTAAGGATCTTTTATGAGTGCTTATATCATATGAAATATATGAAATGAGTTGCTGGATTTACATAAATTCAAAACCCAAATCAACCCCTGAAAATACTGTCTGTTTCCTTTACAACTAATTCCTTCAACAGTTTGTACTGTATTTCATTGTACGGTTTAAAGGGGAATGTTCAGCATTTTCGAGGATCGATTTGGGCCTTAAATATATGTAAATAGCCTTCAAAATCACACAATCCGTTCAATTATACCCCTACCTAAACATTTATCTTTTATTTTCTGTAAATGTGTTTTCTATATGATGCATAGTCTTACTAAATGACGAGTCGTATTTTTGACTTTTTGACCAAATTTCAACCGGCTTCCCTTTAAACCATTATCCAGTTTCAACAGTTTCTAACCTTACAATTTCAGGCGTTATTCCGAGCGTCCTTACCTCATCCCAGATCAGATAGAGACTATGCACTATATGATATAGGGGAAGGATGTGAAGTGACAGGTCTAGTTCCTGGTATTTCTCTGTTGTCTGATAGATTCCGATCAGACGGTCGCCAGGTTGTAGCTGCTTTACGCTGGGTAACGGAAGAACTGTCTAGGGGCAGCCATAACTTGTTTGTAAGTACATTTCGAACTTATTTTTTAATCTGAAAATTTTGATTTGTTGTAGCATTGATGGTATATACCTTTTTTGCGTCAATTTGCAACCATTGAATGCCAGACTCATGTCTCCAAACACATGATCTACAGCGATTCAAAGAGGATGGGCAACATCTTGCAATGTACAATGAGGGAAATTTTTTCTAGACAGTGCCTTAAGCCTTCTCGTTATTCCATTTCCAACTATCATAGGATCTTAAAGGTGAAAAACCAGTAGCACACAGGGCCTCAGTTTATTTTCCCATCCAAACGACAAGACACTTTTTCCATGTCAGCTCCTCTGATCTGCATCACTGATGCTCATCACTGTGTTAAAAATCTTTAAAATACGGTACTTTAGAATTTGTTAACCTTTTACCTTTTACTGATAAAATGTTTTATCTTCCAGGTCCTACCACTTCTAACTCTGAATCAGTATTTCACCACATTCGTTTGTCGAGATTTACAGAGATCAGTCGACTGTAGAATACTGAAAATACGAGTTTTAACAGATCTGAGATTTTTTACGGAAGCCTTCACGGTCTTACGTCGCTTGTTACATGGAGAACGATTGCCTCAGATTGGTGATAGTGGATTCCGCCATGTTGAATCTAAAATGGGAAATCTTCAGTTTAATACGTCCAGACCTGTCATGGAGATGAATAATCTTAAGGTATGTTTTGGTTTTTAGGAAGAAAAAAATAAAGAAAAGGTTCTATACTTTACAAGGATAACAACTATGTGGATCCTTTCTACCAGCTAGTCCATGGTCAAATCTCTTGGTGTTTTTTCTGTGTTATCCATACTTAGTTTTGTGTCAAATTGTTAAATTGATGTAAAATATATCCAAGATTTTAACATGTTTAACTTTTGGGTGATTTAAAAATTGACTCAAGGATTTATTTCATCTTAATTTCGTCTTGATATGGTCCAATATAATATTAAAAAAAGGCATGTGTAGCAGAAACGTCAGCTTTAAACGTACATGATACATTAACATAAAAAGAAAATCTTCGCCATTTTCATTGACATTCATTTTGTGATTTATTGAATAGTGTTTTTCCTACAGGTTTTGGAAACAGTAATTGATAAACGTCTCCCCAGTAATCTGGCAACCCTGTATGGACCGCATCTCACGTGTCATTTACTATTGGTCCAATCACATCTCTTGATTACCGTAGCAGACACACTTCCTGTTATACCAGCCTTAGCAGACGCAGCGTAAGTTGATATTTTAAGGAATTTTGATATTTAGCTAGGAGCTCCAGCGGTTCCTCAGCAAGTTAAACGCTTCCAGGGTTCAATTTCAGCATAGATGAACCTATACCTTCAGATTTTTTAACGCTGATGTGGAAAAAGTGTCAGTTGGGCTTTAAGCTATGCACATTTAAGATCCCTTGACAGTTAAGAATCGAAAATAAGAGTATGCTCGTGCTGCTGTCCAGGTAAAATAACATCTTACTGTTTTGAAACACCTGATAGCACTTCCTGTTTGTGGAGTCCACTTCTATACATTGATGCTCTCAGTTTTGCAATGCATTGGACAAGGTTTTGCTTTGATTTTTATTGTGGTTTTGTTTTAAATGTTTACAGTGTACCAAGCCAAGCGTAAGTTAACATGAAGACAAACACCTTCTCTCCCTTCTGCTAACTTTCACTAATTTCAACTCCCTGATTTAACTTATATTGCAGAACACAAATTGCTTCTAATATTAACTCTTTTGTAGAATAGACTTTTAACTTTAACTCTACCTTAATATATTCTATTATCCCTTATAATAATTATATCTTAATACTGTATTTACCACATAAAATCCTCTGTAACCAAACAAATGACGTTCTAACCAATGCTCTTACCGACTGCTATAATGTATCTAATCTTTTATTTGTTATTTCTAATACATTCTTTCCCAATTTAGTTTCCACTATAAAGCTTTTTTCTAATATTGTTTAACCCTATAAATTAAATATAACACCATATGAACTCAAAACTTAATAGATCTAATATTTAGGCGTCTTAAAAAAAAAGAAAAAAAAAATCTGATGGGGTCACCCTCCTGGAAAAAAAGATGAATCTTTAGATAACCATAAGCAGTTTTCTGAATGCTAAATTTTTTAAATATCCATTTATTAAAAATGATTTTGAACCATCTTCAATGTCCATGTATGTTATTTCCATGAAAGAACCATACATAGTTTCATATGATATATGAAATAAGCATTTCAACTAGCTAATACCTCCATTGATTATTGTTTCCAGTCGAGTAGAAAAGCAGAAGTAAAACTCAATTTCATTTGTTGTTTTCAGTCAGCTAGAGAATCAGTTTATTGTAATAAAGGCGAGATCTACTAATACAACATCTCAAGTTGGTATGGGAACACGAGCTCCCCGCCTCGTATCAGCCACGTCACAGAATATAGGTAGTGAGGACATCAGAGATCAAGGTATTGTTACAATTATTTTAAGGTAGCCTTTGATTGTTCTGGGGGAGGGGGAAGGGGTTCAAGTAATTTATCTCAAGGGGCGATTAGAAACCTTAAAAACGGGTATACCTGGATACCATAAAATTTGTTCCGTTATGTTTTGTGATCTCTAGTTCTAAATGCGCAAGGATTGTCAATTAATTGTAGATTTTGATATTAATGATTTTGTTATTTTGATATCATAGATTTTGATATTGTAATTTTGTTATTGTAGATTTTGATATTGTAATTTTGCTATTGTAGATTTTGATATTGTAATTTTGCTATTGTAGATTTTGATATTATAATTATAATTTTGATATTGTAATTTCTATATTGTAGATTTTGTTATTGTTATTTTGTATATTGTAGATTTTGATATTGTAATTTTGTTAATGTAGATTTTGATATTGTAATTTCTATGTTGTAATTTTTGATATTGTAGATTTTGATATTGTAATTTTGTTATTGTAGATTTTGATATTGTTATTTATATATTGTAGATTTTGATATAGATATTTTGATATTGTAGATTTTGATATAGATATTTTGATATTGTAGATTTTGATATTGTAATTTTGTTATTGTAGATTTTGATATTGTGATTTAAATATAATTGTAATTTTGTTATTGTAGATTTTGATATTGTTATTTCTAGATTGTAGATTTACTGGATGATATTGTAGATTTTGATATTGTTATTTCTATATTGTAGATTTTGTAGATGAAGAGATGTATTGTTTTAATAGAAGGTTTACGGAGTGTAAGAAAACACTAACACTAGAGATTATTAAAGCTACGTTATTAAATACATCAGAACAGATGGTGACAACTCTCTCAGATCATCTCACAGACAGTAATACACATGATAAAAATGGTTCGTATTTGCTTATTCATATGTCTTCAGAGGCGTATTTAGGAGGTCTTGGACCAAAATTATTTTGCAAATTTCAAGGTTAAATATTTTCTATGACCCAGGTTTCCCCCTTAAAATCTTCTGCCAGAAGTGTTTTTACTCCAGTTTCTCCTTGTCAGTGATGCAGGTCAGATGGATTGACATTAATCTGAGACCCTGTGTTCTACAAGATGTGCATGATAAAGACCCCTTGACAGTTGGAAATCGAAAAATGAGAGTATATTCATGCTGCTGTCCTTGCAAAATTTCCCTTATTGTACACTGCATTATGTCTGCATCTGTCCTCATTGGCCCATACAAAAGCCCTAAATTTAGTACATAAAACACCATTTCATTTTCAAAAATACCGACTGTTGTCGTTTAAATCAGTGCAGAAGACATCTTTATCCATTCTGTCAACTATTTCAGGATTAGAAGGTTTGACGGCTGCTGAACTGGAGCTAGTGATACAGTGTAAATTACAACAGTCAGCTATATCACGTCAAAAACAACACGCACCCCTCGCAGCACGTATAGCTTTCTCTACACTAAAACTTCTACAAGACTCTAATCTTTTTAAATCTAAATCAGAAATCAAGATAAAACCAAGGTCAGTTTTTTATCAAATTGTTGTCATATATTTTGTAGTTATTGGTTAGTTCTCACCTTTTTTGGATTTTTTCTTTTTCATATATTTTGTTAGAAGCCAAAATCTGAAATTATTGCACCATTCCAATTTTCAATCAGATGTCTGTAGTTTCAGTTAATTAAGTCATTAATCTGTTTTGTGTAATTGCTGGAACCATAGACATCTGCCTGAAAGTTGGAATGGTGCAAACTGTTGCCGTGAATGTCCCTGATACACATTTTTTTTTCACAATTCCTTTTAGCTTATATCAGTTATGTTTGTTTTATAATTATTGTATATAATATTTGTGATATTTAGGAAAATGAGTCGTATTAATGAAGAAAGGTAAAATTAAGTTGTTTCACCCAAAACCACGAGATTCACATTTAATACATGTTTTGCACCTCGCATGTCCTGCTTGATGGCACTATACCACAAACACAATCACCATTATTGATATAACCAAACGAAATGATGCCATGATTGTAAACGATAATGTATATAAGCTTATTCATATTTAAACCCTTTAACCAACAACAAACATTCCCATGTTGCCTGCACCAACATTTTGAATGATATTGCACTTTGCCCTTAACGCTTTTTTATTATTATTATTTGCACCTTTCCCCATACCCCACCCCAACCATCACATTTACAGAGGTTTTGATAACATTCAACAGCACCATTTGTTTCATATGCTAGCCCAAGTACATTTTTGACAAAGATGTTCTATATTTGAAAATAAATGAAAATTATTTTAATGAATATCTTTGAAGGGTTTTTGATGGTGCATAGTCAAAGAAACTTTTAGCCTTAAATAAGTCATCTTCACTCATAATTCTTACGGAACCTAAGTTGTTATCCTTGTAAAATATAGATGTTTCTTTCTTTCTTTTTTTCCTAAAACTCTATTATTATTATTGTCATGTTTGTGTTTCAGACCGTCGTCATTAAAGGGACATGGAAATAAGAAAACGGCTCCAGTACCAGATATTAAACTTAATAAACCTAATAATAGTCAGTTTGAATATTACGATTTCCAGTCACGATCTCGACTTGATATCAGACTCTGGTTAAAATGTCGTCTAGAACTTGTTCAATGTTTGATGATAGAACTGAAAGGAATGGGGGATATTAAAGGTAAAATGTTATTAATCATTTTCAAAATTTTTAATTTCCCTTATTGCACACTTCATGACATTAGCTTGTTCTTTGGCCCGTACTCATGAGCCTGTCCTCATTTGCCATACCTGTTTGCCCTTTATTGGCCTGTTGTCAATTGCCCATTCTTCATTAGCTCATTCTCATTAGTCCGTCCTAAATAGCTCATTCTTATTAGCATATCCTCGTTAGCCCATCCTCATTAGCTTATTCTTATGAGCTCATCCTCATTAGCCCGTCCTCATTTGCCCATCCTAATTAGCTCTTCTGATTAGCTAATCCTCATTAGCTCATGCTCATTAGCTCAATCTCATTAGCTCATCCTCATTAGCCTACCCTCATTAGCCTATCCTCATTAGCCCATCTTCATTAACCCATCCACATTACCCTGTCCTCATTTGCCCATCTTCATTAGCTCAACCTCATTAGCTCAACCTCATTAGCCCATCCTCATTAACTCATTCTCATTAGCTCTTCCTCATAAGCTCGTCCTCAAATATTTTTCTTTAGGAACCAGGTCCTGATGTCATGTTTCTGTTTTTTCTGTAGGAAGTGAGAATAAGTTTGTAAGTGAGATAGGAGATTGTAGACAGTATTGTGTAGAAGGAGTAGGAGAGTCTGATATGATAGGGGACGTTGAACTACAGGCTGAATTCTTCCTACAAGGTGCCTACCTTAACATTCTAGAGGGTAAAAATATAGATCATACCATCTCTTTACTTAAGGTAAGTTCATTGTTATTGGCCTGTATTTTTCTTCTTTGGCCTAAATATTAGAATCTTTCTGAAAGGGGAACAGTTGTCATTTTTTGGGAAATATTTTGGACTTATAGTACTAGAACTGCAACAGAATTGCTAATATTTTTGCTTAAAACCCAAAGGTCGTAGGTCCCAGATACATAAGACACCATCATTACAAATTCCTATCATTGCACACTGCATGGTGTTTGCTCACCTTCTTAAGTCCAATATGACACAGAAAAGTAGGACGTAAAACTGTGCTTCTAAAACATAGATCTTTGATTTCATTTCCAGGAAGCGAAAGACCATTTATTAAAATGTGTCCAACGTTCTGATAAAGGGGAAGAACTCTTGATTCAATGTTTGATGCTGATGACAGATTTATGTCTACTCTCTAATGTTGAAGGGAAAAAAGATGATCAACAACAATATCTGGAAAATTATATAGAAATACATAATCTTACCCTCGATCAGGTATTTTTTTTTTATAAAATATATTTCAACAGTTGAAAACCCAAAAATAAGACTAATGCCACTGTTGGAGGGGCTGACTCTGAAAAAGGGACTATTTGTTCGGATTGGACATTAAACTGATGCCCTGTGTGTGCTACAAACTGTGCAGTTGAAAATAGAAATTAAGAGTAGGTAAGTCGCTGTCCTGGCAAAATTTCCTTAATTGTACACTGCCAAGGCCATTAATGATGATATTTTGTTTTTTTTAGCTGGAGAAATTAGGAGAGCGAATAGAAAGATATAGAAATGAGAAAGATAAACATTTTTCAACTCCTGTTACACCAATGAATAATGTCTTTTTACCACATCTTATGTTTTTAACACAATTAAAACTTAGAATAGGACATAATCTATCCCAGGATGCTGCCATTAAGACGAGCAAAGGGTAGGTAGTGATACTTTTGTGTGTTATTGAAAGGAGAGTCATATATCAGACCTTCTCAATTACTTTTTATAAAGGGCCAAATGCATTTTATGAAAAAATTTTAAGAGCCAAATATAGCTTAGTTAACAATGCGAGCAGAGCGTTTTAGCAATGGGGTCACTCTTAAAGGGCCATTCTCGAGGGAGAAGGCCTGGCATATATCAAAATGAAAATAAGGAAGAAAGAGTTATTGCCCTTGTTTTTTAATTCCTAGGTGAAGATACTCTAAGAATGTTATTTTTTTTCAGATTAAATGATTCAGAAGCTGTATATCTGTGGTTAGATTCTATGGGTGTATTGGTATCAGCTCTAGATATCTCTCGATTCAGTATTAACAGAGACTCTAGTTTAGAAACAGAAATACTCTATGATCTAGGTACGTTCAAAAAATGATATTGCTTTCACTGAAAGTTGTGAGAAAATTTTCTTTGATCATTTGCGCTAATTTTGAATTTTGTCTTCTCCTATTATTTTGGAATGCCTTCTGAACACTGTTCTAACTTGTTTTATTGATCTCAAGAATCAAAAACATGCATAACTCACCAACCAAGCTTGCCCCAAATGTTTTCCATTCACCTTAATGGAGAATATTAAACTTGAATTTTGCCTATTTTTCTATGTGATGTTTTTTTTATTTTTGTAGGAAGGGTTCAGAAAATGCTGGTGTTTCTAGACAAATTTCCAGCTCGAAAAGCAGCCAATACTTTGTTAGATGCCATTAAAATATCCTATGGTACTGATCATAATCTTAGGTAGGGGTTAAACTAAGCTTCTTTACCAATTCTCATAGGACAATAAACTGAGGCCCTTTGGAGGTTGTGCTGCAGGCTGTGCATGTCAAAGGTCCTTCAACAGTTTGAAATTGAAATTTGTAAAGATAAAATCTTTGGGTTTCCATCCCGGTTTCCCTCTGTCAGTGATGCAGACCAAAGGGGCTAACATGGAAAAAAAATCAGATTGTTTAGAATCATTATTAGATGAGACAATAAACCAAGGCTCTGTGTGCTACAGGCTCTCTTCTTCATTGCACACTGCATGGCATTTGTCCGTCCTCCATACAGAAAATTGGATGTAAAACTTCATTTTATTTCATTTTTCAGTTTGATTCGTCAGGCATATCTAGAAATTAGTCAGATCTACCTATACAGTAGTAGTCTCCCTAATAAAGAAGGCAGTGGTGATGCTATAGGTGATAGCGGAGACGAGAGTAACGTATCAACACCAGCGCCACCTAGCTCTAAACCACCTAGCAGCAGTCAAAGTAAACGCAAGTGGAAGGTGAGGATCATGTTTGCTATATGTTTTGACAATCTTTTTTTTCTATATATTCACCTAATACAAGCTAACATCTAAATGCTTTGATGGCGCTCTTTGTTGATTTCTGAACAGGTTTCATTTTTGATAGAATGCTACTGAACTGGATAAATCATATTAAAAATTCACTCATCTGTTTGCTTTTCCACCATTTTGAATTTTGTCTAGGCCTACTCTTCAATTTTTTTGCGCAGTTGAAACTTGTTCTGAAGTTTTGTCCAACTGTTTTTATGAAACTTTCGCTAGTTTCCATGAACCCTGAATTTACAGAACTCACCATTGAGCGTCTCTCTCCATTTTATTTAGTTACTAACTTTAAATTGTACGCTTTTGCTTTAGTTAGGATTAGTACTTAGAAAAATAAATCATTGAGCTTTGCCATTAGGTAGAATCTTTGTCCTCATTAGCCCAATAAGTGCAAAAAATTGGGAACAATCAATTTCATTTGACTAGCAAGATGGTCTTAAATCTGCTTGTTATAGCATATAGCATAGGTTTTTATCTGCTTTAGATATTTTTCTCTGCTTCAAACTTTGTTTGTTTTGATCTGCTCTTTATTGCTTTAACAAATGTAAGTGCTCTCCCTTACATTTGTTAGCTTTCTCTTATCTTGGAGTAACGATTGACAACGGCACTGATCGTTAGCATTACAAAACAAGGTGATGTATCTCCAGTCAGCCATTACTCCAAGCTCTTTACTAACCAATCCTTGTTTCCTTTCTGTGTCTGTATGTATAGCCTGATAGCATTGTTGAAGAAGACTCTTTAACAGATGAAACTACTAACATTAAATCACCTATTAACAATACTGCGTCGCCAACTAACAAGATTGGATCACCCATTAACAACACTGCGTCACCCACTAACAATGCTGCGTCACCAACTAACAACATTGGTTCACCCATTAACAAAATTGGACCACCTACTAACAATGCTGCGTCACCAACTAACAACATGGGCTCACCAACTAATATTGCTGCATCACCAGCTAACAGTGGTTCACCTGTTAACAATGCTGTGTCACCTATTAACAAAATTGGATCACCAACTAAAGATACTGCGTCACCAACTAACAACATTGGTTCAACCAAGAACAACATGGGCTCACCAACTAACAACACTGAGTCACCAGCTAAAATCCTGAATCAAACTCAGGAAATCTCAGTCAATGTGGAGAGAAAAGCAGAAGAAAGACAAATTTTAACCCCAGTTAAGGAAGATCAAACTTCAATTTTATCCAATCAAAACACTCGTAACAATCAGTCACCAGAGGTTGACCAATCAAATTTATCAGCTGATAAGCCTGAATCAGGGCCCATAACTCCTGTATTACCAGGTTCTGAAACAGTGCTAGTAGCGGAATCGCCTATCTCACGAGATGTTTCTCCTTCTCTGAACGTTTTTGCTACTTCTTCTAAAGCACTTATTTATTTGAAAAGGGTTTGTATTTCACTGTTTCCTTGCTTGCTTTAACTTAAACCAATTTTTTTTAATGCTAATGCAATTGAAGTATGTACAATAGCTAAGTAATGCTTTGCTAAGGGAGTGTAGATATTTTTTTTTTGTCATGGACACTGATGGCATCAATTTGCGCTGTGGTTACTGCAATAACACTAAACTTAGAGGGATTGTAAAGAGATTTTCTTCACTTTGTATGTGTATCGGAGACACTGATAGCATCATTTCTAATTTCCATTCCGACGTCTGTGGTTCTTGCAATTCCACTTAACCCTTTCAAACCGACAAGCCGGTATACCGGCCCATCCTTACGTTATATATACCGGATGAGCCAGTAAACCGGCCGTTGTCAAGTGACGTCATACAACGTTAACGTAATACGTTTTAAGAAATATTGCTTGGAGCTCAGGGTATATGATGTTTTTAGCCAAAGTAACGTCAGGGTTCAAAGGGTTAAACTAAATGTTTGATGACGTCACTAATCTCAAAAGCCTTGTGATACAAGCATATTTCATCATTTATGGACTGCATGTGTTTGTTTTGAATCAGATTCAGACTTGGATTTGCAAAAATATTTTGGCCGGATTTGTAAATTTCAGACATGATTTTTTTCATTTTTTCGTAAAAGTGGATTGAAATTTGCGTCCATTTTTTAAGGGTAAGAAAGAGAGATCAAAGAGCAAACAAAGTAAGGATGAAGACTATATCGGGGATTCCGAAAAAGAGAAAAGAGCAGCATGGTTGGCTATGAGATGTGCTGCAGCCACAGGGCAAGCTCTGAGAGCTAGGTTACTACTCAAAGGTAACCCTGAAGTTACTCAGAAGTTACCTGAAAGAGCTGTGAAAGAAATTCCTGATTTTCTGGCTTTAGATTTGATGGGATCGTATGTTTTAGGACAGAAGCGAAAAATCTTTAAAAGTAAGTAAAGTAGCATTGTATCCAAAATAAGGGTTATTGCCCATATTTGCTAAAGTCCATTGCACTTTGGTTTGTGGGTGCGGAAACCAGATTTGTGCTATTCATACCGACCAATCAGATTGCACTTATGTTGCAGACATATGTTACGGTTTACATGGAGTCATAGCAAGGGCAGATCCAGGATTTAGAGAAGGGGGGGGGGGGGGGGAGGTCTGAAATATAACATGCTTCAAATCCAACGGCACCGCGAGCGCTATAGGCACGAGCGGCAATTTTTTAAAGGGTTCTGACATCAGTTGACCAAAAATAGGGGGGACTTGAGCCAGGGGAGCCCCCTTTTGATCCGCCCCTGCATAGGGCACTGTACCCCTCAGTGCCCTCAGACCACATCAAGTTAATCTAGTGATTCAGTCCAACCATGCAAGTATTGTGAAATATGAATAAATTAATTGTAGGTGAAATAGAGGAAGAGTTATCTACCATGAAAGAAGCAGACGAAGTGAGACATTACGATACGTATGATGAACAGATCATGAAATGTAAAGTAGCTGCTGAAGACATCAGTTGGATACAAGTATTAGGTTAGTATAAACATTATTCACGCGTCGGCCATCTTGGATCAGGATCAACTCTCATAATAGCACGATAAGGTCTTGTGACTGCAGGGAAATCTCCACCTTAACGTCAATAATGCCTGCTTCTCTAATCCCTCTCAAATTGAAAATAAGAGCATGCTAATACCGCTGTCCTGGCAAAATTTCCCTCATTGCACACTGCACGGCGTTTGCCCGTCCTGAATTAGCCCATTTAGGTTAAGAAAAGTAGGACGTAAAACTCCATTCATTTCATTTCATTTCCATTATACATAAAAGTTTGTAAAACCTCTTTAACATTGCTATTTGTAAGAAAGGACTAGTGGTGCTGCTCTGGCAAAATTTCCCTCATTGCATACTGGATGGCTATATGTCTGTCCTCATAAGTCCATGACATGGCTGTTGATTTGGCTCTATAATAATAATAAACTCTTTATTTTACATGGGTCAGAATTAGGCCCAATACCACGAGTGATAACGGTCCTGTCTCACACCCAGCCCATGGGAAATTTTCTATGGACTCCATGTAATTGTACTAAAGGAATTGTAAAAATTATAAAATTGATGCTAACAGTGTTCCCAATACACATACAAAGTGTAGAAAATCTCTTTACAATCCCTTTAACTAATATTTTTTGTTTCATCAGGTTACCAAAGTATCCTACACAGACTGGTTTCAACAAAAACTTTGACATCCTTCAGTGTTCCAACTTTAGAATCAGTAGCTACACTCGGTGGTGGCACGGTGGGGTCAGAATTTGACCTGGGATTCATCAGTCACACCAACTCCTGCTCAGCCGCCAATAACATCATTAAATATATGTTGTGTTCGGGACCTTGGATTGCCAGATTGAACAATCTCCATTACTATCTATCCACCAATCTGTCCAGCTACGCTGCGGAATGCTGCGCCATCTATCCACCAGCTGGACTCAATTTACCAGTCCCACAATCTCCTTCGGAAGCTGCACCAACTATGAAATCGTATTCTTCTGCCATGAGTAGCGAGATGGACCATGAAAGTATATTAAGTGGAAGTTTCGATCTTGGTCTCATGGCGCCCCCTGGTTTTAAGAAAGATTCGTACAAGCCGGGAGATAAAGTCATTGTATCACCAGAAGATAACGAAGTTTGTCTCCAATGGTATCATCCCACGATGGAAGAAACTGATCCCAGCCAACCAGACTCTCCTGATTTAAAGATAAAATTACTCTATTCTATTTATAAAAAGAACGTCGCTGCTAATTATATCCCCGGTTTTAAATGGGTTTCAATGGTTCAACTCACTGATTTACACGACAGGTACGGTACGCTTTTATGACTCCTTAAAAGGGCATATCCACTATCTGTTTGACCAATCATATCGTAGTCTTAGAAACAGAAATTTGTTGGCTAATCTAATCATGAATAGTGTTTACAATTCACCGTTGAAATTTGAATCTTTAAATCCATGTGTAACAAATATTATGTGTGTTTGGCATTTTTAAAATAAAACTCATATTTCAGTGAGACTATGCCATATTTGTGTCATACCTTTTTTTGCATCTTATAGGGAGCCGTAGTGGCAGTGATTTAGACGCTTGCTCACTATCCTTGAGGTCTCGAGTTCTATCATGCTCATGTCGTTATCCTGGCAAAATTTCCTCATTGCACACTGCATAATGTCTCCATTAGCTAATTACGTGAAGATAAAATAGGTTGTACTAACTGTTTTATTTATTTGCAACTTAAAACTATTTCAGGTTAAGTATGCTAGCTCAGAGAGGAGAGATTTCATTGGCTGATAAACAGAAGAAAGAGAAAGAGAAGGAACCGGTAGTGACCGCCACCGGCCAGAGTAAAAATAAAAAAGTTACCAGAATCAAAGCATTATCACCTAAAATACAACGCGATGAGCAGTTAGAGGTAAGAACGAGCTAAAAGAATTGTTGAGAGATTCTAAATCTGGAAAACTGATGGCATAAATTTTTACCATTCCAATTTTCAATCAGACATCTGTGGTTCCAGCAATTCAACTTACAATAAGTGTTTGAAGTAGTCACTAGATGCCGAATATGCTTGTATTGAGGTCTTCAAGGTTAGTTAAGTGGCACAGAGTACCCTCAACACCCAAGAGGTAAAGGTCCAAGACGCATTAGAAATTCCAAAATTGAAATTTTGGCCCTTTAGCTAATTTACATTAGTATCCCTGATGGTTTTTTTTTTATTTCTTTCAGGGACTATTATATCAATGTCTGGATGATTGTGCTACTCTACTGAATTCTCAGATTGATCAAGATACAATGGAGGTAAAGAATTATTGTTGTCTTAAACTGGAGTTACTTCCCTTGCATTGTAATATTGTGCAGCTTGGAAAAGCATTTTATTGTGCATTTTAAAAGAATTCTAAAGCGGTTTTCTAATTTTGTATGTGTGTCAGGGAAACTGAAAGCCGACTTCTGAAATCTTGAAAGTATTTCTGAATGTGTTTTGATTTAAATTTCAGATTCCGTTTGAAGTGACCAAATCTAATCTAAAGAATATAGAAGCAGTATTTGATCCAAGTCTTGGAATGACTTTAAGAAATGGAGATCTTCTAACTTGGCTTTTAAAACTATTTCCTGCTGCTAACCAATGATTTATCTTAAAAAATCTACCGTTCTTTGGAATATTTTTGATATTTGTTTTCCATATTGTCTATGAGATGGTGCTCTTTTCATTTGTACACTTTGAATTTGGTATTTAAATTTTGTTTAATTGAAGGTTCATCATTATATAGAATAGTTAAAGGGATACTTTCTCTTAGGATAAACATAAGATTTAGATTTTTAAAACTTGGCCAACAGAGTATAAAATATTCATCAGTGGACTTAGGATCATAACTAAACAACATTAAGTTAATTTCATATATATTCTTTTAATTTTAAACATTGAAGATACCGTTACTGCTTCCAAATTATCAGCATTTACAGTCACTTTTCTTGTGAATTACTTGTCCAAATAAATTTCCAACCTTGAGATTTTTATTAAGTTTCATCCCATGCAATTTCTATCCAATTTGAATTTGAGTAATTTTGTGAAATATTGGAAATATATTTTAAGATTTCCATCCACACAGCATTCCTTCCTTCCATTATATCTGATCAATTTTTAAACAAAATATTTATTTAAATTATTTATATATTTATGTTATAAGTATTTGTTATGTTTGAATTAACTGTGATATTTATTAAATTTATGTCATTCATTTATGTATTTATGTTATTGTCACTCGACAGGGAAGGGATCTGCACCTGCTTTGGGCTAAAGAGGATGGGAAAACATCATGCATTGTGCAATGAAGGAAATTTTGCAACACAGTGGAATTAGCCTACTCTTATTTGCAATTTTCAACTGCCAAATCTTTCACAACCGAACGACTAGAAGCTTTTTCCATGTCCACCCATCTGTCTGCGTATTGCATGTAAATGATAAAAGTCAAAACAACTTGTTAAAATTCAAAACAAAAGTTTATATCCAGACAATTTTTAATAAATTTCATAAACTTAAAAAATTATTTTTTACATAAAGACAGCCTTATATATTTCTTAAATACAATATTTACAACCTTAAAATTCATTAAATATAACAACAACAAAAATTTCATACGGAATTTACAGTTTTATCACAGTGCATTTTTACATGATCAACTATCTTTGTATGATCAATATTTGCACATTTTCTGTATAACGGTACACCCATTGAAATGTTCAAGGGATTATCAAAAAGTTATTTAAACTTTGTATGTATATCCTGGACACTGATAGCATCAATTTGCACCATTCTAATTTCCAACCAGATATTCACTTGTAAAATACACTATATATCCTTTAGAGATCAAAAACCTGAGTCGCTACATTTTCTTATGAATGATTTAAGATTAAATCGAGAATCTCATCTGCATGAATGCTCTAAAATTCCATTAAAGTTCTTAAATTCCATTCAAAGTTCTTAAATTCCTTTTATAGTTCTTTAATTCCATTTAAATTTCTTAAATTCCCTAAAAGTTTTTATATTCCATAGAAAGTTGAGGGTCATCTGAAACACTCTTCATAATAAATAGAACTATCTTCTTCTACACTCTTAATATTTCCCCACACTAGAAATCCACCTTCTGAAATACAAAAATAAATAGGAAAACGTAAAAAGATGCAAAGTGATGCAGGTTGGAGGCCCTGACATGGAAAAGTATCTACTTCAAATTTTTTGTGCCCATTAAATTTGGAAAATGGATTTTTCTCAATTGTGACAGAGTAAGGAAGGGGTTTGCATTATACATGCTTGCGCATTACATTCAGAAATATATGGTAATTGTTTTTTTTTTGGGGTGGGGGGCAAGTCCCTATGTGCTACAGGCTCTGCACCTAAAGGATCCCTCTTCAGTTGAAAATTTAAAATAAGGGAAAGCTTATGCTGTTGTTCTGGCAAAATTTCCCTCATTGCACATTGCTGTGTTTTCTCATCCTCATTAGCCTACACAGGTACAGACTAAAGAAAGTAAACAATTCTACAAACTTACTTTTAAAATCAAATCTTTCCATGGCTGTAACAGAATCAGGATAAAAAATCCATAGATGTTTATTTTTACATTTTACTAGACATTTTCTACAGGGTCTTTTAACATGGTATCCTACAACATTACCACTGAAAAACATAGAAATAAAAATCACACTGAAAATGTGGTATAAACATTGTGAAGGGTTTTCCAATTTTCACTTATGTTAGCAAAAATGCTGGCAGGAAATCTGTAAAGATCAACAATATGTGGGACTAAATTCTTTTCATAGTTTTCCTATTTGCATAGAATGCTATGCAGTGTGCAATGAGAGAATTTTTGCAGGACAGTCACATAAGGCTTTTTTTCATCAATCTCCAACTGTCCAGGGATCTTGAACATGCACAACCAATAGTACATGGAGCCTTGGTATATTGTCCCATCTGAATGTAGGCTATCACTGACAAGGGAAAACTAAGTTGAAAATGGAGTTGTAATGATACCTACCATTGAAGACAGGCTATATTTTGTAATCTACAGGAACATCTATCCATGGTCTCAGACCCGGGCACCAAATCTACACTCCTGAAAAATGAAAATTATTCAAGTTGTATGTAAACCTCACTAATTAATAGTACACAATGCTTACTTGTTTCAAATGCTTGATAGTAGGCCTTCCAGTTTTTGTTTGAGGAGTATTATTTTACATATATAGCCTATAAGCTTATGTATTTAATTTCCATAAGGAACAATATCTGTGCTTTTAATGATTAATTATAGTGAAGTTTGCTTTAAGTTAAGTGACCCCTTTTGGTGTAGTGTAGGCTACATAAAGAATTTGTTTTAAGGGTTGTATTCACGGTGAGAAATATAAAGGCCTACGCTTACTTCAAAATTGATTTTAACATTCTTTTATTATGGAGCAAGGCTCAGACATGGTCTAATTGCATGAAGCTTAATTGCAAGATGTCAATCAGTGCATCAGGTGATTGAATAAAAGTGGACTTTGACCTTTTCTACTTTTATTTTCTGGATAACAAAATTAACCTTCTAATATAAACCGCTTTCTAAATACTATTAATATTTTCTTAGTCTTAATAAACAATACAAAAACAATATACACACTTAGAAATATTATGAAGTCCACAAAATTAAAGGACTAAATTGTGAAGCATAGAAGCACCAAGAAATGTAAGCATTCCTTTCATTTTCATTACTCACTCCATTAGTGGACAATCAGTTGAAAATATCCTTGTTCTCTTCTCTGTCAACACAAAAGAAGGTATCCCTCTCCAACATAGGTTCAAGTCACAGCTGATGCAGTCCAAATTATACACTTTTGTCCTTTTGATATTGTCATTTTGATCGTCTTTATTTGAAGAAATATTCATGGCCTTAAATGAACAGGCCTACTGAATTTTTGACTATTTTTCAGTTCTTAGTGGTCTTCCGTGGCTATATTCTTTTAAAAACAATGGGCTATCCAGCGGAGTAAACATTTATCATAGCTAAAACTGCTAATCGTGTATTCAAATGGAAAAATACCACATAAACAGCAATTTCACAATTCACTGTCATACAAGTTGCTTCAATGTTGTTATTTAAACGTCTCCATGTGTATTTATTTATAGTCTGTAGGAGGGTTGATTGATAAGTTGTAAAGTGCTACTTTGTTGCAATAAAAGTTACTTTGTGATACAATAAAAACTTTACATACTACCCTCATTCTGTTGAACTCGGTGATCATTGGTTAAAATATATCAACAATTATGTAACAGCTTTTATCATTGGATAAGGTAAACCAATACAAATATGACAACTCATTTGATTGGTTGATATTTTTACATCATCACATGACCCGTCTGGAACAGAAATCTTTAATAACTCCCAGAATTCAACACAACTTACTTTACACCGGCCAAAATGGCTTGTTTTGATTTTCTGTGAAAATTGAGGAATATATTTATTATATTGTGTGGAATTAAACAGTTTTAACTTATTTTTTATATAATAGTGCTAGCCGTCATGGCGCTGGAAAGGCGTATGAAGAAGGAAAAGGAAATAGTTGGAGAGTTTGACAGTCATATGAGAGGTGAGTGCTAAAAAGAATTTGGCTGTCATTCATCCGTTCTTTATCTCTCGTTCTGAGATTCTCTTCTGCCATTATTGACTTTATGACTAAAAGTGATCATTCGTCCGTCTGCTTTGGCAGTTACTCATATCATAAAATTCCGGTGAATCATGGAATTGCAGCAATCACACACCTGCTACCGTAGTCATCCTATCCTATATGCCTCCTATACTGAACACACTTTTTTATACAGTCAAGCATTGCCTTTTCCTTTTGTTTGGCCACACCTAAAATAAAAAACAACTTTAGTACATTTTTTTATAAAAAGATTAGGCCTACTATTTCCTTAATACATTACATTACTGGTTATATTTTGCTTTTTTTACTGTTTAAAAGTGTTCAATACATGATATCATTACCAATAATTGTAGAGAGATCAGTATGCCTATAGACATATTCAAGCAAATATTGAAACAATTTCTACATTATCAGTATATAATTGATATAAGGATATATAAGCTTATTGGACACATTAACTTTGTTTACCAGGGACCTTTTGGAATATTCAAGAACTCCATAGGCTACATGTAATGACATTGTCAATGGCATACATTTTTCATTGTCAATGTCAGTGGCATACATTTTTTACGCCTGAGATATGATATGAAATAATGAATCAATATTTCATTCAACAGTGTGTAACAGTGTACATATTTGCTAAGGTACCTATTATAATGATTATTTTATGATATACTACATGTATATACAAATGTAAATACATTGGTGTGTGGGTTGATTTTAGTTAATGGGTTCATTGTGCAGGATTTGAAGGAAATTTAATGGAATACTTATTACCCTTTATTGACCAAATTATTTCGAATTTCAAGTTATCAATTTAATACCAAGTGGCATGGGTGGTGACAATTTTCCAAGAACAAGGTTCTAGAGTTTCTCCAGCCATGCTAAGAGGTAGTTACCTCTTTAATCCTCTGTTTTCCTATGTGTATTCCTAAAATTGATAGGCCTGCAAGTTCATCTTAACAGATAACCAAAGCAGCCAGACCATGCTTACACTTTTTGAAACAACTGATGGTACTTCTCATAAGGGAAGTCCACTACTACTGATTTTGTCATGCTCTGGACGAGATTTTTGATTAATGGAAATTATTTCCTGGTACAGATTTGTATTATCCATTACAGCGAGTGACTATTGAGCATTAATTCATCCTTGTTTATCCATTAACTCATCCTTTTGTCATCCTTGTTTATCCATGGATTAAGTCACCTCTGCTGACAGGTTTATTGTGTCTGAATTATCTCGTTAATCACTTAATTGATTGGTTTTAATTAGCGTTGATCACAGCTCAATTAAACTTTACACCTCCATTATTTTGTTTTTATAAGAACACTGTCAAGTGTTATTGAGCCCTATAGCAAATACTCTCTTATGTGGAAAGTCTAGTGCCAGCATTTTGGGTTGAGGAAGTGCAAATAAGGGTAAGTCATTTAGGGTCAGAATGTTTTAAATTTTACTTGAACTGGGCTGCTTATGGGCATACTGAATTATGTTAGGGTTGAGATTTCTGCACAGGTTTTTTGGGGTTGTGCCATTCTGCTAAATTTGTTTCTCAATCATCCTTAAGAGTCAAGTAAATTTATAGCTTTCTTAGACACTCATATCGGGGGGAGGGGGTTACATTGACTCAAGAAGCAATCACCGAAATTAATAGTGCTTGTTTGTTTTTAAGGGAGGTCCATACAAACCCCTCGAGTGTCCCCTGGCTAAAGGGTGTGCTTTCTCTCTTTAAGTCCACCAAATAAAGTGATATCATTTTGACACTCTTAATATAATATTACAAATCATAGTTGATAGACAACTTGTATAAATTTTAAGAACAACTTCCTTATATAGTCATAAAATCAAACAGTTTTATGCTACTTGACATTTTTGCCAACTTTTCAATTTGAGGTTATAAGGGTTAAAAGTCGACAATGGGTTGGTTCTCAAAAGCAAAGGCTGTGACATCAGAATGTCTAGAACAGTAAAATTTGTGCTTTTTTGTTCAGTTCAAAAATGTAAATTAACAGACAGATTTAATAGAAGATTTCTCAATTAAAATATTTTGGTAGATTCTTAATTGATTATTGATTGGTAGTCTGCCATCAAAAAGTGATCTCAATTTTGTAATGGATATCATATCAAGCCCTAGTCTTGCTTTAAACTATGTTTGTATTTGGCAAGCAATTTCTTAACAATGCATATCTTCAAGAGATTTTTAAATTAAGATATTTCAGTTATTAATCGATTATCAATTGGTAGCCTGCCATCGAAAAGCGATCTCAATGGAATTTGTAATGGATAATATATCCAGCCCTAGTCTCACTTTAAAGGAATACAACCTCTTAGAATGAACAAAAAGTCTAGATTTTCAAACTTGGTCAGCAGGAGTATATATTCATCAGGGGACAAACCTAGTGGTATAACTATAAAACAAATTATCTAAATAAATCCAGGAAATTTACATAGTTTTACGAGTTTATTTGATTCTGTTTATAAGCTTATATTTTGGACACTGTTGATAAGTATATACTCTTATTGACCATGTTTGAGAACTTTGATTTATTGTTCATTCTAAGAGGTGGTATTCCTTTAAACTATGTTTGCATTTGGCAAGCAATTTCTTAACAATGCATATTTAGAGGTTTAATCATGCTAGGGTCGTGCCAAATATTTCATAATTTTAAAAAGCCTATTATAATGTCATTATTGTTGAGAAGAATGGATTGTTTTGTTATATCTTTGCCAACTTTTTTTATATTGAAAAAATTTGTTTTGTTTGAAGTCATGACAAAGGAAGATGCAATTGATTATGGTTGTTGGAAAATTAGTTTTAATGTCTTTCAAAGGAGAGCTGTCTGCATTTTTTTGGGAGTTGATTTGGATCTTGGATATATGTTGGTAGTTTTCAAATTCAGAAATACTAGAACAAAATATAGGCTATTACCCGGAACCTAAAAACTAGAATTTCAACTTTACATTTCTATGTATTTGAGTTTTTTAAATATGGCATAGTCTTAGTACAATATATGTCTGGTTACTTGGTTACTATAAGTAATTAAATTGGGTTTCATTTGGATTTAAAGTCATGAATTTAACTTGCCCCTTTAAGCAATGTTATTTGTGTGATTTGATATTACATATTAGTGAATGACTTAAGTAGTGCACTGTACTGACTTGACATTTCAAGTTAAAATGTACTTTTTTGCCTCTCGATCTAATTAAAATCAGATCACGATTTTGTTGCTTTTTTTTTTTGGATATTTTCATTTTGATTTGATCTAACAAGATTTATACCAAGACTGTGTCCACCAATCACACAGAATGTATCTCTTAATATCACATGAATTGTTGGGAATGGAACCCATATCAGAGCCAATTGGCTGCCGATATTATACATCTGTTTCACAAATTATAGTTCAAATTTGTAGCAAATGACATCAGGATTCCAAACTGCTAATTCCTTTGCTGCTAAACCTACAGCCTATCCACATTGTGAATTATAAATCCAGGTGGTATTTGTTGACCAATTGTATGTTCTCTTCTAAGTGACCTTGGCCAGTGCTTCTATAATAATAGTACAGTAAAACCAATTCATACCTTTGAGCAATATAAAACACTGTAATAAAAAATACCGATTTAGAAGATAGCTAGCCTCCAGAAATAGATAAATAAAAAGAGGTTTTTACAATTCTTCTTTTTATCAATTCTTGATCAAAAAACATACAATTTAAATTGACATATTATATACAAATGTGAATACATTGATGTGTGGGTTGATTTTAGTTAATGGGTTCATTGTGCAGGATTGAAAGGAAATTTAAAGGAATACATGTACTACATTTATTGGTCAGGTTTTAGAATTTCAATTTATCAGTTTCATACTAAGAGGCATGGGTGATGACAATTTTCCAAGAACAAGGTTCTAGACTAGAGTTCCTTCAGCTGCTAAGAGTACCTGTAAGAGGTAGTATCTCTTTTTAAAGGGCACTGTTTTCGTATGGGTATTCCTAAAATTGATAGGCCTGCAAGTTCATCTTGGCATCCAGATGATGCTTACACTTTCCGAAACAACTGATGGTACCTCTCAGAGTTCTCATAAGGGAAGTCCACTACGGTACTATAAAATTATCGTGCCTGATTTTGTCATGCTTTGGATGAGAATTTAGATTAACAGAATTGATTATCCTTGTTTATCTATTAATTCATCCTCTTTTATCAGCCTTGTTTATCCATGGATTAAGTCACCTCTGTTGACAGGTTTATTGTGTCTGAATTATCTCGTTAATCACTTAATTGATTAGTTTTAATTATTGTTGATCACAGCTCAATTAATCTTACACCTCCATTATTTTAATATTATAAGAACACTGTTAAGTGATATTGAGTCCTATACAGAAGATACCAGTGACAGGGCCTTTGCTAGCGCTAGCACCCTATATCAGGAGTGCAAATAAGGGCAAGTCATTTAGGGTCAGTTTGTTTTGAATTTTCCTTTAATGTTAGGGTTGAGATTTCTTCACAGGATTTAAGGGGTTGTGCCATTTTGTTAAAGTTTTAAACAATCATACTTAGGAGTCATGTATATTTATAGATTTCTTAGACCCATAACCAGGAGAGGGGGCTACATGGACTCACAAAGCAATCATGGAAATTAACAGTGCTTATTTGTTTTTAAGGGGGGTCCGTACGAACCCCTTGAATCCCCCCTGACTACTGGGTGTGCTTTCTCTCTGTAAGTCCTGTAAATAAAGTGATATCATTTTGACACTCTTAATATAATATAGTATAAATCTTAGTTGATAGACAACTTGTATAAATTTTAAGAACAACTTCCTTATATAGTCGTAAAATCAAATAACTTTATGCTACTTGACACTTTTGCCAACTTTTCAATTTGAGGTTATAAGGGGTTAAAGTTGACAATGGGTTGATTCTCAAAAGCAAAGGCTATGACATCAGAATGTTTTTTTATTATCTTTAGGGTGATTCGGAAACATATGAAAATTTTGTGGGTACTGAATTTTTTTTTTTTCAGTTTTTCAGTTCAAAAATGTAAATTAACAGACAGATAAAAAGAATTCTCAATTAGAATATTTCGATTATTTATCAGTCGATTATTTATTGGTAGCTTGCCATTGAAAAGAGATCTAAAAAAATTATCAATTTTGTAATGGATATCATATCCAGACCTATTCTTACTTGTTTGTTTGCATTTGGCAAGCAATTTCTTAACAATGCATATCTTCAAGAGATTTCTAAATTAAAATATTTCGTTTTTTTATCAGTCGATTATTGATTGGTAGTCTGCCATCGAAAAGTGATCTAAAAAAATTCTCAATTATGTAATGGATATGTTCATATACAATAATTGATAAATGTCTTAATCCAATTTAAATTATTTATAAATAATGATCTGTAATTGTATGGAAAATTACATAGTTTTATGGGTTTATTTGATTCTGTTTGTATACTTTGGACATCGTTGATGATTTTATAGTCTTATTGTCCAAGTTTGAGAACTTTATTTTATTGTTCATTCTAAGAGGTGGTATTCCTTTAAACTATGTTTGCATTTGGCAAGCAATTTCTTAACAATGCATTTTTAGAGGTTTAATCATGATAGGATCGTGCCAAATATTTCATAATTTTAAAAAGCTTATTTTAATGTCATTATTGTTTAGAAGAATGGATTGTTTTGTTATGTCTTTGCCAACATTTTTTATTTTGAAAAATTTGTTTTGTTTGAAGTCATGGCAAAGGAAGATGCAATTGATTATGGTTAGTTGGCAAATTAGTTTTAATGTCTTTCAAAGGAGAGCTGTCTGCATTTTTTTGGGAGTTGATTTGGATCTTGGATATATGTTGGTAGTTTTCAAATTCAGAAATACTAGAACAAAATATAGGCTATTACCCGGAACCTAAAAACTAGAATTTCAACTTGACATTTCTATGTATTTGAGTTTTTTAAATATGGCATAGTCTTAGTACAATATATGTCTGGTTACTTGGTTACTATAAGTAATTAAATTGGGTTTCATTTGGATTTAAAGTCTTGAATTAACTTGCCTCTTTAAGCAATGTTATTTGTGTGATTTGACCTGATTTAAAGCATAGGAGTCATATGTTGTCAGATTAGATTACATATGAATGACTTAAGTAGTGCACTGTACTGACTTGACATTTCAAGTTAAAATGTACTTTTTTTGCCTCTCATCTAATTAAAATCAGATCACAATTTTGTTGCTTTTTTTTTTGGATATTTTCATTTTGATTTGATCTAACAAGATTCATACCAAGGCTATCACAGGTTTGTCATGCAGAATGTATCTTTTAATATCACATGAATTGTTGGGAAGGGAACCCAAAGTAGAGCCTCTTGGCTGCCAATATTATAGGTTTGTTTCACAATTCATAGTCCATATTTAAAGCATATAACATCAAGATACCAAACCTCTTACTGGTAAACCTACAGCCTGTCCCCTTAATCTGTGAGAATTATGAATCCAGGTTGTATTTGTTGACCAATTTTATGTTCTCTTCTAAGTGACCTTGGCCAGTGCTTCTATAATAATAGTACAGTAAAACCAATTCATACCTTTGAGCAATATAAAACACAGTAATAAAAGATACCGATTTAGAAGATAGCTAGCCTCTAGAAATAGATAAATAAAAAGATGTTTTTAAATTCTTTTATTATCAATTCTTGATCAAAAAAGTACATTTATTTTAGTCATTTTTTGAGAAAATCACATGATTGATGACATTTTTAACTTGTGAAAAATTTGAAACAAATTTGGTAGTGAACAAAAGGCAAATGAAATAATAATCATGCTTTTCTGCACTTGATGAAGTCCTGTTTGGGCTTATAGGGAAATGCCATGCAGTGTCCAATGAGTGAAATTTAGCCATACTCTTTCCATATCTATCTACCAAGAGGTCCTAAATTTGCACAGCCTGAAGCAGCCTGGGGGACTAGTGTTAAAAATACAAAATTATTGTCTGAATCTAGATTATATAAGCTATTTGAGTTGACAAGACATAAATTTTCTGAGGTTTTTATTATCTAATTTAAGGTTGTCTCAGTCATATCAACTAGCTAGACAGTAGTAATTATTTTATTATCACTATACTCTCTCCACTTATTAAATTTTCCATTACACACTTAGATGAAATTCTAATAATCTGTAATATAATATACCCCAATAGGTATCTCAATTTTAATGTTGTAACTAAAGTTATTTTAGTACCATAGTCTCAGAAACTGGAATTTTCAAGCATGAATTGATCTTGTTGTACGTCCCGATTTTGACCTTTATAGTAGTGGCGGGTGTTGTGCATGAAGCAGACCATGCTTACTCTTTTCGGAAGTCCACTACTATTATATTATTGCACCCGATTTTGTCATGCTCTGGACGGAATTGTTTTGCTTGTACGGATTTTTACTAGTAATAGAGATTACACCAAACGGTCTCCATGAAGGTTAAGCTAGTGCTTTGCAACATATGACGTTAATGAATGGCAGCCATATATGACTGAAATACATCAATTCTGTTAATATTCTTAAGTACATTTATGTCGCAACGTTACAAACCAGTGGTAAAGCTTCAAAGTAAACAGTCTCTGCCATGAAAGCATAACGAAAAACACCATTCATTACTGAGACAGATTATGGTTTACGGAAACTGCCCAGGATTGCCGATTGTGATTATAACACATCTGCATTGATATCAATAGTAGCTTCCGGTAGATAACTGTCAGTGACATTATAAAACGCATTAGTTTTAGTAGAATTGCAAGAACCACAGACGTCGGAATGGGAATGCTATCAGTGTCCCTGATACACATACAAAGTTTAGAAAACCACTTTACAATGCTTTTAAGACTTCAATCCATTTCTAGTTTAAGGTGAAGGGATTATGCGATTATTACAAATATATTTCCACAACTCAAAACAACCTACTAAAATAGTCTCTTTTTAAACTCTGTGTAGTCCTACTAGTGTACAAAGCTAGAACTTTGACAAACTTGTTAAAATTAAAACTTAGACTTTATTAATAAGACATCCTTACATGTTCAAGTTTAAATTAGACTTTAGTATGTAGTCGTACAGGAAAATGACTGTGAATCAGATTGTACATTTCCTTCTTTCTTTATCTAAATATTTTATTTACTGTTGTCATGTATCTTATTATACAATCTTATAGGTCATTGTTATTGCAGTGCGTTCTAGCGAACGCACTGCTTTGTTTTCATAATGACTTTTTTTTTTTTTTTTTTGTCTACTTCTGGTCACGCTAATTCGGTATGAAGGGAGCATGTCACACCTTATCTCACATGTTTTCCTACAATATCTAACTGCTCGGTGTTGGGTGAATGTAAAATGGCGATTTTTTGTCTAACCGGAAATGACACATGACAGAAAAACCCATTTTATGTTTTTTACCATTTTTACCTCTGTTTTTCAACCGATTTTTATGGAACTTTTTTGTTTATTTCATTATTCTAATGTCTACATAATGGCTTCCAACAAAAATGCACTTTTAGACGTTCGTTGCTGACTTTTTGGAGCACTTTTTTAACCGTTTTTTTAACTTTTGCAATTTTATTTCGATCAATTTGAAAACTTACAGGTGTATAAAGATTTTGATTTTGAACTAAATGGTATTTTCAAAATTTTTATATCACTTCCGGTTTTGACGTCATTCGATAGTAAAGTTGAAATTTCAACTTCCGGAATAATTAAGATATTCAAAAAAATCTTTTTGCGATGTGCTAGAAATAATCATTGACTTTATATGAAATGAAAAAATATGACCCAGATATTTGATATCAGTCGCCATCTTGAAATGACTGATTTTTCTTTAAATCGAAATTCAGAATCAGGGAATCATCCGATTTGAATACAAATGATGTCTATGGAATCTGCAGTCGATTGCTAACAAAACATGGGAAGCCGATTTTTGAATTTCGATTCAGAATTTTTTTTATTTCCGGTTTAGAATTTTCGGAAATAGTCAAAACTTTTAAGGCTCGTATCTTGTGACCTTGACCTTGAGTGACCATGTGACCTGAACAAAAGTTGTTGCCCTTGACGAGATCTATCCAATGACATAATCATTTTAGATGCCCAATGTTTACTTCCGGTTTTATGGCCGTCAGAAAATTGCAATTTTTAACTTTAAACAGTTCTGTCACGTGACCTAATTCATGTACGTCACAAATTATCTTTTATTATTATAACGCTTTATCTCCTGTTTCCAAATATGTATAACACTAGATATTTCGATCAAAATTGCTTTTTGGAATTTTGTTCTTTGTTCTATAGTAACTCGGCGTGTTTTTTTTTGGCGGGAAAAAACACGTGTTATCTGAATTACGGATTTCATAAGATAGGTAACAATTTCGTTACCTTGGATTTGGGTGACCTTATGACCCGAACAAAAGTTATTGCCCATGATGAGATCTACCCAACGGTGTATTCATTTTTGTTGTTCAATATTTACTTCCGGTTTTATAGCCATTTAAAAATTGTTAGTTTGAACTTTGAACAGCTCTGTCACGTGACGTCACGTCAGAAAATATCTTCTTTTCTTATTACGCTTTATCTCCTCTTTCCAGTGATATATAACAATAGATATTTTGATCAAATTTGCTATATTGTTCTATAGTAACTCTGCGTGTTTTTTTGGCGGAAAAAAACACCTGTTATCTGAATTACGGATTTCATAAGATAGGTAACAATTTCTTCTTAAGATATGAAAGAACATGATTAACAAAGAAAAAAATATGACAAAATCGTAACCGGAAGTAACACGTTGGCCACCATCTTGAAATGAACATGTTTTCTTTAAATCGACATCCGATTTATATAATTTTGATGTTTATGGCATTTTCAATCTATTGCAAACAAAATGAGGGCGGCTGAATTGCTAATTTCGATTATGGTGTTTGTCTATTTCCGGTATAAGATATTCAGCAATTATTGTAACACTTTTAAAGCTCATTACTTGTGACCTTGCCATTTGTTGACCTTAAGTTATTGCCCGAAATGAGATCAAATGAGTCCAATATTTACTTCTTGTTTTATAGCCATTTGAAAATTGTCAATTTGAACCTAATTCACGTACGTCACAAAAAATGGTCTTTTCTTATTATGCTTTATCTCCTCTTGATATATAATAGTAGATATTTTAATCATTTTGCTTTTTTTTTTAATTTGGAAATTTTGTTCATTGTTCTAAAGTAACTGCGTGGCTTTTTTGGCAAAAAAAACCACGTGGTTCCTAAATTGTGGATTTTTAAAGAGAGTCGACACATTCTTTGAAGATATAAAATGACATAACATTCATAGAAAAAAAAAGGATAAAATTGGACCCGGAAGTAACTAGTAGACCGCCATCTTGAAATGACAAACTTTTCTTTAAATCGATATAAGTGATCAGGATATCATCCGATTTACATAATGTTGATGTCTATGGCATCTTCAACATATTACTAACAAAATGGTGACAGCCGATTTCCTAATTTCGATTAAAAGTTTTGTCTATTTCCGGTTAAAGAAATTCAGCAATAGCAAACACTTTCAAAGCTCAAAACTCGTGACCTTGACGTTTGATGACCTTTTGATCTGAACCAAAGCTATTGCCCTCGATAAAATCTATCAAATGATGTTTTACTTTGTGTTTTCCGATGTTTACTTCCGGTTTAATAGCCGATTGAAAATTGAGATTTTTAACTATAAACAGCTCTGTCACATGACCTAATGCAACCGTTCAAGGATGTTTAAATTGCGCACTGCTCAGTACCGTTATCACGGTTCTAGTACTTATTTTATTTTCTTAGTCTAGTACATTTACTATGTGTGACATTGATATGTCCCATTGTTGCATAATTAAATGTTATGGTGTAAATTAAAGGGGCGCGTTCATCTCCCCAACCAGAATTTCTTGGTCTCAAAAACGAGCGGCATATAGTATATTATTATACAATCTATTAGGTCATTGTTAGACTTGCTTTATATTAATTAAAATATATTGTATATTAAAGGGGCATGTTTACCATCCTCCGGCCAATAATTTTTTGAAGCCAGAATTGCATCAGATGGGACCTGTTCATAACTCCAATCAAGGGCTACCATTAAATGACAAACTAAGTCATTTGAGCATCCATTATATAACAGTTGCTACTTTAAATTCCACTAAAACTAACGCAATTTATGACGTCACTGACAGTGATCTGCATAGATATCAATAGTAGCTTCCGGTAAATCACTGATAGTGACATCAAATTTGTGTGTGGAACATTTCTGTAATCTCCATGTAAAATTTCATGACTCATATAGAGATTTTTTGGGAAAAGGACCTTGGAACAGAGCAACAGTTTGAACTCGGCTGAGGTGAAAAAATCCAGGACTAATAAGTTAATTCATTCGCTCATTTCGCCAGATTATTGAAAAATCTTTCAAAAGTCATCTTCAAACATTCTTAAAATTTTGGCTGGATGTAACGAGTAGAGTGGAAATTCTTTCGAAATCTGTTGATTTACAAACTTTCAATAATTGTTCAGTGTTATTTTTGTTGACATTGGTTCAGGAGAATCAACGACGGAGTCTAAAGTTGGGTAAATAGGGTCGTAGGTCGTTTCTATGTACCTCCATAGGTACAAGTAACGAGTCAAAACGTTTCTCGACACCAATATGTGTAGTTGGTTTGGTTAAAAAGTTTTGTTTTATGTTTTGACGTTAGTTACTTGTAGTTTAAGGGAAGTTTTTTTTTTCAAATTTAACTTGAAGTTGTCTTGTATACAGTAGCCAGTCAAATGTTTTGAAGTGAGCAACTAGTAGATAAATGAAGATAGTTTTATTAGACACCAATTTGCTTTTTTGGTTGGGTAAAAAAACTTTTTGTTTTGTTTTGACGTGTGCTACGAATGAAGTTATTTTTAAATGAATTGGACCTGAAGTTGTATCGTATACACCTTGGTTCTAATTGTGTTTTGAAGCAGAATTTGACGCACGATTTCAATGTAGACTAAAAGAAACAAACAAATGGAACCCGACATATTTCTACTGTATAAATATTATGTAAGGTAATAAACTAAAGAGAAGGTCTGAAATTTTATAGTTTGACGTCCTATTTTTCTGCACCTGTTTGTGCTAATTAAGGATGGGCTAGCGCCATGTACAATGATGGAAATTCTGTCTCAATGACAAATTACATTTGCAGTTAAAAAAAATCTTAGATGAACATGATTATACTATTAACCCTATTGGAAACAGAAATGCAAAGAAAATTGTAAAGAGAGAGTTTTAAGTTGGCATTGAAATTGTTTTGACTAAAATTCTACTTTCCTCCCAATAACTTGATTATTTGCTTTGGTGATAAATTGTTACCTGAGGCACCCACAACATTTTGGTGTATAAAAAGGAAATCTCCAGCTGGATATATCAGAGTAATTTGGTACAAGGTAGATGGTAGAAATGATAATATTTCCACAGCGGGATATGTCTAGGAAATGAAATAGTGTTTTACGTCTTACGCCCCAATTTTCTGCACCTACTGGATTAATGAGCAAATGCTGTGCAGTGTGCAATGAGGGAAATATTTCCAGGACAAAGGCAAAAGGGATAATATATATGAGTTAACTTGAACAGTTCTACTAACTGAGATCATCTGTGCTAAGCAGTCGGCATTAAAAACCCTTTTGACAGTTGGAAATCGAAAATAAGAGTAGGCTGATGCCGCTGTCCTGCCAAAATTTCCTCCATTGCACATTGCATTTGCCCGTCCTCATTAACCCATACAGCTGCAGGAAAGTAGGATGTTAAACTTCATTTCATTTCAATCTAACCTATCAATATTATATATGGAAGAGTATTAAGTCTTAGATTAGTAACAAAAAAATCTAGGCCATTATCAGAAGTTTTCACCTAGAACATTACACCTAGAGAACATTACACCTAGAAAGTTTTCAGTACAACACTTGACTTTGATGATATCAATATTCCAGCTGTCATAACAGACTTACTCTTACTACAGCCAGAATTTTTATCTATTATTACCACATATATACCCTGATTACTGTGTTTACAATATTACAATATGTGTTGAAAGAGTAGGCTAATGCTGCTGTTCTGATTAAAATTTCCCTCATTGCACACTGCATGGCATTTGCCTGTCCTTGATAAAGACAGAACAGGTGGAAACGATGGACATTTTCACCGTGATCACTGTGTTCACAACATTACAAAAGTGTTGGCTTATGCTGCTGATAAAATTTTCCTCATTGCTCACTGCATTGTACTTGCACTTCCACTTCATAGTCATTTAGTCGTCGAATGGGACATTAAACAGAGGCCCTGTCTGTTATCTGCCGTGCACATTAAAGATCCCTCACCAGTACTGCCAGTATGAAATCAAAAATAAGAGAAGTCTTATGCTGCTGTCAGGCAAAATTAACCTCATTGTACACTGCATGGTGTCAAAATGGGATGTAAAATCCATTTCATTTCATTTCCCACTTGAATTTACAGTGTTTAAGAATGTTGATGGAGAATCGAGTAACTTGTAAAATAATTTGAATTGCACGTTAAAAAGATTAATTCACACGTTGATTAATTTACGTGTGATTCATGCCAGATAATTTTATAAATCTTTTAAAACATGTTCCTCAATTATATTTTAACATGTTGAAATAACTTTATTGCCAAATAAAATCTGAAAATAACATGGGTTATCAGTAAATAGCTGTTCTAGATAACTTGATTTCAACATCCAATCTTTTGGCTTGAAAACAAATTTTTACTTAAGCTATGCCAAGCCTAATTCAATATCTAAGAGTTGACTATCCAAAGTGCACACTGTGTTAATGGGATGTACAGTTTAAGGGATATGTTCACCAAGCATTCAACCAATATGATACTTTTTGCTCATCTTTTCTCTCAATTCTCTCTCGAAATTTAAGTCTTCAAATCCCTGTGTATCAACAGTCTAATTAAAATCAGACCCTAGTTTCGTTCGTTCGTTTTTTTTTTTTAATCCATTTTTTTAACCACTACATTAGGGTCTGAGAACCATGCGCGATAACAAACGTTTACGTTAACTTTGACCTAACCTTAATGACCTCTGTTTTAACCAATCAGATCTCTGCCCTCTCCAGCGCTGGGATTTTGTGACGCGAACAATATGTGCATTCCGAAGTGCAATAGTCTCGTTAGGGTCTGATTTTAATTAGACTGTGTGTATCAATAATTATTAGTTTTTGAAAGTCAAAAATATGATTCATATTTCAATGAGTTGAGACTATGCCTAGACTAGACTTATACCATTAAAATCACCATTCAAAGTTAATTTAACTTGGCTACAAATCAAATTTATTATCTAAAAGAGAAGGAAGTTTCCTGTCAAATTTTTCTCAATAGTTAAAGATGAGATATAAATCTTATTTATTACTGTTTACAAGTGAATTGAATCTAAATATATCGGGTGTCCCAAAAAAAAAACGTCCCCAACTTTGAAGAAAAATATCTCATCTGCTGATGAGCCGATCTCTTTTAAAATTCTCACAGATTTACTTCAACATTTCCTTGTCAGACCCTGAGAATATGAAAGTCTTGGAACAAAAATTGTACCCTGTTGTATTCTGTGAGAATTTTGAAAGAGATCGGTTCATCATCAGCTGAGATACATACCGTCAAACTTGGGGACGTTTTTGCTGCGACACCCGATATATGATTTAATCTAAATATGACATACGGAACATATGAATATTTATCTGTTTATAGCGTTAATATAATAAATTTAAAACGGCAGTTTTTTTTATTCTAATAGATTAACATAAACCTTTTGAAATATCCTATGTCTTTGGTTGTTTAACTTATATAACAGACCTTCTCAATTAATATTCGAAAGGGCCAAAAATATAAGGGCCAAAAAGAGCTTAGCTAGGATGGCAAACAGAGCGTTTAAGCGGAAGGGTCAAAGTCTTACTAAACGACGAGTCGTATTTTTGACTTTTAAACACTTTCAGACACATCAGGATTTGAAAGCTTAAATTTCAAGGGAGAGTTTGGAACATTATTACAGATTAGATTAGCTAAAAAATCCAGATTCTGAGACTTAGAGTTTTTTGGTTGAACAGTTAGTAAACATATCCCTTTAATTCAAGTTTATTACAAAAATATTAATGTACAAAACTTCTTAATCCTGACTGGCTTTGCCCTCCATTATTTAGCCCAAGCATTGTCCCATGCTATGGTATTATGATTTAAATCAAGTTTATTACAAAAATATTAATGTACAAAACTCTACACCCCTGACTGGCTTTGCCCTCTATTATTTAGCCCAAGCATTGTCCCCATGATTGTTAATTCAAGCCTATCTTATCTCTATTATTTGACAGATTTCTAAATAATGTAGTGTAAATAATGGACTATAAGGAAGTATGAATATCAATACTAAGTACTATAAGGAAAGTGAGTCAGTGGTTATGTCTTTAGGGAACATAGTTAAAGGGACTGTAAAGAGGTTTTGTTTGTGTATTTGGGACACTTATAGTATCAATTTGCATCATTTCAATTATCAATCAATCGTCTGTGGTTCCAGCAATTCCACTTAAACTAAGTGTTTGATGGTCACACTAATCTCAAAGGTCTTCTGTGATTGTTTGCAGTTGGAAATCAGAAAAGAGTAGGCTAATGCTATTGTCCATGCAAATTCTTCCCTCATTGCACACTACATGATGTTTTCCTGCTTAAAACTAACACACTTTCCTTTTTTAAAAAAAACCAAATTTCTCAGAAAATTAGGATGTAAAACTCCATTCCATTTCATTCAAAACAATTCCTGCCCATATAGAAAAAACTCAAAGTGGATGAAAATGCCACCAAGAAACAATTCTGACAATAATAACTTGTTCAGAGAATATAACCATATTGTGAAATGTAAATAGTGAAAATAAGTCAGAAATCTGATAGCCTTATACTACTAGTTCCTATTTCTCTAAACTATTTACTATTTCAAACAGAATTTTATACAGTGTTTGTCCTCAATTCACACTTGGTTTTGTTTGGTCTGAAGTTGGTATTTATGAATTTGAAACACTTTAATATGGAATGTGACTTATATTTATTGCATACACCCATGCACAAAATTGTGTAATCCCTTCAAATATACCTCAAACTAGAAATTTCATTACTTTCTTAAGTATACATAGCCTAATCTCACCAAAATATACGAGGAAATGAAGGTTGTGATGTTTGAGAGTTTGGTTCTTGATCAGGGTGTGAAAATCTGATAACCTTGAATAAGTCATCTTTACTCATAATTCCAGTCCACCCAGCTGTAAATGGGTACGGATAATCCAGGAAAGATCAATTCCAAGGTGTTTGGCCAAGGACCAGCTGGGAGAAATGATCCACACGGAACCTAAGGTTGTTATCCTTGTAAAATATAGATCTTTCTTTCTCAGTGTCCTCAATACACATAAAAATTCAGACAAACCCTTAAACAATCCCTTGAAAATTGCTGGCTCTAAAAGTATAAAATGTGGTGTTTAATTGTTGATCAATATAAAATGACAAAAGAACTAAAAACCTTTCGCCTGTCACCTGATTAATAGTCATTATGATCAATATTTCATTGACTGTTATTATAATTCTCTTACTACCGTATTGATATACCCTAGTTACAAATAACTTTCTTATTTTACACATTCATCTTACTCTTTTGTCTATTCCTAGATATTCTGGGGACTTTTATAGTCCAAAATAGTTATAAAATTAGAAAGCTTGAATACATTAAAGGGCCATAATCACTTCCTCTTTAATCAATTATACTGTTAGTATAATTTTACACATTAATCTTTTTTATAACAAATTTTTCATTGACTTAAATTTAATTTTATAGGGTTTTGTTTACAAAAATTGAAAGCAAAAGCTTATAGATATTGTACTTTAAAGGGCCAGAATCACAATCTGTTTGATCAAATGTACAATTCTATTACTCTCTAAATTTACACATTGATTTAATTCTTTTATCTATTAACAGTAATTTCTTTTTGTTGACTTTTTATTGCAATAATCAAATTTTATTATAAGAGGTTATAAGTGTTGACAAAAAATGGCGAATCATACAAAGCAAGACATTGATGCATGTTATGGTTTTCTAGAAATCTTTGGTTGGGTGGGCCGAGTTAGGGCCAAATATTTGTCATGGGGATACCAGCACCAGGTATCCGTATGTAACATTATACGAAATTTCAAAGTGGGGGGCCTAAATATGCCCCCCCCCCCTCCCTGTAGAAACGCCACTGGGTGTTATTGTACTGTTTATTAAAAAAGGTCAATCACATTAGGTTATGTATGTGTAATGAGAACTTAACATCTAAGGTTAAGATTCATGGTCCATAATCAAGGCAGGTGCCAATGACATACACCTGTACTGCTCTCTGGTCATGGTCTTGTCAGTGTCCAAATTGTAATGAGATCTTATAGATCAAAGATGGACATCTACTAGGAGTTAATATTTCTTCATAAACATGACATTCTAGATCATTAAAGATGTTATGATGATGTTAAAAGATCCTGGACAAGTGCCTATCTTATGTAAAGCATTATTCTAATTTTAAAACGACGTCTATGATGTACACAGAGGAAGTAAGGATGTTGTTACATGGTCATACACCTGTTGTGTCTGGTGACCTGTGTTCATGTGTTGTGATCTTGTATACATCCCTTAGACTGATGTCACACTTGGTCACTGTCTGTTTAGGGAGTAAAGGTTGTAACTTTGTACTAATGACAAAGTTACGAAAGCACAGGCACAGGAAGTATAAGTTTAATGTTCTTTTTAACAAAATGTGTTAGCAATATATTAAGTGATTTGGTTGATTGAAAAGAAACAAGTTAGTATTAAATGGAAGGTACAGGGTTAAAGTTTGATAAAGGTTAATAATTGTGATGCTAATACGCATTGAACTGAAAATCTTTAAAAAAAAAAAAAAAATTGGACCTAAAAGAGATTAGGGTTGTACAATCGCATGGTGTACAAAGGCATTAAGGATGTTGTAAAATTAAGGTACACTTGTACTGTCTGGTGACCTGTGTATAATTATGTGTTGTGTTGTGTTGTGTTGTGATCTTGTATACATCCCTTAGACTGATGTCACACCATGTCGCTGTCTGTTTAGGGTTGTATAATCACAAAGTTGCACATTATTGACGACTTGTTATAAAGAAAAATCGTGGGCCCCCCTTTTTGCCAAACATGAAATGGTTCTTTGTGTTTCCATCGAGTCAACTGGGTAGACTGGAATTATGAGTGCAGATGACTTATTCAAGGTCATCAGACTTACACACCCAAATTGATAACCGAACAACCTCCATTTGCTCGATATATCCAAGTAAATAGTTTGGTATGATATATAGTGTACCAACTGATAGATGTAACGGTTTGAAAACGGATAGAACAAGATATATTTAGTACCTAACAGATGGGATTTGATCAAACTAACAGGAAACATATATCTCAAGGTACATTTATTACAAATGGTAGGCTACTGTTATATCAAATTCGTGGGGATCTATACCACAGTTGTGTCTATTTAGCCCAACCTCAACTCCAGCATCAGCACTGTATTGATGAGGTTCAGAAGGCTGAAACAATACTGTTGCAGTTAAACAAAATGTTATTTAAAATGGTTATTTACTAAGTTTGTACTATCTGTTTTTTTTTCTATGTAAAAACGAAGCGTAGTTTCCTATTGCTATATATCACCCAATGTGTACCAAGTTTTCTTTACTTTTGGCACAAGTTGCAAACTATTTCAAGGTGTGATATAAGTTATCTCCAGCTATCTCCTGTTATCATAGAACTTGTACCAATTTTTTTTCTCGCTTTTTTGGCACAAGATGCAAACAGGTTTAAGGTGTGTTAGCTTTTATCATAGAAAAGAAATGTTTTGATACAGCATATGGTACTGTATTCCATGCAGTGGTCAACTTTCATACAGTTTTAAAACAGATAGTCAAATAAAAAGCTGTTATTAGGTTTTGCATTGAGTATTACCTCAGCTTATACCATATGCCTAACATATTACCCATATGTATTTTCATGTTGACTAGGCCCTAGTTAGATATATTTAGAGAATACACCATTCTATGTTGGTAAAGTCAGTATTACTGGGGGGTAGGGGAGTGGGTGCCTGAAGTGGGCCAGGCAAAAGGGGTAATACTATAGTCTCTTTAAAATACCAGTCATTGCGACACTAGTTACTGATTCAAGCATGTTGCAAAGACTAGGCTACGATTGCTCAAACGGTTGGTGAACTTTCCCCTTTAATGTACTGCAGTGAAGCCATAGACTTAATAACTGTGTTTCCACTGACATAAAAAGCCGGCTTTAAGCTAGCTTTTTTGTGTTTCCACTGACAAATTGCCGAGCCGTTACGGTTCGGGAACCGTAACGGTTCGGCAATTGAAGCTTTTGGCGTTCGGCAATTTATCGGGGGCTAAATGAAAGCCAGCTTTCATTTACTCAGTGGAAACACAAAAAAGCCGGCTTTATTTCGTTCGGCAATAGGGGGCGCGCGCTCTTAATTAACTAGTAGAGTAAAAGGTAAGTCTTGTAGATCGCGTGCTGGCTATAATGTGTGACTTTATTAATCGAGACTAAAGTCGTTCGGGAACCAGAAAAACTCAGTGTAAACGCAACGTGTTCGGCAATAAAGCTAGCTTTAGGCTAGCTTAGAGCTAGCTTTCCTTCTCAATTCTCAGTGGAAACGCGGTTATAGTAACAAGATGATAAATGAAAGTTAATAGACTGATACAGTAACAACCTCTCAGACTATTAAAGTTGAGGTGTGGAAAGATATTGTCTAAATATTTGACTATATAGTCAGATTAAAGGTGTTAAGGTGCCTTTAGTTGTAAACTGTTCAACACATGGCTCTCCTGTTTACACAATATTTATATAGTCTTTATACTAATAATAAACAGTCTGGATAATCTATTAGTAGTCTGTTATTAGACTTGATTAACCAGTATTATGTTATGAAGGTAAACAAGTGAGATCCTTGAAGAAGTAATATCTGATTATTTATTGCGATTTGATTGCCGTTATGTTTAAAGGGATCAGTCATGTTCATTATTATTCGATAGGCCTTCTTGGGCTTAAAGGGATTGTAAAGCAGTTCTATAAACTTTGTGTATGTAGGCCTATCGGGACATTGATAGCATCAATTTGCGCCATTCCAATTTCCATTCCAACTTACACGTTTCATGGCGTCACTAATAGTGATCTGCACAGATAACAATAGTAGCTTCCGGTAAATCACTGTCAGTGACGTCATAAAACGCGTTAGTTTTAGTGGAATTGCAAGAACCACAGACGTCTGATTGGAAATTGGAATGGGGCAAATCGATGCTATCAGTATCCCGGATACACATACAAAGTTTAGAAAACCTCTTTACAATCCCTTTAAATCAAATACAGTGCAGAAAAGTAAGGAATGAAAAAAATATGTACAAGCCAAACAATTCTGTTGATCAAAATCACATCCAAAACATGGCACAATCAAGAGCAATAGTTGTTTTTCATTTTAGTTACTCAAAGATTTTGTTTCTCCTGACATTTTCTTGAATATTTTTGTGTCAAAGTTGGTTTAACAGTATATCTGATCATTGTATTCTTGAAGAGATTCGGTTTGTGGTATAAGCCTTTAGAGACCTACTGGCTAGAAAGACTAAGTCTGGTTCAAGTTAATTAACTTGGTGATATATTGAAGAGTGAGATATTTCTAGACTAGTTGTAATTTTAATGTTAAAGGGACTATTAAGAGGTTTTAGAAATTTTCTAAGTGTATCAGGGACACTGATAGCATCAATTTGCATCATTCCAATTTTCAATCAGATGTCTGTGGTTCCTGCAATTGCAATTAAGCTAAATGTTTGATGCTGTTTCAAATCGCTAAGGTCATATGTGTAGATGGATAACAGCATGTTTGCAACTTCATCAAGCTTTAAGTTTAAGTAGAATTGCAGGAACCACAGATGTCTGATTGAAAATTGGAATTGTGCAAATTGATGCCATCAGTGTCCCCGATACACATACAAAATTCAGAAAATCTCTGTACTATCCCTTTAACACTGTCTTGGGCTATTAGTTTTAGTGGAATTGCAAGAACCACAGACATCTGATTGAAAATTGGAATGGTGCAAATTGATGCTATCAGTGTCCCCGATACACATACAAAGTTTAGAAAATCTCTCTACTATCCCTTTAACACTGACTTAGCTATGGTCAATTTCCTATGTCACCTAATGTTAACTGTAGGCATCAGTCTTAATTAAATCTATCCTTACATTGTGAGTAGGAAATTGTTTAAGTACATCTTACCTATTGTTAACTGGTGTTGACTTTATCTTGATAATGTTTTAGTAGTCTCAAATTCTTTAAGAAAACACTGTAAAAGATATAGATTGTTATTTCAACAACTTACCTTATAACACCTGAGACAGCACTTATTATTTACAATTATGGAGACTATACCGGATACCGCGTTTTCGGAGGGGTCAGATATGCCTAAAACGGTCCAATACAGATCCAGCCTGGCCCAGGGTCAAACGGTCCTATGTAATAATAATTTTATTGCATAAATTACACCACAACTGGTCAAAGCAATACAAGAAAACAAAACAAAACACAACAAACGAAGACAGCAATGTGAATGATGACAGAAATAAAGACGTTACAAAATACTAGTAAGATACAATACATGAAAACAATATACAATTGGCAAAATACTATTTCAATACATATAGCAATATATAAAATGAGATTAATTAATATTTTAATATAAATTTTATATAATAATCTGTATGATACATTATACATATATTTTAGTTTCTATCTATCATTGAATGCATGAAACACAAAATGTAATCGTGAAGCATCAATCAGAAATTTATTATTTATAATAAAGCCGCAGAAAGACTGAGTGAATTTTTGCGGCAAATGGATTGAGCAAGTCAATTGCCAGGAAACTTCGCGTAGTGTGTCCTGCAACTTGGAAGTTTGAAATGTTGAGGGAAGATGATAAGGGGTCCCCTTAGAACAGGTCTTCTCAAATGGCGGCCCGCAACAACCTCACGAATGGCCCCTCAAGAGTGACCCCTTCCGCTAAAACGCTCTGATATCACTATGTTAGCTAAACTCTATTTGACCCTTATATTTCATTCACAAAACACATTTGGCCCTTCACAAAAATTAATTGAGAAGGCCTGCCTTAGAAGGTCCTTTGGTAGTTGAGCCCCTCCCCCCTCCCCCCTCCCCCACCCTCTTGAACCACAAGTGAAAACAACTAATTTGAAGTTTGATAGATATGTTGTTGCTGAAAGATAATAAACATAGTTTGATGTTGTAAAATAATTATCTCTATCTCTCCACACCTCTCACAAATTATCATTAAATATATCAGACATACCTTGATAATGGCATGAAAAACAGAATGATGATGATAAACCCAGGTTGATTTATTCTTGATCATTTTCAAATCAACCAGGGGCATTAGGTGGTTTTGACAATTTCATTAACACTCCACAAATCTGACAGGAAGGAGTGGGAGTGTGGGTTGAGGGAACCCGCTTTGAAAACAATTAAGCACTTTAAAAGTCAACATTCTGTTTTGCATTTCTGAATTGTAACGGTTAAAGTTAAGTAAGATTGCTTCTCATTTCCATGTGATCCAAAATTCCTGGCCATGGGCCTGACCAAATGTTTTCAATATGTGTTTTGTTTTGTGGATCTTTAAGCTGGAGGCTTGCTAGGTAACTTTCGGAATATTTCAACCCAGCTTCTGAACGGCATGTTAGTGATTCCTGAACACTTCCAATTTGAAAATGATGCTTATCTGGCAAAATTTCCCTCATTACACATTACATGGCCTAAACCAAAATAAAATCTCAACCACTTTTGCTTCTTTGATGGAAAGAAAGTCATTGAAACAGATTCTTCATATGTGTTTCGAGCTCATCTTCTTTGTTTACGTCTTTGACAGTTTGCTAGTTTTCAAGATGGCTGATAGATAAGAATTGTACATTAACCTTGGTGTTTAACTGTAAATAAACTTGATGTATTCTGTCAAAACTATCAACATCTTGTGAAGACTTGATGATTGAATTTAGATATTGACTTTCTACAATGTCTGGAGACTACAAGATTTTCAATTCAAATTCTTGTGAAATATTTTATACATTTAAAGGGATTGTAAAGAGGTTTTGTAAAGTTTTTAGTGGTAGCTGGGGGGAAAGGGGGAAGAGGGGTGGAATAATGATAGCATCAGTTTGCACCATGTCAGTGGTTCCTGCAATTCTTTCAAAATATTTGATATATTTAAAAATGTTGTTAATTTGTTTTCTTATTATGTGTATCAGGGATACTGATAGCATCAATTTACAGCATTTTTATTTTCAGTCACAATATGTTTTTGGTTCCAGCAATTCCAATAAAATTAAGTGTTTGATGCCATTGCCAAATATGCTTGTATATCATTAAAGGTTTTAGCAATTACTTGATGTCATCAAACACTTAGTTTTAGTGCAATTGCAGGAACCACAGAGGTCTGATTGAGAATTGGAATGGCGCAAATTGATGCTATCAGTGTCTCTGATACACATGCAAAGTTTAGAAAACCTCTTTACAATCCCTTTAACCTTGATGATATGTGTAAAAAGTAGAGATGTAATTATAAGAAAAAGGAAGGAAATTTAATGACATAGAATACTGCTTCTCCGAGAATAGATTTCATTATATACTGTTAATAGAAACTAGAAAATAAGAAATTGACTATTCAAAACATTTCTTTTTATGCAACTGGAAATTTCTAAAGATTCTTTCTTTGCGATAGCCATTTTACATAAAACCCAAGAACTAAGGATCCCAAAACAAAACTAAGAAACTCGAAATCCATGTAAACATATTGGTAATACATTGGTAGCAGCTAATGAACTTTTCATATGAAGAAGTATTTCTGTAAATGAGTAAATATTTCATAATAAAAACGGGAAAGAGTTTCTTGCTGGGTCTTTGTTCCTTCTGAAATTAGACAAGTAGAATTAATTTTCTGGTCTTCATTTGAGCAATATCAAGATTGCGCGTACATGTATATCAATAAATGAGTAAATATTTCATAATGAAGAGTGGTATCAGGTGTCTAAAAGAGTAAGCATACCCTGTCTGACACCACATATGTTTAGAAGAGTAATTTCAAAAAGAAAAAGTGGTCAAATACTGTGATTAATGAGTAGATATTTCATAATGAAAAGTGGTATCAGGTGTCTAGAAGAGTAAGCATACCCTGTCTGGCACCACATATGTTTAAAAGAGTAATGATAACAGGAACAAGTGGTCAAAGACTGTAGTTGATGTTAAATATTGATAAATTATTCCAGATGTTTGTGTTTATTATTTTAAGAATTAAGATCTGGGTTGTTGTCAATAAACTGTAAGTAGATAGAGCTGGTATAATGGTCAGTGTTTATTTAGAGTTCACACCTATCAGATGAAATCAAATCAAGGCTGTTGAATTGTTGTCTTTCTGAAAAGATTAAAAAAAAAACTCAATTGGAAATCATAGTATTTGTATTAAAGAAAATGTAAAAGGGTTTTCCAAACTGTTTGTGTGTATCAGGGACATTATCAGCATCACAAACACAAAGGTCTTCAGTGATAAATGAATATTTCGCTGGTGTGACATTACATGGGGTTCTATAGCACAATCAGTTAATGCGTCGTTCTTAACAAATATGTCATTTGCTTACTTGCGAGCAAAATGGCTGTATTAATCTTTAGGGAGAACACCACTCAGTTTCCAAAAATTGTTGTTGGGCATGCACCACCAATGTACTAATAAAGCAATCTTTGGAAATGCTCTGCTTTGACTGATGTTTTTGGTCAGTATTCCTCTCAAACTATATAGACTATTTGATTGTAATATAGTGAATAAGTATGAAAGGAGATTTATGTTGGTGTTGAAGAGGTCTGTCTGTCTGAGATTTCTAGAGATTTTAACCTAGATAACACTGGACATGTCAAAACCATTCGCCTGTCTTCTCAGTAGTGGTTCTTTCTGCCACTTCCTGTTTCCACCTTACTCATCAAAACAACATTTGGTTTGATTCTGTATATTTGAATAATAATATAAGATCTGACATTATTTTCAGCTGAAAAGTAAGCCCTATAAATTTTAAAGTTCCATATACAGGTACACCTTTTCTGGAATTGTAAGCGTATTTCTAAACTTTGTATCTGCATCGGGGACACTGATAGCATCAATTTGCGCCATTCCAAATCCCATTCTGACGTCTGTGGTTCTGGCAATTCCACTAAAACTAATGCGTTTTATGACAAACTACCATTAAAGTGATTGTAATAGAGGTTTTTTAAACTTTGTATGTGCATCGAGGACACTGATAGCATCAATCAAAGTGGAATTGTATGAACCACAGACGTCGGAATGGAAATTGGAATGGCACAAATTGATGCTATCAGTGTCCCCAATGCACATACAAATTTTTAGAAAACCTCTTTGCAATCTCTTTTAGAGAATCCTAAATGGCAGAATTCATTGAATTAGTTCTATGGATTTGTGTAGCCAGTCATTCTTGTGAATAAAATCTGGTGTAGCCTCCTCCAGAAATGCTTGCTAGTCTCTGATCCCAATCCCCATTGCTGCTAGTTTTGATAGGTTGTTATTGTGCATATTGGATGTTGGTTGTAATAAGCTTACTGATCCTAATTCTAACTGATTGTTTCTGATCATACTAAACACAGATCAATAACAGATCAATAATTTATCTATTAATCTTTCTATTGTCATTAATACTCTCATTTGTCAACTAGTCACTCTGACAAATTTATAACAAATATATTAAAGGGGCATGTTCACAATCCATTTGACCAATTTTACCATTGCCTCGGAAACAGGATTTTTTTTAGCTAAGCAAATCAGTAATAGTGTTTACAACTCACCGTCAAAATTTGAGCATTCCAATAGTTATCAGCATTTGAAAGTCAAAAAATACGACTCATATTTTAATGAGACTATGCTTTATATCAGGCCTTTGAAAATGGTGGCCCCTCAAGGGTGACCCCTTCCGAGAAAACGCTATGCCCGCTATGCTAGCTAAGATTTTATGAAAATTATTTCGTAATTTGTGTATTAAGTTATTAATTCTATAGAACATTCTTTAATATAATCATATATTATTACGTTTTTCACACAATTGACTGACTTCTATTATATCCTGAATATATAAGTGGCAAAAAAAGTTTGAATATAAAATAGATTGGAAGCGAAGTGTCACTTAAAGGGATTGTAAAGAGGTTTTTTAAACTTTGTATGTGTATCGGGGACACTAATAGCATCAATTTGCACCATTCCAATTTCCATTCCGTCGTCTATTAAAGGGATTGTAAAGAGGTTTTCTAAACTTTGTATGTGCAACGGGGACACTGATGGCATCAATTTGTGCCATTCCAATTTCCATTCTGACGTCTGTAGTTCTTGCAATGCCACTAAAACTGTTGTATAGTTATGACACCAGGTTGACTGATGAATACATAAACCAAGCCTTCTCAATTAATTTTTGTAAAGGGCCAAATACATTTTATGAAAAAAATATAAGGGCCAAATAGAGCTTTGCTAACATAGCAAGCAGAGCGTTTAAGCGGAAGTTGCGTTGCGGGCCGCCATTTGACCCAGTAAGAGAATTTTGATCATTCTAAGAGGTAGTATTCCTTTAATGTGATTGAGATTGGAACAGGATATAAATGTAATTGTGATAAATAGAGGTATTAGTTCCTGTTTCTAGGCTATTGACTTAGTATTTTGTTTTGATTTCAAGTAGATATATTAACCTAGTTAACTGCTATTATCTTTTATTGAGTAATTCTCTTCCTGTTAATAACACAAATTCAAACGTGCTATCAGTTCTCCTGCATTCGGTGGCAAAAAAAAAAAAAGAATTCAGAAGTTAAAGGGATTGTAAAGTGATTTTCTAAACTTTGTATGTGTATCAGTGACGCTGATAACATCAATTTGCACCATTCCAATTACCATTCTGATGTCTGTGGTTCTTGCAATTCCACTAAAACTAACATGTTTTATGACGTCACTGACACTGATCTACCAGAAGTCGTTATTGATATCTTTGCAGAATTGCAAGAACCACAGACGTTGGAATAGAAATTGGAATGGCGCAAATTGATACTATCAGTGTCCCCGATACACATACAAAGTTTAGAAAATATCTTTACAATCCCTTCAAGTTACATTAAATTGCATCAAAGGAAATCTTCTCTTTGATGGAGTAAGAAGTATAGACACACAAACTTATGATATGACATGCATATTGTTGCATGTTATAGCACTATACATGGAATCATTGATATTTTGTGCTAGCGCTAATTCATCCCCTAAGCTCAGGCCTCAATTGATTTAATAAAGGGCCAAATGCATTTATTGAATGAAATATAAGGGCCAAATAGAGCTTAGCTAACATAGCTAGCAGAGCGTTATAGAGGAAGGAGTCACTTTTGAGGGACACTCTAGAGTGTCGCTGACTGGCTGGTCGTATTTGGCCCTCGGGCCGCCTTTTGAGAAGGCCTGCCTTATAGCTATATTGCTCGGCATCATATGAAGATTAACCGCGTTTCCACTGAGAATTGTGAAGGAAAGCTAGCTCTGTAAGCTACCTAGAGCTAGCTTTATTGCCGAACATGTTGCGTTTACACTGAGTTTTTCTGGTTCCCGAACGACTTTAGTCTTGATCATAAAGTCACATTATATATAGACAGCACGCGATGTACAAGACTTACCATTTACTCTACTAGTTACCAATAAAGAGGGCGCACCCCCTATTGCCGAACGAGAAAAAGCCAGCATTTGTGTTTCCTCTGAGTAATTTGAAAAGCTTCGATTGCCCAGTAGAAACACGAAAGCTAGCTTTAAGACAGCATTTTCTGTCAGTGGAAACACAGTTTATAGATATCTGAATGAAATGATAAGTGGAGCAACTTTGCCAACTTGTTACTAAGTTGTTTGATGATTGCCAGGGATTGTGTCAATCATCTGGAACTAACTGAGGTCAAAAGGTCACCTGAATGTTATTAATCTTATAATTTAATTAATTTCTTCAAGAAAGATGATGAATGAATGAATGAATGAATGAATGAATAAATGATAAGATAGAAGGAAATTATCTTCTTATATTAGTAACTGAACTAAATCAATTGCGGCTTATGAGGACTTGCAGTGGGCAGTGAGGGAATTTTTCTAAGGTTATTAACAAGAATCATGGTTGGCATAGTCCCAGACAGGGATTGCTTTCTCTTCTAGACACTTTATACCACTTTTCTTATGATATACTTCTTCATTTATTGATATACCGATACATAATTTATTGAAAAGTTCATTCAATTTGGCTGCTATCAATGCATTGCATATTTTCTGTTGCATAGGTCGAGATGATACCTTCGGATTTTTCAACCCGGTTGTCAGTGTTGCAGGTCGGAAGGGTTAAAGCATCCCTCGACAGTTGGAAATCGAAAATAAGAGTATCCTAATGCCACTGTCCTGACAAAATTTCCCATATTGCACACTGCATGGCGTCCTTAATTAGCCCATATAGGTGCAGAAAAGCAGGATGTAACACTCCATTTCATTTGATTTTATGGTTTTGTATCATTAGTAGGCTAATTATGCAAATATTTTTGTTAGGAGTCTAAACAAAAAAATGGAGATCTGGCAAATTTTGAAAACAACATGAAGCCTTCCTCAGAACTCAGGCCTGGTGAATATTCGTAGATATATGTTCTAATTTCTGGTTCACATACTTACGCTGTTGACCTGATTTACGCCAATTTCACTCTTCAGACCTTCAGACGTTAATCACTAGCTCTTCAGTTAATGAAGGTAATTTAGGTATTGAAGCGTAATGGAGATAGATACAACAGACTAGTCTGGTAGAAAATGATGATTAAACTTCATTACACTGTTCAACTCATAGTTATAAACCGGCAATGATCTGTGTTCAGTGGCAGCACAAGTTAGGGTACAAGCAGTGGCGTTTCTACAGGGGGTGGGGGGGGGGACAAAATTTCGGCTGGCCTGGTCTTGGTCCCCCCACTTTGAAATTTTCGTATTATGTTAAATACAGATGTCCTGGTAGCCCCCCCTGACATATCTTTGGTCCCAATGAGGCCCCTCCACCTAAAAATTCCTAGAAACGCCACTGGATACAAGGGAGGCGTAGCTTTCATTTGGCCCCCAATAAATTGCTGAACTCAAAATTTTGGATTCCCAAATTAACGGCAATTTGCCCAGTGGAAACGCACAAAAGCTTCCACTTTATTGTCTTTAGTTCTTAATGCAAAATAGGACTATACCCTTTTGGTTAAAATATGTGCATATTGTATGCACCAAATCTCTTTTTCTATGCAAGGAACTTGCTCTTGTGGTTCTTCCTTACCTGGAAGCATTTGCAAAAGTTTCCAGGCATTCTGTTTTTTTGGATTTCTAATAACTTTTTTCCTCTTAAACTAAACTGAGGTCGTAAAAACATGTGAAAAATGTATTTTAAGTTTTAACAGCTAATTTTTGAAGGAGAGTATCATCTTTCTTCTATTAGTGCTGATTGTCTTTCACCTATTTAGTTAGAATTATACTTAGAACTTAGTAATGACTCTACTAATTTCTGTACCTGAAAACCTTTGAGGTGATAAAATGGAATGAAGTTTTACATCCTGCTTTACTGCACTGGTGTGGGCAAATGACAACAGGAAAATGTAATGCAGTGTACAATGAGGGAATTTTTGCCAGGATAGCATTAGCTTACTATTTTGGATTGTCCAAATTGTTTATGTACACAGCCAGTAACATATTGGTCTATTGTCCAATCCTATAGCCGATATTGAAACTTAAAATACTGAAAAATTCCCCTTAAAGGTTTTTAGATCTTTTTATTGACTATTTTTACTCTATCTGTAAATGGGTACGGATAATCCGGGAAAGATCAATGCCAAAAGGTTTGGCCAAGGACCAGCTGGGAGAAAGGATCCGCACGGAACCTAAGTTGTTATCCTTGTAAAATATAGATGTTTCTTTCTTTCTTTCTTTCTTTCTTATCTCTCTATGAGGGCGTATATTGTCGGCACCCCTGTCCATCCGTCAACATTTGCTCGTAAAAGCTCTAAAAACTAGAATTTTTGATGGAATCAAATAAAATCGGTATGTTTATAGATATTCTGAAAATGAAGATCTGTTTTGAGCTATTTTCGATCGTTAGAACCAGAGTTATTGCCCTTGAATATGCTATTACTATCTTAGTTTTCAACCAATTTTGTTGAAACTTAAAAAGGATGTTATTGGACCTAAATCGAAAGATTTGAGAAAGTTTAGTTTACTCCTGATTAAATTTAAGGCTTTTTCGTTGGGCGTATATGGCTGTGGTCCACTATCTTTGAATCTCAAAATGCTGAATAATTCCCTTTAGAGCTATTTGAAGCATTTTATTGACTATTCTTACTCTATAGCCAATTTTGAGTTTTACAATTCTCCGCAGTAATTAACTTAGAAAGCCATCTGCATGCACTATTATTGTACAATTTGTATACGCACCAATTCATTCTGATGTAACCAATACTGTTATTGTTAAAATCGATATTGCCTGTTATTGTTATAAATGAGTTTTGTCATATTACAGGGAAATTAATGTATTATTACTCGTATTAATGAGGTTATAATTCTCATATTTTAAAGGTCATCTTTATTACAAGTTATTAATAACTAGGATTAATCAACTGTTTGATAATTGTGGTCTGTAGTATTTTTTAGTGTTAACGGTATTACTTCCCTTCATTGATATATTATTATTTGTATTAATGAGGTTATAATTCTCATATTTTAAAGGTCATCGTTATTACAAGTTATTAATAACTAGGATTAATCAACTGTTTGATAATTGTGGTCTGTAGTATTCAATAGTGTTAACGGTATTACTTCCCTTCATTGATATATTATTATTTGTATTAATGAGGTTATAATTCTCATATTTTAAAGGTCATCGTTATTACAAGTTATTAATAACATGGATTAATCAACTGATACAAGATTGTGGTCTGTAGTATTCAATAGTGTTAACAGTATTACTTCCCTTTAGTTAATATGCTATATTCATAGTCATGAAACTACTACAGGAACACGTTGAACCAAATCCACGGGACCTCACCCCTTCAACAAGAAATATGCAAAATTGAAAATCACAGGCCCTTTTTGTGGCCCGAATTGTTTTTGAAATCCATTTCTTATGCATTAACCAAAAAGACAAAAAAAAAAAAAAAAATGTGAGTCGTAATTTTAACTTTCAAATACAGATAGTTATGGATACACATACATTTTGAAGCTGTCAACTCTGTAACTGATTAACTCCTGAAACTTGGTCGAGCAAATGGTAAATATGCTTCTTGAATACAAAGACAAAATGGTGTGTTTTCTTGGGAGTCAGTAAATCATTTCTGATGTGTAAAAAATATAGGTAAACTCAAAACACATGGGTAAAACGTAAGATGATACATTACACCTTACACCTTGTTGAGTAGACTTGACCAACTTTTACTTCTACTTCTGTCATTTCTGTCTGTTGACTCGACCCTGAACTTTATTTTACACTTTCAGAGTAAGCGAAAGTTTTTAGGACAGGGCTAAAGTTTCAATGAAGTGGGCTAGACAGGGCTAAGGTTTCTAGGACAGGGCTAGTGTTTCACTGAAGAGGGCTAGAGTTTCGTTAAAGGGGATAAGGTTTCCATAATCAAGCTCTTATTTCCATGTTGTCTCCAATTCTATATCTCAGTGCAAATATGTCAACTATGAACCTCTGTATTTAAAAGTTGGAAATTGAAAAAATAAAAAAGTGTGTTAATGCTGCTATCCTGGTAAAATTGCCCTCATTGTACACTGCATGGCATTTAGCATTCTTATATATTTGACAAAATAAGAAAAAATCTACAAAACCTAAAATGTAGACTTGTTTCAGCTGTTAATTTATGTATCTATACACTTTTAAACACAATTTTTCTGCAAAAAAATGTGATTCTCTGTAAATTCTTATTTATCGTAGACAAAAACATTAAATTCTCAAATTCTTTAACAAAATTAGAAGAAAACACTATCTGGTAAAGTTGTTAAATAAAAACAGAGTTGGCAGGAAAATGAAATATCAGAACAGTATATTCACAGGGGGTTTACAACAAACATACAAAAAGTATCAAAAACATTGTTTGAATGTGAAAGGTAACTGATGTACCCTGTTGGTTTCGTATTAAACTAGACAGGTGTGATAAAAGTAAATAAAAAACCCAAGAATTATCAAAATATCGACTTGGTAAAACATTGTTATAAGGGAATGGGCGTTTCATATGAGTAAATTATCAGGTGTCTAGAAGAGTAAGCATGAACTGCCTGGTTCGATTCAGTTATATTTGTGGAATTAAGTGGTATTTGCATGTCTAGAAGAATAAGCAGACCCTGTCCTAATCAATAAATGAGGAGAAAATATCCAGGGCTTTGAAATGTAATCAAGTTTTGTGTCCTGCTTTTCTGCTAATGTAATGAGAATTGGTGACACCTTGTGCAGTATGCAATGAGGGAAATTTATCTAGCCTGGCAGTATCATTAGTCCCATCTGAAAGACTAAAAGCTTTTCCCATGTCTAGTGCCCAAACTGCTTTAATAAAAAGAAAACATGGCTATGATTCTTAAAATAGAATTTTGTATCGTTTGAAGAAAAGATTATTTAACCTTGCTACCGGCAACATATAAAAACAAGGCAAGTTATCTCTTTCTATATAAAGGTCAAAAACAGTTGGTATTTAATTGTAAGAATAGGAGTAACCATTTGGCACAACATTTGTTAATGTTCTAGACTTGACTCTGTCATGATAGACAGACATTTTGTGCAGTAAATGGGCAAGAGTAGATAACTCTTGTTCAAAGTCTTGTTTGAGGATTGATTTTGAATGGTTGATTTGAACTCAAAAAAGACAACTCTGTCTAAAGAATGATTTTGATTGGCTGTGGTAAACTCAGGAGAAGACAACTCTATCTGAAGAATGATTTTGATTGGCTGGACTATTGTTATTTCCATATGGCAATCTCTCTTTAATATCCAAGTTTACTGAGCACGCTAGTCTAGTTCTGAAGTTGATATAAATGGGTGATCTCCCTGTAATGTACTAGGTTATCTAGCACGCTAGTCTGGTCCCGAAGATTGTACAAGTTTGTGATCTCCATGTTATATACGAGGTTATCTTGCTTGCACGCTAGTTCCAAAGTTAATAGTGTAGAAGTAACCTGCATGTTATACTGTTTCTCAATCTGATACCTCTATCACCGCCTGTATAGTCTTATCATCCAGATTTTTACATCTGTTAGGGTTTGGTCCACCTACTCCATTCCTTTCCATACAGATTTTGCCAGAAAACATGTCGGAATCAACATCTGATCTGGTTTTAGGTGTAATTAAATAATCATTCTTTACTTTCAAGGGAACATCAAAAAATCTTAGATAACTCCATGAGTGACTTACAATGAATCAGTACTATCCAGCAGTGAGGAACTGCCTATGTCCAGGACTCATTCATTCATTGATTCATTTATTCATTTAAACATTTTAAATCATTCATTCTACCATTTATCTATTTATTCAAACTTTCTCTCACTCAACTATCCATCCAAGCATTCATTCATTCAGCAATTCAGCAATTCAACAATTTTTTCCTTTCGAACATGCCTCTTCATTAAATTATCCACTTGTTCAGTTTTATAATCCCCATGTCTAGAACTCTTACATTCATTCATTCATTCATTCATTCATTCATTCATTCATCTGACCAGCCATTCATTTATTCATTCAGCCATTCATCCATCCATCCATTCATTCATTCATTCATTCATTCAACTATTCATTTATTCATCACATATTACATTTTTTGTGTGCTCTATTTAGTAATAATTTGGCAGGTAAAAATGTTAATTAATAAAATCTAATTAGTTGTAAGGGTATATTAAAGTCTAATTCATCATTGATTTGTGATATTAATGGCTACAGGCTACTGAAATAATTTATATTTTAACTCAAGGCTACGTACACTAACTAGCTACAATCTAGTTCACCTTGATTTCTTTAGGCTTTAAAACCACACCAACATCAATAACTTTCAATTAAAATTGTATTTTTATACGCCCTCATCTCTCTATGAGGACGTATATTGTAGTCACCCCTGTCCGTCCGTCCGTCGGTCCGTCCGTCCGTCCGTCCAACAACATTTGCTCGTAAACGCTCTAAAAACTAGAGTTTTTGACGGAATCAAATGAAATTTTATATGTGTATACATATTCATAAAACGAAGATCAAGTTCGAATTTGAGCTATTTTCGATCGTTAGAAGCAGAGTTATTGCCCTTGCCCCAAATCCGTCGGTCCGACCATCAACATTTGCTTGTAAACGCTCTAAAAACTGGAGTTTTTGACGGAATCAAATGAAATTTGATATGTGTATACATATTCATAAAACGAAGATCAAGTTCGAATTTGAGCTATTTTCGATCGTTAGAAGCAGAGTTATTGCCCTTGCCTCAAATCCGTCGGTCCGTCCATCAACATTTCCTTGTAAACGCTCTAAAAACTAGAGTTTTTGACGGAATCAAATGAAATTTGATATGTGTATATATATTCAGAAAACGAAGATAAAGTTCGAATTTGAGCTATTTTCGATAGTTACAAGCAGAGTTATTGCCCTTGCCCCAAATCTTAAATATGCTATTACTCTCTTAGTTTTCAACCGATTTTGATGAAACTTAAAATGGATGTTATTGGACCTAAATCGAAAGGTTTGAGAAAGTTTAGTTTTTTCCTTTTTCGACTTTTTCGTTAGGCGTATATGGCCGTGGTCCACTATCTTTTGATATATGACCATAAACAGAAAAACACTATTAAGGGATTGTAAAGGACATTTATTTAGTGGTATTGCAAGAACCACAGATGCCTGATTGAAAATTGGAATGGTGCAAATTGATTTTATAAGTGTCCTTGTACACATAGAAATAAAGAAAACCCCTTTACAATCCCTTTAGGGAGCCGCAGTTGCTCAGTGAGTTATACCCTTGCTTGATAACTTGAAGTTCCAGAGTTCAATCCCTGCATTGATCTAGATAATACTTTTTGTTAATCCTGTTTCCCTCTACTTTTTTTTGTCTCTTCCAGCTGATGTTTGTCCACCATTCAAAAAGCGAGAGACTGACTCTCATTTAGTTTGTAGCTTAAATGAATGCTTATTGTGTTTCCACCCTGCCATTATGTATTATATTGTAATGTTCTTTCTTTTTGTATATTTCAGGTAAGAATCTAAAAACATAGTTATAAGAGTTGTTCAAATTTCCTGAAAGTTCCAAAGAGTGAGTGAGTTAAGTTCTATAAATAGCTGTCATACACATCTGTGCTCTTAATGAATAAGTGGGCCTCTTCACAGAAGATTAATCTATTGCAAATGAGGTATGGTTATAATCCTGTCTTTCCTCGAGTGTCAAAATTTTTAAATAAAGTATCTGTTCCATCCAAGACCTGTACATTTGGGATATATCCCTTCCCCGAAATCTAAGAATGCACACTTTTACTTTATCATTGTTCGACATCTAATGGACCTCGAGAATATATTGGCTGTTTAAAACTTTTATAGAAATAGGAAGGGAAATTTCTAGTATGATTTTGGGGAAGGGTGGGCTTGATTCTCCCAAATGAATTATATAATTTTCAAGGAATTCTAGTACACTATTTACATTTATTCAAGAGCCAAATCAACTGTCTAAATGATTCTTCAAAGTAACCTTATTTCACTATTCTAATGGCAATGAATCATATATAAGGGGAACAGTTGGCATTTTTTAAGGGTTGATTGTGGTCTATAAGTATTCTAGATGACAACAAATAAAACTTATTAATATCTACATTATAGTGTCATTAATTATAGAGCAGGCTAATTTTCTCTAAATATCAACTGGCCTGTCATCAACTTCGGAACTAGCCTAGCGTACTAGATAACCTCGTATACTATACAGAGATTGCCATATTGAATAAATTATAGTTTAGCCAATCACAATTATTTTTCAGAGAGTGTTGTTTTCTTGCGCATCAAAATCAGCCAATAAAAATCAGTCTACGAACAAGAGTTCAATTACAGTTCAACCAATCACAATCATTCTTCAGAGAGTGTTGTCTTCTTTCGCGGTAAAAACAGCCAATCAAAATAAATCTCTGAACAAGAGTTGTCTTTTCCTGCCCATTTACCAGGAAAGATGGCCGCCAATCATGGTCGAGTCGTTATATAGTCTCGAACTAAATGACGAATTGGTCAATTTCATATTTCACATTCTCTCTATGTTCATAATAATATTATCACTTGGTGTTTATATTGATATAATATAGTTATATCTAGCTGGCAGTGTATTGGTTTGTTCTTTTATGGAATAACTACGTTTTGAATTACATATTTGTGATTAATTTGAAATCAGACCTGGTTTTGGAAGTGAATTGGTTTTTATTTTATGGATTGGCTAGGTTTATTATGTTGAGTTGTTTGGTCCAGCATAAATTAGTTGTATCTCAAACTTATATAGTAGTTGTTGCAAGTGAAGCAGAGCATGCTTACTCTTTCCAAAACACCTGGTGGTACTTCTCAATAGGGGAGTCCAATACTATATAACTATTGCTCTTGATTTTAATACTATATGGACTAGAATTTTGATTAACAGAATTATCGTGCTTGAAATGAAATATCTGTGATTGAATTGAAATTGGAGTTAGTTTGTGAAAAGTTTTGTTCTCATACTGCTGTTCCTCATTATTTAGCGAATATATTGAACGATATGACATAATTTGTGAGTGGAACGGAAAATTGAATTCTTGAAGGATGTGTTTGTTTCTTAAACCTCTTGATATCACTTGATATATCTTTTTATCTTTCAAGAGTTTAGGATTAGGAAGTGTTCAACAGGGAAGTTTCAGATGGTATAAAAAGAAAATGTGCATCAAATCTTCTATTGCTTTGAACTTTGAAGTTTTTGAGGCTATATCTTTGGAGAAAGTGCAATTTTGTGGTTTTGAAAACTTTGGGTAGGGAATTCGTTGTTTGGAAAGCGTCTTAGTTCAGTTGTTGATCAAATTATATCTGCTCATAAAAGGAATTGTAAAGGAGTTTTTTTTGGGAGCACTGATCCAATTGTCAATCAGATTTCTGTTGGTCGTGCATTTCCAATAAAACTGTGGATTGGGATCCGCAGTGGTTCAGTGATTTAGACGCTTTGAACTATGAGGCTTGAGTGGTGCACGTTTCATCTAATAAAATCTATATTTTTTGTGAACCATTCCTCAATTTAGCATTATCATCAAAATTTCAAACTTAATAACCTTTTAAGACGTTTAAATGATTTAAAAATTGGAATGAAATTATGACTGAAATGTAATGAAATTGTTTATAAATAAGTCTAATGGAATGATAATATTTATATAAACATATTTGAAATATCAGATTTTCATTTTTAAGCCCTATTCATTAACCTATTCAAGTGCAGAAAAGCAGGACATAGAAAATCCCTTGACAGTTAGAAATCAAAAATAAGAGTAGGCTAATGACGTTTTCTAGACAAAATTTACCCTATTGCACACTGCATGGTATTTGCCCATCCTTCTTTAGCTCACATAAATGCAGAAACATAACATAAAACTCTATTTCATTTCTGATTTGGATTTACTGCTTCAAATTTGGTGAAAAAAAAATAATTGTGCCTTAATCAAAAATTGTTGAATGTTTAAGTTAGGAAAAAATGGTGTATCAGCCACTGGCACTTCATTGTAATTCTTATGGACATAGCTCGCATATGATTCGATATGAAAAATTAATCTCTTTAAGAAAATTCTGCTTTATTCTACTGTTATGAACTCAAGTTTAGAAGTCTGGTCATTCACTTAAAGAAAAAGAGTAAATATTTATAAGTAGGTAAATATCAACTTATAAAAAGGAAGTGGCAAGAATTTTAATTAATTTGAAATGATATAATATTTCACCACCTTTTAACGAAGTTATAGCTAGATATCCTGTTTTATACCCACAAGGCATTGGTCATACTCGTTGAATTTTCTTTTCGCCAGTCGAACTTCAGTGATTGGCCAGTGATCTGTGTTCCTTTTTGTGATCGGTTTTGTTTAACTTTATTTGGTTGACATATTGGATATAGTTTGCATTAAAAACACCTGATGGTACTTCTTTTTTGCTAGTCAAACTTTTGTGGTAGAGGGTGTTCTTATTTGTGAGAAGTTTAGTTTGACTTTGTTTGGTTGACATATTGGACATAAGTTCACATTAATAACACCTGATGGTACTTCTTTTTTGTTAGTCAAACTTCAGTGGTAGAGGGTGTTCTGTGTTCTTATTTGGGATAAGTTTAGTTTCAATTTGTTTTGAAATCTTAAAAATCAATTACTTGTGGATTAATCATGGAATTTGTTTGGTGGACATTTTGGACTTAAGTTCACATTAGAAACACCTTTGGACTAGAAGCTCTGATCTGAGGAATTTTTTTTTGTGGTTGATGTGGTGGAAAGTTATTATCTTCAATTTCAGTTTTAATACAATTGGAACTCTTTTAGAAACATCTGAACTTCTTGATTGAGGAGACCTCTATTTCCCCTGATTTTGTCAAACTTTGGACAAGATTTTAGGTTAACTGAAATCTTTTGCTTCTTTTAACATTATGTGTAAATTTGAGACACCATTAAATTTTAACTATTAAAAGTGACTTCAACATTTTAATATATTGGATTATTATTAGTGAAACATTCAGTGAATTAAGGAACGCAAAATTTGCAATTGTGGCAAAATGCCAAAAAAGGATTTCTTAGACGATATGTCTGATGATTTTTATTATGAAGATAAGGGTTATGACTACAGACCTATAGTCAAAAGTAAGTACATCTTTCATCTTATAAAAACTGTGATATCTATAAACCTCAAATATATATAACCATTGAAGAAATTTAAAGTTTTATTTCAATAGAAGGGAAATAACTCTTCAGTTACTACTTATAAATAAGACCACATTTATTGCTTTTTCTCATTCTCAACTTTATAATATTGGTAATTGAAATACAACTTGATATTTAAGTGAGACAGACAACGCCATATATTTAAAAGAAAATGTAGAAAAATTTCTATTTACATATATGTACATAAATGGATATGATTTTCATGCAGTTTCTAGTACTAATAAGAAGTCTATATATGTCACAGTAGAAACTAAAATCCTCCTAGGACAAAGTCCAATTAGAATTTGTCCTAGTACACATATCAAAATCAACTACAGAAATGATGTTGACTTTTCCCTTTAAATTGAACCAGGATGTATTTCCAGCATTTAAAAGGGACCAGTCTTCATTTTTATTGGTTGATTAGGGTCTTGAATATATTTAAGTATCCTTCAGAAGCATTAGAAATGCACGAAAATTGCGTATTTCCTTCAAATATACCTTAAATTAGACATTTCTCCTTCTATTTCTATAGATGACTTTTCTATATATTGCATAGTATCGATAATGTGTAGTAGGGCATTATAACTTTCAAATGCTAATAATTATGGATGCACATGGATTTGAAGGCTCAAATTTCAATGGTTAGTTGTGATAACCAGTACTAAATTGCTGAGCTAAAAATTCCCCGTTTCTGAGACTTATCCAAATCGACCCGCAAAAATGAAGCCTGTGCCCCTTTTGATTAAGAGGACAACAATAAATGATTTTAATTTTTTTTAATTAATAAAGGGAAGTTTTTAATACAATAATGTTAAAATCAAAGGAAACTTTGTAATAATAACGAGTTTGAATATTGAAAGTAGAAGAGTACATTATGAAAAGGAAATCCTATTTAAATGGTAATATTGTTGAAGTTAAGTAGGGGAAACCGGATATTGATGAAATAGTCAAATTGTAGTGTTTTTATCAGGCTTAGATCTTGAAATGGTGTCAGAAAACTAAATTGCAGTTAATTGTAGCAAAAGTTGGGGTTCAGGGAAGTTTTCATTCAGCTCGACCTCCATCATTTTGTTCGAGACTATGTAATGACTTGGTCCTGATAGGCGGTCATCTTGCTCGATAAATCGGCAGGAAAAGACAACTCTTGTTTGGAGATTGATTTTGATTGGCTGTTTTTATCGCGAAAGAAGACGACACTCGCTTTTTAGTTTTAAGTCCTACTTTTCTGTACATATATGGGCTAATTGAGGACGGGCAAACACCCTGCAATGTGTAATGAAGGAAGTTTTGCCATTAGTCTGCTCTTATTTTCGCTTCCGTTCCAAACGACCAGACTCTTTTTCCGTGTCAGACCCTCTGACCTGCATCACTGACAGGGGGAAACCGGGTTAAAAAATCCAAAGGTATCATCTCGGGCCATGCTGGGATTGAACCCTGGACCTCTAGGTTAGCGAGCATGCATCTAACTCACTGAGCAACCACTGCTCCCACTAAGTAGTTGGTATTGGGTGTTACAGAGTATACTCTCCTATAGAAGCACTGGCCAAGGTCACAAGAAGAGAGCATACAGTTGGTATAGTATTAAGATGTATATCAGACTATAGGAGTTATAAAGTGTATATTAATATTAAATACAGGTGTTAGTTAACATACCTATAATTATATCTCAGGTACAACAGGTACACTATCTCCTTCAAGTCTAGAATATCTAGGTTGTTAGGTAGACTCACTCATTTTCTCAAAACATTATACAGAAAATACTCTGCTCTAGTTTGATGAATAAAATGATTTGAAATCGAACACTCTGGACCTTCACGTTAGCAAGCTAGCATCTTGCTCACTGGGTTAGAGCAGCTCCCGATAAAAGATTCAAAAGAAGAATTTGTAAGATAGAAGGAAGTGGGTTTCTATTGCATAGTCCGTTAAGGCGTCAGTTCTTTGCAATCTTTACATCATTTTTATAATGAATGAATGAATGAGCTAATGTTAAAGAATGAAAAAGCTAATGATAATTAATGCATTGATGAACATGAATGAATGATAGAACATGAATGAATGATAGAACATGAATGAATGATAGAACATGAATGAATGAATGAAAGCTGATAATGGAAAAGCAATGAATGAAAACACTTATGATAAAGATGAAACTGATATCTGTTGTGCAATTAACACTTAATGATATAACATAGAGGTCATTGATAAGAAAAGGAAGAGGAAAGTTGGCCAGTCTGTAAACTAAATATTAGAGCTAAATCTGTAACTAATTAGACTAACGAAGATTAGTAGACCAGTGGTAATTAGCCATTCCTCAGTGCCATGGATCAGTGCCAGGTCTATAATCATGTTTACTTTGGTCTGGTGCTAATTTGCCCATTTAAACCATTAGCAATTAGTAGTTTCCTTTAATGATAAACTCAGGGGCCTTATTCTGGAAAACTTAACTTAAGATGATTTTTGTCTTTCAGTTATTTGATTGGTCTGTTGCTAAAATCAGTTCTAAATTAAGTATTATTATCCAATCAGATTGTTGTATTTCTTAAAATCTGGATTTAAACTAAGTTAAGTTTTCGAGAATAAGGCCCCTGATCTATCCCTTGTTTCTGAAAGGATTTGGGAGTATTCATTCCCCTATGAACTTTTCTCCCTCAAAAGCCCTTTTTGAAGGCAAAGTTTCTGTAAATATCTTTTTCAATAAGGTTGATTTTCATGTTGTGCAGAAATTGCGTTCCATCCACTTGCTTTTCTTCAAAAATAAGTCTATCTTCATGTGTTTCTTGGAATTATTAGGTGGAAGGCCAAGAAAGGAGTCATAGAATTGTTAAGATGTGGGGGAGGGGAAACAGAACTAGGCATTTTGAAACTAAGGAGCTAGAGCTCAGTCATCATCATTTTGGGGGCTGGGGGACATGAAACGCTACTGGTCAAAGCCACTGGTCTATGCTGATGAGTATACATAAGTAATTCCTCCTTTTGCAAGTTACTCAAAAACATATGCTATGTCAATTTTGCAAAAATTGTAGGCCAACAAATGAAATTTGACCCAGATTGAAACTGGGTTAAGATGTTAAAAAGAATATTTGTGAATGTTTGTGTAAGTAATAGAATCTGGAGACTGTCTGTTTAAGTGTTTTGAGGTAATTTGAGCAGGTTTTTAAAAATCTGACATAATCCCACCATCTGGTTTACGTTTCATGATATTTGTACTGGGAATTGCTGAAAATTCTTAAAATGATAATACAGCTGTTTTCACAACTCTTTTTGACCTCTAGGGGGTCAAATTTCTGTTGCCACTACCTATGCTTTCTACCCTTAAAACTAAAAAAAAGAAATAAGTAATAATACAGCTGTTTTTACAATTCATTTTAACCTCCTGATTTTGAGACAGTCAATTTTGATAATGTGGAAAGATGCTTTATGTAATTTCTGATGCCTCTACCTATGCTTTCTACTCTTAATACTAAAAAAAAGAAATAAGTAATAATACAGCTGTTTTTACAACTCTTTTTGGGCTCTAGATTTTTAGATAGTCAGTTTTGATAATGTGGAAAGAAACTTTCTGATGCCTCAACCTATGCTTTCTAACCTCAGACTAAAAAAAGAAACATCTATATTACTACCAGCTGGTCCTCGGCCAAACCTCTTGGCATTGATCTTTCTCGGATTATCCATACACATTTACAGCTGGGTGGACTGGAATTATGAGTGAAGATGACTTATTCAAGGTCATCAGACTTTCTCTGATTGAGAACGAAACTTTTCTCCACGACAACCTCCATTCGTCCAAAAGACAAATGATAATCTTTTTATTAAGACTTTGCATGACATTTTGTCTTTTGATTTATTGCTTCAACAATATTAAAATTTTTGTTTTATAAGAAAGATTTTGATAAATCAAGGCATGCTTTTAATATGTACAAGATTTCCTAGAGATATTTTACTGGTATATTAAAGGGATTGTGAAGAGGTTTCTTAACTTTGTATGTGTATCAGGGACACTGTTAGCATCAATTTGCACCATTCCAATTTCCATTCCGATGTCTGTGGTTCTTGCAATTTCACTAAAACTAATGCGTTTTATGACGTCACTACTAGTGATCTGCATACATATCAATAGCAGCTTCCGGTAGATCATTGTCAGTGTCGTCATAAAACAGATTAGTTTAAGTAGAATTGCAACAACCATAGACGTCTAAATGGAAATTGAAATGGCTCAAATTGATACTATCAGTGTCCCCGATACACATATAAAGTTTAGAAAACCACTTTACAATCCCTTTAAAAGAAACCACTTGTAACTGTTTGATGAATGATGTAATATGATATATATTATCTGTATAAATTATCTTACAGTGATAGCAAGTCATTAATTAATCTTTTTATTTCATCTTTTATCTTATACTTTATATCTTGACTACATTCAAACATCTTCAAGTTAAACTAGGCGGAAATTGTAAAAATTTAAATCAACTGTGGATTTTTAAGGTAGCAGATTATCTTGCTCTCTGCTGTTTTCAGGTTGCCTTATGTACAATTTCGCTTATGACAGGTTTCTCATAAAATGGTGCCCTGCTTCATTACATCTTTAAGGCGTAAATTGTAAAAAGTTAAATGACATGTAGATTTTAAGGTCTAGATTTTCAGGTTGCCCAATTTGCCATTTCACTTATTACAGGTTTCTTATAATATGGCTCCCTACATTATTACATCTTCAAATTAAAGGGATTGTAAGGTGATTTTGTAAACTTTGTATGTGTATCGGGGACACTGATAGCATCAATTTGCGCCATTCCATTTTTCATTCCGACGTCTGGTTCCTGCAATTCCAATGATCAGACAGTGATCTGCATATATCAATAGTAGCTTCTGATAGATCACTGTCATAAAATGTGTTAGTTTTAGTGAAAAATGCCTTTAAACCAAGTCTATATATTTTAGAGCTATAGACCTTAAAAAATCCTAGTTGGGTGCTCCTTTTGCCATTTTTTGCAAGCAGTGGCGTAGGGATCGATGTTTTGATTCTTTGGTTGTCCTTTCCTGGTTTGCTCTGATCCTTGAAAGAAGGCTGTTATACGTCGTATTATAATGTTTAAATTTGTTAAATGAATTGATACGAGGGCAATAAAAATGCAAATTTTATGCAAAAAAATAACGTCTTAACAGTCAGTGGTTGCTCTAATAAGAACCCAGAGAAAAGATGCATGATTATATACTCTTATTGACCAAGTTTGTAAAATTATTTTTTTTGTTCATTCTAAGAGGTTGTATTGCTTTAAATGAATTGACTCAAGGGCAATAAAAATGCTAATTTTATGCAAAAAAAATGTGTTCTCTCCATCAGTGGTTGCTCTAATAAGAACTGAGAGAAAAGATGCATGAATGATTATAACAGACAGCTGATGATGAGATTTAATTGTAGAAACAAAACAAAGAGAATTTATGGTTCATATTAAGAGAGAGGTGACCATGTCCTTCCTTCCTTGTCATTTATTGTCATTACTGCCTCTCAAGGACCCCTGTGGAATAGTCTAAAATAAGGGCGAACGAATAGGCGTAATATACAATAAACCCCTAACGTGATGTCCTTTTTAATACGAAATTACTCAAATATTTGATAATAATGTAGGGATATAAGATATTTGATGTGCCTGATTGAGTAGGGGTGTTAACATAATCTAGGTGGTGTTATTATCCCACCTGCCACCCCCGTAAAATTCAAAGAAATACAGAATGGACTAGTCCTAATTGTGACCCAGATAATCTGAGGCTGGTGTTTATATTAGTTTTCTATCTCCACTGTACAGTTGTTTTCATTCGTTCAGTGTGAACATCGAACATTGTGTTCGAAATTCTTTACATTTAACTTTGTGAAATTTTTGGATTGGATTACAAAGGATAAGTACATTTTTAAAAAGGATTACGATGTATTTGGAAGTATAGTTTTGATTGTGTTGTCTAATTTTTGGAGCCAGACATGGCAAATATCAGCTCCCCGAAATTAGTGTCCTCGACTCATACCCCTGGTAGTCCCCGACTACATCAACTAAATGAGTTATCAGTGCCATTTTTGAATCGGACATCGTCTATGCGGAGATCCACGAAGGGTAAAAAACAGTCGTTTAGTACAAGTAAGTAAGACATTTGAAATAATTGATTTTATTTTAGTACAGTGTTTCGTGTTGTCAGCAGAATTTAAAGGCCGTGTATAACGATGACACGTAAATGACAGTAGCAGTTTCCTCAACCTCGTATTATGTTATATAAAAATTAAGTCTTTCTGTGTATTATAGGCCTAATATTCACAGTTATAAAAGCAAGTAGACATGTTTCACTAAGATCTGCTTGCTTCCTGAAAAGTTTTAAATACAATTTACAGTATGTTTCCAGACGGTTTTGTAATTTCTTGATTTGTTTAAGTGAAGCAAATGCCCTATTTGTACCAAATAATATGTTTAGTTATAGTCCAAAATTTAAAAAAGAAATTTTACTTTGCTTTCTTGATGATATAAAGCTTCTCCAAAAGTTTCCTTCATTGGACACTCTATGGTGTTTACCATGAGAAATAGGTGCAGAAAATTAAGACCATAATTTCATTTCATTTACATAACAAGTTTCATTTACAAAAACTCCAAAAACAGAAGATTAATGCGGTTATCCTGGCAAAATTACACTCATTTCACACTGCATGGCATTTATCCGTCCCTTTTAACTCATACTGATGTAGAAAATACCAGATTTTTTAACTTCATTTCTTTTAAAATACTTCCAAAACAGAAGATGTATGCGGTTATCCTGGCAAAATTTCCCTCAATGCACACTGCATAACATTTGCCTGTCCCTGTTAACCCATACAGATGCAGAAAATAACAGATTTTTAGCTTTATTTCATTTATATAACATGTCTCATTTACAAAAATCACCAAAAACTAATGCTGTTATCCTTGCAAAATTTCCCTCATTGCACACTGCGTGGCATTTATCTGTCCCTATTAATCCATACAGGTGCAGTAAAGTAGGACATAAAACTCAATTTCATTACATTTAAAATGGCATACCCTAAGGATAGAGCAATTTACCATTTGATTGGTCTTGTTCAACACTGGCTAACTCACTCGGTGTTGTTAAAACAAAGGTTTGAGTCTACAGTCAATATTTGATTTTGGACTATTTGTCATCCTATTTGTTTGGACAATGGAAGTTTAAATACTTCCCAAATATGACAGTAATTGTATGATATCCTTGGTTATGAAAGGAACAAAGGAATTTCGAATGATAACAAAATTTAATTTCCTTGTAAGCTTGATATTTCACAAACTTTTTGTATTGCTAAGAGGTTTTTCTAAATTTTAAACTAAATGTTTGATGATGGCTTGAAATATGCTTGTATCACAGAAGACTTTTGCAGGTGTGAAGTCATCTAACACTTCATAACCTAGGCCAGTGCTTTTTTGGGAAAATATTATTGCCATCTCAATCTCAATCTAACACTTAGATAAAATGGATTTGCTGGAACCACAGACATCTGATTGAAAATTGGAATGGCGCAAAATGATACCAGTGTCCCTGATACACATAAAAAACCTCTTTAAAATCTCTAAAAGAAAAGGTCCTGTCCACGACATATGCCATCAAACACTTAGTTTAAGTGGAATTGCTGGAACCACAGACATCTGATTAAAAATTGGAATGGTGCAAATTGATGCTATCAGTGTCCCCAACACATAAATAACCTCTTTACAATCTCTAAAAGAAAAGCCCTGTCTGCAAAATATGTCATCAAACACTTAGTTTAAGTGGAATTGCAAGAACCACAGACATCTGATTGAAAATTTAAATGGTGCAAATTGATGTTATCAGTGTCCCTGATACACTTAAAAATCCTCTTTACAATCTCTTAAAGAAACAGCCCACTGTTGATAGGTTATGTAACAATACAGTAAACTGTAAACAAGTACCAGTATAATAATACAACCAGTATCAGATTACTGCCCTGGGGTAGGGGAGGGGGGTAAACATGTAAATATTTAAACTCTTACACCCCATCCTTGTCATGTTATATAAGCTATGTTTGTACTGGCACATGACATTTAGATTTTGTCTATCTTTATATTAGATGTCTAATGGAGAGGGATAGTCGACATTTTTTTGGGTTCATTTGAAAAAAAATTGCATATTCCTTCAATTGTACAGTTTGAAGAGTGTCTTTCTTTATAGATTTGTTTAGATACAAGCAAATGGTGGTTGTTATGTTTGAGACTTCAGTTCTCGATCAGGGTTAAAAAATCTGGCAACCTTGAATAAGTCATCTTGACTCATAATTCCAGTCAACCCAGCTGTAAATGGGTACGGATAATCCGGGAAAGATCAATGCCAAGAGGTTTGGTCAAGGACCAGCTGGGAGAAGTTCCTTAGACATTCTGAGACTTTTGTAAGGTTTATTGAACAGTTGGTGAAAGTGCTCTTCAAAGCAAGTATTTTAATGGCAGTTAATAGTAGATGTGTATCAAATCATGGAAACCATTAACTAGAGTAGGTGATGTCTGATAGGTATTCACCACAACTTGTCTATGTTCCTTTGTGCCTTCAACATAACTCGATCTTGATAGGTAGACATCTTGATAGGTAGACATCTTGATTAGGTAGACATCTTGATAGGTAGACATCTTGCGGGATAAGAGCAGACAACTCTTGTTCAAAAATTGATTTTGATTTGTCTGAAGAATGATTTTGAGTGGCTGCACTAGATTGTTTCAATATGGTGATCTGCGTATAATATATTAGGTTATCTAGCACACTAGTCTAGTCCTGAATTTGATCTGAGTGAAGACAACTTCTGAACACAGGAGCAAGGGGTAAATTATTTTTCTGGAAAACTTTTGTTTTCAATATGGCGATCTTTCTCTTACATACAAGGTTATCTAGTGAGCTTGCCTAGTCCCGAAGTTGATACAAGTGGTCTGAGAGGGGGCCTGGAGACATCAGAAATTCAATATTTCATCAGAATCAAGAATCATTCTGTCGCCAAGATGGTGGAAGCAGACGTAATAATGATTTTAAAATAGAGGAGATCAATAAAGATAAAATAGAACATGACAGACTGATACTTCCAGCTGTTTTCTATTACAATTATTATTAACTTATTTATAGCGCGTCTTATGTTTGCTTTTATATTAGCAAAATCTGTACAAGCAAGAAAAATCACAGCCGAAACATGGCAAAATCAAGAGCAACACTTGTATAGCAATGGGCACCTCTAAAGAGAAGTATCATCAGGTGTTTTGAAAAGAGTAATAGTATATGTAGCAGCGGATTCCTCAAAAGAGAAGTATCACTAGGTGTTTCAAGTGTAAGCATGGTCTACTTCGCATTCAAAACCGGCCACTACTATAAAAGTTCACATCTTGAGATCCAATGAGATCAATTTATGGTATTTCCATCTGTTTTCTATTACAATTATTATCAACTTATTTATAGCGCGTCTTATGTTCGCTTTTCAGATGGACTCCATTTTAATCTCAATAGGTGTAGCACTTAACACTTAAAATTTCAATTAGAGTGTTTAATAATCATTAATCATTAATGTAATTCATATGGTGGTGGCAAACCCTGAAATGAATTGTTTTGTGGCTTAGATATTAGACATTGCATTACCTTACATTTACCACAAATGTTTTGTGGCGCCAAGCAGGGTATGCTAACTCTTCTAGACACCTGATACCACTTTTCATTATGAAATACTTACTCATTTATTGATATACTTCCTCAAGATTTGTTATACGGTTGGGATCATGCGTGCTTGGGTTTTATCATTTGAAAACCCATATTTAAGTGATATTAAGGGAGGCCAAAAGGTGTGTTATTCAATGAAAATGATAAATGTTCACCTTTAAACTTTATCATTTTCACCTTCTATTTTCACCTTCTATTAGATCGGAATGAAGAGTAATGTCTGTGAAATATCAATCAATTTATATTGTATAAGTAATTAATCAATTTTGTCTGCTCTAGATACAGTCTGCTAGTTGGACTAGTGTTTTAATCTTGCTGACTCATAATAGCTTATATTAAAGGGGGGGGTGGTGGTGTGGGGTGGGGCTGGCAGTCATATTTTTAACTTTTGAATATGGATCCTAAGGGATATATGTAGATTTGAGCTGTGGAAACTAGTGCTCATTAGCTTAGCTAAAAAATATTATGAGCTTTTCTTATCTCTAAAAAATAAAATGCTTAAAATATATAAGAACTAATGCTTTTTATGACGTCACAGTGATTTACAGAAAGCTACTATTGACATCTATGCAGATCATTGTCAGTGACATCATAAAACGTGTTAGTTTTATTGGAATTGCAAGAACCACGGACGTCGGAATGAAAATTGGAATGGTGCAAATTGATGCTATCAGTGTCCCCAATACACATACAAAGTTTAGAAAACCTCTTTACAATCCCTTTAATATGGCTTAAGGATAACAAAAGATCTGGAAACTGCAGAGGATTGCTGATTGAGAAGCTAAAAGGGGCTGTTTAACAGTCATAAGCTGGATGAGGTTTAGATGTTAATCCCCCTTTATGATAAAATATTTTTTATGATAGATCTAGCCACCGTTCATTACCTCTCATTGAAACTGGTTATCACCAATCAATCAGTTGATGAATTTTTGGGCAATTCCAGGACATCTGAAGGCTATTTACATAAATTCAAGGCCCAAATCGATCCTCAAAAGATTTGGTGATGGTTCATTACCTCGCATTGAAACTGGTTATCACCAATTACCTGTATCAACCAGTTGATGAACTAGTGACCAAGCTGTGACCATACTGTGACCATTTTACCAGTGATTCAAACCAGACAAAGACATTGTTTATTACCTCTCATATCTTATTATCTCTATTGATACTACACTTGACCTCTATTCAGTCATATTTGACCTTCAATTTACATATCTGACCCCTAATTTACGAATATTTATCCCCTCAATTAAACTATATTTGTCATTTAATGACCTCCATAGAATTTATAAGGAGCACTAATAAAGTATTAAAGGGATTGTAAAGAGATTTTCTTAAAAATGATATGGGTATTGGGTGCACTTTAAATATCAATTTGCACCATTCTAATTTTCAATGAGATATCTGTGGTTCCAGTAATTTCTGATGATGTCAAAAACAATATATATGCTTGTATTACAGAAGAAATTTGCAGGTGTGATGTAATCAAACACTTAGTTTTAGTGGAATTGCTGGAACCACATATTTCAGATTGAAAATTTAAATGGTATAAATTGATAGGTGTCCTCAATATACACACAACATTAGAGAACCTCTTTACAATCTCTTTACAGTGTCCCTGATACACATACAAAATTTAAAAGATTACTTTGCAATCTTTAATATTAATTTTTTTATGATCATCAGACTAATAAAGATGTTATAGTGTCATGATAGTTTATGATGTCTGACTTGACATGACACCTGTTGTCATTGGTGTCAAACTGTCACGCGGACAACACATCAGCTAGGAGAAAAACGTGCCACCTTTCGGCCAAAGATATACTGACAATGACACTGACTCTGACAGTTGGCTTAACAAATGTAATCTAGACTGGATTAAAACATGTCCATATGTACCACCAAATGTATATCCACATTTGGCTCAACCTTCGTCATTGTTCGAGACTATACAATGACTCGGCCATGATAGGCGGCCATCTTGTCCGGTATTTGGGCAGGAAAAGACAACTCTTGTTTCAAGGTTGATTTTAATTGGCAGTTTTTTCCGCGAACGATGACGATACATTCTGAAGAATGATTGTGATTGGTTGAACTATAATTTATTCAACAGTGTACGAGGTTATCTAGCATTTCTTGTTCTGAAGTTGATACAGTGCTATATCCACTTTCATTGTTTTTACAAAAGTAACACATTTATTTTTGTGATAGGGTGCATTTTTTAACAAACTTGGTATCTTATATAATAGTTGTCTAGTTTTATAATGCATCTGTAAGTTTTAAACAGGGGCCTTATTCTCGTAAACTTAACTTAGATAAAATCCAGATTTTAAGAAATACAGCAATCTGATTGGATAATAATACTTGATTTAAAACTAATTTTAGTAACTGACCAATCACTAAAATTATCTTAAGTTAAGTTGTTGAAATAAGGCCCCAGCACATAATTACTAAACATTAGCATTATTAACAATTAATTATTGCCCTCTCTTATCTCTTTAACTTAACTGGTCTCACTGGACAATGGCTGAACTGATCTCACTGGACAATGGCTGAACTGAACTCACTGGACAAATGGCTGAACTGATCTCACTGGACAATGGCTGAACTGAACTCACTGGACAATGGCTGAATTGTCTTTAGGGTAGTCAGTCCAGTGAGTTGCTGGTGAGTTTTCATCACTTTTTCTCTCTATAGCCTCACTTTGTCCCTAGCTACCAACAGAGTGGTTTGTTTTGATCCAACCTTCTGGACAATTTCAACCTCAACCTGTTTGCCTATAGTTTTCATCTTTGGAACAACTTCTACAGGTATGTGTGTTTTGGGTTGTTGTCTTAGGTAATGGGATGACTATATTGATATTACAGTAAATTGTCACCCATCAAAACAAATTGGTAAGAGTTTAAAGGGGAATGTTCAGCATTTTCGAGGATCTATTTGGGCCTTAAATTTATGTAAATAGACTTTAGAATCACTAGAACTGCACAAATATCGTAAGATCCCTTCAATTATATCCATATCTTAACATTTATCTTTCATTTTCTGTATATTGTGTTTTCTATATGACGCATAGTCTTACTAAACGGCGAGTCGTAATTTAGACTTTCAAACGATGATAATAATGGGTACACTTGTGTTCGAAGGGTTAAATTTTGTAGCAGAGTTGTGAACATTATAATAAATTAGATAAGCTAAAAAATTCCAGATTTTTTTGGTCGAACAGTTAGTGAACATATCCCTTTAAATCACTTCTTCATATGATCATCTGTCACCAGTGCAGGTTTTTCTATCCAAGATCAAAGAAAGTACTGGGGAAAAAAAACAAGCTACCGAATAGGACATATTAACAAAAAATCTTGAAGTTGATCTACTGGTATGAACCAGGGCTGTTGATTTATTTTTTTACCAATCGGACATTTTTCAACGTCAAGTCCAAGTGAAATCTCAATTTGACAACAGTTTCCAATAAATATTTTTCAAGTAGAATATCATTTATATATTGACATGGGAGTTGACAATAGGCCAAATATGTCCATTAAAAGTGCCAGTTTGCCACCATTTCGAGTCATTTATAATATTGACAATATCAGAGTAGCAAAATTAATTTCATATAAAAAATGTTCATCACCTCAAGTTCCGTGCTCGCCATTTTTGCTTGGTCAACATTTTTTCACCCCTGCCTTTATAAAACCCTTTATTGCTTTTCCTGGTGATTACCATCACAGACTATGAATTATCATATCTCCTACATATTTTCCATAAGTTTCCTATCACATTGTCACATATTGAAACCTCTTTAACAGATCCCCAATTCCATAAATACATCGTTTTTTGATGTAAACAAGCAAAGTTTTAAGACTGCCATTGATTGACAGATAGAGAGATAATTTATGCTTGTAACTTCAAGGGAGGTAACTGGTGAACACAAAATACAACTTTCTAAATAGGTCAAAGTTTCAATGTCCGATTCTAATGTAAACAAATGTACTGGTAGTAGATTAATGAATTGATTATTAATTGATCACTTGTAACAGGTAATTAAGGGATTATCAGATAATTAGATTAGTATTTATGTCCTTCTATTACTCTACACTGATTGATGGCATGGTATCTTATCAGTGAGTTGACATCAAATCTGGCATTTTGACTAGCATGGAAAAACACGTAGTGGGTAGCCTATACTTGATGTCCGATTGACCTTTGACCCAGGCGGACATTTGAATGGGTCAGACGGACATGTCCGGAATATAGAGCAAAATCAACAGCCCTGGTATGAACACCATAATAAATCATATTGGCCTGCAGTTTGCTCAGATTAATAGCATCTGAAATGTAAACATGATAAATTTGTAGCCATCACTAATAACAACTTGACACAAATTGTCACCTTCCATCTTGCTACATTGAGCTAATGGTCTGAAAAACCAGGGGAATAAATCATTATGAATTATAGTAGATTCAAAACAAAAGGACAGATGGTGTTAACATTTGACCATGTTCCTTTACCCTTTAATTTGTTATCCTGGGTTTTCAACTGGTTTTCTCAAATGTCCCCGATTACGTACGATTAAATAACCATGTCCCCTGAGTCTGTGGAAGTCACCAAAAGCATGCAATTTCCAAGCATGATAATGTCACAGCATTTTGCTGTTTAATGCAAACATAAATTGGGTGAGGTCAAATCTCGTGTTAGCGTTCCGTGTTAACATAAATTTAACACAACATTTGAACTCATTTTTCGTGTTAATATAGTACTTTAAGGGTGTGAACACGCGAAACCAGTATATCTTTTACATAATTAAGTGTTTCAATATCAATCAAATAAGGTAATATTTGTATTTGACCCAGTCTAAATTCTGTATTAATACCAGTGTTAACACTAACACAGAATTTGACCTCACCCATTGTGTCCCTGGTATGGAGTTGTTATGAGCAGTGAACACTGAATGCAGATAATTTGTTTTTTAGACCTATAGCTCAGTTTGTGTCCCCATGAAACTGTCAAAATGTCCCCAGTATAGGACATGTCCCTCAAGTTGAAAACCCAGGTGTTAAGTGATATAAAGCGAGGCCTAAAGGACTGCTGTATGTTTGTTTTTATTTGTCAAATCAGCGGAAAAACTTAACACAACACACTTCATCACCTGTTAACAGGATGGAATTCAATGAAATTGTTGAAGTGTTTGCTGATTTTCCAGGTTTAATTTGTTGACTGGACTGGTCGTTGTTTATTTAGCTTTGTTTGTCCAGTCAAATAGTTTAAATAATGTAGGTCAGTTTAACAACATCAATGGTCAAGGGTGGTCTAAATCTGCTGAGTGGACATAAATTGTTAGATCTTTGACCTGTACCATATCACGTTTCAGCAACTTTTTTTAGCTCTTTAGAGTGCAAGTGAAAGTAGGTTTTCAAAAATTTTAAATCTACAATTAAATGATTTATATTATGTAATGAATTAATAAATAAGACAATTTTATGGATATATACTTCTAGATAGTTTATTACTTCAACGTTTCAATGTGGTTCTCACACCGTCATCAGGAATATAATGATACAAACAAATAACAGATAGCATATATATAGGAAACTAACAATAACAACTACAACATAGAAAACAAAGGTACAAGATATGAAGCCATAATGAGGATTAACTACTAAGAGAATGAAAGGAGAAATAAATTAATGATAAAGATAGTTATGCAGAAGAAGCCAATCAGGAGGATAATTAGATATGATAGCTGGGAAGATCAAAGGGGAAGGGTTAAAGGAGTATGGGATACCATACTCCTTTAACCCTTCCCCTTTGATCTTCCCAGCTATCATATCTAATTATCCTCCTGATTGGCTTCTTCTGCATAACTATCTTTATCATTAATTTATTTCTCCTTTCTGATTATGCAGAAGAAGCCAATCAGGAGGATAATTAGATATGATAGCTGGGAAGATCAAAGGGGAAGGGTTAAAGGAGTATGGGATACCATACTCCTTTAACCCTTCCCCTTTGATCTTCCCAGCTATCATATCTAATTATCCTCCTGATTGGCTTCTTCTGCATAACTATCTTTATCATTAATTTATTTCTCCTTTCATTCTCTTAGTAGTTAATCCTCATTATGGCTTCATATCTTGTACCTTTGTTTTCTATGTTGTAGTTGTTATTGTTAGTTTCCTATATATATGCTATCTGTTATTTGTTTGTATCATTATATTCCTGATGACGGTGTGAGAACCACATTGAAACGTTGAAGTAATAAACTATCTAGAAGTATATATCCATAAAATTGTCTTATTTATCTATAACTTGTGCTTCTAATATGCCATTGAAGAATTAAATAATGAATTAATATTACGTTGAAAGATTATTTTGCAAAAAAAACCTCTTATAACATTATGTTTAGTATGTAGTCAAAATAACATTGGCCAGTATAAAAATTTATGATTTTTGAGTTGAAAAAAGTTACATGAAATGGAGTATTAAATGTCAATTTTTCTGCACCTGTATGGGCTGAGTAGGAAAGCAAAATATCATACAGTGTGCAATGAAGGAAATTTTGCCTGGGCAGTGACATTTTTTAATTGGTAAAGATACATGAAATGGAGTTTTACGTCCCAACTTTTCAGCACCTGTTTGGGCTAAAGAGGACAGGTGAATACCATGCAGTGTGCAATGAAGGAAACTCATCTCTTCTCTTACTTTTGATTTGGAATCAATTGTCGAGGTACCTTTGTCAGTAAATTCGCATTGTAAAATATTTTTAGTTTTTGAGCAATGTAAATCAAATGAACCAATCCCTAGCTTGTCAGGTAATTTCAAGCGTCATTAAATATCTATAATGTTGAATATACCAATAATACTACCAATATACCTGTAGGCTTGATTGATTATTTATCTAAAGAGTTCACCTACCTACCTTAGTCTACAGGTCATAATGATTATAACAGATAACTTAACCATTTGGCTCAACCTTCGTCATTGTTTGGGACTATATAATGACTCGGCCATGATAACCGGCCATCTTGCCTGGTATTTGGGCTGGAAAAGACAACTCTTGTTTCAAGGTTGATTTTGATTGGCTGTTTTTTCCGTGAAAGATGGTGATACATTCTGAAGAATGATTGTGATTGGCTAGACTATGATTTATTCAATATGGCGACTACCGTACAGTATACAAGGTTATCTAGCATGTCTAGTTCCGAAGTTGATACGAGTGGTAACTTGACCAGAGAAATTGTTTGAAGGGAATGTTAAGAGGTTTTCTAATGCCCATCAGAGACACTGATAGCATCAATTTGCATCATTCCTATTTTGAGTCTGACCTCTGTGGTTCCAGCAATTCAATTTACCACATTACAAATTCAATCAGATGTCTGTGGTTTCAGCAATTCAATTTACCACTTTTCAATTTTCAATCAGATGTCTGTGGTTCCAGCAATTCCTCTTAAACTAAGTTTTTGATGTCACTTATTGCCTAATATGCATAAAGGTCTTTGAGATTAGTGACATCATCAAACAAAGTGGAATTGCTGGTACCACAGACATCTATCTGAAATTAGTAATCAAGTAAATTGATGCTATCTATTTCCCTGATACACATATTCTTTTTACATAGCTCTAAAGGCCAAATTGGTTATAAAAAGATTAAAAATCAATTAAGATTTAAAACATGATATATAATTTGAAATTTACCATGAAACCCATCAAAGGTAAAATAAATAACTCCAGCTGTTCTGTTTGATGCTGGATTTACTTCAGTTTAGATCAGATATGTGGTGATGATAGTTACCAGTTGATGAGTTACGTTATACTTTTCTGCACCTGTTTTGGCTACTGATTACAAGCAAATGTCATGCTCCATTACATAAGACTATACAATTAGTTTTCTAGTAATAAACTAAAATATGATATAACCTCATCCATCATAATTTACAGCTTTATATCTTCCTTCCGGGTTCCGCGTTAATATACCGGAATCGTGGAATATAATTCTACTTGTCATGTCAGTTAATTGATATAAATTGGCACACTGACGTCATCTGTAAAATTATCGTGTCAAATTAGCTGGCAAGCTGGCGTCAATGTCTTAGAATGGTCTTTATGTATTCTTACCTCATACTGTTTTATTGATTTCTATGAAAACTGAGATATTTTGAATCGGGGGGATATTTTTTGAGAGTATATCTATGTTGTTTTGTATGGAAAGATGCAAAAATTTCAGATAATTTCATCACATAGCCATCTTTCTGTTGCCTTTTTTTTTTTTAGAAAACTTTAATATGTTATATCCTTGCAATACATATTTCCTTTGTCTATGCTGCTGTACAACCAACTGTGCTATAGACCCCCATGAGTCTAGTGCTCACACGAATGGTGATTTTTACCATTCGACTATTCGACAGTATCATTCGATTTGCATTCGAATATTCGACAGTGTTTGGCATTAAAAAATCGCATTGAAAAAACAGCTATTTACAACTGAAATTTGTCATATTCTCAGCTGCTATATGGACTTATAACTGTAAACAACTCGATAGGGATAATAAATGACGTTTTTAAAGAGATTATTAACGTTTTTGTAGCATCTGAGCCATAATTGTCAATGAATAATCCATTAAATTTTTCAATTAAAATCCTATCGTAATGAAACAAAATAAACACAGAAAAAAGATCATCGTACATTCCATAATGTGATTGGACAATAAAGATAGCTATTTATAACAGCTAATCAATTAACAGTATTTTTCTACTTTCGTTTTGACATGCTGGAGGAGATGGTCAATGGTCAAAAGTCAGAATCCGTGTGCAAATCATAACATCCGGCGGTGCCATTTAACATGATTCTACCAAATATAATATACCCGGCGGATCTATGTTTCAAATTCTTTCGATGATATATCAAAGCATGTTTACATTTCATAATCATCTTTTATAACATTAAAAAACTGATTAGGCCTATCTACTGTTTTATAAATGGTATTACGAAATGATAATTAATTAGGCCTATGAAATTCGGGGACAAACAACCTGGTCCGATTTGTCTTGTGTCAACACCGTTCAATTTCAGCTATCGGCTTTCTGTCGGGATTTTTTTATTGATAATCAGCAACTTTAAAGTTGAATTTTTAAAACGGAAAATTGTAGTTTGCAGAGATCTTGCAAGTTGTCTTGGTGTTTGGTTCATGTTTAGTATTGTTTAGAACAGTATTTCCAAACTTCTCTGGTTCTCTGTTCTTGTTTTTGCATTAGCCGCCATTTTTGTTTGACATGGGAGCATTTGATAGCGCAATGTTATAACTTTAAACAAATTCATCAAGTTACCGTAGTTATTGGATAAGCTTATGCAAATAATCGAATGGTAAAATCCGATTCGAATATTCGCCAAAATGGCTTCAAATTTTGATATTCGACTATTCGTGTGAGCACTACATGAGTCAGAGCAGAGTGTTCTGACTATCTTTCCCCAGTGATGCAGGTTTGAGGGGCTGGCATGGATAAAGTGTCTAGTAATTTGGATGGAACAATAAACCAATCCAGTGTCCTAATGGCTGTGCATGTAAAAGATCCCTCTACAGTTGGAAATTGAAAATAAGAGCAGGCTTATGCCGCTGTCCCGGCAAATTTTAATTTTCATTCATTTCATTTTTTCTGACTACCTTTCACAATAAAGATGTCTAGCATTAAGTACAGGTAAAATATTGATTAGTAATAAAACCCAGGTGTCAAACACTGTGACACAAATAATAACAATGTTTCAAAAATCAATTTTCTAACTGGTGAATATAATGTTTTAATCAATATACCACCAACGCTCTCTCTATAATAGACTACAGCCACTCCCCATTAACTTCGGTAACCACGTACATTACAAGGAGATCGCCAAATTCAAAACTAAGTAAATCAGCCAATGAAAATCATTGATCATACAGAGTTGTCTGCTCTTGTGATCTAATCGGCCAATCAAATTCAGTTTTTAAACAAGAGTTGTCTGCTCTTGTGTTCAAATCAGCCAATCAAAATCATTTTTCTTACAGAGTTGTCTTCTCTTGTGTTCAAATCAGCCAATCAAAATCATTTTTCTTACAGAGTTGTCTTCTCTTGTGTTCAAACCAGCCAATCAAAATCAATTTTTCTTACAGAGTTGTCTTCTCTTGTGTTCAAACCAGCCAATCAAAATCAATTTTTCTTACAGAATTGTCTTCTCTTGTGTTCAAATCCGCCAATCAAAATCATTTTTCTTACAGAGTTGTCTTCTCTTGTGTTCAAACCAGCCAATCAAAATCAATTTTTCTTACAGAATTGTCTTCTCTTGTGTTCAAATCCGCCAATCAAAATCATTTTTCTTACAGAATTGTCTGCTCTTGTGTTCAAATCAGCCAATCAAAATCAATTTTTAAACAAGAGTTGTCTGCTCTTGAATTAAAATCAGCCAATCAAAATCAATTTTTAAACAAGAGTGGTCTGCTCTTGTGTGCAAATCAACCAATTGACATCAATTTTTAAACAAGAGTTGTCTGCTCTTGCCCATTTACCTGACAAGATGTCTACCTATCATGACCAATTCACAGAAACAAAAGTTTTATTGAATGAGACTAAAGTGCAACACCTTGACTATTTCTCACAGACTGCATGCACATGAAATGCACACACATGTCTGAGAACAATAGTTATTGAACATAATCAGTCTATAATCTAAAAGATATTAAAAACTGGCAGCATGTTACCAACCTAATCCAAGAAATATTGTATTAGATACAGTTTATAGATATGATATCTTTGAACTTTGACGGCTTTGCCAAATAATAACTTATTACCAAATGCCAAGATACATCAGTATTGGCTAAAGATCAGGGATTATCGACAGCAGACTTTGCAAATCTGAAATTAATTGTTAGGTTTTTCTAAATGTCTGGAGTGGTACAAGCATAATTATATTGCAATTAGTGGCATTATCAAGCTCTTTGTTTAAGTGAAATTGCTGGAACCACAGACGTCTAATTGAAAATTTGAATGATAAAAATTGATTCTATCAGTGTCCTTGATACACATACAAAGTTTAGAAAACCTCTTTACATTTCCTTTAAGACTAGAAAACAACAAATGGTAGAAGGGGCCTTCTTCCTGTTTTTCTGCCTTTTTAGTGACAAATGGCACCCAGACACCTTCTTTTTGTCTCAGGAGTCTTTTGATTTCAGACACGAAAGCCGTGGAAGCTCAGTGAGTTGAAAGTTTGCTCGTTAACCTGAAGATCTAGGGTTCAATCCTGGTATGGGTCAAGATGATACTTTCCGAATTTCCTTCATTGCACACTGCATGGCATTTGCACGTCTTCATTAGCCCATACAGGTGCAGAAAAGCAGGACGTAAAACTCCATTTCATTTTTGATTGAGGTTCACACAAAACTATGTGTGAAGGTATGACAATGAATAGACTAGTAAGATATTTGTTGGTGTGAATTTTAACAGGTTTGACCTGACCTAACCTGAAGCTGTCTAAAGACCCACAAACATTTCTCCCAATATAAACAATTTACTTTCTTAGTAAATATTTACAAATAATTCTTTCATGTTGTCACCTTCAATTTCTTCACCTTTACACCTCAATTATCAATTAAACAATTGGTATTTTTAAACCACAAGCACTGGCAGGGACAAGTGGTGATACAGCAGAAGTGTTGGAAAGAAAGGTCCTGCACCTGTTTGGGCTAATGCTGGTGGGCGTGGTCAAACACCATGCATTGTGCAATGAGGGTAACTTTGCTGGGACAGCAAGAAATGGGGTTGAAAAATCCAAAGATTTACTCCTGACTATTCTTTAATCAGATTATTTATTAGTTAGGAAAAATTAAAGGGAGATTTTGCAAAGGTGTGCAGTGTGCAATGCTTGAAATTTTGCCAGAATAGTAATATTAGCCTTCTCCTCTGTCATGGATTTTTATTGATATGAGTATAGTAGTAGCAGGTGTCACGCACGTAGCAAGTTAAGCTTACTCTTTTCAAAACACCTAATGGTATACATAGCCATATTTTGTATTGTGAATACAGTTGAATATTTTCATATACTTCAAATTTAACAAACGTACTTAAAATGTTTGATATTTAGCCAAATGATTATGCAGAGTCAGAAATTCAATGAAATATGTCCTAATGTAATTCTATGGTGTTGAAAGAAATTTAATCAAAGGATCTCAAGTTGTTATTGTATGAGAGGGTGTGTTTTATTGAATTTTGCATCTGGTACAACCATTCGGCTCAACCTTCGTCATAGTTTGAAACTATATAATGACTCGGCCATGATGGGCGGCCATCTTGCCCAGAAATGGGCAGGAAAACACAACTCTTGTTCGAATATAGATTTTGATTGGCTGTTTTTATTGCGAAAGAAGACAATTCTCTGCAGAATGATTGTGATTGGTTGAACTATAATGTATTCAATATAGCGACTACCGTACAGTATACGAGGTTATCTAGCATGTCTAGTTCCGAAGTTGATACGAGTGCTGGTACAACATGACTGAAATTCAATGAAATATGTCCTAATGTAATTCTAAGTTGTTGAAAGAAATTTAATCAAAGGAGTTGTTATTGTATATAAGGGTGTGTTTTATTGAATATTGCATCTGGTACAACCATTCGGCTCAACCTTTGTCATTGTTCGAGACTATGTTATGACTCGGCCATGATAGGCAGCCATCTTGCCCAGTAAATGGGCAGGAAAAGACAACTCTTGTTTGGATATTGGCTGTTTTTATTGCGAAAGAAGACAACACTTTCTGAAGAATGATTGTGATTGGCTGAACTATAATCTATTCAATATGGCGACTACCGTATAGTATACGAGGTTATCTAGCCACTAGTTCCGAAGTTGATTCGAGTGCTGGTACAACATGGCTGTACTAAGTGGGAGAGAAATATGTTTATATTCTTAACATCAAATTTAAAAATGAAATTCATTGAAGTAGTCTTAAAGGGATTGAAAAAGTATTTCTAAACTTTGTATGTGTTATCAGGGACACTGATAGCATCAATATGCACCGTTAAAATTTCCATTCTGTCTGTGGTTCTTGCAATTCCACTTAAACCCAGCCAGAAAAGCCCAGCAAAAAAACCCAAACCCTAAAGCCTTGTTTTAGTCTAATTTGGAGCACTGGCTATATTGTATAAGCATTATTTATTATAAAGCTCAAGAAAATGACATTTAGTTTTACATTTGTGTTAAAAATTGTGGCTTTGTTTATCATTTTGGTTAAATTTTTGTGTGATAAATTTCCCTAAAATTTCAAAATGGTAACAGGTGGTAGCTAGTGAAAAATTTGGTACTATTCATTCATGGAGAAGTAACAAAAGAAAGTTTGGATTCCCGAGTGTTATTCATTATATAGAAGTTAATAATAGAGGCATTACTATATATAAATAAAAATTGACGGAGCGTAAAGACTCAGCCTTCATATTAAATACTTTTGATGAATTTACTCACACTAAACTTTTATTAACTACTTTTAGTGACAAATTTATTAAAGGGATTGTAAAGAGGTTTTTTAAACTCTGTATGTGTATCGGGGACCACTGATAGCATCAATTTGCACCATTCCATTTTCCATTCCGATGTCTGTTCGTTTAATTCCACTAAAACTAATAAGTTTTATGACATCACTATCAGTGATATACCGGAAGCTACTATTGATATCTATACAGATCACTGTCAGTGACGTCATAAAACGCGTTAGTTGAAGTGGAATTGCTTGAACCACAGACATCTGATTGAAAATTGAAATGATGTAAATTGATGCTATCGATGTCCCTGATACACATACAAAGTTTAGAAAACCTCTTTACAATCCCTTTAAGTTTAATTAACCACATGATGGTCAACGTATAAAATAATTTGGCCACTTTTTCACCCCCAAAAATTTTAAGGCTATCAGTGATGTTTACACTTGACCTAGTACAAAGATTATCATGACCATGAAAAGTTTTTAATCCCTGTTATCTCAACTAAGACCTTTTACCACAACAATCTTAACCAAGGTCAAAGGTCAATAATGATAAATCTCAGAAAATAAAAATATGGTTAGTGGTCAGTGACATAGCAAAGATTTTTTTAGGGGTGTTGGGGCATGGGCATGAACGTATTCATGTACCTCCCTCTCCCACGCTCAATACACCATTTATACATGGTGAGTGACAAGTTATCAGTTAGGCAGTGATGTTTCTAGGAAGGATTTGTTGGAGGGGTCCAGTAGGGGACAAAGAAGTGGGGAGGGGGAGGGGGGGGGGGGAATATAATCAGGCTTTTAAGAACACTATGAGAAGGAATGTGAAAGCCCTGCAATGAGGAATGAGGCCAGTGGGTGGCTTAAACCTACTCTTATTTTTTATTCCCTCCTTGTCTGGTTCCCCTGTAGAAAAAAAGCTATGTTATTGCTGTAGTTGAGAAACTAAACTAAATTTGAATCAGCAGCAAAAATTGAAAGGAGCAATCGTCATAAATGTCCTTGTTGACCTGTGTATATTTATGATATTATCTGTCAATTGTAAGCAAACATATTGTCTGTATTATAACTTGACGCCCCAATAATGATTCATAACGTTATCTACTATCTAATATACATCTATATATTATACCTGTAGGACTATACACTTCAAAAAGTATTCAAAACCATAAACCCAATCCTAGGTTAATTCAAAGAATCCCTTAGTATTGCATAATTAGAAGGTTACAGTCCTTCAATCCCAATGTCATAGATTGAAATTTTGCAGTTATGTGCCCTGGGGCCTTATTCTTGAAAACTTAACTTACGATGATTTTAGTGTTCCAGTCATCTGATTGGTCAATCACTAAAATTGATTTTAAATATATGGCTTTATTATCCAATCAGATTACTGTATTTCTTAAAATTTGGATTTTATCTAAGTTAAGTTTTTGAGAATAAGCACCTGGATCCGTTGACAGTTTGGAATTGATAGTATAGAGTTGGCTAATCATACTGTCCTGTCAAAATTTCCCTCATTACACACTCCATGATGTTTGCCAGTTCTTATTCCCCATAACTAGTGAAGCAAAGTAGGCCTAGTATATAAAAGTCCATTTCATTTTTTTTTATCAAATTTTTTCTATACATATAAAACCAATGATTAAGCGGTTTTAAATTTGAATAAATACAAAAAATTGATATGATTTCACAGTGACATGTCAAAACATTTCCTTTAAAACTCACTACTATCTCTAATGTACCCAGAGGTCAAATGCATTTTGATATTTGATATTTAAAAATTCAAATTTACATCCTGAAGTTTATTGTTGGATAATACAAAGAAAACGTCATCTATACGGAGAAAACATTAATGATAAATTCAGAAATATAAATGAATATAGGCTATAGGTTGAAAATTATCTGGTTTCCACACCCGTAGCCAGGTGGGATTCGAGGGGTTCGGACGAACCCCCTTTTGGAAACAAGCACTGTTAAAGTCAACGTTATGTTTTAATTGTAACTGTTAAAATTGATTTTGATTGCTTCGCTAGTCAATGTATCCCCTCCTTGGAAATTCCTGGCTACTTGACCATTGATTCTGTCTATCTTCATTGTTTTTATCAATCCTGGGGCCTTATTCTCGAAAACTTAACTTAGATAAAATCCAGATTTTAAGAAATACAGCAATCTGATTGGGTAATAATACTTAATTTAAAACTGATTTTAGTAACTGACCAATCAGATTACCAGATTACTAAAATCATTGTAAGTTAAGTTTTCGAGAATAAGGCCCCAGGCCTTGTTCAATGGAACTAAAGGATATTCCGTTGTTTAATTATAACAACGCCATGCAGTGTGCAATGAGGGAAATTTTGCCAGGACAGCGGCATTATGGATCTAGATGAGAAGAGACATGACCATTGTTTGTGTCTGTCCAGATGTTCAGACCGTCTATTGTCCTGACTTCATTAAAACTTGTGATTAAAATCAACAATCTTATTCTTCCTGATTTAATTCTTCCAGTGATTTTAACCCTGTCATATGTCACATGCTTTCACTCGTATCAACTTCAGATTTGACTAGTGGCTAGATAACTTTGTATACTATACGTTAGTTGCCATATTGGATAAATTATAGTTCAGCCAATCACAAACATTCTTCAGAGAGTGTTGTCTTCTTTTGCGGTAAAAACAGCCAATATAAATCAACATACAAACATGAGTTATCTTCCCCTGCCCATTTACTAGGCAAAATGGCCTCTTATCATGGCCGAGTCATTATAAAGTCTCAAACAATGACTAAGGTTGAGTGGAATGACATGCTTTGTGACGTCGTCTTGTCATCAACCCCGGTCACAAGATCAACATTGAGCATGTGTGAATGAATGCAGACACTGTTCAAATAATGACCTTTCATGACCTTGTTAGTCTAACAGTGATGTGATTAAGGTCTTGCTCATGTCTTTTAAAACATGTCTATTTTATTTTTTCATGTTAAAATAGTTGGAAGGGGCGAAATGGGCAAAGGGTGAGCTGAAAAAGGATTGAAATGGAAAAAGGGAAAGGGACGATCTGGGTAGGGGCGGAATGGGAATAGTTTGGTGGCAAAGTGGGAAGGGGGGATATGGGTAGACACCTATCCTGCCTCTGCTGCTCCCTGTCTTTGTGCAGAAAAGTCAGATGTAATTGTGATTGAGCTTATATACTAAATAGATCATATGAAAAATGGCTCGTGGTGCTTATCAAATCACAGTATGATTTCTCCAATATCAACTGTAGTTATCTTTTACCAAAAAAATCTGTAGCCCTTATCAGTCCTCTTTCATTAAAATATTATTTCAACTCGAGTATTTATAGACATTTTGTTGATAAAACTTTTAAATTACGATAAAAATTTAGTCTTTATCTATCTACACTATTTACTGTATCAAACTTAAAGTTGGCAAGGTGCTTGTTAACACTGATATATCTTTAAACTTTGAAATAAACAGGTTTTGATCCTGTTTGAAAATTTCTTGAATCTCAGGTCCTTGAGTACAATTTCAATCCCTTCAAGGCACAAATTTTAAGATATGATCCAATTTAGACAACTCATAAATATAAAAATATTGAAGGGATTATAAAGAGATTTTCTTAACTTTGTATGTGTATCGGAGATACTGAGAGCTTCAATTTGTGACATGCCAATTTCCATTCTGACGTCTGTGGTTCTTGCAATTCCACTAAAACTAACACGTTTTATGATGTCACTGACGGTGATCTGCATAGATATCGATAGTAGCTTCCGGTAGATCACTGTCAGTGTCATCATAAAACGCGTTAGTTTTAGTGGAATTGCAAGAATCACAGACGTCTGATAAAAATTATAATGGGTCAAATTGTTGCTAATACACATAAGTATAAAATACTATAAACATATATTTGCAATTGCTCAAATAGTTTTAATGTCATGCTTGCTAACCTGAAGGTCCAGTGTTCAAACCTGTTCCCTCGTCAGTGATGTAGTTAGTGCCCCAGTGAGTTAGTGCTGACTAACCTTAAGGTCTGGCATGGCCTTCAATCTTTCAACCCAGTTTCCCTTGTAAAACTAAATTTTATTTTAACATAGATATAAAATACGTAAGGACATTTCAACAAGTCATAAGACAAAAAGAATTCCAAGTTGAATGAATGCGATTTGTAACTTGCACGGAAGGAAACGATTATTTTTGATAAATTATTATTTTTTCTGGGTGACAATCAAATTATTTGTACAGGAAAGAACTCACCAAGATTAATGATGGTGATTTATCATAGCTTATCTAGGTTGTCAAGTTATGTGTTTTAGCACATGTTATATGTGTCTTGATGACTAAATGATATCTGTAGCCTAGGTGGCTCAGTTAATGCAAGAGACTTGTTCACTAGCCTAAGGGATGTGCTTAGGGAGGGGCCATTTTCATGCTCAGGGATCCCAAACTCCATCCTGAAAACATTTATCTCTGCGTCACTGGTAATAGTACCTTAACATTTTCAAACAGGTCTCTCTGGCTATGCACATTAAAAACCCTTTAAATTTGAAGATTAAGCTAAAAATTGTGGCAAAATTGACAGAAAAAGATTGCATAGTAGAGGACTCCTCCATCAGGTGTTTCTATAAGACTGAGCATAGTCTGCTTTGCGCAACACCCATAACTACTATATAGGTCAATACCAAGAGATATATGCTAAATAAATGATAATTTATAAGTTTACATGTGTAAAGAAAACACTTCAATCTATATTGAATTAGCTATGTAGGAGGACAGCTCTCTGTATTGTATTAGCTGATCTCTCCCCTTACCTTCTACACCCCCTCTTTCTATAATATGTAGGTAAATAAAATACTAATACCCCTAAATATTAATATTAAATTACCTATGTGGGCTGACAGGTTCATAAATTGTTTGAGCCTACACTCCCCCACCCTTATATTATTAGTATATAGGTATAGAAAATCCTAACCCCTGGGTTCCCAACCAGGGGTACTAGAGAACACCACAAGGGGTACTTGAGAAGCCTCTAACACAATTTTAAATAGTATGGAATGGATTAAATAGGGGTACGAAGAGTCCAAAAGGTTGGGAACCTAGGTCCTAACCCCTATTATATAGTATATAATTAATAGATAGCCTAATACCTCTAACTCCGGTGGGTTCGTTTTGCCGCATTGCCCAACTTGCCGCATCGTGCCCAACTGCACAAAAACGACTTGTAAAACGAAACTAAAGGTTTCTGAAAAAATCCAGAATGACCATTTGTTAGGGTTATGTAGATTAAGCAACCCAAACCCAACCTAACCCTAACCCTGCCTAGTTTTTGTGGAGTTGGGCACGATGCGGCAAGTTGGGCATGCGGCAAAACGAACCCACCCCTCTAACCCCTATGTTACCTATGTGGGCTGACAGGTCCCTGTATTATTTAAGCCTACAGCCCAACCCCCCACCGCCCCCGTTAGGGATCGGACAAGCCCCTTTCTAAACTAATGCCGCGGACTGTATTAATTATTTTGCGCGAATCCAAAAAGATTTGGGTAATCGATGTTTACGCAAGTCTTGGCGTGGATAAGATTCGGAGACTCGCGTGAATTTTTAGACTTGATATAGGTATAATAAAAAACCTAACCCCTATATAATTAAAAGAAACCCTAACCCCTATGTATATTATATTACCTATGTAGGAGGACAGATAACCTGTAATATCAGCCTAATGGAAGTACTTATAGAATATAATGTAAACAAGACTTGTAATATGATAGATTTATAGTCAGATTTGTCAACAAACATAACTTTATATAACATAACTCTCAATAATATCTAGTAGACTCAACCATATGAGTCTTAAAGGGAACAGTTCGTATTTCAAGGGTTTATTTGGGTCTTGAATATTTGTAAATAGTCTTTAGAAGTACTAAAACTCTAAATTCACTTTCAAATGTCTACAAGTCTTAAAGTGGTTAAATCATATAATTCTTAAAGGGGAACCGTTAATATTTTTAGGGTTTATTTGAGTGTTCCAGTAATGCTTACCAATATTCTGTGAAAACAGGGAGAATTTATTCACCCTCAAAACCACTGGAATTGCAAAACTGCCCCGTATTTGCATTCCAAGTCACTACTGTTTAAAACTGTTAATCTTATATTTTTAATAGTTAGCTTTTCAAATCTAATGTATTTTTTTCTTTTCTTTCTTTTTCATGTTGATGTTCTGAAAATAATTGAAAATTTTAGGTAAGTTGTGTTAATTTTCATATTTCACATTTGGGGCATTCAGTGGGTTATTTGTATGCTGAATTTTTGATACAACATTTTGGCAAATTTCTCAAGTAGTCTATTGCCCCTTTAACATCTCATTTACATTGAAAAAATAATCCTAAGCACTAACTAAAAAGACAACACTTACAAACATTATAGTATGCAATTCCAATCCATTAAAGTTGTTGGAAGTTTTCTTCCAGCATTTAAAAATTTTGGCTAAGAAATTGTGTAAAAAGAAAACTTTTGATATTGACAACCAAACCTGTAGTTTAAAACAAAAAAATATCTTATCCCCTACCATAAAAAGACAAATATACATACAAATATAGATTTAATTTCTCTTGATAATGTCGCCCGGTTTGAGCATGTCAAACGTTGAGTTAATAAATGTCAGAAATAACATGTACACATATATCTTTTGTTTAATAATGCCCATTTGTATATAAACTATATAGATTTGAACCAAAAATAACCTAAAACAACGAATAAAAATACAACGCATACAAACATTACAGGATGCATTTTTATTCACTCAAAGTTCTTAAAAAAAAATTGATAGTTTTTCAAACTTGGTCAAAAAAAATTTTGACAGTGCATTCTGCAATTATTAAGGATGCAATTTTATTCCATCAAAATTCCTCAAATTTTTCTCTGACCAAAACAGTCGTAACCCTTCAAAAATTTTACGAAGAAAACTTTTGATAGTGCTGACCCGCCATTAGGTTTAGCAGACGATAAAAAATCTGTTTTTTAAAAGAAAATAAAACACAATAATATGCCAAAAATCTTTTGGTCATTGTCAAAAACTTTCTAAAATTTCGACCAAGGAAACGTTTGATAGTGATGACCCCGCCATTAGGTTTAGCCATTGTAAAATGCAGACAATGAAAAAATGTTTGTTGTCTGAGGACAATTGGCATGTGCTGATTGTTTACTTTCTAGGCCTGGCCTCACAAACAGTAAACAATTGTTTATTATAACTGGTGTTTATTTCACGGCATGTCAACAACATCATTGGTTTTATCACGTCACATAACGCAGCCAGAAAACAACAGCCAAAACAAATACGCACGTTCAAATTTAAAGTTTTTTCTTAAAAATTGACCTATTTTTCATACAATTATATAATCATATTTCATTTCTTTTCAAATATTAAAAATGTCACTATTTTCAATTCATAAATATTCACAATTCTCAGAATTAGTTTGTGCAGTTTAAGCAGAAGTTGATAAAATCACCAAGAATGTAAAGGGAAGTAACTACATAACTCAACTGAAAAGTTCAGACTACATTTAACTACTTACACCACTTTTATCAATATTTCCTTTGGTATGAACTTAAATGACTGAAACAGTAAAGCATGAATTTATTTATGATTGACTTCTGTTGAAAAGGAATTGTTTCTTCACAAGCATCTGATTTGTAATGAACTTTAAAAATTAAGAAGAAATTGGGATTTAAATGTATTGAAGCAAACATTTAAAAACATCCCCTATTAATTTTCATATTGGGCCAAATGTATTTTATGAAAAAAATATAAGGACCAAAAAGAGCTTAGCCAGCATACAAACAGAGCATTTTAGCGATGGTGTCACTCTGTAGGGGCCATTCTCAAGGGCGTCGCGGGCCGGATTTGACCTGTGGGTCGCTCTTTGTGAAGGTCTGGCTTAAAGTATGTTTAAATGACAACAAAATATATGTTCTCAATCTTTTACCACATCTTCTTATATATGTTAATGAAGTTCTGAGATCTGAAATGCCAGTTGTTTGTGCTAAAATAGGATAATTCATTTCTCCTTGAAGGATTGGGAAATTCGGTCATGTTATGGATCAATCTTAATGAAACGTCTTATCAATGGAAACGTTACGACAGCACTAATACGATCAAGTCTATTTCCACCTACTATAGCCCTTTGACATTTTGTTCAAGTCTATTAACTGTCATGGATTCATTGATCAGACACAATCTTCGTTAACGATTGAGACTTAGATGTTAAGACTTAGTCGTGATAGGCAGCCATCTTAGTCGGTAAATGGGCAAGAGCAGACAATTCTTGTTCAAAAAATGTTTATTGCCTGTAGGAGCAGACAACTGTCTGAAGAATAAATTTGATTGGCTGAACTATTTTGTTTTTAATATAGCTATCTCCGTAATATTCCAGATTAGCTAGCACGCTCGTCTTTTCCTGAATTTGATATGAGTGGGTGATCTCCATATATCTTTATCTAGGAAGCTAGTCTAGGCCCAAAGTTGATATGAGTGGGCAATCTCCAAGTATATCTAGCACGCTAGTCTAGTCCTGAATTTGATACGAGTGGGTGATCTCCCTGTCATATATCTAGCACGATACTAATATTTTTGAAGTCTAGTCCCAAAGTTGATACGAGTGGGATTCATTGATCAAGAGTGAGATAATAGTCTCCTAGATTAGAGAGTTGTGTATTTATATTTCTTACTGTAACCAATTCTAGACGTTAACAGTTTCACACTATTTACGAATCTACGATCAATATTCCAACTTCTGTCAAATCTTATCATGGTTAGTCTTCAAAATGACAGGACTTGAAGGAACCAATTGTGACAAGTCTGCAGAGTACTGCAAAATCTCTGCAAATAATACACCCCCACCCTTAATGCCAACAGCAGCTTTGATTTAAGAAATATATTATATTTGGAAAATAATGAGTAAGCTTAAATGAGTAAATAAAAAATCTTAATTTCTTCGTTAACAACAGATAGGACAAAGATTGAGGGGGCTCTGTAATGGTTCGGCAATTTGCCCAGTGGAAACACAGGAAATCTAGTTTAAAGCCTTGTTTATCTGCACATTTTCATTTGAAGTAAAAGCGTGCAAATTAACCAATTTCCAGATAAGGTATAGCCTACTTTCAATTTTGAAACTGGCATCTGTAATTTTAATAACTTTTAAAATCTAAACTTTCAATGATCCAACAAATGATAAGAGAAAGATATGAGAAAATTTATTTCCTCTCCATCTGTGTGTGAGTCATAAACTTTAGATAACTGCACTCTTGATGAGGTGTTGACAGATAGTCAGGGAAAATTGATAGTTCTTCTTAAAGGGGAACAGTCAGCATATTCTGGGTTGATGTTGGTCTTTAGAACTACCAGAACTGCTAGAAAATTGCATAATCCCTCCAAATGTAACTTACAGGGATTGTAAAGTGATTTTCTAAGCTTTGTATGTGTATCGGGGACATTGATAGCATCAATTTGAGTCATTTCAATTTCCATTCCGACATCTGTGGTTCTTGCAATTCCACTAAAACTAACGCGTTTGCTTTCGACAGTCAACCCAGTGTCAACTTTCACTCCCCATCATAATTATGGATTCACTTGGATATAAACTCTAAAATGTTGGTGGTGAGCTGTTTACACTATTACTGATTAGCTTGAGTAAAAACATCCCTGTTTCTGAGACTAAGGTATGATTGGACAGACTAATGGTGACTGTGCCTCTTTAAATAAAGCATCAGAATGAGTCAGCTATTCTGAAATTGCATCAATGAATATTTAAATAGGACCTGGTAGAACCTGGAATAATTGAGTTCTGTGTATGAATCAGAACCAAACTACTGACAAGATGACAGAACTTGACAGCTAGAAATCTTCACACATCTTCTTGTTCATTGATTAATTGTAAATTTCTAGTTGCCAGATTATTTTTTACCATCTTGTGCTTTTCTTTCTGTCTTAGATGCATTGAAGCAATGTTTATTACTTTCTGAGCCCGGGCTGCCATGACACACAAACACAAAACCGTATGAGTACCCCTTGTCATTTACAACAGAATTTGATCTTGCCAATATAACTGTTGCTTGCATGACACATTATTCTCGTCATTACACATTTCATTGGTCTAGAGTTTGCTCGTATAAACACCTGATACCACTTTATATTATGAAATGCTTACTTATTTATTGATATATTTCCTCATATGAAAAGTTCATTAGCTGCTACCAAATGTATTGCCAAACTGTTGTTTTGATTTCCAGTTTTCTGTGGTTCTGATCTTTGTTTTTTATTCCTAATGAAATGATGTCTTACATCTTCCTGTTCTGCATTTACCGGGCTTAAGAAGACAACAAATACCTTGCAGTGTGCAATAAGGGAAATTTTGCCAGGACAGTGGCTTTAGCTTACTCTTATTTTGATTGCTAACTGTCACGGGAGAATTTGATATCATATTTTATTAAAGTTCAGCACTAGTTCAGGTTAGGTGAACTGCAAGTTCGACTGTTTTCACCGAAAATACATACAGCTGTTTGGCGTTGGCAGATGTGTGTAATTCAGAGTAAAATATTGTGAATGATTTATGTGCAGAACTCTGCATTTTTATCTCATTTGACATTTAAAGAAAGATTTTTTTATGGCAATGATATGAAACATGAATGTCTGTAATGGAGATTTTGTCGAGTTTCGAGATGACTGGAGTCGCGATGTTTACTAAATACACGATAATGAATATCAGAAATATACCAGATGCACCAAGATACCATGCGTTATCACATCTACTCATTGCTTCCATAACATGATATTCTTGGTTAAGGATGGATATGATATTAATGTAGACTAGATTACTATGTGTGTTTATATTCCTCTAAAACTAACACATTTTATGACGTCACTGACAGTGATTTGCATAGATATCAATAGTAGCCTCAGGTAGATCACTGTCAGTGACGTCATAAAACACCTTAGTTTAAGTGGAATTGCAGGAATTGCAAGAATCACAGACGTCGGATTGGATATTGTGATGGTGCAAATTGATGCTATCAGTGTTCCCGATACACATACAAAGTTTAGAAAACCTCTTTACAATCCCTTAAAGTTCTTATTATGTTGACCTATGATATTAAACGCAAAAATAACCAATTATCAAATAATGTCTGATCTATCCACAATCTAGGCCAGTAATCTTGTTAGTTGAAGCCATTGTAGTGTGTAATTTCTCAGTTTGTTGGACATGTCCTGATCTATACACTGGTATCTAATTTACACGTCTTAATAACTACATTATCACGTACAATCAGGGGAAGTAATCCACCTCGCTACGATGTTATCACGTTCACTGAGATTGTTCAGTGATCGGATCTAATTAATTTGGCTAAATCAGCAAGAAATTTGTCAGTTTAATGCGATGGTGAAGACCTCTAAGAAATCATAACTATATCTTCATAATCCATTAGTATTATTAAAGACATTATTGGGTTATGGTTCTTGAGCAAATAGCCCATTATTCTTCTTAAATGAGGAAATTTCTTAGACTCTCCTTTTAGGAAATAAAATTTTGATTCGGAAATTGAAATTTATGATATTATTTGTAATAATTTGATTTTCAATGTTTAAACTTAATATTAGCATAGATGTAATAAAGAAATTATTATAAAGATCATTATGTCCTGGCAAACTTTCCCTCATTGCATACTGTGTGGAGTTTGCCTGTTCTCTTTAGTCCAAAGAGTTGCAGAAAGTAGGACTAGGCTTTCATCTTTGTGTCTATATCACAATGTCTTATCAGGGAACCTTCATTCCTATGCCTTCATCACTTTGCTTTTATCTCTGCTATCACCACTTATCAATGTGCCTTTCTTCATCAATATACCTTCTTCACTATTCCTTCATCGCTGTACCTTTATCACTTTGCCTTCCTCACTAGTATCTCCATCACTGTGCCTTCATCAGTGTGCCTTCATCTTTGCCTTCATAACTATACTACAATTATAAAATGTGTGAGTGAAAACTAATAACGAAATGTTTATCTACCCTAGCTAATATCGATTACTACCAATTGTAGTAAGATGTCAGATAACATTTGACATTCTTCGATATTTTTCTTTTTGACCTCTAATTTTAAAATTGCTGGCAAATTAACACTATTTGGTCTTTTGGTCTGAAATTTCTAGTGAAGATGTCAAATTACCATATTGTGATGGGTGTGTAATATCAAAATTATAGCTCCCATACATTTTTCATAATATCATATTAAAGTGTGTTGCCACTTTTTTAGGCCCACCCGATATAATGCAAAATTTCAAAGAGTTTTACGCTTTTCTTCAGAAATACTGGAGAGGGCATTTTGTTATAGGCCGATTACAATACTGAGACGAAAATATGTATTACAAAATCCTTACAAGCAAGAAAGACAATTCTTTAAAATGACCCCCAATGAATATGGACAAATTAGGAGTAAAAGTTGTGCAGTAGTGAACTCCTCAGTAGATATACTATAAGGTGTTTGAAAAAAGTAAGCATGATCTGCTATACAATATACACTTGTCACTACTATACATATACAGGTCAACATTTTTAGATACAATTAAATTAATTTGAAGTAGGGGTAGATTTAAATCATGGATCAAAAAATGTTATGTTACGTCTAAAACTGGCAACCAAGTTCAATTTAGAAGCTTTGGTTGGTTAAGTCAATGCGAATCTAGGGCTATGTCAATATTCAAATAGTTTTAAAACATTAGTCGCTAGGGGATGTCAACTTCCTCAACAAATATTGAAACTTTGTTCAGTTAAATTTTGAGAGAGACTTGCTGTCGACTGGATGTTTTTTTTACTTTAAAAAAGATTTGGAGGGCATTAAAGGGACTGTAAAGAGAACATACATTGTGAAAATGAAATTTTGAGTTTTACATCCTACTTTTCTGCACCTGTTTAAGCTTATGAGGATAGGTAAATGCCATGCAGTGTGCAATGAGAGAAATTTTGCCAACACAACAATTAAACTTTCTCTCAATTTCCAACCGATGAGGAATCTTTAAAGGAGCACAGCAGTAACCCATGAGGTTTCGGTTTATTCGCACTTTGCACAACTGGCCGATTTTTTCATATTGGCCCATCCGACCTGCATGACTGCTTATATTATATTATACAGTCATATTATTAATATTATCTATAGTTTATCATTATGAATTATTATATGATCATATTTCATAATCAAATTATAATTTTAATATATCCCTATTACTGTTATTTCATACAATACCTTAATTAATATTATATCAAATTTAATACTGATATCATTTGTTAATATGGCAAATATAGCAATTATTAGGGCAGAATTAAAGCCAGCTTCATGTAGGCTTTTAATTTATTCAGTGGAAATGCAAAAACAAACTTTTTGTTGTTCGGCAAAAGAGGGAGCACTGAGGGATGAAATGGTAGTCTTGTACAACAAAAGTTGTCAAAAAGTGCATCTTTGTGATCGTGGCTTAAGTCGTTTGGGAACCAGTTAAACCCTGTGTAAACAAAAAGTGTTCAGCAATAAAGTCAGCTCAAAGCCAGCTTACTTTACAAATTCAGTGTAAACACTTCCTTGTCTATGCAATTAAGCTAGCTTTAAGCTAGCTCACTTTTCATTGTAAACTCAGTATGTTCGGCAATAAAGCTAGCTTAAAGCCAGTTTAAATCCAGTTTTATTTGACAATTCTCTATGGAAAGGGGGTTATAATGCTAGTTTTAAGCCAAATAATTTGGTGTAAACACAATGCGTTCGGCAATTAGGCTAGTTTAGATCCAGCTTTATATTTCAAATACAAGCACAGCTCGCTTAGCAAATAAAGCTAGTTTAAAGCTAGCTTTACTTGACAATTCTCAGTGGAAAGGTGGTTAATGCTATTATGAATGACAATGAGCTATTCCAGTCCACGCAGCAGTCCCCGATATAGATCTCTTGTTACTATAAATAGACTATATATGTTTTTATTATCTGTTATTTACAGGCTTAATTTATAATTATTCTATTTTCATGTCTCGGATTTAAAATCTATTTATCAGACATGAATACCAATTACTGACATGTCCTTGTTGATATCTATTAGATTAGATACGTAGGTAGGTACTGAGTAGGCGGCCATTTTAAATCTTTTGGAATTTTTTAGTTAACATGATAAAAAGACATCCTTCACTGTTAAATGAAGTTTTACACATCCTACTTTTTATGCAGTGTGCAATGAGGGAAATTTTGCGATGACATCAGTTAGTCTACTCAAGGAATTTCATCCTTGTTGATGTCTATTAGATACGTAGGCAGGTATTGAGTAGGCGGCCATTTTAAAGCATTCAGATTTTTTTTGACAACCTTCACAATGCCTACGAATGAAATGAAATGGAGTTTTACATCCTACTTTTCATGCAGTGTGCAATGAGGGAAATTTTGACAGGAAATGAGCCTAAACTTATTATTCTTTTCCAACAGGAAATGGATCTTGTTGATCCACATGAGACTAGATACGTAGGTACTGAGTAGGCGGCCATTTTAAAACATTCGGAATTTTTCAATTGACATGATATAAAGACATCCATCACAATGCCTACACAATAGAAAGTGAAAGATTTCATTTTACTGTGTTGCTGTTATGAATGAAATAAAATAGTTTTATGCCCAACTTTTCTAAACATGTTTGCGCCATTTAGAGCAGGAAAACGCTGTGCATTGTGCAATGAGGGAAATTTTGCCAGGACAGTGGCATAGCCTAGTCTTAATTTTTATTCCAATTCCAAATTTTGTCAAGGGATCTTTAAGGTTCACAGCCTGAAGTTGAGTCCTTGGAGCTCATTTCTTAAATGATAATATTCTTGTTATCCCTCATTGCACACTGCTTTGCATTTGCCTGTCGTCATTAGCTTAAACAGTTCTAAATGTAGGACATAAATCCCCCTCTTATTTTTCCTATCTAATAAATAATCTGATTAAAAAATAGTCATGTGTAAATCTTTGAATTTTGTAACCCCATTTCATGCTGTCTTGCCAAAATTTCCCTCATTGCACACTGCATTAATAACTTATCTGATTAATATAGAAAATATAATTAAGTAGGCATTAACAACGACTGACCCTAACGTCACACACGAATTGATTCTTTGTTTAAAACTCGCCTGATTGGACGAGTATTGAACGGACCTCGAAGGGACAGGAGTTACAGTCAATCAATAATCCTCTATACCACTATACACATATTTATAGCTATTTATAGCCGATATTCCTAGATAGAGTCGGCTACATATAACACACACACACACACACTTACAGTATAGTAAGAAGGAGCTTGTTTTCCTTTCTGCCGTCTGTTTGCTTTTTCACATTTTAAAATGGTAAATTGATGGAATATGTGTATTCGATAGTGATTTGTGTAAAATTGGATAAGGATTTGTGAATAAACCCACGAGTTCAGTAGAAACTCAGTAGGCAAAATGCTGGACATAGTGAATTTGTAAAATTGGTTTAGGATTTATAAAAATGGAGAGTGTTTTGCTTTCTGCAGTCTGTTTGCTTTTTCACATTTTAAAATGTTAAATTTATTGAGTATGTGTTCGATAGTGCAGTGAATTTGTAATTTGTGAAACCATTTAAGGATTTGTGAATTCATCGGTAAAAAGGATACTCTTTGATGATGGATTTTGCGTGATTTTTGTACTTCATGGAAGTGTATTTGTGAATTGTAAAATTGGTTTAGGATTTAGAAAGATGGAGAGTGTTTTGCTTTCTGCCGTCTGTTTGCTTTTTCACATTTTAAAATAGAAAATGATGGTGTACGGCAATGAATTTGCGATTTGTGTAAAATTGGATAAGGATTTGTGAATCGATCCAAGATGTTTGATCAAGGACCAGCTTGTAGAAAAGATCCAATTTGTTTTTGATAAATGTTGGATTATCTATGTTATATAGTGCAGTGAATTGTGTATTTGTGATTTGTAGGAAAGGTTAAGGATTATGAAAACGTGTGTTTATTGGGGGGAAAGGATTTGTGAATTGATTTCGAGGTTTTACTGAAAGATTTCTATTGATTTGGCGGAAATGCAGGTTTTGATCTTTCTTTAAAAAGAAATTCAAATCGGGTGCATTTAGTGCAGTTTATTATTCAGTTCAAGTTTGTATTAAAGGGATTGTAAAGAGATTTTCTAAATTTTGTATGTGTATCATGGACACTGATAGCATCAATTTGCACCATTCCAATTTCTAATCAATCGTATGTAAAACTAAGTGTTTGATGACGTCATATTGCCAAATATGCTTGGCTTCAGAGCTGGCAAAATAAATGCAAATCCGTTTAATATGAAAACATATCCTATAATGATCTTTAAAATGAAATGTATTAAGGAGCATCAGCACCCAATGGGCTATATAGCTCCAGAACATCTTATGATCTTAAGTCTTATTTTATGTTTTTGTGAATCAGTAAGTTTTGTTTAGAGATGGGTAGACATTGGCTAATTAGTGGCTGTGTAGATTCGTATATTCCAGTGGGAATATAAAAATGATATCTAACATGTAGTTATAGATTATAAAAATCAATGATATTTCATGTTTCTATTGTCACCTAGCAGTATATTGATTTTATCTCAGATTAACTTCTTATATTTTACATTCAATATTATTTTGAAATATTATTTTCAAAGTCATATCAAATTATGATTATGTGGAATTTTATTAAGATTCTTTTAATGTTGTTGTCTACATTGGATGATTTTTCAACCCAGTTTCCCACTGTATGCGGCTAACTTGGAAAAAGTATCGGGTTATTCGGATGGGACAGTAAACCAAGGCCTCTTGTGCATGTTAAAGATCCCTCGACAGTCCGAAATTGAAATCAGAGTAGGCTAATGACGCTGTCCTGGCAAAATTTCACTTTCAATGGTCTAATATTTTCTTGTGCGTACATTTTTGAATAGCCTCAATATTATATGAATGTAAGAAAGTATATATTTTATATTCTATTATAAGATATTTTTGATTGATATAAGTGGTCACTTTTCAATCTATTGGGTATATTTTCTTAGATAATTGGATAATACTAACAGTAATATTTTATTAAATATGGTAGTCAAATAATTGAATATGAATGTAAATCTTTGATGCCGGGGGCTAATGTCAAAACCCTTTTAAAAATTTGCCGCTCGCAGTGCCATTAAATTTGAAGCATGATATATTTCAACTCAACCCCCCCCCCCCCCCTTCTTGAAATCCTGGAAACGCCCCTGGATGCTTTGTCTATTTGATCTAATGTTCTAAAAACTACTGATATTTCTGTCTCTGAGAGAAGTTATATAAGGTTAAATATAGGAAATAGTGAGATGTAGAATTGATGTTTTAAGGTGAACTGTGTAAGATAAAAGTATTTCAAGATAAAACAGACTAGGTTTACTAGGTTTGATATCTCTACATCTTTCAGTTAGTCATTATTAGAAATTTATACTCTTTTCTTCTCCACCTTTCTAGATTCTACTCATTATTACTTGTGAGTTGGATAGTTCCTAGAAATATATATTTCGCTATTTGTACAGTTCCAAGAAATTATAAAGTTAAAGCCATAAATATAACATCATTATGCAATCGTATACTTCGGAACTAGAAATGTGAAAGTTCAATGACCTTGAATAAGTCATCTTCACTCATAATTCCAGCCCACTTAGCTGTAAATGGGTACGGATAAACCGGGAAAGATCAATGACAAAAGGTTTGGCCAAGGACCAGCTGGGAGAAAGGATCCTAAACTAAGTTGTTGTCCTTGTAGATGTTTCTTTCTTTTTTCTTTTTAGACGAACATGCTCAGAAAACCTCGCCTCAAATATTACAGGGAGATCGCCATATTTATGTTCACATCTAACAAAGATATTCTTCATCCAGTTGTCTTCTGCGTTTGAATAAGCCAATCAAAATCGGTCCTTGAACAAGTTTTGTCTGCTCTTGCCCATTTGCATTGCAAAATGCTTCCTATCATGACTGAGTCATATTGTTAAGTCTCGAACATTGACAAAGGTTGTGTCGATTGAGTAAGATGCAGTGTGCAATGAGGTGTATATATGCTATTTAAGGGATAATCTAAGATTATCTATGAATTTATTATATTAAAAGCTGATTATTGGTTACTAAAGACAATATCTTGTATATGGCTATTCTCCTTTAAGTAGGAAAGGTTTGTTAGGAAAAAAACATGTTATATTTTGGACATGTATTTACAAAAAATTTGTACTTTGCACTCTCTTCAAAATGAGGTGTGCTCAGTTTTAGGCTTTAGTCTTCTTTTTTCTGGGGATTTATTTATATTTGAAAATACTAGTTCAGAGTTCGTTTGAGACATTTCCTATGTTTTGTATAATGACAATTTATATTATGTTGGATTGAATTCAAATTAGAAACATCTGCATTATCTGAATATTTAATTCAAATGTTAACCAGATCACCTGCATTCAAAACTTTGAATTCAATTATTTGATTTCGTGCAGGAGGCCTTCTGTAATAATATTTTCTTTAAAAGATTTGATACAGATAAGATACATTGGGAATATTTTGAATAGCAGGTTAATGGTTAAAGGGATTGTAAAGAGGTATGGGGGACACTGATAGCATTATTGCACCATTCCTATTTTCAATCAGATGTCTGTGGTTCCTGCAATTCTATGTAAATTAAGTGTTTGATGACGTCACTTATCTAGATGCACGAGGTCTTCAAGATAAGTGATGTTTCAAACACAAGAATTAAAGGAACCACAGATGTCTGATTGAAAATTGGAATGAAACAAATTGATGCTATCAGTATCCTCGAAAAATTCAGAAAACCTCCAAACAATCCTTTTAAAGCACTTTCATCCATTGTTATGAGAGGTTTTTGAAAAACCATTGTCACAAAAATAAGCTGAAATTTGTGAAGAAAACCTCAGCAAAATGCAAAATATTCTCACTTCTGTAATGACAATATTTGTCAAAAGACGGAAAAGTGAAGAAAAATTTTCAGTTCTAAGGATACGAAATCTTGGATTACACAAAATATTTTTAAGCAAGGACTCAGCATTGTGGAGAGTGTTTGTTCGACAACTCTACTAATCTAGGGCTGTTTGTTTTTATGCGACTAAGTTTGATTTCTGGTCGTGATCAAGGATTATCTATATGATGTAATGGCGTGTCGTGTGATTTGGAGGTCAATCGGTTTAGGATTAGTTAATCTGTGAAAGGGACAAAGGAAATTTTATTACTACTTGGTTCAATGACAGTATTAGTATTATAGAAAGTTAAAAAGGAAAGAAAGAAACATTTATATTCTAGAAGGATATTTTACAAGGAAATTGAAGGGAAACTGTGATGTGTGTGCAGTTCTAGTACTTTTGGAGGCTATTTTCATATATTTAAGCCTTAAATCGACCCTTGAAAATAATGAACATTCTCTTTTAAGAATCGGACTGGTTAATCATATCTTTAGATTATGATTATCAAAAAAAGCACTGGCCAAGGTCATGAAGTAAGAAACCAAAACACAGCTTGATATATTTTTCACACAGCTTTGATTAGCCACGCTGAGAATTTGAGAATTTGGCTGGTTAACCAGAAGTTTAGATTAAGATTCTCAAAAAAAGCACTGGCCAAGGTTATGAAGTAAGAAACAAAAAACACAGCTTGATATATTTTTCACACGGCCATTGATTAGCCACGCTGGGATTTTAGAATTCGAGAATCAGGCTGGATAACCAGATGTTTAGATTTGGTTATCCAGATGTTTATAGTTCGTCTCATTCACAAGTTCACAGCCTTCGACTTCAGTCTACAGTGTGTTAACTACCACTTCTCTCGACTGTATGTTTACATTTTCTTAGTCTACCATGTTATAAGTCGACCACATTTATAGTACACAGACAGGGTGTTTGATATTTAGGGTTATACAGTTTGATGAATTGTGGTCACACACCATTTGAGATATTTGTAGGTTTATAGCGTAACGAATTGTGTGCTCACATTGGGATTTTGTGAAAGGAAATGTGTGCAAGCTGTAGTCCATTTTTTAGTAAATGGAGATAAAAGTATATTAACAGTTTGATATACAAAAGGGTCACACACCATTTGAGATATTTGTAGGTTTATAGCGTAATGAATTGTGTGCTCACATTGGGATTTGTGAAAGGAGAAGTGTGCAAACTGTAGTCCTTAGGATTTTTATTAAATGGAGATTGACGAAATATTGAAACTGTTTGAATGCAAAGTTTAATGAATTGTGGTCACACACCATTTGAGATATGTGTAGGTTTATAGCATAACGGATGTGGTATGTGCTCACATTGGGAGTTTGTGAAAGGAAAACAGTGCTAACTGTGTAGGCCTACTTATATTATGTTATGTATGTAAAGTTATTGGTTGTGCATATTTGTCTTGTGTAAGGGATAAATGCTCTGAGTACAGCTTAAATGTGGATTTTGGATTTTTGTGTGATTCTTAAAAAGTGTTTTGATTGTACTTTATGTTTAGTACAGTACTAAATATATTGTGATATTGTTTATTTTTGGATGAGAATTTACATATTTCATGAAGTGGATAATAAACCCACTCAATATGTTATGTTTTTAAAGATGTTAATGTGAATTTATATTTCACACACAATTTGTGTTGTGTGCAGAGTAATCATGTGTGATAGATACCTGATAAATAAATATTTTTTATGTGGAAGTTTGAAGCTTCAGTGTGGATTTGAGCTTTTTGTGTTCTCTTTTGGCAAAGTAATCATTTTGATAAACCACCAATTAATGTTTTTGTGATGTTGAAAGTATTTAGCAATTTTGTCCGTAATATTTCTGGGTATTCGATGGAATACACATTATAATCAATAATTTGAAAGTGTATTAAGACAAAATATGTAATAATCAATGGGGATGTTGTCTAGTGTATTGAGGAATGTGTCTAATCATTCGTAACATGATTGATCAGTTATGTTCATTGATACATCTTAAGATTTTAACAACCATCATCAGTCAAAAGATGAAGTAATATCTTATTTTGTTATGATATGAATTTCATGATTTGAATATGGATTAAGTGCCTTAAAGGGATTGTATAGAGGTTTTCTGAACTTTGTATGTGTATCGGGGACACTGATAGCATCAATTTGCGCCATTCCAATTTCCATTCCGATGTCTGTGGTTCTTACAATTCCCCTAAAACTAACACGTTTTATGACACTGACAGTGATCTGCATAGATATCAGTTGCAATTTCGACTTTGTCAGTTCTTATGTGTTTTCAAGGGGGTAGCTAGCAAGATTTGAATATTAAGTTTATAAGGAAATGAAATGAAATTGAGTTGTATGTCCTGCTTTTATGCAGCTGTATGGGTTAATGAGGAAGGACAAACGCCATGCAGTGTGCAATGATGAAAATTGGAATATGACCTTTTTATTGGAAAATGAAATGAAATGAATGGAGTTTTACGTCCTGCTTTTCCTTAACTGTATGGGCTCATGCAGACAGGTAAATGTCATGCAGTGTGCAATGAGGGAAATTTTACCAAGACAGCGGCATTACTCTTATTTCAATTTCCAACTGTTGAGGGATCTTTAACGTGTACAGCCTGTTTATAAGTAAAAGGATAGAATGATTTGAATATTGAGTGTTTATATAGAAATGAAGTGTGTAATAATGTTTATAGTAAAAGGTACGAACATGAGATAGAGGTTTACCTGTAGTTTACCTGGGATAACAAGGTGTAATAACTTCTATTTATATTTTACATAACATCTGTTTAACAGGTAAAATTACAGGTAAAAACACTTTCCATTAGATCATTACTTTTAGGTATTAGGTTTCAGTCATGTCTGAATAAATAATTGTCAGAGCAAAGTTAAAAAAAACTTAATGAAATTCTGAGTAAGTTATTGTAGGGATTTAAGCAAAATAAGCGCCAAATTGTCTCCTTCATATTCTGAAAGTCTAATTTAATTTAAAGTTTGATTTATTCTCTGGTAAACATGTGAAAAGCATATATTCACTCACAATTTCAGTCTACCCAACTGTAAATGCAGATAATTCTGGAATTATTATTGCCGCCAAGAGAATTGATCAAGGAACAACTGGTAAAAAGGATCCTCTTGGATCGAAGTTGTCAGTGGTTGCGTGTTTCTTTGATTGTGAAGGCCTAAAAATTTATCTAAGATTTGAACAACATTTACAAGCCAGACCATGGAGCAATTGGTAGCCATTTTCTCATGCCGAGGACAGTGTTTATGTTTGGTGTTGTTGGTTATTGATTATTGACATACCACTGGTGAATAAACTCTAAATACATGATTCATCCTCCATTACTATTACTATTAACTATTGCAGACTTATCAGTATTCATTGACAAATCAATCTACCAGCTGCAATATTATGCTGATTATTGGAATTGCTGATTCTCAATTTATTTTTAAGAGTTCTAAGTGCATCTGCCGCAACTTTCATCTAGCATAATTGTTATTGTATGCATTCGTTAACCAGTCAATCTACCAACTGCAATATTATGCAGACATAGAATTTATTGTTGTGCTCATGAAGGCTAATTAACAATTAATTTCTTTCTCTGGGTTTGGTTTGTCAACTTGTCAATTTGTGAACTATTGCTCCTATTTTTATTCAAACACCACCATTTACCTGCAATCAGTAATGCATGCAAAATGCAGGTACTTGTTGATAAACGACAAGTTTGCTTCCAGTTGGTGCTGATATCACAAACTAGGTAGTTGTTGTTTGGTTAGTAGATGACAAGCTTCCAGTAAACTGATATTGCAAACTAGGTAGTTGTAGGTAGACGACAAGTTAACATTCGCTTCCTTCCAGTTGGTGCTGATATTGCAAACTAGGTAGCTGCAGTTGTTTGGTTGGTAGAAGCTTCTAGTAAGCTGATATTGCAAACTAGGTCCTTCTTGGTAGATGACAAGTTAACATTCGCTTCAAAGGCATATCGCAAACTATGTTGTTGGTTGTAGTAGTTGGTATTTGGGTTGGTTCAAAAAGGATGAATTGAAAATCATTGTAGGATCAGACTGCTCGATTCACTTAAGGATATTAAAAGACCTGAGGTCAGACAATAAATATATACTATTCACAGGTGGACAATCAAGTCTACTAATTGTTGTCTGGTGTCTGGATAATCTAATCAAAAGTTGATCAAGGCTGGACGTCTGACTAAGAAAGAATACTAAATGAATATGTGCCTCTGTGGAATTACCTTCCTAATTGCACCTAACCTAATTTAGATAGGGTTAACTAATGATCAATTTTCCAAATGAATTGGTTGCAGTGACTTCATTAGTCAAATTACTTCTCCTTGGAATGGCAGAATGGTCTGTAGATGGTTTGCAGATCTCTTGTTGTCAAGAGTGATTGTTTCCAGGTTTGTGTGATGCTATTTAAAGCAAGGTTAGATCAGTGCATTTTCTAGGGAATTATGTGTTGTAGGTGTTGAGATATGCTCATAAAATTGTGAAAGAGGGCGTGGTGAGGGGTGATGACAAATTTGAAACTAGAAAGGCCGAAGTCTTGCCATTTTACCCCCTTATTAGATAGTTGTTTGCCAGAAAGTTGCTCACCAAAGAAAAGAGAAAAAGGGACAATTGCTCTCCTTGAATTTTCAATTTTTTCACAAATAATGGGTTCTTGGAGGGCATAATTGGCATGACTGTAGTTGGTTCTGTGTGTGAGCGTTTGTCCAATGGGCAAGGTGTTGTGACCTTCTGTTCAGCAATAACTGTTCGGTAAGCTTTTTTCCAGTTTGGTTAACTGTTAATTTTTCTTTCCTTAAAGGGAGTGTAAAGAGGTTTTCTAAATTTTGTATGTGTATCAGGGACACTGATAGCATTAATTTGCGCAGACGTCGGAATGCAAATTGATGCTTAGAAATACGCTTGACAATCCCTTTGATATTTTCTAACTAGAATATTGTAAACAAAGGAGCAGACTATAGACTAATGCTTCAGGTTCTCTCTATTGTTTGATTAATGTCATTATAAACTCTGAACATGTTTATTGATTACTAGTCAACACAAAGACAGTCAACAATTACTGGATGATAGAGACTAATTATTGATTTCAGTCTGGTTAATTGAGACTAATTAACGTTGATTGCTAATTTGTTGGCTTGACCTTCATCAATGTTATACATAAATATGTCAATAAATTGATAATGTACAGATATGTAATCTAAGCAAGCCTAACTGTTTTAAGCAAACTCCAAAGTAAGTGCATGTTAGGACAACTTAGGTCTTAGCATACCTAAGCACTTGGATGCACATGGGTGGAATTAATGCAAAGTTTCTCTGGAACAATAAATTTGGTAATCAATCTTTCCCGCCAATAATGGAGCAGTGCTTATGATGGACAGGGGAGTTTGGGGGGACTGGATTGCCTAAAGGAGGATTAAGAAAATTGCATTTTTCTGCAAGTGGTGACAATTTACCGAGAACTAGGTTCCCAGTTTTCCCACTTAATGCAGGCATACGTATTCAGATGACTTACAAAAACAGGCTTGAAGACAGTTAATCTGTTAGCATCCTAAATTTTAGTCATCTTAACACGATCTGTGTGATTTTAAACCCCAGTAAAAATTCAAGTTTCTCACAGATCTAAGTTGAAAGCTGGCAATCTAAAGAGAGTTTTGAGTAGTCTGATGCAAGGACAGCTGTAGTTACAATATAGGTAATTGTTATAACTGGTACCATGTAAACAAATTAATGTTAAGTAAGCTGGCACATCTGGCTTCGTTGCTGTAGATCTTACAATTGATGGGGATCATCTACCCAGGCCTTGTTTTGCTGTTATTTCTAAAATAATTCCATTTGTAAGTTTTAAGATAAAAGGCCAGTTGTAGAAAATCGTAGCATAAGATGATTTTAGTGTTTCAATAATCTGATCGGTCAATCAATAAGATTGACTACTGTTATTCTCAAAATCTGGATTTTATCTTAGTTAGAATTTTGTTAAAGGGATTGTAAAGAGGTTTTCTAAACTTTGTATGTGTATCGGGAACACTGATGGCATCAATTTGCTCCATTCCAATTTCCATTCTGACGTCAGTGGATCTTGCAATTCCACTACAACTAATGCATTTTATGACGTCACTGACAGTGATCTACATAGATAACAATAGTAGCTTCTGGTATATGACTGTCAGTGACGTCATTAAACGCATTAGTCAACTTGACTCCCATGAAACATCATCTAAGTAGAATCATTGCATACTAAAATAATGTCATGACGACCTTGACTCCAATTTGTCTACTGGATGACCTCATCTATTCCATTATCAACCAATCAGAATTTAATAGTCTTCAATCATACGAATTCTTCAGTCAATTCTCGATGGACAATAAAACTGAATGGTCCAAGCATAAAATTTCATTAGCGCTTTCTTTTGAGTCAGACGCCTTAATTTAATTTTGAAGATATTATGGCCCTTCAAGGAATTCTTTTGAAATTATCAGGAATTTTGATCTATATTCTAAGGAATTTTATATATAAGTATAAATGTACAGCAGATATTTGCTGCTGTCCTGTCAAAATTTCCTTTATTGCACACTGCATGATATTTGCCATACTCATTCGCTCTTTGTGGGATGTAAAACTCCATTTCTTTTCAATTCTTCTGTCTTTTGTTTTGGCTACAAGGAAGTTTTTTTGCTGTCAGTTTTAAGAGGGTTTAATGTAACTATGTTTTGATTGGTTATCAAGGAATCTGAGTTGTATGTTTAACCAATGAGAAACTAGAGATGGAAGGAAATTGTTATTGTACAACAAACAATAGATATTTGTTATGTAGTTTTCCCTGTTAAGAGATCAAATTTGTTTTTTCTAGTCAAAGTAAATGTAATATTGATGGGTAGCTGTCTGACCGATATTTTAACTGGTTTAAAGGGACACTACCTCTTAGAATGAACACAAAATCTAAATTTCTCAAACTTGGTCAATGGGAGTATATATGCGGCAGTGGTCTTACCTGGTGTCATAACTATACAACAAAATACCTGTATAATCTCATAAATCCATATTATTTACTGAGTTTAGACTGTAGTTGTTGTGGTTGAGAGTTTGGTTCTTGATCTGGATGTGAAAGTCTGATGTCCTTGAATAAGTCATCTTCACTCAGAATTCCAGTCAACCCAGCTGTAAATGGGTACGGATAATCCAGGAAAGATCAATGCCAAGAGGTTTGGCCAAGGACCAGCTAGGTAAAAGGATCCTCACGGAAACTAAGTTGTTATCCTTGTAAAATACAGATGTTTCTTTCTTTGTTTCTTGATAAATTTGTTCTAGCAAAGAAAAAATATATCCTTTGTTTTTTTGTAAAATATAAAGAAATTTAGCTTTGCCCTTTAGTATTTGAAATGTAATTTAAGTTAATACAGTTATTTTACTATGTTTTCTTTTAAAAAGAAAAAAAACGTAACAAAGCATGTCTTCAAAATGAAAACATCTGGCCAAATTTGGTCTTGAAGTAGAAATTTGCAGGAATTTTCTTTGTGTAACATTAGCATCAGGTATCTTTTTGTCTTGGTAAAGTTCATCTTCAACACATGTTTAAAAATTAAAACAGAAAAAAATGAAAAAGATGGAAGTGATATTACACGTTGAAAAATATTAACAGACGTAGATGATTTTTGCCAAAAACTGGATAAGGCAAGATAATATACAACTCATGATAACTTGAATTTTTATTGTTATTTCCCTCCTCCCCTAAACAAGCCTGGCTCCTGAAAAAGGTTTTGCCATCTTTATTTGGTAGTATTAAAGGGATTGTAAAGTGATTTTCTAAACTTTTTATGTGTATCGGGGACACGCTTAGCATCAATTTCCATTCCGACAAAACCTCTCTACAATCCCTTTAAGGAAACTGTTTAAGAATAGAATCAAATGTATGATGCTCTTTATCCTGCCTTGCCCATCCCTGCCATCTATATTTGATATTATTCTCAAACCTGTTTAGCTATCGAATCAATTATTGATCATTTGAAAACAAACACAGACAACTGTCTTAGCGTCAAGATAATTTGATTCCAATAGGAATATCTATTTGTTGTTCAGACTACAATTATCATGACTAATTTTGTGATTTCTGGAAACGACAGAATTTGATGAATGGCGAATATAGTATTGATTATTGTCTACAAGTGTGGAAAAGTTTGTTTTTATTCCACAACATTTTAATGTCTTAAGTCTATATTTGAAATGAACTGAAATAGAGTTTTACATTGAGCTATTAAAATGAGGACAGGCGAACGCTATGCGGTGTGCAATGAGGAGTATATTTGAAAATGAACTGAAATGGAGTTTTACATTGGGCTAATGAGGACAGACTAACACCATGCAGTGTACAATGAGGAGTATATTTGAGGAAGTGATGTTATTCTGGATGAATTGTTTTGAGTTTTGAGATTTTGAATTCAAGTTTTTGAGATGACATTCAAGTTATTTACGCAATATTAATGAATTGTGGTTTTTTTCTAGAAGATTTTTGAGTTTTTGATTTTGTTTTTGTATTCTGCAGAAAATTTATGATTTATCGGAATGATTATGTAAAAGAAACAACAGTTCTTGTAGTAAAGGATTTGATTTTGGAATTTGTATAGATTTAAGTTTACTGAAAGGCAAAAGAAACGTCAATTCTGAATATATTGATATTACTTAACTGACATTGGCAGTTACATGTTCTGTGGTCAGTTGACTCATTTAATGTTCTTTTTGTTGCCTAACTGACTCTTTTATACCACATGATGTTTCTTTTGCCTTTCGGTATGATTTGAAAACAAGGCATTTATTTTCATAATTCATCATTTCTAGATGTAACCCTGTGGATTGTGCAATGGTGTAAATTGAATTAACAATGTAATGAAAAATGCTGAAACTAAAAATAATTTCAAAGTGATTCAACCAATTTGTATAGGATAATGGAATATGTGAAGATATTTTAAAATTCTGAAACCTGGATGATTATTCTAAACATGACTTTAACAACATTCATGTGAAAACAAAAGACACAAAAATAAATTTTGAATCCGAGTGTGAAAATGTGTTTTGTGCATTCACAACTTGCCGTGATGTAATCTGCACGTTTTGTTTCTGGATTTGACTCGGCAAAGACATGACATGGAATAAGGTCAAGGTCATGTTGACCTGAGTGCTCAGTTATTAGAGTTTTAAATCTCTACGGAGGATTACAGTGCCATCTAGGATTAGAATAATGAATCGCTATTCGTTATTTGCGTGTACAAAGCCTGCTGATGATTTTATTTCTGAGATTCCTCATATAGATGGTAGGTTTGAACAATCAATTGGATTTTATGTGTTGTCATATTTATTTTTCATATTTAAAGGGTCAGTGGGGGTGCTAGCCTCCTAGATCTGGGGGCAGGGGCAACGTGGGTACAACTGTCAGGGCTATGAATGCCCCAGAAAAAGTTTTAAAAATAAACTGATTTGATTCATTCTGATAAACATTTTGGATTAAATCGTAAAAAAAATTATTTTTCTGGATGTGCAAAATCTTTGAAACTTGACAAGGCGGATCAAAAATAAAGCTTTTAATTTATTGATAGAAATAAATACAACTTGGCAGAAATGATTCTCCATTTTCTGTCAATAAATAAAATTGATAGATTTGGGACCTGCGTGCATTCATTCAATTTTACAGCCAACCTGTGTCCTGATATACGACCATACATGCCATAGGATAGGCCTTCTCAATTCATTTTTAGTAAAGGTCCAAATGTATTTTATGAAACAAATATAAGGGCTTATTTAGCATAGCGAGGGGAGCGTTTTAGCAGAAGTGGCCACTCTAGAGGGGAGCCATTTTGAAGGGCGTCGTGGGCCGTGTGTGGCTTGCGGGCTTCCATTTGAGAAGGCCTGCCTTAAGATAACAGTTTATTGCTTAAATAATCCACAGTTTCTCTACCATTTCTGTATATTGATTGTTAAGGAATGCCGAGTTTCTGTCAATATTGAGATGTAGGAGTATTAGGGAACAGATGGTCAGAATTTACCATCATAAATAATTTACTGTTATTATTACTGTTAATATTGATTATAATATTTATATACAGCATGTGTCTGGCAAATATTTTTATTTTTTTATTTCATCATATTTTTTATTGCGCTTACTTAAAGGGATTGTATACAGGTTTTCTAAATTTTGTATTTTGTGAACACTGATGGCATCAATTTGCACTATTAAGTGTTTGATGACGTCACACTTGTGAAGGTCTTCTAGGATACAGGCATATTTTGAGGGTGTGACATCATCAAACACTTAGTTTAAGTGCAATTTCTATGACCACAGATATCCGATTGAAAATGCTGCAAGTGTCCCAATACACATACAAATTTAAGAAAACCTCTTTACAATCTCTTACCCCTGTCAGTGATGCAGGTCAGAGGGGCTGACATGGAAAAGCGTCTAGTCGTTCGGATGGGACAATAAACCGAGGCCCCGTGTGCTATTGGCTGTGCACGTTAAAGATCCCTCGACAGTTGGAAATCGAAAATAAGAGCAGGCTAATGCCGCTGTCCTGGCAAAATTTCCCTCATTGCACACTGCATGGCGTTTGCCCGTCCTCAATTAGCCCATATAGGTGCAGAAAGTAGGACGTAAAACTCCATTCATTTCATTTCATTTTTTACAATCTCTTAGCTATTTTTATTTGTAATCTACACAGAAAACCTTCTTTCTAAGTTTTCAAAAAATGGACCATTCGAAAGAAATTAAGGAAAACTAAGCACTGTGATTTTTTTGGCATGTAAAAAGAAAAATCATTTACAGAAACAAAGAGTCGTTTTCATTGTCACAAAAAATGCCTTGAAGCAACTGTTGAAGTCTCATCAAACAACGATCAGAAGTGACGTGCTTGAACTTTGACCCCAAGGTCAATAAGGAACGTGTAAAACACGGAAATGGAAGCACAGATGGAAATTATACTATTTTGATTTTCTTCATCCTGGTCAATACGAACGTTGGACACATGGTCACCATATTAAAAACTAAACTGCAAGTAGAAATGGTGACTGAGTTCAGATGTCTTGAACTCTTGACCTATGACCCTTCCATTGTTTAAAGGTTACATTTCTTGTAAATTGATTTTAGATGATGAGGTTTTGTGAGCTCTGAAAGTTAATTATTTTCTATGCTTCATTTGAAAGACATCATTAAAAATATAGTGACAGACTGATCCTTGGGCTTTATAGTAAATTCATTAAACGTCAGATTTTACACGACATTAAATAAAGAGACAATAGAAGATAACAACTTAAAGGGAATGAAAAGTGGTTTTCTAAATCTGTAAATCTAGTATCTGGGACACTGATAGCAACAATTTGCGCCATTCCAATTACCATTCCGACGTCTGTGGTTCTTGCCTATGACGTCACTGACAGTAGATAATCTGCATAGATATCAATAGTAGCTTCCAGTAGATCACTATCAGTGACGTCATAAAACGTATTGATTTGACTCTCCTGGCAAAAGTTTCCCCTCATTGCACACTACATGGCAAAATTTTTCAAGCCAATCAGCATCAATCAGTGGTCAGCTGTTCGGATCAAAATGATCAAATATTGACTTATACCCTGGTAAAATTTTCCCTCATTGCACACTTCAGTCCTTTGATACAGCAACAGACCAAAGTAACTTTCAGACTGGTCGGCATCCAACAGTGGTCAGCGTACACCACTGGCCTGGTAAAAAAAAATTTCCCCTCATTGCACACTACATGGCATTTGCCCCACCTTTGATACAGCATCAGATGACTTAAGTATGTTCAAGCTGGCCAGTATCCATCAGTGGTCAGCTGTTTAGGGTCCAGCTGATTAAATAATGACCTGTACCACTGTCCTAGCAAAAAATTTCCTGCATTGCACACTACAATCCATTGATACAGCAACAGACCAGAGTAACCTTCAGACTGGTCAGCATCCATCAGTGGTCAGCTGTTTTTGTATCCAGCTGATTAAATATTGACCCTGTACCAGTGTTTAAATATCGTTAAGCCGAGAGTCTGATGTAGAAACAGTTGTTAATATGTTATTATTAACGTGTTAAAAACCTCACGTGTAAAAACATCATCAGTAAATGTTAAAAATAGTTGAGTTTTATTATGATAAACTTTGTTAACAGGTGCTTGTTGTTTGATTGGTTCATTTTATTCATACTCGATAAAATATCTCATACTTATTTCCATTACTTATATTTATCATACTCTTTTGCATACCGTTTTTACCGAAAATAAACATGAAACATATAAAATACGTAATAACTTTACTAGTTTTTACTAAAATAAACATGAAATACAAAATACATCATTGCTTCACTATCAATCAAAAGTCATATTTGATTGACAACAACAATATTAAGAATGTTATAATACAAATACAAAATCTTAAGTTTAATTTTATATATTATAAATAGTACAAATACATCACAAGAAGTGCAAATTTACAATAATAACAAAGCTCAAAGCAAATTTGAAACATTAATATTAAAACGCAACCTGAAGTTCAAATTGCTAAATTTAATTTTGTTAGGCAATCAGATTACTGTATTTCTTAAAATCCTGATTTAATCCAACTTAAGATTTCGAGAAAAAGTTCCCTGATCTTTATCCAAATGCGGAAATAATTTACCTGTGCTCATTAGCCCAAACAGATGTCAAAAGTAGGATGTAAAACTTTATTTCATTTCATTTTATCATTTCAGATATCCGTCAACAATTATGCGATCAGTTAAAAGGATTAGAGGTGAAGCTGGATGTCCAGACTGCGATAGTCTCAGAGTTACAGGAATTCTTCCGGAGAAGGGCTGAGGTTGAGATGGAATATTCCAAGAGTTTAGATAAATTAGTTAGACAGATGATCACTCGACATAGAGCTGAGAAACAAAAGTAAGATTTTAGTTATAAGTCGGCATGTGTCAAGATTTGTTTTATGATTTCTCCCTGTCAGTGATGCAGGTCAGCATTGTGTTTGAAAAAAAAGTGTCTAGTTGTTTGGTTAGTGGGAGCCGCAGTTGCTCAGTGAATTAGACGCTTGCTTGCTAACCTGAAGGTCCAGGGTTCAATCCAGGCATAGTTTGAGATGATACCTTTGGATGTTTCAACTCCCTGCGCCCCTGTCAGTGATGCAGTTTTGGGGTGCTAACATTGAAAAAGCCTCTAGTCGTTCGGATGGGAGGACAAAAAACTAAGGCCCCGCGTGCTTCACTCTGTGTACGTTAAAGATCTTTTGACAGTTGGAAATTAAAATTTTTAAATGCATGAATATGTATAATTTTGAGAGGGCTATGAACACTAATACTGATTAGCCTAGCTAAATGTTCCTGTTTCTGCGACTAAAGGAATATTCTGAAACACCTGATGGTTCTACTCTTTTGAGGAGTTCATCATTGTACAGCTGTTGCTTTCAATTTTGGACAAGATTTTTGATTAACAAAATTGTCTCGGATTGATTCTGAACTCATTTCTTTAAAGAAAGAAAGCCAATCATTTCAGAAAGCGTTTCAATGATGAAATTTTGTAACGATGAGAAACTGTCGAGAAGTACTGGAAATTAAATCATAGCAAGAAGAAAGAGGCTAGTAATCTAGTCTACTACTTCACAGCCAATCAGTTCAATCTATTATAGTATTAAATAGTAGGTTGTCGTGGTTACTAAAAGTCTATTGATTGGCTCGTTTGGAAGACCGAAGTTAGTTTAGCTCTTTCTATTAACTATGGTTATTGTCACCTCGAATGGTCAATACTTCTTATCTATAGCTACATAATTACTTTGAGAAAATTCCCCTTGATGATATCAATCGAAAAAAAATTCAGACTCTAACTAAGCTGATTAAAAAAAAACTTTTTAATAACATACATATCAATGTTTTAGCCATTTATTCAGTTTTTCAATCAAATGAATCTTTCATATTCGACTTACTTTTTGCATTAAAAGGTACACATTCACCATCTATTTGATGATACCTTAGTCTCAGAAGCTCAATTTTTATAGTTAAGCTAATCAGTAAAAGTGTTCACGTCTCACTTTCCAAAGTGAAATATCTAATGGAAATATATGTTCTAGTGCTATTAACATATATTCAAAACCAAAATCAACCTCAGAATGTCCCCCTTGAAAATTTGCTATCCATATGTAATTCATAACAATTTTGACTAACAGAACATGAAAAAGTAGACAATAGGCCCCGGTTTCTTCAAAAATCGTACGATAAATTTTGTCGTAAGTTAATAATTCCACACTTAAGACGATTTTTAATCGCAAGACTTTATTTCAAACTATCTTTTTCAGACAAGAACAATGGGCGACGTTCTCGACCTATGCCTGTTGGAAACATCTCCTAGGTATTACACGGAAACAGAGTCAAGATCATCAGAAGATTGGTGAAATCTATAATAATCAGATGATGACAAGATTAACAGAAATAGTTGATAATTCACAGAGAATCTTCAAAAAGGTAAGACTCTCTACATATGCCAATAGAGATTATAACAAACAACCACCATTTGTCAAGACCTAACTCAAGAAAAACAAGTGGCCACACACCATTCAGGGTTTTTTTCAGTCCTGTGCATTGGTTAGTTAGTTCACTCTAGAATGAGTTATTCTGTTTTTATGTCATTTGTGAAGCCATATTGTTAAAATTTTCGCAAATTTGTCAACCTGCTTGGTTTCCATTGCTAAGTTCATACTGTCATTTGATTTGACACTTCGTGACCTTTTTTGAACTCTGTAACTGTACTTATTTTGTGATGAAACTCAGTCTAATTAAAATCAGACCCTAATTTCGTTCGTTCGTTTTTTTTTAAATCCGGTTTTTTAACCACTACATTTGGGTCTGAGAACATCGCGCTTTGCCAGCCGTTCAGGTTAACTTTGACCTAACCTTAATGACCTTTGTTTTAACCAATCAGATCTTTGCCCTCTCCCGCGCTGGGATTTTGTTCGCGAACAATAGGTGCATTCTAGGATTCCTAAGTGCTGTAGACTAGTTTATCAGGTCATGTTTATCAAGGTAAGGTCAAAGTTAACCTGAACGGCTGGCAAAGCGCGACGTTCTCAGACCCAAATGTAGTGGTTAAAAAACCGGATTTAAAAAAAAACGAACGAACGAAATTAGGGTCTGATTTTAATTAGACTGGATGAAACTTATCCTCACCTTTTACAGTAGGCTACATTAAAGAAATTGAATTTAAGAGAAGGCAAATACCGCTGGTCTGACAAAATTTCCTTCATTGCACACTACATGGCGTTTGTCGGACCTCATTAGATCAAACAGGTGCAGAAAAAGGTGGACATTTTAATTTTATTTTATTTTCTATTTTCAGTGTCGAGATATTGGAGCAGAATCTCATGCTGACATGTTAAAAGCATTAAATGAATTACAAAGTGTAAGTACTATGTCCATGACAATTTCACCATCACTTGTTGCTTTCAACCACCCTGATCACTATTATTTTAGACTGATTATACCTTCTGGTAATTCAGTTCACTACTAATATTCATCAGATACATGTAAAGAAATTTCAAGTACAATGTAACAAGTACAAAAAGTTCAACTTATTTTATTGAACTTCTGTTTGATTCTTTGAATCTCTTACAAGCAGTACCCAATCGTGCATCATCTAGATCTCTAGGGTGAAAATGGATCATAAGGACAGGGGGCGTTTATAGGAATGATTAAGTAGAGGACCAACAAAGAAGCCACAGAAATGTCAAAGTCTGGGGTAGGGTGACTGACAGCATCAGGCATTTAAGAAATCAATAAAATGATATTTTTAGGCGGCTATCCTCCCCAACCCAATCTGTACAATCTGTAGACATAGGGCATCAAAATGACCTCAGTAAGTAACTCCACTATAAAGTTGATCACACATTCAACCCCTTTTTTACAGGCAATGAAAACATATCATGCCTACCAATCAGAGAGTAAACAAGCAGAACAAAAATTACGGAATGTAGAATCACAGAAAAATAAAGTTGAACAACAATTAACTGGTAAAAATACTACCAGTAGGAAACTAAAAGGCTTGGAACGACAGGCAGAAAAGGTAGGTTAAAAGGGATACTTTCCGAAATAGGAATTTTGTTCACAGCTCTCCTTTGATATTAAAACTTTCACGTCCCTATGTAGCCATAATTATCAGCATTTGCAAGTCAAAATACAACTCGTCATTTAGTAAGATTATGCCATATATAGAAAACACATATACAGAAAATTAAAGATAACTGTTGAGGTATGGGTAAAATTGGATTATGAGTTTTCTAGGGATTGATTTGGGCTTCAAATATATTTAAATTGTCTTTAGAAGTACTATATTTGCACAAAAATCAAATAAAATTCTCAGAATTGCTATAAATTTAAAAATGTTATCTTTTTAAACCAAAATTTATCAATAAGATCTTATAAATGACTCATAACTTTATCACAAGAAACATTAAAGAGAGTTTCCAGTAACAGGTGAGGTTTGAGATATTCCTGCAAGGGTAACATTCTGATAACCTTAGATACCTTATCTAATAAATGGCAATAAACCATTAACAGTTCCTTCCTTTAGAGATAGATACAGGTATCATAGAAATAGGATCTCAGATTTTGAATTTAATCATTTGAATTTATTGGTTCTCATAGGTAACGTTTATTTGGAATTAAGCAACTAGAGTACTTTACAATTTTCTAAACTTTGTATGTATCGGGGACACTGATAGCATCAATTTGCTCCATTCCAATTTCCATTCCGACGCCTTTGGTTCTTGCAATTCCACTAAAACTAACTCGTTTTATGACGTCACTGAAAGTGATCTAACGGAATCTAATATTGATATCTATGTAGATCACTGTCAGCGACGTCATAAAACGCGTTTTAGTGGAATTGCAAGAACCAAAGACATCGGATTGAAAATTGGAATTACAATCCCTTTAATGTGCATAGGATTCTTTAATCTATGTATAAATATAAAGAAAAGTTGAATTCTTCATTTAAATTGGTAATTGAAATGCCATATCGCAATGTGAGAAATATCTTTGAATATTTTCCTCATCAAAATGTATATTTTAAGTATATAAATATTAAAATAAGAATGATAATTTGATATGTGGAATATACCTGATAGACTATCAAAAAAACTCAACTAAACATCTGTTTCGACAGATAAAACTTTTTACATTCTGTCTTCTGAGTCATCTACTGTAAACTAGATCTTTCTTAAAGGGAAGATCTTAGTTTTTGGTGGTTAAAATTTTTTCTTGCTTGATTAATGAAAACTTAGACCAAAATTTGAAGAATTGTGTCTGCTTAACAGTATCAGTGTTCACAGATTACTGACAAATTTTAGCTTTCAAAACCCTGTGCATACATAATTATTAGCGTTTGAAAGTTTAAATACAACTCTGTTTTTTACTACAGTACGAACTAAATCAAGCCCACTAAAAAATGTGTATCAAGGACACTGATCAATTTGCGCCATTCCAATTTTCATTTGTTAATTCCACTTAAACTAACACGTTTTATGATGTCACTGGCAGTGATCTACTGGAAGCTAATATTGATATCTATGCAGATCACTGTCAGTGACGTCATAAAACGTGTTAGTTTTAGTGGAATTGCGAGAACCACAGACGTCGGAATGGAAATGGCGCAAATTGATGCTATCCCTTTAACACAATTCGATATTATTAATAAATATAATTTGAATCTATTTTTAGCGTCAAGCCAAGTATTCTGATAATAAATTAAAGGCGTTAAAAGCTCGTAATGAATATTTATTATCAATAGAAGCTGCTAACGCGGCCATCAGTAAATATTTCTCAGATGATATTTCAGATCTCATGGATGTAAGTTTTTATTTTTCTGCATTTTTAACGATTACCCTGTCAATGAAGGTCAGAGGGGGCTATGGCCCTCTGTGCTGCAGGCTTTTGGAAATAAAAAAATGAAAGTACTTGGCAAAATGTCCCTCATTGCATACTGCATAGCATTTGCCAATCCCTAATTAGTCCAAATCACAGTAAGGGCAGTAACTATCTCAAAGGGAAGTAACTTTTGTTGTCAAGAAAGTCCCAATCCAGACCACATGAATTTCTAATTGGTCATCTCTGTATACAATTTTGTCAAGGCTCTCCTACTTTCTTTCACATGAAAGGAAGGCAAGCATTCTTCCTATGAAGAAGGGAAGTAACTTTTGTTAATCCAGACTACAATGAATTTCTAATTGGTTATCTCTGTATACAATATTGTCAAGGCTCTCCTATTTTCTGTCATATGTAAGCAAGGTCAAGCACTCTTCCGGCCTAAAAGGGAAGTAACTTTTATTAATCCAGACAATGTATTTCTTTTTTTCAGTGTATGGATTTTGGTTATCATAATTCGTGTGGGCGTTCTATGATGATGTATCTATCTGTTCATGAACATTTAAAAAATACCCATCAAACGGCCATAGATTCGTTAAATAAATGTATCTCTGATCTCGATTCGCGGGCTGACAAACAGAAATTCATGGAGTTAAATAATTCAGTTTTTATGTTGCCCAAAAAATTTGAATTTCAACCTTTTAAAGGTGATGAGGTAAGAAAATTGGACATTTTTTACTTTAATGATAAAAAGTTGTACCATCAAAATTTTTCCGTTCATTAAAAGTTTTGACCAAGCGTGCAAAGTTCAGAGCAAAGTAGTGGACTTCACATGATTCGAATCATATTCAAAACTAGTCTAGTAACCTTGCTTATCAGCCAATCAAACAAGAGTTGTCTGCTCCTGCATTCAAATCAGCCAATCAAAATAATTATCCATCATTTGTTCTGTTTGGGATCATGCCAGCCCTCAAAAACAAAATGGTGGAATCAGATTTTTCATCAATTTTTTCATATTTTTTAGGTTCGTCAAATTAGTGCTCAGAAACCCGTTCAAGAAGATTTAGTTGGTCGTTATCAAGGTATCTGTGATAGATTGGACTGTTTAAAAGTAGAGAATGACGAGGTACGTACTACAGTGTTGTGGGGGGGTGGGGCAGCCCTGTCTCTAGGGTAGGGGTAGGGGTCAGGTCTTGTGATTTAGTTGGTCGTTATCAAGGTATCTGTGATAGATTGGACTGTTTAAAAGTAGAGAATGATGAGGTACGTACTACAGTGTTGTGGAGGGTGGGGGCTGCCCTGTCTCTAGGGTAGGGACGGGGGTCAGGTCTTATGGGTCAGGTCTTATGATTTAGTTAGGCAGCCCTTTTGTAAGGGTGTGAACTTGTGAATTGGTCCTCCAATGCATACTTATGGTGACCTAAATCCATGAATATCCATGGATTCGTAATTTTTTTTCTTTTTGCAGAGCACATAAGTCATCTTCACTCATAATTCCAGTCCACCCAGCTGTAAATGGGTACGGATAATCCGGGAAAGATTAATATTAATAGGTTTGGTCAAGGACCAGCTGGGAGAAATGATCCTCATGTAACTTAAGTTGTTATCCTTGTAAAATATGTTTATGTCTTTCTTTCTTTGTAGATTTGGAAGACATTAGAAATTACAGAGAAAGCTCTCGTTGATGCCAGTCAAGATAAAGATTATGATATCACCAAGTATTTTATTGAAGATAATCCACCAGTCAAATCACCACAAGAATCAGCTAAACAGAAAGCTGACATGTTAGAAACTGAGAGTTATTATCTTACTGTAAGTTCTTTGAGCTAAGACTCTTACTGGGTTCTATAGCACAGTCGGTTAATGCGTCATTCTTTACGAGCAAATGGTGGTCGTCATGTTTGAGAGTTCGGTTCTCGATCAGGGTGTGAAAGTTTGATGACCTTGAATTAGTTATCGGTAGCCGCTCAGTGAGTTAGACACTTGCTCACTAACCTGAAGGTCCAGGGTTCAATTCAGTCAGTGATGCAGGTCGGAGGGACTGACATGGAAAAAGCGTCTAGTCGTCCGGATAGGACAATAAACCGAGGTCCCGTGTGCTATTAGCAGTTCATGTTAAAGATCCCTCGACTTATGGAATAAGAGCAGGCTAATGCAGCTGTCCTGACAAAATTTCCCTCATTGCACTGTGCATGGCGTTTGCCCGACCTTAATTAGCCCATATAAGTGCTGAAAAGCAGGATGTAAAACTCCATTCATTTCATTTACTTTCAATTTGTTTACCTTACCTTACTTTCACTTTGTTTACACAGGATGTAGAACTCTCCAGAAAGAGAGTCTGATTTAGTTTCAGTGTAAAATAAAGATGGCTGACAATAACATGTGTTTTTATCAGAATAAAGAAAAGTCCATTTTGCTCAGTGGTATGCTTTAGATAAATATAGAAGCAATTTTTCCCTGTTTACTGATGCCTATGCCTTTTTATTGTAGAAATTCCGAGAGTATACATTAAGTTGTAACCGGCTATCGCGTCTGCAAGCTAAACAGTCAGCCATTCAGAAAGCTCTAGGTGATAACGTTCTATCTCCGTATGAAAAATCAAACTCTCTCAGCAGGTAAGAACAGTTGTGTAGCTTATTTTAGGAAAAAGTATGCTGATGCTGTTGTCTGACAAAATTTCCTTCATTGCACACTGCTTGGCTTATCTCAACAGCCCAAACTGGTGCAGAAAAGTAGGATGTAAAAATTGTTTACATTTAGTAAATGGCCAAAAATGATCCAAGGCTTCGTGATACTTATGAACAATTATAAACGCTTCAAACTGCTTATTTCATAGTGAATAGTTGTATCAGGTGTCTAGAATAGTAAGAATGCCACTGTCTATTTTATATTTTTGATGAGCTATTAACAAAATGTATGTTGAATATTTCAGGCCCCCATCCTTGCCACCAAAACCTATCAAACGTAGACTAGGACGGACACCGAACGTAGGTCAACCTAAATTATTTGGTGGAAGTTTAGAAGAGTATATAGAAGCTTCAGGACAAGAAATACCACTAATTGTTAAAAGTTGTATACGAGTAATCAATCTATATGGTTTACATCATCAGGGGATATTCCGAGTTTCTGGTTCTATTGTAGAAATCAATGCTTTCAAAGCATCTTTTGAGAATGGTGAGTAGCAAAAACCCTGACTTAAAAATAGGGTTTCTCTGGAGAAAACCAAGCGGGTTGAGATAATACCTTTGGATTTTTGAGTTTTTCAACCCTGCTTTGCCCTTCTCAGTGCCCTTGCCTTTGTCTGGAAGGACTGTCACAGAAAAAAGTGTCTTGTTATAGGGACAATAAACTTAGGCCTCTGTACTGCATGCTGTGCAAATCCCTCTACAGTTGGAAATCTAAAATAAGAGTAGGCTAATGCCACCGTCAAAACAAAGTTTCCCTCATTGAACACTGCATTATGTTTGCCCTTCCTTGTAAGCCCAGTTAGGTGCAGATAAGTAGACAAAACATATATCAACTTTAAGGCCTTTGTGCTACACTGTTAAAGATCCCTCCACAGATGGAAATCAGAAAAGATTAGACTTATGGTGACCTAGCAAAATGTCCCTCATTGCACACTTCATGATGCCTGTTTGATTTCTGTTTATAGGTGAAGAAAACTGTATTGTATTTGATTTCTATTTATAGGTGAAGATCCACTGTTAGATATGGTAGATGCTAGTGATATTAATTCAGTTGGAGGCGTTTTAAAACTCTATTTCCGTGAATTACGCGAACCATTGTTCCCTCTACATCTATTTGACGAACTTGTTAACTGTTCACGTAAGTTTACATCATTAGATTAAATTCGTTAACAGAGTTATCTACTCTTATGTTCAAATTGGCCAATCAAAATTAATCTTTCGACATAGTTTTCTCCTCCTGTGTTAAAATTAGCCAATTAGAATCAATCTGCGTACAAGAGCTGTTTGCTCTTGCCTATTTACCTAGCAAGATGGCTGCTTATTATGACAGAGTCATAATGTTTTGAAGTCTTGAAATTTGACAAAGAATGTGACAAATATTGAGACACTGATAACATCACTTTGCAGCTATACAATTTTTAATCAGACATCTGTGATTCCACTAAACTAAATGCTTGATGACAACGATTGTAATATATATTTTCAGGGGAGGATGATATAACAGCCCGTGTAGAAAGAATTAAATATTTGATATCAACTCTACCAAGAGCTGTTATAATAGTCATGAGATATCTGTTTGCTCATTTAAATCAGTAAGTTTTATTATTGTCCTTGGAAATGAAATCTGTACAGTGCTATGTATTAAAGAAGATGGACTGTAGCTCAGTTGGTTAGAGTGTTGGGATTTTTACATGACATTGAACTTAAGAGAACTTGGGGTTCTAATCTCGATCTGCTTTTGAAAGTCTGATGATCTTCACTCATAATTCCAGTGACATGACATGGAAAAAGTAGTCAAGGCTCCCATGTGCTACAAGCTATGCATGTTAAAAGAAAAACAAATGATTGTAGGTTAATGCTACTATCCTGACAAAATTTTCTTTATTGCTCACTGCATTGCGTTCATTGGTGTTCCATTTTATTTCATACCCAATAATTTTCTATTTCAGTATATCAGAGTATAGCGATGAATCTATGATGGATCCGTATAATCTAGCTATATGTTTCGGACCTACGTTATTACCTATACCCCCAGATCGTGACCAGGTTTCTTATCAGAGCAGTGTTAACGAGATAATTAAAACTATTATTATATATCAAGAAGATATCTTCCCTAACGATGGGGGCGAGGTTTACGAGAAATGTATTGTAGAGAGCAAGTAAGTACAGATAACTCTTGTTGATATTTGTTAAAGGAAACAGTTAAAAATTTCAGGGGTTGATTTGGGTATTGAATATGTTTAATTATTATTCAGTACACCAGAACTCTCGTATTTAAATGCAGATATTTTTTGGTGATAATCTATGAACACAATTAGTAAACGTGCCCCACAAAATAATTCTGCAGATAGCCTGCTATTGAGTGCAAATCAGCCAATCAAAATCTTTCTTCGAATGCAAGTTTTCAGCTCTTATGTTTAATTCAGCCAATCAAAATCAATCCTTGAACAAAAGTTGTCTGCCCTTGACCATTTACCAAACAAGATGACTGTCTATCATGAATGAATATTGACAACTTGTACCAAATGTATTTCATGTATCAATACCATGTATCTATGATGTATCATTGCATGTATCTTCATTGTGTATCTATTGATATTTTTAGAGAGAAAGATGATACATTAGATGAAGATGATGAGACATGTTCTACACCCAGTGATGAAGATGGTATGTACATCTCACATTTTACGCAATTTTCTCTTTTAATTTTCTTAGTAAAATCTTCAGTCTTTAATCCTGAAGGCCCATACTTCTTTTATCCATAGCTGTACAAGCATAATAGGTATCCTTAAGTGATTACTTAGCAATCTATGATTTATGCTGCATACACATGTATCTATGTATGTATCCCACCTAAAAGGATTTTGAGTTTAAGCAATTTAGAGATAACATTAAAGGGATTGTAAAGAGGTTTTCTAAACTTTGTATGTGTATCAGGAACACTGATAGCATCAATTTGTGCGATTCCAATTTCCATTCCGACGTCTGTATTTCTTGCAATTCTACTAAAACTAACACGTTTTAAGACGTCACCCCAATTGTTATCAGTGTCTCCGATGCAGATACAATGTTTAGAAAACCTCTTTACAATCCCTTTAAATAATGCCTTATTATTGTACACTATGTTTCTACAATTTACTCTTATTCTTTGTCTATATAGGATCTATTTTTGGTAAGATTCGAGGATAATGTTTTCTATTTAATCCTTGCATGACATATTTTTATTTTTGAGTTGATTTTAATTTGCGCCTTATATCCAAGTTTTAATATGAAATATATGAATGTGAAGGTTTTATTATATACTGTTAACATAATGAAAAATTATTTAAAAATTTAAAAATCGCAATAATTTTTACATAATTAAAATTACCATATATAATTTAGAAATTAAATAAATTTTTCTTTATTTTTTTTTTTAAAAAGTCAAAATTTTATAAAATTTTTTCTCCAGTGACAGATACTGAAGATAGCTCATGATTCCAAATAAAAAGTATTTTAGGTTTTTTGGTGTCTCCTGGCTTTTAGAGTTTGGAATGCGATATTGTGAACAAGTTTGGATTGGATTTGAGTTTTCAAATTATTAGTTGTAATTTTGTTTAGCTTTTGACATCTCGTGTAGACTTCCTTTTTCCAAAGATATCTATAAAAAAATTGTAAAGAAGTTTTCTAAATTTTGTAGGTGTATCGGTGACCCTGATGGCATCAATTTTCATCATTCCAATTTTTAAACAGAAGTCTGTGGTTCCAGCACTTCCACTAAAACTAGGCATATTATGATGTCATTGTTGCAAAAGCTGTAAACTCATAGACCTTTGCAATAGTGACATCATTAAATTGCAAGAACCACAGATGTCGAATAGAAAATCAGAATGGTGCAAATTGATGCCATCAGTGATCCAAATACTCACAAAAATTTTAGAAATCGTTTTACAATCCCTTTTAATTAAAATGTTTTTAACTCAAATCCAATCAAGCTTATAAAATAACATGATTTTAGATGGAGTATATTCTATTTTGTTTATTGTTTTCAGATGCTTCCTACCCTGTTTTTTGTTGCTCAATTTTCCATTTTTTAGTTTTTACCATCATAATAAGGATTAATTTCATAAAAATTGAAGGATTCTAATCAACTTTAAAAAAATAATTTGTGGAATATCCCCATGCATGGAATATTAATCAGATTAATTAAAATAACATAGATAATTAATTTTTGGGGTGTCGAGGAATTTTTAACGTACCCAGTCTGAAATACAAAGAGCATTATTTCCCATACAAACGTCTAGATGATCTTACACAAACATTGAGGCTCTTTTGGTCAGAACTTTAGTTCCTTACATGCAACATGTTCATGGTTTTGCTAAGCAAATTGTGATCAGGGTTCTAATCTTGGTTAATGTGAAAATCGTCTTTACTCATAATTCCAGTCCACGAAGCTTTAAATGGATGTGGATAATCCGAGTAAGGCTCAGGACTAGATCAGCAGTTGTAAAAAACAATTTCAGTGTGGGGTGGATATATTTTGGAACAGCCATAGGTTTTGATTTTGAAATGGTTCTTAGATTTAGAATTCCAGGGTACCTTATATAATCCATTCCAAAACAGTTGCTGTCCCAGGGAAAACGTATTATTTCCCGAAAGATTGTAACCCTTGTTGACAATACTATGTTATAATTACAGAGCCTGATATAATAGAAGCTACAGCCCTGTATGATTTTGAAGGAAGGACAGATCGGGAGTTATCGTTTAAGAAAGGAGATATTCTAGTTATCTATCAACAAGTCTCGACAGACTGGTGGGAAGGAGCGTTTGGAGGAAAGGAGGGATTGATTCCTGATAAATACGTCACTTGGAAACATTCAAGGTAAGATTTGGTTTAAGTTACTCATATTATTTTGTGAAATTTCAATCCAAGCACCAACAACTTACTAGTTTGTGATTCCACTTGAAAAGAACGTTATCTTGTTATCTACAAACCTAAAAATCTGGATTTTTAAAGAAATACACTAAGTTCAACTCTGTCACTAGGGTAGTCTGTGGGGGATGTGCTTTGTACGAAACCAAAAGATTAACACTTTTGGAGCCTCAGAATCGTCAGAAATACATTCTTCTTCTTAAGTTATAAAAATATCAGATAGGATTCTCAGAACCACCACTACATCCAGAAAAATATGAGCCCTTGCACAAATTTTCTGGTAACTGGGCTGGTTGGATTTGGTTAGATACTTTTGAGTCTATTTTTTTTATGCCATTTGTATTTTCAGTAGTGAAGAGCAGAAGAGTTTTAGTTCAGAAGATGACAAATCCTCAATATCATCATCCCGTAGTGGTCTGGGAAAAGTCACGCGTCAGTTGAGCGATGACAGTAGTATCGGAAAACCAGAGAAAACAGTGCTGCCCCCTACAATTGAGGAGGTACGAGAGACTGATATTATAGATACCACTACACCTTCGCCACCTCCAACACCACGGAGCAGTACTCTCGGATCTAAAGTCACCAGCTCGTCAAGTTTAGGACCGTCATCGCCAACTGAAAAGACGCCAGAATTGAAGCGGATGACGACATCATCGGATACAAGTGCCGATGATCTTTCGGTGGATATCGATAACGCGCTAGCAGAAGTCATGGATGGATTGAAATCTTTAGAAATGCAACAGATATCCGATAAACGCATGAGTTTACCAATGATCAAAACTAAACAGACTCCTAAACATACCCCAGATTTGGTGCTCGATCTCCCAGAGGACTCGAATTCTCCGACCTCCCAGGACAATAGTAGTGGACCCGACAGTCCAAACACAAGTGCTGCCGAAAATTTTGCAAAAAATGATCAAGGAACTTTGAAAAAAGCCAGCTCAATGCCACGGAATATGGAACCTCTTACAACACACGAAACTATTAAGGACAGTTCGCCTCCAACTCTTCCCAAAGTTCCGATCTTTTCGTCTTCTTCGTCAATCAAACGCTCTCCACACGTCTTACCCGGAATGAGGGCGAAATCAATGACTTCGGAGGGCTTGCCTCCTACTGTCCCACAATTGAAATCGAGTACTTTGCCCCCCCCTGTTGCTGAGAAACCCAAATTAAAACTAAAACCACAAGTCATGGAAAAACCTCGTATGTCAGAACCGCCACGCAAATTTACAGAAGTTTCTGCTCAAGATGGCTCAAAACAGTGATCTATCTCTAAACTTTTATCTAACCAAATCTTTATATCTTGGTTTTAATCGCACAGAACCTTAAGTCTGCCAAAAGTCAAAATGGTTCCATTTCATATTGACAAAAAGAGAGAAAATGCATATTTGGATGAAAAGGAAGATTAATAATGCTTCGATTGACAGTATTTAAGGATTTGTATGTATCTGGACATCGCTAACAGGATGGATAGATTGTTGAGTGTCATATTTTAAGTGTGTCAGATGGATGCATTATGACAGCAAACATTTTTCCGAGCGTTTAAAGAGATACTACCTTTTTGAATGAACATAAAATTTGAATTTTTAAACTTGGCCAATAGGCGTATATATTCATCAGGGACTTACCTGGTGTTGTAAGTATACAAACAGAATTCACTAGATCCAATAAGTAAGCTGTTGTATAGTTATTACACCAGTTAAGTCCAAGGATGAATATATATTAAGCAAGTTTTTGATAATACAAATCATATGTTCATTCTAAGAGGTAGTATCCCTTTAATGTTTAAGAAATGATCAAGTCCAGCGAGAGATTTTGGTGTTTTCGTAGTTTAGATACTAATTTATTTTATTTAGATAATTTTAATTCTTTGTCATGATTCATTTGTGCTAGTTTGAACATGTGCTATAATCATGAAATACTTTAAGAATCTGAATATCTGATTTTTTTCAGATTTACTGAAAGGAGAGTGCGTTATACATGTGCGCGTACTATACAAGCAATTATACGTTATATAGGTTTTGATTGATTTGAAAGAAACTGCATGGATTTTACTTTCATTTTTGACAAAGTTTCTGAAACAATCTGGTTACTATGGTTACAGAATGAACTATTTCTTCTATATTTATTAATATATACTTCAAAATGCATCATTTAAAGGTCAAAATCTTCTTAACCTTTGACCCTCCTCAACCAAAATCTTCAGATGGTCTTGTATATGGCCCTAGTATCTTATAACTTTTAACAAAATTGAGGTTTGAACTTTGTGAGAATGGGACATTTCATTTTTTATACCATCAAAGCTCAAACCATTTTAAAGCTCTCATGCAAATTATAGTCTTCCTAACAAGTCTGCCTTTGTGACAGAATATTTTTAGAATCTAATTTTCTATATTTTTGCTTCAATTGTAAAGAAAAGTTAAAGAGTATTTATATAACCACGTAAGGTACCTCACTTTTTTAAATTTTGCTCGGAATGTCTCGGAACTATGAGCTCAATTTTTTTTTATTTTGTAAGGAAACCATTAATATAACATAACAGTCTTCCTGCTTACATGGATTCCAAATTCTTCACCAGCCAACATGAATAAATTTAGTGCTTTGAAAATCAAGCGACCTTCACGCCAGTTCAAGGTTAGAGATGTGCTATACAATTGTTATTTTAGAATTTGGGGAAGTATTTTGTATGTAGTGGGTTGAGCTTATTTTTATTAAAAAGGGGTCAAAGCATGAAAATATCATGCATTCTAATTGTAAAAAGAATATTGTATATAAGATTGACCCCTTTTAATCTGTTGTTTTGAAGACCCAAGGAAAATAATTGAGAAATCTAGATTAAGAAAATCAGGCCTGGTATTCTTGGTTTGATCAAAGCGCTAGGATGTCCTAGCTCTTAATTCTAACAATGTTTCTTGGACAGACGCGAAGATCATTTCAAGAGTGATTAATGATTTCAAGATCTGTTTTTCTTAATATTTCTTATTCGATCATTTTATTAAGGACCATGATTTGATGTCAAAATTGCTGTAATATCATGTTAAAAGGATTTATAAAAATAGGAACCTTGGGTCGTTAGACTAGGTTTGTAGTGACCAAGTCGTTAATAGATCTGAATTAATTAATAAGATTAATTAACTTTGTATTTTATTTGTACAGTCTTCATTTTAATCTCTTTATTTTATATAACTTTAAAAAAATAATAATAAAATATGATTAAATGATGTTTGGTTTTTGTTTACATCCTCAGACATTGCCTCAGATGGTTATACATTATTGGTGTAACAGTCTGAGGTTATATAAACACATGTATGTACAATCATCTGAGAGTGTAAACATTTCAGGGTACAAATATATGTTTGTGTAAAAATTTCAGAGTGTAAACATGCTTGTATGACATCTAAGAGTGTAACAAATGCAGGTGTAAACATATGTTATGTATAAATATTTGAGAGTATAACACATGTGTTTACACCCCTCAAATATGTACACCCCTCCTATATTTACACCCCTCAGATATTTACACACGTGTTTACACCCCTCGGATATTTACACCCCCTCCTATATTTGCACACATGCATTTGCACCCCCTATATTTACACACATGTATTTGCACCCCCTATATTTACACACATGTATTTGCACCCCCTCCTATATTTACACATGTGTTTGCACCCCCTCCTGTAATTACACACATGTATTTGCACCCCTACTATATTTACACATGTATTTGCACCCCTCAGATGTTAACACACATGTATTTGCACTCCTCCTATATTTACACGTGTTTGCACCCCCTCCTGTAATTACACACATGTATTTGATCCCCTCCTATATTTACACATGTATTTGCACCCCTCAGATAGTTACACATGTATTTACACCCCCTCATATGTCTACACACGTATTTGCACCCCCTCTTATAATTACACACATGTATTTGCACCCCTCCTATATTTACACACATGTATTTGCACCCCTCCTATATTTACACACATCTGTTTGAACCCCTCAGATGTTTACACACATGTATTTACACCCCTTCATATATTTACACACATGTATTTGCACCCCTCCTATATTTACACACATGTATTTGCACCCCCTCCTATATTTACACACGTGTTTGCACCCCTCCTGTAATTACACACATGTATTTGATCCCCTCCTATATTTACACATGTATTTGCACCCCTCAGATAGTTACACATGTATTTACACCCCCTCATATGTCTACACACGTATTTGCACCCCTCCTATATTTACACACATGTATTTGCACCCCCTCTTATAATTACACACATGTATTTGCACCCTTCCTATATTTACACACATGTATTTGCACCCCTCCTATATTTACACACATCTGTTTGAACCCCTCAGATGTTTACACCCCTTCATATATTTACACACGTGTATTTGCACCCCTCCTATATTTACACACATGTATTTGCACCCCCTCCTATATTTAAACACGTGTTTGCACCCCCTCCTGTAATTACACACATGTATTTGCACCCCTCCTATATTTACACATGTATTTGCACCCCGCAGATGTTAACACACATGTATTTGCACTCCTCCTATATTTACACGTGTTTGCACCCCCTCCTATATTAACACACATGTGTTTGCACCCCCTCCTATAATTACATACATGTACTTGCACCCCTCCTATATTTACACACATCTGTTTGAACCCCTCAGATGTTTACACACGTGTTTGAACCCCTCCTATATATACACACATGTATTTACACACCTCCTATATTTACACACATGTATTTGCACCACTCAGATGTTAACACACATGTTTTTGAACCCCTCAGATATTTACACACGTGTTTACACCCCCTCAGATGTTTACACACATGTATTTGCACCCCTCCTATAATTACACATGTATTTGCACCGTCTTATATTTACACACATCTGTTTGAACCCCTCAGATGTTTACACACGTGTTTGAACCCCTCAGATATTTACACACGTGTTTACACCCCTTCTATATTTACACACATGTATTTACACCTCCTATTTTTACACACATGTATTTGCACCCCTTCATTTATTTACACATGTATTTGCACCCCTCCTATATTTACACACGTGTTTACACCACTCAGATGTTTACACACATGTATTTATACCCCTCAGATATTTACACACATGTATTTGAACCCCTCAGATATTTACGCCCCTCCTATATATACACACATGTATTTACACCCCTTCCTATATTTACACACATGTATTTGCACTCCTCCCACACATGTGTTTGCACCCCTCCTATATTTACACACGTGTTTACACCCCTCAGATGTTTACACACATGTATCTATACCCCTCAGATATTTACACACATGTGTTTACACCCCTCAGATATTTACACACATGTGTTTACACCCCTCAGATATTTACACATGTATTAACACCCCTTAGATATTTACACACATGTATTTGAACCCCTCAGATATTTACACCCCTCAGATATTTACACATGTATTAACACCCCTCAGATATTTACACACATGTATTTGAACCCCTCAGATATTTACACACATGTTTTTACATCCCTGAGATGTTTACACACGTTTTTATACAATAATTGTGATTGTAAACACAAAACATCTTGTGAGTGTAAACACAAAACATCTTGTGAGTGTAAACACAAAATATCTTGTAATTGTAAACACAAAACATCTTGTGAGTGTTGACACAAAACGTCTTGTGTTTGTAAACACAAAACGTCTTGTGATTGTAAACACAAAATATCTTGTGATTGTAAACACAAAATATCTTGTGAATGTTTACACAAAACATCTTGTGATTGTAAACACAAAACGTCTTGTGGCTGTAAACACAAAACGTCTTGTGATTATTTACACAAAACGTCTTGTGTGTGTAAACACAAAACGTCTTGTGATTGTAAACACAAAACATCTCGTGATTGTTTACACAAAACATCTCGTGATTGTATACACAAAATATCTTGTGATTGTAAACACAAAACGTCTAGTGATTGTTTACACAAAACATCTCGTGATTGTTTACACAAAACATCTTGTGATTGTAAACACAAAACATCTTATGATTGTAAACACAAAACATCTTGCGTTTGTAAACACAAAACATCTTGCGTTTGTAAACACAAAACATCTTGCGTTTGTAAACACAAAACATCTTGTGATTGCAAACACAAAACATCTTGTAATAGTGAACACAAAACATCTTATGATTGTAAACACAAAACATCTTGTGATTGTAAACACAAAACATCTTGTGTTTGTAAACACAAAACATCTCATGATTGTAAACACAAAACATCTCATGATTGTATACACAAAACATCTTGTGATTGTAAACACAAAACATCTCATGATTGTAAACACAAAACATCTTGTGATTGTTAACACAAAACATCTTGTGAGTGTAAACACAAAACATCTTGTGAGTGTAAACACAAAAATGTCTTGTGATTGTAAACACAAAACATCTTGTGATTGTAAACACAAAAACATCTTGTGATTGTAAACACCCAACATTTTAATTGTAAACACAAAACGTCTTGTGATTGTAAACACAAAACATCTTGTGATTGTAAACACAAAACATCTTGTGATTGTAAACACAAAACGTCTTGTGATAGTAAACACAAATCATCTTGTGATTGTAAACACAAAACATCTTGTGATTGTATACACAAAACATCTTGTGATTGCAAGAACAAAACGTCTTGTGAATGTTTACACAAAACATCTTGTGGCTGTAAACACAAAACATCTTGTGGCTGTATACACAAAACGTCTTGTGTTTGTAAACATAAAACATCTAGTGATTGTAAACACAAAACATCTTGTGGCTGTTAACACAAAACATATTGTGGCTGTAAACACAAAACATCTTGTGACTGTAAACACAAAACATCTTGTGACTGTAAACACAAAACATCTTGTGATTGTTTACACAAAACATCTTGTGATTGTAAGCACAAAACATCTTGTGTTTGTAAACACAAAACGTCTTGTGATAGTAAACACAAAACATCTTGTGGCTGTAAACACAAAACATCTTGTGATTGTAAACACAAAACATATTGTGAGTGATTGTAAACACAAAACGTCTTGTGGACGTAAACACAAAACATCTTGTGATTGTAAACACAAAACATCTCGTGAGTGTAAACACAAAACATCTCGTGATTGTTTACACAAAACATCTTGTGATTGTAAACACAAACATCTCGTAATTGTTTACACAAAACATCTCGTGATTGTAAACACAAACATCTCGTAATTGTAAACACAAAACATCTTGTGATTCTAAACACAAAACATCTTGTGAGTGTAAACACAAAACATCTTGTGATTGTAAACACAAAACATCCTGTGATTGTTGTAAACACAAACGAAAACGTCTTGTGATTCTAAACACAAAACATCTTGTGAGTGATTGTAAACACAAAACATCTCGAGATTTTAGACACATAACGTCTCGTGGCTGTAAACACAAAACATCTTGTGATAGATAGTAAACACAAAATATCTTGTGATTGTTAACACAAAACATCTTGTGATTGTTAACACAAAACATCTCGTGATTGTAAACACAAAACGTCTTTAGATTCTAAACACAAAACGTCTTTAGATTCTAAACACAAAACATCTTGTGAGTGAGTGTAAACACAAAACATCTTGTGAGTGAGTGTAAACACAAAACATCTTGTACATGTAAACACAAAACAGCTTGTGAATATTAACACAAAACATCTTGTGAGTGATTGTACACACAAAACATCTTGTGATTGTACACACAAAACATCTTGTGATAGTTAACACAAAACATCCTGTGAATGTTTACAAAAAAAATCTTGTGAATGTTTACACAAAACATCTTGTGATAGTAAACACAAAACATCTTGTGGCTGTAAACACAAAACATCTTGTGACTGTAAATACAAAACATCTTGTGATTGTAAACACAAAACATCTTGTGAACATTAACACAAAACATCTTGTGGTTGTAAACACAAAACATCTTGTAATTATTTACACAAAACATCTTGTGATTGTATACACAAAACATCTTGTGATTGTTTACACAAAACATCTTGTGATTGTAAACACAAAACATCTTGTGATTGTAAACACAAAACATCTTGTGATTGTAAACACAAAATATTGTGAATGTTTACACAAAATATTGTGAATGTTTACACAAAACATCTTCTGATTGTTAACACAAAACATCTTGTGATTGTTAACACAAAACATCTTGTGATTGTTAACACAAAACATCTTGTGATTGTTAACACAAAACATCTTGTGAGTGTAAACACAAAACATCTTGTGAGTGTAAACACAAAACATCTTGTGATTGTAAACACAAAACATCTTGTGATTGTAAACACAAAACATCTTGTAATAGTAAACACAAAACATCTTGTAATAGTACACACAAAACATCTTGTGATTGTTAACACAAAACATCTTGTGATAGTAAACACAAAACATCTTGTAATAGTAAACACAAAACATCTTGTGGCTGTACACACAAAACATCTTGTGGCTGTAAACACAAAACATCTTGTGATTGTAAACACAAAACATCTTGTGATTGTAAACACAAAACATTTTGCATCTGTCATCGGGATTAGTGTAAATTTTATAACACATACATAACAAAGTGCATACAAAATAAAGCATGTCGACATCTAAAGGTGCAAACACAATAAACTTTTGTGAAAAAGCCTCAGGCTGTGAATACCTGAATATCTAAACATTTGGTAGGTATCGCTAACTTTTAGGCAAGTCTCGACTGTAATATAATGGTTCATGGTTTATTTACAAAATATTTTACAATGAAAACAAAAATAGAATATTATTGTCTAGTGTCAAAATTTATACAAATTAGGAAATGACAAGCCAAGTGGATTTTTACACACTCCCAATAATAAATCAAAACTGGCATAACCATTAACTATCCATGGTGTCATTCCTTCTGATTCTTTAAATTTAAAGGAATTGTAAAGAGGTTGTAATTCTGTATGTGCACCAATGACACAATAGCAATTTGAACCTTTATATTTCTCAATCAGACATCTGTGGTTCCTGCAAATCCTCTAAACTTAATGCAAAATATGCTTCAAGATAAATGATTTCACAGCAAAAAGGTACAAATTGATGCTATCAGTGTCTCTAATATGCATACAAAATTTAGGCAACCTCTGTACAATCCCTTTAACACAAAATTTGGCTAGAAATTACCTATAAAGAAACTACATCAACATCCCATACAAAGAAAGGTGGTAATTTGCAATACAAGTATATATATAAATATATTTGGAAGGTGCTTGGTTAAATATGCTTACAATATAGCAATAAAACATATGAAATGAAATGAAGTATGCAATGAGGGAAATTTTGCCAGGACAGCAGCATTAACCTACTCTTAAATAAAACATGAGGGAATGGTGATGACATAATTGCATTAATGAAATGAAATGGAGTTTTACATCCTACTTTTCTGCACCTGTATGTAAAATCAAGACAAACTCTATGCAGTGTGCAATGAGGATAATTCTGCAAGGAGAGCAACAATAAACCCTTATCAATGATTATTGTTAAGAAGCTAATTTCTTTTGCTTCTTTTCTGTGTAACTTATTGCAAATTTATATTAATATTTGAAAAAATCAATCAAACTTTAGATGGGTTATCTAAAGCGACCAAAAGTTTCAAAGTGGTATCAGGTGTCAAGAAATGATTCAAATTAACTGTAAATGTACATAAATTATTGAATAACACTGACAATTTTAATTACAAGATGGGTTATCTATGAGAGAGCTTCAAATGGGATGAAAATTTAAGGTGTTCTAACTCACAGGGAATAATTTTGTTCGATTCTGATAAGCGAGACACAGACAATGATATCATAATGAGGCACTAAATGATGAAATGGGTGGAATTTTTACACTAAAATACATTTATATACATGATGATTTTATATACATGGTTACAATAACAAATATCTCCAGTCATATTGCCCCGGAAAATAAAACCAAGAGACTTTGAGACGACTTTTTGGAGCTATGAAGTCCCTTTTTTAGTGGCTTTGGCAGTTTGGATGTAACATTTCTCTGCATATCTAAGACACATAGCATCAATTTGTAACATTCCAATTTTCATTCAGATATCTGTGGTTCCTGCAAATTCACTTAAACTAAGTGTTTGATGATGTATCTAATAGCCAATATGCTTGTATTGCAACACTAAAGTTGAAATTGCTGGAACCACAGATGTCGGAATAGAAATTGGAATGGGGCAAATTGATGCTATAAGTGTCCCTGATACACATAAATATCTTACAAAAACCTCTTAGCAATCCCTGAGGGATAAAAGAGTTAAAATTCAGAGCAATATGAAAAGAGAATTCTGTGTAACCTCACAAATAAGTAAAGCCATATTTACATCTAAGTACATTGGATAAAATACATTAATTATTGATATCTTAAAATAATCAAAATAAATTAATTTCTATTCTACCCATTTACAAAATATTTAAATGTAAATTTTAAGATAAAATTAATATTAAGATCTTTGGAAATATGCTTAATTTATAACACAAACACAAGACATTATTAGGGAATACATCTGATGAATACACATGTATATTGTGTTAAAATGTTATGTGCCTAAGATTATTAAAGATATTCCTTAATATTTGTCTTGTGTTTGTTCTATGTTCTCCTTGCTTCTAAATGTTATTCAAAATAGCACACGTGTTTTCAGCAACATTAAAATTTAAACTTAAAATCACACATTTTTCATTGGCTTAATTGCTAAGAAAAGCAGCCAATCAAAATTGCTGTAACATCAAATATCAAGCACACTTAAAAGTACAACTATTTCAATTGGTTACATCCTCAGCTTATAAGCAGACAATTAAAATTTCGCACATAAAAAGGATAGTTTTAAAGCTAAAATAAGTAATTTACCAAGTTTCTTAAATCAAAATTCTACAACATCAATTTTTACCAATGTGGTAAAAGTACCAATATGGTATAATATAATGTATTTTGACTACAATTTTGATAAAAGTTCTATCACAACTTTCACCTTTGAAAATGTAGTTTTCATATCTTAAAAATGTTTTGCTTAAATTTTGACTAAATGAAATTTTCATGTATATATATAATGTACTAAACTTAGTTAATATACATCAAAAGAACAATTCAAATTTCCAAAATATACATGTTTCATATTTAAAAAAAAAAAGGTTAACAAGTTTAAAATGAAAAAAAAATAATCAGTGTTCATATTTAAAAAAGAAACTTTTATAATTTGAAAACGCCATCAGTTTAAAAGTTGTCAAAGGTGGGATTATAATTACGGCAATTCTGATTAAGTATATTGGAAGAAAGATTGTTTATCACAATGGTAACATTAAGATGGGTAAGTTATCTTTGTATTAGGTGGATATATCACAGAGTCAAATCATGTTCTGTTGAGAGAATTTACTAGAAATAATTAGAGGAATCAATATTGTGAAACTTAGAACCTTAGAACAAGAGTAAAAGCCCCAAATAGATGACGTACATTTTCTAGTCCAATGTTCGCTTTGGCATTATGAATACGGTAAAAAAAATAGCAAATACATGGGTGCAGATACAATTAGCTACTATTTTCTATGGTATTGGAATTCCTGCACTGTACATGGTCTGTTGGTGGCATTTGGTCATGTCATGTAGAGAAAATTCAGTTTGATTATTACTAAACTTAGAATTACAATAATTGCATTTCATTACATTTTTAAAAGAAATGACATTCTAGATGAAAAAAACACAGATCTGTACCACCCCCTCAAACCCTCCTTTCCTCCTCCCTAACTCGACACCCAAGAAAAAATGACGTATGAATAATATTGCTCGAATAAAAAATCCAAATAAATGCACCAATTGTTCAATAAATAATGTCTGTTACAAAATCTGATTATTCAGAAACCATCTTTCTTAAAATTGCTGTACGCATATATTACAAATCTGTACAAGCAAACCACTTCAGTTAACCAAAAATCTTGTCCAAAGCATGACAAAATAGAAAGCAACAATGGTACATGTATAGCAGTGGAATCCTCAAACAAGAAGTATCTTCAGGTGTTTTGATAAGGATAAGCATGATCTGATTCATGTGCAAAACCGCCACTACACTCACAAATGTCTCCAAAGCTATACCTATGAAATCAGACTAGTCCTCAAATCCATATGGCATATTTCTAGTTCATAGCACTTTCACTTTCTTTAACAATTCAGTCTTTAAAGGGGTACAGTCAGCGTTTTTGAGGATGGATTTTGGTCATGAATGTTTGTAAATAGTCTATAACTGCTAGGAAATCTCACAATCCTGTAAAATATACCCAAACCAACAACTTTTGTATACGTCTTCTATAAATGACGTAGTCTCACTAAAATACTTGTGGTATTTTCGGCTTTCAAAAGAGGATATTTGGAGGCTAGAATATTGACTGTGAATAGGCCCTTTAAATCTCTTCCTAGAATTTATGATGTTTCAAAGAAAATCCAATCTTTTCATTCCTTAGTTTTCAGTTTTTTAGCTTTCGGTACCTTCCCTAACGAGATCTTGCGCTTGGTCCCACGTGCCCCAGCTAATAATGAAGCTGCAGTGAGGGAAGCGCTCTTATCCTCAGCTTTTGACTTTGCTTTCTTGCTCAAAAGAACTTTGCTTCCAAAAGGTGACTTCTTCGAGATTGTTTTCTTCATCTTGGGACTAGTTTTGGTTGACTTTGGTGTTGATTTATCAGATTTTGGAGAATCTGTTTCTACTTCCATCAAAAAGTCTTCGTAGGATTGTATTGATAGCTTTTTCTTTTTGCTGGGCATTAAAATTGCTTTGGACTTCTTTGAAGAGTCTTTTTTAGGACTAGGTGACTTGATGTGAGTTGTATTGCTGATTTTCTTTGAAGGACTGCCATCAGATTTTTTAGGAGAAGTTTTAGTCTTCTTTGGAGAAGCTGGTGCAGTATTTTCAGACATACTTTTCTTCGGCGAAGATGAATCAGACAACTTTTTCGCTGATTTGTCGGTGACTTTCTTAGGACTTCCTGAGGGTGTACTAAGAATACTTTTTGGTACTTTCTCTGGAGAACCAGGTGTCTTTTTAGGTGGAGTGCTTCCTGAAACTTTACTGGGAAGAACTGATTTGTTCTGCTTGACATGAGTCGAAGTGGTTGAAGAATTCTTTCGCAAAAATCCACCTTGGATACCAGAAGTGGCCTTTTTAGGTGAACCATTGACAGAAATTTTCTCCTTTTTCACCTGTACTGGTTTGACACTGAGTGGTAACTTTAAAATTGAGCTTGAATTCTTCATTGGTGATTTGATAACTGCTGGTGATTTTTGAACTGTTGGTGACTTCTGAACAGCTGTAAAAGTGTTAAGTGATGATGACTTGCTCACTGCTGTTGACTTCTGAATTGCTGGTGACTTTTCAACACCTGATAAGTTGTTAAGCGCTGATGACTTGCTAACAGTTGGTGACTTCTGTGCAGCTGGTGACTTTTCAACACCTGATAAGTTGTTAAGCGCTGATGACTTGCTAACAGTTGGTGACTTCTGTGCAGCTGGTGAGTTGCTAACACCTGATAAGTTGTTAAGCGCTGATGACTTGCTAACAGTTGGTGACTTCTGTGCAGCTGGTGAGTTGCTAACACCTGATAAGTTGTTAAGCGCTGATGACTTGCTAACAGTTGGTGACTTCTGTGCAGCTGGTGAGTTGCTAACACCTGATAAGTTGTTAAGTGCTGATGACTTGCTAACTGTTGGTGACTTCTGAACTGCTGGTGACTTTTCAACACCTGATAAGTTGTTAAGCGCTGATGATTTGCTAACTGCTGGTGACTTTTGAACTGTTGGTGACGTCTGAACTGTCAACGTCTTGGAACTAGGAGGAGAAACATAAATATATGTCACATTAGTCTCTGGAGATTTCTTTTTCTGCTTTTCACCACCAGGATGAAAGTGTAGATTAGTGTTTTTGACCCATTTCATTGGTGAGTTTGCTGGAAGTGTTGCACTCTTTTTAAGCGAGCTTGGTGACGCTTCAACAATGTTTCCAGAAAAACTTGCTAGTGCTTGACCAATGGACAAGGACCTTTGCCGCAGAGAAGTATCGTCCTCCTTGGGAACTGCTGTCACTGTCGCTGATCTCTCTCTTGTGATTGGCTCTAATTCAGACTCTGATTTTGTCAGTTCGTCAGGTTTTGGTTTTGACTCTCGCCGTGCAGGAAGATCCTCGGGTTGCCAAACCATGTCGATCTCTAATCCTTTAGGCATCTTTAACTTCTTTTTGAATGGTTCTTCAGGGCTTATTGAGATAGCTTTGGATTCTGGTGGAGACATAAAAGTTTGAGATTTTGCTAGATTAATAAAAGGGTGTTTCCTCATTATAATTTTTGGTCTTATATAGGATGCAATGTCCACAGGTTCTCTTGGATTTGTCAGCTGATGAACAACTTTTGGAGGATCTTTTTCTTTTTTCAAATCCTTGACAATCTGTTTCTCTGAGGAATTTTTCTGGATTGTCTTTTCCTTGAAATAGTCTCTCAAATCCTTAGGAGTGTTTCTGGATTCAGTAACCTTTTGGTGTTTCTCAGCTGAATGTTTGGAGGTGTTGACAGCAGATGTTTTTTCCTTTGCCTTTAAAAGGTCTTTGGAATCCATTTTACGAGGCTCCTTTTCCTTGGTGGGTTTGTTTCTCCCTTGAGTTACACTTTGACAGATAGCAATCAATGGTGTGTCGTCTTCATCACTGCTTGAATCGATAACAGAAGTGGATGATTCTCCTTTTCCAGCTTTCCTGCCATCTGAACTAGTTTTCTGCTTTGGATTAGAATTGCCTGAAAGTGACCATTCTGCTTTTGATGGTTTGGTCATTGCTTCAGGATGTTTGCCATCTACACTAGTTCTCTGCCTTGGACTGGAATGGCCTGAAAGTGACCATTCTGCTTTTGATGGTTTGGTCGTAGCTCCAGAATCTACACTGGTTCTCTGCCTTGGACTAGAATTGCCTGAAAGTGACCATTCTGATTTTGATGGCTTTGTAGTGGCTTTGTGATCTTCTGTGTATCTTCCCTCTACGCTGTTCCGCTGTCTCAGACTTGAATTGCCTGAAAGTGACCATTCTGCTTTTGATGGTTTGGTTGTAGATTCAGAATCTTTGCCTTCTAAACTAGTTCTCTGCTTTGGACTCGATGGTTTTGAAGTGGCTTCATGATCTTCGGTATATCTGCCTTCTACACTATTTCTCTGTCTCAGGCTAGACTTGCTGTCTGAAGGTTTCCATTCCATGTCTATAGCCAACTTCTTAGGTGTCGCTGTTTTACAGAGCATAGCTGCTGGTATGAAAGCTGATTCTTTCATGTCAATCTGCAGATATTTTGGAATCTTCATGGAAGGTGCTGGTTTTTCAACTCCTCTTAAAGAATAATTCAGCTTCTTTGCTGAAAAATTCCTTCGATACTTCTTGACAATTTCTCTGCTACAGTTCGTCTTATTGTTGCTGAGGTTCCGATTGCTGGTTTTTGAATTTCTTGGTCTGCCAACCTTTCTCTTCTTTTCTGGAGTCTTGTCGCTGAAAGACTTCAAAGCTTTGCTCTTGCATTTGCAGAGGTACCGCTGACATCTTTCACATGGTTCCTCTTCCGGTGATAGACATTTGTAGGAGTCATCCGAGGATCCTGTTCTAATGGAGATAGAGTCATCCGAGGTGAGATTATCAATGTCGTTATACAGATCGCGTCGTGATTTGTGATTGGAGCCAGATGTTGGCTTGAAATTGTCTTTCGGGATGTGGATGGACAAGGGTGTTGCACACATACCACTTTTTGTCTTAGCACTATTTGTTGACGAGGGAGGGGAAAGAGTTTGTGGAGGCGAATAATTCTGGTCTCTTTCCAACTGCTGTATGTCGACTCGACAAGGAGACAAGAAAACAGGTGCTGCCTTCTGATTCAGCTGATCTCGAATGGGAGAAGACATGTAATGCTTTTGTTGCGAATTTGGTGTTTGATGATTTGATGATTTCCCTTGCAAGTGTGGAATCGGAAGATTTGGAGCTTTAGTTTTAGGAAATTTCTCTTGATAATCTGACAGTTCTGTTAATAAGGATTTATACAATGATAGCTTCAACTGAGACATTTCAGCATTAGCATCCTCAGATAAGACATTGGTTAATGTCAGGGAGCTTTTCTTTCCTTTTGGTTCTTCTTTCTTCCGTAATCCAAGCAAACGATCGATTCCAGGTCCAAGCAAAACTGGAGGTCCATTTGGAAAGGAACAGGGTTGGTTGGAGGACATTTGCTTCTGTTTCTGTAAAAGTTGGAATGCCTTTCTTTGATGAGCTCTCCAATTATGAGGCACTTTAGGAGGATTTGGGTTAGCTTTCCAACGTTTGAACTCACTCATTGTCAATCTCTTCAATGGAACTTTACACCTCGGTAACGATTTTTTTAACATTCGACTTCCTTTATTCAACCCAGTACGAATATAATCGTAAGAAAACTCTCGTTCCGATTTAGTGAATTTATACGTATGATTAAATTGTCTGATACGTTTTCGTGTTAATTTATACGTGACTGGTATCGAAGCATTCCGAACACGTAACTTTTCGGAAAATGTTGGGTCTTTAACAGGAGTCCTACAAAACCATTCAGGGTTTGTTAGCACTTTTGTATGAACATCTGGCTCGGCGGCCACACACTTTTGGACTTTTTGTCCCAGGGGGGATGCCACGTCTATGAACAGAAGGGACAAAGTTTTGGAGGGTTTATGAGGTTCGTCGTCAGAGCTACTGTTACTAACGACACTATCAGCATCGCTGTTATCACGCGGGCATAAGTACGATAGACGTCGTTTACAAGCACTAGATTCACCGTCACGACTTAGTTGAGAAATTAATGACTTCGGTGTTCGCGGAGTTCCGGGTGATTTTGGCGTCACCGGCTCCACAAATTTATCAACGTCTAATTCCACTTCTGTATTTCTACGTTTTTCACGAATTCTTATGGCTTTTTGGACTGGCAATAAGTCTAATCCTTGCATGTAATCTTCCCGGGAATGGGAGATGACCACACCACTTTCTGTCGGCCATAATGGACTTAACTGCGGACATGCTGAGCTTTCCGTTGCTGTCGCTGGTGATTTAGATGGAGATCTGATACAACGTAGCTCTGGTGGCCGAAAGGAACATCGATTTTGATGAACTTTCAGTTCCTCTTTGCCACCAAATTCTTCAGAACAGAAGAAACACAGGTAAATCTCTATGAAGGATTTGTTGTAGCCTGAAAAAGAAAAGATAATCTTTAATTGGCTGAAAATAAAATAACCATATAGGAATTTCACGTCCATTTTTTCTGCACGTTTGGCTAAAATAATTTGAGAAATTTGAACATATATCAACAATTACATCACTCCCAAACGACTAGATGCTTTTCTCAGTTAACCCCTACAAAGGTAGAAAATATTCAAACTAGAAAAGAAATTAAGCATTTAACACAAAGAGCAACTAAAGCCCCTCTCCCACCTACAGGAGTTGCATTCTGAGTACGTCCCTGAGTACGATTTGGATACAAATTCATCGGGAAACTCGTAATATCCTTGAAAGGAACTCGGAAGGAACAAATTTGGTTGTAACTTGTATCCAAATCTTACTCAGGACGTACTCGGCTTGCGACTCCTGTAGGTGGGAGAGGGGCTTAAGGCTTAAATACGAAGCACAGGCAAAAGTGAAATCCTACCTTGTGTGGAGAGAATATCTGGTATAAAATCTAGACCCAATCTACTACCCTAAAATACAGAAATAGTACATTTTTCCTCTGGATCATATCACTCGGGACTGTTCTCTACTAAAGAAATCTACCTTTTGAAAAAACTTATAGTAGGTTGATTAAAGAGATTGCAAGAGGTTTTCTTAACTTTGTATGTGTATTGAAGGCATCTCAGTTCCACTAAAAATCTCAAGCATTTTATGACATCAATATTGCAATTATTGTAAGATATTAAAAGCAGCTTTAGTGGTAGTGATAAAACTAGGTGGATTTGCAAGAACTAATCAAAAAGGTGGTGAAAGTGCCCCTTAAAGGGATTGTAAAATGTTTTTCTAAACTTTGTATGTGTATCGGGAACACTGATAGCATCAATTTGCGGCATTCAAATTTCCATTCCGATGTCTGTGGTCCTTGAATTCCACTTAAACTAACACGTTTTATGACGTAACCCCCACAGATCTACCGGAAGCTACCATTGATATCCATGCAGATCAGTGGGGGTAACGTCATAAAACGCGATGGCTTAAGTGGAATTGCAAGAACCACGGACATCGGAATGGAAATATGAATGCCGCAAATTGATGCTATCAGTGTCCCCGATACACATACAAAGTTTAGAAAACCACTTTACAATCCCTTTAAGATGATGGTTAAAAATCTTACCTTTTTAAGACCAATAAAATTGGATTGTAACTGTGAGAGAGTAGCTAAAGCTGATTTCCAATTGATGTTATTATTATCAGTGAGGAGTTCCTCTTGTCCTAGCTGTCTGTAACAATTTCTTACCATCAATCTTAATAAATCAGTTGTTATATTCTACAAATAGAGAAAGAACAAATGAAATGAATGGAGTTTTACATTTTACATGAACTTGTTGGGATAATGACGAAGGGAAACACAATGCAGTGGCATCGACATTAGACTATTATTTTCAATTTTCAACTGTGTAGGAATCTAGGGGCCTCTGTTTATTGTCCCATCAAAATGAAAAGACACTTTTTATATGTGAGCCCCTCCATACCTGCATCACTGACATGGGGAAATGACATGCAGTGTGCAATGAAGAAAATTTGCTAAGACAGCAGCTTAAGCCTCCTCTTTGTTTTTGTGAACCTGCGCAGTCTGTAACTCACAGGGCATTGGTTTGTTGATTCATTCGAACGATTAGATGCTTTTTTCCATGTCAGCCCCTCCAACCTGTGTCACCTACACAGAAACCAGATTTGTTGTTCTAAAGCTCACCTCTTTGGAATTATTCTGTGGAGATGAAGGAGTAGGAGAAGGGTAGTTTGTTGTCAACAAATCAGACACTTTATTATTGTCTTTATTCAGAGAGCTGTTTGTTGCTAACTGCATCAATCCCGGTACCACTGCCTTTAACTGACCCTACAAAAATATATAAAAAATATTAAAGTCTTCCTTTGGAGTTATACATAAAGAAAGAAAGAAATGAAAATGAAATGAAATGAATGGAGTTTTACGTCCAACTTTTCTGCACTTATATGGGCTAATTGAGGACGGGCAAACGCCATGCAGTGTGCAATGAGGGAAATTTGGCCAGGACAGCGGCATTAGCCTGCTCTTATTTTCGATTTCCAACTGTCGAGGGATCTTTAACGTGCACAGCCAATAGCACACAGGGCCTCGGTTTATTGTCCCATCCGAACGACTAGACGCTTTTCCATGTCAGCCCCTCCGACCTGCATCACTGACAGGGGGAAACCGGGTTGAAAAATCCGAAGGCATCATCTCGACCCATGCCGGGATTGAACCCTGGACCTCCAGGTTAGCGAGGAAGCGTCTAACTCACTGAGCCACCGCAGCTCCCAAAAAGAAAGAAAGAAACATCTACAACAAAGGTTTTTGAAAGGATTATTTCTTGCCGCTGGACCTTGGCCAAACCTCATTGCAATTTGCATAGATCTTTCCTGGATTATAACAGGTTAAAAATAGAAACGATAGTCTATAATCAATGCCTGAGTTGATACATTATGTCATCACAATTTTTCAAAAAAGGCCCATCTTCAGTTGAAATTTTCAGCCAAAATTAGGGAGTTGTTGGGACAATGTAAATTTGTATGAAGACAATCTAGGATGTTTTTCCATATTAAGCCAGGATACAATTACAGTTAACCAGGAAGTGAAACAAATTAGAATTCACACAGTAACATTCTAAATAGATAATAGATAATCTAATATTATTCTAAACACTATTTAAACAGGAAATGTCATAGAGTGTACAATAAGGAAAACTTTACGAGGGCAAATTCATTAGAGCAAGGAAGGAAAACAAACTATTGCTGAAAACAATTATTATATGGATAACAATAACTTTAAAATAACTCTTGCTAGCAACATATTTCTATTCCTACCATCACTCCCTTTAATGAACCAGTTTGACAAACTAGAAGCTTAACTAGCCCCACCTCCCCCCCCCCCCTCCCCCTTGATTAGTATCTAGTTTTTTAAGCCCAATTACTAAATACCACTAAAGGAAACCAAGTATTACCTGTGTAAGTTTGTTAATAGGTAAAGCTGGTAAACGAGGAGCCTGGGCCCCAGAAGCTGGTTGGTTATTTTTATTCACATCCCTCATATTTCTTGTGCTGCTCTGAAATATACAATCATATTACAATTCAGTTGTTGGCAATAAAAAAAAACATCTCTATGAGACAATGAAATGAGATGGAGTTTTACATCCTACTTTTGGGTACAGTATCTGATTAGACAAACGTCATGCAATGTGCAATGAGGAAAATTTTGCCAGTTTACTCTTTTCTGATTTCCAACTGTCGCAGGATCTTGGAATTTTTTCCATGTCATCCCCTCTAACCTGCATCACTGACTGGGGAAAACTGGTATCAGCTCAGCTATACATTGCCTTTGAACCAGGCCCCCTATTCTCGAAACGATCCTAGCGCTAGGATGTCCTAGAAACAATGTTAGAAGATAGGAAATTAGGACGTCCTAGCGCTAGGATCGTTTCGAGAATACGGGGCCAGATTTCACAAACTAACTTTCATTTTTTTTGGTATTTCCTACATTTGACACCAAACTAATAAAATCTTGTTGAAAACCAGTGTGATATAAATACTATAATACATAAAGTTTTATTTTCTCTGTATATGCCAAATATTAAATGCCCATAAAACAGCATACAGTCAATAAAAATATCAGTGTGAATGGTAACAGCACTCACAAATCAAGTCTTCAGTTTTTAAAGGGGAACAGTTGGCATTTTCATCAATAAATTTGGGTCTTGAGATATGTATTTTACAGTAGTACTAGAATTGCATGAAAATTGGCTATCACTTTAAATGTAACTTAAACTAGAAAATTCATTTATCATATTCCTATGCTTTTTGTGTATGGCTTGGTCTCGCATAAATACTGGAAAACGCATTCTCAAATCAAGTCTTCAGCTTTCAAAGGGGGAACAGTTGGCATTTTCATCAATAAATTTGGGTCTTGAATAGATGAAAATAGTTTTCAGAAGTACTAGAATTGCATTAAAGTGTCTCATCACTTATAAATAACAAATATACCTCAAACCCGAATTTTCACTTTTTATTTCTACTTTGAATGTCTTTCCATGTATGACCTCAGATCACTGACCTCGCCTCACTAAAATACTAGTCACATTTTCAACTTGAAATTTCACTTTCCATTTCTATATAAGCTTATCGTGTGGTCTAACAAAGATACTTGAAGCCACTTTTCCTTTAATATAAGACACTGCAATAATCAGTTAAAAGATTTCCCTCACATTTAAGCATGAAGAAAAATTCTCAAGCAGCATACAACTGCACAATCTCTCCTACAGAATTGTTGTTCTATGACTCCATCGAATGTTGACGTATTCTTGAATGAATATGTAAACCAAATTTCTCAAAAATGGGAAAACATTTCACAAAAATATAGACCAAGATATTTGAAGAATGTATTTCACCTCAAATAAAATCATATTTCATCCCAAACTTGAGCACGTTTACAAAAAAAAGCCGATAGAAACAAATTTAAACTAAGATGATGACTTACAAGAATATTGTAAAGAGTCGAGACCTCGACAGATATGCAATATGTCGGCACGCAAGACAACTCTTCTGTATAAGAGATTAATGACCCTACTGTAGTCCAGATTATAAAGCAAGTAGTGCTGTGATAAATTTATTGTCTATGATTAAACTAATTGTCAGAGCTAGCTGGAACTAGCGATAAATTATCTAGTAAACTAGGTAGATGGTAAATGGTTTAGGTTATTGATTAAAACAAGAGAAATATATCACCAGAGAAAAACAATATCTTCAAGGTCAATAACAGATCAACAAGAATAACAATATTTATTTATTATATAACATGTTTATAACAACTTCATCATTTTACAACATGCGTACTCTTTCCAAGACACCTGATGGTACTCTTCTTAAGTACCGTAGTTCACTACTATACAATGATTACTCCTAATTTTGCCATGTTTTGGGTGTGATATTGGTTAAGGGAATTGTTTTGCTTGTATGGATTTCTTTTTGGTAATGCATGTAATCAGTTGCTTTTTTAAACTGGGGGTAGATATCGACATATGGGAGGTGCAATTCTACCCTGGGGGGCCTAGGGATTGTAAAAAGTTTTCTAATTTTTGCTTACATATCAGGAGCCCTGATGGCATCAAATTAAAGTACATGTAATCTAATTTTGATTAAGAAAGTCTGTGATTCCTGCAATTTCAACTAAACTATGTCATCAAGTGAAATTACAGAAACCACAGACATCTGATTGAAAATACTACAAATTGATGCTATCAGTGTCAATAATATACATTTAAAGTTATTAAAAAAACTTCTTTAAAATTCCTTTAAATAGGCCAAATGTTTTATCAAAAATAAGATCATTAAAATATTAATTCTTAATCCCTTTAAGACAATTAAATAGATTTAATCAATGACATATATTGCTAATTAAACAAATTAAGAAAATACCCTAATCTCTACAAATAGATCAAAACTGTCAATGACTACACTCTAAACAAAGAAACATCAAGTGCACAATAAACCCTTAATACAACAAACAGCCTAAGTTTTAAATCAACGACCAATAAATCAATTATCAACAACTGGGGGTGATGCTATAGCCCCTTAGGCATTACATCATACGAGAGGTGACAGTGCATGCCTACCTTGAATTAGGGTGCAGTGCAAGAGTGTAACCCTACTGCAGTCCCACGCGGTTCAAATCTGCCATTCATACATTTATTCACTGGGTTAAACTGAAAATAGGTCAGCTATTTTTAGCACAGAATTCTGGGGTCTTTGTGCTATTATCATAAACTAGGAGTTCATTCACTATAGAGGTCTACTGGATCTCTGTGGTCTACAGAGTTTTACATAGTTTTCCATAATATAAATAATGCTGATAATGCAAAAATATTCAGTCATGCATATATAGTTATTCAATAATATATGACAATCAATATATTTTATCATGAAAGGGTTATTCCTTACAGTACGGCCTGCAGATGAACGTTTATCTGGAGTGTGTTCCTAGATTGCTTATTATTATGGATACACAGGGATTTGAAAGCTTGAGGGAGAGTTTGGAAAATTATAACAGATTAGATTAGCTAAAAAATTTCAGGTTCAAAGACTAAAAGTTTTTTGGTTGCTGGGGCGGATCCAGGATTTAGAGAAATGGGGGGCTCTGAAAATTTAATACGCTTCAAATTCAACAGCACCGAGTGTGCCACAGGCGCTAGCTACAAATTTTTAGGGGATTCTGACATCAGTCGGACAAAAATAGGGGGGGGGGGGGGGGCTTTAGACTGGGATCCGCCCCTGGGTAGAACGGTTGGTGAACATATCCTTTTAAGATTCAAAACAAAAAATAAAGCTTGCCTAAAAAATAATGTACAGATTTCGGCAAAATAAACTCCCAAAAGTACAGAAATATGTCACCTATTTTTTTCTGAAGGTTACAAAATGTGGTTATTTTAACCTAAAATTTTTTAAAGGGGACCAGTCTTCATTTTTATTAGTTGATTTGGGTCTTGAATATATTTACGTATCCTTCAGAAGCACTAGAAATGTACGAAAATTGCGTATTTCCTTCAATATATATTGCATAGTATCGCTAATGTGTAGTAGGGCATTATAACTTTCAAATGCTAATAATTATGGATGCACATGGATTTGAAGGCTCAAATTTCAATGGTGAGTTGTGATAATCAGTACTAAATTGCTGAGCTAAAAAATCCCTGTTTCTGAGACTTATCCAAATCCACCCGCGAAAATGAAGCCCTTTAAGTGTGTTTATTTAAATCAGAACTTTCCAAACCTACATTTTTATAGATCCAAACGCATTTTTAGATAAATTGCATAATTGATAATCATATTTTAAATATTTGTGACATGAGAGAAAAAATTCAATTCAAAACTCAATGTAGTCAGAGATGATTATATTTAAAAAATTTAGAAACATAATCATAGGTGGCAAAACCGTCAGCTAGTGAGGACAACATAATAGATACAATTTTTAGTTATTTCGAAAACACATCCAGATGTTGACACAATAATTGCAATTAAATTCTAAAAACTGCTTTTAATTGTTCAATTTCTTTTCAATTTAATTAAATGCTATAAACTACAGTTTAGTTTGTATTTGCCGGTATATCAGGGAAAACAATAGCATCAATTTACACCATTCCAATTTTCAATTAAACATCTGTGGTTCAGAGGTCTGCAAAAACTAAGTGTTTGGTGATGTCACTATATACTTCCAGATAAATGCCGTCACATAACATAGGTTTACTGGTACTGGAGGCATTGGATTGAAAATCAGAATAGTGCAATACGCATCAATTTTTTCTAGAAAACCTATTTTACAATTCCTTTAAACATTACTAATAATACATCAACAAAATCAATAAAAGGAAACTGATTAATTTTAGTAAAAGATCAGCCCTTCTCAATTAATATTTGTAAAAACCCAAATGCATTTTATCAAAAAATATTAGTGTCAAATATAAGAGCTTAGCTAACATAAAACAGAGTCATTTTAATTCTTCACTCTTGAAGTCTTTTTGGCCTGAATTATATTTTTAAGAATTTCAATGTGAGAAAACGTTTGGTGCCATATAACCTCAACCCCACCATTGTATTATCACCCCATTTATCAGCCTGCCCTCTATTTTCACCCAAATCCGAGGAGTACAGCTGGCAGACACACTCAGCACCTTAATGAATCAGTGCAGTGTCATGGTGAAATGTCAGACTGCCATGAATTTTTAAAACTAGAAACCGAAAGAGCAATTCTAACATTTCAGAAGCAAGACTTTCTCCAACGTTTTGCACAATGTCTGCTGGGGCCCCAATTCTCACCGTGACACCACCCACAAGGGATCTCACCCTTATGACTTGACTACCCTACCATAAATGCTTCTTTGTGCCTAGGTACCTCACATTTCTAACAATGTTTATAATTAATAACACAGGCAACCTAATGTTTTACCAATGGCACTTATAATCCAATTCACCCTTAATTAAATTTAATTGAATTAAATAAGACCCTTTAATTCTCTTTTTTTAGTTCTCTTTAGTAATTTGACTTAACCTACCTATAAAATAATTGTTTGTCATGTCATATCATGACAACTAATTACTTAGCCATGTTGTAATGCTCAATAACAAGGTCACATGACCTTCCATTTTTAAATGACAGTCAAATCTCCACGACTGCGATGACCTCAAACTTCCTCCAAGGAAGACTTTACTCAATGATAAACTTTTATTTCAACCCAATATATAATTCTAACTCATTGAAAAAGCGTATTAGAATTACTCGACAAAGATTCCTAAGTAAATATCGTCCTTGGATCCTGATGTTTCGAAAGTTTCTGACAAACAAACAAGGTTGACCTACTTTCTCGCTTCGCGATTTTTCAATCAAAAATCAACTTTATGTGGACAATATGCAACATTTGGCACCTTCCATAAATAAGTCCATGCCGAATCTCAAAGAAAGAGTCCACAAAATGTACATAAACTCGATCGCTGAGGCACAAAACGAATTTTTATTATTTTTGATGTTCTTTGGCGCAGTTTTGAAAGATCGCCAACGTTTTCAGGACACTGAAATCCAACAAATGGCGTCAAAATGTCACCAAAATCATACAATACCGTTATAAATACATACCATTTTGCACGAGGAATGTTGTGCTTTCTTCACTTTACGAGCAAAAGTTCATTTTAGAGCCATATTTTGGATTTTACCATTGAATGTTGATAACTTCTTCCAGCAAAATGGCGGCCATTAGAGTCTTCCCTCTGTTACATCCGGGTATTTCTTGATGTGTTCTGTGTTCAAGGTGTGGGCATGGCTCTACATTTCAGAGCCATTCAGAGCAATGTTTGACGACAATTTTCAGAGTTAAATAATAAATCTTTTGTAATGTCGAAGCGATAATAGCTCTGACACAAGCAATATTTCTAAAAATAGACTAAGATATTAATAATAATTGTGAAATATTGCAAATAAAAGATTGGTTGGTTCACCAAAAATAAAATTCTAATCAAATGCCCTCTGTGACCCATATTATTTTATGTAACCTTAAAAAATAATCTAAACCTAAATAATTGAATACATTCATGATTTGAAAATTTAATTATATAAGCAACTATACCTAATTCCCTTATAATTTAATTAGGATTTCTTGACAGTGGCTTAGCACTGGTTGAACTAAGCCCATGGGACCCATCCTATTGGGGCTCCCCACACCAGAAATGTCTTCAAAATGAATTCCCTGGGGAGAGTACCCCCAACCACGGGGCCCAACTCATCCAGGAACCAAATATATGTAGGCCTCACATGGTGGCCCCAACCCACTTATTTAGAAATTTAATAAACCTACCAATATTCCAAAAAACATTATAAAAACATTTTTCCCATTAAAAAATAATTTTATTTTGTTGATAGCTAATAAGGTAGAATTTATGCGACTTTTACATTAATATTATATCCAAACCAGTTTTAAAGTAAGTTACATTACCGTTTAATACAAATTATCTCCCTTAGTTTTCTAACAAACCTACGCCCTCTTATTTCCGGGGTGAAAACCCCTGATAAATTTAAATATAAAAGACTATCTCGTAGAATATTTTTTAATGTTCAGGAAACTTGATTATATTTATGAAGAATAGACTGATATATTTTTGTTATAATACATTTAAGCTAAGTCAGTGGCGTTTCCAACAATGAAGAGACCAGGGGAGAGTGGCACTCCCACCCCTAAATAGAATGATAACGGTACGGCTTTGTCCACCCCCTCCCCTCCCCCACACCAAGTTTTAATTCCATTCAATGACATCTTTGATGCCGGGTTCTGCAATACCGCCCCGCCCTCCACCTCTTTTTGATAATTCTTTTGCCCATATCCTACATTAAATATCCGTTCTCTAATCATGCCTATATATATAGTTTAATTTTTTTTAGATTTAGCCAACATTCAGTAATAGACCGCCGTAAGAATATGAGCCTTTATCCGTTGTGTATCCATAATTATGGGTGTTTGTAAGTTAAAAATAAGCCTACGATAATAAAAATCTTAAATATAGAAATAGAAAGTTTGTAATAAAACATTTAGATAATTATATTGTATACCACTTCAGCATTTATTACATACTACGTTTCGAAACACATACAGGTAACGTTATAAAGTATATCCATATATCTTAGTGTTTTAATGTAATCTTCCTACTTCTATATGTCAGAGAGTTTTTAGTTTAAAGGGGCATTGCAAAAAGTTTTTATTATAAAAAAAAAACCGCAGTAAATGTTACCTGAAAAAAATCAAAATCTCGCCCAATGCAAAATCGAAAGTGAAAATGAATATTTCCTTTATGAAGTTTTAAAGTCTATGGGTGGAATTATTCTGCGTATTAAGCAATTTTAAAGCCAAAACCTCACCTCTAGCTAGAAAGTCTGGTGAATGAGGTATGTTACTGCACATAATAAAAGATATCAATCAAAAGCAAAGCCGTCATTTCGGAAATAAAGATGGAAATGATTGAGACATTGTGAAAAATATGTAATTCATTTGATGCATATATTTGATTGCCCCTCTTTATGCTACAGTGTTGACCACTCAACGGCAGGTTTTATCTGACTATATCCTACTGGTGCGGCGCCATCCTGAGATTTACTGAACCATTTGATTAGCTTTTTACTACCGGAACTCTTTGTTTGACCTAAATATTTACTTGTTTATCCCCTAATAAATGTGCTTGATTTGAATATTTGTTCCCAAAGAATCAACATCTACATAGACTACTTTCTCATTTCCAAGAGATCCTGTTTCTCCCTTACATTTGCCCATCTAAAAAATTCAGGCATTTTTTTCGTTTTTATATATGACAATTAGGTCTAATACCACAATGATATGTCATGCCCTTTGTTTGTTAACAAAAACGATGGATTTTAGAATGTTTCCAGTATCTAAACGTGAATTGAAATAGGAAAATTGTTATCATGAAGAGATATCTGGAAAGCTCATCGCATTTCATCCCGCCAGGTGACGTCACGATCTAGCCACTGAAAACCTTACATGATATCCGCCATTTTGGTTTGTTGTTCGTGTTGGCTTGATGAATGCTCTCTTGTTTTTCTTCACTCAACGCTATATTTAGCCACTAGAATAGCAGACGTGTGTTCGATAAATATGGTATTTATTAATTTTGACGCATTTTAATTTCTTTGTATGCATTTAGAGTTCAGGCATCGAAATAACCTTAAAAATTTCCGATTCTACGTTTAGCAAATGACATTTCCTGTTGTGATGATTGTTGTTGACCGAATTCAGAACTGCGTTTATGTTTTTTCTAATGAAAAAAATGCCAATTTTGTGATCGAAAATGACCTAATTGTACATATTGAATGTATATTGGGTTTGGTGTCAATAATTGATGGAAAAATCACTAGAAATTGTCGAAATTTTGACTATTGTCAAAAGTAGGTCAACCGGAAGTGGCGTGATTTCGTCATGATTTTTGGGCCTAGCATGCCTAGATTTGTCAGAAATTGTTTGCTGAAGTAATCTTTGTTCATTTAGGGTCATTTTGGTGTGTTTAACTTACAAATTTACCCCTAAACTTTCAATCTCAAGAGAAAAGAATCAACCAAGGTGGACTGTATTTTGTGATTTGTAATTTCTAGGAAGTTGATTGTCGTTTATTTTTCATATGTTTTTTTATGATTAGTGTTGTATGAGAAAATCTGCTTCAAAATTACTTGCTAATGCTTACATGATCGTTAATTGCTATGAAAAAAATATACTAACATTTGTAAAATGATCGTACTGGAAATTATTGCCGGTAATCTTTGCTAACTGATCTTCATCCAGTGAATGTTGTTTTAAAAAAATGTCTTTAAAAGTTAAAAAAATAATTTTCTGGTTAAAATTTCATTAAAGGCAGTCAATGTGAGAAAATAGTGCTTTTCACTAATTTAGACTTCTCTGGGACTACTGTTATGATCAGTCTTTCAAATTGTTGGCCTCTTTGGCTTTACTGTGCTTCTTTAATTTGGTTACAGCTGATTTGGGCAAAACGTTTACTGTAGCATCTAAATCCCTGTTGAGTTTTCGAGAATAAGGACCCTGTATACACGTGTTTGCTTTTACAAATTACTCATTCAATTCTGTTTTCAGATAAATGTTTGATTGTAAACTAAAAGATGGGAAATGGTTATTATAGAGAAATAAATAAAAATGATTTTAGAAGCTGCAATTGAAGAGAAGAAGTTCTCTGGAATTTCTCCTATAAAGTTTGAAGATATTTTTGATATGGTAAGTGCTAGGAGATTTTTAGCAGTTTTAAAGGGGAACAGTTATCATTTTCGGGGTTTGATTTTGGTTTTGAATATACCGGTATATCATAATAAAAATACGTACAAGCAAAACAATTCCGTTAATCAAAAATCTCGTCCAGAGCATGACAAAATCGGGTGCAACAATTATATAGCAGTGGACTTTCCATACGAGAAGTACCATCAGGTGTTTCATATCGGTTGAAATTTTTCTGAAAGGACTTGACTAAATGGTTTATGCTGGCAAAATAAAATAATGTTAAAATGTCTGTATATCATTGTATGTATCATAACACCTTTATGTATCATTATTTTTAGGATGAATTAGATGAAAATGCATCCAAATCATCTCTTCAAAATGGTAAGTCATTCTATATTTAGGGATTATGACTTCGATGACGTCACTAATTGCAAAATATGCTTGTATCAAATAAAGCCTTTGAGATAAATGACATCATGAAACACTAAGTTTAAGCGAATTGCTGGAACCACAGACATCTGATTGAAAATTGGAATGCAAATTGATGCTATCAGTGTCCCATAATATATTATGCTCCATGAGAATGTGTAAAATTCATCTTTTTATTTTTCTTTTGAAATTTCAGAAATAGCATCATCAAGTATTTCCCAGCCAACCTGTAGTAAATATGCCGCTGATTTCAGACCCATTTCAGTTTGTATTGAACTCTCAGATTCTGATTCAAGTTCATGCTCATCACAAAGTGAAATTCTGGCTAGACGAAAGAAAAAAGCTAAATTTACGACAAACTTAGCTCGTTTAAAAATTGAGAAAAGTGGAAAAGAACCTTTCCTGAACTATTTAGGTCTTGTTCCAAACGCGAAAGCAATCTCGATACAAGAAGAAACAGAGCATAAGGATGTGGCAGACGTGGACTGCGAAATTATCGGAGTTGAGGGACTGGATGAATGTGACAACGTGCCTATCACATCACCACGTACGCCTCACTCTCTGATGTCACAGTTGTCAAGGGACGTTGAAGGAAGTGCTAGGAAACGATTATTTTCTTTATCGGAAAGTGTCGAACGCCTCAGTGACTCTGAACTACATGATAGTGGAATTTATTTACGAAAGACGAGCATTCAAGGTTCGTTACTTGGAATAGATTTCTCTTCGTATCTAGGACAACGAATTCGACGACACGTGAAATCGGAGGTCTCAAATATTATTACAAATCCAGAAACTTATTGTACGACCACTTGGATTAAAAATGACATGATTGAAAAATTGCGGCATCGACAATCTGATTATCCAGTCACTTTTCGATTCAAGAAAAAAGGAAGCATAAGACATCGGCGTTGCCATGAATATAAATTTAATGCGAGTGAACGTCATGAATTTATGCGTATCGCAAAAACCGGGCTCAATAAAGAAGGTCGTCGATTAAAACGACTGATGAAAAAAGTTTCGGTTGTGTTATATCGTGTCCAACCTTCAGTTATCGAAGAATGGCGAAAACCGAAACCAAAACCGATTTGGATTGACGATGACATTAGTATTGTTGAAATTGAACCTGCTCCTGGAAGCAACCCTTCATTTTTGGGCCAAAACTTATCCAATAATCATTATTTAAATCATCGTGCTGGTCCATCAAACCAACAATGGCGCCAGGAACCTCGTCCGCAATTTCTGGTTAAAAAGGACCAGAAATCTTCCGAGTTGCTCTTTTTGCCATTGGCAGGACAAAATCATAATAATTTTCAATACGCCATGCAGTCCAGAAGTGATATGGGTCCTGCAAGTAGACGAAAACAAAACTTTTCACAATTGCGCACTGACTTAAGTCTGGTTGATTCTCTACAAAATGGAGCCTCGGACTCGAGCAGGTGTTTTCCATTTAATTATGGAGTTCCGGTATCTAATTCAAGGTTTAATATGAATGGGGCATCTAATAACATATATGACAATTCGATTTTAAAACAACATTTGTCCTCAAATTTGTCGGAAAGTATTCCAGCTGTGGATTTTAACGACCCAAAAATATTTAGTCAATCTTCAAATCGACCTGGTCCATTATCATCGAAGATTGCACGTTATTCACGACCTGGACCTTTATCATCCAAAAAAGGTTTCAGAACATCCAGACCAGGTCCTCTCTCATTCAAACAAGGCTCAAATCATCAACCAAGAAACAGTTTGGTTCAATCAAACAGGACCCGATCAGATTCTCCCAATGTCATAAATCCTAATGCCTATCCTCAACTTCAAAAAACTTTATTACAACCCATAAATCAGGGTACATTTTCCCACCGTAACATTGCTCCTAAACCTTGTGCTAGTGGCTCATTGGCTATATCATCCGTGTATAGCATTTCTAGTGTGAGTTCGAGTAGCAGTACAGGGAGCCATTCGGCGGTATCCGCCAACGTCAACATTCAAATCGGACAAATTGGTTCATTGACGGGTGGTAACGAAAGCCAAGTCGCGTATCCTACAGGAATAAAACCCAATGAATTCCTGACTAATATCCCCCCGAATTTATCTCTTGCCAATGTTGCTTCTTGTAAATCGTTGTCCGTAAGCAAGATGGCCGAATATGTCGTTGAAAAAAACGTTGATAGTGATACAAATGAAGTGGTTGAAGTTATATGTATTGAAGATGATGATTAGGCCTAATCCAGTGTGAAGATGAATGAAATTAGATCTCTTAAAAAGCATGTGCGTGGTCAAAACAGGGGCCAGTTTCACAAAATTTAGGGTTTTTATTTTGAAAAGGGATTAAGGGTCTGTCTTAGTGTCTTAATCCCATTTCAGTACAGGTCTAGGCCTAAAAAACAATCAAAACTTGTTAAAAATGAAAATCCGGGTAATGATTTTAGAATAGACTACCATAATCTGATTGGTCAATCACTGAAATCAATTTTAAATGTTTTATTATCCAATCAGATGAATGTAATTCTTAAAATCTAAAATTATTCGTAGTTAAAATTTCGTGAAACTGGCCAAAGTGATATTTATTTATTTAGTAATTAAGTTGGATAATTGCATGGCTGAATTTTTAAAGGAAAGGCATTATACATTTGTAACTATGTCTTAATTGTTTGCTGAAGGTACAACTTTGTTATAGTTTGTCAGATGTGAGAATTTGTATTGTATGTATATATTTTATAAGAAAGTGCTATATTTATTTCCTTGTACTGTATATTAAAGGGGCATGCTCCTCACTATTCCTTTGACTAATCGTACCTTAGTCTTAGAAACCAGATTTTTTTTAGCTGAGCTTATCAGAAAGAGTGTCGAAATCTAATCTTTCAAAATCATGCCAGATATATTTGAAGGGATTATGAGATTTTCTTGCACTTCCAGTAGGCCTACTTTTGAAATCCATTTACTTATATTCAAAACAACCCTTGAAAATACAGAATTCTCCCCTTTAAATTAAAAAGATTTTATTAAAAAAGTGACTTAATTCAATAGGAATGAAATGAAGTTTTATGTCCTGCTTTTCTGCACCTGTATGGGCTAATGAAGACCGGCAAATGTCATGCAATGTGCAATGAGGGAAATTTAGTTAGGACAGCTTATTTCACTAGAGATATAAATGACCCATGTTCAGATGACATCCATGTTCAGATGGCATCTATGTTCAGGTGATATCCATGTTCAGAGTGATTTTTTTAGGACTAGGACATTATTTATGTAAGCAAATATGAAATATTTGAATTATTCACAATGTACTTCAATATACAATGATTAGATTTCTTTTTCAACTGATTACCATAAACATCAGACAATCATCCCATTAAATTTTACCGCATGATCAAATGTGATGAAACTGTGCTCTGATTTAAAATATTAGTGATTAAATCCTATCAAATAAATGATGATCTTTTTCAACTTGTAAAAATCGAGAATTCATTCTATTTAAGTATAACGCATGATCAAATGTGATTAAAGAACTGTGCTCTTTTAAAATTATTGAAAATATATTATCAGACACATAATTGAACATCGTACATGATCTATTATGAACATTGTTCATGAGTATGAACACTGTATATGATTTGTGAACATAGTACATGATTATGAACATATGAGATTTGTATACAAGTGTGAACATTGTTTATAATTTGTGAACATATGAGCATTGTATATGAGTGTGAACATCAAGTATGTTTATGAACATTGAACATGATTATGAACTTGAACATACAGTGAACACTGTATGAGTGTGAACATTGTATTATTTGTACATAATGTACCTTTGTGTATGAGTGTGAACATTGTACATAATTATGAACATACAATGAATACTGTTCATAATATACATTGTACATGATTGTGAACATATATTGAGTTTTGTATAGGACTATGAACACAATTATGTACATTGAACATGATTATGAACATATAATGAACACTACATAATTTTGTACATGTATGATTTGAACAATGCATGATTAAATATGAACATTGTATTTGAGTAATAGTATGTTTATGAACATAGTGTATGATAATAAACAATGCATGATCAATTATGAATATTGTATATAATTCACAGAGTGTATGTTATATTTGAAAGAATTAAATGTAAATATTGTATATATATATATATGAAATTATACAGAAGATTTGTATAATGAAATAAAATATCTATTATTAAACTAAGTCTTATTGAAAATAAATATAAAGTATAAATGAGTAAAGATTTCACAATAGTGGTTTCAGGTGTCTAGAAGAGTAAGCACACCATGCCCAGTACTACTCTGTAACTTAAAACAGAAAAAAAGGCCAAATCCGTGAAAGTCCAAAAGTAGCAGTCTGGAACATTGTCATTGGATCTCTGTATTTGTCACTTGCAATTGTGATAAATTCTTATTTCCAACAAAGCATGTAAGTAGATAAAGCGGGGTGGGGCTCTCTTAATTCAAGATTATAGTTTGATTGGTCCACTAGATGGTGATTGTGCCCCTTTAACGCCATACATATAATAGATGAAAAGTTAAAAAAAGATCTTTAATATAAAATGTTATCACAGTAAAAAGGTAAAAGAATACAAATAATAGTATGTACATTATATTATGATAGTCACTATAAAAAAAAATTGGAAACATAAAACTTAACTAAGGACTTACTAAACTTCATCTGTAAAGACAACTTTTCCTTGAACAGACAGCTAACTAAGTACATTATAAGGAATTCTAAGTTTTGGGGTTATCGGGATACAGACCCAATGCCTTTACGTGTATTCTATTAACACGCAACTTGGAAAAAGTCATTGAGATCTTGTCACAACCAGATGTGGCAAAATAATAAAAATTTAAAGGAAAAAAAAAGTGCTGCCTGTAAATCAGTCATATTATGCATATATTTCACATTAGAATTAATCAGAGCAAAAAACACCATGCAGTGTGCAACGAGGGAAATTTTACCTAGACCGAGGCATTGGTCTACTCTATTTTAGATTTTCAACTGTAGAAGGACCTTTAACATTTTACACCAAACAGGATGATGAACAAGACGCTTTTCCATATCAGCCCCTCCAACCTTTATCACTGACAGGGAAAACTTTGTTGAAAAATCCAATAGTAATAACTTGACCAATGCCAGGATTGAACCCTGGACTTTCAGGTTAGCGAGCAAGCATAAAAATTATTCAGACACTGATGATACCATTTACGAGGTCCGTGGAATATCGCTATAAGCAGGGGGTGGAGCTTGAGAGTCTTGTATTGGGTTATAATGTGCTCCTGGACCACTAGCGGGATTCGTGGAATATCCTTGAAATCCAGGTCCTTCATTTACATTAACTGGTATCATAGAGTAAGAGGGGACTTGATTGTTTATATCGATAGCCTGTCCATACGTATTGGATGCGTACCCTGCGTCGCTTCCACCCCATCTTTGAGCCCCCGAATGAGATCCTGAGGCACAAGCTGGATGGTTTTCACTGCTCACTTCTGAATTGTAGCAGTCACCACATGTAAATATAACGTAAACACTAACACAAACAATAACAACAACTGATAATATTCCTAACACAACAAGATGGCCGCCGAATACTTTTTCTGACACAACATTTTCTGAAATGCAAAATAGATATCTGTTTTAAAACCTGTAGAAGCAATACAATTACTTAAACAAAAGATCTCTTCTAAAGCACCAAGAGCAACACTTTTTTATTAGTGGATTTCTTAAATAGAAATCGGTACCATAAGGTTTTTTGAAAAGAGTAAGCATGGTCTCATTTGCATGCGACACCCACCACTACTATGTTCACATCATGAAATTCAATCAGATCAATTCAACATTAAAATGGGTCTGGCTTTATAGATGGATTTTTTTACCTGAAATGGCAGCAGATTGTACCAGGTGGAAGATTTGGATTAATACCAAGTAAAATATGTTCACATACATCTGATTCTGAAAGTATAATCAGGATAATAATGTTATTGTTAGATAAAATAGGTTGTCAAGAGGTTTTTTAATAAAGGGACATTGAAAGCACCAAAATAAAAGTCTTCGAGTCCGAAGAAGGGAAGTTGAAGGAGATGAGGGGAGCCAAGCCCTCTAGAAATTGGGCCTGGCCTAGCTTTGCCCCTTCTCTTTACGCCCATCATGGGCATGATTAGGTGTTTTTTCCCTCTGTTGAGAAATCAACATTTTGTTTTTTTAAAGGGTCAACTTAACATACAAATTACAAACATGACTATGTTGTTTATTTGTTAGCATTAGCGCTATGTATGTTACAAAATAAAATAGGATATTTTTACACCGATTCAGATGACATATGCGATTGTTTAGCCCACTTTTTTAGTACCAAAATGAAGTAAAGATACACACCTTAGAAGACATCTTTTAGATTTGACAAATCTCATCAGTAGAATGTAAATTACAACATAAACAGACGCAATATCCGCAAACTTTTCCAAGGATTTGTTTATTTCGACATTTTAGGTCAAATTCGATTAACCAGTGTTGTTTATGTGCCGTAAAATTCGCTTGAGTGATAATCCAGACTACCAATATACAAGGGAGGCCACTGGATACCATTGGCTACAGACTACAACTACTTTTTTTTAATAAATATTTCAACTCGTAGAAAGTTTGGGTGCTACAAAGACCCCAAAGCTTGAAAACGATGATAACTAATGTTTGGTCTATTTTAGAATTTAGAACCCAACCTACATTTTCATTCAATCAGCATTCTTTATTAATCGGATCACTTATTCATTAAGCATTTCTCAATCATTCACAATGTTCATTTATATCACAGATGTAGGTCTATGTGAGAACTATTTTGAGAACCTAACCCATCTGTTGATCAAATGAGCAGGGGGCTAACCCATGTTCCTTCAGCAACGTTAGACATTGAAATTATAACCGTTGCTAAAGGAACATGAGGCTAACCTAACCATGACACAAATTTTTTTAACTTGCGATTTGCACATGAAAGACAATCTATATTTGATGCCCCCACCCATTTAAATTCACTACCGTTGGAATTCATATTTAACACAATAACAATTTCATATCTTTTACTGCAAAAACAAAAAAATAATATTAAAATATATGACAGCACAATTTTCAAATAAATTTGACAAAAAACATAGATATTATGAATACCATCACAAAATAACTCATAAATCAATAAAAACGTGAAATTAATAAGTTTCAATGAGCTATGGATGAACGATTTCATATTTATTGATATCTATACCTCACTGGCTCTCAATAATGACTAACTTAAAATTTGACTAAGTCACGGTTTCACCCCGTCAGTGATGTAGGTCGTAGGGGCTGACATGGAAAAAGGGTCGACTTGTTCGGAAGCATAATTAACAAAAGCTATGTGTAACAGGGTGTGCACACAAAAGACCCCATGACACTTGGAAAGTCGACAAAAAGAGTAAGCTTCATTGCACACTGCATGGCAGTTGCATGTAAAATTTTAAAAAAAAAGAAAAAGCCATTTACTACTTAAATCATATGGGCCCTGATTATATTATATGCCATAGGATAAAAATCACATTAGGAAATTTCTTACAAAAAAAGGGGAGCAAATTATTCAATTGCACTTGAGCTCACAAGCTCTTAAACTAGAAAAAAAAATATTAAACCAAACACCTTGTAAATTAGCCTATGCTATATAAAAAAAAAATTAAAACTATTAATTGATAAAAATTGTGGCTCAACCAGCGGTGTGGGGGCCCAGTTTTAGGGATGTCCAGGGGCATACTTCTTCAAAAAATTGATTTCTAACATAATATGCTTTAATAATTTCATCCTTTTTTTTGAAGGGGACCCCCGTATGGGCTGTAACGGAAAAATACACCCCACCCCCTGGAGATAGGGTATATATTTTTTTCTGTAACCTTAGGGGTAGGGCCATAGGGTAGTCAAGCCACAGGATAAAAAGAGAAATTGTTATAAAGGCCACATAATATTCACATCGTTATTAAACAATAAAAAGTAGAAATATTATTAATTGCACATAGTTCATAAATAATATACATAATTTGTACATGTTATATATGCTGTCAATATGAGAGTATAGTTTGATGTCATTTCATTTTAGTGTTAAAGGGATTGACTGAGGTTTTCTAAATTTTGTATGTGTATCTGTATCAGGGACACTGCTAGCATCAATTTGTATCCTTCCAGTTTTCAATCAGATATCACTTACATATTTCTCTAACATTGTTGACAATACCCTTCAGGTAACATTTTTTTTTCTGTCAATTACAGGCTTCTAGATTATTACGTCAAAAAACGATGCCAAAAAAAAAATGAGTAGAAAATGGAATAATTTAAAAACATGGAAAAGCACAAGTGTATAATGTTGACAATTAACCATTACACATACTTGACAGTAAACTGCAACACATAGTTGACACTCAGTTGCTCAGCTGCAACACATGTTTGTCAACTGCAAGTCTGTAACACATAATTGATTGTGTACATTGACACATACTAGATAGTGAACTGCAACACATACTTTGCAGTTAGCTGCAACGCATACTTGATAGTGAACTGCAATACATACTTTACAGTTAGCTGCAACACATTGTTGAAAGTCAACTGCAATGCTGTGACACATACTCGGTCGTAATCTGAAACACATACTTGACTATGACAGTCAACTGCGAGACACACTTCACAGTAAACTGCAACACATACTTGATAGTCAACTGCAACAAATACTTGACTGTCAACTGCAACATATACTTCAGAGTCATATACAAGTCTGCAACACATACCCAACCCAATCGTTATTTGCAACATCTACTTGACTGTAAACTTTAACACATACTTGACAGTCAACTAAAACACATACTTTACAGTAAACTGTAACACATTCTTAACTGTAAACTACAAGTCTGCAACACATACCCAACCCAATCGTTATTTGCAACACATACTTTACAGTAAACTGTAACACATACTTGACAGTCAACAGCAACACATACTTTATAGTCAACAGCAACACATGTTGGACAGTCAACTGCAACATATACTTGATAGTCAACTGCAACATAAACTTGAAAGTCAACTGCAATGCTTTAAAACATAGTCAATCATAAACTGCCACACATACTTGACACTATGTGTCAGCCAACTGCAACACATACTTTACAGTAAACTGCAACACATACCCAATTGTTATTTGCAACACATACTTGCCAGTAAACTAACACATACTTGACAGTAAACTGAAATACACATTTCACAGGAAACTGCAACACACTTATACTTAATTGTTTGTAGTGCATTGTCCATGGAGCTGAACTTTTCCTCGACCTGTGCTTTCATAATGTCAATTTCATATTGTTTAACAACTACTTTCATCCAATTCTCACAAAAGTAATTTCTCAGGCTGTGCCTTAGTAATGTCAATTTCATATTTTTTTACAATCACTTTCACTCAATCTTACCAAATTGACGGAATGACGTAGCCTAACATTGTCAGCCTATACCTTCGCAGCGTCAATTCCATATTGTTTTTACAACCACTTAAAGGTACCATGTACATCTATTTACATATTGGCATACAATGGGGATTCAGGTAACGATGGCTTGGGCATTTCTAATGCCTCCTCGTAGGAAGGTGGAAGTGATTGAGTATCAAATTCACAATTTGATTCGTTCAGTCTGTTTTCCTCGGAGGTATTTAACGAAGGTCTATGTAAGTCTGTATCACTACAGTTTATATCGGAATTGGTCCGCGAGTTACTCCGCGAATTGTTTTGCACTATTAATAAATTATGATTATGTCCATCTGCAAAGTAAAATTTATAAAATCAAATATTAAATATATTTTAAGGGGAGCAGGGCTTTATGTTAACAGTCTTCAGTAATAAAAATGTTAAATATATATGTCCCTTTTTTTTTAAATATTGGGGAGTCCCCTAACTTTTAAATGTGAATACATGCAATTAAGGATACACATGGAATTCAAGGCCCCAGTTTTGGCACCATTGATGAAACACAGGGGCGGATCCAGGATTTAGAAAAGGGAGGGGCTCAAATATAACATGCATCAAATTCAATGCCACCGAGAAGGCGCGAGTAACAAATTTGTAGAGGGTTCTGACATCAGTCGGACAAAAATAGGGGGGCTTGAACCGGGAAAGATCCCCATTGGATTCACCCCTGAAACAGATTGTTTGCTTGCGATTTATTTCGAAGGTCCAGGATAAAAAGTAAGGACGTACAACTCTATTTCTTTTCATTCATAGAATCACATCATACTTACTACTAGAATTGTTGGAGCCATATTGTAATCGTTCATGAGTAGGACAAGAACGATGCGAGGGGACCGACGTATACGGCACCCCTCGATGTAACTCCTGGGAGTTATAAACATGTACTGCCCTTTCTAATGCACGTTCCGCTCGCCTCTCCCTCCAGACGATACGTTTTAATTTAATATGTTTGACTAATAATATAGAGATGACTACTATTGCTGACAGTAACCCCACGGCTATTAATATTATCACTGCTGTCGATGGCCCGGATCTCGGGGCACCTTCTAAAATAGAAAATATGATACAAATTTAAGACAATGAAGCAGTGTTTATCTAGTTGTGTATAATCTGGACCCCCAATATCTGCATGCTTTTTACTGGGAACAGAACCCAGTCCGCCTAGTACTTTATTTGGCAGCAATGGCTGGGGTGGTGCCATGCTCTTCTAATCACCTAAAACCATAGAAGTTTAATTGAAAATTTTAATGGTGCAAATTGATGCTATCAGTGTCCTCAATATACTTAAAACATATAGAAAAAACTCTTTACAATGCCTTAAATAAAATCAAAGTCAAAGGCAATTTTTAAAGATAGTGGACCACAGCCATATACGCCTAACGAAAAAGTCGAAAAAGGAAAAAATTTAATCAGGAGACAACTAAACTTTCTCAAACCTTTCGATTTAGGTCCAATAACATCCATTTTAAGTTTCATCAAAATCGGTTGAAAACTAAGAGAGTAAAAGCATATTTAAGATTTGGGGCAAGGGCAATAACTCTGCTTCTAACGATCGAAAATAGCTCAAATTCGAACTTGATCTTCGTTTTATGAATATGTATACACATATCAAATTTAATTTGATTCCGTCAAAAACTCTAGTCTTTAGAGCGTTTACAAGCAAATGTTCATGGACAGACCTACAGATTTGGGGCAAGGGCAATAACTCTGCTTCTAACGATCGAAAATAGCTCAAATTCGAACTTGATCTTCGTTTTATGAATATGTATACACATATCAAATTTCATTTGATTCCGTCAAAAACTCTAGTTTTTAGAGCGTTTACGAGCAAATGTTGACGGACGGACGGACGGACAGGGGTGACTACAATATACGTCCTCATAGAGAGATGAGGGCGTATAAAAAGTTCTTCCATGTGAGCGTATAGAAAAACCCTCAACCTACCTGTGATAGTAATATTAATTCTAAAATCATAATCTTTATCAAGTCAAGGGCAATAACTCAAAAACCCTCATCTGATTATTGTCAAATTCAAACTTGACCAATATTTCATGAACATATACATACAAACCAAATTCTAACATGATCAGCCTCATACGAAACTTCGCATCTTTCCTAGCTCCGTATGTGTCGCAGATAAAGACACGAACCTAATCACCAGCCATGACGCCAACGATATTCGTTGAACGATAAAGTATGCATCAAATTTAATATTAAAACGTCTATAGGATATCAATGAGTTCTTAAATGCTAAAAATATTCCCAAATTTAACAGTGTTTATTTACTGAAGAAGTTGCAGTACAGAACTCTTTTTAATAGCGGAGGCGTTTTTGAGTTACGAGACTACAAACCGGAAAGACGATTAAAGACATTTCGCACCATTATGAGTTGTTTCGACCTCATTAACATTAGTCTACTTACATTTTTATTCTTATTCACTTAGTATGGATCAAATAGAATACATTCTCTTCATATGTGTTTGTATAAAATTGGTTTGCATGGTGTCTTGAAACATCTTGAAACTTTCGGTTTGTTTACATAAAGTCGTTTCGTCTCACTTATGATCTCCAAGAGAAAAATTTCTACGCGTGAACTATTTAAAACATGGTTGGTCAATAGGTCAGAGTAATATCTCCGATAGGTAGAATTTCTCTGTTGATCAGAATGGATCAGCCTTAGAGTAGCTATAAGAAATGTGCACCAACTGACAAACAGATCTTTGGCAATATACTGTAAGGCTAGAAATTAATGCGTCAACAAATTAATGCGACATGGGGTATAGAGACTAAAATGCGAGTACAAATTAATGCGATCCGCGATAGGTGTCGCATTTTTTAATATCATAAAAAAGAAAATGGCTTCCCGGAAGTATGACGGCTGGTGCTGTATTCACCTCTAATCTTATCAATTAACGGTTCTTTTCATTAAAACTCAAGCCATGATCAATTGATCTTCATTGAATGAAGACATAAACAATGGTCAAGTGAAAATCTTTTGTCATATTTGAAAGGGACATAACTCCATATAATTCACTTGGAAATATGTATTTTAAAATGCGGATACAAATTAATGATGATGATATGTCGCATTTAACGCATTAATTTCTATCTTGCAATAATTTGTAGCCTTACAGTATGTCCACATTTCCAAGTCAAGGGCAATAACTAAAAAAACTGTCCCTCAATCTTACCTGTGATAGTAATATTAATTCTAAAATTATAATTTCTCATATATTTATCACCTCTCTCTAGACTGAACATAATAAATCTATTTTTCTTGGAGTAGAATGGTAAAGGTGGTGTCTTTTCACACGATAAAACAGCCTATAAAAACGATAAAATCATCAAATTATTCTTATTCACAAAGTCGTAACTTAAAGGGGAATGTTCAGTATTTTTGAGGATCGATTTTGGGGCTTGCCGAGGAGTTTTTCCACTTTTATCAACGAGTGTTGATATATTTGATATCAAAAGACACAAGGGTGAGATTTTATTTATCATCCAATATCATTCTAAAATCGAAATATGCGAAACAACAACTTTCGAGGGGTGAACTGCAGATTATTGAAAGACTTTCGTAGGGCGAAATCAATATGACGTCATTGTTATTAAGACGTCATTGGGCGAATTGTTTATCACGTGACCATATTGACCAATCAATGATTCAGAAAAGCAGTATCTCCTAGTAGATATAGTGCAGTAGATAATGCTTTTTATCATACAAGCGATATCTACTGTAAAATACCTTATTGGGTGATAAATAAGTCATAGTGTTACTAAACGACAAGTCATATTTTTGACTTTCAAACACTTATAATCATTGGATACACGGGGATTAGAAAGCTAAAATTTCAAGGGAGGGTTTCGGACATTATTACAGATTAGATTGGCTAAAAAATTCCAGGTACTGAGACTAAAAGATTTTTGGTCAAACAGTTAGTGAACATATCCCTTTAAGATATTTCAAAAATTTTGATAATTTTGAAAATGATGATATCGGTACTCACCAATTGCTCGACATCCTGATCAAAATCTTTGGAAGGCGACTGTCTAATTGTTAAACTAATACCACAGTCATTGATAAAAAAACTTTCAAATTTGACTAATAAAGCGTCTTTTGTTTCTGATTTTGATCCAAACACTAAATTACAATTTGCAGCTGCCATGTGAGAGTCCGGTGGGGTGTTTTTTCCAAGAACTATCACTCCCTTCCCTTCTTCTATCCAAACCAATCTTTTATTGTATTTTGAACAATAATTGGAATCATCCATGCCATCTGAAACAAGATGGATTTGAAAATGAAATGAATTTTTACAACCCATTTAAATAGTGTTGTTAGATGGCTAATGTGGAAGAGCAAATGCCATGCAGTTTGCAATGAGGGAAATTTTTCCAGTCTACGATTATCTTCGATTTTTAACTGTCAAATGGATTTTTACAAGACATTTTGTAAGATTATAAGCTAAGAAATGAAATGGAGTTTGAAGTCCCACTTTTCTATAGCACTGTGGTTAGCGCGTCGTTCTTTACAAACATGACGTCATTTGCTTGGATACAAGGAAATGGTGGTCGTTATGTTTGTGAGTTCGGTTCCTGGCTAGAGTGTGAAAGTCCGATGACCTTGAATAAGTCATCTTCACTCATAATTCCAGTCCACCCAGCTGTAAATGGGTACGGATAATCTGGGAAAGATCAATGCCAAGAGGTTTGGCCAAGGACCAGCTGGGAGATAGGATCCGCACAGAACCTAAGTTGTTATCCTTGTAAAATATAGATGTTTCTTTCTTTTTCTTTCTTTCCGCACCTTTTTGGACAAATGAGGATAGAGAAATGCCATGAAGTATACAACAAGATGTTTTTCACCAAAACAAAATATACTTACATGTGAGAGCTGTAGAAAAACTAAATGGAAAGATGAGAAAAAAGAGCAGAAGTTTATTATACCAACTCTTCATGGCTCTGCTGCTGAAAAACAAAACATCCATGTGAATTAAAGGGTAATAGTTGGCATTATAAGAGATTTAATTTGGGGCTTGAATAAATGTTATTAGTCTTCACAAATACTATATTGTCATCTATCAAATTGGCGAAAACAACATTTAGTTAAGCGACGTCCTAAGTGAAATGTATTTTTGACGGATCCTGATATTGTCATTGATGGCCAAAGTAACAGTGCTGCCCTATTCGAAGCCATGCAAATATCAATATCATATTGGTCTGGTCTATGAGAAATTATTTGCACTTTTTTCACAGCAGTGATCCTTTTACCTATAAACTAACACCTTGATACCAATAAGGATCCTGGTGGCCTATTTACATAATTTTATATTAACAATCATTGTGTAATATATTGAAAAAACAATTAGATCTATTTACGTTTAAAAGAATGATAACATAACATAAACAAGTCCTTGTCACTGTCAGTCGACTCCATGCAATTATTTTCTAGTTTTCTCTTCTGAAGCGGAATATTTATTATTATGGAAGAAAAATCAGATTGAAAATGGTTGAAGTACCTCGATAAGTCCCACATTAACTAACTTGACAATGTTATAATCAGGAAAACAGGATATAAATGTAATTAGTAGGCCTACAAAGCTCCCATCCTTTTACATTTTGACATAATTCTTGATTTTGTCAACAAGCACCTGTCGCCATCTATATTCAGGGGGAAATAACTCTAATGGATTGACAAACAATTCTAGACCACAACCGATTCTGTCTGATTTAAACTCCATTACTAAAACGCTTCCATTGCATCTGGATAAATTACTTGGGTCTTCAGATATATTACTTGGTCATCTGGATATATTACTTGACCCTCTAGATATATTACTTGCCCCTCCAGATATTTTACTTGCCCCTCCAGATATTTTACTTGCCCCTAGATATATTACTTGCCCCACCGGGTATAATACTAGCCCCTCCAGATACATTAATTGCCCCTCCAGATATATTACTTGCCCTTCCAGATATATTACTTGCCCCTCCATATATATTACTTGCCCCTCCATATATATCACTTGTTCCTCTAGATATATTACTAGCCCCTCCAGATATATTACTTGACCCTCCAGATATTTTACTTGCCCCTAGATATATTACTTGCCCCACCGGGTATAATACTAGCCCCTCCAGATACATTAATTGCCCCTCCAGATATATTACTTGCCCTTCCAGATATATTACTTGCCCCTCCATATATATTACTTGCCCCTCCATATATATCACTTGTTCCTCCAGATATATTACTAGCCCCTCCAGATATATTAATTGCCCCTCCGGATATATTAATTGCCCCCTCCAGATATATTAATTGCCCCTCCAGATATATTACTTGCCCTTCCAGATATATTACTTGCCCCTCCAGATATATTACTTGCCCCTCCAGATATATTACTTGCCCCTCCAGATATATTACTTGCCCCTCTAGATATATAACTAGCCCCTCCAGATATATTACTTGCCTTACCCCTCCAGATATATTACTTGCCCCTCTAGATATATTACTTGACCCTCCAGATATATGACTTGCCCCTCTAGATATATTACTTGTCTCTCCAGATATATTACTTGACCCTCCAGATATATTACTTGCCCCTCCAGATGTATTACTTGCCCCTCCAGATATATTACTTGCCCCTCCGGATGTATTACTTGCCCCTCCAGATATATTACTTGACCCTCCAGATATATTACTCGCCCCTTCAGATATATTACTTGTCCCTCCAGATATATTACTTGCCCCTCCGGATATATTACTTGTCCCCTCTAGATATAATACTTGCCCCTCTAGATATATTACTTGCCCCTCCTGATGTATTACTTGTCCCTCCAGATGTATTACTTGTCCCTCTAGATATATTACTTGCCCCTCTAGATATATTACTTGCCCACTCCAAATATATATCTTGTCCCTCCAGGTGTATTACTTGCACATCCAGATACACCCCCCCCCCCCCGGATAGATTACTTTTCCCACCAGTTCTATTACTTACTTCTCCAGATGTATTACTTGACTCTCCAGATAAAATACTTACTTTAATGTCGGGTTACTATTTTCGTGTCAGTTATTTCCTAGAAGAAGGGCTTGTTTTTTCGTATGGCTACAGGCATGGTATCATAAAATGACAACACAAAAAAGCTAGGGGGTGAAGGGATGGGGATGTAAGGGGCAAGAAAACAAGGAAATGGATTTAAAGTTTATTATAAAATTAATGTTTTTTGACAGTGAGAGGAGGATATACTTAAGGCAGTGTCTAAATACCACGCCGTGGTAAATAGACACTGCCTATATTATCATATTTATATACAATTTATCAATAACAATTAATTCAGTAACATAACTAACCAATATATAAGAACAGAAAATAAATATAACAGTTTTTTTTCTGATAAAAAACAAATTGTAGAAATATATCTCTTTTGATGTCACTGCAAGCAAACAAAATCAACAACGGGGGTTTTCTAAAAATCAATTGGTCACATATGCAGTTTCAATGGAAGTACAGGGTGACATTGCTTCAAATTTGGATCTTAAAAGTTGTCCCCCCTCATGCAATTCGCCTCTTTTGAACCCCCAGTTAAAGGAGACTGGCACCGAAACTGCAAATATCCAAACCATCTCCGTCAAAGTTATGCTATAGTTACGGAAACTGCCGAGGATTGTCGAATGCCAAATTTGTTAATGGACTGTAACAAAACCTTTTTCATTCAGCTTGTAACAAAATGTTAAAAAGAAATCAACAACAAAACAATTTTAAAGGGAAACGAAATATAAATAGGGTAAAGCAAATAAACTACACGGCAAAATAATAATATATGGTATTCCGATTTTTGTTGTCATATTAAAAGCACGTCAATCATAGAAAATATGAAATATTCAATTGTAGCAAGGTTAATCAATCAGAAAAATCCAAGTTTTTCATCCAATCAGCACTGGCTAAATCTTCTGTGAAGTGACCCATTTGTTCATTAAGAGAACATCTGTATATAACACCTATTTAAAACATCCAATCAGGATTTGCTAACTCTACTAGAATTGTCTAATGTTATTATGTAGCCTATGGGAAAGTATTTTAATATCAAGAATAGTTTTAAGGCAGCTTATAGGTCGGAATGTTTGATTATTGGTCGGAATGGGACGTTTATCAGAACGTCAAAAAGGGCCACGGGCGTCTGCACACTGAGGCACCCCTTCCCTATTAGAAAAATACGGCCTACAATACAAAATCATTGGTTTGTGAGTGTTTCTAACCACCTTGATTTCGCGTATAACCCCTATTAAGGACAGTAGGAGCATCATAAGTTACTGCAAGGTTTTACGGGTAACCAATGCCTCCTGATTAATGCCTTGCCTTCAAATGCTCAACTCAATATCACATCGGACGTCAGATATTTAGATATGTATTACCGTTTAATTTGCACACAGCATATCAGAGGAAGATAACTCCGTAAATTAAGGATGCATTATGTATGTCTCACATCACAGTTTCTGATGCACCAAAAACCAACAACTATAGATGTAACTAGTACCCAATATTTAGCATACATTTACTTCACTGAAACAATGGTATGTCATCTAAATGTCGTGGCATCCCAAAAAATAATTAAGTATATATCGGGTACTTTCTACAGACAAATCTGCCATAACCCATTTTCTGTCATTTTTCCATACAGAGAAAAATCCAATGGATGTTGCATGACAGCACTTTGCAGGCCCATTTTCACAAAGCATTCACATATAATTTGAGGCCCTGCAGGCAACCAAACCAAATCAAATACACTTGGATGGAATGACATGGACCCATATGCACGAGAAACGAAGCCGGAGCTCCAAAATTACAAAAATATACAGGGTTTAGGAATATAAACCGGAAATGACGATGATGTGCTCATTTAGATTATTTTACATACACGTAAATTGTCATGAAATGGATGATGTGCTGCAAAACTTTCAAATGATTAATCTGGCAAGATAACTCTATGTAGATTCCACAAGTTCCCTTCCATGAATGTCTCTATAACATTAACGGTCCAGTTCTGAATATCATTTAAAGGGAATTTTCGGGGCTTCATTTAGGTCTTAGATATATGTAAATAGTGTATATTGCTATATTGTATATCTTAAAAAAATGTACTTGATCTCTAAATCATCAAACTTTGTACACAATTTTTTTTTTTTTTTTTTTTTTTTTTGGTGTCTATATGTTGTATATTGTATCTATGTTTGTCCCCATGGGCTGGGTGTGAGACAGGACCGTTACCACTCGTGGTATAGGGCCTAATTCTGACCCATGTAAAATAAAGAGTTTATTATTATTATTATTATAGTCTTCAAAAGTACTGAAAGTGCACGACACCCGCATTATCCCTTTAAACTTACATAAAACCAGAAATTTGGGCCAAATCTCCTGAAAATACGAGTCGTATTTTTAACTTTCAATCGCATATTATGGATACTCATGGATGTGACGACTCACAATTTCAAAGGCGATCAGTTGACACATTTACTGAGTTGCAGAGGTCGAATAGATGGCGATCATGCCCCTTTGAATACTTTCCGTTGATCTGCAACAACAGTGATTGGAACCGAACTTGGATCCAGAGCCGATCATCATTGGACATCACTTTGTCATTGTTAATACAAATCTGAATTTCATAGAGCTACCCTACCAGAATCCTCAAGTCTCTTTATTTTAAACCTGGCTTTCCGGGCGAGGTGCAGAATGATCAACTTGATCTCTCTCTTCCGGAGACGGTGAGCGATCATCATCGTCTCTAAACCCACGATTTGCGTACATGGCAGTAATACTTGGTCGTTGTTCAGGTGGAAGCGAACTCTTATGACTACTGCGTCTACTAGTATCCGACGACGCAGAGCGAGCGTAATTACGGGAGCGACCACTTGATCTACGACCAGATGATCTTGATCTGGAGCGACCGCTGGATCGAGTTCCCGAATGAGCTGTTCTTTGTATCGAAGATGTAGAGCTTTGACCATTCGATGGTTTTCTATCTCTATCACCTCTGTCTCTGTCACCTCTGTCCTTATCAGCCCTATCTCTATCACTTCTATCCACAGATCGCGACTGTCGTCCGTCACCCGAGCTACGTCTACGACTGTCTACACTGTCTTTGTCGACGCTGCTGTTTCTTTGCCGCGTTTTTCTACTACTGCCATGACGCGCTTCGCGAGAAAGGGAGCCATTACGACTCTCCCGTTTCTTGTATTTGATTTTTTCGATGCTGCTGTCGCCAGTGCCAGTACTGTCAAAGGCTTCGTTATTGTACACATGTTTGGAATGGAAGGCAACTTTCTTTTTTCTGTCTTTATCGTCGGCGTTCGGATTAAAGGAAACGTTATTGTATCCGAAGACGGAATCGGAACTGCTGATACTACTGATTTCTTGACTACTGTCTGGTCCACGGTTATCGTTCCTAGCATTGGAAGCTTCTGATCGGTCGTGGGTGGAAGCTGTATAATCTGAAAAAGATGATAAGGAATGATTATTGCTTTGCAGGCATCGTTAGTCAATGGTCTGAATTGATATCAGAGTTGTACGTTCTACTTTTCTACAACGATTTGGATAATGAAGCAAACGCCATCCAGTGTACTGTTAGGGCAATATTGTCTGGACAGCTGCATTAGCCTACTCTTATTAGACGGAAAAAATAATTTGGAAGGAGTATTGCATGGTTTACCCACTACATTACAGTCTGATTTTCAGTTGACCACACTGTTAATTGTATGGATAATTCAGAAAAGATCAGTGCCAAGGACCAACTGGTAGAAAGGATCACTCTGAAACCCGAGTTTGTAAGTCCATGGACCCCTATCCCGTACCAAGAAATACAAATATAAAAGAAAAGTACCGAAGTAGTATCTAAAAGGGCCCCAACCCACTGAAGCCAACGGGCACCCGCTCATCTAGTAGAGCAAGAAATAATCCACTTACTTGAAGATGCCTTCGTCGACCACGAAGAATTCGCTTTTCCGTCTTCAACATGCTTGACGGTTTTAATATTATTTCTCAGCTTCACATAACAATATATCACTACTAAAACTATAGCAAGGATTAGTACACAGGCGGCCACCGACACCCCGGCTATAACGCCAACTGAAACACCTCCATCCATGATGTTCGTAGTAAGTCTTTTACAACGTTATTGATGGTGTATTTCTTCGTAATTTTGGGCACTAGTAAGTTTTTATCTATACTTCGAATGAAAGCACTTTTCTTGGAGAAAACTAGGTATTTTCTCCGTATCTATAAGAGAAATCCAAGTGATCCTAGCCACCAGGGCTTTTCTCCAGAATCCATCCAAATTTCAAAATATTAGGAGTCTGTATTTTCTTTAGAATTTACGAGAACATTTCATGGGTTGCACCAAGTCTGAAATTGAGAAATGAAAAATTTCATTAATCATATCGAGAGCAAGGGCACTAATCCGAAAATGAACTGCAGCGAGCATTCTGAAATAAACACGACAAAAAGTCTTCGAAAATGGTGGATGATTTCCCATGAAATGTCCTCGAAATTTCTAAAAGGATCACAGAAATCCCAAACATGCTCGCCAACAGTTCAAATTCAGAAAAGTGAACTTTACGCTAAACAAATTTATTCACATATTTATGCACAATCTTATAGGCTACATACACAAAATTAGTACAAAATCTAAAAATTCATAAAAAGCACTATTCAAGGCAATACTTAAAATATAAACTACGAAGCTTAAATGACAAATGGCACAAAGGGCTGGCCCTTTTTGTATTTATTTAGTAAGTGCACGAATGTGCTAAGTGCACGAAGGTGGTGAATATATTGAGGCGGATCTAAAGAAGGGGTGGGACTAATGATGGTCTCTTGAAGGGGATTGTAAAGAGGTTTTTGATGCCGATAGCATTTATTTGCAGCAATCCAATTTCCAATCGATGGATCCTGTAATTCCACTAAAATAAGTATTTGATGATGTTCAACACCTTATGTTATCAACACAAGGATATTTACAATTAGTGACGTCATCAATATTTCAGGAATTCCAGGAACCACAGACGTCTGATTGAAGCTTGGAATAGTGTAAATTGATGCTAACAGTGTCCCGTTTAGGTACATAAAAGCCATATACAATCCCTTTGACATACATTCAAATGAAATAAATGCGACCCAACCCTTTTTAAGATCCGCCTGTACATGTTATTCTTAACTATAAAGAAACGTGATCATACATAATCAGAAACATATAACAATTTAAATGTAACTTATAAAAATAAAAATACATTTATCAAGTCATTGTTAAAATCACTTTCTAAATGGAAAATTACTGAATGGTATTTTGCCACAAGGTATTTCATCTAAAAAATATCGATTTGAATGTAAATACTTAATGATATTTTAAGATTGCATTGAAAAATATTTTAGCCTATATTTCTGTACAATTCAAACTTTTTTTTCCTTAAATATTAAAAGTAAATTGATTCAACACCTTAAAAAAGATAAACTTATCAAATAATGAAAACGTGTTCTTGGTTTTTAAAAAAAAAATATTGGGAATGATAGAGATTGAATAAAAAAAAGGCTACAAAAATATAATTTGGAATGTCTGTCTATAAATTAATGATATGATGATAAAACTTAAATAAAATTTATCAATGAATTACGTTCAAATCCTTCCATAAAGATGTATAAGATAATTCATGGATATCATATTTAAAAGAAAAATAATCAAGAAAGTTTGTGGAATGTCTAAATTCAGATTGTCACATTCAAAGCTTTCAAAACTTTTTTTGACTGTAAGCTAACAACCAACGGTCTCCATGAAGGTGAGGCAACAAATTATGGTTTACGGAGACTGTCGTAGATTGCTATTTGACCAAAAACTTCAGAAACCCGAGTTGAGCTTGTGAATGATGCAAAAAAGCACATGGTAAAACAACCGCAGGAAAAGCTTCAAGAAAACTTTAAAAGTGATAATAAACTTTGATGGTGACACCCTGCCTTAAATTATGAAATATACAAAATATTATTAGCCCGACCCTGACCCAAATAGCAGGGAAAATAATGCCAATTTTCATTTTACGAGACAGCAACAATTAAATGCACATGAACATTATGAAATGTGACATGATAATATACAAATGCGAGCTATAATTAGATTTACTGCCTCCGAGGTCGCCGCAATGACGATCTATTTCTATCCGTCCGACTTCCGATAGAGGACGTCCTTGAACGGTTAAAACCAGATCGTTCGGAACCTTTTCTTTCCCGCCTTAATCCATCAGACACGTCTGATCGACCACCGGTAGAGGGCGTTTTGTGACGACTATGTGAAGAATATTTATCGGGCTGTGATTGGGATTGGTGCCTGCTACTTGACGAACTAGCCGTTCGAGGTCTGGAACTGGAGCGTCCGATAGCAGACGTGGAACCATGGCGACTGCTTGGAGATCGAGACCTTTCCCTTTCCCGCTGTTTGTCGATGCGACGCTCACTAACAGACCGGGCCCTATGTTTATTGCCCTCTCTACTCTTTTCCCGGCCCCTTTCAATATAATCATCGCTCTCGTATTCTCTTTCCCTTTCCCGCTCTCTTTCATATTCCCGATCTTTTTCTCGTTCTCTTTCCCGACGACGACGTTCCTTTTCCCTTTCTCGGTCTTCCCACTCCTCCCTTTCTCTTTCTTCCCGTTCCCTTTCCCTTAACCTGTCTTCCCTTTCTTCTCTTTCCCTTTCCCTTAACCTGTCTTCCCTTTCTTCTCTTTCCCTTTCCCTGTCTTCTCTCTCCCTTTCCCTATCCCTACTTCGGTGACGTTCTTTTTCTTTCTTGAGCATTGGGTCCTCAGAACGAGATCTAATATCTTTGTCAGTTTCACTTTGCAGACGACTTCTTTCAGACCTTGCCCTGGACCTTGACCGCTCGCGATCGTTGGCCTCATTTCTCTCATTGTCAGAATGTCCAGAACTTTTGGATCTCTGACGATCGCTCCTCCGTTTTTTCCTCTCTGCGTCTCTTTTTATTTTGCCGGAATCGGAATAGTAATCTCCCTCGGAAACGTCAGTATCGTCGAGACAGGGTTTGTCCAGACTTCTGGTGCTTTCTCGATGAGATTGCCTGATAATAAAAGGGGACTTGTTGACCTTCCTTTCTTCAATTTTCTCAGTTTTCAGAATGGATTTCACCTCCTTATTTGGGCTGTCATCTCGATAAGCGCCATTGTTGTAGCCATTGGCGTATGGAGCATCTCGACTGTCAATACTGCTCATGTCTTGACTGTGAGCGTAACTGCGAGACTGGAATGTGGTTCGAGAGCGACCATCTGCAAGAGACAAAACCAAAATTTAATAAATCACCAAAGACCCATTCTATGGGGATTAATCAAAGAGTGCTGATCAGTAGCTCAACTGCCATAAGGACTGGTTGAACCAATTCCAGGTCCACCCATAACACCAAAGAAAATGTACCCAAGCAAGTGTCTAAAAGGGGAGCTAGCCCAATAAAGTCTACAGACCCCAATTTATCTAGTTGAGCCATTGGTGCTGAACAAAATAATTGTTCATCAATGATTTCTTGGATTTTTAGGATATTATTCTTGAAAGGTTTATTTTAGTGTTTCAATCATCTGATTGGTCAATCATTAAATCTGTTTTAATATCCGAACAGATTAGTGTATTTCTTAAGTAAGTTTTCGAATTTTATTTGTATTTTATCGTATTTTTAAGGCGCCAGTGTTCCATGGAACTCAAACTTACTGGTAGAACCACCTTTGGAGGACATAGCTATCTCATCATCTTCTTGTCTCATCTTCTTCAGCCTCACAACCAGGAAGATGATGATGAGGATGATAGCTAGAAGGACCACAGCAGCAGCAACACCAATACCAGCAATTGCTCCATCGGTCAGGATTTCTTGACGGAAATTCGACTCTGCTTGTTCGAATTCCACATCTGGACCTGAAGTAAAGATTACATGAAAACATCCATAAATTTTAGTGTTAAAGAGTAATGATAAGATAGTCTTATAAAAGCATTTGGCACAGATCACAAAATAAGTTAAGTATTAACCTCAATATAGAGACCACCATTTACCATTGAAACAGTAATACTTTGCTTAAAAAATCAATACAATTCTCCAGTTATTAGTTACTCAATTGAATAAGTATGGTCTTAACATCTACCCTTGTGTGACCCCTTTACCCACATAAAATAACTTTATATTAGATTTATACAAAAAAAGTAATAAGGCTCTCAAGTTATTTTCTACTGCATTGAATAAGTATGGCCTTAACAGCTATCCTTGTGTAAACCCTTAACCAAAATAACAGTTAATCTACGTTAAACTAGCACAGAAATGGTTTCCTAAATTTTCTAAAAAAAAGTTCTCCAGTTATTTGTTACTAAATTGAATAAGTATGGCGTTAACTGCTCTCCTTGAATCACCCCTTGACCAAAATAAATATATCTAAGTTTAACTAACACAGAAACCCTTTGCACAACTTTCTTCACAACATCAATCAAATTCTATGGTTATTTGTTATTAAATTGAATAAGTATATGCATGACCCCTTAACCCAGACCTTCTCAATTAATTTTTGTAAAGGGTCAATTGCATTTAATGAAAAAATATAATAGCCAAATAGAGCTTAGCTAGCATAGCGAGCAGAGCATTTTAGCGGAAGGGGTCCCTATTGATGGGCCATTCTCAAGGGCCTCATGGGCCGCCATTTCAGAAGGCCTGCATTAACCAAATTAAAGTTCATCTAAGTTTATCTTGGGAACATTACATTGAATAGATGTGGTAAGCAGAGAAACATGTCTAACAATAAAGAATATTTCTATTCACAGTTTTAAACCAGGATGTGAAAAACTGAAAGTGGCGTGACATATTCAATGCAATTTATTCTAACATATATTACAACTGTTGTTTTTAGGGCATCTGCCACAAGGAAGAAGAACTGAATTGAAATGGAGTTTTATATTTCACTTTTCTTTAGGAAAATGATGAACAAATTCTATGTGCAATGAGGGAAAATTTTCCAAGAGAACTGCATTAGCCTACTCAATTTTCAATTTATAACAGTGAGTGGATCGGTGAACAGTCTGTAGCACAAAGGGCCTTAGTTAATTGTCCCATCCAAACGACTTAAAAGGACTAAGTGATGCAACAATTGTAGGTTATATTATTACTTTTAACAATTTGTGAAATCAATTATTTTCATGAGCTTAGTCAATCAATAATTACATAGTTTTATGAATTCATCAGATTTTAGAGGGATTAAGTTATGTTATTTATGACACCAGGGAAGTCCAATTAAGATTATAAACTCTTATTAGCTAATTTTGGCTATTATCTCTTTAATATTAAGATTGTATGATAACAAGGGATTTCAGGGCAAACAGATCACCAAGTTTGTGACTTAAAAGTTTACATCAATTCTAAGAGGTAGTATTCCTTTAATATAAAGATATCAATTGCATGATGACAAGCGATTTCAGGGCAAACATTGTATATCACAATATTATTCGATGAGATATACTGATACATCACAATTAGATATAGGCCTACGATAAAGTACAACCCTTGTATGACTCATTGTCAAATAATCTTGAGCAACATATCACCAAAATATCAAGTGACTTTATTTGATTCAAGTGGAGTGTAATTTATTGCCGTCACAAGCAAACTCAAGTATGCCAGGGGAAACTTTGCAATAAATTCTATTTTTTTTCCCCTTAAATTGTTGTTATGACCTCATTTTTAAGATTGATAACATTTCATTTATCTTCTAAATTCAAATTTATCTGACCTATTTATTCAAATTTATCATTTTTATTCAAACTTATCAATTGGATGATATAATAGAACACTTTTCAAATATATGGAAAGAAAATTTATTTTAATGCATTACATCATTATTATATTCCTGATGACTGTGTGAGAACCACATTGAAACTTTGAAAGTAATAAATTTTCTAGAAGTAGGCTATCCATCCATAAATTGTCTTTTTTATCTATTACTTGTGCTTCTAATATGCCATTGAAAGATTAGATCATTACATCATTTAAACACAAACTGTATTAAAGGGATTGTAAAGCGTAGTTCTAAACTTTGTATGTGAATTGGGGACACTGATAGCATCAATTTGCTCCATTCCAATTTTCAATCAGATGTCTGTGGTTCTTGCAATTCCACTAAAACTAACATGTTTTATGATGTCACTAACAGTGATCTGCATAGATATCAATATTAGCTTCCGGTAGATCACTGGTAGTTGCTTCAATAGTAGATACAAATTCAAAGTTTAGAAAAACCATTTTACAATCCCTTTAACATCATAATTTTCCTTAGGTAGATTTCCCAGTTAATGGTGCCCTTCAGCATTTTGCTCAGAGATACCTGGATCACATGCCCTCTCCCTAAATCCAAACCCTTCAACATCATGGATCTCAGTTTTAATTTTTCAAATCTAAAGACAATAAACTTACCTTGTGATGTGGTCAAAGCGAAACTGTATTTAAAATTAATAGACTGAGCTGAGAGTTTCTCCAGTTTAATCAGAACTCGACTGTATGATGAGATTAACTTCTGGCCTGTTTTCGTGTTACAATCTAATGTCCACTGAAACAGAGAGAGATGAATTGAAATGGAGTTTTACATCCTTCTTTCCTGCACTATTTTGAGCTGGTGAGGACAGGCTTTCGGGAATTAACAATTTGCCAGGCAAGGTAACATACACCCATTTAAAGAGGTACATGCTTTCAGAAATACACTTTCAGATGAACTAACATTCATAAAGAGGCGCCTTGAAGTTCAAAAGCCCAGTTGCACAGGTGAAAGAAGGCGCTACTTATTCAAAACACAAAATACTGTAAAATAAAGATGGAGACTATTTTTTTGATCACTGCGAAATGGAATGAGGAAATTTTCCTACAATTTGTTTAAAATTGGATAAATTGTCTCCCAATGAAAAGTGTAATGAGGAAAATACTGTGTTATGGGAGCAACAGATCTATGTGATAACATTGTATTCCTTTGCTAAAAAGACATAAGTAAAAGTAGGCTTTTGCTCTACTTCTCAAGTAATAGCTATATCACCTTACTTTTCATATATTGGGTTATCCTAAACCTAAACCCCACAAAAAAATGTGCATGTACTTTTCTACTCTATCAAATATGTAGGTTAAAGGTATTGTAAAGCTTATTTCTAAATTTTGCATGTGTATCGTGGACACTGATAACATCAATTTGAGCCATTCTAATTTCCATTCCGACGTCTGTGATTCTTGAAATTCCACTCAAACTGATGCATTTTATGACGTCACTGACAGAGATCTACCTTCCGGTACTATTGATATCTAAGCAAATCACTGTCAGTGACATCATAAAATGCTTTGGTTTTAGTGGAATTGCAAGAACCAGACGTCAGAATGGAAATTGGAATGGCGCAAATTGATGCTAAGAGTTTCCCCAATACACATATAAAGTTTAGAAATATGCTTTACAATCCCTTTAAAGGGAAAATAAGTCAAGTATGACACCATTTTAACACTATGAGTCAACTGTTTATGTTCAAGTTTAACATTCTCTGAAGTGACTATTTTTGCATCTTTCCTTTTGATCATAAAGAGTTTGTGAGAAGAAAAAAAAATAGTTGACTTTTTTTAGATCAGACATATTGATAGATTTGAAACCAACCCATTTAGAGAGCTAGTGACACTTTAGGAGGTACCATGGCCCCCCACTTCAGGATAAAAAAAAAAAATTTCTTCTACTTTCAAAAATGAATATCTTGTCCCTCTACAGACTTCTTCATGCCTGTGCCTGTGCCTGTGCTTTTGTAGCTTGTAACAGCCTATAATTCCTAAAAAAATCCTTGCTAATCTGGTCCTACCCAATTTCTGCAACGTGATATTTGGATGTCAGATCTGTATTGGGTGTTATAGAAGATACTCTCCTATAGAAGCACTGGCCAAGGTCACAAGAAGCCAGATTTGTTGGGATATGAGAAACAAAGAATGTTCTTACCCTTGGTTTCACCATCTGTTGTTCCGTATCAAAGATTTTAACAAAAGTTCCACAATCGTAAATAACGAAATCTAGAATATAGATTCTAATACGTCGGTTGTTATTGGTTACCAATTCCACAGTACAGGAGTCTCGAGTTCCCTCCCCTGCAGGAAGTTGCGGTGGTTGGGCGTACACCTGAACTACGTCTGTATCCGAGATCTGAGTTGCAGTTTGTTCATCACAACCTCGGCCAGCCATATCAACTGAAACACAAATAAAATGGTTTGAGTAAACATAGCATTTGATAATCCAGCATAACTTAAAGGAATTGTAAAGAGGTTTTCAAAATCACGAATAATATGGTCTTAAAGTGAAGTCAGAATAGATGTCTTAAAAAGCATGGGCCCCAAGTCAGAAACAAGAAATATTAAAGGGATTGTAAAGTGTTTTTCTAAACATTGTATGTGTACCGGTGACACTGATAGTATTAATTTGTACCATTCCAATTTCCATTACGACAAAATCTGTAGTTCTTGCAATTCCACTAAAATAAACGCGTTTTATGACGTCACTGACAGTGATTTGCATAAATATCAATAGTAACTTCAGGTAGATCATTGTCAGTGATCATTCTAAAATGGCACTGGTAAGGCTACCAAATTGGCAGTAAAAGATGGTGATGTTTAAGTGTGGCCTTGGTGTACGTGTATGTAGAAATGATCTTATGGTGGAAAGCTGTTGTTTAGGCTATGATGTACTTTGTTATGCAGATATTAAACTTTTATGGCAATTTATAAAGACATTGTTTTAATATATAATATAGTTTTGAGAAACTGTATGTATCACTAAATTTCATACAAAAAGTCTTTGCTAACATTTACATTCGGGACATGATAGGCTATGTTTATAACATCTTTTAAAAGACATTGTTTTCAGTTTACCCAAAGCTAAAATTCTGAAATGTTCAGTTATGAGGAACTATCGCCTTAATGTCAACCAATGAATATACCTGTATGATATGTGAAAAATATTTTGACAGTTTGTAATCAAGTCATTTGACAGGTGTCAAATATTTAGATTTTTATCCTTAAATCTAATACAAAATTTAGAGCAAGTGCAAAAATATTAAATAAAACAAAGTTTTATGTCCCACTTTTTTAACATGCAGTGTACAACAAGGGAAATTTTGCCTGGATAGCCGCCTTAGCTTACTTTTATTTTCAATTTCCAACTGTCAAAGGATCTTTATCATGAACAGCTTACAGTTCAAAATATTTAATAATGACATGTTTTGACATTTTTCATATTTAATAGCAATTTTTCATATATTTTAGAGCAATTTTTCATATATTTTAGAGCAATTTTTCATATTTTATGGCAATTTCTTTTGTTTATTTGGCATGTCCTCTACTTTTGTACTTGTATAATCAAAATAAAATCTAAATTTATCAAAACCTGAATTTTACAGATAAAAATGGGGCCAATCTTTTATAAATAGAACAAATTCTGTGGTTTCCAAGATACTGTAGCAGTGAGAATTTACACTAAAACTATGATAAGGAACTTTTAACTATTTAATAACAACTGGATACAATATTTACAAATACATCAGCGTTGTCCGTCTGTATAGGTGCTCTGGTGAATCCAAGATGCCCCTGATAACATATCAATCCATATTTATACAAACGTTTGTCCATTGACATTGATTAACTAACAATTGACATAAAACAGATTATAGAAAGATATAACACAACAATGTACAATTAAAACATAAAAAGATTAAAACGGATTAAAATTAAATAACTAGGTAACAGTTGAATAAGGTATAATTGTATTAATGACATTAATTAGCTTGTTACTACTGGGGACGTCTATGGCAGATTAGACTATAAGATCACACTATCATATACTCCCCTTCCGTCAAAAAGTCTTGTCCTCGAGACTTAAAGAAAATTCAGCAGACATGCGACCACTAATGGTCAAATCGATCTTCATAATATGCATATCCACCACACTCTTGACACTCGATTTTACAGTCATGCATATCTAAATAATCCCAAGCGTTATCGTCCAAATTCTGTTCTAAAACCCATGAGTTCATAGTAGAAGGAAGACCAGTCCATTTTACGAAATACTCGGTGTCACCATCCTTCCTTGTTCTTCTCTTTAGAACCATTTCACTTTTGTTGCCACGTTCTTTTTGTTTCTTAATTAATTTTGGTTCTTCTGTTTTCAAATATGCTATGTGTTGAATATGCCTTTTATCCCTTATGGTAGAACCGGGTATTCTTGAAGAATATTTAAGAATGTATTCAGACGCATGATCATCTAAATCATCTTCCATAACCCACGTATTCTTAGTTGAAGGAAGATTCTTCCATTTCACAAGATATTCCATCTGGCCAAACTTTCGCATACTTGGTTTTCTTCGAACAACTTTTTCGGCTACTTTGTGGGTTGTAGAAGCAGCAAATAAATTGACTGACCTTTTCATGGTAGCCTCATCTGTCTGACAAGATATGGTACTTGTTGTTTGTGTTGCAGTTATACCTTTATCTTGCTGAATGATATTACCTGTTTGAATACCATTTTCACTAGTAGACATTATGATTTCATCTGTTTGAATTGCCGAATGGCTTGTTTCTTTACAATCATTTGTTACTGAAGTAGATTGAATACTTGCTCTCCTTTCTTTGTACTGTTGATACCTCATTCTGTCTCTTTTCAGTCTGTTTTCTGATTTCATTTGTGGTATATAGGTCGAAGAACTGTTAGAACTGTGCCATGTCATCTTTAGTGAGAATTGGTAGTTGTTTTCTTCTATCGACCAGTTAATTGGAAGCTTTTGTATTCCCATAAATTTTAACATATCTAATACCTTTCTGGGAATGATAGTTTCCATAGCTGAATTAAATTGTAGGGTTGAACTTGATCGCTTTTTGTATGAGGGTACCGGAATCTTGTAGGATCTCCACCAAACTGTAGCAGTGAGAATTTACACTAAAACTATGATAAGGAACTTTTAACTATTTAATAACAACTGGATACAATATTTACAAATACATCAGCGTTGTCCGTCTGTATAGGTGCTCTGGTGAATCCAAGATGCCCCTGATAACATATCAATCCATATTTATACAAACGTTTGTCCATTGACATTGATTAACTAACAATTGACATAAAACAGATTATAGAAAGATATAACACAACAATGTACAATTAAAACATAAAAAGATTAAAACGGATTAAAATTAAATAACTAGGTAACAGTTGAATAAGGTATAATTGTATTAATGACATTAATTAGCTTGTTACTACTGGGGACGTCTATGGCAGATTAGACTATAAGATCACACTATCATAATACTAATAAATGTACATATTCATTTGAAATAGAAAACGACATAAATGAATTAATAAATTTACCTTAAATATGTACATGCATTTGGAACATGAAATCTAAATGTTCCATTACACAAAAAGTCACAATAAATATATTTTTATTTAAATGGATTGTAAAGTGATTTTCTAAACTTTGTATGTGTATCGGCGACACTGAGAGCATCAATTTGCATCATTCCACTGTCTGTGGTTCTTGCAATTCCACTAAAACTAAGTGTTTTATGACGTCACTAATAGTGATCTGCATAGATATCAATAGTAGCTTCCAGTAGATCACTGTCAGTGACGTTAAAAACTCATTAGTTTTAGTAAAATTGCAAGAACTACAGACGTCAGAATAGAAATTGGAATGGCGCAAATTGATCACATATAAAGTTTACAAAATCTCTTTACAATCCCTTTAACTCCAAACCAACCCCATTTTTGTCGCCAAACGGAAAATGTCATGTGACATTTACCACGAGTAACATGTCAACTGCAGTGGGGCGCTTTCTTGGTAAATGAATCAGATTACAAATTTACATATTTCCTATCACTTCGTACTTAATTGTACACTCTTACAGACCTAGACATGACCATGTTAAAGGAATATCATCATCAAAGTGTTTAGGACAGAAAATAAAGTCATTATCCAGACCCATATTTCATCTTGGATTAAGTAAGCATGTTGACCTCCAACTTTCTGTCTAAACTGTCACAAATTATGATGTCAACCTTGGTTCAAAGGTTATCTCTGGTCTAGTCCAATTGCCAACACGTCCTCTAGTTTGTTACATTCAACGGTCAAACTGCATGTGTTCTCTTGTAGTTTTCTCTACGAAAAAATGAAAATGTAACCGATTTGAAACATTCTGACACACATCCTACGACAGAAATGTGTAAAATAATAACACCCAAGCACAAACGATCCAAACCGTAAAACAAATCTTTAAATCGATGTAAAAACATCAGCAATACATTGGTAGCAGCTAATGAACTTTTCATATGAGGAAGTACATCAAAAAATTAGTAAATATTATATTTAAAAGATTATATTTTGAAATTTCTTAAAAAAACATGATTTTCTTGGGGGTGGGAGGGGTGTGGAGGAGGGGGAGGAGGGGGCGGAGGAGGGGGAAAAGGGGGGAAAGGAAGATAAATGCTCTCCTGTAACCCACTGCCTGTCTGGTGACAAGAAAAAATGGCATGACCTTAGCTTAAACTGCAGTAATCTTTGGTATTTCTATAAATGCTTCAAGTGACAGTCTGTATTTGTGAACAATATCTAAAACAAATACACTGACCACAAGCATTCTTGACCTCGCCTTAACTTGACCTCTACATGTCCTTAAACACCCAACTTGGTCAGCAGGCCAACGGCTATAAAATGACCACTGTAACTTTATTGTCAATTATGGGCCATAAAAGGTTATCATTATACCATATAACTTCAATCAACTACCAACTACCACCACTATCAACAACTACCTAGTTTGCGATATCAGCTGCTGCTGGAAGCGAACACTAACTTGTCATCTACCAACCAACCAACCATATAACTTTCCAACTGTCTAAACGTCAATATTTCCCTCTAACGTTGGGTTAAAACACATAAGGGAAAATCACAGTCTGTACAGAGTTGGATTGTTTTCTGCTAGGCCAATGGGTGCCATTGGTTAGGCCATTGGTTAGAATCCCCCCTCTGGGAAAGAAATTATGATGCCACAACCAATGCTTTCGAGAGATAAATTGGGACATCATAAACTAAATATATTGTCATGAATAATGAGTATCATTTATTGATTTGAGATATTTTATGCATAATATTAGATATTTGCTACTTAAACGAAAACCACACTATCCCTTCAAATATACCTCAAACTAGATATTTCGAAACATGTCTTTTCTATATATAGGATAATCTCACTACAATAGAGTCAAATTCCAAATGTGTTGATACAGGGCTCAAATTTCAATGGTGAGTTGTAAAAACTATAAATTACTAAGATAAAAAATCTTCATTTCTTGGACTTCGGTATGATTAGTCAAAAATATGTTGTTGTGCACCTTTAAATAGACCCACCCTGTAAAGATCAAAGGTTGAGTATTTTACCTGTTACAATACAGGCAGTGTAATCTTACTATTCGTCACCCAAATACCTTTCCTATTGACTAATTTACAGTTTTATACCCCAATCCTATTCTCATGTTTTACATAGTCAAATCTATATTTGAATTAACTGGTCATTATCTGGATTTAAAATCCTTTATTTTTCACATAAACATTTACATCTTATTTGAATAGCTTAAAGGGATTGTAAAGAGGTTTTCTAAATTGCGTATGGGTATCAAGGACACTGATAGCATCAATTACACCATTCCTATTTTCTATCAGTCGTCTGTGGTTGCAGAATTCCGAACTTTAGTGTTTGATGATGTCATTTCTTGTATATTGATGAATTTTCCCCTGAATTTCAATGACTATGATTAACCCTTAGGGGTGTTTGTCCTTAGAGCACTGGAAGCTTCAATAGTTCAATGGGACTCGCAACGCAACAAAGCCCATTAGATAAAACCGCTGACCCTAATCATAAAATAGGTCAACTAATATAGAAAAAACGTAGTTGTTAACTGGAGCATGGTAAAGGAAAAAAACATTCACGCAAGACATGACAATAACAAAAAAAACTTATGAAATTTGGTTTCTTTAAATTCATTGAAGGCTGAATATTATGAATGGCTACTACCATTATGTTTATGAAGATTTGAGCAAGATTTCGAAGTGTGAAGCACATATTCCATAATATGTGTCTTATGTTTGTGATAAGTTTATTAAGTTGAAAAGGTCAGAAATAAGGCCAATAACTGTTTCTCATAACCCTTCAACTCGTGTCAAAATTAATAATCTGAGCCGCAGAACAAAACTCAATATTCAAACAAACAATTCATTCAAACAATAAATTGTTATAACAAATGACCTAGTCAGAAACATCAAATCTTCAAAGTAGTAATAAGCTTTTACAGCTAAATAATTCCAGGTTCTAAGACTAAAAGTGTTTTGGTTAGTGAACATATCCCTTTAACTGCATAAAAATAGAATAATGCCTAAAAATGCACTTTCAATCGAGCATTGGGGTGGCTGACAAGGGCTCACCACAAAATTAGTACATAAACCATAAATAGTCAGACACAGATTTGGGTTCTAAAATAACTGCAACATTGCCCGAAGGTATTGTATATATGTAATGGTTTAAATAACAGAGTACATAAAACCTGATTTTTGACAATCCATTCATCACAGTGTACATCTTAACATAACTTGTCTTACAAATTTACAATTTCCATTACAGAAAAATAGATAGATAGATCACCAGCAGGTGTGCATTGCTTTAAAATAAAGAAAGATACAACCATATTTTACAAGGATTGCAATTAAAGGGATTGTAAAGCGGTTTTCTAAACTTTGTATGTGTAATGGGGACACTGATAGCATCAATTTGCGCCATTCCAATTTCCATTCCGACATCTGTGGTTCTTGCAATTCCACTAAAACAAACTCGTTTTATGACGTCACTGACAGTGATCTACTGGAAGCTACTATTGATATCTATGCAGATCACTGGCAGTGACGTCATAAAAATTGATGCTGATGCTATCAGTGTCCCCGATACACATACAAAGTTTAGAAAATAACTTTACAATCCCTTTAAGTAGGTTGTTATCAGAGCTTGTTATCTTCGTTATGATCAATCAATTGCTTATCTAAGCCTTGCTCTCTCATACGAAAACAATATAAATATGTTTTATATATTTTTTGAGAATAACAATGGTGTCAGCTATATATTTCTTATGCAAATAAAAACACCATCATGAAGCGAGATCTTTATCTGTATTCAACTATTCATGACAATGATCATTCGGCTCAACTTTCGTCATTTTGTTTGAGACTATGTAATGACTCGGTCATGATAGACGGCCATCTTGCCTTGTAAATGGGCAAGGGAAGATAACTCTTATTCAGAGATTGATTTTGATTAACTGTTTTAACCGCAAAAGAAAACAACACTTTCTGAAAAATGATTGTAATTGGTCTGAACTATAATCTATTCAATATGGCAATCATCGTACCGTATATAAGGTTATCTTGTACGCTAGTCTAGTTTCAAAGTTGATACGAGTAAACAGTGATGTGGTTCTGTTCCAGGAGGATAAATCTTTTATCATTTCAAGATTGTCATCAACAATAAACTGCGTAGTTTTAGTTAACGAGGAAAATTTTGTCAATTTTTCCTATAAAGATGTTTTGTAAATTTTTGATAAATATTGGGGACATTAAGAGCATTCAAATTTCAGATGTCTGTGGTTCTTGCTTTCACAATTAGTGATGTTATCAAACATTTAGTTTTAGCAGAATTGAAGGAACCACCTACTTCTGACTGAAAATTTGAATGTTGCAAATTGATGCTATAAATGTCCAAGACATGTTAAAGGGGACCAGTCTTCATTTTTATTGGTTGATTTGGATCTTGAATATATTTTAGTATCCTTCAGAAGCACTAGAAATGCACGAAAATTGCGTATTTCCTTCAAATATACCTTAAATTAGACATTTCTCCTTCTATTTCTATAGATGACTTTTCTATATATTGCATAGTATCACTAATGTGTAGTAGGGCATTATAACTTTCAAATGCTAATAATTATGGATGCACATGGATTTGAAGGCTCAAATTTCAATGGTGAGTTGTGATAGCCAGTACTAAATTGCTGAGCTAAAAAATCCCCGTTTCTGAGACTTATCAAAATCGACCCGCGAAAATGAAGCCTGTGCCTCTTTAACAAAATTAGAAAACCTCTTTACAATCCTTTTAAAACATTGGGGAACTATAACAAAGAGTTCAGCTAACTGTTTTCCAAAAGAATGCAAAGAAGATAAATCTTTTAAAATCTCCAAGGTCTATCGTATTTACATTTCTTTCAAGTTAAAACAGGCAGCTTGTAATTTGAAAAATTGAAATCCATTGTTTAAAATTTCTTTGTGTGATTATGATTATCACTGCCTTTGTTTAAACATTTTCCTGAACATCTGTTTTGTGAGTAGCATCGTATTTCACAGGAGTACTGTGAATGGAACTTCTATTTGATGGTAAATTAAGGCAGTCTAATCAAAATTAGACCCAAATTGCGTTTCATTCCTTTTTTTTCTTAAATTCCCATTTTTTAAACACTACTTTAGGGTCTAACCACGTCTTTAAAGACAAACTGTCAGCTTGAACTCTGACCTAATCTGACCTGACCTTAATAAAATGACATGATAAACTAGTCTACAGAATTTGGGGAGTTTAGAATATACCTTTTGTTCCAGTAACAAAATCCCAGCGCTGGAGAGGGCAAAGATCGCCAGTTTCACAAAATCCTAACTTAGGATAATTTTAGTGTTCCAGTCATCTGATTGGTCAATCACTAAAACTGATTTTAAATAGAGCTTTATTATCCAATCAGAATACTGTATTTCTTAAAATCTGGATTTTATCTAAGTTAAGTTTTCGAGAATAAGGCCCCTGTAGACTAGTTTATCATGTCATTTTATAAAGGTTAGGTCAGAGTTCAAGCTGACAGTTCGTCTAACGACATCAGCTTTACAAAGCATGTCCGTTTTAATTCATTTAAATAATTCCTGTTTATAAATCCATCATTAAATATTTCAGTTAAGCCTGTAGTTTGGAGTTCTGTCATGTGAATTCGAAGATAACTTTCTTTTGCGTAGTAGTAGTTTAGATTACTGAAGTCCTGATCTTATCATAAAATTGATAATTTAAATATTCATTCAACAAATTTCGAAATAACTGTTAAGTCAACCATAAAAGTGTTGAAATGTGATATCCAGGATAACTTAGAGTTAAAAGGACATGTTCATCATCCATTCGGCAAATTGTACCTTAGTCTCAGAACGTGGAATTTTTTTTTCTAATTTCTAAGCTAATCTGTAAGTGTTCACAACTGCCTGCCGATATTTAAGCTTCAATTTCAGGTGTATCCATAATTATAAGTGTTCGAAAGTCAAAAATAACTCAACTAACTTAAAAAATATTGACTGTTCCCATTTAAAATATTCATTCAAGAAATTTAGTTTAGTCGACCATGAGATTGTTGAAATGTAAAACCCAGGACGTTCTTTTCAGAGTTAAAAATAATGTAAGTTAAGACGTCAGGCCCAGTAAATGTCATTTTAAATTAGATCCTGTTGCTCAACGAATGTCCTACATACTTGAATAACAAGACTCATTAATGGTGCATTTGGTGCAATAAAGGTCTTTCTGTTCTGCAATTAACCTAAATTCAGAGCTCATAAAAAAGAAATTTGCAATTCTAATTTGTTATGATGACATGTGTAAATTGTGTTGAGATTTTATGTGCCTAAAATTGTTTTAAAAGTAATATATTTATTTTCCTTAAGATTTGCATTCTGATATAAACCCCTCTTTTATCAAAGATAGTGGACCACAGCCATATACGCCTAACGAAAAAGCCTTAAATTTAATCAGGATAAAACTAAACTTTCTCAGACCTTTTGATTTAGGTCCAATAACATCCATTTTAAGTTTCAACAAAATCAATTGAAAACTAAGACTTAGATAGTAATAGCATATTGAAGACTTCGGGGCAAGGGCAATAACTCTGCTACTAACGGTCGAAAATAGCTCAAATTGGAACTTGATCTTTGTTTTCTGAATATGTATATACATACCGAATTTCATTTGATTCCATCAAAAATTCTAGTTTTTAGAGCATTTACAAGCAATTGATGTTGATAGAAGCACTTACTGTATAGAGGTTAAAGGGCGATAACTCTTCAAAACTGATGAAAAAGGCCTAAATCTTGAAAAAGCTTTAATTTTAATCAGGATGAAACCAAACTTTCTCAAACCTTTCGATTTAGGTCCAATAACATCCATTTTAAGTTTCATCAAAATCGGTTGAAAACTAAGAGAGTAATCGCATATTCAAGATTTGAGGCAAGGGCAATAACTCTGCTTCTAACTATCGAAAATAGCTCAAATTCGAACTTGATCTTCGTTTTATGAATATGTATACACATATCGAATTTCATTTGATTCCGTCAAAAACTCTAGTTTTTAGAGCGTTTACGAGCAAATGTTGACAGACGGACCCACAGATTTGGGGCAAGGGCAATAACTCTGTTTCTAACGATCGAAAATAGCTCAAATTCGAACTTGATCTTCGTTTTATGAATATGTATACACATATCAAATTTCATTTGATTCCGTCAAAAACTCTAGTTTTTAGAGCGTTTACGAGCAAATGTTGACGGACGGACGGACCGACGGACGGACGGACCGGCGGACGGACCGGCGGACGGACGGACGGACGGACGGACGGACGGACGGACGGACGGACGGACGGACGGGGGTGCCGACAATATACGTCCTCATAGAGAGATGAGGGCGTATAAAAATTGATTAAAATTCAATTCCAATTTGCATTCTTTAATTCAAACTTTAAGGAAACTGATTTGTGCATCTTTACCAAAACGTTCCCTTGAATGCTTGAAAGTAAAATACAATTTCATTTTCCTTGAAAACTTGGATGCATAACTCGATTTCCTTTACCTACTTCTTGACCTTTGGATCCCACCAGTAAAGAAACAAACATCCTCCAGAAAGGCTCTAGAACTTGAATTAGGTATTAAGGATGTTATAGAAGATACTCTCCAATAGATCTTTTGATCTCACCAAAAAGAGACAGTAGACTTCTTCAAAAAGGATTTTAAGCAGTTTTCACCTTTGAAGGAACTTGTATTGGGTGCCATTGGTGTTATGCCGTTATCTGTTGTGAAACTGTTGGGGGTTAGGTTTGTCTGTTGGGGGTAAGGTTTATAATTGGGATGGGGCCTATAATGCTGCTTATGAAACTGTGCTGGATATTATACTCTCCTATAGACCTTTTGAACATCAGAAAGAGACATTAAGACATCCTTAGCAGTCTTCACCTTTTGATCCCACCAGCCATTTAAACATCCTCCAGATGAATTGTTAGCAGTTTTCACCTTTTTAAGAACTTGTATTGGGTGTCATATACGATACTCTCCTATAGATCTTTTGATCCCACAAGCCATTTAAACATCCTCAAGACTTATTGTTAGCAGTTTTCATCTTTTTGAGAACTTGTATTGGGTGTCATATACGATATTCTCCTATAGACCCTCTGATCCCACAAGCCATTTAAACATCCTCAAGACTTATTGTTAGCAGTTTTCACCTTTTTAAGAACTTGTATTGGGTGTCATATACGATACTCTCCTATAGACCTTTTGAACACATCAGAAAGAGACATTAAGACATCCTTAGCAGTTTTCACCTTCTGATCTGACCAGACATTCAACTCCTCCAGATGAATTGTTAGCAGTTTTCACCTTTTTAAGAACTTGTATTGGGTGCCATATACGATACTCTCCTATAGACCTTTTGATCGCACCAGGAAGAGACATTAATACATCCTTAGCAGTTTTCACCTTTTGATCTCACCAGACTCATCAAGACTTATCCTTAGCAGTTTTCACCTTTTTAAGACCTTGTTTAACACTGAGTGATAAAGGGCACCTGCTGAAGTTGTTACATCTATAACAATGGCTTAACTAATAGCCTATTGTTGTGGTCAGAGAGGTGACAAGTTATGGTCAGTATAGGACAATGATCAAATGTGACCCCAAGGGCTACTCACGCCCCAGGGCCAAAACCTTAACTGAAAATTTTAAAACTTTTCTCAGCAACTTTTTCAGCCTAGGAATTGACTAAAGATTAAAAACTTGAACAGGTATATTTAAATCTTTGAGAAATATATTTTTGTACAAAAATGTTTGAGACCCCTGGGATCGGATTTTACCCAAGGGGCACAAAACTTTCTAACCTTAAAATTTTCAAACTAAGTGAAAAAATATTCCTTGGAATTTACTAAGGAATGAAAATTTCAGAAAATTTCAAGGTTTGAGAAAAAAATTGTATGCAGGAAATGTTCATGTCCCTGGGGCTAGAAGCAACCACAGAGCAGGATGTGACCCCAGGGGCTAGAGATTATATCACCCCGAACATCGTACTATATTGTAGGACATTGTTGTGGTCAAGATTAATTGTCATGTACTAATCATACTCCATTTTAACTTGTCAACTACGAGCAATTGAGCATACCAACCTGCTACTCTATTTGACTTTTACATCTATAGATCAATCTTGGAAGATTTAAATTTATAGATGACTCTAAATATGTTGATTTTGATATTAATAGCAAGTCATCAATTGATCTTAACATATTAGATATATTTCAGATTTCAAAGATTTAGATGACAACTATATAAGCTTACTTTTTTAATACCTTATTTCAATGTTAAAAAGGATTGTAAAATGGTTTTCTAAACTTTGTATGAGTACCCACACTGATAGCATAAATTTGTGCCATTCCATTTTCCATTCCTTTATCAATTTCGACGTCTGTGGTTCTTGCAATTCCATTAAAACTAACGCATTTTATGACGTCACTGACATTGATCTGCAAAAATATCAATAGTAGCCTCCGTTAGATCACTAAGTGCAAGAACCACAGACGTCGGAATGGAAATTGACATGTCCCAATAATGATGCTATTAATGTCCCTGATACACATACAAAGTTTAGAAAACCACTTTACAATCCCTTTAACTGCATTTTATACCTACATGTATGCATTACTAGCTAAGCTTATCAGTAATACTGTTTAAACCTAGTAAAATTTGATCCTTCAAATCCATGTAATCAATATATGTGCATTACTCAGTTTTATTTTTGACAGTTTACCCCATAAATAGATCCAAGACATATATTAGAATAGATAACGAAATTTCTAGTTTGAGGAGTATTGAGAGGATTGTGCAGTTTCGTGCAGTTCTAGTACTTTGAAGACTAATTACCCAAATCAAGGCCAATGCTGACTGTTCCCCTTAAATCACCCTGTAATAAATTCCCCGCCTATCAACGATGATTATGACAGGTCCTTAGAGAGCTGATATCAGACCTAGTTGAGAGTTTTATTATCTCGCAGTTGTTGAAGAATGTCTTATCAATTTCTACATGTGTAATCATGTTGACAACCTAGTTTCAAGGGTGTGCACAGAAATTTACAAGTCATAGGGGTTGCGAGGATAGGGATGTCAGGGGGAAAAGACTATGCGTAAAATATGATTATGAAAGGATGCATTTTTAAGTATATCTGAATTAATATATAATAATTGTTATAAATTTAATATAAGTGTTTTTTTTTTCAGTAGTCAACATTCAAATGACTCTTTTTGTCCCTATGTGCCAACCACATGCCTTGTTTAGGAATATTATGTCAGGCACCCTAAAATTGCCACTATGTTTAAAGCCATGCAATCTGTATGTCCTACCTAGGTGCTTAAAAGATATGCTTTCTGTGATTAAATGCTATGTTTTGAGTGTTAAAAACTTATGTCTTTGGTGTCAAAAACTAATGTCTTTGGTGTTAAAAACGGATATGCTTTCTGTGATTAAATGTTCTTTTCTGAGTGTAAAAAACTTTTGCTCTTGGTGTAAAAAACATTTTCTTAGTGTTAAAAACATAAATATCCTATGCATTGAAAAAAATACATGTCAACAAATGAATTGAGTCTCTCTTTTTCAAATTTATTTCAAAATTAACCTTTGTTAGGTTTTTAAATTTTATAGGAAGTCAATGTTGATAAAAGAAGATTATTTAAATTTGATAAAGAGGAAGTAAGAGAAAGGGCATTAAAAAAGTCACAAAATATGTTGTAAAGGAAAAGATTAGGTATAAAGTAAAAAAAATATTTAAAGACATAAAATTATATTGTTAAAAAGTATATTCATTGCTGAATGTAATTTATATTTTGGGTTTTATTACGACAGGGTACTGCATTCCTTAAAAAAAAAATAATAAATTTGACTTACTTGTTTGTGTAAAAGTAACATCTTCCTTCGAATCATGGATCCACACAAATATCAAAATTACGCACAGTCCAATATTTCTAATCCATATTCCATTTTTCAAAAAAGCCATATTTTTTCTAGGTCGTTCTTGACCTTTTCAGGTCACTGAATTTTTAGTCACTCTTTTTCCAATCCTAAAATCCGTCACTCACATATTTTCGAACAATCCTTAATTAAATTTAAACACTAAAACCCTAATTAATTAAATCAAATACACAATAACCCTTAATTAAACACTTTAATTAACTACCTAAATAAACACCCCTTATAACCCCTGAAACCTTATTTACCTGTAAACAAAAGAAGGTGAATATTGACTTGATATCCCACACCCTAAACGGGGCAATAACACTCATATACCCTACTTTATGATGTCATACATATCACCATCATAAATTTTATCAAACGATTACATTTTAAACCCTAAGGTAAATAAATAAGTAAATAACACAACAGAAATTGAAAAAATCTTAATAATTTTTACAGGTTTTTACATATTCGTCGTGACAAGTCAAAACAAAATAGTTTTCTTCACGAATGACCTAATTCAATACAAAAAACAACGTTATGAAAACACCCGCGTTAAAACACCTTGCTTAATTACACAAACGGAAGTAAATTTCGTTATAATTTTACCTGGTCATAAATCTCAAACTATATCCATCCCGATTGTTTGAATTATCCTAGAAAACTAAACAAACGATAAGACAAAATGATAAAAGTCTCCATTTTGACCCCCTTTGACGCCAGCCGAACTGTCACCGTTAATAATTAATAACGAACGCCATCTATCGGGCAGGTGAGATACTACTGGAAGGGGAGTAACTCACTTGATATCAGACTACAGTTAAATTCTAATTAGTGCAGCACAGTTGAAACTGTTTTGGAATTCGGGCAAACGGTGGTTAAGGGATTAATCAAGGTATTAATTAAGTTAACTAATTAACCTTTGACCTGATTAAAATCTTAATTTAATTACTTGGTATTTTAGCGATAAGAAATCGATCAATCTTTTGACATGTGTTTACAGATTCTGCAATGTGTTTTTAATTGAAATATAATGCAATATTGCATCTTTTTCAACCTTCCCATCTGGTTGGTTTAATGAAGAGGGGCAAAGTATTGCAGTGTGCAATGAGGGAAATTTAGCCATAAGAAATAAGTAAATCTTTTTTAAAAACGTTTACATATCAAGCGATATGCTAGTAAATGAAATTTTGTCTCCTTTTTCTCCTACACCTGATTTATTAATGAAGATGTGCAACATATTGTAGTGGACAATGAAGGGGAATTTAGCGCAGAGGCCTCAGTTTTATGCCCCTCCAAATGATTAGAAGCTTTTTCAATGTTAGCCCCTCGGACCTGCATCAGTGACAGAAAGTAACCACTGAGATACCATGCCTCTCAAACAGAATGAAGGGAAATAAAACAATATCAGTATTTTAAAATTCTTTATCACAATTTTTTTAAACTCTGCGTTCAATAACAAATGAATATCGCACTTCCTCCAAATGTAATTTGTGTTTCCCCTTTAAAGAAATAACTTTCTATGGACAATTCAGAGCTTCAGCTTATTACATTTTTAACAAATGTGACCCTAATTTCATTCGTTTGTTTTTTTTAAATCCGGTTTTTTAACCACTACATTAGGGTCTGAGAACCAGGCGCGATAACAAACGTTCCTTAACCTTAATGACCTTTGTTTTAACCAATCAGATCTCAATGACGTCATATGGAACAGCCAATAAAAAAACGTGTGCACTTCGGAATGCACATATTGTTCGCGTCACAAAATCCCAGCGCTGGAGAGGGCAGAGATCTGATTGGTTAAAACAAAGGTCATTAAGGTTAGGTCAAAGTTAACGTTTGTTATCGTGCCTGATTCTCAGACCCTAATGTAGTGGTTAAAAAAACGGATTTAAAAAAAAACGAACAAACGAAATTAGGGTCTGATTTTAATTGGACTGCAGCTTATTACATTCTTAACAAATCTGAGTATTTCAAATAACAAAATATACATTACAAATACTGCATAAAATTATAAGTCAGAAAATTTATTAATAATTCATTTCATATTTTCAATATTGCTTTTCAATACTGGATGGTTATAAATATGCTGCTTTGATAATAAAAGTTACTAAAATAATTAAATAATGCTTTTGCTTAACTCGTATCAACTTCGGAACAAGGCTAGCGTGCTAGATAACCTCGTATACGATACAGTGATTGCCATATTGAATAAAATATAGTTCAACCAATCATAAGTATTCTTCAGAAAGAGCTGTTCCCTCGCGCATCAAAATCAGCCAATCAAAATCAATCTTTAAACAAGCGTTGTCTTGCCTTGTACAATTACCAGGCAAGATGGCTGAATCATAATGATGAGTCAAATGGCTTTAGCTTCTTACATTGAGTGAAAAAGTTTCAGCTATCTACAAGGCTTATAATACAATTACTATAACAAAACAAAATACTGCAAAATAGGTATAGGAGACTAACAGAGAAATGGGTGTTCATTTTGAGTAACATTTTGCCAGATTCAACATCCCAAATTTTTGACTTACCACAAATTGGTCAAGTTTTTATGTTCATTCTAAGAGGTACCATTCCTTTAAAGAACGCTTACATAATTCTTTTTACAGTGTTCCTTAACCCTTTGAACCCTGTATGTAATTTAGATAGAATGTCATGTACCCTGAACTCCAAGCAATATTACTTAAAGTATATGACGTTAATGTTATATGACGTCACTTGACAATGACCGTTTTCTTTACCGGCCGTTTGGGTATATATGACGTAAAGATGAGCTGAGATTTATGTCTAATTTTGCCCCATTCTTATTGAAAATTCACCAATCTCCTTATACTAATGCCTTTAAATCGAAAATAAAACTAAACAAAAGGCCATTAATCATTATCCATCCATGCTATTTAGTAATTTCGGAAGCTTAAACAAAAACTAAATCTATGCTAAATCTTCTATCACTAAGTCTTTGACAAAAAAATCATAAAATTTTGCTAGTATATAAGTGTAATTTGGGGCCTTATTCTCTAAAATTTAACAAATCATGATTTCAAGAAATACAGTAATCTGATTGGATAATAAAACTTAATCTATAACCAAAGTTAATGATTGACCAATCAATTGACTGGAACACTTAAATCACCTTAAAGGGATTGTAAAGTGTATTTCTAAACTTTGTATGTGTATCGGGTACATTGATAGCATCAATTGGCGCCATTCCAATTTCCATTCCATTGTTTTTGCAATTCCACTAAACGCGTTTTATAACGTCACTGAAAACTGCACCCTTTAAGTTAAGTTTTCGAGAATAAAGCCCAAGGAAAGCAATATTGATGTAGCATGCCCTCTATAATTATCACAGCAAACAAATGGAGATTAAATATGGAAATTATATGATATAAATAAGTAATACTATATTTAGTTCAAACTTTTCTTCATTCTGATTTTTCAAAATCCACATAATTGTCTTCATACCTACTGTAATGGATTATTTGTCACGTTTTGTTTCCCTTCCCTCACTACACCACTCCAATCCTTATTCCAATGATGGTGCATTTTAAGCTTCAGGAGGTAGTAAAGAGCACCTGTTTGAAAACAACATTTTAAATTTTGAGCAAATTATGTCATGATATAAATCCCTACAAACAAAACCATTCCATTAATCAAATATCTTATCCATAGTATGACAAAACCAGGTGGAATAATTCAATAGAAGTGGACTCTTCCAAAGTGTACGCATCGCCAGCTTGCAATATCCACCACTACTATATAGGTCAACGTCATGACGTCATGAGATAAACCAGATCAGTTTGTGCCTGCCTGATAATGCATCATGGTCTTTCACTCGTCCAAACTCAATACACATATAAATATAGAGAGTTTTCATTGGCACATTGTCAAAATGAAAGTAATATTGTCCAATTGAATATAGGTTGATACAGTAATTACAAATGACGTCTACAAAATCCTTGGGGTCATTCACTATCCTTCTACTACATGTTATTCAAAATAACGTTGTTCATAATCCAAAATTGGGAATATCACAAAATCTGTTCATCAAATTAAAAAAACAAAATGGCTTCCTACACCTAAAAATAATTAGTCATCACTGTCACTGCTGCTGGAACTCTGAGACAGTAAACGATTATTTCTACGGTGATCCAAAAGCTCACGAAGTTCCCTAGCAACCTGACCAAGACGTCTGCCCAGCTCGTGAACTTCTTGCATCTGCTGTTGACGATTCATTTCCCGCTCTTCATGGAATGTTTCGACTTCTTGTACTTCCTGTCTGTCAGCCTCATCTCCAAATGATGACATCAGTCCTTCAAGACGATTTCGTGACTCTACCAAACGATCTCGAACTGTTGTTAGGTTACCAGCTGCAGCTGCTGCTGAGTTCAAGGTCGTTGGTGTTTGACCTTGACTTGCTCTTCTCCGAGACAGAAGACCTGCGCCGGAGGAAGATGGTTGAGTTGATGCTGGAGCAACTGCTGGTGGGAGTGGACTTGCAGTTGAGTTATGGACGAGAGAAGGGAGAGTCGGAACTCGACGACGCGTCAGATGCGAGGGGCGGGGAGTTTGCGGTGGGATGGGTGCTATTGGAGACGTGGGCTCAGACTCCAAAAATGCATTGTTGTTAATTTCTTGAGATAATGCTACGGCTTCAGCATCAACGGATGTGGATCTTGATACATGGTTGTTATTTCTGTCATTCGTAGATGGTGTCAGCCTTGACCTTGCTAGTGAACGAGGCTGTAACCTTGACATTGAATCTGAAGGTCGTTGTGAAGGAGTTTTGAGCTGTGGAAGATTCGGTGTAGAGGAGGAACTGGACGATTGAGTCTGATAATTGGAATGTTTATGAGTTCCGGAATATTTCAAAAGACCCTTCCATGTGCATCCGTCCATCGAGCATTTGACGCGATTCATCTCAATTTTAGAATCAAGGTCAGGGTTACGTGAGTAATGACCTTCACACCGACAAACTGGACATCTGATTCTATTGAGGTATTCTCCAGTTGTTGACCAAATTTGGATACAGACATAACAGAATCTATGCTTATTTCGGCATTGCATCACTTTTTTCAGAACTTGATAACTGAAAAATAAAAAAAACAAATAAGAAAGGAAATGCACCTGTTTGGGCTAATGATGATGAGCAAATGCCATGAGGAAGAATTTTTCAGGACAGCAGCATGTATCAAATTTGTCAGATACCACATAGCCTGGAGAACTTGTGCCTTTTTGGTCTGAAATGCTCTCCTCTAGCAGTCAGACCATTATGTGTACCTCAAGTCTCAGAGTCTGTGGAGCCTTGAATCTTAAAATTTAATGCTTACCAAATACAGCACTCAACTTCCTCTTTCTGCTCTTCCGACAAATCTAAAAATAACTCTTCAGGGTATCCCCCAGCTTTTTCATAATTTGGGTTTCGAGCACCTGGTGCATGGGTTACTAGAGCAGGTCGAGCAGCAAGAGCCAACATGGCCTCCAATAATGACATTAAACTTGCCTCCGCCATTTTGAGTATATCACAGAAATTTATCACAAAAAAAATAACGTTTTAAAAATATCAATTTCGATATCCACTAAACAAAAATAATCTAAAGTCTATCAACAAAACAAACAAAATCCATCTTCAAAATCCTCAACAAAAAAAGAAGCTCAAGTTCAGCTATTGCTTTTCAAGTGTACATCCAACATAGAATCCATCTTGTTGAAGCACTAAACACCTTCCAACAACCTCTGTTCCATGGCCTTGCCACTTGACTCATCCAAAACCAATCCAAAGTCTGAAAAATACAATTTTCAAAATTTATCAAATGGATCACATTGAAAATCTTGACATTAATTTTTATGACCCTAGCATTTATTTCCCATATTATGACAGACAATAGTAAATAGTTCACAGAAGGAAAAACAATTTTCAGTGATCAAAAACACAGAAAAACACTCTACCCAGCTGTAAATGGGATAATCCAGAAAAGATCAATTCCAAGACAAAGTAAAACAAAGTCTATCCATGTAAGATCAATGCCAATATCTTTGGCCGAGGAACAATTGGTAGAGTTAGAAAAGATCCTTATGAGCCTAAGTTGTTATCCTTGTAAGGTCAATTCAAAGAGTTTTGACCAAGGACCAACTGGTAGAAAGGATCCTTTTGAACCTAAGTTGTAATCCTCGTAAACCTAAGTTAAAAGTATCCTTGTAAACCTAAGTTAAAAGTATCCTTGTAAACCTAAATTGTATTCCTTGCAACAATTGTCAGCTTCTTTCTATCCAACTAGCAACAAAACTGAACCAATATATGATCAAAAACTTTTCTTAATGAATTATAATTTCAAAAAAAGGTTAACTGACATAGATAAAAATCTGTAATGTTTTTAACAGTATATCAACAAGGTTATCTGATGAAATCTAATAAATATCAAACTAGATTACTCTAGACTTGATGGCTGATAAATTCAATCAGATTAATATTATAGTATTTAATTTTAATGGTAATTTTAAGGCGTTTAGGGGCAGAGTAGAAGGGATGAAGAGTAAGGAGAATAGAAGGAGGGAAGGGGAAGGGAAAACGGGTATATTTTGGAGAAGAGGTCATGTATTTGGGGTCCAGTCAAAGAAACTTTTCTTATGAAAGTAGAATATACATTTTTTTTGGTTTGAGGAGCTGATTGTGTGAGCGTGTGTTTGAGAAATAGGAATGGTATCTCTACTGTTGGCTTATAATTCTATTCTAAAAGGAGTTCATATTTGGCTGAACTCAAGTGGGTTGGGGCATCTTTCTAGTCTGTAGGGTAATGTCAATGGGAATGGGAATAGACCAAGGGGATAAGCACATGCTTTTTACTTTAATTTTTTTTTGGGGGGGGGGGGGGCATGTATTACAGACTTGGATTTATTATAGATCTGTCCTCATTAGCCCAAACAGGTATCAGTACACAGAGGTAGGAAGTAAACCTTAATTTCACTTAATTATAAAGATCATTGATAAAGTGTATCAAGATAAATAGTAACTATTAATAGCACTGACTTCACATAATTTCCCTCATTGCTCACTGCATGGCATCTGCATTTGCCCCCAAAATTATCAGTGCAGAAAGGTAGGAAGTAAAACTCAATTTCACTTCATAATAAAAAGATCATTGATAAACTGTATCAAGATAAATTGGTACGGTACTATTAATAGATATGACATCAGGTCAATGATATAAAGTATTGAACTGTATATCACACTCAACTCTTAATTAATAGTCTTTTTAATACTCTAATTAAACGACATATGTCAATAAAAAATTTAATGGTGTTATTAATCCAAAAGACAAACTAACATATTTTATAAGAATAACAACTTTTTAACAAAATGTTAGCATGTTAGTTTTTTGGATGTTTATGAATCTATTACAGCTAGAGCAGAAAAAATACAATTCAATATTCAAAGAAACCAAGTACAGGACTAACGATCGGAACCGCAAAACGAAACTCGAAATCCAATGTATTATCCTTTCTAACAATTGGTCTGTGGTCAAACCTCTTGGCATTGACCTAAAGTTCACAGATTTTCATCTTTAAACAGCTATATTACAAGGATAACAATTAAATTTAGGTTTTTAAGAGGATCCTTTCTACCAGCTGGTCCTTGGCCAAACCTCTTGGTATTGATCTTTCCCGGATTATCTGTACCTATTTACAGCTGGGCTGACTGGAATTAAGAGTCAAGATATTTATTTATCAGACTTTAATACAAACCAACCAAGATTAAAACCCATATCTGCCATTTGTTCTAAATGATGTCATCTAGAAATCTAACACCCTAACCGACTGATCCATAAAACCACACATCCATGATAAACTAGAGTACTCTCTAAGACCAACGCCAGAAGTAACCTAGTGATCTTTACATAAGCTCTATTTTCATTCAATAATATGATTCAATATTTTAAAGGGATTGTAAAGAGGTCTTGTCTTTGTATGCTTAAAGATAATAATATGTGCATTAAGATGAAAACATTATCTTATTCAAAAATTTTGGATTTGTGGCTAGTTGCTCCAAATAATCAACCAAGATATTATTATTATAATCATTCATACTGCGAATACTGGGTTAAAAGTCAATGACCACAACAACCTCGATTGTACTGTTACTGCACAATCATTCTAATAATTCTAACGATCTACCTCCCAACAGACGGCGATTGGATCCAGCTCAATTTGAAGCAAGGAGCTGACAATTTAGGCTTCTAATTAACGAAATGATTCGCTAATTAGGTGATAAATAAGATTATAATTACGTGACGATTTGGTGGAGATTTCAGTCTCCAAGTCAACTTGACAGCTCCATGTTTATTAATACTACTGGCGACATCTAGTATCAGGTGCAGATAACTCAGTGTAGACTGTATGAAATGGAGTTATTTCCCCTTAATCACTGAAGCAAAGAACAAAAGCTTTGAAATTTCATCTCAAAGAGCTTTGTTGCTTTGTTATATGAGTTTTTTTTGTGGCTTTGTTAACATGATAATTCAATCTGATACAAAAGGAGTAAAAAATCTTCTCATATCCAAATTTTAAAACTAAAACAATGTCAGAAATCAAATAATTCAGAAATTTAAATTTAGAAAATGAATTAGACCTAAAAATTAAATTTTTCTACTTCTGAGCCCCTCAGATGCAAAGAATCTCAAATTCGGCCGAATTCGCATCAAAATCTTGGCTATATGTTCCTCGGCAAAATTCGCATCCAAATTTTGGCCATATGTCCCTTTAACATATTATTAAAACAAAGCCGGTCAATATGAAGAATAACGGTTGAGTATATCATTGATAATTCATGATAATGACCAGTTAATATGACGTATTAGTTGATATTACGTCACCATATTACACTTCTGACTTGGGGATATGAACTACTGTTTGATTAAAGGGACATCCTTACAATTTTTTTCAAGATAAATTCGATTTTGAATTTTGAATTTTAAAAAACAAGGCGTTATGTCTGTATTGGATAGCGTTTCTTCCCTAATACATAAAATCTTTGGTCTTTTCAGATAAAAAAACTACACTTCATCAAATTTTTAAAGTTTCATGTCTCTATCAACCTGAAATAAGCTAATGCCGCTGTATTGGCATACTTTCCCCATTATACACCGAATGGCGTTTGCCGTCCTCATAACCCAAATAGGTACAGAAAAGTGGGATGTAAAATTATCAAGTCTGTAGAATCAAATCTAAGAAACGGACCCATAAATCAGCAAGATGGAGAATTCAATCTTGAAAATTCCATATCGCACCATTTAATATGGGTAAACTTTAAAGAGTTTATCTAAATAAACGGACCTATACAGTTAAGATAAACAGAGACGTTCTTTAATTGGAGAATTGAGGAGGAAGAAACGTTTATTTACCATGGCAACGTTTCATATCTTACAAAGATTCCCTTCAAGTCTTATCCACTTTAAAATCAAATCAACATCACGATTCTTCTCAAAACACCCACCCAGAATCATTTAAACCCATTCCCAGAATTAAGAATTCGCATTCTTATTGGATGAAGCATATTCTTGTACCCAATCAAATACCAGTTTGATCAAACGTATTATATGAGAGAGCGAAATGGTTCAGATGCCTGGAGTAATAGATTCCAAACGTTTTGAATTTCTTATAACGGTAAATTCTGTAGCAGACATCTGGCATCGTCAATCCTGATAATTACGAAGATGTTACTAAGGTAATAAATAGCCGCCATTTTTACCAGCTGGGTGCCAGTTCGTCTGCTGAGTCAGAATCAGGAATAAGCGTAAAGGTGAGTATATTGCAATTAGTAAACTTTGAACTTTAAAATTTGACAAAACCAGGAAAACAGGAATAAAATTCCGTGCCATTGTTATGACCAATGTAGACTTAACCTCGATTGAAAGCCATTTTTTTTTAGAAATCGTCTACTGAGTCAGAATCAGGAATAAACGTAAAGGAGAGTATATTGCAATTAGTGAACTTTGAACTTAAAATTTAAGAAATTCAGGAAAACAGGAATATAATTGGTCTTATTCCGTGCCATTGTTATGACCCATGTAACTTCGAGTGGCAGACGTCTGCCTTTTATGTTCCATAGTTAATAAAAACACGGGCTTCTATCGATTACCTGGCGCGTGCCAAATAGAAGATGTGTTGCGTAGCCGTTACACGTTCAGTCTATTGACTTTTCATAACGGAATATTTTTCTAACGGGTTCTGAAAGGCGAATTAGGTAAGGTATTTTCTTATATTTCCGAAATCTTCAATTTTAACGTAGGTTTTAACTAGAAACCAAATTTGGTACCAAAAAGGCGGGAAAATGTCGTCTGGTGTTCTGACGTTAGATTAATTTTTGTCGTCCGGAATACAGAACTCATGTAATCGGTGCCATTAAAAACATGGCACCAGACACTCCAAGGAACAATAAATAGTCGGGAGAGAAAAAGGCCTTTGTTTTTTTATTTGAATAAAAATGGCAGACGTGTTTAGACGAGTGTTTCTGACATTATTCGACCGTCGGAACTAGTTCTTGAACAATATTCTGCATTGATCAAAGAGAGAAATAGTCATAAAATAGGAATTGATTTGATAGTGTTTTTGATTTAATGTAGAAAATTTGATTTATTGCAAGGTTGTTATGACCTTCAATGGAATAATTTTCTAAAAACTCAGGCCTTTGGATATTAAAAAAACCCTTCAGAAGAATGGAATTATTAGATGGATTGCCAGAGAGGGGCTGACAGAACCAAACATTTAAGGTGGGGTGGTTGTAAGGAAGCATGGCAAGCCTTTAGGGTGGGGGAGGGTGAGGTGTTGATATTTCAGAATAGAGTTCGGTATGGTGATATATAAATTAAGTATATCTAAGGTTTAGGGGTTTGGTGGTTTACCTTGTATATTTCTGGGACCTTGGGATATACAATTGAATATTGGGCCAGCCTCATTTTTGAATTCATCATATATAAAATAAAATGAAATGGAGTTTTACATCCAACTTTTCTGAATTTCACCATATAGATTTGTTAATTATAATAATGACTAGAATATCATAATGGGTCTAGAATATTTTTTCGGGTTCAGTGAACAGCCAAAGCGTCAGATGGTATCTGGCTGGTATAGATAGATATAGAAATACAATATACATAATTAAATATGCTCCATATTGATTTTGATAAATCATGGAGCAGAAAGTCTGGAAATGTAGGCTAACACAAATTTAGAATTTTTTTTTCCCCTACAAAATGAAAAGAAATGAGTCATTTTCTGGGCTTGTTTTAGCTAATGAGGCTTGACAACACTATGCAGTGTGCAGTAAGGAAAATTGTTTTGACAGGACAACTGTTGAGGGTTCTCTTGTCAGAAGCACACATTATTGGTTTCTTCTTCAATTTTAGGTATATTTGAAAGGATTATGCAATTTTTGTACAGTTCTAGTACTTCTGAAGGCCCAAATCAACCTCAGAAAATGCTGATAGTTCCATTTTAAATCTGCAGCATCCAAGGAATAGATTCTGCAAGAAATTGAATTCTTAGAGTAGTCAGAAAGCGTTCAATCATTCTTTTTCTTGTTCGATGGACAAAAGACAGCTTAGTTCCAGTGATCAAAGGATGGTATAAGAAGCCTTGGGAATTAATTCTGACTCAGTTAGACAGCTCATTCGGATCAACCTTCGTCATTGTTCGAGGGTATATAATGACTCGGCCATGATAGGCGGCCATCTTGCCCGGTTAAGACAACTCATATTTGGAGATCGATTTTGATTGGCTGGTTTTAGTGCTCGAGAAGACAACACTTTCTGAAGTATTATTGTGATTGGCTGAACTATAATTTATTCAATATGTCGATCTCCGTATAGTATACAAGGTTATCTAGCACGCTAGGCTAGTTTTGAAGTTAAAGGGATTGTAAAGAGGTTTTCTAAATTTTGTATGTGTATCGGGGACATTGATAGCATCAATTTGCGCCATTCCAATTTCCATTCCGACATCTGTGGTTCGAGCAAATCCACTAAAACTAACGCATTTTATGACGCCACTAATAATGATTTACCAGAAGCTACTATTGATCACTATGTAGATCACTATTAGTGACGCATAAAACGCGTTAGTTTTAGTTCAATTGTAAGAACCACAGATGTCGACTTGGAAATGGGAATGGCGCAAATTGATGCTATCAGTGTCCCCGATACACATACAAAATTTAGAAAACCTCTTTACAATCCCTTTAATACGAGTGTTATCCAGCTATCAGAGGCTATCAGAGGCTATCAGAGGCTATCAGAGGCTAGCTGATTACCATGGCTGATCTTGACAGGTTATCTCTTTCACTCAATGATGATTGATGAGGTTTCAGCTTGGCATTGGTGGTCTATTTTTATAGGTATAATCTTTAGTGGCTAGATTACAGAGGTGTATTTAGTAAGTAAGGGGGGGGGGCAGGGGCAGGGTGCTTCATGGGTTGAATTTTTTTTTGTCTAGGGACTAGAACCATCTTCCCTGAGATACACCATCTTTGTAAAAGGAAATACAAAGTTATTAGGAAATATACCAAAGAGAGTTCATGGGTCTCCACTCAAAGCTGTGGAATTTAGGAAAATTCCATGATTCCCAAGTTAGTTTGTAATTTCCCTCTGAAAGGGATTAAAAGGAGGTTTTGAATGCGCATTGGGGACACTGATAGCATCAATTTGCACCATTCCAATTTTCAATTAGATGTCTGTGGTTCCAGCAATTCCACAAAAACTAAATGTTTGATGTTGTCACTAATTGCAAAGTATGTACAAGAAGCAGACCATGCTTTCTCTTTTTGAAACACCTGATGGTACTTCTCTTTGGGGTAGTCGACTACTATATAACTATTACTATTGATTTTGCCAGGTTTTGGATGCGATTTTGATTAAAGGAATTGTTTTGCTTGTACAGATTTTTATTATGCTTGTATGACAGAAGATATACCAAACCCTTCGTTTGACCCCATGTTACCCCCTTAATTTCTCCACACAGCATGCTTATTAGTACAGGACACCTGTTGACACTTGGTTGATATTAATAAGATATTATATCAATATGGTATATCAATATGGTATTATGAAATCCTATATGTTATAACATACCAAGGCAGTGAGGAAATACACCATATGGTGTTCACAATCAATATCTCTAGATCAATAACTTTACTTTCTGTATTTATTTATTTCTATATATCACAATGACTGCCCCAGAAAACTAAATAGGTCCCCAACTCCCAACAACCTCTTAAAGGGATTGTACAGAGTTTTTCTAAACTTTGTATATGTATTGGGGACACTGATAGCATCAATTTGTGTTATTCCGATTTCCTTTGTGATGTCTGTGGTTCCCGCAATTCCTATAAAACTAACACGTTTTATGACCCCAAATTGCACAACCTCTTAAAGGGATTGTAAAGAGTTTTTCTAAACTTTGTATGTGTATCGGGTACACTGATAGCATCAATTTGCACCATTCAAATTTTCATTCCGACGTCTGGTTCTTGCAATTCCTATAAAACTAACACGTTTTCTGACCCCAAATTGCACAACCTCTTAAAGGGATTGTACAGAGTTTTTCTAAACTTTGTATGTGTAGCGGGGACACTGATAGCATCAATTTGCACCATTCCAATTTTCATTCGGACGTCTGTGGTTCTTACAATTCCACTAAAACTAACGCCTATTATGATGTCGATGTCACTGACAGTTATCTACATATCAATTGAAGCTTTCTGTAGATCACTGTCAGTGACGTCATAAAACGTGTTAGTTTTAGTATAATTGCAATAACCTTGACCTAGACCTTCTGATTAGCGAGCGAATGTTTAACTCACTGAGCAAGCACAGCTTTATTTCCATATTTCTTAAAAATAACTAAATGTAAGTTGTTGAATTATGCACTCAAAACCTATCCTTGAAAATAGTTCAATAATATTAAATATGGAGAGAAAAAGTAAGTTTTAAAAATGATTTCCTCGAATTAACCAGGAAAACTTCGGACTTTACGATAAATTTTAATTAGATTAAACAGTTCAAAATAAACAGTAAGTTCATAAATTTCATTTCTAAAATTTAATCAGATGAATTTCTATAAGTTTGAGGTTAATGTTTGGTTTTGATTTGGAATTTCTGAGAGGTCAGTGAAGACTCAAATGTGAAGTGATACCAGGTGAAACCCTATTAATGAATTTCTTAGGGGATTTTCAAGGAATAATTCAGTTTTATTGAATGCTTTTGCAGATTGTTTTAGAAATTCTTCATTGATTTGCTAAATTTTCTCTGGTTGCAAACCTGAAGGTCCAGTGTTCATTTCCGGCATGGGGCGAGATGATACCTTCAGATTTTTTATCCCTGTTTCCCTGCTGTCAGTGATGCTGATTAAAGGAGCTGACTTGGAAAAGAAAAGCAAATAGATAGAGATATCAATGAATGATTGAATGAAAGGGGATGATAGAAAAGTGTTGATAGAGGGACAGAGAGATTAATAATGTGATAACTGAATCAATGAATGAATGAAGCTATGTACGTATATGAGTGTAGGCCTATATAATATATAATGATATGGCGAAAAATGAGGAAAGAAATGTTTAAAAAACAGGAAAAACATTGATAGAGATAAAGGATAGAAAGATGAATGGATGAATGAAAAGGGATGAATAAAGCTATGTATGTAATTAAAGATATGAACCAGCTGTTTGATATGATTCCACCCACTGTCTAATATATAGATATATATACAGGTATATCATATTACCATGGTTACCAACCTGTTGTCAGGTAAACTTCAGTGCAATAATATACACGCCCCTTTTTTGTTTGAAGCTCCAGAAGTGTAAACATTTTGTCAATTAAAGATATTTTCTTTAAGAAACAAAATTTCTTCAAAGGTTTTTAAAAAATTTACCTTTCTTTCTTCGAAAATATATCCTTTGACTAATTGTACCCTAGTTTCAGAAATGATAATGTTTTACCTTAGCTAATCCTTATTATCACCTAGCAGAGACATTCATCATTTTGTTTGAGTCTATGTACTGACTCGATCATGATAGGCGGCCATCTTGCCTGGTGAAATGGGCAGGAAAAGACAACTCCTGTTCAAAGATTGGTTTTTTTTTTCCACGAAAGAAGACGATAATCTTTGAAGAATGAATGTGATTGGCTGAGCTATAATTTATTCAATATGGCAACTACTGTAGGGCCTATAGTATATGAGGTTATCTAGCCATGTCTAGTGCCAAAGTAGATATGAGTGCTAGCAGAGATAATGGTCACGGAACTAGATAGCTGAATCTAATTAACAGGAAATGAGTGTAGGAGTCTAGAATATTGATTGTAATTTGATCTTCGGGACATTAACCTAATACTTGATTTTTCTCCGTGACTAAGTTTTATGACCGTTATCCAATTAATTATAATGTCGAGAAAGAAACATCTATATTTTACAAGGATAACAACTTAGGTTCCGTGAGGATCCTTCTCCCAGCTGGTCCTTGGCCAAACCTCTTGGCATTGATCTTTCCCTGATTATCCGCACCCATTTACTGCTGGGTGGACTGGAATTATGAGTGAAGATGACTTATTCAAGGTCATCAGACTTTCACACCCTGATCGAGAACCAAACTCTCAAACACAAGGACCACCATTTCCTCGTATCCAAGCAAATGACGTCATGTCATCAAATCGACCCTCGAAAATTCTGAATGTTCCCCTTTAAATTGTATCGAATTTTTATTACAGGCCAAGATGTAAGGGCATGATGAGGACAGAAAGATAAGGAAATAGAGAAATAATCAATATAGGGAAATATGAGATATTTACTGTGAATTATCACTGATATACCATAGTTTACCTTGACAACCAGACGACATGATGTCATCACCATGGTATCAACTACTGTATATTGGTTACCTTGGTTACACCTTCATTTCTCTTATCCAAGCTGAATCAGGTTTGTCTTTTTTCTGGAATCATCGCATTTTCTTCCTTTTAAATTGATCTTTCCTGAAAAAGATGTCAAAAGTGTTAAAAAAACTAACTTTCGCTGATATTTTTTGGCATTTTTAAAGGAACAGTCAGTATTTTTAGAAGGTTGATGCAGTTTTTGAATAAATGTAAATAATCCTAAAATATACTACAAAAATCACATATCACATGATCCATTCATATATACCCCAAACTATGAACACTGTTACTAATAAACAAAGCCAAAAAATTTGGTATGAGGACTCTTGACAAGGAATGCAGAATTTGAAAATCCCAAAAGCAGAGTGCTATTAGGTATTTCACAAAAGAGAGCACAAATAAATGACAGCACAAAATTCTATTTTTTAAAATTTCAATTTTCTATTTAATTGCAGTGTATATGGATAAATGGGGTCATTGTCAAGGTGATGACATTAGTATCGATGGCGACATCTATACGATCTTCGCAACTGGAGGTGGATTTAACCATGAAACACTTCACTGTGACATCACGTTTAAAGCGCGGAAAGACAAAGGATTGTGTTTGACTTTTAAAAAGTTTTCTATCGAAGATTGTCGAGTAGTTTTAAAGATTTACGAAAGAAGCACGAGTTCTGGAAATAATAGGGTAGGTAACTCTAAGTAGTTTTGTTTAAAGTGAGACCAAACCAAATCTCGAAAGCATTGGCCATAGCATCAGAATTTTTATGACCTTGAAAGGGATTTTTTTGACCTTGAGAGAGGTTTTCCAAACCATGGTATCTAATCGCCTAGCAGACAACAATCCAACTCGCTACTGACAGAGCTATTCCACTGTCCTAGCAGACAACAATCCAACTCACTACAGACTGAGCTATTCCACTTTCCTAGCAGACAACAATCCAACTCACTACAGACTGAGCTATTCCACTTTCCTAGCAGACGACAATCCAACTCGCTACTGACAGAGCTATTCCACTTTCCTAGCAGACGACAATCCAACTCGCTACTGACTGAGCTATTCCACTGTCCTAGCAGACGACAATCCAACTCACTACTGACTGAGCTATTCCACTGTCCTAGCAGACGACAATCCAACTCACTACTGACTGAGCTATTCCACTGTTTTAGCAGACGACAATCCAACTCGCTACTGACTGAGCTATTCTACTGTCCTAGCAGACGACAATCCAACTCACTACTGACTGAGCTATTCCACTGTCCTAGCAGACGACAATGTAACTCGCTACTGACTGAGCTATTCCACTGTCCTAGCAGACGACAATCCAACTCACTACTGACTGAGCTATTCCACTGTCCTAGCAGACGACAATCCAACTCACTACTGACTGAGCTATTCCACTGTTCTAGCAGATGACAATCCAACTCTCTACTGACTGAGCTATTCCACTGTCCTAGCAGACGACAATCCAACTCACTACTGACTGAGCTATTCCACTGTCCTAGCAGACGACAATCCAACTCGCTACCGACTGAGCTAAAAAAAAAGACACAAAAAGACAGTGCTCCAACTCAGCATTAGAGAGAAGTATTGACAATAACACACTTGGAAAGTTGATAACTCCTTCAACGAGATACTTATAAAGCTAGGAACATGCCAAGATAGGTGATAAGTGACGAAAACCAACATCGGGTTGACTTGCTAAAGCACTGGCTGTGACATATATTCATAAAATGGTATTAAAAAAAATTGACAAATGAAATATTAACCAAACTTTTTGTTACTTACAGAATATGTTTAAATGCCATGATTCGATGCCATCAAGAATTTGTACAACTGAAAGATATTTTACTGTTAAATTAGAGAAAACAGCCCTAAATAATAATAAAGACTATGATTTTCAAATTGATGTTCAAGAGAGTAAGTAAACATATTCTTTAGGGACGTGAAAAAGATTCAAAGTGCTCTGAGGGGACAATAAACCAAAGGCCCTTTGTGGTACAGTCTGTGCATGTTTAAGATCTCTTGACAATTAGAAATAATAAAGAGTAGGCTTATTTCCATCATTGCACACTGTATGGTGTTGGTCCATCCTCATGAGCTCCCAAACAGGTGCAGAAAAGTAACTGCTTGAATTTCTAGAACCACAGTTTTAAGATTGAAGAGTTGCGCTAGTTTTTATGGTGAAAATTATTGTCATTCATTCTGTCAGGGTACAGTTAGGGTACAGATTCCCTCATTGCACACTGCATGATGTTAGCATGTCCTCATTAGCCCATAAAGGTGCAGAAACGCAGGACACAAATCTCTATTTTATTTTTGTAGGTGATAGTATAACTGAAGAAGGAGTGTTTTTCATGTCAATTGGGTTAATAGCTGGTATAATATGTGCTGTCATCATTCTCATAGCTTTAATGGCCGCCCTAGTCATCTGCTGCTGCTGTAAAAAGAAAAAGAGCGGGAAAAATTCATCAGCTTATAAAGCAGCAGAAACAACTCCCCCTCCTCCTTATCCTATTAGCCCTAGTGGTAAGTCATTTATATTCAGGCCTGTACCTTGGAGAGGGGCAAAGGGCAAGGGGCAAGATTGATGGTCACTGCATTGCACCTGCAGATATATTTCTTCCCCCCTTAACAACCTAATTCAACCACCTAGACTATTTCTAGCTCAAGCATTCAAAACTCCTGATGGTAGTTCTCTTTTGAGAAGTCCCCTACTTTTCAACTATTGCTCCAGATTTTGTCATGATTTGGACAAGATTTTTGTGAAAAAAAATGTTTTGTTCGTAGTTCGTACAGATTTTAATTATTATAATTATTTTTTTTTTTTTTTATTTTTTCAGCTCCACCCCTCGTGGATAATCCAACAGTAGGTGTGGGCCATGGATTACCCCCCTTTCAGCCTCCCCTCTATCAGCCTCCCCCCTATTCACATCATGATCCTTATGCTGTTCAATCATTCTAGTTAAATACAAACTTTTACACCAAATTATTGGAAAACTAAATTAGTGTCGATAGACTACAGTTAAACCCGGATAAAAAATGCACAGGGCCATATAAATACTTTGACAAAATATGGACTGCATTCGGAAATGACAAGAACCAATACAGGAGCATCATATGTTCACAAGAAACTATCTAAGAAAAGGAATTTTTAGCAAGCTAATCAATAATAGTATTCACAGCCCACAATAGAAAGATGATCCCTCATATCCATGTGTATCTATAATTAAAATCCAAATATTGAAATAGAAAACTTAAGTTTGATATATAATTGAAGGAATTATCATAGAGTTTTAGTACTTCAGAAGACTATAAACATATCCTTATCAACTCTCAAAAATATGCTAACAGTTCCCGTAAATGGTATATATCCAGCCATATCAACAAAAAGTTCCATATCTCTGAAGAGTGCAAAGCCAGCAGGCCCGTAGCCAGGAATTTCCAAGGGGGGGTTATATGGACTCGCATAGCCATCAAACACAACTTTAACAGTCACAATTCAAACAGAACGTTTACTTTAACAGTGCTTATTTGTTTTTAAGGGGGGGTTCGTACGAACCCCCCGAACCCCCCCCGAACCCCCCCTGGCTACGGGTATGGCCAGTGTTATATCATTCTTATATATGTGTAATTGAAATTAGGTTCCATAAGTAATCCAATTAAATTCAATCATAAGGTAAAGGGATTTTTCTATATTTTCTATGAAATTGTAAATATGTAAATTATATTTTTGATGTTATTTTTTAATATTTCAAATGGAGGATGAGAAATCTAGTCAAATTTTATCATCATGATTTGAATTATTATCATTATCATGATTTGAATAATCATCATTTTTATGATAATGATGATTATTGATTCGAATAATGATTTGGATAATCATTATTATGATTTGAATAGTAATTATGATCGAATAATCATTATTATGATTTGAATAATTATCATATTCATAATTTGAATAATAACCATGATTTAAATAATCATTTTTATGATTTCATTAATCATTATTAATCATATGGTCCTTTTTATTATGATTTTTTTTGCCATAATATTTTTCTAATGTTTCAATCATTGGATGAGGTATCTAGTCAATTCATCATTTTTATTGAAATAATCATTAATCATTAAATTTGATTTAAATAATCATAATTATCATGATTTGAATAATCATCATTAGGCCATATAAAAAAAAAAAAGTTGGTTAGCATCCTTTTCTTCTCCATTTTCAGGGGAGGGCGGGAGTTTTTTTTTTTTTTTTTTTAACATTTATTTACGGAATTGCGCATGCGCAGATACTAAAGTTTCGTTTCGTATATACAGTCAGATTTTTAAAGGCTTTGATACAGTTTTATGGCTTCGTGGATGGATAGTAGATAGCACAATGAAAGAAAATATCGACGTATCCGTTTTTATAATGCTTTCGGCGATTTTTTAAATGATTTTTTTGAAAATAAAAAATAAAAAGATTTTGAGGCGGGGGGATATTTCGATGGCGGGCGGGGATGCTAACCACCTTTTTTTTTTTATATGGCCTTATTATTATATTGCTGCCATGATGTTTTTGCAATGTATTTGCAATAATTGGATGAGGTATCTAGTCAAATATCTATCACAATTTGTATGTTTAGTGTAAAATCAGTATTTTAGTAGACAAAGTTATTATATTATTTTGTTTTTTCAGTATTTTTTTGGTTGAAATGTAATATCTTTAAAATTTAAACTTATGAGTATTTAATTTATTTCAATTTATTTATTAAACCCAGAAATAAAAAGTGCAATAAATTGTTATGTTTATTTTCAAAACTTTTCTTTAACAAAAACGGAATGTAGCTCAGAAATCAGTGCAATTTATCTTATTTATTGAATTTTGAATTTTGTTATGTTTATTTATTTGATCCATTTATTATTTATTTAATATATTTTTTGTTGTAAACTATATTTATTGGGAGAAGTGAGTGGCCAAGATGAGTGGGAATGAATTATAAGTAAGTGTTTAGCTTCATTGTGTAATAGTGTTTGGCTGAGCTGTGAAAATGGATTGTGTGATAGTGTGTAAATGTATTGCTGAATTGTGTGTAAGTGTGTAGCTGAATTGTGTGGGCGTGGTTGATTGAATATTGTACAAATTGTGTTTGGGTGTAAGTGTGTGGCTATGCCGAGATGTGCGAGAATGGGCAGTTAAGTGTTTAGCTGAATTGTGTGTGTGTGCAAGGCTATGTTGTATGAGATGATTGTGTGTTTGGCTATGTTGTATGAGAATGATTGTGTGTTTGGCTATGTTGTATGAGATTGTGGGTGTGTGGCTATGTGTGAAAATGTGTGTAATGATGATCTACAATTTTAAATTGAATCTCAAAGGTTGGGACAATTTTGTGCAATATGTAGGTTTATCTTACCAAGTATATATTTATTTTTTTGTTGTGGTTTGGGTTATATCATATCACTTCATGGCTCTGTATTCAAGTATTTGAAATATATTAATTGTTATCGTGAATATGCGCATAATTAATGATCTAATTATAATTTATATATCAATTGTGTTAATATATTTTGTGCTCATCAATGTAACTTTTTGAGACAATAAAATTTGTATAATGAATTTTGTGAAATATCTCAGCTATTAAAGGGATTGTCAAGAGGTTTTTACATTTTTTTGTGTGTATCTTGGACACTGATGGCATCAATTTGAACCATTTAAATTTTCAATCAGGGGCCTTATTCTCAAAAACTTAACTAAGATAAAATCCAGATTTAAAGAAATACAGTAATCTGATTGGATAATTAAGTTCTATTTAAAATCAATTTTAGTAATTGACCAATCAGATGACGGGAATACTAAAATCATTGTAAGTTAAGTTTTCGAGAATAAGGCCCCAGATGTCTGTGGTTTATGCAATTCCACTTAATATGACTGATTCACTAATAGCAATTGCCTTATGTTATATGTTGTACAAGCATAATTTGCATTTAGTGGAGAAACACATTTTTTTTACTGGAATTGCAGGAACTTTTCAAGGGCGCTCATCAGGTGTAGCTCTGAGTAGGGGCACTAGGCTAAAAAATATCAACCCTTTTAACTAGAACTAATGTCTCAGCTTTTACCTTTGTACATTGACCAAGGAACAGGCAATTAAGGGAGATAACACAATTAAACTTCGTATGCTACAGACTACAACTAACTCTTGAAATTCTGCGCTATTTCTGACGTGGAACATACTAAGTAGTCGTTATGAACTTTTAGTTCCATCTCTATAGTACTATTCAACTAGGCCTGATATAAAAAAAAAAGTAATTTGAAATCAAATTTTCTTAAACGAAATGTCTCTTTTTAAGAAATTACTTAAGCCTTGTGCCTTGTGGGCTACTAAGTTAAATTTTTTTCATTCAATGTTAAATATCCAAATTTTTCTAATGTCTATTTCTGAAGGATTTTGGCAAAGGTCTTAAATGTCTATAAATAAACGAACCATAATATTTTCATTTGAATGAGATGAGGACGAATTGGAAGTTAATTTCATACACTAATTGGCTCAGGAATGTATGTAAAGAATCTTTAGAAGTACCGGTACTGCAAGAAAATTGCATAATCCTTTTAAATACACCACAAACTAGGAAGTTAACTTTTAATTTCAATAGGTTTGCATTATATATAGGCCTATAAGGCGTTTACCACTAATATACGAGTCGTATTTTTAAATTTCTAACGCTGATGCTTATGGATTAGCCCAAATATTCCTGTTTCTGTGTGTAAGGTTTTTATTGTTCGAACGAATGGTCAGTGGCGGATTCTGGGGTGGATCTGGTGGCTAGCCACCCCCCTAGTCAGATAAAACCTGCCGTTGAGCGGGTCATCCCCCTTACCTGTGTTGACGTGATTTTATTATTACTAATTTGTATATATCATTTGATTAAAATGTTGACAAATCTTTGGATACATTTAGAGATATATATTTGAACCTTAAACTTTGTGAACCTTCAAAAATGTTGACACATTTGTTTCGTTTTTTAACCCCTTTATGAAATTCCTAAATCCGCCACTAATGGTGAACATGTCCCTTTAAGGATACGTGTGTTTTAAAACGAATTTGGGTTAGTAAGTGGAAAAACCTATAAAATAGTGACTTCGTTCGCAACACCCTCTTTTTTAAGATATATCGGAAGTTTTTTGTCACTTAGTAATATCTCCACCCATAGTAAAATATTCAGTGACTCACACCAACTAAATTTAACAATACTGTATTTTTGTTAAACAAACTAAAGTCAACCTGTATACAGAACAAACTAACCTATTGTTTTATAACAGTTCATCAGAAAAAGAAAATCCTTTGCTGTGAGTAGCGGCATTTGCCGAGAGATTCGCTCAGAGACACCTTGAACCGAGCTTTCACCCCGAGAAGTAAGTCTGCTAGGGTATTTTTTAAGTTCTAAACGAAAGTTAACGCCCATCAATCTACCTGTACACCCAGTCCAAGAAGTCTGGTTCCAGGTTGTCTGCTATTTCTAAATCAGGTAAATGTTCCATATTTTAATGTATATGTATATTTTATGGGAGATTCAAATCCTCCCCTCCGATCCCCGCAATACGTTTCCAAAAATAAGGCTGGCCAGGCTCTGCCCCTCTAATTCTGTTGCTCCTACTCGGCTCCACCAATCATAATTCCTAGAATCTCTACTTTTTTTACTCCCGCAAAAAGATGAAATCGAAATATTGTAGGTTTAGCACAAAATAACAGGGAAAACACTTCTCCCACCCCCCTTCTAGTATCCTAAAAGGTTCAGAGCTGGCAGCCCTTCCCCTCTTGACAATCACTCGGCCTCTCTAGTCTCTACCAATAATTCCTATAAAACGCACTGTTCTTAAACTATTGTAGGCAACGACCAAAGAATACGTAGGGCGAACCCCCCCCCCCCCCCCTCCCATTTCAAGTCCGTTATCACACATGTTCAGTCAGATCCGCTTGACAATACTGCATCTCCACCGGAGATAATTTCGATAAACGCCACTTTTCTTGAAGTATTGTAGGCATAGACTATGAATACAACGTAGGCTAAGTACAAAATACCAGGGCAAAGGTGACTGGGTTCTGAATCGAAATAAATCTTAACTTTGTGTTAATCCATTGAAATATTTTAATTATCAAACATAATATGACATTGACTTCAAAAGATTTCTAGCAAAGGTTAAACAAAATACAATTCAAATATTTTTATTCATTTCCGAATTTAATAGAAATACTTTGTATTGGTTAAAATAAAGCTAAGGGAGGCAACCGCGATTTATTGTTGTGTCTAACAATTCAATCGAATCGGAAATTTAAAAAAAAATCGAAAATTACAGTTCAAAAAAATTTTGTATAAATTTTGACCTTATCACCCTTTGTAACGTCATTCAAATAATTTGAATTTTTTTAAGAAAAAAATTGAGTTAATTATTTATTTTTGATTAGAAAGCCACAAAGACGATTTTTAGTCGTTACATCACGTTCGTATGTATAGTCAAATATAATAGTTCGTTTGTCGTTTAAATATTAATCCGCAATATTAATCCGCCGGTAATTAACGTCGCTACTGGACGTCCTGTTGATCTAATGGGCAGACTATCAAAATCACATGCTAATTAAGCTACAAATCATCTTTGCAACATTTAAATCAAATCATTGCTGATGTAAACACGCATCTATAATTATGTGATCAAAATTAAAATAGTTTAAAATTTCATATTGGAGAAAACTTAAATATTATTTACCGTTTTGGAAATCTGCAAAATGAATGTCGTTTTTAAGAAACCAAATTTATAAAGCATAATTTGGTGTTTGAACATATTTGAAAATTGGACAACATAAACTGTACATCGAAGGAGAAGCAATTTGAAATTTAATGTGTTTGGAGGCAATTCCAAAGCAACTCAGGAAAGTGTTTGGTTGCTATCAATTTAAGGAATTGCAGGAAAATACCAAGGATAAGAAGCGACGCAACAAATCTTGGAGGAGATCCAGAAAAATTCGACCAAGTGAAGAAGAATTTTCGAAAGATTTCCAAGATCGAAGAGATATTTTCTAAACAAGTGTCCGGAGAATTATCCACGTTTAAGTTAATTTTCGACTCGTATTTTAGTGAGACTACGCCATTTATAGAAGAGACAGCCACAAGAAAGAGAACAGAAAATATTTGACTGTCATGTTTTCAACACGATATAGGGTGGCGCTTCTTATACCAGGTGAGATTGATGTTCTATTTTCTCCATATACATTTTGAGTAGGACGTAAAACTCCTTACATCTCATTTTCCAAACAAGTATAGTTGTACAAAGAAGGCTCGCGTGCTTACTCTTTTAGAAACACCTGATGGTACTTCTCTTTGGAGGAGTCCACTACTATACAACTTAGCCTCAATTCTCTTCCTTAAACGTTAAAAACACGATTCGAATTTTGTATTGAAATAGAAAGACAAATGTTTGTTATTTGAAGGATTATGCGATTTTCGTGCAATTCTAGAACTGTTGAAGATTATTCAGGTAATTATTTCCAGACCGAAATCAACCCTCGAAAATACTGACTTCTCCCCTTTCAATAAGTTATTTTTCATATTCCAGTGCTCATCTTTATAAGTGGTTGCCGAGGATTAGGTGAGCTACAGGACGAAGCTTTGTCTACCCTGGATACACTTCTAGATGTCCACGACGACGGAGTTGATTATGCATATCCGGCTTATGACGGTGCTTATGATAACCCCTTTCCATTAGCTGCTGCTGATACCGGAACTCTTTACGACACCGGCGTACCAACTTACGGCACACCGCAGCCGCAACTAGCAGCGAACGACTACCCTCAAACTAATGTTGCTCCAGCTTCTACCAATTCTGTACCGAAGATCAACAATGCTACACCATTACCAGTCTACGATTATCCTGTTCCTAATGACCCATCTCCACCTACGTACGCTACTCCTCTCGCGGCGAACGGTCCGCCACAAGCTACTCCAACTTACGACGTACCAATTTCACCTAACGAAGCACCCTTACCGACGTACGGCACCCCACTTGCTGCGAACGTCCCACAACAAGCAACTCCAAATTACGATACACCTCTTGCGGCTAACGGAGCACCACAAGCTACTCCAAATTACGATACACCTCTTGCTGCTAACGGAGCACCACAACCTACTAACGATACACCACTTGCAGCTAGCGGTGTGCCTCCACCTAATTACGACACGCCACTTGCAACTTACGACGCCCAAATTCCACCCAACGATGCACCATTGCAGACTTACGACACAAATCTTGCAGCCAATGGTTCACCTGATCTAAATTACGAGACACCACTAGCGACTTACGATGCCGCAATCGCACCCAACGATGCACCTTTGCCGACTTACGACACCCCTCTTACAGCTAACGCCTCACCGCAGCCTACTTACGACACACCGCTGGCAGTTTATGTAGCCGATGATTCTCCACTTGAGATTGGGGACTCACCTCTTGGGGTTTATGATGGAAACTACGACTATTCTGTGGACATTCCGCCCCTTGCAGATCCTGGTCAACAGCAAAAATATCATGACTCTTCCTCGGATTCATCTTCGTCTGAACATCGTCCTCCACCTCCGCCTCCGCCACCACCACCCCCGCCTCCTCCTCCACCACCACCCCCTCCTCCTCCTCTGCGAAGAGACGATTACAGTTCCTCTGATGAATCTGGTGAATCGGAAAAACCCCCTCCCCCACCACACAAACCACCACCGCCCCCTCCTCCTCCTCCTCCTCCGCCACCTCCACCCCCGCCTCCTCCTCCCCCACCCCCACCACCACACTCAGCAGAGGCCTATACTTCATCCGACAGTTACTCCTCAAGTTCCTCGGATTACTCATACGACAATCCTTTCCCGTTTTCTTCTTCATCCGACCACTCATACTACGACAGTTCTCACTCCAGCTGGTCCGACTCCGACGGTTCGGATTACGACTACGGCGGCTGGCATTCATCAGATAGTTCTGGTTATGGTAACTCCGATTCTAGTCATACCGGTTCTGGTAACTCCGGTTATGGTAACTCCGATTCTAGTCACACGGGTTATGGTAACTCCGGTTCTAGTAACACTGGCTCTGGTAATTCCGGTTCAGGTAACACCGGCTCAGGTAACAGTGGTTCTTCTGGCAATCCGGTCAGTTCGGGATCATCCGGGGGAAACGCAGTCGATACAGGATCATCAGGTGGCAATAACGTCTTTACGGGTTCGTCCGGCGGAAACACGCGTACCGGAACAGGGTTGTCAAACTTCCCTGGTGGCGGATACCACAGATACGGCTCTGGCGTTGGAGGGTATGTCGGAAGAACTGGTTCAAGTGACGGATATTTTCCGCTATATGGGAGTTATCCGTTTTCTTTGCCGAGATACGGTTACTCCGATCATAGCCATAGTTATGGCAATCCGTTTACAACGCAGGCAAGGATATACGACACTGGACTCTCTACAAACTATGCAAATCCTTACGTTAACCGACTATCGCTTCTTTCAAATCAATTTCCATCGTATTCTTCGGGTCTTTCGTCTCTCTTGACGCAATTACTGACCAGTGTCCAATCCATATCAACCCCACGAGTTGCGTCTGGTGTATCGACTGGGTCTGCAGCATATCCCCTGAATATACCCTTAGCAGGACCGCTTTACATTCCATCTTTAGCTAGACCATTAGTCCTTCCAAGCAGTATACCAGTTACCATCAATCTTCCCATTACAATAGGGAATATCCAAATTCCACCTTATCCAATAGTACCAAGCATTAACACTTTACCAGTAGGTTTGCGATCAGTTCCACAAACCAATCCACCCCTACCGTTGTTCACATCTTCAAGTTCCATTCCCCCATCGCCGCTGTATCCGCGATCGTATCCGTCTCCGATAAATACAGCATCCTTGTATCCACGATCGTATCCGTCGCCGATAAGTACATCATCATTGTATTCACGATCGTATCCGTCTCCGATAAATACAGCATCCTTATATCCACGATCTTATCCGACACAAATAAATACAGCGTCCTTGTATCCACGATCATATCCGGCTCAGACAAATACAGCATCTTTCTATCCACGATCGTATCCGGCTCCGATAAGTACATCATCCTTGTATCCACGATCGTATCCAGCCCCAATAAATACAGGATCTTTGTATTCACGATCGTCTTCGGTAAACACAGCATCTTTATATCCGCGATCGTATCCGGCACCGATAAATACAGCATCCTTGTATCCACGATCATATCCGACTCGGATAAGTACATCATCCAGAGTTTACCCAATTCCGTATCCAGTTAACAACTTTCCACTGACGAACGTATCAATATCAATACCTTCACCCGTTGCATATCCCATACCCACCCCTTATCCCGTAGCATCGCAATACTCCGCCTCGAATCCCATTCCCGTCCAGACCCCAGCGCCAACTCCAACCTCCTTGCTACAAATTCTAATGCAATGGATTCCACAAGCATTAGCTCAAAGTCAGAGCCAAGGTCAAGGTCAGCTTATCACTGTACCTTTACAGGGATCGTCGAGTGCCCAGTTTTCACCAGGACTAGCTGGTCTGTTCGTGTCCGAGAACCTGAATGGACAACCACCTCTAGTGCCACAAGGTTCATCACTGGTGCCATCGTCGTCTCAGCTATCACTATCACCAGGACTAGCTACAGCTAGTGGAAGTCAGCTCTACCCAGGATTGTCCGGAAGTGTACCGAGTGCATCTCAAGTTGGATTATCTGTTGCTCAGCCACCAGTTGCTGATCCACCAGCGTTTCCCCAGCAGACTCTCAACGATCCTCCATCAAACGGGATACAAGGTCTGGTTCTTGGTGATCCACCAACCAATGCAGCAGGACAACCGTCGGGAAACATCGCTCCAATTAATGGACCGAACACTGCTGCACCTAATGCCATGGCAGGTGGAAATCCACAGACTCAAACCCAAGTTCAATTTCCTCCCAAATTTGGTTAAAGGTAAGAGATTACTTTCCTAAGATATTAAAACTTCGCAACAACTCTGTTTTCGACTACAAAATAGGCTTAAACAAAACAACCATGCATTGGTAACTAAGTCAGCAGTTCTCGCTACGCCTGACAATAGTCAGCTGGCTGGTGGCTGGTGGATAACTGGGACTACTTTCCAATGTAAGTCATGCAGACTAGTCTCTTACACCCAGACTTCTTCAAGGGGGATGACTAAGACTTACAGAACTATGTTGTGTAACAGGTTTCACTTCCGGCTAACAATCACGTTTTAATTTTAGATGTCTGATGGTTTGGTAATATAATATATAAGTCATTCATCATGTGTGTCATGTGTGTGTGTGTCATTTTGGTTTCGGAAGAACATTCCAACGACTATGAACTATTTATAGCGAACTTTGATTCACAATGGCGCATTTGTGACACATATACTCAGAGGGGAGGCCCATTGTGGTGCTTAAAATACAGCCTTTTCCGGAGGTGTACATGGTTTTATGTGAACTAAATGTGAAGGAAGTGTAATGACATTGGTCCCTGTTTTTAATATATATCAGTCATACTTTCATACAGATTGTACATAACGTCCAGAAATAAATAATATTTGGTTCCTAAAAGGATCTTTTATACCAGCTGATCCTTGATTAAACCTCTTAACATTGATCTTCCTGGATTATACATTATACTGGATTAGCGAATGTGACACCCCGATCGAGCTACGAACTCACAACTACAACAACGACCTCTATTGTTCCTTATTAGTCATATTGAACACAATTTTTAGTGTTATTATACTACCTGTAAAGCTTCGATAGACCTCAATCAGCCAATAAAAATTTTATAACTTACCAATTAGTCACGAATGTAAAAATAGTTTTTTTTTCTATAATAAATATCTGTGTTTAAACTGTCAAAGTAGGTCTAAGTAGGTCATGATAGATAAATTTTTCACCTGCCAACGAATAAAAAAAATTAAAATGGAGTTTTATGCCCTACTTTTCTGCACATGTCAAGGCCAATGACGACGGACAAACACCATGCAGTGTGCAATGAGTTACAGCAGAGTTAGTTTACTTCTATTTTTAACTGTCGTGGGGGTGGGGGGGGGGGGGGTGTTTAACTATCTTTAACGTACACAGCATAATGGGGCTTCGGTTATTGTTCCAGCCCCCAAAAGAAGTACATGTATGTGTATACGGGGAATATAATACAGACAAAAGTTGGCTACTTTGAAGCAAAATATCAGGGATGCAAACTGCAACCATCATTCGAAACATTTTGAAACACTTGTCACGATCACAGAAAATTGTTAAAATCTTGCGACTGCATTTTTGAAAGAAGAATACATTTTTATTTTTCTTGGCTCGATGACACCTTGGTCTCTTACCTTAATACGTCAATGTAGTTTCCTTGTTTGTGAGTAATTTTGGCAACCTTTTCCTTCCATATAACTATAATGTGAAGGCCAATATGAACTATTTTTGTTGGAATTTCCATAATAGCTAAATTTAGTAAAATCTAAATTAGCCTGCACAGTTTCGTGTTTACAAAACAAACATTAATTATGTAAACACAGCTCTATAAGACTTTAAGGTAAGAATATTTTGCATGGACATATGTCCCTATCATACACTGACAGTACATACAGAAGTATGCACACGTATGCATGCATTCATGGACGACGTTAATGACTAGAGAAATGGGTCTATTGCCACATAGGCCACATACTGCCTTGCACAACATTATTTATGAATTCATGGCAATCCAGGGGAAAGACGACCTAGACATTTAAAAATGGCGAAGTTTATATATAGCCTTTATAATACTTAATGGCTACAAAAAAAATCGGGTGGAAGATCTATAGGAATTTTCGAATTCAGTGTACAAAGCCGTCATGAGCATGCAAAGCAATTAATAAAATAGCTTAATTTTGTACTATGATGCTTTTGTCCTACATCAAAAGGACTTTTGTCCGTACGGACTTTTGCCCGGGTGCAAAACTGCAGTTAAGCTTTTGTCCGAATGGATTTTCGTCTTCCACTGTTAAAATTGCCTCAAATATGAAATGGAATTAAAGTTTTACATGCTATTTTCTAACTTGTGCTATGATGAAAGGTGTGTAAAGACGGTGGTTGCTTACTCTTCTTTTCGATTTCAAATTAATTGAGGTAAAATGATTTTAACTTCCTTCTTTCTCTACCTGTTTGGGCTAATGAGGACGTGAAAACGCAATTCGTATTGCATGGCTGACCTGGAGAAACAGGTTGACCATTTCTTGCCAAAACACAAGACCAAAATGCCCCCAAACAGTGGCGTTTCTACGGGGGCGGGGGGTATGGGCGGGGGGTATGGGCAGGGGAGGCCATGCCCCCCCCCCCCCAGAATTTAGGCTTGCCCGGTCTTGCAACGTCCCCCCCCCCCTCCCCCCAACTTTGAAATTTCGTATAATGTTACATACGGATACTTGGTGCTGGTGCCCCCCCCCCCCCCCTGACAATTATTTGGCCCCAACTCGGCCCCTCCACCTAAAAATTCCTAGAAACGCCACTGCCCCCAAAACTGACAGATTTTCATGTGATGTAACTTTCCTCATTTTTGTAATTTGGAAATATTGACGGAACATATCCTAATAGTTCATATTATAATGCTCCCAATTAGCATACACCAGGTTTTTGTTTAGCGTCATGTTATCCCGTGTGACAACTAGCGGTTTATATTTCCCATCCATAATCAGATTATGTAAAATTCCTAAACTGAGATGACGTGTACATTTTGGCTTGATTGGGTAAATTCTCTACATTTTACACATACCTATAGGATATTAACATGACCGAGGAGGCTTGTCCAAAGCAGTGTTGATGTAATTGAAAACGGGGGCGTCTTTTCTTTCGAGGGTCGAAAAATAGGGGGGAGGGGGGCTTGGTGGTGGTGGTTTTAGAAAATTTTCATTTTCTGATTCAACTTTTTCTTTATGACGTGTTTTAATATTTTCCCCCTATAGATAGGGAGGAAGTCAAATCCTTGTAGGCCTATCACCAAATAAGGCAGACTTTTACAGCTTTTTACGCTACACCTTCCGCGTACAGTGATCTTTTGCATTGTCCGTATAAGGCGATTTTCCAATATTAATGGTCGAAATTGCCCTTCTATTTATTTATACATGCGTGTGTTTTGTATGCAAGACAAAGTCTTACTAAAATTCGAATCGTATTTTTGACTCCCAAAAGCTGATAATTATCGATGTATATGGATTTGAAGGCTTATATTTCGAAATTTAATTTGTGAATACTATAATTGACATGGGCGGATCCAGGATTTAGAGAAGGGGGGGGGGGGGGGGGCTCATAACATGTTACAGATTGAAGGGCACCGCGAGCGCTGAAGGCGGGTTCTGACATCTGTCGGCCAATAATAGAGGGGGGGGGGGGGTGTTGAGCCCCCCTCCCTTGGATCCGCCCCTGAGTGATAAGCTTAGCATACAAAATTCCCATTTCGAATGGCCGGAAAAACGTGGTCACAGCTAATGAACCCATCTAGTTCTACCAGGAAATTCCACTTTCGTTCACTTTTTAGCTATATATAGCGCTTGGAAATAGACTACCGGTATTGTTGAAAGGTTGGCTCTTGGTCTGTAGGTAAGTTCATCTTTAACCCTTCCTCATTTTAAAGGAGAATGTTCAGTATTTCCGATGGTCGATTTAGGACTTGAATATACACAAATAAATAGCCTCCAGAAGTACTAGAAATGCACGAAAATCATATAATTCCTTCAATTTGATCCCTACCTTAACATTTATCTTTCATTTTCTGTATTATGTGTTTCTATATAATGTATATATAGTGTTACTAAACGGCGAGTCGTATTTTTTCGCATGGTTTCAAGCCTGGCTATTGCCTTGTAGGCCTAACCCTCTAAATATTGAAGGTAATGTACACTGCAGCCTCATATTAGGCCTAACTCTAAAATCATCAGAATGTAATGTTTTGACGTCGAACTTCTTGGTCAAATAGTATAATGGCAAACGCAATGCAGTGCGCAATGAGGGAAATTTTTGTCAGGACAGCTGCATTAGCCTAGCCTACTCTTATTTTCGATTTCCAATTTTCAACGGATCTTTAACGTACATAGCCTGCAGCCATGGCCATGGTTGCATCCGCATATACATGTGATAAAACTTGCATAGAATGTCAAACTTTCTATGATAGTATCAATTTTCAATCAGATGTCTGTGGTTCCTGAAATTCCAATAAAACTATGTCATAACTCTTTAGGCCCGATAACAAAATTGCAGGAACATAATGGACATCAGTTTGAAAATCGGAATGGTGCAGATTGATATAATTATTGTCCCTGATATCTTTTTTTATTGTTGAGAAATCATCTTTACAATCCCTTTATATTAAATCGCGAGCTGTTGATCTGTTTTAACAGTGTACAGTGAAAACCAGGGGCGGACTGGGCCGCATGGCTACATGGCTAAAGCCATGCGGGCCGGTGTGCAGAGGGCCGGTTTGTGAAATATGACAAAAAAAAAATATATTTAAAAAAAAAAAATTTGGAAGTAGGTCTACTCCAAATTTCAAAAGAAAGTGGCCGAAATCCGAAATTTAGTCGTGACCAATCTCTATACCGGTATCTTCCAATGGTACCTACAATAAAGATAGCTTTCCAGGCAAGGTAATATACGCCCACTGGCAGCTTTGACTTTAAACAAATATATTGGACAGTTACAAGAAAAGTGATTAAGAACATTCACATCAAGTTTCTGCAAAATCTGTCCAATATTGTGCCTACTTATAGTGTTTAAGAGCTAAAAATTGAACATGTTTTCAAGAACAAGGGCAATAATTCATAGCAAATATTTTTCGATTTTGCTGATTTTCAATAGGGTTCATCCTTGAGTGGTAATAAACATTACCAGCAAGTTTCATCAAAATCCGTCAAGAATTGTGACCTGCGTAGAGTGTTTACGAGCAATTGTGGACGGACCGACGGACATGGGTGACGACAATATACGCTCCACATTTGATGTGTACGTGTATAAAATAAATCTGATTATCTTGATAATTTTCTTAATTTCGGTATGCATTTCCATTTTCTGGCCAACAAGTTTTGAGAGCTAGATGTGCTTGAAAATCACGTTTATGCAGTCACGCTGTCCTGGAAAAATATCCCTCATTGCAGACTGCTTGGAGTTTGTCCGTCCTCAATTAGCCCATGTAGGGGCAGAAAAGCAGGACGTAAAACTCCATTTCATTTTTAATTTTTCAAAATTTTCTAGGAGAGGACCCATTAAGACCCCAACGCTCTGGGTCGTGCTTTGCCCGACACACCTAAGTGGGCCGGTCACTGGAAAAAAGCCATGGCCGCTGCACGGCCCCAGTCCGCCCCTGGAAAACCCTCAAAACCGAATCCTCTGAAAACCGGAATCCCCTCAAAACCGACAGTTTCAAAAAGTCCTGGCCAAATCACTATATAATCCATACAAGGAAATCCTCTATAAACCGGTACCCGGTATAAGCGACTTTTGGTGGAATTTAGCTGTATAAGAAGTTATTGTGGGCTGAAATCTCATAAACATAGTTATCTCCCTTTGAGTAATTGTAATAATAGTATTATTACTAAAACAAATAATACCACTAAAATAGTTTGCTTGCTGACCATCCCCATTGCAAATTGTTGCGTCATATCGCAAAAGTAAAATTTTCTTGTGTAGGCATAATCTTATGTAATATTCTAGAATATGACTAAATTTTCATGCTCACGTGATAAACATACCGTATTTCAAAAAGGCTTAATCATTTAAGTTTAATAATTTATAAGTTCGGATATCAATCGTAAAATCGTAAGTAACACTTTAAGTTTAAATAAAGAATTCTTGATATACATAAGTTGTCGGTGCCATTAAACACTTTAGAATCGTTTACATTTTTAATAATATAGTTTTAATTCATTTAAACAATAGTTTTTCTTGTTTTTCTTTATTATATTCCGAGGAAAACGATTAGCCGAAACGTTAACAAACGGCAAAATTTCTGATACGATTTAAATATTTTTAATTAATTTAAGTAATAAACCAAACATTAAAACTGTATTCTCTTTAGAAAAAATCGTTTTTGGTTCCTTCTATGATTATACCTGACCAACCTGAGTTTTGTGAAAGGGTAATGTTCAGCATTTTCAAGTACATATACTAGAACAGTCCAAAAATCGTATAATCCCTTCAAAAAAGAAAACAAGTACTGACGATCCGAACCGCAAAACGAAACTCGAAATCCAAAAGGACATTTTAACGGAACATATAGGTAACAGCTTATGAACTTTTCAAATGAGGAATTATATCAATCATACATGAGTAAGTATATCATAATGAAAATTTTTAATATTGCCTTTTTAACGAAATTTACATTTTACCGTTATTCAAGATACGTGTTCGATAATCTTGAGTAGGCTACTCCGCTCCTTAGTTCTTTTTTAGGGAGTTAAACCGCCCTTTCTACGATATACAAATAAAAAACGAATCCCAAAGAATAAATCGCATATCAATGTTATTTTTTATAAAGGGCCTTCCTTTATTGGGTATAATTTCAAAGGTAACCAGGTGACACATTGATAGCAGACGACCAATAATAAACTTTGCCGCTCATTTTGAATGACAAAGCCCATAAGCATACCGTGTCTAACATACAAGCATAGTGAGTATTCATATATTTTGTTTCAATATCTACTTGCATTTAACGCCTTTGGATGAATGGATGGAGATGGGTGTAAATTGGCTTCGATCTTTGAATATAGTGTAGTCAGTCATTCACTCACTGTTTTGATTTCTCGGGGGAGGGAGGGTTTGATTTTTCCAAATTTCAGGCGTAGGGTGATCAAATACAATTTTTCAATCAGGTTTCCGAGTGTTAGTGATGCAGGTTGGAGGTTCTGACATGGTACAGATTGTCTAATCGTTCAGGAATGACAATAAACTCAAAGTTATTCAGCGTTCACAGCTTACCATAGAAATTTGAGCCTCAAATAAACATGTGTATACATAATTATCAGCGTTAGATATCTAAAGATTAGGCTTATATTTGAGAAAACACATGTAAGAGAGTCATATCTAGTTTGAGGTATATTTGCAGTGGCGGATTCAGGAGGGTGAATCGGGTGGCTAGCCAACCCCCCTTACCTCCTCATCATCGGGAGGTCAAATGCATTTGACCACAAGCAACTACTGATCTTACACAGCAAAATATAGTAACATAAATTTTGGGCTAGTGAAAAAATCATACACATTTCCATCATGCCCCATGACCCCCAGGTTGGGAACCACTGCCTTATGTGATACAAGCATATTATACATTTAATGATGTCATCAAGTTTTACTGGAAGTACATATACATGTACATGAACCACAGGCATCTGATTGAAAATTGCAATGGTGCAAATTTGTGCTATAGGTTTCCACGTTGCGAAAACCTCTATACAATCCCTTTACGATTCTAATAAAATTGTACCTTTTTGTACCTTAAACAGATTGTGCCTAATCATGATTAGCTATTAATATAGGGTTTATATTTTCAGGTTGTATCTTTAAGTGATCAGAAGTGTATAAATGAAATGATTTCAGATTCAGTATTTCGAACAACAAGTGTAATATATCATGAACGAATAGGATCCGGCGCTTCTTCTGTGGTATTCAAAGCTTTCGATAAGGTAAATTTTGAATTTGGTTGTCCTCGAACATTAGTGGACAGGCAGGCAGCTGTGTAAGGACCGACCCATGAAAAATCTTGTTCAGTTATCAGGGGCGGATCCAAGATTTAGAGAATAGAAATCTGAAAGATAACATGGTTTTAAATTCAAAGGCAAATTTTTAGAGGGTTCTGACATCAGGCGGCCAAAAATATAGGGACTTGAGTCGGGGGAGCCCCCCCCCCCCCCCCTCTCCCTCCCTCTGGTTAATTATGTGTAGATGTGTCACGGAGATTCAAAATTTCCGCAGTCCCAGATACGCCCCAACTCCCTCCTCAATCGCCCCCCCCCCTCCCCCCTCAAACCTTACGGCATAATATATAAAATTTGAAAAACCTTAAAGGGGAATGTTCAGCATTTTCGAGTGTCGATTTGGGCCTTGAATATATATGTAAATAGCCCCCATAAGTACTAGAACTGCACAAAAATCGCATAATCCCTTCAATAATATCCCTACCTTAGCATTTATTGTTATATGAGTTTTCTATATAAGTCATAGTCTCAATGAAATACAAGTCCTCGTTTTGACTTTTTAATTCCAGGGTTCAGGAGAATATAGAGCAGCTAAAGTTATAAAAGAGAGATCAAAATACAACTTATTAGATTTAAACCGTGAAATTACATCACTGAGGAATCTCAGTCATCCGAACATTGTTAAATTATATGGTAAAGAAACCGAGGTTAGTACAGTAATGTATCAGCCCGATTTCCTTTGTCAGTGATACAGGTTGGAGGGAAGGAGGGGGGGGGGGGGTCAGCCGGGTGGTGGCGTTGGGTGTTGACATGAAAGGACGTTTATAGTCGTTCGGATTGGGTAATAAACCGGGACTGAATGTGCTTTGCTTTGCACATTATAGCGTTCGACTGTTCGAATTCGAAATCGAATATAAGTATACGGTAATGCCGAAGTCTTTGCAAAATTTACCTAATTGCACATTGTATGGCGTTTGCCTGTCATAAATATAGAGCGTAAAACTCCATTTTTATTACAGATTGGTAGCGGATGTGACGTATTAATTCTTGGATACTGTCAAACTAGTCTTTATTCTTTCCTACAAGAACCAGAAAATTTACACGGCCTGAGAGATCAGGAATTTCTCACCTTATTCTCAGATATATGTAAGTAGAATCTTTTAGCTTCACATTCAAATCGGTCCCCCTTGTGTGATGCTGGTCGGAGGAGGTGTCCGAGATGATACGGAAAAGGCGTTTAGTTGTTCGGATGGGACAATAACCCTGGCACGTTGTGCTTTAGGTTTTGTACGTCATAAAGATTTAGTTCTTGGTTGGTGATGACAAGTTCGCTTCTAGAGGATACTGATATCGCAAACTAGGTAGTTGTTGATAGTCGTAGTTGTTGGTAGATGGTTTGGTTCAATTGGATGGTACTCTGATGTTGGTTTGTTTTATCAGTTTGTGGACCCTTATGATTGCAAGAAAGGTTTATTGGCTGCTTCCAATGTATTGCCCATGTGTTTCGAGGTTCATGCTTGGGTTTTATCAATCTTTTTATCATTCTCTGGGGTTTTTTTTCAGGTTCTGGATTGGAATATCTCCATAGTAACGGTATAATACACAGGGACTTGAAGCCCGGAAATATTCTTAGAGACACGAAACCAGATCTGACGTAAGATTATTTTCTGTTATCGCACCTTACTATTTCAAATGGCAAACCTATTTTTCTTATCAATCCTTTAAAGATGCTTGTTTCATCGTATATTATGATCTAACAAACTCCGAACAGAATCCAGGTAAATTTCTTGCCACTACTGATTGGATAAAAGTGGAGACAAATTTTAATATATTTTTTTAATTTTCCAGCCCAATTTATATCATCAGTGATTTTGGAACGAGTAGAAAATTAGAAAATCCTGAAGACGAATATCTTTCTTTAGTTGGAACTGAAGAGTTTCTGGTAAGCATTTTCTTTCATTATTTCTGAGTATTGTATATACATTTAGAAATAGTCACATAGCTATTCGCACCATGACGGTACCATGCATCCATTGCATAGCTATAATATGTACGGTCCGTTGGCCTCTTTCAGAGGTCCGAGTAAACCTTCAGGTGTAATTGGTATTCCTATGGGTACTATTGTTAATTTTTCATTCATGTGCAGTAACATACCATAGTCACTAGCAAATGGCGTGTAGATTTCACAAATGATCCGCTGGAACTTGTTCTTTTTATAAGGACTTTCTGCGAGAGGTCGAATATTAACGACGTAGTCACCAATTTCCATATACAGTATGTCATTTCCGACATCTGAGTACTACGACATTCTGTGTAATCCGACATCAATTAACATGAAACATGTACTCTCACTAAACATCGAATTATATGTATTATTTTGTTATTTCCATTTCTACAGCATCCAGCAGTATACCAAAAAGCATTTATAGACAAAACACAAGTCACGCCATTTAATAGTGGTACGGATTTGTGGAGTTTTGGTTGTACTTTATTCCAAGCCATCAGTTCCAGGATGCCGTTTATACCAGCTGATGGTGCCAGGAGCAACAGAACAATTATGTAAGTTTTTTTTTTCAGTTTCAACAATTCAGCAACTGGTATAAAAGATTTTCAAAGGAACCTATGTTGTTACCCTTGTACGTTCAAGTTTCGTTTTATTTCCAGGTTTGAAATGGTGGCGTTAAAACCATCAGGGTGTATATCCGCCTACCAGAATAGTCCAGGTGGTGATATCATCTGGGAGGATAGATTCCCTCAAAACTGTCCTATGTCAAGGTAGAGTTGTCTTTCCCTGTTTGTGGCATCGCGATTATTGCGGTCCTCTGACGTCGTCAGGGACAGATAATCCGTCAAACATTTCCTGAAAGGATGATTGTGCGCCAGCTTTCTGTTTTCCAATTCCAAATGGCAAATAATGTACTGCTTGACGTCAACGGAGGGGGGATGAATTGCCTACTTCCAATACAGTGGAAGTCCCGGTCCCGATAAATTCGCGCGGTTTATCGATATTCCGGATAGTCAGAATATTATTTTAAGTTATTATTATTATTATTATACTATTTATTTCTAGAAATCTCCAAGAAATTATGAAAGATTTAATCTCTAGTCTATTGGAAGCTGATCACAGAAAACAGATGTCCCACGCATCACTGTTTGCTTTCCACAAGAAATTGTCCACCAGATTTCAACTTGAAATTCACATAACTATTGATGGAACCACTCTGCCTCTTTACTTCGACCCGTCAAATAGGTAAGTCTCAATCAGCCCTGGTCCTCTAATTGGGTTGCTCGGGAAGGGGAGTGCATGGGGACAAGTATATCTGTCCGGAGGAGCAATGCTGTGGTGATATTGAAAAATGTGGCCGTCAAAATTCATTTGCCAGGGGAGAGGGAGGAGAGGGGGGGTTGAGGTGCATTACATAGGGTCCAAACATAATTCAGTCCACGGCCCTATCATTTAGTTTAGTCAGTATATATTGGTTCAGATTAAGTTTCGGGGAAGTGAAATTGCAGGAACCACAGACGTCAGATTGAAAATTTGTATGGCACAAACTGATGCTATACGAAAACCAATTACAGTAGTAGCAAATTGCATTCTATTCATTTGTTTTCTGTTAGTTTTGCAGAACTACAAGAAGAGATAGCGGAGTATACAGATATATCAGCAGAGCGCCAAGTGTTATTCTATAATGATCAGATATTAGAAAACTTGATCCAGAAAGACCTGAGTTTAGTCCAGTTATTCCATCAACCACCTTCAATCAACCCCCTGACACTGGTAGTTAAAAATAAAGCAAAGAAACTGATACCTTTTAACATAGGTAAGGATTACAGTTTGCTTTTTGCTTTCACCTGTAAAAGACCATCCAAAGTTAGAGCAGTTAAGAAATTTATTTCTTCGGATGGGACAAAAAATCGAGACCCCTTGGCCCTACCGCCTTGTGTTCTACAGGCTGTGTACGCTCAAGCAGTATCCCTCGACAGATGTGAAATCGCTGGAAAACTTTCCTACATGGCATGTTCCTGTCCTCATGAATCAAAACAGGTGCAGAAAAGAATGCCGTAAGCATCGTATCATTCATAGCCGTAGGGGCCCACGACTCAACAGGGGGGGCAGATCGACATATTGCCCGAAAACATAAAAAAAAATTGGGGGGGTGGGGGGGGGGGGGGGGGCAACTGCCCCCCTGCCCCCCGTCTCCTACGGCTATGGTTTCATTTCACTTATCTAATCCGGATTTTCTTAATTTCAGAACCGTTCCCGGTCTATCACAACACCAATACTATTATTACAGATTATCAACTGACGTCTAAAAGATGTGAAATAGTCAATAATATCATGATACTGGTTTCACAATCTCTCAGTTTTCAACTCAATATCACCAAAACTACCTCAGCTATGTGGTAAGTCAATCTCTCAGTTTTCAACTCAATATCACCCAAACTACCTCTGCTATGTGGTAAGTCAATCTCTCAGTTTTCAACTCAATATCACGAAAACTATCTCAGCTATGTGGTAAGTCAATCTCTCAGTTTTCAACTCAATATCACTAAAACTATCTCAGCTATGTGGTAAGTCAATCTCTCAGTTTTCAACTCAATATCACTAAAACTATCTCAGCTATGTGGTAAGTCAATCTCTCAGTTTTCAACTCAATATCACCAAAACTATCTCAGCTATGTGGTAAGTCAATCTCTCAGTTTTCAACTCAATATCACCAAAACTATCTCAGCTATGTGGTAAGTCAATCCCTCAGTTTTCAACTCAATATCACCAAAACTATCTCAGCTATGTGGTAAGTCAATCCCTCAGTTTTCAACTCAATATCACCAAAACTACCTCAGCTATGTGGTAAGTCAATCTCTCAGTTTTCAACTCAATATCACCAAAACTATCTCAGCTATGTGGTAAGTCAATCTCTCAGTTTTCAACTCAATATCACCAAAACTATCTCAGCTATGTGGTAAGTCAAACACTCAGTTTTCAACTCAATATCACCAAAACTATCTCAGCTATGTGGTAAGTCAATCCCTCAGTTTTCAACTCAATATCACCAAAACTATCTCAGCTATGTGGTAAGTCAATCTCTCAGTTTTCAACTCAATATCACCAAAACTATCTCAGCTATGTGGTAAGTCAATCTCTCAGTTTTCAACTCAATATCACCAAAACTATCTCAGCTATGTGGTAAGTCAAAATCTCCCAGTTTTCAACTCAATATCACCAAAACTATCTCAGCTATGTGGTAAGTCAATCTCTCAGTTTTCAACTCAATATCACCAAAACTATCTCAGCTATGTGGTAAGTCAATCCCTCAGTTTTCAACTCAATATCACCAAAACTATCTCAGCTATGTGGTAAGTCAATCTCCCAGTTTTCAACTCAATATCACCAAAACTATCTCAGCTATGTGGTAAGTCAATCTCTCAGTTTTCAACTCAATATCACCAAAACTATCTCAGCTATGTGGTAAGTCAATCTCTCAGTTTTCAACTCAATATCACCAAAACTATCTCAGCTATGTGGTAAGTCAAAATCTCCCAGTTTTCAACTTAATAGCTCCAAAACTATCTCAGCTATGTGGTAAGCCAAAATCTCTCAGTTTTCAACTTAATAGCTCCAAAACTATCTCAGCTATGTGGTAAGTCAAAACTCAACCCACTTTTTCGCCCAATCAACATTGGCTAAATCTTCTGAAGTGGTTCACTTATTCATTAAGAGCACATGAAAATCAGGGGATCTACTGCATCACGATCTTTGGTTGAGACCAATGTCCCCCATCTTTAAGATCCCGTCCCCAACCACCAAATAGATGAGTGGGAGGCCCGTGGGTCAATGTCAACTCACGGAAGTTAACGGACATTAACGAGCTATGCCGAATGATGTCTTACCCTTATTTCAGGAATATGATGAAGACCTTTATATTAAAAATAGAGAAGAATTATGAATGTTTGAATGAAGCTAGTGAACAAATTGGCCATCAACAGGAACACATCCGATTGATGCGGAACACCTCTCAAAAACAAGGGTTACGGACTTTGAGGGGTTTCTATTCTAAGAGAAGTCATAGAAGAAAAAGCGGCCCTGAAGAACTGACATTTTTGAAAGCAGAGGTAAAAATAATTTATAAACGGGCTACATCTCCGAAATCCCAAATTAACTTCATGATGATTGAGAAAAAAAACTTTCCCGAACTGTGGGGGGAAAGAACACCCTACACCCTTCCCTCTCCTTAAAGTGAGTGAGAAATTAGGCCCTTCACCATTCGTTTGCCTAAATCTGAAGTCTTATAATATAATGAAGCAGTCATTATCTTGATTTTGTAGATGCGGCAGCGGTTAGAAGCAGTCAAAGAACTTGTCTTTAAATTGAAGACCAAATCCGAGAAGTATTTATACGATTCGCAAATTGCTTTTGATGTCTGTACTTCTAACTGGTAAGTTATCTTTCATTATTAATTCGGTTTCCACTTGATTGTCATTGCACACTGCATGGCGTTTGCCTGTCCTCATTAACCCAATCAAGTTCAGAAGTAGGACGTAAAACTCCATTTCATTTCAATTTGCAAGGTATTAAAGTCTTTTAGACTAAACAGACCCACTGACCCTCTGAGCACGAGTACCTGAACTGGCTACCATATACCATTATATTTATTGTTTTAGTGTTAGAAAAGCTGAAATGTATCAGGAGAAAATAAAAGCCATTTTGTGGAGGATGAAGAAGACTAAAGCTCTTGGAGAAATTCGAGGAGAAAAAGAAAACATTCATCATCTTCATGACAGGTGGGTGCAGTGGTGTTTCTAGGAATCTTTAGGGTGGAGGGGCCGAGTTGGGGCCAAATAATTGTTAGGGAGGGGGGGGGGGGGGGGGGGTTGGCTACCAGCACCAGGTATCCGTATGTAACATTATACGAAATTTCAAAGTGAGTGTGGGGGGGGGGGGGGGTGTTTAAGATCGGGCTTCCCGTAGAAGCGTCACTGATCACACTCGTATCAGCGTCTGGACTAGACTAGCGTGCTAGAAAAGCTCGTACCGTATTCTAAACGGTTATCGCCATATTGTAAGCAATTTAGTTCGACCACTCAAAATCCTGCTTAAGACAGAGTTGTCTGCTCCTGCGCTCCAAACAGCCAATCAAAATCAATCTTTGATCTTGCCCATTGACCGGACAAAATGTCTGCTTATAATGCCAGAGTCACAATGTTCAGATTACGGAAACTAACAAACATAGACGAGTAGCCTATAATCACAGCCCTGAGTAAACCCTTTTTTAATTCAGATGTGAATCAGAAGAAGTGTGTGCTGCCAGCCTGGCACTGTGGCAGGATCATTGCTGGAATCATAAACAGAAGAGTTTTGAAAGATGTCAGATATTTGAGAGGTTTGTATTACTTTGTTAACAGTATGATAACTCCCAAATATGGCGTAGCGTTGAGGGATTAATAGTAATTTTTGATAAACCATCGTCATAAAGGGGTATAGAAGTCTTATTCCGGGAAAGTTCAATGCCAAGAGGTTTGGCCAAGGACCAGCTGGTATAAAGGATCCGCACGGAACCTAAGTTGTTACCCTTGTAAAATATAGATGTTTCTTTTCTTTTTTATTTTAAGGGCTGAATGTTTACTAATAAAGCCTACTATTGTACCTGTAGTACTTCTCAAAAAATTAAATTACAAATCGTATCCCTTATATATACCGAATACCTATATTATAACCATATTTTTAGAATATTTTACGAGAGTCAAGAACAGTGTAAGAAAGCTAACAGAATGATGGTGGAATTGAGAGGTTTATGTAACAGAATCGGAGGAACAATTTCTAAGGTTTGTATATACATGTAGCAGTATTTTTTCAATGCCAGTATTTCCCTATTTCCATTCTGTATATCCTATGCCATGCCATGTACACAGCGTACAATATTAAAGGGGTTGTAAGAAGACTTTTTTTTATCTATTTTATGTGTAACGTACTAGTGGAACTGATACTGATAGCATCAATTTACATCATTTCACAGACGTCTGTGGTTCTAACAATGCAAAAAGGATTGATTCAACATTTACAATTTTCATAATTTCAGATTTATTCTAGTCTACCTGAAAATTCAGATAGATTCTACAACCCAAGAACGTAAGTAAAACCAAAACATCATTATCGGTCCCGATTGGGATTGTTTAGACGGCGAGGGTTGGGACAGGTACTTGGAAGGGAGTGGGGCCATGTCTTTCAGTATAGGGGTGGTAACAATGATTTTAATGGTTCTTGCGTTTATGTATCCATTTGTTTCAGGTTAACATTGATATCTGATGCAATCGATGAGCTTGATTTGGATGATGACGTTACGGAATTTACTGATGTTCGTGATGAACCACGACCAAAAGTACACTTTAAAGACTCGGGGGTAAGAAGACTTGTTGTTGTTAGACATTTTCACCCAAAAGTTCTTTTTAATGCAGTTTTGTAACAAATTCACCCCGTGTTCTACAGGCTAAGCGATTGGAAATGGAAAAGGAGAGTAGGTTTGTCCTGAACAATTCCCGTATTGTGCACTGCATGGCGTTTGTAAGTGCAGAAAGTAGGACGTAGGCTAGTACCCGCTCAACGGCAGGTTTTATCTGACTAGTAGGCTAGGTAATGGAAACAACAAAATGTCAAATTGTAATATTTTATTCTTCCAGTTCGAGTTTGGTGAAAGGTCTAATGATGAACGTCAAGAATACGAACATGAAAAATACAAATGGCCATAGTAAGTAGCAATTATTTTATGTATGATAGTCGTATCTTGAATATAGTTTATTTGCGTTCATAAAAGGGGAGTAACTCTTGCATTTGCACTTGCATGAACAATCGAACATGGCGTGATAAAAACACTCATTGTAAAGCAATCAATCGATATACATGTAGATGTAGTGTTGTCCTTTATGCAAGCAAATAAAAATACTTACCCTAATGTCTTCTCTCTGCTCAAAAAACCGGTGTAAACATTCTTGAAGACTGCAGACTGCAATCAAATGCAGTTTGATTGAAGAAAATGACGTCAAAACCGACCTTGAACTTTAGGTTAAAGGGAGATAACTCATACATAGACAGACCACAAAATAACAACATAATTTCATACTGACAAGGCCTACATTAATAAATTTATCATTTCTGTTTAGAGCTTTCATTCCGAAATTTATGGAACCAACGTTTCAAATCATAATTTACTGTCCAAAATTGTTGAAAATGTGTGCAATAGGGGAACCCAAGATATCCCGGGCTGCATAGTCATAGGCCTACTATAAGTGTTCCTTCATTTGGACCACGGCATTACACTGGACTTGAATAAAACTGGCTGTAATTTTGGTTTGAACATCATTCCATTTTTTCTAGTTTTAGTGTTGATGACAAGATGTATGTACCAAGTAGAGAAAAGAGGGGGGTGAGTTCGATTCCTGCAGAGGAACAAGATAAACGTCACGTCACTAACAAAAGTCGTCTAGAGAACGAGAAAACCTGGTCTTTTGGTGAGGATAAAAGTCTATCAAAAGGGTAAATTATGTTTAAATCATCGAAGCTTCAAACCCATTTGAATTCAACAGCATTGGCTGATGTCCTCACGGAACCTAAGTCGTTATCCTTGTAAAAAATAGATGTTTCTTTCTTTCTTTTGAGGGGGGGGGGGGGGGGCATTTATTCATTAAGAGCACAGATGTGTATACCAACTATTTTTAGAACCTGACCTACATATTCATCCAATCAGCATTGGTTAATCCTTCTGTGAAGTGGCTCACTTATTCATTAAGAGCATTGATGACTTACATTTGACTGATCAAATAAATTTCTTTCCCGATGGAAGAGAGAGGGGTGTTTTGGAACCCCCTCCCTCCCTAAATTTGCCCTCAGGACAGGACATACGCAATTTTTGACGTTTATTTTTTTTATTTTCAGATCTATTGCAGTTGTAGATGTCCTCGCACCGTCTCCTTGATAGTTAAACTAAATCCTTTCGATGACTTAACTTTTCATTGGGCATTATCACGACTTAGTGCTTTGGTTCAAATCTAGAACATGCATTCATATTGCTGTATGCATTACTATTTTAACTGTGGTAGGATTAGCTAAGAAAGCTGAGCCCGCCATCGCCATATGGGACAATATTTCCAACTTGTAATCAACTTCGTATCCCTTATTAAAAAATAAGCGTTGCTTATTGTGTAACATCAATGTAATTGTCACTAATTTGTAGGCTATTTACCCAGAGTTTAATGGGGAACCAAACTCGCGAGTTGTCTTTCCTTATGTAGGTGGCGCCATCTTCAGGGGCAGATAATCCGAGTTTGGTTCCCCATTGATCGCAATATGCGCCATTATGCGGCAAAGCGACCATTTTGTGATCTGATTAATCCAATGATAAACCAAGATCAAAATTAAGCATGACAATCTATGGAAACTTGAAAATTTTCTGCTACATAGCTCTACCTGGAGTAGACAATCGGATTTGCTACCGAAATTTAAATTGATTAGGTCTAGTCATACTGAAATTTGGTACGCCTATTTGAAGATATTGTAACGTGATTTTCTAAACTTTGTATGTGTATCGGGACACTGATAGCATCAATTTGCGCCATTCCAATTTCCATTCCGACGTCTGTGGTTCTTGCAATTCCACTAGTGACGTCATAAAACGCGTTAGTTTTAGTGGGCTTGCACGAACCACAGACGTCGGAATGGAAATTGAAATGGCACAAATTGATTCTATCAGTGTCCCCGATACACATACACGTTTAGAAAATCACTTTACAATCCCTTCAGTTTCCAATCTCAATTCCGCTGTTCTTCCATTCGTTGCTTCAGAGCAATATACCCGTCCATTATCACAGCGGTTTAATGATAAAATGTTTTTTTAGCTGTTATTTTTTTGTTTTGAAAGTGTTTGTATTTCTGTTGCTTTGTGCAAATAAAATGATACATCGCTAGTTTTTTTAGAGTTTTTTCGGGGGGGGGGGGGGGGGGGGGGGGAATCACTCAGACCTCCTACGTGAAATTTCCCCCTTTGAATCTTTTTTTTTGTCAGACTGCCCTCCACACCGATCTGTACCCCTGTACGAGGGTTAATTCAACATTGTTCTAAAATTGAAATTAGGCTTTGGATCCCAGAAGTAAATTCAAAGATCCAAAATAATTAATTCAGTCCGTAGGAAGACCGGAAAGACCTAATTTTGAAGTACAAAAGCAATTTTACCATTTGTCATAGTGAACGCTTATAGCGAGCGCGGACCTATGAGAGACCCTCATAGTTGTCTCCCTTGAATAATTGTAAGCAGTAACATTTCGGCTCACTCCCTTCATTTATCACAACTTAATAGGCTTTATCCTTGGGTGATTACAATCACTCACATCAAAATCCATCAAGAAATCAGCTCTCTATCGGGTCCACAAACAATTCAAGAACGAGGGAAATAATTCATAGTAAATATTGTTCAATTGCTCTTATTTTCAATAGGCTTAATCCTTGGGTGATTACAAACACTCACACCAAGACCCTCGGAAACTTCAAGGCTTTAGCTATTTGAAACAATGCAGGAAGCTAGGCAGGAAGGCTATTTGACGCTTTATTTTTGTATTTTTTTGTATGTTTATGTCTGCGGTAGGTCGGCTCAACTTTACCGACGGATATCAATAACGGGGGCGGATCCAGGATTTATAGAAATGTGGGGGGGGGGGGGGGACTCTGAAATATAACATGCTTCAAATGGAATGACACTGTGAGGGCCAAAGGCGCGAGCGGCAATTTTATAGAGTGTTCTGACATTATTCGGTCAAAAATAAGGAGGAGGGCCCGAGTTGTACTGGGACTAAAAGAATAAGCTCGAAAATAATTATTATTTCTTAACGACCGACTTTTTTTCGAAGGGCTTTTGGCGCCCCCTTGCAACGTCGGCGCCCCCTGGTTTCCATTCGCTGGGGGGTTGGGGGGGGGGGGGGCACGTGCTCCCCAGCCCCCCCCCCCCGGCCACCACGCCACTGACAATATCCGTCCTACTTCCTGACGTTTCTGCTCGAATTTTAAAAGATTAGTACTGGCGTGTTATGTACTCTTGTAAGGATGGTTCCCATTCGTATCAACTTTGGAACTAGACCAACGTGCTAGAGATAACCTTGTATATGAAAGGGACATCGCCATATTGAAAACAGAATAGTTCAGACAATCAAAATGGCTCTTTAGACAAAGTTGTCTTCTCCTGCATTCAAATCAACCAATCAAAATTAAATTCGAACAAGAGTTGTTTGCTCTTGCCCATTAATCGAGCAATATGTCTGCTTATCATGACCAAGCCAAAAAATTCAATTCACGGAAACTAACGAACAATAACGAGTTGTGCCGAATGGATGGTCCCTTATCTTTTACCATGTACAAGAAATCATGTGATATGCTGTGAGTATGGGGCCAGGTGCCCTCGAGATAAAATTCAGGTATTTTCCTTCCACGACTCACTAATTCATTTGAAGTCGCACAATGCAGTCTGCAGTTTTAGCTTGTCTTCTAGTCGTAGCTTCGGTAAGTATGAAAATTCACATGAAATGAAATGAAATGAAGTTTTACATCCTACTTTTCTGCACCTGATATTGACTTATGAGGACTGTAGAACATTATGCCGTGTTCAATAAGGGAAATTTTGGTTGAACAGGACATCAGTTTATACTGTTTTGGATGGAATTCTGTCGAGTACGACCAGTAGTACAAGTGGGACTCAGTTTGTTGTTAAATCCAAACGACTAGATGCCTTTTCCATATAAGCCCATCCGACTAGCATCACTGACAGGGGGAAACCGGGTTGAAAAATCGTTGGCGTTATTTATAATGTGCATATGGGGATGGTAAAAGTCATATATTCCTAGAAATGCTTTATATAATTTCTAGGCTCAAATTTTCCCCTTCAACTTTTGGAATGGTAACGAAAGTGACCGACATGCTGGTTACACCTTCGAATATCACAACAGACACGTGAGTATCATTCTTGGCTAGCCTGGCAGTTCTTAGACATAGCCGACTTATTGCTCGAATTTTAATGATATTTTGCCCGATTTTGGGGATTTGTTGCCCGAAAACATAATATTTAGGGGGGCAACTGCACACACCACAGTGTGCAACTGCACGCATCACTTGTTAGACGCAGTATAGCAAATGACGTCATGTAAAAATTCTAACGACCTTAATTGACTGAGCTACAGTCCGTCATCAATACCGTATTTATCTGTTTGCAGCATCTGAAGGTATGACGTTGACCGTAATCATAACCCACAATCATCACTTGTTAGACGCAGTATAGCAAATGACGTCATGTAAAAATTCTAACGACCTTAATTGACTGAACTACAGTCCGTCATCAATACCGTATTTATCTGTTTTCAGCATCTATTATTAGTACGAGATAGAAGACACTGTTATATTATTGAAGACACTACTATGGAAGTCGCTGAAACATACCATAACAAAGACACGAGAGAGAGCGTCGAGGTAAAACGTTTTTAAATTGTATAAGCTTCCATGTTGACCCTACACATAGCCGTAGGGGCCCACGACTCAACAGGGGGCAAACTGACTAATTGCCCGAATTTTAATGATATTTTGCCCTATTTCTTGATTTTTTTTGCCCGAAAACATAATATTTAGGGTGCCCCCCTGTCTCCTACGGCTATGACCCTACAGGAGTAGATGCTCTCTGATGCCTTAATGTCGCTGTCTTAAAGGGGTCGGAATGCGTTTTACGGACACTGAAAGCATCAATGTGCACCATTTTAATCAGACACCTGTGGTTCCAACAATTCCTTTATAAGGACCTTTATGATGCACAAGCAAAGTACGCAATTTTGACCGCCATGAATATTCAAATGGCGTAATACAACCCCTTTACGGATTTTTCTCTCTTTATCCAGGATGACATTATCAAGCACATCAAAGATAACGATGGTTTACACCAAGAACGTCCCTGGAATACCATTACTGTTCATCACGATCCCCTGGCAGCTGCCGAGTGTACTACCAAAGCCGTTTACGAGTTGACTTATAAACTTCCTGCAAACCTCATGGCAACAACCGCTGCTGTTTAAATAAAACATCTGAAGAACACGGGACCTTTGTAAGGGACGTATCCAGGATTTAGAGAAGGGAGGGGCTGGGGGGGCTGTGTATTATAACATGCTTCAAATTTAACGACAATGCGAGCTCCGAAGGCACGAGCGACAAATTTGTAGAGAGTTGGGTCAAATTGGGTACCAGGATATGCACTATCGGCCAAAAATAGGGCGGTGGGGGGGGGGGGTCTAGAGCTGAGGGAGCTCGTCATTTATATGCAGTGGGCAACGCTGGAAATTTTGTCCCAATAGTTTTGCCTTTTAAAGTGCAAAGAATTGGTCAAATAAAGGCCACTACTTCATCCTGATAAAAGGTTTGAACTGTACCATGCACAAGAACATGTTCTCTCACCAACGATATACAATGTTTATCACACCCTATCGTTGCTCCGACAACACTAACAGTTATTTACAGTAGTTGTTAATAAATAACAAATGAACAAAAACATAAGATTTAATATACTGAAAATACACATTTTTCTGCATGTCGGGACCAATTATTAGTGTCGTAATTCGGAATACACAGATTGTCGGAATACTAAGAGTTTTTTAAACTGACATAAGAAGGAATTCAATCGGGACCAAACATAGATGTCGGTCAGATCGACTTGCCCGAACTTTAATGATGTTTGCCAAGCTCACTGGGCCCATTTTTCCCCATTTTTTGGATCTCGCTGCCCGAAAACATACTATTTGCCCCCATGTCTCCTACGGCTGTGATGTGAAAACATTTACCATTAAACATTGTGAGTGACTTGAGTTATGAGTTGATAAAATAGGAGTTGAATTAAGCAACATTGGATCTTAGATATCTTCTATAGGCATCTACAATTAAAAAAGTCTCATTATTAATCTCAAACATCCAATAACATCGACACTTATTCCTCAAGTCACACTATGCGAATTTAGGACGAACGCAGCAATTGTATATACGATTATACGGCGGCCATTATCTCTAACAATAACCTCGTATGCAGATAGAGGAAAACCTTCCAAGATTATTGGGCGGAAGTAGAATACGCGATAAAAAATAGTTCCCGAGCTCATGCTAGTTATCTCCCTTGTACATTATCTTTCATAAACAGATGATGTTTGGTTGTCCGAGACTAGTCACAAGTCAACAATGGAGACTTGAAAGTACATGTAGTGCGCTTTATCCGCCAGCTGCATACGAGGTTATTGTCAGGCGTAGCGAGAATGGTCGACATATTTACGATTGCGAACGCAGAGGGCTTTTAGGTGGGTTGGGTGTGGGTCGTTTTGGAGACATTGGAAATTTTACTATTTTTTTTATTCTTCTTTTGCCTATAGTTAGTATACCCGATAATGCGATTTTGGGTTCGAAAAGGGGGCAGTCTGACGGGTGCTAGATTCCCTAGGGAATATGAATGGTTTTCCTTAGAAACATTTCAGAAATTAACTTCATTTGTCGCATTTTAACACCTAAAATCATTTTTTGAAATGATGATTATCGTAGGCCCTATTCTAAAAATCAAAATTTTCTCACCATCATCATCATCGTCTTCCAAACCAGTATCAAGCCGTTTCTGTATTTTCATCAAACCATCGCTGTCATCCGAGGTGTTTAGTATCTCGGATATGTCGTCACCGGAAATTGACGACGTCCTCTGTCTTGACGAAGCAATACGGCTCTCGTGATTGATCAACCAGTACGTTTTGATCTCTTCTGTTGTTAGTATATCTACTAGCTCTTTATCTTGCTGAAATTTTAGGTAAAAATGTTGAATAATTTTGTACAATGTGGTCATGGAAAGATTAAAGAGGTTTTCTTAATTTTGTATGTGTATCTGGGACACTGATAGCATCAATTTGCACCACACCAATTTTCAGTCAGATGTCTGTGGTTCTTGCAATTTCATCACTAAGTGTTTGATAAGGTCATTTATCGCGAGGAAATTGGACAATCTAACTATACCTACTTTACAGATAAAATCATTTCTAACTTGTGTTGTGAAACCAGCCAGTGAAGTGAGAAGTTCACATGTTGAGGAACTGATATGGACACGGTCAGCTGCAAAACATTAATAATACAATATTCCTTGACTCAACTAGCACAGGGGGGCACAGGGGGGGCACAGGGGGGGCACAGGGGGGCACAGGGGGGCACAGGGGGGGCACAGGGGGGCACAGGGGGGCACAGGGGGGGCACAGGGGTGCACAGTGGTCTTCTTCACCCCAGAAAAAAAATATGCAAGGGGGGTACTATGCAAGGGGGTGTTTGCACAAACAAAAATAATCACAGAGACTATGGAAGACCCATTTCGCAAGTATTTCATATTGTATAGTGGTATCAGGTGTCTAAAAGATCACACCCATCAATACACTTAATAAAAAACTTTAAAAAGAGAAATATTAAAATTATAACCTACCTTTTCCCAGCACTTCCATCCTCATGGCGACAGTAATGGTATCTCCTATTAAACTATATCGTGGTAAAGTGGTGCCAACAATTCCTGCAACTACTGGGCCTGGAATTATCAAATCGCAATCTTTCACAATCTTACCCAATCTTTGTCCAGCCAAGGACTGCACTTGTATGCAGAAGTGTTCAAGGTTTTCAAATATCATGAGGGATAATACACTGGCTCTTTTCAAACCCTGACCAAAATTCACGAATCTCAGACCCACGTCCTAAAGCTATATAGCTTCCTATTCAGTATTCGAACGTTACATGACCTAATATTTCAAAGTTGTCCCACCAGCTGCATACGACAAGGCGCAGCTAAAACAACCGAACGATGGAAGAAGAAGGAGAAAAAAGAAAGAACAGGAAAGAAGAAGCTGAAGAAGATAAGAAGACGGGGAAAAAGAAAGAAAGGTGAAGAAGAAAGAAAGATGAAGAAGAAGAAGAAGACGAAGAAGAAGAAGAAGAGAGATATATCGAATCTGAAATCCATATACTTACCACTATTAATACCAATTCTGAGTTTTAATTTGGTTCCTGGTAGATGTGGAATTTTCAGCTGATTTACAGAATCTGTCAGATCTAGCGCCATTAAACTGATCTCTGACACATGTTGAACACCATTTCTGATTGGCAAACCTGTTATATGAAAAGAAAACAGTATTAAAAATCATTTTCTCAGCTGGATCCATTTTTTGTCATATTTTAGCTCGAAACGTTTAAGGCGAATTTTGGTGCATTAACAAGATATCTTGCCAGACAAGGTTATATACGCAAACTGGCAGTTTTTGGGATAACATTGCTTTATAACTCAAATACAAACTTTCTAATATCTAATCATTTGTATCTGACTTGTATCTTGTACATTAACGTGAACGGACTGACGGACGTGGACGGACAAACGACGACAATTTACGTCTACATCTACATGCGGGTGAATAAACATTGTGAAGTGCCGGCATGACTCACCTGAAACTACCATATGAGCATCGCCTTGTCTCTCCATTTTATGGACATCGTATTTCTCAATCCGACTCTCAAAGAGTTCATTAAGGCTCATCAACATTTCCACAACCTGTGTTGGGGAACTTCTAGACGCCAGCTGAGTGAAGCCCTGTATGTTCGAGACTAATACCGTAATGCCGTCAAACTTCTCTGGTGTGACGAGCTCATCCAGTACCAATGAACTCGCTACGTGTTTGGGCAACATCTGATTTAGTAACACTAACGTTCGTTTCTTTTCTTTACATAGAGCTTTAGTCCTGGAAATGAAATGGAATGGAGTTATACGTTCTGTTTTTTCTGGATCTTGGGTTAATGAGGACGGGCAAGTGTTTGAGTGGCGTCATCAAACATCGAACATCGAACATCGAACACATAGTTTAAGTTGTGCAAATTGAAGCTATCACTATCAGTGTCCCCGATATGCATAAACATTCATCTTTAGAAATTTCTTACAATTAAGAGGGAATGCAAATTTTTTATTGGATGGGTGGAGGTATGGGGATACAATTCATGAAAAACACGTACAAACCTTTCAGTTAGTGATATTGAATATTTCTGAATTTCATTGGTGAGCTTATAGGCGGCGTAGATGATGATAGGACAAAATACAAAAACACACACGAACACCACCGATATAGCAATAAGTTTCTGTAGATTCACTGACTGCCTTTGATCCAGCAACCCGGTGATCTCCTGAGCCAGCTCAGATTGTGTTTCTAATAATAGATCCATGTAGACAGTCATGTTGTTGTACCACCATTCCGCCATCCGAATAGACCCCTTACCACCAAGTTCGTTACGTCTAATCTCTGCTCGCATGTTACCTAATACTTTTAATGTTGTTTCGTTTCCCTGCAAAAGTAATTTTAAAGAAAATATAGTGCTTTGGGCTGAAGATCGAGTTTTTTGGATTAAGCACAAGCCCAAGAGTAATAATCCCAACAAACTTCGTACTTTCTGATGCGAATGCCCTCCCCCTTATGTTTTAAATTCATATTTTGAGCAGCAATGATGTTTGTGCAGCATATAGGTTATGCTTACTCTTCTAGACACCTGATACCACTTTTATCTTGAAATACCTCTTCTTTTGTGATTGATATACTTCCTCATTTGAATAGTAGCCTATTGCAAAACTGTTCTTTGGATTTTGAGTCCTGTTTTTGGCTCGGGTTGTTCTGATTGTTCGGGTGGTTCGAAGGGCTAAAGGGGTTCATATTACTAACCTTGATGTTTTTATTGTAAAGAGTATCAACCAGATCAGAATAACGTCGTGCAGAGAGGAAGGTTGCATTCGATACGTCTTGACTTTCAGAGAACCACAGGTACACGTTACGAGACGGAAATCGACCCTTGGCGTAGAACACCATGCCCAGAGCACGTTCTAGACCCATATACTCTTTGACGATGATAACTTCTAGATACGAGACCAAACTTCTCCAAATAAACCCCGACTCTTCTTCCGTCATGGTGTCATACAGCCATTTGATAAACACTCGAATTAACGTTGTATACATCTGTAGCTCCATCGTAACTGTTTGATTTAACGTATCCAATTCGTACCTAAAACGATGGAATGCAATGAAAAGTAACCTAAAATAGCAGTATGCATGTATAGCAAAGGGAGTTTTCATCCCTCGTCAGTGGACCTTCTGTCCGTCTACCATTGTGAAATGGCATTGAATGTAGTTCTACGTCCTACTTTTCTTTACAAGGTTAAATAATGGAGACGGGCAACGCCATGTAGTATACAATGAGGTAAATTATGCCAGGACCGTGGCATTAGCGTACTATTATATCCATTTCCAACTGTCGAACTGTCTTAGTGCTCGGAGGATTCGGTTAAACGTCCCTTTCGCACGACAAGAAGCTTTTTCCGTTGCATGATAAGCAAACCGATGCCAAAACGAAAAAAAAAGAGCTTACCTGTGCCGATTGAGATACGACAAGAACTTATCCTTCGACTGAAACTCAAATCTAGACAGGGTCGTCCAGAACGTGAGTTTCTCAATCGAACGATCCGTTTCAGGATATCTCTGCAGTAGAAACGACTTAGAAACCGGAGATATTTTACTGATGTACAGAGCGCTCATATCTCGTTCTTTCTGTAAACTGTGAACCACTTGGCCCAACTCCACGCTGTAGAGAATGGTCTTCCGGATACCGGAGGACATGTAACTTGTGAAGGTGTTCACGAACGTATTGGCCGTTAGTCCGGTCAGTACGGCTACTGGTATCATTACGATTGACACCATCTTAACCAGCTGAGTCTTCTTACCACTAGATGATACATGGTTTTCTGAAAATTAAATGAGTTTTACGTGTGCAATGGGGAAAATTAACCATACCTGCAGCCGGACTTGCTTGTTCAGGGGGGCAAGTAATGTACTCGCAGGGATAATGCAGTGAAAATGATATTGAAATGGGTGATCGTCCGATTTTTTTTTTCAGGGTGGGGAAGGGGGCAATCCATTATTTGGGGATGTATCTTGAGAACAAATCCAATACGTTCATTTCTGGGTCCGTAATCTTGAAATCGTAGCTCAGTTTGTTTCCAGATTTTAAGAAAAACAGTGATCTGATTTGATAGTAATAATAATTTTCGTAATCGACCAATCAGATGACTGAAATATTAAAGTCAAGAATTCAAAATAGGGCCTCAGCTGGTAAAAAGTTATTCTTACCCCTACAGAATCCCTCGTTACATCTAAAGACACCGGGTCGAATGGTGCTCAAAACATCGTTCATAGCAGTGTTGAGTTCGAAACTCGACAAACTGGGAATAGAGAACTTATCATGTTGTATTCTTGGAGCAACTCGGGTCTTTTTTACTGAAATAAAAAACAATTGTAAAATGAAATGGAATTGCAAGAACCACTGACATCAGAATGGAAATTGAAATGGTGCAAATTGATACTATCAGTGTCCCCGATTCACATACAATGTTTAGAAAATCACTTTACAATCCCTTTAATGAATATAAAAAATATTGTCCTTACCTTTTTTCATGGTGAACTTTTAACAAAAAAAGAAGTTCAAAACTGAATATGACTTAGAAAGATAACACAGTCTCTCTCAGAACGTCTACTGGCTCGGCTACAAGTAGTGTCCGGTGGAATGGCTAAAGTCTCTGGAACTAAGAGGAATGGTCAATGAAATCTTGATAACTGGGTATTTTCAGCTACAACTTGATAATCGAAAATGTAAGGTGTGATAAACTCGCATTCGGCACGACTCGCCATTGTTCATTAGTTTCTGAGAGTTGAATGTTTAGACTCCATCATGAAAGCTGACATCTTGGCCGCTTAATGGGCAAGAGCAGAAAACTCTTGATCGGAGATTGATTTTGATTGGCTGATTAGAACACCGGAGCAGACGTGTAATTCTAAAGATTGATTTTGATTGGCTGGACTGATTGTTTTCAAAATGGCGATCACCATGTAGTAAACGAGGTTATCAAGCACTCTAGACTAGCCCTACAGTTAATACGAGTGATAAACATCCTATGGATACCACCGTCATGATAACCGAGTCAACAATTAAAGTTTATGACACCTGTAGAAGGATATTTATAATTTAATTTACAGGTTTCTATGGAAACATTTTTTAACTCTCTAAATAATTAACACTATATTTGGATGTGATTTGTGTTTTGACTTTTGAAAACTCGAGTGTTGATTTTGGTCTTGAATATTTGTAAATATTCTTCAGAAGAACCAGAACTGCAATAAAAAGACACAATCTCTTAAAGAATAGCAAAAACTTTATATTTCTATGAATGTGTTTTCTGTTTATACTGCGTAGTCTCAGTAAAATACCAGTATCTCGGCCAGTGCTTCTATAGGAGAGTATGACCAAATGTATGTTAAACTTGTCAACAACAAAAAAATAAAAACGAAAGAAGGGTCAAAATAATTTATTTTTTAATAAATAATCAAAATTATTACAAATAGATAAACAATTTAGTTACAAAATGTTATGTAATGGTTTAAAACATTTATTTTTGAGAAACATGAATTTAATTTATAAAATTTACTTATTAATTCAATCGAGTACAAACAGATCCAAAGACTTTTTTGATGGATAGGCATTTATATCACAAGCATATTCAAAATAAATTCACAAAGGCAGAAATAAATAAAAAACCGTACTAGCAAAACAATTCCGTCAAACAAAAATCAAGTCCAAAGGATGGCAAAACATCGTAAGCAAGGGTATAGTAGGTGACTTCTCAAAAGAGAAGTACCATCAGGTGTTTCGAAAAGAGTGAGCATGTTATTCCTTTTTAAAGGCACTAAACATGAGACCAAGTGATTCGCAGCAAGGATCCAGACAACAATGGATACATAATCCATAAAGCTTCTTCAAGCAGGCGCATTCTATCTCGCACACTTTAAATAATGGAGTAATAAACCAAACATGAGTAAAGGCAATGGTAGCGAATTCACAGCCCCATTCAGCAGCTATACAGATTCCACAACATATAGTAGCTAATTTGTACCAGAAATTCTTCCAGAAGTTGAAACAACAATAAGAAGCTTTCCAGACACAATCTATACTGTGAGCACCATCAGGTTCAGCCAAAACATCTTCAAATTCAACCTAAAAAATAAATTAATTTGTTTAAGTACTTCTTGAGGCTATTTTTCATATATTCAAGGCTCAAATCGCCTCTCAAAAATAATAAACATTCCCCTTTAAAGGGATTGTATAGAGGTTTTCTAAACTTTGTATATGTATCGAGGACACTGATGGCATAAATTTGCATCATTCTAATTTTCAATCAGATGTCTGAGGTTCCTGTGATACAAACATACTATTTGCAATCAAGTGGCGTCATAAAACACTTAGTTTAAGTGAAATTGCTTGAACCATAGACGTCTGATTGAAAATTAGAATGATACAAATTGATTCAAGATATATTGATTTAAGAGATTGTCTTGCTGGTTCTTAAGAATAGAAAAGTCAAATATAACAACAGAAAACCTACCGCTAAATGATCATTGATGCTGTTGGGGTCACGGTTTACCAAATCCAAGTTTTCCATGATGAAAAGGCGTAAATTTGTTGCTCGAAGGCTTCGAGTGGGTGCTGATATCGCAAACTAGGTAAATGTTGGTAGATGACAAATTAATATTCAATTTGAGCAGATGCTTATATTGCAAACTTGGTAGTTGTTGTGGTTGTTGACAATTGAATTGTAAAGTTTGATTATTTTGGGGCTGTATATATAGGCCTGGACCGTTGTTAGGGTTCGAGCATTGCGTCTTGGTCGTTATGATACAGTCGACTGTTTACTTGATTATCTTGGGATTATCGTTTAATCGTTAATCTGGTAATCTCCGTGACTTTTTTTATCGTACGATATATGGACAATGGTATGATCATTTTCAATCAACCAACCAGTCACCCTCGAAACACGGTTTCCCCCCTGTCAGTGATGCAGGTCGGAGGAACTGACTTGGAAAAAGCGTTAAGTCGTTCTGAAATGTGTGTTACATACTGTGTACGTTGAAGACAGCTGGAAAAGAAAATAAGAGCAGGCTAATGCCGCTGCCCTGGCGTGGATTTCCCTCATTGCACACTTAATGACGCTTCCCATTCCACATTAAAAACTTCATTCAGATAGTTTGGGCCACTTACTACAGGTCCAGGGCATGCTCCTATGGAATGTTCTTTTCTTTAAAACATACCCTTTTAAATTTTGTATTATCAATTATCTGGGGATGAGAATTGTTTTGGATGTTGGGTAATTGGACATGGTTCAACCAGTTGAGCCCCTGCATAGAATTTAGCACGATTTAAATGCACTTAAAGGAATACAACCTCTTAGAATGAAGAATCAAATTTTAAGCGTTTTTCAATTATAACCTGTAATTGTAACAAATTGTATCATGCATACCACTTGTAGTTTAAATACCATGTTTACATGCACAACAACGAATTTAGAATAAATTGACAGGGTACTAATATAAACTCTTATATAAAATTATTGTTCCTACAGAACGTCTTGATGCGTACAATAAACCGAATACTTGAAACATCGTTCCAATATTTAAACAGGGGAGATAAGTAGATGTTAAAGACGATCCATTGTTGAGCCTGACAAGCTTGGCCCTCAACACAAACTCGTGTGTTTATCAAAGGTTCGTTTCAAAATATTCTACCTTTTATGAACTCATTTTTCACAGAAGTTCACCAAAAATCATTAGGGAAATTGAAAAGAACAAGATGGCGACGTCGACATTGAATGACGCGATGATTTTGCCTGTGTTTTTGGTTCTGATTTTGTCTGGGACATTTACAGCTGCCATAGGTGAGTTATTGAAAATCTAATTTATTTTCTGATTATGTATATGCAAATTAAGCATACTTTAGTGTGCAATAAGAGAATTCGGGGTCCTGTGTGCTTCACGTTGCGGAAATCGAAAGTGAAAGTAGATTCATGCTGCTATTCTGGATGTTCTGTTTTGCTTTAGTGGAATTACATGAACCACGGACATCTGATTGAAAATTAGAATAATGCAAATTGATGCTATCATTGTCCCTGATACACATATTATTTTTTAGAAAACCTCTTTACAACCCCTTTAGATTGTACGATATTGTTGAACGCATGCATGACCGTATATGGAAATGGCCAGATTGTATAGATGTATCTCTGTCAATACATGCATTTTTTTTGCTGTTAAACGCATTAAGGGAATGACCAGTTGCTATAGATGTATCCCTGTCAACATGTATTTTCTTACAGTGTGCAATAGGAAAACCTGCAGTTATCTGACAGTTGTAGCCGGCATCAAAAGCCAATTATACCAAGAATTTGGCTTTAGTCTGTTCAGGGAATGTACTTGTGATCGCTTTGGTAAGTCGTTCAGCACTTTCTTAATTCTTACTCCGAAATACAGAAAAGGAAGATGACTAGCTAACCCGCACAAGGTGTTTAAGAAACGGGATTGTTTTTTTTTATTTTTTATCTAAGCTTATCAGTATTATTGCTTGCTGCTACACGTCGAAATTTCTGTTTTCAAACCTATCTGCTTCTCAATGTCTAAACGTTGATAAGGGTGTGATATACATTACAATCCATTATGCACCATGTATTTTCATTCCAGGATACAGTTTACCGACTTCTACCCCAGCTACACCAATAACTAGTAAGTATTTCACTTTTCTTTATTTATAAATGTATTATTTTGCATATAACTCTTGAATTTTATCATTTTTCAAATGGGAAAAGCTCTCTATGAAAAAGTGTGATAACTCTTTATAAAAAAAAATTGAAAATAAGGGAAATAACTGTATTTCATAGGGCAATAACTGTAACCAACAATTGCAATTTAAAGAGTCAGAAGGGAAATAACTGTGACCTAAAGATCCAGCAAGGGAAATAACTGCATTTTATAGAGTCGGCAAGGGAAATAACTTATATCATCTTATCGACAAGGGAAATAACTGTGTATCAAAGAGTCAGAAAGGGAGATAATTTATATCAACTTATCAGCAAGGGAAATAACTGTATATCAAAGAGAGATCATTATCAGCAAGGGAAATAATCGTATCTTAAAGAGTCAGCAAGGGAAATAACTGTATATTAAAGAGTCAGCAAGGGAAATAACCGTAGGGTCTATATTTCAGGCTGTGGGAGAAGTGTAGTGACCGGAGGAGCCTCGAGTTATTTGAACAGACCAGTGGCTCGTATTGTTGGCGGTCAAGATGTAAAGCAATGTCAGTATCCGTGGCAGGTCTACATCATAGCACCAGGTGGAGATACTTGTGGAGGAACTTTAGTGGATAACAAACATGTCATCACCGCTGCTCACTGTGCCTTGTACGTTCATTTATTGTAATTAAGCCATAGCTTTAGTTAAACATTTAAGTTTAAACATTTTCACTCGGTTTCTCCTGTCAGTGACGAAGGTAGGAGGGGCTGTCATAGAAAACCTTCTAGTCGTTCAGGTGCTACATGTTGTGCGCGTTAAAGGGATTGTAAAGTGATTTTCTAAACTTTGTATGTGTATCGGAGACACTGATAGCATCAATTTGAGCCATTCCAATATCCATTCCGACGTCTGTGGATCCTATAATTCCACTTAAACTAACGCATTTATGATGTCACTACCAGTGATCTACCGGACGTTTCTATTGATATCTATGCAGAATTGGCATGGAATTGCAAGAACCACGGACGTCGGAATAGAATAGCTGTCCTGGCAAAATTTTCCTTATTGCACACAAACCAAATATTACAGAAAAATAGGGCCCATTGTGTGACCTGATAGAGATTTACACGCTTCTCGAGCTTAATATTAAGATTAATCCATATTCCTAATCCATTGCAGCTTTGCCACAGCGAATAGTATAATTGTTGGTGTAGGGTCATCTAATAGAGAGAGTTTAATGAATTACCGAGTGTCCAGAATAGATCGACATCCATTGTATGATCCACCCACTAAAAGTAAGCAGAATCTTTACATCACTAGTCCACCAGGCAAAGGGCTTTCAATCTTTTTTCTATTATCCACTCCAGGAACCTTGATTGATTGCATTACTTAATTACTTTCCTGAAATATTTTTCATGGAATATCTGACTGTATGGAAGGGCATCAGTGCCTAAAGTCCATGCTTAGTAGAAATGTATGTCTTAAAAACAGTATATAAAGTCATAACTGTCCAATGTTGTATGCAAGATTACAGAGCGACCCATCAACCTCTCCAATGCCCCCACCCCCTCTCGAAACGTTCAAAATTACCCCAGGTTGAAAACCCCTCACTAGAGTGTGCTCTCTATGGATCAAAATGTCAAACAATGGTGCAATGCTGAAAGGATTTCTGAAAATCCATCCAATCGTTCTTGTCATAAAACAGATTAACCTTTATGTCTAAGGAACAGCTGGGAGAAAGGATTAGCAAGGAACCTAAGTTGTTATCCTTGTAAAATATAGATGTTTCTTTTTTTTCCTTTCCTTGTTTTAGAGAACGACATTGCTGTAATAACACTAGCGGAAGAACTGGAATTAAGTGCCTGTGTTCAGCCAGCATGTCTACCGTCAGCGAGTCTGAACATCTCGGCTGGGGTACGATGTATAGCTTCCGGTTGGGGAGTGACTTCAGGTAGGCTTATTATAGCTGACGGAAAGCGATGAAGGGCGTTGTTAGTGGCACGTACAAACAGGAGTTGAAAAAATCGAACGGAACGAAAGTTGGGTCTATTTTTGGGGAGTGACTTCGGGCAACATAGATTGAAATGACTTCGATTATTATAGGGTGATAAATTATAGTTGTCTGCTGCTTAGTTAAAATCCAGAGTTGTCTGCTCTTGCCAATTAACATGGCAAGATGGCGCCTATCTTTGCCGAGTCATAATATAGTCTCGAACAATGAGCAAGGGTGAGTCGAATGGAAAAGGGGCCCCCAACCCACCAAAACCCCACTAGTTTATCCATTGTCTGCTGCTAAGTTAATATCCAGAGTTGTCTGCTCTTGCCTATTAACATGGCAAGATGGCCGCTTATAATGAACAAATAATGTTAGTCTCGAACAATGAGGAAGGGTGAGTCGAACGGAAAATGGCTCCAACCCACCAAAACCCCACTAGTTGATCCATTGCTTCTTATCTATTACAGCTGATTTAAATTTAAATACAAAACCTGCTAATCTTCAAGAAGCTATCATACCAATTCTCAGCCAAGCATCATGCGCCGTTTATGGATCTCTGATGGATGAAAATAAAATATGTGCTGGATACCTGGAGGGAGGAATCGACTCTTGCGAGGTGAGAATATTCCTTGTTAATCACACCGTTTTATGGTACTGTTATAAAGCTTATAGCTAAAAGGAGACACAGACCGTGTGCAAAAGATGGATCACCACCTCCCTATCTGAGTTGAACCAATGTATATTGACTCCTCAAGAGTCAAAAAACAGACAAGAATCCAAAGCTGCCTTTATGTATTATACACCATCTTGGATTTCAAACCCTTAAAATCTCTTTTTTGCTTAAAGCTTTTTGTGATAATCAAGTGAATTTTGCTTTTACATCAAAATAATAACTAACATGACAAAAAAACTTACTCTAATAAGAAATTGTTATTTCAGGGTGACTCTGGTGGACCATTGATGTGTGCTGATGGCGAACTGTGGGTTTTGGCGGGTGTCATATCGTTTGGTTATGGATGTGCTCAACCAGGGTATCCGGGCGGTTATATCAACGTCCGTAATTCATTGGGATGGTTAAACACTGTTCTTAATTAACTTATTTAAATAAAGAATTAAATCTTAAATCTCGTTTTATATAAGAAACATTCCACTTTGACACAATTCGTCATGAAATGTAAACTCTTATAGAGCTGGCGGATAAATGGGGCTACTTTAAAATGTTAGGTCATGTGACATCTGACAAAAGTCTTTGACACCAAGACTGCTGTCTACGAGGAGAATAAGTCTTCAGGGGAGATAACATTCGGCTCAGCCTTCGTCATTTTGTTCGAGACTATATAATGACTCGACTGTGATAGGCGGCCATCTTGCCCGATAAATGGGCAGGAAAAAACAACTCTTGTTCGAAGATTGTTTTTGATTGGCTATTTTTTTACCGCGTAACAAGACGATACTCTTTGAAAAATGATTGGCTGAGCAATAATTTATTAAAAATGGCGACTACCGTACAGCATACGAGGTTATCCAGTCGCTAGTCTAGTTCCGATACTGATACGAGTGGGGAGATAGCTAACAGCTGACGATTTTGTAAAGGGGTTGCACTTCCGGCAAACAATTTGTGAGAGTTTCTTCAAGCATACATGGCTCAGACAATGGCCCAGGTAAATTTTAAATAATATGAAATAGAGTTGTACGTCCCTCCCTTCGCCTTTTTGGGCAGACGCCATGAAGTGTGCAGCGAGGGAAGTTTCGCAAAGACAGCAGCATAAGCTTACTCTTATTTTTCGATTGCCCATCCGACGACCAGACGCATTTTCCATGTCAGCCTCCCAAGCAGTAGATGCAAATGAAAGACAATCATGAAGTCATCAGGATGTGATTCTGATAAAAAGTCAAGTCATTGTTGAAACTGAATATTAGACAAGGATGTTTGATCAAGAACTTTTAAGACAAATACCGTCTTTGAAGCACTGTCATTATTTACATTTTAATCTTTTATAAGTTATGTTTGGGTTTCGTTGAATATGTTTGTTTTGTATAAATATTCGGCGGAAAGCACACATTACTAAGTTTTCCATATTCAAGGGAGGTAATATTATGATTTTTTGAAAATATGTTTTGCATCACCTTGAAGAGACCTTCACCCAAAATATAAAAAGAATGGCCATAATACATGTACTAAGAATATTTCAATAACGAAATGAAAAAATATGTTGACTTGGCAAACACCATGTCGTGTTGTGTGCAATGAGGGAAATTTTGCCTGGACATCGAGGGATCTGTTACTGTGCTGCTTAATGTAAACACAAAATGTCTGATCAATGCCAAGAGGTTTGGCCAAGGACCAGATGGGAGAAAGGATCCTCACGGAAGTTAAGTTGTTATCCTTATAAAATATAGATGTTTCTTTCTTTTATTCTTTTAATCCCTGTTAAAATCCAAATTATCTTCAACCGAACATTATCTTTAAAGAAGAGTTTAAAATGTTCTGATTTAACATAAAGAAGTAGGGCCTAATATAAGAAAAAAATATGGCCTCTAGTTTCACTTTATCATTATTATCATTTTATTGACAGTGGTTTAGTTGAATTCATTATGAATTCATCACAGAACTTGAAGCTTTTACTAAGTCAACATCTTATATTGTACTCTTTCCTTTATATCTAATACCTTAAACTCGCATTACTTTAACCCATTCTGTGTCATACAGCCAATGTTCGAGGCTAACGTTATGACTCGGTCATGATAGGCATCCATCTTTCGCGGTAAATTGGTAAGAGCAGGCAACTTCTGTAAGCAATTGATTATGATTGGTTGATTTGAATGCAAGGAGGAGACAATTCTGTCTGAAGATTTATTCTGATTGGATGATTTGAATCCAAAGAAAGGACAACTCTGACTAAGAATGATTTTGATTGGCTGAACTATTTTTGTTTTCAATATGGCGAGTTCCCTATAATATATGAGGTTAACAAGGATAGTATTCTAGCTCCGAAGTTGATACGAGTGTGCCATTATGATAGCCCATTCTATGTCAAAGCCAATGTCAGAGAGGTAATTAAAATGGTGACAAAGAGATTAACTGACCAGGTGTATGGTCAAGATGGTTCAAGGCCGATAACCTCCATATCAATATGAAAATAACAAATATTTTATCCGCAAAGTCGGAAGTAAAAGTTTGTATAATGGTAAACTCATTCAAAGAGAAGTACCCTCGGGTGCTTTAAGGGTTTACATGGTCTGCTTCGCGTTTTAGACTATTTCACAACTCTATCTCAACATCTGTGATATTAGTTCTATAATAGGAAATCACTTGATAGGCAAAAGAATCGTGATAAAAAAACTGTTTTCCATCATGTCCGAACTCTTAAAATTACGAGTCGAATTTTTAAATATTTTACAATTTCAAACACTGATAATTATGGATAATTATAGATTTGAAGTCTCAAATATACATGAACATTTCAAATCTTGCAAATTTGCTGTGAAATGAAATAAAATAGAGTTTTACGTCCTGCTTTTCTGCATCTACGCAATTTGAAGTAGTGAAAGTAGCGTAAATTTTGCATCTTCGCTCCCCCTAAATACGCAACTAAGTGATGAACTCTGTACAAAGATAAGACCATCGCTTTAAATTGTCCTTCTCATTTTGTGTCCTAACCGGTTTTGAAATAAAAAATCTAAGTGTTTTGTGTAATATGGTGTACGTCATGTTCTCACATCACCAATAGATTTAGTTCTATTTGGTCCTCTGACCTCAAAAACGCCTCAAAATTATATACAACATCTTCCATTTACATACCGTACCGTCTCTATATACAAAACGGGTTTTATACAAAACTTATGTGTCACACCGCTCAAAGAACAAAACATAACATTTTCCGGATTTGAACAGGATAAGAACATAAATTAAAACATAAAAAATGTATCAAGTGGGAAAGTCAAATTTTGGAAATTAAAATATTACAAAAGGAAGTCATAGAGTCAACAAAGCTATTTTGTAAGGATATATGTGTGAATTTTCACCAAGATTGACAAGTTCTTGTAATTGTTAAGGATTGGATCGGATCCCAGCATGTCTGTGATAAAAACCTTAGTTTTGTTTGTGACTTGTTGTTTCTACGGTGTTCCAGCACAAAGTAAGTATGTTTTATTTCCATTTCAATATTCATAACTCATATAGTTTTTTTTTTGTCAAAAACGAATCAAGATTCGAAATCCATAAAAAAAGAAACAGTTTGGCAATACATTGATATATTTCATAATGAATAGTGATATCAGGTGTCTTGCAGAGTGAGCTTTTTTCGCCTAATGCCTCACAAAAATGGTTCAGTAAGTCAAAAGAGGGGTACACCAAGGTGAACACTTTAGACCATATCATTGCTTTTTCTGTGCTAATAAATTAAAGCCAACCATTAATTCGATATTTAAATAACCGAACATTGTTTTATCGTAGACAACGTTTCAACAATTTACACTGTCATCATCAGGTGAAAATGAATATTATTTGTGTCCATAGTTCATTTCTACAATGTAAAGTTATATTAAATAACGGGACACAATTTTATGGTATACTACTCCTTAGTTTTATTACACACAACGTTTCAACAATCTACATTGTGATCTTCAGGTGAAATGAGGATATATAATACAACCGTTAATTAAAGATAAAGGTAGTTGGCAATCTAGGGGTGACAATAAGCATAAGTGTTGCTTTTCTATTGTTTATTTCTTGTATATATACCTTCTTGTATTATATGTCCTCACTTCACCTGAAGATGACAATGTAGATTGTTGAAACGTTGTGTGTAATAAAACTAAGGAGTAGTATACCATAAAATTGTGTTCCGTTATTTAATGTGATCTCTACCCCCAAATGTCGCAGTTAAGGATTAAAGTTATATTAATAAGCTTTTATTTGTAATTTTCTAATGGTTATATCTTTGTATTTTTAACATTAGGTTGTAATCTACCAACTTGTCAATATTACCAAGTTTTAGCCTATCAACTCAGTCCGTTATTTCAAAATGCTGGTTCCTCACTCTTCAACGACTGTTCTTGTCAGTTCTATGGTAAGTTAACATTAATGCATTATTAATACAGTACTTATCATTAAAAAGACAGAACATATCCCTTTAAAGGGATTATTAAGAGGTTTTTTAAACTTTGTATGTGTATCGGGGACACTGATAGCATCAATTTGCACCATTCTGATTTCCATTCCGACGGCTGTCGTTCTTGCAATTCCACTAAAACTAAAGCGTTTTATGACGTCACTACCAGTGATCTACCGGAAGCTACTATTGATTCAATTTCCAATCAGATGTCTGTGGTTCCAGCAATTCCAAAACTAAGTGTTGTGTTTGATGACTAAATTCTCAGGCTTTTATAATATTTTACAATAAGTGACGTCATTAAGCGTTAAGTTTTTGTGTATTAGCAAGAACCACAGACGTCTGATTTAAAACTGAATTGCTGAAAATTAATGCTATCGGTGTCCTTGATACATATTATTTTTTACAAAAGTTTTTAGATTTTTTCTGTATTTTTGTATGAAATTTCTTTAAATTCGGGTAAGGCACACTATTTCCTTTCAAGTCTTAAACTAAATTTGAACAAAAGATGACGGCATCGTACTGCATTGTTTGGTTTGTTTACAAAATTAAGTTTGATACAAGAATGAACTCGCTCGGTGTATATTCAAAGAATTGAGGTAAATAGAATACGTTAAAAAGATGGTAAAAAATCTAAATTGTTATATCGGACAAAAGACTAAAATGAAGTACCTACTTGAAAATGTTAATATTTGAAGGAAAAGACGGTTTTATTTGTAATGTAGAATGTTGAATCAGTGACTCATTTAAATAATGTTCATATTGAAATAAAATGGAGTTTTACGTCCTACTTTTCTGCATTTATTTGGGTTAATGAGATCATGCAAACGCCATGCAGTGTGCAATGAGGGAAGATTCTCCAGGACAGCCCACTCTGTTTCCTTCCAGCAGAATAAGAATAAAAGTTTCAAGTTCTACTGGCTAATGAGGACGGGCTAACACCTTGCACTGTGCAATGAGGGAAATTTTGACAGGACTTTTTTTTCGATTACCATTATTCAAGGGTTCTTAACATGCGCAGCCTGTAGGACATGTGGCCCCATCTTAACGACTAAGCGCCTTTTCCATGTCAGTGACTCCGACTTGCATCACTGACATTGGCCAATGATACACAGGTGCAGAAAAGCAGGACGTAAAACTCCATTTCATTCGTGCATTCTTAAGATTAAATATTCGGGCTATATAATTTTATGTCATCACCAAAAGAAAAAAAAAATTGTCTTTTTATCGAAGAAAATATTTCTCAGCAACTTTGTTTTCTTAAAAATGAAATTTATTCATATATGCACGTTTTTTTCCTTGTTTCACCGTCTCGCTATTTGAATAGAATACACCGTTGATCATGTCATAATGTATATTTAATTGGAGAAAGTTTTATAATTATGTAAACTGTTCTAATATTGACCGATAGTCCAATATTTAAACGTTTATTTCAATATTTACTCAATTATTGTCATAGAATGACGTGAGGTCAAAATAGTCATTAGATAGATGTATTGTACCTCTTAAAGCGATACTACGTCTTAGAATGAACAAAAAAATTGAATTCTCAAACTTGCTCAATAAGGGTATATATTCATCAACGATGTCCAAAGTATACAAACAAAATGCAAAAAAAAAAAACCCCATGAAACTATGTAAATTTCCATATAATAACAGGTTATAATTGATAAACGTCTTAAGTGGATTAAGTGTTTTTCAACCAATCAATCTATCCTACTATTTCATTGCAGGTTTAACACTACCCAATCCACTTACACCAGACATAGGTAAATTTATATTACATTATTGTGGTCTGATTTATTTACTCATAGTAAGAGTTCTATCCCTTACATTGATACGTTGTATTGGATGCCTTCTCTCAGAAACACCATTCCAATGACGTTCAATGACGTACTATACGGGCTGATTGAACCTAACCAAGGTCCCCAACCCTAAACGAACCTCCACACCAGAAAAAATTAAAATTCCTAAGGGAGTATGTCCACGGACGCACTCAGCAGAAATTCCAACCCACTTAAGTCGATGAGCCCCATTTATCTAGGCTTTAATGAAGCCCATCAGCGGCCACCCAAAAATCCTCATTGACCGTTTGCTTGATTAAAGTTTGACGCGGCCCTTGCCTAATCCAAGTTTATTAAATAAGATATGTATATAAATTACAAGGATTTGGTCCCCACTATTTCAGAATGTGGTAGGAGTGACCTAACAGGGTCAGCCACCACCTATTTACAGCGCAGACCTAAGATAGTTGGTGGTTTACCGGCCCAAGAGTGTCAGTACCCTTGGCAGGTTCATGTCAAGGCTGGTGGTTATAATTGTGGAGGAACCTTAATAGATTATCAACACGTTATAACAGCAGCTCATTGTTTACAGTAAGTAGTCAATAGTCAATCCGCCATTTTAAAAAATTATGGTTTAAGGTGTGTTGAAACACCATAACGAGTGGTTAGAATCGAAGGGTAAAAAACACATAAACTTTTATTATTTAAAGGGATTGTAAAGTGGTTTTCTAAACTTTGTATGTGTATCGTGGACACTTATAAAATCAATTTGCGCCATTCCAATGTCCATGCCACTAGAACTAACGCGTTTTATGACGTCACTGACAGTGATCTACCGGAAGCTTCTATTGATATCTATGCAGATCACTGTCAGTGACGTCATTAAATGCGTTAGTTTTAGTGGAATTTGATGCTATCAGTGTCTCCGATACATATACAAAGTTTAGAAAACCACTTTACAATCCCTTTAATGATGAGACAAGCACAGATGATTGGACCATTCAAATCAAATAGTCTGATGTTCAACAACGATGATGCACCACAATATTGTCGAGAGCTTATTATGGCAATAATCATTCTGCAGTGAGGACTGAATTTAATTTTCCACCCTATCATTTTTTCCAGGACTGGTAACTACAAGATACCAGCGTCCAGTATCACAATCGGTGTCGGTTCGTCAACTAAATCTAAATTAACTTATTATCCAGTATCCGTAGTTTCCAGACACCCCTCATATTACCCTGCTACATTTGGTAAGTGCTGTATTTCCACAATTTAAAGGGATTGTAAAGGGATTTTCTAAACTTTGTATGTGTATCAGGGGACACTGATACTAACGCGTTTTATAACGTCATTGACAGTGATCTGCATAGATATCAATAGTAGCTTCCGGTAGATCACTGTCAGTGACGTCATAAAACGCGTTAGTTTATTTGGCATACTGATAGCATCAATTTGCGCCATTTCGATTGCGATTTAGTTGATATTATTAGCAGCTTTGACAGTGAAGTTTTAAATAAAAATCCGCACCAAGACAATTCCACTGCGTCCGAATGGCAAAAATATCGAGAGCAAGGGTTGTACATGTATATAAGTGTACTCCTGCAAAGAGAAGTACCATCAGGTGTTAAGCATGACGGCCGTATATCAATGAACTCCTCAAAAGAGGAGTACCGTCAAGTGTTTCAAAAAGAGTGAGCATGACGACCGTATAGAAATGAACTCCTTCAAAGAGAAATACCATCAGGTGTTTCCAAAAGAGTAAGCATGGTCTGATTGTTGAAATTGATGCTATTAGTGTTACTGATACAGATGAATATTTTATAAAAAATACTCTTTACAATCCCTTTAAAATAGTTTCAATGGTCATCATATTGATCTGGATAATTTGTTAATAGTATATACTAGAAAACTAATAATTATTTCAATTGGTTATTAAGGAGTGTACATCATTCGGCACAACCTAGGTCAATGTTCGAGACTTAAACATTATGACTCGGTCACGATATATGACCAACTTGCCTGGTAAATGGACAAGAACAGACAACTCTTGAACGAAGATTAATTTTGATTGGTTGATTTGAACGTAGGGGCAGACAACTCTGTCTGGAGGGTGTTTTTGATTGGTTGAATTATATTGTTTTCATTGTGTCTAGTTGCGAAGTTGATATGAGTGCCGGGCAAGATGTCTGCCTATCATGACCGAGTCATACATAATATTAGTCTCGGACATAGTCGAAGGTTGTTCCGAATGCAGTGTAATTATAATATTGATATAGGTATATCAAATAAAATACTGGAAAATAGATCTATTAAGACTTTATCAACCGGTGATCTACTTGTTTTTAATTTCCTCTTTAGCAATTAAATCTGACGAATATTGTTTTTCATTATTACTTCTTTCCGTATTTTTATTCATAATGAGTTTTTTTTCTATCTGAAACTTCTAGTAAACAACATTTTAAAAATTATCACCAGGTTAATGGTCGAGCAACGTTCAATAACTAAGCCCGTGAAGTTATTTGAAGGATTGTAAAGAGATTTCCTAAATTGTGCATGTGCATCGGGGACACTGATAGCATCAATTTGCATCATTCCAAATTTAAATAAGACGTTTGTGGTTCCAGCAATTCTACTTTAACTTAAAGTATCTCCAATACTTTTCAGGTTTCGACATTGCTGTTTTAACACTTCAGACAAAACTTCCCGAAACGAATAGTTGTATCAAGCCAGCATGTATGCCATCTTTAACTCTGAATGTTGCTGTAGGAACACCTTGCCTCGTGACCGGATGGGGCGCATTGAAAGGTATGTTACAACATAGAAATGTATAGGACTGGAAGTCTTAGTCTACTCATCGTCTACTGAACTTCTATTTCAATTTATGGTTGACCTAGTTTCTCTTCTAGGACTAGTTGACTCTAAGTAATACTGTGGCAGAGAGACTGGATCTTCCGTTCGAATTAAATCGCGGTTATCATTAAAATTAATATAACTTCTTGCAGAAACCGGAAGTTATGGGCATATCTTCAATTCATTTCCAGCCGGGAAAGATCCCCCTTGGATCTGCCCCTGCTAACTATATTTTCATAATCATACCACGTATGATTGTTTATGCATGATTTTATCTGTTTTATTGCAGAGTCTGGTAGTTTTCCTGATATTCTCCAAGAAGCTGTGGTACCAATACTAGACAACAGTGTGTGTCTGAATGCCTATGGTTCCTCCATGATCGATGATAAGAAATTATGTGCAGGATATTCAACTGGTGGTATCGACGCTTGTCAGGTAAAGAAAAAAGAAAGAAACATCTATATTTTACAAGGAAAACAACTGAGGTTCCTTGCGAATCCTTTCTCCCAGCTGGTCCTTTGCCAAACCTCTTGGCATTGATCTTTCCAGGATTATCCGTACCCATTTACATCTGGGTTGACTGGAATTATGAGTGAATTCGGACTTTCACACCCTGATCGAGAACCGAACTCTCAAACATAACGACCTTCATTTGCTCGTATCCAAGCAAATGACGTCATGCTTTTCGAGAATGACGCGCTAACCACTGTTGGAACAACTTGAAAGGGGCCTGGGGACAAACATTTGCTTTTTTAATTTCCTATTTTTTGTCGGTCGGGGGTCCCCTTATTTGATCTGATGACATTCGTTTATTAATCATGTTTTTGTCATCATATTTTACAGGGTGATTCTGGAGGCCCATTGATGTGTGCTGATGGTGATTCGTGGGCTCTGGCTGGTGTGGTGTCGTTTGGTTTAGGTTGTGCACGGCCCAGTTATCCCGGTGTCTACACACACGTGTCCAATTTAAAGGACTGGGTAGAAAATATCATTACTTAATGGCGATGTAGTGTTTTTACTCGAAATAAAAATAATTTATGATGGCTTTAATCAGTTTGACTGTTGATTTAGGCCTATTTTCAGGGTTATGTGTTCGTCATTTCCACTTCCGGTTAAGCTAACTGGAAAAAGTGTCTCGTCGTTTTGATGGGACAATAAACCGAGGCCCCGTATGCTACAGGCTATGCACGTTAAAGATCCCTCCTCGACAGTTGGAAATCGAAGATAAGAGATGGCCGTTGTCCTGGCAAAATTTCCCTCAAAGTACATTGCATGGCGTTTGTTCGTCCTCATTTAGCCCATACAGGAACAAAAAAGCAGGACAAAAACAAACCCCATTTCATTTCACTTTCGGTTGTGTCTGTTGGAATATTCTTTTTTTTTTGCCCCTTTGAGTGTACGCCCATGGACTTGCCAGTTTCTGCAGAACAGACCAAAGAAACAGAAGGTAGCAAATACGCTCGTAAATAAGGATGTATGTGTTCGTTCTTTTAACTTCCGGTTCAGCGGTGACTGTTGGCATATAATTTCTGTTCTTTTGCCCCTTGCCCATGCACTTGCCGTTATCTTCATAACAGACCAACGCAACAGAAACTAGCAAATAAACAACAAAGTTTCAGGTTTTATTTTAACAGTGTTATCTTCATTGCAGGTAATCAGTGGCTGATCGATCAGCCTATTTCCGACAGTTGATTGTTGGTTGATTAGAAACTGTAGGGTATTGCCCATTAATAATCTCGTTCTATACAGGTCGTGTTGAATCCTTATAGTGATATACCTACACATTTCCGTTTTCACATCTTTTATTATTGATCTGGTGTTTTAAAGGGATATGTTCACTAAAAGTCGACCAGAAAACTTTTAGTCTCAGAACCTAATCTTATTCTTGTAAAGAGGTTTTCTAAACTGTGTATGTGTATCGGGGACACTGATAGCATCAATTTGCGCCATTAAAATTCCATTCGGATGTCTGTGTCTCTTGCAATTCCACTTAAACTAACGCGTTTGATGACGTCACTCCCACTGATCCACCAAAAGCTACTATTGATAGCTATGCAAATCAGTGGGGGGGGGGGGGGGGGGGGGGGGGGGGACGTCATAAAACGCGTTAGTTTTAGTGTAATTGCTGGAACCACAGACATCTGATTGAAAATTTGAATGGTGCAAATTGATGCTATCAGTGTCCCCCGAAACTCATACAGAATTTAGAAAACCTTTATACAATCCCTTTAAGAACCAAATAGTTGTTGCGTGTGCTAAATGCTGAAGTAATCCCGAGCATCTAAAAAATGCTCCACATTTCAAATAACTCTGGAGCTTGTCACGAAGGAAGGAAAAGAAAACTCAATTGCAATTTAATAAAAATGGCAGATCAATTAGAATTATTTCAAGAAGACCTCACGATAATGCCTAATCTGTTCATTTTTTTCAGGCTAAAAAACATTATTAATAGCATATAGGAATTATGTTTTTGTTTAAGTTTCTTCCTTAATACATGATATTAATTTTTTCCGCCATCAATTTTTTTTATCTTCGTGTAATAGTAGGTAAAACGAAAGTACATAGCTTTAATTAATTTAAAGAGGTACGTTTACTAACTGTTCGACCAAATTTTTTTAGTCTCAGAACCCGGAATATTTTTAGCTAATCTAATCCGTAACAATGATCCAAACTCTCCCTCAAAATTTTAGCCTTCAAATCCCAGTGTATCCATAATTATCAGCGTTTAAAAGTAAAAAATACGACTCGCCGTTTAGTAAGACTATGGCTTATACAGAAAATATAGATACAGATAGTTCCCCATTAAGGGGCACGTTTACGAACGTTCGACAAAAAATACCATAGTCTTAGAAAAGAGAAATGTTTTGCTAGCTATAGTGTTCACAGCTCTACAAACGCTGATAGGCCTAATCATGGATGCAAGTAGATTTGATTTGACATAAAAAATAACGACTCGAATTTTAGTGAGATACAAGTACAGAACGCATCTAGTTGGAACGTTCGAAGTTTCTTCAAGACACTTCTCAGTTTGAGAATCTAATGGATAAAAACATTTTCTGTGAACCTAACGATTTCAAGATGTGTTTTGTCAACTGTAAGATAAATTTGTTTTAACTTCACTTCAGACACGTTGGTGAAGTCATTTTAAACTAATTTTTAAGCTAATTAATGGGGTAAAACTTTCTCAAAATGTCATTGCAAATTTCTTCCTTCTCATTAACAGATTCTATCAATCAGAGAGTCGAAAGCCTTTCTATCAGAGGCGGAAGTCAAGAATTTTCAAAGGGGGGGGGGGGGGGGGGGGGGGGGGTGGGGGGGGGTGGAGGAGGGGTTCTCAACCATGTGCTTAAAACAAATTTCCTGCTTAAATCCTAAGTCGACTTAAATTTAAGAAAGAATTCGAATATCAGACTAAGACTAAGTTAAATTCTAGGTACCGGACCAAGGGCCTTCCTAGCCTTGTGCCTTAGATCAATTTCGTGCTTAAAACCCTAAGTCGACTTGAGTCTATGCAAGAATTAGTAAGAAAATCTCAAGTCAAATATCGGACTTGGACTTAGTTAAATTCTAGGAATCAGGCCTCGGAGTCTGATGCCGCCATTGTTCTGTATGAGATTTGTTGCAGTAATCGCGAAATAAAAACAGTCTCGGTGATTGGTTACAGCATTATATAATTCAGCTGAAGACAAAAAGAGCTCCAGATTGATTGAAGCATACGATAATCTGTACAGACGTTTAGCTTTCACGTTTAATGTTCGTTTTGTTTCGAGTTTTTTCTCCCTTATTCTTTTGTCACTAATTGTTAGAATCTTTCGAAGGAAATGTTATTGGTATAAACATGCCTTGTCTTTTGTTGAAATTTCACTCATTGTACACTGCATGGCTCTACCCTTCCTCACTAGCCTGAGCATTTAAAGGTATGACGTTTCATAATTCCCTTTAAAACTTTACCAGACAAATGGCATCGAGATTTCAGAGCAAATAACGAGGACCTCCAATTTGCATCACTGACAGGGGAAACCGGAGAAAATCCATATCTCCCATTGCCACAGAATACGTCGTTTTTCCCCTACGATAACGACAACAATAAAGGGACGTAACTCTTAATGTGCAGTCGTTTTTGCTTTGTGAAGTTATGAATCATTCTATTATGAACATTCCTCGACCAATGCCGTTATGGAACCCTGGACCTTCGCGTTAATGAACCACCGCGTCTCGCATGAAAATCAAACGATATTGAATCAGATATGCCCTTTTCTATCTAATAAATGACACACATATTTCCTTTTCCGGTAAAATCCGCGCAGAACAAACAAACAAGTGCAACCAGTTTATTATGTTTTGGAAATGCAGACGATTAAAATGGAAAAGTTTACGTAAATAAATAAGGTTAGTTAAAGTTTCTCACTTTTTTTCTTTTGTCTGCGAGTCAGTTTTATAATTAGTTAATTATCGAACTGTACAAACTTGGTGTGAGCCCATCGGTTAAAAGTTTAGAGTCTTAAAGGGATTGTAACGTTGTTTTCTTTTAAATGTGGAAATCGCCAATCGGAGACATCGATGATAGCATCAATTTGCTCGATTGCAATTTTGGATCGATGATCGTGGTTCGAGCTATTTCCACTTAAACTTAAATTAAGTGTCTCATGATCTCTCACACACGAAGATCTTTTGTGATTCTATCCTTTTCTGTGACTTTTCTGTTTGACGTCATCAAAACTTTAGGTGAAAATGCTTGAACCACAGACGTCTGATTAAAATATTAGAATGGTGCAAATTGATGCTATCAATGTCCACGATACACATAAGATTTTTTGTTATAAAAAATCTCTTTACAATCCCTTTAATTGTCTTTGGTCCCTTAATGACACAACATACAAACTATTTTCGACATCAGAATAATTGAACTGCAGACAAAAAATAACAATTTTAATGGTTAATGCCACTGCAAGAATGGTAATAGGTTCGTTGATCTTCGCTGTCAGTTCAGTCAGAAATAACGTAACATGAAATGTCAAGAAATTTCATTATCATGGATCATTTAGCAATAGTAATAAACGCATTCAATCAGAGTTTGCAACGGACGAAACATCGTTTCCGATCTTAGACCTAGTTTTAATGAAGGTTTCTAATGAGTTTGCATGTGTTAGTCCTACTGCATGATTACATGATCGTCATATTGAAAATAAAGTTGTTTTGTCAATAAAAAATTATTGTTCAGTCAGAGTTCTTTTTTGCTTTTGTCCAAAATATGCCAATTAAAATCAACATATCCAACCCATATCATCCATAGAACAAGGGTTGTCTGCTCTTGTCCTTGCAATATTTCCCTCGTTGCACACTGCATAACATTTGCCAGTCCTCATAAGCCCGACAGGCGCAGAAAGTGGGATGTAAAACACCATTTCAGTTTTTGTCCATTTAATGAGTAAGCTTGCTGCCTAAAATTGGCAAGGGTCAAGGGTTCAATTCCACCATGGGTCGAGTTGATACCTTCGAATATTCAACCCGGTTTGCCCCTATCAGTGATGCAGGTTAGAGGAGCTTGACCAGGGTCCACTCCAGGGTCCAGAAAAATGGGACGTAAAATACCTTTTTATATCATTTAACCTACTTCGTGTGCAGATATTTTTTTTTAATTCCAACGTGATCCTTATATTATCAGCAAATCCATTACATGTTCACAGTTTCCTTGTAGTAGGTCAAACAGTCACTTTATAAGGCGCTTTACTATAGTTTATTAGGTCAATTACTTACGTTTCTTAAAGTTGGTGAAAGGGGAATTAGCAGAAAAGAGGTCAATCAGGAATTTTACTAGAAATAGGTCAATCAGAAAGGTCAGTCAGGCATTTCGCTAGGAGGAGGTCAATCAAGCATTTTCTGTTTAGTGCGGAAGTAGGTCAATCAGGCATTTCGCTAGGAGGAGGTCAAACTTAAAAGGTCAGTCAAGCCTTACTAGCAGTTTTACTAGAAATAGGTAAGTCAGAAAAGGTCAATCAGTTATTTCGCTAGGAGGAGGTCATGAAAAATTATATTCCGGACATTTCAAAACAGGAGGTCAATCAGAAAAAAGGTTAATCAGACATTTCGTTAAAAGTAGGTTAATCATATACGGTCAGAAAGACATTTCTTTAACAGTATGTCAATCCAGATATTTCACTAGTTGAAGGCAAATCAGAAATGGATAAATTACTAGGCTAATTTGAAAAGGGTCAATAAGGCATTTTGCTTATGGTAGGTCAATAAGGCATTTTGCTTATGGTAGGTCATTTTGCTTATGGTAGGTCAATAAGGCATTTTGCTTATGGTAGGTCAATTAGGCATTGTACTATAGGGCCAATCTGAAAAAGGTCAATCGGGCATTCAATGATAGTAGGTATTTTACTAGAGATAAATCAACCAGTCTCTTCACATTCTATTGGTTTTTTTTCTACATGTGCTCCATCTGCCCATTTCACTAAAGAATTTGTTAATGATTTGAATAGAAGGCCGACGGATCCCATAAGCTACGTATTTCTCTCGAAAAACAAATTGAAAGGTGATTTAATTCGTCTCGACTATCTAAGTTAATATGAAAATAATGACAGAGGTTGAAATTACAATCTTAATGGAAATTCACCTCGGACAGGAAAAAATCCGATAGTCAACAAATTAAAACTGCAGACTTAAAGGGGAGCAGCCGTCATTTAAAGGGGTTAGGAGAGACTTTATATGAGGGGGGGGGGCTGCTGTTGAGGACTATTTTGGTGATCAGGATTAGAGCTTTTATACCACCAGGATCCAAGCGCTCCAACACCGTTGGAAGAAGTGTGTGGACCGCAGGGGAGACAATGTTGAAAAATAAACCATATCGTTAGTATCAGAAAATGTTGAATTTAATGCATGCCAAGTTTCATAACTGTGGTATAACTCCTTCCGAGTCAGGCTATGAACTTTTCAGCCCCCCTCCCCCCTCGTATATAGATCAATAATATACCCACTTCCACTTCCTTTATTTGTCTTTCCAATAATATATGCCGTAGTCTAATCTGACTAAAGTACGAGTCGTATTTTTAACTCTCAAACTTAGATAATTATGCATACACATGGATTTGAAGGCTGAAATTTTGACGATGAGCTGTGAACACAATTACTGATTAGCTTAGAAAAAATTCTCGTTTTTGAGACTAAGATTTAATCACTCGCATCTACTTGGGAACTAGCTTAGTGGCTAGATAACCTCGTATACTATACGGTAGTCGCCATATTGAATAAATTATAGTTCATCCAATCAAAATCATTCTTCAGCCAGTGTCATCATTTTTTCGCGATAAAAACAGCCAATCAAAATAAATATCCAAACAAGAGTTATCTTTTCTTGCCCATTTACCGGTCACTTATCATGGCCGAGTCCTTACATAGTCTTGAACAAATAATCCGGTTTCTGAGACTAAGATTTAATGGGTCGAACGGATGGAGAACATGTCCCTTTAAATCTGCTTAATGCTCGAGTCAATTTGTATGTAATGAGATGGCGAAATCTATACTGCAACTAACGTTCGTCTCGCTTTTATCTCAGTTTCATCTCAGTTTTCCTGTTGTTTGGCATAATCTAAAAAAATCACAATTTATCAAAATTACATCGGGTTATTTATCTAAAAAAAATGAGCGGAAATGGAATATTTTTAAAATTAGAATTAGATATAATATTCTTTTGAATATTTTTTTCAGAAATAAAATAATTAAATTGTCTCCCCCTTTTTTCCCTTCATCTTTCAAGTTATCATTAAAACAATTTTTTATAAAAATCAATTTCAGCCTTTCAAAACAAAAAGATTAAATGGTTATTTTTGATTTCCTTTTGACGTCAATGTTAATGTATGTTGGGCGTTTGATGGAATATGTTTTGACGGTTCTAATTATTCTTGTGCAAAAAATATGTGGTATCAGTTTTAATCTGAATGAAAGAAACAGCTTTGCTTTACAAAATATAGTCTTACAACTGCCCATACTTTTGATACCTATCCCTCGACTGTTGGAAATCGAAAATAAGAGTAGGCTAATGCCACTGTCCTGGCAAAATTTCACAAAAATAGTCTTACAACTGACGATCCTTTTAATTTCCCCTATACTTATCCCTGCCCTTTTTTTTATCCCTCGACAGTTGGAAATAGAAAATAAGAGTAGGCTACTGCCTCTGTCCTGGCAAAATTTCACAAAAATAGTCTTACAACTGACGATCCTTTTAATTTCCCCTATACTTATCCCTGCCCTTTTTTTTATCCCTCGACAGTTGGAAATAGAAATAAAAGTAAACAATAGCCGCTGTACGGACAGAATTTCCTTCATTGCACACTGTATGGCATGTGCCCGTCCTCATTAGCCCAGATGCAGAAAAGCATGACGTAAAACTTCGTTTCATTTCATCATTTATTTAGAGCTGGGTCGAAGTCTTTGGACTTGAACATTCCTGCTGATATTAATTAGAACCAACAACCATAATCTTGTTCAAGATCGTATTACGTCAGGATTGTAAAGAACGAACGCACTTACCGACTATGCTATAGAAACCCCACAACAGTAATGCATTTCTTTTCTGGCTTCTTGTCTCAATTTAGTTTCTGAACGTAAAGTACTTGGGAAAAACAAACGTCTTGTTGTTCGCATTTTGAAATAAACCGAGATCCCGTGTGCAACAGGCTTTGAATGTTGAGGATCCCTCGACAGTTGAAAATCGAACATAAGAGTACACTTATGCTGCTGTCCTGGCAAAATTTCCCCTGTTTGCATACTGCGTTTATTGTCCCATCCGAATAACTAGACGCCTTTTCCATGTCAGTCCCTCAGACCTGCATCACTGACAGAGGGAAACCGGGTTAAAAAATGTCCACCATTGCATACTGTGTATAGTGTGTCCACCCCCTCTTGCCTACATATGTGCAGAAGGAAGGGCGTAAAACTCCATTTCATTTTGGACATAAAGGAAATTTATTGAGAGTGGTCTGACCCTAAATATTAAATCATAATTTCACTTTGACAGTTTAAAATCGAAAATAATATAAGACTAATGTTGCTGGCCTGGCAGAATTCCTCCATTGCATACTGCGTACGGTGTGTCCATCCCCTCTTGCCTACATATGTGCAGAAGGAAGGACGTAAAACTCCATTTCATTTTGGACATAAAAGGAAATTTATTGAGAGTGATCTGACCCTAAATATTAAATCATAATTTCACTTGACAGTTTAAAATCGAAAATAATATAAAGCTAATGCTGCTGGCCATGCCCAATTTCCCCCATTGCATACAGTGCATAGTGTGTCCATCCCCTCTTGTCTACATATGTGCAGAAGGAAGGACGTAAAACTCCATTTCATTTTGGACATAAAAGGAAATTTATTGAGAGTGATCTGACCCTAAATATTAAATCATAATTTTACTTTGACAGCTTATCATTTGACTGGAGCGTTCCCTGGTTTCGCCAACTTTTAATTTCCGATTGGAACGGGAAGGTTAGTTCGTGGAGCGGAAATGGAGTCCAGAATTTATGATGAATGTGTTCAAGGTCATCTGTTTCAGACATCTTATATAATCCCCTTGACCTCAATTCAGTTCTACCTATATTTAGTTACATTTGAACGTTAATACGACGTTTCTTGCATCTTGACTGATTTGTTCAGTCGGACATAGATTGATTTGGTTGTATCGGTTGGTTGGTTGGTTGGTTGACAAGTTAAAGGGATTGTAAAGAGGTTTTCTAAATTTTGAATATGTATTGAGGACGCCTTTAGCACCATTCTAATTTTCAATCAGATGTCTGTGGTTCCAGCAATTTCACTTAAACGAAAAGTTTGATTAAATCACATCTGAAATTTGCTTGTATCACAAAAGACCTTTGTGGGTCATCAAACACTTAAGTGCAAATGGAATTGCTGGAACCACAGACCTGATTGAAATTGGAATTGTGCAAAACGATGTTATAAGTGTCCCCGATACACATACAAAGTTTAGAAAACCTCTCCACTATCCCTTTAACGTTCGCTTGAAGCTGATGCTTGTATAGCAAACCATGAAGTTGTTGGTTGTCGCAATAGTTGATTGTTGGTCAGGTTTTACTATTTATTTTAAATTTCGCAATAAAGACCAATTTCATCAGAGACAATGTTGAGCAAGAGAGGAGAGTTGTGGCTTCAATTTCACTCACCAGTGATAGTCAATTAGTCAGTCTATTACCATTAACCTACACAATAACAGTAGATTGGACTATTGGAATAGCGATAAACATCAACCCATAAGGCGGATCCCGGATTTAGTGTAACGACCTTCGACCGACAGGAAACTGAACAAGCGTAGGTCCAGCCTTCACAAGTCCCAACAGGTGCAGAAAATAAGATGTAAAACTCCATGTAATTAACCTATTACGAGGGATAAGTATGAATAGAGAGAGAGAGGAGTAGATTATGGATTATGTCTAACGTCATAGTAATCTCTCCTGCAAATCCTGAAACTTATTTTCTCAATATCAATGGGTTTTATGACGTCACTGATCTGCTTAGATATCTATAGTAGCTTCCCGTAGATCACTGTCAGTAACGTCATAAAACGCGTTACTTTGAGTGGAATTGCAAGAGCCACCGACGTCGGAATTGAAATTGGAATGGCGCAAATTGATGCTATCAGTGTCCCCGAAACATATACAAAGTTTAGAAAATTACTTTACTATCCCTTTAAGTAAAGATTATGTAGGCGCTTTGCTCTTTCAGCTCATTTCTTAATCACAAAACTTTTACTAAAACTGACATAGCCGTAGGGGCCCACGACTCAACAGGGGGGCAGAATGACTAATTGCCCGAATTTTACCGAATTTTAACGATTTTTTGCCCGATTTCGCGAATTTTTTGCCCGAAAACAGAATATTTAGGGGGGCAGCTGCCCCCCCTGCCCCCCTGTCTCCTACGGCTATGAAAACTGATCTTTGATATAGTTAGGCAAAACACTCCTTTCACCCCTTCCCATTAGATCCTTGCCCTTAGTCCCAAAAATAACAATAATTTCAATTCTATTTTATTTCGTATTTCACATTATCATAATATACAATTTAAATATATCCAGTTATAGTAAGTTCATTGTCACCATCTTGACTTTTACCATCCTTTTAACCAATCATACCTTAGTCTCAGAAACGCCATTTTGTTAGATGTTAATATAAGTAATAAGTAATAGTGTTCTCAACTCAGTGTCCAAATTTGAGCCTTAAAATCCATACACGATATCCATATAACATTTGAACGACATATAGAAGCGAGGAGCACACACAACAAAACACAAGACAATGTTAAATTCCATAATATAGTCTTGTGTTTTGTTTGAAGAAATTCACAATCATCATTGAATTCTGAAAATCTTTTTTACCAATCTAGAAATATTTCGTCTAAAATTTCGACTCGAAATTGTGTACACAAAGAAATCCACAGCGAAGTTTAAATAATATAGAAATTGACAGATATGCTGGGCGATCTCGAGGTGATAATTTTCGTCCCATGGCGCTGAATTTTGAATTAAAACTTTTATCAATATGTACAATCTAATGGCGTAGCTTGGTAAATAAAGTACAAGAAACACGCTAGAAACCAGTACTATCATTTTCGTCGATCGGATCTGAGCCTGCGACAACACTCCTGTAAACGAAGAACGTTTCGGATGACCGCTCGACAGCAATAATTGGTGTTTTCGCCGGAAGTTGTGAATCGCGTAAATAATCCGCAGATTAAAAAACAAAATGGCGATAAAAGGCACAACGAACGTGATGACCGAGTCTACATATGTGAAAATGGCGACAAATCGTAAATAAGACGGAAGTGCCGTACATATATGACCATAAGGAGTCTCGTTCACTCCAGTCGTTATAAAGCTATGAAGGTATAACACTATAGCTATAAACGTTATCACACATATAGCAACTCTCGATTTTAACTTGTTCCAGAGGACCGGAGCACGTAACGGATAACACACAACGATGTAACGTTCCAGCATCATAAGTACGACGTACCACGCAGACAGGAAACTGCACACGTACGTGATGTACACCATTATATGACAACATCCGGGCGTTAACGTCAAATCGGGCTTCAGGCTAATTGCCCATCCAAGTAAAAGCGCTGACAGAAATCCAGTGTCCGAAACAACCAACGCAGTGAGGTACATACTGCACGGAAAATATCGAAAAGGCGAACACAGAAACACAAGCATTGAGCACAGATTTCCTAAAATTCCTAATATAGCTATAATCGGAATGAGGTACAAATTTAATACGTGTGCTAGACCAATCAAATGATCTGTATCATTCGACGACACAAAATATACATCACTTCCGTTATAGTTGTATTCTGGGTAATCATAATTGAGGTCATACATCGCCATCTTGATATTTTATAATCTCGGGATTTGTTAATCACACATTTTCAAATTTAACAGGAAAAAAAATTAACCCAACGATCAAAAGGTACGGATAATCCGGATAAAAATCAATGCCAAGAGGTTTGGCTATGGATCATCTAAGGAACTTAAGTTATCCTTGTGAAATATTAACGTCTGTTTTTATATCCAATCCAAGTTCATCAAACGCTGTTTTATTCCATCAATAAATTCCTAAACAATCGAATTCACAATTCCGTTACTTATACAACAGGGGTGAAGTATCTGTAAAAATCAGGAACGGCCAAATCGCAGAGTCATCGCCCACAATAAGGTGTCTGTGGAAAGAATAGAGTTGCCTCTAAGAAAACTTCATCTACTCAAATTTTCTTCGGAATTCATTCATCATCGGCAATCTGTAATAGAAAAAATAACTGTCATTGAATAAAGATACTTACAAGGAAGAGAATTCCTTAAACACAAAATGAAACCAAAAATGTTGTTGATAAAACTGCAAAATCGGGATGAGAATAAAAATCCGTACAAGTAAAACAATCAAAATCAAATTTGCATAAAAAATCGTGGCAAAATCGAGAGTAATAGTTGTATAGTAGTGGACTCCTCCAATGAGAAGTACCATCAGGTTTTTCCAATATATAAGTATTACTTTAAAAAAGTGTTTCGAAAACAATAAGCATAGTCTGCTTCGCGTATGACACCATCCAGAACTCTACAGTCAAGAGAAGCGAACTTTTATAGCTTCTTCCACCTACAACAATACATGTATTAAGATGATTGCTGTCAATTCGTCGCTTCATTCGGCAAAGTTCGTTAGTTTCCGTGAGTTCTTCATTCAAACTCGGTCTTGATCGGCAGACATCTTTGCTCAGTAAATTAGCAAAAGCAGACAACCCTTCTCTGAAGATTGATTTTGATTGGCTGGTTTGAACGCAGGAGCAGACTACTCTGTCTGAAAATGATTTTGATTGGCTGGTTCGAACTCAGCAGCAGACAACTCCGTCTGAAGATTGATTTTGATTGGCTGGTTTGAACGCAGGAGCACACTACTCCGTCTGAAGATTGATTTAGATTGGCTGGTTTGAACGCAGGTGCACACTACTCTGTCTGAAAATGATTTTGATTGGCTGGTTTAAACGCAGGAGCAGACTACTCTGTCTGAAAATGAGTTTGATTGGCTGATCCATTTTGTTTTCAATATGGCGATCTCCATGTAATATGCAAAGTTATCTAGCACGCTAGTCGAGTTCCGAAGTGTAGAAAAGTGCTTGTCACACTGAAATTGATGGAATCCCCCACGTTCCTGTCATCAGACATTTATTACACATCCAAAAGATTCCATAAACCATTTAGAATTTAAAAAGGCGACGAAACAATAGAAAAAATGTTTTAACGGTAAAAAATCACAATGGTGGAGGAACCAGCTGCGTGTAGCTAAACTTCGTGACATAATCTTCCTCATTGGACTCTACATGACTGATAGCCAAGTCGGATCTCGTCAGCCAATAAACTGGAAGTGCACGTTAAAGATCCCCCGACAGTTGGGAAACGCCTTCAGTGGACTACCATGGGCCCTCACCACCTAGGAGAAAATATGTTATTGCGGCGGGGTATTCCCCAGGAACCTAATCAAAGGGTACCAGTCCAAACAAAATGTGCCCATGAGTGTGTAAAAGATACCCCGACCCACACTCTCTGTCGGGAGGTTTTCTAAATTAGGTAGGCCTATGCATATCAGAAACACTGGCAGAATCAATTTGCAACATTCCAATTTCCAATCAGACGTCTGTGGTTACAGAAATTCCACTTAAACTAAGTATTTGATGTCTTCATACCCTTTGCCTTTCTCGTCCTCAGTAGTCCAATAAGTGCAGAAAAGTGAGACGTAATACACCATTTATTTTCACTTCGCCAGTATTGTCATCAGTGGAATTTCTGAAACCACAGACGTCTAGCATACTCGTGGACTACTTGACATGGTTGAGGACAATACTCTCTCGAAATAAAAATTAAGGACGGTCTCATAAAAATATGTTTTGATGGAATTGAAGGACTTTCGTATGGCTACTCAAGATCTCTCAAAGTCATTTCCACTAGAGCAAAAAGTTCAACTTCATTTGTCCGATAAGAGAAAATCTTCAGTGGTATTAAGAGGCGTGAAATAACTGACTTTTTGCTTGTCAATAGAGAAACGGAATGCTTTGTGCGTCAATTTGGAATTTCAGATTTTTGTTCATGTGTATTGGGGACACTGACAGCATCAATCTGTACCATTCCAATTATCAATCAGATGTCTGTGGTTCGAGCAATTTCACTAAAACTAAGTGTTTGATGACTTATTTCAAAAGCCATATGTGTAACAAGCATCTGGAACCACAGACGACTGATTAAAAATATTAAAATGGTGCAAATGATGTTATCAACATAATGAAAAGGTGTCCCGAAAAACAAAACAAAATCCTGTATTTTTGAAAGACTACGAAATAAAGACAGAAGAAAACTATAGAATAATCGCATGAAATAGAGAACTGTGGTATTAAAAAGAAAGGAAATCCCTTCAAGTATCTAAACCGCTAAAAAAATATGAATTACGTAGTCACAAAACTTGTATGAGTAATGACTTAAGTAATAATCAATAAAAAAAATCAGTTTGACTATCTTCGAGTAAATCATTCTACATCTTTAAAGCGACATAACCAATACATCCTTCTGAAGTCACAAACATGCTAGGTATGGGGCCCGTTACGATGTCCTTTTCGGGTTTTGGATACTTCAGAAGATAACTGAAACGACGAGTTAACTAAATTTAGTAACTTTTTTGTGGCAGACGAATACCTCAGTCGGTAAGATTGTCGTCTGCGATTAAGAGCTGTGGGTTCGAATTTACCGTGAAAAATTCGGATGCCACGGTCATTGCCTTCGCCACAACTTTCACTAACACAAGATCGTAGAATTTTCATTAAATTTGCTTACCTTACTTACTCATACGAAGTTGGCCTATTACAGTTTTATGTCCTGATCAAGTAAGAGTTTTGTCTCATTGAGTATTAGGTCAGTTGTCCAAGGAAAACGTGCGATTCTGGACACTTTCCCAGCACAATTAACAATTTCTTTATAATGATCCGTTAAATTGACATCCTTTTACTGTAAATTGGCATCCTTTCACATTGACATCCTTTTATATTGACATCCCTTTATATCCCACTTAACTGCTATGAATATCACGATAGCTATGTGGAAACTTATAAAATCACTTTTATATGTACATTATGAGGGTCAATATAGCATTCGTACCAACTTCGGAACTAGACTAACTCGTATATTACAGATAGATCGCCATATTGGAAACAAAATACTTCAGTCAATCAAAAGCAATCGTCAGATAGAGCTGCCTGCGCATGCGTCCAAATTACCCAATCAAAATCAATCTTCAGACAGTATTTTCTGTGCCTGCGTTTACGTCAGCTAATCAAAATCAATCTTCTAACAAGAGTTGTCTGCTCTTGCCAATTTACCAGGCAAAATGTCTGCCTATCATGACCTAGTCAATTCTCGAACACTGACAAAGGTTGAGGGTCCATAGCCCACTATGTTGACAAATTCCACTCACGTGTTTGCGCTACAGTTAAGGCTTAGTATTACGTTTGTAATGTCAAGTTTTTCTAGAAATAAGACGAAAAACACGAAAAAATTTTCAGAAAAGCTCAAACAAATGATCAAAGCATTATAGGGATTTTACTACTCAGGTAATCATTACAACACGATGCTCGGGGTATCCTCTTGACACGAAGGAGAGACCTATTCCTTAATTATACTAAGAGGGGTCATAGGGATTTAGGTTGAGAGTTCTGACGTAGTAACAAATTTCATTTTCAGTTGTGTTTCCTTTAATTTGATCTATTACTAAGAAAGCATTTTTAAGGTGATCATGACAACCCTCTTAGGTCGACCTACCATGATTTAAGTTGTCATCATGGCCTAGTCATAAATACTTCTATATAAGCCTACCTTAAAAATCATGACAACCAAATTAAAAGGGAATTAAATTTATATTTTTGGTATAAGCTCACTAAGTATTTATCTATTTTTATCCATTTGTGGTCATGAAACGCAAAATAAATGTAATGCTTAAGCCTTCTTGTTTGCTAATTATAATTTTACCAACAAGTTCTTATAAGGTTTATGGACTGTTTTTTTACGTCTGTATTGAATGGTGGACTACTCTTGCGTGCTATTCTGAGGGTCCAGGGTTCAGATTGCATTGGTTAAGATATCAATTTTGGATTTTTCAACGCGGTTTTCTCCTGTTGGTGATGCATCAGAAGGGTTGACATAGAAGAGGTATCTAGTCGTTGTACTTGGACAATAAACCGAGGTCCTGTGTTCTACATGTTTTGAACGTTTAATATCTTTCGAAGTTGGAATTCAATACTACAGAGCCACTGCAGCTCGTCTTAATTTAGAACATAAAAAACGTTGGTCCATTTCTTCTGCTTGTTTCTGGTGACGCAATTGCATGCTGCTGGTAGATAAGATATGAGAACAACATGAATATATCACGCATTGTATTATGTTATCAAATTATATTAGTATGAAGAAAATATTAATTTAGATAATTGGTTTGCTTACTACCCGCAAGGGACCACATTGTACAGAAATAACCAAGCGTCAAATATACACTTCTTATATTGATATAACTTAAAGGGATTGTAAAGTTTTTTTACTAAACCCTTTATGTGTATAGGGGACACTGATAGCATCAATTTGCACCATTTCAATTTCCATTCCGACGTCTGTGGTTCTTCAATTCCACTTTTAAACTAACGCGTTTTATGACGTCACTGACAGTGATCTACCGGAAGCTACTAATTCCTAGATTCAGATCACTGTCAGTGACGTCATAAAACGCGTTAGTTTAGTGGAATTGCAAGAAATGTCCCCGATACACATACAAAGTTAAGAAAAAAAACCTCTTTACAATCCCTTTAACAACGCTGGCAGTTACATGTTCCGTGGTCAATAAAATCATATAACTGCCCCTTTGTCTGAAATTCCAGTTATATGAAAATAAAGATATAACCTTATATTATTATATTATGCATCCACATAATATTTCTTTTGTCTTCCAGTATAGTAAATCAATTCCAAGTGGTTTAGTACGGACAAGAAACCTAAGTTGTTATGTATAATATAGATGTTTCTTTCTTTTTAGTATTGACAGTATTTTTTAGTATATTATCATTACTATTTGCTTTAAGGAAATGTCAACAGATGAGGCGTGAATTTCGATCAACCTGAAGATAATTATAGTAAATTATCATTGCTTTGGATATCGATTGGGGTTAATGAATGACCTTGATGACATTGATTTAGATTTTACTTTCGTGGACATCTTTGATGTATCTTAAGGTAACATTCTGATGCCCAACATAAGTCGACCATTTATATTTCGATTTTGTCTTTTTTACGTATCCACTTACTTATCAAAACAAAATGTGATATACCACTGACAGTGATCTACCGGAAGCTACTATTGATATCTATGCAGATGTGACGTCATAAAACGCGTTAGTTTTAGTCGAATTGTCAGAACCAGCGACGTCTGAATGGAAATTGGAATGGTGCAAATTGATGCTATCGGTGTCCCCGATACACATACAAGAGTCTAGAAAATCTCTTTACAATCCCTTTAACCGCTTTTTGGCATCATTGTTCTAACTATGAAGTGGACACCCAACTGCCTTGCAGACGACAATCCAATTCGTTACCAACTGAGCTATCCACTGCCACTGAAGACAGTGTTCCGAACCTCCCACTCGTATCAACTTCGGCACTAGACTAGCGTACTAGATAACCTCGTATATTATACTGTGATTGCCAATGACAATCATTCTTCAGGGAGTGCCGTCTTCTTTCGCGGTAAAAATAGTCAATCAAAATTAATCTCCGAACAAGAGTTATCTTCCCTTACCAATTTACCGGCAAGATGGCCGCCTATCACAGCAGAGACATTATATAGTCTCGAACAAAATTGAACTGAATGCCAAACCACCGTTTAAAAGGGGAAATATCCTCGGTCATCCAGTTAGAAGGTTGTTAACCCCTTATGGACATCCTTGACACAATACAAGATCTAATTCTGTACGCAGCCAAATTAATAACATCACGTTCACAAATTAGAAATCATAAACAGAAATATTAGATCTAAATGTCATGCAACTTTAATGATGTAAGCTGAAATTTGAAGACGGTATTAATTGTAGTCTGAAGTAATGGCCTCGAGATATTTGACTCTAATTAAATATATAAACCCGTCTAATAGCTGTTATGAAAATCATAGGAGATCGTACGATTTCTCAAACATTGGCCCAAGTAGGACGTAAAACTCCATTTCATTTCAAACATTGGCCCAGTCCTCAATTAGCCCAAACAGATGCAGAAAAGCAGGACGTAAAACTCCATTTCATTTCATCTTACTGTCTCAAACATTGGCTTAACTGGCTGAGGCGAGTTCCCTTGCTACAGTCTGGGTGAATACCATACGTAGCAACTTCGGAACTAGACTAACGTGCAATCCAATCAAAAGCATTATTCTAGAAGAGTTGTCTTCCTTTACCGGGTAAGATGGCTGTCTATCATGACCGAGTCATAATGTAAGTTCCGAACAAGGCTGAGCTGAATGGGGCTATACCTCCCCAATAATGCTTTTTCATTTTGATATTTTTTTTCAGGGAATGTGTGCTAGTGGGCTCTGTTCAACCAGTCCCTAGTGATGAGCCATGCAACTAATGAAACAACAATCCCCATGGATACTGAACAAATGCAGCCCATCCATCCCACTCCGCAGCACCTGAAATCAACCAACCAGCTGCAAAATGAAACTCAAAATCCAAAAAGTAAGGCGATACATTAGAAGCAACAAAGAAGCTTTGGATATGAGGAAGTTTATCAATCACAAATGAGTAAGTAAAGGATTTATCATAAAGTTATCAGCAAAATAAGACACGCGTAAACTCAAAACAAAACACAAGAACTTCCGTTTCTGAAGTGCCAATTGAGGTAGATGTTTACAAGCAATGTTGACAACATAATTTCAAAATCACAAAGTTTTTAAACAATTAAATGCCAAGCTTGTTGAACTTCACAGCATCTCAAAATAAGCTTAAAAGTGTTTCCTGATAACACTTGATTTCAAAATCACTCGATAATGAGGTGAAGTACCATTCGGTTCAACCTTCGTCAAGACAAACATGACTCGGTCATGATAGGCAGCCATCTTGCCTTATAAACGTGCGACGACAGACGATAGGTGATAATGAGGTGAATTCACATTCGGGTCAATTTTCGTCAATGTTCGAGACCATATTCATGACTCGGTCATGAAAAGCGGCCATCTTGTCTGGTAAATGTGCAAGGGTAGACAACTCTTCCCAAAAATGTCAACTATCTCCCTTTAAAGGAAGGATTAGTTTATCCATAATAGTGGTCTTATTTCTAATTTATAAAGTCAGTCACCCAAAAACAAATGTTAGACAACACTTACCTTTTCTAAAAAAAACAGAATCCAATGTCAAATGTTTGAAACCATTATCACGTTGATGTCGATTTTGTAACGCATGCAATTAAACAATTCTGAAGAGCAATTTCAGTGATAATCATATCATTCCAGAGCATGTTAAGTTAAGTGACAACATTCGATTGTTTCAAGTGAAATGTGATTCAACACGCAATAGGGAAATGAAACACTTGACAATTTCAACATGAAGTCATTATTCCAGAAACTGCGACAAAGGACATCCGTGTGGGATTCGGGTTTCAAATTGAAATCCTTTTTCCGTGATAACAAGTTCATTTCATACAGAAAAGTTCCATTAATACAGCAAAGTTCAGTTGACACAACAAAGTTCAATTGATACAGCAAAGTTCTGTTCATACAGCAAAGTTCAGTTGATACAGCAAAGTTCATTTGATACAGCAAAGTTCAGTTGATACAGCAAAGTTCGGCTGATACAGCAAAGTTCAGATATTACAGCAAAGTTCCGTTAATACAGCAGAGTTATGTTGGTACAGCAAAGTTCAGTTCATACAGCATAGTTCAGTTGATACAGCAAAGCTCAGTTAATATAACAAAATGCAGCAAAGTTCAGTTAATACAGCAAAGTTCAGTTAATACAGCACAGTTCAGTTGATACAGCAAGGTTCAGTTAATACAACAAAGTTCGGTTAATACAGCAAAGTTCAGTTCTGGACCAAGTTAATTAGATACAACAAAGTTCATTTCGTACAACAAAGTTCAGTTGATACAACAAAGTTCAGTTGATACAACTCAGTTTAGTTGATACAACAAAGTTCAACTAATACAGTTAATACAGCAAAGTTCAGTTGATACAACAAAGTTCAGTTAATACAGCAAGGTTCAGTTGATGAAGAAAAGTTCAGTTGATACAGCAAAGTTCAGTTGATACAGCAAAGTTCAGTTGATACAACAAAGTTCAGTTAATACAGCAAAGTTCAGTTGATGAAGAAAAGTTCAGTTGATACAGCAAAGTTCAGTCGATACAGCAAAGTTCAGTTAATACAGAAAAGTTCAGTTGATGAAGAAAAGTTCAGTTAATACAGCAAAGTTCAGTTGATGAAGAAAAGTTCAGTTGATACAACAAAGTTCAGTTAATACAACAAAGTTCAATTGATACAACAATGTTTACTTCATACAACAGATATTCACGAATAAAGCAAATATCCGTTACTACAGCAAAGTTCATTTCGTACAACAAAGCTCAGTTGATACAGCAAAGTTCAGATTGAAAATCAAGAAGATTTTTCCTTGAAGACATATTTATATATTAATAAAGACCATTGAATGCAGACGAGAATGATCTAGGGCGTCGTAGAACATTCAAGACTCTTCAAGTTTCTTATATTGCTATACTTCTCAAAAACTCTCCGTGTTTTTTTCTGCAATTTCGCTTTCCGGAATATTCACGAAGCTTCCTAAGTTCGGTTAGTGCAACTGAAAAGTCATTACACACAGACGGGGAAACCAAGTGGCATCTCAACCCATGGCGGGATTGAACCCTGGACCTTCATGTTAGCGAGCAAACTAAAGTCGGGCTAGCCTCATTCAAGTTTCCTAAGAGTGAGCCAGTGCAAACAATAAGTGTGATTAAAAAAAACTTAATGTCATTTTAGAAAAGTAGGATTTTGATTTTTGTCATTGCTCTTCAAATTTCTATTCTGGGCTTAATCTACATTCAAATAGCTTAGCTGTGCATCACTTCTTCAAGTCAACCACAGAATCCCTTCCATAAATAATCAGGAGCTTAAGCTGCCCGTCTGAAACTAGGTTTGAGATGAAAGAAAAACAAAAAGTAGAATGGAACCACGTCAACAGTCAAATCATTCGTCACTACCTACATCAATGTACGAGACTCGGTTGAACTAGGCAGCCATCTTGCCCGATAAAGGGGACCGAATCTCACAAGTTTAAGTTTAAAGATTAATATCGATTGGCTGATTTGGATGCTGGAGCAGACAACTCTGTCTGAAGAAAGATTTTCATTAGCTGAACTATTTTGTTTTTAATATGGCGATCTCCCTGTTATATAAAAGGGGGACTTTGGTTGACTTGACAGTTGTCAGCGTTAGCCCTTCTTCATTAGCCCTAATAGGTTCAGAAAAGTAAAACGTTAACACGAACCTTCGCGTGTAAACAATTCAATAACATCTTACTATGGATTATTAAATTTTATAGGATTGAGTGATAGGGTTTAAATTGGTAATGGGGGATGTGATTTTATGGGCATTGCCTGTTTAAGGCTTACACGTTCACTCAAATTTTCAATAGAACAATGAACCTAATCCTGATAGTGGCTTGCATGGTCTCAATTTAAAGCAAATGGCTTCCGTTGGCAACACAGACGGATGACAATAATCTCAAATGGTTATCACTTAATGCATGATAATTTTATACGAGGCTTTTGGTCTGTACACAGTAAGATGGGTCACCCAATACTTTGCCAAAAGCCACGCTTGGATCTGTTCACAGTCCTAGTATAAGATACTTTCTGTTATCTGATGCTGTTGGTGATGAGCTGTTATCACAGTAATACAGAATCTGATAACATACAGATCGATTAGTTGGGTATCATGTTGAAAAAGGAGGAAGGGGGGGGGGGGGGGGGAGAGAGAGAGAGCTCTAATGCTTAGCCAAAAGCCACGCTTGGATCCGTTCACAGTCCTAATATAAGATGTTTCTGTTATCTGATGCTGTTGATGATGAGCTGTTATCACAGTAATACAGAATCTGATACCATGCCGCTGTGACAGATCACCGTGTATTGATTGATTATTATCGATACTAATTAGTCTGGAGAACGTGATTTCTGCTGGCTTCATCCACAGATTCTTATCTGTAACCGTCAAGAAGGGTTTATATTACTTTAGAAAGGATTCACTGAGGCACTTAAAGGGGAACAGTCGCCATTTTCGGACTTGAATATTCATAAATAGTATTCAGTAATACTAGAACTGCAGGAAGGTAGCATATTCCCTTTAAATATAAATCAAACTATCATCCTCAAAGAGAGAAACTAGCTCAGGCCTTCTCAAATTTCGGCCCGCGGGTCAAATCCGGCCCGCGACGCCCTCATGAGCGACCCCTCCACTAAAACGCTATGCTAGCTAAGCTCTTTTTGGTCCTAATATTTTTTGTAATAACATGCATTTGGCCTTTTACCAATTTTAATTGAGAAGGCCTGAACTAGCCCAACTCTTATTCGCCACCAATTCTAATCTTACACCCTTCTTATTTCTAGACATTAGACATTAATCATTTACCTATTTGAAGACTACCGCTTGTTGTTCATATATTGATCTTTTTGAATATTAAAATAAATCGGGCATGAAGAATAGATCGTGTACTTTAACGTCTGCGTTTTAAACTAGACGTCTGAATTTTTTCTCCTATAAATCGGTTTCGTGAAGGAAATCAAATAAAACATCATCGTGCCAAAACATTTAGCATTATAATTCAATCAGCTTTGATTTAAGGGTTGAAAACCATCCAAAAAGAAGCACCACGACCTCAATGAGTTTTGAAAGAATAAAGAAACTAAGTAACTCACGCCAAATAACAAAGAAACGACTTCGATTCGATTTCGATTTCCTTACTACCAAGCCAATAGTTCTCGAATCGGCCAATTTTAATAGTATCAACTATGGCGGGGGAAAGAGGCAAAAACCTTATGCTATGTACAAATGTCTAATTCAAAACGCAAATGTAACATAATGCAATACCAAATACCTAAAACGTCTAATTCAAAAGACAAAATACAAGAAACCTCTAATACATAATACGTCATACGTCTAAATTCAAAAGACAAAGTATAAGAAACTCTGCCAACTCTGTGATATCGGTTTACTGGAAGTGGACGTTAACTTGTCTCCAATCCACCTACATGAAATGTGATATTCTAAGTTTATTCAGTAATACGATTACTCACACCTGGAGGATAAAAGTTTCATAAGGTCTCTAAATTGACTTTAATTAAAAGATTATCATATCTACATCATTCCTCGGGGGTTTATTAGTCCATTAGTACCGTGACATGTAACTACAGACGCACCGCACCTAGATTTAAAGGGGAACGTTCACCATTCGTTCGACCAATCATAGGCATACCTATGTCGGATATTTTCCTGTTCAGCTTTTCAGAAGTAGTGTTCAAGGTTCAACGTCGAAATTTAAGCCTTCAAATCCACATGTATCCATAATATTCAGCATTTTAAAGTATGATAGGCAGCCATTTGGCGCGTTAATTGGGCAGACAACTCTTGTTCAAGGATGGATTTTGATTGACTGATTTGAACGAAGGAGCAGACAACTCTGTCTGAAAAAAGATTTTCGTTCGGATGAGATTTCAACCGAGGCCTCGTGTGCTACAGGCTTTTCATGTTAAAGACCCCCAGAAAGTTGAAAATTGAAAATAAGTGTAAGGTTATGCCGCTTTCCTGGCCAAATTTCCCTTATTGTACACAACATGACGATTTCCCGTCCTCGTTAGCCCAATAGGTGCAGAAAAGCCGGACGTAAAACTCCATTTCATTATGATATATGAACTAAATTCGATATTTCCTGTATACGATGTTTATTTCAGTCCATAATGGTTTAGTGAAAAGGTTAATAAGGAACTTATAATGATATTAATTTCCGTTTTTCTCACTTTTTGTCGTTAATTATAACTTAATTAACAGAATCTCATAAACAATACTAATCTAACCAATCACAGAAGTCCCTGAGCGTTTTGAATCACAAATCGACCCTAAACGTTCTCAATTCGTTTCCTTTTCCTTTGATTCAGAGATTAATCAGGCACATAATACAAACGTGTTTTGTACGAAATATACATATAAACAAAGGTCAAAGGCAATGGTATATTAAAAATAAAATGAAATTGTGTTTGACGACCCAGGCAGACTAATGCCGCTGTCCTGGCAAAATTTCCCTCATTGCCCACTGCATGGCGTTTGCCCGTGCTCAATTAGACATCTGATTGGAAATTGGAATTATGCAAATTGATGCCATCAGCGTCCCCGATAAACATTAAAGAAATCCTTTAAATTACAATCTTTTTAAAACATATATTTGTCTATGAAAGAAAATAGAAATCGAAATTTATCTGAAATTTTCTCAAAGCAGGACGTAAAAATCCATTTCATTTCATTTCTGAATTGTTCCCAGTTTTAAGCGACTATTAAAAAAAAATGTTCAACCCACCTTTCTATTCCTCTGAAAAAGTATACGGATGCTGATTTTTTTCCAACAGTATGGCATGTAGATGATGGACGTTTCCTGTGGTTCTTATCTCCTTATGCTGTTAATAAACATATACTTTAGATTTTCACTGTATAATCTTAAATCAGTCTAGTTGTGAATTAAATCAAATTTCTTTCTTTCAGTTGGCACTATTTCAATTCAATCCAAATTTATTCTTAATATTTTTTCAGTCAAGATAACACTAAGCTGTCCATGGCAAAGCGTTTCAGTAAGTTACGTGTTTTCGTAGGTATAACGTTGCTTTTCAACCAGTGGAAGCGAAAATAATTTCTCAGGAAAAGTACTAATCAGTCCATGCAAAGCTTCCACGCATTTGTCTTAATTTGTTGTCTTTCATAGCTATAATGTATTTAACGAAAAAAATGTTCACTCCTTTTGCAGTAAAGAATAATCAGTCCATGCCGAAGTCTCCACGCAATTGTCTTAGTTTTTTGTCTTTCGTAGCTATAATGTATTCAACGAAAAAAATGTACACTCCTTTTGCAAGAAAAATACTAAGCTGTTCATGCAAAAGCGTACACACTTGTGTTTTGGTTATTGGTATTTGGTACAGTAGTTACAACGTATTTCTTTCCGCCCGTTTATTGAAAACCTTCTCCACGCTTTTTGCAGTCAAGAAAAATGATACTACCGAAGCGTTTAAGATATGTGTCTTTGGTGGTTACAACGTATTTCTTTTCCGACCGTTGGATTAACGAATAAATCCTCCACTCTTGGAATCATTCAGTGTTTGACAACCTCCGATGTCAAACTTATTCAAAACACTTCTTTGATATCCAATTTCAATATCCCGTAAACCTATACTCGATTAGAATTTATTGGTAAAGTTGAAGAAACATAGCACGAACATCATTGAATCTCCAATAACGTTTTTTTGATGTATTCGTAGATTTTCAAAACTTTTACGTTTAAATCCCAGTTTTTACGAAGTTAAGTTCGATACATGAAAATTATGAAATAACAGTAAAAGTGTATCACAACCGATGTTGATGTATTCGTAGTTACGTTAAGTTAAGTGGTAAGACGAGTCATTCCACGTTATTCTTTAAGTTCAATACATGAAAGTTATAACAGTAACAGTAAAAGTGTATCACAACCAATTTTGATGTATTCGTAGTTTAGAAGTGGTAAGACGGGTCATTCCACGTTATTCGTTAAGTTCAATACATGAAAATTATAACATAACAGTAAAAAGTGTATCACAACCAATTTTGATGTATTAGTGTTATTCGTTAAGTTCAATGCATGGATTGATGTTCAACCAGTAATAAAGTGTATCACGACACAGTTTTAAGTCGTAGGTTCGCAGCATTTATACATTATTTTGAACTACAGTCAAACTTGGTCCAACGGTCACCTGTATTCAGCACCACCCTTTAATGAAAGGCCATCAAAACTACCATGCTATTTTCATCAAATTTACATCTATTAATCGCCAACCTCGTGTATTGCTTTTACAAAGTCTTATAATGATATATTCCAAGTTTTCATTAAGTTTGATGCATGAAATGCTGTAACATTATACAAAATGAATAAGAACACACTTCTTAATATAAATTCAGTCAAGAAAAAATCCACTAAATCTAAAATTTGGTAAAAATTTCCCCGAGTTTATTCACCTACCACGTTCGTTCTGCCGGTAGAGTCTGGTTGTTGTACGATTTGTTTTATAAATCATCATCAGTAGTCTGTCGGCTCAACCTTCTTCATTGTTCGAGACTATACAATGACTCGATCATGATAAGCGGCCATCTTGCCCGGTATTTGGACAGGAAAGGACAACTCTTGTTTGGAGATTGATTTGATTGGCTGTTTTTACCGCGAAAGAAGACGACACTCTTCGAAGAATGATTGTGATTGACTGAACTATAATTTATTCAATATGGCGACTGCCGTACAGTGTAGGAGGTTATCTAGCCAGTCTAGTTCCGAAGTTGATACGAGTGTCAGTAAAATGATTGTGATTGGCTGAACTATAATTTATTCAACATGGCGACTACCATATAGTATACGAGGTTATCTAGTCAGCCTAGTTCCGAAGTTGATACGAGTGTCAGTAAAATCTGTCTGTGTAAATCTCACTACAGATGACTAACTACTGCTTATTACAGCGAGTGTATCGATTACGCAGCCAAATTAGTTACTTGCTATGATCATCATAGTTTCATTTCAGTGCCGAGTTAAACACTTTATTAAAGACACCGTTGATACATGTAGTTAGTAGCCATAGACATTTTCTCGGTGCCGCTGAAAGTCAGTGGATGGTACAAGTTGAAAATAGCTGTATGTCCACGGTTGCTGTGGCTCGCCTACCAGAAGGTCTTCAGAGTTTCATTTCAGTGCCGAGTTAAATACTCTGTTAAAGACACCTTTGATACATGTAGTATTAGCCCTAGACATTTTCTCGGGTGCCGCTGTGGTTCGCAGTGGATGGTACAAGCCGAAAATAGCCGTATGTCCACGGGTGCCGCTGTGTCTCGCCTACCAGAAGGTCATCAGAGTTTCATACTCTAGTATACTCTAAATACTCTGTTTTTGCTGTGGCTCGCTTTCCTGAAAGTCTATGGTCAGTCCCTTTGCTCCTTTGCTGTATGAGTTAAGATACTAGATTAAAGCATCCAGTCGTTCGGATGGGACAATAAACGAAGGCCCTATGTTTACAGACTCTGTACGTTTAAGATCCCTCGACAGTTTTCAATTTCAAGACATTTTAACAACAGACTGTGCATATGAAAGACCCCCGCGACAGTTGACAAGTGAGGCCAAAACCGAGGTCCTGGCAAAATGTCCTGCTTCATTGCATACTGTATGGCGTTTACTCATCTTCAATTTCCATTACAGAGTCAGTGGTCGTTACTCGGCTGTAAAAATTATCTATTAAATGGTAGTAACTTTGTCATGTTATTTCCGTTGAACGATATAGTTGTTTATCGACCAAGTTCATCCTACAGACAATTCCATGGCTTGAGAGGCGTTTTCATCGCACTTAAATAGTAGGTATATTATGAGGTGATGACAAGTTAACGTACGCTTCCTGTAAACTGATATCACAAACTAGGTATTTGTTGGTATATGACAAATTGACGCTCGCTTACGTAAACTGATATCTCAATCCGCGTAGTTGTTGGTTGGTTGGTATAGATTACAATTTTCGCTTCCAGTAAACTGATATCACAGACTAGGTTAGGTGTTGGTTGGATGGTAGATGACATGTTAACGTCCGCTTCCAATAAACTGATATAGCAGACTTTGGTAGATGACAAGTTGCTTCGGTGGATGCTGCTGATATCGCAAACTAGGTAGTTGTTGGTCGCTTGGTTGATTAGTTGGTAGATGTTTAGCTTCCAGTGGGTGATGCTGATATTGCAAACTAGGTAGTTGTTGGTCGCTTGGTTGATTAGTTGGTAGATGTTTAGCTTCCAGTGGGTGATGCTGATATTGCAAACTAGGTAGTTGTTGGTCGCTTGGTTGATTAGTTGGTAGATGTTTAGCTTCCAGTGGGTGATGCTGATATTGCAAACTAGGTAGTTGTTGGTCGCTTGGTTGATTAGTTGGTAGATGTTTAGCTTCCAGTGGATGATGCTGATATTGCAAACTAAGTAGTTGTTGGTCGCTTGGTTGATTAGTTGGTAGATGTTTAGCTTCCAGTGGATGATGCTGATATTGCAAACTAGGTAGTTGTTGGTCGCTTGGTTGATTAGTTGGTAGATGTTTAGCTTCCAGTGGATGCTGCTGATATTGCAAACTAGGTAGTTGTTGGTTGCTTGGTTGGTATATGACATGTTAACGTCAGATTCCAGCAAACTAGGTAGTTGTTGGTTGCTTGGTTGGTCGATGTTCAGCTTCAAGCAGATGCCGGGTGCTGATATCGCAAACAAAGTAGCTGTTGGTCGCTTCGTCGGTTGGTTGGTTGGTAGATGAAAAGTTTTTGCTTCCAGCGTATTCCCAGCGCTGTGGTATAAAGTTATGTCATACTCTAAAGAAATCAGTTTTCTTGTAATTATGTTCTGGAAAGTTTACAATTTTAGTATACTAACTGTAATCAAAATTTAAATAATTCTGCAACATGGCGGAACTCTTGTCTTAAAATTCGAAATTTGCAATTTCAAACACGTAAACTTATGGATATACATTGGATTGAAGGCTTAAATGCCGACGGTAAACCTTGTACACTATTACTGATAAGATTATGCAGCAAATCCTGTGTCTGAGACTGTATGATTGTCGAACGGAAATAGAGAACATTCCCCTTTAAGATACAATCTTATTGAAATGCACATTGCTTGGTTTTGTGTTGTTTTTTTAAAGAGTGCCTTCACTTGTAATCCACAGAAAAGACAATACGAAACAACATCTGCATTTCAAATCGGATTTTTCTGCATGTATGAAAAAAATAATGATCGAATACAATTTCTAATCTCTCATCCAGCTTCCCTAATCTATGTTGACAGGCAAAAGAAACGCAACTTCTTGAAATACTGATGTAACTTAACTGGCATTGGCAGTGACATGTTCACTGTGAAATGCACTCGACAGGCAACATTTGCTCTGTCGCTGGACGTCGCTTAACAGCTATTAGTAGCTCAACTACAAAAAGGAACTTTTTGAATCAAGTTCAAAAGTACCCTTGCCCCTAAGGAAGACCCAATGCATCTGCTGATGAAATTAACAAAGGAGGCCCCGACCCACTCAAGTTCACTGAACTCAACTGACCTAGTTCAGCCATTCCTCCTTCTTCCCTTCAATTCCCTTGGGTTTCCCCCACCCCTTGCCCTTCCCACCACTTGCACTGCCCACCACTTGCCCTTCCCTCCCTTCCCTCGCCACTTGCCCTACCCACCTGTAATGACCCAGGGTTGTTATTAAACGGAAGTCTAGATATTCTGATAAATATACACCTGTTATCAAAGTCTCTTATTATTAATATCAACAACAAATCCTGTATATTAATAGTTTCACCTGTCTGTTATTATAAACTGAATATTGATAAAATTTGACAAGGATATTCTATCTGTTCTTATTCATTATGTTGTCATATTTTCATTCCCTTTTAATCATATTTTAAAGGGGAATGTTTGACGTTTTCCAGTGTCGATTTGGGCCTTGATTATATGTAATAGTACTAGAGTAGCCTACTAGAGAACTGCCCCAAAATCACACAATCCCTTCAATCATACCCCTACCTAAAAATTTATCTTTAATTTTCTTTATACATGTACATGTATGTGTGTATATGTGGTTTTGATAATTATGGATACACAGCAGTCTGGATACACAGGGATTTGAAGTCATAAATTTCAAGGAAAAGTTGTGAACATTATTACTGATTAGCTTAACTCGATTGGAGTAGGCCCAGGTAAAAACATATTCAGAAACAGACAAGATCTGTATTAATGCAGTTGTTGGAATGCCACCATATTTTAATGTTGTGTTTATCACAATTTAATCATTTTAACATTCTACAATCATTTATTTTTAGAAAAAAATTTAAAATACATTTTATTGTTGTCTGTTGTAATGAATTCCACTATCATATAAGAAATTAAATTAAATAAAGTTGAATCCAACCTCCATTTTTTTTATGTTTTTGCGTCTGTCTAGACTAACAGGACGGATAGATATATGTAAAAACTCATCAGACGTCTAAAGTAGTTAGTGGGGGAGAATTGTGCAAAACTCATTCTCATGGGTGGTGGTGCAGAATTCAAATCCTTGGGGTTGGCTGCTCCTGTCAAAGAAATTTTAATTTTATTGGCCCTAACAACATACCAGTACCACCTTCCTCCCTCCTGTTCTTACGTCAAACCCGAAATTCTCTTCCTACTTCTATGTTTTGAAATAAATAAAATGCCGTTTCTGAAACGAAGGTATGATTTGTCGAACGTATGGTACAGCCTTTAATAATTTCATTAATGAATTCCCGGTGCCTTCAGCTTTCAGCCCTCCTTGAAAATTCTGTGGCCCCTACCCCCAACCAATAATTCCTAGGTGAACGTGCGCCTTTTAAAACAATATCGAAGGTGGCTGTGTAAATTTCAGTCTTTCACAAGTAGATTAAGTTAAATAACTGTAGTATAATTTGTTCTAACTGCGAGCTATCTTGTTTATAGCCTCTACTTTTAACCCCCCCTTGACAATTCTGTGGCCCCTACCCCACAACCAATGATTCCTAGGTGAGCGTGCCCTTTTAAAAGATATCGAAGGTGTCTGTATAAATTTCAGTTTTTCACAAGTAGATTAAGTATAGAACTGTAGTATAATTTGTTCTAACTGCGAGCTATCTTGTTTATAGCCACTACTGATGTTTTTGATATTAAAATTCTTCAAGAGATAAAATTTACATTTTCTCCTTTACATCATGTTGATATGTTGATGTTAACATTTCTTTAAAAAAAACCACATCGGTCTTGGCAGGTTGTATCGAATTATCAAAATTGTGTCTTTTTGACCTGGCCTATCCCGATTTGAACATAGGGTCTCGGTTTATTGTCCAACTTAAATGGCAAGACGCTAATTAAAGGGGATTGTTCAGCATTTTCGAGGATCAAATTGGGCCTTAAATTTATCTAAATAGCCTTTCGATTTACTGGAACTGCACGATATAGCAATCTCCCTGTAACATACAAGGTTACTAAGCACGCTAGGGTTCAATCCTGGCATTGGTCGAGTTGATACCTTCGAATTTTTCAACCCGGTTTCTCCCTGTCAGTGATGCAGGTCTGGGGGCTGACATGGAAAAAGCGTCTAGTCAATCGGATAAGACAATAAACCGAGGTGCTATTGGCTGTGCACGTTAAAGATCCTTCGACAGTTGTCCTGGCAAAATTTCCCTCATTGAACACTGCATGGCGTTTGCCCGTCCTCAATTAGCCCATATAGGTGCAGAAAAGTAGGGCGTAAAACTTCATTCATTTCATTTTCATTTTTACTAAGCACGCTATTCTAGTCCCGACGTTGATACGAGACTTTCATTAACACTCTAGCACTGGAGACTGTCAGGCGGTCAGTAATTAACAGTCTTCCGGTATATCCTGTCTCTTGAATAACACTCAATATGTCTTTAGCCTAATTAACCCTAGCATTGAATAATCTGGTAGATACACGACTTCAGAATAGACAATTTACTTAAAGGAACACTACCGTTTAAAATGATCCAAAATTTAAAATCTCAAACTTGGTCAATAAGATTAAATATTCTATACACTACTTTCAGAATAGCCAATATACTTAAAGGGGCACTACCGCTTAGAATGATCACAAAATTTAAATTCTCAAACTTGGTCATTAAGATTAAATATTCGATACACTACTTTCAGAATATACTTAAAGGAGCAAATTCACTGTTCTACCAATCGTATGCTCTATACCTAGACTCGGAAATGGGGTTCTTTTAAAGGGGGCGTTCACTATCCATTCGATTAATCACACGTACTTCTCAGTAATGGAAATCGTTTAAAGGGATTGTAAAGAGGTTTCTTAAATTTTCTATGCGAATTAGGGACACTGAAAGCACCATTCCAATTTTCAATCAGATGTCTGTTGTTCCAGCAATTCCGCTTAACTTAGTGTTTGAAAACAAAAGTATTTTAAAATATGCTTGTATCACACAAGACCTTCGATATAATGAAATTTCAATTTTCATTCAGACATCTGTGATTCCTACGGAAGCGTTCTGGGGACAGCAATTCCACTAAAACCAAATGTTCGATGACATGCTTGTAGCACAGACCTATTGATGATCACGTCATCAAAAAATCAGTTTAAGTGGAATTTCTGGAACCATAAACGTGTTATTCAAAATTATAATAGTGCAAATTGATGCTATCAGTGTCTATACAATCTCTTTAAGATTTCAAATTCGCCGAGTTGAGATTTAATTGGATGAGACAAACAACCGGAAGTGTAATATAGAAAATAGCTGGCATGACCTAGTTTAGCTGAGATCCGTTAAGTAACTAAGTGATGTATGTAATATTTTACATTTCAATACGACTGTAATTACATTATTATCTAATAGGTATGTCGGTAGGATTCGAGGACGACATTTTAGATATTTTTTGATAGAATTTAAAGGGATATGTTCACTAACCTTTCGAAAAAAAAAACCTTTAAATCCAAGAATCTGGAATTGTTTTAGTTAGTCTAATCTTTAATAATGTTCCAAACTCTCCCTCAAAATTTAAGCCTTCAAATTCCCGTGTAGCCTATCCATAAATATCAGCGTTTGAAAGTCAAAGACTCGTCATTTAGCGTGCATCGTGCTCCCCTTCCCCACCCCCCAAATACGCCATGATATATGTTTGTTATTGTATCAGGTAATCTTACAATGAAGTTAAATAAATGTCAGTAAATCATAAGACTAATATCCGTGTGAGAGATATATCATAGCAGACTAGATATAAAGTTAATTAATGTATAAAACAACCCGGTGGAAAGTTATCCTGACATCTTCACGCAGTCACGTTGCGTTTCCAGGAATTATTATGTTGAGGGCCACGGGATTTTCAAAGAGACTGACAGCCACAGGCATTCAAGATATTACTTAAGAAGGGGAGAGGGCGCATCATTGTCACTTAGTAAAGTGATAGTGATTGGAGTTAACTTCTTACATTTCTTTTTTGTCCCATTTGGACGGACAAACCCCATACAGTTTGCAATGTGAGAAATTTTGCCTGTCGCATTAAGCGCATTAAACGGTTGTTTTTCGATTTACAACTGTCGAGGGATCCTAAAAGTGCACAGTCTTTGTCATACGCCTATCAATGCGTGCAGTCAGTTTCATTTACATAAATACGTGGATTAAACAATGCGATTTTCAAATGTTCTTTTAAGATATTTTCATATTAATGCAGAAAGAAAAGGCGTGTAGACAAATTGTATATGCATTGATAAATTAACATTGGCTTATAAATGCATAATTCTGATTTTCTCTTCAAAAATCCTACGCCAGGGACGAAGAATCTGAAATATATTTAAACATTGCGTCGAATAGTCTGGTTTTAACGTCAACAACCTCCTATGTTAAAGGGAGATGATCACTTATTTCATTGGACAATCGTACTTTAGTTTCAAAATTGGAATTTCGTAGCTTATCTTGGATTAAACGGGGGCATCCACCATCCTTTCGAACAATGGTACTTTAGTCACAGAATGGACAATTGGTAGCTGACCTGATCAGAAATTTAAGCTTTCAAATCCATGGGTATCCTAAATTATCCTTGTTCGAAATTGAAAATTTAACTCTTAGAGGTCCGACTATTGATGAAATGGTTATATTTTGTTTTTCCCCTTCTCCTCCTCATCTGGAAAAGGGTCCCCAATCAAGTACCACGAATCAGATCGCCTGAAATAACGAACAACGACAACGCACTTTGCACTTTGGAAAAGTCGCTTAATACACTTATTGCTTTCGACTTTGTTGTTCTTTGGACGCGATTTTTGATTAACGGAATTGCTTGATTGCACGGATTTTAGCCATCTTGGAATAACCATTCGTCAACTTGAAGTTCCTTAAAGCAAACCTGATTAGACAAATCACTCTCATTATTTCACAGACCATGAACATTTTAATGATATAATATCAAAGCTGGGCCATTGTCACCAAGTTTCTTAAAATAGATCAATTAGTAACGAAGTGTTTGGTCATTATCGCTTTAAGCTGAGATCGTGTTTCCCACCTTTCTTTCTATTGACGCCGCCATCAGGAAAGGCCATTAGTGATAGCTAGGACAGTTTGTCTTCTAGTGAACTATAGCCAATGGATCAAAGATGACTTCCAGTTCAAATAGGGTGTCTGGATAGTAGGGTAACTTCCAATCCGGCACAGCCTTTGGCACTGTTTGAGACTTGCCCCCATCTTGTTTGAAGTCGATTTCGATTGGATGATTTGAACGAAAGAGCAGACAACTGTGTCTGAAGACTGATTTTGATTGGCTGATTTGAATGAATGCACAGACTCTTGTTCGAAGAAAGCTTTTGATTGGTAGATTTGAACGAAAGAGCAGACAACTCTCGACCACAAACTGATTTGGATTGGCTGATTTGAGCGAAGGAGAAAAAAATCTCTTGATCGCAGATTGATTTTGATTGGATGATTTGAGCGAAGGAGCAGACAATTGTGCCTGAAGAATGATTTTGATTGGATGATTTGAACAAAAGGGCAGACAAATCGTGATCGCAGAATGATTTTAATTGGCAGATTTAAACGACGGAGCAACTCTGAATCGCATGCATTCACTTTGATATTTCTTAGACAAAAAGTGGGGGTGGCAAATAACTCTAACCGGCGCCAGCGCTAGATAATGTGGGATATTTAATGAAATTTTAAACTAATATAACATTATTAGATTCAATAATGTTTTCAATATTCCTATATTATTGTATTTAGTTAGAACCGGTATGATTATGACAAAATAGATTATTATTTACTGGCTAAAAATAACATTAATTTACATTTCAGGCCAGGACTAATAATTTTTACTTTCTACAAATATTCCCCGAGGTACACAATTTATGTGAAGAGCCATGAAGAGAGCATGCTACCCTTCGCTAAAGGACCGGGGCCGTAGCTCTGCAACAATATCAAGGTATTTGTTTCTTCATTTCTTCAATAGTTCAAAATGTATGAGACATTTTTTTAATACAAGGGTTGCTTATCGTTCCTTTCATCCAGAATATCGAGGTAATTTGTCCCAATGTCATTTATCCATTAATATCAAGGTCATTTATCCATGATATCAAGTTCATTTATCCATGATACCAAGGTCATTTATCCACAATGCCAAGGTCATTTAACTCTGATACCAAGGTCATTTATCCCTGACACCAAGGTTATTTATCTCTGATACCAAGGTCATTTATCCCAAATACCAAGGTCATTTATCCCAATACCAAGGCCATTTATCTCTGATACCAAGGTCATTTATCTCTGATACCAAGGTCATTTATCCCAAATACCAAGGTCATTTATCCCAATACCAAGGTCATTTATCCCAAATACCAAGGTCATTTATCCCTGAGACCAAGGTCATTTATCTCTGATACCAAGGTCATTTATCCCTGACACCAATGGTTATTTATCCCAATACCAAGGCCATTTATCTCTGATACCAAGGTCATTTATCCCAAATACCAAGGTCATTTATCCCTGAGACCAAGGTATTTTGTCCATAATATAATGAAAGAAATTGGGGGAACCACAGATATCTGATTGAAGATTGGAATGGTAGTTTACAATCCCTTTGAGATTATCGCCTGATTGTGTTTGACAAGTATGAAATACAATATATATTATGTGGAAATTTATCATTATAACATATTATGATAGTATTAAGTGATTCCCTTATTGAAATAAACATAATTTAGATATTGACCAAGCGTGATTGTTCTCTGTTTTATTATTTTTATTTATTTGTCTTATAAATTATAAAATAAACTTTATTAACCCACATATTGATAGAACCTGAACAGATCACTCGTATCAACGTTGGAACCATGTTCCTTCAGCAACGTTAGACATTGGCATTATCTACCGTTGCTGGATTGACGGGGTTTTCTCGTCATTAACAACTAATAATCTTAATGTAATGAAATGAAATGATAGCCGTTGCTAAAGGAACATGCGTTGGAACTAGACTAGTGGCTTAGGGACCTCGTATATTACGGGGAGGTCGCCATATTGAATAACAGTTCAGCCAATCAAAGTCATTCAACAGACAGAGTAATTTGTTCTTACGTTATATTCAACCAATCACAATCATTCTTGCTTGCTCCTGCTTTCAAATCAGCGAATCAATATCATTCTTCAGAAAGAGTTGTATGCTCTTGCCCATGTATCTGACAAGATGTCTACCTATCATGACCGAGTCATAAAAGTCTCGACTATAGATGAAGGTTGTTCTGAATGCTGAACAGATATATTGATAAAAATTGCTGAACCGACTGCACGTAGGCCTACTCCCTACATGGTCCCCAGTGTTTATCTAAAGGCGGCTTCTTTTCGATACCACCAGCCCCGGCCGCCCCCTCGGCCACACGAGGATGGCGATTATTTTGATTAAATACGCCATTGCTGTCCAGTCTGCCCTGGAACTAGCTTATATAGGTCAGTGGTTTCAGACCTCAACTCCGGAAAATCATCCTTTTGTACAGATGTCACATCAAAATAATTATGAATGTACAAAGTAAATTGAAAAGAAAGAGATTTAATGCAGTTCCATTTCACAATGTATGATTTCCTTTCATCTATAATATGTTTGTTGTCATCTTTGTTTTACCCAGTTAGCGACATGCAAAATAAAAAAAAGAGAGCGCACATCAAAGCCTTCACGACTAGAAAAGTTCAATGATTAACAGTTTTTTTTTCTAGAGGGTGAATCCTTATATTATTATGTTCTGGATGTTGGACTTATTTCATTAATAATATTTAGGATGCGCTCTATTGGGGGTTCTGAACAGGTTCCCTATGTTCCGATTCGGTTCCGCATCGAACAGTACTGAACCAGATATGTTCCAGTCGAAATCTCCCTCCTATTTCTTTCTCCGCCATTTTGAATTCTGTTTACTTCTTTTACCTTCAGCTGAAACACGTTCTGAACTCTGATCCAATTTGTTTTATGAACTTCCGGTTGATTTCATAGATCCAGAACGAGTTCACCAATCAAGTGCGCCGATTGGGATCTCATAATCTGTCAGTGATCTCTATAAATTTCTCCTACTGACGCAGCCCTTTAAAATTAGTTTTAGGGTGTACAACACATTACATCTCCACTGAACCATTCCGGCCAGGAAAACTGCATTGTTCCGATCCTTGTAGGATGATAGTAAACATATGTTAGTGTCCTCATGCGTGTTGTATCCAAATAAACAACTTTAAACAACCACAATGGTTAATAACCCTGTACAAATCACAAATCAACAAAATCAAAGGACCATTAGTTTTTAATACGCACACAAAACTAAACTGAAATAAATGACTTAAATACGATTATAAAATCGATTTAAAACTTTCTATACAATGCATCATTATATCAAGAACATGTAAGGGGAATTACAGATGACCCCGTAAAATATGTAGTGCCATTACTACATGACATCTAGGTGCATGTGTACTTCAACGACCAACTATTACAACTACCAACAAAAAACCTAGTTTGCCATATCAGCATCCTCAGGAAGCGGACACTAACTTGTCATTTACAGGCCCGTAGGAAGCAATTTCATGATGGGGAGGCAAATTGTGCAAAACTCATTCTCAACTCAAGGGTGGTTTTGCGGAATTCAAGGCATTAGGCGGGGTATGGCTGCCAAAATTAGTGAAAAAGGGGGTGGGGGGCAGTTGCCTCTCTTGTACCTACGGGCCTGATTTACCACATCCCTACTATACTACCTTGTTTGTGATATGAGCATCCTCTCGAGTCGAACGTTTTTTGTCAAATTTCCAGGAGAACTACTCAGACCTCCATTAGGCCTTATGACTCCTCCTTATCTGAAATTTTCATCCCGACAGTGATGTATTCTGTATTACAGTCTGTTTAAGTACCTCAGTTCCATAGGTCTTCAGTCGCCATTGTTTAATAATGCAGATTTGAAAGATTAGTTCGTCGTGACATGGGATGGAATATGAGGCGCCACGTGCTTTGAGCTTCACGTGTTATTGTTCGGCCAGTTTGAAATGGTATATTTTTCGTTCATTTATGCAGATTTTCAATTTCCATTAACAGAATGAAGGAGAGCAATTGCCATTGGATTATATGCCCAAGGACCCCCGTCCTCCCTGAACCTAAGGGGCCCTACCTGAACCCCACGGATCCCTGCTCATCTTCTTGAGCCACTCCTTGTACGATGGTGTGTATACAATGTACCAAATTTAGATTAGCATGGATTGATTGAAGATGTGTTTCTAAAACATTTATCACTTTTTCGGTCACTTGTTACTAAATTGGCAATTTGAGGAGTACCATTAATTTTGCCTGCCTGCCGTAACCTGCCCTTAAACCTCATACCAGGACATTAATCTACGAAAAACGATTTCAAAGGTGACCAAAAAGTCACCATCATACGGCAGTACATTTGAGAGGTTAATCACGTCCGTACCTCTGACTTCATATTCAAGCAATAAACTGTTACCCTATGGCGTATAAGGTCGTATATCAGGACAAAAGTTGGCTGGGAAATTGAGAAGCGGATTTATAATTAATTTTGCAGCCAACCTTTGAACTGATATAGTTACATTGAGTCGTATTTTATCTTGCAAAATCGGCGAGGATACACATGGAATTGAAGGCTTAAATTCCTGAACAGATTAGGTTTAAAAAAAATACAATTTCTGAGACTTAGGTAGGATCTAGAATACCAGGTCAAAAAGGTGGGTTGAAAAAGTCCTTCGTTTTTAAACAGGTTCTTCCAAATGCCATTGCACGCCATTGATGTTTTCTATTGTCTTTTTTATCCCTTTGTGTTACTTTGGATTACAACTTAATACCCTAAAATCTTCCCTTGATGCATATTTTAAAACACGAACATGTAAGAAAATGAGTTAATCCCAATTTATAACGGTGGATTTTAACTTTCATGTCTGTTAAATACAGAATTTAATCCAGAAAAAAATAGGATATGTTAAAAAAAAATTAAATTTTGGATGAAAAAAGACTTGAATTTCGACACGATTTCCGATTTGCTTAGCTGAAAATTTCCGTTTCTGAAACTAAGATATGATTGGTTGAACTATAGGCATGCGAAACTACGTCCCTTTCTTCAGTGAAATAAACACGAAAATAGTAACCCAACATCTATTTTTTAATTAAGAAAAGTAAGTCGGCTATAAGATTCCTGTATGTGAATGGAAACATTACTATAATTAAAGAAAGGAGTAGTATATCCATAATAGTTGGGGAATATGTCCCTTTAACCTTCCTAATTGTTCATGTCTATCGATTTTGTTTTTGATTAATGGTACAGACTAACATATTGGTTTTGTTCTTTAATTCTGTCCCCCATTATCTCATTTTTCTTCTTGTGTACACAATTGGTATTGATGAGCGGCCGGGAACAACAACTACGGTTTAACAATCCAATATTTTATAAGAACCAGAGACGATTCTGTTTACATCCCTGTCAGAAGTTCTGCTTCAGACAATACTAGAAGGAAACGTCTTGCTTAACACCACAAATCTCTGCCACAATGAAACACGTTCGGCAAAATTTGGAAGTTTCCGTGAGTTCAACTTTATGACTCGGTCATGATAGGCAGACATCTTGCCTGGTAGGCTACTTGAGCAAGAGGAGACAACTCTTGTTAACAGATTATTTTGATTGGATGCTTTGACTGCAGGAGCAGACAACTCTTGTATGAAGATTTATTTTGATTGGATGCTTTTAATGCAAAAGCAGATAACTTTTGTTCAAAGTTTGATTTTGAATGGGTGAATTGAACGCAGGAGCAGACAGCTCTTCTATGACGATTGATTTTGATTGGCTGCTTTTAATGCAGGAGCAGATAACTCTTGTATAAAGAATTATTTTGATTGGCTGCTTTGAATGCAGGAGCAGACAACTCTTGTATGACGATTGATTTGCGGATTTTCAGGATATTACTGAAGAATGGTTTTGATTGGCTGAACAATTTTTTTCAATATGTCGATATCCCTTATTTATACGACGTTACCTAACCCGTTAGTCTAGTCCTGAATTTGATACGAGTGAATCAAACATTCATTGAAACATTTAGTCAATAATGTTCTAGACAAATCATTAAATATTTCTATTATGGAAACAAAACGTGTGAGAATTTGTACCATGAACTGTTTCTTTCATACAATCAACAATCAGATCATTAAAAATCGGTTGCGTTTATTGACGCAATATAAGTGTATTGAGAACAAAACCCTCTTTTTCATCCAATCAGCATTGGTTAAATCTTCTTTGAAGTGTCTCACTTATTCATTAAGAGCACAGATGTATATAACGACTTTTTGGGATTTCTAGTAAAATTTATTTGATTAGGAAGGGTGGGAGCGAAGTCTGGAGGTCCAGGATCCATAGCTCGAGATTGCCTGTATCATCCAGTCCCTCTTTGTCTACGTACAGCTTAGGAAAATGACTGTGTAAATAAATTGTTTGAGAGACTTGTAGATCGAGAACGGAAGAGCTTGAAAGCGTTGTTAAAAGTCAACTGTAAGTCCCGGACAATTTCCTTGTCGTAGATAGGTATAGTCTGGGTGTCAGAGACTAACCCCGCATAATGCCTTCGTAGTTGCATTCGTGAGTGAAGCCTGTCAAATGTGTTTCCCTACTGACTGAATAATTTCCGCTTTACGAGTTCATTATGACACTTTTTTCCGATTTTCTACCAAAGAATCAAGAAAATAGTATCTTTTCTATGGATTTCTTCTGACAGCAAAACGGAATTATTTTAAAATGAAAATCAAAATAGATATTAGAAAACTTTGGTGTTTTCTTGTGTAGCCTTTATAGTGTTGTTACATAATTATATGTGTACTTTATATGCGTATTATGTATTATGCGTATTTCGTTAGTAACGTCTTTGAAACTAACGTAAATGAAACTGCATGTATCCATGTATTCAACTAATCAACATTGTGGCTAAGTGGTTCACTTATTCATTAGGAGTTTCAATCATTTAAACGCAAATATCATGGATGCACAAGTATTTGATGACGTCTACTGTGATATATTTCGCGGGTGTGACGTCATTAATCACTTAAGGAACCACAGACGTCAGAATGAAATTGGAACCGGGCAAATTGATGCTCTAAGTTTCCCTGATACGCTTACAAAATTTAGAAAAAACCTCTTTACAATCCCTTTAAATATTGTGATAGTTGCCTTTCATAAATCACTATTTCTTCGTGAGAGAGATTTGAAAATATTGACCGCATCAAGTGCCTCAATTTATTACGAAAAAAACCAGAAATTGGTCAAATATATCACGAGGAACGACGACAGGAGTAGTATTGGCCCGGAATAGCTGGCGCCTGGTCCATTACATATTGTAAGAGTTGATATATTAGTTAGTTCTCTGGTGGATATCGATACCAAGTATTAGCTATTGTCATGAAGTATTGTTTATTGTTACCAAAAATAGAAGAGGACAGAGGTTAAAGGTCAAAGGTTAATTAATTGCTAATCTGATCATTCCAAAGGAGCCATGGAGGCTCAGTGAGTTAGACGCTTGCTCGTTTATGTGAAAGTTCAGGGTTCAATTCCACCATGTGTTGTATTTGTAGATATATTAAGCACTCTTTCTTGTATCACACAAGTTTATAAATGCAGAGTTTTGATTGGATTGTACGCTAGCAAATACATCCAATCAGCGCCCTCCATAGAAGGACTTCTACTGCGCCTATGATTGGCTGTATATTCACTAGCGCATAACCCAATCAATTCTCTGCATTTACAAACCTTCGTGCAATAAGAAAAGTGTCTAATGATGTCAAGTAATTCGACACAGTTCGTAATGGCTTGACATTGTGAAGATGGAATGTCAAATGATGTCAAGGTGTAAGACAGTTCGTAATAGCTTGACATTGTGAAGATGGAGTGTCTAAATATGCCAAGGTATTAAAACAAGTTCGTTATACATTGACATTGTGAAGATGAAATTCCAGATGTAAATAGCATGCCGAAAATGGTAGTTTCTTTTGTCGAAAATCATGAATTGGTTAAGATAAGAGAATCATCATGATTTTTTTACTCCAGATGATTGAATATCTGTACAAATCGTTCGTCTGAATCCACAATCGTTCAGCCTTGATTTATTGAACCTTATTGTATTAATGGTGTTCTTTAGTTTTGTATCTATCACGTTCCCTTGCCATTAATTCCATGCCATGAACTTAAACTAGAAAAATCTTTCAATGGCGTCGTGACTTCATGAAAAGAGTGGTAAAAAGCATTATGAATGAAGCAAAGATTTCATTCTATGGAAGAATATTACTGTTGTATGATGCCAAAAAAGCATGTAAAGTGACGCCGCATTCGGTAAAATGTTCGTTAATGTTCGTTAGTTTCCGTGAGTTGGACATATAACTCGGTCACGATAGGCAGAGCAAGAGCTATGGGCAAGAGCAGATAATTCTTGTTCAACATTGGTTTTGATTGGCTGATTTGTACGCAGGAGTAGACAACTCTTTCTGAAGATTGATTTTGATTGGCTGATGTGAACGCAAGAGCACGCAGCTCTGTCTGAAGATTGATTTTGATTGGCTGATTTGAACGTAAGGGCAGACAACTCTGTCTGAATCTTTATTCTGATTGGCCGATGTGAACACATGTTCAGACAAGTCTGTCTGAAAATTGATTTTGATTGGCTGATTTGAACGCAAGAGCAGACAACTCTTGCTGAAGAATGATTATGATTGTCTGATCCATTTTGTTTTCAATATGGCGACCCCCTGCAATATATGAGGTTACCTAGCACGCTAGCACTTCATCCTGCAAATTCCGAAAACTCGCTTTATGGCACCGTCCATATGAAATTCCATCTGCTGCCCCAATTCCTGAAAGCGTTGACCTCAATTAGGATAATTTATTGACAATTTGCCATGGATTTCTTTATATATTATTTTAACAACCTACTCCGTGATTCTTAGAGAGAAAATGAACATTCTGTACTAAACTCTAGGCTTTCTTATCACGTAATGTACCTTAAGAAAATAAGGGCGCGAATTAATTGGGATCATTTGGGTTTAAATCACGAAATGGTTCTTGGATATTCTGGTATAATGTAAAACTATATTGAGGTCGGTGTAATTGAGTCAATGCACTTTTATTAGTGGCACTTTCAGCTGTCATTTACACCAACAGTGGCATTTTTTTAACAGAGGCATTTTCTATGTTTTCTCTATAATTATGGCGTAGTCAAACTCAGATAATTATGGATTTGAAGGCTTAAATTTGACTGTGAGCTGTGAACACTATTAAAGCTTAACCAAAAAAAAGGAAAAAACTAGCACTAACAATGATATACTTATAGTCTCTATCATCCTGTCCCTCTTTGTCTACGTACAACCCTACAACTTCGAAGGAATGGTCTGGACGTCAGAGACTATGACGAAAGGAGGCTTTCGGACTAATCTCGGGCTCACTATCAAGAGACAATCTGCATTCACAATTGAGTTGTATTTTTAAGGTTTCTGTGCGTCATGGAAGTCGAGAATTCACATGATTAGTTCACCTTATTTCACCATCTTCTGGTAAAGAAGCCCTATAATGACTTATTTGCACTCCGATAAACAATATTTATGTAAACTTCCACATGCGAGGGTGTATCAAAAAGTTTTAATTCCACTAGAGATAAAACAAATAGTTGGTTTATTCTCAAGATGTTCTAGATCCCTAAAACAGTTGGAAAGCGAAAAAGAGTACGCTATAATGTCGCTGTCCTGGTAAAATTCCACCCCCACCCCACCCAATTACACCCTACATGGCGTTTGTCCGTCAGAAGCAGAAAAGTAGGACGTAAAATTCCATTTCAGTTAGTTTAATTATTGGTATAAGTTGACCTTCAGTTAATAAGTTAGTTTTCAGATTTGTTTGAGTATATATCAAGTTGATATTCGTCTACAGATAGACATTATCAGTTTGTTTTATACATTACACATAGACCTAGTCAGCCACAAACAGATTTGCTTTCCTCTTAAAACTTCTTCTAACCTCCAAAGTAAACATTAAAACAATCTGAATAGGCAAATAATGTTATCAAGTATAATATATTAGAAGGGATAATACAACAGTTATGATAGGTGGCCGTCAGTGTGAAGGGGGATGCTCAGCATTTTCGGGGTTCGATTCCGGCCTTTGAATATATGTAGGCTAAATAGCCTCCAGTAGTAGGCTACTAAAACTGCCACAAAATCGCTCAGTCCTTTCAATTATACTCCTAACATTTATCTTTCATTTTCTGTATATACATGTATGTGTTTTCTATAGGCATAGTCTCAATGAATTACGAGTCGTATTTTTGAATTTCAAACGCCGATAGGGCCTACAGGGATTTGAAGGCTTAAATTTTGGTAGAGAGTTGTGAACATTATAACGAATAAGATTGGAAAAATCAATTTAGATTCTGGTTTTATTGGTCGAACGAATGGTGAACGAGAAGGATTAGAGGTAGGCCTACCCCTATTTAGCTAGAGGCCTTGAAACCCCTTAAACTTAATGAATAGTTTTGGCATCTAATTCCTTCCATAACCTAGACAAAGACACCGTTTCCTGTGTTGACTTATTTCCCCGATTATTTTGTATATCAAATATAGAGTATGTTATTTAATTAATCCTATTTGATCAGGGCCTGTATTACAGCTTGAATAAACATCTACCAATTTTACGATTCACGCGGGAAATTTTAATATGACATCTCGTCTGTTTGTTAAAATAACGGCACGTGAAATTCTTCTGAAGTTAATGAGCGGGAATATACTCTAGCAACCACAAACCAGTCCTGATTTTAATCAATTTGGCGCTGGTTGAAGTCGTATCGAGGGAAAACTCAAAATCGTCGTGGGTTTGATTCATGTTTTACATCGTTCAATTGTTTGTTCTTTCAATTGAAGTTGAAATAAAGAGAGATCGTCTGACTCTAAGTTCCCTCGCGGCCATTTTAAAACATTATAAAACACATTCACCCTTCATCTCGTAATTCAAAGAGAGACAACCAAAGTCATTCGGTATTTATGTAAAAATCAATATGCTGTTGGCCATATATTGTCAGTGGTTCGGTTACCATAAGGACTGAATGAACCGAGTCCACCCTAGAAATATACAAAACTAAAAGTAGGCTACCAAAAAGTGAAAATTTTAGAGGGGTCTTATACACACCCCACCCATCTTGTCGAGCCGAAAAAATAAAGATGTTAGCCGCTTATCTATGAACAGATTCTTAAGGTACTCCCATATGACCCACTGGACGGCAGGTTTTATCTGACTAGATACTCCCAGAGATTCTTGATAGGCCTTCCTCAGATGGGAACCAGGGATTTTTTGGGAATCACTGGCCCTTGATCTGTGCCTATTTTTCAGGCTATGTAAAACCACAAGTTTGCGTCTTCAAATTACTTTGATGTGTGTGAGGCAATAGGCTCCAAATCAGGCCCGTAGGAAGCAATTTCATATTGGGGGGGGGGGGGGCAAATTGTGAAAAAACTCATTTTCAAGGGGGGTGGTGCTGAATTCAAGGCTGCTCCTGCCTATATAAAGCAATTTTGATTTTACTGGCCCCAACAACTAACCAGTAACTTCTACTGTATTAGTATTGTTTTCTCGGTATATTTCATTGGAAACTACGAGTCATTTTTTCAAGGAAATACCAACCAGCTTTATATACCGGTTAAATCGGATTTTCCTCTAAGTCTAATGAAAATATTTGTGGTCTGAGTCCAGTATTCCAAGAACGACAACTCTCTGTAATTTCCGGTTTGGAATGAAAACAAAACAAAACGAAACGTGTTAAAGCGAATTGGCATATACAGGAAGAAGAATAGGAATTATTTATAAATTTATAAGAAGAATTATTTATAGACTACTCTCCATGTCGACAAGATCCTCTGTATAGTTTTGAATTTTCATGTATTTAGGATAGGGATAACGAAGTGAGTTTAGAATTGAAATTTTTCTATCCTAAGCTGGACATCAGATCAATCAGTTCCTATTGTATTGATTTGCATGTTCTCTTGCATGTTACTTCAGCAACGTTAGACATTTGCATTATCTACCGTTGCTGGATTGACGGGGTTTTCTTGTCATTATCAACTAATAACCTCGTTTAAAAAACACTATACGTCACATTCAATTTATGACCGTTGAGACTAGATTATCACAAGGTAAATTTAATACAAGAAATTTGAGTCTGGTCATTCGAAAGTTTTCTTGCAATAATTTGTTACAATGAATATAACTGGTCGATAATAATCGTTCGACCAATCAAAGTTAATGACGAGAAAAGCTTATCATGATAGCAACGGATTAATGTAATGAAATGAAATGATAGCCGTTGCTAAAGGAACATGGTTCTCTTGCCACTGTCTGTCAGTGTCAGTGATACTGGTCGGAGGGGCTGACATGGATAAAAGTTTTGTACAGATGGGCCCATAACCGAGGCCTTGTGTGACGTGTGCAACAGTAACTGTGAGAAAGTGAGAAATTGAAAATATGAGTAGGCTATTCTGACAAAATTCCCTTCATTGTACACTGCTTGGCATTTATATGTCTTCATTAGCCCAATAGGTGGAGAAAAGTTGTATGTATAACCCATTTCGAGTTGACTATACCCCACCACACAGATTTTGATTTCTTCTGTGTTATTGTATTGGAGATCAAAAAAGTTAGATAGAAAACTTTATTATTAATAATTGTTACTTTATATTTTAGAAATAAAAGACCAACATGAAGAAGATTTGTCTGTCAGACGCAGATTCTGAATTATTTAATGACGAACTCAATCCACAAGAATTTGATTTTTTCCAGAGACATAAGGAAACATTTAAATGCATGTGGGTTGAACAGGTAAGGTACCGTACCAACACCAGTTAAACGAAAATATTGGTATAAGACTTAATGTCAAAAGGTGGAAAAAACATTAAGATAGCTGAGTCAGTAGTGAGTTAGATTCTTGTCTGCAAGGTGGTTAATTTTTCAGTGTTTAAACCCCCCTTAAGCATAGCCGTAGGAGACAGGGGGGCAAAATATCATTAAATTTCGGGAAATAAGTCGGATTGACTCCCGCACCCCCACCAACCCCCCACCCGTTGATTCTTGTACCCCTACGGCTATTCCCCTAAGGTTTGGAAATTCCTATGCCACAGCTAGTGCTTTTGAGTGTCGACTTTCACCCTTTAAATAATACTTATTTATATTCCCATATTGATATGCACTTAGACAACAAATTTTTAAAGGAGTTTTTTTTATTTTTAGGGAAAACCATTTTGGACTCGGTTCTGTATAACATTTAGAAGTTATACGTCACGATATGGTATTATTAAAGACATGCCGTACGATTCAGGCAGATTGATGGACATTATGGACTTTGCCTTCATTGTGATTCATGACAACTTTGTTGATGGTAGGTAAATGGTGTTTTGACATTAGGTTTAATCAAAATTACCCCTTGACCACCTTTGCTGTGTAATTTGGTATGATGAATTACTTAAAGTGTGTGGTTTTTGAGTCAATCCAATTTTCTGTCATTCCCAACATTGGTAGAAATAATGATACCTTTGAATTTCAACCCAGTTTCCCCTTGATAGCGATGCAGGTCTACAAGGGCTTAAAATCATTAAATTGTTCTGATGGGACAATAAACAGAAGGCTGTTTAAGCTAAAGATCTTTCAAAAGTGAAAAAAAAAACCAGTAAACTAAAAACGCTGTCCTGGCAAAAATTCTCTCTTTGCCCAATACATGGCATTTGTCTGTTATCCAAACAGGTTCAGAAAAATAGAATGTAAAAATCCATTTCTGTTCTATTGATTGCAGGTAAATCCTCAGCAGCTAAGAATTTCCTGATAGATATTGCTAGACTGGCTCAAAATAAAGACAAACTACCCTATTTAGACTCCAAGAAATTCTGTAAGTATATGGTATGGTACCATTTTATTTATGTGTATGTTCTAAGAATTATCATCAAGAATGGATGGAAAGTGCCGATCCTTGATCTATTTAAAAAATGTGTGCCAAAAATGGCTCACTTCCTAGCTAATTCCAGTTTTAATTCCTTTTAAAGTATCCCTACTGTTTATCAACTATTAACCCACATTCACTTACCCTTCATGTGTCTTGGGATATATAGAAATAAAGCTGTCTTTTATTTGCAGCCAAAGATCCATTCTACTGTAGAGATACAAGGTAAGATTGCATTATTTTCAAATGAAATTTTACTGTGTGCCATTATTTGGCAGCTTCACTCTCATATTCATTATAAATTTTTGTTTTCATCTAACTTTGCGACATCTGAACTTTAAGGTCAGGTTCTTGGTGCGGAATTTCAAAATGGGAAGGGAATCATTTCCAGAGTTAAAAAAGTAAGGCATAAAATTTGATTATGTTTATTTTGTATTATAGAGATATTTTTCGAATGTTTTTTGGGCCTCCCAGTGAGAAACAGTCTTATATTAAGGTTAGTAACTTTATTCTCATGAAAATATCTCCACAGTTGGAAATCCAAAATAAGAGTGAGCTCATGCTGTTGTTCAAGCAAAATTTCCCTCATAGCACACTACATGGCATTTGTTTTATGGCGTCACTACCAGTGATCTGCTAGTAACTTCCTGTAGATCACTGGTAGTGACGCCATAAAACGCGTTTTAGTTGAATTGCAAGATCTACAGACGTTGGAATGAAAATTGGAATGGCGCAAATTGATGCCATCAGTGTCCCCGATACACATACAAAATTTAGAAAATCACTTTACAATCCCTTTAAAGGTATACTACCTCTTCAAATGAACATATTAGCACATACAGGTGCAGAAAAATAGGATGTAAAACTCCATTTCATTCTTATTTAAGGTATATATATTGTTTCCTGTATACATGAGACTATGTGGCTCCGTGTGCCGATGTTTGATGCGTTGGATGGAAGCCGAGAGCCAAGACTCCAGCGATGAATCATATTGGACGCCACCAGAACCAATCAGACAAGAGAACCATGATGACGAAGAAAATACGGAATATTTGAATAGAGTGCTGATGTGTGAAACATGTATTGAAGAATGCGGAAATTTGTATCTTAAAGAAATACAAGCTGGGTCTGCAGACGGACCTCAACATTTGCCTTTGTGGACGTTCGGGAATCCACGTTTTGAAGAAGAAGAAAATCCATTATATGACCCGGATTTTCTCCATTCTGATTGGAGAATAGGCATGAATATCGACGAATTTCGCGATTTTATTTATTTTTTGAAGATTTGTTATGGAAAAGCAGATGATAAATGTAAAACATGCGAGCAGATTCGTCAGAAGAAGGAACGAATGCTAGCGAAAAGTGAAGAGGAAGAAGGAAAGAAGAGGAAAAAGAAGAAGCGAAAGAATAAAAAGAAAATGGACGACTGCATGGATGACGAACTTCCTGTTTTGGAAGAAAACTTCGACGCAGCAGCAAAAGAAGTTAAAAAACATTTGTTGATTGGTTTTGATGCATCAAATCCGAATGTGGAACCATCTCTGTTAGTTTCCAAACCTAATAAAAAGCGTTCGAGATATCTTGGAGCAGATTCAGAAGTTGGTATAAGTCTTCGATTTGGTCTGGCTACAAAATCTGCTATTGATAAGTCTACAGGTCCAAACAGTGATGGAGTTAGGGTATTGAAGATCTACAGTCCTAAAACCAATGGCAGAGAAACAGTTATTTTTGCTCCTATGGAAGTGGTGAGTAATTTACAAAAATATTTGAATGGACATAAAATCAAATTTTTTTTAAAGGGATCATAAGAGGTTTTCTAAACTTTGGATGTGTATCGGGAACACCAATAGCATCAATTTGTGCCATTCCAATTTCCATTCTGACGTCTGTGGTTCTTGCAATTCCACTAAAACTAATGTGTTTTATGGCGTCACTGACAGTGATCTACAAAGATATCAATAGTAGCTTCCAGTAAATCATTGTCAGTGACGTCATAAAACGTGTTAGTTTTAGTGGAATTGCAAGAACCACAGATGTTACCAACCAATGCCATTACTGTCGACAATAAAAAAAAAGAATTTAAAAACCTCTTCACAATCCCTTTAAAAAAAATTTTATTGAAGAATAATGCACTATATATATATATACATCTAAAAAGTCTAAAAACCTCTTTACAATCCCTTTAAAACTTAATTTTTTGTAGAAGAATGCACCAACTAGTAAACCCAATAAACATGATCATTATGGTAAAATGGATATTTCCGGCCTAGAACATTTACCACAGCTGTTTGATTGGGCTGAAGGTCAAGGATGGTGTATAGCTGTATTGAATTACCAAATTGAAGAGAAGGGGAAATTCAGCTCCTTTACCAACTTCACTCTAAAAATAGCTGGACAGAATGAAATCGTTGTTCGATCTATCATGGACTGTTGTAAGTTAGATTTGTTTTTAAAAACCTAAATCTTAACGATCTTCATTTAATCTCGAAATCAATATATTGGCAAAAAAATTGGTAGCTACTAGTGAACTTTTTATATGAGAAAGTATATCAATAAATAAGTAAATTGGTCTTGCAATTCCACTGAAACTAACACGTTTTATGACATCACTGCATAGATATCAATAGTAGCTTCCAGTAGATCACTGTCAGTGATGTCATAAAAGCGTTAGCTTTAGTGAAATTGCAAGAACCACAGACGTCAAAATGGAAATTGGAATGGTACAAATTGATGCTATCAGTGTCCCTGATACACATACAAAGTTTAGAAAATCACTTTACAATCCCTTTAAGTATGTTTGTTAAAATTACATTTCAGTATTGAAGTATATTTGTTATCCATTATATTTCAGTATTACAGTATATTTATTAAAGTATATTTGTTATCCATTATATTTCAGTATTAAAGTATATTTGTTATTGTATATTTCAGTATTAAAGTATATTTGTTAGTATATTCCAGTATTAAAGTATATTTGTTATTTTTCATTTCAGTATTAAAGTATATTTGTTGTCGTAAAAGACGATCGTGCCCTGGTTGGATATTGGAGGTTGACGATGTTATTACTAGTATAGTTGATGAATTCTGTTTAACTGGAATAACTATAATAATAACAGAAAATATACCTTACAAGGAATTACTTACAGACTGGGAAATAGCTTCAAAAAGAGAGGTACATTTTAAATTATCTTCACTGTTGTAAAAGTTCTTTAGCACATTGGATTAAACAGTACATTATTTACAATCATATCATTGTTTGCTTGGTTACTTCAAATGGTGGTTGACAGTTAAGGGTTTGGGTTCTAATCTCTAACAGAGTGTGAAATTTCTTGATTTTGTAATTACAACTATTATTTCTAGTCTACCCAGTTGTAAATGGGTACGGATAATCCAAGAAAGATCAATGTCAACAGCGGGAGAAAAATCCTTTAAGTTGTTATCCTTGTAAAATTCCATGTTTATGTTAAGGTTACCATGTTTATGTTAAGGTTACCATGTTTATGTTAAGGTTACTTCGTTTGTCGTATATCCCTTTTCTTAAATCAACATCTGTTCAGATAAATTAATATTTGATTTTTACTTACAGGTGGATATAACTGTTGATTCTGATGAAGAAGTGAGTCTAAGTTTATGTTTTTAGTTGGCACATTGTGAATTTGTGCTAATTTATTAAGAATTAAATTAATTATAAAGAAGCAGATGAACCTTAAGAGAAATTGGGAAGAAAAAGTTCAGCCCATAAAAAATATTGTCACAGTAAAAAATACACTTCAAATATCTAGGTCTGATGACTTTTTTCACGAATTTCTTAACAGCGGGTTAGTAAACAGCTAGTGTCCATCCCATCCCTGAAGAGAGAAATTAGGCCTTCCACTCTTTGCTTGCCTATGGCCAAACAAGTCTTAAATCTGCCACTGCACATGGCATTACTAATATATAAACGGTGTTTCAGACCAAGGAGTTTATTCAAGCGACAGAAAAAGATTTTGGAGTAAAATACGAAACTAAAACATTACAACATAACGTATGTAGATTTTTATCATTTTGTATTTTATTTCTTCTTTTACCATTTTGTTGAGAATGATATTAAAGGGATTGTAAAGAGGTTTTCTAAACTTTGTATGTGTATTAGGGACACTGATAGAATCAATTTGCGCCATTCCAATTTCCATTCTGACGTCTGTGGTTCTTGCAATTCCACTAAAACAAACGCGTTTTATGACGTCACTACCAGTGATCTGCATAGATATCAATAGTAGCTTCTGGTAGATCACTGTCAGTGACGTCATAAAACACGTTAGTTGGTTTGAGCGTTTGTTATAACTAATGTTATATATTTATTCAATTTATAGTTAACTAATGAAGTTATAGAAGGATGGAAGTTATATTATGCTATTGTTAAGAGAACTCGAGAATACTGTGAAATCAGTAAGTTGAACCTTATTAATGTTTCATTATGTTTCTATAGCACAGTCTGCTATTGCATTATTGGCTTGGTTACTTTGAACAAATTGCTGTTGTGGGTTTTAATCTTGGTTAAGGTGTCTGATGACCTAGAATAGTCGCCTTCACTCAATTGACCCAGCTGCAATAGGATACTGATAATAAGGACAATATCAATGCCAAGGGATTTGGCCAAGGACCAGCTGGTAGGATCCTTTCTACCAGCTGGTCCTTGGCCAAACCTCTTGGCATTGATCTTTCCCAGATTTTCCATACCCATTTACAGCTGGGTGGACTGGAATTATGAGTAAAGATGACTTATTCAAGGTCAACAGACTTTCACACCCTGATCGAGAACCGAACTCTCAAGAACTTTAGTTGTTATTCTTGTAAAATCTATTTTCTTTTTTTTATGATTTTCTTGTCAATACATCAGAATATTTGTTTTTCAGATTTAAAAAGACCATGTGACGGCCCAAACAGAAAAAAGCTTGTTAGTATAGAGGTCATCCAAGGAAATATCGACTTAAAAATATTACAAAAAGACAAATCCAAGATTAACCCAGACGATTATTACTATCCCGATTTAGGCGAACTTGATCACATGTTCATGAAAGCATGGCTGAAATTAGAAAAACGTGGAATTAAATCGAAGGGAAGCGGAAAAGATGTTTTCAAATTCATTTTACAGAGACAAACGGAGGCGTTTCATGAAACAGAAGAAGGAAGGAAACAAGAACGTGAAACTGATTCGAACGTGTCTGGGAAATCTTCCACGGTAGAGGTTAACATCGTCACTAAATCACGTAAACACGGAAAGGCAAAAACTAGTATTGCAATTAAGCAACAGACCACTCATAAATGTTCCGAGAAAGTTTGTCCCCATAATGGTCAAAAATCTCAAATTATGAAATCATTAGAAGAGGTCTTGCATACTATGAAACTTAGCGGAGAAATGGAACAGAACGCTGGATTTTTGGGAATGCTGGAAAAACAAGTCTCTCAACAAAAAGAGGTGAATATTATAGAACACAGGGATAGAAAATCAATGCAACGTGGAAAGGAAAGAAAAAATGGCGCTACAAAAATGGATTCCGTTACAAAAGACGATAGTTCTAGTAGTAGTGAAGGAAAAAGAAATAAAGCAAAAGAAGTAAACGATAAACCGAAAGTAGATAAAGAGAAACCGAAAGTAGTGAACTCTAATATAGAAGTTGGGAGCTCAAGTGAAGAGGACAGCAGTGAGAGTTCAAGTGAAGATGAAGAACAGACATTGAGAGTTTGTACCAATTGTAACAAAACAGAACCTGTTTTTAGAACTTTTAAAAAGTGTCAAAGGTATCTGGTATTTTTTACTCTCATCTAGGGATTGTAAAGTGGTTTTCTACACTTTGTATGTGTATCGGGGACACTGATAGCATCAATTTGCATCATTCCAATTTCAATTCTGACGTCTGTGGTTCTTGCAATTCCACTAAAACTAACGCACGCGTTTTATGACGTCGCTGACAGTGATCGGCATAGATATCATTTGTAGTTTTCAGTAGATCACTGTCAGTGACGTCATAAAACGCGTTAGTTTTAGTGGAATAGATAACATTGTGCATTATTCTAGTATAAGTTGTTTTATTTGGACAACTTCTTTTTTTCTAATGTGTATTAATTTTTTTCTAGATGTCAAGAAGAAGGAATTACTGAATGTCGTTTCTACTGTGGTCGTGATTGTCAAGGTATGGATTATCATTTATCTCTGAATGTCCTACAGTCATAGACTGGACCTGTGGCAGAAAAATAGGTTGCACACCCATTCCCTCCCCTTCATAATTATTTTATATGTTTTTTACAAAAATATGTGTCAGAATGCACAAATTAATTTTATTATTAAAATTTCTTGGGGCTTACTTTTTATGCTGCAACCCTTACCTGTTTCATTGCAAAGTTAATGTTATGTTTGGTGTGCTGCAAATGCCCTTTGTGTCAATATTTATTGTTGTCATTGCCAATTAAAAAGTACAAATTAGAATTTATTTGTATTTTTCAGTTGAAGACTGGTTAAAGAAACACAGAATGGAACATTTAGAAAACAAACTTTAGATGAGACAATATATATTTTAAAACAATTTTATTCTGCCAAACTTTTTTTCAAATTATATTAGAATTTTAAGCAAATAGCTATAAGTTTGAAAACAAATTATGTGTTTACTGAGTTAAATTTTATTAACTACTCCAGTTGAATTATGTGTTTACTCATAAATCATACTTTAATCCAATTGAAAATACTATCATGAAAAAAATATTCCGATAAAAATTTGTTCTGAAATTTACTTTGAGAAATGGCAACGACTTTTCTTCGTAGGATAAGGCCCTGATGCGTCAAGTTTTAGACAAGCAGTCTAAAGATTTAAATATTTCTGTGATGATCTCTATTGTTATTTTTTTGGAATAAAATCTTTATATACTACTCCCTTTTACAGGTGCATTTACATTGTTGGGTTCCACAGAGCAAATGGTGGTTGTTGAGATTGCGGGTTGTAATCTAGATCAGGGAGTGAAAGATTGGTGACCTTCCAATAAGTCATCTTCATGGATAAGCCAGGAAAGATCAATGCATAGAGATTTTGGACAAGGACCAGCTGGGAGAAAGGATCCTCATGGAACCTAAGTTGTTCTCCTTGTAAAATATAGATGTTTCTTTTTTTCCTTATTTTAGTTGACTCAACTGTAAATAGGTAGGGATAATTCAGGATCAATGCCCAAGGACCAGCTGGAAGAAATCATCCCCAATCTTGCAAGAAAGAAATTTGAATAAAATATTGATATATTTACTGCATTCTAAGTCATTTACTAACAATATTATAATATTTCTATCCAAACTATCATTGGATATTTATTTAAAATTTCATAAAAATGATTTTTCCGATTTCAAATAATACATTTATTAAGGCCTTAAATGAAATGGAGTAATAATGATATCTATTAAGGCTTCTAAATGAAATGAAGTAATACGGATATCTATTAAGACTTCTAAATGAAATGAAGTAATACGGATATCTATTAAGACTTCTAAATGAAATGAAGTAATACAGATATCTTGAAATGAAGTAATACAGATATCTATTTAGGCTTCTAAATGAAATGAAGTAATACAGATATCTATTAAGGCTTCTGAATGAAATGAAGTAATAAATATATCTTTTAAGGCTCCTAAATGAAATGAAGTAATACAGATACCTTATAAGGCTTCTAAATAATTTGAAGTAATGCATATCTTATAAGACTTCTAAATGAAATAAAAGATATGTAATAAGGCTTCTAAATGAAATAAAGTAATAAAATACAGATATCTATTAAGGCTTCTAAATGAAATGAAGTAATAAAGATATCTTATATAAGGCCTACATTTTGAATGATTTAATACTGTGATTCTAAGGCTTTTTTTAATTATTTACTAAATACATACATACATACATGTATATCATTTGAAGGTATTTAAATTAAATGATATACTACAAACATCATATATTTGTGATTCAATACTGTAGTCTAAGGCATTTGAACTGAATAAGTTTATAAAAGTTACAACATGTATAATATTATTGATATGTTCTGTTCTTCATAAGCTGAAAGGCAAAAGAAAAGTCATTTCTCAAAGTACTGATATAAGTTAACCGACATTGGCAGTTACATGTTTTACTACTTCTTAACCCTTTCATCCCTAAAAGCCGCTGTCTTGGCTTAATCATTACGCAATATATTCTCGAAATTTCGTAAAACCAGCCATTGTCAAGTGACGTCATACAACTTTAACGTATTACACTTTAAGAAATGTTGCTGGGAATTCAGGGTATATGACGTTTTAGCCAAAATAAAGTCAGGGTTCAAAGGGTTAATATGAAAATATAACCCTATAAGCTTATATGATACATGACATTATGTTTTGCCTTTCAGTATATCTTGTCTTATTGAAATAAAAAGATAACAAAATTTTCACTTTTAAAATTCTACACACTTCTTAACAGTATTTACAAGTTAACAAACAAACAAAAATAAATATATACTCTTAAAAAATAAACAACTAATATTACAAAATATAACAGTAGTAGGCAAACATTTGAACTATGTGAGGATTAACTTAAAGGGATTGTAAAAGGTTTTGTAAATATTTTATGTGTGTCAGGGACACCTATAGCATCAATTTGCGCTATTTCAAATTTCAATCAGATGTCTGTGGTTCTAGCAATTCCACTTAAACTAAGTGTTTGATGACGTCACTAATTGCAAAATATGCTTGTATAACAAAGGCCTTTTAATTTAGTTATGTCTTCACTTAGTTTAAGTGGAATTGAAGGAACCACAGACATCTGATTGAAAATTAATGATGCTATGAGCGTCCACAAAACACTTAAAAAAATTAGTAAACCTTTTAACAATCTCTTTAAAGGTTATAAGCTTATATGTCATTTTAAAATATTTACCAATATGCTTAGTTAAGTTATTTTGTCATCTTAGATTATGCTGGGCAACCACTTGTCATTATTCAAGCTCTTGTTGGTATTAAGTATATGCATATAACAAATGTTAAGGACACTTATCAAGTTGAAATGTGAAGAGGCATTATTATAGTGACTTCAAAGTAATTCCTTTTACTAACAAGATATAAGTAACTTATTTAAGTAAAAGTGCAATTTTTTTACATTTGGACTCTATCTTGCCTTTAAATTAGTAATTTTGATCACTGGTTCTTTTATGGATGTATGTAAATCTTAATTAATGCATGTACATTCTTTGAATATTCAAATGCATGCCTACTCTTTTTATAGCACTAACAATTTTTTTTTTTTTAGGTTTTTGGCCCCTTTGGTCCTTAATGTCTCAACCCCTAGGACCTAATTATCTAAACTTTAACTCAAGACAATTTGAGTGATCTAGTCATCTGGGGCCTTATTCTCGAAAACTTAACTGAGATGAAATCCAAATTTTAAGCAATATAGTAATCTGATTGGATAATAATACTTCATTGAAAATTGATTAAAGTAACTGACCAATGAAATAACTGGAACACTAAAATCATCTTAAGTTAAATTTTTGAGAATAAGTCCCCATATTGGTAAATTTACTTTACTAAATTACTAGATTTAGTTTTTGTTATCCAATCAGATTACTGTTTTTCTTAAAATAAGGATTTTATCTTGGTTAAGTTTGGAGAATAAGGTTCCTGATCTGTTTTACATGGTAAATTTATTTTACAGCAGTAGGAAGCTTATGTCGAGTTCTAACAATTTGTGATTTAGGACGGTATCCCATCGTTGACAAACTTAAACATATAAAATTACTAGCATCAAGTCCCCTTAGTTTATCAGGTACCTGACCGTCGAGTGTCGAACTTGAGGATGGTCGATGAAGGATGACGTCGTCTTTAGATGTACCAGGACTTCCGTAACTGTCAACACCAGCTCCACCTATCTCCCCTCCCCACGCTGAACGTGGACCATGATGACCCTGAGATGGTTTGAAACGGAAATCTTTTGGCAAGAAAACTCCATGAACTGCATCTAATCTGGACTTAGTGATCTGCTTCTTGAAATCTTTCTTTGTGTTTCCATATCCATTAAAGATGTTGTCGCAGAAGAGCAGATTTCCATCAGAGTAGATCAAGATCATTCCTGGAATCGCGTTATGTCTGGTTAGTAACAAAGGCTGGGTGTGGTTGGAATGTTCGGCGGCCATGTTGATGTCGTATTTCAACAATCTGAACGTATCACAGTAACACTGTTGGCATGGTTTCACTCGATTGCGATTCTGCTTTGTGTACATTTGCTCTAAAAGTTCGAACACTTCATTTCGTTTTGGAAATAATGAAGAAACCACTATGATGACTTGTAATTGAGCGTTTGGCACAACTTTGGATATAAATAGATCAAATTCAATGTCAGTGATGTTTGGTATGATGTAACGACTACATCGACAGTTGACGGATGTCATTCCCATCATTCTTTGACAAAGCACCACCGGACATGCTTCGCAGTTCGAGATGACCGTAGCTTCATCAACAGGTTCTCTGATAGAAGATTTAGGACGTGCTGAAAGGGTTCTGCTACGAGGTGATGATGACAGTGACAGCTTTGTGATGTCTCCTACAGCAGCAAATATTGATGTCAACGACAGCGACATCTTTTTGCCGTCACCACCTCCATGAGCATCACCAGTATCATCTTCAAATTTAACCGATCCACCAGCTTTGGATGAGAAAACCGAAGTTTTTCGCGTCTGCCCTGCTGGTGCTGAAGGAATACGAGCTGATCCATACGGATATTTGTTAACCATACCAAGAGTTGCTCCCCTTGTCTCAGTGTCGAATCTTGATGGTTTCGCTGATTGAGCATAACGTTTACGACTGGTTGGAACATCTTGGATACTGGCAAGGCACGGAGAGGCAAGACCAAATGCAGTTCTGTACGTTTCCATCCAATCTTCAATCAAACCTTTTCCCTTTCGTAGCAGTCTGGCATAGTCTTTCTCCGCATCTGTCCCGTATGTTGTAACTTCTGGAAATTCCAATATTTTGGGAGTATCTGGGTCGCTTTCTCCAATGGCTCTCTCTTTCTTTTTCTTCGCTTTTAATTTCGAATACGATAATCTTAGCAATTCTTTAGCAGCATTTGATGTAAACGTGAAAGTAGTAAGGAGCTGATCATTTTCGTCAGAATTTGGCTCAATGGCTTCCGAGGCAGACGCGCTGACAAGAAATTTAGCACTTTCTTTTTCGTAATTATACATAATGGACATCTGTGAGAAGGCAGCACATCGAAAATTAATGGCTTTGTTCATTTGTAGATTAATGATATTTTGAATTTTGACGTTCCCTGTCGGCCATTTCCATTTTCTAGTAGCACGGCCATCTTTATCAGCCAGATGACCTCCGATTGCTGTAGCAAGAAACCAAACCGTGCCGTTATCACGATAAACACAGCCAGTCCCAGTTGGTGTAAAACACGCCAACATCTTCCTCTCCTCATCATCATCATAAACCAAAGTATAAAATCCTGGACGACCGTGACTTGCTGAAGTGTAAACTATAGCTGGACGTCCAGACGGATAATAGACAACTGACGTTCCATCCGTATGACCAGACAACATCAAATTCTTGCCTTCATGTTTATCATCGTTAATTTTGGGAATGCGTGGACTTCCACCATAGACGGCTGGATTTACTTCAGATTTCACTGGAGATCTACGATATCTAATCATGGTTTCCATACGTGAATCGCCATAGTAACGAACCTGCACTCGTTTATCCTGACCTACTTCTTTTTCCTTTTGAGTGGCGATGGTTTTCAACGATTTTTGAAGAATTTGAATACACCATTCCAAAACTTGGTCTCTCTCAATTTGCATGTCATTTTGTTTATTCATTATCCAACCTTTGTCTTCGCAAGTTTTCGAAGAAAGTTCAAAATGGATGACAGAATTGGTGTTGTTAATGTGTGGAAGACCCCCTCTAGTTTCTTGAGGGGACTCCGCTCCATGGTGTGATGGTACCTTAGCTTTTGGTACTGGGGACTTCTTAGCAGCACTTCCTGTCCTTTCAACGCGAGGCTTGTGTCGTGACGGCATCGTAGAATTTTTACTGTCACTTCGTCGTGTTGTTTTTTCATGCTTTACTTCCACATCTTCACCTTCGTTTCCAGGATGTGCTACTTTCGTTTTATGTACTCGTTTTTTGGTAGGAGGATGATCAGCAATTACAGATTGTTCGGCACGTAATGGTTCATTCTCAGCTACAACATTTTTTTGTCCATCTTCACTTCCGATTTCACTCGATTTCATAAATTGTTCGCGGATGGCGACCGTCTGCCAGTCTCTTGGTAAATAAATCACATCAGAAGTCAACTCTTTGTATGTCATCATCAACTGATACTCCAAACTTTTGGGAATGAGATTTGGACTAAGAACATCTTTAAAAATCCACAAAAACTGAGACAATTGTTCCAAAATAGTGCAGGAGGATCCCTTAGCTTCCTCAAATAAAAATCTGTGTGAGTCTTCATCATGAGCAAACACAGAATCGAATTGATTTTTAAGATGTTGAAATGTGCTGCCAATATCGACGCCATGTTTTTCTAAGTTGGCCAAATTGTTCAATTCCTCTTGTTTCTGCTGACGTTCCTTGTTGGCCAACAGAGCAGCGACTTTGGGGTTCAAATGAGCAAACTTCAAACTTTCTGGTAATTCCTCGGGAAGTTTTCTGCATCGTTTTGGCCTTTCACGTAAAGTTTTTTGCTGATAAAAGAAAGCCTCCGAGCTTGCCTTTTTCATTTTGGTATTTCACAGTTTATAAAATGTCACTTTTCACAGTAATTAACTCATTTTTCACACGAAATAATTACATAAATTGCAGTGAAAAATGTCGAAAGAAGTTTGTCAAACTGTTTGTTATTGTTTACGGCTGGTTAATTGTGACTATTTTATCTCTGAGTTATCTCCCCGGGAATTTTAGCCAATGACGATCGAGGGAATTCTTTCAGCCCGGACCTGATTTGTTGTCATGTCGTTAAGCAACAATGTCAACATCATAATTCATTTCACGACTAAATCGATCGGCATTTTGTTTTAAAAATTAATTTCTTTGAAAGTAATGATTGTTTGGTGAGTATTTTTAAAACTGATTAATCGGATAATCTGATTTCAATTAGGGATAAGATTAATGAGTTTAATTAGCGGCTAATTAACGAAATATATCGTTAACGTTGCGACGTTTGTTGTTGACAAAAACCGGATTGAAATATAAAATCTTGACTTTTGACACCAGACGACATTGTTTGCCCTGATAGGTTAAGGGTATTTAGTGTGTCACTAAGCAGTCAAGTGTCATTGTAACAAGACACTGTGAAGTCAATAGCTGGGTTTGGATACAATAGATTTTCTCTGTGCACAAGTGTAGAATAGACTTCAGTCCTTAGTCTTTAGCCTAGTTTAGTCCAAGTCAATTGTCTGTTTTTATTTAACAAGGTAAGGAATGTTGCAAAAACTTCACTGTTCATATTGATATTTAGTTCCTATATACTAGTTTCTCCCCATGTCAGTGTTGCAAGTTGCAGAGGCCCTATGTCAGGCCTTCTCAATTAATTTTTGTAAAGGGCCAAATGTATTTTATGAAGGGCCAAATATAGCTATGCCAGCATAGCGTTTTAGCGGAAGGGGTCACTCATGAGAAGCAATTCTCAAGCGCGTTGCTGGCCGGATTTTGCTTGGTGGCCGCCATTTGAGAAGGCCTGCCTTATGTGCTATTTCATTTCATTTTATGAAGTTACTTATAGCGACAGGATTAGCAATGCCATTGCCATTTTTTTTTTATGGGGATTGGATTTTTTTTTGGCATTAAACTGCTTTCTTATACTTAGACTCTAATCTTCTTCACTTATTCCATTGTAGATGCCTTCAGGTCGTGAGAGACTAAGTTTAGTAGATATGAGTTCTTTAAGTCCACAACCAAAGTCTATGATGAGACCCAGTAAATGGAGTGAACAAGTTGAAGAAGCCTACAGATTTCAACTAGCTGGATACAGAGATGAACTGGAATATTTAAAATATCAAAGAGCTGACGTTGTAAGTAATGGAATGATAAATTAGGGTCTGAAAGGGCGTGTCCCTATCTTTTTGAACAATTGTACCGTATACCTTAGTCTTAGAAAGAGGAATTTTTAGAAATCAGTAACCTATTGTAGTGATATCGATGAACAGCAGTGGTGGGTGTGGCTAACTCTTCTAGACACCTGATACCACTTTTCATTATGAAATATTAACTCATTTATTGATATACTTCCTCAAATGAAAGGTTCATTAGCTGCTACCAATGTATTGCAATTTACATAGATTTTGAGATTTGGTTTACTGTTGGGTTTTATTATTGCTATTAGCAAAGCTCATTATGAGTATTAACATCTTAATGTTGAAATTTGGACATGTATTCAAATCCCTTGTGTATCCATACTTATCTGCATTTAAAAGTTAGATATATGACTCCTGTTAGAATGGACCAATGCGATAGGAAACCCGTGATCAAAAAGAAATTGAAATTTTTAGTTCGAAGTATTTTTTTACTTTTAAAGTGTGTTTACATATTATTGAAGACCCAAATCAAACTAATTAGCTTGGTTTGTTAATTACTAATTAAAATTTCTTTCTGTTCTATTTCCAGGTAGATCGATGGCCTCATAATGGTTATATAAAAAAATTAGCTCGTCGTGATGGTTGTTTCTATTATTATAACAAAACTAGGGAGTGTCCGGATAAAGATGTCAACAAAACTAAAATATACTCATATTAAAACCATATTTAACTACAGTCAAACCTGTCAATTAAAGACAAACTTGTAAATAAAGGACGAACCTTTCAATTAAGGGCAGTGTATATAGAAATAACAAAATGACAGAAACTCAAATTTCTTGCCTTGAAGTTGTGATTGTATTGAAATTAACTCAGCATTTTTTAAATTTATTTTGTTTTGTGAGTGAATGAATGATAAAGAAAATTGTTACATTAATGATTTATGATATGGAATGGTGTTTTTGGGGGGAGGGGGGGATTTTTAAGATGTCCATGGAAGCAACCAACAATCAAAATATAAGTGCAATTTATGCTCATATGTCTCTACTGCTGATATGCTGATATTTTTACTATTTTTTGTCCAAATATATGCCCTGTTTTGCGCAATTTCAAGGTTCATTAGAAAACCACTATAGTATAGATAGATAAACACCTTTCTAAGAATAGAATGAATGAAAGGCACTGGAGAGAGAGAATGGGTGAATGAATGAATGTATATTTGTTTTAGATAAACAATAAATCTGTTTTATTTCATACTCAATTTGTTTTTATTCTAAAAAATATTGAATTAATATTTAGTAGAGTGTAGGGAAAAGGTGGAAGTAGAAGACGCAGGGGGTTAGAAAATTCCAAGGGCTCATGGGGCATGGAGAATACTCTCTTATAATGAGAGGAAGAACGCATTGGCTCTGCAATGCTTCATGACTTATTATGGAGGCCGTGTCGCACCTCTCTAGTCTTTTTGATACTGACTTTTACTCAGATGAAAAATTGGATTAACAAACATTTTTATAAGTTGTCTCCGTGGTCAAATAAAACTGTACAAAATTACCTCCCTTGAAAGTAAAACGTTGTTATTTGAATTTATTTTAAAAACCCCCAAAATAGTAAAATCCAATATTGAATGATCCCATGCGCCACAAGTACTACAGTGTACTCTGTCATTTCCGACATCTGAGTACTACGACATTCTGGGTAATCAGACATTTATGTCGGGTCCCGATTGAATTCCTTCTTATGTAGTTTGAACAATGTGCGACACTGGACATTTTTACTGGATGCACCAGTGTTATTAAAGACGGATTATTATTATTATTATTATTAAGTAAAAAGTAGCCAAACAAGAAATATGAAATTCAATTATGACGTTTTTCTACTGTCTACAGTGGTTCTGTCATATTCAACTGTTTTCTTACCTTGCCTGAAGTTCTCTCATCTTATCCAATATTCAAGACAGGAATCGTCCAAGACATTTCCAAATAGGAACTTTTCTAATCTGCGGAGAACGAAAGAGTGCCAAGAACGCACATTCTAAGCGAAACCCAATTAGACAAGGACTTCGGAAAACGGAGAAGTGTAAAAGAAGCAAATTCCAAGTGGTTCTAAATAGAAATATTTTGAAACCTCTGAAAACGTAGTAGTGCCAAGAGCACAAATTTAAGGGAAACCAATATTGAAGAACATCGGAAAACAGAGAAGTGTAAAAGAAGCAAATTCCAAGTGGTTCCAAATAGAAATATTTTGAGACTGCAGAAAAGGAGAAGAGTCAAGAAAGCAAATTCCAAGTGATTCCATATAGAAATATTTTGAAACTGCAGAAAACAGACAAGAGTCAAGAAAGCAATTTCCAAGTGAATTACAAATAGGGATACTTCGAGACTGTGGAAACCGGAAAGGTTCCAAGAAAATAAAATCCAAGCGAAACCCATTAAAAATAATTCGAGACCTCGGAAAACGGAGAAGCTCCAGGAGGAACAATTCCGTAGAAAAAGATGATTCCTCCAAAGGGCAAGAAGGTGACCATGGGTCAGATCGGTGCCATGTTTTCTGGGGGTGGGGTTGGTACCGGTGGGCGTAAGAAGTCGAGTATCAGATCTTCCAGTAGTAGTTGTGCACATACTGATATCGATAGTAAGTATCCATCTTTCCCTTATTGCACACTGCATGACGTTTGCTCGTCCTCATTAGCTCAAACAGATGCAAAATAAAAGGACTGAAATTTTGTATAATGTTACATACGGATACCTGCTGCTGGTACCTCCCACCCCCCTCTGACAATTATTTAGCCACAACTCGGCTCCCTCACCGAAAGATTCCTAGAAACAGCACTGGGCTCACTCCTTCTTTAAGAGGACCACTATTTTGAAAACCCTATTCATCCACGTTAATGTCTAAAATTTGACTAGGTTACAGGCCCGTATGTCCTAAGATTTAAAAAGAAATAGCTGTTAAGTTGTAAAGTAAAATCAAAATTGTTCTACTTAGACGGGGGCAGCTAACCCAAAGATCTTGAATTCTGCACCCTTGAGTTTTGCACAATTTACCCCCACCCCGCTCCCAATATGAAATTGCTTTTCTAAGCGTTTCTGAAAGTGCCCCGCCACCCGCTCTGCGACCCCTGGTTAGGTTGTAAGTTTTGTTTTAGACCATACTAATTTCAATCAATTTTCACTTGTTGAAAGCTCGTTCAATATATACTGAACAGACAAAGAAACGTCGGTTATATAGTTCTAAAAATAATAGTTCAGTATAGTATAGTTCTAAAAATAATAGTTCAGTATAGTATTTTGGTCTCATATCATACCTTTACAGGGAGACATTGTAAAAAGAAGAAAGGACCGGAAAAAGGTCTATCCAGCATGCAGGATATGCGTCAGGCTCTGCCACCAAAACCAGTCAAAATCTGGAGTGAAGAAATAGCCAAACTCAGCATAAAACGGCATCCGTGGAAGGTAAAAATGGGTTAAACGAATCATCAGATTTTATTTTCCCGTTTTCAACAGTTCAGGGGAGGAGCAAAGTATGGGCTCCGGCGGCCCGAGCCCGTACCACAACCAACCCCCCCCCCCCCCTCCCCTCCCTTTTTGGGCAGACTGATGTTAGAACCCTCTAAAGATTTATCGCTCGCGGTGCCGTTGAATTTGAAGCATATTATATTTCAGACCCCCCCCCCCCCCCACCCCCTTCTCTAAATCTTGGATTCGCCCCTGAAGTTAACATACCCCCAAAGTAAGTCACCGCGATATTCGAAACCTTGCTTAATAAATTTCAATGTAAAAGCTGACAAAGAAGTCTACATAAATCAAACAATCCCTAACAAAGCGCATGAGCTATAAGAGGACACCCAATCAGCTGGTGAATTTGATATGTTACTGCACATTAAAGAAAATTACCAATAGAATATCAAATTTAGATGAAATGAAAGTAAATAAAACTTGTTTTGTACAACAATCTGCCCATTAAGTTTCGTTGTTTTCATTACAGAAAAATCAAGGAAAGGGAATTCTGGTGAAAAAGAAACCGAGCAAGAAAATGAATAAATATTTCATTAAAAAATTCAAACCAAAGACGTAAGAAAAGCTTGGTTATTTTAAATTTGTTAGACGTGATATCTTAAGTTGTTTTCTTAGTAACAAAAAATGAAATGAATGGAGTTATACGTCCTGCTTTTCTGCACCTATATGTGCTAATTGAAGACGGGCAAACGCCATGCAGTTTACAATGAGAGACATTTAGCCAGGACAGCGGCATTCACCTACTCTTATTTTCGATTTCCAACTGTTGAGGGATCTTTAACGTGCACAGCCAATAGCACACGGGACCGACTAGACGCTTTTTCCATGTTCTTAGTAACGTATGGTTGTTTGTTTCTTTCTTTTTTCATCTGTCGTCTTATTTGCCAATATTTTTGTATAATACAGAAAAGAAGTTGTGGTATCATATCCAGCAGAGAAAAGTGTTCCTTGTAAACCTTACATAAGACAAAGTAAGTCAAAACATTTTCTCATTGATGTATAAAGTTCCACCAGTATTGTTCTACCTGATATCCGATTACGATACTTTCTCTTTCTGAATGTGGCAATGTTTTAAAAAAACACGCATAATTCAAAAGTATTACATAGTGCAAAAATTACCATTACCATCTGAAGAATTTCTTATTTGCTGGATAGTTTCAGATGACTGAAAATATATTATTGGTCATTTTGAGACCATTTGAGGACCTTGTAGTACTTCCTGTTTGTATGAAACTGGTACATACCCTTACATTACTCAGAAAAAAAGCAAACCCCAAATCCTCAGGTCTGCACTGTCAATTCGATTGACTCAAATTCCTTGTTTAGAATCGTATAATGTTCTATTGCGTTATGTACTTCTTATTCCAGGAAACCCTTGTATACAGTTTGACGACGATGGTCACATTATTCCATATTGTATACTGGGTACAGAGGCAGAATTTATCAAACAAAGTAACAAGGAGGGCCAACTCATCCCCCAGGTAAGTGTCAGTGACGTTTTTATGAATCTTTAGGTGGGTATTGGGGGGGGGGGCGAGTTGGGGCCAAATAATTGTCAGGGGGCGAGGGGGGGGGGGGGGGGGGGGTGATAGAGCATCAGGTATCCGAAGGTAACATTATACGAAATTTCAAAAGTGGGTGGGGGGAGGGGGCAAGACCGGGCCAACCTAAATTCTGACCCCGGGCCCCCGAGAAACGCCACTGGTAATTTTAATATGATTATGTCTATACGAGGATAGAGACAGCTCTCTTTTGCTAAGTGTGAAATAAAAATGAAATCTCCTCAAAAGGGAAGTGTCATGATGTGTTTCGAAAATAGTAAGCATTGTGTGGCTTTATAAGCTTACATGAGTATATTCAAAACGTCTTATTTATTTATTCTGTATCGCCCTTTAGGAAGAAGAAGAGATTTGTGCCAGTGTTGAATCAAAAGAATGCCCCAGGATAAGATCCAAGCAAATACCACAATCCGTCTATCGGACTCATGTCAATGAAAAGAGAGCTTTGGAGGCTCACCACGAGTCTCTGGTGGAAAGAAGAACCATTAGGCAGCGACTAGCAGGTTTGTAACATAAGGATCACCGTTCATTATTTGACGCATAATCAGCTAAGATTTAGATTTTTGAGGATTGGTTCAGTCGTTAATAAACACGTGTAAAGAGATTTTTTTTATGCGTATCGGAGAAACTTCACCATTCCAATTCTCACTCAGACATCTGTGGTTCCCACAATTCCATTTAACTAAGAGTTTTAGAAAATTGCACATAATTTTTTTATATACTAATTGCCATTAACCGGCTCTGCAATCAAAGTCAGAAACATAATGTGAATTTCGTGATTTTTTTCAAATATTGCTTATATATGGCTGTGACTAGTCAGAGGAAAATCTTGCGTTATTACAATCTAGAGTTATAAGTCCACATAAAATCATAACACACTACAGTTTTAGGAACAATTACACCAGGGCATGTTAATGGAAATATTTTTAATTTCACAAATTCATTGCTTAAATCCTCACCGTCCTATTCTTGTTCTTATTTTAGAGTGTACACGACGAGAGGAAAAAAATTTGATAATGAGTGATTATTTTGGACAACTTGAGGTTGGTAAAAAGGTCACGTTCGATCATGGTAAACCCAATTTTTGGGATAGAGAGAAGAAAGGTAGAGTTTAATTCTTTGGTCGTCATCATATTTGCGATTTTCATAGTATTCTGTAAAATTACGTTATTGGAATTGTTTTTTAAGTTTTATTAGGATGAGTGACTCAACACCATAGGGACAGGTTGAACCGAGAACATTGTTCCCACCCCCAGAACAAAGAAAAAATGAAAATGGCCATCTAGTTTAGCCACTTATTTTGACTTATCATCCACAAAATCCGCTGGAAGTTAAAAACTTTCTGACTCTGTTTGGAATATCAACTGCACAGCTTTTTCTCCTTCTAGATACAAGATTTACCGGGTTCTGGAAACTGCAGTCGACCATTAACCAAGAAATAAGTGGATCCAAGTAAGTTATGATAAATATCTTAGAAATTCTAAAACAGAACTGAAACATGCTGTTACTCAGAGTTTCTCGCTGTGCAATCTTCATACATTCCTTATTGAAGTTTGACAAGTAATAAATAAAAAGAACGAAAAGAAAAAACATCTATATAAGTTGCCAACTTCGGTTCCCTGAGGATCCTTTCTCCCAACTGGTTCTTGGCCAAACCTCTTGGCATTTTTTTCAATATCATCCATACTCATTTACAGCTGGGTGGACTGGATTATATTCTCATGTTTGCACTTCGAGACAATTCTTGAACGTTTGTGAGGATTGTTTTATTTCATTTTCTGTTATCAATTTTTTGTCTCGTTTTCTTCAGTTACACTCTAACTCCTGCTGAACAAGGTTTCAAACAACCTCCTCAATTGATCGGTTTTCCAATCTGTACTGTTCAAGAAAGAGGTAAGATTAATGCAACGTACATAAAATAAATAGATAACAGCTAATGAACTTTGCATATGAGAAAGTATCATAAATGAGGAAGTATTTCATATTGCAAAGTATCAGTAGCTGCTACTGCTACTGAAGCTGAGGCTGAATTACTATAACTAAAATTAACGTAAATGTGTTTTATTTTACTTTTTCAGTTTTTCAGAGCTCAAAAGCGAAAGCTTCTACAGTTTATTCCACTCCAGTAAGTATAAGTCAAATTTTTGGGATTTTTTTTTGTTTCGGCATCTGTTTGGCCAAAGCAGCGGCATAAGTCTACTCTTATTTTCCATTTACAACTGTCGAGGGATCTTTAACATGTACAGTCTGTAGCACACAGAACCTTGGTTTTTTGGTCCATCTCAACGACTAGACGCATTTTCCATGTCAGCTCCTACGGCTTGCAACACTGACAGGGGGAACCAGGTTGAAAAATCCAAAGGTATCATCTTGACCAATGCCGAGATGGACCCCCTGTATGTATATTTAACATTACATTTGATGCCTTGATACCATTTCAGGATACAAGCAAACTGTATGTGAAAGGAACAGCACCAGGGGGTAGTATTTCCGTCTCCCCAGGATGGGAGTCCCTGTTTGAAGACGAAGAAGAAGTTACTGTCGTTACACCGAGGGAAATAGATTTCTGGAACAACCAGTTGTATGTCAACCCGGATGGTACTTGGAAATCATTCGCATCACCTTATGATGAAGACCCCGCGAGTAAAGTGTTCGTATTTTTATAAATATTGGTTCAAAACAGTGGGTTCATTCAGGGTCACCATAGGTATAGGTTGAAGCAAGTCCACGAAAACCCAACTCCAAAACTTTCCCCGCTCTCAGAAAAATGATAAGCTTAGCTAGATATTCCCGTTTCTGAGACATAGGTATGATTGTTCGAACAGATGGCATCCCTTTAATAATAGTAATCATAATCATCATCATCATCATCATCATCATCATCATCTTCATCATCGTCATCGTCATCGTCATCATCAACATCATCATCAACATCATCATCAACATCATCATCAACATCATCATCATCATCATCATCATCATCATCAATAATTTTGTATTGCGCTGACCATTCCAAGACTCTTTTTTATGAATATTTTTGTCCTTAGTCCAGCAATCAAAATAACAGGAAGTTTACACAATGGTCCAAAGATGAGAATATGTGGTAAAGCAGCTAAATGGTTTCCTAAGAACATATCGAGGACATCTGTTCATGTTGAAGCTGGTAAAAAGGGGCCCATAAACAAGATCCTCTATTTTAGAATTACCTTGGATAACTGTGGCTCCACTGCTGTATGTTATGAATGGCAGGTAATTTAAAGGGGAATAATCAGCATTTTTAATATTTTGAGGGAGAGTTATTGAAGAACTTCGTAACAAAGGCCTATAACATAAGCTAAAGAATTCCAGGTTCTTAAATATTATTGGTCGAACGGATGTTGTGGGCGTATATGGTTGTGGTCCACTATCTTTTTCTAACAAATTCTCATGAAAATACTTGTGTGGTGCAAGACAAGGTATGCTTACTCTTTGAGACACCTGATACCACTTTTCGATATGAAAGTATATTGTGATTAAAATACTTTCTTATATTAATACAGTGTAGTTTATTTGTTGCTACCAATGTATTAGTCAAACTGCGTGTTTTGGGTTCCGTTTTACGTTTGGTACGATGTTTTTTTAAAATATTTTTTTGTTCTTTCCTAGAAAATAGCCAAAGAAAAATCATTTGGAATCCTCAGAAAAACAAAAGAAAGATTCTACTTTAATGATACCAAAAGTAAGATTTATTATATTATACAATGCAAACCTTAAAGGGATTATAAAGAGATTTTTAATTTTGTTTTAAATGTATCTGGGACACTGGTGGCACCAATTTGTACCATTCCAATATTCAATCAGATGTCTGTGGTTCCATCAATTCCATTTAAACCACTTGTTTGATGACGTTACTAATTGCAAGGCCTTTGGGTTTGTGACGTCATCTGTAAAGTCATTATTTTTTCGCACTCTCTCAGGCCTTCTCAATTATTTTTTTTAAAGGGCGAAATTCTTTTATATAAAAAATATATGGACCAAATACAGTCTAATTTTAATTAGGGTCTGATTTTAATTAGACTGGACCAAATAGAGCAAATTAGCATAGCGAGAAGAGCGTTTTAGCAGAAGAGGTCACTGTTGAGGGGCAATCCCAAGGGAGGTGCGGGCTGGATTTGGCCCGTGGGCCGCCATTTGAGAAGGCCTGCTAATACATTATAATACGTACTCTTATTTCAGACACTATAATACCTGGAGCTAGACAGACAATACCATGTATGTTTAGAAGTCCCACTGCCGGTTCCTTCTCTGAACGATGGAAACTGATCACCAAACCAAATCTTTGTGGAGAGGGAGATATAATTCTTACATTGTGGGGACTTGCTACTACTAAAGATGTTGATATATACAATCGAAAATCCATTGATGTAAGTCTATTTCTAGATCATTTTGGATATAAGAAGGGTCATCTTGGAGTCCAAGGATCATTCCTGCCATCGGACGACATCCTACCTTCGTGTTTTTTGACCTGGTTTCCCAATCTCAGTGATGCAGGTCGAAGATCCCGACATGAAAAAGACGTCTGGTTGGTCGCATTGGAAAAAAATACGAGATCTTTGTGATATAGGATGTGTACTTTAACGTTCTTTCGAAAGAAACCGGAATATGGGAGTCTAATGCCGCTGTCCTGGTTCAATTTATATCATTGCACACTGTATGGTGTTTGCCCGTCCTCATTAGCCCAAAAGGGTGCAGAACAGTAGGACAATACTAGTAAACTAATTTCATTTCGTTTATGATATGAATTAATGTTATCAATTTTGGTTCAGGATCACTTGTCAGCGAAGGTGAAAGAAACAGCCATCCAGTCTGTTATGGATAGTATATTAAATCGTGTCTGTACACCAGTTAATTTACATTCAGAACGTCGTATACCACCTACAGGATCTGATTTGTTCCAGTATAAGAATAAGGTATGGAACTACTACTTTCGCAGTGGCTGGGACTGGTTTAATTATGTCCATTGGCCCCTACTCCTAATGTGATCCCTCACCCCCAGAAAAGAATTTACAAATTTTAAAAAGCTCCCGAAATCCTCTAGCAAGAACCTCCACAATATATACAAAAATCCTTACTTATTCATTTATACATTAGGCTTGTGGCGCCTGACCGTGTATGCTTACTCTTCTAAAAACCAAATACGACTTTTCATTATGAAAAAAATTAGTCGCATGTGATTTATGTACTTTCGTTTGTTGCTACCAATGCATTGCCAAATGATTTCTTGTATTTCTAGTTTTGGTCTCTGGTTCTTTCCTATTTTTTCCTTTTCTAACTGTTTTCTATTTGAAATATTTTAGCTGCCATACAACAGTGTCCATGCTCGTGAATTACTAAAGCTAGCCATTATTGTTGACCCAAAACACAAATTTACTAAATATAACATTTCAATAAAAAGATTGAATAACGTAAGTATTCTTTAGTTTCAATTGCCAATATCCATTTCTTAGATCCAAAGCGGTTAAATTTGTTTATCCATATTTCTTCATACCAAATCGCATGTCTGTATTTGGCAAATATTATGAAACATTTAAAAATGATATTTATTGTGTGCAGTCCATATAAAATCGTTTATCTTCAGCCGGTTTATCAACACATACTATCGGTAATGTACATGTACTGTTGTTATTGTAAAGAAAGTTGTATGAAATAAAACAACTCTGTTGCATCTGATTTCGTGACCATAACACTTTGTAATAAGTAAAAAAGAGTTGGCTAATATGGTTATCTTGGCACCATTTTCCTCATTGTACACTGCAAAAAGTTGTAGAAAAGTAGGACGAATAACATGGTTGTGATAATAAAATGTTGTTTATATATTAAAGTTAATCAGAAAGAAAGAGTTGGTAGATGATTTGTTGAATGAAGATGATCTTGATAACCCTATTGTCTTGGAAGCAGGAAGAGACTCGTTATTAAAGCAGCTTAATACCATAATTAGTAAATTATCATTCCCTTCCTATATACCAATATTAGAGTGTAAATCTGAAATATGGTGAGTTTAAACATTTTTTCAGAATGCACATTTTTTATCAGTGGACTTTATGAACCGTAAGGTTTATTTCCGGCATTGGACAGGATATTACCTTCCGATTTTCAACCCCGAATCCTCCTGCCAGTGTTGCAGATAATGGGGGTCTGTCATGGAAAAACGTCTAGTCGTTCAGATGAGACAAATAACCAAGGCCCCGTGTGCTACAGGCTTTGCTCGACACTTGGAAAAAAAGAGTGTGTTTATGACTATCTTAATGACACTCATTGCACACTGCATGACCACCCAAAACGTAACCTATTTCATTTCATCAAATTTATTTTAGTCGAGGAATATTGAGCCATGCTGTTGATATATTTGTCGATGTCAGTCAGAGGTTAAAGGAGATGTATGGTGTTAAAATAGAAAAGGTCATACATACAGAACATACAGGTATTGAACAACTTTATACCCTTTAAATAAAATAACCCAAGCTCTAACGATCTGAACAGCAGAAATAGGAATCCATGTAAACATATTGACAATACAGTTGTCAATTTAAAGATAGCAGCTAAAGATTATTTCATATGAAGAAGTTTATCACTAAATTTTTTAATTTTATTGTCAGAGCTTGTACACGAGCCCAGAACGACGAAGAAACAAAATAAAGAAGCCAAAGAGAAGAAAGGAGCGAGCCCCAACAGAAATGAGGTAATTTTGGAAGGAACACTTGATGATACTTTTCGTTTGAGATGTTCACTACTATACAATTGTTACATCGATTTTGCCATTTTTTGACAAGATTTTTTACAGAATTAATGTGCTTTTAGGGAATTGATTTACTTGTACAGATTTCTTTTATTGAACAAAATAACATTTTTTTGATTTTTGATAGAAGCATGGCAGTAAAGGTAGTAAGGTCCACATCTTAGATAAACGTCACAGTATAGTCGCCCGTCCCCCACCACAGACGGAGACTATCTATATTCTAAGAGAGGACCCAGAGATTTATAAACGATACTGTGATAAACAATTTTTAGCTGTAAGTATTTAGTTTTACTTTTCAATTTTAATGAAAATCTTCCAATGAAATTGTTTTAATTGCAGACATGACTTAGACTAATGGTTTTAAAAGGGTGATAAAGGAATTTTATAAAATTTTGTATGTTTGTGGGGACATCAACTTCCATTCCAATTTTCTGTCAGACGTCTGTGGTTGTTTCAATTCCACTTAAACTAAGTGTTGGTATTACATAATAAAAACATATTTTTGAACTAGCAACTAATTTAAAAGATGACTGTCGGTTCGGCTTTTTGCTCATAAACAAAAGCACTCTGGGCATAGAGATATATAGGGAAGGGAAATATCCATAGAGGTTTTCCCCACTAAATGCCTGGATAAAATACAATTTTATCTGAAAGTTTTTGATTCAGTTCTTTTATTGAATTTGTTCACGTTAACGTTATGTTTTTATTTTCATTATGTTTCTCAATTTTATCATAAAAATAAAGGTAAGAAAATATACCATTCGATTTCCTTCTATGTTATTTGTAATGTACGTTACTGCATGATTTTTATTGAGTATTTTTCCTAATTTATTTAAACCGTGAAATTTTTATTTTGAAGTGAATAATTCAAATTATTCAGTTTGCTAAGGACTTTTCAGTTCATTAGAAATAACCTTAAATTAGATTGAAAGCTTAATTGAAATAGTAAAGCGTGTTGCTAGAGTGTTGGATTTTTTTTAATTCGACCTATTAACTCTTAATTGTTTACGGACTTTGTGTGCTAAAACAGCTGGAAATCTTAAATAATAATAAGCAAATGCCACTGTCTATACAAGATCTTCCTCATTCCACACTTCATGGGGCTTTCCGCCATAAGCTTAATAGGTTCAGAATAGTAGGACGTAAAACTTCATTTTGGCATCGCATTACCGAAGTTAACCATTTATATATTCAAGTCACTAATAATTTGCTTTGTTACAATTTTTTCAGTGTCAAGTGATTATGGTGGAACTAGCAGATAATATAGAAAAACATTTTTCTTGTTTAAACTAAATATTGTAATAAACTTTTAATTTGAGAACTCTCTTGAAAAAATAACCCTTAAACCTTCTAAAACTCTATTTTTATTCAACCCACTTTTCATCCAATCAACATTGCATAAATCGGGGAAGTGGTTCACTTATTCATTAAGAGCACAGATATATATAGTGACTAGTCATTTTTCCCTGTTCAGATTTAACAATGTCAATTTTCTTTTTCAAAATTCGGAATAACACCCCGACAGTTAATATTAATTAATAAGCCTGTGTCCCTTTTGGACCACAATTCCAGTAGACTTGAACCACCAATGTGCAACGCTTTTAAAAAAGACATTAGGACTTATCTCTGAAGTTACGCTGACTTTAAATTGGACTCCTTTTAACAGATGTGACTTTCACAAATTTATTGAATCTTCTTATGTCTGTATTTTGAACAAGTCGTCACAAATGATCCTGCTTCAGGTAAGAAAACGACAATTTAAACTTTTTAAGACTTTAATTGAAATCAGCTGAAAGTGGGATTATCGATTATCAGATTTTTAAAGGATTGCATTCACCATAGTTGCGTTTGTAAGAATTGTTCCGAATTGTCATGGGGTGGGAGGGGGTTGCCAAAATACCAGGAATTTTAGAACTCAATGTTTGAACTAGGGTTTAGAGGTTGGGGTCAAAACTTGGCCACTTCCATGTTACCTTTTCCCGATTTCGTGCTTTCTCTACGCCCCCCCCCCCCCCCCCCTGGATCCGCCACTGATTACAGCTGCGTCGTCCGTCTCCACGGACTGAGTTTATTTATTTGTAGTCGGTAAGTTTTTAAATGATGTTATCCCCCTTTATTAGGTTTTCCCTTAATCGCTCAATCGAACTGCAATTGCCCTTACCGAATCCCTTGCTGGCCCGTAGCTACAACAGAGTAAAAGAGGCACAAAAATTGCGACGGCTACCACAACGATATTGCATCAAGAACGTGCTACATTCTCTACGAATATGTAATATGCCTTTTTTATGAATCTAAATTGATGCTGGCAAATGCGTCAATGCAGTCACAAGAACAACATCCTTTAAAAAAAAGACAAAATATTTGGACTTATTCCAAGTCATCTTCTTTTCACGCCCAGTTAATTATCTAATTAGCTTAATGAGTGATATAAATTAATTAACATTCTATTTTTATCAATGATAGGGTATTGTATTCCAATGTGTTTTATCTGTTAGTCGAGTGTCTCGTTTCATACGATGTCACGATCACTTTACGCCCCACAAAGACACGAAATGGTAAAGGAATCCTTTTCAGGCCCATAGGAACAGGAAGGGGGGTGGGGGCAATAATTTTGGCATGTATGACTGAAGCAATGGCATTTTGTTTATCTTTAACACAAGAAATTATTGGTATGTCGTTAGGACCAGTAAAAATTGTTTTATACAGGCAGGGGCAGCCATTCCTTAGGTCTTGAATTCTGCACCGCCACTCTTCAGAATGAGTTTTGCGCAATTTGCCCCCCCCCCCCCCCAATATGAAATTGCTCTCTTCGGGCCTGGCATTAGTCTGATAAATTTGATCCTATCCATGGAAACAAATGCAAAATGGATTGGTTAAACAAGGTCCAAATTAAGCGCCTACCCCTAAAGGACATCCCACCGTAGAGGCACCATTATGCTACCAAATGGGCGAATATTCTTCTTGGTGTGTCACGAAACCTCAAAACGTCTCCTTTTCCGGAATAACAAAGGCTGATTTTTAATTAAAAAAGTAATTTCTTTGTCTCTGTGATTCCGACGTGACATTTGACACTCTAGTGACATCACTCCAGATGTTCCTTCCAAACATTCCTGGGAAAATTCTAAGATCATTAAAGGAATGATTCCGTCGGGAAATCCAGATGCTCTTGAAATAGATAGAGCCCACAAACTAAAGTGGTTTGGGGGACCTTTCAGATAGGCCAACGCCTAGGCCTACTTAACTTTGGGGTACATAGGTTTTATTTTTGCATCTTTTTATGAGGATGGGGCTACATCCTATGGGGTAAGGCCCGGGGGTTTGGTTTAACATTCGAGCTACTGCGGGTAGTCAAAAGGTGGAGCCCGGGGGTCGCTGGAGCAGGAATTTAACCCGTAAAATTTCGGATGGGCTATTTATTTATGGGCTAGAGTTTTTTGTCAGAATTCATAGAATGGGGGGCGGACGGGGTCTGCACTGTTTAGTCCGAAGTATCATTAATAAGTGGACATACACAAACAAAACCATTTGAATTTCCCATTTGAATTTAATTGTTTTTTCAAGTCTATAATAGCCCCATTAACCTTTTCTTAAATTATCATCACCGGTATAATTGAAGGCAGAGTTGGATTGAAACTTGACCGGGCGTCCATAAGATAGTCTTGTAATAGACTCGGCTATCAAGTCATTTCGTCGTTGTTATATTAGAAGCGGAATGCGACTGGCCAAAAGATTTTGTAGTCTATTAAAGCCTTGATTATTAAGTCTTTTTAGATGAATTGACTGTTGAAATAAAAGACTGGATAAATACTGATGCTTAAAGTAATCCAATAGTGTCAGTTTCATACTACACATGCGCAATGCAATAAAAACTAATGGAGTTATTTGAAAGTAAATTTCATGTTTCTTGACATTCTGATAGTGTTTTTTCTCTTTTAGCCACGTGTTTGCAGAATCAACCCCTCTAGTGCAACTATTTGGAGTATATTGCGGTGTAAATTTAATGTTTTAATGATTAATTTGTTCGCTAGATCACTCAAAGTCCTAAATATTCGACAGAGTACCTGTGACCTAAATTTGAAGGGGACAAAATATTGAAGTTTACTTGTGTGTCGGTCAACTCATAAAATGTTTGGAAAACTTGAATCAGCGATGATTCATGGAGTATGTGGTTTAGTTCGGAATATATAGCAGTGAAAATGTGATAGAATTCGTTTCAAAATGATGAGAAACAAACAACAACTGCCCCCACCCAAGGGCCCACCCTTGAAACCCAGAAATGGACCACGACATTGGAGTTCCCAAATAATAGAAACCATAGTGTCATCTGCCCATGGGGAAAATTTAAACATTGTGATTAATGGAGGGGCTGATAATGGATTGTTTTGTCTTGTGGGTGAAGTCGATCATGACTCTATTTCCTACCATGGTCAAAAACTGTACACAGAGGACACCCTGTTGGAAATTCAGGGCCAGAAAATCTCTGGGTATACTTTAAGGGATGCTACCCTCTGGCTGAAGCAAGTCAGTCAAAATGGTGCCCCAGTTATGATAAAGACTCTACAAAAAGGTAAGTTTGAATGGCTGATAACTCCATATGGGTACAAGCAAGACAAATCAAATCATGTCCAAAGAATGGTTAAATCAAGTGTAAATGCTGTCTAGTTAGTTAGTGTACCATCAGGTGTTTCTAAAAGAGTAAGCATGATCTGCTCTGGGTGTGACAGGTCTGTCAAATGAGAAATACCTACAACCAGATCAATTTATGCCTAACTGGATAAATAAGCCAGGATGCTAGAAACAGTGTCATATTTGTCCAGTAATGACCATCAAATTTCTTAAATGAAGTTTGACATTTTTCTACAATAACTCCTATTTCGATAGGGTATCTGGGACCTGGGTGTTCAATGTACTGAGCATTATTAAAACTCTTATTGAGCATGTTAAAAATTTAATTTTATGTTCATTCTAAGAGGTACCGGCAGTATTCTTTTGAAGTGAGGGACAAGGACACACTTGACAAGGCATGTGTGGTTGTTTCCCCCATTGACAATATGACAGAGATATGAGTACTTATTAAATGATATTATGTAATAATAATATAAGTAGGGTCATCCTCTAGTACAAACTATAAACATCAGTTGTTGATAGGTCCTGATAGGTCAGTTATAAAATTAAGATTAGATACAATATGTCCATTGACTCTGTATTGCTTGAGTATCACTCTTAATGACTCTTTAACACCATATATAATTATGTTTAGGGCAACTATAACCTCTGCTGTTTTCTTGAGCATCACTTAGATCTTGAGTTGACACTGTGCTTAATTTGACATCTTGTGCTGTGCTAACCCTCTAAAAACCTGTGTAAAAGGTTACATGCCTCATGTTTCAGGATTTGAAGGTTTAGGATTGAATGCTTACATGGTTTCATATTTTCCAACTTTTCCCCATGTCAGTGATGTAGGTCTGAGGGATTGACATAGAAATTGATTAAGTCGGTTAATGCTGTTGTCTTTGCAAGATTTCCCTTATTGCACACTGCATGGCATCAGGCATTTGCTTAACCTCATTAGCCCAGGAGTACATAGTAAGGCCCATAATATTATTACCTGAACTTGAAACATAGCCATATATATCAAGTGTGTGTTATGACATCATTTATATCTAAACAAGGATTAGAAAATGACACTTTGTTTCACTTTGTCATACAATGTCATACAATGTTGTTTCATAATGTTGCTCTCACTAGTATGTATGCAGATAGGCCTATATTTTATACAGCATTTAATTAATCATACAGTATGTCCCAAAGAAGTAGTGGAGAAGCAAGAAATATTTTAATGGGGGGACCATGGCATGAAAAGGTTATATTATAATATATGTAAATTGTTGCAGTAAAGATCCTATAAAGCTGGTATAGAAATGTCAGAAATGTGCCATTATGCCCCAGACTAATCTAGTCATGCCTGTTGATATCTATAGAACATGTCTGGCATCCCACAGCCTCCCGCTAGTTACATGTGGTGGACAGGTGTTTGTTTTAGTGCATCTTTCTTTACTATCTTGTCTGGACTGAGAACAACAATGGAGGATATCTGATTGTTTTGTTTCATAGATTGGGAACTTTAATGAGGAACAGTCTGCATTTTCAAAGGTTGGATTGAATATGTGTGAGTGAACGATTTTCAAAATTATGGTAAAAATCTCATAACATGAAAATCTCATAATTCTTACAGATTAACCTCAAACTCAAAATTTCACTTTCCATTTCTATGTGTCTTTCATAAATGTACGGTAGTGTAGTTTTAAACTCATGGTGAAATGCGTAGTCTCTTTTTGTAACCTAGGCCAGTGCTTCTATACTCATATTTTTAACTTTCAAATATAGATACTGGATAGTTATAGATAGACACAGATTTAAAGGATCTAAGTTTGACAATTTGCTGTGAAC